>CM066043.1:230776768-236009632 GCA_033557465.1 Ichthyophis bannanicus | reverse complement strand
ACAGCCAGTGACTGTATGACCGAGAGGTTCACAGGTTTCAACATCAACAGACTGAGGTTCTGGCAACCCAGTAACCCATTATTTTTAACCCCCACTAAACAGTGAGAGTTCACACACTGCTGTACTGCAGAGAAAATAAGCATGGGATCAACACCTACATTTTACCCCACACCGCACACAAACCAGAGCAATGGACATTATGTACAGGCGAGTCCCTCAAATTCCATCCTGGAAGTGCCACAACGCAATCAGGTTATATGGGTTTGCCAGATAAGGGACTGCAAACGCCAACAGCAGACAGTGCCGTAGGCGTGTGTAGCCTGGCACAGTACACAACACAACAGACAGGCACTGTCAGATGTAAAGTCATGGACTTCCCTCGGAATGCAGAATATATGTTTAGAAACAGTGGTGCAGTGTACACAGGACAGTGTGTGCAACAACAGAAGGTCACAGGGTCAAATCCTGTCTGGGGCTCCTTGCAACTAGTGCACATAAGTGTACCCTGAAAACACCAGGCATTAAAAGACTGATACTTTTCTGCTGAGAACCCAAGATATTTTGGCATATGTTTATGTTATCATCACCATTACCCACCACATAAAACATGTGCAGCCACCTACCAGCAGAGTCAAACAAAAGCAGGCCTGGAGTGCCCCACATCATTAAAGGGTTAATGCAGGGACTCCAATATAAGGACATCTGTGAACATGTTGACGGCAGGGGAACTGGTGACACCTGTCCACATCACACCCGGCCTATCTGTTTTATTAGGTGGGTGCTGTAGTAGTGCAAACAGACCAGGGTATTTAGTCTGCAAAACAGACATGGATGTACCTGGAAATGCAAACTGTCTCTGTGTCAAGAAGGTGGTGCAAAGCCACACAGGCACTGCCATGCAGGAGGTGAAGGTCACAAGTTCAAATAACGTGTGTCAGGTCTGCCGAACCAAAAAAAAATTTTTTTTTTTTTTTTTACCCGCAATTGTTCACATCCCCTAATTTTTCTCAAAAAACAAACCAACTGTAGTGGGAAAAGTGAAAAAGGGGACAGTACATGTATATTGTCTCTCAAAGGGTGGACATATAAGAGAGAAATGTTGCATCACATAGATCAGATTTCCTCCAATGCAGACCTGGAGGGCCACAATAGATTCTCATCTTATGATGTCTAAAATAAAGATGTCTCTGTTCAACTGCATGTGCCGGTCCATTGTATGCAGATATATCTCATGCATATATCTGCCGCACCATTTGTGAAAATGTAGCAGTGTCTGTTACAACGGCAATGGAGTTGGGGAACCTGTGCCAGAGAGTACCGATCAACAGGAGGCGAAAATGACCAGACACACAGGCTTCAGGACCCAAAGCCAATTGGACAGTTCATGATAGTGTGAGTTGCGTCCATATTCATAAAACTAGTATGTGCGCACTGTAGCACTGTCACCATAAACTTTGAAAATACAACACACAGATAGCAACCTGTTGATCTGCTCAGTGGCAGATATCACATGTCTACGTACACCACAATATGGTTATTGAGTGGTATAACAACAATATTCCTGATGTATGTGGAGGTTGTCTCAGGTCTGTTGTTTGACGATGTTCCCCACCATGGGGATGTGACAGTAGGGCACTATTTCATAGCCTAGCCATGCATGCACTGTGTCCCACGACTGCTGATTTGGCATAGACTGGGAAAAAAACTATCTATAGTAGCAAATTGATGGCATAGCTGTTGGGTTGTGTGGCTGTACATCCAGTGTGGGCTGTATGCAACCAACTTAATCAGCGCACAATGTTTGTACTGTGTGCAGTGTTAGATTGCCATTGTGCATAATGAGGTGCTACCGGTAGTGTGGTCATACCCCCGACAGGCTTGTGGTCTCGGCCGGATGAATGAGGACAGAACGTCGGGCAATGTAACGTGAAATTGCAGTGTGTGGTCATCAGTAGCATGGGACAAGGTAGCCCAAGCATGTCCTACTGGAAGGTCAGTTTCACCCTGACTGAGTAGTTACCATAGCATGGCTAGGTCAGCTTGTAGTAGGCACACAACATCTTTATGGAAAGTGATATCTATGGGTTAGGTTGCATTTTGGAGCCCAAGCACGAACGTAACTGCTCGGTAGAGTGTGCCGACGTCAAAGTTTGGGTTTTTTGCACACATTGTCACCAGTAGTAGGCAGTATGGATACAGCTATCAGGACTGCTTGCACCTAGTATGTGTAAGGGTGCCACACTTTGAAGGGTGTGGACTGCAGCTGCAGCTTATCTGATGTTTGCTGCTGGACAATGTCCAGATCGTGGTGGGTGGGCTGCTGAGCATGTCCAGGCATGCCATCTGTCTGCTGTCACCTTTATGATGGTCACATTAAATGCATGCCCCATGCTGTAAGTTGTATTTTCCTCTGCTGGACAGAGGTTATCACTTCCCACCAGCAGCACCATTGCAGTGATGAGGCTGAATGTTACGTTTGGGTGTTGTCACATAATCCGTCTGTCGAACACACTTCTCCCCCTCCACATAACTAATGTGGCCGATGACAATGGCCACCCACAGGATAGGGACTGATGTGGTTGCAGCAAATTGCAAAAGGGCTAACACATCACAGGGAAATAACAGATGCACCAGAAGGGTAAGGGGTATGTGCATCAAACAAGTGCTACGCATCAGGACACTCGGAATGAGGTGGACTCACACCATAGGCTATCTTAGCTGAGCCCAGGTGCTGGGTGGTCAGGGTTCTGGGTCTTCCCCTCTCACATTCAGGGTGAGCACAGGAGCCGCACAATGTGAGGTCCAAGACTAAACTCTGTGTTGTCATTAACCTACACGCTCATTAATCATGTACATACGTAGGTGTTTCAGTGGCTGCATAAACCATAGTGGCTTATATTTGTAGACTGGACTTATTTACATGTGCCAGTGCATCAGGGTTATGTGTGATTTGAAGTCTATCGTGTTAAAGAAAGCAAAAAGGTCATGTGGGGGCCCATACTCAAACTGTAGCCAAGCCAGTGGTGTGTTCAGACAGCTCGGCAGTGGTTTATGAACGCACGTGCCTCCGGTGAAAGTCTAGCCATTGGCCATGTGTATATGTTAGTACAAATGAATATGCATGAGATATATATGCAGTACAGATGTCTTGCAAAACGGAGTGGAGTGTGGCACACCAGGGCTGGCCATCAACAACCCAGACAAAAATCTCTGTCATTAACGTTTGGAGTGGGCAAGGTGCTGATGTGCAAGACATCAAAATGTTCACATAAACGGTGTAAACATGTTCTCGCCTCTCACCACCACCAACATTCTTATAGATTATAGGAACGCCCTGGTGGGCATGAGCTGAGGAAGTATGTCACAGTGAGTATATATGCGTTTCCTGTAAACTGACATCTGCACTTTGTACAGTCACACACCTAAATGACAGGAGGTGTTAAGACAGGGGTCTAAAAATACAGACCTGTAGGGCCCAAAATCTGTGAGGTTGCCAGGGTAGCTCTGATGCCTATAGATCTCATGCATATTAATGAGGGCTATACTGCTCAGCAGACTGGCCCTAGGGGTTCAAGGAGGAAGGTGTCTCTCATACACAGAGCTATGGACGGTTTCGCCCCCTGTGATCACAATCGTGTACAGACATAGGTAATGCCCTGATTCTACATGTGGTCTTAATTCTAATATGGCTCGCTGAGGCCTCTCCGTTGTAATGTCAGGGTGGTGACACCAACAACACCCTCAAGGCTGTAGCATGAAGGTCCCTCAAAACGTACCTTACAAGGTTCGGTTATTTGAACATTAGAAGGTTGGCTGTTGTGGACACTGACACCTCATATTGTCCTCTCTGACGTGACAATAGGGTACCTGATGTGCCCCACACTATGTTATTGCAATGTCACAGTGGGTTACTGTCAAAAAACAAATCCAAAAAAGCAAAGGCCACAAAAACCACTGTTGATAGTAGATAGTAATGTGACAGCAAGTTATATAGATTAGGCTGATGGTGTTTTTTTTTTTTTTTTTTTTACAGGCAAACCCGACGTGTCTGTAAACATAGGTAGGGTTATGACAAGTGAATGTGTAGCACACCCCAGGCCACTCACTCTGTATGTCAGGCACATCCACCTAATCTACATCCATGTCCATCGAATGGCAATCTCAATAAGCTCAATATGTGTGCTATGCAACCTAATGTGGATGTCGCATGTGCAGATGGGAAACCCCCCCCCCCCCCATGCCATCACATACTAATGTATGGTTTGACATTGAGATGGAGTATAAGGAAATATCATCTATTGCGACATATCCCCATATCACCAGGGTGCCTGATAGGGTCCAATCTGATGGTCCCTCAAAACACCTTGTTGAAAGTAGCAGTTGGTAGTGGCAGTAAGTGCATGTGTGCAAAGGAGGAGCACATCACATCAAACAAAATGCCGTAAGAACCAGTGTGCAAGTGAGGATAAGTTCAAGTCCCAATGTTGTCAACACCATGAGGTCATGAAATTAGTTATGTGTTTTATATAAGAGACCAAAAAGCACGTCTATTGCAGTTGTTTGTTGCGCATGTGCGCAACTCGTTTCCGCAAAACAATGTGCGGGGCGAAAGTTGAACGTCATATGTTGTTATAAAATTGCGCCAGTTGCGGGACGCTGTGGGACGAAATAGTTATAAAACATGCAAGCAGATGCGGAGCGCAATGAGACGTGTACGTCGCCACGGTGCGACAAATCTCTGGGGCGCAGTTGGACGTCATACGTCGCTAAACCTGCGCCACTTGCGCGGCCACAGTTAGTTGCACGTAAAACATTGGAAAAAAGGTGTGGCATTTGCGGGGAGCATGGCGCGTCAGGACGCTGCGTGCAATCAGGTGATAATATCTCGAAATGGCGTCCGCAGAAACAAGGAAAGCCTGCATTCACTCCTCAGGGAGCTCCGCCACCCCTGTCGCGCTGAGTGCCACAAGGAAGGAGCAGTGGTCCACGGCAACAGGTACAGGGGGACAGCAGAACAGGAAAGGTCCGCAGGGCCCTGAGGAACGGCTACAGGAGCTTCAATAGGCAAGCTGACTCCAAAGGGAGGTAAGTGGATGGGACAGGGCATTAGGAAATAGAATATAATACGCTAGAGGCTGTGTGCATTGCAGATCCCTCATGTGTTGGGGTCAGGTATTGTGTTGTCCAGTAATTGTGCTGCAGCTGAAACATACCCCATATTGGTCTTGTATAATATGTGACAGTTTGACCTGTCCCCCAGGTGGTGATGGATATGGTCACCACAGGTCTGATGCTAGCACGATAAATTGGGCCATTGCTGCTGTGGAAGTGCAACACACTAACGTAAGAAAGCAAACCAATAGATCAGTTACATTATATCCCAAATCAACATCATAGATTGGTGAACCTGTGTAGCTGCAGAAAATAACCTTTCCGTCCACAGAAAGGGTTTGTGAAGCAAAGCATTAATGTATGTCAATTCACCAGGTGATCTTGTTTTTGCCAATGTGGCAATAATGCCCCCACTATCCACAAGTGGTCTGAGAGGCACCACAGTGGTCTACTCAGTCCCCTGGAGATACGGTGTGTGGCTCAAGCAAATGTAAGACAGACACCCTATCACAGGGGACTAGGAGGAGGGGCATCACACTGGCTCAACTGTATCCTGGTGAAGGGTCTGTGTTGCTCGTCAAAGTACAAAACAAAATCCCATCCCCAGGGGTGCGTAAGACATCACAGTGGCCTGTCATGTATCTGACGATAGGTTTAAGTTGGCTTGAAACAGTTATAACATTACCCTATTTCCAGGGGTCCTGAAAGGCCATCCCAGTGGCATTTAATGTATCCTGGAGCTATGGTCGTGTGCTCAAAACAGTGCATTACATCTTCCATTAGTGCCAGGAGTCCTGAAAGGCCATCCCAGTGGCCGTTCATGTATCCTGGATATATGGTTCGTGTGCTGAACGTTTTACAAACTCACCCTAGTTACAGGAGTCCTGAAAGGCCATCCAGTGTCCTTCATGTATCCTGGAGCTATGTTCTGGGGTGCCAAACAGGCATAATTTCATAGTTCAGGAGAGTTCCTGAAAGGGCCATCCCAGTGGCCTTTCATGTAGCTGGAGCTATGGTGGATGTGTGCTCCCAAAAACAGTTTAAAATATACTCCCCTAGTTCCCAGGAGTCCTGAAAGGCCATCCCCAGTGGCCTTTCATGTATCCTGGAGATATGGTGATGTGGTGCTCAAACAGTTTAAAAATCTCCCCTAGTTCCAGGAGTCCTGAAAGGCGAATCCCAGTGGAACTTTTCCTGTATCCTTGAGCTATGGTTCTGTGTGCTCAAACAGTTTAAAAGATCACCCCTAGTTCCAGGAGTCCGGAAAAAGGCCATCCCAGTGGCCTTTCATGTATCCTGGAGCTATGGTTCTGTGCTGCTTGAAAACAGTTTGTAAAAACATCACCATAGTTCCAGGAGTTCTGAAAGGCCATCCCAGTGGCCTTTCCCTGTATCCTGGAGCTAATGGTGATGTGTGCTCAAACAGTTTTTAAAAATATCTCCCCTAGTTCCAGGAGTCCTGAAAGGCCATCCCAGTGGGCCTTTTTCATGTATCTGGAGCTATATGGTTCTGTGTGGCTTAAACAGCTTCAAAACATCAACACCTAGTTTCCAGGCCCCAGTCCCTGAAAGGCCATCCCAGTGGCCTTTCAATGTATCCTGGAGCTATGTGTTGAGTGTGCTCAAACAGTTTTAAAATATCTCCACTAGTTCCAGGAGTCCTGAAAGGCCATCCCAGTGGACCTTTCATGTATCCTGGAGCCCTATGGGTCTCCTGTGTGCTGAAACAGTTTAAAACATTCACCCCTAGTTCCAGGAGTCCCATTGAAATGCCATCCCAGTGGCCTTTCATGTATCCCTGGAGGCTAATGGTGGATGTGTGCTCAAAACAGTTTAAAAATATCTTTCCCTAGTTTCCCAGGAGTCCTGAAAGGCCATCCCAGTGGCCTTTCAGGTATCCTGGCTGCTATGGTTGCTGTGTTGCCTCAAACAGTTTTTAAAATATCTCACCCTAGTTCCAGGGAGTCCTGAAAAGGCCATCCATGGCCTTTCCTGTATCCTGGAGCTAATGGATGATGTGTGCTCAAACATTTAAAATATCTCCCTCTAGTTCCAGGAGTCCTGAAAGGCCATCCCAGGGGACTTTCATGGATCCTGGAGCTATGGTTCTGTGTGCTCAAACAGTTTAAACTATCTCCCTAGTTCCCAGGAGTCCTGAAAGGCCATCCCAGTGGCCTTTCATGTATCCTGGAGCTATGGTGTCTTGTGGTGCTCAAAACAGTTTAAAACATCACCCCTAGTTCCTGGAGTCCTGACAGGCCATCCCAGTGGCCTTTCATGTTTCCTGGAGCTATGGTGATGGGTGCTCAAACAGTTTAAAAAAAAATATCTCCCCTTAGTTCCAGGAGTCCTGAAAGGCCATCCCAGTGGCCTTTTCATATGTATCCTGGAGAGATATGGTTCTTGTGTGCTGAAAACAGTTTAAAACATCTCCCCTAGTTCCAGGAGTCCTGAAAGGCCATCCCAGTGGCCTTTCATTGTATCCTGGAGCTATGGTTCTGTGTGCTCAAACAAGGTTTAAAATAATCTCCCCTAGTTCCAGGAGTCCTGAAAGGCCATCCCAGTGGCCTTTCATGTATCCTGAGAGCTATGGTTCTGTGTGCTCAAAACAGTTTAAAAGATAGCTCCCCTAGTTCCAGGAGTCCTGAGAAGGGGGCCATCCCAGTGGCCCTTTCATTGTATCCTGGAGCTATGGTTTATGTGTGCTCAAACAGTTTAAAATATCTCCCCTAGTTCCAGGAGTCCTGAAAGGCCATCCCAGTGGCCTTTCATGGATCCTGGAGCTATGGTGGTGTGTGCTGAAAAAGTTGAATATATCGACCCTATGTCCAGGAGACCTCAAAGGCCATCCCAGTGGCCTGTCAATCATCATGGAGATATGGTTTTGTGTGCATAAAGAGTGTAAGAGATCCTCCCTTTCCCCAGGAGTTATGTGAGGCCACTCACAGTCGGCTATCACGTACCCTGTTGATATGGTTGTGTGTGAATAAAGAGTTTAATAGAGCATCCCTTTCCCCCAGGGGAGTTAAGTGAGGCCATCACAGTGGTCTATCACGCACCCCCTGTGTGACTATGGGTTGTGTAGGGCCTAACCAGTGCAATACATTCTCCCTATCCTCCAGGGAGTTCCTATGACCTTTGTAAGGTCCGACTTGTCTATGATCCCACTGCAATGGGATATGCAGCTGATGATGTGTGGCACAACACGCAACCCCCCATGAGGGGCCGTACGGCCACATTGCATTGGTGGGTTTTATAGCGTTCACATGTTTTGGGGTAGTTTATGGACAGGTAAGTTGCACCTCTCACATAGTCCTGTGAGGGTCACTATCTAATCAGCACATGTCTGTGATGTATCACGATGAAAAGCTATGTGCACATGTTGATGTGTGTATAGGTACAACATACCCCCATGACCTAGGCAAAGATACTTCCCCAAAGGCCGTAACAGAGCCATAGTCCCCTCACTTTATGCCATAGTTAGGTTACCCATCCTCACACCTCCTACAAATCCATTAAACCTTGTAGCAGGGTGAACAGAACTGATGTTTTGTAGGAAAGCTTACAGTCAACCTCTTGTGGTTTTGGACACCCACAGGACACAAGCAGCCACATGCACACAGGTGGCAATTGCGTAGTGTGTTTGTTTGGTGTCTGTCCATGGTTTATCAAAATACACCTGCTGTTCATCGTACAGGTCATAGGTCATAGTGCCATTTTCCACAAGATATAGGCCAGCCGACATCGGGCACTGTAAGCTCAGATAAGGGCACCTGCAGTGGTTGTATGTTTGTTTAGGCTGCTCGTACCAAAACATTACCCCATACATAACTAAAACCCCAACCTGACTCTCACACAGGAGGGCCAGCCAACATGGGTGGAGGTACAGGACCCTCCACAAGCACATGATTCAGTTTTGTAACCCTTTCCTGTCCCTCCTCATCCCACTTGTGTTGCCCACATGTGTGACGTAAGCCATGTTGTTAGCTGATGATAGCATAGTTCATTGCCTGTAACAGGTGGTCGCCAGACACAGCAGGATGCACAAATTAACAAACATCCCTGTCCCCCTTGGGTTCTGTCGCATTCAACAACTGCTCCAATGGTATCCCTTCACCCGCTCCTGGTGTGCAAAAACATACACAACAAGAGATGCAAATATTGGACAGCAAGTAGCATCACGCAAGCACCATGGCATGGCTCCAGAGACTGACATATGTGACGATGACCAAAATTGGTGAGTAGGCTCAGTTGGTAATGGTGTTGTCCACATGTGATAACACATTCCATGTGAACATGATGATCCACTGTGACAGGTGTTGATCTATGCTATACATGAATAACACATCAGTGTAGCTGAAGTGTCGAGTCCCAGGACTCACTGTTCTATGTTTCTGTTGCCCTCCCACCAGTCGTTAGTGCTCACTCATGCTCCCACCCATATTTTCTCACACACACAGGTCGAGGATCTGAGAAAGAAAGGGAGGGAGCTGCGCCTGCACCATGGCGCATACCTTGAGCGCGTGAGGAAATGCTGAATCATCACATGGTGATGGTGCGTATTGCTGACATGGCTTGCCCACCATCAGAGGTCACAGTGGCCCATCAGTGTGCATGGTACCTGCATGGGTACATGTGATGTTGTCACACACATCTACGTGTGCTGATGACTGTCATCTTCCACAGATCATGATGACAGTGACGAAGACCCCCGTACCTCTGCCTATGGCCCTCCGAAAGGCCCACCTCCCGCGCTGCCTTGTGGAGGTGGTAGTCCTGGACACCACGTGGGGAGGAGGCAGAGGGTCCTGCAGACGACACAGCGGAGGGGGTCATGGGGGATGCTGGGACGGAAGGTGTGGGTGCCAGGGTCACAAGGGGGGGTGAGGGCGCAGGTGATGTGGGTGGGGGGGAGGTGGTGGGGGGTGTTGGGGAGGAGTCAGGGGGGGAAGAGTGGCCACAGGGTGTCTGGGAGAGTGACATAGAGGACAGTGCAGCACAGGGCACTGTTGGCTCCCGCCATCAAGGGCAGGTGGCTCCAACATCCAGGGCCCCACACACAGTGCATGCAGATGCCACCACACAAACACCAGGAACAATGTGTGTGTGTGGTGGCAGATGTGTTGTACATCTGTGTGAGGCTCTGGATGCACTGGAGCAGCGGGTGCACCGGTTGGTGCACCTGCAGGAATGGATGGCGGGAGCCATGGAGAGGGTGGTTGCTGACATTGAGCATCTGCCATGCACGAAGCCACCCCCTGACGGGCGTCACAGGCATCATTGATGGTGCCTGTGACGTCCACACATGTGCCCTGTGCTGCCCTGTCCGCCATCACGGGGCAGGCTGAGGGAGGGTGGGGTCATGTGGGGGTTCGGGGTTAGTGTGTGGGAGTGTGGTTATTGCGGGGGGGTGTGTGCGGGGGTGGGGAGGGTTTGATTTGGTGGGTGGGTGATGGCATTTTCCCCCTACCCTAGATATGTATATAGTTTTAGTTTTGTGTGTACATATTAAAGTATTTTTTCTGAACCCTGTAATGGTCACGTGTCTCACGTAGCATATGCCTATAGATGCCAGCATGTCATATGTGTGCAGCCACATACATTCCTGACGGGTAAACATGCGTGTGATACCTCAATTGGCACCACATGCAGTGTGTCGGGAAACTCATGTGTGTAGGTGTGTGATAGCAGGGTGCTGCATTACATGTTACCATGTAGTGGCTGCCCCACAGACGTACTTGCCACAGGGATGCATATACATGACCCACATGTTCTCACATATATGAGCCGGCAAAATAATGCGGCTCACAAATGTCTGCCTCTGTAACATGCATCCCTATGGTGGGTTGGGGTGCATGTGACCACTTATATAGGTGAGGGCACAGGTCACACATATGGCACCAATGTGTCCTGTATGACGGGTTGCAGATGGTGATGTGTATGGAACATAAACAGGCCATTTATAACACAGTACCCCTGTGTCCACATCAAGGGTGGTGGACCGTGGTTCTGTAGAGCCGCAGGGCAGTCAGGTGTTGGAAATATTCCTAATGAGTGTGGCAGAGATATATATGAATTGGAGATATCCTGTCAGCGTGACTGAAGTTTCGGCCCTCCAGGAGAGACCTGGATTACACCTCTGCCATTTTGGAATGTGAGTGGGCAAGGCGCAGATGTCCCCGACATCACACATGTTACCTAGAGTGTGTCATATTCCTCCTCACCTCTCCCCACCACCAACATATTGCCATTGCCACCACCCGTTACTGCTGGTGAGAAACAGGGAGCAATGTTACGCATTCCAAATAACCATCCGATGTCTGTGACATCTGCACCCAGCCCAAAATAAATCGTACATGACAGAGGTGTAAGGCAGCGCTCTCAAAATCCAGTCTTGGAGGGACACAAAACCAGTAAGGTGGTCATGATAATTGTAATGGTGAGATATATATCGCCAGCATATACATTAGGGATATGCTCAGAACCTGACTGGTCTGCGGCTCCACAGTATCACGGTTCCACACCCATGTCGTACATGGATGTCTGTGCACACTGTGCCGCTGCAGCGCAGAGGCTGTGGTGACACATTGTGCTAGTGAAACATCACATATGTGTGGATCATGGAAATAGTATATGTGTGTGGCAAAGTAGCTTATGCAGTGGACATGGTTGCAGATCCTATGGTCCTCCCACCCCCTCTCATAGATACACATGGGACCAAATGGACACTCTGTGGAAAGAGACAATGTATCTATTTTTGGACAGCTGTTTATTATCACAGCAAGTCTCTCATATAAAACTATTGTTACAAACATGTGTGTAAGACATATCAAAGATCCCCCCAAGCCAATTACATAACACACACACAACATACTAATCACATATGTCTACTTTCACATATAACCCAAACCAAGCCGCAATAACAGAATATACTATGTACATAGTTGCTAAAACTGAACAGTGCAACAGAGAGAAACCTTTGGTTTCGTGCTGTACATTTCTATATTATCATAGGTTACTGACGGCGTGGTCGGCCACGCCTGCCACGTCGGGCCCCTCTCCCTGGCAAGGCTATATCCTCCTCCGGATACATTGGTGGTGCAGGTGCAGCTCGGATCAGAACATCACGTATGCCCTCAAGGGCCTCACACATGCGAGTTAGTGGCATGGCTACGACCCCCTCATGTAATGTCCGTAGCGCAGCACAAACATCCCTGGTGTTCCGCTCCACAGCACAGCGAATCCGCTCCAGAACACGTCGATTGGCTGTGAATGGGACACAGGGTGGTCAATGAACTACCTCTCCACGAAAACACCTTCATAAAGCAACATGTCATACACATACCACACTAATGCTAATGTGATAGTGCTGAGTCATATGGGAACATGGTTAGGGGTATAACACATATATCGCAGTGTACTACAACTAATAGAAACACAGAGAACACTATACAGGAAGAGGATGTGGGAGGACAACACAACAGTCATACAATAGCTTCTGCATACACACCCACATACTACTGACGTGGCAACAGAATTGGGCAAGGACAGTCATCTCATATCCATTATTTAGGTCAGGTGCAGCATGCAGCAGCCATAAACACCTCAGATGGCCAGAAGCATTGTTGTACCGAGGTGTGTTTGGGAATGTCTGCACAGGTCATGTATGGGTCCAGGGTTTTGCTATATGTGGCATAGAGATGCACATGAGCTGTTGGGGCATGTTACGACAGGAACTGTGTGTTATGTGTTTATGGAATTTGCTATTCTCCATGAGATGTTTGTACTGGATGTAGCCTCATGGGATGCCATATATTTGTGTAAGACTGTGTGACGGCAAATCAGGTTTGGCCTGCCCTAATGATTGTTTTATGACATGACAATGTATGGTCTGATGGGTTACATTGTCAGTATGAGGGCTGGATGTGGGGATGTACACATTATCCGCATGTGCTGGTCCTTGGAATTGCCTGGTGCAAGGACTACACTGATATGTATGCTTGGTGGTGTACAAAATGTACGTGAGCTGATGTTGGGGAATGACTAGAATGTGATGGTGCTGACAGACGTTAATCCCGTGAAGCATTTACGTGTTTTGTGGGAGTGGGTGATACCTTATGAACATAGCTGCTTATGTGAGTGTAGTTGAGGATAGACATTGGCATGCTGACTACGTCATTGATAGTGTGGGATGTCAGAGACCTACTACACGGAATAAATGGTTATGTTAAAGCAAATGTGACAATGTAGAGTGGATAAAACAGTACAATAGAGCTGTCTGGACACATAAACATCAGACTATGGTGAGTGAGCAGAACTCTTGCACAGGCATTGTGAACGTGGATGCAGCAATTAGGACATGGAAAACAGTCATAACAACTAGACAACATATGTTTTCCCCTTTCTCATTTGACATAGCATATGGATCCTTACAGGCTGAGCTTCAGTATGTTTATTTTGTACCCTGCTGTAAGGGATAATGTATGTATGACAGTACAGATTGGTCAGATATCTCTATCTACCCACTGGCCAGTACCTCTACAGTGTTGTGTCAAATTCCCTAGTTGCCTTTTGTGTCTCCAATAACACATATCGACTAGGTAATGTATTTCTTTGGTTGCTTGCTCTATGATGATGTATCTGGTTATTTTGTAAAGGAGATGAGGTCTTCAGTTTATGTTATTTCCCATTGGGCTTGACAATTGCTATCATACACCAGTATGTTATGTGAGGTCTTTGTGTAATGCTCTAATGTTTGCATTCGGAAAGGAGGGGTGGGGTGATGTGCCAAGTCTGGTAATGTTGTGTGGATACGTGGTGCATGATATGGTCTCAACATGGCAAGCTTATGTTGTAGTTAGTCATATGTGTTTAGGTTTATCTTGCAGCACAGTAATTGTTCACGGATTTGGTCCTTGTTTAACCATTTGTTGAGAAATAGACATGCGTCATACTCATTACTGTATGGTTGCATACAACACATATTGCAGGTATGACACGTATGATACTGGGGACCATCACACGGTATGGGGACATAGGCCCACAATTTAACTGGGACACACATGCTCACAGCCTATGCAATCTGTTGAGGGATTGTTGGCCTTACAGTAAGGGGACATGGTGTTTTCCTTTTCTGTCTGGATTACAGTCTATGTTATGTCTGTCTGTACAGAGGAAATTGAGGAATGTTCTCTCCAAACAAGCCATCAGGTTCATACTGTACGTTTGAGACCCCTCTGTAGATCCGTATCTATGGTTGACCTGACATATTTTCGCACCTCTCTCCATATGCTATGTAATTTGACACCTGCAGATGCAGACTGTGGGGAATGCGTTCTTTGTGCTGTTACATCACAGAGGAGGGTTGCATTGCTATATATATGGTATGTTTGTTTCTTCAACTATTATTTAGATGTCATGCTGTGGTTTACCAGACATCTGGGTGTCTGCAATGAGGTAGACTGTTGCAAGGGCAAGTGTTGATCTTTCTCATGACAACAACATGGTGGCCCTTATACAACATTCCTTTTAGGCCTGCATCTGTGGGTGTCAACTGACCTTCGGTGATTCTGTTTTGCGTCATAGTAACACCATATATTATACCCCACACCATTCTTTCAAGAAACAATATCCCACCAACATGAGCCATACATGTGATATATGTGGTGGTTATGTTGCAACATTCACCACACAAACACCAACTAGTGACTATTGGTGTTTATTTTGGAATTATGACTGTCGTATGTCACCCACCTTCAGCATCGCGATGTGCAGATACGCCATGGGACCTTAACTCCGCCATCATCGCCTGAGGGTCAGGGCTCTCGGTGTATACTTGCAGCCTGGGTCCGTCGATGTTCTCCCTTGATGCTGCCCCTAGTGGTGATATACTGGGTACAGGTGGCTCTATGGGCTCATCAACAGCACTTGTGCTGCCCCTGAGACAGCAGGTTCATCCTCCAACACACTCATTGGCACTGTGATGTCAAAGTCACCCTCTTCCTCCACCTCCTCCTCCTCCTCCTCCTCCGCCTCCTCCTCTTCCTCTCCCATTTTACTGTAGTCACCTGCATATTGAACAATAACAAGGAAAACACATATGTTTCAACATAATCATATCTATATGTGTGGCACAGACACCACAGAGATGATGGGGTGGGTATGTGCGTGTGTGCTGCGTACCCGACCCATGACACCCTCCCATACATGTTTGTCTACGTCATTCAGCTGTTTCTGGGGCACATGTGTGTCGTGTGGCCATGCACATGTTGCATATTTTCCATGTGTATATTTGGAGTGCCATGCCACATGTGTCCCCCATCACATCCCTCCCCCTATCTGTACAACATATGTCCACACATGTGTGAGAATACATCACCCTTACACTTGTTTGGACCATACATTGCCTGTTTATGTTTAATTATGCATTTGAAATATTGTCTCTAGACATACTATATGCTCATTGTTGGATATGTTTGGCTGTGACCCATTGTGCCGTGGATCCCATGTAGCCAGCACCTGTGGCCCACTGAGAAGCACATGTAGCACTGTGCAAATAGTATGTCACACACACGTTACCTGATTAGTGTGCCACAAAATCATATGGTGCTTTGCAATCACAGATGTGCAGGTTGGATAGGAATTGTTGTGTGTAGTTTTGGAAACAGATGGGGAGGTTGCTGTTTTCGAGGGACACATATGTAATATTGTGACAGGGCATGGCAACAACACAGTTTGTGCATGGCCATAACACACACACATGTGACACCACTTTTTAAACATGGTGTGGATTGGGTCACAGGTATGGGAGTGTCTGTGCAGCTGAATGATGTGTACTGAAGGGACATTGTGAACCTGGCAATTACTATACATACCTGCGTCAGGATGTGCCGTGTCAAGGGCCTCCGGCAGTCCACGGAGATAGATGTGGCCCAAACGTGTTGCCAGCTCTTGTTCCAATGGTGTGAGTGATGGGATAAAAGGGCCCCCACCACCTGTGCCATGCGCATGTTGTCTTTCAGCCACCATGTGCTGGCGCACCCCTCTTTTTATATCCGAGTACCTCTTTTTGAGGCTTTCAACATCCCTTGTGGGGCCCCCTGCCTCTGCAATTGCAGCACGCACCTCCTCCCATACTGCCATTCGGGTGGCCACTGTTGTGCGACTGCTGAGCCTGCCAAATAAGAGGTCATAGTTTTCAATTACATGCGAGAGTAGGATATAGTTCTCTCTATCACTGAAGCGTAGAGCTCTTTTTCGCTGTGGACCAGGCACAGGTACCCTTTTTCTCTTCCCAGTTTGGACATATTGTGCAGGCTGTGGCCCAAAAGATGGTCCTGCATGTCCCTCCCTAGGATGTGCAGTCTGTAGCGTCGGTGTATCACCCACCACAGGTTGGGACACATCCTCCACACCCTCACCCTCACCCTCACCGTCTCTCTCCCTCTCTCTCTCATCTCTGTATGTTTTAAATGCTCCTTTCAACAGAACAGCACTCACTTAAACAAAACAGAACAATACACAGCATGCAATACAGACTTACAGAATGTTACAGTACAGGACACAGTAAAGGACACATTAACAAAGGGAACAGAAATATTATCTTAGCACAAGGTGAGGAATCTACTCTGCTCCTGACTATCTTACACTGCCTCTCTCCGCTGCCGTACTCCCTGGACTGACTCTCTCCCTCCTTCCTCTGGACTACTCCCACCACAGCCTCTCTACCTATAGATTTTGTTATCCCTCACTGTGCTTCTTTCCTGTGCAGTAGTCCCACCACTGTCTCTGTTTCAGACTTTATCTATGACACCCTCTCTCTCTAACTGTGACTCCTTTCTCAACCCTCAACGTGATGCACGTGTGCAGGCCTATTTATAGTGTATTGCCATGTGTCTTCCATTGCACATGCGCAATTGGGTGGGCGTGACGCTCGTGCGTTGGGCGCGTGCTCGCCAACGCATGGGTGGCCGTACGCGGACAAACGCACATGCGCCCTGAGACACTGTACTGCGCATGTGTCGCAGTACGCATGCGCACTACAACGACTACCGCATGGGTGTCTGTGTTTTGTGCGCATGTTCACGCCGGCGCACATACGTGTGGGCACGCACTGACCGACGCCCATGCGTAGAGTGGCGCACGCGTGCCACCAACGGGCATCGCATGCGATCAACTGCGCATGCGCAGTGTGCGCAAACCACACACCCAGAATAACATATATTACCATCACAACATTACCCACGTTGAGGGTTGTAGAGGAAGAGCAGGAGGAGTGTGGTTGGTGTGGAGAAGAACGAACGTCTATGCAGTTGTACTAGCGGATTGTATTGGTGTTTGTATTGCTTATTATATTGTGTTGTGTGTGTATTGTCAGTTGTTGTTTTTACTTTTGGATACTGTATAGTGTGTTTTGTGTGTTTGTTAGAGTTTGTGTGGTTGTTAGAGTGTGTTTCGGTAGTGGGACGGGAGGAGTTTATGGCAGCAATATATGCTTATGCATGTGTCCTGAGTGGTGGGCAGATGCTGCGGTTGCCGGACAGGGGAGATGGTGTCCACGGGGCTGCAGCACAGGGCATGGGTGTAGTCCCGCAGCAACTCAGACCTGCAGCTGTGGAGGTGGTCCAGCCATGTGCTGTGCGTTCACGGCACAGACGGCGTGCCGAGGTGCAGGCTCGGCAGCCACGCCTCTACAGGCCCAGGGCACAGCTCCAGGGCATGCGTGAGGACCAGGTCATCTCCCTGTACCGACTGAGCACAAGGGCTATTAGGGAGCTTTATGAGGATTTAAGACCTGACCTCGAGCCCCTGACTGATCGGTCCCATGCAATACCAGGTTTAGTCAAGCTCCTTGCTGCTTTACATTTTTTTGCCTCTGGCTGTTTCCAGTCATCTGTGGCTGCAGTGGGTGGCATGAGCCGCCCATCCTTCTCACGATGTCTCCACCACGTACTGCGTGCCATGGTCAGCCGGGTGGGGAATTACATAGCCATTCCCCACACTAGGCAACAATGGGGGACCCTGAACCAGGCCTTTGAGACATTAGCAGGGATACCACACGTGATGGGAGCTATTGATTGCACACATGTTGCCCTGGTCCCGCCTAGAGACAGGGAGGTGGCGTTTCGCAACCGCAAACACTACCATTCCCTGAATGTTCAGGTTGTATGTGATGCTAATCTGCATATTCTGAATGTGGTCCCTAGGTTTCCAGGGTCCACCCATGACTCCTATATCCTGCATCACTCGGCAATCTTCACACAATTTGAGGGCGGACGTTATGGGGACTGTATTTTGCTGGGTGAGTATGTCATGTGTCGTAATGTATGTATGTGTTTGTAACTTTCTTTATGTCTACTCACATAGCTAGCAAACTCGTTTAAAACCATAAACTTAGATCAACATATGAGCAATGTTTGTTTGGGGACTGTTGTATCTTTAGATTATTACAGGGGTATAGACGTACACATACAGCAGCTACAAACAAACATAGACCATCAGACTCCTAGCATTATATGATCCAGACATTCACATGGTGTGCAGGTGACAACACCCCTGTGCATGTGGCTAGGCTGTTGCACAATCCCTCATAGTGTGTGGTAATATCAACTGCACACATTCTGAGGGGGGGGGGTTTGGCCCTCATATGCACGTATCATGATGGGTCATTGCCAAATAATGCTTGTATGTCATTTAACCTTGTGATAATTGCTCATCCATACAGGTAACCCTTCTCATGTGTGTGTGGTGTTCACACACTCACTCTGGACTGTTGTTGCTACCCAGGAGCCAGTATATAATATGAGGGGTTTTTTGGGAATATCTGATGTATGCTTTTGCCCTTTCCAGCTAGCAGCACTCGTGTGGATATGTATGGTCACGCATTTGGCCTATGTCACAGCAGGGGTGTAACGAAGTATATTTGGTGCTAGTACCTTGGCCTACTGTAGATGATCATGATTTAGCCACATATTGGCCAGTGATCCTCATGTAGTTTAACATATTGGAAAGGGGATGCCTGAAGCTGTGGGCTATGTGTGTGCATACAGAGTTGTATTGTTTTCAGCTACACATGACGGTAATGTACCGATGTGTATCTCTATGAGGTTAAGACATGAGTAGTACAGTGTGCAGGTTTGCAGACCCCACCTTCAGTGGGATGTTCCCAGGATAGACACAGTGCACAGGATTGGTATTTAAACAATTTATGTTTAGCAATATACAGCATAAGGACACAGAGTATGAGATCTAGATATGTTGCCCGTACAGGACAGGATGCATCTAGGTGATATGGTTCACATTATCACCAGCCTCCATGGCATACATGTTCTGTTTTTTTCCCACCCTCTCATGGCAGCATATTTTACCTAGGTTACTGTTCAGACATACAATATGAACATGTGACACGTGAATCGTTACTATCGTCTCTCATTGGCAGGGGTGCCAATGTGGACAGTCAATGCATTACAATACCCATGTCGCGCACACACACACACAATATGTTACAGTATAGATGGAACTGTTGGGGTATTTCCCATGAGTGTACTTACTTTCTAGGCTATGTGTTCCTTTTCTAACAGCATATGTGTTTTTTACAGCTCATTAATTGTTCGGTTATATGTTGATGTCAGGATTTGTTTTGTGTAGGGTTACTACATCTTAACATATGTCAGTTATGTTGAATATTGACACGCACATTTCTTTTTATTTCCAAGGTGATGCAGGATATGGGTGTCGCCCCTGGCTGCTGACCCCTGTACGTCAGCCACGGACACGTGCAGAGCGGAGGTATAATGAGGCCCATGCCTCCAGCCGCTCAGTCATCGAGCGTACCTTTGGCGTGTTGAAAAGTCGCTTCAGGTGTCTGGATAGGTCAGGCGGGGCCTTACAGTATAAGCCAAGGACTGTTGCAGAGATAATCATAGCCTGTTGCATCCTGCACAACATTGCTCTCAGGCACAATATCCCTGCAGAGATTAATGAGGATCTGGAGCAAGATCCAATGTGCCCCCCTGTACGTGCCAGTGGTGACACACAGGATGGCACAGCAGTCAGACGGAGGTTGATTGGAGAGATCTTCTCATGTGCGTATTACCTACCCACACAGCTTTTTAATCCTATGTGTGTTATGTTTACAGCAGTTACAGTTTATGTCAGGATATGATTTGTATGTGACACCACATTAGTATTTTAGTGCTAATTCACAACTCACATATAGGCATGTGTGAGGCACAAACAATGTGGCCAGTACACAACAGCATTTGGTGCCAGATGATGTGGGTGGTTGCTCATACGGCTGTGTGTGATTTTTAAGGTTAAAATTACAGTTAGTGGCTGCCTGTGTTAGCACCTGTTGTTGTTGTTGAGCACAAATGATGTTTTGTGATGATATGGGTGGATAACAGTGTTAGCCATATGGTGAGATGTTCACAGTGTGAGACCAGTCCACGTTTGGGGACATTAGTCCAGTGGGTTGAATTTATATGTTTCACCTTTGGGGTGTACATTTGGTTCTTACACTCCTGTCAGCTGGCTATGTGTTGCTTTGTTATTATGGCCGTATCAGGACATACATATCACAGGACAGATGCTTAGTAGTAGTTTCTGCGGATATTAGGGTATCTATGTGTAGGGTGTTAATGTCACCCTACAGTGTGTCGGAATGTATACTGCACCAGAAAGCCATGACATGGACATGTTATAGGATGGGGATCTGAGCATTGTCCAGCCAGAGAGGTAGTATTGCCACATTTACATGTAGGCGAATTGACCTTAGGTACAGTGCTACATATGTACACAGATACAGAGGATAACCTACCCCATATCAGCGAGGGGTGCGTTACAGTGGGCAGGATGAGCACAGAATGTGTTGGTGGCTTATGGTTGTGCAGAATTCTCAGGGAGTACATGGCATATCTTGCTGATAAATTCTCAACATATGCCATCATGCCTCAGCTACAGGCTGGGTATGTGAGCAGTGTAGGATAGTACAGTCCACATTACATAGATTGCATAGATAGTCGGACAGGGAAGGGGAGGATTATGTTGGCAAGGAAAACCAGACATATGTGAGAGTTGTTTCTCTGAGGTACACATATTGGCTATCCATGCGTTGACATTCTCAATGACACACAGTGTGATGGCATGCAGCCATCATGGTTTGCGTAAAAAATATACATGCCATTGGTGTTTTAATGACATGACGCACACATTGACAGCTATCTGTGGAGATCATCAGCAAATAGCTGTCACTATGATTCAAGGTATGACATCTACACACCAGGATATGTATTTGTTCCCTGCATACATGAGACACTCGTGCATATTCCATATGTGTTTCCAGAATTGTAAGCGACTTTGCATTCAACATTGACACACCCCTACACAAAGATAGGGGGCATTGTTGCCAATATAGTGGATCTGTGTGACTCGTCTGTACTTTGTGATGAGGTGCAAACATGGTGGTTTCTGACATGTCTGTTGATCTTTCTGTACAACAACACAGAGGTACGATGGGGACAGGATTGATTATGGACACCTGAGGATAGCCTCCTACAACTCTGTGCTGCCTCTCACATGTGAGAGATCTATACATTGTGATAGGGAGCAGTCAGACATTAGGTGATGGTGTGGGGTATGAGAGTTGTGGACAGGAAGGTGCAGTGTGTGATACTCTTGTAGAACATGACATGTTTGTTACTGTTGTGTTTCCCAATGCACAGGACATAGTTTATTCAGATGCTGTTGATGTGTTGGATTGGCATGTGACTGAACATCACCCAATATGCTTTGCGTTGGGGTAGGTGGATGTACAGGGAGATTGTGTGTGCCTGGGGTCATGTGGAAAACATATCTTCATTGCTCCATCATATTGGGCAGATGGTGTGTTGTTTTGTGTTTCACTTCAGGCTCCATCACCCATCCCTTGCTGTTGTCACACATATCCCCATGTGTTTGTGTTCAGCATGTCCTGTGCCACACTGTATATGTGACAGTTACAGCATATCTGCATGTGTGTGTATTTAAGGTTTGTATTTGGTTTGCCTGCACTTGCTCCCTACCCCAACATTGTACCATAAGCCAACAACAGGGTATTATTGCCGGTTCACGGGGCCTTTATATGTCTAAAGGTCCACTTGGACACATACAGGCCATGTGTTGCAGCTGGACTGCAGAAATATGCATACTTTGTGTGTGGGTGATTACAGGTTGCCTGTGTGATGAGACACTCTTCAGGCATAGTACATTATCATGTACTGTGAGGGGACTGTGCACCTGGGGGGCAGTTGTGACTGTGGTATGTGTTCCGTAGTGCTGTTTACCTTATGCGTATTATCAACATGTGTTGTGTGGTGTGCGACAAAATGTGTCTTGTGTTCTGAGTCACCACTGATGTTCACCTTTATTTATTTTCAGATATGACCATAATGTGGACATGCATCAGCAGCGGCTTGACCTTTTGTTTGTACACGGACTGCTGAGATTCTCTGCCTTCACTGTCACCTCTTATTGCTGTGTAGTGGTTCATGGGATTGCTGACATACACCTGATGCACACACAAGGTAAGTTGCACATTTGTTAATTGCAGATTTGTATCTATGTTTACCTGTTGATGAATCATAATTGTCTTATATGCATATAATGTTTCCTCTATGTGCACATAAACAGATGCATGTCGTGTGTAGCTGTGACACACCTGTGTGACACGAGCATGGACATGACCATACCCATGTTTTACCCATGTGTGTGTTTCGGATTAATGATGTCATGACCAATGTTTTGTTGAGTAATGTACTGTGTGGTTTCACATACCTTTCTTGTGCATTTGCAAAGGTGTAACGGTGTGCATTGTGTGGTGTTTTTCATAGGTGGCTCACAAGAACATACGTATCCTCTCATGACACAGGGCTGAGTACATACCGGACACATCTATTACAGTGCATCTGGTGTCACCATCACCCACCTTTTGAAGAAACAACACCATAGACATTTTACACCAGAAAGTGCCCCATTGGATGTTTTACCTCTGCGAGTGAGACATATGACTGCGATGGACAGTATTACTATTAAGCTACTTAATTCTCCATTACAGAGGTGTTCTCTGCACTGTTTGTGTGATGTTTCTGCAGGGAGTCCTGCTCATTGTTGAGAACACACATGAACTTTCAAAGACAGTGGAATGTTGACATGTCACGCTTGACTATTCCTAGCCATATTTGGTGGAACACTATTAACCTCACCTGTTGGATTGCACATAGTATTGTTACTTTTGGCAATGTTCCCCCGTGTGCAGCAGCAAATGACATGGATAGTGCAGCTGATCCATTCGAACACAGTTTTAGTATTGTTACGTTTTGGCCCTGGGTGTGACATGCCACCCAGGATACCCTCATCTTTTTCTTCCTAATCAAGCATACACCCATGTTTGCGCCATACAGCCAACGATGGAGCACTCCTATTGTGTATGTCCACCTGCTTTCCACATGCACATGCTACAAGTGTAACCTCAACAATGATCTTGGACACACGACCATCTTTAATTAATGTGGTCAATGTGACAAGGGTGTTTACGTGCATGTGTGGCATCACTGTCTCATGTTGCACTGTGGATGGTGCTTTTGCATATGACGGACTATGTTTGTGAGACAAAACATGTGGACCTCAGACTTCTTTGTGGCTCCGTATAGGATGTTTGGCCCTCATTTCCTTGTTCAGATGCTGCTTATTGTGTTTGTTGGATGTGCAGACGTGACAGTCTGCATGTATGTCAACACCTTGCATTTCCCATGTGCACAGTCCAGGCTATGCCCTGTGGTAGAGACACTCACATTGCGACATGATGTTTGCAGTGTGGCAATGTGGGTCACCGTTGCACTTCGTCAATTGTGCATTCCATGTATTATGTTATATGTGGCCAAACACTGTCTACTCTGAAAAGGTTGCAGGGCCACCTCCTTCATGGTGGTATATGTATAGGTTTGGGAAGGTAGTTGAGTTTGTATTTTGTTTGTGTTCATGTGCCTGTCCTACCTGTTGCATATACTCATTGTGATTTTGAGGAGAGTTTGTGTCTACATTGTTGCAGCTTTGATTCCTAGCTCAGACATTATGTGAGACCACACACATTACTTTCCCAGCGTGATTTTCACAATAAAACATTTTCGCAACATAGGCTTTTTTGGTTTGGTTGTCTCCTGTGTTGCAAGATGGATATGGTTTGAGGGACACATGATGTGTGTTGTGTCCTCAATATGCAGCGCCAACTCTCTACATGCACTCATATGTGCATTACACCTTTGCAGCATGCAGAATCAGGTAGGGGCTGGGGGTCTGCTGCCCAGTGCATTGTATGCAGTGGCTGCACATTATATCTCATGCTCTTCATTTGTGGTGGTTGAATTAACTTTTCTGTGTGAGTTAGATTTATGCCCTATTAGAGGGGTTTCAATATTCCATCAGAGATGCACTCACCTTCATATTATGATGGCACTGACTACACTATTTGTGATGTGTATACCAAATAAAGATATTTATTCCACATACATGTGGCTCTTTTGGTGATTGAGCAGGGTGATACAAAGGCACACATTGCATTGCCTGTTTCTCAGTCCTGCGTCTTTGTGACCCAGGGACTGCATTGTTTATTTTGTCAATATCATTGGATGAGGATTAACTGGTCTTTGTTCCACGGTAATGAGGGGTTACATGACTTGACCTAGGCCACATGGGGTGCTAGTGGGAATTGATCAGTGTTTGCTTGGGTCCAAGGCCATTTTGTTAACAGTAGGTTAGTCCTTCTCTCTTTGATCACATTAACACTTGTCTGGGGCCATTTGCCACACATGTACATGTGCCACCTGTGCTCGCATCCTTGTACAGTGACAGCTGTGTATCTGGCAGACACATGTAACCTCACTGGGTATTCACGGTTGCCACACAGTGTGCTTAGTATGCTTGGCTCAGTGTGCTCAGTGTGTTACTGTGTACTCAGTGTACTGTTTCTGGGAGTGGCTACAGTCATGTGTTTCTACTCTGTATGTTTTTGTTTTGATTAGCACATGTGCTATATCCTTTGTTTTCTAATCTGCTGACTGTACCATGAGGTAACAGCAGGTTCCTCACCTCTACATACACCCTTCTCTCTCCTCACTGTACGTCAAGGTGCATCCTGTGTGCTGCTTAGCCATCACATA
Source organism: Ichthyophis bannanicus (assembly GCA_033557465.1). Lineage (NCBI taxonomy): Eukaryota > Metazoa > Chordata > Amphibia > Gymnophiona > Ichthyophiidae > Ichthyophis > Ichthyophis bannanicus. The sequence continues at coordinate 235,984,328 of CM066043.1, read as the reverse complement.
TTATTTCGTTTCAGAGGTGTCCCACTTTAGGGTGTTTACATGGCAACACATCAGGGGGTTTTGGTTTTCTGTGATTCAGGTGTTGTGTGTTACACCTGATTACATGTGGAACTTTCTCATGTCCTGATCCAAATTATTAACATATTCCACATACCGTCCTCTGTTGCCCTTGTGGTATATTTTTCCCCTCTTTTGCATGCTGTATCCACTGCAGAACATTTCATTGTGTGTGCACATGTGCACCACATCACAAATACAGACTGCAATTGTATGAGTAATTAGCAGCTCTGCATGTGCATTTCATCATGCTTACTTTTTGGTGTTTGTTTGTCCTGACAGTCAGCAGGCGGTTTGTTTAATGGACTGCACTCTTTCTTTCTGCAGTCTTTGCTAAGGAGCTCACATTGTTGGTGTGGCATGCCGGTTTAGCCATTGTGATTTGTGGTAGTGGTCATTAGTGTGCTTCCTGTGTGGTGTCTTATATTTGTATGCTTTTCCATAAAAGGTGTTTAACATTTGTTTGAGGGTCATATATGTACTGATGTGTGCTGTGAGCATATTGTACCCTCAACTGGGTTGTCCATTTTAATGGGTGCCACATGGGTTGGGGATGATTTCTGCAGTTCAGCAACTGATCTTCATCCCTCTTTTACTTTTGTATTGTTTTTGTGTTTTAGCTCTGTGCAGTGCTTGTGTTACGTGTGGGTTTGCCACATACCTCCTTTGCCATTCCAACTGAGGGATGTTAGTGCTACTGGGTTACGTTTCTGGGTTCATCTCTACATCCTTGGGGCATCTTTTGCCATGCCTTTGATTGACACAGCTTATGGGTTACATACAATAGTGTCTTGGGAGTTGACAGCCTTTCCACATGGCCTTTGTGGAGAATGAGGTTTTCATTTCCTAGCAACGTGTGTGCCTTCTGAAACACCATAAAAGGTGCATTAATATCTGGCACAAGGGGGTAGTTCTTTTGAGACAGCATCACAGATTGCTGTACAGTTGCACACAGACAGTTGACATACCTCTGCCAACCTTATTCACTGGAACATTCAAACCATGATCACCCCTCCATCATTCACTATCTGCACAAGTTGTCAGCATTCACAACAGAGGAGTATTGGCTTCTTCCCCAGAGCATGAGTTTAATGGAGCTGTAGTACTCCAACGGGAATAGGGCAGTTTACAAGATAAGATACACTCTAATCCCCTGTTCATATCAGTCGCCTGCCCCTGTCTGCAGCCCCTCCCTGCCAAATCAGGTATGGCAGACCTTGGTCAACACACCGACTTACATTTCCCATACGTTACAATGCACACTGCTGCCATCTGGGACAGTGCTCTCACCTTACCCTGCCTCATATAGCACACTTGGCTACACTTTCACCAACATTGTAGGGTGCCATGGCGGACATTGCATTTTCACATGTGCCCTCTGCATTAACCTATGGGCGACGTTCTGTTACACTGCTTTGCGAGTGTATTTGCTATCGGTTATGATTCTACATATATACAATACGGTACTCCTAAAACAATATTACCCCTAACAGCTACTGCCTCAGCCAGCTATCTTCATTTTGCACTGTTGGGTATCGTACCCCTGATCCCTGCAGCATTGGTTGGTGTGGTAACCATTGTGCTGCAGCTTTGCTCTCTGATTTGCACATCAGCACGTCACTTATGCCTTTCAGTATTGACATGACTCAGAAAACAGTAGCGCAACGCTCTCTGCCCAGCATACCACCGCCTTATGCCACCCATTATATATCAGCCTCCTAACATTACACAGCACACAGCAGTCTGCATTAGTCACTGTGGGGATTGAACCCCTGATCCCTGCAGCATTGGTGGGAGCTATAACCATTGTGCTGTGGCTCTGTGTTTCTGTTTGCACATCAGCGCCCCACTTATACCTTCCATTATGCGATTGCCGCCGTAACCGGCGCACCGCCTTCTGCCGCCCAGTAGTAATATGCCGCCAGATAACATCAGCGCGACGCTTTATGCCGCCCAGCATTCAAATGTCGCATAAAAACATCAGCGCGCCTCCTTATCCCGTCCAGTTTTGATGTGTGCCAAAACAAAGCTCAGCGGGCTGCTTTATTTGGCCCAGTATTCCTCTGCCTCATAAACTAACACCTCAGCGAGCCATTGCGCATTGTGTGGTTTCGAACCCCTGCTCCCTGCACCATTGGTCAGTGCTTCAACCATTGTGCTGTGGCTCTGTCCTTCTGTTTGATCAGCGCGACACATATGCCTCCCGTTCGGCTCTCATTTGCGGTAAGGTGCGGAGCGCACACGGGCGCCGCGCACCTTAGCGCATCTGTCAATCACGGCTTTTCTTCTTCAGGACGGAACGCCCACTCCTTATACGGCACACTCACTCTACCGCGACCCGCACTTTACCGGCCTGTTAGTAAACATGCCCCTTAGTGTACTCCTTTGGTACGACAAGAGTATTGGCGGCTGCGGATAAATGAACACACAAGAGGAGAGACTCTTTCAATTGAAAGTAAGCTCTGCAATGAGGAGACTTAGCATGAGGGTGAAAGGGGATAGAATCAGGAGTTATTTGTGGAAAGAGTGTTAGGTGCATAGAATAGTTTCCCAGTGGAGATAGTAGATACGAGGACAGTATCTGAATTCAAGAAAACATGGGACAAAAACAGAAGATCTCTAAAGGAAAAAAAGGGACTATAATAGTTGATATGGAAAGGCAGACTAGTTAGGCCATATGGTCTTTTGCTCCTGTCATGTTTCTATGTTTCTAATGATCATATAGAAAATTCTCCAAGAGATGCTTAGCTCCAGAGCAACTTCTCTGCTGACTTGTTACTTAAGGAGGGCTTTCTATAAAGATTTTTCAACGTGTAAAGCTGGGTTTACTTAGGGTTGCCTACCGGCCGGTTATTCCGTGGCCAGGCCAGCTGCCAGCAGATACAAAACCGGCCCTTGAAAAGCCGTTTTTTTTGCTCTGGCCGCAAGCTCGGAAGCGGCCAGAGCAGAAAACCGGCTTTGCGATCGCGATCAGGTCCCCTCTTGCAGCCACTGCTCCTGCTTCTTACAGAGCAGCGGCTGAAACAAAGTTAATTTAAAAGGAAAGAGAACCTGTGAGGAGCCCTCTGATCCTATGAAACAACTTCTGCAGCGCCCGCCCCCCTCTGACATCACCTCCTTTTTAGCCCGGGCACTGCAGAAGGAGTTTCTTAGGATCAGAGGCTCCTCACAGCTTGTCTTTTCTTTTAAATTAACTTTATTTCAGCTGCTGGTCTGTAAGAAGCAGGAGCAGCGGCTCTAAGGGGTGAAGCTGCACTGGGGGGGGGGTTAAGCTGCACTGAGGGGGAGAGTTAAGCTGCACTGCTGAGGGGGAGAGAAGCTGCACTGAAGGGGGTTAAGCTGCACTGAGGAGGGGGTTAAGCTGCATTGGGGGGAGGGGGGAGGTGAAGCTTTACTAGGGGGGGGGGTGAAGCTGCACCTGTGGGGCGGAAGGCTCCACACAGGTTTAAATTTATTTTTAACTTAATTTTATTGAAACCGCTGCCCTGTAAGAAGCAGGAGCAGCGGCTACAAGGGGAAAGAGGTGGCAGAAGGGACTGACAGGTGGAAGGTGAGGGCTGGAAGGGAGCTGAAAGATGGGGAGGAGGTGGCTGAAAGGGAGCTGACAGAGGGGGTAAGGAGGGAGCTCAAAAGGGAGCTGACACCTGGGAATGGTACTGGTAAGTGACTGGGTAATGGGGAGGAGGCTGAAAGGGAGGGGGCACTGGGACTGGAAGGGAGCAGAAACATGGGGATGGCAATGGAAAGGGGATGGACAGAGGGCAGGGTGACTGGAAGGGAGCTGACACGGGGAAGGGACTGGGAGTGGAAGTGAGCTGATACCTGGGATGGTGTTTGGATTACAAGGGGCTGGACAGTGAGGAAGGAGGGGGACTAGAAGGGAATGGATGCCACTGGCAGTCCTTGGGAACACAAGGGGATTGACATTGGAATGTAATGGGAGGGGAGGACTGGAAAGGGGGCTGATGGAGGGTTACTGGGACCGGAAATAGGCTGATGGAAGGAAGTGAAGAAAAGAAAAGAAGAGACAAGAAATGGCAGATGGACTATAGACCATAGAAAACGAGCTAAGAGAAGACAGGAAAACGGAAGCCTCAGATCGGAACCAGCATGATCAGAGAATAAAATGGTCAGACAACAAAGGTAGAAAAATAAATTTATTTTCAATTTAATGATTGGACTTTGTACTGTCTTTATATTTTACACAGTATGGGGAGCTGCATCTCTTATTTATCTGATATTGCACTGCATGCAGAGTCTGTCTTCTTGGGGTTTCAGTTTAATTTTTGCCTATATATTTCTCTTTTTTTGTGCTCATTTATTGATGAAGACCTGTCTGTGATGTGTGTGTGTACAACCAATGCTGCGTATTCTGTCAGTATAGAATTTTTGTTTAAGAATGTGTAGAAATCTTGCTCATTTAGTTTGCACATTGCCCTCTCTGCAATTTTTTTGGGTACAGGGGGTGGGGCAAGGGTGGGTTGGAGGGCGGGGCATGGGTGGGAAAGGGCGGAGTTAGGGTAGGCATGGGCGGAGCGTGACTAGACACAGGTGGCGGGTTTTCCTCTTTCAAAATGTTGGCAACCCTAGGTTTACTTGAAGATAATATAAAACATATAAACATATACTAGCAACCATTTCAAGGGCTACAGCTTGCCTCAAAGGATAGAACTTGATCTGAAGTTTCTTTGGATTCCTTCCTCTGCTACTTCTCTATAGGTGAAATTAAGAAATTTCAAAGCATGCAATGACAATAAAGGGGTCATTTTATAAAGCAGTATCTATAGGGGTCATACCGAGGCCCGAATAGCAGGGGGACGTCCATCACCACTATTTGGCCCTTTCCCGATCCAGTCTAGCTTCCCCATGCATTATATGGGGAAGGTAGATGGGGTGGGAAAGGGGCGGATCGGGGGTGACATTAGGGCAGGCAGTGGGCGGTCGTCAGCCCTGGATGTACAGGACCGATTCCAATGTCAGCCCTGCAGGGGCGGCCCAAGGGGGGTGCGGGGCCATGTGCGGAGACTCAGTGCGGGGCCTCATTTGCATAAGTGGCCTTATTTGCATAAATATTTGCATAATGTTACCATACACTAACTTTTAGTAAACATGTCTCTTAATGAGTGTATGGATAAAGAAAGACTAAAAGATTTCTACATTACTATAATCCAGTGCCAACCTCCAGGCACATTAGGAACCACTACAAACGCTGCCCATTTAGAACCCATAGCAAACCCACCGTATCCTGACAGCATTACCAGGACTCACAAAGCACCATACCCTACCTATCAAAAGGCAACACTGCAAATATTAAACCAATACATTTCAGAGAATACTGGGGAAAGAGAACAAGTGGCAATGTCAAATAGGAATTACATAAACAGAATACCTCAGCTCAGTTACACATGCAGAACATAGACCATCACCAAACAAGGAATCACAATTTAGAAACAGGAAGGCAATAATTAAACTGGGAACCCCAAAAGCCAAACTTGGAAGTACAACAACACTGTAGAAATAAAACTATAAATTAATTTCCTCTTGTACCAAACAAAGCACAGACGTTAATGATGCACATTTCCTAGAGGTTTCATATTCCAGTTAATAAATTCAAAATAAAGAGATATTTCTACCTTTTGTGCATTTTTTTTTCAGTTGCAATTGTTCCAGCCACTTTCTTCTGGTTTCTTCATGTTTTCTGCTAACTGTCCATCGTCTGCTGTCCATTTGTTCTTTCTTCTCTCTTCTAGTTTTTTTTTTTTCCATTCTCTCTCTCTACATCTGCTTTAACATACTAATCTTTCTCCTTTTGCTCTTTCCTCATTCCTATTTCATCCACACAAATTTTACCCCTCCATCCTCAATCCCCACTTATTCTCCCAATACCAGCCAATTGTAGATTTTTCATCCCTCCCACACAAAATATTTGTCCCCTCTCCATTTTACTCTCCCAGCCCCATCCCATTCTAATCCTCCCCCAACATCAGCTCCCTTCTAGTTCCAGTCTCACCCAGCATCCATTCCCTTCTAGTCCCTGCATCAGCCCATTTCCAGTCCTAGCCCACCATCAACCCATTTCCAGTCCTAGCTCCCCCATCCATTTCCAGTCCGAGTCCCTTCATCAGCTCATTTCCAATCCTAGCCCCCCCATCAGCCCATTTCTAGTCATTTCCTAGCCCCATCATCAGCCCATGTCAAATCATAGCTCCCCTCCACTCAGTCCAATTCCAGTCCAAGCCCCCCCCCCATGAGCCTACTTTCAGTTCTAGCCCCTCCATGAGTCCATTTCAATTCAAGCCCCCACCACAGCCCATTTCCAATCTTAGCTCCCCCCAACAGCCCATTTCCAGTCCTATCCTAGCTGCTCCATCAGCCCATTTTCAGTCCTAGCTCCCTTCCCTCACAGCCCATTTCCATTCCAAGCTCCCTCCCCATCAGCTATTTGCAGTTCAAGCCTCCCCTTCCACTCAGCCCATTTCCAGTCATAGCAACCACCCAACCCATTACCAGTCCTAGCCCCCCATCAACCCACTTCCAGTCCTAACCCCCCATCACCCCATTTTCAGTTTAAGCCCCCCCTATAACCCATTACCAGTCCTAACCCCCCCATCAGCCCACTTCCAGTCTTAACCCCATCAGCCCATTGCCAGTCCTAAACCCCCCCCATCAGCCCACAGCCCATTACCAGTCCTAACCACATCAGCCCACCTCAAGTCCTAACCCCTCCCCATCAGCCCATTAGCAGTCCTAACCCACCCCACCCCCCCAGCCCCACCCCCCCAGCCCATTAGCAGTCCTAACCCACCCCCACCCCCCCAGCCCATTAGCAGTCCTAACCCCTCCCCATCAGCCCATTAGCAGTCCTAACCCACCCCCACCCCCCAGCCCATTAGTAGTCCTAACCCCTCCCCATCAGCCCATTAGCAGTCCTAACCCACCCCCACCCCCCAGCCCATTAGCAGTCCTAACAACCCCCCAGCCCAGCCCATTAGCAGTCCTAACAACCCCCCCAGCCCAGCCCAGCCCATTAGCAGTCCTAACAACCCCCAGCCCAGCCCATTAGCAGTCCTAACAACCCCCCCCAGCCCAGCCCATTAGCAGTCCTAACAAACCCCCCCCAGCTCAGCCCTTTATCAGTCCTAACAACCCCCAGCCCAGCCCATTAGCAGTCCTAACAACCCCCCCCAGCCCAGCCCAGCCCATTAGCAGTCCTAACAACCCCCCCAGCCCAGCCCAGCCCAGCCCATTAGCAGTCCTAACAACCCCCCCCCCCCCAGCCCAGCCCATTAGCAGTCCTAACAACCCCCCCCAGCCCAGCCCAGCCCAGCCCATTAGCAGTCCTAACCCCCCCCCCCAGCCCAGCCCAGCCCATTAGCAGTCCTAACAACCACCCCCCCACCAGCCAAGCCAAAATTAAAAAAAAAGAAAACCTGTCTGCTGCTGCGGTCGTGGCCGCCGCGGCAGAATCGAGCGTGCCGCGGGGCCCCCCTGTGCACCGCAGAGCCTGCCCTCCCCTGTAGCAGCTCTCTCTTTGGAGCTGAAGTCAGACGCGCCGGCTTGCAGAGCAGAGCGCGAGGGAAGAGTTTCTCCCTCGCTGCTCTGTTAAGCCCGCGGGGGCTGATGGGAACTTCCCATCAGCCCCCGCGGGCTTAACAGAGCAGCGAGGGAGAAACTCCTCCCTCGCGCTCTGCAAGCCGGCGCGTCTGACTTCAGCTCCAAAGAGAGAGCTGCTACAGGGGAGGGCAGGCTCTGCCGTGCACAGGGGGGCCCCGCGGCACGCTCGATTCTGCCGCGGCGGCCCCGACCGCGGCAGCAGACAGGTGGGGTTTTTTTTTTCCAATTTTACTTTTCAAAAGAATGTTTTTTGCGCGGGGCCCCCTGAAACGCGGGGCCCTGTGCAAAAAACATTCTCGCTCAATGGACGGGCCGGCCCTGCAGCCCTGTACGTCCGGGGTTGGCAGCTTGAACAGGGAACTTATTCCACCTCGGAGGTGGAATAAGTTCCCCTAGTCAGCGGGGGATGGCAGGTCAGGGATGCGGAAAGGGCAGGGGGCAGAGAACATTCCCTGCAGCCTGACCCTGGCACTAGGAAGCCAGATCAGGGGTCGGGCTGCGGAGAAAGCACCTTTGCAGCCAGCGGCTGGGGATCACGGCTTTTCAATGGAGCTGCGGTGCCATGGCAACTGGATGCCATGGTGCCACGGCTCCATTGAACAGCCCTGACTGAGCTATCCGGGCAAGGCCTATACATGCAGGCTGGACTGAATCGAGGTCCCGGCCTGCATGTACAGTCCTAGTCGTGATTCTGATCCCACGTGGCTAGACGTGCCCCATGCACCAGAATCGTGGCTCCCTCTGTGTGTTCAGTTCCGAATGGGCACACAGATGACTGACACGTCCTTGTCAGAATCGGGTCCTATGTTTATACCATATTTTACACATGGAAAAGGGCTGATATAAAATTGTGCAAGGGTACACATACAAAAAAGTAGGCAAACTTCAAGATTGTGCTTGCTTTTATGTAATCGGTGTGTAGACATTCCTGGGGGCATAGTTTGGGCAGACTTGTGATGTGCATGCATAGAGTACCTATGCAGCTTGACACCTTCTTTGGAAATGGTGTAAATTTGCTTGAGATTAATTTGTGAGCTACATGGGCTGGTTCTGGATATCTCTGTTATCTTTATTAAACAGATACTTTCTTCAACATTTCACATAGGTGCCCTGTTACTCCCTGACAGTCTATCTTTCATGGTTGTTGTCTTTCAAAGACATTTAGGGAGGTAGCTACTAATGTGCATTAAGGGAATAATCAGGGTCCTACCAAGAAACGCGCGGCCGCACATGGCGCAAAAACAGAAGGGGCGCCGATATCATCACTAGGCTTTCAGGAAGCTCAAAAAGAGTGAGCTACTGAATGTGGATGGGTGGAGGGGGGCACCGTATTTTTAGTTGCATGATGCATTTCTAGCTTGGTACGGTCCTGGGAATAATGTATGATTTTTGCCTTTTGACACAGAATGAGCACCAAACTCACAAGGAGACCAAACAAACCAAAGGGCGAGCAGGATAAGGGTCACTAGCACTTTATTAATGAAACACCCCAACGCGTTTCGGCAGGTGCCTTCATCAGGGGGTAGAAAGGATCATTAAACTTCTAGTCATAAAAAAGCGCATTAACAGTGTGTGACCAATAGTGCAATAGAAATAGCTTCAAACCGGCAAAACACCGAATCACTTTCAAGCTGCCGCTCTTTATCCACTTACAGTACCAGCATGCAGCCTGATGCTCCGCACTGCTATCTTAAAAGGGCTAGAACATTCAATTCAGGGTCTGAGGGCAGGGTCGGCCCAACCACTAGGCAAAGTAGGTGACTTCCTAGGGTAGCAGCTTCTTGGGGGCAGGAAAGAGCCGGGCATTCACAGCTAAACAATAGATTTTGATAGCCAGGAGGGTGTAAAGCCTTACTTAGGCTGCCAGTGCCTTGAACCAACTCTGGGGTCAGCCCTGTCCGAGTGTCCAGCCCTCCTCCTCCTCAGCAGCAGCGGTTACCAAAATGGTCACTAGGCTTCATCATAAGGCATATGGGGACAGACTTGAAGATCTCAGTATGTATACTTTGTTCTCCATGGCATACATGCACAGGAGGAGAGCCTCTTTAAATTGAAAGGTCTGCAACGAGGAGACATAGAATGAAGGTGAAAGGGGATAGACTCGGGAGTAATATGCGGAAATATTTTTTTATGGAAAGAGTAGTAGATGCGTGGAATAGTCTCCCAGTGGAGGTAGGGGAGTCCAGGACAGTATCTGAATTCAAAAAAGCCTGGGACAAACACAGATAATCTCTAAAGGGAAAACAGGGAATAGAATAATTGGTATGCATAGGTTGTATGGTCTTTTTCTGATGTCATGTTTCTATGTTTCTAAAAATATCCCCCAACCCTCTCACTCAGTCATCAGGACACACTTAGGGGTATGTTTACTAAACTGCGCACTTGTGCGGGGCGCACTTGAGCGCTCTAAAATGATGCATTTAAGTGCTCTTAAGTGCCCCGCACGCGTGCGCGTCACATTAACAGGCCCCGCACATGTGCGACGAAAACGCGCACGTTTGCGGTGCGCTGATGTGCAATAGAGGCGGGAAAAGGCTAACGGAGGGCGGAGGAAGGCCCCCGAGGGGCGGTGAGACGGGGTCAATGGGTGGAGAGTGGGAGGGGAGAGGCTCCCCGCACAGGAGCGGGGCCGAATTTACATGTAAAAACTACCGCGAGTGAAACACTCGCGGTAGAGCGCATTTAAAGGGAAGAGAAACCATTTACGTCAGCAATGTACAGCAAAAGCGGGGAAACCTAAAAAACGTGAGCAGTGTGATACATGTGCACAGAAGAAAATAGCAAATATAACTTGAAAATGACCACAACAAATTCCAAATAAATTATAATCCAGCTGGGCAACAGTGCTATTAATGGGCAACAATAACAAACACTCCCAGGAAAGCCCCAAACAATAGAAATGATCTTTGGAAGGGTCTACGCTCCGTAGACTCTTTCAAAAGCACTGCAATGTAATGGAGCTTTCCTGGGAGTGTATTTCAGGTTGCCCATTGATATCACTGTTGCGCAGCTTGTTGTTATATCTTTCTCCCCTTTTTTGAAGGGCATATTTGAGTTTTTTGTGCACCCTTGTCCCCATACAAGGTAAACGAGCCACAGTAAAATTGTGCAGAGCAGGGTGTCTGACTCTTGCGGCCAGGTTTCCTATCTCCAGAGACTGCTCTATCTCTGTGGCCACAGTGTGGTGCAGCGGACACAGCCAGTACCTGTAGGACCAGAGGGACACAGGTTCAAATCCCAGCTAGGGCTCCTGACAACCCAGTCCCCATAGTTTTACCCACCACTAAACAGTGAGAGTACAGACACTCTTTTATTGCAGAGAACATAAGCATGGTCCCAACACCTATATTTTAGCCCACACTGCACACAAACCATAACAATGGCCATTACCTACAGCCGAGTCCCCCAAACTCAGTCCTGGAGTGCTACAACTCACTCAGGTCATATGTTTTTCCCAGATAGGGACATGTCTGCATGTTTGTGGTAGGGTACAGGTGGCGGAGGGGGCAGTGGCTGCAAACCACAGCAGACAGTGGCCTAGGCCTCTGCAGGCTGGCACCATCCACCGCAACAGACAGGCTCTGTCGGATGTACAGTCATGGACTCCCCAGGGAACACAGCATATCTGTGGCAACACGGTGGTGCAGTGCACACAGACAGTGTGTATAGGAACAGAAGGTCACAGGTTCAAATCCCAGCTGGGGCTACTGCCAATCCAGTACACATATTTTTCCCACAACTAAAGCGTGATAGTAAGGACAAAACTGTATAGCTAAGAACATATGCATGGTTCATACGCCTATATTTTAACACACCATTCATAGACACCATAAACAGGCACATTACCTAGAGCAGAGTCTCCCAAATGCAGTCCTGGAGGGCCCCACACCATTCAGGTTCCATGCTGCCTCTAATAATGATGCCTGTGCTGCATAGCTATGCACCACCCCCATGGTATGCAGATGTAGCTCATGCATATCTATGAGGGACAGCATGAAAACCAGAACAGTGTTTGGAACACCAGGACTGGAGTTGGGAAACCCTGCCGTAGAGCAGCAGCCAACAGGGTCAGACACACCCACAGGCCCCATTGGCCAATGCCTCCTGGAGAGGCTGGACATTGGGCCCTGCCTGTATCTCCCAATACTAGCAGTTGCATACCTCTGCAATGCCACCCTACACCTGGGTATACGGTACACAGCTATCAAACGTTTGCTATGATAACTGGCAGATCTCCAGTCCTACGTAAAGCACAGTTTGTTCATGGAGCTCCACCATAACAATCATTCAGATGTCTGCGGTGTGTGTTGCAGGTCTGGTCTCTGACAGTGTTTACCACCCTGGAATGTGACCCCTAACAGTAATGAGTACCATATCCATGCATGTACTGTGTCCAGGACTGGTGTGGTGGGTATGGCTGCTGAACCCTCTATAGTAGCACAATGCTGGCATAGGTGTGTGGGTGGCTGTCTGTCTATCCAGTGTGTGGTGGCTGCAAACACCTTCCACAGCCCACACTGCCAGCAATGTTGCCAGTATTGGGCTGCCAATGTGCATAATGAGGAGCAAGGTACCATGGGTGTAGGCTGGACAGGGTGGCCTTGCCAGGGTGCATCTGCACAGGGCATAGGGCACTGACTGGGACATTGTGGTGCCCGGCCACCACCTACACAGACAGGGTGACCTCAGTATGTCCTGCTGAGAGATCACTCTCACCCTGACTGTGCAGTGACCACAGTATGGCTAGGCAACCCCATAGTGCTATATAGTATTTCTCTCATGTGATATATATGGGTGTCCTTTTGGGGCCCAGTCACTGATATATCTGTGTACTGTGTATGCTGCCATTCCAGTTCTGGGTGCATGCATCTTCACTGGGAACATGCACTATGGACTAACTAGCAGACTGTTTGTAGCTGGTATGTGTCCTGATGAAGCAGGGTGCAGTGGCTGATGGCTTGCTGCAGGAGAATATAAGATAGTGGTGGGGTGCAGCTTACCATATCCTGGTCTAATGTCTGTCTGCTATTGTGTTATGGATGTGTATAGAGCTGCATTGACTGCCCTGTGGGGTGTTTGTTCCTCAGGAGGACTGGGGTCTATGTTCCCCTCTACTGCCACCTTTGCAGGGAGGTATAAGGTGGATCTATTGATGGGAGACCATGTTTGCCACCCTTGGCCCGGGGGGGGGTGGTGGTGCATATCCCACCTGGGGGTCCATGGGGGCTGCACCTGACTGAGACAGTGTTTGTGCAGACTACCTATCTTACACATTAACACTGCTTTGGATCTCCCTCAGCCATGGAAGGTGTTGTGGACCTGGTCCTAGGCGCCTCATCGCACACTCAGAGTGAGCTCAGTAAACACACAATGTGACGGTGTGTAGGTACTCTGTGCCAGTAAAACACCCGGTCAGTACCCCCTACCAGGGCGAGGTGCTGTGGGGGTGCATTCCCCATTTTGTGTTCATCTGTGGACAGCTGATTTGCATGTGCAGTGCATCATGGGTACTGGTGGGCTAACCCTATCCTGGTGAGCACAGTAGACTGTCTGTGCAGTGACGTGCAGGCTCTTTGCAGCCAGCCAGGGGCTTGCTATCAACTATAGAGCTGTAGCACAATGGTTACTTCACTGCCTATGCAGCCAGAGATCATGGGTTCAAACCCACAGAGGGGTTATTTGCTAGGGTTTTCCACAGCATTATTTTTCGTTAATGTACATATTTTGATGCCAGCAAAAACACCCTGAGCGTACTGTACCCATAGGGTGCCTCTGAGGGCGCTCCATAGGGCACCCTATATAGCACCTTATGGTTCCCGTCCATATAAGGTGCACTATACATTATCCTGTGACACAACTTATAGGGTGCCCTATAGGGGACATATTAGGGTGCCGTGGTGGACAGTGCACTCTATAATATGCCCTATGGAGTGCCTTATAGGGTGCCTTATACGGCACCTTCACTTACAGCACGTGAGGGCGTGTTTGCTGGCAGCAATTAATAAAATAAACATACGGTGCTGCAGGAAAACATATGTACATTGCAAAGCTGATGCCACAGCCAGCCTTACGTATTAGGCACCCTGGGGAGCAAACTCATGACCCCTGTATCAGCAGTAGGTGCCTTAACCATTGTGCTCCACTGCTGCTCCTCCTTGCATGTCAGTGCACCTACTAATGCTTTTCATTCCTTAAACTGCACAGTGCTGCCATCATAAACAGTGCTTTGACCTTGCGGGACCTCATACTGCACCCTCTAAAGCGCCCTATAAGCTACATTCTAGGGTGCCTTGGCGGACAGTGCACTTTGAAATGTGCCTTATGGGGCGCCTCATGTTAACATGCTTTGAGGGTGCGTTTGCTAGTAATGATAATTAAATAAAAATAACATGCCCCCTAAAGCACTCATGCCCATAATACAAAATGCCTCAGCCAGCCTTGTTCATTGGGCACTTTAACCCCTGATCCCTGCACCATTGGTAGATGCCTTAACCATTGTGCTGTGGCTCTGCTCTTCTGCTTGCTCAGCAGCGCGCTGCCTTATGCCGCCCTATATTGAGATGTCTCCTAAAACAACACGCCACCTTATGCCCATTAGCCTGCCGCCTTATGCTGCCCATTATTTCAATGTCACCTAAATTATTGCATCAGCCAGCTATCTTTATTGGGCTCTGTGGGGGATCAAACCCCCAATCCCTGTACCATTGGTAGGTGCCTTAACCATTGTGCTGTGGCTCTGCTCTTTTGTTTGCTCAGCAGCGTACCACATATGCCTCCCGCGCAGCCATTTGATGCGCTAAGGTGCAGGGCGCACCTTAGCACATATGCAAATCACGGATTTCCTTCTTCAGCGCGAAACGCCCACTCCTTATATGGCACCCGCACTCTACCGCGGCCACACACACTTACGGCGTTTAGTAAACATACCCCTTAGACAGCCTGATTTTTAGGATATCCACAATGAGCACTCATGCATCGGCTCTATTATACGCAAATCTATCTCATGCATCTTAATTGTGAATAGACTGAAAATATGACTTAGTAGGTGTGTACCAAAGTCTGGGCTGAGAACCACTGATGTAGAGATGTGTATTTGGTTATGAGTTTAACCAGAAAGAATCATAACCTTACATTAACAGTTTAGTTTTCAGTAAATATTGTTTTCTTATATCTTGTTGGGCTAATTATGATGATGTCCTTTCTCGTGCCTGATATAGATGCCCAAGGCTAATCCCAACATGCCCTTAGGCACTGTACAGCTTCTAACATCAGCATTTGCTCAACATTCTTCTCATAGATAATAAATAGGAACAAATGGAGATCCATGTTCATCAGCTTCATTGAGTTACAGCAAGGGGGTGGGGTGAGGACTTTCAGATCATCGTATGCTGTAATGAAATATTGTAATACAAAGGCCGTCACTTCTGAATATCAATTTCCCAGGGCTTGACATGATTTCAGGGTACCCAAAGAACTTAATGGGCCATTCTGTAAATGCTTCAAAAGTGCAACAGTGACCTATAAACAGAACATTTCCTCTTTTATTTTGCACATGGAAGAGCACTTCATAAAGCCAATCATTACGTGGCAGGAATTAGCCTGTCCAGATGTTGTTATGGCTACCACAAACCATTCTTCTGACTAGTTTGTGCTAATTTCAAGAAGACAAGTAGAAATAAATACAGTGAAAGTACATAAGTCCTTACCAGATACTTCCATGTAAATATAAGACATTTGACTTCTTAGTTTGTATTTAATGCATACTGAACTACCCAAGTACAGTAACTATAGAGATTTGCTGAATTTGGCAGGCAGTAAGAGTTCATGAAGCTTCTACGACTCATCAATTTTGAAGCCCAACAATTCATTCATAGAGCCTTTTATAATTACATAAACTGTATAATTAAAGGCCTAACACCCTGCTAATATGCTGTAATGGACCACCAAAATCAGTACTAATTAAAGATTAGTGTTGATGGGTGTCTTGCACCAACTCACTTATGCATGTTCCATAACTAGAGGAAGGCTACTTTCAATAAATGTTTTCTGTATGAGATAATGATAATGCCTTCCAAAGCCCTTCTTCCCTATAAAATTGCCCTCCTTTGCTGATATAAAAGTTTATTGGGCTTCCATTGCCTATGTACATTTACATGGATTAAAAGGAGTCATACTAAAGGAGAGAACGTTTATGTGGATGGGGTAAAATAGCACAAATTTTCAGTGTAATGTACTCTTTTGCCTCTCGGCTATTTACAGAAAAGGGAAATACCAAAATCTTAGTGACTTTTAGCAGGTGTAATTGCAACCCGTATTTTGCTTCCTTTGGATACTCGCTGACATGTACAGGGACTAAAAGTGCTTGTCTACATCAAAATCAACAATTAACGTTTTTAGTTAATTTTTGGATTTCTTCAGACTTTTAAAACATTTTTAAAGCATGTTAGAATGTTTCTAATACATGTAAATCAATTGTAAATGTGCTAATTCATAGACTGAGAAACATTACATTCAATTTGCATATGCATGCTAATGAATACACATCCCTATTATATAAACTATTCAGCCATGCCCCCAATATATCTTTAGGGGAAATATCTTTTACTTTATGAGCATTACCAATGCCATTGGAACAATTATTTTACACATAAGATATCCAGAAGGGGCCACCAATTAATAGAATATTTTCAAAGCCATTTATCCAGTTAAATAACTCAGTAAATTGGCCTCTCTAAAAATTGCAAACCTCAGAAAAGCGAAAAGTATGATGGTAGGCCAGCCCACTAGCTCTGGAAGTGCTGCACATTGCCAAAGGGAAGGTCCCCTTTTTAATATCTACATTGGATCTTCCACTTTCCATGCCTACTGGGACTGGGAATGCTGTGAAGACAGCATTCACATCCCTTTGGGAAGACTAATAGGACAGAAAGCTGTGGTCTTTGCTTAAGGGTGAAAACTACTAGCAAGTGACTGGATTCAGGGGGCCATGATTGCAGGGATCTAGAAGGAGCCCTAAGTAGGGGTGTGAATTTGTTAGTGTGCCTTTAAAGATTTTGTTTTGCGCTATATTGATTTAACATGCACTAATTGACTTAAGAACCCTTTAAGTAAAGTGTGGTAAGTATTACTGTGGGTTTTAACACACACTAATGGCCCACGGTAACCATTAGGGGTCATCTGTAGACACACAGGAATACTAGACGCTAACCCGACATGGCTGTGTTTTGGCAGAGCATTCATCAGGGGTTAATGCTACAAACATAAAAATTATAGAGAATACTAAAATCAGAAAAACTAAAAACATAAATAAAGCATGGCATAAAAACAGCAGAGACAGGCAATACATAAGAACAACTCAAAATAGTATCTTGAATCAATGAACCATAAAAATTATAAACTTAGATCATGAGAAATAACCAATAAGATACATAAGGGTCAATAAAATATGAACATAGAGGCTTCTGATTCTGGCTTGCATGTGAGCAGAGGTGCACGAATGGGGCTCAAATCAGTGCCTTTAAAAATCGACTGTCCTCCCTCTCCGAGAGCCACCACAGGGCCTGAAAAGGTGTGGTAAGATGCCAAAAATGCTCCGATTGCGCCCTGATAAAGTCAGTAAATTGGGGGAAATGGAGAAAATACAGCCGAAATCCGCTGACAGCCCAAGCCCGCAGACAAAGATGACTTCATCTGGCGTGAACGGAGAAACCAGTGAAGTAAATTACACCAATGGAGGAACAGCAGAGTTGCTGGCTGAAATACGGGCATCCAAGCTGAAAATAATAAACACAGTCTCCATCAGGTTCGATGAATGTTTTGTTGCTTTAGTAGTGAGAGTGACGCAAGTGGAGGACCAGATTGGACAGCTCGAGGACCAGGAAATGCAAAGTATTAAAGAGGTGGAGAAACTCTGGCAGGCAATGCAATGGCTGGAGGCCAAGACAGAAGAGCATGAAAACCAGGACCGGCGACAAAACCTCCGCATCTTTGGAATACCAGAGAGGGCCAAATTGCCAGATGCCAGGGCTTTTGTGCAGCAGCTACTGCATGTCTGCTTTCTTGCCAAAATCGCTGACCCCGTCTATGAAATCGAGCGCGCTCATCGAGAGACAAGATCAAAGTCCCCACCTAAGAAGCATCTATGGGCTTTGATAGTCCGTATGCTCCGTTATCATAAAAACGATTTTATAATTATGGAGGCGTGGAAATCTAAGACAGTGTGCTATCAAAACTGGAATGTTTCTGGATTTCCTGATTTCAGTGTGGAGACCGCTAAGAAGCGTAAAACACTTCTTCCATACCAGGACTCACTCTTGAAGGCAGGACTCAAAGCCGCGGTGTGTACCCCACCCGCCTCACTGCCATCTTTCAAGGAGAGATACTTTTTTTCCAGTCCCCCAGAGGTAAAAAACCTCCTGGCATGAGTGGGCAGTGGGCAAAAAGTGGGAGGCACAATCAGGTCAGCATGGAAAGCCGCAGAGGAACCTGGTGAGGTCGCATAGTTCAACACCACCATCAGTGTCTACTGCCAGCACCCCAGAAGGGCTCAGACCTGCATCCCTGCTACCCTCAACATCTCAACTAGGTGAGGAGTTGGTAGAGAGAACAAACCATTGTGAGAGATCTCAGGAAACTTGATTTAACTGGATGATTAAGACAGTTAACGATCTCTGGATAGTTAATGGACATTTAGTCTGTAACATTATGGCAAGGAGAGTGGCCGGGGAGTAATCAATAGGACACCGAGAAGTACCATCCACATCTTGAATTTTGATGGACCCAGATCTCTGTCCAGAAAGTTTTGATGTAAAAAGAGGGTGGGGGGAATTGAATTGAATTGTTGGCGTTTTGGAATGATGAGGTACTCTGGAAATCCTAGCAAAGTACACAAAGAATGAAGATGGAAGCACAAGGGTTACAAAATATTAAAACAGGGTATTGTTGGTTGTTATATATAGTTTGTTACAGATCCTGGGGAAGGGGGAAGGGAATGCAGCACAGGGGCAGGGAAAGGAAGGGGTTTGAAGTGTGTGTTTTAGGGTGGGGGGGAGAGAGAAAGGGAATGGATGAGAGAGGGACTGGAAAATTAGAGGGTGCAGTCAGGGGTGGCTCAAGGCAATCTGCTGCCTGAGGCGAAGGATGAGATGCCCCCCCACCCCCGTAGAGGTGGGTGGGGCTTTTTCAGAGCTCCAATCAGGCACTGAAGCAAACCACAAAGCCGATTAGCTTATATGGAGGAAATGCAAGATGTTTTCACACCAAGGAACTAAAAGAGAACAAGAACCAACAGCAGTTTATAAACCAAATTATAACTCTTTTTTTTTTTTTATAAACTGTGTTATGGTTCTTGTTTTTTCTTTTTCAACATATATTTTGCATCCACAGTGGGAGCAGAGCAGAAGCAGGACATTCATCCACAGAACTCAATGTCTTTAAAAAAAAGATCTAATTCTGATCATCTTACTAACAACAAACATTCTCTGGTACCAGGCATATTGTGAACTAATACACCGTAAATACTTCAGTGGACCCTGAAACATCCATACACCTATTTGAAAAGCTGAACAAATCAAATTAATACAGTACAGTATAGATCTTTATGTACAAACTCCATGTTAACAGAACACCTGGCCTCAGTCACACACTCAGAACACAGACCCTCACCAAGTACAGAATAAGTAACACAATCTAAAGTAAAAATAAAAATATGTAGACAAACTTTAAACTGAAACCCCAAGAAGCCAGACTCCACATGCAGTGCAGCATCAGATAAGAGATGCAGTTACCCCATACTGTGTAAAATATAAAGATAGCACAAAATCCAATCACTAAAATGAAATAAAATTATTTTTTCTACATTTGACCATTTATTCTCTGATCATGCTGGTCTTGATCTGAGGCTTCTACTTTCCTGTGTTCTCTTATCTCTCTTTCTGTGGTCTATGGTCCATCTGCCATTTCTTATCTCTTCCTTTGTTTTCTTCACTTTCTTCCATCAGCCCATTTCCAGTTCCAGTAACCCTCCCCAGTATCGACCCCCTTTACAGTCCTCCCCTCCCATTACCCTCCAATGTCAACCGCCTTGCATTTGCATGACTGCCACTGGTGTCCATTCCCTTCCAGTCTCCCTCCTTCCCCACTGTCCAGCCCCTTCTAGTCCAAATACCATCCCATCACGTCACCCTACCCTCTGTCTATCCCTCTTCCAGTGCCATTTGCACATGTCAGCTCCCTTCCAGCCTCCTCCCCATTACCCAGCCACCCACCACTCCCATCCCCAAGTGTCAGCTCCCTTCCAATCCCCCTTCAGTACAGCCCAGGTATCAGCTGCATTCCAGACTCCTCCTTCCCCTGCCATATCAGCTGCTTTCTAGCCCCCTTCTTCCCCTGTGTCAGCTCCCTTCCTGCCCCCTCCTTCTGCTGGCAGACCCTCTCAGTATCCACTCTCTTCCAGTCCTATTCTCCCATCCCCCTGCATCAGCCCATTTATAGCCCTAGCCCCTAGTTTTCTTCCAGGGCCAGCAGTACTCTCCTCCCCTCCCCCATTAGCCAATTTCCAGTCCCAGCCCATTTCCAGTCCTATCCCCCTTATCAGCCCACACTAGTCCTAGCCCCCCATCAGCCCATTACTAGTCCTAACCCCCCCCCAATAAGTCCATTTCCAGTCCTAGCCCCCCAATCAGCCCATTCCCAGGCCTAACCCTACCAATCAGCCCATTACCAGTCCTAGCCCCCCTTCCAATCAGCCTATATCCATTCTTAACCTCCCATTAGCCCCTTTCCAGTTCTAACCCTCCCGATAGCCCATTTCCTGTTATAACCACCCCCATCAGCAAATTGCCAGTCCTAGCCACCCTCCCAAATCAGCCCATTTCCAGTTCTAACCCCCATCAGCCCATTTCCAGTCCTAGCCCTTCTCCCGATCAGCCCATTTCCAGTTCTAACCCTTCTCCCATCAATCCATTACACTGCTACCCCCTCCCCCCAGTGCAGCCCAGCCCAGCCCGACCTTCAAAGGGAAATTTAAAAAAAAATGATCAGAGGAGCCAGAGCCGCTGCAGCAGCGGCAGAATGAAGCATCCCATGGCCCCCCGCCTCCCTGGCAGAGCCCTCCTTGTATTTTCTTCAGCGTTGGCTGCTTTTCAGAGCCACAAAAGGAGAGTTTCTCTTTCCTGCAGCTCTGTTAGTTGAGTCCACCAGCGCTGATGGGAAACAGGAAATACCTGTTTCCCATTGTTTTGTTTTTTTAAGGCCGAGTGAGGAGGTCTATTTGAGGGCAATTTTTGCCGTCCCCAAAACGTTGCCACCTGAGGCCACCGCCTCACTTGGCCTCATCATAGAGCTGCCCCTGGGTGCAGTGGCCTCCAGTAGGGCAGCCCTGAGCCTCTGAACCTGGTCAAATATATGAATTAACATGGCTCTTAAGCTAATTACATTGAACGTGAGTGGCCTCAACAGCCCCATTAAGCGAAAGAGGGGTCGTAGCTATTTGCAGAAGGAGTGGGTGGATATTGCCCTCCTCGAGGAGGTGCGCCTACTCCCAGTGGAGGCAGCCAAGCTCCGGGGTGGGTTTTGAGAGCAGCTCTTCATGTCAACCTATAATTCGAAGAAACAAGGAGTGGCTATCCTGATAAACAAGCACATGCCTATGGTAGTAACAGAGCATGTGGGAGATTCACAGGGGCGCCTGGTCTGGGTTGTAGTGCAGATTGGTTGCCAGCTGCTTTCCCTTCTAAATTTGTATGCCCCAAATGAGCCCAAGGGCATCTTTTTTTAGCAGGTGTCCTCCACATTTGCAGATAAGGCCCAAGGTTCAATTTGGGTGGGAGGAGACATGAATTGTGCACTTAGCATGATGGATAGATTTGGACCAGTGCAACAGGCATGCCCCCTGCCTGAAGGGATGAGACTCTGTAAGGTTCTAGCGAAACTAGGCTGGGTGAATGTGTGGAGGGAGCTCAACCTCAATGAAAGGGATTATAAGCACTGTTCAGCTAGGACTCATGGCTACTCGAGGCTAGACATCTGTGGTCCAGCGGCTGAGATATTCTGAGTGGTAGACTGTTGGATTATGTCACGATTGGTCAGAGACCACACTATGGTCGGCCTATGGCTGGATGTAAATCAGATGACAAGACCCTCGGGCACTCGAATGTAGAGAGCAAATGTGCGCATATTAAGGGAAAAAGTGGTGAGAGTCGTGGGCTGAATATATGAACCTAAATGATACAGAGGGAATATCAGCTGGCTTGCTTTGGGATGCGGGTAAGGCATACATGTGAGGCCGGCTGCTGCAACTGGCATCACAACGTAAAAAAGAAAGGGATGCAGAATTGAACCAACTCCACCTGTGGCTAGAGATGCTGAAAACTGAGCATAAGTGTATGCATTGTAAGAAAACATACGTGCAATTGGTTGAGACACGCCACCAAATTGACTCGCTTGAGAGAGAACATAGAGTTTCTTTTATGGCTGACATGCCATAATTTTTTGGAATGTGGGAGTAGAGCGGACGAACCTTTGACCTGGCAAATGCATAAACAGTAGGCCAGTCATCTAGTCGGAGGTATGTTTGATAGGCAACATAACATACAGAGAGACCCATCTGGTATCGCTGAGACCTTTAGGCAATTTTACTCAGCACTCTACATGGAGTGTAGTATGACTCCGACCAATCTGTCTGCCATCCTCGGCGGCATAGCTCTGCTGACACTGTCGGCAGACAGAGCAGAGGGTTTGGACTAGGAGATAATGGTGGATGAAATAGAGCTAGATATCAAGTCACTGTCTGCGGGAAAGGCGATAGATTCAGATAGCCTTCCCATGGAATGGTACAAGAGCATTGGGGATGCCCTAGCCCCAACTCTTCAGAGAGTTTTCAACAAAGCTGTAGTTATTGGCAAACTCCCACAGAGTATGTAAGATGCTACGATTTCTCTTATCCCCAAAGAGGGACGGCCCCCCACTGAGTGTGGCAATTACCGCCCGATATCATTATTAAATAGCGATGTCAAGATCTTTGCTAGGATTCTTGCCAATTGGTTAGATGGGGTTATGACATTATTAGTACACCATGATCAGACAGGATTTATTAAAGGGTGTCAAATCTATGATAATGTGCATAGACTCCTTAACACTGTAATGGCCACAGCCAGAGAAGGAAAGGTGGCATGGTGCATTTCGTTAGATGCGGAAAAAGCATTCGATAGAGTGGATTATCTTTTTGTGGTTATGGGACGGTTTGGATTTGGAAGCAAATTCTTAAGCTGTGTGAGAGCCCTATACACCGCCCAATGGCCAGAGTAACGGTGAACAAAGTGAGCTCCGAAGCCTTTCCCCTTCATAGAGGCACACAGCAGGACTGCCCACTCTTGCCACTGCTTTTTGCCTAGGGAATTGAGCCCTTAGTGGCCATGTTGCGGGCTGTCCTGGATATATCTAGTAGTGGTAGGAGGAGTCTTGCATCATGTGTCACTATATGCCGATGATACTATAGTCTTCTTTCAAAATCCCGCAGTATCTATGGGAGGGCTTTTTTGCATTCTTCACAATTTCTCTCAAATATCAGGTTACAAAGCCAATTTGGACAAGACAGAGGTGCTCCCTCTGGGGAGAGCTAAGAATGGACTGCCTCTGGGATGCCCCTTTAAAGCATCAGCATCATCCTGCCTCTGGGATGCCCCTTTAAAGCATCAGCATCATCCATAAAATATCTGGGAGTCCAGGTTTCAGCAGGTGAAAACATCACCAATACCCAAAACAAGAAATTCCAAATCATTTTGGGAGATTTAAACTTAGCATCCATTCCCACAACCCACGCGAACACTTTCTTTGAAGCCATGGACCAGCTTGGCTACCAACAGATAGTAAGTGGCGCCACCCACGATAGGGGAAATACCCTGGATCTGGTCTTCATACCCACCATCCTCCATCCATTTGAAGAACCAGCTATGATAAAGATAACCCAAGTCCCATGGTCTGACCACCACCAAATTTACTTCAAAATAAACCTACCAGCTATACCCAAAAACGCAAAAGACACAAGAACACTACACACTCTCAGAAAGTTCAACAAATTCAACAAGGAGCACCTCATAACAACCATCTCATCACATATAAACCTGGATCACACAGACCTCAATGAACTAACAAGTAGCTGGAACACAGGCATACAAAGTACATCGAACCCAACATCAAAAACCTCAGAAAAGCCAAGCAAGCCCATCTCAGAACCCTGGTACACAGAAGCTCTAACTAGAGTGAAGAGAGAGCTTCGCAGAACAGAGAGAAAATGGAGGCAAACCAAAACCTCTGAACTCAAATCCAAATACATGACTCTTCTTGCAAAATACAAAGATGACGTCAACGCTGCAAAGAGAAAACATCACACTAACATACTGAACAAAGCTATCAATAGACCACGAGAGTTATTTGAACTCGTCAAATCGTTAACCAAAACATCTCAAACCGACAACCAAAACAACGAAATCAAGGCACAAACCCTGGCAAACCACTACGCGAGCAAACTAACGGCCACAAATCCGTCGCCCCGCCCAGGCAATACGCTACCTACACCCACACTCAACACTGAGTCCCACTCATCCCATGACCAGGTATGGAACAATTTCCACAAAATCGGAAACCAGCAAATTGTTACCATAATCACAAGCATAAACAACACCACATCCCCCTCGATCCATGCCCAGCAGCCTGGGTCAAGGCAGTGAAACAAGACATAGCCCAATATATCTCCCACATAGTAAACCTATCCCTGCAACAAGGAATCATGCCTGCCGAACTAAAAAAATCTATTATAAGATCGATCCTGAAAAACAACTCACTCAACAGAGAAGATCCAGCATCCTACCGCCCAATATCGAGCATATCATTCCTAGCAAAAATTATAGAAAAGGCAGTCCTACTCCAACTCCAAGACCACCTGAACGACAATGCCCCCCTTGATGCCCATCAATACGGATTTAGGCAACATCATGGGGTTGAAACCCTATTACTAGTTCTGCTTAACAACTTACTCAAAGGCCTAGAAAACAAAAAGAAAATGTACATACTCATATTCATCGACATCTCAGCTGCCTTCGATACAGTTAACCATGGAACCCTTATAGAAAGGATCAAGTCAATAGGAATATCAGGAACCCCCCTAAAATGGTTCACATCATACATCTCAAACAGAGTGCAACAGGTCCAGTTCAATGGTGAAAAAGCCGAAGCATTCCCCCAAACACAAGGTATACCGCAAGGCTCTGCACTTTCAGCACTCCTATTTAACGTATATATGCAACCACTATGCGAAATCTTCACTCAGCACAAAATCAACTACCATATATATGCCGACGATATTATGCTGTACACACAACTGGACACTAACAACCCGGACTACAGTCCCCTCGAAGCATGCCTTACGGAGATGCAACACTGGCTAAAACAAAGCAGCATGACCATCAACCATAAGAAAACTGAAGTGATGTATATGTCCAGGAAAGCAAACTTTGACCCCCCAACCACAATAACCTTATGCAACAATACCTACCAAACAAAGAAAGAAATAAAATACCTTGGAGTAACTTTCGACTGCGACCTAAAAATGGAAAAACACCTCCGCAAAACAAACAGGGCAGTTTTCCACAAACTGTGAGTCCTACAACCTATACGGAACATCATTGACCCCCATGATTTCAGGTCCGTCGCTCAAGCACTCATCATGCCACATTTCGACTACTGCAATGCTATTCTGCAAGGACTACCTAAAAAAACACTCAACATCCTGCAAATGGCACAGAATGTAGCGGCCAGGATCATCATGAGGAAAAACCTTACCGACCACATCACACCAGTACTAATCGAACTGCACTGGCTCCCAATTACAGCTCGCTCAAAGTACAAAATACTGACAACCACATTCAAACTTATCCACGGCATTGCTCCATCCTTCCTCTCCACTCTAATTGCCTTGCAACCCCCCAACAGAAGCAGAAGAGCCATTAACTCCAATATCCTTCACACTCCTGCAAATATCAGATCTGCCAAAGTCACCACCACCAATAGGGCATTCGCATACACAGCACCTACACTATGGAACCAACTACCGCCCACACTAAGAGCCAGCAAAAATCTAGCGGAATTTAGAAAAAAACTCAAGACGCACCTATTTCAAACTCATTTCAACCTGCTCTAATTCCACTTGTGGGAAACCATCTATCCAAAGACCCAGAGAGCATTTCATGTAAAAATGTATATATGTAATCCTTTTCCCCTTAGACTAGAAACGGATACTTTCCTGTGTGTCATCAATTATGAATATACCTTTAAATTTGCTGTATACCATCCTTTCCTCCCGAATCAACTATGTATATACCATATAAATTTTACTGTCTTGATTTGACAGCTCTCTCTTGTAATCATACCCGCTTCTGATCGCTGGAAGGAGCGGTATACAAATACCTGTTTAAATAAATAAAAATAAAATCTTTTTAAGCTTAACTATGAGACTCTGGCCTCTAATATTGGAGAGGAGTTAACCCAATGGGCATTGGGCTGGATTAGTAGGAAAGCAGCCAAAATGATGGTTATCCCACAATTGATCTATCTCGTCTCCCAATTACCAATATCAGTTCCAATATGTTTCTTTAAGAAGCTGGAGGAGAGGTTTAGTAAATTTGTTTGGAAAAAACCTAGAGTGTGTATCGGGTGGAAGCACTTGGTACAGTCTGTGGAAGACAGCAGGGTGGGATGCCTGTATCTAGCCCTATATTACAAGGTGGCCATCATGCGGGGGCTGCGGTATCACTATGTCCGGCCCCCAGATGTGTACTGGGTGCAAATGGAGCACACATGGCTTGCTCA
Organism: Ichthyophis bannanicus; assembly: GCA_033557465.1. Lineage (NCBI taxonomy): Eukaryota > Metazoa > Chordata > Amphibia > Gymnophiona > Ichthyophiidae > Ichthyophis > Ichthyophis bannanicus. The sequence goes on along the minus strand of CM066043.1, from coordinate 235,957,793 downwards.
CTAATCTATTTTTGAAACTTCAAGACATAATCTAGAGGCAGCAGATGGACATGTTTTCTTGAACCCACTATTCCATATAAGACAGGAGGTGTATCGCAAGGAGGGAGTGAGGGACCAAATCTTCCCTAATACGCAGATGGCTGACTTTCTTCCCTTTAGCAGCTCCACATTTGTAAAGCTTCGAGGGGATTGGAGTGTGAGGGGGATATGTAGATTCACAGACCTAATTGATCATGGCTCTTGCATGAGCATGGCCCAAGTAAATGAGAAAAGAGGAACACGGGTACCTTATTACCAATACTTCCAACTGACACATTTTATTATGAACAAAGGAACCTTGTTTCAACTTACATGACGGCCAACCCAGTTGGAACAAGTTTTATATGACAAGGTTACTCATTGGAAGGGCCTACTTTTGCGGATATATAAAGTACTATTAGGTCTTCATTGTCCAACCCTCGATCGACATATGGATTTATGGCACCGACTGTTGCACTGTACATTTACGCCAGGTGAATGGTGCCCCTTTCATCAGCAGGGCTATTGATGTGTATGGAATATAAGTTGTTGACAATGCAATATCAGTTAATTATGCAGGCATATCTTACTCCAGTCAGGCTATTCTATCTCAGGTTACAGAAGGAAGATGGTTGCTGGAGGGGATGCAGGCAGAGAGGCACCTTCCTCCATCTCTGGTGGGAATGCCCATGGATTGGCAAAAGATGGTCTCCTCAATTAATGAAATTATAAAGGGACATGTGGTGGCTGCACCCCCAGCTTGTTTGCTGGGTTTTTTTGGCCAGGACTCTGGGGTGGCGGTTGCTTCCAGAAGACTAGTAGAGTTGCTACTCTTGGGGGCCCGTATGGTAATAGCATGACATTGGAAAGATAGTGAAGGCCCAACCATCAGATACTGGAAGGCCCGAGTGTCTGAAATAAAAAATATGGACTATCTGGCAGCAACCGTCAAGGGCCAACAAGATACATATGATGATCTCTGGAACCCATATTGTAGATGGCTCACCGTGGGCCAAAAAAAAAAAAAAGCTCTTAAGGATAGGAATTGGTTCTGGAGGGACCCGAGGTGGAGAGGTCAGAATGTTCAGGAGGTCCCACTGGTGCCAGATTGAGGTTATTATAGAGAGATTAATGAGTCACAGAGGTGGAGGAACACAGGAGATGCAGGCTGTCATAGAAATAAACATTTTGTTGGAATGGGCCCGCTGCCTCCTCCCGCCCCTCCCCCCATTCCCCAACACTGAGACGTAAGTTTTAGTAATTTTGCCAGAGTTGTTATGCACAACACCGCTGCATTCCCATGGGGTGGATGGGTGAATGGGAGGGGGAAAGTAGTGTTAATAAACGTATGTATAAGAGTAGTTGTACAGCAGGAAAGGTAGAACAGAACAGATGTTACTGTTGTTGGTTATCTTTGTAATATGAAACACTGATGGTAATGTGTGGAAGTCATTATACCCTCGCAGTAATAAATACAGTTATAAAAATATATGAATACAAAGTAAGTCATGATGATAGGAGACAAGATGTATCACTATTGGAAATATCTTAAAAAAATAATTAAAAGATAGTAAAAACCCACAATAAGTGAGTAAAAGACATCTAAAAGGAACTAACTGAGAAACAGTAAAAAATACAATAAACAAGTGCCTATGGAAATAATAAAACTTTTATGATGTATGATGATACCCGTGGAGTAATGAGACAATGGAGGAAGAGGAAACTCACATGTTAAATAGTGCGGGGTCTCTTTGATAGACACACCGCACAGTGTAATAATAAACAGGTAATTCCATAACTTTCTACATATAAAGAAAGAATCCAGGCAAAAAAGACAAGGAATGTACATCAAAGAAGGGTAATTTTAGCCAAATTTTATGGGAGTCTCATGTATTGAAATCATTTAGCTCTGATGATTGCAGTTCAAAAGTGTGCATAATCCCTAAGTGTGTTACCTAAAATTCTTTTGAAGAGACAAACTAATATTGTTTTTAATAGGGTGTGTCAATTTTGGAGATGTCATAATTTTAAAAAGCACTAGTGAAAAAAATGGTACAATTTCAAGTGGCAAATCAACAACTAGCTTTAAATTTTGTGTAATATGTTATTAACCTACCTTTAATTTCTAGGAAATTATGCAAAATTCACAAATTATTGAAATATGTTTAACTGCTCTGTAATAGTTTTTATGTGTTTGCATTACATATCAATGCCTTTTGTGCCTCAGTTATCAATTTATCTTACTTTTTTACCCATATTGGCACTAACACATTAGTTTCATTTTCTCATTCACAGTTTTTCAACATAGCATCATCATAGCGATAATCCTATATTGAAAGCATCCAATAGAAAAATAAGACCGCAAGTTTGGACTCATTTACATCATTTGGAGGGATCAGGCAGAGAACTACCTGTAGCTAAACTACCAACTGTCAGGGATCTCATTAGAGATGGGTTGTATTTGAGAGACCTCAGTGATCAAGACAGATTGAATTACAACACTGATAAACTGGTCAATGACCTAACAACTGGATTACTTGCTCAGTGGTATAAAGCAAATCCAATATTCAGTGGTCCTGTTATAAACAGCCACTTTAGGGTTAAAGCAAAGTTGAAATCCATGTGGGAACAAGCCAGCAAAGTTTCTGTGAGCAGAGCAAAACTGGAGGAGAAAGACAGATATATGGAGACGTTTGACAGACCGATGGACATACTTACCTGCAAGTGTGAGATAGAGTTGTACTGATGTGGGATGCAATTCTGCCTTTGTCAGTGGAATACACATACTTTGTGACTGCAGCAGAGAGAAGATTCCTGTGACTGAGTTAGCCTTTATAAAAGGTCAAAGAGAAAGTTGGGAGTGTTGGACCTCATCATATTGGACCAGTCGACCTCCCTGAGACCAGAAGACAAGAACTACAGAAGGAAAGACAGGCAAAAAGAAGAAGAATGAAGAAAAGCAGAGAATGAAGAGTGAAAAAAGAACAGCAGAAGACCGAGAGATGATGGAGAGATCTGTGCTTGAAGTAGAACGGGGAGATTTGGATGACGTGGCAGAAGAGCTAATGGAGGAAGCTCCCATTGCTCTAGAGAGAGTTAGGAAGAGGTCAAAATATAATACTGAGGATATGATCAACAAGCCCTTGCCAGTTTAAGACACCATACTGGACTGATACAGACAGCAGAGATTGCTACTGCTGCCTGGATTGATGCAGGACTCATCACTCACTTGGACACTGCTTTGGTGATTGATCACAACAAGGTGAAGAGGACTTAGGTGGGCAAGGTACAGATGTCCTAGACATCAAAAAGGGTAGATAGAATTAGTCACATTCCTCCTCTCTTCTCACCACCACCAAAATGTTGTCAAAATGTGAGGAACAGTGTCAAAGGATTTACTGAAATCCAAATACACCACATCTAGGTCTCTCCCTCGGTCCAACTCCCTGGTCACCCAGTCAAAGAAATCAATCAGATTTGTCTGACAAGACCTGCCTCTGGTGAATCCATGCTGCCTCGGATCCTGTAATCCACTGGACTCCAGAAACCTCACTATTTTCTCTTTCAGCAGCGTTTCCAATAATTTACTCACCACCAAAGTTAAACTAACCGGCTTGTAGTTTTTAACCATATCCTTACTTCCACTTTTGTGTAAAGGCACCACATGAGCCTCTCTCCAGTCCTTTTGGGTCTTCTAATAAAGCTGGTTTTACGCACATTTCCTGTGGTAGGCCTGGTCTTTGGTGGTCCACTTTTGCTCCTTTTGTCCTTTTTGCGGATACCTTCTTCTCCTGTTGATTTGGTATAGTGAAAAAGAACAGGAGAGAGGAGCTGCAGTGGAGAAGATATAGAAGATCAGAGGTGAAAGAGATGAGAAGACTTCAATGTGAAGACCCAGGAAAACACCATCCATCAACACAGAGGCGACTACACTCAACCAATTACTTTACTGGAGCTCCGTAGTCTCTGAGCCTCCTCTTACCTGTACCATGACAACAGCAGAGATCAAGGCATTTCTGAGAAAGCCCATGGTGGTTCCAGACTGGGCAACACACACCCAGTCCATAGAAAGGTTTATAAAAATGACAACTGAGGCTACTGTTCATGAGTACAATCAGGAGAGGAGGGAACATTATATTAGGGATCCGATGGTTAGCAGGGAGCTCATGAGCTGAAAAAGAAGCAAATAAGATATTGCTTCTTTGCTGGATTTTGTTAAATAACATTAAATTAACTGCATAAATGACATTTTAAAGATTAATTATGTGGCTACAGGTGTTGTTCAGACTATTTGTATGTTCAAATAAATATTACTTAATCTCCACATATTTCAACTATGATTTGATGTAGGTAAGACACCCTTTAAGCAGTTTCTGAAGATAGCTATAGATTCAGCATGCAAAACTGCATAATTTGGTCACTAGTAAGAAACACAGAAACATAGAAATATGATGACAGAAAAAGACCACATGGCCTATCTAGTCTGTCCTTCCATATCAACAACTACAACAGTCCCCTTTTTACCTTTAGAGATCCTCTGTGTTTGTCCCATGCTTTTTTGAATTCAGTTACTGTCCTCATCTCTACCACCTCCAGAGGGAGACTATTCCACGGATCCACTACTCTTTCCGTAAAGAAATATTTCCGCATATCACTCCTGAATATATCCCCCTTCACCCTCATCCCTTGTCCCCTTGTAGCAGAATTTGCTTTCAATTGGAAGAGGCTCTCTTCCTGAACATTTATGCCACAGAGGTATGTAAACATCTCAATCATATCACCTCTATCCCGCCTTTCCTCTAAGGCTGAGGTACTCAAATCCAGTCCTGGAGGGCCGCAAACCAGTCAGGTTTTTGGGATAGCCCTAAAGAATATGCATGAGATATATATGCATTAGAGATATCCTGCCAACCTGACTGGTTTGTGGCCCTCCAGGACTGGATTTCGAGGCCCTTGCCTTACACCTCTGTCATTTAAGATTGTGAGTGGGCAAGGTACAGATGTCCTAGACATCAAAAAGGGTAGATAGAATGTGTCACATTCCTCCTCTCTTCTCACCACCACCAAAATGTTGTCAAAATGTGAGGAACAGTGTCAAAGGATTTACTGAAATCCAAATACACCACATCTAGGGCTCTCCCTCGGTCCAACTCCCTGGTCACCCAGTCAAAGAAATCAATCAGATTTTTCTGACAAGACCTGCCTCTGGTGAATCCATGCTGCCTTGGATCCTGTAATCCGCTGGACTCCAGAAACCTCACTATTTTCTCTTTCAGCAGCATTTCCAATAATTTACTCACCACCGAAGTTAAACTAACCGGCCTGTAGTTTTTAACCATATCCTTACTTCCGCTTTTGTGTAAAGGCACCACATGAGCCTCTCTCCAGTCCTTTGGCACCACTCCCGACTCCAATGAGGTATTGAAAAGGTCAGTCAGTGTTGCTGCTAGAACGTCTCCAAGTTCCCTCAGTATTCTAGGGTGTATCCCATCCGGTCCCATCGCTTTGTCTACTTTAAGATGAGCTAGTTTCTCACGAACACAGTCTTCTGAAAATCGTTCTAGATGTCCCTTGCTTCTGTTCCTGTTTGTGGGTGTTTTCTGAGGTCCTGCTCCTGGTTCTTCATCTGTGAACACAGAACAGAAATATTTGTTATGCAATTCCGCTTTGTCCTTATCAGCTTCTACATAATCCTCCCCTGCACCCTTGAGTCTGACAAAACCACTTTTTCCCTTCTTCTTCTCACTAACATATCTGAAAAATGCCATCTCCAGGAACAAGCAGGAATGTAGTCTTCACATATGGGTATCGTCGGTACCGACGGAGCCCGCGCGGGAACGCTCCCCAGCATCCAATAGGAACGCTTTTGGGAGCATCCCTCAGCACATGTGCGCTGCCTTCCCACCTTTCCAACTGTCCCTCTTCAGTTCTTCATTTTCCATGGAGCGGACAGGACACATACCCTGTCACCGCAGAAAATTTCATCTTTAATCTTGCTTTCTTGTGGTCACTTTTGCCTCCGCACGACGCCTACCGGTACCGCCGGTTCTTTTCTCCTCTTCTCTTTCAACCCCCCCCCCCCCCTCTGAATTGTTTCTCTTCAGAAACTTTTCTTTTTCGGTGCTAGCCGCCATTTTGGGCATTAGGCCCCAATTTTCCTTAAAGATGGAAAAACCAGCTAGTGGTTTAAAAAAAAAATGCACGAAGTGTGGCGGTACCATTTCCATCACTGACACCCATGACTTACTGGTGTCTTAAATGTTTCTGCCCTGACCATTCTCCTTCGGAGTGTCTCTCTTGTATGGAGATGACTAAAAGAGGAAGACAGAACTGGGCTGCAAAGCTCGGTACCTTCTTTTCTTTGGATGCCAGGTCCATTACATCGATGTCTTCAAGAGCCTCTTCTTCCTCCCATGGATCTCAGGTAACTAAACATAAAAGCCGGTCCTCAAAGGTAGCTCTCCTGCAAAGCATCGAGAGGCCATTGACATTGCCCTTGAGTGAACCACACCGGCAAAACAGCCCCGGCGGGAGGCTTTGGCCTCCAAAGCATCAACGGGGTTCCAGGATGTTCTCGAGGCCTCAGGGGTCCCGGCCGCTTTCACTGGTACCGATACCCAGGCTTCGGCAGCGTCAATAGACCAGAGATTCCTCGCTATTGAGTGCAGTATTGCAGCTCTCCTTACAGCTTCGGTACCGTTGACACCGATGGTTCAACGGGCACCGGTACCGACACCGGTACCGATGCCAGTACCGACACCGGTACCGATGCCAGTACTGGCACCGGCACAGATACCGGTACCAGCACTGACGGTACCGGCCCCCAGTGGGAATTCTTCCCATGCCATCTTTGGCCAGCATTGAGAGATCGGTACCGGATCAACTCGGTACCGACTTCGATCGATACTGGGACTGTGTCTTGCATGAACATCGTGATCAGTGTTACTTCAAATCCTCCGATTCCGATGACTCTGATAATTCAGTCGATGCCAGAGTGTATCTCCCGGAAGACTCTTCTTCTCCCCAACGCAGAATGTCGCCTCCGGAGGACATGTCTTTTCAGGATTTTATTCATGATGTTGCCAAAGGCCTTTCAATCACGGTAGCTCCTGAAAAGGAACCTAGAGCAAAGGAATTGGAAATTCTCCAATATCCTAAGGCTCCAAAGGAGGCAGCCACTCTGCCCATTCATGAAATCCTTCATGATTTTATGCTCAGAATGTGGGAGACACCTTTGACCACATCTCCTCATTCTAGGAGACTTGACAGCATGCATCGAGTTCCACCATGTCCTGGATTTCAAAAGACTCAGCTGCCACACCATTCAATGGTAGTGAAGTCAGCCATGCGTAGAATGAAAAGTGCAAAGAGACATGCATCCAATCCTCCAGGTCGTGAATGCAGGACTCTTGATGCTTTTGGGCGTCAAACTTTTCAGGCTTCCATGCTTTCAGCTATGATCAGCTCATATATTTTATATATGGGAATGTTCCTCAAAGAGGTCACAGGAGATTTGGAGCTCATGAGCCCACTTCTCCCAGATGACAGATGACAAGACTTCCTTACTCCTGTCAGGCATGCTCAAGATGTCTCCAAGTTTGTAAATCGTGTAGCCTTTGACTGCTTTGAGTGCATCAGCAGAACCTTTGCTATTGCCATTGGTGCACGACGGATTCCCTGGCTTCAGGCATCAGACTTGGGTACAGGATAAATTAGGCAACATCCTTTGCACAGGAGAAAACCTCTTTGGCAAGAATTGGCAGGAAAAGGCTAATGAGATAGATGCTGACAATATCACCTTAGATAGATTGTCAAAATCTACAGTCACTCCAGCCAAAAAGAAACCCTATAAAAACCCTCTTTCAGCAAAAAGAGGAAGTTTTATCCATCCTATACCCAGCAAAGCCAACCTCACACTCAAGTTGCCCAGAGGGGACAACAACAGCAATTCAAACAGCAGAAGAAGCCAAAAGGCCCGAGAACTCAACCAGCTCCACAGGTTCAGCCCCTTCAAGGGCTTTGACTCCTTCCTAGAGAGCTTAGCCTTCCTGCCTCTGAGGGGTCCAGAACCCCTAAATATTCCAGGAAGGCTGTGTCATTTTGCCAATAGATGGCACCAAATAACAACAGAAAATTGGACTCTGTCCATTGTAGGAGAGGGGTACAAGCTTCATTTTCACAGCATGCCCCCTCCTACAATCCTAAGGCAGATCAATTACCAGACCTCTGCAGACAATCTGCTGGATCACGAGGTCTCAACACTTCTTGCCCAAGGGGCAATAGAGGAAGTACCCATTCTCCAGCAGGGTACAGGGTTCTACTCCCGCTATTTTCTTATTCCAAAGAAAACAGGGGGACACAGACCCATTCTAGACCTCAGAGAATTGAACAAATACCTGTTCCGAGAGAAGTTCAAAATGATTTCTCTAGGAACTCTTCTGCCATACCTTCAAAGTCAGGATTGGCTTTGCTCTCTAGACTTAAAGGATGCATATACTCACATTCTGATCCATCCAGATCACAGGAAATTCTTACGATTCCTTTTCAAGGGAAAACATTTCCAATACAGGGTTCTTCCCTTTGGTCTGGCTTCCACACCAAGAGTATTCATGAAATGCATGGCAGTAGTAGCTGCATTCCTGCGAACCCTAGGGATATTCATCTTCCCTTACTTGGACGACTGGCTCATTCGAGCCCCCACGGTTGCAGAAGCCAGCTCTGCTCTGTCTCGCACAATGCGAATCCTCCAATATTTGGGATTGGTAATAAACTTCCCAAAATCCCAACTTGTTCCTTCCCTGTCTCTGGAGTTCATAGGAACCTGTTTAAATACCACACAGTCAAGGGCTTTCCTTCCACAGGCCCGGTATATTCGCATAGTGCAATTAGCTTCTCAAGCAGCGGGAAAATCCTCCCTAACTGCTCGAGAACTGCTACAGTTACTGGGACACATGGCATCCACAGTTCATGTAGTTCCCTATGTTCACCTCCACATGCGAGCAGCCCAGTGGATCCTATCCACACAGTGGACGCAGGCCACAGGAAGTCTGTCGGACAAGATATCAAACTCTCATTGACTGATCTTGTCCCTCCAATGGTGGCAATCACTGGAGAATCTTTTAGTGGGGTCTCCTTTCCAACAACCCCTATTTCAGGCCACCCTAACAATAGATGCATCACAGGTGGGTTGGGGAGCACACCTGCATCATCTCTCTACCCAGGGCACCTGGACTCCACAGGAGGTTTGTCTTCACATAAACCTCCTAGAATTAAGAGCAATCTATCTAGCTCTTTGAGTATTCCATGCCCAGCTCAGCTACAAGACAGTCCTAGTCTAAACGGACAGTCAAGTAGCCATGTTCTATGTGAACAAACAGGGTGGAACAGTCTCTCTGTCATTATGCAATGAAGCTTTACGACTATGGGTCCTTACCAGAGAGCATCAAATTCACCTTCTCATGGTATATCTTCCAGGCATTCAAAACCTTTGGGCAGACAGACTCAGCCGAGTACTGCTGCCTCACGAATGGTCTCTCCACCTAGACCAGGCAACAAAGATATTTCACATCTGTGGGACTCCAGACATAGACCTCTTTGCAAGTCCACTGAATGCCAAACTTCCCCGGTTCTGTTCCAGAATTCCGGCTCATAATTGCCAGGCAAGGGACACCTTCCTCCTTCACTGGGGTCAGGACTTCCTCTATGCCTTCCCACCCATTCCCCTCATCCCCAAAACACTTCTCAAGCTTCAGAGAGACAGAGGTCGTATGATCCTAATAGCACCACGGTGGCCACGCCAAACGTGGTATCCTCTGCTTTTACATCTCTCTCAAGCTGCACCTCTAGAGTTAGGGTGTGCTCCAGATCTCCTTTCCCAAGACAGCAGGATGCTATAGCACCCGAATCCCCAGTCCCTGCATCTCACGGCCTGGTTGCTGAGAGCTTAAATCTTCAGGATCTCAACCTTTCCCAACAGGTAAAGGATATCCTTCAGGCTTCTAGAAAACCTTCCACAAGATGATCTTACGCCTTCAAGTGGAAACGCTTCACTATATGGTGTTTCCAGAAGGGGTTAAACCCCCTGGTGATACCTTTGGAATAGATACTAGAGTATCTAATTCATTTATCAAATTCTCGTCTAAAGACCAATTCAGGAAGAGTTCATCTTAGTGCAATTAGAGCTTCCTATAAGCCTCTAAATGGACAACCAATTTCCTCTCATCCTCTCATATCCAGATTTATGAGAGGTCTTCTATTAACAAAACCTCCCATCAGACCACCACCGGTGTCATGGGATTTAAATGTAGTTCTTGGGCAGCTCATGAAACCGCCTTTTGAACATTTAGCCACTACTACCCTGAAGATTTTGTCCTGGAAGGTTATCTTCCTAATTGCAATCACCACCGCATTAGTGAATTACAAGCGTTAGTGGCTGATCCTCCTTACACTAGGTTTCACCATGATAAGGTTGTCCTTAGAACTCATCCACACTTTATGCCAAAGGTGGTTTTGCCTTTTCATTTAAATCAATCAATTTATTTTCCTGTATTCTTTCCGAGGCCTCATGCCTCTAATGCAGAGGAGAACCTTCACACTTTGGACTAAAAGAGCCTTAGCTTTTTACCTACAAAGAACACAGCAACATAGAAAGTCTTCTCAACTTTTTACTGCTTTTGATTCTAGTCATTTGGGACTTTCAGTCTCCAAGAGAACTTTATCCAAATGGATTGCACAATGCATATCCTTTGCTTATGAGAGTAAGAGTCTTCCTCTTCAAGGCCATGTCACAGCTCATAATGTGAGAGCCATGTCAGCCTATATGGCTAACCTTTACACTGTGTCTATTGATGACATTTGTCGAGCAGCCACCTGGGCTTCGGTTCACACCTTTAGAGACCACTACTGCCTAGATAAAGCCTCCCATCGGGATAACTTCTTTGGCCAGGCTATTCTTCAAAATCTCTTTCAAACTTAATACAACTCCTACCCACCAACCCTGGTGGCAGATTCCTGGGGTCATCTCCCAGGCATCTTCAGCTAGGGAGTCCCCATATGTGAAGACTGCATTCCTGCTTGTTCCTGGAGATAGCGTAGTTAGTCAACTGTAACAGGTGATCTCCGGGAACAGCAGGAATTCAGTATTCAAAACCCACCCACCTCCCCTAGGAGTTGTCTCTCTATCTCTCTGCCTCTTTCCTCTCTCCCTCTATCCTTTCACTCAGCTACAAACTTAACTGAAGTGCGACAGTTGGAAAGGCGGGAAGGCAGCATGCATGTGCTGAGGGATGCTCCCAAAAGCGTTCCTATTGGACGCTGGGGAGCGTTCCCAAGCAGGCTCCGTCGGTACCGATGATACCCATATGTGAAGACTTAATTCCTGCTGTTCCCGGAGATCACCTGTTACAGGTGAGTAGCTACGCTTTATCCCCCCCCCCCCCCATTTTATTGCATTGGCTATTTCTTCCTCTTTTTGAATCTTTGCCTTCCTGACTACTTTGCTAACTTCTCTAAATTTTCCAAATATAGATGCCTGTCTTCCTCTCTGTGATCTCTTGTATTTCATGAAGGCCTACCTCTTTTCCTTCACTTTTTCAGCTACTTCTTTCAAAAGCCATAGCGGCCTCCTTTTCCTTTTACCTTTATTTACCATTTTAACAAAAAGGTTGGTTGCCCTTAAAATATCCCCTTTCACTTTTGCCCACTGTTTTTCTACATCCCTCAGCTGTTCCCATCCAACTAACTACTCCCTGAGGTATTGGCCCATCTTGGCAAAGTTAGTCTTCCTAAAGTCTAAGATCCTCACCTTTGAATGGATTCTAACAGCCCTAGTCCTAATACTGAACCACACCATCTGGTGATCACTGGATGCAAAATGATCTCCCACTACAACATCAGAAACACTTTCACCATTGGTAAGCACCAAGTCCAGTATGGCCCCTTCACATGTGGGGTCTGTTACCAATTGCCTGAATAGTTCTCCCTGTAGAGAATCCAGGATCTCCTTACTTCTAGATGATACTGCAGCAGGAATGTGCCAATCAACATCTGGCATATTGAAATCCCCTATCAGTAGCACTTCCCCTTTCCTAGCAATGCTGCGTATGTCTTCAATGAACTCTCTGTCCACCTCTTCTTCTTGTGAGGGAGGTCTGTATATCACACCAATGCAAATAGATTTCTCTTTCACTCTTTCTAGTTTAACCCACAATGCCTCCTCTCTCCCTTTTAAGCTCTGTAATTCCAAAGCTTTAATAGCAGTTTTTAAATATAGTGCCACTCCTCCTCCCCTTCTTCCTACCCTGTCCTTTCTGAATAAAATATAGCCAGGTATAGTTACATCCCAATCATGGTTTTCTGTGAACCATCTTTCTGTAACTGCCACTAAATCCAAGTCAGCCACTCCCACCAAAGCTTCAACATCAGGGATCTTATTTCCAATGCTACGGGCATTTATACACACTGCTTCCCATATGTTACCCCTGTTACCCATTTCCATAAAGGTATTTAATGCATTACTTACCTAGGGGCTTTCACTTACCTGGGGACTTTCTTCACCCATCCCCAACGAATCTAGTTTAAAGCCCTCTTCAGTAGATTAGCCAGTCTACAACCGGAGACATGTTGACCTTTCTCGGACAGATGGATGCCATCTCTGCTCTGCAACTCTTGGAACAGCATCCCATGGTCTAGGAAACCAAAACACTCTCGATGACACCATCCACGCATCTCCAGGATGCAAGACTCTATGCCTTGGCCTGTACCCTCAACAGGGAGGATTGAAGAGAACACCACCTGTGCACCTAACTGCTTCACCCTCTGTCCCAGAGCCATGAAGTCACTTTTGATATGTTCCGAAGGATACCTGGCAGTATCATTTGTTCCAACATGGAATAGCAACATTGGGTATTAGTCAGTGGGCTTGATGAGTCTTGGCAAACTCTCCATAACATCTTGGATTTTGGCACCAGGCAGACAGCATACCTCTCTGGACATCAAGTCTGGTTGGCAGATGGATTCCTCAGTACCCCTCAGAAGAGAGTCTCTAACCACCACTACCCTTCGCTTCCTTGTGGTCACTGATTCTGCAACTTTGGGGTACTTGAGCTGTGGTTTTTCCCTTTCCAGGGATGCTTTCACCTCCTCCATTTCCAGGGCTGCATAATGGTTCTTCAATTTAAGGGCTGGAGAAGTTGGATTGGTGATTCTGCAGGCCCTGGTGACTTGTGTCCAACCATTGACATTCTGTTGCACCCATCTTCTCCTCTGATGGAGAGCTTGGTTGCTGCAAGAAGCATCTCATCAATGTACTTCTCACTGTCTTGAATGCTCCTCAGCCTCGTCACCTCCTCTCTGAGTTCCTCCACTTGTATCCTCAGAGCTTCAGCATGCAGTCACCCTGCACATGGAACCGGTCCTTCAACTGGCATTAGCACCTCTGTCTGGACAGAGGCAGAAGCTGTAACAGGGGCAACAGCTTTAGCGATACAATTTTTTCCCAGCCATTGTTCTGTTTGTGGAGTTTAAGTATTTATTAAAGCAAAAGAGAGAGATCTACCAAGTACCAGCCGGTTTCCCAGCTGTCCTTTCTGAGAAAAAGCAGTTAAATCTCTTCAATTATATTCAAAATGTGCTGCTCCAAGTCTCTGTGCTTTGTTGAATGGGGAGGTGCCCTATAAAGCAAGACTAACTCTTGATTAGGTGCCAGCAGTTCCCTAAAGCTGAGAAGGTTACTAGAGTCCAACAACCTACTCTGCTCAAGGAAATATTTCTACTAAAGCACCAAAAAGAAAGTAACTTCCTCAATTTGTCCAAAAGTTCCTGTTAAAGCTGCTTCAGTTCGAGTGACTACTGCCCAAATATCTTTATTTATTTATTTATTTATTTATTTACATTCTGTTATATACCGCGCTATTTTTCATCAGTGCGGTTTACATAGAACCATTTAAGTACACATTTCAAAACAGTTGATCTGTGTTTACAATTAACAGGAAACAGAACTTGGAGAAAAACATGGGTAACTATTTACAATTATACAAAGCTTGCTGGCTGAACATTCATTTAAATGTCACATCTTGAGGAGGGGTAGAGGACAGAACCTCACCCCCATCCATAGACGGGACTTGAACCACTTTAGGTAAAGGCAACTGCTTAGCAGATAGACTTGCCCGTTCCAAAGACAAAACAGGAACCGGGGGCGAAGCAAGAGGAGAGGATATTACTCCCACACCCCCTGCTACTGTCCCACCCAGATCCTGTGACAAGTGGGATAGAGTTACACCCCCAATTGGAGATGAGGTGGACAATGAGGAAGTAATCATAGAGGCTGACACGTCCAAACTACAGTCCTCCAAAACACACCTTACCAGATGTTTGTCCATAGGACCCTCGTTCTTGGAAGCCTTCATAGTTGGGGCAGATGGAAAACTCCTCTTTTGCCGCTTCCCCATTGTAAGATAACAAAAACTCACCCCTCTCCAAACCCTCCGAAGTACTTCAAAGGGACTCCAAAGGGACGTTTCCTGCCCCTTTGGTCACGCCCCTTCGGTCATGCCCCCATGACCACGTCCCACGGCTCAGCCCAGACTATTATAGGGCACAGGTCTGACGTCAGCTCCCACTCACAGCAATCGCAGGTGTTCTCATTCACCGGTAGGACCCAACTCTGCTCTCCGTCGTCCCGTGGCTCAGCCCAAACTGTTATAGGGCACAGGTCTGATGTCAACTCCCACTCACAGCAATCGCAGGTGTTCTCATTCACCGGCAGGACCCAACTCCACTCTCCGAATTGAGGAACTTACTTGTGATAATGTTGCTAAATTTATGGATTATGATGGTCAGCTAGGGGTTGTGGAGGACCGCCTAGGTCAGTCAGAAGCTAAGGTGGGTACTGTTAAGGCAGTCTCTTTAGTTTCCATCAATGTTTATATTTTCGTAGACAATTTGAAATGTTTGAGAATTTATCACGTTCAAAAAATCTGAGATGTTTAAATTTTCCTATTATGCACTCTCTCCCCACTTATCCTATTTTATAAATATTTGAAAGAGGTTTTGTTGTTTGAGCAGCCTTAATCTTTTAAGGTTGCAAATATTTATTATGTTCCTAAGTTTAAGAAAGTGGTTAGCGCTGGGGATAGTGGGGAGTTGGATCAGGCGGCCTCACCTCCTAGCTTGGATATTTCTGAATTCCTTGAATCCTCCTCAGATAGTATATCTGCTCGTGCAACATTAATTGTTACATTTGTTTCTGAGATTTATTTATTACAATATTTTATATGCCGCACTATTTGATATCAGCGCGGTTCACATACAACAACATCAACAGAATAACAGGCTATTCCGTGTTTACAGCAAACAGGTATATAAACTGGACAAGAATTCTATCTTGAAGACTTATTTTCCTAAAAAGAATGTTTTATTTTGTGGTCAGAGGGTCACTCTCTTCCCTGATGTGTCAAGGATGACTCAAATTCGCCGCAGGGCTTTTTTAGAGTTGAAAGATCGCACATTAGCTATGGGGGCTACTTTTTTTCTTAAGTTCCCATGCAAATGTGTAGCTGGCCATTTAGGGAAGAGTTATGGTTTTATGGAACCTGATCAGTTATTGGTTTACCTTAAAGCTCATGAGCCCCAACCTGAGGTGACAAGTTAGTAATTATAGGGTTTTGTATATATATTTCTCATTTCACTGGAGTATTGTTTTCTTTTTTTGATGTTATGTGTATTCTCTGCTCTCCCATAATGGGGTCTTGTATGTAGTTATGTGGTGATATGATGGCCGTAAGTGGTCGGCTGTCTGTTGTTTTGTTTTGTTTTGTATTCCACATATTGCTTGATTGTTCAATATGTACAATTAAAAAATTCTCAATAATAAAAAAAGAAAGTAAATTTGCTTTAAAATTATACAAAAACCCTTTTAAGAGCTCCCAGTCAGAGAACTAGCAATTTAATAAAAATAAACCCTCAAATCCTTACCATTGTTTGACCTGTAGAGCCCCTGTTAGGAATGCCTCAACAGGGCAGGGCTCTGGAGCCTTTTATGCAGGCCTCAGCTGTTCTCAGGTAATCAGGCCCACTAACTCCTGATTAGGTGTCAGCAGTTCCCTAAAGCTGAGAAGGTTACTAGAGTTCAACAACCTACTCTGCTCAAGGAAATATTTCTACTAAAGCACCAAAAAGAAAGTAACTTTGCTTTAAAAGTATACAAAACCCTTTTAAGAGCTCCCAGTCAGAGAGCTAGCAATTTAATAAAAATAAACCCTCAAATCCTTACCGTTGTTTGAACTGTAGAGCCCCTGTCAGGAATGCCTAGTAGTTTGTAAAGTTTTGAAAACTAAAATTCTGCCAATTAAATTGACACACCCTATTGTTCTAAGGCACAAGACACATCTGATCTGCAATGGATTAAGCAATTACATAAAATTGGGATGTTAATAAATAAATAATATATATTATATAATATATTAGGTAAGAATAGTAAATATAAACAATTAGGAACCATAATAAAACCTTAAAAACCAGTACTGCATTCACTTCATAATAAAGCCAAATGCATCTAAGGGAACTGGTAAAACACCAAATCAGCATGTTAAAGCCCAGCTTGGTGTCAAAATGGTTGTCATAACAATGGAGACTCTATGGGCCCCATTTCATCCAGGATATACAGGCCTTCTGTGCACCCAATCAGAACCAGATGCACAGAAGGAGTTGCGATTCTGATCCCACAGGGCACATCTAGACCCGCGGGATCAGACTCATGAACAGGCCTGTACGTGCAGGCCGGGACTGTGATTCAGCCCAGTCTGCACGTACAGGCCTTGCCTGGCTACCTCAGTCAGGGCTCTTAAATGGAGCCATGGAGCCATGGCGTCCGGTTGCCATGGCACCACAGCTCTATTTAAAAGCAGTGATCCCTGGCCGCCAGCTGCAAAGGTGCTTTCCACGCAGCCCAACCCTTGATCTGGCCTCCTAGGCCAGGGTTGGGCTGCAGGGAAGCTCTTCTGCCCCCTCCTGCCACTTCCCAGCTCCGTGCCTGCCAGATGCACTCAACTGGGCAACGTATTCCACCTCGGAGGTGGAATAAGTTCCCCCTTCAAGCTGTCGACCCTGAACATACAGGGCCAACATTGGAATCGGCCCTGTACAACCGGGGTGGATGACCGCCCACCGCCTGCCCAAACGCCGCCCCTGATCCGCCCCTTCCCTGCCCCCATCTAACTTCCTTGTACAACGAGTGGGGAAGTTAGACAGGGTCAGAAGGGGGAACGAATAGCAGGAATGGACCAACGGGATGTTCATCCCCACTATTCATTGCTCAGAATGACCCCCTTGGGGTATGTTTACTAATCAGCGGTAGCAGCTTCTGTGTGATATCGGAGCTGCAGCCCCATTGAATTCAATGAGGCCGCGGCTCCAATATCGCACAGAAGCTGCTACCTCCAATTAGTAAACATACCCCTATGAGTTGGCGGACCCAACTATTGATATTTTCCACACAGAAGGTATAGTTATGAACAGTCAAGGCTTAACATAAAAAAGTACATTGATGCATAAAAAAGGTCTAATTCATAATCTGAAGATATATCAATATAGAAAAGTAAAGTCCATTACTGATGAAATGAGCATAAAATGTTGGCGGGCATGAAACTCATCATTAACTCCTGTGTGATATATATAAACATGAAATAATGATCTATATTGAATATAGAAACATGATGGCAGAAAAAGACCACATGGCCTATCTAGTCTTCCCTTCCATATCAAGTACTACAACAGTCCCCTTTTTTCCTTTAGAGATTCTCTGTGCTTGTCCCATGCTTTTTTGAATTCAGATACTGTCCTCATCTCTATCTTCTCCACTGGGAGACTATTGCATGCCTAGTAGTGCATGCCTACCACTCTTTCGGTAAAGAAATATTTCCGCATATTACTCCTGATTCTATCTCCTTTCCTATGTCCCCTCATAGCAGAGCTTGTTTTCAATCGAGAGGCTCTCCTCTTGTGTACTTATGCATAGAGGTATTTAAATGTCTCAATCATACCACCTCTATTCCGTCTTTCCTCTATAGTACCCATGGGATTAAGATCCTTAAGTCTGTCCTCATATTCTTTATAACGAAGACCACTAACCATTTTAGTAGCCACTCTTTGCACCAACTTGAACCTGTTTATATAGATTAAGAACATGTAGGATTAAGGGACAGAGTAAAACAGATGGCTTTAGGCAATGACTAATTAAAAGACATGGCTAGAAAGTGTATATTACTTATTGTGACTTGATGTCTATAAAATTGGATATGATGAAAACTTTAGGACTAGGACTACAGAATCTCTGCGGTGCGTTCGGTTTAGTTATAGAAGCAGAGAGCTGCACTAGATAAACATGATTATAAACAAGTAGTACCAACAATGATTCCATAAAAATGTGCGTGAGTGGAATATAAGCTAAAAGGGGAGATGTGCTTATGTAAAAATGACCCAACTCATACACTCTGAACCTATCAATCTTTACCTATTTCATTTCAGTGGCGTTATAGCCTGCTAATTGCCTGTTTAATAAAAATGCAGACATGCAAGATTGGTCTATGCAAATCATGCATATGGTTCATTTGTAAATAGCTATTGTATTTTTACATTTCTGACACTGTTTTATGTAAATTGTTTGTTTTATTGTAAACTGGCCTTGATCTTCAGAAGGGGTGGTATAGAAAAATATGGCAAATAAAACAAATAAATAAATAGACAACTAAGGGACAAAATAAACATATAAAAATTAAAAGGATATGTAACTTGTGTGAATGTAAAGCTGTATGAAGATGGATGTGAATAAAAGAACCTTAAGAACAGCACCGTAGATCTCTAGAGATTTTAAGTTGAATGGTAGGCACAGTAAGCTGCGCAGAATAGCTGTGGCTAAGAAACAAACGTGTCAGTGATAATGCTTTAAAAATGTGTGTGTGTAGAATAAAAAAATTTATAAAAAGTGATGTGTCAGTGAGAACAACTAAAGCGTATAAGGGATGGGCAACAACTCAAAAGTACAATAAAAACGATAATAATAAATGTATACTCTATATAATAACAAAAAAAGAAACATAAAAATGATAATGAGAAAGGTTATGAAATATAAAATATGTAAAAAAAAAACAATGAATAAATATTCAAACCCCAAAAGCTGCATAGATGAGGTAAGGTGGGGGGGGGGAGGAAGAAGAAGGGGAGGGGAGGGGGAAGGAGAAGGAGGGGAAAGGGGAGAAGGGAAGGAAGGATGAGAGGGAAGGAAGGGGGGAGGAGGTGAATGTGTGGAACTAACCAAAAAAACCCTAAAAATCAGGAAAACTAAACATTTTTTTCTTGCCTGGGCAAAACCCTTGCTCTGGTGCATGGCTTCTGACCTACAAGGACCAGATTAGGATGCTGATGAACTAGCTTCTAGGATTTTCCTCAGCTTAGTAGCCTCATTTAAATATAACTTTTCTACTAATGTAAATGTAATAAGTAACACAATTGCATGCAAAAGATTGCTACAGGGACTCTATACCTCATTAAGATGTAGTTATCTCTTTTGCAAAAAATGGCCCACAAAGCATTTTTGCCCACCAGTTTTCAGTGAATTCAAAATTAATAAACTGCATTGCACTGCAGCAGCTCATTCCTTTTGAATGTTCATTTCACAAAGTCTATTAATTTTAACAAGAAAATACAAAACAAAGGGGTATGTTTACTAAACAGTGCTAATGTCGCAACGACGACATTATCGCATGATAATAGCGCATTACCGTGCGATAACGTCACATATAGCATGATAACGTCTCTGGCGACATTAAGGTGCACAGAGGGTGGGGTAAGGCTCCCCAGAGGGCAGAGATAAGGGGTCAATGGGCGGAGAGTGGGCGGGGAAAGGCCCCAGGCACACTAACGTTGTGAAATCAGGGTCTGAAAATTAACGCCACTGAAAACCTTGCGTTAGAGGCACATTTGCAGGAGAGAGAAACCAGTTCAGTCAGCAATGTATAGCAAAGGCAGGGAGACCCAGATAAGTGATAGTAGTGATACATGTGCAGTAACAAAACATGCAAAAACCAGAGAGATAATGACCAGAACCAAAATAGAAATACAAAACACCGAGCTGGCCAATAGAAAAAACATTGATAAACGGTAATCAACACTACCCATAAAGAATAAAAGGGAAGATGTCACTTTTGGAAGGGTCAATTCTGATTCCCCCCACAAAGTGAATGTTCCAACATCGATAGTGTTGATGAGGGTTTGCTGTGGTGTATATTGGGCAGCTTGCTTATGTGGCTTTCACATGTGCAGCAACAGCAGAGTGGCCACGTAGGAAAGGGCACTATGGTGATGGTGTAAATGGGGTACAGGGGGCTGCAGGCGGCACATGCAGTGGGCCAGCTGGAGCACAGGGTGGACTAGGCAGATGCCTAGGTGACACTTAGGAAAGTAGAAACGGAAAACCAGAAAGACAGCAACTGACCAAGGGCAAACATGTCCATGAGTGTGTTTCCCACAGTGTCCAGGGGACAGTATCCAGCAAGTACCCCAAAGGGCACATAACATTGGCAGCCGGTGCCGGGGGGAAGCGTGGATGTCTAGGCAGGCACCCCTACCCCATATCATGCACCATAGACAGCCGCCTACCAGCACACTGGATGGCCTGGGACTGCGCACCACCAGCAACACCGGCACAAGTGCATGTCAGCATGGTGGCGGAGGGGTGCTGGTGGTGGACCAAGGCCAAGCCCTGTTTAGGTGGGTGCTGTGCACTGCAACAGACAAGGTCTATCTAACGAACAGTCATGGTATCCCCAGGGAATGACCTGCCTCTGTGACAACAGTTTGAAGCAGTACATACAGCCAGTATATTCAGGGGCAGAAGGTCACAGGTTCAAGTCCCAGCTGTGGCTCCTGCAGACCATGTCCCTATATTTTACCCAGTACTAAACCGTGGTAATAAAGACAGAACCTTTATTGCAGATAAAATAAACACATCATAAACACCTATATTTTACCCTACAGAGCACAGACACCATAAACATGTGCAATCCCTAGAGCAGAGTTTCCCAACTGCAGTCCTGGAGGGCCAAACACCCTTCAGGTTTCATGCTGTCCCTAATAAATATGTCTGTGATGCATTTGTGTGCACTGCCTCCATTGTATGCAAATGTATCTCATGCATATTCATTAGGGAGATCATGAAAACCTGAATCGCGTTGGGCCCACAAGGACTGGAGTTGGGAACCTCTGCCCTAGAGCAGGGGTGGGAAATTCTGTTCCTGGAGGCCCACAGACCAGTCAGGTTTTGATGATGTCCCTAATGAATATTCATGAACCTATTTCCATACAATGGAAAGCAGTGGATGCAAATAGATCTCATGAATATTCATTAGTTGCATCATGAAAACCTGACTGGTCTGTGGCCCTCCAGGACCGGAATTGCCCACCCCTGCCCTAGAGCATCGGCCAGCTCCACTATCCAAAGCCTAATGGAGAGTCAGGCTGTTGGGCCCTGCGCAGAGCAGCATCTACCAATACTAGCACCAATACCTGAGCAATGCCATCAGAAACACGTTCCACATATATCAAAAGGTTGCTATGATCAATGTCAGATAACAAATCCTACATTAGACACAATTTGTTAACAGAGATTCATCATAGCAACCTTTTGACATATGTGGAATGTGTTTCATATTTTGTTACTGACATTGTTTACCACCCTAGAGAGTGACCCTAACAGTATTGAGTACCATAGCAATGCCTGCACTGTGCCCAGGACTGGTGTGGCAGCCAGGGCTGCCAACCACCTCTATCTTTGCACAATGCTGAAATAGGTGTGGGAGTGTGTGTATGTCTACCCAGTGTTTTGTGGCTGCCTATACCTTACTGAGCCCCCAATGCATGCACTGTATCCAGTGTTAGCCTGCCAATGTGCATAATGAGGAGCAAGGTACTATGGGTATGGCCCAGAAAGGGCGGCCTGGGCAAGCTGCATCTGCACAGGACATAGGGCAATGGCTGGGACATTGTACTGCCAGACCACCACCTGCACGGACAGGGTGGCCACAACATGTTATGCTGGGGGGGGGGGTCTCTCTCACCCTGAATGAGCAGTAACCATGGCATGGCTAGGTTCCCCCATAGTGCTATACAGTATTACTCTCAAGTGATATCTATGGGTTCCATTATCTGTGGTCTAATCACTGACATCCCTGCGTAGTGTGTGTGCTCACATCCCATTTTTGGGTGCACACAGTTCCTCCAGGAACATACACTATGTACTAGCTAGCAGACTGTCTGCAGTTAGCATGGGTATGGCTGTAACACCTTGCATGGTGCACTGGGTGGAGACTGACTGTTCCCTCTGCTGGTGAATGTCAGATAGGGGGCAGCTGAGCATCTCCAGGCCCACTGCCTTTCTGCCAGTGCCCTATGTAATGCGTACATATCTGCATTGACAGCCCTGTAGCAGGACTGGGGTTGATCGTTCCCTCTACTGGAACCATTGCAGAGATGTAGAATGTGGATCTGTTGGTGGGAGACCCTGTCCCCCACCATGACCCACAGGGGGCAGGTTGGGTGGTGCTATGTAATCTGCTTTTGGGTCCAAACTCCACCCTTCACTTATAACATGTGACCATGGCAATCACACAGGATATGCACTATTCTGGGTTCATCATAGTCCACAAGGGCTAGATGTGACTGGGAAATACAGATGGACATGGGTGTATCCTAGGTGTGTCTGCAAGGACTACCTATCACACACTGGCACTGATGGGGACCTGCAGCACAGCCTATCTCAGCCATGCCATGCACTGCGGACCTGATGCTGTGCGCCCCAACTCACCCTAAGGGTGAGCACAGGAACCGCACAATGTCACGGTCTGTAGCTACTCTGTGCCAGTAACACACACGGTCAGTTCCCCCTACCAGGCCAGGGTGCTATAGAGGCACATACCCCATCGTGTGATCAGATGTAGGCTGCTGATCTGCATGTGCAGTGCATCATGAGTACAGGTGGGTTTACTCTATCCTGGTGACCACAGCAGAAGGTTTGTGTGGTGACCTGCAGTCTTTCTGTAGCCATCCAGGGGTGTGTTAGATGCTATGGAGATGTAGCCCACTGGTTACTTCAATGGCTGTGAAGGCAGAAGTCATGGGTTTGATCCCACAGTGGTGTTATTTATTAAGGCTGTCTGAGGCTTTTCCTTTCAATTTAAATCAGTGCTGCCAGCAGAAACACCCTCACAGTGCTGTGGCCTAAGGTGCCTCGGTGCCCTATAAAGCGCTCTATAGAGCACATTATAAGGTGCCTTGGCGGACAGGGCACTTTATAATGTGCCCTATGGAGTGCCTTATAGGGCGCCTTATGCGGCACCTTAGGTTATGGCACTGCGAGGGTGTTTTTGCTGGCAGCACTGATTTAAATTAAAAGGAATTGCCTCAGACAGCCTTCTTATATAACACCACTGCAGGATTGAACCCATGACCTCTGCCTCCGCAGTCATTGCAGTAACCAGTAGGCTACCTTGTCATAGCTTCTAACACTGTGCTGGCATGAACTTAGGGTTAACCCGCGTTAACGTGCCACGGCGTCCACTATTGCACGATACAGATTCTTGCAACCTTGCCACCGGAACGCCCACTACCTTATATGGCATTCTTCACATTAACACTGCAACTAGCGCCGGTAACATTAAGACAGTTTAGTAAACATACCCCAAAATCCAACATAACAGCAAGGAGAGCTATACCAGCATTCCTTTTGAATTTCAATAAATGTTCGCATGTAGCAGATTAGATATAAAAGTTCACTACTACAGAGGAAATTTTGCAGAAACTTTCATAAATGGGTCTTCACAGGATAAACCACATGAAGGTTGGAATTTCAGAGTTTCCACTTGTCTTAGGATACAAAACTTCAATTGCAGAATTTGCCGCATTTTAATGCATCAGCCTCCAGGTATATTACAGAGAAGCTATAAAATGGGGAGAAAATCCCCAAACGATTACGATGATGGTATATATCCAAGGGTGTTCAAAGAACTGAAATATGAGATTGCAGACCTGCTATTAGTAATCTGTGAACTATCATTAAAATCATCTCTAATACCTGAAGATTGGAGGATTGCCAATGTAACACCAATTTTTAAAAAGGGTTCCAGGGGTGATCCGGGAAACTACAGACCGGTGAACCTGACGTTAGTACCGGGAAAAATGGTAGAAACCATCATAAAGAATAAAATTACTCAGCATGTAGATAGTCATGGCCTAATGGGAGACAGCCAACATGGCTTTAGACAAGGAAGATCTTGTCTTACTAATCTGTTATGTTTTTTTGAAGGTGTGAATAAACAGGTGGACAAAGGTGAGTCGGTTGATATAGTGTATCTGGACTTTCAGAAAGCCTTTGACAAGGTCCCTCATCAGAGACTTTTGGCAAAACTAAAGAGTCATGGGATAGGAGGCAGTGTACTACTGTGGATCAGGAACTGGTTAAAAGATAGAAAGCAGAGGGTAGGGCTAAATTGCCAATTTTCCCAACAGAGAAAGGTGAATAGTGGTGTACCCCAGGGATCTGTGCTGGGTCCGCTGCTTTTTGACATATTCATAAATGACCTGGAAAGTGGAATAACGAGTGAGATTGTCAAATTTGCAGATGACACAAAACTATTTAAAGTTGTTAAAACCCAAGAGGATTGTGGAAAATAGCAAGAGGATCTTGATAAATTGGAAGACTAGGCATCAAAATGGCAGATGAAATTTAATGTAGACAAGTGCAAAGTTATGCACCTAGGGAAGAACAACCCAAACTATGGTTACACGATGCAAGGTTCCACATTAGGAACCACCACCCAGGAAAAAGATTTAGGCATCATTGTGGATAACATGTTAAACCCCTCGGCCCAGTGTGCAACGGCGGCCAATAGAGCAAATAGAATGCTAGGTATCATAAGGAAAGGAATGGAAAATAAAACAAAAAATATTATAATGTCTCTATATCATTCCATGGTGAGACCGCACCTTGAATATTGTGTGCAATTCTGGTCGCCGTATCTTAAAAAGGATACGTATAGCGTAATTAGAAAAGGTTCAGAGAAGAGCCACCAAAATGGTAAAGGGGATGGAAGGATACTCCTATGAAGAAAGGCTAAAAAGGTTAGGGCTCTTTAACCTGGAAAAGAGATGGCTAAGGGGAGATATGATAGAAGTCTATAAATTAATGAACGGAGTGGAACGGGTAAACGTTGATCGATTGTTTACGTTATCAGAATATAGAAAGACTAGGGGACATGCAATGAAGCTACAAGGTAAACTATTTAAGACTAATAAAAGAAAATATTTTTTCACTCAACATGTAATCAAACTCTGGAATTTGTTACCGGAGGATATAGTAAAGGCTGTTAGTGTAGCTGGGTTTAAAAAAGGTTTGGACAAGTTCCTGGAGGAAAGGTCCATAAAGCATTATTAAGAAGGGACCCAGGATATCAATGCTTGACCCAGTACAAGCATTGTGGAACCTGTGTCTTTTGGGGAAACTGCTAGGTATGTATGACCTAGATTGGCCACTGTTGGAAATAGGATACTGGGCTTGATGGACCTTGGTCTGACCCAGTATGGCATATCTTATGTTTATTTATTTTATTTATTTATATTTCTTATATACCGCGCTATTATAGTCAGTGCGGTTTACAGTAGAAAACAAATTTACTACAATGGAATGGTACATTGAGTTTACATAGAACAGGATATTCAAAACTTGGAAGGAACTAGGGGAAACTATATACAGCTTATATACATGTTCTTATGATTGTGAACAAAGGCTTATGGAGCCAATTTCCAGCCCTCATTTGAAATAAGGAAAAGATGCAAAGGAATAGGAGGAAATTGCTAGGTCGAAAAAATAAAGGACCTGAAGCCTAGTGGGCACTTTTAGGTCATGACACTAAGGTACATCCATAAAATGGCATTTTGCATGGTCCAAAAAAGTCTGAAGGGGCATATTCAAAAATGAATTAATGTGTTTAGCAGACCTGCTGTTGTTACATGCCATCAATAATTGTCCTAAACTTTTTTCGGCCTTTCTTTTTTGCATTGACCTTCAGCCTTGCCAAGCATGATGTCTTCCTCTAATGATATCTCGCTTCGCATAACGTGTCCAAGGTATGAAAGTCGAAGTGTTGTTATCTGAGCGTCTAAAGAAAACTTTGGTTTGATCTCCTCTAGTACTGACTGGTTTGTTCTACGGGCAGTCCATAGTATACACAATAAACCATGTTAATTGTGGTGAGCAGGATATGCAGCGATATATAGCCATTTTGTGCCACTGAATATCCTCTCATAATACTGCTGCACACCCCAATGCTAATCGCGTAGCATCGGGACGTTCAGGGGCATTCTGCTCGTAGTATGAACATTAATCCAGCACGGTGATATTCAGCCACTGGGCAGTAAATCCCCCTGATCCAAGCCCTCCCAAGGAAGACCCCTTAAGAAAGATCCCCCAATCCAAGCTGCCCCTAGGTAGATGCCTCAATCCAGCCCCTGACCTTCTCCTCCTTGAAGGAATAACCCCCCCCCCCCACCCCATTGAAGGTCCTCATCACAAGAATGAAATTCTGACCCTCACTTCACCCCTTGACTCCCCCCAGGATTTACCTGTGGGTATCCATGGTCGTCTAATAGATAGGATGGGTGTGATCTCCCTCTGCTACCGCACATGATCCCTAATGGTAGTCTCATAGTACCATTACTAGGCATCAGTCTACCAAATAAGAAGCAATTGCCCCCATTTTTCAGTCCACTAGAATACCAGGAATATCCTGGGCAAGTCCCAGGGGGCTTGGGGCATGGGAGAAGGTTCAGGATTTCATCCTTTGGGGGGGGGGGGTGCTTATTGCTTGGGACCATGTCAGGTCATCAATAAAGCTTATTCATTGTGTTCTTTGGATCTCCAGGCCTGCTTTTTCTCTGCTCTGTGTTTGCTTATCATTGGACTAGTGGAGTAGTTCCTCTGTACTTGTTTTTAAGTGTAGTTTTATAACTGTATGCCCAGCATGTTCCTGTCATTAGCACAGGATCACATACCCAAATGTGTAGTGTAAATAATGCAAATACACCTGACGACACACACAGAGGCATCATTATGTGCGCCCATGCTAATTGCCACATTGTTAGCACACGGCAATTGCCCTCATACTGGCAACAATGTGCTCTCCATCTCTACACTCTGCCTCTAAGCCAGGGGTCCTCAAACTTTTTAAACAGGGGGCCAGTTCACTGTCCCTCAGACCGTTGGAGGGCCGGACTATAGTTTAAAAAAAAACTATGAACAAATTCCTATGCACACTGCACATATCTTATCTTGGTGATCTGTACCATAGTTGGCTCCAGGTTTTATCTTTGTTAATGTTATTGAGCTTCTCCAACATTGACTTCCACAGATGTAGTCAGTTTGATATTTGTGCAATCCATTGGGGAAAGTCTATGTGTACAGCTGCCACTTGTGTTACTGGAAGAAGGTATTTGAAATGAATAGATCTTTGGTCTTGCAGAATTCTATCAGTCCTTCTCTAGCTTCATTTCTGCTACCAAGTCCAAATTTTCCAACCACTTTGCCTTCTTCTTTGTTGCCAACTTTTGCTCTCCAGTCAACTAATAAATTCTATAGGAAAGAGGAAGCTAGAGTCCTTCTTTAGGGAGAAGTATGGCCTAATTGTATCTTTACTTCTGAAATAAACTTGAATGAGATGTTTTGAATCAAGATGATAAATATAGGGGGGGGGGGGAGTATTTTAGGAGCACTATTCTTGCTTTGAAAATGGACATACAGATGTTCAAAGCATAGAGGCATCCCTGGAGTCATTTTATAAAGCAGTTCTAAGGATGTCACCAGCGCAAAAACATCCAAGGCTGAATAGATGCATGTTTGGGGCTTTCCCAAGACCTTGGATGTCCACACCCAATTTCAGCAATGCCCTTCATATATTGAATCTAAGTTTATACAGTACCTCCTCCAGGACATGAATACGCATCAGAAAAGTTCTCATTCTGCCATAGACAAGAAGGTATTCTAATACCCCCTACCTTTTTTATGGTCGGCATCGGGGCAGTGAGCGGGAAGTGGAGCCACTCCCCAATCACCCTCGCAAGACCAATCGGGCCACCGGAACACCAAAGAAAGTCAAAGTACCTCTAGGCGCGAAGGGAAATCCCACCACACAACCAGCAACTGCAGCAGTCCCGATCAGCATCGGGGAGGTGAGCAGGAAACAAAGCCCCTCCCTGATCACCCTCACAAGACCAATCAGGCCACCGGAACACCAAAGAAAGGCAAAGTGCCTCTAGGCATGAAGGGAAAGCCTGCCACACAACCAGCAACTGCAGCCGCCTCACTTTACCTCATGGTAGAGCCGCCCCTGAGGACAGGCAACGGTGGCAAAAACACCCGGCGGGCCGGATAAATGTCCTCGGCGGGCCGCAGTTTGAGGACCCCTGCTCTAAGCCATCCACTCTCCATCCTAACACATGAGAGCCATGTAACATGTGTTTTGGCAGCCAGTAGCTGGCATGTACATGCACTGGCATTTTCTATGCATTAACCAGTTAGCAGCCTTTACGAAAAGGGCCCCTAAGAGTCTGTGGATGTTGCTTTCTGTAGTATAACAGAAAAACTATCCTGGTTCTGTCATATAGACATTGGTACCTTATTTCATGTGCCAGTTTTACTGTAAAAACATATTTTGGAGAACATTCCAGAGAGTTTGGGATTGACGGATGATATTATTTGCCCAAGTATTTTGAAATCTATTATTTTGCCACATAGGTTGTCTTTGAGCTTATGATGCTCCCTTGCAATTTAAATAATACTTAAGGGAATGTTTACTAAAGGGGGTTAGCTGCAAACACAGTGAGGACACAGGAAAAGCGGGCCACAGTGGCAACTAACACGGGCCAAATGCAGATAGCTCAGCAATATTTTATGCTGTCTACAGATCACACGGTAGCTGCACGGAGAGTGAGCAGATACTAGGAGTGCCAGTAATGTGTGATGATCACAGCCATCAAAGGTGCCCAGTAATTATATGTTGTGCAGACATTGAGGGTGAATAGCGTTAGCTGCTTCTGTGCTGTTGCCATCCTGTGATCCCTGTATTTTCACAGCATAATCTGTGCATGCCCCCAACAGCCAACACCTGTCTTTTGCAGCGAATATGGTGCTATTTGCAATAATTTATTATTATTTATTTTATTTATTTAAAAGGATTTATATACCGCTTTATCCTAAAATCAAAGCAGTTTTCACTTCAAACGAATCAAAAACAAAGTGCAGAGGTGTCGGCATGCTGTGTTTGTATCGTAGTGCGTGTGTAGGTGTAATAAAGGTGTAGCTTGATTATAAGATGCAATATATACAGGGTGAGCTATCTACAATGTGCTATATACAAAGAGGAGGTGGGGAGGATATGGTAGGGGGAGGGGAGGCGGGAGGAGTGAGGCAATGGCAAATGGCAAGGCGGAGGAGAGCGGTGTCAGGCACAATTAACATTATACTCAACTTATCCAAGGATAAGCGTTAGTTACAAAAGTCTAACCCCCTTTAGTAGACATACCCTTTACGAATGGGAAATCTTGCCATCATCTGCTTTGTCAGTTCCTGCTGGAATGTGGTCCTCTTGTCTAGAGAGATGAATAAGAGGCTGTGGACAAATGTGACATGTGAAGACATCTCTAGATAGGGCAGCTTGGGGATGCATTTACTGGGGATGTTAATCATAAATGCCCTGATATTAAATGTCCTCCAATGATTGTTAGATTAGCTCTTGTACATCTTCTTCTTGTACTGATTAAAATTCAATAAAGAAATGTGGACTTTTAAAATACTACAGCATCTTTCACGCAGAAGAGTAGTTGCATATCGTTTGAATTAAGCAGATCAATAAGACCATACCCAGCTCTACTGCTTCATATTAGTAATTTATTGACATAACACATACCCAGATTTAGTGAAGACACTGAATTTGCAACAAATAGTTCCTTAAAACTTCAACTCAGTACACGCTTGGGTAAGGTAATAATGCAATGCCAGTATCAGGGTGAAATCAAAAGATGGGACGAATGAGTCACCAATAGTTCATTTATAGGAATAGTCATAGTTCATATGCAGCATAGGTCCATGGAAGGCATTCCAACCTCCAACATAATCTTAGACATATTATCATAATGACCTATAAAATAAAATTAAACGGACTTACTACACATCATGCTTTTATTTCAATAAAGTTGCTTAATGATACACATGGATTCATTTCTTAAAGACTTTTTAATCTTTCTTTTAATCAGCGCTGTAGCATCCAGTGAAATAGTTTGCCATGTCATGGCTCCCAAAGAGCTCTGCTCGGCTGGAGTCATGAACAGAGCAGTTGATCAAAGACGCTGAATAAGAAAAACTCAGTCACCCACTGAGAGCGGGAAGTCAAAGAGAATGGGCCGTGCATTTGAAGACAATGGGCTTCATGCCAGCACGGTGAGCCCAGTCCACCCTCCATAAAGAACACTTCCTCCCCTCACATTCATTTCATTCTAAGATTACCAAGAACATGCAAGAAAAATGAGGGGGCCGATCTTGGATGGGTAAAGAAGGGGAAACAATCCTGGCTTTAGGACTTGAATAAAGTACAGGGCATCCGTCAATGCCAAATTCATTCTCTATGGGCTTGCAAACCATTTTAGTCTATCAAACAATTGTATGACCATGATTGTGAACAGTGAATTCTGTCAAGCTTGAACATTTTGCCATAGCTGGCCTTTTGATACTTTCCCTTCCCTTGGCTCATTCAGTTTTCTATAGCTCTGACAGGTTTAGTAAATGGACCACAGATTTAGCATGTAATCCTTCTCTATCATATTTCAATAATTTGGCTATCTTTCAGAAAGTCAGTGATGAATGATGAGCAAAGTTTATTATTGTGCAAAGCATGGAATGTTTCTATGGCCACCATTAATTATGTCATTTGCTACAGTGCTGCCATTGTTTAATACTAAGTTATAGGGCTGCTATATTTGGCGGGGAGGGGTAGAAAGCCACCCAGAAGATTCTTAACTTCTGTGCTACAATGACTACAATATGGTCTCTTCAGAGATATGAAATGAAAGGTTCATATTTCTTGCTCTCAATGTGGTTTCATTATATGTTTGTAAAATTAGCTACTAGGGTCTAACTTCCATAGAATCAGACATTAGCCATATTTCAGCGGTGGTGATCATGAAAAGAGCTATAGGCTGTGCAGTTTGTAAGTACAGTTTAATGGCCCATTGCAAGGTTAATAAAGGACCAAATCTTAAATAAGATGTCAAGAAACTAAAGGGTAAAATCTAGCCATTGAAACACATTGACATGTGCATATAAGAAGTAGGGGAAACATGACGATGTATGGGTGCAGGAGTGCTTAGATTTGTAGAAGGAACAAATGTCTGGGGGTGAGGGTAAAGACAGCGTATGTGAGGCATGTGTGTCTGGAGGGGATTATACACACTTTTACACCCCCTTGGTTAAACCTCTCAACTTTTCATACATTCCAGTCACCTGCCATCTACCCATCCATACACTTACACTTCCCACATAACCCAAATATAAACACCCTATATATTTCTTACACACTCACACACACAAACACATAATCAAATACTTCTATAGCCACAATAGCCTCCACATTCTTTCACATGCTGACATCCACCACACACATACCCTAAAATGCTACAATCCACATTTGCACATACAATCATGCACCACATGCCTACACACAAACCTACATGCTACTACCTCCCCACACATCTCAGCTCACCTGCTACACACATGTATGCCCTCCATCTGTGCACACATATGTGTGTGGTATTTATAGAAGTGAATGCATACATGGTGTGTGTGGGTGTAGGTATAGGCATTTGTGTAGGGGTGTATAGCAATATGTAAAGTATGTGTATGAGTGCAAGGGGATGGGGCAGGCGGGTGAGTGGTATGCCTGGAGGGGGGGCTGCAGATGGAATGTCTGGGTGTTGGAATATATGTTGGATAGAGGTGTGACCATGGATATGTGGGTATGTATAGTACTTAATTTAAATTGGCATCAATGGAACAAGTTCTCTCTGTTTCAAGTCTTATTTAATAGACAGCATCCACCTGGTAAAAGTAGGACAAAAAACATCAAGCCCATATAAACAGCTCCAAGGAATCCTGCAGGGTTCGGTCCTCTCAGTGTTGCTATTTAATATCTATCTACAATTGATCTGTGGCATCATCAGGAAGCATGATGGGATGCTTTTAATACTGCTGCGCACCCCAATGCTAACTACGTAGCCTCAGGACATTCCATGGGCATTCTGCTGGTGACATGCACGTTAACCCATCAGCAGTGATATTCAGCTACTGGGCAGTAAATCCTTCTGATCGAAGCCCGCCCAAGGAAGACTCCTTAAGAGCCCCCAATCCAAGCTGCCTCTAGGTAGACACCTCAATACAGCCCCCGACCTTCCCCTCCTTGAAGAAATGCCCCCCCCATTCAAAGCCCTCATCACAAGAATGAAATCCTGACATTCACTTCATCCCTACGACTCCTCCCAGGATTTACCTGTGGGTGTCCGTGATAGTCTAAGAAACGCCGCCGTCACACAGCACAGGGCCTGACCTACATCGGGGAGGTGAGCAGGATGGTGAGCCCCTCCCCAATCATCCCCACAAGGCCAATCAGGCCTCTGCAAGAGCACTGCCGAGACATTTAAAATCAGAAGTGCCTCCAAGCGTGCCCACATCTGGCAGGCCCATACTTGAGGGCCTCACCAGAGGGCCCTTAGGCGTGGGCCAGAGAGTGAGACCACCAGCAACAAGGAGACAAAAGAACTGGCATACAAAGAACCTATAAATAACCCGCACAGGACAAAGGTGTAGATCATAATTGGGTAAGAATTCTATACACTCTAAGAGTTCATCACACAGTAGGTATTTCAACAAGTTTGGAATCATGATACTGCCAACGAGCCTCACCATTCTCCTGGTCATCTAATACAGCCCACAAAGAGAACACCCATCATACGCACAGAGAGACGCTACCTAGCCAGATACACATGCTACTCACATACCCTAAGGAACTTCAGCGACTCATACCCATTCAACCAATGCAATCCACAACTATCCAACAACCAAACAACCAAGATAATCTACCCCTTAGATGTGGCCTTATTAATGCTTGATCAGCTCATAATAAAATACATATCATTTCTGACTATGCACAGGACAATGATCTTGACATCCTGTTTGTCACAGAATCCTGGCTAATGGACACAGACACCAGGCTAATTAATCAGTTAACAACAGCAACAATGACCCTATATAATCCTCTCTAAAAAACATCTCAACCTCAAAGTCATCTCATCACACGCCACAAACACTATAAACACACTACTAGTAGAGAACAAGCACATGACAATATGTCTGACATACAGATCGCCAAATTCTGAAAATGATGACCTTTCATCTCTGCTGGACATAGCCTGCTCCTACTCCAGTAAGACCAATCTTTTTATCCTACTTGAACATTTGAATCTCATCTCTATATCCACATCTCGTTCCTCCTCTTTCATAGACACCTTGAATGCGATGGATCTCACCCAAATAATAACAGCCCCTATGCACATAGGCGGAAACAAACTAGACCTCATATTTCTACCACGCAGTTTACAATCCGGGACCACCACTGGCATACCTCACTGGGTTACACCAATACCCTGGTCCGACTACCACATGGTCACCTTTGAGATACCACAACAACCTCTTAATGAAAGTTCACAACAGATAGCTAAAACAAAAAGATTTAAAGAATTTGACAGTAAAGCCATAATCAACCTAATAATACCAAACCTGGATGGAAACTCAACTGACCTTGCATACCTCACAGAAAACTGGAACACCATTGTACTAGTAGCTTCAGCACCCAAGAAAAAGCCCTCACCAAGAGTTGGCAAGGTACCATGGTACTACAAAAAGATCAAGGAAGCCAAGCTCAAGCTAAGGAACCTAGAGATGTGATTGAAATGCAGCAAGGACACACACCATCTACAATAATATACTACAAAACAGAGGGAATACAATGACCTAATTCACAGTCACAAAAAAGAATTCCACACAAATATCATCCTTAAGTCTCTAAACTATCCCAGGGAATTGTTGAACATTGTAAAAGCATTTACACAACCCCCACCAAGTCACGATACAGCAACATTACAGCCAGATGAATATGCAGCATATCTGAAGAGCAAACTCACATCCAACATGGATAACTCTTCAGCATCAGACACATCCTTCAAGATCTAATCAATGATCAACAAGCGCTGAACCACCCAGTTTCAGAAGATCTACTGGAGCACATATTGAACCTCTTAAACACTACAACATCCCCCCTAGATCCATGCCCCACATCTTGGATCAAGACTGCAGAACATGATCTGTCACCTTTCCTGCTCAGAATGATAAATCTATCACTTGGGCAGGGCTACTTACCCACATGCTTAAAAACAGCCTCCATTCGACCATTGCCCAAAAGCCCTATGTCTGACCCCAAATCACCTTCTTCCTACCGACCACTATCAAGCATCCCACTCCTGGCTAAGTTGATAGAAAAGACAGTCCAGCTCCAGCTACAAAACTTCATAGACACATCTGCCCCCTTGGACCCACAGCCATTTTAGGCTGGACCATGGAGTGGAAACCCTGCTAACCTTACTAATAAACACTTTACTCACGGGAATTGAGAACCCCAAACAGGGTTTCATACTCATTTTTCTAGATATAGCAGTCACCTTTTATTCACTAAATCACAAAAAGCTCATATCCAGACTGATAGAATTAGGAATTAGTGATACCCCCTCTCCTGGTTTATATCCTACATTTCAGATCATGTCTTTCAGGTCAAGGTAAAGGACAAAACATCAAAGCTAGTGAAGCAACAACAAGGTATACCACAGGGATCTTCCTTGTCCGCCATGCTATTCAACCTATACATGCAGCCTGTTTGCAAGATTATTCAAGAATACAACCTCAAATACCACCTATACGCAGATGAGTTGATGATCTATGCCCCCTTTAACTCAAAAAATCTGGATTACTCCACACTGAAAGATTGCCTGAAGAGAATTGTAAGCCGGTTAAAGGAGCAAAACCTGATGATCAGCTGCAATAAATTGGAAGTCCTCAACATCACTCGCGACACCAGATATGCCTCCCCCCCCCCCCCCAAGATACACTTGAATGTGATGACATATCCATTCCTGTGAAAGGGGAAGCAAAATATCTTGGAGTGATTCTTGACCAGTGACTAAGCATGCAGGCACATAATAAAGAAAATGGTATCTACCACTTACTACAAAATGAAAATCCTTCGGAACCTCAGACCTCTACGGGACCACAACTACTTCCATATCATATGCCAGACCATAATTACTCCGCAACTAGACTATTGTAATTCGATCCTTCAAGGACTCCCCAAACACATTATCCACGCTCTGCAGCTAGCCAAGAACACTGCAGCTGGACTTATCATAGGAGCCTCACAAAGGAACATATCACCCTATGTTCAAAAGCTTACACTATCAGCCTGCATAAAATGCAAGGCACTTATGATCACATTTAAAACCATATACCTTTTCAATAACATCATATGGATGTGAAAGCTGGACAGTGAAAAAGACAGACAGGAAGAAAATTGATGCCTTTGAATTATGGTGCTGGCGGCGAATACTGTGTATACCATGGACTGCCCGAAGAACAAACCAGTCGGTACTAGAGGAGATCAAACCTAAGCTTTCTTTAGAAGCTCAGATGACAAGACTTCGACTTTCATACTTCGGACACATCATGCGAAGAGAGAGATCATTAGAGAAAGACATCATGCTTGGCAAGATAGAAGTTCAACGCAAAAGAGGAAGGCCAGCAATGAGATGGATCGTTACAATAACAGCAGCTACGGGTACCAGTCTGTCGTCAATGAGCCGCCTGACTGAAGACCGAACACAATTTAGGATAGCTATCCAGAGGGTCGCCATGAGTCGACTCCGACTCGACGGCACTTAACAACAACAACAACCTCCAAACAGCCGGATATTTCATCTCACTAATACAGAAAGCTCCAGAATCCAGATCAAGAAGGCATTCACATCAAAAGCTCCTCACAATTCCCTCTCAAAGGACCAAGAGCCAACAAGCAACCTGACATAGGACATTCTCAATGTACGGTCCATCTTTATGGAACTCGCTGCTGGCTGAGCTCCATGCAATAAAAGATAGCTTGAATTTTAGAAAGAAATTGAAGACACTGCTTTTCTTAGAACATTTTGGTACACATACCTAGTGGGCTAGGCACTACATGCTGAAAGGCTCTTACACTGATGAGCACCAACAAGTTACAGTTCCACAGCCTATTGCTGGCCCAAATCTCCTTTTCGCAGAGTGAACCAGCCACTTTGAAATTGTAAGAGTTTTTAACAATGCAACATAGTTCCAAGAGACAGTTCAATGTAATATAGTTACATCTAAACAATGGGGCTTGTTTACAAAGCCGCGGTAGCGATTCGCAATCGTTATCGGAGCCGCGGCCCCATTGAACTCACCGGGGCCGCGGCTCCGATAACGATCGCGAACTGCTACCGCGGCTTTGTAAACAAGCCCCAATGTATCATAGTTTGGACCGTCTATTATATAAACTTGCTCAATGTATTTTAATAATATATTAACCATTCTGTTTTATGTAAAATGTTGAGTTAAATGTAAACTGCTTTGATAACTTTGAAAGGTGATATAAAAGAATTGTTAAATAAATAAATGTATTCATTGGAGTACTTCAGAAAGGCCCTGGATTGCCCAAATACAAGCTCAACATAATACTTCTACTTACTGGCACATCTGCTACTTATATGATGAGCTTCCACTTGCCATCTTTAACATTAGATCCTTCTCTCCTTTACCAGTCTATGCCCTTTATACAATCTATACAGATCTCTGATACTGCTTATGTTTAATGAAATCCCTCTTAGTTCATGTTAACCAAGGTTCATGTAAATTGTAACACATATATGAGTTCTTGTTTAACCATGTTACATGTTAACTATTTTTGATTCCCTGCAAACCGCTTTGATTTATTGAAAAAGTGGTATAATAGCATTCAAATAAATAAATAAAATAATTTAAAACACATATCCTGCAACACTGGTAAAAACCATCATATGCATCAAAAAATTATAACATATATAAATGAATAAACAATACAACACAAACTGACAAAGTTAAAAACTGCTGTGCCTCCTACTGGTCTGTGATTCCTACTACTTCACTGAAAGCCTCATTAACAGAGCCTTCTATTGTTTTCTGAACCTCAAAAATTGGACCTCCTTCCATAAATAATCTCATAAGGAGTTCCATAATCAACAGCCGGGTAATGAAAAAGATGTAGCCCATGTTACTGACAGTTTTAGAAACTTGAGTGACCAGATGAATAGGGATCCAACAAAATCCCTAAAAAAATTAAGAGGATCATCCTTCAATGCCTTAAACGTTGGAGTATGTAGGTGCGTTGTGTGTTTAGGGAGTGCATGAGTATGTCGTTTGAATGGTATGTATGTGTGTGTGTGTGTGTGTGTGTCTGTGTATGAGATGGGATATGAGTGTATGAGTATACGGAGGGGTTTGGGGGTTATGTGTGGATGCAGGAGTATGTTTTTTGGAGGGTTGTATTTGTGTATATGCATTTGCTGTGGTGTATATTGTGTGTGTGTGTGTGTGTGTATGTGACTAGAAGTATTGGGTAGGTAGCTTTTTGTTGCTATTCATCACCAGTGACTTATTTTTCTCTGTCTCTGCCTTTTCGTTGTGTCCTCACTTTCATGGGGAGAATGATACCAGAGGAATAAAAAAGAACAGATGTGGTCTCTCTCCACACAAACAGAAGTAAGGAGAAAGTTAGGAACAGCAGACCAGTTTGTCTGACCTCTGTGATGAGTAAATTAATGGAAACGCTGCTAAAACAAAGGATTGTACAGTTTCTGGAATCCAATGGATTGCAGGACCTGAGGCAGCATGGACTTACTAGAGATAAGTCTTGTCAGATGAATCCAATTAACTTCTTTGATTTGGTGGCCAAAGAGTTCGCTCAGGGGAGAGTGATAAGTGTGGTCTACTTAGATTTCAGCAAAGCCTTTGACACTCTTCTACATGACAACTTATAAACAAACATGAGTTCCCTTAGGATAGACCCAAAAGTGACTGGCTAAGTTAGAAACTGGTTGAGTAAGGGGCAATAAAGGGTAGTGATAAATGGAGTGGTGTGATGAAGGGATCAGAACTTGTTCTGGTTCTTTTTATTTATTTGAAGCATTTGGTATACCAGCATAGGTACAATATATGGCATCATAGCGGTTTACAATAATATCAAGGGTCAACAGAACATAAATGACAACATACAATCCAAAAACAACATACTGACAAATACGGAAAGCGGTATGTGTAGCACAACAGTCTCATCCAAAAGACCAATCAAGCAGAACACATTAGGGAAGGAAATCATTAAGAGAAGCCAGACCTATGTCAGATGAAGATTGCATATGATTTTTGGAAAAGCCAGATTATCAGCATGTTCTTAAATTTGAGGAGATAATTCAGAAACGAATATCTGGAGGGAGCAAGTTCCAGAGAGTGGGGGTGTTATAAGCAAAAGTTGTTGATCAAATTCATTCATATCTGAGTTGATTACATTTTGGAACCACCAATAAATGAGCCTGAGACAAGTGGAGAGAATGGGAAGGATTGTACAGAATTAGAAAAGCCGACAGATAAAACAGAATCGAGGATCGAGCTACCAGCGGCGGGAGGGGCCAGCAGACCACTGAGGCCCAATCGGGGCTCAGCAGCCACAGTTTAAACCTCGCGCCAGCAGGCGCCGACATCCGGGAGCCCCCGCCACCACCAGCAGCTCTCCCCTTCCCGGGGATCGAGCTACCAGCGGCGGGAGGGGCCATCAGACCACCGAGGCCCAATCGGGGCTCAGCAGCCACAGTTTAAACCTCGCGCCAGCAGGCGCCGACATCCTGGAGCCCCCGCCACCACCAGCAGCTCTCCCCTTCCCGGGGATCGAGCTACCAGCGGCGGGAGGGGCCAGCAGACCACCGAGGCCCAATCGGGGCTCAGCAGCCACAGTTTAAACCTTGCGCCAGCAGGCGCCGACATCCGGGAGCCCCCGCCACCACCAGCAGCTCTCCCCCCTTCCCGGGGATCGAGCTACCAGCGGCGGGAGGGGCCAGCAGACCACCGAGGCCCAATCGGGGCTCAGCAGCCACAGTTTAAACCTCGCGCCAGCAGGCGCCGACATCCGGGAGCCCCCGCCACCACCAGCAGCTCTCCCCTTCCCGGGGATCAAGCTACCAGCGGCGGGAGGGGCCAGCAGACCACCGAGGCCCAATCGGGGCTCAGCAGCCACAGTTTAAACCTTGCGCCAGCAGGCGCGACCGCGACTGGCGGGCCCGCGCCTGAGGGCCTCGCCAGAGGGCCTTTTGGCGTGGCCCTTAGGCGGAGCACGAGAGGCGGCACAACAGATACCTCACCAGTGACCTAACTGCCGGACGCCTGACCAAGATTCCAGCGTTCTACCAACATCTGAACTGTGAGAATGTGTTTTTGCTGAATATCTCCATCTATTGTAAGCCACATTAACGTACAAAGTAACCCGATAGCATCAGCATCATAACGTATTAGATACTATCTTAACAATACAATTTTGCCAGTTGGAAGTCAATTTAAACTGCCAGCTTTGCACTTCTTACGGTGTTCACCACATTACTGCAATACTGCACTCTCTCTGTAAAGTTAGTCAATATCTTGCATGTAAACTGTACCTGCTCGATTGTGCGCTCTCATATAATTACTCCTCTGTACATAAGATTCTCACCACTGTACTATACCACATAACTGCGGGGTACTACCATACTTTTGCACTGCCCCACCTCCTAATTACAGTGTCTCACACACAATCCAAACCCTCAGAATGGCCCTCTAGGTCGCTGTCATTCTTAGCCTCTACCTCCTCACCCACTGGCTTGGAACCTCCCAATCTCTCTACATACCACATGGCAGGATTCCAATCCTGAATAGCCATGGCAAAAGATGGAATAGTCCCCCTTACGTCAACCCAGGAAGTAACACCTACCCACGCCACTCCCACCTGATACATGTAGCACTCCAACTATCCAATACACCCAACCAGGAAAAACCTTTGAGATGCCGACCCCTAAAATGTGCCATCATCAACGCACGTTCCATCCGCAAAAAATGGCCTGTTGTCCTTGACACAATCTCCTTCTATGACCTTGAGATCCTCATGATCACAGAAACATGGCTATCACCAGAAGACAACGTCCTCCTCAATCAACTACTTCCCCCCAATTTTTCCATACACACGAGACATAGGGAAAACAAAAAAGGAGGAGGGGTGCTCATAATCTCCAAATCAGACCTCAGCTTTCAGATTGTGGACTCTTCTAGCACAAACAGCCTGGACACCCTCTCTGTTGCTAACCAACAATGCTCCCTTACCCTGTTATATAGAACACCATCTACTTCTCCAGTTGACCTTCCAACCATCATTGACCTTGCAGCTAACACCCGCACTCCCAACAAACCAAATTGGATAATGGGTGATTTCAATCTCCCATCGCTACACCAAAACCAAGCAAATGCGTTCCTTGATGCAATGGAAAACCTGGGTCTCAAACAAATCATAAATGAACCCACACATACAAAAGGGAACATTCTGGACATGGTTTTTGTGCCACATCCAGTCAAGGACAAAAGCCACAATCTGCCAACATCAGTCGTGGACAGGGGCGGCCCAAGGGGGGTGCGGGGCCATGTGCGGAGACTCGGTGCGGGGCCTCATTTGCATAAGGGTCCTCATTTGCATAAATATTTGCATAATGTTACCATACACGAACTTTTAGTAAACATGCCTCTTAATGAGTGTATGAATAAAGAAAGACTAAAAGACTTCTACATTACTATAATCCAGTGCCAACCGCCAGACACATTAGGAACTACTACAAACACTGCCCATTTAGAACCCATAGCAAACCCGCCGTATCCTAACAGCACTACCAGGACTCATAAAGCACCATACCCTAACTATCAAAAGGAAACGCTGCAAATATTAAACCAATACATTTCAGAGAACAACAATACATGACCTACTGGGGAAAGAGAACAAGTGGCAATGTCAAATAGGAATTACATAAACAGAATACCTCAGCTCAGTTACACATGAACAGAACATAAACCATCACCAAACAAGGAATCACAATTTAGAAACAGGAAGACAATAATTAAACTGGGAATCCCAAAAGCCAAACTTGGAATGTACAACACTGTAGAAATAAAACTATACATTAATTTGCTCTTGTACTAAACAAAGCGCAGACGTTAATGATGCACATTTCCCAGAGCTGACATATTCCAATTAATAAATTCAAAATAAAGAGATATTTTTCTACCTTTTGTGCATTTTTTTTCAGCTGCAATTGCTCCAGCCACTTTCTTCTGGTTTCTTCGTGTCTTCCGCTAATTCTTCATCGTCTGCTGTCCATTTGTCTTTTCTTCTCTCTTCTAGTTTTTTTCCATTCTCTCTCTACATCTGCTTTAACATACTAATCTTTCTCCTTTTCCTCTTTCCTCATTCCTATTTCATCCACTCAAATTTTACCCCTCCATCCTCAATCCCCACTTACTCTCCCAATATCCGGACAATTGTAGATTTGTCTTCCCTCCCACACAAAATATTTTTTCCCTCTCCATTTCACTCTCCCAGCTCCATCCCATTCTAATCCTCCCCCAACATCAGCTCCATTCTAGTTCCAGTCCCACCCAGCATCCGCTCCCTTCTAGTCTCCGCATCAGCCCATTTCCAGTCCTAGCCCCCCATAAGCCCATTTCCAGTCCTAGCTCCCCCATCTATTTGCAGTCCCATCCAAGTCCCTCCATCAGCTCATTTCCAAACCCAGCCCCCCATGAGCCCATTTCTAGTCCTTTCCTAGCCCCACCATCAGCCCATGTCAAATCCTAGCTCCCCTCCACTCAGCCCATTTCCAATCCAAGCCCCCCATGAGCCTACTTCCAGTTCTAGCCCCTTCATGAGTCCATTTCAATCCAAACCCCCACCACAGCCCATTTCCAATCTTAGCACCCCCCAACAGCCAATTTCCAGTCCTATTCTAGCCCCTCCATCAGCCCATTTCCTGTCCTAGCCCCCCCTCACCCATTTCCAGTCCTAGCTCCCTCCCCTTCACAACCCATTTCCATTCCAAGCCCCCGTCCCCATCAGCTATTTGCAGTTCAAGCCCTCCTTCCACTCAGCCCATTTCCAGTCCTAGCCTCCTCATAGCCCATTACTAGTCCTAACCCCCCATCAGCCCATTACGTCCTAACCCCCCATCACCCTATTTCCAGTCCTAGCCCCCCATCAGCCTATTTCCAGTCTTAGCCCCCCTCCCATAGACAATTACCAGTCCTACCCCCACATCAGACCATTTCCAGTCTTAGCCCCCCATAGCCCATTACCAGTCCTAACCCCCCCATCACCCTATTTCCAGTCCTAGCCCCCCCATCAGCCTATTTCCAGTCTTAGCCCCCCCCCATAGCCAATTACCAGTCCTACCCCCCCCATCAGCCCACTTCCAGTCTTAGCCTCCCCCCCCATGGCCCATTACCCGTCCTCACCCCCCCCCCATGGCCCATTTCCAGTCTTAACCCTCCCCCCCATCAGCCCATTACCAGTCCTAACCCCCCCCCCGGCCCATTACCAGTCCTAACCCCCCCCCATGGCCCATTACCAGTCCTAACCACCCCCCCGGCCCATTACCAGTCCTAACCCCCCCCCATGGCCCATTACCAGTCCTAACCACCCCCCCCCCATCAGCCCACTTACAGTCTTTGCCCCCCCATTGCCCGTTACCAGTCCTAACCCCACCAGCAGCCCATATCCAGTCCTACCCCCCCCCATGGCCCATTACCAGTCCTAACCACCCCCCCCATCAGCCCACTTCCAGTCTTAGCCCCCCCATAGCCCATTACCAGTCCTAACCCCCCCCATCAGCCCATTTCCAGTCCTACCCCCCCACTTCCAGCCTTAGCCCCTTCCCCATAGTCAATTACCAGTCCTACCCCCCCATCAGCCCATTTCCAGTCTTAGCCCCCCATCAGCCCATTTCCAGTCCTACCCCCCCACTTCCAGCCTTAGCCCCCTCCCCATAGCCCATTACCAGTCCTAACCCCCCCATCAGCCCACTTAGCCCCCCCATAGCCCATTACCAGTCCTAACCCCCCCATCAGCCCATTACCAGTCCTAGCCTCCCCCCCCATGGCCCATTACCAGTCCTAACCCCCCCGCCAGCCCACTTAGCCCCCCCCATGGCCCATTACCAGTCCTAGCCTCCACCCCCCATGGCCCATTACCAGTCCTAACCCCCCCCATCAGCCCACTTAGCCCCCCCATAGCCCATTACCAGGCCTAACCCCCACCCCCATCAGCCCACTTCCAGTCTTCGCCTCCCCCCCTTGGCCCATTACCAGTCCTAACCACCCCCCCCCCTGGCCCATTACCTGTCCTAACCCCCCCCCCCCCCCGGCCCATTACCAGTCCTCACCACCCCCCCCCATCAGCCCACTTCCAGTTTAGCCTCCCCTCCCATAGCCCTTTACCAGTCCTAACCACCCCCCCCCCCTATCATTCCAAATTAAAATAAAAAAAAAACCAAACTGGCTGCTTCTGCCGCGGCAACATCAAGAGCTCTGCCGCGGCAGCATCAAGAGCTCTGCCGCGGGGCCCCCCCTGCCCGGCAGAGCCTCCGTGCATCCTCAGCAGCTTTCTTCATGTCCAAAACGCAGGCTTCTTTCAGAGCCGCGAGAGTTTCTTTTCTCGCGGCTCTCTTAATCCCGCGGGGCTGATGGGAAATCCCATCACCCTCGGCGGGATTAACAGAGCCGCGAGAAAGGAAACTCTCGCGGCTCTGAAAGAAGCCCGCGTTTTGGACATGAAGAAAGCTGCTGAGGATGCACGGAGGCTCTGCCGGGCAGGGGGGGGCCCCGCGGCAGAGCTCTTGATGCTGCCGCGGCAGAGCTCTTGCTGCTGCCGCGGCAGAAGCAGCCGGTTTGGTTT
Organism: Ichthyophis bannanicus; assembly: GCA_033557465.1. NCBI lineage: Eukaryota > Metazoa > Chordata > Amphibia > Gymnophiona > Ichthyophiidae > Ichthyophis > Ichthyophis bannanicus. The sequence goes on along the minus strand of CM066043.1, from coordinate 235,913,529 downwards.
TTTTTTTTTAAACTTGGGATGCTGAAGAATGTTTTTTGCGCGGGGCCCCCTGAAACGCGGGGCCCTGTGCAAAAAACATTCTTGCTCAATGGACGGGCCGGCCCTGGTCGTGGATGTACCCTGGTCCGACCACAAATTGATCATTATCCAGATTCCCAGCAACAATGACCAGCTGAACAGAAGCCAACCCACGAACATCACCTCTCGAACTTCCACTAGATGCTTCCGCCCCTTCGATAGGGAACTCATCCTTTCGGAGACCCCATCACTCATCAACAAAACAACACCTGACCTTGATGAACTAATCTCTTGCTGGAATTCCAGCCTGCTTGCCATCTCACAACACCCAAACCCTAAAAATACAGCAAGAGCGAAAAGAAGATCCTCCCCATGGTTCTCTCCTGAGCTACGCGCTTCCCTCATGCAACTACGTAGACTCGAACGCCGATGGCGCCGATCACGCTCACCGGAAGATCAGACCGCATACCTAACCCACCTTGCAATACATCGAGAAACAATCTCTACCAGAATGAGACAATATTACACTGACACCCTAAAGAGGTCATTGAATAAACCTCGTGACCTCTTCAATTTGGTCAAATCCCTCTCAAAGGAACCATCACCTGAGCAACACATCAACATACACCCACAAGAATTCGCTGATTATCTGCAATCCAAGATTGTACAAACTAACAAGGTCTCAGCAGTCCAATATCAAGAACCGGCGGACCTCTCTCCACTTAACTTTTTTTCCACACTATCCAATAAATGTATTGAGAACACCATGGCATCACTCAACACCTCCACTGCACAGACCGACCCATGTCCAGCTTTTTGGATCAAGGAGCTACGTGATGTGCTCAGTCCTGTCATCGCAAATATAATGAAACTCTCCTATACAACAGGCTATTTTCCCACTTCACTCAAGCAGACTTCCATTAGGCCATTACTGAAAAACCCCAAACTGGACCCCCAAAGGGTTGACTCCTATCGACCAATAGCTAGCATCCCCATCTTAGCCAAAATAATTGAGAAAGAAGCACAACGGCAAATTCAAGATCACATAGACTCTGTTGCTCCCTTAGATAACTGCCAACATGGGTTCAGAGAACATCATGGGGTTGAGACACTACTTACTGGTCTATTCAACAATATCATCACAGGAATTGACAACATCCATCAAGGTTTTGTCCTCATTTTCCTAGACATCGCCGCGGCATTTGACTCCGTGAGTCACGAAATCCTCCTTGGAAGACTAAAAGAAAAGGGTGTCTGCAACAATGCACTAAAATGGTGTAAGTCTTATCTGGACGATAGATGGCAATATGTGAAGTCTGGATCAGAAGAGTCTAGCCACTTCCATCAAAAACAAGGGGTACCTCAAGGATCCTCATTATCCTCCTTACTCTTCAATATCTACATGCAGCCCATATGCAATATCATAAGATCATTCAACGTAAACTGCATGATATATGCAGATGACATTCTTTTATACATGCCTTTCTCCACAACCCACATGGACCTGACCCCACTCACAGATTGTTTCAATGCAGTTTCAACATGGCTCCAGACACAGAACCTACGTATCCAGCATAAAAAAACAGAGGTCCTTTTCATCACCAGAGACTCCAACTTTACGCCCCCGTCCCACGTCAGTGTCAAGGAAGCTGATTTGCAAACTAAAGATGCAATAAAATATTTGGGAGTTACCCTGGACCAACATCTAGACATGAAACGCCACATAAGCAGCGTAGTCAAAGCCATCTACTTCAAAATCCGCTCCCTCAAACACCTACGCTCCCTGCTGGACCCAGACGATTTCCGTACCATATATCAAGCGCTGATCCTGCCGCATTTTGACTTTGCAAATGCCATCTTACAAGGTCTCCCCCAATCCACACTAACCCCCTTACAGTTGGCCATGAATGCCGCAGCTAGGGTCCTCTACGGTGCATCCAGAAACGACCACGTGACTCCTATTCTCAAACAACTGCACTGGCTACCAATTCACGGGAGAATCACCTTCAAATCCTTTTTATTAGCATTTAAGGCAATCAAAGGCACTTCATCCCTCTCACTCACGAATCGAATCCACATGGTCCCCCCCAACAGATCAAGAAGAACATCAGCTGTAAACTTGCTAGCTATACCAAAGGCTTCGACAAAGTCCAACACGAACACCACAAACAGGGCATTCAGTTTTTATGTCCCAAAATGCTGGAACACCCTACCCCCCGACATTAGAGCCATTACCAATCTATATCAGTTCAGGAAGGCTCTCAAAACATACCTTTTCTGCCAATACTTCCCAGACAGCAACTGAACTAGATATCCCCTCCAAGAAATGACCCAATCTAGAAATGCCCTCACACTGCTGTGTAGATAGATTATGTATATAGTTAACCCAGTTATCCAAGTTTGTACTCCTGTTCAATGTAAAACCTGACAGTTTGTCGTTATGGTCGTTGTTGTTATGATGTAAACCGCGCTGATTCTAAATAGCGCGGTATATAAGAAACTGTAATAAATAAATAAATAATAAATAAATAAAGTAAAAGGCTCTGTGAGTCAGCATCAGAATCTTAGATTTGATGCAGCTGGAAATAGGGAGTCAATGTTCTTTAACTAGCAGGGGTGTGACATAACCAAAATGACCTGCATTATGAAGCAATCTTAGCTGTATTTTAGCACTTTTGTAAGCAATATTATGGAAGGGCTATCAGGTAAGGTGTTCCTCTCTGCAAATTATGCCAATGTGCACAATAGGATAGATACCCTGGAAGGTGTAGATAATATGAGGATGGATCTAGCCAAGCCTAAGGAACAGTCTAGAATTTGGCAGCTAAATTTAATGCAAAAAAATGCAAGACCGTGCATTTGGGCTGTAAAAACCTAAGGGAGCAGTATAGTATAAGGGGTAAAGTACCTCTGTGCACAAAACAGTAGGTCCTGAGGGTGATTGTAGATGATCGCGTTAAGGTGGCCAAACAAGTGGAAAATATCACAGCAGAAGGATGCTTCGGTGTATATGCAGTAGACAGAGGAAGAGCAGCAGGAGCCAAAAAGGAAGAATAATCTGCCACTTCATGCACCATTAAGTGATGAGGACAGCAAAGGGGCAGCTATGAATCAGCTGTGTCACTGCCATAACAGGAAGCTCTTTTGAATGAAATGGATCTCTAGTCGGTCAGAAATGCCCTGGTGGAGAAAGAGGGTGCAGTCATCAAGTGCACTGAGATCCAACTAAAACAAAATGCATTGATGTGAGAGGATGACAGGCACAAAGGGCTGACCCGCAGGTCTCTACATACACTATGGAATTGCAGGTAAGGATCATGGATCACTAAGTTCCAAATGAGCATTTTCTTCCTTCCTTTCCCTTTGTTCCCTGCTCTTATCCTGCTCCTTCTTGGACCTCTGCTCGCTTTTTTCCATTCTTCTCCCCTTGCTCAGTGTTTTCAGGTTTTACCCTGGTAAATCAGAGTATTTTCTTCCATTTCTTTCCCCCAAAATGTTTCTTCTTGAAGATTAGAACATTCCAAACATCAATGCATGTTTACCAAGAGAGGTTCCTGAAAAGTACAATAAGTCAAAGATTTAATCCAAGAAAGAGTGCAAAAGAAAGTCCACTACCACTTGAAAAGCAGCTTTCCTTATTTGTACGGAACAAAGGAAGGACGTACATATAGCAGTAAAGTAACATAGTTACTTCACAAAGTACCTCAATAGTGCTGAACTACTGCTGAGAAAGGGAGGAGAGAAAGTGGTTTCCTATTGCTCATCCTTTGAGCTTGCAAATAATTACTAGAGACACAGAGAGAGAAACTTATTTGCCCATCACACAGAGTCAGTGGCCAAGGGCAGCCTTTGGTTCATGACATGCCCTCGTTTGATTCTTTCTTTGGCCACATGCTCCATGGTGGTACCCATGGAATTCTGACTGGAATCCTGAACCACAGTCTTGTGCACTAAAGCACCATTGATTATAGCTTAAGGATGTGCTGGACTTGAATTACCTAGTTTTATGACAGTAATTATTAGATTGTGTGGTCACTATTTTGAAATTGTCCAATCCCTACAAACACAGAAAAACATTTTTGTTTTGCAGTACGGAAATATCAAAAGCATCAATGTCCTAGTTAAAATAAACATTGCTGAAACCATTGCTGGTTCTTAGTTTTAAAAAATAGCATAATCTAGAAACAATTACCCAAAAATAGCAAGGAGAAATAATATAAATCATAGACTGTATCACTGTGCAAATTCGTAATTTGTTAGGAAAATGTGTGACTTCCTTATAGTACAATGCATTCTTAGGATGTAATAACCACAGCCCTGAATGTGCAGTCTGACATTTCAGTATAGACTTCGGCACATGTAAATGGCTTCCTACAGTTCTTTGACCTTTTGTTACAAACAGCTAAAGATTCAATGTGTCCAAAACAGTCTACAGCACAGTCTTTAGCTAAGTTTCACAAAGATAACTTTGAAATGCATTCTGCTTGATTTTTAATGCTCATTTCCCTTTCCTTTAATTGAGGTTTCTCTAATTGTGAAGGTCACCTTGGATGTACTGGAAACTCAACTAGACTAAAGTAGTGTGTCTATTTGGAGACATAGAGGCCAATTCTGAAAATGTGTACATCCGGGCAGTGGGCACATCCAAATGGAAACATGCAGGAATAGAACCCGATTCCGCACACGTGGGGATACATGCAGCCATGTATACAGAATCAACCACATAGATATGCTAGGCATGGCACACACACATAGCAGTGTTGTACAAAGACAATGTACATACCCGCTCTCACTGTATTCTGAAAACATGTACATCTGTGACCCTGCCCATCTCCGTGATATACCCACAAACGGCCACGCCCCACCTTTAAAACATGCAGCTATGAAGCTGCTGTGGGCATGGACAATGCTGTTATGAGGCTGAATGACAATGAAAGATGGATGCAAGTTAGATGATACAAACTAGTCTGTGGAATGCCCAGACCACTACAAAGCAATTCCAGTGCACAGTAATGTAGCAGGAAAACAGGCAGAGAGGGAATCTACTTGCACAAGATGCAGTGCAACACTACATACCTGGCAGTAGACGACCTCCTGATGTATGTACGTCGTGAACATCTCAGGAACATGACTGTACAATGCTAAGTAAGGACATGGTCCCAGCAGGTCGTCTACTGCCATGTATGTAGTCCTGCACTGCATCTTGTGCAAGTAGGTTTACTCTCTACCTGTTTTCCTGCAATGTGTGCATGCCACACCTAGCTTATCTATGTAGTACAAACATTTCCCCTGCACTATTAAAGGGCCATTGGAATGACTGCAGTCAGCAATGCAAGCACCACACAGACATGCCCAGAGACACCATCATCACTCCCTACAACTGTGCACATTTGTAGAGACCAATGCTGGTGCACCTGGGAATGGCATACTGCACTTTGCACTGTTGCACGCCCTACCTCTGAGCTGCCCTGAGTAGGGACAGGGAAGTGTCTGGACAGGGAAGTATTGCGGAACTGTCCAGCTCACTCCTGTAAGAACTGGCACCTGGTGATGCTGCAGACAGCTCTATGGTCCAGGTCCCTGCCAGGCATACCTGCCCCCCTCGGATATGTGGATGAGCAATCTAGACTCCCCCCCCCCTTGTGCAGCCCTCTAACCATGCACACACACGCACCCTCATTTGCTGTCCCACAGAAACAGCTGTCTGCTAAAAGACTGCCCTGCACCGAATGTCTTAGTTGGTAGAAAGGAAACCATAGCAATTAGTACTTACAAACCAGCATCATACCTGCTCGCTGCATTTCTATTTGGCTATGTACATAGATGCTTTTTGACATATTCATATTCATAAATGACCTGGAAAAGGGAATAACGAGTGAGGTTATCAAATTTGCAGATGACACAAAACTATTTAAAGTTGTTAAAACCCAAGAGGATTGTGGAAAATTGCAAGAGGATCTTGATAAATTGGAAGACAGGGCATCCAAATGGCAGATGAAATTTAATGTGGACAACTGCAAAGTTATGCACCTAAGGAAGAACAACCCAAACTATGGTTACACGATGCAAGGTTCCACATTAGGAACCACCACCCAGGAAGAAGATTTAGGCATCATTGTGGATAACATGTTAAAACCCTTGGCCCAGTGTGCAGCGGCGGCCAAGAAAGCAAATAGAATGCTAGGTATCATAAGGAAAGGAATGGAAAATAAAACAAAAGATATTATAATGCCTCTATATCGTTCCACGGTGAGACCGCACCTTCAATATTGTGTGCAATTCTGGTCGCCGTATCTTAATAAGGATATAGCGTTATTAGAAAAGGTTCAGAGAAGAGCCACCAAAATGGTAAATGGGATGGAAGGATACTCCTATGAAGAAAGGCTAAAAAGGTTAGGGCTCTTTAACATGGAAAAGAGACGGCTGAGGGGAGATATGATAAGGTTTAAGGTTTAATCATTTGATAAAAACCGCCTTTCTGTAACAATCAAGGCGGTGTACAATAATAAAATACATAAAATAAATAAAATACATAATACCTAAAATTTTGACCAGAGCCAGAAAAGGAAAGGAAATATACACATTTGTAAAGGACAGAAGACAAAAGTACAGGAGGTACAGGACAGGATACAAAAGGCAGATAAGTATACTAAGGGTAAACTCATACAAAAGGAGAAGGAACGTTAAATGCTAGGGAGAAGAGATGGGTTTTGAGGTTTTGTTTGAAGATGGTATATTGTGATTCCAGGCGGAGAGAGGAGGGGAGAGAATTCCAATGAGCAGGACCGGCAAAGTAAAATGCAGAGAGACGGGTGAGCTGCAGATGGGCACGGGAAGGGGAGGGAAGGGCAAGACAGTTAAGATGGAAAGAGCGAGGTGTATACCGAGGGGAATGGAAGGAAAGAAGATCAGTCAGATAAGATGGAGTACTGGTGTGGTAGACTTTGTGTATCAGGGTCAATAACTTAAACTGAAAGCGAAACGAGATTGGCAACCAATGAAGATTAAAGAGTAAGGGAGTGACATGATCCCGAAGAGTGGAGTGTGTGACAAGACGTGCAGCAGTATTCTGTATTCTTTGAAGCCTAGCTACCTGGTTTTTGGGGAGACCGAGAAACAGTGCGTTGGAAAAATCCACCCGTGACATAACTAAGGATAGCACCAGTGTAGACAGAGCAGAGGAAGAGAGAAAAGGGCGAATTGAGCGAATTTGACGAAGAAAAAAGAAAGAAGTTTTAGTAATATGGGAGATATGAGAACGAAAGGAAAGATCTGAATCAAAGTGAACACCTAGGTACCGAAATGTAGAAACCAGTGGGACTGGGGAATCAGAGAAAGAAGGGGCTAGAGAGGGGGGGGGGGATCACCATGAGTAAACCAAATAGCAAGAGTCTTAGTAAGATTGAGGTGAAGACAGTTAGTAGTGAGCCAGCTCGCAACAGATGAGAGACAAGAATTCAAAGGAGTGAGATCAGGACAGGAAGGGGAGGTGTGATGAAGTAGGAGAATATCGTCGGCATAGAAGAAAGCTGAAATACCTTACTGCTGTATGAGAAGAGCAAGGGGAGCCAGAAAAAGATTGAAAAGAAGGGGGGCGAGAACAGAACCCTGTGGAACCCCACAAAGAAGGTGCTGTGGATCAGAAGAGGGGAGAACGGATGAGGAAGGGAGGACTGTACAAGAACGAGAGGAGAGAAAAGAGTGAAACCAGTGGTGGACAGTGCTACAGAGACCAGCTTCCCGAAGCCGGTGAAGAAGAAGAGAGTGATCAACTAAGTCAAAAGCCGCTGAAATATCCAAAGCAACCGCCACCGAAATGTCACCTCGATCGTGAGCTACATGCAGTGCATTAGTGAAGGCCAGAAGAACGGTGTCAACGCTATGCCCAGAGTGGAAACCTGATTGACGGGGGTGAAGAAAATTAATAGAATCAAGGTGATGGGAAAGTTGTGCAAAAACAAACTTCTCTAGAAGCTTAGACAGGAAAGGAAGATTAGAAACAGGACGATAGTTGGAGGGAAGGGAAGGGTCGAGGGAGGGATTCTTCAAGATGGGACGAACCAACGCGTGCTTCCAGGAGTTAGGAAAAATCCCTGTGGAGAGACTAGAGTTGAACATGATGAGGATATAAGGGAGGACACCCAGGGAGGGAGGGGGGAGCCAAGAGGAGGGAATAGGATCGAGCGAGCAGGAGGTCTTTCTAGAAGAAGAGATAAGATGATGAAGTTCAGGTGCAGTGATGGGCGAGAAGGTAGCCCAGAAGTGAGAGAGCTGAGAGACAGGCGGTGGCGAAGGAAGAGGGGGGGGGGAAGTAATAGGAGCAGGGCATGAGGGTAAAGAATCTCTCAAAGAGGCAACCTTTGAGATAAAGAAAGAAGCCAGTTGCGTAGGGGAAGGAGAAGACTGGATAGTAGGAGTTGACGAAGGGGTATGTAGAGAAATAAGGGAGCGGAGGGTGGAATAAAGATGGCGGGTTTGGTTGGGAGCATGTGAAATGGCATTTGAAAAGAAGTCACGTTTAGCGGAATGGAGTTGAGAGCGGTAGAAAGAGTGATGGGATTTGAAAATAGATAAGTTAGCGGGAGAAGGGTCCTTACGCCATAGTCGCTCGGCCATCCGGAGGTGTGTACGTAAGAGCCGCAAGCCATTATGGAACCAAGGATGAGAGGGACGTCGACGAGAAGGCCGACGTAGTAAAGGGGCTAAAAGGTCAAGAGTGGCGGAAAGGGTAAAGGACCAAAGAGCAGCTTGAGAATTAGGCGAAAGAAGTGAGAAATCATTGGGCAGAAGCTCAGAAGCAGGGGGGAACTTTTGTAATGTGAGAGGAGTAAGAGCTCGGGATAAATGCACTGGGGATGATGGCGTGGAAGAGACCGAAGCAGTAGAAGATGAGACATCTAAGGGGGAACAGGACAGGGTAAGATAAAAATGATCTGTCCATGGAAGGGATGTGGCGGACAGAGACGATAAGGTAAGAGAGGAGGAAGCAGAGGACAAGAACAAATCAAGGGTATGACCAGCTTGATGGGTTGGGACGGTAACATGCTGGATTAGGGAAAGATCCTGAAGGAATGAGAGAAAAGAATGCTCCCTCGTTATGGAGGGAGCATCCATGTGGAGATTAAAGTCACCTGCTATAATTAAATGAGGGAAAGCTAGAGAAACATCAGTGATTGTTAACAGAAGAGCATTCCACAGTTGGAGGCGAAGGGCAGGAGGGGAATAGATGAGAAGAATATGAATAGAAGGGGAAGTATGTAGGCGAAGTAGAAGAGCTTCAGCATAATGCAGTGACGGGGAAGAAATTAATGTATAAGAGAGAGAAGGATGAAGAATGGCAGCCACGCCGCCACCAGACCGCCCAAGACGAGGGACGGAGGCTGCAGAGAAGCCGGGGGGGAGACAGCACGCAAGGAGAGCATCCTCGCCATCACGGAGCCAAGTCTCCGTGAGGAGAGTAATTCCAGGAGGGGATCTAAGAACAAGATCTTGAATAAGAAGAGATTTGTTACGGAGAGACCGACAGTTGAGAAGACCAATAGAAAAGGGAGTCCAGGAGGGACTAGAGAGGACAGAAGAGGGAAGGGAAGAAGACAGAGAAAGAGGGCATGAACATAGGTTGGTACTACAGCGAAAGCGTCGATTAGGGGGTTTATCAGGCCGCCTGCCCCAGAATAAAGGAATAGGGGCCATAGAGCAGAGCGGAAGACAGGACAGAGGAGAGTAGGGAAGAGGCACTACTGAAGAAGCTAGTCCGGGAGCAAGCCCAAGTGGTGGCAGGAGGAATGCAGGTGAAGAATGTAACTCACCAAATGAAGAGGTGTTAAGGACTGCAAAAAGTAGACCTATCTAACTTAAAAGCAAAAAGGGGGCCTTCGCTGCCGGAGCGGCCCCAAGGAGCGCACCTAAGGAGCACGTCGTGCTCCTTAGGTGCACTCCTTCGGTGCGTGCCCCTGTTGCGTGCCGCGGCGACGAGCGCCGCAGGCGCTGGTGCTTTATAGGGCAAGGCAGTGTACCTTGCTGTACACGGCCGCGGTGGAACTGGAAGGGGAAGACCCCTCTGAAAGACAGGAGACTGATGGCCCAAGCTGGAAGGGCAATGTCTGGGGAGACACAAGACAGCAGGTAAACAAAATAATGGCAAAAGAACAGCATACATGGAAAAACAAAACACTAACAGCTGACGCCGCAGGCGCTGGTGCTTTATAGGGCAAGGCAGTGTACCTTGCTGGACGCGGCGGCGTTCACGCGGCCGCGGTGGAACCGGAAGGGGAGGACCCCTCTGAAAGACAGGAGACTGTTGGCCCAAGCTGGAAGGGCAATGTCTTGCTGGATGCGGCCGCGTTCACGCGGCCGCGGTGGAACCGGAAGTCTATAAATTAATGAACGGAGTGGAACGGATAAATGTAGATCAATTGTTTATGTTATCAGAATATAGAAAGACTAGGGGACATGCAGTGAAGCTACAGGGTAAACTATTTAAGACTAATAAAAGAAAATATTTTTTCACTCAATGTGTAATCAAACTCTGGAATTTGTTACCGGAGGATGTAGTAAAGGCTGTTAATGTAGTTGGGTTTCAGAAAGGTTTGGACAAGTTCCTGGAGGAATGGTCCATAAGCCATTATTAAGAAGGGACCCAGGATATCAATTCTTGACCCAGTACAAGCATTGTGGAACCTGTGTCTTTTGGGGAAACTGCTAGGTACGTATGACCTAGATTGGCCACTGTTGGAAACAGGATACTGGGCTTGATGGACCTTTGTCTGACCCATTAGGGCATGTCTTATGTTCTTATGATAACTACAATAGTGGATCTCTAACAGATACAGAGCTGCAGTAGGCCCAAACAGCCCTTCCAGGATATCAACCTCAAGAGTCAAACCCTGTATACGCATTGCACATCATAGACACACATATGTAAACAATCGCAACAGTGACCTGTGCACAAGATATGTGCCATATAGCCACCGGCATAAGATATCCCCAGTATAGTGTTCCAATAGGATTCACATGTGACCTTATCTGCACCAGGGGACTGTACACATTGCATAGAGCATATTGTAGAACTCCACTGTGTGGAGCGCAATACTCCAGCTGGCTGGGTGGTGCAGATAGCATCGATGGCTGGGCTTACATATTCACATGGGGTGCTATGACTCCATCCCCAGTATCACTGCTAGGATGCGGGCATTAGGGATCCCTGCTGTGCTCCTTTAGCTCACACAGCTAATGCTAGCATGGCTGTGTTGTGCACCTGTGCTGTACTGCATACATTTGTGGGGGTGTTTATTTCTGCTGCCTTGTCTTACATCCTCCCTCTCCTCTGCTTTCTGTCCCATGCAAGTGCCATGTATGTGCAGGGCCGTGGAGGTTCAGAATACAGTTCTGGACATTTTTGTGAGATAAACATCTATCTTGCATGTACAGGTGGCTTATTCGTGGTCCAGAATAACCTCCATACTGTAGAAATAAATGCCAACAAATGATCTGTAGGTCAGATATGTTTAGTGAACTAACTTGATACATTTGTGATTAGTAGTTTTTGAGTGTTAATCGATCTTTTTATCATCTCAGTGCAAAATGATACTGGTGATGCTGTCTGAATATACAGGTTGGAGGCTGAAACTCAATGAATAAGTTTACCAAGAGTAGTAGCTGAAAGGTACCTTAAAGCATTGCATTGCTGTCTTATGAAAGAGCGTCAAGCAGTCAAGGAGAGAATTAGTGTGTTATTTTGGAAGCCCTATTCATGTTTAGGACATCTGAAAATAGGCTTAGAGACATTCAAAGCATATAGACATCTCCAGGGTCATTTTAGAAGCCGGGTTTGTGAATGTCCAAGTGGTGGTGCCTAATCTCAGAAACATCCTGGACATCCGGAGTTGCATCTATGTTTAGACCTGTTCCAGGCATGAATAGGCATTAGTAAAATGCTCATTTTGGCTGAAAAACATCCATAGAGTGTAGAGAAGAAGTACTCCATCATCCATAGTATTCTGCACAATGATAATGGCAGCAGCGGTGGGATTTGAACCCTTGCCTCTTTAGTCCTAGTCAACCATAGGCTATTCCAAGATATATAGCTTCTGAATACTATTCTGGGGATGTCTATGTAGATGTCCCCACAGACGCCCAAATTGAGCACATCCACATTTGTGAAATCACGTCTGCACCTGGATGTGCTTGCTCTTTTGCAGATGCTCTGGTTTAGAGCCCCTTGGACGTCCCTTCTAAAATGCTTCTCTTAATGCACTCTTATTCCTGCATTAACTTCATAGCATGGGATGGCGCAAGCCATGGGTAGGAATGGTCATGGACTCTACCTTGCATCAACTGTTGTCATAACAGATGATGTAGATCACTGATCACCACCTCAGATCCATGCTATCTGCAGTGCAGTTAACAACTGGTAAGTATATATTATCTCTGCATTATTTGTTTAGGAAGATGATGGGCATGCCCCTGCAGTAACTTTATAGCAACCTTATGCGTACATTCATTTTTGTAACTAATGCACAGGATCAGCAAATATTTACTGCACTTTAGTAAATAGGAGGCCCTCATTGTGAGAAAGTTGACTGAAAGATTACTATGCTGTTAAGAATGCCACTTTAAAAGGTCGCATCTAGTTAAAGCACTATTTATGGTGCCTATCTTAACTCTATGAAAACAAGTAGGTGCCTACTCGTCTTCAGGAAGTACTAACTAAAGTGGCAGATATCACTCCTTCACCCCTTCTAGAGCTGGTGTAAATGCCGGTCCCTAGATTTTTCAAGCACATTCTGGGGAAAGGCGGGGCTTTTCCGAAGGGATGGGCTCCATTTTAACTGGGACGGAGCCAGGTTGCTGGCATTAACCTTTAAAAAGGAGATAGAGCAGCTTTTAAGCTGACAGTTGCCCAAGGTCACATGATTCAGAATGATGTATCTTTGAAGGATACTAGCAAAAGAGTGACGTTAGGGCAACCAGCAGAGAGGTTCCAACAAAGACCAAATGCCCTTGAGTACAGAGCAGACAGAGCTTAAAGATTCCAAATTACCCCTACCTACTGATAGCCAGATTAATATGAATATAATACAACCTCTAAAATGCTTGTATGCAAATACTAAAAGTCTAAAAAATAAGATAGGAGAGTTAGAATATATAGCACTAAATGAGAGGTCAGACATGATTGGTATCTCAGACTCATGGTGGAAGGAGGACAACTGATGAGGCACTGTGATACCTGGGCACAAACTATATCAGAATGATAGAGCAGATCAAATTGGTGAAGGGGTTGCACTCTATGTTAGAGAGGATATTGAGTCACAAAGGATTAAAGATTTGCAGGAAACAAAATGCACTGTAAATTCTCTATGGATTGAAATTCCATTTAAAAAGAGGAAAGGGAAGGAAATGGCATTTGGGGTGTACTATCGACCGCCTGGCCAGAATGAACAAATGGATGATGAAATGCTCAAAAAAAATCAGGGAAGCTAACAAATGTTACAATATAGTAATAATAATGGGTGATTTCAATTACCCCAGTATCGACTGGGTCAGCGTTACGACAGGACATGCTAGGGACATAAAGCTGCTAGATGAAATAAATGACTGCTTCTTGGAGGAGCAAGTTCATGAACCGACCAGAGGTAGCACCATTTTGGATTTCATCCTTAGTGGAACACAAGATCTGGTATAAGAGATAAGGGTGTTGGGGACACTTGGTAATAGTGATAATAGAATAATTGTGTTTGATTTAATAAATGGAGCAAGGACAGTAAGGAAATCCACAGTACTACCTTTTAACTTTTAAAAGGGAGACTATGATGTTTTTTTGAAGGTGTGAATAAACAGGTAAACAAAGGTGAGTCGGTTGATATAATGTATTTGGATTTTCAGAAAGCCTTTGACAAGGTCCCTCATGAGAGACCTTTGGCGAAATTAAAAAGTCATAAGATAGGAGGCAGTGTACTATTGTGGATCATGAACTGGTTAAAAGATAGAAAGCAGAGGGTAGAGCTAAATGGCTAATTTTCCCAATGGAGAAAGGTGAATAGTGCAGTACCCCAGGGATCTGTGCTGGGTCTGTTGCTTTTTAGCAAATTTGTAAATGACCTGGAAATGGGAATAATGAGGGAGGTAATTAAATTTGCAGATGAAACAAAAATTATTCACAGTTGTTAAAACCCATGAGGACTGTGAAAAATTGCAAGAGGACCTTGATAAATTGGAAGAATGGGCATCCAAATGGCAGATGAAATATTAATGTGAACAAGTGCAAAGTTATGCACCTAGGAAAGAACAACCCAAACTATGGTTACATGATGCAAGGTTCCACATTAGGAACCACCACTTATGAAAAAGATTTAGGTGTCATTGTGGATAACATGCTAAAACCCTCCACAGAGTGTGCATTGGCAGCCAAGAGAGCAAATAGAATGCTAGGTATCATAAGGAAAGGAATGGAGAATAAAACAAAGGATATTATAATGCCTCTGTATTGTTCCATGGTGCAACCACACTTTGAATATTGTGTGCAATTCTGGTTGCCATATCTTAAAAAGGATTTAGCGATATTAGAAAAGGTACAGAGAAGAACCACCAAAATGGTAACGGGGATGGAAAGCTACTCCTATGAGGAGAGGCTACAAAGGTTAAGGCTCTTCGACCTGGATAAGAGATTGCTGAGGGGAGATATGATAGAGGTCTATAAATTAATACCTAGATCTGTCACTGTGGGAAACAGGATACCGGGCTTGATGGACCTTGGTCTGACCCAGTATGGCATATCTTATGTTCTTTTAGTATTTGATAATCTATGGACATACTTGCTCCTACTGTTTGCCCATGTGCACACTCACTGGCAAAGAATGCATCACCAATATGCATACTTTTAAGCTGGTCGGTATTCCAGAAGAGGTCATTAATGCATGTACTGTATGTGGCCACATATATGCATGAATGATTAAAATAACCCCCAGTTAGTCACATACACTGCAGTTGAAAATATACACCCAATTATAAAATTATTCTCTTAATGGTAGATACCATTCACATTCAATAAGAGCAGAAATATAACTGAGAAGATTAAATTAATAGGAATCAATGATAGCTTTTTTATTTTAAAAACAAGGCTGGATGAGATATCAACCCCATAGATTCCAGTATGGAAGAAAATCAATAAAATTAATTTTATTTGTAAACACTTCCAGTGTTAAGATTTGGGCCCCATCACATATACTTTATGGCCTTGATCTTCACTCCAAGCTATTGAAACTCGGGTTCTCAGGATATCCCTCATCAATATCCATGAGTGAGATTTGCATGCTCACTACCTCTATTTTATGCAAATCTCTCTCATACATATTGATTAGGGATATGCTGAAAACCTCTCTCGTAGGCAGGTCTCGAAGACCGGAGAGAAAGACCAAGATTCTATTATATATAATTAATTCATAGAAATATAAATAGTTTTAAAAGTTTGATAAGAAAAACAGTGGAGAACAATTTGTGTGGTATGCTTTAGGTTAGTTTGAAATGATTTTGTCCATTGGAAATGATCTTTAAAAGTTGTCAACCTATTTGATTTTCATTAAAAGATATAAGAATAAGTTAACTCCCTGACCTAAATCTCTAACAATGCAACCTTTAAAATTGTTTATCACCAACTTTGACTTCAGGTTCACACACTCAAATTATTTGAAGTGGTCTCAGTCCAAGATAAATAAACATGTCAGAAGGAGTCAGTAAATTTCATCATAAGGTTTAAGTTTGTGCAAAATTTAGAAATCCCTGAGAAAAACTTGTCAGCATAACAAGAGTAATATGGAACTTTGACTTGCAGCTACTATAACATCTACAGAAAAGAAGATGATTTTCTAAGCTGTTTGCATAAATAGCTGCTTAACCACATAAAAAGCCCTTTGGAAAATTACCCTTTTGGTCCATGTTAATTTGTTTGAGGTTTTTTCCAGTTTTCAGATTTGTTTAGGGGGGTTTTTTTTGGGGGGGGGGGGCATTTGTGTTGTAAAAACATTTTAATGTACATGTATGTCGCCCTTAGCGCATGCCAAATTAATTAAGCCTGCAGTAAATATTTTAAGGCACACTAAAGAATTTACACATGCCAACAAATAGACATCCATTGACTGGGGCTAGGAGGGCACAGTCAGACCTTGAAATGCAGGGACACAGCTGATTCATATCGTGGACACTATTCCAGCTTCAAAGTCTGCATTTAGGTTAGCACCGATGCAACAATGTAGCCGGTGCCTACATCATCAAACCGAAATGCCACATGGAGTTTGTCTTTGTAAATATGCTGGCAAAGATCTGGAAAAGAGACAGCTGAGGGGAGATATAATAGAGGTCTGTAAATTAATGAATGGAGTGGAACGGGTAAACGTAGATTGATTGTTTACGCCAACAAAATATAGAAAGACTATGGGACATGCAATGAAGCTACAGGGTAACCTATTTAAGACTAATAAGAGAAAATATTTTTTCACTCAACATGTAATCAAACTCTGGAATTTGTTACTGGAGGATGTAGTAAAAGCTATTAGTATAGCCGGGTTTAAAAAAGGTTTGGACAAGTTCCTGGAGGAAAGGTCCATAAACCATTATTAAAGGGGACCCAGGAAATCCACTGCTTACCCCAATATAAGCATTGCCGAACCTGTGTCTTTTGGGGAAACTGCTAGATACCCGTGACCTAGATTGGCCACTGCTGGAAACAGGATACTGGGCTTGATGGACCTTGTTCTGATCCAGTATGGCATATCTTATGTTCTTATGCTCTTATGTTATCTTGCAGGACTTGCCAAGTGGGTTCATACGGTGCCATAAAAAGTTCAGGGCTTGATATTCAAAGGGAGTAACACGGTTTGCACACCTGCTAACCGTGTTATTCCCTTTATCTGGGATATACAGCGGTTAGAGCCACTGAATATCCTCGGGGGCCGCTGCTGCACACTCCAGTGCTAACCAGTTAGCACTGAGGCATTCCAGGGGGGCAGAACCAGCCATAACCGGACAGCGACGATATTGAGCCACTGCCCAGTTATTGCTATGCTATAAAAGTAAGGCGCAGCAAAGGCTGACCTAACTTTCACCATGGAAGCTAACCGGGCAGCGGATGAATATTTCCACTGTCCGCTTAGCTCTTTGCCAATCCGGGCAACCTGGATAGTCAATGCCAGGGCTGGATAAGACTGTGACACTGAATATGCAGGTTCAAAGTTCAGAGGTGGTAACTGCCTACTTTAGATCGGCTAGCCTCCGATTTATCACATGCACAATCAATGTTCACATGTTAAAATGTCTAACATACATAGAAAAAAATTATTAAAATGAATGTGCAAAATAAACCAAAAAATACCCAAAAATCAGGAAAAAAAAACATCCCATGACCATCTCTGATTAGGCACTGAAATCCTGTCTCTGGCAAACTGGAAAGTAATTCCCTGTATGTAGCTTTATGAGCTCAAAATTAAAAGAAATCCTGTAATGTTTTCACCATAACTTCTTAGGCAACTCCCTAGTATATGGGCTTAGCGCCAGCAGGCTGTTTCACAGGCGGGTGCAGCTTTTCAAGTCCAAATGAGCTATAGCCCCCCTCCCCGGTCCACCACGTCTGAGAAGCAAGATCTCTGGGTAGGGGCAGAACTTTATTGCCCTAGTCACACATATTCAATTCATTGTGAATAGTCTGAAATACAGACTGGTTGTGGGCTTTGGTGTCTGCAATACAGGTTGCAAAGGCAAATGCAACTTTACACTGTTGATATCAAATTTTTAAACAATGCTAGATATATATTACTTTTTGATAGGATACATCCGCAAATACCGCTGGGCTTGAACAGAAGGAGTATTTTTTTATCATTTTACATGTCCAAAAACCTTCTTTGTCTCAAAATCAGGATCAAGGGAGTAATTTTATAAGTATGTCTAGATAAAGTGAGCAAAAAAGTGTCTATTTTAACCCTTTCCAGGCCGAGCCCAAAACTCTCGGGATCCAAAATTCTGACTAAATATTCCTATCAAATGGTATATAATACATGACCATAGCAGAAGGAAAATCACTATTAGAACATATTGAATAAGACGGGTACAATTTTCCTGAAATATGCAAAAATTAACTCGGCTGCAGAATGTGGATTAAAAATTTAAAGTAGGCCTTCAAAGGGTTAAGCCTAGTTATATGGACAAATAGGCACCTATTTGTCTTTATAAAATACTAGCATAAATCCTGCAGAGATCGCAGCTAGATTGCAGGCACAGACATTATGAATGCTTGAGAACAGTTGTAACTGTTAGCACATACCTTATGCATATATATTGTAAGTTGTAAAATGTGAGGGTTTTTTAAAAGTCATATTTATGAATTTCCACATGGAAATACCAGCATTTACACATGGACATTGCGATTCTGAGAGGGGGGTGATCTATAGATGGAAGTACTGGCTACATAGAAGTTCCAACATTTTTAAGAGGGGTGTTGGAGGTGAGGTGCTGTGGTCCATTCTTGAAGGACTAGAAAAAGGGACTATTACTTCTGGACAGAGATCTGCAACTGTGAGTATATACTTCTGGTAATTTTCTAAAAGGAATTCTTTGTATTAAAGCTAATTAATCTGTAAACCCACTATTTTTGTTAAATCAGCCAGGGCCTAGTAGCAGCAGTTTAAGTTTAAATTTAAAACACAGAGGAGAACTTTCTGGTTACATTTCATACCCAGCAGAGAGCTTGTAGTTTAAATTTAATAGTCACTCAGGGCCTAGTAATAGCAAAGTACTTTTAGTTTAAATTTAAAACACAGAAGAGAGCTTTCTGGTTACATTTGGAACCCAGCAGAGAGCTTGTAGTTTAAATTTAATAGTCACTCAGGGCCTAGTAACAGCAAAGTACTTTTAGTTTAAATTTAAAACACAGAAGAGAGCTTTCTGGTTAAATTCAGAACCCAGCAGAGAGCTTGTAGTTTAAATTTCATAAGAAGTAAGAGCCTAGCAGCAGCTAAGAGCTATAATTTAAATCAAATCAGAATTTAGTTTAGCACAAAAGGCAAAACAGGGTCTGTACTCTTTGAACAACAAATAAAGTATTCTAGAGACCTTTACAAAGAGGCCTTCTACCTAGGGGGCAAGAGACCTGTGAAACTTTTTCAGTAGGTGTTAACACCAGGTGGCAGATCAAAAGGCCATTTTGAAAGACTCCTCCTATCTAAGCAAGGACTGTTAATTACCCAGGTAGTTGGTCACAGCTTATTTCAGCAGCACAGGCATAAATAGCTCAACCAGAGCTCTGTGATCCTCTGTCTTGAAGGACTAGAAAAAGGGACTGTTACTTCTGGAGAGAGATCTGCAACTGTGAGTATATACTTCTGGTAATTTTCTAAAAGGAATTCTTTGCATTAAAGCTAATTAATCTGTGAACCCACTATTTTTGTTAAATCAGTCAGGACCTAGTAGCAGCAGTTTAAGTTTAAATTTAAAACACAGAAGAGAACTTTCTGGTTACATTTCATACCCAGCAGAGAGCTTGTAGTTTAAATTTAATAGTCACTCAGGGCCTAGTAACAGCAAAGTACTTTTAATTTAAATTTAAAACACAGAAGAGAGCTTTCTGGTTACATTTGGAACCCAGCAGAGAGCTTGTAGTTTAAGTTTAATAGTCACTCAGGGCCTAGTAACAGCAAAGTACTTTTAGTTTAAATTTAAAACACAGAAGAGAGCTTTCTGGTTAAATTTAGAACCCAGCAGAGAGCTTGTAGTTTAAATTTCATAAGAAGTTAGAGCCTAGCAGCAGCTAAGAGCTATAATTTAAATCAAATCAGAATATAGCTTACCTCAGCAGCACAAGACAGGGTACTGTGTAGCAGCCCTCTTTTAATAAGTGTTATTTCCCTCCCTCCCTCCCCACACCCACCCACCCCTGGGATAATCGTAGCTTTATAGGTACTTACACATCTTAAAAGTCAGGAGGTGCTCTCAGGTGAAGCTCGTTACCAAAATCAGTCATACACTAAGGACCTGAGATTAGTTAAGCTTCAGGTGAACAAGGTATATTACACGTATTAGGTACAGTTTTATTAGTATAAATATCCATAGCAACCCTTAGTAAGTAAAGAACTTAGATCTAAACACAAACTTAAAACTAAGATGCAGACAGCAGTCCAGCAGCAGGATGGGGGCTTTCCAGTCTTTTGCATTGAGTGTCACATGTATGATTTTCTCCCAGTTGGTGAGAGGTCTTATGTGTGCACTAGATGCAAGGAGCTCTTTGCTCTCAGGGAACGAGTCTGTTCTCTAGAGGCTAAAGTGGCAGACTTGGAAAGCATAAGACAGACAGAGAGGTACATAGACGAGACCTACAGGGATATAGTCCTGAAGTCCCACCTCCAGTCTGGCAGCATCCCTGTTGCCATGGATGAGAGAGGTCACGTGACAGGAGACCATCGCCCTGGTGTGGCAGGAAGTGATCCTGTAACTAGGACCTGTCCTCCAGGTGATGTAGAACCCTCTCGCACTGAGGATGTTTCTCCAGGGCCATGTGCCCATGAGAGAAGGGTTTTGACAGCCGTTATAGTTGGTGATTCGATCATTAGGCATGTAGATAGCTGGGTGGCTGATGGACGTGAGGATCGCCTGGAAACATGCCTGCCTGGTGCGAAGGTAGCAGACCTCACGCGCCACCTAGATAAGGTCTTAGATAGTGCTGGGGAGGAGTCTGCTGTCTTGGTACATGTCGGTACCAATGACATAGGAAAATGTGGTAGGGAGGTTCTGGAGGCTAAATTTAGGCTTTTAGGTAGGAAGTTGAAATCCAGAACTTCCAGGGTAGCGTTCTCCGAAATGCTTCCTGTTCCACGCGCAGGACCCAAAAGGCAGGCAGAACTTCGGAGTCTCAATGCATGGATGAGACAATGGTGCAGAGATGAGGGTTTTGGATTTGTTAGAAACTGGGGAACATTCTGGGGAAAGGAGGGGCTCTTCCGAAGGGATGGGCTTCACCTTAACCGGGATGGAACCAGGCTGCTGGCATTAACCTTTAAAAAGGAGATAGAGCAGCTTTTAAACTAGATATTAGGGGAAAGCCGACAGTTGCCCAAGAGCGGATGGTTCGGAAGAATGTATCTTTGAAGGATACTACCAAAAGCAGAGAGGTTCCACAAAATGGAATAACAATAGCCAAATTAATATGAATAAAATACATTCTCTAAAATTCTTGTATGCAAATGTTAGAAGTCTAAAAAATAGCACTAAATGAAAGGTTAGATATGATTGGAATATCAGAGACATGGTGGAAGGAGGACACCAGTGGGACACTGTGATACCTAGGTACAAACTATATCGTAATGATAGAGCTGATCAAATTGGTGGAGGGGTTGCTCTCTATGTTAGAGAGGGCATTGAGTCAGAAAGGATTAAAGTTTTGCAGGAAACAAAATCTGCTGTAGAATCTATATGGATTTAAATTCCATGTAAAAGGGGGAAGGCAATGGCAGTGGGGGTGTACTATCGAGTTCCTGGCCAGTATGACCAAATGGATGATGAAATGCTCAAAGAAATCAAGGAAGCTAACAAAGGTTACAGCACAGTAATAATAATGGGTGATTTCAACTACCCCGGTATCGACTGGGTCAGTGTCACGTCAGGACATGCTAGGGAGATAAAGTTCCTAGATGAAATAAATGACTGCTTCTTGGAGCAGCTGGTTCATGAACCAACCAGAGGGGAAGCCATATTAGCCCTAATCATTAGTGGAACACCAGATCTAGTGCAAGAGATAAGGTTGTTGGGGCCACTTGGCAATAGTGATCATAGCATGATCGCCTTTGATTTAATTAGTGGAGGAGGGATAGTAAGGAAATCCACAGTACTACCTTTTAACTTTCCAAAGGGAGACTATGATAAAATGAGGAAAACAGTTAAGAAAAAACTAAAAGGAGCAGTTGCAAAAGTTAAAGACGTACATCAGGCTTGGCTGTTGTTGAAAAATACTATCTTGGAAGCACAGACCATCTGTATTCCACGCTTTAAGAAAAGTGGAAGGAAGTCCAAAAAACTGCCAGCATGGTTTAAAGGTGAGGTCAGAGAGGCTGTTGTTGCGAAAAGAGCATCTTTCAGGAAATGTAAAAAAGAGCCAAACGACAAAACCTGGAAACAGCACAAGCACTGGCAAGTCAAATGCAAGGCATTGATAAGGCAGGCAAAGGGAGAATTTGAGAAGAAGCTTGCTGCGGAAGCAAAAACGCGAAGTAAAGACCTTTTCAAGTACATTCGTAGCAAAAAACCTGTGAGAGAGTCAGTTGGTCCATTAGATGATAAAGGGGTTAAAGGAGCACTAAGAGGCGACAAGGCGATAGCTGAGAGACTGAATGAATTCTTTGCTTCGGTCTTTACTGAGGAAGATGTAGGGATGTTACCCATGACTGAATTGGTATTTAAAGGTGCGGAAGAATTGAAGGAAATATCGATACATTGGGAAGATGTATTACAACTATTAGATAAACTGAAGAGTAGCAAATCACCTGGGCCGGATGGTATACATCCAAGGGTGTTGAAAGAACTGAAATATGAGATTGCAGACCTGCTATTAGTAATCTGTGAACTATCATTAAAATCATCTCTAATACCTGAAGATTGGAGGATCGCCAATGTAACACCAATTTTTAAAAAGGGTTCCAGGGGTGATCCGGGAAACTACAGACTGGTGAGCCTGACATCAGTACCGGGAAAAATGGTAGAAACCATCATAAAGAATAAAATTACTCAGCATGTAGACAGTCATGACCTAATGGGAGACAGCCAACATGGCTTTAGACAAGGAAGATCTTGTCTTATTAATCTGTTATGTTTTTTTGAAGGAGTGAATAATCAGGTGGACAAAGGTGAGTCGGTTGATATAGTGTATCTGGACTTTCAGAAAGCCTTTGACAAGGTCCCTCATGAGAGATATTTGGCAAAACTAAAGAGTCATGGGATAGGAGGCAGTGTACTAATGTGGATTAGGAACTGGTTAAAAGATAGAAAGCAGAGGGTAGGGTTAAATGGCCAATTTTCCCAATGGAGAAAGGTGAATAGTGGTGTACCCCAAGGATCTGGTTACACGATGCAAGGTTCCACATTAGGAACCACCACCCAGGAAAAAGATTTAGGTGTCACTGTGGATACTATGTTAAAACCCTCAGCCCAGTGTGCAGCAGCGGCCAAGAGAGCAAATAGAATGCTAGGTATGATAAGGAAAGGAATGGAAAATAAAACAAAAGATATTATAATGCCTCTATATCGTTCCATGGTGAGACCACACCTTGAATATTGTGTGCAATTCTGGTCGCCGTATCTTAAAAAGGATATAGCGATTTTTAAAAAGGTTCAGAGAAGAGCCACCAAAATGGTAAAGGGGATGGAAGGATACTCCTATGAAGAAAGGCTAAAAAGGTTAGGGCTCTAACCTGGAAAAGAGACGGCTGAGGGGAGATATGATAGAAGTCTATAAATTAATGAACGGAGTAGAACGGGTAAACGTAGATCGATTGTTTACCTTATCAGAATATAGAAAGACTAGGGGACATGCAATGAAGCTACAGGGTAAACTATTTAAGACTAATAAAAGAAAATATTTTTTCACTCAACGTGTAATCAAACTCTGGAATTTGTTACCGGAGGATGTATTAAAGGCTGTTAGTGTAGTTGGGTTTAAAAAAGGTTTGGACAAGTTCCTGGAGGAAAGGTCCATAAACTATTATTAAGAAGGGACCCAGGATATCAATGCTTGAACCAATACAAGCATTGTGGAACCTGTGTCCCTTGGGGAAACTGCTAGGTACATATGACCTAGATTGGCCACTATTGGAAACAGAATACTGGGATTGATGGACCTTGGTCTGACCCAGTATGGCATATCTTATGTTCTTATGTTCCTTTTTTTTTTTATTGAAATTTTTTCAGTCATATATAATAACCAAATTAAATACAAGACATCTTACTGAATATAAATTACAAGAAGTATCAATCCAGGAACATTAAACAGTACATGCAGTCCACATCATGGAAGCTGACTACAACCATCTTAACAAGGAAAATCTTACAGAAGGAAAACAAGCCATAAAGGCCACATATCAGGAGGAACCTCTATCAATGCTATCTAACCCTGCTGAGCCCTGTCTGTCAATCAAAAATTTTTCCAGATGAGTTACATCCTGAAAAACAAATGAAGTGCCCTCATAACTGATTAGGCACTTACAAGGAAAACGTAAGAAAAACGTTGCACCCAGTGCTAGAACCTGAGACTTTAAAGATAGAAATTGCCTCCGTCGCATCTGGGTGTTACGTGACACATCTGGAAAGATGTTGACTTTTTGCCCACAAAATAAGGCGGACTTTACTTTGAAAAAAGCTTTCAGTATACGTTGTTTTACCACAATAGAAAATAAAGTAACCACCAGAGTGGACCGCACAGTGACATTATCAGAAGAGTCTTCCAGAAAAGCAGTAAGATTAGCTACACTAGGAACAATCTCATCAACTTCTGCATCAACAACAGATGGCTTTTTAGTGCCAGAAGGAATATAATATATCTGTTTAACATCAATAATGTCTGACAAGGCAAGGACTTCTTTCACATATTTATCAAACAAAATCTTTGGTGAAAGCAAAGATGTGTAGGGGAAATTCAAAATTCTCAAGTTACAAGCACGCATGGAATTCTCTAGGGCCTCTAGGGAGCTGTTACCGGAGAGCGAGGGAGGAGTGTGCGTGCCCTGCTGAGGGCTGCTGGAGTGCGGGGACTTCCTTGCTGCTGCTGCCGGTCCACTGCAGGCACTCCTCGGTCATCCTGCTACTCGAGGGTCCTCCGGAGCCTTTAAAATCCTCCTTGTTGCCATCTGGGAGTGGAGCTGTTACCGGAGAGCGAGGGAGGAGTGTGCGTGCCCTGCTGAGGGCTGCTGGAGTGCGGGGACTTCCTTGCTGCTGCTGCCGGTCCACTGCAGGCACTCCTCGGTCAGCCTGCTACTCGAGGGTCCTCCGGAGCCTTTAAAATCCTCCTTGTTGCCATCTGGGAGTGGAGCTGTTACCGGAGAGCGAGGGAGGAGTGTGCGTGCCCTGCTGAGGGCTGCTGGAGTGCGGGGACTTCCTTGCTGCTGCTGCCGGTCCACTGCAGGCACTCCTCGGTCAGCCTGCTAATCGAGGGGTCCTTCTGCTGTATAAAGTGAAGACTTTCCTTCTCCGCGACCGTGGAGCGCGGCCGTGGGGCGTGTTTGAAGGGGCATGTCTAAAGGGGCAGGTACTGCCCCTTAGACGCCCCTTAGACGCCGCTGGACAGTCAGAGGATTTGCATTTCCTCTCTGTATACTGTGAGTTTCCATTCGTGCTTATTTCCTGTTTATATAGTTTGTTAACATGGGGAAAAGAAAGGGGAAGTCACAGGGGAAGATCCAGGCAGCCGATGTTGGTGGGGGAAAACCAGTCGGCCCACTAGATAAACATTTTGTTCCGGTTCCTCTGGCACATTCTTCGCCGGAGGGAGTGTCCCTGAGCCCGGGTGGGTGGTTTCCGCCCCCCCCCCCCCCCCCGTCCTGTTATTGATAATTCAGGAGTCTCCCTACAGCTTAGCAGGGATATGGCTGCAATTAAATTGCCTTGTCCTGTTCAGTTGACAGCACTGGAGGGCTCTATGGAGCTACCAGTTCTGTCTTCTGATGCTGAGGTAACGTTAAAGGATTTATGGGGGGCTTTGCGGTGTATAGACGCTAAAGTGTCTTCAACTTTTAGTTCTTTGGCGTCCTTCTCACAAGATGCTGTAATGGCTATGCAGCAACTTGATAAGAAGGTATCTTTACTTGACAAGGCAGTTGATAAGCTGGAATCCCAGGTCCTTCCACTGCAGTCTATTAATGTGATTGGTATTAAAGATTCTATGATTTTATGTTCTTATGTTCTTATGTCCACACATGTATAACATTTCACACACCATGTCAGCGCCCAGGGCACTACATTTAAATACCGGCATTTACAGCTTCTATAAATTATGTACAAACATTGGCTTTTGGTACTGCTTGCGGTGTTGGTGTCTGGGGGAGATCAGCTTGTGATTCTTTAGCACCATTGTCGTCATTTATTTATTTATTTAGTGTTCTTTTGTGTTTTATTTAGTGTTTCATGTGTCCATGAAGGTGTATCTTTGGCCACCTTTTATCCCCCAGCTTTGTGCCTTGTCCTCATTAGCTCTTGTAGCATCCCCATCACATCCCCCTCCTCTACCAACTGTACTCCTCCCCAATTCCCTGGGTTTGCAGCCTCACCCTTGGGTGTGTCTAACTGCGTCTCTGCTGCACAATTTACGAGACTTTGGCCAGGAGAAAAGAGATGGCCTGCGCAGGTAGCGCAGTATGCCAGCCGTCTTTAAGGTAAGTTTGCCGCGCTGCATCCAAAGTGTGGGCCCAATGGGTGGGGGATGGGGGTTGGAATGCACCAGCTGCAAGGAGGGGCACTGGTCAGAAGGGGGGGGCACAGATCCTGGGTACAAAGGGGGCCAGGAATGCCACTGAAGCAGACTGATCCTTCAAACACTGTTTCTTGATTTAAAAATTTACTCTCTTTTTTAAAACCGCAAAATAAAATATCAAATATAAAAATAAAATTGTACGTCTGGATCTGGAGGGACAGAGCTACTTGCTTGCAGCTGATGAACTGCATCAACAAGGGCATGCAGCTCTGTCCTGATTCCATGCAGTTGGGTCAGCATGGGGCCCATCAAATTCACGATATCCCTGAAGCCCTGTCAAGCATCCTGTCATAGGGGCTGAATTTGCAGCAGGACGTCAGGGTTACCAAATTCTGGAGGGGCCTCATTTGCATCGATCTATAGAGGAGTGCAGCAACTGCATGGCAAACAGCTGAAGGGGCTCTCCTGCCCACCCCACAGCTCCTCCTTCTCCCTTCCTTTCCTTGGCATCCTCTCTTCTTCTTTCCGTCCTTCTCCTCTTCCTCCCACTCCTGCCCTGACCTTGTGGCAGAAATGCCAGTGGTTGGCATGAAAGCATATGTCGTAGAAGGGTGTGTAGCAAAGAGATATGCCTGGAATTAACAGAGAAGAGTTCCAAGACTAGTTCACTATTTTGCAAGATCTGGCCTTTAATTTGGAGTGAACCAGCGACCAGGGTAAGGGTGTAGCTCGGTGAAATTATGGACATAATACAGAGGGGAAGATGTAGCTCTGGAGTCCAGTGGATTGCAGGATCCAAGGCAGCATGGGTTTACTAGACACAGCTCTTGTCAGATAAATCTAATCAATTTCTTAGACTGGGCGACCAGAGAGCTGGACCAAGGGAGAACCTTAGATGTAGTGTACTTAGATTGCATTAAAGCCTTTGACATTTTCCACACAGGTGACTTATAAATAAATCGAGTGCCCTAGGGATGGACCCTAAAGTGACTGACTGGGTTAGAAATTGGTTAAGTGGGAAGTGACAAAGGATTCAGGTAAATGGAGCTCACTCTGATGAGACCAATGTTACCAGTGATGTATCGCAGGGATCTGTCCTTGGTCTGATTTTTCAAAACATTTTTTGTTACTGATAATGCAGAAGGGCTGTCGGGTATCATCTGCAAAGGGCTGTCGGCCTCTTTGCAGATGATACCAAAATCTGCAATAGAGTAGTCACCCAGGAAGAAGTAGATAACATAAGGAAAGATGTAGAGAAACTTTAAGAATGGTCTAGAATTTGGCAGCTCAGATTTAACACTAAAAATACAGGGTCATGCATTTAGGCTGCAAAAATCCAAGGGAGCAATATAGTATAAGGTTTGATGTACTTCTGTCCATGAAAGAAGAGCAGGACCTGGGCATGATTGTTTCTGATTATCTTAAGATGGCTGAACAGGTAGAGATGGTGTCGGTGCAGGCCATAAGGCTGCTTGGGTGCACTGGGAGAGGAATGGCCAGCAGGAATAAGGAGGTGGTAGATAGTGCCTCTGTATAAATCTTTGGTGAGACCCCATTTGGAGTATTGTGTCTGGAGACCACACCTCAAAAGTATATAAAGAGGATGGAATTGGTGCAAAGTGGCTACCAAAATGATCAGTGGGCTTCGTCATCAGGCATATGGGGACAGATTTAACGATCACAAAATGTATACTTTGGAGGAAAGGCGGGAAGAGGAGATATGATAGAGATAAGAGGATGTTACCTCTGTGGCATAAATACACAGGAGGAGAGTCTCTTTCCATTGAAGTAAACTCTGCATCGAGGGGACATAAGATGAGGGTGAAATGGGATAGATTTAGGAATAATACATGCGTTGAATAGTCTCCAGTGGAGGTAGTATCCGAATTCAAAAATTCATGTGACAAACACAGATCATCTCTGAAGGAAAAAAAGGGATTGTAATAGCTGGTACGGCAGGGCAGACTGGATAGGCCATATAATTTTTATATTCCATCATAATTCTCTGTTTCTATGTTTCTGCTGGCCACATTCTACAAGTAGGGGTGGGATGGATATGTTGAGTGCTTAGGTAATACAGCAACTCCTTGAGGTGCATGTCCACAACATAGTATAGCTTGGAGAAAGGCAACAGCTGCAGCTGCTGTATGGAACTAGTGCAATGACAGTGTGCACTAAACGAGATCAACTGCAATGTTTCCATCTATCACCATCTGCTATGGCTATGATGTGAAGCAATTTCCATAGCTCCCTTAAATATCAAACTGAGGAGCTAAGAGACTGCCATTTTAAGGTCAGGTGCTTGCTTTGTAACAACCACAGACAGGCAATCTACTCTCCCAGCTTCTTGGGTTTTGGTGCGTGGGAAGATGTAAATGCTGCTACATCAGAGGTTATTTCACATCCATGATATGCCCTTATTTGGTAGCTTGAACCTTAGTGGTAATACCACAACATTACTCTTGGAGGTCATGGAGCGAATGGGGATCACTCCTGCTCACAAGGGGTCTTTGGTAAGGCTGAGTTTGAAATCAGGGAGTGGGAGGTCTTGAAAGAGAGACTACAGGGAGTTTCTTTCATGCCAGGGTGGATCAGATAGGGGGATCTTGGATGCCTTTGAGGGGTGGGGAGGATTGAATGCTTTCAAAGGGGGTCAAGGGCAATGCAAGGTTGGATCAGGAGAAATTACTATTAGGGGGAGTAGTGTTTCAGGACTGGGGTGTGCACTCACATCAAGAAGCAGTGATTTTAAAAAGCTGTTCCCATGTACATGTGGGCTAGAACATATGGTTTACTCTAATAAAGCAGGCAGGCACGTGTAAGTAGTGGACAAGCTGTTACTTTAACATGGATCCTAGATGTATGGTCCTTGGAAATGCTGCTACTGCCGTGTGAAAGTTACTATTCCTGCAGAAGGATTTTTTTTTCGATGGACAGGAGTTAGGAGAAGTCAAGATAAACATTTTGCCCACCATTTGCATGAGCCTTTTTTAGATCGCTTCCACATGTATTTTCTGTCCCTCTGCATGTGAGAAGTCATCTACATGCAGTCCTGCACCTAAGAACATCATGTCATCACCCAGCCTGGGGAGAGCCAACTCTACTTGATGTAATGTGACAGTGAACGTGATACTTTGAGTTGAAAGCTATCCAAGGGGATGAGCTGCCAGTTAGACTAAGTGGTGCACCCACTCTATGGAAGAGAGGCAATCCAAGTAGGGAAAATAATAGAAACTAAATAGATCAGACCAGATCAATGAATGTTACAAGGAAAATGTATTAAAGTCTGAGACCAAGGAGTATAGAAGTGTGCATGAACTTTTTTTTTTCAAATGTTTCAACAGAGAATGTTATAAAAATTTACAATTTTACTTTTAACAAACAAATTTTGAAACTTGAGTTGTGCACCTGGTTTGTGTTATTTGGACAATCCTCTGAACAAAAGAAGCTAATAATCGAACTCTATTAAAAAAAATAAACTCAGCTCATGTGTATAGTAGCTACTTATCTGTTTGTTGTCTTCTCGGTGGGGCCCGGAACATCACTGACAAGATGCTGGATAACAGGATCCCTTAGTTTCTTCTTTCTTTTCTCTACCAGGTATAATTACACTTTTGGTTCCCAGTCCTATCACTTCTCTCACTTCTATACAAAAGGGAATCCCCTCGATCAGACAGATGCTTGCAAGCACTCCAAGGTTAGTAAATCTGGAAATATCTACAATAATACCCAGTTTTTAAAGGGAAGAACCAACCAACCACACTCTATTTCTTTTCAACCTCATTCTACTACTCACTCTTACCCTCATTCGCTAACACTCTACTAATCACTACTCACACTTCTGTTCACCTTCAATCTCACCTCAGAGCTTGCTCATTCTACTTTGTCTCTCTAAAATTCTGCCTAAGGTTCCCACAATGAAACCCTCTATTAGGAAAACTTACCTTAAAGAATCTTTATCCTCTGTATTTTGACCTACACTTCTTCTCTTGTACCGTAGTCCCTACACCTCAATCCAACTTTTCTAAAGGAAAACCCTTTTTATTTTTACTTAAACCTGACTCTTACTCCCCCCTTTCCCTTTCCTTTCTCAAGGGAAATACTGTCTGGCCAAAACCTTCCCTTATCTCCAAAATTAAAACTGTATATATTTTTTAAAACCCTCCTACTTATTTCATTTGTGGATTCAAAGTGAAATCCCTCGAATCTAAACTTTTCTAGCTCTTTTTCCCAGCTCCCCCTGGACTTCTTCTTTCTCTAATTTTCCAAAAAATGCATCCAAACCCACTCAAACTCAGTCACACCACATTTAACTCTGTCACTCTTTCCCAAACAGCCAAATTTCACACTTTCCAGCACATTCAAAGGCCTTGGCTACCAGATATCCCAAAACACATTTCACTAATCCACCAACAGCCACCAACTGAGTCTCCTCAGGCATATTCACTAGCATTCTAATTCACTCTAAACCATGTCCCTATATCCAGTGATGTCACCAAATAATCCTGGGAGACCCCTACTTTTACTACTAAAATCCCTTTTTTTGGAAACTCAGCAATTTTCCCTTAACTCCCAACACTAGTAGATTTTACAACCTGTCATTTTCCTCAGTCGGCTCAGTGAGAGAATCTGACTGAACTGTATCAGTAACAGCTCCTTTAACAGCTGTGCCACACTGCAACAAAGTATCCAGTTGGAATCCCTCACCATAGCTATCAAACAGGCATTTTCCTGAGTCTTTACTCAGGAAGATGTAGGGATGTTACCCATGACTGAAATGGTATTTAAAGGTGATGCCACAGAAGAATTGAAAGAAATATTGATATGCCAGGAAGATGTATTACAACTATTTGATAAAATGAACAGTAGCAAATCACCTGGACCAGATGGTATACATCCAAGGGTGTTGAAAGAACTGAAATATGAGATTGCAGACCTACTATTAGTTGATCTGTGAACTATCATTAAAATCATCTGTGATTCCTGAAGATTGAAGGATGGCCAATGTAACACCAATTTTTAAAAAGGGTTTCAGGGGTGATCCAGGAAGCTACAGACCAGTGAGCCTGACGTCAGTACCAAGAAAAATGATAAAAACCATTATAAAGAACAAAATTACTGAACATATAGATAGTTATGGCTAAATGGGAGACAGCCAACATGGCTTTAGCCAAGGAAGGTCTTATTTAACTAATCTTGTTATGTTTTTTGAAGATTTGAATAAACATGTAGACAAAGGTGAGTCGGTTGATATAGTGTATCTGGATTTTCAGAAAGCCTTTGACAAGGTCTCTCATAAGAGACTCTTGGCGGAATTAAAAAGTCATGGGAAAGGAGGTAGTGTACCATTGTGCATCAGGAAATGGTTAAAAGATAGAAAACAGGGTAGGGCTAAATGACCAATTTTCCCAATGGAGAAAGGTGAATAGTGGAGTACCTCAGGGATCTGTGCTGGATCCGCTAATTTTAACGTATTCGTAAATGACCTGGAAATGGGAATAATGAGTAAGGTAATCAAGTTTGCAGATGACACAAAATATTTCAAAGTTGTTAAAACCCAAGAGGATTGTGAAAAATTGCAAGAAGACCTTGATAAATTGGAAGACTGGGCATCAAAATGCCAGATGAAATTTAACGTGGAGATGTGCAAAGTTATGCACTTAGGAAAGAGCAACTTAAACTATGGTTGCACAATGCAAGGTTCACATTAGGAACCACCACCCAGGACATTGATTTAGGGATTATTGTGGATAACATGTTGAAACCCTCCGCCCAGTGTGCAGCGGTGGCCAAGAGAGCAAATAGAATGCTAGGTATCATAAGGAAAGTAATGGAGAATAAAACAAAGGATATTATAATGCTTGTATCATTCCATGGTGTGAATACTATGTACAATTCTGGTCGCCATATCTTAAAAAGGATATAGCGTTATTAGAAAAGGCACAGAGTAGAACCACCAAAATGGTAAAAGGGACGGAAGGATAAACCTATGGACAGAGGCTAAAAAGGTTAGGGATCTTCAACCTGGAAAAGAGACAGCTGAGAGGAGATATGATAGAGGTCTATAAATTAATGAATGGAGTGGAACAGGTAAACGTAGAACGATTGTTTATGCCAACAAAATATAGAAAGATTAGGGGACATGCAATGCAGCTACAGGGTAACCTATTTAAGATTAATAAGAGAAAATATTTTTTCACTCAACGTGTAATCAAACTCTGGAATTCATTACCGGAGGATGTAGTAAAAGCTGTTAGTGTAGCCGGGTTTAAAAAAAGTTTGGACAAATTTCTGGAGGAAAGGTCCATAAACCCAGGAAATCCACTGCTTGTCCCAATATAAGCATTGTGGAACCCGTGTCTTTTGGGGAGACTGCTAGGTATTTATGACCTAGATTGACCACTGTTGAAAACAGGATTCTGGGCTTGATGGACCTTGGTCTGACCTAGTATGGCATATCTTAAGTTCTTATAAATCCATCAGTTTTCAGCACTAATAAATGGTTAAAACTATTAATTTACACATCATTACTGTGATCTTGACAAGGTCATACTTTCTATGATTTTAAAAGTTCAAATAAACCTTTTAATTCTCTCATTTACAATATATGCAGACTGTGACAAAACCATACCCCAAGACACCTTTTAAATCACTTTCCAGCCCTTTAAAGTCTCCCTTACCCCTCCTGGACCTCTCCTCACCTTTAAATATCCATTTTTGCTCACTTTTTCCATTTTCCCAAAACGCCAATTAAACAGGTTCAAAAATCATTTAAAATGCCCACTGGAGCTTTTCCTTCTTCTTGTGTCCCTCCCTCTCTTTCTCCCTTTAAATTCATTTTATTAATTTTGGCCATTTAATTGTATGGCAGGACCCCTTCAAGACCTGCTTCACCTTCTGACATCACTCTCTGAGCTGGCCCCAGTCTTTCTTTTTTTTTTTTTTGTACTGCGTAGATGTCCAAAGCCTCCTGTCATGCCTGCCCTCCCTCTAAATGCCCGATTCAATTTTAGGACTATCTGACCCAAACGTTCCTTCAGGCTTATTCTTTAAGGCCTCCGGTCTAACTTCAACCCCCCTTGTCCCAAATGAATCCACTTGGGCCCTTGCTGGCCCAGTCAGTACCCCTCATAACCCTTTTAGCCTAATTCCAAGGCCCTCTTTCCCCCTCTCACCATAGGACCTACCTTGTGCCTCTTCTCTTCACTCCAGGCCTTTCCCAAGGGCTTCGGAGCAATGTCAGCCAATTTCAGGCTTCCCCTCCTCTCATCGGGGTCAAGCGCAACAAGCACAGCTTTCTCCGGTGCTGCCTGCCTCCTCCTATTGTGATGGGGGACAGCCGTGATTATTTGCAGCACCCCAATCACTGTCTCAGCACAGCCCCAATGCTTCTACAGGCGTGCAGGCCGGACCTGATGTTAACCATGGCACTCGCAGCACACTGGGGAACCTACAGCCTGCAGCAGCCTCTCTTCTTCCTCCCCTGCAACCCAAAAACATTTTGTATTTTTAAAAAAAAAAAAACAATGACTGTCTCCTCTCCCTTCTCTTTCCATGGCTGTGGGAAGAGAAAAATGAAACTTCTTTAAGCCTCAGTACCTTCCCCTCACTCAGATCCTTTTCCTTTTCCCTTTATTTTTATTTTTCTCTTTTAACATGGCTGCAGCTGTCACAATGGCCTAGCAGTCCTGTAAACCCTTTTTTTTTTTTACTTTTAGATATGGCTCCATCTCCTCCTCACACCTATGGGAATAGGTAGGCAAGGAGAAAGAAGAAGACTGGTTGCCCTCAGGACCCGATGCCTCAACCAGGTAGTTAACTCATTTTTTCCTTCTGGTTACAATAAAATGTGCCATACTGGGCCACACCAAGGGTCCATCAAACCCAGTATCCTGTTTCCAGCATCAGAAAATCCAGATCCTCAGTATCTGTCAGATTTCCAAAAAGATAGAGATTCCATGTTGCTTATCCCAGGATAAGCAGTGGATTTTCCCAGTCCTCTTTAATAATGGTTTATGGACTTTTCCTCCAGGAACTTGTCCAAACCTTTTTTTAAACCCAGGTACACTAACAGCTTTTACTACATCTTCTGGTAACAAATTCCAGAGTGATTACACTTTGAGTGTAAAACAATGTTCTCCTATTTTACAAGAGGCTCTGAGGTTGGTAGATCCTCTTGTAAAATACTACAGAAATTTGCCACATACCAAACTGGATGTGTGAATTCAACCTCTCCACATCCTCTCTAAAGCTGGCCTCTAAATATTTGTGTGTGGGTGAGATCACTTGCAAGATGGCAGAGCTTTCTTGGCTGTTGAATGATTCGGTGCCTACGCCCATAGGTGTCATCCTTCTGCTTTATGGATGTCTATCTACCAGGTCTGAGAGCAGGGGGGCAACCAATTTCTTCTTATCCTGCCAGTATCAACAGGATTGACTTCTAGACCCTTCATACTGCAGTATGGCCCTACCTCTGGCCAACCAAGCAGTAAAGAGTGCCTTCCATAAAGAGACCAGACATACCAGAAGGCCACTCTCAGCCTCTAAGAAATTTCTCTCTCTCCTGGTAGCAATTTGGTGCTCTCTACAGAAGGCTCACTAATGGCAGCTATCATATGTGGGGGCTGGAAATACATCAGCTTGATTCTGCATGGCAAGCTGTACCATGCACATCTAAAAAGCAGGCAGGCACGTGTAAGTAGTGCAGAAGCTGTTACTTTAACATGGATCCTAGATGTACGGTCCCTAGAAATGCTGCTAGTGGCATGTGAAAGATACTATTCCTGCAGTAGGATTTTTTTCGATGGGCAGGAGGTAGGAGAAGTCAAGATAAACATGAATATCCATTTTGCCCACCATTTGCATGACCCTTTTTTAGGCCGCTTCCACATGTATTTTCTGCACAGTTTCCCCCCCCCCCCCCCAACATATATATTTACGGATAGAGAAACATCAATTTTGCATTGCACCTACACATACAGACCTGGCCTCCAGGTTTACACTTCCATGGGGATTTCCTAACAAACCATCTGAAATTGGCCTTCATATCTATGAATCATGACTATCTATGCTCTTATGTGTGCCTACTGTGAATGTAAGTGCCAGCTTGTACTGTGTGTACTTCTATGCCCAACCTAATTTTATAAGAGCTCATTGATGCACCTAAAACAGCATTTTGGGCACAAAATGGTTTATAAAGTTCTCCTCCATGTGTCACTCAAAGACTGCCAGTGAAGGATCCCGGAAGAGTCTTTCACACTGGATCAAGAAGCTGCCACTGAGCTATTCCAGGACATCTCATTCCACTGGAACCAGAGAGCTACCTAAGCACCCAGCTGCCCAGCCTGCTGAAGTCAAAACTCGCCACTGAGGTGCCCTGACAGAGGACATTACATTTACTTTAGTTTGACAGATTTGCTTGACCGCCTTTCAACATCTCACATCAAAGCAGTTTAAGTCAGTACCATTCTCAAACAGGAGATGCGTAGAAAATTAAGAAAGACATTCAACTCATCAATCCTACGGGCACACCACAAATAGGGTACCGTGTGTATATACCATAAGAGCTAAAAATAGTAACAGTTATCCTTAAAGACACAAAAGGGAGGGAGACAAATCACATATATTTCTGTCTGCCCTTGATCAGAAATCCACAACATGAATGTATAAACTAGACAAAGACTTGAACACAAAGCCAGATGGCCTTCATGTTCCCCAGTAGATCCCATCCCATCCCACTGAAACTTAAGACTTCAGCTTTAGTGCCCAGTAGAGTCCACGTCACTAATGCTGAAGATTGCCACTAAGGCACCCCAGCAGAGCTCATCCTGGTAAGTCTGAATATTTCTATTTACATACCCAAGTGATACTCATTCAGCCAGGACAAACAATGCTGTTCAAGTGTCTCCTAGAACTCCCAGCAGCACTAGAGGAATAACACCACCATGACCTGAATGTAAGAAGACTGCATGGGAAAATAAGTTAGGATCCTTGTTCTATGCTGTAAGTCTGCTGGGAATGCTAAGTTCTTTGACTTATCATTCAGCTTCATTGACATCTGTGATGATTATCTTTGTATAATCAATGTTCCGTAGGCTTACAGTGCTTGATGAAGAGGAGTTTAGGTGATATTTACATATATTTCATGTGCAATATTCTAGGTACTGGCCTGCTATATAGGCATGCACAACCCCCCTTAAAATGTACAAGAAGAAATCTAATTATGCTTTGTTAAGTAGAAAGTGTCCTTCTGTTTAGCAGATGCTTGGGCCTTATTTTGACCTAACACTGAGTGTTTCAAGTTAACTGCCAGCAGCCCCGTCAAATTGTCATGGGTAATTTGGAGTATGAAATGTGTTAAATTATTCAAAGGGCTGAATAAGCATAAACAGGCAGTTCAACACAGCAGAGATATGCATACCCGGCGATGCCGCCATGACATTTAATACATCATATTAGCGCTCCCGTTAGTACCAAAAAGCCAGAATTCAGCACGGTGTCCTGTCTGTACACAAACAACATATGATAAAGCTGTACTCACCTCTGCTTGGAATTAACTCTTCCATGACTTCAAACGTTGCTGAATGTTTGTTCTTATAACAAAATGGAAATAAGGCGAAAAAGAAATGTTGCAACTTCAGCCAAATGGGAGAGGAAGGCTGTATGAAGCTGCCTGGCATCGAATGCCTTCATTGCAAACAACACACAATGAACTAGAATATTTTAATTATCATCATTATTATTATTTAATTTTATAAACTGTAGGTCCATTAAACTGCTTCAAGTACTGTACATGCATGAATAATTACAATGCAATGTGAAAAAATATAATACATATTATAATATAGTATTAATTAGATACTAATTGGCTGAAAAACTCAAGTCCACAAATGTAATAATTCACATGATCTACAGTTCTTTACTAGGTTATGTTAATGACATCACTTTGAAATGATTTATTGATGTTTAGTCACCAAAAAAGGCAATCCCTCCATAGGGAATACTGTCCAAAACAGAAAAGAGTAGTGTCCCATAATCTAACAGATCATATAAATAAAACGTTTATTGATTGTGCAATTAAAAGTTGTTGAGCTGATCTGTTGGATTTATGAGACTTGCTTCTGTTATGGAGTTTTTTAATTAGGTAGACAGTGTGCTAGGAGTGGAGGAATCGCATCATGGTTAGAGCACTGGCTTAGTAACCAAAAGACCAAGGTTCAATTCCTACTAGCGAGCCACTTAACCTCCCTTGCCTCAGAAGACAGGCCAGGCAATCTACTTCCAATGACACTGCCAAGAAAACCAAGGAGTACTGGGTCACCCGGAGCCATCATTGATGCAAAGGCAGGCAGATGGTGTAGTAAGAGTGTTCTTTTTCCAAATTTGGCTTAATATCGCATAGTGTCCCTCAGAGATCGGTATTTTCCCCCATCCTTTTTCATCTTTATCTAGTTCTATTGTAATGGAATAGATACGTTTGGGGGGATGTTTACTTTTTTTGTAAACTATATTCCGATAATATTTACATTTGTTCTGATCAGGAAATTGCAGTTACCATCATAAACTGTTCTATGGAGGCAGTTGCAATTTGGCTACATCACGATCTTTAACATTGAATTTGAGGAAATTGCCTGCTATGTGCTTTTCCAGAAAAAAGAGAAGCATGTTTGTATTATCTATGATGACAGATGTACCAAAGAATCTTCCCAGTTCTGCGGTTGGATTTACGATGAATTGAAGCTATCAACAGAAATCTTCACTGTGGTTTTCTCATGCTTTTTTATTTTACAGTTGCCCAAATAAGGATGTAAAGTGGAACATACTTTAATTACAAGTTAAGTAAGCCTATTATAACATTCTTTACCAAGGTGTTTCATGGGGGAAGATGAAAAAGATTGCAACTTGTGCGAAATACAATGGCATGGTTGATTTTGGACTTGAGACATCATGGGATTTCATCTAATATACTTTCTGCAACTTCCATTGGTTACAGGTGGTACAAAGGATCATTTTCTTTTTAATTATCTTTATTGGCAAATAGGCAAGCTGGTCAGTCATCTGATGGATATATTAAATCCAAAACTACCATTATAAAGCATATTCCAGCAACAGGAGGAACAAGATAAAGAAACATTAAGCATTCATTTTTAAGTAAATCACTTTATATCTTCCCATCTTCTCTTCTCCTATGCACCCCCTAAACTCCCCCACAAGCACATTCCCAAATCAATGAGTATCCTTACACTGGTCTTGGACAAACCTAGAACAGCTCTATAACTCAAAAAAATCACCCTCTACCCCCTCCAAATTCAAGGCACCTTTACCTACCAATCAACACGCCACAGCATTTACTCCACTCATCCAAATTTCCAGAGATTAATAATAAACTACAAAGACCCATGAGGCAACTGACTCCACCAGGGTTCCCAGATGATTTGAAAGACTTCCCAGAGGACCAATCAGGACCAGCGTTACCATTAGATGAACTAAGTGGCTGCCTAGAGTGCCAGTGTTCTGAGGGTGGACAGCAGTGGCAATGACTTTAAATAGCACTGCGGTGCTACCCGAAATCTCCAGGGGCATTTTCTACAAATGGGTTAGTTTTGCACATCAGTAAGACCAACTGCCTAAGGGCTAACCAAACTACTATACAAAAATGCCCTTAGTAAATATCATTAGTCATCAATATTTTTCAAATGAACTTACTAAATAATTTCTTAGACACACCAGCATTACATTACAAATCTTCAATAAGCATGTGATTTTTGCCAGGTATCTTTGAAGTTCCAATCTGATTTCTTCTTTTGTTTTTAAATTTTAAAATTTATAGTGTAATACGGGTTTGTGAAGTTGGGAATATAGTTTTGTATAAAGAATTACGTCAGCAAGGAGCTATG
This sequence comes from Ichthyophis bannanicus, assembly GCA_033557465.1. Lineage (NCBI taxonomy): Eukaryota > Metazoa > Chordata > Amphibia > Gymnophiona > Ichthyophiidae > Ichthyophis > Ichthyophis bannanicus. The sequence goes on along the minus strand of CM066043.1, from coordinate 235,874,184 downwards.
TCAGCCTTAATGAGCGAATTGGCTGGCAGAAAGCTTTTTTAAAAGGAACTGACATCAGATGCCGTCAATATGATAGCGGTGGGAGGCGTTTCCTTTGCCCGATGTTTGAAATATTTGCAAATACTTTTGATGTCCGATTGCTGGAATATTTTTGAAAATTACATTATCAGAAACCCCTGAAGAAGCCTATATGGTGAAACAGAAGCTTTTGTTGGGCATTGATTCTTTTTGCTGCAACGGTGGACGCCTTTGGCTGTGCAGCGTTTGCGGTTAAACAGTAAACGGGCGTTATAGTCACCGACATATTCTGACTCCATGGATCTATTTAGATAAGTGATAGTGAACTTCTTTGATGGTCTATAGATAATTCTGATTGAAGAAAGTTTTTCTATTTCATTATAGGAAAATGAACTGAAGATTCATGTGTTCCAGCGTTATGTAAGAGTGCAGATGCTTTTTATTCACTGAGTGTTTGATTCTGTAATACTTTGAAGAATCCCTAAAAGTATTTTTTTGGATGTTGGGTGTTTCAATTATTATTAGGAATATTGGAAGTTGTGCAATATATAAATATAAATTATAAAAAGAATAAAAAGGCTAGTGACCTATGATGTGAGCGTCTGCTTTTAACCCTATGGTGATTAGGTTCGCCACATGTAGGGGTAAGGCCATCCTGAGGTCATAGATGCCTAGTGAAGATTTGTAATGTAATGTTGGTGTGTCTAAGAAATTATTTAGTAAGTTCATTTGAAAAATATTGATGATTTGTTTTGCACATACCATGACAGTCATGAACTCACTTCCGAGCCAAGGTTGCACTGTTGTACTACTTGTGTTTCCACCCTTCTGATATAGACCTCCTGCTTGCATGGAGGCAGAAGTGATTAGACCATACTTAAAAGGCTCTGCCAGGAAATTTTGAAGACAAAATCATGGCCAACTGACTGGAAAAGATCTGTGTTTAAACCAATAGTAAAGAAATGAGAGTCAGAAGCTGTAAAGATGTCTTACACATTGGAACATGGAACGTACGAAGCATGAACCAAGGGAAGTTGGAGGTGGTCAAGAATGAAATGGAACGTGTACAACTTGATCTGTTGGGTGTCAGCGAACTGAAATGGACTGGCATCGGGCACTTTGCATCAGATGATCACATGGTCTACTATGCTGGAAATGAAAGACAAAGAAGAAATGGTGTTGCATTTATAATAAAGAAGAAACTTGCAAGAACTGTAATGAAATACAATGCAGTCAGCGAACGCTTAATCTCTATTCGTCTACGAGGATTGCCTATCAACACAACTATAATTCAAGTATATGCCCCAACAACAGCTGCAGAAGAGAATGAAATTGAAGAGTTCTATGAACAAGTACAAGCTGAAATTGACAGAACATGCAAACAGGATATCCTGATAGTCATGGGTGACTGGAACGCAAAAGTTGGCAACAAAGAAGAAGGCAAAGTAGTTGGAAAATATGGACTTGGCAACAGAAATGAAGCTGGAGAAAGATTGATAGAATTCTGCAAGACCAATGATCTATTCATCTCAAACACCTTCTTCCATCAACACAAGCGGCGACTGTACACATGGACTTCACCCAATGGATTGTATAAAAATCAAATTGATTACATCTGTGGAAGTCAACGATGGAAAAGCTCTGTAACATCAACAAAGACAAAACCTGGAGCTGACTGTGGTACAGATCATCAACTACTAGTATGCAAACTCAAGCTAAAGTTGAAAAAGAGCAAACCACTCATGAATGCAGCAAAATATGACCTTGAGAATATACCACTGGAATTTAAAGACTGCCTGCAAAATCGATTTGCTGCTTTAGATACAAATGACAGAACTCCGGAAGAGTTATGGAATGACATCAAGAAGGTTGTGCTGGAAGAAAGCGAGAAGTCTCTACAAAAGGTGAAAAAGCAAAAACGGCCAAAATGGATGACGGAAGAAACTCTGAAAATTGCCCAGAAACGCAGAGAAGCTAAAGCCAAAGGAGAAAGAAAGACAATCGCAGAACTCAACAGAGATTTCCAACGTGCAGCAAGACAGGACAAGGAAAAGTACTACAATGACACTTGCAAGGAAATAGAAGCAGAAACTATTAGAGGAAGAACAAGATCGGCTTTCCTAAAGCTGCGAGAGTTAAAGAAAAAGTTCCAGCCTCGAATTGGAATGTTACAAGATGCTCAAGGTTCTATGTTGAATGATGCTGAGAAGATCAAGAAAAGGTGGAAGGAATATACAGAGTTTTTATATGATAAAGATCAAGTGGACCAACAGCCGTTTCAACCTATACCTTATGATCAGGAACCATTGGTGATGAAAGAAGAAGTTGAAGCAGCATTGAAAGCCTTATCAAAGAACAAAGCACCAGGCATTGATAGCATTCCCATAGAAGTATTGCAGCAATCTGATGCAGCTGTTACTGTACTTACAAGGCTCTGCCAAGAAATATGGACGACAACATCATGGCCAACTGACTGGAAAAGATCTGTGTTTATACCAATACTAAAGAAAGGTGATCCAACTGACTGTGGAAATTATCGCACAATTGCTCTGATCCCACATGCCAGCAAGATTCTACTGAAGATTATTCAAAAGAGACTACAGCCATACCTAGAACAAGAACTACCTGAAGTGCAAGCAGGGTTCAGGAAAGGGCGAGGAACGAGAGACATCATTGCGGATGTGAGATGGATCCTTGAAAAGACTAAAGAATACCAAAAGGATATCTATTTGTGCTTTATCGACTATAGCAAGGCTTTTGACTGTGTAAACCATGAGAAACTCTGGGCCACATTAAGAAGCATGGGTATACCAGAACACCTGATCGTTCTCTTGCGCAATCTGTACATTGATCAAGAAGCAATAGTTCGAACGGAACAAGGAGAAACAGAATGGTTTAAAATAAGCAAAGGTGTAAGACAAGGCTGCATACTTTCCCCCTACCTGTTTAATTTATATGCAGAACAAATCATCAGAGAAGCAGGATTGTATGAAGACAACAGAGGTGTGAAGATTGGTGGAAGACTCATCAACAACCTTCGCTATGCTGATGATACCACATTACTGGCAGAAAGTGAAGATGATCTGAAACATTTGCTTCTCACAATCAAAGAACATAGTCTCAAAATGGGCCTGCACCTTAATGTAAAGAAGACAAAGATCATGACAACTGGCATAATCAACAGGTTCATCGTTGAAGGAGAAGAAATTGAAATCGTGAACAACTTTAACCTACTTGGATCAACTATCAATAAAGAAGCAACAAGCAGTCAAGAAATCAGACGACGCATTGCTCTTGGCAGAATGGCTATGAAAGACCTAGATAAGATTTTCAAGAGCAGAGATGTCTCTCTCCATACAAAGATTCGACTTGTTCAAGCCATGGTATTTTCAATAACATCATATGGATGTGAAAGCTGGACAGTGAAAAAGACAGACAGGAAGAAAATTGATGCCTTTGAATTATGGTGCTGGCGGCGAATACTGTGTATACCATGGACTGCCCGAAGAACAAACCAGTCGGTACTAGAGGAGATCAAACCTAAGCTTTCTTTAGAAGCTCAGATGACAAGACTTCGACTTTCATACTTCGGACACATCATGCGAAGAGAGAGATCATTAGAGAAAGACATCATGCTTGGAAAGATAGAAGGTCAACGCAAAAGAGGAAGGCCAGCAATGAGATGGATCGCTACAATAACAGCAGCTACGGGTACCAGTCTGTCAACAATGAGCCGCCTGACTGAAGACCGAACACAATTTAGGATAGCTATCCAGAGGGTCGCCATGAGTCGACTCCGACTCGACGGCACTTAACAACAACAAAGAAAGTGACCCAACTGACTGTGGAAATCACACAATCGCTCTGATCCCACATGCCAGCAAGACTCTACTCAAGATCATTCAGCAGAGACTACAACCATACCTGGAATGAGAACTGCCTGAAGAGTAAGCAGGGTTCAGAAAAGGGTGAGGAACGAGAGACATCGCTGATGTGAGATGTATCCTTGAAAAGATAAAATACCAAAAGGATATCTATATGTGTTTTATCAACTACAGCAAGGCTTTTGACTGTGTAAACCATGAGATACTCTGGGTCACATTAAAAAGCATGGGTATACCAGAACACCTGATCATTCTTTTGCACAACCTTTACATTGATGAAGAAGAAACAGTTTGAATGGAACAAGGAGAAACAGAATGGTTTAAAATCGGGAAAGGTGTACTTTTCCCCTACCTGTTTAATTTATATGCAGAATAAATCAGACAACCGAGTTGAGAAGATTAGTAGAAGACTCAACAACCTTCCCTATGCTGATAATACCACATTACTGGCTGAAAGTGAAGATGATCTGAAACATTTCCTTCTCAAGACCAAGGAACATAGTCTTAAAATGGATCTGCACCTTAATGTAAAGAAGTCAAAGATCCTGGCAACTGGCAAAATCAGTAAGTTCATCGTAGATGGAGAAGAAATTGAAATAGTTGACAACTTTAGAGAGATTGTTAGAGAAAGACATCATGCTTGGTAAGGTAGATGGTCAACATAAAAGAGGAAGGCCAGCAATGAGATGGATTGATACAATAACAGCAGCTATGTTGCTATTCTATCAACAATGAGCCGCCTGACTGAAGACCAAACAAAGTTTAGGATAACTATCCAGAAGGTCGCCATGAGCCAACACAGACTCAACAGCACTTAAAAACAACAATAAGGGTGAACGGTTGATACAGTATATGTAGACTTCCAGAAAGAATTTGACAAAGTCCCACATATGAGACAAATGAGGAGATAGAAAACAGAAAATAGGTTTAAAAGGTCAATTATCTCAATGAAGGAAGGTGAATGGTGGAGTACTGGGACCAGTGCTTTTTAAAATATTTATAAAAAATCAAAATTACTCCTAATCCTTGGAAATAATTTTTTTAAAAGTATTTTCATAAAAGGAAATAAAGGACCTCAGTCTCTCAAGCCAATTATACATATGTCTTGTTTGTTAGGCTTTCACATCCATCATTATTCCAGAAAAAAACTCATTTTATTGTTTTTACATAAACTACTATATTTCTGCTAGAAAAATTATTTTTTTCTGATACTTATTTTTCTATACACAAAAATATCTTTTATCACAGAACCAATATTGAAAAGCCAATTCAATTCATCAATATTTCATACCCAAATAAGTCTTGTATTTATCTGATTCTTCGCCCGGAACACCTTTTCTATTTCCTTACCCGACAAAGGCCTTTGTTTCACAAAAATGATGCACCAGGAGCCGTACGGAAGCAATTCTCCTTCTGACCATCAAATTTTCAATTCAAAAGCAGCACAATCCTACTTGCTATTTGCTTTGTCATCTTAGCTGTTGTTTTCTTTTCAGCATCATAGCATTGGGAACAACAAGCAAGGTGATTAAACTTAAAGATGACACCAAGTTATTCAAAGTTGTTAAATCATATACAGATTGTAAAACATTTCACTGGGACCTTGTGAGATTGAAAACTTGGCATCCAAACAGCAGATGAAATTTAATGTGGACAAATTCAAAGTGATGCACATTGTCACGCCCATAGCCCCTTACAGCAGTGTGGATGGGCGTGCTTGTTATAGCAGATTCCACCACTTCAGCAATGTGCCTGACTGACTGACTTTGAAGTGCACCATGGGAAAGGTAGTCCAGTCAGGTTACATTTGACTTTTAGGCAGAACAACACTCTTTTGTAGTTGGTCGAGAGTTAAGGAATTGACAGAATTTATTTATGAGGTAAACGCAAATAAGGTTCACAAATTGTCACCTATTGGATTTCTTCTCCAGGATTATATTTAGTACAGCAGGATATAACTGAACTTAAGCACAAACAGCTTGTAATGTCTTTTCAAAGAACGTTTTCACTTCACATACAGGCTCTCTAGGGTACTGGACTCTGGAAGGTTCCCTTATGATGTATTCCCTCTCAGGACTTCTTTGTGCTTGGCAGTTTGGCATAAAGAATAGTCCATGTAAGAATCATCCTCTTCCAGAACTAATTCCTGTCCTCCTAACTGCATGGATTCTACTTCTGGCTCAGAGGGCTTAGCTGAATGCCTCCCATCAGGACAAGCACTGTCTCCAGGGGTGATCCGGGAAACTACAGACCGGTGAGCCACATATCAGTACCGGGAAAAATGGTAGAAACAATCATAAAGAATAAAATTACTCAGCATGTAGATAGTCATGGCCTAATGGGAGACAGCCAACATGGCTTTAGACAAGGAAGATCTTGTCTTACTAATCTGTTATGTTTTTTTGAAAGTGTGAATAAACAGGTGGACAAAGGTGAGTCAGTTGATATAGTGTATCTAGACTTTCAGAAAGCCTTTGACAAAGTCCCTCATCAGAGACTTTTGGCAAAACTAATGAGTCATGGGATAGGAGGCAGTGTACTACTGTGGATCAGGAACTGGTTAAAAGATAGAAAGCAAAGGGTTGGGCTAAATGGCAAATTTTCCCAATGGAGAAAGGTGAATAGTGGTGTACCCCAGGGATCTGTGTTGGGTCCGCTGCTTTTTGACATATTCATAAATGACCTGGAAAGAGGAATAACGAGTGAGGTTATCAAATTTGCAGATGACACAAACTATTTAAATTTGTTAAAACCCAAGAGGATTGTGGAAAATAGCAAGAGGATCTTGATAAATTGGAAGACTGGGCATCAAAATGGCAGATGAAATTTAATGTGGACAAGTGCAAAGTTATGCACCTAGGGAAGAACAACCCAAACTATGGTTACACAATGCGAGGTTCCACATTAGGAACCACCACCCAGGAAAAAGATTTAGGTGTCATTGTGGATAACATGTTAAAACCCTCGGCCCAGTGTGCAGCGGTGGCAAGGAAAGCAAATAGAATGCTAGGTATCATAAGGAAAGGAATGGAAAATAAAACAAAAGATATTATAATGCCTCTATACCGTTCCATGGTGAGACCGCACCTAGAATATTGTGTGCAATTCTGGTCGCCGTATCTTAAAAAGGATATAGCGTTATTAGAAAAGGTTCAGAGAAGAGCCACCAAAATGGTAAAGGGGATGGAAGGATACTCCTATAAAGAAAGGCTAAAAAGGTTAGGGCTCTTTAACCTGGAAAAGAGACGGCTGAGGGGAGATATGATAGAAGTCTATAAATTAATGAACGGAGTGGAACGGGTAAATGTAGATCGATTGTTTACGTTATCAGAATATAGAAAGACTCGGGGACATACAATGAAGCTACAGGGTAATGAATTTAAGACTAATAAAAGAAAATATTTTTTCACTCAACGTATAATCAAACTCTGGAATTTGTTACCGGAGGATGTAGTAAAGGCTGTTAGTGTAGCTGGGTTTAAAAAAGGTTTGGACAAGTTCCTGGAGGAAAAGTCCATAAACCATTATTAAGAAGGGACCCAGGATATCAATGCTTGACAAGTAAAAGCATTGCGGAATCTGTTTCTTTTGGGGAAACTGCTAGGTACGTATGACCTAGATTGGCCACTGTTGGAAACAGGATACTGGGCTTGATGGACCTTGGTCTGACCCAGTATGGCATATCTTATGTTCTTATGTTCTCCAGAAAATCTGTAATGCTCCCCATCAGACAGGCTTCCAAAACTCATACCTAGGTCAAGGCTTGGTTCAGTGGTTCCTCCCTCATATTCTGGCCAGCATATATCTGAGCTTCCCTGTCTTGTCCTCCAGCATGGGCTCTTGGTTCTCAGGGCTTCAGCTCCATTTCTCCTCCAGTAGGCATTCCTACTCCTTCTCCTCTCCTGAATATTCTGTCCTAGCTTTAAACATCCCAGGCTCTAACCCTGCCCTTTCTCCTCTCAGGTGTTGCAAATCAGTCTGCCTCTTGTCAGCTGAGTAATGGGGAAGGTCAGTGACGTAAGGGCTCCTTACTCTGAGCTTGCTTTCCCCCTCCTTCTCACCACTAGGGACACTCTGCAACCTATTGCAGCCTGGTACAATCTGGTTTCTAGGTACAACTGGGGTTTTGTATCTCTGACCTGGCAATACAGGTCCCTTGATAAGGGTAAATTCCCTCTCTTTATCCTTGTTTCCTGGGCCCTGATAACCTTCCTTATCACATACCCCCCTGCTTAATTTATTACGGGCTGGCGGAGGTTGTGAAGGTCCCTCCAAGCAGTCCGTAATTTATGAGAGGGCATCAGCGTTCTGGTGCAGTTTCCCTGCTCGGTGTTCCACTTTAAAGTCAAATGCCTGCAAGGCCATGTACCAATGAGTTAACCGCGCGTTATTATTTTTCATTTGTTGAAGCCATTTTAACGGGGCATGGTCTGTAACTAACAGGAACTTCCTTTCCGTAAGGTAAAACCACAATGCTTCTATAGCCCATTTTATTGCGAGGCATTCTTTTTCTATGGTGGAATACTTTTGCTCAGCGGGAGACAATTTCCTGCTGAGATACATCACTGGGTGTTCATTCCCTTCATGTTTTTGGGATAGAACAGCCCCCAGGCCTACGTCTGATGCATCTGTCTGCATAAGGAAGGGCTTCCTGAAATCCACGCCGCGCAACACTGGACTGGTGCATAGCCTTCCTTTTAAGAGCGTAAATGCTTTCTCGGCCTCGGGAGTCCACCGTAGCTGGTTTGGACAATTCTTCTTTAGCATATCTGTAAACATTGCACTCTCTTCTGCAAGGCGCGGTATAAACTTGCGGTAATATCCAATGAGCCCCAGAAAACTTCTAAGGTGCTTCTTGGTGGTTGGTTAGGGAAAGTCCCTGATACTGGCTACCTTGTTGATTAACGGTTTAATATTTCCATTTCCCACCATATGGCCTAAATATTTCACCACTCTTTTTGCAAAGGCACATTTCTTGGGATTTAAGGTAATACCGGCTTGTCTCATGGAGCGTAGTATAGCTCCGATTCTCACCAGATTCTCGGCCCAGCTGTTACTATGAATGATGACATCATCCATGTAAGCAAAGGCATACTCCTGGTGCAGTCGGAGAACCTGGTCCACTAACCTCTGGCAGGTAGCTGCCGCTCCATGCATCCGAAAGGCATCCTCCTGAATTGAAATAATCCCATTGGGGTGCTAAATGCGGTTTTTGGCCTAGACTCCTTTGTTAATGGGATTTGCCAATATCCTTTGGTCATATCCAGGGTAGTCAAATATTGAGCTTGCCCCAATTGGTCTAACAGCTCTTCAATCCTTGGCATCGGGTAAGCAACAAAAACAGATATGGCGTTCACTTGCCGGAAATCTATACAAAATCTTAAAGTGCCGTCCGGTTTTGGCACCAGGACTATGGGACTATTCCAAGGACTCTTCGACTCCTCTATGATGCCCATGTCCAACATTTCACAGACTTGTGCCGCTACCTCCTGTTTTTTTGCTTCAGGCAACCGATAGGGCCTCTGCCTAACTATCCTCCCTGGTGGCGTTATAATTTCATGCGCCACCATGTGAGTTTCTCCAGGAACCGGAGTTAACACATCTGGGAACTTTGCCAACAACTTTACTAATTCCTCATGCTGTATCATCGACAGGTCTTCACCTATTCACGGCTCTGAACTCTCCTTGCACTCTGTGACTTGAGGTCCCAGGTCTTCGTGTACTTCCTTTTTTTCCTCGCAAGTGGCAGCAAGGCTTTTCATCCTCACCGCCTCAGTTGAGCCGAATCCCCTGGTTCCCCGTTCGGTGTCGGACAAGGTTGTAGCTTCCTCCAATGGGGGAAAACCCACTCTTTCAAAGATCAGCTGGGCGATCCGATCCCCTGCCTTTACGGGAAAATCTTCCGGTCCAAAATTAAATAACAGCACTTTTACATTTCCCCTATAATCGGGATCAATAACTCCGGTTCCAACATCTAAGAAATGTTTAAGAGCTAACCCCGATCGAGGGGCTATTCGGCCGTAGCAGTCTATTGGTATCTCCACTTGGAGTCCGGTGTCCATGATCCACACTACATAAATCAAACCCTGCAGCTTAAGGGGTTGCTCGCTTGGGGGTCTGGGCCTTCTTCATGACCCTGCAGAACTTTAAGGTGAAAACCTGCTTACCAAGAGGTTTGGCTTCCAGGGGTTTCTTTTCTGCTTTCTCAACGGGCTTCTGAAGATTCTCAAAAAGGGGCCCAGGAACCACTACTGCCTGTCTCCCATCTTCCCGGGTATTGGCTCTATTTTGTGATCGGGTAGATACCAGGCCACTCTTCTGTTCTAGTCCTTCTGCTAAACCCTGTTTAAACTGAGGCCAGTCCCTACCCAAAATCAAATCACATGGGAGTTTTGGCACTACTGCTATTGGAATTTCTTTCTGGACTCCCAAACCCTTAACCATTAGCTTATAGGTGGGATAAAATGAGGCAGCCCCATTAATGCATCTAATGCGTACATTACTTTCAGGCTTTCTAGGGACAAAATTATCCTGGGCCTCTATTTTTTTCCAAAGTCTTTTGGATAACATACTTTGGTCTGCTCCGGAATCCAAAAGAGCACTGGTAGTAATTCCCTGTATCTCAATCATCAAAAGGAAACCTTCTCCAGTCCGCTTTAAACTGGTACCCATTAAATTAGTGCGAGACTTGCAACCTTTTTGCAAATGTCCCCACTTTCCACACTGGAAACATTTTTTTCTAGCCCACTTCATATCTTGTGTAGGCACAGCATCACTTCCAAACACAGTATCTTTTCCATCCTTCTTTTCTGATACAGCAAAGCTTACCTCAGCACCTGTTTTCAGAGAGCTACCCGTTTTCTGATAAGCCAACTCGGCTTTCATAAAGCGTTCAGATAACAGGGTTGCCTCTCCCATGCTTTGGCAATTCTGCTTGATGAGAAAAGATTGTAAATCTTTTGGCACAGCTGACATAAATTGTTCTAGCATAATAGTTTCCAAAATCATCTCAACAGATTTTCCCTCAGGTGCTAGCCATTTTAGAGCTAGTCCCATAATCCTCTGACTCAGAGCTTTTGGCGTTTCGCCCACTCTCAATACTGTGGCCCTAAACATGCGCCTATATACGGTAGGAGTTAGCCCTAACCGGTCCTTAATTGCACATGTAACATCTTTATAGTTTAGAGCTTGGGCCGCTGGCATGGCTCTAAAGGCAGCAAGCGCCTCCCCAGTTAATGATGTAGCCAGCCTTACTGCCCACTGTGCCTTCAGCCAACCTAGAGCCAGTGCCACTCTATCAAACGACTTGAGAAAATCGTCTACGTTATCTTCAGGGGTGAGTTTCCTGAAACTAAAAGCCCCAACACCCTGAAACTGTCCCACATTGTCCATATGTGGATTAACTGGTATTGGTGCAGCTGATACCGCTCCTTCTCCTTGGCTCCGAAGTGCAATCAAGGCTTCGACCGAGGCAATAACTGGTTTCTGCTGTTCTCGCAAGGCGGTGATTGCAGCTTCCTGGGCCTGCTGCAACATCTCCTGCTGACGTGCGAATTGGGCCGCCATCCAGCTTACCAGCTCCTTAGGATCCATAATAACACCTGCAAGAGATAAAAAAAACACAAAGGGCGGCACCCCACAAACAGCCTCCTTTCTTTTCTTTTTTTTTTTTAAATGCCTCTGCGCAAACTTTTTCTATCCAGCACTGGTCATGACTAGGTACTTTTTACCTTATACCAGTGTGGCCTCTCGCTTATACAGCATCCTTTCGTCGGGAACTGCTCCTGGATCACCCCTTCTGCTCATCCGTCAGGGAAAATTTCACTTTCACCTTGCTTGGCTTGAAAATCTTGTAGCTGTGTGTCTTTATTGAACTTTCCTGGTATCCTTCAGTGCACAAGTATCCAACAACTACGCCACTGTCATGCCCATAGCCCCTTACAGCAGTGTGGAGGGGCGTGCTTGTTATAGCAGATTCCACCACTTCAGCAATGTGCCTGAATGACTGACTTTGAAGTGCACCATGGGAAAGGTAGTCCAGTCAGGTTACATTTGACTTTTAGGCAGAACAACACTCTTTTGTAGTTGGTCGAGAGTTAAGGCATTGATAGAATTTATTTATGAGGTAAACGCAAATAAGGTTCACAAATTGTCACCTACTGGATTTCTTCTCCAGGATTATATTTAGTACAACAGGATATAACTGAACTTAAGCACAAACAGCTTGTAATGTCTTTCAATGCAAAGCAGAAAGTCCTTTCCACAGCCACTGCTAGCAAACGTGCCTAGCAGTGCTGTTTAAAACAAAACCAAAAATATCAGCTTCTCATAAACAGCTCTCTTTTCTGTTCCAAAAGAAACTTCTTAAATCCACCATGAGTACAGCATAAGCTCTGCACTGCACTGACTTCAGCTGGTCAATAAGCAAACAATTAAGCAGCTTCAGACATTCTCAGCACAAGTATTTTCCTTTTCAAAGAACGTTTTCACTTCACATACAGGCTCTCTAGGGTACTGGACTCTGGAAGTTTCCCTTATGATGTTTTCCGTCTCGGGACTTCTTTGTGCTTGGCAGTTTGGCATAAAGAACAGTCCATGTAAGAATCATCCTCTTCCAGAACTAATTCCTGTTCTCCTAGCTGCATGGGTTCTACTTCTGGCTCAGAGGGCTTAGCTGAATGCCTCCCATCAGGACAAGCACTGTCTCCAGCAAATCTGTAATGCTCCCCATCAGACAGGCTTCCAAAACTCATACCTGGGTCAAGGCTTGGTTCAGTGGTTCCTCCCTCATATTCTGGCCAGCATGTATCTGAGCTTCCCTGTCTTGTCCTCCAGCATGGGCTCTTGGCTCTCAGGGCTTCGGCTCCATTTCTCCTCCAGTAGGCATTCTTACTCCTTCTCCTCTCCTCTCCTGAATATTCTGTCCTAGCTTTAAACCTCCCAGGCTCTAACCCTGCCCTTTCTCCTCTCAGGTGTTGCAAATCAGTCTGCTTCTTGGCAGCTGAGTAATGGGGAAGGTCAGTGACGTAAGGGTTCCTTACTCTGAGCTTGCTTTCCCCCTCCTTCTCACCACTAGGGACACTCTGCAACCTATTGCAATCTGGTACAATCTGGTTTCTAGGTACAACTGAGGTTTTGTATCTCTGACCTGGCAATACAGGTCCCTTGATAAGGGTAAATTCCCCCTCTTTATCCTTGTTTCCTGTGCCCTGATAAGCTTCCTTATCACAACATATGGAAGAGAATCAAAATTATATGTAGCCCCTCACTCCTGGAGAAGGGCAGGGACAGACTCTTACAGCAATAACTCGAACGTTGTAGTGTAGTCCAGTGAGCCAAATGGGTACCTCAGAGTCTGAGATCTCCCTCCGATAGAGGCTTACAGAAGTCACTAACCTCATCTCGTCCATTCTGTTGGGTGCAGAATGGCTGAGAGGAAAATAAACTAAGTTGGGATAAGCCCCTACCAAGGTGACGTTACAATTATTTATTTTATTTATTTATTTATTTTATTTATTACAGGCTCTTATATACCGCTCTATTCAGCATCAGCGCGGTTCACAATAAAACAACATACCATAACAACACATTGTTTGGTTTTTACATAGAACAAGGTCAGAGAACTTGGATAAAACATGGGACATCATTAATGCAACTATTTACTATTTACATAACATCATTAATGCAACTATTTACAAGGATATATACATGTATACATAACAAGATTTGTTCTTATTTTGGGTAGTGATTAGGAATGATTAGCTGGTCAAGTAATATTGGGGGAAGAGGTGGGATTTGAGAGCCTTTCTAAAAAGGGATAAATCAGCGATAGCCCGAATCTCTGGGGGTAGGGCATTCCAGCACTTAGGGGCATAGAATCTGAAAGCCCTGTTAGATGTCACTGATAGGCATTTTGTCGCTGCTTTAGGGATGATTAGATTATTTGTTGATGTCGTTCTCCTGGATCTGTTGGGTGGAACGGTCTGAATGAGGTCTATTAGGGAGGAGGAGGTGATGCATTTAGTGGCCTTAAAAGTTAGTAATAGGGTTTTGAACAATATTCTGCCATGTATCGGGAGCCAGTGGAGTTGTTGTAAGATGGGTGTTACATGGTCTCTTCTTGATATTCCGTAGAGGACTCTAGCAGCGGTATTCATGGCGAGTTGCAAAGGGTTTAATGTGGAGTGTGGGAGGCCTTGGAGAATGGCATTGGCATAGTCGAGGTGTGGTAAGGTTAAGGCTTGAAATATAGTTCTGAAGTCATCGGGATCAAGCAGGGGGCGAATATGTCGAAGAGTCCGGATCTTGAGGTAGATTGCTCTGACTACGTTGGATATGTGTAGTTTCAGATCCATGCGTTGATCAAAAGTGACTCCAAGGTAACAAATGGAAGGTTTTGATTGGAGCTCGGCTTCTTTCACCTTTATATGGGATGGAGGGGTGAAGAGTGGGTCCCTGGAAATGAAGAGAACTTCGGTCTTTTTGTGTTGAATTCGGAGGTTCTGGGATTGAAGCCATTCGGATACTGCATCAAAACATTTAGTTAGCGGGGAAAAGGTCCATATGAACTGTGGAGAAAGGCATGTATAGGAGGATGTCATCTGCGTATATCAAGCATTCAACCTTGAAAGACTTGATGATGTTGCAAACCGGCTGTATGTATATATTGAAAAAGAGTGAGGATAGGGATGATCCTTGCGGTACGCCTTGCTTTTGGTGGTAAGGTGTGGAAGTTGCGGTCCCTGAGGTAACGTACTGCCATCTCTGATCAAGGTATGATTTGCACCACTCCAGGGCAGTGTTATTGATGCCTTTTTCTTTTATTCGCCCCATTAACAGATCATGATGTACAGAGTCAAAGGCTGCAGCAATGTCTAAGAAGATAAGAGCAAAGCCTTGGCGGATGTTATCAATGCCTGTGATGATGTTGTTGCAGAGAGTGGTAAGGAGGGTTTCAACACCGTGGAACTCTCTGAAGCCATGTTGGCAGTGGTCCAGAGGGGAGACGGTGTCAATGTGGTCCTGTAACTGTCTTTGAGCTTCCTTTTCAATTATTTTCGCTAGTAGGGGTATGCTAGCTATGGGTCTATAAGATTCAACCTTTTGTGGGTCGAGTTTATGGTTTTTCAAGAGGGGTCTTATGGATGTTCTCTTGAGTGCTGGTGGGAAGGAGCCAGTTTGAAAGGATAGATTCATCATTTTAGTGATGATGGGGCTGAGATCTTGTCGTAGTTCCTTTATCCAGTGGGCTGGACAAGGGTCAGTTTGTGCAGTAGTCGTGTTAAGAGCAGCGATGGTGTTCTCAACATGTTTTCTAGATGGTGTGGAGAACATGGATAGGTTTGATATGCATGTGGTGCATTGAGAAGAGATTGTCGCAATGTTGCTGGTTTGAAGCAGCTTGGATTGCAGGAAATCGGTGAAAGCTTGGGGATGAATGGGTTCAGGATGTTTTGGTGAAGGTTCTTTAGATAAGGTTTTGACTAAGTTGAAAAGTTCGCGTGGCTTATTCAGTGATCTTTTCAGCGTATCAGTATGGAATTGTTTCATCTTGGCCATTACTGATTCTCTGTGCACAGCTAGATGTGCTTTGTAGGCTGCCTGGTCTTCTGAAGAGTGTGAGCGACGCCATCGTTTCTCCAGTCTTCTTAGGTGTGAGAGGGAAGCTCGTAGGTCAGGGGAGAACCAAGGGGAAGATTTTCTTTTCTTTGGGTTGTTACCCTGGACTGGTTGCAGAGCAATGGTACTGATAGTGTTGTTCCAGGATGTGATCATGTTTTCTAGATTGAGAGAGGTGTCATGAAGGAGAGGGAGGGTTTCAGTGAGTATATGTTCTTTGTTGAGGGTTTTGAATTTTCGAGATGCTACTCTTGTTGAGTCAATGGAGTTTTTGTTTCTATATGGTGACTGTTTGCCATTGATGAGAATGGGGAAGGTGATTAAATTATGGTCTGACCAAGGTACTGGGGTTACAGAGTTGTCAAGACTGTTGTTGGAGTCAAGAGCTGTAAGAGGGGCAAAGATCATGTCAAGGATGTTTCCTCTCTCGTGCGTGGGGGTGTCGACAATTTGCTTGTATCCCAACTCGCTGATTGCTTCAAGAAGGGCTGAGGAGTGGCTGGGATGTAGTGTTGGGAGATTGAGGTCTCCTAAAATCCAGTTGGGAATGTTGGGCTTGCGTGTGTTAGCTGCTAGGTCTAGAATGTAAGGCAGGTCGTCCGTGGAGGATGAGGGTGCTCTGTAAATTAAATTGATGAGGCATTGTTCATTTGTGATGGTTAAGACGTCCATGCTGTTTGAGCTTGTGGAGTCCACGGTGTGGAAATTTAGGTCATTCTTGGTAAGTATGAGAATGCCTCCTCCTCTCTTGCTCTCTCTGTGTTGGGAATGGGCAGAGAAGTTGGGGGGTATGAGTTGGTTAAGGATTACATTATCCGTGTCAGATAGCCAGGTTTCGGTTATCATGAGGACATCTAGATTATGAAAAGAAATTATGTCATTGATGACTGGCCATTTCTTGCGGATAGACCGTGTATTTATGAGAGCACAGTTTAAGTAAAAGGGTTGAGGGGGTTCCTCTTGTTTATTTTTCTTTGGTTGTTGAAGGGCTATATGTATTAGGTGGGAGTGGCGTGTGGGGGTCTCTATTCTTGAGTTGGGATAGGGAGATTCTGCCCTTCTTCTTCCGTGACTCAGAAGTATTGGAATTTGATGAGCCATGTGATATAAGGCAAGGGTTTCGTTGAGCAAACTTATAAGAAGGAAGAGGCAGATAGCCAGGGTATTAAGTGGTAGAGCCATTGGGGTTTTTGTTGAGGGGGTGAGGTACTTTCTGTGAGGGATTATATGATTTTGGTGGTTCTGTGATTTGGGTACTTTCTGTGAGGCTACTGACAACAGTAATAATTGAAAGCAACAGTAATAATTGAATGATATTGGAAACAATAGAAATGAGTGCAACAATGATAATTGAATGGTACTGGCGACAGTAACATTAACTGCAACACTGGTAAATGAATCCTACTGGCAACAGTAATTATGGAAGTAATGGAATGTAATAGAGATAATTGAATGGTACAGGTAACGGTAAATTGAAAGCAACAATGACAAGTGGAGTGGAGTGGAGTGGAGTGGAGGAGTGGCCTAGTGGTTGGGGCAAGGTACTTCAGGCCGGAAGGTCAGGGGTTCAAATCCCACTAGAGGACAGCAACCTTGGGCCGGAAGGACTGGGGTTCTAGTCCCACAGGTGCTCCTTGTGGTCTTGGGCAAGCCACTTAACCCTCCATAGCCCATGTTCCCTGTAAAATAGTTATCTCCAAGTTATAATGCCCTGTTCAATGTAATTTCAGTTTGTTCAATGTAAACCGCACTGATGCAGAATAGCGCGGTATATAAGAGAATGTAAATAAATAAAAAATAAATAAATAAATAAAATAAGTGGCAATTATTGGTAACAGTATAATTGAAAGCAATAGTAATAATATAGTGTGATACTTAATTATGGTATATTACTGACAAAAGTAATGGTAACTTCCTGTGTGTGTAGCCATTGGTATTGGTGATCCTACTCCACATTACAAGGTTGAATAGGAGATGGAGGAGGGAACAAATTGTGATGTGTAATATTATCGATCGATCAGAGACTGTGAGAAAAAAAGTCAGTTGAGTTGGATACGCAGTATATATACTTGCTGTGGTTGGGGTTATGTAGTTGAGGTTTGGTAGCTGTTTCCAGGCGAGTGGTCTCAAGCGACGGTCTCCAGTTGTCTCCGTCAGGTTGGGTGGTTTTATCTGTATTGCTTTGTTTGGAGCGTCGGGGAGCTTTATGGGTGACTCTGTGTGGGCCACTGCCTAAGGGCCACGCCAAAGGGCCCTCTGGCAAGGCCCTCAGGCGCGGGCCCGACCAGGCGCGGGCCCGCCTGTCGGCGGCTCTTTTTAAAGCCGGCTTGCTGCTCCTCCCCCTCCCACAGCCTGGATTGGGCCGGAGTCACTGCTTGGGAGGGCAGGCTGGCCGGGCGGCGATTCGGGTCCCGATCAGGGGACGAAGATGGAGCCTTGCTTTCCCGCCGTCGGCGGCTCTTTTTAAAGCCGGCTTGCTGCTCCTCCCCCTCCCACAGCCCGGATTGGGCCGGAGTCACTGCTTGGGAGGGCAGGCTGGCCGGGCGGCGATTCGGGTCCCGATCAGGGGACGAAGATGGAGCCTTGCTTTCCCGCCGTCGGCGGCTCTTTTTAAAGCCGGCTTGCTGCTCCTCCCCCTCCCACAGCCCGGATTGGGCCGGAGTCACTGCTTGGGAGGGCAGGCTGGCCGGGCGGCGATTCGGGTCCCGATCAGGGGACGAAGATGGAGCCTTGCTTTCCCGCCGTCGGCGGCTCTTTTTAAAGCCGGCTTGCTGCTGCTCCCCCTCCCACAGCCCGGATTGGGCCGGAGTCACTGCTTGGGAGGGCAGGCTGGCCGGGCGGCGATTCGGGTCCCGATCAGGGGACGAAGATGGAGCCTTGCTTTCCCGCCGTCGGCGGCTCTTTTTAAAGCCGGCTTGCTGCTCCTCCCCCTCCCACAGCCCGGATTGGGCCGGAGTCACTGCTTGGGAGGGCAGGCTGGCCGGGCGGCGATTCGGGTCCCGATCAGGGGACGAAGATGGAGCCTTGCTTTCCCGCCGTCGGCGGCTCTTTTTAAAGCCGGCTTGCTGCTCCTCCCCCTCCCACAGCCCGGATTGGGCCGGAGTCACTGCTTGGGAGGGCAGGCTGGCCGGGCGGCGATTCGGGTCCCGATCAGGGGACGAAGATGGAGCCTTGCTTTCCCGCCATCGGCGGCTCTTTTTAAAGCCGGCTTGCTGCTCCTCCCCCTCCCACAGCCCGGATTGGGCCGGAGTCACTGCTTGGGAGGGCAGGCTGGCCGGGCGGCGATTCGGGTCCCGATCAGGGGACGAAGATGGAGCCTTGCTTTCCCGCCGTCGGCGGCTCTTTTTAAAGCCGGCTTGCTGCTCCTCCCCCTCCCACAGCCCGGATTGGGCCGGAGTCACTGCTTGGGAGGGCAGGCTGGCCGGGCGGCGATTCGGGTCCCGATCAGGGGACGAAGATGGAGCCTTGCTTTCCCGCCGTCGGCGGCTCTTTTTAAAGCCGGCTTGCTGCTCCTCCCCCTCCCACAGCCCGGATTGGGCCGGAGTCACTGCTTGGGAGGGCAGACTGGCCGGGCGGCGATTCGGGTCCCGATCAGGGGACGAAGATGGAGCCTTGCTTTCCCGCCGTCGGCGGCTCTCTTTAAATTATGGTGATAAGGTAGGCTTTGCAAGAATGGGAAACAGAACACCTTAGTGTCTATAAATAGAATTTTCAGAAAAATTTATTAAGCTCATATAACTTGTTGAACAAGCTTAAAGATGGAGTCAGAAATTGTAACAATTAAACAAGTTAAATCAGTAAGGTATTTATACACGATTGCACCTTAGAACTCAGAAGAAAATCAACATTCATGGGTATGTTTACTAAATGACGGTAGCGGCTTCCATGTGATATTGGAGCCATGGCCCCATTGATTTCATAGGGGCTGCAGCTCTGATATCGCATGGAAAACGCTACCACCATTTAGTAAACATACTGTAAACAAAAGAGTATTTCTCTTTTGTTTACAGTAGCCTTCTAATATAAAATACTTAAGTGTTTCAGTTTTTCTTTTTAGGATACCCTTTACAGTTTATCTCTTACTATGAATATACTTCTTCATACAGGAACTCCCATCTTTTAACAGGTGAGTTATCTTCTTCTCCAGAGTACTCTGTATGTATTTCAATTGGTAATGTAAAGTATGATCTCAGAAATGTAGTTCTTTTAGTCTCTCAGAGTGTTTGTGTATTGGTACCTTTCTTCCCAGAAACCTTCTTGGGAAGGGGCCCAGTCTCTTGTCCAGAAGTCCCATGGTGTCCTCTTCCAGGAGATCTGGTGTCACAGGAACTCAGAATTCCTCTGGTCCAGTGATGTTCCGGACTTTACCTACTCCCTAACTTTAATAAACCAATAAATAAAACTAATCTAAATGGAGGCTGTGTCCAAGTCACTTAGGGGTTAATATATTAACTGGAATCTGATGTAGAATACTGTCCCTATTCCTATCCAAAAATAAAAGATAATTGAATGTCCCTGTCTAAGCCCATACAAACAGTATCCAATCACAACTTTCATAGTCATAAAAATGTACTCCTTTAAGAACTCAGGAATTTCCAGTTTAAACCTTAATTAGGCAGTGTCCTTCTGCCAGAAATCGAAAACCAGTGCCTCTCCCTCTCCCTCTGCACTGCTTCCAATAGTATTCAGCAGTGTCACTTCTCTTAGGATTCTAAACTGCCCAGACCCAGCAGAGCTTTCTGGACTCCTTCACAGGATTAAATATATATATTTTCCAAAGAGCTTCTCTATAGTTTCAGCTTCCAGTAATCTTAGATTCCTTAGAGGAACTTTCCAATTTCTGAAGCTGTTTAAAGAAAGGCAATTTCCTCTTTCCCCCTTGCTCAGAGAACTCCAAACTGCCACGTCATGCAGATCTACCAGCTCCTCTGCACAGGATTTAAAATATTTCTTTTCTTTAATTCCTTTAATAAGCTTTGCTACAGTCTTAGCTTTCAGAACATTTAGTTCCTTGAAGGAGCTTAAACCAGTATTCTTTAGAAACTTTCCAATTTATAACAGCATGAGAAGTTTCCCTTTTTCTTCTCCAGCCCAGCTCTAAGAAATCCTTTTTCAGGATTGGTGGGGGGGGGGGGGTGGTTCTCTCTAGACAAAAGCTGAGCCAATTCCTTATGCTCAGAAGCTTCACACTACTTCAAAGAACTCCTCAAAAAACGTGTTTCTTTTACTTCCTTATACACTCTCTCTTGTCCTGTCCTAAACCAGATCTTTAAAATGAAAACTCAATCAGAAGGTTCTGCTTTGAGCTGTTTGAGCAATTCCTTTCCCTCTAGTACATCTTGTATCCAGCAAATCTATTCTTCAAAACAGGGTGCAATTAATAAAACTCAGTCTGTTAACTCTCTGTCTTCCAAATCTCTCTAAGCAGGCATCAAACAATAAGCAGACCGGTGACTTAACAAAGTTAAACCTTTTTAACCCAATTTCCAGTTACCTTGATTTTTCAAAGCACACACAGACCTCCTTCCCTCTTCTTTTACAGCCTCCAACAGCTTTATTCAGTTTCACTTCAGTCCTCCCAAGATCAACTGTTTAGTGGTCTTCCACTGCTAGAACTGCAAATAGTACCCCAGCACAGCCCTGGAAAAGGGCACCCCCCCCCCCCCAAATCTCCAGTTACAAGTATTTTCCACATCCAATTAGAATACTGTATATCTTAGGTTTCTGTGCTGTTTCTGTAAGCCTCTAAAGTAGCCAAATTAAATACTGCCTCGCTGCATCAGTCTCTGCAGTTTCCCTCCTGAGAGACTGCTCACTAACGAGATCTCTGTACTTTCCCCAGCCCCCAGCACACTCATAAGAACTTAAGAGGTTCACCAAGCCCAGTATCCTTTTTCTAACAGTGGCCAATCTAGGTCACAAGTTCCTAGCAGTTTCCCTAAAAGACACAGGTTCCTAATGCTTATATTGGGCAAGCAGTGGATATCCCGGGTCCCCTTTAAAAATGGTTTATGGACCTTTCCTCCAGGAACTTGCCCAAAACATTTTTAAACCTGGCTATTCTAACAGCTTTTACTACACCCTCCGGTAACGAATTCCAGAGTTTGATAACACGTTGAGTGAAAAAATATTTTCTCTTATTAGTCTTAACTGGTTACCCTGTAGCTTCATTGCATGTCTCCTAGTCTTTCTATATTTTGATGGCGTAAACAATTGATCTATATTTACCCATTCCACTCCATTCATTAATATATAGATCTCTATCCTATCTCCCCTCAGCTGTCTCTTTTCCAGGTTGAAGAGCCCTAACCTTTTTAGCCTCTCTTCATAGGGGTATCCTTCCATCCCCTTTACCATTTTGGTGGCTCTTCTCTGTACCTTTTCTAATAACACTGTATCTTTTTTAAGATATGGTGAGCAGAATTGCATACAATATTCAAAGTGCGGTCGCACCATGGAACAATAAAGAGGCATTATAATATCCTTTGTTTTATTCTCCATTCCTTTTCTTATGATACCTAGCATTCTATTTGCTCTCTTGGCCACCGCTGCACACTGGGTGGAGGGTTTCAACATGTTATCCACGAAGATGCCTAAATCTTTTTCCTGGGTGGTGATTCCTAATGTGGAACCTTGCATCGTGTTACAATAGTTTGGGTTGTTCTTTCCCAGGTGCATAACTTTGCACTTCTCCACATTAAATTTCATCTGCCATTTGGATGCCCAGTCTTCCAGTTTATCAAGGTCCTCTTGCAATTTTTTATAATCCTCATGGGTTTTAACAACTTTGAATAATTGTGTGTCATCTGCAAATTTGATTATTTCACTCGTTATTCCTATTTCCAGTTCATTTATTAATATGTTAAAAAGCAGCGGACCCAGCACAAATCCCTGGAGTACTCCACTGTTCACCTTTCTCCATTGTGAAAATTGGCCATTAAGCCCTACCCTCTGTTTTCTATCTTTTAACCAGTTCCTGATCCACAATAGTACACTACCTCCTATCCCATGACTTTTTAATTTTGCCAAAAGTCTCTTATGAGGGACCTTGTCAAAGGCTTTCTGAAAATCCAGATACACTATATCAACTGACTCACCTTTGTCTACCTGTTTATTCACACCTTCAAAAAAAAATATAACAGATTAGTACGACAAAGCTTTTCTATGGGGCAGGGAGTTGTTTTTAAATTAAACTTCATTTTTACCATTAAAATAGGCTTTTTAAGACCTGCAAATCCAGAATTATACTTCCTTTAATTTATCTGAGGATCCAGTGCTCTTGATGGGTCCTGGTAGTGAAGCCCTGAACCCTCCTGGAGCACCAAACAGGTGATCTATTTATTTCAACCTACTGGTTACATATGTCCCTGGGTTTTAAATGCTCTGAAACATTTGCTTCTCAAGATCAAGGAATATAGTCTTATAATGGGTCTGCACTTTAACATAAAGAAGACAAAGATCCTGACAACTAGCAAAATCAGTAAGTTCATCATTGATGGAGAAGGAATTGATATAGTTGACAACTTTAACTTACTTGGATCAACAATCAATAAAGAAAGGACTAGCAGTCAAGAAATCTGATGATATATTGCTCTTGGTAGAATGGCTATGAAGAACCTAGACAAGATTTTCAAGAGCAGAGATGTCTCTCTGCATACAAAGATTCAACTTTTCCAGGCCATGGTATTTTCAATAACATCATATGGATGAGAAAGTTGGACAGTGAAAAAGATAGACAGGAAGAAAACTGATGCCTTTGAATTATGGTGCTGGCGATGAATACTGTGTATATAATGGACTGCCCAAAGAACAAACCAGTCAGTACTAGAAGCTCAGATCACAAGACTTCGACTTTTATACTTTGGACACATCATGCAAAGAGAGAGATCATTGGATAAAGACATAATGGAGTCGGGAGTGGTGCCAAAAGACTGGAGAGAGGCTCATATGGTGCCTTTACACAAAAGCGGAAGTAAGGATCTGGTTGAAAACTACAGGCCGTTTAGTTTATCTTCGGTGGTGAGTAAATTATTGGAAATGCTGCTGAAAGAGAAAATAGTGAGGTTTCTGGAGTCCAGCAGATTACAGGATCCGAGGCAGCATGGATTCACCAGAGGCAGGTCTTGTCAGACAAATCTGATTGATTTCTTTGACTGGGTGACCAGGGAGTTGGACCGAGGGAGAGCCCTAGATGTGGTGTATTTAGATTTCAGTAAAGCCTTTGACACTGTTCCTCACAGGTGACTTATAAACAAACTGAGCACCCTTGGGTTAGAAATTGGTTGGGTGGGAGGCGACAAAGAATACAAGTAAATGGAGCTCACTCTGAGGAGAAGGATGTTACCAGTGGTGTGCCCCAGGGATCTGTCCTTGGTCCGATTCTTTTTAACATCTTTGTTAGTGATATAGTGGAAGGGCTGTCAGGTAAGGTTTGCCTCTTTGTGGATGATACCAAAATCTGCAATAGAGTAGACACCCAGGAAGGTGTAGATAACATGAGGAGGGATCTAACTAAGCTTGAAGAATGGTCTAGAATTTGACAGCTGGGATTTAATGTTAAAAAATGTAAGGTCATGCATTTGGGCTGCAGGAATCCAAGGGAGCAATATAGTATAGGGGGTGAAGTACTTTTGTCCACTAAAGAAGAGCGGGACCTAGGCATGGTTGTGTCTGATGATCTTAAAGTAGCTAAACAGGTAGAAAAGGCGACGGCAAAAGCTAAAAGGATGCTTGGGTGCATACGGAGAGGAATGGCTAGCAGAAAAAAGGAGGTGATAATGCCTCTGTATAAGTCTTTGGTGCAACCTCATTTGGAGTATAGTGTGCAATTCTGGAGACCGCACCTTCAAAATGATGTGAACAGGATGGAGTCGGTGCAGAGGGTGGCTACTAAAATGATTAGTGGTCTTCATTATAAAGCATATGAGGACAGACTGAAGGATCTTAATATGTACACCTTAGAGGAAAGGCGGGATAGAGGTGATATGATTGAGATGTTTAAATACGTCCATGGCATAAATGTTCAGGGAGAGAGCCTCTTTCAATTGAAAGCAAGTTCTGCTACGAGGGGGCATGGGATGATGGTGAAGGGAGATAGATTTAGGAGTGATATGCGGAAATATTTCTTTACAGAAAGAGTAGTGGATCCATGGAATAGTCTCCCAGTGTTGATGGTAGAGATGAGGACAGTAACTGAATTCAAAAAAGCATGGGACAAACACAGAGGATCTCTAAAGGTAAAAAGGGGACTGTTGTAGTTGTTGATATGGAAGGACAGACTAGATATGCCATATGGTCTTTTTCTGTCATCATATTTCTATGTTTCTATGTTTCTATAATGCTTGGCAAGGTAGAAGGTCACCGTAAAAAAGAAAGGTCAGCAATGAGATGGATCGATACATCAACAGCAGCTATGGATACCTATCTATCAACAATGAGCCGCTTGGCTGAAGACCGAACAAAGTTTAGATCAACTACCCGGAGTGTCGCCAGGGGTCAACACCAACTTGACGGCACTTAACAACATTTTCAAGGTCATATTTTGCTACATTCTTGAGTGACTTGCTGTTTTTCAACTTTAGCTTGATTTGCATACTAGTTGTTGGTGATCTCCAGGTTTTGTCTTTTTTGATGTTATAGGGCTTTTCCATCATTGACTTCTACAGATGTAGTCAATTTGATTTTTGTACAATCCATTGGGTGATGTCCATGTGTATAGTCACTGCTTGTGTTACTGGAAGAAGATGTTTGAGATGAATAGAACATTGATCTTGCAGAATTCTATCAGTCTTCCTCCAGCTAAATCTCTAGAACTCATCAACTTCATCCTCTTCTGCAGCTGTTGTTGGGGCAAATAGCTGAATTATAGTTTTGTTAAAGAGCATTCCTCATAGACGCGTAGAAATTCTACTGGACTCAAACCCTACAACATCTCCACCCATTGCTGGTACCATCTGACTTCCGCTCAGCCCTACAAGCACTAATCATCCCCTACATCGACTATTGCAATTCCATCTACCACAGATTACCCCGATCAACCCTATTACCCCTACAAACAGCTCTTCACACAACAACTCGCATTATTCAAGGAGCATCAAGATACAATCACATGACACCTATCCTGAAACAACTCCATTGGCTTCCACTACAGCGCAGAAACCCAGTACAAAATCCTCCTAATGATCTTCAAAACACTCAACAATCAATCAGCCATACACCTACAAAATCTCAACTCATCCCAGTCCAACAGACCCAGAAGACAATCCACCAAAAACATCCAGACAATCCCCTGTGAAAAAACAAGAAGCACTCAACAACATACACAAGATCATTTGAGTTCTACACTCCAACCATCTGGACAAAATCAGAAATACCAAAGACCTTCTCAAATTCCATAAATACTAAAAAAAAAACACCACAGTACACTTCAGACCCACTACCTAACCTCCCCACCCCTACAATTTAGTCCCTGATAACTGTATAACCATACTCTGGCATTCATAAAGATGCTTTTGTGCATAAGTTAAGATTACTTGTATACAATAAAGAGTTAATGTAAAAAGTTAGAGTTCTATGTAAACATTGCTTAACTAAGCTAAATGTACACCACTTTGACCCAGTGAAAAGCGGTATAAAAGAACAGCCTAATTAATTAATTAATTAAGGGGCTTGTTTACAAAGCCGTGGTAGCAGTTTCTGATCGTTATCGGAGCCGTGGCCCCATTGCCGCGGCTCCAATAACAATTGGAAACCGCTACCGCGGCTTTGTAAACAAGCCCCTAAGTGTTCACTGATTACATTGTATTTCATTACAGTTCTTGCAAGTTTCTTCTTGATTATAAATGCAACATCATTTCTTCTTTGTCTTTCATTTCCAGCATAGTAGACCATGGGGGTCATTCAGAATAGCGAACAGTGGGGATGGACGTCCTGTTTGGATGTCCATCCCCGGTATTCACTCCCCTGCTGGCCCCAGCTAATGCTTCCCCATACGAACAGCACATTTATATGGGGAGGCCTAGATGGGGGCGAGAGGGGGCATTGCTGAGGCAGAGTGAGGACGGGTCATGAGTGGTCCACAACCCCAGATGTACAGGGCCAATTCTGAGGACCAGTACGACCGGGGCCATGAACATAGACGGGAACTTATTCCACTGCAGGGGTGGAATATGTCCAGCTGGACATCAGGGGATCCTGATGCTGGGACCAGTAAAAAAAAGGTAGGGGGTGCAGTAAGTTCCCCAGAGCTGGACCCTAGCCATGGGAGGCTGGATTGAGGGTCTGGCTGTTGGGAAAGAAGTAAATTGCCAGCAGCCAGCTTTCACAGCTCCTGAAGGGAGCCATGGAGCCTCTGACAGGTAATGGTTAATAGCAACCTAGGGTACACCAACTCTAATTCTCCTAGCTAACTACAATTACAATTAAAATCGACTAAATAACTACTTGTAAATCTTGTAAATAGATATATGTAATAGATCAAAATATGTAAATAAGTTCGTCTGTTATTTAACAAGTTGTCTGTTATTTAACAAGTTTTACCATATTTAGTCATTCATGATTAATGTATTTAGCAAAATTGTACCAAGTTAACAAATGTTCCATGTAAAACAGCTAATTTGTACCTAGTTAACAAATGTTCCATGTAAAACAGACTTGTAAATCTGTTCATTCCTTGTTCATTGTAAACCGCACCTGATCTGTGGAAGGTAGCGGTATATAAGCAACTGTTAAATAAAATAAATAAATAAAATAAATAAATGGCGCCAAAGCAAAGGGACGCCATGGCACTGCAGTTCCATTCAGGAGCCTGACTGAGGTAGCCAGGCATGGGGCTGTGCATGCAAGCCGATCAAAATCGGGGCCCAGCCTGCACGTTTAGGCCCTAGGCCCTAGACCCTATTCTGAGCCCGTGGGACACAAGTAGCCCCTGCGGGATCAGAATTGGGTCTGCCTCTGGGCATTCTGATTCCAATCGGCTGCACAGGGGCCTAGACAGTTACATTGGAGTATGCCTCCATGTGATCATCAGATGCAAAGTACCCAATGCCAGTCCATTTCAGTTTGCTGACACCCAACAGATCGAGTTGTACACATTCCATTTCATTACTGACCACCTCCAGCTTTCCTTGGTTCATGCTTCGTACATTCCATGTCCCAATATGTAAGACATCTTTGCAGCTTCTGACTCTCATTTCATGTGTAGCTACATCAACAGTCAGACATCCCGAGGGCTTTGATCCAACCATATCATAAATGCTGGCTTTACTCTGAAGAGTCTTCAGCTCCTCCCCAGTAGCCAGTTCCGACCTAGGGGTCTATCTTCCAGCACTATAGTACACTTTGTTTTGTTGCGACTATCCATTGGGTTTTCATGGCAAGATACAGAAGTAGATTGCCAGGCCTTTATTCCACGCAGGTAATTCTAGAGTTGTTGCCATTGTCACAGAAATGTGATCCTCCACCGCCAACACTGTCGCATTCTGCTGCTGCCCAGATGGGTAGTTTGTCTTGGTCAAGCACCTCACCTGAGACCTGTCCATCTTAGGAGATCCTGACAGTAATTAAGCTACTGATAGCTTAGCTCTCTCCATCACTGATGCACACAAGCCCTCACAGCATGATAAGCTGCAAACCAAGTGAGGGGATTCACCCTTATCTACCTGTTTATTCACGCCTTCAAAGAAATGGAGCAGACTGGTGAAGCAAGACTTCCCTTGGTTAAATATAAATCAGGGTGCACACTTGTTGCTTCCCAGCAAGAGCTCTTGGATTTGCCACCTATGGAGATGATTTCAGAAGGTTTACACATGTAAAGAATGGCATTTATACATGTGAATCTGGATGTACATATCAGGAACAATTTTAGATGAAACACAAATACAGATATGCATCCAGAATGCACAGATTGGAATGGGGAGTGTTCTGGGAATGGTTTGGGGAAACCTTAAAATAAAATGAATATTTCTTGTATTGCAACAGAAATGCATGTAACTGACTCTTTGGTGTTCAAACCACTCCAAGTAGCAAAGACAATTGGGCTTTGCAATTCAGCTCTTTTATTGGCTCCCTTTGGATATACAATTTTATAAAATCCAGTGCTTATTTGTGAGGGTTTTGGAAATTTGCTGTTGCTTCTGTAAGTCCTGCTACATGCACATACAAAGCTACAAGTGAGGCAACTCTTTTTTTGAATGCACTTTTTTGTAAAATGGCCATTTCTGATATACTGTATTTATCACCAAAATTCTGCTTCTCCCATATTCTGAAGGGTATTTACAAAAGGTTTTGCATTCAGTGAGTCTTTTGTAAAATAGCTTAAGTAGAACATGATAACATACATAGTAATATAGGGCCCGGATTTGAGCTGGGCAGTGCTATGCGCTGCGTTGGCGCATAGCCCACCCACCTCCCACCTAACCTGGATTTTCCATGCCAGGGTTATATGCGGCCCCAGCATAAAAAATCTGGGTGTTGCCGCACAGACAGGAAGCAGCAGGAGCTACCCATGTAGCACTGAGTTTTGATGTTACACGGTTAGCCCCAGCACCTTAAAGATAGGCGAGGTTTTCCTAACCGTGTAGCATCAAAAATCAGTGCTACATGGGTAGCACCATGGCCGGCATCCGCACCATCCCAAAACACCCCCAAGTAGCCTAATGGTTACAGCACTGGCTTGGGAACCAAGAGACCGGGGTTGGATTCCCACTAGCACTCCTTGTGGCCTTGGGCAAGTCACTTAACCCTCCATTGCTCAGAAAAATCCAATGTCCCTGTTTAATGCACGTTACAAAGTTTAAGTTACAGTATAAACTGCTTTGATTGACATGATAAAGCAGTATAAAAAACAGTTAAATAAACATGTCCCAATGCTATGTCGATAGCATCTGGGCACATTAGGGACATATCCAGGCTCTCTAAAGGGCACTACCCATGTAGGTGCCCTTCAAAAATCCCAGCTAAGGCCTTTACACGGGTAACTAGGGAAGTCACGTATTTTAAAATCAGATCCCCCAGACACCTACGCCCGTTACTCGAACCAGATGATTTCCGCACCATTTACCAAGCCCTGATCATTCCCCATTTCGATTATTCAAACTCCATACTACAAGGGCTCCCCCGATCCACCCTGAACCCCCTGCAACTTGCTATGAACAGTGCAGCGCGGGTACGCTTTGGGGCATCTAGGAGAGACCATGTGACACCCCTCCTGAAACAGTTACACTGGCTCCCCATTCAAGCCAGGATCAGTTTTAAGACCTTGCTGATGACTTTCAAAGCTGGCAAGGGGCTCTCCTCCTCCTCTCTATCTGACCTCATCCAACCACTTGCACCTAACAGACCAAGAAGAACCGCAGAGTCCAACATGCTAGCAATACCAAAAGAAATAACAAGATGCACCAAAACAACAGCTAACAGAGCCTTCCGACTCTGCGCCCCAAGTCTATGGAATACCTTACCAGCACATATCAGAGCAATCCCCAACTTGAGCCAGTTCAGGAAGGCCCTTAAACATTTCCTCTTCATCAAATATCTCACTGACAGCTCCGAACCTCAGCCCCACTCAAACAGCGAGCACCTCAACAATAGTAGTAGTCAACCAGGCAAGCCCTCGCAACAGGCGTCCCCTACAATGTAAAACATCAAACAGTATCCTTTCTCATTACACTGCCTATGTATATAGTTTACCCTGTTCTCCAAGTTCCATTTCCTATTAAATGTAATGACCAGACATATGCAAGTTATCCGATGTTTCTGTTCCATGTAAACCACGCTGATGGCAAATAGTGCGGTATATAAGAAATGTTAATAAATAAATAAATAATAATAAAGCCTTCAAAAATCAGGCCCATAGTATATGATGATAGATAAACACCAGTATGGTCCATCTAGTCTTCCCAGTAAGGTGGCTAGTGTAGATGTACCTGCCACTCCGTGCAGGTCACCCCCATCTATTTCTTGGCAACCCAGCAGCTCCTGGGCTTTCTTGGCAGTGTGACCAGAAGTAGATTGCCAGGCCTTTCTTCAGAGGCAATGGAGCATTAAATGACTTGCCCAAGGTCACAAGGAATGCTGGTGGGAATCAAACCCTGGTCTCTTAGTTATCAAGCCAGTGCTCTAACCACTAGGCTACTTCTCCATACCAGGTAAGGTAGGCACATACTTTATAAAATAGGGATGCAAGTGGTTGAACATGTGTGTACATTTAAGGCATGAGCACCTACCCCAGCTCTATGATAGGAGTAAACACCCACGCCTAGATTTTGCAAGACCTTGCGTGTTCAGATACTCTTCCTGTTTTGTGGTATTAATTGTCCCATGTCTTCCCTTCTTGTATTGGCCTGTTTGCAATTTGTATTCTTTATTTGTCTGGTTTTAAAGACATTGAAAGGATATTCACCAGTGATGGCTAGCTGTAGCCACTGAAACTTAAACCTGAATATTTGGGTTGCCCAGATTGGCAGGAAGCTAAGCGGGCAGTGGTGAACGTTCGGCCAACCATTGCTACACCTTCCTTTGTCCGCTTTTCCATAACCATGCAGCAGTAGCACCTGTGGATATTCATCACACTAATCATTAGGCTGCTAACCGTGTTAATCCCTTTGAATATCAGGCCTATTGTATACAACCATGATGCCAGTTTTATTTGAATGATGATACAAAAAAATACCTATAAATGAAATATTTTTTATAATTTACATACATAAGATTGGGATCCACCCAAACTCTCAGAATCAGGTCTACTGGCCTGGATGTGCAGGCCAGGCCCCAATTCTGATCAGCTCCATGCCCAACCACATATCCAGGTAACTCAGCCAGGCTCCTGAATGGAGCTGCGGTGCCATGGTGTCCCATCGCTATGGCACCACAGCTCCATTCAGGAGTCGCGATCCCCGGCCACAGAAAATCAATGTCATTTCCAACAGCTTGACCCCCGATCTGGCCTTCCATGGCCCCCTCACCTCTTGTCCATGGCCTAGCTCTGCCGTCCCCTGTCTACCTGGCTAACCACAGACGTACAGGTTTGACCTCAGAATCATCCCTATATATCCAGGATTGTGTTCCCGCCCACTGTCCGCCTTCACTCCTCCCTGGCCCACCCCCTCCCTCCCGCAATCAGAGTTATCCACACAAGTCAGCTATACATGCAAAGAGCTCTGTGGCCACCAGCACAATCCGGACATTTAGCAGACGTCCAGACACGCAAAACGTGGATCGAAATGACCCCCTTAGTGTCATTGAATATCCCCATCTATGTCCCCTATGCGGCCTGATGCTGTCTGGTTAGTATTAGGATGTGTCGGGGACGTTCTGGGACAAAACGGAGGCAGGGACTGATAACCAAGTAGCGGCAATATTGCACCGCTACCTGGTTAGCCTCTGCAGCTTCATGGCTTGTGCCGCGACCCCAGATATTCAATATCCAGGGTTAGGGATCGGTGAGCCCTATGTGTTTAAGCAGTGCTGCCTCCAGAATGTCCCCAATTTTTGGATGGATAATTTTGGCCCTATATCAACTTTATACATGCAATCTTATCCATTCAAGTGACCTGAATTTAAAAAAAAAAATTCATAAATGCTTTTGAATCAGACCAATTGTTTGTTTTCTTTACTGCTGTATATAAATCTTTCACTGAGCATGAATGAAAAAAGAGTAACTTTTGAAGAGAGAGAGATGAACTGTTCTCACCTCTGCAAGGCAAAGTTCAGTATCCACTTCACCTCCTAGGAGTCCTTCCTTCTGATTCCGTGTGTGAAAGTCACTTCTTCAGACAACTGAAATAGCTCTTCAGTGAAACGGGAATATGGAACAAATTCCCTTTTTACCCTTTCCACCTCTGATCCTCTTTTAATTCTCTCTTGGGATTCTCCTGAACTTCCTGGATGCCTCAGAGCTACACCTTCTGACCTCAGCACACTTCTAGGAAAAAAGTCAGAAAGAAGAATACAAAGAACCAATCTGGAGGAAATATACACTTTTGAAAGGAAATTCTTGGAGCAATTTCTCCAGATTGGTTAGTTCTGCATATGGCATGAACTCACTCGAGGTAGTTTCTCCAAATGGGTTAGCTTTGTGCATACTATGGCAGTCGTGAACCTCACTTCTTAGCCAGGGTATGTGGCATATGATCTTAGTCTTTCAAATTTACTGCTAATGCTACTTGCATCGTGCCAAAGAGAGCTTCCTTCTGGAGTTTGTAAAATGTAACAGGTATGGGTAGTTTGCCGAGATATCCTTGGAAATTCTTTTTTAACAAGCCTGTCGCTCCCAGTACAATGGGGAATATTTCTATATCTTTCTGCCACATTTTCTTAGTCTCTGACTGCATTTCTTGGTACTTCAGGATCTTCTGCCTCTCCAACGATTCACAGAATAATCACTCGATACAGACACTTCTATTATCAATGCTGTTCTGGTATTCTTCTCCTTTACCACTATGTCAGGTTTCCTGGCATCCAGTTTCTTATCCATTGGAATGGGAATGTCCCAGCTGATCATAACCTCTTTATTCTCTGTTATTCTTTTAGGGTCATGATCCCAATGTTTTTCAGGGACAGTGATGTTGTAGTGTTTACAGTGTTTACAGTGGAGGAGGCGTGCTACTTTCTTGTGCCTTTCAGTAAAGAAATTTTCTGCCATCAGAACTTCACAGCCTGCTATAAGATGAGTTACTGTTTCCAGTTCTTTCTTACAGAATTGACATACATCTGTTTTGCCAGTTTTTTCAATATTCGCCTTAAAACCATCTTGTCCATAATCCTCTGTCCTGGACTGCAATGATCAGTCTTTCATCCTTTGGTTTCAGTTTACCTCTCCTTAACCATTCTTGTCACTCTTGATTGATAAAAGGTTCTTGGAGCAATGTTCTGTATTTTCCACTGTATTTGTGCATTTTCCACTTGTTTTTCCTCGCCTGCTGATCTAATTCTTTGAAGAGTTTTTTTCTCTTGCTTTTCAAATTATGTTACTTCCTTTCCCTTGCATGCCTGTGAATTCTCACTCTTTCCTTCTAATCATCAGAATACTTCTCCAAGTTTGATGATGGAGACAGGTTTTGGACATTTACTTTCATATTTCAACACTTTTTGCATATTTGGATCTGATAATAATGTCAGGTAGGCTTGGAGCCTATGATAGTAGCTCTTTAGGTGTAATCTATCTCTAGAAGTCCTAGACCTCCTTCAGCTCTAGGAATGTACAGTCTTGGCATACACTGATTCTTGTAAATCAGTGGACAAGTTTTTCTTGTTGACACATCCAGTTTTCAAGATCTTTATGAGGCCGGTTCACAGTCTCAAAGTTGTATGAGAGTACAGGAATTATCAGCTAATTGATGGCTTGTATCTTATTCTGTGATGATAAAGCACTTTTCAATAACAATTTTAATCTCCTGCAATATTCTTTACTGATCTTCTCTCTCAATAGTTTCTGCTTGAGTGTCATTCCTTCCTCTATTCCAAGATACTTATATATTCCTGTTCAAGGTCCACGATGTCACAGACCTCAGAAAGGGAAATGTTTTTGGTTTTACTCAATTTTCCTCTGAAAAAGGTTGCCTTAGCATACTTGTCAAGGCCAAAAGTCATCCCGATGTCATCAGAAAACCTTTTCACCACATGAAGTTGCTCTGCTAATTGTTGGTCGCTGGAACTGTAGAGCTTCAGATCATCTATGAATAGTAGATGGGAAGTTGCTTCTGGGTTGTTACCTTCTTTAGTATTCAGGCTCAATCCATATCCCAAAGAGTGAGGACAGCACTCATTGGAATAAGCGTCAAACAAAAAAAAAGTGGTGACAGGAAATCTCCCTGACATATTCCTCACTGGATCTTAATGTCAGGAATGATGTACTGAACATCTTAATATCTCAAATAAAGTGAGGTTTGCCACATTGTCATAGTGAATGTAATGTATTCTATCAAACCATGGGTTATTTTATACATTTCAAGG
This sequence comes from Ichthyophis bannanicus, assembly GCA_033557465.1. Lineage (NCBI taxonomy): Eukaryota > Metazoa > Chordata > Amphibia > Gymnophiona > Ichthyophiidae > Ichthyophis > Ichthyophis bannanicus. The sequence goes on along the minus strand of CM066043.1, from coordinate 235,839,715 downwards.
CTTTGTGAAGCTTTTTAAATAGGTGTTAAAGCCAGGTGGCAGATCAAAAGGCCATTTTGAAAGACTCCTTCTATCCAAGCAAGAACTGTTAATCACCCACGAAGTTGGTCACTGCTTACCTCAGAAGCACAGAACAGGGCACTGTGTAGCATCCCTCTTTTAATAAGTCTTATTTACCTCCCACACTCCCCAACACCCACCCACCCCCGGGATTATCCTAGCTTTATAGGTACTTACACATCTTAAAGGAAAGGAGCTGCTCTCAGGTGCAGCTCTTTATCCAAATCAGTCATACATTAAGGACTTAAGATTAATTAAGCTTCAGGTAAACAATGTATATCAAATGTATTAGGTACACTTTTATTAGTACAAGTATCCACAGCAACCCTTAGTAAGTAAAGAACTTAAAGATTATTATTATTATTATTATTATAATTAAAGACTTATAAAGCGCCGCAACATATGAAGCGCTGTACAAACATAGAAGAGAGACAGTCCCTGCTCATCAGAGCTCACAATCTAATAAGACAGAAAACAAAATAAGTCACATAATACAAATAACAAAAATTTACAGGACAAAATAAGCAAATGTTGATAGAGAGATCAAGATAGGGTAAGACAGGAATGGAAAGCAATAGTGAAGAGGTGGGATTTTAGTCTGGACTTGAAAATGGCCAGGGAGGACGCCTGGTGCACAGAGATAGGAAGACTATTCCAAGCAAAGGGTGCTGCCAGTTGGAAGGAGCGAAGTCTGGAATTGGCAGTACGAGTAAAGGGCACAGATAAATGAAGACTGTTAGAAGGGCGAAGCAACCAAGAGGGAGTGTAAGGAGAGATGAGAGATGAAAGGTACTGGGGGGCAGAAGAGTGAATACATTTATAGGTCAGGAGGAGAAGTTTAAATTGGATACGGAGACGGATGGGAAGCCAATGAAGTGAAATGAGGAGAGGAGTGATGTGGGAAAAATGAGACTGGCGGTAAATGAGTCGAGCAGCGGAGTGTTGAATTGACTGAAGAGGAAAGAGGTGGCTTGCAGGGAGGCCGGCAAGGAGAACGTTACAATAATCAAGACGGGAGGTGATTAAGGAGGGGACAATCAATTTAGTGTTGTCAACAGAGAGGAAGGGGTGATTTTTGGAAATATTGTATAGAAAGAAACAAGTTTTAGCAATGAGCTGGATATGTGAAGAGAAAGAGAGAGGAATCGAAGATAACACCAAGGTTACGTGCTGAAGAAACAGAGAGGAGTACAGAGTTATCAACAGAGAGAAAGAAAGGGGAAAAAGCAGGGGAATCATTCGGGGGAAAGATAAGAAGCTCAGTTTTGTCCATGTTCAGTTTTAAGCGGCAGTGGGACATCCAGACAGCAATGTCAGAGAGGCAGAGTGAAATCTTAGACTGGATATCAGGAGAGATAACAGGTGCAGAAAGATAGATTTGAGAGTCATTGGCATAGAGATGATAGTGAAAGCCATGGGAAGAGATAAGGGTGCCAAAGGACTGGGTATAGAGAGAGAAGAGGAGTGGACCAAAGACAGAACCCTGAGGAACTCCTAAGGTAGTGGGGTTGAAGAGGAGGAGGAGCCATCGAAGCACACACTGAAAGATCAATGTGATAGATAGGAAGAGAACCAAGATAGTACAGAGTCTTTGAATCCAAGTGAGGATAGGTGATAAGAAGAAGGTTTTGGTCAACAGTGTCGAAGGCAGCAGAGAGATCAAGAAGAATGAGGACAGAGTAAAAGCCTTTGGGCTTTGCCAAGAACAAATCATTTGAGAACTTAGTAAGAGCGGTTTCAGTGGAATGTAGGGGACAGAAGCTGGATTGTAAAGGATCCAAGAGGGTATGAGAGGAGAGGAAATCAATACAACGGTGATAGACTGCATGCTCAAATAGTTTAGAGACAAAAGGAAGGAGAGAGATGGGACGATAGTTAGAAGGACAAGTGGGATCAAATGAAGGTTTTTTGAGGAGGGGTGTAACCATAGCATGCTTGAAAACAGAAGGGAAGGTTGCAGTGGAGAGAGAGAGGTTAAGAATATGAGAAATAGAAGGGATGAGAGATGAAAAGATGGAGCTAAGGAGGTGGGTGGGGAAGGGGTCAGAAGAGCAGGTAGTAGGTTTGGAGGAAGAGAGAAGGAGCGACGTTTCCTCGTAAGAGACCATAGGGAAGGAAGAAAGAGTGACAGAAGTTTGGGGAGGGGAGAAATGGGAAATAGGGGAGGAAGAGGGGGAGGAGGGGAACTGGAGGGTGATTGTGTGGATTTTGTCATGGAAGTAGTTAGCCAAGGTTTGGGCAGAAAGGGAGGGAGGAATCAGGGGTGGAGGCACACTGAGGAGAGAATTGAGTGTGCTAAAGAGACGATAAGGATTAGAGGAAAGAGAGTTAGTCTGATTGAGGAAGTAAATTTGTTTGAAAAGCGCAATGGCTGATTGGAAGGAGGAGAGCATGAATTTAAAGTGGAGAAAGTCAGGATAAGAGCGGGATTTGAGCCAGGCATGCTCAGCACAGCGGGCACAAGAGCGCAGAAAGTGGGCAATAGGGGAGAGCCAGGGCTGAGGAGAAGAACGCCTAACAGGATGGGGGATGAGGGGGGCAAAAGTATCAAGGGTGGAGGAGAGTGCAGTGTTATAAGAGGTCACAGCCTCATCAATAGAATTGGAAAGCAGAGTGGATGAAAGAGAAGAGGAGAGAGCTAAAGGATCAATGGCAAGAAGGTTTCTAAATTGGTTAGTGCAGACAGGGCAAGGCTGGGGTGGGGGATGATGAATAGTAAGGCTTAAAAGGTGGTGGTCAGATAAGGGAAGGACAGAGTTACAGAAATTGGAAGGTGAGCAGTAAGAGAAGAAAATTAAGTCAAGGCAGTGACCATGTCGGTGAGTGGGGGCAGTGGAACAGAGTTGAAGATTATGTGAGGAGGTAAGGGAGAGAAGCTTTAAAGCAGGGGGATCAGAAGGGCTGTCAACATGAATGTTGACGTCATCAAGAATAAGAGTGGCGAAGGAAGGGTGAGGAAAGGTAGAAAGCCAAGAATCAAAATCAGAAAAAAAAGTAGAGACGGAAATGTCAGGAGGATGATAGATAACAGCGACTTGGAGTGGAAGAGAAGAGAAGAGGTGGATGGAGTGGAATTCAAAGGAGAGAGGGGAATGAGAGTGAGGTGGCATGAGGGTCTGGAAGTGACAGGAGGGAGCCAACAGAAAGCCAGTACCCCCACCACAACCAGTAAGATCTAAACACAAGCTTAAAACTAAGATGCAGACAGCAGTCCAGCAGCGAGATGGGGGCTTTCCAGTCTTTTTCACTGAGTGTCACATGTATTATTTTCTCCCAGTTGGTGAGAGGTCTTACGTGTGCACTAGGTGCAAGGAGCTCTTTGCTCTCAGGGAACGAGTCCGTTCTCTAGAGGCTAGAGTAGCAGACTTGGAAGACATAAGAAAGACAGAGAGGTACATAGACGAGACCTACAGGGATATAGTCCTGAAATCCCACCTCCAGTCTGGCAGCATCCCTGTTGCCATGGAGGAAAGAGGTCACATGACAGGAGAGCATCACCTTGGTGTGGCAGGAAGTGATCCTGTAACTAGGACCTGTCCTCCAGGTGATGTAATAACCTCTCACACTGAGGAAGTTTCTCCAGGGCCATGTGCCCACGAGGAAAGGGTTAGAACAGCCATTATAGTTAGTGATTCGATCATTAGGCATGTAGATAGCTGGGTGGCTGGTGGATGTGAGGATCACCTGGTAACATGCCTGCCTGGTGTGAAGGTGGCGGACCTCACGTGCCACCTAAATAAGGTTTTAGATAGTTCTGGGGAGGAGTCTGCTGTCTTGGTACATGTCGGTACCAATGGCATAGGAAAATGTGGTAGGGAGGTTCTGGAGGCTAAATTTAGGTTTTTAGGTAGGAAGTTGAAATCCAGAACTTCCAGGGTTGTGTTCTCCGAAATGCTTCCCGTTCCACGTGCAGGACCCAAAAGGCAGGCAGATTTCTGGAGTCTCAATGCATGGATGAGACAATTGTGCAAGGATGAGGGGTTTGGATTTGTTAGGAACTGGGGAACATTTTGGGGAAAGGAGGGGCTCTTCCAAAGGGATGGGCTTCACCTTAACCGGGATGGAACCAGGCTGCTGGCATTAACCTTTAAAAAGGAGATAGAATAGCTTTTAAACTAGATAATAGGGGAAAGCCGACAGTAGCCCAAGAGCGCATGGTTCAGAAGAATGTATCCTTGAAGGATACTACCAAAAGCAGAGAGGTTCCAAAAAAGAGTAAAGTAGCCCAAATGTCCTTGAGTATGGAGCAGAGCTTAAAGATTCCAAATAACAATGCCTACCAATTGCCAGATTAATATGAATAAAATACAGTCTCTAAAATGCTTGTATGCAAATATTAGACGTCTAAAAAATAAGATGGGAGTGTTAGAATATATAGCACTAAATGAGAGGTTAGATATGATTGGAATCTCAGAGACATGGTGGAAGGAGGACAACCAGTGGCATACAGTGATACCTGGGAACAAACTATATCGTAATGATAGATCTGATCAAATTGCTGGAGGGGTTGCACTCTATGTTAGAGAGGGCATTGAGTCAGAAAGGATTAAAGTTTTGCAGGAAACAAAATTTGCTGTAGAAGCTCTATGGATTGAAATTCCATGTAAAAAGGGGAAGGCGATGGCAGTGGGGGTGTACTATCGACCCCCTGGCCAGAATGAAGAAATAGATGATGAAATGTTCAAAGAAATCAAGGAAGCTAACAAAAGTTACAGCACAGTAATAATAATGGGTGATTTCAATTACCCCGGTATCGACTGGCTCAGTGTCACGACAAGACATGCTAGAGAGATAAAGTTTCTAGATGAAATAAATGACTGCTTCTTGGAGCAGCTGGTTCATGAACTGACCAGAGGGGAAGCCATACTGGACCTAGTCCTTAGTGGAACACCAGATCTGGTGCAAGGGTATTGGGGCCACTTGGCAATAGTGATCATTGAAAGATCGTATTTGATTTAATTAATGGAGGAGGGATGGTAAGGAAATCCATATTACTACCTTTTAAATTTTGACAGGCAGACTATGATAAAATGAGGAAAATAGTTAAGAAAAAACTAAAAGGAGCAGTTGCAAAGGTTAAAAACTTACATCAAGCTTGGGTGTTGTTGAAAAATTCAATCTTGGAAGCTCAGACCAGCTGTATTTCACGCTTTAAGAAAAGTGAAAGGAAGTCCAAAAAACTGCCAGCATGGTTTAAAGGTGAGGTCAGAGAGGCTGTTGTTGACAAAAAAGCATCTTTCAGGAAATGGAAAAGAGAGCCAAATGACGAAATCTGGAAACAGCACAAGCACTGGCAAGTTAAATGCAAGGCATTGATAAGGGAGAATTTGAGAAGAAGCTTGCTGTGGAAGCAAAAACATGTAATAAAGGCTTTTTCAAATACATTTGTAGCAAAAAACCTGTGAGAGAATCAGTTGGTCCATTAGATGATAGAGGGGTTAAAGGGGCAATAAGAGGTGACAAGGCGATAGCGGAGAGACTGGATGAATTCTTTGCTTCGGTCTTTACTGAGGAAGATGTAAGGATGTTACCCATGACTGAAATGGTATATAAAGGTGCGGAAGATTTGAAGGAAATATCGATACATCGGGAAGATGTATTAGAACTATTTGATAAACTGAAGAGTAGCAAATCACCTGGACCAGATGGTATACATCCAAGGGTATTGAAAGGACTGAAATATGATATTGCAGACCTGCTATTAGTAATCTGTGAACTATCATTAAAATCATCTGTAATACCTGAAGATTGGAGGATGGCCAACGTAACGCCACTTTTTAAAAAGGGTTCTAGGGGTGATCCGGGAAACTACAGACCAGTGAGCCTGACGTCAGTACCAGGAAAAATGGTAGAAACCATCATAAAGAACAAAATTACTCAACATGTAGATAGTGATGGCTTAATGGGAGACAGCCAACATGGCTTTAGACAAGGAAGATCTTGTCTTACTAATCTGTTATGTTTTTTTGAAGGTGTGAATAAACAAGTAGACAAAGGTGAATCGGTGGATATAGTGTATTTCGACTTTCAGAAAGCCTTTGACAAGGTCCCTCATCAGAGACGTTTGGCAAAACTAAAGAGTCATGGAATAGAAGGCAGTGTACTATTGTGGATCAGGAACTGATTAAAAGATAGAAAGCAGAGGATAGGGTTAAATGACCAATTTTCCCCATGGAGAAAGGTGAATAGTGGTGTACCCCAGGGATCTGTGCTGGGTCCGCTGCTTTTTGACATATTCATAAATGACCTGGAAAAGGGAATAACGAGTGAGGTTATCAAATTGCAGATGACACAAAGCTATTTAAAGTAGTTAAAACCCATGAGGATTGTGGAAAATTGCAAGAGGATCTTGATAAATTGGAAAACTGGGCATCAAAATGGCAGATGAAATTTAATGTGGACAAGTGCAAAGTTATGTACCTAGGGAAGAACAACCCAAACTATGGTTACACGATGCAAGGTTCCACATTGGGAACCACCACCCAGGAAAAAGATTTAGGCGTCATCATGGATAACATGTTAGAACCCTCCGCCCAGTGTGCAGTGGCGGCCAAGAGAGCAAATAGAATGCTATGTATCATAAGGAAAGGAATGGAAAATAGAACAAAGGATATTATAATGCTTCTGTATCGTTCCATGGTGCGACCGCACCTTGAATATTGTGTGCAATTCTGGTCACCATATCTTAAAAAGGATATAGCGTTATTAGAAAAGGTTCAGAGAAGAGCCACCAATATGGTAAAAGGGATGGAAGGATACCCCTATGAAGAAAGGCTAAAAAGATTAGGGCTCTATAACCTGGAAAAGAGACGGCTGAGGGGAGATTTGATAGAAGTCTATAAATTAATGAACGGAGTGGAACAGGTAAACGTAGATCGATTGTTTACATTATCAGATTATAGAAAGACTAGGGGACATGCAATGAAGCTACAGGGTAACCTATTTAAGACTAAAAAGAGAAAATATTTTTTCACTCAACGTGTAATCAAACTCTGGAATTTGTTACCAGAGGATGTAGTAAAGGCTGTTAGTGTAGCTGGGTTTATAAAAGGTTTGGACAAGTTCCTGGAGGAAAGGTCCATTAACCATTATTAAAAAGGGACCCAGGATATCAGTGCTTGACCCAATACAAGCATTGTGGAACCTGAGTCTTTTGGGGAAACTGCTAGGTATGTATGACCTAGATTGGCCACTGTTGGAAACAGGATACTGGGCTTGATGGACCTTGGTCTGACCCAGTATGACATATCTTTTGTTCTTATGTATTATCCAAGAGTGTGGGATGCTGTGAAAAGCTTGCTTATAATCAAGACATGTGGCACTGAGATTCCTGCCTTTCTTAGCACTGGCCACGATGGCCTTATTCAACATTAACTGGCTTTTGGTCCCATATGCTCCCCTCTTATTGCCCTTTTGCTCTGTCACCATGATTTTATTGAGCTCAGTATGATTGTATATTCTGTCTGCATCTATCGTCATGAACAGCTTATAGATTGTAGGTAAACAGGCTATTGGTCTATGTTGCTCAGGTCTCCCTTCATAAGGAGAAACATTCTTCCTGTAGTAAGAAATAGCTGTGTTAAGTCCAGTTGCTTGAACAATTGATTTTTGCAGTTTGCTAGGTCTTGGTAAAGTGATATTAACTGTTTGAGTCAAAGGTTAGTTACTCCATCTGGGCCAGGGCTCTTCCAGTTTGGGGCTTGTTTTAACCTGCTTTCTAATTCTTTCTTTGTTACTACAGGCCATTCCATAGGTTTGAAGTTTGATTTTTCTAAATCCTTCTAAATGCGGGGTAACCATTCTGCTTCTTGATTGTGCTTTATATGGTTCTCATATAGCTTTCTCCAGAAGGTTTCGGTTTCCGCTATGGTTGGTGGTGTTTTTACAAAATTAATGCTTTTTCCCAATTCCCTGTAGAATTGTTTTGAATTATTTCTAAATAGTTTATTTTGATATCTTTCCCTCCTGTTTTCTTCATATCTTTGAGGTTTTTGCACTTCTGCTGCTGTTTTCAACTTATTGAATATAAATTTCAGGTCTTCTTCTGTTAATGCAGCATGCTTCAGCTTGATGTCTTAGATCTTCCGTAATATCTTTATTGATCTTAATTCTTTTAGGTACCCGTCTATCAGGGATACTTCTGCATGCAATGATTGTATTTTTCCTTCGATGCACTTTTTCCAAGGAAGAACCGTTGTTCGCTTTTTCTTCTGGCCCTACACTTTAGTTGGTAGTATTCTCGCAGTAATAATTTTAGTGGCACAATATTGTATTTGATTAATTTCTGTGATGTCAGTAAATGGTCCCTTTATACTAGATATGGCATTGTTCATCTTAATTATCATATTTGTAACCTTAGATGTTAAATTTAGCTTGGGTAATCTTTCTCTTGCTGGGAACCAGCATATTCATTTTTTTCTGTATGGGCTAGGACTTCTATCTTGAATTCCTCCACCTCTGAGTCTTCCTTCTCTGTTGCTTCTACCTCTCCTTTTCTTCTTCCTCTTCAATTAATTTGTTGACCCTTCCTTTACTCATCTCACACTCCTGCAGATCCAGACCTCTCAACTCCATCTCCCCCTCAACCTCTCTTTCCTTTTCGGTGTCTTCCTTTCTTCTGGTACTCTCACCTAGGTCCCCTCCTCCCTGTATTTCTTTGTCCACAGAATCCCTCAGTTGCTTCAAGATGTCATTCACATACTTTTCTTTGATCTTTGAAATTAAAGATCTTAAATTTGCATCTGATGCTTTTTCAGTTTTTCTAATGGCAATTTTCCTCTTTCTTCCAGCCTTTGGAAAACTCTTTGTATATCCTCTTAATTTAAATATAGGTTTTGTAGCATAAAAATAGCAGTACATTATCTCCTCTTTACCTGCAGAATTCCACTTAACTGTAGTTAATCCTCTTAACTTTTTCATTATCTGTGGTTTATCTCCTGCCACAGTGGGTCCATGGACATGTTCACAATGGCCTTTATCTGTGGCAGGGATGTTATCCGTTTCTGCAGCACTTGCACTATCACAGCCGCTATCATTAACCCTTGTGCGTAAGCTACGTGCGGGCACCTTTTTATCCTGGGCAATGTGCGGCCAGTATGAATTTTTGTTCTTCATTCCAACCATGCTTTCATTGTATTGCTGAGATTTAGTATAGATATTATACAACGGGGTCACCATGTGAAGGTACTCAGCAAAATTTGAGGAGGGAATTTTATTCTCTCCAAGAGATGCACATCAGTTCAATAGCTGCTGCACATCCCTTTGACTCCTGGATGCCTCAGAGCTACACCTTCTGACCTCGGCACACTTCTAGGAAGAAAGTCAGAAAGAAGAATACAAAGAAACAAGAGCCAATCTGGAGGAAATGCACACTTTTGAAAGGAAATTCTTGGAGAAATTTCTCCAGGTTGGTTAGTGTTGCATATAGCATAAACTCATTTCTAAGTAGGGTGGGTGATGCCCGAGATAAAATCCACTCCTTCTCACTGGCTCTACCAATTCAACATAAATATTAAGGGACAATTTTGGGACACCTTTACTCTTGAACTAATGCGAGTTTGCACAATTTTACTCTCTCTCTCTCTCATTTCTGTTGATTTTAAAGATCTTTGATTTTAATCTTCACTGCCATCTCTTGTGCCCCGATATCTGCATGCTATGTCTTTTAAACATCAATCATTGGCCTGATTCATAGCCTTTGATAATATCTTCAAAGAAGTAGAAATCTTGCACTTTACAAGCTTTCATTGCAATAATGGCCTTGTTTACTTTTTTAGTCAATTCTACCTCAGTCTTTTGCTGTAAAAATAAAAGATATCTTCAAGCTGATGCAGAAAACCTTTGTATTTAAATTACTTTTTTACTTTCATCTTGCAGATCAGTACTAACATTAATGTGGAATGCAGTTAAAGTTTTAAAAATTATAGAACAGTAATCTATTGGTTTGAGTCCAGAGGCTCAGATAGTAAGTGCTGTGTGTTTGAACGCAGAAGATTCCCAGTTCCATGTCTGAGTCCAAAGTGATCAAGACTGAGGAGTCTATTTACCATGCCAATATTGTTTATTAACATGGCATATCTATGCAAATGCAGGGAAAGCAGCTCATTATGAAAAATGAATGAAGCAGCTTACAGTAAAGTTGGCAAATTATGTTATTCGGTCAAAGTTAATAACACCTGATAACACAAGCTGATGATCCTTGACAGATTATCTGCCTCTTTAAATCCCTCTACAGGAGCAACCTCCAGTCCCCGACCCACAATGCATTTCAATAAGAAGCTCCCTCTCTCCCTGGAAGGCCTCTCACACTGATGCGTTTTAAGTACAAAGACTCCTGGACTCATCCCATACCCGATCTCCAATTGCTCCTGCCCAGTAGTTTCCGCAGTAAAAATAGTAGCCTCAGACCCTTAGGGGTGAGGCTGTCAAATAATGTCGTTTTCCTTATTTGACACCCTGACACCAAGCTATATTTTCACAAGACTACTGTTATGTTTTTGCAGCAATCATTTTTATTGAGACAGCAGCCAGGGCAGGACTGACTGAGAATCACTCTTACCCACCGTTGGTTACCAAGGAGACCACCATTAGCTGCCAGGAAGTGTGAGGGTGAGGAGTGAGTCCAGGGGGTCTTCTTTATCAAACACTTCAGAAGTGAGGGCCATCCAAGGTAATAGCATTCTGACCATAAGTTCATTGATGCAATGCTCTGCTCCTATAAAATGTTCCTCCGCAGAGCTGTCACCTTCATCTGCCTTATGGGGTCTGATCAGGGCCGTACCGAGCCAAAATTGTTCCCTGTGTGACTTGCACATCTGGTGTGCCTGCCTCCCTCCCCCATCATCTCACCGCCTTCATGTCTAGCCAGCTGCCCCCCCTCGCCCTGCTGCTGCCACTTTTTGTCTTCTCTGAGGCAGCAGCAGCGAAACAGACCTGATTTCCAATTTAAAAAAAAACCAAAACATGCGGATCTTGTATGCAGTTCTGGTTCCTTCCTCCCTTCTCTGATGTAGGTTGCATCAGAGGAGGGAGGGACTAGGCCAGCCATTCAAATGCGGGTCTTTGCAATTCTGCGTTTGAATGGCTGGCCTGGTCCCTCCCTCCTCTGACGCAACCTACATCAGAGAAGGGAGGGAGGGACTAGAACTGCATACAAGCGTGGAGTTGAAGGACTCTCATGGGGATTTTTGTTTTAAATTGGAAGTCAGGTCTGTTTCGCTGCTGCCACTGAGAAAACTAAAAGTAGGCAGCAAGCAGCAGGGCAACAGCAGGCAGCGTGGGTGGAAGCCCCTAAGCCTTTGCGCTCTGTGCGGCTGCACCACTCACACAGAGCTAGGTACGGCACTGGGTCTGATACTGTATCTGCACAAATTTGGCCTGTCTCTCCAGTAGACATTCTTCATCACATTACCTGCTCTTAATAATATATACTACCTTAGAGGAAGAGCATGAGTGGGATCCCCTTATGTTGAATGTTTTTCCAATGTGGGATAATTGTGGGCTCCTGCGATGTGTGTTGGCATAATTTGTAGCTTGGTATCTTCTTGGTAAGCTCGACGTTATGAGTGTTCGCCAGATCATTTCCCCCCCAGGTGTACTACCAAGACCTACGGGCTCCCACCCACCTTCTTTGTGCAAAAGGGTTGGGACTAGCTAGTCCCAGATCATACCGTGAATGCCCATTCATACAAAAGAAGCCTCAGCCATGTGCAGCCCCAAGTTGAGGCCCTCCTCTGTTGCCCAGTGTATGTATGAATGGCCATATAGCCACACTTCACGGCATCCTCAAGGAGTACCTATACCTAGGAGAAATTATTCAAAACAAGGACAAAAGAAAAAACTGATTAGCCAACAACCAATAATGCCGAGCAATCATGTCCTGACCTCCGGCCAGACATATAATTTATATTGGTCAGAGTGCCGCCTGCCCAGGGACATGATTTGGTCCCGTGTCATGCCAAGCCCCGCTGTGGTGGTAGCCGCCCCTATGCAGAATGAGTGTGTGCCACAATGGCCCACCCCTAAGCCAACATTAGCAATGGCCAACTTCATTACCTTGGTGAACTGAAAGCATGAGGGGGTGTACCATCCGCGTGGATCAAGAGTTGCTTGCATCCCTGCGGACAGGCCCAACTATATTCCTGAGAATTCCACACCATGCACGTGGATATCTTGGCCGCCTGTCCATGGGAACCATCTTGGATCTACAAATATACAGTACCAATGTGCCACCACTCAATGTGGTATCAGCTATCTGGAGGCCCAAGTGTCCCAGTTTGCACTTTGAGGATACCAACCCAACCCCAACCTTAAAGCCCCGAAGAATGCCAAGGAAAAAGCACATCTGAAAAGGCGTGCCTCGAAAGTGTCATAACAAACCTCATCCATGGCAGCGAACAGCAACCTCAAGCCCTCATAAGTGAGTGGGAGTCTTTGGTCTGGTGGGCAGCTACTCTAGGCCGACCATCCCTTCATTACCCTAACAATGACAAAATTGGCTGAAAGGCTCCACTCTCCCATTGCTTTGTCAAAAAAAGATGATGCCCACCAAGTGCATCTGGACCACAGATTTACTCATACCCCTACCCTTACACCAGAGTATCCAATGCAGAAGGGTATCAGTCTTTAACCAGTCAACATCCCTGATCAGATTATCCGCATAGTATTCCCAGACATGTTCTCAGGCCTTCAAGCATTTCTGACTGGTATGTTCGGCCATAGAACCCATCCAGAGACTCCAAACTTTGGTGGGCCAAACACCTAGACTGCCTCTGGAATGGGTGTCTTGACAGCGATGGTATAGAATGATGTCATCTTGAAACAAGAAAACACATTGGCAATAGTATTATTGTAACTGGGAATGTGCTCAATCCTAAAAGTAATACTGTGCAATAGGCAAAGCAAGACAATCTCCCAGAGAAACAACACCACCCCCAGCATCCTGGCATACATCCCGTTCACTGCCTGCATTAATGCCATGTTGTCAGTGAGAAATATGATTGCCTTACTGGCCAATTGCAAGACTCAAGTAAATAATGCTGTCACTATGGGGAACAACTCCAGGAAGATGATATCCTTGGAAGTGCCAAAGGTGTGCCAATCGCCCAGCCAGGGCTCAGAGCACCAAGTCCCTTTGAAGTATATGCCAAATCCAGTCCCACCAGATGCATCAGTGAACAATTCCAGATCAGAGCTTTAAATGGGGGAGTCCTGCCAGAATGCCAGGCCATTAAAAGACTGGAGGAAAAGCTCCCAGATGCCATTGTCATCCCGTATGTTCTTACTGACCCTGATATGATGGTGTCGCTTCTTGATCCCCCTCGTAGTCAAGGCTAGGTGCCAGCAGAAAACCTATCCCGGGGATTACCCTGGATGTGAAGCACAATAAGCCAAGCAGAGAATGGAATTGCTCGTCTTCCTAATGCCCCTCATCACCTTGATGGCTGCTCTCAACTTATCTAGCTTGTCTATGGGCAATCAAGACACCTGGGCCTGTATGTTTAGTTCAATGCTGAGGAACGTAATTGCCGAGGAGGGGCTCACGTTTTTTTCAAAACCAAAACACTGGGCAATGTACTCAAAGGAAGGCAAGACCATTTTGCACTCCTCGAACCTGGCTCCCATGAACAAAAAGTCATCAAAGTAATGTATAACAGAGCCGGGCCCACACCCAATGCACAAAGGAGCTAAAGAGTTTCAAATATGCACAAGAGATGGAACATCCTATACGCTTACATTTGTCATAGTAATAATTACCCTCAAAAAGGAAGCCAAGCAAGTGAAAGGACTCTGGATGCACCGTACTATCACTATGGCCTGGTAAACTGATACATATTAAACTGAGCACAGATGAGGGTTGATATGATCATTAGCCAAGTTACCATCCAGATACAATAGGTTGTGTATTAGGCAAAATTTGCCCAGCTCCTTCGTCGGGAATATACCTAACGGGAAAATATCCAAACCAGGGAAAGGAGGTTCCTGGTAGGGGCCAACCACCCTCCCCAGGTTGATGTCCTTAAAAAAATCTTTCTCTGACCACCTAGAATTGCTGAAGATTAGAAGGAGAATTGCACACTGGTTGCAAAGTGAGACACTCAGGTATGGAGAAAGGGATGCGGAAACACTGAAAAAAAACATCAAGGATGCTGTGAGCCTGGTCCTGATGGGGATTAGACCGTAGCTATGTCTGCATGTTCTCAAGCCTGATAGGTAATGGGGCTAGGTCCATCAGTTCAGTGCTGGGTGAGGCCTATAAGACTTCTAGTCTCTAGTGGATCTGCAAAATGTGACAGGATGGCTGGCACCACAGGCCGAACACACATGCCTGAATTTGCATGGGTTCCATGTGGATTGTCCATTATTAAACTGGTGGCAGTATCACTGGCGGGCCACCTGCCCGAAGGAGCATATGGGGTATGCCCAAAAGGGCTGCGCACTATCGGGGTTCAACGGCCTGTTGCAAGACATTTCATCGAGCCAGAGGTCAAGCAATCTATGATGCCACATAATTGTGTGGTCCTCGGCCATATTCTTCCTAAACTTAACAACATAATTCGGCCATGCCCAGCCACCAAAGCACTTGTGCACGCGGATTATAGTATCCAGATAGCTAATTAAATAAGGACTCAACTCTGGCTCTCACTCGACTATTAATCAGATGTAAAACTTCACTCAAAATCTAACCAAAGAGTACTGATGTACTAAAGAGAATTTTTTGGGGTTAATTCCATATTTCACAAAAGCAAATTCTTAAATATCTATTGAGGAAGGTCTCAGACTCCACGGCACTGGACTTAGCTACAAAGCTGTAGACCAATTGTGCCTATTTGCATCAACGACCTCCCCCAAGAAAGTATGTTGTTCTTAATACTATCTCGTACTTAGGATCAATCTCTCAAATACTGTGTATCATTTTCCAGATCTCTCACTCGACTATGACATGCATAAAAATAGGAAAGGCTGAGACCCAGTTTGTAATTGATTTGAATATTTTTGGCTTCTTATCCTTCTCACCAGACAATCTCTCTTTCTCCTTATTGTCCTTTTCTTCACCCTCCTGGGCCCTGATTAACAACAAAAAATATCTATGAACTCTCTTTTCCATATCTTTTTCTTCATCCTTTTGGACATAGAATTTGCCAACAAGGTGACACCATAGAGTACATCACCACCAGAGGCAGCCATTGAAGCCCCCACTGGTGGTGGCGCCATGACACCAACCCCCCCCCCGCCCATGCTGCTGTCCCCACAGTTATGCCCGAAGAACTACTTTCCCTGACTCTGCCCAGCCAGACCCTGGATGCCGAGCTCTTCTTGTGTGCCTTATTCTTAAAGTTTTTTAATACATTCTGAATAACACTCAATAGAACAAGCTCCCTGTCGCTATCTGATACTGAGTTCTCAGATATTAAAGTCACCAAATCCCAAGCCCCAGAGCCCCCCCACAGACTTACCACCAGACAAAGTCCCTGCTGAGCTGGCCCTGGCGTCTGACTGTTCAGGTAGTATTTCCTTATCAAACCATGGGTGGCTTAGCCTCAAGGCACTGCTGGATGACCCCTGGACTGTGCTGGCTAACTTGCTCACATTGCACCAAAATGAGCTCCTCCATTTCATCCATTGTATTCGTCGCCAAAGTCACCTGCTGAGCTGGCATTGCCCGCTTACTATGATGTGGGGGTGTCACAGCCATACCCTAAAATAGCCAGCCCAGGCCCGCCTTCCCATCCCCTCCCCCACATATTAACCCCTGCCTGTCACCCCTGCCCCCTTGTGCCCATTGGCTACTAACCGAGCCACCTGGGACTGTTCTGCCATGAAAAGATTAGCATATCGCAATGACATCCTGGTGCCTACAGCAGAGTCCATGATTTATAGATAAATACCATTTTTGAAGCTGAACTAGTTGTGAGATAGGATGAATTTCATTAATTTTGTAGTAGCATCCGGTGTGTTTTAGAGGTCTAGGGTAGATACCTTTCAGAATTTGTCATATGTGGCTCTTCCATCTGCATTGTGAATGTTGCCGAATAGTGATTCTACGTCCATGGTGAGACTGGTGTCTCATATGAAGCTGTTTGCTTTGGGGGTTATTCTGAGCCATGAATAGCAGGGATGGACGCCCCAACGGCTTTTCCTGCCTGAATAACTTCCCCACCAATTGTGCGGGGAAGTTAGATGGGGGCAGGGAATATGCGGCCTGGGGATGGAGTCTGGGTGGGCAGTGGGTGGTCGCTGGCCCTGGACATACAAGGCCGATTCTAATGTCGGCCTGTATGTCCAGGACCGGCGAAATGTCCGGGGAAGTTATTTCACCTCCGAGGTGGAATAACTTCCCAGGACATGATTTTTTTTGCTGCCAGGGTGCAGATCGGGCAGGAGGGGCTGGAGGACATTCTCCGCAGCCTGACTCTGGCCTTAAGAGGCCAGATCGGGGGTCAGGCTGCGGGAAATTAATTTTATTCTCTGGCGACCAGCATTGCTTCTCTTCAATGGAGCCGCGGTGCCATGGCAACATGACGCCATGGCGCCGCAGCTCCATTGAAGAGCCTTGACTGAATTAGCCGGGTGCAGTCCTACACGCGCAGGCAGGACAGAATCGTAGTCCTGGCCTGCATGTGCAGGACTGTTCGCGATTCTGATTCTGTGGGGCCGGATGCACAGAGGGGATCTACGTCGAACAGAATCGGGCACTTTGTGTACTAAGGATTTGAAAATCTCTTTATGAGTCCGCATAGTTCCTCCACAAGTGGGCCACTACCATATATGATTAGTCTACTAGACTTTCCAGGTTTGTGGATTTCAGATAGCATGTAGAAAGGACCCACAGAACAATTAGTTGGCATGAGTATACGGTATTAAGATACTAATTTTTAAAGTTAAAATGATAAGAAACTTCCAGACAAGAACAGACTCAAAAATATGGGCTTCCTATTACATTTTAAAGCCTACATTTTTATACTTTGGCACCTGTTAACCCCCCCCCCCCCCCGTCTCTCCCATTGCTTCTCCCACCCCACCCCACCCCCATCCCCCCGGACACACACTCCTTTTCGGACTATCACTGGAATGCTTTTGTGATTCACCTGTTTATTCTGGCATTGTCAGCTTTTGCTCATAGTGTCCTGACCTTTCACCCTAAAGCTAGTCAAAGCTTAGGATAGATTGGACATCAACAGAGACTGGGCCAGTCATTTTCAGAGTTCAAACCCAACGTGCCACACGTGCGCGAATTTCCTTTACAAATTTCTCTACTGCGCTTTCTATGGAGAGAAGTACTTCAAGTTTTAAATATATGCATTATAATATGACAAAAATAAAAACTGAAATATAGAAATACAAGTGATTAAAATGGAGACTTATAGATAGAAAGTGAATATGTTCCACCCTTTATTAAGTAGCTCCAACATTCTTTAAATACTTTTCTCACTGCCTTGACTTACTGGGGGTCTTTTGAGTTTGATACATATTGTTGTACTTTCCCAGTTTCTTGATTTTTTTCTTTGATTGTATTAGTTACCCATTGTTGCCTGAGAATGGTGTCTGACACCTTCACTTTCACAGAAGAACAGTTAAGCAAGGGGTTTCCTTGTTTGATAATATTGATGGGGTTGGAACTGATCAAGCCCCGTCAACCTTTTCAGAATTAAAAGGCCTTCATAAGAGACTCATTAGAGCTCAACTACACAATTCTGCCATGACACAATATTTAAAATCTAGCATTATTCCTCAGGGACTGCGAATGCCCCGGGCCCTGAAAATGTTTTTGGGTGACCCAGCATTCTTGGCGAAGTCAAATGCTATTTTGAATAAGTGCAGTTTTGATATTATAGCACTTTTGATTGAACAAACAATGACTGAAGTGCAACTTATACAAACACAAGTCACTGATTTGAATGATAGAATCAAGTCTTCCTTTGTTGACCAGGGCTATGCGGCACAGATTGACGAGATAACAAACAACTATCTAATTTTCATGAATATGCACGCAGCTTAAAAATAAAAAAAAATTAAATGTGACCAATCTGATTATGAAAGCAATCATGTATACAGGTGAATATACACAATGGAGCATAACGACAAGCCTCTTAAGCATGTGTTTTTTCAACATTCAACTGAAAATACTGCTGACAGTGATGAGTCAGAGGATAGGATTGCTTATAGACATTATCGACCTCAGCAGGAGAAGAAATTGGATTTTCGCAAGGTTCCGTTTTGAGGCAGATGGCCTCGGCAAAGCCACCAATACGATCAGTTGGGGGAGGACCCAATACCAGATCCATGACCAAACAACAACAGTCATTAACATCTCAGGGCAGGTTTTCACTCTTGATCAGCTTCAGGTGCTGGACTTAGGCCTTTCGTTCATTCCTACTGTACGTTATGACCCATTTAAAGTGTAGGTGACTTTGCATAACTATTAATAGTGCAATTTTTTCTGGAAAACCTGTGGTTCCTGATATCTCGGTGGTGAGAAATCCATCTAAATGGATCCCCCCTAGTGCCCTGGACTCGGCATCACTCACATTTCAATGATTAATGTTGTCTGAAGGACAACTCCGCACTGCCTATTCTAATTTCTCGAGAAATGAGTTAAAGGCTTTGTCCCAACTTGCACAGGCAGACAGTTTGGTCATCTGCAATGTGGACAAGGGAGGGTCTGTGGTTGTTTATTTATTTAACAGATTTTTTATATGGCTTTATCATTTCAATCAAGATGGTTTACATTGTAACTTCAACTTGGTAATGTACATTAAATTAAACAGGGACATTGATAACTTGGATTTTTCTGAGGCAATGGAGGGTAAAGGGACTTGCCTAAGGTCACAAGGAGTGCTAGTGGGAATTGAACCCTTGATCTTCTGGGTAATTGGCAGTTGCTCTAACCACTAGGCTATTCCTTCTTCAATCTAAAACTGCTTACCACACTGAGTTGATGACCCAGTTGTTGAATCCCCAATATTATAAGGTTCTTATTAATGATCCTACTTTAGATATACAGGCACAAGTTCAATCTCTGGTTTCACAGGCTTCTCAAGCTGGTTGACGTACAATAAAAGAAAGCTC
This sequence comes from Ichthyophis bannanicus, assembly GCA_033557465.1. Lineage (NCBI taxonomy): Eukaryota > Metazoa > Chordata > Amphibia > Gymnophiona > Ichthyophiidae > Ichthyophis > Ichthyophis bannanicus. The sequence continues at coordinate 235,820,587 of CM066043.1, read as the reverse complement.
TTGTGTAAAACATCTCCTAAAATACCTATTATATATACAGTATCAAAAGTACATAAGTCTGTGACACAGCTGCCAGGCTGTCCTATAATCTCATGTCGTTGATCGGTCCTTGAACCTTTGTCCCAGTTTTGCGACCATCATCTTCAGCCTGCAGCTTCTCTTGTATGCTCTTATATAAAAGATGCCTTCATTTCCTTAGTCAGCTTGAACTGCACTCACAGATATCCTCCTTTACTTGATCATTCTGGATGTACAAGCATTGTACACTAGCATCAACCACCATGAAGTTTTACAATGTTTGGCTACATACCTGCTAGACATGCCATCTTGGTTGCCACGATCATTGTTGTTGAATCTTTTACACATGGTGTTGACCATAGTTATTTTCTATATGATGGGCAATTTTATTTACAAACTTTTGCCATTGCTATAGGGCAATGGTGGCCCCATCGATTGACACCATATACACGGTGGATTTCGAGGAGACATATCTTTATCCATCTGAGGTGTTCAGGAATGTATCTTTTTGGAAGCGCTTTCTGGGTGACATATTCTTTTTGTGGACAGATTCTTTGGACACTTTACAGCAATTTGTTACATGGCTTAACACCATTCAGCCTAACATTAAGTTTACTACACATATAGAGATGCATACCATTGAGTTCTTAGATGTACAAGTCCATATAACGCCTTTGGGACTGCAAACAACCCTATACCGCAAAGCTGTCCAGCGCAATACATTACTGCAATATCACAGTCATCATCCTGATCTGCTACGCCGTGGCCTGCCATATGGCTAGTTTTTAAGGCTTTGTCGGGTTTGCTGTACCATCACCGAATTTCATAAGCATGCAGAGGATTAATGCAACCGTCTGATCTGTCGGGGGTACCCTCGTAAAACAGTGACTAGGGCATATAAAAGGGCCCGCCTCTGCCATAGGGAATGGTTGTTGCTATCTAAGATTGGGGAACCTCAAGAAGATCGGTTTACCGGAGTATTACCCTTTATGCAGAACATCCATGAGATGGTTTCATTACACCGTAAGCACTGGCCTATTTTGCAACTACATACTCGTACATATTTTCAAAAACATTTAATGGCTGCTTATTCCCAAGGGATTAACTGGATAGCACATTCTACCACTATTGTAGATCATCCTATACATGCTCATGAGAATCCAAGTCATCAAGCATGTGGCAAATGTCAGCATTGTGCACAGACTCTGGAGGGAGACTGGTGGTATTACGCCAAGCAGGCACTCTGGCTGCGAGTTTGGTGGTGCACTTGCTGCTCATCTGCATTCGCAGCATATTTGCCCTTGCAATCTTGTTTATATAGGCCGAACTACATGGAAAATTAAATCATGCCTAGTGAACATGCTTCACGCTTGTGGATAGAGACGTTGTCGGCTCCTATGGTGGAGCTTTGCTTACAACATGGGCACATCTTCACACAGTTGCATTGGAGAGTAATTGATTTTGTTCCTCATAGCCCATGGGGAGGGGATCGGCTGTCTATATTGCAGTGAAAGGAGCAGCATTGGATTTTTAAAATGCGTTCCTTGTCCCCACTGGGTTTGAACTCTGAAATTGACTGGCCCGGTCTCTATTGATGTCCAGTCTAAGAGGGGTTATCCCTTTCATGGCACTCCTCCTCTGTTCTTTGATTGGTTGACATGCTTATTGACGTCAGACGCCTTTTTTTAAGGTGTGAGCCATTTGTTTTATGTCTAAAGCATACTTCTTGGTAATGGTTTATGTCGGAGAGTTTCCTAAAACCTGAAGCAGAGCTTTATTTTGTGAGGCTTGAAACGTGCCACGTCGTGCGTGAGTTTCCTTTACAAATTTCTCTACTGCGCTTTCTACGGAGAGAAGTACTTCAAGTTTTAAATATATGCATTATATATGACAAAAATAAAACCAGAAATATAGAAATAAAAGTGATTAAAATGAAGACTTAGAGAGTGGATGTGTTCCACCCTTTATTATGTAGCTCCAACATTCTTTAAAGACTTTTCTCACTGCCTTGACTTATTGGGGGTCTTTTGTTTGATACCTATTGTTGGATTTTCCAATTTTCTGGGGGTTTTCCTTAGTTACAGACAGAATAAGACAAAAGGGGGTTATGTTGCCATTTGTTGCCTTTATGAACCTAATCTTTAAGTGAAGCTGGCAATGGTGGTGATCACAAGTGGGGTTTTTTAAATTGCCCCATCATGGGCTCTGCAAAAACCACCCAGAGACTAGGAGACAGGGTTTGGCATGAACTGCAGTGGGCCCAAAGATATATGCAGAGTAGGTGAAAAAGTAGGCCTAACCTATGTGTAGGAGCAGTGATGCGCTTCTGTTTCCACATAAATTTTACAGAAGCATATAAAACAGCTGCCGCTGCGCAACGTACAAATAAACGAACACACCGCTGTCACTGCTGCTTTATCCAGTGGCCTTAACCATGAAAATCTGGCCCTGCATTTTTCTGGTGATCTTTATTAGGTGCTTGTTAGGGAGGAGAGTCCTTTTTAGGCACATTTTACAAGAGCAATGGTGTCTATTGAGGAAGGTCTGTTCATATCACTGTCTGTATTCATGTTTACGCATGTGCGAGCAGACACGTGTATAGAGCGAGGGACAGAGAGACCGATGGGAGAGATGCAAGAAAGGTTTGGGGAAAATAATTACTTCGGTCCTGCCGTCCATTCTGGTCCACTCACCCCAGACCCGCACATATCTCTGCTACTGTTGCACTCACACAGAAAACACCCACAAACAACTCCGCCACTCTACTGCACTCAGACACATGCATCCCTGCGGCTCTGCTGCACCCATGCTCACATAAATGCCTGCCACTCGGCTGTACTCGGACACACATACCCCGTATTCCTGCTACCCTGCTGCACTGTATGTGCACTCCCCTCCCACCCTCTCAGCAAAGCAGACATTTTAATGCAGTTTGTCCCAGCTCCTTATTGAGAGTGGAGGGAGCGCTAGGCTGCAGAAAGGTCTTTTTGGTTGTATTTTGTATTTTTCTGATGTTGCATTTGATTATTTATATTGTTGTTTTTGAGAGTATTAGGTCTAATCTAATATGCATCGGATGCAGAATAGTGTGAGCAAACCAGCGTTAAATTTCCAACAGCGTACTGTATACCTGGAAATTCAATGTGAATCAAACTCTACGTTTTCAAGAAAAACAAGCTAGCAGCCTGTTAATATAAAAGCAATATGTGCAGGGTGCTACTTTCTTCTTTATCCCTTATTAAAGGGGATCAGGTGGTTGCCCATATGAACTCTCCTTTAGAGTACTGGTATTAGTTTCTCTCGGAATACAGCCACAAGGAATAGATGGGTCTGTTAATATTGAGAGAAAGCGTCGAGTCTCCTCCAGTTAAATGAGATCACAGAGCTTGGGAACACAACCAAAAAAAAATCTCATTTTGTTCCCCTTCATGACTGGGTGGATGTGAACTTCAAACACATCCAGATTTTTCAAAGACATAGAAGAAATAATATCAACCCAATGCCCAAACATTATTTGGCTCATAGTGCATTGTTTAATCTGAATCTTGAAGGCAAAGAGCCCGTCAAAGTGTAGAAATATTGTTTTTAATATAGTAAGAGGCCTATATTGGGATTGCTGTATTAAACTATTGGATAAAACTACATAAAACTCTTTTCTGTAGTAATGTCGCCATTCTACCTTAATATTAAGCCAAGTAAGATAGAATGAGCCCCAAATATTTTCTATTCTTATTTTGAAGCCTTCCATGAGATAGCTGTTAGACTCCCCTTCAAGGATTTTGTTTTGCTTTTTTTTTTTTTTAATTTATATTTTTCTGCAATGGAAACTCAATTGAGACGTCTTTGCTTTGTTCTATTCTTGGACCTCACACTATCAAACAGGAGTGACCCTGCATCTCATAGGACTGTGCTCGACTCCAAAACTAGGTTACAGCAGAACAAGGGCAGAGTATCAAAGCAACCCATCAATGTGGTCCCAAGGAGGCACATCACACAAAGCTTGGCAAAGGCCATTCAGCGTATACGTCTCATTTATTCATGTTTTCTGAACATTTTCAACCTTCTGCCCTTTAAGCATCTGACATTATGTGTGTTTGTGTGAGTGTGTGTTTGCCCTATTTTCAGCAATGAATGCCAGAGCAAGACAGATGCTTATCCTGGCATGATTTTCAGTTACATAGAATTCGTTTTCTTTCTTTCTTTTCTTTTTGTTAAATTTCTGCTGAGACCAGCCTCTGTATTGATGAGCCTCAGTTCCTGACATGCTATTGAGAATCGCAGGCACCTGTTTCTGGTCATTGTTCTCGCCCTGGCACACCTATCATGCTCACATAAGAGAGGTTTCCCAACTCATCTGAATACAAGGAAGCAGAGCCTAATAGCACTTTGCCAGGGAGGCAACACCCAAGGAACCTTGCACGATCTAATCTGTAAACAAAATATTTCAGACGCATGGCTTCTTTTTGCTGCCACAGTCTCCCCCATGCCATTGTATTGAGGAATGCAGCCAGGGAAGGTCAACTCAGTCTTGAAAGACAAAACCTTTCACTGCTGCCTGACAACCTTGAAAAACTGGTACAATAGCAGGTAGGATTCATATAAATTATGGAAACGTAGAAAAGGACAACAGATAAAGACCATACGGCCTATCCAGTCTGCTCATCCATAAGAACTATTAAGTTCGATGATCACTTCCTCTCCCTCAGAGACCCTCCCTCAGAGACCAGCTCCACTGAGAGGATGCTCTACACATCCACCATCCTTTCCGTAAAGAAATGTTTCCTTAGATTATTTTTACTTCTCTTTCATGGCAAAGCAATGCTATATGCACGAGTATAAATGATGCGTTTACCTCACAATGCCAAAAGGATATAGATAGTATAGACCACCCACGTACCTGGTGCTCTCGAGAGCCAACATCCACAAAATATTACTGTGAAGTATTTTTAGAAAAAAGAAACACTTTGGGTCTTAGAACCTAGAGAAAAAATGCTTTTGTTTGGGTGGAGTTTCACTGACAAATTTTTCTGTTTTGTTGAAACTTTCTAGCATTTTCTATTAGTCCTATAAAATCTCCCTTCACTGAGTTACTAGGCCAGCCCACTTCCATAAGTAATTCTAATGGGTCCATTTCAAAATGCAGGGAAACTTATCCTTAGGACTTTTCTTTGGAATAATGATGTACTATTAAAATAGTAAGAAATCAACCTCATCTGTCCCTTCCTTCCATGCACAGAATAAATCAGTTATACCATTAATATGAGCAAATTTTATTATTGAAAAAGAAACAGTTCAGCATTAACCACTCACCTAAAAACATTGTTTACATTAGACTGAAAAATAATTTATTAGCATTAAAGAAAATGTTATTTCCACCTAGACCTAAAGGAGCCTATGTGCATATATGCATGCATGTGTGGATCACAAAATATTTTTCCTGTTGAGCTGTTCATTAGCAACCTGACCACTAGTAATACTGGGCACAATATCCGAAAGGCATTTACATGGTTTACAATCCCATAAACCATGTAAATGCCACTAAATGGGATATTTAACTGCACTAACATGGTTAGTACCACTGAATATCCCCGATTATCTCTCCTGCACGCCCCGATGCTAACTGTTTAGCTTTGGAACATCTCATGGGCATTCTGGGGTGGAGCAGAAGCAATGATGATATTGCACCGCTACCCGCTTAGCAACCTGCGGGTAAAACTAGGTGAAGCAAAAGCTGGCCTAGTTTTACCCGCGAGAGCTAACCAGCCAGCGGTGCAATATCGCGGCTACCCATATGACCCTGGCATTGAATATCTGGGATTAGAGGTCGGCAGGGATGTCTATGCGCCATATCAACGCATAGCCGACTCAATTCAATACCGGGCCCAACAAGACTACTGCTAGTGTGGGTCTTCTAGTTTCAAATGGATCTAACTGCACTAGTGATGCCAAATATACCGGTCAGTGCAATTAATGTGCTTAGCAGGTCTGCTAACCACATTCATCATTTAAAATATTGGGCCCCTTGTTTCTGAAGGGATCAGTGTGATGGGGAGCCAAGTTTGTTACCATCATGAACCAGCCCCTTTGAAAAATAGCAGAGCTATCTTGGGGCTCAGTAGCCTTCTGTTGCTGCAACTGGGAGCATATGATATTCCTAAATGCGGTTCTTTATAGCTGCTCCCAGGACTAGTATTAGACATGCAGAGGGAGCTCCAAAGCCCTCCTTCAAGCTATTCCTCTTTCAGAAAGTGGCAGGCTTGGGGCCCAGCGTACACCCTCCCGTTGCTGCACCACCAACAGCACAGATCCAACTGCATTATCAGCAATGCACTGAGGATGATTTTATGAGAAGGCACCAATTTTGGGCACTGAGAAGGCAAGCAAATGCAAGTATTTTAGTCACATACATACATAAGTGGCCTCAAATGTTCGTAAAGGACTTCTTATAAAATATCAACCAGCACAGAGATCTGCCTGTTAATTCGACTGCTCATACTTTCTCTGCACATGTGCACATGGGTGGAGTTTGTACATAGCTTGGGTGGTGCAAGTGGATGAGTCAATTATAAAGCACATGCATTTGCTAAAACTAGATCCAGTCATTTATACCAGGTCTAGGACCGGTGCAGGTGATCACTCCTTAACTCAAGCTGCATTCTCTGGCATAAACACTAGCATGTTATAAAGAAAAGTAGGTGTCTACTTGCCTAGAAAAACAGACTTGATGCATTAAAACATATTTTAACCAGGCACCACCATATATTATTACCCTCTTAATCAGTGGTAGGATCTGAACCGATGAGAAACCGATTCAGTCCCAGCCCTCCCATGCGCGTGATGGTCGGGTTGCTGCACCTCACATGGAACATAAGAACATAAGACATGCCATACTGGGTCAGACCACGGTCCATCAAGCCCAGTATCCTGTTTCCAACAGTGGCCAATCTAGGTCATATGTACCTAGCAGTTTCCCCAAAAGACACAAGTTCCACAATGCTTGTACTGGGTCAAAACATTGATATCCTGGATCCCTTTTTAATAATGGTTTATGGACCTTACCTCCAGGAACTTGTCCAAACCTTTTTTAAACCCAGCTACACTAACAGTGACTGTGCACTTGGGCCTCTGCCCTCTAGTGGCTTGATCCCCCGCCTGACAATGTTTTCACAGCATCGGGGACCTCTCTCAATGCTGCAATTCCCTCATGTCATCAAAATATTATTGGGGAGGGGGGTGAGATTCCCGCCAGTTCAGAGCCGGCATTGCAACATTGTGTTCAGCTTGGTTTGGCAAACGCGGGCCGCAACAGGAACCGGTTCGCGCAAAGCAGGTCGAACCATCTGGATCCCACCACAGCACTTAAAGTATAGTAGCTGCATGGAGAAATGCTGGGCACAATCAGCTACTTTGCATTAATGTTTGCGCTAATGTGTGGAAGCTAGAAAGCTTTACCTCACTTTAGTTAATGGGCCCCTATGTGTCTGATAAAATTGTCCCACTAAAGCAGCTGAAATTGCAGCTGTAATGAACTCAAGTACATTTACACAAGCTTGGGAGCAGGTAGAAATGCATGTGCATAGAGAAGGTGCAAATATGCATAAAGTGTGATCCCACCCTTGCTTAAACCTGCTCCCAAACAACCATACGCCCAAAACATAGGTGCATACTTGTCATAGGGGCACTTTTACTAAAGTGCACCATGGTTTGTTCCTAACGCATCAACAGTGTGCAAACCTCTGGTGCATTAAATGCAAAACAACCTCATTACCTGTAGGGGGCATGGACAGCATTTCCCCAATACAGTATGCCTTTCAGTCATGTGGGTTGGCAATACCATGGGTGTAGTTAACTTCACCTAATTGTAAGATGCGTCATTAGTATGTAGTGTATACCCATGCGCTGATGCCATGGTGCTCACCACACCCACTCTCCACCCTTTACCTTCCCCTTTCACACTCCACCATGAAATCCACGGCATTGAAATCCACCCGCAGTAATTGTGATGGCCTCGCGCTAACCGTTTGCGTGGATAACAGCACAGAGTTTGCGTGGATAACAGCACAGAGTTACTGCAGGCACAAACCCATGGTAACTGCATAATGCACTTTAGCAAAAGGGTCCCATAGTGTGTACTTGTATATGTGGGGTAATTTTATAAGCAAAGGTTTGCACTCATATTCTGTCACGCACATGGAAAAGCCTTTAAATAATGACCTTTATTGTGACAAACTCTACGCACCCTTTATACCATTTTCAAGGAGGAAAAACACACGCATGCTTTCATTTGACATGTACACTTGCTTTTAGTGATGGTATTTTTCCCAGGGCAAATAACCTGCGGGCAGTCAAAAATGCAATCTATGTGCATTATTTTCCTCCACCGTTCTAAACATGTCCCTGGGGACACCTTGTCTAAATGTGGCTTAAAGTACCTTTATCCATAACGAGGGAGGGCAATTTTCAGGCAGTCGATTTATGCACATAAATTGCTATTTAAACATGCAAATGACTTTGAAACTTGTCCTGCTCATCTAGTAATAAAAAGGAAATATGCAACTAGAAAATACAAGTTAAATTAGCAAGAAAATATTTCTAAAACTTAAAAGCCAAATGATTTTTTAAGCAGGCAGACCTTCCACTGGTTCACTGAGATATGTAAAAAAGTGAAACTTTTCTATGTAGAAAAGCATCCTTCACTGAAGGCGATGAGATCAAAATTATTAGCAAATAAGTGCCCCTTTTCCCAACAATTTCTTCAAAAATTACGTCTGCTAACCATGGCAATCTTCTGCACGGGACAATTCTATATGACCTAAGAAACCAAAGGCCTTGACCACTTCGTATGGTGCAGTTAAAGATTGGTTTATAAACTACAACCTAAAGAGAGTCAGAGGCTGAGCTGATTTGAGGAAATAACACAGCTCTATTAAATTGATTACAGATGATATGAATTCCAATGTGCGAATAACATGTTAATTTTCCTATCACTGTAAATGAGGGCTAAGACTAACCTTGCTAGTAATGATCTTGGCAGCAAATTAAATGGGTGTGCTTCTATCACATAGGTGCATAGACGTTAGCAATTTTCTGTTGGTAGCATTTACAAAGGTTACCTTTGTAAATCAGGGGAAAAAATGTGCTAAATGATATCACTCTAAATTCCTATGGGGCCGCCAGTCTTACAGGTAAAAACTAATGTTTCAGATTGATATGTAATAAGAAAAGATATATCTGTGATCACCAGTAAAGGGAAAAACTTCTTTCTTTTCATCAATAGCTTGAAACTACACAGAGACACATAAGTGGAATTTGTATGATTACAACAATTTCACTGAATTTTCTGGTCCAAATTGAATTTTTTTCCTGTCATATTCACTCAAAAACTCACTTTAAAGACAGCCAGCAAGCAAAATGTATATTAATTAGAACTCTTGAGGCTGGCATCAGCTAGATACAATTATCCCAAACTGATGCTATTACAGGCTCTGATAGCTTCATTTAAATTCCTGAATAAAACATGAAATATCTTTAATGAGAAATGGGTAGAGTTGTCAGTAGGGACTAGATGTGATACTGTTACTAGCTGAGGTATCAGAGAGAAAGTCATAACATGAAGACTTTCTGTGATATAAAAAACGAAGGTTGTTTAAGAAGATATATCCCTCTTTAGAGACTTAATTTAGGTGGCCCATCAAAATGGAGTGAAAATAACAGAACCAGCTCTGACACGGGGACTTAGGTGGATGGGCAGATTTCTGTCTCCTGTTAACTAGCCAAAACAAGGCCCTTTTCTCAAAGCTAGGGTTGATTGAGTTGTAGGTTGGAATATGTTTCAAAGAATAATACTGACATGCACTGACTTATGTGTTTCTTTAGTTTTCAAGGTAGCTGGAAGTCACAAGGACAGGTTTGCACAGTGAAAGAACAATTCTTTCAATCACCATGTCAAGGGGATGGATTCACACCAATTCTTTTCTGTCACTCAGTTTGATAAAGAGCTTACGGGTGAGAATTTACCTTTGCCGCAGAAGGGAACCTGCTCACCTGTGCCCATCTTCACACTGTATTACCTTAGCCTGGACATTGTAAACTTCCACTGTATTTTTACTTTATTCATCCCATGCATTTTGAGTGGGTCAAATATGACAAAGCGCTGCCGCTATAAAATAACATGTCTGCAGTCCCTTACGTCTCTTATTTCAGTTGCTGATCTTGTCTAAGCAGTGGTGTGCTTTTATTTGGCTCAAAGAGTTAACAGCTAGTGTTACTAAGGTTTTTCTGAATGAGCACATGCCAACACCATTAATATGTGTTATTAACCAGACCCCATTACCAAAACTGGGAGGGAGGAGTGGCCTAGTGTTTGGGGCAAGGTACCACAGGCCAGAAAGTTGGTGGTTCAAATCCCACTAGAGGACAGCAACCTTGGGCCAGAAGGACTGGGGTTTCTAGTCCCACAGGTGCTACTTGTGGTTTTGGGCAAGCCACTTAACCCTCCATTGCCCATGTTCCCTGTAAGTATTAGTGTATGTGTCTCATATCCCCTCCTGTTAAATGTATCCCCCAATTGTGTTGTGACCACTTTGATTGAAGGTTAAGGTGGTATACAAAACTGTCTAAATAAACTGGGACCAGCAGTAAAATAACATATGCTAATGATGCAGCAGTGCAGGTTAGTAAATCTAGCTGTATGTCTTAATTTTCTCCATTTCTTGATGATGAAAGGAAGATTTATTTTGTTGTTGTCTAAATTTTTAATGTTCTTTCTGGATTACCTGTGCCAGTTATTTTTGCTATACCCCTACTCAACTCATTTCATGTATACCAATAAGGATGAATGAGACTATGAAGCAGACATTTTAAAACTGGAGTATTTTGTAGGAGTGTGCATTCATTAGTGGACATATGGTTTATGCACAAATCACTTGTACATGCATATGCCTATGGATTAATGTATGTACAATTGATTTGTATGCACAAAAATTCACAACTGCCTGCTCCCTTTTGAAAGCGGCCCGATCGACGTTGGCAAAAGGGAGCAGGCAGGTAAGCCCCTCCCTGCTCCCCTTCACCAAGGCCAACCAAGCCGAAGAACACCACCAACAGGACTTTTAAAACCCAGAGATCTTCAGGCACGCTTGCGCCTTGTGAGCCTGTGCCTGAGGACCCTTTGGCATGGCCCTTACGCATGGACCGTCAAAGAAGGAAAAGAGAACAGAAAAGATAACCGGCAACCACAACCTACAAAACCACGCATCACTAAACAACTCTCACCTACAGATCACCAAGATACTCACCGAAAAAAGCCAGCTACAGTAAGCTATGAACTCATAGACAAACATGACACCACATAATCTAATATATCATATGATCATTCTCTTGGCTACATTGCTGCTCATGTCCTCTACCCATCTAAGCAACAATTGGAACAAAAGTATACAAGTTCTTCACAGAGCAAACCTCCTCCACCTTACAACTCACCACAAACTACCGTATACTAAACAAGCACGCAGGCTCATACATATTAACACTGAACGACTAACGACGATTACTACAAACACCAAACACCATCATCATCCAATCAAATGTTCTCTCATCAATGCTCGTTCTATCCGCAACAAGATTCAGACTATTGCAGACCACATTTACCTCACTGACACAGATGTAATGTGCATCAGAGAAAGCTGTATCAATGACGATGACAACATCCTACTAAACTAATTAACTACATCACAATATACGCTATTTAGTTGCCCTAGACTACATCAGAGAGGGGGTGGAGTACTCATACTTGTAAAGAAACACCTGAACTTCACACTGAACAACTCTCAATCACTACAGACAGTAGACCTCGTAACTATCTCTAACTCGGAGCACACCATAACTGTAACATATAGAAAACCTACTCCCAACATAGACGATCTAGCTGCAATCATAGACGAAGCATATACACATACAGGCACAAGAAACCGCTTCACCCTCATGGGTGACCTCAACCTTCCCTCAACCATGGAAAAACACGCTAATGCATTCCTCAATGCCATGGATTCCCTACAGCTAACCCAAATGATTGATGCACCAAGGTTGGTGGACAAAAACATCCATATTGTGGTGCAGTATCCTGCCCATCTGATTGTGACTCACGAGGGAAGGCATAGGGTCTTCTAATCAGCCACTGATGCAGCCCCCTATGTGGAGGAACTCACGGGACGAGGAACATTAGCGCTTGAAGATAGCCCTAACACTTTGGGGAATAAGTCCTGAAGGGGCAGAGCCGAACAGCAACGGAGGAGCATCCAGAGTGAAAAGGCAATACGGGGACAAACTAGCAGGACACTTTCTAGGGCTTAGACTGTCCTGATATCCTGACCGGCGAAAGTTTTGTTAATAAGTTTAGACCTGTACTTATTTATAAAGTGCTGGTCCTATTGTATAATGTTTTGTATAAGTTTAGAGCGCTATATGTGTTTTAGTTGGAGCAGTTGATGGGGTTAAGCAAGGCCGGGGGGAGGGCTGGGGGCCGGGCGGTTGGGCCATAGAGGGTTGGGGGGGGGCGCTACCGTACACATCTCAGTGACTTCTAGGAATAGGAGAGGAATGGAGGGTAAGGTAGAAAGATTTGAGAGGAGGGAGTGGTTGGGGGGAGGGGGAGGGGGAGGGAGAGAGGGGGAGGGTTGGGGAGGGAGGAGTGGGTGGGGAGGAATGGGCTGGGAGGAGGGAGGGGGTATAGAGCCACACACCGGGGGTGCAGATATGAGTATAGCCTACCAGGGGAAGAAGGACTCCAAGGTCAATCAGGATGAGCGGGAGGTACAGGGGGGGCTTCAGGCTGGGGAGGCCCTTCTTGGGGAATTGTTGAGTACTGTGAGTTTAGAGCCTGAATTGTATCTATTAACCTGAATTTTTTTTCTTCGAATGTATGCGGTATAGGGAACCCAATCAATAGATATAAGTTGTTGAGGGCCCTAGCTAGGCAGGACTGTGATATTGCCATGCTGCAAGAAACCCACCAGACGGCAGCAGAACACCAGAAGTTGCAAAAAGACTGGGTGGGACAAGGATGGGGAGCACCAGACTAAGGGAAAAACGGGGGGGGGGGTGATTTTGATCCACCGCCAGGTGCGATTTGTGATGGAGCAGACATACCAGGACCCCGAGGGGAGATTTGTGTTGGTATATGGGCTGTTAGAGGGGAAGCCCATTGTATTGGGAAATCTCTATAGCCCTAACAACCTGGATAGAATATTGTATATGCGCCTGGCGTCTTGCATAGAACAACTTCCCGATGCCCCGTTGATTCTGGTCGGAGATTTTAATGGAGTGCTGGATGTAGAGTTAGATACGACAAATGGAGGTGATGGAGGACGTGTGCAAACCGCCAAAGCACTACAAGGGTTGCGTCGTCAATTGGGGGCGATAGATCTGTGGCGTTTGTTACACCCAACGGATAGGGATTTTGCCCACCAATCGCGAGCGCATGGTTCGAGCGCAAGAATTAACTATTGGCAGTTCTGCATTTGGAGACCTCGTTGCTGCCTAAAGAGACGAGGGGGAGAGGATTAATGATGTCAGTGCGGAACACCTGGCAGCAATTGAACAGCTATTGGGGCAGATCCCTGGCAGTATCGAGCTGGTTGCCCTTGCAGGGGAATGTAAATTTTACAGCCGGTTCGGACACAGCCGTCTTTCGGTCATGGTATTGGTTGGGTATTCGAACAATCGGACATGTAGTGGACCTAGAGGGGAAGTGCAAATCCTTTGGGATGCTGCGTAAGGAATGTGCAGTGAATAGCAGCCAGTTCTTTGCATACACACAACTTTCTCACTATGTGGCGTCTCTCCCAATGGGTGAGTTATCAGGGGACCTTTCCGCCCATTTGTTGGAATTTTTTTCGTTAGGGGGAGATTCCCTGCCAACGGTTTCCAGCTTGAAGAAGAGACTGGATTGATACAGGGTGCTCCCAGACTACTCTAGAGAGGAAGCTCGGTGTGCAGAGGAATTGAATCAGGGGGTGGCCGTAGGGTCAGTCGGCAAGGCCCTAGCCCGGATTGCAGGTTTGGTAGAGGGGGCAAGATGGCGAGAAATACAGTTTAAGTGCATTTTATGCACACATTTTTTCCCGAAAAAGGCTCTGAAGAGCCGTCTTACCGCAGATGGTGGTTGTCCGAAATGTTCCGGTCCCCTTGCAGATTTGGGTCACATGTGGTGGTGATGTCCGAAAATTCAACGGTACTGGACACGAATAAGCACTTATCTGAGTAGCCTGCTCCATCAACAGATTGCCTGGTCAGGGACCATTGTAGTCCTGGATCAACTTGGACCACTTTTCCCCAAGGGGAGATGGGAGCGCATTTTGGTGAGGAAGGCATGTCTGATGGGTAAAGGCTGTTATTGCATAGATGGCGTGAGCTAGGACCCCCCTCTTTTTGGGAATGGTAAAATAGCTTTCATCAACTGATGCTCCTTGAGAGGCGGGGGGTGAGGGGAAGTTTCCCGTTGGGCTTCCTTCTGGTTGATATGGGAACCTTATATTCAGCAGTTGCAACCACATATACATAATGAAATATTGCAGGAGGGTTAGGAGGGGACCAATGTAGAGTTCCATGGAGAGAGGGAGGGCCATAAGAGTGGTTTTGTGTTTCCTTGGTGTCCTATTAGAGTGTTTGGATAAGATGGGGGTTGGTAGGGGAGGGTAGAGGACCGATTCTCCTTCTGGGGGCGGGGAGAGCACGGTGGTTGGGTGATGGGAAGGGAAGGAGGGAGGAAGAAGAAGGGGGGGAGTTGTGTTTTATCACTGAAAATAGAGTTTTCTCTGAGGCGGTGGATGAGAGTACACCCCGCTGGGAGATGTAGTGCAATGGCTGCTTGCTGTGTTATGTACAGTGATGTGTGTGAATTAATAAACAGAGTTTAAAAAAAAAAAATCTGCAAATTGACCCAGTATCATAGTCAGATCACACCATGATATCCCTCAATATACCAACCAATACTACTCAACCAAAAACACCGCAACAGTTCAAATGTCGATTTAAGGCATTCAGTGCACAATACTTCTTTGAACAGACCTCGGCACTAATAGACGCAGACATAACTGATCTGGATACATTTATAGACTCATGGAACCAGACAATATATACAACTTCAACCTTCAACAAAAAAGTCACCACAAAAACACCATATATCCTCACGTCCTCCATGGTTCTCCAAAAAATGTGGACCAGCACAGAAGAGAGCTTAGATGCCTTGAAAGAAAATGGAAGAGAACACAGGACAATACAACCAAGACACAGCTACACAACCTTCAAAAGTAATACATCGACCTATATAACAAGACACAAAAGGAATTCATCACAAACAATCTTATGAAATCACTCAACCACCCTAGAGAACTATTCTCAGTAGTATCCCAACTGATCAATGACCCTAACACAGCCGACAACAATCAAAAGAATGCAAATCGATCCACAAGTTATGGCAGACTTTCTCCACAATAAATAACTCACAACAATGCATCAATACTTGGTGCCACCCCAGAAAAATAAGGATACAGACAATAAACATCTATGGCACAACTTCAACCTAATAAATAAAAGAGAAATAATAGACATCATCAACAGCATCAACACCACAACCTCGCCCCTCGACCCATGTCTAGTTACATGGCTAAAATATCTACGTAACCAATTTGCTCAAAGCATCCTATGGATAGTTCACTCCTCCCTCACCCAAGGATACCTTCCTCCAGCACTCAAACAGGCCTCTATACGTCCTATCATAAAAAAGACCTCACTAGACAAGACCCTCCCAAGCTCCTCTCGCCCAATCGCGAGTATCCCATTCCTGGCCAAAATAATTGAAAAAAACATACAACACCAACTTCAATACCATGTGGATACTCATGCACCCCTAGACCAACACCAACATGGTTTCTGCCCACAACATGGCATCAACACTCTCCTAACAGACCTATTCAACAGAATCATCATCGGACTAGATAAACCCCGTCAGGGATTTGTGCTGCTGTTCCTTAACATAAGTGCCGCTTTTGATTCAGTATTTCACCTCATCATGCTAAACAGGCTAAGTGACATTGGTCTAACAGACAACACACTAAAATGATTCAAGTCATATCTATCTGACAGAACCATGCAAGTAAATGCTGGCACCTCCAACTCAAGACCATTCAAGTCAGTACAAGGCATCCCTCAAGGCTCAGTCCTCTCCAAACTATTATTCAACCTATACATTCAGCCAATCTGCAACTTACTATGGAAATGGAATGCACACTATCACCTTTATGCAGATGACATCATGTTCTACCTGCCATTTAACACTGAAAGCCAGACTTCTCAACCATATAGACCATAGACTTCTGTACAGTTATGCAGACAATGACACTACCTCACACTTAGACTACTGCAATACAATATACCAAGGACTCACCACCACCACCACCACCATCAATTCACTATGGACTGCCCTTAACACCACAGCACGGATAATACAAAGGACAAAGAAACATGAGCACATAACTCCTGTCCTAAGAGATCTGTACATTCTTCCACTAGAAGCATGCATTAAATATAAAGCACTGACCCTCATACATAAAGCAATCCACCAACAGCCATCATCTCACCTGCAAACCATGCTATCCCGGATGAACTCTGGAAGGACTACTCGGCAGACCTCAAACAATACTCTTGTTGTTTCTCATGACAGAACAAAATTTCTGTAACCGTGCATTCGACCTTTATGCGCCCTCACTATGGAATGCCCTACCAAACATAATACGCAATAACAAGGATCTCCCTGCATTTAGAAAGCAGATAAAAACTCTCCTCTTCAGGGAGCATCTTGGGACATCACCGAACAAAACTACACAGAACAGGCAGAGATAATGGAGAGAACCGGAAATGTAAATAGTACTAAAATGCAAATTTGACTGAAGAGAACAACAGTAATGTAAATGAATGTAAATAATATATCATTGTAAATATGCTATATCCCCCCCTCACTTGTATCTGTTCAATGTACCCTCACCATGTGTGTTGTAACTGCTTTGACCCGGTGAAAGGCGGTATAAATATGGCTAAATAAATAAATAAAATATCAGATGTCTTCAGTGCTGTGACAAACTTCCTAGCCAGTATAAATCTCACAGTAAACCGAAGTAAAACCGAAGCTTTACTCATAGTTAGAGATCAAGATTTCAAGCCTCCAAAAAAGATAACTCAGGATGCAGAAATACCAATAAAACAAGAGATCAAATACTTAGGTATAACCATTGACAGCAACCTCAATATTTATTTATTTATTTATTTATTTCAATTTTTTTATATACCGCGCTATTTACAATCAGTGCGGTTTACAGAGAACCAAAGACCAGAACAACAGGCTGCTCGGTATTACATAAAACAGGAAAATAAATTTGGATAAGATAAACATGGATAATATGGGGGGTAAAACTATATACATTGAACTATATACATAGAATATTGATCTGCTAATTCGATCACATGAGAGAAGTATTTATGTAATATTATCAATAATGTTTGGAAGAGGAGGGGATTCTGTTAAGTTTGTGGTGAATATTATGCACTTTATGTGGGGTAGTATTTGATGAATAGGTTATGTTTGAGGGCCTTTCTGAATTGGACTATGCCGGTTATGGCACGAATTTCGGGTGGTAGGGAGTTCCAATGTTTTGGTGCGCAAAACATGAAGGCTCTGTTCGCTGTTGCTTGGCTACAGGTTGTTATGGCCTTCGGCATTATTAGGGTGTTTGTCGCTATTTTTCTTCTGGTTCTAGTTGGAGGTAAAACTTGTGTGAGATCAGTTAGAGAGTTTGCAGATAAACCATGTATGGCCTTGTATGTGAGAATTAGGGTTTTGAATATGATTCTGCCTTGTATCGGGAGCCAGTGAAGATGTTTGAGAATTGGTGTCACGTGATTACTCCTGGATGCTCCTTGTAGAACCCTTGCAGCAGTGTTCATGGCAAGTTAAAGAGAACTTAGGGTGGATTGTGGGAGACCTTGTAGAATTGAATTGGCGAAATCGAAATGTGGTAGGATGAGTGCTTGGAAGATGGTTCTAAAATCGTCTGGGTCCAGTAATGAGCGTAGATGCCTGAGTGTGCGTATCTTGAAGTATACAGCCTTTGTTATATTGTTAACGTGTGATTTCATATTGAGACGGTGGTCCAGTGTGACTCCAAGGTATCTTATTGCTTCCTTGGTGGATAGATCAGCTCCTTTGACGCTTATTTGTGCTGGTGGAATGAAGTTAGGGTCTCTTGTAACAAAGAGAACCTCAGTTTTCTTATGTTGGATGCGGAGGTTCTGTGAGAGGAGCCATTAAGATACGGCATTGAAGCAATTTATTATGGGAAGTAGATCCAATTGCATTGTAGAAAATGGCATATAAAGTAGGATGTCATCTGCATATATCATACCTTCCACGTTGAAAGATCTGATGATATTGCAGATGGGCTGCATGTAGATGTTAAACATGAGAGATGAAAGAGATGACCCTTGCGGTACTCCTTGTTTTTGGTGGAAAAGGTTTGATTCTCCTGTTGCAGATTTTACATATTGCATTCTGGTGTCCAGGTAAGATTTGCACCATTCCAGCGCTGAACTACCGATGCCTTTTTCCTTCAATCGTGTAATGAGTATCTCGTGATTTACCGAATCAAACGCTGCTGCTATATCTAAGAAGATTAGCACGACGCCTTGGCGGATGTTGTCTATATTGGTGAGTATGTTATTGAGGAGGGTGGTGAGGAGTGTTTCAACTCCATGGTGTTCTCTGAAGCCATGTTGAAAGTAGTCGAGAGGAGCTGTGGAGTCTATGTGGTCTTGAATTTGGCGTTGCACCTCTTTTTCAAAAATTTTTGCTAGGAGGGGAATGCTAGCGATAGGCCTGTATGAGTCAGCCCTTTTAGGGTCTAATTTGGAATTTTTTAATAATGGTCTGATGGATGTGAGCTTTAGAGCAGATGGGAATGATCCAGTTGAGAAAGAGAGGTTCATGATTCTTGCAATGAATGGGCTGAATACACTTCTAAGGTCCTTTAATGTGACCTCTCACATAAAAAAATACATCCAAAACAGCATACTGGAAGCTAAAGCTCATCAAAGCCCTTCGACATCTTCTGCAAGAGACGGACTTCAGTTCAGTACTATAAGCCATAGTCACACCACACCTCGACTATGGAAACACCATTTCCCAAGGCCTCCCAAAAAATGCTCTATATACAATCCAATTAGTCCAAAACACTACCAGCTCATCCATGCACCATATAACACCAATCCTAAAAAACCTACACTGTCTCCCAATAACAGAATGAGCAAAATACAAAACCATCACTACCACCTTCAAGATACTTCATAACCTCTCAGCTCCCTGCCTCTCAGAGCTGATCATAAAAACCTACTTAACAAGACCAAGAAGAGCCTCCAATCAGACCCTCCTGAACATCTATCCACTCAGGACCAAAACCACACAGCAGACCGGCAACAGAGCATTCTCCTTGTATGCCCCATCAATGTGGAACTCACTACCAGATAACATAAGATTAGAAAAATCCATCACCGAACTAAAAAAACAACTAAAAACATTCAGAGAATACTATGGACCTGATGACAGAACATAACCTAGGAGCTAAAATAGCACATAGAAGGACAGCTAAGCCAATCCAACCATTCCTCCCCATAAAATGTAAACCATCTCTACATGTAAACAGTTTGCTCTCCTCGCATAATGTATCTCGTATTTATCTCCAAGTTATAATCCCTGTTTAATGTAAAACAATTCCTCTGTAATTGTTATGTTGTTTGATATAAACTGCCTTGGATAAAGGCGGCATAGAAAACATGTTAAATAAATAAATAAATAAAAATAGTCCTAGTGCACAAACAAAGTTTGCATTTGAAACAAATGAGTAAAAAACAGGAAGATGGACTTATTGGGGGTCTCTGTTGCCTGAAGCTGTCTCTTCTGGACTTGGATGTGATATTCCTGGAGTCAAGTGAGCATCTCAGCATCTCTATCTTCTCAGCACGCCATGCCAGATGTTGGACATTGTGCTGCAGGAGGCATTCGGTGTAGAGCAGAAGTTGCTGAGATTGGCAGCTGGTGCTAGGGGGTCCTGCATGTCATCTGCCCGGCACCATCCCCAGCTGCCTCTGAATCGCTAAAGGGAGAGGGAGGTACTGTAGAAGCTGTGCATCAGTCCCCTTGATGATGTCCTCTTCTGGGGAAATGTCAACATCTTTAGAGCCCTGACATTCCTTGTCCTCTGAACCCTTGACGCTCCACCTCAACTGCCCTGCCACCATCATCCCAGGTGGCTATAGAATGAATTGTGGGACCCTCTGAACTCTAAACCCAGATGTTCAAAGCTAGGGTCATAGCCAGGCCCCGGCATTGAGTATCTGGGTTGACTGGATGCTGAGAAACTAACCGAGAAGCAGCAATATTCAGTCACTGCCCAGTTAGCTTCTGCGGAGAAGATTTGGCCAGCCTTTACTGGCCTGATGCTTGCCACGTTTTCAACAGGTGCTACCCCGGAATGCCCTCAGCAGGCCCCGGTGCTAACCGCTTAGCATTGGGGTGTGCAGCTGCGACACCCAAGGATATTCAGTGGCCCTAACTATGTTAGTCTTCTGAATATCTCGCTGAGCAGCATTCACACAGTTTGTAGGTCTGCAAACCATGTACAGGCCTTTGCTTATCGCTCCCCCTCTCCCCACATTTCTATCTTTATATTTTTGCATAATACAGGGGCATCTGCATCTTTCTCTTTCCTTCCATTGGCTTCTTGAGTTTTCAGTTTAATTTTTGTCTCTCTCTATATATCTTTTTAGTTTGTGGTAATTTATTCTATTCTGTTAGCATGGAGTGTCTGTGTACGGATCTGTTGTAAACTGGCTTGTTCAGTTTATAAAATCGGTTTATGGATGTTCATGGGCCCACTGCAATATTTACGGTGCTGCTCTTTTCTGGGGAGCTGATGTTGTGGGGCGGCAGATTTCCTCTATAGATCCTGAGTGATTTTTGTAAGGTTTGCAATTACTTCACAGTATGCCCAGTACTGGTGAGGGTGTATTGTGTAGTTACTGATATGACATCAGAATCGAATCATTTTTACAATGTTGAGTTCTATGGGAAATGTCCCAGTTTGCTCTGCAGCCATTGTTGGGGGTAGGAGTTTCTTTAAAACATATGTTCCAAAAAGAAAAAGCGAAAAACACAGCACGGTTTATAACACCAGAATAAAATTAGTTCTAATAATTTTTGGGGCATATTATAAACTGCACTATGGTTCTCACTTCTTTTTCTTGCTCTTTGGTGTGATTATCTTGCATTTCCGTTGTTTTTTACAGAATACATATTTACATTTAAAACTGTGCTGGTCCAGTGTGCAGTGTCAAAGTTGTCCGTTTTTTCTCAGATTCCCAGGCTACGTAACACTGCAACAACTTTAGCTGTATATAAATAGCATTGCAAAGGTTTAAGAAGTTATATAGACAGAGTATGGTGCTTTCTTCGTTCTTGAGGCAACCACTTGACCGATGTATTGAGTGAGGGGACTTCCATCTCCCTCAGTAGAGCTCTGGAAAGACAACTCCATTTTGAGTGGCAGGGGTGAGGGGGCACCAGCTCATCTCTCGCCTCGCGCAGCAAATTGTCTTGAGCCACCTCTGCTAATGCGCATTAAGTGCCTGTTAGTGTCCCTATTTCAGCCAAAACGTCACGGCTAATTTCCTGCTAACCTGCCTTTTTTCATTAACATTGGGGGGCTTTTTAGTAGCTTTTCATCTCCTTCTGTCTGACTAATATTTCTTTTCCCTCCCTCCCCCCTCCCCCTTTATCTTACAAAACGCCTGGGGTCCCAATAAGGCTTGAAGAATTGGTACCCATGAAGACCACGGGGATCTTGTGTGTTCCTGAACATAAGGGAACTAATTCAAGTTCAAGCAACATGCTAATGTGTCATTATTTAAAACCCACCGAGGCCTTCATGCATAAACTCTTTATTCTTTAGTCCATTGGATATACTGCCGTCACAGTAGCATCTAGGCGGTTTACAATAAAATGCGCTATGGGAAAGGAACAGAGTGCCATTATATTTCAGGACAGCAAGAAGACAGAAAGGATGGGACAAAGTCAAGAAAGGGGGAGTTAAGAAGGTAAACATAAGAACATAAGAACATAAGATATGCCATACTGGGTCAGACCAAGGTCCATCAAGCCCAGTATTCTGTTTCCAACAGTGGCCAATCTAGGTCATACGTACCTAGCAGTTTCCCCAAGGGACACAGGTTCCACAATGCTTGTATTGGTTCAAGCATTGATATCCTGGGTCCCTTCTTAATAATGGTTTATGGACCTTTCCTCCAGGAACTTGTCCAAACCTTTTTTAAACCCAGCTACACTAACAGCCTTTACTACATCCTCCGGTAACAAATTCCAGAGTTTGATTACACGTTGAGTGAAAAAATAATTTCTTTTATTAGTCTTAAATAGTTTACCCTGTAGCTTCATTGCATGTCCCCTAGTCTTTCTATATTCTGATAAGGTAAACAATCGATCTACGTTTACCCGTTCCACTCCGTTCATTAATTTATAGACTTCTATCATATCTCCCCTCAGCCGTCTCTTTTCCAGGTTAAAGAGCCCCAACCTTTTTAGCCTTTCTTCATAGGAGTAGCCTTCCATCCCCTTTACCATTTTGGTGGCTCTTCTCTGAACCTTTTCTAAAATCGCTATATCCTTTTTAAGATACGGCGACCAGAATTGCACACAATATTCAAGGTGCGGTCTCACCATGGAACGATATAGAGGCATTATAATATCTTTTGTTTTATTTTCCATTCCTTTCCTTATCATACCTAGCATTCTATTTGCTCTCTTGGCCGCCGCTGCACACTGGGCCGAGGGTTTTAACATGGTATCCACAAGGACGCCTAAATCTTTTTCTTGGGTGGTGGTTCCTAATGTGGAACCTTGCATCGTGTAACCATAGTTTGGGTTGTTCTTCCCTAGGTGCATAACCTTGCACTTCTCCACATTAAATTTCATCTGCCATTTTGATGCCCAGTCTTCCAATTTATCAAGATCCTCTTGCAATTTTCCACAATCCTCCTGGGTTTTAACAACTTTAAATAGTTTTGTGTCATCAGCAAATTTGATAACCTCACTCGTTATTCCACTTTCCAGGTCATTTATGAATATGTCAAAAAGCAGCGGACCCAGCACAGATCCCTGGGGTACACCACTATTCACCTTTCTCCATTGGGAAAATTGGCCATTTAGCCCTACCCTCTGCTTTCTATCTTTTAACCAGTTCCTGATCCACAGTAGTACACTGCCTCCTATCCCATGACTCTTTAGTTTTGCCAAAAGTCTCTCATGAGGGACCTTGTCAAAGGCTTTCTGAAAGTCTAGATACACAATATCAACCGACTCACCTTTGTCCACCTGTTTATTCACTCCTTCAAAAAAACATAACAGATTAGTAAGACAAGATCTTCCTTGTCTAAAGCCATGTTGGCTGTCTCCCATTAGGTCATGACTATCTATATGCTGAGTAATTTTATTCTTTATGATGGTTTCTACCATTTTTCCCGGTACTGATGTCAGGCTCACCGGTCTGTAGTTTCCCGGATCACCCTTCGAACCCTTTTTAAAAATTGGTGTTACATTGGCGATCCTCCAATCCTCAGGTATTAGAGATGATTTTAATGATAGTTCACAGATTACTGATAGCAGGTCTGCAATCTAAAATTTCAGTTCTTTCAACACCCTTGGATGTATACCATCCAGCCCAGGTGATTTGCTACTCTTCAGTTTATCTAATAGTTGTAAGACATCTTCCCGATGTATCGATATTTCCTTCAATTCTTTCACACCTTTAAATACCACTTCAGTCGTGGGTAACATCCCTACATCTTCCTCAGTAAAGACCGAAGCAAAGAATTCATTCGGTCTCTCCGCTATCGCCTTGTCGCCTCTTAGTGCTCCTTTAACCCCTTTATCATCTAATGGACCAACTGACTCTCTCACGGGTTTTTTGCTACGAATGTACTTGAAAAGGTCTTTATTTCGCGTTTTTGCTTCCGCAGCAAGCTTCTTCTCAAATTCTCTCTTTGCCTGCCTTATCAATGCCTTGCATTTGACTTGCCAGTGCTTGTGCTGTTTCCAGGTTTCATCATTTGGCTCTTTTTTCCATTTCTTGAAAGATGCTTTTTTGGCAACAACAGCCTCTCTGACCTCAGCTTTAAACCATGCTGGCAATTTTTTAGACTTCCTTCCACTTTTCTTAAAGCGTGGAATACAGCTGGTCTGGGCTTCCAAGATAGTATTTTTCAACAACACCCAAGCTTGATGTATGTCTTTAACCTTTGCAACTGCTCCTTTTAGTTTTTTCTTAACTGTTTTCCTCATTCTATCATAGTCTCCCTTTCGAAAGTTAAAGGGTAGTACTGTGGATTTCCTTACTATCCCTCCTCCACTAATTAAATCAAAGGCGATCATGCTATGATCACTATTGCCAAGTGGCCCCAACACCCTTATCTCTTGCACTACATCTGGTGTTCCACTAAGGACTAGGTCTAATATTGCTTCCCCTCTGGTCGGTTCATGAACCAGCTGCTCCAAGAAGCAGTCATTTATTTCATCTAGGAACTTTATCTCCCTAGCATGTCCTATTGTGACACTGACCCAGTCGATGCCGGGGTAATTGAAATCACCCATTATTATTACTGCACTGTAACTTTTGCTAGCTTCCTTGATTTCTTTGAGCATTTCATCATCCATTTGTTCATTCTGGCCAGGCGGACGATAGTACACCCCCACTGCCATCGCCTTCCCCTTTTTACATGGAATTTCAATCCATAGAGATTCTACAGCAAATTTTGTTTCTTGCAAAACTTTAACAAGAAGTCAAAGACCAGCAGGAAAAGATGAGTTTTCAATGATGTCTTGAACCTCGGGAAGGATTGCTCCAACCGGAGTGCGGGGGACAAAGAGTTCCAAAGTGCAGGATCAAGGAAGAAAAAAAACAGAATGACTGGTAAGCCCAAGGTGTGCCTGTGAGGGGAGGAAGGTGAAGACAATTGGAATGAATGGACTGAAGTAAGCGGTGTGAGGTTGTCAGGTGAACAATGTGTTGCAGGGTGGATGTATGAAGAGCTTTATGAAGGAGAGGGAGGAGTTTGTAATGAATCCTGAATTTAAGTAGGAGCCAGTGAAGATGGACCAGTAAGGGAGCAATGTGGTCTAAACGAGTAGTATCGGTAATAATACAAGCAGCAGTATTTTGGAGGAGTTGTAAGCGTTGGAGTTGATAGTGGGGAAGACCGACCAGGGCTACTTTATTTTATTTATTTATTTTATTTTATTTAGCTGTATTTATATCCCGCTTTTCACCGGGTCAAAGCGGTGTAACATTAGTGGGGGGGGGGATGACAATCGAGTAATCAGACTCAGGGGTAGGGGCCATCACCAGGGGGCCAACATTAATGATTTCAGCAAATAATTGGGATATAGACATTGTATTACAGGCTCTTTAGAACATATGTTCTGGGGGGTGAGTTGGGGGGGGGGGGTAGTCAGTGGCTGGTGGTTGTTTCAGTTCCGAGGTGTTCCTGGAATAAGGCGGTTTTTAGTTGTTTCCTGAACGATAAAGGGTCTCTGTTATTTCTGATGTGGCTTGGTAATGAGTTCTAGAGGGATGGTGCATATAGTTCGAAGGCTCTGTTGCAGGTTCGTTGATTGCATTTGGTTCGTTTATGGGGTATGGTGAGCGAGTTGTTGGTGGTTTGTCTGGTTCTGTTGTGGGCTGGACGGTGCAGTAGTGTGTGGAGCTGGGAAGTCTGCGTTTGGTAGAGAGCTTTGTGTGTAAGTAGGGCGGATTTGTATTTGATTCTTGCTTCAAGGGGGAGTATGTGTAGCTCCCTCAGGATTGGGGTGATGCGGTCTTGTTTTTTTGCTTTCTGAATAATCCTTGCTGTTGTATTCAAGGCAGTTCGAAGTGGGTTGGTGTGGGTGGCTGGTAGTCCTTGGTAGATTATATTGCAGTAGTCCAGGTGTGGGAGTGTATATGGGCACTATATACACTCCCACACCTGGACTACTACTATATACTTTATAGTAGTCAAGCTTTGAAACGACACAGGACAGGAGGGGGGTAGTGATGGAGGCTAGAGTTTCCAAGTGCAGGGTTAATGCAGACGTTTTGCTCAGCAATGCTGTAAGCAAACAGCATGTAAACGAGCTGTGCGCAAAACATCTGCACTAAACAAGGAGAGCGAGCGAGGCGCATGTGCACAGGGGCCTACGTTAGCAGCACTTGTATCTTTCACACAAAAAAAAAAACAGTTTGGCACTTGTGTGCATGTCTTGGAATGCTATCGAGCGCATAAAACCAATATAATTTTGTGCAGAATAATATTGCTCTTTATGCCAGAACATGTGCATAGTATAGTATTGTTCCAGTACACTTCCCCTGCAGCTTTTTTCGGTGTTCTCTTCAGCAAAGCCAGAAAAAGGTTGTGGGTGCTGTACACTCAGACAGGCATAAATTCCCCACCAGCACTGATTGCAGCCCTACAAGCTAACCCTAAACATCTCCCAGACCTAGCACTGAGCTTATCCTTCTGGCCTTCTGTGCACTCTCTGCATCTGCGCTGCATGGCTAATTGCTTCTCTACCATCCATTTAAATGGATTTAAACGCGCTCTGCGCTGCCATTACTGCAACCATTTATTCATGGATTATACTTGCTTCAGAACCCTTCCTGCAATCTGCATCCACACAAGTGCAGAAAATTGTGCGCAAACACTGTGTGATCACCTGCGCTAAGAGAAGTGCGCTATGCATACGGAGTCCCTGAGGTGGCTAAAGATGCCATGGAATCGGTTCAGATCTTCCCACACAAATTTTGCGACTACCTATCCAAATCTACCCATGCAAATTTAGCTGATTGAAAGAGTAAGATCTGAATACGTACTATTTGCATGGTTGAAACTGAATTTTAGTTAGGTAAATCTTTTGAATATCGTTTCCAAGTTTGTGAATCTTGAACACCTTTCTGTGCAGCATTAATATGGGCAACATCTTCTGCTTATAACAGTTACTTTTGAGACCAGAAGGAGTGCATTAAAAATTAAAGCACTGAATGGTAGATTGGATCACAATTTTGCGTATATAGACATGAAAATGTTTAATGACAGGTGGCCTCAGCAAAAAGGTGGCCCTTGAGACACATTTCTCTTCATTTTATTTTTTAATTAACTTTAATTTTCAGTGTTTTATCCGCTTATTCCTATGTACAAGCCCATTTCTGCTTCTGAAAAGGCAGGGTTGACTCTCCAGTTCTCCATTGAAGGGGATTTAAATCCTACAATGTCTGGATTCTCTTGTTGGTTATTCATCCAAAAGCCTTACCTAATGTCAGTTACAACTGTAAGTCTCAGCTAAAGAGCATATAGCCTTTCCAGCTCGGTAGTGACAATCTTCTAATCCACTATTTACAATCCTTCTAAAGATCATTTCTACTATTTAAGTGCTGTATCATTTATCATTGCAAGATATGCCTTAGAACTGTGTATATTTTATTCTGTATAGTCTGAACACACAGAATAATTTTCATTCTCTCTCCAGAACGCAGCCATAGGGATCTTACACTATGCACACAAATACGATCACATTAACACCATCACCGGCTTTCCGTTTGCTACAGAATTCAGCACATAATCTTAGTCTTGGCTTGTAAAATACTAAATACAGGAACACCGCTCTCTCTTTCCTCCATCATTATCCCTTTACCCCATCTAGGGCTCTGCTTTCCTCACAAGAACATCACCTCTCTGTTCCCTCTGCCTCACACACTCATCTTGAGTTATTTATTTATTTAACAAGTTTTCTATACCACCTCATCTTAAATTCAAAGCAGTTTACAGTATAACAAAAGGAACTTTACATAGAACAGAGGAAAGAACTTGGAAGGTTAAACATGGAACATTAGTAAAATTATAGGTATTGCAATATAAAAGTGAAAGGCAAGAGTTGTAATAAAGGGTATAAATTACACTTTGGCAGGGTACATTAGCAATAATATAGGTAATGCAGAGTAGCAGGGAAGAGGACATGATTGAGAGCATGGGGAGAGGGTATACAGGAACAGACCAGACGTCACATTCAAGTCAGTAGGTAGGAGGAACTATTTTGGGTTATTGTCCTCAGAAGTGTATCATAGTTTTGGGTCATAGCATTCTGAGAAGAGGAATGTTTTTGTAGCTTTCCTGAAATCTTGCAGGTCTTTGATGGCTCT
The DNA here is from genome assembly GCA_033557465.1 of Ichthyophis bannanicus. Classification (NCBI taxonomy): domain Eukaryota; kingdom Metazoa; phylum Chordata; class Amphibia; order Gymnophiona; family Ichthyophiidae; genus Ichthyophis; species Ichthyophis bannanicus. Next base: position 235,792,226 of record CM066043.1, on the reverse strand, counting down.
TATGTTCTCGGGGAGTAAATTCCACAGTGCCAGTGCGTACAGTGAAAACGCCCTGTTGCATGTCATTTGTTTGGCTTTTGTTTTGTCATAAGAACATAAGAACATAAGAAATGCCATACTGGGTCAGACCGAGGTCCATCAAGCCCAGTATCCTGTTTCCAACAGTGGCCAATCTAGGTCATACGTACCTAGCAGTTTCCCCAAAAGACACAGGTTCTGCAGTGCTTGTACTAGGCCAAGCATTGATATCCTGGGTCCCTTTTTAATAGTGGTGTATGGCCTTTCCTCCAGGAACTTGTCCAAACCTTTTTTAAACCCAGCTATACTAACAGCCCTTACTACATCATACGGTAACATATTCCAGCGATTGAATACACGTAGCGAGAACAAATATGTTCTCCTAGTTTTCTTAACTAGATTAACCTGTATCATCATTACATGACCCCTAGTCCATCTATATTCTGATAGCGTAAAAAATTTATCCACGTTTATCCGTTCCACTCCATTCATTAATTTATACACCTCTATCATATCTCCCCTCAGCCGCCTCTTTTCTAGGTTAAAGAGCCCTAACCTTTTTAGCCTCTCTTCATAGGAGTAGCCTTCCATCCCCTTCACCAATTTGGTGGCTCTTCTCTGTACTTTTTCTAATAACTCTATGTCCTTTTTAAGATACGGTGACCAGAATTGCACACAATATTCAAGGTGCGGTCGTACCATGGAGCGATACAGAGGCATTATAATATCCTTTGTTTTATTCTCCATCCCTTTCCTTATGATACCTAGCATTCTATTTGCTTTCTTGGCCGCCGCTGCACACTGGCGGAGGGTTTTAACATGTTATCCACGATGACTCCTAAATCTTTTTCCTGGGTGGTGGTTTCTAATGTGGAGCCTTGCATCTTGTAACTATAGTGTGGGTTGTTCTTTCCTAGGTGCATAACTTTGCACTTGTCCACATTAAATTTCATCTGCCATTTGGATGCCCAGTCTTCCAATTTATCCAGATCCTCCTGCAGTTTTCCACAATCCTCTTGGGTTTTAACAACTTTAAACAGCTTTGTGTCATCTGCAAATTTGATTACCTCACTAGTTATTCCCTTTTCCAGGTCATTTATGAATATGTCAAAAAGTAGCGGACCCCAGTACAGATCCCTGGGGTACTCCACTATTCACCTTTTTCCATTGGGAATATTGGCCATTTAGCCCTACCCTCTGCTTTCTATCTTTTAACCAGTTCCCGATCCACAATAGTACACTGCCTCCTATCCCATGACTTTTAGCTTCGCCAAAAGTCTCTGATGGGGGACCTTGTCAAAAGCTTTCTGAAAGTCCAGATACACTATATCAACCGACTCACCTTTGTCTACCTGTTTATGCACACCTTCAAAAAAACATATCAGATTAGTAAGACAAGATCTTCCTTGTCTAAAGCCATGTTGGCTGTCTCCCATTAGGCCATGACTATCTACATGCTGTGTAATTTTGTTCTTTATGATGGCTTCTACCATTTTCCCTGGTACTGACGTCAGGCTCACCGGTCTGTAATTTCCCGGGTCACCCCTGGAACCCTTTTAAAAATTGGTGTTACGTTGGCGACCCTCCAATCTTCAGGTATTACAGATGATTTTAATGAAAGTTCACAGCTTACCAATAACAGGTCTGCAATCTCATATTTCAGTTCTTTCAACACTCTGGGATGTATACCATCCGGTCCAGGTGATTGCTACTATTCAGTTTATCAAATAGTTGTAATATATCTTCCCGGGTAGCGATATTTCTCTCAATTCCTCTGCAGTATCACCTTTAAATACCACTTCAGTCTTGGGTAACACCCCTACATCTTCCTCAGTAAAGACCGAAGCAAAGAATTCATTCAGTCTCTCTGCTATAGCCTTGTCTCCTCTTACTGCACCTTTTACCCCTCTATCATCTAATGGTCCAATTGACTCTCTCACAGGCCTTTTGCTACGAATGTACTTGAAAAAGTCTTTATTTCGTGTTTTTGCTTCCGTAGCAAGTTTCTTCTCAAATTCCCGCTTTGCCTGCCTTATCAATGCTTGCATTTAACTTGCCAGTGCTTGTGCTGTTTCCAGTTTTCATCATTTGGCTCTTTTTTCCATTTTCTGAAGGTTGCTCTTTTGGCAGCAACAGCCTCTCTGACCTCACCTTTAAACCATGCTGGGAGTTTTTTTGGACTTTCTTCCACTTTTCTTAATGCGTGGAATACAGCTGGTCTGGGCTTCGAGGATAGTATTTGTAAATAACACCCAAGCTTGCTGTAAGTCTTTAACCTTTGGAACCGCTCCTTTTAGTTTGTTCCGAACGCTATTCCTCAGTCTCTCATAGTCACCCTTTTGAAAGTTCTGTGGTAGTACTGTGGATTCCTTTACTATCTGTCCTCCACTGATTAAATCAAACATGATCATACTATGATCACTATTGCCAAGTGGTCCCAACACCCTTATTTCTTGCACCAGATCTGGCGTTCCACTAAGGACTAGGTCCAGTATGGCTTCCCCTCTGGTCGGTTCATGAACCAGCTGCTCCAAGAAGCAGTCATTCATTTCATCTAGAAACTTTATCTCTTTAGCTTGTCCTGCTGTGACACTGTCCCAGTCGATACAGGTGTAATTGAAATCACACATTATTACTACTCTGTTGTGGCTTTTGTTAGCTTCCTTGATTTCTTTGAGCATTTCATCATCCATTTGTTCATTCTGGCCAGGTGGTCGATAGTATACTCCCACTGCCATCACCTTCCCCTTCATAAATGGAATTTCAATCCATAGAGATTCTACAGCATATTTTGTTCCCTGCAAAACTTTAATCCTTTCTGACTCAATGCCCTCTCTAACATAGAGTGCAACCCCTCCACCAATTTGTCCTTAAGGATGAGAAGTAAGTTTTTGTTGGAAGTTTGATGAGCTCTGTTTTCAGAGTCCTTACTGATCAGTGACTGCAGGCCGATTGGGGCCAGATAGTGGATGATTTTAAAAACGGTGAGCAATGTCTTAAATTCAGATCTCGCTAGTACTGGTGACCAGTGCAGACGTTTCAGTGTTGGGGTTATGTGGCTGTTTCTTGTTTAACCTGAGATTATACGTGTAGCTGTGTTCTGTATTAATTGTGGTGGATAGATGATGTTTTTTGTGAGACCTTGGTAGACCACATTGCAGTAGTTCAGAATTGGCATTAACATGGCTTGGCAGTTTGTAGGGAAATTAATTATCATTGAGTAATGGTTTGAGCTTTTGAATTATTTTTAATGTGTAATAAGCTGCTTTTGTTGTTTTGTTTATATCTGAATGGAAGTTTAGATTCTGATCTAGGTAGAACCCTAGATACTTCACTTCACATTTGACTTCAATGTCATTGTAGAGAATTTTGAGGGTTTTTGGTGGGATAAAGGAAGTGCTCCTAGTGATGAATAGGGCATCCGACTTTCTGTAGTTTATATTGAGGTTTAGTTCCTAAAGCTAGTTTGCCATTACTTCAAGGCATGATATTATTTTTGTATAATCAGGTTGGGCTATATTTAAAGGAACATAGACCATGATATCATCAGCGTAAAGTCCATACATGATGTTATATTGCTTTATTATGTAACATAGTGGCTGCAAGTATAGATTGAAAAGTACTGCTAATTCTTGTATGATCCCTTGAGGTTGGTCAATTGGTCTTGATTGACAGACTCCCAATCTTACTTGTAGTTTTCTATGTGTTAGGTAGGAAGTAAACTATTGCAAGATGGTTCCATGTAGACCTATCTCCTGTAGAAATCTCAAGAGGTTGAGGTGGCTTATTGAGTCAAATGCTGCTTTAATGTCAATAAAGATCAGTAGAAAGCCTTTTCTAGCATTGTCTAGGCCTGTTATTATGCTTCTAATAGAGCGGTAAAAAGTGTCTCTACACTGTGGTTAGGCTTAAAGTCATATTGGTGAGGGTCAAGCAGAGCATGATTGTCTATGTGATCCTGTAATTGGATTTATACCACTTTTCAATCATCTTTGTTATAAATGGCAGACTTGAAATGGGCTGGTATGAATTAGGGTCTTTGGTATCAAAGCTGTTGTTTTTCTAATATTGTTCTTACAGTGGTTTGTTTGAGGCTAGGGGAAATGAGTTCTTTTGTGATAGTCATGAAATATAAAGTAATGTAGGTCCTAAAATCGTCGTCTTCTTCTTTAATCTCTAGGTGGCATCTGGACAGAAGGCCATCCTCTCAGTCAATATACTGCTGTAGGTGCTGCTGGATTCTGCGTGTTGCTCACAATGCACTTCCAGCCTTGGCAATCAGTGGCAACATTTCTGGCCTCATTGATGGTCAAATGCTTTATCATCATCTTAATCCAAAAGACTGGGCATGGATCAAGGGGCGCCGTAGAAGTATTCATCTTGGATATCAAGCTTTCCAGCTGTTTCATGGATAGTATGTGGAAGGAACTCCATGTGCAGGTGGGTGTTTGTGGAGGCAGCATATCTTGCAATTGGGATGGAATTCAAGCTAGGTTGGATTTGTATTTTAGCTCTAAAACATCTGCCATATCTTGTGGGCTAAGTGTGTTAGATTCATTTTGTTCAGGGATTTCTTTTGTGAAGGAATGTTCTATTTCAAAGAGCTCTCTAGGTTTATTAAGGGATCCCATAATGAGATTAGTATGATATTCCTTTTTGCAGTTCTTTATTTGGAGATGGTATTCTTGAAGCATTGAAGTGTATATCTGAAAGTATTCTTGTTTTTTTGTTGATCTGCATTTGCGTTCCATCTTTTGCAGGGCTCTTTTCATGTCATTGATCTCCTTAGAGTACCATGGTGCTGTATGCTTTCTGTTATTGTGGAGCTTCTTGTAAGGTGCAGCTGCCACATTCTGTAGAGTGATGTTCCAATTGGTAATGAAATCTTCCAAGTTGTCGTGTTACTATCCAGGTGTGGTAAAACTTGTTTCAAGAAGGCTTCATCGTTAAATTGATTAAATCTTCTACGTTCCCTTGTTGTTCCTTCTTTGGTACTTGTGACTGGGAGGTTTAAAGTAAAATTGAGCATGTGGTAGTCTGACCAGGTGACTGGTATCACAGTTGGGGGGAGGGGGAGAGAGAGAGATTTTGGTCTAGTAGTTTGCTAGATACAAAAATGAGATCCAGGATTCCTCCTTTATAGTGAATTGGGATGCTCATTATTTGGGTGTAATGTAGGTCTTCCCTGGGATGCAAAATTCATGATCCTCTTTAGTTGATATGGATGGAATGTTGAGGTCTCCCAGAATTTTGAAGAGTGGTATAGAGTGTGTGCACAATTTCTCAAGGATGAGTGATAGGTCCTCATCTTTGGTGTCTGGAGCTCAATATGCAAGGCAAATGGAAAGGTGCTTCTTTGAGATAGTAATAATGTTACAACCTTCCGTGTTATGAGAGGAGTGTGTTAAACGTTAGGAGTTTTCTTGAAATGATAAGAACTCCACCATCCATTCTTATAGATCTCGGGCACTTGTGAGTAGTGTGTGTTTGAGATGAAATCTGATTTATTATTACATGATCATTGACCAAGGGCCACGTTTCTATTATGCACATTGGGGGGTCATTCTGAACTGCAAATAGCAGGGATGTATGCCCCGTTTGGACATACAATCCCTGCTATTTGCTGCCAACCTATTTTACACCTATAGCTCCTTGTACATTCATGGCCTTTGTGTGGAGAGCTCCGGATGGGGGCGGGAAGGAGTGGCGAGACCTGGAGGGGAGAGAGAAGCCCAAGGTTCTATGGGTTAAATGCTGATGATTTATCTGTGAGAAGGTAGGAACAGGACCTGCTGAAAGCTGCTGTTTTTCTGGTTTATATGTTTGTTGCCTTGCTGCTGAAAACTGACAAGTGTATGAATTGAGTTGTGCTGGCCAGAGTGAGGAAACTGTGGAACACCAGCTTTTGTTTTATGCCTTTGAAATACTCTTTGTAACTGCACTAATGCCCAAGAAGGGGCCAGGCAGCCTGCCTGACCCTGCATAAGTGCATACTAAAGTTTTTGTATTTCTCTCTCAACCTCCAATTGGCTGTGGATCGTTGGGTCACTGCCCTTCGCTTGCACACTTATACCGCAGAGGTATTGTAGCTTACCTTTTCTATCCCTTTATCTAGGCTGTCCTATCAATGGAAGAGTTTCTTCCTTTCATTTGATTTAGTATTTTTTGAACACCACTTCAGTTTTCATTATGAGAAGTGGCATGGCAAATTCAAATAAACAAACATATTTTGCATTCATGGGTCTAAAAGTTGTTTTTCAAAGGGAAACTCCCTGCCTAAATCCCATCTCTGGCACCATCCCTTTGCCTCACAGGATAAAGTATGCATGCTATACACAGTGCGGGCAGTTCTATGAAAGAGCACCTAGGTTAAATGGGCAGGAAGGTGAATCCTGCCAAAACCGCACCTATATTAGAGGTGCAGATGTTATACCTATTTGTGAGCAGGCATAAAGGTAGTGCATACTTCATGATTCCACCTACGCTCTGCTCAAACTCTACCCCTCTGCCTGCTTTATGAGCAAGTACATTCCAGTTTGCACCATGCAAAATTTTAGGTGTGACCTAATTTTATGAGTCCATTTACATGTGTAAAATGCTCTTTTACACACAAATGGTTTATGAAATTACTCTTGGTGTATGTAATCTTTCCAGTAAAGGAGGGTAAATTTTCAATTTGACAGTTGCTCCCTTTATGCATTATTTGTTAAGTTGTACACTGGGCTCTGGGTTCTTGTATAACACACGCAAGAACAACTTGGAAAGTTCATACATAGGGCAAGATTCAGCTATAAGCAAACTAGGTGTATGTTTAAGACCTAAATGTTTAAGAGGGGCTTCCTCAGATGCTAATTCAATGGCTTCCCAAGGCAGATTTATACCCTCTGACAGATTTCCTCTGTAATAAAATCATGCAGAGCCTCATTTGTGGGAGTTTAAAAATGTATTAAAACTATAATGGGGAGGGGGATCATTGCACTTGTTTGCCTAGAAACCAGCAAAGAGTTAATCCTGCCCTGCTTACATTGTATTTGGAGCTTGTGGTGGTTGATTACACAGGTACACTAAAAAAAAATTTTTTTAAACTGCCTCTAATGTTTCGATTGATTTTTACATTTTTTGGTGCGCTGAATCCAAATCTGGTAACCAATTTGCTCCATCACGTACAGATTTTTTTGCTACATTGGGTTAGCAGTTTGAGGTGAACGTTTCAGATTGAGTGCGATCGAGATAAAAGTTTCTTGGATGAATTCTTTATACTAATTGTTTAGTAGTTATTCAAATAAGAATAAAGAAAATTGTAACAAGGCAGCACATAAGAATAATGTCAACAAAACACACTGTGATGGTAGCAAAATTGTCTGCACTTAAAACAGCCACATACATGTGCACAAACATTGAGCATATAAGAGCGAGGTTAGACACAAAGCAAAGCAAAGAAATGTGCAAAAAATGTTGTACAGGTATGTATGTAAGAATAGAAAACGCAAACCGCACCATTGCAATACATGAAGACAAACACCCGATGGTGTGAAAATAAAATTCTAATAAATGAGATCCGACACTGTGGTAATAACTAGCAAATTTTTATTTCAAAGTTTAGTAAAAACACGATATTTGTCAACACAGTTTAGATTTTAAAGTCATTCTTGGGTCAATCAATCTCCTGGTGGGCCCGTTTCTTCTTCCCCCGAATGCTTCTCTTGGTGCGCTGCTTGGCGTATTTTTCATCTGGGGTTTCCCGCAGCAGCAACCAGCAGAAATCAGCCATCATAGTGGTGTTCCATCTTCCTTGGTACCTTCTCTCTGCGTCCTTGATGTCCTGGTGAAACCTTTCACCTTGTTCTTCACTGTACGCCCCCAAGTTTTCGGGAAAGTAGTTCACATGGGAGTGCAAGAAATGGACTTTCAGGCTCATGTTACAGCCTTGTTCTTTGAAGGCATTGAGCATCCTGGCAACAATATCCTTATAGTTCTCATCCCGCCTGTTCCCCAAGAATTTGAGAACAACATCCTTGAAGGAATCCCAGGCTTCTTTTTCCTTCTCAGACATCGTTTCAGCGAATGCTCCATCTGAAATGAGTTTCCTTATATCAGGGCCAACAAACACTCCTTCCTTTAGCTTTGCTTCAGAAAGTCGGGGGAACTTTGAGCAAAGGTGCCGAAAGCACTCACCATCTTTTGGAAGGGACTTGATGAATTGCTTAATGAGACCCAACTTAATGTGGAGAGGTGGTAATAGAATTTTATCACGAGGTACCAAGCTCTCATGAAGAACATTTTTCTCACCGGGTCTCAAATACTCCCGAATTGGCCAGTCTTTTTTCCCCCAGTGTAGGTCGCGGGCCCGGCTCTCCCACAAGCAAAGGAAGCAGGGATATTTGGTGAAACCGGATTGCTGCCCTAATAGCATGGATAGAATTTTAAAGTCTCCACAAATCATCCACTTATGCTCATCATAACGAATCTTCTGAAGAATCAGGGCCAAATTCTCGTATTTTTCTTGGAGAATAACAGAGTGAGCAATAGGAACTGAAGCGAATGTGTTGCCATTATGAAGAACACCTTTTATGCTGTCTTTTGACGAATCAATGAACAGCCGCCATTCAGCAGGATCATACTTGAGTTTAAACTTTTCCATCACTCCGTATATATCGTTGCAAAATACCAAATCTTCCTCTTTGCTGAAATACTTCAAAAATTGTGTCTCGCGGTTGCGGTACCAATAAAAAGTTGTTCCTGGTGACAATAGATTTTTATGTTTAAGCCAAGACTCAGCCGCGAATTACCGCGGCGGCGCGCAGACGCGCACGAGCCAGCCGAGGGCTCGGCAGGGAGGGGGAGGGACGGGGGGACGGCGAAAGGGGGCGGGCAGCGGGCCGCGAATAAAGCGGCGTGCTCGGGCCTGCTCGGCCTCTTTCGCCGTCCACCCCCCCCCCCGTTTCGCTAGCCCAAGGAGCAGCGGACACTTACCTCCTGAGGGGCGGGATATCACGGCCTCGCTGGTGGAGAAGCGGACAGCATCGGACAACGGAGCATCCGACAGCGCAGTAGAAGCCACTCAAGAGCAAGAGAGGTCAGAGCTGCACAGAGCGGCAATCTTATGAACGTGTGGGGGGGGGCAGATGCGAGGCGCCGCCATCGCGGCGAGAGAGGGCACACGTGCGGCCTAAAAAAAGCAACATGGGGGGAGATATTCACGTATGGCCTGAGAAAGCAACGTGGGGGAAGATATTCCCTAAGAGTTGCGTTAAAAAGCCAGCAATGGCGGACGCATGTGGGGTCGGCGGCCTTGGAGGCACACAGACATGCGGGGCTACGGCCTACAGGCCCAAGTGGGGGTGGGGGGGGAAATGTAACACTGGGGAAGAAGGGGAGGACATGAACGCGAGTGTGCTCCAGAGGGTTTCTCGCGGATTTCCTGCACGCTTAACCGCTAGCGCGGGTTCCAGTCCGGACGTTCGGGGTAGGGAGAGCCGGGCAAGGCAGATCAGCACCCCAATATAGAGTTAGAATGCACTGTTATTCACGGGGTATCATAGTTTTGTGCTGCAGGAGCTCATGTTACAAAGTAAAAGGAAGATCAGCCGTAAAGCATGTTTCTTGCTTATTGTACATAGCAGCTAGGGGATAGGTGGAGCGGGGCTGCCATCTTATGGTCACAACGTGCATTTAAGATTTGAAAATGTATTATTTACATAGCAGCTAAGGGATAGGGGGAGCGGGGCGGCCATCCTATGGTCACAACTAGCAGTTTAAGATGGGAGAATGTATTATTTACAGATGAATTTAAAAAAAAAAAAAAAAAAAAAAGGTGCTGGAGAAATAGGCGGGACTACTGAGCAGTGGCTAGTAGACTCTAAGGAAGACGGATATATCTTAAAGAAAAATGACGATGTACATGGAGGATGACATATATGCTACTTGGGGAATGTTGATACAGGGGAGAGTATAAAGGGAACGGTATAGATGTTACAACAAGGATACAGACAGTAACGCAGATTTCCCATTACCCCCCCCCCCCAACATAGCAGATCTCACCCTAGGACAGAGATGCCAAGAAAAGAGACACAGAAAGCCAACACACAGAGAGCCTCGCAAGCTGACGGCAGGGCGACCATCAGAGCGCGGGCAAGCAAAACTGTCGGCAAAAAAAGGACACAAGGGGAAACAATGGACAAAGCAAAACAACCGAGGCGCAGCAACAGGAAGAAGGCGCCGCAACAGCAGCAAATCGCAGCTCAGGCACAAGGACAGGAGCTTGACGACCTGCTCCAGATGATACGAGAGCAGGTTACCCAGCACGGCCTCTCCTCGGTCAAACAACGACTGGGGACCACAGGCTTGATTAGTGAGACGCAGCCGCTGACAAGCACGGGCGTGTTAACGCAGGCCACAACGGATGGTAAGTCTAAGGGGAACAGGGGGGCCTCAGAGCTAGCATCGTCATCATCCGACGGCTCTAGCTCAGACAGTGATAGTGACACAACACTAGCAGATGTGATCAAATATGCATTGAGGAAAGTTAAAAGAAAAAAGACCCCAAAACAGGTGAATCCACTAAAGCAAGCATGGGCGGGGCAGACTCAAGAGGGGGAGCAGCTTGGGGGCACCCAATCAGAGAGGCTTCAGAGAACACTGCAAGATTGGCGCAACACCAGTCGCGATCCACGCTGCGGGGTGAGCTCCCTGGCCGCGGCAGTACCCAAAAAACTAAAGAAAAAAATCTGGAAGCGAGAATATATTGACATATTCTCCCTCTTGCTTAGGGACCAGGACGAGGACGCCAGCAATGCCAAAGAAAAAGATAGAAGGAACGAGAGGGACAGGAAACCTAAAATCCCCAAAACCCTCAATAATTGGGTCTCGGCGTTCCACATCTTTATGAGTGTGATTATGGAGAAGGAACCAGACTCAGGCCCATACCTGACCAGGTACCTTGATACAATCACTAGGGCATATAAACAATATGGCGGATGGGCTTGGCTGAACTATGATGTGAAGTTCAGAAGAAGCATGGCCGAAGATCCCACCCTAGCTTGGCATCACAGAAATCTGGACTTATGGTCAGAAGAAATGGCGCACAATAGGCCATGGTGTCAGGACGGGATGATGCAACCCCTCCCAGGCACCCAATGGCACCAGCCTAACCAAAGCATACAAGGGAGGCCAGTTAATCAATGGGCGGGGAGGCGGGCATGCCGGCAGTACAATGCGGGGAGTTGCACCTGGCAGCCCTGCAAATTCAGACACATATGCTCAATATGTGGAAACGGGCACCCCGCCCTCTCCTGCAGGGCACCAAGGGAGGCCAAGCCGTACAGAGCCTTGCAGCAGCGCTCGACGGATGGAGCTGGCACCCACGCCCATCAAGCTTGACAATATGCGCCCATGGCTCAGAGCCTACCCAAAGCGGGACATGGCGAACAGCTTAGAGGTGGGCTTCTCGCAAGGTTTCCGCATCCCTTCACTAATAAGTAGAAATGAAGCAATACCGAGGGTTATCAATAACCCCCCATCTGTACAAAAATACAACAACATAGCACACAGTAAACTAACCAAAGAAATAAGTCTGGGGAGAGTGGCAGGTCCTTTCCAGGTACCCCCATTCAAGGACCTCGTAATCTCACCCCTGGGGGACATCCCAAAAAAGGAACCGGGGCGCTACCGGTTAATTCATAACCTGTCATACCCAGAGGGGAGATCCGTTAATGACCATATTGACCCAGCATTATGCTCAGTCAAATATGCAACCATTGACCAGGCCATTAAGCTGATTCGCACTAAAGGACGACGCACGCAGTTAGCAAAAGCTGACATAGAGTCCGCCTTTCGGCTATTGCCGGTGCACCCAGAATCTTTTCCACTGCTGGGTTTCGGGTTCAATGGGGAATTTTACTACGATAAATGTTTACCCATGGGATGTGCGGTATCATGTGCATATTTCGAACAATTCAGTTCCTTCCTGCACTGGGTGGTGGAGGATATTGCAGGCCCGGACACAGTGGTCCACTATCTAGACGATTTCCTATTCATTGGAAAAGACCATGACGATTGCAAAAGGATCTTAAGCATCTTTGAGCAAACGGCAAGGTTGTTCGGGATCCCATTAGCAAGAGAAAAGACCGATGGCCCGACTGGAATCATTACTTTCCTAGGCTTACAGCTGGATGTGATAGCGCAGAGGTCTCGCCTCCCCATAGATAAGGTGACAAAGTTGGGGAAAGAACTGCAGTTACTCCACACTCAGCGTAAGGCAACCCTGCAACAATTTCAATCACTCCTGGGCCTGCTATGCTTTGCATGCAGGATAATGCCAATGGGGAGAGCTTTCTGCCGCCGCATGGCGTGGGCAACGAGGGGGATCAAGAAACGGCATCACCGGATCAGAATGACCAAGAAATACGGGAAGACCTGCGGGTCTGGACGCAATTCCTCCACACCTTCAATGGCCTTGCCTTCTGGCAAGCATCCCCGGTGTCAAATGCGGAACTAGAATTTTTCACCGACGCGTCGGGGGGCAACGGTTTCAGTATCTACTATAAAGGGGCATGGTGTGCGGAAGCATGGCCCCCAGCATGGCAAGTGGAAGGGACCACCAAGGACATCACGTTCCTGGAGCTTTTCCCGATTATGGTGGCCTTAACTATCTGGGCCTCAGACCTGGCCAATAGAGCTATCACCTTCCATATCGATAACCTAGCAGTGGTATGGGCGGTGAATGGGATGAGAGCTAAGACACCAAGGGTGGTAACATTACTAAGAAAAATCGTTTTGCTATGCCTAGGGCACAACATAAACATTAGAGCGGAACATATCGCTGGCAAAAGCAATAACATTGCCGACGCTCTTTCTCGTTCCAAGATCAAGCTCTTCCACCAACTGGCTCCCGAGGCGGACGCAGTCAAGACACCAGTCCCCGGGCACGTCTGGGAGTATGGCCCGCCGAGGTATGGGAGCTCATGCTGTGCTCCCTAGCAGAAAAAACCCGCAAAAAATACGTAGTAGCATGGGAGACGTACCAATCCTTTTGCAGCGAGGCTGGAATACATCATGAAGACATATTTGAAGTGTCATCGTTTCTGAGATGGATTTTGCAGTGCAAAGCCAGGGGGTACACAAAAGGGGCGGTGCAAGCACGCCTAGCCGCTTTATCATTTTTCGCAAAAGCCATGGGCAAGAAGAGCCCGAATGCGGAGTTCGTCATTAGGAAAGTGATGAGAGGCTGGTCCTTAGGGCAGCCCAGAAGGGTTGACCAACGCCGCCCGATCACGCACCAGATGCTACAGCAACTGATGGGGATCACTAGCCAGGTGTGCTATGACAACTACGAGGCCAAGCTATTTAGGTGTGCCTTTTCATGGGCCTTCTACGGAGCATTCCGAGTGGGCGAGATAGTCGCCCCCTCATCGGCAAAGAACGGGAGGACATATGGCGGTCTTGAGGAACGAGACGTCACTATTAGTAAAGATGCCATAGTGTTGAACTTGCGCAGATCCAAAACGGATACCGAAGGCAAAGGGACGCAAATCGTCCTGTCGGCGCTGCGTAAGGACCCTTCATGCCCGCTGAGGAATGCTCTGGCCTATCAACAACTACGGGCACACACAAACCAGCAATGGTTCGTCCATGCAAACGGCGACCCACTGTCACGTTTTCAATTCATCAGAGTACTCAAGCAGACGATAGAAAGAACAGGACAGGATGCAAGCTTGTACGGCTCGCACTCATTTCGAATTGGAGCCGCTTCAACGGCGGCCAGCATAGGGATGTCCAGAGCCCAAATTATGAGTATCGGACGATGGCGTTCGGACCGATACAAGACCTACATACGGCCAACAGAATAAAAAAAAAAAAAAACATAATCACGGTAAAGAAAGGTTTAACTGGTATAGGTCGATTTATGATAACTTGTATATGTCTATTTAATGTTACATTGACTTCAGTGTTATGTTACTATGTTGATATTGCTGCCGGAAGCGTGGATGTAACCATAATTGTGATCCAATTTAGGAACAAGTCCCTGCCTATGGCCCCGTGAAGCGTGGATATGCGGCCATTCATTTGTTCACTGGGCACAAAAGCGAGCAAAAAGCCGGCCGCCGGGGTTGAATCTGGGTCTCCCGGGCGCAGAAGTCTCAATGGTATGGCTCGGCCGGCGCGGTATGTTATGGGATCAGTTAGTACCATTCCTGCTACAAAGGAAGGGGCTGTCCAGGGGCCCGGCCATGATCGTGGTACATCTGGGGGGCAACGACCTCGCGGCTATTCGCAGTGTCGAGCTCACCAAGAAGATGCAGAGCGACATGCTGAGGCTGGCAAACGCATTTCCCGAGACGCAACTGGCATGGTCACATATCATACCGAGGCGGGTATGGAGGGGCGAGATATCGCACAAGGCGGTCGAGAGGACTAGACAGAAAGTGAACAAATGGATGGCCCGCTTCATGGGAATGATGGGAGGCGACAGCATCCAGCACGAACTCATAGAAGAAAGATGCCCGGGACTCTATCGGCCGGATGGTATACACTTGTCAGACATAGGGATGGACATTTTTCTGTGCACATTACAGGATGCTGTCGAGCGCCTTTGGAAAAAGAAGCTGTTGGCCACAGCGGCGTCTTGAAGTGTGGGGTCCCCGTCAACAAGCGAGGATTCGCAGTTGGCGGGGTTGGCAGGAGAAACGCACCCGGTGAGAGAGAACACAGCCTAGGCTTTAAGTAAAGGGGGAGAGTTGCAGGAGAGAAACCTGGACCTGCCCCCGGAGAGATAGATCAGGTCACCAAAACACGGTGCAGAGGGCCCCCAGGCCTCGCTTTGACGGCGGGCAAATGGGGTGAACCAAGAAAGTTAAACCTGCTTGAACGGCAGGCGTAACAGCTTTGAGACTAAAAGAGATCGAGAAGAATAAAGATGGGGGAAAGCTTGAACGGCTACCTCATAAGGACAGTAAGAAGGACTGTGAGATAGTGGCTGTGTCGTCTCGAGGGGCGGAAAGAAAACAAATGTTACAGTGTTTTGTTGAATGTATTGTGCATGCTGTGGCCAACAGTGTTGAGGCTGTTAATACCATTGTAAAAGAAGCAATAAATGTATATAGTTTTGTTGAAAGAAAACCGGCAAAGCGTGTGGACTTATTGGCGGGAGAGAGGGAGGGGGAGGGGACAAAGGGGAAGGGGGGGGGGGCGAAGCACGAGGCGACAATGCTCGTTGCACGGCTGAGAACCTAGCAGTTGGGCAGCATCTTTTGGGAGTCCTAAATCCCGGACTAAATCATTCAATTCAGCTTGAGAGAAAAGTTCAGGTTTCGGATCTGGTTCAGTTTCAAACTCGGAAGTACTGGACTCATCGGGAAAAGCCATCTGATGAGTCTCATCATGATCAGAACCGTCCACACAAATATGATCCAAAGATTTTGGTGGTTCAGGCACAGGTACTTCGTTGCTATGAGGCATAGGCCTAATTGCTGAGGGAAGGTTGGGGTAACTTATTACGTTCTTATTTTTTAAGTTGTATCCCTTCACAATGCAAGAGCAAAAATAGCAGTCACTGCTGTAGTCTCTTTGTTCACGCCACATCATAGGTATTCCGAAACGAAATGCTTGTTTTTTACCTTTCATCCATAAGCGTAGATCTTCCTCACATATCTTGCACACTTTGTAAGGAGCCCACGGTTTGTCTTGATCGCCTAACTTCAAACCGAAATAGGCGAAATATACTTTTTTAATAAATGCAGAAATGTTCCTCTGCCGCTTTTTCACGGTATATTCCCCACAAATAAAACAAAAACTGTCCAGAGAGTTGACGCAACCTCTGGCTCTGTGAGCCATCACAAATACACAGCACTGCAAACTACAACTGTAGTGAACCACTTCGGAATAAAGCTGGATTACGACTGAGCAAACAAAAGGTAATAATGAACTTGCAAGAAACTGAAATTTGACAGGAACGTTCATGTCGCAACCACCGTGTTTGAGCGAGCGAACGAGGCGAGGCGAACAGGAAAGAACATGCGCCAGCGCGAGTACTGGATTTAGCCCCCCGCCTCCCAATTGTCCTGTTAATGTATAAAATGAATACAAAACACTCTAAAATATCATGAGGGAGTGTTTCTAGTTAGTTAACCATTACAACCTCTATTTTGGGCCAAGAAAATAAACTGCAGTCGGCTAAAAAGAAATTATGTGAACATTCCTTATATGGGTAAGATATCTAATTTTGCAAGAAAACGTGACGTGATGGAACATTTTGGCTATTTTTCCTGGATTCAGCACCCCAAAATCTATAGGAATCAGTTGCAAAACTGGAGGCAGTTTTTTGGTAGTGTACCTGTGTATTGGTTGAATGTAGAGTGATAGGTTGGCAGGAGATATATGGATGGGTTTAAGGGTATGTTGTGTAGTGTATCTATGCATGCGTGTGTGCGCTTGGGGAGGTATAGATGGGGGTATCGGTGTGAGTCTTGGATGTGTGGGTTGTATGTGTCTGGAAGGGGTGTTTATGTTTATAGAGGGATATATGTACATATCTGTCTGTGTTGAGGGTGTTTATGTGGCAGGAAAAATGTTGGAAGCACATAAGAATATCAGCAAAGCCATACTGAGTCAGATCAAGGTCCATCAAGCTCAGTTTCTTGAGTACCCAACATCCCAAAAAGTGGATAAAATTTCTCATAGTTCATTTCCAGAGATATGCAATAGATTCTTTTATGAAAAAAGGTTAAACACATTAGGGATCTTCAGCTTAGAAAAGAAAACTGAGAAGTGATGTGATAAATTCGAGTGGTTATGTATGTATGTACGTATGTATGTATTGTGACGTAGAAGCCCACACAGAGCCTATGCAGATAGATAAAAAGGAGAAATTTACCTTAGAATCTGTTAGGCAGCCAGCATGTGCAGCTCAGGAGAAGCAAAGGAACAGAGGAGCAGAACTACCACACCCAAGCTATGACATAGCAGAAAGCTTGGGGATTGATTATGATCACCTGTCCAAGAAAGCACAGTCAGCTTACAGCGAACAGGGAGATAAAAGCTGGTCGGTGGATCCAGCAAAAGAGAAGGAGGAAGAAGAGGAAGAGAAGCAGAAGGAGAAAGCAGAGGTCAGCAACCAGGGAGGCAGAGGTCACAGAGGGAGAAGCCTGCTGAACAGAGGAAGCACTGGGCGTGTCACTGGAACAGGAAGCAGCAGAGGCAAGGCTTCAGAAGAACGTGGCAGGGGAAGTGCTCAGACTGCCGGTAGCTGGAGGTCCTATGAGGAACCTGTTTACAGCTCAGGGAGAGAAGCCAGTATTCCAGAGAGAAGGAGGGCACAACCTGGGGCTAGGAGGCTGCCTAGACCGAGTGAGCAGGAAAGTCCCCAGTCCTCACTGCCAGAGGAAAGACCTCAACAATTATAAAGGTGGGAGCCTAGCACTGTGAGAGGGAAAGCTAGAAGCTCCATTTGGAATGGAGGGTCAGAGCAGTGCTCCAGACCAGAAATATCTGCAGGAAGCTATAAAACAATCCCTAACAACTGGAGGGTGGAAAAGGAGAGCTGGAGAGGCAACCCTACAGATACAGGTACTCTTAGACATACTTGCACAGAATTGTGTCCCTGTACGCTATCTGAACTTTCAGAGAGGGGTTTTCATAAAAACAGCTGTGAAGGTTTAAACCCCAGCACAATGTATGCTGAAGGTGAGGAGATGCAATGGGAAAGTAACCCCAGGGTTCCAGAACAGGCTCCCATGGATTGTACATTATGTCTTGCGGATGATATTGAGTCTTTGTGCTGAAGCCCTATAAAAAGAGCAAAGAAAAAGAAGATATTTTTCTTTGAGTGAAACTGTTTTGTTTTCCCTGTTTTTGGTTATGCACATGATATCCTTGGGGGAAGGGGAATAAAGCCCTTGTTTTGTTTTGCCTTAACCACTCGACTTGAGACTATTTTTGACCACTAGAAGATAGCAAGGCAACTCCAACCTCGGGGCCCTAGGCGAAGACCTGCAGCCCCGTGACAGTATGTGTTTATTAAGATCTAGTTTGCCACCCCACCAAATTGTCAACTACACTATTAATTGTTGTTCTATTCATTGCTCTTTCCACCCTCCCTCCCTTTTGTCCTGTCTTTTATAGGATATCTTTCATGTTAACACTATTAACACTATTAACATGAAAGATACCCTATAAAAGACAGGACAAAAGGGAGGGAGGGAGGAAAGAGCAATGTACAACAATTAATATCCAAAACTAATTCAAAAGAGCTGATAAACATAAACATAAAGGGAAGACCTCAATCATAGCGAACAACCCCTAGACGAGCGAGGAAATACAAGAGAAAACAACCTGAAAGAAACAAATTTTGAAATGGAGCTTTCCAGAAGTAGTTCAATAAGGAATTAAGAGAAAGGTCTGAAAAACTATGCAGCTCTGTACATATAAATATAAAACACAGTTCCTGCTTATCAGAGCTTATAAACAAATCAAGACAAAACACATAGAGGCAGATCGTATAAGATACACTTCTGGCCCACGGACATGTCAAAACTGAAAATGGGCCCCGTTTGACTTGAATTCCACCTCCTTGGGTCTAGATGTGCCTTCGGTTCTAGAATCAGCCATTCTGCCAGACTATGCACGCATCCGGTGCACGGCCCACGCATGGGTGGAGGCATGGATCATGCGATATAATGGAAAAACATGTCCCTCTGTCAATATTATGGTCATGGGTAAACATTTTGGACATCCCCACACACATTGTATTCTGAAAAGTTGCATTTTTCGGATCCTGCCCATCTCTGCAATGTACCTGCAGGCACCACACCTCCTCGGTAAAATCATGCGTCTCCTAAGCTGCTCTTCACACTGATAGTAGTTTCCTGATGCAAACTAGACATAAATACCAATGATAAATGACTGCTGCTGCAACCTAGACCACATACCCTGAAAAGTGCTAGGTAATCCCAGTGCACCCTAATATGGTATAAGAGAATGTAAATATGAGCATGTATGTCAGGACATTCCATGCATTAAATGGTACTTAGCATTATAATACTGCCCCAGTAATTCCTGCCTTAGTCATCTTTACAAACACGCTTTAAACTGCTAAGGATGGACTCTTACCAAGTGCACATAACCCAAAACTAACATTGCAGTTCCCCAAAAGAAGCATAATATTGCTAGTATGAGGACAGACTTGAGGATCTTAATATGTACACCTTGGAGGAAAGGCGGGATAGAGGTGATATGATTGAGATGTTTAAATACCTCCGTGGCATAAATGTTCAGGGAGAGAGCCTCTTTCAATTGAAAGCACATTCTGCTATGAGGGGACATGGGATGAGGGTGAAGGGGGATAGATTCAGGAGTGATATGCGGAAATATTTCTTTACGGAAAGAGTGGTAGATCCATGGAATAGTCTCCCAGTGGAGATGGTAGAGATGAGGACAGTATCTTTTTATTTATTTATTTATTTAGCAAACATTTATATACCGCTGCTTCCAGCGATCAGCAGCGGTCCGATTACAATAGGAGAACTGTCAAATCAGTACAGTAGAATTTGGGGCGCGCATAGGTTGATTCGGAGGGTAAGGCACTTCACAACAAGTGGGTGTAAATACAGTAGAATTTGGGGCGCGCATAGGTTGATTCGGAGGGTAGGCACATCACACAATCTGAATTCAAAAAACCATGGGACAGCACAGAGGATCTTTAAAGGAAAAAGGGGACTGTTGTAGTTGTTATGGAAGGACAGACTAGATAGGCCATGTGGTCTTTTTCTGTTGTCATATTTCTATGTTTCTAAGCAACAAATGCATGCCCTTTTCGTGCCTATGGCCTATAAGTGCACTCATTTTGCTGCTCCGCACTACCTTTCCTCTCTTATCTCTCCCTAAACCCCTCCTCGGGAACTCTGCTCTTCTGGCAGATCATTCTATCTGTGCCCTTCTCTCTACTGCCAACTCCAGACTTCGCTCCATTTACCTTGCTGCTCCTTATGCCTGGAACAAACTACCTGAGTTTGTACATCAGGCTTCTTCTGTGGCCCTTCTCAAATTCAGGCTGAACGCTCACCTCTTTGTTGCTGCTTCAGCATCTGATCTGCCTAATCTCCCTTGTGTTTCCTTACCACTCCCCCTAGATGGATCATGTTCACAGCTGCTGTGTTGTCTGTATTGACTAGATTGTAAGCTCTGCTGAGAAGGGACCATCTTTTATGTGTGTCTGTGCAGTGCTGTGTGTGTTGTGTAGCGCTATACAGATAATCAGCAGTAGTAGTAGTATGGCCTTCTGACTATAGCATTTGATTCCCACGAATCTGGGTACTGACATTTCTCACAGCAGCTACATCCGTCCCATCATGGCATATGTTGGTCTGTATACATTTGCTATCTGTGGGGCAACCCTGTCTGCTTTCCCACAGTCTGCTTTGTGGAACTGCTTCCCTGGCCAGGCCTGTGTGGACATGGGAGGGGGGATCCCTGTGCCATCATATCCGGGTAGCAAGCCTCCAGATATATCACCACTCTCGCAACTTGCATAGATCCTGGAATGAGGAAGGATGTAGGCCTGATGGCACAATCTGGGAGATGTTGCGCCACCTCAGTCATGTCTCCCAGTGCCTGCACAGCTGATATATGGCTGCCCTATCACACTGGCACCTGGTGACACTGCGGTCATCCATGTGGTCCAGGTACTGGCCAGCCATTTATGCCATCCCTAAATTGCAGATCAGCACATCAGATCCTCCCACGCTACCCTGAAAGACATCATTCTGCCAAACCAAACTTCTAATGGTATGACATCCCAGGACTACATATATGATCTCCCTTTCTCACTCCACATGATTTTTGCTCCAGACACATTCACATACTATTCTTACATCAACAGTCCCAGTTTTCAGAACACAGGATTTGTTAGGGTCCCCTGGATTAACTCTTTTAGTTTAAACAGCACATTTCAACATAGCCAGAATAAGCACTATTGCTCTTAATATTTCTTTCATAAGGATATTTATTAATGTTCCTTTACCTTACAACATACCCTCACTTCTGCTTTCTGTTCTTTATAACTGCATCTTGTGTTTGCCAGACTGCAGTCACACCTATACTTGTCACAACCAAACTTCAATATGGAATGAATTAAAGAGTGCAGCAGTATATTTTCTAAGTCCTGACCTTATTCTCACGTTGCAGCAGGTATAACGGGGATGTCCACAGGGATATCACAGAACATGCACGAGCCTTTCTGGAATAGGCTATGCACATCTCCACGGCTGACCACTCAGTAGTTCCGCCCCTTCTGGGCACGTTCTGAGATCGTTGTGCTAGCGCTGTGAATATGCATGATAGCAGTGTTTCAGAATATGGTTGGGGATGTTTTTGGCAGATAAACATCCCCACTGCACATACAAGCTGAGTATTCATGTTTTGGAATGACCTCCATGGAGAAACTGGGGACGAGTATGGTAAGATACACATAAGTAGTGGACAAGAGAGTGAGGAGCATCAGGATCCAGAAGCTGCTTTAAAGAGGTGGGTTTTTAACCTGGATTTGAATAGGGCCAGAGAAGGGATCTGACGCGCAGACTCAGGTAGTTTATTCCAATCATATGGAACAGAAAGATGGAATGAATGAAGTCTGGAGTTGGTAGAGAAGGGCCCAGATAAAAGGGATCTGCCAGAGGAGCGGAGTTCCTGAGGAGGAGTGTAGAGTGAGATAAGAGAGGAAAGATAGTGAGGAGCTGCAGAATGAATGCACTTATAGATAAATACAAGAAGTTTGAACTGGATGTGGAAATGGAGCCAGTGAAGTGACTTAAGAAGAGGGGTTACATGAGCATAGCGATACAAGGCGGAAGATAAGCCATGCAGCTGAGTTTTGAACAGATTGAAGGAGAAAGAGGTGATTCAGAGGGAGACCAGTGAGAAGCACGTTACAATAGTCAAGGTGGGTGGTGACTAGGAAGTGGATAAGGGTCTTAGTAGTGTGAGTAGAAAGAAAGGGACAAATTTTGCTCATGTTATAGAGAAAGATGAGGCAGGTTTTAGCCATCTGTTAGATGTGCCCAGAGAAAGAGAGAGGCAAAGACGACCCCAAGGTTGTGAACAGAGAAAAATGGGAGGAATGTAGTGTCATCCACAGAAATAGAGAATGGAGGAAGGGGAGAGGTGGGTTTAGGAGGAAAGATAAGGAGCTCAGTTTTGGCCATGTTCAATTTCAGACAGCGGTGAGACATCCAGGCAGCAATATCAGATAAGCAGGCAAAGATCCAGGACTGGATTCCGGGAGAGATTTCAGGTGCAGAGAGATTGATCTGAGAGTCATCAGCATAAAGATGGTACTAAAGACCATGGGAGAAAATAAGTGCATCAACGGACTTAATGTAGAGAGAGAAAAGTAGAGGTCCCAAGCAGGGCCAGCCTAAGGGTTTCTGCCACCCCTTCCCCATGTGCCGAGCTGTGCCACCCCCCCCCCCCCCCATGCTAAGCCTGTTACCACCAATTCTACTGATGGAGTCAGGGAGGCGTGGCTCGACTCAACAGCAGGTCATGTCAGGGGCGGCTCGAGGCAATCTGCTGCCTAAGGTGAAGGATGAGATGGCATGCCCCCACCCCCTGTAGAGGGGGGGGGGCTTTTTCAGAACTCCAATCAGGGACTGAACCAAACCAAAAAGCCAATTAGATTATATGGAGGAAATGCAAGATGTTTGCACACCAAGGAACTAAAAGAGAGCGAGAACCAACAGCACAGTTTATAAAACTAAATTATAACTCATTGTTATTTTATTGTTATAAACTGTATGTTATGGTTCTTGCTTTTTATTTTTCAACATATATTTTGCATCCACAGTGGGTGCAGAGTAGAACCAGGACATTCACCAACACAGCTCAATCTTAAAAAAAGAAATCTGATTCTGATCATCTCACTAACAACAACAACAACCACTATTCTCCAGTACCAGGCATATTGTGAACTAATACAAACCCCTACAACAAAGAGCAAATGTACCATACCATATCAGCACAAACTTCCAAAACTCACATAAGGAGCCCATCCAAAAAAAGCATCACGGTAAGTACTACAGTGGGCCCTGGAACATCCATACATCTATTTGAAAAGCTGAACAAGTCAAATTACTACACTACAGTATAGATCTTTATGTACAAACTCCATGTTAACAGAACACCTGGCCTCAGTCACACACTCAGAACATCGACCCTCACCAAGTACAGAATAAGTAACCATAATCTAAAGTAAAAATAAAAATATGTAGACAAAATTTAAATTGAAACCCCAAGAAGCCAGACTCTGAATGCAGTGCAACATCAGATAAATAAGAGATGCAGTTCCCCCATACTGTGTAAAATATAAAGATAGCACAAAGTCCAGTCACTAAAATTAAATAAAATTATTTTTTCTACCTTTGTTGTCTGACCATTGTATTCTCTGATCATGTAGGTCCCGATCTGAGGCTTCTGAGGCTTCTGCTTTCCTGTCTTCTCTTAGCTCTCTTTCTGTAGTCTATAGTCCATCTGCCATTTCTTATCTCTTCTTTTGTTTTCTTCACTTCCTTCCATCAGCCCATTTCCAGTTCCAGTAACCCTCCCCAGTATCAGCCCCCTTTCCAGTCCTCCCCTCCCAGTACCTTTCAATGTCAACCGCCTTGCATTCCCACGACTGCCACTGGTGTCCATTCCCTTCTAGTCCCTCTCCTTCCCCACTGTACAGCCCCTTCTAGTCCAAATACCATCCAAAGTATCAGCTCATGCCCACTCTCAGTGCCACCCCCCTCCAGTCAGCTCCATTCCAGTCACCCTATCCTCTGTCCATCCCTCTTCCAGTGCCATTTGCACATGTCAACTCCCTTCCAGCCTCCTCCTCATTACACAGCCACCTACCATTCCCATCCCCAAGTCAGCTTCCTTCCAGTCCCCCTTCAGTATATCCCAGGTGTCAGCTCCTTTCCAGCCCCCTCCTTCCCCCGGCAGATCCTCTCAGTATCCGCTACCTTCCAGTCCTATTCTCCCATTACCCTGCATCAGCCCATTTGTAGCCCTAGCCCCTAGTTTTCTTCCAGCGCCAGCAGCACTCTCCTCCCCTTCCCCATTAGCCCATTTCCAGTACCAGCCCATTTCCAGTCCTATCCCCCTTATCTGCCCACTCCAGTCCTAGCCCCCCCAATCAGCCCATTACCAGTCCTAGCTCATTTCCAGTGCTAGCCCCCCATCAGCCCATTACCAGTCCTAAACCCCAATAAGTCCATTTCCTGTCCTAGCCCCCCTAATCAGCCCATTTCCAGGCCTAACCCCGCCGATCTGCCCATTACCAGTCCTAGCCCCTCCCTCCCTATCAGAATATTTCCATTGTTAACCCATCAGCCCATTTCCAGTTCTAACCCCCCCCCCCTGATTAGCCCATTACCAGTCCTAGCCCCCTCCCAATCAGCCCACTTCCATTCTTAACCCTCATCGGCCCATTTCCAGTTCTAACCCCCCCCCCCGATCAGCCCATTACCAGTCCCTCCCCCCCTCCCGATCAGCCCATTTCCATTCTTAACCCTCCATCAGCCCATTTCCAGATCTAACCTCCCCCGATTAGCCCATTACCAGTCCTAGCCCCCCCCCCATCAGCCAATTTCCATTCTAAAACCCCCCTCGGCCCCTTTCCAGTCCTAGCCCTCCCCCATCAGCCCATTACTATTTCCAGTGCTACCCCTCCACAGCCCAGCCCCAGACCTTCTCAAGGGAAATTTAAACAAAAAAAAAAAAAAACCTGGTTGGAGAAGCTACTGTTGCAGCGGTAGCCCGTGGCCCCCCGCCTCCCAGGAAGAGCCCTGCCATTCTTTTCTCCATGCCAGCTCAGCTTTGCAGAGCCATGAAGGAAGAGAGTGTTTCCCTTTCCCACGGCTCTGTTGAGCTCGCAGCTGCTGGGAAACAGGCATTTCCTGTTCCCATCAGCGCCGGAGGGCTCAACTTTAACAGAGCTGCGGGAAAGGGAAACACTCTTCCTTCGCGGCTCTGCAAAGCTGAACCAGTGTTTGGAAAAGAATGGCAGGGCTCTTCCGGGGAGGCGGGGGGCTGCGGGGCACTTCATTCTGCTGCTGATGCTGCAGCAGCGGCAGCAGCTTCTCCGTCCATGTTTTTTTTTGTATTGTTTTGTTTAGATTTTGAAGGCCGAGTGAGGCGGCCTTTTTGAGGGCATTTTTTGCCGCTCCCAAAAAGTTGCCACCTGAGGCCACCGCCTCATTTGGCCTCATTATAGAGTCGCCCCTGGGTCATGTGCTTCATCACACTTGGCCTGCTGCTTCTGACTCTCCTTCAACATAACTTCAGGGGTTCTGAAGTGGCAGGCCATGTGTGCCGCAGCATATGGCCTGCCACCAAGTCTAGCCATCCCCTCACCACTGCCGGAATCAGCGGCAGTGGAGAGCAGCAGCGCAACACGGCTCAGCACAGGGAGAGAAGGGCAGTGCAGTGCGGCACACGGGGGGGCGGCAGCAGGCCATGTGTGCCAAAGCACATGGCCTGCTGCCCACAAAGATCTGCCACCATAGGCAGCTGCCAAGTCCTGGTCCCAAGACAGAGCTCTGATGTACAACAACTGAAAATGGGCAGTAGAGGAGGATTCACAAAAACATACACTAAAAGTGCACTGGGAGAAATAAGAAGAAAATCAGGACAGTCCAAGCGAGGACAGGTATGAAGGAGAAGGTGGTGACCAACAGTGTCAAAGGCAGCAGAAAAGTCAAGAAGGATGAGGATCGAGTAAAGGCCCTTGGATTTGGCAAGGAACAAGTTGCTGGAGACTTTGGAAAGAGCCATCTCTGTGGAATGTAGAGAACGAAAGCCAGACTGCAGTAGATCAAGAGGGGTTTCAGGGGAAAGAAAATCAAGACTGCTCATTCAAGTCGTTTTGAAGCAAAGGGAAGGAGAGAGATAGGATGAGATAGGACAAGCAGGGTCTAGTGAGGGTTTTATGAGGAGAGGAATGACCAGAGCATGCTTGAAGGCCACAGGAACAGTTGCAGTGGAAAGTAATAGGTTAAGGATATGACAGATGGAAGGGATGACAGTGGAAGAGATAGAGCTTAGTAGATGCATGGGAATGGGATCAGAGGAGTAGGTAATCAATTTGGAGGAGGAGAGAAGATTTGCACTTTCCTCCTCAGTGATTTCAGAAAAGGAAGAAAGGGTGACAGAAGGTGAGGGAAGGATTTGGGATTGAAGGCAGATGGAAGGCAGTTCCATGAAGCAGGAGCCAAAAATCTGAAGGCAGAGAAATGAATGATCTCCAATCTAAACTAAAAGGGAGGTGGAATCATCAAATAATTTTACTTCTAAGACCTCAACACACAATTTGGGCAATATAGTATAACTAAAGAATGTGGGTACTGAGGAATTTTTGAAGGAAAAGCCCTATGTGCTAAGATTAAAGTGTATTTTTAATGCTACATGAACAAAAGAAGTCAGGTTTGTTCTTTTTATAAGGGGAAAACATGATTGTACCATTTGGCAAAGTAAAAAAATAAAATGCTCATGGTGGTGTTCTGGATTAATAACTCCAACTACACCCCTACCACTCTCATCACCCACAACACCCTCACCCCCCCCCCCCCTCCTTGCTTTCCCTGCTCTCATTTACCCCTACCAATTACAACCAAGTCAAATAACCTAAGTAATACAGCTGAATGTATATTACAATCTCCCCAAACAAGGAACATCATCCAGATTGTAATACAAATGTTTATAGTTGATGTAAATTGTTAAATTTTGCAACTCAATCATGTTCCATGTAAATACTTTAATTCTTGCATAATGTTCTATATAAATGTTTAGTTCCAATGTAAACAACCCCTGATCTCTGGAAGGAGAGGTATAAAGCATTCCAAATAAATAAATAAATTGAAGTATTTTAAAACTGAATAAAGGAACACCCCCCCACAGGAGGGAATTACAGTAATCCAATCTGCTCAAAATAGGGGAATGAAAAATATTGTTCAAAGCCTTGAAATCTGAAAACATGACCTAATGCCTAAGTGCTATGAAGAAATTTCTACATCAATGAGATATAAGAAGTGAACGATAGAACTACTGAGCTAGACACCTACAGCCCGATTTTGAAAGGGGCATGTCCAGGTCGTCTGGATGGCCCTGAGCAGGATGGGTCTGTTAGGACCTTATTCTTTACTGTGGGAGCAAAACGTTCCCCATAGCATACAGAGTCGGGCCTGAGGATGGCCCAGAGTGCCCCAGTTTGCTCCCATAGTGCCAACTCTCTTCATCCCCACCAACCAAACCATGGCTGGGCAGCCGGGGCCTGGATCGGGTGGCGGGGACATACTCATACCCGGCCCTGATGGGGGGGATTCAGCCCCAATCACCCACCTTCAAGGTAAAATAAACAGTATGTTCCCCCTGACCCTGCAGGATGTACAGGGCTGTGACTAGAATCGGCCCTGTACGTTCTGCCACCTTGGCCTGCCTCCACTCTGCCCAAACTCTGCCCCCTCCTGGCTCTCCCCATAATGCTGCTCTAGCCATGAGGGAAGAGCCTGAGGGAATAGGGACATGCAGCCCCACAAGCCATGACTCTGAATTGGGCCCCTAATGACTGGACTATTCCTTCAGCGGAATAGTTATATCTGACATAACTGGACAAAAAAATAGTTGTTTTCTTTTTTGCTAAGTCATTGGGTTTTTGTTTTTGTATGATTAACTAACAATCTATGGTATTTGGCCCAACTTTCAACTGAGAATAAGAATGTAAGTAGTTGACCTGGAATTAAAAATCCAAGATGTTATGGGTTATCAAAAATTGAATGTCATCTTCAAACAAGTAGGAAATGAGCCCAGTCACCATTGGAGAGAGAGGTATATTAAAAAGCATGTGGTATACCAGTATTGAGATGATATAAGAACATAAGAAATACCATACTGGGTCAGACCAAGGTCCATCAAGCCCAGTATCCTGTTTCCAACCGTGGCCCAGCCAGGCCACAAGTGCCTGGTAGGTTCCCAAAGAGGCACACAGGTTCCACAATACTTGTCCCGGGACAAGCAGTGGATTTCCCAGGTCCTCTTTAATAATGGTTTTTGGACCTGTCTTCCAGGAACTGGTCCAAATCTTTTTAAAACCCTGCTACACTAACAATTCCCTCACTTGGTTTGCAGCTTGTCGTGCTGTGAGGGCTTGTGTGCATCAGTGATGCTGAGGGCTGAGCTATCAGTAGTTTAACTACTGGCAGGGTCTCTCAAGATGGACAGGTCTCAGCTGAGGTGCCAGACCAAGACAAACCACCCATCTGGGCAGCAGCAGAATGGAACAGTGTTGGCGGCAGAGGATCACATTTCTGTGACAACGGCAACAACACTAAACTTAAACTGCATGGAGGAAAGACCCAGCAATCTACTTCTGTATCTTGCCATGAAACCCAGTGGATAGTCACAACAAAACAAATTGCACTGTAGTGCTGGAAGATAAGACCCCCAGATCTGAAGGCACTGAACTAGCTAGTGGGGAAGAGCTGAAGACCTTTCAGAGTAAAGCCAGCATTTATGATGGGGTTGGATCAAAGCCCTTGAGACGTCTGACTGCTGATGTAGCTGCACATAAAATGAGAGTCAGAAGCTGTAAAGATGTCTTACATATTGGGACATGGAATGTACGAAGCATGAACCAAGGGAAGTTGGAGGTGGTCAAGGATGAAATGGAACGTGTACAACTTGATCTGTTGGGTGTCAGCGAACTGAAATGGACAGGCATCAGGCACTTTGCATCAGATTATCACATGGTCTACTATGCTGGAAATGAAAGACAAAGAAGAAATGGTGTTGCATTTATAATAAAGAAGAAACTTGCAAGAACTGTAAGGAAATACAATGCAGTCAGCGAACGCTTAATCTCTATTCGTCTACGAGGATTGCCTATCAACACAACTATAATTCAAGTATATGCCCCAACAACAGCTGCAGAAGAGAATGAAATTGAAGAGTTCTATGAACAAGTACAAGCTGAAATTGACAGAACATGCAAACAGGATATCCTGATAGTCATGGGTGACTGGAATGCAAAAGTTGGCAACAAAGAAGAAAGCAAAGTGGTTGGGAAATATGGACTTGGCAAGAGAAATGAAGCTGGAGAAAAACTGATAGAATTCTGCAAGACCAACAATCTATTCATCTCAAACACCTTCTTCCATCAACACAAGCAGCGACTATAGTGGCGGGATGAAGGATTAACAGCTAATATAGCATTTTTTGAGCTGTTTCCAATATTGTCAGTGTTGGAATTGTGGCCAGAGAGGCTGCACAATCGCAAAGTAGTTTGGTGGTGCGATAATGAGGCAGTTGTTAGTGTCGTTAACAGGTATGCGCCTAGTTGCCTTCAGGTAGCGGCGTTGATGAGAGAGTTGGTTTTAGCATGTTTACGTTTGAATGTAGCAGTTAAAGCTCGACACATTCCAGGTTGTACTAACAGAATTGCTGATGCTCTTTCCCATTTCAAGTGGGATCTCTTTCGGACTCTCGCACCAGAGGCAGACGTCTAAGAAGTGACAATGTCGGACCACTTATGGCAGATTGGCCTCAAGAAATGATGAATCTGCTGCGGAGTGCGGTGTCGCCGGCGACGTGGGCGGCCTACCGAAAGGGATTCAGCAGAGTCGTGGACTTCTTGAGAGCACATGGATGGCAGTCCGTAAGGATGTCCGATCAGCTCTTGGGACAATATGTAGTTGCGGCCAAGTTGGGGGGGGGGGGGTATCCAGAGCAACAGTGCGGATGCATTTGGCGGGGTATGCCTTCTTTGCATTAGGTTGGAGTATCCCGGTGGGAGGGTTTCTGATGCACAGGCTATTGCAGGGCTGGGAGCGGTCATTCCCCACCCCAGCTGATGGCAGAAGGTCGATTACACATGCTTTGCTGGTGAGGTCGTGTTCCGCCTTGCCACTAATGGCGGTTTCTGAGTATGAAGCCACCCTTTTTCAGGCTGTGTTTTGTGTGGCGTTTTTCGGAGCATTCCGCGTAGGTGAGCTCGTTGTGGAATCTAGTAGGACAGGGAGAGGGGGCGGTATGGAAAGGCAGCATGTGCACTTGTTGGGTGCGGAGCTCAAGATCTGGCTGACACGATCCAAGACGGATCAGCTGGGAAAGGGAGCATGGGTGGTGTTAAGGGCAGGGGACAGGGCTTCTACATGTCCAGTGACTTCACCCAATGGACTGTACAAAAATCAAATTGACTACATCTGTGGAAGTCAACGATGGAAAAGCTCTATAACATCAACAAAGACAAAACCTGGAGCTGACTGTGGTACAGATCACCAACTACAAGTATGCAAACTAAAGCTAAAGTTGAAAAAAGAGCAAGCCACTCATGAATGTAGCAAAATATGACCTTGAGAATATATCACCAGAATTTAAAGACTGCCTCCAAATTTGATTTGCTTCTTTAGATACAAATGACAGGGCTCCAGAAGAGTTATGCAATGACATCAAGAAGGTTGTGTTGGAAAAAAGCGAGAAGTCTCTACAAAAGGTAAAAAAAACAAAAACTGCCAAAATGGATGACGGAAGAAACACTGAAAATTGCCCAGAAAAGCAGAGAAGCCAGAGGAGAAAGAAAGACAATCGCAGAACAGAGATTTCCAATGTGCAGCAAGACAGGACAAGGAAAAGTACTACAATGACACATGCAAGGAAATAGAAGCAGAAATTATTAGAGGAAGAACAAGATCGACTTTCCTAAAGCTATGAGAGTTGAAGAAAAAATTCCAGCCTCGAATTGGAATGTTAAAAGATGCTCAAAGTTCTATGCTGAATGATGCTGAGAAGATCAAGAAAAGGTAAAAAGAATATAGAGTTTTTATATGATAAAAATCAAGTGGACCAACGACCATTTCAACCTGTACCTTATGATCCGGAATCATTGGTGATGAAACATGTTGTTTTTGTTGTTGTTAAGTGCCGTCGAGTCGGAGTCGACTCATGGCGACCCTCTGGATAGCTATCCTAAATTGTGTTCGGTCTTCAGTCAGGCGGCTCATTGTTGACAGACTGGTACCCGTAGCTGCTATTATTGTATCGATCCATCTCATTGCTGGCCTTCCTCTTTTGCGTTGACCTTCTATCTTGCCAAGCATGATGTCTTTCTCTAATGATCTCTCTCTTCGCATGATGTGTCCAAAGTATGAAAGTCGAAGTCTTGTCATCTGAGCTTCTAAAGAAAGCTTAGGTTTGATCTCCTCTAGTACCGACTGGTTTGATGAATCATAGAAACATACAAATATGATGACAGAAAAAGACCACATGACCTATCTATTGTGTCCTTCCATATCAACAACTACAACAGTCCCCTTTTTTCCTTTAGAGATCCTCTATGTTTGTCCCATGCTTTTTTGAATTCAGATACTGTCCTCATCTCTACCACCTCCACTGGAGACTATTCCACAGATTCCCCACTCTTTCCGTAAAGAAATATTTCCACATATCAGTCCAGAATCTATCCCCCTTCACCCTCATCCCATGTCCTCTCACAGCAGAATTTGCTTTCAATTGAAAGAGGATCTCCCCCTGTACATTTATGCCATGGAGATATTCAAACATCTCAATCAGAACACCTCTATACCGCCTTTCCTCAAAGATGTACATATTAAGATCCTTAAGTCTGTCCTCATATGCTTTATAATGAAGACCACTAACCATTTTAGTAGCCACCCTCTGTACTGACTCCATCCTGTTTATATACTTTTGAAGATGTGGTCTCCAGAATTGTACACTATACTCCAAATGAGGATGCACCAAAGACTTATACAGAGGCACTATCACCTCCTTTTTTCTGCTAACCATTCCTCTCCGTATGCACACAAGCATCCTTCTAGCTTTTGCCGTCACCTTTTCTACCTCTTTAGCTACTTTAAGATCAGACACAACCATGCCTAGGTACCGCTCTTCTTTAGTGGACAAAAGTACTTCACCCCCTATACTATATTGCTCCCTTGGATTGCTGCAGCCCAAATGCATGACCTTAGATTTTTTAACATTAAATCCCAGCTGCCAAATTCTAGACCATTCTTCAAGATTAGCTAGAACCCTCCTCATGTTATCTACACCTTCCTGGGTGTCTACTCTATTGCAGATTTTGGTATCATCCGCAAAGAGGCAAACCTTACCCGACAGCCCTTCCGCTATATCACTAACAAAGATGCTAGAAAGAATCTGACCAAGGACAGATCCCTGGGGCACACCACTGGTAAAATCCTTCTCCTCGGAGTGAGCTCCATTTACCTGTACTCTTTGTCGCCTCCCACCCAACCAATTTCTAACCCAAGCAGTAACTTTGGGGTCCAACCCTAGGGTGCTCAGTTTGTTTATAAGTCACCTGTGAGGAACAGTGTCAAAGGCTTTACTGAAATCTAAATACACCACATCTAGGGCTCTCCCTCAGTCCAACTCCCTGGTCACCCAGTCAAAGAAATCAACCAGATTTGTCTGACAAGACCTGCCTCTGGTGAATCCATGCTGCCTCAGATCCTGTAATCCGCTGGACTCCAGAAACCTCACTATTTTCTCTTTCAGCAGTGTTTCCAATAATTTACTCACCACCGAAGTTAGACTAACCGGCCTGTAGTTTTCAACCACATCCTTACTTCCGCTTTTGTGTAAAGGCACCACATGAGTCTCTCTCCAGTCCTTTGAAACCACTCCCAACTCCAATGAGGCATTGAAAAGGTCAGTCAGTGGAGCTGCTAGAACGTCTCCAAGTTCCCTCAGTTTTCAAGGGTGTATCCCATCCGGTCCCATTGCTTTGTCTACTTTAAGTTGAGTTAGTTTCTCACGAACACAGTCTTCTGAAAATTGTTCAAGATGTCCCTCGCTTCTGTTCCTGTTTGTGGGTGTTTTCTGAGGTCCTGCTTCTAGTTCTTCATCTGTGAACACAACAGAAATATTTGTTAAGCAATTCCGCTTTATACTCATCAGCTTCAACATATTCCTCCCCTTCACCCTTGAGTCTGACAATAGCACTTTTGCCCTTCCTCTTCTCACTAATATATCTGAAAAATGTCTTATCCCGCCATTTTATTGCATTGGCTATTTCCTCCTCTTTTTGAATCTTTGCTTTCCTGACTACTTTGCTAGTTTCTCTAAGTTTTTCCAAATATAGATGCCTGTCTTCCTCTCTCTGTGATCTCTTGTATTTCATGAAGGCCTCCCTCTTTTTCTTCACCTTTTCAGCTACTTCTTTTGAAAGCCATAGCGGTCTCCTTTTCCTTTTAGATTTATTTACCATTTTAACAAAAAGTTTGGTTGCCGGGGGGGCGGAGCCTGATGTCCAGCGGGATAGTCGCATAGCGCTGAGGCTCCCGAGAGGCCTACTAAGACTCCTGAATTTTGAACCGCTTTAATTCTGAATATTGCTTTGACTCCACCGGGGTACCTTGGGGTGATGGCGGGGACCAAACCAGCACGTCTAGATTTCGGGACCCCAACGAATTCCCATGGTAAACGCTCCAAAACCGAGCCCCCGTCTCCGCAGAAGCAGCCTGCACCTCGGGAAGGTCCCGAGATGCAGCAGGAGATCCTCACTGAAATACGAGGGGTAAAAGACCTTGTGCAATCCAACGGGGAGTCACTCCGAGCGCTGCGTGAAGATTTCGGCGTACTGCAAAGCAAACTTGAAGGGCTTTCCCTACGACAAGACAAAATGGAAGGCATACTGGACTCACACACGGTCCGGTTGGCGAAACTTGACAAAGTAGAGCGCCAGATACGGGCCCTTCAAAAAGAAGTGGAAGATGGCAATAATCGGGCCCGCCGCAATAATATACGGCTCGTGGGCATACCGGAGGGAGCTGAGTCTGGAGACATGAAGGAGTTTCTTTGTAAGGCGCTTCCTTCCCTACTGCGGATCACATTTGCTAAAGACCTGGAGATTGACCGGGCTCATCGAGTGCCTTCCAATATGGCGCTCAATCGGAAGACCCGCGGCCTATTATCTTTCGGCTCTTAAGATACCAACATGTTGAGCAAATTCTGAATGCCGCTCGCACAAAAGGCCCCATTGAGTTTGAGGGCCACCGGATATCCTTCTTTCCTGATCTAGCTAAGCCCACGGTTGATCGTCGAAAACGATTCCTGGAATTTCGACCGAGGCTACAACAGCTGCAAGCTCGCTATGGCCTGATGTACCCGGCTAAACTCAGGGTAACACTGCACAACCAGACCAGAACATTTGATGATCCTGAATTACTTGCGGAATTTTTGGAGTCCAAAGAGGCAGATCAGATGCGTTGATCCAAGGAACTCTCAGCTAATTGACCTCACATTGGTAAAACCCGCCATATTGTTTTCGGACGCTCTCTACCTTAGAGACTGCCTTGGCAATCTACAGCCTTGGCTTTCACTAGCCTTGATGGCCCTGCTCTATCATGCCCATAGATACTTCGGTGGAGATCGGAGACTATAATAACAGAAGGGTTCGAATACTACAATCGCACTCTCTTGGGCCTCCTCCCGCAGACATATGGTCGCCATTTATATTTGGGGTTATGCTTCTTCTCTGGGGCACTTCGGTGCTTGTTTTCTTATATGGGGTGTATCTGGTATCTTATCTGCTGTGTATGAAATAGATGTACAGATGTGGTATATATTCCATACTCGCCTGCGCTTTTACTTCAAATGTATGACAATGTCTTATGGCCCTATGTAAGGTTTTTTCATTGAACGTAAAGGGAATCAACAACCCGATTAAAAGAAAGAAAATCCTTAGTTATTTGAGTCATGAAAAGGCGGATCTGTTTTTTCTGCAGGAAACGCACTTAAATTCTACCGAAACTCTGAAACTCAATATTAAACCTTACATGGTAGCTGCCTACTCTCCGGCTGTTTCTAAGAAATGTGGGGTAGCTATTCTGGTGAGGAAATCTTTACCTGTTACCATTATTGCCACTAGCTCTGACACGGAGGGCAGATGGTCCCGCGTCCATCTTAAAATCGGACACCTTGAACTAACATGTATATGTATATATGCCCCCAATGTGGATAATCCTGCCTTTTTTGCTACCATTGCTCAGGTTGCGCAGGCCTCTGCTAGTACCTCACTGATAATAGGTGGCGACTTTAATCAAGTCGTCGATCCTCTGATAGACAGGCAACCGCCTAGAACGAGTGGCCTCCCCAAGAGCTCCCTCACACTCACCTCCTTGATCAAAGATCTCGCTTTAGTGGATCTTTGGAGATTGTTGCATCCTGCTGAACTGGAATTTACTTTCTATTCTCCCCCCCATCTATCACAATCCCGAATAGATTTTTTCCTAATATCTAAAGTGCTGGTATCTCAGGTAGACACAGCGATGATTCACCCATTACATATCTCAGACCATGCTGCCATTTCCTTCCAGTTGCATGCTAACCTGCCCCGTGGGAATCCCGGAAATTGGTTTTTTGATAGGACCCTGCTAGAGCAACAAGAGTTTCAGTTAGACATTCGGGCCGCCATTCAGGACTATTTCCATTTTAACTTACCACATGATACCATGGGCTGGGCTTGGTGGGAGGGCTTTAAAGCTGCCATTCGTGCAACCATTACTAGCTATCAAATTCGCTTGGGGAAACAGCGTAAGCAACAGTTATTAATATTAGAGCAACAAATTAAAGCTGGGGAACGGGTTCTTACTTCCCGCACTGATCCTTGTGTGTTGTTGCGATTGCAACGCCTACGCTTTCAATTTAACTCAATCCTGTCTGCTGCAGCTTCTAAAAATATCGCATCGCAGCAAGGGATGTACTATCGGGAAAGCAACCGTGCTGGTAGACTCTTAGCTAATGCCTTGAAAGGTCAAAAAGAAGCCAAGCGGGTAGCGGCTCTCCGAAACCCGGTAGGAGGGGACATAGTGACAAATAATACAGAGATCGTAGAGCTCTTCCGGGATTTTTATACCCGTCTTTATAAATCAGAATGTGACTTCACGTCAGAGGCTTTTGAGCGATTATTATCCGGAATCCAACGGCCGACCCTCTCTGAAGAGGATAGGGTTGCGATGGATAAACCCTTCTCTACTAATGAAATTCACTCTGCCCTTAAACGTGTGGCCTCGGGACGCGCCGCAGGCCCTGACGGTCTTCCGGCCGAATTTTATAAAACGTTCAGCGCTGATCTAGCCCCCTACCTAAAACTCTATTTCACTGCTCTGGCTGAAGACACATCTTGCTTGGGATCCTTTTCGGCGGCGAATGTAGTAGTTTTTGAAAAGGAAGGGAGGGATCCGCTTTTAACAGCTAACTACCGCCCAATCTCCCTTCTTAACGTAGACTATAAAATTTTTGCGACTATCTTAGCCTCTCGACTAACCGACCAAATGTCTACACTAATCCACCCTGATCAATGTGGTTTTATTCCCGGAAGATCCACTGCCGACAACGCTAGGACTTTATGTCATGTTTTGACTAATGCTGCAAGCCTAGATCTACCACTAGTTGGCCTTTCCCTAGATGCCGAGAAAGCCTTCGACCGTCTTGAATGGCCCTTCTTATTTGCTGTTCTCCGTTGGTACGGCTTTGGGGAGGGCTTTCTCCGGTTTCTTCAAGTCATGTATACCGAACCCACAGCCAGTATATGTGTGAACGCTATCAAATCTCAGCCATTCAGCCTTCAAAGAGGTACACGCCAAGGGTGCCCCCTATCTCCTCTGCTCTTTGACTTAGCGCTCGAACCTCTAGCCCTGTTACTTAGGCAGTCCGCAGACATCCGAGGTGCCCCCTTTAGACACAGAGAGATCAAACTCTCCGCTTATGCAGATGATCTTATGCTTTTTATAACTTTGGACTCGGTCCCAGTAGTCTTAGAATTACTAGACAGGTATTCGCAGCTCTCGGGCTATAAGATTAACTGGACCAAGTCGGTTGCTTTCCCACTTAACCACCGGGTACATGCGGCCGACATGCAAGCCTTTCCCTTTCTCTGGCAGCATAGTATGGTGAAATATCTCGGGGTCCATTACTGCTATCCTTTAGAGGACACTATTAGTTTCAACGCCAAGGCGATAATCTCCAAAGTCCGTGAACTCACCAATCGGTGGTCTCCACTAACCCTTACATGGTGGGGCCGCTTGGAAACAGTGAAAATGATGATAGTTCCTAAAGTGAACTACATTCTTGAAATGCTACCATGTTTACTGCCCCGACACATCTACAAAGATATAGAAGGCCTTCTTATCCGTTATTTATGGCAGGGTAAAACACCCAGGATAGCTAAACAACACTTGCAATCTGATAAAGCGAGCGGAGGAGCTAGATTTCCAGATTTTCTCAAATATCATAACGCCTTCCTCTTAAAGCAAGGTGCCCGCTGGTTGGATACCCCGGCGGCAGGCCGCCCGGTGTGGCTAGATATAGAAGAAGAGCTTAGTGGACCAGTTCCGCTGGCCTACTTCCCCGGAATGTGCCATCATTCAGACTCCCGCCATTCACCAATGGTTGTAGACACTCTCGTGGCCTTTAACGCCCTCATTCAATCTCTGGGTCCGCAGGCGTGCCCCCTGGACCATCTCCCGATATGGCATAACTCTCGATTTCAAATTAACAAAAAAACGATAGCATGGAGACCCTGGTACTCCAGGGGGATCTGGACACCTAAGCAGCTGTTTGCTGGGGATCGCTGGAAAACCTTTAATGCTTTACAAACGGAATATGGTCTACCAGCGAAATATTACTTCCAATGGGTGCAGCTCCAACATTGCCTTAAAAGCGCTCGGGTCATTCCGCGCTCTGATACTAGCGAGGAAGGGCTGTCCGAGGTGATTCGTTGTATCGGGAGTCTACCAGGGGTGGCATCTAACTTTTATAAAATATTCACTCATAGTCCAGGCAGGGACACCCCTAGGGCCCAGCAGGCATGGGAGCGCGAATTGCACATCACTTTAACTCCCCATCAATGGAAGATAGTCTGGAGCAAAGTGGTGCGGGTCTCCAGATCCGCCTCTGTCACTCAAACGGTCTTCTATTTTGCCCACAGATGCTTTTATACTCCTGATAAGATGGCCAAATGGAATGTCAATACAAGCTATCGATGTTGGTCATACCATACAGCGGTGGGTACCTTCGCCCATGTTATTTATGAATGTCCAGCACTACAACAATATTGGGGGCGGGTCTGGGACCGCATACAAAGTATCCTACACTTCCGGGAGCCCCTTTCCTGGAAGATTGTGGGACTCCGCTCTGTGGCGGGGATCCCCTCTCTTCCCAGGACAGGCCGCTTCCTCCTAGATTTTATGTTGGGTCTGGCTGTATGCTTAGTCACGAAAAATTGGAAGAATGGCTCCCGCCTAACTTTTACCGAATGGTGGAATTCTGTCTGCTTATATAGTACATATGAGCAGATACCTCGTCGGATGGCATTCCAGGTTCAGGACTGCTCTCACTTATCTAAGTGGCAGATGCTTAATGACTATGTTCAGATTACCAGATGCTCCAATATAGCCGTATAGCCACACTCATCATGTTGCAGATAATTATATCATCTCGAAAGATAATAATGTGTATATACACCCGATACTGGATTGTTACGTATCCCAGAGAAGAAGCAGGGGGGGAGGGGGGTGGTGGGGGTTTATTGTCTGTGATTGTATAATATTATTTGTTCATGTCTTCTATTCTGTATGTCCTTTTGTTTCGATGTTCCAAAATGAAAATAAAAGTTTCAAAAAAAAAAAAAGTTTGGTTGCCTTTAAAATATCCCCTTTCAGTTTTGCCCACTGTTTTTCTACATCCCCCAGTTGTTCCCATCCCTCTAAAACTGAACCACACCATCTGGTGATCACTGGATGCAAAATGATTCCCCACTATAACATCAGAAACACTTTCACCATTGGTAAGCACCAAGTCCAGTATGGCCCCTTCACGTGTAGGGTCTGTTACCAATTGCCTGAATAGTTCTCCCTGTAGAGAATTCAGGATCTCTTTACTTCTAGATGATACTGTAGCATGAATGTGCCAATCAACATCTGCCTTATTGAAATCCCATATCAGTAGCACTTCCCCTTTTCTAGCAATGCTGCTTATGTCTTCAATTAACTCTGTCCACCTCTTCCTCTTGTGAGGGAGGTCTGTATATCATGCCAATGCAAATAGATTTATCTTTTCCTCTTTCTAGTTTAACTCATAATGTCTCTTCTCTCCATTTTAAGCTCTGTAATTCCAAAGCTTTAATAGTATTTTTACATATAGTGCCACTCCTCCTCCCCTTCTTCCTACCCTGTCCTTTCTGAATAAAGTATAGCCAGGTATAGTTACATCCCAGTCATGGTTTTCTGTGAACCATGTTTCTGTAACTGCCACTAAATCCAAGTCAGCCACTCCCACCAAACCTTTAACATCAGTGATCTTATTTCCCATTCTATGGGCATTTATACACACTGCTTTCCATATGTTACCCCTGTTACCCATTTCATAAAGGTATTTAATGTATCACTTACCTGGGGGGGCTTTCTTCACCCATCCCCAACGAATCTAGTTTAAAGCCCTCTTCAGTAGATTAGCCAGTCTACTACTGAAGACGCATCTACCTTTCTTGGACAGATGGATGCCATCTCTGCTCTGCAACCCTTGGAACAGCATCCCATGGTCTAGGAAACCAAAACTCTCTCGATGACACCATCCACGCAGCCATGCATTCATCTCCAAGATGCGAGCCCCTCTGCCTTGGCCTTTGCCCTCAACAGGGGGTATTGAAGAGAACACCACCTGTGCACCTAACTGCTTCACCCTCTGTCCCAGAGCCATGAAGTCACTTTTGATATGCTCAGAGGGATACCTGGCAGTATCATTTGTTCCGACATGGATTAGTAACATTGGGTAATAGTCAGTGGGCTTGATGAGTCTCCGCAAACTCTCCGTAACATCTCTGATTTTGGCACCAGGCAGACAGCTTACCTCTCTGGACATCAAGTCTGGTCGGCAGATGGATGCCTCAGTACCCCTCAGAAGAGAGTCACCAACCACCACTACCCTTTGCTTCCTTATGGTCACTGATTCTGCAACTTTGGGGTACTTGAGCTCTGGTTCTTCCCTTTCCAGGGATGCTTTCACCTCCTCCACTTCCAGTGCTGCATAATGGTTCTTCAATTCAAGGGATGGAGAAGTTGTATTGGTGATTCTGTTGGCCCTGGTGACTTGTGTCCAACCTTCATCATTCTGTCGGCACCCATCTTCTCCTCTGCTGGAGAGCTTGGTTGCTGCAAGAAGCATCTCATCAATGTACTTCTCACTGTCTTGAATGCTCCTCAGCCTCCCCACCTCCTCTCTGAGTTCCTCCACTTGTTTCCTCAGAGCGTCAGCATGAAGGCACTCTGCACATGGAACCAGTCCTTCAACTGGCATTGGGACCTCTGTCTGGACAGAGGCAGAAGCTGTAATGGGGGCAACAGCTTTAGCGATACGATTTTTCCCAGCCATTGTTCTGTTTGTGGAGCTTAGGTATCTGTTAAAGCAAAAGAGAGAGATCTACCAATACCAAAGTACCAGCCGGTTTCCCAGCATTGTTTGAACTGTATAGCCCCTGTTAGGAATGAAAGAAGAAGTTGAAGCAGCATTGAAAGCCTTATCAAAGAACAAAGCACCAGGCATTGATGGCATTCCCATAGAAGTATTACAGCAGTCTGATGCAGCCGTTACCATTCATACTTACAAGGCTTTGCCAAGAAATTTGGAAGACATCATGGCCAACTGACTGGAAAAGATTTGTGTTTATAACAATACTAAAAATGGTGATCAAACTGACTGTGGAAATTATCACACAATCGTTCTGATCCCACATGCCAGCAAGATTCTACTGAAGATTATTCAACAGAGACTACAATCATACCTGGAACAAGAAATACCTGAAGTGCAAGCAGGGTTCAGGAAAGGGCAAGGAACGAGAGACATCATCACGGATGTGAGATGGATCCTTGAAAACACTAACGAATACCAAAAGGATATCTATTTGTGCTTTATCGACTACAGCAAGGCTTTTGACTGTGTAAATTATGAGAAACTCTGGGCCACATTATGAAGCATTGGTATACCAGAACACCTGAATGTTCTCTTGCACAATTTATACATTGATCAAGAAGCAACAGTTCAAACAGAAGAAGGAGAAACAGAATGGTTTAAAATAAGCAAAGGTGTAAGACAAGGCTGCATACTTTCCACCTACCTGTTCAATTTATATGCAGAACAAATCATCAGAGAAGCAAGATTGTATGAAGACAACAGAGGTGTGGAGATTGGTAAAAGACTCATCAACAACATTTGGTATGCTGATGATACCACATTACTGGCTGAAAGTGAAGATGATCTGAAATATTTGCTTCTCACGATCAAGGAACATAGTCTTAAAATGGGCCTTCACCTTAATGTAAAGAAGATAAAGATCATGACAACTGGCAATATCAACAAGTCTATTGTTGAAGGAGAAGAAATTGAAATTATGGACAACTTTAACCTACTTCGATAAACTATCAATAAAGAAGCAACAAGCAGTCAAGAAATCCGATGACGCGTTGCTCTTGGCAGAATGGCTATGAAAGACCTAAACAAGATTCTCAAGAGCAGAGATGTCTCTCTCAATACAAAGATTTGACTCGTTCAAGCAATGGTATTTTCAATAACATCATATGGATGCAAAAGCTGGACAGTGAAAAAGATAGGAAGGAAATTGATGCCTTTGAATTATGGTGCTGACGGCGAATACTGCATATAGCATGGACTGCCCGAAGGACAAACCAGTCAGTACTAATGGAGATCAAACCTAAGCTTTCTTTAGAAGCTTAGATGACAAGACTTCAACTTTCATACTTTCGACACATCATACAAAGAGAGAGATCATTAGAGAAAGACATCATGCTTGGCAAGATAGAAGGTCAACGCAAAAAAGGAAGGCCAGCAATGAGATGGATCGATACAATAACAGCAGTTATGGGTACCAGTCTGTCATCAAAGAGCCACCTGACTGAAGACCGAACACAATTTAGGACAACTATCCAGAGGGTCGCCATGAGTCGACACCGACTCGACAGCACATAAGAACAACAACAACCCACTAACAGTTTTTACTACATCCTCCGGTAACAAATTCCAGAGTTTGATTACACGTTGAATGAAAAATATTTTCTTTTATTAGTCAAAATTGGGTTGCATTTTAGCCTCATTGTGTATCCTCTAGTCTTTCTACTTTTTGATGGCATAAACAACAGATCAATATTTAACAGTTCCACACCATGAAACAATACAGAAACATTATAATATCCTTTGTTTCATTCTCCATTCCTTTCCTTATGATTCCTAGCATTCTATTTGCTTTCGTAGCCTCCTCTGTACACTGGGTGGAGAGTTTCAACGTATTATCCACGATGATGTCTAAATATTTTTCCTGGGTGGTTGTTTCTAAGATGGTACCTTGCATCATGTAACCATAGTTTGGGTTATTCTTTCCAATGTGCATAATTTTGCACTTATCCACATTAAATTTCATCTGCCATTTGAATGTCCAGTCTTGCATTTTTTCAAAATCCGCTTATGTTTTAACAACTTTGACTAATTTTGTGTCATTTGCAAATTTGATCACCTCACTCGTTATTCTCATCTCCATATTATTTATGAATATGTTAAAAAGCAGTGGGTCAAGCACAAATTCTTGGGGTACTCTAGTATTTACCTTTCTCCATTGAGAAAACTGGCCATTTAGTCCTACTCTCTGCTTTTTATCTTTTAACCAGTTCCTGATCCACAGTACTACACTGCCTCCAATCCCATGACTTTAATTTCACCAAGGGTGTCTCATGCAGAACCTTGTCAAAGGCTTTCTGAAAATCCAGATACACTATATCAACCAGCTCACCATTGTCTACCTGTTTATTCACACCTTCAAAAAATGTAAGATTAGTAAGACAAGACTTTCCTTGGTTAAATCTATGTTGGCTTTCTCCCATTAAACCATGTCTATATACATGTTCAAGCAAACAAAGGAGCAGGAGACGTAGGAAGAATGAGGGTCTTT
The DNA here is from genome assembly GCA_033557465.1 of Ichthyophis bannanicus. NCBI lineage: Eukaryota > Metazoa > Chordata > Amphibia > Gymnophiona > Ichthyophiidae > Ichthyophis > Ichthyophis bannanicus. The sequence continues at coordinate 235,749,193 of CM066043.1, read as the reverse complement.
ATTATGCACAAGGGACCCCAACGCGTTTCGGCAACGCCTTCTTCAGGGGGAATGACACTGTGCATAAGCTCCTGCTGGCATTTCTTTCTCTGCTTCTGCTGTTTGCAGTACTGGAAGGAAGAGCAGAAGCTCAGACTTGAGGTTTAGGTTAATCTCTAAATTAAAGGAAGAAAGCAGAAAAGACTCAGTGTGTCTCTCTCAGGCACCAGGCAGCAACTTTTCCTGCTCTTCCTTCCAGTACTGCAAACAGCAGAAGCAGAGAAAGAAATGCCAGCAGGAGCTTATGCACAGTGTCATTCCCCCTGAAGAAGGCGTTGCCGAAACGCGTTGGGGTCCCTTGTGCATAATAAAGACCCTCATTCTTCCTACGTCTCCTGCTCCTTTGTTTGCTTGTCCTACCCGCAGGAGGCTGCTCCTCCTCGCACCTTCTATATACATGTTCAGTCATTTTATTCTTTATAATGGATTCTACTATTTTGTCTGGTATTGGCATCAGGTTCACCAATCTGTAGTTTTCCAGATCACCCCTGGAACCCTTTTTAAAAATTGGAGTTAAATTGTTACTCAAGTACTACAGATGATTTTAATGATAGTTCACAGATTACTAATAGTAGATTTGCAATCTCATATTTTCAGTTCTTTCAACACCCTTGAATGTATACCATCCAGTACAGGTGATTTGCTACTCTTCAGTATATCGAACAGTTGTAATACGTCCTCCTGGTTTATCAATATTACTTTCAATTTTTGCACTACATCATCTTTATATATTATTTCATGCACAGGTAACTTCCCTATATCTTCTTCAGTAAAGACCAAAGCAAAGAATTTATTCAGTCTCTCTGCTATGGCCTTGTCCTTCCTTAGCGCCCCCTTTACCCCTCTATCATCCAATGGTCTCACAGGTCTTTTTGCTACATATGTACTTGAAAACATTTTTATTATGAGTTTTTGCTTACAGGCAAGCTTCTTTTCAAATTCTCGCTTTGCCTGCCTTATGAATGCTTTACATCTAGCTTGCCAATGCTTATGTTATTTCTGGTGTTCATTATTAGGATCCTTTTTCCATTTCCTGAAGAATGTTGTTTTTTTTTTTTGCAACAGCCTCTCTGACCTCGCCTTTAAATCAAGCTGGCAATTTTTTGGCCTCCCTCCAACTTTTTTTAAAACATGGAATACATCTGGTCTGAGCTTCCAAGATGATACTTTTAAACAACGCCCATGCTTGTAAATCTTTAATCTTTGCAGCTGCTCCTTTTATTTTTTTTCTAAACTATTTTCCTCATTTTATTATAGTTTCCTTTTTAAAAGTTAAAAGGTAGTACTGTGAATTTCCTTGCCATCTTTCTTCTATTTATTAAATCAAATGCAATCATGCTATGATCGCTATTGCTAAGTGGCACCAAAATCCTTATCTCTTGCACCAAATCCAGTAAGTACTAGGTCCAAAATAGCTTCCCCTCTTATTGGTTCATGAATCAGCTGCTCCAAGAAGCAGTCATTTATTTCATCTAGAAATGTTTTCTCTCTAGCATGTCCTGCGGGGACATTGACCCAGTTGATAATAGGGTCATTGAAATCACCCATTATTACAGTATTGGTTTGATAGAGGGATCCTTTCAAATTGCCACCTTGACTTTTCATTTGTCTTTAACACTCATTTAAAACAAATTCCCAGATCTCTTGCCTCCTAATGGAAGGCTTCTTTGTAAAGGTATCTAGAAACAATTTATTTCTTTCAGTTCAAATAATATTTTACCCTGTTCTTCCTTCTATGCTAAGCTATATGCTGATTTGATTTAAAATTAAAGGTTCTCTGCTGATACTAGGTCTTGACTGAGTTTTAAATTTAAACTAAAAGTTCTCAGCTTGTTTTAAAAGTAAGCTAAAAGCTTAAACTAAAAGCTCTCTGCTGAGTTTTAAAAGTAAATTAAAAGCTTAACCTAAAATCTCTCCGATGTGTTTTAAATTTAAACTCAAAGCTATTTGCTGATGCTAGGCCCTGACTGAATTAACAAATACACTGGATTCTAAAATACACAGATTTATCAGTTTTAACCCAAATAATTCCCTTTTCGCCAAGATTTAGAGAATCTTTCAGAAGTAAATACAAGTGCAGATTTCTTTACAGCAGTAGCAGTCCCTTTTGGTAGTCTTTCAAGACTGAGAACCACAGAGCTCTGGTTGAGCTAGTTATGCCTGTGCTTCTAAGGTAATCCGTTAACAATTTCTTGGGTAATTCAAACAGCCCTTGGTTTGATAAAGGGAGCCTTACAAATTGCTGCTTTGACCTTTTACTTGGCTTTAACACCTATTTAAAACAAGTTCCCAGATCTCTTGCCTCCTAAGTGGAAAGACTATTTGTAAAGGTATCTAGAAACAATTTACTTCTTTCAACTCAGGAATATTTTACCCTATACTTTCTTCTATGCTAAGCTATATTCTGATTTGATTTAAAATTAAAAGCTCTCTGCTGATATTAGGCCCTGACAGATTTAAATTTAAATTAAAAACTCTGATGTATTAGAAACAGCATTCTCTATAAGGACCCTAAAGGTATGAGAATATAGGGGAAGATATTAAGCAGTGACAGCTAACAATCTAAGGGGTATGTTTACTAAACTGCGTTAGTGCAATTCGCGTTAGGAGCCGCGGTAGTGACAGAAACCCCAAATAAGGACATGGGCGGTACATCGTTACCACTAACGCGCGTTCAAAAAACTAACGAGCGTTACAGGGCGCCGTGGCGCGTTACTGCGCGTTAATCGTAAGAAGGCGTACAGACACAAAGCACTGAAACAGAGCTGTAGCACAATGGTTACGGTACTGACCGCTGTTACAGGCAGCATGGGTTCGAGTCCCCAGTGTGCCTAACGCAGAAGGCTGGCCCAGGCATCACCCTGTACATTACATAGGAAATGAGGAGGCATGTTTTTCTTTACGTTGAGTAGTGGTGTCAGAAACACACCCTCGGAGTGTGTCTAGCCACGTACGTTGGTGCGTGCGAGGCTGCATGCGTGGCTGCGTGCGTTAGTACGTGCGTGGCTGCGTGCGTTAGTACGTGCGTAGCTGCGTGCGTACAATCGTGCGTGGGTACGTGTGTTTTTACCAGCGTGGGCACCTTATATTACAGACTCTTTAGGGTGTCTTGCACCTATGCATTATGCTAACAGATGTACGTGTGATGGCCTATGGTTTATCAGAGCCTGTGAGCAGGTGCTGGATTTTCACAAGGTTGGATTGGGCCAGTCACACCCATGATGCACTGCACATGCAAATCAGCTGTCCACAGATATACACCATGGGGAATGCACCCCCACAGCACCTCGGCCTGGTAGGGAGAACTGACCATGTGCACCCCCACAGCACCTCGGCCTGATAGGGGGTACTGACCGTGTGTTGTACTGGCACAGAGTAGCTACACACCGTCACATTGTGCGGGTACTGTGCTCACCCTGAGGGTGCAGTGAGGCGCCCAGCACTAGGTCCAGAGCACCGTCCATGGCTGAAAGAGGCCATGGCGCAGGTCCAAAGCAGTGTTAATGTGTGAGATAGGTAGTTTCTACAGGAACACCTTGGACATCTCTGTCTGTTTCAGTCATGTGTAGCCCCCCATGCACCACCACACCCCTCCCCCAGGGCTGAGGGTGGCAAACAGGGTCTCCTATCAAAAGATCCACAGTCTACCTCCCTGCAACGGTGGCAGTAGAGGGGAACATTAACCCTAGTCCTGCTGGGGAACAGACACCCCACAGGGCAGTCAATGCAGCTCTGTACACATCCATAACACAATAGCAGACAGACATTAGGCCTGGATATGGTATGCTGCACCCCACCACTATCTGATATTCCCCTGGTGCAAGCCATCAGCCACTGCACCCTGCAAGCCACTCCATCACAACACATACCAGCTGCAAACAGTCTGCTAGTGCCCAGTGGAGATGCCTGCACCCAGAACTGGGATGTCAGCATACACAGCAAGCAGATACATCAGTGACTGGGCCCCAAAAGGTAACCCATATTTATCACATAAGAGAAATACTAGATAGCACTATGGGAGTGCCTAGCCATGCTGTGGTCACTGCACAGTCAGGGTGAGAGTGATCTCTCAGCAGGATATACTGAGGTCACCCTGTCTGTGTAGGTGGTGTACACCCTAGCCAGGCCACCCTATCCGGCCTATACCCATGGTACCTTGCTCCTCATTATGCACATTGGCAGCCCAATACTGGCAACAGTGCTGGCAGTGTGGGCTGTGGAAGGTGTTTGCAGCCACCACACACTGGATAGACAGACAGCCACCCCCACACCTATGCCAGCATTGTGCTACTATAGAGGTGGTCAGCAGCCATACCCACCACACCAGTCATGGGCATAATACAGGCATAGATATGGTACACAAGACTGTTGGGGGGTCACTCCCAGGGTGGTGAACACTGTCAGAGACCAGACCTGCAGCACACACCGCAGACATCAGAATGATTGTTATGGTGGAGCTCAATGAGCAAAATGTGCTTAACGTAGGAATTGATATCTGCCAGTTATCATAGGAAACGTTTGATAGCTGTGTACCATATACCCAGGTGTAGGGTGGCATTGCTAAGGTATGCAACTGCTAGTATTGGGAGATACAGGCAGGGCCCAATGTCTTGCCTCTCCAGGAGGCATTGGCTAATGGGGCCTGTTGGTGTGTGTGTGGCCCTGTTGGCTGCTGCTTTACGGCAGAGTTCCCCAACTCCAGTCCTGGTGTTCCAAACACTGTTCGGGTTTTCATGCTGTCCCTCATAAATATGCATGAGCTACATCTGCATACCATGGGGGTGGTGCATAACTATGCAGCACAGGCATCTTTATTAGAGGCAGCATGAAACCGGAATGGTGTGGGGCCCTCCAGGACTGCATTTGCGGGACTCTGCTTTAGGTAATGTGCCTGTTTCTGGTGTCTGTGTTTGTTGTGGTAAAATATAGGCCATGAGTATGTTCTCTGCAATAAAGGAGTGTCTTTACTATCACTGTTTAGTGGTGGGTAAAACTATGGGGACTGGGTTGGCAGGAGCCCCAGCTAAAATTTGAACTTGTGACCCTCTGGTCATACAGGCACTGACTGTGTCTGTTGCACCACACTGTGGCCACAGAAACAGTGCAGTCCCTGGAGTTAGTTAAACCGGCCTGATGAGTCAGAAACCCTGCTCTGCAACAAGTTTACTGTGGCCTCATTTACCTTGTATGGAGACAAAGGTGCACATAAACCTCAGAAAAGATCTCAAAAAAGTGGCACACACCCATAACCAAGCTGGGCAACAATGATATCATTGGGCAACATTACACAACACTCCCAGGACAGCTCCATTACAATGAAATGATCTTTGAAAGGGTCTGCGGAGCGTAGACCCTTCCACACATCATTTCTTTTTTTTTTGGTGCTTTCCATGGAGTGTTGTTCCTTGTTTCCCATTGCTATCACTGTTGCCCAGCTGAATTATGCTTTTTACAATGTTTCTTGTGGTCATTTTTAACGTTTTATGTGACATTTTGTTCTGTGCACATGTATCACACTGCTCACGTTTTGTGGGTTTCCCCGGTTTTGCTGTACATTGCTGACGGAAATGGTTTCTCTTCCCTTTAATATGCCTTTAACGACAGGTTTTCATTCACGTTGGAATTGAGCTCAGGAATTCAGTGCGTTAGTGTGAGGGGAGCCTCTCCCCGCCCACTCTCCGCCCATTGACCCCTTCTCTCCGCCCACTCTCCACCTTCTGCGCTGTTTTAACGCGCCGCGGAGGTTTACGATCGTTAACTGCGGTTAACGCGCGTAAAGTACGTTTAACGATCGTTCGCACGTCAGAACGCGCGTTCGGACGTGCGAACGATCGTTCAACGTACTTTACGTGCGTTATTCACGATTACCGCACTTTAGTAAACATCCCCCTAAGTGTGGCTGACCATTGCCACTTTAATTTAAAACAGGATGCTCAGTGTCGGGCCATATCTGTTGATTAGAACCAAATATCCGATTTGCCTGGATTGCCTTTTTGCAATCCAGCTAGTTGTAATAATGAGCCAGATTGCAAAACCACCCAAGGTTAGGACAGCTTTCCACCTGTCCTAACTTTAGGCATTTTAGCTAACTAGTTGGTGGCTCAGTATTGCCGCTGACTGGCTAGCTACTGGTGCCGCCCCAGAACTCACCATTGTTAACCAGTTAGCAACAGGATATTTAACCTCGTTAGGAAAGAATGTTAGTGTTGCTGAATACCCTGGTCAGTGAGATTTATGTAGTTTGCAAATCTGCATCCCCATACATGATTTAAATCATTCAAGAGCCATACGTAATACCCCCCACCTTCACCAATCTACCTATAAGCAAGTGTCAAAGGCTAAATGCAAGTCTAGCTGGATCAGAAGAACATCATTTCCTCTTTTCTAGCTAAAGTAAATTCTGTACTCTACCCTTGAGGAAACTGCATTGTCTGGGATGCAGTGTATTGGTGCATTTAGAAATGAAGGCAACCTGAACCACTACTTTTTCTGTCAGTTTAGCTGCAGAGGATCAATTCAAGATTAGGCAGGAAGGAGGTCATTTCAGAAGCTTTATTCATGCTTTGGACTTCTGAAAACATGTACACAGATGTCCAAATCACAGAGAAGTCCCCAGAACCATTTTATAAGATGGTTATCGAGGCATCCTAGGAAAGGGACATGTCTGGGTCATTCTGAAGACCTCAGACATGCACGCCCCATTTCAGAAGTGGCTGGAACATCTTTGCCATCATCCAAGTCTATACTCAGGGCATGAATAAGCATCTAAAATGTGCGAATTTTGCCAGTAAAATATCTGGAGAGTCTAAAGGAGATGTTACGCTAATATCCCAGGTATACTGTCCACAACTGAAAAGACAGTTGATGGGTATTGAGGACACCTGTTTTGTGGTTGTTGCACCACTGAATGTCTCTACTAGCAGAATACAAAAAACAATGGCAGTACCAAAGGATACAAAAAAAAAAGAATCAATAAATAAATATAATACAAGAACACATATATAATAATCATCCTGACATGTTTCGGCAAACTCTTGCATCAAGGGCATACAGTATACATCAAAGTATGATAAACATACATTTCTTGTGCCACAACAGTCTTAAGGTCTATAAAGGCAAACACAACCAAAACAATGTCCATTAAAAATCAAACATAAAAACAATACAAATATATATAAAAAATATATGTGTATACATATATATATATATATATATATATACACACATGCATATTGCAAAAAATATTATATTTTTATTTCTTATGCATCGACCTTGTCTCTTTTAAAAGATGCTGTAATGTGTGTGTCTATGTTTTCAAGTTAACTCTTGATAATGGTATACAAAATTTGAAACAACTCCATGAAACTGTAGAGGGTTGAGAGAACGAGGTATCATTTGACACATCAAGGCTTGAACCATCGTTAGACAATTTAAGGGAGGAAGAACTAAAGGTCTGCATGTGATTATGAAACCTGTCGACAAGTGAATGTGCAAATTGATCCAGGCTAAAGTTGTTCAGGGCTTAGGTAAATTACCTGTGATTGACCATGACTTGAAAAAGCTATCGAAGACAGCAGCCATTACTATTAATTAGATGCTGAACATAAGACTTTTTCCTTGTTTTATACATTTAACTTTAGCTTGGTAAGATCTGAAAATAGTTAGTGAGATGCTACCTTTATCTCTGTGCCACTGATATCCACTTTCCTAAATTCTCTTAATTTTATGCAAATTTGCATTATACCAATGGCGGGAGGATTTTCTCTTAGATTTGTATCTTACAAGAGGATCCAACTTCTTTGTTAAGCAAGTAACCTTCTGGTCAATAGTTAACATGACCATTGCTATATCCCACAAACCACATTGATCTAGAAACCTTTGAATATCTAGCTATTTGAGATTTCTTGAGAATTTTCATGTAGACATCAATGGCATAGAAAAGGTAATATAATACAAACCAACTATAATGAGATAATAATCCGACCAGGAGACTGGGATGATGTGTGATGCTATTAGTATATGATGAGCTATTTTGGAAAAAATTAAGTCAAAATAATGGCTGGCACTGTCTGTAAAACCCTGTAAAGCAAGGAAAAAATATTCTAAAGGCATTTACAGGGTTTACTGACCTGTTATCCATGTAACTGCCGCTGAGCAGGATATTCAACGGTACTAACATGGTTAGTGCCACTGAATATCCTCAGCTAATGCCAGCTATATATCCTGATGCTAACTGCTTAGCGTTGGGGTGTGCGGCGGGCGGCAACAGCGGTTAACTGGGTAGCAGTGATATTGCACCACTACCCAGTTACTGACCTGGGGGTAAAACTAGGTGAAGCCAAATCTGGCCTAGTTTTACCATGGGAGCTAACCAGGTAGCAGTGCAATATCCCCGCTACCCAGTTCGCTTCTGCGGCATTGGAGGCTGCCTGGTAACATAACATAGTAACATGGTGTAGCATGGCAGATAAAGACCAGTATGGTCCATCTAGTCTGCCCAGCAAGTGTGCCACGGTAGCCCCTTCAATCGCTACACTTGTCAGACGGCTGCCTAGGGTGAGAACTTACACAATCTTGACGATGCATATATTCATATGATTCTTGCAAGGTATTGTGGGTAATGTAGTTCTTTCACTCCAAACACAGCTGAAGACAATAATTGAGTTGTGAAACCAGTGGTAAGGCCAATAAAATACTTCTTTTATTGATGGGGTTTAATTCACCCAGCACAAATATGCTTGGTAGCAATATAAATGAGGTTACTTGCTTGCAGTGTTTAAATGGATAACATAAAGTCACAAAGCAAATCAGAAAACAACCTTCAGCTTGTCAGGCAATTAGCTAATGTTTTCTTAGCAAATAATTACCAAATGAAAAAGGCACAAAGAAATGAATAAACTTTGCTTGTTAGGTTAACTTCTGCTTATTTTCCACGCAGATCCAGCAGTGATTATCCCTGGCTCACACACACAATCAGGTGCAGCTTTAATTACTATCAATTGTCCAGCTGAAACCCCTCTAGCTGGCTGGCTGCTACTGTGTGAACCCAAATCCTGCTTTAAGAGCTGTTTGCAGTGGAAATAAAGAACAAAGTTAGGTTTCTTTGTGATGGCTGAGGTGTTTGCTCACAGAAAGCTAGCAATAGCATTTAGATAGAGAACAATCCATGTAATTAATAGTCTCATCTGCTGTAATTTCCCCTTCATCAATCAGCATAGGGTCACTATCATACATTGGCACAGATGAGTCTTTCAATAAGGCATTATCATGAGAATGCTTATTCCCTTGCTGCCATTCACTATTATAGATAGGGTCTGGATCAGTGTTCATACCTGAGCCTCTCCTGCTATCATAATTCCTCTCTGTATAGCCTGGCCAGTATGTAATCCAGTTCTGATGTCCAGCCTTCCAATCTTGATCCCTGGACACTGGATCTTACCTCACATACCTTCTGGCATAGGTCTGAAAGTCCCTTCCACGTGCAGTCTTCTCTCTCCTAGGTAGCCACTGGTGATTCCTATCTCTGCCATTCCATTCCTCTGGCTGACTCCAGTCCAATGGACTCTGCTGGCACTTGGAATACCTCCCAGTATGGGTACTGCCTTGGACTCTCCCAAACCTGCCAATGGCCTTTCTTCTCTTCCTTCCAGAGAGTTTCCTTCTCTCTCTATCCGCTTGGCTTCTGCTTCTCCAGGTGATGCTGGTGCTTGTAGCCGTTGCTGTAGCTGTCTCCCTTCCTGAAGCTCTTTCTGTAGCTGTTATCAGTAGAATAAGCTCTATTCTTATTCTGTCCTAATGTGTGCTCCTCCCTAACACAGTGCAGCTGTGTTGAATCAGGCCCTGCCCTTTGAGATGAGTGCTTAGGGATTACCTCATAGCTCTCTTGATTGCACACACATTTTCTCACTTCAGCCCCTCTCATGGCTGCTGGAAGCCTGGTGCATTCTGGGACTGGTAGTCTTTTATATGAAAACTCTGTTTTCTTACTTCTACCAGAACTGACAGGTTGCTTGTTCAGAGTCACATCATCTTTTCTATAGCTCCTACCTGAGCTATGATAAGCTTCCTTATCACACACTCTATCTAGCTGATTTTGAAATGCAAGTGATTTACCCGTCTCAGTGGTATTCTAAGATTGGGCTGTGGGTCCGATTTTTAGACGACATTTTCTTTCTGTGGAATGATACTGAAGAGGCTTTAACAGTTTTTATTGCTTGGTTGAATGTTCAAAAACAAAATCTATCATTCACGTTGCACTTTCACACACAAGAATTGGAATTCCTAGATGTAAAAATCTTTAAACATGAATCTCGTTTGTGCTCAACCTTATATAGAAAACCTGTACAACGAAATACACTTTTACAGTACTCAAGTTTTCATCTTCCTGCTTTAAAACGGGGCCTCCCTTATGGACAATTTCTTCGCCTTCGGCGTATTTGCAGTTCTATTCAAGAATTTGAACATCATGCATGTGAATTGCAATTAAGGTTATTACAACAAGGTTATCCACTGTCTATAGTTAAACAAGCCCTTATAAGGGCACGATACACCCATAGGGAATGGTTAAGAACTCCGAGAACACGATCTGAGGAGGATTGTATTACAGGCATATTACCTTATATGGTGAATAGTTCTAAGATTAGTGCCATTTTGAAAAAACATTGGCAAGTTTTAGCCCTTCATTCTTGTTTTCAAAAACCTTTACGAGTGACTTATACCAGGGGTCCGAATATAGGCAACTTGATAAACAATACAGGGGTTCGATCAACATTTCCATCACAGGATTTTCCTATGGGACATTTTAAGTGTTTAAAGGGTCAATCGTGTACACTTTGTCAGCAGGCACTAGAAGGCAGCGAATGGCTGATCCCCCATACTGCTATAAAACAGATATCTAAATGGGCTACCACATGCTCTACATCATATGTAGTTTATATTCTTATATGCACCTGCACAAAAGTCTACGTTGGACGGACCATTAGGACAGTAAAACTTAGGTTGCAAGAACATGCATCTAGAATTCGCAATTCAGTAATTACAGCCCCTTTGGTACAACACTGTGTGGAGTTTAAACATGCATTTTCTGACTTCCATTGGCGAATTATTGCTCATGTCCCTTTAACTCTCAGAGGAGGGGATAGAGAACAACGACTGCAATGGTTGGAACAACATTGGATATTTCGGATTGGCTGTTTGGAACCGGATGGTTTGAACTTAGAACAGGATTGGTTGAGTCTGGTTTGACATCAGAAGGGCGGATAGTTGAAGGCTTAAAAACCTTTCCCACTATGCTTTGAGCTTAGAGAAAGTTTGACTGCAATATCGGAGTGATCCGCTTAAAAGAACGTAGGATCCACGCTACAAAAAAGAGCTGAAAATAGAAAGTACAGCTGTGAGAGCAGAAGAGGATTCGTTATTTTCCAAATGAGTATAAATGCAGATATTTAAGCGTTGAGACAGAGCCGGAAAGAGAAGTGCGGCTCTAAACGCAGTACTGTGTTCGTTGGGATCTGCACGGTGGAATTTTACGGTGTTATGTATGTGTTGTAGCATTAGTTTTGAATGCGATTACTTCACAATTTTTATACGTTGGTTTGGTTACCACAATAGTAATTAAAAGGGAAGTCACGCTTCGAGAGGGAGAAATCTCTCAGGGCAATAACTTCCGACAAAAAAAGATTATTATATAGTTACTTCAATTCACTCGGTTGGTGGAAGATTATTAGTTAAAAGAGTGAAGGGTGGATAAATATTTAGTGCCCAGCAAGGCAGCAAGAGTAGGTGCACCTGCCACTCTGTGCAGGTCACCCCTCCCCATGCCTTTGTTTAAGGGTGTACCCACCGCTCCGTATAGGTCAGCCCTGAAATATAAGAGTAGTTGTGTTTATTTTGATTTTATCCTGTTGCCATAAAGGGACCCACTGTGTCTGTCCCATGTCATGACCCCTATAGTTTATAGAATACTCATAAACACACTTAGAATACACAAACAAGTTTATACCTTTTGGAGCAGGTACAAATTTATACATAGGCATTTGTTCCAAGGGTCTATTTCATAAAGGCACATAGGCAACTATGTTGCCTTTATAAAACAAATGTCTTCTAAGGGTGTGCACTTATGAAGATGCTTGCATTTTGATGCCTAATCTGAAGTGTGCACAAATAGCTTTTATATGGTAATACCTATGAATTAATGCGCATACAGTTTGCACACTTAAAAGTTCTAGTACACACACAATGCATGGGCAAAGAATGAACAGGTGAAATGAACGCACAAAATGCCCCAAAACTAGTAAAATTTCATTTTAAATCAGCACAACCCAAACCGTTTTTTGCTATGCACACCACTAGTGCCATCTTACACTTTCAACATAAGTATCCTGTTATAAAATTAATTCTCTCAAGGAAATTAACCCAATTGACTTCCCCCATCAGTCAAAAACAACCCCACCTTGACCAATTAACCTCTCCCAAAGTGTATTCAAAACACTACCACCCATAGCAATCATGTTGTCTAGCTCCAAAGCCCATCCAATGCATTAGATGTTGTGCCTTGCCATTCCCTTCTGCCCTGGTTTTCTTGACACACTGGAGTCCCCCAAATCATAAACTGACAGCACAAATCCCACACATGGGTAGCCTAGGATCAGCACGGACAGTGTGGATTACAGCCCCAGCAGGCAGGAGCCACTGGTATTTGTTTCTGTGCCGTTTTGGCCCATGGGATTCCAGAGAATAAGGGAAGGTTCATGGGGAGGACAGCAACCTTGGGCCGGAGGGACTGGGGATTCTAGTCCCACAGGTGCTCCGTGTGGCCCTGGGCAAGCCACTTAACCCTCCGTTGCCTCAGGTACAAAAAACGTAGAGTGGGAGCCCTTCAGGGACAAGGGAAATATATACTGTACCTGAATGTACACCACTTTGACCCAGTGAAAGTGGCATATAAGCACTGCTAAATAAATAGCAGCTATGGATACCACTCTATCAATAATGAGCTGCTTGGCGGAAGACCAAAGTTTAGGTCAACTATCCAGGGGTTGCTAGGAGTCGACACTGACTCGACGGCACTTAACAACAACAACAAATAAATAAATTTTAGTGTATTGGAAATGCAGGTTACAGAATGGGGCAGGTTCTGGAATCAGGGAAATAGCAACCACCAGGAATCTGCTTTTGGGAGGTATTTAGTATGGTTTATGTTTTCTTGAGTTTTGATATACCACCTTCCATTACTACAAAGTAGTTTACAATAAACAAGGAACCTCCAAAGAAAAAGAAAGGAAATCCATTTACTAATAGGAAAGGCAGAGAGTATAGAACAGTTTCAAGGAAGAGTACAGTAGTTAGCAAGAAGGGTCCTTTTTGTTATCTGCATGAGGGAGAGGAGTTATTTTTAATGTATCTGCAGGAGGTGGGTACCAAGAGTCTCAGCAGGCCACATTAGTTTCTGCATGCATTTGGGGGAAAGTTGACTACCCCTCTTAGCGCTGTAGTTTCCCTGGTTTCATATGGATTGCAAGATTTACTGCAGTCCCTATCAAATCCATTTAGACTGTCTTATATGGGAGATTGTGGTAAAGCTGAGGAGAGGTCCTACTTTGTTTTTGTTTCCTTTCTGACTGTTATTTTGATTTTTGCAAACCCTCTTGATTGACATTGTCAGAATGGGGGTTAAAATGCTTGTAAATAAATATTCATGAGCTGTTTACATGCATTTGCATGGAGTACGCCTCATGAATACTTTAATGGCATTGGGTCATCTTTTTTATCAACACTCCAATAACTATTGTGGATATGGCATTTTTAAACAGTTTTAATACACGTTAAACTCTTGATGCCTTTGAATTATGATGCTCGTAAAGAATACTTTGTGCACCATAGACTGCCTGAAAAACAAACCAGTCAGTACTATAGGAGATCAAACCAAAGCATTCTTTAGAAGTTCAGATGACAAGACTTAACTTTCATACTTTGGACACATCATGCGAAGAGAGAGATTGTTAGAGAAAGACAACATGATGGCAAGGTTGAAGGTCAACACAAAAGAGGAAGGCTGGCAATCGGATTGATATAATAACAGCAACTATGGATGCCGCTCTATCAAAAATGAGCCGCCTGACTGAAGACCAAACACAGTTTAGGACAACTATCCAGAGGATCGCCATGAGTTGACAGACTCGATGGCACTTAGCAACAAGAAACACAGAATTTGATGTTAAATGTACATTGCCACATTATCACAACTTATTAATAGGCCTCAAAGATCATAGATGGGAACTGGAGCCACATTAATTTTTCTACTTATTAAGACCCAGATGGAACATATCCATGCAAACATATTCCCTGTTAGGACATGCCCGCCAACTTCTCAAGCAAGTGGTAATCACATATTCTGTTTACTGTCCACATTTTTTCAAGTCATCTTTATCAAATCTTTCTGGGGTTTGACAGCCCACTTATGAGTGCACACAATAATTGTCATGCATTTTAGAATCCAGGTCTAAGCCTTCCGTCTTCACAAGAAGAGATTTCTAGTAGTGTCAGTAAGTTTCAAAGAGCAGCACAAGGCATGCAAAGTCCTAGTAGCAGCAGGAATAATTGAATTACTTGCAATTATACTTTATAGCTATTTAATCTTTGATACAGTATGTTGCAAACATTGAAATATTTTGGAAAATTTCCTTTCTGGAGGCTAGTACTTTTGTATCTCAAATACTATTTTTATAATTTGAAGAAATTGAATGAAAATAAGAACATAAGAGCATATGACTTGTAATAATGGGTCAGATCAAAGATTCTTTAAGCCCAGTATCCTGTTTTCAACATTGGCCAATGCAGGTCACAAGGATCTGGTAGGATCCCAGAATATAGACAGATTCTACACTGCTTATCCCATGTGTAAGAAGTGGATTTCCCCCAGTCCACTTTAATAATGGTTTAGGAATATTTCCTTTAGGAACTTGTCCAAATAAATTAAGCACTTCAAAATATCAAGGAAATTGTTCCTATTGAGTGGAAATTTCATATTGCCCACATACTGTAGCTACCAAGGCTGGGGTAATTTTCCCAGGATTCCATAGGACTACCTGGCAAACAAACCATGTGATACAAGAACCAACCCGGTGTTTGTATATAAATTAGACTGTATTACTGATAGAAAAATAGTGCAAAATTAGCATAAATTAGTTTTCTGAGGTAGTAAGTTAAGGAGCCCTATGATTACAATTAGCAAGATACCTAATCCCTGTTTTAGCAACAGTCACTGATTCACTCTGCACTCAGACGTACAGTACATTATCTGTCTGTCTAAGCTAGACCCAACCTTGGGGGGGGGGGGGGGATCAAAGACCAGTACCTTAGCTCTTGCCAGAACGCTTGTGGCTGGGTCAGAGAAATTGTTTCAGGAATGGCACGAAGTCAAATTATGGCAGAGGTCCAACGTCGGCTATAGGCAGTAGAGCTGAGCTGCAGGTCTGTAAGAGAGATTCACTCCATCCTGAGGTTAGTCTTTGTCCTTGAGGAATGCAGGCAGTAGGGCTAAGAATTGCCAGTGAGGCTCTTACAGTTCCCAAGCAGTATAGCAGAAGTCTGTGCACAGAAAAAGTGTGTAGTAGAAGTGCAGAAGCCGTGTGTCTCTCTGAGTCCAGCATAGAATTATTTTTCCTGACCCCCTCATCATGGCATGGTGATTGGCTGGTCTCAGATACTGTATATCATCTTCAGCGAGTTTTGTAACAGTGCTCAGGTGGTCCTTCTCTGAATAAAAGTCCATGTTGCAGGAAAGATGCCGGTATGCAGGTGCATACTGTGATGGGGCCCGTGGTTAGAGCCCTTATCGCCCTGTATAGGCGGTTGCCTAGGGCCTATGAACAAGTAATTGCTCTGGCTTGATAAACAAAAGAGTCTTTCAGAGCAATTTTGAATGAAACTTAAAGTGGGTTTTATTCCCCGTCCCGCTCAGACTTGTCAAGAAAACAGAAACTCAAAGATGAACAGAGCAACAAATTAATGGCAAACAAATAATCCTTATTTCCTGTACAAAGTTCTCTTTGCATTCATTCACATAGCAAGGCTGCGTTTGTAACACATGCTGCATTCCATGGGAATGGGCTCCGGAAGATTGCTAGCATCTTCCCATATCATATTCTCCTCAGCAGTGCCCAAACTCCCTGTGTCAGACTCCTCATACAAATGGCGCTCAGACACAGTGTCCTGTGATAAATCACTGTAATAATCAAAAGAGGCTCTTCTCCCTTCAGGGCTATACCTCTCTGGCCTGTGGTATCTTCTGCCTGGGCTCTCCTCCCAGAATAACAGTTCTGAACCACCTTGCTGCTTGTAGTTATATTCAGGACCACGCCCTTGGCACTTAGGGGTTTTAAACTTCTCCCTATAATCATATGGAGGATTCCTTCTCTCTGCAGGGACTGCCTTAATACTTGGCTCCCTATACCTTGTGGCTTTTGCCCTCCAGGCTGGTTGTGCAGGAGTATAATGAGACTTAGTTTTTACACCTACTTCTTAGGCTGCAGACGTGCTTGGAGTTCCCATCCCCCAACACTTTCCTCTCACAGTGACCTCTGCCCTGAACTGGCACATACCGGTCTCTAGTGTAGTGGGATCTTCCTAGCTTCTCTTTCAGGTTATTTCTGGTAGCAGGTTTACTCTTGGAACAGCTTGCCTTGAACCTCTCTTCTCGAGAGCTGGAGTCAGACTCACTTCCTGGTTCTCCGTGAGAAGAGTTTCCTCCCAGCAATCCCCTGGGGTTTCTGCTCAGCTGATGAGAGCCACACCTCCTGCTATTCTCTGCAACCCGACCTGCAGTCCTACTCTCTGCAGTTCCCTTTGGTGTTCGTGTTCTTGCTCCTCCTCTTGCCACTCCCAATCTACTCCACTGACTGGAACCTTGCCTTAAGTAATCCCTAGCTCTGCACGTGACCTGGGGATTTTCACTCAGGTGTTCCTGATGGGATTTTTGTTTGCTACGTAGCAAGAATTTCCCTTGCTCCGGTGAATCAGAGTGCCTAGTGCTGCTTTCTAAAGCTGACTCTGAGGTAAGTCTTTCTTTTACCTGAATTTGCATAGGCTGTGTACCCCTTGCTGCATCACAATACATTATTGCAAATCCTAGGCCCAGTGGCACAGTCTCTGGATGAGAGCGAGTTCTCTAACACGTAGGCACAAACAATGATTCTGCTGAATTGCTTGATCTGCACGGTTTACTGCCGGCACAACAGAAGAGAGTTCCATCTTATTTGGATCATGCTTTAGTTTCTGAACTGGCAAGGGATCCATCTTGTAACAGGAAGCCATGCTGTTTGGTTCACGCGTCAGTTTCTGAACAGGTCAGGCACCAGCGCTACAGTCGACCTATTCACTAATAGCACACATTGACAGCATGCAGTAATGTCATAGCACACGTTAGTAGATGTAGTCCTATGTGGAGAATTTTACCAGCAGGTAGTGTGAGACATTTTTAAAAAATCCATTTCCACTCATAAAGCTGTTTTACTCACAGAAAAACTTTGAACATGGTTCTCTATATGCTCAGCACCCATGGTAGCTGCTGCAGTTGTCTCCATACCCCCTCCCCCTCCCTAGCCCCTTTATAAGTCATTGTAATTGCAAGTTTCATAAGTTCCCTGTAAACATGTGAGTTTAATGTAAACCACTTTGATTTAACAATAAGGCGGTATATACAAACTGTTAAATTAATTAATTAATAAATAATAAAGTGGGAGTATATTCTCCTACGTGACATTTCAAGGTTAAATGTAGATGAAAACTGAGATTAAGCACCGACTAGAAACTTGCTGAAAAGAAACTCCCCCCCCCCAAAAAAAAAGCAATTTATGTAATATCGATGTATGATAAATACACCAATATCTTAACATATACAATTTTTAAATTTCTGACCTGGTGTCCTCATTCCATTTCTTCAACCATTAGTTCACCTTTCTTAATGTAAAGCTGTGTTATATAAATTGTACTGTGCAATGTAGCTAGAGGAACAATGATCCACATAGGGGTCAATTTTCCAAAAATGCTTAATTGGATCTCTAAGTTTAAGGAAGACTATCACTGAACTTTGGGATCTAATTTTTAGCTAAAATATCCTAAATTAATTTATAAGGGTCTTTTACGAAAGGGTGCTAACTGTCAGTGTAGGTCTGGCACGTGCTAAAGGTACACAGTGTTACTTAGACTAAATAATTCTATATATTGAAGAAATCAACACAAGAACAGATTCTAATCATTCACCACTAACATGCTCAGTGCAAGAACCTTAGAACAAACAAAATATGTAAGGAGGTAACGAGGAGCCATCAGAATTGGGTGTCATGCACTGAAGATGTTTCACTTAAGAACATAACAAATGCCATACTAGGTCAGACCAAGGTCCATCAAGCCCAATATCCTGTTTCCAACAGTGGCCAATCCAGGTCACAAGTACCTGGCAGGTTCCCTAAAAGGTACATAGATTCCACAATGCTTGTCCCGGTGTAAGCAGTGGATTTCCCAGATCCTCTTTAATAATAGCTTATGGACCTTTCCTCCAGAAATTGGTCCAAACCTTTTTTAAACCCAGCTACACTAACAGCTTTTACTACATCCCCTGGTAATGAATTCCAGAGCTCGATTACACGTTGCGTTAAAAAATATTTTCTCTTATTAGTCTTAAATGGGGTTACACTGTAGCCTCATTGCATGTCTCCTAGTCTTTCTACTTTTTCATGGCATAAACAACTGATCTACATTCACCCGTTCCACTCCATTCATTAATTTATAGACTTTTATAATATTTGTCCTCAGCCATCTTTTCTCCAAGTTGAAGAGCCCTAACCTTTTAAGACTTTCCTCATAGGAGTATCCTTCCATCCCCTTTACCTTTTTGGTAGCTCTTCTCTGTACCTTTTCTAATTCTGCTCTATCCTTTTTAAGATATGGCAACCAGAGTTGCACACAATATTCAAGATGCGGTTGCACCATGGAACAATACAGAGTCATCACTTCCTTTGAGATTCTGGCTTATAGGGAACAATTTGGAATTTTTAAACTTAATTCAGTGAAACCTGAGGGGGTGGGGTTAAATGACTCCACTGAATGCAATACGATTCTTTAGAGCATTTTTTGTTAATAAAGCTTGTGCCCTCAGCTGACATCATTTCACCTGGTTTTGCAAGTAAAAAATGGGCTGGGATTGGCTTATAGATGAAGACTGCCATTGGAGTGATGCGTTACAGTCAAAGGCCATCAGATTTCATTCGTTGGGCAAACTCATTACCCCTGAGGCAGTAACTATGAAACCTATAGTAGGTTGAGCGATACATAATGTGCTGCCTTTACATGGTGTAAGTAACTTCCAGGCAGTCCCGCGGTGATGCAGGGACATCGAGGTGCCATGATTTGAAGATTGAAATGCTGATGATGAGTTACAAAAAAATACAGATAAGTGCCTGATTTGAATATTTAATGAACTACATAATGCTGAGAGTTTGAGTGGCATTATATTTCATTGATTGAATACCGGGTGAACTGTCCTTGACAGCAGCAAGCATCTGAATAGTTGGAAGTTAAAAAATAAGTGATGTGGTCATCAATTTATAAGTGAATCAAGGACAAGAGTGAAGATTTTTCTTAGATTATTGAAAGCCACAAAAGATGATGAGTTGAATTTGTGATAAGGAAAAAAGAAGACTTATATGAGGTATATGAAGTGAGCCCTTTACTGATAGGGGGGAAAATGCACACAAAGAAAATGAAATATCTTTAATGAGCGATGAACAATTCTGATGGCTCCTCATTACATCATTACATATTTAAAGGCACACATTGGTCATGCGCAGAGCCATGATAACACTGTCAGATTTTGGCACTAACTGTCCATGGTGAATTAGGGCTGCAAGTGGGAGGGTTAGAGGTAGAGAGTGGGTGAGGTGAGCACCACACAGACAGAGCACCCTGCTACCGCATGGTGGGCTAATAGCAGGGTGCACTCACTGCCACCTCCATAGGTAGCGTTGATTATACCTTCTCTATTGCGCCGTGGCAGAACAATGATAACTTCTAGGCTCCTGCTCCCGACAGCACTGTGGTATTGCCCCAATACACCGTGGATTTGCATGTTATGGGTGCATTTGGAGCAATACCACAGCAACCTTTAGTAAAAGAACCCTTTTGTCTTGACTAAATTGTAAGCTCTAAGAAGCAAGGACTGTCTCTTATCTACTGTATCTGCGTGCAGTGCTCTATATGTCAGGTAGAGCTATACAAATTATTGGATTTGGGATGGTTAGCTTTCTGTACAATCTCACATGGAAAAAGTCCAGTTTTAAGACAACTTGAAGTAGACCAAATAAAGCATTCTCTCCATTAATTCAATTGTAAAATGTCTTCTCATTGAGGCATTTAAATAAAGCTTTTTTAAAGTCCCATTCTTTGACCATAGCATGCAAATGCATCGACAATCGCCATTCAGCTCCTTCAAGGACTATATGCAGGAGACAGATCTCACATGACTGTAATACAGGGTTCTGGTACTAGGATAAAGAGCAATATCTTTCAGTATATAATTATAAGAAGCATTCATGCAATCTGAACTTTCTCAAGTGTGTTTTGTCTAAGCGCAGAGCAGGATTAAATGTAGCCAAGTACAGACTTGGCTTCTTAAAGGAAAGGTGCTTTTGTTTGATTCATGATTAAACCTATTTGAGTAAAAACATTCCTTGTTGAAGGTCGGTATGTTTCAGCAATATGCCTCAATTCCTGAAAGTTGAATAGTATTAACTTAGGTATGTATATGGCAGGCTTTTGAACTCAGATTAATTGTAGTTGTGCTGGCAAGTTCTGAAAAACAGAAATAGTGAACACAGCTGTGGTTAACATTATTGGCACCTTTGCACTTCAACCCCTTATTGTCCAATATCTCATAAAGCAAAGTGAAATGGCTTTGGACTATATATGCACACATAATTGACACATACAAGAATCAAATAAAAGAAGACCAATTAAAAACGGAAATAGTAGGAAATAGTATAAAAACTGGGACATTGCCAGGGCATGATTATTCTTTAATCAAGTGCCCCAAGTCACCTCTAACGTGTGAAAACACTTAAAACTCCTATAAAAACTTATAATGAAAAGCTTATAATTGAAAGTCAAACTTGCAAATCTTTATGCAAATCATCCATGGCTGTTAAGTCATCCATGCTTAGTCGCAGACCATATGAGCCCCAGCTGTTGTCCTTTTATACACTTAGCCACTCTAAACAATATCGATATCACTGGGCGAACACAGCACTGCATTTAGAGCTTGCCAACCACTCAAAGCTCTGTCTCAATGCTCCTGAAGGACATCCGTTAAATCCAGAATTTCTGGTCACACAACCCTATTTCCTACCCTAAGTACTGTCCCTCCTGGCTCGCCAACAGATAGGCCACCTGGGCTTCCCCCATAAGCAGCAGTGCTAAACGCATGGCCCTCTGGTCCAAGGGCCAACCCACTGCTGTAGCCACCCTTTCAAATGTCAGAATGTACGCTTCAGGATCGTCGCCAGGACCCATTTTTGCTAAGGTAAGGGTCTGGGTCTGATCCAGTCTGTAAAGCAAACAGAGAGAAAACAACTGAAGTGCAGGTCTTTAGGAGAATATACCCACTCTGCCTTTACCCGGACCAATTGTCCTACCTGTTCCATACCTTAGATACTCATACTTTCCAGACAGGTGGGGTCTCAGCATTGTTAATCCATTGGTCTCACTGAAATTGACCTCTCCTCTGGATCCTGCTTGTTTCTTCCTCATGGGTTCAGATGGTCTGCTCCAGCATGCTGTGGATATCCCATTACTACCACCATTTGTTGCTCTGTCTCAGATCCAGCCTGGTATTGTCTGTTTCCATGTCCAGCAGGCAGGCATCTGGTAATCCCCCAAGCTTAGTCTACTCTCAAAGAAAAATACAGGACCCATTATTTATGACCCTCCCAGCAGAGAAGTATATCTCTGGGGTTCCCCTGTACATTAGAGTGAGTGATCCAAAAGTCCACATTTGGTGGGATCCCTTCCTATGCTAGGGTCTACCCCCCCCCCCTTTTTCTGAGCAACTGACCCCTCCCTGGGTCCAAAGTAGCCCTCACCATGGTCCTTTGTATCAACACAAATATGAATGATATTCAAATTAGGTCAGGAATATGCAAATGCATCTTCCCAACATCCTTCAGTTTAGACAAACATATACATCAAACATTACAATAATGGTCCGTCCGTCCCCCCCCCCCCCCTTTAAGTCTTGGATTCAGCTGGGGTGCATCCCAGGTGTGGAATTACGTGGATGCCCTGGCAACCCTCGTAGCTGCTTGTTGCTATTACCACCCCAAGTCTGGCAGGTTATCCACTGGCTGAATATCCATGGATGTCTCTTCAGGGAGTAGCTGTTGTTTATTTCCCAGTTCCATCTCCTCCTTCTTCTGGATGTCTACCTCCATGGGGGTCTGGGCCAAATCCTTCGCCTCTCTCATAGTAGGTGCTTTCAGGGAGCTGGGCCCTATGTCTCCTGGCTGGGGAGGGAGCAGGGATTCGGATCCTTCCTCTGCCCCTGGGTGTGCTTGTCTGCCAGTCTAGGGGGCCTCTCTTAGAGGGGTCCATATCGCCAGTCCGTTGGGAGTTCTGCATTGATGAGACATACACCCCATCACACCAACTGACTGGAAAAGATCTCTGCTCATACCAATACTGTAGAAAGGCGATCCGACTGATTGTGAAAATTATTGCACAATCACTCGTATCCCACATACTGGCAATATTCTACTTAAGATCATTTAGTGGAGACTACAATCATACTTAAAATGAAAACTGCCTGAAATGCAAGCAGGATTCAGGAAAGTGTTGATCCTTGAAAAGACAAAAGACTACCAAAATGATATCTGTGTTTTATTGACTACAGCAAAGCCTTTGATTGTGTAAATCATGAAAAACTTTGACCTGCATTAAGAAGCATGCACAACCTTTACATTGAACAAGAAGCAATGTTTCTAACATAACAAGGAGAAACAGAATGGTTTAAAATCAGCAAAGGTGTACCACAAGGCTGCATACTTTCCCCATACATGTTTAATTTATATGCATAACAAATCATCAGAGAAACAGGATTGTATGAAAACAACCAAGGTGTGAAAATTGGTGGAAGACTCATCAACAACCTTCACTATGCTGATGATACCACGTTACTGGCTAAAAGTGAAGACTGTCTAAAACATCTGCTTATCAAGATCAAGGAACATAGGGGCATGTTTACTAAAATCCGCAAAATAGCGCGCCGCAAAATAGCGCACAGCAACGCGGCACTGAAACGCGCAGAAACGCATTTAAACGCCCCACACACGTGCGTGTCACCCCCGCACAGGTACGTGGCTCACTAACGGGCCCCGTACAAGTGCGGGCCCGCAAATGTCCGATAGAGGCGTGGAACGGCGAAAGGAGGGCGGAGGAAGGCTCCGGAGGGGCGGAGGGACAGGGTCAATGGGTGAAGAGTGGGAGGGGAGAGGCTCCCCGCACAGTATCGGGCCCGAATTTGCATGTAAAAACTACCGCGAGTGAAACACTCGCGGTAGAAAGCATTTAAAGGGAAGAGAAACCATTTCCGTCAGCAATGTACAGGAAAACCGGGGAAACCAGCAAAACGTGAGCAGTGTGATACATGTGCACAGCACAAAAGTGAAAATAAAAATAGAAAATGACCACAACAGAACTATTAAAAATAGTAATTCAGCTGGGGAACAGTTATAGTGATGGGCAAATACAGAAATCACACCCAGCAAAGCTCCAGAAAAAAGAAATGAAGTTTGGAAGGGTCTACTGAGAGGAGACGTTTCCAAAAAACATTTCCACGTTATGGAGCTTTCCTGGGAGTGTTTGCTATGGTTGCCCATTAATATCACTGTTGCCCAGCGTGGTGATATTTTGTCCCACATTTCCCGTGGACATTTCCGGGGTTTATGTGCACGTTTGTCACCAGACAGGGTGCATATGCCCACAGTAGAATTGCGTAGAGCAGGGTTTGTGACTCCATCCTGCCAGGCTTACTGCCTCCAGGGGCTGCACTGTCTCTGTGGTACAGCGGACAGAGTCATTACCTCTAGGACCAGAGGGCAGAGGTTCAAAACCCAGCTGGGGCACCTGCCAGCCCAGTCCCTATATTTTACCCACCACTAAATAAAGATAGCGCAGACACCCCTGTATGCATGGGGAAAACACCCATATTTTACCCAACACCGCACACACACCACAACAATGGGCATTACCTACAGCCAAGTCCCCCAAATGCAGTCCCATACTGCCACATTGCAATCAGGTCAACTGCTTTTTCTGAGAGAAGTTCATGCCAGCATGTTGGCGGACACGTACATGTGGTGCAGGGGGCAGTGGCTGCTAACCACAGAAGACAGAGGCCTAGCCATGTGCAGGCTGGCACAGTCCACTGCAACAGACAGGTCCTGCCGGATCCACAGTCATGGACAGTCCAGGGAATCCAACCAATCTGTGGCTACACAGTGGTGCAGTGCACACAGACAGTGCATACAAGAACAGAAGGTCACAGGTTCAAAGCCCAGCTGGGGCTACTGCCAATCCTGCCCACATATTTTTCCCACAACTAAACAGTGATAGTAAGGACACACCTTTCATGGCGGGGACATATGCAATGGTAAGACATCTATCTTTTACCCCACTGAGCACAGACACCATGAACAGGGGCAGTACCTAGAGCAGAATCACCCAAATGCAGTCCTGGTGGGCCACACACCAGTCAGGTTCCATGCTGACACTCATACAAATGCCTGTGCTGTATATCTATGCACCACCCCCATGGCATGTAGATGTAGCCCATGCATATTCATGAGGGATAGCAGGAAAACCCGAACAGTGTGATGCAAACCTGGACTGGAGTTGGGAATCTGTGCCGTAAAGCAGCAGCCATCAAGGGCAGACACACCCACACCCACAGGCCCCATTGGCCAATGTCTCCTGGAAAGGCAGAACATTGGACCGTGCATGCAGCACCCAAAACGAGCACTTGCATAACTTACCAATGTCACCCTACACCTGAGGTATACGGTACACAGCTCGGAGACGTTTGCTAGGAGCACAGGCAGGCAGTTATCCACACGTTACGTACATACTGCTAGTTGACCCCATCCAAACAATCTGTTAGGTGTTTGCGGGGCATGCTCCAGGCCTGGCCTCTGACGGTGCTTACCACCCTGGGGAGTGACCACCAGCTGTAATGCGTACCATATCCATGCCTTGCCGTGCTCAGGACCGGTTTGGTGGGCAAGGCTACTTACCCCCTCAATCGTAGCACCATGATGGCAGAGGTGTGGAAGTGTGTGTCTGTCTATACAGTGGGTGTTGGCTGCAAGCCCCTTCAACAGCCCGCACTGCCAGCACTGTTGCCAGTATTGGCCAGTCAATGTGCATAATGAGGTGCAAGGTACCATGGGTATAGCCAGGGCAGGGTGGCGTGGCCAGGATGCATCTGCACTGGGCATAGGGCCCTGGCAGGGACATTGGCTGGGATATTGTAGTGTCCGGCCACCACCTACACAGACAGGGTGGCCAAAGCATGTCCTTCTGGGGGATCACGCTCACCCTGACTGTGCAGTGACCACAGCATGGCTAGGCCCCCCCATAGTGCTGTATAGTAGTTCTCTCATGTGATAGATATGGGTTTCTCTTTGGGGCCCAGTCACTGATCTATCTGCTTGCTGTGTATGCAGACAGCCCAGTTCTGGGTGCATGCATCTCCATTGGGAACATGCACTATGGACTAACCAGCAGACTGTTTGTAGCTGGTAAATGTCTTGCTATAATGGCTTGCAGGGTGCAGTGGCTGTTGGCTTGCTGCAGGGGAATATCTGGTGGTGGAGTGCAGCTTACCATACCCTGGGCTTATGTCTGTCTGCTATTGTGTTATGGCTGTGTATGGAGCTGCCTGCCTAGGGGGGTGGTGGTGTTCCTCAGCAGGACTGGGGTTGATGTTGCCCTCTACTGCCACCTTTGCAGGGAGGTAGAGTGTGGATCCCTTGATGGGGACCATGTTTGCCACGGGGGGGGGGGGGGGGTGCCTGATGGCAGCAGACAGGGATATCCATGGTGTTTGTGCAGAAACTAGCTATCTTACACATTAACACTGCTTTGGAACGCCCGCTTGGCCTCCATCAGCCATGGCAGGTGTTGTTGACCTGGTCCTGGCCACCTCATTGCACACTCAGGGTGAGCACAGTACCCGCACGATGTAACGGTGTGTGGCTACTCTGTGCCAGTAAAACACCCGGTCAGTGCCCCCTACTAGGCCAAGGTGCTGTGTGGGTGCACCCGGTCACTTCCCCCAACAGGGCCGAGGTGCTGTGGGGGTGCATTCCCCATCTTGTGTCCATCTGCGGACAGCTAATTTGCATGTGCAGTGCATCATGGGTACGGGTGGCCTAACCCTATCCTGTTGACACCAGCAGACTGTCTGTGAGGTGACGTGTAGGCTATCTGCAGCCAGCCAGGGGCCTGCTTACAGCTATGGAGCTGTAGCGCAATGGTTACATCACTGCCTGTGCAGCCAGAGGTCATGGGTTCAAACCCACAGTGGGGCCCTTTGGTAGGGCTGTCCACAGCTTTATTTTTATTTACTGTACATATGTCTATGCCGGCAAGACCACCCTCAGCTTACTATACCCATTAGGTGCCTCTGAGGGTGCTTCATAGGGCGCCCTGTAGGCCACCTTATGGTTGCCATCCCTATAGGGTGCACTATACATTATCCTGTGTCGCAACATACATGCTGCCCTATAGGGGTCATTCAAGGGTGCCTTGGTGAACAGTGCACTGTAACATGTGCCTTATGGGCCGCCGTATGTTAACATGCTGGGAGAGTGCGTTTGCTAGTAGTGATAACAAAATAAAATTATACAGCCTCCTACAGCACTCCACAACATAATACATACTGCCTTAGCAGGCATTTTTCACTGGGCATTGTGAGGAGTTGAACCCCTGATCCCTGCACCATTGGTCAGTGTTTTAACCATTGTGCTGTGGCTCTGTTCCTGTGCTTGTGCATCAGCGCGCCGCCTTGTGCCTATCAGCGTGCCGCCTTCTGCCGCCCAAGGGGACCAGTGCGCCGCCTTCTGCTGCCCAAAAATAACTGTGCGCCGCCTTATGCCGTTCCAAATTATTTTCCTCCTAAAGCAATGTTAATCATTACAGTTACTGCCTCAGCTGACCTTTGTCGTTGCGCACACTGGGGGATTGAACCCATGGCCCCTGCACCATTGGTCAGTGTCTTCACCGTTGTACCACGGCTCTGTTGTTTTGTATACTCAGCAGCGCGCCACTTTGCCTTTCCACGCGCTAATGTCGACCCCCGCACATTAGCGCGACGCACACACGTCCGGTTGCTTACTACCGTTTTTTTTCTATTTTCTGCCTGAACCGCCCACTCCTTATATGGCACAGGCACACTAGCACGGCCCGCACGTTAGGAATGTTTAGTAAACATGCCCCATAGTCTTAAAATGGGCCTGCACATTAACATGAAAAGGACAAAGATCCCGACTGTTGGCAGAATCAATCATTTCATCTTTGGTGGAGAAAAAATAGAAGTAATTACTTTGATTATTGATCCAAGCAGATAAAAGTTATGACAAGTAGTTAAGAACTACAGTAATGCATTGCTCTTGGCAGAATGGCTATCAAGGACCTAGACAAGATTCTCAAGTGCAGACGTATCTCTGCATACAAAGATTTGATTTGTCCAAGTCATGATATTGTCAATAACATCATATGGATGCAAAAGTTGGACAGTGAAGAGGAGAGACAGGGAAAAAAATCAATGGCTTTGAATTATGGCATTGGCAAAAGTATATAGTGTATACCATGGACTGCCCAAAGAATAATCAGTCAATACTAGAGGAGATCA
The DNA here is from genome assembly GCA_033557465.1 of Ichthyophis bannanicus. NCBI lineage: Eukaryota > Metazoa > Chordata > Amphibia > Gymnophiona > Ichthyophiidae > Ichthyophis > Ichthyophis bannanicus. The sequence goes on along the minus strand of CM066043.1, from coordinate 235,721,196 downwards.
AACTTAAGCTTTCTTTAAAAGCTCAAATGACAAGACTTTGACTTTCATACTCTGGACACATCATGTAAAGAGAAAAGTCATTAGAGAGAGATGTCATGCTTGACAAGGTTGAAGATCAGCACAAAAGAGGAAGGCCAGCAATGTGATGGATCGATACAATAACAGCAGCTATCAACAATGAGTCACCTGACTGAAGGTTGAACACAGTTTAGAACTATCCAGAGGTTCAACAAGTGTCTGCAGAAGCAGGGTTTAATATCAGTTTGAATTATCTGGTAAATCTGTGGTGAGATCACACAGTTATGAGACTTGATAATTTAGGTTTCAAATTAGATTTCTTTCATTCTTAAGGAGAAATGTAATAAAGTGTGGCAAGCAGTTAGTGTGGGTTTTAGCTGGTGATAACCATTAGTGTGGCCCATGCTAATGTCTACCGCATACCAAAATTCCCACGCTAACTGCCTAGCATGGATTGGAGTGGGTTATAAGAGATGATTGGGCATGGACAGTGCTGTCAGTCAACATACAGTACATTACTCCGCTATGGTGTCAATCTGCCAAAAAAAGGAGCATATCAGAACATGCTATTTCATGTTCTACTGAATTTGCTATGCGATAAATGAAATAGTGCATGCTAAGATGAAAATGCACATCCCTAGTACCAGCAGCTGATGACTTCCCTCATCAGTCGTTGGTTAGTTGGAGTTCTGGAGCACTCAGCGACATAGTGTTTCTTCAGATAAGCTTTGGGATGGGCTTTTTTTCTTATTCGGGTGAAGCATTATAAGTGGACATGTTTATGTTTATTCAATTTGCTTAACCGCCCTTCACGTAAGCAGCAGGGTGGTGTACGAAATATAAAACAAATTAAAAATTGACATGAGGCTTACCAGGGACTGTCATGGAATGCACTTGTGTTAACAACCTTTATTTGGCTGAAGGTATGTAATCCTGGTCTTAAATTTATTCTAATATAACATGTGCATATTCATTTGGGATATCCTGCAAGCCAGATTGGCTAGGAGGGGCCCAAAAACCAGTCTCAGCATCACTGTCACATGCATACTTTAAATAGCCCAGGTCTTCCCATTGATCCCAGTACATTTAGATTTGTTTTTTTACTCTATGTAAATGCTTCCATTCTAAAATGAAGATAGTACTATTTTAAGGCTGTCATTAGAATTTTTTTATCCAAAAGATTCATTTTCTTCAAATGAACTGTGTTGAATTTCTGTACCTGGTGTATTTCTGTTTGAATGCACAAAAAATGGCTGCTTTTAATGGTCTAGTTTCTTTAACAGATATCCCATTAATGCCTCACAGCAGGTACACGGTCTTGTCTGCTAGCTATTCTCATGTCTCTGTTGTATCTCTAACAACTACTATTCTGCCTGGAGCCACACCAATACTTTGAGAGCATTCAAACCAAAAAAGTGCTGTGTCATGGAAGCATAGGTCAAGCAGAGGCTTCATAGACGCCTGTCGTTCTGCTATAAAAACACACAAATGCAGGCCTCTGCTCCAGATCATCTGTTTCTCCATGCATTGATTTCTTACTGAGTTCTCAAAGAATACAACAATGTCCTTCCAGAATTTAAAGTTACTGTCGCAGCTTTTTCAAAATTGCCCAATTTTATTGTAGTTAAAAGTGTGAGTGCAGTAAAATATCATGCACACTTTTATCTCCCGGAGAAAGGAGCATTCTCGGTTTGGGGAGGGGATTGCAGGGGCTTGCAACTGCTCATGGAGATTTGACTTTCAGATCTCTGCATTTGCTTTTCCCCACTGATCTAAACCACACAAATAGCAGGTGCAAAGTAAATCCCTGCAGACTTTCCAGTCGGATTTTGAAAGTAAATGTCCCTTTGAAAATGAGCATCCAGGCCCATAGATACAAAGTATCTGCAGGCCTGCAAGCTCCATTGTAATGGGAAATCCATGCAAGGGGGATGAGGTGATGCTCAGCACAACAGGGCCTGTCTGAGGAACAAAGTATAGAGGCAGGCAGGCTCCATGCTGAAGTTTGACTCTGGGGATGTGCTAGCGTTGCCAACTGGCTCCAGATGCGGCTGACAGCAATGTTCCCTCTAATTTTCTGTAGACTGTGTGCGCATAAAATATCAGCTGTGCAGCTTTTGAAGGAAGGTTAAATTTTTGTGCGCCACATAACGACACTCTGAGTTATATACTTTAAAATTTGACTATACGTCAGAATACAGTATGTACACCACATTGATTGCACTAGAAAATATTGTAGAACTTGTGAAAACGGTAAATACACAACAACTTTTAAATTTTAAGATGTCTGTGTTGTTTTCTATCAGAATCAGAACCGTAATTTTTGTGCGCTCTGTTGTAAAGTATGTGCGCTCGCTCGGCAAGGTGTGTGCGCGCGCACACGCGCACAGCTTAGAGGGAACAGTGGCTGACAGGCCTGATCCAGTCCTCGGTTTACCCCATTACATGCAGGGACATGCTGTCTTGATTTTCTGATGGAGTAGAATGGAGAAATCAGAACTACATATCCCTGCATGCAGTGGGCTAAACCCAGGACTGAATCAACCCTGTCAGGCGCATCTGGAGCCAGTTGGCAAGTCTAGATATTGCTACTGCTACCAGCCAGCACAGGTACAGAGGTGAGCGAAGGACCAAGCGGAGCCATAATGATCGGATTGGGGGGAGCATAGAAACTAAACGTGACCAGCACAGAAATGCCCCCCTGCTCTTCTTTGTTTCTAGACTAGAGCAGCATTTCAGTGCTCCGCCCCACAGCCTTACCCACAGGTTTCTGCTGTTAGATACATTACAATCAGGCAGGGCAAGCTCACTCACATGGGGGGGGGGAGGGGGCGGGGGGAGCATTTCAGAACTGCAGATAGTGGTTTTTAATTCTGAAAAATGTCCACACATCTTAGTTGTCCTTCTATTTATTTATTTATTTGACATTTTTTCTATACCGCGCTATTATAATCAGCGCGGTGTACATCGAACAAAACATACTGCAATGCATACAGGCAACATTGAGTTTACAATGAACAGGGAAAATAACACATGGGAAAACCGGGGGAACTATGTACAAGTTAACTTGATACTATATACAATACTCTAAACTCGTTTGGATATTGAAAGAGATTTCGTGTGGATGGTGTAGGTAAATGGTTATCAGGTGGGCTAATGTATAGGCTAACCATTTTCTGGTTGTATTAAGGTGCTAAGGCTTCTGGGGTATGTGGGAAGCTTGCCAGATGTGTGAGTGTCTGGGATGACTTCTGGGTAACATTTTGTGAACAGATGGTGTTTCAAAGCTTTTCGGAATAGGATTAGGCTTTTGATACCATGGATTTCATGGGGAAGTGCATTCCAGTTTAAAGAAGTGAATATTGAGAAAGCTCTGTTTGAGGTAGCCTTAGTGCATGATGTCATCATCCTAGGAACTATTAAGGTGTTCATTGCAGTAGACCTCCTGTTTCTATTTTCGAGGGTGCTGTGAATTAGCTTGCTGATTGGTGTAGGTGGGTAGTTATTCAAGGCTTTGAAAGTAAGGACTAATGACTTATAATGGAGTCTGGCATGTAAAGGTAGCCAATGCAGATCTTTCATGATAGGCGTTATGTGGTCGTATCTTGATGACCCAGAGAGGACTCTTGCAGCTGCATTCATAGCCAGACGAAGTGGATTTAAAGTTGATTGAGAAATACCGTGGAGGATGATGTTCGCAAAATCCAGGTGTGGGAGGACTAATGCCTGGAAAGTTGTTCGGTAGTCAGTAGAATCCAGTAGGGGGCGGAGGTGGCGTAGTGTTCTGATCTTATGATATATAGTCTTTGTCACATTCCTCACATGTGTTGTCATATCCAGGTGCTGGTCCAATGTGATGCCGAGATATCGGATTGTGGGTTTGGACTTCAATTCTACATTGTTGACCAGTAGCGATGGAGGAGGTATGAACTTACGGTTCCTCGTAACAAAAAGAACATCAGTTTTGCTATAATTGATCCGTAGGTTTTGTGTCAGCAGCCATTCCGCTACTGCTCCGAAACAATTGATTATTGGGGAGAACACTGGTTGGTCAATTCTGAATGGCATATAGAGGAGGATGTCATCTGCGTACGCCAGGCAATGTACGTTGAAAGATCGGATCAAATCACATATCGGCTGCATATAGATATTAAACATCAGTGCCGATAAGGATGATCCTTGAGGTACCCCATGGGACTGCAGGAAAGGTTCTGAGGATGCCTGGCCTGTTTTGACTTGTTGCCACCTATTGGATAGGTAGGATTTACACCATTCTAGTGCTGTGCTTCGAATCCCCTTTTCTTTCAGGCGTTGCAGAAGTATATCATGATTCACAGAGTCGAAGGCGGTGGAGATGTCCAGGAAGATGAGGACAAATCCTTGTTGGATGCTGTTTATTCCAGTGACCAGATCATTGAATAGGGTTGTAAGGATTGTGTCGACTCCATGTGCTTCCCTGAAGCCATGTTGTGATGGGTCTAGAGGTGCTTCCGTGTTGATATGATGCTGGATTTGTTGTTGAGACGCTTTTTCGATGATTTTTGCGAGCTGGGGGATGTTTGAGATTGGCCTAAATGAATCAACTTTGGATGGGTCAAGTCTCCTGTTTTTCAGTAGGGGCCTGATAGAGGTGTGTTTCAGACTCTGTGGGAACGAGCCTGTTAGAAAGGACTGGTTCAGTATCTTGCACAAGATTTGGCTTAGATCATGTTGCAGATCTTTGATCCAGCTGGCTGGGCAGGGGTCGTTAGGTGCTGTGCTAGGATTGATAGAAGCAATAATGTTCTCAATCTCACTAGTTGATACCATATTGAAATTGCATAATGGTATTGCTTGGGATGCCTTAGGTGATACGGAGGAGTTACTGATATTTATGTTTGAGTTGGTCTTAATCATTTTTGACTGCAAGTAGTTTGTGTAGTCCTGTGGCTGAGGCATTGCAGGTTGGGCTGAAACCGGCTCTCCTGTTATGGATTTTACTAACCTGAACAGTGCATGTGGTTTATTGATGGAGCGTTTCAATAAGTCTGTGTGGTAGTTTCCTACTCTGTGTTATCTTCCCACGGTGGGTAATTAAGTGTGAGTTGTACGCAGCAAGGGCCTCTGGTGAGCGGGTTCGTCGCCACCGTCTCTCAAGTTTACGTAGGTGGTGGAGAGATGTACAAAGGTCTGTAGAGAACCATGGCGCGTGTTCCCGTTTTCTTATTTTCTTTTCAGTGTGTAATGGACATGAGGTGGCTCTGAGGTTCTCGTCCCATTTGGATATAAGGTCGTCTAAGTTGAGGGAAGAGTTGGTCATAAGTGGTCGAAGGTTTTCTAGGACAACGTCCCGGTTGAGTGGTTGGAAGCGGGCTGTGGGGGTTCCAGGTGTGTTAGATGGCATTTGGCTCTTGTGGGAAGTATTAGTGGGTATATTGAATCGGAGAAGATTGTGATCTGACCATGGTACTGGTGTTACAGACAGTGCAAGGGCTTGGTTTGTTGAGGCTTTGAAATGAGGTGCGAAAATGAGGTCTAGTTTACCTCCCTTAGTGTGAGTGGGTGAGTCAACATATTGTTTGTAGCCTAGGTCCTCTAGTGCATCTAGGAATGCTGCTGAGAGGCTGTCATGAAGAGATGGGAGGTTGAAATCACCAACTAACCAAATTGGAGAGCGTAAAGTGGATGTTGTGCACGCAAGTTCAATTATTGTTGGAAGGTCATCTGGTAAAGGAGTGGGTGCTTGATAGAGAAGGTTGATTGTGCAGAGCTCATTAGATATGGTGAGGGAGTCAAGGTGGGTTGAGCTGGAGGAGTTGCATAGCTTGAAATGTAGATCTGCTTTGGCAAGGATGAGCGTCCCGCCCCCTTTCTGAATGGACCTGTGGCATGTGTATAGATCAAATCCTGGTGGCAGCATCTGATTCAGGAGGACGTTGTCACAATCGGATAGCCATGTCTCCGTGATCATCAGGATGTCAAGATTGTATAGTGGAATCAGGTCAATGGCTGCAGGCCATTTTGATCGTACTGATCTGGCATTTATCAACGCACATTTCAGTAGACGTTGGCGATGTTGCTTCTCGTCTTGTGTCTTGTTGATGATTTGTAGAGGAATGTTAAGCAGATGGGAGTGGGATGTATGATTGTTTTTTGCCGTGGTGTGGTGGGGGAATTCAGACCATCTCCTTCCAAATGTGTGCAGTATTGGTATGTAGTTGGTGTCATGGTTGAAAGCGTTTGAGATGCAGGGGAGAACAAGGGTAAGGAGGGTAATGAGTGAAAACAGGACTTTGTACATTCTAGATTAATAGCAGTACAGTACAGTCAAGTCAATTGGAGATAACAGTATGAGTAGATACAGGTTGCTAGAATTAGCAAGGTTAACGGTGGAAAATACTGACAACTGCAAGAAAATATTAGATACTAGCAATTGGGATAAATAGAGTACAACAGTGCAGTGAATGCAAATTAGTGGCAATAGTGACAACAGTACAGTACAATCCTAGTTGCTGGTAGACAATAGACAGACACTAAATTAACTGCAAGGCAACAGTACAGTGAATGCAGGTTATTAGCAGCAGTAACAGGGTACAGGAGGATTCTAGTTACTAGCGATTAAGCGATCAACTACAGAATACAGCTACCAGTATAGATGACTGCAGGATAATAGCAAAGATAAAAGCTGGTTTATTTAATACTGCAGGAAAAAGGGCTTGCCTACTGCTTACTTTAGTTGGACAGTATTTAAATAGTATAAGATTTGTGACTTAGGGCATGTGATTATCTAACGGATAAGGACTTGCCTTCTCCTGATAGTGGTGGCTGGCTCAGTTCCAGGTGTGACTTCTGCTTTCGTTTGTGGATTGTTGGAGTGCCACTGCCTAAGGGCCACGCCAAAGGGCCCTTTGGCGAGGCCCTCAGGCGCGGGCCCGCCAGGCGCAGGCACGCCTGCCGGCGCGAACTTTTAAAGTTCGTGGAGCTGCCCCGATTGGGCAGAGATGGATTCCTGTGCTCCTCCCGCTTCTGGAGGCTCGATCCCCCGACTGGGGAGAGCTAATGAAGGAGGCGGGTGGTGAAAGAACATGCGCCTGCCGGTGCAAACTTTTAAAGTTCGTGGAGCTGCCCCGATTGGGCAGAAATGGATTCCTGTGCTCCTCTAGCTTCCAGACATTAATATAAACATCTGCAGAATCATGAAGAAAGCTGAGCAGTTGTCAATTCTAACCTCCCAAATACTGAGTACATCTGATAGCACCCCCTCTCCCTAAATTTTGGACTCTAAGGGGTATGTTTACTAAACTGCGTTAGTGTGATTCACGTTAGGAGCCGCGTTAGTGGAAGAAATGCCAAAAAAGGACATGGGCGGTACATCGTTACCGATAACGCGCGCTATAACGCGCCGTGCAGCAACGATCATTACAGGGCGCCTTACTGCGCGTTAAGCGTAAGAAGGCGTGCAGACACCCAAATACAGAAACAGAGCTGTAGCACAATGGTTACTACACAGACCGCTGGTACATGGGTCATGGGTTCAATTCCCCAGTGTGCCTAATGAATAAGGCTGGCTGAGGTGTCATGTGTAACCCTTTGAAAGCCTACTATAATATTTTAATCCATAGTCTGCAGCCGGGTTAATGTTTGCATATGTCAGGAAAATTGTACCCGTCTTATTCAATATGTTCCAATAGTGACGTTCCCTCTGCCATGGTCATGTATTATTTTAGGCAGGAATATTTAGGCAGATGTTTGGATCCCAAACGTTTTGGGCTTGGCCTGGAAAGGGTTAAGTATTGGGCTGTGAGGAAGTTGAGTTGTACGTTAATAGTGCTGCCAGCAAACACACCCTCACAGTGGCGTAACCTAAGGTGTCACATAAGGCACCCTAGAAGGCACTCCATAGGGCACATTATAAAGTGCGCTGTCTGCCAAGGCACCCTATAATATCCCCTATAGGACACCATATAAGGCACCTTATAAGACGCTTTATAGGGTGCCGTATTAAGCCCCCTAGGTGGGGGCATATGAGGTGCCCTATAGGGCGACGTATGAGCCACCCTAAGGTGACAGTACCCTGAGGGTGGTTGTGCTGGCAGCACTAATATACAATAAAAATAGACAATGCCTAAGACAGCCCTATCGATGAACCCCACTGTGGGTTGTGAACCCATGACCTCTGGCTCCATGGGCAGTGAAGTAACCAGTGGGCTAGAGCTGCTAATAAACACCCGGCTGGCTACAGGAGAACCGCACGGCACCAGACCCACATTCTGCTGTGGTTACCAGGGAGATTACATACCACCACCCAACCCACCCTCTGGGGCTCAGGGTGGGGGACAGGATCTCCCACCAACAGATCCACTTTCTACCCCCTGCAATGGTGGCAGTAGAGGGGACCATCACCCCAGTCCTGCTAGGGATCAAACACCCTACAGGGCAGGCAATGCAGAGCAGTACACATCCATAACGCAATAGCAGACAGACGGCAGGTCTGGAAATGCTCAGCTGCCCCCCACCATTATCTGACATTCTACAGCAGCAAGCCTCCAGCCGCTGCACGGTGTTCCAGCAAGACACATACTAGCTGCAGACAGTCCACCAGCTAGTCCATAGTGCATGGTCCTGGAGGAGATGCATGTACCCAGAACGGGGATATCAGCATACACACCAAGCAGATAAGTCAGTGATTGGGCCCCAAAAGGAAACCCAAAAATATCACATAAAAGAAATATTGTATAGCACTATGGGGGAACCTAGCCATGCCATGGTCACTGCACAGTCAGGGTGAGAGTGGCCTCCCAGCAGGACATGCTATGGCCACCCTGACCGTGCAGGTGGTACCGGACACTACAATGTCCGGCCATTGCCCTGTGCCCTGTGCAGATGCGGCCAGGCCAGGCCACCCTATCCAGGCTATTCCCACAGTAGCTTGCTCCTCATTATGCACATTGGCAGGCCAATACTGGCAACAGTGCTAGCAGTGTGGGCTGTGGAGTGTGTTGGCAGCCACCACACACTGGATAGACAGACACACACTCCCCACCCCTATGCCAGCATTGTGCAACTATAGAGGTGTTGGGCAGCCCAGGCCACCACACCATTCCTGGGCATGGTGCAGGCATGGCTATGGTATGCAATACTGTAGGAGTCACTCCCCAGATTGGTAAACACTGTCAGACACAAGACCTGTAGCACACTCCACAGACATCAGAAAGGTTGCTATGATGCAGCTCACTCTGAAAATTGAACTTAACCTAGGAATTGCTATCTGTCAGTAATCATAGCAACCTTTTGATAGATGTGTACCATATTCCCAGGTTTAGGGTGGCATTACTAAAGTATGCAAGTGCTAGTATTGGGAGATGCATGCAGAGCCCAAAGTCCTGCCTCTCCAGGAGGCTTTGGATAATGGGGCCTGTGGGTGCGGGTGTGTCTGCCCCTGTTGGCTGCTGCTTTACGGCAGAGGTTCCCAACTCCATTCCTGCGGTGCAAAACACTGTTCGGGTTTTCATGCTGTCCCTCATGAATATGCATGAGATACATCTGCATACCATGGGGGTGGCGCATAGAAATGCAGCACAGGCATCTTTATCAGAGGCAGCATGGAACCTGAATGGTGTTTGGCCCTCCAGGACTGCATTTGGGAGGCTCTGCTCTAGGTAATGTGCATGTTTATGGTGTCTGTGCCCTGTAGGGTAAAATGTAGGTGTTTTGGGCATGTTTACGTCATCCGCACGAAAGGGTCTGTCTGTATTAGCACGTTATAGTAGTGGGTAAAATAGAGGACTGGGTTGGCGGAAACCACAGCTGGAACTTGAACCTGTGACCTTCTGTTCCTGAATACACTGGTTTTGTGCACTGCACCACCATGTTATCACAGAGATGGTGCATTCCCTGGTGATACCATGACTGTTGGTCAGACAGGGCCTGTCTGTTGCAGTGCATGGCACCCACCTACACAGGGCTAGGCCACGGTCTGCTCTGGGCAGCTGCCACTGCCCCCTCCACCACCAGTATCCCTCAGCCACCATGCTGACATGCCCTTCTGCTGGTGGAGCTGGTGGTGCGCAGTCTCAGGCCATCCAGTGTGCAGGTAGGCGGCTGCCTATGGTGCGGGTTCTGGGGTAGGGGTGCTTGCATAGACGTCCATGCTCCCCCCCAGCCCCGCCTGCCAATGTTCCGTGCCCTTGGGGGTAGCTGTTGGCTACTATCCCCTGTGACACTTTGGGAAACCCACTCGTGCCCATGTTGGACATTCAGCAGTTGCTGTCTGGCTGCTCCGCTGTTTCAGCATTCGTATGGGCCACCTAGGCATCACCCTATTCCACACTGAGGCCCAGCTCCACCACAGCATGTGCCGCCTGCGGCCCTCTGTATCCCCTTTTCCGGCATCTGTCCAGTTGCCGTTCCGACATGCCCGCCCTGATGTTGCGGGACATGTGCACCTGTCCTATGGTGGGGAAAACCCTGAGCAGCGCTATGTCACTGTGGGCTCATTCACCTTGTATGGGGACGGCGTATAGACCCTTCCACGATTTATATCTGTTCTATGGGGCTTACTCGGGGGGGGGAGGGGTTGATGTTTCTCATTGATACCACTATTGCCCAGCTTGGTTATTGTTTTTTTCCAGTTTGTTGGGGTCATTTTCAGTGTTTCTGTGCCCTTTTGTTCTGTGCACATGTATCACACTTATCACTGTTTTTTGGTTTCCCTGCCTGGGCTGTACATTGCTGACACTTAAATGGTTTCTGTCCCCTGTAATGTGCCTTTAACGGTAGGTTTTAATTTGCGTTGGAATTCAGCCCTGAAATTCAGCGCGTTAGTGTGAGGGGAGCCTCTCCCCACCCACTCTCCGCCCATTGACCCCCTTCTCTCCGCCCTCTCTCCACCTTCCGCGGTGTTTTACCGCGCCGCGGAGCATTACGCTCGTTAGCACGTCATAACACGCGTTGTATAACGTTAACACTCATTAGCGCGTCATAACGTGCGTTATGACGTGCTAACAAGCATTAACGTTATACAACGCGCGTTATTCACGATTACCGCAGTTTAGTAAACATACCCCTAAGTATGTTTCTAGTTTGTCAGTTCCTTAATCTAGCCCTGCCCATGGCAACAGACACTAGCTGATAGCACAGATGGAAGCCAATAAGAAAGCCATACAATTCAGTCAGTAGCTTTCATATTAGAAATAACAGCAAAGAAAATGAAATATGTTAATCATTTAAAATGCAGTACATCACAGCTAGGGAATTATTTGTAATCCCTGCTTCTCTTTCTGTGTGTGGTGTTTGTGTTGTACATGGTGTATGTCTGTGTATCTCTGTTGCATGTTATGTGTGTGCTGTGCATGTATTGCACATGTGGGGGTAGCTGAGGATTGTGAGACATTTATGAGGGACGTTCTTTTGGGGCTTGGTGACAGTGGTGGGGAGGAAGTTTAGGGGGGACCAGGGTAATTTGCAGGATGTGGGGCAGTTACAGTGGGGAGTTTTTGCAGATGAGGTAGTTTGCAGGGTGGAGGGGCCATTGTGAGAAAGTAGTTTTTGCAAATGGGGCAATTGGGGGATATAATTTTGAGGAGTGGAGGCAATTTGTGGGGTGGTGAGGAAGTTGCAGACACAGTTTTTGGGGGTAGAGTATTCTGTAAGGTGGTTGAGCAATTGTGACTGCGTTGTGCAAGTTTCTCTGTGCATCCCCTGTTGCCAACTCCGCCTCCCCCCCCCCCCCACCGGAAGTGACGTGGCTGTGCTCACGCAACCACGTTGTGCAAGGTTCTCTGTGCCATACCACCTCTCCTTCTTTCTACCCTGTCCTTCCTGAATAAAGTATAGCCTGGTATAGTTACATCCCAGTCATGGTTGTCCGTGAACCATGTCTCTGTAACCGCCACTAAATTCAAGTCAGCTTCCATCAAAGCCTTAACATCTGCGATCTTATTTCCCATAGTACGGGCATTTATACACTGCTGATGCTGAAATTTTTCTAGGCATATATGTATCACTGTTATGAAATACAGAATACATATGGACTTTCCAGAACTGATGTCCTGAGCACACCACCTTTAAATCTGTGCATGCCACTTATTCCGCTTAGAAGAAGCATATCTTCTTAAATTTCCACTTAGACATGAATGCTGACTTATTGTGCATCTGTAAATAGCCTTTCCCTACACGTGTAACTTATCTAAAATAACTTCCATAATGTCAACTGGCCTGGTGGCAATCTTAATTTGAACTTTTTATTACCAGGCTCTATACTGGGAAAAATGGCAGAAACCATCATAAAGAACAAAATTACTGAACATGTAGATAGTCATGCCTTAATGGGAGACAGCCAACATGACTTTAGCCAAGGAAGGTCTTTTCTTGCTAATCTGTTGTTTTTTGAAGGTGTGAATAAACAGGTAGACAAAGATGAGTCGGTTGATATAGGGGTATGTTTACTAAACTCCGAAATTGTGCGGGGCCGCAGTAGTGTGCCTGTGCCATATAAGGAGTGGGCGGTTCTGGCAGAGAAAAGAAAAAAATGGGAGAAAGCGACCGTACTTGTGCGCGTCACGCTAATGTGCGGGGTCCACATTAGCGCGTGGGAAAAGAAAAGAACAGAGCCGTAGTACAACGGTGAAGACACTGACCAATGGTGCAGGGGCCATGGGTTCAATCCCCCATTGTGCGCAACAAAAGCTGTTGTCTGAGGCAATAACTGTAATGGGTTAAAGTGCTGTAGGAGGCATATTAATTTTGTGCGGCATAAGGCGGCGCACTCTTAATTTTGGGCGACATTAGGCGGTGCGCTGTTAGGTGTGGGCGTCATAAGGCGTAGCACTGTAAATAGTGGGCATTAGGCGGCGCGCTGTTAAGTTTGTGCGGCAGAAGGCGGTGCGCTGCTACGTCATGAAGGCCTAAGGCAGTGCGGCAATGTCCAAACACAGGAATAGAGCCACAGCACAATGGTTAAGACACTGACCAATGGTGCAGGGATCAGGGGTTCAATCCCTCACAGTGCCCAGTGAACAAGGCTGGCTGAGGCATAACGTATTATGGGGATGATTGCTGTAGGAGGCATATTAGTTCTATTTTATTTATCAGTACTAGTAAACTCACTCTCAAAGCGTGTTAACATAAGGCGGCCCATACGGCACATGTTAAAGTTCACTGTCCGCCAAGGCACCCTAGAATGTCCCCTATAGGTCACCATATATGTTGCGTCACAGAATAATGTATAGTGCACCTTATATGTACGGCAACCATAAGGTGCCCTATAGGGCACCCTATAAAGCACCCTCAGCAGCATCTTTTAGGTACAGTACGCTGCGGGTGTTTTTGCTGGCATCAACATATGTACATTAAATTTAAAAAACTTTGAACAACCCTAGCAAATTACCCCACTGTGGGTTTCAACCCATGACCTCTGGCGCTTCTCAGGCAGTGAAGTAACCATTGGGCTACAGCTCTATATCTGCCAGCAAGCCCCTGGCTGACTGCAGAGAGCCTGCACGTCACCACACAGACAGTCTGCTGTGGTAGCCAGGATAGGGTTAGGCCACCCGTACCCATGATGCACTGCACATGCAAATCAGCTGTCCACAGATGAACACAAGATGGGGAATGCACCCCAACAGCTCCCCGACATGGTAGGGGGAAGTGGCCGTGTGCACCCACACAGCATCTCGGCCTGGTAGGGGGTACTGACCGGGTGTTTTACTGGCACAGAGTAGCTACACACCGTCACATTGTGCGTGTACTGTGCTCACCCTGAGGGTGTGAAGAGGCGCCCAGGACCAGGTCCACAACACCCTCCATAGATGAAAGAGGCCATGCCAGAGCTCCACAGCAGTATTAATCTGTGAGATAGGTAGTTTCTGCAGAAACACCTTGGATATCACTTTCTGTCTTCATCAGGGGAACCCCTTATGGACACCTAGGTGGGCTATGTACCATCACCCAAGGTTGAAAAACAGGGTCTCCTATCAACAGATCCACATTCTACCTCCCTGCAATGGTGGTAGTAAAGTGAACCATCAACCCTGGTCCTGCTGGGGAACAGACACCCTACAGGGCAGTCAAAGCAGCTCTATACACCTCCATAACACAATATCAGACAGACATTAGGCCTGGATATGCTAAGCTGCACCCCACCACTATCTGATATTCTCCTGCAGCAAGCCTTCAGCCGCTGCACCCTGCAAGGCACTCCATCACAACACAGACCAGCTGAAAACAGTCTGCTAGCTAGTCCTGGTGGAAATGCATGCACCCAGAACTGGGATGGCAGTGCACACCAGTAGATAAGTCAGTGACTGGGCCCCAAAAGGAAACTCATATATATCACATGAGAGAAATACTATATAGCACTATGGGGGTGCCTAGACATGCTGTGGTCACTGCACAGTCAGGGTGAGAGTGATCCCCCAGCAGGACAGAAAGAGGTCACCCTGTCTGTGTAGGTGGTGGCCGGCCACGGCAATGTCCCAGGCAGTGCCCTATGCCCTGTGCAGATGCATCCTGGCCAGCCCACCCTGTCTGAGCTATACCCATGGTACCTTGCTGCTCATTATGCACATTGGCAGGCCAATAATGGCAACAGTGCTGGCAGTGTGGGCTGTGGAAGGTGTTTGCAGCCAACACACACTGTATAGACCAGGGGTGGGCAATCTCGGTCCTGGAGGGCCGCAGACCAGTCAGATTGACAGGATATCTGTAATGCATATATATTGCATGCTTATTTATTAGGGATATCCCGAAAACCTGACTGGTCTGCGGCCCTCCAGGACCGAGATTGCCCACCCCTGGTATAGACAGACACACACTCCCACACGTATGCCAGCATTGTGCTACTATAGAGGAGTTTATCAGCCTTGCCCACCACACCAGTCCTGGGCACAGCACAGGCATGGATATGGTACGCAATACTGTTGGGGGTCACTCCCCAGGGTGGTGACCACTGTCAGAGGCCAGACCTGAAGCACACACCGCAGACATCAGAAAGATTGTTATGATGGAGCTCAAAGAGCAAACTGTGCTTAACGTAGGAATGTCTATCTGCCAGTACTCATAGCAAACGTTTGAGAGCTGTGTACCGTATACCCAGGTGTAGGGTGGCATTGCTAAGGTATGCAGGTGCTAGTATTGGGAGATGCACGCAGGGCCCAATGTCCTGCCTCTCCAGGAGGCATTGGCCAATGGGGCCTGTGGGTGTGGGTGTGTCTGCCCCTGTTGGCTGCTGCTTTACGGCAGAGGTTCCCAACTCCAGTCCTGGTGTGCCTAACACTGTTCGGGTTTTCCTGCTGTCCCTCATGAATATGCATGAGCTACATATACATGCCATGGGGGTGGTGCATAGATATGCAGCACAGGCATTTGTATTAGAGGCAGCATGGAACCTGAATGGTGTGTGGTCCTCCAGGACTGCATTTCGGAGACTCTGCTCTAGGTAATGCCCCTGTTCATGGTGTCTGTGCTCGGTGTGGTAAAAGATAGGCATATTACCAATGCGTATGCCCTCAGCAATAAACGTTTGTCCTTACTATCACGGTTTAGTTGTGGGAAAAATATGTGGACAGGATTGGCAGTAGCCCCAGCTGGGCTTTGAACCTGTGACTTTCTGTTCTTGGTTGGCTGAATTCCCTGGGAGGTCCATGACTGTACATCCGACAGGGCCTGTCTGTTGCAGTGGACGGTGCCATCCTGCACATGGCTAGGCCACTGTCTTCTGTGGCTAGCAGCCACTGCCCCTCCACCACCTGTACCCTTCTGCCAACATGCTGGCATGTCCTTATTGTAGTAAAACCATATGACCTGATTGAGTTGTGGCACTCCAGGCCTGCATTTGGGGGACTCGGCTGTAGGTAATGCCCATTGTTATGGTGTGTGAGCGGTGTAGGGTAAAATATGGGTGTTTGCAACATGCTTATGTTCTCTGCAATAAAGGAGTGTCTTTACTATCTCTGTTTAGTGGTGGGTAAAATATGGGGACAGGGCTGGCAGGTGCCCCAGCTGGGATTTGAACCTGTGACTCTCTGGTCCTAGAGATACTGGCTCTGTCCGCTGCACCACACTGTGGCCACAGAGATAGTGCAGTCCCTGGAGATAGGAAACCTGGCAAGAAGGAGTCGGAAGCCATGCTCTGCACATTTTTACTGTGGGCTCGTTCACCTTGTCTGGGGACAAAAGTGCAAATACACCACGAAAATGCCTTCAAAAAAAGGGGGAAAAAGATAGCCAAGCTGGGCAACAGTATTATTAATGGGCAACCATACAAAACACTCCAAGGAAAGCTCCAATAGCAAGAAATGATTTTTGGAAGGGTCTCCACTCCGTAGACCCTTCCAAAATTCATTTATAATTTTATGAAGCTTTCTAGGGAGTGTTTTTTGTTGTTGCCCATTAATATCACTGTTGCCCAGCTGAATTACTATTTTTAATATTTTTGTTGTGGTCATTTTCGCTTTTTAGTTGCACTTTTGTTCTGTGCACATGTATCACACTGCTCATGTTTTGTAGGTTTCCCCGGTTTTCCTGTACATTGCTGACGGAAATGGTTTCTCTTCCCTTTAAATGCCCTCTACCGCGAGTGTTTCACTCGCGGTGTTTTTTACTTGTATATTCGGCCCCGTAAATGTGCGAGGAGCCTCTCCCCTCCCCTTCCCCGCCCATTGCAGCTGTCTCTCCGCCCCTCGGGAGCCTTCCTCCGCCCTCCGTTAGCCTTTCCACGCCTCTATCGGACATTTGCGGGCCCGTACTTGTGTGGGGCCCGTTAGTGTGCCACGCACGTGTGCGGGGGTGACGCGCACGTTTGCGGGGCGCTTAAGAGCACTTAAGTGCTGCTTTCCGTGCGCTATTGCGCGGATGCGCAATTGTGAGGTGTTTAGTAAACATACCCCATAGTGTATCTGGACTTTCAGAAAGCCTTTGACAAGGTCCCTCATCAGAGACCTTTGGCAAAACTAAAAAGACATGGGATAGGAGGCAGTGTACTATTGTGGATCAGGAACTGGTTAAAAGATAGAAAGCATAGAGTAGGGCTAAATAGCTAATTTTCTCAATGAAGAAAGGTGAATAGTGGAGTACCCCAGGGATCTATGCTGGGTCCGCTGCTTTTTAACATATTCATAAATGACCTGGAAATGAGAATAACAAGTGAGGTTATCAAATTTGCAAATGACAAAAAACTATTCAAAGTTGTTAAAACCCAAGAGGATTGTGGAAAATTGCAAGAGGATCTTGATAAATTGGAAGACTGGGCATCCAAATGGTAGATGAAATTTAATATGGACAAGTGCAAAGTTATGCACCTAGGAAAGAACGACCCAAACTATGGTTACAAGATGCAAGGCTCCACATTAGGAACCACCACCCTGGAAAAAGACTTAGGCATCATCATGGATAACATGTTAAAACCCTCTGCCCAGTGTGCAGCGGTCTCCAAGAAAGCAAATAGAATGCTTGGTATCATAAGGAAAGGAATGGAAAATAAAACAAAGGATATTATAATGCCTCTGTATCGTTCCACGGTGCGAATGCACCTTCAATATTGTGTTCAATTCTGGTCACCATATCTTAAAAAGGATATAGCATTATTAGAAAAGGTACAGAGAATAGCCACCAAAATGGTAAAATGGATGGAAGGATACCCCTATGAAGAGAGGCTAAAAAGGTTAGGGCTCTTCAACCTGGAAAAGAGATGGCTGAGGGGAGATATGATAGAGGTCTATAAATTAATGAATGGAGTGGAACGGGTACACGTAGATCAATTGTTTACACTATCAAAATGTAGAAAGACTAGGGGGCATGCAATGAAGCAACATGGTAACCTATTTAAGGCTAATAAGAGAAAATATTTTTTCACTCAACATGTAATCAAACTCTAGAATTTGCTACCGGGGGATGTAGTAAAAGCTGTTAGCATAGCTAGGTTTAAAAAGGGTTTGGACAAGTTCCTGAAGGAAAAGTCCATAAACCATTATTGAATGGGACCCAGAATATCCACTGCTTGACCCAACACAAGCATTGTGGAACCTGTGTCTTTTGGGAAACTGCTAGGTACTTGTGACCTAGATTGGCCACTGTTGGAAACAGGATACTTGGCTTGATGGCCCTTGGTCTGGCCCAGTATGACATATCTTATGTTCTTATGTAGTACTACCATTACTATTTATTTATTTATTTATTTATTTTATTTATTACATTCTCTTATATACCACGCTATTCTGCATCAGTGTGGTTTACATTGAACAAACTGAAATTACATTTAACAGGGCATTATAACTTGGAGATAACTATTTTACAGGGAACATGGGCTATGGAGGGTTTGTACATTTGTATAGCGTTACAAAACATACACAGCACTGCACAGACGCATGTAAAAGACAGTCCCTGCTCATCAGAGCTTACAATCTAGTCAAGACAGACAACACAGTAACTGTAGACATGGGATACATCTAGGGGGAATGGTAAGGAAACACAAAGGAGATCAGGTGAGTCAAGATCCGAAAAAGCAGCAGCGATGAGTTTTCAGCCTGGATTTGAAAAGGATCAGAGAAGCAGCACTTGGCAAACTTTAATGTTCTTTAACAAGCCTTAACCTTTAGTGAACATGCCCCAAAAATCAGTCCATTGATCCTACTGTACCTAGGGTTGCCAACTGGCTCCAGATGCGCCCGACAGGCTTGTTCCAGTCCTGGGTTTACCCCATTGCATGCAGTTACTTGTAGTTTTCCTTTTCTTATGGAGTGCAATGGAGACATCAGAACTACATATCCCTGCATGCAATGGGGTAAACCCAGAACTGGATCAAACCTGTCGGGCGCATCTGGAGCCAGTTGGCAACCCTAACTGTACCTAAGGCTAGTTGGACATGGAAGGGTTAACTCATGCCCCCTCCTTCTGGTTGATCATGTTCTCAAAGATAACAGTGGCAAAGCAACCAAAAAAAAGAGCACCAATGGAGATGATCTGAGCAACACAACTAGCAGTCCACCATCTTGAAAAAGCTGAACTCCATCAATTTTCTTCAGGCCTTACATACTATTCATAAATGAAATATATAACTTTACAGCCTAGTAACTTTACAGTACATGTTAATGATCATCGAGAACAGGAACTATTAGTAGCCTATGCACTTCTGTGCCATTAGAAAGGTGAATGGAAGAATGGACACAGAAAGAGAATGATACAGATTTCCCTTGACAGAACCGAGAATTTGAAACATGCATTCATGTTGGGAGACTATGGATGAAGCTACATCTTCAAATAAGTGATTTTTAATGAACCTTTGAGATATTGATGGACCAAAGATGACCCTTTTATAAATAAACAAATAAAGTATATATATATGGCATTTATATAAAAGGTGAAAATTCTAAAAAGAATAAATAAGTGTACATATAAAGTGAATGGAAGCTATTTTTCTTAAGAGTGAGTTTGGATTTTAACCATTTGTTTGGAATCTCTTGAAAGTTTATTAGGTTTGGTTTCCAGAACCGAAGCCGCACTGTTACAAATTTATGATTAGCGGGGCTGAAAGACTGTAGGTCACTTTGATTATTGGTAATTTTCCAAATATCAAAGGACTTTTATCTCTGTTTGAAAGCAACTGGAAGACAGAAGGGCTCAGCCACACAGATAATTAAGTAGCAGCTGACCTAAGCCATTGCACCTTAGAGTTTTCTGTCTCCTCAGTGACCCTCACTTTCGTTTTGGTCCAGGTTAAGGGCAGAACAGAGAGTGTGAGACCCCAGTGACCAAAGGGAAAATAGCTCACCTTGCCACTAGCATGCAGTTAGTTTAACATTTTTCAAGGAGGAAAAATGAAAATACAGGAGCAAGAATCAAAAGCATCAAAAATATCCCAGCAGTATGAAAAGCAAATCATAAATTATGTTAAATGTGATAGAGCTGCTATATTTTGGGTGATAATTTGCAAGGCTTTAATATGATAATTATGTTCCGCATTAACTACATTACACAATGAATTTCTTGTATAGAGTAAAAAATGGGGGGGGGGGGGGGAAATGAAGAAAAGGCTGATCCTTGTACTTTCAAAGCTTTTCTCATTGATAACAACGGATCCTTTTTCCCAAACCATCTGACTTTTATTTCCGTTTTCGAAACGTTTCCACCCAAATGCGAACCATGAAAACTCTCTTTCGCTTAAAGAATAATCCAAAAGCAACAGTCTTGTTGTTTTCCCCTCATTACTATAGACACTCTATAATGCGAAACTAAAATGATCCCCTTTTTAAACTTCTGAGGATATTTACTCGGCTTTTGTTTTTCATTCACACGAGGGAAATAACAAGAGTTCCTCTGATGAATGTTGCGCATCGCCATGGTTACAACTCGGAGATGCGGTAAAAAGCAATTATGGGAAATAGTGGAAAAAATGTGCTTCTTTGTCAGAATTTCATACCAGCTGTAATAACACTAGAGCAGCAGAACGAATGTAAAATAACTGAAATATTGTGGCATGCTAAATGCCAGCGCATTAAAGATGATATTTCAGTGTCACATTATTAAAAATGACAGGAAGCATTAATTCTGAGCGCTCCGAGGAGCTTGTTAAAAGATACAGGCGAGAAACAAACTACTCTCTGCAATGCATAGACTTAAACATGAAGTGTGAAATAAAAGAGAGAGCTGGAGAAATGCACTGAAGCAGTTTTAATCCTCCATGAACAATGGTTTTGCAGGGGTTTTGCAACTGCTATCACCTGCAATTATTTTTAGTGATCTAGTGCCTGAAACTTATGGCTTCCTCTTCTGCAATGGAAGCTTCTTGAGATGAGCGTGCATGATTTTTCTACACTACTAAAATTGAAATGAACTTAATAAATAGTCGTCGTAAATCTGTGTCAGAACCATTAGCAAAAAAAAAAAAAATAAAGATTTTAAAAAAGGACCACTTTGTTCACCAATGTGTCCTTTTATTAAAGCCTATTAGGGTTAGCATGAAAACTAACGTAAATTGTGCAAAGCCTCCACAGTAACTGTCCGGAGTGTGGGCGGCACAGACATGGCACAATTAATACACATGCACCTCATGCCACCCAAAGAGTATCACTAGGTGCATCTGCGCTAACTGCCACATTGGCGGTACATGATATGTATCTCTGTGCTAACCACAATGTTTTCTCAAAGCCTACACACCGCCCATACCTTGCCCATTCACCATCCCTTCATGCAATAGGCAATTCACACATATTTTAGTGACTGGCAGCTGTCATTCCTGGGTAGTAACAGTTACCAAGGGCTGTTACTACCCACTAAAATGCACATCAACTGCTTAGTGGGCTTTAGTAAACGGGCCCCTAATATTCACTTGTGAATGCCTAATGTATTGTAGACAATACTTGAAATCTCTCTCTTCCTTTCTTAATCTGCCCCTCTCACTAGGTTCATTGTGGCCACAGCTGGCCAGGTCTGGATTTAAGGCAGACAAACCAGTGCAAAAATATAACAACAAACATCACATTAAGCACAGGCACCCATCCAAAACTCACAAGTGGAGAAAAAAGACCTCAGAGAGTCTTGTCGACCAAGCCGATGCAACGGCACTATGTCAGCATAGCTTGGTCAACTATACTCCATGTACTACGCAACCACACCATTGTAGGTCAGAAAAAAAACCTCCACTCTTTTGTTCAATGTGTGAGATCAATACAGCCTGACCATTAACAATTTTTCATGTACAGGCAAAACTGAACACTGAACAAATGCGCTTAACTCAAGAAATTGCCACATTAACCACCCCACACTCTGCTGGAGCACAAGCTGTCATGTCCACTCCAGCAAAAGCTGTCAGAAGCTGTTATGTTGTCCACTCCAACGTCAGATGTTTCGCAAAAGTTGCCTCTGGGAGCAGGATACACTCCAATACCACACCGTGGCAATGTAACACCGCCAACACCTACAACAGCAAACAAATGATCAGGGGATCCCAAAACTCATCACATGCCTAACTAAACATAACCACAAACTGCAGCCCAAAGCCAACTCAATCTCTCTAAAAAAAACAAAAAGAAATCGAAGAAGAATATAAAAGACTCACACACACTGGTGGTTCAGGCAGCAAACGGTATTCTTGCCCACAGTAACTTCAGCACAATGTAACCAGCAAAACACACCATGCATGCGCTTTAAGCAATCGCTACTTATGGCGGGATGACACAATCAACAACATCATGCAATAACCTGGCCCGGGCAATCCCGAACACCAAAAAACAAATACTAAAGAAACCACCTTCCACCTATGCCCTACCAACCCACATAACAATCACGAGGACTATTAAAACCAGTATTGGCCGCAAACCATCCACACCACCCACACACTACCGGCAGGCACTCCAGTCAATACTCTCATTCATACCAGAAGGAGCAATCATGTCCAATATGAAGATCCATGATAGCTCCTTCCGAATCAATAACATATCTCTATAAGCCCCACTCTGTATGAAGGACAAATGGTCAATAACGCAACATTTCAAATCTACGATGTTTTAACAGGTGAATACGTAATTGTCTAGATGTCTTTCCTACATATGCCAAACCACAAGGACAAACCAACATGTTAACCACAAAATCCGTCCAACAATTTGTTTTCCACTGTAGCTTGTAGACATGTCCATGATACATAAATTCATGTAAAGACACCATCTTAGCATACACTGAACAAGCTCCACACGCAAAGTGACCCACCTCCAATAGCCTCTCACTAGCTTTCCTAAAAACAGTCAGACGCAAAGCATCATGTATATTGCGCCCCCGAGAAAACACCATCCAGGGATTGTATTCATTCAAACCCAGAATTGTGTGAAGCACCTCAAAATGTGAATAAATGATGCAACATAACACCTTATTCAATGGTGTATATTGAGTCACAAAATGTAAAAAACCGGGGTCGTCAACTTTATCTCGTGAGTCTGAGGGAGATAACAACCAACTCCGGTCATTATATAGGGCCCACCTATGGACCTTCTATACTACTGAAGGAGTGTACCCATCATCATGAAAGGCCAATGCTAACTGTTGGATTGGATTTTAAACTCCGAAGTTGAACTACAACTTCCGATAGCATAGAAACTGAGAAAAAGACAGTCCATTCTTCAACAGAGCAGGATGAGCACTAGTGTAGTGCAATAAGGCATTCCTATCTGTGGGCCTGTTATAAACTGAACGGTGAAACCCAGACGGAGTTCGTACAGTCTTCACATCCAAAAAGGATATCGTCCATTAATCATATGTTAAAGAAAATTGAGCATGATGGTCCATTTGGTTCAACCAATGATGAAACTGTATCAGGGCTTCTTCAGATCCAACGCAAATGGCAAATACCTCATCAATGTAATGCACTCAGGTAAGAAAAGTAAAGCGATGGCATATATCAGATGGCCAAGATGATTCAAAATGGACCATATATAAATTGGCCACCAACGATGCTAACGTGACCCCCATTGCTATGCCAGTGCACTGCTGGTAAAGCAGTTCATCATAGCAAAAGAATGATTCATCAGCCATGCCACTGTCATCAAAAATGCCAATTGTCCAGAACTAATATCGCCCTGTCTCTGTAATGCACGTTGAATAACAAAAAGAACTCCAACCTGAGAAATACTCGTGTAGAGCTCAGCAATGTCCAAAGTCACAAGAAAACAATCGTAGCACTCCTCCAGTAGATGACCCAAAAGGGTCTAAAAATGAGTCATGTCCTTGACAAAGGATGGGGTAGATGAAATTAAAGGCCATAAAAATGAATCTAAATAAATGGACAATGGTTCCAACAGTGACCCAACAGATGATACAATGGGACGACCGGGCGGTGTTGTAGCGTTCTTATGAATTTGCGGAAGAATGTAAAAATACAGAATACGAGGGAATTTCATGTTCAAAAATCCAAATTATTTTTTAATAAACTTAATAAACTTCTTAAACTTAATAAACTTAATAAACTTCTTCTCCAAAGCATCATTTGTCAAATCATGGATCACTAAGCTCAAACGCCTAGTAGGATCCTCCACCAAACAGTGGTAAGTAGTTGTATCTGAAAGTTGGTCTGGAGTTAGGCATAGGAGACACAGTGCACAGGGCTTCATATTCTGAAGGCACCAAATGAAAACCTAGTGTAAGCAGGGGCCCAATTCTACTTGCTTTAAGTTTGTGCTCTCTAGGGGAGACACCTTCCCCTTCCCTCTTCTCTCTGATCTTAAACATCTTAAATCTTCCCAATTTGAAGCAAAATACAAATCAAGCAAATTTTTGCTTGGTTTGAGTCAATGGACTTCATGGATTTCCCTCCAAAAGGCTGGGAAAATTTACTGAAATTTTCTCTCAAAATCTGGGAAACATCTGAGTTGATCTATAGGGATGGAATGTGAATTCACAAATTTACAGGAATTTGCATCATATCTGCCTACTGCAGATCCTCACAAACTGGAAAATCCTTGATATGATTCACCTCTTCTCTTCCGCCTTCAACCTTCCTTCCCCTTCTATGTGAAACTACCCTTGCCCTACTTTGTTTCACGCCTTTCTCTCTTTCGTTACTTGTATTTAACTGTCTTGGGTGCTTTCCTGTCTTAAAATGTAACTTCTTTTCCTTTTCCGGCCCTTTGGCCTTTTTTGTATATTTTTACCTCTGTAAACTGCTATGCTGTTACTCGAATGGCGGTATATGAAACCAAATAAACATAAACACCTTCGAGGTGAAGGGACAGCCACAATCACAGCCAGCAATCACTAAAGCAGGAGAATGTCACCCCGTTATGTTATCTGCAGTGGGCTATGTCCAAGTTTGCCTCTGGTAATAGGACTCTTTCTAAAGGGCACCCAAAAGTGTTCACCCCTTAGTAAGCTCTTTTGGGAAGTCTGGGTGGAGAAAAAAAAGGACAGTGAAGATAGGAAGGGGAAATAGTGCAAGAGAGTAGGGGGTGACAAGAGGTGGGTACAAGAGGACAGGGGAAGTGCACACACCCATTCGCCCCCCCCCCTTACACATACACCCCCTTGCTCTGATGTGCACACACACACACACACATATTAACACACACAGTCCCCAACACGTGTACATACATAGCTCTGAATGCATGTATATACGCACAGCTCCCTACCACATCTAAGACCTCTGCTAGACCCAAGCGATATCCGCTCTGTTCTCTAAGCCATGATTTACCCTCACCTCGACGTTTGTAATAGCATCATATAGGGCTTATGAAAACATGCATTGATGCCATTGCAGATAGCACAACACACAGCAGCTCATATAATTCAGAAGGCTCCCAGATCCGAACACATCACACCCATATTACGAAAGCTACACTGGCTCCCAATACTCAGCAGAATCCAGTATAAAAACCTAATCATCACTTTCAAGCTAATGCATGCTACAGCTCCATCCAACCTAGGATCAATTAACAGGATCCCAAATAACAGACGAAGAAGAAAAGATGCACAAAACTCACAAGAAGTCCCAGCAGAGTTCAGGAAGACCAAACAGTCAACAAATAATAAAGCCTTCTCTTATTACGCCCCTAATTTATGGAACTCCGTCCCAGATAGAAACAGAAACATTGGAGACCTATCCACCTTCAAAAAGAATATCAAAACACTACTTTTCTCTGAATATTATGGAACCTAGCAAACCCAAAATGATACACTACCAACATAACATAATCCCTGATCATGACACTCAACATGCACCCCTAGCACCCTCCTTATCTCAAAATCTATGAAAAGGCAACATAGAAACATAGAAAAATGACGACAGAAAAAGAACACTTGACCTATCTAGTGTGTCCTTCCATATCAACAACTACAACAGTCCCCTTTTTTCCTTTAGAGATCCTCTGTGTTTGTCCTATGCTTTTTTGAATTTAGATATAGTCCTCATCTCTACCACTTCCACTGGGAGACTATTCCACGGATCTACCACTCTTTCCGTAAAGAAATATTTCCGCATATCACTCCTGAATCTATCTCCCTTCACCCTCATCCCATGTCCCCTCGTAGCAGAACTTGCTTTCAATCGAAAGAGGCTCCCCCCCTGTGCATTTATGCCATGGAGGTATTTAAACATCTCAATCATATCACCTCTATCCCGCTTTTCCTCTAAAGTGTACATATTAAGATCCTTAACTCTGTCCTCATATGCTTTATAATGATGACCACTAACCATTTTAGTAGCCACCCAGTAACCAACAAAACTTCGATCCAAGGTAACAGGCAGTAACTTATTTACAGGAGTGCATATATATGTAGTGAAGATTTGGGATTATTTAGATTTCAGTAAAGCCTTTTACACCGTTCCTCACAGGCGACTTATAAACAAACTGAGCACCCTAGGATGGACTCTAAAGTTACTGCTTGGGTTAGAAATTGGTTGAGTGGGAGGCGACAGAGAGTACAAGTAAATGGAGCTCACACTGAGGAGAAGGAAGTTACCAGTAGTGTGCCCCAGGAATCTGTCCTTGGTCTGATTCTTTTTAACATCTTTGTTAGTGATATAGAGGAAGGGCTGTCGGGTAAGGTTTGCCTCTTTGCAGATCATACCAAAATCTGCAATAGAGTAGACACCCAGGAAGGTGTAGATAACCTGAGGAGGGATCTAGCTAAACTTGAAGAATGGTCTAGAATTTGGCAGAGGGGATTTAATGTTAAAAAATGTAAGGTCATGCATTTGGGCTGCAGCAATCCAAGGGAGCAAAATATAGTATAGGGGAGAAGTACTTTTGTCCACTAAAGAAGAGCGGGACCTAGGCATGGTTGTTTCTGATGATCTTAAAGTAGCTAAACAGGTACTGTAGAACAGGCGATAGCAAAAGCTAGAAGGATGCTTGGGTGCATACAGAGAGGAATGGCTAGCAGAAAAAAGGAGGTGATAATGCCTCTGTGTAAGTCTTTGGTGCGACCTCATTTGGAAGTATTGTGTGCAATTCTGGAGACCGCACCTTCAAAAGGATATAAACAGGATGGAGTCAGTACAGAGCTAACTTGTATATACCACTAACTACTGTTTATTGTAAAATGTTATTTTTTGCATTTGTTCTTTATAAACTGCTTTGATTACTATATAAGGCGGCAATAATTTCATCATACACACATGCACACACACTCCGACACTCCCCACAACACCCACACACATGCACAAACCCTCCAACATACATACGCACCTGCACACACACCCTGAAACACACACATACACCCACACCCCAATACTTCCTATGAAATACACATATGAAACGCCAACATCTTTCTGCAAATGGAGGAAACGTGCCAATTGTGTCACATTGCAAGTGTACACTTTTTGACTTGTTTTGTTTTGTCAGTAGTGCACACTACCGTTAGCATTATACTTGAAATGAAAAAAAAAATCCAAGAACATGAAAAATCCCATACATGATATAGAAAACTAAACAAAAACAAATTTTGGCCTATCCACTCCTATCAATTAAATTCAATAGATAAAACAACAACAACTCAGACAGGAAATGTTCATTGAACTAATTCATCAAACTCATGATTTTTTTTTTTTTTGTATTATCAAAATTAATTTGTAATCTTTTTTTGAAAGTTTGTATATCTCTGTTTGGTCGTTTTGGCTCATACCATTCCAGTACTCACAGACCACTCAGTTAAGAAAAACATAATAAGAGCATAAAATGAAGCATGCTGAACCAAATAAAGGTCCATCAGATCCAGCATCTGTCACCAATGCTGGCCAATCTGAGACAGAAGGACCCAGCAGATCCCAAATAGTAGAAAAAATGTCTCACAATCTTTCTGGTCCTCACACTCTTCAACTTTATTTGACAGCTTCCTCAATAATGTGGCAACCCTTTAAAATGTCTGTTTATATTAAAATATCATGGCCATAAAAATCTTTCCATATCAACCCGCCATAGCACATTACTATGCATTATTAACCAGTTAGCATGTGTTGTAGCATTGAGTTACTGAACACAGTGAACACTAACACACAGGCAGGCCAACTACAGACCACCCTAATGTGGAGCGTGAACGAGTTAGGGCACAGTGTCGGCTTGGAAAGCACATTAACAAGCAATGAATGTTGACATGGCAATTAGCATGGATACACCAATGATTCCTCTATGGATATCGTTAAATGCACCCATTTCAGTTGTGTCATATGTTAACGTACTCAGTCACATGTTAAGTGTCAGAAACATGGTTGTCATGCTCCCGAGAGCAAACATGGAGGCTTTGCATTTAACGTGTGTTACAAATGCACATTAAGTGCACAGCCTTTTCAGGATTTAGTAAAAGAGCCCCTAAAATACTTGTTCTTAAATTAGAAAAAATATATTTTTTCTATATTCTTCAAAACTATCCAGTTTTAGTGTTCTCTATCCCACTAGCTTGATCGTGATCTTTCAAACTCTGACACTGACAACCCAGCAGCCTCGGCATTCCAAACATTTCTTGGTTTCATCTTATGAGACTGCAGCAGGTATAGAAGTACATCTGATTGTATGAGTGCACAGACTTTTCCTGTAGGTTTCGCCAGGGGCATGGTCTATGTGAAGCATGCTACCCGCATTCTTGCATACTCTATATATGGACCTTTATGCCTGCTCTCTGCCTTCAGTGTAGGTGTAATTGCTGCTCACTTTACACTAGTACTTTATAGGGACACATAGGTATCTATAGGGCCCCTTTTCTAAAATGCATCCTTTGGTAATTCTTACCATGCAGGCAGAACAAATAGCAGCTGCTGAAACTCGCATTAACCATGCATCATGTGATGGGGTGGCCTTTGGGCAGCATTGGGGTGGAGAGTGGGCATTCACTGAACATTGCATTTAGCACGGGCATCAGTAGTGTGGGCTAATTGCCAATGTTGCAGTTAGCAAAAGTAAAATGGAATGAAATGAAATTCAGGCCTTCTCCATATAATGTATACATCCAAATTTGATCGGAGAAATAAGCATAACTCTAAATGTGGTAGGTAATTTTATAAGAGGGCAAGTAGACACCTAATTACAGTAGGTGCAATTTTATAAAGACACAGAGCACAAGTGGCAAATATTGGGCTTGAATGTATATCCCCGCTAAACGCCAGGGTGCCAATTCCACCCACAGAGCTCCCCGCACGTACAGTAGAGATGTGTGGGAATCTCTGTATGAGGGTGGGAGGGGGTGGACCAAGGGAGGAGCGAGGGCAGACCAGAGGCGTGACCCACTACCCCGGATATACAGGGCTGATTCCGTTGTCGACTCTGTATGTCCGGGTTTGGCAATCTGTACAGAGGACTTATTCCACCTTGGAGGTGGAATAAGTCCCCCTAGATGGTGACAAAGGAAGAATCTGAGCCTGGAAAAAGAGGTGAGGGGATGCAGAGAATTCCCCGCAGCTCGATCCTGGCCACGGCTGGACTAATCAGGGGTCGGGCAGCGGGGAAAGGACTATTGCAGCATCTGCCAAGGATCGGGGCTCCTGCATGGAACTACAGTGCCACGGCAATGGCAGGACTAGCGAGGAAGAACTTGCATGTCCGGAGGCCCAGAATCGGGGTACGGCCAGCCGGCCCGTCCAGGATGGCCGCACCCGATTCTGAACCCATGGAGCTGTATAACTCCCACGGGATCAGAATAGGGTGCAAAACTGGCCCATCCAGATTCTGGATGCCCGGATGGGTCGGAGTCTCCCAGACCTGAATTGGCCACACTGTGCCTAGAATATAGGTGCCGTCCTCCATGGGGTTATTTTCAGGGGTTGCAGCTAACAGCTTAATTGAAACACCAGTGCTGGCATTTAAATTAATACAATACATATTCAGTGTTGTCATACATAATGTCAGTGGCTCTTCTCTGTACCTTTTCTAATAACGCTATATCCTTTTTTAAGATACGGCGACCAGAATTGCACATAATATTCAAGGTGCAGTCACACTATGGAACGACACAGAGGCATTATAATATCCTTTGTTTTATTCTCCATTCCTTTCCTTATGATACCTAGCATTCTATTTGCTCTCTTGGCTTCCGCTGCACACTGGGCCGAGGGTTTCAACATGTTATCCACAATGACACCTAAATCATTTTCCTGAGTAGTGGTTCCTAATGTGGAACCTTGCATCGTGTAACCATAGTTTGGTTGTTCTTTCCTAGGTGCATAACTTTGCACTTGTCCACATTAAATTTTATCTGCCATTTGGATGCCCAGTCTTCCAATTTATCAAGATCCTCTTGCAATTTTCCACAATCCTCATGTGTTTTAACAACTTTGAATAGTTTTGTGTCATCTGCAAATTTGATTACCTCATTTGTTATTCCTATTTCTAGGTCATTTACCAATATGTTAAAAAGAAGCAGACCCAGAAAAGATCGCTGGGATACTCCACTATTCACCTTTCTCCATTGGGAAAATTGGCCATTTAGCCCTACCTTCTGCTTTATATCTTTTAACCAATTCATGATGCACAATAGTACACTGCCTCTTATCCCATGACTTTTTAATTTCACCTTTGTCTACTTGTTTATTCACACCTTCAAAAAAACATAACAGGTTAGTAAGACAAGACCTTCCTTGGTTAAAACTATGTTGGCTGTCTCCCATTAAGCCATGACTATCTACACCTTCAGTAATTTTGTTCTTTATAATGGTTTCTACCATTTTTCCTGGTACTGGTGTCAGGCTCACTGGTCTGTAGTTTCACAGATCGCCCCTGGAACCCTTTTTATAAATTGGTGCTACATTGGCCATCCTCCAATCTTCAGGTTTTACAGATGATTTTAATGATAGGTCACAGATTACTAATAGCAAGTCTGCAATCTCATATTTCAGTTCTTTCAACACCATCCAGTCCAGGTGATTTGCTACTCTTCAGTTTATCAAATAGTTTAACACATCTTCCTGTTGAATCGATATGTCTTTCAGTTCTTCTGTGGCATCATCTTTAAATACTATTTCAGTCTTGGGTAACATCCCTACATCTTCCTCATTAAAGACCAAAGCAAAGAATTCATTCAGTCTCTCCTCTATGGCTTTGTCCCCTCTTAGTGCCCCTTTTACCCCTCTATCATCTAATGGTCCAACTGACTCCATCACAGGTTTTTTGCTATAAATGTACTTGAAAAAGTCTTTATTACGCATCTTTGCTTCCACAGCAAGTTTCTTCTTAAATTCTCTCTTTGCCTGCCTTATCAATGCTTTGCATCTAACTTGCCAGTGCTTCTGTTGTTTCCAGTTTTAGTCATTTGGCTCCTTCTTCCATTTCCTGAAAGATGCTTTTTTGGCAACAACAGCCTCTCTGACCTCATCTTTAAACTAAGCTGGCAGTTTTTTGGACTTCCTTCCACTTTTCTTAAAGCATGGAATACAGCTGGTCTGGGCTTCCGAGATAGTATTTTTAAACAACACTCGTGCTTGATGCAAATCTTTAACCTTTGCAACTGCTCCCCTTAGTTTTTTCTTAACTATTTTCCTCATTTTATCATAATCTCCCTTTTGAAAGTTAAAAGGTAGTACTGTGGATTTCCTTACCGTTCCTCCTCCATTTATTAAATCAGACGTGATCATGCTATGATTACTATTGCCAAGTGGCCCAACACCCTTATCTCTTGCACCAGATCTTGTATTCTACTAAAGACTTGGTCCAAAATGGCTTCCCCTCTGGTCAGTTCATGAACCAGCAACTCCAAGAAGTAGTCATTTATTTCATCTAGAAACTTTACTCTCTCTAGCATGTCCTGCTATGACACTGACCCAATCGATGCCGGGGTAATTGAAATCACCCATTATTATTACTGTGCTGTAACATTTGTTAGCTTCCTTGATTTCTTTGAGCATTTCATCATCCATTTGTTCATTCTGGCCAGGCAGTCGATAGTACACTCCCACTGCCATCACCTTCCCCTTTTTACATGGAATTTCAATCCATAAAGATTCTACAGTGAAATGTGTTTCCTGCAAAAATTTAATCATTTGTGATTCAATGCCCTCTCTAACTTAGAGTGCAACCCCTCTGCCAATTTGATTTTCTCTATCATTACAATATAGTTTGTACCCAGGTATCACAGTGCCCCACTGGTTTTCCTCCTTCCACCATGTCTCTGAGATACCAATCACATCTTACCACTCATTTAGTGCTATATATTCTAACTCTCCCATCTTATTTTTTAGACTTCTAGCATTTGCATATAAGCATTTTAGAGGCTGTATTTTATTCATATTAATCTGGTTATTGGTAGGCAGGGGTAATTTTGAATCTTTAAGCTCTGCCTGCTCTGTACTTAAGGGCATTTGGGCTACTGTTGTCTTTTTTTTAACTTCTCTGCTGATATGCCCTATCTTCATTCTTTTGGTAGTATTCTTCAAGGATACATTGTTCTGAACCATGCGCTCCTGGGCGACTGTTGGCTTACTCCTATTATCTAGTTTAAAAGCTGCTCTATCTCCTTTTTAAAGATTAATGCCAGTAGCATTGTTCCACCCCAGTTAAGGTGGAGCCCGTCCCTTCAGAAGAGCCCTTCCTTTCCCCAGAATGTTCCCCAGTTCCTAACAAATCCAAAACCCTCTTTCTTGCACCATCGTCTCATCCACACATTGAGACTCTGGAGCTGTGCCTGCCTTTTGGGTCCTGCATGTAGAACGGAAAGCATTTCGGAGAATGCCACCCTGGAAGATATGGATTTCAACTTCCTACCTAAAAGCCTAAATTTAGCCTCCAGAACCTCCCTACCACACTTTCCTATGTCATTGGTACCGACATGTACCAAGACAGCAGACTCCTCCCCAGCACTATCTTAGACCTTCTCTAGGTGGTGCATGAGGTCCGCTACCTTTGCACCAGGCAGGCATGTTACCAGGTGATCCTCACGTCCACCAGGCACCCAGCTATCTACATGCCTAATGATTGAATCACCAACTGTAAGGGCTGTTTAACCCTTCCCTTGTGGGCACATGGCCCTGGAGAAACCTCCTCGTTGCGAGAGGGTTTTACGTCACCTGGAGGACAAGTCCTAGCTACAGGATCATTTCTTGCCATACCAGGGTGATGCTTTCCTGTGATGTGACCTCTTTCCTCCATGGCAACAGGGATGTGCCAGACTGGAGGTGGGACTTCAGTACTACAGCCCTGTAAATCTCATCTATGTACCTCTCTGTCTTCCTGACTACTTTCATTGCTTTCCTGACTACTTTGCTAGCTTCTCTGTTTTTCCAAATATAGATGTCTGTCTTCCTCCTTTGGCATCTCTTGTATTTTTTTTCACCTTTTCAGCTACTTCTTTTCAGAACCATAACTGCCTCCTTTTCCTTTTACATTTATTTACCTTTCTAACAAAAAGTTTTGTTGCCCTTAAAACATCCCCTTTCAGCTTTGCCTACTATTTTTCTACATCCCCTAGCTGTTCCCATCCCACTAATGACCCGTTAAGTTAGTTTTCCTAAAGTCTAAGACCCCTGTTTTTGAATGGATTTTATCAACACTGTTCCTAATACTGAACCATACCATCTGGTAATCAATGGATTCAAGATGATCTCCCACTGTAACATCAGAAACACTTTCCTCATTGGTAAGCCCTAAGTCTAATATGGCCCCATCACGTGCAGGTTCTGTAACCAGTTGCCTAAATACTTCTCCCTGTAGAGAATCCAGGGCCTTCTAACTTCTAGATGACTCTGCAGTAGGGATGTGCCAATCCACATCTGGCATACTGAAATCACCTATCAGTAGCATGGCAATACTGTTTATGTCTTCTATTAAATCTTTATTCACTTCTACTCCTTGTGAGGGGGATCTGTATATAACTCCAGTGCAAATAGATTTCCCTTTCTCTCTTTCTAGTTTAACCCACAGTGCCTCCTCTCTTTATTTTAAGCCCTGCAATTCTATAGCTTTAATATTATTGTTTTGCATATAGTGCTACTCCACCTCCCCTCTTCCTACCCTGTCCTTCCTGAATAAATTATAGCCTGGTATAATTACATCCCAGTCATGGCTTTCCATTAACTATGCCTCCGTAACCGCCACTAAATCCAAGTCAGCGTCTTCTATTAAGACCTCTACATCTGGGATCTTATTCCCATGCTACTGGTATTTATATACACTGCTTTCCAGGTGTTGCCCCTATTACCCATTTCTACAAAGGTATTTGATGTTTCACTTACCTGGGGGCGTTCTTCACTTACTTGGGGGCTCTCTTCACCCATTCCCAATAAATCTAGTTTAAAGCCCTCTTGAGTAGGTTAGCCAGTTGGTGCTTAGCACTTTGACCCTTCTTGGACAGATGACACCATCACTGCTCTGCAGCCCTTGGAATATCATCTCATGCTCCAGGAAACCAAAACGCTCTTGATGACACCATCCACACAGCCATGCATTCATCTCCAAGATGCGAGCTTCTCTGCCTCGGCCTTTACCTCAACAGGGAGGATTGGAGAGAACACTACCTGCACACCTATCTGCTTTACCCTCTTTCCCAGAGCCATGCTTCTGATTTGCTTGTAGGAATACCTAGCAGGATCATTAATGCCGACATGGATGAGCAACATTGGATAATAGTCAGTAGGCTTGATGAATCTCGGCAAACTTTCTATAACATCTCAGAGTTTGGCATCAGGCAC
Organism: Ichthyophis bannanicus; assembly: GCA_033557465.1. NCBI lineage: Eukaryota > Metazoa > Chordata > Amphibia > Gymnophiona > Ichthyophiidae > Ichthyophis > Ichthyophis bannanicus. The sequence continues at coordinate 235,686,617 of CM066043.1, read as the reverse complement.
ACAGCACACCTCTCTGGACATCAAATATGGTCAGCAAATGGATGCCTCAGTACCCCTCAGAAGAGAGTCACCAACCACCACTACCCTTTGCTTCCTTGTGGTGACTGATTCTGCAACTTTGGGGTGCTCAAGCTGTGGTTCTTCCCTTTCATCAGATGCTTCCACCTCCTCCACTTTCAGGGCTGCATACTGTTTTGTCATTTCAAGGGCTGGAGGATTTGGAGTGTTGATACTGCAGGCTCTGGTGACTCGTGTCCAACCTTCTTCCTTCGGTAGCTTCCATCTTAACTACTGTCAGAGAGCTTGGATGTTTCAAGAAGCATCTCATCAATGTACTTCTCACTGTCTCACATGCTTCTCAGCCTTGTCATCCCTTCCCTGAGCTCCTCCACTTCTTTCCTGAGAGCCTCAGCATGCAGGCATCCAGCACACCGATCTGGTCCTTCAGCTGGCTTTGGGATATCTGTCTCAACACAGGCAGAAGCTGTAATGGAGACAACAGCTTTAGCAATATGATTTTTCCCAGCCATTGTTTAGTTGATGGAGCTTTGTTACCTATTGAAGTTAAAGAGAGAGACCTACCAGTTCCTCAAATGTCCTTTAAGAGAAAAAGCAGTTCATCTCCCCTAAGTGTGTTCTAACAGTGCTGTTCTATGTCCCTATGTGGAGCTAATTGGGGAGTTGCCCTATAAAGCAAGAATGCTCACATGAGGTGGTGGGTGTCGGGGTGGGTTGGGAGGTAACTAACACCTTATGAGGTCAGTGGCTTCAAAGAGTCAGCTGTGAATGGGTAGCTGGAACAAAGACAATGAACTCTAACTGACAGAACCTTGTCCAATACTATAAGCAAACAAACAAAAAAAATCCCCCTTTGCAGTACAGAAAAAAAAGACGTCGCTTTTAAAAATGAACACCTAAACCCTTTCAAGAATTACCTTTTTAAAAAAATGAACATCAACCCCTTTAAGAATTATCTTTAAAAAATTAACATCAAAGCCCCTTTGAGAGCTTTCAGGCAGAGTATTATCTTGCTTTGCAATGGAGTCCATCAGGAATGCCCTATCATGTTTGTATGTTTTCAGCCCCTCTCAATCAAGGATTCCTTTAGCTTGTTTGTGTGCGATGAGGATTATACTGATGACTGGAATGTTGAAGTGTTTGAAGAAAGTATGAAAGTTGATGCATGCATGAATGGGACAAGATAACAGGGGTTGTTAATGGGGATTGTTAGTGGGGACTTGGGGGGGGTGGGAGGGGAATGGCGGGGAGTGGTGAATGTGGGGGGGAGGGGTGATTAACTGTATACAAGAACAAGGTGCCATGAAGAGACTAGATTGGAAGAAAGGAGAGATTGAGATACCACGAGATAAGCCCCTCAGAAACTGCCCCAGGAACTTACAGTAGAGATCCGTATGTTCACCCAATTGAGATTTTGGGCCTTGGCATTTAACACGAGAGAAAAGAGATTAATTAGTAGACACTTTCCAGTGGGGTAGCAGGACTATATTTTGAGGGGTGGATATGGTGAATAGGGTGGAGATAACACATGTTAGGCTGGGAGAGAAAACAGAGTGGGATGGGGGAGCCCCAATGCCACGTGGTCTTTAAATGGTGGGGCCTGCTACAGAGTGGGAAGGTGTGATTGAACAAGAGGAAGTGGGAGAGGGGGGTTCTGAAGAGTTATGTTACCGGGATACTGGGAGGGTGGGATGGAAGGGTATCTGGATTTTTGAAAAATGATTGGTGGAGTGGCTGGATAATCACATGAGGCCAACGGGAGCTCTTAGGCTGGGGAGACCTCCCGGGTTCAGAAATGATAATTTATCTTTTAAAACACTACCTACATAGTGGAGTGACTTGGGCAAACAAGGGCTTAAGATAATTTCATGGAATGTCTGCAGCATTGGATGTCCCAAAAAACGCCATAAGGTGCTACAGGCCCTGAGGAATGGACAAGCTGATATTGCTCTACTACAAGAGGCATACATGACAGATGATGAACATGCTAAATTAAAGAGGTGGTGGGTGGGGACAGTGTATGGGGCAATGGCAGAGAGCAGATGGGTGGGGTAGTAATCTTAGTACATAATGCTGTTGATATACAGATTGAAAAAGTGGTGCGTGAATGAGAGGGAAAATATATATTGCTTAAAGGGCGTATATGTGGAATGCCAACCTTACTAGGGAACATCTATGACCCCAATCAATACAAATGGAGTTTCTTTGATGAACGTACATGACATTTTATTGCTGGTCATGAATCTTGGAGGAGATTACAACAGTGTCATTGATCCCATTATGGATAGATCGACGGAAGGGATTGGAAACAATTCAGACAACAGCAGTGGCTGTTGAGCTTTGTGGTGGCAGTGATCTCCTGGATATCTAGTGGCTTCTTCACCCAGGTGAAAGAGATTATACTCATATTATAGCCTGCATGTAACGTGTTTATCTGTAACAGTTCCTTGATGTTGTGTATCCCAATTTTACCTTCACTGTATAGTTTAGTCGGTGTATGCCTCCCTGCCTCTGTTCTCCCTTCTTGTGTCTTGGTAACCGCTTTGATTTAAGGAAAAGGGGGTATAGAAAACCTGTTAAATAAATAAATAAAATAAATAAAATATTTTTTGAACCCATGGGACAGGGTCTTGTATATATTATTTTTTGATATCTCATGGACTATTCAACAAGGTGCATGACATGCAAATTGGTAGTGTGCAGATCTCAGATCATGCGATGGTCTGATGACCATGCCACAGAAGGGAGACTGGTGCTGGAGATTTCCTTTCTGCCTTAAGGGGGATGCAGATTTTCTCTGCTTTTTGCGAGAGCAGTGGCAAATTTTTGAAGACATGAATGGTAGGCATAAGAGTAATCCCACCCTCTTTTGGGAAACTGATAAGGTCTATCCTAAGGGGAGTGATTCTTGGATAGCAGAGCTGCCAGAGGAAAGAAGCCAGCCTCAAATTGGTGGAATGGAGCAAACAGCTTTGGGTACTGTGGAGAATGGGATGCAGCAATACTGAAGAAGATAGGGCGGCCTATTTGATCCTGCAGACTCAACTGAATGCCCTCATCCATGCGCAAGTGAAAACTCCACGTTGCATTATCAATACGCTCTATATCGCTTTGGGAACTGTTCTGGACGCCTACTGTCTTCACTCATTAGAAGTAGAGGTGGTATTTTTAGCCTATTATCGCAAGTTATACATGGCTGAAGACTGTGATGACTCTTTAGACCAGACATATCTTTAAAGGTTTGGCCTACCACATCTTGAACTGGCCCAGAGAGATGTACTGAATGCATCTATTATCCCAAGGGAAGTACAACAGTTCATTAAGAAACCTCATATGCTGAGAGCCCCTGGCTTGGATGGGTTTAGCGCAGAATTTTATCAGATACTGAGTGAAAGGGTTTGCATCCCCCTAACAGAAATGTACCATCAACTTGACAACCTTCAGAGGTTTCCTTACCACAATGAAGCCCTTATTATGGTTTCCTTACCACAATGAAGCCCTTATTATGGTTCTTCCTAAGCCGAGGAAGACCCGCTGTTGCCGGAATCTTATCGCCCTATTTCTTTGCTCGATGTTGATCTTAAAATTATAACCAAGCTATTAGCTGAGCGACTCTCCCCACTGATGCCCCATTTGATTCACCCATCTCAGATGGACTTTGTTAAAGGCCGACAGGTGGTGGGATATCAACAACAGATTTTAGCTTCCAACATTATTGTGTGACTACCGAGATTCCCTCCTTGTTGATCAGCTTTGATGCTGAAAAAGCATTTGACAGAGTAGGATAGTGCTACATATGTCTGACACTGGAGAGCTTCGGTTTTGATGGGTTCTTTGTGCAGGCACTATGTATGTTATATGATGACCTCTGGGCACGGATCTTGGTTAATGGTTCCTTCACAGAAAGATTCCCCCTGAAGAGGTGTACAAGACAGGGCTGTCCCCTCTTCCCTTTGTTAATCCTCCTCACTCTGAAACATTGCTGTGACACAGACAAGCGAATCCACAGATCAAGGGGGTACGTATAGGGTCACATGAATTCAAGATCTTGGCTTATGCTGATGATCTTTTGGTCCATCTCACAGACCCGAAGCGGGCTCTTGAGGCGCTGCTGACAGAATTCCGGGAGTTTGGGGACCTGTCAGAGTATAACTCAACCTTGGCAAATCTGATGCCCTTCCCACAGAAATGTTACTTCGTGCTGCATTGGATGATGATTTTCCACTTTGGTGGGCAGAACACTCTTTATGTTATCTGGGCATACAAATGTAACGTGACTCCAGTGCTGACACATGCAAAGCAGACTTTGGAAAAATGGAAAGATTTGCCGCTTTCAATGGGAGGGAGTATAGCCTTATTTAAAATGGTTTTGTTCCTCCATTGGCTCTATGTGCTTCAACTACTGTCGTTGTGGCTTCTGGGAAGAGATCTGACCAGACTGGATGGCTTTGCATCCTGTTTCCTTTAGCAAGGCCAAAGAGAAAGGGCAGTCTTGCGAACACTAAAGGCTCATAGCAGAGGGGTAGCATGGGGCTCCCAGACTTTCAGGCCTATAATTTGGCATGTTTACTTTGACATTTAAAAGACTGGCTTTTTGATACTGAGGAATACACAGATTTAGAATGTGAACAGGCATTGGTAGCACCCCTGACCCTAAAATATGTTCTGCATGCCCAGTCGAGTGGGTTCCCTGTTTCCCTCTGGAGCTGTATCCTTATACAGTCTACTCGTCAGCTCTGGTGGTGGATTTGTGGTCGACTAGGGTACTCGTCATCTCAATCTGTTTACCTACCGATTCATGGTAACACTGACTTTATTCCTGGCTTGTCAGCCACCCGGTTCTGGCATTGGAGGCAACTAGGGTTGCTATATGCTATATGAGGCAACTAGGGTTGCTATATGACTACTACTGATGGTGGATGGTGATTTATTGTCATTTCAGGAGAACCCAATAAGGGTTGGAGGGTACTGACTTGTTTTTTTTCTACCAATTCTGCAGTTATATCCAAGGATTGAAGAAGGAGAATATTTCTAGTGATTTTTGCTCCAATTAAGAAGATGTTTTTTCTCAGAAGAGTCAGGGATACTGACAGTGTCTCAGGTCAGAAATCCTTTATCTCTGCTTCTTCTAAGACCACCTGCCACCATCTTGCTGAAGTATGCTATGCAAATATGGGTGCAGCATTGATGAAGGAGACTCTTTGGAAGCTAATTGGTAAGATACCTCAGTTCACGGCTATGGTCTCTCTCAGAGACCATCAATATTGGGTGATTTGGCAGGCCTGTCTTTCACCAGGAAGATTGAAGTGGATGGGATATGATGGATGGCCCAACTGTCCTAAATGTGGGGAGGGGGCTCCAATGATTCATTTATTGTAGTTTTGCCCATGAGTCCAGGACTATTGAAAAGAAATACAGGGGTTCATAGAAAGGGTTCTGCAGCAACATTGGAGGCTGACCCCACAATCGGCCCTACTTCACATGATGGAGGGGGTGGATATTACTGGTCAAGGTAGGAGGCATTGGCTGAAACTGTCCTGGTGACACGCATTATCTTGCAGTATTGAAAAAGCTCAGAACCCCCAAATTACTGACAATGGCGGAACGCATTACATCAATATATGCAAATTGACAACCTATGGGCCAAGGCACCCCGGAAAAGGATTCTTAGATGTAATACGGTATGGGGGGGATTATATTCAACAATTGCCCTCAAGAAGCTGTAGTTTGGTGTTGAATGATTTGTAGAAGAAGGTAGATGAGTCCAGCCACTACACCATTGATGACAAAGGGTTTGGAAGCAACAATAGAGTGGGAATAGGATGTCTGTTGTAGTCTATTGAAAGTGATGGAAACTGTCGGCTGGATTTTTGGTTGATAGGTGGGAATGGGGTGATTGGGGGGGAACTAGGGGGAGGGAGGGGATTAAGATAGGGGGCTGGATGGTTGTTATCGCCGGGAGTATGTAAGAGCACTCACACCCCAAGGTCTTTAGTTTTTGTCACCTGAGTTCTACTATGCATTATGATGTTTGTCTAGGGGGGAGGAAAAGGGGTGAAAATATAAAAAATAAAATCATTATTGCATTTGGCCATGATTACATAGTTAAAATTGTCTTTTCTATATATTTTTGATGTATTTAAGTGTAAGGGCTTATATCATGTGTTCGGGTTCAATAAACAGTTCAAACATATTAATAAATGACCTGGAAATAGGAACAACAAGTGAGGTGATCAAATTTGCAGATGACAAAAATTAATCAGTTGTTAAAACACAAGAAGATTGTGAACAATTGCAAAAGGACCTTGATAAATTGGAAGACTGGACATTCAAATGGTAGAAGAAATTTAATGTGGAGATGTGCAAAGTTACGCACCTAGGAAAGAACATCCTAAACTATGGTTACACGATTCAAGGTACCACATTAGGAACCACCACCCAGGAAAAAGATTTAGGCATCATCTTGGATAACACGTTGAAACCCTCCACCCAGAGTGCAGCGGCAGCCAAGAAAGCAAATAAAATCATAAGGAAAGGAATGGAGAATAAAACCAAGGATATTCTAATGCTTCTGTATCATTCAATGGTGCAACCGCACCTTGAATATTGTGTGCAGTTCTGGTCATCGTATCTTAAAAAGGATAAAGCATTATTAGAAAAGGTGCAGCCACTAAAATGGCAAAGGGGTTGGAAGGATACTCCTATGAGGAAGGGCTTGAATAGTTAGGTTTCTTCAACCTGGAAGAGAGACGGCTGAGGGGAGAAATGATAGAGGTCTATAGATTAATGAATGGAGTGGAACGGTAAACGTAGACTGATTGTTTATGCCATCAAAAAGTAGAAAGACTAGGGGGACACACAATGAAACTACAATGTAACTCTAAGAATAATGTAAGACTAATAAGAGAAAATATATTTTCATTTGAAGCGTAATCAAACTCTGGAATTCATTACCGGAGGATGTAGTAAAATTATAGATGAGTTTAAAAAAGATTTGGGCAAGTTCCTGCAGGAAAGGTCCATAAATCATTATTAAAGAGGACCCGGGAAATCCACTGCTTGCCCAGAAACAAGCATTGTGGAACCTATGTGCCTTTTTGGGAATCTGCTAGTGACCTGAATTGGCCACTGTTGGAAACATGATACTGGGTGAGAAGGACCTTGGTCTGAGCCAGTAGGGCATTTCTTATGTTCTTCTGTTCATTGCAGCTCACGATATATTCATCCTCACTAACTGTAATATGTTCTCCATGCTCACTTTCTGCCCCTAATCACCCCTTCAGCACCCCAGTGTGCGTGTGACATCATGCAGATCACCATATGGTAACTGTCATGCCTCCACAGTACCAGTTGCCACAGGCCCTTGCACACAGTAACCATGCATGAAAACGCACATTAACTGCTTAGCACACTTTATTAAATAGGGCCCCTAAGTTTGTACCTGAGGCAGTGGATGGTTAAGTAACTTGCCCATGATCCAAGGAGCGACAATGTGCCCAGCAGCATTTTGTATCATAATTTTTTATGCCAGAGAAGGTGCTCTCTTACTTACTACCATCTTTGCACTGCTTCTTCAAAAAAATATATACCATAGTCATATTATAGTACATTCAACAGACCTTCTCAGTTAGCAAATATACAACATTCATAAAGTACTTATCTCAAAAATATCAGCAGACTGTTCCTCAAGCCAGGTTTCTACCTAATTCTTTTCAAATCCTCTTAATTTTTTATTTTTGGGCATTTTGGTTTCACAGGGTTCTTAATACAATTTTCCCTGTATAATTGGTTAGGTTATGAAAGAATTGAGATATATCTTCCTTCCTTGTTTTTTTTCATATTATACCATAAGAACAAACACCCTAGCACAGCCATGTACATCACACCTCAAAATATCCAAAAGATTGAATCATTATCCTTCACAGATAATTCCCATGGCTCTCTTGTGATTGAGGAGACTTTTTTCCAGACCTTTCCTCCACTGCTAATCCCTGATCTCTTATCACAAAGACCGATCCTTCACTTCAGCCCTGAGAGTTGAGAGGAGAGGCTCCCAGAAAGAAGATACTCTCAAAAGGTCATCGTAGGCCCTTTGAAAAGAAGAAACCAATCTGCTAGTAAAGAATAAGGCAACATTTGATATCGTCAAAAATATAGAAAAACCTCAACTAAAGAAGATGAGAATGTTGAGTTATTACAAATGTCAAACTGAATTTTTCTAAATTTTCATGGCAAAAAAGTGGAAATAAAGGTCAATAAACAAAAAAAAGGTAATATTTTTTTCTTAAAATAACCTAATACATTTCCTGTCTAACTTTTGAAATGTGAAGACTATGGAGAGGCACTGACCACTGTACAATACAAAACACCCCTAATACTAATCTCAATTCCATAAAAAACAAGGAAGAAGAATGCAGTATTAAATAAATATTACATAAATAATGAATCAGCAATAGCACATAGATGTATTAATAAACAAATTAAAAACAATCTTAAAATAGTATCAGTTACTTGCATGGACTGAACGGGTCTTTTATACATCAACACCAATTATCTGATTGTGATCTTTCTGTAAAATAGATCTAGGTGCCCAATATGTTTTGGCAGAATAGCCTCTTTCAATGAACTTGTTAAGTGTTTAGGGGACAGCCACAAGACTACCACGCCTAAGAAGAGAGAAAAAAAAGAAAAAAGGGGGTCAAACATAATAATAATCAAAACCTTCCTCATAAAAAAAATCTTTCAAAGTACTTACCTCTTTCAGGGAACTTTTACTTCCTCTAGATAGTTAAGTTTGATCATCTTTTTAGTGCTCCTTAAGGACTATAATCAAATCCGCTTGAGCTGATCTGAGGACCTCTCTAAATGATCCATTCACTTCAGGGAGGAGTGGTCTAGTGGTTAGGACAAGGTACCTCAGGCCGGAGGGACTGGGATTTCTAGTCCTGTAGGCACTCCTTGTGGTCTTGGGCAAGCCACTTAACCCTCCATTGCCCATGTTCCCCTGTAAGTATTAGCGTATGTGTCTCATATCCCCTTGTGTTAAATGTATCCCCCAATTGACCGCTTTGACCCGGTGAAAAGCAGGATATAAATACAGCTAAATAAATAAAATAAATAAATTCAGTAGTTGTGACAAGTACTATGTACAAAGGTCAGTAAACTGCTTAGCTATACAGATAGAGGGCAATTTTATAAACACCCGCACAGTCTGCACATGTTTCCATGTACATATGTGGGGTTTATTTTATAAAGTGAAGCACAGACATGCTTTACTTAATAAAATACTGGCGTATGGATGTGCCTCAACTTAGACATGGCTGGCCTCACCTAGATTGGTGCAGACACACATATGTCATAGTATTTGATAACCTACGTCATGCATTGCAGCCCTCATAAGCACACTCCAAAAGATAGTATGTGCGATGGGACTTATGCACGCACTTACAGAATACAGACCACCCAAAGTGTGCAGGTAAGTGACCATTCATGCAGGTAAATCCTTTGAAATAGTGACTTATGCCTGTAAATGCCATTTAACTATCCCTGCAGCTCTTTTAAAGTCAGCTCCTTGGTGACTAAAAAATATCACTGGCTATCCAAATGACGAGGCATTTTAGCAGGAGCATCTAGAAAGAGTTTGAGATGTCCAAAATACCAGGGGAATGACCGCAGTGAAGGGAGGCACGTGTAAGTGCTGTCTGAAATTGCTCTCTCTCCAGCTCAAAAGATGCATGTTCCCGCAACCGGTTCTGGAGATGAGCCCATGCAAATGACATGGCTGGGGTACGTGCTCATCTGCAAGCCCGTTTAGAAATGTGGACATCCCAAAATGCACAATTGCAGAAATGGGTACATAAGACGTGCCAGTCAAGGTATTTCAGAAGAGAGACATCCAGGATATGATAGATGCACGTCCCAAACTGCCATTTTAGATCTGCAGACGTGTGGCGACAAGGTAGTGAAAATAAAAAATGTTAATTAACTTAAGGGTTCTGTTGACCCGGCATAAAGTACTGTGGCAATGAGAGCACATTTCACTCTTCCCCCTGCAAGTGTTGCTGCCATGAAATGAGCACTTTTCGGCAACTTATGCACGGTCATGCACCGGTATAGGCAAGGACGCGTCAGCAGCCAGGGAAAAACGTGTGCAGGCCTTTCGAGAATTGAGTGGTGACATGCCCCTGTGCCACATGGACGTATCGTACCATGAACGTCTATATACCAGGATGACTAAAATGACTCCGGGAATGTGTTTGTGATTTTCACGTCTGAATACCCATTTTCAGACATCCAAATCACGAACAGAGCTTCCAAAATGACCCTCATAGCGTGGAAGTCACTACTGTATGCTTATATTTAGCATTGCCACTTCTAAGGATGGTAGCATTGAATATGCATAAAATATTCAAAGATAGACTGCAAGATTTAGATATTAGCCTGATAATGTTTAGAGCTCTTAGAAGCTTTGCTGTGGCTGGGGAATTTGCCTTTCAAATCTTCACTCGCTCTACATGGCAACATTTGTTCTACATAAACTTGGTCTGCCATATCTTGCAGCCTGAGCACTGAGAGCCTGATTTTCATCTGGGAAGTGCTATGCACCACGTTGGCACATAGCCCACTCGCCATCCATCTAACCTGAATTTTCAGTGCCGGGATCATATGCGGCCCCAGCATTCAAAATCCAGATCTCACTGCACAACCTGGAAGCCACAGGAGCTACCCGGGTAGCACCGATTTTCGATGCTACCCACTTAGCCCTTGCTAAGTGGAAAAACCTCGCCTATCTTTAAGGCACAGAGGGCTAAGCAGGTGGCATTGAAAATCTGTGCTACCCGCTTAGCCCTTTCCTCCACCCCCGCTCCACCCTGGAATGCCCCTAACACGCCCCAATGCTAACCTGTGTAAATGCCTTCCAAAACTGGGTCCTGAGCATCTAAGGAGGAGGCCTTTTTAGTTATTTAGATGTATTTGATTTGTGGATCCTGAAAGTACCCGAAGTCCTTCCCAAGATGTCGTTTTTGCCGAATGAACAACCAGGACAGCTCAAACAGTGACTACTCCTGTCCAGTCCAATGTAAGATCCAGCTGTCATGCTTTCAGGGAAGCACAAGGCCTGTGACTACCACTGTCACAATGATGATAACTACCAGACTGGGTGCAATGTTCCCTCTAATTTTCTGTAGGCTGTGTGCGCATAAAATATCAGCTGTGCAGCTTTTGAAGGAAGGTTAAATTTTTGTGCGCCACATAACGACACTCAGAGTTATATACTTTAAAATTTGACTACACTTCAGAATATGGTATGTACACCACATTGATTTTAATCAAATTAAATGAAAATAGATGATTACTAAATGAAGCGGAAAATTTCTAGTAATTACAATCACAACTTTTAAATTTTTTCTATCAGAATCAGAACCGTAATTTTTGTGCGCTCTGTTGTAAAGTATGTGCGCTTGCTCAGCGAGGTGTGTGCGCGCGCACACGCGCACAGCTTAGAGGGAACAGTGACTGGGTGTAATGTTCACTATGAGTGACTGGACTGAGTGATTAAGCATTGCCTATAGGGTAAGGTGCAATTATTCTTGATTGGTGGCATTTGCATAGGGTCTACTCAGCGTCCTGACTGGTAGGTCCTGCAAAGGCCTCAGCCTGCAGTGCTACAATGTTCCCAATATATCAGAAACCTATATGAAACAGCACTCACTGTCTGCTTGCCATAGATTTGGTTTACCTAAAATACATTGGATCTGCTCTTGCCAATATCTTGGAGGCCACTGATCTCAGTGAAGGGATTGGTGTGGATCATATTCAAAGTATGTGGGGAGCAGGAAATCCAACGCCACTAAGTCTGGGAGCTAAGGAAATAGGGACCATGCAGCAAGAAATGCTCTAGAAGAGACACAGTGCTGATGCTGGTTTCTTAGTACTAGAAATCTCAGTAATGAGTTTCAAGTCTCCTGGTTCAGTGGTACTGACTGAACTTTCAATTATGGATGCCCGATGATACCATGCATACTGGTGACTAGCAATACCCTTCAAGAGGAGAGCTATGGCTTAATCCCAAGACACAGGAACCCACTTGTATGTTTAGGTATAACTGAGTCCCAGATTGAACCCATGGAAGCCATGAGGCTGAGACCAAGTGAGGTTATGTAGAGAGTGGTGTACGGCCCTGTTTCGTACAAAAATGAACCACAACCTAATTATTATTATTATTACCTGAAATGATCAGATCCAAAAAGTCAGTACAGGTGCAATCAGAGTCTCTGTTTATTAGATAACTGATGACCAAATACAGGTAGCAAAGTGGGGAAGAGAGTTCTATCGGGCACTAGGCACCTCAAGAATGCAACTCTCCCCTTGAATATAGAAAGCATGTTACGTTTTATACCTTTTTTCCTTCCGTATTTCTACATGCAGTCCAGTCCCCAGAGCTATTCCTCTGTGTTCTCTCCCCCTCCCCTCCCCATTTCCTATCGTTGCCTTTTTGCTCCTCTTAGTTCCTGTTGCAAAATCCCTCCTGGCCCCCCCTCCTCTCATACTCACCATGACCTGGCTAGCTGCTTTTCTTCAGAGCCGGGTCTAGCATATATGTTAGTAGCTTTGTGGTTTCCTGTGTATGCATTTCTTTGCACCCAGCCTTTATCTGATATCTCCATGTAGGTCAAAGTTTAGACTCTTCAGCCCAAACTGGCACCTTACAAGGCTCATGATATCTCCTTATATGGGTGCTGGATCTCTTCTTGAAAAGGCCTGAATGCTGGCTCACATGTTATAGCAGCATAGCTGTTCTTCGGTAGCTATTTTGTGAGATTCAGGGTAGCCAGTAAGTGATTATGAATCAGGAACATTATTAATCCTTAGCACTTAAAAATTAAAAGCAAATCTATAATACTAAACCCCAAATCTATCATACTTAACCTCTACCTCTACAAGCACTTAAACCCTCATGGAGAATACACTATCCTCATAAGGGCCCATTCAGAGGACTAGTCTAAAGAAGTAGAAGACTGGGTTCCTCCACAGACAGTCAAGAGATCCATGTAAGGTGGATCTGCTCTCAAACCTCTTATAAATAAGCCTACTGATCATCAGAAATACTCTTCCCCTTTCTATCAGTTCCCTACAGATGTTGCGTCCCTCCTGACACTTTCCCTCTTCCTTCCACTCTCCTCACATCAGCCCATCAATATTCCTTCAGGTAGGGCTGACCTGGCCCGTCAGTTACTCCTCCTCAGCTTCCCTGACTGATTGGCACAGGAGTAATTTTTAATTGCCCATTATCTCCTGAAGGGCTAGTGCAGGAATATGAAGCACTCGAGGTGAGCCCTCAATTCGTCCACCTGCCCCCATTGCCACTGCCCCTCTCAGACCAGCGACAGCAGCAATGCCATTTAAATGGCAACACAGCTTAAAGAGCATTGTAGCCCTGCCGCAGGTCCCCGAGAGGTGTGGCAGCGGCAGCAATGGCTCCCTAGGAACCATAGGTGACTGCCTAGTTTATCTATTGGGTCACTCCAGCCTTTATTTCCTTCTCTATGGAGTCAGATTTGGAGTGTGAGCCATACCAATCCCACATTACATACTGTGAGACTGGCCCAGCGACAGCAAGAGATGATGTGCACATGAAAACTCCTGCATGGGGATTTTAGAATATTCAGCAAGAAACCGAGAGCAGTAACCACAGGAAGAAGTCCATAGTTGCCATCGTAGCTATGACTAAGATAATACCTCTGAATTTTTTTTGGTCTTTAAGATGGCCATTAGGAGTGTGCATGGCCAAAACAAAATGTGGTTCATGTTCATTTAAAATGAATTTCTCCTAAACTTTGGAACAGATTTCAGTTCATTTCACCCATTTGTTTTTTAGGTGTGTGTTGTATGCATGCAAGAACTTTTTAAACATGCACATTGGTCGTACACATGCTAATTTGTAGAGATACATGCATACAAGTGATTTCCACACACTTAAATTTTTGGGTGCCCAAACAAAATTAATCTGTGCTCCCAAATTCATATCCTTCATGGCCATAATGTCTGACTGTGTGAACCAGTACTCCAGCATGAAATTGTGGATGAAATTACTCCAGAAGTATGTAAGAGACGGTCTGTAGTAAAGCGTAGGCCTCCCTGGTTTACTCAAGAGTTGACAATGGTTAAAAGAGTGTAGAGCTCTAGAACTCAAATGGAGGAAATTCCATGATTTTTTTGATAAACAAAAATGGAGGGTTAAATATAAAATATATAAAGCCTTGATTCGTCAGACTCAAAAACAATATTATGATAAGGAGATTTCTTCAGCCCTGTCAAAATCACAGTCTCTATTTCATCATTGTTACGGGATAACGTTAAACTTAGATCTGATTCTTCTTTGACAGCTCAACATTTTGCAGATTTCTTTAAAAAAAATAATAAGTAGTATACGTAACAATTTATTGACTGAGGAGTTAGAAGCCAAGAACTTTTGGCATCAATTCCTCCGGAAAAAAAACAGATAACTCCATCTTTCGTAGATTGCTCTTGGTCTTCATTTTCATTACCAACTTTTCAGGAAGTAGATGTGCTTTTAAGAAATATTCTAAAACCTTTTCATTGGCATATCCATGCCCTACTCATTTTTATTGTCATGCAACTATGGATATCCATGCCTGGTTTTATTGCATTTGTACAGAACTCTTGGCCAAGCTATATACCCTTTAGAAATGGGTGATATTGTCCTAACTCCAACTTCAAAAGAGAGAAAGGCTAACTTAAGGGATGTGGCAAATTTCGCCCTATTGCTAATATCCCACTGATGATTAAGGTGCTGGAATCACTGGGTGCTAGGCAATTAACACACTATTTAGATAATTTTGGCTGTTTGGGCAAGTTACAATTTGGCTTTAGGAAAGCCCACAGTACAGAACTGTTTTTAGGGATTTTGACCTCAGATTTAATTTTATTTTAGCCAAAGGACATATAGCGGTATTATAATTTGATCTTAGTGCAGCTTTTGATCTAGTTGATCATGATTTCTTGCTAGCTATTTTGGACTATTTTGGGGGTTCCAGAGCAGGTTCTCGAGTTTTTAAAGAATAGCTTATATCAAGTGCAGTTTGGCAATGATAGTTCAGAAAGGTGGAGGGCTTGTTGAGGAGTACCTCAGGGGTCTCTGCTATCACCAATTTTGTTTAATGTCCTTATGATTACCTTAGGCTGGTTTCTAAGTCAAAATTGATTGTAAAGCTTTCATGTATGCTGATGATATTTCCATATTATTAGCTTTTCTTCACCTTTAAGTGATTTCTGTTCAGTGTCACGAAAATGTGCAACAGAGTGGACTCCCCTGAGGGAGTGGATAACATGAGGAAAGATCTACAAAAGCTGGAAGAATGGTCTAATGCTTGGCAGTTAAGATTTAATGCAAAGAAGTGCAGTGTCATGCACTTAGGAAGCAGAAATCCAGGGGAAATGTACGCGATAAGGGGCGAAAGGTTGGTGTGCATAGACCAGGAGAAGGACCTTGGTGTGATTATAATTATTTATGCAGATCTCAAGGTGCAAAACAGTGCGACAAGGCAGTGGCAAAAGCCAGGAAGATGTTGGGTTGCATACAAAGAGGAATTACCAGCAGAAAGGAAGAGGTACTAGTGCCATTGTATAAGTCACTGGTGAGGCCTCATTTGGAATACTGTGTTCAGTTTTGGAGACCATATCTTGCAAAGATTATAAAAAGACTGGAAACTGTTCAGAGGAAGGCAACCAAAATGATTTGGAGCTTGCGTCAGAAGCCTTATGAGAAGAGACTTGAAGACCTAAATATGTACTCTGGAGGAGAGGAGGGATAGGGGAGATATGATTCAGACCTTTAAATACTTAAAGAGAAATAATGAACAAACAAACCTCTTCCAAAGACCGGGAAGCTGTAAAACTAGAGGGCATAACATGAAGTTGCAAGGGGGTAAATTGAAAGGCAATGTCAGGAAATACTTTAGCACTGAAAGGGAGGTGGATGCTTGGAATGCTCTCCCGATGGACGTGTTGGGGGCAAATACAGTGAGAGAATTTAAAATGGCATGGGACAGACACAGTGGATCTCTTTACAGCAACAGGATAAAATCAAAATAACTATCTAATTTCTCAACATCCAGGGGTGTCCAACGCGGAGCAGTGGGTCCACCCCTAAAACAAGGACATGGGGAGGGGCGGCCTACACGGAGCGGCAGGTGCACATATTCTTGCCATCTTACTGGGCAGACTAGATGGACCATACTGGTCTGTCGTCATTTACTATGTTAATATGTTACTATATAATGTATAATATTTTGCAGCAGCTGGAGAAATGGGCGAGAATTTTATGTTTAAAACTGAATGCATTAAAGACAAAAGTTCTTTGTTTTAATAATGCCAAATCACTACCGCATTCTCAGATGGAGGCATTGGTTTGGTTACATCTTCAAGCTGCATGTTTTCGGGGGGTTCTAATTGATGACAACTTGTCTTTTGAGGCACATATAAATTCAGTTGTAGCAAAATCATTTTTTTAATTGCGCCAGTTACGCAGACTTACTTTTCTATTGCTCATTTTCAGCTCTTAGTGCAAAGCACTATATTGGCCTATTTGGATAATGGCAATATGCTGTTTCTGAATTGCTCACAACATTGGGTGAGACGTTTTACAACTATGCCGAAACACTGTGGCATGGATTATTTTTGGAGTCTCTAGATATACTGTACAGCAGTAACTCCTTTACTTAATGATTTGCATTGGCTCACGATTTCTAAATGTGGCTCATTTTAAATTCTATATATTTTTATATACATTTTTCGATGACTATGTACTTTAACCATTCTCGTTTTTCCTTTTTCCTCTTTTAGCAAGCAAGTCAAAACGTCTGCAACCTTGTTGCATCCTTGTATTTCTCCCATGTAAGGGTATTAATTTAAAATCAAGGTTTATATATACGTTTCTTTATAAGGTGGTGGCATTTTGGTTGCAGTTACCTATGAGGATCAAGAATTCTCCCGTCTCTTACATGTTTTCGCCAAAACTTTAAATCATGGCTCTATGACTCAATGGAGTTTTGACTTTTATCTCATGGTCCTCTTTTTCTTCTTTTTTGTTTTTATTTCCTTCTCTAATATATAAATTCTTGCTGTTAACTGTTCTGAACCACAAGGCTTGGGATTGTAGCGGTATACAAGTACATGTTAAAATTAGAATTGGAGTAGGCTCTTTGGAAGCCTTATTTTTTCTCCATCCCGGGCATGAGATGAAACATAGGCTTGGTTTCTCCCATTGTATCCACACAAAAGTCCATGAGTGACAGGTAACAGCTCAGTTCTACAGCCTAAGTAAGTCATCAAGGCATACAAGGCCTAAACATAGGGGTTACATGCTGGCTAGTAAGGTTTGTGTGTGAAAAATTATCGGTTTGCTTGCAGCTCAATTTTTATCTTTTTGACCGATTTTTAAACATTTTTTCAGTTCATTTCTGACCTTGATTTGAGTAATGGAAGTGAAAAGGTTTTAGTACATACAGCTCGACTTTATGCACATTCTTAGTTTTATGTGGGTAAAGGTAAGTGGATTTAATTCACTTTGGGGCATGTTTACTAAACCATGCTAAGTTAGTACGGGGTTTACTGCACTCTAAACGTTCCACACTCACCATGTAGAGCAGTGCCGTAAACGTCCCATGCTAAACATTAGCACAGGAAGGGGCGGTGACAGGGCAGGTTAAGAGCAGAGCGTGGGCATTAATGGAACAGCATGATTAGTATGACCATCACTGGCATATGCTAACCACGATCACTGAAGTTAGCACAGGGGAACTTACCACAGTCTCAGCGATGTGCTGTCTGATTACCATGGTGAGGTATGTCTCCCCACAGCAACTGCACGGGCATAGCTTGGGGAGGTGAGGGGGAGGGACATTGCCCCCCCTCAACAACTTGCTCCAATGATGGCCAAGACAAGGGAATCTGATCTCCTGTGGGCAGAAGAGAAGGAGGGAGGCCCAGTTGCCGCCAGCAACAAGATAGATTTTAGGGGGGGGGGGAGGGAGGAGTTCAAATGAGGTAGAGACGGCAAGGACAATTTAAAAGGGAAGGGGCCTATTTTAAAAATGAGGATTGGGGGAATTTTAGGGCAGGGGATGGGAGTGCTAGTGGGGTTGGTGAAGGGGTGAGAGTCTGGAAGGGTAACAGAGGAGGGGAGCAAGCAGGATAGGTGTTGGAAGGGGAAGGAAGAGTGAAAGGTGTATTACACTGAATACAGAGCTTGGCTTGTTGGGGTTTCAATTTAATGTTATCTACATGTTTCTATTTTGAGTTTATTATAATTTATTCTGTATTTGGTGAGGGTCTAACTGTGTTTTGCCTGTGTGACTCAAGCCAAGTGTTCTGTTAATATGGAGTTTCTATGTAGAATCTGCAGTAATTTGGCTTGTTCAGTTTTCTGAATAGGTGAAAGGATGTTCTAAGGCCACTGCAGTATTTATGGTACTGCTCTTTTATTGCTAGGCTTTTTATTGCCTTAATTTTAGAAGCTGGTGTCATTATGTTATGGTAGATTTGCATTATTGGCCTTCAGTGACTTTAGTAGGGTTTTGTGTTAGTTCACAATCTACCTGGTACTGGAGAGGTTGTCAATTAGATGACACCGGAATCATCTTTTTCTTGTATGTTGGGTTTGATGGAGAAATGTCCAAGTGCTCTGTACCTAATGTTGGAGGAGGGATTTTGTTGGACACAAAATAGATGTCCAAAAAGAAAAAGAGAACCATAGCACAGTTTTTAATGCCAAAATAAAATCAGTTATAATTTATTTTGGTGTTACAAACTGCTCTGTTGTTCTCTTGTTCTTGTCCCTTGGTGAGTGAGCATCTTACATCTCCTTTGTTCTTTTGCAGAATATTTGTTTAAAGGTGTTAGTAGCTTTTTAATCTTCAGAGTGCCAGGCTAAACAATCAAACAGCTACAATTTTTGCTGAATTTTAATTATGCAGCTTGGGAATATTTTGCTTTCCCTTTTTTTGGCAAAGCCACTAAATAAGAACCTCTGCTCCCTCTTTGAGTATCTTGGGGGCATCTCGCCTGTTTGATATACCAGCTTCCTATCCATCTAGTATTTTTTAAGATAACCATAATGAATATGCAAAGAAAGCTGTAAATATGGAAAGGAACATGTAAATATGCAAATATGTCACTCCATCCTTTGCCCCCCCCCCCCACCAAATGAAGTAGTCAAACTATGCCCATGCTGCAGAGGGACATGTCGGGCATCACCCTAACAGTTAGTGTGGGTCTACGTCACCTCCCATGATAATTTGGGGAGGCTTACCATGCACCAACTTAGTGCATTTTAGTAAATATGTCCCATGCTCAAAAATTCCAAACCAAAACTGGAAACCAAATGTATATCCCTACCATCAATGAAAAAAATAACCATGCCTCCACACCCTGGCAAACTGCTAAAAAACTATCACATGTATTTGCCCAGACTTCTTTAAAGGAAGTCCCTATTAGCATATTGGTTCTCTGGCTATCAGGCCCGGAGTCTGGTCTCTGACTAATAGCATCGCAGATCCAATTTCACTTCGATAACTTCTCTGGCAGCCATCTGCTTTTGTAAATTTCTCTTTACTTTTCTAATTACTTGCATGTGACTCCCCAAGGCTAAATTCCAAGCAAGCTTTGCCCAAGTAATTTCATTTCCTCTGTGGTTTCCAATGCTATCCATAAAGCTCCCTCCAGTGATTGACTGCAGGAGAGGAATTCTCCATTTTCAGGTGAATATTAGAAAAACTCTAATCCGAGTTCCTACCCTAGCAGTCAATCCAATTGAATTTTCTGCTTGCCGATAAAATGATACGACATCTTCTTCTAACCATAACAGAGCAGTTTTAAATTGTTATTGCTACTGTTTCTTGGTGAAACTAGTGTTAAATATGTGCTTGGCTTTGATTGTGTGCATGTTAAAACAAATGTTAACGCAAAGATACAAACAACCAGAAAAAGGGGATAAAAGGCCAAAAATAAACCAAAAATGAACCAATTTTTTCATATGCACATCTCTAATAATTTGTCTAGATTTATTTTGAGGAAGAATTCATTTTGTCTTCAACAAACCTTAACTGTCTTTTCCAGTTGTGTCCAAATAACTATTCTTCTTCAAATAGAACGCTTCTTAAATATAGTTTAGATGAAAAATCTGCAAATCAATTTCGAAGTCGGAGAGCTCATCTGCCTGCTATGTTAGCTGAAATAGCTTTTGAGAACAGAGAGATAATTTTGTACGTGAAGTCTGCTGTGAAACTCTCTGATAAATTAAGTATAGTTACAATTGGTAACAAGGACTGGGAACCAAGAAAAAGTGATTCAATTTCCTGTTCCAGATTTTGAATCTATCTAATCATTGCTCTGGATGCGTAGGCAGATGATAATGCAGACAGAAGATATAAACTACTCATTTCATATCTATTTTAACTAAATCTCCATTTTCTGATCAATGAGATCTTTTCAATTGGATGTTTCCACAAGGACTGTAGTATCTCAGACAGTTGCTCAATAGTGGAATCTATATAAGGGCAATTCAAGCTATTTGAAGCTGTGTTTTATGAAGTCTGATAGATTTTTAAAAAGCATTTGGGACACATTCTTAATCTTCTTGATGCTTCGATTCATTTTATATTGTAGGTCATCTCCTCTTCTGGAAGGATGGTATTGCACAGGCTATCCTGCTAAATTTAATTTTTCCTCCATCTCTGTGCCAATAGGTTATCTCAAGCCACCTCTAGTCAAGTGTGGCCACATAAAAAAATTGAGTTGAGGTTATTCCAAAGAAATTTACCACAACCCAGAAAGGTAACACACAAAAAGAGCCGTGCATTAACAATGTGTTTTTATTTTTATTTTTATTTAAATGAGCATATTTTCCCTTTAAAATATGAAAGTGAACACCGTTTATTTTTATTTTTTTGTGCAGTCAAATCAGTGCGGACTCCTGGCGACCCAGCTGCCTGTGGGTTTTCTTGGCAATGTACCACCAGAAGTAGATTGCCAGGCCTTTTCTTCTGAACACCATTTAGCCAACCATTAAATAGGACTCAATCAGAGGTCCAATTTTGTTTTCTTTGTTGAACTTAATCTGTGCTAATAGAATCAGCCATTCCGAGTCAGCTCTAATGATCATTCATTTCCCTTTTTAGCTCAAATGAGTGAACCTCGATTTCTATAGCAGCTTCTCTTTAATCAGCATTTCATTACTTTGTATTAAGCTCTGCTACAATGTACTAAACTCAGTCTGCTTCGTTGTTTAAAATCATGGGTGCTGATATTCAACGGCGGAGGCTAGCATGACTAAAGTGTCTGGCCACTGCCATTTTAAATTAGATCCGGATATTCAATGTCAGAATCATATCTGACCACTGCCATTGAATATATGGAAGCCCAAATAGCATTTTAGCTAAATGGGTAGTGGTGATATTTAGTCACTGCCCAGTTAGCTAAACTGGCTAAAGTTAGGTCAGTCTTTTATGTGCTTTATGTTAGGTGACTAGCGGCCAAATGTCGCCACTGCCTGGTTAACTAAAGCCCCATCCCCTGAATGTCCCATTGCTACACGGTTAGCATTCGGGGGTATTCAGTGCTACAAAATGGCTATGACCTGCTGCATCGCCCACTCGCTGGGATTAAGACGGGTCGCAGATCTGCTGACTACATTAATTCTTTTGCATATGTCCTCTGCATTTTTTTCTCTTTGCAGGTTCAACAATCCTTTGAATTTCAGGTAAGTATCTCTCACTGGTTTCTCACTTTTATGTGGCAGTAACTCCAAGTATCCCGCATTAGATACATTACGTGTTGCGCCCTCTTCTGGAAAAATGAAAAGCAACAACAATAAAACAACCACTGGTCAGGATGTTTGTGTGCACTTAACTTTGTCCCTGAAGTCCGCTCCGTTCAGGCTTACACAGGGTTTCTTCATAGCACACGCCAGGTTTCTTAATGACACACAATGGTCTGGTCCTCATTTTTACCTTCCCAGGCAGTTTCCTACTACAATATTCTTTAAAGAACTCAAAGGAGCAAAACCCTACCTAAGCTAACAAACAAAGTGCAACTCAGTTTAATTTGCTGAAGTTCCTCTCATACAATTTATTTATATATATTTTTTTTAGCATTCCCTGCCTACTCCTGACACCATCAGAATAATTGGTAGGACCTAGCTAGCCAGAGACCAATATGTAGATCTGGCTTTCACACTTTCTTCCTCTCCCACTCAATGCTACATGTAGCTGAGTCAGGGTATCCCAAGTTAAGCTTCCTTCGAATAAGGACAGTTTTCCACTGCCTCTTTGACTGCTAGACCCATCAGCCAATTTGTCCCTTTCTCAGTAGCTCAACCATGAGATAAGACTAGACAGTCACCTAGGGCCACATGTGCTGAGGGATAGCAAGCAGAAGCAACAATCAAAACAACTTTTCCTCATTATCCCTCCAGTCCAGTCCAGACGCATCGGTTATGCACACCTTCTGGCAGGTGGAGACTGAGAACCACTGATTTGACGACATCACAGTATAAGGGTCCCGGGCAGATCTGCTCTCACCAGTATTTCTCAGTTTCCAGCAGATGGAGGTTGCTAATCCATGCAGTCTGAGTTGGATGAAAGGACTCTGAAGTGTGACGGCCTTGAATGGGCTAAGGGACATAGGTCGGTAAATACGGCCTACAATACCCCGGGGTGTAAAACACAGTGGTACTTGGTCACTCTCTCCCCTGCCCTCTCCCATCTACACTCCTTTTGTATCTGGAACTACTGGAGTTTATGTTTGGTGGAGGCCCTCCCCCGTTCTTCATCATTCTGTGGTACCTTCAGTGGGACGTCTTGGCATGCTCTATAGACTGGAGTCCTTCCTACAGACCTTCCTTCCTTTCTTGAAGGACTACCAAAAGGAACTGTTACTGCACTTGTAAGTATTTCATTACTTCTGAGAAATTCTCTAAATCTTGGAGAAAAGGGAATTCTTTAGGTTAAAGTTGATACACTAGATTCTAATACACAGATTTATTTCCTAACTCACTCAGGGAACAGTAGCCCACGAGAGCCTTTAATTTAGATTTAAAACTATATCAGCCCCAGAGAGCTTTAATTTAAATTTAAACCTCAGTCAGTAGCTCCAGAGAACTTTTTATTTAAATTTAAACCTGTCAGTAGTCCTAGAGAGCTTTTAGTTTAAATTTAAACCTCAGTCAGTAGCCCCAAAGAGCTTTAAATTTAAATCAGAGTATAGCTTAGCATAGAAAGAAGAATAGGGTAAATATACTGTGAGTAGAAAGAAAGAAATTGTTTCTAGAGACCTCTATAAAGAGGCCTTCCAGTTAGTACTACTTAACGCTTGTATAGCACCACGCACGCAGCGCTGCACAGCTAACCTACAGGAGATAGCTATTAACAAATGAGAGAGTCCCTGCCCGTCAGAGTCATGCTCATCGGAGCTTACAATCTAGTCACCACAATGCATACACAGTTTAACAACACACAGTATAAATTGCTTCAAAGTTTTCACTACATACCAGCTGTAAGAAGTGAAATGAGTGAACTTCGGGCCCCGCCGCTGTGCCAGCGCCCAAGGGCCACACGCGGGCCTGCCAGGCGCGGCCACACCTGCCATGTCCAGTCTGTTTTCATCAAAACATTGTCTGGGTGTTGCCTGTTGCACCCCAATTTGGTGTTGGTGGGGGGGAGAGGGAGGGGCGAGCAGCTCCCGCTTCCTCCCCCGACATCCGATCGGCAGCATGGTTGAGGAGAGGCAAGAGAAGAGGCAGTTACCGGTCAGGAGAGTCCTTTAAATGCTTGCCTGATGCGCCCCAATTGGGCCTTGGTGGGGGGAGTGGGAGAGGCGAGCAGCTCCCGCTTCCTCCCCCAACGTCCGATCAGCAGCATGGTTGAGGAGAGGAAAGAGAAGAGAAGTTAGGGGGCAAAAGACCTGTGAAATTGTTTTAAAAAGGCATTAAAGCCAAGTGACTGATCAAAGGGGCAATTTGAAGGGCTCCCTCTATCAAACCAAGGGCTGTATTTATCACCCAGGAAATTAAGAGATTACCTTAGAAGCACTGGTGAGGCACTGTATAGCAAGCCAGCTTTTGCTAGGTGTTCTTTCCTTCCCACCAACCCTGACTCCTACCCACCCCAGACCCCAGGCAGAATCTTAGCTTTATAGGCTCTTAAACCTATTAAACATGAAGAAGTGGGCAAATTCACTTCAGGTTCAGCTGGTAATACTCACCAGGAATAGCTTGATTAATCTTGAGGTGATCTAAGTCCCTTAAACTTATTAGGTACAGATGTATCAGTACAAATATCCTTAGCAACTTTAAGTAAGTAGACAGCTTAAATAGCTAAACAAAACCTTAAAACTAAGTTGCAGAAAGCAGTCCAGCAGCGAGATGGAGACTATCTAATCTTTTGCATTGAGTGTTACATGTAACATTTTCTCTCAGTTGATGAGGGGCCTTACATGTGCTCTAGATGTAAGGAGCTCTTTGCCCTCAGTGAAAAATCATGATCTCTGGAGGCTAGCAGACTTGGAGGATATAAGGAAGAGAGAGGTATATAGATGAGACCTACAGGGATGTTTTATTGAAGTCCCATCTCCAGTGGGGCAGCCTCTCATTTTCCATGGAGAAGAGAGGTTGCAAGAAAGGAGAGCATCACCCTGGTGTGGCAGGAAGTGATCAGATTGACCCACAAACATTTGATGATCACCTCCAAGATAGGCTGGACATCTCACCACAACAAACAACGGAAGGAACCACCATCCCAACCATCCCCACCATAACATGGGACAATTTCAGCACTCCATCCACGAGGCAGCTCTCAGACATCATCACCACTCTCAACACAAGTACTGCACCAACAGACCCATGCCCGGTCACCTGGATCAAGGCAACAAAGGAAAGCTTCCTCAGCCTCATACACAACATGGTAAGCAACTCTCTGGTGCAAGGAACCATGCCAGACCAGCTGAAACTAGCCACAATAAGGCCGACCCCAAAGAAAACCATACTAGACAAAAGCAATCCAGCAGCCTACAGACCAATCTCCAGCATACCACTACTGGCTAAAATCATAGAAAAGGCCGTGCAACAACAGCTCCAGGACTATATCGATGCACATGCCCCACTGGACATACATCAGCATGGCTTCCGCCCAAACCACGGAGTCGAAACACTACTGTTATACCTATTCAATGACATAATCCAAACCATAGACAACCACAAGCAAGAAACACTAATGATCTTCCTAGACATCTCAGCTGCTTTTGACACGGTGGACCACAAAATCCTCCTAACCAGACTTCAGAACATTGGAATAACCGGCACCATCTTAAAATGGTTCAACTTATACCTAACAGACAGACAGTTCCAGGTCAAGATCGGATCCAACATCTCACGACCCGCAAAGATCAAGCAAGGGGTGACACAAGGATCCGCGCTATCTTCACTGCTATTCAACCTCTACATCCAACCAATCTGCAACATCATGAAAGCACACGAAATAAACTACACAATCTACGCAGACATCATCATGATATACACCCCAATCAGTCTTGACAGCCTCGACTACACCAAAATAACAAACTGTCTCAACAGCATGTCCAAATGGCTTCTGCACAACAACCTAGCCATAAACTACAACAAGACAGAAGCACTCATCATCACACGAAACACCAACTTCAGCCCCCCACCCTTCATCAACACCAACAACACAGCAATACCACTGAAAAATGAAGTGAAATACCTCGGAATAACACTCGACAGAGAACTGAACCTACAATCACACATCAGAAAAACCACCAAGAACGCATACCACAAGATGAGAATAATCAGACGCCTCAAGCCACTACTCACACAAGACCACTTCCGCACAGTCTGCCAAGCACTAATAACTCCCATCCTTGACTTCTGCAACCCGATCTACAACGGCATGCCAAAACAATCACTCAGATCACTACAGATGGCTCAAAACACAGCAGCCAGAATAATCACCGGTTCATCAAAGCAGGACCACATCACCCCCATCCTGAAGGACCTCCATTGGCTC
This sequence comes from Ichthyophis bannanicus, assembly GCA_033557465.1. Taxonomy (NCBI): domain Eukaryota; kingdom Metazoa; phylum Chordata; class Amphibia; order Gymnophiona; family Ichthyophiidae; genus Ichthyophis; species Ichthyophis bannanicus. Next base: position 235,660,500 of record CM066043.1, on the reverse strand, counting down.
CCAATCAGCTAATGCATCAAATACAAAATGATACTAAACATATTCAGAATCAAACACAAGAGCTCCGCCCTCAGCCTCCAACCCCTCATATTCCTGACGCCAGCACTAGACCTAGAAGAAAGACCACAGCAGACACACTCAACACTCCAAGCAACTACACAAAAGCATGCAAATCCACCACACAAAAAGCCCTATCAATGGTGGCTCCAGCAATATGGAACACACTCCCAGATGAGCTACGGTCAACTGAAGATCCAAAGGACTTCCGAAAACACCTAAAGACATTGCTCTTCACTGAGCACTACGGCCCAAGCAGATAGCCAGTCTCTACAGACCAGGACCAAGCCCATAACGGAACATCAGACTTGGTCCCAAGATCAACCACAGTATGCTGCAGAGACAGCAAAACCCATGTATATAACTGTAAAAATTTAATGTTGTAAATAGCTCACGTATATATGGATATCTATATAACTGTAAAAACCCATGTTGTAAATAGCTCATGCTAATCAGCCCACCCACACTCATACACCTCAATGTACTGCGATGCCCTTGCTTGGGCCCGAAGGCTTATAAGCATAGAGCAGCCTTATAGTGTCCTTCTAAATAAAGCTTCCCTTGTTTGTCACCAGAGGGATTCTGGGACTTGTAGTTGGCTTACTTATATATAAGGACAAATGTAGTTGTGAGACCGGTGGTTTAAGGCAGCAAGAAAATTTATTTTTTTGTGGGATTCCAAGGCATTAAAGCTCAAAACGCAAAAGTAAGAGGATGCTTCTCCAACATAAGAGTAAATCAGGTTAACAGAGGAAAATGTAACAAAAAGCCTGCTATCACTGGGCAGCAGCTTTCTTCCCAATAAACTTTCACAGAGCACAGCTTCTGGTGGTCATTCAACATAACAGGTAAACGTTTAACAGCTGCTATTTTCTTTTCCCAAACCAAACTTTTACTACAGATAGCTTCTTGGCTTCAGAAGCTCACATACTTAGTAAAACACATTCATGGTTTTTTCCAACTCTTTGCAGTCATAAAAATTAGTCGCTATATTGTTTCACAGTCTTTCAAGCCTGCTCAACAATGCTCAGTTCTCCTTTAGACAAAAAGAGCAATCCATTGGTGACAATTCTGACTCAGATTCTGGCATACAAAAATCCATCTGCATCTCTTCTATGGACACCGGGTACTTCTTACTTCCACCAGTTTTATAAACTTGCCCAGACTTCCTGTCTTCTAAAAACTCTTGGAACTGCTTCAACAGCAAATCACCCTGAGAAGGCACACTTGTATTGGGAGGGTAAAGCTTCCTCTCTGCAAACAGTTTTCCTAATACTTCTAGTGGTAAAAGCTCAGTTTCTCTGCTCTTATCTGGGTTTCGGTTCGCTTCATACATACAACTATCCACCCACCTCTTAGCAGACGTTAGGCCTGGGTCCTGAACACTAGCTGAAGCAAACTGTTTCTCTGCAAGCTGTTCAGGTTTACACGTACTGGCTTTACCTTGGGGCGGGTCTCTCAGACAGCTACTGATTCCTTTCCTCCTGATATCTTTCAGGCTATGGAACTCAGCCTTCTGGTGCCTTTTCCCACTCCTTCCCAGATAGTCACTCTCTTGAAAGTTTCCTTAGAACCTTTCTCCCTTTCCAGGATCTCTCAGAGTTTCTCCTTCTTGTGCCTCTGCTGCTCTGTGTGCTCTGGCTGCAGATCTTTTCCTTTCCAGCTTTCCCTGGACGTGCTGGCTCTGCTCTCTCTGCTGCGTCTCCTGTGTGTGTGTCTCCTGGGTCTCCTGGGTCTGTGTCTCCCCTGTCTGCTCTCTCTGCTCTGAGTGTGTTTTTAAAAACCGTTTGCTGCCGGGCACTCCCTTGCCTTTGCACAGGTGTGACAAGCTTGGCTCCCCGTCTGAACTAGGGCATGGCCTGGCCTTAGCAGAGAGCTGAGTTTATTTCTTGCCTGCCTTGCAAGCACTGTGTACAAGTGAACTGTCACTTGTTTTAAAGGGAAAAACAGGGTTTTCTTCCACTTCCATCTCTTCCTGGGAGCTCTCCTCACCACACATCCCCCCCCCCCTTAAGATATCACGGGCTGGCATAATTTTATTAGCACAGCACGTGATTTCACTCAAGGCCTCTGCGGGGTTGTGCATCCTTTCTGACCTCTTGGGTCCAGGGTCTATTGTGGCTAGCTGAGCTAAGGCTACTCTTTCATGCCAAGGTTTCAACACATTTATATGATAAACCTGCTGGTGGCTTTTTCTATTCTCCACTAGGTATGACACTGGCCCTACAGGCTTTATCACCTTACAAGGCCCCTTCCACTGGCTCTCAAATTTGGGAGTGGGACCTGCCACCATCACAATGACTTTCTCCCCAACCGCCAACTGGCGAGACCTTGTGCCCTGATCGTAATAGGTTTTCTGTTTAGTTTGGCTATTTCTTAAATTTTCTTCCGCAACCTGGGAGGCACGATGTAATCTGCCCTTCAGGTCTCTTAAAAACTGGGGTACGCCTACTTCTTTTACATCGGGTTCTACCCACCGTTCCCGTAATATATCTAGAACGCCACGAGGGGGTCGGCCGTACATTAATTCATATGGCGCTGTCCCTAAGGATGCTTGCTTCCTCTCCCTGCAGGTATAAAGGACAAATGGGAGCATTGTGTCCCAGTCAGCCATATTTCTCTCTAAGCTTCGCCGCAGCATTTTCTTTAGGGTCTGATTCTGCCTCTCTACTAATCCGTTTGTTTGGGGATGGTAGGCAGAAGTTTTAATGTGCCGAATCCCAAATGCGTCCCACACTTGAGCTAGATATCTAGACATAAAATTGCTTCCTCTGTCTGTAAGCACTTCACGGGGAAACCCTATTTCGCAGAACAATTTTATCAGCTCTCCCGCCACGGCTTTTGCTGATATGGTACGAAGGGGTATCGCCCAAGGAAATCTTGTCGCCTGGTCTACTACTACCAACATATATTGGAAACCACGGGGTGTCTTTGTTAACGGTCCCACAATGTCCATAGCTATTCTGTTGACAGGCTCTGAGATCACCGGTAAGGGAACCATAGGTACCTCCCTTGAGTGAGCTGAAGAGACCCGCTGGCACGAAGGACAAGCTTCGCAAAATTTGGCCATTTCTTTAAAAACACCTGGCCAATAAAAACGTGCCAAAATTTATTTATTTATTTATTTATTTATTTAGTAACACTTATATATCGCTACTTCCAGCGATCAGAAGCGGTTTGATTACATCTTTGGGATTTGTCAATAATCAAGACAGAAAAGTTGGGGCATATATACATAGTTCAGAGGTAAAACAGCACACAGAATAGGGTCTAAAGATTATTATTATTATTATTTAGCTGTATTTATATCCCGCCTTAACATATTAACATAATTTTACAAAAGAGATTGTACTTTACATATTTACATTTTTACATATAACTAATCACTACAAGTTTACCTGACACAAAATCAGGTCTAGGGTTCCTTGTACTCCCTTATGACCCCCAATTGGGTGGTCATGTGCCAGCCTTAGCATTAAAGTTTTAAACGTTGTGGGCACTACCAGTTGTTTGCGTTCATTTCCTGTTCGAGGATCTAAGCTTTCCCGGTACAATATTCCGGTGTCTAAAAGGAATCTAGGCAAGGTGTCTCTCTCACTCTGGGCAACCTTAAAGGCACGGGTCAGAGCGGGGTCTGCCTGCTGCTCGTTGGGGAATGAGGTGACTTTATCGACTAATTCCACCGGTACTCAAGGTAACCCCTGTCTGGCCTGTAACTCCGCTCTGTGCCGGGAGCGAGACCGTCTCTCCCTACGCTTCTCTCCTTTTCCTTTTTTGTTCTTATCCCTTGGGGAAGCTATCAGATCCTCATGCAAGGGAAGATCTTCCACAGATTCCCCTAGGGATTCCTCCTCGTCTTCCAGGACCTGCGACTGGGCCCTTGTGGAAACCAGAGCCTCTTCTGAATGCAAGCCCTGTTCCATGCCCCTATGAAATTGTGGCCAGTCCCTCCCCAATACTAAATTATGGGGCAACCAGGGTACCACAGCTATGGGTATCTCTCTCTTTATACCTAATCCTTTTACCCGAATCTTATATACAGGATATAGGGATGCCGCTCCATGAATACATCTGATCTTTACAGTGCTTACAGGTTGGATTGCTACCTCCTCCGTCCTGGCCTCAATTTGTTGCCAGAGCGCTTTAGACATCATGGACTGTTCGGCCCCTGAGTCTAACAGTGCGTTGGTAACAATTCCCTGTACTTCCACTGACAGTAAAAATCCTTCCCTGATTTTCTGAGGCTTCTCAGCTATTAGTGCTGTCTTCACATAACATTCCCTCTGAAAATGACCTTCCTCACCACATTTAAAGCATTTCTTTTTTATAACAGGGCCTTTCAACATCGGCATACAAGTTTTCAGAGGTTCATCTTTTAACCCAATCCTCCTTCCTGATACGCCTGCCACTGCCTCCCTGGAAGCACTGCCACCTTCTAGTGCAGTTAACTCTGCCTCCATAAAACGCTCGGAGAGCATGAGGGCTTTGGCAGTTTTGTAGTATAAGGAAAATATGGATGTCTCTGGGGACTGCAGCCATGTATTGCTCTAACACGAGGCTATCCAGTATTGACTCAAATGATTTTCCTTCAGGGGTCAGCCATTTATTCACTAGACTACGGACTCGCTGGCATAGGGCCTTAGGAGTCTCGCCTGGCTTAATCTTTACAGCCCTTAATAGGCGATGATAGACTAAAGGTGTTAGCCCTAGTCTCTCTCTAACAGCTTTTTTGAGCTCGTCGTAGTTACTAGCGAGCGCTGGCGGCAGGGCTCGATATGCGGCTAGGGCCTCCCCCGTAAGGGATACCGCTAGGCGCACGGCCCATTGGTCTTTAGGCCAGCAGCTGAGGTGAGCCACCCATTCAAAGGCTTCGAGAAAATCATCAATGTCGTCCCTATTTGTGAGCTGTCCAAAATTAAATATCCCACCAGCTTGAAGACCCAGCGTATACAAAGAAGCTGGTGTAGTGGAACCTGGAGGTGTTACTGCTGGTCCAGTTTTCTCATTCTGGGCTTTCAGCCATCCCTCCAACATCTCGAGTAGCGGTCTCTGCTTGGCTTGCATCTGCGCAGCACCTCTCTCCTGGGCCTGCAATGCCAAGTCCCGCTGCCGCTCGAATTGCGTTGCCATCCATTTCAACACCTCTTGACACTCGAGGGTCATCTTGAAGCTACAACAACAAGAACACAGAGACCCAAGTGCAATACCAAAACAAAAAAACTCTTCACCACTTTTTTGTTTTCCAATCAGATAAGCCTACACCTTTGCCCTGGTAGCCTAACTAGCCCTGTTAGGTACCGTTACCTGGCTTAGGTGAAGCTTCGAGCTTATCACCAGTGAAGGTCTTTGTAGTCCTCTCTGTACAGCTGCTTCACTTCCTGGACGTTCCTCTGTACAGCTCCAGAGTGAAGTTGCTTTTCCTGCGTGTATCCTGAAGTTGCTCCTTTGCGCATGCGTGAAATCCTTAATACTACACCACTTGCGATGCCCTTGCTTGGGCCCGAAGGCTTACAAGCATAGAGCAGCCTTATAGCGTCCTTTTAAATAAAGCTTCCCTTGTTTGTCACCAGAGGGATTCTGGGACTTGTAGTTGGCTTACTTATATATAAGGACAAATGTAGTTGTGAGACTGGTGGTTTAAGGCAGCAAGAAAATTTATTTTTTTGTGGGATTCCAAGGCATTAAAGCTCAAAACGCAAAAGTAAGAGGATGCTTCTCCAACATAAGAGTAAATCAGGTTAACAGAGGAAAATGTAACAAAAAGCCTGCTATCACTGGGCAGCAGCTTTCTTCCCAATAAACTTTCACAGAGCACAGCTTCTGGTGGTCATTCAACATAACAGGTAAACATTTAACAGCTGCTATTTTCTTTTCCTAAACCAAACTTTTACTACAGACAGCTTCTTGGCTTCAGAAGCTCACATACTTAGTAAAACACATTCTTGTTTTTTTGCAACTCTTTGCAGTCATAAAAATTAGTCACTATATTGTTTCACAGTCTTTCAAGCCTGCTCAACAATGCTCAGTTCTCCTTTAGACAAAAAGAGCAATCCATTGGTGACAATTCTGACTCAGATTCTGGCATACAAGAATCCACCTACATCTCTTCTATGGACACCGGGTACTTCTTACTTCCACCAGTTTTATAAACTTGCCCAGACTTCCTGTCTTCTAAAAACTCTTGGAACTGCTTCAACAGCAAATCACCCTGAGAAGGCACACTTGTATTGGAGGGTAAAGCTTCCTCTCTGTAAACAGTTTTCCTAATGCTTCTAGTGGTAAAAGCTCAGTTTCTCTGCTCTTATCTGGGTTTCGGTTCGCTTCATACATACAACTATCCACCCACCTCTTAGCAGACTATCTTTCAGGCTATGGATATCTTTCAGGCTATGGAACTCAGCCTTCTGGTGCCTTTTCCCACTCCTTCCCAGATAGTCACTCTCTTGAAAGTTTCCTTGGAACCTTTCTCCCTTTCCAGGATCTCTCAGAGTTTCTTCTTCTTGTGCCTCTGCTGCTCTGTCTGCTCTGGCTGCAGATCTTTTCCTTTCCAGCTTCCCCTGGACATGCTGGCTCTGCTCTCTCTGCTGCGTCTCCTGTGTGTGTGTCTCCTGGGTCTCCTGGGTCTGGGTCTTCCCTGTCTGCTCTCTCTGCTCTGAGTGTATTTTTAAAAACCGTTTGCTGCCAGGCACTCCCTTGCCTTTGCACAGCTTGGCGCCCCATCTGAACTAGGGCATGGCCTGGCCTTAGCAGAGAGCTGAGTTTTTTTCTTGCCTGCCTTGCAAGCACTGTGCACAACTGAATTGTCACTTGTTTTAAAGGGAAAAACAGGGTTTTCTTTCACTTCCATCTCTTCCTGGGAGCTCTCCTCACCACAGTACATGAACATACCAACACAAACACCAATGACACTGATTGTTTGCTGTGTACACCACCTTGATTAAAGGATAAGGCAGGATAGAAATACCCTTTAAATAAAATAAATAAATAAATCCTGTAAATAGGATCTGTCTTCCAGGTGATGTAAAACCCTTTCATACTGAGGAGGTTTCTCCAGGGCCATGTGCCGATGAGGAAAGGATTAGGAAGACCATTATAGTTGCTGATTCAATCATTAGGCATGTAGATAGCTGGGTGGCTGGTGTATGTGAGGATTGCCTGGTAACATGCTTACCTGGTGCTAAGTTAGTAGACTTCACGTGCCACCCAGACAATGTTTTGATAGTGCTGGAGAGGAGTCTGCTGTCTTGATACATGAATGGGAGGGAGGTTCTGGAGGCCAAATGTAGGCTTTTAGGTAGGAAGCTGAAATACAGAACTTCCATGATAGCATTCTCCGAGATGCCTCCCATTCCACCTGCAGAACCAAAAGGCAGGCAGAACTCCAGAGTCTCAATGTGTGGATGAGATGATAGTGCAAAGATGATTTGTTATGAACTGGGAAACATTCTGGGAAAGGGAGTGACTCTTCCGAAGGGATGGGTTCCACCTTAACTGGAATGGTACCAGGCTGCTGGTATTAACCTTTAAAAAGGAGATAGAGCAGCTTTTAAACTAGATAATAGGGGAAAGCTGACAGTCACCCAAGATCGCATGGTTTGGAAGGATGCATCCTTGAAATATACTAGCAAAAGAGGGAAGTTAGGACATTCCAACAGAGAGGTTCCAATAAAGATAAAAGTAACCCAGATGCCCTTAAGTAAAGAGCTTAAAAATTCGAAATTACCCCTATCAACTGATAACCAGATTAATATGAATAAAATACAACTTCTAAAATACCTGTATGCAAATAATAGAAGTCTAAAAAATAAGATGAGAGAGCTAGAATATATAGCACTAAATGAAAGGTTAAATATGATTGGTATCTCAGAGACCTGGTTGAAGGAGGACTACCAATGGGACACTGTGATACCTAGATACAAACTATATTGCAATGAAAGGATAGATCAAATTGGTAGAGGGGTTGCGCTCTATGTTAGAAAGGATATTGGATCACACAGGATTAAAGTTTTGCAGGAAACAAATACACTGTAGAATCTCTATGAATAGAATTCCTATGTAAAAAGGGAAAGGTGATGGCAGTGGGGGTGTACTACCGACCACCTAGCCAGACTGAACAGATGGATGATGAAATGCTAATGAAATCAGGGAAGCCAACAAAAGTTACAGCACAGTAATAATGGATGATTTCAATTACTCCGGAATCGACTGTCAATGTCACAGTAGGACATTCTAGGGAGATAAAGTTTCTAGATGAAATAAATGACTGCTTCTTGGAGCAGCTGGTTCATGAACCAATGAGAGGGGAAACTATTCTGGACCTAGTCCTTAGTGAAACACAGGATCTGGTGCAAGAGATAAGGGTGTTGGAGCCATTTGGCAATAGTGATCATATCATGATCTCGTTTGAATTAATAAATGGAAGGAGAACAGCAAGGAAATCCATGGTACTACCTTTTAACTTTCAAAAGGGGAGACTATGATAAAATGATGAAAATAGTTAAGAAAAACTAAGAGGAGCAGCTTCAAACATTAACGATTTAGATGAAGCTTGGATGTTGTTTAAAAATACTGTCTTGGAAGCCCAGACCAGATGTATTCCATGCTTTAAGAAAAGAAGGCAGGCTAAAAAACTGCCAGTGTGGTTTAAAGGTGTGAGAGATGAAGATGATATAGGGAACTTCCCCATGCCTGAAATGGTATTTAAAGGTGATGCATCAGAAGAATTGAAAGAACTATCGATAAATATGTTTTTGATAAACTGAAGAGTAGTAAATCACCTGGACCAGATGGCATCATTAAAATCATCTGTAGTACTTGAAGATTGGAGAATGGCCAATGCAATGCCAATTTTTAAAAAGGGTTCCAGGGGAGCTCTGGAAAACTACAGACTGGTGAGCCTGACATCGGTACCAGGCAAAATGGTAGAAGGAATTATGAAGAATAAAATTACTGAACATGTAGATAATCATGGTTTAATGGGAGAAAGCCAACATGGATTTAGTTAAGGAAAGTCTTGTTTTATTAATCTGTTCTATTTTTTTTTTGAAGGTTTATCATTTCTCATTTATTCCAACTTAATATGTCACCCTTAGTGGGGCATGCAGAGTGGTTTACAAATGCCATTAAAAAACAGGAACAGAAAGGAACATCATTATACTACTGGAAAGGAAAGAGGTAGGGTGTACAGAGGAAGGAAAATAGCCAAAAGAAAAAGGGTGGACTAAGACAAACGTAGCTACTGTGGCTACAGGACACCACTGAGAGGAAGCAGCACCTGCACCAGACTGCTTAAGGGGACCACTGTTAATGTTCAGACTTACGTAGAGACTTAAGGAGCATGCATCACATACTCATCTGAGCTAAAGTTGTGTTGCAGTACATATTTAAAAAGTGTTTACCATGATCTCCTACCAGGTCTGAATAAACTGGTAGACCAAGGTAAGCCGGTTGATATAGTGTATCTGGATTTTCAGAAAACCTTTGACAAGGTCCCTCATGAGAGATTCTTGGTCAAATTAAAAAGTCATGGGATTGGAGGCAGTGTACTATTGTGGATCAGGAACTGGTTAAAAATTAGAAAGCAGAGGGTAGGGTTAAATGGCCAATTTTCCCAATGGAGGTTTCCAAGCTAGTAGAGTACCCCAGGGATCTGTGCTGGGCCTGCTGCTTTTTTTAAAATGTGCTTTATTTAACTTTTTACAAATACAACAATGACAATCATTGTCCAAATAGTCAACAACCCTCCTCCTCGACGTCTTCATTCTACGCCAAACGTTTCTGTGATAAAACCCCTTTTCTTGGGGAATTGCTTTGGTATGTCCCATGTGTCTGGACTAGACAAGCGGGATGATGACGAAGGTGAAATTAGACCTTACCTGCTAATTTTCTTTCCTTGAATCCCTCCAATCCAGTTTAGAACTCGCCCTGTCTTCTTAGGCTGTATGTTTAGCCTGGAGGGAAGGCAAGTGTTATGGGGCTATGGAGCCAAGAGGTGAAGCCTCTTATCTCCCTGAGTTATTTAGATACCTCCCAGGTATCTGAGTCATTTAGGTACCTCCCAGGTGCATTGCTACTGCATTGTTTGGAGGCCTCTGAGCTTTTTCCAAATTGTTGAGGTTGGTTGGTACAGTATCTCTTCTTTCTGACACAGTCGACTCTAGGTGAGCTGCATTGGTAAGTATACTTTAGTGCATAGGAATTGAGGAGAACCTCATTTTGTCTATGTATTGGAGGTGAATTTAATTCTCTAGTGGGGAAATCTGCTTTGTTTCATGAATATTGATGAGAGCAGATCTGCACAGGTCCTTTATACTGTGACATTATCAAATCAGTGGTTCTCAGTTTTCACCTGCTGGTAAGCATGTATAGCCCATGCATCTGGACTGGACTGGACTGGAGGGACTCAAGGAAAGAAAATAAGCAAGTAAGGTCTAATTTTACCATCCTGACAGCCACCCACCCAAACTGCCATCAGTATATTTTATACTTGCAGGAAGAACAGGCCCACATATATTTCTTTATTTATAAGTACAAAGCAAACTTTTATATTTTAAAGTATGAAGTCCAATCATGCATTTTTACAGCATTGTTAGGGGAGGGGGGTGCTGTTTGGATGATCATTATGTTGAGTTTATTAAAATCTCTGGGAGGGTTTGCCTAAAGTGCGAAATACCCTTGCACAGGGGTATTTGTTTGTAATTGTCAATTTGTCCTGTTTGATGTAAGCACAAGGCACTTCCCACCTTCGGTAAAATTGTTGACTGTAAACCGCACTGATGTCAAATAGCGCGGTATAGAAAAGCTAGAAATAAATAAATAAAATAAATAAAATTGAAGGAGAGGGGTTAAAGAGAGCCAGCCTTTCAGGGAGTCAGGCCTGGACATTTATACCCTTGTACAAATTAATTGAAAGAAACCAGATTTTTTAATCTTTTCAACCTACAAATTGTATATGCATTTAATTTTGATCTTTTTTTAATCAATCAAGTTAAATCATCACATATGAGACATTTCATCATTATTTATGGGTTTATGGGTTAAATGATGTAATAGATGACCTGATATGATGTAGGAATGACTTATTGTGTATGCAACTATAATACCAGCCAACATTGCATCAGATTTTCTTTTGAGTTTATTCTTAGTTGTTAATCCAACCGTTATGCATGACTCGACACCCAGAAAATGCACAAAGATCATCACCCTGCATAAACACACAGGGAAGACCTACAGGGATATAGCAAGTATATTTGGTGTCAGTCTCGCAACCGTCAGTTGTGTGATCAAATCTAAAAAGGAGACAGGATCCATCTTGCCTAAACGATAGAGAAATTGTGATCGTAAGAGGACAACCACACCCAGAGACAACAACTATGTTCTCAGGGAACGTAGAAAAGACCCTCAGAAGACAAGCGATGCATTAAAAAGAGATTTAGAAGAGAAAGGTATAAAGGTCAGTTCTTCCACAATTCACAGGTGACTTCTTGGAAGTTGGTTGAAAAGCACGACGACCTCTGAAAAAACAATTTTTGACAAAGGTTATGAAAGAGAAGTGCTATAAATGGGGACTGAAACACAAAGATGATTGGAGAAAAGTAATATTCATGATGAAAGTCATTTCTTCCAGGGCCAAAGAAGCCAACATGTTCGATGTTTACCTGGAGAAAAGATTTGTGATTCCCACATCAACCAGTACGTGAAACACCCCAACAGAAGATGTTCTGGAGGTGTTTCAGTTATTATGGAGTGGGCAACTTGCATCCAGTCGAGGGAATGATGTGTTCACAACAATATGTCAATGTTCTCCATTCCAGAGTTAGAGAAGACATTTCCTGATGGATCTAGCATCTTTCAGCAGGATCTTGGCCCATGCCACACATCAAAATTGCTGAAAGGTTTTTTTCAAAAGAAGCAAATAAAGGTACTGAACTGGCCAAGAAACTCTCCAGATTTAAACCCAATAGAGAATTTGTGGTCCATTTGCAAACTTCTTCTTCTTGGAATGGACTGTATGACAAAGGAGAAGCATATTCAAGCTCTGATTCAAGTCTAGTACAGGGACCCAAAACTCATTGCAGATTGCTCAAAATTAGTGGACTCCATGCCAAATTGTGTCCAGATGCTGGTAAAAAACAGAGGAGGTGATATTATGTACTAATATGTGGCTATTAATGATTTTCAATGGAAATTCCAGTTTTCACTTATTTTTCAGTTTGTTTCAATTAATCTGCACAAGGGTGTATTGAAGGCAGTAGAATCTGGGAAGCATATCCCAGAAGCAGCCAGGGAAACCCGACTGGAAAGTATGTACATGTATTGGGATCAAGAGCTCCAAGGATCAGTCTGTACAGAGAGAGAGGGGGGAACCAGCCAGGAAATGTCTGCTGCTGGGAAATTTATTTGTGTGTACTGGGGGAGCAGGAGTCTCAGGGATTTGTTTGTTTGTACTGGAAATTTGTAACCCAGAATACTAAGAGGGTGCTACAACAGTTGAATTTGCAGGTGATTATAACAAGAGTGATCGACCGCCTGGCCAGAATGAACAAATGGATGATAAAATGCTCAAAGAAATCAAGGAAGCTAACAAATGTTACAGTGCAGTAATAATAATGGGTGATTTCAATTGCCCCAGTATCGACTGGGTCAGTGTCACAGCAGGACATGCTAGGGAGATAAAGTTCCTAGATGAAATAAATGACTGCTTCTTGGAGCAGCTGGTTTATGAACCGACCAGAGGGAAAGCCATATTAGACCTAGTCCTTAGTGGAACACCAGATCTAGTGCAAGAGATAAGGGGTGTTGGGGCCACTTGGTAATAGTGATAATAGCATGATCACATTTGATGTAATTAGTGGAGGATGGATAATAAGGTAATCCACAGTACTACCTTTTAACTTTCGAAAGGGAGACTATGATACAATGAGGAAAATAGTTAAGAAAAAACTAAAAGGAGCAGTTGCAAATGTTAAAGACTTACATCAAGCGTGGGTGTTGTTGAAAAATAGTATCTTGGAAGCCCAGACCAGCTGTATTCCATGCTTTAAGAAAAGTGGAAGGTTGTCCAAAAAACTGCCAGCATGGTTTAAAGGTGAGGTCAGAGAGGCTGTTGTTGCCAAAAAAGCATCTTTCAGGAAATGGAAAAAAAAGAGCCAAATGACGAAACCTGGAAACAGCACAAGTACTGGCAAGTCAAATGCAAGGCATTTATAAGGCAGGCAAAGGGAGAATTTGAGAAGAAGCTTGCTGCGGCAACAAAAACATGAAATAAAGATTTTTTCAAGTACATTCGAAGCAAAAAACCTGTGAGAGAGTCAGTTGGTCCATTAGATGATAGAGGGGTTAAAGGGGCACTAAGAGGTGACAAGGCGATATGAATTCTTTGCTTTGGTCTTTACTGAGGAAGATGTAGGGATGTTATCCATGACTGAAGTGGTATTTAAAGGTGCGGAAGAATTGAAGGAAATATCGATACATCGGGAAGATGTATTGCAACTATTACATAAACTGAAGAGTAGCAAATCACCTGGGCCGGATGGTATACATCCAAGGGTGTTGAAAGAACTGAAATATGAGATTGCAGACCTGCTATTAGTAATCTGTGAATTTTCATTAAAATCATCTGTAATACCTGAAGATTGGAGGATCGCCAATGTAACGGCAATTTTTAAAAAGGGTTCCAGGGGTGATCCGCGAAAGTACAGACCGGTGAGCCTGACATCAGTACGAGGAAAAATGGTAGAAACCATCAGAAAGAACAAAATTACTCAGCATGTAGATAGTCATGGCCTAATGGGAGACAGCCAACATGGCTTTAGACAAGGAAGATATTTTCTTACTAATCTGTTATGTTTTTTTTGAAGGTGTGAATAAACAGGTGGACAAAGGTGAGTCGGTTGATACAGTGTATCTGGACTTTCAGAAAGCTTTTGACAAGGTCCCTCATCAGAGACTTTTGGCAAAACTAAAGAGTCATGGGATAGGAGGCAGTGTACTATTGTGGATCAGGAACTGGTTAAAAGATAGAAAGCTAGGGCTAAATGGCCAATTTTCCCAATGGATAAAGGTGAATAGTGGTGTACCCCAGGGATCTGTGCTGGGTGTGCTGCTTTTTGACATATTCATAAAAGACCTGGAAAAGGGAATAACGAGTGAGGTCATGAAATTTGCAGACGACACAAAACTATTTAAAGTTGTTAAAACCCAAGAGGATTGTGGAAAATTGCAAGACGATCTTGATAAATTGGAAGACTGCGCATCAGAATGGCAGATGAAATTTAATGTGGACAAGTGCAAAGTTATGTACCTAGGGAAGAACAACCCAAACTATAGTTACACGATGCAAGGTTCCACATTGGGAACCACCACCCAGGAAAAAGATTTAGGCGTCATCATGGATAACATGTTAGAACCCTCCGCCCAGTGTGCAGCGGCAGCCAAGAGAGCAACTAGAATGCTAGGTATCATAAGGAAAGGAATGGAAAATAGAACAAAGGATATTATAATGCTTCTATATCGTTCAATGGTGCGACCGCACCTTGAATATTGTGTACAATTCTGGTCGCCGTATCTTTAAAAGGATATAGCGTTATTAGAAAAGGTTCAGAGAAGAGCCACCAAAATGGTAAAGGGAATGGAAGGATACTCCTATGAAGAAAGGCTAAAAAGGTTAGGGCTCTTTAACCTGGAAAAGAGACAGCTGAGGGGTGATATGATAGAAATCTATAAATTAATGAACGGAGTGGAACGGGTAAACGTAGATTGATTGTTTACGTTATCAGAATATAGAAAGACTAGGGGACATGCAATGAAGCTACAGGGTAAACTATTTAAGACTAATAAAAGAAAATATTTTTTCACACAATGTGTAATCAAACTCTGGAATTTGTTACCGAAGGATGTATTAAAGGCTGTTAATGTAGCTGGGTTTAAAAAAGGTTTGGACAAGTTCCTGGAGGAAAGGTCCATAAACCATTATTAAGAAGGGACCCAGGATATCAATGCTTGACCCATTACAAGCATTGAGGAACCTGTGTCTTTTGGGGAAACTGCTAGGTACGTATGACCTAGATTGGCCACTGTTGGAAACAGGATACTGGGCTTGATGGACCTTGGTCTGACTCAGTATGGCATATCTTATGTTCTTATATCTAAGTGATCAGCCTGCCTAGAAGACAGGATTGAGGTCAGCAATTACTCTTAATTAGAAGCTCCAATTCTTATCAAGCTTGGTTAGAACTAGTAGCCTGCTGTAAGCAGGTTCTACAAAGTTCCATTTAATTTGTAAAGCCAATTTGTTGTTATATGTCTGGGAGACAAAGGCAGGCAGCCATTTTGGTGTCTTGCTTTCAGGGTCATTTATTCTGGTAAAAGCTTGTTATCTGCACCCTGAGTAGAGTTATTTAAGGGCTCATAGCCTAGATTTGACCACTCAGTTACAGCGTGCAGATTGCAACATACTATAATTTAAGTGCACGCTCACAAACCTCTAGGTTTGGGCATTTACACCAGTTCGAGGGCTGGTGTAAATGTCTGTGCCTAAACATCAGGTATGATTTCTGACAATTACAATAGTATTTTATGTAGACAAGTAGGTGCCTGCTTGTTTTTATAAAAAAGCATAACTTAGGTGCCTGTGGTAGGGCATGGCGTGGGGTGGCCACGGCTCTTAAAATACCAGGCACACAAATGTTCAGGGACAAACAAAAACCCACTTTTATTGTGCTTCATTTAGCCAGCATTCCTTCCCTAGCTTGTTGCCTTCACAATCTGGTTCACAAAGCCCTTCCCCCAGCTCACAAATTAAAGTTCAGAAGAATACAGTTCAGTCACTCACTTATTGAATTTCCTACCTCACAGCAGGATGACTTTCCCAGCCTGGTTTGTAAGGAACTTTCTGTCTCCATGGGCCTCTCTCCGTTCTGCAGCCAGCTGGGTTCTTAACCTCTCCTTGTGAGCCACGCCTTCCCAGCCCTGAATTCTGTACTGCAGACTCTCTTAAAGAGAACTGTTGATAATTCCTTTGGAGAGGGATGGGTAACATTCTATATACCCCATTACCCACCCTCCCCCTCAGCTCAACGTGCCCCGTTAAGATCTTGCACATTGGTGCTAAGCACCACATTATTTCTGAAGTTTCTGTGTGTCTGGTGGTACATCAGGGAAAAGTTATTGCTTTCTTGACTCACTTCATTTAGTAGATTTTTATTTTTTAAATCATAGTCCTGGGATTTAGATGCAGGATATGTATTATAGAGTTTGTGATAATGGTGGCAGTTTCTGCTGCTGCGCTGATGCGTAGGATGTTTACTTTATATTTTGCCTGAAGTTGCTTCCCTCCTCTCATGAATGTGGACTAGATGCCTAATTTTGCGATGATTGTATGTGCTAGGGGAAAGTTGCTGTTTCTTCTTTTGTTTCTTGCATTCTGTAATGATTGTAGGATTTTTGCATATTAAAAGTCAACAATAAAAAAGAAACAAAAAAAATCACTGCATAATAGGGCCATTGGACTCCTTATGTCAAGTCAGCCACTTCAGGGGTGGGTGGTCCATTACCAGAGTAAATGGACAGCCGAGCAGGTAGTATTTGAAGGTCTCAAGCACCCATTTGACAGCCAGGGCTTCCTCCTTGATCACCGCATAATGCTGTTCCTGAAGAATCAGTTTTCTACTGATGAAGGCTTCGAGATGTTCTTCACCTCTGACTTCCTGGGCCTGAACAGCTCCTAAGCCCATTTCTGAGGCATCTGTTTCCACAATAAACACTAGAGAGAAATCAGGGCTAGTCAGAATGGGTTCAAAACACTGTAGTCAAATTAATTTTTGCATCACAGTCATTCTGCCTGCC
Organism: Ichthyophis bannanicus; assembly: GCA_033557465.1. Classification (NCBI taxonomy): domain Eukaryota; kingdom Metazoa; phylum Chordata; class Amphibia; order Gymnophiona; family Ichthyophiidae; genus Ichthyophis; species Ichthyophis bannanicus. The sequence goes on along the minus strand of CM066043.1, from coordinate 235,643,598 downwards.
AGGTTTGCTGTTTTAAAAGATGGAGCCCAGGATGGTACCAAGAATTTTGTTACTGACCTGATAAATGGTGGTTAGAAGGGAAGCCACATCATCAAATGCAATGCTTAATGTAATATTCCAAGAAACAATTTGATTTGGAAAAGAACAAATAGAAAAATCAGCAGGAAAGGGAAGCATGCCATGAATCCATGCCAATATTATACATTTACAATTCAATTTACCTGATACAGAAGGAGAATGGCTAGTCATGTTTGTCTTTATACTAATGGATATCAAGTAATGATCCAACCATGAAATGGGGTAAATGAGAAAGTCAGTTAATTGTATGAAAGTGGTGACAAATGAAAACAAATAATTCAGAAGGAACGTGAATGCATTAAGTAAATTTCCCTCTTCTAATACTGTAGTATACTTTTGTTGCTAATTTTAGATGGATCAATTGCATTGATGTTGAAGCCCCTAAAAACCACTAATTTACCATAACGAATAGCTAAATTGGATACTTTAGAAAAGTTCTCATAAACTGAAGAGGCCATCACTGGAGCACAATCAAGCAAAAGTAGCTAAAGGGGGAACTTGAGTTTACCTGTAGGCCAAGTACTTCAAAAGCAATAGGATGGAAAAGGTTTAATTCTGTTACAGAAACAAGAGTTTGGGTAAATAATGGCTACGCCATCTCCACTCCTAATTTGTTTGCTCTTGAATCTAAGGGTCAACAGGTTTCATTGCATAAAATGGGACCTTCATTTAAAAAAGCGAATCCATACACAGGGCTGTATTTAAGATTTTGGCACCCATGGACAAAATCCAACAAATCATCCTCTTTTACAAAGATCAAAGCCCAACTTAAAATCCATCCATCCCCTCAGTAGATTTCCTTATGTTTCCTACCCGTCCTCCTCCTCTCTCACCACCTTGCCTTGTCATGTCTCTTTTTCCCGTCTGTCCTATACCTATTGGTGTTCTCTTCATTTTTCCTGTTACAGTTTCTTTATTGCATTTTTATTCTAAACTGCTTTGCTGTACCCACATTAAACAATATATCAAATCATAAATAAATGAAATGAAATACAAGGGCAGGGTGAAGTGGTCTCAGAGATTCCAAAATGTTCCCTGTAAAATAGTTATCTCCAAGTTGTTATGCCCTGTTCAATGTAATTTCAGTTTGTTCAATGTAAACTGCACTGATGCAGAATAGCGCGGTATATAAGAGAATGTAAATAAATAAATAAAATGATTGTAGAGCCAGAACAGGAGCAGAGGGAAGCCATAATGCCATGGTGCCCCCCCCCCCAAATCCTCCATTAAAGCAGCACATACATATGGCCCTTAAGTAAGCAGGGGCAGGCTACTCTTTGGCCAGGGGATTTGACACCTTCAAAATTTGGCACCGAACCCAACAGTTGTCTGTTGCCTATGCCTAAATCCAAGCTTCTTTGTGCATTTTAGCATGCGGTAACATAGTAGCCCTTTCTATTAAATACATCATTTAGACTGAAGGCCCCACAGAAACAGGGAAATTCCTACTATACCTGAATATAATTCGCCTTGAACTACCAATGAAAAGCTGCAAGCTAAAAAATAAATAAATAGCAGCCCTCGGAAAATCATCTCATGATCCCGGAAGCTGAAATGCTTTCATCATCATTATCTATGCAGCCCTGCATTCATCTCCAGAACGTGAGCTCCACCGCCTCACCCTTTAACTTCAGCTGGGATGAATGAGGAGAAGGTAAACACCCTCCTCAGAAAACTATAGCTTGTGGAAGGCCCTGATGCAGTGAGATCAAAATATGGACCTAGGTCAGGACTTTCCGGGCTTTGAGAGATACCAACAGATAAGTGAGAGATTAAACACCTCTTTCTTTGCAAAACTGAAATTTGTTTAAAAATATGATTCTATATGTTTCAAAGAAGGTTATGTGAATACTTATCTGGATGGTGGTGCTGAGGTTCGCTGCTGGCTGGATAAGTACTGGCTCCTTCAGAAATCTGCCCCCAACATCCTGGCACTATCTGGAGTGTGCCGTGAAAGAGGTAATATCCAGCGGTACTAGATGGTAAATTACATCTATGACAGCTATGCACCCAATTTCATCTGTTCTCAGGCCTAGTTATTTCTTGGATGGGAGAATACCTTGGAAAAAAGGCCTGGAAATACATTTCCGGTCAATGTAATGCAACGTGTGCCTTTTGGTCATTGCTGATTCCTGGTGACCCAGTGGCTCCTGGGTATTCTTGGCAGTGTAATTGGAAATAGATTGCCAGGCCTTTCTTCCAAGGCAATGGCTGTTAAGTGACTTGCCCAAGGCCACAAGGAGTGCTAGTTGGAATCAAACCCTAGTCTCTTGGTTGCCCAGCCAGTGCTCTAACCACTAGGCTACTCCCCCACTATTTCTGGTCACGGCTTGTCAAAAAAAAAACAGGAGATAGTCTGCTACTACTACTGATCATTTGTATAGGCGTACACAAACAGACAACTATCCACAGGTCTGCCAGAAGCCAATATTTACTTGATGGCACTTAGCAAAAACAGCATGGAAGGCATGGAGATATGATAGTACTTTAGGACTCTTATGAGGTAATAATGCAGTAAATACTACCAGATCATCCTTTTATGATGGCCTGTTAGAGATTAAGCTGTTCTTGTGATAAGGATAATCATAACAGTGCCAGCATGGATGTTGGACATATGGATGAATTCTTTTGCACTAATAAGGGTTGTATGAATGGTTTCATTTTTGGAAACCAGTCTACGATTCACTCATCAAATGAACAACAGAAACTTAAATAAGCCCCTCGTGCTTTCATTCAATTGTAATTACGGATATATCCTCTGTTTTAAAAAATCTACCTCTTTGACACCACTCTTTGAAGTATGCTATATTTATGCTTTTCGTGTCAGTGTTGAGGTCATTGTATAGGGTTCTGATCAGAACCTGCAGCTTCGTATTAGTGGGAGTGGCTAAGTAGAAGGATCACTGAAATACTTTAAGCATTGCTCTGTCTTCAGGGATGAGATAGAAAGTAGCAGAAAACAGCTGAATCTTAATGACTGCAGTGGGTGGAGCAAGCCACATTTTTCTCCAGGAATACCTCGCACAGCAGCCAGTACTGCTCATTTCTCTATCTACAGTTCTCAGTCAGCGTAATCCTTTGTTTTGTCCTTCTCATTCGTGATGGGCGGTATGTTTCCCACAATAAGACTAATCACTATATTCAGAGACACAGAGAAAAAGAATCTTTAGATCTATGCCAGCCACAAGTGAATCTAACACAAGTCCTAGAATTGTTGGTTGTTTGAATTTTGTCCAATAGAGTCATGAGATTGACATCCACACTGCTGGGCTCATGTCAAGAGGTCAGAAACCCTACTGATGGGACACTTACCCAGGAAAGATTGCACAAACTACAACCAGAGTTTGTTTTGGCTTCGCAAAACAGAAATACTTGGTTCTGTTATTCACCAGAATATTTTCCTACAATAATGGTGTGGGCTAGAGGAACTCAGAAGACACAGGTCAGCTATCAAAGAAAATACAAGGCAAACAAGTTTTGCTTTCTTTCCCTACATTGGGGTCAATTATAGTATGCTGCATCAGAATTCTATGATATGAAATCTGTCAGCTACAGCAGAGCAAGGTAGAACACAAAGGATTCTTACGTTCTTTATCCTGTATCTCCTAATCGAATATAGTGAACAGCTGTGGATTGTATTTTTTCTCTTTGTCTCTTATTTGCTCACCGTTGTGGGTTATTTCACTGCATGTCCCATATACGTATTTCGTGAGGCTACTCTGAATTACAGGTAGAACACCGCATCTTTTAAAATCTGACCCCTGAAGTCTTTCAGTAGAAGCAAAGAATGTGTCACATCTCAGCCGGTAAATAAAAATGTTACCAAGAAGCTTGTAAAGCCCAGACTTCTTTTGCTTTGAAAAGGCTCAACCAGAGTAACATGAAGGGGCCTCGGTGACAGACACATTAAAACACCATTAAACTGTGAAATAGAACACAGTGTGAAAAATAGATTTAACCTTCACAGCATATCGATCTTTCCCCCACACCAGGCCTAAGTTCTTGGACAACTGTTTTATAATGGGTTTTACTTATTTGCCTGTTGCTATTCTGACTTCCTCAAAGGAGGGTGTTATTTCTAAAAGCTCCTGACAGCTGACTGAGCAAGTTGTCGCTCTGTGATCGCCCAGCATTCAAACGCTCTAGCCAGCAACTCCATAAACAAAAATCAGTTCTCTTAAAATGAAGAATTTCTTTGGGTCCTGATGATTGTAGTAGGATGGAGAAGAAAGAGGTGGGGAAGACGAGGCGTAAAAGCCTGTAGGAAATAAATATTTTAAAAAGTAAATAATTCCAAACTCCTTCCATCCCAAAGTGAGAGGTTGGACTTTGTCCATCAGGAAGGTGCAGTTGGCCAAGAATTGGACCTGTGTTGAATGGTTGCTTGTGCTCTCTTTCATGCTTTCAGTCTTCGGAGCTTGCTCAGCAAGAAAGATGGGTCTGAGCTGCAACAGACTGGGAGATGCTGCTGTATCAGGGAAAGAAGAGATAGACAAGGGAGTGTCAGGAAAGGATCAAACAGCAGCAAGAAAAGGCAGTGAAGAGAAAATAATATAAAGGGAATCTAGAGAGGGAGGGAGGCTGATATAGGAAAGTGTGTAAGAATCCAGCTTCACACCTACCATTGCTGCAGAGTGACTTCTTTTCTGTACCATAAATTCATATATAAAGGGGTCATTGGCACATCGCATGCTTGCAGCTCCAGAGACTATAAATTATGGCTTAGGAGACTGCTCATCATCTTCTTCCTATTTATTTTGATATTTGCTGTAGTGCCCTTGTCAACAGTAAGGTGGTTTACAGTCCAGTTTACAATATATAAGAATCATTGTTAACATGAAAAAGCAACATACAGTAGTCCTTCTTCAGGATTTCAGGTGTATCAGTGGAAAGGGTAGCATGAGGAGGGTACATAGTAACATAGTATATGACGGCAGATAAAGACCATCATGGGCCATCTAGTCTGCCCAGCAATGTGGCAAGCCACCCCTCCCCCTGCCTTTGTTTAGGGGTGTTCCCACCGCTCCATGTAGGTCACTCCTATTTGTTGAGATAGCAGAGACAGTGAAGGTTATTTTGATGTTATCCTGTTGTCCCATGCCATTTTGAATTTTGTCACTCTATTTGCTCCCATCACTTCCATCGGGAGGGCATTTCAAGCATCCACCACCCTTTCAGTGAAAAAGTATTTCCTGACATTGTCTTTCAGTTTACCCCCTTGTAGCTTCATGTTATGTCCTCTAGTTTTACAGCTTCCCATCTTTGAAAAAGGTTTGTTTGTTCATTAATACTCTAAATATTTAAAGGTCTGTATCATATTTCCCCTGTCCCTCCTCTCCTCTAGTGTATACATATTTAGGTCTTCAAGTCTTTTCTCCTATGTCTTCTGGCACAAGCACCAAATAATTTTGGTTGCCTTTCTCTGAACTGAACACAATATTCCAAGTGAGGCCTCACCAGTGAGTTGTACAATGGCATTAGTACCTCCTCCTTTCTGCTGGTAATTCCTCTCTGTATGCAATCCAGCATCCTTCTGACTTTGGCCACCGCCTTGTCACACTGTTTTGCCACCTTGAGATCCTCAGAAACAATCACTCCAAGATCCTTCTCCTGGTCCATGCACACTAACCTCTCGCCCCCTATTGCATACAATTTCCTTGGATTTCTGCATCCCGAGTGCATGACACTACACTTCTTCATATTAAATCTTAACTGCCAAGCATTAGATCATTCTTCCAGTTTTTGTAGAGCTTTCCTCATGTTATCCACTCCCTCAGGGGAGTCCACTCTTGCAAATTTTTGTGTCATCTGCAAAAAGACAGACTTTTCTCTTCAGTCCTTCAGCAATATCACTCACAAATACATTGAACAGTACCGGTTCCAGGACCAATCCATGAGGCATGCCACTAAATACATTCCTTTCATCCGAGTGAGTTCTGTTTACCATCACCTTCTGTTGTCTGTCAGTCAACCAATTTCTGATCCAGTTTACCATCTTGGGACCCATCCCCAGGCTGCTCAGTTTATTGATAAGCCTCCTATGAGGAGCAATATCAAAGGCTTTGCTGAAATCTAGGTAGATCACATCCATCTCATGCCCTTGATCTAGTTCTCTGGTCACCCAGTCAAAGAACTCAATCAGATTTGTTTGGCATGATCGTCTTTTGGTAAAACCATGTTGCCTTGGATCATGCAACCTGTTCGTTTCGAGGAAGTCCACTGTTCACTCTTTCAGGATTGCCTCCATTAGTTTTCCCACCACTGAGATAAGGCTTACTGGCCCGTAGTTTTCCACTTCTTCCCTATTACCACTTTTGTGAAGAGGTACCACATTAGCCTGTCTCCAGTCCTGTGGAACTTCTCTTGTCTCCAAGGATCTATTAAAAACATCCTTTAAAGGCCCTGCCAGAACCTCTTTGAGCTCTTCCAGTATCCTGGGCTGTATCCTATACGGTCCCATGGCCCTGTTTACTTTCAGTTTTGCAAGCTGTTAAAACATATCATCTTTTGTGAATGGTATATGTCAATCACAGGTGGTCCTTCTCCAGGATTTTCTTTAGTAAAAACAGATGTACAATGTAGACAGAATCAAAAAATAATCCACATCCTTGCCAGAGGGAATAGTAGGTGAGAGGAAGGGTGCATTTTCTTCCTATTACCTGGAGGGAGGGAGAGCCAATATCCCTAGGTAAGCTAGGCTATATGGAAGAGCCACATCTTTACACCTGCCTTAGATCTAGAATATGAGGTTTCTAGTCATAGATCAAGTAGAAGGGAATTCCATTATATCGAGGGATGACAAAGGGGGGGGGGGCAGTGAGTGCTCTCAAATCTAATCCTGATCGAGGAGGGAATCAAGAGAAGATTGGACTGAGAAGATTTCAATTGCCATGCAGAGTTATATAGAATCAAAGAAGATTCCAGAAAAGAGAGTACTCCAATGTAGAAGCACCACTACGAAAGCATGAGAATTTTAAACCTAAACCTGGCATTGATCAGAAGCCAGTGCTGCTGAATAAGAAGTGGTGTGACGTGATCTGACCTTCTGCTGTAGAGAAATTTTACAGCCGTATTTTGAGGGAGCTGTATTCTTCTCAGATTGGTAGCCATGATCCCTGCTAATAATACTGAGTTGCAATAATCAATGCAATTCAAAACTATGAATATGAGTTTTCAAGGAGGTGATATCTAGAAAAGGTCTCAGAAAAGATTTTACAGTGAGTAGCAAAGGTTTTATGGGTTAGAGAAGAGATATGAACATTGAAAGTAAAATACTGATCCAGGGAAATTCCAAGAATTACAATTGGAGAGCTATGTACTTAAGGATGATAGTCAGGAAGTAATTTATTTTTAGAAACCAGATTCCCTGGAAGAAGGTGGGTCATCAGCATTGGGTCCAAATCCTCTTTAGCAATGACCAATTGCAAGTCATCTGCACATAGACACTAAATTCTAAGCCCTGAGAGAAGGTGAGGGACAAGGAGTATATTAAAGGGGGTCGGGGCAAGGAATAAGTCCTGAGTGATTCCACCAGGAAACAGGAGAGATTCTCGACAGGATCTATTGTTCATGACCTTGAAGAAGCGGTAAAATAAATAGTATTGAAACCAATGTAGGGGTCAATCCAGATAGGCCTACGTTTTCCAACCAGGAAAGCAAAAGGGAATGGTTAATGATATCAGAAGCTGCACTAAGGTTGAGAGAGACAAGTAGTACAGTACATCTTTCCTTGCATCCAGATGTAGCCATATCTCATTTAGTAAAGCCATAAGGACAGTTTCGGTATTATAGCTCTTCGTAAAAGCAGATTGCCTAGGGTGAAGGATGTGACTGGAGGACAAATTGTGTAAGCTGCTGGGCAGCTACTTTCCTCAAGGTGGGAAGTCAGAGATGGGTCGATGGTTCACTAGGGATGCAGGGTCAAGATAGGATTTCTTGAGGTCTAATTCTACCACAGTATGGAACTAAATTGCTTTCCGAATAAGTTCTCGCTGAAAATTGCCACTAACTGGATATAGTTAGCATTTATCTGGAGAACGGCCACTTAATACAGATATTCAGCAGCTGCCACTATCCAAATAGTATAAATATAAACCCCAATAATCAGAATGATCACCACAATGTAATTATAAAGAAAAGATCATCTGAAACGCAGTGTTGCACCAGTGCTGGCCAAAATTATTATTCATTTGTCAGGTCCAACAAACAGGAGGAGAGCGGAGAAACACTCTGCTTGAATGTTTGTAAAGCCCTTTTAATAAATTCATATAAATGTGAACAACTTATCTTATAAACAGAAGTGTCAGAACATCCCTTCAATCGCTAGTAAGTTGTCAATACACAACATGCATGTTTCGGGCCGATGCAAGGACCTGCTTCAAGTGTAAAAAACAGCTGTAGACATCCACCGCCGTTTATAAGATAGGTTTTTCACATTTATATGAAATTAATAAAAGGGCTTTACGAACATCCGAACAGAGCGTTTCTCCGCTCTCCTCCTGTTTGTTGGACCCGACAAACGAATAATAATTTTGGCAGCACTGGTGCAACATTGCGTTTCAGACGATCCAAATACTCTCACGGAATATCTGAATAATGTAGACAGTGCTGCAATTGTCAGATAGCCCTTTGAAAAATGGGGCTTTCTGAAGATTACAGTAGTTCTAAAGTTATTATGGCTGGGTAATGAAGCACCCAATTTCCCTGAGAATTTCCAATTTTATCAGGAACAAAAAAATCCTTGGTAAGATCTCTAAAAGTGTTAAAGCCGATTCCATGGTCATTCCTAACAAAGGGAAACCAATTTAGTACACTCACAAGAAAAGTATTCTGCAAATTATGTCATATTAAGCAAATTCGGGCCTCTCATTTGAAAGCCTTTGACTGCTTGTGCAAACAGTGATCATGGTGCCACTGGACTACTGCAATATCCTTTATCTAAACTCATAATGAAGACGCAGATTCTACAGTATACAACTGTCAAAAGAATCCAAAGATAGAATGAATGGGAACGAGCAGCTCCCTAGCATTGGTTGCCTGTTTCAGTCTGAATTATATTTAAACTAGTGTGGTTTTTTTGTAAACTTTTACATGGATTTGCACCAGTTTATATAATTTTTATGGTGAATTTTCACACGTCATCTAGGTCTTTGTGTTCAGTGGTGATTCCTTCTTATAAGAACTTTCATTATAAACGCACTTTAGACAAAGTATTTCATTTTAGAGCATCAAAAGAATGGAATTCACTTCCAGTGGACATCAGATGCGAGTTCAACTCTGTGGGGCTGATTCTATATAGGGCATGCAGAGAGCTGCACGTGAAAAATGCATGTTAAGTCCCCATTTGAAACGACTTGTGTGCATGAATTGGAGCCTACATACACACTTTAGGTGGTCACGATTCTGTAAGCGTGCAAGTAAGTCTCATGGTGTGCGCTTTTCAGGTGGGGCGTGCACAGGTATTTAGCTTCTAATTAATTATGATGTTAAAAGTTACTGATATAAATGTTATTTTGAACGTTCATGAACTGTATCACTGTTTACAATGTTGTAGAATGTATCTTATGTTTAATGCTTAGTGGCTGCAAAATCTAACAGCAGAAGTACCTGTAGTGCCAATTGGCCCTCTTATTTTCAAAAGAGATTCCCTTTGAAAATGTACTTGCAAGTTCACCAATACAAGCTACCTGTGGGCCTGCAAACAATGTGAATATTCATAAAATTGTTCCCATGATACTTAAAATACTTCAGAGATTGGCTGTAGTTGTTGCTTTTCAACTACTGCAGTAATCACAATGTCGGCATTAGTCCATGCGTTTCCGAGTGCCTGCATCTACGGCTGTGCCCATACAATCCCTTTGCTCCTCTGAGCTCTCTATTTTCAAGGTCCCTGATGGGATTAAACTAATGGAAACTATGTGGAAAGCTGGATGACACCCAATGAATTGGAATGCCATCCTTCTGGACTTCAAGCAAACTAACAGGTCCGTGGCCCGTGTTAGCTAAAATTGCATCTGTAACTCTTTGCTGGCCTAATGTGCTGTAGTACATAATGTGAAGTGGGGCGAATGTGAAAGGAGTGCGGGACAGTCCTGGTGGCCTGATTTTTAATGATGCCCAGTGGAGTAGGGGAGTGGCCTTGTGATTAGAGCAGCAGGCTGAAAGGTAGGGAAACCAGCTTCAAGTCCCACTGCCGCGCTTTGTGATCTTGAGCAAGTCAGTCAACACAAATGACAGATGTTTTCAGTAATTGTTTCGGTTATCATCACAGTAGTGCACGTCCATATAATGCACATGTTGTGATCATTTTACTTCACATGACTGCTCTTTGAATTTGATGTATTAAGTTGATACAAGGCCCAGGTTCTCACAGATTCCCACTGGCCTTGTCCATCTGCAGCTCCACCCTTCAGGCCAGCAGGACCCATGGAACTCCCGCTGGCTTTTCGTCCTGCTGCTATGCAGGGCAGGTGGTATTGTTCTGTATTTGCAAACAAATACATACATACAGACAATTTCCTCCACAGCCATCTGGAGTCTTCTCAATAAACTCTATTGCATATCTGAAACATGCTTAAAAATGAGTGCGCGGAAAGTACATAGGCTGTGTGCTAAATGAAGAGGGTGTGCCCAGCATGTCCTCTGTATTACACAGACGTGTTCCTTACTACACAGTAACATTCCCAAATAATACAGGTGTAGTTTGTCCTAGCTGAGGAGGTGGTGGCAAGTACATCCATGCTAACTGCAGCAAGTGCCATCGAGTCAGTGTCGACTCATGGCGACCCTCTGGATAGTTGTTCTAAACTGTTTTTGGTCTTCAGTCAGGCAGTTCATTGTTGATAGAGTGGCAGCCATAGCTGCTGTTATTGTATCGATCCATCTCATTGCTGGCCTTCTTCTTTTGCATTGACCTTCTACCTTGCCAAGCATGATGTTTTTCTCTAGTGATCTCTCTCTTTGCATGATATGTCCAAAGTATGAAAGTCGAAGTCTTGTCATTTGAGCTTCTAAAGAAAGCTTAGGTTTGATCTCCTCTAGTACTGACTGGTTTGTTCTTTGGGCAGTCCATGGTATACACAGTATTCATTGCCAGCACCATAATTCAAAGGCATCAATTTTCTTCCTATCTTTTTCACTGTCCAGCTTTCACATCCATATGGTGTTATTGAACATACCATGGCTTGAACAAGTCAAATCTTTGTATGGAGAGAAACATTTCTGCCCTTGAGAATCTTGTCTAGGTCCTTTATAGCCATTCTGCCAAGAGCAATGCGCCGTCTGATTTCTTGACTGCTTGTTGTTTCTTTGATCGTTGATCCAAGTAGGTTAAAATTGAATTGACCATTAGCATGCAGTAATTCCACTCCTCCCCCCCATGTTAATCATAATGTGGGCCCCACACTCACTTTCCACCCCTAACCCACCCGATCCCCACCTCATTGTACACTAAGCAGTTATCATAGGATTATTTACTGTGCTGATTGCTTTTAGCGCGCAGTAGCTGTTATTGTGGGTTTGAGCTAAAACATTGCACACTAAAGTGCACATTAACCATTACCACAATTTAGTAAACATGCCCCTAAATGACTATTTTCTTCTTGTGCATATACACATTTTCCATTCTGAGAGGCTTTAGTACAATGAAGAAGAGGAGATATGAGAGAGGAGGCCCTGATTTGTATGACTCTGTCTAATTATTGTCACCATCATTGTGTTGCCTGTCTTTAATATGTTTGTTAGGATATGTTATTACTAAAACACTTTTCTGCTACTTCTTGAAAAGATAGTATATCACACTTCTAAATAAACTAAACTAATCCACTCTAATTGGATAGTAGAGGGAGTTATCAAAAGGGGAGTCAAGAGACCAGGGTGCATTTTTGGCCAGACAAGTTGCTGGCCACATACCGTAGGTAGAGAAACAAGAAGGCAGCCAAGGGTTCATGATTGACATGGCATGAGTAAAACTAGCCCATATGGAGAAATTGCCCCGAGAGAGAAACCCATGAGTTACATGTACAAATGCCATGCAGCCCTCTGAAAATAGCCTCCATGATCACAAACAAAGACAGCGCATATAAGAATAACAGAGAGGACCTTAAGGACGGAATTTACTAAAGAATTAAAAATATAAACAAATTCATCCTGCCATTAATCACGTATGTTTTTCCCTTATTCGTTAAGAGCTACAGTAACTATCAAAATTATTGCACCTAAAGAGGCACTTTTTTGTAATTAATAATGTAAAATAAAGAAGAAGTGATCGAAAATATTTGCATCTTATTTTATTTTTTTTCTATGCTGGGAAACAATGATGGGAAGGTGAATCTGAAAAGAAATAGCACAAGCAACTGCGCGAAGAGAAGAGGAGCTGAATTTCAAGGCCTATTTTCACCTAAATTTCATCACCTGAATTTTCAGCAGAAAATAGGCATATCAATTAAAACGCAGGTTTCTAAAGTTGGGTTTGTTGTTCATTCACCTAACGTCAGGAACCTCGGTTAAAAGACCCAGCCAGCAATGTGCATCAGTACTGAATGCCTAACTTTAGCCTCCGCCCTGGCCCACCCACTTTTAAGCACCTTCATTTATGATCTTAATGATTTAGGCTCTTAAATATAAGAGCACAGATAAGGCTAGTTTTTAATTTTTCCAAGATCTAGGTAAATCATGGCTACAAGCAAGATACTGTATCAGTTCATGATGACAAACTTGTCTGGAGCTTTGGACAATGAACTTATATCCCATCTTCTTGAGTTCCAATTATTTTTCATTGGGTTCCATAATGTTCTTATGTTCTTTCAGTTAAGACTGGGAAAACTATAAGAGGACATGATTTCTTAAAGTATCCATGTAAATATTATGTGACTTTTAGAGCAAATAATTATGAGGCAGATAGTCAAAAGACATCACCATGTGGCTTTGGGATTACCAAGACAAATCTGAAATCTGGAAAAAAAACAAAACCCTACCCTTTGGATAAAGTTTTTCAAATAGCATATTTGAAAACTGAAAATTCAACAAAATAAAATATAAAGAAAAACAAACCAAGAAATCCCTCCAAAATGAAGTGACATCTTAAAATATTTGTATACTATTGTATTACTTTAGTCAGAGCTTCCTGCAGAAACATTTTAATTCTTAACTTTGTTTTTCTTTTTCATTCCATTCAATTTCATTTTATTATTTTAGCATATAAATTCATTTTAAGCATGTAAGGTTTTATCTGTGTGCATAAAATCAATTTACATGTGTACATACAATTTTACATTTGTAGAAAATGAATGCGGCTAATGAAATGAAGCTGATTAAGAGCGCATCCCTAAGTTTACATGACTTGTAGTGATTCATAAAGAATCATAGTGGAAGATATTCAGTGTGTCTCCTCCATCCTATTTCAGACCAGTAAAAAAAAAAAAAGAGTCCTGAGTTGTGTTTTTTTGTTTTCCAAATTGTATTCAAGTTTTAGAGTACATACAGTAACATTACGGAGAAAGAACGAGAACACAAAACATATCCCAACCCACCCTTAGCTTCTCACTGCACAGGCTCCCAATACTCACAGAAACCAAATGACATCCAATCAGGTGGAAGATAAAGCAAAAGTATCCAAAGTTTTCCATTCGCCCTTATCGCTACTACAATTAATAGAAGCAGCGCAATACGCAGTTTCATACCTTCAGTACATACATATCATGTTCCGCCACTGGTGGTAACCTAAAGATATAAAATTCTTCCAATACATATGAAATGAGCTTAATCGCAAATGCATAGACATCCGTCTTTTGCAAGACCTATATATATTATTGTTAAGGATAGTGAATATTTGCACCCAGAACTGCTTCCAGAAGCCCTGTAAATTAGGGAACTCAAAGAACATCTGTATGAGAGTTCCAATATGTGTGGCACAGGACCAACAACAATTACCAGTAGCGGCCTTCCATTTAATAAGAGCCACTATGCGCCAAAAAGTAGAGCGTCTGTGTGAGAGAAGCTGAAAAGGATATACATAGAAACACGACGGCAGAAAAAGACCACATTTATTGATTTATTTTATTTATTTAGCTGGGCTTATATACCGCTTTTCACCAGGTCAAAGCGGTACATGGCCTAGTCTGTCCTTCCATTTCAACCACTACAACAGTACTTTTTTTTCCCTTTAGAGATCCTCTGTGTTTGTCCCATGCTTTTTTGAATTCAGATACTGTCGTTGTCTCTACCACCTCCACTGGGAGACTATTCCACGCATCTACTACTCTTTCTGTAAAGAAATATTTCCACATATCACTCCTGAATCTATCCCCTTTCACCCTCATCCTATGTCCCCTCGTTGCAGAGCTTGCTTTCAATCAAAAGAGGCTCGCCTCCTGTGCATTTATGCCATGGAGGTATTTGAACGTCTCAATCATATTACCTCTATCCCACCTTTCCTCTAAAGTATTGTGGTGGCGAAGCAGGTTTAGAGTGTAAAGAAAAGGGGAAAACACAGTCCTTTTTCCCTGAGCCCAAGAGAACTGCAGGCACAGCAGGGGTTAAAACTCTAAACAAAGAAAAAAACTCCCTACACAGTAGTGTAGAGCTGGAGACACACCCAATCTCCAAGGAAACCAAGGGAAGTGACGGGAGAGGTTTGGTGGCGGAGTCTAGAGCTATAGGACAGCCCCAAACATTTAAGTAGAGAGAAGCTATAGCAAGAGGGTGTGGAAGTGAGGAGAGTGAAGGGAGGAGCGAAGAAACTGAGTGGAGGAGCTCTAGTTCCAGGAAGAGGTCTAAGAGAAGGTCCCAGCCAGAGTCCCGGCAAAACACTCAGCAGAGACCCGGGGAGAGATCCAGGAAGAGGTCTGAAATAAGGCTGGAAGAAAGGTCAGTGGCAAGCCCTGGAGAGGAATCTTCTGAAGAGGAGATATTCTCTAGGAGGTGGTGGACTGGCCAAGAGACTCCTGAGAGTACTAGAAGTAAGGAGACTCGAAGGACAGGGCTGAGGGACAAATCTCTCACTGGAAGCCTCAAGGGGGAATCCTATTGCAAGCAGTACAGAGACAGCTCCAGCCCAGAACACAGTTCAGCTGGCAGTAAGTCTGCAGCTAAGGTGGAGCCCTGGAGAGCCTGTTTTAAGCAAGGTACTGTTGAGAAGCAGGAGAGAGGAATATCCCTGGAAGGACCAGAAAACAAGCTAACACCTGTGGCAGGGTCTGAAAGGAGACACGTTGCTGCTAGAAAGGTGAGCCCATTGCAAGCTGTTAAAAAGTTATTGAACAAGAAAGCTTTGTCATGCCCTTCCCCCATAGCCTCAAGTAGAGAGGAGTCTCAGTGGGAGCAGCTGTTGTGAGTGTTGAAACAGCTGAAGCCTTCCCATGCAGACGCTGTGGATAACACGTTATTGAAGGAACCCAGTGAAGAGAAAATGGAAATATAAATCAATGGTGTAGAGAATGATTATTCTGATATGGAGATGGAATGCTCTTTCTGTTCTAGTCAAGAATAAGAAACGGAGGGGTTTTTAAAAGTAATTAGGAAAAACCCAGAAGTTTTTAAAGGAAGTACATTCTCTTCTGAAACTCATGCCTTTATTTATGCATTAATGAGAGCTGATCTGATAAGCTCCAAGAAGTTAATGAATGTCTGGGAAAACTAGAGTGAAAGTACGTTTGGAAAAGAATGTCAGAAGATTTTAAACAGTTGGTAACCAGGAAGTTAAGGTGCTGCAAAACATGTGAGAGAAACAGTTGAGTGTTGTGCTGCATAACTTGGAGACCTGGGACCAGAACCTATTTGTAAAGGAATGATTTGTGAGACATGTTGTTTAAGTTAAGCCGCAGAAGCAAAGTCAAGGCATGGACTATGTATCAAGGCTTATGTTCTTTTTGAATGGAGAAGTATCCTGAGTTTTGTTTTGTAGTACCTGAACTTCTAGCCAAAGAGTTCAATTGGTTAGGTAGAGCTTTATTTTCAAATAAAGAAATTTTCCTGTGACCTTCAAATCTCGGCTATAATCTTTGTGACACAACTACATTGCGAAGAAGCCATAGTACTGGGTTCCAGTTTACTAAGAAGGACGTTCAAGGTACCCCCATTACACCTAGGCATTCGCCTAGCCACCAGGGGGGCCTTGACAGTATACATATTAAGATACGAGGCAGGTACCCCCAAAACTGGCTCCAGTGAGTGCATGTGAGTAAAGCGCCTGCATCTTTTTCCCACTGGTGTTCAGTTCCAGCACACACTCAACTAAGGTCTTCATAGAAAAGAGAGTAAAAGACCATTACGAGTGCTTTCGTGTTGCTAAGTCTACGCACCTTGGCCCAAAGATCACCCCAGAGTTCTTACATTGATGCCAGAATGTATGAAGCACTGCCTAAGTTGACACCATTGAAAAAAAACAACCAAACTCCCGCTGAAGCTCAGCAAGTCTTTAATGTGTCAATCATGTGGAAGGGAGGAGTGGCCTAGTGGTTGGGGCAAGGTACTTCAGGCCGGAAGGTCGGGGGTTCAAATCCCTCTAGAGGACAGCAACCTTGGGCAGGAAGGACTGGGGTTTCTAGTCCCACAGGTGCTCCTTGTGGTCTTGGGCAAGCCACTTAACCCTCCATAGCCCATGTTCCCTGTAAAATAGTTATCTCCAAGTTATAATGCCCTGTTCAATGTAATTTCTGTTCGTTCAATGTAAACCGCACTGATGCAGAATAGCGTGATATATAAGAGAATGTAAATAAATAAATAAATAAATCATTACCAATTGCTCCACTGTCCAAATCCCATGAAGTTGCCAGATTCATAAGTTGATAGTGTGCTTATTTATCTTAAAATAGCAGTTTAAACAAATGGATATGTTTTGAGAGAGTCCAGAAATATCTAAACAATGTGGAAGGAGGGCTTGAAACACCTGCTTCATAGAGACCAGGATAGGGGAGTACCCTTTATGCCCTTCAAAAGTCATACCCAGTAGTAGGTGTTAAGGGAAGTACTCAATCAATTGCTACTCAATTCTTGCCCAAACCGGAAGGATATCTATTAGTAACTGGCTACTCCATAAAACCCTTTGCTTCAGAATATATACGGTGTGGTACCACTGTATATCTGAAAAGTGGACTACTCCATTCTCTTTGGGAAGTTTACTAACAGTTTTTCCATTCTCTTATAAAAGGAGTCGGGAAAAAAATGGAAGCATGCTGAGAATGTCATTTATGTTAGGTACCAAGACCATTTTAATGACTTCCAAATGTACCCACCATGTGAGAGCCAAAGGAGACCAGGAAGAAGTGTGCATCTGTATCAAGGAAATACAGTCCACTGCGTTCCGGTCCATCATAGTTTGTAATGAATTTACAAGTATTTAAAGGCTGAGTCCGCTCACTGAAAAGGGAAAAACCGGAGCATCTCCTGCGAAACATGACCATTTAAGGGGAGCACAGCCAATTTCGTCCAGTTAATTTTATAGCCGGAGAACTGTGAGTAGCACTCGATAATATTCAGCATCTTCATCAAAGTCTCTGGAGTTACAAAGAGCAGAAGATCGTCTGCATATCCTGAGAGCTTAACAGAAAGATCACCAAGGGAGAAACCATGTATCACAGCCAGAGTAGAAGTGCCAGAGGTTCAAGGGCTAAGTAAAAGAGGAGACAAGAGAGGAGACATCCCTGTCTCATACCACGTGATAGTGAAAAAGGAGGCTGACAATATTGAGTTAGCTAGAATCCTTCTCACGGGATGCAGGTATAATAGATAAATTTGATCAAGGAACCTTTCCCCAAATCCAAACCAGCAAAGAGTCTGCAAGAGATAGGGCCATTCTAGCCTATCAAATGCCTTTTCTGCATCTAAGGAAAGATCTATCAAAGGGTAAAAAATGTCTTGAGCACTGATCTGGGTGAATTTACTTTGGGATAACTTTGTTCATCTGGGATGCAAGAGCTTTAGCGTAGATCCTGTAATCACGTTTAATAATGATATAGGCTGACAGCTGGCTACCTTTGCGGGTCTCTTCCAGGCTTTTCTAGAACTACCACAATGATATCCGTAAAATTTCCAGTCACAGGTACCTGCTCCCGAAGCTTTGGGGCTAGTAAAGCCTGAAACACTCTATAAAAATCTAATTGAATTGCCCTGTAGTTTTACCAGACATTTGCAAGGGTATTTCAGGAAAAATAAACCCCCAAGCTGGAGGACCCGTGGTCGCAGGATTAAAAATTCACTCCTGCGTCGTCTTGTCTCCCTAGCTAGGTCAGGAAATATCCGAACGAGGCACCCCTTAAATAATACATTCCTTTTCTTGAAAAACATCCTTAATAACCAATCTCTATCAGAAACCAGTGCAAAGGTGACTATACAAGTCGCAGGTTTAACCAAAACTGTATCTGAAATTTCCAACAATTCAGAAACATTCAGTACATCCATTCCCCCAGCCCCAGTCTCAGAAGAGACGGGGGTCTTCCTAGAGGTAGGAAGATAATAAGCTTTAACCAATGGGGGACATGTATCCCCAGAAACCCCCAATACCTCTAACAAGTAACTTCGAAACATTTCCTTAGGAGAAACATTAGGCATACAGGGAAAATTAACCAATCGTAAATTAGCTAACTTAGAAAAATTCTCAAATTGTTCCATCCTAATTTTAAACTGATTAGAGTCCTTAATAAAAGACTCAGATAAAGTCTCAAACTGAGTACTTTTAACAGAAACATCATCCACAGTTGATTTTAACACTGTCAAGTCCTGTTCCAACTTTAAGATACTGGCAGAATTGGATACAACCTGATCTTGGAGTCCCTTAAACTGTGTTCCAAAAACTTCCCCAAGCTGATTAATCGCCATCCAAATCGATTCCAAAGTGAAGTGCTCCGGCCGAGGCAAAAGAAAAGAAGAATAAGTCAGCCCCTGCTGAAGAGCTGGCAGAACACTACAGGGCAACGAAGTTCCAAAGGAGGGGGATCCAGAGCCTCCAACCGACACCGGAGCAGGGCTCGAAGATTCGACCAAAGATTTTGTAACTTGCCCGGTCGAAGGAATTGCACCCTCTAATTCACCAGGCACCAGCGACCCTATCCTTCTCAATTAATTTCCTTTTTAAATAGTCGAGGTTCCTAGGGGGTTTGTAGGTGGGCCTGCAGATGTTATTAGTTTATATGGGCTGTATCACACCTAACCTTATATTGGAATATTTTTCCTTTGTATTATTTACTTTGGTCTTGGATCCCCCTCTATATTGTGGACTGTATTAGGGGTTCATTTTGGTGTATTGTATTCCTTTGTATTTTCTTATGGTGTATTTGCGAATGTCCTCCCTTTTTTCTGAGCAAGTGTGTTTACTTGTATTTTTGTTTTGAAAATCAAATAAAAAAAAAAAAAATCTAATTGAAGACCATTTAGACCTTTGCTCAGCGACATCAAATCAATCGCTTGTAGAAGTTCTTTTTCCATAAGGGGGCTATCAAGATCCTGCATATAGGTCGAGAAAAGGTTCAGGCGGGTAACACCAGTAGCAAAGTGTTGAAATGCACTTGGATTGTTTGAGGTTTCGGAAGAGTAGAGAGAACTATAGAACTGGCGAACACTTGAGTAACTATGGCTCCCTCCTCCCCAGTAATCTATGTGATGTGCATTGTGACCTTACGTGCTTTTAAAGTGTTAGCTAGTAAACGTCCTACCCAATTGAACTCTGCAAAATATCTACTCTGTTGGTCACTATCTGTTGCGCCTCCGTACTCAACTGCAAATTGTATTGGTAGCAAAGTTGCTGCAGCTGTAATAACATGGAGGGGTCTGATCTGCATGCCAGGGTCTGTTCCTATTCCCTGATTTTATTCTCCAGTTCCAGAAATGCCTTCTTTGTTGCTTGAATGCCCCAATGGTATAACTAGTGTGGCGGGCGTGCCTCCACCAGGCGGTCGCCTAGTTAAGACGGGCTCCCATCTTGTATCTTTTAGTTTTAAACGTGTAGTTGTGTATAAAAGCAGTCCAAGTGGTTTTCAAGCAACACAGGAATTTTTATTGATTTTTAACTTGGTGCAGTTTAGTAACAGTCCTTTGTAGAAGATTCCAAACTCAGCAACAGAAAACAAGGATATTTTCTCCCAAATAAAGTTCTTTACAAACAGTGTGTTTCAGTGGTATTATTTACAAGGAAATGTCTTTACTTCTTTCATTAGGAAATTTCTCATCTCAGAAACAACAGCTTTATTTGCAGTTAAAGCACACAACGGAACTTAGTAATTCTGTCGGCTCCCTTTAGCTGCTTCAGTTTAAAACACTTCTCAGCTGGTCAGCACAGAACTCAATTGCATCATCTACTTCTCTTCAACAGACAGAGCTTTGCAAGTTTTAAACTAGGAGATTTCCTTTCTCTCTTTTCAAAGCTTTTAGCTATCATGAACCTGAGAACTGCTTCCTGAGATTCTTCCTAGTATTTTACTTCTTTCAATCAGCAGTAACACATAGAGCACATTCCATTTCAGAGCAAGGGGAATCAGGGTCATCTTCCTTATAATCTACCTCCATTTCTTCCTCTGCACTGCCTGATTGTAGAACTTGAATACGTTCAGGTACTTTAAGGTTTATATGCTTTAACAGCTTAAACAGTTTCTCCCATTGAACTGCCTTTCTTTCTCTTGGTAAAACATTAACAGGCTTTGTTTGCTTGGCTTTATCTACCAAACCCTTCTTCCTGTTCTGTGTGCTAGCAGGTATAACTATCTCCTCAGTATCTGAGTCAGAGTTATAAGCATTAACTCTTTCCAACTTTCCTCTCCTACCTTGGAGCTTAACCGTGGGAGTTTCACAGCTGTGACATCTGTTGGAGGTTGCATCCTCTGAGTCAGAGCTGCTCAGGGAATCACTGCAGGATTTTCTTCCAGCTTTCCTGGGCTTTCTCAGCCTGAAGATTTGTCTTTCTTCAGAAGAAGCTGAGCCTTCCTGTTCTAGCTTTCTTACAGCCAGCCTTTTGCCTTTCTCTCTCCTAGAAGGAAAGTACTCGGCCTGTCTTCTGGCCTTTCCCCAGCTGTTGCTTCTCAAGCTGTTCCCGTGGCTTCCAACACCTCCAAGGCTTCTAACAGTTCTACCGAGTCTATCCCTTTCTGTTTGCTTAACCTTAAATGCTGGGCAGTGTGCCTCCCCTTCTGGCTCCACCCACAGGTGTCCCTTATCCTTACTTAGGGTTTATTTTATTTATTTATTTAGTATACATTTGTATACCGCTACTTCCAGCGATCAGCAGCGGTTTGATTACAGATTGGAAATTGTCAAATCATGACAGGAAATTTTTGAGGTATAAACACATTGATTAGACAGGAAAGCACAGCACACAGAGAACTATTTTACAGGGAACATGGGCTATGGAGGGTTAAGTGGCTTGCCCAAGACCACAAGGAGCACCTGTGGGACTAGAAACCCCAGTCCTTCCGGCCCAAGGTTGCTGTCCTCTAGTGGGATTTGAACCCCTGACCTTCCGGCCCGAAGTACCTTGCCCCAACCACTAGGCCACTCCTCCACTCCTTGCCATGGAGTCTGGGTGTGGCTTCAGCCTAGCTCTGCAAGTGTGGTTTCTTTCACTGCTTTTACTTTTGCACATGTGTTTAGGTGAGCCCATCCCCCTTAAAGAAGCAAAAGTTCCTTTTTCCTCTATTTCCCAGGGCTGTGCTACACTCTCCTTACCACACTAGTAATGTGGGCCTATATATATGGCCTTAAAAACCCTCTCCCACCAGGCCCACCCAGAGGTGTCATGAGGAGAATTGCATGAGAAATAAGTGTTGATGGCCTGTTTGGTAGCATCAAAAAAGGACTCCTCGCAAAGGAGAGACTTATTAAATCTCCAGGCCTTGCTGGCAGGGGACGTGGGATATAAATGCAGAGACAGGGTAATCACTGCATGATCAGAAACAATAGTTCCTAAAATGTCAGAAGAAAAAAAATCAGGTAACAAGGACTTGGAGATAAAAAAAGGAACCAATCTGGGAGTGAGACTTATGCTGTATGGAAAAGAAGATAAAGTTTTTCTATGTTGGGTGCTGGAGGAGCCATGGGTCAGTCAGACTACAGGCAGACAAAAAGGAAGAACTATACTAGGAACCTTCCCCAGGCGATGAGTTTGAATGAGTTTACTGGTCTAACAGCAGGTCCAAGACAAGATTAAAATCTCTGCCCAAAACTATAGGAGTAGGGGAACTTCTGTTAACTCCTTAGAAACATTCTGGAAGAAGGTGGGGTCATCAGCATTGGGACCATAAGAAGTAAACAGTGCTACCATCACCGGACCAAGTAGAATTTTGGCCCATGCCTATCTACCAGACACATATGCGTGAGTTTGTAAAACTATAGGGGTTAGAGCTCTCCTTATTAAAATAAAATAGGTGGTAAGTTAGATTTTGATGTGTACGCTCATAAGAACATAAGATATGCCATACTGGGTCAGACCAAGGTCCATCAAGCTCAGTATCCTGTTTCCAACAGTGGCCAATCTAGGTCATAAGTACATAGCAGTTTCCCCAAACTTCACAGGTTCCACAATGCTTGTATTGGGTCAAGCATTGATATCCTGGGTCCCTTTTTAATAATGGTTTATGGCCCTTTCCTCCAGGAACTTGTCCAAACCTTTTTTAAATCCAGCTACACTAACAGCCTTTACTACATCCTCCGGTAACAAATTCCAGAGTTTGATTACATGTTGAATGAAAAACAATTATCTTATTTGTCTTAGTTTATTCTGTAGTTTCATTGCATATCCCCTAGTCTTTCTATATTCTGATAACGTAAACAATCAATCTACGTTTACCCGTTCCACTCCGTTCATTAATGTATAGACTTCTATCATATCTCCCCTCTGCCGTCTCTTTTCCAGGTTAAAGAGCCCTAACCTTTTTAGCCTTTCTTCATAGGGGTATCCTTCCATCCCCGTTATGATTTTGGTGGCTCTTCTCTGAACCTTTTCTAATAACACTATATCCTTTTTAAGATATGGCAACCAGAATTGCACACAATATTCAAGGTGCAGTCGCTCCATGGAACGATACAGAGGCATTATAATATCCTTTGTTTTATTTTTCATTCCTTTCCTTATGATACCTAACATTCTATTTGCTCTCTTGGCTGCTACTGCACACTGGGCAAAGGGTTTCAACATGTTATCCACAATGACACCTAAATCTTTTTCTGGGGTGGTGGTTCCTAATGTGGAACCTTGCATCGTGTAACCATAGTTTGGGTTGTTCTTCCCTAGGTGCATAACCTTGCACTTGTCCACATTAAATTTCATCTGCCATTTTCATGCCCAGTCTTCCAATTTATCAAGATCATCTTGCAATTTTCCACAATCCTCATGGGTTTAAACAACTTTAAATATTTTTGTGTCATCTGCAAATTTGATAACCTTACTCGTTATTCGCTTTTCCAGGTCATTTATGAATACGTAAAAAAAGCAGCGGACCCAGCACAGATCCCTGGGGTACACCACTATTCACCTTTCTCCACTGGGAAAATTGGCCATTTAGCCCTACCCTCTGCTTTCTATTTTTTAACCAGTTCCTGATCCACAATAGTACACTGCCTCCTATCCCATGACTCTTTAGTTTTGCCAAAAGTCTCTGACGAGGGACCTTGTCAAAGGCTTTCTGAAAATCCAAATACACTATATCAACGGACTCACCTTTGTCTACCTGTTTATTCACACCTTCAAAAAACATAATAGATTAGTAAGACAAGATCTTCCTTGTCTAAAGCCATGTTGGCTGTCTCCCATTAAGCTATGGCATGTTCAGTAATTTTCTTCTTTATGATGGTTTCTACCATTTTTCCCAGTACTGACATCAGGATCACCAGTCTGTAGTTTCCCGGATCACCCCTGGAACCCTTTTAAAAAATTGGCGTTACATTGGCCATCCTCCAATCTTCAGGTACTACAGATGATTTTAATGATGGTTCACAGATTACTAATAGCAGGTCTGCAATCTCATATTTCAGTTCTTTCAACATCCTTGGATGCAGTGGAGGAGATGATATGAGAGTACACACCAGAACCGAACTTAGCCACCTCCCGTGCAGGCAAGCGCATTTCTTGCAAATAGACTACATCCGCTGGCAATACAGTAAAATCTTCTTTCATTTCACTGGATGATTCAGTCCCTTGGTGTTTAAGGAAAGAAACCTAAGGGGCGTAGCCATCACTCACTCGAAATGCACAGAACAGCCTGGCAAACATGGTATAGGCTGAAACATTGAGGACAGGGATACACCCGCCTTGACACAAGAATTAAGCGATAGGGCTGCAGACAGTAGAACCATCTGGAAAATACTCTTAATAAAAACTTCAAGCTGTGAAAACAAGCCAGGAGATATACCCAAACATCCCAACAATAACCAATACAGTATAGGCAAAGTTTAACCATTGTAGGCAATCAAGATGGATTCAAACAGTACAGCCTTACAAATGTCCCTCCCCCACCACCTACCCCATGCCCAACCCTATACTCAGTCCCTGCCCCTTGCACATCATAAAAGGCCCCTCATGAGAGACTCTTGGCAAAGTTAAAAAGTCATGGAATAGAAGGCAATGTACTATTGTGGATCAGGAACTGGTTAAAAGACAGAAAGCAGAGCTTAGGGCTGAAGGGCCAATTTTCCCAGTGGAGATAGGTGAATGGTGGAGTACCCCAGGGATCTGTGCTGGGTCAGCTGCTTTTTAATATATTAATTAATGACCTCAAAATGGGAGTAACAAGTGAGGTAGTCAAATTTGCAGATGACACAAAATTATTCAAAATGGTTAAAACCCAAGAGGACTGTGAAAAATTGCAAGAGGACCTTGATAAATTGGAAGACTGAATGTTCAAATGGCAGATAAAATTTAATGTGGACAAGTGCAAAGTTATGTATCTAGGAAAGAAAAGCCCAAACTATGGTAACATGATGCAAGGTTCCACATTAGGAACCACTACCAGGAAAAAGATTTAGGCATCGTTGTGAATAATATGTTGAAACCCTCTGCCCAGTGTGCAGCGACGGCTAAGAAGGCAAATAAAATGCTACGAATCATAAGGAAAGGAATTGAGAATAAAACAAAGGATATTATAATGCCTCTGTATCGTTCCATGTTGCGATCGCACCTTGAATATTGTGTGCAATTCTGGTCTCCGTTTCTTAAAAAGAATATAGCGGAATTTGAAAAGATACAGAGAAGAGCCACCAAATGATAAAGGGGATGGAAGGATATACCTATGAGAAGAGCCTTAAAAAAATAGAGCTTTTCAACTTGGAAAAGAGACAGCTGAGGGGAGATATGATAGAAGTTTATAAAATAGTGAATGGAGTAGAATGGGTAAATGTAAATCAATTCTTTATGGCATCAAAAAGTAGGGGACATGCAATGAAGCTTCAGTGTAACCCGTTTAAGACTAATAAGAGAAAATATTTTTTCATTCAACGTGTAATCAAACTCTGAAAGTAGTTACCGGAAGATGTAGTAAAAGCTGTTAGTGTTGCTGGGTTTAAAAAAGGTTTGGACAAGTGCCTAGAGAAAAGGTCCATAAACCATTATTAAGGAGGACCCAGGTAATCCACTGCTTGCCCCATTTCAACTCCCCCTGCATCGGGGTAGAGCATCAACACAGCTGACCTGCCTAATTGCTCCAGCTCAATTCGGAGCTGTGGGAGGAGGAGCAGCAGCTCACAAAGAGCAGCCCGCGATCGGCGGGAAAATCGCCATTTCAACTCCCCCTGCATCGGGGTAGAGCATCAACACAGCTGACCTGCCTAATTGCTCCAGCTCAATTCGGAGCTGTGGGAGGAGGAGCAGCAGCTCACAAAGAGCAACCCGCTCTCAGGCAGGCCCGCGCCTGTCGGGCCCGCGCCGGAGGGCCTCGCCAGAGGGCCCTTTGGCGTGGCCCTTAGGTAGTGGCCATACACATAGGCATCATTCTATCCTAAACAACCTTGGAAAGAGTAATCACCCTGCACGCATCAGTTTGAAAAAGATACAAAACGTTTCTAGATCATTGATTCTGCCAAAAATCGCAAAAGAATTACCACAAATAGAAAAAGAGACTCCACAAGGTATTGCTGAGCTCCTTTAGAGTTGAGCTTGCAGGGAACCACCGTTGAGACACCCCAGCAACATACCATAAGTATTTTCAGCCAATATTGTTGCTTATAAACGAATTAACTTGAATAACCAAATCTTGCCGGACTATCGTAAACATTATATATTATTGTGTCACCTTACTTATTTTGGTAACAGTTCAAATCCTTTATACATAGATGCACTAATATTATACTGCTTAAATCGATCACAGTACTCAGCATTACTTATAGAAGAATACCTCACTATTAGCAAAACCAACACAATTTAAGCTTTAACATTATCCTGTACGAACTTAGCCTTGTGTTTTAGCTACTGTTGCCAGTAGCTCTATTTAGATATACTCCTGAGTTTGTGTTTTAATTACTGTATTTTAATTACTGTTGTCAGTAGCTCTCTTTAGATATACTCCTGCCACCTGTGATTCATCGCAGATATATTACTGTTGTCAGTATTAGGTCTCAGATATATTACAGCTATCTATAACTCACTTTAGATATATTCCTGCCACTTTTGACTCACTCTAGATTTATTACTGTTGTCAGTAACTTAATTTAAAATATCACTGCTATCTGTGTATCATACCAGATTTATTACTGTTGTCAGTAACTCACATCCACTTCCGACGTGGCCTCTATATCAACCTACCACTACCTTCTAATATGTAACAACTGATTGTTCTACTGAGCAAGCCAATTTACATCTCTACACTAGTCATTAACTGTCCTTCCTACTGTTGTCAGTAATTATTTATATTATCCCATCAGAGAATACCACACCTCCTCTACACAACTCAACACCCCACCGAATCAGACATATTGGCTAACATACCTCAGATCCAGATTCAGAAAATGGCACACTCCAACATCATGTTTCCAAGAATATTATACACATTTATACTATTGACAATAATAACTAACCTATCACTAAGCCTAAACAGCAAAAATTTCAGGACCATCCCTATAATACACAATCATACTCAATATGACAACCATATTGGATACACTCACCCAAACAACTACCCAAAGATAAACTACCATAGACTAATACACATAAAACAAACAAGTTCACCTCAAATTTGCAAGGAAACGTCCTCAAACTTATCCTCCCTATCATGCATTCTTATTAATGCACGATCAATGAAAAATAAACTCCCCATATTTAATGATCTAATAACAGATTCCAAACCAGACATTTTATGTGTCACAGAGACTTGGCTTTCTGAAACGGACACAGTCTACCTAAATCAACTTGATAATGAAAACTATGACCTTTTTTACAAACATAGATCTAACAAAAAAGGCGGAGGAGTCCTAATGATGACGAAAAAGATATTAAATGCTAAATCAATTCAAACAAACATATCTAATAACATAGACACATTATTAATAAAAATTGGCCTCATGAAAATCTGCTTAATTTATAGGCCTCCAGACCAAAGTGCAGATTGCCTAGACTCCTTTATTGATCTCCTTAGCTCATCCACTACACAAAACCCTGTAATCATGCTAGGTGATTTCAATCTCCCATCACTATCAACACATAACTCCAAATTATTTCTGGATGCTATATCAGATATAGATTACCATCAAATAATAAATACCGCAACACATATAAAAGGAGGAACACTAGACATGATCTTTCTTCCAGATGTACTCTTCAAACTAATCAACCCAAATTCCATAACACTCACAGAGACACCCTGGTCCGATCATTATACTATCAAAATAAACCTCAAATATCATACTACTAATGTCAAAAACTATACATTATGTGGCCCCACATCAAAATTTAAAAAGTTTAATGAAACGGAATTCCTTGACTCTACAATCCCCCACCTCTTGCCATCCACATCAGATCTAGATGACGCTGTCAACAACTGGTACGAAACCATCAATAATGCAGCCAAAAGCAACCATACAAATAAACAAAGAAAACACCTCAAAACAAACAATACACCATGGTTCAATAATACACTAAAACAAATGAAAAAAGAACTAAGAAAACACGAAACTAAATGGCGAAAATCTAAGTTGACTATACATAAGGAAATATATAATAACCATCTCATAAAATATAAAGAAGCACTAGATAGTACAAAGAAAAACTACTACGCAGCAACATTATCAAAATCATTTAACAGACCTCGAGAGCTATTTTCTATTGTCAGAAATCTTACCAATAACGCTCAAACTTCTAGCAATGAAATCACTGACATCTCAGTACAAACACTAGCCAATCACTACAAAAACAAATCAAAAAAACCTCAAATGTCACTAGATACAATTAACACCTTTCAGCAGCCTATTGACGAATGGTCAGACTTTTACCCCATTTCAAGAACGTCATTAAAATCTATCATATCTGGTCTCAATACCACAACTTCATACTTAGACCCATGCCCAGTATCATGGATAAAAAACACACTACCAACTCTTCTATCATTCATTCTTCCAATAGTCAACCTCTCATTAACCCAAGGTTACCTTCCACAATCACTCAAGCACGCACAAATACGCCCAATTCTAAAGAATAGCAAATTAGATAAAACATCCCCAATATCATACAGACCCATCTCTAGCATACCATTTTTGGCCAAAATAATAGAAAAAGTTGTGCAATTACAGACACAGGAATACATAGACACATCTTATCCACTTGATGAGCAACAATATGGATTTCGACCCCGCCACGGAGTTGAAACACTACTAACTGTATTAATTGATACCCTCCTAAGAGGAATCGACAACCATAAACAAGCATTCATCCTCCTCTTCATTGACATATCAGCGGCCTTTGATAGTGTACATCACTCAATAATGCTCAGAAACTTAAAACAGATAGGCATAAACTCTACAGTATATAAATGGTTCACTTCCTATTTAAACAACAGAACTCAAAATGTACGAATAGGCAATCAAACATCAACTACATATAACCAAGAAATAGGTTTACCACAAGGATCTGCTCTATCAGCCCTACTTTTTAACATTTACATAAAACCGGTCTGCAATATCTTTAAAAAATTTGGAGTACAATATCACCTCTATGCAGACGATATTATGATGTACATTCCATTTACTATCCCTAACCTACCATTGCAACTCCTCTCAGACTGTTATAACGAAATCACAATTTGGCTAAAAACTCAAAACCTCCATATAAACCATGCTAAAACCGAAGTCCTAATTGTAACAAAAAATCAATCATTTATTCCCCCAACCCATATAACTCTACAAGATCAAGAAATTAAAATAAAAAATGAAATAAGATATCTAGGTGTTATAATAGATACACACCTTACAATGGATACACACATTAGAAACACCACAAAGAAAATCTATTTCAAACTTAAAATTCTCAAACAACTACGCCCGCTAGTTTTTGTACAAGATTTCATTAATATAACACAAGCTATTATAACCCCTCACTTTGATTTTGCCAACCTAATACTTATGGGCATTTCAAAACAGAACATTAAAAGAATTCAACTAGCCCAAAATGCAACGGCAAGGATTATATTAAAAATAAACTCACTCCAACACATAACACCAATACTAGCATCCCTTCATTGGTTACCAATACAGAGTAGGATAACATACAAAACAATAATTACCTCATTCAAAGCATTAAATGATATGGCCCCAACTACACTATGTAATTTAATATGCAAAGAAACACCTAAGACTACCCACAGAAAAGAACAATTAAATAAACTAAAGATTCCGAAGGACTTCATAAAAGCACATAAATTAACCAACAACAGAGCCTTCTCTCATATAGCTCCTACTATCTGGAACTCCTTACCAGAGGATCTACGATCTCTAACAGAGATCATGGAATTCCGCAAAAAATTAAAAACCTATCTATTCACCAAACACTATAACACCATGGAAAACCTTACACTCAACTTAGATAAAGGCTAAACAAGTAACTGACAACATAAAGCACAACCCTTCCACATAAATAGACCTCACACATAGCGCAAATGAAAAGACTTTCCAATCTCTTATGCCCTAATACCTTCATCTTGTATATAGTTGTATCTGTTATGTACTATATTATGTACGTTAACACCATTTTCTGTTAGTTAATTGTTTTAACTCAGTTCCAGTTAAATTTGTTTAATTTATGATAATTTAAGATGTTCTATGTATATCTAAGATGTTCTATGTAAAACAAATTTCGATTTGTTAATAGTTGTTATTTGTACACCGCAACTGATCTCTGGAAGATGCGGTATAAAAATGAATGTTAAATAAATTTATTTATTTATTTATTTATTTATTTTATTTAACAGTTGCTTATACAGTCAAACCTCGGTTTTCATGATTAATCCGTTCGAAAAAGTCTGACTAAAACCGAAACGTATGAAAACTGAAGCAATATTTCCCATAAGAAATAATGTAAATCCAATTAATCCGTTCCAGACACCCAAAAATATTCACAAAAAATACATTTTATAGAGAATAACTATTTTTACATACAGAAAACAATGAGAAATAAATATAAATGACTAATGAAATGGATAAATGAACATTTAACATCACTGAAAGCAAGCTAAGTACAGTACTGTACAGTACAGTATGTTAACATCTGGCCTTAGCCACCCCTGACAAGCTGCTGTGCCCAGCTCTCTTCGGAATCACATTGAATTCAGTCCATTAAAATACCTTTACATTATCTGCTCAATGCTTCAGAATGGCAGAAAATCTTAATGATATAGCTTCAGACGTACCCTGCAAGAGAAAGAACTGCCTCCCACATTCATGCAACATCTCCTGCTTACGTTGACAGCTTTTCTTCCCTGCTACCGGGACAAAATCTCAGTCAAAAGACGTTGAAAACCGAAGCAATGCATGAAAACCGGGACAAAATCTCAGTCAAAAAAGACGTTGAAAACCGAAGCGTATGAAAACCGGGGCAAATGAAAACCGAGGTTTGACTGTATACCGCTACCTTCCACAGATCAGGTGCGGTTTACAATGAACAAGAATGAACAGATTTACAAGTCTGTTTTACATGGAACATTTGTTAACTAGGTACAATGTAGCTGTTTTTCATGGAACATTTGTTAACTTGGTACAATTTTGCAATATACATTAATCATGAATGACTAAATATGGTAAAACTTGTTAAATAACAAACGAACTTATTTACATATTTTGATTTATTACATATATCTATATACAGGATTTACAAGTAGTTATTTATTCGATTTTAATTGTAATTGTAGTTTGCTAGGAGAATTAGAGTTGGTGTACCCTAGGTTGTTATTAACCATTACCTGTCAGAGGTAAGGTATTTTCAAGTGTGCCAAAATGGGAGGTGAATAGATAAGTTTTTAATTTCTTGCGGAGTTCCTTTGCATCATTTAATGCTCTTATTTCTTCAGGGAGGGAGTTCCATAGGGTGGGAGCTGCATGTGAGAACGCTTTCCTATTAGTAGTCTTTTTCGCAGTTGTGAATTCTTTCGGGATCCTAATTCTGTTCGTGTGGCCTCTCCGAAGCGAAGTTTGGGATGTGTCTTTGGTGATAAGTTTTGTCAAGGGGACTGGGGCCATTGTGTTTAAAGTCTTAAATGTGGTGATAATCAATTTGTGATTTATTCTGGATTGAATTGGGAGCCAGTGAAGGTTTGCTAGTATAGGGGTAATGTGTTCAAATGGTGGAACCTTCATTACAATTCTTGCTGCTGCATTTTGGGCAAGTTGGAGTCTTTTAATGTTTTGTCTTGTTGTTCCTAGTAGGGTGAGATTTGCAAAATCAAAGTGTGGTGTGATGATGGCCTGTACAATGCTCAGAAAATCATGTAGAAGTACAAGAGGACGTAATTGTTTTAAAATTTTGAGTTTAAAGTAGATCTTCTTAGTGATGTTTCTAATATGTGTGTCCATACTAAGGTGTGAGTCAAGAGTGACACCCAGGTATTTCACTTCATTTTTTATAGTAATGTTGTGATTTTGGAGAGTGATGTGTGTTGGAGGTATGTAGGATTGATTTTTAGTTACTATTAATATATCCGTTTTAGAATGATTGATATGGAGATTGTGTTCTTTTAGCCAGGTTGTTAATTCAGAGAAGCATTCTGTTAACAGTTGTAGTGGGAGTGTTGGGATTGTGAATGGAATGTACATCATCATGTCGTCTGCGTATATGTGGTAGTGGACTTTAAATTTCTTGAAGATGTCACAGACCGGTTGGATATATATATTAAATAGGAGGGCAGAGAGGGCGGAGCCTTGTGGGAGACCAATTTCCTGTTTGTATGTTTTAGAAGTTTCAGTGTTAGTTCGGACGGTTTGTGTTCGATCAGTTAGATATGAGGTGAACCAATTTTGTACAGTTGAGTGGGTTCCTATTTGTTCTAGTCTGTTAAGCATTAGAGCATGGTGTACACTGTCAAACGCTGCAGAGATGTCTAGAAAGAGGAGAATGAAAGCTTGTTTATGGTTATCAATGCCTCTTATTAATGTATCGAGGAGTACTGTTAATAGGGTGTCTACACCATGGTAGGGGCGAAAGCCATATTGTTGATCATCAAGTGGGGCTGAGGTTTCTATATGATCTTGTGTTTGAGTTTGGACGATCTTTTCAATCAGTTTAGCCATAAATGGGATACTAGAGATAGGTCTGTAGGAGTTGGGTGATGTTTTGTCAAGGGTGTTATTTTGTGTTAAATAAATAAATAAAATTATAAGCATTATGGAACCTGTGTGTCTTTTTGGGAAACTCCTAGGTACTTGTGACCTGGATTGGCCACTGTTGGAAACAGAATACTGGGCTTGATGGACCTTGGTCTAACCCAGTATGGCATTTCTAAATGTTCTTAAGACAAAAAAATCACTAACCCCATACATGCAAATCCCCATAAACTCCATACACACTCCCAAACACGCCGTAACAATCTCCAGATTCAAAAGCACTTTGTCAACAAATAGACAGGCGCAAATGGCAGTGTTAGTCTTTGGATAGGAGGCGCACCCGAGCCTCTCAGGGCAGAAGGGAGCCATGGAATCAGACCTGTACAGGCCACCGACAATCATGAGCTTTTCAGGGTGTGGAGAAACTGGACTGAAAGAAGAAGTGATGATGACCACATGGCGACGAAGTAAGGTCTTCAAATTCAGAGACCATGGAAAGAAGCATAGAGGATCCAAAATAACAGCCAAGAACACGTTGCTTTTGCAGAGGCGAGATGGAGAAAACATCTTCAACAAGGGTCATTCAGTGTCCATACCAGCTGATTCAGCAAGAAATTCCCTCACTACCACTGGAACTTCGAAGGATCTTGTGGTATTATGCAGCATGATCAGAAGTCGGGCAGGATAGTACATACCATATTTAGCCTGAAGTCTCTGGAGATGGTGCCGGAAAGATAGGGGCTTTATAGTTTTATTAAGATCCAGGAAAAACAAATCTTCTGCCCATCCAAGTATACCAGCGCTTGCTGTTGTGCCGCTAGCAGAACTTCACCACTTGAAGATATATTAGGATTTGCAGCACGAACGACCTGGGGTATTTTACTCCCAAAATCCAAAAAGATGGAGCCCTATGGGCCCGTTCAGTTTCAAATGGGTGCTGAAAACCTAACTGTAGGAGTTTTGGCAGCAACTGTTCCAGATAAGCAATAGGATCAAGGCCTTCCACCCCTTTGGGTAATCTCAGAATATGAACCTTACTCCAGCGCGATCTATAATGCGGCAAAGTGATTCTTGACTTTGAGCACCTCAGCTTGCATTGAACTGAGGGCTTCACCGTTCAACATCACTAGCTCTTACACCTGCCATATCCCTGTAAATATCTCTTTAAGTCCTCTATCTGAGTCTTTAATGTCTGCCATTTTACTTGATGAGGGAAGATCTGGCTTTGACTGCTTTACTTCCTGCACCATGGCCGCAGTGTAGTCCAATTTTGCTGGCTTGATTGCAGATATGGTTAGAAACAATTACTGGCAATGTCAGGTGGAGCTAGGTAGACATAGGAGTCAGGAAAGACAAAGATTCTGGTAAAGGCCGCCCGAGAAAAGACTCAAGCGGCCTTCTTGTTCGACAGCAAGCTCCACCCCTCACTGAGTTGTGTTCTTTTAAAAGAGTAAGGTCCCTATTGCAGAAAGGGGCATGTTTACTAAACTGTGCTAATGGCTAGTGTAGGGTTCAGCGCGCCATAAGTGTATTGCACTAAAAGTTAGCATAGGGCCCGTGTTAAAAAGTGCATGAATGGGCAGAGACAGGGTAGATTGGAACGGAATGTAGGCATTGAAGGCACATCGTCATTAGTGCAGGTGTGATGGATGCCCACTAACTGCTGTTCTTAGCATGAGTACACTTAATGCTACTTCAATGGGTGGCATTAGGTGCATCTGTGTACCAGTTCACCACAGTACCATCATTAGCAGCATGCCAATAGCAGAGGGGACAGACACACACACAAACTGAGTTGGCATGGTCCTTTGTGCTGGTTTCTCAGCTGACCACATTCTACAGGTGCATTTTTTAGTAAATGTGTTTTGTAGCAGGCAACATGCAGTAACATCATTATCGCATGCTGGGTGTTAGTAAATAGGAGCCTATGCGATTATTTGTATTCAGAGAAGAATGAAGCCCTGTGGAATAAGTGTCTCATTAAAAAACAGTCACTCCTTCCATCAGGACTGCCATCGCAGAAGATGACTTTACTGAAAGTCAATGCCCCGCGTTTACATTTATCACTGCCAGTCTTGTTATGTATGTTTCTGGTATTCGCTGTGCATTGTTAACTGTGATTGTCATCTAATTAAATCACTGCTCATCACAAGAGTGTGCTTTTATGCTGAGATAAGCATCAGAAGTCTGCCGCAGTGTCCCCCAGATCAATAAAGCTGTTCCCTGTAGGATTACAAATAGTCTGGGGTTGCACAGGGCACCAGAATTAATTAGGAATGATTTCTCTTTTTCTTTCTACTTTCAATATATTTTAATTGTTTATCCTTTTTCGACTGACTTGTTTTTTAACTGTACACTAAGCCTTCTTAGACTTCTCGTATGTGTACTGAAATCATGATATCACCATAAATCTAAATGTGCTCAAAAAGGAATCATGCTTATTTATGAATAAGACTGAAATACTTCATTGGGCATTGTCTATTGATGCGCATAACTTGTGCTGTATAGGATTTGTGAATTCTGTGTTCATAAAAATTGTAAACTTCTCTTTCCAGAAAGAGTGCTATCCGGGAGATTACCAAAGAGTCATATTCAGACTTGAGTCATACTTCAACACAATTATTATGTTTCAAGATTCCAGTTACAATTTCTAATTATGCATAGCAATGTGAGGGCCAGCCTTGAGCTCTAGATCTCCTGGCTGGGAGGCTGGAGTCCTGCACATGGAACCACTGGGTGCTTCTGGTAAAATATAGCTAATGTAAGAGAAGACACCTCACGGTGGGTCTGATGCAAATTCCAGTGGACTCTGCTTCTTGAAAAGGGATCTCTGGCAACATACATAACATAACATAAGAAATGCCATATATGTTGTGTTGTGTTATGTTATGTATGTCTCCAGAAATCCTTTTTCAAGAACCAGAGTCCACTGGACATTGCATAACACCCACTGTGAGGTGTCTTCTCTTGCATTATTAGCTAGATCTTTGACCGTTGCTAAGGGCTAAGAAGCCTATCTATCCTAGCTCCATATTACAGTCTCACAAACAGTACCTGGGACTCGAGGCTAATTAGCGTTATGCAACTCTACCATGAACGCTACCTTGCCCCATGGAGGACTGCTCTGAATCTGAAGAGACGACCCTTGGTCTGCTATCTGATCAGTAAGTTATCTGCTTGTCTAGCAAGGGAGTGCTTGAACTCAACTGGACTTGTGAATTGTATTGCTCAGCTAGGAACTGTCATGGTCCATGCCCCTGACAAAGCATGTATTAAGAGCATAAGTTATGCCATACTGGGTCAGACCAAAGGTCCATTGAGCCCAGTATCCTGTTTCCAACAGTGCCCAACCCAGGTAACAAGTACTTGTCAGGTTCCCAAAAGGTAGACAGATTATATACTTCTTATCCCATGGGTAAGCAGCGGCTTTCCCCAGTCCACTTTAATAATGTTGTATGAACTTTTCCTCCAGGAACTTATCCAAACCTCTTTTAGGGATCTTCAGCCTGCCTGTGTTCCTTGCATAGCCTTTAAATCAAATATCTGAGTGTGCCCTCAGTTCATAGAAGGCCTACTGGCCAGGGGCACTTGTGATATATAGCTACTCGGAACAGAAATATACATTGCTTTTAGACTTGCAGCTAGACCTGGTCTTCTACTTAGGTCTCCTACTTAATTTTGCATGCAAAGGTATAATTTTAAGGTTAGAGGGACCTTTGCTTAGTAGGCTGATACATAGCAGTAAGATTTCAGTTTGAATTTTTTAGTTTCCTTTGTCTGTTGCAAGCCTGCCTTAAAGGGAGGGGCTAATTAAATTAAAGCTGCTCTACCACTGATCAAATATCTGAACCAGTCTGTTATCAGAACTTCAAGAGACTACACACTCAGCTAAGACTTTCCAACTTTATCATTGCCTGTCTTTTAATAAACTTTACCTGTTGCATATAGGTTTTTAGGGATCTTCAGCCTGTCTGCGTTCCTTGCACAGCCTTTAAATCAGATATCTGAGTGTGCCCTCAGTTCATAGAAGGCCTACTGGCCAGAGACAAGTCTGCAAACCACGTAAATGCTTTTGAATATCCCACTCTCTATCATACCACCCCTCAGCTGTCTCTTTTCCAAGCTGAAGAGCCCTAACCTTTTACGCCTTTCTTCATAGGGGTATCCTTCCATCCCCTTTACCATTTTAGTGGCTCTTCTCTGTATGTTTTCTAATCCACTATATCCTTTTTAAGATATGGCCACCAGAATTGCATACAATATTCAAGGTGCAGTTGCACCATGGAACAATACAGAGGCATTGTAATATCCTCGGTTTTATTTTCTATTCCATATTAATGCTTTGAATCTCCATTTGGTAGAGGAAACTTTCTATGTCCCATTTTGTAGAAGGTAAGCTTCTAAGAATCAAAAACCCTGGATGACAGAAGGAAAATCAACACTTACACTCTACAAAATCCTTCTCTCCTATCTTATTGAATTGGCAAAGCCTTTTATGCAAAATGTGCAAATCAAAGCAGCACATGAAGCACATACGAAAGGTGTGTAGAAAAGGTGGTAGGAACCATCAGAATGGAGCCGTGCAGGTTCTTACTCGTACCAGAAATACTTGCTCCCCATTTTCAGTCATTACTTCCATACACACCTAACACAGTCCAAAGCATCTTATTACTTATGTCTCAACAACCTTTTTTTGCTTTTATTAAATTATTTTAAAATTTCTTCTCAGCATAAACTGCAGCAGCTCCCCTTCTTATTCACTTCTTCCAAAACGTCACATTTATGCCGAAGCACTACCCATATAATAATTTATTGCACCACATCTGCTAAAATACGGTCTGTGTGATGTGATGTCATCCACATACATTCAATGCTGCAAATCCATATTCTCCATATACAATCATGAACGGCAAATCAAATGCTGATATTGTTACTTCCACACACTCATTCCACTGCTGTTAAATATATGAGTCTTTACTTACCTGGCGCACTATCGCTGCTGAATATGCAGTCATCCGTCTTCGTGCTGCACTCAACCTGCCTGCAGGTTTCAACCTGTGTCAGGGGTATGGTATTCCTGTAAGGAGAAAGAGCTCAAGCCGGCAATAGCGCAGTGAAATTCAAAGCAGCAATGACATTTTGTGGAAGGGCAGAATGTGGGAAATAGGATGTCCAGGTTGGGATATTCACATTTGCACATGTTTTGTAAAAGGCTCTGCCAAACACAGAACCTTTTGTAAACTACATAATAGGATGTGATGTGCATGTATCTGCACGTACAGTAGGCACACTGATTTTATAAAAACATGCGAAAAAAAGCAGCATCACTCAACAGCTTTAAGGTTACCAGATGTCCCCGATTTCAGAGGACTGTCCTCAATTTTGGAGCTGTGTCCCTGACTCCACCTGTTTGGCAGCCTCCTGTCCCCAATTCCCAGCAATAGGGACAGAGCCGGTAGAAAAAATGTATTTTCAATTTAGTTATTGGAATATGTCAGTTTTGAAAACTTACATCCTTTTTGCACAGTACATGGGAAATGCATCACTGTATAAATCACGACTCTACATCTTCTGTACGTAAGCTCCTCCCTTGAACATGTCTACTCTGAAGTCACAACATCTGCCTAATTGCACCGAGCACATTCTTCTGCATGAGTAATTTTATCAGGGGCCTTTTACACATATACCAGCATATACACACATGATACAAAACACTGTTAGGAGGTAATTTTATAAAGTGTATTGTGCTATTACAGTATTTGATATGGCAACTCTGAAACCCTGTTTTCATATAGAATTTCTCAGTATGAACAAAGTAGTATGATTGTCCTGTTAGACCTTTTTAATGGCAGTTAAATAAAAAGAAAAACAAAAAAAGGAAAATAAAGTGATACCTTCTTATTGGACTAACATAATACATTTTTGGACTACCTGTCAAAGATTAAAACCTTCTTCTTCATCTCAGGGAAGTTTCTGACCTGAAGAACGTTTTAACCTTCGAAAGCTAGTCCAAAAATATATTAAGTTAATTCAACTGGATCATAGCGCCATTTTGGTGTATTGAGGTATACAGTTCTAATTTGAACAGAGGTCTGTTATTTGAGAGTAGAGATTGATTCTCAGTTATCAAAGAAATTCCAAGTAAAAAATTAATTATGTTTTTTTTTAATATACATCGTGTGTTGTACAGATTAAAGCCATTACTCTCAGAAACTGATTTTTGATAAGTAATATAAGCACTATGAGGGTCTTTTACTAAAGGGTGCAAAGGTATTGCACCTAATGTGTCAATAGCTCCAATACCATGGTGCATTAGATGAAACACTGTCAAGGAGGTGGACAGCATTTTCCCAGCCGTTAATATAGAGCCCTGTCCCCTAACACATGTGGAGTGAACCCCATACAAACAAGTTTATTCTGAGACTTTATATACCGCCTTTCATATACAATCAAAGCGGTTTGGAATGCAAAAAAACACTGAAAAAGAAAAAAACCCACTTCTTAAATAAAATAGTAGAGGAAAGGAGACATAAGACATAGCATGTCCTGCATGCACCCCTTCCTACGTTTATAAATGAGTTCTCTGTAATGTTCTGTTGAAGTTCTAATGTAAACCGCTTTGATAGTATGAAAGGCGTTATTTTATTTATTTATTTAACAAGATTTCTATAAGAGAAAAGGACAGTTATCACAAACATATTAATTATAATATTATGCTTTATTTATCTCTGCCTGGATACACTTCCATGTATCATATATTAGGTTGTTATTCCAAACACCTGTTGGAATAAATGAGTTTTAAGTTAGGATTAAAGAACGTGTAGGACATTGCCAGCTGGAGTGGATGGGGAGGGAATTCCACAACCTTTGAACGAGGAAGAAGACTGCTGACCGACAGTTGATAACCGAGGCATGACGGACGCGGTGCTCTCCCTTTTTCCCCCACTCCCAGTTCACCTTCCCACCTCACCCCCCCTCCAATAATCACACAACTACAATGTTGGGAATACCACTGGTCACAGTTTTATTATTTCTTAACCATATCCAACAACAATTCCAAACAATCATCTTAACCATTAAGTCAGCGGAAAAACGGGGGGCGGAGCCTGATGTCCAGCGGGTAAGACGCTTCGCGCTGAAGCTCCCGAGAGGCCTACTTAGAATCCTGACATAATACCTATACAAACTTACTATTTCGCTCCGGGCTGACCGGGGTACCTCGGGGGGGATGGCGGCCCATAAACCAGCGCGCTTGGACTTCGGGTCTCCTTCTTCTTCTCACGGAAAACGCTCCAAAACAGAGGTGTCCTCCCCACAGAAGATGGTTCCATTTCGGGAGAACCCCGAAATGCACCTGGAGATTTTAGAGGAAATACGCGGCGTGAAGGAATTGGTGCAGTCCAATGGAGAAGCGCTTAGAGCCATGCGAGAAGACTTTGGAGTGCTCCAGGACCGACTTGAAAGTCTCTCATTACGGCAGGACAATATGGCGGGGGTCCTCGACTCGCACGCGGTGCGCTTGGGCACACTGGACAAGGCTGAGCGTCAGATACAGAATCTTCAAAAGGAGTTAGAAGATAGCAATAATCGAGCCCGTCGCAACAATGTGAGGCTCATTGGAATACCGGAGGGGGTGGAAGCGGGAGATATGAGAGAATTCCTGCTCAAAACTCTTCCCTCCTTGCTGAAGATCACCTTTCATAAAGAACTGGAAATCGATCGTGCACACCGTGTTCCTACCCACATGGCGCTCAACCGAACGACCCCCCGGCCTATTATCTTTCGCTTGCTACGATATCAACAAGTGGAACAAATTTTAAATGCTGCCCGGGCGAACCATCATTTGGAATTTGAAGGTCACAAAGTCTCCTTCTTCCCTGATTTGGCAAAGCCTACAGTCGACCGACGGAAGAAACTCCTTGCTTTTCGCCCTCGACTTCAACAGCTACAGGCTCGCTTTGGCCTGTTGTATCCCGCGAAGC
This sequence comes from Ichthyophis bannanicus, assembly GCA_033557465.1. Taxonomy (NCBI): domain Eukaryota; kingdom Metazoa; phylum Chordata; class Amphibia; order Gymnophiona; family Ichthyophiidae; genus Ichthyophis; species Ichthyophis bannanicus. The sequence continues at coordinate 235,602,829 of CM066043.1, read as the reverse complement.
TCCGAGTGACTCTCCACAACCAAACCAGGACATTCGAAGATCCTGATCTACTATCAACATTTTTAGACTCCAAAGAAGCAGAGCAGATGCGCTAATCCAACGACTTGGACTTTTATTTGCCGGCTCTGGCCGCCATTTTGAAGGGCCCGATGCGGCGGTCATAGTTAAGCACAGAGACTACCTGGACTCTCTTTCTTTCTTTCTATGACTTTTGTTTTGTGGTCTCCTATCCCTCCATGATGTGTGCCTCGGTCGGATTCGGAGCATGCACAGTCCTACAGGTTATGTGTTTTTTCAATTACGGCCTTCTCTGGGGCTTCTCCCCGCAGACACATGGTCGCCAGTAATTTTTGGGGTTCTGCTTCTTCTCTACCGCGCTGCGGTTTTTCTTTTTTAATGTGGGGCGCTTCATTGTATTATCTAAGCTTATTTTCTTTTATGCCATATGTACAGCCAGATACAGTCAATATGAGGGACATTGTGAAATTATGTGCGCTATCATGCTCAGAATTTTTAACTTGTCTGAATGGCTTTATGTAAAATCTTATCACTCAACGTAAAGGGCATTAATAGTCCAATCAAAAGAAAGAAAATCCTTAGCTATCTTAGCCATGAGCATGCTGATTTAGCGTTTCTTCAGGAAACGCACTTAAACTCTGCTGAAACACTGAAACTCAATGTTAAGCCTTACATGGTGGCTGCCTATTCTCCCGCCGTTTCCAAACGGTGCGGGGTAGCCATTCTGGTTAAGAAATCTTTGCAAGCTACCGTAATTGATACTAGCGCTGACAAGGAGGGTAGATGGGCCCGAGTACATCTTAAGGTTGGAGATAGTGAATTTACATGTATTTGCATTTATGCCCCGAATGTGGACAACCCTGCTTACTATGCAAGTATTGCGCAGTTGGCACAGGCCTCTGCCAATACTCCATTAATACTTGGTGGTGATTTTAATCAAGTGTTAGATCCTCTGATAGATAGACAGCCGCCTAGAACGAGTAGTCCACCCAAGAGTCTTGCTACCCTTACAGCTCTGATGCAAGATCTTGCGCTGGTAGATATATGGAGGCTGCTTCACCCCTCCGACTTAGAGTTCACTTTCTTTTCTGCCCCCCATCACTCCCAATCTAGAATAGATTTCTTTCTCATTTCCAAAGCACTGATTTCTCAAGTAAACACGACTAGGACTCATCCTCTCCATATTTCAGATCATGCTGCCATATCTTTATCATTACGTGTCACTGCGCGGGACGATTCTCCCCGAACTTGGTTTTTTGATAGATCCCTACTGGGTCAAAAAGATTTTCAGGTTGATATAAAGGCCGCTATCCAAGATTATTTTCATTTTAACTCACCCCATGACACAGCGAGCTGGGCTTGGTGGGAGGGTTTTAAAGCATCTATCCGCGCCACTATAACTAGCTATCAAATTCGGCAGGGGAAACAAAGAAAGCAGCATTTACTGATTCTAGAGCAGCAGATACAAGCTGGGGAGCGTCTCCTCACGTCCCGTACTGACCCATGTATTTTACTCCGTTTACAACGCTTGCGCTTTCAATACAATCAGCTTTTGTACACTGCTGCTGTTAAAAATATTGAATCACAACAAGGGCTATATTATCGGGAAAATAATCGTGCTGGCAAATTATTAGCAAATGCCCTAAAAGGTCAAAAAGAAGCCAAGCGTGTTACCGCCCTCCGTAATCCGTCGGGGGGGGCTTGGTCACTAAAGATACCGAAATCTTAGAACTCTTTCGTGATTTTTATACTCGGCTTTATCAATCTGAATGTGATTTTGAGCCAGATGTATTTGAACGCTTACTTTCAGGGGTACAAAGACCGACCCTATCTGACGAAGATAGAGTGGCCTTGGACACACCATTTACTGTCTCAGAAATTCATTCTGCTATCAAGAAATGTGCCCCAGGTCGAGCCGCAGGCCCAGACGGTCTCCCTGCTGAATTCTACAAAACCTTTCACGCTGACTTAGCTCCAGTTTTGAAAATTTATTTTTCTGCTCTGGCCGAGGAGGGTTCTCCTTCTGGGTCCTTTTCAATGGCAAATGTAGTAGTTTTTGAGAAAGAGGGGAGAGACCCGCAACTAACAGCTAATTATCGTCCAATTTCCCTCCTAAACGCGGACTATAAAATATTTGCCACCATTCTCTCTACCCGGCTCTCGGATAGGATGCCTACCTTAATACACCCAGATCAATGCGGTTTCATTCCTGGTAGATCAACTGCTGACAATGCTCGGACTCTATGCCATGTACTGACTACCGCAGTTAATCTTGATCGCCCATTTGTTGGCCTCTCACTTGATGCTGAGAAGGCCTTTGATCGCTTAGAGTGGCCCTTCCTGTTTGCAGTCCTCCGCTGGTACGGATTCGGGGAAGGTTTTCTCCGTTGTCTTTGCACCATGTACGCACAGCCTACAGCCAGTATATGTGCCAATGCTTTAAAGTCTCAGCCCTTTCCCCTTCAACGCGGCACTCGCCAGGGATGCCCACTGTCTCCACTTCTCTTCGATCTTGCACTCGAACCCTTGGCTTTACTAATCCGGCAATCGGAGGAGATTCATGGAGTCCCCTTCACCCATAGGGAAATCAAAATTTCAGCGTATGCTGATGACCTTATGCTTTTTGTCTCTATAGACTCAGTACCGGCTGTCCTAGAGCAAATTGGTAAATACTCACAACTGTCCGGTTATAAGATAAATTGGACCAAGTCGGTAGCCTTTCCATTAAATCCTTTGCTTCATCAGGCAGATATGCAACCCTTCCCCTTTTTATGGCAACCTCGCATGGTCAAATACCTTGGGGTTCACTATTGTTCTCCTTTGGAAGACACTATCTCCTTCAATGCCAAAGCCTTAACCTCTAAAGTCCGGGCGCTTACTCACCGCTGGACTCCTTTAACACTTACCTGGTGGGGTCGATTAGAAACCATAAAAATGATGATTGTTCCGAAAGTGAATTATATCTTAGAAATGTTGCCCTGTCTCTTCCCTCGACGTATATATAAAGATATAGAGGGCCTTCTGACTAGATACTTGTGGCAAAACAAAACACCTAGGATAGCGAAACATAAGCTACAAGCAGATAAGGAAAATGGGGGTGTCAGATTCCCTGATTTCCTGAAGTATCATCAATCTTTTCTTCTCAAACAAGGCGCTCGTTGGCTGGAAGATCCAGTACCGAGTAGACCTGTGTGGCTAGACATAGAAGAGGACCTTTGCAAACCGATTCCTCTTACTTTTCTCCCTGGTATGACTCTCCCATCAGACTCCCACTTTCCACCAATGCTTTTAGACACCTTAGGTGCCTTTAATAATCTTATGCACTCTTTAGACTCCCGACTCTGTCCGTTGGACCAGCTCCCACTTTGGTACAACACTCGATTTCGAATACAAAATAAGCCGATGGCGTGGAGCCCCTGGTACACTAGGGGCATTTGGATTCCTAGTCAGTTGTTCCATGAAGGTCGCTGGAAAACTTTTAGTGAATTGCAAATTGAATTTGGTCTCCCAGCGAAACACTACTTTCAGTTGGTGCAACTTCAGCATTGCCTTCGGAGTGCTAAGGTGCTCCCGCCATCGGCCTCCCCTACACAAGGTTGGTTGGAGACTATCCGATCTATCGGTAGTTCACCGGGTGTAGCATCCAATTTTTACAAAACCTTATGTAATGCTATAACTAGAGATACCCCTATAGCGCAGAAAGCATGGGAGAGAGAATTGCATGTGACTTTGACCCCGGAGCAATGGAGCCTTGTCTGGAGTAGAGTGACACGGGTCTCCCGATCCGCCTCACTCACTCAGACACTCTTCTTTCTAGCCCACCGGTGTTTTTACACTCCTGACAGATTGGCCAAATGGAACACTACTCAGGGCAATAGTTGTTGGACATGTCATGCGGCCATTGGTTCACTACCTCATGTTATGTATGAATGTCCCGCACTACAGTATTACTGGCGTCGGGTCTGGGGTCGTATCCAGTCTATTTTGCACTTTCAAGAGCCCCTTTCTTGGAGGATAGTGGGACTTCGCTCAGCTGCGGGGATCCCCTCTCTTCCAAAAACGGCTTACTTCCTTTTGGACTTTATGCTTGGCATTGCTATTTCCCTAATTACGAAATACTGGAAAAATAGCTCCCAGCTGAGCCCCAATGAATGGTGGAATCATGTCTGTCTCTACAGTAAATATGAACAAATACCTCGTATGTTTGCTTCCCCCATTCAGACTCCTCATCATCGGTCTAAATGGAAGATGCTCAATGACTATGTACATTCTGCTCAATGCTCTCATCTGACTGTCTAAATTTGTATATATCTTTGTCCCATGATTATTCTGTATCGCAGATACTCTTTTGATTGTTTTGATGTATAATCACTGTTGTTTGGAAGCGCTCACATGCTGACATAATCAGCTAGAGAAGAAGCGTGGGGGTGGGGGGTAATTGGGTTTACTTTTCTTTATTGTATACTTGTTTTGTCTCCTTTGGTGTGTTGTTTCTTTTGTTTGTTGCAAAATGAAAATAAACGTTTAAAAAAAAAAAAAAAGTCAGCGGAAATGTCTCACCAGCCAAGTGAGTAACAAGGTGACTTTATTTCCGTTCCGCCGCAGAAAGGCCCACAGCTATCAACGTACCACCCCTTCTTCCGGCTTTGCCATATTATTAGCAATAGCCCCACAGGGGTTATCCGGGTTGGGGGTACCCCCCGCCCGCCCTAATAATAGCTCTTTCGCTGCAACACCCCTTTGTAACCAAGTCTCCTGGCACCCACCTAAGGGTGGGAGGGCGGGTCGCCAGCCACCTTCCCCTCTGGCTTGCAGGCAACGTCTCTCGTCCCGCCAACTCTGCGCTCCAATTCCCTCCCTCCTGCAGCCCCCACCGCTCCTCATTGGCTCCCACCAATGACACTCACCCACGGGAGCCAATCATTTTAAAAGATGTCGTCCACTGCCTCCCATGATGCCTCCCCTCCTCCGCAGACTACTGGACACCGGGACCGCATAGCACGCCGCTGGCCTGGTTACCTGCGGCCTTCAGGTACACGGCCCCGCGGCCTTATTTATAACCGAGGCACGACAGACGCGGTGCTCTACCTTTTTCCCCCACCCCCAGTTCACCTCCCCCACCCCCCTCTCCAATAATCACACAACTACAATGTTGGGAATATCACTGGTCGCAGCTTTATTATCTTTTAACCATATCCAACAACAATTCCAAACAATCATCTTAACCATTAAGTCAGCGGAAATGTCTCACCAGCCATGTGAGTAGCAAGGTGACTTCATTTCCGTTTCCGCTGCAGAGAGGCCCATGGCTATCAACGTACCACCCCCTCTTCCAGATTCGCCATATTATTAGCAAAAGCCCCACAGGGGTTATCCGGGTCGGGGGTACCCCACCCCCGCCCTAATAATAACTAAGGCTCCGGACCCCGGAAACCTCTGGGATCCTGCCTCCGGCTCAGGTGACCTCAACGTCCCTGACCCGCCCCCTCCCCCCCAAAGCTGCAACCAGTGAACTTCCCGCCGAAGAACATATTCCAAGGCCTCCTGCCAGTCATTAAGGAGCAAGTCTAAACCTACTGGGGATAAATGTACCCCATCCTGCTGGTACAAACCCGCACATGCTATCTCCACCCAGGGATGTTGTATTTGGTAACTTCCTTTCTCCGCCACCCAGCGGCCGATCTGGCAATTGATCTTTGTCAAGCCCCGGGACCAGCGCCGCTGATCCCAGCAAGCAGGCCTTAGAATAATATCCGACCATAAGAAAATTACATCCTTAAACATTCGCAATACTTCCCCCATATCCCGTTTTGCTGCCCTTATTAACTGTTTACAGGTCCAGGAACCCAGGTCATTGCCTCCCAAGTGTATCAATATCATTGCAGGCCACTCCTTCACTCGACCGTGGTGCCACAGCAAAGGCAAAAGCTGTGTCCAATGCAGACAGCGCTCGCCCATCCATAGGACAGTCACCTCCGTCGCATTTAGTGCAATGTTAGACCCCACCGGGCACACTACAGCTTGTTGCTCAGCCCAGTGCACGAACGAGTGACCAATTAACACTAGAAGCCCCAAAAGGAATTTTACCTAGAAACCACAAAGTGCGTCAATTGACGCATTATCACGATGACTGTGTTTAGCATGAAATGCAGATGTGAATTAATGTGGTTACTTATTTGTTAAATACGTGCAGTATCTGACGTCATTACATGATGTCATCGTGTGTTTATTGTTTGTAATGTCGGAGTAAAATTGTAAACAGTGATTGAGATGCGCCACCTAGTGGGAACATAAATTTATACCTAGAAGCCCCAAAGTATGTCAATTGACGCATCCAAGACAATTGAGTGTGTCAATTGACGTACTTTGGGGCTTCTAGGTATAAATTCATTTTCCCGCTAGGTGGTGCATCTGTCATTAATTTTCGATGCACATATTTGAACATCCTGACCTTGCTGACAAAGTCATGGAACATGACTGACATGGTTCTAGCAGCGGCACTGGTATACAACTTCGAAGATGCATTTGCGTCAATTGACGCACTCTGGGGCTTCTAATGTTAGTCAGCAATTACCAGGATTCCTTTCCCCATCTGCAAAGAAAATCAAGTTAGCAGCCGCATCCGGAATGCATCTCTCTGCTCATAGCCACACATATCCTTGAAATGCTTGAGACCGCCATCGACCAATGCGTTGAATCTCCCTGTGGGGCAACCTCGCCACTGTCGCACTGGTTGCTGCACTATTACGGAAGGAATGCAGGGCATACCAAAGAGGATCGACGCCTATCTGCCGCAGAGCCAACCTCAGCTCTGCCGCAAACTGAAAGGGCATCAAAAGGCTAGAATCCTCATGCAAAAATAGCCGTCCAGCCACCGCTGGCCGCACTCACAAGTATTCTTTTAGTGATGCCACAGGACATGTCGGAATGCTCCTAAGCGCCCTTAACACTACCCATTGACCTTTTCCCATCTGATCCGTCTTGGACTTTGCGAGCAAAATGCGTATCTCTCCCTCCAATACTCGGACCTGGTGCCTCTCCATGCCACTCCCACCCGTGGACCGGCGGGAACCTGCTACCAACTCGCCCACTCTGAAGACACCAAAAAATGCCAGGCAAAAAACTACCTGAAACATAGTGACTTCATAGGGAGACAGCGTCACCCGTGGCAGTGCTGCACAGATTCGCAGCAGCAAGTCATGCGTAATTGGCTTTCTGCCATCACACGGAGTTGGCTGAGACCGCTCCCACCCCTGTAACAGTCTACGCGTCAGGAACTCCCCAACCTGGAAGCCCCAGCCCACCGCTCTCACAAAAAATGCAAACCCCGCTATGTGCATCCGCACAGTTGCTTTGGATGCCCCTGCGGCCTTTGCAGAGATCACATATTCCGCCATCAGCTGATCTGACACCTGCCCTGTCTGCCATCCCTGAGTCAATAGGAAGTCAACCACCCTGTCGCAACCTCGCCGATACGCCGCCCATGTTGCTGGCGACACCGACCTCTGCAGCAGCATCAGCATTTCCTCAGGCCAATTTGCCATAAGTGCTCCGGGACCTTCGCTCCCTTGGCGTCTGCCCCCGGTGCCAGCATCCTGAACAGTTCCCACTTGAAATGAGAAAGAGCATCAGCAATCCTGTTAGTGCAACCTGGTATATGACGAGCCTTAACTGACACATTCAAACGCAAACAGGTTAAAACCACTGATCTCATTAATGCTGCCACCTGCAGACAATGAGGCGTATAATGGTTGATCACACTAACCACTGCCTCATTATCACACCACCACACCACTCTGCAATTACGCAACCTGTCCGGCCACAGCTCCAATACCACTACTATAGCCATTAGGCTATCCTATATGTCTAGGTTTTTGGTTATGATTCTGGGGATGTCTATGTAGACACCCCTGCAGATGTCGGTATCGAGCATGTCCATATTGGTGAAATAGTGTCTGCACCTGGAGGTACCTGCAAGTTTTTCGGTAATTCTGGCTTACACATCCCAGAATGCACTTTGACGTCCCTTCTAAAATTTCCCTCCATTTGCATAACTGCTGATTCCACCACCGTTCTCTCCATTCTCTGCTCTTGAATATGCAGATATTACATAAAAGTAGGTTGTGTGCTTTCTCAGGAGCCACTCTTATGCATTTATACACTGGGCCTATTTATGTATTTATTTATATGAATTTTCAAATACAATCCAAGCATAACACTTGCAATCAGAAAAGAGCAAAACCTGGAAAAATATAGGAAAACTTTACACGTCAATAGGAAATATAAACCAAAGCCCAAATCCCACTAGCCCAACAACTTGAGGAACCCAAAAAAAGGAAAAACAAAACAAAACTAATACAAAAGGAAAGCTTAATAGACCTTTTAAGACTGCAATTCTAACAAGATGCTGCCTCAACCACTATCCTGTAAGGTTGGAAGTCGAGCATTGATAAAGGCACCAGCTGGGGGGATAAAAAAAAAAAAAAAACTCAGACTAAAACTTAACAAAACACACTGAAATTTTAGGAAAAATTGTCCTCCCAGCTGCGTTACTGCCAGTTTAAGCAATAAGAACTCCTGACATCTTTTTGGGGTTTCTCGGGCCGGATCAGGATACATACGGACATAAAGCCCTTTAAAAGAAATGGTGTGCTTATGGGAATATAACTTAAACAGCCAATCTGTATCAGAGGGTAAAGCTAAAGATATTAATAAAGTACCTGGCACAATTGAACCATCTGCTGAGGATTCAAACATTTCTGAGATAGTCAATATATCTGCATGCTGTACTCTGGGGAGAGAAATCTGCCGAGACCCAGCAGACTCCCTTCTCCTAGTAGGAACATAATAGACCTTACAGCATGGTGGTAAATTATCACCAGAAATACCCAATATCTCAGTCATACGAGGTGTGACAAAAAAGAAATGAGACTGTCCCATAAATGTTTTATTACAAAATCTACAGAGAAATTACACATTGTCACCTTCAAAGTAATCCCCTCCCCCCCCCCACCCCCCAGAGTTAATGCACTTCTGCATTTGCATCTGCCACATATGAAAGCACTCGGTAAAGTCCTCCTCCCTCAGCTCCCTCATCACAATGGCCTTGATCTCTTCTACAGAGGCAAAATGAGTTCCTTTGAGCACAGTCTTCAGCCTGGGGAAGAGCCAGAGATCTGGGAAATAAGGATGGTGGTCAAGAGTTGTGATCTGTTTGCTGGCCAAGAACTGCCTCACAGCGTGGTGTGTGCGGGTGCATGGCCATGGTGCAGCAGCCATGACTTGCCTCTCCACAGATCCCGCCTGCTGCACAAAACCCAGTCATGGAGGCGATTGAGGACCTGCTGGTAGAAGTGCTGGTTGACTGTCTGACCCTCAGGCACAAACTCATGATGGACCACTCCCTTCTGGTTGAAGAATGCAATCAGCATGGCCTTGATCCTTGATTTGGACGTGCGCGCCTTCTTGGGTCTGGGTGACAGTCGAGTCTTCCACTGCAGGCTCTGTCTCTTGCTTTCAGGGTCGTACTGGAAGACTCAAGTCTTGTCTCCTGTGATGACTCGGCCAACAAACTCTGGATCTCCTCCGATCATCTCTAGCAAGTCTCGACAAGCATTGACCTGGTGCTCCTTCTGGTCATCTGATAAAAGCCTGGGCACCATCTTGGCACACACCTTCCGCATCCCCAGCTCCTGCATCAAGATGGTCCACACTGACTCCATGTTCAGGCTGAGCTCCTCGGCTATCATCTGCACCATCAATCTGCGATCACTCCGCACCAGCTGGTTCACTCTGTCAATGTTCTCAGCCGTCTTTGTCGTGGAAGGCCGTCATGACTTGGGGTCATCCTCTACCTCCTTGCAGCCAGTCTTGAAGCATTTGTGCCACTCAAAGACTCGCGACCTTGACATTGCATCTTCTCCATAAGCCTTCTTGGAGAAGTTGGAGACACTCAATTGGGCCCTTCTCCAACTTAACCAGAAATTTCAAGTTGATTCTTTACTCCCTATTTCTGCCACCTCCAGTTGCGTGACAAAGCGGTGGAGCAGTGTGCTACAAAAAAACCTGAAAAAGAAAAACAGAGTGAGAGAGATGAAAAATATTATAGCAGAATATTGGCAAGATGTTGCACAACACAGTGACATAAGCGGTTAGCCAATTGGCATTGAGTCATGGGCGTGGCTGCCACAGTCTCGTTTCTTTTTTCTCACACCTCGTATGACTAGTATCTTTGTTTCTCTGCTACTTCAGTAGCAGTAACTTCAACACTAACTTGGATGACCATTTATTAATTTGCCATTTGTTAAATATTGCAGCTGACATCTGCAAAACAAGAAATATTTCAAGTGCTGAAGAATTAAAGTTAAAGTTCAGCTTCAGTGACCTCTGTTGGTCCTATTAAGGAGACTCATGTTTCTTTTCACACGAGTTCCCCTAATATTAGAATTCTGTGTATGCACTTTGCTTACTATTAGGTTTCTTGTGTGGCCTTTTATAATCATTCAGGGGCATGTTTACTAAACCATGCTAATGGCTAGCATGGGGTTTACCGCGAGCTTAGCACAACAAACTGACAGCTCAGGACAGTGTGGTAAAAGCCCCCTGCTAGGTATTAGCATGGGAATGGGCATGACCATCATTGGCCTATCACCTCCAAACAGTATGAAAAGCACAGAATAGCAGTTAAAAATGCAAAGAAGCAGTGATACAGCTACATCAAGTTTCCATGAAAACTATGGTTGTGAATATGGGAGCACACATTTGGTTTCTTTGGGCAGCTAAAATTTAAAGTGCACACAAGTCCATTGTACCCATGTATACCTAAAAAATAGATTAAAAATCAATATGTGTGCTTGAAGTTCTAGGGCCCGATATTCCAAGGCCTTTACAGTTTACAGACCTGTAAACCATGTAAATACTCCTGAGCGGGATATTCAGCAGCACTAAAATGCCTCAATGCTAAGAGGCCCATTCCAATTTGGCTGTCCTCCACCTGTCTGAGCGCCCAGAATCGGGATGTGCACCGGTTGCACCCAATTCTGATCCCACGGGACTAGACGTGCCAGCGGGATCCAAATAGGGAACAGGACCTGGATGTCCAGGTCATGGCCCGATTCTGGACATCAAGACGTCCAAAAAACTCCCCAGCTAGCCCAGCCAGGCTCCAGCATGGAACCATGGCACCACTGCTCTATGCAGGAGCCACGATCCCCAGTAGAACGCCACAAACTGCTTTCCCCGCAGCCTGACCCGAAATTGGGCCTGCTGTGGCCAAGGTTGAGCTGCGGGGAACCCCCTGCATCCCCTCATCTTCTTTCCAGGCCTGGGGTGTCCATCATTCTCCGTCCAGGGGGATATATCCCACATCTGAGATGGAATGAGTCCTCCATGCAAATGGCTGACCCCATACGTACATAGCCGACCTCAGAATCAGCCCTGTATGTCTGAGATTTGGTGCTACCCACAGCCCGCCCTCCATGCCTGCAGCCCACCCACAAATAGAGCTTCCTGCACAGCTCAGCTCTATGTGTGGGAAATTCTGTTTCCCTGGCTCTGGCCAGGCAAATAGCGGGTCTGGACATCCGGAGTGGATGTCCAGACCCACTATTCACTGAACAGAATAGACCCCTAACTGTTTAGCATCGGGGTGTGTCAGCGGTGTTCCGGAGTGGAGCCGATTGCAAACCGGTCAGCAGTAATATTGAGAAGCTGCCCAGTTTGTGATCTGCAGTGAAAGCCGGGTGCAGGAAACCCTGGCCTAACTTTCACACATATTGCTAACTGGGCAGCGCTCAAGCTCTGCAGTGACCCCAGATATTCAGTGTTCAGTACCGGCGGCTAGCCAGTCTAATTCCGCTGGCCACTGGTGTTGAATATTGAACCCTAGTGCACAGACCATACGCTTGCAAAGAACAGATCCATAAAATTAAAATTGGAAAATGCCTGAAAATTGGGAAATATTTGTTTAAAACAAGCACAAAACAAACTTTTTTGGCCATCCACACCTTTAAGGGTGGAAAAATCTGAATAGTGTGACTGAATAAAACACAAAAATCAATGGGCAAAGGAAGGCTCCATATTTAGGGCAACGGTCTCATTGGACATGGTGGTTCTGAAGATTGTTGCACAGCTTGGTTGTGTGATATAGAATAGGACGTGGGTATTGGATTACAGGATGATACTTTGAGAGACAAAGAAGCTGATGTCAAGGCCTGAGTGACTAGCTGGTGGATGTGATCAGGGGCAGGGACTGGACAGGACTAGGAGGCACGGTAAGGAGTCAAGTGGCGAGAACACTGGCGTTCATTTCGATTTGGCCATTTGTGTGCTAATCGCACCAAGGATGGCAGAGAAGGAAAGAAGAAGAAGCTCAGTTGGGAAGACTGGATGGACCTCTCTATCTTTGTTGCCATCATGAACTATTTTGTGTTTAAGAAATCACATCTTATGTTTAAAACTGCAGGTCAGATGTCCTGCATAGATCAGAGAAACCAAAATAAACTATATATAATCTGCACTGTAAAGATAAGTGGGTTATATATATATAAACAAATAAATAGGGCGTTCATGGAAATATATTTGGGTTTTATTTAGATAATTGTCATAATTTTTTCCCCAATTTTTGAGCATTCTTTAGGTTAATAATTTTTTTTTAACACGGATTAGAACTTTTTAATGCATGTGTCAATTTGTAGATTAATGAATATTAAATGATTTTACATGCACTATAAATGTTTAAGGTACACTAATACAGTAAATAAAATGCATATTCATCTGTAAATAATAAATACCAGCAGAAGCACATTCTATATTTCCTAGATTAGGATAAGTTTTGTTTCTTGTGTCCAGCCACCATAGTCAGATATTTTTATTAGGTATTTTTAGTGCGCTTTTACCATTAAAAAATCTGGTTCATTGTGGACGAGCACTTTCAGTGCTCATGAATTGGCCAAACCAAGATTCTGCAGCACCTACATCCTGTCCTTAAATAATGATTAGATTACCGAGGAGTTAATGAGAGTTCGTATGCGCATATTTGAGGCCTATTTTATGAAGTGAAGTATGTGCATACTGTATAAACTGGGAGCATGTATGGTATTAACATGCACACAAACTAGGCATGAGCACGTGCCTTCTCTATGGTTGTTTTATATCCCTGCACCTAGATTTTTCAAGGACGTGTGTAAGTTATAACCTATATATGTAAATTTGCACTCTGACCAAACTCTGCCCTTTTCCACATGCACACTGAAATTTGAATTTACGTGCGTACTTACGGAACCACAGCCACCTAAAGTCTAACACGCATATCTATGGAATCACAGCTACCTAAAGTATGCACGTATTCTTGTATTGAAGTCCTTGAAAACAGGACGTAAACACATGTAAATGGCACATATCTTCACCTGGCTTTTTATAACATCTGCTCCTTAGTGCCCTGTTTGTCACTCTTTGTTTATCTGGTCACAACTCTTTGAAGGTTTTGCAGGACTATTCCAGCAAGGATATACAAACCATTGAAATTAGTTGGTTTAAGGCATCCTGTGATAATTAGGCAGCTGTTGGTCAGCTCTGGGTCAATTCTTGTTGCATAAGTATAGGGTTTTCATACAGGGCAGGCACACTTAGCAGTAGTCTAACATAGGGCGGCCCCAACAGTTCTGGCTGTAACTGGGTGTGTTCCCCATTTTGATTTTGTAAGCTTATAGATTTTGTTTATTTTACTGACATTGGTAGCCATCCACTGCGATGTACAAAACAAAAATCACTCATAATTATACAGTTAATATCCCCACCAACCTCCTCCACCGCACCACACAGCCCCAACCCAACAAGTACATTTTTCAGCAATACCTCAACCCAAAGCAACCACAATGAGATCCCATCACTCCCAGCTCCCTCTTCAAATGCAACAAGGTTTTAAATCCCCAGCATGTCCCCATACAGTTACCACACAGAAAAGTAGTTTATTCAGCAACTGACAGCATACAGAAAAGTATCATATACTAATTGCAATGCATAGTCCATTCCCATTACCCGCCCCATAATATTCTACGCAGTTAGCAGTGAATTAGTGTGTGCTCTCATGCCAGTCTGGTAATGGACTGCACTCAAGCGCTAACAGCTAATTCATGAGCTGACTGCTTAGCGCATGGTAAACAGGCCTCATAGGCACCTGTGTGTCATCATAAAACGGGTCCAAAAGAGAAGCTTTTTTGCCCTTCACACATAGAGAACTTTTTATAACATTTCTCTCGATATGGGAAAATCATACCCGTGCTTCAACTTTGGGAATGTCACAGGTAAAGGAGTGCACTGCACAGCTTTGGTTGTGATTTGAAGCAGGCTAGACTTGCTATTTAGTGACCCGTTTCTTTCTATTATTTTAAACAAAGGGAGTCCGCAATGCATTTTTATGTACTTTTATGATTTTTTCACGATGGTTTTGCTCTATTGGTTTGATACAGTTCTACAGTAATTTTCTTTGCCACCACTAAAAGGCATAGGTAGCCACCATGACAAAGTAAGAAGCCTAGTTATTAAAGCAAATGCTTAGAACATAAAGCCTCTTGAAATACTTTTAGCTTTCTAGAAACTTAGGATGCTCAGTGTAAATCCATTCTCTCTTTAGTGATGTATGAAAAATATTGAACTTAGAGGCAGCAGAGCAGTGGATAACCTAGTGCCCAGTTTTTCCTTTATGGTAACTGTACAACACAGATGTTATTACAATAAAATGCACACCACAAAACTCCATGCTCCAAGAGTTCAGCAAAGGAACATTAATCCTTTGGTTGAATTCTTTTCACATGCACCATTTTTAGTTGTATCACTATAGCATTTAAATCCGTCAGGCTTTTGAGGAGGTGAGGACTGAAGGGGCAAGGATGGAATGATTACAAAAAGAATCTTTGCATTTTTTGCCATTGTCTATATCAGGGGTCTCAAACCCAAATTGCTTTGAGGGCCAAATGAGGACTTGTAAAATAACCCGGGGGCCGCATGAGACGTGGGACCTCATTTGCATAAGGGACCTCATTTGCATAAATATTTGCATAATGTTACCATACCCTAACTTTTAGTAAACATGCCTCTTAATGAGTGCATGAATAAAGAAAGACTAAAAGATTTTTACATTACTATAATCCAGTGCCAACCGCCAGGCACATTAGGAACTACTACAAACAAACACTGCCCATTTAGAACCCATAGCAAACCCGCCATATCCTAACAGCACTACCAGGACTCACAAAGCACCATACCCTACCTATCAAAAGGCAACACTGCAAATATTAAATCAATACATTTCAGAGAATAACAATACATGACCTACCAGCGAGAGAGTCTTCAGAACCGCGCGAGAGAAACTCTCTCTCTTCGCGGCTCTGAAAGCCGCCGCTTTTGGAGCTGATGCTGCAGGGACACCTTAGGCATCATTTATACATGCAACAAGTAGATTTGCATGTGTTAATTAGTATATTTGTAGATGAAGTGATTTTAGAAAAGGCGCTGCCTGTTAAATACATGCAGGAGCACCCAGGAGTTTAAAGAAGCAATATTCTGGGGGTGATTTCAATGGTCCCTTTAAGGATATAGGTGGAGAATAGTTTTATAACAGGTTACCTATGTGTAAAGGATAAGTAAGTGCCTATTTTATAAGGACAAAGTAGGCACCTATGTGCCTTTATAAAACAGCTTCATAAAACCTGCAGAAATTGCAGCTAAGATAGACCTGAGTGCATTTACATTTGCTAGAGAACAGGTGTGAATTATACACATCAGCATATATTTTATAAACATGCTTACTTTGTACCGCCTACACACCACCCAAATTATGACCCAGGGGACGCCTACATGTGGGTCGTGCCTTTTTGTCACTGTGCATACTTTTACACATGTATCAACCCTCATAGACACACCATAAACTGTTACAGAGAGAACAAATATTAGCCTAGTAGGTAAAAACTTCTCAAAGGAAACTATTCCCTCAAAGACCTCACAAAGAAACATCAAGAACATACACAAAAGGAAAATATTTGAAATTAAAATAATCAAAAATATTTTGACACTGTCAAAA
This sequence comes from Ichthyophis bannanicus, assembly GCA_033557465.1. Taxonomy (NCBI): domain Eukaryota; kingdom Metazoa; phylum Chordata; class Amphibia; order Gymnophiona; family Ichthyophiidae; genus Ichthyophis; species Ichthyophis bannanicus. The sequence continues at coordinate 235,586,733 of CM066043.1, read as the reverse complement.
AAGGATTGAATAGAGACATTGGCTGACTCATTATCAGGCATAAAGCCTTGAAATGCAAAGGGTCATTGTCTCATCACCTATGTCTTTCATTGGAATTTAAGGGGCATGTTTACTAAAGCATGCTGTTACCCCACGCCAAGCCTTACCGCAAGCCAAAAATGCAGCAATGCTAAAAATCCCACGCTAACTGCGTAGAGCAAGTTGGGGAGGAGACTGGGTAGTTCAGGGCAGAACATGCACATTGTAGCTAATGTGAGCTTTTTTAACACACACTAACCAGCAATGTTGTACTTAGTGCAGATTCACTTACCGCCACCTCCATGAGTAGTATTGTGTTGATTGTGACAAAGAGCTTATCACGGTGGTGGTGCAGAACACATGCTAGCTACTTGGGGATACACCAGGCATGCTCCATTTTTAGAAGAGGTCCAGCACCACCCCCATGCTCATTTTTGAGGCTTAATATACAGTAAGAACCCACATTTTAGTAAACATGCCACTAAATGACAGATGCAGACAACCTAAGATCAGACAAGACCTGTGTGATGAAAATTGTCACTGTGTCCCACGCCTTGCTTTGATATGTAATGACAAGCAGACAGCCGAGAGCCTAGATGAGTTTATATTATTTAAGCCCGGTGTAACTGCATTATGTCTTCACAGACCTGATGAACAAAGCATAATAATAGGGGGAGGAGTGGCCTAGTGGTTAGGACAGAGTACCTCAGACCAGAGGGCCAGGGGTTCAAGGGACAGCAATCCTAGACTGGAGGGACTGGGGCTTCCAGTCCTATAGGCACTCCTTGTGCTTTTGGGCAAGCCACTTAACCTTCTTGCCTCAGGTACACATAGCTTGTGAGCCCTTTGGAGACAAGGGAATATATCCAGTACCTGTTTGTAGTAATTACATAACATAAACCACTTTGATTGAAGGATAAGGCGGTATAGAAAACTGGTTAAATAAATAAGTCTTAAAAACTTTTCAAAATATATTGCTAATCTAATAAAAAGGTATCACCTACAATTTGTTTGCTGACCTTTATTTGCACGCATCCAAGTGGACTAGCACTGCAACTACAGTTTTCTGTTCAATTATTTGCATACATTGAAAACTTGATGAGACTTTAATGGCAGATAATGATACTCTATTAGCTCTTTTGCTTTGACATTTTTGTCCCCGAGTGCTATATAGAGGTGTTGATGCTAGTAATAATTTATTTCCTGTTACAAAGGTACATATATTATAAAATCATCTAAAGAGTGAAATGATTGTTTATTGCCTTGGGCACCGGTTTGTAAAATCTGCTGTTTGCACATACAGGAGCTACATTTATAAAGGCTTTTTTGCACCTGTAGGCTAATTTAATAAAGTGACACCTAATAAGCAAGCGTTTCCATGTATCTCTTACAGTACAAAGCCGAGCACGAATAAAATACTGGCATAAGTGGCAGAGAATGCACTTAAATTAAGGCCCAATGACATACCCCAGCCTTACAGCTTGTGTAAATGACCATGCCTAGTTTTGAAATTTGCGCTTAAACTAGATTCGTTGGGGATCGGTGAAGAAAGCCCCCAGGTAAGAAAAAGCCCTCAGGTAAGTAAAACATTAAATTCCTCTGTAGAAATGGGTAAAGGGGGCAACATCTGGAAAGTGGTGTGCATAAATGCCCATAGTATGGAAATTAAGATCCCAGATGTTGAGGCTTTAATGGAAGAGGCTGACTTGGATTTAGATGCGGCAATGGAGACATGGTTCACAGACAACCATGACTAGGATTTGATTATACCAGGAAAGATAGGGTAAGAAGAAGGGGAGGAGGAGTGACACTATATGTAAAACATATTAAAGATATAGAATTACAGGGCTTAAAAGGGAGCGAGGAGGTACTGTGGGTTAAACTAGAAAGAAGAAATGGGAAATCCATTTGCATTTGTGTGATATACAAATCTCTTTCACAGGCAGAAGACGTGGACAGAGATTTAATAGAAAACATATATAGTATTGCCATGAAAGCAGAAGTGTGACTGATTTCAATATGCTGGATGTTGATTGGTAAATCCCTGCTGCAGTGTCATCTAAAAGTAAGGAGATCCTGGATTCTCTACAGGGAGAACTATTCTGGAAAATGGAAACAGAACCCACACATGAAGGGGCTCGACTTGGTGCTTACCAATGGTGAAAGTGTTTCTGATGTTATTGTGGGAGATCATCTTGTATCCAGCGATTACCAGGTGGTGTGGCTCAGTAATAGGACTAGGACTGATAAAGTCATTTAAAAGCAAGAGTCTTAGACTTTAGGAAAACTAACTTTGCCAAGATGGGACAATACCTCAAGGAGTCATTAATGGGATGGAAACAGCTGGGGGATGTAGAAAATCAATGGGCAAAAGTGAAAGTGGATATTTTAAGTACAATAAACTTTTTTGTTAGAATGGTAAATACATGTAAAAGGAAAAGGAGGTCACTATGATTCTCAAAAGAAGCAGCTGAAAAGGTGAAGAAAAAGCGGGTGGCCTTCATAAAATACAAGAGATCACAGAAAGAAGAAGAAAAGCATTACTATTTGAAAAAAACTTAGAGAAGATAGGAAAGTAGTCAGGAAAGCAAAGATACAAAAAGAGAAAGAAATAGCCAATGCAATAAAATGGGGGGACAAGATTTTTTTCAGATATGCTAGGGAGAGGAGGAAGTGCAAGCATGGTATTGTCAGACTCAAGAATGAAGGGGAGGAATATGTAGGAGTTGATTAGGATAAAATGGAATTGCTTAACAAATATTTTTGTTCTGTGTTCACAGATGAAGGGTCCAGAGCAGGATCTCAGAAAACACCTACCAATAGGAACAGAAGTGACGGGGATCTTGTACAATTTTCAGAAGACTGTTAGTGAGGAACTAGTTAAACTAAAAGTAGACAAAGCGATGGGGCTGGATGGGATACATCCTGGAGTATTGAAGAATTGGTGAAGTTATAGCAGCTCCACTTTCAGATCTTTTCAATGCTTTCATAGAGTCAGGAGTGGTCCCAGAGGACTGGAGAAAGGCACATGTGGTCCCTTTACACAAAGGCAGAGGTAAAGATGAGGTTGAGAACTACAGGTCGGTTAGTCTGACCTCTGTGATGAGTAAAGTAATGGAAATGCAGCTAAATTAGAGGATGATGAGATTTCTGGAGTCCAATGGATTGCAGGATTTGAGGCAGCATGGGTTTACTAGAGGTAGGTCTTGTCAGAGAAATTCGATTGATTTTTTGACTGGGTGACCAGAGATTTGGACTGAGGGAGAGCCCTAGATGTGGTATATTTAGATTTCAGTAAAGACTTTCACTGTTCCGCACAGGGGACTTAGGGATGGACTCCAAATTGACTGACTGAGTGAGAAATTGGTTGAGTAGGAGTCAACAAAGGTATAGGTAAATGGAGCTCACTCTGAGGAGAAGGAAGTTACCAATGGTGTGGTTGGTCCGAATCTTTTTAACATTTTTTTAGTGATATTGCAGAAGGGCTGTCGGGTAAGATTTGCCTCTTTGTGGATGACACCAAAAATCTGCAGTAGAGTAGACCCCCAGGAAGGAGTAGATAACATGAGGGATCTAGCTAAGCTTGAAGAATAGTTGAGAATTTGGCAGCTGAGATTTAACGCTAAAAAATGCAGCGTCATGCATTTGAGCTGCAAAAATCCAAGGGAGCGGTAAAGTGGATGAGGATGAGGGTGAAAGGTGATAGACTCAGGAGTAATATGCAGAAATATTTCTTTATGGAAAGAATGGTAGATGTGTGGAATAGTCTCCCAGTGGAGGTAGTGGAGATGAGGACAGTATCTGAATTCAAGAAAGCATCTGACAAATAGAAAAGATCTGTAAAGGAAAAAAAAGGGACTATAGTTGTTGATATGGACAGGCAAACTAGTTAGGCCATATGGTATTTTTCATCCATCGTGTTTCTATGTTTCTAGAATCTACAGAGATAATTTTGGAAGCCCTTTTCATGCTTTGGATTCTGAAAACGTGCACAGAGACGTCCCCAGAGCCATTTTAGAAGCTAGATCTGGATACCTCCCTAGTGTGAGGACATCCAAGTGGTAACAGGGGCATGGTGGAGACACGGCCGGCGCATTCCCAGGACCCTGCATATTCCTGCCTGATCTCAGAAATATCAGGGATGTCCAGCTGGCATCGCATCTACGTTTGGACCTACTGCAGGCATGAACAGGTATCTGAAAAGTGCTCGATTTGGCTGAATAACATCCATAGGGATGTAGAGAAGATAGCACTCCATCACCCCAGTACTCAGCATGATGTCAATGATAGCAGCAGTAGGATTTGAATATTGACTGCCCCATTCCTAGCCCACTACCCTAATCATTAGGGCATCCTAGATGTCCAGGTTCACAGCTATGGTTCTGAGGATGTCTATATAGTTGCCCCTGCAGATGTCCATATTTGGCATGTCAACATTTGTGAAATCGTGTCTGCACCTGGATGTGCCTGTTTTTTTCATACATTCTGGCTTAGATGCCTCAAATTCTACTTGGATGTTCTTTCTAAAATTCTCCTCCAGGTGTGTACTTGCTTGCATCGCCCACACTCTACCCATGTGCATGCCTGCAGTGAAAGTACATGCAATACTAACACCTATTTTTACACTAGTTACACATTTGGTAAATGACTAAAATACTAACATTTGCATGCATTGTTGGCCTCTAAAACTAGGCACCTCCTTATAAAATTACCCTCAGAAACCCTATTTTGAACATGGAAAAGAACTTTATCAACTTGCAAAATGCAATGCAATGTGTGCCATCGAGCCAATGCTGACAGTAGCATATACACATATAGGTAAGTGTGCTAGGTTGACACATACTTATAACATGTGCCATAGGTAGGCATTACTAAGGAAGTAGAATGGGCAGAGCAGGTGAGGATCTGTTTTACATGGGAAGATTTTATAAAACATGCAAGCACATGTGTAGAGTGCATGCATACATTTATAACCGCCTTGGGGCAGGTATAGGTATATACATTGAAATTTGTGTACTATTGGGACTGGATCAGAGATCCAACTCAGTCTTCAACCAGCCTACAGAAGACTCACCTCTTTGATACTCTATTCCCCTCTGAAGGCTGTGTGATGTTTTGCTATCCTTCTTTTCCTCTCTATCCTTTAATACACATTTGGAATTCCTTTTCTCGTCTTCTAATTTTGTTTTAGTAAACTGCTTGGTACACCCATAAAAGGCGGTATAGTAAAAAAATCGAAACCATAAACCATATTTTATAAAGACATACAGAAGGCTACAGTGCCTTTACAAAATAGGCTGAAACTAGGTGCCTTTATGGACTGTCACACAGGGGTACCTGATATATAATCAGAACCATGACTTGTCTCTTATGGGGGTAGTTTTATAAGGAGGTGTTTCCTTTTACACATGAAAGTGGGTGCAAAAAGGCATATTTTGGTCATTTATGCATATAAATGGCAGCATATGAGCCGAAATGGCTCCTTACAAAATCATGGCCGGCGTAAAAATACTTGTGTTCATTTCATGGCACATACATTTGCTGAGGGTGTTTACAGGGCAGAGTTTGGGTGGAGCGTACTTTCAAAATGTAGGTGCAGTCCATTACATCAACTCTAGGAATGATGTAAACATCTGTGCCTGAAATTAATGTGCGTTTTCATGCACATCGCCAGAAGTCAGTATTGACTGGAAGGCATACATTTTATTGCATAAAATAAGCTTAAATTAGGTGTCCACTTCTACAATTAAACTCTAGGGCAGTAGTTCTCAACCCAGTCCTCTGGGACCCCCACGCCAGTCAGGTTTTCAGGATATCCACAATGAATATGCATGAGACAGATCTGCGTAAGTGGCAACACCTAGGTTCCAGCTGTCTGTACTCCCCTATTTTAAAACAAAGCACACATGCCCCTTACTTTATCAAATAGGGAATGCATGTGTGCCTTGCAGCACACAAAACATGCAGGGGTGCTTGTAAAATTACTCTCTACTCGTTTATGTAATGCTACTTATAGATATAAGCCCCCTAGGGATGCAGCTCTGTTTCTGAATGTATTCGTTTATAAAGTGGCTTTCTCTGTTGTGCTTGCTGCCAAATATACACGTTTCTTTGGAGGTGCTATACATATTCTATAAATGACTCTACGTCCACAGAGTTGTTTATAAAATACTAGTGTAGTGAGTGAGCCCGTAAAGGAATGGCCGCATTCTGATTTAGCTCTGCCCGGGTTCCCCCATTAAGTTGCTATCAATTGCATCTACATCGCATAGTTCCCCGTGCCTACTCTGATCCGGCTTGTCGGAGGTTCGCTGAAGCGTTCTGAGCCTTAGCGGGGTGGTCAGCACTGCGCGGTGAGTCCTGGAACCCGGAGACTTACTTCCCTGCAGCAGGATCTGTTCGGTCACTGTGAGCTCCCGATTTTGCTTGGATGCGGCTCCTCTTTCAGCGCTACTAATTAAGGACTCTCTCAGCACTGCTGCTTCGGGGCCAGACATCAGGTTACACTGAGGAGCCGGAACGTATTTGGCCAGACTGCTTGCTTCATTGCTGGGAGCTGGAGCAGTGAGGGGGATCGGCGCCCCGGTGATATCGGCGCTCTGACTGCTTCCCATTCTTCATTCTGCCTGCAGCAAGTGCGCACCGGAGAGGTGAGAGCTCCGGGATACCCAGTGTGGGAAGGCTGACAATCTGCCGGTACCGTGGTCAGGTGCCTCAGCGGCCATTGCCATGCGGTCCTGGAACACATGAATCCATCTGCGTTCCAGCCAGCCGCGGCGGGAAAAAATCACGTGGGTTCCAGCCAGCGAATCAGCCTCTGGCTCCCTCCGCTCCAGCGTTACTGGAGTTTGCTGCTTTGAGTGGGGAGTCTCCTCCTGTCCTGCCTTTGAACCCGGGTGGGTGGATCTTCGATCTAGTGCAGCTGAACTTGTGCTCACTATCCCGACTGCACCCTCCTGCTGTTTCTGTGATTTTTCTCCACCTTGTGCTGTGCAGTGAACTGCCGGCAGGCATCCTCATGCGACCATTGGATTCTTGATATATCATTGTCTTCAGTACTTCAGACAGCATAGTACTTGAATAGCTTGCAGGGTCCTCCGGAGTTTACAGAACGTTGCTCTCTGCCTTTTGGGGGTGCTGCCATCTGCTGGATACAAGCAGAACTTTGCCTCACATTACTTCCATTTGGTCCCACTACAACATTCTCATTGGTCTAAAGCCTCGTGGGGGCGACATCATGGCTGCTAAAGCCAAGGGCCATGAACCCCGCGATGGTGTGCGGGCCTCCCAGTGCCTGCACGGTAAGAATGGCGCACAGACTACCCCGCCGAGAAAGGCGTTGTCTGGCGGCTCTGGGGACGAAACAATGAGTGAGCTTGACCAAGATTCCGCAGCACCCTCCTCTCATGCCCTTTTACAGCAGGAACTTCGACAGGGCTTTGAAGAGCTAGTGAATGAATTCCGCTCCATGTGCGAGGAGGTGATGAGCTCAGTGGCGGAACTCAAAGCGGATATCAAGGATTTGGGCACTAGGGTGGAAGAGGTGGAGACGAAAATTGAGGACTATGATCGTACCCTGGTGGATTTACAGTGTGCACTTGACCGACAGCTGGCGCAAGCACTGGAACTGACTTATAAAATTGATGATATTGAAAACAGATCTCGCCGCAACAATGTGCGTTTCCGAGGTGTCCCCGAGGCGGCGGGGGGCGCAGAAGACCTACGGGTGGTGCTTAATACCTTGATAGAGAAGTTGCTTACACCCGAGGAGCTTGCATCTCATGGTTCTGGGATGGAGATTGAGAGGGTGCACCGTGCATTGGGGAAGCCCCCAAATAATCAGCCACGTGATATCATTGTCAGGTTTCTGAGATATACAGATGCGGAGCTTCTGCTGCGGTGGGGCCGAGAGAAAAAAGTGATCCACTTTCAAGATTCTTCGGTGTCGGTGTACCAAGATCTTTCCGTCTTCACGCTGGCCCGCCGGAGGGAGATGAAGCCCATCACAGCCATACTGAATAATAAAGGAATACGTTACTCTTGGTCTTTTCCCTTTCGGATGAACTTACTTTTGGGTAGCAAAAAGGTTTCAGCCAAAGATTCTACGGAGGCCTGGAGAGCGCTGCGACAAGCGGGGTTAGTGGAAGATAATGCGCGTCCGGAATCCTCTGCCTCCACATCCTAGCGCTCTAAGTGGACTCGAGTGGGAAGATCCACTTGAACCTCCTGGGACTGTTCGGGATAGTCTCCCAGCTATTGAAGGACTTCTCTTGACCTCTTCGGATATGGAAAAGCGTTTAATGTTGCATGTTTATATAGGGTAGCGCTGTATTATACTGGCTGTAAAACTTCTCCAGGTTTAAGGTATCCACGGGGCCTGAGAAACTTGTTTTGTGTTATGCTGGGGTGAGAAGCAGTGGTTACTGGGTTAGGAGGAGGGAGCTGAAACCCATCGGCATTTGCTCTCAACTTACAGATGGGGGATATAGCATTACGGTATAGGTAAATGTCTTATAGCATGGGGAACCGGGTGGAGCTAGGAATGGGGTTAGCTCTACCGTGTCCTGTTGTTTTGACAGGCGGATGGTACAGCTGGGCGAGGGGTATGGGGGGGCGGGGAGAGGGTTGCATATCAGATGGCTTGGGGGGGATGGGAGGGGGGGAGGGTTTTATGGATATCTGTTGCAGATGGGGATTGGGGATGGGGGGGATGGGGATTACCTTCAAGTGTTGCCAACAGTTGGGGAGGTGAGAGAGTGTTTTTATTGTATCAGAATACTGGCTCTGCAGGGTGGGGGGCCTATAGTGGCGAAATAAGTTGATTATCTATGTTGAAAGTAATTTCTTTGAATGTAAAGGGTCTCAATTCTCCAGGAAAGCGTTCCTTGCTGTTTGCAGAATTGAGATCCTTGGGAGCGGATATGGTATTGTTGCAGGAGACACACCTCCATCCAAGCAAACAAGGGTGGTTAAAACACCAGCCTTACCAAGAGGTCTGGGTTGCTTCCGATACCAATGGCCGTAAGAAGTGTGGTGTAGCCGTGCTCTTTCATCAGAGCCTGTCCCTCCGGGTTAAAGATGTTAAAAGGGATAATTTGGGGCGGTGGCTCTTCTTGAATGTACGCCTGGAAGGTCGCCTGTTAACGTTGGCCAATGTCTATGCACCCAATGCCGGCCAGGTGTCTTTCTTTGCGCAGCTTAAAGCGCAATTGGCGGAGTTTGCCACTGGACCTATCATATTGGGTGGGGACTGTAATACTCATCTGATCCCTCATTTGGATTCGATGGGTAAAGTTGAGAGGGGGTCACATGGGCCTAGTCAGGCGCTGCGGACCTTAATGCGGGATTTAGGCTTGTGGGACGTTTGGAGAGACATGCATGAGGGGGAAAAAAGCTATACGTATTATTCGCCGGTTCATCAGGTTCACACCCGTATAGATTATTTTCTAATAGATCAGCGTTTGATGAGTGAGGGGGTCGAGGCTGGGCATGGGACACTGACGTGGTCAGACCATGCCCCGTGCTGGGTCAGCCTCCCTGCATTTGTTTACGATGACCAATCTCGACTCTGGCGTTTGGATACTCGTTTTTTGCGGCGACCGCGAGCGGTTCAGGATCACAGTCTTTTTCTACAAGATTTTTTTGAACTAAACGACACCGGTGAGGTCCCCTTGCCAACGATATGGGAAGCCTTTAAGGCTACCGCGCGGGGCCGTCTGATAGCAGAAGCAGCCTGCACTCGGCGGGCCTGGAGGCAGGAAAGCTGTCAACTGACGGCAGAGGCTCGGCGTTTGCAACTGGAGCATGCTCGGACGGGCTCTAAGCGTATTCTGCATCAGTGGAGGGCACTTCAGGCTAAGCTGGGGGCCTGTCGGCAGCGTACCTTGGACAATATGTGACGGAAAATGCGCCAAACTTTTTATGAGCAGGGGAATAAGGCTGGTCAGTATCTCGCCTTACGGCTTCGCCGCAAGCACACCTCAAAGGTAATTCGTGAAATTCGAGATTCTCGGGGGTGTAAGCGGTTGATCTCCAGAGAGATACGCGAGGTCTTGGCTGAATTTCTGGAGCGACCGTATAGAGCTGAGCCCGTTGACTTGCAACAGGTGCAGGGGTATTTGCGGTCCGCTGCGCTGCCGCGGCTGACTGACGTGGATGCTGCTCACTTAGATGCCAAACTTACCATAGAGGAGGTAGAGACAGCAATCCAGTGGTTGAAATCCGGGGGGGTGGGGGGGGGCGCCGGGCGCAGATGGCTTTCCCGCTGAATATTATAAAAAATTTAGAGTGCAGCTGGCACCGACCTTGACGGTGCTTTTCAATGAAGTGTTGAGGGGGGTATCGTTGCCCCCATCTCAGCGTAAAGCTACTATAGCTCTGATACCTAAGCCGGGTAAACCCCTACAGGAACCGGCTTCTTACCGCCCAATCTCCTTGCTCAACACGGATGTGAAAATCTTAGCTTCTGTGTTGGCAGCTCGACTGAACCGCATCTTGCCTACTTTAGAACACTCTGATCAGGTCGGGTTCGTGCCTGGCCGCCAGGCGGCGGATAATATTCGACGGATGCTTCAGGTTCTCCATGCCACGCGGTAGGATCCCCAGCCGGCGATTTTGGTAGGCGTTGACGCTGAGAAAGTTTTCGATCGCATTAGCTGGGTTTTTCTGTGGCATGTCCTCGATATGATGTGGTTTGGCCCTAATTTTCAGCGTTGGGTTCATAGCCTGTATCAAGAGCCTAGGGCACGTGTCCGCATTAATGTGGGTCAGTCCGCAAGTTTTGCCCTGGAGCGGGGCACCCGGCAGGGATGTCCCTTATCGCCATTGCTTTTTGCGTTGGTGATGGAACCATTGGCTCAGCGTTTTCGTGATCATCCCGACCTATGGGGTGTCCAAGTGGGCTCAGCGGAATATCAGATAGCTCTTTTTGCAGATGACATCATATTGTCCCTGGCGGATCCGATTGTATCTCTCCCTATGGCTATGCAACTGTTTGCCGACTTCTCTCGGGTTTTGGGGTTTCAGATTAACTATACTAAATCTGAGATCCTTAATGTTGGGGTCTCCGACGCGGTTTGCACGCACCTGCGGGCGGCATATCCCTTCCGGTGGGTCGTGGGTACATTACGCTATTTGGGAGTGAATTTAACGGTTGACCGTGCGGCTCTCTATAAGGAAAATTATACCCCACTCCTTCGGCGGGTTAGACAGGATCTGGATTCTTGGACTGGGTTAATGTTGTCCTGGTTTGGGCATATTGCGGTTGTTAAGATGGTGGTTCTTCCGAAGTTCCTCTATCTCTTTCAGGTGCTTCCTATCCCACTTCCACGGGGAGCTTTGGCTGCTTGGCAGGCCCTGCTGATGAAGTTTGTTTGGCGATTTCGTCGACCCCGTATAGCGCGGCGCACTTTATATATGCAGACCCATCTTGGAGGTATGGGGATGCCCAACCTCCAGTGGTATTATACGGCGGCGCAATGTCGTGCGGGAGTGGAGTGGATGGACGCTAACAGTCCCAAGCGCTGGGTTCAGTTGGAGCATTGTCTTTCGGGGAGGGGCGGGGCTGGGAGATAGGTTGTGGCTTGGTTTGGGTCTGCGAGGGGGCCTGCGCCCAAATAACCCCTATATTCTACATACTCTCCAGTGTTGGGACAGGTCTTTTCGGCCTCAGCGGACGGAGCTGACTCCTTTGGCCCCCATTGTGGATAACACTTTCTTCCCCCCAGGGATGAGTGATCAGGTGTTCCGAATGTGGGGGCATAGGGGGCTTAGCCGAGCTGGACACCTGTTTGATGAGGGTCGGCTGCGCTCTTTTCGGGACCTTCAGGAAGAGTTTGAGCTCCCGGATTGTCATGTCTTCCAGTATACTCAAGTGGTTCACTGGGTGCAGGCCCGGGCTGTTCGCTCTCAGGTTGCTCGCGATTTATTAGATGTTGAACGTTTGTATGAAGGGAGCACCACTACAAAAGGCCTTATTGCTGCCTTGTATGCTCTCCTGCAGGGGCGGCATTCAGGCCTCGGGACGCATAGAGAGCAGTGGAATCGCAACTTGACTCTTCATTATTCGGAGCAGCGTTGGGAACAGGTTGAGGGTAGGTTGTGGAGAAGCTCGGTGGCGATTAACGCTCGTGAAACGAATTATAAAATTCTCTATCGCTGGTATATGACCCCTGAGCGGATTGCGCGTGCCTATCCAGGGACCTCCGCCTTATGCTGGCGGAATTGCGGATTAACGGGCACCTTGGCGCATGTCTGGTGGTTGTGTCCACATATTAGCACCTTTTGGAGTGGGATCCACTTTCGTTTGCAACAACTGGTTGGGCTGCACATTCCCTGGGATCCGGGTATTTTTCTTTTTGGTGTGAATGTCCCAGGGGCCCGAACCCCTCAGCTGGCTCTGATACGGCATGGTTTGAATGCGGCCCGGCTAACGCTGGCGGCTGCTTGGAGGCAGACCCTGGCACCCTCCTTTTCTAATTGGTTGGAGCGGATGTGGGACACTTACGCCATGGAGCGTGGGATGGCGGCTGGGAAACTGCGCCTGCCTCAGTTTGAAAGAGTATGGGAAGCCTTTATTTTGAAGTACGGTTCTTGAGGGTCCTGGGGCCAACTCTGCTTCCTGGCTCTGCTGGCTGGGCGCAGACCTGAGAGGTGTTGTCTCTGGGCATTTCCCCCATTCTGCAGGACCCCATATGGTGACGCTCTCTCACTTACCTTATTAAATCTGAAGAGTTTGAGAGGAAGGTAGGGGGGGGGAGGGGGGATGGTGGGTGGGGGGTTTAGGGGGGTTTGGGTGGATAGTTAATGGTGGTGGGTCGGGTGGTTTGGGACCGATACTGAGTAATTCGTGCGGAGTAGGGGATTGCTATAAACATAAAAATACACACAAAAAAAAAAAAAAAGGGCTCAGTGTTTTGCTTGTGAGTTCTCACTTGTTATGCTTATGTCTTTGCTTGCAACTTATGATCTTACTGTATCTCTGTACCTTTCTGTTGCCTTTTAATAAAAAAATAATACTAGTGTAGTTTGGAAAGCATGGACCTAAACATCCATTTTCCAGCCTAAATGACCTAATTCAATCTGTTGTATTTATGTGGCTTGTATTAAATTCTAGCCAGAGGGGGATGGGGAATGTTCGATTGTCAGAGAAATTTGCAGAAGGGCAAACAAAAAATAGCCTTTGTTGGATTATTTGCCCAACCAGCAGGAGCCTACACTGACTCAAACAAAAATATCTACATGTCAAGTTTAGATTGGATTCCTTCCCAGAACCAAAGCAACTCTCTCATTCTGATGCGAGAACAAATAATCTTTAAATGGGAAAGAGAGATTTAGGGAAACTGATCCTAAGAAGAATATTGTCTCATGGAGAAACCCAAGTTTAGTGGGCTTGAAGCTGCACTGAAGTTCTCCACCGGCATTCCTGACAGTAGGAGGCAGTGTTTCAATCACGAGAGATTGAATCTTAATATGGTGGCATCATCGATAACTCCTTTCCTCTTTTTCAGATGTTCTTTGCATAGAATTGCATCCTTCGCTTGATTTATCTTTGAGATTCAGATGAAGGCAAAAACTGCTGTGATGACTCTTGCTGTTGCTGTTGGGGGATGCCAAAGTCTCATTCTTAAGCCTCAGGACCTTGCACTTAAAAGACAGTCCTAACGTCTACTGTCCCAGCTTCAGGTTAATGAAGTTTCTCCTCCCAACACTTCTGTGCTGCTCCTTCTACCCCAAGCCAAACCCCTAGGATTTAGAGCAGGCCTTGGTGGGGAAAGGGAGAGTGTAGACCACTGGATCCCCACTATCTGAGCAACATTTTCAGCAGTTCATTCTTAAACCTAAGGATCTTCCAAAGTCCTTACATGCACCCAATAGTATCCTCAATGAAGCCTTATCTGTGTAGAAAATGTTATTGCCCATGTAAAGCAAGAATTGTATATATTGTCTTTTTGGCTGCCTGATACCACTATATCCCTCTGATTCACATGGTTTTCCTGATGTGTTCTGGGAACGTTTCTGTAATTTAAACAAGGAATATGAGGGGCAGCTGCCTTGTCTAGTCTGATTTCCCATCATTCATCATTTTGGCACTAAAGATGTCAGTGCACATCATTTTGGTGTATCTCCTTGAAAGGTATAAGCCTTTGTAAAAACAGGGACGCTATAAAACTAAAAGGCATGAAATGAAGCTGAAAAAAGGAAAATTTTAAATACTTTTTCACAGAAAAGGTGATGGATGCTTGGAATGCCTTCCTGGTGGGAGATGATGGAAGCAAGAACAGTGATGAAATTCAAAGAGCTGTGGAATCAATATAGTGAATCTATATAGCAAGAGGATAGACTCAAAGTATGTAATAATTCTGTTCAAAGGGAGAGGAGGGACAGTGGAAATGTAATACAAATGTCTAACTTCTTAAAAGCTATTAAGGAACAGACCTCTTAAAAAGAAGGGGGAACGGTAGAACTAGAGGACATAAAATGAAGTTGCAAGGAGGCAAACTGTAAAACAACATCAGGAAATACTTTTTCACGGAAAGGGTGGTAGATGCCTAGAATGCCCGTCCTATGGAGGTGGTGAGGTCCAAAATGCTGACGGAATTCAAAAGGACATGGGACAGACACAGAGGATCCCTATATAGAAGAGGAGCATTCCTGCTCGAAAGCAAAATATGCAAAAAAGCATAGCAGGGATAGCTGTGGGGTAGCATTTAATCCATTCCATTAGAAATAAGGAATTATACACTGGGTATTAGTTACCATTTCCTTGGACATAGCTGGAAGTCATCTGGGTGTACTCATCCCACTTGATGCTGCTAGGGTCTCTTCCAATGTCTGTAGCATCTCAGGGAACATGATCAGTGCTTTCTACAGTGCTCCAACCTGGAACAGAAGGGGGTTATCATCATGGTGGGATGGGGACTGTACTAACTTGTCGGCTAATGCCCTCATCTCCTTCGTAGCTACTTCCAAGATGTCATTTGCTGTGGTGGTGGTGTTCATGATTGTCATCAATGCTGTTTTCATCTCAGTCTTTGGGGACATCAGGGTTTTCTCAAGGGATGCGCATTTCGGAGCATGCATTAGCAAACCCTCTAGGGGCTTCTGCAACATCCATCTTTTTGGCGGTCATGCTCTTTTACGTAACCCCTTTTTTTCTGGATTTCCATGGGTGTCAAGAAAAGTCCATTTTTGGCTTCAGTATTGGCAGGGCCAGATCAAGGGGTTGTAGCACCCTGAGCCAACTTTTGTGCCCCCCCCCCCACTTGTATCTGATCTTGCAGTGCAACATGCACAACAGGGGTACATTTTCAGTCCACTGGCTTGTTAAATGTCACGCTCCCATTTAACTTAATCTGTGTATTCGGTGTCCCTATCCCTATAGAGAGCTGCACTGAATATACAGACAGTGATGGTGTGGCCATTGTATTATCTGTTTAGGCTGGGCCTGATATACTGCAGACCTAAACTAAACATGTAACTTACCTGAATAGTGGTTGAACATTGCCACTATCTGGATAATTTTCTGGCCTACCCTTGCTCCTCCCCTAACCTGCCCCACCAGTATACAGATAATATCTGACCATTCTGCAATTTAAAAGCCTGATATTATCTGCATATTTTTTGAAAATACATGGCTAGGCTAATTATGCATTTGCTAGCAAATGCCTAATTGCCTTTGAATTTGTCTGATAGGGCATAATTATTCATTCATATGAAACACTCTCAGATTCACCAATAAAACTCTCACAACAACAGATGCAGGAGTTTCACTTTACATCTCAACATACAAAAAAATTCTATTCAAATTCTAATCTCACATCAGTGACAACACCATTGATTCCCTCTATAACTGGACATTGTGCATCATAACACAAAACCTTGCAAATGGTTGCTCAATACCAGCATCAAGAACTCAAATTGCAGCAATCCTATCTTGGAAAAAATAGCACTGCAAATATTCCAGAACACCAGTAACCCCCAGTTGGAAAAGAGAACAAGCTGAACTACTAGAGATTCATGGAGAGAACCTACATGTTAACAGAATCCCTTATCTCAGCTGCACATCAAAAACACAGACATCACGAATGAAAGATTAAGAAACTATAAAAGACAAAAATTGAAATGGAAAACCCCCAAAATCAGACACCAAGCTGTGAAACACGGAATAAAGAGGAACTGAAATGCATTTCCTCCTATAATGAACTTTAAAAAGTACACATTTTCAAAGCTGACATTTTATTCTCTAAAAACGGACACTCTTTTGTGCTTTTCTTATCTGATTATCTTATTTTTCCAGTTGGGTTGGTTCCTGTCTCTCTTTTCTACTTCCTCTTGTTGGTTTTCTTCTAATTCCTTTTCCAAGACCCATTTCCATTTTCTGTTTCTTCACACACTATCTTCTTTGTCCTTTTCTTCCCCACTCTCTTTGACATTGATCATTCTATTTCTTCATGGGACAGACACAGTGGATCCCCTTTATAGCAACAGGATAAAATCAAAAGAAACATAACTATCTCTTATATCTCAACAAATAGGGGTGACCTACACGGAGCGGTGGGTACATCCCTAAACAAAGGCATGGGGAGTGGTGACCTGCACGTAGTGGCAGGTGCACCTACTCTTGCCACCTTGCTAGGCTGACTAGATGATGGTCTTTATCTGCCGTCATATACTATGTTACTATGTTCATTTGCCTTTTACCTAACTATAGCTTCATTCCATTCTTTTTTCTCCTTCCTACAATCTTCAGTTTTCCTCTTTTCACCGTTCACCTACTCACCAGCTATTTCCTAATCTTATTTCCCTAGTCCTTCCATTCCACATCTGTCTTATTCCTTTGCCGGCATTCTTACCCCACCTCCCCCCGTCTTTCACCCATCATTTCTGCCTTCTGTACTCATCTCCTCCCCAGTCTGATTTACCACCCTCTGGTTCTCATCCTTTTAGCAACCCCAGCTCATTCCGTAATGCTCCATATCCAGGCCCTTTCTTGTCTTATCCCCATCCAGGTTTTTATTTTCCCTTTCAATTCTCCCCTTTTTAACCCTCTTTCACCTGCTTCAAGGAAGGCCTGATCCTTTCTGTGGCTCTCATTACACTCCATAGCATTCTGCCCTTTTCAACTGCCCTCAACCCCCTCCAGGTCCTTCAAACCTTCTCTCCCCTCCCCATATTTCTGCACTTGGCCTCACAGCCCTACTCATACCCCTCACTCATTCACCTTGCCCCCAACTTTCCTCTTAATCGCTAGTTAATTTCTTAATCCCCATTATTCACCCCAAGCAACTCAAAGATCCCACTCACAATCCTGCCTAAGCCCCAAGTCCCCACTTAAAATCCCAATACCCCACTTATCTTAAAGTCTTTCTTCTGTTTTCTTATCCAGTATTAGAGTCTCCTATGTCCCTAGTACCTGCCCTCCTGCCTCCTACTCCCATCCCCCACCACTGACCCATTTACTTCCTTCTCCAATATTCATTAACCTTGTCTTTCCTCCTTACCCTAGAATGCGTTCTTATACCCCTCCTTCTCAATCTTCCCTTGGTTGACTTTGCTTCTTCTCCACTCCCCACAATATCTGTCCTCCTCTCCCTTCTCACTCCTCCCGCATCTCCCTCTTCCCTCTTTTTCCTACTCTGAGCCTAGCATTTGCCAGCATCAGCCCCATTTCAATCCCAGGACCACAGCCCTAAAATTAGCTCCATTCCAGTCCCAACCCTTTTCCAGTCCCATGTCCCCAGACTTAGTATCAGTCCATTTCCAGTCCCCCAGCCCCAATATCAGTCCATTTCCAGTACTATCCCCCCCAGCCCCAGTATCAGCCTATTTCTAGTACCAGTCCCCGAGTCCCTGGATCAGCCCATTCCTAGTCTCCCCAGCCTTCACCCCCCCCCCCCCAGTATCAGTCCATTTCCAGTTCCCCCAGCCTCAATATCAGTCCATTTCTAGTACCAGCCCCCAGCCCCATTAGCAGTCCATTTCCAGTCCTCCATCCCCAATATCAGTCCATTTCCAGTACCATCTCACATTCTCAGTATCAACCCATTGTATCAGTCAGCTCCCCAGCCCCAGTATCAGCCCATTGCCAGTATCAGTCAGCCACCCAGCCCCAGTATCAGCCTATTTCCAGTCCCAGCCCCCTCAGTCCCAGTATCAGCCCCTATATCAGTTCATTCCCATCCCCAAAGCCCAAACTTAGCTCCTTTCCAGTACCAGTTCCCAGCCCCAGTATCAGCCAGCCCTCCAGCCTCCAGTCCCCCATTTTCAGTATCAGCCCATGTCCGGTCCACCAGTACAGTTCCTGCTCCCCCTCCCACAGCCCAAGTGCCAGCCATCACTTCCCTTCCCTCCCCCCCCCCCTCCCTGCAGTAAATGACAATGCTCCCCTGGCTATATTGAACTCATGCCATCAAAGTTTGCTGGATTGCACAGGGAGACGGGAGGCCAGCAGGAAAAACAAGGTAATAGTGTCTCCGTGTAAATGGCTTGGGAGACCTCATTTACAGCACTGTGTGGAATGCTGGAGATTGTGCCTTCCAAAGGATAATATGTTCAATTGTCTTTATCATTAAGCATATGGGGACCGACTTAAAGACCGAAATATGTATCGGCCCATCCTATCCTTCCCCCAGGATATACGATTTGTTGTTAAGTGTCGTTGACTCATGGCGCACTCTGGATAGCTGTCCTAAACTGCATTCAGTCATCAGTCAGGCAGCTCATTGTTGATAGAGTGGCATCCATAGCTGATCTTATTGTATCAATCCATCTCATTGATGGCATTCCTCTTTTGCACTGACATTCAACTTGCAAAGTATTGTCTTTCTCCAATGATCTCTCTCTTTGCATGATGTGTCCGAAGTATGAAAGTCAGTCTTGTCATCTGAGTGATTAAAGAGAGCTTTGGTTTGATCTCTAGTACTGATTGGTTTGTTCTTCGGGCAGTCCATGGTATATAGAGATATTTAAATAACACCAAGGGTATAAATGCCCAAGAAGGCAGACTTCTTTCACTGGAAAGGAAGCTTTGGAACAAGAGGGTGAAAGACAGTGGACCGGAGTAATTAGTTTTTTCACATAAGGGTTTAGATATATGGAATAGTCTACCAGTAGAAGAAATTGAGACAAGGACAGTTTCTGAATTCAAGGGGGCATGGGATAAGCACAGGGATCTTTGAGAGAGAGAGAGAGAGAGAGAGAGAGAGAGAGAGACTGTAGAGTTGTACAATTAGTGTGGTTGGGCAGACTAGATAGGCTATATGTTGGCTTTCTGTCATTACGTTCTCTGTTTCTGTCTCTAAATGACATATTTAGCAGTGACAGTCAAATCCTATTTGTATTGCTATGCGATTTAACTATAAGTGTAATGGCTGAATATTGCCATCATGTGCATAGAATCCACATATATTCAAGCACCGCTGCCTCTCTTGCTACTGCTACTACATATATGTGGATTTTTTTTAATGCCCCAGTATTCAAAACTGAACCCATAGTTTTCAAAAACCAAAACTGTACATGTAGGGGCCAATATTCAACAGCAGCACCCAGCCCAAGTAAAGTGTCTGGCTATCACCGTTTTAATTTAGTTTTGGATATTCAATGCCAGGGTCATATCCGGCCACTAGGTATTCAATATCCAGTCTGTCTGGTTAGTGTGGCAGCGGTGATATTCAGCTGTTGTTTGCTTAGGTAAATCGGCTAAAGTTAGGACAGCCATTTTTGTGCCTAACTTAAGCCAGCAGCTATCCCACTGATGTTAATTTGCTGAAAATCCCAGACAGCGTAGTTAGTCACCTGTAGCAGGTGTTCTCTGTGAATAGCAGGAAAGCGTAGTTACTCACCTGTAACAGGTGTTCTCCAGGAGCAGCAGGAATCAGTCCTCACTTATGGGTGACGTCGGCGCCGACGGAGCCCTCGCGGAGCAATTTTCCCCAGCTTTCAAAGAAAGCCTTTGGGAATTGCAGCGCGCATGCGCGGGCGTCGTCCCGCCCGAGGGTGCCATCTTAGCCAGTCAGATGACATAGCTAAAAAAGACAGCATAAAAATTTGCAAAAAGAACATAAGCAGACGATTGCAACTCCAAGGGGAGGAGGGAGGGTAGTGAGGACTGATTCCTGCTGCTCCTGGAGAACACCTGTTACAGGTGAGTAACTACGCTTTCTCCAGGACCAAGCAGGAAGTCAGTCCTCACTTATGGGACTCCCAAGCTCAAGGCTACCGGAGACCCTAAGCACAAAAATGAGCTCCCTCTAGCTCAGCAGCACAGAAGGATAGAATCTTCGCTGAATTATCACCCACCGGCAGCCCACATCCGGGATGGAGGGTAGGAGTTGCTCAGACCTCAAAGAGATTACGGAGGACTGCCTGTCCGAAAGCACTGTCCCTACCGGACTCCCTCTCGAGACAGTAATGGACCGCAAAAGTCTGGCTCGAAGACCAAGTAGCGGCCCGGCAGATGTCTGCCAGCGGAACAGAGCGGAGGTAAGCCACTGACGTGGCCTTTGCCCGAACGCAATGAGCCGTGACTCGACTTTCTAAGGAGAGTCCGGCTGCCCCATAAGCCCAAGAGATACAGTCCGCAACCCAGATGGACAGAGTACGCTTGGAGACCGGGAGCCCCAATTTATTGGGGTCAAAAGACACAAAAAGCTGAGCAGCTTTACGGTGCTCCCGCGTACGGTCAAGGTAGAAGTTCAATGCCCTTCTACAGTCCAGGGTATGGAGGACCGTTTCAGCTCGGCTGGAGTGTGGTCTGGGAAAGAAGGTTGGAAGTACCACCTCCTGATTGATGTGAAAAGGGGAGACCACTTTAGGCAGAAATTTCGGGTGAGTCCGTAGGACTACCCTATTCTTGTAGAACCTAGTGTAAGGGGGATCAGACACGAGGGCCTGCAATTCACTTACGCGTCTAGCGGAAGTGAGGGCTATCAAGAACAGTGTTTTCCAAGAAAGAAAACGGAGAGAACAGGTAGCCATAGGTTCAAAAGGCGGACAGGTGATCCGCTGCAAAACCACATTCAGGTCCCAGTCAGGTGCTGGCGGGCGCAGAGGTGGTTTAAGTAGAAGGAGACCTCGGAGAAACCTCGCTACGAGAGGGTCGTTGGAGAGAGGTCTGCCGTCCACCGGCACATGATGTGCTGAAAGAGCACTGAGGTGAACTTTGACGGAGTTGGACTTAAGTCCCAGATTAGAGAGGTGCAGCAAGTACTGCAAGATCACCGACACCGGGCAGGAGAAGGGATCCTGAGACTGTTGGGTACACCAGACTGCAAAGCGACGCCATTTAAGGGCGTAGCATTTGCGGGTAGAAGGCCGTCGCGAAGCCAAGACGACCTCCTCCACCTCCGCCGGCAGGAGAAGGGGAGCAAGGACTACCCTCTCAGCAGCCAGGCCATGAGGTTGAGAGACCTGAGGTTGGGGTGCAGTAGGGACCCCTGATCCTGAGTGAGGAGATCCGGTTGTACCCCCAGAGGGATTGGATCCTCCACCGCCAGTTGCAGCAGGAGCGGAAACCACGGCTGCCTGGGCCAGCGAGGGGCCACCAGGATCATGAAGGCTTTGTCTCGGAGAACCTTGAAAGAGTCCGAGAGACTAACGGGATGGGAGGGAAAGCGTACAGAAGGCTCCCCGACCATGAGATCAGAAAGGCGTCCGCCGCAACCCGAAGGGGGTGTGGCTGACGAGAGCAGAAGCGAGGAAGCTGCCGGTTGTGAGGACTGGCAAAGAGATCCACCGTGGGGAGGCCCCACTTGAGGAAGAGCTTCTGAACTATCAAGGGATCCAGACGCCACTCGTGCGGCTGGAGGACCCTGCTGAGTTTGTCCGCAAGGCAATTTTCTTGGCCCGGGAGATAAACTGCCTTGAGGAGAATGCCGTGACTGACGGCCCAAGAGCAGAGCTTCTGTGCCTCCCGGCAGAGGAGGAAGGAGCCCGTGCCCCCCTGTTTGTTCACGTAGAACATGGCAACTTGATTGTCCGTCTGGACAAGGACGGACTGTTGGGAAGTCAGGTGGGAGAAGGCCTTGAGAGCTAGGCGGGTCGCCCTGAGCTCCAGGAAGTTGATCTGCTGAGCAGACTCCCACGTGTTCCAGAGGCCCTGAGTGCGTGCCTCTTGGCAATGTGCTCCCCAGCCCAGGAGGGATGCATCGGTGGTCAGCACCCGGGTCGGCTGAGGTGACTGGAAAGGCATTCCGAATATCAGGTTCGGCTGCCGGAGCCACCACCGGAGAGACGAGACCAGCGGCTCGGAGACGCGCACTAGGTCTGCTAGGCCGCCTGTGGCTTGTCGCCACTGCTGGCGGAGACACCATTGAGCAGACCGCATATTCAGGCGGGCATTGGGGGTCACATGGACGGTGGAAGCCATATGGCCGAGCAGTCTCAGGAAGCGCCTGAGGAGTGTGCAGCCTTGCGCCGATGAACTCGAGATCCTGTGAGGGGAGCAAAGTGGACTTTGCGAAGTTTATGACAAAGCCCAAGTGCTGCAGCAGAGCCACCGTGCGGCACGTGGCGTTGGTGACCTCCTGAGCGGACGCTGCTCTGATGAGCCAGTCGTCGAGGTACGGAAAGACATAGAGGCCGTGAAGCCGGAGATGGGCCGCCACGACCGCGAGACATTTTGTGAAGACTCGCGGTGCGGAGGACAGGCCAAAGGGCAGTACTCTGTACTGGTAATGATTTCCCGCCACCACAAACCTTAGGTATTGGCGGTGGCTTGGGTGGATGAGGATGTGCGTGTAGGCATCCTTTAGATCCAAGGAGCATAGCCAATCTCCCCGCTGGAGGTAGGGCAGAAGGATTCCAAGGGTAAGCATTTTGAACTTCTCCCGCACAAGGAACTTGTTGAGGTTGCGCAAGTCCAGGATGGGTCTGAGGCCCCCTGTTCTCTTTGGTATCAGAAAATACCTTGAATAGAAGCCTTGACCTCTCAGGTGGTGTGGCACCGGTTCCACCGCCTGATCCTGCAGAAGACCTGCTAACTCCTGAAGGAGCAACTCCCTGTGCAGAGGGGGGCGCGGAGGCTCTCCCGGAAAATAGGAGGGAGGGACCTGATGGAAGTGGAGAAGGTAGCCTTCTCGCACGACCTGAAGCACCCAGGCATCTGCGGTGATGCTGGACCACCTGTGGGCGAAGTGAACCAGCCGGCCTCCGGTGCTGGGGGGGACCAGCGGGGGGGGAGAGGCTATGCTGAGTGAGTCAAAAACCCCCACCCTGCTGAGCAGGGGCTGGTGGTGCAGGCTTGGGGGCTTGCTGCCTACGGGACCCGTTACCCCGTCCCTTGGCCTGCTGGCCCTGTTGGGGAGCTGCAGGGGCCTGATAATGGGGGTATTGTTTGTAGGCAGCCGCCTTCCTCGGGTAAAAGGACTTTTTCCCCGAGCCCTTCTTTTTCTGGGAAGGGGCGGAGGTCTTCCTAGAAAGCCTGGTCCTGGTGAGAGTCTCAGTCTCAGTTTGTGCAGCCTTTTCCGCCATGGGCTTGCCAAAGAGGTTTTCGCCTCGGCAGGGGACATCGACCAACTTGTCCTGTACCCAGGGCTCAAGGTCAGACGACTGAAGCCAAGCCTGTCGGCGGGCACCGATGCCGGCTGTGGCCACTCGAGCCGAGGCTTCAAAGCCATCATAGGCTGCTCGGGACATGAACTTTGAGCATTCCCGAATGCCCGTGGACAAGGCTAGGAACCTCCGCAAGGGCTCCTCGGAGAGACCAGCGGAGAATCCGGCTAGCTCTTTAGCCAGATCCCGGAGATACATGCCCATGTATAGCTGGTAAGTCTGGACACGACATGCGAGCATAGAGCCCTGGAAGCACTTCTTGCCAAGGCCATCCAGGTTACGGGCCTCCCTTCCAGGAGGCACCGAGGAGTGCATCTTCTGGCTCTTAAGATGATGCATGGCCGATTCCACTACCATGGAATGGTGTGGCAGCTGCGCCTTTTGAAAGCCAGGGCTCTTGCGGACCCGATAGATAGAATCGACCCGCTTGCTCAGGACCGGCGAGGAGGCCGGACTCTCCCACATGCGGAAGAGTAGTCGTTCCAGCATAGGAGGAACCGGCACAGTAAAGTGTTCCCTCGCGGGAGAGTCATACTGGAGGGCGTCGAGCTCTTCGGCTCGAGGCTCCTCCTCGGGATCCGCAGGGAAGGCCAAAGCCTTGGCCATATCCCTAACGAAGTCCGAGAACCGGGCATCCTCCGGGGGGGACTGCTTCCGAGGCTCGGACTCCGGTGAGTCCGAGGGGACACACCGAGTCCGGAAAGAATCAGGTGACTCTTCCTCCTCAGACTCCCAGACCGACTCCGACGAGGACTCGGTGGGGTCGGCCCGGGCAGGGTGCGGCGCCAGCCGCCCCGACGCCGAGGGAGTCGGCGTCGGCGACCTCGGTCCCGAACGGGAGGCCGAGGGCGACCTCGACCGAGGATCGACTCGAGTTCTCATCGACTCGAGGATCGGCTCGGTCTCCGGGGTCGACTTGGACGTCGACGTCCCGGCAGTCGGGGCAGCGACGCCAGCGAGCAGTGCCCTCTGCTGGTCCATGAAGGCAGACAGTCTGCTCTCCAAGGCCGTCAACCTGAGTCCGAGCTCAGGTGACCCAGCAGCCCCCGACTCGGGCCCCGACGGCGTCGGGCCCGACGTCGGCTGTCGCGGAGGCGAGTCCAGAAGGACCACAGGACTTACCCGGGCAGGCATCTCCGACTCCAGGCGAGGTCGCTTCGGGACGTGTTCCTTCTCCAAGGACCCGGGGCGGCTGTCGGGGCTATGCGACCTGGCCCTCGCGGAGCCAGGAGCGTCCACCGACGCCGCCCTCGCGGGTTTTTCCTTCCGACGATGGTCCCTGGAGGGAGAACCCCGGTCGGAGGAGCTCCGGCGACGGTCCGAGCTGGAGCCTTTCGACACGGAGGCCTCCGACGAGGTCCGGGTACGGCTGGGGTCAGCGAAGATTCTCTCACGCTGATGCCGCCGACTTCTCAACGCCTTTGAGGACAGTTTGCTGCAGGGCCCACAGATCAGTTCCTCGTGATCCGGGCCCAGGCAGCGGAGGCAAAAGTCGTGTGTGTCGGTTAGTGACATATTTCGGTCACACCGACCACACCGCTTAAACCCACTGGCAGCCATCGGGGGAAAAAGGGCCCCTGCGAGGTCAAAGGACCGGGCTGCCAGGGAAAACGAAAACGAAAGCTGACTAAGTCAGAAAAACCGAAAAAAAGTAAGAGGACTCGAGACCGGCGTCGCGAGTCCGGGCGGGAAAACGATCGGCGTCGAACCGAAAGAAAAAAGGATAAAATAAAGAAGAAAATCAACTTTTTCGCGGGGACAAGACGGGGACGTCTGTAGGGCTCCGCGGAAAAAAGAAGACTGGCTAAGATGGCACCCTCGGGCGGGAAGACGACCGCGCATGCGCGCTGCAATTCCCAAAGGCTTTCTTTGAAAGCTGGGGAAAATTGCTCCGCGAGGGCTCCGTCGGCGCCGACGTCACCCATAAGTGAGGACTGACTTCCTGCTTGGTCCTGGAGAATAAGTCCTGATGTATGGGTGACATCACCAACAGAGCCCTGCACGGAAAGCTCCCCAGCTTCCAAAGGAAACTTTTGGGAGGTAAGCCATATTCTCCAGTATGATAACATTGCAGGAGTCAAAAGGCAATTCTCTGGGGAGGTGGGAGAATCATGAGGACTTACTCCTGCTATTCATGGAGAACACCTGCTACAGGTAAGTAACTAAGCTTTCTCCGTAAACAAGCAGGAAATAAGTCCTCATGTATGGGACTCCTAAGCTGCAGGCTACTGGAATCCAAGGAGAAAGAATAATCCAACTGGGCATCAAGAACTGGAGAAGCCAGGAAAACCAGAAAGGCAGTGTCACCAAGGGACTCATCTGGAGTGGAGGAGTGGCCTAGTGGTTGGAGCAAGGTACTTCAGGCCGGAAGGTTGGGGGTTCAAATCCCACTAGAGGACAGTAACCTTGGGCCGGAAGGACTGGGGTTTCTAGTCCCACAGGTGCTCCTTGTGGTCTTGGGCAAGCCACTTAACCCTCCATAGCCCATGTTCCCTGTAAAATAGTGATCTCCAAGTTATAATGCCCTGTTCAATGTAATTTCAGTTTGTTCTTTTTTTTGACTGTATCACTGGATCTATCTTCTGCTTTCAATTTGGTAGACCATTTCACTCTCCTCAGCCATCTTTGTGATTCTGGGATATGTGGTATTGTCCTTCTTTGGTTCCGCTCCTTTCTCACCTCCAGATCCTTCTCTGTTATCTCAGGTTCCTCCTCTACCCTGGTCAGTCCTCTCCCCTGTGGCATCCCTCAAGGCTCTATCTTGGCTCCCCTCCTCTTTAATGTCTTCCTAGTCCCTCCTACCCTTCTTGTCTCCACACTCCTCACCATTCACTCTGATTCATTCATTCCAATCATCTCTTTCTCCCACTCACATCACAGGCACATTTAGAGTCCACCCGCAACTCTGCCGCCTTCTTTTTCAGTCCCAGATTATGGAACACCCTTCCATCAAGCCTCTGTTTAGAATTCTCTAAATTTAAGTCAATGCTAAAAACTCACCTCTTTTGCACTGCCTTTGATCTCCCTTCCTCACAGGCACTGCCTGTTCCTTCCCCTCCCCATTGAGATTTCTCCTTCCCCTCCCATACCTGTCCCTCCTCTTTCTTTTAGAATGATTGCTTCCTGTCTCTTTCCTATCTGAATAATGGCATTCTGTTTCTTTTTCCAATTTTTGCAGCAATTTTGATTTTGATTGTAAACTGCTCAGATGCCTGCATGTTGGGCAGTATATTAAATAACGGGATAAAGAAAAAGATAAAGATGAACAGCTGAGAGGTTTGATGGCGTGCCTTTGTGTGCTCCAAGTAGGCAGCCAATGCATGTTTGCAATCCAGCGTATGCAGTGCTGCCTCACTGCGATTGGCGTGAGGCCGGGGAACATCATTGGAAGGACAACAGAGTGGTTGAGGTGGAAAGCTGAGACCACCTTTGCAAAAAACACCGGTATGTGTGGATCACCACTCAGTTCTTGTGGAACCTGGTGTATGGAGGGTGTGTGACCAGAGCATGGAGCTTGCTCACTTGCCGGGCCAACAGGATGACCACCAGGACGAGAACCTTTGATGTCAAGAACTTCAGCGGACACGCGTCCAGCAGCTCAAAAGGAGCTCACATGAGCTGGCCGAGGACCACATTCAGATCCCAAGCAACCATAGGGGACTTAATTGCAGGCTTCAAAAGAAGCAAGCCCCGTATGTATCGGTGTACCAGAGACTGAGCTGAGATGAGCTTCCAATGGCAGGCATGATGGAATGCTCCTATCACACTGAGGTGAACATGTACCAAGATGGACTTGAGCCCAGAATTGGAGAGGTTCAAGAGGTAGTCCAATAGTTGGTCCATGGGGCAGACAAAGGGGTTCAACGCCCTACCAGTGCATTTGATGGCAAACTGCCACCATTTGAATGTGTAGGCTTTACGCGTTGACTCCTTGCAAAATGCTAGTGGGATCTCTGTGATACCCTTGGGGAGAGCAAGCTCCATGAGGGCTACCCCACTCAGCATCCATGCTGGGAGTGCTAGGGAGTGGATGTTGGGATGCAACAAGGAACTTCCTTCCTTCGAGATGAGGTCTGGGTCAAAGCCCAGGCAAAAAGGTAACTTCTGTGAGAGCTGCAGCAGTAACAGGAACAGTGGCTGTCTAGACCAGTAAGGAGCAATAAGAATCCCTCTCAGCCTGGAGCTTCAGGAGCATCTTCACGATGAGCAGAATCGGGGGGTAGGAATAGAGCAGGCCTTTGTCCCAGAGCCAGGTGATCGCTAGCCTGCCTCTGTGAGCAGAACCAAGCTACCTGGGCATTCTGTGTCGTAGCAAAGAGATCCATGTCAGGGGTGTCCCACTCCTGAATGATCTGGTCCACCACCTCCCTCTTGAGGGACCACTCGTGTAGTTGAAGAACCCGGGCTGAGGCAATCTGCTAAGCCATTGCTCTCACTGGGCAAATACATCACCCTGAGATCCATGCCATGGAGCAGGGCAACTTCCAGAAGCACAACACAGGAGGTATGAACCCATGCCCCCCAGCTTGTTCACATAGAGCATGACGATCTGGCTATCAATCTGGATCAGGAACACTGATTCGCTAGGTGTGCCTGAAAGGCATGGAGAATATTTGCGATGGCCTGGAGCTTGAGGAAGTTGATCTGATGGAGATTCTCGCTCTCAGACCACAGTCTCTGGGTGTGGATACTGTCCATGTGAGTACCCCAGCTGAGCTTGGAAGTATCTGTCGTGAGCAGTCTGTAGGCTGCTGCTGGTTGGAATGGGAGACCTTGATGCAAGTTTGCAGGCACAAGCCACCACATTAGGGACTGTGTGAGTGGTGCAGTGATCACTATCCTGTCCCACAGGTGGCCTGAGGCTTGCTGCCATTGCATTCACAAGGTCCACTGAGCCTGCCGCATGCAGAGGCAGGCCTGAGGGATGACTTGCACCATGGCCGCCATGTGTTTGAGGGCTCTCAGCAGGCCATGGGTTGTGGTGTGGCCCTGGTGCTGCAACACGCCCAACACCTCAATGAGGCACTGCAGGAGGTCCACCAGCAGGAAAGCTCTCACCACCGATGAACTTCAGTTATTGTACCAGCTGGAGGTGAGACTTCGGATATTTGATCATGAAACAGAGGCCTTTGAGCACCTTAATGGTGATCTTGGTGGACTGCCCTACACTGGTCGGCATGGGAAGATTTATGAGCCAAGTACAGGAAGACAAAGAACTCCCGGGTCCGAAGAAAAGCAGCCATGTATACCAGGCACTTCGTGAAGACACTAGGGGTTGTGGCCAGCCCAAAGGGTAGTACAGGGTATTGATAGTGTTGACCACACAGCATGAACCGAAGGTACTGTCTGTGATGTGAGTGGATCAGAATATGTGTGTACACATCTTTCAGATCTAAGAAGCAAAACCAGTTGTCTTGTAGGAGGAATGGGAGCAGCATCCCCCAATGAGACCATTTTGAACTTTGCACGGAACCAAGAACTGGTTGAGATTCCACAGATTGAGAATGGGGCAGGACCCACCGGTCTTTTGGGGGGCCAGGAACTACCTGGAGTAAAAGCCTTGCCCACTCTGGGCTGGGGGAACCGGCTCGATGGCAAGGTCGGCTAGCAGGGCCATGACCTCGGTCTGCAGTAGGCTCCAGTGCTCGGGGTCCATGGGGTACTCCCTGGGATTGTAAGGAAGTGGCTGAAATGCAACCAATAGCCGCTTTGGATGATCATAGCACCCTGGCATCTGAGGTGACAAGAGGCCACTGGTGGGCAAAGTGGATGAATCACCTCCCCACCTGTGGTGGGACATCGGCAGATGACCGTTGGCTGGCTATGCTCCTGAAGACCCCATCAAAAACCCCCACCTAGATTTGGCAGGGGAGTGGGTTCTGCCTTTGAAGTTTTCTCCTTCCGCTGTGAGAAGGGAGCCTAGGCCATAGGCTTCACCCATAGCTGGGACAGAAAGTACCTCTGCGGGCACAGGAGGAAAATCTTTTTTGGTTGGTGCTCTCTTCTGCACGAGATCTGCAGTCTGGGTCACCTGCTCCTTTTCCAGCTCTTCAGCCTTTTCCTCCATGGGCTTGCCAAAGAGGTTTTCACCCTGATAGGGGATGTTGGAGATCTTGTCCTGGACACACTACTCCTGGTCAGAGGACTGCAACCAAGCCATCTGCCATGCAGCGATCCCCATGGCTGCCACCATCCCGGTGGATTCAAAGGCGTCATAAGCTCCCTGGACCATAAAATTCAAGTAATCCTTGCCGTGAGCTACGAGACCTTGAAAAGACTCACGGCACTCCTTGGGGATGAGGGAAGCAAAGTCCTTGGTGTCCAGCAAGATATCCTTGAGGACCATGGCCATGTAAATTTGGTAGGCCAGGATCTGGGCTATCAGCATGGAACCCTGGAAGCACCTCCTCCTGAAGGAGTCCAGGGTCCGTGCTTCCCATGTGGGTGGCACAAAGGAGGGTGTTTTGGCACTTTTTCCCACTTCAAGGCAGACTCGACCACAATGGAATTGTGGGGCAAATGGAGGCTTCTCAAATCCCATGGCCTTCAGGGCCCAGTATGTGGAATTGAGCAGACGGCAGCCACAGTGGCAGCCGCTGCAGAACATGGTGGACAGAAAATGGAAATTACACTAACCTGGTAATTGTAGTTCCTGTAGGATCCAGTTTAGTCCTCCACAATCGGGTACTGCCCCTCTCACTGCAGCCTGTAGACTGGACCAATCAAATCTTCTGTAGTACATATCCAGCAGGAGCTCCCAGAAGTCCCCCAGTGTACTAGTAACAAAGCATACTGAACGAAGCAACACATCAGATTATTATCAGATTAACATTAAACCTTGTACTTCCCCCCCTGGAATAACCAACTCCCTCCCCAAACGAGGAAGTCAGAACACTGCACGGCGCCGGAATCGACGCCCCTAAATTGACACAGAGCTCCCCCCAGGTACTAAGGAGCTTACGGAACCCCAAAAGAAAGGGAAGAGCCATAGCTATAAGCACGACTGCCGCTAAGGTCCGAACGGGACGCAAAACTATCTTAGAATCTCCCGCTCGGGATAGCGCGCCGCAAGATCATGCAGATATTCGGGAGGGAAGGAGGACTAAACTGGATCCTACAGGAACTACAATTACCAGGTTAGTGTAATTTCCATTTCCTGTGCGGATATCCAGTTTAGTCCTCCACAATCGGGATGTAACAGAGCAGTTAAGACCGGGCGGGACCTTGTAGGCCGGCGCGCAAAACCGCCGAACCAAAACAGGAATCCCGAGCCGCTGACACATCCAAGCGATAGTGCCTGCTGAAAGCATGCAGAGACGACCAAGTGGCCGCTCTACAGATCTCCGCTGGTGGAACCAGACCATGCTCCGCCCAAGAGGCCGCCTGAGCCCTAGTAGAATGAGCCCAGAGCCCCTCCGGAACCGGCCGCCGCTGCAACAGATACGCGGAGGCGATCGCTTCTTTAAGCCATCGAGCAATGGAGGCCTTAGCCGCCGCCTCCCCTTTCCGTGCACCCCCAAAGAGCACAAAAAGCCGATCAGTCTTCCGAAATGACTCGGTAGACTGTAAATACCGACGCAGCGTGCGGCCCACATCAAGCCGGTGAAGCCCCTTGTCCACCGACTCGACCGAGTCCGCCGAAATCACTGGTAGAAATACTGCCTGATTCAGGTGAAAAGGAGACACCACCTTTGGCAGGAAGGAGGGAACCGGACGGAGCACAACCCGCTCCGCAGAAAAAGACAAGAAAGGTTCTCGGCATGACAAGGCCTGTAGATCCGAGATGCGCCGTGCCGAGCAAATGGCTACCAGAAAAACCGTCTTCAACGTGAGATCCTTCAAGGATGCCCTCCGCAAGGGCTCAAAGGGTTCCCGAGCCAGGGCCCGCAGAACTAAATTCAAATCCCACGGAGGAATCACCGCTCTGCGGGAAGGCCGCAAATGAAACACGGCGGTCAAGAAACGCCGCACATCCGCATGAGCGCCAAGAAGGCGGCCCAAAACCTTGCCTCTATAGCAAGAGAGCGCGGCCAACTGGACCTTCAGGGAACTGGCCGCGAGACCCTTCTCGAAGCCATCCTGCAGGAAGCTGAGCACGACGGGCACCGAGACCGTCGCCGCCCGAACTCCACGCCGGGAGCACCAGTCCTCAAAAATTCTCCAAATTCGAACATAAGTAAGAGAAGTGGACGACTTTCTTGCCCGCAGTAAGGTGGAAATCACCGCGGGCGAATAACCCTTCTTTTTCAGCCGAGCCCTCTCAATGGCCAAACCGTAAGCGAGAACCGAGCCACCTGGGGCATCCGCAAGGGGCCCTGAAGAAGAAGATCCGGCAGCGCCGGAAGGCGCCACGGCACGCCGTCTCGAAGCCGAACGAGGTCGGCATACCAGGGCCTCCGGGGCCAATCCGGAGCCACCAGCAGCACCCGGCCCTGATGGCCCTCGATGCGCTGGACGACCCGACCGATCAGGGCCCACGGGGGGAAAACGTACAGCATCCCGGACGTCGGCCACGGCTGAATGAGAGCGTCGAGTCCTTCGGACATCCGCTCCCGCCGTCTGCTGAAGAAGCGACTTGTCTTGGCCGACTGGAAGGTCGCCATGAGATCCATGATGGGCGGACCCCACCGCCGAACTATCTGCGCATACACCTGAGGATTTAACTCCCACTCTCCGGGGTCCACCCGCACTCTGCTGAGAAAGTCGGCCTGGACATTGTCCGCGCCTGCAATGTGCGCCGCCGAGATCGCCGGCAGCCGAGTCTGCACCCAGCTGAACAAGGCCGTCGCTTCGGTTTCCAGGGCCACACTCCCTGTGCCCCCTTGGCGATTGATGTACGCCACCGTGGTCGCATTGTCCGACCAGACTCGGACCGCCCGGCCCAGGAGCAGAGGTTCCAGGGCCATCAGGGCTAGTCGGACCGCCCGAAGCTCGAGGCGGTTGATCGACCAAGACGCTTCCTGCGAGGACCACACCCCCTGCGTGAAGCGGGTCTCGCAGTGTGCTCCCCAGCCGACTAGGCTCGCATCCGTAGTGAGGGGGACCCACAGAGGAGGCTCCAAGGGAATCCCCCGCGTCAGGTTCTCGGAGGAGAGCCACCACCGAAGCGACCGCCGCACTGCCTTCGGGCAGGGCAGTCTCTTGTGCAAGGAATCGCACTGGTTGGACCAGCGACGAAGGAGCGCCCTCTGTAGCGGGCGCATGTGGAACCGCGCCCACGGAACCACCTCTAAGGTCGCCGCCATCGTTCCGAGAAGCCGTAGGTACCACCACGCCGACGGAGCGGGCATCCCCCGAAATAGTCGGACAAGAGCCCGCAACGTCAGGACGCGGCGCTCGGGAAGGCACACCAGCCCCCGAGCAGTGTCGAAGCGCACCCCCAGATACTCCAGGTCCTGCGAGGGCCGCAGACAACTCTTTCTTTCGTTCACCACCCAGCCGAGGGATCGCAGCAGAGCTACCACCCTGCTCGTGACCCGCAGGCACTCTCGACCGGATTTTGCTCGTATCAACCAGTCGTCCAGGTAAGGATGGACCAAAATGCCCTCCTTGCGCAAGGCCGTCGCAACCACCACCATCACCTTTGTGAAAGTGCGCGGGGCCGTAGCCAAGCCGAACGGCATGGCCCGGAACTGAAAGTGGCCCCACGGGAACGCGAAGCGGAGAAACCGCTGATGGGCTGGGTGTATCGGAATGTGCAGATAGGCCTCGGTAAGATCGAGGGACGTCAAAAACTCCCCCTTTCGCACCGCTACAATGACTGACCGCAGGGTTTCCATGCGGAAATGCGGCACTCTGAGCGCGCGATTCACGCCTTTGAGATCCAAAATCGGACGCAGAGAGTCGCCCTTTTTGGGTACCACAAAATAGATGAAGTAGCGACCAGCGCCTCTTTCCAAGGGAGGCACTGGAACCACCGCTCCCAGCGCTAACAATCGAGCCAGGGTCACGCGGATGTCCCTCGTCTTTTGCTCGCCCCTGCTGGGAGACAGAACAAAGGAATCTGGAAGTGGGAACGCAAATTCCAGAGCGTAACCCTCCTCTATAATTTGTAGCACCCAGCGATCCGACGTTATTTGGGCCCAAGAGGAAAGAAAGTCGCGCAAGCGACCGCCGACAAGCGGTCCTCCCTCCAGAGCCTGCCTGCGGCATTGTGGCTTGCGTCCAAAGGAAGAACCCGATGAAGAGCCGGCAGCGGAGAAGCCTCTGCCGGCTCCCCTGAAAGCCCGAAATCCTTGGCTACGGGCTCCAAACCGGCCCCGCTGCGAGGACCACTGGCGGGAGGGCCGAAACCTGCGCTGATCCCGAAAGGATCCCCGCGCCGACGAGGTGGACCGGTTGGACCTTGGTTTATCCTCCGGAAGCCGGCCCCCTTTGGACTCACCGAGATCCTTTACCAATTTCTCGAGAGCCTCCCCAAATAATAATCTGCCCTTAAACGGCAGCTTACTGAGGCGGGCCTTAGAAGAACTGTCCGCCGCCCAGCTGCGCAACCAGAGGGACCGGCGCGCTGCTACCGCGGATGCCATACTGTTAGCCAACGCGCGGATCAAATCATAAAACAGATCCGCCAGGTAAGCCGAGCCGGACTCCAGCCGGGTCACCTCCACCAGACCCTGCTGGTCTAGTCCGGGGCTCGAGCGCAGTTGCTGTGACCACCGCAGACACGACCGAGCCACCCAAGCCCCACAGATAGAGGCCTGCAATGACACGGCATCCGTATCGAAGGTTTGCTTGAGCAAGTTATCAACCTTCTTATCCTGCCCGTCCTTGAGGGCCGCCGCCCCCTCAACCGGGATGGTGGTTTTCTTGGTCACTGCGGAGACCGCAGCATCCACCCGGGGGGACCTGAACAAGTCCCTGTCCTTGTCAGCAAGAGGATAAAGCCGATTCATGGTCCGAATCCCCTTCAAACCGGATTCCGGGTGCTCCCACTCCGCCTGGATCATCTGATCCACCACGCGGTGGACGGGAAAAACCACCTGGGCATCCCTGACTGCTTGAATCAGAGGATCCTCAAGACCCTCCTCCTCCAGGGACCGCACCGCCGAAAGGTTTAGCGCCTGAAGGGACTCCGTGACCAAAGGAACCAGCTCGTCCCTACGGAACACTCGAATGACCCGAGCCTGATCTTCCGGCCCAGGGATCTCCCCATCCTCCAAATCCTCCGCTTCAGTCTCAGGATCGCCCTCTGCCTCGGAATCCAGGAGACCCAGGGCGTCCTGCTCTTGTCCCCCCAACCGAAGCCGCTTGCCCCCGGGCGGTGAGGGACACTGAGCCGCCCCCAAGGACCCCGAGGGGAGGGAGGGGGGCCAGACAGCCGGCAACTGTCCGGACCTGCTCAGGCGAAATGCCTGATGCATGAGGAGTACAAAATCAGGGGAGAAGTCTATAGTTGAGGCAGCAACAGCCGCCTGCTGGAGCGCAGCCACTGAACCGCTGGCCGGAGGAACCGAGCCAGACTGAGGGATGCTTGGAGAAAGAACGCTGTCCCCGGAAGTAGAAGCATCCCCAGGGGTAGCCTGTTCCTGAACATTCACAGATTGCTCTAACTCAGAGGGCACTGCAGCACAGCCCCTGCAGATGCCAGAGTCAGTCCCTGCCGTCCTGCGGGACCCACAAATCACACACTGGGGCTTGGAAGCCATCCCAAGGCCACCTCTGCCCAGGGGAATAGAATAAGACAGCCACAGGAAAGCCCACACCACCTGGGCAATCCTATGCAAATCAGCCCCGATTTAAAAGTAACTTAACTTTTTTTTTTTTTTTTTTACAAGAAACAAAATATATCCCAGGATCCCTGGGGGGCCCTGAGCAAAATCGCCAGAAAGAGGAACCCCAAAAACGCTAGGGGAACCTGTGCACAGCGATCAAAAATGCCTGGAAAAGCACTTTTAAAATCCAAAATGGCCGCCGCACTTTTTCACCCGCGGTAAAAAACGGCGCGAAAATATAAAAACCACCAAATAATATGGAAAACAAATAAAACGACCCTCTAATACAGGGCACACGAGCAGATTGAATAAAAACTGCCAAATGGGCTCAGGAGAGCCTACAGAAACGCTGGCATCCCAGACAGAGCATTGCACACAAGAAAGAAAAAATGAAATGCAAACTCCTACCAGCTCAGGAACAGAAGATTCAGAAGATTCAGCCACAATCTCCCAGTACCAGGCACTGCCTTATAGGTATGGCAATTCCCCGTCCTGTCTAGGGGAAGCTCACCCAGGGCTGATAAAATGTGCTAGGCAGGCAACAGCAGCCAGCAGGTCTGACTTTCTGCTAGTCTCCTGTGGCACAGCTCCAGGGAGACAGGCTTCCTTTTGTCTTTCTTATTTTTAAAGGCACAGCTAGCTACCAAAAACAAAAATAGTAGAGAAATGCCCCAAAACAAACCCTAAAAACAACTAACTAGTGTTGCTCCTGCAAAGGTCACTAAGTGTGCCCAGAGGACACACTTTTACGTCTACACACTGCAACGAGACTGGACACACTGGGGGACTTCTGGGAGCTCCTGCTGGATATGTACTACAGAAGATTTGATTGGTCCAGTCTACAGGCTGCAGTGAGAGGGGCAGTACCCGATTGTGGAGGACTAAACTGGATATCCGCACAGGAACTATCATCGCCTCATGAGGGGCCAAGGGGTATTGGAGGAGTTCCAGTTCCTCCGCCCTCGGTTCCTCTTCTGATTCCAGAGAAAAGGAGATGGCCTTAGCCAGATCCCGAACAAAATGTTGGAAGGACATGTCTTCCGGTGGCGGCATCTGTCAATCTGGAGGGGGAAGCCAATTCTGCCTTAGTGTCACATTCCAATTTGGATTCTGAAAGGAAGCAGAAATAATGCCGAGTCTCCTCCGAATGCCAACTGCACAACTCATAAGAGAGTGGGTGTCATTGGTCCTCCTTGAACCTGGCATGCTGATGGCAATGCCCCAGGGCCTCAGACTCCAACACACTGGAGAGAGAGATGGCTCCAGCAGTGGTGTTGATATCATTCTCCCAGCCGCGGTGGGCATGGAAAAAGTCTCCAGGATTGGTTGGAAGGAATGCAGTGATGACACACACTGCACTGCGAAGCCTTTCATTCCACACGGCTTCTACTGCCACCAAGTGAGCTTCTAAGGCTTGTAGGCATTCCTCCTAGAATCACTACCAATGAGGACATCGATGCTGAGGCCACTGCCGGTGAATCCTCAGGTGGGGACTGCACAATGATAGCACCAATCCAAGTCACAAGTACCTGGCAGGATCCAAAAAGTAGCTAGTTTCATGCTACTTATCCCCAGATATAAGCAGGTCTACTTTAATAATGGTTTATAGACTTTTCCTCCAGGAATTTATTCAAACCTTTTTTTAATCCCAGAACCCAACTTGCTTTTACTACATCCTCCAGCAACAATTTCCAAAGCGTAATTATGCATTGAGAGAAAAAAAAATATTTTCCCCTACTGTTTTAAATATTCTTTCTAACTTCATGATGTGTCCCCTTTTCTTTGTGGTTTTTGAATGAGTAAACAATTGATTCATGTTTACCCATTCCAATCCACTCAGGATATTATAGACCTTTATCATAACACCCCTCAGCTGTCTCTTCTCCAAGCTGGAGCCCTAATCTCGTTCTGATCTTTGTCATAGGAGAGTAATTCCATCTCCTTTACCATTTTGGTCGCCCTTATCTGTACCTTTCCTAATTCTGCCATTTCTTTTTTAAGATGCAGAGACCAGAATTGCACATAATATTCAAGGTGTGGTCGCACTATGCAATGAAACAGAAATTATGATATTCTTTGTTTTTATTCCTTTGCAAATAATTCCTAAAATTCTATTTGCTTTTTTGGCCAGTGCCACACACTGAACAGTTTCAACGTATTGTCCAGGATGACGCTTACATCCTTAGAAAACACAAAACAGCAGGCAGAGTTGAGGTCACTTGCGCTTTATTAATTATAAAAACCCCGACGCGTTTCGGCAGATGCCTTCCTCAGGGGGGTAAAGGAGAATTGTATTATATCAAATACATTAGGTGAAGCGCATGGAAGTGTGAAACAACATATGGCACAAAACCAGTAATGCAGTTGGTAATGCTTAGCACTGCCAGTAAATTCGAAACAAACTAAAGCCCCCTGATGAAGGCATCTGCCGAAACGCGTCGGGGTTTTTATAATTAATAAAGCGCAAATGACCTCAACTCTGCCTGCTGTTTTGTGTTTTCTGAGCCATCTCTGCAAGCAGGAGCTCTTGTTTGTGTTCGGTTGACGCTTAGATCCTTTCCCTGGGTGGTGACTCCTAATGTGGAGTCTAGGATTGTGTAGCTATAGTTTGGATTATTTTCTCCAACATGTATCACTTGTTCACATTAAATTTCATCTGCCACTTGGATGCCAAATTTCCCAGCCATACAAGATCATCCTGCAATTTCTCACAATCCGCATGCAATTTAATAACTTTGAACAATTTGGAGTGGAGGAGTAGCCTAAAGGTTTGAGCACTGGCTTGTGAACCAAGAGACCCAGGGTTCAATTCCCACTCCTTGTGGCCTTGGGCAAGTCACTTAAACCTCCATTGCCTCAGTTTTTTAAACTGGCATTGTTGACCATCTTCTAATCTTCTGGTACTACAGATGATCAATGATAGGTTAAGAATTAAATAATTACAAAAACAAAAAAATGATCAGCTGTATTTAGGACTGCCATTTGTACAGCTGAAGCTGCCTGAAAGCTATATGCCCACCACAACTACAGTACAGAGAGACATGCAAGAGCTTACAGTCTAATCAAGACAGACAATACAACAAGTGGGGACTAGGATATATCTAGAGGAATGGTTAGAACACACATAGGAGGTGAACAGGAGACTAGGGAGATCAGGAGCCAAAAGCAGCCTCAAAGAAGTGAGTTTTTAGCCTGGATTTCAACAGGGCCACAGATGGAGCCCGACACACCGACTCAGGAAGTTTGTTCCAGGCATAAGAAGCATCAAGGTAGAAAGATCGAAGTCTGGAGTTGGCAGTGGAAGAGAAGGGCACAGATAGAAGGGATCTGCCAGAAGAGCGGAGTTCCTAAGGAAAGGTGCATGGAGAGATAAGAGATCACCTATGGAGCTGCCCTTTGGACCAGCAAAATTTGCCTACCTTTTGAATTTAGTGGGTTACATTTTGGTGGCAACGTACAATTTTTAAAAATGGAGGAAAATCTAGTTAAACATTGTGGAAATCCATCCCAAAAAACTTACTGAAGCATTGTTTTCCCATTCAGAGTTTCAGAAGGATGTACAAACCAGGCTGATTTCAAAGTACAATAAAAAATATATTTGTTTCTAAAAAAAAATTACACCCAAAACAAATGTTAACTCTATACAGTTGAAAATAGCATAATTATGTATTAAGGATGATTATTCAGTTTAGTCAATTATTTCTCGCCACGTGAATGTGACAGACAGGATCCAGAAGTCATTTTCTGCAAGTTGGTGGTAATTATAATACAGAAACAAGTATTTACCAATACTGATAAAATCTCATCTGAAAGCTAGCCTTCAAAGACAACATAGTCTAAATCTTGAAATATATCAGTAAACACATAGATTAACAACAGAAACATGGATTCTAGTTCTGAATAAATAATATTTTCAGAGATATTAGATTTAACTTATGCTGCTCCACAGATTACATTCTCTACTTTGGTCCCTGACATTGTACAGGTAGGTAGAAGACCGAAAGTGTGGAGAAATAAAGAGAAAGAACCCACATATAAATAAGAGATTGATTGGATTTTAAATTTTTTGGCATATTCTGGGTTTCATACAAACTCTATGGGCCCGATTCCGACCCGCACGTAGATCCCATTTGGACGCACAGAGGGGATCGCGATTCTGATCTCACGGGGCACGTTTAGCCCTGCGGGATCAGAATTGCAAACAGGCATGTATGTGCAGGCCGGGACTGCAATTCAGTCCGGCCTGCATTTACATGCACAGCCTCACTAACTCAGTCAGGGCTTTAAAATGGAGCCATGTCACCATGGCACCGTGACACCATTTAAAAGCCGCAATGCCAGCCATCTGAAAAAGGGGTTTATTCCCCGCAGCCCGACCCCCGATCTGGCCTAAGGTCAGTGTCGGGCTGCGGGAAATATCTCCTGGCCTGCCCCTGCCCCATCCGAGCCCCGGGCACTTAAAAAAAATCATGTCCAGGGAAGTAATTCCACTTCGGAGGTGGAATAACGTCCCCGCACATGTCGCTGGCCCTGGACATACAGAGCCAACATTAGAATCGGCCCTGTTCGTCCGGGCCAGCGACTGCTCACTGCCTGCCAGACTCCGCCCCCAGGCCTCCCATTCCCTGCCCCTGTCTAACTTCCCCGCACAACTGGCGGGGACGTTAGTCAGGGGCAGGAGCCAGCACGAATAGTGGTGATGGATGTCCCATCGGGCCGTCCATCCCCGCAATTTGTAGCACAGACTAACCCCCTGTCTGTTTAGTAAACACGCTGCTCTAGAAAACCATATGATTATTTTGTGTAAAATATAATCATACATTCTTTTGTGCAAACATTCCTATTTATTTCATAGCCTTTACTTTAGAGTTCATATAGTCATTTATGTTACTATTGCCTCGTTTCCCTTTCAGCACTTCGGATCTAAAGTATTAGTATTCTCAGTTTATTGGACTGAAGCACATTTCTTATGCTTTAGTGCTAATATGGAAATTTCTAGAAGACACTGTGGCAGGCACAAGTCAAAGTCTTAGTCTACTCAAAATTGGCAAATCTGCTTTCCATATCCACTGCAGGTCGAATAGCCATGACAAGTGTGTAAACTTGTGGATTTCTCGAGTTAGCATGGTAAATGCTGTCTCATAAATGGTTTCAATGGATCATGAGCATCTCAAAGATTCTTCTAAACCGCAGCTTCTATAGTTCTTACATGCTGATTTAAGGAAGACCAGCTAATTTGTAAATCTCCAGAACTGGTGTCCGCAGTCTCTTCCAGAAAGGCTTGCTCGTTTGCTGCACTTGAGAACTGTTTTTCACTCCAGCGCATGTGTCATGTGAACATCTTTTGGCTTTGGTTCACTGCTTCTGGAAGAGAACCAAAGCTTACTGCGACAGGACGTTACATGCTAACCCAGTCTCCGAATCACACTTTGATGAGCTTGACCATCTCCTTATGGAAAGGAAGAGCCAAACCAAGATCGGTTTAAAAAACAAAGTATAAGCTTTCATGAGGAATCATCGAGCACCTCAAGACAAGCTTTAGTGCTGACAGATTTAAAAAAAAAAAAAGGGGCAGCACTTCATTTCAAAGTCTGACTTTTCTTCCTAGAGACCAGTCCGTTTCTTCCTAAGGGGTCCAGAGTTGCTGGATGGTTTCAATTCAGCATACTGCACCTGTAAAAACAAACAGACATGACGTTTGCTGTTAGGTAACTCCGTTAGGTAACTAATAGCTCCCCGAGGATAAACCAAGGGAAACTAAGAAAGGGTCAAAAGTAATGAATCACTTTCTAAACATAAGAATATGGGGGATTAATTGCAGGAAGGATTTGAGAAGTCATGCATCATTCCTTGAAATGAAAATATTAAAAGCAGATTTTTTTTTATAATAAGATGCGTGATCTTTCTACCTGATCTCATTACGGTGTGACAGGTGAGAATTTTCACTTTTCTTTTCTGTACCCCTCCCCCCCACACCACCATAACTCAGCTTAATAAAGCCTTCACGAGGATCTGAAAAGCAGGGGCACATTTAATTGGGATTAGCAAATTTAATAGGTTGTGAATAATAATCTTCATTTAAAACAATAAGAAAAAAATGCAGAAGTTTCAAATCTCCACCATATAAAATACGGTAGAAAATGTCATCTGCTTGCAAGGAAGCAGCTTTCAAATATTTAAAACAGAATAAAGGGATTTTCCCGAGGAGGAATTCGCTTTACAGTATAATGGCTAAAACATAAGTAACACTCCGCACTCACTAGAATAACATGTGTTGCAAGAAACCCCAGGGATCAGCTGCCTGTTGTGTTATTGAAAAGGATTCCCAAAGGAAATCATAGAGGTCTTGCAGGCAGTGATGTGCTGGAGGGGGCTCCTGGGGGCCCCTCTTTACATTTTTTCAGAAAACAAAGAATGGTTCACCAAGTGGTGTAGGACTGACAAGGATCTCTTAATAAAAGAGCACATTACCATCTCAACATAGAGCATCACTAATACTAGTCTCTCTGCTAAGAATGCAATGGGCAACACCCCAGACCCAGTAATTCTAATAGTAAATTCCTAACTATTAAAAGTTAATTTGGAATCAGCATTCCATGGATTCAATCCATGCAAAATTGTGACTTGGAAAAAATATCTGGCAGAAAACTACCAGCTTTGAAAAGCAAAATAATTCTATCCAATCTAATAAGACCCAACTGATTGTCAAATGAGTCTGATGAACCCAATTTATATTTATTTATTTACTCCAAGTGTTTGCTAAGTACATATTCTTTGGGAGCAGTGAGGGGGAAGGGGTTAAAGCACTAGGGAGGGAGCGGGGAGCAGGGTGGGGGGAGGATCAAGGAACAGAGTCAAAGGAGGCTCCTACTTATCAGAGGTTTGGAGAAAGGAGAGTTCAAAGAGCTAGTCTTAAGGCCTTTTTTAAATTTGTGGTTTTCCTGGAGAAGGGTAAAGGGAAGGAGGCTTCACAGAGTAGGTCCAAGAGACATGAACGAGGAACGAATGGAGATTTCCAGGTGCATGGAAGATGACTGTGAAAGAGTCAAGAGGACGGTATGCGAAGGCATATAGTGAGATATGTGGCAAGGGAGAGGGAGGGGAGAGGTGGCAAAATAGGCTCAATAGACAACAATTAGGATATTATATTTGAGGCATGCAGAGACTGGAACTCAAAGGAGGTAGATTAACAAAGGGGACATATGATCGGAACAGCAGGAACCAAAAGGTTATTTAATGGTGGTGGATTAGATTAACTAAAAGTGTTTAATGGAACAGAGGGGGAGGCAGGGCCAGCCTAAGAGTTTCTGCTGCCCCAGGCAGAAGCCCCTGCTGTGCTGCTGCCTCCCCCGCATCGAGCCACATTGTCACACCCCACCGCTGCTGGGCCGGGGCCTGTGCCTGGGGCTTGGGAGCCTTCTGCTTACGAGGGCCATGCCCATGTCCCTTGGCCTGCTGACCCTGCTGGGGAGCTGGGGAAACCTGATACTGTGGGTAGTTTCTGTAAGCAGCTCCATTCCTTGAGTAAAAGGACTTTTTACTCAAACCCTTTCATCGGGGTAGGGTAGTGGTCTTCTTAGAGAGCCTGGTCCTCGTCATAAACTCGGTCTCCAACTCGGCAGCTTTATTGGTCATGGGTTTGTCAAAGAGGTTCTCTCCTTGGCAGGAGACATCAACCAATTTGTCCTGAACCCATTGCTCCAGGTCGGAAGACTGTAGCCAAGACTGGCATACAGCACTGATGTCCACCACGGCTACTCTAGCGCTGACTCAAAGCCACCATAGGCTGCTTGAGCCATAAACTTGAAGCACTCAAAGACGACTTTGGCCAGGCTCCGGAACCACTGTAGAGGCTCTTCGAAAAGACCAGCCAAGAACCCAAGCAAGTTGCTTCGCCAAGTTCCTCAGGTACATGCCCATGTAAGTCGAGCTGTCGGCTCACGAAGGGCACCGATGCCAGCGTTTCCCACATGCAGTGAAGCAGGTGTTCCAGAATGAATGGAACAGATACTGTCAGTGTTTCCCTCGGCAGTGCCTCATACTGGAGAATCTCAAGCTCCTCCATGCGAGGGTCCTCCTCAGACTCAGTGGCAAATGGCAACGCCTTCGACATGTCTCGTATGAAGTCAAGGAATGCCATGTCTTCGCGCAGGGATCGGCATCGAGTCTCTGAGGGGGACGGGTCTGAGGGTACATTGCGATGGTGATGGGTGTCTGGGGACTCCTTGTCTCCCAGTCTGAGTAATCGGTGGAGAAATCAAGGGAGGGCCAGACTGGATGATCCGGCCTCAAACTCGGTCTGGGTCCCTCAGAGGATCCTCAGCCGAAGCCTTGGACACTCGCTAGGGAGGACCTTGGTCTTGTAGAACGGGATTGGGATCGAGACCGCTTTTGAGGATTGACTCGAGGCTGCATGCTCTCGAGGATTGGCTTGATGTCCGGGAGTGTCCTTGATGTCGAGGGCCCAGTGGTCTGGGCAGATGACCCGGCAGAGCCGGGCATCAGGGCCCGCTGCTGAGCAATGAAGGCAAACAAGCTGTGCTCCAAGGCTGCCATTCTGGTCTCAGTCCAGAAGGCTCCGCAGCCATCGACGCAAGTACCCGGCACCGGTTCCCCTGAAGTGGAGTCCTTGACAAGAATGGCCTCAAGGGTCTAAGGCTGATCACCGGAGGATTCTGTTCGGGCGACCTTGGTAGGTCACTCCCTCTCCGCATCCTCAGACAAGTGGTGTGAACTGTGGGATCCGGCTCAGGACTTACCCGCATTCCCGGATCCATCCACGGACGCAGCCCTTGAGGGTTTCTTTTTCTTCTTGTGCTCCCCAACCACAGAGCCCCACTTGGAGGACCTGTGACCTCGCTTGGGGCCTGCGGAGTCACCATGGGAGGCCAAGGCTCAGAGGGGGCCTTGGAGCACGGTGTCACCGGAGACTCTGGGAAGAACTTGTCATGCTACTGTGATGGCTCAAGGGCCTTGGATGACATTTTCTGGCACAGGCCACAGTCTGCCGGGGCATGGTCTGGCCCAAGGCAATGGAAGCAGCAGTCGTGCATGTCGATGAGGGCCTCAAGCACCAATCACACTTTTTGAAGCCACAGGAGGCCATAGGGAGAAAAAGGGCTCCAGCTAGATTGAAGATCCAAGGCTTTGCCACCGTTAAACAAAAGGCGCAAACCGCACCAAGGAAAAAAATACAATTTTTAAACAGACCCGAGACACGATGCCGAGACAGTGTGCTCAGGGGTGGGAAGAGTACCAGTGCAAGACTGTAGAAAGAGTAAAAAACTCAAAAAACTGAACTTTTTCCAGGGGAAACAGACAGACGTCTGGTGAGCTTCATGGAAAAAAGGAGACTGAGGCAAAATGGCACCCTTGGGGGCGGGATGGGGACCATGCATGTGTGGTGGCATCTCTCAAAGGCTTTCTTTGAAAGCTGGGGAGATACTTCTGTGAGAGCTCCGTTGGCGCTGACATCACCCATATGCGAGGACTGACTTTCTGCTTGTTCTCG
Organism: Ichthyophis bannanicus; assembly: GCA_033557465.1. NCBI lineage: Eukaryota > Metazoa > Chordata > Amphibia > Gymnophiona > Ichthyophiidae > Ichthyophis > Ichthyophis bannanicus. Next base: position 235,541,940 of record CM066043.1, on the reverse strand, counting down.
AAGACATTTCACACCCTTTAGAGCTAAAGAAATATACATGTAAGGTAGTTTCTCATATGCTAGAGCCTTGGAGGTAAATTGCTGTGAATAAGTCTTTCTGATTTCCTATACATGGTGACACCACTGCATAAAAACTATACTAAGGGTCCCTTTTACTAACACTTAGCATATACTGTCTGCAGCGTGGCCCATTTCATTTTTATGAGCTGTGTGTCAGAAACTGCATGCTAGGTGTTAGTAAAAAGGGTCCTAAATCTCAGCAAGGTAACAGTACAATGAAAATAAGGTGGGAAGGAAACCTAAGGATACATACCGACTACAAAATGCCCAGAATAAAAAGGTAGCCATCTTTTCACACAGTAGGGCGAACAGTGGTGACAGCAATAATGTAAAATGTTCAGAAGATAACAGTTCTGGTACAGCAATAGGTTATGGTGAACTTGTTTATGGACCCAGCACAGAGAGGAGATAAGCCAAGGAAACTAATGAAAAAGTAAAGAGAACTGAGAGAAATAATGTGCACTGCTGAAAATAAAAAGGAGATAATGCACCACTATTATGATGTCACAAACCCTGTATTTGAATACATAGGGTATGCAACAACAGCGTGCCAACAAATGGAAGGAAAAGTTACTGAAAGCAATTGATGCAAATCTAAGATCTCTAAATGACGACATTTAAAACAGCTGAGCTGTGAAGCAGAAACAGAAATTGAGAGATAGGGGATCCAGCGAAGAGTATGAGAGGTAATACAAATTAACAATCATGCATACAGGACAAAATTTCTGTAGGACAGAGCAATCCTCTGCATCTTTCACATACCAATTTTAAGTTTTAGTTGCATGAGAAGAAAATTCCTTTGTTATGTATTTGGCTCATAACTGTTACAGAACAGAGGCCTGTGGATGTGTGCTAGGGATCCACACTGTGGCCTCGTATGGTTACTTGCCTTTTGAACATCTGATGGTACCCTGGAGAGAAAGTCTAATAACTCATTACTGTCAATGGCGTAGGGATTTCTAAGCTTCTTAGTAAATTTATGGATGCCTGAGAAAACAGAAAAACAAGTTGTATATTAATATTTTAACCTCTTAAATAATTTGAAATGTCAAATATTAGTGTGCAAAGACAATTTACAGGCCACAAGTCATAAATAAGTTACTGACATTTATTTATTTTGACTTATATATTTCCCTTTACAATAAAACCAGAAGCAATTTACACTTGTCAGCTCTTCTGATCATTTCCCCAGTATATTACAACCTTACCCTTAAGCACCAAACTAACCAACAGCTGAAAATGCTTGGTTAAATAGGCATGTATTAAAAGATGATGGAACCAAAGATGGACTTTACATAACTGCAACTCCTCTGGCAATGTCTCTGACTGAGAAGGTCTTCCCTTGCATTTATTCCAATCTGGTCTCAGATTCCCTCGGTAGCATCAACAAGCCCCTTATGCCTTGGGGCATGTACTATAGAGGTAACAGGTGCAAACTTCATGGACCAATGTATGAGGTGCGACAAAAAAGAAACAAGACTGTGGCAGCCACGCCCATGACTCAATGCCAATTAGCTAACCGTTTATGTCACTGTGTTGTGCAACATCTCACCACTATTCTGCTATAATATTTTCATCTCTCTCACTCTGTTTTTCTTTTTCAGGTTTTTTTGTAGCACACTGCTCCATTGCTTTGTCACACAACTGGAGGTGGCAGAAATATGGAGCAAAGAATCAACTTGAAATTTCTGGTTAAGTGGGAGAAGGGCCCAACTGAGTATCTCCAACTTCTCTAAAAGGCTTATGGAGAAGATGCAAATGTCAAGGCCACGAGTCTTCGAGTGGCACAAACGCTTCAAAACTGGCCATGAGGAGGTGGAAGATGACCCCAAGTCAGGACGGCCTTCCATGACAAAGAAGGCTGAGAACACTGACAGGGTGAACCAGCTGGTGTGGAGTGATCGCAGATTGACGGTGCGGATGATAGTTGAGGAGCTCAGCTTGAACAGGGAGTCAGTGCAGACCATCTTTGTGCAGGAGCTGGGGATGCAGAAGGTGTGCGCCAAGATGGTGCCCAAGCTTTTATCGGACGACCAGAAGGAGCACCGGGTCAATTTTGTCGAGACTTGCTAGAGAAGATCGGAGAAGATCCAGAGTTCGTTGGCCGAGTCATCACAGGAGACGAGACTTGGATCTTCCAGTACAACCCTGAAAACAAGAGACAGAGCCTGCAGTGGAAAACTCAACTGTCACCCAGACCCTAGATGGCACACATGTCCAAATCAAGGATCAAGGTCATGCTGATCGCATTCTTCGACCAGAAGGGAGTGGTCCATCATGAGTTTGTGCCTGATGGTCAGACAATCAACCAGCACTTCTACCAGCAGATTCTCAATCGCCTCCATGACCGGGTTTGGGGCAGCAGGTGGGCTCTATGGAGAGACAAGCCATGGTTGCTCCACCACGACAATGCACCCGCACACACCACGCTCAGTGTGAGGCAGTTCTTGGCTAACAAACAGATCACAGCTATTGACCATCCTCCTTATTCCCCAGATCTCGCACCATGCAACTTCTGGCTCTTCCCCAAGCTAAAGACTGTGTTCAAAGGAACTCATTTCATCTCTGTAAAATAGATCAAGGCCACTGTGATGAGGGACCTCAAGGAGGAGGACTTTACCGAGTGCTTCCGTATGTGGCAGAAGCTAATGCAGAAGTGCATTAACTCTAGGGGGGATTACTTTGAAGGGGACAATGAGTAATTTCTCTGTTGATTTTGTAATAAAACATTTATGGGACAGTCTCGTTTCTTTTTTGTCACACCTCGTATATGGGAGCAACAGAAAATGGATGACAGCTACACAAAATGGAATCTTTGGCAACTTGGTCATACTAAGTGAACTCTATTTCACAACATGCCTGAGAGCCTGTACAGAAGCATCCTTCACCTTACTGTCAGAGACACTGCACCTATTGTCTTTGAAATGAACGGTGACAGAAAACAAACACTTTGGAAATTCGCTTCATGAGACCCAGTGCCATAAATTACAGAGGATTGGCAGACCTGACCTGGAAAGAGATCTCATGCAATTGCCTAGTATCCAGAAGATGATACCAAAATCTGAAACACAGTAGACAACCAGGAAAGATTAGATAATATAAGGAGAGATCTAGTGAAACTTGGTCGACAATTTGGCAGCTAGGATTTAATGCTAAAAAATGCAGGGTCATGTATTTGGGCTGCAAAATTCCAAGGGAGCAGTACAACATAGGGGGTGAAGTACTTCTTTCCATGAAAGAAGAGCAGGATCTGGGTGTGATTATTTCTGATAATCTTCTGATGGCACGGAACCCCGGTAAATACTTGTTTAATTTTTCTTTACACCTTGGGTTACATTAGCACTGGAATAGGACTGTAAATGGGTTGATGCTGGAGCATGGGGGGGCTGGAAGGGAGATAATACTGGAGGAGGACTGATGCTGAAAGGGGGGCTGGAACTAGACGTGATGATGCTGGGAAGGGCAAGGACTGGGAGGGAGGGAGTTGCTGCTGGGAAGAACTGTGATGAGAAGGAAGCTCATGCTGGTTGGGGCTGGGACTGGAAAGGAGCTGATGCTGGGCATGGCTGGAACTAGAGGAGTTGCCTCATGGTTAAGAGCACTGGCTTGGTAAACAAGAGACCAGGATTCAGTTCCCACTAGCACTCCTTGTAGCCTTGGGCAAGTCCCTTAACTCTCCAATGCCTCAGAAGAAAAGCCTGGCAATCTTCTTCCAGTCACACTGCCAAGAAAACCCAGGAGCTGATGGGCCACCAGGAGTGGGCATTGACTCAAAGGCACACACTGCACTGCCTAAAGCCCACTAGCAAGCTGTACCTTTTTTAGTCTCAGACAGATCTGAGGCCCTCTGGCTTGTGGGTCCACGACAATTGCCAGGTTGCATCCTTCCTAATGCCAATCCTGACATCTGCTGTCTATTTCTCTTTCTCTTGTGTTGCACTACACACAGCATCTGGGTTTCTGAGGTTTTAGTTTAATTTTTGTATATATAGTTCTCTTTTTGTTTTGTGCTCCTTTATTGATGAAGGTCTATCTGTTTTGTGTGTGTGTACAACCAAGGCTAAGTATTCTGTTAGTATGGAATTTCTGTTTAAGAATGAGTAGCAATCTTACTTGTTTAGTTTGCACATTGCCTTCTCTACAATTATTTTTTGGGGGCGGGACAGGGGGTGAGACAAGGGCGGGGTGGGGGTGGGCATGAGCAGACCATGGCTAGCCACAGGTTGCAGGATTGCTCTTTCAAAAAGTTGGCAACTCTAGGTGAGGTATGTGTATACATCTGTGAGTGAATTAGTGGGTCTATGTCTGAGTGACAATGTGACGGGTCATGGTCATGGTGTACATTCCACCTATGCAGCCTTCGGTCCTTGGGGGTGAAGGGCCAAACACAAATAGGGGCCTGATTAATTCTTCACCACAAAGCTGCAAACTAGGCCAGTCACCTTATCACAATCTTTCAGCAGCAGAAAAAAAAAGAGACAGTGTGTGACCTGTGAGCCAATGTGTACATACCCAGCTGTGGTCTGCCCCCTTCTCCTGTTGCACCAGCTCTCAGACTTCATAAGAACATAAGATATGCCATACTGGGTCAGACCAAGGTCCATCAAGCCCAGTATTCTGTTTCCAACAGTGGCCAATCTAGGTCATACGTACCTAGCAGTTTCCCCAAGGGACACAGGTTCCACAATGCTTGTATTGGTTCAAGCATTGATATCCTGGGTCCCTTCTTAATAATGGTTTATGGACCTCTCCTCCAGGAACTTGTCCAAACCTTTTTTAAAACCCAGCTACACTAACAGCCTTTACTACATCCTCCGGTAACAAATTCCAGAGTTTGATTACACGTTGAGTGAAAAAATATTTTCTTTTATTAGTCTTAAATAGTTTACCCTGTAGCTTCATTGCATGTCCCCTAGTCTTTCTATATTCTGATAAGGTAAACAATCGATCTACGTTTACCCGTTCCACCCCGTTCATTAATTTATAGACTTCTATCATATCTCCCCTCAGCCGTCTCTTTTCCAGGTTAAAGAGCCCCAACCTTTTTAGCCTTTCTTCATAGGAGTAGCCTTCCATCCCCTTTACCATTTTGGTGGCTCTTCTCTGAACCTTTTCTAAAATTGCTATATCCTTTTTAAGATATGGCGACCAGAATTGCACACAATATTCAAGGTGCGGTCTCACCATGGAACGATATAGAGGCATTATAATATCTTTTGTTTTATTTTCCATTCCTTTCCTTATCATACCTAGCATTCTATTTGCTCTCTTGGCCGCCGCTGCACACTGGGCCGAGGGTTTTAACATGGTATCCACAAGGACGCCTAAATCTTTTTCTTGGGTGGTGGTTCCTAATGTGGAACCTTGCATCGTGTAACCATAGTTTGGGTTGTTCTTCCCTAGGTGCATAACCTTGCACTTCTCCACATTAAATTTCATCTGCCATTTTGATGCCCAGTCTTCCAATTTATCAAGATCCTCTTGCAATTTTCCACAATCCTCCTGGGTTTTAACAACTTTAAATAGTTTTGTGTCATCAGCAAATTTGATAACCTCACTCGTTATTCCACTTTCCAGGTCATTTATGAATATGTCAAAAAGCAGCGGACCCAGCACAGATCCCTGGGGTACACCACTATTCACCTTTCTCCATTGGGAAAATTGGCCATTTAGCCCTACCCTCTGCTTTCTATCTTTTAACCATTATTTTTGCACTACTGCTAAAAGACCATCATGAGAAGATGATGCACATTGTACTTGAATGTAACTCACCTTGATCTTCCCCTGGAAAGGCGTGAACTAAATACTAATACTAAATGGGAAGATGGACTTGATTTGTAACTGAGTTGCAGGATTAATTGGGTCAGTGATTTCCAAAATTTTTCAGCCCACCACCCCCCCCTGATTCCATAAATTTATTATAGCGCCCCCTCCCTTCACCCAGTGAGGCTATTGTTAAGTGCTGTCGAGTCTGTATCGACTCATGGCGACCCTCTGGATAGTTGTACTAAACTGTGTTCGGTCTTCATCATTGCTGATAGAGTGGCATTCATAGCTGTTGTTATTGTATCGATCCATCTCATTGCTGGCCTTCCTCTTTTGCGTTGACCTTCTACCATTGCCAAGCTTGTCTTTCTCTAACAATCTCTCTCTTCGCATGATGTGTCCAAAGAACGAAAGTCAAAGTCTTGTCACCTGAGCTTCTAAAGAAAGCTAAGGTTTGATCTCCTCTAGTACTGACTGGTTTGTTCTTCATGGTATACACAGTATTCATCCATTGTATACACAGTATTCATCCATGGTATACACAGTATTCATCGCCAGCACCATACTTCAAAGGCATCAATTTTATTGATGTCCTTTTCACAGTCCATATGACGTTACTGAAAATACCATTGCTTGAATGAGTTGAATCTTTGTATGGAGAGACATCTCTGCTCTTGAGAATCTTGTCTAGGTCCTTCATAGCCATTCTGCCAAGAGCTGATTTCTTGACTGCTTGTTGTTTCTTTATTGAAAGTTGAGCCAAGTAGGTTAAAGTTGTCCACTATTTCAATTTCTTCTCAACTTATTGATGTTGCCCATTGTCAGGATCTTTGTCTTCTTGACGTTAAGGTGCAGGCCAATTTTAAGACTATGTTCCTTGATCTTGAGAAGCAAATTGTTCAGATCGTCTTCACTTTCAGCTAGTAATGTGGTATCATCAGCATAGCGAAGGTTATTGATGAGTCTCCCACCAATCTTCCCACCTCTGTTGTCTTCATACAGTCCTGCTTCTTTGACAATTTGTTCTGCATATAAATTAAACTGGTAGGGGGAAGTATACAGCCTTGTCGTACACCTTTGCTGATTTTTAAACTATTCTGTTTCTACTTTTTCTGTTAGAACTGTTGTTTCTTGATCAATGTAAATGTTGTGCAAAAGAACAATCAGGTGTTCTGGTATACCCATGCTTCTTGATGTGGCCCAGAATTTCCCATGGTTTACACAGTCAAAAGCCTTGCTGTAGTCAACACATATAGATATCCTTTTGGTATTCTTTAGTCTTTTCAAGTATCCATCTCACATTTGCGATGTCTCTTGTTCCTCGCCCTTTCCTGAAACCTGCTTGCACTTCAGGCAGTTCTCATTCCAGGTATGGTTGTAGTTTCTGCTGATTAATCTTCAGTAGAATCTTGCTGGCGTGGGATCAGACCAATTGTGCGATAATTTCCAGATTCAGTTGAATTATCTTTCTTTAGTATTGGTATAAACACAAATCTTTTCCAATCAGTTAGCCATGATGTTGTCTTCAAAATGTCCTAGCAGACTCTTGCAAATATGGTAACAGCTTCATCAGATTGCTGTAATACTTCATTTGGAATGCCATCAATGTCTGGTGCTTGGTCCTTTGATAAGGCTTTCAATGCTGTTTCGACAACTTCTTTCAACATCAATTGTTTCAGATCATACAGTACAGGTTGAAACGGCTGTTGGTCCACTTGATCTCTATCACATAATAACTCTGTATTCTTTCCACCCTTTCTTGATCTTCTCAGCATCATTCAACATGGATCTTTGAGCATCTTGTAACATTCCAATTCGAGGCTGGAATTTTTTCTTTAACTCTCATAAGTTTTGGGAAAGACAATCTTGTTTTTTCTCTACTAGTTTCTGCTTTTATTTCCTTGCAGGAGTCATTCTTGTACTTCTTCTTATCTTGTCTTGCTGCATGTTGGAAATCTGTGTTGAGTTCTGTGATTGCCTCTTTTTCTCCTCTGGCTTTAGCTTCTCTGCGATCATCAATTTTAGCCATATTTGCTTTTTCATCTTTCGTGGAGATTTCTCACTTTCTTCCAACACAACCTTCTTAATGTCATCCCATAGCTCTTCTGGAGCTCTGTCATTTGTATCTAAAGCAGCAAATTGATTTTGCAAGCAGTCTTTAAATTCTGGTAGTATATTCTCAAGGTCATCTTTAGCTACATTCATGCATGGCTTGCTCTTTTTCAACTTTAGCTTGAGTTTGCATACTAGTAGTTGGTGATCTGTACCGCATTCAGCTCCAGGTTTTGTCTTTATTGATGTTAAAGAGCTTTTGCATTGTTGACTTCTACAGACGTAGTCAATTTGATTTTTGTACAATCCATTGGGTGAAGTCCCTGTATACAGTCTCTGCTTGTGTTGCTGAAAGAAGGTGTTTGAAATGAATAGATCGTTGGTCTTTCAGAATTCTATCAGTCTTGCTCCAGCTTCATTTCTTTCACCAAGTCCATATTTTCCAACCATTTTGCCACCTTCTTTGTTGCCAACCTTTGCGTTCCAATCACACATGACTATCAGGATATCCTGTTTGCATGTTCTGTCAATTTTAGCTTGTAGTTGTTCATAGAAGTCATCAATTTCATTCTCTTCTGCAGCTGTTATTGGGGCATATACTTGAATTATAGTTGTGTTGATAGGCATTCCTCAAAGACAAATAGAAATTAAGCATTCACTGATTGAATTGTATTTCATTACAGTTCTTGCAAGTTTCTTCTTAATTATAAATGCAACACCATTTCTTCTTTGTCTTTCATTTCCAGCATAGTAGACCATGTGATCATCAGATGCAAAATACCCGATGCTAGTCAATTTCAGTTCGCTGACACCCAACAGATCGAGTTGTACACGTTCCATTTCATTCTTGAGCACCTCCAACTTCCCTTGGTTAATGCTTTATACGTTCCATGTCCCAATATGCAAACATCTTTGCAGCTTCTGACTCTCATTTAATGCGCAGCTACATCAGCATTCAAATGTCCCGAGGGCTTTGATCCAACCACATCATAAATGCTGGCTTTACTCTGAAAAGTCTTCTCCTCAGTAGCAGTTGAGTGCGTTCCGACCTTGGGGTCTCATCTTCCAGTACTACAGTGCAATTTGTTTTGTTGTGACTATTCCTTGGGTTTCAGTGGCAAGATACAGAAAAAGATTGCCAGGCCCTTCTTCCGCGCAGTTTAATTTTAGTGTTGTTGCCATTATCACAGAAACATGATCCTCCACTGCCAAAACCGCCCCATTCTACTGCTGCCCAGATGGGTGGTTTGTCTTGATCTGGCACCTCAGCTGAGACCTGTCCATCTTGGGAGACCCTGCCAGTAGTTAAGTAACTGATAGCTTAGCCCTCAGCATCACTGATGCACACAAGCCCTCACAGCACGACAAGCTGGAAACCAAGTAAGAGAGTGAGACATTGGCCAGTCTTGGATGGTGGGAAGAAATAATCTGTGGCAGGAATGACATTAGTGATTTGTTTTGAGTGAGGCTATTACTCAAAACAAATCACTTATGTCATTCCTGCCATAGATTATTTCTTCCCATCATCTATGATTGGCCAATATCTGTTTTACAAGTTTATCTATCACATTTTGATTTTGGTATAATTTGTTCACACATACAAATCTGACAAGCTGAATGCAACTTACTGCTTATTCCCACCAAATATGCTAGTGAAACCCAACCTGGTGTAATCATGTAATGTAAACATATGCACCATTGGTTCTCTCGCGATGATGCAAACATATGCTTATTTAGTATACAGTCAATTTATATTGCACAATGTGTATACTTTCTTACTTCTTAGTTGTTCATGCCACAATATTGTGCTTATCCCTCCAGCACCCCCTCCCCTAGGGCACCAACTTGTCTTTCAATGCCCCCCTCGATTAGCCCAACGTCCCCAGGATGTGAGGGGGTGGTGCCACCCACTTTGGGAATCAATGAATTGGGCCCTCACTGTGCTTGACATTGGAGTTGCCAGTTGAGGAGAGAGCTTGAGGAAGATGGAGTGGGAGGAGGACTTAGTAGGGCCCCTTAGAGGGGGAACAAGGGGAGAAAGGAAGAAAACTCCCATTAGGAGCACAGGAAATAAGATAAAAGGGAAGAAAGAACTCAAAAGGCACATTTGGAGAATTAAATGAAAAGATTACCCAGAAAAGGTATACTTCACCCTCCTCTTCCATGCTCTGGACCTATGGATTCTTGTGCGTCTATGGATAAGTGAGTCAGTGCTTCCTTTTTGTGTATGTGAAAAATGAGTGGGTGGGGTAAACTTCCCTTCCCCCATTAGCCATGCCACTACACTTTGCTTAGCTCACTATCTTCTGCTCTAGCTGTTGTTCAGCTGGTGGGACCTTACCCTACCTGCTTACCATGCTCTTGTAGCATCGCATCAGCTGTGACAGGAGGGAAGTATGCTTCCTGCCTGGCAAGCTATTCAATGCATCCAGGGCTCTTCTACACCTGCATAGGCTACATGACTGCACATGCATTGACCCGGACAACTGGAGATGGACAAATGTGGTTCCTGTCCAGAAAAGTGGAAATAAGGAAGAGGTTAGTCTGACTCTCTGGTGAGTAAATTAATGGAGACACTGTTAAAACAGACAATGGTGCAGTTTCTGGAATCCAAAGGATTACATGATCAATGATAATATGACTTTACTAGAGGAATAAGAATTGGATCGGGGGAGTGGTATATTTAGATTTTAGAAAGATCTTTGACACTGTTCTGCATTGGTGACTTATAAAGTAAGCTGAGTGCCCTTAGTATGGACCCTAAAGTGACTTACTGGATAAGAGAAGGGCCAGAGGTTAGTAGTAAATGGAGTTCACTTTGAAGATAGGAGCGTTACCAGTGGTGTTCCTCAGAGATCAGTCCTTGTCCTTTTTAATGATATTGCAGAAAGTCTCCGGAAAGATTTGCCTCTTTGCAGATGATACCAAAATCAGCAATAGAATAAACACCCTGAAAGGTGTGGATACCATGATGAGGGGTGCAGCGATATCTCATGCTTGCAGTTTTTTTAGCATTAAATCTAAGCTGCAGAATTAGGCATCTAAGATTTAATGCTAAAAAATGCAAGCTCGTGCATTTGGTTGTAAAACCTCAAGGAAGCGGTACAGAATAGTGGGTGAAATACTTCAGTGTACCAAAGAACAGTGGGGGACCAGGGGGTGATCATATCAGATGAACCTAAAGTAGCCAAATCGGTAGAAAAGGAGATGGTAAAAGCCAGAAGGATGCTTGCGTGCACAGGGAGAGGAATGGCCAGCAGGAAAAAGGTGGTGATACTGTCTTTATACAAGTCTCTAGTGAGACCTCATTTGGAATACTATGTACAGTTATGGAAACCACACCTTCAAAAGGATATAAACAGGATGGAGTCAATCCAGAGGGTGGCTTCTAAAATGGACAGTGCATATGGGAACAGACTTAAAGATCTCAGCATGTATACTTTGGAAGAAAGGCAGGAGAAGTGTGATATCACAGAGATATTTAAATACCTCCATGGAAAAATTCAAAGGAGGTGGCTCTCTTCTAGGTGAAAGGAAGTTCTGGAATGAAGGGTCCTAAGATGAAGGTGAAAGAGGATAGATTCAAGAGTAATCTGAGGAAATCCTTCTTTATGGAAAGGGTGGTGGATGCATGGAACAACCTCCTAGTGGATGTGGTGGAATAGAGAACTATATCTGAATTTAAAAAAATGCACAGGACAAATACAGAGGATCTCTGAGGGAGAGGAAAGGATTGTAGAAATTTATAGTTCTTATGGATGGGCAGACTGGAAGGCCGTATGGTCTTTATCTATCATCATTCTCTCTGTTTCTGTGTTTCCAAAGAGCACACACAACTGACATTTATTATATCAGAGGACTGGTACAACATAAGAAACTTTTCATAGATGTTGTAGATGCTTTGTGGACTAAAAGGTTCATGCATATAATCATCTTTGAATAGTTCCTATGCTGGGCCAACAAAAGGCATCACCACCACAAAATGGTTATTAGGACTCTACATGTTAAACTGGAGGCAGGAAACACAAAATGGGGCAGTGAATCTTCTGTAGATTTGTCACAAGCACAGACAGGACAAATGGTTGCATATTTACTTCCAGAAAGAATTCGGTTTTGTACTTCAGGCCACTTCTCTCAATGGCCCTTGGAAACCAGTGCTCTTCCATGAAGCTTCTTCCTCTAACCCAATGCTATTGCCTTTCAGCTGAACAAATTTATTTATTTTATTTAACCGGTTTTGTTATACCGTTTTTCGATCTGTCAAAACGGTGTACAATCAACATGGTGCAAAAGGTGGGGTGACAGAGGTGGTGCGGGTGAGTTACATTATAACATCAGCTTAGCTAAATATAATTTAAAAAGTGAGGGTGCAATTGGGTAGTATCGCACCATATGGTGATGAGGGTGGAGGGGTGATGTGTGCTGGATGGGAGTTATCTTGCTGTGGATCCATTGGCTGATCTGCACTGAAATGTTTGAGAAAGAGGTGTCTCTCCAGGTTCTTTCTGAAGACTTGATGTGATTGGATGCACCATAAAGGCGGGGGTAGGGAGTTCCAGAGGGAGGGGGCGTAAAGTATGAAGGCTCTTTGGCGAGCATGTTGGGTACTCATGCTTATCTGTGGTGGCAGACTGAGGAGGTTCTGGGTGCTGTTTCTACGTGGTCTGTTGGTCTTGGGGCAACAGATAAGAGTTTGGAAGTGAGCAGCAGTGAGGTGGTGGCGGGCCTTATGTATAACAGTGAGTGCTTTTTGTTTGACTCGAGAAGCAATTGGTAGACAGTGGAGGTTTTTTTTTAGCATGGGTGTGATGTGGGTGTGTCTTGAGGCTCCGAGTATGGTGCATGCGGCAGTGTTTTGGGCTAGTTGGAGTGGGTGGATGGTGGTTTTAGGGAGCCCCTGGTATATCAAGTTGCAGTAGTCCAATAAGGGTGTGATGTAGGCTTGGCATACTGAGCGGAAGTGTTCAAAGGACAGAAGGAGATGTAGGTTCCATAGGGATCTGAGCTTAGAGTAAACAAAGTTGGTGACGTTCCGAATATGGGTCTTGAAATCCAGTTGCTGGTCGAGGGTGATGCCTAGATATCCAACCTGGGTTTTAATTTGAAGATCAAGGTTGTTAAATCTGATGGATGAGGGGAGTGTAAAGGTAGGGTCTCTTGTGACGTGCAGAATCTCCATCTTGCCAAAGTTGACAGCCAGATTGTGGCATTGGAGCCAGCTATTTCCTTGAAGTAGGAGATGAGCTTTGAGTAGTCAGGAGCAGCTGTTGAAAAAGGGGTGAAGATCATTATGTCATTGATGTATATTTGATAACTGACGTTGAAGCTCAGATGGTTGTACAGAGGGGCTGGATGCAGATATGGAATAGTAAGGAGGTTAAGAGCAGATCCTTGAGGTACTCCCCGAGGTAGGGTGAAGGGGACTGATCTGAGTTGGCCAATCTTTATCTGTTGGGTGCACTGAGAGAGGTATGAATGGATCCATGCCAGAGGCGTGCCCTGTATTCCAATGCTGTGTAGTTGGTCGAGTAGCATCTGGTAGGAGACCGTGTTGAAGGCAGCAAAGATGTCCAAAAATATCAGTATGCAGCCACTGGTGCTTCCTTTCAATCCAGTGATCAGTGTTGATAGCAGGAATGTCACCAGGGTTTCAGTACTATGGTGCAGGCAAAACTCAACCTGGGGCATTTGAGCCAGGGGTGCATGGAGATCAATGTGTTCCTGCAGCTGGATTTGGACCGCCTTTTCTATGATCTTTGCGAGAAAAAGTACACTGGTTATGGGCCTATATGAGGCAGGTGAGCTGGGGTCTAAGTGGGGTTTCTTTAGGAGGGGTCTGACTGAGACTTCCTTTAGGGGAGGCTAGTGAGAGAGAGGAAGGCGTGGAGGATGCGTGATATGGTTGAGAGGAAATATGATCTTGTGGATTTTAGCCATGTAATTGGGCATGGGTCTAGTGGGGATGTTGATGTGCGAGATGATGATGGTGAATTCTTCTGGTCCAACGCTTCTGAAAATGGTCCATGGTTGCATGCCCTCAAGGTGCATTGTCTGTTAGGGGTATGAGTGACGCAGCATGAGTGGCAGAACTGTATTTGGCTTTTAGGAAGTCTGCCATGTCTTGCAGGTGGAGAGAGTTGTCCTGTTGCAGTTGGGTAGGGTCTCTGGTGAAGGATTTCACTAGGACAAATAGCTCCCTGGGTTTGTTAAGTGCGCATTGCTGTAGTACTCCCGTTTGGAGTTGATGGTGCTGGTGCAGTATGCCTTGAGCTGTTCCTGGTATGTTGTTTCGAGAGTGGGGTCTTTGGATTTCCTCCAACGTCGCTCGATCCATTGGAGTACGCGCTTTTGGTTGCGGAGTTCTGTGGAGTACCAGGACACACAATGACGTTGTCTTGTGGGTGGTGCTCGTGGAGGTGCTGTGGCTGCAGTGTGTGGTGTGTGGTGGTGGCTGTTGTGAGGATATCTGTGAAGATTCTGTGCTAGTTCTGTAATGCACAGTAGTTCAGATTTCACCCAGAAGTAGAATTTGAATTGGAGAATGGTAAAGGGTATCTTTTTGGTAGATATCTTAATAGGTAAATACAGTGCTGATTTAGAGCTTATGCCTTTTCAGTAGTAGCTCAAATCATGATATGTTCAGGTATTTTTAGCACATGAGTTTGAAGTACATGTCATTAGAACTGCAAATGCATTTCAGCAAATGCGCTCAGAGCACGGTGACACAGTAAATTACATTGATCCATTAATTCTGCCCACTTGAGATTCTTTCTCACTGGTTCTCTGCCACCAGGGAAGACAAACACACACATTTCCAAACACCACCAACTTCCCCATTCAGCCTCCTAGCACTACGTTTACCACTTCCACCGTCCACCCCATGCAAATCCAAACACTGCCAATGCACCTGTGTTTATCACTTCAGCAAATAGAAACTCCAAATGAATACATTTCAAATCTCTTTAATGTAAATGTGGCAGACTCCATGTTTATGACATGCGGATGAATATTCAGTAACATGGTCTGAAATGATCCCGATGTTACAATTCAGAAGGTTTCAAACATGTGCTAAGTAGTATGGTAATACACAGAAGTAAACCCTTCTGTGTGTTACCATGAAATTGATGTACTTTAGTGAAAATTTATTTGTAAGCAAGCTCAGTATAGACTACATTGTACACAAAGTCACATGTTAAATTCTCTTAAGTACATGTGGTGAGGTTTAGGGCATCCTGTGATGAACGGTTGGGCATTTTTTTACTAAGACCCACACCGGTAACGTGTGTGTAGGCCGTATTAGAAGTATGGGGGGACCAAGCTAACATCATGGGTGTGTCTCCACCCCCTGCAATTAGCGTGGCCCAACGATGCTGCATCATGCAAGCTGGCATATGGGCGCATTTAACACCACCCATTGAGGTGGCATTAAGTGCACCCATGCTAAGGGCAGCATATGGCGTTAGCACGAGCTATTATTGTCACTGCTAGCAATGCCTTGCCAACAAAACCTGCATTGTGCCCATCGCCTGCCCTATCATGCAACCCGGGTAGCACAAGATTTTTGGTGCTGGGACCCACGCTGATTTATAGCCTGCACTAAACTCCGCGCTACCAAGTAGCGCACTTTAGCAAACATGCCCCAGTGTGCTATAATGAAAGCTTTGGAGTGGGAAACCAGGTGAGAAAATACTTTAACTCAAAGTACAAGAATGGGAAGTTACTTTTTCAACCCCCTTTGTGTCCAATGATGGATAACTCTTTCATTCTGTTCTAATTCATTTCCAACAACGCAAATTAAATGCAATTTAAAACATCACTTTCTATTTCAGATGCTAGAGAGAGGAAGAGCTCGAGGTACATTAGGTGTATTTGGGGCAGGGAGGAGGAGAGTATTAGCATTCATGGGGCTTTTTCATAAATCAAGGTTCAAGAGAATATAGGTGAGCCAGGCAGTATTAAGATGTATCTGGCTAAATTTAGTCTGTGCTGAAAATCAGAAAAACCAGCTAAAGTTAAAAATCCCCCACCCTGGCCATTTTTTGGTCCACTTAAATCTGTAGGCACGGTAATTTTGCGTACACAAAATTTAACCAGAGTGGTGCGAACACTGAACTGATGTATGTGGTTAAAATCCAGTTTTCGCCACAGAGATCTTTAGAAGTTTTATCCTGGGAATTTAAAGATTTTGATGATATACTTTTTCTGTTCAACAACCCCCCCCCCCCACTTTGATAATTTGTTTTATTCATGTTTCATCAATGTTTTCAATCTTGTGCAGCGCTGTGAACCCCTTGCAGCGCTATAGAAATGATAAGTAGTGGGTAGTAGTAGTAGCGATTGCATTGTTTAGAGAAGGACTAGATTGGGAAATTATCTTTGCCCAGCGCTATGTGTCTTTGACATTAAAAGAAAACCTAAAACAATATTTTGCCAGCCATGGATGTAGGTAAAAAGCCATCTGCTGGAAAACTGTGGGGAATCTACAGGTCAGCCATAACCTGACTCATGAAAGTCGCTGTGCAATTTGGATGGCTGGCCGGGGAAGACCAATGCATTTTTTTATTTTTACCTTTAGATTTAATTATCATTGCCCTGCACATACACAGGTTGTAAAGATATTTCGTGTGATGCTGCGAACCTATAAGCTTGTGAAGACATTTCAGTGGAGTCTGAATGTTCATTGCCATACATCCTGTGAAGATCTTGTCCTCCCCCCCCAACTGAACCACCACGAAGCCATTAAACTTCTGAGTGACCGCATTGGAGGCCGTATATGAAACAGTCACTGTGAACTTATTTTGTCTGGATGAAGTAGGACTTTTCAGCATAAGTATGGTGTTTTCTTTATTGATCTGTTTGTCTGAATGATTTCCAAGTGCTGTTTGTCCACATGGGAAGGTTTAAAACAAACTTTTTTAAAACTAAGAACTATATATATTTATATCCAAATAATACTTGAAAAGGATATATGAAAATTTGTGTTTTATTAATTTGGCACATGGATGTGCGATTTGGATTCATAGGGATAAATGATGAAGTAGTTATAAAAGATATTAGATAAGGGTTTATATTAATAAATGTCTTGTGACCGTTGCCGCCATTAAGTGTTTGATACTCCTATAAATAGATATATATGAAAAATATCCCTTACAATATTTCAACAATAATTTGAATGTGAAGCTAATGAATCATTTTTTGGTGAAGTACATTTAAAATAGAGAGGATTTTTGGTTTGGGTCTTCCGTGTTCGGAATCATTATTTCATGAAGAACCATTTTGTCCTGCCTGACATTCCTTCTGGCAACATTTAATTACTTGCCTATCCAAATCTGAGCTCCTAGTGAGCTATAATTCAGGTTTAGTAGGTTCTTCCCTGCTCAAGATAGTTTGCAGGGACAATCAATGGAGCTGTGACTTGCCCAAGGTCACAAGGAATGTCGGTGGGGAAATGGCAGTTGAACCCCGGCTTCCCTAGTCCCCACACCATCCATAAGGCTACACATCCCTGTTCCACAGAGGGAGGAATATCCTGGTGCTCAGAGTCATCTGCTCCAAAAAATGTAGCACTTTCACACAAAAGTCCAACAACATGCTTTACCTGCACCATTTTTCTTTCTGTGGATGTTTCACCCTTCTTAGAACTGAAATTAAATCTTTGGAGAAAGGACGTGATTGCTTAAAATGGTACAGACAATATCGCTTGAAGGCTTTTTGTTTTTTATTTATTTAACATTTCTTATATTTTGTTCATTTGT
The DNA here is from genome assembly GCA_033557465.1 of Ichthyophis bannanicus. Lineage (NCBI taxonomy): Eukaryota > Metazoa > Chordata > Amphibia > Gymnophiona > Ichthyophiidae > Ichthyophis > Ichthyophis bannanicus. The sequence goes on along the minus strand of CM066043.1, from coordinate 235,524,307 downwards.
TGACCTATTTTCTACTAAATGTTAAGCAAGGCCCTAAATCTTTACCTGAAGCACTTGGCATGTTTCAAAGTAATTTGTAGTTTTTCACGGCACTTTATACTATATTGACTGAGAAAGCCAGACCGATGCCTTGTGTTCAGACAGCTTATGGAGGTACAGCAATCTAAACTGCCCGTGCTGGTGCATACTCTGCAGAAGTTTTTACCTGTAGGACGTGCACCAATAAAGCTCAACCGTACAGCTAGTTTTGCTTTGGTCTCTGCCTAAAAAAAAAGACTCTCACACATTCGCTCCAGTTTATCTGCAGGCGATTTCCCAGCAGCAACACAGCCCATCGTTTTGACAATCCAGAACTAAGGGCACCAGTTGCGCCCTCGGTCTAACTGCACTCTCGAGTATGCCTTTAAACTGTGTGTGTAAAATGACTTATTCTTGAACCACATGCATCCCCACCTAGGATGGACAATATTCAAAGATCTGAGGTCCACAGGTAAAACAGTCTCACCCATGATAATGGATTTGAAGACCACCCAGAGGTCACAGAATGTGTAAGCGGTGTCTCCTTGGGGGCTGATATTCAGGTTAAAGTTAGCTGACTTTGCTGGGATATCTTTATCTGGTTCGCTTTACGATGCATATTTGGCCATAACCAGGCTTAACTTGTTATCTTTAACTGGGTAGTGCTGAATATCTGTGCAATCCAGTTGAATTATAAATGTGCCTCTGGCACGTCTTTTGACTCCTCCTCCCCCCTTTTTTTTTTTTTAACTGATTAGCTTCTGGCTGCACATCGAGTTGCCTGCAGAAATGTTAATTGTAAAGTTGCCCAGTTAACTCCCACTGCTAGCCAGACGAATGATTTAGCTATTGGCTTCATTCAGTTCTCTAACCAGCAGAACCATTTCTCCCTGTCCTCTCTTATCTCTCCCTAAACCCCTCCTTGGGAACTCTGCTCTTCTGGCAGATCACTTCTATCTGTGCCCTTCTCTTCTATTGCTAACTCCAGACTTCGCTCCTTTCACTTGCTGCTCCTTATGCCTGGAACAAACTACTTGAGTCTGTACGTCAGGCCCCTTCTCTGATCCTTTTCATATCCAGGCTGAAAACACCTCTTTGCTGCTGCTTTCAGATCCTGACTCACCTGATCTCCTTGTGTTTCCTTACCATTCCCCCCCATTTTCCCTCACATTGATTTTTGCAGTCTCTTGCTAAAAGGCTTGCCTAACCATGTTAGTCACCTTCTTCAGCTTGCGATGAACACAGTCGTTCGGCTCCTTTGCGATGCCTCCAGATTTGAGCATGTTACACCTGTTTTTAAACAATTACACTGGCTCTCAATTTCTCAACGTATTAAATTCAAATCTCTGCTTACCACTTTTAAAGCTCATCATGGATTGTCTGCTCTTTATCTTCAAACTCTCATTCAGAAAATACCTGATAAAAGAGTGGGAGGTCAATTTCCCTCAACTCTCTACATGTACCTTCGGCTTACTCCAAAGTCAGCTTTGCAACATCAAGACGAGCTTCCTCTTTCTTTCCACCCACTCTTTGGAATATGCCCCCATATGACCTCCGTCAATGATTTACTGGTCTTTAAAAGAAAACTCAAGACTTCCTTATTTAATGAACACGTCTCAAATGTTTCAGTTTAATTCTCAGATTCGTTTTTTTCTATGATGCCTCTGTTGTCACTTTTCTTTTTTCCTTTCTTCTAATTTTGTTCCATGTAAACCGCTTAGACTCTCAGATTTGCGGTATATAAAATGAGTTAAATAAATATATATATCCCATGGCTACAGCTACTGTGTTGTTGGTCTTGACTGCATGATCTGTCTTGACTAGATTGTAAGCTCTGACGAGCAGGGACTGTCTCTTACATGTGTCTGTGCAGTGGTGTGTACGTCTTGTAGCGCTATACAAATGCTCAGTAGTACTAGTAGAAGTAAAACCAATGGGTTCATAAACCAATCCTTGAGGATATCCGGTGGGTTTGGTTTTCAGAACATACACAAGCTAGATTCTTGCACACTGCCTACATTACTCATATACCTCTCTCATGCATTAGCATTATAGACATTCTGAAAAGAGAGACTGGCTGGGTGGCCCTTCAGAACTGGACTGAGACTTACTGCATTAGACCACTCCTCCTCAAGTGTAGGATGGACATCTCCTCAAATTAAAGGGATTTGGCATTCCAAATAAAACCATGCCCGTTATTAGAGGGGGCCACAGGACAGTTGGCTATGCTGAAATAATCTCAACCTGCTGCCCATGTAAAGCATGGCTCAGGCACTCACCCCAGACCTGCCGACAAGCACAGATTTCTCAGTGTGAGACTGCATCAGTTTACACTCGGAGAGCATCGCATGATTATGTCGGCTTATCAGCATGCTGCTGGCACTAGCTTGTGAGACAGCATCCAGTTGTTATACTGTACACTGCAATTCGCACTAAACACAGCAGCGCATCACATTAAAATTTGATGACACCTCCTGTGAGGCTTTAATTGTTTCCTGCTGCATTACTCCTACCCAGCATTGGGAGACAGATCATCATACTAAGCCTGATAACACAGAGCTGTTAAACAAGGTGCATTGTTGCATAGCTGACACTAAAGGGCAGGCCCTGCTGAACAGCCCTGGCTGCAAAAGGATATCATTACGCATTTGAATGCTAATTATATATAGAAGATGGTCTGTCATTTCAGTTTATGAAAAAGCTGATGCAAGCAGCGCTCTCTGCCAATCACAAGCGGTGGGCGCTGGCCTTGAAGCCTTTTGAAGCTGTTTTCTTTTTCCCCTCTGCAGCTGGAGTGGAAGGTGGATGCTATCCGCCGGCTCTATTTGGGTACCTTTTTTGGTTTTAAAGAATTATCAGCCAGGGCCAATGAAGGGCTGCAATAGGCTTGCAAGTGATTTATATACAAGTTTATGCATTGTTATTGTCTTATTGTGCAGAACCTATAAATGTAATATCTGTTCAATTCATTCAGGATTCCACATTTGAAGAAAGCTTTATTTTAATGTAACAGGGAAGAGGGACGATGCATAAAAACCTATGCCAAAAATCTTATGTGCATATTAATCAAAATTTAGGGGGCAAACTCAAAAGGGTTTAGCTGGTGGGCAGGACCTGCTAACTGGCTAAACTGCAGCAAGCCCCACGGACAGTAGAAAAGACGCCTGGTTAAAACTGGGACGGTTGGTGGGCAGATCAGGGGTGGTCCCAGCAGCTATATGGTTAGCCGCAATATTCAGCCTCGGATAGCTAAACTGGATAAAGTTAGGACAGGTTAATGGCTGTTCTCCTGACTCTATGGATCACCCTCTCTCCTACTTCCTGCCCCTTTACTAAAGCCCAAAGGACAATCAGGGAAGGAATGTGCAACTTCAAAAATAAAGCCAGCACACCTCTCATGCTACTTAGCCACTCAATTAATTTGCACGAGTTAAGAGAACCATTTAATAGAAACACGTGGAGTCCGATTCCGGAAGAGGCACATCCGGGCCATCTGGACAGCCCCGAGCAGGATGGGCCCGTTTGGACCAGATTCTGAAACATGGGAGCAAAACGCTCCCGCAGCAGTCAGAATTGAGCCCAAGGAGGCCCAGCATGCCCATGGGACTGAAAGGCCAGGACCCCCGAACCTGCCAGTGACTGGACGGCCCGATGCCCCTTCCGGTGCCCCCCAGTACAGCCCTCGGCGAGTCAGGTGGTGGGCCAGTGTCTGCCGTGCCTCCACTGCGTTTGGGGGGGGGCATGGGGGACCCAGGCTGGGTGCATGGGGGACCAGTGCTTATTCCACCTCAGAGGTGAAATAAGCAATGTATCCCCCTTCTGCTCCCCGGACGTACAGGGCCGTTACCTGAATCGGCCCTGTACGTCTGGGAGTCTGGCCCGCCCACACGCCATCCCGTCTCCATCTCCCTGAACAGTGCATGTGTGTGTGCAGGGAGACAGTGATCTAGAATTCAGGCAAGACGGATGGCAGGGCTATTCTCCTTTCTGAATCTGGGCCTACGGTACTCGTGCACAGCGCTCAGTTTCTGTAGAAGATACACTGCTTACCGTGCATGCTAAGCTTTAGTGCACAGGCTCCAAATTTTCCCCCTTTAGATAAAAAGTTAATGTCACTATTATGCCCTACACAAAAATCCAATGTTTTCCTGGTAGAAATACATATAGGTTTCTTATGATTGCAGGACATTTATTTGTGGACGTCAACTGTTTCAAAAAGGGAATATAATTCAGTATATTCCATAATGTCTGATATTTAAAAAAAAAAAACCACTTCCAGTCTGTGGGTAGGTAATTTATATCATTACATAACGTGGTAGCAATGTTTTGAGGTGCCCAGCATTTTTCATCAATATTGGAACAATCACTCTACTTCAGCTTACTGCATTTACCATTTTAATTAGCGGATATTTTGGAAATCCTAAGGTTTCTATACAGTTCAGCAACACAAATGAAAACTTATTTTAAAACAGGTGGCTTTTCCTTTCATATCAAAAAACTAACTTCTGTGACGTGAACCTTTCATATGGCATAATTTAGGGCAAAATCCACTGTGGATGAGCACAAACTGCAGCTCATGCCAAAATTCTCCCCTGTGCAAACATGTACTGGCCGGCCCTGTAATCTTCTGCCGCCGTAGCTGCTTTAGTGATAAGGTAGATACACTATTGTTAGCAATGCTGTTTTTTTCATATCTAAAGTTGTTTGTCTCTTGAGTAAATTATGAGGATGTGCGCTTTCATTTCATTTTGTAATTGAGTGCACTAGTTCATCTAGAGCAGTGGTATTCATTCCCGGACCCTGAGAGCCACTAATGGGTCGCGTTTTTAGGATATCACCAATCAATATGCATGAAATGCATACTATCTCCACTATATGCAAATCTCTCTCATGCATATTCATTAGGACCCGATGGTGGTCCTCGAAGACTGGGCGTGAATACCACTGATCTAGGTAAAGGCATTAGCATGTGCTGTCTTCGCAGAGCCAATTTTGTTCCTATAAACCCTGCAGTAGATAGTGCACACTAACAGAATTAGTGCATACTGTGTTATGACCCCCTAGTGCACGCTAACTAGTGTAGGTTATTCTTGGATAGCGTGCATTATTTGGTTATACCGCATGCTATTAGCAAAAGAAACTGAATGATTAAAAAAAAATAAAGAAGCAAAAAACAAAACAAAACAAAATAAAAAATATGTTCTGCCTGCACACCCCTGATAGGAATTCAACAGGACCAGGCATTAGTTATCAATTGGTTCTAGTACATTCTGTTTAGACACCTCAATTTAAGTCCATTCTTCAGATTTATGTCCTGAAAAATGTAGTTGGTTATCAAATTTACCCCAAATTCTCCACAGTAAAAAGTGGTACGGATGTGAAAGCAAAGGGAGTGGAGGATAGAAGGGATAAGGATTTGCTAGAGATATTATTAATAATATTTCCATCTTCAATACCTCATCACTTTTCAGTAGCAACCTGAATACTAAATATCCATTCAAGTTTGCTAGATGTTGTACACCTAAGTGCTCTGAGTGAACTCGTAGATACCAACCGTCAGAACTTACCCCAGATTAGAATGATGTACCTCAAAGGTATGAAATACAAAATAATTGTTACTACTGCGAGTACTGAGCAGGCAAGGAGAGACAAGAAAGGCACTGTCCAGTTGAAGGTGCTGTGAATTGGAGTGAAAAAGAAAAAGGTTAGCTCTTTTCGTAGGCAATTTACAACCGCAGTCTATTCCATTAAAATACTGTCACACTGCAGCAATGTTAGCTGCGTACAACAGAAAAGGCAAGTCTAAGATAACTCCAGTGAAAATCCCATGGGTAATTGTACTGTATTATAGGTGTATTATGAAGCTTCCAAAAAGCTCTGCAAGAACACAGAGTAGAGAATTATCTTTTGGGACATGAGAGTAGATTGATGGAATGGCCAAGTGAAAGCAAAAGGAAAACACATACCTACGGTACATACAAACAGTACAGTACAGTTCACCTTTTGCTATTTTGAAAGCTTTCACCAAGAAGCCAGATTTTAGAGTTCTTCTGATCACAGTTTTCCCTGCCTTCTGTTTTCTCATTTCTGTGCACCCCTACTGATGGACATATGCATGTAAGACCCTTAGAGCACTGGTATTAGCAGCTCACGCCTGCCGCTCAGATCACATCACCCCTCTGCTTATTCACTTACATTGGCTTCCCGTAAAATTTCCGTGTTCACTATAAGCTTCTCACTCTGGTTCAGCGCATTATTCATACTAACTCCCCCCAGTACCTTTCCGATCTCATCCACATCCATGCCTCACATTCTTCCCTCCGACTGGTCCTCTCCAATCGTGCTTTCCTTCCGCCTGTCTTCCACGCTCACTTGGAATCCACACTCTCCTCTGTCACCTTCTTTCTTGGTCCCCTGCTTTGGGACTCCCTCCCACCTGACCTCTGCTTTGAACTCTCCTTAGCAAGATTCAAGGCATTGCTGAAAACCCATCTATTTATTGTCGCCTTTGACCTCCCGCCTCCTACTACTTGACCCTCCCCTCACTCTATCAATCTGTATCTCCCTCCTCTTCTCCCCCTACCAGTTTGTCTTTTCTTTCCTTTCCTGCCATGTTATGGCATTCCTTTCTTTTCTTGCAGTTCGTAACTTTTTATTGTAAACCGCTCAGATGCCTCTGGTGCTGGGCGGCTTATAAAGTAACTCAATAAAGATAAAACCTAAATAGAGAGACATAATTAAGTCTATGGGGCATGCTTACTAAATCACGCTACCAGGGCAGCGTGGGGTTAGCGTGCGGTTTTGATGCCATGCTAAAAAGAAAAACCCCCATGGTCAGGACAGGGGCTGTTAGGCGTTAATTGCCCGTGCTAACCATGCTTTGCACAGGTGGCATGGGCGCAACTAATTGCTTCCACGGCCCGTTCGCCATATTACAGCATGACTTTCCAGTGCTGACTGCAGGGTGGTGCATGTACACCCCCCCCTTGCAGTTAGCTAGAAGCTCTGTACAGGTAACATGGCTCACATGTGTGATACCAACATGGGGCTTAGTAAACATACGAGTATACCTATATGCCGGAAACAAAGGGAAATGAGAATATGAAACATTCAAAGATAAATTCCATGGAGGAGGCATTGTCAGCTAAAATATTTAAAGACAAGATCCTCATAGTTATTTATTTATTTATTTACACACACAAACCCAAGTTCTGCTAATCTTAAATCATGTTGCGCACATAAAAACGGGGACTACGTTTAAAAACGTTGCCAAAATTGAAACAAAGAAACAGGCATCTCAGAGCAAATTAAAAATTTAGCCTGACTAAGTAACACAGCCTTTAATCTCTTCTGAACATCCAGTAAGCACAGTAGTTGGGTGTACCCGCATCAGTCGTGCCACAGTTCGCTGCCAGAAACATCTGGATCTTGTCCTTGACAGCTGGTGTTAAATGCAAAAAATTAGCGGAGTTTAGTAAAAGGAGCCCTAAGTGAGCATTGCACAATGGGGTGGGCATGGAGAGCACATTGCAGTTAACATGGGGGCGCATATCATGTCCTTTCCTTGAGTCCTGCTAGACCAGTCCAGACAACTAGGTTGTGTTCCCCTACCAGCAGATTGGTGGAGAAAGAGAACCAATGCCTCTAGCCACCTCAGCCACCAGAGGGCTTTTCAGTATCCATCTCAAAGCATATGGGAGAACCTCAATGTGGGCAACCATGAGATCAAACAGAAGAGAACTATACACAGGAAAGTATAAATAGAAGATTGTCTATAGAATATGGACCTGCAGATACAAGCATATAAATCACAGAGGACCCGAAGGTGCTGCCGCAGAATTACAGAGAAAAACACAGTTCCAGGGGCAGGCTCAGCACTCAAGGAAAGGACATTATCTGGTAAGAAAATGTCACCTTACAAATTGTCCTGCTAGACCAGTCCAAACAAGTGGGGCGTACCAAAGCTATGCCTCCACTAGGCAAAAGAAGAAGACAGCAGCTCGCAAAACCTTAGAGCCAAAGGCCATGTCTGCCCGAGCTTGGACATCCAAGCAGAAATGCTTGACAAAAGTGGAAAGTGATGCCCACACTACTGCCCAACAAATGTCTGCAGGATATACTGAGCTCCACTGCGCCCATGACGATGCTTGCGCTCAGGTAGAATGGGCCTGCAAACCCTCCAGAATTGGCCAGTTCCACAACAAATCCAAGGTAATGGCCTCCTTAATACAATGCCCCAATGCAGACTTAGCCACTATGCCACCTTGCATGGGGCTAGCAAACAGCACAAAAAGATGGTCTGACTTACGAGAAGAATTTGTAACCTCTAAGAGCTGAAGAAGCACTCTCTGGACATCCACATAGCGAAGATCCTTACCATTCCCCTGACACTGCTCCTTAGAGAAGGAGGGCAGGCAAACCATCTGGTTCACATGAAAGGGAGAAATCATCTCAGGGAAGATGGAAGGCACAGGCCAAATGGAAATAGACTCTTCAGAAAAAGATAGGAAAGGATCTTGGCGAGACAGAGCCGTCAGCTCAGTAACCTCCTTGCGGAACAAATTGCAACCAAGAAGAGTCTTGAGAATCAAATCAGTCAGAGTAGCGCACCTCAATGGCTCAAAGGTCTCCGACAACAGGGCCCCGAGCACCAGATAAAGTTCCCAGGAAAGGACCACAGACCAGAGGGGAGGATGCAGATGCCAAACCCCATGAAGAAAGCGCAAAACATCCAGGTATAATGCTAGAGACTTACCAGCCAATGGACATCTGAAACCGGTCTAAGCTGCCACCTGAACCTTCAGGGAGCTAAGAGAAAGGCCCTTCTCCAGACCATCCTGCAGAAAAGGCCAACACAGACAATACTTTTGCTGCCTCAGGAGCCAGCAGCCAAGCACCGTGCCAGCACTCAAGGCACCAGACCCGCATTTATGTCAGATCTGAGCAGAGTGGAAAACCACCACCAGAGAGTTGCCTATACGCACTAATCATCTCCTTTCAGGAACCAATCCATAAGCGAGAAAGAAGCTAGGTCATCCAGGACAAGCAGCCCCCCCCCCCAACACAATAGGCCTCGAGACTGAGGCAAATGAAGAGGTGGTGCTTTCAGGAGCTGCATCAGATCTCCAAATCATGCTCTCCTCGGCCAACCCAGTGCCACCAGAATAATCCTTCCCAGGTGGCGCTCCATATGCTGAATCACACCCCCCCCCCCGCACCAGAAGCAAGGGAGGAAATACCCACTGTATGTGTTGACTTGGTCAAAGTTGAGCCAGGGCACCAACGCCCTCGGACCCCATCTCTGTGCGGTGACTGAAGAAGCGGCACGCTTTGGCACTGGGGCAGGTCGCCATGTAATCTCTCTCAGGGCAACCCCAGCAGGGCAGAAATAACTGAAACATCTCCTGACTCAATTCCTACTCTCCTCGAAACAAAGAGTGCCTGCTGAGAAAATCTGTTTCCATAGTATCCACCCCAGCAATGTGCAGAGCCGACAAACTAGGAAGTTCTTCATTGCCCAGGCAAACAGAAGAGCTATCTCCAGGGCTACCCCAGCACGCCTCGTGCCACTTTGCCGAATGCCATAAGCCATGGTGCCATGGTGCTGTCTGAGACCACCTGAACCACCCAGCCTTCAAATGAGGGGTGGAACTGCAGAAGAGCTAACCTGATGGCCCTTGCTTCAAGGCGATTGATAGATTACACAATCTCCCTGTCGTTCCAATGGCCCTGGGCCATTTGGCCTTGGCAATGGTCTTTCCATCAGACCATGGATCAGAAGGATCCATGAGCAATCATCCAGCAGCATGCCATTCCTCAGAAGACTGGCCATCACCATCAATGGGAGCGAGAGCCCGAGCACAAATTGCTGAGAACTCGGGGACCACCGAGTCAGTAAGGACCATTTGAATGGCTGCATATGAGCATGCATCCAACCATGGCACATCTCAATTGGGACTACCTTCAATCTGACTCTGGAAGCCTGCTGCGGACAAAACAGCACTAGGCAATCCAACAGCCTTTGACTTTTTCCTCTGGCAGGAAGACTCTGCCCACTTGAGTATCGAAACATGCTCCCAGGAACTTCAGGGACTGGGAATGCAACAACTGGCTCTTTCCCCAATTGATCAACCAGCTAAGGCTAATCAGAAAGGATACCACTCGGGGAGCTACCCAAGATGCCTCTGAATGAGAATGGACTCGGATGAGAAGGTAGTCCAGATATGGGTGCACACAAATTCCTTGGTGCCAATAGCATCACACCCACCACCACCACCACCATCATGACCTTGGAGAATGTCCTTGGGGCAGTGGAGAGTCTGAATGGGGGGGCAGTGAAGTGAAGGTGAGAGCAAAGCATGGCAAAACACAGGTACTTGATGCCGGGAACTTCCCTCGGTGCACCACTTGAATAATGGATTGCAAAGTTTACATACAGAAGCACATGATGTGCAAGCGCTCATTGACACACTTGAGGTCCAGAATGGGCCAGAATGTACCTTCCTTGTCGGCACCACAAAACAGATAGAATACCTGCCCTTCCCCCAATTGTCCAAGGGAACAGGCACCACTGCCTTCAGGAGAGGCAACTTGTCCAAGGCGATCCGCACAGCGGCCCTGCTGCTTGCAAACCCACAGGGGGAGAAGACAAAGGCAGCTGGGATCGGTTCTTTGCATTCCAGGACATAGCCATACTGAATGGGGACTAACACCCAGCAATCCTTGGTAACCCAGGCCCATTCCTGAAAGAAGAAGCGAAGCCTGCTTCCAACTGGAGGAGCAGGGAATAGGCCCAGTTTTCATTGTGCAGCCCGGGAGGGACCTTCCCTGGATGGAACCAGGTCCCAAGCATTCCATGAAAGGATTAAGAATGAGTTCAAAGTCCATAAGCAGAAAGAAAGAAAGGCTTTCCAGCCTGGTAGCAATGGGAGCCCTGAAACCCCATGGAGTCTGACCAGAGTGCCTATGAGGAGCGGGCGAAGGCTGATGGAAAAGGAGCTCCTGCCTTCTTCACAGGCCCCTTTGGACCTGTCTTCCAGAAGTTGGTAAGATTTCATCGCCCAGGCCCTTCACTCACTTCTGCAAATCATACCTAACAGACGTATTCCTCTAAGGTCAGATGGGCACCAGGCTTTGGAAGATAAGTCCGCCGCCCCATGTGACTGTTGACAGGGTACAACCCTGACAGTTAGATGTACCAGGCCGTACATGGCACCAGAAAGGAAGGCCATAGCAGACTCCAAAAGAGGAGTAGAAGGCCTACACATACCGCCAACTGAAGAATAACAGCCGCCATAGTGAACTTGTTCTTCAATATGAATCTACCTTTCGGTCCAGAGCATCCTTTAAGGCTAATCTGCCTTCCACAGGAATGGTGATCCGTCTGGTAACCACTGTGACCTGCACTTCCACCTTGGAAATATCAAACCACACAATGCACTCTCTCTCTGGGAGACCAGAGCCCCTTAGGGGTTAGGTGGGGAGTTAGGGGAATTCCAAGCCAACCAGAACAGGCCCTTGAACACCTCCGGGAAAGGGACAACAGGAGTGGATTTCCACACTCCTTGCAGGAACGGATGCATCTTCGGTTCCTGCTCCATGCCTGGAGCATCCACCAAGCTCAAGGTGGATAAGATCCTGGAAATCTTGGAAATATCAAACCGTCTCTTTAGTTGTTGATATGGAAGGACAAACTAGATAGGCCATGTGGTCTCTTTCTGTCGTCATATTTCTATGTTTCTATAAAAAGGGGACTGTTTTAGTTGTTGATATGGAAGGACAGACTAGATAGGCCATGTGGTCTCTTTCTGTCGTCATATTTCTATGTTTCTATAAAAAGGGGACTGTTTTAGTTGTTGATATGGAAGGACAGACTAGTTAGGCCATGTGGTCTCTTTCTGTTGTCATATTTCTATGCTTCTATGTTTCTAAATCAATATCTCCAGTTCCTCCTCCCGGAAGAGGTGGATAACATTGGCCTCCTCGCAATCCTTCGAATATGAGAGTACTTCTTCATCCACATCAAACACCTGAATTCAAACCACAGTCCAATCTCAGACAGATCACAGCTGAACACCCCCATCTCCAGGGGGCGCCTTTGCCAGGGATGCTCAGCCATAGGCAATGAATCAGGGCTTCTACTCTCAGCCTGCCCCTCACGAGACTGCACTTGGGGAACCCAGAGGCCACAGAGTCTGTATTTCCATGCCAGAATGACCAGGCCTGTTGTAAAAAGGAAAAAAGAATTCTGGACTCCAGAAGCTCTCCTCATGGAAATGACCCCCTACACCAGGGGACACAGTCATCATTGATCCCCTAGGGATCAGGGAGCAGTGCACAGCATGGTTGCTGGAACCTCCAGTCAGCTGGTTATCCTTACGCACAGCGCCATCTGCCACCTACTGCCCTAAGGCAGGCAAAGCCAGACTAACTATATCCCCCAGCTGAGAGAAGGGGAGCAAGCCGTCCAGCAATGACTCAGAAGCTTCCATGCAAGAAGAGGAGAGTACAGAAGCTGGAGAGGAGGCACCTCACTTGCCACAGGTCAAAACATTTCCTGGAAGATGACATGGAAAGCTAAGGCAAGTATCACAACAACGTGCACTAAGGCCATGGTGGCCCGGAAGATGCACGTTAACAGCACTATTACAGCAATGCATGTTACAGGTGCAAGGGTAGGAACACACTTTGGAGCCACTTAAGCGGAATGCATGCATGGACCGTGCGATCGCCACGTGCACAATAGGAAAAAATGCTACAAACATGTGAAGAAAATGATAGGAAACCCCCACACCATGCCAGTGGTCTACCCCAAATTCCGGCCTAGACAGCCTAGACAAATGGAATCGAGAGCCCCCAAAAAGGACATGAGAAGGTCAACCATTGGCGCTCACCCACTGAGAGCCCCAGGCAGAGAATACGTGCCGGGCTTAGCTCTGCTCCCTTGAAACAGTTTTTCTGGTTTTGCAGGTACTGCTTTTAAGGTGGCTGGCAGGCAGATCCCTCTGAGAGCCTTCTGCAATCTAAAGAAAACAGCAGGGGGGAACAGAGGAGGAGGGAGGGGAGCATTGAGGTTGTTTGAGGCTACTGAACTTTTCAAATCCTCCCAGATCCTTCTAATTATTTTCTGGCTGCTCAACAGGTTCTTATCAGGGTAAGAGAGTGGAGCTCAACCAATTCTCCCTCCTCCTATGGCTATGAAAAGACTGCATTTTAGTGGAGCCACCCACGTCACACTCAAGTGAGAGAGTCACCCTCAAGGTGGCTGTTCACGAGCATTTAAATTAATATTTTCCTCTCAATTCTTCAGATTTGCTTTAGAGAGGGGAAAATCTATCCACTATTTGCTGGAGACAGAGAAATATTGAAAAGCCCTCTGGGAGCTGAGGCAGATTGAGGCATGGGAGTGATGTCATTGAAACCTGGACTTCTCATTGGTTCTTTGTCTCCACCAATCTGCTGATAGGGGAACAAAGCGTAGTTACTCACCTGTAACAGGTGTTCTCCAGGAGCAGCAGGAATCAGTCCTCACTTATGGGTGACGTCGGCGCCGACGGAGCCCTCGCGGAGCAATTTTCCCCAGCTTTCAAAGAAAGCCTTTGGGAATTGCAGCGCGCATGCGCGGTCGTCTTCCCGCCCGAAGGTGCCATCTTAGCCAGTCAGATGACATAGCTAAAAAAGACAGCATAAAAATTTGCAAAAAGAACATAAGCAGACGATTGCAACTCCAAGGGGAGGAGGGAGGGTAGTGAGGACTGATTCCTGCTGCTCCTGGAGAACACCTGTTACAGGTGAGTAACTACGCTTTCTCCAGGACCAAGCAGGAAGTCAGTCCTCACTTATGGGACTCCCAAGCTCAAGGCTACCGGAGACCCTAAGCACAAAAATGAGCTCCCTCTAGCTCAGCAGCACAGAAGGAAAGAATCTTCGCTGAATTAACACCCACCGGTAGCCCACATCCGGGATGGAGGGTAGGAGTTGCTCAGACCTCAAAGAGATTACGGAGGACTGCCTGTCCGAAAGCACTGTCCCTGCGGGACTCCCTCTCGAGACAGTAATGGACCGCAAAAGTCTGGCTCGAAGACCAAGTAGCGGCCCGGCAGATGTCTGCCAGCGGAACAGAGCGGAGGTAAGCCACTGACGTAGCCTTTGCCCGAACGCAATGAGCCGTGACTCGACTTTCTAAGGAGAGTCCGGCTGCCCCATAAGCCCAAGAGATACAGTCCGCAACCCAGATGGACAGAGTACGCTTGGAGACCGGGAGCCCCAATTTATTGGGGTCAAAAGACACAAAAAGCTGAGCAGCTTTACGGTGCTCCCGCGTACGGTCAAGGTAGAAGTTCAGAGCCCTTCTACAGTCCAGGGTATGGAGGACCGTTTCAGCTCGGCTGGAGTGTGGTCTGGGAAAGAAGGTTGGAAGTACCACCTCCTGATTGATGTGAAAAGGGGAGACCACTTTTGGAAGAAATTTAGGGTGAGTCCGTAGGACTACCCTATTTTTGTAGAACCGAGTGTAAGGGGGATCAGACACGAGGGCCTGCAATTCACTTACGCGTCTAGCGGAAGTGAGGGCTATCAAGAACAGTGTTTTCCAAGACAGAAAACGGAGAGAACAGGCTGGCTAAGATGGCACCTTCGGGCGGGAAGACGACCGCGCATGCGCGCTGCAATTCCCAAAGGCTTTCTTTGAAAGCTGGGGAAAATTGCTCCGCGAGGGCTCCGTCGGCGCCGACGTCACCCATAAGTGAGGACTGACTTCCTGCTTGGTCCTGGAGAAAACCCACTTGTCTGGACTGGTCTAGCAGGACGTTATGGAAGTTGAAATTAGCATGAGTGCACTTAACACCACCACAATGGATGGGGCTAAGTGCCCCCATGTAAATTACAAATGTCCCTACCACGTTAGAGAACATTTCAGTCCTCCCCAGACAGCGCATGACGGTTGTACTTACCGCATGTTAATGTTCACTCGAAACGCACGGTACGTGCAAATCATAGCACACATTAGTGAAATAGCCCCTTAAATAAGAATATGTTGCAAATTAATATGGCATTGCAGTGGGAAACAATGAAGGTAACCAAGGCTGGGTAATGTGTTTTTGAATATTTAAGTTCAGCACAAGATGTGCAGCTGAGTTTTGGACAAGTTGTAGCGGTTTTTACAGTGACCGCCAATAACACAAACAACAAAAATTACAATAGTCTATCGGGGTCTACACCGAATGTTGCAAAATAGTCCAAAATCTAATGGATGTACAAAAGATTTTAATCTTCTCAATAAACAAATCTTAAATAGTGCTTTAGTTACTAATTCTTCAATGAAAGGACAAAATGTGAGATCAGAATCTGCTAAAATCCCTAAATTATGGACTACTGGGGAGACAGCCATAGAGTACTGTAATTACCAATAGTATGTGAGAATGAAATGCTGCGGACACAGAATGATACAAAATCATAAATTCTGTTTTTTCAAGATTCAGTTCCAAACCAGGTTTCTTAGCTTCATCTTAGTACTCTGAATCGCATTAATCAAGTATTGAATATCTGGAGTTATATCACACCTTCCTCGGAACAAACTATAGATTGTATGCCAATGACAATATGTTCAATTCTTTCAAAAAACTGGCAGAGGTCAAAGATACTGTAAATATGGAATAAAACAAAAATATGAAGTTGGACACAGGAATGCTCAGGGTAAATACTTGTTTATCAAGAGGATGGTGGACACTTGCAATACAGAGAGAGCAGTAATCAGATTCCCTGTAAAAGGGAAAAATTCTACCATAAGGCTTTGGAATAGTTAAAGGAGGTGTCAAAACCCCTGGTATGGACTGCAAGCTTCTATGGCCACATTTGACGGCTAAGATCAAAAGTGGTCAGTTAAGCTTGTACTCTTCATAACGCAGAGATATTCCTGACAGCCAAAGAAGTGTGACAATGGCCATGAAAATTGCACAGGCACTCAAATTCGTGGGATTGACAGATGGAGATATCATGAGCTGGAACACTGTAGACTGAGCACATGGACAGGCCAAATAATTCTTGTTTGCCAACACTGATAATGTGTCAAACTATTTAAATAAATAGAAGCCCAACAAAGTTGCCAATAAAAATATGGAGAGGACAATTTTAAAACCTTGCAGGCTTCTTGTAATCTTTCAGGTACTATTGGAATGGGGCTGTGATTCAGTTTTCAAAGGGGATTTTCTTGTGAAGTTTCCCTTTGAAAATCCCGTGGCAGGCCAGACTCACAGGGATTCCTTACCCTGCGGTAAGATGTGCACAGAGTAATGTATTCATAAGGAGTTCAGTTTATTTATGAGTTCCCTGTGTGGGACACTATCAAAAGCTTTGCTGAATCCATACATAGCACATCTAGCACTCATCATAACCTCAATCTATGATCGCCCAATCAAATTTATAGCACATTGTCACCCTTTAGCAAAATCATGCTGCCTATAATTCTGTCTGCCTCTGAATGATGTAATTTCTAGGTCGCCCCTCCATTTTTTCCTTTTATAAAGAGACTAAAAAGGTGTCCTTTTCCAATCCTACTGTATAGACTGATGGCCCGATATTCACTTGGGCATGGCTATGAGCCGCTATAGTGTATAGCCGGGCCCACTGACCCCTAACCCTGGATATTCAATGCCAGGGTCATATGTGTCCCCGGCATTGAATATCGGGGGTTTGTCACATATGCTGGAAGCTGCATTAGCTAACCAGGTAGCAGTGATATCGCATGCTGCCCGGTTAGCTCCTGCGCCTAAAAGTCAGGCAAGGTTTTTTCTTGCCTATCTTTTATGCACAGGTCACTAGCCGGGCAGCATGCAATATTACTGCTGCCTAGTTCGTCTCTGCCTCCGCATCTCCCGGGAACGCCCCAACACTCCCCAATTCTAAGCGGTTAGCATCGGGGCACGTAAGGGCCATAATTGGGGAAATTCAGCAGCACTACCCGTGTTAGTGTCGTTGAATACCCCTCTCAGCGGCAGTTGCACGGTTTACAGGGCTGACTATTTTCAGTTTTTCTAATTCCACACAAAACTGCTCTTCTATAAATGGTCCAGCAACTATCCTACTGTCATGTGCCCTCTTGCCAACTGCTGGCATTTCATCTCGAATCTCGAATTCTGTGAATATTGTACTGAAAAACGTGGGCAGCATTTCTTTTCCTTTGTTGTAACTTATTTATTATGGGCCCAATATTCAAAGGATTTATGCCCCTAACTTGGGAGAGTTATGCACCAAAACTGGCCTCTGAAAATTTATTAGGGCTGAGTGCCTAGATGTTTTCTTAAAATTTCACTAAGGGGGGGGGGGGGAATTCAAAGGCATTTACAAGGTTTACAGACCTGTTAACCATGTAAATGCCGCTTAGAGGTATATTCAGTAGCACCAGCAAGGTTAGTGCCGCTGAATATCCCAGAGTAACGCCCAAGTGCTATCCACACAGCACTGATGCGTGTCGTGCACATTCCGGGGCGGAGCAGAGGTGACACTTGACACTAACCTGGTGGTGGCGATATTGCACCGCTGCCTGATTAGCGACCCATGGGTAAAGATAGGCAAGGCAAAAGATGGTCTATCTTTACCTATGAGAGCTAACTGGGCTGCGGCTTAATATCACTGCTGCCCAGTTACGTTCCGTGTCATGTGGCAGACCTGTATATTCAATGCCAGTAGCCGGATATGGCCCCTGCATTGAATATCCGGGGTTAAGATTCAGCAGCAATGGTTATGCGCTATAGAAACAATAGCCACCGCCGCCGAATATCCCCTCCCCCCCACTAAATTCCTAAATTTAGGAACATAATACGTGTGTGGAATGGGGTAGATTTAGAGCAGAGAAAAATGTTAGGAGCTTAGCGTTGATTTTCAGCACAAGGCACCTAAATTAGGCTCATAAATCTAGACAAGCAAGTGGCAGGCCTGAATTCAAGAGCATAAATTTTAAGTTCTTAAATTAGAATGAAATTTCAGCTGAAAATTTAGGCTTATATAGGCTGAAAATAGGGCAAAAATTTGGGAGCCTATTTCTGGAGCTTAAATCTAGGAGCACAGCTTTTTTTGAATACCTGGCCCTATTTTTCCCCATTGGTTTCATTCAAGTCATGACAATTTCTAGCAAAACATATAATTCCCCTTCACTCATTCCTCCCCATTTATGGCCTTTGCCCTTTCTCAGACAAAGCTAAAATAAAAGAAATCTTGTCACCTTTCTTTATCTCTCTAGCTATCTTTTCTTCCACTCAGTCTTTGACATCCTGACTACACGTACTGCTCCCATCTCGTTCAGGTTTACCCAATATTCTCTTCCAGGTTCCTTTTTCTGAAATCCATTGTAAACGCTCACTTCTTGCCTTTACTTTTTAGTCACCTCTTTTGAAAACCATACTGTTCTCTCTTTCACCTTACTTTTATTCACCTAAGGTTTGTTGTTCTTTGTAGCTAGTATAGCTCTTTTAACAGCAGACCAGCATAAGCATGAATCTACTCCCTCAGTCCTCACCAAACTCTCCAATCTGCCTACTGCCAAGATACTCCCACGTACCCATTTGACTGCTCTTTATAGATCTTAGTGCTTCACAAAGGAATACTAATTTTTAAAAAAGCCCCAAGGAATGGGGATTTACAGAAAACAGTTGTCTGCCTGCAGAGTCTGATGAGTAGCAGTTGAAGCAGGGTAAGAAAACAGCTGGGAAATCCCTAGAGGCAAGGGCCTTTTTTCCCTGACTGACTTGAAAGATCCAAAGTAAGGTAAGGTACTGGACTGACAATTACGAGGCAGGTATCCGAGCTCAGAACAGGTCAGGTAGGGAACATGTCAAACTGAATAATGAAATCAGCAGTTTTTCTTGACTACAAGTAATCTCAAGCCAGGCTTCTGGGACAGAGGAAACCTGGAAATTTTGAGGCAACAGAAATTAAGAGGCATTTTTCATTTATAGCGCTATACGTTCCTTTCCAATCTCCTTGCCACAATGCAGAGTTTGCTTACTTTTTAATGCGCTCGCCAAATGACGCCATTCCTTCCAAGATGTTCTGAACTGTGATAACAATATCCTGGACCCTGTGGAGTCTGTCAATAAGTCCTTTCTTTTCAGATTCCTGAAAACAAAAATATTACTGCAGGTCATTTTTCAGAGAATGCTTTCTCATTTGTCAGTAAAAGGTAATATAAAGCGTAATGCATTGGAGTTCACATTTGTCCCTTTGTCGAACGTAGCAGCATTGCTGAGTGAAAGGAAGCAGAGAGATTATTATGCAGCAAGAATTCAAACATTTTAAGAGATACAAGTAAAAATGAAATCAACATTGATCTATATCAAGTAGCAGAAGTCTAGTCATTGTCCATACTAGAAAGAATATCTCCTGAAGACCTGGACCATGGGAATTCCACTCTGCAATAGTCCCTAGGGGGCCAATTTATAACCTATGAACAGGAATGCCAAAGAGCATGCACAATTTTCTATAGGTGATCCGATTCATAAATTTTTTTTTTCCAAAGTTTATTTATAATCCATCAAAACAAACATTTAACATACAATTGTAACCGTCCCGGGGTGTACTCTGATCCCCGGGCGGAACTATGATGGACACAATTTTTCATAGATAATCCCTCTCCCATACCTCCCCCCACCCTCCCTTCCCCCCCTCCCCAAACATCCAAATAAAGGCAGCAACATTGGATCAGAGAACAGTCTAGACCAAGTACTGTCCGGGACTACTCCCAGTCAAGCCTCCATTTAACATCCTGTCTGCAGAACCTCATTGCGCACCCGGGAACTCAGGGTTTGGAGATAGGGGTCCCATATTAGCAAAAAGGCAGCCCAGCGTTTAGCATGACCTCTGGCCCCTCTACTCTCCAAGAGCATCAATTGATGAAAGGAGTTCCGCCATTCCCAGTAGGAGGGAGGGGACCGTTCCCGCCATCGATGTAAAAGTGGGCCCTTACCCACCAGACAAGCCTTCCGCACCAGCCAGCGGCCCCATTTCCCTTTCGGGGAGTTGAGTCTTAGAAGGTCCAAGGTAACCAAGCCTGCGTCCCAAGTTATGGCCTGTCCTAGGAGGGTAGACACAAAACCACTTATTCTCCGCCAATACGGCCGAATCCGCCAGCATCCCCACCACATGTGCAGCAGAGTCGCCAGGGGCTCAGCACACCGCGGGCAACTACCGTCCGGGGTCAAGTGACTACGAAAAGCCCGACGCGGGAAAAAATGAACCCTGGTAATACACTTGAATTGTATCTCCCTCCATCGCACACCTTCTACCAGGTGGGCAATTCGCTGGAGGGCAGCAGGAACGGTATCAGGAGGAATAGCCTGTCCCATCTCCCCCTCCCAGGCCCGCTCCACCCCCCGATAGTCCGAACAAGGCCGAAGGGGAGCCAGCCGCGAATTAAACAGCCGTATAGAGGGTTCTTTCTCCGCCCCGATCAAGCTAAAGAACTCAATAATCTGAGCTGATCGCTCTCCATGCAGCTCTTCACCCGGGAGCGAGGCCACATAATGAGCAACCTGCACGTATGCGAACGTATGGCTTAGCCCCAGACCATATTCCCGAGATAGGATAGGGAAGGGTTTAATTTTCCCGGCAGGGTCCACTAAATGTCCGAGATTCCGCAAACCTCTATCCCCCCAGGCTCGAAATACAGTAGTCTCCGTTCCCGGAGTAAAACTGACATTACCCCAAATGGGCAACCAGCACGACACCCGCCAGCTCCGGCCCCAGTAAAGATTCAGCTGTCTCCACGTCCGAAACACCGGGTTCAATACCACACTGCCAGCCAGGTGGGAAGGCAGCCGGTTGGTGTCCGTATGTAACAGAGCCTGCAGGGAATGGGGGGCTACAAAAGCTGCCTCCAGCGCCAAGGGGGTATATACCTCTGTAGAGCCCAGCCAGTCTCCCAAGTGTCGCGCCTGACAGGCCAAGGCATAGGCTCCTAGGTCAGGCAGCCCCCGTTACGCACCCTCCCCACCAACCGATTATAGGGGATCCGAGCCCGCGCACCTCCCCACAGAAAACTTTTAAACTCCGACTCGAAACGCTGAATATCCCTTCTTAAGAGCCAAACCGGCAGCGTCTGTAACCAATATAGAATCCTGGGAAGGATCACCAATTTAATCGCTGCAATCCTCCCTGATAGAGAAAGGGGACGGGTCCGCCAAACCTGCAACTGGGTTTTCACCTTGTCCAACACCCAGGAGAGATTACTCCTATATAAGTGGGATACCTGACTGGGCAACACTATCCCCAGATAGGTAAAATGGTCGTCCGCCCATTTGAGAGGGAACTCCCCCAGCCAGCCATTCCGTAGCTGCCCCGAAACATCCAGGGCCTCTGACTTGTCTCGGTTGATAGTGAACCCCGCAAACATCCCAAAAGTTTGAAATTCTCGCAGCAGGAGAGGTAGGGAGTCAGCTGGCGAAAGCAAGTGAACTAACAAGTCATCAGCAAAAGCGGACAGTTTAAACTCCTGGGTGCCAATACATACTCCCCGGATCTCCCGCAGTTGCTCCAAGCGACGCAAAAGAGGGTCAAGAGACAAGACAAAAAGAAGGGGAGAGAGGGGACACCCCTGTCGAGTCCCCCACCTCAAAGGGAAGGTCTCGGACAGGACCCCATTACAAAGAATCGCTGCAGTTGGATTAGAGTAGAGGCTCGCCACCATATTACAAAAGGCGGGCCCTATACCATAGCGCGGGAGAAGGTACATCAAATACTGCCAATCTACTCTATCAAAGGCCTTCTCTGCGTCAAAGCTAATTAATAGGGAGGGCATCTCGCGGCGCCGTACCCACTCGAGGGAAGTTATTATTTTATGTAAGTTCCGTGCTGCATAACGGTCCCTGACAAAACCCACTTGGGACTCATGAACCAGCTGCCCCAAGAATTCCGACAGGCGATCGGCCAGTATTTTTGCCATAAGTTTAAGGTCAAAGTTAAGCAAAGAAATAGGGCGATAGGATGCTGCAGCAAGTGGGTCCTTAGCCGGCTTTGGAATAAGTACACTATGGGCTCGGTTATCCCCCCATCGGAAATATCCCTGCTGAGCTCACACATTGTGAACGGCAGCTAAGGTTGGGGAAATGAGCTCATTCAAGATCTTATAAAACTCCGCACCTAGCCCGTCTGACCCCGGAGATTTACAGCAATGGGCTTTGGAAATAGCAGCCTGCAACTCTTCAACTGAAATCGGTTGATCTAACTGCGCCCTCTGTTCCCGAAAGAGCCGGGGTAAATTCAACCCCTCTACATAGTCTGCCATCCGCGTCAGGGAGGGAGACTCTGCTGCGAATAATCGCTTAAAGAAAGATTGAAAGACCCCCGCAATCGCCGCCCGCTCCCGATGCAGTACCCCCCGATCATCCCGCAGCGCCGGCACCAGACCCGAGCCCCTAGGGCCCCTCAGACATCTAGCCAGTAGTTTCCCAGGTTTGTCCCCGTAGCAGTACAATTGATATCGATAGTACTGCACGGACTTCTTGGCCCGTTGATGGAGAAGTTCATTAAGCTCCGTTTGCCTCTCCCACAACCGCCTCTTAAGCCCGGCCGAGGGGCTCTGAGCCCACCGCCGACGCAGCCGAACAATCAGCCCCTCGAGACCGAGAATTCGCGCCGCCAGCAGCTTCCTTTCCTAGCATAGAACCCGATAATGTCGCCCCGAAGCACAACCTTCGCTGTTTCCCACACCAGCTCGGGCTCGTCCTGGTGGGCCGCGTGGTTTGTCTCAAAGTCCCGCCATCTCTGCCGTATGAATGATCGAAACTGAGCGTCCTGATATAATTCCAGGGGAAATCGCCATAGGGAGTTCCGGGGGACCGTCCTACTCCATTGTACGGCTAACCCAGTGAACGCATGATCCGAGATCTCTGTGGGGCCAATCATCGCTTCTTCTACCGTGGCAAACTCCCCAGCCGAAATTAACAGGTAGTCGATACGCGCACTAGAACCATGCGCCCTCGATTGGTGTGTATAGTCCCGTTCAGTCGGGTGCAATAGCCGCCAAGGGTCCACCAGCCCCAACCTGGAGCACAATCGACGCAACGCTCGGGCAGACTGTAGCCGTTCCCGTGGCTCCCCCCCCCTAGACGTATCCAATGTCGCATCCATAACAGCATTAAAGTCTCCTCCGAGTATCACAGGGAAATAAGGCAAAGACTCTATCTTAGAGGCGAGGCGAGAGTACAGGGTCAAATCCAGAACATTGGGACAGTAGAGATTACCCAGGATAACAGACCTCCCCTCCAGGACCCCCTGCAAGAGGACAAATCTGCCTGACTGATCGGCCACTTCCCGTACAACCTCCAACCGGATCCGTTTATGAATCAGAAGGGCCACCCCACCCTTCTTCCCCAGGGCTGGGGCTCCCCACACTTGCCCCACCCAGTCCCTGCATAGCTTACGGTGCTCTTCGGCTGTCTGGTGGGTTTCCTGGAGCATGGCTATATCCACCTTATGTCTCGCCAAGGCCTGCAGGATTTTGGAGCGCTTGATCGGGTTACCCAAACCACATACATTCCAAGATATTATCTTAATTGGCATGCATTATTCATTCTGAGTGTAATTACACTGTATCGCAATGCTACGAGGGAGCCCCCCCAGCCTAGGGCACCCCCCGGACAACCAGCACTGTTCCTCAACCGGGTATGCCACCTACACCCCTTTGATCCAAGATCTGCCCCCTCCCTCCTCCTAAAGCTGTACAATGTCCCCCCCCTCTGCCCCGCTCCCCCCTTCGCCCCTTCCCCTTCTCCCTCCCCCTCCCTTTAACCCCCCCACCCATCCCTCCCCCAATAATTCCCCAACCTCAATCATCCTTCCTCACCTACCCTCTCACCCGGATGTGCTCGGGCTCCCCCCTCCATGACACAGTCGTGCACCCCCCTCAAATTCACCCCCCCCTTTGAGGACCCCTCATACAATACATTAACAGTCAACTGTAATAAACACCCCCGAACAAGTCCCGAGGCGGTCTCCCTCTTTTTCCTAGTAACATAACCGCCATCCTTCCCCCATCTCATCAGGCCTTTAACTAGGGGACTAGCTAACCCACAGGTGTTTCTCCCTCTGCCCTAGCCAATATCCCCTATCTCCAATCCACGTCCCCCCTCCCTCTCCGCCAACTCCACCCGTCTCAGAATGGTCCACAACCCATAGGGCTTCACCCCTCGCACCCGGCAGGGGAGGACATGGGTCAGATCAACGAGGGCCCGCCAGGGGTCAACCATGGCCCCTGACCCAGCTCAAAGTACCCCACCCAACCTGGAGAAGCACCAACCACAATCTAGGCCCCCAATTAACAAACAGCCCAGATGCACTTAGAAGCCCTCCCCATCTCACTCCCCCGGGTGCTAAGCCACAGGAAGTGTCACAGGAGCCCCAGGTCACTCATATTTTTACAACAGCTGAACATATGAACAATAACTAAACAGTCATGGCGTGCTCGCAGTCCCACTGCCCGACGGCAGGCCCGGCCGCACTGAACGCTCCACGTAGGCCGCTGCTTCCTCTGCTGAACTAAACAGCTTCTGTTTCCCGCCATGGAACACCACCAGACGTGCAGGGTACTGGACCACGAAGCGAACGTTGGCCTCTATAAGGTGTTTGCAGACTGGGGCATACGCTCGCCGCTGTTTGCTCACGGCTGCAGAATAATCCTGCGTGATACGTATGCGGGCATTATCATATTCTACAGTCCCCTGCTTCCTGGCCGCCCGCAGCACTGCTTCTTTTTGCGGGAATTGTAAATACTTGGCCAGGACCACCCGTGGGCGCAGGTCTCCGGTATTTCGAGGGCCCACTCTGTGCGCTCTCTCAATCACTAGAGGCACATTACCCCCTCCTTCCCCCAGCAGGGACACCGACAGCGCAGCAATATACACATGGAGATCGGCATCCCCCACCGAGGCGGGTATGCCCAAGAACCGCAGATTGCCCCGTCGAGAGCGGTTCTCAAGATCGTCCAGCTTCTCTTCTTGGGCCTTTAAGGTAGACCGCATCTGCTCTAATTCCCGGCCCAGTTTCTGTACCTCGTCTTCGGCCTGCGATATGCGGGCCTCTGCCTGTTGCATACGGGCCCCTATGGCCTCGACCGACTGCTTTACGGTGTCCAGCTTGCTGCGCAGAGAGTCGAATTGGAGGGAGAGGGCACTGGAAACCGCAGCAGAGATTTCTGCGACCGAGGCCCCAACCGCCGGCACCGGTGATTCTCCCAGCTTAGGGGGTGATTCCGCCATCTTGGGTGCCCCCACCGCCCGGTCCTTCTCTCTCCTCCCGGCTCGAGCCGCCACTGTCGCCATGCGCCTCCAAGAGTTCTCCGCAGGGCTCCGGTGTGTGAGGTACCCTGGGGGGGTCTTTGTGCCGGTGAGTGTGCCTAAATAGGCACTATTGAGCCAGTTTTAGAGCGAGGGGAGCCCGGAGCTCAAGATGAACACGTCCACCCAAGCTCACCACATCACGTCATCCCGATTCATAAATTTTATGCAAAATCTTCTATTGAGCTCAAATTATTTGCAAATGAGCTCATTCAGGATTTGTGCATATCAAAACAATGTGAGCCGAAACAGCCGAAAGCTGTGATTTTCTGTGAAACTCGAATACTCCACAGGGAGATGCATTGAAACTTTTTGTAAAAGGCTGCATTTCCCCATGAGCTTTATCACAAGAAAAATGTCATGAGGTCAATTTGCATTTTATTTACAGAACTTGCATCACAAGGAAAATTTTTCACGTTTCTTGCTCATTTCTGTGAGAGAACCCGCAGTTGGCCATTAGCCCCTACGTATACTTGTTTCCTTCCATATGCTTGTTACAGCTGAAAGAGCGAAAAATGTGATCATGACACTTGATTATTCTTAGGTTGGCCTAATGAAAGGTGAAAAACTGGATTCCTTCCATGTTGAGATAGCTGTCATTCGATCGGCACAAAAATAATTGGAAGAGATTGTGGAACCTGATTTTTTCAGATTCTACAGAGCCCTTCTGAAAGAGGTGTCCTAGTGGAAGAAGGAAACCGTGGGATCTCAAAAGCTCAAATGCCTTAACTTCTCAAAAATATTCTTACGCTGGCACTGCACAAGGTATCATGACCTGCAAAGAATATTCTACATTGTTCAGCTTTGATGGTACAAAGGGCTGTTATATATGAGCCTTCACAATTCCTTCTTCAGATATAGGTGCCATGCTAAAAGAAGAAAGCATTCATGACCAGAGATTACTGGGCAAAAGAAATTTGCTCTCAGCAATAAGGACCATACTAAGAGGTTCAAAGATCTCGGTGTCTCTCTTTTATATTTGTTATTCTACATAAGTGGACTAATGTCAACCAAGTTACGAGACAATATGCAATCGCACCACAAATGGAAAAAAAATTCTACATAACTATAGCCTGAGGGAAAAAACTTGAGCAAAGTGTGGTAGATGCTTAGAATGCTCTCCCGATAGAAGTGGTGGGGGAAAATTCAAAATGGCATGGGACAGACACAGTGGATCTCTTTACAGCAACAGGATAAAATCAAAATAAACTTAACCATCTAATTTCTCAACAAACAGGGGTGTCCTACACGGAGCGGTGGGTTCACCCCTAAACAGAGACACGGGGAAGGGTGATCTGCACGGAGCGTCAGGTGCACCTACTCTTACCATCTTACTAGGCAGACTAGATGGACCATACTGGTCGTTATCTGCCATCATTTACTATGCTACTATGTATTTTAACTTGCATAGTAGAATAAAGTTTTAAACATAATTTATGCCTATCTTTCATTCAATATGAAATGCATCATCAAGAACCACCACCTTGGCTTTAGGCTCGACTTTCAAGCAGTAGGAGTTCCCAATTTAAAACAAAACAGATGTGGGGGGTCTAATAACAATTTTTGGTCTCACAAATATGATCAGATAGTTTTCATTGCTTAAATACTAGGATGTGCAGGCCAAAAATTTTAATTTGGTTTAAAATTGGCCCTGTACTTCAAGGGCCGGTGACCGCCCACTGCCCACCCAGACTCCCCAAGCCGCCCCTTCCCCATTCCCTGTCTAACTTCCCCACACAACCAGCGGGGAAGTTAGACGCAGTGGGGGAAGGCATGAATAGTGTTGGGACGTCCATCCCCTCTATTCGTGGCACAGAATTGGGCCCATGCTGTATAGCCCAGAATACTAATGTTATCTATGTTAAGGTATCTTGGGCAATATAACAGAAGCCTATGAAAAATAACGCAGGTCAGGAAACGTCCAAAATGTGTCACAACAGCCAAAAAGGAGCTACCCAGTATCAGACTGCAAAGTGTGCAATGGAACTTCCAGCATGTGACAGAAACCTTCACAAATATTCAACTGAGAAACTGTGAACTTCCAGGACAAGTCTGGTCTCGCTGCTCGGAGAATGTCAGGAGAATCATCTGGCAGATCCATCTACTTCATGCTGGCTTTATTTACACATCTCAGATTGAACTAAGAAATGTGGCAATAACATAGTTTAACCACCACAACATCACGTCTGATGCAGTCTACAAAGAGACTAGGAAAAATAAAACTGATTCATTCTGAAAGAATTTCACTCTTGTGATATACAGAGTGACTAAAAAAAAAGTGAGAACATCTCATAAATTAAAAGCTTAAATAGTTTACTTATTTACCTTTTTTAGCTATATAACGTCTTTATTTCGACAATTTCCGGTCGCCATCTTTTTTTTAAAAAATTTGTCAATCATTTAATCTGTCTTTTTGAATTTTTCAATAACTTGCAGTATATGCTACGAGATGTTCTCACTTTTTTTGGGCCACCCTGTGTGTATGTGTGTATATATATATATATATGTATATATATATATATATATACACACACACAGTATTGGCCAAAAGTTTAGCATAGGTAGGAAATATCACTGAACTGGCATAATTTGGAAAGGAAAACTCCAGTTTTTACGTAGTTTGCTTACTTATCTTTCTCGAGATACCAGGAATATAGTGTTGAAATCAATAATCTTTGGAGGTGGGCTATTTATAGTTCATTTTTGTTTCCATAATCGTACGGTTTCGTGGATATGGTAAATTTTGCTGATTTTTCGCTATTTTACATCATACCAGCTCTGTGAAGTTACGACTCAATTACAGCTTATTCTGGCATTTACTTCAACAGGTAAGAGTTGTAGATCAATTATTTGTATCTGCTGAACCCAACTGATCTCTGTTTTATGTGTTTCTACCCCAGATTTCAAATCTGTGTGGGGTTTGAGGATTAGGGCTGGGTAAGAAAAAATGGGTTTGGTAAGTTGGTGACTACAAGTAGAATTTTCCACCACAGTGAGATAAAATAAAAGTAAAGAGCATAAATGAAGGAAACGCATGTTGACAGCATTTTTGGAAGGTTTATTTTATTTCCTCATGCCAAAATTTGGTCAATGGAACCTTAAAACCTTATTATACCATGGTTCATGCATTGTTCTTTCCCTGCAAAAATACACAAAATAATCCTGTTAAAGATGGGAAAAGCATGTGAATTGTCACCAAAGAAGAGAGGCATTGCCCTGGCCTTGATCAAGGAAGGCATCTCACAGACAGAGGTTGCAAAGAAGCTTGGTGTTTCACAGTCCGTAATTTCACGTACAAAGAAGAGTGCAGAAGAAACAGGATCTCTGAGTTCCAGAAAAAGATATGGATGTACAAGAGTTACTACTCCCATAACTGACCACAAGATTCATATTTTGGTCAGAAAAAATCCATTTATTTAATCTGCTAAAGTGACACAAAGCCTGCCCACCCCTGTGCTCTGACATCAGCACGAGAACAATTCGTCGACGCCTGAAGGATGATTTTAATCTCCCAGCTCGAAAACCAGTCAAGAAGCCATTGTTGACTGCATTTCAGATATCAACCTTTGCTAAAAAATGTCAACTGGACCAAAGAACAATGGGAAAAAGTCCTGTTCAGTGACGAGACAACAATAATACAGTTTGACTGCCCAAGGGTCCTCGTTCGTCATCCATCCAACCAACGAAACAATCCTCTGTTTATGGTACCAACTGTGAAACACAGTCCAAAATTGATAATATGGGTTGTTTTGGCAGCAGGGGTCGTGGGGGTTTGTGGTTTTTGCCACAAAATACCACCATGAATGCTGAGGCCTATATTGGATTGCTGGAGTTGAAGCTGCCACAGTTCCTGGCCATTGGTTCTTATGAAGTGTTCCAGCAAAATGGGGCTCCATGTCACACTGAAAAAAAAGTCACAAAATGGTTCGAGGGCAACAACATTACTGTTCTGGAGTGGCCTGGACAGTCACCTGATTTGAACCCCATTGAAAACATGTGGAGGATAGTGAAGCTGAAAATTACAGAAAAATGCCCAAAAAGTCTCGATCATCTTCAAGACATTATTAAGACTGTTTGGTGCAGAGAAATTACAAATGAACTATGCCTAAACCTTGTTCACAGCATGTCTACTCGTTTGTAAGCAGTTATAAAATCAAAGGGTGCACCTACCAAGTATTAAATAACATGAAACTGCATATTTTGTGTTGCTTCTGTGTCTATGCTAAACGTTTGGCCAATACTGTATATATATATATATTTTTTAAATACATAGCATGTAAATGGCCATATGTGCCTTTGGCAGACTCAGTACCACAAACAGTGAGATAGAAACATAGAAACATGATGACCGAAAAAGACCACATGGCCCATCTAGTCTGTCCTTCCATATCAACAACTACAACAGTCCACTTTTTACCTTTAGAGATCCTCTGTGTTGGTCCCATGCTTTTTTGAATTCAGTTACTGTCCTCATCTCTACCACCTCCACTGGGAGACTATTCCATGGATCCACTACTCTTTCCATAAAGAAATATTTCCGCATATCACTCCTGAATCTATCTCCCTTCACCCTCATCCCATGTCCCCTTGTAGCAGAACTTGCTTTCAATTGAAAGAGACTCTCTCCCTGAACATTTATGCCACGGAGGTATTTAAACATCTCAAACATATCACCTCTATCCCGCCTTTCCTCTAAGGTGTACATATTAAGATCCTTAAGTCTGTCCTCATATGCTTTATAATGAAGCCCACTAATCATTTTAGTAGCCACCCTCTGCACCGACTCCATCCTGTTCACATCCTTTTGAAGGTGCGGTCTCCAGAATTGCAAACTATACTCCAAATGAGGTCGCACCAAAGACTTATACAGAGGCATTATTACCTCCTTTTTTCTGCTAGCCATTCCTCTCCGTATGCACCCAAGCATCCTTCTAGCTTTTGCCGTCGCCTTTTCTACCTGTTTAGCTACTTTAAGATCATCAGACAAAACCACGCCTAGGTCCCGCTCTTCTTTAGTGGACAAAAGTACTTCACCTCCTATATTGTATTGCTCCCTTGGATTGCTGCAGCCCAAATGCATGACCTTACATTTTTTAACATTAAATCCCAGCTGCCAAATTCTAAACCATTCTTCAAGCTTAGCTATATCCCTCCTCATGTTATCTACACCTTCCTGGGTGTCTACTCTATTGCAGATTTTGGTATCATCTGCAAAGAGGCAAACCTTACCCGACAGCCCTTCCGCTATATCACTAACAAAGATGTTAAAAAGAATCGGACCAAGGACAGATCCCTGGGGCACACCACTGGTAACATCCTTCTCCTCAGAGTGAGCTCCATTTACTTGTACTCTTTGTTGCCTCCCACCCAACCAATTTCTAACCCAAGCAGTAACTTTAGGGTCCATCCCTAGGGTGCTCAGTTTGTTTATAAGTCGACTGTGAGGAACAGTGTCAAAGGTTTTACTGAAATCTATATATACCACATCTAGAGCTCTCCCTCGGTCCAACTCCCTGGTCACCCAGTCAAAGAAATCAATCAGATTTGTCTGACAAGACCTGCCTCTGGTGAATCCATGCTACCTCGGATCCTGTAATCCGCTGGACTCCAGAAACCTCACTATTTTCTCTTTCAGCAGCGTTTCCAATAATTTACTCACCACCGAAGTTAAACTAACCGGCCTGTAGTTTTCAACCACATCCTTACTTCCGCTTTTGTGTAAAGGCACCACATGAGCCTTTCACCAGTCCTTTGGCACCACTCCCGACTCCAATGAGGCATTGAAAAGGTCAGTCAGTGGAGTTGCTAGAACGTCCCCAAGTTCCCTCAGTATTCTAGGGTGTATCCCATCCGGTCCCATCGCTTTGTCTACTTTAAGTTGAGCTAGTTTCTCACGAACACAGTCTTCTGAAAATTGTTCAAGATGTCCCTCGCTTCTGTTCCTATTTGTGGGTGTTTTCTGAGGTCCTGCTCCTGGTTCTTCATCTGTGAACACAGAACAAAAATATTTGTTAAGCAATTCCGCTTTATCCTTATCAGCTTCTACATATTCCCCCCCTGCACCCTTGAGTCTGACAATACCACTTTTGCCCTTCCTCTTCTCACTAATATATCTGAAAAATGTCTTATCCCCCCATTTTATTGCATTGGCTATTTCCTCCTCCTTTTGAATCTTTGCCTTCTTGACTACTTTGCTAGCTTCTCTAAGTTTTTCCAAATACAGATGCCTGTCTTCCTCTCTCTGTGATCTCTTGTATTTCATGAATGCCTCCCTCTTTTTCTTCACTTTTTCAGCTACTTCCTTTGAAAACCATAGCGGTCTCCTTTTCCTTTTGCCTTTATTTACCATTTTAACAAAAAGGTTGGTTGCCCTTAAAATACCCCCTTTCAGTTTTGCCCACTGTTTTTCTACATCCCCCAGCTGTTCCCATCCCACTAACGACTCCCTGAGGTATTGGCCCATCTTCGCAAAGTTAGTCTTCCTAAAGTCTAAGATCCTCACCTTGGAATGGATTCTAACAGCCCTAGTCCTAATACTGAACCACACCATCTGGTGATCACTGGATGCAAAATGATCTCCCACTACAACATCAGAAACACTTTCACCATTGGTAAGCACCAAGTCCAGTATGGCCCCTTCACATGTGGGATCTGTTACCAATTGCCTGAATAGTTCTCCCTGTAGAGAATCCAGGACCTCCTTACTTCTAGATGATACTGCAGCAGGAATGTGCCAATCAACATCTGGCATATTGAAATCTCCTATCAGTAGCACTTCCCCTTTCCTAGTAATGCTGCGTATGTCTTCAATTAACTCTCTGTCCACCTCTTCCTCTTGTGAGGGAGGTCTGTGTATCACACCAATGCAAACAGATTTCTCTTTCTCTCTTTCTAGTTTAACCCACAATGCCTCCTCTCTCCCTTTTAAGCTCTGTAATTCCAAAGCTTTAATAGTAGTTTTTACATATAGTGCCACTCCTCCTCCCCTTCTTCCTACCCTGTCCTTTCTGAATAAAGTATAGCCAGGTATAGTTACATCCCAGTC
Organism: Ichthyophis bannanicus; assembly: GCA_033557465.1. Taxonomy (NCBI): domain Eukaryota; kingdom Metazoa; phylum Chordata; class Amphibia; order Gymnophiona; family Ichthyophiidae; genus Ichthyophis; species Ichthyophis bannanicus. Next base: position 235,491,922 of record CM066043.1, on the reverse strand, counting down.
ATGGTTTTCTGTGAACCATGTTTCTGTAACTGCCACTAAATCCAAGTCAGCCACTCCCACCAAAGCTTCAACATCAGGGATGTTATTTCCCATGCTACAGGCATTTATACACACTGCTTTCCATATGTTACCCCTGTTACCCATTTCCATAAAGTTATTTAATGTATCACCTACCTGGGGGCTTTCTTCACCCATCCCCAATGAATCTAGTTTAAAGCCCTCTTCAGTAGATTAGGCAGTCTACTACCGAAGACGCGTTGACCTTTCTTGGACAGATGGATGTCATCTCTGCTCTGCAACCCTTGGAACAGCATCCCATGGTCTAGGAAACCAAAACGCTCTCGATGACACCATCCACGCAGCCATGCATTCATCTCCAGGATGCGAGCCTCTCTGCCTTGGCCTTTACCCTCAACAGGGAGGATTTAAGAGAACACCCGTGACAGGGAGGATTGAAGAGATGATCCATGACAGTTGTGGTCAGCATTATTGGCACCCTTGCACTTTAGGTATGTTGTGTACAATAACTTGAGAAATAATTGGAAATACTGCAACTTTATGTTATCATCATATTTTAATAGTATGTTCAAAGGTATACAACAAAAAAAAAAGATGTCTGTGCAACTTAGACTTAGTAATTTCTGAAAAAAAACAAAATATGACCTGGACAGGATTAATGGCACCCTTCACTAATATTTTGTTGCACATGGAAGTGATGACAGTGTCAAAACGTTTCCTGTAACCATCTATAAGATTTGCACATCTGTCTGCTGGTAGTTTCTCCCATTGTTCAGCTGTGAGTAGCCCAGGATTCCTTTTACCAATAGCAGATTTCAGCACTTTCCAAAGGTTCTTGGTTGGATTGAGATCAGGACACATTGCTAGATAGTTTAAAGCATTTGTTCTTTTAACCATTCTTTTGTACTTTTGGAAGTATGCTTTGGGTCATTGTCCTTTTAGGAAGACTCATGACCTTCGAACCAGACCTAGCTTTCTGACACTAGGTAGCACATTTCATTCCAAAATACCTTGGTAGTCCTCTGACTTCATGATTCCTTTAATATGTTCCAGTCCTCTGGTTCCTGAAGCAGCAAAATAGCCCCACAACATTATGGAACCTCAAACTGTAGGAAGGGTGTTTTTTTCCTTATACGCTTGATTTCTTTGCCTATAAATGTATCTCTGGTCTGCACTGCCAAAGTGCTCAAGTTTGGTTTCATCTGTCAACAGAACATTTCCTAGAAAGACTGTGGTTTCTCAAGGTGGATTTGGGCAAAGATGAGGCATGCCTTTTTATGTCTGTCTTTGAGCAGTGGGGTCCTCCTTGGCCTTCATGCATGAAGTCCGTCTTTGTTTAGTGCATGACATATGGTGCAGGTTGACACCACCACTCAAGATTGCTCCAGGTCAGCCTTAAACTCTTTGGATGTTGTATGTAGTGTTTTCCAACAGTTTGCATTACCCTTCGAAGACTTCTTGGATTAATTTTCCTCTTCCCACCACATCCAGGGAGGTTCTTGACAGTTCCATGAGCAGAAAACTTATTAATAATGACTGCAAACTATAGACACAGGAATCCAAAGGTCTTTGGAGATGGCTTTGTACCTCTCTGAAGTTTGATGTTTGGTGATAATGGCTTTTCTGACCCCCTTTTCTGACAATGTATTCTTGTACCCTTTGCGTTCTTCAGCAATGACGTTTAATTTGTAACAAGACACTTGCTGCATACTTTTGGCTGGTAACAAGTCTTGTTCAAAACCGCAGTACAAATGTTCTCTTCAAACACCTTCCGATTTTTTGAGTTATAGCCAGTCTACAACACATTCACTTATCATATTGTTTTATAATTTTCCTTTGGATATTTTGAGTTGCAGTCAATATACAACAGCTTCATTCAGCATATATATATATATTTCTTAATAACCTTCACTTAAAGGTTTATTATTATTATTTTTTATGAACGTCTCTGCCCTTTACCAAAGGTTATTTTTTAATGCTAGTTGATGGAACAATTTCTTTACATCTAATTGTAACTTTTAAGACGTGCTTTCATTATTTTATTTCATCATGTTCTCTATTTGTTAATTGCTGACTGTAAAAGTATTGTTTATATTTATATTGGTTTTAGTTCTATTTATTACTTTCCATTATGATATTTTTATGGTACCGTATATACTCGAGTATAAGCCGACCCGAATATAAGCCGAGGTACCTAATTTTACCACAAAACACTGGGCAAAACTATTGACTCGAGTATAAGCCGAGGGTGGGAAATGAGGCACCTACTAGTCAATGTAAAAAATAAAGATATAGCCCTCTGCTGTTTCCCCAGCTCCTTGGATGACATCTCTAATTCTTCTCTGTGATCATAGAATAGCATTTTATACCATACTTCCACTCTTAGGGATGGATGCTAGATCACTTAAAACATATCATAAACTGGGAACCCTCCCTTTGCAAGAAAGTTCCCCATTTTAACAAACAGACACTGGAAAAATAACTTTTGTATAGATCAATAGGTGGGGGCGTTGGTAATCTAAGTCCACCTATTTACCGTTAGGCTAACGTTTTATGTGAAGGCACATTTAGATACCGGTAGTATGTGGAGATCGGAATTGAGACGTCAGAGTTGGAGCCTACTTAATTCCGAAGGTATTTCAGAAACAGCTCTGCCAAATGTGGAGCGGTTTCTAAAATACAGATCCACGTGCGGTGGGAGGAGCCATTGTACAAAGTTACACATGAGAAAAACTGATGGAGAAAACCTGCCAGCTTACATTTACAAGTGTCGGCATTTCACAGCGTGCACATGTCAATACTGGTGCATGTGCAGCTGAGCCGTTTTGCAAATATAAAGGTGTAGCTGCTGCAGCTTAACTACAGAGGGTCTATTTTTATCTACCGGTAAATACAATTTAGAAAGGACGTGCTCCGGCGGACAGCTGGTATTATGGACGCTGTCCTTAAATAAATATTACCGGTACCTTTGTGCTGATTTACTTGCTCCATGATGGGGAAAAGGAAGGGGAAGGTCACATACCCCGAAGCTGATCTTCCGCCCAAGCAGCAACCCATAACCAAGTTTGTTACCATCAGAGCTATGCAGAGTTCTGCCGGGGTTAGCGTCGGAGCTGACTTGAAGGTGGTCCTTTCGACCTCGGTTGTGAGTCTGAGCCCCGAGCAGCATGTCCCACCTGATGAGCCTTTTCTGCTGTCCGTTGGACCGGATTCCTGGCTGCAGTCACACCTAGATGAGGTAGTTGCTGTTTCGCCATCTTTGGGGGCAATGCCGAGCAAGGGGTTGCTGCTGAATGCTCCTTAGCACCCGCCGCTCGCACAGCGCCCCCTGCTAGACATCTGCAGACGTTGACTCGAGTATAAGCTGAGGGGGCCGTTTTTCAGCACAAAAAATGTGCTGAAAAACTCTGCTTATACTCGAGTATATACGGTAATTGCTTTTTATATATGGTACTTATTTATTTATTTACTATATAAATCTTCAGATATATTGTATTACACTTATGTATCTAATTATTTATTTATTTATTGTCAGCGTTTAGTGTCCTACATATCTGATTTAAGTCTTTAGCGTTCCATTTGACAGAATTAAGGTATTTATTCAATCCCCTTTGTCCTCCTCGTCTCTCTCTTTCTCTTTTTTGTGCTTTTTATTGATTTATCTTCAATTTTTATTAATATTTATTGATATATTCTTGTCTTGTATTTCATTATTTAAAGGTTTATGTTCTTTCTGATGATATCATATTTATATATTTATGTTGTGTACCATTTGATTTGATTATACATATGTGTTAAGTACTGTGAATATTCTGCCAGTCTGTTCCATAGGTTCTGCGTAACAATCATATTTATTGTTTTAATGTGTACTTTTAAGATTATTATTTTTTTTTTTATTCTCTTCTTTTGAGGTGTGTTCCTTTTAAGTCCCCCTGAAGAAGGCTGGTAGCCGAAACGCGTTGGGGCGCAATAAACAAGGTTTTTTCACCTAATTGTTGTCAATCCGGGTTCTGCTTTTTTGTGTCTCCTAGTACTGACAATGGGAAATGTGGTTCTTCTGTGCAAACTGATTTGAATTGTTAATAAGGGTGCCAATAATCATGTCTTCCATCCAACAAGGGAAACATATAAACTTAGAAATTTTTTGTCGGAACGTACACCATGAAGAATCAATTCCTTCTCGTGGTGTAATGTTCCTTTTATTCTTTTTTTTAGGGACGCAACCCCAACTTTAGGTTATTAAGAGGATCTTAACCCCTCAACACCATCCGGTAATAATAACTCCTCATTCATCAAAGACTAACTTGCCAAAACGGAAAAGTCCATTTAGCCGATTCAACGTGATTACTTTCTTTCCAAACGTAGATCTTCAATCCTCTTCCATGTCGCTAGGAAACCCTCACAGTCACAGCCAAGATGACTTCCCAAACACCTTTTTGTAGCAACCACCTCGAGATCCCTAGATCACGAGTCAGAACCCAACGTTGTGTTTCAAGCCAAAGAATCTCCTGGCCCTTCTTCAAACTGTGTTGCTCATCTCCCAACCGGAAGCCCCCTTATTTGAACTTCCTAAAATGATTATATTAAATAATCATGTCTTGGCAATGTCCCTGTTATTATAGTATTTTCTACTATTTCCTTTTTTAATTTGTCTTGTTTTATTTGATTTGTGTGTCAAATGTGTGTGTATATATAAAGAGAGAGAGTCAAAAGCCATTTCACTGGCTGCTTTTTTATCTTTTTAGGAGATTTTGGACATTAAGGGGTTGGCAAGGGTGCCAATAATATTGACCACAACTGATGATGTGAATTAGACACTAATAAATGAATGCGGGCCGTCAATGCACTTGGTAATGTGTAGTGGTAACAGGCATAGCAGGCCATGTTATCTCATTGTAACACGATCAAAAGACCACGCATTACATCAAAACTTCTTTGCCTCTCTGCTGCTGGAAAGTACCGTGCCCGTTATGGATCTGTCTACAGTGGTAATCTCCTGACACCAACTGATATGCTAAGCAAGCATCTTTTAACAAAATAACAAAAAGGGGGGCAAGTTTCAAAGTAATCTTCCCAGGTAGATAGTGATTCATCTGGGTAAATCGATCTGTCTGAAAATTGCCTTTCTCTGAGTGAAAGTATGTACAAGCTTTTGTAGCCCATAGGCTTCTCCTTGGTGCTATCGGAAACGATGGGGCTATTTTGAGAGTGAAAACTGCATGCATATGTTTGATTTTCAAATGTATGCGTGTCGGTGTGCCCCCGCAAATAGCAAGTGTTGCTTCATGGAAAGGGTGAGCAATTTTCAAATACAGCAGTTTACTCAGGTGAATGGCTTTTGAAGGCTATCCACCGCAGGAATATCGAGTGGATGAATGTGGAAGCATGAATACAATGAAAAGATCAATTAGGTTGCCCGTATTGCACTTCATCCTGCATATTCATTTATGCAAATACTCTTGCAAGGCCTTTGTGGGAATTACAGTAAGGAGTGAGTTGCTATAGAAGGGATATACTGGGCAGAGTAGGCTAGAGGAACACAGTCTGTATTCATAATGCCACCCCTGAAGTTCTTGCAGTGGTCCAGATCAACTTTAGAGACGGAAATTTTTTTATTACCCTTTCCCCTGCTTTGAATCTGCAGGCCAAATACTTTACAGTTGAATCCTTGGTGTTTATTTAGGGCCTGATTCTGTGCCACGAATAGCAGGGATGGATGTCCCAACATGCCCTCCCCCATTGCGTATAATTTCCCCGCCAGTTGTGCCCCGCAGGATCAGAATTGCGATCCCCTCTGTACATCCGGCTCAGACCGGACGTACAAAGGGATCCATGTCCAGAATGGAAAAAGCCTGTTAGAGAATAGTTACTAGCCCATGTTTAGGAACTGCTGAGGTGATTTTTTTTAAAACAAAAGACAAAAAAGGGAGACAATTAATTCACCTGTTCCTTTCTGAGCAGAAAGAAGAAATGTTGCTCAGGAAACTAGGCAAAAGACTCTGTTCCTTGAGGTTCTTAGCCCTTGCAGGACCTACAGTGGTATCTGAAGTTTGTTTAGAAGTAAAGTGTTTTGTCTTTTTCTGACTGGAGGTTACCCAGGGGTTTGGAAATCTTGCAGTTTAGCCTTTTCCTCCTCCGCCTAAAGAAGTCAGTAGAAATCTCTTTGGAAGAGTGAACGCTCAGTTGGTGCTACCTGTGAGGAGGAGAGAGCTACCCATCTGACACTCCTTCAGAGGAAACAGTGGATTCGATGCAATGCAAAGTACCTAGGCAGAAGGAAGTGATGTGAATAGTGAAGATCAAACAGTGGATCCCAGAAACAGAAGGAAGTCATCTGTAAGAAGCATGAACCCAACTGCCTGTCCATGGAGAGCCCTAAAATGCAGCCGGAAACAGAAGGGATTCCAGAGCATATTAAAGGGAAGGCCAGGTTCACATATAAAATTTGCTGGGGCTCTTTTACTAAAGTACGGTGAGCATTAAAAGCAGAAACCAACATGCAGTAGGTGCAAAAGCTGGGCACTCACTGTTGGAGACATGGCCACATAGCCCTGGCAGTTAGTTCACATTACGTTCATTTACAGTTAGCACGAGTGCACTTAATGCCTTCTGAAATGTAGTTTGGCACACCCGCATTAACTACGAAATTGCCAGTGGGGGATAAGTACTGTGCACTAATGACAATGCACAACCCATGACCCATTCAGTTGCCGCCCCATCACACCTTAACGTGGAATTTTTACCATGCTGTTTATTTTTAACAGATCATGGATCATGGGTACATGCTAATGGTTTCCATGCATTAAAATGTGTGTTAACTGCTTAGGACGCTTTAGTAAAAGGGCCCCATTATGTCATATGGATGACAAACCAAACAAATGCACCACGTTAGGAGTCGTTACCGGAGAAAAGAATCTGGGTATGACGATAGACAATACATGGAAATCTTCTGTTCTTTGTGCAGTGACGGCCAAAAAAGCAAACAGGAATCATTAGGAAAGAAACAGAAAATAAAACAAAGGATATTACAATACCTCTGTACTGTTCAGTGGTGCGACCGCACCTTTGAGTATTGTGTGCAATTCTGGTCTCTGCATCTTAAAAAAGATAGAGAAGGGGGACCAAAATGAGAAAGGGGATAGTACGGTGGTTCTCAACCCAGTCCTCTGGGACCCCCACGCCAGTCAGGCTTTCAGGATATCCACAATGAATATGCATGAACTGCTTCCATTGTATGCAGATCTATCTCATGCATATTCGTTGTGCATATCCTGAAAACCTGACTGGCTGGGGGTCCCAGAGGACTGGATTCAGAACCACTGGGATAGAACGACTCTCCTTTAAGGAAAGACTAGAGGTTAGGATTCTTCAGCTTAGGGAAGAGATGGCTGAGGGGAGATATGATAGAGATCCACAGTATATAACCCCGAGTGGAGTGGACCGCGTAGACGCAAATTGTTTATTCTTTCAAAAAATACAAGGATTCGGGGACACACCTTGAAGCTACAAAGTAGTATATTTAAAACACAGAAAAAATATTTTCTCTCTCAACATATAATTAGTCTTTGGAACGAATTGCTAGCAGATGTAAAAACAGGTAGAGTAGCTGGATTCAAAAATGGTTTGGACAAATCCCTGGAAGAAAAGTTCATAAATTGTTATTAAGGTAAACCAAGAGAAAACTGGAATTGGCTACTTTTGGGATATGTCAGGTACTTGTGACCTGGATTGGCCACTGTTGGAAATGAGACACTTGGCTTGATGGAGCTTTCGCCTGACCCGGTATGGCAGTTCTTATGTCCTTTATGTGACTTTACTTTGTGTTTTAGAACTTTGTAAATAAAGTTTACATCGTGTTGGAACAGGATAACCATCCAAAGAGTGTGTTACCCTCTAGGGCCCTAAAAGAGAGCTTCTTTGATTTCATTTAAGATTAGTGCTTATATTCTGCTCTTTCAGTCACAGAAAGCACAGAGTGGAATGCAACAAGGTGAGATTACCTTCAGGTACAGTAGGTATGTCCCTGTCCCCAGAGGCAATGGAGAGTTAAGTAACTTTCCCAAGATCAGAAGGAGCAACAGTGGGATATGAATCTGCCTTTACGGGTTCTCAGCCTACTGCCCTAACCATTAGGCTACTCAAGAGTAGCTTTGGCTGAATCTCTAGGTGCCAGTCTTTGCAGCTGACATTCAGCTGAATTTCCATTATGACCTAAGCACCATTGTTTGACGGCCATTGCTGAATGGCTGAGTGACAATTACCTAAAGTTTAATCTTCTGGAGTCACTCGCGATGTGGATGATGGGTCTATTTACATTGCCAAACTGTGCCCCTTCACTGTTAGGCCAACCAATCACCAGTTAGTGTCACCAGGCCCGTACCTAACCCTGTGCGAGTGGTGCAGCCGCACAGGGCGCAAAGGCTTAAGGGGCGTATTTTAGCTTTCTTCCGTTGCCTGTCGCCGCCACTTTTTCTTCTCTCAGCGGCGGCAGGCAACGGACAAAAGCTAAAATGCGACCCTTAAGCCTTCCACTGGCATGCTAAGCAGATGTTTCCCTCCCTCCTCTTGCAGGGAGGGAAAGATCTGCTTAGCATGCCGGCGATTTGCACATCAGGCGCGCCTCTTCTCTCCCGCCGCGGGGGGGGGGGGGGGGGGGCGCGTGTGCCCAATGTGCAATTCACACAGGGCACGATCTTCCCTTAGTACGGTCCTGAGTGTCACGCCTGCAAATTTTAGGCATTCATTTAAATATATAAGTTTCAGCAGTTGTGAAAGGAGTCTTTTCACTCTAAGGTGTATTAGAGCTAAAAGACCCTATTTGGAGAAGGCAGCTCTGCAAACATCGGTCTATAGTTTAGCAACCCATAGGTGAGATTTTTGTAACTCACTTCGTAGTGAATTTAAAGAACTCAACTATGAAATGGCTGCAAACTGGCCAATCAAAGGAAATTTCACCATGTAACAGCGTTATTAAAGGAATGCCACTGGTTGCTTATAAGGTACAGAAATACATTTACGATTCTGATTTTCAGATACAAATCCTTTCAAACTGGATTGCCTAAAAACCTGGGAGAGTTCCCTATGTACCAGCACAAAACCTTTATTCACAAAGTAAGCCCCAGTTCAATCAAGTGCACATCTGGAGCATATACTATACATCGGGTGGCTTTTTACTATCTGGCACCGTATCTGTGGCAAACTCTCCTTCAACATATTCGGGTGGAACTTCATTTTCTAAGTTTAAAAAGGAGCTAAAACACACTTCTTTACTTTAGTCTATGCAGACCAAGGCTGGATGGCGAGCCCTGGATTGGAGATAGATTACACTTTTGTTTGCCTTCTTTTGGTTTTATTTGTTGTGCATTGTATTTACAACATTTCTTGATTTTTTTTAATTTTATGTATTTGTTGAATGTATTTTTCTGTTGTGTAGATAATTTGTTACGGTATGCGGAATGTGTGATTATGTGTTACAATTTTATAAACATATGAACCGCTTTGGTTGAAAAGGTGGTACATAAAGTTGAACATAAACAAACAAGGACTAGAAAGGGGGACTGTTACTTCTGGAGAGAAATCTGCAACTGTGAGTATATACTTCTGGTAATTTTCTAAAAAGAATTCTTTGTATTAAAGCTACTTAATCTGTGAACCCACTGTTTTTTGTTGGATCAGTTAGGGCCTAGTAGCAGCAATTAAAGTTTGAATTTAAAACACAGAGGAGAGCTTTCTGGTTATATTTCATACCCAGCAGAGAGCTTGTAGTTTAAATTTAATAGTCACTCAGGGCCAAGTAACAGCAAAGTACTTTTAGTTTAAATTTAACACACAGAAGAGAGCTTTCTGGTTAAATTTAGTACCCAGCAGAGAGCTTGTAGTTTAAATTTCATAAGAAGTTAGAGCCTAGCAGCAGCTAAGAGCTATAATTTAAATCAAATCAGAATTTAGCTTACCTCAGCAGCACAAGACAGGGTACTGTGTAGCAGCACTCTTTTAATAAGTGTTATTTCCCTCCCTCCCTCCCTCCCCACACCCACCCTCCCCTGGGATAATCATAGGTTTATAGGTACTTACACATCTTAAAAGACAGGAGGTGCTTTCAGGTGAAGCTCATTACCCAAATCAGTCATACACTAAGGACCTGAGATTAATTAAGCTTCAGGTGAACAAGGTATATTAAACGTATTAGGTACAGTTTTATTGGTATAAATACCCATAGCAACCCCTAGTAAGTAAGAACTTAAAGATCTAGACACAAACTTAAACTAAGATGGAGACAGCAGTCCAGCAGCGGGATGGGGGCTTTCCAGTCTTTTGCTTTGAGTGTCACATGTATGATTTTCTCCCAGTTGGTGAGAGGTCTTACGTGTGCATTAGGTGCAAGGAGCTCTTTTCTCTCAGGGAACAAGTCCGTTCTCTAGAGGCTAAAGTAGCAGACTTGGAAAACATAAGACAGACAGAGAGGTACATAGACGAGACCTACAGGGATATAGTCCTGAAGTCCCACCTCCAGTCTGGCAGCACCCCTGTTGCCATGGAGAAGAGAGGTCACATGACAGGTGTCCCCCTCAGCCCCCTCTGGTGGCGGCGTAGTGGTACCACCGGGGCTGGGGAGCGCATAAGAAATAGGGGTTTTAGGGTTGACCTGTTGTGAGGGTCAATGAGGTAGCAGCCCTCTGTGTCAGCCTCATGGTCAACTTCCCAAAAAGCAACTCTTAGCCAAGTGTAGGGTAAAGAAAAGGCATTTATTTCACCTTTGCGCAAAAAGAAGTTCAAAATAGGCGGTTATGAGTAACAGAGCGATAACTTTCCTTGTATCAAAAATGTAAATCAGCAAAACATTCAAAGTAACAATTGTTAACCTTCACAAACTCAAAGCATAAGGTCTCCTGTATTCTTTTCATACATTGGGTTTGCTTCCCTTAACTTAAACACGTCTCATTGTGCAATAATTACAGTCCATCGGTTCGATGGCTTCCATAACCTCAGATTCCCCTGGCAGCCATTCCATTTCGGAGGGGTCCGAATCTGATGTCTCAGGGATGTTAAAATCGGACTTTCTAAAAGCATGCCATACCGTATCCCAGTGTTGGCTTGACAGTTTGGGGCGTCGGCTTTTAGGTATGTTGTAACACCCTGGATTTTCTGCTGTTAGAGGATTAAAAGTTTGCTTATTCCAGTCTTTGGCAGCACTAACCTTTTTCCTATAAAGATTATCTGGTATTTCTGGTTTAAAACGGTCCTTATCATCCAGATAAAAGTTAGTCCTTTGTTTCTCTCTTGGTCTAGGCCTTGGTAGACAATTACAGGCACCAACTGTTTCCCCTTTAAACTTCCTGCAATCCCTTTTGTGTAAGGCTTGAGGCCTAGTCTGAATGTCTTCCGCTTCAGGCAGTTTCCAGTGATCCCAGGATTTCTTTCTTGATTTAGAATAGGGTATAACTCTTTTGAGGCAGGGCTGCTGCTGAGGCGCCTGTCTTCCACCTCCACCCCTGTGGCAGTTGGCTACTGGCCGCGCCCTCTCAGCTATGTCCTCTTCCCCATGCCTCTGAATCTTTCTTTCATCTTTCAGGTCACTTTTATAAAAACTTTTAAAAGTACCTTTTCCTCCTTGAAGGTTCCTTTCCAGTGGATATATCTTCCTCTGCTTGTATCCCCGTCCTTCTCCTTGGACAAGGCTTCCTCTCCAGCTGGAAGGGTAAGCACCTCCTTCCTTGGCTGCACTCTGTAATACTGCCCCTTGCAGTTGTGTATGGCCTTCCTCTAGGCCTGCTCTTGGGCCTTCACCTCGGCCTGCTCTCCCAGTAGCTTTCACTCCTTGAGTTATTCTGGGTCTGTCAGTGACTTCACCCCGGTCTCTGACTCCGGCTTCTGGAGCTGCTCTTGGCACTGCTTCCTGTAATGCTCTCTGTGAAGCTCTCTGCCAAGCTCCTTGTCTCTCTTCTTGTAATGCTCTCTGTGAAGCTCTCTGCCAAGCTCCTTGCCTCCTCCTCTCTTGTAATGCTCTGTCCCTGCTTAAATCGAGACCAGCTGCTTCTGGGTCCTGCCCATAGAGGCGTGGTTCCTCTGCTTTCAGGCTTGCTCTCCTGCTCCCTCTATGTGTACCTTCATGTAATTGCGGGTAAATCTTGTTTTTTTCAAGATTTAAAACTTTTTTTCTTTGTGTCAGAGGGCCTGCAGTATCACATATCCCCCTTCTCAAAATATTACGGGCTGGGGGAAACTCTTCATTGCAGCACGTAATACATGACTTGCGGCCCGCTCTTCCCTGCTGCTCACGCCCATAGGTGACTTGCCTGCCGATTACCGGCATCTTGTTGACGTGATCTCCACGTTCGGTATACGTCCAAAGCGCGTCCCGTTCCTTCCAAGGGCGAAGGAGATTAGCATGGTAGACCTGTTCTCGTCCTTTTGAGTTTTTCACCACATAGGAGGTGGTGCCCACTGGGTGTACTACGGTATGGGGACCCTTCCACTGGTACTCAAATTTAGGGGTGGCCCCAGGAACCAGAACCACTACCTTCTCCCTGACCTTCAAGTGTCTTGGCTTCGCCCGTCTGTCATAGTAGTGCTTCTGTTTCTTTTGGCTTTCTTTAAGCCTCTCCGTAGCAAATTGGGCAGTTCGTTCGAGGCGTGTCCTTAAATTCCGCAGGAACAGGGTACACACCTATTTCATCTTCTACGGGTTCAATCCACTGCTCTTTCAAAACGTCCAGTATGCCTCTAGGTGAGCGTCCATACATGAGCTCGTATGGCGATGTGCCCAATGAACTTTGCCTTCTTTCGCGGCAGGCATATAGTATGAAGGGTAGCATGGTGTCCCACTCCTTCATCTCTCCGTTCAAAGCCCGTCTCAGCATCTGCTTTAGACTTTGATTTAGACGCTCTACCAATCCATTGCATTGGGGATGGTAGGCCGCCGTCTTTACATGTTGGATCCCGAATGCTTCCCAGACCTGGGCGAGGTATTTCGATAGAAAGTTGCTTCCTCTGTCCGTTAAGACTTCCTGCGGGAATCCGACCTCACAGAACAATTTGACCAACTCCGCTGCAATCGCCTTAGCGGAGATATTCCTTAGGGGCACTGCCCAAGGGAATCGCGTGGCCTGGTCAATTATTACCAGGATGTATTGAAAACCGCGCGGGGTCTTGATAAGGGGTCCGACGATGTCCATGGCCAGTCTTCTAATGGGCTCCGCTATTACAGGCATCGGGACTAGCGGTACTCCCGCTGGTCGGTGCGTTGTAACCCTCTGGCAGGAGGCACAAGACTCGCAAAAACGGGTGGTCTCCCGGAAAACACCTGGCCAATAAAATCTTTCTAAAATTTGGTCCAGGGTACCTTGGGGACCTTTATGGCCTCCTGTAGGATGGTCATGGGCTAGTCGCAGGACAGATAGCTTAAACTTGTTTGGGACGACCAATTGCTTACGGATCAGTCCCGTCCGCAGATCTCTACTTTCTCTGTACAAGATTTCTTCGTCCATTATAAATCTGGGGTACGTCTCACAGTCTTCCTGAGCCTGTTCGATCGCTCGGACCAAAGCAGGGTCCGCCCTTTGCTCCATTTTAAAGGAGGGAAATTTCTATACCACGTCTGCGGGTATCCAAGGCATGCTTTTTCCTGCCTCCAACTCCGCTCTCCCCCGGGATCGGCTTCTCCTCTCTTTCCTTCGCACGGCTTTAGGCTTTTGTCCCCTTCGTGCTGGGTCCCCTATCAGCTCGTCATGTGAAGGGAGATCTTCCAGGGTCGTCTCTCTTGAACAAGAAGGTTTCTCACCATCTTGAGAATGGGCTCTCGTAGAGACTAGAGCGTTAGTTTCCCTGGTATCCCTCTTTATACTATTTAACTGAGGTGTGTGAGCTTCCGCGCGACCAGGGTTAGAGGTGCATCTAGAGTTTTTAACAAGGTCAGGTGGCATGCCAGTGGAACCTGGTTTAACTTGAGGCAAACACTCTTCCTTCAAAGTTTTTCTAAATTGGGGCCAATCTCGGCCTAGGACTAGGTCCTGCGGTAACCTTGGCACCACTGCCATTGGCATCTCTTTCACAATACCCATCCCTTTTATCCACAACTTATAAATGGGGTAGCGTGTGGCTGCTCCATGTACACACTTAATTTTCACATACCCCTCGGGTGATTCTGGAACCGAAAGTCCATGATCCTGGATGGTCGACCATAACTTCTTAGAAAGCATGGTCTGGTCGGCTCCAGAATCCAACAATGCTTGTACACTTATTCCGTGTATTTTTACATTGACCAAAAACCCATCATGCAATAGTCTTGGTGACTCCCCCACCAAGGCAGTTCGTGCATGACATTCGTACTGTACATGTCCCTTTTTACAAGCAAAACATTTTTTTGTATTCACTTTATCTAGGGGTTTATAACTCTGCCACCTACCACTTGGAGGACGTGAGGGACTTCCCCTCCCTTGTGCCTCCAATCCCATGGCAATTCGTGGGCTTGCACTAGGCTGTGTCACTTTTTCAGCTTCTAAGTATCTTTCTGTGAGTACTATAGCTTCAGTGGTATTGCCACAATTTTGGAGCATCAGAAAGTTTTGCACCCTACTAGGTAGTGCGTTCATATACTGCTCTAAAATTATCGCATCCATGAGCGTACTTATACTTCTCTTTTCGGGTTGTAGCCACTTATAAGCAAGACTACGTAACCTGTGGCCTAATGCCTTAGGTGTCTCATTTACCTTAAGCATAGCAGCTCTAAACATTTTATTGTACGCCACTGGCGTAAGACCAACACGATCTCTAATTGCTGTCACTACATCATGATATGAATTTGCTAGTTCTGAGGGCATTGACCTATAGGCCGCCAGCGCTTCACCCGTGAGTGATGCCGCTAGGCGTATTGCCCACTGCTCCTCAGGACACTTAGCCGAATTCGCAATCCTAGCAAAAGTGTCTAGAAAGTCATCAATATCGTCACTCGGACTGAGCTTCCCTATCATCAAGTCCGAACAAGACCAGTGTCCGTGTTCAGGGTTTACCCGTCCGGTGAGTGATGTTCCTTCCTCCTTGCTTCGAGCCAGCTCCTCTCGCTGTTGCGCAAGCCATGTGCTCATAGTTTCTATGACAGGGGTTTGCTGCTCTTTCATCGCCTTCAGCGCCTGCTCCTAGCTCTGTTGTGCCAGCTCAGCCTGTTTGCTGAACTGGTGTGCCATCCAGGCACACAGTTCCTTGGGCTCCATCACACCTGTTGATAAAACAAACAGAGAGAAAAACCCAAGTGCGGCTCTTTCACAAATATTTTTCACACCCTCTACTTTTTTTTTTTTTCAACTTCCCCAGGTGTCCAACACTAGGTAGGTTTATATACGCCTTACCTTGCTCTAGTGTTGCATCAGCTTTTGGGGAATATATGTGCGGTCGTCCAGGGGTTGCTCCACCGCTTCTGGATTCTCCAGAGGATCTCCCACCTTCAGGATTTTCCTTTTTCTTTTTTCTTCTTCCCGGTCCGGTCTGGATTTCAGGACTCCTTGTTTTTAACTCTGGTCCACTTTCTTGTAACCGCTCCGGTCTCCTGGTTTTTCCTTCCGATCCGGGTTTTTAATGCAGGATGGTCCGGGTTTTACTTGCAGTTTTTTTTTTTTTTCAAAAAAAAAAGGAAAGAGCTTCTATTTCTCTTTTGTGTAGTTGCCGACGTCGCTCTGTACACTCAAGAGTACCTCCCAAAAATCCGTAAAACTACGCCACTTATGTCCCCCTCAGCCCCCTCTGGTGGCGGCGTAGTGGTACCACCGGGGCTGGGGAGCGCATAAGAAATAGGGGTTTTAGGGTTGACCTGTTGTGAGGGTCAATGAGGTAGCAGCCCTCTGTGTCAGCCTCATGGTCAACTTCCCAAAAAGCAACTCTTAGCCAAGTGTAGGGTAAAGAAAAGGCATTTATTTCACCTTTGCGCAAAAAGAAGTTCAAAATAGGCGGTTATGAGTAACAGAGCGGTAACTTTCCTTGTATCAAAAATGTAAATCAGCAAAACATTCAAAGTAACAATTGTTAACCTTCACAAACTCAAAGCATAAGGTCTCCTGTATTCTTTTCATACATTGGGTTTGCATCCCTTAACTTAAACACGTCTCATTGTGCAATAATTATAGTCCATCGGTTTGATGGCTTCCATAACCTCAGATTCCCCTGGCAGCCATTCCATTTCGGAGGGGTCCGAATCTGATGTCTCAGGGATGTTAAAATCTGACTTTCTAAAAGCATGCCATACCGTATCCCAGTGTTGGCTTGACAGTTTGGGGCGTCGGCTTTTAGGTATGTTGTAACACCCTGGATTTTCTGCTGTTAGAGGATTAAAAGTTTGCTTATTCCAGTCTTTGGCAGCACTAACCTTTTTCCTATAAAGATTTTCTGGTATTTCTGGTTTAAAACGGTCCTTATCATCCAGATAAAAGATAGTCCTTTGTTTCTCTCTTGGTCTAGGCCTTGGTAGACAATTACAGGCACCAACTGTTTCCCCTTTAAACTTCCTGCAATCCCTTTTGTGTAAGGCTTGAGGCCTAGTCTGAATGTCTTCCGCTTCAGGCAGTTTCCAGTGATCCCAGGATTTCTTTCTTGCTTTAGAATAGGGTATAACTCTTTTGAGGCAGGGCTGCTGCTGAGGCGCCTGTCTTCCACCTCCACCCCTGTGGCAGTTGGCTACTGGCCGCGCCCTCTCAGCTATGTCCTCTTCCCCATGCCTCTGAATCTTTCTTTCATCTTTCAGGTCACTTTTATAAAAACTTTTAAAAGTACCTTTTCATCCTTGAAGGTTCCTTTCCAGTGAATATATCTTCCTCTGCTTGTATCCCCGTCCTTCTCCTTGGACAAGGCTTCCTCTCCAGCTGGAAGGGTAAGCACCTCCTTCCTTGGCTGCACTCTGTAATACTGCCCCTTGCAGTTGTGTATGGCCTTCCTCTAGGCCTGCTCTTGGGCCTTCACCTCGGCCTGCTCTCCCAGTAGCTTTCACTCCTTGAGTTATTCTGGGTCTGTCAGTGACTTCACCCCGGTCTCTGACTCCGGCTTCTGGAGCTGCTCTTGGCACTGCTTCCTGTAATGCTCTCCGTGAAGCTCTCTGCCAAGCTCCTTGTCTCTCTTCTTGTAATGCTCTCTGTGAAGCTCTCTGCCAAGCTCCTTGCCTCCTCCTCTCTTGTAATGCTCTGTCCCTGCTTAAATCGAGACCAGCTGCTTCTGGGTCCTGCCCATAGAGGCATGGTTCCTCTGCTTCCAGGCTTGCTCTCCTGCTCCCTCTATGTGTACCTTCTTGTAATTGCGGGTAAATCTTGTTTTTTTCAAGATTTAAAACTTTTTTTCTTTGTGTCAGAGGGCCTGCAGTATCACACAGGAGAGCATCATCCTGGTGTGGCAGGAAGTGATCCTGTAACTAGGACCTGTCCTCCAGGTGATGTAAAACCCTCTCGCATCGAGGAAGTTTCTCCAGGGCCATGTGCCCATGAGGGAAGGGTTAGGACAGCCGTTATAGTTGGTGATTCGATCATTAGGCATGTAGATAGCTGGGTGGCTGGTGGACGTGAGGATCGCCTGGTAACATGCCTGCCTGGTGCGAAGGTAGCAGACCTCACACGTCACCTAGATAAGGTCTTAGATAGTGCTGGGGAGGAGTCTGCTGTCTTGGTACATGTCGGTACCAATGACATAGGAAAATGTGGTAGGGAGGTTCTGGAGGCAAAATTTAGGCTTTTAGGTAGGAATTTGAAATCCAGAACTTCCAGGGTAGCATTCTCCGAAATGCTTCCTGTTCCACGCTCAGGACCCAAAAGGCAGGCAGAGCTCCGGAGTCTCAATGCGTGGATGAGACAATGGTGCAGAGATGAGGGTTTTGTATTTGTTAGGAACTGGGGAACATTCTGGGGAAAGGAAGTGCTCTTCCGAAGGGATGGGCTTCACCTTAACCGGGATGGAACCAGGCTGCTGGCATTAACCTTTAAAAAGGAGATAGAGCAGCTTTTAAACTAGATATTAGGGGAAAGCCGATAGTCGCCCAAGAGCGGATGGTTCGGAAGAATGTATCCTTGAAGGATACTACCAAAAGCAGAGAGGTTCCACAAAAGAGTAAAGTAGCACAAATGCCCTCAAGTATGGAGCAGACAGAGCTTAAAGATCCCAATTTACCCATGTCTAACAATAGCCAAATTAACATGAATAAAATACATTCTCTAAAATGCTTGTATGCAAATGCTAGAAGTCTAAAGAATAAGATGGGAGAGTTAGAATATATAGCACTAAATGAAAGGTTAGATATGATTGGAATATCAGAGACATGGTGGAAGGAGGACAACCAGTGGGACACTGTGATACCTGGGTAAAAACTATATCGTAATGATAGAGCTGATCAAATTGGTGGAGGGGTTGCACTCTATGTTAGAGAGGGCATTGACTCAGAAAGGATTAAAGTTTTGCAGGAAACAAAATCTGCTGTAGAATCTATATGGATTGAAATTCCATATAAAAGGGGGAAGGCGATGGCAGTGGGGGTGTACTATCGAGCACCTGGCCAGAATGACCAAATGGATGATGAAATGCTCAAAGAAATCAAGGAAGCTAACAAACGTTACAGTGCAGTAATAATAATGGGTGATTTCAATTACCCCGATATCGACTGGGTCAGTGTCACGTCAAGACATGCTAGGGAGATAAAGTTCCTAGATGAAAAAAATGACTGCTTCTTGGAGCAGCTGGTTCATGAACCGACCAGAAGGGAAGCCATATTAGACCTAGTCCTTAGTGGAACACCAGATCTAGTGCAAGAGATAAAGGTGTTGGGGCCACTTGGCAATAGTGATCATAGCATGATCGCCTTTGATTTAAGTAGTGGAGGAGGGATAGTAAGGAAATCCACAGTACTACCTTTTAACTTTCGAAAGGGAGACTATGATAAAATGAGGAAAACAGTTAAGAAAAAACTAAAAGGAGCAGTTGCGAAGGTTAAAGACGTACAACAAGCTTGGGTGTTGTTGAAAAATACTATCTTGGAAGCCCAGACCAGCTGTATTCCACGCTTTAAGAAAAGTGGAAGGAAGTCCAAAAAACTGCCAGCATGGTTTAAAGGTGAGGTCAGAGAGGCTGTTGTTGCCAAAAAAGCATCTTTCAGGAAATGGAAAAAAGAGCCAAACGATGAAACCTGGAAACAGCACAAGCACTGGCAAGTCAAATGCAAGGCACTGATAAGGCAGGCAAAGAGAGAATTTGAGAAGAAGCTTGCTGCAGAAGCAAAAACGCGAAATAAAGACCTTTTCAAGTAGATTCGTAGCAAAAAACCTGTGAGAGAGTCAGTTGGTCCATTAGATAATAAAGGGGTTAAAGGAGCACTAAGAGGCGACAAGGCGATAGCGGAGAAACTGAATGAATTCTTTGCTTCGGTCTTTACTGAGGAAGATGTAGGGATGTTACCCATGACTGAAGTGGTATTTAAAGGTGCGGAAGAATTGGAGGAAATATCGATACATCGGGAAGATGTCTTACAACTATTAGATAAACTGAAGAGTAGCAAATCACCTGGGCCGGATGGTATACATCCAAGGGTGTTGAAAGAACTGAAATATGAGATTGCAGAACTGCTATCAGTAATCTGTGAACTATCATTAAAATCATCTCTAATACCTGAAGATTGGAGGATCGCCAATGTAACACCAATTTTTAAAAAGGGTTCCAGGGGTGATCCGGGAAACTACAGACCGGTGAGCCTGACGTCAGTACCGGGAAAAATGGTAGAAACCATCATAAAGAATAAAATTACTCAGCATGTAGATAGTCACAACCTAATGGGAGACAGCCAACATGGCTTTAGACAAGGAAGATCTTGTCTTACTAATCTGTTATGTTTTTTTAAAGGAGTGAATAAACAGGTGGACAAAGGTGAGTCAGTTGATATTGTGTATCTGGACTTTCAGAAAGCCTTTGACAAGGTCCCTCATCAGAGACTTTTGGCAAAACTAGAGTCATGGGATAGGAGGCAATGTACTATTGTGGATCAGGAACTGGTTAAAAGATAGAAAGCAGAAGGTAGGGCTAAATGGCCGATTTTCCCAATGGAGAAAGGTGAATAGTGGTGTACCCCAGGGATCTGTGCTGGGTCCGCTGCTTTTTGACATATTCATAAATGACCTGGAAAGGGGAATAACGAGTGAGGTTATCAAATTTGCAGATGACACAAATCTATTTAAAGTTGTTAAAACCCAAGAGGATTGTGAAAAATTGCAAGAGGATCTTGATAAATTGGAAGACTGGGCATCAAAATGGCAGATGAAATTTAATGTGGACAAGTGCAAGGTTATGCACCTAGGGAAGAACAACTCAAACTATGGTTACACGATGCAAAGTTCCACATTAGGAACCACCACCCAGGAAAAAGATTTAGGCGTCATTGTGGATACCATGTTAAAACCCTCGGCCCAGTGTGCATCGGCGGCCAAGAGAGCAAATAGAATGCTAGGTATGATAAGGAAAGGAATGGAAAATAAAACAAAAGATATTATAATGCCTCTATATCGTTCCATGGTGAGACCGCACCTTGAATATTGTGTGCAATTCTGGTTGCCGTATCTTAAAAAGGATATAGCGATTTTAGAAAAGGTACAGAGAAGAGCCACCAAAATGGTAAAGGGGATGGAAGGATACTCCTATGAAGAAAGGCTAAAAAGGTTAGGGCTCTTTAACCTGGAAAAGAGACGGCTGAGGGGAGATATGATAGAAGTCTATAAATTAATGAACGGAGTGGAACGGGTAAACGTAGATCGATTGTTTACCTTATCAGAATATAGAAAGACTAGGAGACATGCAATGAAGTTAGAGGGTAAACTATTTAAGACTAATAAAAGAAAATATTTTTTCACTCAACGTGTAATCAAACTCTGGAATTTGTTACCGGAGGATGTAGTAAAGGCTGTTAGTGTAGCTGGGTTTAAAAAAGGTTTGGACAAGTTCCTGGAGGAAAGGTCCATAAACCATTATTAAGAAGTGACCGAAGATATCAATGCTTGACCCAGTACAAGCATTGTGGAACTTGTGTCTCTTGGGGAAACTGCTAGGTACATTTGACCTAGATTGGCCACTGTTGGAAACAGAATACTGGGCTTGATGGACCTTGGTCTGACCCAGTATGGCATATCTTATGTTCTTATGTTCAATAAACACCTTCCACATGTAGAGGGAGAAAAGACTGAATAAACTATGCGACAAGTACGTACCAGCAACTAGAACTTAATCCACGATGTTTGATCCACGTAGGCATTGGAAAGCGGGGGGCCACATGGGCCCTGGCTCCATCAAAAATTGCGGCCGGTAGGCAACAGGCTGACTGAGGGGATCCCATCCCCCATGTACAGAAGAAGAGAAGCTGCAATTGCGGTGACCCTTCTTGTCTGCCCGCAGGAGATCATATCCCCATGAGCCAAAAAGGAAGGGTCTCTGCCAGTGGGCAGAGCTTGGGGCAGAGTTAGGGTGGAGCTTGGAGCTGTGCTTGGACCCCCCCTCAAAGAAAAAGGCCTTCTACCACCCCTGCTGACTCCGACTCTGAAAAATCAGAAATGCATAAAATACATAAATAAATTGATTTAATTAAAGAAAACTTTTGCATAGAAGTTAATCTCCATGAATGCCAATTATCGGAAAAGTCAGCATACCTATCTTTTATGCAATATGAAAAAGTGCTTTATGCAGAGCTTCTTCACACAGTCATGGACGCTGCCTCTGAATTTGGAAGTATCGAGGCCTGAGATACTGAGAAAACCTGCAAGTTTCAATTGGCATTACTTATTCTAAACAATATAACCTAAATAGGTGTATTTGATATAAATGACATAGAAACAGATGAATCTAGTTTTACATGCAGAAAAGGCCACTTATAAAAAATGTGCGATCACCTGCACGTAAAAGGCAGCGAATGTAAATGGGCACCTACTTTTACACAATCTGTACCTAAGTGTTCCTGGTGCATAGTTTGAGAAGTAGAGGGAGATTTGCAACATAGATGCATATTTTATAAAATAAGTGAGTACATACTTAGAATACAGGCACACATTTAAAGCTTTTTCAGAGCTGATGTAAAATTTTGCATGAGAATATACACACTATTGGGATTCGATCTGGGGGCCTGTGTTTGGATTTCTCACATACACACCCTGCTATAATATCACCCCCAAAAGGAACATTTGTGCCTGTCTATTGTCCTTGGGTTTGCTTCTGTAGTCTTGTTATGTTACATTTGTATACTGCCTTCCTTAGAAACATGAGAGCAGATAAAGACCATAGGCCTATCCAGTCTACCTTTCCATACCAACTACTACAGTCCCTTTTTTCCCTTTAGAAATCTGCGTTTGTCCCATGCTTTCTGGAATTCAGATACAGCTTTGTCTCTAGTACCTCAACTGGGAAAGTATTCCACACATCTACCACTCTTTCCATGAAGAAATATTTTTGCAAATTACTCCTGAATCTATCTCCTTTAACCTTCGTCCTATGCCCTCTCATTGCAGAGCTTTCTTTTAAATAAAAGAGGCTCTTTTGATTATTTATGCCATGGAGGTATTTAAACATCTCTATCATATCTCCCCTCTCCCTCCCTTCTTCCAAAATGCACATTTTGAGATCTTTATGTCTTTCCCCATATGCCTTATAACAAAGCCAACTGACCATTTTGGTAACCGAACTCCGCACAAATTCCATCCTGTTTATATCCTTTTCAAGCACAACCAAATAATACCACTGATAATAAGACATCCTAAAAATAAATCAGAACTACATGTTACAGCACAGTTCAAGTGCACAACTCATAAAAATATAAATCATCAGTATATTTCTAAACAAACTACCAATAATACACAAAAATGCAATGTGTGCTTCTGAGTCAACGCTGACTCCTGGTGACCCAGCAGCTCCTGGGATTTCCTGGCAGCGTGACCGGAAGTAGATTGCCAGGCCTTTCTTCCGAGGCAGTGGAGGGTTAAGTGTCTTGCCCAAGGCCACAAGGGGTGCTAGTGGGAATCGAACTCTAGTCTCTTGGTTACAAGCCAGTGCTGTAAACACTAGGTTACTTCTGCACTCCATCATTAATATAATTTGTACAATATAATACAAAACTCTATCTACATTATTAAAATAGGTTACTGCTGCTCTTCCCATTCCTTTGAGTCTATGCTGAGCATCCTTGCATTCTGTCTTCCCCGTTGGAGGTATGTTTCAAGTGGCTACCATCCTCTCATAGAAAAAATATTTCATATTCCTTGCAAGCCTCCCTCCTTTCAGCTTTGTGTGATGATTCCTGGTCCTTGAAACGTTCATTCTATACAAAAATCTTATTCCAGCCTGCCAGATATTTGAAAGTACCATTAGTTCTATAACTTTCTGAGGTGCTGCAATTTAAATTATCTACTAGAAGCCACTTGAAGGATAAACACAGTTATATAAGAAACTCTTAGGGGACATAATAATCTTGCATATTAGTGATGGAAAAATGTCCCGCGTGTGGATCAACTGATGAGACGGTTCTTCATTTCATGATGAAAACTCTCTTTGAATGACAAAAGGAGAGCCATAATAGCTGACATATTCCAGATTAAACATTCTCCAGGCTTGTGACCCTTGTGTGAAACTACACCATGCAAGCAGGCATGCTAGGCCCACAGCAAATGATGCACAGCACAAGCACAAAGGTTCATAGAGAGTTCTTTTATATAGATCTGAAATCAATTTGTAAAGGTTATGGCTAAACTGATTTCTGGTCCATTATTTGAAAAGTTTAGACATGCGAGCAACAGAATAATTAAGCTAAACTTGCACCACCCTTACGATCATTTTGGCCTTACTCAGGCTCTAAAAGAAAGCATATGTAAACCTGCCAAAATTGATTTGCTACCCCCCTTGCCTCCCCCCAAACAAATTTTCAGAAAAAAAATGAATAGGAATTACTTACAAACCAAAATTTCCATAAAACACCACAGACTGCCAGCAGAATCCACCCCAAAGCAGTGGAAGAGGAGCAAAATACGATTAGCAGAACATTTTGGTGCTACTAACAAGGTCGCCAATCATCAGGCAAGATTAGGTAGTTGCCTAGGGGACAGTGGTCAAAGCCAAATATTAGATCCTGACAGCCAAACTCCAAGCCATCAGCACATCCCTTTACCTTCAGGGAGAGCGGGCACACACATACATACAAAGCTAAGTTTTAGATTTAAAAGTATGAGGTCCAGTTATGCATTTTTATAGGTTTGCTGCACCCAACACCTTGCAGCAGCCTGGGGCCAGCCCTGGAAACTACTGAATGCTTCGAATTAGAAATGTTGTAGTTTATGCCAGTAACCAGCATGAGATTTCCACTGATATGAACCTGACTAATATTCTACAGTAAATATACCCCTATCTAATAGAGGTAGTTATAGGGTTTACTAATCTGCAAGGTGTAAGCAAATGCACACAAAGTCACTCATTATTATGCAAATAGAACAAAGCTTGCTGTAAACATCATTAATCATTCTTCAAGAGATGCAACTTTCTCCAGGGAGCATCACCAGGTTAACCCGCTTCATCATGCTCCTATGGGTTGAACCTGGTGGGTAGTGTTCCTAGGCTCAAGATAGGCACCTTCTTAAAGCCCTGCAACCATGTCCAAAGTCCCATCCAGGTAAGGAAAAATAGCTCTGTTCCAAACCCCCACCTACCACTCATGGATGTCCCTCAAACTCATGTAATTAATTGCCTGATGTCATCTCATGCCATTTTGAAAGAGGCAATGGCAAGACAGGAGCAAGCAGGGTCTCTTTTGCCCACACTAGATCACCAAACACATTTTTGTAAGTTTCAAGGGAGGTTTGGAAGGGGTTGAGGAGTACTGGGGAAAGGGGCATTTACCCCTATTATGAATAGATCTAAGGCCCCAAGGAGCAGTGCTTAAGGGGTATTTGTTTTCTTTGTTACCCTGGGTCCTGAGGGGCATGAAGGAGGTAGGGGAAAGAACTTGACCCCCTCTAGGATTCTTTTGTACATGGATGAGGATTGTTGTGGGAATGCCAGTCCCTTTAAAAGTTGCTACCCCAGAATTGGACAAGACTACCATTGCATGTTTCCTGGGAATGTGTGATGACCCCAAGCAGTGGCAACAAAAATGTATTCAGTGTGGTACTACAGGTAATTTAAGTGCATTATTTTGCCTTATAGGCAGTCTGGCCCCACTTGTTGCATCCTGGGATAAACCGTGCGGGGCCGGGTGCCGCCATTTTTCAAGATGGTGGTGCAGGAGCGGCAGCATGTGGCAACGTTCCCATCCCAGATTAAAGGTACCGGGAGGGGGTTGGAGGGGTTCCGGGGCCACCAAGGATTTTGTTTTGTATTGTTTGGGGGGGGAGCTTGGGGCCACCAGGAATTGTTTTTGTTTTGTGGGGAGCCACTGTGGATTGTTTTATTGGGTGGGTGGGGGGGGGGGATCAGGGCTGCTGGGCCACTGGGGACTTTCTTTCTGTCGGGGAAGTTGGTGTCCGTGGAGGCAGCAGCCCCCAACAGTGTGCCGATGGCATCAGGGGCTTCTCTGATGCCTAGGTCATCTGAGTGAAGTGTCAAACTTCGCCTCAGATGACCCCGTTTCTCTGGGAAAGCATGTCAAACTTGAGCCGACTTCTGTGCGCATGTGTTTGGTTTACTCTCCTAGTTTAACACTGACTTTTTGCGCACTGGGTAATTTACATATTACATTCCAGTACAAAGATTCTGCTTTAAAGTCATGCTATGAAACCCTGCTCTAGAGCAGTAAGCACTGGGCTCTAGCGCACGGTTTCTGAATTAGCCTGTTAGATTGTAAGTCCTCTGGGGACAGGAAACTACCTACTGGGCCTAAATGTAACTTACCCTGAACTTCTAAGAAAGGTGTGAGCTAAATCCAATGCCTTCTCCAGACATAAGTCCCCTAGTCAGACCTGGTATCTGGTAAAGGGGCCAATGATGGCAATAAATTACCCCCTCTAGCAAAAGCCTTAGGGCCCCCTTCAACTTTCCCTCTTAATAACAGCTGTAACATGCCCCAAACCCAACCAGCTGATATTGGGCTGTCCTTGGTGTTTGGTAGAGGACAGCAGTAATCCCTGTGCCCAGATTCAAATGGCAGCAGCCTCACACAGTATACCCCAAGCAGCAGCCTCACAGTATGAGCACTAGGGGTCGGTGTCCACGTCCTTTCTCTTGCCTGCTTCTTTTCTGAGCAGTTTGGTGGGACATCGGCAATGTGGAAATCGCTCTGCATGTTTTATAAAGCTGCATATACAGAACTTTAAATGTCATGACAGAAGTTATGATCTGTGTTGCTCCACATGCTGTACTTCATCTTGTGTGGTCTATGGTATTTTTTGCCCTTATGGGAAACTTTATATTGGCAAACCAACTCGCTCCTTCAGGATTCGATTGTTTGAGTACAAACGTTGATTAACTTGCAGTGTTTTAGATACTCTATTAGTGAAGCATCGTAAGTTTCATAATCATATCTTCTTGGATCTTCGGTGCTTTTGCATTGAGCAGGTTCATTTTGATTCGGGTGATTGTGAGCAGAGATGGATCTTTCGGCTCAAGACTATACAGCCCTGGCGTAGACTGGAGTGTCTGTTGGTAGTACAGTAGCTCTAGGATGTGGTTTTTCAGGTAGTTTTGGACTGTGTTTTATTAAGTTGGTGGGTGGGTGGGTTTATTTCTATTATTATTTTTTATTGTACTTTGGAGTGTGGGCCCTTTTAACTGTCAAACTCAGAAGTCAGCAGGGGATTGTGTTTGATGGCTGGAACATATAAAGTGCAGGTATGGCATTTTTCTATGTTGAGATCCAGTTTAATGTTGAAGATATCCGTGGAAGTATTTGGGGGTTAGAAAATGGCAAGCGAGATTTTTCTTTGGGATTTATTTTGTAGCATGGTGTGATATGGAGGTTTTATGGTCTTTGTTTTTTCCCTTTTTTTGTGATATTTCTAATGATGTTAAGAGTTTAATCTGATGACATCTGTGAGGTGAGGCTGTTGGCTATTGTTGTTTATTTGGTTGAAAATATGACTTTGGTGGTATATAAAGTGGATTTATGATAGATTAATTTTGTTTTTGTTTTCTTCTTTAGATCTTGCATTTGGATATATAGTATTCCCTGATGAAGCTCGGTTGAGTGAAATGCTTAGGTGCTGGTTAACTTTGGGGTAATTTGGGAACTCTGGGACCGATTCTGTCCCACAAATAGCGGGGATGGACAGACAAACGGTACGTCCATCCACACTATTCGTGCCCTCCCCACTGTCATCTAAGCTCCCTGCCGGTTGTACGGGGAGGTTAAACAGGGGCAGATCGGGGGCAGAGTTCGTGCAGGTGGTGGGAGGTCATCATCCCTGGACGTACAGGGCCGATTTTAATGTCGGCTCTGGACATCCAGGGCTGGCAACTTGTGCGGGGAAGTTATTCCACCTCCGAGGTGGAATAACTTCCCTGGACATTTTCATTCAGCAGGCCCGGGGCACAGATGGGGCAGGGGTGCCCAAGGACAATCCCCGTAGCCTGACCCTGGCCTTAAGAGGCCAGATCGGGGTCGGGCTCTGGGGAATACCTTTCTGAAGTTGGCGGCCAGGACTGCGGCTTTACAATGGAACTGCGGTGCCATGGCAACTAGATGTCATGGCACCGCAGCTCCATTGTAAAGCCCTGATTGAGTTAGTCAGGCTTTCCCTGTACTTGTAGGCCGGGCTGAATCGCAGTCCTGACCTGCACATACAGGACTGTTCACGATGTTGGTCCCGTGGGGCTAGACATGCCCCACAGGATCAGAACTGCGACCCCCTCTGTATGTCTGGTTCAAACTGGTAGTACAGAGGGGCTGTACGTCTGGGACAGAATGAGCCTGTCTCTGTTTAAAATTCCCGCATGACTAAAGAGGATAGAGCACATATGATAGAGACGTTTACATACCTCTGTGGTATAAATGCACAGAAGGAGAGCCTCTTTCAATTGCAAGTAAGCTCTGCAACAAGGGGACATAGGATGAAGGTGAAAGGGGATAGACTCAGGAGTAATATGCAGAAATATTTCTTTATGGAAAGAATGGTAGATGTGTTGAATAGTCTCCCAGTGGAGGTAGTAGAGACGAGGATAGTATCTGAATTCAAGAAAGCATGGGACACAGACAGACGATCTCTAAAGGAAAAAAAGGAACTATAGTAGTTGATATAGCAGGGCAGACTAGACAGGCAATATGGTCTTTTTCTGCCGTCATGTTTCTATGTTTCATAATCTGTGACTTTTTGACCAAGTAGATCACAAGAATCTGGTCCATGTTAACAGCAGGAAGGAAAAATACCAAATTTCAGTCACAAATATCAGTAACCAGTTTGCTAAAATACAGCAATAAAAACCTGAAAATAGAAATTCAAATTAGCAAGTGAGCACTATAATATGAATTTTGTCCCCTCTCAATTTTGAAAAGGGTGCCCCTAGGTCAGGAAAGACTTGGGCTTGCTCCTGCCCCCTACTAATCTGCAAGGGACTAGATTTAGCTCACAACTTTCTCAGAAGTTCAAGGTAAGTTCCTCCAGGGACAGTATTTTCGTGTCTCCAGATGACTTACAATGTTTATATCTAAGGATGCTTTGATAGGTGCCAGACAGCCTGTAATTGTTTTTTAAAAGAGGAACTAGGCTTCGGAAGGACATTTTGTAAACACATTTGGGGACCACGTGGGAATGAGAGAGTGTCTATCACCATTACACCACCAGGAAATTCAACGCAAGGGAAGGAGGGCTTCTATTTTAAACATGCTGGCCCTTTTAAATGGCAGCAGATACGAGTTGGGCTTGATGTTCCTGGCTGCAGATACACAAAGAAAATTAGCTTAGGATTTATAATACCACAGTTCCATGGTAATTTTCATGCGGTAAGATAGCACTCAAACATGCTATATTTATTTTATTTATTTATTTAGCCAGATTTGTATACCACCTTATCCTTCAATCAAAGTGGTAGGGGGGGGGGGCGAGGTAGTACATTTAACATCGGAGACAATACATGCACATATTCGGGGGGGGGGGGGAGGGAGGGGGTGCCCCAGGAGGGATGATGGTGCTAGATGCTTCTTATTGGCAGGGTTGGGGTTAAGGTTCTTGTTCAAATGAGGCCCTGAACAGACAGGTTTTGAGGGATTTTCGGAAGGCCTTGAGGTCCCCTTCTGCTCTTAATTCTTCAGGGAGGGTGCTCCAAAGGTCCGGCGCTGAGCGAGCCCTTGACGACAGCTCCACCCTCCAGCTCCCCTGATCGGGGTTGAGCGCCAGAGCGGGACAGGAAGCCTTTCTTCCCACTCTGAAGTTCTAGCCCAATTGGGGCAGAGAGAGAGCAGCATAAAAGCAGCTGCCTCTGGGCGCGCCCATGCCTGGTGGGCCCTTAGGGGGCTCCCTAAGACGCAGAAACAGGCACTCCATCCACACATAAGCCACCCTAAAACCACCCCACGAAGAGTGCCAAGCTCTCCCAAACATCAACGAGAACGGAATCAAGGGGCTCCAACATCACGGGCGCACACAGTAAATCCCACACTTGCTACAACTTTCAAATGTGCACTAATAAATGCAAGATCAATCCGTAACAAAACAAATACTATCTATGACTACATTCTGGACCAAAAGCTGGACACCATCTGCATCACCGAGATCTGGCTCATGGACACAGATCAGGTCTTAATAAACCAAGTGATCCCTCCAGAATTCACAGCATTCTGCTGCCACAGAGATATCAAGAGAGGAGGAAGTACCCTCATTATAGCCAGAAAGAGCTACAAATTTAAAACTGTCACTACCAGCACCTCAAGCGAATCCAACACAATCATCATATCCAACCATCACATCAGCTTCTGCCTCACCTACAGATCCCCCAACTCTATGAAGGATCACCTGTCAGCTATACTGGAATCCATATGTGCAGGTAACACCAAACACAAGCCATTGATTGCTCTGGGCAATTACAACTTAACCTCCGCACCCACCAAAGAAACCAAAGCATTCCTCAAGGCCATGACTTCCCTAAACTACCAGCAGACGGTGGTAGCACCATCTCACCAACATGGAAGTACACCCAACATGATCTTCATACCAATACCACTAGTAAAGCAGAGACAAGCTACCACCCCAGTGCACACCCTGGTTCCATGGTCAGATCACCATGTACTCTTCTTCACCCTACTGCTTGAAACCACCACCCAGCAAGCCAGAGATGAAACCAAACCAAGAAGGTTCAAAGCCCACAATAACGAGACCTTCCTTAAAGAAATAATGCCACAACTAAAACCAGACTTCAATGACATAGATGAAGCCATAACCAAATGGAATTCAAACCTATCCAAAGCAGCATCAGCGACAAGCAAAGAAAAGACACACGCCCAAAGAAAAGCCAAAACACCCTGGTACTCAGGGGAGATCCGAGAGGCAAAATGGATGCTCAGAAGGCTGGAGAGAAAATGGAGACGTATCAAGTCACAAGAAGCAGCACTCAAATACAGGTCCAAACAACAAGCCTACAACAACCTGATCAACAACCACAAACAACAATATCACACCAACCTCATACTGCTGCACAATATATGCTGCTGCATATATTGCTGCACTTTAGTAAACTGGGTCCTTAGTTTGCATCTGAGACAATGGACAGTGAAGCTACTTGCCCAAGGTCCCTCTAACCTGTGTGGGAGTCCTCTACCCAAGTTCCTGCCAGTGGGGGAGGGGGGGTTGTGTTCACTATCATGGTTTCAATCATTAGCTGGAGGCCTATTCCTTGTGACTGAAACTGTGATAATGAAGCATGCTCCACACCTGTAGGAATGTGAACAGAGGATTTCAGAAGGAATGTTGCCAAGCTCTCAGGAAATGTCATCAGGAGAAGCAGCATTTGAATCCTGGCTTCTCAGCCCATTGTTCTAATCACCAAGCTACTTTTAGTAAGACCATGGCATAAAGGTATACTTTCCTTTCCAAAAATAAACCCAAACTATGTGTACTGGAGAAGAAAACAGTAGATTGGAAGTTGCTCTCAAGAATGGAAATTTGGGTTTCTCAGGCAGGCTCAGGTATGCACATCCAACAATAGCTCGACTTTGTCCTTCTGTGTCCTGGGGACCACCTGGATAGAAACAACCTCTGAAGTGGGTGCAGGTGTAACCGAGCCCAAGGGATCATGTTGATCATTGAAGCCATATACCCAAAGACTTGCAAGCACAGCATGGTCTGGGCCAACAACATCCACACCTGCTGTTGCAGCTTCTGGGTCCTGGTCTGTGTCAGCCAGATGACCCATGTCCTGGCTACCAAGTACTCCAGAACCTGAACAGGATGAAGATTTCTCTTCTCCCTGATCATGATCTATCCTAGGAACTCCAGAAGCTGAATAACTCTGGCCAGGACAACCTGGCTTTCCTCGTCTGACCTTGCCCATATGAGCCAGTTGTTGAGATATGGATGAGCCATGACTACCAACAGTTTCATGAAGATGCAGGAAGCCATGGCCAAGCCAAACAGCAGCGCCTAAAAGTGAAAATGCTTGCCCAATAACCAAAAATAGTAGTCCTTGTATTTTTTTTATTGTTTACTCTTTCAATAAAATACAAGGATTAGAGGAAACACCATGAAGCTACAAAGTAGAATATTTAAAACAGATAGGAGAAAATCTCTCACTTGGTTTGCAGCTTGTCGTGCTGTGAGGGCTTGCGTGCATCAGTGATGCTGAGAGCTAAACTATCGGTAGTTTAACTACTGGCAGGGTCTCCCAAGATGTACAGGTCTCAGCTGAGGTGCCAGACCAAGACAAACCACCCATCTGGGCAGCAGCAGAATGGGATAGTGTTGACGGCGGAGGATCACATTTTTGTGACAACGGCAACACCACCAAACTTAAACTGTGCGGAAGAAAGGCTCGGCAATCTACTTCTGTATCTTGCCATGAAAACCCAATGGATAGTTACAACAAAACAAATTGTGCTATAGTGCTGGAAGATGAGCCCCCAGGTCGGAAGGCACTCAACTAGCTACTGAGGAAGAGCTGAAGACTTTTCAGAGTAAAGCCAGCATTTATGATGTGGTTGGATCAAAGCCCTCGGGAAGTCTGACTGCTGATGTAGCTGTGCATGAAATGAGAGTCAGAAGCTGTAAAGATGTCTTACACATTGGAACATGGAACGTACGAAGCATGAACCAAGGGAAGTTAGAAGTGGTCAAGAATGAAATGGAACGTGTACAACTTGATCTGTTGGGTGTCAGCGAACTGAAATGGACTGGCATCGGGCACTTTGCATCAGATGATCACATGGTCTACTATGCTGGAAATGAAAGACAAAGAAGAAATGGTGTTGCATTTATAATAAAGAAGAAACTTTCAAGAACTGTAATGAAATACAATGCAGTCAGCGAACGCTTAATCTGTATTCGTCTATGAGGATTGCCTATCAACACAACTATAATTTAAGTATATGCCCCAACAACAGCTGCAGAAGAGAATGAAATTAAAGAGTTCTATGAACAAGTACAAGCTGAAATTGACAGAACATGCAAAAAGGATATCCTGATAGTCATGGGTGACTGGAACGCAAAAGTTGGCAACAAAGAAGGCGGCAAAGTAGTTGGAAAATATGGACTTGGCAAAAGAAATGAAGCTGGAGAAAGACTGATAGAATTCTGCAAGACCAATGATCTATTCATCTCAAACACCTTCTTCCAGCAACACAAGCGGCGACTGTACACATGGACTTCACCCAATGGACTGTATAAAAATCAAATTGACTACATCTGTGGAAGTCAACGATGGAAAAGCTCTATAACATCAACAAAGACAAAACCTGGAAATGACTGTGGTACAGATCATCAACTACTAGTATGCAAACTCAAGCTAAAGTTGAAAAAGAGCAAACCATTCATGAATGCAGCAAAATATGACCTTGAGAATATACCACTGGAATTTAAAGACTGCCTGCAAAATCAATTTGCTGCTTTAGATACAAATGACAGAGCTCTGGAAGAGTTATGGAATGACATCTAGAAGGTTGTGTTGGAAGAAAGCGAGAAGTCTCTACAAAAGGTGAAAAAGCAAAAACGGCCAAAATGGATGACGGAAGAAACTCTGAAAATTGCCCAGAAACGCAGAGAAGCTAAAGCCAGAGGAGAAAGAAAGACAATCGCAGAACTCAACAGAGATTTCCAATGTGCAGCAAGACAGGACACGGAAAAGTACTGCAATGACACTTGCAAGGAAATAGAAGCAGAAACTATTAGAGGAAAAACAAGATCGGCTTTCCTAAAGCTGCGAGAGTTAAAGAAAAAGTTCCACCCTCGAATTGGAATGTTACAAGATGCTCAAGGTTCTATGTTGAATGTTGCTGAGAAGATCAAGAAAAGGTGGAAGGAATATACAGAGTTTTTATATGATAAAGATCAAGTGGACCAACAGCCATTTCAACCTGTACCTTATGATCGGGAACCATTGGTGATGAAAGAAGAAGTTGAAGCAGCATTCAAAGCCTTATCAAAGAACAAAGCACTAGGCATTGAAAGCATTCCTATAGAAGTATTGCAGCAATCTGATGCAGCTGTTACCATACTTACAAGGCTCTGCCAAGAAATATGGAAGACAACATCATGGCCAACTGACTGGAAAAGATCTGTGTTTATACCAATACTAAAGAAAGGTGATCCAACTGACTGTGGAAATTATCGCACAATCGCTCTGATCCCACATGCCAGCAAGATTCTACTGAAGATTATTCAAAAGAGACTACAACCATACCTGGAACAAGAACTACCTGAAGTGCAAGCAGGGTTCAGGAAAGGGCGAGGAACGAGAGACATCATTGCGGATGTGAGATGGATCCTTGAAAAGACTAAAGAATACCAAAAGGATATCTAATTTGTGCTTTATCGACTATAGCAAGGCTTTTGACTGTGTAAACCATGAGAAACTCTGGGCTACATTAAGAAGCATGGGTATACCAGAACACCTGATCGTTCTCATGCGCAATCTGTACATTGATCAAGAAGCAACAGTTCAAACGGGACAAGGAGAAACAGAATGGTTTAAAATAAGCAAAGGTGTAAGACAAGGCTGCATACTTTCCCCCTACCTGTTTAATTTATATGCAGAACAAATCATCAGAGAAGCAGGACTGTATGAAGACAACAGAGGTGTGAAGATTGGTGGAAGACTCATCAACAACCTTCGCTATGCTGATGATACTACATTACTGGCTGAAAGTGAAGATGATCTGAAACATTTGCTTCTCACAATCAAAGAACATAGTCTCAAAATGGGCCTGCACCTTAATGTAAAGAAGACAAAAATCATGACAACTGGCATAATCAACAGGTTCATCGTTGAAGGAGAAGAAACTGAAATTGAGAACAACTTTAACCTACTTGGATCAACTATCAATAAAGAAGCAACAAGCAGTCAAGAAATCAAACGACGCATTGCTCTTGGCAGAATGGCTATGAAAGACCTAGATAAGATTCTCAAGAGCAGAGATGTCTCTCTCCATACAAAGATTAGACTTGTTCAAGCCATGGTATTTTCAATAACATCATATGGATGTGAAAGCTGGACAGTGAAAAAGATAGACAGGAAGAAAATTGATGCCTTTGAATTATGGTGCTGGCGGCGAATACTGTGTATACCATGGACTGCCCGAAGAACAAACCAGTCTAGAGGAGATCAAACCTAAGATTTCTTTAGAAGCTCAGATGACAAGACTTCGACTTTCATACTTTGGACACATCATGTGAAGAGAGAGATCATTAGAGAAAGACGTCATGCTTGGCAAGATAGAAGGTCAACGCAAAAGAGGAAGGCCAGCAATGAGATGGATCGATACAATAACAGCAGCTACGGGTACCAGTCTGTCAACAATGAGCCGCCTGACTGAAGACCGAACACAATTTAGGATAGCTATCCAGAGGGTCGCCATGAGTCGACTCCGACTCGATGGCACTTAACAACAACAGGAGAAAATATTTTTTCTCTCAATGTATAATTAAGCTTTGGAACTCATTCCTGGAGGATGTGGTAAAAGTAGGTAGTCTAGCTGGATTTATAAAAGATTTGGACAAATTCCCGAAGGAAAAGTCCATACACCATTATTAAGGTAGACCAAGAGAAAACCACTGCTTATCCTGGGGATAAGTAGCATGGAACTGGTTACTTTTGGGGTATGTCAGGTACTTGTGACACGGATTGGCCACTTTTGGAAACAGGATACTGGACTTGATGAACCTTATGTTCTTGTGGTACCCCTGAAAATCTTGCGTGATCAGAATGTGCAGATACTGTATGTTTCCTCCAGATCCAGGGACTTAAGGAAGTCCCCCAATCCGTATAGCTGCCATCACAGATTGCAGGGTTTCCATATGAAAACTGAGAACCTTCAGTGAGGCACTTACTCTTCTGAGGTTCAAAATGGGTTGAAATGTGCCCCCTCTCTTGGGGACCATAAAATATTTGAGCTAATGGCCATGCCCTTCATTGTCCCTTAGAATAGGAGCAATAGTGTCCAGCTTAAGGATTTAAGAGACCACTAGAGGAGAGAAGGGGCTCAAGTGCAAAATCCTGTCCAAAATGGATGACATTAACTTGGGAGCATATCCATCTTGAATTATATCCAGGACCCATCTGTCCAAAGTAATCCAGGCCCACTGAGGGTATTATCTGGCCAGTCAACCCCAAATGGCACTACCACATTGGCTCTCCTACCATCATTGAGTGGGATGGGGTTTACCATGGGCCCCCAAGTCATCCTCAGGACCTGAGACCCAAGATACCCAAAGGGCTGACCACCTGGAGGGACCCGTCCCTCTCTGTGTATATCCCTGCATGGTCCAGGACCTACAAAATGGACAATAAGAGCTCCCAGTCAACCTTCATGGGCTCATTTTCCAGGAGATGAAAGGGCTTTTGATCACCCAGCTCCATAACAGCTTCTACAATTCTTCTCCAAATAATAGTTGGGTCTTAAAGGGCAGTCTACTCAATCTGGTTTTGAAGGCAACATCTGGTGTTCAACAACTGAGCCAAAAGGCACCTCCTAAAGGCTACCGAAGTAGTCATGAGTTTGGATGAAAGCCTGTCCAAATCATATATGGAATCTGCCTGGAAAGCTGCAGCAGACTCAATCATTGCAGCCTGACTTTCATCTCCTTCATTGGTCTGACCCTGCTAGAGCCATTGCAGGAGTTTTTATAGCCACAAATTCACCACAGACTGCCACTTGCAAAGACATCTGATCACTTCAAAGGATTGCTTCAAAAGAGATTCAATTTTGTGGTCTTGACCATCCTTAGGGCAGAAGCACCTTTCATAAAAATGATGGCTGACACCAGGGCATCCACCTTACGAAGGCTCAGCATCTTATCTACCTCCACTAAACGCCATGGGTAACATCTCCCCAAAGATTGGGCAACCTCTGACCTAGTCCCTGTTTGCTCTCATTCCTCTGCTACCATATCCTTGATGGCTTGATGAATGGGAAAAGACTTTCACTGTTTCCAATTTTCCCAGATCCATCTATGAGTTAACAGCATCTTCTGCTGGCCAGAATATTCCACAATCTTAAGAACCTTAGTGACCCTGTCAATCATGTCAGGAAGCTCGTCCATCCTGAAGAGACATAACACTCCTACTTCTTCAATATCTGAGCCATGAGGCTTTCCATCCTCCCTTGGCCTGCTCACTGCCAGTCCTATACCACTGGGAGATCTAACATCAGCTTGGATGAGGAATCCAATGCCTTCCCCAGACAAAAGCCCCCTAGCTAGACCTGGTATCTGGTAGAGGGGCCAGTGATGGTAACAAATTATCCCCTCTAGGAAAAAGCCATAGGGCCTCTTCAACTCTCCCTCTTAACAGCTGTAGCACTCCCAAACATACCCAGCAGTTCCTGGGGTGTCCTTAGTGTTTAGTAGGGGGTAGCAGTGATTCCTGTGCCTGGGTTCAAATGGTGCCTCTGCCTCCTCAAGCAGCAGTCTCACAGTATTACTGTTAGCGGTCAAGTTGTCCACATCCTTATTTGGCAACTTGTCCCCTAGAAGTGGTGTCATTAGACTTCCACTCAGAGGTCAAAGATGTCATTTTGAACCCAGACATCAGGAAGCCTCCTTCACTTCCCATCAGCCGCCAAAGAGTTCACCACCTAAGGAACTAACCCTGGGAGGAGCCACACTTCTCTGCCCCCTTAGAAGATTGTAAAGAGCATAACTCTGGAGTAAAGCCTCTTAGAGAGGGGTCAGCCTCATCCAAGGGCTTCTCCATCTCCTGGGAGAGCTGAAGAGCCTGCTGCACCTAACTCTACTCCCAAGCTCAAGACCATGGGGACCTAGAGACCCTCGTTTCCTGAACTTGAGGAAGACTCACCCAGTGCCATACATCACAGGTTAAACATTTCCTTGCCACAATGGGAGCAGCATCTTCCACATTCCATCTCGGCTCCTGGGCTGCCTTCTGTTGGGCTGCCTTCTGTTGAAGTGCCATCAAGCCACTATTTTTTTGCTTGTTTGTCAAATTTCACTGGCCAGCTCCAGAGGCCGTTCTGGCGCCATGTCTCAGCGCCGTCCTATACCACTTTCGTGTGTGTGCATGTGCTTGCACATGTGAGGAAGAGCCACTACACAGGCCGGCATCTGCCTTCTTCTGCCCTAGGATTCTGCAGCCAAAGCCTCTGGCAAGCCCAAGGGTGTACCTTGAGGGAGTCACCCACTCCAGGCCAGTGCCTGCCCCGAAAAGACTGGGACTGGGACACTGGGGAAACATTTCCAGCAAGCCTGCTTCTTCCTGCAATCACCTTCATTTTTGTTGTTGTTTTTATAGAAAACTGCTTCCTGCCGCACCATCCTCTATTCAGCTGGAAACAGAGCAAAATATTGAGAACGCTGAGGCCATATCTGGTGATACTGTGAACCAAAAATACATGATTTTTCTGTCTCCAGCTGCTGATACAGGCAATAACCCACTTGTGAGGACTGATCTGGCAAGGACAACAAGGAACCAAAGTTGGTAAAACAAAGTAAATGGTTTCCTTTATAGGAACATTCCAAAGGATTATAAACATTACAAATTAAACCAAAAAATACTGGAAAGCCATTAGTTTCCTTAGTTTTCCTTTTCCTGGCAGGTTTCATATAGGGAAATAGACAGCAACTTATTTTTTCTTCAGTATTTTGCAGTGGATCATACTTAGCTGAAGGGAGGGCCTGCCTATGATATGATATAGTCTGGACGGTCCTTGAAGACAGCAGGAAACCGAAGGTATTCATCCACTGAGGAGATGTGTGCCAGAATGCTCTTTTATCTTTGCAATTTTCCAGGCCAGTTTTCCAAATGGGAAAGGCTCAGCAATTAGAAACTGTCATTTTCAAGATTGATTGTTTACATGAAAAGGAGTTATGCAGTTCCTCTGTTTTTGAGCTAAACGTCTGTGTGTTTATAATTTGTAAACACTGCATCTCTCAGAGCGTGTGTTAAAATTCCCAGAAGCTTGATCTGTTCTATTTAACATGGAACAGAATTCAGAAAAGCTTTGCATGTGAGCATTCAGATCTAACACACTCAGTGATGGAAGGCTGAAGCCATTTTATCAGGTCACGACTAATACTCTCTCCTTACCCCCCTCCCAGTTGAATTCAACACTTGAGAATGATGCTAAATTGGCAGTGCTGGAAAATAAAATCCTCCAATCATTGGAAAGATCAAAAACAGCATGTGCAGCAACAGTGCAACCTACCGCACACACTGGCTCACTTTATAACTGACAGCAACAGTGCAAGCTACCCACACACACTGACTCACTATATCACAGGCAACAATGCAAGTTACCGCACACACTAGCTCTCTATATCACAGGCAGCTGTGCAAGCTACCCGTACACACTGGCTCACTATATCACAGGCAGCAGTGCGAGCTACCCGTACACACTGGCTCACTATATCACTGGCAGCAACAGTGCAAGCTA
Source organism: Ichthyophis bannanicus (assembly GCA_033557465.1). Taxonomy (NCBI): domain Eukaryota; kingdom Metazoa; phylum Chordata; class Amphibia; order Gymnophiona; family Ichthyophiidae; genus Ichthyophis; species Ichthyophis bannanicus. The sequence continues at coordinate 235,452,912 of CM066043.1, read as the reverse complement.
CCCACACGCAATGGCTCACTATATCACAGGCAGCAGTGCAAGCTACCCACACACAATGGCTCACTATATCACAGGCAGCAGTGGAAGCTACCCGCACACAATGGCTCACTATATCACAGGCAACAGTGCAAATTACCCGCACACACTGGCTCACTATATCACTGATAGCAACAATGCAAGCTACCTGCACACGCGGGCTCACTATATCACTAACAGCAATAGTGCAAGCTATCACACACACTGGCTCACTATATCACATGCAGCAGTTCAAGCTACCCACACACACTGGTTCACTATATCAGAGGCTGCAACAGTGCAAGCTGCCCACACACACTGGCTCACTATATCACTGACAGCAACAGTGCAAGCTACCCACACACACTGGCTCGCTATATCACTGACAGCAACAGTGCAAGAGACCCCACACACTGGCTCACTATATCACTGACAGCAACAGTGCAAGCTACCTGCACACACTGGCTCACTATATCACTGACAGCAACAGTGCAAGCTACCCGCACACACTAGCTCACTATATCACCGACAGCAACAGTGCAAGCTACCCACACACACTGGTTCACTATATCACTGACAGCAACAGTGCAAGCTACCCCACACACTGGCTCACTATATCACTGACAGCAACAGTGCAAGCTACCTGCACACACTGGCTCACTATATCACTAACAGCAACAGTGCAAGCTATCGCACACACTGGCTCACTATATCACAGGCAGCAGTGCAAGCTACCCACACACACCGACTCACTATATCAGAGGCTGCAAAAGTGCATGCTGCCCACACACATTGGCTCAGTATATCACTGACAGCAACAGTGCAAGCTATCTGCACACACTGGTTCACTATATCACTGACAGCAGCAGTGCAAGCTACATGCACACACTGACTCACAATATCACTGACAGCAACAGTGCAAGCTACCCACACACACTGGCTCACTATATCACTGATAGCAACAGTGCAAGCTACCCGCACACACTGGCTCACTATATCACTGACAGCAGCAGTGCAAGGTACCCGCACACACTGGCTCACTATATCACTGAGAGCAGCAGTGCAAGCTACCTGCACACACTGGCTCACTATATCACCGACAGCAACAGTTCAAGCTACCCACACACACTGGCTCACTATATCACTGACAGCAGCAGTGCAAGCTACCTGCACACACTGGCTCACTATATCACCGACAGCAACAGTGCAAGCTAACTGCACACACTGGCTCACCATATCACAGGCAGCAACAGTTCAAGCTACCTGCACACACTGGCTCACTATATCACTGACAGCAGCAGTGCAAGCTACCTGCACACACTGGCTCACTATATCACTGACAGCAACAGTGCAAGCTACCTGCACACACTGGCTCACTATATCACTGACAGCAGCAGTGCAAGCTAACTGCACACACTGGCTCACTATATCACTGACAGCAGCAGTGCAAGCTACATGCACACACTGACTCACAATATCACTGACAGCAACAGTGCAAGCTAACTGCACACACTGGCTCACTATATCACAGGCAGCAACAGTGCAAGCTACCTGCACACACTGGCTCACTATATCACTGACAGCAACAGTGCAAGCTACCCGCACACACTGGCTCACTATATCACTGACAGCAACAGTGCAAGCTACCCACACACACTTGCTCACTATATCACAGGCAGCTGTGCAAGCTACCCATACACACTGGCTCACTATATCACTGGCAGCAACAGTGCAAGCTACCTGCACACAATGGCTCACTATATCACAGGCAGCAGTGTAAGCTACCTGAACAAACACTGGCTCACTATATCACTGATAGCAACAGTGCAAGCTACCTGCACACGCTGGCTCACTATATCACTAACAGCAATAGTGCAAGCTATCACACACACTGGCTCACTATATCACATGCAGCAGTTCAAGCTACCCCCACACACTTGCTCACTATATCACAGGCAGCTGTGCAAGCTACCCATACACACTGGCTCACTATATCACTGGCAGCAACAGTGCAAGCTACCTGCACACAATGGCTCACTATATCACAGGCAGCAGTGTAAGCTACCTGAACAAACACTGGCTCACTATATCACTGATAGCAACAGTGCAAGCTACCTGCACACGCTGGCTCACTATATCACATGCATCAGTTCAAGTTACCCACACACACTGGTTCACTATATCAGAGGCTGCAACAGTGCAAGCTGCCCACACACACTGGCTCACTATATCACCGACCGCAACAGTGCAAGCTACCAGCACACACTGGCTCACTATATCACTGACAGCAACAGTGCAAGCTACCCCCACACACTGGCTCGCTATATCACTGACAGCAACAGTGCAAGCTACCCACACACACTGGCTCGCTATATCACTGACAGCAACAGTGCAAGATACCTGCACACACTGGCTCACTATGTCATTGACAGCAACAGTGCAAGCTTCCTGCACACACTGGCTCACTATATCACTGACAGCAACAGTGCAAGCTACCCTCACACACTGGCTCACTATATCACTGACAGCAGCAGTGCAAGCTACCTGCACACACTGGTTCACTATATCACCGACAGCAACAGTGCAAGCTAACTGCACACACTGGCTCACTATATCACAGGCAGCACAGTGCAAGCTACCTGCACACACTGGCTCACTATATCACTGACAGCAGCAGTGCAAGCTACCTGCACACACTGGCTCATTATATCACTGACAGCAACATTGCAAGCTACCTGCACACACTGGTTCACTATATCACTCACAGCAACAGTGCAAGCTACCCACACACACTGGCTCACTATATCACTGATAGCAACAGTGCAAGCTCCCGCACACACTGGCTCACTATATCACGGACAGCAGCAGTGCAAGCTACCTGCACACACTGGCTCACTATATCACCGACAGCAACAGTGCAAGCTACCCGCACACACTGGCTCACTATATCACTGACAGCAGCAGTGCAAGCTAACTGCACACACTGGCTCACTATATCACTGACAGCAGCAGTGCAAGCTACATGCACACACTGACTCACAATATCACTGACAGCAACAATGCAAGCTATCCGCACACACTTGCTCACTATATCACTGACAGCAGCAGTGCAAGCTACCTGCACACACTGGTTCACTATATCACCGACAGCAACAGTGCAAGCTAACTGCACACACTGGCTCACTATATCACAGGCAGCACAGTGCAAGCTACCTGCACACACTGGCTCACTATATCACTGACAGCAGCAGTGCAAGCTACCTGCACACACTGGTTCACTATATCACCGACAGCAACAGTGCAAGCTAACTGCACACACTGGCTCACTATATCACAGGCAGCACAGTGCAAGCTACCTGCACACACTGGCTCACTATATCACTGACAGCAGCAGTGCAAGCTACCTGCACACACTGGCTCACTATATCACTGACAGCAACATTGCAAGCTACCTGCACACACTGGTTCACTATATCACTCACAGCAACAGTGCAAGCTACCCACACACACTGGCTCACTATATCACTGATAGCAACAGTGCAAGCTCCCGCACACACTGGCTCACTATATCACGGACAGCAGCAGTGCAAGCTACCTGCACACACTGGCTCACTATATCACCGACAGCAACAGTGCAAGCTACCCGCACACACTGGCTCACTATATCACTGACAGCAGCAGTGCAAGCTAACTGCACACACTGGCTCACTATATCACTGACAGCAGCAGTGCAAGCTACATGCACACACTGACTCACAATATCACTGACAGCAACAATGCAAGCTATCCGCACACACTTGCTCACTATATCACTGACAGCAGCAGTGCAAGCTACCTGCACACACTGGTTCACTATATCACCGACAGCAACAGTGCAAGCTAACTGCACACACTGGCTCACTATATCACAGGCAGCACAGTGCAAGCTACCTGCACACACTGGCTCACTATATCACTGACAGCAGCAGTGCAAGCTACCTGCACACACTGGCTCACTATATCACTGACAGCAGCAGTGCAAGCTAACTGCACACACTGGCTCACTATATCATTGACAGCAGCAGTACAAGCTACATGCACACACTGACTCACAATATCACTGACAGCAACAGTGCAAGCTACCCACACACACTTGCTCACTATATCACTGACAGCAGCACAGGAAACAACAGTGTAAGCTGTTAAAACTGCCCTACTAGGACTTCCGGTGACGTCACCTACTGAATGGCGGCGTAGCGGAGGAGCTCCGCCACCAACCCGCAATAATTGCAGCATTTTAGCCCCCACGGGCAACGGAGCGGTGAGCCGAGGGGCGACGGAGAGAGCGGGGAGTGCCGGCGAGCCGCGGCGGCGGCGAACCAAGCGGGTGCGGAGGTGCAGAGAAGCTGGTGGGAGCGGACCGGACGCGGCAGCCTGACTTTCAGGGGGCTTCTGGGCCGGTGGCCGCGCTGAGCCGGACTTGTTGGGAGAGAGTCAGCAGGGCCAAAAGCGGCTTGCCGGTGAGCAGAGGCAGTGTGCTTCCCGCGGAGGACGCCACGCCGCCGACCCCCACAGACCACGTGGTGGCAGAAGAGGGTGGCCAACAGCGAGGTGAATCCGGAGACAGAGGGGGCCGAGAAGGCCTAGCACGTGGCTGGGAGAAGCAGGAAGCAGGGCCCTATGCTAAGCTGCAGCCCACAAGAAGCAGAGTGCAGAAGCAGCCAGTAGTGGTGAGTCTCATACCCCCCCAACTGCACTAAGAAAGGGAGCAGAGGCAGAGAACTACCAAACACCAGAATTGTTCCCAGCAGAAGCTATAGTGTGGTGAGTGGACGCCCTACCAGCTCTATAGGCCGGGGAGACCGGGGAGAGAGGGGCTAATCAGCCCAAAATGGAAAAAAATAATAAAAAAGAGACTCTGGCAAAAAAAAAGCTGGCCGAGTTCCGCTCCCCATATGCAACCACCAAAGGAGGGAAGGAGGCAGAAAAGAAAGCAGGGAAACCTGTGACAGAAACCCCACAGAGCCCGGAGGGGAGTGAAGGAGGAGAGGAGGGCCTGTCGACAGCAGAACAGATTAAACAATGGCTCCTAGAGTTAAAGGAGGAACTGAAGATGGAGATGTGTGGGGTTAAAAATGAAATTAAAGAAGCAATGCAGACCATGCGCCAAGACCTGCTGGAGCTGGGGGGACGTATGGAAGAGGTGGAGACCAAGTTGGAGAGTCAAGAGGAGACCCTGACGCAGGTCCAGAGCAGCTGGGAAGAGCTTCAGAGGACGCAGGAAACCCTGAAAGCCAAAACAGAGGACCTGGAGGACCGCTCGCGCAGATGCAACCTCCGAGTGAGAGGGGTGCCGGAGGAACCACAATATAAGAACTGTGAGGAAGTGGCCCAGCGGATCTTCCGGGACCTACTCGCAGCAGCTGGCCCAGGGAGACCTGCAGAGGAGACCCGCCTCGAAATAGAAAGGGCGCACAGGGGTATGGGGCCCATCCGAGACAATAGGCCAAGAGACATTGTGGTCTGCCTGCACTCCTTTAAGAGTAAGGAACTCCTGCTGGGTGCCAGCCGCAAGCTGAAAAATTTCCGTTGGGAGGGGCATACGGTGGAGCTGTACCAAGACCTGTCCCAAGGCACGCTACAAAGACGGAGGGAGATAAGAGAGGTCACCGCATATCTCAGACATGCTGACCTGCGCTACAAGTGGCTCTTCCCCTTCGGCCTCTTTATTACGGTGAAAGGACGATCGAGGACGGTGAGATCCAGTGTGGAGGCGTGGAGAGCACTGAGAGAGCTCGGTGCTGAGAATCTACCAGAGCAAGCCGAGGGCTCTTTCACTCCGCCGAGAACGGGATCCAGGACCGGAGGAGCAGCACAGATGAAATGGCAGAGGGCAAGTGGACGTAGACTGGCAAGAACCACCAAGGACGTGCACCAGAACCGGACCACAGAACAAGAGACTGGCTGAGCTGAAGCATCTTTATAATGGACTGGTATTCTTGAATAAGTTGGGCTGTGGGCGGGGGGGGGGGGAAGGAGAGATGGGCAGTGGGCTAAGGGGAGAGGGAGAGGGGAGGAGGCGGGGACTAGGCTGAGAGGGAGAGAGCCTAGGCTGGGTGGAGAGAGGAGGGGGTTTAGAGGGGGGAGAGTTGGAAGCGAGGGGGGCGGGGGGCGGGGGGCGGGGGAACAGTTGAGGTGGGTAGGTGGGGAGGGAGAGAAGGTCACCGAATTGGAAGTCGTATCTCCGCAGAGGAGAGTTACGAGGGGGGGAGAGGGAGGAGGGGAGGGGAGTAGTAGCGAGGGGGGGAGAGGGAGGACGGGAGGGAACAGCGGGAGGGGGAGTGGGGGGTGGGGGGAGGAGGGGGTGGGTAGGGGGGGGAAGAGGGGGTCAGAGTGGGAGGTGGGGGCGGAGGGACTTAGGGGGACGAGGCAGGGATCTGGGGGTAGGAAAGGAGTTAAAAATTCTCACGTTAAATGTGAAAGGTCTAAACTCACCAATGAAAAGACAGAAATTATATAAGGAGTTAACAAGACACAATGCAGACATAGTGCTGTTGCAGGAGACACATCTATTGAGACAACATGAGACATTGGTGCAACCCCGGGGGTACAAGCACCGTATGTTCGCTTCTAATCTTAAAGAGAAGAAGAAAGGCGGGGTGGGGGTCTTTATCAGAGAGACAGGCCCCATGGAGGTCCAGGTAGTGTCCCGGGATAGGGGGGGGCGGTTTCTCCTGCTGAGGGTAAAGATAGGTGAGGAGTGGTTTTGCGTGGTAAATGTGTATGCCCCTACGGGCCCGCAAACTGAATTTTGGGATGCTTTGAGTGCGCAAGTGGCGGCAATGGGGGATGGGGTCCTAATCTGTGGTGGGGATTTCAATGTGGCATGGGAGGTAGGGAGAGATACGACTGGGCGCAGGGAGGGGAGAGGCACAGATAGGAAACATTACCACAATTTTGTGCGAGAGAACGGCCTGATAGATGTATGGCGGACACTAAACCCGGGGCGGAGGCAATTTTCTTTTTATTCTGCAGCACATGGCACTTACTCCCGGTTGGATGCCATATGGGTAGGGAAGGAGTTAACAGGGCGGCTCCTAGGGGGCGAGATGGAACCCATTACCTGGTCCGATCATGCCCCGGTGGTGGTACGGGTGCGGGTGGAAGGGGAAGATAGAGGCCGCCAGTTCTGGAAGTTGAATGAGGGGCTCCTTGAGGACGAGAGGGTGGTGCGGGAGATTGAAAGGCTCATCCCGGAGTACTTTGACCAAAATGGCGGTGGGGAAGTGCTGGATGGAATAGTCTGGGACGCCTTCAAGGCTGTAATTAGGGGGGTTCTCATAAAGTGGGGGGCCCGCCTAAAGCGAGAGAGGGCGGAGAGGGAGGACCGGTTACGCCGGCAATTGCGGGAGATGGAGGAAAGAGACGGTCAGGACAGAACTGGACAGGTACGGGGTGAGGTGCTGGCACTACGAGCCCAGGTGAATGCTCTTGAAGCGGAGAAGATACAATTCCGCCTGCAGCTGTTAAAACAGAGGTTCTTTGAAGGGGGGAATAAAGCGGGGAAACTTCTCGCGAGACAATTGAAGAAGCGGAGGGAGTGGAATAGGATTACACAGATTAGGAGTACAGGGGGGGTAGTGCAAGAGGCTCCACGAATAAGGGAGGAATTTGTGTCCTTCTATAGCAACTTGTATGCAGCCCGAGCTGCAAGGTCGGGAGAGGACATTCGGGAATATGTGAGGGAAGCAGGGCTCCCGACTCTAACGGGAGACGAACAAGAGGGGCTCGACAGGGAAATACAAGCTGACGAAGTCAGCCAGGCTATCAAGGGCTTAAAAAATGGAAAGGCCCCAGGGCTCGATGGGCTGACGGCAAAGTTTTACAAGCGCTTTGGGAGCCTCTTGCTGAACCCGTTGACCAGGGTATTTAATGGACCGGGAAGGGGGGAGGCACTGCCTGAATCAATGGGCTGGGCAGGTATTACGCTTATCCACAAAGAGGGGAAAGACCCGCAGGAGTGTGCGTCTTACCGTCCGATCTCGCTGCTGAACCTAGATGCGAAACTGCTGGCGAAAGTACTAGCGGTGCGCCTCAATGGAGTGTTAGGTAAATTGGTGCATGAGGACCAGGCTGGATTTGTACCAGGCCGGCAAGTGGCGGATCATATCCGCAAAGTGTTAAATGTGATGTGGTCGACACAGCGGCAGAGGACGGGGGCCTTGTTGGTATCACTGGATGCAGAGAAGGCCTTTGATCAGGTGTCCTGGGATTTTCTCTACGCGGTGTTGGAGGCCCAGGGGTTTGGACCGGGGTTCACACAGTGGATAAGGGCTCTCTATGCTAAGCCGAAGGCATGTGTTCGCGTGAATGGGGGGTACTCTGGTTTCTTCCCCCTAGAAAGAGGGACGCGGCAGGGATGTCCACTGTCCCCCCTACTTTTTGTGCTATCCTTAGAGCCATTGGCAGCGAAGTTGCGCGGCAGCCCTGATATCACGGGGGTTAGGGTGGGACGGCAGGAATCAGAACGTCCCTCTTTGCAGACGATATACTGCTGACACTCACGAATCCCAGCGAATCTCTGAGGGCAGTGATGAGAGAGATTCAAGATTATGGTGAAAGGGCGGGCTTCCGGATTAATTGGGGGAAATCGGAGATCTTGAGTGTAGGGGGGGAGGGGGAGGGGCAGCGTGACTGGCAGCAGAATTTCCCCTTCAAATGGGCAAAGACATCGATCCGGTACCTCGGGGTTCATCTCGGTAGAACCTTGGAGGAGTTGTATGATTTAAATTACAAGAAGTTGGTGGGGCAGGTGGAGGCGAAGCTACAAGGCTGGAGCAGGGGGTATTACTCGTGGTTTGGACGAATAGCGACGGTTAAGATGATGCTTCTCCCCCAGTTCCTCTTTCTGTTTCAGGCTTTGCCAGTCCCAATCCCCCCGAAAGTGCTAAAGAAGATCCAACAACAGGTCGAGCGGTTTATCTGGGGGTCGAGGCGTCCACGGGTGGCGGCAAGGACGCTACAAGTCTCGGTACGGGAAGGAGGGATGGGGGTTCCCAATTTCCGACTATATTATGCGGCAGCACAATTGCGAGCAGTCTACGCGTGGTTGCGGGAACCCCAGAAGCAGTGGGTTCAGCTGGAACTGGCCGAATACAGGCCGGGTGCACTTGAACGGTTAGTATGGGAGGGGAGGGGAGAGAAGGGGAGGAATCCCATTGTGGGGCATACTTTGAAAGTGTGGCAACAGTATAGAAAGCGGCTGGTGGGTGACAAACGATGGTCGGCCACCATGTCATTACAAGCCTGCTGTGCGGAGAGCGGGGGACCGGGAGCCACAGTGCTCCGTAACTGGGCGGCGTTAGGATTGTCCCAGGTGTCCCAGATTGTGGTAGGAGGACATTGTAGAGGATTTGAGGGGGTCCGGGACCTCTATCGTTTGGGGGAGGTAGATAGATTCCCGTATCGGCAGCTATGTTCGGTAGTGAGTACAAAGGGAAGGGAGCAAGGAGGATGGGGGGGAGGTGAATGGTTTGAGGGTGCCTGCCTGGGATCCCTGGGAAGCCAGGGGATGCTCTCCAGGATTTACAGAGGGTTGACAGCGAGGGGGGAAGACAAGTTGAAATACATGGAAGCGTGGGAGAAGGATTTAGGGGTAAGCTGGGGGGTGGAGGAGTGGGAGACAATGGCATTGGGTATAGCACGATTCTCCATTGCCACGACATTGCGAGAGAATGGGTTTAAGGTGCTGAGTCGCTGGTATCTCACACCGGAGCGGTTGTGTAAGGCAGGGGTGTTGCAAACGGATGAATGTTGGCGAAAGTGTGGGGAGCGTGGCTCCTGGCTGCATATGTGGTGGACGTGTCCGGTAGTGGGAGAGTACTGGCACCGCATAGGGGCAAACATCAACAAAATGATGGGGGCGAACCTTGAACTTGGCCCTGAGATGTGTCTCCTGCATAGACCAGATGGGAAATGGGAGGGGGATTGGAAAATTATTTGGTATTGTGTCACAGCGGCCCGCTGCGAAATTGCATGGTACTGGAATAGACCAGCTCTACCCTCCATGGCGAGCTATGCACGCAGGGTGTCGCATCTTTATGCCATGTATAAATTGACTGGGGAGCGGGGAGGGAGAGGGGAGCAAATGGAGAAGCGGTGGGCAGGGGTTTGGAGGTGGTTGCGGGAAGAGGGGTGGAAGTAGGGAGGGGGTGGGGGGATGGCAAATAGGAGGAGAAATGATTAGACTGTGTGTTAGTTGAAGAGTTGTCTCTTATGCTGTTTGCTGAACCCTTGATGCCTTGGAGTTGTTGAGTATATGCTAATGTAACTGTTACAAATGTTAATAAAAATTTAAATAAAAAAAAAAAACTGCCCTACTAGGATGCCCCACGGCTATTCTGGAAGTTATCATCTCTAGGGTGTTTCAGTTCCAGTGCTCATTCAAGCCTGAACCTTTGTACCTAGGCTGCCAAGAAGGGCGACAAATCATGATAGCAGATTTTGTAAAGTAGGGCTGGGCTGAACTAAAAAGTAGTCATTTTGGATAGGTTAAAATCATTTCAGTTATTTGCTTTACTGGAAAGAAAAAGTAGGCGTCAGGTACATGGATATAGCCGTAACTTAAAACAAACAAACAAACAAAAAAAAAAACCCTAGGAATATTTTAGACTGTTTTTTCCCATGTGTTTTAACGTCTTTGCAGTCCCTATATGCAGGTCCAGCACTTGCTCTTAAATGGATAATTTTGGGAGTTGTAGCTCACAGACTATAACATATTTATTTAAGCTAACACGTGTTTTCCAAACATTAAAAAAGGATCAGTCATTAATATTAGTTATTCTTCTGTTTATTTTCATTCTATTCTTCTTTTAACGAATCCCACATTGCCAAAGTCTACACTTGAAACAGATCCGAGGTGGCAGCAGAGCTGTTAACTTCAGTCAGGAGTACTGAAAAGCAACTCTGAACCTGCTGCATGAGGCAAAATGACATGGGATGGGCAATTATTCACACTGCATTTTCACGAATAAAGCACAATTTACCCATGTACTAGGGGTGTGCGCATGGTTCATTACAGCACCTTTAACATGCATGGGTTGATATTCAGTGTCAGCAGGCCAGGTGATTTTAAAGTACCTGGTTGCTGCCACCTTAATTCGACAGAGCCTATCCGTGTCTGGCACTGAATACTTGGTTTTGCCGGAGGGCATCGTTGCTATCCAGTTAGAGGTATTATTCAAACCCTAACCAGACAGCAATAACCAGATAAAGTTAGTACAGCCATTGATCTGACCTTACTATACCTGGTTCAGCTATCCAGTTAGTGGCTGAAGATTGCCGCTGATTGGATCGTTGCTGGGATCACCCCCGATCTGTTTCGAGACCACCCTAGTTTTAACCTGGTGTTTTTTCTGAAGTCCATGGAGATATTCGGTGGCTTTATCTAGATAGTGCCGCTGAATAGTGGGCTCGCCCCACCATCCTCTGCATAGAGATAGATGCTGAACATACATGGAGAACGTTGGCCGCCGCCACTCTACAGATGGTGACAGCATTCAGCTGAGCTGTTTAATTTACTGGATGGATTGGAACAACCAGCCTCCGCTCTCGCTCTGCTCCAGCACTTTCTGGATAGTGCCAGGGTGATGTGTAAGAATTTCCAACTGCACTGTCTGGTCCACTGAACAAATAAGGGAGGCAACAGGTGGCGAAAATATTGCATGTGACCAGTGTTTTGGCAGATCAGTTGTCCAGCAATTTTCAGGGGACCCGACTTATTTGAAATGTTCCTTGATCTTGGGCATAAATTTCTTGTGTAATCTCTAACCACTTGTCGGGCTTGCAGAAACACTCCAAATCAAAATTTTGACCCTAATGTTTTACATTTAGCCACTACGGAGTCAACTTCAGCAAAGACTGTCAGAATCTAGTCTTTCTATGTCCTTAAATCATAGGCTGTCTTTTGGCAATACCATACACCTGTCCCATGATGAAGATTGCTAAGCAATTCAACTTTCTGCTGAATGTATAGCACATGCCCCTTCTTTTTTAACTGCTGGACTGATCTTTCTTTTTCCAAACAGAGCTGTCGTTATGTTTCTTTTTTTAACCAGATTTACCCCTGCCACAAACATTGGGAAGATGTAACAGCAATAAACGGTACATGAGGGCAGATAAATACTGAAATGACCCATCTAGCTTGCCCAGCATGGTTTTAAGGGTTGCAAGAGACTCTCTCTGCACATTTCCCCCTGTGTCTGCTATATAGGGATGTAGTCACAGCTCAGTTCAGGTTATCTAACTAACTGTCCTCCTATGCAGGTCACTTCCATGCCTTCTGTTCACCAGAGCTGCTTGATCTGCCCAGGAACAGCTTACTGAGGTCTTTTGGCCCTTTCACTGCCGGACTCGCTAGTCCTGGAAACAATGGGAACAGGAGAGGAGTAGTGCTGATATTGTGCCATGGCCTTGTGTGTACTCTACAGGAATGACCTGCAGTAAACTCAGGCACTTTAAACCTCCATCCTGCCAGACTCCACTGTCAGAAACACTCTGAACGAGAGAGGATATATGTAGCGGGTGTGCTAAGGCTGCGCCAGCAGCAAATGGTTGAGAATGAAGCCTTGGCCTATGATAGCTGCACAACACACACATTCCAGATAATTGAGATTTTGGCCTGGAGACTGCAGACTTTTTCTCTGGATGATGGGCATTTCCGGTAGATAGATCTTTGGATAAATGGCGCTCACCTATAACAACTGTATTCCATCATGCCATTTTCAGCTTTTTGTTAGAAAGCATCTTGCAAATACAGTACAAATCTAGTAAAGCTGTAGATTCAAATTTCCAAAAGCAGTTATTTCCACTCAGACCCATAAGCTACTGAACCTCCTCATGATTTAGCATTTCCCTCGGTTTTCTTTAATCCACCATTACTGTGCCGGTCATAGACAGCAAACACAGTGCAATGCTTCTAGTCATGTTGACGATGGCTGTCGCTGGATTGTGCTATCTGAAAATAACATCCACCCCTTGTGGCAAAAAACACACCTTGTTTTACAATATGTGCACTTCTGGTCATTCCTAAATGGAGTAGCTGGGGGCGAGGGCTCTGGTTAGGGCAGGAAACTAGTTTGATAATCCTTGCACACCTTTTCTGCAGGTGCAAATCCATGGTCCCTGAGGGTCCTGAACATTCAAAGGGAAATACCAGGGGGATTTTCCCTTTAAAAATTATTGAAACAATTTCTAATCTGCCAATTTTAAGAAACTCATCTTTTACAGAGTGGCTTATTCTTAGCAGAGTAATTGAGAAATTTGTTTGCAAGATCCCTAGGCAATTTTAAACTTACCCTTCACATGAAAGAAACACAGCCATATCTTTAACTTATCAGCTTTCATTAATATTACTTCCCCCTTTCTCCATTCCTTTTCTAGGAGTATTTTATTTCTCTTGTTTTTCCATTTTCTTTCTCTCCTATGACTGTGCACTGCCGTCATCCTCATTGCACGTCTATTCTCATGCTTTCATTTCGTCTTCTAAATAGTAGTACTCTTCTTCCTCAAGCATGGACTTTAGAAAATCCAACTGATCAAAGGTATTTGACGGCAGCCTTCTTACTGCCCACATGATTGCAAATCTACAATCACAGATTTTGAACCAATTTTCAAAGTGAAAGTATGTTCACACTTCAACGTTCTCCTTTTCCCCACCAAAATGACTCAAGTACATTTGAAATTCAAAAAACATGTGTTCCAATCCCTGCTCTGGGAATGCTGCCTCTAAACATGGGCAAACATACGTGCATTGTGGTACAACATGTCTACTTTTACCCGCACAAAGGATGGATTATTTCCAAAAAGTCCATTTTGCCTAAGAAATGACCTTGAAAAGTGCCCTCCCCATGCATTAATTGCTGTGCCCAGTTTTAGAGAGCCTTAATGCTATTCAAGTTACCTTATCTTCATACTCATCATCATCACCTAGGTCCATAGTCTCCTGTAAAATACAAAAAGCATATGGCATTCATTCCCAAGTGATGCTGGTATTGAAAACATTATTGAAATTCCACATTCTGCCCCTCTACAGCCATTTTTCCGTGCTCTAATTTATGACAAACAGTTCTAAATTTTATGCTTTAACCTTTCAAGCTGAAGGACTTTTCTCTAAGATCCCAAATAATAACGTAGAGTATAATAACCTACATAAAATTTATACCTGTAAATAAAGCTATTAGCTGTTCTATCTAGTAGTTTGGAGGCGACAGGCATTTAAATGGATTGTCAGGTTCTACTATTTGAAACAGCTTTATTCTTACGCTGATAAATGAGCCAGTGGTATTTCAAGGTTGAGGACTTTACACTCAGTTTGCCGTAGGTTCATTGCTATGACAATTTCTATATCCCTTTAGGGCTATTATTGAAATTCTTGGCAGTAGAAAATACATTTGTGAGAACATAATCTTAGGAATCAGATACAGCTTTGTGTTTGTACACACGTTTTTTATCTCCATCAAAAAATGCAAAATATTCAGTTGAATCCAAGTGTGACTTTTACTAGAGAAGGACATGATTAAACATGAAAACAAAAAGCAGAACTCTTTGGAACTGTTCCTAAGCATCACAATTCAAATGATATTGTCATTAGGATTCAAAATACAAACCGTAAATCTCTGTTGGATCAGAGAGAAGAAGAAAAACATGCAAGTCTTACACATACCCCGACGATTTAAAAATCACATGAAGATGCAATGTGTGCCTTTAAGTCAACGCTGAACCCTAGCGACCAAACAGTTCCTGGGTTTTCTTGACAGTGTGATCAGATGTAGACTGAGGTAATGGAGAGTTAAGTGACTTGTTGAAAGCCACAAGGAGTGTTAGTGGGAATCAAACCCTGGTCCCTTGGTTACCAAACCAGTGCTCTAACCATTAGGGTCCTCCTCCACTCCATCATCATATAGCACACCTATGGTGTTGATACTTGAAACTAATTTTAAAAAATCAAGTTTACCTTGGGGGGGATCCTTAATAGGACAAGCAAATATTATCCTGAGAAATTCAAGTGCAGGAACCTTAAAGAACATACAATCCATTTTTTATACCTAGAGAAGGGATCCATGTCATCCCATAAACAACTGTACAGAACATTTTAGTGAATTTTCAGCTTAGTCTGATAAAAGACAACATAGCCTACAAAGTGTCCAGCTAGCTCTAGAACCAACAGGTCTCTATAGTGGATTTTCAGAAAGTAACTGACAAGGTCCCTCATAAGACACTCTTGGCGAAATTAAAAAGTCAGTTTACTATTGTGTATTAGGAAATGGTTAAAAGACAGAAAGCAGAGTAGGGCTAATGGCCAATCTTCTCAATGGAAAAAGGTGAATAGTGGAGTACCCCAGAGATCTGTGCTGGGCCCACTGTTTTTTAACATATTCACAAATGACCTGGCAAAGGGAATAATGAGCGAGGTGATCAAATTTGCAGATGACACAAAATTATTCAAAGCTGCTAAAACAGAAGAAGACTGTGAAAATTTGCAAGAGGACCTTGATAAATTGGAAGACTGGACATCCAAATGGCAGATGTGGGCAAGTGGAAAGTTATTCACCTAGGAAAGAACAACCCAAACTATAGTTACACAATGCAAGGTTCCATATTAGGAACCACCAACCAGGAAAAGGATTTAGGTGTCATCGTGGATAATATGTTGAAACCTACTGCTCAGTGTGCAGCGGCAGCCAAGAAAGCAAATAGAATGCTAAGAATCATAAGGAAAGGAATGGAGAATAAAACAAAGGATATTATAATGCCTTTGTATTGTTCCATGGTGCAATCACACCTTGAATATTGTATGCAATTCTGGTTGCCATATTTTAAAAATAATATAGCAGAATTAGAAAAGGTACAGAGAAGAGTCATCAAAATGGGAACCAAGAGACCAGGTTTTGATTCCTACTAGCACTCCTTGTGGCTTTGGGCAAATCAGTGGTGTCCATTCCCTTCTAGTTCCGCTCCTTCCTCACTGTCCAGCTCCTTCTAGTCCAAATACCATCCCAGGTATCAGCTCACTTCCACTCCCAGTGTCATCCCATGTCAGCTCCCTTCCAGTCACCCTACCCTCTGTCCATCCCCCTACTAGTGCCATCCCCATGTGCCCCCTCCCTTCCAGCCTCCTTCCCATTACCCAGTCACCTACCAGTACCAACCCCAGGTGTTAGCTCCCTTCGAGCCCCCTCCTCCTTATCCCCTCTGGCAGCTCCCTTCCTGCCACCGCACTTTGAATATTGTGTGCAATTCTGGTCACCGTATCTTAAAAAGGATATCGCATTATTAGAAAAGGTACAGAGAAGAGCCACCAACATGGTAAAGGGGATGGGAGGATACTCCTATGAAGAGAGGCTAAAAAGGTTAGGGCTCATAACCTGGAAAAGAAACGGCTGAGGGGAGACATGATAGAGGTCTATAAATTAATGAATGGAGTGGAACGGGTAAACGTAGATCGATTGTTTACATCATCAGAATATAAAAAGACTAGGGGACATGCAATGAAGCTACAGGGTAACCTATTTAAGACTAATAAGAGAAAATATTTTTTCACTCAACGTGTAATCAAACTCTGGAATTTGTTACCGGAGGATGTAGTAAAAGCTGTTAGTGTAGCTGGGTTTAAAAAAAGGTTTGGACAAGTTCCTGGAGGAAAGGTCCATAAACCATTATTAAAAGGGACCCAGGATATCACTGCTTGACCCAATACAAGCACTGAGGAACCTGTGTCTTTTGGGGAGACTTCTAGGTACTTATGACCTAGTTTGGCCACTGTTGGAATCAGGATACTGGGCTTGATTGTCCTTGCTCTGACCCAGTATGGCATATCTTATGTTCCTCCCCTCTGTCTCATGTGCCTTCCAGCCACCTCCTTCCCCTCTATTTCAGCTGCCTTGCTGCCACTTCCTTTCCCAGCTCTTTCAGCTTCCTTCCAACCCTCACCTTCCCTCTGTGTCAGTCCCTTCTGCCACCACCTTCCCCTTGCAGCTGCGGCTCCTGCTTCTTACAGAGGGGCAGCTGCAATAAAGCTAATTTATAAACAAAAGGAAACTTGTGCAGAGCCCTCCAACCCTATGAAACCCCTGCTGCAGCGTCCCACCCCCTGTAGCGTCACTTCCTTTTGAGTGCAGGCGCTGCAGCAGGGGTTTCATAGGGATGGAGAGTTCTGCACAGGTTTCTTTTGTTTTTAAATTAGCTTTATTGCAGCCGCTGCTCTGTAAGAAGCAGAAGCAGCAGCTGCAAAGGGAAGGTGAGGCTGCATGGTGGGGGCCGGGGAACACAGATGAAAAGCCGGTTTTCTGCTCTGGCCACTCCCGGTCTCATGGCCAGAGCAAAAAAACGGCTTTTCAAGGGCTGGTTTTCCATCTCTGCCAGCAGTCGGTATGGCCACGGAAAAATCGGCTGGTTGGCAACCCTAGTAGGAACTGAGTGTGGAGCACTAGCTTTTGTTTTGCGCCTTTGAAATATTGTTTTGTAACTGCACTAATAAAGACTTGTGTGTATCTCAATTGGCTGTGGATCCTTGGGTCACTGCCCTTCGCGCGCACCCTTATACCACATATGGTGTTAGAAGTGGGATGCTTCTTCTTAACCCAGTAACAGAAGAAACATCCCACAGATACCACCACAGGTACAGAAAAGAAGAAGGGAGGGTCTTTACTTCCATTTTTGTACACGGCTAAAGGGGTTAGTTCTGCCACAGTTAGGGAAGGGAGCTCAGTTTAGTTAAAAGCTGGACAGGCAGGAGTTTTGTTTCTTTTTTCTACCAGGTGGGTTGGAAAGAAATAATTAAACAAAAAAAAATGGAGGCCCTAGTGGAAGGACAGCAATATTTGCAGCATGCCCTAGTGGAAGGACAGCAGCAACAACAACAACAAATACTTCAGAAATCCTTGGAAATGCAGAAGGGTTCGCTAGCACAAATCTCCCAGGCATTCCAAGAGAGCCAGTCACATGCCCTGGTACCACCCCTGCCTAAATTAATGGAGGGTGAGGACCCAGACCACTTCCTAATAAATTTTGAGCAGACAGCCAGGCTGGCTGGGTGGCTGGAGACAATGTGGACTACATATTTGGGCATCTTTCTGACTAGAAGTAGTCAAGCCGCCTTTCAGGAGGCTAACCCTGATGGGGAAGCCACCCATGCAGCAGTAAAGGCCGCCATACTTAAGCAAGCTGGGTGTACTCCAGAGGCTTACCGGCAACAGCTCAGAAAAGGAGCTCTGGGACCTAAAGAAAATCCCTGGAGTTTCTTCTATAGACTGAAAGGGATTGTTTGGAAATGGTTATAATCAGAGGAGATGACCGGAATGGAGATAGCCAAGATTGTTCTGCTGGAACAGTTTCTAGAGGGCTTGACCTCTACCATGAGACAGTGGGTTCACCAGTTTTCTAAGTTGACCCTGGAAAACGCTGTGGAATTAGCAGAAGGATTTTATGAAGCTCAGCCTGTAACTGAGGCACCCAAGGCAAAGGAAACAAGGTCAACCACATCCGAGGGGGGCTGGGGAGGTAAACCTGAGCCTTTGAAGAGCCCCACACCAAGGCCTCTGCGGTCCCCAACCATCCGAGGATCCAGGGGTGGCTTTTTGACTTACTTCATTTGTGGAGGTAGAGGCCATTATACCCATGGATGCCCTATGGCAATGGGGAAACCAGTGGATAGAAATGTGATGGCCTCCCATGAATGCAGTATTGTGGAAGCATTCCTAGTGGAGGGAGAATATTTGTGATACCCGTAGAGCTGGAAGACACCTGTCTACAAGCCCTGGTAGACTCTAGAAATGTGAGGACTCTCATCAGGCAGGACACCAGGACAAGAAATCAGATCAACTATGAGAAGTTCATGACCTTAGCTTGCATCCTAGGAGATCAACAGACATATCAAACGGTGAAAGTTTAATTAGAAACCCCCATGGAAACAGAGAGAATCTTGAGGTGGTGGTTGTACCCTGGCTGACTTATCCAGTCATAGACAGAGATTTCCCAAATTTCAAGGATCTCTGGAACTGGGGAAAAAGCAACCCAGACGAGGGGACTGCAAAGGATTTTCCGGAACTCTTCCATTTGTGGGACCCAGACTTATTTATGAAGGATCCCAAAACTCCCAAGTCCCACAGGCAGCACTGGTTGGAGAGGGCCCATCATAACTGGAATGTGGAGGCAGTTGTAGAGGGGGGTTCTGAAATGAAGGATTTCCCAGAAGGAACTGCAGATGATTCTCAAGAAAACTCAACACCACAAGGAACGAGGAACAGTCCACCTGACTGGGGTGGAATAAAGAGTCCAGGCCAGTTTAAAAGAGCCCAAAGTGAAGATGACACCCTTAGGAATGCCTGGGACCAGGTTCAAGAGGTAGAAGGAAAAGAGGTAGAGAAGTTGGTAGTTCCCGGCAATATCAACGGCAGATAATGAAGTCTGCCCATAGTCATCCCTTAGGTGGACACCTGGGAGTGGAGAAACCTCAGGAGTGCATTTTAGCCCAGATTTACTGGCAGGGGCTTCGTAGACATGTACAGCTCTTTTATTTATTTATTTATTTATTTAACAGTATTTCTAAACCGCCTTATCATAATAATCAAGGTGGTATCACAGCAAACAATCTGGTAGTGTGAGTGTGTTATACATGCAGTGAGGGTGAAAATTTAGTTGTGTGCGTGTTGTATTGTGTGCTAGATTGGTTTGAGCTATGTACAAAGTGGGCTATATACAGTGGTGCTAAAAACATTTTATATACATACAGTGTTAGGCGGTAACGTGTGCTGCTATACAGTCACTTAGGTTATGTGACGTGTCCATAGTGTTCTATGAACAGCATGGTTTTCAGCTGTTTTTGCCCATCTTGCCCCACCTGCCAGATGCATAGTCCGACAAAGGTTAGACCTGTCCCTCTAGTGCCAATGCCTATTGTCAAGGCCCCATTTGAAAGGGCTGCAATGGATTTGGTGGGACTCTTGGAATGCACTCCCCATGACAACAAATTCATCCTAGTGGTAATGGACTATGCCACATGGTATCTGGAAAAGACACCATGCAGAAAACTAAGACCACAACATTGGCCAATGCATAATGGGAGCTCTTCTCTCGGTTGGGATAACTGCTGAAATACTCCTGGACCAAAGGACACCATTTGTCTCCTGCGTAATGAAACAGATATGCACCTTTTTGAAGATCAAAACTTTGAGGACATCGGTGTTTTTTTTTTAATGTTATCTTTAATAAATTTTCCATTACATATACAAGTAAACTACTTGTTCAGAAAAGTCTTATATTTGGAGCAATTAAACATACTTCATACAAAATACAAGAAAACAATTTTCCAAAGAAAGACACAAGCACACATCTGAGGCAGACCAAAGAAGAAAATAGCATTCCTTATCATTAATCTAACAATCTTCAGGAAATAAAAACGAATGAAAGCCAGATACAGCAGCCTAACCAATCAAACGGGTACTAAGCTGACATACTTTAAGCAGTACTAAGTAAAGCTCGCTGAGCTGACACAAAAGCTGTTAACTGAATTGGATCAGTAAACACATATCTCACAGATTTATACCTAATAATACATTTACAGGAATATTTTAGGAAGTACAAAGCCCCAAGCTGCAGCATACCAGATCGCAGCAGCAGAAATTCCCTCCTGTGCCACTGTGTCTCATGAGAAACATCAGGCTAAATCCTGACCTTACAGGAAAGAAACATCTCATCCTTATGACAGAAAAATAACTTCATGAGCCAGTCTTGGTCTGCAGATAGGGCAAGGGTCACCAGGAGAGCCACAGGGACAGCAGTAGCAGGGTCCGAGAACTTGAAAACAGCCAAAATAGACGTTGCCTGAGCCTGCGACGACTCCTGGCAAACCCATCCGAGGTTTAATGCTTTAGCATAACGTTGAAACAAATGCTAAAGAAATTTGTGAACAAAGAGAGGAAGGACTGGGATATTTTACTCCCCTATCTTTTGTTCGTCATAAGGGAAGTACCCCAAAGTTCGACCGGCTTTTCCCCTTTTGAGTTGCTGTATGGGCAACAACTCTGGGGAATCTTGCAGATACTTCTAGAGACCTGAGAAGAGGAACCAAGTCCTGGCCAGAATATAGTAGACTACGTACTGTAGATGCAGAAACGCGTAAGGAAAGCTGGGACAACAGCGAGACAGTACCTGGAGAAAGCTCAAGAGGTCCAGGTCCGTGCTTATAATCGAAAAGCAATGCAGCGGACTTTTCAGCCCAGGAACCGAGTCTTAGTTTTGCTCCTTATCTTGGAGAGTAAACCTTTCTGTAAATGGCAGGGTCCCTATGAGGTAGTAGAACAGATAGGACCTGTCAATTACAAGATTGCGCAGCCAGACAAAAGAAAGAAACTCGCAGTCTATCATGTGAAGCTGTTGAAAAAGTGGACTCCTGCCCTGGATGTGATGGTCCCAGGAGAGGAGTTTAGACCTGAGGTGCAGACACCTTCTGAATTAGACCAGGATCTGTTTGGGGAATACCTATCAAATAGCCAGAAAATGGATCTAGAATGTCTAGTTCAATGGAATATGGATGTGTTTTTCAATGTTTCGGGATGTACCATATTGCCTACCATAACATTGTCATGAGGTGACAGAACATCAACAGCCTTAACGACTTCCAGAAACACAAAGACAGGCCATCACGAAGGAAGTAGAGGATGTGCTTAAACTGGAAATAATAGAAGAGTCCCAAAGCAACTGGTCCTCCCCCCACTGTACTGATGCCTAAGCCAGATGGGAGCATCCGGTTTTGCATAGACTTTAGGAAGGTGAATGCAGTTTCCAAGTCGGATGCCTACCCCATACCCAGCCCAGAGTGGATGACCTTATTGAAGGCCTAGAGGGAACCCGGTTCATTTCAATGTTGGACTTAACAAAGAGATATTGGCAGATCCCTCTAACTCCTGCAGCCAGGGAGAAGACTGCATTCTCTACAGTCCAAGGAATATTCTGCACTTCATGGTGCTGCTTTTGGACTGCATTGGGCTCCCGCTACATTTCAGCACCTGGTAGACCGACTACTGAGGCCCCATGGGGGGTATGCGACAGCTTACCTGGATGATATTGCGATCTATAGCCATGACTGAAAAACTCACCTGTCGCATCTACAAGCTGTGTTGATGATTTTGAGGAAGGCCGTTCTGATGGCCAACCTAAAAAAAAAGTTTCCTGGGAGGCCGAGAGGCCTAATGCCTGAGATATTCGGTCAGGAATGGTCGAGTGCGGCCTCAACTTAAGAAGGTAGAGGCCATTTCCCAGATACCAGCTCCTAAAAATAAGAAACAGGTATGGGCCTTTTTGGGAATGACTGGCTATTATTGCCAATTTATTCCAAAGCTGGCAGTAATAGTTGAACCCTTGACATGGCTCCTCTAGAAGATGGCATCAGACAAGATTGTCTGGATAGCAGAATTGAAGGAGGCCTTCCAGTAGTTGAAAACAGTCTTGTGTTCAGAACCAGTCCTAGTTGGTCCACACTTCACTCAGCCATTTATCATACAGATGGATGCCTCGGTTGTAGGACTTGGGGCTGTTTTAGCCCAGAACATAGGGGGAGAAGAACATCCTGTGGCTTTTATTAGCCAAAATGTATTTCTGCAGGAACAGCATTATGCCACCATTGAGAAGGAGACTCTAGCAGTCAAGTGGGCTCTAGAGACTTTTCAGTATTATCTGCTTAGCTGCCCTTTTAGGATGATTACAGATAAGGAGACCAATGGACAGATCATGCGCTGATTCATCAGCCTCCAACCCTTTCTGTATGAGGTCCGACATCGAGCTAGTAAGGCACACCAAAACACTGACTTCTTGTCCCGCATAGAGGGCCCAGGGATGCTGGATGCTCAACCGCCTAGGGTTGAGCTGAGAGCGAGGGTATGTGATAGAATATATAAGAAACTCCCCATCTCCCAGCCAAGCTCAGAACCAGTGAGGCAATATAGGGGGAGAAAGCGTAGTTATTCACTTGTAACAGATGTTCTCCAGGGACTGCAGGAATCAATCCTCACAAATGGGTGACATCAGTGCTGATGGGAAATGCACCACACATGCATGGTCCCCTTACTGTGCAAGGGTGCTATCTTGCCTCTGTCTAATGACATACAGTAGTTAAGACAGCAAAAATAAAATACAGTAAAGAAGCAACTCCAAGGGGAGGAGGAAGGGTTGTGAGGACTGATTCCTGCTGTCTCCGGAGAATACCTGTTACAGATGAGTAACTACGTTTTCTCTGGGACAAGCATGAAGTCAGGCCTTACATATGGGACTCCCCAGCTACAGGCTACCAAGAACCTGTAAAAAATGCCATGGTGGCCAGAAATGTGAGCCGTGAGCTGCAGCAGTTAAGTCCCAATGGAGAGACTCTCACAAGACCCAGGTGTCTGGCGGAGAACCAGCACTTCAGTAGCCTGAACACAGGGTAGGAGGGAAGGGTAGGAACAGGGCAGGGTAGGAGGGTAGGATTTGCCTACATCCCAAAGAGATTATGGAGTATGGCCTGGCCAAAGATGCTATCCCATCGGGACTCCCTCTCTCCAGGTAGTAGTGAGCTGCGAAGGTATGTACAGAAGACCAGGTGGCGATCCGGCAGATTTATGTGACAGGTACAGAACTCAGATTGACCACAGAAGTAGCCATGGCTCTGAGGCAGTGCGCCAGGACCCACTGGTCTAGTGAGATCACAGCCTGCACACAGGCGAGGGCAATGCAGTCCACCAACCAAGAGGACAGAGTTCGCTTAGTCACTGGGAGCCCCAGTCGACTGGGGTCATAGGAGACGAAAAGCTGAGGTGCTTTGCGGTGGCCCTGAGTCTGTTGCAGATAGGATAGGGCCCTTTTACAATCCAAAGTATGGAGGATGGTCTCCGCCTTGCCAGTGTGAGGCCTTGGAAAGAAGTGCGGAGCATCACCTCCTGATCGAAGTGGAATGGGGATACCACTTTTGGCATTAACTAGGGGTGTGTGTGGAGCACCACACTGTTCTTCTAGAACCTCACATAGAGAGGCTCTGTCATCAGAGCCTGGAGCTCTCTGACCCTGTGAACTGACATGAGTGCTACGAGAAAGATGACTTTCCAGAGGAGGTACCGCAAGTGGCAGGTAGCCAGGGGCTCAAACGGCAGCTTAGTAAGCTGCAAGAGCACCACGTTGAGATCCCATTCCGCCAATGGAGGATGGATGGGGGGTTTGGATATCATGAGGCCCCGCAGAAACCGCGATACAAGGGGCTGAGCCGAGAGGGATTTTCCCTGAATGGCATGGTGATGGGCTGCCATAGCGAACATGTGCACTCTGAGTGAGTTGGACTTTAGTCCCACCAGCGGCAAGTAGAGTACTGTAGGTACTGGAGCACCATCTGAACTGAGGAGAACAGGTTCGCCTGCTTCTCAGCGCACCAGATTGAGAAGCTACGCCACTTGAAGGCATACGCCCTCCTCATGGAGGCCTTGGGGGAGGTCAGAAGGACCTCTTCTATGTCCTGTGGGAGATTGAAGGGAGCCAGGGCTACCCTTTTAGCAGCCAAGCCGTAAGTGATAGGGACCCCAAGTTGGGGTGCAGGAGAGAGCCCTTCTCTTGTGATAGCAATCCTGGGGCACGGTCCAGGGAAATTGGCAACACCGCCAACAGGTGAAGAAGCAGCGGAATCAAGGTTGTCTGGGCCACCATTGGGCTATCAGAATCAGTGATGCCCTGTTGCGCTGGAGCCTTAAGAGAGTCTTGGCGACCAGTGGAGTCGGCAGGAAGGTGTAAAGGAGGCCTTCCATCCATGGAATGAGGAACACGCCCGCTGCCACCCAGGATGAGTGTGGCTTGCAGGAGCAGAAGCAGGGCAACTGTATGATGTCTGGGCTGGTGAACAGGTCCACTAGAGAGATGCCCCAGAGTCGAAAGAAGGCTAAGTAGGTCACAGGTACTAACTTTAATAAGGAAATTCCCTACGCGTTTCAGCTGGAAGCCTTCATCGGGGGGTATGCATCTAAAAGTAACAGTACAATCTATTAATAACATAACTAAAAATCTTAAAAAATGTATGTGACAGATATATACATAAAAAATGTGTATACATAAGAAATTAAAAAAGTTTAAAAACAGAATGTTTCAGCAAATGACAAATAATATATGGAAACATAAATATATGAATATGTATAAATAAACATAAATATAAATAACTATATGAATAAAAACAGGGAAGCCAAATGAATAATAAAAAACAAAATTAAAACTGTTACTGTGGAATGGACTACAGAGAGGGTACTCACATAATGCACCTTCTGAGAATGAAGCTCTTGAAAAAGACCTCTTTCAAAGTGATAACTCAAAGCTAGGAGATAAAAATAATAAAATTATATGAACACGTAGTGTGAATCATGAAGGAACATATGAAGCCAGAACAGAGAGGAGACTAATTTAAAACGTCATATGTGGCCAAGCCATTAAAATCAATGCAAAAAAAGCACACAGAGCCAGAACGGAGAGGGAAGGAGGAATGAAAAAGACTAATTGTAACACCATTTATTTATTTATTTATTTATTTATTAACAATTCTTATATACCGCACTATTAGACATCAGCGCGGTTTACATTGAACAGAAAACATCCGACAATTTACATATGTCTGGTCATTACATTTAACAGGAAGTATAACTTGGAGAAATAGGGTAACTAAATACAATGGTGGTTTATCTGATAAGGGTTTATCATGTATTCAGCCAGATCATGGCAAATATGGGACAAAGGGCAGGAGCATGTAGGTTTTTCTAAATTATCATAAAATGTAACAAAT
The DNA here is from genome assembly GCA_033557465.1 of Ichthyophis bannanicus. Classification (NCBI taxonomy): domain Eukaryota; kingdom Metazoa; phylum Chordata; class Amphibia; order Gymnophiona; family Ichthyophiidae; genus Ichthyophis; species Ichthyophis bannanicus. The sequence continues at coordinate 235,427,078 of CM066043.1, read as the reverse complement.
TCATTACCCAGTAAAACATGAAATGTAAGCTTACAACATGAAGTATCATTCATCTTGAAAGGAAACTGAATGGCAGCGTCTCAAACTAAAAACTTCCGTTTCATGCCAAAAGACATGATTGACAATTGGACGCGCATGTCCGTAGGGAGAAGGCGGCACAAATGAGAACGGAGACTGCATTGAGGAGTTGATCCCAAAATAAATATATTAAAAACATAAAATCATGCGTGTTAATAAAGGTATATTGAAAAAACTGTACATAATGAAGCTAATCTTCGTGTTTAAAATGATTATAAAAAGTGAAAGGCTGATAATGCCGAAAACGGCAAACAAGACCAGCAAGGTACAATGTAGTTTCGCTCATGTGCTAGATGGGACTATCGGAATGCATCCTTTTAAACAATGGCCACAATCAACCAAGAGAGTACATAAACAAAAAAGTATATTAAAAAAACAGCAATTGAAAATTACAATACTAAACAATCGGAGGACTAAATAATAAATCGAGAGAAGGTGCACGATAGTAATAGTTAAAAACAAATTGCTCTTTGTACCGGGGACTGTAAAAATATGTCATATGATAGATAAAAAATAAAAAGGTAAAAAACTGAACTGTAGAATAAATAAAATTATATCATTTATTAAAAATCTCGTTATAAATGTGAGTGATATTGTTTTATGTTAAAATAACAAATGGTGCTTACTCAATCAACAAAGGAAGACGATGTGTAAATATCTTGCCATACAAATATTTTAAAAAGTGTGTGTATATCCTTGGAGGTTCACAATTGTTTCTCTGTGTATTATAGAGATATTTACATCTCAAGTGTCGACAGACAGGCTGTCCATTCAAAGACAGAGCTCTTGTGACTCTATGCTCATGTGTGCAAGAGAAACAGCAGAGAGTTGTCCATGGTAAGGACCCTCTAGAGGTAGGTGCCTGAAAGGGCATCCCGGCCTGCAGGTGGTGGAGGATATGCCACCAGTCGAGGAAGTCCGCCATCTGGCGGGTCACTCTCACCCTGTCCTGAAGCCTACCTATGGCATGTGTCCACTGAGAATGAAGGCACCAATGGGCCGTCCTCATGTGTAGGCGGGCGTATGAGGTCACGTGGACCATAGAGTCCATGTGGTCCAGCAGGCGGAGAAGCTGGGTGGGTAGCGACTGGCAGTGCTGTACCTCTGCGGCTAGCCTCCTGAGGCATTTTGACATATCCTGAAGAAGGAAGGCTTTGGCCTGGAGGATGTCTAGTGAGCCCCTATGAATTCCAGGGCACTGAGCAAGGGGGAGGTGGGGCTTGGGGAAATTAATGACGAATCACAAGTACAGCAGGGTGCGTTTGGTGACATGGTGCACCTCTGCAGCTGTGCCTTCCTTTATGAGCCAGTTGTCCAGGTAGGGAAAGATGAAGGCCCCTTGGAGACGAGGCCAGTACACTTTATTGATATTGACCTCCTCCCACCACAAAGCAGAGTTATTTTTGGTGGTTGGGATGGATCAGGATGTGCGTGTATGAATCCTTCAAGTCTAAGGCGCATAGCCAGTTTCCCTGCTAGATGTATGGCAGCAGTGTTCTAAGGGAGAGCATCTTGAAATTCTCCCTTACCAGAAATATGTTCAGGTCCTGCAGGTCCAAGATGGGCCTGATGCCCCCTGTTAGCTTGGGAATAGGGAAATACCTGGAGTAGAAAACGGTGTCCCAAAAATGGTTGGGCACTGGTTCCACTGCCTTCTCCTCGAGGAGATCTGCAAGACCGGTGTGGAGCAGAGTCTAGAGGAGGAGAGGTCATAAAGGGCTCTCCTGGAAAGTATGAGGGTGGTGCCCGTTGCAGGCTAGTGGCACTCAAGGATCGGCTCAATGTCTGGGGAAGCCCGTGATGTTGAGGGTCCTATTGTTGGGGCAGATGAATCAAAAGAAATGGACAAACACCCGTTGCATGGCTACAAGGGCAGATATACTGCTCTCTAAGGCCACCATCCTGGTCTCCATGCCAGTTGGTTCTGCAGCCTTTGAAGTGGACACAGAGGGCTTCGGGCCCAGCATTGGTTCTATCGAGCAGGAGTCCTCAATGAGGATGGCCTCGAGTATCCGAAGCCGATCACTGGATATTGACTCCTTCTTCTGGGGCAGCTTGGGGGGCCGCTCCAGCTCAGACCCATCAGGCTCATGCTGAGGACTATGGGGACTAGAATGGGACGTTCCCTTCTTCCCGGATCTGTCCTCTGAGGTAGTCTTTGAGGATTTCAACTTCTTGTGTTCCACCTCCAGGGATTTTCTCTCGGAGGACCTGTTGCCACGGGACTGAGGCAGCCTGGGCCTCCTGTGGCATCAAGGTACTGGATGGGGACCCTGGAGCATGATGACACCAGAGACTCCAGTGTAGCGTCAGACTTGTGAAAGAACTGTTCCTGCTGCAGCTGATGGCTCTTGATGGCCTTTGTGGTCATGGTCCTGCAGAGTTCGCAGTCTGAGTTGTCATGCTCCAGCCCAAGGCAGTAGAGGCATCAATCATGTGGGTCGGTGCGGTACATCATCTTACTGCATCAATCACATTTCTTAAAGCCACTGGAGGCCACCAGGGAAAAAGGGACACCTCCGCCCAGCACGGGTCCAAGGCCTGCAGCCAAAAGTGCGAAGCGCTGGTCAAGGGATACCCCGAGAAAAAAACAAAAAATGACAGAACGAGCCCTAGGAGCAATACTGAGGTGAACTGGTTCGGGGGCGGGAAAGAAACAGGTACACATACCGGACAAAAACAGGATAAAAAACAAAACAAAACAAAACACTTTTTCCAGGGGAAACCAGACAGACGTCTGCAGGGCTTGTGATAAGGAAGCTTATCAGAACCCAGAGAATAGGGACAAAGGAAAGGAATTTACCCTAATCAAGGGACCTGTGTTGTCAGGTCAGAGGAATAAAACTGCATGTTTTCCAAAAAGACAGGTTATTCCAGGCTGCAATGGCCTGCAGAAAGCCCCTAGAGGAGTTGAGGAGGAGGAGTATAAGCCCAGATTGAGAAACCCTTACGTCACTCCTAATTACTCAGCTGCCAGGAGGGAGTTTGACCACCAACACCTGAGGAGTGAAAGGGAGGGGTTGGAAACTGGGAACTTTAAAACTAGAACAGAATATTCAGAAAAGAAGAAGAAGGAGAAGGAGAGAGGAGCTCAGAGAGATTCGTGTTCTTGGAGAGATTCCTGTGAGAAGCCAGCTTCAAGGGATTGGAGAAATCCAGGGGTTTGGAGAACTTCAGCTAGGAACCCTAAAGCAGCCGGTAATAGGACAGAAGCAGCTGAAGGGAGAAGGAACACGAATACCTTTTGGAAGAGGTATGGAGCAGATGCCCTAAGGTCCAGAAATACAGACTGGAGGACAGGTCATAAAAGCTCAAATGCATACTGGCCAGAGTATCTAAAAGGACAGCCTGATGCCAGCTTTAACTCAGGTATGAACTTTGGACGTTTGTCTAATCTAGAGCAATGCAAAGTGCTTAGAAACAGTTCCTGTCCTAATGGAGGTCAGTTAGTAAAATCCTCTGAGCCAGACCCTGATATAGAACCCATGCAGATAGAAGAACAAGATATAATTCCAGAGGAAGACAATTCTTTCATGGACTGTTCTTTATGCAAAGTTGCTAAAACAAAGAAATCCTGAAAGTGGATCAAACATAAAAGGAAATGTTCTAGTAACTGGCACACCAGAAAGTTTGTGTGGAAAAGAAAAGCTGTTTTATGAAGAAGCTTTTACTTTTGATTTGCTATACATCAGCACTGCTGAGCAGGTTTGTCAGCAGTGGCTGAGAGAAAGACTTTCCGTTGTTTAATGGACTTTACAAGTTACTTGCATAACCTTTCAGTTGTATTGTTATTTTGAATATAAATCCTGGAGAAGACATCCTAAGGTGTTACCAAGTGAATCTGTGTGCATTTTGATTTACCTCATAAATAAATTCTGTCATTGCCTTAACACTCGAGCCAACTACCAAAGTCTTCATTTACCTCAAAGGCAAGCACCGCTTGACTGGACTACCATTACCATAATCCTTTGCAAGATAGTCAGTCTGGAACATTGCCAAAGTGGTGAATCCTATATAACAAGCACGCTCCTCCATACATATGTAAGGGGCTATGGGCATGACAGGCTCCATGAAAAAAAGGAGACTAAGGAAGATGGCACCCTCGGGCAAGAAGGGGGACCATGCATGCATAGTGCATCTCCCAAAGGCTTTCTAAGAAACTGGGGAGATGTTTCCGAGTGGGCTCTCTCAGCACCGATGCCACTATCACCCATAGTGAGGACTGACTTCCTGCTTGTTCCTGGAGAAACCCAGAGCTCTATGACATACATCCAAGCTCAGAACCAGTGAGGCAATAGAGGGAGAGAAGCTATGGGTTCTAGAAGAGACTTGTTGATCTTATCTGTGAAAAGGTAGGAACAGTGCCCTGCCGAAACACTTTTTTCTGATTTTTATATTTAACATAAGATATGCCATACTGGGTCAGACCAAGGTCCATCAAGCCCAGTATCCTGTTTCCAACAGAGGCCAATCTAGGTCACAAGTACCTAGCAGTTTCGCCAAAAGACACAGGTTCCACAATGCTTGTATTGGGTTCAAGCAGTAGATATTCTGGGTCCCTTTTAATAATGTTCTATGGACCTTTCCTCAACACACCTTCAGGAACCTGTCCAAATCCTTTTTAAACCCGGCTACATTAACAGCTTTTACTATATCCTCCGGTAGCAAATTCCAGAGTTTGCTTACATGTTGAGTGAAAAAATATTTTCTCTTATTAGTCTTAAATAGGTTACCCTGTAGCTTTATTTCATGCCCCCTAGTCTTTCTATGATGGCATAAACAATCGATCTATGTTTACCCGTTCCACTCCATTCATTAATTTATAGACCTCTATCATATCTCCCCTCAGCCGTCTCTTTTCCAGGTTGAAAAGCCCTAACCTTTTTAGCCTCTCTTCATAGGGGTGTCCTTCCATCCCCATTATCATTTTGGTGGCTCTTTTCTGTACCTTTTCTAATAACGCTATATCCTTTTTAAGATACGGCGACCAGAAATGCACACAATATTCAAGGTGCAGTCACACCGTGGAATGATACAGAGGCATTATAATATCCATTCTTTTCCTTATGATACCTAGCATTCTATTTGGTCTCTTGGCTGCTGCTGCACCCTGGGCGGAGGGTTTTAATATGTAATCCACGATGAAGCCTAAATCTTTTTCCTGGGTGGTGGTTCCTAATGTGGAACCTTGCCTCATGTAACTATAGTTTGGGTTTTTTTTCCCTAGGTGCATAACTCTGCACTTATCCACATTAAATTTCATCTGCCATTTGGATGCCGAGTCTTCCAAATTTATCAAGATTCTCTTGCAATTTTCCACAATCCTCAAGGGTTTTAACAACTTTTAATAATTTTGTGTCATCTGAAAATTTGATAACCTCACTCATTATTCCCATTTCCAGGTCATTTATGAATATGTTATAAAGAAGCGGACCCAGCACAGATCCCTGGGGTACGCCACTATTCACCTTTCTCCATTGGGAAAATTGGCCATTTAGCCCTACCCTCTGCTTTCTATCTTTTAATGAATAGTAAGCTGCCATGACCTTTTAGTTTTGCTAAAAGTCTCTGATGAGGGACCTTGTCAAAGGCTTTCTGAAAGTCCAGATACATTATATCAACCGACTCACCTTAGTCTGCCTATTTATTCACACCTTCAAAAAAACATAACAGATTAGTAAGCAAGACCTTCCTTGGCTAAAGACATGTTGGCTGTCTCCCATTAAATAAGCCATGACTATCTACATGTTCAGCAATTTTGTTCTTTATGATGGTTTCTACCATTTTTCCCAGTACTGGCGTCATGCTCACCGGTCTGTAGTTTCCCGGATCACCCCTGGAACCCTTTTTAAAAACTGGCATTATATTGGCCATCCTCCACTCTTCAGGTATTACAGATTATTTTAATGATAGTTCACAGATTACTAATAGTAGGTCTGCAATCTCATATTTCATTTCTTTCAACACCCTTGTCCTGTCGAGGTGATTTGCTACTCTTCGGTTTATCAAATAGTTGTAATATATCTTCCTGGTGTATCGATATTTCTTTCATTTCTTCCACAGCATCTCCTTTAAATACCATTTCAGTCGTAGGTAACATGCCTATATCTTCCTCAGTAAAGACCAAAGCAAAGAATTCATTCAGTCTTTCCACTATGGCCTTGTCTCCTCTTAGTGCCCCTTTTACCCCTCTATTATCTAATGGTCCAACTGACTCTCTCACAGGTTTTTTTGCTACAAATGTATTGAAAAACTCTTTATTATGTGTTTTTGCTTCCACGGCAAGCTTCTTCTCAAATTCTCTCTTTGCCTGCCTTATCAATGTCTTGCATCTAACTTGCCACTGCTTGCGTTATGTCCAGTTTTCGTCATTTGGCTCCTTTTTCCATTTCCTGAAAGATGCTTTTTTGGCAACAGCAGCCTCTCTCACCTCACCTTTAAACCATGCTAGTAGCTTTTTGGACTTCCTTCCACTTTTCTTAAAGCGTGGAATACAGCTGGTCTGGGCTTCCAAGATAGTATTTTTAAACAACACCCATGCTTGATGTAAATCTTTAACCTTTGCAACTGCTCCTTTTAGTTTTTTCTTAACTATTTTCCTCATTTTATCATAGTCTCCCTTTTGAAAGTAAAAAGTAGTACTGTGGATTTCCTTACTCTCCCTCCTCCATTTATTAAATCAAACACGATCATGCTATGATCACTATTGCCAAGTGGCTCCAACACCCTTATCTCTTGCACCAGATCTGGTGTTCCACTAAGGATTAGATCCAAAATGGCTTCCCGTCTGGTTGGTTCATAAACCAGCTGCTCCAAAAAACAGTCATTTATTTCATCTAGAAACTTTATCTCCCTAGCATGTCCTGCCATGACACTGATCCAGTCAATACTGGGGTAATTGAAATCACCCATTATTATTACTGTGCTGTAACTTTTGTTAGCGTCCTTGATTTCTTTGAGCATTTCATCATCCATTTGTTCATTCTGGCAGGCGGTTGATAGTACACCCCCACTGCCATCGCCTTCCCCGTCCCCTTTTTACATGGAATTTCAATCCATAGAGATTCTACAGCAAATTTTGTTTCCTGTAGAACTTTAATTCTTTGTGACTCAATGTCCTCTCTACAATATAGTTTGTACCCAGGTATCATAGAGTCCCACTGGTTGTCCTCCTTCCACCATGTCTCTCAGATACCAATCATATCTAACCTCTTATTTAGTGCTATATATTCTAACTCTCCCATCTTATTTTATATTTATGTCGCCTTGCTGCTGAAAACAACTGATAAGTGTAGGAACTGAGTGTGGAGCACCAGCTTTTGTTTTGTGCCTTTGAAATATTGTTTTGTAACTGCACTAATAAAGGCTTGTGTGTATCCCAATTGGCTGTGGATCCTTCTTGGGTCACCACTGCCCTTCGCTCAAACGCTTATACCACATCTGGCTATTCTAGAAAAAGCAATATGTACTCAGAATACGATATTGTCTCAACAAATTGTGGGCATTCAAGATAGAGGGGGAACATATTGGAAGAATAAGAAGGATGGTAACATTAGAGGAATAGATGCAAAAGGTCCAAGAGGAAAAGAAAATATTAATTAAAGATAATTTGAATCTATGTTTCAAGTCAGAAATACTGGAAAATGTTCAAAGACAGCAAACTTTGAGGTGCATTTATTTTCCAAAATCAATGCTGACATCCCCCCTGGACCTACTTAAGAAATATTTTGTAAGCAGCCTGCCCACCAATTTCTAGATCATCTTATTTATCACCTTACAAGAGAAAAGCCTTGGGCCTGATATTGCTCCATGACATCTTCCTTAGTTACCTGTGTAAGGGCCATATCCAGGATATTCAAAGGGCATCTATACGGATAGTACCCTTTGAATATCCCGGCTAAGTCCCTAACACGCCCAGATGCTATCCGCATAGCTTCAGGGCGTGTTAGAGATGTTCCGGGGTGGAGCGGGGGCGGAGTAAGGGGCTACATGGGTAGCAGCGATGTTTAATGCTACCCGCATAGCCCTCTCTACGTTAAAGATAAGCAAAGTTTTCCTCATTTATCTTTAAGGCACAGAGGGCTATACGGGTAGCATTGAAAATCGCTACTTCTATAGCTTCTGCAGCTGCCGGGGAAAACAAGCCAACCCAGATTTTCACTTCAGCCGATGCGGAAGTGAAAATCCAGGTTAAGGAGGTCAGTGGGCAAGCTATGCGTAGCCTGCTCAACTCAATATCAGACCCCTTATCTATAGGGGCTAAAGAAGCAGTACAAGTTATTGTTTCACTCTCTGAAATCATTGGATGCTTTTGAAAACTCGAGGGAGATCAAAGTCCATTCAGCTACTTTGATGGTGGATTTTGTTCTACAGCCAGACAAGGACTGGGTACTTATATTGTTTTTTCAGAAAAGGTAAGATAAATTTATGGATATTAAGATTAATGGTTTACCTGATGTGTCTAGAGTAAGTATGTTCTACAAGTGGGAGAACCTTAGTTGAACTTTTCATGTAGACGTGTTATAAAATATAAACACCTTAAATATTTTTTGAACTAAAACAACTTACATCATTTCCAGCTACCTATGATATTTTTCAAGTATTAACCTCTTCATCCTTACCCCTGGCTAGCACTCAGGGTGAAGGGTAATATAGGTTTCTTTTAGTGTGCATGCTCATTACTACAAATTACTTCAATAAGATGTAACTTGGAGTTGTGTAAGTTCTTTCTCCCTTACGGAGGGCTGTATAGCATTTGTGGGCTAAAGGGATTATGATTTAAATTCTGCTTTTCTTTTTTTCTTCCTTGTTATGCTATTTTCAGTAGAAGATGTAATTGGCTTGTGTTTATTTGATGTAAAGTTTGAAAATACGTTTTTGGAAGGCACTGGTCCCAGTACAGATTCCCGAGCATTCCTCTCTTATTCTTTTCCACTGAGAAAACTGACCATTCAGTCCTACTTTCCCTTAAATATCTTTTGGTCCACTTCCAATTGACAGAAGGGTGTTGCCTGCTACCCCATGAATTTCTACTTTCCTCAGAAGTCTCTCATTAGCGACTTTGTCAAATGCTTTCTGAAAATCCAAGTACCCTTCAACACATTTATTAACACCATCAAAATAGTCTAACAGATAAAAATATAAAAACGTCCTTTTACTAACTCCATGTCGGCTCTAAGCTATTAAGTCATGTCTATCCATATGGCCAGTAGTTTTGTTTGCAGAATAGCTTTGATCACTTTATTCAGTATCACTGTCAGACTTTTTAATGTGAAGTTCCCCAGATCATTTCTGGAGCCCTTTTTAAATACTGGTGTTAAACTGGCCATCCTGCAATCCTCCGATATTAATAAGAGTTTATAGATCAATACTAATTCGTCTACAGTTTCATTTCTGAGTTCTTTCAGATCTCCGAGGCAGGGCCAGTGCAAGGATATTAGGTGCCTGAGATAAACCTTCAGTCTTACCCCTGAGAGTCTGAGCATCCCAACACCACCCCTCCTACAATTATCATGTAAACATGCCTAATTGGACATTATACTTTTAAATACGGTATTAAAATCTGCTTTGTATGTTTGCATATGCCTGCTCTCCTGTAGATAAACAAGTATGCTGATGGCTCTTTTGCATTGATGTGACTGTCGGGATCTATGATGCTGCTGTTCTTTCTTCCTCCTCAGAAGCTGTTACCCTAAATGCCTGCCCAGTCATGTTTAATGTTTGAGCTGGACCTGCTCTGGGGTTTCTGTCATCACTCTGGTGATCTTTTACTCTTGTCACTTTGCTCCATTGCATCTTTCAGGATGGAAAATAGTTAAGAAAAAACTAAAAGGAGCAGCTGCAAAGGTTAAAGACTTACATCAAGCTTGGGTGTTGTTGAAAAATACTATCTTGGAAGCCCAGACCAGCTGTATTCCACGCTTTAATAAAAGTGGAAGGAAGTCCAAAAAACTGCCAGCATGGTTTAAAGGGGAGGTCAGAGAGGCTGCTATTGCCAAAAAAGCATCTTTTAGGCAATGGAAAAAAGAGCCAAACGACGAAACCTGGAAACAGCACAAGCACTGGCAAGTCAAATGCAAGGCATTGATAAGGCAGGCAAAGGGAGAATTTGAGAAGAAGCTTGCTGCGGAAGCAAAAACACTAAATAAAGACTTTTTCAAGTACATTCATAGCAAAAAACCTGTGAAAGAGACAGTTGGTCCATTAGATGATAGAGGGGTTAAAGGGGCACTAAGAGGCGACAAGGCGATAGTGGAGAGACAATGAATTCTTTGCTTCAGTCTTTACTGAGGAACATGAAGGGATGTTACCCATGACTGAAGTGGTATTTAAAGGTGCGAAAGAATTGAAGGAAATATCGATACATCGGGAAGATGTATTACAACTATTAGATAAACTGAAGAGTAGCAAATCACCTGGGCCGGATGGTATACATCCAAGTGTGTTGAAAGAACTAAAATATGAGATTGCAGACCTGCTATTAGTAATCTGCGAACTATCATTAAAATCATCTCTAATACCTGAAGATTGGAGGATCACCAATGTAACACCAATTTTTAAAAAGGGTTCCAGGGGTGATCCGGGAAACTACAGACCGGAAAGCCTGATGTCAGTACCGGGAAAAATGGTAGAAACCATCATAAAGAATAAAATTACTCAGCATGTAGATAGTCATGGCCTAATGGGAGACAGCCAACATGGCTTTAGACAAGGAAGATCTTGTCTTACTAATCTGTTATGTTTTTTTGAAGGAGTGAATAAACAGGTGGAGAAAGGTGAGTCGGTTGCAATGTTCCCTCTAATTTTCTGTAGGCTGTGTGCGCATAAAATATCAGCTGTGCAGCTTTTGAAGGAAGGTTACATTTTTGTGCGCCACATAACGACACTCGGAGTTATATACTTTAAAATTTGACTACATGTCAGAATACAGTATTTACACCACATTGATTGCACTAGAAAATATTGTAGAACTTGTGAAAACCGTAAATACACAACTTTTAAATTTTAAGACATGTGTTGTTTTCTATCAGAATCAGAACTGTAATTTTTGTGCTCTCTATTATAAAGTATGTGCGCTCGCTTGGCGAGGTGTGTGCGCGCGCACACGCGCACAGCTTAGAGGGAACAGTGGTCGGATGATACAGTGTATCTGGACTTTCAGAAAGCCTTTGACAAGGTCCCTCATCAGAGACTTTTGGCAAAACTAAAGAGTCATGGGATAGGAGGCAGTGTACTATTGTGGATCAGGAACTGGTTAAAAGATAGAAAGCAGAGGGTAGGGCTAAATGGCCAATTTTCCCAATGGAGAAAGGTGAATAGTGGTATACCCCAGGGATCTGTGCTAGGTCCGCTACTTTTTGACATATTCATAAATGACCTGGAAAGTGGAATAACGAGTGAGGTTATCAAATTTGCAGATGACACAAAACTATTTAAAGTTGTTAAAACCCAAGAGGATTGTGGAAAATTGCAAGAGGATCTTGATAAATTGGAAGACTGGGCATCAAAATGGCAGATGAAATTTAATGTGGACAAGTGCAAAGTTATGCACCTAGGGAAGAACAACCCAAACTATGGTTACACAATGCAAGGTTCCACATTAGGAACCAACGCCCAGGAAAAAGATTTAGGTGTCATTGTGGATACCATGTTAAAAGCCTCAGCCCAGTGTGCAGCAGCGGCCAAGAGAATGCTAGGTATCATAAGGAAAGGAATGGAAAATAAAACAAAAGATATTATAATGTCTCTATATCGTTCCATGGTGAGACCGCTCCTTGAATATTGTGTGCAATTCTGGTCGCCGTATCTTAAAAAGTATATAGCGATTTTAGAAAAGGTTCAGAGGAGAGCCACCAAAATGGTAAAAGGGTTGGAAGGATACTCCTATGAAGAAAGGCTAAAAAAGTTAGTGCTCTTTAACCTGGAAAAGAGACGGCCGAGGGGAGATATGATAGAAGTCTATAAATTAATGAACGGAGTGGAACGGGTAAACGTAGATCGATTGTTTAAGTTATCAGAATATAAAAAGACTAGGGGACATGCAATGAAGCTACAGGGTAAACTATTTAAGACTAATAAAAGAAAATATTTTTTCACTCAACGTGTAATCAAACTCTGGAATCTGTTACCGGAGGATGTAGTAAAGGCTGTTAGTGTAGCTGGGTTTAAAAAAGGTTTGGACAAGTTCCTGGAGGAAAGGTCCATAAACCATTATTAAGAAGGGACCCATGATATCAATGCTTGACCCAGTACAAGCATTTTGGAACCTGTGTCTTTTGGGGAAACTGCTAGGTACATATGACCTAGATTGGCCACTGTTGGAAACAGAATACTGGGCTTGATGGACCTTGGTCTGACCCAGTATGGCATATCTTATATTCTTATGTTCTCGATGCCTAGAAGGAGATCTACCCTTTATTGTTTATGAAACACTTGATATACCGCCCCCCATTACATCAGGACGGTTTACAATATAAATAACCACCTTAGATAGAAAAGGAAAAGAAGTTACAATAAATTAAAGGAAAGACGTGATAGAGAGTAGGAACAGTTGAAAGCAGGAAAGGAGAATGAGGTTATGAGGATTTACAGAGAACCAGGAAAAGCAGAGGAAAAAAGGTGGGTTTTGAGGAGAGAGCGGAATTTAGGGTAGGATTCTTCCAATCGGAGGGCAGTAGGTAAGGAATTTCATAGGGAGGGACCAAGGTAGAAAAAGGCTGATTTTCGAGCAGATTGTAAGTGTGCACGAGAGGGAGCTGGGAGGATCAGGCGGTTAACATGAATGGATCGGAGGCTGCGAGTGGGAGTATGAAAAGTCAATAAATCGGATAGATATTGAGGTCTGTGGAGATAGCTCGATGTACTAGGATGAGAATTTTGAAGGAAATCCGGAATTGCAGGGGCAACCAATGGAGATGCTGCAATAGAAGGGAGATGTGATCACGTCGGGAAGCATGTAAGATCATTCGGGCAGCTGTGTTCTGTATTAACTGTAGCCGATGTCGCTGATATTGAGGGATACCGGCATAAATGGAGTTACAGAAGTCCAATCTGGTTATAACCAAGGAAAGGAGGAGGGTAGTGAGAGCTTGAGGACCGGCTAGACTTATATTTAGCTACCTGAGATCCATGGGAGGAAGAAGAGGCTCTGGAAGACGTCGATGGAACGGACATTGCATCTGAGGCAAAAAGGGTACCGAGATTTGCAGCTCTATTCTGCAGGCCTCTTTTAGTCATCTTCCTACAGGAGAGGCACTCCGATGGAGAATGGTCAGGGCCTAAACATTTAAGACACCAGTCATGGGTGTCGGTGACGGATATGGTACCGCCACACTCAGAACATTTTTTAAAACCAGTAGCTGGTTTTTCCATTTTTAAGTAAAGTGGGCCTAGGGCCCAAAATGGCGCCTAGCACCGAGGAAAAAAAGTTTCTGAAGAAAAATACCTCAGAAACTATATATATATATATATATATATATATATATATATTGTTGCGCCCCCTACTGGCCAGGCGGTAGCCTAGGAGCGGGGGACGGAACTTCTTTAAATGTCCCTTGTTTGTTACCTATGTTCCCAACAGGAGGCCTGCTGGGAAATGTAGTCGTGTAGTTGTGAGGTTGAAATAAATTCAGCCAAGAGGATTTTCATAGGCACACAGGATTATTTATTTATTCTTCAGCCAAATGAACTTTCTTTCTTGCAGTTCAAAAATATCAAAACATAACGGTGGATATTTTCTCCGGTGAAACAAAACCAAAAGAATAAAATGCTTTTGAGGTCAGCTTGTTACAGTGCCAAACAACAGTATTTCTCTATGTGAAAACAGCCAGTAATCTTCCTGTGCCAAACAACAGCTTTCAGCTTGGTTTAAAACAAAAACTTTACATTCTTCAAGCTATGCATAACATTGGCATCTTTACTGCAAACTATTTTTCTCTCACACAGACTGCTTTTTCTTAGTGGCTGTATTACAGACTCTGGCTTCACTTTCAAACACTCCTTTTTCAACTCCGGGCCATGCCTTGGAGATCAGCAACTCATTTGCATATTTTTCTCAGCACTGCCCCACTGATGACTAAGCTTCCAGGTTTCCTATCTTCTAAAAACCTTATAGCTTTTCAGTTTTGAGCACAAACTAGAGAGCAATCCATTTCATCATCTGAGGGCAATTCCTCTAGCACAGATTCTTCCAGGTCCATGCTTTCTACCTCCGAGTCTGTTTGTAAATGGTTTAACTCTGTCTCAGAAATGGCAGGCTTTAGTTTCTCTAAAACTTTTAACACTTTCTTTAATACAGATTCCTCTCTCTGCTGAGGGCTACTAGAGGAATTAGGGAGTTTCTTATTTCTCAGAACGCTCTGAGAGGATTTCAAGGTGCTCACCTTACTCTGTGGAATTAAGCTCTCCTCAGACTTTACTGCCGAAGGCTCTGTTTCCATCTGCTCTCCTGGAGACAGCTCCCTGCCATTTTCATAGCTTGGCTTCTCCCCCTGGTAAGCTCTCCCTCTCAACGGATTTCTCCTGTATCTCTTACAGGTCTCAAGGGTGACTTCTATACCTCTGGCAGGCACTGCCTCTCTCCCAGTTCCTGCTTTCCTGGCAGCCTCTGTTTCTCTGGCACACTCTGCCTTTCTCCAAGATGTTTCTGCAGACGTCTCTGCTGAAGTTCCCTTGGCTCTCCGTGTTCCCTCTGAACACTCTCCTCATGTTCCTCCTGTCCTTGTTCTCCTTCTTGTTCCTATACCGGTTCTGCTCTCCCTTGTAAGCTTTCCCTCTCCCCTCGCTTCCTCAAACTTATATCTGTGATTTTCCCTTCTGGTTCCCAGCTCCACCCCCAGCTGTTCCTCATGAGCAGGGCTGGTTACCATGGAGCTAGGGTGTGGCTCTCTATCACAAACTTTCTGCAGGGAGTTTTTTTCTGAAGCTGGAGTTTTAACCTCTAAACTCCTGGAGCTAATTCCTTTTTCAGAGGAAAATACCTGGTTTTTCCTCTTTGCCTCTGCTCTCCCACGGCTTCGCCACCACTATATATATATATATATATATATATATATGTTTTTTTTTTGTTTTTTTTTTTTTTTTTTTTTTTTTTTAAGGAAAGAAGAACCGGCAGTACTGTTAGGCGTCGAACGAAGGCAGACGTGACCACAAAACATAAAGAATAAAGAAGGAATTTTCTGCGGTGACAGCGTATGCGACCTGTCGGCTTTGCGGAAAACGAAGAACTGACGAGGGACAGTGGGAAAGACGGGAAGGCAGCACGCAGGCGCTGTGGGATGCTCCCAAAAGCGTTCCTATTGGATGCTGGAGAGCGTTCCCGCGTGGGCTCCGTTGGTACTGACGATACCCATATGTGAAGACTACATTTCTGCTTGTTCCTGGAGATTAAATGTATTCCTTTAAGTGCCGCTTCTTAAATTAATACAGTCACTATGCCTGCTCAAAACCTCAATCTTTTCTATACCATTTGTGCATCAGTTCATGTTTACTAAACCGCACCATTGTGTAGACTATTGCAACCTCCTCTTCACTGGTCTTCCTCTGAATCACCTCTCCCAACTTCAATCTGTTCAAAACTCAACTGCACGGCTAATCTGCCACCATTGCTGCTATGCTCATGTCACTTCATTGGCTCTCTATCCATTTCTGCATCCAGTTCAAACATATATTACTGAACTATAGGTACCTGCATTCGTCTGCTCCTCACTATCATTCCTTTCTTATCTCTCTCTACACCCTTCCTCAGAACCCCTGCCTTCTGGCAGATCCCTTCTATCTGTGCCCTTCTCTTCCACTGGCAACCCTAGACTTTTATCTTTCTACTTTTCTGCTCCTTATGCTTGGAACAAACTACCTGAATTGGTACCCCAGGCTCCATCTGTGGCCCTGTTTAAATCCAGGCTAAAAATTCACTTCTTTAAGACTGCTTTTGGATCCTGATCCCCCGAGTCTCCTGATCACCTTCTATGTGTTTCCTTACTATTCCCCTAGATATATCCTAATCCCCAGTTGTATTGTCTGTCAGTCTTGACTGTGTGTTGTCTGTCTTGACTAGATTGTAAGCTCTTATGAGCAGGGACTGTCTCTTACATGTCTCTGGAACAGTAGAACACAAGGAGAGCAGACGCCCTCAAAAAAATAGAGCAGAGACACAACGAGCAAGTGGCATTGGAGGTCACAGGTGCTTTAATTCAATGGAGAACTCCTACGCATTTCGGCAACAGCCTTCCTCAGGGAGTGTACATCAACGGTATTCTGTGAGGCAATAGCTTGAAAAAGAAACACCAATCTCTACATTCAAAAGACTCAGACATGGAATGGACAAGGGAGGAGTGGTCTAGTGGTTAGGACAAGGTACTTCAGGCCGGAGGGCCGGGGGTTCAAGTCCCACCTGGGGACAGCAATCTCAGGCCGGAGGGACTGGGATTTCTAGTCCTATAGGCACTCCTTGTGGTCTTGGGCAAGCCACTTAACCCTCCATTGCCCATGTTCCCTGTAAGTATTAGCGTATGTGTCTCATATCCCCTTGTGTTAAATGTATCCCCCAATTGACCGCTTTGACCTGGTGAAACGCAGGATATAAATACAGCTAAATAAATAAATAAATAAATAAATAAAATAGTCATGCACTGAATTATGAGATATTGCCCATTGAATTAAAGCACCTGTGACCTCCAAATGCCATTCACTCATTTTGTCTCTAGTCTCTTACATGTCTCTATACAGCACTGCATATGCCTTGTAGCGCTATACAAATGACAAGTAGTAATAATAGTAGCAGTTTTAGTAAGCAATTTGAGTGCAATTTGAGTGCGGCACTAAAAAAGCAGCTGGGCCGCCATGTCAAAATTCCATGATACCCTGGTACTGCGTTTTAGCACAAGGGCTGGGCAGGACAGGAGTAGAACATAGGAATTGCCAGTGCATCGCAGCTAGCACAGACGTTGGTGGGCTGGGCTGATTGTGCTTGCTGAACTTAGTGTGGATGCACTTAACATCATCTCAGTGGGTGGCGTTAAGTGCGTTTGCATGACGGCTTGCACAATACTGCATCTTGGGCTCATGCTAATCGCAGGAGACGAAGGCACATGCCACCTGAAGTTAGAGCTAACCCCTCATGCTAGTAACATGGTCCACATGCACATTACCAGTACAAGTCTTAGTAAACATACCCCAAATTGCATTAACCTTCAAAGTGGCAAATATCAGTAGTGAATAATACCATATTTAATCTATATATGATAAATTCCATGAAACATCATCTTTATGCAGTCTGTTCAACTTTCTTTAGCTCTTTGATCATGCCACAGAAAACAGTGATAGAGTGATCAGCCAATTCTCCTCAACAAACAGATGACTGGGGAGGAGGAGGGGGGATTTGATAGGGGACACACTTTACAGGATGGTAGTGTGTTGGGTGGGGGGATGAGGCAGGAGCCTAATCTAGATTGGAGTGTGTTGGTGGGTTGTCAAGTTTAGATCTGAGTATGTTGAAGGTGGTGATTTCACCCTTAATTTCTAAACTACTTGAACATGCGGTTCACCGCCATTGCCTTGACTTTCTCTCCTCTCAAGCCCCTCTGAATCCATTGCAATCTGGCTTTCGTCCTTTACATTTTACTGAAACGGCTCTTGACAAGTTCTCCAGTGACCTATTCCTGGAAAACTCCAAGGGGCCTTTACTCAATCCTCATCCTTTTTGATCTTTCTGCTGCTTTTGACACTGTTGACTACCACCTTCTCCTCAACACCTTGTCCCCGCTTGGTTTTAAGGGCTCTGTGCTATCCTGGTTCTCTTCTTATCTCTCTCATCGCTCTTTCAGTGTTTGTTCTGGTGGATCCTCCTCTACTGCTATCCCACTCTCAGTTGGTGTACCCTTAGGATCTGTCTTGGTCCACTCCTTTTCTCTCTCTATACCCAGTCCCTTGGTGTACTCCTCTCCTCCCATGGCTTTCAGTACCACTTTTACGCTGATGACTCTCAGATCTATCTGTCTACTGATATATTTCCAGTAATCGAGGCCGGATCTCTGCCTGCCTTTCTGACATCGCTGCTTGGATGTTTCGGCATCATTTGAAATTGAACATGGCCAAAACAGAGCTTATTTTTCCCCCTAAACTCCCCCCCCTTCCTCCTTTCTCAGTCTCTCTGGATAACACTCTTCTACTTCCTGTTTCCTCAATCTGCAACCTTGGGGTCGTCTTTGACTCCCTCCTCTCTTTCTTCACACACATCCAACTGATATAGAGAGAGAATCAGGTCTTACCTAACATCAGCAAACCTCACCACTTCGTTTTTGAACACACTACTAAGACACTTGTCCATTCTTTAGTCACCTACTGTCTTGACTATTGCAACCTCCTCCTTGCTAGTTTCACTCTGGATCATCTCTCTCCTCGTCAATCTGTTCAAAACTCAGCTGTGCAGCTAATCTTCCGCCAGCCCCAATATGCTCATATAGCCCCTCTTCTCAAGTCACTTAATTGGCTCCCCATCCATTTCCATATTCAGTTCAGACATCTCCTACTGACCTATAAACGCACTCATTCTGATGCACCTCACTACCTTCCCTCTCTCTTCGCTCCTTACATCCCTTCTCTTCCTCTTCTGGTGGATTGCTTCTATGTCCTTTTCTTCCACTGCCAACTCCAGACTTGAATCCTTTCACCTTGCTGCTCCTTTTGCCTGGAACTAGCTGTCTAAGTCTGTATATCAGACTTCTTCGCCCCTGCCCCTTTTCAAATCTATGCTAAACGCTCACCTCTTTGAGGCTGCTTTTGGATCCTGATCCACTTAGTCTCCTGTGTGTCTCCTTCCCTTCCCTAGTTGTTTCCTTGTCTTTAGCTGTTGTATTGTCTGTCTTGACTAGATTATAAGCTCTGATGAGCAGGGACCGACTTTACATGTATCTGCAGCACTGTGTATGCCTTGTAGCGCTATATAAAAGTGTAGTATAAATAAGTGGTAGTAGTATATAAGTGATAGTAGTAGAAGTAGGATGAGAACCCGTGAATGTTGACAGACCAGATCATCTTTTATTCTGTCCATCCACATGATGATGGCAAACACATTCTATAAATCACGAAAAACTATTTCTGTTAAATTGGTGTTTCTGATGTCAAAATTTATAGGACATCATCGGGTAATCCACCAACAGAAAAAACCCCAAGAAGAAATGGCAGACTTTCTGGGAAGCAACCATGGGATGTTATTGTGAGTTTTGCCATTTGAAAGATAAACGCCCAGCAAACATACTGGAAGTTCTTTTGTCAAATTTCCGCAGAAGCAACACAACTGAAATTGACATCGTTCACTTTCAGGTCAAGCTTACTGGCATGTCCTATGTAAAGGACATTTTGCAAAGGACTACCTTCTATGCAGACTTGCAAAATTCTAAACACTATACTTAACTCACAATTAGGGCATTGTGAACCAAAGGTTTATTTGTTCAGATTTTACAGTATGTTGTCTGAGATCCAGTGTTAACCACAAACCACTCTGTTAAATGCAGCAAATCTGCTGGAAAAAGAGAAAGGTTACAGATTATTCTACCACTTACCAGATTGTCCTGGATGCTGACCTTCCTCGTTCTGAACAAGGTGAAGTTGTATGCAAAGAGGAACAAGAGAAAGAGGGGTATCATGTAAAGTTCGAAATGCCACACTGTCAGAATGAATACCTAAAGGAAGTGAAAAACATAATACTGAGACAGATACCAACACCTTAGATGAAAGCAGTAGTTTGCTTTATTTTTCTGTTTTTACCAACAAGCATTTTCCCCAGGACATCATTTTGAAGGCATTCACCATTTAAAACACATTTGCTATACAATTTTCTACCAGTCAAACCGGCTTACATGGAACTCGGTGACTACAATGAGCTTACACATGCAACTGAGTGACATAAAACTTATGACTAACAGGAGGTAGGTAACAAGAAGCTTAAAATAAAGCATCAAAACTATTTTCACAGTTAGAATGGGCTGAGGGTGGGGTGGGAAGGGGTCTCGGAGGGGGGAGGTTCAGATAAAATGGTCTTCAGAATTACATTTCTCCTGCTACTGTCACTGACCCATGTGTTGAAGTGTCCGTCATAAACACTGCTGTAACATTAGCAACAAGATTTCCTTTTTAGCTTGCTGCCAATAGCTGTTTTTGCTCACCATCCGTCTATTGCACACAGGAAGGTCATTATGTCCTGCTTCACTAGAGAGAAATGTTTATTGCTGTGCTGAAGTTAGAACCTGTACCACAGTTTTAAGTCCAAAAAAGGTTTCAGGGCATCAGTTTTACTTACATGCAATGCTTCAATACAAATTTGGAGAATTTGGAGCAGGGTCATACAGTCTTATTTCTTGTTAATTTGAGTTTTAAATTTATGCTCCTATTCCCTCCATTCATGTGGGCTAGAACCACGATTTCTTTCTGTATTTGGTTTTTGTTTGCATATTTTTTCATCTTGATTAGATTGTAAG
Source organism: Ichthyophis bannanicus (assembly GCA_033557465.1). NCBI lineage: Eukaryota > Metazoa > Chordata > Amphibia > Gymnophiona > Ichthyophiidae > Ichthyophis > Ichthyophis bannanicus. The sequence goes on along the minus strand of CM066043.1, from coordinate 235,406,526 downwards.
CTCTGATGAGCAGGGACTGTGTCTTGTATCTATATGTATAATACTGTGTACACCTTGTAGTGCTATACAAATGATTAGTAATGGTAGTGTTTTTTTCTTGTTACTTGTTTTTTTACAGCAACAATAAAGAATTTATAGGAAAAAATGTAGTGGCCACAAAATCAATTTAATATGTTAACCTATGAATTAATGCAATTAAAGTCAATATGGGCACATGTAAGTTATAACACCTGTTAAAAGATGTATTAAAGATAATAAAAGTAAAACAACTGTCCAAAAATAAAAAAGGCCAAAATACAGAAAAAAGGCCAAAAATTCTAAAATGAAAATTATTTTTCTCTGTGCAAATTCATATTTCCATATGAAAAGTCATATTAACAAACTCTGTTCTTAAAAAGAATACCTACTTGTAATATAATGTTAGCCTTCAAGCTTTAGAAAGCAAATATTTAAAAAGTCAGAGAGACTGAATGAAAATAAGAGCTCAGAAAAAGGCTGACAGAGTGAATAATAAGCAGAACATTTTCAGATATTCATTTTGAGGTCTATGTCATACTTCTAAGTTAAAGTAGACAAATGTTTCCAGCTACGGACAAGACACAGAAGAACTCTTGGGACAAACCTCTGAATCATGGGTCTACTCAGAATGAAGTAGAGTGAAGTGATGTCAATTCTCTGGAGAGGGGTCTCTTGATGTTAACACAATACAGTATATTTTTCAAAGGTCATGGTAATGGCAGGCTTGCAGACTCTTGGGTTTCGAGAGCAAATTCATTTGTATAGAAGAAGGTCCACTGTCCCTGTCTAGCAGCAAAAGTAATCCCTTTGGGTAGGATAAGTTAACCTCAACTGAAACTAAAGATGCTCAAAAAATAGTCATGTAAGCTCTTCTAAAAGTTTGTTTTCAAAGTTAAAACTGCTGAGGACAAAGAGGCACAGATCTAATCAAAATCTTCGGGGCCCTTTTACTAAACATCATTAACTGCCTAATGCATGTTTCAGCAAGTGGTAACTGGACGTGGTGAACACTAATGTGTGAGGATGCCAGCTACTGGCTGCTTGCACGCACGGTTATCAGCCATCATGTGCTAGAGCGGCAAGTAGGTGGGTTAGAGGCCGAGTGTGGGCGTGAAGCGTACAGTTGTCATGCTCAGTGACACTGTGGCAATTAACATGAGTAGGCATAACGATACCTTTATGGGTGTCATTAGCTGCACCCACTGTAATTGCTTTGCACAATAGTGCCCATGTCTGTGCATTAACTTCTGGGAACTTGCTGGGCATACTTCTGACAGCTAGTGAACGACAGGTGTACTCACTGTGCTTTAGTGTTATTGCCGATTGCGTGCTTAAATGCCCACCTTTAGTAAAAGGGCCCTTCTACTGAATCTTGGTATTTTTTTGCCCCTTATGCAAGTTCTGAGTCAAAATCAATGTGTGTTAGGTGCAACCACACCATGGTAATTGTTGGGGGCATGGCCAGCATGAACTACACATTCTGATCCTTTGCAATTACCGCAGATGCACCCAAATGCTTCTGTGTAGGAGCACCAATGCTAACTGCAACATTGGCAATTAGCATGTGCTACTGATGTCCATCTAACCTCAATCCCTATCCTTGACTCTAACCCCACCCAGACTCCACTCCATCATGTGATGCACATCTAACATGCATTTCAGCATGTGGTAATTTTTCTGCCTGTGTGGTAGCAATTACTTCAGGCCCGCAGAAGCAGTTAACATATGCTGAAATGCAATTTAACTACTTAATGCACTTTAAAAAAAAGAGCCCCATAAATCCTTTTGATGTCTCAACGCAAAAAAATGCTGTATATGAGCTTATAAGAGCATGGGATTAATTCTTCAGATGAGAAAGCAAAGACAACAGGGACTCCAATGCAAACAAGGTAATTCTGTGTGGCTTTTAAATACAAGCTCTCTGTTTGAAAGCTCTTAAAGGGGTTTTGGATTTAGAAGCTAATTCTTTTTCTATACTGCAAAGGAGGAATTTGCTGTGGTATTGGGCAAAGCTCTGTCCATTAAAGTTCATTGTTTTTTGTTCCAGCTACCTATTCAAAGCTAGCTCTTTGAAACCACTGACCTCATCAGGCATTAGATTACTTCCTACCCACCTCAGCAACCACTCACCCCATGTGAGCATTCTTGCTTTACAGGGCAACTCCCAAATCAGCTACACAGAGAGACATAGAACAGCACTGCTAGAACACACTTAAAACAGGTTAACTGCTTTTTCTCTTAAAGGACAGCAGAGGAACAGGTAGGAACTTTGGTTGGTCTCTCTCTTTTATTTCAACAGGTACCAAAGCTCCACTAACTGAACAATGGCTTGGAAAAATTATATTGCCAAAGCTGTTGCCCCTGTTATAGTTTCTGCCTCTGTCCAGACAGAGATCCCAGTGCCAATTGAAGAACCAGTTCCATGTGCAGGATGCCTGCATGCTGAAGCTCTCAGGAAACAAGTGGAGGAGTTCAGAGAAGAGGTGGCGAGGCTGAGAAGCATTCCAGACAGTGAGAGGTTTGCTGATGAGATGCTTCTTGAAACATCCAAGCTCTATGACAGAGGAGAAGATGGGAGGCTACAGAATGAAGAAAGTTGGACATGAGTCACCAGAGCCTGCACATTCAACACTCTAACTCATCCAGCTCTTAAACTGAAGAACCAGTATGCAGTCCTGGAAGTGGAGGCGGTAAAAGCATCCCAAGAAAGGGAAGAACCAGACCTCGAGCACCCAAATGTTGCAGAATCAGTGACCACAAGGAAGCAAAGGGTAGTGGTGGTTGGTGACTCTCTTCTGAGGGGTACTGAGGTGTCCGTCTGCCGACTAGACTTGATGTCCAGAGAGTTTGCCAAGTCTCAGCAAGCCTACTGATTATCAGAGATTGCTCATCCTCGTCGGCACAAATGATACTGCAAGGTATCCCTCTGAGCATATCAAAACTGACTTCATGGTTCTGGGATAGAGGGCGAAGCAGATAGGTGCGCAGATGGTGTTCTCTTCAATCATACCTGTTGAGAGTAAAGGCCGAGGCAGAGAAGCTCGCATTCTGTAGATGAATGCATGGCTGCATGGATGGTGCCATTGCGAGGATTTTGGCTTCCTGGACCATGGACGATGTTCCAAGGGATGCAGAGCAGAGATGGCATCCATCTGTCCATGAAGGGTCGATGTGTCTTCAGCAGCAGACTGGCTAACCTACTGAAGAGAACTTTAAACTAAATTCATTGGGGATGATGAAAGAAAGGCCCCAGGAAAGTGAAACATTAAATACCTCTGTAGAAATGGGTAAAAGGGGCAACATCTGGAAAATGGTGTGTATAAATGCCTGTAGCATGGGAAAGAAGATCCCAGATGTTCAAGCTTTAATGGAAGACGGTGACTTGGATTTAGTGGTGGTTACAAAGACATGGTTTATGGACAACCATGACTGGGATGTAATTATACTGGACTATACTTTATTCAGAAAGGACAAGGTAGGAAGAAGGGGAGGAGGAGTGGCATTAATTTAAAAAATAATATTAACGCTATTGAATTGCAGGCCTAAAAGGGAGACAGGAGGCACTGTGGGATAAACTAGAAAGAGGGAAAGGGAAATCCATTTGCACTGGAGTGATATAAAGATCCCCCTCACAGGGAGAAGATTACCTGGGACATTCCCATTCTGACAGATAAGAAACTGGCTGCGAGAAAACCTGACAGCGGTAAAGGAGAAGAACGCCAGAATGGCATTGATAAGTGAAATTGACAGGGTATGCTTGGAGGCTGCTGCCCCCATCTGATTTGGATTATAGGAGATGAAGAGCTGTGAGGAGCAACGATGAGCTATAGTACACTCCAAGTAGTAGGTCAGGGCCCGCTTACAGTCAAGAGTGTGGAAAGCGGCCTCTGCCCTGTTGGCATGAAGCTGCGGGAAGAAGATGGGGAGCACCACCTCTTGGTTAAGATGGAAGAGGGACACCACCTTAGGCAGAAACATGTGGTGCATGTAGAACATGACCCTGTTCTTGTAGAACCTCGTATAAGGCAGGTGGTTACCAGAGCCTGGAGCTCGCTAACCCTGTGAGCAGAGGTGAGTGCCATGAGGAAGACCATCTTCCAGTAGAGATACTTGAGGGGGCAAGAGTGAGAGGCTTGAAAGGTGGCACTGTAAGCTTTGAGAGCATCACACTGAAATCCCACTCAACCGCTGGAGGGCAGCCGGGTGGCTGTAAGAGCAGAAGGACCCTTAGGAAGTGAGTCACTAGGGACTGAGTGGAGAGGGGCTTTCCCTCGACCATGTGGTTGTGCATCAAGAGTACACTAAGGCATACACTAACTGATTTGGACTTCAGTCCTGCCTGAGACAGGTGAAGCAGGTACTGCAGCACCAGCTGGACAGGACAGGAGAAGGAGTTGATCCCCTTCTCCGCACACCATATAGAGAATCTGTCACTTAAAGGCTTAGGCCCAGTGGATGGAAGCCCTGTGGGAGGCCAGAATGATCTCCTCCACCTCGTTTGACAGAATACGTGTGCCAAGGCTACTCTTTCAGCAGACAGGCCATCTGAGTCAGGGACCCAAGGTTGGGATGCAGGAGAGAGCTGTCCTCCTGTGAAAGCAGGCCCTGGGTGCACCCCATGGGAACCAGGGGCACCTGAGACAGACAGAGGAGCAAGGAGAACCATGGCCGCCAGGGCCACTGAGGAGCAACCAGTATCAAGGTGGCTCTGTGAAGCTGGACCTTGAACAATATCTTGGTGATCAGCAGCATGGGCATGAAGGCATAGAGGATGTCCCCCATGGGATGAGAAATGCAACCACTGCCACCTGAGAGGGATGTGGCTCCCTGGAGCAGAAGTGGGGCAGCTGAGCATTGGCTGGCCTGGCAAAGATGGAACAGTCGGCTGGCCACCCAAAGATCCAGCCATCTCTTGTGTGGTTGAAGGACCTGGTTGAGCCTGTCCGCCATTGTGTTGTCCTGGTCCAGGAGATAGACTGCCTGCAGAAGCATCCTGCTTTTGCTGGTAAAAGAGCAGAGCCTCACCTCCTCTTGGCACAGTACGAGCCCTGTGCCCCCCTATTTGTTCATATAAAACATCAGCACATTAATGCCCACTGAGGCTACTCTAGCTGCCGACGCAAAGCCGTCATAGGCCACTCAAGTCTTAAACTTGGAGCACTCTTTGACCATGGAGGTCAGAACTGCTGAAGAGGCTCCTCAGAGAGACCAGTCGAGAACCCAGTGAGTTCCCTTGCAATGTCCCACAAGTACATGCCGATGTAAAGCTAGTAGGCCTGGATCCGGCTGATGAGCATAAAGCACTGGAAGCACTTCCTGGCGAGGGCATCCATGGCATGCTCCTCCCTGCAAGGGGGCACCGAGAAGTGTGTCTTCTGGCTCTTGAGCCTAAGTATGGCCGACTCCACCACCATGGAGTTGTGTGGCAGTTGAGCTTTTTGGAAGCCAGGACTCTGGTGGACCCAGTAGATCAAGTCCAGTTGCCTTCTCACAATGGGCACTAAGGCCTAGGTCTCCCACATATAGAAGAGCAGCTGTTCCAGGATAGTGGGAATGGGCAATGTGAGTGACTCTTTAGAGGGAGCCTCGCATTGGCAGATCTCGAGGTCTTCCGAGCGAGACTCCTCCTTGGACCCCATAATGAATGCAAGGGCCCTCACCATATCATAGACAAAGTCCAGGAAGGCCAGGTCCTTGGGAGGAGAAGGGTACGAAGGAATGTCCTGGTGAAGACGAGTGCCACATGACACATCATCCTCAGTCTCCCACTCCGACCAAGAGTTGGAGGAGAACTCGATGGTCTGAAAGCCCAGGGGCTCCAATGCCCCTGCGAGCTGGGGGCACTGGGTGAAGAAGTGTTCAGATCCAAGCAGGACCAGGACTGGGACTACTGCCAAGGAGAATCTTGAGGCTGGTGGTGCTCAAGGATCGGCTCCACCTCCAGGGACTCCTTCGCCATGGAGGGGCCAGTAGTTGGGAGTGATGACCTAGAGCAGCGATGGCGAACCTATGGCACGCGTGCCAGCTGTGGCACGCGAAGGCCTTGCAGCTGGCACGCGTGAAGGTCCGCAGAAAAAGAAAAAGCGGGCTCTGGCTGCTGCCGCGGACGCGGACGCATGCAGTGTCCCGCGGGGCCCCCTCCGCCCGCTAAGCCCCTCTGCAAGGGCTTTCAGATTCGCGAGGGAGACAGCGTCTCCCTCGCGTCTCTGTTAAGCCCGCAGGGGCTAATGGGAAATTTCCCATCAGCCCCTTAGAGGGACTGATGGGAAATTTCCCATTAGCCCCTGCGGGCTTAACAGAGACGCGAGGGAGACGCTCTCCCTCGCGAATCTGAAAGCCCTTGCAGAGGGGCTTAGCGGGCGGAGGGGGCCCCGCGGGACATTGCATTCTGCCGCCAGAGCCAGCTGCTTTTTTTTTTTTTTTAAATTTGCCATGGGGGGTGGGTTAGGACTGCTAATGGGCTAGGGGGGGGGTTAGGACTGCTAATGGGCTAGGGGGGGGGTTAGGACTGCTAATGGGCTGGGGGGTTAGGACTGCTAATGGGCTAGGGGGGGTTAGGACTGCTAATGGGCTGGGGGGGTAGGACTGCTAATGGGCTGTGGGCTGATGGGGGCTGTCTGGAAATGGGGTGATGGGGGGTTAGGACTGGTAATGGGCTATGGGGGGGGTTAGGACTGCTAATGGGCTAGAGAGGGGGGGGTTAGGACTGCTAATGGGCTAGGGGGGGTTAGGACTGCTGATGGGGAGGGGTTAGGACTTGAGGTGGGCTGTTGGGTGGGGTTAGGACTGGAAATGGGCTGATGGGGGGTTAACACTGGAGGTGGTCTGATGGGGTTAGGACTGGTAATGGGCTATGGGGGGGTTTAGGACTGATAATGGGCTATGGGGGGCTGGGACAAGAAATGGGCTGATGGGGAGGGGTTAGGACTTGAGGTGGGCTGATGGGGTTAGGACTGGTAATGGACTGTGGGCTGATGGGGGGGGTTAGGACTGGCAATGGGCTATGGGGGGCTGACTGGAAGTGGGCTGATGGGGGGTTAGGACTGGAAGTGGGCTGATGGGGGGTTAGGACTGGTAATGGGTTATAGGGGGGGCTTAAACTGAAAATGGGGTGATGGGGGGTTAGGACTGGAAGTGGGTTGATGAGGGGGGGATAGGACTGGTATTGGGTTGGGGGGTTGCTAGGACTGGAAATGGGTTGGGGGGCTGCTAGGACTGGAAATGGGCTGATGCAGGGACTAGAAGGGAATGGATTCTGGGTGAGGCTGGAACTAGAAGGGAGCTGGTGTTGGGGGAGGATTAGAATGGGATGGGGCTGGGAGAGTAAAATGGAGAGGGGAAAAATATTTTGTGTGGGAGGGATAAAAAATCTACAATTGGCCGGGTATTGGGAGAGTAAGTGGGGATTGAGGATGGAGGGGTAAATTTTGAGTAGATGAAATAGGAATGAGGAAAGAGCAAAAGGAGAAAGATTAGTATGTTAAAGCAGATGTAGAGAGAGAATGGAAAAAAAAACCAAGAAGACAGAAGAAAGGACAAATGGACAGCAGATGGAGAGTTAGCAGAAGACACGAAGAAACCAGAAGAAAGTGGCTGGAACAATTGCAACTGAAAAAAAATGCACAAAAGGTAGAAAAATATCTCTTTATTTTGAATTTATTAATTGGAATATGTCAGCTCTGGGAAATGTGCATCATTAATTTTTGCGCTTTGTTTAGTACAAGAGGAAATTAATATATAGTTTTATTTCTACAGTGTTGTTGTATATTCCAAGTTTGGCATTTGGGGTTCCCAGTTTAATTATTGTCTTCCTGTTTCTAAATTGTGATTCCTTGTTTGGTAATGGTCTGTTCTGCATGTGTAACTGAGCTGAGGTATTCTGTTTATATAATTCCTATTTGACATTGCCACTTGTTCTTTCCCCAGTAGGTCATGTATTGTTGTTCTCTGAGATGTATTGGTTTAATATTTGCAGTGTTGCCTTTTGATAGGTAGAGTATGGTGCTTTGTGAGTCCTGGTAGTGCTGTTAGGATACGGCGGGTTTGCTATGGGTTCTAAATGGGCAGCGTTTGTAGTAGTTCCTAATGTGCCTGGCGGTTGGTACTGGATTATAGTAATGTAGAAACCTTTTAGTCTTTCTTTATCCATATACTCATTAAGAGGCATGTTTACTAAAAGTTAGTGTATGGTAACATTATGCAAATATTTATGCAAATGAAGCACCTTATGCAAATGGAGCTTTAATTGACGTGCTGGCACTTTGAGGAAATTCTTTGGTTTTGTGCGGCAGTTTGGGCACTCGGGCTCAAAAAGGTTAGCCATCACTGACCTAGAGGAACCAGACATCAGAGCCCGCTGCTGGGCCATGAAGACAGACAAGATGCATTCCAAGGTCACCATCCTGGCCTCGAGACCAGAAGACTCCACAGTCACCAGCACGGACACTGTGGACCTGAGACCCAGTGCCAGCACCATCGAAGGGGTTTCCTCGATGAGGATGGCCTCGGAGGACCGAGGCCAATCCCTAGGCATCAATGGCATCTTCTTCCACTGGCGCAGCTTCAAGAGTTGCTCCTGGCCATCACCCTCAGCCTCATATCGAGGGCTCCGGGGCCGGTGGCCATGGGACTTACCCATGGGTCTGGTCTCATCACCCGATGAGGCCATCAACAACACTGGCTCTTTAAGGAATGTCCCTTCATGAGGGAGCCCCGGCTCGATGCCCATGACCTTGAGACTTCGAGGAAGTGTGGTCAACATGCAAACCAAGGCTTCCACAACAGCCCTCAAGGGTGCTGGTCCCACAGAGGACTATGGGGCTGAGTCGATCTTGGGAAAAAAATACTCATGCTACTTCTTACAGCTTTGGAGAGCTTTGGGAGTCATCTGCTGGCACTAAAGGCAATAGTCATGCAGGTTTGAGCACAACATATTATGTGCACTACGGGCACAAGGCTTAAAGCCACTGACCGAGCTCCTAGCGGGGAATACGGACCCTGCAAGGTCAAATTCTATTTGCCCGGTCAGAAAGGGTGCAAAAACCTGCACACCAGGAGAAAAACCAGAGGGGAAACCCCCCCCCCAAGGAAAAAACTGCAATGCCGAAGACAAGTGGACCCAGGAAGCGAGAAGGGTATGCAAACTAGAGAAAGGAATCGATCCATAAATTAAAAAAAAAACACACAGAGAAAAAAAATCAACTTTTTCTGGGGGGAACAGACACAGGTCTGATGGACTCCATGGAATAAAGGCGACTGAGGCAAAATGGCACCCCTTAGGTGGGAAGGAGACCAGGCATGTGTGGTAGATTTTTCAACGGCTTTCTTTGAAAGCTGGGGAGAGGTTACTGCATGGGCTCCATCAGTGCTGACATCACCATAGGTGAGAAGTGACTTTCTACTTGTTCCCGGAAAACAACCCAATCTATGGTTATATGATGCAAGGTTCCACATTAGAAACCACCACCCAGGAAAAAGATGTAGGCACCATCATGGATAATATGTTGAAACCCTCCACCGGTGTGCCGCAGCGGCCAAGAAAGCAAATAGAATGCTAGGAATCATAAGAAAAGGAATGGAGAAGAAAACCAAGGAAATTATAATTATCATTCCATGATGCGACCACACCTTGAATATTGTGTGCAATTCTGGTCGCCACATCTTAAAAATAATATAGCAAAATTAGAAAAGGTATAGAGAAGAGCCACCAAAATGGTAAACGGGGTGGAAGGATACCCCTATGAGGAAAGGCTTAAATGTTTAGGGCTCTTCAACTTGGAAAAGAGATGGCTGAGGGGAGGTATGATAGAGGTCTATAAATTAATTAATGGAGTGGAACAGGTAAATGTAGATTGGTTATTTACGCCTTCAAAAAGTAGAAAGACTAGGGGGAGATGCAATGAAGCTACAATGTAATCCATTTAAGAGTAATAAGAGAAAATATTTTTTTACTCAACACGTAATCACACTCTGGAATTTGTTACTGGAGGATGTAATAAAAGTGGTTATTATAGCCGGGTTTAAAAAAGGTTTGGACAAGTTCCTGGAGGAAAGGTCCATAAACCATTGGCGACCCGGGATATGCACTGCTTACCCTGGGACAAGCATTGTGGAACCTGTATGTCTCTTTGGGAAACTTCCGACCTGGATTGGCCACTGTTGGAAACAGGATATTGCGCTTAAGGGACCTTGGTCTGATCCAATATGGCATTTCTTATGTTCTATATGTTACATCTTTGTTGTTTTAGGCGGGATTTACGATTGCGTTTTCATCTATATGCCGGTGACGTTGAAGTATTTCCCCTGCTGGCTCCTAAGGAGCAGAATGATATTGGCAAAGTTCAAGGATGTGTAAGTACTTTGCAGAATGGTTTACTCAGAGGCTTTTTGCATTTAAATTTGCAGAAGACACAGTGTTTATGGCTATCCCCATAAAGGAAGCTTGAGGCTGTGATCTCTGAGAGTTTGGGAGGGTGGGAGACGGGGGGAAGTTTGGCATCCTGCCACAATTCAGGGGTTGTTCTAGATAGTTCTTTGTCCTTTCATGACCACATTTCTTTACTGATGAGGACTTTGTTTGGGATCCTAAGGATGCTGTGTACCTTGTGTCCTTTTCTTTCTGAGGAACGATTTGTGATGTTTACCAGAGCCCTGATCTTGCCAAGGACTGATTACTGTAATTTCTTGCTGTTGGACCACCCTGTAAAGGAACTGGCTAGACTGCAGTTAGTTCAGAATACAGAAGCCAAAACTGTTAAGTGGTTAGGTAAGTTTGACCATGTGATCCTGATGTTGGTGGAACTGCATTGGTTGCCAGTCCGACATAGGATCATTATAAACTTATGGCTTTGGTTTTAAAGCTTTGCATGATATTGCTGCAGTTCCGTCAGGGCTTTACATTTGGAGGATATGGGTTTGTTAGTGGTCCTGGGGATACGTGAAATTTGAAAGGTTAGTTATCATAGTTGGGCATTCTGGGTGCAGGCTCCAGTTTTTTTGGAACTCGTGTCTACAAGGTCTGTAGTTGGAGAATGACTTTAGAATATTTAAAATGCAGTTGAAAACATATCTGTTCCGGCAGCCTTTTGCGGGGGCAGGAGAGGGAATTGCGAATGATAGGATTAGGTATGTGTTTTAATTTTTTAATTTTTGTGAGGTTTTGTAATTTTTAAAATTATGACTATAAACCATTTTGAGCATCTCTGGATGAGCGATACAAAAGTATAATGAAATAAATAGAAAAATAAATAACCGCACTAAAGTTCTAAGGATAATGAAAGGAACTGCTTCACTTTCAAACAAAAATAGCATTTTAACGCATGCAATTGATTTACTCCAACACAGTACAGTAATTACAGAGCTCATAATTAATTTCTTTTAAAATGCATTGATGAATGTCTGATCACTCCAAAAGCAAAACTGTTCTCGTGCTAACATGATCAATATCATCATTGAAAGAATCAGATAGTGTTCAAATTGTAAGGTAGATTTATCCAATGAAGAGGTTACAGGGCTCTCAATGATGCAGCCAGGTTCAATAATCTCTTTCGACAGCCTGCATTTCAATGGCCAGAAATAGGAGAAACTTCATCTATACCAGTATTATCTGACTGTCTTGCTATTTTGTCACATCTTTCCATGGACAACACAGAAAAATTAAGGAATGTATTGTAAACAGCTGCAGGTTTATTAGCCCACCTTTATCTTCTGTCTAGATTAGGGTTGTCAACTGGCCGGTTTTCAGCCGACCTGACAGGTTTTTATATGGCTAGGCAAAAGCTGTTTTTGTGAGGGAATAGCCCCAGGTCTGCAGTGCAGCGGTATCAATCACCCCCTGGCCTCCTCCGCAGCCGACAGCAGCAGCAGCGGCTTAAAAAAACCCCCCAAACAAAAGCACGGGGGTCCCGATTCCAGCGTGCTTGTAGGTTTCTGCCAGTCCTGCCCCCCTTCTGAATTGGAAGTATGTATCAGAAGGGGGAGGGACTGGAATCGGGACCCTGTGCTTTTGTTTGTAACAGCGGTTTGGGGGTAAGGTGGGAGACTGGCCACGTTGTGCATCGGCAGGGGAGGGGGCCAGAGGTGAAGGGTACATGCTGCGCAAGGAGGTGGCAGGGGGAAAGGTGCTAAGTACGAGAGACAAATGCTGGACAAGGGGAGGCAGGGAGAGAGATGCTGGACACCCGGGCCAGGGGAAGGACGCTGGATATGGGTGATGGGCGGGTGGGGGGGCCAGGAGGACAGATGCTGCGCTCTATGTTAGAGAGGGCATTGACTCAGAAAGGATTAAAGTTTTGCAGGAAACAAAATCTGATGTAGAATCTATATGGATTGAAATTCCATGTAAAAGGGGGAAGGCGATGGCAGTGGGGGTGTACTATCGAGCACCTGGCCAGAATGACCAAATGGATGATGAAATGCTCAAAGAAATCAAGGAAGCTAACAAAAGTTACAGCGCAGTAATAATAATGGGTGATTTCAATTACCCCGGTATCGACTGGGTCAGTGTCACGTCAGGACATGCTAGGGAGATAAAGTTCCTAGATGGAATAAATGACTGCTTCTTGGAGCAGCTGGTTCATGAACCGACTAGAGGGGAAGCCATATTAGACCTAGTCCTTAGTGGAATACCAGATCTAGTGCAAGAGATAAGGGTGTTGGGGCCACTTGGCAATAGTGATCATAGCATGATTGCCTTTGATTTAATTAGTGGAGGAGGGATAGTAAGGAAATCCACAGTACTACCTTTTAACTTTCGAAAGGGAGACTATGATAAAATGAGGAAAACAGTTAAGAAAAAACTAACAGGAGCAGTTGCGAAGGTTAAAGACGTACATCAAGCTTGGGTGTTGTTGAAAAATACTATCTTGGAAGCCCAGACCAGCTGTATTCCATACCAAGCCATAAATGTACCCTATGTAACTTGTACATCTGACCCTCCAACCCCCCCACTCCCAGTTTTGTCCTTTGCCCCATGCCCAGCATCTCCCCATCTTACCTCCTTGTCTCCAGCTGGTTCCCCGCAGAGATCGTTTTTTGCTGTATACCTTTGAACATACCATTAAAATATTATGACCACCTACCCGGAGGGGGATCCAAGATGGCGATTGATTGGGTGTGCTGATCAGCTCGGCTTTTTCTTATGGGGAGGAAGCGAAAGACCAGAGGGGCAAAAACAGCTTGCAGCTCCCCCGGTTTCGACGCCATTAACTGCTATGGTGGTTGGACCCCTGTATACCTTTTTCCCGCCAGTGCTGCGACAGTTGATTGAAGGGGAGAGCAGCTCAGCTGTGCAGCGGTCAGAGGAGGTTTCCTCGCCATCTGCATCGATCGGACATCTTTCCTCCCCGAGCTCTATTCGGGCCTCTTAGGTATCTCGACAGGACAGCGGCATCCTGGGAAGCCTGTTGGTGGTCATTGAGTCAGCGGACTCCGTCAGAAGGCAGAGCTTGGGCGTGGAGCATGACCTGAGCTCTGTAGCTCCCCACAGACAGCATCAGAGGGCAGAGGTTCCGAATGGAATGGCTGAGGGTGGTGAAGGCTTTATCCCTAGCCTGTCAGCTCCAGCTTCGATGAAGGGCGATGTTCTGGTGATTGCACCTGAAGTGGAGACTGTTTCTTCAGCGTCTATGGCTCTCCCGGAGGTGGTAACATTGGAGGTGATCTGGGCTGCTATTATGCAGCTTCGGGAGGAGTTGGTCCCATGGATGACTACTCTGGTGTCTCAGGTTTCTACTAATATTGATGATATTAAGGAAACTGTGGTTAAAATATCTACTCTTCAGGCTGAAGTTTCTGGTTATCAGACCAAAGTTGTGACTGTTGAGAATGATTTAGAATCTCTTTAAAAAACTTTTATACCTATTCGGTCAAAGTTGGAAATGTTGGAGAATGCAGTACATGTGGTGAATATCCGTGTGGTTAACTTTCCCAAAGCAGCATTGATTTCCGCGAGGGATATGTTCCGGACCTATATGATTGAAAACTTGGGTATTCCCCCTGAATCCCATCCCCCTGTAGTTAAATTGTATTATTTGCCAACTGGGAAAAAAGCTGAGGGGTCGGGAGTGGTCAGAGGATTATCTAATGTGGATGTTTTAAATGTTACTGATATCTTAGAATCATCATTAGAAGAGCAGGTTATACCTTCTACTTTATTGATTACTTTGGCACTATTATCGGATAAGGAATGGCTTATGAAGTTGTTCTTTAAGAAATGTCACATGTTATTTAAAGGTTTGAATGTTTGTATGTTTCCAGACCTATCTAGGGAGACTCAAAAGTGGCGACGGACTGTCTCCTTTTATGTCCTGGGATCCAGCAATTGGGAGGGCTTTTTTAAAAAATTTCCCTGTAAATATTTGATCAAGTATCAATCACATTCCTATATATTTTATGAGCCCTCCCAATTGCTGCTTTTCATAAGTGCCCGACTTTCTGAGGGGGTGGCTGACCCTCTGTCTGTTTCGATTTGAGCGTATTTAGATTGCGACTGTTAGCACACCTGAATTCTTTCAGAATACTGGGTGTTATGTTTTCTAATTGTGGTATCCCCCTCAATTTCGAGGGCTAGAGTGGGTTGGATATGGATATTGTTTTCCTTTAATATTGATGGGACTAATGGTCTATGCTATTTTCTTGTTATCCATCTCAATTTCTGTTTCAAGATGTTTTCATGATATGTATGTATAAACTTTAAAATGTAAATAAAAAAATATTATGATGACATATAGTTGCAATATTTTCAATTATGTCTCAAGATATTGTACACAACATACCTAAAATGCAAGGGTGCCAATAATGACCACAACTGCGTTGTGGTCATGTCTCTCCTATGGAATGACTTTGCCCCTCTTCTAAGAAAATGAGCTAAATTATCTGCAGTTTCACAAAGGACTGAAGACACTGCTGTTGGTTGAAGAGTAGTTTTTGTGTGGTGGGGTGGTTTAGTGAGGGGGGGTGTCATGATTTTATATAGTCTGTATAATGTTATTTTTGCATATTGTTCAACGCCCTGGTGATTTTTCAAAGGAAGGTTTATTACTACTACTACTTGCACTGTGCACTTTATAAGAAACATTTTGTGCATGGAAAAGGTTTATGCAATTATTTCTATAAAGCACTGGCAATTTTATAAGCACTCATTTCTGTGCACAGAAATGTCTTAAAGAAATTACCCCCAAAGTGTCAAATATATCAGAAGAAAAGCGTATGAATGTTCAGCTCACTTTTGTAAAGAAGGCAGAAGAAACTATGGATACAAAGAAAGATCACATTGCCGGGGTTAACAATTAGGTCCTTAAAACAGGGATATCTTTAGTACCCCTCTCTGGGTTAAGCAAAAGACAGCTTATGCACAGTGAGATAAATATAAAAAAATCCACCACCATAACATTATTCCTGTGCATAAATGGTTACATAAAGTAGATGTATAAATTACCCATTATAAAATACAAACCATCATAAAGCTATATGCTTTGTCTTCACTGTGCGTACTATATGGATGGCGTGTGCATAGGGCATGCAAGCACACATGTAGATTCATTAAATATCATAATCAGTGCTTCTGATTTTAGGGTTTAACTGATAAATACGGATAAAACATGCCGATGTAAAAAAATAAAATAGCAATTTATTGAACAAACATCAGAAAAACACTACTTCCCCCAAAGACACTTTCACCCCTCTCCTGGCTTCTCTTGTATCCTCCACACAGTTTTTGTGTCTTTGCTGCATTTATGATTCGTAAATGACACAAAAGTACTTGTTGGATTCTACTAGTGTAAGAACATCGATAAACACTAATTTATTTGGGCCCTCAAAAACACCTATAGTAAATAGCTGGAAAATAATCTCCTAAATTCAGATCTTATAAAATAGAAGTCCTAACTAATATTTATGCATGTATGTGAAAAATATAGATGCAGGCATTTTCATCTGCTCTGGAGCTGGTGTAAATGTCTGTATCTGCAATATAGACATTCGTTAAACCATTCACCATATTTTCATGCCAATAATGCATCCATGTACATATTGTGGCAAAGTCAACCATTTTGAGCATGGGGGAGGTGAACAGCATAAGTAATTCACCTTAATCAAGGGGCCTCTGTTAGGTGTGCAGGGTCAAAAGGCCAGAGCCACAGTTCAAAGGCAGAAAAAACCCAGCTGGAACAAGTTCCAGGAAATGCTTGACAGTGTAAGAAGGATAGATTGCAAGCACGAGGACAAAAACCCTCAATCTAGTAATTGCACTGATTATTCTGATGTCAGAAGGCAGGGGGATTACAAACACCTGGGAGAGAAAGAGGTGGGGTTGGATCCCAGTGAGTATAAACCTTGGTTAAACTATGGAGTAGCAGTAGGAGTAGGAGCTGGAGGAGGAGTGATTGCAGAAGCAGCAGAGGACAGACTTCAGAGCAGCAAGGACGATGGAATGCTGGAGAAGCCAGAGCAGGTGCTAACTTCTGGAGACAGGCTGAGCTACCCATTGCTGAGAAAGGTGATTTCCCTGAATCACAAGGTGGGAGCCAGGAAGGAGAGAAGCTTTCAGGCCACCAGAGAGGTTGTCAGCAGGGCACTCTGATCAAGTGGGTGAGTCTGAACCTATGCAATTGGGCGAACCAATGTCAGAGCTAGGGGCAGAAGAAGATGTTGATGGATTGTTCTTTATGCCAAGCTCTAGACTTAAAGTGTCTGAAGAAAGGCCAGCCTGGAAAGAACTGTTCCTCTTGCTGAAGTAACCTCAGAGCTAAGCAGTGAGAGAGTAAATTCCTGTGTGTTTTGAAAGGAGGAATTTACTGCAGCATAAGCTAATGAAGTAAGGCTGTGATTCATGCTTCTGTGTCAGCTGTGTTGAAACTCTACAATGGAGAGAAAGTTAATTAGCTGTTCAAAGTGTTTGTGCTTTGCTCCTGTTTATAATAAAAGCCTGCTATAAGAGTCTTGAGGTCACTGTGAATGCTTATTTCATAACCTAAGTTTGGTTCTTCACCTAGAAGTGCAGCCTAGAGAGAATTATGGCTGAGTGAAGATAATTTTGCCATAGAAGAAGTAAAGTTTGTTTTTCTATTGCTCTGATTGACAAAGGACAATAAGAAAAGTGGCATCTGGTTATATGTGAAAAGGCTAAGCTTCTGCAGTGAAGAGGACTTTAAAAGTCAATATTGAGTTCTGTTTGTTTTGCCACCAACCTGCTGAACCTTAAGCAAAAATCCTATAATTTAAAATTCTGTAAATGGTACCAGGAACCTGATCTGTTCTACTGTGTTCAAAATAAATTATTTTTCTGTCATAAGCCTTACCCTTGGTTTAACACGACTACAATCCTTCTACTTAAAGCATAAATGTTACAGCTGATAGAAGAAGGTTCTCAACCACCATGCCCTCAACAACTAGAAGACTAGTGGATATGGTGTTGTGCTTGTGACAGTATATAACACTGTTTCAGAATTTTTGGATAATGCGCCTACACGTATAACGCGAATGCCCTTTTTGCTGCTGACCATGCCAGGAATGAAACGTAAGTCCTACACCGGTGACTTCAAACAAAGTTTTTTGGTTGTGAGAGCGGAAAAAACGAGCAATAGAGTGGCAGCAAGAGAGTTCAAGGTTGAAGAGATGTCCATTCGCGAATGGAGAAAGTAGAAAAAGGAGCTTAAGAAATAAACCTCTGAAAACACGCACGTTGTAAGCCCAAAACAAATTGGCCTAAACAGGAGAATGACTTGAGAGATTGTTTTTTTTTCTCACAAGGAACAAAATCAAGCTATCTCTAATGTCGCAATTGAAGTCAAAGCAAAGTTTCTGACAAATGAAAGAGGAATCACCGATTTCAGCACGTGTTTTATCAATGACGAAGGTGAAGATGCCAAAAGCAGTGACGACGACATCATTTCAGAAATCACAGAACAGCATCTGCAGTTTGCTCTTAGTTATTTCAACGATGACAGTGAGGAGGTAACTGACTTTGAAGGGTTCGAACAGTCAGATGATGATGACATTGATTCAACTGTAATTGGCCTAGTCTAATTTAGTCTTATTTAGTTTCATTTACTTGAATTTAGTCTCATTGAAATCCAGCTTTCAGAAATAAAGAAGTTATAAAAAAGTTAAAAATGCCACAGAATTTCTTTTTGTGTTCTGTTGATAATTATGTATATAATGCACGCACGCGTATAACAAACGGGGAGCGTGTTTTCTGCAAAAATGTGCATAACGCCAGAGAGTTTACAAACTAATTTTGTACCTGAGGCAATGGAGTGTTAAGTGACTTGCCCACGGTCACAAGGAGCGCCAGTGGGAATTGAACCCAGATCTCTTGGTTTCTAGGCTGTTGCTTGTGTTTATCAAATATCACTTACATGGGCATGTCATGTTAAAAAATTACCTTCCATATGTATAAGATATTCAGTGACATATCTATGTATCTATATATGGAACTTTATTTGTATAAGGTTACACTTGCTACTTGCATGTTGCGTGTATAGTGAGTTATACACCCAAAGGTTAGTTGCTCATCACATGGAAGAGGGCGTTTTAATAACAGGACTTATGCAGATGCCCAGCTATGTAAGACTTTTTCAATATTGACCTCTGTATGTTTTCTATGTTTTTCTAACTCGAGATGAAGATCATTAAGGGCTAGATTTATTAAAGTATGCTACTGCATTTAGCATGCTTTATTTACTAGAGGGCCCGTTTCATACAATGGGAACATGCATTGACAACATTATGTTTAGACTATCTCGAGATTCACCCATAAGAAAAGATGATATTATTTAGCATGCCTTTGTTTTAAATAATTGCCTCGTTCACAGAAACGGCTGCTAGGTTCTGTCCTTTTAAATTGCCTCTCTCCCTGCCCCCATCACCAAAAAAAAAAAAAAAAACCCACAATTTAAGGCAGATGTTCAGGTAAATCTAAAAGCAGATAATTGTTTGTTTTAATAAAGTCATTTTATGCACAGCCCCAAATTAGGACTGGCAGTGAGACAAGGGGATGCTTAAACCCCCACCACCTGTTTGTCCTGAAATTCAATTAAAGCCAAAGCATCACAGCAATTCCTTCCTAGCTAATACAAAACAACATTCATACAGCTGAACCATTTTAACATTAGCTGTTGTCAGGATATTTGCCTGCAGCTTAAAGCTTTTGTCTTGCAATAGGTTCACTACTGGTTCTTGACACTGGCTAACTGTTGCAGAACTGATCTCCAAGGGTGGAGAAATGTCTAAAGATCTATGGTAGAGATTAAACTGGTGCTGCGAGGTGCACAGTTCACCCCAGAAAAAGACACTAATCTAAAAGAGGAATTTATTTTTGCATAGGAAGAATTAAGATGAGAACACTTCAGGAAATTGCTGATACTCCGTCACTGGAAAACAGACCTGAGTTGGCAAGTTTAGAAAAGGGTAACAGAAGACATCCCAAGAGTAATTAAAAGAATATGCATAATGAACCACATGCCTGAAGGGCTTGTTCTTCACGTGGGCCAGGTTTTTGCTTGAATTTTTAATTTTTATATACAGAGGAAATGCTAAACTCTCTCTAGGGGGCAATGTCTCCAAATGGGTTAGTTTTGCGCATATCAGGACAGTAACGAGCCGTAGTCCCATGAAATGAGATATATGCTCTGAAGTCTGATCAGGGTGTGTTTTAGGTAAGCTGACCATCAGGGTTGGAATTAAAGCGGGGGAGGGGACAGAGGCTATTGACTCAGGTGCCTTATTTTAAACAGCACTTCTAGTGTTGCTTTGCATGGAGGGGGGGAGGGAGGGAAGACTAGACTCGTGGTTCATGCATTTTCTGCAGCAAGTCCTACTTCTTTTACCCAGTGCTGTAAATTGCTGTTTTTTATTTATTTGTTTCCTAAAGCATTCTGAGATTGATCATTCCGATTTTTTTTTAGAAAAACGTATGCACAGATCCTAGAAAGATCTTTAACATCAGCATCTGCATATCAGGCTTCTTGTGGCCCAAGATTTAACATTGCCATAGCTCTGGTTCTTCTCTTGGTCATGCATTTGATAAACTGTGCAACGCACTGGAAGTAACTTGGTGAGGGTATTTTTATAAATACCTGTGTAGTTAAGGGGCGTTTTTCTGTGCATTACTATCGCGTATTTTATAAAATCAAGGGGCATAATTGATCAAAATCATGTGTTAAACTGGTCATGAGCACTTATACTTGCCCTATGGCTCGTGTAACTGCCCACACCTAGATCTTTCAAGAATGTATGCAAATACGTACACTCGGGAGGAGAGGAGGGACAGGGGAGATATGACTCAGACCTTTAAATACTTAAAGAGTATTAATGAACAAACAAACCTCTTCCATAGACGGGGAAGCTGTAAAACAAGAAGGCATAATTTGAAGCTGCAAGGGGGTAAACTGAAAGGCAACTTCAGGAAATACTTTATCACTGAAAGGGTGGTGGATGCTTGGAATGCCCTCCCGATGGAAGTGGTGGGGGCAAATTAGGGTTGCCAACTGGCCGGTTTTCAGCCGGCCTGGCCGGTTTTTCCATGGCCAGGCCGGCTGCCGGCGCAGATGTAAAACTGGCCCTTGAAAAGCCGTTTTTTTGCTCTGGCCGCAAGATCGGGAGCGGCCAGAGCAAAAAAACGGCTTTTCTTCCGACCCAAAGTCCAAAAAAACCCCCACCCAGGGCCGGCCCACACACCGGAGGGCTTCAGAGGGAGCAGGGTAAGCTCGCGCGAGGCCCCGGCTCCCTCTGTACAGCCGCCAGCGTGAAGAGCCTTTTCCTTCACGCTGGCGGCTGTATCTGTAAAGCCGCGATTGCTGGGAAAGGTTAAAAGCAATACCCTTTAACCTTTCCCAGCATTCGCGGCTTCACAGATACAGCCGCCAGCGTGAAGGAAAAGGCTCTTCACGCTGGCGGCTGTACAGAGGGAGCCGGAGCCGGGGCCTCGCGCGAGCTTACCCTGCTCCCTCTGAAGCCTCTCAGACAGCTGCGGTGCAGGTCAGAGGGGGGGGGGCAAGGGCTGCATGGGCTGTGATTGGGGGGGGGGGACCTGGACCGGAAAAGGGCTATGGGGGGGGGGACTTGGACGGGAAAGAAAGGGGCGGTGTGGGGGGGGGGACCTGAACTGTAAAAGGGCTATGGGGGGGGGGGGACTTGGACTGGAAATTTGTTGTGTTTGGGGGGATCTGGACCGGAAAAGGGCTATGGGGGGGGGGACTTGGACTGGAAAGAAATGGGCTGTAATGGGGGGGGGACCTGGACTGTAAAAGGGCTATGGGGGGGACATGGACTGGAAATGGGTTGTGATGGGGAGGGGGACCTGGACTGGAAAAGGACTATGGGGGGGGGGGGGGAACTAGGACTTCAAATGGGCTGTGATGGTGCAGGGGGACTCGGACTGGAAATGGGCTGTGATTGGGGGGGGGAGCTAGGACTGGAAATGGCCTGTGATGTGAGGGCTAGCACTGGAAATGGGCTGATGAAGAGCTAGAATAGGACTGGAAATGGGCTGATGTGGGGCATGGGAGAATGGGACTAGAAGCGAGTGGATGCTGGGTGGGTCTAGAACTATAAGGGAACTGATTTTGGGGGAGGACTAGAATGGATGGGGAATGAGAATGGAGAGGGGAAAAAATATTTTGTGTGGAAGAAAAGTCTATGATGGGCTGGGTATTGGGAGAGTAAGAGGGGCTTGAAAATGGAAGGGTGAAATTTAAATGGATGATAAAGGAATAAGGAAAGAATTGGGGGAAAGAGCAAAAGGGAAACAATCAGTATGTTAAAGCAGAAATAGAGAGAGAATGGAAAACATCTAAAAGAGAAGAAAGGACAAATGGATAGCTCGCAGAAGACACGAAGAAACCAGAAGAAAGTGACTGGAGCAATTGCAACTGAAAAAATGCCCAAACAGAAGGTAGAAAAATACTTTTTATTTTGAATTTATTAACTGGAATATGTATGGTCTGGGAAGTGTGTATTGCTAACATCTTTGCGTTTTTGTTTAGTGCAAGAGGAAATTACTTTATAGTTTTATTTCTCCAGTGTTGTACATTTCATGTTTGGATTTTGGGGTTCCCAGTTTAATTATTATCTGACCAAGGAAGTTAGCCTACACGTATCCTCGGTAATTTTTGTGGGTGGGGCAGGGGTGGAACTAGGGGCAGAGAATGGGTGGAGCATGGCGAGCCACAGGTGTCAGGTTTTTCTCGGTGAAAAAGTTGGCAACCCTAGGGCAAATACAGTGACAGAATTCAAAATGGCATGGAACAGACATAGTGGATCCCTTTATAGCAACAGGATAAAATCAAAATAAACATAACTATCTCTTATATCACAACAAATAGAGGTGACCTACACGGAGCGGAGGGTATACCCCTAAACAAAGGCATGGGAAAGGGCGACCTGCACAGAGCGGCAGGTGCACCTACAGCAGACATTTTAGGCAGTGACCTGCAGTCTCCGAGTCCAGACATTGGTGTGCAGAGGGTTGTGGAGGTGTAGCCTCTTGGTTAGTGCAATGTCTCCATAAGCAGGGAACAAGGGTTCAATTCCCACTTGCTCATTTTGGGCCTGTGTGCTATTCACATCATTTCCCTGCCTGTAAAAGTTCAGGCTCTGCTGTGACTTGCAGACACACATCCTTCTACTTTGCTATGCGTTCTGGTCACACTTAGGGTCAGCAAACATGCTATTCCCCATCATGCCCTTCTGAGAGCATGGTTTTATTGGCTCTGTTGCAGCCCATTGGAGGGGGTCAGACATGTTCACCCTGCAGATGTCAGGCATCTGCATGGTGTAATGGTCATGGCAGTGGCCGGGGGACCAAGATACAGGGGTTTGAAGCCCACAGGCACTTCTTATGTGACACTTCAAAGCGTGTTACTGTCACATTTTATGTCTGCCACAACCTTCTTTGACTGTCAACACCTCCTTGTGACCTTGAGCAGGTCACTTAACCCACCAGTGGCTCAGCCGACTGCAGGTCCGTAAAGTCCCTGTTTATCAACTAACATAACCAATTCGTCGGTAAGATGTACCCCGATGTGACTGCACTGATACAGCTGTAACCTACATGTGAGACATGAGGCTCCATCACATCTCTACAGTACATGCGGACACATCCTACCCCTTGGATAACCACCTGCAGGTATCACCTCATGTCCGTATGTGCCCCATTTGCCCAGTTTGGATGAAGCCTGTCCAGTTATCTGCACATTTGTCTAGGGTGTTGTATGGTGGTGGTGTGGCTGGGACAGGTGCGAGTCCCACATGTCTGGTATCAGGCCTTCCATGTGGGAACGACACACATTTTCCCACACAGCACAAATACATTGGGGATGGCATCTACGGCATATTGGTGCTGCCAGCCCATACCACCCTCACACATGCCTCTCCTATGCCTGATCTGCACGTCGCCACTCCTGCTCCGTCCTCCTTTTGCTACACAAATCCTGCCACTTCTGACTCTGCTGGGGGACACGTTTTCCCCATCCTAAGCCACACACTGACATTGCACCATTTTACATTGGCAACCCCCAGTGCATCAGTACAGCTGCCTCCCACACGCTCGTCCAGATTACTGGCTGCCCCGTAGGGTGCCCACGCATCAGGCAGGTCCATCGGCTCCCACCTGTCCTTCCATCCATCACCTTTACATTGTCTTTCCTTGGTGCTCCTTTAGCCAGTGTTAGGGTGACAGCCATTTTCGGACATTAAGGTGCATGCTGGCCATCTTAACACCCAATGTCTTGTTAATGCACGTTAAATGGCCCATTGCTTCCTTAACATCAGAAAGCCTCCTACCCACCCAGTGCCCTTTATGCATGTAAAACCCCTTATTGCTGCTGTTAACGCTTGCTACCTTAATGCCCTTTAGTAAACATACACCTATATGTGAGCTGTTTTTATGTTTGACAGTATTTTTAGCTGTTGTATCAATGTTTCTCTGTATTGAGATGAAGATAGGGGAGGATAACTGTTAGCCATTGAAGCCCTGGCTGCTGACTCAGCTCTTCGCTATTTCAATTCAGGGGCTTAAAGGCACAAGCACTGCTTAAACATTACTTGATGATAAATGATCAAATAAGAACATAAGATATGCCATACTGGGTCAGACCAAGGTCCATCAAGCCCAGTATCCTGTTTCCAACAGTGGCCAATCTAGGTCGTACGTACCTAGCAGTTTCCCCAAAAGACGCAGGTTCCGCAATGCTTGTACTGGGTCAAGCACTGATATCCTGGGTCCCTTCTTAATAATGGTTTATGGACCTTTCCTCCAGGAACTTGTCCAAACCTTTTTTAAACCCAGCTACACTAACAGCCTTTACTACATCCTCTGGTAACAAATTCCAGAGTTTGATTACACGTTGAGTGAAAAAATATTTTCTTTTATTAGTCTTAAATAGTTTACCCTGTAGCTTCATTGCATGTCCCCTAGTCTTTCTATATTCTGATAACGTAAACAATCGAGATATGTTTACCCGTTCCACTCTGTTCATTAATTTATAGACTTCTATCATATCTCCCCTCAGCCGTCTCTTTTCCAAGTTAAAGAGCCCTAACCTTTTTAGCCTTTTTTCATAGGAGTATCCTTTCATCCCCTTTACCATTTTGGTGGCTCTTCTCTGAACCTTTTCTAATAACGCTATATCCTTTTTAAGATATGGCGACTAGAATTGCACACAATATTCAAGGTGCGATCTCACCATGGAACGATACAGAGGTATTATAATATCTTTTGTTTTATTTTCCATTCCTTTCCTTATGATACCTAGCATTCTATTTGCTCTCTTGGCCGCCGCGGCACACTGGGCCAAGGGTTTTAACATGTTATCCACAATGACGCCTAAATCTTTTTCCTGGGTGGTGGTTCCTAATGTGGAACCTTGCATTGTGTAACCATAGTTTGGGTTGTTCTTCCCTAGGTGCATCACTTTGCACTTGTCCACATTAAATTTCATCTGCCATTTTGATGCCCAGTCTTCCAATTTATCAAGATCCTCTTGCAATTTTCCACAATCCTCTTGGGTTTTAACAACTTTAAATAGTTTTGTGTCATCTGCAAATTTGATAACCTCACTCGTTATTCCACTTTTCAGGTCATTTATGAATATGTCAAAAAGCAGCGGACCCAGCACAGATCCCTGGGTACTCCACTATTCACCTTTTTCCATTGGGAAAACTGGCCATTTAGCCCAAACCTATGCTTTCTATCTTTTAACCAGTTCTTGATCCACAGTAGTACACTGCCTCCTATCCCATGACTCTGCCTCTGACAGTGCCATCTCCTTTGCCTGAGCAACATCTGGTTGACCTGCTATTTAGCACAGTTACTTACCTGTAACAGGTGATCTCTGGGAACAGCAGGAATAAATCTTCACATACGGGTATCGTCGGTACCGACGGAGCCTGCGCGGGAACGCTCCCCAGCGTCCAAAAGGAAAGCTTTTGGGAGCATCCCACAGCGCCTGCGCGCTGCCTTCCCGCCTTTCCTAACCGCCTCTCTCCAGTTTGAGTTTTAAAGCTGAGACAAAGAGAGAGTGAGGAAAGGAAAGAAAGATAGAGAGATACAACTCCTAGGGGAGGTGGGTGGGTTGTGAAGACTTATTCCTGCTGTTCCCAGAGATCACCTGTTACAGGTAAGTAACTGTGCTATCTCCAGGAACAAGCAGGAATGAGTCTTCACATATGGGGACTCCCCAGCTAGAGATGCCTGGGAGATCACCCAGGTTGTGAGTCCCTGGGAAGGGCTCTACCTCCATGAATCTCAGGCATCCAGCCAGGGATGGAGGGTAGGAGTTGATTAGGTACGGAACAGGTGTTTGAGAACAGCCTGACCAAACAAGGCATCCTGGTGGGAGTCCTTGTCCAAGCAGTAATGGGCTGTGAAGGTATGAACCGAGGCCCAGGTGGCCGCTCGACAGATCTGGTCGATGGACACAGAATTTAGATGAGCCATAGAGGCTGCCATGGCCCTCACATTGTGAGCTGTGACATGGCCCTCCAGAGAAAGGTTCTTACTCTGGTAGGCGAAAGAAATACACTGAGCAATCCAATTGGACAGAGTTCTCTTAGAGACTGGAAGTCCTAAATGAGAGGGATCAAAAGCAACAAAGAGTTGAGAGGACTTTCTATGTTGCTGTGTCCTTTGTAAGGAAAAAGCAAGAGCTCTTTTACAATCCAGGGTATGAAGATTCCTCTCCGCACTTGAAGCATGAGGTCCTGGAAAAAAGACAGGTAAATAAACCTCCTGGTTCAGATGAAAAGGTGAGACCACTTTAGGCATAAAGTGTGGATTAGTCCTGAGGACTACCTTGTCATGATGGAACCTTGTATAAGGAGGATTAGCCACCAAGGCTTGCAGCTCACTGATGCGGCGAGCTGAAGTGACTGCAATGAGAAAAATAACCTTCCAGGAAAGGAATTTCAAGGAGGTAGTGGCTAATGGTTCAAAAGGTGGCTGCATAAGCTGGCCAAGAACCAGATTCAAGTCCCATGCCACTGGAGGTGGTCTGATGGGAGGTTTAGTTAAAAGAAGGCCTCTCATGAATCTTGCTATAAGAGGATGAGAGGAAATAAGCTGTCCATTGAGAGGTTTAAGGGATGCTGCAATAGCACTCAAATGGACTCTTACTGAATTTGTTTTAAGGCCTGCATGGGATAAATGCAGCAAATACTCTAGTAAAGAATTCAGAGGTATTGCAAGAGGGTTAAGACCCTTCTCTGCATACCAAATGGTAAACCTTTTCCATTTAAAAGCATAGGAACGTCTAGTGGAAGGCTTTCTGGAAGCATGAAGGATATCCTTCACTTGCTGAGAAAGATGCAAATCTTGAAGGTCTAGGCCTTCAGCAACCAGGCTCTGAGGTGAAGAGACTGGGGATTTGGGTGCCACAACGTTCCCCCCTCCTGGGACAGGAGGTCTGGAGCAGATCCCAAGTCCAGGGAGGGAGCTTGAGAGAGATGCAGAAGTAGAGGGTACCACACTTGGCGTGGCCAATGTGGTGCTATGAGGATCATAGACCCCTTGTCTCTCTGAAGTTTGAACAGTGTCTTGGGAATTAGGGGAATGGGTGGAAAGGCATAGAGGAAGTCTTGCCCCCAATGGAGGAGGAAGGCATCCCTGTCCTGAACTCCCTGACATGGAATTCTGGAACAGAACCGGGGAAGTTTGGCATTCCACGGACTTGCAAACAAGTCTATGTCTGGGGTTCCCCAAATTTGAAAGATCCTGGCTATCTGGTCCCCATGGAGGGACCATTCGTGTGGAAGCAGAACTCGACTGAATCTGTCTGCCCAAGAGTTTTGAACCCCTGGAAGATACACTGCCATGAGATGGATTTGATGCTCTCTGGTGAAGGCCCACAATCTCAGAGCTTCGTTGCAAAGCGACAGAGAGCCAGTCCCCCCCTGCTTGTTCACACAGAACATGGCTACTTGGTTGTCCGTGTGGATGAGGACTGTCTTGTAGCTGAGCAGGGTGTGAAAGACTCAGAGCCAGAAAGATTGCTCTGAGCTCTAAGAGGTTGATATGTAGAGATGTCTCCTGTGGAGACCAGATGCCTTGGGTGGAGAGATCTTGTAGATGAGCTCCCCAACCCTTTGGAGTGGCATCTGTTGTAAGGGTTGCTTGTGGTAACACCTGTTGAAAGGGGGACCCCAGCAACAGATTTTGAGTGGACTTCCACCACTGGAGAAAGCAAAAGAGGCGACTGGAGGTTGCTATTTTGTCTGACAGGCACCCTGATGCCTGGGTCCATTGGATGGACAGAGTCCATTGAGCTGTTCTCATGTGAAGGCGAGCATAAGGAACCACATGCACAGTGGATGCCATGTGGCCTAACAGTTGTAACATCTCTCGAGCAGTTAAATGGGATTTTAACTGAATCTGTGAGGCTAACTGCACCAAGCGTAGGCAATGGGCCTGGGGGAGATAGGCCCTTGCAGTTGTGGTATCCAGCAAGGCCCCTAATGAACTCTAGAGATTGAGTAGGGGTGAGATGGGATTTTGGAATGTTTATTACAAGTCCCAGATACTGAAGAACACGCCTTGTGCAGGCCAGGGAAGTCTGGGCCTCTGACTGGGATGGAGCTCGGATGAGACAGTCGTCCAGATATGGGAATAAGAATATCCATAGACTGCGTAGAAATGCAGCTACTACTGCCATGCATTTTGTGAACACTCTTGGTGCAGAGGCCAGACCGAAAGGAAGCACTTTGTATTGGTAGTGCTTTCCTCGGTAAAGGAACCGAAGGAACCTTCTGTGTGTTGGATGGATGAGGACATGGGTGTACGCATCCTTGAGGTCTACAGAACAAAGCCAATCCTGACTCTGAAGGTATGGAAGGAGAGCACCGAGAGAAATCATCTTGAACTTCTCCTTGTACAGAAACTTGTTCAATTCTCTGAGATCTAGTATGGGTCTGTAGCCCCCTGATTTCTTTAGAAGAAAGTAGGGGGAGTAGAACCCTGAGCCCTGCTGAAGAAGGGGTACTTCTTCTATTGCCCCTTGGGCAAGAAGGGTAGTAATCTCCTGACCCAGAAGGTCGAGGAGAGATGTTGGAGAATTGAACTGTCTCACCATGGTGTGAGGAGGAAGGTTTAAGAAATGAAGCTTGTACCCCTCTCTTATGATGGAGAGGGTCCATTGCTCTGCTGTGATTTGTTCCCACCTGGGAGAAAAGTGAGCTAACCTTCCTGGAATGGTGAGAGGCTCTGGTTCTTTTAGAGCCAGAAAGGCTAAGTTCTCTAGTTGAAAGTCAAAGGCCCTGAGGAGGCTGAGGCTGTTGGGCCGTAGCAGTCCTAGCAGCCTTATGCTTGGCCTGTTTTGGTTGTTGCTGTCTCTTTGTAGCAAAATGACCTGCAGAAGATGCCTGCTGACCATAGGCAGAATAATATCTCTCTTTTTTTGGGAAAAAAAACCCTTTTTGAACAACCTTTTCTTAAAAGGAGCAGAGGTAGACTTTGAGAGTCTATCTAAAGCAGAATTTTCAGCATCCATTTGGGTGGCCTTTGCTTGCCAATCTTTGCCAAAAAAGGTTTTCACCTGTACAAGGAAGGTTTCCTAGTCCATCCTGAACCCAGGGTTCCAAATCAGAAGCTTGTAACCAAGCAACTCTGCGTGCACCTATGGCAATAGCCGAGGCTCTGCTGGCACACTCAAAAGAGTCAAAGGCTGCACGGTTGGAAAATTTGGAAACATCCTGGGCATGTTTAAGCCAGGTGAGAAACTCTTCCCTTTTATCTTCTGAAATAAAAGGAGATAAAGTTTGCAGATGATCTGTAACTTCTTTTAGAAACATCCCCATATAGAGACTATAGGAGTTGATTCTGGCAACAAGCATATTGGCCTGGAAAATTCTCCTGCCAAAGGCATCTAAGGTTCTGCATTCTCTTCCTGGAGGATTAGAAGAGTGCCTTTTTGTACTCTATCTTCTTCATAGCAGACTCCACCACAATGGAGTGGTGAGGAAGCTGAGTCTTATGAAAGCCAGGACAAGGAGGAACACGATACATGGTGTCCAACCTACGAGAATGAGGGGAGATGGTGAGAGGGGTCTCCCATATGCCCAACATGTGATCATAAAGAATCTCATGAATTGGTAAAGTGGCTGCCTCTTTAGGAGCCTTAGGATATTGTAAAATATCTAATTTTTTGGCTCTAGGCTCTGCTTCAGGGGCCACTGAAATGGAAAGGCCCCTGGCCACTTCCCTAATGAAGTCTTGAAAAGACAAGTCTTCTGGAGGAGACATTCTTCTTTTTGGAGAAGAGGGCTCCTGAGGAAGGATCACCGATGCTTCGACAGAGGCCTCTGATTCATCAGAGTCTTCAGAGGAATCGAAGTATCGCCTGTCTGGATGCTCCTGCAGAGCCCGATATGCGTACCGGGTGGTATCGACATCGGGAGTGATCGGTACCGAGTCGGTACCGATGGGCATCACAGAACAGTGTACCGCTGCAGTCGACACCGAAGCCGATGTCGATGCAATCGGTACCGGCACCGGAACCGATATCGGAACCGCCAATGAAGTTTGTTGCAGTACCGAAGGCGTCGCAGCTTGTATGAATGCTGTAATGGCATGCTGCATGGTCAGGATATTCTGATCCATCGACGCCACCAATGTCTGGAAGTCGGTACCAGTGGGAACCACCGGTACCCCAGAACATGGCAACAGGTGATCAGTCGAGGCCGAGCCATCGATGTCAACCTGTGACCCCATAGAAAAAGCTTTCGAAGCCGGAGCCTCCCGCTGGGGTAATTTTGCCGGTGCAGATTCCTCGAGAGCAAGCCCGGAGGCATCTCAATACTTAGAGGGAGATCTACCCTTCGAGGACCGGCTGGACTTAAGTTTGGTTATCTGAGATCCATGGGTGGAAGAAGAAGCCCTGGAAGACGTCGATGCTACCGAAGCTGCATCAGAGGGAAACAGGGTACTGAGCTTGGCTGCTCGATTCTGTAGACCTCTTTTAGACATCATGGAACAGGACTCACAATCCGCAATGGAGTGGTCAGGACCTAAACATTTTAGACACCAATCATGGGTGTCGGTGACAGAAATAGTGCCGCTGCACTTTGTGCACTTTTTAAACCCAGAGGCTGGCTTTTCCATGAGGAAAAATCTTCCTAGGCCTAAGGCCGAAGAAAGAAAAAATGCACTGAAGTGAGAACAACAGTAATTTTTTTTGGGTTTTTTTTAAGAATAAAGAAAGACCGGCGGTACCGGTCCGGTGTCGAAGAAGGCAGACACGCGACCAAAGAAATAAAAGAAAATAAAGAAATTCTTCAGCGGTGACAGGAACATGACCTGCTGGCTCCGCGGAAAAGAAGAACTGGAGAGAGGCGGTTAGGAAAGGCAGGAAGGCAGCGCGCAGGCGCTGTGGGATGCTCCCAAAAGCTTTCCTTTTGGACGCTGGGGAGTGTTCCCGCGCAGGCTCCGTCAGTACCGACGATACCCATATGTGAAGACTCATTCCTGCTTGTTCCTGGAGATTATCCTGTACTTTGGCTCTCTATGGATGCCGTCCCCCCCCCACCCCTGGAGTCCGCAGCACAGCCGTGAATTCAGGACTATGGTGTCCAAGACTGTGTCCAGTACTGTTGTATCAAGGGAGCGCTCAGCATGATGTGCTGCAGTTTCTGCTTTGGCTGTTAGAATGAGTACATGAGGATGTCTTAGACGTTTATTTATCTGTATTTTTTCCAATTTTTATTTTACTTCATTCATTCATACGTCCATTCGTTTTATCTTCTCATTTACTCACTTATTTTCACTCTCTTTCTGCTACCATTTCTTATGGCCCCACATCATTCTTTGCTCCTTTTTCTGGTCCTCCCTCATTCCACCTACCCTTTTTACCCCTCCTCTCTCTTCACCTTCCCTGTTTCCTCCCCCATCTTATCCTCCACCTTTTCCTTAACTCTTGAGCTTCACCTCCTCTTTTCTCTCATTCATCCTTCTCCTTTCTTTCTTCCTTTGCTGCCTCCTCTCTCCCTCATACTGTTCTTCTCCTTATGTCTTCTGGTGACATTAATCCCAACCGTAGCCCCCCTTCATTTTTCTCTCCCCACCACCACAATCTCATCCATATCTCTCTCCTTTCTCCTTTATCTCTTCCCTTCTCATGCACCTTATGGAATGCTCATTCCATTTCTAACAAACTTCCCTTTACCCATGCCCTCTTTATCTCTCGTGCTTTCCATCTTCTTGTCCTTCCTGAAACCTGGGTCCTTCCTGAT
Organism: Ichthyophis bannanicus; assembly: GCA_033557465.1. Classification (NCBI taxonomy): domain Eukaryota; kingdom Metazoa; phylum Chordata; class Amphibia; order Gymnophiona; family Ichthyophiidae; genus Ichthyophis; species Ichthyophis bannanicus. The sequence continues at coordinate 235,374,792 of CM066043.1, read as the reverse complement.
GACTGCTTCGGTTGCTGCCCTCTCTAATGGCAGTTTCCATTTCTCCAACACTCCTCGTGCCAATGGCTGCGGTGGCGGTGTTGGCTTTCTACTTTCTCCTTCTTGCCAATTTCAACCCCTCCTTCTACCTCAGTCCCATTTCTCTTTCACTCCAAGCTCATATCTCTGCCTGCTTATCTGACATTGCTGCCTGGATGTCTCACCGCCGTCTGAAATTGAACATAGCTAAAACTGAACTTCTTAACTTTCCCCCTAAATTCTGTTCCCCCTTCCTCCTTTCTCTATCACTGTTGTATCCTGTTTCCTCAGCCTGCAACCTTGGGGTCATCTTTGACGCCTCCCTTTCCTTCTCCACACATATTCAACAGATTGCTAAAACCTGTCTTTTATTTTTCTATAACATTAACAAAATTTGCCTCTTCCTCTCTGAACTCACTGCTAAAACTCATGTCCACTTGTTGGTTATCTCCCTTGTTGACTATTGCAACCTCCTCTTTGCTGGTCTCACTCCAAGTCATTCATCTCCTCTTCAATCTATTCGGAACTTTGCTGCACAGCTAATCTTCCACCAGTCCTGTTAAACTCATATAATACCTCTTCTGAAATCACTTTACTGGCTTCCCCTCCATTTCAGTATCCATTTCAAACTTCTCCTTCTAACCTATAAATGCATTCACTCTACTCATTACCTTTCCTCTCTCCTATCTCCCTACACCCCTCCTTGTGAACTTCGCTCCTCCTCTGGCTTTCTTCTCTCTATGTCCTTTTCTTCTACTGCCAACTCAAGACTTCAGTTTTTTGACATTGCTGCTCTTTATGCCTGGAACAAAGTTCCTGAATCTCTACATCAAGTCTCATCTGTGGATAATAATGTGGCTTTGTCTATGAATCAGAGTGATTTAAATTTAACTGATTTCTTGAAGAATTCTCAAGTTCTGATTCCTTCACGCACCACATTAGTGATTACTTTGGTCAACCTTGTTGATAAGGCCAGGATCATGAAGGCCTTTTTTAAAAAAAAGATATTTCCTTTCATGGTCATAAGTTATTTATTTTTCCCGATGTCTCCCGTTTCACTCAAATTCGGAGGAGGTCCTTCCTGCAGCTTAAGCCTCGTGTTTTGGCTGAGGGGGGAACCTTTTTTCTCCGGTTTCCCTGTAAGTGTTTGATTACTTTGCAGGGGATAGATTATGTTTTTCTGGATCCATTGCAATTTGAAACACTCTTGACGTCCATCCAGGTCTAAGATAAGCTTGAGTTTTGTTTATATTATTATGTTTTTGTATTTAAGATTGGGAGTAGTAGCCTTAAATTAATTGCCCTGGTTGTTCTCTCGCTGCTGCTCTCTTTATGATGTGGACTGTGTAGTGGTACTGGATTTTTTCAAACGTTGTTTATTTTTTGTGGGTTTTTTTCTTTTCTTTTCCTGTACCACTTATTTTCTTTACTTTGTATTTGGAATGCATTATACAAAATAAATAAAGTCTCATCTCTCTCCCTCTTCAAATCCATGCTAAAGGCTTACCCTTTTGAAGCCACTTTTGGATCCTAATCTCGTATTCCTCTTGCGTCTCCTCTCCATATTGAACCCCTTCTCCCTCTTTCATTGTGCCGTCTGTCTTAACTAGATTGTAAGCTCTATGAGCAGAGACTGACTTCTATATGTGTTTGTACAGTGCTGTATATGCCTTGTGGCACTATATAAATGATTCATAGTAGTAGAAGCCCCATCATCCAGAAAATATCCACAGTTTGAAATAACCTTGATTTTAACGATTTTGTATTGAAGGTACTGTACAACATATACCTATAAATATATATAAAGACAGATACCTCCAATATGTCAAATAAAGCAGAACAGTAAATGTGAGTCAATGGTAGCAACAACAGAAAGCATAACTTGATGTCACTGAAATGTGCTAGAATTTTCTTTCTTGTACGATATTAAGCTGAAGCTTTTTTAAAAGTGATACAGTTGATGGGTGAGTGGGTGGAAGTAGGAGATCAATATTCTTAAGATGTGCTTCTCTTCCCACACAAGCATAAAGCAACCAATTCAAATTATAGCCTTTTCAAAAATGCTCCCTATTCATTGCCTCTCTGCACAGTAAAAAAACAAAAAACAACAAAACACTAGAAGCTCCTTGTGTCTAGGTTCCACTTACCTAGTTACTGGCTGCGCTCCCTTTCAAGGTTATCGGGGATGGTGCTCGCTGAGGCACTACATAACAACATCACAGTATTTTGAGAAACTGATGATTAAGGCTTATGCGTGTCTCACAAATCTAAGAGAGAACACTGCAGCTCGGAGCAAAAAAATGTCAGTGCTAACTGTCTGGCAGTTACAGAATACTAAGAACTGTGGATATTAATTAGAATTCTGAACTTCAACAGACTAACCTTATACACCCACTCCCATTCCTCTTCAAAAACCCCACACCATCACAATTCCTTCATTCTCCGATACCCTTTCTTTCTTTACTAAAGTACCAGAGAAGAAAACGTCTCATCTTTAGTCCTTCTCCAAAACTCAGTACGTCTTCCCCTGATCCCACACACCTCCTCAATTCTCTCTCTTGCTCCTTCAGTCAGAATCTGCTGTATCTTCAGGCTATCATTTTCTATTGCAATTGGCCCTACTGCTTTCAAACATGCTGTCATCACATTGTTCCCTCAGAAAGCCTTCACTACACCCTACCTGTCCTGCTACTATCATCTTATCTCTTTCCTGCAGCAGGTGTAAACCCACCGTGGCCCTTTTTGGTCATACACATGTATTTCACATAGAACATGAGGAATACACATGTCGATTTTTTATTTAATTATTTATTTGTTCACTGTAATACCAATTGTTTAATAAGTTTCAATGTAATGTTTAAGTTTTGTTCTGTGTAAACCGCTTTGATTTTTCTGAAAGGCGGTATATAAAACCGTTCAATAAATAAAATAAATAAATAAATATTTCTCTATGCTGGAACATCCTCCTGCAAGCCCATCTCGAATCTTTGCTTGTTTATCTAATATAGGATGTCATTTTAAAAGGGTTACACACCATTTGTAAGTGTAAATGGACCTACCGGTGTAAGCAGTAATTTTAGAACAGCCGCTACTTATATCTGTGGCACACACAGTTTTGAAGGGGGCTTGGTATGGTGGGGAGCCTGAAAGTAAGTGTGTATTTCCAAATTGCAACTACTGCTGAAGTTTCAGATGGTACTATATGCGGCTGTATGTGTGATTTTGGGGCACAATCATAGGACGTCTGTGGAGGATGTATTGCATCAACGTCAATGGCTCCCAGTGGAGAAGCAGTGTGTATTTACACTTCTTCTGGTGACCTTTAAGGTTCTTAGAGGTCAGGGACTGGGCTATTTGGAGAAGATATTGAAATGGTACCAACCGGCTCTGACACTACGTTTGAGTCAAGACCATTGTTTAGTGGTTCCTGGTCTGCAGTGTGTAAGATTGAAAAAATGGCGAGAAAGGTGCTTGCAGTGGCTGCCCCATTTTGGTGGGACAAGTTACCAGTGTCTTTGCGGCAGGGGGAAGATTGGTTGGCTTTTAGGAAGGCCTTGAAAACTGTTTCTTCAATCTGGGTAAAGCAGGCTGTAGGGCTGATATATAGCAGGCAGGCAGTCAGGTAGCATGATGGGGGGGGGGGGGTGGTAAGAGGTTTTTAGTGATATCTGTTTTGGGGTTTTAACTGTGTGCCACCTTGAATGCCTTACAAATACAAATATTTTAAAATAAAATAAATGCTGACTCCTAGCAGCTCCTGGGTTTTCTTGGCAGTGTGACCGGAAGTAGATTGCCAGGCCTTTCTTCCGAAGCAATGGAGGGTTAAGCAACTGGTCCATTAGGCTACTCCTCCACTCCAACTCATACTTAACACTAGAAGCCTCAAAGTGTGTCAATTGACGCAAATGCATCTTTGAAGCGCCACTGCTAGAACCATGTTAGTCATGTTCCATGACTTTGTTAGCAAGGTCAAGATGTTCAAATATGTGCATCGAAAATTAATGACAGATGCACCACCTAGCGGGAAAATGAATTTATACCTAGAAGCCCCAAAGTATGTCAATTGACGCACTCAATTGTCTTGGATGCGTCAATTGAGTGGAGGAGTGGCCTAGTGGTTGGGGCAAGGTACTTAAGGCCGGAAGGTCAGGGGTTCAAATCCCATTAGAGGACAGCAACCTTGGGTCGGAAGGACTGGGGTTTCTAGTCCCACAGGTGCTCCTTGTGGTCTTGGGCAAGCCACTTAACCCTCCATAGTCCATGTTCCCTGTAAAATAGTTGTCTCCAAGTTATAATGCCCTGTTCAATGTAATTTCAGTTTGTTCAATGTAAACCGCACTGATGCAGAATAGCGCGGTATATAAGAGAATATAAATAAATAAAATTGACGTACTTTGGGGCTTCTAGCTATAAATTCATGTTCCCACTAGGTGGCGCATCTCAATCACTGTTTACAGTTTTACTCCGACATTACAAACAATAAACACACGATGACATCATGTAATGACATCACATACTGCACATATTTAACAAATAAGTAACTTCACATTAATTCACATCTGTATTTCATGCTAAACGCAGTCGTCGTGATAATGCATCAATTGACGCACCTTGATGTTTCTAGGTAAAATTCCTTTTGGGGCTTCTAGTGTTAATGTGAGCTAATTGCTTGTTTGGACTCAAGCTTTGTAGGGATGATCAAGGGGCCTATGTCTGCTTGCCTTTCTGGTGTTTAAAACCACTTCAAAATAAAAAAAAACAGCGTTTTGAAGCTCAGCTTCTTAACTGGATCAACCTAAATGTCCAGTTTTGTGAAACGCAGTAACACGGAGCCAGCTAGAGATGGTTCGAGGTGTTGGTGCACAAGGCAAACTTCAAGCCATATGCAAACCCCCCTCCCCCACCCACCCAGCTGTCACTCCATTGTTTAAGTTTGAATGCCCTGCTCTTTGCCCGCCCCCCCCCCCCCCACCTGATGTTGTCACCTTAGGGAACTATCTAATTTGCCTTATGGTTGAACTGGCCCTGGTAGCACACAGCACGTATAGGTTACAACATCAACCGCTTACATGTGTAAATGCCGCCACTTAGCCATGCAAAGTCCCGAGGGATGCTGCTCTTCTTTCAGTGTATTGCTTTGTAAAATCGCTGTTCCTGCTGCTTGTGCCACTAAATAAACATTTCCCCCCTGGTTCTTATATGTATTTTAGAAAAGGCTCTGTGGATTGCAAGGAGTCATTAATGATTCTCCGGCACACACACATTATATTTAAAATCCCTTGCACAATTTGAACATCTTGACTTGAATGCCGCTTTTCAGGTTTCCAGAATGCCCTGTCACCATTTTATACTTAACAAAGCTAAAAATAAACTTTTTATATGTCCCTATGGACTCGCTTCCCCCCTACCACATTGGTTTGTCTCTGGAGAGTGCCAAGATCTTCCTTGCCCTCTAGGTTTACAATTTCAGGTTGTCTTTGATTTGACTTTTTGGGGCCCTTTTACTAAAGTGCACTGTGGTTGTGCACCTAACTTGCCTTTAGTGTGCAAAGCTGAAGTGCATTAAATGCAAAGCCACTGTGTCACCTGCTAGAGGGGTGGACAGCATTTCTCCGAAAGGTAACACATGGTGCCGTTCAGTGACATGTTTATGTTTAAGTTTCATTTCTCTTGATATACCACTCCTTAACCAGGGTAGCAGGGTGGTGTACAATTATAAAAAAAACAATACATCATAAGAAAATTTGAAAGGAACACCAATGCAACGCGACAGGACAGACAGCAAATCACACAACAGTAGGACGAAGGGTAGGAGGGGTTAGGAGGAGAAGGAATTAGGAATTAAATGGGAGGAGGTTAAAGGTGGTCTGGAAGAGGTATGTCTTCTATCTATCTATTTAACATTTATAATGCGCTTCAAACGTACGAAGCACTGTACATACATGAAGAAAAGACAGTCCCTGCTCATCAGAGCTCCCAATCTAGTCAAGAAGATCACAAAATACAAATACAATCAAGTAAGACAAAGTATACAATAAACAAGAGCAGCAAAAACAAGAATCAAGAACAGAAAGCAATAGAGAACAGATGGGTTTTCAATCTGGACTTGAAGAGCTCCAGAGAGGGTTCATTGCGCACAGACAGAGGTAGATTGTTCCAGGCAAAGGGTGCAGCCAGGTGAAAGTTTATCCTTACATTTCTTGATGGAGGGCTTGAGGTAGAGGTCAGAAGGAAGGGAATTCCAGAGGGCAGGACTTAGAAAATAGAAGGCGGAGGCACGGGTGGACTCTAACCTGGCAGTGGAAGCAGAGGGCAGGTGGAGGCAGTTGGCATGTATGCTGTGAAAGCACATGAGGTGGTGCATGAAAATGTAAAAGGTCAGAGACAAAGGTGGGAGTGTTAGTATACAATGCCTCATGGCCCAGGACTAATAATTTATATTGAGTGTGATAGCAGAGAGAAACATAAGAACATAAGATGTGCCATACTGGGTCAGACCAAGGTCCATCAAGCCCAGTATCATGTTTCCAACAGTGGCCAATCTAGGTCACAAGTACCTAGCAGTTTCCCCAAAAGACACAATGCTTGCATTGGTGCAAGCAGTGGATTTCCCGGTTCCCTTTAATAATGGCATTCCTAACAGGGGCTATATTAATTTACATTCTCTCAGTGCAGTTTATTTATTTTTATTTATTTACATTCTCTTATATACTGCGCTATTCTGCATCAGTGTGGTTTACATTGAACAAACTGAAATTACATTGAACAGGGCATTATAACTTGGAGATAACTATTTTACAGGGAACATGGGCTATGGAGGGTTAAGTGGCTTGCCCAAGACCACAAGGAGCACCTGTGGGACTAGAAACCCCAGTCCTTCTGGCCCAAGGTTGCTGTCCTCCAGTGGGATTTGAACCCCTGACCTTCTGGCCTGAAGTACCTTGCCCCAACCACTAGGCCACTCCTCCACTCTACATTTCAAGCAAAGGTAAGAGTTTGTGGTATTTAAAATTACTAGCTCCCTGCCTGCGAGCTCTTAAAAGGGTTTTGGTACATTTTTAAAACAAAGTTAAATTCTTTTTGGTGTTTCAGTTTAAAAAGGGAAATATTTTCTTTAGTGTGGTGAGTTTAAAACTCTGCCTCACTATATTTCTCAGTTATTTGAAGCTACTGACACCTCAACAGGTGTTAGTTCCCTCTCTACCCCCAAACTCCCACCCACCCCTAGTGAGCAGTCCTTATAGAGCACCTCCCCAATTAACTACACAAAGAGACTTGGAACAGCACATTTTGAACACACTTAAAAGAGATTTAACTGTTTTTTCTTTGAAAGGACAGCTGGGAAACTGGCTGGTACTTTGTTAGTTCTCGCTCTTTTGCTTCAACAGATACCTAAGCTCCACCAACTGAACAATGGCTAGGAAAAATCATATCGCCAAAGCTGTTGTACCCATTTCAGCTTCTGCCTCTGTCCAGACAGAGGTCCCAATGCCAGTTAAAGGACAGATTCCATGTGCAGGATACCTACATGCTGAAGCTCTCAGGAAACAAGTGGAGGAACTCAGAGAGGAGGTGGCAAGGCTGAGGAGCATTCAAGGCAGTGAGAAGTACATTGATGAGATGCTTCTTGCAACATCCAAGCTCTCCAGCAGAGGAGAAGTTGGGAGCCTACAGAATAACAAAGTTTTGACACAAGTCACCAGGTCCTGTAGAATCACCAATCCAACTTCTCCAGCCCTTGAATCGAAGAACCATTATGCAGCCCTGGAAGTGGAAGAGATGAAAGCATCTCTGGGAAGGGAGTAACCAGAGCTCGAGGTTGCAGAATCAGTGAATACAAGGCAGCAAAGGGTAGTGGTGGTTGGTGACTCTTTTCTGAGGGGTACTGAGGCATCCATCTGCTGACCAAACTTGATGTCCAGAGAGGTATGCTGTCTGCCAGGTGCCAAAATCTGAGACGTTATGGAGAGTTTGCCAAGACTCATCAAACCCACTGACTATTACCCAATGTTGCTAATCCATGCCGGCACAAATGATACTGCCAGTTATCCCTCTGAGCATATCAAAAGTTACTTCCTTACCTCTGGGACAGAGGGTGAAGCAGATAGGAGTTCAGATGGTGTTCTATTCAATCCTTCCTGTTGAGGGTAAAGGTCAAGGCAGAGATATTTGCATCCTGGAGATAAATGCATGGCTGCGTGGATGGTGTCATCAAGACCGTTTTGGTTTCCTGGACCATGGGATGCTGTTCCAAGGGTTACAGAGCAGAGAGGGCATCCATCTGTCCAAGAAAGGTTGATCTGTCTTCAGTAGCGGACTGGCTATCTACTGAAGAGGGCTTTAAACTAGATTTGTTGGGAATGGGTAAAGAACGCCCCAGATAAGTGAAAGCCCCCAGGAAAGTCAAACATTAAATACCCTAATGGAGATGAGTAAAAGGGGCAACATATGGAAAGCAGTGTTTATACATGCCCGTAGCATGGGAAATAAGATCCCAGATGTTGAAGCTTTAATGGGAGAGGCAGACTTGGATTTAGTGGCAGTTACAGAAACATAGTTCACAGAAAACCAGGACTGAGATGTAACTTTACCAGGCAATATTTTCTTCAGAAAGGACAGGGTAGGAAGAAGGGGAGGAGGAATAGCACTATATGTAAAAAAATAATATTAAAGCTTTGGAACTACAGAGCTTAAAAGGGGGAGAAAAGGCACTGTGGGTTAAGCTAGAAAGAGGGAAAGAGAAATCTATTTGCATTGGCATGATATACAGACCTCCTTCACATGAGGAAGAGGTGGATGGAGAGTTAATTGCTAGGAAAGGGGAAGTGCAACTGATAGGGGATTTCAATATGCATGATGTTGATTGGAACATTCCTGCTGCAGTATCATCTAGAAGTAAGGAGATCCTGGATTCTCTACAGGGAGAACTATTCAGACAATTGGTAACAGACCCCACACGTGAAGGGGCCATAGTGGACTTGGTGCTTACCAATGGGGAAAGTATTTCTGATGTTATAATGGGAGATCATTTTGCATCCAGTGATCACCAGATCGTGTGGTTCAGTATTAGAACTATGGCTGTTAAAATCCATTCAAAAGCAAGGGTATTAGGACTTTAGGAAAACTAACATTGCCAAGATGGGCCAATACCTCAGGAAGTCGTTAGAAGGATGGGAACAGCTGAGGAATATAGAAAAACAGTGGGCAAAACTGAAAGAGGATATTTCAAGAGCAACCAACCTTTTTGTTAAAATGGTAAATAAAGGTAAAAGGAAAAGGAGACCGCTATGGCTTTCAAAAGTAGTAGCTGAAAAGGTGAAGAAAAAGAGGGAGGCCTTCATGAAATACAAGAGATCACAGAGAGTGGACGACAGGCATCTATATTTGGAAAAACTTAGAGAAGCTAGTAAAGTAGTCAGGAAAGCAAAGATACAAAAAGAGGAGGAAATAGCCAATGCAATAAAATGGGGGGATAAGACATTTTTCAGATATGTTAGTGAGAAGAGGAAGGGCAAAAGTGGTATTGTCGGACTCAAGGGTGAAGGGGAAAAATATGCAGAAGCTGATAAGATAAAGCAGAATTGCTTAAATATTTCTGTTCTGTGTTCACAGATGAAGAACCAGGAGCAGAACAAACAGGAACAGAAGCGAGGGACATCTTGAACAATTTTCAGAAGACTGTGTTTGTGAGAAACTAGCTAAACTTAAAGTAGACAAAGTGATGGGACCAGATGGGATACACCCTAGAATACTGAGGGAACTTGGGGACGTTCTAGCAGCTCCACTGACTGACCTTTTCAATGCCTTGGAGTAGGGAGTCGAGCTAAAGGACTGAAGAGAGACACATGAGGTCCCTTTACACAAAAGCGGAAGTAAGGATGTGGTTGAAAACTACAGGCCATTTAGTTTAACTTTGGTAGTGAGTAAATTATTGGAAGAGATGTTGAAAGAGAAAATAGTGAGCTTTCTGGAGTTCAGTGGCTTACAGGATCCGAGGTAGCATGGATTCACCAGAGTTAGGTCTTGTCAGACAAATCTGATTGATTTTTTTTACTGGGTGACCAGGGAGTTGGACCGAGGGAGAGCCCTAGATGTGGTGTACTTAGATTTCAGTAAAGCCTTTGACACCATTCCGCACTGGCGATTTATAAACAAACTGAGCACCCTAGGGATGGACCCTAAAGTTACTGCTTGATTTAGAAATTGATTGAGTGGGAGGCAACAAAGGGTACAGGTAAATGGTGCTCACTCTGAGGATAAGGATGTTACCAGTGGTGTGCCCCAGGGATCTATCCTTGGTCAGATTTTTTTAAAATATCTTTGTTAGTGATATAGCGGAAGGGCTGTCGGGTAAGTTTTGCCTCTTTGAGGATGATACCAAAATCTGCAATAGAGTAGACACCCTGGAAGGTGTAGATAACATCAGGAGGGATCTAGCTAAGCTTGAAGAATGGTCTAGAATTTGGCAGCTGAGAGTTAATGTTAAAAAATGCAAGGTCATGCATTTGGGCTGCAGCAATCCCAGGGAGCAAAATAGTATAGGGGATGAAGTACTTTTTTCCCCACTAAAGAAGAGTGGGACGAAGGAGTGTTAGTTTTTCATGATCTTAAAATAGCTAAACTAGTAGAAAAGACAACGACAAAATCTAGAAGGATGCTTGGGGTGCATAGGAAGAGGAATGGCTAGCAGAAGAAAGGAGGCGATAGTGCCTCTGTATAAGTCTTTGGTACGACCACATTTGGAATATTGTGTACAATTCTGGAGACCGCACCTGCAAAAGGATATAAACAGGCTGGAGTCAGTACAGAGGGTGGCTACTAAAATGGTTAGTGGTCTTCATTATAAAGCATATGAGGACAGACTGAAGCATCTTAATATGTACACCTTAGAGGAAAGGTGGGATAGAGGTGATATGACTGAGACGTTTAAATACCTCCGTGGCATAAATGCACAGGAGGAGAGTCTCTTTTAATTGAAAGCAAACTCTGCTATGAGGGGACATGGAATGAGGGTGAAAGGTAATAGATTCAGGAGTGATATACGGAAATATTTCTTTACGGAAAGAGTGGTGGATCTGTGGAATAGTCTCCCAGTGGACGTGGTAGAGATGAGGACAGTAACTGAATTCAAAGAAGCATGGGACAAACGCAGAGGATCTCTATAGGAAAAAAGGGGACTGTTGTAGTGGTTGATATGGAAGGACAGACTAGATAGGCCATGTGGTCTTTTTCTGTCGTCATACTTCTATGTTTCTATGGTTATGGACCTTTCCTCCAGAAACTTGTCCAAAACATTTTCAAACCCAGCTACATTAACAGCTTTTACTACATCCTCCAGTAACGAATTCCAGAGTTTGATTACACGTTCAGTGAAAAAATATTTTCTCTTATTAGTCCTAAATAGGTTACACTGTAGCTTCATTGCATGTCCCTTAGTCGTTCTATATTTTATGGCATAAACAATCTATCTACATTTACCCATTCCACTCCATTCATTACTTTATAGACCTCTATCATATCTCCCCTCAGCCATCTCTTTTCCAGGTTGAAGAGCCCTAACCTTTTTTAGCCTCTCTTCATAGGGGTATCCTTCCATCCCCTTTACCATTTTGGTGGCTCTTCTCTGTACCTTTTCTAATAACGCTATATCCTTTTTAAGATATGGCAACCAGAATTGCATACAATATTCAAGCTGCGGTCACACAACTGAGATACAGAGGCATTATAATATCCTTTCTTTTATTCTCCATTCCTTTCCTTATGATTCCTAGCATTCTATTCACTTTCTTGGCTGCCACTGCACACTGGGCGGAAGGTTTCAACATGTTAACAATGACACCTAAATCGTTTTCCTGGGTGGTGGTTCCTAATGCGGGACCTTGTATCATGTAACTATAGTTTGGGTTGTTCTTTCTTAGGCGCATAACTATGCACTTGTCCACATTACATTTAATCTTCCATTTGGATGCCCAGTCTTCCAATTTATCAAGGTCTTTTTGCAATTTTTCACAATCTTCATGGGTTTTAACAACTTTGAATAATTTTGTGTCATCTGCAAATTTGATTATCTCACTCATTATTCCCATTTTCAGGTCATTTACGAATATATTAAAAAGCAGCGGACCCAGCACAGATTCTGGGGTACTCCATATTCACCTTTCTCCATTGGGAAAATTGGCCATTTAGCCCTACCCTCTGCTTTCTATCTTTTAACCAGTTCCTGATCCACAAAAGCACATTGCCTTCTATCCCATGTTTTTTTTAATTTTGCCAAAAGTCTCTCATGAGGACCTTGTCAAAGGCTTTCTGAAAATCGAGATACACTGTATCAACTGACTCAACCTTTCTTCCTGTTTATTCAAAAAAGCATAACAGGTTAGTAAGACAAGACCTTCCTTGGCTAAAGCCATGTTGGCTGTCTCCCATATTAAGCAATGACTAACTAAATTTTCAGCAATTTTGCTCTTTATAATAGTTTCAACAATTTTTCCCGGTACTGACCTCAGGCTCACTGGTCTGTAAGTTTCCCAGATCACCCCTGGAATCATTTTTAAAAACTGCCGTTACATTGGCCGTCCTCCAATCTTCAGATATTGCAGAAGATTTTAATGATAGTTCACAGATTACTAATCTGCAATCTCATATTTCAGTTGTTCCAACACCCTTGGATGTACAGTATACCATCTGATCCAGGTGATTTGCTACTGTTTAGTTTATCAAATAGTTGCAATACATCTTCCCAGTGTATCAATATTTCTTTCAATTCTTCTGTGGCATCACCTTTAAATACCATTTCAATCATGGGCAACATCCCTACATCTTCCTCAGTAAAGGCCTAAACAAAGAATTCATTCAGTCTCTGAGCTATGGCCTTGTCCCCTCTTAGTGCCCCCTTTACCCCTCTATCATCTAATGGTCCAACTGACTCTCCCAAAGGTTTTTTGCTAAGAATGTACTTGAAAAAGTCTTTATTATGTGTTTTTGCTTCCACAGCAAGCTTCTTCTCAAATTCTATCTTTGCCTGCCTTATCAATGCCTTGCATCTAACTTGCCAGTGTTTATGTTGTTTCCAATTTTTATCATTTGGCTCCTTTTTCCATTTCTTGAAAGAGGCTTTTTTGACAACAGCCTCTCTGACCTCACCTTTAAACCATGCTGGCAGTTTTTTGAACTTCCTTCCACTTTTCCTAAAGCGTGGAATACAGCTGGTCTGGGCTTCCTAAATAGTATTTTTAAACAACACCCATGCTTGATGTAAGTCTTTAACCTTTGCAATTGCTCCTTTTAGTTTTTTCTTAACTATTTTCCTCATTTTATCATAGTCTCCCTTTTGAAAGTTAAAAGTACTGTGGATTTCCTTGCCGTCCTTCCTCCATTTATTAAATCAAATGTGATCATGCTATGATCACTTTTGCCATGTGTTCCCAACACCCTTCTCTCTTGCACCAGATCTTGTGTTCCACTAAGGACGAAGTCCAAAATTGCTTCTCCTCTGATCAGTTCATGAACCAGCTGCTCCAAGAAGTAGTCATTTATTTCGAGTAGAAACTTTATCTCCCTAGCATGTCCTGCCGTGACACTGATCCAGTCGATACTGGGGTAATTGAAATCACCCATTATTATTACTGTGCTGTAACTTTTGTTAGTTTCCCTGATTTCCTTGAGCATTTCATCATCCATTTGTTCATTCTGGCCCGGCGGTCGATAGTACACCCCCACTGCCATCGCTTTCCCCTTCTTACATGGAATTTCAGTTCATAGAGATTCTACTGTGAATTTTGCTTCCTGCAAAACTTTAATCCTTTGTGACTCAATGCCTTCTCTAATGTACAGTGCAACCCCTCTACCAGTTTCATCTGCTCAATCATTATGATATAGTTTGTACCCAAGTATCAGTGTCCCAGCTAATGGAGATGGATTAGTGGAGGGGTAATGTGATTGAACCAGTGGCATGAACGATGATGCGAGCAGCAGTATTTTGAATTAATAGTAGGTGATAAATCTGGTATTGAGAAAGCCTGAGGAGGATAATATTATATTAGTCAAGCCTGGATATAACTAGGGTAAGAAGGAGAGTAGTGAGAGATGAAGGGGACAGAAAGGGGTGGACTGCACGAATATGGTGAATAAAGAAAAAGGTTGCACTGTATTGTGGTAGAAAGATGAGCATGGAAGATGAGTGAGGAGTAAAAAATCACACCAAGATACCGGAGCAAATATTTTGTCAGAATGGGACCTGTGGAGAGAGAAAGGGCTAGAGAGGAAGGTGGACCAGATGAAGGGAACCAGAGGGCGACCATCTTAGAAGGGTTAAGATGGTAGTTGTTGGATAGCCAGGATGAGACACGGGAAAGGCAAGTATTCAAGGGGAGTAGATTGGGAGCAAAGGGAGTAGTGTGGTGGGGAAGAATAATGTCATCAGCGTAGTAATACGCTGAGATTACGAGCTACATGGGTGGGTAATACTGCGGATGCAGTTAACTTCACCAACTGAGGTGGACATAGTTGTACCTGCATTAATTGCAAGATGTGCCATTAGCATGCAGTGTGTAGCTAGGCACTGATGTCATGGTGCTCACCATGCCCACTCTCTACCCCTAACCCACCCATTTCCCACTTTAATGCACAAGGCACAGTTAGTACGGGAATCTGAGTGCAATGTCACAGTCACATGCTAACAGTTATTGCGGGCTACAAACCCTAGCTAACTGCATAGTGCACTTAAGCAAAAAGGCTCCTTCATCTAATATCATCAATAACATGATATCTGTCAACAGGCCGAGAGAACTCTTTAGCATTGTCCAAAAGCTAACTAAGGACACCACGCAGCACTGTACTCATCATCTTGACCCACAGGAATTTGCAGACTACATGAAATCAAAAAACACCATCCAGACACGCTCCATCAGACAGATGACCTTGAGATAAAAGAGCAGCATCAAACCTGGGAGAACTTCAGCATACCATCAACACATCAAATAGAGGAGATAATAAATGGACTCAACACAACAACCTCACCGTCTGACCCATGCCCAGTATCTTGGCTCAAAGCCACAAAAAGCCAGCTCCCCTTACATTCACAAAATCGTCAAAGATTCACTCCAACAAGGATACATGCCACAGTACCTGAAACACGCCATGATATGACCGATACTTAAAAGCAACAACCTAAGCCATTCTGAACCAAAATCATACTGTCCAATCTCCAGCCTACCATTCCTTGCAAAAATCATTGAAAAGACAGTGCAAAGACAACTTCAGGACCATATTGATATGACTGCCCCACTGGACATCCATCAGCATGGCTTTAAACCCCAACACGTTGTGGAAACACTACTCACTTCCCTCTTTGACAATCTCTTAAGAGGCATGGATAACAAAGAACGGATTTCTGCTAGTGTTTATGGACATCTCTGCAGCATTCGATACTGTATCACACGCCAGGTTACTACAACACCCGCAGCAGATAGGAGTATGTAAGAACACTCTGAAGTGGTTTACTTCCTATTTGGAAGATCGAACACAACAAGTCAAATGCACCAAAAGAAATCACTACAGTTCCCCGTCATGCAGGGAATACCACAGGGTTCAGCCTTGTCATCAATGCTCTTTAATATTTACATCCAACCCATATGCAACACCATCAAATGCCATAAACTCCACTATCACATCTATGCTGACGACTTCATGGCGTACGCTCCAGTCAACCTACTAACACTTAACACCACAACAATAACCAAATGCCTTGAAGACATGAATGACTGGCTCACAGCCAATAACCAGACAGTCAACTACGATAAAATGGAGGCAATATTCGTCACCAGGAACCCCACCTTCATACCACCACAAACTATCAGCATTCTAGACAAACTCATAGCAGTCAAAGATGAAGTTAAGTACCTGGGCATCACAATGCTTTGAACATGAAATCCCACATCACCAAAACCGTAAACAAGGCCTATCAACATTTGAGGACCATCAGAAAAATCAAGCCAATACTCAGAAAGGACCACTTCTGCACAGTGTGCCAAGCACTCATCACACCTCTCCTTGATTATGGAAACTCATTATATCAAGGCCTACGTCAGCAGACCTTACACCCACTCCAAATGGTGCAAAACACTGCAGCACACATCATTACGGACACTCCAAGAACTGAGCACATCACCCCTGTCCTACAGCAACTGCACTGGCTCCCAATGATAGCCAGAGCAACATTTAAAACAGTCCTGATCATCTTTAAAATCATCCACCATCTTTCGGCAGACACACTCCAAGACATCATAAAAAGAGATATCAATGATAGACCAAGAAGGTCCAATAATGACAACATGATCGGCACACCTGCAGGTTATCACAAAAGTAAACAAACAACTTCAAGAAGAGCTCCTTCACTACTGGCGTCCACACTTTGGAACTCTCTCCCAACTAGCCTGAGGGCATTAAATGACATCATAGACTTCCGCAAGGCCCTTAAAACTCTGCTCTTTACAGAAACCTATGAGTAGACAGACAACGGTCTCAACCTGAATGGTAACGCAACTACCTCTGCCAACTCGATACCCACTCACACCAACTAGACGTGCAAATTCATTGTACAATGTTTTATGTAACTCAATTGTGCTGTCTAAATGTTGTTAAGTACCCTTATGTTAAGTGTAACCCTCCAATTGTGATGTGACCACTTTGATTGAAGGATAAAGTGGTATAAAAATCTGTCTAAATAAATAAATAACATTTAGGTAGGGCTTGTGCTACCATAAGGCAAACTAGGCAGTCGCCTAGGGCACTGGCCCTCCCGGGTCAGCAGCAGCAGCAATAGGCCCTCAAATCGCAGCACTTACTAACACTCTGGTGTTGCATCACAGTTTCCTCTAGTTCAGAATGTGCAATTTCTGCCCCCTCTGAAACCAGAAGCAGCATCGCGGGGTGTGGGGGGGTACATTCTGAACTGGGGGAAACTGCGATGCGGTGCCGGATTATTAGTAAGCACTGTGCCTAGTGCTGCTGCCGCCAGCTACAGAGAGCAGCGGCAGTGGAGGCAATGGGGGCAGGGCGGGGACCACAGGAGACGGCAGGATGGAGGGCCTGCCTACGGTGCCTCCAATCCGTCCGGGGAATATACAATAAACCAAAAACAATAGGGGTATTTGCCATAAAAATATTTCTGAGAAGATCTTTAGCAGGGCTGCTTCAACCCCTTATGAAGCCTGGGGCAAACCTTTCCGGCGAGGGGGGACCCCCTGTCTATGCCCCCCTCTGGGACACGCAGTGGCAGCAAAGCATAAACAAAGGCACCACAGCTCCTGCCCCCGTGCCTACTGCTGCTTCTGCAGTCCCTGTGCAGGATGTGCAGCGGTGGCAACACATAAAAAAGGCACCGCAGCAAATTACCCTTCTTTTCCATTCATGCTTCCACTCCCACTCCCCCCTCCGCTGCTTGGTTATCGTTAAGCAGCAAAAACTCATGCTCGGGCAGCAGCTGAATAGCGCTGTTGCCCGGTTAGCTTCATGGCCAACTGGGCAACCCAGATATCCAATGCCAGGGCCCACATACGCCCCCCGGCATTGAATGGCAGTGCTGGTTGCTGTAGCTGAATATTCCATCATTTGCTTTCCAAACTCCAATCCCTTCTTATCACCTCCTTCAACCACCTCCTCATGGGCTGCCATTGGGTCATTTTTTCTCTGTGACACTCTATTCTAAATGTTTGTCTTTGCTATATATTTCAACTAGACTGTAAGCTCCATAGAGTAGGAACTGCTTCGGTTTTGTCCCTGTACAGTTCTGCACATGTCAAGCAGCACTATAGAAATGTTGCTTTAGTAGTAGTAGCAATGCGTTTCAGGAATATTGAACATTTCCTGCAGGAAGATGCCAGGAACTACACCTCAGTGCCTCTAAGGCTGACTATATTACACTTGCCCGTGTGTGCAACTCACTGGTCCTTTTTTCTTTTCTAGGGTTTCAGCTAGGGGCATGCTAGCTCTGATTTATTGTGAAATACATAAAGAAAGGATGGTCATGAGGAAAATAGCAGGCCTCAGTTGGTGATATCTGATTTTCCATACAAGGTAAATTTGGATATGGCACATATTGCTTGAGGTTTGTGTGTCTAACTTCAAGACCACTTTATTACACATGCTTTCTTGTGGCCTTTGGTGTATGGAAATTAGCATTATCCATGTGCCAAAATTTCAAAATGGCACTGGTCTTGTGTCAGTAGCTACCCTTAAGGGAAATGGTACTGGTAGGGATCACGTTTGCTCCCTGAAGATCTGTGGAAAGGGTAAGAGATCAGTGAGGAGAAGACCACAAAAACAGGAGTAGGACTTCCTATTAAAATCCAGAGTCTTTTTCAGCAGGGAAGGGACAGGCCTTGATTTATTTAGGTTTTTTATGTTTTTCTTTTCTTTTTTCATTTTTTTTAAAATAAAGAAAATACAAAATCAAATAAAAACCAACATAAAACAAAAGAAAAAGGCGAAGATATTTAGCTTCATGGCTGCTGCTTGAGTATCCAGAGCCATGAGGATGTGCATGACTATCTCCAAACCTGTAGGAGGGTACCCAAACCAAGGGGTAATTTTCTAAAATAAATTAGATTTAGCATCGTTAGCCACAGGTGGGGGTAAGACACAACAATAACAGGTGCAGGTGCTGCGTCAGAGGACCACATAAACCATAGGAAGTGGCTGATCCTAATCACTGCAGTAGAATGCACTACATCGTGTGCTGCTGGAGTGCACAGTAGATTCAATAAAAAAAGCAAAAATTCATGATTGCCCAGCATTGTGTTGTGACAGGCAGTTCATCAAGTCCATGGGCAGCTCAGGTGCAAGTGACAATATATATTTTATTAATATAGTTGCAGCTGTAATTCCCAATAAAGTAGTTAAGCCAGTTTTCAAAAAGGATGACATTCAAATGCCACAGCAGTCAAACGTGGCACTTGAAAAATCAGCGCGATATTCCGTGGCAGCATCCGTTATCAGAGCTGAGCAGTGCTATCTAGATAAGTGCCAACATTTATCCAGCTAGCGGGATTTTCAGTTGACACTTATTTGGCAGCCGAAGTTGTCCGGATAAGTGCTGACTGAAAATCCGACTAACCAGATAAAGTCCACCCATGGACTGTCCATGCACTAAGCAGATAGTGCTAGGGCGGACTGTGTACATATCCAGTAGCACTATCTGGATAGTGTCACTGAATATCATGGTCAGCACTCGTAATCAGCCTGCCTTCCATTGGCCAACCAGCTAATGGTACTGAATATTGACCTCGTTGTATTTATCCTGTTTGTGTGTGTCATCTAGGGACCAGTAAGGAAGAGGTACTGGAAAGTGTTCCTATGTCATTGCCAGTTATGGATATGGAGGCTCACTGAGTTATAACACTAGAAAGTAGTATTACATATTCTTCTGTGAAACAACTACACATTACCGATAAGCTCAACAATTACATTCTTGAACTCACTTAAAACCCAGAGTTGCTTCTGAAACACCGTGGGCTGAAATTCCAAAGTCAATGGAGGAGGGGAAGGTGAGGGACAGCCAGTGAGTTGAGTTGTTTCAACTCAAGACACCTCTGGCAAAGTATGTCAAAGCATGACCTACTTTCAAAGGAAGCCAAGTCCGGAAAAAATAAAAACATTCGCTCACAGAGCTATACTCTTTAAAAATTAAAAAGTAAACGGTACCATTCCTTGCCAAGATGCAAAAGGCAAAGTAAGTGAGCTGTTAATAATGTCACTCACTGCTCGTTGTCTTAACTCAAGGTTTATGTGCTTCTGACACTGGTTGGGTTACTTGATCTACTGGTCTCCAAGGAAAGACAGATAAACTTCAACCACTGTCAGAAGACAAAAACTGACAAAGAGCATTCACCTTTCCCCGACTGTTTAAATCCTTTAAGGAAGTGTTAGAGCAATTAGAGAGGGACTCTAATCTTCGCAGAGTGCATTAACACTCTCCGACCTCTCAGACAATAGATCAGGCCTCCGACACATAAGGTTTCCCTAAGGCTTTTTAGCAAGAATGTTTGATCGCCTAGTCACTCTGTATGTGTTTCTATAGGTATTCTTGTTTAAAACGTTATTCACGGAGCAATACATCACATTTTCCCTCCCTGCTGGTGTTCGGTAGGTTTCAAAGACAAATCTGAGGAAACCTGGTGCTATTCATTTTAGACATTGCAAGAATTACATAGCTCATATGAAAAACAGGATAGTCATGCGTGGTAGAGTGGGAAACTATTGACCCCAAGGGAAGATAGTAATGACAGAAGGGATAATGATGTTTAAAGTAATAGCCAGATCCTTCTACTACAGCTCTAAATCCTAGTCTATAATTATGAATATATTGTATATTTTTAGCTCCCTAAGAGATCAACAGTAATTTCATCTTCAGTAATAGAATATCATATTAATTAGCAATTAAATTAGTTCAAATGAAAACACAAAGATTTGTAGAAATACCATATTTAGTTTACTTTAAATAATCTATTTCTTTGACACACCTAACAAAAATAGGTTCCTTATGGTAGGATTTTAAAAGATTGGATCTATTGTCAGCTGCAGGTTCTGAGAGTTCCCAACCCACCCACTGAATTACAATGGAAGAATTGCTGCATTCTGCATTCAAAGAATATTTAGGTCCTGCAGTTATCACACAGCAATTGCCAAAATCCATGTGGAGTACCTGCAAAACCTCTGTGTTATATCATGGGGGCATTTGCAGCAATTTCCCATTCAGTTTATGCAGAGACAAATATCTAAGGTGTGTCAAGCACATAGCAGATGGTGCAATATACCGTAGTTAGCATTAGTTACTGAGGTGGTGTTAACATTAATGCTCTGTAACTACCCTCTCCGTGTTAAGGTACAGAGCGCACTCTGCTCATTCAATGTCCCCTTCCACGTTAGGTGGTAATTAGTACTGCGTTAACTGTGAGCACGCATTCTCTGGCATATTAACGGCTAACCGAGCTGGTAAATAGGGACATTATTGAAGTTCAGGAGAAATGCCAGTATAAAGGTGTTGGGTTTACTGTGCCTTCCCTCTCAGAAATGACAAAACCACACAAGTAGAGAGACAGAGAGAGAGAGATGCATATATAAACTGCCTGATATTTAAACTCTGCGATTGGTGGTTTTCTTAAATGCTGACTTCAACATTTAAATCCAATGTGTATACTCGATGCTAACATCTAGATTGTAAGTAGCAGTGAAGATACGCGTGGGATAATTTTATAGGGAAGGGCCTATTTTTAGGCGCTAACAATGCACGTAAATGCCAGTATTTTAGTCTTTTACACGTCCAACGAAGAGCAAGAAGCCACGTCAAAACAAGCACACAGTCAGAGAACGTGGTATGAACCCAGGAACCAAAGTATGTGTGTATAATATCTTTATTAACAATATCAACAATAATTGACAATTATTGTTGATATTGTTAATAAAGATATTATACACACATACTTTGGTTCCTGGGTTCATACCACGTTCTCTGACTGTGTGTTTTAGTCTTTTACAGGCATATCCTATAAATTACCAACCAGTGTAAAAGGACACGCACTGTGTTCATAGCGCACACTTTTGCTATGGATGTACATAGGGACAGAACATGGGCAGTGCAGGTATGTGCAGTGATGATGAAACAGGATCATTTGTGTGCACACTTAAGGCTCAATCTCTGCTACTTTCGCTACCATTTTATAAAGAAAAGTAGAGGCCAACTTGTCTTTGTAAAAAAGGCTCAGGAGGTCTTTTACTAACAGGACCTAGCTGGGAATGTGTGTTCTGGTGCACGCTAAAGGCACGTCGGGATACACTTCACGAGCTAGTGTAGGGCCATGATGGCGCAGGATGATTCCTGCACTAACCGTGGAACCTGAGTTAGAGGCACAAGTGGGTGGGCAAAAAGTAGAGAGTGGGCATAGTGAGCGCAGCACAGTTAGCGCTGTGTTCACACTGTGCACTAACTGCATTAGTACAAGTACACCAAATGCCACCTCAATAGGCAGCGTTAGGTGCAGCCCAGCTAATGCAGCACACGCTATGGGACAGGTCTCCGCGTTAACTGCCAGATAAAAGCTTTCCATGACCCTGACAATTAACATGGAGATGTTGTCTCTTACGCACCATGCAACACCTTAACGTCCGTCGGTAAAAGACTCTCTTAATTTAGGTGCATTAAAACACACCGACTAGGCAGCTTGTTATAAACTACCCTCATGATGCGGTCAGCGCTATTCACTCCACTATCTGGATGACTGTCCGGATAACACAGGGCAGCCTTTCTTCTGTCCTAATGTTATCTGGATAGTTATCCAAACAGGGGAGGTAATATCGCCACCATCTGGATAATTTCCAGGATCGTCCCTGGTCTGCCCTCATACTAAACCGATCTGCATCGTGCCACTCAAAATCAGCCGACCCATTCAGCAGCACTTCTCTCGATAGTGGGTGGTTCTTTCCAGATAAGTGCTGCTGACTATTGAGCTGAAAAATATTTAGTACATATGTACACATATTTCTATATCTATTTATATAGGGGAGAGAGAGATACACACAAATGCATATATACGTGCACAAAGACATAAAAATGTACATAGAAACATTTTGGTTAATGAATGGAATTTTTCTAAGGTTATGCACTGCAGAGGGAAAAGCAAAAAATATATTTAAGAAATAAAACTGTGAAGAGAAAGAGGCCCATTTCACAATGGGGCACCCAAGTGCAATCTGGGACGGCAAAGCCAGAACGTCGGGGAAAAAAAAAAAGTAGACGTGCAACTTCAGGCACGATTTCAGAAACATGGACGTGCCCAATATGGACATCTGTAGAGATGTCTACATAGACGTTCCCTGAATAGCATCTCAGCTTCTAATAGCATAATGGTTAGAGTAGTAGCTTAAGAGCAGCCAGGGTTCTAATCCCAATGTGGCCTTTGTGATTAAGGCTAGTCACTTAATTCTACATCTTTTCTACACTCTCTGGATGTTTTAAGGTATAAACAAGCACTTTCCTGATGCCTATTCATGCCTGAAGCAGGTATAAGCAGATGTTTCATAGATGGAATGGTGACGTGAAAGTCCATCGCCCCTCCCCAGACATGCCTCTGCCACACTTCATGCCTACTTGGACGTCCCAGCACCAGAGATGTCTATGAACGTCATTTGTAAAATGTCCGAGACATGCTCATGATTCTGACGTCCACTTGTATGTCTTCAGATGTCCAAATCACGACTAAACCTTTTAAATGACCCTCAAACTGTCTGCAGCTGTTATTAAACTTTATATATCAAAGACTGATTCAATTTCTCTTCTCAACCTTTTTATATTGTTATTACTGTCTGACATCCAGCAGCAGTGGATTTGCAAAGAGTGAGATCTAAGCTCCTACTTTATGCATCACATTTCATGTGCAGGTAAACAAAAGACTGGAGAAAGATGGAAGGAGAAGGTGGGATTATTTCTTTTAAAGTGAATATATAGAGACCCACATGAAAAGACACTGCAGATCAAATCTGGTGCAATTCGGATCCCCTAAGAAACGGACTGTCTGCCTCAGAATCAAATAGCCTTCCTCACAGTGTTCACAAATCTCATCTGAATCAGAATGCATAGTGCACTCACGAAAAGACACAGACCAAGATGTGGTTCCGAAACTGGAAAATTGTCTCCGGTTTCAAGATCTCTGTGACAAGTTTAAGCTCAATGATCTAAGGTTCCTCGTTAAGCTAAAATTATTAAAACAACTTAAAATCATTCTTGAGATTTTGGTGCCATCTACAGGATGTTATTTTTCTATGTAGAAGATGTTGGGGACTTTCTAAAAGTTAGCGATGTTGAATACTGACTTTCCTCTTGTCTCCCTCTTTCACCCCCTGACCTCCTTTACTTCTAGATGTTCAGTCTCTGTAGCCTTCTTCTGTTAATCACGGGCCCCTTTAAGAGCTGCCCATTAACTAGCTTGCATTTGAAGGATGGGCTCTCAGTGGGGATAAAACCATTAATTACCTTTTTGCTGTTTTCCAAAGAAAAGAAAGATAAATTCACTCCCCTTCAACAAATTTCAGTTGCACATTGAGATCTTTTAGATTATTTGGTGCCTATGGAGAAAATTCTTAGCAGACAGGCCCTTAATAAGAAAAAGGGAGAAGCATATTTTTAGAAGAACATTGGCAAAGTGACAGCTTTCAACCCCCTAAACCATCTCCCAAAGGTTGTCGGCTCTGCTCTTTGCTGAGAAGGCTCAGCTTACTCCCTACTAGGGGGGGGGAGGGGGTGCATTTTTCATTTGGTTTTGTTTTGTGACATCACATACCATTTCGAAAGGGTACACGCCATTATGAAATGAAAATGAAATAAAACAAAATGAAAATGACACGAAACAAAACAAAACAATTTTCTGCCTGCACACCACTACAGCCTCTACCTCTATAGTCAGGCAGTTCATAGTTCCCTTACTATCAAGGCCCCACACTCTTTTTTTCCTACAAACTGGATGTTTTCTTAGTCTGAGTCCTTCATGGTCTGACTCCATCTCTGGCCCTGTTCAAATCCAGGCTAAAAATCAACCTCTGAGATTGCTCTTGAATCCTGGTCCCCTTAATCTCCTGCTTATCATCTATCTGTACCTTGCTAGTCCCCTAGATTTACCCTAGTCCCTCATTGTATGTTCTGTCTTGATGAGCAGGGACTACCTCTTACTTGTGCATGCATAACCCACTTTATATTAACTGGAGCTGGACACTTTTTAGTCACAATGTTCATATTCCTTCCGTTGCATGATAACTATTGGATAAATATTACACACAACTTTATTGTCGGAACAAAACAAAGCAAAACATCACTCTGGCCTTCAGAAAATTAAGGCCTATATTTACTATACTGCATTATGGTTTTGCACTCGACCTGTGTTAATTGCATTTTTAAACATGCTGTCAAGTGCAAAAACTCTAAGGGGGTTAGGGGAACCCTTGTACTTACGAGGTGTCTGTCAGGACGCTTACACAGGGGACATGCAGTTAATATGTGTTAACATCTCAGCAGATAACGTGTACTGGAACCATCCCTACCCCTCCCCCCCTTCTATCTTGGGTGTTCAACACAGTTGTTAAGGCCCATCAACTGCACTGATTAGTCAATAACTGGTTTTTACCATGCATTAAGAGGGTAACTTTATAAGGGGCTCAAAGGTAAACGCATGCTGTAATGTGTATATGTCGGACCTATTTTATAAAGTCACATACTTGCATACTTTATGACATAAGGAAGGGTGTAACTGGTCAAAAATGCATATTAAATCTAGGTATGAGCATAGTTCTATGCCTCTGTTTTATAAAATAAGCAAGTAACCGCGTACTGCGCCCAAGCTCCGCCCATACGAATGCCTTCACACCATCAGCCTTAAATGCATACTTATAGAATACTGATCGCCTAAAGCACGTTCGTAAAGACCCATTAGCGTGTTAATCATTACAAATCCATCACTTAGTAGATCAATGGCATGTTACTTTCCACAGCTCCTAATAAAATTACCTCCTAAGCACTCGACATATTAAAAGTCGCATTAATTCCGAAAACAACTTGGTAATTAGACTTCAACATCCCTAAACAGCCTCTCTCAAAGAGAGTCAAATATATACATACAGATAGGACTGATTAAGTCTGCAAACACTGGCAGGGACTATGTATTTCTCACACTTCACTGGACAGTATTCCACCAAGCTCATACTTTGTGAATACAACAGTCTTTATCACAATGATATTTAATCTTCTAAATGTGTATGTTGATTTTTAAATGGCCCAAGAAACTTCCAACATTCTTGTTATACTTTTAATGTGGGGGGAGAGTCCTATCGCTTATTATGAGTGTTGCACTCTTAGATTTGAATTTTTGATTTATTTGCGAGTTACAATTCAAGTACCACAGTCTACAAAATGTTGGCATCAATATCCAAAACTCGTTTACGTAATGGGTGATGGGGGTCAACTGCATAAGAGATAAGTGCCACAAATGCTACCACAGGACGCACAGCACAATAGGGGTCATTCTATAGCCTTGCATGCAGGCAAATTGCATTGCTGCATGCGTAGTTTGGGACTATTCTATACAAAAAAGTCCACGCGGGTTTTACTTGAAAGAATAGGAGCATACCGATGCACCAGAGTCTAATCGCAGCAGTTACACCTGACCTGAGAGCAGGCGTAACTTCCTGCACAGTGACGCAGGTCACAGTATTCTGTGAAGATTTAGGCCCTGCTTATGCTCCGCCCAGGCTCCACCCCCCTGTATACCCCAACTGAATGTAAGTGGGATGGGGTTTACATGCATTTTCAGAATATTGACCGCCCAAAGCACACACAAGGGTGCATTCATATGCGTAAGTCATTCACAAGACGTTTCATGTGCATACTTCTCTCTGCGCCCTATATAGAATCAACCCCTATATGGGCAAAATTTAGAGGCAAGGGTAGGAAGGTTCCTGGAGAGGACATAAAGTTTAGAACAAAATGGCAAGATTCAGTGCACTTTCATATAACGTTATGCATGTAAGTGAAAAGTGCAAAGAGCAGTAAGTTAGTCGTTTAAAGTTATGCATGTATATCACTCATTTCATTAAATACTCAAGCTGTCTGAATGTACACTACTTTAAATTGACAATTTCTTCAAAAAAAGCTCGGTGAACCACAAAAAAACGGTTTGCATTGTGGATAAACACCACATAACTTTCCAAGTCTTTTTTAGAAGCCTTCAGTTCAGTACCTCTAAAGAAATATTGCTACAGTGCAATTATTAGAAACACTTAAACATGACGGCAGAAAAAGACCACATGGCCTATCTAGTCTGCCCTTCCATATCAACCACTACAACAGTCCCCTTTTTTTCTTTACAGATCTTCTGTGTTTGTCCCATGCTTTTTTGAATTCAGATACTGTCCTCATCTCTATCACCTCCGCTGGGAGACTATTCTATGCATATACCTCTCTTTCCACAAAGAAATATTTCCTCATATTACTCCTGAGCCTATCCCCTTTCATCCTCATCCTATGTGCCCTCGTAGCAGAACTTGCTTTCAATCGAAAGAGGTTCTCCTCCTGTGCATTTATGCCACGGAGGTATTTAAACAATTCAATCATATCACCTCTATCCCTCCTTTCCTCTAAGGTGTACATATTAAAATCCTTAAGTCTGTCCTCATATACTTTAGAATGAAGACCACTAACCATTTTAGTAGCCACCCTCTGTACAGACTCCAGCCTGTTTATATCCTTTTAAAGATGTGGTCTCCAGAATTGCACAAAATACTCCAAATGAGGTGGCACCAAAGACTTATACAGGGCGCTATCACCTCCTTTCTTCTGCTGCCCATTCCTCTCCCTATGCCCCCAGGCATCCTTCCAGCTTTTAACGTCGCCTTTTTTACCTATTTAGCTGCTTTAAGATCATCAGACACAACCTAGGTCCTGCTCTTCTTTTATGGACAGAAGTACTTCACCCCCTATACTGTATCGTTCCCTTGGATTGCTGCAGCCCAAATGCATGATCCTGCATTTTTTAACATTAAATCTCAGCTGCCAAATTCTAGACCATTCTACAAGTTTAGCTAAATCCCTCCTCATTTTATTTACACCTTCCTGGGTGTCTACTCTACTGCAGTTTTTGGTATCATCTGCAAAGAGGCAAAGCTTATCCGACACTCCTTCCGCAATATTCTTAACAAAGATGTTAAAAGGAATCAGACCAAGATCTCTGCAGCACTCCACTAGTACCCTTCTCCTCAAAGAGAGTCCATTTACCTGTACCCTTTGTCACCTCCCACTCAACCAATTTCTAACCCAAGCAGTAACTTTAGGGTCCATCCCTAGGATGCTCAGTTTGTTTATAAGTCACCTGTGAGGAACTGTGTCAAAGGCTTTGCTAAAATCTAAATACACCATATCTAGGGCTCTCCCTCGGTCCAACTCCCTGGAAAACCAGTCAAAGAAATCAATCAGATTTGTCTGACAAGACCTGCCTCTGGTGAACCAATGTTTCCTTGGATCTGGTAATCTGTTGGACTCCAGAAACCTCACTATTTTCTCTTTCAGCAGCACATCCAATAATTTACTCTCCACTGAGGTTAAACTAACTGGCCTGTAGTTTTCAACCACATCCTTGCTTCTGCTTTTGTGCCTCTGTCCAGTCCCCTGGCATCACTCCTAACTCCAATGAGGCAATGAAAAAGTCAGACAGTGGAGCTGCTAGAACGTCCCCAAGTTCCCTCAGTATTCTCGTATGTATCCCATCTGGTCCCATCGATTTGTCTACTTTTAGTTTAGCTAGTTTCTCAAGAATACAGACTTCTGAATATCGTTCAAGATTCCCTTTGCTTCTGTTCCTTTTTTGTGGGTGTTTTCTGAGATCCTGCTCCTGGTCCTTCATCTGTGAACGTAGAACAGAAATATTTGTTAAGCAATTCCACTTTATCCTCATCAACTTCTACATATTCCTCCTCTTCACCCTTGAGTATAACAATACCACTTTTGCCCTTCCTTCTCTAATTAACATATCTGAAAAATGTCTTATCCTCCCATTTTATTGCATTGGTTATTTCCTCCTCTTTTTGAATCTTTGATTTCTCGACTACTTTTCCAGCCTCTCTAAGATTTTCCAAATATAAATGCCTGTCTTCTTCTTTCTGTGATCTCTTGTATTTCATGAAGGCCTCCCTCTTTTTCTTCACCTTTTCAGCTACTTCTTTTGAGAACCATAGTGGCATCTTTTTCCTTTTATCTTTATTAACCATTCTAAAAAAAAGGTTAGAAATATCCCCTTTCAGTTTTGCCCACTTTTTTTCTACATCCCCCAGCTGTTCCCATCCTGCTAACGACTCCTTGAAGTATTGGCCCATCCTGGCAAAGTTAGTTTCCTAAAGTCTAAGGGGCTTGTTTACAAAGCCGCAGTAGCAGTTTCCGATTGTTATCGGAGCCGCAGCCCCATTGATTTCATTGAAATCAATGGGGTTGCGGTTCCGATAACGATCGGAAACCGCTACCGCGGCTTTGTAAACAAGCCCCTAAGACCCTCGCTTTTGAATGGATTTTATCAGCCCTACTCCTAATACTGAACTACACCATCTGGTGATCACTAGATACGAGATAATCTCACACTATAACATCAGAAATACTTTCCCCATTGTAAGCACCATGTCCAGTATGACCCCTTCACGTGTAGTGCTACCAGTTGCCTGAATAATTCTTCCTGTAAAGAATCCAGGATCTGCTTACTTCTAGATGATACTGCAACAGAGATGCACCAATCAACATCTGGCACATTGACATCACCTATCAGTAGTACTTTCTCTTTCTTGGCAATGCAGCATATGTCTTCTATTAAATCTCCATCCACTTCTCCCCGTGCAGGATGTTGGTATATCATGCCAATGCAAATGCAAATTTATTTCTCTTTCTCTCTTTCTAACCCACAGTGCCTCCTCTCTTCTTTTTAAGCCCTGTATTTCCATAGCTTTAATATTTTTTTACATATAGTGCCACTCTTTTCCCTTTCTTCCTACTCTGTCCTTTCTGAATAAAGTATAGCCTGGTATAGTTACATCCTAGTAATGGTTTCTGTTACTGCCACTAAATTCAAATCAGCCTCTCCCATTAAAGCCTCAACATCTGGGATCTTATTTCCCATGCTAAGGGAATTTATACACACTGCTTTCCATATGTTGTCCCTTTTACCCATTTCCATAAAGGTATTTAATGTTTTACTTACCTGGGGGCTTTCTTCACCCATCCCAAGTGAATCTAGTTTAAAGCCCTCTTCAGTAGGTTAGTCAGTCTGCTACTGAAGACACATCGACCCTTCTTGGAGATATGGATACAATCTCTTCTCTGCAATTCTTGGAACAGTATTCCATGGTCCAGGAAACCAATACGCTCTCAATGACATCATCCATGCAGCCATGCATTTATCTCCAGGATGCAAGTTTCTCTACCTTGGTCTTTATCCTCAACAGGGAGGATTGAAGAGAACACCACCTGTGTATCTATCTGCTTCACCCTCTGTCCCAGAGCCATGCAGTCACTTTGATATTCAGTGGGATACCTGGCAGTATCATTTGTGCCAACATGAATGAGCAAAATCAGGTAATAGTCAGTGAGCTTGATGAGCCTCAGTAAATTCTCCATAACATCTTGGATTTTGGCACCTGGCAGACAGCATACCTCTCTGGACATCAATTCTGGTTGGCAGATAGATGCCTCAGTACCCTTCAGAAGAGGGTCACCAACCACTACTATCCTTTGCTTCCTTGTGATCACTGATTCTGTAACTTTGGGGTGCTCGAACTTTGGTTATTTCCTTTCCTGGGATGCTTTCACCTCCTCCCAGGGCTGAATAATGGTTCTTCAACTCAAGGGCTAGAGGAGTTGGATTGGTGATTCTGCAGGCCCTGGTGACTTGTGTCCAACCTTCATCATTCTGTAGAGCTTGGATGTTTCAAGAAGCATCTCATCAATGTACTTCTCACTATCTTGAATGCTCCTCAACCTCACCACCTCTTATTTAACATTTATTATATACCCCCTTTCATGATATCAAGGCGATTTACATTAAACAAACTGAACTGAAATTACATTGAACAGGGCATTATAACTTGGAGATAACTATTTTACAGGGAACATGGGCAATGGAGGGTTAAGTGGCTTGCCCAAGACCACAAGAAGCACCTGTGAGACTAGAAACCCCAGTCCTTCTTGCCCAAGGTTGCTGTCCTCTAGTGGGATTTGAACCCCTGACCTTTCGGCCTGAGGTAACTTGCCCTAACGACTAGGCCACTCCTCCCTCCCTCCCTCCCTGAGTTCCTCCATTTGTTTCCTGAGAGCTTCAGCAAATGGGATTAACAATACAAATTGGATTAACATTCATCTTTGGGTGAAGGAGTGATGTAGCATTAAAGCAATAGGCTGTGACCCAGAGAAACCAGGGCTTAGGTTAGGGATATGCAGGGCCAAAACAAGGTGTGGTTAGCCTTCGTTTAAAACAATGTTTTATCAATTTTCATGTTTTTGCACAAATTCAGATTTTTTGCATATGCATATCAATTATATACACATTAATTCATAGGTATACATGTGCACAAGTGATTTGCAGACCATTTTTAATTATTCAACACCCAACAAATGGCCAAAAGAGCCCGAAACGCACATCTCTAACTCGGATCTTATTTCTCCTAGTGAGTTCTCCTTGCGACCTTGGGCAGTTTACTTTGTTTGCTGTTGGAGCAGGTACCCAGGTATCCTATAAGCTCTTTATCAAAAAGGACTAATTGTTAAAATGCTGTAAGCCATCTTATCTGAGAAAAATGGACTAAAGATCCACATTTCCATTTCCCTTCTTGACTTTCTTAGTGAACACATTCCAGGCCACAACCCTTTACATATGCAGTTTTATAAGAGCTATTTTCCACATGCGAAACTATGCTTTCCACATGGAAAAAAATGATAAAATAATTTCCCATATGCAGTACTACATAATAGAAAAATATTTCACTGCTAATTGCACATGGACTGTGATATAAACAACCCAAGTGGAATCTCAAGCAACTCGGTACCTTGAATTCAGATAATGCAAACAAACCCTTAAATCAGAAATTACCTTGTAGGAAAATAGATTGCTTTTGTTATAAGTAAGACATGTTATAGACAGACACATCAAGGGTAGTCTTATTAAAAGTGTCTACCACTTTCATGCAAAATGCAAACCACATTTTTATAAGAAATATTGGATCTTTATAAAATTTGGCCCTGAAATTGGGAACGTGACAACGTTATCTCTGGCATGACCCTTGCAACGCAATGCTCTTTTATTTAGAAAAAAATATGTCAGCGATAATAACATTGCATTGATTCTAATTGATTTTTGGAACCATCCACAGACCCCTGAAGGGGAAACATACAACCATAGAAAGATGATGGCAGATAAAGACCATACGGACTATCCAGTCTGCCCTTCCATACTAGCTACTAAACTTTGCAGACACTTCTTTCTCTTAGAGATCCTCTGTGTCTGTCCCTTGCTTTCTTCAATTCAGATACAGTTCTTGTCTCTACCAACTCCACTGGGAGGTTATTCCATGCATCTGTATAGAAATATTTCCTCAGATTTCTCCTGAGTTTAGCCCCTTTCATCTCTATGATCCCTCATTACAGAGTTCTTGCAATTAAAAGAGGCTCTCCTCCTGTGCATTTATGCCACAGAGGTATTTAAATCTCTCTACTGTATCTCCCATCTGTCGCCTTTCTTTCAAGGTATACCTATTGACAGGGGCGGCCCAAGGGGGGTGCGGGGCCATGTGCAGAGACTCGGTGCGGGGCCAAATATGCATAAGGGGCCTCATTTGCATAGATATTTGCATAATGTTACCATACACTAACTTTTAGTAAACATGCCTCTTAATGAGTGTATGAATAAAGAAAGACTAAAAGACTTCTACATTACTATAATCCAGTGCCAACCACCAGACACATTAGGAACTACTACAAACACTGCCCATTTAGAACCCATAGCAAACCCGCCGTATCCTAACAGCACTACCAGGACTCATAAAGCACCATACCCTAACTATCAAAAGGAAACGCTGCAAATATTAAACCAATACATTTCAGAGAACAACAATACATGACCTACTGGGGAAAGAGAACAAGTGGCAATGTCAAATAGGAATTACATAAACAGAATACGTCAGCTCAGTTACACATGCAGAACATAGACCATCACCAAACAAGGAATCACAATTTAGAAACAGGAAGACAATAATTAAACTGGGAATCCCAAAAGCCAAACTTGGAATGTACAACACTGTAGAAATAAAACTATACATTAATTTGCTCTTGTACTAAACAAAGCGCAGACGTTAATGATGCATATTTCCCAGAGCTGACATATTCCAATTAATAAATTCAAAATAAAGAGATATTTTTCTACCTTTTGTGCATTTTTTTTCAGCTGCAATTGCTCCAGTCACTTTCTTCTGGTTTCTTTGTGTCTTCCGCTAACTCTCCATCGTCTGCTGTCCATTTGTCTTTTCTTCTCTCTTCTAGTTTTTTTTCCAATCTCTCTACATCTGCTTTAACATACTAATCTTTCTCCTTTTGCTCTTTCCTCATTCCTATTTCATCTACTCAAATTTTACCCCTCCATTCTCAATCCCCACTTACTCTCCCAATATCCGGCCAATTGTAGATTTGTCTTCCCTCCCACACAAAATATTTTTTCTCTCTCCATTTCACTCTCCCAGCTCCATCACATTCTAATCCTCCCCCCAACATCAGCTCCATTCTAGTTCCAGTCCCACCCAGCATCCGCTCCCTTCTAGTCCCCGCATCAGCCCATTTCCAGTCCTAGCCCCCCATAAGCCCATTTCCAGTCCTATCCTAGACCCACCATCAGCCTATTTCCAGTCCTAGCTCCCCCATCTATTTCCAGTCCCATCCGAGTCCCTCCATCAGCTCATTTCCAATCCCAGCCCCCCATGACCCCATCAGCCCATGTCAAATCCTAGCTCCCCTCCACTCAGCCCATTTCCAATCCAAGCCCCCCATGAGCCTACTTCCAGTTCTACCCCCTTCATGAGTCCATTTCAATCCAAACCCCCACCACAGCCCATTTCCAATCTTAGCACCCCCCAACAGCCAATTTCCAGTCCTATTCTAGCCCCTCCATCAGCCTATTTCCTGTCCTAGCCCCCCCACTCACCCATTTCCAGTCCTAGCTCCCTCCCCCTCAAAACCCATTTCCATTCCAAGCCCCCGCCCCCATCAGCTATTTGCAGTTCAAGCCCTCCTTCCACTCAGCCCATTTCCAGTCCTAGCAACCCCCCCAGCCCATTAACAGTCTTAGCCCCCCCAGCCCATTACCAGTCCTAACCCCCATCAGCCCATTTCCAGTCCTAGCCCCCCATAGCCCATTACTAGTCCTAACCCCCCCATCAGCCCATTACGTCCTAACCCCCCATCACCCTATTTCCAGGCCTAGCCACCCCATCAGCCTATTTCCAGTCTTAGCCCCCCATAGCCCATTACCAGTCCTAATCCCCCATCAGCCCATTACCAATCCTAACCCCTCCCATGGCCCATTACTAGTCCTAACCCTCCCCCATCAGCCCATTTCCAGTCTTAGCCCCCCCATAACCCATTACCAGTCCTAAACCTCCCCATCAGCCCATTACGTCCTAACCCCCCCATCACCCTATTTCCAGTCCTAGCCCCCCATCAGCCTATTTCCAGTCTTAGCCCCCCATAGCCCATTACCAGTCCTAATCCCCCATCAGCCCATTACCAGTCCTAACCTCTCCCATAGCCCATTACCAGTCCTAACCCCCATCAGCCCATTTCCAGTCTTAGCCCCCCCATAACCCATTACCAGTCCTAAACCTCCCCATCAGCCCACTTCCAGTCTTAGCCCCCCCATAACCCATTACCAGTCCTAAACCTCCCCATCAGCCCACTTCCAGTCTTAGCACCAACCCATAACCCATTACCAGTCCTAAACCTCCCCATCAGCCCATTTCCAGTCTTAGCTCCCCCGCATAGCCAAGTTCCAGTCCTAACCCTCCATCAGCCCATTTCCAGTCAGCCCCCCATCAGCCTATTACCAGTCCTATCCCCCCATCAGCCCACTTCCAGTCTTAGCACCCCCCCATGGCCCATTACTAGTCCTAACCCTCCCCCATCAGCCCACTTCCAGTCTTAGCCCCCCCATAACCCATTACCAGTCCTAAACCTCCCCATCAGCCCATTTCCAGTCTTAGCTCCCCCTCATAGCCAATTACCAGTCCTAACCCCCCCATCAGCCCATTTCCAGTCAGCCCCCCCATAGCCCATTACCAGTCCTAACCCCCCCCCATCAGCCCACTTCCAGTCTTAGCCTCCCCCCCCCCATAGCCCATTACCAGTCCTAAACCCCCTTCCCCCCTATCATCCCAAATTAAAAAATAAAAAAAAACAGCTGCTTCTGCCGCGGCAGCATCAAGAGTGCCGCCGCGGGGCCCCCCCTGCCCGGCAGAGCCTCCCTGCATTGTAGGCTAGCGTTGAATCCCCGAACACGGGCTTCTTTCAGAACCGCGAGAAAGGAAACGCTTGCGGCTCTGAAAGAAGCTCACGTTCGGGGATTCAACGGTAGCCTACGATGCAGGGAGGCTCTGCCGGGCAGGGGGGCCCCGCAGCGGCACTCTTGATGCTGCCGCGGCAGAAGCAGCTGTTTTTTTTTTTTTTTTTAAACTTGGGATGATGAAGAATGTTTTTTGCGCGAGGCCCCCTGAAACGTGAGGCCCTGTGCAAAAAACATTCTTGCTCAATGGACGGGCCGGCCCTGCCTATTGAACTCTTTAAGTCTGTCCCCATATGCCTTCGATGAAGCCCACTGACCATGTTGGTAGCCGCCCTCTGTACTGGCTTCATCCTATTTATGTCCTTTTGAAGGTGTGGTCTCCAGAATTTTACACGGTACCCCAAATGAAGCAAAGGTG
Organism: Ichthyophis bannanicus; assembly: GCA_033557465.1. Taxonomy (NCBI): domain Eukaryota; kingdom Metazoa; phylum Chordata; class Amphibia; order Gymnophiona; family Ichthyophiidae; genus Ichthyophis; species Ichthyophis bannanicus. Next base: position 235,339,245 of record CM066043.1, on the reverse strand, counting down.
TTGTAAAGGAGTGGACTACACAGACCCTGACCCCACCAAAGCCTCGCTGCTGCAATCACTGGCCTTCCCCTCCTGTCTTCCCGCGGGGACCCAATCTCCTGCGAGCAGACAGAAGGGATCTTTCCTGCAATCATGGGGGCTCTTCGGCCACTGGCAGATGGGATCCCCATGGGCAGACAGGAGGGGAAAGCCAGCGATCGCAGCCTCATTGAGTTTGGCTGGCCAAGGGGCATAGCTTGGTCCTCCCAATGGGGGGCACATCATAAACAGAGCACCATTTCATTTGTGTTAACCAAACCATCATGTGGTCCAAAATGTTCATTTCAGTCTATTAAATCCAAAATTTCTAAAATCATATTAGTCCATTTTATGTTGCAACATTATAAATACGTTTAAAATCACTTATCTTAAAAAGAAAATGCCAACGTTTATCCAAACTAAAAAAAAATCCTCTGCATCAAGAGTTACAAGTAAACACCTAAGATGTAAATTTTATATGTCTTCTGAACATAAATGACTCAAAATGAGACCAATCCTTTGGATCTTCTTTAATACAAAAGTCATTCATGTTAAGAAGACATACAATCAAATTTACATCTTAGGTGTATATTCTTAACCCCTGATGCAGAGGATGTTTTTAGAGTCCTCTAAAGATAGATAGTGTTGGGTTTTGGGAGTATCATCAGCTTGGAGAAACGTGGAAGTCTTTCTTTTTAAGATAAACAATTTAAATAATGTTGCAACATAAAGAGGCCCTGTAACTAAAGCCTATTAGTATGTTTATTTATTGTATTTATTTATTTAGCGTACATTTGTATCCCGCTGCTTCCAGTGATCAGCATGTTGCACTTAATGCGCATTTAGCATGAAAGTAATGTGCATCCATAGTAAATGCTGGGTGTCACTGGCATGTTCCTGGCAGCTACCGCACAGATGAATACCCTAATGCATGATGCAATTAAGGCAGATGCACCTAACGTCATCTGGAAAGGTATTGCTAGGTGCCCCCACGCTAACTTCCACATCGACAGTGAAAGATTCCCTTGTGCTAATAGTAATGCATTCTCCCTGCCCACACTCTACCCATAATCTGCCCATTCCATGCCTCTTCGCACGATGGACAATCAGTGCACATTTCAGTGGCTGGTATGTCCCCCCATACTAACCGTAATGTGCCCCCCTATGTGCACTTTCTGCTCTTAACTCCCACTTTCTGCCCTTAACCCCCATATTCCCCACCCCATTGTGCAATGTGCAGTGATCATGGGAGCTAGTGCATGATACATGTCAAGCTTGCGTGGTAGCTCTTAGCATGGGTTGCATTGTTAGTCACCACCGTAACCTCTTTTCGTATCTTGGAAAAAGGACCCCTTACATCGTAAGCCCCTCTGGGAGAGGAATGTAACTCTCCTTCAACTTCCGAGAAAAGATAGGAGCTAAATCTAGTTCCCTAAAATATTGTAAAGAATGATGGAAACCATATCTAAAAACTAAAGCATTGAAGATTCCCAAAATAAGCTCTTCAATTTCAATCTACAGAGAAAATACATGTTTGGGTACAAATGCTGTAAACAATTAAATGTTTCTGGTTTTTTTTTCTCAAAAACCACCATCCTTGTGTGTGCATGATATGAGGCCTAATTAGGAATGGCGGCACCCTCCACTGCCACGGGTACGAGTTTAGGCTGTAAGCCTCCGGGTACAGGGAAAGATCTATTGTATCTGACTGTAACTCACCTTGAACTATTACCGGAAAGGCCTGAGCTAATAAATAAAAGTACCGCTAATGGGATTCGTTCACGAGGAGGTGTTAAAACAAAAAAAAAAAACAGATACCATTTCCTCTGTGTTTGTTCAAGAAGAAAAATCGAGATGTATTTCCTAAATTGTGGATGATAAAAATTTCCGTAAAGCAGGATGACGTCATGCAGGCATTTGGCAGTGTAATTAGTCCTAATCTTTCCAAAAGAGGACACACAGATATAAAGCGGATAAGGCGGCACATGGCAGCCAACGCTTTAAGAAAAATTTCCTGGTACTGGCAGCTGCTGTGAGCACCAGGAGAATGCACTCCAGTTCTCAGGTATCTCAGTGATTTCGGGATTTCATGCTACAAGCAGTGAGCATTCAGAAGACTCATTTTTGTACAATAGCTCCATGGTTAATTCAGAGCCTGGTGCTCCTGTTTGCTAGGCTCATTTGCAGATGTAGGGAATACAGTTTGCCGTCCCTGTGGTAGCATTTCCTGGATGATATCAGGGCCTATGCAAACACATTAATGTTTATTGTAGACTAGTTTCACTCCATGGCACATAAACTGCTCCTAACATCAAGGTAGTTGAGACCCAAAAATGGACTGACTGAATACATCTTTCAACACCAGCTTTGCAATCAACATAGTAAGAAGATCCCTCCATAGGTCTGATCTTTCAAGTAGGCCAAAGGCCTATTACCCAAAAGAAGAGCTTTTGTAACAGTAAAAATAAACTCCAGCACATTGTCATTATTTTAACACAAATGTTAATCAAAACAAGGGCACTTGGATAGAGTTATTACCGCCACAAATATCTTTCATAGTCTAGAAACAATGCAGGCTTGCTTCATGTGGGAATGAGCAGAGCTACGGAGCACAACTGAGCCAAGACTCAGGAGACCCCATTTGATGATACTAGGAAGTACACCCTAGACATTTAGTTGAAACCAAGGGTCAGGAGAGGTTCAAGCAACATGAAAAATATGGTTCTGCACTACAATACAGTTAATAAATTTATGGTGCAATAAATAAAAAATATAATTGTAGAGTTAAAGAGACCACTTCCACAAATGTATAGCAGTGTCAAACAAAATGCATTGCTACTAATAAAATTAACTTGACCATACCCATCTTAACAAAGAGGGGGAATAAAATTCTGCCCTGCTCAGATGCAACATGAATATGATTTTGTTGTGTTATGTACAAATGAAAGAAACCTGGTGGGGTGCTGCAAGCATGAACAGCAAACTACAATATAATCTGATCTAAACTTCAAAAGGCATAAGGCATGACAACGGAGATTAAAAAAGACAGAAGTTAAAAAAAATAAAAATAAAAAAAAGGACCATAAATAATAATAAAAAAAAAAGACGACAGAAAAGCACAATCCTCCGCAGTAAACTCTCAGCGGACCACAAGGAGAGTTTCCTTTTCACAAACATCAGATCAGGCAGCTAAAATTACTACTGAAGCGCTGTTATAACTGTCACCTGTGGGGGGTATAATTATAGCCTGCTGCTGCTAGTACGCCTACCTCACACGGCTATGAAAGGACCTGCAGCTTGCCAAGACCAGAGAGACAATGGAGAATGCATGCCACCTGACGAGAGCCCGAAGGGAGCAGCCGAGGAGACTAATAAAAGTGGCAGCTTAGAGACAAATGGCAATACAGCCCCAGCTTTAGTGAAGGGGGGGGGGGGAGAAATTTCAAATTAGCTGGAGAACGTAAGTGCTGAGTGGAGTTCTTTAACAGGTCACAACCCAAGCAGGAAACAGGTTATAAAATACTGTTTTTGCACACACGTTAGGGTCACTTTTGTTTCTGTATAATCTTTTTGAATTCTTTTATATTGCCTAAACATTCGTGCAGTCGGTGCATTCTGCATGGCTCACTGTGCATTAGGACGAGTGCGTTATATAAAATTATATGGCTTCACAGATGAAAAATAACCTCTATATCACTAAGGGTTCCTGTCATGCTTTTGTTTGGTGCTTTCAATTACGAAATAGCTTAATTCATTAAAAATAGATTGCAATGAGTGTCTGGTCCTCAGATGTAAGGGTTCATATGGAGCTAAACCTGTGCTCCTGTTTTCTCTGGCTCTGATTCTCACCAATCCTGCTTAACATTTGAACTACTTCTGTTTTGCCTTGTTCATTTATTCAACTTGTCCAACTGTTGGCAAATGGCAGGAAGTGAGCAGCTGTTCAATTCTGAATACTTGTGTAAAGTTTAGATATCAGCAATCTGAAAAAAGATTCTCTGTTGTCGGAAACCATCATCTTTAGTGCCCCCAAATCACATAGGAAAGCTGGAGGAGGCGGCCTTCCGCAAAATCCAAGAGGGAAAAAAAGCAGTGGAAGGCAATGACCACAGCCAAAACACTTGGTTTTATCCCAAGTGTTTTGGTCGTGGCCATTGCCCTCCACTGCTCTTTTGCCCCCAAATCACATGACAATTGATGAGAGAGAACCGAGGTTATAGTTTCTACCATTTCTGTTCTAGGATCAAATGCCTATACTCAAAGAGTAAAAGAATCCATGATGGCCAAAAAGTATTTATGACCTCTAGAAGTTGTAGGTAGAGGACCAACAAAATCAATTTGGATTTGGCCAGTGTGTGAGTTCTCTCTCTAAACGTTATCAGATGAAGAGACTGGAATGGGAATGTTCTAGGTGCTTACAACCAATACAAAGCTTAATGCAAGAAAACCAGACACAGTGGCATTGAGAAGAGTAAGTGCTAAATAGTTATTCTGTACATAGTGGAGAGAGAGAGATGACCTCCAGTACCAAGAAATACTGAGGGGCCCAACAGGGGCAACCAAACAAGAACTGGAGAATCAACCATGAACTGCACAGGTATTCCCTGGAGGGAACTCAACTGATTCAGTATCTTAACCATTCAGTGTCACTCATAATCACTCATGCACTGTGCAAAGTTTCCTTTTGGTAGCCTGGATGGACAGTAGAGCCATGGTGGGATGGAGATGGATTCTAATCCCCAAAAAGATGTCGGAGTACAGATTGGCCTAAGTTACTGTCTTGTTGGGAATCCCCATCCAGAAAGTAATGTGATGTGAATGTGTGGACCGAAGACTATGTCACAGCCCTGCAGATCTCTTCCATGGAGACCGAGTGCAAGTTGGCCACTGACGCAGCCATGGCTCTGACATTGTGAGCTGTGACATGACCATGAAGGCTCAGGCCAGTCTGGGCATAAGCCAGAGATGCAGTCTGCTAACCAGATTGATAGAGTGCGTTTGAAAATGGCAGCCCCTAGCTTGCTGTGGTCAAAAGAGACATACAGCTGGATGGACATTTTGTGGGCCTTTGTCCGCTCTAGGTAGAAGGCTAATCATCATTTGCAGTCCAGCATGTACAACGCCACTTCTCCTCGATGGGCATGAGGTCTCAGAAATAAAGTTGGCAAAATGACTGACTGATTAAGATGGAAAGCAGATACCACCTTTAGGAGGAACCACAGATGAGTGCTCAGGACCACTCTATTACGATGGAACCTGGAGTACAGCGAATGAGCCACTAGAGCCTGGAGTTCACTAACACAACGTGCTGAGGTAACCACCACCAGGAACAAGACCTTCCAGGTCAGGAACTTCAATGGGCAGGAAGCAAGCGGCTCACAATGAGTTAATATGAGCTGCACCAAGACTACATTAAGGTCCCACGCCACTGTCAGAGGCTTGAAAGGAGGTTTAGAGAGGAGCAAGGCCCGCATAAATCGAACCACCAAAGGCTGAGCTGAGATAGACTATCCTTCTGAGCCATGATGATAGGACCTGATCGTACTCTGATGCACCCTGATAGAGTTGGACATGAGACCAGACTCCGAGAGGTACAGAAGGTACTTGAGCAGCCAGTCGATAGAGCTGGAAAAGGGATCCAGAGTCCAGTCAGCTCACCAGGAGGTGAATATCCTCCATTTGATAGCATAAGACCTTCTCGTCAAAGCTCTCCTAGAGGCCAACAGAACCTCCACTGGGCAGGTTAAGCTCCAATGAGGACGGGAGCCTGGAGCACAGCACAACCACAAGGGCTCCCACCTTAAGAGCTAAAGCAGAAGGGGGAACCCCGGCTTCCTGGGCATCATTGTACCCCTGTCGGCCTGTAGTTTCATCAGTTTTCACTATGAGAAGTATGGGAGGGTATGCCTAAAGCAGGCCCATCCCCTAGTGCAGGAGGAAGGCATTCAGGGCCAGCATGCCGCGTGAGGAACCCTGAAGCAGAACTGATCCACTTAGGTACTGTGCGCAGAGTGGTGAACAGATCTATCGAGGATGTACCCCACTCCTGAAAGATCCGGGTCGCCATAGCCTTCTTCAGAGCCCACTCATGCGGCTAGAGGACACGGCTCAGTTGGTCTGCCAAGGAATTCAGTTCCCTGAGCAGATAAGTGGCTCTCAACACCATACCATGTGTAAGGGCAAGCAGGGAAGCACAGGAGATATGACCCTGTGCTTCCCTGCTTGTTCACATAGTATATTGCCACCTGATTGTTAGTCTGAATCAGAACAATCTGGTTCACTAGGTGCTTCTGGAAAGCCCTGAGGGCATTTGCTGTTGCCCACACTTGCAAGAAATTGATTTAATGGAGGCTCTCCTGTTCAGACCAAAGGCCTTGCATGCGAAGACCATCCAGATGCGCTTCCCAACCTAGCTTGGATGCGTCCATTGTCAATGTCCTCTGGGAGGCTGCCTTCTGAAAGGGGAGACCCTTGAGCAGGTTCTGAGCATCAAATCACCAGTGTAGAGACCAGAGGTACGGTGACAATCATATGATACTGGAGGTGGCAAGTTGACTGCTTCCACTGAGCACTCAGAGTCCACTGAGCTTGTCTCATCAACAGATGAGCCAAGGGAGTGATATGCACCGTTGAGGCCATATGGTCAAGCACAGTCAGCATCCCAAGAGCCTTTATCTGATATTTTTGCAGGATGTCACGGACTAAGGGTGTCAATTGCTGCAGGTGATCCAATGGGAGAAAGGCCTGAGCTTGTGTCATGTCGAGGAGGGCCCCTATGAACTCCAAATGCTGGGTAGACTGAAGGTGGGACTTTGGGTAATTGACTACAAACCCCAACTCCTCGAGCACTTGGATGGTCAACTGTGTTGACTTCTGGACCTCTTCTGGATTGGAGCTCTTCCAGATAAGGGGAGACAAAGATCCCCAAAGTCCTGAGATAGGCGGCTACCACCGCGAGGCACTTCGTGTAGACAAGGAGTGCAGAGGCCAATCCGAAGGACAGTGCTTTGTACTGGAAGTGCTGATCCCCGAGGATGAAAGCATAGTTACTCACCTGTAACATGTGATCTCCGGGAACAGCAGGAATTTAGTCTTCAGATATGTGTGACATTAGTACCAATGGAGCCCGCATAGGAATGCTCCCCATCATCCAATAGGAAAGCTTTTGGGAGCACGTCACTGCGCCTGCACGACTGCCTTCCCAATTCCCTCTCTTCAGTTGAGTTTATAGTTGAGAAAGAGAGTAAATGAAACACTATAACTCCTAGGGGAGAAGGGTGGGTTGTGAAGACGAAATTCCTGTTGTTCCCGGAGAACACCTGCTACAGGTGAGTAACTACACTATCTCCAGGAACAAGCAGGAATGTAATCTTCACATATGGGATGCCAGATGAAGTGATCACAGAACTGGTAGAAGTTCGCTTTGGAGTAGGCTTGATGAGGTCATGGATCCCACAGAGATTTCTGGTATCTTCAAAGTCTGGGACAGAGGGTAGGAGTTGCATCTAAGTCTGAAAGGGGTACTGGAGTACAGCCTGACCATACATGGCATCCTGACAGGAGTCTTTCTCCAGACAATTATGGGCAGCAAAGGTATGAACAGAAGACCAAGTTGCTGCTTCACACTTTTGCAATGGCTACTGAGTGTAGGTTTGCCATCAAGGTGGCCATGGTGCAAATGTTGTGAGCCATGACATGCCCTTCCAGGGAGAGTCCTGCTTTGTCATAAGCAAATGAAATGCAGTCCTCTATCCATCTGGAGAGCATACACTTAGAAACAGGTAATCCCAGGTGACTGGGGTCAAATGAGATAAACAACTGCGGGGCTTTATGGAGATCTCGTGTCCTTTGGAGATAGAAAGCCAAGGCACGTTTGCAGTCAAGAGTGTGCAGAGTTGCTTCCGCTCTAGATGCATGCAGTTTAGGAAAGAAAACTGGCAGGTAGATTGACTGATTTCAATGGAAAGGAGACACCACCTTTCGCATAAAGTGTGGATGAGTCCAAAAGACTACTTTGTCAGGATGGAAGCGGGAATAGGGAAGATTCGCCACCAAAGCCTGAAGCTCATTAATGTGTCTAGCTGAAGTGAGGGCAATTAGGAAAACTACTTTCCAAGACAGGAACTTAAATGAGGTCATGGCTAATGGTTCAAAGGGCAGCTTGAGAAGCTGCACTAGAACAACATTGAGGTCCCAAGTCACCGGGGCTGGCTTAATGGGTGGTATGGACAGCAGGAAACCTCTCATAAGAATTGCTACTAGCGGTTGTGTGGAGATAGGCTGTCCATCCAGTAGATGGTGGGAGGCCGCAATGGCAGACCTGTCAAGGACAGGTGGAGGAGATACTGGAGGAGTGACTCCACTGGAGTAGAAAAGGGATCGAGATCTTTCTGGGAACACCAGACAGAGAATCTACGCCACTTTAAAGCATATGAATGTCTGGTGGATGGCTTCCTAGAAGCCAAAAGAATCTCCTTAACCTCTTGGTTAAGGTCAAAGCCCTGTAAAGCTACGCTCTCAGCAGCCAAGCTGTAAGGCGGAGAGACTGTGGATTGGGATGGAGCAGCGAGCCATTGTCCTGGGAAAGGAGATCCGGTGCATGTCCCAATTGCGGAGGTTGAGTCTGAGTCAGTTATAGTAGCAGTGGAAACCACGGTTGCCTTGGCCAGTGAGAAGCTATGAGTATCAAGTTTAAAACGTGTCTTGGGAATGAGGGATATGGGAGGGAAAGCATAAAGCAGACCCTGACCCCAGTGTAGGTGGAAGGCATCCACTAACTGGTTGGTGGATGTCAGAGTTATTGTGCAGAAGCGAGGAAGCTTGGCATTTTGGGAGTCACAAACAGATCTATGCCTGCAGTTCCCCAAGTAGGGCATTGTGTCCAGATAGAGAGACCATTCGTGGGGAAGAAGGATGCGACTCAGTCTGTCTCCAAGATATTGAACTCCCCCGGGTGGTACCCTGGATCCTCTACAATCTGGCTTTTGTCCTTTACATTCTACTGAAACAGCTCTTGCCAAAGTCTCCAGTGACCTGTTCCTGGCAAAATCCAAGGGCCTTTACTCAATCCTCATCCTTCTTGACCTTTCTGCTGCTTTTGACATTGTTGACCACAATCTTTCTCCTTGATACCTTGTCATCACTTGGTTTTAAGGGCTCTGTGCTATCCTGGTTCTCTTCTTACCTCTCCCATTGCTCTTTCAGTGTTTGTTCTGGTGGATCCTCTTCTACTGCTATCATGCTCTCAAGTTGGTGTACCCCAAAGGATCAGTCTTGGGTCCACTCCTTTTCTCTCTCTATACCCAGTCCCTTGGTGCACTCATTTCTTCCCATGGCTTTCAGTACCATCTTTACGCTGATGACTCCCAGATCTACCTCTCTACACCTGAAATTTCTCTGGCAATCTAGGCCCAGATCTCCGCCTGCCTTTCTGACATGGCTGCTTGGATGTTTCACCGCTGCTTAAAACTGAACATGGTCAAAATTGAGCTGCTTATTTTTCCACCTAAACCCTTCTCTCCCCTTCCTCCTTTCTGTGTCTCTGTGGATAACTCTCTACTCCTCCCTGTCTCCTAAGCTTGCAACCTTGGGATTGTCTTTGACTCCTCTCCTTATCCACACACATCCAACTAATAGCTAAAACCTGCTGTTTCTTTCTCTGCAACATCAACAAAATTTGCCCGTTCCTTTCTGAACACACTACTAAGACACTTATCCATACCTTAATCACCTCCCGACTAGAATATTGTAACCTGCTCCTTGCTGGTCTCTCTCTGAGTCATCTCCCTCCCCTTCAATCTGCTCAACATTGCTATACAGCTTATTTTCTGCGAGCCTCATCATGCTCTTATTACCTCTCTTCTCAAGTCTCTTCATGGCTTCCTATCCGTTTCCGCATCCAGTTCAAACTTCTCCTGCTGACCTATAAGTGCATTCACTCTACAGCTCCTCACTACCTTTCCTCTCTTATCTTTTTCTTCACCCCTCTTCGGGAACTCCGCTCTTGTGGCAAATCGCTTCTGTCTGTGCCCTTTTCTTCTATTGCTAGCTCCAGACTTCGCTCCTTTCACCTTGCTGCTCCTTATGCCTCAAACAAACTTCCTGAATCTGTACATCAGGCACCTTCTCTGACCCTTTTCAAATCCAGGCTGAAAACTCACCTCTTTGCTGCCACTTTCGGATCTTGACTCGCCTACTGTCCTTTGTGTTTCCTTACCATTCTCCCTAGATGTATCCCATGACTTCACCCTCTGTGTTGTCTGCTTCTATTAGATTGTAAGCTCTGATGAGCAGGAATTGTCTTTGACATGTGTCTGTGCAGCACTGCGTATGCCTTGTAGCGCTATTCAAATGTTTAGTAGTAGTAGTAAGTACACCGCTTGAAGGTGTATTTGATGAGCAATGACACAGGACCACAGGTTTAAGGCCTCCTAACATAGAACATGGCCACCTGATTGTCCATCCTGACTAGGACTTGTTGTGCCCTGAGATGGTGTTGAAACACCTGGAGGGCATTAGAGATAGCCTGAAGTTCTAGGAGATTTATCTGGAGTTGTGACTCTTGAGTTGTCCAGAGCCCTTGTGTGGTCAGGTTGCCAAGATGGGTTCTCCAACCCAGTTTGGAGGCATCCGTCATCAGGGTGCACTGAAGTGGAGGTATTTGAAAACGTGACCATATGAGCAGATTTTCTGGTGTGCACCACCACTGAAGGGATGTGGTGAGATGGGCAGTGACCTGGATCCTGTCTTGGAGAGGACCAGAGGCCTGCTTCCACTGGGAGGCAACAGTTCACTGGGCTATCTGCATATGTAGTCGAGCATATGGAACAACATGTATTAAAGAGGCCATGTGCCCCAGGAGGCACTGAAATGGTCTTGTAGGAGCGTTTGAGATGCTAGCTAGACTAGACAGGTACAATGGAGCTGGGGTAGAAACACCCTGAACTGTTGGATGTTTAGTGAGGCACAGATGAACTCTAGTCTTTGGGTTGGAGCAAGCTTGGTTTTTTGGAAGTTTATTACATAACCCAAGTGCTGTAGTACTGTGATGGTACGATGCAAGGACAGCTGTACCTCCTGAGAGGTGTTTGCTTTTATCAGCCAGTCGTCTAAGTATGGGAAGACGAATATCCCTAGAGATCTTAGATATGGGGCCTGACCGCCATGCACTTTGTGAAGACTCTTGGGGCAGAGGCGAGTCTGAAGGGAAGGACTCTGTACTGATAATGTCTTCTTTGAAAGGTGAAACATAGATATTTCCTGTGTCGTGGATGGATGAGGATATGTGTGTATGCTTCTTTTAGATCTAGAGAACAGAGCCAGTCCTGAATCTGGAGGTAGGGAAGAAGAGTCCTGAGAGAGATCATCTTGAACTTTTTGTGGACTAGAAACTTGTTGAGGCTTCTGAGGTCCAGAATGGGCTTGTACCCTCTGGTTTTCTTTGGAATGAGAAAGTACGGAGAGTAGAGCCCATTCCCTGTTGGGATATTGGGACATCTTCTATGGTGCCTGAGACAGAAAAGAGGACACCTCGTCCTGTAGGAGAGCAGTGAGTGGGGTTGCATTTGATATTCCCCATGAAAGTGGAGGGGGAAGAGTTTGTAGATGACGTCTATACCCGTCCTGGACAATCGTGAGTGCCCACTGCTCCGAGGTGATGAGGTGCCATCTGTGAGTGCAGTGACACAGCCTGCCTGCTATGTGGGGCAGTTGGGGGCCCTCTAGAGGCAGGGTAGCAATGTTCTCTAGGAAAGAGTCAAAAAACAGGCGCAGACTGTGTCTGTGGAGTTGGCTGAAGTTTAGCCACCTGCGGCTTCTTCTGTTGCTTAGGAGACTGCTGCCTCTTCTGTGGGGCCTGACCCTAGTATTAATGAACGGAGTGGAACGGGTAAACGTAGATCGATTGTTTACGTTATCAGAATATAGAAAGACTAGGGGACATGCAATGAAGCTACAGGGTAAACTATTTAAGACTAATAAAAGAAAATATTTTTTCACTTAACGTGTAATCAAACTCTGGAATTTGTTACCTGAGGATGTAGTAAAGGCTGTTAGTGTAGCTGGGTTTAAAAAAGGTTTGGACAAGTTCCTGGAGGAAAGGTCCATAAACCATTATTAAGAAGGGACCCAGGATATCAATGCTTGACCCAGTACAAGCATTGCGGAACCTGTGTCTTTTGGGGAAACTGCTAGGTACGTATGACCTAGATTGGCCACTGTTGGAAACAGGATACTGGGCTTGATGGACCTTGGTCTGACCCAGTATGGCATATCTTATGTTCTTATTGAGAAGCAGGAGGATAAGAAGAAAATAATTTTTTCTTCTTATTGTAGAAAGACTTCTTTGCAGGTCTTTTTCCTAGAACGGTCAGCAGTCACTCTAGACAGTCTCCTTAGAGTAGTGTTTTCTGACTCTAACTATGCCTTATCTTGCCATTCTTTGCCAAAAAGATTTTCTCCTGTGCAGGTATGTTTTCCAGCTTATATTGAACCCACTGTTCAAGACCTGAGGACTTGAAGCCATGCAATTCTGCGTTCACCGATGTATATTGCTGAGGCTCTGCTTGTGCATTCAAAAACATTGAAGGTAGCCCTATTGACAAACTTCAAAACATTTTGGCTATGCTTAACTAGGGCAAGATGATCTACCCTCTTGTCATCAGGGAGGAAATGGGCAAAGGCCTCAAGATCCCTTGAGACGTCTTTGAGGAACATTCCCATGTAAAGAGTGTAGGAGTTGATTCTAGCTGAGGGCTTGGATGCTTGAAAACATCGACATCCAAAGGAGTCGAGAGGTCTTGATTCCCTTCCTAGAGGATTAGAGGAGTATGTCTTTGAGCTTTTGATTCGGCACATCACCGATTCAACCACCATAGAGTGGTGGGAAGCTGTGGCTTTTTGAAACCTGGACATTCCGGTACCCGATACACGGTATCCAAACGTCGACTGTGGGGTGAGACGGTTAGAGGCAACTTCCACATGCAGAGCAGAAGGTCAAGGAGGATGTGGTGCACTGGTAAAGTGGCTGCCTCCTTGGGTGCTGTTGGGTATTGGAAGATCTCTATTTCCTCCACCCTTGGCTCCTTCTCTAATGTTATCGTGATAGAGAGACCTTTGGCCACGTCTCGAAAGAATTCCTGGAAGAATACGTCCTTCGGAGGTGTCATCCATTGGTGTTGGAGTAGGGAAGGGTCCGAAGGAAGATCCTGGGACCCCCAGGAATCGAGTGATTCCAGATCTGAAGCAGGGGAATTGGAATGGAGGACTCAAAGTATCGACAGGCACGGCGGTCACCCAAAGCTAGGTGCCTGTACCGATGCTCCGAGGTATCGGCCTCGGTAAGCCATTTTGGCTTTGCACCAGTGTCAGATAAGAGCATGGGCAGGAGCGATGTCGATTCCATTTGCAGCAGCCTTGTTGTTGTGCCCAGAACCATGTCCATACCAAGACCGGTATCGATGGGGCAGTGCCTGTAGCCAAGGTTTTTATAGGTACTGAGGCTGCAGGGAGAACTGCCATGCTCCGCTCAATGGCCAGTATGCTCTGGTCTATCAAGGTTGTCAATGCTTGGGTATCGGTAATGGGTAATTACGTTACCATCCCAGAAAATGGCATCAGGAGCTCTCCAGAAGGTCAAGGCCTCATGAGCATCCTGGAGCCCTCGCTGGCTTTGGAGGACAGGGCTGTCTGCAGGAGCTGTTTAGCAGGCCGACTCACCTCCGAGGCAACATCGGAGGGGTCTCAATGCTTTGATTGAGATCTTACCCTGAAGGTACTATCAGACTTCAATGTAGCCTTGTGTTTGGACTTCAAAGATACCTGAGATCCATGGGAGGATAATGAGGTCCTTGATGCCATTGATACCGCATCCGAAGCGATGTGTGCTCCAAATTTAGAAGCCCGGTTCTGTAGGCTTCTCCCTGTCATTTTTTGACAGAGGAAATAGTCTTTTGGCTGGTGGTCTGGACCGAGGCATTTTAAGCACCAGTCATGTGTGTCAGTCATCAAAATGGTGCTGGCACAATTAGAACATTTCTTGAAACCACTAGTTGGTTTTTCCATTCCTTCGGGATGTGAAGGCTATGGTAGGCTTTAAGGCCTAACAAGCATGTCGATGCCCAAGAGGGTTTTTTTGTTTTTTTTAAAGAGAAACTAAGAAGAACTAAAGAAAGAAAGGGGAACCAGCAATGTCTTTGAGAGTGCCGGTGTCAACGGGAAGGCAGAGGTGCTATCCACAAAAAGAAAAGTTTTTCTGCGGTGACAGGATTTGCTTCCTGCTGGCTCCGTGGAAAATAAAGAACCAGAGAGAGGAAGTTGGGAAGGTGAAAAGGCAGTCATGCAGGCGCAGTCAATTGCTTCCAAAAGCTTTCCTATTGGATGCTGGGGAACGTTCCCGCGCGGGCTCCATTAGTACCGATATCACCCATATGTGAAGACTACATTCCTGCTTGTTCCTGGAGAGCGTAGATAATTCCTGTGGGTGGGATGGATCGGTATGTGGATATACACATCTTTGAGATCCAGGAAGTATGGCCAATCACCTCTTTGGAGATAAGGGAGCAGAAGTCCTAGAGAGACCATCTTGAATTTTCTTGTACCCAGAAGGTGTTGAGGTTTCAGAGTTCCTGAGTGGGTTGAACCCCTACCCCCCTCGATCTGAGCCTGATCGGCCAGAAGGGCAGAGATTTCTCCTTGTAGGAGGTTGAGATGCAGAGGATCGAGGGGATATACCCTAGTGGGGGGGGGGGAGAGTTCAGTGAAGAGCAGCCTGTAGCCACTTGGACTATTTGCAGCACCCACGAATCTGAAGTTATGAAAGGCCACCTGTGGGCTAAAAGGGTAAGCCGCTCCCTCACTGGAGGGTTCCCCTCTATGGACACCAGTAGATTGGCTATGATCTGAAGGAACCAGTCAAAACCCTTTCCCTGGCTTGGGTTGCAGAGCAGGCAGAATCTTCTGATGTTTCTCTCATCACTTTGGCGAGGGGTGTGCATCTTTTGTTGAGAATTTTGAGGGCTCAGGAAGTACCGGCACTTATGCTAGTAGTTGGTCTTTTTCTGACCTCCCTGGTACCTCTTGCAAGAGGGATCGGATGTTTTCCTCGAGAGCCTGGTGAAGGTACTGCTTCTCTATATAGCCAGCTTTAGCCTCCACCTGCTCCCCAAAAAGGGACTCTTCTCGGCATGGCACATCTGCAAGCTTATTCTGCACAGTCTGTTCCATGTCGGAAGATTGAAGCCAGGTGAGCCGGCAGGCCCCAATGCCCACTGCCGCAGCCCTGCATGCTGACTCAAAGGCGTCATAAGTCACCCAGACCATATATTTGGAACTGTCCTTGCCATGGCCCACCAGGGCAAGATAGCTGGCCAATTTCTCTGCAGGAAGGTATGGGTCCAGTTCAGCAAGAACATGCTCATGTACAGCTGGTAAGAGAGGGCTCTGGCCACCATCATGGATGTCTGGAAGCACCTCCTGCCAAAGGAGTCCAGAATCTGGGCCTTTCTGCCCGGAGGCATCCAAGGAATGAGTCTTAGTGCTCTTTATTCTCTTTAGGGCAGACTCCGCCACCAAGGAGTGGTGTGAAAGTTGAGGCTTCTCAAACTTGGGGGCCTTCTGGACCTGGTACATTGAGTCCAGCCTCCTGCAAACAGAAAGCACTGTAAGGGGGTTCACTCACATCCTCATCTGCAGCCTCTGTAGGATCCTATGTACCGGTACCATTACACCCGACACACTCGAGAGAGAGATGTTCCCAGTAGGGACTTGTATCGAATCCATCCAACACCCCGATGCCGATGCATGAACTCGAATATCAACTGCATGGGCATCGAAGCACTAGTCCACTGTTTTTCCAGCCCTGCTGCCATATGAACCTCACCCCAGAGGTGTTTCTCCAAGGCTGCTTTTTCCGAAGACCTTGGGGCCTGAGACGCTTTGACCACTATCTCCGACATCCCTGCAGGGATGTTAGCATGGCCTCAGTCACTGGGAGATGGTTTGTGCCCCTCCAGAACCTTGAAGGTTGATTCCTCTCACAGGGGCACCTTGGCGGGCCATTCACAACCATCACGCTCGACATCATGTTGGGGGGGGGGGGGTTCTGATGCCGATGCACATGAGGCTTAGCCCGGTACTTGGAAGGATCCCCCTTTGACAATGATGGAGTCAATGTCGAGTACTTCTTCAATTCCAGGTGGAGCTTAATTGAGGGCTAATGCTCCTGGCCACTGTGGCCCCTCGGCTCTGAATGAGCCCGGGAGCCCTTTGATGTTGAGGAGCCTTCGGTGGATCCTAGATGGGCCATCGGGACCAATGTCAGTGCTGAAGATGCTGATCAGAGCACTGACAATGGTCTTTTGGTCGAGGATTCTTTCTGCTTTTCTCAACCTTTCAAGTCTCATCTTGTCATCTGTAGGCACAAATTACAAGAGGAGGGCTGGTGATCGAGACTAGAGGCACCAGTTGTGTTTGTCAGTGATCAAAATGGTCCAGGCACACTTGGTGCACTTCTTGAACTTTCTGACTGGCTTTTGGGACATGTTGGGGAAAACAGCCATGGCAAGATCAAATGGCTCGATGGCGCCAGCTGCAGGAAACAATGAGAACAAAAGAAAATAAAAGGAGTGCCGGAACAAGGAGA
The DNA here is from genome assembly GCA_033557465.1 of Ichthyophis bannanicus. Classification (NCBI taxonomy): domain Eukaryota; kingdom Metazoa; phylum Chordata; class Amphibia; order Gymnophiona; family Ichthyophiidae; genus Ichthyophis; species Ichthyophis bannanicus. Next base: position 235,322,588 of record CM066043.1, on the reverse strand, counting down.
GAACATGATCAATGGGACCGACACAACCAATGGCAGGTGGAAAAAAAAAGTGGAAAAAGACCCCCGAAGGGGGAAAAAAAAGCATTTGCCGGCCGGCAGACTATCAAAACACATCTGTGGGGCTCCACAGAAAATGAAGACTGGAGAAGATGGCACCATAGCAGGCGGGAAGACAGGCTCAGGCACAGTGGAATCTCCCAAAAGCTTACAATAGAAGGTGGGGAGTGTTCCTGCATGGGGTTCCATCAGTGACATCACCCATTTTTAAGGACTTGCTTCCTGCTTGTCAATGGAGAAAGATACAGAAATATTTTCCATTGTATTGGGAGGCACAGGCTGCTTAAAAGCAATTTCCTAGCACATTTTGATAGGTTACCTATACGTGTTACATCCTATGAACTCTAGATGGAAGCTACCCGCCTCCCTCCGCTCAGAACTCTCATTTACTAGGTTTAGGAACATGCTCAAAACCCATCTATTTCACACAGCCTTCGACCTCCTCCTCCCTCCCACCCTGCCCCCTCTTGACCCTCGCTCCCAGACCATAACTAGATTCTTCTCTCTCCCCCGCTCTCCGGTCTTTCTCTCCTATACACCTAATCTTTCACTCTTCGATACTATTTAATTATGGCGTTGCTTTCTGTTTCCTATTTCCGTAGCCAGATCTGTGCTTTGTAAACCACTCTGATGCTCTGCCTGAGCGGTATATTAAGAATCTAATAAAATCAAAATCAAATTGAAAGGCTACTAAGGTGAGCATTAGCAATAATCTGAGAGATTGAGATCATACTACACATATACTGGTGCAGGAGTGAGGTTCATTACAGTCATGGTATGTGCAAAACTAATCTCTTTGGAGACATTAACTTCAGAGAAACTTTTAAAGGAGTTATTTTAAAAGCCTATTCATGCGTTAAACGTAGATGTGGCACCAGAGAACCGTGAATGCCGCAGCCACATCTAAAATGTGAATTTAGAAAGGCTGGGCTTGAAATGTTTTTGCCCCTGGCACAGTGAAAATCAATACATCTATCTCCCACGTCATACTGGGGATAAACATGTACAAACGGAATCGCACATGTCTGAAATTATGTCTGTCCTCTGATATGAATACGGTTTGGAAAAATACTCCCCTCATGGAAAGGCTTAAGAGGGATATTCCCCCTCAAGCCCTCCAGTTTATTTTGCCCTCCAAATCCAAAGGATGTGAGCTTAGAGTCTTCTGTACTCCATTAGTGTTATCTACATATCCAGGTTTCCAGAATGGCTGGGGTACACATGTACTGTATTTTCCAGCAATTACACAGGTACACTACCAAAAAACTGCCTCCAGTTTTGCAACTGATTCATATAGATTTTGGGGTGCTGAATCCAGGAAAAATAGCCAAAATGTTCCATCACGTCACGTTTTCTTGCAAAATTAGATTTCTTACCCATATAAGGAATGTTCACATAATTTCTTTTTAGCCGACTGCAGTTTATTTTCTTGGCCCAAAATAGAGGTTGTAATGGTTAACTAACTAGAAACACTCCCTCATGATATTTTAGAGTGTTTTGTATTCATTTTATACATTAACAGGACAATTGGGAGGCGGGGGGCTAAATCCAGTACTCGCGCTGGCGCATGTTCTTTCCTGTTCGCCTCGCCTCGTTCGCTCGCTCAAACACGGTGGTTGCGACTTGAACGTTCCTGTCAAATTTCAGTTTCTTGCAAGTTCATTATTACCTTTTGTTTGCTCAGTCGTAATCCAGCTTTATTCCGAAGTGGTTCACTACAGTTGTAGTTTGCAGTGCTGTGTATTTGTGATGGCTCACAGAGCCAGAGGTTGCGTCAACTCTCCGGACAGTTTTTGTTTTATTTGTGGGGAATATACCGTGAAAAAGCGGCAGAGGAACATTTCTGCATTTATTAAAAAAGTATATTTCGCCTATTTCGGTTTGAAGTTAGGCAATCAAGACAAACCGTGGGCTCCTCACAAAGTGTGCAAGACATGTGAGGAAGATCTACGCTTATGGATGAAAGGTAAAAAACAAGCATTTCGTTTCGGAATACCTATGATGTGGCGTGAACAAAGAGACCACAGCAGTGACTGCTATTTTTGCTCTTGCATTGTGAAGGGATACAACTTAAAAAATAAGAACGTAATAAGTTACCCCAACCTTCCCTCAGCAATTAGGCCTATGCCTCATAGCAATGAAGTACCTGTGCCTGAACCACCAAAATCTTTGGATCATATTTTTGTGGACGGTTCTGATCATGATGAGACTCATCAGATGGCTTTTCCCGATGAGTCCAGTACTTCCGAGTTTGAAACTGAACCAGATCCGAAACCTGAACTTTTCTCTCAAGCTGAATTGAATGATTTAGTCCGTGATTTAGGACTCCCAAAAGATGCTGCCCAACTGCTAGGTTCTCGGCTTAAACAGAAAAATCTATTGTCACCAGGAACAACTTTTTATTGGTACCGCAACCGCGAGACACAATTTTTGAAGTATTTCAGCAAAGAGGAAGATTTGGTATTTTGCAACGATATATACGGAGTGATGGAAAAGTTTAAACTCAAGTATGATCCTGCTGAATGGCGGCTGTTCATTGATTCGTCAAAAGACGGCATAAAAGGTGTTCTTCTTCATAATGGCAACACATTCGCTTCAGTTCCTATTGCTCACTCTGTTATTCTCCAAGAAAAATACGAGAATTTGGCCCTGATTCTTCAGAAGATTCGTTATGATGAGCATAAGTGGATGATTAGTGGAGACTTTAAAATTCTATCCATGCTATTAGGGCAGCAATCCGGTTTCACCAAATATCCCTGCTTCCTTTGCTTGTGGGATAGCCGGGCCCGCGACCTACACTGGGGGAAAAAAGACTGGCCAATTCGGGAGTATTTGAGACCCTGTGAGAAAAATGTTCTTCATGAGAGCTTGGTACCTCGTGATAAAATTCTATTACCACCTCTCCACATTAAGTTGGGTCTCATTAAGCAATTCATCAAGTCCCTTCCAAAAGATGGTGAGTGCTTTCGGTACCTTTGCTCAAAGTTCCCCCGACTTTCTGAAGCAAAGCTAAAGGAAGGAGTGTTTGTTGGCCCTGATATAAGGAAACTCATTTCAGATGGAGCATTCGCTGAAACGATGTCTGAGAAGGAAAAAGAAGCCTGGGATTCCTTCAAGGATGTTGTTTTCAAATTCTTGGGGAAGAGGCGGGATGAGAACTATAAGGATATTGTTGCCAGGATGCTCAATGCCTTCAAAGAACAAGGCTGTAACATGAGCCTGAAAGTCCATTTCTTGCACTCCCATGTGAACTACTTTCCTGAAAACTTGGGGGCGTACAGTGAAGAACAAGGTGAAAGGTTTCACCAGGACATCAAGGACGCAGAGAGAAGGTACCAAGGAAGATGGAACACCACTATGATGGCTGATTTCTGCTGGTTGCTGCTGCGGGAAACCCCAGATGAAAAATACGCCAAGCTGCGCACCAAGAGAAGCATTCGGGGGAAGAAGAAACGGGCCCACCAGGAGATTGGTTGACCCAAGAATGACTTTAAAATCTAAACTGTGTTGACAAATATCGTGTTTTTACTAAACTTTGAAATAAAAATTTGCTAGTTATTACCACAGTGTCGGATCTCATTTATTAGAATTTTATTTTCACACCATCGGGTGTTTGTCTTCATGTATTGCAATGGTGCGGTTTGCGTTTTCTATTCTTACATACATACCTGTACAACATTTTTTGCACATTTCTTTGCTTTGCTTTGTGTCTAACCTCGCTCTTATATGCTCAATGTTTGTGCACATGTATGTGGCTGTTTTAAGTGCAGACAATTTTGCTACCATCACAGTATGTTTTGTTGACATTACTCTATTCTTATGTGCTGCCTTGTTACAATTTTCTTTATTCTTATTTGAATAACTACTAAACAATTAGTATAAAGAATTCATCCAAGAAACTTTTATCTCGATCGCACTCAATCTGAAACGTTCACCTCAAACTGCTAACCCAATGTAGCAAAAAATCTGTACGTGATGGAGCAAATTGGTTACCAGATTTGGATTCAGCGCACCAAAAAACGTAAAAATCAATCGAAACATTAGAGGCAGTTTAAAAATTTTTTTTTTAGTGTACCTGTGTTATACATGCGTGTTCTGAAATGCTGGAACATACACATGTAAGCTGCTGGGGTTCCTACGCCCATTTTTCCAGCATACACATTTGCAAGAACATGGATCTGTATTTTAAACCTGTGCTTTCAAATAGGTGACCTTTTATAAAATTACTCTTATTGTTTATATCCTAAAGTTTGACTGCCTGTAGGGTCTTCAGGACAAGGTTGGAAAGTACATCAGTAGCTTGTAAGTGGAAATTAATCTAGCTGTATTTTTGCTGCACATTTAAGAGTATTCTTTTACAGAAGTTGAGTTGCTCAGTAACAGAAACAAAGCAGACAATTTAATATTGTAGTTCTCTAGGAAGAAGCAAGCCAGGCTTCCAAAAAATTTACATTTTCCCCAGATTGGCCTTTTTCTTGAAAAGTCTTTCCACACAGCAAAGAGAAATATTCTCTAAGATCATTTATCTAATTTGGCCATTAAAGGTTTTGCACATAGACCTGAAATTATCAAAACCAGACAGAATACGAAGACCAGATAAAAGATTTTTCCTAATGGGCATCCGTAGTTGAGTTCCAGTTGTTTTTATGTGTTATTTAGGGCGGGGATGGGGGGAATCTCAGATTGATCTCTTCAATGCTGTTCCTGCGTTAGCAGGGGTCATCACCACAAAAAGCAATTGCCTTCCAACCTTCCGTGGAGCTCAAGTGCATCATCTCCACACGGCACCAAAACCAGGCGACTCAAATTTGAGTCTCCTTTTGCACCCAGTTATGGTGGAATCTTAGAGTTAGCCTGATTTTATATTTAGCTATTGAAATACACAAAAGAGGCGGCAAAATCACTTTAGTGTGAACCACACAAATATTCAATGAATAAAATTAGAAGAATTCCTCTATAACAGCATTTATTCCAAGAAGGGCAATGTGCATAAACGTACTTATGCTAGCACTAATATAAAATTTAGAGTACTGAGAGTAAAGCAGCAAAAAAATGAGTGATAAAATACGCAAAATATAATGCAAACCCATTAGTGCAAATAACCATAATTACACCTTAACGTTTTACATTATTATCCATATAAACATGCCCATTTTGCAATCAAAGGTAACATGGACCTTAGTTGAACTGGAGGAGTGGAGGTGTAACTTAGTAGTTAGAGCAGTGGGCCGATAACCAGGGACGCCAGCATTGAAAGCCCACTGCTACTCCTTTGAGGCCTTGGACAAGTCACTTAATCCTCCACTGACTCACTACAAAAACTAACATAAAAACTAACGAGCATTTAGTATAAAGCCTCCATGGTAACTGCCAGGGGCATGGCTAGCATGTGCCCGAAGGTTAACACAAAGGCAGCCCCTTAGTACACGTTCATGCACTTAACTCCACCTATGAAGGTAGGATTAGGTGGACCCGAGCAACTTACAACATTGACAGCACGTGATATGTCCCCACCCCCAACGCTAACTGCAATGTGCTCACCATACCCACTCTCTGCCCCTTACCTGCCCATTTGGCACCTGAAGATGCGCTTGCTGGTTAGTGTGACAATCAGTGTGTATTGACTGTCATGACCGCACAGTAACTGTTACTACATGCCGAGCACGCAGTGTAAACCGGATAGCACGCTTTACTAAAAGGGCCCCTTAGATTGCAAACTCTCTGGAGACAGGGAAATACCTACTGTGCCTGAATGTAACTCATCTTGAGCTGCTATTGAAAAGGTATGAGCATAAATAAATAATTAACCCTGGATGGAAATTCACATGATAAACAAAGCATTACTGTATGTTATGCAGCTTAGTACACAGACTTCTATATTGCATTTAAGTGCTCATAACAAAGTACTCATACCTATTTAGCAGTAGAGATTTGCACTGAAAGTCTTCCAGTTTTCAGATCATTTTTACATTTTTGGCTTCTTTTGGACATTTTTTCAACTTTTTTCAGAAACATGACAGCAGTTAAGGACCATACGGCCTATTCAGTCTGCCCTTCCATAGCAACTACTAAGTTTACAGTCCTGTTTTTTCCTTTAGAGATCCTGAGTTACACGATGCAAGGTTCCACATTAGGAACTACCACCCAGGAAAAGGATCTAGGCGTCATCGTGAATAATATTTTGAAACCTTCTGCCCAATGTGCAGCGACAGCCAAGAAAGCAAACGGAATGCTAGGAATCAGAAGGAAAGGAATGGAGAATAAAACCAAAGATATTACAATGCCTCTGTATTGCTCCATGGTGCACCTTGAATATTGTGTGCAATTCTGGTCACCATATCTTAAAAACAATATAGCAGAAATAAAGAAAGTACAGATAAGAGTGACCAAAATGATAAAGGGGATGGGAGGATACCCCAATGAGGTAAAGCTTAAAAGGTTAGGGCTCTTCAGTTTGAAAAGAGATGGCTGAGGAGAGATATCATAGAGGTCTATAAAATAATGAGTGGTGTGGAATAGGCAAATGTAGATCAGTTGTTTACTCCTTTAAAAAATAGAAAGGCTAGGGGAACACGCAATGAAGCTACAAGGTAGCACATTTAAGACTAATCAGAGAAAATATTTTTTTCACTCAACACATAATCAAACTCCGGAATTCGTTGCCAAAGTATGTAGTAATAGCTGTTCGTGTAGCTGGGTTTAAAAGAGGTTTGGACAGGTTCCTGGAGGAAAGGTCCATAAACCACTATTAAAGTAGATAGGGGAAATCCATTGCTTACTCCTGTGACAAACAGCATGGAATCTATATACCTTTTGGAAACCTGACAGGTGCTTGTGTCCTAGATTGGCCACTGTTGTAAACAGGATATTGGACTTGATGGACCTTTGGTCTAGCCCAGTATGGCATTTCTTATGTCCCATACTTTCTTGAATTCAGGTACAGTCCTTGTCTATATTACCTCCATTGGGGGACTACTCCATGTATCTACTACTCTTTCCATAAAGATATACTTTTGAGTCTACCCCCTTTCACCTTCATCCTATGCCCCCTCATTGCAAAGCTTTCTTTCAATTGAAAGAGGCTCTCCTTGTGTGCATTTATGCCATGGAGGTATTTAAACATTTCTATCATTATCACACCTCTCTCTCTTTTCTTTCAAAGTATACATATTGAGATCTTTAAGTCTGTCCCCATATACCTTATCACAAAGCCCACTGACCATTTTGGTAGCCTCCTCTGCACGGACTCCATTCTGTTTATATCCTTTTGAAGGTGTGGTCTCCAAAATTGCATACAATACTTCAAACAAGGTCTCACCTTCAAACGAGGCACTATCACCTCCTTATTCCTGCTGGCCATTCCTCTCTCTATGTACCCAAGCATCCTTCTGGCTTTTGTCATCACCTTTTTACCTGTTTTGCCACCTTAAGATCATCAAATACAATCACCCCCAGGTCCTGCTCTTCTTTAGTGGCCAGAAGTACTGTGGTGGAGAAGCAGGCTCAGAGTGCAGAAAAAGAAAGGGAAAACAGTCTTTTTTTTCTAAACCCAAAGAAACTGCAGGCACAGGAAGGGTTAACACCCAAAGTAAAGCCAAAGATCTCCTGCAGAGGAGTGCAGAGCCAGAGACACACCCAGTTCCCATGGAGACCGAGGGAGGAGATGGGAGTGGTTTGGGGGCGGAGTCAAGAGTCATAGGACAGCCCCAAACATTTAGGCAGGGAAGTTTCACTCACAAACGGATTGCACAGATGCGGAAGGAGACACAGGAAGGGAATGCACAGAGACAGGCATGGAAGGAGAAACAGTCACGAGCTGAGGAGGAGGATGAGATTGAAGGCAGACACAGAGGCACTGAGACAAGCAGAGTTGTTGCAGCGCCAGTGGGACGAAGGAAGCTGACCAAGGACAGGAACAGAGAGGTGAGAAGGCCAGAGGAGAGCTCGGGGGAAGATTCTTCTGAAGAGGAGATATTTTCCAGAAGCTCCTGGTCTGGCCCTTCTCAGTATAAGGGGCCTACAGGAGGACAACAGTCTACTGGCAAGGTGAGCCCTTTACAAGCCTTAAAGAAGCTTTTAAATAGGGAAACCTTTTCCTGCCCTTCCCCCACTAGCTCACGTACTGAGAAGCATAATTGGGAACAAGTGTTGAAAGCTTTACATCGTGTAAAGGCTCCTCAGGCAGACCCTGAGGAGAACAAATATCTGAAAGAGCCCAGTGAGGAAGAAATGGAATTAGAGACACTTTTTATGAAAGTGGGGTTTCAGATATGGAAATTGAATGTGCTATCTGTGCCAAAGAAGAATAAGGAACTGAATAGGGTTTTAGTAACTGGAGAAAAACCCAGGAGTTCTTAATAAGGACATTATATGCAAAAGCCCATAACTTTTAGCTAGGCTAACCAATGACTGCTTGGCTGATAAAGCTGCATGGTTAATGAAGCCAGAAAGGAGCTAAAAGTATAAATTGTATCTTGAAGAAATACTACTGAATTTTAAAACCTGTTGGTGGACCAGGGAATGTTATGCTATACCAGCTGTGAAAGGAACAGCGAAGTATTGTACTGCCTCCTGGGGACCGGAGAACAGACTGCTGTTGTAAAGGATTTTTACTTGTGAAAAAGGTGCGTTTAAACTAAGCCAAGCCAACGACTGTTTAACCAGGCTTACGTTTATGACTGGAGAGGTATCCTGAACTTTATGTTTTGTAGCCTTCAACATTCTTGCCAAAGAATTTAATTTGGTTGGGAAAACCTTATTTCTTAAATAAAAGAAATTTCCTGCGACCTTTGATCTTGGCTCTAATCTATTTAAGACACAACTACATGCTATTGGACTAACTTTTTATACAAAGGACGATCGGAGCCCTCTCACACTACTAGGCAACTGCCTAGCCACACGGGGGAGCTCCGACAGTACCTCTCCCCCTACACTGTATTGCTCCCTTGGATTTTTGCAGCCTAAATGCATGACCCTGCATTTTTTTAGCATTAAATCTCAGCTGCCAAATTCTCAATCATTCTTCAAACTTTGCTAGATCCCTCCTCATGTTATCTACTTCTTCCTGGGTGTCTACTACATTGCAGATTTTGGTATCATGTGCAAAGAGGCAAACCTTACCCGACAGCCCTTCTGCAATATCATTTGCAAAAATGTTAAAAAGAATTGAAGTGGCATACCACTGGTAACATCCTTTTCCTTGGAAATGTAAAATTTATTTAATGTTCATATAAACACCAGTTGGCACATTATCTCAGAGTCGTTTTGCACTTTGGGAAAAGTTTTATCAACTTTACCAACCTGTAAAATAGTTTTATGCACAAAGGGACTTTTCAGTGCAGTAACTGCAGGAAACCTGCTGAGAATGCTCCCAGCAATTACTGCACGACTTTAGTACATATCGCACAATTTTAGCACTTACCGCATGTTATATTTGTGCACATACTGAATGTTTTGATTGAAAATTACCGCACTTTAGTAAAAGCGTCCAAAGATGCCTTTATGTCTTTATAAAATACTAGGGGCAAAACAGCAGAAATGTAAGGAAGCCTGTGGAAAATGTATGTCATATACAATCTGCTGAACCACGCGTACACTCTAAAGAATGTGAGTACTTTGTGACTCAGTCTGTGCTCTACTCAGACTCCCAGCTGTGTACAAGTATACAAGGTCTTGTCACCCTATGTACTTGTATGTGTGCACCATATGAGGGTATTTTATTAAAAAACCTTCTTATCGTGCATTAAGTTCATTCACAATTATCGTTTGTCGTTTATTCATTCTTGATATACCGCCCTTTGTGAGGACATACAGAGCAGTTCAGAAACACAATTTAAAAGCAGATATAGAAAAGGACGCCATCATAGTACAGGAAAGGAAAAAAACAAACAGAATGGGGAAAGGAGAGGAGAGGGGAGAAGAGGTCGCTAACAATGCCACAGAAATTGCAACACATTTGCAATGGAAGCAGGACACGACTGGGCAGCAGTAATGTCTGTGCCAAAGTCAGTATTGGTTAGTTACTTCCTTACAGACCTCTGGGGCCAGCCGCAGATCAAAAACTTGCCCAAACAAGTGGGTTTTTAGAAGGGACTTAAATTTGCTAAAGTTAAGCTCAAGATGGATATGTTCAGCTAAATAATTCCAGAGGACTGGGGCCACAAAGAAGAAAGCGGTATGTCTAGTGATTCATATTTGGCATAGGAGGGGGGCAGAACTTATATATTATAATGAAGGGAACGTAGGCACTGAGGTGGTACATATGGAATAGTAAGGAGGGAGAGATGCTGAGGAGTGTTATTGTGAAGCGCCTTGTGTGTCAAAATGAGGATGTTATACTGAAAGAGGAGTGGGAGCCAATGATGTTGAATGAAGAGAGAGGTTACATGATCAAATTTCTTGATTCAACCTGTCTGGATGGCGGTGTTTTGAATAGATTGAGCTAATTATCAGTTAAAGAGGCTTCAATCGGCATAAATCATATTGCATTAGTCAAGCCATGAGATTACAGTGCTAAGAAGGATGGACACTTGTGAGGCAGGGACCAGGAAGGGGTGAGCGCCAAAAACCTATGGAGAGCAGATAAAGTAGATTTCGAAAGATGACTAATCTGTGTACCGAAGGATAGCTTGGAATCAATGTATACACCCAGATATTTAAAGCAAGCATGCAGTGAGATGGGAGTAGAACCAAAAGATGAGGCTAAGGGCGGAGTTGTTCCCAAGCCAGTTAGCCATGTGGCCATAGTTTTAAGGGATGAAGCATAAGAGCATTCACATGGAGCCAGAAGGATATTTTCTCTAGAGCAGTGTTAACAGAGGAAAGGTCAGGGAGGGAACTTCTGGGCAATAACATAGTAACATAGTAAATGACGGCAGATAAAGACCAGTATGGTCCATCTAGTCTGCCCAGTAAGAGTTGCCATACTAAGAAACTAAATAATGCTATAAATAGGCCTAGGGAACTGTTCGAGCTGGTAAAATCCTTCATAAAACCTCCTAAAGACAGCAATACCGAATATCCTATAAATGCACAAAAACTTGCTGACCACTATTCTAATAAGCTCAACCTTGCAGAGGAAAACTGCATCAATATAGTAATTGAAAACATTTCAACACAAAAGACAACACAGATCATTAACCCTCCAGAACTATGGGAAACCTTTCATAAAATCGATCTTAGACAAATACTAAACACAATCACAATCATAAACACCACCACATCACCACTGGATCCCTGCCCTGTAGCCTGGGTTAAAACCATAAAAACTGAAATGGCACCCATAATTCTAAACATAGTTAACCAATCTCTAATCCAAGGAAACATGCCAGCAGAACTAAAAAGATCACTCATAAGACCTATATTAAAAAACAAAACACTCAACAAAGCAGACCCATCAGCATACAGACCCATATCAAGTATACCATTCATGGCAAAAATCATCGAAAAGACAGTCCAATTTCAACTACAAGACCATATCAATGCCACAAATGCACTTGATGATCATCAATATGGTTTTCGCCAATCCCATGGAGTTGAAACACTCCTACTCGTGCTATTCGATAAACTATATAAAGGTATTGAAAATTGCAAGAAAATGTTCATTCTAATATTCATAGACATTACAGCGGCTTTCGATTCAGTAAACCATAATAAACCATAATACCCTCAAACAGACTGGAATCAATTGGAATTACAGGAATTAAAATGGTTCAATTCATATATAACCAATAGAATACAACAAGTAAGCTTTGACCAAAAACTATCAAACACTTTCCCACAAACACAAGGTATTCCTCAAGGTTCAGCATTATCTGCCATATTATTCAACCTATACTTAAGACCCGTTTGCTCAATATTTCAAAAACACAAAATAAACTATCATTTATATGCGGACGATATAATGCTCTATACACAACTAGATATACATAAACCAGACTATACCCACTTAGAAACTTGCCTCAAAGAAACACAGCTATGGCTTCAACAAAACAACATGAGCATCAATCATAAAAAAACAGAAGTAATGTTCATCTCTAAGAACCCTGAACTTAAACATCCTCCCACAATCATACTAAATGATACACCATATAACATCAAACAGGAATTAAAGTACTTAGGTGTAACTCTTGACAAGACACTAGGCATGGAAACCCACCTAAGACTTCTAAATAGAACTATTTTCCACAAACTAAGAGTATTACAACCATTACGCAATATCATTGAGCACTCAGATTTTAGAACAATAGTGCAAGCACTCATAACTCCACATCTGGACTATTGTAACAGTATTCTTGTTGGTTTACCTAAAAAAACAACAAACATACTGCAAATGGCCCAAAATGTCACAGCTCGGATCTTAATGAATGTACAGATTTCAGACCACATCACAGCTATTCTACGAGAACTCCACTGGCTACCTATACAAGCACGCATCAGATACAAAATAATAATCACAATATTTAAACTAATACACAATATCGCCCCATCCTTCCTTAACACACTCATTAATACACAACCCCCTAACAGAAACAGACAAAGCCACAATCTAAATATGTTGCAAATTCCAAACTCAATACGCAAGGTGAAAAAGAATACCAGCAACAGAGCTTTCACTTACATAGTCCCCACACTATGGAACAAACTCCCAGAATCCCTAAGAGCCAACAAAGACCTCCAATCATTCCGAAAAAAACTCAAAACACATCTTTTCCAAGAATTCTACAATTTGTCCGAAATAACTTAAACCAAAAATCATACCCAATACAAAACTCAACTTGATAGACGCCTAGCAACTCCTTCATAATACACGCCAAGCACACCCGACCATATTAAACTATAAACACACTAGACGCGTGACATCTCCCGATGTTCGTCAATATAGAAATCAATATTTAGATAACCTAAAATACACATCCCCTTATCTCATGTAAATATTTTGAGTCCTACGAATCCCTATACTAACATTACCTTCTACATAGGCTGACTACTGTTAATATTGATTTATTTAACAGATATCCATGGGTTGTACATCGTTTATTCTATTATTACTGCTGTTATTTGTACATAGTTTATCTACTGTTACTACCGTTACTACTGTTATATGTTACTGATGTTTTATGTAACTGCTATCATTGCAGAACAAATTGTTAAAATGTAAACTGCTGCTGATCACCGGAAGGAGCGGTATAAAAATTGTGTGCAAATAAATTTTAAAAAAGATGGCAAGAGTAGGTGCACCTGCCTCTATGGGCAGGCCACCCCTCCCCATGTCTTTGTTTAGGGGTGAACCCACCGCTCCGTGTACGACACCCCTGTTTGTTGAGAAATTAGATTAAGTTTATTTTGATTTTATCCTGTTGCTGTAAAGGGATCCACTGTGTCTGTCCCATGCCATTTTGAATTCAGTCACTGTAGTTGCCCCCACCACTTCCATCGGGAGGGCAGTCCAAGCATCCACCACCCTTTCAGTGAAAAAGTATTTTCTGACATTGCCTTTCAATTTACCCCCTTGCGGCTTCATGTTATGCCCTCTAGGTTTACAGCTTCCCCGTCTTTCGAAGGATGTCATCAGCATACATATAAAACAGGAGCCCTAATGATTGGATGAGACTAGCTAAGGGGCTGAGAAAATATTAAACAGTACTGGCAATAAAACTGAACCCTGCAGGGCTCCACGGGGAAGGGAATAGGAAGCTAATGTAGCATGGTAAATACTAACCTGATAAGTCCTATCAGAGAGAAAAAAAAATAACCACAGAAGCCGATACTGAACAGTTGGGAGAGCAAGCTATGGTCCACCAAGTCAAAGGCAGCTGTAAGATCAAGTGACATAGTTAACACAAACATTCCCTGATCAAAATACAGTGAAGATCATTGAGGACTTCTTAAGCGACAATGGTTTCTGTACTACGGAGAGCACGAAAAACCAGATTGGTGAGGATGTAACACAAGGGTATGGTTCAGGTGGTCAGTTAGCCATGTCAGAAGCAAAAGTTCTGCCAGTATAGAGACAAACTGCAATTTAGAAATAGGACAATAATGCACTGGGTCAGAAGGATCCAGCTTAATTCCCTTAAGGCAGGGATGAACAATGACTATCTTACAGGCCAGGAGAATATGACTCAAGGTCAAATTATTCTTAATCATGGAATGAGTACTTGGGACTAATCCTAAAGAATTTTCAGCCAGCCAGTTCGAGAGGATGGGATCTAAGACACATGTAGTTTTCCTGGTGGTCGAAACTAATTTAGTTACAACTGTAACACTAATTGGAGCAAACTTATTCCAGGTATGGGTAAGGTCAGAATAGGCAGTATCAGAAGATGTGGGAAGTATAAAAGTAAGAGCTATTGGCAAGCCAAGGTGAGCAGATGAGATCTTTGTGGCAGACAAAACAGTCAAATCATCAGATGATGGTCCACCAGCCCTATAGCGACAATGGCACTCCTTAAAGGCCAGAAGGGAGGCCACATCTAGCAACTTCCGCCAAAGTCTTTCAGAAGCCCTGAGTTGCTGCTTCAGTAGATGGAGGCCGCGGTAGAAGGTCAAGAGGTATAAAGAGAGGCTTTTAGGCGCAATTAAGTCTAGTTGTTGGGAGATGGTGGAATTCCAAAGATCTGCCTGTTGTTCAATGGGAAGACCATCTGCACTGGGGAAGGCTGCAAGTGTGTCCAGAGAGAGTCGTCAGTTGAGGGGGCATGAGAAGAGACAGGAGAAGGCACAGAGTGAACAAGAGCCGTACCAGAAAGGTGGAACCCAATAAGAAAATGAGCCATCCAGTGGAGAGGGTGGGAGGTAAGATTAGAAGGGAGAGGAAGAAAGTCCTGTTGTGTAAGAATCAGATCAAGAGTATGATCTGTAATATGTGTTGGACAATGGATGTGCTGGAGAAACACGTGGTCACCGAGAAACTGGATGAAAGTATGATCACAGGGCCTGGAAGGGGAATGAAAGTGAATGTTGAAGTCCTCAAGAATTAGTAGATAGGGAAAAGCAACTGTAAGGTCCAGAAGTGTTTGGTGGATAGTATCCCACTGCGCCACTCGGAGTGAAGGGACACAGTACATAAGCAGTAAGTTAAAATGCTGAGGCTAGCCAATTTTTACGAGTAACCTTTCAGGACCAGTCCAAGAATCTCCTGGGAGCTCCACAAGAGGGAGGGAGTTTCTAATAAAGGCAACCCTGCCACCTGCAAGTCAAGGCTAGAGTTCGAAAGAGTAGAATAATCTGGAGGCAGACAGCGATGCAGACAGGGTTCATGTCCCTCTTTAACCAGGTTTCCGTTAGGCAAGGATATCTAAGTTATGATGCAGAATAACATCCAGAATCAAATCGTTCTTGAATTTAAGAGATCTGCAATTCAGTAATGAGATCTGAAGGTCCCCCAGAGCAGTACGACAGGGAACCCGGATGAACAGAGTAGGAAGGTACAGGCTGGCAAGGAGTTAAATATCTTCCCTGATCGAAGGAAAGCTGTCAGAAAGGGCTGAGTTGAGAGGGGTTCCGATAGCTCCAGAGAATCGGAATGGCAGCTATGTCTGTGCTAGTCGAACCGACAAACCCACAGGTCATCCTGAGGAGTTGGAAAAGGAACGAGAGTGAGGGGACTCGGGAAAGCATCGCCCCAGTTGCCACAAGAAGCAGGTCCTGTTCAGGCACGCCCATAGCACAAACGCTACAATTAGGCTAGAATTTACAGTGGCAACCCGATGTCACCTTCTGATGCTGGTCAATGGGCAGAGCGAGGCGAAGCAATGGGCAGCAAGCGTCCTATAGGCAGAGCAGCAATGGCAGAAAAACACTACAGCACCGTGGAGGCAACCCATGCTAACTGCACCACTGACAGATAACATGCAGTAAGTACCATGTACTAACTATAATATGCACTCCACGCTCACTTTCTGCCGCCCATTCCCTGCTCCGTCACGTGATGAGCAATTAATATGGGAATTAGTGTGCGGCAACTGTCATACCAGCACAGTAACTATTACCATGCGCTAAAATGTGTGCTAACCTCTTAGCACACTGGGAGAGCGTTTTTGGAAGGAGTGTGGAGGTGTGCTGAGCTCTACTCGTGCTCAGGCTGAGCTGGGACTGCTCTTGAGAAGCCGACGCTGCCCTGAGAATATCGGGCAGGCACGCCCGGGACACCTTGCTCTTGGTAGGACCAGGTTGTTTAAATTCTCCTTTGCTCTCTCCGCGACCGCGGAGCGTGACCGCGGGGCGTTTACTGAAGGGGCGTGTCTAAAGGGGCAAGTCCTGCCCCTTAGACGCCCCTTCGACGCCACTGCGACGTTCTGCGATTCCGGCTCCTCAAGGAGTAGAAATTACCTGTATGAACATTATCTTGCTGTTCCATTGTTTGTTCATCGTAAGTTGTAGAGTTTTATTTGTTTCCTTTCTACTGGTGAAATTGTATTACTTTAATTCTTGACTTCATACGATGGGCAAAAGGAAGGCTAAGGTTGATTCTAAGTCTCGGGAGGCTGGAACCGGAGTTACTAAACTGGTTGGCCCCTTAGACAAACACGTAGTTCCTCTACCATTAGCACAGTCCTCTCCCGACGGGGTCTCTTTAAGCCCCGATGGAAGATCCCCTCCACTTTGCCCTGGTTCCGCAGTTTCTTTAGTGTCAAAGGTACCTTTTGATATTTCTTGTGTGGTGAGTTCTGGTATAACTATTCCTACTCCAGTTCAGGGATTAGATCTCGGTGCCCCCTCGGAGGCATCGGATCTGTCCCTCGAAGCTGATGTGACCCTGAAGGATGTTTTGAAGGCTGTTAAAATTATTGATTTAAAAGTATCCACGAAGTTAAATTCCCTGGCTACCTTCACCCAGGAGACTGCTACTGTGTTGCAGCACCTGGATAGGAAGGTAATTTCATTAGACACTGTAGTTTCTAAATTAGAGTCTCAAGTTCCTATTTTGCAATCTGTTCATGCTTCCACTATTAAGGATTCCTTAGTTTTGCATGCTAAAATGGAAGCCTTGGAGAACTCTATGCGTTGTTGTAACCTGAGATTTTTAAATTTCCCTCAGTCTTCTTTACTTTCAGCTTCTATCTTATTGGAAAAATATCTTAAGGAAGTGTTGATGATATCGGAAGTTATAGTAGTTTCTCACATTTATTACGTTCCTTCAACTTCTAAAAGGGAAAACATTGCTGAGGATGCCCTGGATGAGATTGTTCCTAATATTGCTAACCTCACCGCTTTTATTGAGGATTCCTCTGACACCATCACTTTGAGATCCACATTGCTAGTTACCTTTCCTTCAGTTTCTATCAAACAGCGTATTCTCAAAGCTTATTTCAAAGTAAAGGCACTTAAGTTTTGTGGACAAGTAGTACAGGTTTTTCCAGATGTGGCACGTGTTACTCAATTGCGTAGACGGCAGCTTCTTGTGTTAAAACCTCGGGTTTTGGCTCTTGGTGCTACCTTTTTTCTGAGATTCCCCTGCAAGTGCGCTATTGGGATTGATGGCACTTCTTATATTTTCACTGATCCTTCTCACCTGGAAAAGTTTCTACAGGATAGACAGGGCTTAGGAGGAGACAGCTCAGTTAGATGATAATCACCTTCCATATTTGTGGACCTTAGGGTCTGGGTTTCTAATGTTGGTATTTTTATTTACTTTCTTTTGCTTTAAAATGCTCTCTCTTGATGTGGACTAGATCATGTATATTTTGTTCTTTCAAGTCTGTTTTTGGCTTGCTATATGTATTGTTTATTTGATTGACCTGTTTATCATGTTTTTGATCATGTATTTGATTGAAAATTTAATAAAAAGATATTTGGAACCTCTTAGCACACTTTAGTAAGATGGTCCTTTTGTGTCTTCGTAAGATAGGCTTTCTTGCCCTCTTATCCTAGGCGACTTGTTTGAGCATTACCCCAAAAGTCAATTTAGTGTGCGACCATTAAGTGCAAAATGTTTTTCAAAATGAAACCAGAAACAAAGGGGGCGATTTTATAAGAAGCTACATAGACATAGGTGGCAAGTACACACCTGATATTTGAGTCATTTCTGCATGTAAGTGGCCTCTTCCAGAATACCAACGAATGCAAAAACGCGCTCCTTGTTTGCATGGTGTCAACTTTCACTGTAGGCATGCACATGGATGGAGTTTGGGTAGAGCGCACAAGTACGTACATTCATTTTAAACATTATAATTTACATGTGTTCCTGAAAAAACTAGCGACAGGCATTTACGCCAGCTCTTGGGCTTCTCTAAGTGTCTGTGCCTTAATTTAAGGTGCATTTTTAGCCACTTACA
The DNA here is from genome assembly GCA_033557465.1 of Ichthyophis bannanicus. NCBI lineage: Eukaryota > Metazoa > Chordata > Amphibia > Gymnophiona > Ichthyophiidae > Ichthyophis > Ichthyophis bannanicus. The sequence continues at coordinate 235,304,253 of CM066043.1, read as the reverse complement.
TTAGTAGTTTATAAAGAAAAAGTTGGTGCTGACTGTTCCTTACAAAATAAGCTTAAACCAGGTGTCTGGTTATAAAATGACCCTAAAAATGTGCACACTTATTAAGTTCAATAATACAGAATGGCCTTCCCAACCTATTCAATGAACAACCATTATCCCACTTTATTTTATCTTAGTCCCAACTTGAAGTGAACGGTTACACATTGCTGCTCTGTGGAACATGGTGACCTCATCACGGGGAGATTTCCAGTCTTAGTGAGATAAAAGAACACTTAGAAGGATAAGAAGTTTATTTTATGCATTTCTCCAAAGCAGCTTTTCTTTTAAGGGCACCAGGAAACAGTAGCAGCCTTTAATAACATGCCAAGCATATTAAAGCATAAAGAAAATATCACATGACAGAGTGCTTTAGCAATAAAACTAAGCAATTCTTTCATGCTTCATTGGACAGAGCAATGACAATATTGCTGTAAATGGGGCCCTTACTACCAAAAGGGGAACAAAATCCTTAAAAAGGAAAAATAACAGGTGCAGAACTTGGCTTGCAGTTCAACGTCCATACGTCCCCTTGCTGACCAAATCATTTTACGATTCTAGTTGGGTGAACAGAATGATATGAAACAATTCAAATGGCAACACAGAACGGCTGTACAAATGCAACCAAAGGACTCGGCCTTTCAATTACAAGAGTGAATCTGCATTTCAGATCCTTAACAAAATTGCAAAATGATAGAACAATAAAGGCGTGAAGTATCATGGATTTTTATCAGATACCTGGACTGAAAAGTAAGCCCTTATTCGAGGCTGTGCAAGGTTCTTGTCACACCAAGCAAAGAAAATCCCTTGGGGTCAGTTTTAAGCATGACCTAGAAGTTTGCAGCCTACATCCTACAGTGTAAAAATATCAGCTCAAGGGGGAGCTAAATCTAGCTTTCTAGTTTTACTAGGTGGTGAATATTCGCCGTTCAAAAAGTAGGTGAGCCCTGAGACTGGCAAAATAGCTATCTACCAGGTTTGCAAGTCTGCCAGACTAGATAGTACTGTATCCTATCATCCTTCACAGTGTTCCTGCCCAAACTAGGGTCCTGTTTCAAAAGAATATTTCTGTGGGGAAAGTAGACTAGGTAGAACTTATTCAAAAAGCAATTTATAGCACTGTGCCAATTTATCAAGTCTTCACTGAGAAAGGACCAATATATGGTAGAGAAAGAAATTAGACTCAGTCTGCGCAATAAGTTTTAACCAATAATATTCTGCTGACTCATTTACAGCAAACCTTCTGACCCAGGAATGGAGCACCGTGTAGCGAGCACAACAAAAAGGGTGTAGTTAATAAAAAAGGAGAAAAGAATATTGATTAAAATAATGCACAACAACAAAAAAGATGCATTTTAGATGGTAGAATGGAATTCCAAATGATGCACTTACCACAAATGCTATTAAGCTTCGCCTTGTGGACTCCCACTGAAAGCAGCTATTCATAAATCGCATTGTGTTCCACACTGCCATGAAGATTTTTTTAACACGGTCAACGTTCCTCGATAAGATCTAAACAGCAAAGAAATGCCTAAGAATCCCGAATCGGTTACTTGAAATACCAACTTTATGACCTCAGTCTTCTTTGACCCTTCCCATTTCTGCAATGGTGAAGACTTCCTCCCAGGGTCTTGGCCAATTTTAGTTCTTAATTACTATAAATATGCACTTTTTGGTTTAGTTTCCCTTTTTAATCACCTACAAAGAAAAGTCTTTGGAAGTCCCTGCTACAAAGATATTTACCTTGCTTGTTTTAAAATAAGACAAAAAACAAGTAAAATCTTTGACCGGATTAAAAAATGCAGAATTAGACAATTCAGACAGGTTTCTTTTGGGAGGCTAGAATTCAAATTGGGTCATGTATAAAAATGCACTACAGGACATTTGATCCAAATAGCAATTTTATAATCCATTTCATAGCTTAACAGTTTCTTACTAAGGATATATGAAAGCATGGTGATGAAACGTTAAAGTAGTAGGCTCCTTCTTAAGGGTTTTTACTTTTTCAACAAAGTGAATCATCTGAAACGTAATAACAACCCTCTCGAGAAAAGAGACCTTGGGGCAAGATGGCAGTGAGAACGGACGCTTGCTGACTGTGCTCCGGTTTGCATCCCGTTTTATTTATTTCCTTTACCTTTTTTCCTCCTCGGTAACTCTTCCTGATGCCGCATGCAGGCAGGAAGAGGAAGGCTAAGTTGGCATTGATATCGTCGGGGGAGACTGGCAGCTGAGAGGACTGCGATTAGCGGGCCCATGGATGCTTTCGTGATGCCTGCTGGGAGGCTGCGCGCTGATGGGGCGGAAGGAAGGCCTCTCAGCGCCGAGGGGCTAGACGTTTCCCTCAGCCTGGACCCCCGAACACCACCGGGTCAGCCGGAAGAAGAGTCCTTGCAGGGGTCATAGACTGCGGGCGTGAGGGAGATGATGTGCCTGCCTCGGGAACCCCAGTTGCAGCCATCCAGCCCCGGTGGGAGACAGCCGGTGCTGGGCTCTCCGGCTGTGTTATCCAGCGTGGAGGGAGGGGGAAGAGATGGAGCCATTCTTGCTCTGCATTCGTTGGAGAAGCTGCCCCTGTCTTTGTTGGTTGAACAGCCTCAGGTTGGTGGGAATGCTTTAGGGCACAATCCTGTGAGACCTGATGTTGTTACTCCTGATACCCTATGGGATGCCTTTTCATCTATGTATCTTACCATTACATCACAGCTTCAGTCTATAATGCAGCAATTTCAAGTGTCTGGGCAGCAACTAAGGTTGTATGAATTGGGTCAGACTGAGATTTCTGCCAAAGTGGCCTCTTTTGAGGGTCGCTTGGGGTAATTTCAGGAGGTCTCCCAAGCCTTTGTTAAAGATTCTATCGTGTTGCACAGGAGGCTGGAGTTTCTGGAAAATGTTGCAAAGTGCTGTAACCTTAGGTCTTGATGAGCACCGGTTATTATCTTCGGACAGTTTGGATCTATCTACTTTTCTGGAGAGGTCCCCTTCTGATGTCCGGGATGACTGCCATGTTGCTAGTCACTTTTGGCCTAGAGGCGGACAGAGATTGGCTGTTAAGATTGTTCTTCAGGTCCCCATGTAAAGTGTTCTTGGATTCTCACCTCAGAATATTTCCTGATGTTTCTAGAGCAACCCAAAAGAAAAGGAAGCAGTTTCTGTTATATCGTTCTGGGGTGATTCAGTTGGGAGGGTTATTTTTCCTTCGCTTCCCGTGTAAATGCCTGGTGAAGTTAGCTGGGCATAGTTATCTTTTTTTTGAACCCTCTCAGTTGGCCACCTTTATTTCCTCTAGAGTATGTAATTTACAGGGTACCTCCCCTATTCTCCCTCAAATTAGTTCTTCTGTTACGGAGGGCTAATTCGGAATATATGGTAGTACACTCTCCCTTAGTCTGTTCAATTTCCTGTATTATGCATTGTAATCAATTTATCCTATATATTGTGATCTATCTTGCAATTATTGTGGACTTGCGGGCTATGTATTAGTTGTTTTTGCCTTTGGTGGGGAAATTTCCCTATTATTTGAGAAATGTGTAAGAAACGTGCCCTTTCTGTACAAGGTATTTTCTTGTATGTATCTTAAAATTGCATAAAAAAAAACAAAACAAAACATAACAACCCTCTCAGCATGTTAGCTTCAATATTTTGATAACCAGATATATCACTATATTATGCAATGGAAACATCTGACAAAATCATATCTGATTAAAAGCAAACAAAAGCATAACCCATTTTAACATGGAGATTAACAACAAGATATGGAGGCCGATATAAGAAGCTAAATTTGGCTTTAGTACATTAAAATTACTTCTTATGTAGTAAATATTTTCAAATGATGTGAAGTAAACAAAGTAAATAAATGAAATAATTGTAGGCATACTTTGCATGCCAAAGCAAGTTAATAACTCAAATAGGAATTACTGCCACTACGATGAAGATTGTGCACCCCTATTGATTGACCTTGGTCAGAAAAGGGTATACATTTTTGTAAATAAATAAATAAGCCACCGAAGACTTCAGATCCCAAAGTTGGAGAGACCTTTAGAAAGAATTCCCAATTTGGGGAATCACAGACTGAGGACCCCCTAACCGAAGGTTCCCATGTTCCTGAGTCATGATTCAAGAACCCCTGTACCTATTCAATCCTAGTCTGTGATCCCTGCATTCTCAACCCATCTTCTCTTGTACCATCTATCATCTACTTTGCCCACTTCATTTAGCCCCACCAAACCCCATACCCACACACTCATCCATCCCTCACCTAAACCCCTATCTTCTACTAATGCACTTAGAGTCTAAGTAACCAACTCACCTTCTTCCTAATCTGTCTTTGCCTTCCCCTGCTTTTCACTCTCCCCTTTTGTCCCTCCTCTGTCTCTTCTTCCTCCCTCCCCCCCTTGAAGTATGTATGTTTTAAAATATTTCTTTCCTGAAATTCCAAGGAGGGTCGGGTGGGGGGGGGGGGCCTGATCAGATCCAAAATGGCAGATTGCAGGAGTTTGTGAGAGGCCAGGCTTTTCCTTATGGGTCAGAAGGGGAAGGTTAAGGGGCTACTTGTAGCTCCCTGGCTCCTTCAACGTCTACCCCATTACCTCTGGCCATTGGGCCGCTTGATTCTTTTGTTCTCCGGCCTGCTCAACAACCTGGTTCATCAGGGGAGAATAGCCCAGCGGCATTGGCATCTAAGGCGTTGGATTTTGAGAAGTGATTCTACCTCCCCTGATTCACGGTATGCTGTGAAGGTGCTGTGCATGCAGAACTCTCCGGACATGCTACAGCGGGTAGATGCAGTTAGCGTTCTTGACCTTACTGATGACAGAGGGGCAGCTCTGGAGTCTCCAAGAGAGAGTAGTGATCTGCCAGGGTCAGTGATGGCTCAGCGTCTCCCCAGTGCAGGCAGTAGGAAAGTGGGCAGCAGAGATGACTGCCTCACAGAGCCAGGTGCAGCTGTCAGAGGGTTCGGGTGATGGAGAAGTCACTCCTTTCCTTTGGCAGAAACTACAACCAAGGTACTTTCGTTTCAGAACTCGTTAATCACTGTACAAACAAAGTGGATTTAATGGAGCAGTGTTCGGATCTTCATGTTAAAGACTCTTCTATAATTAAAACTAAACTTGAGACTTTGGAGAACTCTGTTAGGGCTGCCAACTTAAGGCTGGTGAATTTTCCCCGAGTTTCTTTTGTTTCTGCTAGAGATATGTTTCAAAGTCTGATATTTTTGGGATACCTCCCAAGTCACATCCACCTTTGGTCAAGGTATATTAAGTGCCTTCTTCTAAGAGATCAGCAGTCTCTGGGAGTGTCAAGGGTTCAGAGCATGTGGATGTTTTGAATATTACTGATATTTTGGAAAAATCTCAGGAAGAAGTAGTAACATCTGCTACTCTGTTGATTACCTTAGCTTTATTATCTGACAAAGATTGGTTAATGAAGTTATGCTTTAAGAAAAGGAATACGCAATTTAAAGGGTTGTTAGTTCGTATGTACCCTGATTTGACTCATGATATGCAAAAAAGGAGACGAGTGTTTCTTTTCCTTCGCCCGGGTGTACAGCAGCTTGGAGGACTCTTTTTTCTTAAGTACCCTTGTAAATGTCTGATCAAGTATCAGGCTTCTTATGTTTTTATGAGCCCTCCCAGCTGCTTGCCTTCCTTAACCTCACCAACGGGTTGACCTGGTTGGGTCTCCAACTGATCCACCATGATTATTTAGATATACCGGTTGTTCTCCTGTATTGATAATCTTCATTAAAAACGTAATTTGGTTTATTTCCTTCTTCTTGGATCTCTGTCTGTTGTGGGCTAGAGTGGGAATAATTGCATGTTTATTTTTTTTCTGTATAGTCTTCCTTAATAATTTTGTGATACTCACATCCCAATTTCTGCACAAGGATTGCATTCTTGTTTAATGTTGTAAATTGCATAAAGATAAAATTAAAAAAAAAAAAATATATATATATATATTTCTTTCCTGTTTTTAATGGTGTTCTTTTCATTCCCATTTTTATCTTATTTTAATTCTTTGTACAGCGCTCTGTTGCTCCCATGAACAGCGGTCAATCAAAAATCAATACACATAAATATAAACAAGCCACCCATGAATGAACTCACTCCAAACCACCCAAACACACAGCAACCCCATCTACCTATCTCTCTACCCATTCCACATCCACTCCCCTAAATACTCTAGAGATGTTGGTAGATGGTTGGGGATCAATTAGTGAGTGGGTGGGAATTTGATAGGTGGGTGCCATAGGACATAAGTAGGTGGAGAGTACTTCAAAATATGGGTGGGACTTATTTGGTAGGACTATTACTATGGAGTATATGTAAGGCTCTCTCATGCTGGGGTAGAGTCTCCCTGATTCAGAGATACTGAGGTAGAGTTTCCCTGCCTCAGGGGTCTTAGGGCAGAGTTTGTGTGCCTCAGGGGATTAATTTCAGAGACTTCCATTTTATTGCATAGTTTTACTATTTTGTGCTATGCATCTCTTTGTTTTGGTACATCCAATGTAAAGTAAACAAAACATGGAAAAAAATACAATCAGCATTAATAATTTAACAGATTTTCAGCACACTTATTACATGAGCCCTATGGAAAGGAAGTAGTGATGGTATTATGGGTATTGAGGCTTTGGTGGTTCGTTGGTACACAAATAAGTTTCCTCTTCCGGCACCATCGTGTGCAGTTACAGTGACTTACTAGAGCTAAGGATTCAAACAGCTTGTAGGCATTAGGTAACTGCTCTCACTGTCAAATGAGCATCGGCTCTTGTAGAACTGATAAAAACTTACAAGGCTACAGCAAGCTACCTTAGTGATGTTATAGGAGGACACACTACTTCAGAGTTTACTGCCTGAAAGAGCTTCTTCTCAAGATCAAAATACGACACATTATGGTGGCTCCACTGTACTGGTACTTCCGAAGCTTCTCAAGCATTTCATTTTCAAACTGATTCTTAAGCAACTATTGAGCTCTTTGTACTCGGTTGACATTTTATCATAGTTTTGTCTATTATCTTCCCAGGCAGACTACTAGATATTTATGTCCCTCAGAAGCAGATCGGCCACTTTACATACTGATTAAACCAACCTTTTTGGAAAACTTTGGGTTGTCGTCAATAAATCGCACTTCTTGTGGCCGAAGCGTCCTAATGCTTGCTCTCAGCTTTAAATAAAAACAGAAAAGCAGCAGGTATCAGTTCCATCGAAGAAGGTCATCAGCAAAAATATCACTGGTGTACAGGCAAGAAACGACGAGTCCAATTTTCAGCCGGCACAGTCATTGGAATGAGTTAAACACTGGCCGTGGTGTTTAGCGTAATACATATATTTAGTGCCTCTGTTCTGAATATCTATGTAATGTAGTCACTATGTCAGCACTCTCTGTTCAGCAAGACTAAGCTAAATTTAAAAATTATCCATTTAGTGGCTGGATTTCTCCCCTAAATAGACAATTTTTGACCTGGTTTCCCTTGCCCTTCCCCAAACCCAGCCCCTTCTCTTACAGATAACATCAGACGATTGAGTTTTATATCCCGTCCAAACATTATTTAACTCACAGGGTTATAAATGACATCCATCTCCAAATAAATGACTCCTTTTGATGCTTGCCCCAGGTTCTTATTCTTCAACATATAAGCCCTCTGCTGTCCATTTTTAATCTATAATTTAAAGATGAAACACATATCAGTGAAACATTCGGCTATGGAGTATATTGATTTTCCTATATAATAGCCTCGACACTGATATCGGCAATCACAAGAGAAGGATGGACGATAACACAGCAAGTCAAAACTACGGCCAGTACTATTTTGCATTTGTCAAGACTTCAGTTGACTACTGCAATTATCAGTCTTCAAAATCTGCTCTGGAATTCAAAAACACACATCCATACATGTATCAAAGATAATAGCTGCTTGTCAAAATGAATTTCTCTTGAAGTGATCAAAAATGCTGTTGCCATACCAGTTCAAGGCGAAAATACTTTGGAAGTTGAGACACCTCTACCTGAGCCATAAGTATTCCATGTTTTGATCTGCAAACCAAGCTGTTATAGCTGTTATCTAGATCAAGGGTGGAGAATGACCAGTCCTCATGGGCAGCACATGTAAAATATATGTGTGAGGTATGATTTGACATGAAAGCTTTGCAGTTACCTCTATTACCAAATGGGAGAACTGTGGTTGGTTCTCGATTCATGTGATTTGTTCTATTACATTTCCTCCAAAAACTTTGGGACTCTATGGATTACAAGCTAACAGCTAAAGTTACTGGTGGACACTACCGTATTAGCGTGGGACCTCATTACTAATAATGTGTCTTAAAGGCATTAGTGTGCACTGACATGGTAGCACATACTAGTAATGACAGCTGTTGGTTCTCTCTCCCCCAGCAAGTCTCGGATCCCCTCAGACATCATTGAAAAGTAGCTGTGCCCCAAAAAGTATATAGACCACACAGAATAGCACACATCCTTATATAGTTTATTACATTTGATATACTGCCGTTTGTTACTGGACATACAGTGCACTTTACAAGGTCTAAAAAAGACAGTCGGAAATTGGAAGAGGAATTCCAATATTACAGGAAAGTAATATACAGAGTGACTCGATACAACAACATAACCATATAATTACTGCAGAAGTATAGGAAGAATTTCAACAAAGTCACAGCTTTATCAGATACTTCTTATAATGCATACAGTAGGAAGGTAAATCATAGTTCACTACAGGCTAAATGGCAGCTTTGTACAGATCTTAAAAAAATGGCATTTTAACAATGTACTGCTACCAAGTCCACTTGCTGGAGGTAAACTATTAGCTAATCATGAAATGTTTCTCTAAACATCAATGCAAATGGGAAGGGAGTGATTGGAAGAGTCATTTCATGTTAGCAGGGAGAGGCCACTTTCCTGCCAAACACTACACCACCCCCTCCATGTCCGATAGTTATTTAACAGATATATAGCTTTCCTGGCAGCTGGACAGAGGAAGGGTACTCCCTACCAAAATAGTTTCCTTCCTACACCGGATCCAAAAAGAATTTCAGTTTCTGCTAATGCCTCCATGCAGAGTTAACTAGATTTTGGCTCAAACAAAAAAGATGAAAATGTAGCTACACAGATCATGTGCTCATTTAATACCTATAAAAATGGAGGTTGTATGTTATACTGAGGAGGTGGATAGAGGAGTCCTACATTCCCCATTCATTTCCCAATAAAATCTGTGGTTTCCATAGGCTAAGTCACAGCTGTAGACAAGCTCGCCTTCCTTTTCAACCACATGAGAACAAAGCTCTGAACATAAAGAGCAGTGCTGCAGAAATCCATTGACAGATGATTCTCCCAACCAAACTGGGCAACTGCCGCTGTATTAATGCCATATATCACCGGAACCGGGACATCGAGAATGTGAAGAGCAGGTGGCATCAGGCGTGACACGATACTTCCCAGAAGGCACAGCAAGGGCCCATGGGTGTGCAGAGGAAGCAGCTGACCAACTGGAGCAGCGCATCCTTGCTACAATTGACCTTGCCACCTCAGGGCGGATAGGCCCTTTCGATACATCTGAACCATCCCAGAAGAAAGATACATATGTGGCATGTGTGTCCCTGCCCCTTACCCCAGTTCTTACCCCCCTCCCCCCGCGCACTGTGTGCATGCACACACTTGCATGCAGCCACCACCACTGGCTGCCATGGTGTCCCAGTTGTGCTGCCACTGCCAGGTGCATTCACAGTGCATGTGGTTGCTCCACTGCTGGACTTTGTGTTGGGAGCATTAGCAGCATGGCCGCCAGCCAGTGGTGGCAGGGCTGGGTGCAAAGGCCACCAAGGTGTGTGTTTGTGGATGCGCCTGTGTGCCCATCTGGTTCCGTACAGGACAGGGTGTGTCACACACCATGGCGGCGGCCCGTCTCAACCTGTGTAGCCTCGTGCCCGACCAACATGGCTGCAACACTGCCACCCCATCAGTGGCGCCATTGCCAGGTGCAAGTATGACCCACAATGTTGATTGTCTCTTCACAGGTGCCCCTGCTGTAGCTCTACAGGCAGCGGTGACTGCTCTGCTGACAGTGTCCATGGAGGATGTCACATGGGAGAGCAGGGAGGCTCCGGATGATGCCCCACTGCCGTGCACCACTGCTGACACTGCACTGCAGCAGCTACACGATGCTCCAGGGCTGGATGATCTGGAGCTCCATGGCCCCTCCCCATCGCCTCTGCCACAGCACACCACTGATGATGGCAATGACCAGGAGGGGCGCACCCACAGGAGTGCACAGCGTCACCTGTGTCACTGGGCTGAACATCTGCTTGAACACAGCACCGCCCAAGCAGGTATGGTCCGAGCAAAATCTGGAGCTGCTGTGACAGTCCACAGCATTGCAGAAACGGCTTGTCATAGCCACAGAAAAGCTGACTGTAGCTACCAGCACCCTCCAGGCAATCATGGTGGAGATTCTGATGGAGCTGCAGTGTGTCCCTGGCTGGTTCATCCCTGCAATGCCATGTGCACACTCCAGTGTGCTTCCTATGGGGTCTGGACAGGGGAATGATGGGGCAGCTCCCACAGCTGCAGCATCCTCAGCAGCATGTGCACCTGCACATCAACAGCCAGGCACCAGTGGTGTCACAATGCGGGCCTCGGAAATTACCTGCACCACTGTTGGTCCACCTGCCATACATTAATCCCCTCCCCTTGCGCCAGTTACAAGGGGCACCAGTCCCCAGATGGTGTTTCCCCCATTCCGTGATGGTATCATGGAGTCAGGCAGCACAAGCTGTAACACCTCAGGGTCCAAGGAAATACCACCATGCACACCTGTGACCATGATGACTGGGGAACAGGTGCATGTGCTCTCAGAGAAAAGGAGAGGCAAGGACCGGGTGTGGGGGATGGGCAATGACCAGGCAGAGGGGAGGGGACACAGGGATGTCATCTATCACCAGGATTGGGGTGCAGAATGTTTGGTGTGTGGGCTTGGGTCCCAAGGGAGTGCACAGGCGGTGTGGGTTTGCAAAGGGGTGTGTGTCAGTCACTTTCCAGGGCTGTTTGTGTGACATTGTGCCATGTGGGTGGGCATGGGTGGTTGGGGGGGTTAACGGGGTGGCACTGCCTCATAGGTCCGGTATTGGGTGAGTGCAGGGGACACACCACTCTGTATGACATGGATATCTATGTTCATGTGCTGCTGCATGAATACACATGTATATGTCTGCAATGTCCACACACTGTCCATCCCAGGATCCTGGTGTATGTGGCATCAGTCATCTGGCCTGTGCCCCTCTGTACCACCTCAGGCAGACACTGCGGGGGCATTTGTCAGTATCAGTGCATACATGGGGCATCTAGCCATGCGGTGCCCACTGTCACATTTGTCACGCCCTCCTCCCATCTCAGTCTTCTTAGGGACATATCCACTGCCATAAACCTTGGTGCTTGCCCTGGGGCATCCTCCACAACTGATCTTGATAAGGTGTTGGGGGTCCTTTACCTGTCCTATGAACACACTGCAGGGTGTAGAAACTGCTGCCTGTGCTCAGGGCATGTGTGCCACCAGCCATCTTCACACTGGTGGTGCTGTGACCCATCTGAGAGCCTCCTGTCCTGCTTGGTGACCAGTGGTGGCTGTCTTGCACACACATGCTTGTATTTGGCTGTGCCAAGAAAATGTCTTCCTGGGCCTGGTCTGACACATGGTGTGGTGGCTGCATGTGGTTCACTCCTATGATCACATGCACCTTAGATGCTGCATGGCATGATGCTTTGGATGTTACATTGCCATATTGGGTTGTGGTGGGTTGCTTACTCATGGCCTTTTGAATCCCAGTTAGTGCTGTTTCCAGTGCGCTACACATCCACTATGTGATGTGCATGGCTGCCTGTAACAATAGCCACATTGATAGCATCACATTCTGATCATAGTTGGCAGGATTTGCCCCTCATGGACAGGTAGGTGGGTGTGTGGTGCCTTGTCCTTTGTCCAGCATCTAGTCCCATACTTCTGGCCACTGGCATTTCCAGTATCCTGTTTCCAACAGTGGCCAAACTAGGTCATAAGTACCTAGCAGTTACCCCAAAAGACACAGGTTCCTCAATGCTTGTATTGGGTCAAGCAGTGATATCCTGGGTCCCTTTTAATAATGGTTTATGGACCTTTCCTCCAGGAACTTGTCCAAACCTTTTGCAACCCAGCTACACTAACAGCTTTTACTATATCCTCCGGTAACAAATTCCAGAGTTTGATTACACGTTGAGTGAAAAAATATTTTCTCTTATTAGTCTTGAACGAGTTACACTGTAGCTTCATTGCATGCTCCCTAGTCTTTCTACTTTATGATGCTGTAAACAATCGATTTATGTTTACCCATTCCACTCCATTCATTAATTTATAGACCTTTATCATATCTCCCCTCAGCCATCTCTTTTCCAGGTTGAAGAGCCCTAATCTTTTTAGCCTCTCTTCATAGGGATATCCTTCCATCCCCTTTACCATTTTGGTGGCTCTTCTCTGTACCTTTTCTAATAACGCTATATCCTTTTAAAGAGAAGGCAACCAGAATTGCACACAGTATTCAAGGTGCGGTCACACCATGGAACGATACAGAGACATTATAATATCCTTTGTTTAATTTTCCATTCCTTTCCTTATGATACCTAGCATTCTATTTGCTCTATTGGCCGCTGCTGCACACTGGGAGGAGGGTTTTAACATGTTATCCACGATGACACCTAAATCTTTTTCCTGGGTGGTGGTTCCTAATGTCGAACCTTGCATCGTGTAACCATAGTTTGGGTTTTTCTTTTCTAGGTGCATAACTTTGCACTTGTCCATATTAAATTTCATCTGCCATTTGGATGCTCAGTCTTCCAATTTATCAAGATCCTCTTGCAATTTTCCACAATCATGGGTTTTAACAACTTTAAATAGTTTTGTGTCATCTGCAAATTTGATAACCTCACTCGTTATTCCCTTTTCCAAGTCATTTATGTATATGTCAAAAAGCAGTGGACCCAGCACAGATTCTTTGGGTTCTCCACTAGTCACCTTTCTCCATTTGGAAAATTGGCCATTTAGCCCTACCCTCTGCTTTCTATCTATTAAACCAGTTCCTGATCCACAATAGTACACTGCCTCCTATCCCATGACTTTTTAGTTTGCCAAAAGTCTCTGATGAGAGACCTTATCAAAGACTTTCTTAAAGTCCATATATACTATATCAACTGACTCACCTTTGTCTACCTGTTTATTCCCACCTTCAAAAAAACATAACAGATCAGTAAGACAAGATCTTCCTTGTCTAAAGCCATGTTGGCTGTCTCCCATTTAGCCATGACTATCTACATGTTCAGTCATTTTGTCCTTTATTATGGTTTCTACTATTTTTCCCAGTACTGATGTCAGGCTCACCGGTCTGTAGTTTCCCAGATCACCCCTAGAACCCTTTTTAAAAATTGGCGTTACATTGGCCACCCTCCAATCTTCAGGTATTACAGATGATTTTAATGATAGTTCACAGATTACTAATAGCAGATCTGCAAGCTCATATTTCAGTTCTTTCAACACCCTTGGATGTATACCATCCGGTCAGGTGATTTTCTACTCTTCAGTTTATCAAATAGTTTATCATACTAGCTCTTGGCATCTGCAGCTCTCATTCACCCTGACTATGCATGGGTTACACACAAAGGTTCTTGATTGGATTGAGATCTGGACTCACTGCTGGCCAGTTTAAAACAGCCCATTTGTTCCTTTTTAACCTTTTGGATGTGTGTTTTGGATTATTGTCCTGCTGGAGGACCCATGACCTTCAACCCAGATCTAGCTTTCTGACACTAGATAGCACATTTTGCTCCAAAATCTCTTGGTAGTTCTTTGACTTCATGATTTCTTTAATATGTTCTAGGCCTCTAGTTCCTAAGACAGCAATACAGCCCTACAACATTATGGAACCTCCAGCATTTTTAACTGCAGGAAGAGTGGTTTTTTTTGCCTTATAAGCTTAATTTCTTTGCCTATAAATGTATCACTGGTCGGCATTGCCAAAGAGCTCAAGTTTGGTCTCATCTGTCCACAGAACATTTTCCCAGAAGGATTGTGGTTTCTCAAGATGGGTTTGGGCAAAGATGAGGTGTGCCTTTTTATTTCTGTCTTTCAGCAGTGGGGTCCTCCTTGGCATTTGCCCATGAAGTCCTTTCTTTGTTTAGAGTGTAGCATATGGTGCAGGATGAAACCACCACTCCAGATTGTTCCAGGTCAGCCTTAAGCTCTTTGGATATTGTACATGGTGTTTTTCCAATAGCTTGCACTAACCTTCGAAGAATTCTTGGATTAATTCTCTTCTTCCCACCACATCCTGGGAGTTTCCTGACAGTTCCATGAGCAGTTAACATTGTGAACTGTAGGCACAGGAAACCCAAGGTCTTTGGAGATAGCCTTGTATCCCTTTGAAGTTTGATATTTTGTGATAATGGCTTTTCTGATGGTCTCAGGCAGCTCTCTTTTCTTCACCATTGTGAACATGGAACAGGAAGGGAACATAGCTATTCTAAACATTAGAGCCATCATTCATTGGCTGATTCAAGTCATGTGAGTACTGACAATTGATCACAGGTGCGTCTAATTTTACTGCAATGGGAATGTTTTTTTCTGTTGAAACTAATTTGAATTGTTTATTAGGGTGACAATAATAATGTCCTGACAATGTTCCAGTTTTTATTCTGCTTCTTACTATTTCCTTTTTTAATTGGTCTTAGGTTATTTGATTCTTTTATTTGTCAAATTTGTTTGCATATATAGACCAAAGTCATTTCACTGGTCTCCTTTCTTTTTTTTTTAGGAGACATTGGACATTAAGGGGATTGAATATTGGCACCCTTGCAGTTCAACCACAACTGTATAGTATGACATGTCATAATCTTTCAGAGTTCCTGCTTCCAGTCTAATCCTTTTCTCAGTAGTTCATTCAAAAGAGTGTTCAGATCCAGCCTGGTTGCTCAACAGTGAAGCTATGCAGAATACCTGGATTCATTTCCCATGCCAAATTTCAGCTCCTCTGGTTGGTCATGGCTGGGGATACTGTGGAGACAGTGTTTACAAACTTGAGAGGGTAGGCGCGAGACGCTCTTATTACTTAATAGTGAAACCTGCTGGATCAAACCAACACATACTGGGCTCTGAAGTGAGTCACAGTTAATGGTTCTTAGCCGAGGACTATTACTTTTCGCTAATTGGGAGTTTGAAATAGTTGTAAATGAATGCTCAAGGTGCTGTAACCCAATAACACCTAATTTCAACTGCTCCTTAATGTAACTCACTTTCAGCTGAATCCAAAATCCCTTCCCTGGGAGCCCAAAAGGAGCAAGAGGAAATTGTTACTGCACCAAAAAGAAAAAAAGAAATAAAATAAAATCCTGCTCTGTTTTACTGCAGTGTATTATCCAACCAGCAGCATCAGAGGTATGTCTGCCTCCCTAAAACCTACAGGGACCCCTTTCACATCACAATATCATAAAAAGCTGAGGCTATCACAGATACATAGCTCAAATCTTATTTTACAGTTAAAAGAAAGAAAGGTTTGACTATGGCTCTTCTGAGACTAGAAAGGCACTTGGCTCCCAGAACTGTAAGTGCTATTGTTAGACTCCAAAAATTAGGTGAAATAAACAGCAATTTATCTATCTATTCTTATAAGCCACGTTGCTGTGCAGAGAGAGGCATTCAATCAGTGTTTTCATGTTTTACATACACAAAGGTTCACGAGTCATTTTACAAAAGACTACAGACCAGAACATTAACCTGGCTGAAATACCAGGCAAAGCAGTAAAGCCTGGTAGCTGACAGAAAACTTTAATAACTTTTCAACTCCAGTCTTCTGCTTTGATATGAGTGCTCATTTTGGCCAATCTCTCAAGTCAATTCTAAGTCTAAGCATTTGTCCACATTTTTGCCTGCTTTAATTGACAAACACAAGAAATGTTCACTTAGTGTTTCATCTGCTCTTATGCACCTCTGTGAAAAGCCGGAGTTTAGTTAAGATGGAAAGTAATTTTGAGCTGTTGACCTCTGCATTAATAATTATGATGCACAGATGTAATACTTTGGATGTTGTGACATCTTTTATTAAATCAATAACCAAACAAAAAAAATTGTTGATGTTATGTGCATTTCAAGGTCTCAGCTGTCCATCCTTTTGATCTGTCATAACTGCAGGCACAAACAAGCCGGCTTTTGTATTTCATCAAATCTGCATTCTTCATTATGTTTCTTAGTCTAACACAGTGGTCTCCAACCCTGTCCTGGAGGGACACCTCCACAGTCTGGCTTTAAAGATATCTGTAATGAATATGCATGAGGCTTTTGCATACATTGGCAAGGCAGCAAAAGGAAATGTATCTCCTGCAGATTCACTGCAGCTATCTTGAAATCCGGAACACTAGGGTGTGCCTCCAGGACCTGGTTTGGCAAAATGGATAAAAAACTTTTTCTGATTTGTGACTGCACACGTAGCCTAGCCTCTAAGATTTTTCATTCTTTGGAATGTATTAGAAGAAAAGGAAAATAAATAAATAGTTCCAATGAGCCTGGTCCAGCCAAATGGCAACAAGTAGCTTGGCTTCATTACGTAAAAAACTTACGTTACTCATATCTCCCAAAACCGAGCATCTTGCAGTAGGTCATGATTATGATAAAGCCGCATCCGTTTTCAAATCAGTCCTCAGGACCCACAACTGTGGTGGTGATTTCCTAGATACTCACAATGAATCTGCATGAGAAATATACCTTAATCTGCGTGCATACTTTACACGGGTTCACTTCCATGTGCTCTCCTTGAGAAGGTGCAAATGTCTGCTTCTTATGCCAGTATTTTATAAGGGGCACATACACAGGGCGACCCTGTCGTGGGTCCTGAGGACTGGCTTTAAGAACCCCAGCTATGGGCAATATCCTGCGTGTGTTTTCACTTCAGGTCTCCGTCAGGGTTTTCGTTTTATAATGACAAACAGAAAGCAGCCCATGGAACCAGATCTGTTGTACACGTCAAAGCTGTCCCATGTTCAGCAAATGCAGACGAGTCAAGAAAACAGGACACCAGACGTCTCCACTGTTTAAGAGAAATCCACCAAATTTTGCTTTTAGTTCTCTTTAGACCCCCCATTCCTCCCATGCCTTTCTCTAGATCAAAAGCTCCACTTCCACCCCCATCCATCTCTAGTGTCCTTCTGCCTCATTCTTTTGCTACCCTCTACCTAAAGAGAAAATAAAACAAACATTTTATAAGCTGCAATTGGAGAGAAAATACACTTCTTTTTCAGCAATTCTGCTTGTTAGTGCTGAAAATATTCATGCGCAATCAATCATATTCTCATCTCTGATTACTTTCCTGAGAAAACAGAGGCACAATGGGAAAAAAAACCCTTCTCTGCTTTGTGCTTAATCAGAGGAACTTTAAAATAAATTGAGCATGAGCTGACTGTCCTAGAAATAAAGTCTGCTGAGAAGGCTGGAAGATATCCACAGACCACGTTAATCTACCGTGTGCTTGTGTCCCACAATATCAAACACCGAAAAATGGAAAGAACTGACAGTGGTTTCTACCCTAGTGATAGGCAGCTGGACCATAAATCAGTTGTTACACAAAGCTGGGCACAATGGTCAATATACACAGCATCTTACATCTACTCCATCCTCTGAACTGCTTTACACAGCTGGAACAAATCCAGTTCAATCCCAGAGAAACCATTAATTCAGAATATTATAACGAGTGAAGATAATAATGGTAAACTTACAGACAGCAAAGGGATGGCAACTTTTCCAAGAAAATCAGGAGGCTTATCTCCATCTTCATCAAAGACTGTCACTTCCAGAACGTCATGGATATCTTTAATAGGGCTGAAATTGGAAAGCCAAGATAGTGTTACAGCTACACACTGACAAACTCCTGCTTCAGCAAAGATGGAAAGAAGTGTTTCGCTAATTAAGCCTCTATTTCCTTGGTGGATAAAGCAACCATTTAATTAAATTCAGAAATTAAATCATACCAAGTATATTCCCAAACCTTCCATCATGCAAGACGAAGCCATCCATTTTATACTGCGAAGGGTATACGATAGTTGGTGTTTCTTTATATATAAATGAATGTATGAAGCAATATGTTAAAGTTATTTAAAAATGGGCAGCTATACATGCAGAGATGTTTCTCGGTTTTTGTGTTTCAGGGCTTCTTTATCAATTGGATGAAAACAGTTTCAAAGCACTTGCAAAATTCTCCAAGAAATGGTTTTTGGAAGGTAATACATAAAATACCCTAATTAATTCCATGTAACGTGTGCGTTTCCAAATGACTTCAAAGCCTGAAAAAACAAGTTTTGAAGCACCAACCACACAGAAAACAGTCTACCCACAAACTAGGTATGTGCAATCGTTAGTGCGCATTTGGTTTATTGTTGTTTTTGAGTGCCTTCTAGTTGATGCCAATTCCTGGCGACCCTGTGGATAGTTGTCCATGTTGTAGCTATCCCCTTCGTTAGTGTGCCTTAAAACATTTAGTGTGCGCTATATCTATTTAGTGGAGAAACACACCTAACAAGAGGACGCATCTGAGAGGGGATGCGTACCTTGCATGTATACGGAGGTGTACATCGGACCCACACAATAAATGTGAGAAGTTGATGCCAGCCATGTGAATGGAGGACAGGGAGAGTTACACACACTCGGAGGTCTTGTGAGCAAGGAAAAAAAGTGATCTTAATCTACACTGGTCTTGCTGGCAGATGGTACAGCATTGAATTTCTGGATTAGGTTTCACTTTCTGCCCACTTTTGCCATCACCAACCTCTTCTGTAGGGCATTCATTATTTTTCAAAGCTAGAGATGGCAACCTTAGCATGGGGCCTGCTGTGGGTGTAGGGTCCAATTGGGTCAAATAGGTTTATTTGATCTAAAGCCAGCCCTGCCTATTATCATGCATCTGGGAGACGAATCTGTTATAAGGGCCTCACACTTTGAAGCCTTGTGGCAGGAGCATATTGAAGAAAAGAGGAAACTCTTCTGCTACTAAACATTTCTATAGTGCTATTAGGTTCAGATACAGAGTCACTTCTCCATAGAGCTTACAGTCCCGCTTTAATACACAGACAAGATATTATTTTCTAGTAATCACATGTTTAATATGAGAGGGCCACAATCAGAAAGAGTCCGGGTTTTGAATTTAATGCAGTCTCCAAGAGGTGAGACATTAAGCAGGACTGAACAAGACCAAAGATGGAGCAAATGTCAAGGTTGTTCCCAACACAATTACCCTCCCCATGTCATGCAGTCTTGTAAGGGGTGTCTAATTAAAGTGTGCCGGTGTTAAGCCTATTCTATAAAGACAAGTAGGAGTCTACTTGGCTTTGTCAAACACTATCATAAGAGGAAGAGATTGAGCCTTTAGTTAAGGTGTGGATATTTACACCAGCTCCATCATTTTCCAGTGTAATCTAAATCTATATGCATGCTCGTGCTCTCCCCTCTTGCTCCACCCAGGTGCGTACCCATTGGCAAAGTCTACACATGCCTACTTTTGCTTTTATAAGAGCCCATTAACACACCTATGTGGCCACAAATATAAGTGAATGACTAAAATACTGCTTAACGTGAACACCTCCTCATAAAATAACCCCAAAGTGTGGCGTCTGGGTGAACAATGAAGGTGAAGGGCACAGAAAACAGAGGTCAGGAGGGAGGATGTAGAGGGAGGTAAGAGATGAAAGGTAGCGGAGAATGGAATTGCAGATGAGAAGAAGTCATCTTAATTGAAGGTGGAAGCAGATAGGAAACCAGTGTAGAGCCAGAAGGATAAACATGATCGTAATAAGGAAGATAGTGTAAGATGCAAAGCTGCATTTTGCATAGATGGTATCAGGGAAAGACATTTCTGAGCTGACTTGTGAAGAGGAAGTTGCAGTAGTCCAAGCAGGAGATGATGAGAAAATAGATAAGGGTTTTGGTAGAGTGTTCAGAAAAGAAAAAGCAGATCTTGGTGATATTATACAGAAAGTAGTGGCAGAAACATAGTGTCATGAACTGAATAAAACCACCCAGGGCCATCCATCCATCCATCCCACTCGGAAAGAAATGCCCAGGTTGTGACATTCTGTCGATCCCAGACCGGTTTCATTAGTCTTCAGATCATTGGCTGTGAGGGACTGCTGGACACAGTCATCTCAGCATGTTGGGTTCAATTAGATGTAACATATTATATATAAATAATGATAAGTTTATTGGTTGACTGGGAAAGTCAGATTAATATAAAGGTCTCATTTCCAGCTGAGCTCTAAAAGCACTGGGAGATGAAGTGATATTGCCACAGGGGGTCTTGAGTTTACAGCCCAGGACCTGCTTCTGGTCCATGCTCTAATCATTAGCCAATTCCTCCTCCACCTGCAAAAGTTGCTGAAATGAAATAATTAGACCACACATTGACCTAATAGAAAAAAAAATGGGCAGTGCAGCTTTATAGTGAAGAGATAATTGAGAAATAGGGATAGATTCAATACAAATGCTCATTTTTCTACAGCAGCACATTGTAATTCACATGCCAGAAATGCAGGAATCGAATTGGTCAGCATTCCATCTTTACCAATTTGCACAGAAATGTGCCTTATTCTGCTGCAATAAAATTAAATTGCCTAGAAGAATAAATAGATGTTTAAAAAAGACGGAAAATTAACTTTTTATGGATGTGCTTGCAATTGGTAAATTTGTGCCCCTCTCCCTGATATCAAGGGATTCTTTTAAACTCCTAGTGCTCCCTTTGGACCCTTTGGACCTTGCAGCTGAGCTGCTTTCTTTGAATAGTCAGGGGGATAACTGCCTATTGGCAAGGCTTTACCAAAGCCCACCTTAACTGATTACTGCAGCACAGAAGGTGAAGTTCCAGGGTTTCAGCAACATTTGCAGTTCATGACAAATTTTCTCCCATTTTCTTATACATGGGCAGATCATAGATGCTGCTTTGAGAGATACAGGAAAATAAGGGTGGCAAGAATAAGAACTGCGCATGACAGACAAATCTAGGAAGAACTTATAAGGAAAAAAGGAAAAACATTGTAAAAAAAAAAAAAAAGAAAACTAAACAAGGGAGTATTCCTTCAAACCCCAGAATGTTGCTCTCCTTTCCCTATTCTCATATGCAGGGCTGGCCCCAGAGTTGGTTCAAGGTATTGGCGCCCTAGGTATCATTTAAGCTTTACACTCCCCCCGGCTGTCAACATCTATTCGTTAGCTTTGAATGTCTTGTTCTTTGCTGCCCCCAGAACTTAATGCCCTAGGCAGCCACCTCGTTTACCTAATGGTTGGGTCGGCTCTACTCATATGTCAGTGTAGAATGCTCCACACCGCATTACTTGCTGTGGCAAGACCCCGCACTACCATTTCTCAGCCCAATACACGCCCACAGCAGCCTGCAGGGGTTGCCTAGGAAGTGGTACGTGGCATCCACAATTCCACAGGAAATTAAACACTCTCTCCATATAGTTACCAATCTATTCTGAGACTTGCAGCAGAAACTTAGGTTGCTTCCCTAGCTTTGCATTATTTAAACGTCCCAGATTTTATCACGCCTGTAGGCCAGTACCAAGTCCATTTCTTCAATACATCTTATTACAGGAAAACCTGCTTTTCTGTGTCTCCTGTTCCAACGCATTCACTGCCTCATTTTAGAAAGTGGAGCTAGGATCAGCTGAGTGCTTCTGACATCCTTGCTTCAAGCTAAAGCCAGAGAGAAAGATGTATGAAGAGCTCCAGTGTACCTACAGAGGACTATGCGACTTTATCATTGCATCCTCTGCATCTCCCATCCTAGGCACTGGGCATGAGCGCTTCCCTTCATTTATGCATGAACATTTTTGATGCACATAAAGTTCATTTTTGAGCATGTAAGTCCAGTTAAATTGTACGCATACAAACAACAAACGTATGCATATAGCAAAAATGAAAGATCAACGAAAATGTATTTAATAGCCAAAGGAAGTGAAACGAAAAAATTGAGGGGCTGCACACCCCCCTAATATCTGCCTTTTGGCTCAGTGTTCCTTGCCACATGCCCGCCCCGTTGTGTCAACACCTAGGACTGTGCCTGATGAGTACCAAAGGCGAAATCTGCTCAAAAGCACTTCCAACCCTATGGAGCTCGATGCCACTTAGCATCAAAGTAGCCCCGAGCTTGCCAGTCTTCAGAAAATGTGCTTCTCCTTCAAAGAGCCATGTCTGTAGCCAACTCACCTCCAAACTGCACCCCCCCCCCAGTCTTTTAAAGACTGTTTGATAAGCAGCAGAACTGCTATTAGTCATTTTAAAATGTAAGCCTGCATGCTTTTAGCTTACTGTGTCTTATTCAGATGTTAACCCTGATGTATTATCTAAAAGTATGTATCTTTTAACTTGTGAAAGCATGCTTTGAACTCTACTTCACTGGAAAAGCTTGCAATAAATGCTGATAAATACAAAAATACATTAGAATCCCGTTGAAATAAAGGGAGCTGTAAAAATGAGAATTCTGAATTAATCCGCGATGGCAGCCGTGCTATTAATGCCGATACTAAACACCTCAGCAGTACTACTCTTCGAGCACTAACTCTCAATATTTTCCAAGACATGAACTCTCTGTATTCAGAATGAAAATGAGGCAGGGACTCATGGAAAAAATACTAAATCAAATTAAATGAATCCACTTCCCTTCCCCTTGCACTACAAAGAAATGAAAGGAACCCCCCCACTGACAGCCAGGAGTCCTTCTAAGCCAGGCGGTGCAGCTCTGAAAAGCTTCCACTACAGAAAGTCAGGACGCATGCTGTTCAGTGTTTATCACACAGGCTGCAAGCGCTTACTTACAAAGTAAAAACCTTATTCCACTCTGGACTGAGATTTCTGAACACAGTATGGGTTTGAAGTCTGTCATTGCCCACCTCCAAGATACAGAAAGGATCGCTTTTGCCTGAAAAGAAAGAAACATAACCAACAATAGTTGAGATACAAGTAGTTCTGTTACATTTTGGAGAGGTCCAAGGACACACTTTGCTTTGATAAATTCTGACGTTATGAACTGAGCCAAATGTATCTTCGGCATCTCTGTACCCTCTCTGCTCTCCTGTTTTTAAGGGTTGCTTCCTCTCTGCGATAACAGGCAGACAAAAATTTGCCAAGACGCTTGCAGGGAACTGCAGGACTCTGTATAATGAGTGCTATACTGAAATGTAGAACACCTCGTCGAGCCCATTTGGAATTCCTGACTGGCAAGGCTACGCTTTATGTCTATAACCACCCAAAGTGCAGATATGCAATAGAAAGCAGCTTGGGACAAGCATAGAAGATCCCCTACGAGTGGGGAAGTGAGGGTAGAACCAGCTGTCCAGGGGATCTACCATGCATCTATAAAAGTGGTTCTCAACCCAGTCCTCTGGGACCCCTAGTCCAGGGTATCCACAGTGAATATCCTGAAAACCTGATTGGCCTGGGGGTCCCAGAGGACTGGGTTGAGAAACACTGAGCTATAGGAAGGGAGACTGGGCGGAGGAGACGAATCTTGCGGTAGTTATCTGTGGTACTGTGAATCTGATCATAAATCCTCAGACCCCCAGCTGCAGTCACCGTGTTACTCTCTGCTGCTCAGTTTGTAGTGGACAGTATTTGGCATCTTTACTGACCTAATGAACCTTAGGCAAAGGGGTCAGTTTTCACAGGATTCAGCCAGCTATCTTCAGAATGCAGTCATTTAGACTTAGCTAGCTAAATTTAAGTACTTGAAAATTACTAGATAGTCAAATTTAGCCAGAAAAAGAAGAGGCAGCTCCAGAGGTATTCAAAGGGCAAAGGTTTGATTTAGTTAGGCAACTTTGATTACAAAAACAGCTGTCCAAAATTTAACCAGGCAAATTTGGTCTCAGTAGATTCAGGTGAATTTTCAATCATCAGCCTGGCTTGCTAGGATCGGCCGTTAATTATCTGGAAGTCTTTGTCACTCATCAGTTTACTAAAAATTGACCCAAAATGTCTGGAATACTTAGGCACATTACTTACACAAGTATAAAATGATTCCTCACACATACATCTGCCATTAATAATCTGCTACATGACTGTAATGTTTAAATTTGTTATTCCAGCTGAAACTCCTACATGCCTGACTTTTTTAAAAACTATTTCTAGTGCCAGAACAACTACTGCTTTCTCAGCATGGCACGGCATAAGAGAGCTACCAACGATTTAAATCATTGTTATCTGCTCATCATTTTTTAATGCTGCAAAATATTGTATATTATATAGCACAAGCCTTTGCATTTAACTAACAACTTTCCTGTGAGTCCACAGCAAGATGCATCAAGAGGAAAAGGCGAATCAAGTCTTGGCTGGAACCTCGCCTAATGGTTAGAGCAGCAGACTAGCCAGGGTTTGGATCCCACTGCTGCCCCTTGTAAACTCGGGCAAGTTATTTAACCCTCCACTGCTTCATTAGATTATAAGCCTTCTGGGTTCAGAAAAATGCCTACTGTACCCGAGTGTAACTCATCTTGAGCTCTGTAGAAAAGACATGAGCTTAATCCAGTTCTCGTTCCCAAAGTACAGAATTACTCTACATGTTGGAAGTTTCAGTGTAGGGTACTAGACCTGCTAAGCAACTTCAGCCTTCCTCCCCACTGAGAGTTTGATAATGAAACTCAACGATCATGATCAGCAAAAATACCACCTCTCCAACAACAATCCTGTAAAAATGCATAATTGGACATCACGCTTGTAAATATTGCATTTTGCTTTGTGTGTTGGGTCCACCCTCTCTCTCTGTGGGTAAGAGAATGTGCTGATGGCTCTTTGAGCTTGTGTGGCTGTCAGGATTTATTGCTTTGCTTTGGCTGCGTCTGCTTTTAGCTGCCTCTCAAAAACTGCTGCCCTAGGTGGCTCCTTGCCTCGTTGCTGAGCTACCCTACAAGCTGGTCTGGTGACAACTAAGAACCACCACCAAATAAGCTTAAAAGCAAGTTTCAGCCTGCAAGAGTGCACTCTATCCTACTATACTTATTTCAATAGTGATAGAATAGGTATTCAGCACAAATTCTGTCTCTGTAGGATTTCAAGTAGCCTTCAAGTAGCTGAAAAAGTGAAGAAAAAGAGGGAGGCCTTCATGAAATACAAGAGATCACAGAGAGAGGAAGACAGGCATCTGTATTTGGAAAAACTTAGAGAAGCTAGCAAAGTAGTCAAGAAGGCAAAGATTCAAAAGGAGGAGGAAATAGCCAATGCAATAAAATGGGGGGATAAGACATTTTTCAGATATATTAGTGAGAAGAGGAAGGGCAAAAGTGTGTCAGACGGCTGCCTAGGGTGAGAACTTACACAATCTTGACGATGCATATATTCATATGATTCTTGCAAGGTATTGTGGGTATTGTAGTTCATTCACTCCCAAACACAGCTGATGACAATAATTTGAGTTGTGAAACCAAGTGGTAAGATCAATAAAATACTTCTTTTATTGATGGGGTTTAATTTACCCAGCACATGTATGCTTGATAGCACTATAAATGAGGTTACTTGCTTGCAGTGTTTAAAATGGATAACAAAAAGTCACAAAGTAAACCAGAAAACAACCTTCAGCTTGTCAGGCAATTAGCTAATGTTTTCTTAGCAAATAATTACCAAATACAAAGGCACAAAGTAAAGAATAAACTTTGCTGGTTAGGTTAACTTCTGCTTATTTTTCCACGCCGATCTCAGCAGTGATTCTCCCTTGCTCACACACACAATCAGGTGCAGCCCTAATTACTATCAATGGACCAGCTGAAAGCCTTTAGCTGGCTGGCTGCTACTGTGTGAGCCCAAATCCTGCTTTAAGAGCTGTTTGCAGTGGAAATAAAGAACAAAGTTAGGTTTCTTTGTGATGGCTGATGTGTTTGCTCATAGAAAACTAGCAATAGCATTTAGATAAAGAACAGTCCATGTAAATAGTTTCATCTGCTGTATTTCCCCCTGCATCAACAATCATAGGGTCAATATCATACATTGGCACAGATGAGTCTTTCATTAAGGCACTATCATGAGAATGCTTATTCCCTTGCTGCCATTCTCTATTATAGATAGGGTCTGGATCAGTGTTCATACCTGAGCCTCTCCTGCTATCATTATTCCTCTCTGTATAGCCTGGCCAATATGTAATCCAATTCTGATGTCCAGCCTTCCAATCTTGATCCCTGGACGCTGGATCTTCTCTCACATACCTTCTGGCCTTGGTCTGAAAGTCCCTTCCACATGCAGTCTTCTCTCTTCCAGGTAGCCACTGGTGATTCCTATCTCTGCCACTCCATTCCTCTGGCTGAATCCAGTCCAATGGACTCTGCTGGCTTTTGGAATACCTCCCAGTATGAGTACTGCCTTGGAATCTCCCAGACCTTCCAATGGCCTTTCTTCTCTTCCTTCCAGAGAGTTTCCTTCTCTCTCTATCTGCTTGGCTTGGCTTCTGTTTCTCCAGGTGATACTGGTGCTTGTAGCCGTTGCTGTCTCTGTATCTCTTCCTGAAGCTGTTCTTGAAACTGTTGCTGAAACTGTCCTTGAAGCTGTTATCTGAATAAGCTCTATTCTTATCCTGTTCTAATGTGTGCTGCTCCCTAACACAGCGCAGCTGTGTTGAATCAGGCCCTGCCCTTTGAGATGAGTGCTTAGGGATTACCTCATAGCTCTCTTGATTGCACACACATTTCCTCACTTCAGCCCCTCTCATGGCTGCTGGAAAGCTGGTGCATTCTGGGACTGGTAGTCTTTTATGTGAAAACTCTGTTTTCTCAATTCTACCAGAACTGACAGGTTGCTTGTTCAGAGTCACATCATCTTTTCTATAGCTCCTACCTGAGCTATGATAAGCTTCCTTATCACAAGTGGTATTGTCAGACTCAAGGGTGCAGGGGGGGAATATGTAGAAGCTGATAAGGATAAAGCGGAATTGCTTAACAAATATTTTTGTTCTGTGTTCACAGATGAAGAACCAGGAGCAGGACCTCAGAAAACACCCACAAATAAGAACAGAAGCGAGGGACATCTTGAACTATTTTCAGAAGACTGTGTTCGTGAGAAACTAGCTCAACTTAAAGTAGACAAAGCGATGGGACCGGATGGGATACACCCTAGAATACTGAGGGAACTTGGGGACGTTCTAGCAGCTCCACTGACTGACCTTTTCAATGCCTCGTTGGAGTCGGGAGTGGTGCCAAAGGACTGGAGAGGCTCATGTGGTGCCTTTACACAAAAGCGGAAGTAAGGATGTGGTTGAAAACTACAGGCTGGTTAGTTTAACTTCGGTGGTGAGTAAATTATTTGAAACACTGCTGAAAGAGAAAATAGCAAGGTTTCTGGAGTCCAGCGGATTACAGGATCCGAGGCAGCATGGATTCACCAGAGGCAGGTCTTGTCAGACAAATCTGATTGATTTCTTTGACTGGGTGACCAGGGAGTTGGACCGAGGGAGAGCTCTAGATGTGGTGTATTTAGATTTCCGTAAAGCCTTTGACACTGTTCCTCACAGGCGACTTATAAACAAACTGAGCACCCTAGGGATGGACCCTAAAGTTACTGCTTGGGTTAGAAATTGGTTGGGTGGGAGGCGACAAAGAGTACAAGTAAATGGAGCTCACTCTGAGGAGAAGGATGTTACCAGTGGTGTGCCCCAGGGATTTGTCCTTGGTCCGATTCTTTTTAACATCTTTGTTAGTGATATAGCGGAAGGGCTGTCGGGTAAGGTTTGCCTCTTTGCGGATGATACCAAAATCTGCAATAGAGTAGACACCCAGGAAGGGGTAGATAACATGAGGAGGGATCTAGCTAAGCTTGAAGAATGGTCTAGAATTTGGCAGCTGGGATTTAATGTTAAAAAATGTAAGGTCATGCATTTGGGCTGCAGCAATCCAAGGGAGCAATACAGTATAGGAGGTGAAGTACTTCTGTCCACTAAAGAAGAGTGGGACCTAGGCGTGGTTGTGTCTGATGATCTTAAAGTAGCTAAACAGGTAGAAAAGGCGACAGCAAAAGCTAGAAGGATGCTTGGGTGCATACGGAGAGGAATGGCTAGCAGAAAAAAGGAGGTGATAATGCCTCTGTATAAGTCTTTGGTGCGACCTCATTTGGAGTATGGTGTGCAATTCTGGAGACCGCACCTTCAAAAGGATGTGAACAGGATAGAGTCGGTGCAGAGGGTTGCTACCAAAATGATTAATGGGCTTCATTATAAAGCATATGAGGACAGACTTAAGGATCTTAATATGTACACCTTAGAGGAAAGGCAGGATAGAGGTGATATGATTGAGATGTTTAAATACCTCCGTGGCATAAATGTTCAGGGAGCGAGCCTCTTTCAATTGAAAGCAAGTTCTGCTACGAGGGGACATGGGATGAGGGTGAAGGGAGATAGATTCAGGAGTGATATACGGAAATATTTCTTTACGGAAAGAGTAGTGGATCCGTGGAATAGTCTCCCAGTGGAGGTGGTAGAGATGAGGACAGTAACTGAATTCAAGAAAGCATGGGACCAACACAGAGGATCTCTAAAGGTAAAAAATGGACTGTTGTAGTTGTTGTTATGGAAGGACAGACTAGATAGGCCATGTGGTCTTTTTCTGTCGTCATATTTCTATGTTTCTATGTTTCATTTCAGTGAATCATACGATGGGACAGCAAGGAGGGTTTCCCCTGCTCCTTCGGTCTTCTAGATCAACTATAACAAGCTTCTGCTGGAATACAGTGTCATGAGCTTTCATTTGGCAAATGCCCAGGGTTCTCGTCTTCCATTTTTTAAAGCTTCTCCCACTCAATCCAACCATCGCAACTATTTTCCTCAGCCAGAGGTCACAAACTAAGCTCAGGTCTGGCCAAAGAATGGATATGGCTCCCTCTCCCCAGGGATCATGAATGCTATCTCTACGCATCCTGAGGCCCCGCTGGCTTGGAGCAGAATAGCCCAGCCCAGAAATCAAACTGGGGCCTTCTGTAAGACACTGTAGCGCCTGTCATTAAGTCTCTAAGACACCATGAGGATTATTTTAGAAGCCATATTCCTAATTTCCACATGGAATCCCGTGCACTCACCCCAGGCTATTGGCCTCTATTACTGTTTTTATCGCCATTACCTCTGCTGAAAGGCCGGTCCACACATCCACCGTGCTGCTTTCCCAAGGCAAATATCATATTACCCAGGTTCTTTTTCGTTAGACCGTTATTCTTCAGCCCTTGTATACTGGCCTAGAGGAACAAGGTGATTGAAGGTTGGCGATGGGATGCGATTCTGAAGCCTCTGAATTTCACAGCGTTGTCTTATGGTTATTTTGTCATTGCACAGAATATATGGCATATGGTACTATGAAAGGTGTTTTTTTATCCTTTTTGGATTTTAACAAAGCAGGAGCTAAGCCTGTATCACAGACGTGTCTATATTTACTGACCAGAAAAACCTGCATTTTAACAAGGATGATTTATTGCGACTGTAGAAACTTTCATACTGTACAAAACCTGCACTGTATAAGTGCAGATCGATACAATTATTGCTTTATGTTTGAAAAGAAACTGCTTAAAATGCAAAGTGGTGTATGACAAAAACCTTTTTTTAAAAATCTCACCCTATAATTTTGTGTTCTGAGCACCATTTTTGGTCAGTGAGCAAATGCAATCTTTGAAAATAACACTCATAGATATAAAAACCATTCATTCAGGCAGAAAAGTCATTTCACTGTGATGAAACCATTAGGCAGAACATCAAAATCTCAACAGCAAGGGATCAAATGAACTTGTTTTATGAGTGTGTGGAAAAAGGAGGATATTCAGGAAAGAAATGCATTTCTCAGCTGGGAAACAGCTTTCTAAGCATCTTTCCATGGGATCAGCCATCTTCTCGGAAATTCTAGGGATCTAAAACAGGGTGGCAATATTGACAAAGGAAACAAACTTGTGGCATGCCAGGAGGAGGAGACGGGGGCCACATCTGTGTCAGAAGAGATCCTGTTTAGAGGAAGCAGGCAGAAGGAATATTGTTTGTTATGCAACAGTGACATCTACTGGTTGACTATGAGTTCCTGAGTGCTAGCATCTGGCAGATTCTGGCCCGACAGTGAGAAGACTTTCACTATGATAACTGGACTAGATTGCAAGTTGGCTAAAAATGCCTCTCCCCCTCCCGCCGATAGTTACAAATGAACATTCATGCTGTTGTAGCCTCAGTAAGTACTGGACTGGAGCTGAAAGAGATCATCATAGTAAGCCTCTACTGGCTAATTGATCACCACAATCCCTGTTATTAAGAAGGTATCACGTTTGTTTAGCATTTGCTTATCTTTTTAATTGCCTTTGAGGGCTCCTTGATGCCCAGTTTTCCTTCGTTTATTTTCCAAATAACAAGATGGAGAACACAACACAACAGCCATAGCCCTAGAGAAGCCATTACTTTGCTATGTTTTATTTACATCATCAATATATTGTCTTGGAGGATTCATCGAATCAATATTCAAAGTCTCAGGCAGCCAGCTGGCTAAGGGGGCAGACCGCAATATTCAGTTTAGCGCAGGAGCGGTCTGTAGGTGGAGAAGGGGGTGGAACCAGTGTTAACCAGGTAAGTGCCAGTGCTTACCCAGTTGGCACGGTTTTCAGCAGCCCCTGTCTGGGCAACTTAGGCTGCCTGAAAAGAAGGCCTGTGAGCACCGCTCGGCCCAGCTATTCAGCAGTAGCTCCTATCCGGACACTGTCACTGAATGTCCTGTCAATATTCAAGTGCCACAACTGCCTGTCTTGACGTTTGAATATCAGCTGTTTTGAAAACCGGGCCCCATATTTTTTATATCAAATTTGAAGAGCATCCAAGATAAAAGAAGAACCAGGGAAGATTTCTCTGGTAGCAAATAGTTTTACAGTTACTTCTCAAATTCGAAAGTTAGGCATTCAAGTAAATTTAAATTATTACATGTCCCCAGGAAATCCTATTTGGAAGAATATTTGCATTCTATTTTCAGAAGCCACCGATGAAATAATGATGGAAATTAGGTTACCTGAAAAATCAGCAGCCAAAAGGGCTTCCGCCTTCAGAACTTTCACTTGCAAAAAACCAACGTCCTTTATGTTTTGGAATGACTTCTTTATACTCTAAAGATGGGACGATGAAAAAAAACAGAAACAGGAAATTTCCAACCAAATTCACATTGACAACACTAACATATATGAAAATGTTCTCACACTTAGGATCATGTTTACTACAGATTCCAGTTGTCAGAGCTTCTGGTGCAAGAGTATTCCAGTTAGTAAAATATCTTTTCAAAGTTTCTTTTTAGCCAAAACCTTCCACTTTTCATCTAGATACAAGCTTTCACTACATACAGCAATCATATAACACCATGACAAAATATAAACAGACACGTTTTTGACATTTCAAATTGGCTAGGCCGACTTCCATCTTGCATAAAATATCAGGAGTGTTTATGTCACCATCCAGTAAAAGGTAGTGAAGTTGTGTGTGTGGTCACCAATAGTGTCTGAATTTCTATGATTATGTGCCAGTCGCAAACGAGAGCTGATGCCCGAGTAAGTTTTTATGGGCAGCAATGGGCCACTTGATTGCAGTATTTCACTCACATTTAAGCATCAAAATGAGTCAGCATGACCTTTAACCTCTGCTCTCAGCAAATATTTTTTTGAGGGATGGGGTATTGCGGCCAACTGGATAATTTAACAGAGATTTATTTGTAAAAAATAAAAATAAAATACACAAAAATCCTAATCTAAGACAATACTAAAGCCCTTTAGTTGACAAGATTTAAAATATGGTAATGTAGTAACATACCTAAAACGGAATAGCCTTTATTCCCTATTTTTGGCTTTAACATAAGGGGTTGAGTTACCCCAGCAATATTTTAGTCAAAATGGTTGCAGGCATTTACAGGGTGGCCCAAAAAAAGTGAGAACATCTCATAAATTAAAAGCTTAAATAGTTTACTTATTTACCTTTTTTAGCTATATAACGTCTTTATTTCGACAATTTCTGGTCGCCATCTTTTTATTTGTCAATCGTTTACATCTGTCTTTTTGAAATTTTTTACACAGAATGACAAAAATCAACGCAGAAGACCGTATTCTGATTAAACATTTGTGAATTGAAAAACAGTGGGGTGCTAGGAGAATGACAAATGAGTTTCCAAACAAAGCCTGGGGCATAGCCAGTGTTAGTCGGGTTATCAATAAAATCGACAACAACTGTACAATGGAGCATAAACCCAGAAGTGGTCAACCAAGGTCTGCTAGAACACAACAGAACATTGAGCTGGTGAGTGAGTCAAGATGATCATCATCACAGTCACAGAAGTCCACGGGAAATAGAAAGAGAAACTGGTATACCACGTTCGTCGGTACAACGTATTTTAAAGCAAGATTTACAACTTAAAATGTACAAGTGTGTGATCGGGCAAAAGCTCAATGAAAATGTCAAATTGAAATGCTTGCAACGCAGTTGGCAGCTACTTGAACGGTTTCCTAATGACAGAAGTGTAAGAAGCACCTGGTTTACAGAAGAAAAGATATTCACCATTGCTACTCCCATTAATTCTCAAAATGACTGTGTTTATTCCGTTGAAATAAAGAAAAGTCAAGTTCCAGAAAGGCGACTTATACGAGAACGTGACCATTTCAGCCGCGGTATCATGGTATCAGTTGGTGTGTCTCGAATGGGGAAAACTAGTGTTGTGTTCGTTGAACCAGGCACCAAATTAAACAGGGGATATTATTGTGAACGTGTTCTAGGACAAGGTTTACTGACCGTAATTCAAGCTACATGTGGTTGCCATAACTGGACATTTCATCAGGACGGAGCCCCAGCTCACAAAGCCAGAAATACGATCAACTTTCATCAGCAGAATGTAAATTTAATAGAGCCAGACATGTGGCCACCGAACAGTCCTGATTTAAACCCAGTAGATTACGCCATATGGGGTACTTTGCAAGAAAAAGTCTACCTTCGGCGAAAATTTACCACAGTTGAGCAGCTCAAGTTGGCAATAACCGAGGAATGGAGAAATCTGGAGCAGCGCTTTATTGACAGAATCATAAATGAGTGGCGTCGACACTTAGAAAAAGTGGTTGAGAAGCAAGGAGGACACATTGAACATAATTTCTGATTAGCTAAATGCTTGGCAAAAAATACATGAAAAAAATATAGTTAATTAAATTGTATTTTTAAATAACTTATAGGCTATGAGACGTTCTCACTTTTTTTGGGCCACCCTGTAGATATGGAAAGTTTCTTGGCAGGGGAAACAGTAAAGAACAAATGCATTTTTTAGAACATTCAACAAACGCCATACTGGGTTAGATCAAGGTCCATCAAGCCCAGTATCCTGTTTCCAACAGTGGCTTATTCAGGTCGCAAGTACCTGTCGGGTTCCCAAAAGGCATAAAGATTCCATGCTGCTTGTCCCATGGGTAAGCAGTGGATTTCCCGGGTCCTCTTTAATGATGGTTTATGGACCTTTCATCCAATCCAGCTATACTAACAGCTTTTACTACATCCTCCGGTAATGAATTCCAGAGCTTCATTACACACTGAGTGAAAAAAATATTTTATCTTATTAGTCTTAAATGGGTTACATTGTTGCTCATTGTCCCCTAGTCTATCTATCTTCTGATGGAATAAACAACAGATATACGTTTATCCGTTCCACTACATTCATTAATTTATAGACCTTTATCATGTCTCCCCTCAGCCGTTTCTTTTCCATGTTGAAGAGCCTTAACCTTTTAAGCCTTTCCTCATAGGGGTATCCTTCCTTCCCCTTTATCATTTTAGTGGCTCTTCTCTGTACCTTTTCTAATAACCCTATATCCTTTTTAAGATATGGCGATCAGAATTGCACACAATATTCAAGGTGCGGTCGAACCATGGAACGATACAGAGGCATTATAATATCCTTTGTTTTATTTTCCATTCCTTTCCTTATGATACCTAGCATTCTATTTGCTCTCTTGGCCACCGCTGCACACTGGGCGGAGGGTTTTAACATGTTATCCATGATGATGCCTAAGTCTTTTTCGTGGGTGGTGGTTCCCAATGTGGCACCTTGCATCGTGTAACCATAGTTTGGGTTTTTCTTTCCTAGGTGCATAACTTCATTGCATGTCCCCTAGTCTTTCTAAATTCTAATAACGTAAACAATCGATCTACGTTTACCCGTTCCACTCTGTATAATTTATAGACTTCTATCATATCTCCCCTCAGCCGTCTGTTTTCCAGGTTAAAGAGCCCTAACCTTTTTAGCCTTTCTTCATAGGAGTATCCTTCCATCCCCTTTACCATTTTGGTGGCTCTTCTCTGAACTTTTTCTAATTACGCTATATCCTTTTTAAGATACGGCAACCAGAATTGCACACAATATTCAAGGTGCGGTCTCACCATGGAACGATATAGAGGCATTATAATATATTTTGTTTTATTTTCCATTCCTTTCCTTATGATACCTAGCATTCTATTTGCTCTCTTGGCCGCTGCTGCACACTGGGCCGAGTGTTTTAACATATTATCCACAATGACGCCTAAATCCTTTTCCTGGGTGGTAGTTCCTAATGTGGAACCCTGCATCGTGTAATCATAGTTTGGGTTGTTCTTCCCTAGGTGCATAACTTTGCACTTGTCCACATTAAATTTCATCTGCCATTTTGATGCCCAGTCTTCCAATTTATCAAGATCCTCTTGCAATTTTCCACAATCCTCTTGGGTTTTAACAACTTTAAATAGTTTTGTGTCATCTGCAAATTTGATAACGTCACTCGTTATTCCACTTTTCAGATAATTTATGAATATGTCAAAAAGCAGCAGGCTCAGCACAGATCCCTGGGGTACACCACTATTCACCTTTCTCCATTGGGAAAATTGGCCATTTAGCCCTACCCTTTACTTTCTATCTTTTAACCAGTTCCTGATCCACAGTAGTACACTGCCTCCTATCCCATGACTCTTTAGTTTTACCAAAAGTCTCTGATGAGGGACCTTGTCAAAGGCTTTCTGAAAGTCCAGATACACTATATCAACTGACTTACCTTTGTCCACCTGTTTATTCACACCTTCAAAAAAACACAACAGATTAGTAAGATAAGATCTTCCTTGTCTAAAGCCATGTTGGCTGTCTCCCATTAGGCCATGACTATCTACATGCTGAGTAATTTTATTCTTTATGATGGTTTCTACCATTTTTCCCGATACTGACGTCAGGCTCACCGGTCTGTAGTTTCCCGGATAACCCCTGGAACCCTTTTTAAAAATTGGTGTTACATTGGCGATCCTCCAATCTTCAGGTATTAGAGATGATTTTAAAGATAGTTCACAGATTATTAATAGCAGGTCTGCAATCTCATATTTCAGTTCTTTCAACACCCTTGGATGTATACCATCCGGCCCAGGTGATTTGCTACTCTTCAGTTTATCTAATAGTTGTAATACATCTTCCCGATGTATCAATATTTCCTTCAATTCTTCCGCACCTTTAAATATCACTTCAGTCATGGGTAACATCCCTACATCTTCCTCAGTAAAGACCGAAGCAAAGAATTCATTCAGTCTCTCCGCTATCGCCTTGTCACCTCTTAGTGCCCCTTTAACCCCTCTATCATCTAATGGACCAACTGACTCTCTCACAGGTTTTTTGCTATGAATATACTTGAAAAAGTCTTTATTTCACGTTTTTGCTGCCGCAGCAAGCTTCTTCTCAAATTCTCCCTTTGCCTGCCTTATCAATGCCTTGCATGTGACTTGCCAGTGCTTATTCTGTTTCCAGGTTTCGTCGTTTGGCTCTTTTTTCCATTTCCTGAAAGATGCTTTTTTGGCAACAACATCCTCTCTGACCTCACCTTTAAACCATGATGGCAGCTTTTTGGACTTCCTTCCACTTTTCTTAAAGCGTTGAATACAGCTGGTCTGGGCTTCCAAGATAGTATTTTTCAACAACACCCAAGCTTGATGTAAGTCTTTAACCTTTGCAACTGCTCCTTTTAGTTTTTTCTTAACTATTTTCTTCATTTTATCATAGTCTCCCTTTCGAAAGTTAAAAGGTAGTACTGTGGATTTCCTTACTATCCCCTCCTCCACTAATTAAATCAAAGGCAATCATGCTATGATCACTATTGCCAAGTGGCCCCAACACCCTTATCTCTTGCACTAGATCTGGTGTTCCACTAAGGACTATGTCTAATATGGCTTCCCCTCTGGTCAGTTCATGAACCAGCTGCTCCAAGAAGCAGTCATTTATTTATCTAGGAACTTTATCTCCCTAGCATGTCCTGTCATAACACTGACCCAGTCGATACCAGGGTAATTGAAATCACCCATTATTATTACTGCGCTATAACTTTTGTTAGCTTCCTTGATTTCTTTGAGCATTTCATCATCCATTTGTTCATTCTGGTCAGGCGGTCGATAGTACACCCCCACTGCCATCGCCTTCCCCTTTTTACATGGAATTTCAATCCATAGAGATTCTACAGCAAATTTTGTTTCCTGCAAAACTTTAATCCTTTCTGACTCAATGCCCTCTCTAATATAGAGCACAACCCATCCACCAATTTGATCAGTTCTATCATTACGATACAGTTTGTACCCAGGTATCACAGTGTCCCACTGGTTGTCCTCCTTCCACCATGTCTCTGATATTCCAATCATATCTAACCTCTCATTTAGTGCTATGTATTCTAACTCTCCCATCTTATTTTTTAGACTTCTAGCATTTGCATACAATCATTTGAGGGACTGTATTTTATTCATATTAATTTGGCTATTGGTAGACATGGGTAATTTGGGATTTTTAAGCTTTGTCTGCTCCATACTCGAGGGCATTTGGGCTACTTCACTCTTTTTTGGAACCTCTCTGCTTTTGGTAGTATGCTTCAAGGATACATTCTTCTGAACCATCCGCTCTTGGGCGACTGTCGGCTTTCCCCTATTATCTTTATCTTTATTTCTGTATTTCCCGGTTAAGGTGAAGCCCATCCCTTCGGAAGAGCCCCTCCTTTCCCCAGAATGTTCCCCAGTTCCTAACAAAACCAAAACCCTCATCTCTGCACCACTGTCTCATCCACGCATTGAGACTCCGGAGCGCTGCCTGCCTTTTGGGTCCTGCGCGTGGAACGGGATTCATTTTGGAGAACACTACCCTGGAAGTTCTGGATTTCAACTTCCTACCTAAAAGCCTAAATTTAGCCTCCAGAACCTCCCTACCACATTTTCCTAGGTCATTGGTACCGACATGTACCAAGAAAGCAGACTCCTCCCCAGCACTATCTAAGACCTTATCTAGGTGGCGCGTGAGGTCCGCTACCTTCGCACCAGGCAGGCATGTTACCAGGCGATCCTCACGTCCACCAGCCACCCAGCTATCTACATGCCTAATGATCGAATCACCAACTATAACGGCTGTCCTAACCCTTCCCTCATGGGCACATGACCCTGGAGAAACTTCCCCGGTGCGAGGATTTACATCACTTGGAGGACAGGTCCTAGTTACAGGATCACTTCCTGCGACACCAGGGTGATGCTTTCCTGTCACGTGACCTCTCTCTTCCTTGGCAACAGGGATGCTGCCAGACTGGAGGTGGTACTTCAGGACTATATCCCTGTAGGTCTCGTCTACGTACCTCTCTGTCTTTCTTATGTTTTCCAAGTCTGCTACTCTAGCCTCTAGAGAACGGACTTGTTCCCTGAGAGCAAAGAGCTCCTTGCACCTAGTGCACACGTAAGACCTTCTCACCAACTGGGAGAAAATCATACATGTGACACTCAATGCAAAAGACTAGAAAGCTCCCATCTCGCTGCTGGATTGCTGTCTGCATCTTAGTTTTAAGTTTGTGTTTAGATCTTTAAGTTCTTTACTTACTAATGGTTGCAATGGATATTTATACTAATAAAACTGTACCTAATATGTTTAATATACCTTGTTCATCTGAAGCTTAATTAATCTCAGATCCTTAGTGTATGACTGATTTGGGTAATGAGCATCACCTGAGAGCACCTCCTGTCTTTTAAGATGTGTAAGTACCTATAAAGATATAATTATCCCAGGGGTGGGTGGGTGTTGGGGAGGGAGGGAGGGAGGGAAATCACACTTATTAAAAGAGGGCTGCTACACAGTACCCTGTCCTGTGCTGCTGAGGTAAGCTATATTCTGATTTGAATTAAATTATAGCTCTTTGCTGCTGCTAGGCTCTAACTTATTATGACATTTAAACTACAAGCTCTCTGCTGGGTTCTAAATTTAACCAGAAAGCTCTTTTCTGTTTTTTTTTTTAATTTAAACTAAAAGTACTTTGCTGATACTAGGCCCTGAATATGAATTTATGAATATGTTAAAAAGAAGCGGACCCAGCACAGATCCCTGGGGTACTCCACTATTTACCTTTCTCTACTGAGAAA
The DNA here is from genome assembly GCA_033557465.1 of Ichthyophis bannanicus. Classification (NCBI taxonomy): domain Eukaryota; kingdom Metazoa; phylum Chordata; class Amphibia; order Gymnophiona; family Ichthyophiidae; genus Ichthyophis; species Ichthyophis bannanicus. The sequence continues at coordinate 235,265,776 of CM066043.1, read as the reverse complement.
ATTGAGCATTTAGACCTACTCTCTGTTTTCTATCTTTCAACCGGTTTCTGATCCATAATATTACACTGCCTCCTATCCCATGACTTTAATTACAACAACAGTCTCTCATGAGAGACCTTAACAAAAGTTTTCTGAAAATCCAGATAGAGTAGTTACTCACCTGTAACAGGTATTCTCCAGGAGCAGCAGGAATCAGTCCTCACATATGGGTGTCATCGACGCCGATGAAGCCCCAGCGGAGCATTTCCCCAGCTTTCCATGAAAGCCTTTGGGAATGCAGGCACGCATGCACGGTTCCCTTCCCACCTAAAGGTGCCATCTTACCTCAGTCAAATGACATAGGTAAGAAAAGCACACAAAAATGTAAAAATAAACTATGTACAACTGCAACTCCCAGGGGAGGAGGGAGGGTTGTGAGGACTGATTCCTGCTGCTCCTGGAGAACACCTGTTATGGGTGAGTAACTACTCTTTCTCCAGGACCAAGCAGGAAGTCAGTCCTCACATATGGGTGACTCCCTAGCTCTGGGCTACCGAGGAACCCAGGCTGAACAAGAGAACTCCCTCTAGTCCCAGCATCAAAGAAAGGCTTTTCACTGACACAACCTCCACCGGTAGCCCAACAGAGGGCAGGAGGGCAGGAGTTGCCTAAACCTCAAAGAGATTCCGGAGTACTGCTTGGCCAAAAGCACTGTCCCTACAGGACTCCCTCTCCAGACAGTAATGGGCCGCAAAAGTCTGGCTTGAAGACCAAGTTGCAGCCCTGCAGATGTCTACCAACGGTACAGAACGGAGATGAGCCACTGAGGCAGCCATTGCCCTCACACGGTGGGCCGTGACCCGACCCTGCAAAGGAAGGTCAGCCGTCTTGTAAGCCCAGGTGATACAGTCAGCCACCCAGATGGACAAGGTATGCTTGGACACAGCCAACCCCAACTTATTAGGGTCAAAAGATACGAAGAGCTGAGTAGCCCCCTCCTGTGCCCCTGCGTACGGTCAAGGTAGAAGGATACGGCCCTTCTACAGTCCAGGGTATGCAGGACTGCTTCAGCCTGGCTTGCATGAGGCCTAGGGAAGAATGTTGGAAGAACCACCTCTTGATTGAGGTGGAAAGAGGAGACAACCTTTGGGAGGAACTTTGGATGAGTCCTGAGGACTACCCTGTTCCTATAGAATCTGGTGTAGGGCCTGTCACAGACCAGGGCCTGAAGCTCACTCACTCACCTGGCCGAAGTCAGGGCTACCAAGAAGAGTGTCTTCCAGGATAGGAAGCGGAGAGGGCAAGTAGCCATCAGCTCAAAAGGTGGGCGAGTCAGCTGCTGCAAGACCACATTCAACTCCCACTCAGGAGCAGGAGGACGGATTGGAGGATTGAGCAAAAGCAAGCCTCTGAGAAAGTGGGACACCAAGGGGTGAATTGACAGAGAATGTCCTTCCAACAGTGAATGGTGAGCTGCTAGAGCTGAGAGGTGGACCCGAACAGAATTGGACTTAAGTCCCTGATTTGATAAGTGCAGCAAGTACTGAAGCACTACTGGTACAGTACAAGAGAAAGGATCCTCTGTACGTCGCTGACACCACACAGAAAACCTTTTCCATTTGAGAGTATAGGTTTTCCTAGTGGACTGTTTCCAAGAGGCTAGGACAACCTCCTCAACTTCCTGAGGTAGGCCCCAGGGAGCCAAAACTACCCTTGCAGCCTCCATGCCATCAAATGGAGAGCTTTGAGATTGGGGTGCAGAAGGGAACCATGATCCTGGGAGAGAAGATCAGGTTGCAACCACAGAGGCAGGGGAGGATCCACCGCCAGGTGAAGGAGAAGTGGAAACCAAGGCTGCCTCGGCCACCTGGGAGCCACCAGCAGGACCGAGGCCTTGTCCTGAAGAACTTTGAACAGGGTTCGGGCCACCAAAGGCGTGGGAGGAAACGCATACAGGAGGCCCTGAGACCATGGTATCAGAAAAGCATCCGCTGCTTCTCGCAGAGGATGCGGCTGCCTGGAGCAGAACCGAGGCAGCTGTTTGTTCAGTGGGCTGGCAAACAGATCCATCAAAGGAAGACCCCATTTCAGGAAGATTTTCTGAACTACCAAAGGATGCAGTTTTCCTGGCCTGGAAGGTACACAGCCTTGAGGAGCATGTTGTACTTGAGGGCAAATGAGCAAAGGTCCTGTGCCTCCTGACAAAGGAGCCTGGACCAAGTCCCGCCTTGCTTGTTCACATAAAACATAGCTACCTGGTTGTCTGTCTGAACCAGGACAGATTGATGAGCCAGGGCAGGGGAGAAAGCTTTGAGTGCTAGACGAATAGCCCTGAGTTCTAGGAGATTGATCTGCTGTGCGGCTTCCCAGGGAGACCACAGGCCCTGGGTGCACTTGCCCAGAAAATGAGCTCCCCAGCCCTGCAGGGAGGCATCGGTGGTCAACACCACTGTGAACCCAGGGGTCTGAAAGGGTACCCCTTGCAGCAGATTGGGTGGGTGTAGCCACCAGCTGAGGGAGTTCAGAAGTTGTCTGGACACCCTTATCCTGTCTCTGAGGCTGCCTGTGGCCTGTGACCACTGACTCCGAAGGCACCATTGTGCAGGCCGCATACAGAGCCTGGCATTGGGGGTTACATGAACTGTCTAAGCCATGTGGCCAAGCAGCCTCAGGCAGAGTCTGGCGGAGACCACTGACCCTCTGAGAAACTGCTTTGCTAAGTCCATCAGTCTTTGGGCTCTGTCTTCTGGCAAGAAGGCCTTTGCCAGAATAGAGTCCAACCTTGCCCCTATGAACTCCAAGTTCTGGGAGGGGAGCAAAGTGGACTTTACAAAGTTTATCACAAACCCCAAGCTTTGAAGAAGAGCAATAGTTCTGAGGGTGGCCTGTCGGGCCTCCTGGCATGTCTGACCTCTTATGAGCCAGTCGTCCAGATAGGGAAAGACAAAGATGCCTTGATTTCTCAGGTAGGCCGCCACCACTGCCAGGCATTTGGTAAAGACTCTGGGGGCGGAGGTTAGGCCAAAAGGCAGTACTCTGTACTGATAATGGTTTCCTCCCACAACGAACCTGAGATACTTTCTGTGGTCTGGATGAATGAGGATGTGAGTGTACGCATCCTTTAGATCTAAGGAGCATAGCCAATCTCCCTGCTGGAGGTAGGGCAGAAGCGTTCCAAGAGTAAGCATCTTGAACTTTTCTTTCTCTACGAACTTGTTGAGATTCCTGAGGTCTAGGATAGGTCGAAGGCCACCGGTTCTTTTGGGTACCAGGATATATCTGGAATAGAACCCTCGACCGTGCTCCACCGCCTTGTCCACCAACAGACCTTGGAGCTCCTGGAGGAGAAGATCTGTGTGTAGGGGAGGCCTTGGTGGTTCCCCTGGAAAATATGGTGGAGGCAGTTGGTGAAAGTGTAGTGCATAGCCCCTGTGGACTATGTTTAACACCCAACTGTCCCCAGTGATGCCGGGCCACTGGTGGGAAAAGAGGGCGAGGCGACCTCCTGTGCAGGGTTGGGAGAGCAGGGACTGAGAGGCTATGCTGAAGGAGTCAAAAAACCCCACCCTGCTGAGTAGGAGCAGGGGCCGGAGGCTTGGGGGTCCTCTGCCTACGGGGCCCATTACCCTGCCCCTTGGCTTGCTGACCCTGGGGTGCAGCTTGGGCAGCCTGATACTGAGGGTACTCTTTGTAGGCAGTGCCCTTCCTCGGGTAAAAGGGCTTCTTACCCGAGGCCTTCTTCTTGTGAGAAGGTGCAGAGGTCTTTCTAGACAGCCTTGTCCCTGTAAGGTGCTCGGTCTCGAGCTGTGCGGCCTTCTCGGCCATGGGCTTGCCAAAAAGGTTCTCACCTCGGAAAGGGACATCAACCAACTTGTCCTGAACCCATGGCTCGAGGTCCGATGACTGCAGCCACGCCTGGCGTCGAGCCACGATGCCGGCTGCCGCAACTCGGGCCGAAGCCTCGAAGCCATCGTAGGCAGCGCGGGACATAAACTTGGAGCAGTCCCGAATCCCCGAGGACAAGGACTTGAATCTCTGCAAGGGCTCCCCGGAGAGACCAGCAGAGAATCCAGCCAACTCCTTGGCCAGGTCTCGCAAGTGGCTTTAGACAAGGGAGATCTTGTCTTACTAATCTGTTATGTTTTTTTGAAGGAGTGAATAATCAGGTGGACAAAGGTGAGTCGGTCGATATTGTGTATCTGGACTTTCAGAAAGCCTTTGACAAGGTCCCTCATCAGAGACTTTTGGCAAAACTAAAGAGTCATGGGATAGGAGGCAGTGTACTATTATGGATCAGGAACTGGTTAAAAGATAGAAAGCAGAGGGTAGGGCTAAATGGCCAATTTTCCCAATGGAGAAAGGTGAATATTGGTGTACCCCAGGGATCTGTGCTGGGTCCGCTGCTTTTTGACATATTCATAAATGACCTGGAAAGTGGAATAACGAGTGAGGTTATCAAATTTGCAGATGACACAAAACTATTTAAAGTTGTTAAAACCCAAGAGGATTGTGGAAAATTGCAAGAGGATCTTGATAAATTGGAAGACTGGGCATCAAAATGGCAGATGAAATTTAATATGGAAAAGTGCAAAGTTATGCACCTAGGGAAGAACAACCCAAACTATGGACCCACCCAAACATTAGGAACCACCACCCAGGAAAAAGATTTAGGCATCATTGTGGATACCATGTTAAAACCCTCGGCCCAGTGTGCAGCAGCGGCCAAGAGAGCAAATAGAATGCTAGGTATCATAAGGAAAGGAATGGAAAATAAAACAAAAGATATTATAATGCCTCTATATCGTTCCATGGTGAGACCGCACCTTGAATATTGTGTGCAATTCTGGTCGCCGTATCTTAAAAAGGATATAGCGATTTTAGAAAAGGTTCAGAGAAGAGCCACCAAAATGGTAAAGGGGATGGAAGGATACTCCTATGAAGAAAGGCTAAAAAGGTTAGGGCTCTTTAACCTGGAAAAGAGACGGCTGAGGGGAGATATGATAGAAGTCTATAAATTAATGAACGGAGTGGAACGGGTAAACGTAGATTGATTGTTTACCTTATCAGAATATAGAAAGACTAGGGGACATGCAATGAAGCTACAGGGTAAACTATTTAAGACTAATAAAAGAAAATATTTTTTCACTCAACGTGTAATCAAACTCTGGAATTTGTTACCGGAGGATGTAGTAAAGGCTGTTAGTGTAGCTGGGTTTAAAAAAGGTTTGGACAAGTTCCTGGAGGAAAGGTCCATAAACCATTATTAAGAAGGGACCCAGGATATCAATGCTTGAACAAATACAAGCATTGTGGAACCTGTGTCCCTTGGGGAAACTGCTAGGTACATATGACCTAGATTGGCCACTGTTGGAAACAGAATACTGGGCTTGATGGACCTTGGTCTGACCCAGTATGGCATATCTTATGTTCTTATGTACATGCCCATGTACAGCTGGTAAGACTGGACACGGCAAGCAAGCATCGAGCCCTGGAAGCACTTTCTACCCACACCATCGAGGTTCCGGGCCTCCCTGCTGGGGGGCACGCGGAGTGCATCTTCTGACTTTTCAGGCGATGCATGGCCGATTCCACCACCATGGAATGGTGTGGTAGCTGCGCCTTATGAAAGCCAGGGCTCTTCCTGAGTCGATAAATCAAATCGACCCGCTTGCTTAAAACCGGCACCGAGGCCGGTGCCTCCCACATCCGGAAGAGGAGCCATTCCAGCATCGGAGGAACCGGGACAGTAAAGGCCTCCTTCGGAGGAGTCGTACTGCAGGGTCTCGAGCTCCTCGGCTTGAGGCTCTTCCTCAGGGTCCACCGGAACAGCCAACGCGGTGGCCATATCCTGGACAAACTCCGAGAACCGGGTATCCTCCGGAGGGGATCTACTCCGGGGTTCAGACTGCGGTGAGTCCGACGGGACGCACCGAGTCTTGAATGTGTCGGGGGACTCCTCATCCTCCGTCTCCCAGGCGGACTCGTCCGACGAGGAGTCAGGATTCGACCCCGCGGGGCCCGGGAGCACCCACCCCGATGCCGGAGGCACCGACGTCAACGCCCTCGGTCCCAAACGGGAGGACGAGGGAGACCGCGACCGAGGTCGACCTCAAGCCATCATGGCCTCGAGTATCGGCTCTGTCTCCGGGGTCGACTTCGATGTCGATGTCCCGGTGGTCGGGGCAGATGCGCCAGACAGGCTGGCCATCAGTGCCCGCTGCTGCTCCATGAAGGTAGACAGTCTGCACTCCAAGGCTGTCATCCTGAGACTCAGCTCGGGAGACGCAGCAGCCACCGACTCGGGTCCCAGCGGCGCCGGGCCTGACGTCGGCTCTCTGGGAGGAGAGTCCTCGAGGACTACAGGACTTACGTGTCCAGCAGACTCCGGCTCCACGCGAGGAACCTTGGCAGGCTTCTCTTGTTCCACGGGCCCGGGGCGACGGTCGGGGGTCTTAGACCTGGCCCTCGAGGAGCCAGGAACCTCTTCCGACGATGCCCTCACGAGCCACTTCTTCCTCTTGCGTTCCCAGTCGGGGGACCCCCTGTCCGAGGAGCCACGACGGCGCTCGTGATCCGAATCCCGAGATGTTGAGGCCTCAGATGAGCTCCTGGCCCGGCCGGAGGCCGAGTCAGAGAAAAGTCTTTCTTTCTGCTGCTGGCGACTTCGCAGTGCCTTGGAAGACATCTTCCCACATGGTCCACACGTCTTAGGGTCGTGATCTGGACCGCGGCATCGAAGGCAGCAGTTGTGTGTATCGGTGAGAGACATCAATTTCTTACACCGATCACACTTTTTAAAACCACTGCAAGCCATCGGGGAAAAAAAGAGTCCCCACGAGGTCAAAGGACCGGCCTTCCAGAGAAAAAGCAAAAAAGGGCGCGAACGCCAGCCACGAAGGGCAAAAACCAAAAAATAAGAAACGGGCTCGATACCGGTGTACCGAACCCGGCGTGAGGGGAACCGGTGTCGAACCGGAGAAGAAAAAATAGCGAGAATCGCCGAAAAATCAAACTTTTATCCGGGATGACAGGACACACATCCAGTTGGCTTCTCGGAAAAAGAGAGACTGAGGTAAGATGGCACCTGTAGGCGGGAAGGGAACCGCGCATGCGTGCCTGCATTCCCAAAGGCTTTCATGGAAAGCTGGGGAAATGCTCCGCTGGGGCTTCATCGGCGTCGATGACACCCATATGTGAGGACTGACTTCCTGCTTGGTCCTGAAGAAACAGTGTATCAACTAGCTCACCTTTATCAACCTGTTTATTCACACCTTCAAACAAACTATAACAGACAAGACATTGGGGTATGTTTACTAAACAGCGTTAGTGGCTTCCGTGCGATATCAGAGCTGACTTCAATGGGGATGAGGCTCCGAAATCGCAGGGAAGCCGCTACCGCTGTTTAGTAAACATACCTCATTGTCTTCCTTGGCTAACTCCATGTTGCCTTTCTACTCCTACTATTAATAAATTATAAAACGCTATGAGGCATACACAGCACTGTACGAACATACATACTGTACAAACACATATACGAGGGTTGCTCAGAAAGTAATGCCCCACATGTTTTTTCTCAGTCCAGAATGAAGATAGAGGTGTGAAATTGAAAAGGTAGTAACTTGGAATTTCAAAGGACACGTGTGTAATTTTACCGTCGTCTGATAAATAGTGAGGTGGTAGGGATCCTTCAAATGGCGTCTGTGAGTAACACACAGTACAAACAACGAGCTGTAATTGAATTCTTGGTGGAGGAGAAAGAAAGTGTGAGAAACATTCACAAACGGTTGTGTGCTGTGTATGGAAGTTCTGTGGTAGATAGGAGCACCGTTGGACCTTGGGTATCGGCCTTTTTGTAAATGATATTGCGGAAGGTCTGTCAGGAGAGATATGCCTCTTTGAAGACGATACCAAAGACTACAACACTCTAGACACGCTGGAAGATGGGGATAACATCTTGACGAATGGTAGAGAATTTTGCAGCTATGATTTAATGCTAAAAAAATGCAAGATCACGCTGCAAAAACCCAAGGGAGCCATATGGTATAAGGTATGAAGTACTTCAGTGCATGAAAGAAGAGCGGGATCTGAGGATGATGGTATCAGATGATCTTAGAGTGCCCAAACAGTTAGAAAAAACAGTGAAGAAAGCCAGAAGGATTCTTGTGTGCATAGGGAGAGAAATAGCCAGCAGCAAAAAGGAGGTGAGAATGCCTCTGTATAAGTCTCTAGTAAGATCTCATTTGGAGTACTGTGAACAGTTCTGCAGACCGCACCCTCAAAAGGATATCAATAGGATGGCGTTAGTCCAGAGGGCAGGTACTAAAATGGTCAGTGATCTTCATCATAAGACATATGGGGATGTTCCGTGGAACAAAACCATAGGTGACCCTCTTCCAGTTGAAAGGAAGCTCTGGATTGAGGAGTCATAAGATGAAGGTGAAAGGCAATTTACCTGAGGAAATATTTCTTTATGGAAAAGGTGGTGGATGCATGGAACAGCCTTTCAGTGGAGGTGGTAGAGATGAAAACTGTATCGGATTTCAAGAAAGCATGGGACAAATATAGAGGATCTCTGAGAGAGAGGAAGAGATTGAACCTTCTAGTTCTTATGGATGTGCAGATTGCATAGGCCGATGGTCTTTATCTGCCAATGTTTTCTATGTTTCTATGTTACTTGTCTTTAAAAATGAGGCTTAACATAGATGCCTTAGCATGCCCTTTACTTGATAAAATAACCCTGTTATGTCTATCCTTTTACTTTAGTATGTTTTATGAGCACATATATAGAAATAAAAATGGCTACAGGATTCTTAATTTTCAAAAATTAGCAAGTCATTTCTGGGTCGTAACCATAATAGAGGATACCTGGAACAAACCTCCTCCTGTGTAGTGGGCTCTGTCGCTTTGCAGAAGTGATACGCCTGAGTCGTAAGCGAGAGGGAAGGCACCAACCATGACATCCATTGGGTGAAAGAATGGCTCAATGGAGGGGGTGGGAGGTCAGTCTCAGAGTCTCAGCTCTTGACCAGTGAGAAAAGTGGTAATCCCCCAGGCCTTATATGTATTTTATTTATTTCCCAGTGTTTCCTGAGACTGCCTTTCACAAATTATCAAAGCCTTTCACAATGATAGTCCAAGGAATCTAGACTATTGTTGTTGCTGTTAAGTGCCGTTGAGTTAAGAAAAGATAAAGTAATACACATAAAAGAAAGTTATTTACAGACAGATGTCTTAAAATACCTAAAATTAGAGTATTCTAAAAGAGTAGTAAATTATGGTTGGCCACTGAGTTGGTCGCTGAAAGTCTGCATAAAGAGAAAGGTTTTCAGTTGTATTTTAAGTCATTTATAGTGTGATTCTGAGTGAAGATGAGAAGAGGTGAAGCAACATAGAATAAAGCAGATCAGCACGTGGTAGGGCAATGGACTCTGCTGGAGGAAGGTAGAGTGTATTACTATGTTGGGACCAGTCAGGCTGGAATAAGAGGCTTGTAACGACAAGAAGGGGATGGAAGAGTAAAACGTAACTGCACCTAAACTATCCCGGAGTTAAACATTTCTAAGTGTTTTCTTCAGAAATGTTATTCCCTGCATCGAGTTTTACAATGTAACTATGATGCTTTGTGTTAATGTATGTGAGTTTGTTTCAACATCAGAAGCAGACATTTTATCGCGAAGCACTTACGTATCGCTGAGAAATCTGCTCTCTTTCACTGGGTTCTGCAAGCGGGCACACACACAGGTCAGAAATGGAGACGCCAGAGAAGAGCGTAACAGTCACCAGTATAAGCATTAAGCCTTGGCTATTCGCCAACGGCAGTTCCAAACGATTCCTCTTCTCCAGGGGCAGGGCTGCAACATCCACTTTACACCTAGACGACACATTAACATAGTTAACAAGAAAGGTTCTCAAAGCTAAAGAATGCTTCACGTTAAAATATTTTCACTGTATAGCAGATGTGACCAGCATTACTGGAAAACTGAAAGATAATAAAAAGCCCAAATTTCATCGTTTGTAGGTTCCTCTGTCTTTTCTTATGATCCTTCCCCCTTTCCAGTCTATAATATTCCGTTTTTCTTCTCTTTGGAAGGTTATCATTAGACATGCTGGATCAGGCTCTATTTGTTACCCCAACAAATGAACAGACAAGCAAGCCCACTTAGAGGTGGGAAGTCAGGGTTCAAATTCCACAAATGCTCCTTGTGACCTTGGACATGTCACTTAACCCTCCATTGCCTCAGGTCCAAACACAGATTATACCCCCTCTGGGAACAGGAACATACCTACTGTACCTGAACAGACCTCACCTTAAACCTGAGAAAGGTGTGAGCTAAATCCAATCCCCCCCTTATGGAAATCCTGCAAGAAATGGGGTCTCCTTGTAAGTAAGTACAAACACATTTTACCCACAGCATAAAAAAATGTCAGTAAATTCCAAACGATGCTGGGGCAGATCAGATTAGTAATAAGCTAAATATACCAGACCTGACTTACATACACAGGTATCCTATTGGCCTGCAGATAGCCTGCGCATCTGTAGGCCAGCAGAGCCTCCAATCAATCCTAAGCACTGCCAAAGCACTGGCCTATCAGCAATCTGGGATGACTCGAGCAAGCGAAGAAATCTGATTGGCTACTGAAAATTCTTAACCATCAGCACAGCGGGTTCAGTTTACAAGAATTCCAAGGAAACCAGCTGCAATATTTTCATTCTTAATGGAAGCAATTCCTAATCCTACACAGGGTTTACACTTTTCAGAGGTTATTATTTCACAAGTCGTAGGTGCTCTAAACAGCCAAGTATCTTTGAGTTAGACACCATTCTTCTAACACGGCTTCCAAAATCAGGTTGGCACTGCAGGGAGCTCGAAGTCCTGGTCAACCACCAAGGATTGACAAATGAAAAACACTCCCCTCCCCCCTCCTAATTTTAGGAAAAACTTTATAGGGACTGTTACTGGGTGCCAATTAAGGTAGGGATGCCTGAATGTTTTGTATCATAAGTGCACAATCTGCATTCATCTTTGCAAGCTATGCATGAAAAATGTGGATATCTTGGCAAAATCTTTTTCCTCAGATTCACAAAAGCAGATATTGATTGCATGCTAGTTTTATTAACCCACAATTCTAATTCCCCATTACTGCTAGAGTTCTGTACTAATTAATTGAACTATGTAGTCCAATACCCACCAAAGGTAGAATAGAACGTAATGAAGAATGTGTCGTCTTATGCAAATCGGGGAATTACTCTTCAGTAGGAACTGATGACGGCAAAGGATAACCTATTAGGTCACCTTGTACACAGTGGCTCAAAGTGGCCTGGTAGATCAGTCTGATGACTTGGTGTCACTACTGTCCATTACCATGAGAAAGGCCTAAGTTTCAATTCCTGGATTGGGCCTTTTGCACCCTGTGTTGGCTGGGGCCACTATATAGGCAGTGTTCACAGTCCCTGGGAGGGAAGGAAAAAAGGTGCTCTGGCTGTCAAGAAGGGTGATATCTGGTGGTTAGATTTAGAGACCATGAAATCACGTTTCCAAATTAACCCTAGCATATGGCTGCAATGACCAAACTAATAACAGTGAGGGGAAAATTCAATGGCACTACCTGGAAAGTGGGTGCCGCTGAATATCCCGATTGTGCAGCCACAATCCGGTTAACTTGTATCTCTGCCTCAGCACTGTCCGATCAGTGCTATGGCAGTCTGAAATGATATTCAGTAGAACTATCTGATTAGGGCTGCTAAACATCCAGCTTAGTGCCATTTATCTGACTACCTGGATAAAAGCTTTAAATATCGGGTCTAGTATGGGGATAGTAAAATAGGAGACAGATCCCCAAGTCATTACAAATGAAGGCTCATGCTGTCAGGATCCCACAACTGGCTACATTTGAGCCCGAAGGACAGAAGAGAGGGCCTGGAAATTACAGGAAAAAAACCCCATTAAACAATTTAAAAAGACGTCAAGACTTACGTTCCCAAAAGTTCCTCATGCTTCCTGTTATCTTTACCCCACACCTCAATTTCCAACATGCTCGTCCTGTTGGGGAAGTAGTGAAAATCAAACTGTTCCCTCCATTGAAGATCTGCACTCTTACACTGCATCAAGAAAACATGGTTACTAGATTTACTTTTGTCGTACAATGTCGGCTTAATATCTGATGCATCAAGTCTTTAACATTCCACAAAACAGATAAAAACTGAAGAGCAACATTTTCAGTTCAGCATTTCTCAACTTAACTTATCAAAATACACCACATTCATGGTATGGCTTGGTCACTGTGAAGGTCTGTTGTTTCAGCTTCAGTCCTATTTTTCAAGAATTTATTTGGAATTTTCTAATACAAGCGAGTGCTGCATCTCTCTTCGGACAAAAATATTACATAGCAGGACAAGTTTGTCCAGATTATGTTTTATATCGGTAATCAGAGAACATACAGGCCCCTGTACATTCAGTATAGTATTTCATAGTTTTCTTGAATGGATTCCTGCTTTGCAAATTTGACTCCAATTCAATGAAACAAGAGCAATTATTGGTAGGATAAGTGATAATAAATTACATGGGTTTTAAACATAGAAATAAGACGGCAGAAAAAGACCACATGGCCTATCTAGTCTGCCCTCCCATTCAACTACAATAGTACCCTTTTTTCCTTTACAGATCTTCTGTGTTTGTCCCATGCTTTCTTGAAGTCAGATACTGTCTTTGTCTCTACTACCTCCATTGGGTGACTATTCCACGTATCTACCACTCTTTCCATAAAGAAATATCTCTGCATATTACTCCCGAGTCTATCCCCTTTCACCCTCATCCTATGCCCCCTTATTGCAGAGCTTGTTTTTAATCGAAAGAGGCTCTCCTCTTGTGCATTTATGCCATGGAGGTATTTAAACATATCTATCATATCTCATCTATCCTGCCTTTCCTCTAACATATACATATTAAGATCTTTGTCCTCATATGCTTTATAATGAAGACTACTAATCATTTTAGTAGACATCCCTGCAACGACTCCATCCTGTTTATATCCTTTTGAAGGTGCAGTCTCCAGAATTGCACACAATACTTCCAAATGAGGTCGCACCAAAGACTTACACAGAGGCACTATCATCTTCTTTCTTCTGCTGGCCATTCCTCTCCCTATGCACCCAAGCATCCTTCTAGCTCTCGCCGTTGTCTTTTCTACCTGTTTAGTCACTTTAAAATCATCAGAAAAAATCACGCCCAGGTCCCGCTCTTCTTTTATGGACAGAAGTACTTCACCCCCTACACTGTACCACTCCCTTGGATTTTTGCAGCCCAAATGCATGACCCTGCATTTTTTTTAAGGACTAGGACACTTGATCTAAGAGGTGAGTACACTCTTTTAGCTGGAAGAAAGATCTCTGACTATCACAACAAAACTAGGTAACAGATGCCTGAACCTTGATATAATTGCCAAAAATGAATTACATAACATTTACATAGAAAGACTGGACCAGTGAATCAGAGGCAATTATGTGCACTTCCAAGCCAAAGGCCTAGATCTGATTCCCAATCCAAGCTTCTGTACTTCAGATGGCCAGAGAAGTCGCAGTGATCATGTTCAGAGCACAAGAAGAGGGGACTGTGGATCTGCCACTGCCCAATAGGACTCATTTTCAAGAACTGACCAGTTAAAACTATAGTAGGCTACCACTAGTACTGCCTACAGCCTAAGGACTGCAGTGAAGAAATGTTACAGAGAGCTATTTAATTAATTGCATTGCCCCATTCTTTAGTCATTTGACAAATGCGCCCAATTTCACCCCTTTTCTTAAAAATACGCACTCTCCATCTAAATGTCATCACAGACTAAGACCTGCTACTTGACTGTATGAATAAACAGGAAGGACCAATTTCCTCTTGTGGGCAGGGGAGACGAGTTCCTCCTATTACATAGACATTTTTGCAATTTTGGAATACAGAAAACAAGAGGGACTGAAAACCTCTTTAGGAAGAACACAGGTTCCTCAATGCTTGTATTGGGTCAAGCAGTGATATCCCAGGTCCCTTTTAATAATGGTTTATGGACCTTATAAGGAGATAGAACAGAGCCGGTGAACTGAAGGAGGAAATCTCCCCCCCCCCCCCGAGCTTCGGGGAAGCAGGTTTGGAAGGGGCTTCAGTTTCCCGGTGATACTGGCGACTCCCAAACCCATCCCCGGGTGAGGAGCCGCTGCAGTTGCAGCCTATGGTACAGATGCAGCTTCCTGGGCACCCCTCCCTCAGTGCCGAAGCCGGTGAGGAGCGGCTGAGCGCGAGGGAGGGCAGACACGGAGAGCAGATACTCTGAAGCAGTTTCCCGGGCGCACCTCCCTCAGCGCTGAAGACAAATATGGGTTTTAAAAGCAAAGAGCCTGATATTCAGCGCTGGTGACTAGTGCGATTACGATGGCTAGCTGCCAACGCTGAAGAGATAACCCAGATAGTCAATGCCGGGGTCATATCTGGCCACTGGCCGCACAGCCTCTAAAGCCGCTGAAGCTAACCGGGCTGCTGCCCGCTTAACTTCCACGGGTAAAAATAGGCCAGCTTTTCTCCACCTCTCTTTGCGCGCAGGCTGCTAACCGGGCAGCAGTGCAATATTGCCGCTACCCAGTGAGAGATGGGCGCCATCTCCAAACGCTCCAGAATGCTCACGGCATGCCCCAATGCTACACAGTTAGCATTGGGGTGTGTAGCAGCGTAAATCGGGGCTACTCAGTGGCATTAACCATGTTAGTATCGCTGAATATCCTTCTAAGCTGCATTTACATGGTTTACAAATGCCTTCGAATATTGGGCCTAAACATCTCATTGTGGAATATCATCATAGAGAGTTATTCACAGGCTGCCACATCTCCTACTGGGCCAACAAGAAAGGTGCTGAAGACATGAGCTGGAGGCCAGATGGGCTCCCTTCTTAGAAAGCGCTCAGAAAATCATTCATTCTTTAACATCTCTTTTGTCAATTCAATAAAAGATATTGCATTCTAGGGAGGTCTGAGTAGTATGAAATGCAAACAGGTCCATTATGGTACAAAAAGAAATCTTACTTACTCCACCGTCATAGCATGGACTTTGAAGTGCATACCTTACTCTTGTACCGTTGGTCTCCCATTCGGAATATGACAAAAGAGGCTGGTGTGCTGCCTTCCAAGATATTCCTCCCTTCCAATAACGTGATGGTGATGATTCCATTCCACAGCTGGTTCTTCCGCATGGATTCCGACAACTGAAGGCTCTGCATAGAGCTTGACTAACGGAGAATGAAGCACAAGTGAGAGAGATCCTATTGCAATGCAGCAGATCGAAGTCCACAAGCCTGAAGAGGAGAAACTAAATAGACTGCCATTCACAACCACTACTAGCCAGAAAGCACAGTTACTTACCTGTAACAGGTGATCTATGGGAATAGCAGGAATAAGTCTTCACATATGGGGTACGTCGCTACTGACGGAGCCTGCGCGGGAACGCTCCCCAGCGTCCCAAAAAAGGAAAGCTTTTGGGAGCATCCCACAGCGCCTGCACGCTGCCTTCCCGCCTTTCCTAACTGCCTCTCTCCAGTTCGAGTTTTAAAGCTGAGACAAAGAGAGAGAGAGGAAAGGAAAGATAGATAGAGAGATACAACTCCTAGGGGAGGTGGGTGGGTTGTGAAGACTTATTCCTGCTGTTCCCAGAGATCACCTGTTACAGGTAAGTAACTGTGCTATCTCCAGGAACAAGCAGGAATGAATCTTCACATATGGGGACTCCCCAGCTAGAGATGCCTGGGAGATCCCCAAGGTTGTGAGACCCTGAGAAGGGCTCTACCTCCTCCCATGGATCTCAGGCATCCAACCAGGGATGGAGGGTAGGAGTTGATTAAGCATGGAACAGGTGTTTGAGAACAGCCTGACCAAACAAGGCATCCCGGCAGGAGTCCTTGTCCAAACAGTAATGGGCTGTGAAGGTATGAACCGAGGCCCAGGTGGCCGCTCGACAGATCTGGTCGATGGACACATAATTTAGATGAGCCATAGAGGTGGCCATGGCCCTCACATTATGAGCTGTGACATGGCCCTCCAGAGAAAAGTTCTTACTCTGGTAGGCGAAAGAAATACACTGAGCAATCCAATTGGACAGTGTCCTCTTAGAGACTGGAAGTCCCAAATGAGAGGGATCAAAAGCAACAAAGAGTTGAGAAGACTTTCTATGTTGCTGTGTCCTTTGTAAGTAAAAAGCAAGAGCCCTCTTACAATCCAGGGTATGAAGATTCCTCTCTGCACTTGATGCATGAGGACCTGGAAAAAAGACAGGTAAATATACCTCTTGGTTAAGATGAAAAGGTCAGACCACTTTAGGCATAAAGTGTGGATTGGTCCTAAGGACTACCTTATCATGATGGAACCTTGTATAAGGTGGATTAAGGTGGATTAGTTCACTGATGCGGCGAGCTGAGGTGACTACAATAAGAAAGATAACCTTCCAGGAAAGAAATTTCAAGGAGGTGGTGGCTAAGGGTTCAAAGGGTGGCTTCATGAGCTGACCAAGAACCAGATTCAAGTCCCATGCCACTGGAGGTGGTCTAATGGGAGGTTTAGTTAAAAGAAGGCCTCTCATGAATCTTGCAATAAGAGGATGAGAGGAAACAGGTTGTCCATTGAGAGACTTGAGAGATGCTGCAATAGCACTCAAATGGACCCTTACTGAATTCGTTTTGAGGCCTGCATGGGAAAGATGCAGGAGATACTCTAGTAAAGAATTTGAAGGTATTGCTAGAGGGTTAATACCCTTCTCAGCACACCAAATGGTAAACCTTTTCCATTTAAAAGCATAGGAACGTCTAGTAGAAGGCTTTCTGGAAGCATGAAGGATATCCCTTACTTGCTGAGAAAGATGCCAATCTTGAAGGTCTAAGCCTTCAGCAACCAAGCCCTGAGATGGAGAGATTGGGGGTTTGGGTGCCACAACGTTCCCCCCTCCTGAGACAGGAGATCTGGAGCAGACCCTAAGTCCAGGGAGGGAGCTTGAGAGAGATGCAGAAGTAGAGGGTACCACACTTGGCGTGGCCAACGTGGAGCTATGAGGATCATAGTCCCTCGATCTCTCTGAAGCTTGAACAGGGTCTTGGGAATTAGGGGAATGGGTGGAAAGGCGTACAGGAAGTCTTGACCCCAATGAAGGAGGAAGGCATCCCTAGCCTGAACTCCCTGACACGGAATTCTGGAACAGAATCGGGGAAGTTTTGCATTCCACGGACTTGCAAAGAGGTCTATGTCCGAGGTTCCCCAAATTCGAAAGATTCTATCTGGTCCGTATGAAGGGACCATTCGTGTGGAAGCAGAACTCGACTGAGTCTGTCTGCCCAAGAGTTTTGAACTCCTGGAAGGTATACTGCCAGAAGATGAATTTGATGCTCTCTGGCGAAGGCCCACAATCTCAGAGCTTCGTTGCAAAGCGACAGAGAGCCAGTCCCCCCCTGCTTGTTCACATAGAACATGGCTACTTGGTTGTCCGTGTGAATGAGGACTGTCTTGTAGCTGAGCAGGGTATGGAAGACTCTGAGAGCCAAGAAGATTGCTCTGAGCTCTAAGATGTTGATATGTAGGGAGGTCTCCTGTGGGGACCAAATGCCCTGGGTGGAAAGGTCTTGAAGATGAGCTCCCCAACCCTTTGGAGAGGCATCTGTTGTAAGGATTGCTTGGGGTAACAACTGTTGGAAGGGGGACCCCAGCAACAGATTTTGAGTGGACTTCCACCACTGGAGAGACCAAAAGAGGTGCCTGGAGGTTGCTATTTTGTCTGACAGACCCCCTGATGCCTGGGTCCACTAGGTGGACAAAGTCCATTGAGCTGCCCTCATGTGAAGGCGCGCATAAGGGACCACATGCACGGTGGATGCCATGTGGCCTAGCAGTTGTAACATCTCTCGAGCAGTTAGATGGGTTTTTAACTGAATCTGAGAGGCTAACTGCACTAAGCGTAGGCAACGGGCCTGGGGAAGATAGGCCCTTGCAGTTGTGGTATCCAGCAAGGCCCCTATGAACTCTAGAGACTGAGTGGGGTGAGTTGGGACTTTGGAATGTTTATCACCAGTCCCAGATACTGCAGAACACGCATTGTGCAGGCTAGGGAAGTCTGGGCCTTTGATTGGGATGAAGCTCGGATGAGCCAGTCGTCCAGATATGGGAATACAAATATTCCCAGAGTGCGTAGAAATGCAGCTATTACTGCCATGCATTTTGTGAACACTCTTGGAGCAGAGGCCAGACCAAAGGGACGCACCCTGTATTGGTAGTGCTTTCCCTGATAAAGGAACCGAAGGAACCTTCTGTGTGCTGGATGGATGAGTATGTGGGTATACGCATCCTTGAGATCTAGAGAACAAAGCCAATCCTGACTCTGAAGGAATGGAAGGAGAGTACCTAGAGAAATCATCTTGAATTTCTCCTTGCATAGGAATTTGTTCAATTCTCTGAGATCTAATATGGGTCTGTAGCCCCCTGTTTTCTTTGGAATTAGAAAGTAGGGGGAGTAGAACCCTGAGCCCTGTTGAAGAAGAGGTACTTCTTCTATTGCCCCTTGGGCAAGGAGGGTAGAAATCTCGTGACCCAGAAGGTCGAGGGGAGATGTTGGAGAATTGAACTGTCTCACCATGGTGTAAGGAGGAAGGTTTGAGAAATGAAGTTTGTACCCTTCCCTTATAATGGAAAGGGTCCACTGCTCTGCTGTGATTTACTCCCATCTGGGAGCAAAGTGAGTTAACCTTCCTGGAATGGTGAGAGGCTCTGGTTCTTTTAGAGACAGAAAGGCTAAGTTCTCTAGCTGCAAGTCAAAGGCCCTGAGGAGGCTGAGGCTGTTGGGCTACAGTAGGCCTTGCAGCCTTAGGCTTGGCCTGTTTGGGTTGTTGACGCTTTGCAGCAAAACGACCTGCAGAAGATGTCTGTTGACCATAAACAGGATAATATCTTCCCTTCTTGGGAAAATATGCCTTTTTGAATAACCTCTTCTGGACAGGATTAGAGGTAGACTTTGAAAGCCTATCCAAAGCAGAATTTTCTGCATCTATTTGAGTGGCCTTGGCTTGCCAATCTTTGCCAAACAGGTTTTCACCTGTACAAGGAAGATTTCCTAATCCATCTTGGACCCAGGGTTCCAAATCAGAAGCTTGTAACCAAGCAATTCTGCGTGCACCTATGGCAATGGCCGAGGCTCTGCTGGCTCCCTCAAAAGAGTCAAAGGCTGCACGGTTAAAAATTTTGGAAACATCCTGGGCATGCTTAAGCCAGGTATGAAATTCTTCCTTTTTATCTTCTGGAAGAAAAGGAAGAAAAGTTTGCAGATGATCTGTAACTTCCTTCAGAAACATCCCCATATAGAGACTATAGGAGTTGATTCTGGCAACAAGCATACTGGCTTGGAAACTTTTCCTGCCAAAAGCATCTAAGGTTCTACATTCTCTTCCTGGAGGAGCAGATGAGTGCCTCTTTGCACTCTAACTTTTTCATAGCAGACTCTACCACAATAGAATGGTGAGGGAGCTGAGCTTTATGAAATCCAGGACAAGGAGGGACACGATACATGGTATCCAACCTACGAGAATGAGAAGAGATGGTGAGAGGAGTCTCCCATATGCCCATCATGTGATCATAAAGGATCTCATGAATTGGCAAAGTGGCTGCTTCTTTAGGAGCCTTGGGATATTGCAAAATATCCAATTTCTTGGCTATAGGCTCTGACTCAGGGGCTACTGAGATAGAAAGCCCCTTGGCCACTTCCCTTATGAAGTCTTGAAAAGACAAGTCTTCTGGAGGGAACATTCTTCTTTTTGGAGAAGAAGGCTCCTGAGGAAGGAGTACCGATGCTTCGACAGAGGCCTCCGATGCATCAGAGTCTTCGGAGGAATCGAAGTATCGCCTGTCCGGATGCTCTTGTAAAGCCCGATACGCGTACCGGGTGGCATCGACATCGGGAGTCATCGTACCGAATCGGTACCGATAGGCATCATCGGACAGGGTACCGCTGCAGTCGACACCGAAGCCGATGTCGATGCAACCGGTACCGGCACCGGAACCGGTATCGGAACCGATGTCGGAGCCGGTACCGACAACGAAGCTTGTTGCGGTACCAGCGGCGTCGCAGCTTGTATGAATGCCGTAATGGCACGCTGCATGGTCAGAACATTCTGATCCATCGACGCCATGAATGTCTGGAGGTCGGTACCGGCAGATTCCACCGGTACCCCAGAACATTGCAACAGGTGATCGGTCGAGGCCGTGCCATCGATGTCAACCTGTGACCCCATGGGAGGAGATTTGGAAGCCGGAGCTTCCCGCCGGGGTACTTTTGCCGGTGCAGGATCCTCGAGGGCAAGCCCGGAGGCATCTCGATGCTTACAGGGAGATCTACCCTTCGAGGACCGGCTGGACTTATGTTTGGTTACCTGAGATCCATAGGAGGAAGAAGAAGCCCTGGAAGACGTTGATGCCACCGAAGCTGCATCAGAGGGAAACAGTGTACTGAGCTTGGCTGCTTGGTTCTGTAAACCTCTTTTAGACATCATGGAGCAGGATGCACAATCCGTGATGGAATGGTCAGGACCCAAACATTTAAGACACCGGTCATGGGTGTCGGTAACAGAGACGGTACCACTGCACTTAGTGCATTTTTTAAAGCCGGAAGTGGGCTTTTCCATGAGGAAAGATTCTGTTAGGCCTAAGGCCCAACAGAGAAAAAATACACTGAAGTGGAACGGAAAATATCCTTTTTTTTTTTTTTTTTGAAGAAAAGAAAGGAAAGACCGACGGTACCAGTCCGACGTCGAAGAAGGCAGACGCGCAACCAAAGAAATAAAATAAAATAAAGAACTTCTTCAGCGGTGACAGGAACACGACCTGCTGGCTCTGCGGAAAAGAAGAACTGGAGAGAGGCGGTTAGGAAAGGCGGGAAGGCAGCGCACAGGTGCTGTGGGATGCTCCCAAAAGCTTTCCTTTTTTGGGACGCTGGGGAGCATTCCCGCGCAGGCTCTGTCGGTACCGACGTACCCCATATGTGAAGACTCATTCCTGCTTGTTCCTGAAGATAAAGTGCTAGCATGGTATGGAATAAAACTGCATAAACCGAAGAGGTTACTTAGTAAAATGCACAGTGAAATTGGTTGAGATGGGATTCTTGTAGGCAGCTCTATTCTAAGGACATTATCCATCGTTATCACAATCTCTTGCATGTATTTTTACCTACCTATTAAAATCGCTAACATGCAACAATTCTGAAAGAAATGAGCTGAGAGCCAATGGAGCTCTTACTAAGATTAAAAAGCTGCGATAACAGAAGTTCGATAAAGACGAGTTACTACTTGTACTAGGAAGTAGATGGGACGCTGCTAGCTTATGATGCTGGTTATTGAGAAAACATCACTACCAAAGCACCAAGAGTATATCAATTAACTGGATACATAGAGCAATAGCACAGTAATGGTAAACTTGTCATAAGAGGGTCCAAAGATAGACAAATCAAGTAGCCCAATGCTCAATTTCCACCTGAAAATCAATGAAGATTCAAGGAGACACGTACCTATCAACTTAACAACCTCAAATGCTGAGCACTCCATAATAGCCAAGATCAACCAGTTTACCCTCTTCCTGAAAGAATATTCCAGTTCTGCAGTTTGCCCACTTCTTCCCTGTTACTGAGAAATATTTCAACCCCTGGATTTCAAGGAACTCATTTAATTTAATTGACAGCTAATGATATAAGAAAAGGGTGATTTGCTCACATTTTTAGAGACGTTTACATAGTTGGTAGAGGGAAAGGAGAAGGTTTAAACGCATTTCAAAGCACAAATTTGGCATTTGTGAAAGTTTATAATCATGGAATGCACAAACACAAACTTTCACCTGCACTTTCCAAACCAGTTTTGAATCCCACATAAGCACAGCTCTGCTATCCACCTCATTATAATGCACTATTTGACTTCCCAAGCACGCTGCCTGAGCGTACCTACAGTACGGCACCTTGGAAAAGAAAATGAGATTTTGATTCATAAATCCAGCTGTAACAATTTTTTTCTATTTGGGCTTGCAGGCCAAAAAGCTAAAACATGATTGTTCCCATGGACATACTTCAAAGCCCCAGCAGATGTATTCCTCCCTAAATACTGCAACTATTTCAAAATCCTTTTTACAAAAATGGGAGTAATGTCCACAAGGGATCAAAAGGGCATCCTACAGTCTGGCAACTGCTTGAGAAAAATGGCAGCGCTTCTATGAAATATGCCCTAAAATAATTTTGTGGCTTGCTATGTCCTAATTTCAAATTGAATGTTTATCTTGGAAAGGCTTCTATCTAACTTGTCCATAAAACAGTTCCACTTAGCTCTGTGAGCCCTGTGAAAATGGAATCCAAAGCTGACTATTAAAGGGGGCCTAGAGATTGCTTCCATATGGCAGAACAGCATGGGAGTGGAGGGCTAAGGCCTACAGCAGGCCCTGCTTGGCTGCAGCTCCCCATCTATCCATTGGACACTCATTGCATTACAACAGAACATCTGGATTATTGCTTGTAATGTCCCTGGGAAATATCCACTTCCCATCAAAGCCTTTATCTATCTCAGTCGTACTTTGAACATTTCAGTTTTTAACATAGTCCTGTCTGAAGCGATGTGCTTGCTGTTTTAAGTTCACATTTCTAGTCCTTTCCCTCCCTCCCCCTCCCACGCCTCCAATTTAAGTTAACACAGACCAAATGAGAAAATCATCAGCATGAGATCTTTCTGTGAAACACTACTCCTTATTTGTTTTATTACAGGCTTTACTGGATAAAATGCAATCATTTTCCCCGTTTCCGTTTTTTCAGAGGGTACACTTTTTTCGATCGTACATTTGCCCACTGATTCCTGGTCTCTCGCCAAAATATTCCTACTACACCCTCATTCAGCAAACCTCAATCCTTGGAATTATTTGTAGCCTTTAAGAATGAAAAAGACACCATTCCAAGTAACAGCTTTAGACTGTTGAGCCTTCAGTTAATTTCCTTATGAGCTTCATAAAATAGCTTTGTGAATACTTATCCCAAGGAAAGAAAGGAAGATATTTCCTAGATTTAGGGTAGCGATAGGGGGGTATATAGATGATATGATTCTTTAATCTTTATATCATGAAGCTAGGAAGAGAGTGAGCATCAAAAAAAATGTCAATTTGGCTATTCTGTACATCCAACATGCTAGCAACTAAAACTCAAGCAATAAAGGAGTCAATATTCATAAGCATTTATCCGAATAGCAGGTAAGTGCCACTAGCCTAGAGCTATCCAGCAATTTTTAGCAGCTCTATCCGAATAGCGTTGTTGAGAATCTCCTTGAACCCTCGGCAGTACCTGGATAATGTCAGAGCTGTCTGAGTCCAAAGCAAGGGAAATGCTGACAGGTATCATGTGAGCAGTGATATTCAGTTCATTATCCAGATAGCTTTCTGCATAAAGTTAGGACAGAAACAACTTTATACAGATAACTAGGCACTAAGGGAGGCTAAGGCCTTTGCTGAGAGACTAAGAGGCCGATTCCACAGAATCCACATCCGATCCACAGACACTTTAAAACAGAAATGGGCACAATTCCATACCAATCCCATATCCTCGGGTATAGAAATGCCTGCGTTTATGGAATTGGCACATAGATGTGTCCGGTGCGGCACGTCCAACGTGCTGTTCAGCTGGCCCGTGCACATATCCAGCATGAGGCTCGCACATGGGTCATAGAGGGATGCAGAGAAACCTGTCCCCACCGATATTATGGGACATAGGTAAACGCTGCAATTGTTTTGGATGTCCCTGGGCTCACCGTATTCTGAAAAGATGTGTGTTTCTAATTCTGCCAGTCTCTGAAATATACCCATGGATGCCTCCTCAGTTAAAACATGCATCTCCTAACCTACTCTCTCACTGACAGTGTTGTGCTAATGTAAGCTAGAGATAAATACTGATAATACATGTTATGATCTTTTTTACGCTGTTCGACACTACACTACGTTAGTTAACTTGTTACACACGGTTCTAGCTTAAATATACTGTTTGTTTATTAAACTGTGTTTGTTTAATTTATGATGTTCTATGTAAAAGTTATGACGTTCTATGTAAAACAAACTGCGCTTTGTTAATTGTTGTTAATTGTACACCGCAACTGAACTTTGGAAGATGCGGTATATAAATGTTAAATAAATAAATAAATAAATTAAATAAATAAATAAATAAATACTGATGCAAACCAGACTATGTTTCATGCCCAGAACACTGCAAAGTAATCTCAGTGCACTCTAAGATATAATAAGATCAAGCAGATATTAACATGCTTGTCATAGTATACCTTGCATCAAAATGTACATGGCAGTATAATAACTCCTCAGTTATTCTTACATGATCATCTCTAAAAACACTCTTTAACATGCTAAGTATGGACCTTTACCAACCTCACAAAAACCTAAACTAACTGCAGTACCCCCAAAGGATGCATTGTACTGCTGAGCGACATAACTATGCTCTTCTAATGTCTATGGCTGTTTGGCTATGGCAAATGTTTCCAACATATCTGAGTACTAGCATGTCTCAGAGTAGCTCCCTACACGTGACTACACCTGTCCCATACAATGTTCACTCTCTATCCTGGCTTATGTTCATCTGTATACATCTGCTATCTGTGGGGCAACCCTGCCTGCCTTCCCACAGTCTGCTTTGTGGTAATGCTCCCCTGGTCAGGCCTGTGTGAGCATGGGAGGGGGGATCCCTGTGCCATCTTAACAAATAGCAAGCCTCCAGATATATCACCACTCTAGCAGCTCGTATAGATCATATTTATTTATTTATTTAACTGTATTTATATCCCGCTTTTCACTGGGTCAAAGCGGTGGGACATTTAACAAAAAGGGGGGGGGGAATCAATGGTGGGGGGGGGCCCATCACCGGGGGTTCAACAATGATGATTTTGGGATGGACATAGAGACTGACAGGGTAGCATAGTTACTGATCTGGAGCTTTTGAGAAAAATAGGGGGATTCCTATTCAGAGATGTTCTTGGAATAGGACGGTTTTTAGCTGCTTTTTGAATGATGGGAGATCACCATTGTTCCTGATGTGGTTTGGTAGAGAGTTCCAGAGGGATGGGGCATAGAGTTCAAAGGCTCTGTTGCAGGTCCGTTGTGTTGCCTTGGTCCTTTTGTGGGGGACTGCAATGGAGCTGTTGGAGGATTGTCTGGTCGTTCTGCTGTGGGTTGGTCGAGGTAGTAGGGAGCAGAGTGGGGTGCCTTGTGTTTGGTGGATGGTTTTGTGGGTGAGTAGGAGAGCTTTGTATTTGATTCTTGCTTCGATGGGGAGAATATGGAGGTCCCTCAGAATTGGGGTGATGTGGTCCTTTTTCTTTGCATTGTGAATTATTCTCGCCGTGGTGTTTAGGGCAATTCGGAGAGGATTGGTTTGTGTGGAAGGTAGGCCATGGTAGATTACATTGCAGTAGTCTAGATGAGGGAGTGTCAGAGCTTGCATTACTGTCCTGAAGTCCTGTGGTTCGAGGAGAGGTCAGAGACGTTGTACCGTTTTTGCCTTGTGGAATACTGTTTGAGTGGTCTTGTTGATTTGCTGCTTAAGGGTTAGGGCTTGGTCAATGATAATGTTGAGATATCTTATGTGTGGTTGTATTTGGATTTGCATGGTTCCCATGGTGATGTGAGTGGGTGGTTTGAAGTCTGGGTCTTTTGTCACTATGAGAGCCTCGGTCTTCTTTATGTTAATAAAGATCATAGACTGGGTAAGGATATAGGCCACATAGCACAATCTGGGGACTGTTGGCACAACATCAGTCATGTCTCCCAGTGCCTGGCCCAGCTGATGTATGGCTGCCCTGTCACACTGACATCTGATAACACTGTGGTCATCTATATGGTCCAGTTAATGGCCAGGCATTCATGCCCTCCCTGACTTACAGATCAGCACATCAGATCCTCCTATGCAACCCTCAAACCACACACACATAATCTCACTTGCTGTCACAAAAGACATAATTCAGGGAAAAAGATGCTCAGTACCTCTAACAAAAAGCTGGCATACCATTATAGCATGAAGTCCCAGATCTACAAATATGATCCCTCTTTCTCACTCAAACAAGATCCTGTTGCAGACTCACTCACATACAACTCTTATATCAACATTCCTATTTTACATATCACAGGAATTGTTAGGGTCCCCCAGATTAGCTCCTTTAGCACAAACAGCAAATGTCAGCATAGCCAGAATAATCACAATTGCTCTTCTTAAAATGTATTAATGCAAGGTCGGCCCATCCACTAAGCGAGCTAGGTGGCCACCTAGGGCGGCCAGTCCGGGTGGGTGGCGGCGGCAGCAGCAGCACACTTGGATGGCTGTACCAGCCCCCCCCCCCCCCCAGCAGCCGCTGATTCCATTTGGGGGAGAGAGGCGGGCAGCAACAGTATTTCCAAAAGCAGCGGCTAAAAAGTCACCACTTTTGGAAATACTGCCGCTGCCTGCCTCCCCCACCAGAAACAGAATCGGCGCAGATGGGGGGGGGGGGGTTGGCAGCAGCTGAGGGGGGTGGCATCAGCTGGGGGGGCTTCATCTGGGGCGCAGCGTCAGCAAGGGGGGCAGGGTCAGTGTGCAGGGGGCCAGCATCAGTGGAGTTTCTGCCTAGGGTGGCAGAAACCCTTGGGCCGGCCCTGATTTAAGAGTAGTTATTAATGCCTCTTTAGCTTACAAGATTCTCTCACCCATGATTTCTGTTCATTATAAATGCATTTTATGGTGTTTTACAGATCATAGTCACACCAGTTTGCAGGATACTTGTCACAACTTATATACAAATATAGCAGAGTAATTTCTAAGTACTGGCCTTATTCCACGTCTCCAGCAGGAATACTGGGCATGTCTATGGGGAACACATAAAATGTACATGTGCCTTTCCTGAATACGCAATATACATCTCCGTGGCAAAAAATGCCCATGTTCTGCCCCTCCCAGGCATGTTCTGAGATCCTAGTCTTTGCACCATGGATGTGCATTGGAGCCATGTTTCGAAATATGGGAGGAGACGTTTTCGGGAGATATCTCATGTGCACATGCAAATGACCTATTCAGTTTATAGAATAATCCCTTAAATGAATTATTTGCTCCAGTCTTTACTGAAGAAAATTTAGGGGAGATACCCATGCCAGAAATGATATTTAAAGGTAATGAATCAGAGGAATTGGTACAAAACTTAGTGAACCTGGAAGATGCAATTTGACAAAGAGTAGCAAATTACCTGGACCAGATGGCTTACATCCTAGGGTGCTGACAAAACTCAAAAATGAAACTGCAACCTACTAATAGTAATTTGTAAACTAACATTAAAACGGTCTACAGGCTCTGAAGACAGGAGAGTGGCCAAAATAACACCGATTTTTATAAAGAGTTCTGGTGCAAGTCAGGAAACTACAAACTGGTGAGCCTACTGTCATTTCCAGGCAAAATGGTAAAAACTATTATAAAGAACAAACTTACTGAAGATATAGATAGTCATGGTTTAATGAGACAAAACTAACATTGCTTTAGCAAAGGGAAATCTTTCTTCGCCAATCTGCCACATTTTCTGATGGTGTGAATAAATAGCTGAGCTGGTGGACACAGTATAGCTGGATTTTCATAAAGCTTTTTATGAAGTCTCGCATGAGAGACTCTTGAGGAATTAAAAATGTCATGGGATAGGAGGCAATGTTCTATTGCTGATAAGGAGCTAGTTCAAAGAGAGAAACAGTCAATTTTCTCAATGGATTTATTTATTTTATTTATGCATTTATTTATTCATTCTTATATACCGCTTCATCTATGAAATCAAAGTGGTTTACATTGAACAAACTTGTTACAAAGAACATATTGTAACAGGATAGGGCATAAGGTCTTACATAGTGAGTAGATAGAAGATGATAAAGGTATATAGTAGAGTACCCCAGGAATTTGTGCTGGGCCCACTACTTTTTAACATATTTATAAATGATCTGGAAATGGGAACATGTAAGGTGATCAGATTTGCAGATGACACAAAATTATTCAAAAGCTGTTAAATCACAAGAGGACTGTGAAAAATTGCAAGAGGACCTTGAAAAATTGGAAGACTGTCCATCCAAATGGCAGATGAAATCCAGTGTTGTCAAGTGAAAAGTTATGTACTTAGGAGGTCATTCCAGAAAGTGAATAAGGCTTTGTAAGTGTACCAGGGACGTTTATCTCCTGAAAACGTCTATAAGTGTATTCCGGTACATAGCCGCCACAGACGTTTATCTCGCTAACATGGGGATGTCAGAACATCATTCAGGAGGGGCGGAACAGAGGCATGGTCTTCCATGGAGACGTATAAAGCATATTCAGGAAAGGCCCGTGTACGTTTTGGGAGGTTCCCACAGATGTGCCTATTATCCATGCCGGAGACATGGATTAAGGCCAGTACTTAGAAAATATTCTGTTACGTTTGTATAAAGGTGGTGGCTAGTCTGTTGTAAACTGGTGGACTGCAGTAGGGAAAACCACCACAAGATGCATTTATTTAAAGAAAATAAATCAGAGGTGTAGGAATCTTGTAAGCTAAAGAGGCATTAATAACTACCCTGAAAGAAATTTTAAGAAGAGCAATAGTGATTATTCTGATCATGCTGACATTTGCTGTTTGTGCTAAAGGAGCTAATCTAGGGGACCCCAACAATTCCTGTGTCCTGAAAAATGTGATTGTTGATATAGGAACAGTATGTGCGTGAGTATGAAAAGGAATCTTGTTTGGGTGAGAAACAGAGATTATATTTTGAGTCCCGCGACTCCATAATATTATGTTATACCTACTGTTATGTATAGGTTCAGAGCATCTTTTTGGCAGAATGATGTTTTTTGTGACTGAAAGTGAGGGTGTGTGCATGTGTGTATGGTTTGAGGGTTGCATGGGAGGATCTGGTGGGCCCATCTGCAATTCAAGGGGGACATGAATACCTGACCAGTACCTGGGCCATACGGATGACTGCAGCATCACCAGGTGCCAATGTAATAGGGCAGAAAAATTACAAAAGGTTCTCCCATAGCTAAATGTCAAAACATATTCCTTTCAAAAATAGAGACCCTCAGAATAAGAGCATTCAACAGTGCAGGCAGTACTGAAACATTCCATGTATATTGTGATGCAAGGTGTGTCATGACAAACATATCACTTTCTACTTGCTGTTATTATATCTTTGAGTGCACTGAGATTACTTTGCACTGTTCTGGGCATGCAACGGTCTAGTTTTCATCACCATTTATGTATCCTCACTATTTATGTGCAGTTTGCATCAGCACAACACTGTTAGTGAGAGGAGCAGCTTAGGAGATGCACGTTTTAACAGAGGAGGCGTGGCCGTCTGAGATGTCCATGGGTATGTGGCGGAGATGGGCAAGATCGGAAACGTCCATCTTTTCAGAATACGGTGAGCGCAGGGATGTCCACACTGTTTGTTGTGTATACCTGAGTCTCATCATAACGGCGGGGCCCATGTTTCTCCATAGTGGTTTGCTCGTGCCACGACTGAAATGTCTGTGGCCCCAGTTCCAGAACGGCGTGTGCATCCATACCCGCGGCTGCGGAATCAGGATGAAATCAAACCTGTTTGCGGCCCGGACGTTCATGTTATGGAATTAGCCTCCACGTGAAGAACATCAAACATTACAGTTATAAGATGCACGATTCCACATCAGGTGCTACCACCCAGGAAAAGGATCTAGGTGTCATCATGGATATGATGTTGAAATCCTCTGCAGCAGCAGCAGCCAAGAAATCTAATAGAATGCTAAGAATTAAAACAAAAGGAATGAAGAATAAAATAACGAAGATCACAATGCCTCTGTATTGCTTCTTGACTATTGTATGCAATTCTGGTCACCACATCTAAAAAAAGATACAGTGAAAGTAGAAAATGTACAGAGAAGGGCAACCAAAATGATGACATGGATGCCCCTATTAGGATAGGCTTAAAGGGTTAGGGCTCTTCACCTTGGAGAAGAGATGCCTGAGGGGAGATATGATAGAGGTCTATCAATTAATAAGCAGATTAGAACAAGTAAATGTGAATCCGTTGTTTGCTCCTTCAAAAAGTGTAAAGACTGCTGTTGAAATGCAGTAAAAAGTAGTATATTTAAGGCTAATCAGTGAAAATATTTCTTTACTCAACACTTAATTAAGCTCTGCAATTTGTTGCCAGAGGATGTAGTAGAAGCTGTTAGTGTAGCTGGGTCTAAAAAATGGTTTGGACATGTCCCTGGAGGAAAAGTCCAAAAACCATTATTAAAGTAGACTGGGGTAAATCTATTGCTTATCCCATGGAATCTGTCTACTTATTGAAATCCTGCCAGGTATTTGTGACCTGGATTGGCCTCTGCTGGAAAATAGGATACTGGACTTGACAAATCATTGGCCTAACTCAGTATGGCAAATCTTATGTTCTTTCATTTCTAGTTCTCTTCCTGTGGCTGTGTGTAATTTGTAGGCTACATCTACAAAACAAAGGTAAAGTCCTTGAAGTTAGGCCTATAGATCTCTGTTCTATAACATGTGAGATCCAGATTAAGGTGCCCTGAGCTGACAGGACTGGACGCACCATAGAGGTGGTTTGCTCCAACCCAGGGGGAAACAACTTGGCTGACACGGTTAGTCAACCAGTGATTCCAAGGATGTTCCTCAGCAGAGGTATCCCTCCCAACCTGAAGGGTGGCTTCTCATTGTCTGGGCAAGACTAGTTCAACAGGTGCAGGGCAGAACTGGGAGACAATTGAGAATACCTGAGGCAAAAGTTAAAATGAAAATCTTCTTCAATTGGTGGCTTTTGGCTGGTCACGATATGAGATCTTCCAGACCCAAATAGTAGAAAAAAATACACCACCCATACACACAAACACGTACACATATATATATTATAGTATACATATGCATACAGAGAGAGAGAGAGATGGATGCTAGAGACAAAAGCCTACAGCAATTACCAGTGTGACTCAATTTTATATATAGTTGTGGTCAATATTATTGGCACCCTTGCAGTTCAACCCCTTAATGTCCAATATCGCCTTAAAAAAGGGGCCAGTGAAATGGCTTTGGACTAAATATGCACACATATTTGACACATAAAAGAATAAAATAAAACAAGATCAATTCAAAAAAGGAAACAGTAGGAAATACTATAAAAACTGGGACATTGCCAGGACATGATTATTGTCACCCTTATAAACAATTCAAATCAGTTTGAACAGAAGCACCACATTCCCACTGCAGTAAAATTAGACGCACCTGTGATCAACTGTCATACTCATATGATTTGAATCAACCAATGAATGATGGCTCTAATATTTAAAATGGCCACAATCACTCCCTGTTCCATTTTCACAATGGTGAAGACAAGAGAGCTGCCTGAGACCATCAGAAAAGCTATTATCACCAAATATCAAAGGGGTACAAGGCTATCTCGAAAGACCTTGGGATTCCTGTGTCTACAGTTCGTAATGTTATTAAGAAGTTTCTGCTCATGGAACTATCAGGATTCTCCCAGGATGTGGTGGAAGAAGGAAAATTAATCCAAAAAGTCTTTGAAGGCTAGTGCAAACTATTGCAAAAATGCCACGTACAACATCCAAGGAGCTTAAGGCTGACCTGGAGCAATCTGAAGTGGTGGTTTCAACCTGTACCTTACGCTGTGCACTAAAGAAAGACTTCATGGGCGAAGACCAAGGAGGATCCTACTACTCAGACACATAAAAAAGCATACTTGATCTTTGCCCAAATGCATGTTGAGAAACTACAGTCCTTTTGGGAACATGTTCTCTGGACAGATGAAACCAAACAAGCTTTTTGGCAATGCAGGTGAAGAAATGAAGCTTATAAGGAAAAAAAACACCCTTCCTACAGTTCAATATGATGGAGGTTCCATAACATTGTGGGGCTGTTGTGCTGCTTCAGGAACTGGAGGCCTGGAACTTATTAAAGAATCATGAAATCAGAGGACTACCAAGGTATTTTGGAGTGAAACGTGCTACCTAGTATCATAAAGCTAGGTCTGGTCCAAGGTCATGGATCTTCTAGCAGGACAATGACCCAAAATATTCATGTAAAACTACAGAAGAATGGTTAAAAAAGAAAATATGGACCATTTTAAACTGGCCAGCAATGAGTCCTGATATCAATCCAATTGAGAACCTTTGGAAAGAGCTGAAACCTGCTATCGGTAAAAGGAATCCTGGAAGCATTCATGAGCTGGAACAAATCACAGTTGAAGAGTGAGAGAAACTACCAGCAGAAAGATGTAAGAAACTTACAGATTGCTACAAGAAACGTTTGGAGGCTGTCATCACTGACAAGAGTTGTGCAACAAAATATTAGTGAAGGGTGCCATTAATCCTGTCCAGGTCATATTTTGTTTTGTTTTTTTCTCAGAAATTACTACATCTAAGTTTCACAGACATCGTTTTTTGTGGTTTACCTTTGAACATACTATTAAAATGTTATGACATACATCTGGAGTATTGCCAATTATTTCTCAAGATATTGTAGAAAACATTCCTAAAATGCAAGGGTGCCAACAATGCTGACCACAATTGCATACCTTTAGGATCAGCTTCTTACCATTATGGGGTCATTTACTAACAGCACATGCTAATGCCATTAGCTGCATAAAACAGCCTTACAGCAACAAATGCGCATTCATGGGATTAGTGGGTGCTAACTGTTGCTAAATGACAGTGACTGTGATGACTGCAACATTTTATTAGAATCAGATTCATAATATACAGGGATCTAATGTGGCTTAAATGTCAGTCCTAGAGGTAAAGTTCTAGCTCCAGCTATCCCTCAGTTGCTGCAATGGGGTAAACCATGGAAATTCTGCTAGAGGAGTCCCAAAGGGTGCGAGGAGGAATTAGTGCAAATGCTCCAGGCATCAGCAACGTTTGACAGTCCAGCTGTTCTGAGGACACACATAGGTGGTCACTTCTCCTCCTCCCCCCCCCATCAGATTGATTCTATCCCCTCCCCCTTTATTCCTCCCACTGGCAAGAGGGAAACAGTGATCCTTACATATGTCTGCTCCCTCCCCTAGCAGGCTTCTCTATGGTGTGCGACCATTCTGGGCTCCACAAAATCACAGCAGAGGAGATAGAGCCTTGGGGTTTATTTGCTCCAGGCCTCACACCCCCTTAGGGTCAACCCTAAATGTCAGTTGATATCATTAGATAACAAACTGCAAACGGAGGAAAAAGTTCAATGAAGCCACAAGTGCAGACGAAAGAAGGAAAAATGTAAATGTTGTTTTTCAGTAAATCCCCTTGACAGTTCCACTTCTTGGCTGCTGGGTGCACCTGCTTGCTGCGCAGGGGTAAGAACAGTGCTCTTAGATCATACAACCGCTACTCCTGAGGAACGGACACCAGTCACAGTCACGACCTGCTTCAACCACAGAGCTGAATCTGAACACAATTTCAAGTTCTTTTATATCTCTACGTCTATATAATATCCCACCCACTCTTCACAAAGAAACCTAGCTTCCCTCTAGATTTCTGTGACCCTTAGATTGCTGTTTATTAGCATAACTATCCCTCTATAATCAAAACCCAGACAAAATGCTTACAGTAAAATGAAAGGACGAGCTCCAGTGGAAATGATGGTAGCCAGCAATGCTCCTGCCAGACTGTGTGAGAGTCCTTTGCCTGTACTGCTGCCGGGATGGGGAGGTGCTGTGATAGTCTGTTTTTATGGGGACTAAAAGTGGAATATGGCGGCACTTGCCCCTACCAACAGCGGCATGGGTGGGGGGCTCTCACACAACTTGGTGGCCAGAACTGTGAAAGAATGTTTGCATGCCTCGGACAGATGGCAGGATTAAGCACGCGGCTAAAAAAATAAATCTATGGTTAGGGCAGTGTTTCTCCACCCAGTCCTCAGGACACACCAAGCCAGTCAGGTTTTCAGGATTACCACAATGAAGATGCATGAGTGAGATTTGTATGAGACACAGGAAATGCATGCAAATGTATCTAATGCCTATTCATCGTGGTTATCCGGAAAACCGACTGACTAGGCGTGTCCCGAGGACTGGGTTTAGAACCTCTGGGTTAGGGAGATGACCCCTGTCTACCCAAAGTGGCAAAGAGCTAGAGAAAAACAAGCAGGCAGGACTGGATAGGTCACCTGGTCCTTATCTGTACTCACCTCCTAACTGAAGCAGCAATAATGATTTCAGATTATTTAGAGTTATTATATGTATATCAGTTTTTTGTGCACCCAAACACATAAAAAGGTTTATTTATGATTTGCACACAAGCTTCAAGTCAGTCTTTCCTGGTGGAACGCGGTAACTCAGTTTTGGATGATGAGAACCAAACAGAGGGCAAAGTCTTTTGAATCTCTCAGCTGAATCTGCTGCTTGAGGCCATGCCAAAAAGCAAGTTACATTTCAGTGGAAGGTCAGCAATCTGCAGTAACATTCTGTACGTGATGCACAGTGAATTGGAAATGTACTGTGGTCAGAGCAAGAGATTCATTGTCCCCACGGGCAGGGGTCAGTTAAAAAAACAGGAGTGGGGGCAGCTCTCAGAAGGACCGTACTGAATAATTTGGGATGACACTTTGCCAAGTCGTTGTATTCAAGAATGTGCCATGCAAATGCTCAAAGGATCCATGCGGCAACAAAGCCACAGGGTGCGGTGACTGAGGGCCAAACACAGCAATACAGGCAAAGGAATGAAAGAGGAACTTTCCCCACCTGTGATTAGCTGACTGAAAACCCTTCACAAGTCCACTTATTAAGTCAGCCTGTAAGAATGAGGCAGGCAAGACCTACCGCCTGGAAAATTTAATGGCTAGAATTAGAGACAGCTTGCTTTAAAAAGTGCTAGCAGCAAATCAGTTGCATGCTTTTTACACACTGAATCCTGAAGAAATTCTCTTGGCCTCTAAATGCAGATAAGCTCAGCATGCTAACGTAGGGAATCTCAGCAAGGAGCACCTCATGGATATCCATCAAAGAATATTGCTCAGGCGTGTCTGATTAGCTATGGTCTAAGAACAAAACTACTTTGCATAACTTTATTAGTCTGAACAGCAGACACTGAAAGACCAGCGTTAAGAATCCCTGTGCTAAGGCATGCATGCCGTAAGACTCCATAGCACACCTATTATATATATTTCCTCCATTGCACACCTATTATATATATCCTCTGTATAGCACAGATCCATTCAGCCATATTCGTCAACACGATTGAACCGAATATTTCAGAATAATATATTCTATTCCTCTCTCTGCATCTTTGAAAATATTTTTCTTGTTTGTACTTAGTATCTGCTGACCATCTCCTTTTTTTCAATGACACCAGCTATTTCACAAAAACTGAAGTGTTCCCACTCTTTGCGGTCAAGATGGCCAAAATGAATTTGGGTAATTCAAACCCTTATTCATTGGAAGGGAAAGGACGGTAATTAAAATGGTAGTCACTGTCTCCAAAAGATAAGATAGAACCAAACCGCACCCTTCCTGCCAGCTTATAATGAACCGAGATGGAACCTCTGGGGTGCTAGACTCTGTCGTGCCGACATGAAAGAAAAAACGGATTATTGAAAGGAAAGCGAAATATCTTGCACTGCACAAGAGAACACTGTCCTATTGTCAATGCAACTTCCTGAGTTGTATATTAAAGAGGTGCAAGCAAGTAGACTTTGGGAGAAAACTGGGATTTTCTACAGGGAGGGAGAACCTTGCACCTGGAACCGCATCTTGGAAACAGCAACTCATAGTGGTCTAAGAATCCACAAAAGTTCCAGAGATACTTAAAGAGGGGTAGGTAGTTCCTTATTCACTGACACTTGCTAGGCTCAAAGCTGCCCAGCATATCTTCAAGAAGGAACTAGCCAAAACATGAGGCATTGTTAATAAGCTAGTGAGAGCAGAAAGAGCCTCTCTTTAGAAGTAAAGAACCCAGGGAAAAGCCCCCCCCCCTCCCAACACCTATAAAAATAGAGTAAACTATGAATTTACTGTTGAATTTAATTCTGATTGTGATTTTTAGTCTCAGCTGTAAGTTAGGGGAAGCCATCAGAGGTCTCTGGACTTTGAGCATTCCTTTTCCATTCATGAACACTGTTTTCAGCCCACTGCTTTTCCTCCAGCTACTCGTCCATATCCTCTCACCTCTTCCCCTGACACCAATATCCCCCCACACTCACAATTTTTCTTTCCAGCCGTAATACCATTTCCCCAAGCTGCCAGACAGTGCTGCTCCATAGACCAGAGTTTCTAACTAAAGCCAGTAATTGAGGCACTGCTGTTTTACTACAGCAACAGAATCAATAAACTAGAGCTCACTGCTGTTTGTCAGGTTTTCCCAGAGCATGCTGGGGAATTCTTTACTGCCTTCTGTGACCATTTACTTGTTAGCTCTACTCCGAGACCAGAGACACGGACTGCTTAAATGAGAACTGGTACTCTGCTACCCTCGTGTGGTGTCAAGCCAATAAGACAATGTTTCAAAAAAGAAATTCTTTCGAGATTTTTCATACCCTAATCTAATAGCATTCCTTGGCACCCTTTTTTTTTAATTTTATGTTTGGGAGGAATCCTAAGATGTTAGCCAGAGCCTTGGGAACTGAATGACCTGCCAAATATGATATAATGTCTTATCTCTCTTATTAAAAGTGATTAACATACGAAGATAGTGGACAAGGAAGGACAGCGAGAGACAGAGTTTTGGCTGAACCTGGTTTCAAGAGGAAAGCTTGCAAAACCTGGCTGATTTTCATGACATCTCCCACCAAACATAATTTTTTATTATGTTTTTATTATTATTCTATACAAAATGCCTGCATGCACACATCTTCAGAGATGTTCAAGACCCAAATAAGGAGTTTTCAAAATGCAGAAATGGTTTTCAGAATGTTCCAGTGAAGGCCTCTGGCCATAAATGGATACTAATTTCTATAGCAAATACTTCTTAGCAAGTTTTGGCAGCCAGGTACATAAGCTACTGGATGCAAAATGCAAACTGATAAAAAATCGCAGTACAACTGACCTCGCTCTAGGAGATGAAAGTAGCCACAGAGGTCCCACCATGACAGTGCTGGGTTGGTTCCAGTCCTACCTTATTGCAAGATTGCAACAGGTTTGTTGGGCCAGTCGGGTTTCTCCTGTGCTTTTAGTGACTAACGGAGAACCCCCAAGGGTCTGCTTTGTTGGATACTTCCACTGAATATCAGGATCGCTGGGTGTCACATCTTTGTTCAACTCCACCATTTGTCCCCGGGGTCCCTCGTCCTTTCCACCACTTGAAGTAGAAAAGTTGGAGAGAAGGGGTGGAGGGAACTTAGAGGACTCTTAAAGCTAAAGGAACAGGCAGAAGTGGTTTTCCTCAGTGATAGGAGTGGTACCATCAAGGTGCATCTCACATATATCCCTCTCAAACCCACAACTGATTTGCTGGGGACTGGACACCCTAGTAAATCTCAAACACCCAGTCCATGGAATGGTATGGCATTACTGTTTTAGAAAATTTTCCACCTTTACTCTGTGGGTCCCAACCGAGCTACTCAGGGAGAGCAACACTTTTTGTTTTTATGATCTAACCAGCCATCTGCAAAGCTGCCTGAGGCCTCCTGCAGTTTCTCCCCCTCCTTCCCTAAATCCCTTTGGAGGGTACGAGACCATGTCTGGTCCCTGTATGCAGGGCTACTTATTCTCCTCTCCAAAAGTGATGAAGGAGACCCCTCCCGGCATAATGAACAGCAGGCTGCCTCAATCTAAATGGCTTTTCACTACAGGCTGATCAGACGAGGAGCAGGGACTCCAGATTATTTCCCTGTCTGAACACAGAGGGCACATGGTGGTGATCCTGCTACAGCCATTTAGCAGCAATGCAAAGTCTGGCTTGTTTCCCATAAAACTCAAAATCATACCAGAAAGGACACGTCCACGACACACATCAACAGCCTTTGTTTGGTTACAGATAGTGTGCCTAATGAACAATTAATATGATCTGTGCAACCAAGGTAAAAAAAGGAAGGAAAACCAAGGGGGCAGTTTCAAGCCTACTGACCGGCTTAAACGCGGTCATTCCAATGATCAGTGGTACTAACCTGTTAGTGCTGCTGAATATCCTCACAAACTGCTAATGAAATGCCTGGTTCAGTCTGGGGCGGTCTGTGGGCCGACACTGGCTATCCAGTTAGCAAGGGATATTCAGCTGCTAACTAGTACTACTACTATTGATCATTTCTATAGCGCTACAAGGCATATGTAGCACGGTACGATCTAGTCAAGACCGAAAACACAGCAACTGTGGACAAGGATACATCTAGGGGGAATTTAAGAAACACAAAGATGATTAACCAGATATTGAGACCAATTTAAACTGGGTCAAAGTTGAAAAGTGCTGGAAGAGCCAGCGGCCCAATATTCGAAAGGCATTTACACAGTTTACAGCCCAGTAAACCATACAAATGTCTTACACGGTTATTGCCTTTGAACAGCTCCTTCTAACCCCGCTACACACCTCGATGCTTTGTGGTTAGCATCGGGGCATTCTGGGATGGAGCGGAGGCGGAGACTGTCACTAATCGGGTAGCAGTAATATTGCATGCTGCCTGGTTAGTGACCTGCGCCTAAAAGATAGGCGAGGTAAACAGAATACAGAGCCTTTCGTAAAATATGTATAAGGATGTCAGGAAATGCACATGCAAGTACAGGTTGTCCAGCAGCCATTTTAGTAAGCAACACGCTAAAAAAAAAAAAGAGCACCGTCACTTGGGATTTGAACATGAAAGTGCCAGCACTTGCATATGTAGCTCCCAATATTATTGCTTACAGATGCAAGAGTCGGCACTTATGTATGTCATTAAATACTCGAGTTTACAAAACTGAATGTCCAGAAAGAGCTAATTAAGCAGTCAAAATAACTTTTTTCTTTCAATCTTTTTAGGTAGTTGATCCATGTTGAATGATGCTAAGATGATCAAGAAAAGATGGAAAGAATATACAGAGTCATTATACCATAAAGATCAAGTGGCCCAACAGCTGTTTCAACCTGTACCTTATGTTCAGGAACCACTAGTGTTGAAAGAAGAAATTGAAGCAGCATTGAAAACATTATCAAAGAACAAAGCACCAGGTATTGAAGGCATTCCCACTGAAGTAGTACAGCAATCAGATATAGCTGTTGCCATACTTACAAGGCTCTGCCAGGAAATATGGAAGACAGCATCATGGCCAACTGACTACAAAAGATCTGTGTTTATACCAATTCTGAAGAAAGGTGATCAAAATGAAATTATTGCACAATTGCTCTGATTCCAT
Source organism: Ichthyophis bannanicus (assembly GCA_033557465.1). Taxonomy (NCBI): domain Eukaryota; kingdom Metazoa; phylum Chordata; class Amphibia; order Gymnophiona; family Ichthyophiidae; genus Ichthyophis; species Ichthyophis bannanicus. The sequence continues at coordinate 235,226,445 of CM066043.1, read as the reverse complement.
ATGCCAGCAAAATTCTACACAAGATCATTCAGCAGAGATTACAACACTTGGAATGAAAACTGCCTGAGGTGCAAGCAGGGTTCAGGGAAGAGCAAGGAATGAGAGACATCGTTGTAGATGTGAAATGGGTCCTGAGAAAAGCCAGAAGAATACCAAAAGAATATCTATATATGTTTTATTGACTAGAGCAAAACCTTTAATTGTGTAACTCATGAGAAACTCTGGGCCACATTAAGAAGCATGGGTATACCAGAACACCTGATACTTCTCTTACACAACATTTACATTGATCAAGAAGCAACAGTTCAAATGGAACAAGGAGAAACAGAATGGTTTAAATCAACAAAGGTGTATGACAGGGCTGCATACTTTCTCACTGCCTGTTGAATTTATATGCAGCACAAAACATCAAAGCAGCAGGACTATATGAAGACAACCAAGGTGTGAAGATTGGTGGAAGACTCAGCAACCTTCGCTATGCTGATGATACCACAAATACTGGCTGAAGACAATCTGAAACATTTGCTTATCAAGATCAAGCAGCGTAGTCTTAAAATGGGCCTACATCTTAACGTAAATAAGACAAAGATCCTGATAACTGACAAAATCAATAAACTCACAGTTGGAGAGGAAATTGATAGTGGACAACATTAACCTGCTTGGATCAATAACACAGGTACACTACCAAAAAACTGCCTCCAGTTTTGCAACTGATTCCTATAGATTTTGGGGTGCTGAATCCAGGAAAAATAGCCAAAATGTTCCATCACGTCACGTTTTCTTGCAAAATTAGATTTCTTACCCATATAAGGAATGTTCACATAATTTCTTTTTAGCCGACTGCAGTTTATTTTCTTGGCCCAAAATAGAGGTTGTAATGGTTAACTAACTAGAAACACTCCCTCATGATATTTTAGAGTGTTTTGTATTCATTTTATACATTAACAGGACAATTGGGAGGCGGGGGGCTAAATCCAGTACTCGCGCTGGCGCATGTTCTTTCCTGTTCGCCTCGCCTCGTTCGCTCGCTCAAACACGGTTGTTGCGACATGAACGTTCCTGTCAAATTTCAGTTTCTTGCAAGTTCATTATTACCTTTTGTTTGCTCAGTCGTAATCCAGCTTTATTCCGAAGTGATTCACTACAGTTGTAGTTTGCAGTGCTGTGTATTTGTGATGGCTCACAGAGCCAGAGGTTGCGTCAACTCTCCGGATAGTTTTTGTTTTATTTGTGGGGAATATACCGTGAAAAAGCGTCAGAGGAACATTTCTGCATTTATTAAAGTATATTTCGCCTATTTCGGTTTGAAGTTAGGCGATCAAGACAAACAGTGGGCTCCTCACAAAGTGTGCAAGACATGTGAGGAAGATCTACGCTTATGGATGAAAGGTAAAAAACAAGCATTTCGTTTCGGAATACCTATGATGTGGCGTGAACAAAGAGACCACAGCAGTGACTGCTATTTTTGCTCTTGCATTGTGAAGGGATACAACTTAAAAAATAAGAACGTAATAAGTTACCCCAACCTTCCCTCAGCAATTAGGCCTATGCCTCATAGCAACGAAGTACCTGTGCCTGAACCACCAAAATTTTTGGATCATATTTGTGTGGACGGTTCTGATCATGATGAGACTCATCAGATGGCTTTTCCCGATGAGTCCAGTACTTCCGAGTTTGAAACTGAACCAGATCCGAAACCTGAACTTTTCTCTCAAGCTGAATTGAATGATTTAGTCCGGGATTTAGGACTCCCAAAAGATGCTGCCCAACTGCTAGGTTCTCGGCTTAAACAGAAAAATCTATTGTCACCAGGAACAACTTTTTATTGGTACCGCAACCGCGAGACACAATTTTTGAAGTATTTCAGCAAAGAGGAAGATTTGGTATTTTGCAACGAGTGATGGAAAAGTTTAAACTCAAGTATGATCCTGCTGAATGGCGGCTGTTCATTGATTCGTCAAAAGACAGCATAAAAGGTGTTCTTCTTCATAATGGCAACACATTCGCTTCAGTTCCTATTGCTCACTCTGTTATTCTCCAAGAAAAATATGAAAATTTGGCCCTGATTCTTCAGAAGATTCGTTATGATGAGCATAAGTGGATGATTTGTGGAGACTTTAAAATTCTATCCATGCTATTAGGGCAGCAATCCGGTTTCACCAAATATCCCTGCTTCCTTTGCTTGTGGGATAGCCGGGCCCGTGACCTACACTGGGGGAAAAAAGACTGGCCAATTCGGGAGTATTTGAGACCCGGTGAGAAAAATGTTCTTCATGAGAGCTTGGTACCTCGTGATAAAATTCTATTACCACCTCTCCACATTAAGTTGGGTCTCATTAAGCAATTCATCAAGTCCCTTCCAAAAGATGATGAGTGCTTTCGGTACCTTTGCTCAAAGTTCCCCCGACTTTCTGAAGCAAAGCTAAAGGAAGGAGTGTTTGTTGGCCCTGATATAAGGAAACTCATTTCAGATGGAGCATTCGCTGAAACGATGTCTGAGAAGGAAAAAGAAGCCTGGGATTCCTTCAAGGATGTTGTTCTCAAATTCTTGGGGAACAGGCGGGATGAGAACTATAAGGATATTGTTGCCAGGATGCTCAATGCCTTCAAAGAACAAGGCTGTAACATGAGCCTGAAAGTCCATTTCTTGCACTCCCATGTGAACTACTTTCCCGAAAACTTGGGGGCGTACAGTGAAGAACAAGGTGAAAGGTTTCACCAGGACATCAAGGACGCAGAGAGAAGGTACCAAGGAAGATGGAACACCACTATGATGGCTGATTTCTGCTGGTTGCTGCTGCGGGAAACCCCAGATGAAAAATACGCCAAGCAGCGCACCAAGAGAAGCATTCGGGGGAAGAAGAAACGGGCCCACCAGGAGATTGATTGACCCAAGAATGACTTTAAAATCTAAACTGTGTTGACAAATATCGTGTTTTTACTAAACTTTGAAATAAAAATTTGCTAATTATTACCACAGTGTCGGATCTCATTTATTAGAATTTTATTTTCACACCATCGGGTGTTTGTCTTCATGTATTGCAATGGTGCGGTTTGCGTTTTCTATTCTTACATACATACCTGTACAACATTTTTTGCACATTTCTTTGCTTTGCTTTGTGTCTAACCTCGCTCTTATATGCTCAATGTTTGTGCACATGTATGTGGCTGTTTTAAGTGCAGACAATTTTGCTACCATCACAGTGTGTTTTGTTGACATTACTCTATTCTTATGTGCTGCCTTGTTACAATTTTCTTTATTCTTATTTGAATAACTACTAAACAATTAGTATAAAGAATTCATCCAAGAAACTTTTATCTCGATCGCACTCAATCTGAAACGTTCACCTCAAACTGCTAACCCAATGTAGCAAAAAATCTGTACGTGATGGAGCAAATTGGTTACCAGATTTGGATTCAGCGCACCAAAAAACGTAAAAATCAATCGAAACATTAGAGGCAGTTTAAAAAAAATTTTTTTTAGTGTACCTGTGTAATCAATAAACAAACAAGAAGTCATGAAATCAGACAATGCATTGTTCTTGGCAGAATGGCTATGAAGGACCTAGACAAGATTCTCAAGAGCAGAGATGTCTTTCTCCAAACAAAGATTTAACCTGTCCAAGCCATGGTATATTCAATAAAATCTTATGGATGTGAAAGCTGGACAGTGAAAAACAGACAGGAAGAAAATTGATACCTTTGAATTATGGTGCTGGTAAAGAATACTGTGTATACCATGGACTGCCTGTAGAACAAACCAGACAAATGACTACTTTCATACTTTGCACACATCATGTGAAGAGAGATTAAAGAAAGACATCATGCTTAGCAAGGTTGAAGGTCAACACAAAAGAGGAAGGCCAGCAATGAGATGGATCAATACAGTAACAGAAGCTATGGGTACCACTCTGTCAACAATGAGCCACCTGACTGAAGACCAAACATAGTTTAGGACAGCTATCCAGAGGGTCGCCATCAGTCAACATCAACTCAACAGCACTTAACAATAACAACAACAGGTAGTTGAAAACAACACGGAGACCAGCATTACTGCCCCTTCAATCACTTGTATTGACTCCAAGTCCAAATAAGCAAGTAGCTGATACTGTAGGCCTTAAAGCAGGTGTCTGACATCAAACATTTTGAAGCATGCATGTACTGTTGATGTAAAACCGATAATGGACACATATTTTTCTGACCCACTCTAAACATGCCGGCAATACGTCTTCTTAGAAAATATGCAGCCTAGAAATTGAAATGTCTACACCTGAGCATGCAAAAAAGTCTTTGCTTAGATTAAATGTTGGGCACCAAAATAGGGACCTATATGTTTAGACTATGTATTTGGCTAGATACTCCAGGTTAGACCTGGTTTTGTGGCACTTAACCAAACGCATAGTCTAAGTCTTCATATGCCAAAAATCAGTGCCTAGGCTTCAGAAGTAAGCGTTTCAGGTGTCCCACTCCCAGAATGCCCCAAACCCATCCTCCCCACCAAATGCACAGTATTATACAAAGAGCTGGATACTTAAATCTTCCTCAACCTATAATAATGACGAATATCGCAAAGAGAAACCAACTCGGCATTTGACACAGCACCGGACATCTAGGGCATTTTTAAAAATGGACCCCTATGAGCGTGAATAGTAGCTTTCTAAAATAGCTATTTATGTGCACATGTAAACACTGCTTTTTACACGTGAAAGCCATGAGAGCCTTCTACAATGACCTCTTTCATCCTGTTATTTGAGATCATTTAGAATTCAGCTTAAACCTCCTGTTCACCCAACACACATTGCAGCTTAATGTTTGGGAAACACTATGGGGGTTTATTTTAGAAGCTTTATCATGATTTGCACATCTGAAAATATCCATTCTGATATGCTGCTCACATCCATGCCCCAAGAGCTTTTTTATAAAGCACTGGATTAACATGTATCTGGCACAGTCACCTCTATGTCACACAAGGACATGACGGAAGCATGCCCAGAGTGGTGTATCTCGCAATAATTTCAGAACTGCACCACACATTTAACCCCCCCCCCCCCCCCCGGCAGATATGTCCATATCTCTATCTGCCCCTTGGCATGAATAGGACTTGGAACAATGCTCATTTCGGCCAAGATAATAGAGGTAGCCCTTCTTGTCACCAAAATAATTTTTTCCCCTTCACCGAAGGATGTGCTGGGTGCTGCACATCTGTTTTCAGAACAGCAGGCTGAGATGTGTATGCAGTAACATACACGTGCACATTCTGAAATGCCATTGAGGACATGTCTGTGTTCCTGATCCCAGCGACATCCATATTTGGCATGCAGACATTTCTAAACTCGGTTGTCTCATTGCATGTGCCTGGGTCTTTATTCTACATGACCCCATATTTTTAATGTTTGTAGAAACGTTTATCTTTTGAGGCAAGGACGGATTGATTTTAGAGCGCATTTACACATGTACACCTTTTCTGCTACTCGGCCCATGAGATTTTGAATGTTTTAACTTGAATGTCGCAGGGGCACCTAAACGGTCTTTATGAAATGTGCCTTCAGAAAAGTGGGCTCTTGAGGGCAGATTAGGATGGGTTAGTACACCTGAGCTTTTGTCCAAGGAATTCTGCTCAAGCCTTCTGAAAACAGTTTATGCCCCTACCTAACTGTGCAAATTTCAAGTATTAGAAAATGGGTTAGTTACCTTAGAGCCACCCAGCCTCTTCCGTGTTGACCATCTCTACTCATTAATTCCCCCAATAGGAAGGGATCACAGGGTAAAGAAGAGAAAGATAAATACATTAGGAAAACTTCCTGCTCCTTAGGCTTCCAGTACCATGAGCTTTCATTCACAACTACCTGTTTTTTTTCTCCAATTTCTTAAACCCCTTCCACTTCACTTAGCCCATGTCTAACCGGGGCTCTCTCCAGAAGGCTGCGATCATGGGTCTTTAGACCACTCTCCTCAGCAGCCGACTGAGGGGACAGAATCCTAACTCAGAAATGACATTTCCCATATAAAACATCTGAGAAGAAAATGTGGGCGTCAGATTTTGGTATCAGATGCCATTACTATGTTTTGTTGTAGAATAAGCGCCAATGAACAACTTATTGTAGGTGAGAACTTGCCTGTACTAACTCAAGACATTTGTGACTAGCTTTTGAGAGCTACGCTCCTTTCATCAAGGAGAACAGACAGTGTCTGGCAAAGGGTGCTATTTCTTCATTGCCCGATGAAGGACACAGCTCGGGAAAGTTAGTGACAGATTTTCTGTTTTAGTTAAGGCAGTCTCCACCCAGTCCTTGTGATATATCCATTCAGTCTGTTTTGAAGGGATATGCACAATAAATATGCATGGGACAGATTTACATGCACTGCCCCCTTTATAGGCTAATCCATCGCATGCATATTCATTGTGGATACCCCTTCAAAACAGACTGGCCGGCTATGTCCTGAGGAATGGGTTGAGAACCACTGTGTTAGTCGATAAAAAGGTTATCACCTACAACTGGTTTCTTGACCCTTTCTGCTACATTTTCAAGTGGATTAAACACGACAGTCCTAATCCTTTGCTATAGTAGGACAGCTTAACAATTTCAACAATACATTAATGCTTCTTTTCTTTTACCTCAGTGTGTCTCTGCAATTCTACTGAAAAGGGTGAAAAGCAAAATGTTTATAGTGCGCCATATCACTGCGTAGCAACTCTAACAGAGCTAATGACTAACCTGCAGTCACTGTATGCTAAAATGTGAAAATGTCAACATGAGTAATTGTCCATTATTTAGGAGTATTTTTACTAAGCTGAGCTAATGGTTAAGGTGTGCTTTTTGTAACTAGGTCCAATTGAATAACAGGGGACCTAGTTATCAATAGCCTGGCTTAGTAAAAATATCCCTCAGTGAATAGGCCCCACCAAAAAGAACAGAGCCTATGGCAAATGATATGCATGTTAACCTGCAAGAGAGCAAAAGCCCTCTATGGAGCGGAGGAGTAGCACTGGCTTGGAAACCAAGAGACCAGAGTTTGATTCCCACTAGTGCTCCTTGTGACCTTGGGCAAGTCACTTAACCCTCCATTGCCTCTGACGAATCCAAGTTATCAATGTTCCTGTTTAATGTACATTACCAAGATTAAGTTACAATGTAAACCACTTTGACTAAAATGATTAAGCAGTATAAAAAACCTGCTAAATAAATGTTGTTTCCTACTCCGTGTGAAGAAAAGAAAAATTCTGCATCTGGTTCCTGTCTTTGCTGATCATGGTGTGTTCTCAACTTCTCGTCATTGAAACTGCATTAAGAACCTACGCTTCCACACATCCTTACCTTAGCATATAGTGACTGTAGTTTGGATGCTACGAATGCAAGTAACAATGAAACAATAGTCTCACTTTATATTATTTCCACTGGTGACAAGAAGAAACTTTCTGGAAGATTCTAAGCTATTGTCTTACCTTCTTATTTTGTCAAAGTTCCTAAAGTATTTCAAAAGCACATTCCTTGAACAATGGCGGTCTAAAGAAAATAATGGCTAACCTAAGGCCTTTCGCTTTTAACTACAGTGTTAAGCAAATCAGAAAGCTACAAACTGGAAACCACTTACATTGCTTCTAGTGCTCCTCTGCCTAACGGAAAGTGTAAAGTCTACCACGATGACGCCCATGTCTTCTTCCAAACTGTTGGGATCTTCCAGTTTAAAAATCTTTTCTGTAGGTCTGTAAATAATAGACAAGTACCTTTATCTTTCTGTCATTTTTTGCCATACAATGCCACCATAAATTAGGCATTAGATGTCATTTGCAAACCCAAATTTTAGAACTTTGCAGTTTATACCCTTTATTTAATGCGGCACTGCAAAAATGGGGGGTTTGGTTTTGGAGTCACTGCATGAAATCGTGAAGCTAGACTGATGTCACGTGGGCCGGGCATGCATGTCCATAGAGGGGACTGTGCAGCGTCATCACGGCGGGCATCGAATTCCCTCCATGGGGCTGCAAGAGTCCTCGCTATTCACTTCCACATATGAAGTTGCACAGATCTCACCACAGGAAAATATAGCAACATCAATGTCTCAATGGCAGGGGGATGCACTATTAGATTTTCCACCCCTCTGGAGGCAGTGCTCACAGCCCTTGCAGACATGCAATCTTGGTTCCTGTGCAATGGCACCTTGAGAGTGATTCTATAAGGACACCGTGGAAAGATACCCGCTTCTTATGGAGGCAAGTTCCTATTTTGCAGGACTTACGTGGGTGAATGGGTGCGTCCTCTTGCAGTTTAGCTGGTTGCTATTTGGTAAGGGTGAGCATAAGTGCCCACCATGCGTATTTTCAGTAAGGGTGTGCACAGGAGTGGGGTGTGGGAAGACTAGGTGTGGCCTCGAAGGACACAAATGCGTTATAGAATATTATGATGTACACACGCCCTGAGCCTATCTAGGTGTGGGCAGTTATGCCTCCTCTCCAACAGGCATAACTGCCGTCCCTAGGGTACAGTACGCCATTATTTTTTAAAGTGAGGTGTGAACATGCACCAGGGAAGATACACGCACATGGGGTTTACAAAATTATCTTCTTGGTGGCTGTGATTGAAGAGTTCTGGAATAAGCCCTGGTGTATAGTGGATGGAGAGAGTTGGGAAGCATTATAAAAGATGGACAGAAAAGCCACAGCAATTGCCTAGAGAGATATTAACGGTGTATTATGCATTTCTGCTTTGTGCAATATACAAACTGTAGTCATACTACCTCCTCTTAATTTCACTGCTTTTGTTGCACTCAACAAACCATGAAAGTCAAATTTAACTAAAGACGTTAGAAATTAACCACATGGTGAATTTAATATAGTTAGACTATCCCTTTAACAGTAGGCATGAGGCCGGCATCTATGTCACAGAAAGGTTTGACACGGCAACATGTGACAGCTACAACAAAGCATGGATTACTTGTTTTCTATGCCCGAGTCCACACTATATACGAGAAGCAAGGTAAGGGCCCCTCCGCTGAGGATTTCTGTTCCATTTCCTTCTTCCCATAATTAGAAAGGTTTGGACAAGTTCCTGGAGGAAAGGTCTACAAACCATTATTAAAGAGGACCCGGGAAATGCACTGCTTACCCCAGGACAAGCACTGTGGAATCTGTGTGCCTTTTTGGGAAACTGCTAGGTACCTGTAACCTGGATTGGCCAGTGTTGGAAACAGGATACTGGGATCGATGGACCTTGGTCTGACCCAGTATGGCATGTCTTATGTTCTTAACCAATTGGGGGAAGAGGTGATGATAATCAGTGAGTAAAGAGCCCTCGAGCCAGTGTGCCTACATAGGCCCTGCAGTGTGGTCCTAGCCCTGCGCCAACACAGGCATCCCATTACAAAAGAAACCGCAGTGTGGTGAAATGGCTGTAGAGCTTATGAGTGCCTGTTGGGTCGCAGGCCCCGCCGTTCATTGTCTATCAGCACGGTTTTCTTCTGGACAGGAGTTCTATCACTTCTGGGAGAATTCAAAAATTATCCTGCTTTGGATCGTCAGTGGCATAATACATTCTTGGTTGCATGTCTTATTTAAGAGAAGCAAGGCTTTCTTTAAAAAAAAAAAGAGTTAAGAAAACCAGAGGATCTCTTACTGTGTCATACCATTTCAAGTTTGTGGAGACAAGTCACAAATTAAGACAAAAGCATTATGGACACGGTGACTTTTTGTGATCCCCTAGTGTAAGAGAATGGCTTCAGATACAAAGAATGGAGAAAAAAATAACTGGACTGGTGAATTTCAGCAACCTCCATCTCTTACCACAATTTCAGACAGACACACTGGTCACACTGCTTTTATATATAATGGAAAATACTAGTTGCATGTTCATTTACTGAAAGGCTTGCACTGAACATTTCAGTTTCAGGCTACAACCCCGCAGACTGCAGAACGAACCGCACTCTGTGCGATGACTTGTGTCTTAAAGAGGGTAAACAAGGTAACATGCAGGGGAAGGAGTGGAAGAAAAATCAAGTTGTAGCATTCAACTTTTACATGTAGTGCTTTTGAGCCGATTTGCATATCCCTAAATTCAGACAATAGTTACCTGTTGAGCTCTAGGTCTCTAAGAGCTAGGAATGCTGCGCCCATGAAGTCATCAGTGGTTAAGTCTCGATCATAGACCTAAGAAAGGGAAAACCGTGACGAGAGGTTGTGTCTATGGAACAGAGTTCATCAAGTTAGCTGTCAAGAGTTGATCTTTTGCCCATCAATGACGTTTCAGATACGGCATTACCCTGAATGGAATATCTGAAATATTCATCGCTCTATCCCAGAAGAATGATTTTTATTTTACTGAACATTTGCATATTATAAAACCCAAACTGCATTCCAACAAAACAGCATTTACATAGCTCTAGTTTACAAAGATCTCTCATACTTTATATTTCTTGTAGTCTAAAAATTATTTCCACTTTTTCTCTCCTGATGTTTCCTTCCAGTGCATCTGCTTTCTCTTCCCTCCACATAAAAGCCTACCCACAAGCTTTCAGCGTCTGCTTTGTTCCCTGATAGAACAGCAGATATGCAAAATGTAATTTATTTTTAACATAACTTTTACAGACAGAAGAGTGCAGTACACAGCAGGAGGTAATTCCCGGTTCATAGATGGGTTACCTTCACGTGCAGTTTTTCATCCAAGTTCTGGATGGGTAATACAAAGGTTTCATCCCAAACCGGATTCAGGTTCTTGTAGATGACTCTGCTTTTATAGAGAGTTTTTTTATTCAGCTTAAATTTCACATATGGATCACTCGTGCCTGGAAAGAAAAAGAAAAGTTTAAGAAAAAGGACACGTCAGTTTAAAGAAATGCAATCATTAAGCCCAAACTATTTTATGGTAATTAGGGAACACTCACTTTGTTTTATTGATTTGGCATAACATTTTTGTTAATGAATTAAAATAATTTAGGAGCCCTTTACTGAACACCACTAACTAGTTAATGGGCATTTTATCATACAGTAATTGGTTGCGGGCATACCAAAAACCAGCTGCTAAAAAGCAAGTTAACTGGCAATCACATACTACTTTGGATTTAGGGGCAGAGGGTAGGTGTGGGGACAGAGAACACAATGCAGATAGTGCGGACATCATTAGCAAACACTCAAAGTGCGTCAATGTGGCATTCAGTGCAGGTGCACCCAAAAATACCTCTATGGGTATCGTTAGGTGTACCTGCCTTAACTGCGCCATGCATTAGCGTATGCATTCACATGTTAACTGTCAGAATATACTGGTCATGGAGGCTTTGTACTTACCATGAGTTAAAAATGTGCATTACGTGCAAAGCCTTAATGGGATTTAGTAAAATGGCCCCTAAGTTTAACTGGAGTTTATAGGCAAAGTATGATATATGTCTGTTTTATGGGTCTCGGTTTGATTGATTTTATGCTTTTCTATATGAAATGTTTGTATTATTGATGGATTTCTATGTGTTTTATTGATTATGTATGTTTTTGGTGTACTCTGTCTTGAACAACCTATTGACCAGATCTGTATAAATAAATTCCTAACAGATGGTGAGAACCTTTTCTTAGATTTCTGAGTAGAAAATCTTTTGTTAAGATTTACAAAGTATGTGTTGGCTTTTCAGCAGGTTTGAAATCTCCAACTCAAGCGTCTTCAGATAACCACAGCTACAGTGTGCTCCAATAACAAAATTGGGGTGGGTGCAATGGCGGAATTCAAAATGGCATGGAAAAGGATAGAATCAGGATAGACATATTCCTGATTCTATCTCTTATATCTTAACAAATAGGGGTGACCTACATGGAGTGGTGGTTACACCCCTAAACAAAGGAATGGGGAGAGGTGACCTGCATGGAGCAGCAAGTGCACCTACTCTTGCTGCCTTGCTGGGCAGACTAGATGGACCAAACTGGTCTTTATCTGCCGACATATACTATGTTACTATGAATAATATCCCCACATTATGTCCTATTGAAGCAGTTTTTGAGAATCCTAACTACTCTCCATTGTACATTAGTATAAGATGTTTATTTATTTATTTATTTACATTCTCTTATATACTGCGCTATTCTGCATCAGTGCGGTTTACATTGAACAAACTGAAATTACATTGAACAGGGCATTATAACTTGGAGATTATTATTTTACAGGGAACATGGGCCATGGAGGGTTAAGTGGCTTGCCCAAGACCACAAGGAGCACCTGTGGGACTAGAAACCCCAGTCCTTCAGACCCAAGGTTGCTGTCCTCTAGTGGGATTTGAACCCCCGACCTTCCGGCCTGAAGTACCTTGCCCCAACCACTAGGCTACTCCACTCCACTAGGCCACTCCTCCACTCCATGTTGTGGGACTGCTGAAGAAAGTCCTTGGCAAAAGTAAATTAGGAATTGTCAATGAGCTACTGCTGGCACCCAAGTTGGTACCTGTAAATTCTAATGTTGAGTTGATTCAGTTTAATGTTATTTTGAATCAATGTTTTCTCTAGAAGGGCTTTTTTAAGATGTACTATCTAGACTTCTATTTTTGAGCAATGTAAACAGGCATTGGGAGGGAGACAATTTATATCATCTGTAGTGTAATGGGGGTATTATTACATTACTGGGGACACTGGTGGATTAAAGATGACTGTAGAACAACTTCTGTGTCATTGGCAAAGGCAAGAAGATGTCTTGCAATTAAATGGAAAGATTCAATGCAATCACTGATATCTGAATGACTAGGTGACATTTCTCATATTTCGAATGATTAAAGGAACTTATATATCAAGAAGATGCCCACTAAAAGTTTGGAAAATATGGTCACTCTTATGCTTTGGGGGTAATTGCTCTGAATTGTTTCGTTTGTGACACTGGAGTATCACACTGACCAATATATAAGATAAGATGCTTTTTCTACATGGTGCATGTCAAAAACTAACTTATCATATAATTGTGGCCAAGTGCCAAAGACCATTACTAGAGTACCAAGGCAAACCATCCTACTGGAGCCAAGGACTGATGATGAATCGGCTCAATGAAGCCTATCCTACCAGCACTAAAGACTGCTGTTGAAGGGACCGCAACAACTCCAAGCAGCAATATACATTAATCCAAATATAAGGGACCTGTCTTATATACATTATCATCTCATAATCAGGCCAATATGGTATGTTTTAGATGCAAAGAAAGATGATGAGACACAACATGCAACTTTACGAAGGTTGCGTAATGGAATTACAGAAACACTTGCACCTCCAAAATTACCACCTGATATTATAAATATATATATAATAAATGAACATATCCTTAATTTTGCTTTAAATTTTAAAAGAATGTTTACTGAACTTCAATTAACCAAAAAACATTTCCTGTCCATTAGAGCCAGAATCCACCTTCTTTGCTATCGCAGCAGTGTTCATTTCATTGCAGCAAACTTAGTACAGAGAGATTTTTTGGCCTTTATAATGAGCCCACCAGATCTTAGTAGAGAGACAAAGCCATGGACAATTTTAAACTAGGAGGAACACTAAAGAGTTCTCATTTAAATACTGGCCATGTCAACCTTGGAAAGACGAGAACCAAGGAGAGCAACAAGTACCTGCACTCTAACACAAAAGAACAAACAAGCAGGTGCAAGAAAGAGACTGGCAGTAATCCAATTCAGGTAAAAACCCTTTTTAATTGCCCCTACGCGTTTCGGCTGGAAAAGCCTTCTCTTCAGGGGGTCTTTAGAGGAAACACACCTCAAAAAATAACAACAACAAACATCAAATATAAACATTAGAACTTAAAAATCAATTAATTAGATATAAATAAAATGGACTAAATGTTAAAATGATAAAACGTATAAGAACTTATAAGTGCTTCTAAACATATCAAACAAATTATAAAATTCTATAGAAGATGTAGATCAGTTATATAGACATAATTATAAATAATGATAAAAACATAAAAACAAATAGAATATCAAAATTTATAAACAAATATAGTAATGCTTAAAAATATTGAAAAAGCTAAAACATACAGTCAAATAAGTCAGATATATCTGAAAAACAACACAATAAAAAGAGAGGAAGATGAGGAGGACACAAACAAAGATAACACTAAAAAATACATTTTCTGTCTCGTAGTGCACAAATATGATCACTAAAGGTAAAACAATAAATAAATAAATAAATTATATAGAAAAAATCATAAAGGCATAAAAGAACAATAAAAAATATAAAAATATATAAATACCTACCATAAATAATAGGATATCTAAAAAAAAGGGGTATCTAAAGAAAGTAAGACACTAGACTTAGTCATTGGAAGTCATTAAGATTAGAAGTCTTTAAAATTTATATGATGGAACAAACAACATACTTGAAGAAACATGCCATTTATAGCATTAATTATCAATAATGTTTAAATCTATACAACAAAACATCTAAATTTGCTAGTAAAAATGTCATGATGATTGTGATTAAGTATATGGGACAAAGCATCTAAACGTAGAAAATAAAAATATCATGATAACAAAGACCAGATATTGTTGACCTTGTCTAATACCTTAAAATTTCCACTGAGACTATAATGTGTTGCGAACGGGTATCCTGCAAAGCAAAAACAGTGTAAAACACATCCGCTCATGTTAATAAAAGGACTCAAAAGAGAGGGGGAAATTTGAATACTTGTATAGAACAGTATAAGTACTATTTCAATAACACCAAGGAGATGTAAATAATTGTGCATTTCAAAATGCGCATTTGAAAAAATCAAGCGCTGAAAAATCAAGACGAAGAAAATTAGGACAAAGGAACACTGAACAATCAAGATTTTAAAAAAGAAACTTTTTGGTACATAAGCAGTAAAAAAGAGAACAATTTTCAATATCACCAAATCCTGGTGATAAATATAATCCAAGTACCAGCTTTTCGATGATAAAAACAAAAGAGAGAGTTTGCCGTTTAATGCAAAGTTCCATATTTACTGCTTTAAATTGAAACATTCTGCTAGTGACTATTTAAAGAAGGCATTTTTCCACCCTAGTTGACCCGCCAGTAGAAAAGAAAAAAAACAAAAGCTAGCAATATGGGTTATTTAACCGAAAAAAAACAGGAAGAGCTTACCATTTGCCGCAAGCTTCATTGCTTACTGCTTAGAAATGGAACGCTTTACTTGTGACTGCTCAGAAATATACGCGTTTTCCTGCCCTAGTGAGGTGAAGGGTCATGATTGTGCAATCATACAGCACAAAAGGAACTTGCTCTAAAACGGCAGCTTGGGTATAGACTGTGAGAAAAATATAGCCGGTACCTGTTATTCTGAGTAGAATTACTCAATGCTAAAATTAATCAAAAAATAATAAAGGAACTTTGCCATTTCATGCAGGATTCGATGTATACTGCTTCTAAAATAAGGCACTTGTCTAATGACCATTCAGAAAAAAGGCAAATGAAAGGAGGAAGAGAAGGAGGGAAAGGACAGTAAGGGCAAGGGGAAGGAAAGGAAAAAGGGGGGAGGGGGAGGGGGAGTAGAAAGGAGGAGGGAGGGGGAAAGGGGGGAAAGGGGAGGGGAAAGGGGAGGGGGAGGGGGAAAAAGGAGGGAGGGGGAAGGAAAAGAGAGGAGGGGAGGGGGAGGGGGAGGGGGAAAAAGGGGAGGGGGAGGGGGAAGAAGGAAGGGCAAAAGGAGGGGAAGGGGGGAGGGGAGGGGGAGGGGGAGGGGGAGGGGGAAGAAGAAAGGTCAAAAGGAGGGGAAAGGGGGGGAAGGGGAAGGGGGAAGGGAGAGGGGGGAAGGGAAGGGAAGGGAAGGGGAAGAGAAACAGAGAAAAGTGCCCAAGATCTTTCATAGGAAAACAGACAGGTCTATTTCTTGATTAAGGCCCAAAGGATGTAAAGTGCGAAGTTCATATATAAATCTTGTTCCAGGCGTAGAAGGAGCTTATCAAGTGAGGCCGTACTACTTTAAGAATCAAAAAATGAAGATCAGAGAGTGAGTGTTGGGCTTCGACCCAATGTTCTACTAGAGGCTTATCCATCACTTTTCTACGGATGTGGCTTTTGTGTTCGATTATACGTGTTTTAATGCTTCTTTTAGTTTTACTAATATAACATAAATTACAAGGACAAATGATCAAGTAAATTACATTTGCAGTTTCACAATTGGAAAATTTTTTTTTTTTTCCATTCTTTATTTATCCAACAAACCTTACATCATACAACAATAAACACAGCACACAACCCCGTTCCCAAGACCCCCCCACCCACCCCACCCTATATCCCTTACACAGTACAGTACAAAAGGTCCCAACTACTCAGATAAACCAACTTTTCATGCCAAAAGATGTCTAAATCCATCCCTAGCCTCCCCTCTCGCCCCCTAAATACCCAGTCACCCCAGCAATCACAATTACTGAAGGAAAACAGGAACAGGCAGCCGGACCCCCCACCTCGGAACTAAACCCAGGGAGGGGCCCCTTCCCCCCCAACTACCCCCCAGCCTCAACTGCCCCCTCCCCCTACTACCCCTCTCAATCCCACCACCCTAACTCCCCTTCTCCTCCCTCCTGGGCGAGCGCCACTCCAGATACAAGCCCCAGGTATTCTGGAACCGCACTAACCCATTGTGATGCAGGGCCGCCAATTGATACAGAAGGGACAGCTGCGCAACTCTCTCTTGCAGGAAAAATCTTTTAAATACACTTTATATGTAGAACCTGGATTTACAAATTCTTTTTTGGTTACTAATGCGTTCTCACAGACACAGCATTTTCCACACTTGAAGTGTCCAAATGCCTTTGGTGTAAACCGAGGTTTCTTAAGGGCAGATGGTACCAGTATATCCCTTAAATTAGAATTTCTCTTATAGGCCACAAGGAGCTTTGTATCTTTTAAAAAAGGAAGGGGATCCAGGCTATGCCATGCTCTTCTCAAAATTCTATCCAGACAAATAGTATATCGGTCACTTCTCGAGTGATTACTTCAAGTAACACAAATGAAAAATAAACTCACTCAACATTCACCAAATGAAACTTTGAACCTTCAGCATATCAATAATATGCTGAAGGTTCAGAGTTTCATTTGGTGAATATTGAATGTTGAGTGGTGAATGTTGAGTAAGTTTATTTTTCATTTGTCTTCTCAAAATTCTGGCAATATCTCTAGAATGTTCAGAAAATGTAAGCGTGCAAACAATGTTGTCAGTTTTTTCAGGGACACGGCCCTGTAAAAGTACGGTCCTATCTGATGTTCTGGCGTAATGTAAAGCTTTTTTAATACATCCAGACGGGTAACCCCGATCCTTAAATCTCTTGCTCATATCTACCGCGTGAGTTTCAAAATCTTCGTCTTTAGTGCAAAGTCTATGAATTCTTAAAAATTGACTCATGGGCAAATTCTCCTTTAGGGAACGGTTATGAAAGCTGCTAGAATGTAAGAGCGAATTCCTATCGGTAGGCTTCCGATAGATTGTGGTTATAAATCCCTCAGGTGAGTTTTTGATCAATATATCGAGGTATGCTATTTGGTCTGGACTGTAAGAGAAATCAAACTGTAAATGTGGATCACAAGAATTAAGCCAATTGATAAAATCAAGTAATTGACTCTCAGTGCCTTCCCATATAAGAAATGCATCATCGATCATTGATGATCGATGTAACATTTTCACATATTTATCTGTGCTTTATAAGGATGTGTAGTCGAAAAAAATGTGTTCAAAATTAGAAACATAAAGATTGGCGACATCCGGAGCTACAGAGGAGCCCATCGCAACGCCCCCTACCTGTTGGTAATAAAGATCCTGAAAACAAAAAAGTTATTGCATAATATTAAAGAAGCCAATTGCATAAGAAAACAAGTGGGAGTACGGACTGGTCTGGGTCTTGTTATAAGATAATTTTCCAAAATATCATTTGCTGCATTTTGAGGAATATTGGTATATAAGGATTTTATGTCCAAAGTTACCAAAAGGATCCCCATGTGGGTTCCTTGATACATACTTAACATCTGAATCATATGTGATGAGTCTCTTACATAAGATGGTGTCAGCTGTATGAATGGATGAAGATAAACATCCAAAAATTTGGATATGGGTTCGAGAAGGGACCTGATGGCTGATATTATGGGTCTGCCTGGTGGATTTTCCAAAGATTTATGTATCTTGGGCAAAACGTAAATGGTGGGCATGACCGGACACGTCACAGTGAGAAATCAACATTCTTTTTGTGTAAGATAGCTGGCCTGTTCACCCACATATATAAGTGTATCAACCTGATTCTTTAGAGCAGGAGTAGGGCTGTCACGTAATCTTTTATAATAGGATGTGTCCTTAACGTGACGTAAAATCTCTTGAATATAAATGTCTCTGTCTTGTATCACAAGTGCCCCTCCTTTGTCTGCTGGTTTTATAATGATTTCGAAATTATTTTTCAGACAGGTAAGTGCTTTTTTTTCTTCTTGATTAAGATTTAAAAAGGTATGCTGTTTCTTTTTAACATACATATTTTGTACTTCGTGGAATACTACTTTTTGAAAAGTGTCAATGATGGAATTGTCTGTTCTTGGAGGCATCCAAGTGGAAGGATTTTTAATGACAGAAGGATCACTGTGGACCTCTTCATGTTGTTTAAAAAAATCTTTTATATGGAGTTTCCTAAAAAACTTAAAAAGTTCCACTTGGGTATAAATGGCAACCTTGGAAAGTCTCCAGTTATCCCTGGGAGTGAACGACAAGGAATTTATCTACACTTTGGGACTATGATCTTGCCACATACTTCAGATCCTGGAATAGCTACTGCTGGAGAAAAGATTCAGAGCTCAGTGGACATTTGGTGGGATCTTATTTTCTAGCATTCTCTCATGAACCAAGTGCAACTCTACATCCATCTTTTTCTTGTTTATTTCAAGGTAAAATAGTCAATATTTTCAAACCCATTTGGTCTTCTATGAATTCTCAGCAGTCTACACTTGTATCTATGGAAAATGTTCACAAGAAAAGAACATGATGGAGTTAGAGATTACAAATCCCACTCAGTCTGTTCAGTCCTCTTTCTTCTTGCAATATTGCAAATTTTACCAGATTTCAGTTTTACCTGAAGCAAAGGATCCTTCACATGGGTTGGAAATTTGCCACCCAAAACGTCATCAGAACTTGTCCCGGGGACAGGCTTTACAGATCAATTAAAAGATTCCAACACAATTGCAGTTTAATCAGCCCGATAGAAACATGCCGTCAGAAAAAGACCACATGGGGGGGGGCGGAGCCTGATGTCCAGCGGGGTAGACGCTTCGTGCTGAAGCTCCCGAGGGGCCTACTCAGAATCCTGACTTAATATCTACATAAACTTAATATTTTACTCCGAACTCACCGGGGTGCCTTGGGGGGAATGGCGGCCCACAAGCCAGTGCGCTTGGACTTTGGGTCTCCCTCTTCTTCACATGGAAAACGCTCCAAAACGGAGTTGTCTTCCCCACTAAAGATGGTTCCACTTCGGGTAAGCCCCGAAATGCAGCAGGAGATCTTGGAGGAAATACGCGGTGTGAAGGAACTGGTGCAGTTCAACGGAGAAGCGCTCCGAGCCATGCGAGAAGATTTCGGTATGCTTCAGGACCGGCTTGAAGGTCTTTCACTACGGCTGGACAACATGGCGGGGGTCCTCGATTCGCACGCGGAGCGCTTGGTGAACTTGGACAAGGCTGAGCGGCAGATACAGAATCTTCAAAAAGAGTTAGAGGATTGCAATAATCGAGCCCGCCGCAACAATGTCAGGCTCATAGGAGTACCAGAGGGTGCGGAAGCAGGAGATCTTAGAGAATTTCTGGTTAAAACTCTCCCCTCCTTGCTGAAGATTACCTTTTACGGAGCTCTGGAAATTGACCGCGCATATCGTGCTCCCACCAACATCGCACTTAATCGGACGACCCCCCGGCCCATTATCTTTCGATTACTGAGGTATCAGCAAGTTGAGCAAATTTTCGAAGCAGCCCGGGTGATTCAACATCTGCAGTTTGAAGATCATAAGGTCTCCTTCTTCCCCGACTTGGCAAAGGCCACAGCCGACCGGCGGAAGGGACTCCTTGCTTTTCGACCTAGACTTCAACAGTTACAGGCTCGCTTTGGCCTCTTATATCCGGCGAAGCTCAGAGTGACTCTCCATAACCAAACTAGCACCTTCGAAGATCCTGCTCTGCTAGCAACATTTTTAGATTCCAAAGAGGCAGACCAGATGCGCTAAGTTAGCAACTCGGATAGACTCCGCTGGAACTGCCCGTCATTTTGAATGACCCGACGTGGTGATCATTGTCTGGAATAGAGACTGCCTGGACCTTTCTTTCTTTAATATTTACCTTTCTCGGTCTCCTTTTCCTCCATGATGTGCACCTCGGTTGGATTCGGAGCACGCACAGCTATACCGCTTATCTGTCTCAATTAGGCCTTCTCTGGGGTTTCACCCCGCAGACATCAGGTCGCCAGTAATTTCTGGGGTTTTGCTTCTTCTCTAAGGCACTTCGGTGCTTCTCCTGTTATACAGGGCGCTTCATGATTTTATTGGTTTATTTTTATCAGATCGTGTGTATAGTCATTCATAGTTGATATGAGGGACATTGCGCAACTCGGTGTGCCATCATGTTTCTTTCTCAGAATGTTTGACTTTGTTGTATGGCCTTTTGTATACTCTTGTCATTGAACGGAAGAGGCATTAATGGTCCAATCAAAAAAATGACCGTTCTTGTTATTTTAATCATGACCATACTGATGTAGTGTTTCTTCCGGAACCCCATTTCACCTTCGTTGCATCACTGAAACTTACTGCCACACCTTATATGATGGCTGCCTTTCTCCCGCTGTTTCTAAGCGGTGCGGGGTAGCCATCTTGGTTGAGAAATCTTTGCCACCCATTGTACTGGATACTAGTTTTGATGGGGAGGGTAGTTGGGCCTGTGTATATTCTAGGTTGGAGATTGTGAATTCCGTGTATTTGTATTTATGTTCCGAATGTGGATGACCCTGTTACTGTTACCCGGTGGTGACTTTTGCCAAGTATTTGATCCTTTGATAGATAGATTGTTGCCTAGAACGCGTGGTCCACTCAAGAGTCTCTACACCCTGCCAGCTCTGATGAAAGATCTTGTGCGAGTAGATATATGGAAGCTGCTTTGCCCATCCGACTTAGAGCTCACCTTTTCTCAGCCCCCCCATCACTCATAAACTAGATCTGATTTTTTTTTTTTCTTCTTTCCTCAGTACTGCTTTTCCAAGTGGACATATACTCCCGATAGGTCAGCTAATTGGAAAGCCATCCAGAGCACTTGATGCTGGACATGCCATTTGTCTTTGGTCTATTAAATTCCTGTTAAGTATGATTGTCCCGCATCACAGTATTACTGGAGTTTGGTCTGGGGTCGTCTTCATTCTGTTTTATATTTTCCGGAACTCCTCTTTGGGGAGATTGTGGGGCTCCGCTCAGCTGCGGGGATCCCCTCTCTTCCTAAATTGGCTTACTTCCTTTTAGCCTTTATGCTGGGCCTTGCTATTTCCTGGCTCCTTACTCACGAAATATTGGGAAAACAGCTCTTTTTTGAGCTCTAATGAACGGTAATCATATCTGTTTTCATTGCAAATATGTGCAAATACCTTATATGTTAGCCTCTTCCGTTCAAACTACTCATTATTGGTCTTGCTAGAAGACGCTCCACGATTATGTTCAAACTATTCAATGCTCTCAGTTGACTGTTTGATTTTGTATTAATCTCTGTCACATGCTTATCCGGTATCATAGACTCTACTTCTGTTTGTTTGATGTACAATAATTGTTATATGTAAGCGCTTATATGATGATTCCTATCAGCTTAGAGAAGAAGCATTGGGGTGGGGGGTAATTGGGGTTGCTTTCTTTATCGTATGTGTGTATTTGTTTCTTTTGGTGTGTTGTTACTTTTGTTTGTTGCAAAATGAAAATAAAAGTTTAAAAAAAAAAGAAAAAGACCACATGATCTATGTAGTCTACCCTTCCTTATCAACTACAATAGTCCACTTTTTCCTTTAAAGATCCTCTGTGTTTGTCCCATGCTTTCTTGGAATCAGATACTGTCCTTGTCTCTACTACCAGAAGTCAATAAGGAGACGTGGCAAGAAGTTTCAATAACGCCTTTATTAATCCACGGGTCAAGAGTGCCTGAAAACCCGACACAGGCCGTGTTTCGTGTACCACTTCCTCAGGGGTTAACAGCTCACTAAAAATACATATATATACACATAATGAATTAAAAGATAAGTTAAAAACCACAACAAATAATTAAGATAACCAAGCATATAATAATCAATTAAGCACATGACATATAATAAATAAAACAATAAATAAATAAACTAATAAACATAGTGTGATAAACCATTGATAAAATGCCCTATACATAAAACAATAATAACATAATGCATAAAATAATGAATAATGTACAACACCACAAAATACCACGTTCACTATAAAAGCAATTCAACTTATAGAAAAGAGAGAGAGAGAGAGAGAGGAGAACCAAGGAAATCATTGCAGTGTCTTGACCCGTGGATTAATAAAGGCATTATTGAAACTTCTTGCCACATCTCCTTATTGACTTATGGTTGCCTACGTGGCAATTTGCTGTTTTTTGGTGGACTTGTTTCTACTACCTCCGCTGGGAGACTACTCCATGCATCTACCACTCTTTCCATAAAGAAATATTTCCGCATATTACTCCTGAGTCTATCTCCTTTCACCCTCATCCTATGTCCCCTCATAGCAGAGCTAGCTTTTAATCAAAAGAGGCTCTCCTGTGCATTTATGCCACGGAGGTATTTAAACATCTCTATCCCGCCTTTCCTCTAATGTATACATATTAAGATCTTTAAGTCTGTCCTCATATGCTTTATAACAAAGACCACTAACCATTTTAGTAGCCACTCTTTGCACAGACTCCAGCCTATGTCTTTTTAAAGATGTGGTCTCCAGAAATGCACACAATACTCCAAATGAGGTTGCACCAGAGACTTATACAGAAGCACTATTGTCTCTTTTTTCCTGCTGGCCATTCCTCTCCCTGTGCACCCAAGCATCCTTCTGACTTTCGCCATCACCTTTTCTACCCGTTTAGCCACTTTAAGATCATCAGAAACAATCACGCCCAGGTCCCGCTCTTCTTTCATGGACAGAAGTATGCATTTTCAGATAAACCAATAAGTGCAACTGTACAAAGAATCACTCCAATTGTAAATAAGTTACACTTGTAAATAGAGTAAGAATTATACTGTTATGATCTCCCCCTTTGTACATCCCTTCCCCGACTATGATCTTACAATGTATACAAGTTACAGAGTTGAATGTAAATTATATTGTTCAATGTAAACCACCTTGATTTAAGGAAAAGGTGGTATATAAATACTGTTAAATAAATTAAAAAAATTAAATAAAATAAGTACTTCGCCCTCTACATTATACCACTCCCTTGGATTTTTGCAGCCCAAATGCATGACCCTGCATTTTTTTAGCATTAAATCTCAGCTGCCAAATTCTCAACCATTCTTCAAGCTTAGCTAGATCCCTCCTCATGTTATTGACTCCTTCCTAGGTGTCTACTCTATTGCAGATTTTGGTATCATCCGCAAAAGACAATCCTTACCAGACAGCCCTTCTGCAATATCACTAACGAAGCGTTAAAAATAATCGGACCAAGGACAGATCCCTGGGGCATACCACTGGTGACTTCCTTCTCCTCAGAGTGAGCTCCATTTACCTGTACCCTTTGTCACCTCCCAGTCAACCAATGTCTAACCCAGTCAGTCACTTTAGGGTCCATCCCTAGAGTGCTCATTATGGTGTCAAAAGCTTTACAGAAATCTAAGTACACCACCACTGCCCCACTAATCACTGACTACCCAGACGGAAGCCAAGTCTCACTTTGGCTTTTCCAGTTGTGAAATAAAACATCTACCTAAGATGGCAGCCATTATCATGTGACCCAGGGACAGAATATATGCCTTTGATATGAGCATGTGTTGGCGGCCTCCTAGTGTGCTGCAGCAAGGAAAGCCAAATATAAATAAAGATGTGACTTTTATGTGTTTGTACCAGGTTATATATACCTTGCAGAGTTTGTAACCTTCCAGGCCAGAACTTGACACTGAACTGGGTCTCTCTCATCACATCGAGAATGGTGACACTGACCTTACCAGCTCCCTTCCCTCATTTTTCCTATTCTTTGAATTCTGGGATCCCACTTCAATTTACACAGTTGCTGCCACCTATTTAATGTCGAGCACCCAGTGACCCCAAATTTTAATCTCCATGGAATCAGCATTGCCGCTACCTGGATAAGGACGGCCACCCAGCGGCCCCAAATTTTGACAGGGTTGGCGCCACCGCTGCCAATCCTACAACAGACACCCAGTGACCCTGATAAGGTCAGTGTCACCATTCTCGATGTGCCTTAACGCGAGGGTTTCACTGGCGTTAGTGTTCAGATCCAGATTTCACAGCGTTTGTGTGCCTGGAGCCTCTCCACTCCCACTCTCCGCTCATTGACCCCTTCTCTCCGCCCTCTGGGAAGCCTTACTCCACCCTTCAGAGCCAGATTTCACAGCGTTAGTGTGCCTTAACGCCGCAGCCACATTATCGCGTGATAACGTCACTTATCGCGCAATAATACCACCGCTGCGACGTTAAGACGGTTTAGTAAACATACCCCATAGTTTTGCTGTTGAATGTACCAAAGAACCTCTTAGTACTCCTTCCTTATTGCAAGGAGGAGAAAGTGAAGGTCGTCCCAACTGGCATTCTTTCTTTCTTGAACCAATCAAAATGAATGGCTAGGTTGGAATTACATAGTGCCACACTGGTGGACTATTGCCATAAGGAAATTATCCGAAGGGATCTTAGGGTTCTAGAAGAATCCAAGATGTTTCTGGTTGATGAGTCCTTTTTACAAAAGTGGAACTGTCTTTTAAATAAATGCACGCTGGATTTGATGCTGCTACTTATTGAAACATAAAATGCTAAAAAGCATGGTAGTTAAACAAGTTAGAGACTGCTTTAAAGAATTTAAAAACTGAACGTTATGCAAATGTACAGAAACAGACTGATCGATATAGAACAGAATTGAGAGTGATAAAAGTTAAGAAGCTTCTCAGAGATGAGAAAGAAATATAAGTACCATCTACAATTGGCCTAAACTTCACAATCGTAATAACTCTGTGTATCGTCAGAAAGAGGGATTTGATTTATCTTCCGAAAGTCCTCTTTCCAGTGGTAATGAAGATAAGAGAGACATTTTTTTAGGCAAAAAGAATCAGGGAAAGGATTCAAACTGGAATATCAGAGGACAGGCATAAGGGGGATGTCAGGGTCCCTTTACCCGCTCAGAGCTGCGACAGTACCCACAACATAAATATTATCAGCAGTAATAAATTTGTCATCTTGGATATTGTCTTGAGCGCAGCATTCACTTTTAAGTAAAAGTTTATCTTATGTTCCTGGCAAGTAATAGAGTAGCTACTGAGAAGTTTATGAGAATTTTTCAGTGCGTTTATTTCTTGATAATAAAATGCCACATGAGGATATTTCAGTCGTGTGCAATCAATCTACTTGGATACCTTCAGGGCCATTAGAGCCAGAACTTTGGACTTTTAAAAATCTTGTACTACGTGATATTGCAGACAGAGAGACAACAACATCAGTGCTCACCCAATTTGTCAAGAAGAGAAAGATATGCTCTTTGAGAATTACAAGATAATTCTATTATTATTAAAAGAACTGACAAGAGAGGAGCGGTAGTTGTAATGGCCACGTTTCGGCACTCAGGCTTGCATCAGGGGTCAGTCTGATAATCCAAAAATATCCAATGACAATACAGGTTGTTGTTTAAAGGTTAACCATAGCCATCAACCTTGCACAAGTTGAATCACCAAATAAAACCACTCGTGTAAAGATACTTTTGGTGTGGACGTGGCTTTGTTTCCTCCGCTCTGTGTTTGGATGAAGTATGGACAAAACAGATTCAACCGCATCGGGTACCAACACATTTTTTGGAGCAACTGGCTGAATTAACTCTTAAGAAGAACATTTTTTGTATCAAGATGAGTTGTTGCAAATTTCAGGGATGGTGATGGGGGCTATGCCCGCCCCCCTCTCCCGCCACCATATATGCAGTGTTATAATGCACTCTGGATATATGAATGTGAATTGATGGAAAGCATCATATGTTGGTATAGATATATAGATTATATTTTTCTCCTATGGAGTGGTACAAGAGATCAATTGGAGCAGATGGTCCATTAATTGTATTTATGTAATCCAGCAATAAAATTTGAAATGCACTGTGGTCCTCTATTAATTTTCTTGATGTAAAAGTTTCTAAAACAAAGAATGGACTAGTTAATTTGGTCTATTCTAAACCTACCAACTGTAATACTTTTTAAAGTTATAATAGCTTTCATTCGATTCACCTGAGAAATAATTTACCATACTCACGATTCTTCAGATTCAGATGTATTTGTTCATCAGTTATGATGGAAGTTTGAAGAACATGAATGGAAGCTTTGTGATGGAAGTTTGAAGAACGTGAATAACCAACAGGGATTCTTACAAAAGCTTAAAAGAGAGCAACTTCTAACTATCAAGAGTGGCTTTTAGAGTCATCTAATGAAATACCCTAATACTCAACTACTAATGAATCTACTGCTCTAGAATCTATTACCTGTGTGTTATGGTATTCATCAATGGAAAAAGGTGAATAGTGGAGTACCCCAAGGATCTATGCTGGGTCCGCTGCTTTTTAATATATTCATAAATGACCTGGAAAAGGGAATAACGAGTGAGGTGATCAAATCTGCAGATGACACAAAACTATTTAAAGTTGTTAAAACCCAAGAGGACTGTGGAAAATTGCAAGAGCATCTTGATAAATTGGAAGACTGGGCATCCAATTGGCAGATGAAATTTAATGTGGATAAGTGCAAAGTTATGCACCTACTGTAGGAAAGAACAACCCAAACTATGGTTACACGATGCAAGGTTCCACATTGGGAACCACCACCCAGGAAAAAGATTTAGGCATCATCGTGGATAACACGTTAAAACCCTCCGTCGAGTGTGCAGCGGCAGCCAAGAGAGGAAATAGAATGCTAGGTATCATAAGGAAAGGAATGGAAAATAAAACAAAGGATATTATAATGCCTCTGTATCGTATGGTGCGACCGCACCTTGAATATTGTGTGCAATTCCAGTCACCGTATCTTAAAAAGGATATAGCGTTATTAGAAAAGGTACAGAGAAGAGCCACCAAAATGGTAAAGGGGATGGAAGAATACTCCTATGAAGAGAGGCTAAAAAGGTTAGGGCTCTTCAACTTGGAAAAGAGACGGCTGAGGGGAAATGTGATAGAGGTCTATAAATGAATGAATGGAGTGGAACGGGTTAAATGTAGATCGATTGTTTACATCATCAGAATATAAAAAGACTAGGGGACAAGCAATGAAGCTACAGGGTAACCTATTTAAGACTAATAAGAGAAAATATTTTTTTCACTCAATGTGTAATCAAAATCCGGAATTTGTTATGGGAGGATGTAGTAAAAGCTGTTATTGTAGCTGGGTTTAAAAAAGGTTTGGGCAAGTTCCTAGAGGAAAGGTCCATAAACCATTATTAAAAGGGACACAGGATATCACTGCTTGACCCAATACAAGCATTGAGGAACCTGTGTCTTTTGGGGAAACTGCTAGGTACTTATGACCTAGATTGGCCACTGTTGGAAACAGGATATTGGGCTTGATGGATCTTGGTCTGACCCAGAATGGCATATCTTATGTTCTTATTGTCACTAAAGATCGCAGCTATACTTAAACATCGGTTGTCGGTACTACAGGCCCATTCATGCTTTAAAGAATGGAGAATACAGATGGCGTATAATAAGGGATGTAATATAAGAGATCAGTTATGCTCTGCAGCCCCCAGGAAGATTGAGGATATTCTCCCATGCCAAATGTGGCAGATGTCAGTGCTACAACATTATGGAAGAAGGTACTCAGCTTACTGTTTGCACTAGGACTATCACTTCAAGATTTGTGACCTCATGTCTTTCTACTTATATAGTCTACATGAAAAGATGTCCTTGTTAAAAGGTTTACATTGGAAAAACAACACACCAATTGCGGGTGCACCTGTCTGAACATAAATAGTGTTTATCAAAAATTAAAGGAGACACATCTTTCGTTGGTCATTGTCAACAGTTTCAACATGGCTTTTATGACTTGAAGTGTGCCATTATTGATATTCCACCTAATGTATGCGTAGGTGATACAGAAGTGGATTTTTGAGCTGAATATGTTAGAGCCTAGTGGCTTAAACAACTCAATTGATTGGGGTGTATTTTTTAAAAATATTTTTTGGAGGATTTTCTTATGGCACTGTTTTGAATACGTTCAATGGAATAAGTTCTACATTGAACTACCTTAAGAAGTATATTAGCATATGTTTTCCTCCACCCTTTCCCTTCAATTGATTCAAAATTGTATTTAAATGGATCGGTAATGTCAGATGCTGTGCTAGAGTCTACTGGTCCTTGAGAGATAATTCATCATATTTTGGAAGAGGTCCCCGATGAAGCCTTTTTTGCAAATGGAGATCTTCGTAGGGCTGGATGATAAAGTCTCTGGGGGATGCTGGCACTCTTAAAGCTAAGTAGCTGGTTACTATTTTGACATCACCATTGTAAACCTTGCTCTAGCTATGCTTCCTATATGTTTATGTTTTTCATAGGAACGCTATAGTGAGGAGTATCTTGCAAGCAGTGGTGGCCTCTGCGAGAGGGATGTGAGTTATAATATGTTGCCACTAGCGTTCCTATAAGGGGTTAGTTTAGTATAACTTTCTAAAGTAAATTAATTAATTCTTAGAGGATTAAAAGATTATACTAAGAGGAGGTTTTTTTAGACTCATGATGTTCATCGATGGCAATCTCCCTTTGGGCTAAGTTCTCTATTGCCATGTAGTGGGACACTGAATTGTACTGAGGTCATTTTCTCCTCTCTTTGAATGTTTGTTTGATGTAGATTTATAAGTGGAATTGAATTTTGAATTGGGTTAACAGTTGGTAGTTTCAGAATCCTTCTGAGACACGCTTTGGGAATGTGAAATATTCAGTCTAAATGTAGACATACATAATTTTGAATTCTTGGATATGCATATATGAGATCAAAGGCTCTTTCTTATTTGACCATATATATTTGTGCATTAAGAACATAGGAAATGCCATACTGGGTCAGACCAAGATCCATCAAGTCCAGTATCCTGTTTCCAACAGTGGCCAATCCAGATCACAAGTACCCGGCAGGTTCCCAAAAAGGCATACAGGTTCCATAATGCTTGTCCCATTTTGGCATTCGATCCTTCAGTCAGGAAACTAGACAGTTTGTGAGGCGTATTTTAGTAGAAAACATTTAAGGGTTACTAGTATCAAAAGATGATATCTTTTATGAAATTAGAGTCTTATGGGAACAAAGCTCAGAAATTAAGAGAAAACAAAGAAATTGCAAACAGTATGAAGGTTTAACAGATGTGAAAAATGTTCTAAGAATGTGCAAAGTGTTAAAAGCAGAATGAGGAAGTCAGGACTGAGTTGTAATTCAGGGAAATAGTCTATGGGGTCTGGTTACTAACTGGCGGTAGCGGACTCCGTGCGATATTGAAGCCGCGGCCCCATTGATTTCAATGCAGCCACGGCTCCGATATCGCATGGAGTCCGCTACCGCCAGTTAGTAAACAGACCCCTATAGTGCTTACAAGGTATACAGAGAGGATTTCCTTATAAGCTTCATTTCTTTGCCTGTAAATATATCACTGGTCTGCATTGCCAAAGAGCTCAAGTTTGGTTTCATCTGTCCACAGAACATTTTCCCGGAAGGATTGAGATTGCTCAAGGTAGGTTTGAGAAAAGATTAGGCATGCCTTTTTATGTCCATCTTTGAGCAGTGGGGTCCTCCTTGGCCTTCACCCATGAAGTCCTTCTTTGTTTAGTGCATGGCATATGGTGCAGTTTGAAACCCCCAGTCCAGATTGCTCCATGTCAGCCTTAAGCTCTTTGAATGTTGTACGTGGTTGTCTTTCCAACAGTTTGCACTAACCTTCAAAGACTTCTTGAATTAATTTTCTTCTTCATGCCATGTCCTGGGAGGTTCCTGACAGTTTCATGAGCAGAAAACTTCTTAATAACATTGTGAACTATAGGCACAGGAATCCCAAGGTCTTTGGAGATGGCCTTAAACCCCTTTGAAGTTTGATGGATGGTGATAATGGCTTTTCTGATGGTCTCAGGCAGCTCTCTTTTCTTCACCATGGTGAATATGGAACAGAGGAAATGTGGCCATTTTAAACGTTAGAGTCATTATTCATTGTTTTATTAAAGTCATGTTAGTACTGATAATTGATCACAGGTGTGTAATTTTGCTATAATTGTAATGTTTTTTCTGTTCAAATGGATTTGAATTGTTTATATATCGATTGTTCGCCGAGGGATTACTGGCATAGCTGCTGAGAGTTTAATAAGAACTAAACTGCAAGTTTTGCTTTCCGACATAAGACGTTTTTTCAGCGGGGAGCTCCTTTTCTTAGGAAAGTTCACTTTTTTGTCATTGATATTAATTTGGTGGACTTCGTGTGTGAAGTCTTTTTTGAGCAGGAATAAATCACGTCCTGACAATGTCCCAGTTTTTATACTATTTCTTTTTTTAATTGGTTTTGTTTTATTTGATTCTTTTGTGTGTCAAATATGTTTGCATATTGGTCCAAAGCCATTTCATTGGCCACTTTTTTTTAGGAGATATTGGACATTAAGGGGATTGAACTGCAAGGGTGCCAATAATGTTAACCACAACTGTATAAATCACATGTGTAAGCACGCTTTCCCTGTATGTGAATATGTTCATCGCCGGCCTAACACGTGTACTTATAGATAATGACTGTCTACAGTATGCACACAAAGATTCATTCATGGGCATGATTTATACACATAGATGGTGTGTAACGTTCCATGGCTTCTTATAAAATTACATACAGTGTGATATGTTCTAGGAGCCATGTTAAAAAGATGGAGTTAGGATTCATTGCATGCTGATGTAGACTGAAACAGCCAGTTGTCCTGTTTCCAAAGAGGTAAATAAACAACTAAATGTATTAAACTTTATCAACAAAACCAACACTTTGATTCCATAACCTTCACCTAGGTTAAAGTAGAACAGACCATGGCCCCTTTGCTATGTTCTCTTGTATCATCTAAGCAAATAAAATATTGGTTTGGCAACAACATGACTGCAGCTATCTTACAAGCTCTTCCCAGGACCAGTCTGATCCCCCATCTATCCACTTAGAGTAATGGAAAATCAGCAGAAACACGCCATATATCACAGTTCTTTAAACAAGAGAATGAGGTCACAAATTTAGGCGTGCTACCTTCCTTAAAAATAATGAAAGGAAGAGGTAACTTAAAAGCCATTAGGAGCACAATAGAATTTAAAAGAAATCAGGCAGCTGTGCATGCAGCCAAGCCAAAAGGTTATTTGAGCCCTCCTTTCGAGTCAATGCTTTTCTCTCTATCTGGTTGACCAAGGGGTGCCCTGGATAACAGAATGCCTTGCTGTGCCACCAGCAAACAAAACCGACTACAAATACATGTACTGCAAGACTCTTTAATCATTCACCCAGGGCATTTAGCAGGGAGTTCTCTCAGATCCACTATGAGCCACAGATCCTAGCTAACACTATGGAGGGAATGCAGCATCCTACTGGGAGAGCAAACTGATATAATTTACTGCCCAGCAAGTTCAGAAAATAAAAAAAGAAGATGATGCTGCTGTTATCCCATGCTACAAATGTGCTTCTTTCTGCATGTTTCGCTAAACTGGAGAAGATTCGGAGTAATACGAGATGGACAGATTGGACATCGTTACTCAGCTCAGTGTACATTAGACGATTGTTATCTCCTCAGTCAATTGTAGCCAACAATGGTTAGATAGGAGAAAGAAGAACCATATCAAAGGGACACACAAGTTCAGTCCTCGAGGGCCACAAACAGGCCACGGTTTCAGGATATCCCTAATGAATATGCATGACATGGATCTGCATATATAACTTCCTCCATCCATCTCATGCGTATCCATTAGGGATATCCCGAAATCCTGGTCTCTTTGTGGGCATCAAGGACTGAACTTGTGCACCCCTGCTATATCACGACATTCTTCTCTGTGCAATGATTACCTTGATAAACAATTTAAAGCAATTCATATACTTTGAGGCCTGCAAACAATCAATGCATGTCACTACTGTACCACCCAAAGTAATCCAACAAGTCTTTGAAAATAAAAAAAAATGCAAGGCAAATATTAAATAGCTGGAGGATTTGATATCAGTTTTACAACGAACACTGATGGCTTTTAAGCTCAATCCCCCAAGCCCAGTTCAAATTGGGCAATAATATAAATAGAAACATTTTTTCATGAAACGGGTGGTGAGTGTATGGAAAGCACAGAGGCGTTCCTAGTAGTGAAGAAGTGAATGAAAAGCAAGTAAGGGCTATGGTATTGCACCAGGAAAAAAACGAAGTAGATCAGCAATGCTTCATGGACCTTATCTGCCATGGTATTTTCTATTTATGCATGCCGAGATTATTTTCCATAATAGCTAACAAAGGGGCCCTTTTACTAAAGAATGCTAAAGCTTTGCACTTAACGTGTGATACAAACACTTGTTAAGTGCAAAGTCCTTATGATAGCTGATAGCATGCTCCCCGTAGTTAATGCATAACATACCTTAATGTGTGGTGCACTTAACCCAGGTGCACCTAATGACACTCCTATAGGTGTTCTTAGGAGAACTCGCGCTATCCGCCACATTGCTACTCAGTGCACAGCAATTGTCTCGCCACTAATGGCAATACACCACATCCACGCTCCACCCATTCCCCTTCCCATCGCACTGTGCGCTTTACCATACGGTCATATTAGCATTCCCGGCTGTCAATTGCCACATGTTAAAATGCATGTTTACCGGTTATCTGGCTTTGATAAAAGGGCCCGAAACTCAGAAGTCTTTCTTTAAAGAAAAAAGAGCACAGATTTAAGCCTAAAGTTTAAGCACCTTAGTACAAAACCAAACTCTTTTCAAGGTTCGTGAGCTCAGGCTAGAGTGATTGTTTTCCCACTCTGCTTCTTTCCATACAACTGTTCCTCATGTAAGACATTAGCAATCATTCTGATAGAAAACAGTAGAGAACAAAAAACCTATTATAAAAAAAAAACGGCCTTTAATTAAAATGAGATTGCCACTCTGGGATCAGGCTTTCATGCCTGTCAGCTTACTCTTAAAATAAATATCTCAAGCACCGGGCCTCACTGCTGTCACTTTCCAACAGGCAAGACACACAGGGTAATCCCCAGGCATCTTGACAGCTAGATAATGTCCAAATTGTTTTGTGGGTGAATAGCTACGCTTCCGTCAAAGAAAATATTAATGCCTGGAATTAATAGAAGAGCAACAACGATTTAGAAAGCAAAACGGGGAAAAGTGACAAGTTAGTACAAAAGTGAAAAAGCAGCATACGTTGGTTTTCTGTAGTTCAGCTCTCCCATTTCACTATCGGGCTTAGGGATGTGTGAAAAACGAGGTGCCTCTCAGTCAGGTACAAAATACCCTAGAAATCCAATCAAGATTCACAGGGAAAAGGCAGCAGAATACTTCTGTTCAGAAGTTTGGGCACGTCTAGAAGACTTTGACACATACACTATGGATTTTGTCGACTATGTAAATCAATTAAAAAAAAAAAACAGGACTTTTCCTTTCAGAATTATATTTTTGAGGGTGGTGGAGCAGCAAACTCAGATTCATTAGCAACTGTTGCAGCCTTCTTTGAATTTCTTTCCCTGGACAAGTTATTCTTAACCTCAACATGGTTTTAAGAGTTGGTTAAACCATGAATTATGGCCAATTCCCAACATGGTTATCTTGTACCCAGCATTCATCACCGCAGCCAAAATGAAACAGGCAATGTGCTACTGTTATTTTGTTACAATATCAGTGGATTAGAAAAACAAAGTGTAATGGCAAAAATCATGAGACACAGAGCAAGCTCAATTTGTTTGAATATCTTCTATCCTGCGCTCTCCAGCTCTTCCTTCCTGTGCAATGCACATCTGACTGCACGGCTCCATCTTACACGTTTTTGAAACCCTAACACCAAATTAGAAAGTCTTTGTAAACGAAAAGTCACTAAAATTTGGATTGCTCGTTTCAGTGTGTAGTTTGTCGTCACATTAATATGGCTACAAGGCAGTTGTGGAACGGTGTTACATAGACGCTCTCATTAGCCATTCTTCCAGAGGAAGATTTGCAAACAGGTCTGCTGTATATAAGCATCTTAGCCTTATACTGATATGCTTAGAAAATGCATAGCGTCATGAGGCACAAGGATCAGAGCCCAGGGAGACAGAGAATGTACTTCAGAATGAATTCACTTTTGACAGGTCAAAGGAAAACATGGAGGAAGGTTGGCATAGAAACCCCAAACAAACTATGTCACACAGTACTAGGGAACGCCCAAACCAGGAGCTAACCCATGACTCATTAGGAGAGGGGAGGCAGCTGATGAGGGGCGGAGCCCAAGCAAACGGGAAAGGCAACACATTTAAAAATCCCCTAGCTGGGAGTAGTGAGGAGAGCGGGAGGAGAAGAATTAACCAAGGACCCAGCCAAAGGAGAACTGTCTTGGGAACAGAGTGGAAGGACGAGAGAAGGGAAGGGAATCCCAATCTCACCCAGGAAAGCTCCTCTGAAGAAGGGAGTCGTGGGAGGCACGCTGACCCAAAGAGACAGGCAGTTCCACGCTGTAGGAGGAAGTGCACGGCTAGTCAGTGCACTGAGGAACTCTATTCCTCAGAAAGCAAGGAACATTGCTGTAAAACCCAGATAAGGCAGTCTCAACCTTATAATGCTAAGTACTCTGAAGGAAAAGTTTATTTCCCAGAAGCTGAGCTTCTGCCTGTGAGAAAACCCAGGAAAAGCAGAAAAGAAAAGTTTTACCTTGAGCCGTGTTGCAGCCAAGGGAGGTTCCTGGAAAGGAGTTTGCTGGAAGGTAGGAAAATACCACCTAATAGCAGAGCAGAGGAATCTAACCAAGTTCCTTGTACGTACCAGGAGCTGTGTGAAAGAGCCAATAGTAATTATGGTAAACACCCAGGCTCCTCTAGGCTGTTGGGGGAAGGGAACCTTTTAACCTTTGCAGAGGAAGTGATTAAGCAGGGAAAAGAGTTCACCCCACGGGAAGCTGAGGAGGACGTTGATGGTATGCAATGTGATTTTTACCAAGCTCCAGACACGGAGATATTCATGGACTGTACGTACACGCTGTCAGATAGCATACACTCTCTATGCTAGTATTGCTATAATATTATTATAAGAAGGAAAACAGTCCAAAGAGTGTTTGGAAGTTAAACTGTTTTCTATGCCTTTTTGTGTTACCTTAAGAAGCTGAAGACAAGCATTGCCTAAGTTTGGTTATCCTTTTGTTTCACTGTACCAGAAGTTTGGACTTTATGTTGCTGTATTTTCAAGGTTAAAATCCAACCCTGGGAAGGGAATAAATCCTATTTTTACCTTACTATCTCGTGCACAACTATTTACTTCATAAGCTATTGAACTACAATACCCAGAAGGCTTTACCAAGCCTCAAAATAGTGGTTCACAGCCTCAAGAAGAACATTACCCCGCTCACCTTACTCACACTAGGGCCTCTGGGAGGGTGAGTGGGCGACAATAGTCAACAAGTTTTTTTCTCTTAAGAAGGAAACATTACCAAATATGAAGTGTGTCATATGCATAACCATTCTGTCTCTGATCGAAAGTAAGCATACACAAAAAACACAAAGGTCAAAATTCAGGCTGTCTACTACGGCCAGAAATGAAACTGGATGTTCAGCGCTGGAACCTATCCAGCATCTGGTGCTGAATATCCTTTGCCATCGATTGTGGTGGCTATCTGATTAGTGGCAATATTCAGCACTAACCGTACAGCACAACTGCATAGAGTTAGGGCAGCCATTGAGCGATCTTATTGTGATGTGGTTTGCCTAGCTGGTTAGTGGCTGACTATTGCCGCTAACCAGATACTCTCTGAAAGTACCTCATCTCTGCCCACAGACCGCCCCAATACTAACCAGATGTTCTCAGGGCAATCTGTGCAGATATTCGGTGGCATTAACTGGTCAGTCCTGCTGAATATCGGGTTGAGTGAGGTTTAGCCAGTTAGCTGGTCCTTCTGAATATCGAGTGAGACAAAGCGGAAGCCAGAGACCATGGCCAAAAACAAAAAGGTGGTAAAAAATCTTTATTTGCAGACCCAACACAAGGGTTTCGGCCAGAGGCCTTCTTCAGGGGTATCGACCCAACAATTTTCATATCAAATAATTTTATGAGAATTTTATATCACTCATATTGCGCAAAAGGTTAATTTTAAAAATGTGTCATATGCACAATGAAGTTGCTACTGAAAAGCATTTATACAGTCAACAGCAGTGCCGACCATACAAGTGCTTTTTTTTTTTTTTTTTTAAACTTTTATTTTCATTTTACAACAAGCAAAAAGAAACAACACACCAAAGGAAACAAATACAAACATACAATAAGGAAAAAGCAACCCCAATTACCCCCCACCCCTATGCTTCTTCTCTAAGCTGATAAATATCATCATATAAGCGCTTACAAACAACAGTAATTGTACATCAAAACAAACAGAAACAGTATCTGCGATACAGAATGATCATGTGACAGAGATTTACACAGATTTAAACAGTCAGATGAGAGCATTTAGCAGTTTGAACATAATCGTTGAGCATCTTCCATTTAGACAAGTGGTGGGGGGTCTGAGCGGAAGAAGCTAACAAACGAGGTATTTGCTCATATTTACTGTAGAGACAGACATGATTCCACTATTCATTGGGGCTCAGATGGGAGCTATTTTCCAGTATTTCGTAATTAGGGAAATAGCCATGCCCAGCATAAAGTCTAAAAGGAAGTAAGCCGATTTGGGAAGAGAGGGATCCCCGCAGCTGAGCGGAGTCCCACTATCTTCCAAGAGAGGGGTTCTTGAAAGTGCAAAATAGATTGAATACGACCCCAGACCCGACTCCAGTAACACTGTAATGCGGGGCATTCATACATAACATGAGTGAGTGAACCAATGGCCGCATGGCATGTCCAGCATCTATTGCTCTGGGTGGCGTTCCATTTGGCTAACCTGTCAGGAGTATAGAAACATCGGTGGGCTAGAAAGAGAAGTGTCTGAGTGAGTGAGGCGGATCGAGAGACCCGTGTCACCTTGCTACAGACTAGGCTCCCTTGCTCCGGGGTCAAAGTTACATGCATTTCCCGCTCCCAGGATTTCTGTGCTGTAGGAGTGCCTCTATTTACAGTATTACATAAAGTTTTGTAAAAGTTAGATGCTACACCCGATAAGCTCCCGATAGATCGGATAATCTCCGACTAGCCTTGGGTATGGGGTTCCGATGGCGGGAGCACCTTAGCACTCCGAAGACAATCCAAATGCCCCTAGTGTACCAGGGGCTCCACGCCATCGGTTTGTGTTGTATTTGAAGTCGAGCATTGTGCCAAAGCGGGAGTCTATCTAGCGGACAAAGTCGGGAGTCTAGAGATTTCTCAAGGGTATTAAAGGCACCTAAAGTGTCTAAGACCATTGGTGGATAGTGGGAGTCTGATGGGAGAGTCATACCAGGGAGATAAGTAAGAGGGATTGGTTTGCAAAGGTCCTCCTCTATATCTAGCACACTGGTATTTGATAGCTAGTTATAGTTGCACGGATAGACGCCTTGAAACCCTCCCACCAAGCCCAGCTCACAGTATCATGGGGTGAATTAAAATGAAAGTAATCTTGGATAGCGGCCTTTATGTCAACCTGAAAATCTTTTTGGTCTAGTAGGGATCTATCAAAAAACCAAGCACGGAAATGTTCACCTTGCGTAGTGACATGTAATGAGAAAGATATGGCAGCATGATCTGAAATATGGAGAGGATGAATCCTAACCGTGTCCACTTGGAGTATCAGTGCTTTGGAGATAAGGAAAAAAAAAAATCTATTCTAGATTGTGAGTGATGGGGGGCTGAGAAAAGGTGAACTCTAAGTCGGAGAGGTAAAGTAGCCTCCATATATCTACTAACGCAAGATCTTTCATCAGAGCTGTAAGGGTACACGTGATTTCACTATCTCCAACCTTAAAGTGTGCACGGGCCCATCTACCCTCCTTATCAAAGCTAGTATCCATTACAGCAACTTGCAAAGACTTCGTAACCAAGATGGCTACCCCACACCGTTTGGAAACGGCGGGAGAGTAGGCAGCCACCATGTAAGGCTTAGCATTAAGTTTCAGGGTTTCAGCGGAGTTTAAATGCGTTTCCTGAAGAAACACTAAATCAACATGCTCATGATTAAGATAGCTAAGGAGTTTCTTTCTTTTGATTGGACTATTGATGCCTTTTACGTTCAGTGATAAGAGCTTACATAAGGCCATTCAGAAAGGTTAAAAATTCTGAAAAAGAACATGATAACGCACATAATTTCACAATGTCCCTCATATTAACTGTATATGGCTGTACATATGACATGATAGAAAATAAGCTAATAAAAAACAATGAAGCGCCCCATATAAAAAAAATAAGCACCGAAGTGCATTAGAGAAGAAGCAGAACCCCAGAAATTACTGGCGACCATATGTCTGCGGGGAGAAACCCCAGAGAAGGCCTAAATTGAAACATATAACCTGTATAGCTGTGCGTGTTCCGAATCCAACCGAGGTGCACATCATGGAGGGATAGGAGACCAAGAAAGTTATATATAGACAGAAAGAAAAGTCCAGGCAGTCTCTGTTCCAGGCTGTGATCACCGCGTCGGGCCATTCAAAATGGCGGGCAGATCAGGCGGATTACAGATCCAAGTTGTTGGATTAGCGCATCTGGTCTGCTTCTTTGGAATCTAAAAATGTTGCTAGTAGATCAGGATCTTCGAATGTCCTAGTTTGGTTATGGAGAGTCACTCTGAGCTTCGCTGGATACAATAGGCCAAAGCGGGCCTGTAGCTGTTGAAGTCTAGGGCGAAAAGCAAGGAGTCTCTTCCGACGGTCAACTGTAGGCTTTGCCAAGTCAGGGAAGAAGGAGACTTTATGACTTTCAAACTCCAGATGATGATTCGCCCGGGCAGCATTTAGAATCTGCTCAACTTGTTGATATCTCAGTAATCGAAAGATGATAGGCCGGGGGGTCGTCCGATTGAGGGCCATGTTGGTAGGAACACGATGTGCTCGGTCAATTTCCAGATCTCTGTGAAAAGTGATCTTCAGCAAGGAGGGAAGAGTTTTGACCAGGAACTCTCTTATATCTCCTGCTTCGGCCCCCTCCGGTACTCCAATGATCCTCACATTGTTGCGACGGGCTCGATTATTGCTATCCTCTAACTCTTTTTGAAGATTCTGTATCTGACGCTCAGCCTTGTCCAGTTTCACCAAGCGCACCGCGTGTGAGTCGAGGACCCCCGCCATGTTGTCCTGCCGTAGTGAAAGACCTTCAAGCCGGTCCTGAAGCATACCGAAGTCTTCTCGCATGGCTCGGAGCGCTTCTCCGTTGGACTGTACCAGTTCCTTCACACCGCGTATTTCCACCAAGATCTCCTGTTGCATTTCGGGGTTTTCCCGGAGTGGAACCATCTTTTGTGGGGAAGACAACTCTGTTTTGGAGCGTTTTCCGTGTGAAGAAGAGGGAGACCCGAAGTCTAAGCGCGCTGGTTTGTGGGCCGCCATCCCCCCCGAGGTACCCCGGTAAGTTCGGAGCAAAATATTAAGTTTAGGTAGGTATTAAGTCAGGATTCTAAGTAGGCCTCTCGGGAGCTTCAGCGCGAAGCGTCTAACCCGCTGGACATCAGGCTCCGCCCCCCCCATACAAGTGCTTTTTTAAAAATTTGGGAACATAAAGCGATAGTGTTAGCCATATTAAATGAAGGTCAAAGAAGTCCACAAATGTGGAATGAGAACAGAAAACACTTTATCCCTGGACTCAGCCAAGGAAACAGATCTGGCAAGAGTGATACAAAGTAACCCAGCATTAGTTAATCATAATACTCACGCACTCTCTTGCAAAGTTAGAAATTGCTTTAAAGAAAACAATGTTTCCCTCTGAACATATTTGAAAAACTTTAAATTTAATCAAAAAGCTTAGCGGGAGCCTATGTAAAGCCCTCAAATGGGGTATGCTATGTTCTCTCCTACACTCAGTGAGTAGACGAGAGCCAACATTCCCTACTTAAAAAAGAGGGAACTGGAGTTTTTGAAGGATCTAGAGAATTCTTTCAACAAAGAGTGAGAAAGGAGGTGAGATCAACCAACTCAAAGAAATTTCCATCGTATGAAGACTAAAGATTTTAATAGACAAACATATTTTGTTCTGTCTCATCCATCCCTTAATCACAGCCATGGCCTGTGAATAAGTGAACAATGCATCGTTTAATCGAAGCCCCTACTAGAAAGAAAACAACATCAGCATTAAGCCAGTCCCGCACTCCCAAATCTTGTAGAACATCATAGATATTAAATAATGACATCAATCAAAAACACCAACTTTTGAGGGACCCCAGATGTCAAATATCTAATTCCCTAGAGAGGGCCGAACCCGTCCATTATGCAAGAATGCTGTTCGCACGTGCCAACAACATCTTGCATTCAGCATCAGCAAGGTCGGCTTGAGAGAGAGCCGGAGAAGCCCTGGCTCACCTCTGACAGCCGCCGAAGTGAAGAGTGCCTTTTTTCTTCACTTCAGCAGTTGTGTTGTAGTATAGGCCGCAGGCGCTCTGAGTGCTGGGAAACAGCTTTTACTATATCCTACGGTAACAAATTCCAGAGTTTGATTTTACGTTGAGAAAAAAAATATAGAAACATAGAAACATGACGACAGAAAAAGACCACATGGCCTATCTAGTCTGTCCTTCCATAACAACAACTACAACAGTCCACTTTTTACCTTTAGAGATCCTCTGTGTTGGACCCATGCTTTTTTGAATTCAGTTACTGTCCTCATCTCTACCACCTCCACTGGGAGACTATTCCATGGATCCACTACTCTTTCCGTAAAGAAATATTTCCGCATATCACTCCTGAATCTATCTCCCTTCACCCTCATCCCATGTCCCCTCGTAGCAGAACTTGCTTTCAATTGAAAGAGGCTCTCTCCCTGAACATTTATGCCATGGAGGTATTTAAACATCTCAATCATATCACCTCTATCCCGCCTTTCCTCTAAGGTGTACATATTAAGATCCTTAAGTCTGTCCTCATATGCTTTATAATGAAGCCCATTAATCATTTTAGTAGCAACCCTCTGCACCAACTCCATCCTGTTCACATCCTTTTGAAGGTGCGGTCTCCAGAATTGCACACCATACTCCAAATGAGGTCGCACCAAAGACTTATACAGAGGCATTATCACCTCCTTTTTTCTGCTAGCCATTCCTCTCTGTATGCACCCAAGCATCCTTCTAGCTTTTGCCGT
Organism: Ichthyophis bannanicus; assembly: GCA_033557465.1. Lineage (NCBI taxonomy): Eukaryota > Metazoa > Chordata > Amphibia > Gymnophiona > Ichthyophiidae > Ichthyophis > Ichthyophis bannanicus. Next base: position 235,184,889 of record CM066043.1, on the reverse strand, counting down.
CACCTTTTCTACCTGTTTAGCTACTTTCAGATCATCAGACACAACCACGCCTAGGTCCCGCTCTTCTTTAGTGGACAGAAGTACTTCACCTGTATTGCTCCCTTGGATTGCTGCAGCCCAAATGCATGACCTTACATTTTTTAACATTAAATCCCAGCTGCCAAATTCTAGACCATTCTTCAAGCTTAGCTAGATCCCTCCTCATGTTATCTACCCCTTCCTGGGTGTCTACTCTATTGCAGATTTTGGTATCATCTGCAAAGAGGCAAACCTTACCCGACAGCCCTTCCGCTATATCACTAACAAAGATGTTAAAAAGAATCGGACCAAGGACAGATCCCTGGGGCACACCACTGATAACATCCTTCTCCTCAGAGTGAGCTCCATTTACTTGTACTCTTTGTTGCCTCCCACCCAACCAATTTCTAACCCAAGCAGTAACTTTAGGGTCCATCCCTAGGGTGCTCAGTTTGTTTATAAGTCGCCTGTGAGGAACAGTGTCAAAGGCTTTACGGAAATCTAAATACACCACATCTAGAGCTCTCCCTCGGTCCAACTCCCTGGTCACCCAGTCAAAGAAATCAATTCAGATTTGTCTGACAAGACCTGCCTCTGGTGAATCCATGCTGCCTCGGATCCTGTAATCCGCTGGACTCCAGAAACCTCACTATTTTCTCTTTCAGCAGCGTTTCCAATAATTTACTCACCACCGAAGTTAAACTAACCGGCCTGTAGTTTTCAACCACATCCTTACTTCCGCTTTTGTGTAAAGGCACCACATGAGCCTCTCTCCAGTCCTTTGGCACCACTCCCGACTCCAATGAGGCATTGAAAAGGTTAGTCAGTGGAGTTGCTAGAACGTCCCCAAGTTCCCTCAGTATTCTAGGGTGTATCCCATCCGGTCCCATCGCTTTGTCTACTTTAAGTTGAGCTAGTTTCTCACGAACACAGTCTTCTGAAAATTGTTCAAGATGTCCCTCACTTCTGTTCTTATTTGTGGGTGTTTTCTGAGGTCCTGCTCCTGGTTCTTCATCTGTGAACACAGAACAAAAATATTTGTTAAGCAATTCCGCTTTATCCTTATCAGCTTCTATATATTCCCCCCCTGCACCCTTGAGTCTGACAATACCACTTTTGCCCTTCCTCTTCTCACTAATATATCTGAAAAATGTCTTATCCCCCCATTTTATTGCATTGGCTATTTCCTCCTCCTTTTGAATCTTTGCCTTCTTGACTACTTTGCTAGCTTCTCTAAGTTTTTCGAAATACAGATGCCTGTCTTCCTCTCTCTGTGATCTCTTGTATTTCATGAAGGCCTCCCTCTTTTTCTTCACTTGTTCAGCTACTTCCTTCGAAAACCATAGCGGTCTCCTGTTCCTTTTGCCTTTATTTACCATTTTAACAAAAAGGTTGGTTGCCTTTAAAATACCCCCTTTCAGTTTTGCCCACTGTTTTTCTACATCCCCCAGCTGTTCCCATCCCACTAACGACTCCCTGAGGTATTGGCCCATCTTCGCAAAGTTAGTCTTCCTAAAGTCTAAGATCTTCACCTTGGAATGGATTCTAACAGCCCTAGTCCTAATACTGAACCACACCATCTGGTAACATAGTAACATAGTAGTTGACGGCAGATAAAGACCAGCATGGTCCATCCAGTCTGCCCAGCAAGATGGCAAGAGTAGGTGCACCTGTCGCTCCGCGCAGGCCACCCCTCCCCATATCCTTGTTCAGGGTGTAGGACATCCCTATTTGTTGAGACGTTATATGGTTCAGAAGTTAGATGGTACCGTTTATTTTGTTTTTTTCCTATTTCTGTAAAGGGATCCTCTGTGTTTGTCCCATGCCTTTTTGAATTCCGTCACCGTGTTCGCCCCTACTACTTCCATCGGGAGGGTATTCCAAGCATCCACCACCCTTTCAGTGAAAAAATATTTCCTGACATTGCCTTTCAATTTACCCCCTTGCAGTTTCATGTTATGCCCTCTAGTTTTACAGGTTCCCCGTCTTTGGAAGAGGTTTGTTTGTTCATCATTTCTCTTTAAGTATTTAAAGGTCTGAATCATATCTCCCCTGTCCCTCCTTTCCTCCAAAGTATACATATTTAGGTCTTCAAATCTCTTCTCATAAGGCTTCTGACGCAGGCTCCAAATCATTTTGGTCACCTTCCTCTGAACAGTTTCCAGTCTTTTTACATCCTTTGCAAGATATGGTCTCCAAAACTGAACACAGTATTCCAAGTGAGGCCTCACCAGTGGCATAAGTACCTCTTCTTTTCTGCTGGTAATCCCTCTTTGTATGCAGCCCAACATCCTCCTGGCTTTTGCCACCGCCTTGTCGCACTGTTTTGCCACCTTGAGATCAGCAGAGATAATCACACCAAGGTCTTTTTCCTGAACTGTGCATACCAACCTTTCTCCCCCTATCGTGTACATTTCTCTTGGATTTCTGCTACCCAAGTGCATGACACTGCACCTTTTTGCATTAAATCGTAGTTGCCAAGCTTTAGACCAGTCTTCCAGCTTTTGTAGATCTTTCTTCATGTTAACCACTCCCTCGGGGGAGTCCACTCTGTTGCAAATTTTTGTGTCGTCTGCAAAAAGACAGACTTTTCCATTCAGTCCTTCAGCAATATCACTCACAAATACATTGAACAGTGCCGGGCCCAGGACCGAACCCTGGGGCACCCCGCTAATCACCTTCCTCTCATCCGAGTGAGCTCCATGTACAATCACCTTCTGTCGTCTTTCAGTCAACCAATTTCTAATCCAGTTTACCATCTTGGGACCCATCCCCAAGCTACTGAGTTTGTTGACAAGCCTCCTATGAGGAACAGTATCAAAGGCTTTGCTGAAATCCAGGTAGATGACATCCATCGCATGCCCCTGATCTAGTTCCCTGGTCACGCAGTCAAAGAACTCGATCAGATTTGTTTGGCAAGATCGTCCTTCGGTAAAACCATGTTGCCTCGGGTCTTGCAAGCTGTTGGTTTTCAGAAAGTTCACTATTCGCTCTTTCAGGAGCGCCTCCATTACTTTTCCCGCCACCGAGGTAAGGCTCACGGGCCTGTAGTTTGACACTTCTTCCCTGTCACCACTTTTGTGTAGAGGTACGACATCAGCCATTCTCCAGTCCTGAGGAACCTCTCCTGTTTCCAAGGATCTGTTGAAGACATCCTTTAACGGTCTGCAAGAACCTCTCTGAGCTCTTTCAGTATCCTGGGATGTATCCCATCTGGTCCCATGGCTTTGTCCACTTTCAGTTTAGCAAGTTGTTCTAACACCTCTTCTTCTGTGAATGGTGTGGTATCTACTTCATTCCCATTTTTATATTTGGGAGTCACAGCTGGTCCATCCCCAGGATCTTCTTTAGTAAACACAGAGCAGAAGTAATTGTTTAGCAATTTTGCTTTTTCAGTGTCACTTTCCACGAGTCCTTTCCCAGCACTTCTGAGTCCTGCAATTCCAACTCTGATCTTTTTCCTTTCCTGAATATACCTGAAGAAATTTTTGTTGCCACCCTTAACATCTTTAGCCATCTTTTCCTCTGCTTTTGATTTTGCTATCCTTATTACTCTTTTAGACTCTGAGTTGGATCCTGTATTCAGTTCTATGTTCTTCTGTCTGCAAGCTTTTGAATTTTGCAAAAGTTGTGTTTTTTGCCTTTATATGAGCAGCCACCTCTTTGGAAAACCAAATAGGTTTCCTTCTCCTCTTGCTTTTATTTACTTTTCTTACATATTTATCTGTTGCTCCTTTTATTGCCTCCTTTAGTTTAGCCCATTGCAATTCCACTTCCTTTATCTCTTCCCACCCCGTCATCTCCTCCTTTACGTACTCTGCCATTTTATTGAAGTCAGTGTATTTGAAGTTTAGGACTCTGAGCTTGCTATGATTGGCCTGTACCATGGCTTTTATTTCAAACCACACCGTGTGATGGTCGCTGTTGCTCACAGGGGCACTCACGCAGACATTCGACACTCTATCACCGTTGGTGAGCACTACATCCAGCGTTGAGCTTTCCCTGGTTGGATCCATCACCATTTGTCTAAATAATGCATCTTGGAGAGCATCCACAATTTTTTTGCTTCTTTCCAGATGTGCAGAAGGAGTAATCCAATCCACATCAGGTAGATTAAAGTCACCCAATATGATTGCTTCCCCCTTTGATGCTATCTTGGCAATATCTATAATCAATTCATGTCTCTCTCTTCAATTTGAGTCGGAGGTCTATAGACTACAGCAATATGGATGACAGTGCCATCTCCTCTCTCCAACGCAATCCAGAGCGCTTCTTCTTTTCCCCATGTCCCCTGCATTTCAGTAGCTTTAATATTGCTTTTGACATACAAGGCTACTCCTCCTCCTTTTCCATTTTCTCGGTCCCTTCTGAATAGATTATAGCCAGCTATGGCTATATCCCAATCATGTGATTCATTAAACCATGTTTCTGTAATGGCCACAATGTCCAAGTCCGTTTCCACCATTAGGGCTTCCAGGTCTGGAATTTTGTTGGCTAAGCTTCGAGCATTTGTGCTCATTGCTTTCCAGCACTTTCCTGGCTTGTGTGTATTTTGCATTGATTTTGTTCTGCCCACTTCCTCCCACATGTTTTTGATGTGTGGTTTAAAAGTGTGGCTGTTTCTGATGTTGTTCTGCTTTTGTTGGGGGTGGCATGCAGATGTTGACCTTCCACATCCGTCACCCCCTTTTCCTAGTTTAAATGCATGTCCACATACTGCCTGAATTTTTCACTTAGGATTCTTTTCCCTGCGGAAGAGAGATGTAGTCCATCAGCACAGTATAGTCTCTTGTTGGTCCATCTGTTGTCCCAGTTGCCAATAAATCTGAATCCTTCTTTTCTGCACCAGGTCTGGAGCCATGTATTAAAGCTGTTAATGCGATGCAGTCTTTTTGTCCCCTTACCAAGAACAGGTAGAACCTCTGAGAATGCAACAGTGTTAACAACGTGCTTGAGTTTCTCCCCCAGAGATTGGAAGTCCTTTTGGGCTGTAGAGGCACTGTTCCTAGCCAGGTCGTTTGTGCCTAGGTGGATAATAACATCAAGTTTGGAATGTTCACTTTTTGCACTAAGTAATTCAACAACTTGGTTTGTATTCCTGCTGGCTGAAGAGCCTGGTAGGCACATGACTATCTTCTCTCCTTTGAACTGTGTTCCCAAGTTGGTGCATCTGATGATGGAATCTCCAAGTAGTAGTAGTTTTCTGTTTGGGGAGGTTTTCTTCATATTTATTATTTATTTATTTTATTTTATTTTACAATTCTTATATACCGCACTATTTGCAATCAGCGCGGTTTACATGTAACAAAAAACATCCGACAAAATGCATATGTCTGGTCATTACATTGAACAGGGAGTGGGATTTGGAGAACAAGTATCAACTATATAAAGGAACTTGGAGAACAAAGGTGAACTATATACATAAGAAGTTCAATGGAGAAGGCTCCTGTTTGGTGTGTTACATTTTTGGGGATGAACTATATGAGAGTGGCTGGGGTTCAGGGCTGTAGGTAAGGTGTTTGATAAAGAGGAAATGTTTCAGGGCCTTCCTGAACTGGCTCAGGTTGGGGATTGCTCTGATGTGTGGTGGTAGGGTGTTCCATAGACTTGGGGCGCAAATACTGAAGGCTCGGTTGGATGTTGTTTTGGTGCAGTTTGTTGTTTCCTTAGGTATAGATAACATATTAGTCTCTGCAGTTCTTCTTAGTCTGCAGGGGGCGGGCGATTGTATGACGTCAGAGAGAGAGGGGGATGATAGCCCCTTGATAGCTTTGAACGTCATCAGCAAGGTCTTAAAACAGATCCTGGCTTGAATGGGAAGCCAATGCAGCTGTTTCAGGAGAGGTGTGATGTGTTCTCTCCTTGAGGCTCCGAATAGTATCCGTGCTGCACTGTTCATGGCCAGTTGCAGGGGGTTTAAGGTTGCTCGGGGAAGTCCTTGAAGGATGGCATTTGCAAAATCGAAATGAGGAATGATGAGGGCTTGGTAAATGGTGCGGAAATCTTCTGGCTCGAGTAACGGGCGTAAGTGTCTGAGGGATCGAATTTTAAAGTAGACCGCTCTGACAGTGTTAGCTATGTGTTGCTTCATGTCAAGATGTTGGTCCAACGTCACCCCAAGGTAACGAATAGTTGATTTCACTTGTAGTTCGGCATTGTGTACCTTCAAACAACTGGGTGGTGTGAAGTTAGGGTTTCTCGAGATGAAAAGCACCTCAGTTTTCTTGTGTTGAATTCTTAAATTTTGTGATAGCAGCCAATCGGATATGGTGTTGAAGCATGCAATCAGAGGGGTAAGGTTTGGGCAGTCAAGTGAAATCGGCATATACAACAGTACGTCGTCGGCGTATAGCATACAACTCACGTTGAACGATCTGATGATGTTGCAGATGGGTTGAATGTATATATTGAACATCAAGGATGATATGGAGGATCCTTGAGGCACTCCTTGAGTTTGAGGAAATGGTTCGGATGTGGCTCCGTCTGATCGAACATGTTGCCATCTTCCTGACAGGTAAGATCTGCACCACTCTAGTGCTGATCCGCTGATGCCTTTTTCTCTTAGCCGGTATATGAGAATCTCATGACAAACAGAGTCGAAAGCCGCTGCTATATCTAAAAAGATGAGCGCAAAGCCATGTCGTATGTTATCAATGCCTGAGATTACAGTGTTGAGGAGAGTTGTGAGTAATGTTTCAACTCCATGTGACTCTCTAAATCCATGTTGAGATGAATCCAGTGGGGCATTGGTGTCGATATGATCTTGGAGTTGCCTGTAGACTGTTTTTTCAATGATTTTTGCAAGCATCGGGATGCTGGATATTGGCCTGTACGACTCTACCTTTTGGGGATCTAGCTTGGCGTTCTTTAATAGAGGTCTAACGGAGGTCTGCTTGAGAGTAGAGGGGAATGACCCAGTGCTAAAGGATAGCTTTATCATGTTGGCTATGATTGGGGCGAAGTCACTGCGCAACTCTTTTATCCAATATGCTGGGCATGGATCTGTGTGTGCAGTGGTGGTGTTTAGAGCTGAAATGGTGTCTTCGATAATTTTCTTTGAAGGGGTGGAAAAGGAAGTTAGAGAGGTTAGGTACTCTTGTTCGCTGAGGGGGCCAGGTATTACTATCCTGTCAGTCTTGCACATTTTGGACTGCATGAAGACAGCATAGTCCTGCGGGTTGATGCTGGCCAGTTGCTCAGGGGTAGGTTCTTTGGTAAGAGATTTGACTAGGTTGAACAGGTCATGTGGCTTGTTCAATGACCGTTTCAAGGTGTCTGTGTGGTGTTGCTTCATCTTGTCTGTAATGGCTTTGCGATGTATGTGCAGGTGTTGGTTGTATGCTGCTTGGTCACTACTGGTGCGTGATTTCCTCCAGCGTTTTTCAAGCCTTCGTAGAAGGGTTAGGGAAGACTTAAGGTCGGGTGTGAACCATGGTGTGGAAGGTCTTTTCTTTGGGGCCTTGTTAGTTGAGGAGCGAATTGCGATTGTGCTGAGACTGTTGTTCCAGGAGGTGATCAACTCCTCTAGGTCTAGGGAAGACGTCTCAAGGAGCTTGTCTGTTTCAGCGAGAATCAGTTCTCTGTTAAAAGGGAGGAAGCTTCTGGTCGTTGGTTTAGAGGTCTTGCTTTCATCCTGTTGGGGTCTTTGTGGCCGCGGGGTAGGCATCTGAAAGGTGATGAGTTTATGGTCTGACCATGGTACTGATGTCAATGATAGCATGATATTTTGTGGTTGGTTCAGAACTGCTTGAGGGGCAAAAATGAGGTCCAGCGTGTTACCTTTTCTGTGAGTCGGTTTCTGCACCAGTTGGGTATACCCCAGAATATCTAGAGCTTCTATGAATGTGGATGCTTGATTGTCCTGTAAGGATGGGAGATTAAAGTCCCCTAAGATCCAATTAGGTTTGTATGGACTCTGCGTGTTGGATGCTATATTTATGATGGTGGCCAGGTTATCTGGATCCGCAGTTGGAGCTCTGTAGAGTAAGTTTATAGAGCATGTGTTATTGGAGATTGATACGGTTTCCAGGTTTTTAATGCAGTTGGACTCGACCATTTTGAACTGGAGCTCAGTTCTGGTGATTATAACAACTCCTCCCCCTCTCTTGTTCTGCCTATGACTGGTGAAGGCAACAAAGTTGGATGGAAGTAGTTGATTGAGAATGGTGTTGTCTTCCGTGGAGAGCCAGGTCTCGGTGATTTAGTGCTTTAGCAGGGGATTGGGCATTGTCTGACTCATTTGAAGGCCCTTCAGTTTCTTTGAATTGGGCATCCTCATTAGCCAAGGCAGAGAAGGCATTGTGCAGGGATATCTCCTGATGTATAGGATGTCTTTGTGTTACAGGTCGCAATCTACCAGAACCCACTGTGATCCATTTGTTCCTGGGGCGTTTGATTCTTTGTGGGAGCGGTGGTGGAGTTTGTTCAGTTTGTATCCTAAAAGAGGTGCGCTTCATTGCAGCCAGTTCCTCCCTCAGTAGAGATACTTCTATATGCATGGCAGCTAGGTCTTTCCTGGATGCAAAATGACCTCCCACTACAACATCAGAAACACTTTCACTATTGGTAAGCACCAAGTCCAGTATGGCCCCTTCACATGTGGGGTCTGTTACCAATTGCCTGAATAGTTCTCCCTGTAGAGAATCCAGGATCTCCATACTTCTAGATGATACTGCAGCAGGAATGTGCCAGTCAACATCTGGCATATTGAAATCTCCTATCAATAGCACTTCCCCTTTCCTAGCAATGCTGCGTATGTCTTCAATTAACTCTCTGTCTACCTCTTCCTCTTGTGAGGGAGGTCTGTATATCACTCCAATGCAAATAGATTTCTCTTTCCCTCTTTCTAGTTTAATCCACAATGCCTCCTCTCTCCCTTTTAAGCTCTGTAATTCCAAAGCTTTAATAGTAGTTTTACATATAGTGCCACGCCTCCTCCCCTTCTTTCTACCCTGTCCTTTCTGAATAAAGTATAGCCAGGTATAGTTACATCCCAGTCATGGTTTTCTGTGAACCACCTTTCTGTAACTGCCACTAAATCCAAGTCAGCCACTCCCACCAAAGCTTCAACTTCAGGGATCTTATTTCCCATGCTACGGGCATTAATACACACTGCTTTCCATATGTTACTCCTGTTACCCATTTCCATAAATATTTTCTCTTATTAGTCTAAAATTCATTACCCTGTAGCTTCATTGCATGTCCCCTAGTCTTTCTATATTCTGATGATGTAAACAGTCGATCTACGTTTACCCGTTCCACTCCGTTCATTAATTTATAGACTTCTATCATATCTCCCCTCAGCCGTCTCTTTTCCAGGCTGAAGAGCCCTAACCTTTTTAGCCTCTCTTCATAGGGGTATCCTTCCATCCCCTTTACCATTTTGGTGGCTCTTCTCTGGACCTTTTCTAATAACGCTTTATCCTTTTTAAGATACGGCGACCAGAATTGCACGCAATATTCAAGGTGCGGTTGCACCATGGAACAATACAGGGGCATTATAATATTCTTTGTTTTATTTTCCATTCCTTTTATTTTGATACCTAGCATTCTATTTGCTCTCTGGGCTGCTGCTGCACACTGGGCGGAGGGTTTTAACATGTTATCCACAATCACATCTAAATCTTTTTCCTGAGTGGTGGTTCCTAATGTGGAACCTTGCATCATGTAACCATAGTGTGGGTTGTTCTTTCCTAGATACGCAGTCTTCCAATTTATCAACATCCTCTTGCAATTTTTCGCAATCTTCATGGGTTTTTACAACTTTAAATAGTTTTGTGTCATCTGCAAATTTGATAACCTCGCTTGTTATTCCTATTTCCAGGTCATTTATGAATATGTTAAAAAGCAGCAGACCCAGCACAGATCCATAGGGTACTCCACTAAGAAAATTGGCCATTTAGCCCTACCCTCTGCTTTCTATCTTTTAACCAGTTCCTGATCCACAATAGTACACTGCCTCCTATCCCATGACTTTTTAGTTTTGACAAAAGTCTCTGATAAGGGACCTTGTCAGTTGTCAAAGGCTTTCTGAAAGTCCAGATACACTATATCAACTGACTTACCTTTGTTTACCTGTTTATTCACACCTTCATAAAAACAAAACAGATTAATAAGACAAGATCTTCCTTGTCTAAAACCATGTTGGCTGTCTCCCATTCAGCCATGGCTATCTACATGTTCAGTAATTTTGTTCTTTGATGCTTTCTATCATTTTTTCCAGTACTGACGTCAGGCTCACCGGTCTGTAGTTTCCCGGATCACCCTTGGAACCCTTTTTTAAAAATTGGCGTTACATTGGCCATCCTCCAATCTTCAGGTATTACAGATTATTTTAATAGTTCACAGATTACTAATAGCATGTATGCAATCACATATTTCAGTTTTCAACACCCTTGGATGTATACCATCTAGTCCAGGTGATTTGCTACTCTTCAGTTTATCAAATAGTTGTAATACATCTTCCCAGTGTATCTATATTTCTTTCAATTCTTCCGCAGTATCACCTTTAAATACAACTTCAGTCATGGGTAACACCCCTACATCTTCCTCAGTAAAGACCAAAGAGTTCATTCAGTGTCTGCGCTATGGCCTTGTCCCCTCTTAGTTCTCCTTTTACCCCTCTATCATCTAATGGTCCAACTGACTCTTTCACAGGTTTTTGCTACAAATGTACTTGAAAAAGTCTTTATTACACATTTTTGCTTCCACAGCAAGCTTCTTCTCAAATTCTCTCTTTGCCTGCCTTATCTTGCATTTATCTTGCCAGTGCTTGTGCTGTTTCCAGTTTTTGTCATTTGGCTCTTTTTTCCATTTCCTGAAAGATGCTTTTTTGGCAACAACAGCCTCTCTGACCTCACCTTTAAACCATGCTGGCAGTTTTTAGGACTTTCTTCCACTTTTCTTAAAGCGTGGAATACAGCTGGTCTGGGCTTCCAAGATAATATTTTTAAACACCCAAACTTGATGTAAGTCTTTAACCTTTGCAACTGCTTCTCTTAGTATTTTCTTAACTATTTACCTCACTTTATTATAGTCTCCCTTTTGAAAGTTAAAAGGTAGTACTGTGGATTTCCTTACCATCCCTCCTCCATTAATTAAATCTAACACGATCATGCTATGATCACTACTGCCAAGTGGCCCCAACACCCTTATCTCTTGCACCAGATCTGGTGTTCCACTAAGGACTAGATCCAAAATGGCTTCCCCTCTGGTCAGTTCATGAACCAGCTGCTCCAAGAAGCAGTCATCTATTTCATCTAGAAACTATCTCCCCAGCATGTCCTGTCATGACACTGACACAGTCAATACTGGGGCAATTTAAATTACCCATTATTATTACTGTGCTGTAACGTTTGTTAGCTTCCCTGATTTCTTTGAGCATTTCATCATCCATTTGCTCATTCTGGCCAGGCGGTTGATAGTACACCCCCACTGCCTCTAAAAGCCAGTCAGACAGCTGTGGGGCTCTTCAGAGAGAGGGGGGGCTAGGACTGGAAACTGCTGATGGGGAGGGCTAGTTTTGGAAATGGGCTGTGTGGAAGGGGCTAGGGCTGACTGGTGGCTAGGATAGGACTGGAAAGGGCTGATGGAGGGGCTAGGATTGGAAATGGGTTGATGGGAGAGCTAGGATTGCAAATGGCTGATGGGGGGATGGGAGAATGGGACTAGAAGAGAGTGGATGCTGGGTGGGACTGGAACTAGAAGGGAACTGATGTTGGGGGAGGACTAGAATGGGATGGGGCTGGGGGAGTGAGGATGGACAGAGGAAAAGATATTTTGTGTGGGAGGAAAGAAAAATCTACGATTGGCCAGGTATTGGGAGAGTAAGTGGGATTGAAGATGGAGGGTGAAATTTGAGTGGATGAAAAAGGAATAAAGAAAGAAATGGAGGAAAGAGCAAAAGGGGAAAGATCAGTATGTTAAAGCAGATGTAGAGAGAGAATGGAAGAAAATTAGAAGAGGACAAATGGACAACAGGCATTGGAGAATTAGCAGACGCGAAGAAACCAGAAGTGACTAGAGCAATTGCAACTGCAAAATAAAATGTACAAACAACAAAAGGTAGAAAGATACTTTTTTATTTTGAATTTATTAACTGGAATATGTCAGCTCTGGGAAATGTGCATCGTTAAAATCTGTGTTTTGTTTAGTACAAGAGGAAATTAATTTATAGTTTTATTTATCCAGAGTTGTTGTACACTCGAAGTTTAGCTTTTTGGTTCCCAGTTTGATTATTGTCTTCCTATTTCTAAATTGTGATCCCTTATTCTCTGTTTGGTGATTGTCTATGTTCTGCATGTGTAACCGAGATGAGGTATTCTGTTCACGTAGTTTCTATTGGATAGTGACACTTCTCTTTCCCCAGTAGGAGATGTACTGGTTTAATATTTGCAGTGTTGTCTTTTGATAGGTAGGGTTTGGTATTTTATGAGTCCTGGTAGTACTGTTATGATATGGTGGGTTTGCTAAGGGTTCTAAAATGGGCAGTGTTTGTAGTACTTCCTAATGTGCCTGGCAATTGGCACTGGCATATAATAATGTAGAAATCTGGTAGTCTTCCTTTATCCATACACTCATTATGAGGCATGTTTACTAAAAGTTAGTGCATGTTAACATTTATTTATTTATTTATTTAACAGTATTTCTAAACCGCCTTATCTTAATAATCAAGGTGGTATCACGGCAAACAATCAGGTCAGGTGAGTGTGTTATACATGCAGTGGGGGGAAATTGAGTGTGTGTCGTGTTGTGTGTTAGATTGGTATGAGCTATTTACATAGTGGGCTATATACAGAGGTGCAAATATTTATGTAAATGAGGCTCCTTATGCAAATGAGTCTCCGCACATGGCCCCACAGCCCCCTTGGGCCATCCCGTCCCCAGTTTCAGTCTATTTATTAAATATTAAATATTCCAGTACGTACAATACAGACATGCCATCCACTTCAATAATCAAACAAAACAAAAGTAATAAACAAGGAGGGAAAAAGGAGAATTTTAAGACCACTATATTTTTTTATTTTTTTTATTTAGCTGTATTTATATCCCGCTTTTCACCAATAAAAAAAAAGAAAAAAACCCCATCAGCACAAGAATTTAAATATTACCACAAATAGGACCCAAGTGACAACATTATATCCTAACCATACTGCCAAACAGCCGATTTAAGATGTTTCAAAATCATACTTCCTCTAAATCCTCTAATTCCTCTCTCTTCTTAGTCGGAAGATAAAACACTTTTTTTTAAAGGAGGTATCACCTCTGCTGGAACAATTATTTTTTTAAAAAGGTCCCTAGGGCTGACCATTAAACGTGGGAAATTAAGAATTCTGATGTCCAAATGTCTCCATTTGTTTTCAATGATTTCAAGTCTACACTGCATGCTTGAACAATCTCTAATGACTCTGTTTGCACTGTCTTCATATCGGACAGTCCAGCTTCCAAGGTTGTAATTTTAGCCCCTTGTTCTTTCCCACGAGTTTCTAAAACACTCATACACAGATCTGATTCTGCAAATGACCCCCTTCAACCTTACCCAGCTTGGACCCCAGAGTCATATCCAGTAATATGATGGCATCCCATAGAGACTCCCGCGTCACTTTTCTAGGTTCCATCCCCTTAATAGCAATGACGCATGCATGCTCTTAGATTTTTCTCTTGGGAGCAATATCTGACTCTCGTCAGTTTGATGACTCACCACTACAACTACCTCTCCAGCACTGATCTGCAAAGTCACTACAACTTCTTGTGCCACTGCCCCTCGGGGGGCCCAATCCCTCCCCTATCCAGACGTCTCTTGGCTCTCTGAATAGGGGAGCTCATCAGCAGAGGTAAGGGGAGATGGGTCTGGCACCTGGACTTAGAGACACATCCTCTGGGTGGGTCAGGCTCCCCTTCTCAAGCCCACCAGGAAGGGTAGCTTCCTCAGGCCAGCACAAAGCCAATTTAACTGCAAATTCAGAAATAATGGGTTGATTGGGCAGAGCAGGGCCCAGATTATTCAACCAGACATTCCCTTTCCATTTACCCTTCTTCATAACAGCAAAATCACTCAGAAAAAAGTAAACTTTTAGCAAAAATCATACAAAAATTTGTGCAATTTCAGCTCCAGGACTTCATTGATATTCACGCCCTTCTTGACAAACACCAGTATGGGTTCTGCCCCTATCATGGAGTAGAAACATTATCCTTGGTACTATTTGATACTTTCATTTGTGGCTTAGATAATGTAAACCAAGTATTTATCTTGGTATTCTTAGACATCTCCTCTGCCTTGGATAATGTAGATCACAACATCCTCTTAACGAGACTTACAGAATTAGGTATAACTGGAACAGCCTTCAAATGGTTTAAATCCTATCTGTCCAACTGCTTTCTGAATGTAAAAGTTGATCAGGAACTCTCTGCCACCTTCCCTCAAGAACAAGGAATCATCCAAGGTTCCACACGCACCGCTCTCCTGTTCAACTTATACCTTCAACCCCTATGTTCGATCTTCAAAAAATACAATATAATATACCACTTCTATGCAGACGATGTCATGGTTTACACACCAATAAACATAAAAACCCTACATACTACATCACAAACTGCATAGCCAAAGCGGAATCTTGGCTAAACGAAAATAATCTTCACATAAATTTAAAAAAAAACACAGAGATTTTATTCATAACAAGAAATCAAAGCTCCCTCAACATTCAAACTCCACAGCACAATTCTCCCAGTTAAAGATGAGGTTAAATATCTAGGCATCACAATAGATAGATCACTTACAATGACAGCACAAATTAAGCAAACAGCAAGAACCATATTTTACAAGCTAAAGACAATCCAGAACCTCAGACCCCTCCTAGAGAGCCATGATTTCAGTACAGTAGTGCAAGCCCTAATCACACCTCACTTGGACTACTGCAACAGCTTACTACAAGGGCTGCCTAAAAAGAGCCTCCACACACGCCAATTAGCCCAGAATGTCACTGCAAGGATCATAACCAAGGCAAGGCTAATGGATCACATCTCCCCCATACTCTACAGCCTACACTGGCTCCCAGTAGCCAGTAGGATAAAATACAAATCTATAGTCACCACATTCAAACTGATCAATAATATCTCCCCATCTTTTCTTACAACCAAGATACAAACCTAACCAGAAGGCAGAAGCAGGAGAAAAAGTAAGTTAAACCTACTAGCAATACCCTCCTCAATCTGCAAAACAAAACAAGCGACCAGTAATAGAGCCTTCTCCTATACTGCGCCTACTCTCTGGAATTCCTTCCCAGACTCAATCAGATCAATAAAAGACCTTAAGACATTCAGAAAAGAACTGAAAACCCTGCTATTTACCGAACATTACAACCACCTCCCCTTCAGCGATACATTCACGCAACCCAGCAACTCAGCTCGCCCCTAGCATATCCTCTCCGGCTTAGCTCTCCCCCCCCCCCCACCCCCTCAACTGCCCTCGTTCAATGTACAAGTTGCGAAAACTGTCATGTATATAATTATATGTTAACAAACCCCCACTATACCCTGTTTATAGGTGTAGATGGCATGTAAATAGTTCTCTGTAATATAGTTTAAAATATTGTTCTCTGTAATTTCTAACTTTTCGGTGTAAACCGCCCCTGATCATTGGAAGGAGCGGTATAGAAAAACTGTTCAAATAAATAAATACATTAATAGCATGACAGTTGAGGAGCAGCCTGTTCACACGCCTTCACCTGATGCCATCTTGCGTTTTATGCATGGAAGAGCAATAAGACATATCTGCAAGTAAAGCAATATTAAGGTCGATATTCAAAAGGATTAAGCCATGCTGACTTAGACGAATGCCCATTCAGTCCAGCATATTGACTCAGACGGT
Source organism: Ichthyophis bannanicus (assembly GCA_033557465.1). Classification (NCBI taxonomy): domain Eukaryota; kingdom Metazoa; phylum Chordata; class Amphibia; order Gymnophiona; family Ichthyophiidae; genus Ichthyophis; species Ichthyophis bannanicus. The sequence continues at coordinate 235,169,006 of CM066043.1, read as the reverse complement.
AGCTAGCTCAGGTCATAAGTACCCAGCAGGTCCCAAAAGGTAGATCTATTTGTCATGGCTCATATCTAGGGATGAGCAATGATTCTACCAAGTCTACCAGATTATCACTTTTTATATTCTTTCCTCCAGCAACTTTGTCAAAATTTCTTTTGAGACCCACTATGATAGTCACCTAACTAAGCCTTCCAGCAACAGATTCAACAACCTAAATATTTTCTATGATTTATTTTCAGTGTGCTGGTTGTTAGCTACATGGAGTACCCTCTAATTTTGTCATGGAGTGATGTTGGAGGGGTTAGATAACTATTCTCTACTTAACCGTTCCACTGAACTCATGATTTTATGAGCTTGTAGCATTCCTCCTCTGACATGATGAACAGCCCTAACATGTTTAGGTTTTGTTCGTAAGGGAAGTGTTGTATCTCCTTTTTGATTTATTTAACATTTTTTTATATACCGCATTTCCTTAGATCAGCGCAGATTACATTTAAACTAACATTTTAGAAGGTACAAGAAACATGATAACAAAACAGCTAACAGATCGGGTAGCACGTTGAACAGAAGGTGTTTTAGATTTCATCTATAATACAGGATCATGCTTACATAGAGTGATATACGGAAGAATACATGGGTTTATTTTAATGGCAGGTATGACTTCATGTCTAGCTACTATGTCATTATCCAGATTTATTATTTGAATGATGATGCAGAAGGTGTTAGCAGATACTGGATTATGGTTGGCCTTGTCATATTATGTTTTTTCACCAAAGTGCTCTTTGAAAGGAGTGGAGGAGTAGCCTAGTGCAGTGTTTCCCAACCCAGTCCTACGGGGCATACCGGCCAGTCAGGTTTTCGGGATATCCCTAATGACTATGCATGAGATATATATGCATTAGAGATATCCTGCCAACCTGACTGGTTTGTGGCCCTCCAGGGCTGGATTTGGAGACCCCTGCCTAACACCTCTGTCATCTAAGATTGTGAGTGGGCAAGGTGCAGATGTCCTAGACATCAAAAGGGTATATAGAATGTGACACATTCCTCCTCGATTCTCACCACCACCAAAAAGTTGTCTAATAGACAATATTTTGGTGGTGGTGAGAAGTGAGGAGGAATGTGACACATTCTATATACCTTTTTGATGTCTTGGACATCTGCACCTTGCCCACTCACAATCTTAGATGACAGAGGTGTTAGGCAGGGGTCTCCAAATCCAGCCCTGGAGGGCCACAAACCAGTCAGGTTGGCAGGATATCTCTAATGCATATATATCTCATGCATAGTCATTAGGGATATCCCGAAAACCTGACTGGCCGGTGTGCCCCGTAGGACTGGGTTGGGAAACACTGGCCTAGTGGTTAGAACACTGGCTTGGTAACCAAGCAACCAGGGTTCAATTCCCACTAGCACTCCTTGTGGCCTTGGGCAAGTCACTTAACCCTCCATTGCCTTGGAAGAAAGGCCTGGCAATCTACTTCCAGTGACACTGCCAAGAAAACCCAGAAGCTTCTGGGTCAACAGGAGTCAGGACTGACTCAAAGGCACACATTGCATTTTGCATTTTTGCTCTTTGAAAAGAAGTGTTTTTGCCTTTCCGCTGTATCCCTTTGAGATGGGCTGACCTGCATTGCACACAATACTCATAGTATAGTCACATCGAGGACCTATATAGAGGCATAATGATATTCTCAATTTTGCTCTCCATCCCTTTTCAAATAATCCCTAATATTCTATCTGCTTTTTTCAATCAGCCATGGCACACTAGACTGGAAACTTCAATGCATTATTCACAAAGACTACAAGATCTTTTACTTGGGTGCTGACTCCTAACTCAGAACTCAAAATATTTCACCTACAGTTGGGATTACTTTTTTGCTATGTGCGTCACTTTGAACTTGTCCATATTAAATTTTATCTGCCATTTAGATTCCCAGGTGCAAAATTCTGAAAATCCTTACAATCCTCTGCCATCTTAATGATTTAGAATAATTGAGTTTTCATCCATAAATCTGATAACCACAGTGCCCACTCTTATTTCTACATCATTTATAAAATGTGTTAAACAGCACAGATCCCACTACAGACTCTTGGGACTACTATTACTACTACTACTACTACAAGTTGTTGCGTTGTTAAGTGCCGTCAAGTCGGATTCGACTCATGGCGACCCTCTGGATAGCTATCCTAAATTGTGTTCGGTCTTCAGTCAGGCGGCTCATTGTTGACAGACTGGTGCCCGTCGCTGCTGTTATTGTAGTGATCCATCTCATTGCTAGCCTTCCTCTTTTGTGTTGACCTTCTATCTTGCCAAGCATGATGTCTTTCTCTAATGATCTCTCTTCACATGATGTGTCCAAAGTATGAAAGTCGAAGTCTTGTCATCTGAGCTTCTAAAGAAAGCTTAGGTTTGATCTCCTCTAGTACCGACTGGTTTGTTCTTCGGGCAGTCCATGGTATACACAGTATTCGCCGCCAGCACCATAATTCAAAGGCATCAATTTTCTTCCTGTCTAACTTTTTCACTGTCCAGCTTTCACATCCATATGATGTTATTGAAAATACCATGGCTTGAACAAGACGAATCTTTGAATGGAGAGAGACATCTCTGCTCTTGAAAATCTTATCTAGGTCTTTCATAGCCATTCTGCCAAGAGCAATGCGTCGTCTGATTTCTTGACTGATTATTGCTTCTTTATTGATAGTTGATCCAAGTAGGTTAAAGTTGTTCACGATTTCAATTTCTTCTCCTTCAACGATGAACCTGTTGATTATGCCAGTTGTCATGATCTTTGTCTTCTTTACAATAAGGTGCAGGCCCATTTTGAGACTATGTTCTTTGATTGTGAGAAGCAAATGTTTCAGATCATCTTCACTTTCAGCCAGTAATGTGGTATCATCAGCATAGCGAAGGTTGTTGATGAGTCTTCCACCAATCTTCACACCTCTGTTGTCTTCATACAATCCTGCTTCTCTGATGATTTGTTCTGCATATAAATTAAACAGGTAGGGGGAAAGTATGCAGCCTTGTCTTACACCTTTGCTTATTTTAAACCATTCCGTTTCTCCTTGTTCTGTTCGAACTGTTGCTTCTTGATCAATGTACAGATTGTGCAAGAGTACAATCAGGTGTTCTGGTATACCCATGCTTCTTAATGTGGCCCAGTTTATCATGGTTTACACAGTCAAAAGCCTTGCTATAGTTGATAAAACACAAATAGATATCCTTTTGGTATTCTTTAGTCTTTTCAAGGATCTATCTCACATCCGCAATGTCGTCTCTCGTTCCTCGCTCTTTCCTGAACCCTGCTTGCACTTCAGGTAGTTCTGGTTCCAGGGATGGTTGTAGTCTCTTTTGAATAATCTTCAGTAGAATCTTGCTGGCCTGTGGATCAGAGCGATTGTGCGATAATTTCCACAGTCAGTTGGATCACCTTTCTTTAGTATTGGTATAAACATACTACAAGTACTAGTAATCATTTATGTAGCGCTACAAGACGTACGCAGTACTGTACAGATACAGTGTGATCGAAAAGTCTCTCTGCACTCAGCTGTGAACTAAAAGGAGAGACAAACCTACCGAACTCTGTGCAAATGCCTCCAGCTGCAGAGTTTTCCTATTGCGGTGGTTCCCGACCAAGCGCTGATCCCCCTGAGCACCTCGGGTATCGACAATCTCCCCTGCGCCTCTCTATATGTCACCGCGGGTCCCAGGACAAAGCAGCAAACTCTCCACCAAAACCAGAGCAGCTCAGCAGTGACTGTGGGCGGCTGAGCTGCTCCAGTTCTGATGGGAGGGTACATTGTCATGGGTCTCCCGGGGGCCTGCGCCTATATACCTTCCCGTCAGAACCGCAGCAGCTCAGCCGCCCACAGTCACTGCTGAGCTGCTCTGGTTTTGGTGGAGAGTTTTTCTCTTTGTCCTGGGACCTGCGGTGACTTACAGAGAGACGCAGAGGAGATCGCCGATGCCCAAGGTGCTCAGGGAGCTTGGCGCTTGGTGAGCAACCACCACAGCGGAAAAACTCTGCTGCTGGGGGCATTTGCACAGTCGGGTAGGTTTGCCTCCCCTTTAAGTTCATGGCTCAGTGCAGAGAAACTTTTTGATTGCACTGTACATATAAAAGAAAGTCCCTGCTTATCAGAGCTTACAATCTAAACAAGACAGACATCTTCCACCAGTGACAATATACTCATACAACCCCCTTTCTCGTCACTTTGTTGGCTCCCCTTCCGTTTCTGTATCCAATTCAAACTTCTCTGTTTGACCTATAAGTGTATCCACTCTACTGCCCTTCACTGCCTTTCCTCCCTCCTCTCTCCCTACATCCCTCCTTGTGAACTCCCCTCTTCCATGGGCTTGCTTCTCTCTATGCCCTTTTCTTCAACTGCTAACTCTAGACTTTGGTCTTTTCACCTTGCTGCTCCTTACACCTGGAACAAACTACCTTGGTCTGTACATCAGACTTTGTCTCTCCCCCTTTTCAAATCCATGCTGAAGGCTTACTTTTTTGGGGCTGCCTTTAGATCCTGATCCCTTGTTTTTCCTTGTGTCTCATTTTCATGTGAATAACTGACAATTTAGTCCTATCCCTTTTTTCTTGTCTTTTTGCCAGTTTGCAATCCATGAAAGGGCACTGCTTCTTATCCCATGATTCTTTAATTTTCAAATGAACTTCTCATGAGGGATTTTGCCAAATGCCTTCTGAAAATCCAACTACATTATATCAACCAGCTCACCATTACCCACTTGTATGTTTCAACCTTTAAAAAATCAAATAAATTGGTAAAACAAGACCTGCTTTTGTTGAACCCATGCTAACTATCTATGGTCAGTAATTTCAAGTTTGAGCTCTTTCAGGACTCTGGGATAAATACCATCAGGTCTTGGTGATTTGTTTTGAGTTTGTCAATTTGATTTATTACATTTTTTTGACTTAAGAGTGATTTAGTTGCTCTGAGTCATCATCAAACAATTTCTGGAATGGGTATGACCAACATCCTCATCAGTAACCATTTAGTTTTTCTGCTATTACCTTATCCTCCCTGAGCACTCCTTTTATCCTTCGGTCATCCAGAAGTCCAAATGACTCCCTTACAAGCTTTTCAATTTGGATGTCCTTGAAAAAGTTTTTTATATTAGTTCTAACATAAGAGGGTTTTTTTTTTTCAAGTTTCTCTTGGCCTGCCTTATTTTTTCACTTCCAACTTGCAGTGCTCCCTATTTTCTTTATTACAGTTTGTTTTCCATTTTCTGACAGATGCCCTTTTGACATTTATCACCTCTAACACCTCACCACTAAACCACACTGGCTGTCCTTTGGCCTTCTTTTGACCTCTTTGAATGCAAGGAATATATTTGCTCTGGACTTCCAAATTTAACTGCATACCTTTTTTTTTTCAAAATCTGGGACCGGCCAAAATGCATTTAAGTAAGTAGATGGGTTAGAAGGTGTTCCAGAGGTGAAAAGAAAAGTTATGTGGCTAACGTTCATATTCAGCACTATTCAGACAACATCAGTAGGTAGGAGTGCAAGAACAGCTGCCCTAATTTGAACGGATAACTAGTCCAATAAACTTTAGGCATTAAATAGAAATAGTCTTGTTGAAAACTCAGCATAAAGATATTATTACTACCAGGGCCGGCCCGTCCACTAGGCAGTCTAGATGGCCACCTAGGACAACAGACCCCGGCGGGCAGACCGACTGTTTGGAAAGTGGCAGCACAAAGCAGAAGCCTCTGCTTTCAAAATGGAGTCAGGCTGCCGTCATCTACTGAGTCCATTTCTCTCAGCTTGCGGTGGCAGCCCAACTCCATTTTGAAAGCAGCCACCACAAGATGAGAAGATATATTCAGTGGCGGCGGCAGCAGTGGTGGCAGAGGGAGAGTGGTGGCAGGAGGGGGATGCCGGCGGCAGGGGGCGGCAGCAGTGGCAGCGGGGGAGGGGGTAGCACGGCAGAAACCCTTGGGCCACCCCTGACTACTACTACTAGAATTTTTTTATTTGTAAAGTGCTACAAGGTGTACACAGTGCTGTACATATAGATGTAATAGATTGTAAGCTCTGGTGAGCAGGGACCTACACAACAGAGACAATACACCTAGTCTTTCTATACTTTGATGGCGTAAACTATTGATCTATGAACAAACAAACCTCTTCCAAAGATGGGGATGTGTAGGTAGGGTCCACCTACAAACGTTTCCCAATCTTACCAATTACCAATGAACAGCTCAGACAACTGTTGCATAGCTGCAAAAGCTTTTATTTGGGTACAGAACAATTTGCAAATGCAGATAGCAAAAGACTTCCATCTGAGAGTGTGACAGGCAACCTACTCTCTGTACCGGAGTTAGAGAGCAGATTGCCTGCAGAGCTAGAGAGCTGTTTTCTTATATCTTCTTTCTCTGTCACAAAGCTCTAGAAAGTACTACATAGCTTCTGATGTCATATGCAGGGTTTTTTTCTATGGAATACGTGCAGCTTTCTGCAAAGTCTGCAAAAAGTTTCTACTTGGGGAGGGAGCCACCCATGATCATTTGGGCCAGCAATTAGTTCAGTTCTCTTCAAGGTCTCTGCTTATCGGTGTGCTGTGAAGCATTACCTTCCTTTGCCTTCCTGTGTGGGGCCTGTGTTCTTTTTAGTTCCTGCACCAAACGTTATCTTCAAGGCTGAAAGTATTTTTCTGCTAATTAGTTTTAGCCTGACCTGTATTTCTCTGGACTCACAGTCTGCACACTTCTGCACAGGCCATGGCTTCCCGGACTATAGTATGGCTTCCCAGACTATAGTAGGCCTCATACCATATACTTTCTCTGGTAGCCCACATGCTGAATTCTTGTGCCATAAACAGGATGCTTGAGTGCGTTGCAGGCCAGCAAGAGTGTAGACATAGAAGGCATATGAAGCAGATCTGAGAAGAACTATCCCTAAGCCAAAATATCCCAACAGATGCTGTAAAACTAGAGGGAATAACATGAAGCTGCATGGAGGTAAATTGAAAGGCAATGTCAGGAAATACTTTTTCACTGAAAAGGTGGTGGATGCATGGAATGCCCTCCTGATGGAAGTAGTGGGGGCAAATACAGTGACAGAATTCAAAATGGCATGGGACAGACACAGTGGATCCCTTTACAGCAACAGGATAAAATCAAAATAAACTTAACTATCTAATTTCTCAACAAACAGGGGTGTCCTACACGGAGTGGTGGGTTCACCCCTAAACAAAGACATGGGGAGGGGTAGCCTGCACGGAGTGGCAGGTGCACCTACTCTTGCCATCTTACTGGGCAGACTAGATGGACCATACTGGTCTTTATCTGCCATCATTTACTATGTTACTATGTTACCAGACTGGGGACTAGTGTAAATCTAGTGGAATGGTAATGAAATAGATAAGGGGTGAACAGGAGAATAAGGGGATCAGGATCCCAAGGCAGCCTTGAAGCAGGGCCGGCCAATCTACTAGGCAGGTTAGCTGGCCATGTGCTTTGGCATAGATGGCCTGCCACAGACCACTATGCCAAGCTGTCTCCCCCACCCTGCTGAAGGAATTGGTGGCAGCGAAGGCATCAGCATGGAGGATGACATAGCGGCGGCAATGCTTGGCTGGGCAGGGGGGACAGCATGGATAGGGCTTCTGCTTGGGGCGGTAGAAATACTTGAGCTGGCCCTGCTTTGAAGATGTGGGTTTTACCCTGCATTTGAATAGGCCAGAAATGTAGCCTGACATATTGACTCAGGTAGCTTGTTCCAAGCATAGGGCGCAACATGGTGGAACGAACAAAGTTGGCAGTGGCAGAGAAGGGCTCATAACATAGGGCGGCATTTTCGAAGGCATTTAAATGGCTAACTGCCCTAGTTACCCATATAAATGCCTTATCTGGGATTTTCCAAAGACACCTACATAGGTAGTGCCTTTGGAAAATCTCGAATAAGTCCCTAATGTGCCCAGATGCTATGTGATTAGCACTGGGGCATGTTGGGGGTGTTTCAGGGTGGAGTGGGAGCAGATGAAAGGGCTAAATGGGTAACAGCAATTTTCGATGCTACCCACTCAGACCTCTGCGCCTTAAAGATTAGGCGAGGAAAAACCTTGCCCATCTTTAAGGCGCAGGGGCTAAGCGGGTAGCATTGAAAATTTCTGTTACCCGATTAGCATCAGCGGCTCCGGGCACATCCAGCCATAACTGGATTTTCACTTCCGTCGCTACGGAAATTAAAATCCGGGTTAAGGGGGTTGGTGGGCATGCTATGAACTGACGTGGTGAATAGCCTGCCTAAATGAAAATCTGGCCCATAGTAACATAGAATATGATGGCAGATAAGGACTTGTATGGTCCATCTAGTCTGCCCAGTAAGGTGACTAGAGCTCTGTGCAGGTCACCCTCTCTATTTTTTGAAGTGTAAAAGATATTTGAGTTTGCTTTGATGTTATCCTCTTGTTATAAAAGGATCCACTGTATCTGTCCCATTCAAAAATGGAATTCTGTCACTATATTTGCCCCCACCACCTCTATCAGGAGAGCATTCCAAGCATTCACCACCCTTTCAGTGAAAAAGTATTTCCTGACATTGCTTTAAAGTTTACCGCCTTGCAGCTTCTTCATATACCCTCTAGTTTTACAGTTTCCCCTTCTTTGAAAAAGGCTTGTTTGTTCATTGATACCCTTTAAGTATTTAAAAGTCTATATCATATCTCCCTTGTCTCTCCTCTCCTCTAGGTTATACATATTTAGGTCTTCAAGCCTCTACACATACGTCTTCTGGCACAGGCTCCAGATCATTTTGGTCGCTTTCCTCTGAACTGTTGCAAGTCTTTTTATATCCTTTGTGAGATATGGGCTCCAAAACTGAACACAATACTTCAAGTGAGGCCTCACCAATGACTTGTTCAGGGGCATTAATACCTCCTCATTTCTACTGGTTTTTCCTCTCTGTATGCAACTCGGCATCCTTCTGGCTTTGGCGACCGTCTTATCGCATTGTTTTGCAACTTTGAAATCCTCAGATACTATCACTCCGAGGTCCTTCTCCTGGTCCATGCACACCAACCTCTCTCCCCAATCACATACAGTTCCTTTGGATTTCTGCATCCCAAGTGCTTGACTGTGTGTCTTCGCATTAAATCTTAACTGCCAAGCATTAGACCATTTTTCCAATGTGTTTAGATTTTCCTCAGGTTGTCCACTCCCTCAGAAGTGTCCACTCTGTTGCAAATTTTCATGTCATCTGCAAAAAGGCATACTTTTCCATTCAGACTTTCCACAATATCACTTATAAATTCATTGAACAGTATCAGTCCCAGGACCGATCCCTGAGGCACGCCACTATGGACTTTCCTTCCTTCTGAGTGAGTTCCATTTAGCACCACCTTCTGTCATCAGTCAGTAAACCAATTTCTGATCTGTTCACCACATTGGAACCTATCCCCAGGCTGCTGTTTATTGATAAGCCTCTAATGAGGCTCAGTAACAAAGGCTTTGCTGAAATCTAGGTACCTTATCTCACATCCATTGCATGACTTTGATCTAGTTTTCTGGTCACCCAGTCAAAGAAGCCACATTTGTCTGACATGATCTTCCCCTGGTAAAAACCACGTTGCCTCGGATCATGAAATCTATTGGCTTTGAGAAAGTTCACTATTCTTTCTTTCAGATAAAAGGGATCTGCCAGAGAAGAAGAGCACCCAAGGAGGGGCGTAAGGAGAAATAGGAGAGAGAAGGTAACGAGCAGCTGCAGAATGAATGCACTTATAGGTCAGTAGAAGAAGTTTGAAACTATGTGGAAATGGATAGAACGCCAATGAAGTGACTTGAGAAGAGGGGTTATGTGAGCTTAACGAGACTGCCTGAAATTTAGCTGTGTGGTTGAGTGTTGAACAGATTGAAGGGGAGAGTGAATGATTCAGAGGGAGACCGGTGAGGAGTAGATTGCAATAGTCCAGATAAGAGGCAACTACAGAGTGGATAAGACTCTTTGCAGTGTGTTCAGAAAGTAAGGGGAAATGTTTTTTGATGCTATAGAAAGTGAAGAGTAGCAAATCGCCTGGACAGAATAGTATACATCGAAGAGTGTCAAAAGTACTGAAATATAAAATTGCAGACCTACTATTAGTAATCTGTGTACTATCATAAAAATCGTCTGTAGTACCTGAAGATTGGATAATGGCCAATGTAATGCCAATTTTTAAAAAGGGTTTCAGGAGCAATCCGGGAAACTACAGACCAGTGACCTGAAGTCAGCACAGAGCAAAATGGTAGAAACCATTATAAAAAATGTGGTAGGAGTGGCCTAGTGATTAAGACAGGATACCTCACGTTGAAGGGCAGGGAGTTCAATTCCCAGCTGGGGATAGCAATCTCAGGCTGCAGGGGCCTGTGGTTTCTAGTCCTATAGGCACTCCTTGTGGCCTTGGGCAAGGGAATTGAACCTGTTGCCTCAGGTACACATAGACTATAAGCCCTTCGAGGACAAGGAAATGTATCTGCTTGTAGTGATTGTAAACCACTCTGATGCCCTTCAGCCTGGGAGGTATATCAAGAAATCGCATAAACATAAATAACTGAATATGTATATAGTCATGGTTTAATGGGCGAAAGCCAACATGGATTTAGCCAAGGAAAGTCGTGTCTTACTAATCTGTTACATTTTTTTGAAGGTATGAATAAACAGGAAGACAAAGGTGAGCCATTGATATAGTGTATCTGGATTTTCAGAAATCCTTTGACAAGGTCCCTCATGGGAGACTCTTGGCAAAATTAAAGAGTTATGGGACAGGAGGGCATGTACCATTGTGGATCAGGAACTGGTTAAAAGATAGAACGCAGAGAGGAGGGCTAAATGGCCAATTTTCTCAAAGGAGAAAGGTGAATAGTGGAGTGCTGGGCTCACTGCTTTTGGACATTCATGAATGATCTGAAAATGGGAATGAGTAAGGTGATCAAATGTGTGGATGACATAAAATTATTCAAAGTTTTTAAAACATAAGATCGTGAAAAATTGCAAGAGGACCTTGATAAATTGAAAGACTGCGCATCCAAATGGCAGATAAAATTTAATGTGGACAAGTGCAAAGTTATGCACCTAGGAAAGAACAACCCAAACTACGGTTACACAATGCAAGGTTCCATATTAAGAACGACCACCCTGGAAAAACATTTAGGCGTCACTGTGGATAATATATTGAAACTCTCTGCTTAGTGTACAGCAGCAGTGGCCAAGAAAACAAATAGAATGCTAGGAATCATATGGAAAAGAATGGAGACTAAAAAAAGGATATTATAATGCCTCTGTATTGTTCCATGATGCGATCGCACCATGAATATTATGTGCAATTCTGGTCACCATATCTTAAAAAGGATATAGCGGAATTAGAAAAAATACAGAGAAGAGCCATCAAAATGGTAAAGGGAATAGAAGTATACTCCTATGAAGAAAGGCTTAAAAGGTTAGGGTTCTTCAATCTGGAAAAGAGAAGGCTGAGGGAAGATATGATATAGGTCAATTAATGAATGGAGTAGAACTGGTAATCTTAAGTTGTTGACTACATCAAAAAGTAGAAATACTAGGTGACACACAATGAAGCTACAATGTAACCCATTTAAGAATAAGAGAAAATATGTTTTCACTCGTTAGAGTAATGGGAGGTGACAAAGGGTACAGGTAAATAGAGCTCACTCTGAGGAGAAGGAGGTTATCAGTGGTGTGTCCCAGGGATCTGTCCTTGGTCTGTTTCTTTTTAACATTTTTGTTAGTGATATAGCGGAAGGGCTGTCGGGTAAGGTTTACCTCTTTGCGGATGATACCAAAACCTGCAATAGAGTAGACACCCAGGAAGGGGTAGATAACATGAAGATGGATCTAGCTAAGCTGGAAGAATGGTCTAGAATTTGGCAGCTGAGATTTAATGTTAAAAAATACAAGGTAATGCATTTGGGCTGCAGCAATCCAAGGGAGCGATATAGTATAGGGGGTGAAGTACTTTTGTCTACTAAAGAAGAGCGGGACCTAGGCATGATTGTGTCTGATAATCTTAAAGTAGATAAACAGGTAGAAAAGGCAACAGCAAAAGCTAGGACGACACTTGGATACATAGGGAAAGGAATGGCCAGCAGAAAAAAGGAGGTGATAGTGCCTCTGTATAAGTCTTTGGTGCGACCTCATTTGGAGTATTGTGTGGAATTCTGGAGACCGCATCTTCAAAAGGATGTAAACAGGCTGCAGTCAGTACAGAGTGTGGCTACTAAAATGGTTAGTGGTCTTCATTATAAAGCATATGAGGACAGACTTAAGGATCTTAATATGTACACCTTGGAGGAAAGGCAGGATAGAGGTGATATGATTGAGATATTTAAATACCTCCATGGCATAAGTGCACAGGAGGAGATCCTCTTTAAACTGAAATCAAGCTCTGCTACGAGGGGACATGGGATGAGGGTGAAAGGGGATAGAGTCAGGAGTGATATGCGGAAATATTTCTTTATGGAAATAGTGGTGGATCCATGGAATAGTCTCCCAGTGGAGGTGGTAGAGATGAGGACAGTATCTGAATTCAAAGAAGCATGGGACCAACATAGAGGATCACTAAAGGTAAAAAGAGGATTTTTGTAGTGGTTGATATGAGGACAGACTACATAGGCCATGTGGTCTTTTTCTGTTGTCATGTTTCTATGTTTCTATAATCAAACTCTGAGGATGTAGTAAAAGCTGTTAGTGTAGCTGGGTTTCAAAAAGGTTTGTATAAGTTCTTGGCGGAAAGGTCCATAAACTATTATTAAAGAGGACCTGAGAAATCCACTGCCTCCCCTGGGACAAGTATTATGGAACCTATGTACCTTTCAGCACATATAATCCAAATATTGAATACATTCGAAGGTTACCATCAGGATTTGATTTTAGTCACATTAGACAGAAAGAGGTAATAGACATTGTTATCCACACACTGCTTAAACGTAACATTCAACATAGACATATACCCACTTTTCTCTGTGCAGATGGCTAAAATAGTACTCACTGAAAACTTTTTCTGGTTCGATGGGCTGTTTTTCAAACAAATTAAAGGAGTGGCCATGGGTTCCTCCATGGCACCAGATGTGGCAGACCTTTACATGGTGGCTTTTGAAGCTAGGTTTTTAACAAAACATCCTTTTATCAAGAATAGTAAACTAGGGCAAAGGCATATCAATGGTGTGGTTTTTTTATCTAGGAGGGAGATCGTGATATTCTGGACTCATTTTTGGACTGGATCAACACACTTGATGAAAATTCATAGTTTCAAGCTAATGTCAGTAAGGATGAAGTGGCATATTTAGACATCAGAATAATTAAGGATACGCAATGTTTCAAGACCAACTTGTATGGGAAGCCCACAGATCAGAGTTATTTCTTATACTATCAAAGCTTCCACGAAAAGTCCCTAAAGAATAACCTCCCTATCAGTCAGTTCCTGAGAGCCAGACACATCTGTTCAGACATTGGGGATTTTGAGGAGAATGCTAGAGTGTTAAATGACAGATTTGTGGACAAACTGTATCCTATTATGAGGATCCGTGATACAGAATGTGGCTCTCTTCTTTCCATCAAAGACAAATCATCTATGCAGAAAATGGTATGCCCCCTACTTTTTCTACACATTCTAGACAGATCTCTGAGATCATTCATACAAAGTGGCATATCTTACAGTCCATTCCATCTTTTGCATCTCAGGATGTTATCATCGCATATAAAAGAAATCCCAATTTCTCTAATCTTTTAGTACTTTCAACATTACCAGTGCCCTGCCACCTACCCAGGACCATGGGTCATTTTACTTGTGGTTCCTGTTCAGTGTGCACCCATGCAATTAATACAAAAAGCAATTTCATTCATTCAAATATTTGTATGCGTTTCACCTTGTCCAATTTCACAAACTGATCCACTGAAAATATGATCTATGCTATTATATGTCCATTCCAGTTAATATATATTCAGAAATTAAGGTGAAAATCTGTTCAAAACCATACCCCCAATGCCTAAGTGAGCCTCACTTTAATAGCATTTTTTGTCAGATCACCTACCCTGAGACTCTGAGAGGTCACCCTCTCTTGTAGTAGGCCCTCCTTTTAATCAAATTTGTAAAAAAGCTGAAACAGCCTTAACTATACAAAGGCAAGCACCCACAAAGGCATCCCTTTGGAGGAGTGGAGGAGTGGCCTAGTGGTTGGGGCAAGGTACTTCAGTCTGGAAGGTCGGGGGTTCAAATCCCACTAGAGGACAGCAACCTTGAGCCAGAAGGACTGGGGCTTCTAGTCCCACAGGTGCTCCTTGTGGTTTTGGGCAAGCCACTTAACCCTCCATAGCCCATGTTCCCTGTAAAATAGTTATCTCCAAGTTATAATGCCCTGTTCAATGTAATTTAAGTTTGTTCAATGTAAACCGCACTGATGCAGAATAGTGCGGTATATAAGAGAATATAAATAAATAAATTAAATAAAATCCCCTCAAAGGCATTTACTTTTGCAATAATACAAATCCCTTACACCGCTGATTCAAAAAATTTCAAGTTATCACATATCTGGCACGTCTTAACAAAAACAAGCTTCCACTGGCGGTTTCAAAAAGGCTCCAGATAATATTTATTTTTATACCACGCTCTTTAGAATCAGTGCAGTTTACATGTATACTAACAGGTACTTTTTATTTCCTTGTCCCCGAAGGGCTCACAATCTAAGTGTAACTGAGGCAATGGAGGGTTAAGTGGTTTGCCCAAGGCCACAAGGAGTGGCCATGGGACTAGAGACCCCAGTCCCTCCGGCCTGAAGTTGCTTGTCCCCATGCGGGAATTGAACCCCTGCCCTTCTGGCCTGAGATAACCTGTCCCAACCACTGAGCCAATTGCCAATTGCTGTGAAAATGATGATTCTTACACAGCTTCCGTCAAATATCAATTTCTCAAAATCACTTAGCTGAAATCGTGCATATTGTGGATCCCAAATCTCAATCTCAATTGGGTACTGCAACACAATGCCATGTATCAAGCTCCATGCCTTCTTAGCTCTTCCTCAAGCAATGTAACCCAATCGTACTTTCACTTCCGATTTTATGTCCTTCTTAATGATCAAACAGCAAATGGTTGGGTTCGAATAATGAAGGCGTCCAATTAAGAGCAGCATCTCTTCGCAAAGGGACTATCGTTGATGCAAAGACCACCAACCAATCTCTGAATTGAGCCCATGAAGAGTCACTGACTGTAATGTGAAGATCCAACGTTGTTCTTTATAGTGCAGCTTGGAAGCCCGATCCCCCCCACGCAGATTATCAGGGACTGAGCCAAGCACCAACCACCTTAAATCCTCAAAACAATGTCCTAATTAGAGACAATGTGAAACCATTGGAGCTATCACAACATGAGAATTAATACGTGAACGATGCTCTTATAGGCGTTTTTTTTAATAGATTGAGAAGGCCTGCCTAGATACTTCAACTGACAGGGACAAATAACGAGATATACAACTGAGGAGGATAAACAAGAGGTTCTATAATGTAACTCATAAATCAGCCCTGACTGTAAATCAGTCCACTGCACTCCCTCAATGGTGCTCCCACAAAAATCACAAGAACCACAGGCTTAGTGATCTTGACTCTGGGGACGTCTTTCTTCCCTAATAGATGAGGAAGTTTGAATAATCAAATCACCAATATTTGATCCCCTCCAAAAGGCCATCATAAGCGGCCACTGAAAGCAACTGTGGAGAGGCAAACTAGACCAATGATGTTTTAAAATGTGAGTCACCTCCGTAGTGTTGGGCGTATGTGGAAGAACACCAATAAGACTGATTCCATATTATCCGGTTTTATTTCCAAATTATACACTAGTCCCTTTTACATTTTTCACAGTTCCCACATTACAAGTACCTTGGGGATAATTTCATTTAATTTTATTTTCTCCGCGGTACAACCTAATCATACCACCCCGCGTCACCATGATGTCATGAACTTTGCATTCGTAAAAGAGATTCAGATGGACCTCACACTTTCTTACACTGTTGATGATGGGGAGTGAGGTATGCTCTTACATCCTATGAAGAGACTTCAGGCGCAGAGAAACATGTATGCAGTCAAACGTATATTGGTTTTTAAATTGATTCTGATCAGCTTAAGTTTTATAATAGGCTTCCCATGTTCGATATGCGTTAATTTTATATGCATCAGTTAATGACGATTTCAGTGCCCTCTGCTGGTCGGCCGCAAATTATATACATGTAGCTCCTCAGTTTGGTGATATGGCTACTGAGCTTCTTTTTAATGTTTTCGCTTTACCAATATTTTGTTACCAGGCTTTAAACTATAAGAGCTAATGATGCACTGGCATGTTGCCAGGTTCACTTGTTCAGCCGTGCATGCTACTTACTTTCCATGTTTGTTTTTAATGATCATATATTTATGGAATGCAGGCTAAATTATGTCCGGTCTTTTGACTATACATGGCAGCCTTTCAATAATGTCAATACGGCATGGTTCCAAGTCACAATAACATATATTGTAATAGACACACTGAGTTCAGGACAGCCATAGATAATTCTGAAGATAAGGGATTCTAAAGGACTGGTAGCCCTATGTAAGATTGGAACCTACATACTATAACGACAGTCATGACAGTCTGATCCTGCTACTACCATCGCTCCCCTGATCGGGGTCGAGCTGAAGAGCATGCGGCCGGGCTCCTCCTGCTCAAATCAGGAGCTGCCACCGCTGCCACTGCCAGACTTAAAAACAAGTTTTCATCAGACCAACGATGTCTTCTGTTCCTGCTACTACCATCGCTCCCCCGATTGGGGTCGAGCTGAAGAGCACACGGCTGGGCTCCTCCTGTTCTGCGGCCCCAACCCAATCAGGGTCTGCCGCCGCTGCCACCACCAGACTTTATCTTTATCTTTATTAGCGACATTTGATATACCGCCTGTTACCTGAGTGTTAAGGCGGTGTACAATAAAAAAAAAAAATTTGGGCTGCAGGAAAGTAAAGAAGGAAAGGGAACACCATAAATTGATAGGAAAGGGATAGAATAAAAGGAGGAAGGACAGTAAAGAACAGATAACAACAAAACGAAAACATCAGGTAGGGGAGGGACATCTGAGAGGGAAGGGATGGATCAGGGAGGGGGGAGGGGTTATGCTGTAGGATGGGGTGCCTGGGGAGTTGAATAAGCGCAGGTAGAGAACATATTTAACAGTTTATGGGTGATCGGAGAGGATGGGAAGATCAAAGGCCTGGCAGAAAAGATAGGTCTTGAGAGAAGCCTTGGACCGGGCGAAGGATGTTTCCATGCGGAGAGAGTGCGGGAGAGAATTCCATAAAGCGGGGCTTGCAAAAAAGAAGGCGGCGTGACGGGTGGATTCGAGGTGGGCCTGGGTAGGGGATGGCAGGAAAAGGCGGTTACCATGTGCAGAGCGGAGCAGGTGGGGAGTAGGCTGAAGATAGATAAGATCAGCTAGATACTGAGGTGTGTTGGTGTGGAGGACCTTGTGGCTGATGGTGAGGAGTTTATAAAGACATCGGGCCTTAATTGGGAGCCAGTGAAGGGAGAGAAGACAGGGGGTGACATGATCTCGGTGAGAGGAAAAAGTAAGGAGACGGGCAGCTGTATTTTGGATTAGTTGCAAGATTGCTTTGAAGTTGGTATTGGGGGAGACCTGCGAGTAAGGAATTACAATAATCGAGCCGAGTGATCACCAAAGAAAGGATGAGAGTGATAAGAGACGAAAGTAGAAGGAAGGATTGAACAGCCCTGATCCTGCGAAGATGAAAGAAGGAGCTACGTACCACTCCAGAGATGTGCTGGTGGAATGAGAGTGAGGAATCCAGGGTAACACCAAGGTAGCGAAGAGTTGGGACCAAGGGGATTGGTGAGTTGGACATGCGCGGTGCTAGGGTAGGGGAGGGAGCACTAAAGGTGAACCAAATAGCCGCTGACTTAGAAGGATTGACAACAAGAAAATTACTACGGAACCAATCAGAGATGGAGGCAAGACAGTTGTTAAGGAGGGAGAGATCTGGAGCTGAGGAAGATGTGTGGTGAATCAGCAGGATGTTGTCAGCAAAAAAATAAGCGGATAAACCAGATTGCTGTATGAGCAAAGCCAGAGGGGCAAGGAAGACAGCAAGCTTTCATCAGACCAACGATCTCTTCTGCTCCTGCTACTACCATCAATCCCCCGATTGGGGTCGAGCTGAAGAGCATGCGGATGGGCTCCTCCTGCTCTGCAGCCCCAACCCAATCAGGGGCTGCCGCTGCTGCCACCGCTGGACTTAAAACCAAATGCTCTTCAGCGTGCCCATGCCTGGCGGGCCCACACCTAAGGGCCAAGCCAAAGGGTCCTTTGGCGTGGCCCTTAGGCGGGGCACTAAGGAGGGCATAACCCTATCCCCTTCGGAATCAACCGATCAAGGATCCCATCACAAGAATGCAGACTGCAGAACCGCCAAGCAAACCCAGGACATTATGTGAGTCTTTGCATACTATTCTAAGTTACACCCTATTTGTAACGCCTCATTGTTCCATCACAGTATTCATTGTTCCGTGCATGATTGAATCTGCTACAATTCTCTATCTGTGTAAATAACTGGTTGATAAGAAACGTTGAAGATCAAAATCACTTTCAAAATATACTAAACAGCAAATCCTGCCATAACATGGAGAACAAATGCATTTCATTCTGCTTTGCCATTTTGATCCATTTAACCCGTTTTGGACCAGCGTATGTTTTACATACATAAGGCTTCCATACTTACTACTCAACTGTTTACTAGTTAATGGTTATAAATTCAATGGAACTATGTTTAGCTATTATCGTTATGTCAAAAAGCTTTATACTGATTTTTTATCTGAGATCTAGTTAGTTTAATAGGTATTCGAAGTTTGCAGATTTTGACGGTACTGGCGGCTCAACATAAAAAGATCACAAAAAATAGTAAGTAGCTTATAATGCTGTAATAGCTACTATTTTGCAAATAAAAGTTTTGTAGACTTTAGAAAATAGTTTTAGATAACTGTAAGTTACTTAGTGTCAGAGTTATTGGTGCGTATATCGTCGGCCTTGTATGTTTTTGATACACTGGGCTAATATGTTGTTGAAACTAATTGCTGTCAAGCATTCTGTTCTAGGTGTTTCAATGGTGCAATATCGACGCACTACATCAGAAGTGTTTTCACGTGTATCATATTCCGCCGTCAGAATGGACTGTTGACAAACTATATTATATCATAATAAAGTGTTTTAAATGAAAACTGCAGTTTCAGTAGTATCATACAGTATGTTTATGTCAATGATAAGTGGAAATGATTCCTATCTTTTCTGAAGACGGATAATATACTATATTGGACCAGTGTATGAAAAACATACACTATGTGAAACTTCTATTTTCTGCAAAGGTGTAATATTTTTTATTACTGCCGGTATTTCATAGTTGTTTGAGTATAACAAATCTAATAAATCATCCAGAACAGAGAAACAATATGCGAGCTGTCCAAAACGGGTTAACTCCTTTAGTAAATGCACTCCAACCCTCCATTCTGCTCTACAGCTATATCCCTAAAGTACACTATTACTACAGGAACTATCCACAGACCCCACAACTATTCTATACCTACAATTATAACAACTAACAGAAACCTAGACTTATAAATATAAAACCTACTCCTTACACTCACAGCACCCCATCAACATACACACCAGACCCTAGAAAATGTATCTTGCTGAATATAAGGTCTGCCAGAAACAAAATTCCTATCCTTTTTGACCTAACCAAAGACATGACCCCTGACATACTTTGCCTGACAGAAACATGGTTAGCAGAAAGAGACCAGGTATTAATCAACCAACTGACACATCCTGACTACAATCTATACCACTGTCCTAGACTAAACAGGCGTGGAGGTGGTGTACTTATATTAGCAAAAAAAGGACTGCACACAACCCTGCTTATGAACAAAAACAGAGAACATTGACATCCACCATAGAAAATAAAAACCTCTCTCTTACCCTAATATACAGACCACCCTCGAGCGCGCCTGAAAACCTTGCCACCATCTTAGACCCAGCATGTTCCACAAACTCAAATAAAATGCAAATCTTTCTTGGAGACTTTAATCTCCCCTCTTTGCATAATATCCACTCTTCCCACTTCTTCAATGCTATGTCAGACTTGGATCTCATTCAAGTACTGCAAACCCCCACACACAACAAAGGTAACGTTCTTGATCTCATCTTCCTCCAAGCAAACACCAAACAGAACACATGCTACTCCTCCCCTATGACTACCCCACTACCATGGACAGACCATTTCCTTATTGAACTTACCTTACCCTCCCTACCTAATAACATACCTGGAAAAACATCAACGATGCACAATAGATACAAATTGTTTAACAAAGAAACTTTCCTAGAAAATACACTACCACACATTGATAGCTCCCTGATAGACTTAGATAAATTCATACAAAACTGGAACACAACCTTAACTAATGCAGCCATGGCCCCAAAAAGCAACAGCAATATCAAATCAAGATACACAAATAAATGGTACATAACTGACTTGAAAAATCTAAAACAGACATTTAGAAAATTAGAACGCAAATGGAGACACAAAAAAAAACAGAAAAAGATAACAGGCAATACATGCAAGCACTAAAACAATATAAAGATGCAATAAATACAAGAAAAAAAAGAATACCATACAGCACTAATATCCAAATCTCTAAACAAACCAAGAGAACTATTCTCTATAGTAAAAACCCTAACCAGAACTCACACCCATGAAGATGAAACCATAGAAATACACCCACAAAAGCTCGCAAATTACTATATAGAAAAGATCACCCAACCAGGCCTGGATGCGGCACCCATTGGCTTACCTAGTCCCAACACCACACCCCCTAAAACACACTGCAACTCATCTTGGTTAACTTTCAGTCCCATTGACAACAAATGCCTCAAAAATATCATAACTAACATCAACACCACCACCTCGCTAAAGGACCCCTGCCCGGTCAGTTGGTTAAAATCAACAAAAGATGAATTCATTCCATCTATCTGTAAAATAGTTAACGCCTCTCTGAACCCAAGATACATGCCTGACACACTGAATCAGGCTACGATCCGTCCCATACTTAAAACCGCAAATTCTGACAAAAACCTACCTAATTCCTACAGCCCAATATAGAGCTTACCTTTCCTGTCAAAGGCGATAGAAAAAGTTGTACAACTACAGCCAGGATTACACTGAACTAGATGCCCCCTTAGATGAGAATCAACATGGGTTTAGATCTCAGCATAGCGTCGAGACCCTCATGCTTTCTTTATTTGACAAGCTTACACATGGCCTTGACTCTGGTAAACAGGCCTTTATACTGATTTTCATTGACACAGCAGCTGCATTTGACAGCATAAACCACAACCTACTAATAAACAGACTAAAACAAATTGGACTGCAAGGAAGAGTAATACAATGGTTTACCTCCTACCTAAACAACCAAACCCAACAGGTACAAATAGGCCAAACATCCTCCTCAACCTTTGCCCAGAAACAAGGTATCCCCCAAGGATCATCCCTCTCCGCCCTCCTGTTCAACATTTATATTCAGCCAATCTGCAACATATTCAAAACACATATCAACTATCATCTTTACGCGGATGATATCATGATGTACCTCCCTTGCGATACAAACAACCCAAACTTCTCCAGAATATCTTCATGCATGTCTGACAGCTCAACTTGGCTTAGCAATCAGAGCCTCAGAATTAATCTCAAGAAGACTGAGGCCCTATACATCTCAAGAAACCCAATTGTTATCACACCCAGTAAAATTTCACTACAAGACACAGAAATTGAAGTTAAGGATGAAGTCAGATACTTACTGTAGGAGTAATCCTAGATAAAAATTAAGCATGATACCACACATAAAAGCAGTTACAAAAAGTATATACTTCAAACTGAAAACTATTGGAAGACCACGACTTTAGGAATGTACTACAATCTCTAATAACCCCACTCATGGATTATTGTAACAGTATCCTCCATGGGCTCCCTAAAAAAGACACACCAGCTCCAGCTAGCTCAAAACCTTGCAGCATGCATAGTTACAAACTCAAGACGCACGGACCACATTACCTCTATACTGCGTGACCTCCACTGGTTAACAATAACCTCAAGGATGAAATACAAATACATAATGATTATATTTAAACATCATTACAACATTGCATCTACCACATTATCCACCCTCCTCACAACACCTGACAACTCTAGAGTAGGGAGAAACTGTTCCCAAAACACATATATAATTCCTTCACACATACGCTACACAAAACAATGCACCAGCACCAGAGCCTTCTCGTACGTGGCCCCAACATTGTGGAATTCACTCCCTGACCAATTAAGAGCAACAAAAAACCTCATGCAATTCCGTAGGGACCTAAAAACATACCTTTTTATAGAATATTTTGGTGACTCAGACAATCGCACAAATTCCCAAGAAACCTAATGAGCTAACAATTAATCCCAGCATCTACCTCAATAGACTAAATATGTAGTGTCACTAAAACCAACTTTACAATGATATTGTACATACTGTTGGGTATATAGTTCGAACATGTTAAATGTTGATTGTATATAGTTCTAATGTTCAATGTAAAAGTTGTGGTGACGTTCGATGTAAACTGATCACAGGAAGAGGTGGTATATAAAATTTGGTTAAATAAATAAAATAAAAATTAGACGCCCTTTGAATCAATTATGGATAATAGATGCTATCACATTTGACTTCCATTCTCTGGCAATGTGTTTTGGACACCATAGTAATCTCTAGTATTTTTACTGGCTATTTTCCCAATTTTTGGACCATTGATACCTTATATTTCTAGGGCTATATTCTTCACAAAAACAGATATTTTTTGGTATGCGAATGGTGCATAGGATTTTTCAGATTCACAGTACGTACTCTTCCCTCCCCTCTTGCCCCAATACTGGGTTTAGTTACTATGGTCATCCCTTTAAGTGCAATATTGTTCTTTTCCCTTCAGTTTCCACAGCTATTGCTACACAATTTTGAGAGCATACCTTTGTGTCTGTCTCTGATAGCTAAGTTTTTAAATGGTTTTATAAGTTTTTAATTGGTTTTAGCTTGACTCCCACTCATTCTTTTTGTTTTTCATTGATTCGTTTAATGATTTGACTGTTCATTTGATGGATTATCAGCTGGTTATGTTTTGATTACCATTTTATAATCATTTATTATTATTTATGTAATGATTTTTATTATGGGTTATAAGTTTGGTTTTTCGATATCATGAGTTTTGATAGTTTCATCATTATTAATTTTAAATGTTTTTATATTTTAACTATATTTATTTGTTGATTTGCTATTTATGTATTTATATATGTCTTTTGAGGTCGCTGTCCCCTGAAAGCAGCTTGTTACCGAAACACATGTTGGGCTGATCCGAGACACATCACATTGAAGGCTCTTGCTCCTCCTACCAGTGGTGTGTTGCCTCCTGCTTTTCTTGTATTTGCCTTCACTGCAGGTGGGATGATTTCCCAACTGCTCCTTTTTGGGAACTTGCCAGGTACCTGTGACCTTGACTGGCCACTGTTGGAAACAGAATACTGGGCTTGATGGACCTTGGACTGTATGGCATTTCTTATGTTCTTAAACAGGCTGAGATGTGGACCTGGATTCCTGGAGAGACTTCAGGTGCAGATAGATGGATACAAGCGTCATCAGCATAAAGATGGTATTGAAAATCATGGCAAGAGATAAGTGCAGCAAGGTACTGAGTGCAGAGAGAGAGAAAAGGAGAGGTACCAAGACAGAGTCATGAGGTATACCAACCTGAAGGTGAGATGGAAGTAGAGGATCATCCACCAGAGCATAAACTAAAAGTGCGATGGGAGAGATAATCAGAAAACCAGAACACCGCCCCTTAATCCAAGAGAAGACAAAGTATCAAGGAGAAGGTGGTGATCAACAATGTCAAAGGCAGCAGAAAGATCAAGGATGAAAATGAAGTAAGGGTTACTGGAGACTGGCAAGAGCTGTTTCAGTAGAATGTAGAGGATGAAAGTCACACTGCAGTGGATCCAGAAAGGCTTGAGAGAAAAGAAGATCTAGACAATGGTGGTGAACTGCAGGTTCAAATAGTTTAGAAACAAAGAGGAGGAAGGAGATGGGTCAATAAGTAGGACAGGTAGAGTCTAGTGAAGGTTTTTTGAGAAGTGTAACCACAGCATGTTTGAAGGCAGCAGGAATTTCTTAAGATTTCTATCCAACACAGACCATTCCCCCAAAATGCTTCCATCTATTTTGGACGTGGTGCAGCCAACCACAAGCAAAGTTTCATCCCTTCTAAAATGTTCATTTACATGTGGATACAATTTACATGTGTGTATGACTGCTTATACACATTTGAACTGGAAATAGAGCTTCTAAAATCACCCCCTTAATTTCCTCCAACTTCAGGAATGGAAAGGGATACAAAATGGAGCCGACAGCATTCCGTTTTGAAACTCATGAGCAAGAGAAATAATTGTCAAGATTTCAAACCTAGCTTTTGCCCATTCTCTATCTTCATATATATATATTCATAATTCAATTATATTAAAAACATAAAAACACTGTATAAATTAAGGTACAACATACATTCACTCACGTCATGCTTAAGTCAGTAAAAGTTGGCATTCTGGCTGTCATTCTTATGGACTTTCCTAAGAAAATTGAAATATCAATGGAGAAACGAGGACTGCAGGGGGATGTGATTGTCTTGGGAGGGAAAATGAGGGGGAATAGGAGAGAAACATTCACCAAATGGAAAGAAAATTCATCAAAAACATTTTGCAAGTCAAGATAGCCTAACCTGCCACTACACTGCTTTCACCCCATAACGAAATACTCCCCTACTACCACAATGTATGACCTTCTTACCCATAGTGTTTTTCTATTTTGCTTGGCACTATCCATCATACCTGCCAGATCCTTTTCCTACCAACAGGGCCTAATTTCCACAATCCATGGCTAAGGCCGTAACAATCAAAACATTTTTCACTCAATGAGATCACCACGGCAGCCAAGGCATAATTACCTTATTCATATCTTATGCCATCCCCCTGGATAAACTTTTACATGGAAGTCTACAGAAGATAAAGCCCCGAAATGTGTGCTGATAAACGCAAGATCTATCCGGAATAAATGGCCTATTTATTGGCGATTATGTGGATAATCATAAACTTGACCTAATCCTCATTACAGAATCATGGCTCACAGACACGAATGCAGTTATTTCCAATAAACTAAAGCTCCCCAACTATGATCTATACAACTGCCGAAGACCCAACAGAAGAGGAGGAGGTACCTTGATATTAGCTAGGTCTGACCTGCAATTTCAATTCCTTAACTCCCACAACACATCTAACCTCGACTCCATCATTATTGCAAACCAGTACTTGGCAATAGCACTGATCTATCGGGCTCCCTCCAACTGTACAGATGACCTCTCCATACCCCTTGATGTTGCCTGTAATCACTCTCCAAACTCAATACCACTCTGGATCATGGGAGACTTCAATCTCCGAGCTTTATCAAGCAAAAACTCTACAGCCTTTCTGGATGCAATGGCTGCGCTTAAATATGAGCAACTAATACATGTTCCTACCCACTCTAGAGGTAATACCTTGGACCTAATCTTTGCTCCCTCTCTCTTATATGGCTCCAATTTCTCCTTCCAGACTCAAATTCTTCCAGTCCCTTGGTCAAATCACAAAGCCATTATATTCCAAATTCCTGCTTCCATCCCAGATTCACCTACCAAGACTACCTCACCACCACCGTGTCGCATCAAACCATTCATCAAAGATGCATTCCTAGATGAAACCTTGCTTCAAATTGAATCCTTCTCCTCAGATTTAAATGATTTTATAAACTCCTGGAATTCAACCCTGAGCCAGGCAGCTCTACTCCCACTAAGCAGGGAGTCTACTACGTCAAAGAGACCACATTCAGCTATCTGGTTTACAACAGACTTATGAAACTCCCTACGCAGCCTCAGGAAACTTGAGCATAAATGGCGCAACTCAAGACATCCACATGACAGAGATAACTATACGAAGGCTTTACAGATCCACCGAGCTGCTATCATGGAAAGGAAAAAGGACTACCACTCCAAAATCCTGATGAGATCCCTCAACAGGCCTCGTCAGCTCTTTCGACAAATCCAATTTCTTACTATGAATACCTTGGTCCACCGAACAGATAACCTGCCTCACCCACAAGACTTTGCTGAATACTTTCATAATAAAAACAAGATGACCACCAATCATCCAATGGAGCCCAGCATAGACAGCCCTTCACCAAAATAAAGAAAATATACCTGCATTGTCCGACTTTTACCCTTACACTACTGATCAAATTGAAAATATAATAAAAGGATTTAACACCACCTCACCTACGGATCCATGCCCAACCCACTGGATCAAGTCTACTTGTGCTGAACTCAGTCCTTTCATATCCAAAATCATTCATCTTTCCTTCACCAAGAGTACAGTTCCAACACCGCTGACAACAGCCACCATAAAACCACTTCTAAAAAAACCCAAATTAGATCCTAGTGATATGTGCTCCTACCGCCCAATTTTGAGTCTCTCCATCCTAGCCAAAATAATTGAGAAAATAGCGCAACAACAAATCCAAGACCACATAGACTCCTTTGCTCATCTCAATCCTCATCAGCATGGTTTCCATCAACATCATTGGGTCGAGACCTTACTTACCTCCCTTTTTGACAATCTGATTAAAGGCACGAGCAATACAAAACAAGGTTTGTCAAACGGCTGCCTGGGTGAAAATCTTCACAGTCTTGGCAAGTGCATATATCTATATGATTTGCAAGGTATTGTGGGCAATGTAGTTCATTCACACCAGACACAGCTGCTGACAATAATTTAGTTGTGCTCTTGGGTAAAGCCAATAAGATATTTATTTATGGGGTTATTTCTCCCAACACAGATATGCTTGGTAGCACATAAATCAGGTAACTTGCTTTCAGTGTTAACTTGGAAAAACAAAGTCAAAATCAGGAAAACAACAAATGAAAATCCACAAAACAAGAAACAAACTGTTCTTTTCAGGTTAACTTCTGATTACTTCCCACATAGATTCAGAAGTGATTCTCTCCTAGCTCACAAGCAATTAGGTAAGGCTTAATTGCTAGCAGTTATCCAGCTGAAACCCCTTTAGCTGGCTTGCTTTCTACTGTGTGGGTCAAATCCTGCTTCAGGAGCTTTTCTGAGTAGATTAAAGAACAAATTTGTATTTCTTTGTGATGGTTGCTGTACTTTATAACAGAAAGTTACCAACGGAGTTTAGATAGAGAACAGTCCATATAAACAGGATCTTCATCTGCTATTATTCCCCCTTGTTCAACAAGCATGGGTTCAATATCATGGATTGGCACAGATGAATCTCTCAATGGAGCACTTTC
This sequence comes from Ichthyophis bannanicus, assembly GCA_033557465.1. Classification (NCBI taxonomy): domain Eukaryota; kingdom Metazoa; phylum Chordata; class Amphibia; order Gymnophiona; family Ichthyophiidae; genus Ichthyophis; species Ichthyophis bannanicus. Next base: position 235,141,498 of record CM066043.1, on the reverse strand, counting down.
AGGAGAATACTTGTTTCCCTGCTGTCTTTCAAGGTTATAGCTAGGGCATAGATCAGTGTTCATACCTGAGCTTCCATTGCTGTTAGAGTTTCTCTCTATATAGCCTGGCCAGTATGTAGTCCAGTTCTTATGTCCAGCCTTCCAATCCAGATCCCTGGACACTGGATCTCTCTTCACATACCTTCTGGCACAGGTCTTAGGGTCCCTTCCATGTGCAGCCGTCTCCCTCACAGGTAGCGTCTGGAGATTCCTAGCTCTGCAGCACCATTCCTCTGGCTTTCCCCAGTCCAATGGTGTATGCTGGCCCTTGGAATACCTCCCAGTATACATACTGCTTTGGACTCTTCTAGACCTCTCAAAGGCTTTTCTCCTCTTTCTTCCAGAGGGTCTCTTTCCCTCTCTGTCCGTCCGGTTTGGCTTCTGCTTCTGATAATCCTTCAGATGAAACTGAGGATAATTCTCTGTATATCCAAGGTGATCATGAAGATCCTCATCTGTAGAATAAACTCTACTCTTATTCTGCTTGGATGAGTGCTCCTCCCTAACACAGCGCAGCTGTGCTGAATCAGGCCCTGCCCTTTGAGATGAGTGCTTAGGGATTACCTCATAGCCCTCCTGATTGAACACACGTTTCCCCACTTCAGCTCCTCTAATGGCTGTTGGAAACCTGGTGCATTCTGGGACTGGTAGTCTTTTATGGGAAAATTCTGTTTTCTTATTTCTACCAGAACTGACAGGTTGCTTGTTCAGAGTCACTTCACCTTTTCTATAACTCCTTCCTGAGCTATGATAAGCTTCCTTATCACAGGTTTCATCCTTATTTTCTTATATATTGCCTCAGCCTTTGACACAGTAGCACACAGCCTCCTGCTTACCCAACTGCAACTTAAAGGCATTCAAAGTTCAGCACTAAATTGGTGTCGTTCTTATCTTTCAGACCGCCAACAACAGGTACGCATTGGTACACAATCATCAACATTTCATCAATCCCAAGGAGTTCCTCAGGGCTCGTCCCTTTCAGCCCTGCTATTCAATATATATACAAGCAATTTGGGTCGTATTTATAGAGTAATATTATGCCAGTAGATTTATGAAAATTACTCCAAACTAACAGACTTTAACAGAAAATCTCGGAGGGTTTAGTGCTTCAATAATTAATGATATTGCACAGAATTTGTCTCAGACTATTCGGCTGAAAATCGCTGGATTGAAAGAACGTTTCGTTAACCCCAGCACAGCCTTATGACATCAATGACTTATTCCGGCATTTAGTGAAAACCTCTAATATACCCTCTCTCCTCTTGTGTTTCAAATATTCTAATTTAATCTTGGTGTTCAATATAACATGAGACCAGCACTTAACTTCATGAATCTTCACAATTATTCTGTTTCTTCCTTATCCCGACGCCTCACTTGCAACGTTGTGAACAGCGTTTCACTCAATATTATGAGGTTCTTCAAGGGATTTAAATGTAGTGCATTCATTCAGCCCAAATGTTAACCAATGGAGCTTAAACTCCACACAGCTTTCTCAAGCAAACATTACTACAAAATGTAATTCTCTTCGGCAGCCATCAGCTGTTCCTTTCTTCTGTTAGCCTTGAAAGACACTGCGCATGTGTCTTTCAAGGCTAACAGAAGAAAGGAACAGCTGATGGCTGCCGAAGAGAATTACATTTTGTAGTAATGTTTGCTTGAGAAAGCTGTGCGGAGTTTAAGCTACCATTGGTTAACATTTGGGCTGAATGCACTACATTTAAATCCCCTGAAGAACCTCATAATATTGAGTGAAATGCTGTTCACAACGTTGCAAGTGAGGCGTCGGGATAAGGAAGAAACAGAATAATTGTGAAGATTCATGAAGTTAAGTGCTGGTCTCATGTTATATTGAACACCAAGATTAAATTAGAATATTTGAAACACAAGAGGAGAGAGGGTATATTAGAGGTTTTCACTAAATGCCGGAATAAATCATTGATGTCATAAGGCTGTGCTGGGGTTAACGAAAAGTTCTTTCAATCCAGCGATTTTCAGCCGAATAGTCTGAGACAAATTCCGTGCAATATCATTAATTATTGAAGCACTAAACCCTCCGAGTTTTTCTGTTAAAGTTTGTTAGTTTGGAGTAATTTTCATTCAATATATATATTCAACCATTATGCACTGTCATTCAATCCTTCGGCATACTCTACCACATTTATGCAGACGATGTGCTTCTTTACGCCCCATTCTCACTGGACAACCCTAACTTCACTGGACTCATAGACTGCTTTAACCCGTAACCCAAAAGTAAACTATAAAGAAAACGGAAGTTCTGTTCATCACAAAGGATCCAACATTCATCCCACCATCCCACCTACAGGTTAAGAATGCTGATCTGAAGGCAAATCACGAGGATAGATATCTTGGTGTGACCCTGGACCAACATCTAAATATGGAGACCGACATAAGAAACATCACAAAGTCTGTCTACCTCAAAATAAAATCACTCCACCAGCTCTGACCCTTACTAGAACCTACTGACTTCCGCACTATATTCCAAGCCCTGGTCACTCCAATGTTTGATTATGCTAATATCATACTTCATAGTCTACCAGCATATGCACTCCATCCTTTACAAATGGTATTAAATACTGCTGCCAGAACAAACTATGGAGCATCCAGATATGATCCTGTTTCACCTCTCCTAATACAGCTACATTGGTTACCAATTAACAATCGACTCAAATACAAAGCCGTCTTACTTTCATTTAAAATCCTTCACCAGATCTCAGCTTCATCGCTGGAAAACTTCCTACATTGGAAACCAGAAACCAGATCCAGGAGAGCAAATACGGCTAATAACCTTATCATTCCAACTATGGCAAGAAAAAGCTCTCAATTTACCAGAAACAGAGCCTTCTCCTATTTTGCCCCACTGCTCTGGAACTCTCTCCCTCCTCCTATCCGACTCATCACTGACCTGTCAACCTTCAGCAAGGCAATTAAGACACATCTCTTCCAGCTTTCATTCGACCATGTTCTGTAGCTGCTTATGGCCTCCCTGCTCATGCATATTTAATCTCAGCCTGTAAATAGCTACCTACCCAGGTCCCATGTTAACTAGTCAGCTTTTGGAAACATACTATTGTTATCTAATCATGTTTAATTTATTGTTTACCTGTTCTGTGTATTATTTGTACCTGTTCAATGTATTATGTTGTTACCATGTAAACCGCGCTGATTGTAAAACGTGTGGTATATAAAACCAAATAAATAAAACTGAAAAAAGTTCATTGGGCCTTTTGCATAACACATTTTTTAGACATGATGGCCTATAAAAATTTTTGGGTAAGGATTTTTACCCTCTTGAAGATGTAGGAAGCAATAAACAGTGGCAAAACAAACAATTTTAGATCCATGTAAGAAAACAGACATGCAGGCTTTATGCTCTTTTTATGTTCTCTTTCATAAGAAACATAGATCTGACCCCTTGCCAACTCTGCTGATGTACCCAATAAAACAGAGAACATGAGGTATTTACAATTTTTCCACAAGGTGGCAGCACAATAGTAACAGCATGTGCAATGTTGGTTACAACTGCATCTACATTCTATTCCCTTGCTATCTTTTCACATCTAAATAATTTGTGAGTGGTATGTGCCATAGCAAATACTTTACAGTAATACTGCATCATTGTAAAGCCAGTAAGAATAGGACCTTTCAACAAAAAGATAAACACAGACTTTTAAGCTATTATGCCACACTTCACTGACCTTAATTATCCTAGCCATACATTTATACGTCAGTTGGTTGAATTAAGTTTGCTAGCATCTTTTCTACTTTTTTATACCAACTGGAATCAGATTTGAAAAGTTGTTTTGCTCTCATAAAGCAAAAATGGAAATTACACTTACCTGGTAATTGTTGTTCCTGAAGGGACTCCAGTTTAGTCCTCCACCTCTGGGTAGTGCACCTCCTCCTGCAGCATGGAGACTGCACCAATCAGAATCTTGCCCTTACTGGATGTATCCTGCTGGAACTCCCATCAGCCCCAGTGAACTATTGACAAAGCAGACTCATAGAAGCCACAAATAAGTAGCTAATAAAATATTAGATAAAAATGAACGATAAACTAGTAATGCTAAACTTTGAACCCTAAACCATCCAACCAACCTCCCCGAAATGAAAACAAGGAAGCCAATATCCCCCCCCCCCCTTGCTTCTGTCATATCCCAGAGCAACTGACAGAGACAGAAGAAAACCAAGAGAAAAAGATAAGAGACTGAGACAGGAGAGACTGGCAAAAGCCAAAGGCTCTGAGCATAAACCATACCTTACTCTGAATTCCGGAAGCCCTCTCTTCTCCAACTCACGATGCACTTCTGAAAGAACACTCACACCCGGGTGGGCCTGAGGACTAAACTGGAGTCCCTTCAGGAACAACAATTACCAGGTAAGTGTAATTTCCATTTCCTTATCGGTCCTCCAGTTTAGTCCTCCACCTCTGGGACGTTATCAGAGCAGTAATTATTGGGAGGGGCCTTTCCAACCAGCTCGTAACACCGCCGAGCCGAAGCAGGCATCACTGGCTGCCAACACATCCAAACAGTAGTGCTTGCTGAAAGCATGAAGGGAAGACCAGGTAGCCGCCCTGCAAATTTCCTCCGGCGGTACCAAGCTGTGCTCCGCCCAGGAAGTCGCCTGTGCTCTAGTAGAGTGCGCCCGCAACCCCACCAGAACGGACCGCCCCTGCAAGATATAGGCCGATGCAATCACCTCCCGAATCCACCTGGAAATGGACGCTTTGGCCATCGCTTCCCCCTTGCAGGGACCTGAAAAACAACACAAAGAGACGTTTGACTTATGGAAGGCCTCTGACACCTTCAAATACCGTCACAATATTCTGCGGACATCCAGACGATGCAAGCCACGGTCCGAGGCGTGCCCTGTTCCCTAGCTGAACACTGGAAGGGAAACCGTCTGGTTCAAAATGAAACAGGGACACCACTTTAGGCAGAAAGGATGGAACTGTCCTTAATACCAACTTTTCTCCAGAGAATGACAAGAACGGCTCCCTGCACGACAACGCTTGCAGTTCCGAAATTTGCCTCACTGAACAGATGGCAATCAAAAATGCCACCTTCAAAGTTAAATCCTTAATGGAAACCTGGTTCAGCGGCTCAAAGGGTTGTCCAGCTAATGCCTCTAAATCCGGATTCAAATCCCATGTCGTAACTATTACCATGAGCAAGGTTCGAAGCCTGAACACTGCTTTAAGGAACTGCTGCACATCTGCATGTGAACCCACGGCTACCCCCTGAACCTTACCGCAGTAGCACGATAGTGCCACCAACTGGACCTTCAAGGAACTGGCCGCCAAGCCTTTGTCAAAACCGTCTTGCAAAAAACTGAGTATTACCGGAACGGAAACCGTCGCCGCCTGAATTTGCCGCCGGGAACACCAGTCCTCAAAAACGCGCCACATGCACACATACGTGAGAGACGTGGAGCGTTTCCTCACTCACAGCAAGGTGGCAATCACTGCCACAGAATAACCTCTCTTTCTTAGCCTTGCCCTTTCAATGGCCATACCGTAAGTGAAAATCGATCCACCTGAGGCATTTGCAGGGGACCCTGGACCAGCATGCCCTCCGATATTGGAAGTCTCCAAGGCTCCCCGTCGAGTAGCTGAATCAGATCGGCATACCACGGGCGCCTGGGCCAGTCCGGGGCCACCAACAGCACCCTGCCGCGGTGCGCCTCGATGCGTTGTACCACTCGGCCTATCAGCGCCCAAGGAGGAAAGACATATAGAAGGCCCGACGCCGGCCAGGGCTGACGAAGAGCATCGATACCCTTGGACATCCTTTCCCTTCGTCTGCTGAAAAACCGACCCATTTTCGCAGACTGGAAGGTCGCCATGAGATCCATTATTGGAGGCCCCCATCTGCGAACAATTTGTGTGAACAGCTGCGGATGAAGCTTCCACTCCCCGGCATCCACCTGCACTCTGCTGAGAAAATCCGCCATCACATTGTCCTTCCCTACGATGTTCACTGCCGAGATGGCCTGCAGATGAGGTTCTACCCACAGGAACAGCTCTTCTGCTTCTTCCTCTATGGCCACACTTCCTGTCCCGCCTTGTCGATTGATGTAGGCCACCGTTGCCGAATTGTCCGACAGAACTCTCACCACTCGACTCTCCACCGAACTCTCGAACGCTTGCAGCGCCAGACGCACTGCCCGCAGCTCGAGATGGTTGATTGACCAAGCCACTTCCTGGGTCGACCAAACTCCTTGCGCGAACCGACCTCCACAATGAGCTCCCCAACCCGCCAGACTCGCGTCTGTCAATAGCGGAAGCCACTGCGGTTATTCCAGAGGCATCCCCGCCGCCAGGGATCCCAGGGACAGCCACCACCACAGCGCTCGTCTGACCCGCAGCGGGCAGGGAAGGCGTTTGTTCAGTGAATCCGTCTGGTTCGACCAGCGGCGCAACAAGGACCATGGTAACGGCCGCATATGAAACCTGGCCCATGGGACCATCCCCAGCATTGCTGCCATGGTTCCCAGCAACCTCAGATGCCACCATGCCGACGGCGCCGGGGTCCCCAAGAACCTGCATATCAGCGTGCGAAGGACCTGTGCCCGGCGATCCGGTAGAAACATCAACCCTCTCACAGTGTCGAAGCAAACTCCCAGTTACTCGAGAGTCTGTGACGGCTTCAAGTGACTCTTCTTTGCGTTGACCACCCAGCCAAGACTTTGGAGGAGCTTCACCACTTTGTCCATGGCCTGCAAGCTCTCGACTCTGGACTTTGCCCGAATCAACCAATCGTCGAGATAAGAGTGGACTAGTATACCCTCTTTTCGCAACGCCGCTGCCGCCACCACCACCATGATCTTGGTGAACATGCGTGGAGCCGTCACCAAACCAAACAGCAACACCTGGAACTGAAAATGTCCCCACGGGAAAGCGAACCTCAGGAACCTCCGATGAGCTGCTCTGATAGGGATATGCAAGTATGCCTCCGTGAGGTCAAGTGAAGTCAACCTTCTCGAACCATCTCCAACACCCACTGATTTGACGTTATTTGGACCCAAGCAGGAAGGAACTCCCACCAGGGTCCGCCTCCCTTCATTGGGGTTTGTGGTTAAAAGGAGGAGGAGGCAGGGGCAAACCTTCTGCCTGCTCCTCGAAACCCATGAAGCCCTTGGGCTCTAGAGGCAAATCGGCCACGCTGGAAGCCTCCCAAATGGGAAGACCAAAATCTCCTGAAATCTCTAAACTGGCCCCATGCGGACGGAAAAGCCTTCCCCTGCTTAAGCTGGTCTTCTGGCAGTCTGCCTCCCTTGGACTCCTCCAAGTCCTTCACCAACTTATCCAGATCCTCTCCAAACAATAGCTTGCCCTTGAACGGAGGTTTACTGAGCCGTGATTTAGATGACCTGTCGGCCGCCCAATTCCGCAGCTAGATGGATCTCTGAGCAGCCACCAAGGAAGCCATACTATTAGCCAATGCTCTGATCAAATCATAGTGAACATCTGCTAAATAAGCAGAACCAGATTCCAGCCTAGTCACCTCCTGCAAACTCTGCTGATGCAGGTGAGCATCCTGCCTCAGGTGCTGAGACCACCGGAGACAGGCCCTCGCCACCCAGGCACCACAAATAGAGGCCTGCAAAGACACTGCATCAGCTTCAAATGCCTGTTTCAACAAACCATCCACTTTTCTGTCCTCTGCATCCTTTAATGCCGCGCTACCTTCCACCAGAATGGTCGTCTTCTCCTTGTCCTTGTCAGCTAACAGGTAAAGACGGTTCATCGTCCGGATGCCTTTCAATCCAGCTTCGGGTTGATCCCACTCATTTTGGATCATCCGATCTACAACTCTGTAGACCGGGAATACCGTCTGCGACTCTCTCACCGCTTGTATGAGGGGGCATTCCAGCCCCTCGTCCTCCTCCAGCTGAGCCGCAGCTAGATTGAGAGTCTGGAGGGACTCCGTAATCAGCGGCATGAGTTCATCCTTACGAAAAACCCGAATAATCCTCGCCTGATCCTCAGGCTCCTGAATCTCACCTTCTTCCAACTCCTCTCCAGCAAGCTCGGGATCCAGTTCAGCGCCGTCTGACTCCTGCCATTCCAGCTCAGCCTGCTCCGTGTCCACCCACCGAGGCCTCTTTGCCGGCCTGGGGGAATCACCACTCTCGGCTAATCCCTTGGATAGCTGCAGAGACGCCCCGAGCGCTAGCGACTCTGGTAGCTTCCCCAACTGCCCCAAGCGGAAGGCTTGATGCATGATGAGGATGAAGTCTGGGGAAAAATCCCCCAAGGATGCCCCAGCCTCCAATGCTGGCGGAGGTCCCAAGGAGTCCGCCGGATTATCCGGAGGGGACCCTGCCGGAACCCCCAGGGGGAGCTCCCCCTCCAAGCTTGCCGAGGTCCCCTGGAACTCCTGGACCGCTTTTCCCTCCATTTGCTGCTCAACGCTGGAGGAAACAGTAGCACAGCCCCTGCAAATACCTGTAGCAGTGACCGTGCCCCTGCGAGAACCGCAGACCACGCACTGTGGCCGCGAAGACATGAACCAATGCACTCCCACACGTGGTTGTCAGGTCTCCGCGGAGTCAGCACCACGCTGACCTACACAGAAATCAAAGAATGAAGAAAGCAAAATGAGGGATAAAACTTTTTTTTTTTCAGAAACAAAAAACCACTAATCTACTCAAACAACACCCACGAAATGAAAAGAAATAAACTGGCACTCTCCTGCTCCGTTTGACCAGAAACTCTGCCTCAGAACCGGCCTAGCCGCCCCCGGCGCGAAACGCTGATCTGCGGCCTGCCACGCGCCTTGCACAGCGCGGGAATAGAAAATTAAAATGGCCGCCGTTTAACAGAACGAAGCGCCAAACACCACAGCGTGCTCGCACTGCACCCCGCTTTCCCCGAATAGAGATTGCTCCAGAGCTCTGTTCCAAGAAGACTTACCACCTGGAGGCAGCCCTGCAAGCCGCGACGTCGCCCAGCTCCTTAAGGAGCAACGTTCGCAGTGAGAGCTGCCGGAGTCCTGAGCAGCTGAGCCGGCATCTGTGCGCTGCTCTCCATTCCGCCCTGCTCAGCCCTGAGAGATCTAGGAGCCACGTGCCGGAGAGTGCTACTGACAGAGCTCTCCCCCGTACAGCCCAGGGGGAGAGATCTGAATGTTGCCTGCCGTAAACAGAAAGAAAAAGCCAAGGGGGAATGAAAGCAGCAAACTGGCTCCTCTATTTTCTGTATCCTTTGTGTTTTTTTTTTAAAGGTATATCCCCTAAAAAAGAAAGAAAGAAACAAGGGTAAGTTAAAGGAACAAAATAAAACGGGCAAACCCTAACTACTGTCCTTAGTCAGTCCTACAGTGAGCCCAGCTCAAGGCTCACTAAGTCCTCCTGCTGCATGGAGACTGGGGCTGATGGGTGTTCCAGCAGGATACATCCAGTAAGGGCAAGATTCTGATTGGTCCAGTCTCCATGCTGCAGGAGGAGGTGCACTACCCAGAGGTGGAGGACTAAACTGGACAGGGCCGGCCCGTCCATTGAGCAGGAATGTTTTTTGCACAGGGCCCTGCGTTTCAGGGGGCCCCGCGCAAAGAACATTCTGCTTTTTTCAAAATTAAATTTAAAAAAAAAACGCTGGCTGCTGCCGCCGCCGCCGCAGCAGCGGCAGAATGGACTGTCCCGCGGGGCCCCCTCTGCCCGGCTGAATCCCTCCCTCCCTCCCTCCCTGATGGCTGAGTCTCTCCGTGCCGGCTTTGAGAGTCGTGAAGGGAGAGTGTCTCCCTCACATCTCTGTTAAGCCTGCAGGGGCAGATGGGAAATTTCTCATCAGCCCCTGCGGGCTTAACAGAGACGCGAGGGAGACACTCTCCCTTCGCAACTCTCAAAGCCGGCATGGAGGGGCTCAGCCGTCGTGGAGGGAGGGAGGGATTCAACCGGGCAGAGGGGGCCCCGCGGGACAGTCCATTCTGCTGCTGCCGCGGCGGCAGCAGCATCGGTAGCAGCCAGCGTTTTTTTTTTTTAATTTAATTTTACTTGAGCTGATGGGGGGGCGGGTTAGGACTGGTAATGGGCTATGGGGGGGGCTAGGACTGGAAATGGGCTGGGGGGTTAAGACTGGAGGTGGGCTGATGGGGTTAGGAATGGTAATGGGCTGTGGGATGTTGGGGGGGGTTAGAACTGGTAATGGGCTGTGGGCTGATGGGGGCTGTCTGGTAATGGGCTATGGGGGGGCTAGGACAGGAAATGGGCTGATGGGGAGGGGTTAGGACTTGAAGTGGGCTGATGGGGTTAGGACTGGTAATGGGCTGTGGGCTGTTGGGGGGGTTAGAACTGGTAATGGGCTATGGGGGGAGGTTAAGACTGGTAATGGGATGTGGGCTGATGGGGGCTGACTGGTAATGGGCTATGGGGGGGTTAGGGCTGATAATGGGCTATGGGGGGGGGGCTAGGACAGGAAATGGGCTGATGGGGAGGGTTTAGGACTTGAGGTGGGATTATGGGGTAAGTAATGGTAATAGGCTGTGGGCTGATGGGAGAGGGGGGTTAGGACTGGCAATGGGCTATGGGGGGCTGACTGGAAATGGGCTGATGGGGTTAGGACTGGAAGTGGGCTGATGGGGGGTTAGGATGTAATGGGTTATAGGGGGGGCTTAAACTGAAAATGGGGTGATAGGGGGTTAGGACTGGAATTGGGTTGATGGGGGGGCTAGGACTGGTATTGGGTTGGGGGGTTGCTAGGACTGGAAATGGGCTGATGGGTGACTAGGACTGGAAATGGGCTGATGCAGGGACTAGAAGGGAATGGATGCTGGGTGAGGCTGGAACTAGAAGGGAGCTGATGTTGGGGGAGGATTAGAATGGGATGGGGCTGGAAGAGTAAAATGGAGAAGGGAAAAATATTTTGTGTGGGAGGGATAAAAAATCTACAATTGGCCGGGTATTGGGAGAGTAAGTGGGGACTGAGGATGGAGGGGTAAAATTTGAGTGGATGAAATAGGAATGAGGAAAGAGCAAAAGGAGAAAGATTAGTATGTTAAAGCAGATGCAGAGAGAGAATGGAAAAAAACTAGAAGAGAAGAAAGGACAAATGGACATCAGACGATGGAGAGTTAGCAGAAGACACGAAGAAACCAGAAGAAAGTGGCTGGAGCAATTGCAGCTGAAAAAAATGCACAAAAGGTAGAAAAATATCTCTTTATTTTGAATTTATTAATTGGAATATGTCAGCTCTGGTAAATGTGCATCATTAACGTCTGCGCTTTGTTTAGTACAAGAGCAAATTAATGTATAGTTTTATTTCTACAGTGTTGTACATTCCAAGTTTGGCTTTTGGGATTCCCAGTTTAATTATTGTCTTCCTGTTTCTAAATTGTGATTACTTGTTTGGTGATGGTCTATGTTCTGCATGTGTAACTGAGCTGAGGTGTTCTGTTTATATAATTCCTATTTGACATTGCCACTTGTTCTCTTTCCCCAGTAGGTCATGTATTCTTGTTCTCTGAAATGTATTGGTTTAATATTTGCAGTGTTGCCTTTTGATTGGTAGAGTATGGTGCTTTGTGAGTCCTGGTAGTGCTGTTAGGATACGGCGGTATTTGCTATGGGTTCTAAATGGGCAGTTTGTAGTAGTTCCTAATGTGTCTGGCAGTTGGCACTGGATTATAGTAATGTAGAAATCTTTTAGTCTTTCTTTATCCATACACTCATTAAGAGGCACGTTTACTAAAAGTTAGTATATGGTAACATTATGCAAATATTTATGCAAATGAGGTCCCTTATGCAAATGAGGTCCGCACTGAGTCTCCGCACATGGCCCCGCACCCCCCTTGGGCCGCCCCTGAAACTGGAGGACCGATAAGGAACTGAATTTAATAATAGATAGCAAAACCAAAGGATTACGAATATAAGGAACAATTCAATAATATTAGATCAATACAGTGGAAAATGTGCTATACAATTGTAATCCAAGCTTGCCTTAAAGTTCATCAGTTGTGGGCTCTCAACCTAATACAAATACGATGTTTTGTTTTCCTACTTTCTATATTATTCATATATTCTAGAATACATTTTAAATATAGAAAAAAAAGGTCAGGCGGAACATAGTAACTCATCATAAATTACCAAAAACTGACATTTAGAAGAAGATACAATAGATACCAGACTCTTGGCTGATATTCAAAAGCAGCAACGTGTTGGTCGCCAGGTGGCTAATGCATAACTTGCTTATGTGTAGAATTTAAAAAATAAAATTGCTGAACAGCTATCTACTCGTGCGCTGGGTTAGGGGTGTGACTAAGATGACCCTAAAAATTGTCCAGATAGTGGTGATACTCAGCTGCTATCTCCATTTAGTTTAGGTCTGCAGGGAATTGTTTTACTGTTGTGTAAACTTAGAACTGTCCGGGCAGAGGAAGGTGTCTGGAGAGATATAGAAGAGAGGGGGATTTCTTCTTTTCCTCCTAAAGAAGGGATAATTATATAAATAAAGGGCCTAGGGTGTCCTTGACTCAGGTGAACCATGGAAGGCAGTCAGGTAGCTATGCTCCAGAAGGTGTCCTTGGAACGAAGCTGGAAAGGAGAAGATTGGGAGGAAGGAGCAGTTGCCAAAAAAAAAAAGAGAGAAAATAGCCCAACCAGTCAAAGAGGTGAAAGTTAGAACCTGGAATACTGCTCTTGAAGGTATTGCCTTGGTTCTTGTGTTTGAGTCCAGGATTGTGTACTTCCCTGGGGTCAGAGGAGAAACCCTAGTGAAACAAGGGAAGGCCCTAGGTTTGTCTAGGAACAGTATTTATCTACTTCCTTAGATACTGTGGCTTCTCATCTATTATTCTATCTGATTTTGTACATCTTTAGTCAAGTATCTTTCTGAATTGGAACAAAACAACCGAGAGTTCCCGTTTTCCCCATTCTGGGAAATCTATTCGTTGTTTAGAATCTTGTGTACAATCGTCTTGTATCGTAAAGCAGAAGCTTCTGCCCATGGAAGAATTCCAATTGGAGATCAAAACCTTGTTTTTCCCCTACTGTGCAGTACTTGACAGGGGGTCCTGACCTATACAGGAAAATTGGGTTTAAATAGAGATCAGGAAAAGGGAGGGGGGTGGGGGGAAGATGACCCAAAAAGTTGGAACACGAGCAGGAATCCTCCAAAAAATGGTCCAGAACCACATCGTATATAAAATCATTCAGGACGCGCTATGGGCAGCAAAATCACCTATGCAAAGAAATTAGTATAATGCAGCCAGACTGGTTCAAGAAATTAGGTTCTGTTCCTGGAGGACGACAAGGAGGAGAATTTAATGTAACTGCTACAACAATGTGTCTGAAACTTTGGTATTATGGTTGTTGGTGGACGAAGGCGGCAATTTAACACAGTTGCAATACTGTTTCCCCAGTGTGGCTGATGCAACAATCAGGGGGTACAGAAAGGACAACCCCTTTTCTCTCTTCTTTTGCTTCTTCACATGGAACTCTTCTGCACAGCCGAGTTAAGCCAGGATCCAGTCACACGCCAAAGTTAAAAAAAAAACAACCTAGGTAAATATGCTGGTCTAGGATTTCCTCTTTTGAAATATAGATTTCTAGTAGCAGTGTTGGTGATATAGAAAACTCCGCGACCTGTGGTGCTTTTTATTGAAGTGAAGTCACATAATGGAGATCATTTTATAAGACGCCAAGTAAAGTTATGCTCTACCATGCATAAATCATGTATTTTCAATGATCTATGACAGTGATGGCTAACCTTTTTGAGCCCGAGTGCCCAAACTGCCGCACAAAACCAAAGAATTTCCTCAAAGTGCCAGCACGTCCATTAAAGCCTCATTTGCATAAGGTGCCTCATTTGCATAAATATTTGCATAATGTTACCATACACTAACTTTTAGTAAACATGCCTCTTAATGAGTATATGGATAAAGAAAGACTAAAGGTTTCTACATTACTATAATCCAGTACCAACCGCCAGGCACATTAGGAACTACTACAAACGCTGCCCATTTAGAACCCATAGCAAACCCGCCGTATCCTAACAGTACTACCAGGACTCACAAAGCACCATACCCTAACTATCAAAAGGCAACACTGCAAATATTAAACCCAATACATTTCAGAGAACAACAATACATGACCTACTGGGGAAAGAACAAGTGGCAATGTCAAATAGGAATTATATAAACAGAATACCTCAGCTCAGTTACACATGCAGAACAGACCATCACCAAACAAGGAATCACAATTTAAAAACAGGAAGACAATAATTAAACTGGGAACCCCCAAAAGCCAAACTTGGAATATACAACAACACTGTAGAAATAAAACTATAAATTAATTTCCTCTTGTACTAAACAAAGCGCAAAAATTAATGATGCACATTTCCCAGAGCTGACATATTCCAGTTAATAAATTCAAAATAAAGAGATATTTTTCTACCTTTTGTGCATTTTTTTTCAGTTGCAATTGCTCCAGCCACTTTCTTCTGGTTTCTTCGTGTCTTCTCCTAACTCTCCATCTGCTGTCCATTTGTCCTTTCTTCTGTCTTCTTGGTTTTTTTTTTCCATTCTCTCTCTACATCTGCTTTAACATACTAATCTTTCTCCTTTTGCTCTTTCCTCATTCCTATTTCATCTACTCAAAATTTACCCCTCCATCCTCAATCCCCACTTATTCTCCCAATACCCGGCCAATTGTAGATTTTTTATCCCTCCCACACAAAATATTTTTCCCCTCTCCATTTTACTCTCCCAGCCCCATCCCATTCTAATCCTCCCCCAACACCAGCTCCCTTCTAGTTCCAGCCTCACCCAGCATCCATTCCCTTCTAGTCCCTGCATCAGCCCATTTCCAGTCCTAGCAGCCCCCCAACCCATTTCCAGTCCTAGCAACCTCCCAACCCAATACCAGTCCTAGCCCCCCCTCATCAACCCACTTCCAGTCCTAACCCCCCATAAGCCCATTTCCAGTCCTAGCTCCCCCATCTATTTGCAGTCCCATCCGAGTCCCTCCATCAGCTCATTTCCAAACCCAGCCCCCCATGAGCCCATTTCTAGTCCTTTCCTAGCCCCACCAGCAGCCCATGTCAAATCCTAGCTCCCCTCCACTCAGCCCATTTCCAATCCAAGCCCCCCATGAGCCTACTTCCAGTTCTAGCCCCTTCATGAGTCCATTTCAATCCAAACCCCCACCACAGCCCATTTCCAATCTTAGCACCCCCCCAACAGCCAATTTCCAGTCCTATTCTAGCCCCTCCATCAGCCCATTTCCTGTCCTAGCCCCCCCCTCACCCATTTCCAGTCCTAGCTCCCTCCCCCTCACAACCCATTTCCATTCCAAGCCCCAATCCCATCAGCTATTTGCAGTTCAAGCCCTCCTTCCACTCAGCCCATTTCCAGTCTTAGCCCCCCCCATAGCCCATTACCAGTCCTAACCCCCCCATCAGCCCATTACCAGTCCTAACCCCCCCAGCAGCCCATTACCAGTCCTAACCCCCCCCCATAGCCCATTTCTAGTCCTACCCCCCCCCAAATCACCCTCACCATCACCAGCCCCCTTCCCGCCTTAGCACCCCCCCTGGCCCATTACTAGTCCTAACCCCCCCCCCATCAGCCCATTTCCAGTCTTAGCCCCCCCCATGGCCAATTACCAGTCCTAACCCCGGCCAATTACCAGTCCTAACCCCCCCCCCCTGGCCAATTACCAGTCCTACCCCCCCCCGGCCAATTACCAGTCCTAACCCCCCCCCCATCAGCCCCTTTCCAGTCTTAGCCCCCCCCCCATGGCCAATTACCAGTCCTAACCCCCCCCCTGGCCAATTACCAGTCCTACCCCCCCCTGCCAATTACCAGTCCTACCCCCCCCCCCCGCCAATTACCAGTCCTACCCCCCCCTGGCCAATTACCAGTCCTACCCCCCCCCCCCCTGCCAATTACCAGTCCTAACCCCCCCATCAGCCCCTTTCCAGTCTTAGCCCCCCCCCCATGGCCAATTACCAGTCCTAACCCCCCCCCATCAGCCCCTTTCCAGTCTTAGTCCCCCCCATGGCCAATTACCAGTCCTAACCCCCCCCCCATCAGCCCATTTCCAGTCTTAGCCTCCCCACCATAGCCCATTACCAGTCCTAAACCCCCTTCCCCCCTATCATCCCAAATTAAAAAAAAAACACCCCAAACAAAGCGGCTGCTTCTGCCGCGGCAGCCTCAAGAGCTCTGCCGCGGCAGCCTCAAGAGCTCTGCCGCGGGGCCCCCCCCTGCCCGGCAGAGCCTCCCTGCATCCATCTACCTTCACGTCGCAAAACGCGGGCTTCTTTCAGAGCCGCGAGAGTTTCCTTTCTCGCGGGAGAGCCGCGAGAAAGGAAACTCTCGCGGCTCTGAAAGAAGCCCGCGTTTTGCGACTTGAAGGTAGATGATGCAGGGAGGCTCTGCCGGGCAGGGGGGGGGCCCCGCGGCAGAGCTCTTGAGGCTGCCGCGGCAGAGCTCTTGAGGCTGCCGCGGCAGAAGCAGCCGGTTTGTTTGGTTTTTTTTTTTTAAATTTGGGACCTTTTAAATGCGGACCTTCCCGCGTGCCAGCTGCAAGGCCTTCGCGTGCCACAGCTGGCACGCGTGCCATAGGTTCGCCATCGCTGATCTATGACAATGGATGGGCCTTTATGCACACGCTTTAGCCAGCTGCTGTTTCATAAGGCTAGTAGCATCTACTTTCGGTTTGAGTATGTGCAGAGGTGGACTGTGGACAGAGCGCAAACCTACACCCAGAACTTATAGGTGTTCTTTACAAATCTAGGTGCAGGCAGTGACATCACTCCTAGGTCTGGTAGAAGTGCACATGTCTAGATTTAACACGCATTTTCAGACACTTACATCCCTGTTCTGTAAAGAAACATAGGGCCTGTTTTTCTTTATAGGAAAACCCGGTTATAAAATTACCCTCGTAGAGCATAATTTTGTATACCCCCATGCAAGCCATATGCCTATTTGATCAAGTAAAGCACGTGCGCACTTTGCCTTATGAAATTAGGGGCCTATGAATGTGCTGGAACCTAGACGCAGCACTTGTGCCTGTCCAAGACCAGGTATAAATTGTCGCACCTAGATTGGCAACTTGACAAGCAGATGTCATTGCAGTTTATAACTTGCACGCATCAATGGAGGCTGTGGCCATGCTCTGCCCAAACACCAATCCCATGCATACCCCTATGGCATTTAGGTGTGGCGACATGTATGCGTGGGCTTCTGACAGTCTCATGCCATTCTGACAGACGCGCACATTTCTCACACGTACTATCCTGCATGCCCTATATAAAATCACCCCCATAGTGGATTTAAAAGCTGAGCATCTGAGACCATGTAGGAATTGTCTTCTCCTCTTTTGCAACAACAACATTGCAGAAAAGAGGCCTCAGAGTCTGTTCCAAGATCATTCACCTGCACAGGAATCAACTACTCTTTAAAATCAGAATCAAAATGTGTCATAAAAAATACATAAGCTCACCATTAGTGGTCCGGCAGTTTCTACTGTTTATGTTTACACAGACCATACAACGAACTAGTCTATCCATCCACACCAACTATTACGCTCTTCAATCCCTTCCTCTTCCTGGGAGATCCTCCGTGCTTCTCCCATGATTTCTTGAATTCGGATACAGCCCTTAGCTCTGCCACCTATGCTGAGAGGCTGTTCCATGCATCCATCAACCTTTCTATAAGAAATATTTCCTTAGATTACTTCTGAGTTTCTCTCATTTCACCCGCATTCTATGAGCCCTCGTTCCAGAGCTTCCTTTCAATTAAAAAAGGCTCACCTGTTTGTGCATTTTTACCATGAAAGTATTAAAATGCCTCTATGATATCTCCCCTCTCCCACCTTTCCTCCAAAGTACGCATATTGAAATCATTATGTCTCTCCCTTTGCTTATTACTAAGACCAATGACCATTTTAGCAGATGCCCTCTGTACTGACTCCATCCTGTTTACAGCTTTTTGAAGGTGTGGTCTCTAGAACTGTACACATACTCCAAATGAAGTCTCATCGGAAACTTATAGAGATGCACTATCACCTTTTTCCTGCTTGGAATTCCTCTCCCTATGCACCCAAGCAACCTTCTGGCTTTTGACATCATCTTTTTGAACTGTTTGGACCCCTAAATTATCAGATGTGATCACCCCCAGGTCAAGCTCTTCTGGAAAATTGCAAAGTGCAAGTGTAGACACATAAAACGTTATGCACCTAGGAAAGAACAACCCAAAATACAGTTACACGACTCAAGGTTCCACATTAGGAACCACCATCCAGGAAAAAGATTTAGGTGTCATTGAAACCCTCCACCCAGTGTGCAGTGGCAGCCAAGAAGGCAAATAAAATGCTAGGTATCATAAGGAAAGGAATGGAGAATAAAACAAAGGATATTATAATGCCTCTGTATCGTTCCATGGTGCAACTGCACCTTGAATATTGTGTGCAATTCTGGTCGCCGTATCTTAAAAAGGATATAGCAGAATTAGAAAAGGTACTGAGAAGAGCCACCAAAATGTAAAGGGGATGGAAGGATACCCCTATGAAGAGAAACTCAAAAGGTTAAGGTTCTTCAACCCCGAAAAGAGACGGTTGAGGGGAGATATGATACTGTAGAGGTCTATAAATTAATGAATGGAGTGAAACGGGAAAACGGAGATCAATTGTTTACGTCATCAGAATATGAAAGACCAGGGAAAATGCAATGAAGCTACAGTGTAACCCATTTAAGACTAGAGAAAATAGCTTTTCATACACACCGGAGGATGTAGTAAAAACTATTAGTGTAACCAGCTTTAATAAAAGATTTGGACAAGTTCCTAGAGGAAAGGTCCATAAACCATTATTAAAAGGGACCCAGAATATCCACTGCTTGACCAAATACAAGCATTGTGGAACCTGGGTCTTTTGGGGAAACTGCTAGGTACTTGTGACCTGGATTGGCCATGGTTGGAAACAGGATACTGGGCTTGATGAACCTTGGTCTGACCCAGTATGGTATATCTTATGTTCTTTTGTGCACAGAATTATTTCACTATCAATAATGTATTTCTCCTTGGGGGTTTTTGCATCCTAAATGCATGTCTCTACATCTTTTAGCATTAAATCTTAGCTTTCAAAGTCTAGACCAGCCTTTGCTAGATCCCTCCTCATGCTATCCACATCTTCTAGGCCAGGGTGTCCACCTTACTGCAGATTTTGGTATCATCCGCAAAGAAGCATACCTTTCTTGACAGTCCCTTCCACAATATTGCTTACAAATATGTTAAAAAGAACAGGAGTAAGGACAAAATCACTGCAGTACTAAAGGTAATGGTCTACCCTCAGAGTGAACTCCATTGAGCACCACCCTCTGTCACATCCCACTCAAGTTGTTTCTAACCCACTTTAGGGCATATACCAGTGGCATCCAGTTTATTTTTTAAGTCACCAATGCAGAACTGTGCCAAAGGACTTGCTGAAATGTAAGTACACCGCAGCTGGTACTCTCCCCCAAAGCAATTCTTTGGTCACCAAGTCAAGAAAATTGATCAGACTTATATGGCGAGACCTACCTTTAATAAAACCATGCTTCCTTGGATCTTGTAATCCATTATAGTCCAGAAACCACATTATGCTCTGTTTTAGTAAATTTACTCATAGCTGAGGGTCAGACTATCTGGTCTGTATTTCCTAAACCCTTCCTTACATCCACTTTTGAGGAGAACATCATCCACCCAATCCTCACGCTAAAAGAGAATAGAAAAGGTCAGATAGCAGAGCTGCCAAAACTTCCCTATGATCATCGGTTCCCTCAAACATTTCCTGTCTGCTCCCGTCACTTGTCTACTTTAGGTTTAGCAAGGTTCTCACAAACACAATCTTCTGAAAACCATGCAAGGTCTATCTGACTTCCATTCCTATCTATGCTTGTTTTCTGAGGTCCTATCCCCAACCTTTCATCTGTGAAACATAGAACAGAAATAATTACTAAGCAGTTTTGCCTTATCCTAAACAGTTTCTACATATTCCTCCTCTTCGCCATTAAATTTCATAATGCCACGTTCACTCTTCCTTCTGTCAGTTATCTAAAAAGCAAGTCTTATCCCATTTCACCGTATTGACTATTTTTCTCTTCCATTTGCGCCTTTGCTTTCCTGACGATTTTACCAGCTTCCCTTACCTTCCCCAGCTATTGCTGGTCACAAATGAAAATGTGCCTTGTGTACTCTGTCTAGTTGTCCTTCCTCTTCAGGTGTTTCGTGTCAGACTTCCATGAAAACAGCACTTTAGAGAATGATTTCTTCCAATCAAACCCAATGAGACAATACAGAGAGTTACACTTTATTTTATTTCACTCCCACTGATAGAAGGATCAGGAAACTAGCTCTCCTTTTTTAATATCTGTTTCAACTGGTACCGTTACCCATCCCTCTCCAAAGGGATTATCAGCAGTCCACCTTAACTAAAGTTTAGAACTCAGGGCTCAGAAAGTGTGACTCAGACAGAGGGATTATAAGCCAGCTGTGTGCACAACCAAGAGGAGAGGTCTGAGGTCCCTGGAGACAGAAATCTCTTTCCAAGCAGGGCTTGGAGAGGAGTTCAGCTGTAAGGTAGGCCTTTTAGGAACTGGGAGCCGTATTCATAAACACTGAAGCACAAGTGACTGCCTGGACTTCGGGCTGGACTAAATTCTGACTTTAAGTTGTGGTTGACCTGTGAAGACCTGTGAAGGCAAAAGGCTGGGGAATGATTGCTGTATAGTTAAAGGACAATAAAAGTTTTTTGCTTGGCCCTGAACTGCTGTCTGCATAATATTTTATGAGTCCTTGCCGCCCATGCTGTATCACATACCAAAGACACACATTTTGCTGTTAATCTCTCCAGTGGATTCAAAGATAAACCTACCTTTCATATTTTATGTATTTAAAATATGAACTTCATCCCCTTCAAGCCAGAAAATGTGTCTAGAGAAGTTACCTGCTATATCACATAAGGACACTAGAGGGGACTATTGAAATACTGTTGCACTAAAATGATCACATCATACCTTTTTATAATAAAAATAGGAACTCCCTATAAATATTAACACTGATTCTTATTTCTAGAAGTGCCCCACATATTGAGAAAGTAGTAAGCAGAGGCATAAGGTGGGCAATAGTGAGAACTGGGGCAAACTACGTGCAGAGTGTAGGCCGAATCTCTGCGAGACTATCACAGCAGTGGTGCACACACGCACAGGGCCTGAAGCAGTTGCTCCAGTTGACAAGCCTTACATATCATGGATGGTCCTGCCTGCATGACGGTGGTTTTCTTTGAGGCTCTGTCCTTGTTCTCTTGCTTTTCAATGTCTTTCTTAGCCTCTAGCTATGCTGGTTTTTGTTGTTTTTTTAAGTGTCAGTGCTGATTCCTGTAAACCAGCAGCCCCTGACTTTTTTTGGCACGGTATGACCAGAAGTAGATTGCCAGGCTTTTCCTTCCAAGGCAATAGAGAGCAAAGTGACTTGTCCAAGGTCACAAGGAGTGCCAGTGGAAATTGAACCCTGATATTTTGGGAACTAGGCTGCTGCTCTAACCACTAGGCTATTCCTCCACTCCTCCCAGCATGATTATATAAATATAAAACTGATGATACCACCTACAATAATAAATATGCACAGACTTTTATAGCAAAACCGACCCCAGTGCATCCATGAAAACCCTGAAAGTTCACTATTACTATACAGAAATATAGATATCTTTTAACTCACTATGCTGTTAAGCAGGAAACATGAATACTTTTGGGGGGCCTCAGCACTCTTTATCTTCACAGGTGTTCTGCAAACTAATTTTCAAAAGGAAAACTCTCTATGGGCCTTTTCTTTGAAATATTGGAGCCAGCAAACAGGGGACAAGCACCAGTGCCCGATATGCAGAAAAGACCTGTCTCAAAAGTAATGGTTCGGTACATATTTGTCTGGTGGTCGAATTAGGGTTTTCCCTCCCTTGGCCCTTAAATCAGGGTGTTTCACAAGAGTCCGTGTTATCCCCATACTTTTGCAATCTTTATTTAGTACCCTTATGTTACAGTCATGCAAGCGGAGGGATTTCAGTTTTCTGTATATGCAGACAATGTTCAAGTATTGATATTTATTCCAAGAGACATGAACAACGTAGGCAGAGTACTGCAGGACAAGACAATTCTATTGCAAAATTGATTCCAACTAATGTGATTAAAGCTGGATGTATAAAAGACTAAGATGTTATGGTTGACCTACAAGACACATCTTTTCACCAGACTGATCGATGTGACCTGCAGAGAGTGGGAAGGTAAGCTCCTGCCCACTCCCCATCGGCTGCACCAATCAGCCCGGCAGCTCTACAAAATAGGCAGCGCGCCCATGCACACGCGCACTTGGCGGGCCTGAGCCTGAAGGCCTCACCAGATGGCCCTTTGGCGTGACCCTTAGGCGCGGGCCCACCAGGTGTGTGCCAATGACACAGAACATAACAAGGCTCTCCTGCGCACCACCAAGGACCAAATTTCCAGGTCCCCTCATACATCAACATAAATTAGCAGCAGACACGGCATCACTATCTCTGACAGAGCAGCACTCCGCCCAGATGGGACAAATGCAACTCCTCAATACAACACATGACCGATGCTGAAACAGCCGAGCCCAACAGAATTATCCAGTTTCTCTCTATCCCTACTTTCCTCTAAAGCATAGCAACAGAAAGAGCTATATCAAGGATCAACCCCATATCTGTTCACGCGATACCCTGCACAGATGTCTACCGCAGAGCTCAGAGACCCAAAAGAGAACCTTTACCCTTCTATTAGGATCCATCGAAGTGACCAGCAGAGATTCCACCAGTGAGTCACAAACCTCTAAATGCCACACAATGCTTCATAAGCTCCACTGTCTCTCCTCTCCCTTCTTCTACCCCCACAAATGGTAACAACCTACAATGATAGCATTCCGATCCTTTACCGAACAAGACTCCCTACCGCAGTCACACGCCATAAGGCACAACACGTAAAAACCATACGTCATCTACTTGAAATTAGCACAACCCCACAACAGAAATCTCAAACTACACTAAATCAATCTCATCACCCTATTCACTGCACATTAATCAATGCCCGCTCAATATGCAACTAATCTGAGAACTATCATTAAAATCATCAGTAATACCTGAAGAATGGAGGATGGCCAATGTAACGCCAATTTTTAAAAAGGGTCCGAGGGGTGATCTGGGAAACTACAGACCAGTGAGCCTAACATCAGTACTGAGAAAAATGGTAGAATCCATTATTAAGAACAAATTTCTGAACATGTATAGTCATGGTTTAATGGGAGACAGCCAACATGGCTTTAGCCGGGGAAGGTCTTGTCTTACTAATCGGTTATATTTTTTTTAAGGTGTAAATAAACAGGTAGACAAAGGTGGGTCAGTGGATGTAGTGTATCTGGATTTTCAAAAAGCCTTTGACAAGAGAGACTCTTGGCGAAATTAAAAAGTCATGGTATAGGAGGTAGTGTACTATTGTGGATCAGGAACTGGTTAAAAGATAGAAAGCAAAGGATAGGGCTAAATGAGCAATTTTCCCAATAGAGAAAGGAGACTAGTGGAGTACCCCAGGGATCTATGCTGAGTCCGCTGCTTTTTGACATTCGTAAAGGACCTGGAAATGGGAATAGTGACTGAGGTAATCAAATTTACAGATGACACAAAATTATTCGAAGATATTAAAACCCAAGAGGACTGTGAAAAATTGCAAGAGGACCTTAATAAATTGCAAGACTGGACGTTCAAATTGCAGATGAAATTTAATCTGGACAAGTGCAAAGTTATGCACCTAGGAAAGAACAACCCAAACTATGCTTACACGATGCAAGGTTCCACATTAGGGACCACCACCCAGGAAAAAGATTTAGGCATCATCGTGGATAACATGTTAAAACCCTCCACTCAGAGTGCACTGGTGGCCAAGAGAGCAAATAGAATGCTAGGTATCATAAGGAAAGAAATGGAGAATAAAAAAAAGGATATTATAATGCCTCTGTATCGTTCCATGATGCAACTGCACCTTTAATATTGCGTGCAATTCTGGTCGCCGTATCTTGAAAAGGATATAGCATTATTAGAAAAGGTACAGAGAAGAGTCACCAAAATGGTAAAGGGGATGGAAGGATACCTCTATGAAGAGAGACTAAAAAGGTTAGGGCTCTTCAACCTGGAAAAGAGACGGCTGTGGGGAGATATAATAGAGGTCTATAAATTAATGAATGGAGTGGAACGGGTAAACGTAGATCAATTGTTTGCACCATCAAAATGTAGAAAGACTAGGGGACATGCAATGAAGCTACAGTGAAACCCATAAAAACTAATAAGAGAAAATATTTTTTCACTCAGCGCAGAATAAAACTCTGGAATTCCTTACCGGAGGATGTAGTAAAAGCTGTTAGTATAGCTGGATTTAAAAAAGGGTTGGACAAGTTCCTGGAGGAAAACTGCACAAACCATTATTAAAGGGACCCTTGAAATCCATTGCTTGTCCTAATACAAGCATTGTGGAAGCTGTGTCTTCTGGGGAAACTGCTAGGTACAAGTACTTGTGGCCTGGATTGGCCACTGTTGGAAACAGGATACTGGGCTTAATGGACCTTGGTCTGACCCAGTATGGCATATCTTATGTTCTTCCTATAATAACGAATTTCTTGTTACGGAACACTGATCTCATGTGTGTCACTGGATTTCCACATCTGACAATGTACTTCTTAACCAGTTGTTACTTCCCCATTACAAGCTCTACAACTGCCCCATGACAGGCAAAAGAGGAGGAAGTGTCCTAATCATGGAAAAAGAGCACCTAACCTTCACCACACTTAACTCTCATTCCTCAAACGTGCTAGATCTCCTGACAATCTACAACAATGACCACACTATCTGCCTAACATACTGAACGCCATCCTTGAAGACTGATATTCTAGCAGACCTCCTTGAAGGAGCATGCACACACACAGCATTCAACAAACACTTCCCCCTCCTCTGAGACATAAACCTTGCATCCACCTCCATGAAACAAGCCATTGCCTTCACGAATGCCATGGAGGCTCTTCAACTACACCAAATAATCAAAGAGCCTATTCACGCCAAAGGAGCAACACTAGATCTTGTTTTTGCAGCCAAACAACTCCCTGCAACACAATTCAACACCCAGATTGACCCTGTTTGTTTATTTTATTTATTTATACTACACTTTTAGGATCAGCATGGTTTACATAGCAACAACTCTATACATTGAACAGTACAATTTTAGATTACATTGAACAGGTATAAAGAACAAGGTTGGATCATGCAATGATCTCCCTCACCCTACCAACCACATTTCAGACCCAACACTTTCACCAGCAATAGCCTTGCATGCATCCTTTCAAGTCATTCAACAAGCAATCCTTCTTAGATGATATCTCCCCACAGCTGGGCTCTGACATACATGACCTGGACAGCACAATATGCTAATGGAATACAGTAATTGCTACTGCTGCTACTTCTACACCATGAAACACTATTGCCTCATACACATCCACCCTGGTACTATCACAAACCTAAGGACTTCAGATGACAACTCAGGTCCATCAAAATTAGATGAAAAAAGACGCAGGAGGGATCTCTCAAGGACCAATATACTGCTAAACAGATTGAATACTGCAAACTCACCCACAACTCTAGGAATACTACGCCAATATCATAATGAGATCCCTTAACTGTCCCAGAGAACTGTTCTCCATTGTTTCCTCCCTCACAAAGGATCCCACATCAACATCCCCCATAAGCACTAACTCCCAACTCGACTCACAGACCATGGTAGACTACCTATATAACAAACAGACCTCTACAATGCTCCAACCTAAAGCACGACCACGTCTTCTGGACAAGCCACCTCAACTATACAACTGGAACACTTTCATATTGATCTCACTGCAGAAGCTCTCAGATATTATCAGAGGCATCGATACCACCACCTCTTCACTGGACCCATGTCTAGTTTCCTGGATAAAATCACTTCAAAACTGATTTCTCCCCAACAATACAAAAGATTGTCCAAACCTCACTTTCCCAAGAATACTTACCCCTCTTCCCGCCCAAGGGTGCCATCTTGCTCAGTCAAGTCCCTTAGCTCGAGCCCTCCCAAGCAGATGGCAAGGGAAGGACAAAAATTTGGCAACTCATCAGGGGAGGCGGGAGGGTAGTGAGGACTGATTCCTGCTGTCCCTGGAGAACACCTGTTACAGGCGAGTAACTACGCTTTCTTCAGGAACAAGCAGGAAGTCAGTCCTCACTTATGGGACTCCCTAGCTACAAGCTACCGAACCTGCAACCAAAAAATGCCTCTGCGAGGCCGTAAGCAGAAGCCAAAGCCTGAAGGAGCCCTGGTCCTCGGGTCCTCGGGGCAAAGCTCTTGGTAGCTGTGAAGAAGGGTCGGAGAGCAAGAGTTGCTTATACCCCGAACAGGTTTATTTTATATATTTATTTATTTAAAAGCTTTTCTATACCGCACTCTTTAAAATCAGTGCGGTTTACAATTAACATTTCCTTGTACAGAGCAAGGAGGACCTGCCTTGTGCTTACATTGACCAGGCGCAGTAACTTGGATTTATAACTGGGGTATAAATCAGGCTGAACCCTTTATCGCCATGCTGGGTCTCAAAACTATGTACAGATCTTGTTGGTTATTTACAATTACTTATAATCTTAGTTTATTTACATCTGTTTGACATCCATTGTCCTATCCGATAGCTGGGATGTCCAGGTTACGGAGTACAGCCTGGCTGAAGGCGCTGTCCCGGCGGGACTCCCTCTCCAGGCAGTAGTGGGCAGCAAATGTATTTGTGGAAGACCAGGTCGCCGCCCGGCAGATGTCCATCAGGGGCACAGAGCACAGTGAGGCCACCGAGGCTGCTTTGGTTCGGACCCTGTGTGCGGTGACTTGACAATCCAGAGGGACGCCTGCCTTCACATGAGCAAAAGTGATGCAGTCCACCACCCAAAATGAGAGGGTGCGCTTGGTGACTGCTTGCCCCAGTCTATTGGGATCGTAGGTCACAAAAAGCCTGTCAGATTTGCGATAGGTACACTGCAAATAAAAGGCAAGGGCCCGTTTGCAGTCAAGAGTGTGGAGAGTCGTCGATACCTGGTCGGCATGGGGCCTCGGGAAGAAAGTCAGCAGCATTATCTCTTGGTTGAGATTGAAGTCTGAAATGACCTTAGGCAGGAATTTAGGGTGGGTACGGAGGACCACCCTGTTCCGATAAAACCTGGTGTAAGGGGCGCCAGCCATGAGAGCCTGGAGCTGACTGAATCGACAGGCTGAGGTCAGCACTACCAGGAAGGCCACCTTCCAGGACAAGTGCCGGAGTGAACACGTCACCATCAGCTCGAAGGGAGGACGGGTGAACTGCGTGAGTACCACATTTAAGTCACATTCCACCAGAGGATGGATGGGCAGCTTGGATAGCAGAAGACTCCGCATGAAGCGGGAGACTAACGGTTGCCCCGAGAGGGGGTTTCCCTCGATAGGGAGATGATTAGCCGAGATGGCACTCAAATGAATTCTGACAGAGTTCGACTTCAGCCCTTCCCTTGAGAGGTGGAGGAGGTACTGGAGAACCCACTGAACAGGACATGAGGAGTCGTCGATCTGGTGTTCCGAGCACCAGACGGAGAAGCGTTTTCACTTAAAGGTTTAAGCTCGCCTAGTGGAGTCCTTCCTCGAGGCGAGGAGGACTTCCTCGAACTCCTCCGGAAGGGCCAGAGAGGCTAGGGAGCACCGTTCAGCCACCAGGCTGTGAGGGATAGGGAGGTTAGGTTTGGAGTACAGCACCCGACCCTCCTCCTGCGTTAGCAGACCCCTGGCAGAGCCCACGGGAACCGGAGGCTTCATCAACAGCCGGAGCAGGAGCAGGAACAAAGACTACCGAGGCCACGTGAATCAACGATGCCCCGTCCCGTTGAGCCTTGAACAGAGTTCTCGCAATGAGGTGAAAAGGAGGGGATGCATAGAGAAGACTGGAGGACCAGTCCAGGAGAAATGAATTGGGGCCCTCCCTGCTCGGGTGTGGTACTGGGCCGCAAAAGAAGGGAAGCTGCGTGTTTTGGGGGCTGGTGAAGAGGTCTATTGCTGGAGCCCCCAGCTGAGAAATAGCCAGTCTGCTACTCTGGGATCCAGCTGCCATTCGTGGGGGTGAAGGATTCTGCCGAGTCTGTCTGCCAGGCCATTCTCCTGACCCGGGAGGTACATCACCCTGTGGGACATCCTCCATCGGGCAGTGAAAGAATAGATGAGGACCGCTTCCCGGCAGAGGGAGCGCAATCCCGTGCCCCCCTTTTCGTTGATGTAGAACATCGCTACATGGTTGTCGGTCAGCACTAGCACAGACTTCCTGCTGAGTTGTTCCTCGAAGGCTCTCAGGGCCCACCGAATGGCCCGGAGTTCGAGCAGGTTTATCTGTTACTGAGACACCTTGGGTGACCATTGCCCTTGCGTGCAGAGTGGCCCGCAATGGGCTCCCCACCCTAACAGGGAAGCGTCTGTCATCAGCACCGGATTGTACCATGGAGCCTGAAAGGGCAATCCCCGCAGGAGGTTGCAGGGGTTTTGCCACCAGCTCAGGGAAAAGCGGAGGTCGGGAAGAACCCTGATGGGGTCCCTGAGGTATCGGATGGACTGGCTCCATTGGGCACTCAGACACCACTGTGCCATCCACATGTGCAGGCAGGTGTGAGGAACCACATGTACGGTCGAGGCCATGTGGCCCAGGAGACGTAGCATGGACTGAGCGGTGACCTGGTGAGCACTTTGGAGGTGGGTGCAGCGATCCACTGGCAAGAAGGCAATCGCCTGCTGAGTATCGAGGCACGCACTGATGAACTTGAGAGCCTGCACCAGCTCAAGGTGAGACTTCGGGTAGTTGACCAAGAACCCCAAGCTCTCCAAGAGGCGGACAGTATGCAACATTTCTCGCAGAGCCTCCTTGGCCGAGAAGCCCATAACAAGCCAGTCGTTGAGGTAGGAAAAGACCTGCATGTCCTGGCACCGAAGGTGAGCGGCGACCATGACGAGGCACTTTGTGAAGACCCATGGGGAGGACGCAAGGCCGAAGGGAAGTACACTGTACTGGAAGTGCTCTCCCTGCACCCTGAAACGCAGATACTGCCTGTGTTGGGGGTCGATTACGATGTGGGCGTAAGCTTCCTTTAGATCTAAGGAGCATAGCCAGTCGCCCTGCTGGAGGAAGGGCAGCATCACGTCATCTTGAATTTCTCCCGCACCAGGAACTTGTTTAGCCTGCGGAGGTCAAGGATGGGCAGCAGACACCCCCCCCCCTTCTTTTTTGGGAAATAGTAATACCGGGAATAGAAGCCCTGACCTCGAAAGTGGGGAGGGTCCTTCTCGACTGCCCACTGGGCGAGGAGAGAGTGTAATTCCCGCTGCAGCAGAAGCTGGTGTGCGGGGAGTCGAGGAGGTTCCGCCAGGGAGAAGGGAGGTGGAAGCCTGTTGAAGTGAAGGCGATAGCCATCCCAGATGACTTGGAGGACCCAAGTATCCGAGGTGATGGGAGCCCATGATGGGGCGAAGCGGGACAGGCATCGACCTACTGGCTGCTGCATCGCTAGAAGGTGAGGGGCTATGCCAATGGCGTCAAAACCCATGAGTGGATTGCAGGGGAGCCGGCGTTTGGGCCTTCGGTCCCTTTGGCTTACGATGCCCCTGGCCAGACTTTCCCTGCGCTGGAGTGGTCGGCATGGGGGTACCTGGATATGGTGTATAGCCCCGATACTGGAGATCCTTTCTAGGGAAGAAGGGCTTCTTGGTTGGCTGCTTCCTCCGAGGCAGGGTAGACATCTTGTGGGAGAGATGGGTCCTGGTGATGAACTCAGTCTCAATTTCCACAGCCTTCTCCTCCATTGGCTTGCTAAAGAGCTGCTTACCGAGTCAGGGCACGCCCAGGAGCTTCTCCTGCACCCATTGCTCCAAATCAGAGGACTGGAGCCACGCCTGGCGGCGGGCCCCAATGCCCGTGGCCGCCACCCGAGCCGATGTCTCGAAGTGATCATAGGAGGCTCGAAAGAGGTACTTGGAGCAGTCGGTGATGGACTTTATAAGGGCGCAGAATCTATCGAGGGGCTCTCCCTCAAGGCCTGCGGAGAAACCCCTGAGTTCCTTAGTCAAATCCCGCAGGAACATACCAATGTACAGTTGATATCCCTGGATGCGACAAGAAAGCATAGAACCTGGGTTGATCTTGCGGACCAGGGCAACAAGGGCTCTCGACTCTCAGCCGGGTGGTACCGACGAGTGCGATTTTGGGCTCTTTTGCTTCCTCATGGCCGATTTCACCACCATTGAGGTGTGTGGGAGCTGGGTCTTTCGGAAGCCTAGCCCATGCTGTACCTTTAACATCGTGTCAAGGTGCTTGCTCACAATGGGGACTGAGGCTGAGGCCTCCCACATGCAGAGCAGCAGCCGAGACAAAATAGGCGGTACAGGCACAGTGAGGGATTCCCTGGGCGGGGACTCGTACTGAAGAATTTCAAGCTCTCCAGCACGAGAGTCCTCCTCAGCCTGGGTGACCAGGTTAAGGGCCCGTGCCATGTCCTGAATGAACACCAGGAAGGAGGTGTCTTTGGGTGGCGAGCACTGCTGGAAGGCGGGCGGCGAGGGGTCCAACGGAAGATCCTGGTGTTATGGGTTTCCGGGGAGGTGTTCCCATCGGACTCCCAGTCTGAGAATCCGGCTGAGGAGTCCGAGCCAGGAAGGTCACCCTGTCCAATGGCCGGTGGCCTGGTGCCAAAGGTCCTGGACGATCTTGCCTCCGAGGAACGGGAGGGCGAGCGTGACCAATGTCGAGGACCCTCACGAGGCCCGCGACTCTCGAGGTTTCCTGGATGGATTTGGGTGTCCCACGTGAGGGACCCGCAGTCTCTGGATGCGAGTCAGCAAAGCTGGCCATGAGCGCCTGTTGGGAAGCAATGAACGCAGAAATGCTGCATTCCAGCGCCAGCATGCGGGACTCCCACACAGGTGTGGGGCCCTGCGATGCCGATACCGGGATCACCTGATCGGGCATCAAGGAGGAGAGGGTGTCCTCACTGGGACGACCCTCAGGAGACCAGGCACTTTCGCCGGAGGCCTCCGCTTCCATGCGGGGTACCTTGCTGGGCCGCTCCTTGTCCACCTCTCGGGAATGCTGAAGGGGGCTAAGCGACCGGGCGCAGGAGTGCTCGCACTTGTCGGGAGCCCCGAACAGTGACTTCAAGGTCTTCTTCTTTTTGCACCACTCCACCTAGGGGGACCCCTGGTCGGAGTGCTGCCAAGAGCATGGGGCCGCAGGGGGAGAACCCACCAGAGGAGAGATGACCAAGGGCACCACCGGGGACTCTGAGGCAGCCTTTCGGAAAAGGTCGAAGACCCACGTAGCCAGCCGGTTAGAGAAGAAAAAAAGGACGTGAAGCCTGTAACGGAAAAAATGAGAAAAGAGTATCCCTGATAGCTCTAAAAAAAAAATAGAGCAGGGAAAGGATGGGTAGAGGACCGGTGCAACTGGAAAAAAGAGAAGCCTGTTAAGGCAAAAAAATGAAACTTTTTCCGAGGGACGAGGACGTGCATCCGAAGGGGTCTGCAGAAAAAGGGAGGCTGAGCAAGATGGCACCCTTGGGCAGGAAGAGGATCACTCATGCATGGCAGCAATCCCAAAGGCTTTCTTTGAAAGCTGGGGAATTGCTCCTAACGGGCTCCGTCGGTGTCGACGTCACCCATAAGTGAGGACTGACTTCTTGCTTGTTCCTGGAGAATCAGAAGAACTCCTATAACAAGGGAAAGAAGATCTGCAAACCAAAGCCTCCTAGCCATCCCATCCCTGAGGACAAAATGCACCCAGCAAAACAACAGAGCTTTCACCATCTTTGCCCCCCTCAATCTGGAACTCACTCCCAGAATCCATAAGATCTGCCCAAACTATAAAGAAACTGTATATTATTAAAAACTCATCTTTTCATTGAACACTACAATCCCAATGAAACCACATAGCACCCACAAGGCAACTGGAATATCACTCAGCTACATGTTAATTCCCCTGTTTTGTTAACTCCAAGTTTGTGACACCCTTAAGTTCTATGTAACTGCAACTCAATTGAATTTCTTGTTCACTGTTCTCTGTGAACCGCCTTGGCCTAAAGGTGGTATAGAAAACCTGTTAAATAAATAAAATGGATCTTGACCCCAAGTTAAGGGAAGATGTGATGTGCCCTCAAGAGGCTATGCTGGATTTGGGACTGTGGATGGATTAACAATTACAAAAAAAGCATCATGTGGCGAGGGTCATCATTTGGCCTTTTCGATCTTGTGGTAGATTTCACAGTTGAGGTTATGTATATTGTTGCTGTAAAGTGCTTTCGAGTTGATGCTGACTGCTGTGACTGATAGTCACAATGTGGACAACTATCTACTGGCTCCTTCTTGGCAAGATGCAACCGGAAATAGATTGCAAAGCCTTTTTTCTACACAGTGCCTAAAGCAATTGGTATTCCAAGGCGGTCTACCAACCATCCAAAGACTGACCTTGCTTGGCTTCTAAGATCAGACAATTTCAGGTGCGATCAGGGTGACTATATCTGAAGCTAATTTGGCCTTAATTACAAGAGCACTGATTCTACCATTCTTAGATTTCTGCAATGCTTTGTGGATATGGTTAGCTCAAAGATGTTTAGCATCTACAACTAAGGCAGAACAGTACTGCAGAACTTAAGAGCCTTAGGACACTGGAGCATGCAACACCAGTTTTGATTCAATTGCACTGGCTTCCCATTAAATTTGGATCCAGTTTAAGGTGTTATTGATGTTTTTTATGACTAATCAGCTTGGCATGGGCTTACCCTTCTTCCAAGTTGAGTTTGTATGTGCAAGGTAGAGTTTAGCACTCCTAGGGGGAGAGGGTTTTTTTTTTGTTTGTTTGTTTTTTTTTAATTGGTTCCAGACATTGGGGCTATGAAAAATCTTATCATGAGAGAGTCTTTTATTTAATCAAGATCTACCAGGGGCAGCCCAAGGGGGTGTGGGGCCTTGTGCGGAGACTCATTGTGGGGCCTCATTTGCAAAAGGGGCCTCGTTTGCATAAGTATTTGCATAATGTTAATGTGCACTAATTTTAGTAAACATGCCTCTTGATGAGTGTCTGAAGAAAGAAAGACTACCAGATTTCTACATTATTATACTCCAGTGCCAACTGCCAGGCGAATTAGGAAGTACTATAATCCCTGCCCATTTAGAGCCCATAGCAAACCCACCATATCATAGCAGCACTGCAGGACTAACAAAGCACCAGACCCTATATATCAAAAGGCAACATTGCAAATATTAAACCAATACATCTCAGAGAATACCAATACATCTCCTACTGGGGAAAGGGAACATGTGGGACTGTCAAATAGAAACTACATAAACAGAATACCTCGGCTCGGTTACACATGCAGAACACAGACCATCACCAGACAAAGAACAAAGGATCACAATTTAGAAACAGGAAGACAATAATTAAACTGGGAACCCCAAAAGCCAAAGTTGGAATGTAAAACACTGGAGAAATAAAACTACAAATTAACTTCCTCTTGTACTAAACAAAAAACGCAAAGACGTTAGTAATGCACATTTCCCAGAGCTGACATATTCCAGTTAATAAATTCAAAATAAAAAAGTATTTTTCTACCTTTTGTTGTTTGGGCATTTTATTTTCAGTTGCAATTGCTCAGGTCACTTTCTTCTGGTTTCTTTGTGTCTTCAGCTAACTCTCCATTGTCTGCTGTCCATTTGTCCTTTCTTCTCTCATCTAGTTTTTTTTCCATTCTCTCTCTACATCTGCTTTAACATACTGATCTTTCGTCTTTTGCTTTTCCCTCCATTTCTTTCTTTTTTTGTTTTCATCCACTCAAATTTCCCCCTTCCATCCTCAATCCCCACTTGCTCTCCCAATACCCAGCCAATTGTAGATTTTTCTTCTTTCCCACACAAAATATATCTTTTCCCCTCTCCATCCTCACTCACCTAGCCCCATCCTTCTAGTCCTCCCCCAACATCCGCTTCCTTCTAGTTCCATTCTCCCATCCCCCCGTATCAGTCCATTTCCAGTCCTATTCCAGCCCACCATCAGCCCATTTCCAGTCCAAGCCCCCCATCATCCCATGTCCAATCCTAGCCCCCCATTGGCCATTTCCTGTCTTATCCTAGACCCGACACCCCCCTCCCCCCAAAGAGCCCTGCGGCAGTCTAAACTGCTTCAGAGGTAAGCCGGAGAGGCCCCGTCTCCCTCTGCATAGCCGCCATCGTGAAGAGAGGTGCTTACCCTCATGCTGGCATCTGTGTAACTGAAGTGCGCTGAATTCCGGGAAAGGTTAAAGGGCATTTGCCAGCACTTGCGCGCGTCACATTAACACAGCTGCAAGAGTGAGGGAACACACCTCTCTTCACGCTGGCGGCTGTGCAGAGGGAGCCGGGGCATCGCGTGGGTTTCCCCGGCTCAGCTCTGAAGCCATCCATTGTGTGAAAATTAAGTTCACGCGGGGCCCTTAGCGAACAACATTCTCACACATTGGATGGGCCAGCCCTGAGCTCTACTATAATGAAATCTCTTCCTGCAGTTTTGAGGGGGAAAGGGATCTGGGTATTTTTAGGTGAGGGTTAAAAATACATATTTTTAAATATAGATTTGAAGAGGCTACATGTTATGGGTGGCAGCAAATTGACTGTATATTAGGTTATGAGTGGCAGTAAATTGTACAGATTTGGGGGCTATGCTATTTATGTATTTTCATGATGTTGCATACAGCATGGACCAGACTCAGAAATGCATTTTATAAATATAAATAAATAACTAATGGAAAATGAGCTTTCTGGAAAGTTCCCAGACAGCTCTTTCAGGACAAACCTTCTATTGTAGAACACCTGGACTGTCCTCATTCCTGCTAAGGATGGTTTAAGATTCAGGTTATGTAGGCTGGAAGCTGGCAGATGACAGATAAAACAGCATGACAAGGGTTTCTATCCAACGTGGGACAATAGCATTACTTTATATTAAATTCTATAGGCAGTAAGGATGACGTTGCAAATACTTAACAGCCAGCCAATGACTCTGTAGCTATAAAGTTAAACTATACCTCTCTAGTAGAAAACAAATGTTTGTTAAAATTATTTTCAGAATATATGTTAGGGCCCAACACGCACCAGGAGAATTTCTTCCATGCTGATAGTTCTCAAGTACCCCCCAGAGCCTATTTTCTTCTATGAAACACAGAAACAGACAATATGATACCAGACAAGGAGCATGAGGCTCAATT
Organism: Ichthyophis bannanicus; assembly: GCA_033557465.1. Lineage (NCBI taxonomy): Eukaryota > Metazoa > Chordata > Amphibia > Gymnophiona > Ichthyophiidae > Ichthyophis > Ichthyophis bannanicus. The sequence continues at coordinate 235,106,116 of CM066043.1, read as the reverse complement.
CAATCTCCCTAAGTTATTTTCTTGTGCGTGATCTCGTATACCTTTGAGATCTATGAATGTCTCTATTATATCCCACACGTCTCTTCTAGAGGACAATACCACAGTTGGTTTCTAATATTCTTTCACTTCTGTGCTTATCCCAGTTCTTCTTCAGTTCTCTACCATTTCCATGAAGAAATAGTTTCTAATGGTTTCTAATAAGACCAAGACGATCTCAAAATATCAATAAACTTAATACTCCTTTGAACTTCAACAAATCAAAACAAATGACTTCTAAAAGAGTGTTTTCCTTTATGGCACCAGAGTTATGGAATTCTATTCCTGAAGACTTAAGAACTCAGGAAGACCTTAAGGACTTTCGCAAATCTTCAAAGACTTACTTATTTATAGATTCATTTGGTGAAATAACTTAAATTAACCATTATGTATATTTAATTTCACTATGATATATTTGTTTTGTATTTATATTGTAATGTATCGTTTTTGTTTTCCCATACCCTCAATATGTCAGTCTTTGTTGTCTTGTCAACCACTTTCATTGAAGGATAAGGTGGTATACAAAACTGGTTAAATAAATAAATAATGTTACTTCAGCGTTTATCTTTCAGTCTCCTCTTACGAAACCTGTTTCACTGCAGCTTTTCCAATGAAAAATGTGTTTGCTCCCAGGGTCTTTATTACTTTGAGCTGTTTAAATGTCTTTATCAGGGCCGGCCCTAGAGTTGGTTCAAGGTGTTCACACTCCTTAAGCCTTACGCACCTCCTGGGTGTCAGAGTCCATTGTTTAGCCTCGAATGCCCAGCTCTTTGCTTCCCTCCAGAAGTTGCAGCTCTAGGCAATTGCCTAAAATCAGTAAGGGAAGCGGATGTCGGTCAAGAGAAGACTTAGAGAAAATATTTTCATACAAGAACGAATGTCTCCCACAGCTGGTGCCCACTGCTGTACATGGGGCTGAGAAAATGGGGAAAGGACACTGCCATTTTAGGGGTAGAATAGGCTGAAAAGCACAGGAGACAAACGTGGATAACAAAATAAGAGGAAACAGTGAAAAATCGCCTGAGTACTTCACTGCGTCCCCTAATTTCGAGCCTTTCAATTCCAAGTGTATTTTAATCGCATTTTCCTCTTTTATTATTCATTCCTTCCCTGTGTATTTGCTAACAGCCTCCTATAAAAATCAGTGGAGGGTCTGTGCCATTGCTGTGAAGCAAGGACAAGAGGAGAGATCTGGGGTTTGCTGCTCCTTTTAAGCGGTGCTAGCAGCCTTCCCCAACATAGCTTCAACTATGCATGTAGAAAGATTCACCAGCTGCTGTCTCTGTATGAGGAAATGCCTCAAGCAGGACTAGTCAGTAACTGTTTGGCAGACAAGTGACAGCACCTTCATCAATCACTGAAAAGCTGTTGATTAAGTTCTGGTTGCTGTAGTTGCAATTTCTCATCATTAGAGGGAATCCATGGCACCTGGACGGGTAGCATCTAACAAGTACAGCCAAGTATTGGAATTTGCATATCATTCAAACATGAAATCAGGTAGAATTTGTCCCAAATGCAGCTTTTTCTTTTGAAAGACTTGTCAAGCTGACTCTGTACCCATGGAGTTTTCACACTGAACAAATAAACTATTTTAAAGAGATTTATAGATCCCTATATGGACACACAGATCCTATATTGAACACCTACAAGGATACAAACTGTTGCTAAATAGGATTTCAAGGATTATCATCTATAATAAAAATATAATAGATGATCTTAAAAAAAAACACGTAAAACTAGGCAGAAAGGAAACAAAGTCAACAAACCAGGCAAGTTGATATTTTAAAAGAGGATTGTCTGCAGGTTGCTGGGATTAAATTTTAGGTGATGGACCAGGATATGGAGCAGCCTTTCCTTCATAGGGCAAACGGTAGTATTTATTGGTGTATAAAACTAAAGGAATTCACTCGGATGAAAGGAAAGTGATTAGTGGCGTACCCCAGGGATCATTCCTGGGACTGGTATTGTATTTGTGAGTGATATTGCTGAAGAACTGAATGGAAAAGTCTTTTTGTAGATAACACAGCATTTTGCAACAGAGTGAACTCCTCTGAGAGAGTGGATAACATGAGGAAAAATCTACAAAAGTTGGAAGAATGGTCTAATGCTTGGCAGTTAAGATTTAACGTGAAGAAGTGCGGTGTCATTAACTTGGGGCAGAAATCCAAGGGAATTGTATACAATAGGGGCAAATGGTTCATGTGCACAGACCAGGAGAAGGACCTTAACGTGATTGTTTCTGAAGATGGCGAAACAGTGTGACGAGGCGGTGGCCAAAGCCAGAAGGATGCTGGGTTACATACAGAGAGAAATTAGCAGCAGAAAGGAGGAAGTGCTAATGCCACTGTACAAGGCGCTGGTGAGGCCTCACTTGGAGTACTGTGTTTGGTTTTGGAGACCATATCTCACAAAGGATATAAAAAGCCTGGAAACGGTTCAGAGAAAGGTAGCCAAAGTGATTTGGAGCCTGCGTCAGAAGACTTATGAGAAGAGACTTGAAGACCTAAATATGTACACTCTGGAGGAAAGGAGGGACAGGGGAGATATGATTCAGACCTTTAAAAACTTAGAGTATTAACGAACAAACCTCTTTCAAAGACGGGGAAGCTGTAATACTAGAGGGCATAACACGAAGCTGCAAAGGGGGTAAACTAAAAGGCAACATCAGGAAATACTTTTTCACTGAAAGGGCGGTGGGTGCTTGAACTGCCCTGCCGATGGAAGTGGTGGGGCAAATACTATGACAGAATTCAAAATGGCATGTGAAAGACACAGTGGATTCCTTTATAGCAGCAGGATAAAATCAAAATATACTTAACTAATCTCTTATGTCTCAACAAATAGGGGTGACCTGCACAGAGCGCTGGGTACACCCCTAAACAAAGGCATGGGGAGGGGCAACCTGCAAGGAGCAGCAGGCGCACCAACTCTTGCCACCTTGCTGGGCAGACTAGATAGACCATGCTGGTTTTTATCTGCCGTCATTTACTATGTTACTATGTAAAACTGTAAAGTCAATTCACTTATCAGCTTCTAAGCCCAATGAAGTTGAGACAGATCAGACGCTGCAGTTCAAACGAGCTAAACACAGCTATGAATTCTAGAATCAGTAACAGTCAAAACGTATGACTTAAGTTCTTGTCCAGGCTTCTGCTCAAGATGATAAAGTCATGAAACTTTGTACAAGCAAAACACGAAAAGAAGACGATAAATCAAGAGGTTGGACTTACATAGTAGAACAAAACATCATGGCAGAAAGAAGGCCAAATAGCCTCACTGCTCTGCCCAGTTATTCTCAGCCCCATGTTAAGGTCCTACTCCAGCCATCGGCTACATTTAGATACCTCTGCTGCTGACAGACCTGTTCTGTGAATATAGAGGCCACAGGGTTAAGGAGAAAGCCACTTGGTAGCAGTACCTTAAGCTTTACAGTACCACAGTTCACATCACCGTGGAAGAAAGAAGAAAACAAATGCAATGACAGGGAGGATCCTGAGTAATTGTAGGTACTTTTATACAATAAACATTGTGGATTTCGTTCTACCAGTTATCAGCTTCATGATGAAAGCTCAACAAGTATGTGCCTGCACTTATCTTTTAATCAGGCTAACAACATTTCATTTGCCATAGAATATATAGTAGATGGCTACGGAAAGACCCTGAAAGGGTATATTTGAGCTACAGGCTGTAAAGCTTTGACTGAATTGTAGGACATAACTAAACTATATAACTTTTTGTGACTTGACTTCCTGTTTTTCTACCATCCTGGAGAGATGATGGCACCAGATCCCATACTTAATTCAACTTCTCAACTATGAATTACCAACTGACTTTCTAATAATCTAGACAACTATCACATTTCGTGAAGCTAATGACTGTTTCTTTGGTTGGAATATTTAAATCTGAAAAAATAATTTAGAACTAAAACTAAGAACGTTGTATTTATTTATTTATTTATTTAACAGCTTTTATATACCGCACTATTAATCATCAGCGCGGTTTACATTTTAACAACTTTGTACTTAAGTATAAAACATATGTCAAGTTTACAGGTAACAAGGAATGAAACATGGATAACTGGGGTTGAAATAAATAACAGAATTCACAACTATTTACAATAAATTCTCAAATGTTTTGAGTTCTAAAGAAGGGGATCTACAAGGTTTTGAACTGGGGCGAATATTGAAGTTACAGGAGCATATTTGACTAACCATGATCATTGATTTGTGTCGGAGGGGGAGGGGGTGGGGAGCCAGTGCCTTGTGAGAAATGATGTAGGAAGAGGTGAGTTTTCAGAGATTTTCTGAACTGGGACAGGTCTTTTTGTGATCTGATGTTAGGTGGCAACATGTTCCAGCATCTAGGGGCGAAGGATGAGAATGCTCTTGAGGTAGTTGTCTGGGTGAATTTTGTCAGGCCTTTTGGGATCATTAGCGTGTTCTCTGTTACAGATCGTCTAGATCTGGTGTTCTGTGTGTGATGAAGGAGGTCAGATAACGAGGATGGTGATATTTGGTGGAATGCTTTGAAGGTCAAAATGAGTGCTTTGTATAAAATCCTGCATGATATCGGGAGCCAGTGAAGTTCGAATACGATGGGAGTAATATGTTGACTCCTTGAGGCTCCATGTAGAACCCTGGCCGCTGTATTCATGGCCAATTGTAGTGGATTCAGCGTGCTCTTGGGTAGACTGTGTAATACAATATTTGCGTAATCGAAGTGTGGAGTGACTAATGCCTGGAAGGTTGTGCGGAAGTCATATGGTTCAAGCATAGGTTTGAGATGTCGGAGTGTCCTGATCTTGTGGTAGATGGCTTTTACTGTATTTTTTATATGATCTTTGAACTCAAGCCGCTGGTCAAGTATGAACATCTGGCCTCCTTATGGTCTTATTTAAGTATACCTTGATACCATCAACTTCTCGGCACTGCCCCCAGTAGGTCCTTGGTGAATTGTACTCTTCACGAAAACTACCTGAGCTACCCATGGCTTCCTGTATCACTAAATCATAAAAATGCAATATTTGCCTTCGAGTCAGTGCTGCCTCCTGGTGACCCAGCAGCTCCTGGGTTTGCTTGGTAGTGTGATCGGAAGTAGATTTCCAGGCCTTTCTTCCAAGGCAATGGAGGGTTACATGACTTGCCCAAGGACACAAGGAATGCTTAACTTTGGTACCAAGCTGGTGCTCTAACCATTAGGCTACTCTTCTGCTCCCATCACTAAATCAAGCTTCCTTTATTTGTTCTTTCTTTTTTCTCTCTCCTCCTCTTGCCACTGGTCTTGATGTAGTAAAGGGTCGATTATCACTCTTAATTATCCCTTTTTCTCCGTATCTGTCCTGTTGGTATTATGGAGTTTCTTTCTGCTCTTAACTATTATTGGAATTTTTTAAAATTGTAAACCACTTTGCTAATAGACATGAAAAAGGTGACACATCACGATTTTAATAAACATAAACAAACAGTAAAATCCCAACCCTGGTCCTACAATGGTCATAGAATATAGGAGCACTTAAAGACCACTAGACCACCTAAGTCTGGCCAACTTCACTCTTGGTGATAGTCCACAGATCCCAGTTGATCTCCACACTTCTTAGTCATTAGAGATCTCTTGTTTTATCCCATATTTTTCTCTGTTATTCTTTTTGACTCCATCATGTTCCCCGGTCATTCATTCCATGCATACGACATGCATTTGGTAAAGAAATATTTTCTGATAGTGCTCCTGAATCTGTCCCTCCTGCAGCCTCATACTGTGAGCTTTTGTTCTGGAGTATTTTATCCTCTGAATATCTTGGCTTCTTGGGCTTGATTTAATTTAATTTACTATGGACATTTAGATTTTGCTTCAAGCTCACAGCTCAAAGCAGATTCCAGACATAAAATATTTATAAATCACATCACAGAATATCCACTAGCTAGACATAGATATCTAACTATATGATACAAAACTAAATACGTCATCTATTAATCCAATAGAGACAGTCAAAAATATGAAAATTATTATTATAAAATAGAATTCAAAATTATAGCTTAATATTAACAGGACGGGTAATTCTGAAACATTCACTTTTTTAAAGCTCAGTGGACTTGCTAATAAAAGTCAATTCATGCCATTCTAAACAGAGTAGAATCCATGTAAGAGGGTCCAAGTCCATGAATGATTTATTTCTTGACTCCTGTAAATGCAAAGACTTGCGGATGGTAAAACCCACCTAGTGTCCTTTAAGGGGCTAGACATATACAGGGGGGGATGTTTACTAAAGGTTAACGCCTCGGTCCAGAGAAAAAAGGGCCCTGGAAGCACTTAACCCCCATTAACTTTCATTAATGCACGTTAACCTTTAGCAAACATGCCCCACAGTGTAATAAATGCATATAGATAAACTGGGACCAAACACTGTAAAATGTTAAAAATAAATGACAAAATCTTAAATACAATTTGTACCTTACAGAGAGCCAATACGCTTTAATCAATAAAAGTGTTGCCCTCTCCCACTTGGTTCTTCCCAAAACAAATTTTGCTGCTACATTCGACATAGTTTGTATTCTCTGAAGCCGTTTTATCTGGTGAACCCAACAAAACTATGTTACAATAATCCAGAAGGGAGAAACACAACAGCTCACATCACAGATTGTAAGTGATTCACCTCCAAAAACGCTCTAATATGTCTAATAACTTGAAAACTAGTTGGAATTCATCCCATGATTTATACCTTCAAGAAATATGACTGTTTCCATTATATCCCATATCTCTCCTCTACAGAGTATATGTTTAGGCCCTTAATTATCATCTAATATGGCGCTCATTCGGTTGAATCTTTCCTAGGCCATCTCCAGCCTGCCTGTATCCTTTTGGAGATGGGGCTGATATTCAATGATGGCGGCAGCTGGCCATCGCCTTTTTAAATTAGACCCAGATATTCAGTGCTGGGGGTCATATCTGGCCATGAACATTGAATATCTGGTTTGCCCAGTTAGTGTTTTAGCTAACTGGTCAATGGTGACATCTAGCTACTGGCCTGATTTAGCTAAACTATATGAACTCAGGCCAGCCTTTTTTGGCTAAATATCGCTGCTGACTGATAAAACTCAAGTGCCGCCCCCAGAATGCTTCGATGTTACACAGTTAGCATCGGGGTGTGCATCAGAGTTAGGAGGGGATATCCAGCTGTATGAAATGCTGAATGTCCCCTATGGACTCCAGAACTGGGCACAACACTCTAGGGGAGATATCGCAGAAACATCATAGCCTCCCTTTCTTCTTTTGGTAACATCTCTTTAAGATAACTTCAGTTGTTGCACATCATCAGTCCTCGGCAGCACAGAAATCACAGATTCATGCATCTACCCTTTTAGTTTCACATAATTCCTGAAAGAGAATCCAGATCATTCACAAGAGCATAACTAGTAGTACATTAAAACCAAGATATTAGAAAAGGCCGCTTACCAGAACGATCCCTGACCACAAGATTCCGCCCTTCTTTCAAGTGTATTGCCAGGAGATAAGAAGTAAGGCTGGGTCGATTGCTCAAGGAATCAGCTCCTCCATCCTGCACAGAGGAAGAATTACAATCACTATTGCAGGAACAAGCCTGGATTTATGCACAAGCCTGCGTAGCCTATGTCTAGCCCTTCCGCTCTCCATTCCTTGCTCTCATATCCCTTCCCACCACTCACCTTATGGTTTTATGTTGGTATCAGCAGCAGTGACAGCAAGTTGTGTGAGCTCAAGGACAGTTACTCTGCGCGCACACACACACCCCAACGTAGGGTTTCCCTCCCCTCAAGGAAGGGGACAGAGCGTGGGCTTAATTCTGTCTCCATGCACACTCAAACTGTATTATGCATTTTGGGTTGATAGGTTGAACTAAGTGGATAAAATTGTGTCACCTGCACAACTTGAGGTGTACTGATTTTGAGGGACAGAGCCACATTACTGTAGGTTGAAAGAAGAGGAAATGGACAGATAAAGCGTAGCTACTCACCTGTAACAGGTGATCTCCGGGGAACAGCAGGAATTTAGTCTTCACATATGGGTATCGTCGGTACCGACGGAGCCCGGGTGGGAACGCACCCCAGTGTCCAATAGGAAAGCTTTTGGGAGCATTCCACAGTGCATGCATGCTGCCTTCCCGCCTCTGTACTTCTCTCACTTCAGTTGAGTTTATAGCTGAGACCAAAAGAGAGAAGTAGAGAAAGAGAGAGATAGAGACAACTCCTAGGGGAGGTGGGTGGGTTGTGAAGACTAAATTCCTGCTGTTCCCGGAGATCACCTGTTACAGGTGAGTAACCGCTATCTCCAGGAACAAGCAGGAATGTAGTCTTCACATATGAGGACTCCCCAGCTGAAAGATGCCCAGGGGTGACCCCAGCTAGCTGTGAACCCAGGTGAGATGGGTCATGCTTCCTCCCATGGACCTTAGGCATCCAAACTGTGGATGGTGGGTAGGAGTTGTATTAAGTATGGAAGAGATGTTGGAGAACAGCCTGGCCAAACAAGGTATCCCGACGGGAGTCCTTGTCTAAGCAATAGTGGGCTGTGAAGGTGTGTACCAAAGCCCAAGTGGCTGCTTTGCAGATGTCATCAATAGAGACAGAACGAAGGTTAGCCGTTGAGGCTGCCATTGCTCTCACATTGTAAGCTGTGACATGGCCTTCGAGAGAAAGTCCCTTACTCTGATATGTATAGGAAATGCAATCTGCAATCCAATTTGACAGAGTTCTTTTAGAAACTGGAAGTCCCAAATGACTAGAGTCAAAAGCCACAAAAAGCTGAGAAGATTTTCTATGTGGCTTAGTTCTTTGGAGATAAAAGGCTAAGGCTCTTTTACAATCCAATGTGTGAAGATTCCTTTCCGCACTGAAGGCATGAAGCCTAGGGATGAATACAGGAAGATAAACTGACTGGTTTAAATGAAAAGGCGAAACCACCTTTGGCAGAAAGTGAGGATGAGTCCTGAGGACTACTTTATCATGGTGAAACCTTGCATAAGGAGGGTCAGCTACTAACGCCTGCAGTTCACTAATGCATCTAGCAGAAGTGATGGCAATTAGGAAAATAACTTTCCATGAAAGAAACTTTAGGTCTGAAGTGGCTAAAGGTTCAAAGGGCGGTTTCATAAGCTGACCAAGAACAAGATTTAGATCCCATGCCACCGGTGGTGGTTTAATGGGAGGTTTTGTAAGTAGGTCTCTCATAAATCTTGATATAAGTGGTTGAGAGGAAATAGGTTGTCCATCGAAAGGTTTATGAAAAGCGGCAATAGCACTAAGATGGACCCTGACTGAATTGGTCTTCAGACCAGAAGTTGATAATTGTAGAAGATACTCTAGTAGTAACTCTACAGTTTAAAAGGGGGATAAGTCCCTTTTGGGAACACCAGATAGAGAAACTTTTCCACTTAAAAGCGTAGGAACGTGTTGTGGAAGGTTTTCTGGAAGCCAGGAGGATATCCTTTACTTGTTGAGAAAGGTTAATATCCTGGAATTCTAGGCTTTCAGTAACCAGGCACTGAGATGTAGGGACTGGGGATTGGGATGCAGTAAGGATCCAGCCTCCTGCGACATGAGATCTGGAGCATTCCCCAACTCCAGAGGAGTGGTTTGAGAGAGATGTAGAAGAGGATACCACGTTTGCCATGCCAACTTGGAGCTATGAGCATCATATGACCTGTGTCTCTCTGAAATTTGAATAAAGTCTTGGGAATGAGGGGAATGGGTGAGAAGGCAGAGAGGAAGTCCTGTCCCCAGTGGAGTAGGAAAGCGTCTCTTGCCTGACAGTTTTGAGCTGGAATTCTGGAACAGAATCAGGGAAGTTTGGCATTCTGTGGACTTGCAAAGAGGTCTATATCTGGTGTTCCCCAGATTTGAAACACTTGAGCGAGCTGGTATGAGTGGAAATTTTGAATTTATTAGACAAGCAACAAAAAGACATACAAAAAGCAAAAACAATCAACCCAACCAAGTCCCACACCCCCCAAAACCCCCACCCCCACGACATAGCACAACAACAAGAATCATAACCCCCCGAGACCCACCTCCCCAAACCCACCACCACACCCAGCAACCAACCCACGTGCCACTCCCAACAACCCGCAATAGTCCAAACAATGTCCATGTCCCCACCCCCCCCCCTCAGTCCAATGTCCATGCCCGACCCAACCCCCCCCCTGTAACAACACCCCAGAGCAGTCCAAACATTGTCCATTTTTCAATCCCTAAACCCCTCCCCCGCACAACAACCCCCACCAGTCCAATTGTCCGTACTGTCCGCTGGTTGAGGACTGCCAAACCCCCCCCCCAAACCCACCCAAATACATAGTCCCCTGTCCCCATCCCCTCCCCTGCAGAGGGAGCAGCAGCTCCCCCCTCCCCCACCCCGATCCCCGCCCCCTCCCCATCCACCCCACAAAAACAAACACATCAAAAGCAAACCTCCCCGCCCCCACCACCTCCAAACAAAAACATAAGGGCACCTTGAGCCCGTCCCCAACAGAATCCCACCAAAAACATAACCAATTATACAAAGTAAAAGATAAACACGCCCCAGTGCTGCCCTGCAACCGAGACAGCAGAACGGGATGCGCAGAACACAAAAAGGACATACACAAAATCAAAACCAAATGGAACAGTCAACCCCCAAGGAGAGAGGGAGAGCGAACAAGTGGTCAACCTCTGCAGCACCAGCGCACCCCCCCCCCTCCACCCCCCCCCTGGGAGGAAAGCAACCCCAAAGATCTATCAAAGAACAAAACCCCAGGGAAGGGAACCCTCCCCCTCCTGTCACACCCCCTCCACCGGGAAACAAACAAACAAACAAAAAAAAACCCCAAAGCCCTACAAGGACGAGAACCCCAGGGAACCCCTCCCCCTCACGGGGGGCGGAGGGTGAGGTGACGCCACAGACGCTCCCAACGATGGGCCTCCACCACCCGCCTTTCGCGTTGCGCCATGCTGGACACTTCCTCCAAAATGTCCCGCACCACCTCGTCAAGGGGCAGGCCAACCCCCGGGTCGAGACATGACAGCGCGCTTGCCACAGGTGGTAGCGCACTACAGCCGTGACGAGGTAGAGGGTCCCGGAGTCCTGCCTTAGAGGAAAGGACCAGGACCCGTACACCCACTCCGCATACGTGAGGAGGGAAAGGTCGCGCAGGTGAAGAGCAGCGGACACCAACAGGCAGGCCTCCACGTTAAAGGGGCACTGCCGGAGGAAATGGTCCATGGTCTCCGTCTGCCCTTCGCACCCGGCCCTCGGACAGACCCGCTCGGCCTGTGACCTGTACTTGAGGTTGTCCCTCACGTACAGACGCCCGTGGAAAGACAACCAGGCCACATCCCGAACTTTCTTCGGCAGCCAAGGGGAGTTCAAATGCCGAAGGCCCCGCTACATCACATCCGCTGGACAGTCCCGCAGGGCCCACCGTGGTTGAAAGTGGGAGGCGAGTACCATCCGGTACAATCCTTTCCGCCCCAAGGACTGGGCGAGTGGGTCGGTCACCCCCCAACGCCGAATGAGCCCCACCATCGCAAATATGTATGATGGGGCCTGTTCCCCGCTCCGGCGCACACGTGGGACCGAGGACGCCCCCTCCCACTGCTCCCAGAAGCGGGAGAACCACTCCCGATAGGAGGCCACCCACCAAACCCCACCCCCTTCCCGCATCCTACCTAAGTGAAACGCCATAGACAAGACTGACAGGAAAACAAGGGGGTGCAACATACCCAAACCGCCCTCTGCCCAATCCAGGCAAACGATGTTGCGCTGGACAGGGTTCAGGCGGTTCCCCCACAGAAAACAGAAGAAGACGGCACTGACAGACGCCTGACGGGACGACGGAAGAACGAAGACCGTGGCCACGTGCAGAAAGAGGGGAAGCAGAAACATCCCGAGGAGTTTGATCTTCTCCTCGAACGTACACCTCCACCCCCTCCGCCGCAGCACCCGACACCGTGCAGTCTCAAGACAACGGTCCCAATTGGACTCCGCACAGTCCTCCGACCCGAAGACGAGGCCCAAAACGCGGACCTCCCCCATGGGAGGAGGAAAGGGGGCACAGGAAGGCGGGGAGGCCTCCGAGGGGCCCAACCACAGCGTCTGGCACTTGCTGTGGTTGACAACATAGTGGGCTACCTCCGAGTACTCCTCCACGGCCTCCCGCAGGGCCTCTACCCCTTCAGTGCCATCCACGTAAACTGAGATGTCGTCAGCGTAGGCGACGACGGTCACCGGGGGTGCCTCCAGGCCCCGCAACCCACCTGAGGACAAACTCCGGAGGAAGGGGTCGAGGGAGAAGACATACAGCAGGGGGCTCAAAGGGCACCCCTGCCGCACCCCCGAGGCGACACCAAACGGCCGTCCGAGCCACCCGTTAATAAACGGGAAGCTCACCCCCCCCTCGGTTCAGCGCCTGCACGACGAAGAGGAAACCTGCGGGGAGGCCAAAGTGCTGGAGCACCACCCACAGGTACCGGTGACTGACTCGATCGAAGGCTTTGGACTGGTCCAAGGAGACCAACCAATGGTCCCGTTGGAGCGACCGGCCTCTCTCCACCACCTCCCGGACTGTGGCGACAGCGTCCAGAACCCCTCTCCCCCGAACGGAACAATACTGGGAAGGGGACAGCAAAACGCCCGACACCTCCACCAGTCGGTTGGCCAAACACTTGGCCAGAATCTTCCGGTCCGCGTTCAGAAGAGAGAGCGGCCGCCAAAAGTCCAAGGAGCTATCGTCCTTCCCCTTGGAGAGCAGCAGCAGGACAGACTCGCGAAATGACCGCGGGAGAAACCCCGTGTCCATGATCTCCTGAAACAGGGAGGTCAGGAAGGGGGCCAGCTGGGCGATGAAAGTGCGATAGAACTCCACAGGGAGCCCATCGTGCCCAGGCACCTTCCCCAACGGCATGGCACGAATCGCCCTCTCCACCTCCACCTGCTGAATCGGAGCAGCGAGTGCATCAACCTGTGCCTGGACCACAGCCGAATACACCGGGGGAAGGCCCAGGTACTCTCGGATATGGGTGAGATCCACAGGGCGATCCCCAAACAGGTCCGAGAAGTATTCCCCTACCATCCGTAAAAGGTCCTCCTGGGAGGTATGAATGGTACTGTCCTCGCCCCGCAGGGCCATGACCTCCCGACGCTGAACCCTCTCCTTGCAAGTCAGGAAAGGGTCTGGGGCGGCGACCCCAGCGGCCGCCCCCTCGAAGCATAGGGAGGCATGGCGATCGTAAAGCAGGCCACGGAGCTGGAAGCGCACCTCTTCCACCTCCTCCCGCGCTGCCCCTCGGGATACCAAACGATCCAGCGACCTCCGGAGGACAGTGTAGGTGAGGTAGCGGGATCGAGCCATGAAGGTACCCCGGGAACGGAAGAGTTGGCGGGCACGCGTCTTCACCTCATCCCACCAGGCGCCACGGGAAGGAAAAACACCCAACAGGATCTCCTGGTCTGCGAGAAAGGCCAAGAACTCCTGGACCACCTCTGATGTTGCCAACAACTGCACATTCAGTCGCCACAGGCCAGGACCCCTGCTGAGCTCCTCGTGGTTAGCCAGGAAGGACACGGAGAGGACGCGGTGGTCCGAAAAGTCATCCACCTGCAGCTGCGGAGGGGAACACTCCACCCGGGCACTCACATATATCCGATCGATACGACTCCTGCAGGTCCCATGGTAGTAGGTGAACCCCGGCGACCGTGGAAAGGCCCGGTGGAAGACATCCACTAGGTCAGCCGTCCGGGTCATCTCGGCCAAAAAGAGGCCCTCGTAACTGGGTGGGCAACGATCCCCCCCCTCGGTCCTGCAAAAAGGTGGTGGTGTTGAAATCCCCGGCGAGGACCACCAAACGGGAGGTGTGTAAGTAGGGGCGGATGACCCGAAAAAGGGTCTTCCGTGCCAACTTAGACTGGGGGCCGTAGACCACCACGAAACGAAACCGATGGGGCCTGCAGTAGCCGTCTAAGAGCAAACACCGGCCCTGCTCCAGTTCCCACACGTACTGCACCTGAAATCGGTTAGACGTGAACAAAACCGCCACTCCTGCGTACGGCTGGGCCGCAAGTGACCAGTACGAAGGACCCCACCTCCACTCCCGCTTCGCCCGATGAAGGCTAGCGAGCGAGGTGAGCCTGGTCTCCTGCAAGAAGATGACATCCAGCCCACTCGTGGAAAGAAAATCATAGGCCGTAGCCCACGCCTGGTCCGTAAAAATGCTGGCCACGATGATAGTGGCGCACGAGAACGCAGGAGTGCACGCCATGCCTAGTTCGTGTGCAGTGACCCTTTCCTCCTCTTTTCACCATACCCTGGATCCCCGGAATCCCGCTTGCAGGACAAGCCCGCAAGCTGGAGCAACTCCTCACGGTCCACGTTGACCACCTCGAGGATCTCCTCCTCCTCCTCCTGCTCGACCCTGTCACCCCACGAGGTGCTAGTGTCCCCGAGACCACCAGGCAAAGCTGTCGCAGGGGCTAACCCAGCTCCCATGGGGCGAGGGGGCACGGAAAGGTCAGGGGTCGGAGGAATGATCTCCTCCGTGGGGTCCACCACCGGTGCTGCCCCCCCCTCCCCGGACAAAGACTGAGACAATGGACCAGTGCCCAACCCCGCGGGGGAGGCCGGGACAGCCGGGTCAGCAGGGGGCTCCTGCGAAGGCCCAGCATCCAACTGCGGGGGCAAAGACCCGTCCTCCCTCACCCGTCGGGTGGCAGTATCCACCTTGATTGGAGGACCCTGACCGTGGCGCGCTTTCGACACTTTTGAAGGCCGCCGCTGAGGAAGAGGGGCCGCCCCCGCCGCTAACCGCTCCGAGCACCGCACAGGAAGCCCTGCCTCCACAGGCAAGCCCTCATCCGCCTCAGCCGCATCAGCAGCCAAAAAGACGAAACGGTTGATGTCCAACACGGGCTCTGCATCCGGCAATGGGGATGTCTCCCGTTTCTTCCTTTTGGACTTGCCACCCTTAGAAGGGACCGTGGTCCATTCTTGGGGTGGCACCACCCGCAAGCCACTATCCTGTCGTGACACAGCAACCTCCACCACATTAACCCTCTCCTCCTTCCTACCCAAATCCCCTCCCCCTGGTGGCTCCCTCGGTTCGATGGACTCCTCCACCCTAGGGCCCCCGGACTCCTCCTGAGGGAGAGGGTCCTCCACAACCTCCTCCCGCACAGGAGCCCGAGGTGGGGCGACGGCATCCCCCCCCGGTCCATTGTGTGATGCGGAGGGGCAGCGGGCAAAGGGGTGGCCCAACTCCCCGCAAAGGTTACACCGAATAAGCAAACACCCAGCCGAGT
Organism: Ichthyophis bannanicus; assembly: GCA_033557465.1. Taxonomy (NCBI): domain Eukaryota; kingdom Metazoa; phylum Chordata; class Amphibia; order Gymnophiona; family Ichthyophiidae; genus Ichthyophis; species Ichthyophis bannanicus. The sequence continues at coordinate 235,090,783 of CM066043.1, read as the reverse complement.
CGTGACCCCGTCCACCACAACGGGTGCAGACCTGCTCGGGACAGTTCATGCTCAGATGACGAAATGAGCCACAGCGGTGACACTCACGGGGTTGCCCGGGGTAATAGCACAAGATGCGATCCCGACCGAGGAAACCGGCCGAGGGCACGTGCTGCACCACGTTTCCCACGTCATGCAAACGGATCCTACCTTTCCACGACCCGTCCCACACCCCTAGGGGCCCAGCGCCCTTAACCAGGGGTGCGAGGAGCACCGCATGGCGCGACAACCAAAACTGGATGTCCTGCCCTGGGAGCGACTCATTCCAGGACAGGATGGTCACAGGTACCGTCCCTTGGCGAGAGATAGGCACAACACGAAAGTCAGCCCACCCTCCCTGCCCCCTCTGCTGCTGGTATCGGTCCCAGAAAATCTCCAGCCCCCGTCTCAGCATGAAACTAACATCATATTCAATGGTGTTGTTCATGTGGATGAAGGCGTAGAGATCTCCCGGGAGAAACTCCAGCCCAAGGACCATCCTCAAGACCTGTTCCCTGGCTGGAGGGGGCCCCTCCCCGGCCCACCGGATCTGCGCCACGTTGCGCCGTCGGACCTCACCCCCTACCCCTCGGAACCCTCCCCCACCTCCTCCCCCCTCCTGCAGGACCATTCCCTTGGGAACCTCCCCTCCTCCCATCCCCACCTGACGTCCCCGGAGTGGTGCCAGACCCCCTCAGAGCCTCTGCAAAGGTACGGGAGGGGGGGAACTGACCCCCCAGCCCTCATCCCCTGCTCTCCTCTTGCCTCCCCTGCATCTACCTGCGAGGGACCCTGCTGCTGGTCTGCAGGATCCGCAGCCCCCTCACAGGGGGCGACCTGGGTGCTGGGCAGGACCAGCTCCGCAAAGACAGAGTCAGGGATACTATCCCTTCCGGATCCCTGGGTGCCACCGAGAACCTCCGGAGCACCCCCTTCTACCACATTGTGCTGTTGCCTAAAGGCAGCAAAGGCCCCTTGCGGGCCGTCCGGGGTTTCCAAGGCCAACTGGAGAGCATCACGGAGCTGGTTCTCGGTAACACCCAGGGGACCAGAGAGCCCCCCCGCACCCCCGCCCTGTACTCCTGACCCATCACCGAGCTCCTGGGTTTCGGCCACCACTACCGGGGACGGACACGGCTCCCTTCCATTCCCGGGATCCATGGGGACCACCCCATCTCCCAGCCCCGCGAACAGCAGACCCTGCCCCCCCTCAGGACCATCCATCACCTCCTTTCCCCCTGGTAAACCAGTCATCCGCTCCCCCTCCCCGCCAACTACTGGAGTACCCTGCGCTTCCCCACGGCTGACAGATACGAAGGACGCCAGTTCCTCAATGGACCCACTGGCCGCTACCCCCTGCACGGCTACTGGCAACAAGGCAGGACCGTCCCGAGACAGTAGAGCAGATTCCCCCAAAACCACATCCCCCAAACCCCCGCCCCCTGCCCCCTGTCACTCCCAGGTCCTACCTTATTGCCGGTGCCAAACGTAGCACAGGGGTCAGGAACATCTCGGCCGGTGGCCAAGGCTCCAGCAGCAAGGGCGGACGCCCCTCTGCGAGCCAGGCCTCCCTCGGCCAAACCAGTGGAACAGATGGACACCTGTGCATCCCGCTCCACTGATACAGGTTGCACGAACAGCTTCTGCACACCCTTCCTACCCCCCTCCCCCTCAGAGGCTACAGACACTGACCTGCAGCCCTGACCCTGCTCTTTGCCTTCTCCTGCACCCTTCCGGCGCCAGACAGCCACCTCTGGGAACACAGGGCGGCCGTCATGCAACCGTCTGGGAGCCGAAAGGGCAGCCATCAGAAGAGAATCCTGACCCCCACCCTTCCCCTCCCCAATCACCGGCACTGCTCCAATACCAAATGCCTGACGCTCAGCAGGCACTGAGTCAGCAGACCCCCTGCGGGTAGAACAGGAACCTGTAGTCCCCCGACGAAAATCCTGCTGGACATCTGTCTGGCAGAACGGCAAAGACTCCTCCTGGGATCTCCGGTGATGCTGCAGCTTCAGGTCAGTAACAGACCCGCGGCGATATTCACACTTCCGGGTTAACCCGGAAGTGACATCAGCGGTCTGATGGCAGCCATCTTTCAGCACAGTACTGCCCGGGGAAAGCCCTGCTAACGCCTCCTCCTGCGGGGGAATCCCAGCAGCTGCAGAGACAGCAGCACTCGAGCTCCAGCGGCCATCTTGGAATCGGCGTGTAGCTGACAACGGCTCTGGAAATGCCGACAACGCCGCGGAAACAGTCCCAGAAATCAGCTGCTCAGCTCTCCTTTCTTCTCTCATCTCTCCTACCCGATGCACTGGTACTGCGGCCATTTTTGAAGCCCGCGGATCTCTGCGGGTCAGGACCTCGCCCCCAAGCTCCCCGGGGGCATCAGACATCAGGGAATACACCGGACTAGGAAGAGCCGTCCCAGCAGTCACTGAAGCCTCCTCCGTCAGCCCAGCAGTAGCCGGCAGGTAAGACACTCTAGGATCTTTAATATGAAATGAAGATGACATTCTGTTCTCTACTGCACCCGGAAAAGGTAAGGGGGGATAGCAGAACCGTCGGGAATCCACCGGCCGTCCCACCCCTGGGGGCCCCCCCCTGAACTGCACCCTGTACTGCCCAGCGATCATAATTCTGATAGAGCTCCGTGAGGGACCCAAGACCCTGGGTTTTCAAGGACATAATCTGTGTATACTATTCTCTCAGGGCCAGCTTCACCCCCTTTCGATAGGTTTTATAGGCCACCCATTCCTCCCCGGGAATGGTGGCCTGCAGGCTCTCCAGGTGGGAGAGCTGGGCTTGCAGCTGGGCCGCATCCTCCTGGAGACCCTGAAGCCACCGCACCGCCGCCACGATTTCAGCTGGGGCCCTACCTGGCTGTTGGAAGGAAGGAAGGCCCGACCCCCCGTCCTCATCCTCACTGGAGGAGGTAGAGGCCTCCTCCAGGACCTGAGGCGGAGGGGGGAACCCGCCTCCCCCAGTGCCGTACTGCATGGTCCTCCAGGGTCTCCCCAGGGCCTCTCCCTGCTTCCACCCAGCCTCCGCACCCTGCCTGGGGAGGAGACAAGAGCCCCCTCCCTGGGGTAGCGGGCCCAAACCTCCATACCTGTGGGTCCCTCTTCCCTGGCCAGGCACAGTCCTACCTGGGGGGTCCCCCACCAGGGGCACCGGCTGTTCCAGGCTACTGGTACCTCCATTCGGTGGCAGAGAAGGAGGCCCACCAGTCTTGGTAGGCCTCTGGGCCTGGGCCTCTCCTGCTGGAGGTGGCCCAGGATCCGACATCCAGGCTCCAACTGCTCAGCTAGGCTCCGCCCCCTAGCAGGAGCTCTGCACAGTAGGTCCTCACACCTCCACTGCTGAGGAGCAACTGAGTGGAAATTTTGAATTTATTAGACAAGCAACAAAAAGACATACAAAAAGCAAAAACAATCAACCCAACCAAGTCCCACACCCCCCCAAAACCCCCACCCCCCCGACATAGCACAACAACAGGAATCACAACCCCCCGTGACCCACCTCCCCAAACCCACCACCAAACCCAGCAACCAACACACGTGCCCCTCCCCCACCAACAACCTGCAAGAGTCCAAACAATGCCCATGTCCCACCCTCCCCCCCCTCAGTCCAATGTCCATACCTGATCCAACCCCCCCCTGTAACAACACCCCAAAGCAGTCCAAACATTGTCCATTTGTGTTTGCAGACCCACACCCCTCCCCCGCACAACAACCCCCACCAGTCCAATTGTTTGTTCTGTCCACTGGTTGGGGACTGCCAGACTCCACCCCCCAACCACCCAAATACAGAGTCCCCTGTCCCCATCCCCTCCCCTGCAGAGGGAGCAGCAGCTCCCCCCTCCCTCCACCCCGATCCCCGCCCCCCCCCATCCACCCCACAAAAACAAACACAGCAAAAGTAACCCGCCCCCCCCCCACCCCCCAAACAAAAACATAAGGGCACCTTGAGCCCGTCCCCAACACAATCCCACCAAAAACATAACCAATTATACAAAGCAAAAGATAAACAAAAGATAAACAGAACCCAGTGCTGCCCTGCAACCCAGACAGCAGAACGGGATGCACAGGACACGAAATGGACGGACATAAACACAAAAACAATTGGGACAGCCACCCCCAAGGAGAAAGGGAGAGCGGAGAAGTGGTCTAAACTCTGCAGCACCAGCTCACCCCCCCCCCCTTCCGGGAGAAAAACAACCCCAAAATCCTACCCAGCAACAAACCCCAGGGAAGGGAACGCTCCCCCTCCTGTCACACCCCCCTCCCCATGGAAACAAAACAACCCCAAAGCCCTACAGGGACGAGAACCCCAGGGAACCCCTCCCCCTCACGGGGGGCGGAGGGTGAGGTGACGCCACAGACGCTCCCAACGATGAGCCTCCACCACCCGCCGTTCGCGTTGCGCCATGCAGGACACTTCCTCCAAAATGTCCCGCACCACCTCGTCGAGGGGCAGGACCAACCCCCGGGTCGAGACATGACAGCGCGCTTGCCACAGGTGGTAGCGCACTACAGCCGTGACGAGGTAGAGGGTCCCGGAGTCCTGCCTTAGAGGAAAGGACCAGGCCCCGTACACCCACTCCGCATACGTGAGGAGGGAAAGGTCGCGCAGGTGAAGAGCAGCGGACACCAACCGGCAGGCTTCCACGTTAAAGGGGCACTGCCGGAGGAAATGGTCCATGGTCTCCGTCTGCCCTTCACACCCGGCCCTCGAACAGACCCGCTCGGCCTGTGACCTGTACTTGAGGTTGTCCCTCACGTACAAACGCCCGTGGAAAGACAACCAGGCCACATCCCGAACCTTCTTCGGCAGCCGAGGGGAGTTCAAATGCCGAAGGCCCTGCTGCATCACATCCGCTGGACAGTCCCGCAGGGCCCACCGTGGTTGAAAGTGGGAGGCGAGTACCATCCGGTACAATCCTTTCCGCCCCAAGGACTGGGCGAGCGGGTCGGTCACCCCCCACCGCCGAATGAGCCCCACCATCGCAAATACGTACGATGGGGCCTGTTCCCCGCTCCGGCGCACACGTGGGACCGAGGACGCCCCCTCCCACTGCTCGCAGAAGCAGGAGAACCACTCCCGATAGGAGGCCACCCACCAAACCCCACCCCCTTCCCGCATCCTACCTACGTGAAACGCCATAGACAGGACTGACAGGAAAACAAGAGGGTGCAACATACCTAAACCGCCCTCTGCCCGATCCAGGCAAACGATGTTGCGCTGGACAGGGTTCAGGCGGTTCCCCCACAGAAAACAGAAGAAGACGGCACTGACAGACACCTGACGGGACAACGGAAGAACGAAGACCATGGCCACGTGCAGAAAGAGGGGAAGCAGAAACATCCCGAGGAGTTTGATCTTCTCCTCGAACGTACACCTCCACCCCCTCCACCGCAGCACCCGACACCGTGCAGTCTCAAGACAACGATCCCAATTGGACTCCGCACAGTCCTCCGACCCGAAGACGAGGCCCAAAACACGGACCTCCCCCACGGGAGGAGGAAAGGGGGCGCAGGAAGGCGGGGAGGCCTCCGAGGGGCCCAACCACAGCGTCTGGCACTTGCTGTGATTGACAACAGAGTGGGCTACCTCCAAGTACTACTCCTCGGCCTCCCGCAGGGCCTCTACCCCTTCAGTGCCGTCCACGCAAACTGAGATGTCGTCAGCGTAGGCAACGACGGTCACAGGGGGCGCACCAGGCGCCTCCAGGCCCCGCAACCCACCTGAGGACAATCTCCGGAGGAAGGGGTCGAGGGAGAAGACATACAGCAGGGGGCTCAAAGGGCACCCCTGCCGCACCCCCGAGGCGACACCAAACGGCCGTCCGAGCCACCCGTTAATAAACGGGAAGCTCACCCCCCCTCGGTACAGCGCCTGCACGACGAAGAGGAAACCTGTGGGGAGGCCGAAGTGCTGGAGCACCACCCACAGGTACCGGTGACTGACTCGATCGAAGGCTTTGGACTGGTCCAAGGAGACCAACCAATGGTCCCGTTGGAGCGACCGGCCTCTCTCCACCACCTCCCGGACTGTGGCGACAGCATCCAGAACCCCTCTCCCCCGAACGGAACAATACTGGGAAGGGGCAGCAAAACGCCCGACACCTCCACCAGTCGGTTGGCCAAACACTTGGCCAGAATCTTCCGGTCCGCGTTCAGAAGAGAGAGCGGCCGCCAAAAGTCCAAGGAGCTATCCTCCTTCCCCTTGGAGAGCAGCAGCAGGACAGACTCGCGAAATGACCGCGGGAGAAACCCCGTGTCCATGATCTCCTGAAACAGGGAGGTCAGGAAGGGGGCCAGCTGGGCGATGAAAGTGCGATAGAACTCCACAGGGAGCCCATCGCGCCCAGGCACCTTCCCCAACGGCATGGCACGAATCGCCCTCTCCACCTCCACCTGCTGAATCGGAGCAGCGAGTGCATCAACCTGTACCTGGACCACAGCCGAATACACCGGGGGAAGGCCCAGGTACTCACGGATATGGGTGAGGTCCACGGGGCGATCCCCAAACAGGTCCGAGAAGTATTCCCCCACCATCCGCAAAAGGTCTTCCTGGGAGGTATGAATGGTACCGTCCTCGCCCCGTAGGGCCATGACCTCCCGACGCCGGACCCTCTCCTTGCAAGTCAGGAAAGGGTCTGGAGCGGCGACCCCACCAGCCGCCCCCTCGAAGCATAGGGAGGCATGGCGATCATAAAGCAGGCCACGGAGCTGGACCCGCACCTCTTCCATCTCCTCCCGCGCTGCCCCTCGGGATACCAAACGATCCAGCGACCTCCGGAGGACAGTGTAAGTGAGGTAGCGGGATCGAGCCATGGAGGTACCCCGGGAACGGAAGAGTTGGCGGGCACGCGTCTTCACCTCGTCCCACCACGCGCCACGGGAAGGAAAAACACCCAACAGGGTCTCCTGGTCTGCGAGAAAGGCCAAGAACTCCTGAACCACCTCTGATGTTGCCAACAACTGCACATTCAGTCGCCACAGGCCAGGACCCCTGCTGAGCTCCTCGTGGTTAGCCAGGAAGGACACGGAGAGGACGCGGTGGTCCGAAATGTCAACCGCCTGCAGCTGCGGAGGGGAACACTCCACCCGGGCACTCACATATATCCGATCGATACGACTCCTGCAGGTCCCATGGTAGTAGGTGAACCCCGGCGACCGCGGAAAGGCCCGGTGGAAAACATCCACTAGATCAGCCGTCCGGGTCATCTCGGCCAAAAAGAGGCCCTCGTAACTGGGTGGGCAACAATCCCCCCTCGGTCCTGCAAAAAGGTGGTGGTGTTGAAATCCCCGGCTTGGACCACCAAACGGGAGGTGTGTAAGTAGGGGCGGATGACCCGAAAAAGGTTCTTCCGCGCCATCTTAGACTGGGGGCCGTAGACCACCACGAAACGAAACCGATGGGGCCCGCAGTAGCCATCTAAGAGCAAGCACCGGCCCTGCTCCAGTTCCCACATGTACTGCACCTGAAATCGGTTAGACGTGAACAAAACCGCCACTCCTGCGTACGGCTGGGCCGCAAGTGACCAGTACGAAGGACCCCACCTCCACTCCCGCTTCGCCCGATGAAGGCTAGCGAGCGAGGTGAGCCTGGTCTCCTGCAGGAAGATGACATCCAGCCCACTCGTGGAAAGAAAATCATAGGCCGTAGCCCGCGCCTGGTCCGTAAAAATGCTGGCCACGTTGATAGTGGCGCACGAGAACGCAGGAGTGCACGCCATGCCTAGTTCGTGTGCAGTGACCCTTTCCTCCTCTTCTCACCATACCCTGGATCCCCGGAATCCCGTTTGCAGGACAAGCCCGCGAGCTGGAGCAACTCCTCACGGTCCACGTTGACCACCTCGAGGATCTCCTCCTCCTCCTGCTCGACCCTGTCACCCCACAAGGCGCTAGTGTCCCTGAGACCACCATGCAAAGCTGTCGCAGGGGCTAACCCAGCTCCCATGGGGTGAGGGGGCACGGACAGGTCAGGGGTCGGAGGAATGATCTCCTCCGTGGGGTCCACCACCGGTGCCGCCCCCCCTCCCCGGACAAAGACTGAGACAACGGACCAGTGCCCACCCCCGCGGGGGAGGCCGGGACGGCCGGGTCAGCAGGGGGCTCCTGCGAAGGCCCAGCACCCAACTGCGGGGGCAAAGACCCGTCCTCCCTCACCCGTCGGGCGCCAGTATCCACCTTGATTGGAGGACCCTGACCGCGGCGCGCCTTCGACACTTTTGAAGGCCGCCGCTGAGGAAGAGGGGCCGCCCCCGCCACTAACCGTTCCGAGCGCCGCACAGGAAGCCCTGCCTCCACAGGCATGCCCTCATCCGCCTCAGCCGCATCAGCAGCCAAAAAGACGAAACGATTGATGTCCAACACGGGCTCTGCATCCGGCAATGGGGATGTCTCCCATTTCTTCCTTTTGGACTTGCCACCCTTAGAAGGGACCGTGGTCTATTCCTGAGGTGGCACCACCCGCAACCCACTATCCTGTCGTGACACATCAACCTCCACCACATCAACCCTCTCCTCCCTCCTACCCAAATCCCCTCCCCCTGGTGGCTCCCTCGGTTCGATGGACTCCTCCACCCTAGGGCCCCCGGACTCCTCCTGAGGGAGGGGGTCCTCCACAACCTCCTCCCACACAGGAGCCCGAGGTGGGGCGACGGCATCCCCCCCCCCGGTCCATTGTGTGATGCGGAGGGGCAGCGGGCAAAGGGGTGGCCCAACTCCCCGCAAAGGTTACACCGGATAAGCAAATACCCGGCCGAGGCATGACCCCGTCCACCACAACGGGTGCAGACCTGCTCGGGACAGTTCATGCTCAGATGACGGAATGAGCCACAGCGGTGACACTCACGAGGTTGCCCGGAGTAATAGCACAAGATGCGATCCCGAACGAGGAAACCGGCTGAGGGCACGTGCTGCACCACGTTTCCCACCTCACGCAAACGGATCCTACCTTTCCACGACCCGTCCCACACCCCTAGGGGCCCATTGCCCTTAACCAGGGGTGCGAGGAGCACCGCATGGCGCGACAACCAAAACTGGATGTCCTGCCCTGGGAGTGACTCATTCCGGGATAGGATGGTCACAGGTACCGTCCCCTGGCGAGAGATAGGCACAACACGAAAGTCAGCCCACCCTCCCTGCCCCCTCTGCTGCTGGTATCGGTCCCAGAAAATCTCCAGCCCCCGTCTCAGCATGAAACTCACATCATATTCAATGGTGTTGTTCATGTGGATGAAGGCGTAGAGATCCCCCGGGAGAAACCCCAGCCCAAGGACCATCCTCAAGACCTGTTCCCTGGCTGGAGGGGGCCCCTCCCCAGCCCACCGGAGCTGCGCCACGTTGCGCCGTCTGACCTCACCCCCTACCCCTCGGAACCCTCCCCCACCTCCTCCCCCTCCTGCAGGACCATTCCCCTGGGAACCCCCCCTCCCCCCAGCCCCACCTGATGACCCCGGAGTGGTGCCGGACCCCCTCAGAGCCTCTGCAAAGGTACTGGGGGGGGGGAACTGACCCCCCAGCTCCCATCCCCTGCTCTCCTCCTTCCTCTCCTGCATCTACCTGCACAGGACCCTGCTGCTGCTGCTGGTCTGCAGGATCCTCAGCCACCTCACAGAGGGCGACCTGGGGGCTGGGCAGGACCAGCTCCGCAAAGACAGAGTCAGGGATACTATCCCTTCCGGATCCCTGGGTGCCACCGAGAACCTCCGGAGCACCCCCTTCTGCCACATCTTGCTGCTGCCGAAAGGCAGCAAAGGCCCCTGGAGGGCCGGTCGGGGTCTCCAAAGCCAATTGTATGGCATCACGGACCTGGTTCTCGGTAACACCCAGGGGACCAGAAAGCCCCCCCCAAACCCCCGTCCCGTGTTCCTGACCAAGCGCAAAGCTCCTGGGTTTCAGCCACCACTACCGGGGACGGACCCCGATCCCCTCCGTTCCCGGGATCCATGGGGACCACCCCATCCCCCAACCCCACTGATAGCAGACCCGTCCCCCCATCAGGACCAACCACTACCGCCTTCCCCACTACTAGACCAGTCGTCTGCTCCCCCTCTCCCTCCGCCAGACCCTCCACCGACCCACCGTCTGCTACCCCCTGTAAGGCTACCGGCAATAAGGCAGGACCTTCCCGAGACAGTAGGGCAGATCCCCCCAAAACAAATCCCCCCAAACCGCCACCCCCCTGCCCCCCATCACCCCCGGGTCCTACCTTATTGCTGGTGCCAGACGTGGCACAGGGATCCGGAACATCCTGGCAGGTAGCCAGGGCTCCAGCAGCAAGGGTGGACGCCCCTCTGCGAGCCATGCCTCCCTCGGCCAAACCGGTGGGACAGACGAACACCTGTGCATCCTGTGCCACTGACACAGGTTGCACGGACAGCTGCTGCACACCCTTCCTACCCCCCTCCCCCACAGAGGCTACAGGTACGGACCTGCAACCCTGACCCTGCCCTTTCCCTTCTCCGGCACCCCCCCGGCGCCAGACAGCCACCTCCGGGAACACAGGGCGACCGTCATGCAGCCGCCTGGGAGCCGGAAGGGCAGCCATCAGAAGGGAATCCTGACCTCCACCCGTCCCCTCCCCAAACACCGGCACTGCTCCACTACCCAATGCCTGACGCTCAACAGACACTGCGTCAGCAGACCCCCTACGGGAAAAACAGGAACCTGTATTCCCCTGGCAAAAATCCTGCTGGACGGCTGTCTGGCAGGACGGCAAAGACTCCTCCTGGGATCCCCGGTATTTCTGCAACTTCAGGTCAGTAACAGACACGCGGCGATATTCACACTTCCGGGATAACCCGGAAGTGACAGCAGCAGTCTGATGGCAGCCATCGTTCAGCGCAGCACTGCCCGGGGAAAGCCCTGCTAACTCCTCCTCCTGCAGGGGAATCCCGGCAGCTGCAGGGACAGCAGCACTCGATCTCCGGCGGCCATCTTGGAACCGTCGTGGAGCTGAGACCGGCTCTGGAAATGCCGATAATGCCGCGGAAACAGTCCCAGACATCAACCGCTCAGCTCTCCTTCCTTCTCTCCTCTCTCCTACCCGATGCACTGGTGCTGCAGCCATTTTCAAATCCCGCGGATCTCTGCGGGTCAGGACCTCGCCCCCAAGCTCCCCGGGAGCATCAGACATCAGGGAAGACACCGGTCTAAGAAGAGCCGTCCCAGCAGTCACGGCAGCCTCATCTTTCCACCCAGCAATAGCCGACAGGTAAGACACTCTAGGATCTGTCATATGGAATAATGATGACATTCTTTTCTCAACTGCACCCGGGAATGACAAGGGGGGATAGCAGCAACCCTGAAGATCCACCGGCCATCTCACCCCCGGGGGCCCCCCCCAGACTGCACCTATACTACGATCCCACTTATCATAGTTGTCAAAGAGCTCCGTGAGGGACCCACAACCTTGTCGTTTGAGGTAAACTATTTCCTGGTGTTTGCCCTTCAAGGCCCGCTTCACCCCCTTTCGATAGGTTGTATAGGCCACCCATTCCTCCCCGGGAATGGTGGCCTGCAGGCTCTCCAGGTGGGAGAGCTGGGCTTGCAGCTGGGCCGCCTCCTCCTGGAGACCCCGAAGCCGCCGCACCGCCGCCACGATTTCATCTGGGGCCCTAGCTGGCTGCTGGAAGGAAGGCAGGCCCGACCCCCCGTCCTCATCCTCACTGGAGGAGGTAGAGGCCTCCTCCAGGACCCGAGGCGGAGGGGGGAACCCGCCTCCTCCAGTGCTATACTCCACGGTCCTCCAGGGTCTCCCCAGGGCCTCTCCCTGCTTCCACCCAGCCTCCACACCCTGCCTGGGGAGGAGACAGGAGCCTCCTCCCTGGGGTAGCGGGCCCAAACCTCCATACCTGTGGGTCCCTCCTCCCTGGCCAGGCACAGTCCTACCTGGGGGGTCCCCCTCCCGGGGTGCCGGTTGTACCAGGCTTCCTTCCTCCCCATTTGGTGGCAGCAGAAGAGGCCCACCAGGCTTGGTAGGCCTCTGGGCCTGGGCCTTTCCTGCTGGAGGTGGCCCAGGACCCGACATCCAGGCTCCAACTGTTCGCTAAGCTCCGCCCCCAGCAGGAGCTCACTCAGAGAGGTCCTCCCTCTAGCTCTGCTGAACAGCAACTGAGTGGAGGGACCACTCGTGTGGCAGCAGTATTCGACTGAGTTTGTCTGCCCATGAATTTTGAATGCCCGGAAGGTATACCGCAAACAGGTGAATTTGTAACTCTCTGGTGAGGGCCCATAGTCGCAAAGCTTCATTGTATAGCGACAGAGAACCTGTTCCGCCTTGCTTGTTCACATAGAACATAGCTACCTGATTGTTGGTTTGGATTAGAACTGTTTTGTTGCTGAGATGTCTTTGAAAGACTTGAATAGCATTGAAAATGGCTCTCAGCTCTAGGAGGTTTATGTGAAGGGAAACCTCCTGTGGGTCCAAAGACCCTGAGTGGAAAGATCGTGCAAGTGGGCCCCCAGCCCATCTTGGACGCATCTGTGGTCAGGGTGGTTTGGCACAGAAGCTGCTGGAAAGGAGATCCTACAAGAAGGTTTTCCAGGGATTGCCACCATTGCAGAGACGAAATCAGATGTGTGGTGATTCTGATTTTGTCTGTTAGTCGACCCGAGGCTTGTGACCACTGAGAGGAAAGGGTCCACTGGGCTGCTCGCGTGTGGAGGCGAGCATAGGGAACCACATGGACAGTAGATGCCATGTGTCCCAGCAGTTGAAGCATCTCCCGAGCATTTAGGAATACTTTCATAGATGCTTGAGATGCCAGTTGTATTATATTTTAGACAGCGTGGCTGTGGCAGGAAAGCCTTTGACTGCCGTGTGTCTAGACGAGCCCCTATGAACTCGAGAGATTGAGAGGGGGTGAGATGAGATTTTGGGAGGTTTATGACTAGTCCCAAGTATTGAAGAATTCTCATTGCTCGAGAAACAGCGAAACTGGCCTCTGGAGCTGTTGATGCTTGAATGAGCCAGTCATCTAAGTAAGGGAAGACAAATATTCCTAGAGTCCTCATAAATGCTGCTATCACTGCCATGCATTTTGTGAAGACTCTTGGAGAAAAGGCTAGTCCGAAGGGAAGAACTCTGTACTGGACGTATCTTCCTTGGACCAGAAATCGAAGGAACTTCCTGTGATCTGAGTGGATGAGAATATGCGTGTACGCATCTCTTAGATCTAGAGAACATAGACAGTCCTGACTTTGGAGGTATGGTAAAAGCGTTCCGAGGGAGATCATTTTGAACTTTTCTTGGACCAAATATTTGTTTAATTCTCTGAGGTCTAATATAGGCCTGTGTCCCCCTGTCTTTTTTGGAATAAGAAAGTAGGGGTAGTAAAACCCTGTCCCCTGTTGGGGAATGGGTACTTCTTTGATTGCTCCTTGAGTTAGAAGTGATGTGACCTCCTGCCACAAGAGGTCGGTGACAGGGGACTGAGAATTGAACTGCTTTACTATTGTAGGTGGGGGCAAGTTGAGAAAATGAAGCATGTACCCCAGTTGTACAATGGACAGAGTCCAATTTTCTGATGTTATTTGTTGCCATCTTTTGGCAAAATAGCATAGTCTTCCTGGAATGGTCAAAGGTTCTGGACCTCTTAGGGGCAGAATGACTAAGTTCTCTAGACAGAAGTCAAAGAACCTGAGGGGGCTGGGTCTGTTGAGCCAGTTGAGCTTTTTGAGCTTGCGGCTTTCTTTGCTGTCTGTTCTGTTGTTGCCCCTTCTGGGGAACATGAAGCAGACAGTGAGTTTGATGGGTGTAAGATTGGTAAGGCTTCTTTTTTCTTAATGAAAAAGGGTTTTTTGAATATCTTCTTTTTTGCTGGGTTGGCTATAGACCTTGACAATCTGTTTAAAGTAGTATTGTCAGATTCAAGCTGATTAGCCTTGTCCTGCCAGTCCTTGCCAAAGAGATTTTCTCCTGTGCAAGGAATGTTTCCCAGCTTTTCTTGCACCCACTGTTCTAAGTCTGATGCTTGAAGCCAAGCAATACGACGTGCTCCTATGGATTTAGCAGAGCTTCTGCTAATACATTCAAAGCAATCAAAGGTAGCACGGTTCATGAAGTTAGAGACATTCTGGGCATGCTTGACCAGAATAAAGTAGTCTGCTCTTTTTTTCTCTGAAACACAAGGACTAAAGAGCTGGTTAAAAGATAGAAAGCAGAGGGTTGGGCTAAATGGCCAATTTTCCCAATGGAGAAAGGTGAATAGTGGTGTACCCCAGGGATCTGTGCTGGGTCCGCTGCTTTTTGACATATTCATAAATGACCTGGAAAGGGGAATAACGAGTGACGTTATCAAATTTGCAGATGACACAAAACTATTTAAAGTTGTTAAAACCCAAGAGGATTGTGGAAAATTGCAAGAGGATCTTGATAAATTGGAAGACTGGGCATCAAAATGGCAGATGAAATTTAATGTGGACAAGTGCAAAGTTATGCACCTAGGGAAGAACAACCCAAACTATTGTTACACGATGCAAGGTTCCACATTAGGAACCACCACCCAGGAAAAAGATTTAGGCGTCATTGTGGATAACATGTTAAAACCCTCGGCCCAGTGTGCAGCGGCAGCCAAGAGAGCAAATAGAATGCTAGGTATCATAAGGAAAGGAATGGAAAATAAAACAAAAGATATTATAATGCCTCTATACCGTTCCATGGTGAAACCGCACCTTGAATATTGTGTGCAATTCTGGTCGCCGTATCTTAAAAAGGATATAGCGTTATTAGAAAAGGTTCAGAGAAGAGCCACCAAAATGGTAAAGGGGATGGAAGGATACTCCTATGAAGAAAGGCTAAAAAGGTTAGGGCTCTTTAACCTGGAAAAGAGACGGCTGAGGGGAGATATGATAGAAGTCTAAATTAATGAACGGAGTGGAACGGGTAAACGTAGATCGACTGTTTAGGTTATCAGAATATAGGAAGACTAGGGGACATGCAATGAAGCTACTATTTAAGACTAATAAAAGAAAATCTTTTTTCACTCAGCGTGTAATCAAACTCTGGAATTTGTTACCGGAGGATGTAGTAAAGGCTGTTAGTGTAGCTGGGTTTAAAAAAGGTTTGGACAAGTTCCTGGAGGAAAGGTCCATAAACCATTATTAAGAAGGGACCCAGGATATCAGTGCTTGACCTAGTACAAGCATTGCAGAACCTGTGTCTTTTGGGGAAACTGCTATTTATGTATGAGCTAGATTGGCCACTGTTGGAAACAGGATACTGGGCTTGATGGACCTTGGTCTGACCCAGTATGGCATATCTTATGCTCTTATGTTCTTATGTTCTTATGAGCTCTAAGTCTTTTGTGACTTCTTCCAGGAACATTCCCATATAAAGAATGTAGAAACTGATCCTGGCTCCTAGCATGGAGGACTGAAAGCATCGACGGCCAAAGGCATCGAGAGTCCTGGATTCACGGCCTGGAGGATTAGAAGAATGTGTTTTAGCACTCTTGATCCTTCGCATGGCCGATTCCACTACCATTGAATGGTGTGGTAACTGAGGTTTTTGAAAACCAGAACAACTTGGCACTCAGTACATAGTGTCAAGGCATCAGGAATGTGAGATATTGTTAAAGGGCTTTCCCGCATTCTCAACATTAGATCATGTAAGATCTTTTGAATGGGAAGCATCGCTGCTTCCTTGGGAGCCATAGGGTATTGTAGAATTCTTAATTATTCCGCCCTAAGTTCTTTTTCTGAAATCACAGTGATTGCAAGACCCTTTGCTAAATCATGTATGAAATCCTGGAAGGACATATCCTCTGGAGGAGACATCCTGCGTTGAGGAGAAGGAACTGAATCTTCTAATAGATTTGCTCTGGTACCGATAGAATCATCAGAGTCATCAGAATCGGAAGACTCAAGCACCGGGTGCTCCTGTAACGCATGGTATCGGTACCATTCGAAGTCGGTACCGAAATGTCTCGGCATGGGGGGAAGCAGTCCTGTTCAAGCAGGTACTGTCAGTACCAGTACCGATGTCGGTACCGATACCTGTTGAACTGTCAGTTGCGATCTTAGCAGTACAGAAGCTGCTAAGAGGGCTGCTAGACTGCATTCGATAGCGATGATTCTGCGATCCATAGCTCCTGCCAATGCCTGGGTGCCGGTACCGGTGGAAGCGGCTATGACCCCAGAACATGGCACCAGTAGTTCCGCAGAGGTGGAGGCCTCTGGAACATCCTGGAGCCACGTTAATGCTTTGGAGCCCGAAGACTCCCGCTGGGGCTGTTTTGCCGGTAAAGTATCCTCAAGGGAAACGCCAGTGGCATCTCAATACTTTGAAGAAGATTTACCCTTCGAGGACTGGCTAGTCTTAGAAGACTTAATTTTGGCTATCTGAGTTCCATGGGAGGAAGATGAAGCCCTGGAAGATGTCGATGCAACTGACATCGTGTCAGTGGCAAAAAGGGTACCGAGTTTTGCAGCTCTATCCTGCAGGCCCCTTTTGGTCATCCTCATGCAGGAGAGACACTCTGTTGGACAATGTTCAGGACCCAAACATTTTAGACACCAATCATGGGTGTTGGTGACGGAAATGGTACCGCCACATTTTGAGCATTTTTTTTTTAAACCACTAGCTGGTTTGTCCATGCTTGAAGAAAAATGGGCCTAGTGCC
Organism: Ichthyophis bannanicus; assembly: GCA_033557465.1. Classification (NCBI taxonomy): domain Eukaryota; kingdom Metazoa; phylum Chordata; class Amphibia; order Gymnophiona; family Ichthyophiidae; genus Ichthyophis; species Ichthyophis bannanicus. Next base: position 235,074,126 of record CM066043.1, on the reverse strand, counting down.
CAAAATGGCGCCTAGCACCAGAAACAGGGAAAGATCCCTGAAGAAATACAAGTTTGTTTGTTTTTTTAGGAAAGAAGAAGAAGAGAACCGGCGGTACCGGTAGGCGTTGAATGAAGGCAGATGCGACCACAAAAAAACAAGAAATAAAAGTACATTTTCTGCAGTGGCAGGGTACCTCGTCCTGTCGGCTCCAAGGAAAACGAAGAACTGAAGTGAGAGAGTACAGAGGCGGGAAGGCAGCACGCATGTGCTGTGGGATGCTCCCAAAAGCTTTCCTATTGAATGCTGGGGAGCGTTCCCGCGCGGGCTCCATCGGTACCGATGATACCCATATATGAAGACTACATTCCTGCTTGTTCCTGGAGATATGATGTGTCCTAAAATAGCTAGCTATGAATGCAGTTTAAGGCTTCCTTTTAAACTGGTCTAATAATGGAGTCAAACAGAAGCAAATCTGGGATAAAGTCAACTTGCTTTGATATGGATTCATCAAGGATCACTGATCTGTTGGAACGATGATATAGCCGACTACAGCCTGTCAAGTGGCTCTTCATGAACCATGTTCCACAGCTACTTGTTTGTTTGTGAACTAATTAAATGAACCCACAATATTCTTGCAGGTTTAAAGCAGTTGGAGAACCCTGCTAGGATAGGAGTTCATGCATCTTGGAATGTTTTGGGATTTGTAATCTTGATGGACGAAGAAAAGCAGGATTATAAAATATGATTACGCAATGTGAGGACAGGTAAAAGTATAGATTAGCTCAGCTTTCTCCTGTGGAACCAAAACTATTTAGCAACCCATTAACCCATTATCACATCCATTAATCTTACCACTGCCCCTAGTGACCCATGTCCAGCTAGTTGGATCAAAGAATTACGCCAAGAACTTAGTCCCGCTATAAGCAGAATCACAAACCAATCCCTCTCCATAGGATCTTTCCCTCAAAGCCTGAAATTTACTTCAATCCGCCCAGTATTAAAAAACAACAAACTTGATTCCTCCAAAGTTGAATCCTTTCGCCCAATATCAAGCATCCCCCTACTCGCCAAAATCATTGAAAAGGTAGTTCAACGACAAATCCAACAACATATTGACGATGTAGCTCCACTGGATCCATCTCAACATGGCTTCAGAGAAGCTCATGGTGTCGACACCATCCTCACAACTCGCTTCAATGATCTAGTTACAGAACTTGATAACATCCGCCAGGGATTTGTCCTCATTTTCATGGATATTGCTGCAGCCTTTGATTCAGTCAACCATGAAACTCTGATACTCCGTCTTGTGGAGAAAGGAATACAAGGCTCAGCTATAGCATGGTGCAAGTCCTACCTATCTAACAGATGGCAACAAGTCAGAACAGATCCCATGACTTCTGACCCATTCCCTCTCAATCAAGGTGTACCTCAGGGTTCATCCCTATCTGCATTAATGTTCAACATATATATGCAACCAATTTGTACCCTAATCCGCTCCTTCAACATCCAGTGCCTAGTCTACGCAGACGACGTCCTAATCTACTCACCATTCCTGATTGATCAACCTGACTTTTCACCTATATCAAGCTGCTTCAAAGCTGTATCACAATGGCTTACAACACAAAATTTAAGGATCAACCATAGTAAAACAGATGTCTTATTCCTCACCAAGAACCAGATGTTCTCCCCACCCCCCACATTAAAAGTAAACAATATTGAGTTGATAGCAAAATCAACTATCCGCTATCTCGGCATCACGCTTGACCAACGACTCGACATGTTTACACATGTGAAGAACATCACGAAAGCAATTTACCATAAGGTCCGGATACTATATCACCTGCGCCCCCTATTGGACTTTAATGACTACCGAACTATCTTCCAAGCCTTGGTGCTCCCACATCTAGACTTTGCAAATATTATCCTTCATGGCCTCCCTCAGTCAACACTAGGACCTCTTCGCCTTGCAATGAATGCTGCAGCAAGGGTACTTGCAGGTACATCAAGAGCTAAACATATAACCCCAGTCATGATGGATCTCCACTGGCTTCCACTTCAGGCTAGAATCCAGTATAAGTCCCTAGTACTAACATTCAAAGCCCTAAGGAACCAGATCACCTCACCCATCAGCAAACTCATTCAAAGACGGCCGTTCAACAGGATCAGGAGATCTAATCAAGCAAACACTCTAGAGATCCCCAACATTCTAACTAAGTGCAAAAAGGCTACTGCCAATAGAGCCTTCTCCCTATTTGCACCCATGACCTGGAATGCCCTCCCCACTGAGCTCCGTTCCATCCCAGACCTATTGTCATTTAGAAAAGCCCTCAAACAACACCTTTTCCTCACATAACGCCTATCATGAAAGACCTACACTGGCTACCTCTTCAAGCCAGACTCCACTATAAGTCACTAATCCTGACCTTCAAAGCCATGAATAATAACCCACCCACACCAATCAGCAACCTAATTCACAGCACCCTCGAAAATAGAAACAGGAGAACTACTGCTACGAACACCTTAATAGTTCCTAAGATGATGACATCATGTACTAAAGCTACGTCAAACAGAGCTTTCTCAATATTCGCCCCTCTAAACTGGAATACACTTCCCCATGAAATCCGTGGCATCAAAAGCCTAATACAATTCCGAAAAGCCGTGAAACACCATTTGTTCACAAAATGTTACCCAGAAGTTATCCTGGACACTCACACATCTACCAAGCTTCCCACATACCCCAGATGCCTTAGCACTCTAATACAACCAGAAAATGGTTAGACTACACGATAGCCCTCAAGATAAACAAGATAACCATTTACCTGCTCCACCCACAGGAATTCACGCACAATATCCAATCGAGTATAGAATATTGTATAATTAAAGTATATATATATAGTATAAAGTTAACTGTACATAGTTTTCCCGGTTATCCCATGTATTATCTTTCCCTGTTCTTTGTAAACTCAATGTTGCTTGTATGCATTGCAGTATGTTTTGTTCATTGTACACCGCACTGATTTTAATAGCGCGGTTTAGAAGAAATGTTAAATAAATAAATAAATAAATCCATTACCCAGAATCCAATCCCAGAAACAACCACCCATCCTCACATCCTACACCCTACTCCACCCCACCCAAAATCCAACACCATAAATAAAATGACTAGCTCTACCACCATATCCCCTCTCTTATTTATTATTGGTACTGATCACACATCTTATTGATTAAACCTCTTATAAATATGTTGAAACCAAGCTATACTATATGTATAATTTCTCACCATACTATATGTATAATTTCTCACCATACTCCATGAATAATTACTCTGTAATTAGTTACCCCTGTTACCTCCAGGTTATCTCGTCCATGTTCAATGTAAAAACTCAATTGTCGTGTGACATTGCAGTATGTTTTTTGTTCAATTGTAAACCGCACTGATTTTAATAGCGCGGTATATAAGAGAAGTAAATAAATAAATAAAATAAATAAATAAAAACCCGTTCCCAAAGAGTATGCAGAAAGGGGGCTTGTGTGTTCACTACTCGGGAATCATTCATATCAGCCAACACTATGGGTAAAATATTATTTATCATCACCGCATTGCTTTTCAATGTATTTCCCAACATTACTAGTGTTGATGCCCAACACATCAGTTTTAGAACATTCGAGAATTTGTGAGTTGAAAATAAACACAACTGGAGCAATTTTACGAAGAGGTGTCCACTTTAAGGTGGGGCTGCCATCGCATATCCACGTGCGTGTTGCATCACACACACACAGCCTCTTATAGCACTCAACATAAAAGTATGTGCATTGATTTGATGGCGCACACTTTGCTGGTGGGCATACATGTGGAGAGAGTTTGAGTGGGGCGTGCAAGCATGCGTGTAGATTGCAAAAGATGAGAATTTACATGCATTCTTGCAAACTATAAGCATAGGATTTATAACAGCTTGCGACTCAACTTTACGTGCAATTTTTTGCCACTTACATTATTTTATAAAGACAAAGTACTGTAGCCACCCACTTATCTTTATAAAAGAGCACCCATGTAGGCTCTTCCTTATAAAATCACCCTCTTACAGTGCAGTATACATGATACTCTCTGTGTCTCTCGCCATTTGTATATACTCGTAGCAGTGATTTCATCCTGGTCACTGTGTGAAATCATGGTCATTTCTGGACCTTCCAGTATTTGGCATTTTCCCTTTCAAGCCATAGGCAAAGAAAGACAAAACATTTTTTAGGGGGGGGGGGGGAATTTTCACCAGCTCTCTTGAAAATGAGGTTTTTCAGCATATTTGAACAGAGCTCACACACCGAGGCCTCAGTTGAAGAGAGGGCCAACCAGGCAACTCTTAAAAATGCTGCTCACATCCTAGAATTCAAAGTCAGTAGTATTAGTGCAGCAATACTCACAATTGGATCCTCGAAAAGCTGGGAGGTCATTGAAGATTCCAAGTCAGTACATTCACTTTGATCCTGTCAAGAGATAAGCTGCATATAAGATATGTCTGGTGTAGGACTTTATATCTTTCTACATGACTATGTTGAATTTCATGTAATAAACAGGACCGTGCCAGCCTCAAAAATGGCAGGAGGCTCTGAAATGTCACATTTTATAAGAACCCTGTGATACCAGACGCGGTGATTTCATAGCTGCACTAAATGCCATAAAATGAAGGTCTGAGGCAAAGTGAAAGAAAGTTTTGTTCTGTTGTTATCCCTTCAGATGTTTATTCTATAGTACATTTACGACAGAAGGGCACTTTGTAATGAATTGGAAATTCTAGGCATTTTTTAATGGGTTAATTAAAACCTCAATTTCAAATATTCAGTTTTAGTATTCAGTTAGTCAGAGGTCAATATTCAGCAAGCTGACGATCAGTTAAAATTGTCCAGGTAAGTTTGTCTCAGTAACTTAACTGAATATTCACAGAAGACTGAACTGGTTAAGCTTAATCACTGAATATAAGCAGTTAAAGTTATTCAGACAAAGCCGGCTCCAGAGTTGATTCAAAGAGTTGGCGCTCTATGCAAACATGAAGCTCTTGGCTGTCAGAATCTATTCTTTAGCTTTGACTGCTACTGTTGCTCTTTCCCCCCTCAAAACACAACATAAGACATTAATAAGGCAGGCAAAGAGAGAATTTTTAAAAAAGCTTGCTATGGAAGCAAAAATGCATAATAAAAACATTTTCAAGTACATTCATAGTAAAAAAAACTGCGAGTCAATTGGATCATTGGATGATAGAGGGGTAAATAGGGGCACTAAGGGAGGACAAAGCCATAGCAGAGAGACTAAATTAATTCTTTCCTTCTGTTTTTACTAAAGATGATGTAGTGAAGTTACCCATGCCTGAAATGGTATTTAAAAGTGATGTATCCGAAGAATTGAAAGAAATATCGATAAACCGGAAAGACGTATTACAACTATTTGATAAACTGAAGAGTAATAAATCACCTGGCCTGAATGGTATATATCCAAGGGTGTTGAAAGAACTGAAATATGAGATTGCAGACCTACTATTAGTAATATGTGAACTATCATTAAAATCATCTGTAGTATCTGAAGATTGGATAATGACCAATGTAATGCCAATTTTTAAAAAAGGTTCCAGGGATGATCTGGGAAATTACAGACTGGTGAGCCTGATGTCAGTACTGGGCAAAATGGTAGCAACCATTATAAAGAATAAAATTGCTGATCATGTAGACAGTTGTGGTTTAATGGGAGCAAGTCAACATGGATTTAGCCAAGAAAAAAGTTTTGCCTTACAAATCTGTTACATTTTTTTAAAAGTGTGAACAAACAGGTAGACCAAGCTGAACCTGTTGATAAAAAGGCCGATTCAGAACTGTGCATGTCCGGACTGAGTTGTACCCGATTCTGCAACCGTGGCAGCTTTATGTTCCTGCGGTTGCAGAATCAGGGCACTTGGACGACCCAGCATGCACAGCATTCTGATCCAGAATACGCCCGAGTGCCTACACGTCCCCACTGCTCAAAGCTCTAGCTGGTGTCCAGTGCCATGGCGCCGGCACATCCAGCCTGAGAGACCAAAAGCCACCTACCTATACAAACCATTGCCCCACCGCCCGACCCTCGGCAGGGGCAGCCAAGGCCAGGATGGGTGACAGAGACTCTCCCACAGCAGCCCTGTTGATTTGCCTTCAAGGTGGAATAAGACAGGCATCCAAATTGGGGCCACCAGACATACAGAGGCCCGACATGAATGGCCTCTGTATGTCTGGGTGCTTCGGCCTGCCCCTGCTTCTCCTCCAGGCCGCCTACTACCATCCCCATCCAGCATTTCCCGCACAAAGGCTGGAATCTGGTGCAGCAGCTGAGCGCGGATAGTATGTCCAACCCGGACGTACAACCCCGCTATTTGGACCTCAGAATCAACCCCAGAGTGATATAGATTTTCAGAAAGCCTTTGACAAGGTCCCTCATGAGAGGCTCTTGGCCAAATTAAAAAGGCATGGGATAGGAAACAGTGTACTATGGTGGATCAGGAACTGGTTAAAAGATAGAAAGCCCAGTGTTCAGCTACAGCCAAGAAAGCAAATAGAATGCTAGGAATCATAAGAAAAGGAATGGTGAATAAAACAAAGGATATTATAATGCCTCTGTATTGTTCCATGGTATGATCGCACCTTGAATATTGTGTGCAATTCTGGATAGAGCGGAATTAGAACAGATACAGAGAAGAGCCACCAAAATAGTAAAGGGGATGGAAAGATACCCCTACAGTATGAGGAAAGGTTTAAAAGGTTCGGGATTTCAACTTGGAAAAGAGATGGCTGAGGGGAGATATGATAACAGTCTAGAAATTAATGAACGGAATGGAACAGGTAAACGTAGATCGGTTGTTTACGCCATCAAAAAGTAGAAAGACTAGGAGACACGCAATGAAGCCAAAATGTAACTCAATTAAGACTAATAAGAGAAAATATTTTTTCACTCAATGCATAATCAAACTCTGGAATTCATTACCGGAGGATGCAGTGAAGGCTGTTAGTATAGCTAGGTTTATAAAAGATTTGGACAAGTTCCTGGAAGAAAGGTCCACAAATCAGTATTAAAGAGAACCCGGGAAAACCACTGCTTGTCCCGGGACAAGGATTGTTGAACCTGTGTGCCTTTTTGAGAACCTGCCAAGTACTTGTGACCTGGATTGACTACTGTTGGAAACAGGATACTTGGCATGATGGACTTCATCTAGGGCACTTTCCTTAAATAGGTTAGTTTTGTGCATACCATGATAGTCATGAACCTCATTTCTTAGCTAGGGTATGTGCAGTATGATCTCAGTCTCTCAAATTTACTGCTAATGCCCAGCATAGTACTTGATTTGTGACAAAGAGAGCTTCTTTCTAGAGTCCTTAAGAGGTAATAGATATGCGTAGTTTGACGTCCTGCGGCTCCCAAAACAATGGGGAATATTTCTGTATCTTTCTGCCATGTTTTCTTGGTTTCTGACTGCATTTCTTGGTACTTCAGGATCTTCTGCCTCTCCACATGATTCAAAGAATAATCACTTGGAACCGACTCCTCTAGTATCAATGCCCTTCTGGTGTTTTTCTCCTTTACCACTATGTCGGGTTTCCTCACATCCAGTTTCTTATCCATCGGAATCGTATTTCTTATGTTATATCCTTAGAAGTTGCTGTCCTAGGCAATTGCCTGGTCGCCACCCAATTTTTGGCTGGACATGCATTCAGATAAATCTACCCAGATAATCTGAGGCCTTCTTTTTGTGTGGCCCAATTTGCCTAGGAAAGCCCTATCAGACAGTAGGGGGTGAGGTATTTTTGTCCACAAAAGACGAGCAGGACCTGGGTGTAATAGTGTCTGACGATCTTACAGAAGCTAAACCGGTAGAAAAGCAACTGCGAAAGCTAGAAGGATGCTTGGGTGTATAGGGAGAGGAATGGCCAGCAGAAAAAAAGGAGGTGATAATGTCTCTGTATATGTCTTTGGTATGACCTCATTTGGAGTATTGTGTGCAATTTTGGAGACCGCACCTTCAGAAGGAGATAAGCAGGATGGAGTCGGTACAGAGGGTGGCTACTAAAATGGTTAGTGGTCTTCGTTATAAAGCATATGAGGACAGACTTAAAGAGCTTAATATGTATACTTTAGAGGAAAGGCGGGATAGAGGTGATATGATTGAGACGTTTAAATACCTCCATGGCATACATGCAAAGGAGGAGAGCCTCTTTCAGTTGAAAGCAAGCTCTGCTACAAGGGGACATAGGATGAGGGTGAAAGGGGATAGACTCAGGAATAATATGCGGAAATGTTTCTTTACAGAAAGAGTGGTAGATGCATGGAATAGTCTCTCAGTGGAGGTGGTGGACACAAGGACAGTATCTGAATTCAAGAAAGCATGGGACAAACACAGAGGAACTCTAAAGATAAAAAGGGGACTAATGTAGTTTATATGGAAGGGCAGACTAGATAGGCCATGTGGTCTTTTTCTGCCATCATGTCTCTAGGTTTCTATGTTACTGGACATCAGCACTGTCCATTTAACCTAAAAGAACACCCCATAATCTTAACTTTTTTTTATCATTGTAAACAGCACTGTATGCACTGCCAAGTGTGATATATCAAGAACTAATAAACCATAACCATAAACCTTAATAGCAGCGGAGAGCTGATTTTCCAGAAGTTACCTACTCAAATATTTGAATATCAGCCTCTCAGTGTTCACCTAGCATCTTGGAGTTCACAGCTTTGAATATGCAGTCATTAGTAGATTAGTCATTTTATCAAGGAGCGGAGGAGTGGCCTAGTGGTTGGGGCAAGGTACTTCAAGCCAGAAGGTCAGGGGTTCAAATCCCACTAGAGGACAGCAACCTTGGGCCAAAGGACTGGGGTTTCTAGTCCCACAGGTGCTCCTTGTGGTCTTGGGAAAGCCACTTAACCCTCCATAGCCCATGTTCCCTGTAAAATAGTTATCTCCAAGTTATAATGCCCTGTTCAATGTAATTTCAGTTTGTTCAATGTAAACCGCACTGATGCAGAATAGTGCAGTATATAAGAGAATGTAAATAAATAAAATAAAAATAAAATTACGTGGTCAGCTAAGGATGACGCTGGATGTACTCTTGGAGGAGTTGGGGTCCTTTGTCTTGAATCACAGGTGGTTACTGCTGTGCCTGCCCAGATTTGGTAGAACAGAAAAGAAGAGAGGAGAGCTCCACATTGTTTTCTATTCTAAAAGCCCTCGGGTCTTCTTTCTTCCTTCCTTATACCCTCCCTCTCTTCTTTTCTGTTCTCCAAATCCAGGCAGGTACAACAGTAACCCTCTCACTTGGTTTGCAGCTTGTCGTGCTGTGAGGGCTTGGGTGCATCAGTGATGCTGAGAGCTAAACTATCGGTAGTTTAACTACTGGCAGGGTCTCCCAAGATGGACAGGTCTCAGCTGAGGTGCAGACCAAGACAAACCACCCATCTGGGCAGTAGCAGAATGGGAAAGTGTTGACGGCGGAGGATCACATTTCTGTGACAACAGCAACACCACCAAACTTAAACTACACAGAAGAAAGGCCCGGCAATCTACTTCTGTATCTTGCCATGAAAACCCAATGGATAGCTAGTTACAACAAAACAAATTGTGCTATGGTGCTGGAAGATGAAACCCCAGGTTGGAAGGCACTCAACTAGCTACTGGGGAAGAGCTGAAGACTTTTCAGAGTAAAGCCAGCATTTATGATGTGGTTGGATCACAGCCCTCGGGATTTCTGACTGCTGATGTAGCTGCGCATGAAATGAGAGTCAGAAGCTGTAAAAGATGTCTTACACATTGGAACATGGAACATACGAAGCATGAATCAAGGGAAGTTGGAGGTGGTCAATAATGAAATGGAGCGTGTACAACTTGATCTGTTGGGTGTCAGTGAACTGAAATGGACTGGCATCGGGCACTTTGCATCAGATGATCACATGGTCTACTATGCTGGAAATGAAAGACAAAGAAGAAATGGTGTTGCATTTATAATAAAGAAGAAAAACTTGCAAGAACTGTAATGAAATACAATGCAGTCAGCAAACGCTTAATCTCTATTCGTCTATGAGGAATGCCTATCAACACAACTATAACTCAAGTATATGCCCCAACAACAGCTGCAGAAGAGAATGAAATTGAAGAGTTCTATGAACAAGTACAAGCAGAAATTGACAGAACATGCAAACAGGATATCCTGATAGTCGTGGGTGATTGGAACGCAAAGGTTGGCAACAAAGAAGAAGGCAAGGTAGTTGGAAAATATGGACTTGGCAACAGAAATGAAGCTGGAGAAAGACTGATAGAATTCTGCAAGACCAACGATCTATTCATCTCAAACACCTTCTTCCAGCAACACAAGCGGCGACTGTACACATAGACTTCACCCAATGGATTGTATAAAAATCAAATTGACTTCATCTGTGGAAGTCAACGATGGAAAACCCCTATAACATCAACAAAGACAAAACCTGGAGCTGACTGTGGTACAGATCATCAACTACTGGTATGCAAACTCAAGTTAAAGTTGAAAAAGAGCAAACCACTCATGAATGCAGCAAAATATGATCTTGAGAATATACCACTGGAATTTAAAGACTGCCTGCAAAATCGATTTGCTGCTTTAGATACAAATGACAAAGCTCCAGAAGAGTTATAGAATGACATCAAGAAGGCTGTGTTGAGGGAAAGCGAGAAGTCTCTACAAAAGGTGAAAAAGCAAAAACGGCCAAAATGGATGACGGAAGAAACTCTGAAAATTGCCCAGAAACGCAGAGAAGCTAAAGCCAGAGGAGAAAGAAAGACAATCACAGAACTCAACAGAGATTTCCAACGTGCAGCAAGACAGGACAAGGAAAAGTGCTACAATGACGCATGCAAGGAAATAGAAGCAGAAACTATTAGAGGAAGAACAAGATCAGCTTTCCTAAAGCTACGAGAGTTAAAGAAAAAGTTCCAGCCTCGAATTGGAATGTTACAAGATGCTCAAGGTTCTATGTTGAATGATGCTGAGAAGATCAAGAAAAGGTGGAAGGAATATACAGAGTTTTAATATGATAAAGATCAAGTGGACCAACAGCCGTTTCAACCTGTACCTTATGATCGGGAACCATTGGTGACAAAAGAAGAAGTTGAAGCAGCATTGAAAGCCTTATCAAAGAACAAAGCACCAGGCAGTGATAGCATTCCCATAGATGTATTACAGCAATCTGATGCAGCTGTTACCATACTTACAAGGCTCTGCCAAGAAATGTGGAAGACAACATCATGGCCAACTGACTGGAAAAGATCTGTGTTTATACCAATACTAAAGAAAGGTGATCCAACTGACTGTGGAAATTATCGCACAATTGCTCTGATCCAATAGGCCAGCAAGATTCTACTGAAGATCATTCAAAAGAGACTACAACCATATCTGGAACAAGAACTACCTGAAGTGCAAGCAGGGTTCAGGAAAGGGCGAGGAACGAGAGACATCATTGCGGATGTGAGATGGATCCTTGAAAAGACTAGACTAAAGAATACCAAAAGGATATCTATTTGTGCTTTATCGACTATAGCAAGGCTTTTGACTGTGTAAATCATGAGAAACTCTGGGCCACATTAAGAAGCATGGGTATACCAGAACACCTGATCGTACTCTTGCACAATCTGTACATTGATCAAGAAGCAACAATTCGAACGGAACAAGGAGAAACAGAATGGTTTAAAATAAGCAAAGGTGTAAGACAAGGCTGCATACTTTCCCCCTACCTGTTTCATTTATATGCAGAACAAATCATCAGAGAAGCAGGATTGTATGAAGACAACAGAGGTGTGAAGATTGATGGAAGACTCATCAACAACCTTCGCTATGCTGATGATACCACATTACTGGCTGAAAGTGAAAATGATCTGAAACATTTGCTTCTCACAATCAAAGAACATAGGCTCAAAATGGGCCTGCACCTTAATGTAAAGAAGACAAAGATCATGACAACTGGCATAATCAACAGGTTCATTGTTGAAGGAGAAGAAATTGAAATCGTGAACAACTTTAACCTACTTGGATCAACTATCTATCAATAAAGAAGTAACAAGCAGTCAAGAAATCAGATGACGCATTGCTCTTGGCAGAATGGCTATGAAAGACCTAGATAACATTCTCAAGAGCAGAGATGTCTCTCTCCATACAAAGATTCGACTTCTTCAAGCCATGGTATTTTCAATAACATCATATGGATGTGAAAGCTGGACAGTGAAAAAGACAGACAGGAAGAAAACTGATGCCTTTGAATTATGGTGCTGGCGGTGAAAGCACAGTTACTTACCTGTAACAGGTGATCTCTGGGAACAGCAGGAATAAGTCTTCACATATGGGTACATCGGTACCGACGGAGCCTGCGTGGGAACGCTCCCCAGTGTCTAATAAGAAAGCTTTTGGGAGCATCCCACAGCGCCTGCATGCTGCCTTCCCGCCTTTCCCAACTGCCTCTCCTCAGTTAAGTTTCAGAGCTGAGACAAAGAGAGAGAGAGAGAAGGGAAAGATAGAGATATAGAGATACAACTCCTAGGGGAGGTGGGTGGGTTGTGAAGACTTATTCCTGCTGTTCCCAGAGATCACCTGTTACAGGTAAGTAACTGTGCTATCTCCAGGAACAAGCAGGAATGAGTCTTCACATATGGGGACTCCCAAGCAAAGATGCCTGAAGTCCCAGCATGTCATAGATTGGAACATGCTATACCTCATAACACCAGGTATCCTGAGGATGGAGGGTAGGAGTTGAAAAGAGAAAGGTGCTGTGGAAAACAGCTTAACCTAGCATAGGACTGCAGACAAGGAGTCCATGTGTGGATGATAATTGTCATCAATGATATTGAAATGAAATATTGCAATATGGACCTCCCCTAACAGGATTTCATGGAAGTATGGAGGGTCATGGGATCTACTGGGGAACCCAATAGAGGAACCTCGAAGAGGACCTCACTGTAAAGTGGAGGTAATAAACCTGTAGGAAAAACAGTGAAGGTCAGAATCCTGAAAGGTAAGAGGTAACCCCAGTAGAAAACTGGGGTAGTACAAAAACGGTGGGTCTTCGGCGGAAGGCTTTATGACAAAAGCCGAACTCTTTTGGCGGCAGAGTAGCTCACTCATAGGAGCAAAAAGAGAAAGGTTAACTGATTTGGACAAACAGGCAAAGTCCTTGTGGGAAGAAAGGGTATGGGAACCCCTTGTATCCCAAAAAGAGAGGACAAATGCCTGAGGCGTTAAAGCCTGTGATTAACTGAAGATCCACAATGTTTCTCCTAACTGGGGTAAGCTAGGAGAGATACTGGAATATGGAGAGCTTCAGAGGTACCTAAACCTTAAGGTTATGGTATAAAAGTTGTTGACTACCACAGGAGTGGTTGTGTGTGTAGAACCCCAAACATGCTGGATAGCATAGGTATGGGTAAAGCCCATCTGTCAGAATCATATAGCTATATGAGCATAGACAGTCAGATACATAAGTATGTAGATACCTATCTATCTATAATAAAATATCTCGACAGATACTGTCACTGCCTCGTCCTCCCTAGGCGGTTGCCTAGGTGTATGAAGCAGTGAGAGTCTTTATTTATAAGAGTGCCTATGGTTGTAGTTGTATAAATGGCAAATAATTCTAGCCGAGCAGTGATATAGGCACACAGGATTTTTATTCTTCTCAAAGTCAAAAGGGGTTCTTTGCACACAGTCCCCAAATATCAAACACAAAAGGTGGGTATTCCAGAATAAGCAACAAAAATAAGTAGCTTTCACAATGCAGCTTGTCAGTGAACTCAGAACAAAGTATTTCTTCATACAAATGAAAACAAGGTTGGAGAAACAAAAAACCTTCTTCCCAAAATGGCTTTTAAAACATATACAGTTTCTTCAGCAGTTTAGCAATGCAAAACTCTCCCTGCATAATGTCCTTCTTCCTCTCCCAAACCAGGTTTCTCTACCTGCTCTCTAGCAGGCTCTGTATACTTTGTAAACAATCTTTCACAGCAAGAGTTAAGCTTTTCAGGATTTCTAGCAAACCTCATTTGCATAACCTCTTCAACTCAGCGTTCTGAACACAGCTGCTAGTTTCACGTTTCACAAACACTCTAGCACTTAGCTACAATGGAGCATTCCATCTCATTATCAGAACTAAGCTCTTGGGCTATGGAAGTTTCAAAGTCCATGCTTTCAGCTTCAGATTCTGTTACAGAAACATTAGGTTTGAATCCAGCTCTCCCTGGCTGCAAACCTTCTAACATTCTTAGAACCTTCTTTAAGGCAGACTCTCCCTTTCTCTGAGAAATGCCTTTACTCTCAGACAACTCCTTGCCTTTCAAACAGTTATTAAAAGTCCTTGCCAAGCTCACCTGATCTCAGGGAAATAAGCCTCTAGCCGACTTTACAGCTGTTTGCTCAGTCTCCATGAAATCCTCTGGGGAACGCTGTCTGTTACTCCCATGGCTTGTGAACTCTCTCTGGCAAGCTTTAACACCTCGGGCTGGTTTGGCCCCTCTGCCTGGAGTTTCTAGAAAGATTTCTTTCCTTCTGCAAGTGCCTTTCCTTGGTAGTCCCACTGAACTCCTAGGGCTTCTTCCCCTCTTGGAATTCTCTGACCCAATTACCTCAAGACTGGGCTCAGTGCTGGAACTCCTGTTTCTCCTTTCACTTTCAATGGAGGATTCACGGTCACTGGAAGCTGGTCTCTCAAAGCACCTTTCCTTCAGGCTGCCTTTCCCTGCAGTGTACCTCCTTCCTGCTCCCTGAGCACCTCCCTCTCGGGTACTTCTTGGCTGGGCAGTTTGAGGACTTTTCTGCTGGGCTCTCCAGACACTTCCACGAGCTCCTTCCTTCCTGCTGAGGACTCCTCCCTCGGCTCTGCACTTGCTGCTTCTGCCGTGGCTGCTACTCCTACCTACCTCCTGTTCAAAGTTCCTGCGTTTCTATCTGCAGTTTCTCGTACTGCCTGCTAACTCCACCCCCAACTCTCTCCTATGCACGGGGTTGGTAACTAGGGAACCTGGGCGTGTCCCTTGACTACCAGCTTTCTGTGTGGAGTTTTTTTCATAATCAGAGGTTTTAAACCCTGATTTTCTGGTTTTTCTCCCCTTATTTATTTATTTATAGTTCTTTTATACCGCACTCTTTTTCATCAGCGCGGTTTACATTAAAACAGGAATACTCATTGCAATCAACAGACTGTTGAGTTTACATATAACAGGATAATACAACTGGGATTATAACTTTGGGGAACTTTGTACATATTTGTAACTTGAAAAGAACCTATATACACAGTATAGAAATTCTTATTATCATCTTAAGGCATTTACACTTTTACTGTAAGTGTTGGAGGGTTGATGATGTGCTTTGGAAATGTAGAATGAAGAGATGGTGCTTTATGGCTTTTCTGAATTGCTTGAGGTCAGTAATAGCTCTAATGTTGGGAGGTAGGTTGTTCCAACATCTGGGTGCGTAATACGCGAAAGCCCTGTCTGTTGTTGAACGTTTGTACTTTGTGGCCTCAGGTGGTGTAGCTAGGGTATTTGCCGCTGCTGATAAGCTGTCTGATAAGCTGTCTGATAAGCTGCCCAAAAGCAAGACTGAAAAAGAGGAGTTAACTCAGAGAGGAAAACTCCGCACTGGAAAGTAACAAAACTAGAGAGGCTGAAGAAAAAAGCCCTCCAGTGAAGTAATACCGCTCTTACAGAGGAAAAAGCTTGGTAAGAGGGTAAAGAGAATGGAGCTGAAGAAGACTTACCAAGTAGTAAGTCTTGTCAGACGGCTGCCTGGGTGAGAATTTTTCACAGTCTTGGCAAGTGCATATATCTATATGATTTGCAAGGTATTGTGGGCAATGTAGTTCATTCACACCAGACACAGCTGCTGACAATAATTTAGTTGTGCTCTTGGGTAAAGCCAATAAGATATTTATTTATGGGGTTATTTCTCCCAACACAGATATGCTTGGTAGCACATAAAATCAGGTAACTTGCTTTCAGTGTTAACTTGGAAAAACAAAGTCAAAATCAGGAAAACAACAAATGAAAAGCCAAAAAGCAAGAAACAAACTGTTCTTTTCAGATTAACTTCTGATTACTTCCCACACAGATTCAGAAGTGATTCTCTCCTAGCTCACAAGCAATTAGGTGAGGCTCGATTGCTAGCAGTTACTAGCTGAAACCCCTTAGCTGGCTTGCTTTCTACTGTGTGGGTCAAATCCTGCTTCAGGAGCTTTTCTGAGTAGATTAAAGAACAAATTTGTATTTCTTTGTGATGGTTGCTGTACTTTATAACAGAAAGTTACCAACGGAGTTTAGATAGAGAGCAGTCCATATAAATAGGATCTTCATCTGCTATTATTCCCCCTTGTTCAACAAGCATGGGTTCAATATCATGGATTGGCACAGATGAATCTCTCAATGGAACACTTTCAGGAGAATACTTGTTTCCCTGCTGTCTTTCAAGGTTATAGCTAGGGCATAGATCAGTGTTCATACCTGAGCTTCCATTGCTGTTAGAGTTTCTCTCTATATAGCCTGGCCAGTATGTAGTCCAGTTCTTATGTCCAGCCTTCCAATCCAGATCCCTGGACACTGGATCTCTCTTCACATACC
This sequence comes from Ichthyophis bannanicus, assembly GCA_033557465.1. NCBI lineage: Eukaryota > Metazoa > Chordata > Amphibia > Gymnophiona > Ichthyophiidae > Ichthyophis > Ichthyophis bannanicus. The sequence continues at coordinate 235,057,510 of CM066043.1, read as the reverse complement.
TTCTGGCACGGGTCTTAGGGTCCCTTCCACGTGCAGCCGTCTCCCTCACAGGTAGCGTCTGGAGATTCCTAGCTCTGCAGCACCATTCCTCAGGCTTTCCCCAGTCCAATGGTGTATGCTGGCCCTTGGGATACCTCCCAGTATACGTACTGCTTTGGACTCTTCTAGACCTCTCAAAGGCTTTTCTCCTCTTTCTTCCAAAAGGTCTCTTTCCCTCTCTGTCCGTCCGGTTTGGCTTCTGCTTCTGATGATCCTTCAGATGAAACTGATGATCAAGCTCAAACTGCTTCTCAGGATATCCAAGGTGATCATGAAGATGGTCATCTGTAGAATAAACTATACCTTTATTCTGCCTAGATGAGTGCTCTTCCCTAACACAGCGCAGCTGTGCTAAATCAGGCCTTGCCCTTTGAGATGAGTGTTCCATCCTAGCACAGCGCAGCTGTGCTGAATCAAGCCCTGCTCTTTGCAATGAGTGCTTGGGGATTACCTTATAGCCCTTTTGATTGAACACACTTTTTCTCACTTCAGCTCCTCTCATGGCTGTTGGAAACCTGGTGCATTCTGGGACTGGTAGTCTTTTATGGCAAAATTCTGTTTTCTCATTTCTACCAGCACTGACAGGCTGCTTGTTCAGAGACACTTCACCTTTTCTATAGCCCCTTCCTGAGCTATGATAAGCTTCCTTATCACAGTCTATAGAAAGGAAAAAAAAATACATGCTGGCACAGGAAACTATCGTTTGATAGTGGTTAGACCTCTTTCCCTAGCAGGAAGAAGAGGAGAAACCTGTGACCTATGGGCATGAACATCCTGACAGCTCATAGAAACATAGAAAAAATGGATGTCTTTTGGAAAGAGATCCATGTCTAGGGTTTAGAATGAAGCAGTGGAATGCCTCTATTGAGAAGAAGCAAACTGCAGATTCTAAACCCCAAGAGTCACAAGCATCTTATGATGATTGATCAGAAACCCTGCAGTTGCTGGGTTTGCTGAGCCTGGTGAGAGGTTGGATTCTTCAGACCAGAACGATGCTTTCCCTGTTTGGGAACATCTGTATGATGGGCAGGTAATGAATAAAACCTTCTCCTATGGGAAGAAAGTTTGGTAGGACATTTCCTACCTACTGGGACAGAAGAAGGCGTAGAACAGCCCTTAGGAACAGGTAAATCAGTGGACAACTGAGTAACCTGACGTAAAGACTCCTTGTTGAAGAGATTTTCTCCAGTGCAAGGAGTATGTCCCAGTCTTTGTTGTGCCCATTTGTCCAAGTCTGAAGCTTGGAGCCAGGCTCTACGTCATGCCCCTATAGCTATAGCAGAAGTCCTGCTAACAGACTCAAAAGAGTCTAAGGAAGCACGAGAAAGAAACCAAGAGATATTCTGGATATGCTTAAGCAGTGAGGAATAGTCTGCACTCTTGGAATCTGGAAGAAAAGGAGTCAAAAGATGTAATTTCTTTTGACCTCCTCAAGAGATAGACTCATATAAAAAATATATGAGAGAATTCTTGCAGAAAGCATAGATGTCTGGAAGGTTTGACGTCCAAAGGCATCTAGTGTCTTAGACTCACGACCTGGCGGATAAGAAGAGTGCTTTTTCTTACTCTTTACTCGCCTCATTGCTGATTCCACTACTATGGAATGATGAGGAAGTTGAGTCTATTGAAACCCTGGAGAGGGGGGCACCTGATATAGGAGATCAGTTGCTCTGGAAGGTGGGGGTACCCTTAAAGAAGCTTCCCACATTCCTAGAAGGAGATCCTGCAAGGAATGATGCAAAGGAAGCAGTATGTTCTCCTTTGCTTTGGAAGGAACAGAGCCTTGTGCAGGATCATGTCCAGGGATAGGAATGGCAAGAGACCTTGCTATATCCCGGAGGAAACTCTGAAAAGAAGGATCTCCAATGGGAATCTCCCTTGGACAGGTTAGATCTGAAGAACTAGCCTGAGCACCCAAGGATCTATCCAAGTCTATTGGAATAGAAGATCCTGCACGGTGCAATGTGGGATCTTTAAAGGATGGTCGTCGGTACTGGAGGTGAGGACCAGCAACAGACAGTACCACATTGTCCATGCCAGGTATCGACTCCAAACTTGGTATAGAAGGGAGCGATCCTGTTGAAAGAAGCATGGAAGGAGCTGGCCACGATGCTACTGTGTGTACCGGCACTGAAGCCGATACCGGTACCGATGTTGGAACCGAGGCCGACACAGACATCGGAACAGCCATCGGTGACAGCTCAATCAGTACCGAGGTAACCGAAAGCCTTCGGCAGTCATCCCCGGTACCGAGCCCTCGGTACCGATAGGTGTAGGTACCAAGGCGTGTCGGTACCCAGTCTTCCAGACTAGAGATCGATTCCAAACTCGGCATCGAGGGCAGCGAGCCTGATGAGCGAAGCATGGAAGGTACCGACAGCAATGTAGATATCGGTACCGGCTTCGGTACCGTGTCTGACCCCGGTGGATGCAAGCCAGCCGGTGGCAACTCAAATGGCATCTGGGGAACCGAGAGTTGCGGATCCGAATCATCGGAACCGAGCCTTCGGCACCGATGGAACCCGGTACCAAGGCAAGTCGGTACCCAGTCCTCCAGACTGGAGATCGATTCCAGACTTGGCATCGAAGGAAGCAAGCCTATCAATGCACGTCTGGAGGGTACTGGCGTCGGTGGTCGTATCGGTGCCGGAACCGATACCAGAAAGTCAGTCTGGATGATATCCACCGGTCCCGAAGGTACCGAGGATGCCAGATGACGATCCCTGGTGAGGAGTGTTTCATCCAACACCAGTGCCGATGCCAGAGTATCAATACCGCTCGAAGCGGATGCCACCACCAGACACGGCTCAGATATGTTCTGTGAGGGGTGAACCCCAGGAACAACCTGAAACCCCTTATGGCTTTTGGAGGCCGAAGACTCCTGCCGGGGTTTTGAAGCCAGTGGGCCCTCGCGGGCAAGGCCGGAGCCGTCTACATGCTGTGCATGAGACCTACCACTCGAGGACTGGCTAGTCTTAACAGACTGTTTTTGGGTTACCTGATCCTGTGTAGAAGAAGAAGGGATGGTGCCCTGAAGTTGGAGGGGAACCGTGTGTCGAGGGAACCTCGATGCTGAAACCCTCTTCTCACCAAACTGGTGCACAAAGGCTCCGGAGAAAAAAGGTCAGGACCCAAACAGGTTAGACACCAACTTGGAGGGTCTAAAAATAAAGTTGTACCGCCACAGTTTGAACATTTCTTGGAGAAAGTGGCTGGCGGTTCCATGAAGGAAAAAGGAAAGGCCTAAAAAGACACTCTGAGAAAAAAATATTCCTCAGAAGGGAAAATTTCATAAGAAAAGAAAAAGGAAACACCGGCGGTACTGGTGGAGTCGGGGAGACAGCCGCGACCACAAGAAAACTAAAGAAATAAAACAAGAATTTTCTGCGGTGACAGGAGGATGTCCTGCCGGCTCCGCGGAAAACGAAAACTGAGGAGAGGCAGTTGGGAAAGGCGGGAAGGCAGCACACAGGCGCTGTGGGATGCTCCCAAAAGCTTTCTTATTGGACGCTGGGGAGCGTTCCCGCGCAGGCTCCGTCGGTACCGACGTACCCATATGTGAAGACTCATTCCTGCTTGTTCCTGGAGATTACTGTGTATACCATGGACTGACTGAAGAACAAACCAGTCGGTACTAGAGGAGATCAAACCTAAGCGTTCTTTAGAAGCTCAGATGACAAGACTTCGACTTTCATACTTTGGACACATCATGCAAAGAGAGAGATCATTAGAGAAAGACATCATGCTTGGCAAGATAGAAGGTCAACACAAAAGAGGAAGGCCAGCAATGAGATGGATCGATACAATAACAGCAGCTACGGGTACCAGTCTGTCAACAATGAGCCGCCTGACTGAAGACCGAACACAATTTAGGATAGCTATCCAGATGGTCACCATGAGTCGACTCCGACTCGACGGCACTTAACAACAACAGCAGTAACCACTTGTGATTCAAGACGAAGGACCCCAACTCCTCCAAGAGTACATCCAGAGTCATCTTTAGCCGACCACAGAGCAGTCTCAAGATCAATGCCCAGTCACCTTCCCCCCTCCTAAGAGTTATGAACATCACCCCTGCCACAAGGTTGCCAAGTTACCCAGTTGCAGGAGTGAGATTTTTTGCCAGTTCTGGTTTTTAATTTGCCTTCCAATACAGTATGGTATTTGTAGTCCCCGATTTTACCCACTGAAATCAGTGCTGCAGGTCCCATAATGCATCAGGGTGAGAGTGTCAGAAATCCAGGACTGGCTTAAAATCTCACTCCTGGAACTGGGTAACTTGGCAGCCCTGCTGCCGCATTTAATGGGAGCAACAGCAAACAAACAATCTCTTCCTCCAGAACAGCTCTGACCTGAGGCAGTATGATCACAGCTAAATGGTTATAACTGTGTAAAGCAGTGCCTCCCAACCCAGTCCTCGGGTAAACCCAGGCCAGTCAGGTTTTCAGGATATCCACAATGAATATGCATGAGAGAGATCTGTATACAATGGAAGCGGTGAATGCAGATCTAGCTCATGCATATTCACTGTGGATGTCCTGAAAACCAGACTGGCCTGGGCATCCCAGAGGACTGGGTTTGGAAGCACTGGTGTAAAGGATACAGTTCCCAGTGTCACAGGAAACAGCTAGGCTACTCCTATATAATGTTTCTAAAAGGCGGGGGTTGGGGGTTGAGCTCTGTCTTCAGGACACTCAATCATGTTAAAGTAGATTCTTTATTGCTGGCAATAGCCATCTGAAGAGGTCTGTGCCCTGTGCCAAAGAATGTTCATTCCCCTGCACATTATGAAATGCCCTCATGCTTCAACATGAATTAAGCAAACACAGCCAAAGGTGTCAGTTTTCTATCGCAAACTGGCTCTGGGAACTCGAGTACATCTCTGCTAGGGTTACTGAACGTCCCTGACTCCAGGGCTCTGTCCTCAACTCCTACTGCTTTGGTCGTTTCCTGCCCCAAGTCCAATAGTGGGGGCAGACGTGCCATGCGGGTCTGTAGCGGCAGCGGCACTCTCTCCCATCACCGGCACGGTCAGCACAGTGAGCACTCTCAACGCCAGGCAGCCATCACGCAATCTCTCTTTCTCTCTCTCCTTCCATGCCCTTGCCCCCCCTCTCCCCCCAGATATCACTGATCAGTTCTCAGAGGACAGGGCATTAAAACAGAATGTGGTTTTGAAGCCCATGTGCGAGACCGCGTGCACGAGCCAATCATTGCAGGGCTTTGGGGCTCATGCGTGCACTGCAACCACATCCGTGAGTTTCAAAGGTGCATGCCTTTTCAACATCCTGTCCACCAAGTGATGGCTGGGGGGTGGGGGCAAGGACAAGGAGAGAGAGGGATCCGGGGGTGGGGCAAGGAGAGAGAGAGAGAGAGAGAGACACATCAGGTAGTAGCTGCAGAATGCTGGACAAAGAGAGAGAGAGACACCCACCCACCGAATGATGGCAGGGGAGGGCTTTGAAAGAGAGAGAAAGAGAGAGATGCTGGGTGATGGCTGGGGGGAGGGTATGTGTGAGAGACAGAGAGAGGCACAGACACACACACACATATACTAGATGACAGCTGGGGGGGTTACAAGAGAGAGAGGGAGAGAGATATTGAGTGATGGCTTTTGATGGGGGGGCAATGAGAGGGAGGGAGGGAGAAAGAGAGAAAAACCAGCTAGGTGGTGGGGGAATGAGTGAGAGAGAGAGAGAGAGAGAGGCACTGTGAGAAAGCTGAGTGGGGCTGTGAGAAAGAGACACACTGTGTGATAGCTGGATAGGGTTATAGGAGAGACAGTATGCGATGGCTGGATGGTGATATCGGTTCACCCCTAAACAAAGACATGGGGAGGGGTGGCCTGCACGGAGCGGCAGATGCACGTACTCTTGCCATCTTACTGGGCAGACTAGATGGACCAAACTGGTCTTTATCTACCGTCATTTACTATGTTACTATGATATGAAAGCGAGAGAGAGAGACCCTGGATGATGGGTGGGGCTATGAGAGAGAGATAGTAGGTGATGGCTGGGTGGGGCTATGAGAGAAGAGAGAGAGAGACTGGATGAGGGCTGGCTGGCCCTAAAAAACTAACTGCAATACATCTTTTTGGAGAGGGGGCAGGGGCATGCATTGTGACCTAGGTTTCAGCAGCTGGCTTCTAGATTTTTAGGCTGGCTGCTAGTTTTCAAGAAACCTTGTCAGGGCCTGGCTTACATTACAGTTCACCACTGCTACAGACACTGAGAGAGGCAGCAGCAGAAGTAGAATGGGGGGACGCGGCAGGAAGGTTCTGGCCACAGGGTACGGGAATGGAAGACAAATAAAGTGAACATAGGATGGGATGCGGGGCAGATGCTGGGCTGGAGACGGGACACGCTGGGAGAAAGAGGAGGGAGAGAGAGAGAGAGGGGAGATGATGGACACCTGGGTGAGGAGATGCTGAATACCTGAGGGGTGGACAGTGATGGGAAGGCAAAATGCTGAACACCTGGAGGAGGGGGTAAGCAAATATGCCGAACTAGGAGGGGTAGGGAAGGGAAGAGAAGGTGAAATATTAGATAGGGAGAAGGGAAGAAAAAGGAAAAAGCTGGGCATGGAGCAAGGAGAAGGGATATGGAGAGAAAAGAGAGTTAGTGAGGGGGTGGAGACGGAGGGCGAGAAATGGGGAATGGGAGGACTGGGGTCAGGGAGATGATAACTGTAGGCAGATGCAGTAAAAAAAAGGGAGAGAGGACTGAGGAGGAGGGGCAAAATCAGAATGGACAGAAGGAGAAAAATAAATGGAAGAAAGCTGAAAGAAAAATAATTTTATTTTCAATATGATGAGTGGAATGTGTCAGTTTTAGGAATTAACACTCTGAAAACTCTATAGTTTGCATAGTACAGCGGGGAAATGCATCACTGGTTCTATGTTCTTTGTTGATTCATTTTCTTTGAAGTGATATTGTTGCTGTCATGAGATAGATGAGGAAAACAGAATGACTCTTCTTCCCTCCCCTACCTCCTATTGCGCAATCCTGAAACTAAGCCCACCTCCCCTCCCCCCCCCCCTTCCCCGCTGATGTTAGATGTGTCCCAGATTTGCTTCCAAAAAATCTGGCAACCTTAATCTCTGCACTTAAAATATTTTTGTTTTCCACAAACTTTCATCATTTCAGGGACTGCCTTCCATCTTCCTTCAAAAGGTAAAGGAAACAGGCCAAGGTTCACCTGTGAGGAAAAACCTCAAAGATATCTAGACCTTCTAGACTATTCAAATTTCGGTAAGACTTTGTAACAAGTAGTACAGCCACCCCTATCTATTGGCTACAAGGGCGGAAGGTGTGCGAGTCCCACTTAAAGGTCTTATAGATATTGAACTGAACCCTCAATGACAGAGAACACCTAGGGGGTCTTCGGCTGGCACCACATTCTGGCATGTGCTGAAGGCATGCTAGGACACCTGTACCAATTAGCATGGGGCCATGACAGCGCAAGACAAATCCCGAGCTAACTGTGCTACCCACATTTGGGTCATGAGTGGGTGGGTTAGGAGCAGGCAGTGTGTGTGCTGAGCTCAGAGCAGTTAGGGTTGGTTTGTTTAACGCCACCTCAATAGATAGAATTAAGTGCACCCACATTAATGTGGCCAATGTTAGGGGAAGTGCTCTGTGTTAAATGCTTGGGACATGCTTTCAGCTCCCCCAACAGGTAACAGGGTGGTGTTGCACCTAATACGCCATGATTTCGGCGCTTATGGTCCAACACCCTAGCACCTGTTAGTAAAAGACCCCCAAAGTTGGCACTTCATACATTTGGCTGGCATTTCCAATGGTTTACACATTTATTGTTGAAGGAGAACAACTGCAGGTATTTATAGTAAGGACATATGCTGTAGTCTGGGAACAATATTCAATATGGGTATTTACTGCATATTTATTTATTTAGTAGTGTCTAGCTGACACCTTTCCAGTAGAGGTTCAAGGCAAGTTACATTCAGGTACAGTAGTTACTTCCCCAGAGGGCTGACAATCTAAATTTGTCCGTGAGGCAATGGAGGGTTAAATGGCATGCCCAAGACCACAAGGAGTGTCAGTAGGATTTGAATCCTGATCTTTCCAGTTCCAGGCTGCTGTCTTAAACACTAGGCTACTCCTCTACTCCATGCCACATATAGGCATGTGCATTCATTTAAATGACATAGGAAATGTCAATAATATACTCAATGTCATTTCATATAATTTTTAAAACAAAACAAAACAAGACAAGACAATAGCAAAAACACCTGAAATGGGGTTTTTTCCCCATGCCTTAGGGAAGAGTGATTCCACCATCAGGACAGGGAATTCTCCTTACCTCCCCAGACCCTCCCCCATAGGGGGACAAGGTCAAGCCTTCAGAGGAACAGCCAGGTGACAAAGAAGGACACTGGCATCAACCTCCCATCACCACCACCACCACCAGAGCGAGAGACCTTGGAGAGCCCCGAGTTCCCTGCAGGGAGGGGGGGGAGGAACCCTGGGACCCTGCAAGGTGGGCTGCCACACAGCTACCATACTGAAAAACAACCCATGAGCTGTTTCAGGAGCTGTGCTCAGAGCCAGCTCAGCATGGGCTCCAGGGTCCTAGAGAGCTTCCAGGCCCAGTGGCCTGAGGCTGCAGATGGCTGACCATGCTCCCCCTCCACTGGGACCTTATAACCCTCCAAAATGGCCACCATGCCTGCCAGCAGGAAAATCACATGAGATATGGCATAGGCAGCAAACTCTTCTCCCATGGAGGTCCAAAATGCTGACAAATATGTGCTCCAAGGGTGTCTTGATATGCTCAGCCAAACAAAACTGCAGATGAGGAATTAAATGCTGAGGACCACAGGCTGCATCAGCCAGCATTGCTCAGCACTGTAGCAGCAAAGGAAACCATGGTGGGAAAGGAACCATTGATCAAAAAGTGACTCCCTGAACCCGTTAGGCTGGCTGGAGAAACCCCAGAAGGGCTGCTCCAGCCATCCACACAGGCCTGGGAGAAGCCCAGCTGCCTCAAGGAAGTTTGTTTAAAGCTGTCTTATTCAAGCAGGAAAAAGAGGCAGCCAAGTAAAAATATAAAATGAAAGGCGCATTTAAAAGTTAGTGAGAGGGAAGGCAGGCCTGTGCCAAAACTTACTAATCCCCCTCAGGGGCCCAGTGTGGTCTTCCTGAATGCTCTGTGGCACATCAGTGCTGGAACCCATGGGTAACAGCGCTGGACACAGGGCAGCTAGCAGCAAGAGGAGACAATGGGCAGCATGCAGAATGGCGACTAGAGGGGTCAGTTATTCAGGGTGAACATCCAAACCCCCTGTAGCCGTCTGGACTCGATTCATGGTCCTGAGCTCGATGTATGTTCAGGGCTGCTGTGCAGGGAGCTTTGGATGGGGAGCTCTGGATGGGGATGGGAGGTGAGGAAGGGGCAGGCAGGGGGAGGAGACAGGGTGGGCGGGAGGCGGGATCCTGACCCAGACATACAGGGCCAATTTCTCAGGGGTGGAATAAGTCAACCAGAGTCTGCGGAAGCAAAAACACGAAATAAAGACCTTTTCAAGTACATTCGTAGCAAAAAACCTGTAAGAGAGTCAGTTGGTCCATTACATGATAAAGGGGTTAAAGGAGCACTAAGAGGCGACAAGGCGATAGCGGAGAGACTGAATGAATTCTTTGCTTCGGTCTTTACTGAGGAAGATGTAGGGATGTTACCCATGACTGAAGTGGTATTTAAAGGTGCGGAAGAATTGAAGGAAATATCGATACATCGGGAAGATGTCTTACAACTATTAGATAAACTGAAGAGTAGCAAATCACCTGGGCCGGATGGTATACATCCAAGGGTGTTGAAAGAACTGAAATATGAGATTGCAGAACTGCTATCAGTAATCTGTGAACTATCATTAAAATCATCTCTAATGGGGGGGGCGGAGCCTGATGTCCAGCAGGATAGTCGCATAGCGCTGAGGCTCCCGAGAGGCCTACCAAGACTCCTGAATTTTGAACCGTTTTAATTCTGAATATTGCTTTGACTCTACCGGGGTACCTTGGGGTGATGGCGGGGATCAAACCAGCACGTCTAGATTTCGGGACCCCAACGAATTCCCATGGTAAACGCTCCAAAACCGAGCCCCCGTCTCCGCAGAAGCAGCCCGCACCTCGGGAAGGTCCCGAGATGCAGCAGGAGATCCTCACTGAAATACGAGGGGTAAATGACCTTGTGCAATCCAACGGGGAGTCACTCCGAGCGCTGCGTGAAGATTTCGGCGTGCTGCAAAGCAAACTTGAAGGACTTTCCCTACGACAAGACAAAATGGAAGGCATACTGGACTCACACACGGTCCGGTTGGCGAAACTTGACAAAGTAGAGCGCCAGATACGGGCCCTTCAGAAAGAAGTGGAAGATGGCAACAATCGGGCCCGCCGCAATAACATACGGCTCGTGGGCATACCGGAGGGAGCTGAGTCTGGAGACATGAAGGAGTTTCTTTGCAAGGCGCTTCCTTCCCTACTTCGGATCACATTTGCTAAAGACGTGGAGATTGACCGGGCTCATCGAGTGCCCTCAAATATGGCGCTCAATCGGAAGACCCCGCAGCCTATTATCTTTCGGCTCTTAAGATACCAACATGTTGAGCAAATTCTGAATGCCGCTCGCGCAAAAGGCCCCATCGAGTTTGAGGGCCACCGGATATCCTTCTTTCCTGATCTGGCTAAGCCCACGGTTGATCGTAGAAAGCGATTCCTGGAATTTCGACCGAGGCTACAACAACTGCAAGCTCGCTATGGCCTGATGTACCCGGCTAAACTCAGGGTAACGTTGCACAACCAGACCAGAACATTTGATGATCCTGAATTACTTGCGGAATTTTTGGAGTCCAAAGAGGCAGATCAGATGCGTTGATCCAAGGAACACTTAGCTAATTGACCTTATATTGGTTAAAACCCGCCATATTGTTTTCGGACGCTCTCTACCTTAGAGACTGCCTTGGCAATTTACAGTCTTGGCTTTAACTAGCCTTGATGGCCCTGCTCTATCATGCCCACAGCTACTTCGGTGGAGATCGGAGACCATAATAACAGAAGGGTTCGAATACTACAATCGCACTCTCTTGGGCCTCCTCCCGCAGACATATGGTCGCCATTTATATTTGGGGTTATGCTTCTTCTCTGGGGCACTTCGGTGCTTGTTTTCTCCTATGGGGTGTATCTGGTATCTTAATTGATGTGTATGAAATAGATGTACAGATGTGGTATATATTCCATACTCGCCTGCGCTTTTACTTCAAATGTATGACAATGTCTTATGGCCCTATGTAAGGTTTTTTCATTGAACGTAAAGGGAATCAACAACCCGATTAAAAGAAAGAAAATCCTTAGTTATTTAAGTCATGAAAAGGCGGATCTGGTTTTTCTTCAGGAAACGCACTTAAATTCTACCGAAACTCTGAAACTCAATATTAAACCTTACATGGTAGTTGCCTACTCTCCGGCTGTTTCTAAGAAATGTGGGGTAGCTATTCTGGTGAGAAAATCCTTGCCTATCACCATTATTGCCACTAGCTCTGACACGGAGGGCAGATGGTCCCGCGTCCATCTTAAAATTGGACACCTTGAACTAACATGTATATGTATATATGCCCCCACTGTGGATAATCCTGCCTTTTTTGCTACCATTGCTCAGGTTGCACAGGCCTCTGCTAGCACCTCACTGATAATAGGTGGCGACTTTAATCAAGTCGTCGATCCTCTGATTGACAAGCAACCGCCTAGAACGAGTGGCCTGCCCAAGAGCTCCCTCACACTTACCTCCTTGATCAAAGATCTCGCTTTAGTGGATCTTTGGAGATTGTTGCATCCTGCTGAACTGGAATTTACTTTCTATTCTCCCCCCCATCTATCACAGTCCAGAATAGATTTTTTCCTAATATCTAAAGTGCTGGTATCTCAGGTAGACACAGCGATGATTCACCCATTACATATCTCAGACCACGCTGCCATTTCCTTCCAGTTGCACGCTAACCTGCCCAGTGGGAATCCGGGAAATTGGTTTTTTGATAGGACCCTGCTAGAGCAACAAGAGTTTCAGTTAGACATTCGGGCCGCCATTCAGGACTATTTCCACTTTAACTTACCATATGATACCATGGGCTGGGCTTGGTGGGAGGGCTTTAAAGCTGCCATTCGTGCAACCATTACTAGCTATCAAATTCGCTTGGGGAAACAGCGTAAGCAACAGTTATTAATATTAGAGCAACAAATTAAAGCTGGGGAACGGGTTCTTACTTCCCGCACTGATCCTTGTGTGTTGTTACGATTGCAACGCCTACGCTTCCAATATAACTCAATCCTGTCTGCTGCAGCCTCTAAAAATATCGCATCGCAGCAAGGGATGTACTATCGGGAGAGCAACCGTGCTGGTAGACTCTTAGCTAATGCCTTGAAAGGTCAAAAAGAAGCCAAGCGGGTAGCGGCTCTCCGAAACCCGGTAGGAGGGGACATAGTGACAAATAATACAGAGATAGTAGAGCTCTTCCGGGATTTTTATACTCGTCTTTATAAATCAGAATGTGACTTCACGTCAGAGGCTTTTGAGCGATTATTATCCGGAATCCAACGGCCGACCCTCTCTGAAGAGGATAGGGCTGCGATGGATAAACCCTTCTCTACTAATGAAATTCACTCTGCCCTTAAACGTGTGGCCTCGGGACGCGCCGCAGGCCCTGACGGTCTTCCGGCCGAATTTTATAAAACGTTCAGTGCTGATCTAGCCCCCCACCTAAAACTCTATTTCACTGCTCTAGCTGAAGACACATCTTGCTTGGGATCCTTTTCGGCGGCGAATGTGGTAGTATTTGAAAAAGAAGGGAGGGATCCGCTGTTAACAGCTAACTACCGCCCAATCTCCCTTCTTAACGCAGACTATAAAATTTTTGCGACTATTTTAGCCTCTCGACTATCTGACCAAATGTCTACACTAATCCACCCTGATCAATGTGGTTTTATACCCGGAAGATCCACTGCCGACAACGCTAGGACTTTATGTCATGTTTTGACTAATGCTGCAAGCCTAGATCTACCACTAGTTGGCCTCTCCCTAGACGCCGAGAAAGCCTTCGACCGTCTCGAATGGCCCTTTTTATTTGCTGTTCTCCGTTGGTACGGCTTTGGGGAGGGCTTTCTCCGGTTTCTTCAAGTCATGTATGCCGAACCCACAGCCAGTATCTGTGTGAATGCTATCAAATCTCAGCCATTCAGCCTTCAAAGAGGTACACGCCAAGGGTGTCCCCTATCTCCTTTGCTCTTTGACTTAGCGCTCGAACCTCTAGCCCTGTTACTTAGGCAGTCCGCAGACATCCGAGGTGCCCCCTTTAGACACAGAGAGATCAAACTCTCCGCTTATGCAGATGATCTTATGCTTTTTATAACTCTGGACTCGGTCCCAGTAGTCTTAGAATTACTAGACAGGTATTCGCAGCTCTCGGGCTATAAGATCAACTGGACCAAATCGGTTGCTTTCCCACTTAACCACCGGGTACATGCGGCCGACATGCAAGCCTTTCCCTTTCTCTGGCAGCATAGTATGGTGAAATATCTCGGGGTCTATTATTGCTATCCTTTAGAGGACACTATTAGTTTCAACGCCAAGGCGATAATCTCCAAAGTCCGTGAACTTATCAATCGGTGGTCTCCACTAACCCTTACATGGTGGGGCCGCTTGGAAACAGTGAAAATGATGATAGTTCCTAAAGTGAACTACATCCTCGAAATGCTACCATGTTTACTGCCCCGACACATCTACAAAGATATAGAAGGCCTTCTTCTCCGTTATTTATGGCAGGGTAAAACACCCAGGATAGCTAAACAACACTTGCAATCTGATAAAGCGAGAGGAGGAGCTAGATTTCCAGATTTTCTCAAATATCATAAAGCCTTCCTCTTAAAGCAAGGTGCCCGTTGGTTGGATACCCCGGCAGCAGGCCGCCCGGTGTGGCTAGATATTGAAGAAGAGCTCAGTGGACCAGTTCCGCTGGCCTACTTCCCCGGAATGTGCCATCATTCAGACTCCCGCCATTCGCCAATGATTGTAGACACTCTAGTGGCCTTTAATGCCCTAATTCAATCTCTGGGTCCGCAGGCGTGCCCCCCGGACCACCTCCCGATCTGGCATAACTCTCGATTTCAAATTAACAAAAAAACGATAGCATGGAGACCCTGGTACTCCAGGGGGATTTGGACACCTAAGCAGCTGTTTACTGGGGATCGCTGGAAAACCTTTAATGCTTTACAAACGGAATTTGGTCTACCAGCGAAATATTACTTTCAATGGGTGCAGCTCCAACATTGCCTTAAAGGCGCTCGGGTCATTCCGCGCTCTGATACTGGCGAGGAAGGGCTGTCAGAGGTGATTCGTTGTATCGGGAGTCTACCAGGGGTGGCATCTAACTTTTATAAAATACTCACTCATAGTCCAGGCAGGGACACCCCTAGGGCCCAGCAGGCATGGGAGCGCGAATTGCACATCACTTTAACTCCCCAGCAATGGAAGATAGTCTGGAGCAAAGTGGTGCGGGTCTCCAGATCCGCCTCTGTCACTCAAACGCTCTTCTATTTTGCCCACAGATGCTTTTATACTCCTGAGAAGATGGCCAAATGGAATGTCAATACAAGCTATCGATGTTGGTCATGCCATACAGCGGTGGGTACCTTCGCCCATGTTATCTATGAATGTCCAGCACTACAGCAATATTGGGGGCGGGTTTGGGACCGGATACAAAGTATCCTACACTTCCGGGAGCCCCTTTCTTGGAAGATTGTGGGACTCCGCTCTGTGGCGGGGATCCCCTCTCTTCCAAGGACAGGCCGCTTCCTCCTAGATTTTATGTTGGGTATGGCTGTATGTTTAGTCACGAAAAATTGGAAGAATGGCTCCCGCCTAACTTTTACCGAATGGTGGAATTCTGTCTGTTTATATAGTACATATGAGCAGATACCTCGTCGGATGGCATTCCAGGTTCAGGACTGCTCTCACTTGTCTAAGTGGCAGATGCTTAATGACTATGTTCAGATTGCCAGATGCTCCACTATAGCCGTATAGCTACACTCATCATGTTGCAGATAATTATATTATCTCGAAAGATAATAATGTGTATATACACCCGATACTGGATTGTTACGTATCCCAGAGAAGAAGCAGGGGGGGAGGGGGGGGTGGGGGTTTACTGTCCGTGATTGTATAATATTTTTTGTTCATGTCTTCTATTCTGTATGTCCTTTTGTTTCGATGTTCCAAAATGAAAATAAAAGTTTAAAAAAAAAAAAAATCATCTCTAATACCTGAAGATTGGAGGATCGCCAATGTAACACCAATTTTTAAAAAGGGTTCCAGGGGTGATCCGGGAAACTACAGACCGGTGAGCCTGACGTCAGTACCGGGAAAAATGGTAGAAACCATCATAAAGAATAAAATTACTCAGCATGTAGATAGTCACAACCTAATGGGAGACAGCCAACATGGCTTTAGACAAGGAAGATCTTGTCTTACTAATCTGTTATGTTTTTTTGAAGGAGTGAATAAACAGGTGGACAAAGGTGAGTCGGTTGATATTGTGTATCTGGACTTTCAGAAAGCCTTTGACAAGGTCCCTCATCAGAGACTTTTGGCAAAACTAAAGAGTCATGGGATAGGAGGCAGTGTACTATTGTGGATCAGGAACTGGTTAAAAGATAGAAAGCAGAGGGTAGGGCTAAATGGCCAATTTTCCCAATGGAGAAAGGTGAATAGTGGTGTACCCCAGGGATCTGTGCTGGGTCCGCTGCTTTTTGACATATTCATAAATGACCTGGAAAGTGGAATAACGAGTGAGGTGATCAAATTTGCAGATGACACAAAACTATTTAAAGTTGTTAAAACTCAAGAGGATTGTGAAAAATTGCAAGATGATCTTGATAAATTGGAAGACTGGGCATCAAAATGGCAGATGAAATTTAATGTGGACAAGTGCAAGGTTATGCACCTAGGGAAGAACAACAACCCAAACTATGGTTACACGATGCAAGGTTCCACATTAGGAACCACCACCCAGGAAAAAGATTTAGGCGTCATTGTGGATACCATGTTAAAACCATCGGCCCAGTGTGCAGCAGCGGCCAAGAGAGCAAATAGAATGCTAGGTATGATAAGGAAAGGAATGGAAAATAAAACAAAAGATATTATAATGCCTCTATATCGTTCCATGGTGAGACCGCACCTTGAATATTGTGTGCAATTCTGGTTTCCGTATCTTAAAAAGGATATAGCGATTTTAGAAAAGGTTCAGAGAAGAGCCACCAAAATGGTAAAGGGGATGGAAGGATACTCCTATGAAGAAAGGCTAAAAAGGTTAGGGCTCTTTAACCTGGAAAAGAGATGGCTGAGGGGAGATATGATAGAAGTCTATAAATTAATGAATGGAGTGGAACGGGTAAACGTAGATCGATTGTTTACGTTATCAGAATATAGAAAGACTAGGGGACATGCAATGAAACTACAGGGTAAACTATTTAAGACTAATAAAAGAAAATATTTTTTCACTCAACGTGTAATCAAACTCTGGAATTTGTTACCGGAGGATGTAGTAAAGGCTGTTAGTGTAGCTGGGTTTAAAAAAGGTTTGGACAAGTTCCTGGAGGAAAAGTCCATAAACCGTTATTAAGAAGTGACCGAAGATATCAATGCTTGATCCAGTACAAGCATTGTGGAACTTGTGTCTCTTGGGGAAACTGCTAGGTACATATGACCTAGATTGGCCACTGTTGGAAACAGAATACTGGGCTTGATGGACCTTGGTCTGACCCAGTATGGCATATCTTATGTTCTTATGTTCTTATGTTCAATCTGCAGTTGCAGACCCCCCTAAGGATATAGCAGCACAAGAGATTCCCCACAGCCCAACCCCAGCTTTAGCAGGCTAGTTTGTGGATCGGACTGCGGGGAAGGTAAGCTATTCTGGGTCTGGGGGTGAACGCAGCTACTGCATGGCATCCTAGCAATGGGATGCCACAGCACTGGACTCCATGCAGGAACCGTATTAGAGTTGGATGGGGAGAGAGCGGGGCATCCAAAGGGCCTGAATTGGGGCATGTCCTGCCTGTCCAGGCCCTGTGCATCTGATTCTGATCCTGCAAGGTCATTTAGCTCCCGCAGGATCAGAATAGAGTATAGATCCAGCCCGTCCATATTTTGGACGTCCTGACAGGCCCCATTCAGCATTGGGCTCAATGGGTGTAGCCAAGCTCCAAGCAAATGTTGAACCAAAGGTCTCAGTTACACAGATGACAAAACTGATTTGGGCTAGGGGAGAAAGGCCTATCTGCACTGCTGCACCAGTTAACACATCTTGCCACCATCTTGCCAGACAATACTGGCTTCTCTCAGTTCTGCACCAGAGGATATACTGGTGATGTTACTGAAAACTGTTCTAGACTACTTCCGCCTGCTGACTGGAGAGCAAAACCCACTCATCTTGACTGATCTAGCAAAATAAGGAAAAAGGCTTTACATGTCAAAAAGCTTTACAAAATCATCCTCTGCGAGTCTTGAAAGAACAAAACAAATGGAGAAAGATATACAGCGATGAGCAGAAACCAAATAGGGGGAAAAAAAGAGATGCAACTAAAGGCAAGACAAATGTGAAGGGGCGTAGAATGAGAGAGAGAAAAAGATAAACAGCCTTATGGTAAAAATGCAGAGAATTAGAATACACATGTACACATGAGTACAAGAAGAGAACTTATAGTCATTTCAGGGATGCAATTCTAGTTTCTAACTTTCAAAGCATATTGGTTTAGAAGCCTCTTTACTTCAATAAAATTACCCTCTCTCTCGCCAATGCAAATTTTTGGATTTTATGTAAACCAGCGCTTACATGTCTATGAAGTTCAATGGCATCCTTACAAAACCGCTGTCCTGCAGATGAAAAATCAACAAAGGGAAACCAAAATCCCTAGTTTAGGTTTAGCACACAAAATTCTTGTCACACTAAAATGAAAAGAATGATCTCATAAGAGATATGCTATCTTCAAAATAAGGACTAGATTTTTCTAAAGTGTGTGATTCTATTAGTGTGTGCTCACGCCATTAAGTTGCACTATTACTCAATAGGTCCCACTGAATAAAAAAGGACCCGTGGTGAATAATGGGTGTTGACATGCCTGAGCGCACACCTTTTCCTAAATCTAGCCCTAAGATTATTAAGCAATCTGCCAAAGTGAACGTTCATCAAACCCATTTGTCAAAGCCTGTTTGAAGAAATCCAAAGTGGATTTGAAAAACCCTGCAGCGGATTATGGAAGATTGAGAGGCTGCTTCAGTTTGCTTTTTGTTGACATTTGTCAAATTTTTACTGGCAGTAAAAAAGACACTTCCAGCAGATTGGGAAATAACCTTTAAAACCTCAAATCATAGCATGCCCAGACTGGATCACAACGGGCTCTGCGTCAGTGGAGGATTGCCCGGGCCAACTTGGACGCATGTTTACAACGAGAATTAGATAATAAGCGCCGGAAACTGCGGCAGACGTTTTATGAGCACGGGAATAAGACCAGTCGCTTTTTAGCCCTGCGTCTCCGGCAGCAGCAATCCGCGAGAGTGGTTCGTGAGCTTCGTGATTCTGGGGGGCAGAAGCGGGTTATCTCTCGGGAGGTGCGCGACATTTTTGCTGAGTATCTGGAGCAGTTATACAAAGCCGAACCTTTTGATTTGGCACACGTGCAGGGCTTCCTACGGACGATCAACTTGCCGCACCTGACAGACTCCGATCGGGATCATTTAGAATCTGAATTCACGGTGGAAGAGGTGGAACACGCAATCCGACGGCTGAAAACCGGGGGAGCACCGGGTAATGATGGCTTTCCCGCGGAATACTACAAGACATTCCGCGTACAATTAGCGCCAACGTTGGTAGTGCTTTTCAACGAGGTTCTGAGGGGGGCGCCTCTGCCCCCATCTCAGCGTGAGGCTTTGATAGTGATGCTCCCTAAGCCAGGTAAACCTTTGCAAGACGCGGCCTCATATCGCCCCATCTCCCTGTTAAACACAGACGTCAAAATACTTGCAGCCGTGCTGGCTGCGCGATTGAACCGGGTTCTCCCAATTTTGGTACATCCCAACCAGGTTGGGTTTGTGCCGGGCCGCCAGGCAGCAGATAATATTCAGCGCATGCTACAGGTTCTTCACGTGGCTCAGCAAGACCCACAGCCGACTTTAGTTGTGGGGGTTGACGCAGAAAAGTCCTTTGACCGTGTTAGCTGGGGTTATCTCTGGTGTGTGCTAGAAGCGATGGGCTTTGGTCCTAATTTCATTCGCTGGGTTCATAGCTTATACCAGGACCCTAAGGCATGCATTTGGGTTAATGGGGGTCAATCGAGAAGTTTTTTATTGGAGAGGGGCACTCACCAAGGCTGTCCCCTATCGCCGCTGTTGTTCGCGCTCGTGATGGGACCTTTGGTGCAAAGCTTTCGTGAGCATCCGGGCCTGCAGGGTGTTTGCGTGGGCCCCGCGGACTACCGGATTGCGCTTTTTGCGGATGATATTATATTATCCCTGGTGAATCCCCTTGCGTCCCTTCCTACTGCTATGCAGCTCTTTGAAACTTTCTCCCAGGTGTCTGGATTCAAAATCAATTACACTAAATCGGAAGCTCTAAACGTAGGAGTCTCCGCGGTGGTTTGTGCAGAACTTAGAGCCGCTTACCCCTTTTGCTGGGTGACTGGTGCTTTACTCTACCTAGGGGTGCAGCTGACAGTGGAGCGGGCGGCCCTATTTAAGGCTAACTATGAACCCCTACTTCGCCAGGTTTGGCGGGATTTAGACACCTGGCATAGCCTAATACTCTCCTGGTTTGGGCGTATTGCAGTCGTTAAGATGGTGGTCGTTCCCCGTTTCTTGTACCTCTTCCAGGTTCTCCCCATAACGTTGGCTCGGGGAACACTGGCCGCCTGGCAAACTTTGCTAATGAAGTTTATTTGGCGGTATCGTCGCCCGCGGTTGGCGCGCCGAGCTCTCTATGCCCGTATGCGTTCTGGGGGTATGGGGGCTCCTAATCTGCACTGGTACTATGCGGCGGCGCAATGTCGCGCTGGGGTGGAGTGGATGATCGCGGATAGCTCCAAGCGGTGGGTGCAGATGGAAATGAACTTGGAGGGGGGCGTGGGACTGTGGGATCGACAGTAGCTTGGTCCCAAACTATGGAGTGGTAAGCGCCCAAGTAATCCCTACATCCTTCATACCCTCCGCTGCTGGGACCAATTCTTTCGGCCTCGTGGGATGGACCTGACCCCTTTGGCGCCTATAGTGGGTAATGCCTCGTTTCCCCCAGGGATTGCTGACCCGGTCTTCCGGCTGTAGGGGCATAAGGGCCTTAGCCGGGCTGGACAACTGTTTGATGACGGTAAACTACAACCATTTAGTATACTTCAAGAGGATTTCGACCTCCCCGGTAGCCACCTCTTTCAATATACGCAAGTAGCGCATTGGGTTCAGTCTAGAACCGTTCGGCCACAAGTGGCCCGAGAATTGATGGACTTGGAGCGTTTTTGTGAGGGGTGTACTACTACTAAAGGGCTTATAGCTACCTTATATGCCCTCCTGCAGGGGCAGCGCTTGAACTTCACCAAGCATAGGGCACTTTGGAATTCTGATTTGAACCTTCATTACACTGAGCAGCAGTGGGAACGGGTGGAGGGTCAATTGTG
Organism: Ichthyophis bannanicus; assembly: GCA_033557465.1. Classification (NCBI taxonomy): domain Eukaryota; kingdom Metazoa; phylum Chordata; class Amphibia; order Gymnophiona; family Ichthyophiidae; genus Ichthyophis; species Ichthyophis bannanicus. The sequence continues at coordinate 235,036,751 of CM066043.1, read as the reverse complement.
GAAGAGTTCGGTGGCGGTTAACGCTTGCGAAACTAACTATAAAATATTATATCGATGGTATATGGCCCCTGCACGGATTGCCCGCATTTATCCGGGAGCTGTGGATCTTTGTTGGCGGAGGTGCAGGCAGAAAGGTACCCTCACGCATATTTGGTGGACTTGCCCTCGCATCCGTACTTTTTGGAGAGGAATTCAATCTCGCTTACAGCAACTTCTTGGGCTGAACATTCCCTGGGACCCGGGTATCTTTCTTTTTGGGGCGGTCATGCCCGGGGCACGCAGCCCACAGCTAGCTTTGCTTCGCCATGGTCTGAATGCGGCTCGCCTGTCTCTCGCGTTTGTTTGGAAGCACGTCCTCCCTCCATCTTTCTCGGCCTGGTTGGAACGGATGTGGGATACATATACAATGGTGGCTGTGGGTAGGATGCGTCTGCCGCGCTTTGAGCAGGTATGGGAACCCTTTGTCCACCGCTATGGTTCCTGATTGTTCAGAATCGTGGCATTATCTGGGGGCCACAGTCTAGGTTGCATGATGATTCTTTGCGGAACCGCACTTTGCCTCATGGGCGCTGATTGGCTGGCATGTTCCTTTTCTTATGGACTAACTTAGAGTTTGGTGGGTGGGAGGGAGGGAGGGGGAGTTTAGGATGGGGTGGTTTGGGGGAGGGAGGGGGCGTTGGCGGGTAGGGGGGGCTGCTACTTTACTCTGGGAGACTCTTATGTGATATACTGATGAATGGTGGAGGGGTGGGGGGGAGGGGAAAAAAAGGGAAAGGGACAGAGGGAGCGTAACATAATTATAACAAAAAAAATAAATAAATAAAAAAGAAGGCATTTCGTTGGCTAGCCTTGTGTTTCCTGTTAGTGGCTTTGACTTTGTTATCTTCTGATATTGTAATCTGTTTATGGTTCACGTTCTTATGTATTTAATGGCTGCCTTTCAATTAAAAAAAAAACTCAAATCATGCCAAAATCAACCTGGTTGGGAGTTTAACTTCACACTGCATGCCTCTAGGAGTTAGTGGGCCTGATTAGTCTGTGAAAGAACCGAGAGCAACTGAGAGCTGCATAAAAGTCTTCAAAGCCTTGCACTGTTGAAGCATTCCTAACAGGGGCTCTGCATTTCAAGCCAAGGTAAGAGTGTGTGGCTTTTAAATTACTAGCTCTCTGCCTGAGAGCTATTAAAGGATTTTGGTACATTTTTAAAACAAAGTTATATTCTTTTTGGTACTTTAGTTCAAAAGGGGAAATATAGTCTTTAGTGGTGTAGGTTTAAAACACTTTTAGTATCTTTCTCAGCTCTTTGAAGCTACTGACACCTCATCAGGTGCTAGTTCCCTCCCTATCTCCCAACTCCCACCCACCCCATTTGAGCTGTCTTGCTCTATAGAGCACCTCCCCCAATTAGCTACACACAGGGACTTGGAATCTGCATATTTAGAACACACTTACAAGAGGTTAACTGCTTTTTCCCTGAAAGAACAGCTGGTAAACAGGTTGGTACGTAGGTAGGTCTCTCTCTCTTTTTTGCTTTAACAGGCACCTAAGCTCCATCAACTTAATAGCTGGGAAAAATTAAATCGCCAAAGCTGTTGCCCCCATTACAGCTTCTGCCTCTGTCCAGACAAAGATCCCAATGCCTGTTGAAGGACTGGTTCCATTTGAAGGATGCCTGTATACTGAAGCTCTCAGAAAACAAGTGGAGGAGCTCAGAGAAGAGGTGGCAAGTCTAAGGAGCATTCAAGACAGTGAGAACTACATTGATGAGTGCTTCTTGTAACATCCAAGCTCTCCAGCAGAGGAGAAGATGAGAGCCTACAGAATGATGAAGATTGGACACAAGTTACCAGGGCCTGCAGAATTACCAATCCAACTCCTCCAGCCATTGAACTGAAGAACCATTATGCAGCCATGGAAGTGGAGGAGGTGAAAGCATCCCTGGAAATGGAAGAATCAGAGCTCAAGCACCCCAAAGTTGCAGAATCAGTGACCACAAGTGAAGGGTAATGCTGGTTGGTGACTCTCTTCTGAGGGATACTGAAGTGTCCATCTCGACCAGACTTGATGTCCAGAGAGGTAATCTGACTGCCAGGTGCCAAAATCCAAGATATTATGGAGAGTTTGCCAAGACTCATCAAGCCCACTGACTATTACCCGATGTTGCTCATCCATGTTGGCACAAATGATACTGGCATGTATCCCTCTGAGCATATCAAAAGTGACTTCATGGCTCTGAGACAGAGGGTGAAGCAGATAGATGCACAAGTGGTGTTCTCTTCAATTCTCCCCGCTGAGGGGAAATGGCCAAGGCAGAGAAGCTTGCATCCTGGAGGTGAATGCATGGCTGCGTGGATGGTATCATCAAAAGTGTTTTGGTTTCCTGGATCATGGGATGCTGTTCCAAGGGGTTGCAGAGCAGAGATAGCATCCATCTGTCCAAGAAGGGTTGACGTGTCTTCAGTAGCAGACTGGCTAATCTACTGAAGGAAAAGGAAAAGGAAACCACTATGGTTTTCAAAAGGAATAGCTGAAAAGGGGAAAGAAAAAGAGGCAGGCCTTCATGAAATACAAGAGATCACACAGAGAGGAAGACAGGCATCTATATTTGGAAAAACTTAGAGAAGCTAGCAAAGTAATCAGGAAAGCAAAGATTCAAATAGAGGAGGACATATCCCCCCATTTTATTGTATTGGCTAAGACATTTTTCAGATATGTTAGTGAGAAGAGGAAGGGCAAAAGTGGTATTGTCAGACTCAAGGGTGGAGGGGAGGGATATGTAAAAGCTGATGAGGATAAAGTGGAATTGCTTAACAAATATTTCTGTTCTGTTTTCACAGATGAAGAACCAGAAGCAGGACCTCAGAAAACACCCACAAACAGGAACAGAAGCGAGGGGCATCTTGAACAATTTTCAGAAGACTGTGTTCGTGAGAAGCTAGCTAAACCTAAAGCAGACAAAGTGATGGGACCAGATGGGATACCTCTGAGAATACTGAGGGAACTTGGGAACATTCTAGGAGCTCCACTGACTGACCTTTTCAATGCCTCGTTGGAAATGGCAGTGGTGCCAGAGGACTGGAGAGAGGCACATATGGTCTCTTTACACAAAAGCGGATGTAAGGATGTAGTTGAAAACTACAGGCAATTTAGTTTAACCTCAGTGGTGAGTAAAATATCGGAAGCGCTGCTGAAAGAGAAAATAGAGAGGTTTCTGGAGTCCAACAGATAACTGCTAACACCTAATCAGGAGTTAGTGGGCCTGATTACCTGACAGCAGCTGAGGCCTGCATAAAAGGCTTCAGTGCCCTGCCCTGTTGAGGCTTTCCTAACAGGGGCTCTACAGAGCAACCAACAGTAGGGATTTGAGGGTTTATTTTATTATATTAAATTGCTAGCTCTCTCACTGGGAGTTCTTAAAAGGGGTTTTTGTATATTTTTAAAGCAAGGTTACTTTCTTTTTGGTGCTTTAGTGGAACTTTCCTTGAGCACAGTAGGTTGCTGAACTCTAGTAACCTCCTCAGTTTTGGGAACTGCTAATACCTAATCAGGTGTTAGTTCCCTCCCTACCCATCCCGATTCCCACCCACCCCTAGTGAGCAGTCTTGATTTATAGGGAACCTCCCCATTTAAAAAAATCACAGAGAATTGGACCAGCACATTTTGAATATAATTAAAGAGATTTAACTGCTTTTTCTCTGATGGGACAGCTGGGATACCGGCTGGTACTTGGTAGATCTCTCTCTTTTGCTTTAACAGATACCTAAGCTCCACGAACAGAACAATAGCTGGGGAAAATCATATCGCTAAAGCTGTTGCCCCCATTACAGCTTCTGCCTCGGTCCAGACAGAGGTCCTAATGCCAGTTGAAGGACCGGTTCCATGTGCAGGGTGCCTGCATGCTGAAGCTCTGAGGAAACAAGTGGAGGAACTCAGAGAGGAGGTGGCGAGGCTGAGGAGCATTCAAGACAGTGAGAAGTACATTGATGAGATGCTTCTTGCAGCAACCAAGCTCTCCATCAGAGGAGAAGATGGGTGCCAACAGAATGTCGATGGTTGGACACAAGTCACCAGGGCTTGCAAAATCACCAATCCAATTTCTCCAGCCCTTGAATTGAAGAACCATTATGCAGCCCTGCAGGTGGAGGAGGTGAAAGCATCCCTGGAAAGGGAAGAACCAGAGCTCAAGTACCCCAAAGTTGCAGAATCAGTGACCAGAAGGAAACGAAGGATAGTGGTGGTTGGAGACTCTCTTCTGAGGGGTACTGAGGCGTCCATCTGCCAACCAGACTTGATGTCCAGAGAGGTATGCTGTCTGCCTGGTGCCAAAATCCAAGATGTTACGGAGAGTTTGCCGAGACTCATCAAGCCCACTGACTATTACCCAATGTTGCTAAAACATGCTGGAACAAATGATACTGACAGGTATACCTCAGAACGTATCAAAAGTGACTTCATGGCTCTGGGACAGAGGGTGAAGCAGTTATGTGCACAGGTGGTGTTCTCTTCAATCCTCCCTGTTGAGGGTAAAGGCCAAGGCAGAGAGGCTCACATCCTGGCGATGAATGCATGGCTGCGTGGATGGTGTCATCGAGAGCGTTTTGGTTTCCTAGACCATTGGATGCTGTTGCAAGGGTTGCAGAGCAGAGATGGCATCCATCTGTCCAAGAAAGGTCAACACGTCTTCAGTAGTAGACTGGCTAATCTACTGAAGAGTGCTTTAAACTAGATTCGTTGGGGATGGGTGAAGAAAGCCCCCAGGTAGGTGAAAGCCCCCAGGTAGGTGATACATTAAATACCTTTATGGAAATGGGTAACAGGGGTTACATATGGAGAGCAGTGTGTATAAATGTCCGTAGCATGGGAAATAAGATCCCTGATGTTGAAGCTTTGGTGGGAGTGGCTGACTTGGATTTAGTGGCAGTTACAGAAACATGGTTCACAGAAAACCATGATTGGGATGTAACTATACCTGGCTATACTTTATTCAGAAAGGACAGGGTAGGAAGAAGGGGAGGAGGAGTGGCACTATATGTAAAAACTACTATTAAAGCTTTGGAATTACAGAGCTTAAAAAGGAGAGAGGCGGCATTGTGGGTTAAACTAGAAAGAGGGAAAGAGAAATCTATTTGCATTGGTGTGATATATAGACCTCCCTCACAAGAGGAAGAGGTGGACAGAGAGTTAATTGAAGACATACGCAGCATTGCTAGGAAAGGGGAAGTGCTACTGATAGGAGATTTCAATATGCCAGATGTTGATTGGCACATTTCTGCTGCAGTATCATCTAGAAGTAAGGAGATCCTGGATTCTCTACAGGGAGGACTATTCGGGCAATTAGTAACAGCCCCCATACGTGAAGGGGCCATACTGGACTTGGTGCTTACCAATGTGAAAGTGTTTCTGATGTTGTAGTGGGAGATCATTTTGCATCCAGTGATCACCAGATGGTGTGGTTCAGTATTAGGACTAGGGCTCTTAGAATCCATTCCAAGGCGAGGATCTTAGACTTTAGGAAGACTAACTTTGCGAAGATGGGCCAATTCCTCAGGGAGTCGTTAGTGGGATGGGAACAGCTGGGGGATGTAGAAAAACAGTGGTCAAAACTGAAAGGGGATATTTTAAGGGCTTCCAACCTTTTTGTTAAAATGGTAAATAAAGGTAAAAGGAAAAGGAGACCGCTATGGTTTTCAAAAGAAGTAGCTGAAAAAGTGAAGAAAAAGAGGGAGGCCTTCATGAAATACAAGAGATCACAGAGAGAGGAAGACAGGCATCTGTATTTGGAAAAAAACTTAGAGAAGCTAGCAAAGTAGTCAAGAAGGCAAAGATTCAAAAGGAGGAGGAAATAGCCAATGCAATAAAATGGGGGGGGATAAGACATTTTTCAGATATATTAGTGAGAAGAGGAAGGGCAAAAGTGGTATTGTCAGACTCAAGGGTGCAGGGGAGGAATATGTAGAAGCTGATAAGGATAAAGCGGAATTGCTGAACAAATATTTTTGTTCTGTGTTCACAGATGAAGAACTAGGAGCAGGACCTCAGAAAACACCCACAAAAAGGACAGAAGCGAGGGACATCTTGAACAATTTTCAAAACACTGTGTTCGTGAGAAACTTTCTCAACTTAAAGTAGACAAAGCGATGGGACCGGATGGGATACACCCGAGAATACTGAGGGAACTAGGGGACGTTCTAGCAGCTCCACTGACTGACCTTTTCAATGCCTCGTTGGAGTCGGGAGTGGTGCCAAAGGACTGGAGAGAGGCTTATGTGGTGCCTTTATACAAAAGCGGAGGTAAGGATGTGTTTGAAAACTACAGGCCGGTTAGTTTAACTTCGGTGGTGAGTAAATGATTGGAAACGCTGCTGAAAGAGAAAATAGTGAGGTTTCTGGAGTCCAGCGGATTACAGGATCCGAGGCAGCATGGATTCACAAGACGCAGGTCTTGTCAGACAAATCTGATTGATTTCTTTGACTGGGTGACCAGGGAGTTGGACCGAGGGAGAGCCAGAGACGTGGTGTATTTAGGATTTCAGTAAAGCCTTTGACACTGTTCCTCACAGGCGATTTATAAACAAACTGAGCACCCTAGGGATGGACCCTAAAGTTACTGCTTGGGTTAGAAATTGGATGGGTGGGAGGCGACAAAGAGTACAAGTAAATGGCGCTCACTTTGAGGAGAACGATGTTACCAGTGGTGTGCCCCAGGGATCTGTTTTTAGTCCGATTCTTTTTAACATCTTTGTTAGTGATATAGCGGAAGGGCTGTCAGGTAAGGTTTGCCTCTTTGCGGATGATACCAAAATCTGCAATAGAGTAGACACCCAGGAAGGTGTAGATAACATGAGGAGGGATCTAGCTAAGCTTGAAGAATGGTCTAGAATTTGGCAGCTGGGATTTAATGTTAAAAAATGTAACGTCATTCATTTGGGCTGCAGCAATCCAAGGGAGCAATATAGTATAGGGGGTGAAGTACTTTTGTCCACTAAAGAAGAGCAGGACCTAGGCGTGGTTGTGTCTGATGATCTTAAAGTAGCTAAACAGGTAGAAAAGACGACAGCAAAAGCTAAAAGGATGCTTAGGTGCATACGGAGAGGAATGGCTAGCAGAAAAAAAGGAGGTGATAATGTCTCTGTATAAGTCTTTGGTGCGACCTCATTTGGAGTATAGTGTGCAATTCTGGAGACCGCACCTTCAAAAGGACGTGAACAGGATGAAGTCGGTGCAGAGGGTGGCTACTAAAATGATTAGTGGTCTTCATTATAAAGCATATGAGGACAGACTGAAGGATCTTAATATGTACACCTTAGAGGAAAGGCGAGATAGAGGTGATTGAGATGTTTAAATACCTCTGTGGCATAAATGTTCAGGGAGAGAGCCTCTTTCAATTGAAAGCAAGTTCTGCTACGAGGGGACATGGGATGAGGGTGAAGGGAGATAGATTCAGGAGTGATATGTGGAAATATTTCTTTACGGAAAGAGTAGTGGATCCATGGAATAGTCTCCCAGTGGAGGTGGTAGAGATGAGGTCAGTAACTGAATTCAAAAAAGCATGGGATAAACACAGAGGATCTCTAAAGGTAAAAAGGGGACTGTTGTAGTTGTTGATATGGAAGTTCAGACTAGATAGGCCATGTGGTCTTTTTCTGTCATCATATTTCTATGTTTCTATGGATCCGAGGCAGCATGGATTCACCAGAGACAGGTCTTGTCAGACAAATCTGATTGATTTCTTTGACTAGGTGACCAGGGAGTTGAACTGAGGGGGAGCCTTAGATGTGATGTATTTAGATTTTAGTAAAGCCTTTGACACCGTTCTACACAGGCGACTTATAAACAAACTGAGCACCCTAAGGATGGACCCTAAAGTTACTGCTTGGGTTAGAAATTGGTTGAATGGGAGGTGACAAAGGGTACAGGTAAATGGAGCTCACTCTGAGGGGAGGGAGGTTACAAGTGGTGCTCCCCAGAGATCTGACGTTCGTCAGATTCTTTTTAACATCTGGTAGTGATATTGCGGAAGGGCTGTCGGGTAAGGTTTGCCTCTTGTGGATGATTCCAAAATCTGCAATAGAGTAGACACCCAGGAAGGTATAGATAACATGAGGAGGGATCTAACTAATCTTGAAGAATGGTCTAGAACTTGGCAGCTGGGATTTAATGTTAAACAATTCAACAATTCAACAATTCAATGTCAATTCAATGGGATTTAATGTTAAACATGCATTTGGGCTGCAGCAATCCAAGGGAGCGATATAGTATAGGAGGTGAAGTACTTCTGTCCACAAAAGAAGAGCAGGACCTAGGCGTGGTTGTGTCTGATGATCTTAAAGTAGCTAAACAGGTAGAAAAAATGACAGTGAAAGCTAGAAGGATGCTTGGGTGCACAGGGAGAGGAATGACCAGCAGAAGAAAAGAGGTATTAGTGCCTCTAAGTCTTTGGTGCGACCTCATTTGGAGTATTGTGTGCAATTCCGAAGACCACACCTTCAAAAGGATATAACTGGTTGGAGTCAGAACAGAGGGACTAAAATCATTAGTGGTCTTCGTTATAAAGCATATGAGGACAGACTTAAGGATCTTGATATGTAAACTTTAGAGGAAAGGCGGGATAGAGGTGATATGATTGAGACATTTAAATACCTCCATGACATAAATACACAGGAGGAGAGCCTCTTTCGACAAAGCAAACTCTACTATGAGGGGACATAGAATAAAGATGAAAGTGGATAGGCTTTCTTAATGGAAAGAGTGCTAGATGTGTGGAATAGTCTCCCAGCAGAGGTGGTAGAGATGACAAAAGTATCTGAATTCAAAAAAGCATGGGACACAGAGGATCTCTAAAGGGAACTGTTGTAGTGGTTGATATGGAAGGACAGACTAGATAGGCCATGTGGTCTTTTTCTGCCGTCATGTTTCTATGTTTCTCTAATCTGGATTACATGGCTAGGGAATGATGAGATGATTGTTTTTAGCAGATATATTTGACAAGTATAGGGCATTGTTAAGTCTTCAGCTGTCCTGAATGAACCTGTTCTCGGTTTATCTGTGAAGCCAACCAGGGCTGGGCCTAGCTAGTAGTTGGATGGGTGACCATCTTTAAATACTAGGGGCTATAACTCACTGCCAATCTACTTCTGGGCCACCTGGGGTCAGCACTGACTCGAAGGCACACACTGCATTGAATTTTTTTGTGGCACTCTTATTTAAAATAGGAAGTGCTGAGATAAATGTGCACTTCCTGAATCTGTCCTGGTTTTCAGAATAGCCACAATAAATATGCATGAAATTAAATTGCACTGTCAGTATACATGCATTCTATCAGGTGCGTTCGTTCTTGATATCCTGAAACCTGACCAGTTATGGGAGTCCTCAGATGGGTTTGAGAAATCCTGCTGTAGTCTCATAATATTAATTTCTATCCGTTCCATCAAAAAATGGAGAATAAACATCAATTACAATCTGTGATTCCTTCCCCCGACTGGAGCTGATAGTCCTGCATATTGATGGCCCATGCAGGTTCAGCCTTGCACCCAAAGCACATGGTTAAAGCAAACTCCGCACCCTACTGTGCCTTATTGCTCAGCAAATACAGCTCCTGAAATGCCAGTATGGGAGGTTTTTTGAAACTGGTCTGCTGCCTTGGGCTGAGACTCTTCATAATTTAAAAAAAAACAAAAAAAAACTAGCTCTTGCAGTGTTAAAATAAATGACTTATGATAGTGCCTCGATGAGCGTGCATTCAAGGCCAGCATTAGTTACCTGTGCTAAGACTTGGCAATGTTATTATGGCAGTTGTGCCAAGAAGACAGAAAGCGTAACCTACCCGAGGATTCTATGTTCCTTAATCAGACTCGCAGAAACTAATCCTCCTTCTTTTCAGTACGATGCAAGTCCTAAACTGATACAGCTGCCAAGTATAATATCTTTAGTCCTTTCTTAAATCTGCAGGTGATGCAGTCAATTATTATGTAATCAGTAATTTGATCTGTATGACTACAGTAATAAGCAGAGCTGTATTTAGGCTTCCATTTATGAAGACCATGGAGCCTAGAGGAGGGTAATGGAGCACCGGGGTGCCCAGCACAGTACAGAGGTTTCTACCTTAAACAGTAGCGGAATTTTGGCCTTGTACTTTCAAGATGGTGTTAGGGTACAGTAACTTGCTTGGCATGGAATTTACAACCCCAAACAGTGGGGATACATTGCAGGGGTATGTGTTCATTTGCACACATAAGTGTGTGTGTACATTTATGCATAAAAAATCAACTTACACAGATACACAAATGTATCCTCATGTCAATTTTACATGCAGAAATTAACAAATGTGTCTATTCATCAGTGTAGTGCTCAAGATGGATATGGGGGTTTGAAGGGTGAAGAAGGGCAATGAGGGAGGCTTCAAAACATGCATCACATTATTCAGAAAAACATTTAAGCAATTTACATGTTAGTCCATGCTGGCACATGGTATTCTGGAACAAAACTGGAATGGTATTCTGGAATGCTCTACCCCCTGATATTAGGGCCATCGCCAACATATATCAGTTCAGGAAGGCACTCAAATCCCACCTTTTCCTCCAATACTACCCAACCAGCAATTGAACCTAGATATCCCTCTCAAGAAATGACCCACTCTAGAAAGGCCCTTACTTTCAGTATCTGATTTTTACCTATCCTTGCAGTGTAAATAGCTTATGTATATAGTTAACCCTGTTGTCCAAGTTTGTACTCCTGTTCGATGTAAAACCAGACAGCTTGTTGTTATGGTCGTTGTGTTGTGATGTAAACCGCGCTGATACCGAATAGCGCGGTATATAAGAAACTATAATAAATAAAAAATAAATAAATAAAACATACAAAAGCATGTGAAGTGTTCCAGCATTCTCACTCCCCCCCCTTCCCCCCCCCGCCCCCTCAGTGGAGAGCCTATTTAATATGCTTTATCAGAAAGGCTTTGTAGGTGTTTACAAGATCTCAGGCTACAATCCATAAGAACATAAGGTGACTCAAATACTTAATTTACTCGTTTATTCTTGAGAAGGCAAAGCAGAAACAATGATCTTCTGTGGGTTAGCGTAAAGGACACCATGTTCTGCAGTATTTTTCCAACATTTTAGATCCTGCCTGAGCCACCTTGCAGTTCTGGTGGAGTTGCCAACAGTACATAATCAAATTGGAGAAGACGTCCAACTGTATCGTCTGGGCTTGCTAGTAATGTTGGTCTGGCAAATGCACTCGCTGTCTTTTCAGTTACAATTGGAGCAAGTGTTGTGTGCAGCTTCTTCTGTGCTGACTTGTTCACGACAAAGTTGCTTTTTATCTTTCATAACTGACATTATTATGTGAAATGCAGCCAACTGAGCCCTGTGGTATTAACTGGTTTCCCAACAGAGATTGGGCTCCAGAAAATCCTTGAGTAGTGCATTCATCAAATTTGTACCAACTGTGGTTAAAAAATAACTGGTCATATGATTAGACTAAACTTTCCAGTAAAACTCTTATGAACTATTAGTGGTAACGTGGAGCCTGATGCAGGAAGGGGCACATCTGGGCCGTTCAGATGCCCCCAAACAGGACAGCCCCCTTAGTACATGATTCTGTACCACAGGAGGTAGACATTCCCACGGGTGCATGATCGGGCACTGAGATAGCCTGGCGTGCACCCTGCAGACCCACGGGAAATGTTCTTGCCGCCTCACCGCCAGCCTGCCATAGTGTCGACCCCCGGTTCCTCACCACCTGATCCTTGAAGGGGCAGCCAGGGCTCGGATCGGGTGGTGGGGCCTCACTGATCTGGCTCCGTTGCTCCTGGGGGGCTGCTGCCTGATGTAGAGGGCCGCCCCATGCTTATTCTACCTCCAAGGTGGAATAAGCTGGGCATCCTTCCGGTGCTCTCCGGTGCTGATTCGACCCTGTACATCCGGGAGTCTGTCCCACCCACACTCTTCCCACTCTCCACCCTTGTGCCGCCCCTGTCCTGCTCTCCCCACACAGCAGCTCTGTGCGTGTGGGGAGAAAGGCTTTCGGCATTCAAGCAGGGCAGCTAGCGGGGCTGCATGTCCCACTGTGACATACAGCCCCACTATTGCAGAATCGGTCCCATATTATTTTTCATTTTTCACCACTTTATGGTTTGTTATTGTTGTTAAGTGCCGTCGAGTCTGAGTCGACTTATGGCGACCCTCTGGATAGCTATCCTAAATTGTGTTCGGTCTTCAGCCAGTCGGCTCATTGTTGACAGACTGGTAACCATAGCTGGTGTTTTTGTATCGATCCATCTCATTGCTGGCCTTCCTCTTTTGTATTGACCTTCTATCTTGACAAGCATGATGTCTTTCTCTAATGATCTCTCTCTTCGCATGATGTGTCCAAAGTATGAAAGTCGAAGCCTTGTCATCTGAGCTTCTAAAGAAAGCTCAGGTTTGATCTCCTCTAGTACCGACTCATTTGTTCTTCGGGCAGTCCATGGTTTACATAGTATTTGCCGCCAGCACCATAATTCAAAGGCATCAATTTTCTTCCTGTCTATCTTTTTCACTGTCCAGATTTCACATCCATATGATGTTATTGAAAATACCATGGCTTGAACAAGTCGAATCTTTGCATAGAGAGAGACATCTCTGCTCTTGAGAATCTTATCTAGGTCTTTCATAGATATTCTGCCAAGAGCAATGCGTCGTCTGATTTCTTGACTGCTTGTTGCTTCTTTATTGATAATTGATCCAAGTAGGTTAAAGTTGTTCACGATTTCAATTTCTTCTCCTTCAACGATGAACCTGTTGATTATGCCAGTTGTCATGATCTTTGTCTTCTTTACATTAAGGTGCAGGCCCATTTTGAGACTGTTTTTTGATTGTGAGAAGCAAATGTTTCAGATCATCTTCACTTTCAGCCAGTAATGTGGTATCATCAGCATAGCGAAGGTTGTTGATGAGTCTTCCACCAATCTTCACACCTCTGTTTACTTCATACAATCCTGCTTCTCTGATGATTTATTCTGCATATAAATTAAACAGGTAGGGGGAAGTATGCAGCCTTGTCTTACACCTTTGCTTATTTTAAACCATTCTGTTTCTCCTTGTTCCGTTCGAACTGTTGCTTCTTGATCAATGTGCAGATTCTGCAAGAGTACGATCAGGTGTTCTGGTATACCCATGCTTCTTAATGTAGCCCAGAGTTTCTCATGGTTTACACAGTCTAAAGCTTTGCTATAGCCGATAAAGCACAAATAGATATCCTTTTGGTATTCTTTAGTCTTTTCAAGGATCCATCTCACATCCGCAATGATGTCTCTCGTTCCTCGCCCTTTCCTGAACCCTGCTTGCACTTCAGGTAGTTCTTGTCCAGGTATGGTTGTAGTCTCTTTTGAATAATCTTTAGTAGAATCTTGCTGGCATGTGGGATCACAGCGATTGTGCGATAATTTCCACAGTCAGTTGGATCATTTTTCTTTAGTATTGGTATAAACACAGATCTTTTCCAGTCAGTTGGCCATGATGTTGTCTTCCATATTTCTTGGCAGAGCCTTGTAAGTACGGTAACAGCTGCATCAGATTGCTGTAATACATCTATGGGAATGCTATCAATGCCTGGTGCTTTTTTCTTTGATAAGGCTTTCAATGCTGCTTCAACTTCTTCTTTCATCACCAATGGTTCCCGATCATAAGGTACAGGTTGAAACAGCAGTTGGTCCACTTGATCTTTATCATATAAAAACTCTGTATATTCCTTCCATCTTTTCTTGATCTTCTCAGCATCATTCAACATAGAACCTTGAGCATCTTGTAACATTCCAATTCGAGGCTGGAACTTTTTCTTTAACTCTCGTAGCTTTAGGAAACCCAATATTGTTCTTCCTCTAATAGTTTCTGCTTCTATTTCCTTGCACGTGTCATTGTAGTACTTTTCCTTGTCCTGTGTTGCTGAACGTTGGAAATCTCTGTTGAGTTCTGTGATTGTCTTTCTTTCTTCTCCTCTGGCTTTAGCTTCTCTGCGTTTCTGGGCAATTTTCAGAGTTTCTTCCATCATCTATTTTGGCTGTTTTTTCTTTTTCACCTTTTGTAGAGCCTTCTCGCTTTCTTCCAACACAACCTTCTTCATATCATTCCATAACTCTTCTGGAGCTCTGTCATTTGTATCTAAAGCAGCAAATTGATTTTGCAGGCAGTCTTTAAATTCCAGTGGTATATTCTCATGGTCATATTTTGCTGCATTCATGAGTGGTTTGCTCTTTTTCACCTTTAGATTAAGTTTGCATACTAGTAGTTGATGACCTGTACCACAGTCAGCTCCAGGTTTTGTCTTTGTTGATGTTATAGAGCTTTTCCATCATTGACTTCCATAGATGTAGTCAATTTGATTTTTATACAGTCCATTGGGTGAAGTCCATGTGTACAGTCGCCGCTTGTGTTGATGGAAGAAGGTGTTTGAGATGAATAGATCGTTGGTCTTGCAGAATTCTATCAGTCTTTCTCCAGCATCATTTCTTTTGCAAAGTCCTTTTTTTCCCAATTACTTTGTCGTCTTCTTTATTGCCAACATTTGCGTTCCAGTCACCTATGACTATCAGGATATCCTGTTTGCATGTTCTGTCAATTTCAGCTTGTACTTGTTCATAGAACTCTTCAATTTCATTCTCTTCTGCAGCTGTTGTTGGGGTATATACTTGAATTATAGTTGTGTTGATAGGCATTCAACGTAGACGAATAGAGATTAAGCGTTCGCTGACTGCACTGCATTTCATTACAGTTCTTGCAAGTTTCTTCTTTATTATAAATGCAACACCATTTCTTCTTTGTCTTTCATTTCCAGCATAGTGGACTATATGATCATCTGATGCAAAGTGCCCGATGCCAGTCCATTTCATTTCGCTGACACCCAACAGATCAAGTTGTACACGTTCCATTACATTCTTGACCACCTCCAGCTTCCCTTGGTTCATGCTTCGTACGTTCCATGTTTCAATGTATAAGACATCTTTACAGCTTCTGACTCATTTCATGCGCAGCTATATCAGCAGTCAGACGTCCCAAGGGCTTTGATCCAACCACATCATAAATGCTGGCTTTACTCTGAAAAGCCTTCAGCTCTTCCCCAGTAGCTAGTTGAGTGCCTTCTGACCTGGGGGTCTCATCTTCCAGCACTATAGCTCAATTTGTTTTGTTGTAACTATCCATTGGGTTTTGATGGCAAGATACAGAAATAGATTGCTGGGCCTTTCTTCCGCACAGTTTAAGTTTGGTGTTGTTGCCGTTGTCACAAAAATGTGATCCTCCGCCTTCAACACTATCCCATTCTGCTGCTGCCCAGATGGATGGTTTGTCTTGGTCTGGCACCTCAGCTGAGACCTGTCCATCTTGGGAGACCTTGCCAGTAGTTAAACTACCGATAGTTTAGCTCTCAGCATCACTGAGGCACACAAGCCCTCACAGCACGACAAGCTGCAAACCAAGTGAGGGTTTAGGGTTTATTAAAATTTTGATATACCACTCTTCGAACGTCATATCAGGGTGTTTACAATAACAAAAACTTTACTTTACTTTTATTCCAAATGCTATATAGATATACTGTTTCTGCTGTTGTAATATTATGATACACGTGGATGGATATTAACATTCCAATAAATCCCCCTGTAATTTGCAAAAGTATGGACTTTTCGGGAAGCATACCAGGGAGCCAGGAGCAGTTGGAAGATGCAGGCTGAACTCCGGGAGGCCCCGATGTCATCGGGGGCTTGCGCTATATATTTTCTTCAGTCCTAGGTACAGCCGTAGGCACCTTACAGTAGGCGCGATCTAAGGGGTGTGGGTACAAGGGGCTTATGTGCCCCTTGGAGGCCTGCAAGAGGTGCAGTTACTGTGCCGGTGACTGAGGGTTGTTCCTTATGGGTAAGCGAAAGAAATAGCTGCTGCCTGCTGAGCCCATTATAGGGCCAATGGATCGGCATCGGAAGGTAAATGTGGGGGAAAGTTTTCCTGTAGACTCGGATTTTCTTACTTTGCGATTCACAGGTGCAACACTGAGTTCTCCAGACTCTGCCTCCTTCCCCCATCTGTACAGATCCCATTTACCTCAACGGCTGTGGAGGAACTTTCTCAGCAGAGTATGCCTTTGCAACAGGGCGAAATGCTGAGGCCTTTTTTCTGGTCTCGCCCCCTCATTTGATGTCAAGGCTGTCTCTGAATCAGAGGTATCCTTGGTGGATATATGGAGGGTTGTTACTCGGACTGAACAGACTTTGGTCAACACGGTGTCTCAGCTTTGTGTCTTCTCCCAGGAGATAGCCTCAAACCTGAATAGGTTTGAGGGGAAGGTTGAATCCTTGACCACTCAAATTTCTAAATATGAAAATCATTGTAATTCCCTACAGACAATTCATGCTTCTAGTATTAAAGATAGTTTGTCTATTCATCATAAATTGGAAGTATATGAAAATGTATTTAGGGCAAAGAATGTTTGTTTTCTAAATTTTCCTGGACAGATTACTTTCATCCAAGATATTGCTACGGAAATACCTTTGGGAGTTTCTGGCTCTTTCTGGGGCTGACTTAATGGGTGGGAGGAGTGACCTAGTGGTTAGGACAAGGTACTTCAGGCCGGAGGGCTGGGGGTTCAAGTCCCACCTGGGGACAGCAATCGCAGGCCGGAGGGACTGGGATTTCTAGTCCTATAGGTACTCCTTGTGGTCTTGGGCAAGCCACTTAACCCTCCATTGCCCATGTTCCCTGTAAGTATTAGCGTATGTGTGTCATATCCCCTCATGTTAAATGTATCTCCCAATTGACCGCTTTGACCCGGTGAAAAGCGGGATATAAATACAGCTAAATAAAAATAAAAAAATAAATAAAAAATATTTTACTTAACTGGTAGGAAGGTTTCCTCTGAGTCTCCAAAAGGGTTTGATATGTTACAAGCTTCTCCTGATATTAATTTGACAAGCTTTCTCGAAGATTTTCAGGATTCCATAACCTCTAGGACAACTTTATTAGTTACTTTGTTTCAGAATAAATTATTTTTATTTTTATTTATTTTTTTATTTTAGCTGCATTTATATCCCGCTTTTCACCGGGTCAAAGCGGTTGGGGGATACATTTAACACGAGGGGATATGAGACACATAGACTAATACTTACAGGGAACATGGGCAATGGAGGGTTAAGTGGCTTGCCCAAGACCATTTTTAAGGCTTATTTTAAAAACAAGAATGCCCTATTCTGTGGGGCAAAGATGCAGTTGTTTCCAGATGTCTCCAGGGCCACGCAACTCCGGAGAAGGGCCTTTTTGGCCCTGAAAATGACAGTGCTGGCCCAGGGGGCACTATTTTGCCCGCTGTCCTTGCAAGTGTGTTATTACTTTGCATGGTGCTAGTTTTATTTTTGTGGACCTTTCCCAACTAGAGGCATTGTTGGCTACTAGGGAAATGTAAGATATACTTGGGTGAGGTAAAAGGAGATGATATAATATGATGGCTGCATGTTTGAGCAATGCTTAATTTTCTTTGTATTATTAATTTATTTTGCAGTTTCTCCCCAGTATGTGGGTTTAGTGATGAGGTTGTATTACTTGGCATTTGATGCTATTATTATTTTCATTATGTGGTAAATTGCTATTTAGTTTCCTGTATACTTGTTTGTAAAGTATCTGAATTATGAAAACAATAAAAACAATTTTAAAAAAAGTATGAACTTTTCACTTGAAAAGTTCATACTTGTCTTGAAATTAAATCTATACCAACCAGAGAAAAATCAGGCAGCAATAATTCAATGTTAACTAACACTCCCTTCTACATGAGATGTCATCCAACATTACATTATCTATTATAACCTCAATTTTCAAAGAAAACAGCAACATTAAGCCAAACATACAATCCCAAAAGCGTGTGTACTTTGGGAGCCCCAAAGAAGGGCTGCCAAACATAATAAGCAGTTGTTGAGAATGGATCACTGATTATTTTCTTTTGATGCCACATTAGGCCTTCTCCTCTTAAAGAGAATTGGAACATCTAGTGCAAAGGGGACAATAACTACCTTTAAAAAGGGAAACAATATAATGTTTACAGAGAAGTCCATTTCTGAATAAGGATCTGTATCAAAACCTGGAGCCGACTGTGGTACAGATCACCAGCAACTAGTATACAAACTCAAGCTAAAGTTGAAAAAGAGCAAGCCACTCTTGAATGTAGCAAAATATGATCTTGAAACTATACCACTGGAAGTCTGCTTGCAAAATCAATTCACTGCTTCAGATACAAATGAGAGAGCATCAGAAGAGTTACGAGATGACATCACGAGAGTAGTGCTCAAAGAAAGTGAGAAGTCTCTATGAAAAGATGAAAAAGCAAAAATGGCCAAAATGGGTGGCAGAAAAAAAACAACTCTGAAAATTGCCCAGAAACGCAGAGAAGCTAAAGCCAGAGGAAGAGAGGCACCCTCTGCAACACCCACAGAACTGAACACATAACCCCCTTACTCATACAACTACACTGACTACTCATCGCTGAACAAATAAAATACAAATCCATCCTTGCAATCTTTAAAAGTCATCAATGGCTATCCACCTTCAATCACTAATACAAAAGACATCTGAAAACCAAAAAAAGAGGAACTGGCTTCCTCAACACTCTATGCATACGAGCACTATACACCAGAACCAACTCCACTACATCAATGAAAGCCTTTTCCATATTTGCAATGTCCCTCTGGAACTCAATCCCTCGCAGCCTATGTGCTACAAAGGACATCAGCATTCAGAAAGAGCCTGAAGACACATCTGTTTACAGACCGTTTCTCTGAGAACATAACATAACCATCCAATATGCAATATCCACGACCACCCTTCTCCCTTCCCCCTTCAAATTCAACCACTATTTTATGAACTCTCCAAGTATTTTGATGTATCACCATGATATTATCTTCACCTACCAATATGACAAATCAACTCCCTTATGTTATGAATACTCCAAGTTGATTACCCTCTTTAATGTATACTATTTCCAGTATAATGTAAAATGCTTTGGCCAGAGAATAAAGTGTTATTAAAAAATAAATAAATAAAATAAACCCCACAACCTGTTAAATAAATAATCACAGAACAGAGATTTCCAGTATGCAGCAAGGCCAGACAAGCAGAAGTACTAAAATGACACATACAAAGAAATAGAATCGGAAACTATAGAGGAAGAGCAAGATCGGCTTTCCTAAAGCTATCAGAATTAAAGAGAAAATTCCAGCCTTGAACTGAAATGCTAAAAGGCAGTCAAGGATCCGTGTTGGATGATGCTGAGAAGAGCAAGAAAAAATGGAAAGAATACACAGCGTTTTTATACCATAAAGATCTAGTGGGCCAACAGCCATTTCAACCCGTATCTTATGATCAGGAATCATTCGTGATGAAAGTCGTCAAAGCAGCATTGAAAGAATTATCAAAGAACAAAGCGCCAGGCATTGATGGGACTCCCAGTGAAATATTACAGCAATCAGATGCAGCTTTTACAATACTTACAAGGCTCTGCCAGGAAATTTGGAAGACAAGTTCCTGGAGAAATGGTCCATAAACCATTATTACAGGGGACCTGGGAAATCCACTGATTTCCATAATACAAGCATTGCGGAACCTGTATCCTTTGATGAAACTGCTAGGTACTTGCGACCTAGATTAGCCACTGTTGTTAACTGGATACTGGGCTTGATGGACCTTGGTCTGACTCAGTATGGTATATCTTATGTTCTTATGACCAACTAACTGGAAAATATCTGTGCTCATACTAATACTGAAGAAAGGTGATCCAACAGACTGTGGAAATTATCGCACAATAGCTCTGATCCCACATGCCAGCAAATTCTACTCAAGATCATTCAGTTCAGACTACAATCATACGTAGAATGAGAACTACATGACGTAAAAGCAGGGTTCAGGAAAGAGCACGGAATGAGAGACATCATTACGGATGTGAGAAGGATCCTTGAGAAGACAAATTCCAAAAAGGATAACTATATGTGTTTTATTGACTTCAGCAAAACTTGTGCTTGTGTAACTCATAAGAAACTCTGAACCACATTAAGAAACATGGGTATACAAGGACACCTGATAGTTCTCTTTATAATGATCAAGAAGCAACAGTTCAAACAGAACAAGGAGAAACAATAGTTTAAAATTAGCAAAGGTGTACGATAAGGCTGCATACTTTCCCCGTACCTCTTTAATTTATATGCAGAACAAATCACAAGCAGAACTGTATTTAGACAACCGAGGTGTGAAAACACTAATCTTCGCTATGCTGACGATACCACATTACTGACTGAAACTGAAGATGATTTGAAACATTTACTTATCAAAATAAAGGAATATAGTCTTAAAATGGGCCTGAACCTTAACATGAAGAAGACAAAGATCCTTACAAATGAAAAAAATAATAATTTCATCCTTTAGGGAGAAGAAATAGAAATAGCAGACAACTTTAATCTACTTGGATCAATAACACAGGTACACAAAAAAATTTTTTTTTAAACTGCCTCTAATGTTTCGATTGATTTTTACGTTTTTTGGTGCGCTGAATCCAAATCTGGTAACCAATTTGCTCCATCACGTACAGATTTTTTGCTACATTGGGTTAGCAGTTTGAAGTGAACGTTTCAGTTTGAGTGCGATCGAGATAAAAGTTTCTTGGATGAATTCTTTATACTAATTGTTTAGTAGTTATTCAAATAAGAATAAAGAAAATTGTAACAAGGCAGCACATAAGAATAGAGTAATGTCAACAAAACACACTGTGATGGTAGCAAAATTGTCTGCACTTAAAACAGCCACATACATGTGCACAAACATTGAGCATATAAGAGCGAGGTTAGACACAAAGCAAAGCAATGTGCAAAAAATGTGCAAAAAATGTTGTACAGGTATGTATGTAAGAATAGAAAACGCAAACCGCACCATTGCAATACATGAAGACAAACACCCGATGGTGTGAAAATAAAAATCTAATAAATGAGATCCGACACTGTGGTAATAACTAGCACATTTTTATTTCAAAGTTTAGTAAAAACACGATATTTGTCAACACAGTTTAGATTTTAAAGTCATTCTTGGGTCAATCAATCTCCTGGTGGGCCCGTTTCTTCTTCTCCCGAATGCTTCTCTTGGTGCGCTGCTTGGCGTATTTTTCATCTGGGGTTTCCCGCAGCAGCAACCAGCAGAAATCAGCCATCATAGTGGTGTTCCATCTTCCTTGGTACCTTCTCTCTGCGTCCTTGATGTCCTGGTGAAACCTTTCACCTTGTTCTTCACTGTACGCCCCCAAGTTTTGGGGAAAGTAGTTCACATGGGAGTGCAAGAAATGGACTTTCAGGCTCATGTTACAGCCTTGTTCTTTGAAGGCATTGAGCATCCTGGCAACAATATCCTTATAGTTCTCATCCCGCCTGTTCCCCAAGAATTTGAGAACAACATCCTTGAAGGAATCCCAGGCTTCTTTTTCCTTCTCAGACATCGTTTCAGCGAATGCTCCATCTGAAATGAGTTTCCTTATATCAGGGCCAACAAACACTCCTTCCTTTAGCTTTGCTTCAGAAAGTCGGGGGAACTTTGAGCAAAGGTACCAAAAGCACTCACCATCTTTTGGAAGGGACTTGATGAATTGCTTAATGAGACCCAACTTAATGTGGAGAGGTGGTAATAGAATTTTATCACGAGGTACCAAGCTCTCATGAAGAACATTTTTCTCACCGGGTCTCAAATACTCCCGAATTGGCCAGTCTTTTTTCCCCCAGTGTAGGTCGCGGGCCCGGCTATCCCACAAGCAAAGGAAGCAGGGATATTTGGTGAAACCGGATTGCTGCCCTAATAGCATGGATAGAATTTTAAAGTCTCCACAAATCATCCACTTATGCTCATCATAACGAATCTTCTGAAGAATCAGGGCCAAATTCTCGTATTTTTCTTGGAGAATAACAGAGTGAGCAATAGGAACTGAAGCGAATGTGTTGCCATTATGAAGAAGAACACCTTTTATGCTGTCTTTTGACGAATCAATGAACAGCCGCCATTCAGCAGGATCATAATTGAGTTTAAACTTTTCCATCACTCCGTATATATCGTTGCAAAATACCAAATCTTCCTCTTTGCTGAAATACTTCAAAAATTGTGTCTCGCGGTTTGCGGGTACCAATAAAAAGTTGTTCCTGGTGACAATAGATTTTTCTGTTTAAGCCGAGAACCTAGCAGTTGGGCAGCATCTTTTGGGAATCCTAAATCCCGGACTAAACCATTCAATTCAGCTTGAGAGAAAAGTTCAGGTTTCGGATCTGGTTCAGTTTCAAACTCGGAAGTACTGGACTCATCGGGAAAAGCCATCTGATGAGTCTCATCATGATCAGAACCGTCCACACAAATATGATCCAAAGATTTTGGTGGTTCAGGCACAGGTACTTCGTTGTTATGAGGCATAGGCCTAATTGCTGAGGGAAGGTTGGGGTAACTTATTACGTTCTTATTTTTTAAGTTGTATCCCTTCACAATGCAAGAGCAAAAATAGCAGTCACTGCTGTGGTCTCTTTGTTCACGCCACATCATAGGTATTCCGAAACGAAATGCTTGTTTTTTACCTTTCATCCATAAGTGTAGATCTTCCTCACATGTCTTGCACACTTTGTGAGGAGCCCACGGTTTATCTTGATCGCCTAACTTCAAACCGAAATAGGCGAAATATACTTTTTTAATAAATGCAGAAATGTTCCTCTGCCGCTTTTTCACGGTATATTCCCCACAAATAAAACAAAAACTGTCCGGAGAGTTGACGCAACCTCTGGCTCTGTGAGCCATCACAAATACACAGCACTGCAAACTACAACTGTAGTGAACCACTTCGGAATAAAGCTGGATTACGACTGAGCAAACAAAAGGTAATAATGAACTTGCAAGAAACTGAAATTTGACAGGAACGTTCATGTCGCAACCACCGTGTTTGAGCGAGCGAACGAGGCGAGGCGAACAGGAAAGAACATGCGCCAGCGCGAGTACTGGATTTAGCCCCCCGCCTCCCAATTGTCCTGTTAATGTATAAAATGAATACAAAACACTCTAAAATATCATGAGGGAGTGTTTCTAGTTAGTTAACCATTACAACCTCTATTTTGGGCCAAGAAAATAAACTGCAGTCGGCTAAAAAGAAATTATGTGAACATTCCTTATATAGGTAAGAAATCTAATTTTGCAAGAAAACGTGACGTGATGGAACATTTTGGCTATTTTTCCTGGATTCAGCACCCCAAAATCTATAGGAATCAGTTGCAAAACTGGAGGCAGTTTTTTGGTAGTGTACCTGTGTAATCAAAAAAGAAATGGCAAGCAGTTGTCACCCACTAACGTACCCAGAGGCTAAAAAGGGCTTGGGTCGTTTGATGGGGTAGTATTTTTATGGCTAGAGCTCCTATGAAGGCTTTAGCAAGGCCTTCTGGATCCTGTAGTTTTCACCGTTAGCCAAAGAAGTGTAGTTGAAGCAGAGGGTAAGGTTTAAACTCAGGCTTTATTCCCCATCCGGGGTGGATTCATAACAGTGGAACTTAAAGCAGGTCAGACCCTTCGTCTGATAACACAATTAAAGAAAAATACTTTCAACAAAACTTAGCTTTCTTCAGCATTAAACCATGAACAAAAAGTAACAGAAAACAGTTCCTTTTACTCACGGAACTCTTGCACCTGTTTCTTCTCATAAACAGTTCTGGCTGCTTTTAACATAGAGATGCTATACAATCAGATAATGTGTACGTGCAATCCATCTCATTTTCCTCTAAGGATTCTTCAAGAGGTTCAATCTGCATCTCCTCTTCATCTGAGTAAACTTCTGGCTCCCAACTGCCGTTAAAGTTATAAGGTTCTTGTCGGGGAGTTAAAACACTCTCCTCCCCCACTATACTAGTGGCCCGTGGGTAACTACCGTATTTCCTGTAGTTGGGTTCCTGAGAACTACAGAGCTCCTGGTACGTGCATAGAACGTCAGGGTATTGCAAACCTCTCTTATTAGGGTAAATAAGCCTACCTTTAGGCACTGCTGTTTCCTGCTCTCTCGGATAAGCACAGCTCTGCTTGGAAGCCCCTTTAACACGGTGTTTCTCTGACTCATTCAAATGTGCTTCGGGGTAAAAGTTTTCCCCTTCTGCATTTCTGGTGTTAGGTAATTTATATCTTAAAGCCTTGGCTGTTGGACTGCCTTCTCTGCTTGCCTCACAGCAACGCTCCTGGGAATATTGAGAGGCTGTGTACTGCTGTTCCCAACAGTTTCTCTGAGAGTCAGCAACCTCCTGTGCTCTGGATAATCCCCTTGGCTCCGTCCTCACAGCTCCACGGACACTGCCCTCAAGCTCAGCAGTTCCTAACGCTTCTCCCGTAGTTCCAACTACAGCCCTTGTAGTTCCTACTATTTCTCTCTCAGTTCCACTTTCTCCTTCAGTTCTCCCTCTACCTCCCGGTAAGTGATTTTTAAGTACGTTCAAATTGGTGTTAGCCTGGGCTCCGCCCCCAATGCAGGTGCTCTTCATTTTCTAATGAATTCTGTGCTCCCTTTCTGTTCGGGCGTTCCCTAACACCACGTGGCTTTGTTTTCATCTGTTGCTCATAGCAACCTTCCCCCATGTGTGAACCTGAGCTGTCAGTTTCCCTTACATTTTGCTCACAATCCCCTACTTCCATGGGTTCTGATGGCACTACCTTATGAAACAGTCAAGAAATCCAAAGACACATTGCACTTGGTAGCACGTCTATGAGGATCTAGATAAGATTCTCAAGAGCACAGATGTACCTCTCCATACAAAGATTTGACTTGTCCAAGCCATGGTATTTACAGTAATGTCATATGGATGCAAAAATTGGACAGGATGAAAATTGATGCCTTCAAATTATGGTTCAGGCAAAGAATACTGTGTATACCATGGACTGCCCAATGAACAAACCATTTAGTACTGGAGGAGATCAAGCCTAAGCTTTCTTTAGACGCTCAGATGACAAGACTTCAATTCATCATGTGAAAAGAAGGATCATTAGAAAAATACATCATGCTTGGCAAGGTTGACGGTCAACACAAGAGAGGAAGGCCAGCAATGTAATGGATCGATACAATAACAGCAGCTATGTATGCCACTCTATAAACAATGAGACACCTGACTGACCGAACACAATTTAGGACAACTATCCAAAGGGTTGCCATGAGTTGGAACAGACTTGACATCACTTAACAATAACATCATCATGCAGAAAGGCCATCTGCGAGTTCCTTGCATATATAGTTATCTATAGCACCTTATACTTATATCTTATACCTTATACTCGGTTGATATAGTGTATCTGGACTTTCAGAAAGCCTTTAACAAGGTCCCTCATCAGAGACTTTTGGCAAAACTAAAAAGTCATGGGATAGGAGGCAGTGTACTATTGTGGATCGGGAACTGGTTAAAAGATTGAAAGCAGAGGGTAGGGCTAAATGGCCAATTTTCCCAATGGAAAAAGGTGAATAGTGGAGTACCCCAGGGATCTGTACTGGGCCCGCTACTTTTTGACATATTCATAAATGACCTGGAAAAGGGAATAACAAGCGAGGTTATCAAATTTGCAGACGACACAAAACTGTTTAAAGTTGTTAAAACCCAGGAGGACTGTGGAAAACTGCAGGAGAATCTGGATAAATTGGAAGACTGTGAGGTGTCCAAGGATAGAACAAGACAATCACATAATATTAAGGAAGAGGCTTTTATTCACAAACCAATAGATGGTGCCCACCCGACACAGGCCGTGTTTCGTTTAACAAAACTTCATCAGGGGTACAGGGCAACTAAAAACAAAAACATTCAATAAACACACTCAAATATACATAATAAAACTTGCATTAAAAGAATATAAAAAATAATATAAAAAGAATAAATAAAATCATAATAAATTAATCACTATATAAATATAAACATTTATACAATTATACCAAAAATGGGTTGGAACGCTATATAAATAAAATAAGAGAGACTGAGGAAAGAGCAAAAGGGGAATAAGTAAAACAGGTATCTGAACCATGAACCAGAAGAAGAAGAGAAGGGAAGAGGACCACATGTGCATCAATATAATACTTAAAAAAATACTGAAATCATAAAAGAACTTAAAAAACAACAAATAAAAACCTTTTTACAATATGTGCAAAAATGGTGCTTAAAACCAAAGTGCAACCATGCCCATGGTGATGACAGCCAAGCTAACTGCGAATACCCATTGAATAATACCGTATTGGTCACAACTGTAGATATCTCCTCTGTGCAACTATATTAAAAACAAAGAATCAACATTAACAGTATTCGCAGTTAGCCTGGCTGTCATCACCATGGGCATGGTTGCACTTTGGTTTTAAGCACCATTTTTGCACATATTGTAAAAAGGTTTTTATTTGTTGTTTTTTAAGTTCTTTTATGATTTCAAAGTTATGCACCTAGGAAAGAACAACCCACACTATGGTTACACGATGCAAGGTTCCACATTGGGAACCACCACCCAGGAAAAAGATTTAGGAGTCATCGTGGATAACATGTTAAAACCCTCCGCCCAGTGTGCAGCAGCGGCCAAGAAAGCAAATAGAATGCTAGGTATCATAAGGAAAGGAATGGAAAATAAAACAAAGGATACTATAATGCCTCTGAATCGTTCCATTGTGAGACCGCACCTTGAATATTGTGTGTAATTCTGGTCGCCGTATCTTAAAAAGGATATAGCGTTATTAGAAAAGGTACAGAGAAGAGCCACCAAAATGGTAAAGGGGATGGAAGGCTACTCCTATGAAGAGAGGCTACAAAGGTTAGGGCTCTTCAACCTGGAAAAGAGACGGCTGAGGGGAGATGATAGAGGTCTATAAATTAATGAATGGAGTGGAACGGGTAAACGTAGATCAATTGTTTACGCTATCAGAATATAGAAAGACTAGGGGACATGCAATGAAGCTACAGGGTAAACTATTTAACACAAATAAGAGAAAATATTTTTTCACTCAATGTGTAATCAAACTCTGGAATTTGTTACCGGAGGATGTAGTAAGAGCTGTTAGTGTAGCTGGGATTAAAAAAGGTTTGGACAAGTTCCTGGAGGAAAGGTCCATAAGCCATTATTAAAAAGTGACCCAGGATATCAATGCTTTACCCAATACAAGCATTGTGGAACCTATGTCTTTTGGGGATACTGCTAGGTACATATGACCTAGATTGGCCACTGTTGGAAACAGGATACTGGGCTTGATGGACCTTGGTCTGACCCAGTATGGCATATCTTATGTTCTTATGTTCTTACTCATATTAGTTTTCAGATCAATTTGACTTATTTCAGATGTTTATTTTTTAAGGAAATGCCAAATTATAGGTTGCTAATGCTGATTCAGACTAAATTGTATTTCAAGAAAATAAAAGCCATGTCAGTAGCCTGGTGTTAGCAAAGGTCCAACGAAGAGAGCAAAATACCACGTGCAGAGAAACACGCAGTAAAAAACGTGGAATACAGAAAGGACGTGCAAATTAGCTTTTATTTAAATATAACACTCCAGCCACTGGCCCGACACAGGCCGTGTTTCGTAAGACCTTCCTCAGGGGCTTAAACGGCTGAAAACGATCATAAAACACGTTTAAAAACATATTGAAAAAATAAATAATTAAAAAATTAAACACACCAGAGATAGAAACACACCTGCATATAAATAAATAAATAAACAAATTAAAACTACAAATATGTACAGCAAAAGGAGCTAATAAAAACAAATAACTATATAAAAATCATAATGATCCAAATCATACTGAAACGGTACATAATAATAAATATACTGGACTTATATAAAAATATATGTATAAAAATATAAATATATAAATAAAAATGAACTCAAAGGAGTACAACAGCATGTATACATGGTACCATAAAAATTATTAATTATAAATGTACATTATGTACTTAAAAACAATGAATAAATAAATAAATAATAAATGAATACATATGGTACAACCCCGCAAGGGACATACATATTATAAAAAAGACATAAAAACATACGCGTGTAACAAAGATAAGCTCATGGAGGACGTGACAGTAACCAACAGATAAGAACCAACCTGTATGTGTGTTACTTCTATTGAAATTCCATCTGTTTTGATCATGAAAATAAAAAAGAAGGGGAGAAAGGACAAAAATATGATGAAGACGAGGTTGAGTAATAAATATGACGTACCCCAAAAAATGTGCAGAAGTGCATAGAAAATAATAAACAATAAAAACCTTAAATAAAAAACTGCACAATGATAAAATCCTAAGGCAATGCTAGTCATTGTAAAACAGAGTTTTTTAAGAAATCTAAAAGGTGTAAATCAAAAATGACTATAAGTGTAATGGAACCTTTAAAATGTTCTCAAAAAAGGCCATAACGTCGATTGTAACTGACATATATAATCACTATCAAAGAGAGAACTTTCTCATTGTCATGTTTCCCATAATACCCACGATTTACATCATTCCCAAAGTTCACAAATCCACGGAGAATCCACTGGGAAGGCCAATAGTATCTGCTATTGGGTCTCTTTTAGAGCCCATATCTCAATTTTTGGATATCTTGCTACGACCCTTTGTTGAGAATATGTGGTCCTACGTTCGTGATTCCTCACATGTGATAAATATTCTTAAGTCTATTAAGGATGTTGGTTCTGATATTCTTTTGGTCACACTTGACATAGAATCTTTATACACTAATATTCCTCAGATAGAAGCTCTGCACATTATCGCTAACCTCTATGTTTCTGATTTTGAGGATAAGTTTATAAAAGATAGTCCATTTAAGGCTCACATTAAACTTTGGATCAGATACATAGACGATATTTTCATCTTGTGGAAAGGTTCAGTGGATCTCCTAGAGGAGTTCAATATTTGGATCAACAGTTGCGATATCAATTTACGCTTCCAGCTTACTTATGATTTCACTCAGATTTCATTTTTAGACTTACTCTAAGAAATCCACGGATGGCTTACATACAACTTTATATAGAAAACCAACTGACAGAAATCAATTGCTACATTTTATGAGCTTCCATAATGCCGCCCTTAAGAATAATCTTCCGGTGGGACAATTTTTAAGAACTAAGCGTTTTTGTACCACAACTCAGGATTTTGAAGTACAGGCTTCTCTCATGAAGAATAGATTTGCTGAAAGAGGGTACCCTTATTTCCATATCAATAAGGCATATCATAGAGCATGTGAATCCTCTCGTACGGATTTGGTGAAACCTCGGGAAAAACAATCCAACGTAGGTATGGTCTGTTCTCTCCTTTACTCACATCAATCTCGTACCATTAGTAAATGCTTACGCAAACATTGGCATCTTATACAAGCCATTCCAGGCTTCCATGATGTACCTCTAATGGTGGCCCACAAGCGTAATATAAATCTATGAAATTTATTAGTTCCTTCAGCATTTACGGAGCAGAGATTTCTTTCGAGATACAAAGGGTAATATCCATGTGGTCAGTGTTCAGTATGTATGCACGTGATATCTATTAAGAACTATTTTTTACATCCTGTCACTAATCGCAAATTTATTTTGGATGATTTTTCAAACTGTTCTACCAGTCACGTGATTTATGTGATCTTCTGTCCTTGTAATATGCTGTATGTCGGTAAGACTGTACGCCCAGTTCGTAACAGAATTATTGAGCACAAGAGTTGTATCAGAAGAGGGGCAGTAGAAAAACCTCTTGTAACACACTGGCAGGAAGCTAACCACAGATTGTCAGATTTAAAATACTGTGTGATTAAAAAGGTCAAGTTAAATTGGCGAGGAGGCAATATAGACAACACTCTGTTGCGCTTAAAACAACGCTATATTTACAACTTAAATAGTTTGCATCCAGAGGGTCTCAACATGCAGCGAGACTTTTCAGTATTCCTTTGAGATGGATAACACAGGTACACTAAAAAAATTTTTTTTAAACTGCCTCTAATGTTTCGATTGATTTTTACGTTTTTTGGTGCGCTGAATCCAAATCTGGTAACCAATTTGCTCCATCACGTACAGATTTTTTGCTACATTGGGTTAGCAGTTTGAGGTGAACGTTTCAGATTGAGTGCGATCGAGATAAAAATTTCTTGGATGAATTCTTTATACTAATTGTTTAGTAGTTATTCAAATAAGAATAAAGAAAACTGTAACAAGGCAGCACATAAGAATAGAGTAATGTCAACAAAACACACTGTGATGGTAGCAAAATTGTCTGCACTTAAAACAGCCACATACATGTGCACAAACATTGAGCATATAAGAGCGAGGTTAGACACAAAGCAAAGCAAAGAAATGTGCAAAAAATGTTGTACAGGTATGTATGTAAGAATAGAAAACGCAAACCGCACCATTGCAATACATGAAGACAAACACCCGATGGTGTGAAAATAAAATTCTAATAAATGAGATCCGACACTGTGGTAATAACTAGCAAATTTTTATTTCAAAGTTTAGTAAAAACACGATATTTGTCAACACAGTTTAGATTTTAAAGTCATTCTTGGGTCAATCAATCTCCTGGTGGGCCCGTTTCTTCTTCCCCCGAATGCTTCTCTTGGTGCGCTGCTTGGCGTATTTTTCATCTGGGGTTTCCCGCAGCAGCAACCAGCAGAAATCAGCCATCACAGTGGTGTTCCATCTTCCTTGGTACCTTCTCTCTGCGTCCTTGATGTCCTGGTGAAACCTTTCACCTTGTTCTTCACTGTACGCCCCCATGTTTTGGGGAAAGTAGTTCACATGGGAGTGCAAGAAATGGACTTTCAGGCTCATGTTACAGCCTTGTTCTTTGAAGGCATTGAGCATCCTGGCAACAATATCCTTATAGTTCTCATCCCGCCTGTTCCCCAAGAATTTGAGAACAACATCCTTGAAGGAATCCCAGGCTTCTTTTTCCTTCTCAGACATCGTTTCAGCGAATGCTCCATCTGAAATGAGTTTCCTTATATCAGGGCCAACAAACACTCCTTCCTTTAGCTTTGCTTCAGAAAGTCGGGGGAACTTTGAGCAAAGGTACCAAAAGCACTCACCATCTTTTTGGAAGGGACTTGATGAATTGCTTAATGAGACCCAACTTAATGTGGAGAGGTGGTAATAGAATTTTATCACGAGGTACCAAACTCTCATGAAGAACATTTTTCTCACCGGGTCTCAAATACTCCCGAATTGGCCAGTCTTTTTTTCCCCAGTGTAGGTCGCAGGCCCGGCTATCCCACAAGCAAAGGAAGCAGGGATATTTGGTGAAACCGGATTGCTGCCCTAATAGCATGGATAGAATTTTAAAGTCTCCCCAAATCATCCACTTATGCTCATCATAACGAATCTTCTGAAGAATCAGGGCAAAATTCTCGTATTTTTCTTGGAGAATAACAGAGTGAGCAATAGGAACTGAAGCGAATGTGTTGCCATTATGAAGAACACCTTTTATGCTGTCTTTTGACGAATCAATGAACAGCCGCCATTCAGCAGGATCATACTTGAGTTTAAACTTTTCCATCACTCCGTATATATCGTTGCAAAATACCAAATCTTCCTCTTTGCTGAAATACTTCAAAAATTGTGTCTCGCGGTTGCGGTACCAATAAAAAGTTGTTCCTGGTGACAATAGATTTTTCTGTTTAAGCCGAGAACCTAGCAGTTGGGCAGCATCTTTTGGGAGTCCTAAATCCCGGACTAAATCATTCAATTCAGCTTGAGAGAAAAGTTCAGGTTTCGGATCTGGTTCAGTTTCAAACTCGGAAGTACTGGACTCATCGGGAAAAGCCATCTGATGAGTCTCATCATGATCAGAACCATCCACACAAATATGATCCAAAGATTTTGGTGGTTCAGGCACAGGTACTTCGTTGCTATGAGGCATAGCCTAATTGCTGAGGGAAGGTTGGGGTAACTTATTACGTTCTTATTTTTTAAGTTGTATCCCTTCACAATGCAAGAGCAAAAATAGCAGTCACTGCTGTGGTCTCTTTGTTCACGCCACATCATAGGTATTCCGAAACGAAATGCTTGTTTTTTACCTTTCATCCATAAGCGTAGATCTTCCTCACATGTCTTGCACACTTTGTGAGGAGCCCACGGTTTGTCTTGATCGCCTATCTTCAAACCGAAATAGGCGAAATATACTTTTTTAATAAATGCAGAAATGTTCCTCTGCCGCTTTTTCACGGTATATTCCCCACAAATAAAACAAAAACTGTCCGGAGAGTTGACGCAACCTCTGGCTCTGTGAGCCATCACAAATACACAGCACTGCAAACTACAACTGTAGTGAACCACTTCGGAATAAAGCTGGATTACGACTGAGCAAACAAAAGGTAATAATGAACTTGCAAGAAACTGAAATTTGACAGGAACGTTCATGTCGCAACCACCGTGTCTGAGCGAGCGAACGAGGCGAGGCGAACAGGAAAGAACATGCGCCAGCGTGAGTACTGGATTTAGCCCCCCGCCTCTCAATTGTCCTGTTAATGTATAAAATGAATACAAAACACTCTAAAATATCATGAGGGAGTGTTTCTAGTTAGTTAACCATTACAACCTCTATTTTGGGCCAAGAAAATAAACTGCAGTCGGCTAAAAAGAAATGATGTGAACATTCCTTATATGGGTAAGAAATCTAATTTTGCAAGAAAACGTGACGTGATGGAACATTTTGGCTATTTTTCCTGGATTCAGCACCCCAAAATCTATAGGAATCAGTTGCAAAACTGGAGGCAGTTTTTTGGTAGTGTACCTGTGTAATTAGACCAGTGGGTCATACTGTGTTCCCTTTTTAAGAAATGGCATACTACCTTCATTTTTATTCAAGATGTTGGGTTATATAGTTGGTCTTTGCAATGAGCTTTTATATATGGAGCTTTGGTGTGCTCCCTTTGGTACCGGTATGGGAGTAGGGTTGGCTTATCACATTTCTACTTTCTGTTTTTTCAGCAATTTATATGTGGTCGTTTTTTACTCCGTGTTTATCACAGTGAGAGGGACGTTTCCTTGGTTTTGTTTTTTACACATCCTTTTTATAATCATTTTTCCTTGTGACAAGGTGGGTTACAATTGGGGTGCCTTTTGGTTTATTATTATTTTCACATATACCTCCAGTGGGTTTATTCATTTATACACATGTCGAAAAATTTGCATACCCCTGATTACGTCATCTTCCCGGTTCGCGGTTTTAGAGGCCTCTGTGCGCACGCGCTGGCGTTTTTAATGATCTGAAACGTATGAGGTTACACCGGTTCACATTAGCAGTGGCGAGATTTGATCGCAGAAAACACAGTTAGTGCAGTTCAGTAAGTTTTCCTCTTTTATCTACATCCTTACATGGTGCTCCTGTCTGGTTTATATGGTGACATAATGGCATACTTGGTCCGTTTTCTCACGTTAATTCTGGGTTTCCTTGCAAAGATACTAAGTATAATTAATTGGCTTTGGTTTATGGGTATACATTTTAATATGCCGCATATAATGAATTGTTTATCTCCTGTCCTCAGTGCACGCCTCAAGTGGCCTCTACGAATGGGTGCC
This sequence comes from Ichthyophis bannanicus, assembly GCA_033557465.1. Lineage (NCBI taxonomy): Eukaryota > Metazoa > Chordata > Amphibia > Gymnophiona > Ichthyophiidae > Ichthyophis > Ichthyophis bannanicus. Next base: position 235,003,195 of record CM066043.1, on the reverse strand, counting down.
GGCGTTCCTGAACAGGTCGGAGCGCAGGAGATTACATCGGTCGAGACATACAGTGGCTCATCTTGATTGTGGATACGTTTGTAAGCCCCCCTTTTTTGGCACATCTTCATATAATGTTCTATATCAAAAGCATAAATTATTATTATATTTTTAGGTGTGAGTCTGGTGTCCGTAGTCCAAAGTCCTTTTTAGTTTCTTGTTCCTGCTCCCAATTTAAGTTGCTCAAAAATGAGACAATACAGCCTTTTGTTAGAATTTGGAGGAGTAGCTTGTAAACATAAAAGTATTTATATTGATAATGGTTTGTCCTCTCCAAGTTCTGGGTCCTCCCGGGTGGCTCCGGATTGTTCTCTCTTTGATAGTGGTTATATATGTCAGTTACAATCGACGTTATGGCCTTTTTTGAGAACATTTTTAAGGTTCCATTACACTTATAGTCATTTTTGATTTACACCTTTTAGATTTCTTAAAAAACTCTGTTTTACAATGACTAGCATTGCCTTAGGATTTTATCATTGTGCAGTTTTTTATTTATTTATTTATTTATTTATTTATTTAACAGTTATTTATATACCGCTCTTTCCCTAGTATCAAGTGCGGTTTACATGGAACAGTAGGTTAATTGGTATGTAATATACCAAGTCAGTTTACATAGAACAGATAATTATAATTTACAAGGAATGTTGTAACATTAAAGGTATAACATATTAGAACATATATACATTGTTAGTTTAAATCTATAATCATCATGTGAATGAGAGTGTGGTATGGTTAATAGTGTATTAGTGATATTTATTTTGAAAATAGAGTATGTAATAATAATGTATAAATGTTAGCCTGTATCTATTTGAGTATTCTGTTCTGAGGGTGTATTGTAGTGTAATATGAATAAGTGAGTTTTTAATTTTTTTCTAAATTCCTTTATATCAGATAGCAGGCGAATGTTGTCAGGTAGATTGTTCCAAAGAATTGGAGCAGAGTGTGAGAAAGCTCTCTTATTTGTTTGTTTTCTGGCTTTTGTGAAATCTTTTGGTATTGTTAAGGTATTTAAGTTTCTGCTTCTTTGGGATCGTTTATCGATGTCTATATTAATCAGTGTATTGAGTGCCGATGGTGCAAGATTATTTATAAGTTTAAATGTAGTGACAAGAATTTTATATTTGATTCGGGAGTAAATAGGTAGCCAATGAAGTTCAGCCAAAATTGGTGTAACATGTTCAAGTGGGCTTATATTCATAATCATCCTGGCAGCTATGTTCTGAATTATTTGTATCTTTTTAATATTTTGTTTTGAAATGCCATTAAGTATTGTGTTTGCATAATCAAAATGTGGGGTGATGATAGCATGAATTATATTAATAAAGTCTTGTAGATGAATCAATGGTCTTAATTGTTTTAGTGTTTTGAGTTTGTAATGTATTTTTTTAGTTAGATATTTTATATGTGAATCCATATTTAGATTATTGTCAAGTATCACACCTAAATATTTTATTTCTTTTTTTGTATTTATTTCATGAGTATCTAGTGTGATCGTGTTTGGGGGTATGTATGTTTGATTTTTAGTGATGAATAATATATCAGTTTTAGTAAAGTTGATAAGTAGATTTTGTTCTTTGAGCCATTCAGTTAGTTCATTGAAACATTCTGTTATTTTTTGAAGAGGTGGGTGTGGGATTTCAAATGGGAGGTAGAACATTATATCATCAGCGTAGATATGATAATAAACATTGTGACGTTTAAAGATGTTACAAACTGGTTGTAAGTAAATATTAAATAATAGCGCAGATAATGCAGAACCCTGCGGGAGACCCTGAGTTTGTTTGAAGGTGTTAGAAATTTGGGTGTGGATTCTTACTGTTTGAGTTCTGTTTGATAGATATGATTTGAACCAATTATAAACAGTAGATGTAATTCCAATTTGTTGAAGTCTGTTTAACATTGTTAAGTGATTAACACTGTCAAATGCAGCTGATATGTCAAGGAAAACAAGAATAAAGGCTTGTTTAGGATTATCAATACCTCTTAATATAGTGTCATAAAGGATCGTTAGCAAGGTTTCTACTCCATGGAAGGGTCTAAAGCCATATTGATGTTCATCAAGGAGGTTTAATGTGTCAATAAAGTCTTGTAGTTGAATTTGTACAATTTTTTCAATAAGTTTGGCCATAAATTTAAGGTTTTTATTGTTTATTATTTTCTATGCACTTCTGCACATTTTTGGGGGTACGTCATATTTATTACTCAACCTTGTCTTCATCATATTTTTGTCCTTTCTCCCCTTCTTTTTCATTTTCATGATCAAAACAGATGGAATTTCAATAGAAGTAACACACATACAGGTTGGTTCTTATCTGTTGGTTACTGTCACGTCCTCCATGAGCTTATCTTTGTTACACGCGTATGTTTTTATGTCTTTTTTATAATATGTATGTCCCTTGCGGGGTTGTACCATATGTATTCATTTATTATTTATTTATTTATTCATTGTTTTTAAGTACATAATGTACATTTATAATTAATAATTTTTATGGTACCATGTATACATGCTGTTGTACTCCTTTGAGTTCATTTTTATTTATATATTTATATTTTTATACATATATTTTTATATAAGTCCAGTATATTTATTATTATGTACCGTTTCAGTATGATTTGGATCATTATGATTTTTATATTGTTATTTGTTTTTATTAGCTCCTTTTGCTGTACATATTTGTAGTTTTAATTTGTTATTTATTTATTTATATGCAGGTGTGTTTCTATCTCTGGTGTTTTTAATTTTTTAATTATTTATTTTTTCAATATGTTTTTAAACATGTTTTATGATTGTTTTCAGCCATTTAAGCCCCTGAGGAAGGTCTTACGAAACACAGCCTGTGTCGGGCCTGTGGCTGGAGTGTTATATTTAAATAAAAGCTAATTTGCACAGCCTGGTGTTAGCATACATTACTTCCATAAGGGCCCCTCTCCCCTTCCCTTCCCCCCATGGTTTAATTTGCGAACTCAACTCCTAATCCTCAATTAGTCAGAAACTGGCATCAGTGTGAGACAGCAATGTTATCAATAGAGAGACGGTCCCAACTGCCATTCAAGAATAGCACCAACTGGTAGGGGCAAAAGAACAAACTTGTATTAGACCTTGAAAGGAATTACTATCAATTGCTGCTGTCTAGAATATTGCTAATGCAATAATTGGGCTAGATGGGTGTGGGAAGAAATAGGTAGCTCGGAAATCAAGGTTTGAAAGGTAGAAGGTTCCTATTCATCTGAAAGCCCCCCCAAAGACATAAGTACGGAGCCATAAATAAAATAAAAATGAAAAGGAGGTAGTATATTTAGTTAAAAATGATATAAAACCGAGAAGTAGCAGGAAGTGCAGACTCGGAATCATGTTATTCAAGGCTCTGGAGAGAACAAATATTAGAATGGCAGTCCACAGAGACAAAAGCCTTACAAGCAAAAAGGAAAACACGTTTCCACAGAATGAGGATGTCAGAAAGCAGAAAGAATAGGATCCAAGGACATGAAAAACGATAGCATGGCATGTTGGTGGACTTTAGAGAAAATTACAAAACAGGCAGGTGCATTGCAGCTGAATGAAAAGAGTCAGTGGAGTAACAGATCAGCCAATGTCTCTGTTGAAAAGAACCAGCCACAAACCCTAGGGCAGATGGCTCTCGAGTCTTGACTAGACTATCACAATAGACCATTACAATACTCCATTTAATTTTATCTCCTTATAGTTGCATCCATTAAAAAATGACAGATGAGAGATGGGCCACCAGTGCTGGGCTTCCCAAAAACTTGTCTTGGGGATCCCACGGCCAATTGTGTTTCAGAATATTGACAATGAATATGTATGAAATAGATCTGCATTCAGAGGGCAATTTTCAAAGCCATTTCTGCAGATGAAAGAGCTCCTTACCTGTGGAAATGGGTATTTATAAAACTGTGAACCTAGTATTCAGGTAAAAGTAGGGAAGAGAATGGATTTTGGAGTTAGCTCACACCTTTTTCAGGAATAGCTCAAGCTGAGTTACAATCAGTTACAGTAGGCATATGTGTGGCGCCATTTTGAACATACTTTTACCCGCTGTAAGGAGGGGCAGTTGGTACAGACTTTCGAAATTACACACATAGTTTTGAGTTCTTTTTTTCAAAAGTATGCGCAATGTTATCTCAGGAAAAGATTATGTAGAAGTTATCAGCTATATATGTGTATGAGTACTTTCTATGGGGTCATTTTCACAGTAAAAGTAGGTATGTTCTTTGAGGTGTGCTGCTAGTTAATAAAAGACACTATCTTGCACTAATTTCAATTTAGAAACCTACATGTTCCACAGAAAAGGTGTAAATCCAGACATGAAAAATTAAACGTGCATTCCGTATATGAAATGAGGAATACATGTGTAGATTTTTATCCTTGCCCAGGACACACCCAAACACACTGCCCCTCCCTACCCCCATATGCTGTTCAGAACCTCCATGTACTAAGGACATCCACGTGTAAATTTGACCTTTCTAAAATGCCCATTTACACATGGATACGATTTACATTTGTATATACCCGATTAGACATGTGTAAATTCAAAATAGGGTTCGAAAATAATCCCCATGCTCCCCATGCATATTACTGTATATACCCTGAAAACCTAACTGAATGCAGAATATCCTGGAAAGATCTGAGAACCACTCTAGTTTGCAAACAGAGTGGGAAAAGGGAGTTAAACGCAGAGATGTGACGGCATTCACTTTTTAGAGGGAAATGTTTGGCCACTCCTGGAGATGGGGGGTTTATATCATCTTGCTGAATGAAGCGCGGTACCTGGGAGAAGATGAAGTAGCAATAAAAAACAATGCAGGATTGGCTAAAAATCTCTGCCCTAAAAGTGGGTCTCATTAGATCTCCACTAGGACAACCAGGTTGGTATTTTTCATATTTAGAGGTGAATATGACCAAGTTGAGAATCCTGATGAAATTCATTGATAGCACTTTGATTATATTTGTTTAACATACTGAAAAGAAACAGGAGATGAACAAAAATGCCCTTGAATGATGACAGTCCACACTACTGTTTTATTAAAGATCAGAAATTATATGGTATAAACTTACAAAGGATTTTTCTATAGTGTGGGTTTAAAGATATGTCAATAGTGATGGAAGTATTGTAGCCTAACCCATAATTTGATCTTGACGTAAAATGCCAATCACCAGTGATATGATGATACGTGCACGTGAAATACTCATAAAACATGATTTAGCAGTGTTGCAGTTCCTCTCATTAATATTCCAATTGTGGTAATTACTGGGGCTTAAATTGCCAGACAAGACATAAGAAACCAGCTCCTCTTCACTGAAGGCAGCCTTTGAAACTGCATTTCTACATACGTCCATCAGAAACGTTTTCAAAAGGATGTCACACAAAGTCGTACGTCATTCCCTCCCACTGCTTTTTATTCATACTGTCATTTTTCTTTTAATCTCTCCTTTTTCAGACTAGAAATTCTTTGCTAGTTCTTCTTTTGCATACAAAGAACTAGCTCATAATTTATTCATCATGGTTGCAGAACATGTTCTATCAAGTCATTTCTGGGGTCTACAATGGCGTCCTTTCCGCAAAAGAAGCACCTTGTGTGCGTCTTCCATTCAGGATGTTCTGGGGTCCTGCAAAACACTGCCTGCATTTCTTCCCCACACGCTGCCTGGTTGTACTGTATATTTTATAAAAAGGCAGCATTAAAGGGGAAAGTTTTAAAGTAATTTCCATGGGTATATGGAAGAAAACCCTTTTGAAAATTTCCAACAGCCTTCCCTCATGTTGAAAGATTAAACACGCTGTTCAGAACACACATTTTTCCCTGCAGGAAAAAAGACCAGCACCAAGGATGGGGTTAGGAAGGGGCCAATGAAGAATATGCAGAGATTTTAATCGGAAACCCCTAGGTCTGCCAAGGAGAAAGAGAGAAGACTCGCTGCTGTGCCAGGCGGCCACCAGATTTTCAAGAGAAAATTCCATGGGCCATTTCCCTTTGAAAAGTAATGGCAAAATTACCATCTGATGTTGCAGGTCGAACACTGATCGTAACTTCTTGCAGCTTCTCAAAGAAATATTCTCTCTGTGTAAATGCATAAACAAATTTAAACTATAATGAAAGAGATATGGATTGAAACTAAAGCTGCCCATTTCCCATCACTAGCCCTTCTGTTGGCTTACCAGCTACAAGATTCCACCTCCTGTTCCTCTCCTGATGTGGAAAATTGCTGGCCCTGCCCTCTGGTGACTCATTGGGTGCATGTGGGTTTAGAGCGGTCAGAAGGCAGAAAACCATGCCTGCTTTCCACAAGGAGCGCTATCATCAGCTCACCTGTTGCAACAGACTGCCTCCTGTTCCTTTCCTGCCGGCCTGACTTGGAACATTTCTGGACCCACCCCAGTGACATCTTCATGTGCACTAGAGAGCAGTGTGTCAATGACATTGATGGAGCCCGACTAAGAAGCTTCTCAGTGTTCTCCTTCATGTGGACAGAAGGCGAATTCTAGTTTGAAGAACACATCATTACGCGAGTGTGCTTCTCTTCCTGAAACCTTTGTTGTAGGGTTGCACTGATGTTTTGTTTTTAGGGATTATGATTTGCAGTGCTTTGAACTACTCAAACAGTTGCACTAGATGTTAGGCAGTCTTTTGTCTGTTTTATGAGACTTAGGGGTATGCTTACTAAACCGGGTTAACCATTAGCCCGGTTTAGTAAACATAACCCTTAGTGACTGTTTGTATTTTACAGCTTATTTTTTGTTTTTATTTTCATTTAGTTTACTTTAGCTCTTCTTAATTGCTTATTTTTAAATTTATGTATTTATTGATTTATTCTTATATTGGTTGCTTGTCATAAAGAAGGCTTTTAACGTACCTGTGATTAGTGGAGAAGGGAAATATGGCAAGTTAGTTGCTTTTAGTGAAAGGACTAGTTTACACTGATTAGTTTCATTACCTAATAGAAATAATGAATTTCACACAAATGAAAATCATGACATATTCACTCTGTAAAGAATGTTGTGATTTACGACTTCATTTTAGACAATAAGCCTGATCTTTACTGTATAATGGAATCATGGTATTATGTTGTCATCCTGTAGATAGCTGGTGGCTGGTGGACGTGAGGATCACCAGGTAACATGCCTACCTGCTGTCACCAGGACAAAGTGTTAAGAACATAAGAATATAAGACATGCCATACTGGGTCAGACCGAGGTCCATCGAGCCCAGTATCCTGTTTCCAACAGTGGCCAATCTAGGTCATACGTACCTAGCAATATCCCCAAAAGACACAGGTTCCTCAATGCTTGTACTGGGTCAAGCATTGATATCCTGGGTCCCTTTTTAATAGTGGTTTATGGACCTTTCCTCCAGGAACTTGTCCAAACCTTTTTTAAACCCAGCTATACTAACAGCCCTTACCACATCCTCCGGTAACAGATTCCAGAGTTTGATTACAAGTTGAGTGAAAAAATATTTTCTCTTATTTGTCTTAAATAGTTTACCCTGTAGCTTCATTACATGTCCCCTAGTCTTTCTATATTCTGATAGTGTAAACAATTGATCCACGTTTATCCGTTCCACTCCATTCATTAATTTATAGACCTCTATCATATCTCCCCTCAGCCGTCTCTTTTCCAGGCTAAAGAGCCCTAACCTTTTTAGCCTCTCTTCATAGGAGTAGCCTTCCATCCCCTTCACCAATTTGGTGGCTCTTCTCTGTACTTTTTCTAATAACACTATGTCCTTTTTAAGATACGGTGACCAGAATTGCACACAATATTCAAGGTGCGGTCGTACCATGGAGCGATACAGAGGCATTATAATATCCTTTGTTTTATTCTCCATCCCTTTCCTTATGATACCTAGCATTCTATTTGCTTTCTTGGCCGCCGCTGCACACTGGGCGGAGGGTTTTAACATGTTATCCACGATGACTCTTAAATCTTTTTCCTGGGTGGTGGTTTCTAATGTGGAGCCTTGCATCGTGTAACTATAGTGTGGGTTGTTCTTTCCTAGGTGCATAACTTTGCACTTGTCCACATTAAATTTCATCTGCCATTTGGATGCCCAGTCTTCCAATTTATCCAGATCCTCCTGCAGTTTTCCACAATCCTCTTGGGTTTTAACAGCTTTAAACAGTTTTGTGTCATCTGCAAATGTGATAACCTCACTAGTTATTCCCTTTTCCAGGTCATTTATGAATATGTCAAAAAGTAGCGGACCCAGTACAGATCCCTGGGGTACTCCACTATTCACCTTTTTCCATTGAGAATATTGGCCATTTAGCCCTACCCTCTGCTTTCTATCTTTTAACCAGTTCCCGATCCACAATAGTACACTGTCTCCTATCCCATGACTTTTTAGCTTTGCCAAAAGTCTCTGATGGGGGACCTTGTCAAAAGCTTTCTGAAAGTCCAGATACACTATATCAACCGACTCACCTTTGTCTACCTGTTTATGCACACCTTCAAAAAAACATATCAGATTAGTAAGACAAGATCTTCCTTGTCTAAAGCCATGTTGGCTGTCTCCCATTAGGCCATGACTATCTACATGCTGTGTAATTTTGTTCTTTATGATGGTTTCTACCATTTTCCCTGGTACCGACGTCAGGCTCACTGGTCTGTAATTTCCCGGGTCACCCCTGGAACCATTTTTAAAAATTGGTGTTACGTTGGCGACCCTCCAATCTTCAGGTATTACAGATGATTTTAATGAAAGTTCACAGATTACCAATAGCAGGTCTGCAATCTCATATTTCAGTTCTTTCAACACGCTGGGATGTATACCATCCGGTCCAGGTGATTTGCTACTATTCAGTTTATCAAATAGTTGTAATATATCTTCCCGGTGTAGCGATATTTCTCTCAATTCCTCTGCAGTATCACCTTTAAATACCACTTCAGTCTTGGGTAACATCCCTACATCTTCCTCAGTAAAGACCGAAGCAAAGAATTCATTCAGTCTCTCTGCTATAGCCTTGTCTCCTCTTACTTCCCCTTTTACCCCTCTATCATCTAACGGTCCAATTGACTCTCTCACAGGCCTTTTCCTACAAATGTACTTGAAAAAGTCTTTATTCTGTGTTTTTGCTTCCGTAGCAAGTTTCTTCTCAAATTCCCGCTTTGCCTGCCTTATCAATGCTTTGCATTTAACTTGCCAGTGCTTGTGCTGTTTCCAGTTTTCATCATTTGGCTCTTTTTTCCATTTCCTGAAGGTTGCTTTTTTGGCAGCAACAGCCTCTCTGACCTCACCTTTAAACCATGCTGGCAGTTTTTTGGACTTTCTTCCACTCTTCTTAATGCGTGGAATACAGCTGGTCTGGGCTTCGAGGATAGTAGTTTTAAATAACGCCCAAGCTTGCTGTAAGTCTTTAACCTTTGGAACCGCTCCTTTTAATTTTTTCCTAACTATATTCCTCATTCTATCATAGTCTCCCTTTTGAAAGTTAAAAGGTAGTACTGTGGATTCCTTTACTATTTGTCCTCCAATAATTAAATCAAACATGATCATACTATGATCACTATTGCCAAGTGGTCCCAACACCCTTATTTCTTGCACCAGATCTGGCGTTCCACTAAGGACTAGGTCCAGTATGGCTTCCCCTCTGGTCGGTTCACGAACCAGCTGCTCCAGGAAGCAGTCATTTATTCCATCTAGAAACTTTATCTCTTTAGCTCGTCCTGCCGTGACACTGACCCAGTCGATACCGGGGTAATTGAAATCACCCATTGTTACTACTCTGTTGTGACTTTTGTTAGCTTCTGTGATTTCTTTGAGCATTTCATCATCCATTTGTTCATTCTGGCCAGGCGGTCGATAGTATACTCCCACTGCCATCACCTTCCCCTTCATAAGTGGAATTTCAATCCATAGAGATTCTACCGCAAATTTTGTTCCCTGCAAAACTTTAATCCTTTCTGACTCAATGCCCTCTCTAACATAGAGCGCAACCCCTCCACCAATTTGATCAGCTCTATCATTATGATATAGTTTGTATCCAGGTATCACAGTGTCCCACTGGTTATCCTCCTTCCACCATGTCTCTGAGAGTGCAATCATATCTAACCTCTCATTTAGTGCCATATATTCTAACTCTCCCATCTTATTGCTTAGACTTCTAGCATTGGCATACAAGCATTTTAGAGACTGTATTTTATTCATATTAATCTGGCTATTGGTAGGCATGGGTAATTTGGAATCTTTATGCTCTGTCTGCTCCTTACTCAAGGGCATTTTGGCTACTATACTCCCTTTTGGAACCTCACTGCTTTTGGTAGTATCCTTCAAGGATACCTTCGTCCGAACCACGCACTCCTGGGTGACTGTCGGCTTTCCCCTATTTTCTAGTTTAAAAGCTTCTCTATCTCCTTTTTAAAGGTTAATGCCAGCAGTCTGGTCCCATCCTGATTAAGGTGAAGCCCATCCCTTCGGAAGAGCCCCCCCTTTCCCCAGAATGTTCCCCAGTTCCTAACAAATCCAAAACCCTCATCCTTGCACCATTGTCTCTTCCACGCATTGAGACTCCGGAGCTCTGCCTGTCTTTTGGGTCCTGCACGTGGAACAGGAAGCATTTCGGAGAACGCTATCCTGGAAGTTCTGGATTTCAACTTCCTACCTAAAAGCTTAAATTTAGCCTCCAGAACTTCCCTACCACATTTTCCTATGTCATTGGTACCAACATGTACCAAGACAGCAGACTCCTCCCCAGCACTATCTACGATCCTATCTAGGCAGTGCGTGAGGTCCGCTACCTTCGCACCAGGCAGGCATGTTACCAGGCGATCCTCACGTCCACCAGCCACCCAGCTATCTACATTCCTAATGATTGAATCACCAACTATAACAGCTGTCCTGACCCTCCCCTCATGGGCATGTGGCCCTGGAGAAACGTCCTCAGTGCGAGAGGGTTTTACATCACCTGGAGGACAGGTCCTAGTTACAGAATCACTTCCTGCCACACCAGGGTGATGCTCTCCTGTCACGTGACCTCTCTCCTCCATGGCAACAGGGATGCTGCCAGACTGGAGGTGGGACTTCAGGACTATATCCCTGTAGGTCACATCCATGTACTTCTCTGTCTTTCTTATGTCTTCCAGGTCTGCTACTCTAGCCTCTAGAGAATGGACTCGTTCCCTGAGAGCAAAGAGTTCTTTGCACTTAGTGCATACGTAAGACCTCTCACCAACTGGGAGAAAGTCATACATGTGACACTCAATGCAAAAGACCGGAGAACCCCCATCTCGTTGCTGGACTTCTGTCTGCATCTTAGTTTAAAGCTTGTGTTTAGGTCTTTTAAATTCTGTATATAATAAGGATTGGTGTAGATGCTTATACCAATAAAAGTGTATCTAATACCCCTAATACACCTTGCGTACCTGAAGCTTAATTAATTAATCTCAGGTCCTCCGTGTATGACTGATTTGGATAACGAGCTGCACCTGAGAGCAGCCCCTTTCCTCTAAGATGTGCAAGTACCTATAAAACTACAATTACCCCAGGGGTGGGTGGGTGCTGGGGAGGGAGGGAGGGAGATAAGTCCTATTAAAGAGGGCAGTTACAAGGTACCCTGTCCTGAACCCTCAGCAGGGGGAGGGGGTACCACATAAAGCCCAGTTAGTTGAGAGAGGCAAGGTAAGTTACAGCTGAGAAAAGGTAAGAGAAAGTTTAAAACGTAAACCTCTACAGCAAAGGAGTGGGTAAGGGAACCCAATACTATGGACAGATAGAGAGCTATGTGGAGACAAACAGATTCACAGTTATTGGAAACAAGACTCACAGTTATGCAGCAACTCAGTAAAAGAATCACCTTTGGGAGAGTTCTGGAAGCACCCCTCTTCTTAGGGAACACCAAGGCAATCTGAGCTAAACCCACGTGTGCAGCACAGAAAATGGAAGACCACAACACTAACTCAGCAGGGGGGAGGGGAGGAGTCCTTCAGGGAAGGGTAAGAGAAAGTTTAAAACGTAAACCTCTACAGCAAAGGAATGGGTAAGGGAACCCAATACTATGGACAGATAGAGAGCTATGTGGAGACAAACAGATTCACAGTTATTGGAAACAAGACTCACAGTTATGCAGCAACTCAGTAAAAAATCACCTTTGGGAGAGTTCTGGAAGCACCCCTCTTCTTAGGGAACACCAAGGCAATCTGAGCTAAACCCACGTGTGCAGCACAGAAAATGGAAGACCACAACACTAACTCAGCAGGGGGGAGGGGAGGAGTCCTTCAGGGAAGGGTAAGAGAAAGTTTAAAACGTAAACCTCTACAGCAAAGGAGTGGGTAAGGGAACCCAATACTATGTTAGATAGTGCTGGGGAGGCGTCTGCTGTCTTGGTACATGTTGGAACCAATGACATAGGAAACTGTGTCAGGGAGGTTCAGGGACCAAGTTTAGGCCTTTAGATAGGAAGTTGAATTCCAGAACTTCCAGGGTAGCATTTTCTGAAAAGTTTCCCGTTCCATGCGCAGGACCCAAAAAGCAGGCAGAGCTCGGGAGTCTCGATGCATAGATGAGACGATGGTGTAAGGAAGAGGGTTTGGATTTGTTAGGAACTGGGCAACATTCTAAAAAATGGAGGAGCTTTTCTGAAAGGATGGGCTCCACCTTAACTGGAATGGAACCAGGCTGCTGGCATTAATCTTTAAAAAGCAGATTGAGCAGTTTTTAAACTAAATAATAGGGGAAAGCAGACAGTCACCCAAGAGAGCATGGTTCAGAAGGATGTATCCTTGAAGGCTACTAGCAAAAGAGGGAAGTTAAGACATCCCAACAGAGAGGTTCCAATAAAGATAAAAGTAACCCAGATGCCCTTAAGTACAGAGCTGAAAGATTCCAAATTATCCTTGTCAAATGATAACCAGATTAATATGAATAAAATATAACCGCTAAAATTCCTGTATGCAATTCTAGAAGTCTAAAAAATAAGATAGGAGAGCTAGAATATATAACACTAAATGAAAGGTTACATATGAATGGCATCTCAGAGACCTAGTGGAAGGAGAACAACCAATGGGACACTGTGAGCTCTGGGTACAAACTATATCGCAATGATAGGGTAGATATATTGATGAAGGGATTGTGCTCTATGTTAAAGAGGGCATTGAGTCACACAGGATAAAAGTTTTGCAGGAAACAAATACACTATAAAATCTCTATGAATAGAAATTCCATGTAAAATGGGGTAGACAATGGCAGTGGAGGTTTACTACCGACCGCCTGGTCAGAATGAACAGATGGATGATGAAATGCTAAAAGAAATCAGGGAAACTAACAAAAGTTACAACACAGTAATAATGGGTGATATCAATCAACTATGTCAGTGTAATAGCAGGAAATGCTAGAGAGATAAAGTTTCTAGATTAAATAATTGACTGCTTCTTGGAACAGCCGTTCATGAACCTACAAGAGGGGAAGTTATTTTGGACCTAGTCCTAGTCCTTAGGATCAGGTGCAGGAGATAAGCTTGTTGGGGCCACTTGGCAATAGTGATCATAGAATGATCATATTTGATTTAATAAATGGAAGAAGGATGGCAAGGAAATCCACAATTCTACCTTTAAGGGAAACTATGATAAAATGAGGAAAATAGTTAATAAAATACTAAAAGGAGCAGCTGCAAAGGTTAAAGATTTACATCAAGCATGGGCGTTAATTAAAAATACTATCTTGGAAGCCCAGAGCAGCTGTATTTCACACTTTAAGAAAAATGGACGGCCAAAAAACTGCCAGCATGGTATAAAGGTGAGGTCAGAAGGGTTGTTATAGCCGAAAAAGCATCTTTGAGGAAAAGGGAGCCAAATGATGAAAACAGGAAATAACATAAGCACTGGCAAGTTAGATGCAAGGCATTGATAAGGCAGGCAGCGAGAGAATTTGAAAAAAAAAAAAAAAAAGCTTGCCATGGAAGCAAAAACACGTGGAGGCCAATTCTGAACTGAGGCCATATGGACATCCAAAATCTGGACAGCCAGAATCTGACCCCGATTCTGCACCCGCGAGAGCTAGTCATTCCTGAGGGAGCAGAATCGGGGCACTTGGACGGCCTAGACATGCCCCAATTCATACATGCTGCACATGCAGAAAATCCCCCATCTAGGCTGCCCTATGCTGCTGCATGGAGCTCGGTGCCACGGAGTCCTTTTGCCATGGCACCGGGATGCCATGCAGGAACCCCGATGCCCCACAAAACCTACAAGCAGCTGTTTCCTACTGCCGGACCTCTGGAGGGGACTGCCAGGGCCAGGGATCGGTGGAGGGGCCCTCACCTACCGCCGATCATTGCTGTGGGAGAGACTGCCTGCCCAATCCGCCAATGTCGATGAAACGTTTTCCATCTTCAAGGTAGAATAAGTCTCCCATCTATCTCCACAACCCTGGACGTACAGGGCCATGGCCAGAATCGGCCCTGTATGTCCGGGGTCATGGTCCAGCCCCCACCCCACCCATGCTCCTTCTCCGGCCTTCCCTCTCTCACCCCCATCCAGAGCTCCCCGCACATCTCCACTGCACGTGCGGGGAGTTTTGGGCAGGGAATAGGGAACAAGCATTTGGCAGGGTATGTACATTCAATCCAGATATACATCCCCGCTAAACGCTGTTCAGAATGACCTCCATAATAAAAACCTTTTCAAATATATTCATAGCAGAAAACCTGTGAGAGAGTCAGTTGGACCATTAGATGATAGAGGGATAAAAGGGGCATTAAGGGAGGACAAGGCCATAATGGAAAGACTGAATAAATTCTTTGCTTTGGTCTTTACTGAAGAACATATAGGGACGTTCCCCATTCCTAAAAAGGTATTTGAAGGTGATGTATCAGAAGAATTGAAAGAAATATCTATAAACCGGGAAGATGTATTACAATTATTTGATAAAGAGTAGCAAATCAACAGAGAGAAAGGAGGCAAGGGGGAAGAGGGTTTAGGGGGAAAGCTAAGAAGTTTGGTTTTGGCCATGTTCAATTTTAAACACCAGTGAGACATCCAGTCAATGATGTCAGATAGGCAGGCAGATATACGGACTTGGAGTGTAAGAGAAATATCAGGTATAGATAGATAGATAACCACTAGGCTACTCCTCCACTCCTTCAAAGGATCAACCACATTACAAAGACTCCTTGCTTTTTTGTGAGGAGATCTCAACATATCCACTCGATTAACAATTAGTCGAGTGACTGAAGACTGAACACAGTTTAAGACAACTATCCAGAGGGTTGCCATGAGTCAGCACCGACTAGATGGCACTCAACAACAATTATCGACTCACGATTTCCTAATCCCATAACCACAGAATCTATTTGTTTTTTAGAAACAGGAGATGTTTTGAACTGATTTTGGCCAAGTGAGGGACAAGGATTTGTTTAGGATTATAAGATCACTGGAAATGTCACAGTGCTTGCTTGATCCTTGCACTCCAGTCATTTTGATAGCAATTAAACATGTTATTTATTCTGCTTTGGTGACACACATGAATACATTGCTTTCTCAAGGTAATGGCGAGGCCGCGTGGCCCCCCCCCGGGGCGTGCGAGCGTCCGGTGGTAACCGGGGGGGCGGCCGGCCGCGTGCCCGTCGCGGCGTGGCTGCGCGGTTCGCGGGTGGGGCCCGCAGCGCGTGGAGGGCTCCCATTGGCTCCAATTGGAGCCAATTGGAGGAGTGGAGGAGTTTCGGGGAGGGAGAAAGGGGAGCGTCGCGGTGTCCTCCGGCCTTTCCCTCGAGGTGGCCGGGGGTGCCGGACGTGGCCACTTCAGCGCGTCCTTTGACGCGAGTAGTGCATTTGCAGATGCAATTTCATTTTGTGTTGGTGTGCACGGGCCGATGTCGGCGTTTTTTGGGGTTTGATTCTGGTGATATCCACATTGCCTTTGTGGTGTGGAGGCATTTGATTTGTGGGAGAATTTTATTGTGGTATGTATGGAGTTGGTTGGTTTGCTGCCAATGTTTTTAATTTAATTTATTTTCACTTCTTTTGAATTTATATTTATCTTTTTAGATATTTATTATTACACTTTTTGTCATGTTTGTTGAGGGCATTGATAGGGAGAATGGTGGTTTCATGTGGTGTGGCAGCTCGGGGTGGGGTGTGGAGTGGTGGACCCTACACGGCATATATTTGTGAGGCTTGCTCTCTTTTTCCTTTTTCTATGATGGGGAAACAGCAAAACTAGAGGGCACAAAAAAAAAAAGTGCTAGGACGTGCTTTACAGGCAACATTCAGGAAGTGCTTTTTCACTGAAGGGGTGGTGGATGCTTGGAGTGCCCTCCCGATGGAGGTGGTGGGGGCAGGTGCGGTAGCGGAGTTCAGGATGGCATGGGACAGACACAGAGGATCCCTTTTGTAACAGGAGGACAAAAATCAAAATAAGCTCAACTATCTTGTATTCAACAAGCAGAGGGGGTGCATACCACCCTAAACAAGGGTATAGGACAGGGGTGCCCTGCTCAGAGTCTGGGTATAGCCCTAAACAAGGGCATGGAAGGCATGACTAGCACGGAGAGGTGGGTGCGACCGCTCTGGAGTGTACTGGCCTTTATCTGCCATCATATACTATGTTCCTATGTTTAAGACTGAACGCAGCCATATTCCGATGTTAGTTGGACATGATGGCCGGGGCTGAATGCACATATATGACAGGATGCCTAATCTATAGTTGCGGGTCTCTTACACACTTGCTCTAGACATGTGATAGTTTGCATGCATTAGAGTGTCGTAAAGCAAATCACAAAGGACACTGAGGCCAATATGCATTAGCAAGGGCACTGTCACATTTTCAATGTATTAAAGTCATGGGGCTGTTTTTCTGTGGGAACCGCCTAAGATGTGCACCATGTACGTGCATAAGTCCATATTTTAATAGGCTCCATCTAAATAGGCACTTAGGTGTGCGTGTTAGGTGGTTGCCGTTCATTAAGCGTATCCCTCAATGCAATAGCGTGTGCTTTCATTTAGGGCCAGCATTATGGTAATATCACTAACTTCTTGTTCTATTGTACTGTCACTGGACTTATTTTCAAGCTAATTGTCATATTAAATAGCTTATTAAATACCAAAAAAAAAAAAACTCCACCGGGCGGGCGGGGTGGATGGGGGGAGGCGGCTCCCCTGGTTGGGAACTTTGGCAGGGTGGGGGGCAAGGCACTTCCCGGGCGTCTTGGCTGGGGGCGTGGCAGCCGCCTTGGGCGGGGGCGGGTGCTGTGGCGTCTTTCCCTTTTTCTCCCCACAGGGCACTTCGGAATGGCAGTCACCGGGCCCCAAGGCACGAGAGTCCGCTGACACAGGCCGGCACAGCGCAGAGCGGGGAGGAGAGCATGCCTGCAGCTGGGTCAGCAGAGCCGGGACAGGGCTCGACGAGCGTGGTGCCGGATCGGTCGGAGGCAGGAGCGGTGCCTGAGCAGGCGACGGCTGCGGCAGGTGAGTCTGTGGAGGCAGGGTCTTCGGGGGGAATCACGGCGGGGGGAACGGGGGAAGGCGGCCAGGAAGCGGCGGCGTTTGGGCCATAACCGTCGGGCTTTGGGTTCCTGGTCATCTACTTCCTTGGTGTGTGATAAGGAAGCTTATCATAGTTCAGGAAGGAGCTATAATAGAGGTGAATTGGCACTGAACAAGCAACCTGTCTTTTCTGGTAGAAATACTAAAACAGAATGTTTTCATAAAAGACTACCAGTCCCAGAATGCACCAGGTTTCAAACAGCCTCTAGAAGAGCTGAAGTGGGGAAACGTGTGTTCAATCAGGAGTGCTATGAGGTAATCCCCAATCACTCATCTCCAAGGGCAGGGCTTAATTCAGCACAGCTGAGCTGTGCTAGGGTGGAGTATCCCTCTAAAGGAAATATAACTTGTTCTTTTATCTACCCAGAAAAGTTTACAAGAAAGCTTTAGGGTAGGATTTGAGCCACGTAGAGAAAGTGAACCAGCAAAGGGGTTTGCAGCTGGCTAATTATTGGTAATTAAGCCATGCACAGTTGCACGTGAGCTCTGAAAGGAAACTACTGTTTGTGTGTGAAAATAGAAGAAAGTTATCCTTGAAAAAAGAACAGTTTTTGGTTACTTTTGGGTTTTGTTTTTGCTTTTGGAGCACTGCTAAAAGGTATTAGCAGGAGCCCTCAGAAAGACCTTTTCTGTTTCCCATCAAGGTCTTTTTTGTTTGATTGATTGCTTAAGAAGTTCAGTTGCTGATATCATGATTTGTTTTTCCTAAGTACAATACTGAAGCAAGTGTCCTTTTGTGTTACCAAGTAAATCTGTGTGGGAGAATTAACCCCATGAATAAAATATATTTTTCTTTGCTTACACTCAAGCAACACAACTCATTATTTTGTGAACGGCTGATTCTGGTATGAATGGACTACATCCCCCACAATCCTTTGCAAGTCATAATAGTATTTTGCCTTTGCCAAGACTGTGGACATTCACGCCCAGCGCCCCCGTTTACAGGTGTCGTCGTTTTCGTCCGGGTCGGATGGGAGCAGGGTCAAGGGCGGGGGCGAGGCCGGGGTTGGTTGGTTCGGCGGGGGGCACCGTCGTTGGTGGTAGCGTTCTCGGTGTTGTGGGAAGGCGTGCCAAGGAAGCTGCGGCGTAAAATTACGGAGAGGCGCTGTATTGATATCCTTCAAAAAGCGGACGGCGGATGAAACGGCGGGTAGGGTACGGAAGGTGGTGCGCAACCCACGGGCATTTCTGCGGCTGGCTAGGGTGTGGGGGAGGGCGCATCATGACCAGTACAGGATGTGGCTGGCGTATGCGGACTCCATCCCGGAGGCCTCTCAGTGTCCGGAATGCCCTGTCGGTGCGGCGTTTTGCCAGCGTGGTCCGGGATAAGCTAGCTGTGGAGATCCTGTTGGGGAGGGTAGCGGGCCCTTTCAGGGAGCCACCCTTTCCGAGGAGCCAGGTACATACCAGTTGATCCGTCCCCTGTCCCACCCCATCGGGGGTTCAGGGAATGATCATCTCCCCAAGGAATTCAGTGACGTGCGGTATGCTTCCTTCGACGAGGCGGTTGAGTTGGTGCTGGGGTCCGGGCGGGGGTGCCTGATGGCCAAGGCGGACATTGAATCGGGTTTTTTGGCTATTGCCGGTGCACCCTTCGGCATTCCCGTTGTTGGGGGTTTTGTTATTGATTCGATAGGTGTATGCCTATGGGGTGTTCTATCTCTTGTGCACACTTTAAGCGGTTTAGTACATTCCTGCTTTGGGCGTTGGTAGACCGGGTGGGGGGTGCTCAGGTGGTACATTACCTGGCTGATTTTCTGGTAGTGGGGGAGGCGCGGACTGGGCACGGCGCTGCCTTGTTGGTCAGGCTCGTGCAGATGGCGGGGGAGTGGGGAGTTCCGTTGGCGGAGGGGAAGACGGAGGGTCCCACGACTCGGTTAACCTTTTTAGGGATCGAGCTGGATTCTGGGGAGTTAGTGGTGCGCCTGCCGGTGGGTAGGATCCAGAGGCTCCGGGTTCAGGTGGCGCACGCCTGGGGTTCTAGAAGGATGACATCGCGGGAGATGCAGGTGTTAATCGGCTCCCTGACTTTTGCCAGTGGAGTTATCCCTAAGGGGCGAGGTTTATGAGGTATTTGGCAGCCGCTACGGCAGGTCTCTCCAGACCGCATCATCGTCTGAGGGTCGCGGAGTATTCGGGCCGATATAGCATATGGGATGAGTTCTTGCGGGAGTTCAATGGCACTACGGTGCTCGGAGATCGGGAGATCTCCAGTCGGGACCTGCAGTGGTTTATCGACACGGCCGGCAGGTTGGGCCTTGGGGTGTTCTTTGGCGGCTCTTAGGGTGTGGTGGGGTGGCCAGATTCTTGTAAGGCAGTCGGTCCCGAGGCCAATATCACCTTCTGGGAGTTGTTTCCGCTACTGGTGGTGTTGGTGGTCTGGCCGGACAGGGTTCGCAATCGTAGGCTCGTATGGTGGTGCGACCAAGCAGCAGTGGTAAGAGTAGTGAACAACTACCCCCCACGCTGTAAACTGGTAGCTAACTTGATGCGACAGGTCGTACCAGTGGAGCTGCGACTGCTTGGTGCGTTTTCTGGGAGAGCGTGGATAGGGGGGGGACCACCCCCCGATCACCGGATAGTTCTGTATGTGGCAGCGGTGAAAGCCGCAGGTGTGTCTCAGTCTACGGCAAGTAGGAATTTGGCGGGGTTCTCGTTCTTTGCTAGGGCTGGGAGCGCTCTGGTCCGTCGCCCAGGGACAGCAGGCGGCCCATTACGCTGGAGTTGCTGCAACGCTTGTGTGCTGTTTTGCACAGGTGGTGTCGTCCGGCTACGAGGGCGCCTGCTTCCGGACGGTGGGTTCCATAGCATTCTTGGTGCGGGGTTGTATGCGCCGCATTCCGTTCGTATTTGAGCAGCTACTAGTGCGGCGGCGGTGGGCTTACCTGAGCGGGATATCAGGCGGATCGGAAGATGGACTTCCTGCGTGTATCAGGGATATGTGCGCCTGTAGGGGCGCTGGGGGGGGCTGGCTAACTGTGGATCTGTTTGTTTTGCAGAAGTTGTTCCTGGCTCGTGTCGCTGTTGGGTGATTGGCCACTCGTTTGAGTTTTGGGCCGGTTGGCGAGCAGCAACACGCCCGGTGGAGCGGAAGATTGGTTTGGACCAGTTCGGGGTGACCGTTTCATGGCTGGGTGAGCGCGTCTGCGATGGATTCAGCTCTTGCCTTTGCTACGGCACCACGAGCGGCTGCGGGGGACACCGGATGCCGTCTGCGATGGATTCAGCTCTTGCCTTTGCTACGGCACCACGAGCGGCTGCGGGGGCCACCGGATGCCATAGTGATCCACTGGGGTGGCAACGATCTGGTATCCTGGACGGGCCGGCAGTGGAGTCGGACCGGGTTTCGGGACATGGAAGCGCTATTTGAGATGTTTCATGGTTTTGATTTTGCTGTGGTCAGCTATCGTTCCAAGGCCTGCTTGCAAGGCTCAGTGGCGGGGGTCGCGGGGTCTAGCGAAAATCAATCGCCGAATTGGCAGATGGGTGGGGGAGCAGGGTGGGAGCCCAATTTTGCACCCCTGGGCTGGTGTGGAGTGTGCGGGCCTGTATCGGGCTGATGGGGTCCATCTATCCCCGGTGGGAAGGATTTGCTCCTCAACGATTGGCAGGAGGCCTTGGAGGATAGGCTGAACCGGAGGGGCGCTGGTCGCAGCTTAGCCGGGGGGGGGGGGCGGCGCAGGCCGGTGAGGGCCTGAGCCGGTGGCGGGATCCCAGAGGTTTCCGGGGTCCGGAGCCGGAGCCGGAGCCAAGCAGTAGGGCGGGGGTGGGGTACCCCCGCCCGGGCGGTCCCTCAGGCTTTTGCTATTTAATACGGCGAAGCCGGATGAGGGAGGCTAGGCAATTTGCCGGGGCCTGGACAAGGCGGAAGCGGAAGCGGCATCACTTTGCTACTCACATGGCTGGTGAGGGTTCGCTCTGCTGGGGGGGGGGGAATACAATTTAAGGTTTTGGATTGTTGATGTTATGGTTTATGGCAATAAAGCTGCGACCAGTTGAATTCCCATATATGTGTGGTCTACCTTTGTTATAATGGTGGAGGGGGTGGGGGGGTGTTGCGGTGTGGCGGAGGCCGGTTTGCCTTACCTGGTTATGGCGAGGCCGCGTGGCCCCCCCCGGGGCGTGCAAGCGGCCGGCGGTAACCGGGGGGCGGCCGGCCACGTGCCCGCCGCGGCATGGCTGCGCAGTTTGCGGGTAGGGCCCGCAGCGCGTGGAGGGCTCCCATTGGCTCCCGCGGCACAGGGCAGTGCGTGGGAGCCAATGGGAGGAGTGGAGGAGTTTCGGGGAGGGAGAAAGGGGAGCGTCACAGTGTCCTCCGGCCTTTCCCTCGAGGTGGCCGGGGGTGCCGGACGTCCCACCCTCCCGCCCTTTAACTGGGGTTCGGGGGTGTGGTGGCTATGGAGGGGTGTTGCAGCTGGGGGGGGTGGGGCGGGATCCCGGAGGTTTCCGGGGTCCGGAGCCGGAGCCAAGCAGTAGGGCGGGGGTGGGGTACCCCCGCCCAGGCGGTCCCTCAGGCTTTTGCTAATAATATGGTGAAGCCGGATGAGGGAGGCTAGGCAATTTGCCGGGGCCTGGACAAGGCGGAAGCGGAAGCGGCATCACTTTGCTACTCACATGGCTGGTGAGGGTTCACTCTGCTGGGGGGGGGGGGGGGAATACAATTTAAGGTTTTGGATTGTTGATGTTATGGTTTATGGCAATAAAGCTGCGACCAGTTGAATTCCCATATATGTGTGGTCTACCTTTGTTATGATGGTGGAGGGGGTGGGGGGGGTGTTGCGGTGTGGCGGAGGCCGGTCCGCCTTACCCGGTTATATATCCCCAGCACTTAGACGAGCTTGCATATGTCCTATACAGAATAAGGCCTCCCTTAACCATTTGGTTTTAGGGAATTACCATCCAGTTCTTCCCTGCCCTTTTCAACTCTCATTCTGAAACAATTGGTCTTGTCCCCATTGATGGTTTTCACTGAAAATCACTCACTATTTGATCCTTATTAGTTTGGTTTTCAAAGAGTGTATGATGCAAAGATACATTTACTTTCTAGTTTTGATGTTATTCTGCAGGACTTCAGTCATGGACTTGAGTATCTATTAGTCTGTTTGGATATCACAACAGCTGTTGATACTTTAATTCAGAATGCTTCTGACAAGATTAGAAGGAATGAGGATTCCAAGCTCCATTCTTAGGGGAATGTTTACAAAGGAGCGGATCGGAGCCGTAGTCCCATTGGCCAATCTAGGTCACAAGGACCTAGCAGTTTCCCCAAAAGACACAGGTTCCACAATGCTTGTATTGGGACAAGCAGTGATATCCCAGGTCTGCTAGGTACGTATGACCTAGATTGGCCAATGTTGGAAACAGAATACTGGGCTTGATGGACCTTGGTCTGACCCAGTATGGCATATCTTATGTTCTTATGTTCTTATGCTTTAATAAGGATTTATGGACCTTTCCTCCAGGAAATTGTCCAAACCTTTTTTAAACCCGGCTACACTAACAGCTTTTAACACATCCTGCGGTAGCACATTCCAGAGTTTGATTACACGTTGAATGAAAAAATATTTTCTCTTATCAGTTTAAATAGGTTACCCTGTAGCTTCATTGCATGCCCCCTAGTCTTTCTATATTTTGATATGAAAACAAACAATCGATCTATTTTTACCTGTATATAACTTTTTCCATTGCATCAAATAAATTACCAGGCTGTGCTTCATAGGAACTGAGGCTACCTTTAGTGGAAATTTAAGTATTTGTTTAGCCAATCTTTCAGTCATATTCTATCTCAACGTTTTTGGGCAGGTTAGTAGGCATTGCTTGCTGTATAGTTAATGTTGAAAAGGATATAACGTTCAGAAGGCATCATCCGATTTGTATCTTTTTTTGCAGTGTCCTTTCATTATCTATGCTTCAACTATTAGCCGCTGTGAATATATGAGATGGGAGGGGAGGTGCGGATAGAAATGCTTTTAAATAAAATTAATTTCCATGTTTGGATTCATCTTTTTGGACCCTCATGGCAGACAGAACAACATTGTACGGAGTCAATATTCAGCCCTTGCATCATGTAGCTAATAGTTTGGATAGTTCTTCCCCAAGTGCACCATTTTGCACTTGTCCACATTAAATTTCATCTGCCAATTAGATGTCCACTCTTGCACTTTTTCACAATCCTTTTGTGACTTAACAATTTTGAACAATTTTATGTTGCTTTTCTTTATTTGTAAAAAGCTGATATACCGTTAATGGTTTGCGCATTCTAGCGGTTCACAGTAGCCATTTAATTTTTAAATGGAAGGATATTAACAGCAGCGACAACAATGACAGAGAGACCAAACAAAAATACAACACAGGAGAATATGAGAAAATGAAGGGAACAGCAGGGGAAAGGGCAAAGAGGTACCACAACAATTTTCAGAGGAGGCTCGATAGCAGGAAACAAGAGGAAGAGGGGAGAAGAAAAAACCAAATTGGATCACTTGCTGTTCCCATTGACAGGTCATTTATAAAGGGAATATTTTTGAAGACCTGTTCATACTTTGGACATCTGAAAACAGGCATGCAGACATCCAAATCACAGCGATGATGTATGTATGTTAATGTTGGAAGATGAACCATGAAGAAAAATCACTCCCTCTCGTGGCTTTACTTCCTTTTTACTCAATTAGTTTGAAGCCCCATCGGAGCCTAAGCCAATCACAGATGTACACGTCATGAAAAAGCTACTTTGGAACAGTCTTTTGTGAGATATTTTTAAGTAGCTTTTTCATGACATGTACATCTGTGATTGGCTTAGGATTGGCATTTAGCTATTGGCTCTTACACTTGGGCGTTAGATCGTGAATGAGCATGCGTTGGCATCCTGAATACATCGGGGGAGCCAGAAGATCGTGTTTGCAGTCTAAAGAAGGCATTAAAACAGGGCATTAGGATTTGCTTGCCCGATACGCAGTACTGTGTTCTTGGTTACAGAACTGCGGACATTGGAGAGATCAATATTTGTTCGAGTTTGGAAAAATGAACTGAACTCAACTTCATCAGGACATGCAGATAAGTGACATGCTTGAGTTGCTATTTGGCTTGGTCTTGTTTGAATTTTTGAACATGTTGGAAGCATTATAATTTTGAATACGTTGGGTGTAGGGCACACCATCACATGGTGTTTTTTACCTACGTTTTTAAAGCTCCGATGGTGCTTCAAACTAATTGAGTAAAAAGGAAGTAAAGCCACGAGAGGGAGTGATTTTTCCTCATGGTTCATCTTCCAATATTAACATACATACATGCACTTTCTGATTCACGATTTTTGATTTTTGCTCTATTCTTTGTTTACGGGTATAGTTGTATAGAGTATCAGTTATTTTGTTGCATTGGTTCACCAGGGTATGAAAAGGCATTGGCACAGTTCTCGTTCTGCCATCCAGATACCCAAAGGGCATACAGAAGAGTGTATTCTGATACCCCTATAAATCTGCTTATGATAATGAAAACAGCAGGGAAACTAGGTCACGTGATTTTGGTTTGGCCCACTGATGCATATGCTCGCATACAAGATAGTTTCCATTCATGACAGGACAGATGTCCCCAATCCTGGTTTTTATGGAAGGGACATCTAAGTGGCTGCCAGTGCGGGCATCCATTTCAGGAACATCCATGTTTCCAAAATCGGACAGACACTTAAACATCTCTGACTCTTTTTTTGCATATTTTGTCCTGGACACTCCCGATTTCACCTGTATGTCCTTTCTAAAATGCCATTTTGCATTTGTTAAAAAACAGTAGGTGCAGTTCAGATCCCTGGGGCACTCCACTGGTCACCTTTCTTCATCATGAAAATTTAAATTTTAGCTCCATTTTCTATCTTTTAACTAGTTCCTAATCCACAATAGGATACTGTTTCTTATCCCATGACTTTAATTTCCTAAAATCTCTCATAAGGGACCTTGTCAAAGGCTTTCTGAAAATCCAAACAACACACATCAACCGACTCTCCTTTATTTACATATTTATTTACACCTTCAAAAAAATGAAGCAGATTGGTGAAGCTAGACTTCCATTTGCTAAATCCATATTTGTTTTGCCCCATTAGACTTTGGCTATCTATATGTTCAGTAATTTTGTTCTTTAATAATTTCTACCATTTTGCCCAACAATGATGTCAGACTCACTGGTATGTAGTTTTCTGGTTCAGCACTGGAACCTTTTTTTAAAATTGGTGTTTCATTGTCTATCCTCCAATCCCTCAGGTGTCAGACAATTGTAATGAAAGTTTGCAGACCTAATTTCAGTTTTGAGTTCTTTCAATAACCTGGGCTGTATACCATCAGGTCCAGGTGATTTTTTTTACAAATTGCCCTATGATATCTTCTGGATTCACCAAGATTTGTTTGAATTCCTCTGATTTAAATATCAACTCTGGCCTGGGTATCTCCCCTACATCTTCTTCAGTAAAGACCATAGCAAAGCATTTACTCTACTATAGCTTTGTTCTCCCTTAGTGTCCCTTTTACCTCTTTATCATCAAATGGACCATCTGACTTTCTCACAGGCTTTTTGTTTTGAATGTACCAGAAAAAAACTTATGATTTTTTTGTTTCTATGGCAAGATCATTTAAAAAATGTTTTTTGCCTACCTTATCAATGCTTTGCATCTATCTTGACAATGCTTATGCTCTATCCTGTTTTCTTCATTCTGATTCTTTTTCCATTTTTGAAAGTTGTTTTTTTATGGCTGTAAGAGCCTCTCTCACCCCACCTTTAAACCACACTGGCAGTGGTTTGGCCTTCCTTCCACCTTTTTATAAAGCATGAAATGTATCTAGTCTATGCTTCCAAGATGGTATATTTTTAAACAACCCCAGGCCTGATGTAAACTAACGCTTTCAGCTGCATCTTTTACTATTTCAATAAATTTTTCAAGGCAATGAAACTTCAGGAATATAACCATGAACCCCGATGGGGAAAAAGCACTACAAACATTTAACTGAGATGAGAGACAGCTTCCTAGGAGCAGTGATTGGATTCAGGGTCATCACAAGTTATAGGAAAGCAGAGCAACAGCCCTTTTACCAAACCTTGAAGGGTGCCACGCTATCCTTTTGAGTCTGTTTTCGAATCTTCAAACATGTAAACCCAAAAGGAAAGGGGACACATAACTCACTCTTGCCTTGAGGTGGGTACTACACGTCAAATGCCAGTTGATGTATTTCTGCAACACCATACATCTGACCACCAACAGAATCTATTGCTAGTTGAAAGATTAAACCAAGTGGCGATTTAAAATGTATCATCATTTAAAATGGTGACCCACATGTAAAAAGCAATTTTAGAAGAGCCACTACTTATGCCTATATACGTACAGCATAAAGAGATCAGAAGAATGTATGTTCTGGCTATGGTTTAAGCAATTTTAAATTATACGTGCACTTCATGTTTTGCAATAGAAAGACACCTGCTCCAGGGTACACACAACTGCTCGTTTGGACCTAGGGTGCAAATATGCATCAATGCATGCACTAGTTGATGTAAATGGCAATACCTACACATATTTTTCCTTCAGCCTTATGTGTTTTATAAGAAAGCTCCACGTTCAGCTTTTTGTAAAATATGTAAGCTGAAAATTGTGAATGTTTCGACTTTGGATA
The DNA here is from genome assembly GCA_033557465.1 of Ichthyophis bannanicus. NCBI lineage: Eukaryota > Metazoa > Chordata > Amphibia > Gymnophiona > Ichthyophiidae > Ichthyophis > Ichthyophis bannanicus. The sequence continues at coordinate 234,976,020 of CM066043.1, read as the reverse complement.
GTCTTTTTCTGATGTTGATGGCCTATACAATACTGGCCTTTCCACTCAACAATTTAGGCTTTACCTAAAAAAAACCTTAGCGACAAATCAGATTGTATCCTTCCCTCTTTTTTTTTTTAACAAGTCTCTTACCTCAGACATATCCAGTGATACATTATTGTTACCACATTCTCTCTGTAATAGGTCCAAAACATCATCATCTCCAGGTTCACTCTCCTCATCTGGTTCAGACCTACAAGAGACTTCCATTTTAGTCATACTAATCTCCGTATGTAGTGTCTCTTCTTGTGTCCACACCTTGGTTCTGTTGAGTGACATCAATGGCGTTAAATGGGAGGTAGATGAAACCTGGACCTCTGATGAAGTACTTATTTCCTCAATATTGAGCATGTCTGGTACAGAGACACTTATACGGTGATCTAACTGATGTCTCTGTCGTATATTTAGCAACTTACTGGAGCTCTTCTTAGTCTTTCTTATGTTGAGGTTTTGTAAAAAAGGCCTGGTTTTCTCCTTGAATGAATCCCATACCGAAGGTTTGTCCCACTCCATGACTATTGAAGCCTGGGCTGAAATCACTAGTGTCTCTGTAGAGGAAGAACTTCAATACATCCTAAAAATATAAAATAAAAAAATAAATTACATGGTTTTAACATGAAAATTAGCACTGCAGACACATATCACTGTTGTACATGAAAAGTCATGCAAATAAATACGTGGAGCCCGATTCAGGGAGGGGGTGTCCAGGCAGTCCAGACATCCGAGGAAGACGGGGCTATTAGGACCCGATTGTGGTCTGCGGGAGCCAAACGTTCCTGCAGTAGCCAGAATCGGACCCGAGGACAGCCCGGCATGCCCCCATTAAGAAGGTCATTCAGAAACATGGGTTGTGGGGTTGCACATCCCACAAGCCGCCAGGACCCTAATTCCTCCTCCTGCCCTCCCCGCAGTCCTGTGCTTTAATTCAGGGAGAACTGGCAGTATAAGCCGCGCGTCCCTACAGGCCCGGCAGTACGTACAAGGCCATGACCTGAATTGACCCTGTACATGCTGCCAGGCTGGCCCACCTCTGCTCTGCCCCCCTGTGGCTCTCCCCGTCTTAAAGCACAGGATGTGCAGGGAGGGCAGAAGGAGGAATAGGGTCCTGGCAGCTTGGCGACGTGCAGCCCCGCAACTCGCATTTCAGAATAACCTTCTTAATGAAAATGATTCTTAGTATGGAAAGCACCGTTTTTCAGAAATCTGTGTGTGGGAGACAGACAATTGTAAACCTTTACATTTTCAATTCGAAAGCAGCATGATTTGTTCACCAAAACAAAGGATCCATGACGCCATTTGTCTTAATTGTTGACAAGGAAACAATAAAGAAGAAATCATTAGTAAAACGAACATTTAACAGTTCTCTACAGTGTGTTCACTCAATGCATGTTATCTGTGCATTCACGCCACACAAGAACTTGCTTCAGAACTGTATGTTCGCAAAGGTTTATCTCCATAAACATTTTAAACTTTTTCCAGTATGAGAACACGTTTCATCATTAGCAATTACTGATTTTGGAATTGCAACATCTACTGAAATTTCTTTGAGGGTAATGTGGTAAGTTCCATCTACTTTAAATTCAGGAGTTTTAGAAACACGTTCAGAGGGTAATTTCGTAAGCAACTATGCAGGTTCTGCATATCTGTTTTGCACAAACATAGGCCCTGTTTTATAAAGTAAACTACACATGTTTGATATAACAAAATAGGGGCATACAGAAGTAGTGGGAACTAGGTGTGGCCACATATCTGCTCTAGGGAGGCATAACTTGCCACACGAAGGTCAGGGCACCGACATGTTATTCTATAATTTACGCATGTCGGCTCTGCCTAAGCACCGCCCCTGTGCGCTGCCCACCGGAAGATGCGCATGATGAGTGCTTACAAACATGCTTACAGAATAGCAGACAGGCAAAGTGCACGTGGAAGTGTCTATGAATATAAGTCCTTGAAGATAAGGACTTAGGTGCATATCTTGCGCATGACATTCCGCCAAACCCATATAAAAATCACTCCTTCAGCAACAAAAAAAGCATAATGTCGACAAATAATTCACTGTTGTGCCCTTTTAGTGATATTAAGGGGTTAATTTTAGAAGCCCTATTGAAATTATAAATGTAGATGCGGTGTCTGAAACTGCGCAAGTTGTATCCATGTCTAAAATGCGGTTTTAGAAAGGCTGCGGTTTAAACTTTTTTGACCCAGGCAGAAGGCATTCTGGGAGCATGGGGGGGGGGGGGGGGAGGTTGTCTAGGCGGGGCAAAAAGCTAAACATGTATTTCTCATTTCATAGGGTATGCACACGTAAGACTGGAACTGCCCACGTCTGAAGTTACACCTGCCCCCTAACACAAACAGACTTCCATCCCCTTTATCATTTTGATGGCTCTTCTCTGTACCTTTTCTAATAACGCTATATCCTTTTTAAGATACGGCAACCAGAATTACACACAATATTCAAGGTGCAGTCGCACCATGGAACAATACAGAGGCATTATAATATCCTTTGTTTTATTCTCCATTCCTTTCCTTATGATACCTAGCATTCTATTTGCTCTCTTGGCTGCCCCTGCACACTGGGCAGAGGTTTTTAACATGTTATCCACGATGATGCCTAAATCTTTTTCCTGGGCTGTGGTTCCTAATGTGGAACCTTGCATTGTGTAACCATAGTTTGGGTTGTTCTTCCCTAGGTGCATAACTTTGCACTTGTCCACATTAAGTTTCATCTGCTATTTTGATGCCCAGTCTTCCAATTTATCAAGATTCTCTTGCAATTCTTCACAATCCTCATGGCTTTTAACAACCTTGAATAGTTTTGTCTCATCTGAAAATCTGATAACCTCACTCGTTATTACCATTTCCAGGTCATTTATGAATATGTTAAGCAGACCCAGCACAGATCCCTGGGGTACTCCACTATTCATCTTTCTCCATTGGGAAAATTGGACATTTAGCTCTACCCTCTGCTTTCTATCTTTTAATCCATTCCTGATCCACAATAGTACACTGCCTCCTATCCCATGACTTTTTAATTTTTCCAAAAGTCTCTCATGAGGGACCTTGTCAAAGGCTTTCTGAAAGTGCAGATACACTATATCAACTGACTCACCTTTGTCTACCTGTTTATTCACACCTTCAAAAATACATAACAGATTAGTAAAGACAAGACCTTCCTTGGCTAAAGTCATGCTGGCTGTCTCCCATTAAGCCATGACTATCTACATGTTCAGTAATTTTGTTCTTTATGATGGTTTCTAGCATTTTTCCCAGTACTGATGTCAGGCTCACCGGTCTGTAGTTTCCCGCATCACCCCTGGAACCCTTTATAAAAATTGGCATTACATTGGCCATCCTCCAATCTTCAGGTATTACAGATGATTTTAATGATAGTTCACAGATTACTAATAGCAGATCTGCAATCTCATATTTCAATTCTTTCAATATCCCCGGATGTACTCTATACCATCCAGTCCAGGTGATTTTCTACTCTTCAGTTTATCAAATAGTTGTAATTTATCAATATTTCTTATAATCTTACTCAGTATCACCTTTAAATACCACTTCAGTCATGGGTAACATCCCTACATCTTCCTCAGTAAAGTCCGAAGCAAAGAATTCATTCAGTCTGCTATGGCCTTGTCCCCTCTTAGTGACCTTTTTACCCCTCTATCATCTAATTGTCCAACTGACTCTCTCACAGATTTTTTGCTACGAATGTACTTGAAAAAGTCTTTATTATGGTTTTTTGCTTCCACAGCCAGCTTCTTCCCAAATTCTCTCTTTGCCTGCCTTATCAATGCCTTGCATCTAACTTGCCAGTGCTTGTGTTGCTTCCAGTTTTCGTCATTTGGCTCCTTTTTCCATTTCCTGAAAGATGCTTTTTTGGCAACAACAGCCTCTCTGACCTCACCTTTAAACCATGCTGGCAGTTTTTTGGGTTTCATTCCACTTTTCTTAAAGCATGGAATATAGCTGGTCTGGGCTTCCAAGATAGTATTTTTAAACACCACCCAAGCTTGATGTAAATCTTTAACCTTTGCAACTGCTCCTTTTAGTTTTTTCTTAACTATGTTCCTCATTTTATCATAGTCTCCCTTTTGAAATTTAAAAGGCTAAATAGGATTGGGGAAGGTGGAGGGAAGGTGACCCACATAGAAATGAACTGGTGAAAATATTTGTAATAGATCAACAAAGTCCAAAGCACGAATTTGAAAAAAGGGCAGATAACTAGACATCAAAAACAATCCTTTTACCTCCACCCTTATTTATATTTGAAACTCACCCATGTAACAGTTAACTCTATTCACTGAGAGGGAAAACATCAAATATCTAGGCATTTTTACCGATTCTGAGCTTTCATTTAATATCCAAAATTGGCCATCTTTCCATGTCTGCTTTCCTAGCACTATGCTTTTTTCTCATATTATGCCCTCTACTGGACCTCTCTGTACAAACAAAACTCCTTCTCAGTACGGCAACAACCTGCCTGGACTATTGCAATATTATATATGCAGGACTACCAAACTACCAATTAAAAAGGCTCCAGTCTATTCAAAACACCGCAGTTGTATCCTATCACGAGCTAAGAAATTTGACCATGTGAGCCCTCTGTTTATCCACTGCCATTGACTTCCAGTATTTCAGCGCATACAGTTTAAGATTCTCTCTCCTACTCACAAGCCTCTCCATGATAACACCCCTCAGTATCTCTCTGGACTCATTACCCCACATGCTTCACCACGTTGCCTTCGTTCTCTTCAAGGGAACAGGGTGGTCATTCCCACCCCCTCCAGGGTTAAATATGAATCTACAAGGCCTTCCACTTCTTTGGTCACTGCCCCCTCCTTATCAAATTGTTTACCTCCCTCTATTCATCTGGAACCCTCATTTAAGAAGTTCAAGATGCTCCTCAAGACTTCCTTGTTTGGGTAACATTCAGACTAGGGCTATGCCCAAGGGACGGTTGAAAACTGTGGTATGCTCTAACCTTCTCTATTCTCCATTTTTATGACTCTTAATTTTAAAATTTGGCATTCTTTTCTTATACATTTTAAAGTTTTATTGTAAACCGCTCTGCATGGCTCCCTACAAAGGACGGTATAGCAAGTCTAATAAACTATAACTACAGCCTCAAACGTTTACCTGCTTAAATAGCTATAATCTCCTTGGAAAAATTGGAGACAACTAGGCATGGCATCAGATCCCCTTTGGGTCATACCACCAACTGAGAAGTCATCTGTCAGCTGATAATATAAATCTCACCTCTGGAAGTTTATACAAGAGAGCTGAGGGAGGATTAGGAAAGAACCCAAGCCATGCTCAGCACTTACTTCAAATTCACCGTTTTGCTCATCAAAGTTTGCTTATCCGCTAACATCTGTTCTTTAAAAACTACTTTTCTTTCCCACGTCTCCAGTTTCCCACTGGCTGCAAAAATCAGTACGAATATGTTATTTAAATAAACCCATTTCGGCATGTACTCATTTTCATGGGAACTAGATGCTATAGGTGCACAAGAAACATTTTTTGGGTCAGTCTGAATTTTATCTGTCATCTTGAAGTGTTGTCACTAGACACCGTATTAGGACAGGAATTCATATTCCAGGACTGGCACTTGGATACAGCAAGAAATCACTGAGAAAAGGACCTCTCCTTATTTAAACACAAAGGGCCCAATTCTGTCCTGGATGTCCCGGTCCTCTGTGCACCCAGTCGGAACTGGACACACAGAGTTAGATGGGATTCTGATCCCGCGGGACATGTCTAGTTCAGCGGGATCAGAATCGTGTCCAGGCCTGTACGTGCAGGTCAGGACCCCGATCCCAGTCAACCTGCACGTACAGGCCTTGCCCAGCTAACTCAGTCAAGGCTCCTGAAACGGAGCTGCGGCGCCATGGCGTCTGGTCACCATGGCACTGCGGATCCATTCAAGAGCTGCGATCCCCAGCAACCAAACTGATTTTGGTATTCCCCACAGCCTCACCCCTGGATCTGGCCTCCCAAAGCCAGGGTCAGACTGCGGGGAATGTCCTCTACCCCCTTCTACCTCCTCTGATGCCAGGGCCTGCCGTTCCCCACCGATTAGGGGAACGTATTCCACCTCAGAGATGGAATAAGTTCCCCGTTCAGTCTTCAGGCCCCGGACATACAGGGAAGACATTGGAATCAGCCATATATGTCCGGGGCCGCAGATCGCCCACTGCCCGTCCTAACTCCGCCCCTGCACTACCCCTTTCCTGCCCCATCTAACCTCCCCATACAACATGCGGGGAAGTTAGTCGGGGTCGGCAGAGGGGCCAAATAGCAGAGATGGATGTCCCAATGGGACGTCCATCCCCGCTTTTTGCGGTTCGGAATGACCCTGAAAGAGAATATCTTGACCATGCACAGGAAAACAACATTTTTGTTTGTTTTCAGAAAATTTGGTTTTGCCCTCAACTTAATAAAACTTTTAAACATTTGTTTAGAACAAATCAATTGTGCACATTAACTGGTTGGCTGATGGAAGTTAAATCAGTTTTGTTTGTGCTAAGGGGTAAGTATTTCAGAAGCATTTATTCAGAGAGCAGCACCTTCTATCTGGATAAGTGCCCCTGGTTGGGGCTATTCAATGGTACATCAAAATAGTGCTTCTGAATATTGAGCGGACCACATTGGCACTATACGGACAGAGCTGCGGCAATTTGTGGGAAGAATGGAACATTATCTGGATAGTGGCGATATTTAACACTGTTATCCAAATAGTTATCCGGATTACTTAGGACAGCAAACAGGAAGTCCTAATTTATCCTGCTAGTTATATGCCTAATAGCTCTGAATATTGCAATGGGAGGAGTAGCCTAGTGGTTGGGGCAAGGTACTTCAGGCCGGAAGGTCGGGGGTTCAAATCCCACTAGAGGACAGCAACCTTGAGCCAGAAGGACTGGGGTTTCTAGTCCCACAGATGCTCCTTGTGGTCTTGGGCAAGCCACTTAACCCTCCATTGCCCATGTTCCCTGTAAGTATTAGTGTATGTGTCTCATATCCTTGTGTGTTAAATGTATCCCCCAATTGTGTTGTGACCGCTTTGATTGAAGGATAAGGCGGTATACAAAACTGTCTAAAATAAATTAAAAATAAAACTATCCAGATACTGGTGCCGAATACCTGGGTGTCGTTTAACCGCCGTGGGCAACATTTTAAAAAATGCCATGCACGGTGGCTGGCTATCCACCCCTAAATTTTTAAGGCATGCTAACAACTGCACATCCCTACTGCCTGCATTTTGATTTTTAAGAAAAGGCTTCAGAAAGCAAGAGAGCAGAACTGAGTTCTCAGGCCCGCCCTTCATCTCTTTCTGCTGACGCTTTATAATGCCGCAGCAAGGGATAAGCAACTGTCTTGAGAATTCCTTCTGAAAGCAACAGCATTCTTGCCTCAGATCAGTCCGTTGCTCGGTCTGAACTGAGGGACTGATAATATAGATATTACTGATCTCGTATAACGCCTGTCCTAAGAGCTGATCAGTAATGGTAACAAGCAGAGATGGGGCAGGTTTTGGCAGCTCTATAAACTCCAGCATTGAAAAACAGGAGTCAGTCTAAACAAAGCAACCCCTCGTCTGTGCCCCCAATGTAGCCAGCACTATTTGGAAAATGCAAGCAGCAGGTAGCAATACTTGAATATGACAAGTTACAATTTGTACTTAAATAAATGTGTATTAAATTCCTGGAATAGCTCCCAAATCCTTGGAACGTACCGTGGAAAGCATATCACCTATTTCATCACAAACACTGAAACAAACCGATTCCAAAGTGTGTGTTACGTCATTTATGATGTTTGCAATACTGATGAGTGGCCTAGTGGTATGAGCAGGCCCCCCCCCCCCCAACCTTAGGTTTTCAGGATAACTGCAATGAATATGAATGAGATAAATTTGTAAACCTAGCATATGCACAAACGTTTATCTTGTGAATACCTTGAAAACCTGACTGGCTCTGGCGCCCCGGAACAGGTTTGGGAAGCCCTGTGTTAGGGCCACAGGTTCAGAACCAGAGACACAGGGTCCAAATCCCACTTCTCCCACCAACATTCCTTGTGACTTTGAGCAAGATGCTTTTAGCTCCTGTTGCCTCAGGTACCTGCTTAAATTATAAATGGTTTGTGGCAGGGATTCATCATCCCTGAATGCTTATCACCACTGTACAGCGTCGTGTACGCCCAGCAGCACCATTAAAATTGAAAAGTAAAGTAGTCCGATGGCTCTCAGGGCTTAGGAGTGAGGGGCCCGATATTCAAAGGCATTTCCATGGTTTACAGAGCTGTAAATCATGTAAACGTCCCTAAGCGGGATATTCAACAGCATTAACACGGTTAGTGCCACCGAATATCCCAGAGTAATGCCGTTAGCTTTGGAGTGTTTCGGGGGTGGTACCTGGGGGATACTGTGCAGCAGCAATATTCAGCAGCTGCCCGGTTATCCCTCAGTGATGAAAGTTAGACGCAGCAAAGCTGTCCTAACTTTCACTGCCAGAGCTAACCGGACAGCAGCTAAATATCACCGCTGCGTGGTTAACTTCTGCGCTGTGTGTGGCTATACGGTGGTCCTGGATATTCAACGCTGGTAGCTGGATATAGCCCCGGATTGAATATCAGGGGTTAAAGTTTGGCAGCCACGGCTATGCGCATAGCCATCACAAATGAATAACAGGTCCAAGGTTCATGACTATTATGGCATGCACAAAATCAACCCCTTTAGAGAAATTTCCCCCTAAGTAGTTAAAGGAGTTTAGTTTAATAAATCGATATTAGAAAAAAATCTCAATGGAATGGGTTTAATCGCTTCCAGATGTGCTGTTATATAGACTTCAGTTATATAATGCTGTCACACAAATGGTTTACAAGCAGCAAATGTCCGTCAGATTGGAGGTAGAGAGTTGTTAGGAGCTCTGCTCCTATTAGAGAACTCTGCTTGCTTGTACTGGGTGTTGCTCTATTCCTCACCATGCCAAAACTTTAGTCTATACAATAGACTATTACAGCGCAGCTCTACACCTAGGAGTATGGGTGTGAACCCTCTCTCAGCATTCTGCAATCTTAGGTGAAATTTCATTTCAAGTTTCTGCAAAATAGAAAAAGGCAGTCACAACTGCTTTCCTGTTGCACTTGGGGTGTTTTATTTTAGATTTTGCTCCAGAACAATGTGCAAGCCCCTATTGCAAAACGACGAGAGGCCGAGCAAAACAAGCAGGAATGAAGGGAATGTGAACAAAGCAGCCGCCGGCTTGGAAACTACTTCCCTATCACTTTAAGACAGCAGAAAACGTCTAATCCTTGCAAATTGCAGCTTAACACCCCTGGATGAAATCCCACTTCTCCCACCGATACTTATGACCTTGCGTAGGTCACTTTCTCTCTTGCTGATACAGGTATCCACCTACATTCCAAACTGCTTGGAGCAGTGACGTACCTGAACATGTATCACTATTGTACAGCAATGCATGCTTTCCATTCTTATAGCATGGATGGAGAAATTGTTTTATGGTTAAGAGGCAAATCATGTTTAATGACATCATAATTCTGGGTAGATGCAAGGGATCCGTTGTGCCTGTAATGCACAAAAATAAGTGTTGCGCTGAGGTTATGAACATCTGATTATGCAAAGAAGTGCACAGAGCTTGGGCGGTAAAACATTTGAATGCATATTCATTAGGGACATTCTGAACATCTGAGTGGTTTGCTACCCTCCAGGACTGCAGTTCAACACCCCAATTTGAACCCTGGTTTCCCTGCATCTCATTCTATTATGCTAACCCAGGGGTTCTCAACCCAGTCCTCAATCACACATAGCCAGTCAGGCTTTCAGGATAACCACAATGGTACGCATGAGAAAGATTTGATTACAATGGAGGCATACAGTGTATGCAAATCTCCCTCATGCATATTCATTGTGGTTATCATAAAACCTGGCTGACTAGGTGTGTCCTAAAGACTGGGTTGAGAACCCCTGTGCTAACCAATAGTGTATTCGCCCACATCATGTAAAAGTCATTGTTTTGCTAATCTGCATATCAGAACAGCAAAAGAATTGTGATAGTGGGTCAGACTAAAGTTCCATCAAGCCCAGTGTCCTGGTTCTAAAATTCCAAGTGATAAACCCTTAGAATCAGAAGCTTTATATATAATATATGTAATGACAACTTAGCACTATAGTCTACTTATGAATAATATGGGAATTCTGCGTTGATGTTGCTGAATTCCTCCAGATCTTCAGAGAAAAGGGCAACAAACCACCATGTGATCCACCCCCGCTTTTGCTGGGCTTTTTCCCACTTTGCTGATCATGGCAACAAAGGAGGGCAGAATTTGGAGAAAAAAAATAAGGTGTGCTTCCAGAGCTACCCTACAGGTGAAATATGATAGATATGCAGTCAGTATCGCCCCCACATTCATTGCATACAATCAGAAAACCAGACTGCTTGGGTGTGTCCCATTAACCAGGCTGAAAACCACATCTCGTAGGCTGTTCTCTGCTCTCCTTCCTTCCTTTTGCCGTCTATCATGCAACCCAATAGTGAATGAACCAACTGGCTACCAGTAAATGATCAACAAACTTCATTTTCCTTTTGGTCAGATCTTCTACTAGGGCTCTTCCACCTTCTCTCATCTTACAAACTCTTCCATTTGAGATCACATCCTTCCAATTAACCCTCAGGATATTTCTGTAGCATTGTATTTCCTGATCTCTGAATGTCCATGATTCACTTTCAGATCCTACTTCTGAGATGAAGGATCTTCCTAACTCAAGCAAAGACAGCAGCAAAACCAATTCATCAGCCTGGCCAGCCCTCACATGTGTGTGTGAAAGTCTCCCAGAGCAAGAAAATCCTCAAACCCTAAGTTAGACGTTAAGATAATTTCCAGAAACCCAGCACACAAAACGTTTTTCCGCTGTCAAATGAAGTGGTTTTGGTTTGGTTCTGGAACTCTTTTTTTTTTTTTTTAGTTACTGAGGCATCACAGTTTATGATTCCTTTTTACATCTTTTTTCCCCTGATGTGATGTGATATGATGCAACGTCACCTTCTGGTTTGCTTTTCACATCCCTTGAACTGTCCCTAAATATATTATATCAGCTTCTAACTGTTCTGTTTAAGATGTCCAGCACAATGTTTTTGTTCAAACCAGGTACTCCAGGATAAAAATCCAATGTTTTGACATGTTTATTCGTCCATCATTATTTCTTTCTCCCGATCTAGAGGATCCCAAATTATCCTCAGATTTCTGGCATACTACTAACATTAATATCACTGGCAATATACGTGTACATCTATTTCTTGTTCACACATCACACATAGCAAGCCAAAATTCTCCTTCTGGATAGATTGTGTTTCACCTTTTAAAAAGAGGTGAACAATTCTTTAAAATGAGCCCATCCAACAGCTCTAGAGCTCCAGGAGGTTACGAAGGATCCTATCAAAGACCTCATGCACACTACATCTAGTTGGTCAGTGAAGACTGTTATCATGTGACATCACACGGACTGTGAACCATTGAGATATCACTCTTGGGTTAGTAATCAGTGTTACATTGTTAAGCAATGCAGATTTCATGGTTTCAAGTGCATCTGCAGAGGAGTCACCTAAGAGGGCAATTTATGCAGAGATAGGCTTCTATAAACCTGCCCTCCTGATACGCACATACTGTAAGTTGCATCCATACAGTCGAGGGGCATTCAACTTTGCCAAAACTAAGAGGCATTCCTCTACATGCAAACATTGGAAAACGTATGCCTATGTGTGTAACATAACCCAGAAAATTTGTGCAAGGCAAAAAAAACAAATTTAAATGTAGGAGCATAAAGTCTGTGGGATGAATAGTTTTGTTTCGAAAATTCACTGGGGCCTGTACAGGAAAACGTATGTGCATGCTATTAATACATGCACTCAGTTAGCAATTACACCCCATCTAGACAGCACAGATAACATCCCTGCTGCTTGCACTTTGCAAATAGCCTGTGATGCATTGCAGGTGCATTTTTTTTTTAATATGGCAGCGAGACAGGGCAGGGCATCGCCTATGTCACTTTCCTCAACAGCTGAGATTCCAGCCGGTGGTGGAGGTGAAGACAAAGTAGTAGGGTTGCAAACGGTACAGTAGCACAAGGCAAACTTTTGAGAGCAGCACAGAGGGAGCTCTCGGACATGAGATGCAGTGGCAGATGATATTGCCACCTACTTGGAAAGGGGGGGGAATGGGGGACATGTGTGCTCCTCATTCTTTCAGCACAGAGTGCTAAATATTTAGCTATGGAACTTAAAACATTCAACAAGTAACAAAACAGGACTTTCCGGTGAGGCAGAATATCAACAGGAAATCCTGATCTATGATTAGAAACCTTTGAAAGTGCTCAGAAAATGAAAATGACAAAACTAGGGAAGATATTTTAACACTGAAACCTCCGTTTGCTTTTCTAAATGGAGTAAAACATGCAGAACTGAAAGCATATACAACATTACAGACTGATTTATGCAGTCGGACCATCTAAATAATGCACATTTAGATAGAACAACTTATCTGTGAGCCAATAAAAATTGATTGTCACTGCTGAAAATACACATATAAAGATATACATGTAAGTTATTCAATACACCTGTTAGTGTGGCCGAGATGGCTAAAGTCAGGCCCAGCCTCCAGAGTGTCCCTAGCCCTCCTCACCTTATATAGATAACATTTACCTATGTACTGCCTTGTTGTTGTTGTTGTTGTTAAGTGCCGTCGAGTCAGAGTCGACTCATGGCGACCCTCTGGATAGCTATCCTAAATTGTGTTCGGTCTTCAGTCAGGCAGTTCATTGTTGACAGACTGGTACCCGTAGCTGCTGTTATTGTATCGATCCATCTCATTGCTGGCCTTCCTCTTTTGCGTTGACCTATCTTGCCAAGCATGATGTCTTTCTCTAATGATCTCTCTCTTCGCATGATGTGTCCAAAGTATGAAAGTCGAAGTCTTGTCATCTGAGCTTCTAAAGAAAGCTTAGGTTTGATCTTCTCTAGTACCGACTGGTTTGTTCTTCGGGCAGTCTATGGTATACACAGTATTCACCGCCAGCACCATAATTCAAAGGCATCAATTTTCTTCCTGTCTGTCTTTTTCACTGTCCAGCTTTCACATCCATATGATGTTATTGAAAATACCATGGCTTGAACAAGTCAAATCTTTGTATGGAGAGAGACATCTCTGCTCTTGAGAATCTTATCTAGGTCTTTCATAGCCATTCTGCCAAGAGCAATGCGTCATTTGATTTCTTGACTGCTTGTTGCTTCTTTATTGATAGTTGATCCAAGTAGGTTAAAGTTGTTCACAATTTCAATTTCTTCTCCTTTAACGATGAACCTGTTGATTATGCCAGTTGTCATGATCTTTGTCTTCTTTACATTAAGGTGCAGGCCCATTTTGAGACTATGTTCTTTGATTATGAGAAGCAAATGTTTCAGATCACCTTCACTTTCAGCCAGTAATGTGATATCATCAGCATAGCGAAGGTTGTTGATGAGTCTTCCACCAATCTTCACACCTCTGTTGTCTTCATACAATCCTGCTTCTCTGATGATTTGTTCTGCATATAAATTAAACAGGTAGGGGGAAAGTATGCAGCCTTGTCTTACACCTTTGCTTATTTTAAACCATTCTGTTTCTCCTTGTTCCATTCGAACTGTTGCTTCTTGATCAATGTACAAATTACGCAAGAGAACGATCAGGTGTTCTGGTATACCCATGCTTCTTAATGTGGCCCAGAGTTTCTCATGGTTTACACAGTCAAAAGCCTTGCTATAGTCGATAAAGGACAAATAGATATCATTTTGGTATTGTCTTTTCAAGGATCCGCAATGATGTCTCTCGTTCCTCGCCCTTTCCTGAACCCTGCTTGCACTTCAGGAAGTTCTTGTTCCAGGTATGGTTGTAGTCTCTTTTGAATAATCTTCAGCAGAATCTTGCTGGCATGTGGGATCAGAGCAATTGTGTGATAATTTCCACAGTCAGTTGGATCACCTTTCTTTAGTATTGGTATAAACACAGATCTTTTCCAGTTAGTTGGCCATGATGTGGTCTTCCATATTTCTTGGCAGAGCCTTGTAAGTACGGTAACAGCTGCATCAGATTGCTGTAATACGTCTATGGGAATGCTATCAATGCCTGGTGCTTTGTTCTTTGATAAGGCTTTCAATGCTGCTTTAACTTCTTCTTTCATCACCAATGGTTCCCAATCATAAGGTACAGGTTGAAACGGCTGTTGGTCCACTTGATCTTTATCATATAAAAACTCTGTATATTCCTTCCATCTTTTCTTGATCTTCTCAGCATCATTCAACATTGAACCTTGAGCATCTTGTAACATTCCAATTTGAGGCTGGAACTTTTTCTTTAACTCTCTTAGCTTTAGGAAATCTGATCTTGTTCTTCCTCTAATAGTTTCTGCTTCTATTTCCTTGCATGCGTCGTTGTAGTACTTTTTCTTATCCTGTCTTGCTGCACTTTGGAAATCTCTGTTGAGTTCTGTTATTGTCTTTCTTTCTCCTCTGGCTTTAGCTTCTCTGCATTTCTGGGCTATTTTCAGAGTTTCTTCCGTCATCCATTTTGGCCGTTTTTGCTTTTTCACCTTTTGTAGAGACTTCTCGCTTTCTTCCAACACAACCTTCTTGATGTCATTCCATAACTCTTCTGGAGCTCTGTCATTTGTATCTAAAGCAGCAAATCGATTTTGCAGGCAGTCTTTAAATTCCAGTGATATATTCTCAAGGTCATATTTTGCTGCATTCATGAGTGGTTTGCTCTTTTTCAACTTTAGCTTGAGTTTGCATACTAGTAGTTGATGACCTGTACCACAGTCAGCTCCATGTTTTGTCTTTGTTGATGTTATAGAACTTTTCCATCGTTGACTTCCACAGATGTAGTCAATTTGATTTTTATACAATCCACTGGGTGAAGTCCATGTGTACAGTCGCCGCTTGTGTTGATAGAAGAAGGTGTTTGAGATGAATAGATCATTGGTCTTGCAGAATTCTATCAGTCTTTCTCCAGCTTCAGAACAGTAAACCTATCTAATATGCATTATTTAGATGGCTCAACTGCATTAATCAATCTGTAATGTTGTATATATTACCACAGCTGCAGGGTTTAGGACCACACAGCAAGGTATACTCGAATCAGCTATCTTCCCACACCCAGTGGACGTGCGAGGTGACTGCCTCAAAGATTTTACCTCCTGGCATGCAAGAATACACTTTCCTCCAAGCTGCTTATAAAATACTTTTTTCATAAAGATCACCTTTACTGGTGCTTCCCCAAATATAATAGAAACATACAAACATAACGGCAGACAAAGACCATATGGTCTATCTAGTCTGTCCTTCCAGACCAACTACTACAGTCGCTTTGTTTCCTTTAGAGATCTTCTGTGCTTGTCCCATGTTTTCTTGAATTCAGATTTATTGATTTATTTATTTATTTATTTAACAGTATTTCTAAACCGCCTTATCTTATTAATCAAGGTGGTATCACAGCAAACAATCGGGTAAAGTGAGAGTGTTAAACATGCAGTGAGGGTGATATTTAGTTGAGTGTGTGTTGTATTGTGTGCTAGATTGGTTTGAGCTATGTACAATGTGTGTTGTATTGTGTGCTAGAGTGGTTTGAGCTATGTACACTATGGGCTATATACAGTGATGCAAAAAACATTTTCTATACATACAGTGTTTTAGGCGGTATCATGTGCTGTTATACATTCTCTGAGGTTATGTGATGTGTCCATAGTGTTCTATGAACAGCATGGTTTTTAGCTGTTTTCTAAAGTCTTTGAGGTCTGTAGTTGCCCTTAACTCGTCCGGTAGTTTGTTCCATATTGTTGGAGCAGCCATGGAGAGTGCTCTGTCTGTGTCCTTGCGTGTGTGTTTGAATTCACTTGGGGTGCTGACTCGGTTGTGTGTTTGTTTTCTTCTAGGACGTGTGCTGGTGTCTGGTTGTATGAGGGTGTGCAGGCTGTTGGCTGATGTGTGCTGATTTATCTTGAATAGGTTTATGATAGTTTTGTATCTGATGCGTGCACCGATTTGGAGCCAGTGTAAGTCCTTTAAGGTAGGTGTGATGTGCTCCTGTCTTGCAGTACCGGATATTATTCGTGCTGCAGTGTTTTGTGCTAGCTGGAGTGGTTTGAGGGCTTGTTTCGGGAGTCCAAGGTATATCGGATTGCAGAAGTCCAGTAGTGGGGTTATCAGTGTTTGACAGACGGTACGAAAGTGTTCTAGGTCGAGGAGTGGTTTCAGTCTCCTGATGATTCGCATCCTGTAGTAGACTTTTTGGATTGTTTTGTTGATGTGTGGCTTGAGGTTTAGTTTATTGTCCAGAGTAACTCCGAGGTATCTCACTTCTGATCTTATTGGTATAGTAGTATTTTGTATCTTGATATTTGGCGGGTGTATGAAGCTTTGGTTCCGAGTGATGATTAAAGCTTCGGTCTTGTTGTAGTTTATTGCGAGGTTGTTGTTTTGACACCAACTCGTCATTTGGGTAAGGCAGTCTGTTATCTTAGAGAAGTCCGGGTTGTCGATTGATATCGGGGTGTATATCATGATGTCGTCTGCATATATTGTGTATTGAATGTTGTTCTCTTTCATGATGTTGCAGATTGGTTGGATGTAGATGTTAAATAGGAGTGCTGAGAGTGCGGATCCTTGAGGTACTCCTTGATGGACATTTATGGGTCGGGAGGTGTTGTGTCCCACCTTGACCTGTAGCTGTCTTTCGGTTAGGTATGAGTGGAACCATTCCAATGTGATACCGTGAATACCAGTGTTTTTTAGTCTTTCCAGGAGCGTGTTGTGGTCCACTGTGTCGAAGGCTGAGGAGATGTCGATGAAGATCATTATGATTCCATTCCTGGTGTTGTCAATTATTCTTAGGATGCTGTCGAAGAGGTAGATCAGTAGCGTTTCGACTCCATGGTTGGGACGAAAGCCGTGTTGGTTGTCGTCGAGTGTTTCATATTTGTCGATGTGTTCCTGGAGTTGTAGTTGAACCGTTTTTTCGATGATTTTTGCCAGGAAGGATATGCTGGAGATTGGTCGGTATGCTGCTGGATCTTTTTTGTCGAGAGTTGTTTTCTTTGTGATTGGTCTTACTGAGGCAAGCTTTAGTTGCTTTGGCATGAGTCCTTGAGTGAGTGAGTTGTGTACTATTTTATGTATGGTGTGAATGAAGTTTGATTTGGTGGCTTTTACCCATGACACTGGGCATGGGTCTGTGGGAGCAGTGCTTGTGTTGATTGTAGAGATGATGTGGGATATCTGCTCTGTTGAGGGTGAGTAGAAGGTGCCCCAGGTTTTGGTGTATGCGTCTGTCCTGGTGGTCCCACTGGGTGTTGTGCGCTCTGTGGAGTGAAATTTGTCTTTGATGTGGTCGGCAAATTCCTGTGGATCAATTTGTACTTCCCCTTCTGTTGTTTGCTCTTTTGTTAGTATCTTGACTATTTCGAAAAGTTCTCTGGGTTTGTTGATGGAAGTATTTATCATGTTTGTGTGGAACTCCCTCTTTGATTGGTTGATGAGTTCGTTGTATTGCTTTTGTTTTGTTAGGTAAAGATGTTGGTCGGCCGTTGTTTTGTTTTTTCTCCATCTCCGTTCAATCTTCCTGAGCTCCCTCTTTTCCCATCGTATTTTTGCTGAGTACCATGGTTTGTTTTGTCTCCTGTTGTGGTGGTGTTTCTCGTGCCTGCCACCTGATGGTTTGGCGGCGTTAGCTAAGATGCTGTTCCAGCTGGAAACTTGTTCCTCCAGGTCATCTGTAGTAATGTTCAAGTGTTGTATTGTGTCCTGTATGAATTCGTCTCTGTCGAAATGCTTGAATCGTCTGTGTGTGTGTGTGTGAGATGTTTGCTCTTTCGCTTGTCTGGTCCTCTTGTGATCGCAGCTTTGTCTCGATTAAGTAATGGTCAGACCATGGCACTGGGGTAATGGTGGGTGGAGAAATTAGGTCTCTTGATGTTAGGTAATTGGATGCGAAGATGAGGTCTGGGGATGATCCATGTCTGTGCGTTGGTGCATTGATTATCTGTGTGAATTGAAGTGATGTCATTGCTTGAAGGAAGGCCTCTGCGTCTTTGGCATTGGTGGACTTGAGGTTGAAATCTCCAATCAGTAGCGCTGGTTTGTCGTTTGTTGTTATGGCACAGGCTTCTTCGAGTGTGAAGGCTAATTCGTCAGGTGGAGCTCTGGGTGCTCTGTAGGTTAGGCAGATTGCAATGTTTTTGTTCTTGATGCTGATTGTGTTACATTGCTGTGTGTATTGGTGAAGCTCTGTGTCTTGAACTTTTGGTTTGTCTTTGCTATTATTAGGACTCCTCCTCCACGCTTGTGGGTGCGTGGGCAGTTGTACGCTGAGTAGTTGTCCAGTACTAGTTGATTGAGTAGTACATTGTCGGTAGGGTTGAGCCATGTCTCTGTGATGCATATTATGTCGGGCTGTCGCTCTTCTATGTGGTCTACAAGAGTGTGTATCTTGTTGCAGACTGATCTGGCGTTTATGAGCTCAATCGTTGTTGTCTTTGTTGAGGAGGTTGCTGTTACATGTGCTTTCTTTGTGTAGGTTTGGGAGTTTGATTTGTGTTTGTTTGGTCGTTTTGTCTGGAAAGCTCTGAGTGTTTCTTTGTGTGTGTGCTGTGGTTCTAAATATCAAAAATATCAAACACAAAACACTCCACAAATTAGTACTCCAAAACCAAAAAGAGTGAAAAATAAATATGAGCAATGCAAAAATGAACCTTAAATTTAAATTTATTTGTCGGAAGATCAGCCATGAAGTAAATTACTCCTCGAAGCTGTTACTTCCATTTTAATTAATAAATGTGTATACTGTCACACTGCCCCCCTAGTGGTGATGGCGTGGCACGACAGAAGGGCGTGGACAGGGAGGAGAAAAGTTTGTTTGTGGAGGAGGTTGGTTCTCTTGCAGGGCCCAGGCTTCTACAGGCCTGGTAGCCTTCTGTATAACTAACACTCCCAAGAATTTACAGTCCGAGTATAGGGAAATTGTAAGGCTTTTATTTCCCTCTTTGCAAACAGGTTCTTTAGCCCAGAATACAACAACACATGAAAAGAAATATCCTTGCTTCAGGTTAAAGGAAAACACGTACTGAAAACACTGTTAACTTCACAGCACAGGTAAATGAAATACAGCATCCAACTTTTATCCCAAACCACAGCTATGCCTCTGCTAGGGCTCAATCCTTTCTGATAGGCAATAGTTAACGTCCATGGGAATGTCCAAGGGGTCCTCCTGGTATTCTACCTGCATGGGCTCACAGTCCCGAATGTTTGGAGGCTCTCCTTCAGGCTTTCTGCCTAGCACTTGGATGATGCGCCAATAGTCAGCGTTACAAGGTAAGTCCTGGCTTTGTATATTTTTATACTGAGGACAGTCTCTCCTGCATACAGTTCCGTCTCTAGTAGGCTTCCTGTTAACTGCAGGTCTGTACTTTGTTTCATGAAGGCCTCTGGAAGGACAGCATGCTCTAGTGCCTGACTCCTTCTGTGTCACAGCATTCATAAAATCATCATTATAAAATTGGCATTTACCTTTTCTTCTAAGGCGGTCTCCGGGAGGTGAAGGCTGAGGCTTGGGCCTGCTGGGTCTTGGATTCTCAGGTGCCCAGGTAGGCCTCTGGTTCCTAGTTCTGCCTTCTGCTGGAGTTAGGGCATACTGGTGCCATGGTTCCTTTCTCCCACGGCTTTGGAAGTGACCCTTCTCAATTCTTCTTTCACCCCTTTCACTGCCGTTCACTGTTGCTCCTTCCAACAGTTGCTGGCTCCTATTAAAGTTAGGCCTGGGACTCTCTGTTATAGTCCACCTTCTTTCAGGGTTAGCTTCTTTATAAAACCTTTCCCTCCTGGAAAGTATATCTTTTCCTCTTTTGCAATGTTTAAAGTAGGTTTCTGTACCTGGCTTGGCTGGGTCTGCTAGGCCGGATCCCTTGGTCAGGACTCTTCTCCCTGGATCCTCCAGATATCTGTAAAAATCTGGAACTGGAACTTCCTGCAAGACTCCTTGACAGTCTCCTTGCCCATCTGGAGCTGTCTGCCAATCTCCTTGTCTTTCTCTTTCTCGCCAACCTCCTTCTCTGTACCGGTCTCTTTGCCACTCTCCGTGTCTCTCTCTTTCTCTCCAACCGGAGTCTGAATCCGAGTCTTTTTGCCACTCTCCTTGCCTCTCTGACTTCCTCCAGTCATCTGAGCATTTAAGAGGAGTTCTTCCCTTTCTGCATTGGGTGTTGGCTGGAATTACATCATTGGCTCTAAGGCGTGGTTCTTCAGACCTCCAGAGGTCTCTCTGGCTCCCTCTATGTGGCTCCTCATGATGCTGCAGCTGGTCTTTACCTCTTTTTTCTGTGTTTAAAACCTTTCCTTCTGCCTGCAGCTGGTCTGCAGTGCCACAATACATGCCCCCTAAAGAGCAAAAAAGGTGGAAAATAAACCACTATATAGGTGCCACCTTTAAAAATAGCCCAAAGACTTATTTAAAATCAGTCAACTTAACTGAATCGTCGTAGATCATCTGGTCCTTCAAAGTTAGCCAGATATTTTCAACTTCTTAGAATTATCAAAAGGAAGCTTTACAAAGTCAGCAGTTATCAAAGGAGAACACAGCACTGCGTTTCGGGCATATTAAAGTTGTTTGCCCTGTCTCAACGCTTCAAATACTGCCATGCCGATAAAAGATTTCCAAAAGGCGTCTCTGCCTCCATTGCCCATTTTCCCTGTAAGTATTAGTGTATGTGTCTCATCCCTGCGTGTTAAATGTATCCCCCAATTGTGTTGTGACCGCTTTGATTGAAGGATAAGGCGGTATACAAAAACTGTCTAAATAAATAAATAAATACGCTTCAATTACCTGTTGGGCACTTTCATTTTGGCAGTTGTTCTCTTTGTAACCAGATGTTGCAGGCTGACTCCTTTCTATGCCCTCATATTGGACTCAGTTTTCAACTATGAGGTTTCTCTGGTTGCAACTCCTGCAATGTTATTTATGTGATCCAATGCTTGTGTGGGTTGTTACATATTGGGAAGATGAAAAGGAAGTTGAGAACTCAGTTGGTGAAGCACACAGAAGCTGCATGAAGGGACGCATTTTGACAGCACCCCTTGTTGAGCACTGCACCCAATTGCAGCATGGTTTTGAATGTCTTAGATTCTGTGTTTTGAAGGTGGTGCCCTTGTCTTGGAGGGGGTGATCGACTCATATTGAGAGAAGAGCAGAGACTGATTTTTCAGTTAGAGACATTGTATCCGAACCTCAATACAAGATTTGTCATTTTTTTTCTTTAGTCCTCTTCTCTGGGGGACACCTCCTTTGTTTTCAGGTGGTTTGTTGCAGTTGTCGGTTCAGTAATGTGCTTCTGCCTCTTATTTGGTGGATGGGCATGGTGCGTCTTTGTCTTTTGTCTTTTATTTTTTATTTATTTGTTCTTATCCTCTTGGGGACGTTTTTGGTATCCCCCCCCCCCCCTTTTTTTTTTATTTTTTTTTTTTTTACTGTTCTTGAATGTTTTTCGGTATTATGAGTGGTGGCAGCCTCATTCTCAGCAGTGCTGTCAATCAAGCTATTTTTGGCAGGAAAGGTGTCAGGCTGCTTTTAAACTGCAGTCCCTTTCAGCAAGTCTGATGGTCTGAATGAGTTCGGGTAAGTTTTCTGGCAATTTTGAGCCGCTAGGTTTGTGACAGCGCGATTTAGTGTATTTTTTCATGACGTTTGTAATTTCGATGTATTTGGGCTATCTACCCTGTGCACTTGAAGCCGGCAGTACTCCTGGTTTGGGGTTTTTTGCTTTTAGGTTTTTTTTGGTTTTTATTTTTAAAGCGCAACATGTCATGTCTCTGGGTTTACACCTGTAATTGAGGGCTTACTTTCGTGGTGACACATTTGCAGGTTTTGTGCGCAGAGTTTGCTGCTTACGGGTGAGGGTTTGGAGCCTTGGTTTTGGTAACCTGGGGAGTCTCTCTCTTTGTTTTTATGACAGTATTCCTTCATAATAGAATCTGATAGCCGAGGTGTCAGTGGTGGCAACCTTCATTTTGTGGCTGAAGGTCGTCCCTTTTTGTTCCTATTCTTTGTGGATCTTGACTAGGATATCCAGTAAGTTGATTTTTATGGGGGGGTTTTGTGGGAGAGGTTTATGTGAATATTTGGTTTTGAAAGGAAAGGATTCTCCTTTTTTTTTTGTTCCCTTAGGAGGGTGTGTATAGGCTCTGCTCTTCTCTTAGAACAGCGCCGTCTCACCTCCGGGAGGTGGGTTTGATTTTGTGGTCCAGAGGGACCAGAAAGAATGAAGGAAGAAAGGAATTGAAGCTGGTGAGGGAATGAGAGTCAGAGAAAAGTAGAAGTGTGGGAAGGGAGTTCAGAGGGTAGAAGTGGGAGGAAGAGAAGGAGTGGGTGAAAGACAGACGGTAATAAGAGGATGGTAAAGAAGTGAGAATGTGAAATGAGAACATTTTACTTCAACAACTACAAGATCATATTGATGCGCACTCTCCCCTTGACCCTCAGCAATATGGATTTTGACCTCACCATGGAGTTGAAACATGGATGACTGCATGGGTGACTGTGATCCTTGATAAACTTATAACAAGTACTGATAAGCCAAACTCAGGATACTAGAGAGAAGGTAAGAGGGGAAGAAAGTCTAAGAACCACCTTGGACTTAAAAGACTTCAGGAAGTAGCTCAAGACGCTCCTTTTCATCAAATACTTTTGTGAAAACCCTAACATCTCCAGTAACCTCTGGACTCATGCACACACATCATGAACAAATGTATTTATATGTCCCACTGTACATAAGTTGTGCTGTGTAGCACCTCCTGCAGGACCCCCCTCTATTTGTTCTCCTTAGAGAGTTCCTTGTAATGGTTTGAGTTATGTTTTTCCTATGCAAGTTCTCCGTAATAGATTTGAGTTACAATGTAAACCGCCTTGATTCAATGATAAGGCGGTACAGAAAAATTGTTAAATAAATAAATAAATAAATAAAATAAGAGATGGACAGGGAAACTTGAAAAGTAAAAAGTAGGAGCTTGAGATGGAAGGCGCAATTTAAGTGGAGGAAATAGCTGAAAGGGGAAAGATCAATATCAAAGACAGATGTAAGGAAGGAATGGACACAGATAGGAGGAAAGAGGGAAAATGTCAAACAGCAGCCTCTGGAAAGAATTATGAGAAAGAACAGAAAATACATCAGAAAAGAGAGACTGAGACCAACATAAATGGAAAAATAAAGTGCCCAGATAACAAAAGTAGAAAAAGTATTTTACTTTTGATTAGAGTAATTAATTGGAATAAGTCAGCTTTGGGAAATATGCATCTCTGTTGTCTTTGTATTTGAATAGCATAAGAAGAAACATATTTCTATTTTTATTTCTCCAGTGTCACATTGCATGCAGAGTGACTTCTTGGGTTTTCAGTTAAGATTATAAGTAGAAATCTGCAGACAGTGTGTATTCCCTTGTTCTGTATTTGATGGAGGGGCTGTTTGGGTTTTGCCTATGTGGCTGAGGATCAGTATTCCAGTAGTGTGACTTGTTGTGTGGGAATGAGCAGTTTTCCAACATACTGGTATTGTAGGGCTTAATATATTTTTAGTGCTGTATTGTCATCGGTAGGGTTGGTGTTGTACATACCCTGGCAGTGCTATTATGGTATGTTAGGTTTGCTATAGGCTCCGAATGAGGGTTTGGGGGGGGGGGGTTTTGTTTGTTTTTTTTGAAGGGTTTGGTGGTAGTTCATAATTTATCTGGTAGTTGGCAGTAGAGGAAATCTTTTCAGAAATCTGGTAGCCTTAATCCATCTGCACATTTAAGGGTACCCAGACTCTCATGAAAATTAAAAAGAAGCTCGTGAAGGGCACCATTGGAAGTCACCAGTGGGGGAGGCAGTACAGTAAGGAAGCGCAGGCCAAGCATTGTTGAGTGTTTGAAACAAACGAGTTTTAAATGTTTCCGCTTGTCACCCACGATGTATGACAGCTGTTGCAGACTACTTAGAAAGCCACTGTCGGGTGCACTTGAAGATACGTATTTGTCGAAAAGAATATAACCGGCACAGTTCAGGCATGAATGCCTACTGACCCCATAAGTTAACCTTTGGCCTTCTCCCCTGCCCCTCCATCCCCCTCCAAAAAATAAAAGTTCTGGTTATGTCATTGCATCGTACTCTGGACCTTTCCTCAAAATACCCTACAAATACATACTGCCTCCCCTCTATACATCAGGGTAAGGCACAGGGAAAGATTTCTCAAAGTCAAAAAATTCACATCTTCCTCACTGTCTACTTAGAATGCACAGGGGCTTGGTCCTTCGCAGATCTGTCTGGACGTCCAAGGTAGGTGAATGAGATATACCAGTGGTATAGCCAGAAATGATTTTTTGGGGGGCCCAAAGTTACAGAGGTGGGCTCTAGGCATACAGCTCTCACTGGTGCCAGTTACACTTTCACTAACAAATCCTGCTTTGCAGTGCACCTGACAATGGATTTTTTAGTTGTCTGTAACAGTTGTGCATCATCGGTGACACTTTAAATATTTTATATTCTGTTATTCCAAGAACTGACCAATGCTAACCCTCACAGATACTTATGGAAACCATTAAATTATATTAAAAGATATCTCAATAGGCAGTATCCTATACCTTAGTTTAAGCTTAAGCAGAAACACTTCTATAAATATAAAAAACAACATCACAATATCATGAACAGCAAAGAATGCATTAAACAAACATCACATCTAATCACATAATATAAAACAATACACCGATATTTATTTTGAGTTCCTTTTCCAGAATGCTCAAGGCAGAAAACATTAAACTACAATAAAAGAGCAATAATCCTGACTATTATGAATGTAAGAGGTGCAAGAGGTGCACAGAAAAACTTGGATGCTTCACTTTTCAACCCAACATATGAAAAAATTATATTCAAGTTCTGGTGTCATCTCAGTAACAGCAATGCAAGCTCCACCCAAAGAAAAATACTCAGTGAAATAATGCAAATCCCTACAAGATAGATACTCTGAACTTTACCTAAGAAATCATTTTAAAATTACACCAGGCCCTAGAATGCCATTATACCTCCTACTGAAAAAAAAAAACAAGCTGAGCTGCGAAAGATCCCCACACAGAAACGACGTGCTAGCAGAATAGCTCACACACAGACCACAGATAGATCTTCACCAAATACAGAATAAGGAACCACAGATATGCAACAGAAGAACACATAGGGCCCGATTCTGTGCCGGATGTAGATCTCCTTTGTATGTCCTGGCTGAGCCGAACGTACAAAGGCGATCACTACTACTACTATTTAGCACTTCTATAGCACCATGCACACAGCGCTGTACAGGCATACATACAAGAGACAGTCCCTGCTGGTCAGAGTCCTGCTCGTCCGAGCTTACAATCGAGTTGAGACAATATAGAGCATTAGTCAATTCGGTGCAAAGCACAATATGGTCTTTACAATTCGGTCATGAAAATTGACGGGAGTCTGGTTGAGATAAAGGATAGAAGTCAGGATCTGAAAGCGACAGTGAAGAGGTGGGTCTTCAATCTGGATTTGAAGAGGGCCAGGGAGGGTGCCCGGCATATAGACACAGGTAAGCTGTTCCAGGCGTGAGGATCCCGTGGGGCACACCTAGCCCTGCGGGATCAGAATCGCGAACAGGCATGTACATGCAGGCCAGGACTGCGATTCTGTCAGGGCATTTAAATGGAGTCATAGCGCCATGGCGTCATGTTGTCATGTTGCCATGGCACCGCAGCTCCATTTAAAAGCCACGATGCCGGCCGCCGCAGACAAAGGTTTATTCCTCGCAGTCCAACCCATTGATCTGGCCTCTTAAGGCCACGGTCGGGCTGTGGGGAATAAATATTGGTCCCCCCTGCCCCTTCCATGCCCCAGGCCATGACAAAAAAAACGTCCAGGGAAGTTATTCTACCTTGGAAGTGGAATAACTTCCCGACCATTTGGCTGGCCCTGGATATACAGAGCAGATATTAGAATTGGTCCTGTCTGTCCAGGGCCAGCGACCGCCCACTGCCTGCCCACTCTCCACCCCCGGGCCACCTCTTCCCCGCCCCCGACTAACTTCCCTGCACAACCAGCGGGGAAGTTAGTTGCGGGCTGCAGCCTGCACGAATAGCGGGATCCCCGCTATTCATGGTTCAGAATATAGAGCCCATACTGTACAAAACCTGAAATGGAAAGCTAAGAAACCTGACTTTTAGTAGCGAAATACTTAAGAGAAAAGGAATGCATTTTGTCCTCTACTGAGCAAAACACAAGGATATAAGAAACACATATTCCCAAAGCAGAAATAGCCCATTCACTAAAAACTCAAATAAAGAGGGGGGGTTTGTACCTTTGTTGTCTTATCCTTTTATTTTTCTAATGGTTGTGAGGGTTTTCTTCTCCATTTTCTCTTTGTTGATCTTTTCATAAATCCTTTTTGGAGTCTCTTTTCCTTTTCCATTTAATTTTGCCCCATCTTCTTTCATTCCTCTCCTCTACTTCTCTCTAAAATAATCTTTCATCTTTTTCTCCATTTCTTCCATCTACCTGTCTATCCACCCAAAGCTAAATTTTACTCCTCTTTACCTTGCAGTTTTCAAATCTCCCTCATTTTACTTCTCACCTACCTAGCAGCTTTCCATTTCTTATCATAAAAGTTTCCCCTTTTCCCCCTTCTGGTCTCCTTTCAATCCAAGTGTCTAATTTCCCTAATCTCACTCTTCAGGTTCCCTATTTCCAGTCAGTGTACTCGCCCTCTCTCCAGCTCTCATCTACTTTTCTCTGCCTCTCTTCTCCTCATCTGCCAAGCTCCTTCCATATCACTTGCAGGCTCTCTTGCTTTTAGCCCATTTCTTCTCTCATCTCCTACCCAGCCTCCCATCTCCCATTTCACTTGCTCCGTTTCTACCCTCTCATCCCCTTTGTCTGTCTGTCTTTCACTCTCTCCACGACCTCCCTGTCCTTTCCTACTTATTCCTAATTAGTCCTTCATACCATCTTCTTCACCTTTCTTTACCCTATGGTCAGGGCTGGTGCAAGATTATGAGGTGCTCTAGGCAAACATTATTCCTGCCATCCTCCTGCTTCCACCACCCTCTTGGACCTGCTATAGTGGTAATGGACCTCCAGCGGTGCATGACGTTCTACTTCTACTCCCCCCCCCCCCTCCCAGATATAAACTTCCTTTTGCCTGGCTCGGGACAATTTGTGTGTGTCAGGGTCTGCAGATGCTGGGAAGTAGCATTTATAGTCCTCAGGAGGAGAAGGACAGAACCAAAATGTCAACACTTAGGGGCATGTTTATGTGCTGCGCGATTCCATAACATGCATGCAGACATGTCTAGATGAAAAATGAGCCCCGTTTGACCCTAATTCCACATGCGCGGGTCTGTACATGCCCACGGGTCCAGAATAGGGGACAGAGATATGTTCAGCACAGCATAAACCCCAGGACATGGGTACAAAGCGAGCTGATAAGTCTCTAGCCTTGTAACAAAACAGAAAGCTACATTTTATAACAAAACTGCAGAGAGATCATTCAGACCTCTGGAACTGAAGTTTACCCATAGCTTTCTGTTTCATTACAAGACCAGAGACCTATCAGCCCCCCCCCCCCCCCACTTGTATACGTAGCAAGTGCCCTGGATGCCCCTGCCCTCTGTGAATTCTGAAAAGATGTTCAGCTCCACTGTTGCCCATCTCGATTCAGCCACGCTTCCTCAGTTAAAACATGCATCCCCGAAGTAGATCCTCACACTGATGGTGTGGTACCTATGCCAACTACCCATGAAAATGGATGATACAGATGTACTGATGCAAACAGATCATATACAGTTATGGTCAACATTATTGGCACCCTTGCATTTTAGGTACTGTATGTTGTGTACAATATCTTGAGAAATAATTGGAAATATTCTAAGTGTATGTCATCATAATATTTTAATCGTATGTTCAAAAACTGTTGTCAAGTGCCGTCAAGTCGGTGTCGACTCCTGGCGACCCTTTGGATAGTTGGCCTAAACTTTGCTCGGTCTTCAGCCAAGCGGCTCATTGTTGACAGACTGGTATCCACAGCTGCTGTTATTATATCGATCCATCTCATTGATGGCCTTTCACTTTTACAGTGACCTTCTACCTTGCCAAGCATTATGTCTTTCTCAAATGATCTCTCTTTGCATGATGTGTCCAAAGTATGAAAGTCAAAGTCTTGTCACCTGAGCTTCTAAGGAAAGCTTAGGTTTAATCTCCTCTAGTACTGACTGGTTCAAAAAAGTATACAACAACAACAACAAAAATAGATGTCTATACAACTTACTCCTAGTAATTTCTGAGAAAAAAACTAAATATGACCTGTAGAGGATTAATGGTACTCTTCACGAATATTTGGTTGCACAACCCTTGGCAGTTCATGACAGCATCCAAACGTCTCTTGTAGTCATCTATAAATTTTGTACATCTGTCTGCTGGCAATTTCTATGACTCTTCAACTGTGATTTGTTGCAGCTCATGAATTTTTCCAGGATTCCTTTTACCAATGGCAGATTTCAGCTCTTTCCAAAGGTTCTCAATTGGATTGAGATCAGGACTCATTGCTGGCCAGTTTAAAAACAGTTCGTTTGTTCCTTTTTAATCATTCGTTTCTACTTTTGGATGTATGTTTTGAGTCACTATCCTGCTGGAGGACCCATGACATTCGACCCTGACCTAGCTTTTTGACACTAGGTAGCACATTTTTTTCCATAATACCTTGGTAGTGTTCTGACTTCATGATTCCTTTAATACATTCAAGGCCTCCAGTTCATGAGGCAGAAGAACAGCCTCACAACATTATAGAACCTCCGCCATATTTAACTGTAGGAAGGTGATTTTTTTCCCTTATAAGCTTCATTTCTTTGCCTATAAATGTATTGCTGGTCTGCATGGCCAGAGAGCAAACATTTGGTTTCATCTGTCCACAAAACAATTTCCCAGAATGATTGTGGTTTCTCAAGGTGGGTTTAGGCAAAGATCAGGAGTGTTTTTTAAGTCTGTCTTTGAGCAGTAGGGTCCTCCTTGGCCTTCACCCATGAAGTGCTTCTTTGATTAGTGCATGTTATGGTGCGGGTTGAAAGCATAATTCCAGATTGCTTCAGGTCAGCCTTAAGCTCTTTGGATGTTGTATGTGGTGTTTTTTCAATAGTTCACACTAACCTTCGAAGACTTCTTGGATTAATTTTCCTCTTCCCACCACGTCCCTGTGAGGTTCTTGACAGTTCCATGAGCAGAAAACTTCTTAATGACATTGCAAACTGTAGACACAGTAATCCCAAGGTCTTTGGAGATGGCCTTGTATCCCTTTGAAGTTTGATGATAATAGCTTTTCTGACAGTCTCAGGCAGCTCCCTTGTCTTCACCATTGTGAAAATGGAGCAGGGAGTGAATATGGCCATTTTAACATTTACAGCCACCTCAATGGGGGATAGCAAGTGCATCTGCGTTAATAGTGGCAAACTGCTTAGAGAAGACAAGGTGCAGAACTCATGCTAACTACATGTGAACATGCCAGGCAAGCATCCATGCGTTAGCACTAGGTTTCAAGGCTTAACACAGAGTACATTACCACCTTGCCCCTTAGTGGCTAAAATGATGGTGCCGATGTGCTAACCAAAACAGTGGTGCTGTGGCTGGGCTAACCAGGTGAACAAGGGAGCCTATGATGTGGAAAACAACCCGGGAGGTTGCAAATAACGACGTGGGGCACCATAGCCCTGTAGAAGCTTGTTCCAATTAAGCTGGAAACCTAAAGGAGTCGGCGGAGACTGCCGGCCAAAAAGAAAAAAAACATGTAGTAATGTGAAATGAATTCCTGTATCAGCTGACACACGTTTGTGTCTCCTCCCTGCAAATTCTTTTAATTTTATTTCTGCAGCAGCATTCAACATTTTTCACCCCCCTGCAACACGAAGCAAAGCTATGCTGAATTCTGTGCACCACACAAAACGTTTATAGGCCAGTCACAGTAAATGTGCTAAACAAACATTCTTCATTCTGACAGACACGTCGGTCGAATATTGGCCCTGCCCTGCTATGACTAATTCTGTTGGCTTACCTCCATTTCCCTATCTTTATTTACAGCTCACATAAAATGTTTTCTTTTAACTTCAGATTAAGATCATTCTATCTCAGATTAACTAACTAAATGAAATAGTAGTTCTTATCCTATCACACCCAGCCTTTGAAATATGATTATTGCGTTACTGAAAATGCCCATTTCTGTCCACAAATCAAGGGCTGCCTATAGTCTACGGGACATCTGCCATATTTTATACCAGTGGTGAAAATCTTTTGGGGCTCAATCAAAATGGAAAGTCAGGTTACTATGTGATCCTTGATGTGCGCGTATCCCTCCAAAATCAATAAAAAAAAACCTAAAAAGAGAGTCTCTGCAACCATAGAATTTATGCAGTTAGGCCTTTGTCAAATATCATGCATTCCTATATAATTTTAGTTAAGAAATGGAGAATAAAACCAAGGATGCGACCACACCTTAAACTGTATGCATTTCTGGTCGCCATATCTTAAAAAGGATATAGCAAAATTAGAAAAGGTACAGAGAAGAGTCACCAAAATGGAAAAGGGGATGGAAGGATACTCCTACGCAGAAAGGCTTAAAAAGTTGGGGTATTCAACTTGAAAAAAAGACAGTCGAGGGGAGATATGATAGGGGTCAATAAAATAACGAATGGAGTGGAACAGGTAAACGTAGATCAATTGTTTACATCATCAAAAAGCAGAAAGAATAAGAGGCAAGCAATCAAACTACAATGTAGCACATTTAACACTAACGGCAGAAAATATTTTTCCCTCAACGCGTAATCCATATCTGGAATTCGTTACCGGAGGATATAGAAAAAGCTTTTAGTGTAGCTGGGTTTAAAAGAGGTATGGACAAATTCCTGAGGAAAAGTCCATAAACCATTACTAAAGAGGACCAGGGAAATCCACTGTTACCCCTGGGATAAACAGCATGGAATCTGTGTATCTTTTTGGGAACCCGACAGATACTTGTAACCTGGATTGGCCGCTGTTGGAAACAAGAGACTGGGCTTAATGGACCCTTGGTCTGATATAGATGGCATTTCTTATGTTCTTATGTTAATACAAGATTATTATAGCCAGTACAAATATCCTGGCTCTACCTCTTTCATTTTGATACATTTCTTTCTATTTTAAAGTAACTGTAATAAGAATGCTTTTGAGAAATGTAAAAACAAAACAGTAGGGTTGAACCTTTTAACAATTTCCCTAGTTTCAAACCGTGTTAATTCTGCTCCTTTTTGTGTATAATGGAAGGTGAAATGGAAGTTGTGTAGAACTTCCAGCATTGCAAACCATTTGTTTTTTTCACAGAGCACAAAATCAAGCAGTGGAATCTGTTAGAGAATGTGGTCAAGGCGACTAGGATAGCAGGGTTCAAATGAGGTTTGGACAAGTTGCTGGAGGAAATTCCCATTAAAAATTATTAGCCAAGTAGTCCCTGAAGAGCTCTGCCCATCTCTGAAAAACAGATCTAATGTTTGGGATCTGCCAGGTACTCGAGGCCTGGACAAGCCACTGTTAGAGAAAGGATGGCGGGAGCCATGGAACATGCTCTTACGCAACACGGATTTTCTTATGTTCTTACCCATGATGCAGTGGTACCGTGATCTGTGCAACATAACTCATAATTCTAAAACAATATGTACTACTATATAATGGTCATTTTTGGAACCTATTACACTAATATTTACCTGCTTACTTAGAAACAGACACAAATCTTTGTAATAGCCTCTTACATAATGACGAACAAAGATTAAGCATTAAGCCACTCAATCAAATCTCTAACGGGTACACCATGGTCTTTTAAGATATATATTCATTAAAAGAATATTGTCAAAGCTATAAAATGTGAATGCATGGCCTTCGTTTCCAAGATATAAAAGAAAGAAAACAAAAATATAGTCAATAGACAATTGCAGGTCATCAAAATTTCTCTCGGTAGGAGAAAAGTGGTTATTCCTTTATCGGGTTTGCACAGGCCAAGAGTTATTCCATTCCATCTCTCATAATCTCAACCTATCGCTAGCATGCTGTGATCAAACCTCTCAACCATACCTTGAATATTGTGTGTAATTCTGGTTGCCATATCTTAAAAAGGATATAGTGAAATTACAAAAAGGTACAGCGAAGAGCCACCAAAATGGTAAAGGGGATGGAAGGATATCCCTATGAGGAAAGGCTTAAAAGGTTAGGGCTCTTCAATTTGGAAAAGAGATGGCTGAGGGGAAATATGACAGAGGTCTATAAATTAATGAATAGAGTGGAACGGGTTAACTTAGCTTGGTTGTTTACACCATCAAAAAGTAGAAAGACTTAGAAGACAAGCAATGAAGGTACAATGCATACTACTTCCTAAAAAAATCTTTTTAAGATAAAAACACACAAATTTTTGTTTTTAGTTGGGCACATATCACTTTATAAAAAAGAGAAAAAAGGTCATAAATGCTAGAAGTAGCTTGAATGAAAAAGTCCAACATATATGTTATATTTCTATATGAGCAACTATAATGTGCTAAGTTGGTGATTGTCACTGTTAAGGGAGTGGAGGCACCACAGGGCCTGTGAGTGTGTAGCCCCATGCTTGTTTTTGTTCATATTACTACATGCCAGAAGATTGCTCCAGGCCCTGATCAGCTGCTCTGGAAAAGGAAGCCCCTTTTTCCAGGACCCCCTCCACACTTCGGACAGAATTTATATCACTGAATTTCAACTCAAATATGATATGCAGATTTTGCAACACTAAGAATGATCACCCTGAAGAAAAGGAAACCAGCTTAAATTGTCAGGAATAATTTCTAGTGTTATATAAAGTCTTCACGCCTTTGTATGTTATTCACTTTCTGCTGTCTAAAAGTACAGTTTAAAACAGGTGAAAGTAGGGGTTTGTTTCCCTGACCCATACGACATACTCTTGACACTTTCTATGTGAAAGAACAATTCTAGAAATAGTCGAAAAGTAGTTAAGAATAAGAAATAAAAATGCCTAGAATTCATAAGTCTTTACACCCTTGGCAATACTTTACAGAAGGCCCTTTAATAGCAAAGACAACAGCGAGACATTTCGGATAAGTGCTGACCAACTTTGCACAATGGGATGATGCAGGGTTGTTGTTTTTTCGTTCTAGCTCACATTCTTTCAGGATGGCTGGAGACTATCTAAGGACTACAGTTTTCAAGTCGCATAGCAGATTTTCAGTTTGATTCAGGTCAAGCTTTGACCTGGGCTCTTGGAGGATACTTGGCCTGTTGAATGGTCCCAGGTCTATGGCAGATTGGAACATGTGTTCCTCCACTATCTGTCTGTACTTTGCACCATAATCATAACTGTTCTCTCGATCTTCCAAAATCTCCCTGTCCCAGCAAAGCAGCCCTACAACATAATGCTGCTACTACCATGCACTACTGGAAGGATGGTGCTAGTAGGGTAAATGCAATGTGAATGTTTTACGTCACACATATCATTTAGCACTGAAACCAAAAAACGTTTCACTTTGTTTCCATCAGAGCACAATATATTCTCCCACGTGCCTGCAGTGCCCCTTAAGTGTTTCTTTGAAAATGATATGTGGTGCCTTCATTCTTGCTACCCTCCTATAAAGGCCATGTTTATGGAGCAATCTAGAAACTATTGAACTGTCAACATCTTGCCTCTGCTTCACAACGATATTCTTCCTCAGTTTCGTTCACTCAAGGCAACTGACTTTGGAGGGATGCTCTGGAGGAAGCAGTCATTTCTGTCGACAAACCATTTCCCCTTTATAGTACTCTACCTGACAGTGCCTCAGGGGATATTCCAACACATC
This sequence comes from Ichthyophis bannanicus, assembly GCA_033557465.1. NCBI lineage: Eukaryota > Metazoa > Chordata > Amphibia > Gymnophiona > Ichthyophiidae > Ichthyophis > Ichthyophis bannanicus. The sequence continues at coordinate 234,942,016 of CM066043.1, read as the reverse complement.
GAAATTTTCTTATAGCTTTGAATAACTTTATACTATAATCAGGACTGGATCTAGACGACAGTCTACTATGCTAATCTTGTTAAGTGTCAGAGTACCTTGCTGCACGTCTGCAATTGTCAGCAGTGCAAGAGTGTGTGGCAGGAGAACTGAAGAAGCAGCGAACTGAAGAAGGCTCAGTATGGGGCCTTGAAGCCAGTACACAGACATTCACTCTGCATGAGTTACCACAGAAATCCTTGCAAGGATTGGACTTTGGCAAAACCTGTGAGTGCATGATGGCTCTAAGAGCCCACACTGAATCACCTGCAATTTGGTACTGCTCATCCAGCCTGTGGTTGCACAAGACTGCAGCCAAAGCAGCAGGTCCTGCATCTTTCAATAATGATTTTTTGGGAAAACCCTACCTATATAGAAACATAGAAACATGACGACAGAAAAAGACCACATGGCCTATCTAGTTTGTCGTTCCATATCATCCACTACAACAGTCCCCTTTTTGCCTTTAGAGATCCTCTGTGTTTGTCCCATGCTACTTTGAATTCAGATACTGTCCTCATCTCTACCACCTCCACTGGGAGACTATTCCATGAATCCACCACTCTTTCCATAAAGAAATATTTCCGCATCACTCCTAAATCTATCCCCTTTCACTCTCATCCCATGTTCCCTCGTAGCAGAACTTGCTTTCAATCGAAAGAGGCTCTCCGCCTGTGCATGTATGCCACGCAGGTATTTAAACGTCTCAATCATATCACCTCTATCCCGCCTTTCCTCTAAGGTATACATATTAAGATCCTTTAAGTCTCTCCTCATATGCTTTATAATGAAGACCACTAACCATTTTAGTAGCCACCCTCTGTACTGACTCCATCTTGTTTATATCCTTTTGAAGGTGCGCTCTCCAGAATTGCACACTATACTCCAAATGAGGTCGCACCAAAGACCTATACAGAGGCATTATCACCTCCTTTCTTCTGCTAGCCATTCCTCTCCCTATGCATCCAAGCATCCTTCTAGCTTTTGCTGTAGCCTTTTCTATCTGTTTAGCTACTTTAATATCATCAGACACAATCGCACCTAGGTCCCGCTCTTTAGTGAACAAAAGTACTTTACCCCTTATACTATATTGCTCCCTTGGATTGCTGCAGCCCAAATGAATGACATTGCATTTTTTAACATTAAATCTCAGCTGCCAAATTCAAGACCATTCTTCAAGCTTAGCTAGATTCCTCCTCATGTTATCTACACCTTCCTAGGTGTCTACTCTATTGCAGATTTTGGTATCATCCGCAAAGAGGCAAACCTTACCCGACAGTCTTTCCGCTATATCACTAACAAAGATGTTAAAAAGAATCAGATCAAGGACAGATCTCTGGGGCACACTACTGGTAACTTCCTACTCCACAGAGTGAACGCCATTTACCTGTATCCTTTGTCGCCTCCCACTCAACCAATTTCTAACCCAAGCAGTAACTTTAGGGTCCATCTCTAGGGTGCTCAGTTTGCTTATAAGTAGCCTGTGAGGAACAGTGTCAAAGGCTTTACTGAAATCCACATACACCCCATCCAGGGCTCTCCCTTGGTCCAACTCCCTGGTCACCCAGTCAATGAAATCAATCACATTTGTCTGACAAGACCTGCCTCTTGTGAATCCATGCTGCCTCGGATCCTGTAATCTGCTGTACTCCAGAAACCTCGCTATTTTCCCTTTCAGCAGCACTTCCAATAATTTACTCACCACCGAAGTTAAACTAACCGACCTGTAGTTTTCAACCACATCCTTACTTCTGCTTTTGTGTAAAGGGAGTATATGAACATAAGAAAAGCCATTTGGCATCAGAGTAATTACGGTCTAGGGATCCTAGCATCCTGTGCTCCATTCCCAGGAGATCCTAAAAAGTGCAGATGTCTCATAGCTGATTTCCAGGTATGAGCAATGGCTTGCCTAAGTCTACCTGATTTATAATTCTTTATGCACTTTTCCTCCAGGAAATTATCCAATGATATTTTAAATACCACTATGTTAGTCACCTTGACCACAGTTTCATTACATGCTGCATGGGAAAAAAAAACACACTTTCTATGTGCTGTTCCAAGAGATCAGGGTTTGATTCCTACTAGCACTCCTTGTGGCCTTGGGCAAGCCACTTAATCCTCCATTGCCTCAGAAGAAAGTCCTGGTAATTTACTTCCTGTCACACTGCCAAGGAAACCCAGGAGCTTCCGGGTTGCCAGGAGTCAGTACGGACTCAAAGGCACACATTGTATTGCTGCTGGTCATTAGTTTCATGGAGTGTATTGGTTTAAAGGTGAAATAACAGTCCCCATTTAACTGTTCCACCTCATCATGATATTTATAAACAAGTGAATACTCTCTCTAGAGGAGTAGCCTAGTGGTTTGAGCAGTGGCCTGGTAACCAAGAAACTAGGGTTAAATTTCCACTGGTACTCCTTGTGGTCTTCGACAAGTCATTTAACCCTTCATAGCCTTGGAAGAAAGGCCTGGCATTCTATTTCTGGTCCCAACTTACCAAGAAAACCCAGGGCTGCAGGGTCACCAGGAGTCAGCATTGACTTGACGGCATGTCTTTCATTGCACCCTATCAATCATCTTTGCTCCTCCAAGCAGAACGACCCTAACTTGCTTACCATCTCTTCATAAGGGAAGTGTTCTCTTGTCTTTATCACCCTTCTCTGAATCTTTTCTGGCTGTTTATACTCTTTTTTTGAGAAGGGGTAACAAAAGCAGCATAAAGTACTCAAGGTGATATTACATCAAGGACCGATCTCTGACATTCTATTTGGGGTTTTTTTTGTTTTTTTTAAAGCAGGCACAGCACAGTGTGCTGAAAATTTCAATACGTTGTCCACAAAAACTTAGGAGATAGAGAATTATGGATAATAACACCGGCATCATTGTTAAGTATTTTAGATTACTGTAATGTGTTCTGTATGGGGTCACAAAGAAAACTGATTCAAAAGTTGCAGATTGTACAAACTGCCATAGCCAGATTCCTGCTTGGGAGGTCAGAAAAATGAGAGCACTCGGCTGACACTGAAGAAACTATAGTGGCTTCCCATTAGAGAGACATAGCATTAAAATATTGGTACTGACATTTAAGGCTATAAGAAATGGGACATCATTATACTTGCAGAATAGATTATGATATTATGCATCTAAAAGACAATTGAGTTCCTCCAGGGTAACCTGATAGAAATCACAGATTTGATGTTCATTCAAAAAAGTCTATTTGGAGGGTTATGGCCTTTAGCTGTGATTGGCACTGAATGTTGGAATGACTTACCATTACATTTGAGACTGTGGACTAACATTTTGAATTTTAGAAAGGGGATGAAAATGTTGTTATTTCCTATAGAGAAATACATTTTTAGATTGTATTATTACGTTTTAATGATGTGGAAGCTGTTTTTTTTTCTATTATAATTTCTTTGTGCTTTTCATGGTTTGATTATTGCGATGGAACTGTAAACCATTTTGAATAATGAAAATGGTATAGAAACATTTTTAAATAAATAAATAATACATTTGGTTACTTTTTTGCGAGTGGGGGGTGATTAGTCAACTCAGAACCCAGCATTTTGTACCTGCAATTGGGATTATTTTCCCTATATGCACCACTTTGTACTTGCGCACATTACATTTAATTTGCCACTTTGACACCCAGATATATGTTTACTAAAGTGCGCTATCTGGGTACTGCGGAGTTAGCATGTTGTTTTAGCATCCCGCTATACGGGTACTATAGATCTGGGTGGCGGATGAGTACAACAGGGGTGTTCTCATTCTAGTACTGCCAGCACTACCGGCACTCGGCATAGGTAGCTTGGACGCTACCTCAATGGGGAGTTTCAGCATTTTTATGTATGATCTAAAAAAGCCCCTTCCTTTCCTTATTCTTATTCCTCAAATTTTAATATTGTAAAAATAATGCCCGTGCCCCATGCAACCTCATTCCATTTTAGTCTTCCTTTTTAAAATTACGTGCTACAGCAGTAGTTTTGTGCCTTCCTGTCAGTGATAAATTTGATTGCATTGTGATCACTATTGTCTAGCGGCCTCACTACCACTGAGCATTCCTCTGGGAGCAGAGAAACAACTATTGTACTTGAATGCAACTTGCCTTGATCTGCAAATGAAAAGGTGCGAGCTAAACCTAAATAAAGGAATATAGGCAATTTTTAGACATGGAGTTTTGGGTTTGCTATGACAAAGCTGTGAAGACTTATACAATAAAGCCTTTTCGATTTTGTATTCTTAAGTTCTTTTTAAATATTTCTATAAATGTTCTTACATGTTGAAAGTGCAGCATATATGGCATGAATCCATGCTTTAATATATTTTGAACTATAATTCTTAGCAGAATTGGAAATGAAGTGTAACCGTGTGAAGACTTTTAGAAGGAAACGCCTTTCTGTGATCATCCAGTTCTATTCACGTCATCTGGCCTTGTCATGAAATGCGTTTCTGAAGCTGAAACAGATTTACTAAAATCCTGATGTCATCCGACATTGCCTGAGGCTTTACTTGACCCATCATAGCCCTGCAAGAGTTGTGCACCGACTGTAGTAATACAGTTGGATGTCAGCCAATGACTGACAAGAGAATTTCGTAAGAAACTATAGCATCCAATTTTCTAAGCATTCATCCTCACTGAAAAGAATGTTCATGGGCTTCCGTAGGCCAATCAGTTTCGGTGGCGACACGTTTTAAAATGGACAATTTCTTATCTAGGTGATTTGAGAGGGTTGGTTTTTACAGTATATTTTAATGAAAATCTAATTTCATTGATTTCAGTGCTACGTATTTGCTTAGAATAGGGTCGTCCTGTCCCCAGGAAGGACATAGTAACAAATAAAAAGACACTGCTTGAGGAGTTTGGGCACTTTTGCTAGGTAAGGTAAAGTACATCTGAGAAAACAGAATAAAAAAAGCAAAAAGCCATCTGAAAGGATATTAAAAAGGATGTCTCTTTGGTAATCAAGGTCAAAGCTGATGAGATTATGAAGAGTGGGATAGCTCTGTTTAAAGGCAGATCCACACTAAAATGTATCAGTTTTGGGCTAGACCGGTGTCTCATTGACATTGCTGTACACTGTCATGTGGAAGGTCCCTCAAGTTGGGTCTTCTGCTTTCTGGGTTAGCTGCAGTCATAGTAACTGGTCAAGGACGATTTGTAATGATTAGATTCAGAGCCTATGCAGGGCCAGCCCACCCATTGGGAAAACTAGGAGGTCACCTAGGGAAGCAGCTTCTGGGGGGGGATGGCAAACAGCAAGGCATTCAAAGCTAAATAATAGATTCTGGCTGCAAAGGATTATTCAGAAAGCACATTTAAATTCTATCAAGCCCACCTGAAAATATGTTGCGGTTTGAAGCATAATGTCTGAATTAAAAAGTGCCTTACTGTTTCAGTTATGATCCCTGTAAGGTCAGTTTCATCCCAAAGACAAAATGGAACCATGGCATCTGCGGAACATGATGCAAATTTACATCAACAAGGCTACATCCTTCCAATAAACACCCTTCTGCAGAAAATTACAGTCGATAGGAGAAAATAAGTTAGAAAGCAAAATGGCCACTTAGCAGAGATTATAGTCACTGCAAGGGGGAATAAGAAAGACCCTTACTATCCCCGACTTGTATTTTGTAGGATTAGGCAACCATTATCATACATCTGGTTCATTAGCACCCCTTAACAAATTTAGTATAGGCTAGACTGAATGTGTGTGTGTTAAGTCGATTTACACAGGTTAAAATAGGTGTTTGCAATAAACTGAAAAGGTTCAAAAATCAATGAAAGTTCAAAGATGACCAAAACATTTTTTTCCATGAAGATCGTTAATATTTTTAGTCTCAGATATTACCTTTGTATCTGATGGCAATTGTGTATCTGTGCAATAAGGATACTTGGGTAACACTGTATGGGATACATGAGAGTGTATGTGGAGATGGCCTCTCCTACCTGAGGTGCCATAGGAAGACAGAGTAAAAAAAGTGATGATGTAAAAAAAAAAAAAAGGATATAGTCTAGTGAGTGGAAGGGATATTTTGTGTTCTTTTCTGTGGTCTTGCAGAACATGGGACATTTATTCGGCATGCAAAACTGAATAGTTTGTTTCTTCATTTTCTGACGTACAAATTTCCTCTACAAAAAAGAAGCACATATCAGCCATGTCTGATGGAATTTCACCTCCTGTGACAAGCCTTATCCAATTTGTTCGTTTGCCAATAATGGAGGATGAAAGGTCAATAAAGTCTGCTCCTTTAAAATTGAACTTGAAAAGTCATTTTTTCTCTGCCCAGCTTATGATTTTGACTTGTTACGGGTGATGTGCATCATTTTAAAAGTTTTGAGTTCCTTTTGAATCACACACAGTTATGTAACCTTACCTCACAGTTTATCTGTGTACCACTGACCTAGTGACCTGTGGCACTTAGGAAAATAATGAGTCATAAATAGATGAATAAATTGCCTTATGTCCTTTAACCACTGCACTTCTAAAAGAGATGCAAACTTTGAGGCCTCGTTACTAAACTTTTTCTTCCACATATTGTCTATGGGAAAAATGCTTAGTAAATTGGTGGCTTGTTAATATTGTAGAAATGGAAAGACACACTGGGCCATTCAACATTAAAAATAATGCCCACACTGCCAGCGTATTAAACAAGGAAAAAAATTAGCTGTTAGCAAGAGGCCCGGATTCAGACATAGGCAACCGCCTAGGTGTAACATTTTAAAGGCATCAAATACCCAGACCATGGACTAGCTTGCTCCCACTTACTTTAGGGTTATATGTTGCTTCAAAGGGGCACCACAGGTGTCCTCTGCTTCTTTTTCTCCAATCTCTTTGAGATCCAATACCTCCTCCCTTTCCCGCTCACTGGGATTTGCTGCCTCATCTTGCCTGTGGGAGCCAACATGTGGAGGAGTAGCCTAGTGGCTAGAGCACTGGCTTGGGAACCAAGAGACCAAGGTTCAATTCCCACTAGCACTTCTCGCGGCCTTGGGCAAGTCACTTAATCCTCCATTGCCTCAAATGTTGAAGTTATGAATGTCCCTGTTTAGTGTACATTACCAAGTTTAAGTTACAATGTAAACCGCTTTGACTGAAATGATAAAGCAGTATAAAAAAACCTGTTAAATAAATCCAGCTTTGGTTATAGGGTGAACTGTAAAAAGTGTTTCCCTGGCATAGTACAGGTAAAAGGAGAGAAAGCTTGGATCTTATTTTTGTACATCAGGGTTGCAAAATCAGATTGCAAAGGTTAGGCTCCGTAGCAGTAAGCCCTACATCATCAGTCAAGGTTCTGGAACTCTCTGAACACAGACTGTTCTGTAAAGGATTCAGTGGCCTACAGTCAGGGCTGAGATAAGAGAGCTGTCCATGGCCTCGTCATGAGAGATTCTTTACGTATCCAAAATAGTCTCCAATATATCACATTGCTTTGTGTATTCTATGAGTTTTGCTTGTTAATCGAGTGCTAGCACAAGCATTTAAGATGATAGGGTATGCAGAAATAAGGAATTTAAATACACAGATATATACAGCTCTAAATCTTATCTCATATGCTTTACAGTTGTGGTCAACATTACTAGTACCCTTGCAGTTCAACCCCCTATGGTTGAAACTTTTTTAATGAATTCAAATTGCAGTTGTCCAAACAAAACAATATTATTCAAGGTACAATTGTCACCTGCGGCATGAATGGCTTTGGACTATATATGCACACATATTTGACACATAAAAGAATCAAATAAAGAAGATCAATTTAAAAAGGAAATAGTAGGAAATAGCATAAAAACTGAGACATTCCCAGGACATGATTATTAAATGAAAACAACCCATGTCCTCTAAGGTCAAAGAATGTATCAAAAATGCAAGATCTAGAGGAAGACAGTGAAAATCCACATTTAAAATTTGTCGGGTGCACTGTCACAGGAGAGGGAGATGGATTTCTCCCCCCTCCTCCTCCTCCCCCTTCCCCCGCTGCAGAAAACCTTTTTTAATAAAGTTGTGAAAGAAGGAAATGTTACTTAGCAGAACTGCACGCTGAAATCCCTCTTAATCCGGAAACAAGACTGCCCTGTGTGCGACGAGACATGTTTCGGGTAAAACTCCTGGACATGAAAGCCCACATAGGGAACACAGTCAGAGCAGTATACTACAAGATCCGCTCACTTAGGCATTTACGATCCATGCTGGAACCAAATGACTTCAGGACTATATATCAGGCGTTGATCATACCTCATTTTGATTACGCCAATGCCATCCTTCAAGGCCTGCCCCTATCCACCTTGCAACCACTACAGCTCGCCATGAACGCGGCAGCAAGGGTCATCCATGGAGCCTCCAGAAGTGACCACGTGACACCCCTGCTGATACAGTTACATTGGCTACCTATCCAGGCTAGAATCGCTTTCAAGATTCTGCTATTCACTTTTAAAGCTATTAACAAGCTCTCCTCTGAATCAATAAATGCCCTAATCCATACCACATCTCCTAATAGAGCGAGGAGATCCACAACTACAAACACCCTAAAAGTCCCGAAAGCATTAACAGATTGCACCACATCCACAGCCAATAGGGCGTTTAGTATCAGTGCGCCAAGATGTTGGAACGCACTACCTCCAGATATCCGGGCTATTAAGAGCCTTACACAGTTTAGGAAAGCCCTCAAATACCACCTTTTCAATAAGTACCTCATAGAACCCAACCTCACCCACTGAGACTGAGATGTAAGCCGCTAAGCTAATATATGGTTTCCCAACAACATGTCAAGAAAGATTCTCTAACCTTCGTGGTGCAGTTGTTTCAATGGAATTCATGATTATACGACTCGATGTAGCAATATTTGTAAAAAGTTTACCACTGTTATCCAAGTTTATGTAGTAAGTTTGTAAATAGTTACCCCTGTTATCCAAGTTATTTGCCCTGTTACCTGTGAACTCATACGTGTTAACTGTACTGAGCATTTCTGTTCCATGTAAACCGCGCTGATGCCGAATAGTGCGGTATATAAGAGACTTTAAATAAATAAATAAATAAATAAATAAACTCAAACCCTGCTTCAGGCAAACCACGACCAGTCAATGATAAGGACTCCAACAACTGTGCCCATAAATGTATGGATTCAAATATCTTTAATTGTTGGAAGAAAGGCGTCAGACTTAAAAGATTAAAATCAAACAATGAGGGAGCAGAACCAGGAGCTTCCCACTGAACAGGGAACTCCAAAGGTGATTGCAGAACATTAAAGCAAACTGAGCCAATCCAGCTCCAAGTTGAGACCATTTGGAGATAGCAGAAAATGATAGAGGTCTATAAATTAATGAATAGAGTGGAACAGATAAAGGCAGATTGGTTGTTTACGCCTTCAAAATTTAAAAAGGCTAGGGGACATGCAATGAAGCTACAATGTAAGCCATTTAAGACTAAAGAGAAAATATTTTTTCACTCAAAGCATAGTCAAACTCTGGAATTCGTTACTGGATGATGTAGAAAAAGCTGTTAGTGTAGCTGGGTTTAAAAAAAGGTTTGGACCAGTTCCTGGAGGAAAGGTCCATAAACCATTGTTAGAGAGGACCAGGGAAATCCACTGCTTACCCTAGAACACACATTGTGGAACCTGCGTACCTTTTTGGGAACCTGCCAGGTACTTGTGACCTGGATTGACCACTGTTGGAAACAGAATACTGGGCTTGATGGACTTTGGTCTGACTCAGCATGGCATTCGTTATATTCTTATGTACATCCAAAAGTACAAAAGAATGGTTAAAAAGTAACCAATGGACTGTTTTAAACTGGCCAGCAACGAGTTCTGATTTTAATCCAATCAAGAACCTTTGGAAAGGGCAGAAACCTGCCTTTGGTAAAAGAAATCCTGGAAACATTCATGAGCTGGAACAAATCGCAGTTGAAGAGTGGAGGAGTAGCCTTTATTAGACCACTGGCTTGGGAACCAAGAGACCAAGGTTCAAATTCACACTAGCACGCCTTTAGATCTTGGTCAAGTACTTAACCCTTCATTGCTCAGAAAAATGCAAGTTATCAAAGTCCCTGTTTAATATACATTACCATGTAAACAGTTTTGACCAAATGAGAAAGTGGTATATAAAAATCTGTTAAATAAAATAAAATAAATATTTCCAGTTATTTCTCACGATATTGTCCACAGCAGGATGCCAATAATATTGTCCACAACTGTAAATCATTCCTGAAAGCAACATTTTCCAAAACATAAGTTGGCTAATACAGCGATGCAAGTTTGCGGTGGTTGAATCTTTTTACAACACTGCCCAGATGCCTATGAAATGCTGAAAAGCTAGGGCAGTCACTTCTCGACTAAGAAAGATCAGCCAGTGGTTTGTGCATAACCAACAGTCCAGTATTACCAGAAAAACATCTGCTCACCTGTGAAGTCAAAAGAAGTCAAGAACCTTCTCTACGATTACAGCTAAGGGCAAAGAGAGACTCGATGCTTATAAACACATACGACCTGATATTCAAAGGCATTTACACGGTTTGCACACCTGGTTAGTGCCACCGAATATCCGCGGGTGCCGCTGCTACATGCCCCGATGCGAGCCAGTTAGTATAGGGGCATGCCAAGGGCTTTCCAGGGTGGCACCATCACTAACCAGCCAGTGGCAATATTGAGCCACTCCCCGGTTAGTGATATGTGGCGGAGGTCAGGCGCAGGAAACCCTGGCCTAACTTTCATTGCAAAAGCTAATCGGGCAGCGGTTAGCTTCACGGCAATCTGGGCAGCCCAGATGTGGCAACGGCATTGAATATCTGGGTTTTAAATGTCACAGCAACAGCTAGCCGCTTTAGCAGCACTATCCGCTGGTGCTGAATAATCGGGCCCATAAGGTAAGGTCCTGTTCCCTTACCAAGGGGCAATTCACCTCGTGCATCCTCAGTAGAAATGAAATGGTTTCTGCCAATACTGCAGAGAGTCCTGCAAAAAGTAATCAGGTTCTGGATCTTCCCTCGACGAGAGAGGAGTCTGGCATTAAGCAACAGTTACGAGGACCATAAACAGGGTATTCTCCGAGACCTTTCCTGGGAGCAGGCACACAGGATTTCTTCTCCTGTGAAGCGAATGGATGTACAATTGCTGCCCAGTGCTTATCTCAGATCTTATGTAGAAAGAAAAGCCTTTGGGATCTCAAAGCATTTAAGCTATCCCATTAAAAAGGGATGTATTGGTTTTGAAGCAGCTAAGTTACTGATATTCTTTGCATGTCTTTTAAAGGCATATTTTACAAAGGACATCTAAATGCAATCTGGGACATCCAAGTCAGAATGTCTGAAAAAAAAAAGCAGGCACATTCAAGTTCCTGTGCGATTTCAGAAACATGGATGTGCCCAATATGGACATCTACAGGGATGTCTTCACAGACGTCCCTTGAAGAGTATTACAGAACAAGGATATCTGATAGCCTAAAGCTCAGAGTGGTGTAGTAGGACATGGGTGGCCAGGGTTTAAGTCACACTGCTGCCCCTTGTGATCTCAGGCACTCAACTCTTTTTTTCTCTAGATGTTTTATGGCCAAAACAAGCACTTTCTTGATGCCTATTCGTGCCTGGAGCAGGTCTAAATTTGGAAAGGGTCTGACATTTCTGAAATAGAACTGAAACGTCTGCACCTCCCCAGATACGCTTCCGCCATGCCCCCTGCATTGGAGACGTCTTCAAAAGCCATTTGTAAAACGTCTTCTTGGGATATCCAAATCACATCTAAAGCTTTTAAAATGATCCCATTAATGAAACTTGTTGCATTTTGCAGAGATCAAGCATGTGTTTGATTGCACAGAATATAAACTGCAATAAAATCACCATCAATCGACTAATCTGATGAATCCAAATGCTGCCATCTGTGCATTGGCCTGAACACAACATCATTGATCAACTACAAGTAGACTTCATGTGGAACTGTATCCAAAGGCATTCAGCATTACTACTCTTTTGAAAAGAGTCCAAACCCACAAGTGTTTCTGTGATGGTCAGAGAGCAATCCCCTTTGAAAATGACTAACCAGACAGATAACCTCGGGAGGTTGTACGGGAAGTAAAGAAGCACTTTTTTGATCAAATAATATCTTAATTGCAATTCTGAAAGACTGATGAAGTTGCCCTGTCTAACCTAGAGCAACAGCAGCAGAAACACTAATTACTGCAGTAAATGTTGTTTCAATCATCTACCTCTATGTTAAAAAAACTTTCAGAACAATCACCCTGTGGCTCATCTGAGAGACCATTAAGAACTGAAAGGCGTTTATTTCCCTCAACAGGGGATCTCGGAGATTTTCTTCTACTCTACAAGCACAATAGACAAAAATCTTTCCACATTTCTCTTCCACCTAATACACAAGGCAACCAAGGCAAATTACAAAAAAATATGTAATAGAAGAGTGATAAAACAATATCAAACCCTTCTGTCTCCCTCTTTCCATAATCGATCACCTTTCAGTTTCTCCAAAAATTGCCTCTAATTATACTAGTGTTATCTTCAATCCTACACCAGTCAAACAATATCAACCTCTACTATGACAAATTAAGCAGCCTCTCTTGTTTAAGATCATCACAGATACTATCAGAACGCCATATAAAACTTTCCATTTGGCGTACTTCAATTGGAAAGTCATCTCCTAGCTCTGAAAGTAATTAAACACAGCATACAAATGCATGGTGCCTAATACGGCTTAAATGAACTTCCTTACACGTTGGTTCACTCAACGGCACTTCCTGGGAGAAGTGTAAATTATGGTCTGGTAAGTTTTCTTGGAGGTAACCATCTCTGAGCACCCATACGGATTTTAAAGTTATACATAATATCTTAATGTAGAAATGCTGCTCTACTGGTAAGCACTGAAGTGTGCTTAATATTGGAGGCATGTGTTTCTGTGGTTGACATCTCACCAAAATATGTGCGGCTGCATTCTATACGGGTTGTAAGGACTGTACATACATTTTAGGCAATCTCATCAATACAGCATCTCAGAATCTAATGATGAGCCAGGGCTACAAAACAAGGAAAAAATCAGTATTACCCACGTACAGGATCCTTTGCAAGAGGTTGACAAGCTGGGGGGGGGGGGTGCAACCATTATCACGTGTTTGAGTTATTCTGTAAGTCTGTGAACAAGCAAACCTGTAAGGCAAGAGAGTGCAAAAGCAGATTTTGTCTGGAGCACAATGCTATCCACCGATACCCTGCAAGCATCCAAAATACCCTTCACTTCGCTCAACAAATGCTCTGTGTATTATGTAATGATGTTACACAGAGCATGCTGTTATGAAAGCGTACAGCAGAGTGCTGCAACATCCAGAAATGTCACTACAAAAACTATGTACATTACAGAGTGGGTCGCCTAACTCAGACTAGATTGCATATATTCAACACTTTCGATTACAAAAAATATTGGAATTACATTTTCAAATCTCCAAGTTCATCAATTAACATTCACAAGATTTGTGTTTATAACATGAAAACTGGATAAATTTAGAGAATTGCCTCAGGTACAAACTTAGGGTCCCTTTTACTAACACTTAGGGACATGTTGACTAAATTAAACTTGAATAACATGGGAACTAGTTACAAACAGCACGTGCATTCCTTTAGCCCAGCTTAGTAGGCATGACTGGGCAGACTAGATGGACCAGCATGGTCTATCTAGTTTGCCCAGTAAGGTGGCAAGAATAAGTGCCCCTGCTGCTCCATGCAGGCTACCCCTCCCCATGCCTTTTTTTAGGGGTGTACCCACCGTTCCGTACAGGTCAGCCCTACTTGTTGAGATATAAGAGATAGTTAAGTTTATTTTAATTTTATCCTGTTGCTATAAAGGGATCCGCTGTGTCTGTCTCATGCCATTTTGAATTCTGTCACTGTATTTGCCCCCACCACTTCCATCGGGAGGGCATTCCAAGCATCCACCACCCTTTCAGTGAAAAAGTATTTCCTGACGTTGCCTTTCAGTTTACCCCCTTGAAGTTTCATATTATGCCCTCTAGTTTTACAGCTTCCCCATCTTTGAAAAGGTTTGTTTATTCATTAATACTCTAAGTATTTAAAGGTCTGTATCATATCTCCCCTGTCCCTCCTCTAACATATACATAATTAGGTCTTCAAGTCTCTTCTCATAAGTCTTCTGGTGCAAGCACCAAATCATTTTGGTCGCCTTCCTCTCAACAGTTTCCAGTCTTTTTTTTTTTTAAACTTTATTTAACTCCACCAACAAGTCAAAACAAAACATCATATCAACATCTCCTCGGGGGGGTGTACTCTGATCCCCTCCGGGAGTCAACTTACAAAAATATAATAGGTGGATATTTTACATTTTATCCCATCCCCCTCATCCTTCCCACCCCCCCTAATCCCCCCTCCCACCAACCATCCCACACTCCACCCCCAACGTCCTAGCCCAAGCTAGTCATCAAGGGGCAACTCGAACTAATCTGTCATCTCTACTCTCCTTGGTCAACTCACTTAGCTCCCCAACTGGAGGGTTTCATTGCGACTGCGAGCCCCAAGTTGCTGAATATAAGGTTCCCAAATTGACAGAAAAACTGTCCAACGCTTGGCACTGCCCCGCGCCATCCAGCGCTCCGTTATCATCAACTGATGGAAGCTATTCCTCCATTCACTAAAAGTGGGCGACTGGCTTTCTCTCCACAAACGGAGAATCGGCCCCTTACCCACCAAACAGGCCTTTCGCATGAGCAAATGTTCTCCAACTTTCGCAGGCCCTGGGATCGCCAACAGATCAAGTGCGACAAAGGAGCCAGTCCATCGAACACGTTGCTGAAGTAATGTACTAAGAAAATTGCCTATCCGAGCCCAGTAGGATCGTACTCCCCGACAGCCCCACCACATATGTATCAGAGTCGCCAAAGACTCTGAACAACGTGGGCAAGAACCATCTGTCTCCAGGCGACTTCGCAATGCCCGCCGTGGTGAGAAATGAGCCCTAGTCACGCATTTAAATTGAATCTCTCGCCATCGCGCCCCATGCGCCACACAGACAAGCCTTTTCAAAGCCGCAGAAACCGACCCCGGAGCGACCTCCCCACCCAATTCAGCTGCCCAAGCCATTTCAACTCCACTATAATCAGGGAGAGATCTATACTGTTCTAAGCGGAGTTTCAATTTAGAAATCGAGGGTGGACGCTCTTCCCCCAGTTGAAAAAATTCCAAGATACGAGCCGATCTCTCAATCTGTAGCGCACCGCTCGGCAAGGAGGCCACATAGTGGGAGACCTGTATGTATGCAAAACAATGAGTAGTAGGTAGATCATACTCCCGACTCAAGGTCCGAAAAGACTTACATCTGCCCTCAGAGTCTACTAAGTGCCCTACATTTCGGATACCTCGTGACCACCAATCTCGAAACACCGCCGACTCGGATCCAGGAGTGAATTGGGCATTCCCCCTGTGATAAGGAAGCTTATCATAGCTCAGGAAGGAGCTATAGAAAAGGTGAAGTGACTCTGAACAAGCAACCTGTCAGTTCTGGTAGAAATAAGAAAACAGAATTTTCCCATAAAAAACTACCAGTCCCAGAATGCACCAGGTTTCCAACAGCCATTAGAGGAGCTGAAGTGGGGAAGCATGTGTTCAATCAGGAGGGCTATGAGGTAATCCCTAAGCACTCATCTCAAAGGGCAGGGCCTGATTCAGCACAGCTGCGCTGTGTTAGGGAGGAGCACTCATCTAAGCAGAATAAAGGTAGAGTTTATTCTACAGATCATCATCTTCATGATCACCTTGGATATCCAGAGAATTATCCTCAGTTTCATCTGAAGGATCATCAGAAGCAGAAGCCAAACCGGACGGACAGAGAGGAAAAGAAACCCTTTGGAAGAAAGAGGAGAAAAGCCTTTGAGAGGTCTAAAGGAGTTCAGAGCAGTATGTATACTGGAAGGCATTCCAAGGGCCAGCATACACCATTGGACTGGGGAAAGCCAGAGGAATGGTGCTGCAGAGCTAGGAATCTCCAGAGGGTACCTGTGAGGGAGACGGCTGCACGTGGAAGGGACCCTAGGACCCGTGCCAGAAGGTATGTGAAGAGAGATCCAGTGTCCAGGGATCTGGATTGGAAGGCTGGGCATAAGAACTGGACTACATACTGGCCAGGCTATATAGAGAGGAACTCTAACAGAAATGGAAGCTCAGGTATGAACACTGATCTATGCCCTAGCTATAACCTTGAAAGACAGCAGGGAAACAAGTATTCTCCTGAAAGGGCTCCATTGGGAGATTCATCTGTGCCAATCCATGATATTGAACCCATGCTTGTTGAAGAAGGGGGAATGATTGCAGATGAAGAATGTGTTTATATGGACTGCTCTCTGTCTAAACTCCTTTGGTAATTTTCTGTTATAAAGTACAGCAACCATCACAAAGAAATACAAACTTGTTCTTTAATCTACTCAGGAAAGCTCCTGAAGCAGGATTTGACCCACGCAGTAGAAAGCAAGCCAGCTAAGGGGTTTCAGCTGGATAACTGCTAGCAATTAAGCCTTACCTAATTGCTTGTGAGCTCTGAGAGAATCACTTCTGAATCTATGTGGGAAGATATAAGAAGTTAACCTGAAAAGAACAGTTTTTACCTCCTTTGTGGATCTTGTTTGTTGTTTGATACACTGCTAAGAGAATATTAGCTAAAGCCTACAGAAAAGACCAGTTTGTTACCAACCAGGTCTTTATTCTTTTGCTTTGATTGCCTGACAAGTTCAAATGTTGTTTTTCCTGATTTTGTTTTTTCAAGTTTAACACTGAAAGCAAGAAGTAACCTGATTTATGTTGCTACCAAGCATATCTGTGTTGGGAGAAATAACCCCATAAATAAATATCTTATTGGCTTTACCCAAAAGCACAACTAATTATTGTGAGCAGCTGTGTCTGGTGTGAATGAACTGCATTGCCCACAATCCCTTGCAAATCATACAGATATATGCACTTGCCAAGACTGTGAAGATTCTCACCCAGGCAGCCGTCTGACACCCCGCAATGGTAACCAGCTAGAAACCCTCCACGCATCATTCCAGTTTTTATTAATCTGCTGCCAGGTACGTCGAACCGAATCAACCAATGCACTCCGCCGAATAGAATCCGGTAGGCCCCTATGCAACCCATGTACGAGCCCCAACAGAGTCGCGGGAGCCACTAAGCACTCCTCTAAAGCCCTATGTGTGTATAATTCAGTCCCTCCTAACCAATCTCCCAAGTGTCTAGCCTGACATGCCAGCGCATACAGCTTCAAATCTGGCATTCCCATACCCCCATCTCGCCACTTTCCCAGCAGCCGATTCCACGGGATATGCGCCCTCTTCCCCCGCCAGAGAAACATCTTCAAAGAAGCTTCCACTCTACGCAAATCTCGACCCAGCAAGCAGACCTGCAGGGTTTGCAGCCAATATAAGATTCGAGGTAAAATAATCATCTGCACTGCCGCTATTCTCCCAGCCAAAGATAGCGGGAGGGGTTCCCAGGCTTTTAACTGCACCGCCAATTGCCGTAGAATACGATCCAGATTACGCCTATATAACTCTTGCGGTCTTCCAGTCAGTACTATACCCAAATAGACAAACTCCCCGTCCGCCCAACGTAGGGGGAAGGATCCCCTCCATGAACCACGGAGATGTCCCATAACATCCACCGCTTCAGACTTATCCTTATTAATACGAAGACCTGCGAATTCCCCGAACCGCCGGAATTCCTCCAATAAAGGTTGCAAGGAAGTGGCCGGGTTTGTCAGATGGACTAGCAGATCGTCCGCGAAAGCCGAAATAATAAATTCTTGCGATCGCATCCTCACTCCCTTTACCGTTCCCGAGGTCACAATGGTACGAATCAGAGGGTCTATTGAGAGAACAAATAGCAGGGGAGATAGGGGGCAGCCCTGTCGCGTACCTCGTTCTAACCCAAAATCCTCCGATAACAGTCCGTTACACAAAATACCTGCCGTTGGTGAAATTCCAGTCTTTTTATATCCTTTGCAAGATATTGTCTCCAAAACTGAACACAATATTCCAAATGAAGCCTCACCAGCGACTTGTACAGTGGCATTAGTACCTCCGTCTTTCTGCTGCAATTCCTTTCTGTATAACTCAGCATCCTTCTGGCTATGGCCACCGCCTTGTCACACTGTTTTGCCACCTTGAGATCCTCCGAAACACTCACTCCAAGGCCCTTCTCCTGGTCCATGCACACCAACTTCTTGCCCCCTATCGCATACAATTTCCTTGGATTTCTGCATCCTAAGTGCATGACACTGCACTTCTTCACATTAAATCTTAACTGCCAAGTATTAGACCATTCTTCCAGCTTTTGTAGATCATTCCTCATGTTATCCACTCCCTCAGGAGAGTCCACTCTGTTACAAATTTTTGTGTCTTCTGCAAAAAGACAGACTTTTCCATTCATTCCTTCAGCAATATCCCTCACAAATACATTGAACAGAACCGGTCCCAGGACCGATCCCCGGGGCATGCCACTAATCACCTTCCTTTCATCCGAGTGAGTTCCATTTACCATCACCTTCTGTCGTCTGTTAGTTAATTTTGGATCCAGTTCACCATCTTGGGACCCATACCCAGGCTGTTCAGTTTATTGATAAGCCTCCTGTTAGGAACAACATCAAAGGCTTTGCTGAAGTCTAGGTAGATCACATCCATCACATGCCCTTGATCTAGTTCTCTGGTCACCCAGTCAAAGAACGCAATCAGATTTGTTTGTCCTGATCGTCCTTTGGTAAAACCATGTTGCCTCGGATCATGCAACCTACTGTTTTCGAGAAAGACTACTATTCTCTCTTTCGGGAGCGTCTCCATTACTTTTCCTGTCACTCAGGTAAGGTTTATTGGCCTGTAGTTTGTCACTTCTTCCCTATTGCCACTTTTGTGAAGAGGTATCACATCAGTCCTTCTCCAGTCCTGTGGAACATCTCCTATCTCCAAGGATCTATTAAAAACATCATTTTATGGCTCTGCAATAACCTCTCTGAGCTCTTTCAGTATCCTGGGATGTATCCCATCAGGTCCCATGGCCTTATCCACTTTCAGTTTTGCAAGCTGTTCAAATACATCATCTTCTGTGAGTGGTGTAGTATCTACTCCATTCCCTTTTGTATATTTGTCTATCAGAGGTGGTCCTTCTCCAGGATTTTCTTTAGTAGAAACAGAACAGAAGTATTTGTTTAACATTAAACCCCGTCGCTCTCATCATTTCCACTGTTGTAATCCCTGTTTCACACCAGATCTCCTCCTTCTCCGGGCCCAGCTGCGTCGAGCCGAGTGCCTCTGGTGTGCTCGACCCACCATTGCCAGTTTGTCACATTACCGTCACTGCCATCTCCATTATAGGGTCCAGGTCTTCACAGCCAGGAAGTTATACTACACTTCCTTGATCTCGTCTGCCGCTAACTCCACTAGTCAGCTCTGTTCCATTTTCCATTCCTTGTCCTTCCCCCAAGTTGGTCCCTCCTCCCTCTCCCCCCCCCCCCCACTGCTTGACCCATGTCTTCTCGCTAACTATTTTGCTGAGAAGATTGCCGCTCTACATTTCCAGCTCACTGCCCTGCCACCACCAAGCCCTTAACTATTCCCACTAGTCCCAACTCTGATGCCTTTCCCCCTTCCCCTGATTCCCCTTCTGCCCTTTCCCTGTCTCACTCATGGCATGCCTTCTCCCCCATTATTGCGACTGCTTTGGTTAAGGCCTTGAAGTTATCTCATAAGACTACTTGCCCCTCTGATCCCAAACCCTCTGAATGGATTCTGGAGCCCTCCATATGTCTTCTCCACTTTGTTTTCACCATCTGCAACTCCAGCCTCTCCTCCGGTGTTTTTCTCTCTCAATGGAAACGCGCTCTCATCCGTCCCATCCTCAAGAAACCTTCCCTTACTCCTGATGTTCTGGCCAATTGGCAACCCATCTCTAACCTTTTGTTTCTTTCTAAAGTCGTCGAAAAACTAGTTTTCACATAGCTGTCCTCTCATCTTGATTCTATCCACTTCTTGCACCCCCGCCAATCCGGATTTTGCCCTGATCACAGCACAGAGACTATTATCCTTTCAAAACTTAATGAGGTTCACACGGCACATAATCATGGTAACATCACTCTTGCAGTCTCCCTGGATCTTTCTCTTTAGCTTTTGACCTGATGGATCACTCCTTGCTGCTCTCTCGTCTCTCTGACTGTGGGATTTGGGGCACTGTACTTCAATGGTTTCAGTCTTTCCTCTGTTCCCATTCCTTCTCTGTCCTATGTAGCCGGGCCTCCTCTTTCTCTCTGCCCCGATCTGTGATGTTCCCCGGGGCTTAGTTCTGGCACCCCTTTTATTCAACATCTTCCTGGCCCCCCTTGCCCTACTAATTCAACAATCTGGCATTTCCGCATATTTCTATGCTAATGATAGCTGTCTTCTCTGTCACACCAATCCTCACCACCCTTATCTGACTTCCTTGAATGCTTGCCTGTCAACTGTGTCCAATTGGTCTTCTACTAAACACCTAAATCTCAATCTCTCAAAATGTGCCGCCATCTGGTTTGCCCTCTCTACACCCTGGCCGTCACTGGCCCCACTCCTCCTAAACTCTTCAATCCAATTGGTCTCGTCCCTCCGCTCTCTGGGTGTTGTCCTGGACTCCTCCCTATTGTTCCACCTTCATCTGTCTTCCCTGATCAAACAATCCCTTTTCTTCATGCGCCGGATTCATGCTCTTCGTTCCTTTCTTGATACGCACTCTCTCACTACCCTCCTGCTTTCTCTGGTAGTCTCTAGGTTGGATTACTGTAACAGTGCACTTTCAGGTCTTCCTGATTATCAAACTCTACCATCTCCAGCTTGTCCAAAACACAGCAGCCAGGATACTCACCTACTCTTCCCACTGTGACCACATCACGTCCACCCTTATCCGTCTTCACTGGCTTCCCAATAGATTCCGCCTCAACTATAAATCATTCACCCTGGCACACCGAGCAGTTCACTCCAGCAGCCTGCAATACCTAGCTGATCTCCTTCACTTTCATACTCCTCACCGCCTCCTACGGTCCCTTCACACTCACCGCCTGGCTCTCCCATCAATTTCCCAAGCACACCTGGAGCAGACACATCACTCCGCCTTCTTTTTTCTTGCTCCTGCATTGTGGAATTCACTGCCCACTGCCCTACGTGCCGAGCCCTCATATCCTCAGTTCAAGTCCCTTCTCAAAACTCACCTTTTTCAATTGGCCTATGACCTGCCCCCTCTTCTCCCTAGCCCTTTCTGTCTCTCTCAGTCACTGCCCTCTGCTCTCTCCCTTACCTGGTATGCTCTTCTGTCCTCTTCAGCTTTCCACTGTCTATTAATCTCTCCTGTCAATTGAATGGCATTCCTTTCCTAGTATGTTCTATTTTATTGTAATTGTGCACCGCTCTGATGCCTTGTTGCCATGGGCGGTATATCAAGAAATAATAAAGATAACGATTTTTTGCTTTTTCAATGTCACTTTCCACGAATCCGTTCTCGGCACTTTTGAGTCTTGCAGTTTCACCTCTGATCTTCCTCTTCTCCCGAATATATCTGAAAAAAATTTTGTCTCCCTGCTTCAGATCTTTAGCTAGTTTTTTCTTGCGCCTTTGATTTTGCTATTCTTATTTCTCTTTTTGTCTCTTTTAGTCTTGGTTTTTGCAGCTATTTCTTTGGAGGAGAACCAAATAGGTTTCCTTTTCCTCTCGTTTTAATTGCCTCCTTTAGTGTAGCCCACTGCAATTCCACTTCCCTTACCTCCTCCCACCCTGCCAACTCCTCCTTAAGGCACTTGGCCATTTTACTGAAATCAGCATTTTTGAAGTCTAGGACTTTGAGCTTGCTATGGTTGGACTCTGCCTTGGTTTTTAATCTCAAACTACATTGTGCGATGATCACTGCTGCTCACATGGGCACCCACCTGGACATGTGACATGCTATCTCCATTGGTGAAAACTAAATCCAGCATCAAGTTTTCCCTGGCCGCTTCCATCTCCTTTTGTCTTAGCAATGCATCTTGGAAGGCATCCACAATTGTTTTTACTTCTTTCCAGATTGGCACAAGGAATACTCCAATCCACATTGGGTAGATTAGATTAAAGTCACTCAATATGATCACGTCCCCCTTCATGGCTACCTTTGAAGTATCAATAATCAAGTCTCTATCCATTTCTTTGGTTTGAGTTGGAGGCCTATAGACTACACCACTATGGATGATAGTGCCATCTCCTCTTTCCAACACAATCCACAGTGCTTCTTCTTTTCTCCACATCCCCTTCAACAGTTTTAATATTGCTTTTGAAATATAGGGCTACTCCTCCTCCTTTTCTGCCTTCTCTATTTCTTCTAAATAAATCATAGCCAGCTATGGCTAGATCCCATTCATGTGACTCATTAAACCATGTTTCTGTAATGGCCACAATGTCCAAGTCCATTTCCATCATTAGGGCTTCCAGGTCAGGAACTTTGTTGGCTAGGCTGTTGCAAGCATTTGTTGACTGGCTGGCCTGTATTTTGCATGGATTTTGTTCTGCATGTCTCTTTCTGCTTGCTATTGGTGTGTGGGTTAATAGTGTGGCAGTTTCAAATGTTATTATGTTTTTGCTGGGAGTGACGTCCGGAATGTGTCTTCTCCATCCATCACCTCCTTTCACTAGTTTAAATGCTGGTCTACGTTGCGTGACCCATTTTATTTCCATGGGCAATCAGCCAGATACTAAGGCTTTCCCTAACGAAAAGACCTTTGCTTATCCCCACTAATTTACTTATATATCTACAAAAGGATAAGTTATGCCACAATTAATCAGCTATAATAATTTTTTTGTTGGAGCTCTTGCCTTGAAAAACACTTCTTTCTCGTGGCAAAATGCTCCTTTATATCTATTTAAAAGGACTCAACCCTCACCACATACCAAGGGATAATTGATAATGTCCCCTAGTAGGAATCAGAAGTAATGCATTTAAGTGAGAACATTCTACCAGTAAACTGACAAAACAAAGTTCGGTGTCACACTGGGTTGTGTGATTGAGAAGCACCGGGAAGCATTGTTACCATCTGAATTAGGTTCGGAGTACACGCACAGCAATTGAGTGATCTACAGCTGACTGCCATAATGTATGAAGAAATGTAACGATGGACGTTTCATCTTTGGGCAGCCTAGGCTGGAAGATGAAGTAATACAGCAGTGGTACCAAACTTTTGTTTGTCAGTTAAGTACTGGTAGAATTCTCTCATTGAAATGCATTACTTCTGATAGATAAAAAGGAGCATTTTGCCATGAGAAAGAAGTGTCTTTCAAGGCAAGGGCTCCAACAAAAAATTTATTATAGCTGTTTAATTGTGGCATAACGTATCCTTTTGTAGATATATGGATACTAACGCTTAGCATGCAATAAAAGGAACCTGTAGACTGTAAGCCCTCTGGGGATTGGGAAATATCTGCTGTACCTGAATGTAACA
Source organism: Ichthyophis bannanicus (assembly GCA_033557465.1). Taxonomy (NCBI): domain Eukaryota; kingdom Metazoa; phylum Chordata; class Amphibia; order Gymnophiona; family Ichthyophiidae; genus Ichthyophis; species Ichthyophis bannanicus. Next base: position 234,918,516 of record CM066043.1, on the reverse strand, counting down.
TGGCTTGAGCTACTGGGAAAGGGTGAGCTAAATTCAATCATGCTACAAATAGGACATGGGTCCTCATATTGAGGCAAGCTAAGCTGCTATTGGCCAGCCCAGGAAGTACACAAACATGTTGGGACAGGCTGTTCTTATCCTGCAACGGCAGGTGACTCAGTCTTCAATTTAAATCCATGGAGGGTAACTTTATAAAAGATTTTTTACAAATCTTAAAGGCCTCTTATAAAAATATCCTACAGGATTAAGCATAGGCATGTAGAAGTATAAATGGTCAAAAAAAGTTGTGTATGTGCGTTCAGAGACGCGATTTGGGCAGCATACGAGGCATACGATTGGGCAGCATACAATTTGGGCAGAATATGAATTATGAAGTGCATGTGTACTTTGTTAAAAAACGTACCTACATGTAGACATCATCCAGGTACAAGGGAGCATTTTAGCAGCAATTATACATGTTTCATAAGCACCTATGTGTCTTTATAAAATAGCTCCAAAACAGGCACCTGTTTGGACTTCCAATTTTTTTTAAATATCACTCTCTTAACTTCTAAGCCTTCAGTAGCTTAAGTGGTTCTGTTTGAACAATATTTACATCCTTAGCCATAAACGGTTCATATTTACCCAAAGTGTCCTAAGTACTCTCACCACCCTCAGGATCAGTGATAACTATCCAAATATATCACCACCTACAAAGAAGCCTGCATTTAAAGATATACATTTGTAATCTGAAAAGGGATTTTAACTGGGTAAGCTCTACTTACGATGCCTACCTTGACCTGCTGCCATTGTTAAGTGGTGGCTGATCAGCTCAAATTATATAAAGAAAGAGTAGCCAAAAGCTATTTCTAAGCCTCAAAAATAAGGATGTGCATTTATTCAAAATGATGTGGGAAATGTAAATATCACATTGCTTTAAATCCAAACATAATATTTTAAAAAATCCAAATTTCTCTCCCTGTGCCCCCCGCCCCCCCTCCTCCCTCCATCCCGAGTTGTTGCAAGCAGGCTGGCTTCAAACTGGTAACCACTGACTTAGAAAGCAGGCATCTTACAGGAAGGATTGTTATTTCTTTATGGGGGCCGACTTTAGCCCATCTGCTCTTAAGTGTGTCTTTTAGTGCTGATTATCTTTTTACTGGTTTCCTGATTGGCCCAATGTTGGTCTGGTCTAGAGCTCTGGGTAAAACCCTTCCTGGATGTTTTGTCTTGAGAATCTATTGACTCCTGCTCTAGAGGCTTACTCCAAAGACCTTTTTTTTTTTTGCCATGTTCTTGTGCCAGAAATTCTGCAAAACAACATCTAAGTATATGAACAAAAAAAAAATTTAGTGCACATTACACAGGACACTCTTAATTTGTGCCTTCAGCAGCCCAGGCTGGCTGGCTCCAAATACTATAGCACTGTGTGTGAAAAGAAAAAACTGGGAGTATCTCCAATGCTGACAGAAATAGGAGTCTTCGCACAACATCCTCCTTCCACCCCAATAATTCCAAGGTGCTATTCTTACTCGCAGTACTTCTTTCATTGGAGACCCTAAACCTTAACTCTGAGTTGGCTGGCTAGAGGATGGTAATCTCAAATGAACAATGGAGAAAGAAAACAAATCCAGGGCTTTCCCCGACTCAGCAGCTAATGACCACAGCTGCGAGTCTCTGCTCCACTACTGCTTAGCCTAGCATTTTTACTATGGTACCTTACAGCTCTTCACCAAAGCATTTATATTTTGGGCACTGCCTCCCTCTTCCTGAGGCTGCCAGCCCTCTCCCCTTCCCTTCACGACAGTCCCTCTCGGGCACCAACCTTGGGTTTCCTGCTGCCACTGCAACAGCTTTTGGGCTCTACCTCACTCTTCCTGATGCTGGCAGCCCTTCCCCTCTCTTTCTGAGGGATCTGCCCAGACACCAGCCTTAGGCTCCCAGCCGCCAATGCAAGCCGGCCCCTGGAAACTTCCACTTCAGCTTTCCTGAGGCGTCCCCTAACTTTTGCCTCTAAGCTACTTTTATGCAGAAGCTTAGGACCACTCCCCACTGGCTGAGTTAGCCCATCCCCCTTCTGGAGGTATTTCCTAGTAAAAGGAACTTAGAGAACCACCCACCCTCAGCCACCTACAAGAATAGGCTGCTAGGTTTCGCCACAGATCTCCAGAGCTCCCTCTTGGCCAAAACAGAGCTTCTTTTCTTTTCCCCTAAACCGAGCTCCCCCCTTCCTCCCTTCTCCATCTCTGTAGATAATGTTCCTCCCCGTTTCCTTGGCTCGCAACCCTGGGGTCATCTTTGATTCCTCCCTCCCCTTCTCCATACACATTCAACCAATAGAAATGACAGGTTTTATCTTTCTCTATAACATCAGCAAAATTCACCCCTTTCTTTCTGAACATATTACTAAGACACTTATCCACTCTTTAGTCACCTCCTGTCTAGACTATTGCAACCTCCTCCTTGCTGGTCTCCCTCTGAACCATCTCTCTCCCTTTCAATCTGTTCAAAGCTCAGCTGCACAGCTAATATTCCACCAGCCTCAATATGCTCATATAACCCCTCCTTCTCAAATCACTTCACTGGCTCCCTATCAGTCTTCATATCCAGCTCAAACTTCTCCTAATGACCTATAAGTGCACTCCTTCTGCTCCATCTCACTAGCTTTCCTCTCTTATCTCTCCCTATGCCTCCCTTCGGGAATCCCACTCTTCTGGCAAATCGCTTCTATCTGTGTTCTTCTCTTCTACTGCCAACTCCAGACTTTGATCCTTCCACCTTGCTGCTTCTTATGCCTGAGACAAACTACCTGAGCTTGATGTAGCCATCGCACAAACATTATGATCCGCAATATGACCCTCAAAACTCAACCCAGCCAGGTAATATGTATGAGTGATGCAGTCCGCTAGCCAGAGGGATAGTGTATTCTTCGAGACTGAGACATCCAGCCTATTGGGTTTGAAGGAGATGAACAAGCTGTGTAGATCAGCGGTGTGCCTTTGTGCACTCCAGATAGAAGGCCAATGCACCTTTACAGTCTAGCATGTGCAAGACCGCCTCACCACATTTTGCATGAGGCCAGGGAAAGAACGCCGGAAGGACAATGGACTGGTTGAGATGGAAAGCACTTGTTCTGGTGAAACTTGGTATATGGAGGGTGAGCGACCAGAGTTTGGAGCTCACTGATGCATTGAGCAGACGTGACAGTCACCAGGAAGAGGACTTTCAGTGGGCATGTCCAGTGCTTCAAAAGGAGCCCACATCAGCTAGTCGAGGACCACATTGAGGTCCCAAGCAATTGTAGGGGGCTTGAGCAGGGGCTTCAAGAGATGCAGGGCCCGTATGAACCGAGCCACCATAGGCTGGGCCAAAATGGGCTTTCCCCCAGAGCCGCAATGATATGCCCTAATCGCACGGAGGTGAACTCACACAGAGTTAGACTTCAGCCCGGATTCGGAGAGGTTTAAGAGGTGCTCCATCAGCCGGTCCATGGGGTAGAAGGCGTTTAGGACCTTATCCGCACACCAACTGGCAAACCACCGCCACTTGAGCGCATAGACCTTGCACGTCGAGTCCTTGCAAGATGCCAGCAGGATGTTGGTAACTCCCTTGTGGTGATCAAGCTCCGTGAGGACTACCCTTTCAGCATCCATGCCATGAGCACCAGAGAGTGAACGTTGATCTGCAGCAAAGAACTGTCCTCCTACGAGATAAGATCTGGAACGGAGCCAAGGCAAAGAGGCTCCCTCATCGAGAGCTGCAGCAGCAGGGGGAACCATGGCTGCAGAGGCCAGTAAGGGGCAATAAGAATCATGGAGCCCCTCTTGGCCTGGAGCTTCAGAAGAGTTTCCATCACAAGTGGTATCAGAGGGTTGGCATACAGCAGGCCCTTCCCCCAGTGGAGAAGGAAGCATCCCAAACCAGGCAACCACTGGTCAGCCTTAGAGAGCAAAACCGGACTACCTGGGCATTTTGTGCCATAGCAAAAAGATCCACCACCACTGTGCCCCATTTCCAGAAGATCCGGGTAACCATCTCCCTCTTGAGAGTTAAGTCGTTTGGTTGAAGCACCCAGCTGAGGCAATCCGCCAGGCCATTGAGCTTGCCGGGCAGATGAGTCGCCCTGAAGTCTCTGCCATGGAGCAGGGCAAACTTCCAGAGGCAAACCGCCTCCCAGCAGAGGCGACATGATCCAGTGTCCCCCTTCTTGTTCACATAGAACATTACCACCTGGTTGCACATGAAAGACGCGGAGGGCATTTGCTATAGACTGAAGCTCAAGGAAGCTGATTTGATGGAGACTCTCCTGCTCAGACCACAGACCCTGGATGCTCAGGCCATGCAGGTGTGCACCCCAGCCGAGCTTGGACGCATCCATTATAAATATCTTGCGGGGGCTGCTGGTTGGAATGGGAGGCCCTGAAACAGGTTGTCCGGCTCAAGCCACCATGCCAGGGACTGCGCCAATGGTACAGTGACCACTATCCTGTCCCACAGATGACCCAACGCATGCTTCCATTGCATGCACAAGATCCACTGAGCCTGCTGCATGGAGAGGCAAGTCTAAGGAGTGACATTGGCACCCATGTGTCTGAGGGCTCTCAACAGCCCACGAGCTGTGGTGTGGTGCTGGCACTGCAACACACCGACCACCTCGAAGAGGCACTGCAGGTGGTCCACCAGCATAAAAACCCATGCCCGAGTGATATCAAGGAGGGCCCCAATGAACTCCAGCTGCTGTGTCGGTTAGAGGTGGTACTTAAGGTAGCTAACCACAAATCCGAGGCCCTGGAGCACCAAAATTGTGAGGGTGGTGCACTGCCAAATGCTGGCCAGTGTGGGACCTTTGATAAGCCAGTCATCCAGGTATGGGAAGACAAAAGAACCTCCAGGTCTGGAGTAGGGTGGTTATGATTGCCAGACACTTCGTGAAGATCCTGGGGGCAGCAGCCAACCCGAAGGGAAGCACCCGGTACTGATAGTGCCCAGCACGAACCTAAGGTATTGCATGTGATGTGGGTGGATTGGAATATGCAGATACAAGGAGCATAGCCAATTGTCCTGTATAAGGTATGGAAGCAGCATCCCCAACGAGACCATTTTGAACTTTTCATGCACCAGGAACTGGTTGAGTTTTCGCAGATCCAAAATGGGATGGAACCCGCCGATCTTTTGGGGGACCAAGAAGTACTTGGAGTAGAAGCCCTGCCTGATCTGAACCAGGAGTACTGGCTTGATGGCGAGGTCGGACAGCAGGGCCTCTACCTCAGTCTGCAGCATGCTCCGGTGCATGAGATCCCTTGGGTACTCCCCAGTGTTGTATGGAGGCAGCATCTGGGTGAAATGCAGCAGATATCCACTTTGGACAAATTGCAGCACCGTTTGAGGAGGGGCCACTGATGGGCAACGTGGACGAGCTGTTCCCCAACCTGTAGGGGGACCTCAATGAACAATGGTCAGCTGGCTATGCTCCTGAGGAACCCGTCAAAATCCCTCACCCAGCTTGGGCTAGGGAGTAGGTTGTGCCATCAGGATCTTCTCCCTCCACTGTGAGAGGGGAGTCTTCACCTTGGGCTGGGCCATGAAATATTGGCGCAGATGAAAGGCCTTTCTGGCCTGATGTTTCTTCCGTGCGGGATCCATAGTATTTCTGGAGAGCCTGGTGAGGGTCACCTGTTCCTTCTACAGCTCCATGGCTTTCTCCTCCATGAGCTTGCCAAAGAGGTTTTCACCCCAGTAGGGGACATTGGTGATCTTGTCCTGGACCCACTGCTTCAGGTCCTAAACTGCAATCATGCCATCCGGTGGGTTGTGATGCCCACAGCCACCACTCTGCCCGCTGATTCAAAGGCATCATAGGTGCCCTGCACCATGAACTTTGAGCAATCCTTACGAAGAGCCACTAGGCCCTGAAAGGACTCGTGACGGTCCTTGGGAACAAGGACGGCAAAATCATCCAGGTCCAACATGACATCCTTGCGGAACATGCTTATGTAGGACTGGTAAGCCAGAATCCAGATGATCAGCACGGAACGCTGGAAGCACTTCCTTCTGAAGGAATCCAGGATACAAACCAGGACAGAGGAGTGCAACTTAGTACTCTTCGCACGCTTCAAGACAGATTCCACTACGATGGAACTGTGGGTCAACTGAGGCTTCTCAAATCCCAGGGACTTCTGGACTCAGTATAGGGAATCGAGCCAGTGGCTGGTGACCAGAAGCATGACTGGTGCCTCCCACAGCTGCAGCAGGACATGGTGAACAGGAGCCATCACTGCCTCCCTGGGGGGGGGGGGGTGGGAGGCGATTTCTCCGGCTATCCAGGCCCGGATCTCTGCCTGCCTATCTGACATTGCTACTTGGATGTCTTAATCACCATTTGAAATTGAACATGGCCAAAACTGAACTTCTTATTTTTCCCCCTCAACCTACCTCTCCCCTTCCTCCTTTCTCAGTCTCTGTGAATAATGCCCTGCTCCTCCCGGTTTCCTCGACTTACAATCTTAGGGTCATCCGACTCCTCCCTCTCCTTCTCCTGTTGTTTCTCTCTCTATAACAATGGCAAAATTTACCCCTTCCTTTCTGAGCACATTACTAAGCTACTCATCCACTCTTTAGTAACCTCCAACCTAGACTATTGCAACCTCTTCCTTGCTGGTCTCTCTCTGAATCATCTCTCTCTCCTTCTATCTCTTCAAAACTCAGCTGCACGGCTAATCTTCCACCAGTCTCAATATGCTCATATAACCCTCTTCTCAAGTCGCTTCACTGGCTCCCTATCCATTTCCATATCCAGTTCAAACTTCTCCTACTGACCTATAAGTGCACTCATTCTGTTGCTCCTCACTACCTTTCCTCTCTTATGTCTCCCTACACCCCTCCTTGGGAACTCCGCTCCTCTGGCATAGCACTTCTGTCAATGTCCTTCTCTTCTACTTTGATCCTTCCACCTTGCTGCTTCTTATGCCTGGAATAAACTACCTGAGTCTGTCCATCAGGCTTCATCTTTGGCCCTTTACAAATCTAGGCTGAAAACTCACCTCCTCAAGGCTGCTTTTGGATCCTGATCCACTTAGTCTCCAATGTGTTTCCTTACCTTTCCCCTAGATGTACCCTTGTCCTCAGCTGTTGTGTTGTCTTGATTAGATTGTGAGCTCTGATAAGCAGGGGCCATCTCTTACATGCGTCTGTGCGGTGCTGCATATTCCTTGTAGCGCTATACAAATGATCAGCAGTAGTAGTAGTAGCAGCAGCAGCAGTAGCAGCAATTCCTCTGCCCTCGGTTCCAAAAAACATCACCTTAGCAAAGTCAAACTGAAAAACTGCTGTGGTGAGGAAAACTACCCTGATGGGGGAAAAATACACAAAAACATAGAAAACCACACAAAAAAAACCCAAAGGGGGAAAAAACAGCTAATCGACAACAAACAGAAAAGAAATGAAGAGAAAAAAACCTAGCCAGGAGGGCCAGACAGAAAACGTTTTCTGGACTGGAGGAACACGTCCTAGGGGCTCTGTGGAAAAAGAAGACTGGAGAAAATGGCACTGCGGAGGGCAGGAAGGCAGATGCACATGCACGGTGTACCTCCCAAAAGCTTCCTTTGGAAGCTGGGAAGCCTTCCATGGGATGCTCCATCGGTGATGTCACCCATACATGAGGGCTTCTTTCCTGCTTGTTCATGGAGAATGTCTTTTACATGTGTCTGTAAGGCGCTGCGTATGCCTTGTAGTGCTATACAAATGATCAGTAGTAGTAGTGGTGGTGAAGGGTGCCGTCCATTGCTGTGCACCTTTGTATACCACAATATGTACAGCGCTAGAGAAATGTTAAGTAGTAGAAAGTCACTGGGTCAAGACCAGCCTTTCCTGCGAGGTAAAAAAAAAAAAAAAAGCTATTTGAGATTTTTATTTGTCTGAAAGCTCTAGTAACCATTCAGCTATGTTTTCTCTTTAGTCAGCTGCCACAGTCACCTCTTCAATTAACAAAATTGTCTTAAACGAAAAATGCATAAAAACAAAAATGAGACAAAATGAAAAATTTACTAAAACAAAACAAGCCTTCAAACGCACGGGAAAATAAACAAACTGAAGTGTTTTTTTGCCTACACAACCCTATTCAAAACTGGGCAAGACAAAGAAAAAAGGAGAAAGTGCATTGTCAAGATTAAATCCTGGCTAAAATCAAGCTGGAAAAGGTTCAGATATCTCAGAGTAAAACAAAAGCTAAAAGGTTAAACTAAAAAGGAGGAGTAAACTTAGATTCATCTCAGGTCTTCACTAGCTGTTGGGTTGGGTCAGATGTGTCATAATTAAGATGTGTCATACCAATTGTTAATCACTTATTCTGGTATGTAAACTAAATCAACCTGGGTTACCTATCCTTTGCTTATTCTCTAATAAGAAGAATGCAGTGAGCATTCAAAGACCTCGACGATGCACTTGGGGAGGGGGGAGGGCATATAAGAAGAGTGACCAAAGACCGGTTCAAAGGAACTGAATGCCATAGTTGCCTCCCCCCCCCCCAAAACTGTGATAATTAAACTCAATCGTGATCATCCCAACACACACACACACACACACACACCCTCCCACAACAATCCTGTAAAAATGCATAATTGGACATCAGACTTCTCAATATTCAACTCTGTTTAGTATGTATGTATCTATGTGCCCGCTCTCCCTGCATGGAAAAGAATATGCTGATGGCTCTTTGAGTTTGAGTGGCCGTTAGGATCTATTGTTTCATTTATTCATTTAAAATAATTTATATTCCGCACTAAACCCTAGGCAGATAACATAAAAATTGCAGCTAAAATGATGTAAAACATAACATACTCGTACCTGAAAGACTCCTAAGCCAGCTTGCCAGTGCTAAAAAAAAAATGACTACAAACAGAAACTAGATATATTCCTTTGTCCAAAAAGGGTTTAAGGTCTATGTGTACCTGAGGCAATAGAGGATTAAGTGGCTTGCCCAAGGCCACCAGGAGTCCCTCTGCTGTCCCCAGGTGGGACTTGAACCCCTGACCCTCCAGCCTGAGGTACTGTGTCCTAACCACTTATGCCTTCAGTTACTTTTGAAATGGCAAAGTATTCAAAATACAGTGCAGTTCTGCAGGCAAGGCATTCCAAATATATCGAAGAGCCATAGAGAAAATCCTGTTACCAAACACTTGAAAAGGGATCCACCGGAATGATGGAACATCTAACAGCAATGTATCCTGCAAGCGTAAAGTGTGAGGAGGGCAATAAACCCACAAAAGAAGCTGATAAACTTGAGTGGCACTTGATGATTAAAAAATTTAAATACCAGCATGATGACCTTATATAGAGTTTCAAAATTTAATTGGTAATATAATTTACATAAATCAAAAGAAATATGTTCAAATCATCTACGGTCAGTGAGAAGACATGCCACAGCATTCTGTACTGATTGCAAAGGTTGAACAGCCTACAAAGGGAGCCCAAAGGATAAACTATTTCAATAGTCAAGTGGCGATAAAACCAAATGTTTGAACCACAGTGCACAAGTTTTCAGCTGACAAAACGATTTAAGTTTACTAAGTGCGTGCAGTTTAAAGAAGGCAACCTTAGTAATTTTCTGTATATGAGTTTGCATATTCAAGTATCAAATACAACTCCCAAATCATGAGCTTGAAAGCCCACTGATAATGAATCCCCATTTTTCATAGACAATTAAACTGGGTGAGGAAGTACCCAGGACAAAAACAAAAGTTCAGTTTTGACATTCAATGCCAATGATGGGTCATCTATGATTTTACAGTGTTAATGCACAAATTGGTATACTCCAAAGCATCATCTAAAAAGGAGGATATAGGAACCACAAATTGAATATCATCCGCGCATATTCTATTCACAACTTCAAGACCATTAAAGATCTTAAAAATGGGAGCAATATAGATATTGAACAAAATAGTAGACAGAGCAGACCCCTGCAACACACCAGCTGTAATAGGCTGCCAAGAGAAACATTTTCCAGTGGACCTAACCTGGAATTGCCAACCAAGCAAAAAAGAAGAAAACTGGGAATAAACCTTATGATCAAGACGAATCTCACACAATCTAGCTAATAACGAATGATCAATCATGTCAAAAGCCACAGAAATATCTAGCAAAATTAACAGGTAAGATTTTCCTTGATCAAAACCACTAAGAAAAATGTCCACCAATGACAGCAGCAAAGTTTCAGTACCATGATGAGGATGAAAACCAAACTGAAAAGCAGTAAGCGTATTCTATCAATATAGTCTTGAAGTTGTCGTAAGACGATTTTCTACATAATCTTAGCCAGAAAAGGCAAGGAAGTGATAGGACGATAATTCAATGGATTGCCTTTGTTTAACACTAGAAGCCCCAAAAGGAAATTTTACCTAGAAACCCCAAGTGCGTCAATTGACGCATTATCACGACTGCATTTAGCATGAAATGCAGATGTGAATTAATGTGAAGTTACTTATTTGTTAAATACGTGCAGTATGTGATGTCATTACATAACGTCATCATGTGTTTATTGTTTGTAATGTCGGAGTAAAACTGTAAACAGTGATTGAGATGCGCCACCTAGTAGGAACATGAATTTATACCTAGAAGACCCAAAGTACGTCAATTGATGCATCCAAGACAATTGAGTGCGTCAATTGACGTACTTTGGGGCTTCTAGGTATAAATTCATTTTCCCGCTAGGTGGTGCATCTGTCATTAATTTTCGATGCACATTATTTGAACATCTTGATCTTGCTAACAAAGTCATGGAAAATGACTGACATGGTTCTAGCAGTGGCGCTGGTATACAACTTCGAAGATGCATTTGCGTCAATTGACACACTTTGGGGCTTCTAGTGTTAAACATAGAGATTTTTTCAGTACTGGGTAACTGAAGCTCTTTATAAACATATGGAATAGAGTCATGTGACAATGAGCTATTAATAATAGCCATGACCAACTTACTCAGAGATTCTTTCAAAGAATTAAACAACTTGATAGGACAGCTATCCAAAGGACTGAATGTATTATTTAAAGACAGTCTCAAGAACTTTTGGGTTTCTGTAACCAAATTAAATGTACCCCAAACATTCGTATCAGGCATGATAGAGATAGAAAAGGAAACAAAAGTTGTATGTAAACATTAATTAACCTGTTCAAGTTCTATGTACACCGATTTGACCTCTGTGAAAAGCAGTATAAAAGTTTAGCCAAATAAATAATGTCAGAAGGAGAAATATTTTCCCTAATCTTTGCAATTTTACTACAGAAGGACATCAAGAAAAGTTGAGGATCAACAGCTTCACAAGTATCCCTTTAGGGGCAACCTGCATTAAAGTTGCTTGACCACTGAAAACAAATAGGTAGGCTGACCGACCTTATTATAAATTTGAATGTTTTAATATTGTCTTTTACATTCTGTAACCAACCACTGAACTGTGCAGGTGGGTTGCATAAGCTTGCCAAGAAACGGGATGAAAACTGATCCTCCATTGCCTTTCCTTTCTCCGAAGTTCTGGTCTGTGTTTAACAACTTCACTGTTGCTCCAAGAGGGCCTAATATTAGTAGCTTTAAACAGTACAAACACGTAAAGGCGCAATCTTATTCAAGGATTCATGCCAAGAATCCATCCAATAAGAAACCTTACCAGCAACATCGGTAACAGCTAGCTGATCAATCTCATCCAAATATGGCAGCCATAGCCTACTCAAATGTTCAGTTTGTATTGTGGCCAAATAATAATCTTACATTGGCTAACAGGAGTACGGGGAACAGCTGTCTTCACTAAACTCAATGATACAGATAACAGGTTATGATCCATCCAAGGCAAAAATCGATAATCTAAACAGAATCCTATGTCTGCAATACAAGATCGACTAAATATAAAATTTAAAAAGTCTCTCTATGACAGTGTGTGGCATCATTAACAATTTGAGCATAACCAAGAGCAGCCATAGCAGTCAAAAATAGATTACTAGATAGACTCTTTGAAGCTTTCTTAACATGCAGATTAAAAGCACCTAAAATCACATGAAGCAACATAGTTATAGGACCTGTTAGAAAAAATTAAATAAGTAATGAAGGATCAGATTCCAAAACAACAACAGTAGACTAAACATAGTTGGGAATTTCCAGATGTAACAAACATGAATTCATGATTAACCAGCAAAGTTATATCTATCACTAATTCCTGGAAATTAAAATTCTCTCTTATACAATATAAGTAAGCCCTCCCCCCCCCCAACACGTAGCTTGGAGATCCAAAAATAAGTCACCAGGCACAATTGGTTAATAACAATAACTACATCTGTCTCCAAAAGTCATGACTCAGTAATGCATAGAACATCCTGTTGTTCCTCCAACAGAATATCAGAAATCAGAGGAACTTTATTCCTAGCAGACCTAGCAGTCACCAAATAAAAAGACACGGCAGAAACTGCTGACAAAATTCTGCTATGCGGAGTCTTACAAAGATATAATGTATGAATTATTCTACCCGATCTCACATCCCGTTGGCGACAAGCTAAGTCACCATAACAATCTCGACCAGTTATAACAGGAATAATATTAGAAGGACACATAATCCCATAGCAGAATATATAAAAGCTGCTACAGACACAAACGTCCTCCGAAGTACGTGCTAAGGAGCTCCTTAGTCACACTCCATTGGCGCGATGAAGGAGGCACCCCTACCTCCAGTGCACCGCACTATACATCCAGCCTGGGCCCTGGCACCCCAGCGTGGGCCCTGGCACCCCACTACACATCCAGCGTTTTCACACTCGCACCCCCGATGACATCAACAGGGGGCAAAGCAAGTTCTGGTCCAGTACAGGGCTTAGCAAAGCAAGCAGGCTTGGAATGCTGTTGCTCTTTGCTGCCCACCAGAAGCTGCAACCCTAAGCAATTGCCTAGTCTTCGCTAATGGTTGGGTTGGCCAGAAGACAATTCCAATGAAAAGAAGTGAAAAATAGCAGAGCTTACCTGGAGTGCACTCCAGAAAATCTAACCAATTAGAATTGTATTTAAAGACCAGAAACAAAGAAGTCCTTTTTATATCAAAGGCTCTAGTCACACTAATTAACTAAGACAGTGACATAACAATGCTATCTCTTTAGAGTTCCAACATTTCACAATTTTTGGAATGTGCCATATTATTTTACAAAGCGTTTTTTCTTTTTAATATAAAAGCTCAATCAACTCTGGTTTCACATTCAGATAGATTTTAAAACGTCAAAGAGAAAAAAAAATAAAAATAGCAGTAAGGCAGAGTAAACTCATTTCAGGAAGGCCCTTCTTCAATTTGGCTGGAATTTCCAAAGGCAGATCAGCATCACAGGTGAACGTGACCAAAGACAAAAGTGGTGAATGTGATCTCAATCTCGGGTACTATAATATATGTTTATGCAGGGACTACAACAATTCATGACATGAAACTAAAAGGTCTAAATATGTATACTCGAGATGAGAGGAGAGAGAGGACATATGATAGAGCCATTTCCACATAAATCACAAAGATATCCATCAGGCACAAGAAACAAACTTCTTCTCAGGAATGGATCCTCTAGAACAAGAGGTCACGGTATGAGTCTCCAAAGGGATAGGACTAGGAGCAACATCAGGAAATAATTTCTTCACAATAAGGGTGGTAGAGGCAAGAAATAACCTCCCAGTGGAAGAGATAAACAAAATCTGTAATGGAATAAGTTTGGGATAAGCACAGAGGATCTGTAGGCAGAAAGAAGTGAGGGGAAAGTCAACAGAAACGTTTATTCAGTTTCTGGTTTTGATTTGGAAAATGTTATTAAAATAAGGACTGTGTATATTAAAGTGTACCGTGGTTTTGCATCCAATGTGCCAATAGTGTTTGAAATCACTGTGCATGAAGTGCAAAGCCACTGTCGGGAGTGCAGTCCGCATGTTCCCAATAGGTCACACGCAGCGCAGCTTGGTAACATGGGTGGCAATACTGTGGGAGCAGTTAACTTCACCTATTAAGATGGAGGTAATTGCACCCATGCTAACTGCAAGGTGCACCATTAGACACAGTGTATACCTGCATGCAGAAGGCTTGTTGCTCACCTCACCCACCTGCTGTCCCCTTCCCACCTCTTTCCCATTCTTACACATTAGGCACAGTTAGTGTAGGAATCACCATGCATTGTCATAGCCGAGCACCAATAATTACTGTGGTCCACAGTAAACATGCCAAAACCCATGTTAACCGCGTTTATGCATTTTAGTAAACGGGTCCCTAAATCGATGTTATGTCCAAAAATCTTCCATATTAGTCAGTATAATGTTGACTTGCATGTCTTTAAAACTCTATGTGCATTCATCATCATCATATGCACGCAAAAAAACTGTCTTTAAAATCAGCCCAAAATTCTGGAAATGGTCTGGAAATGAACCAACCGTTTTTGTGTGCACATTCCTAAAACCCAAAGATCAACCAAAATCCAGGTCGGTGCGCCAGGAATTAAATTAGGAAGACTAATGGACCTTATGGCCCTTATTCTATTATTGGTTTCTCTACTTCTCGGGTCCAATCCAAGGCACCATGTCCTCTGAAGATTTCACTTTCTTCCAAGACACTTCATTCTCCCATTTAATAAGTAAGCAATCAGTCTTTTTTTTCACTTTTTATTTATGCAATTTTCCAAAATACAACAAGTTAGCAACTTGTACAGAAAAAGACTCAAAGGTCCACAAGTCCACAACAATATCAGCAAGAATGGGTCACAAACAAAGGAAAAAATTATCATCTAGCAGATAAAAAGGATAAAGACAGACAAAAAGAATGGTGTGAATATTCTAACCGTAGATAGCCCACCTAATCGGGGGGTCTACCCGGAGGGGAGGGAGAAGAAGGAGCCAAATAATTCACCTGCTTAGAATTAATAAAAGAGGCTAATTGGGAAGGTTCAAAGAAAATATATCTGTTCCCAGATAATTTCACCAAACATTTACAGGGAAATCTAACCCCCCCACCCCCCCCCCCCCCCCACAGCTGAACACCACCCAAGCGATACAGGAGAAACTGCTTCCTTCTCTTCTGAGTGGCTCTCGAGACATCCGGAAACATTCTTATATGAGAATCCAAGAAATCTTTACTGGAAGACCTAAAAAACAACTTCAAGAGCCGGTCTCTATCGACCTCAAGGGCAAAGGTTACCAATAAAGTGGCAGTCATCCCTAACGCCGCAGGGGAGCGTTCCAAAAAAGTAGAAAGGTCTAAACTGTCCGAGGACATCAATAAGTTGTCTCCTTCTCCCCTCAGTCCAATCCTCGACGTCGGTAAGTAGAAGGCTTTTGATATTGGAGGAACTGCTTCTGCCGATACCTTCAAAACAGTAGTAAGAAACTGCTTAAATAGGTCCAAGGCTGAAAATCCTGGAACTTTAGGAAAATTCAAAACTCGAAGGTTACTGCTTTTAGCAGCATTCTCAAGAAACTCCATTCTCCTATGTACAGCCGACAAATCCTTTACCAAAACCTGGGAAACATCTTTAATCTGCCCAAAGGACCCCTCTAAGGAGGTCACTTTAGCATTCATCTCAGTCTGAACTGATTGATATACCTGTAATTGCTGCCCAAAAAGTTGGAACTGCTGAAGAATGGACTGGAGCTGTGATGTTATATTGAGATGCATAACAGAGAAGGCTTCCCACAAGGATTCAGAGGTAACAACCTTGGGTTTTTCCAGAGAGAGTCCTTGGACAGACAACATTTTCGAGGTAACTGCTTCCAGTCCCGAAGAAGATTCCAACCCAGAATGCCGAAGCAGAAAGGCACAATCCTCCACAACCCCCTCCACACCAACCACCACGTCCGACCAACACTGCCCGGCTTGGTTGCCTTCCATGCCGGCAGAGTGCTGTCGAGACTGCACAATAGGGCCAATCACCCCTCCTTTAGCCGCTTCTGAAGCCTCCAGCAGGATCTCACCTTCGGGCTGAGGTGGCAATACACGGTGCTCCGGGCTTAAAGATGCCTCTAATCCCACGGCATCATGGGACCGTCCTTCCGCCCCAGAAATGCCAAGCGGGATCTCCGGAGTTACAGCACCACTCTCCGCGGTCACCACATAAGAGTCCATGGGACCGCATACCACCGGCTTCTCAGCACCCGAGTCCTCCATCGCCGCCAACTTCGCCTTCCGCTTTCTGCCCTTATGCGGCATTAAACGGAACCACCTGCAAACAGGTAAAGTTAGAGGAAAGTGGCAAAAACTCCAACAGGTCACGGAGCTTACTGGCGTGCATCCATTACCGCCGCCATCTTGCCGATCCTCGTAAGTAAGCAATCAGTCTTAAGCTTTGGATTTACATATTAAGAGAACAACTCACTTACTGTGCTCAAGTATAATTACTACATTTATAGGAGTAAGATACGGGGCAATATTTAAACCCTGCGTTCAGCATACTTCTGGAACCCCAGCTGCAGTATTTAAATCATGCATAGGTAGAGGGGGTCATTTTATAAGGAGACACCTAGTTTTAGATAGTAAGAACCTGCATACATGTCAGTATTTTAGGCATTTATTCACTTAAGCTGACATGCATATAAATAATCTCTCACTAAATATTAACTAGCATAAAAGTATACATGTGCTTCATGACATGCACAGAGGAGTCGTCTGAGTACAGCATGGCCGGAGTCCACACTTACGCGCAGACGATAAAATTCCATAAATTTACGTGCATACATTGATACCAGCCCTCAAGCTGAGGTATGTACTTTTCTTTCGAGCTTGCACTAGTATTTATGAGCCCCAAGTAGGCACGCACTTAAGTTTATAAAATGGACACATGAAAACACCCATTAATTAGGCAGAACTTTATAAACTTTCCCTCACAAAATTTCATTTTGAATAGGGCCTGGGGGAAAGAATTAAGATGTCCAAGTCGTGATGTGAAAAATTCCCCCCATATTTTACAAGAGGCTCTGTCAAATGCATATAAAGATGTGTGGAACTGCCCATCTATGTCTCCCCAAGTACAGCGAGAACAATGATTTTAAAAAGCTGTACGTAGATGAAGAAAAACAGCATGCATCTTTATTTCACATGTGCGTGGGAGCAGCTCTTTAAAACTGCACCCGATGTCCATGCACCTCCAGATCCGGCAGCAGAAATGCCCCCCTGACATCGATTGCTCCCCCATCACCCCCTTGAGGCATCCGATCCGCCCAACGAACCCCCAACCTCCATCCCCTGATCACCTCCCTGGCTCTTACCAGGGACTCTGGTTTTCGGTGGTAGCAGGTGAGATGCCCAGTCTCTCCTGCTCATGCTGGTCCAGATTCCAAAATATCACCCATGACCCCCTAGCAGTAGTACTGCAAGATTATCTCTAGGGATCCTAAGTGCCATTTTGGAAGGTGTGGCCGGCAAGAACAGGAGAAACTGAAGACTGCAGCAGCTCCCACTGGACACCAGGACCCTAGAAAGAGTTGGGGATGGGATCAGGGGATCACAACCCCAGGATCAGACGTGGAGGGGGGGGGGACTGAAGTCAGGGGATGATTGGGGGGAGGGTGGAAGAGCTTAGCCTCTACACCTGCCCTTTAAAGCAAGCACTTAATTTGTACCTGGGGGCTGCTCTAAATTCAGATGCCTACATTTTTTATATCAATGTGGGTTGCTATTGTAAAATGGGGAATACATGTCAATATTGTAGGCCCACTGAAATGACTCCTTGTTCATACCCTAACCACACCCCCTTCACATCTAGCTGTGGTAAGCATCACAACTTAAACGGCACATTCTTAAAATCCCATTTTCAGATGTGCATTCCAGTCTATATATGTAAACGTCACTATTTACCTGTGGAGATCGTTCTAAAATAACTCCCATAGTCTGCTTATGGCCTCAAAGTTATAGGCATAACAGTGATATTCAGCTGCTATCCATAAAGCGGAGTGGTTTAATTTAGAAATGCTTTTTTGCTGGCTTAAGTTAAAATCAGTAGCTATACGTTCAGCAACTATATAAATATTGCTGCCATCTGTACAATTGGACAAAATGTCAACTTAGATTTTAATGACAAACATCATGGATGTAAGATATTCACACTTAAGGGGATTTTTAACATGCCTCATGCTAACAGCTACTACATGTTACAAGCAGCAAGCAACTTGTTAAAAATCTATGTTAACTGCTTAACGCCTTGCAAATGGGAACTGGGCAGAGAATGAGCATGGACAGCACAGTTAGCACAAGGTACGTTACCGCACAATAACCATCACAGCTGCCCTTGGCATACTTGGTGTCATTAACTGCACCTGCCCTAGTCGCTGCCAGACGCCAAAAAATAATAAACTCACAGCAATGCATCTCAAGTCTCCCATGACAGGTGCAAGCCCATAATGGAAGTCCCACCTCCTGTTCACATACCACCCAGATCAAAGGCCTCCCCCCCAATCATATACCCTAAGGATATCCCTGTAAGTGCCGGGGAGGAATGGGGGCATGAGGGAGGTGGGCGATGGCGAGGTGATATTCTTTTTCCTTAGACAGAGGATGGGAAAACAGCCTCAGTACATTACACCCTAATGGAGACATGGTAGACCTCAGAAGAGATTCCCCCACGCACTCCTCAACTTCAATTGAGACATGGGGGGGGGGGGGGAAGAAGGTCTCAGCTGCTGCTGCCTACATTTTCAGGCTGGCTCCTAAAATCAAAGAAAATTCAGAGACCCTGGTTATACGTTGGTCTAAGGCATGAAGCCAGGAAGGCTTCAAGAATAGATTACAAGTAATATTTAGCTTAGATATAGTAACACAATGACATGGATGGTGGATGACAAGGGCCATCCAGTCTGTCCAGTAAGGTTGCTAGGGCAAAACCTGTGGCACAGTGCAGGTTGCCACCCTTATGTCTTTTTTGTCTTTTGTGGGTAGATTGGACCTGCCATATAGCACAGGTTACTTTCCTCATGGTTCCTTAGGAGAAGCATAACAAGTCATTTCGTGAGGCGCCCCATTCTTGGTTACCATCCACTGTATTAATCCCACCCCCTTCTGAGTTCCAGAATAATTCTTGCTTCCACCAGCCCTTTCGGGAGGGCATTCCAGGCGTTACATAACCCCTATCAGGAAGTTGCTTGCTTTACTTTACAGGCCGTCAGCTCAGGGCAAGATGTAATGTAAAACGCACACACAAGCTATGGGGGAAGAACACAGGTTTCTAAAGGCAGATCTTTGTTCAGAAGAGCTGCACGATATTTCCACTCTATAAAAGATATCAGGCCACATTGCCTAAAACAGAATAAAAGTTTATCTCTCTTTGAACTTACCACACAAACAGACTACAGTGCACAAGAGACATGAAACGGAGATAACTGCTATGCTCCGACAGATGTCAGTTGAGTAAATGCTGCATTGTGATCTAGCTGTAGGATATTTCCCCACTTTGCAATACACCGTGCCTTCCTCATGATATCTGCTCCGCTGTGAAGTCCGTAGATATCAGTATAGGATGCTGCTGAGTACATTAAAATGGTTTCCTGCACACAGTTCCTATAGTTCCACTGCCTCATTCCTTGCTTCCCATCTTCTTGACTTGTTCATGATTTTATTGGATAAAATACGCAAATATAACTGAACATTGCCCTCTGTGTATCTTGAAAACATAAAGAAAAAAAGCAAAACCAGAAATCCTCTCGACAATTCAATCTTTTCTTGACGATGATGTATACAGACATTTTTTTGCCAACAGAAATGACAAGTACTGTAAAGCACTGAATACCAAGAGTGAATGGGATTTCCCAAAAACTGTGATAGATACAGAGCATTGAGTCAACACCATGGCTCTGTACCCCATCTATACTGAGAGGGGATATGCCAACGATTAAATAAACCAAGAAATACTAGAGAGACTACTAAGGGCCCAAGGTCTTCTGCTCAGTGGGAAGCGGTCATCACAAATCTTTTGTCTAAGAGCACAAGGTGGGCAGATTTTACAGAAAAGGAAAGCCGAATGAGGAACAAACTCCTGCTGGGATTAAACATAATCAAAAGAAACACATTTTGAAAAAGTTTTGTGTAGCTTCTAAATAAAATGCTGGATCATGTAATACTGATTTTTATCAGATTCAATCTTTGCTTCCCTGGAACATTTACTGTGTGTGCTATCATAAACCTTCCTCCAAAACACTGGGTCAGTTTATAGGAATCCCAAACCCCTCCCCCCCCCCTATCTTTTATTCTCTTTGTGCAACTAGATAAAGCTGGTAGGATTTGAATGCAAACATCATATTTCTCACAGGCAAACCAAAATAACGCCCTAAGGCTGACAATGTGACATGCACAGACCACAGTTAAGACTTTGGTTTCCTGCAACATTTCAAAAGCTTCACTTTCAAATTCAGTGACGGAGCTGAAAGACATTGTACTTAATAGCAGGTAAGATCAATAAACCCAGTTATACTTAATAAAACATACAGTACTTGTTTGCAGTGATTTTCTTTTTCAGAAGATGCAAACTGAGAGCAGTATACCTAAGAACACCAAGTGCCTTTCTGGGAAAAGGAGCCAATGCCTTTCATACCGTAAGATTTATGAGGATTCCATGGGACTCTGCATGAACATTTATCTTACTATAGTCTTCTGCTTTACAACTTCCTCAAAAGGCATATGCTGCCCCAAATGGTCCACTTCTTCCTACCAGACCTCCGTCTCTTGTAGGGGCATGCTTACTAAACCACGCTACCCAGAGGCGCGGAATTAGTGCACAGTTTGGGCGCTACATTAAAAAATAGCATGCCCTTTGCTAAAAGCCCTGTGCTACCCGGGTGGCATGCGGCAGGGTGGTAACTGGGAGGGATGTGGTGTTCCTGGCAAGGCACAGCTAGTGTGGGCATTTGTGGATCATGCTATCTGCGCTTGGCATAGGTAGTGAGGGTGCAAGGAATGAGGCAACTGCAAGAGGACGGATATACACAACCTCCCTACGATTAGCCCGAAGCCTTGCACTGGAAACACTGGCCACATGCATGTTACAGGTGCAGGATTTAGTAAATGTGCCCCTTTGTATTGAAAATGTAGGGACAGCATTCACACTAAGTTCCTCTGTCTCAAAGAGGCATTTAGGGCCCATCTGTGATAAGTAAAATTTTTGGTTTTAGAAACAAGGATACAGACTTTTAAATAAGAACATAAGATATGCCATATTGGGTCATACCAAGGTCCATCAAGCCCAGTATCCCGTTTCCAACAGTAATCAATCTAGGCCATAAGTACCTAGCAGTTTCCCCAAAAAACACAGGCTCCACAATGCTTGTATTGGGGCAAGCAGTGGATATTCTGTGTCCACTTTAATAATGGTTTATGGACCTTTCCACCAGGAACTTGTCCAAACCTTTTTTAAACCCAGCTACACTGACAGCTTTTACTACATCCTCTGGTAACAAATTCCAAAGTTTCATTAAACGTTGAGTGAAAAAAATATTTTCTCTTATTAGGTTACCCTGTAGCTTCATTGCATGCCACCTAATCTTTCTATATTTTGATGGCATAAATAAATCGATCTACATTTACCCGTTCCACTCCATTCATTAATTTATAGACCTCTATCATATCTCCCCAAATGTCATAATCACTTCACTTATGATATTTGTATTTAGACATTTATTATTTATTTTTCCAAGTGGATGCTCAAAGTAGGAGCACAATAAATAAAACCACAAAAACTATATTAAAACAATAAAACCTAATAAGACGCATATAATAAACTTTCAATCAACAGAACCAGAAAATAAAACAATCAATAAAAAAAATTGAATGTTATGAAGTAGACCCTACTACTACCAATCATTTGTATAGCACAACAAGGCGTACAGAGAGCTGTAAGAAATAGTCCATGCTCATCAGAGCTTACAATCTCAGCAAGACAGACAACACAACAGCCGGGGAGTAGCACAAGTCTAGTGGAATGATAAGGAAGCACATAGTTGGGGAGCAGGAGACGAAGTGCATCAGGGTCCAAAAGTAGTCTCGGAGAAGCGAGTTTTAGCCTGGATTTGAAAAGGGCCAGAGATGGAGCCTGACGTACAGATTCAGGTAGTTTGTTCCAGGCATAAGGAGCAGCAAAGTGGAGAGATCAAGTCTGGAGCTGGCAGTGGAAGAGAAGGGCAAAGAGAGAAGGGATCTGCCAGAAGAGCGGAGTTCCCGAGGAGGGGTGTAGGGAGAGGTAAGAGGAAAGGTAGTGCGGAGCAGCGAACGAAGGCACTTATAGATCAGTAGGAGAAGTTTGAACTGGATATGGAAACGGATAGGGAGCCAATGAAGTGACTTGAGAAGAGGGGTTATAGGAGTATAGCGAGACTGGCAGAAGATTAGCCACACAGCTGAATTTTGAACAGATTGAGGGGGAGTGAAACCAGCAAGGAGAAGGTTGCAATAGTCTAGACGGGAGGTGACTCAAGAGTAGATAAGCGTCTTAGTAGTGTGTTCAGAAAGGAAGGGGCAAATTTGCTGGTTATTGAGAAAGAAACAACAGGTTTTAGCTATCAATTGGATGTGTGTAGAGAAGGAAAGGGAGGAGTCAAAGATCAGCCCAAGGTTGGAGTTGAGCAAACAGGAAGGAATAGAGTGTAAGCCACAGAAACAGAGAAAGGAGGAAGGGGGGAGGTGGCTTCAGGGGAAAAGATCATATTAGGTGCCCTGGCTTTGAACACCTGTCATTCCATAAAAATTGTTTGAGATGTCTCAGAGAAATGAGGAAAATAATTTTGTAACTATGTCTTTGAAACCCACATTTTAATCAGCTAATAAGATTTATGATCCGTTGTATCAACAGCTGATGCTAAAAGAACAAAGATAGCCGAGTCTTTTTTCTAAAGTTTTTCAAAAGCCCTCTTAGCAATGCTATTAATAATGTTCCTTTACTGTGTCTATGATTACAACTTGACTGAAAGTGAAGCAAATTGGTTACCTTTAAATAAATAAAATAAATCCTGCAAATAATATGCAATGGCCCTTTCTTAAGGTGAAATTTCGTAAATTTGAAAGAGGATGGAACTTTTCCGAGTTTTTCAAGCTAAGACTTTTTAAGGTGGCAGACAACTCCTCTTTTCAAAGGAAGCATTTACTATATAGCCTGTTACCAGATAGACGTCCTCTCCCCTTACTTTACCAGCCATGAAGGACAGGAGCTGTTCAGAGAAGAGGTAGGCCTCACATCTGGAAACAATTATCTACATCGTCCAAGCCAAGCAACTGAAAGGTGGAGCAATAAGAGAAGGCTGCGTATTACTGGATATGACCAGTGGATGTGTAGTGCAAATCTAAATGCGCATGGTCAATTTTACAAAAGAACTAATACACAAACCTTTCACAATTTAGAATGCATTCAATATCAACCTAATGAAAAGGGGACTAGGGATGCGCACAGCCAAAACAAATTTGGTCCATTACCATTTCAAACAAATAGTTCCAATTTTGGGGTCATTTTTTCAGTTTGCTTCACGCGTTCGTTTGTTATAATTGCTTTACACTCGTAAATCTATTGTATGTGCATGAAATCATACATATAGACGCATACAAGTGATTTGTGTGCACTTAAAATGTTAGATACGCAAAGAAACCATATGCACACTGACAAATACATTTGTGACCACTTTGATTGAAGGATAAGGTGGTATATAAAACTGTCTAAATAAATAAATAAAATATATAAATCTCTAAAGGGTATTCAGATCTCTACTTCACTGAAATGCTTCTATACTAACTATGCTGGGTATATGTAACAATAACAGAGAAACAGGGTCAATATTCAAAACCCTTAGCTGGCTGGCCAAAGGAACGCTGGTCAGCGAAAAGCACTAACCACGATATTATCTGGACAGTGCCTCTGAATATCTCCACAAACCGTCCAGTTAGTGCTGGGATGGTCTGCTGGCAGAATGGGGGCGTGTCAGTGCAAACCAGCTAAGGTCCAGTTTGCCGAATTTTCAGCCGGAACTTAACTGGATTACAATGCAGGACAGCTTTTTGTGAGGCCCAAGTAATCCGGTTAAGTTCCGGCTGAAAATCGGGCGAAGTGGATAAGTGCTGAGAGTTAGCCGGTTTGCACCACTCAGCAGGGATATTCAGCAGCAGGTTCCGATCCGGTTACTACCACTTAAGTGGTACAGCTGATCACCATGGTGTTTAAATATCAGCAGGTCTGAATATGGGGCCCATAGTTCCTTTCCACCTTTGTTGCTTGATTTTTTTGTGACAAAGCGGATTGCTTGTATATGAAAAACATTTTCATTGCATTAGTAGAAGGCAAAGTTGGCTATCTGGTTATTAGCATAAATTTCATCCATGAAAAGTACTGGAAGGGGCCTTTATAGAAATTGGCAAAAAAATTACTCTGATAGCAATTTTGTATTTGGTTTATTTGGGAATCTTTAAAAAAAAACGTGCACACAAAATCATGTTAATATGCAGTCACCTAAAAACATCAACTCATGCAATTTCCAGGTGTTAAAAAATTCTAAGGAGTGCTCAAAAAATTATATTAACCTGATTTCTGTCCCAGTACCTCCCAGCCTTAAAATAGCAGCCTCATGCACTAGGGCCAAATACACCTTACTAAATCTAAAATATGAGTGGTCCAATGCTTCAGGTCTGGAAAAACCTGGCCAAAACCCAAGACAGATAAAATCACCAGAGGTCACAACATGCATGTACAATATTCACCTAAAACTACCGAAGTAGGGACAGTTAAAATCAAACTGGCTATCATTTCCTTCAAGTCTGAAGAGAGGCCTGCATTCTCACCTACATCACCCAGTTAGCCCAAACGTCCAACTTTAAGAACAGATTTTCTGTACCTCACCTGATATTTGGAACAAAATACCTCTTTTTGCTGATATTGAGAAACAAAATAAGACACAACCGTGCCTTCGTGTTTCCATATTCTAGATTGGTGCTCGGTGGCAAGGAAAGATAAGAAACTCTTTTTTGAGCTCTGCCTCTCACTGCCACTTACCCACGTGTTTTCAATACAGATTAAAGCAACATCTGTATTAAATTGTGCCTTAATACTTGCAAGCCCCTTTCCCTAGACTCTCCCTGTTCGAGCAAAGGGCTTCTGCTAAGTACTGCACAATAGAGAAAACTGACCTGCAGAACTTTCATTCTTCCACAGGAGGCAGCTTCAGCTTTAGATCCCACATGCAGTCAATCAAAAAAAATGCATCTCCACAACAATTTCTATTCCAAAACAAGAAGAAATAACTTTAAAACTGTACAGCAGTAGGAGACGCAAAACCCAGCCAAAGTTGTGCTAATTTCAAAAACATGCAGATCACAGTCCAAATCCACAACTCGACAACGGAACAGGAGGCGCGACAAAGTTAAAAAAGCCTCAGTCTTAATGGCTTGAATCTCACCTCCAGCACAGAACCATCCATCCCACTTGAAGGTCGATCCTCCTGCTTCTAGACAAGTACACAGACAACCCTCGGGCCTACCACCGTTTCCTCTGAGAGGTTTCTACATTTTATTCCTGGAAAAACTTTCAGGAAATCCTCCCCTTTCATGGCATTACATTTCACTGAAATGTCTTCTGATGAAATAGCTGTCCAGGAACAGGCCTCAGCTTTCGAGCTGAAGAGTTTCTGCAATTTAGGCGATGGCAACCCGATTCTCTCCCACACTCTTCTCGCAGGGGAGACCGTCTCTCAGCTAACTGGAAGGAACAGGCGTTCCCATCTCCCTCCTGAGAGCCAGCAAAGAGTGAAGCCCCCAAGGCCAGCCCATCCACTAGGCGAGCTAAGCAGTCACCTAGGGTGACTTACCCAGGTGGGCGGCTTTGGCAGACATGACCTGCTGCATCTGATCCCTCTCCAGTGAAACTTATTGTCAGAAGGGGGTCAGAAGCAGCAGGCCATGTTTGCTGAAGCACATGGCCTGCCGCGGACAAGAATGAGCCGCCGCTTTTAAAATCCTGCCTGCCCAAGACGGAATCAGCAGCAGTAGGAGGTGGCAGTGTGGCTCAGTGGGGGCAGATTGGCGTGGGGAGAGGCGGCAGGGCCGGGGTTTCTGCCGGTGCCCCCCCCCCCCCCCCCCCACACACACACTACCACCTCTGACTGCACTCTCTGCCTCCCCTAGGTCAACAACGATTTCCGGGATTCCTAAAGCCCCTTTACCTATCACTTATCTACTTGGGGGGAGGGAAAATGAATAGTATGAGAGTACCGTATATGCTCGTGGATAAAGCAGAGAATTTTAGGATCTAAAATAAGCTGAAGCCAATTTTTTGGGTCTATTTTTTTTTAACACATTGACTGTGCCGTTTATTTTCTATTCAATTACCAAAGGCATAATTCAAACTTCCATTTACGTATAAATGTCAGAACAGTTTGATGTTTCTTGCCTTTGCACCACACGCATTTCTGATTGTGTTAGTGAATATAGCTCCACCTTTTCCAATAGAAAAATACATTGTTATACAGTAAGACATTATTAAATTAACCAATATTTTAACTATGTCTGGAAATTGCCAATGGCTGTCACATAACGCAGCTTTCAAGCTAAAAGTTATTAGAAGAGTGTAAGAGAAAACAATTCTGTTGCTGCTAAAGAATTTAATATAAATGTAAAACAAGTTCAAGAATGGAAGAAAAGTATGGTTCAGTATTAGT
This sequence comes from Ichthyophis bannanicus, assembly GCA_033557465.1. Taxonomy (NCBI): domain Eukaryota; kingdom Metazoa; phylum Chordata; class Amphibia; order Gymnophiona; family Ichthyophiidae; genus Ichthyophis; species Ichthyophis bannanicus. The sequence goes on along the minus strand of CM066043.1, from coordinate 234,891,890 downwards.
ACTAGGGCTGATAAAATCCATTCAAAAGTGAGGGACTTAGACGTTAGGAAAACTAACCTTGCAAAGATGGGACAGTACCTCAGAGAGTCGTTAGGGGGATGGGAGCAGCCAGGGGATGTAAAAAAACAGTGGGCAAAACTGAAAGGGGATATTTTAAGAGCAACAAACCTTTTTGTTAGAAAGATAAATAAATGTAAAAGGAAAAGGAAAAGAATTTGCCGAGAAGGTGAAGAAAAAGAGGGAGGCCTTCATGAAATACAAGAGATCACAGAGAGAGAAAGACAGGCATCCTGATTTGGAGAAACTTAGAGAGGCTGGCAAAACAGTCAGGGAAGCAAAGGTACAAAAAGAAGAAAAAATAGCCAATGCAGTAAAATGGGATAAGACGTTTTTCAGATATATTAGTGAGAGGAGGAAGGGCAAAAGTGGTATTATCAGACTCGAGGGTACAGGGGAGGAACATGCAGAAACTGATGAGGATAAAGCAGAATTGCTTAACAAATATTTCTGTTCTGTGTTCACAGATGAAGGGCCTGGAGCAGGACCTCAGAAAACACCCACAAATAGCAACAGAAGTGACAGGAATCTTGAACGATTTTCAGAAGACTGTGTTCGAGAGGAACTAGCTAAACTAAAAGTAGACAAAGTCATGGGTCTGGATGGGATACATCTAAGAACACTGAAGGAACTTGGGGACGTTCTAGCAGCTCCATCGACTGACCTTTTCAATGCCTTTTTGGAATCGGAAGTGATGTCAGAGGACTGGAGAGTGGCACATGTGGTCCCTTTACACAAAAGCGGACGAAAGGATGACATTGAGAATTACAGGCTGGTTAGTCTAACCTCTGTGGTTAGTAAATTATTGGAAAGGCTACTAAAGGAGAGAATAGTGAGATTTCTGGAGTCCAATAGATTGAAGGATCCGAGGCAGCTCAGATTCACCAGATGCAGGTCTTGTCAGACCAGGTGATCAGGGAGTTGGACCGAGGGAGAGCCCTAGATGTTTTGTATTTAGATTTCAGTAAAGCCTTGGACACCATTCCGCACAGGCGACATAAACAAAGTGAGCACCCTAAGAATGGGCCCTAAAGTTACTGATTGAGTTAGAAATTGGTTGAGTGGGAGGCGACAAAGGGTACAGGTAAATGGAGCTCACTCTGAGGAGAAAGAGGTTACCAGTGGTGTGCCCCAGTGATCTGCCCTTGGTGCAATTCTGTTTAACATCTTTGTTAGTGATGCTGCAGAACAACATGAGGAGAGACCTAGCTAAACTTGAAGAATGGTCTAGAATATGGCAGTTGAAATTTAATGCTAAAAAATGCAGGGTCATGCATTTAGGCTGCAAAAATCCAAAGGAGCTGTACAGTGTAGGGAGTGAGGTACTTCTGTCCACAAAAGAAGAGCAGGATCTGGGCATAATTGTGTCTGATGATCTTAAAGTAGCTAAACAGGCAGAAAAGGAAAGTGCGAAAGCCAGAAGGATACACGGGTGTATAGGGAGAGGAATGGCCAGTAGAAAAAAAGGAGGTGATAATGCCTCTGTATAAGTCTCTGGTGCAACCTCATTTGGAGTATTGTGTGCAATTCTGAAAACCACATCTTCAGAAGGATATAGAAGGATATAGGCAGAGGGCAGCTACTAAAATGGCTAGTGGTCTTTGTTATGAAGCATATGAGGACAGACTTAAAGATCTTAATATGTATATTTTAGAGGAAAGGCGGGATAGGGGCGATATGATAGAGACATTTAAATACTTCCGTGGCATAAATGCATAGGAGGGTCTCTTTCAAGTGAAAGAAAGCTCTGCTACAAGGGGAAATAGGAGAAGAGTGAAAGGGGATAGACTCATGAGTAATATGCAGAAATATTTCTTTACGGAAAGTGTGGTAGATGCGTGGAATAGTCTCCCAGTTGAGGTGGTAGACACAAGGACAGTATCTGAATTCCAAAATGCATGGGACCAACACAGAGGATCTCTAAAGTAAAAGGGGACTGTTGTAGTGGTTGATATGGAAAGACAGACTAGACAGGCCATGCGGTCTTTTTCTGCCATCATGTTTCTATGTTTCTAATTTAGAAGATATGCCAAAATCGAAGAAAGCATGCTGCTATGGAGTGTCTTCGTTCCCAGCTCTGATCAGATTTCTTTTAAAATATAAATCCCATGCCCTCTGCTCTTAGCATGTCTGTAAAGTCAGCAAAATACTTTAGTGCTAGGGCAGTCTCATCAATAGAGGTGAGCATCCATTAGCATGCATTCAGTTTGTTAATTCACCATAAAAAAATTGACATGCGCTACAAACGATTTAACACTTGTTAAGTTCCAACTCTTAAAAAAAGATATATTAAAAAGGAACATGTGAAACACACAAAAAAGTCCAAATATCAGGGGAAATGTCCCAAAATGATCTGAGAACAAACTGCATTTTTCCTAATTAAGAAGGCCAGCCTGTTTTGATCTTGCAGCTCAGCGCAGCTCTGTATATTTAACAGCAGCTGCAGGTACAACAAATTGCTAAAGCTCGTTAATTCTCCAAGTCTCTTTACTCATCGACTTCACAGGAAAGAATGCACACATACCTGTAGCCCCTGTTTGTATGGGTCCCCTTTCTATGTACAGTATGTGCACATATTAGGCACTAAAAGAGTCTAGGGCTTTTTCAGAAACACCCCCCTCACCCCCATGTACACGTGTAAATGACATTTTACAACAGCGGCTTTTTAAACATGGCAATACTTACCACATTTAAAATTTCCAAGAGGCACAGTGAAGGTGGGGAAATGGAGTGGTTTGGGGGGGGGGGATCTAAAATATAATTGTGGATTCCCCATTTTACAAGGAAATCCACATCTCTAGAAAACAAAATTATAGGAATCAGCATTGCAGAACTCAAGGTGGCAAAACAGTGCGACAAGGCAGTGGTAAAAGCCAGGAAGATGTTGGGTTGCATAAAAAGAGGAATTACCAGCAGAAAGGAAGAGGTACTAATGCCACTATATAAGTCACTGGTGAGGCCTCATTGGAATACTGTGTTTGGTTTTGGAGACCATATCTTGCAAAGGATATAAAAAGACTGGAAACTGTTCAGAGGAAGGCGACCAAAATGATTTGGAGCCTGCGTCAAAAGCCTTATGAGAAGAAACTTGAAGACCTAAATATGTACACTCTAGAGGATAGGAGGGACAGGGGAGATATGCAGGGGCGGCTCTATAATGAGGCCAAGTGAGGTGGTGGCCTCAGGCGGCAACTTTTTGGGGGCAGCAAAACTGTCTCCAAAAAGACGGCCAAACTCGGCCTTCAAAATAAATTTTTTTTTTAAAACTCCGGTGTAAGAAACAGCTGCCGCTGCCATTCCAGCAGCGGCAGCATGATGAGCCCCGTGGCCGCCCTCCCTCCCCCCGGAGAGCCTGCTGGTTTCCCCTCTTCATCGGCTCCGCTTTGCAGAGCCACAGCGAAGGGACAGTGCTTCCCTTAACCACGGCTCTGTTAAAGCTGAGCCCGTGGCACTGATGGGAAAGAGGAAATCCTGTTTCACATCACCACCGCGGACTGATCTTTAAAAGAGCCGCGCGAAAGGGAAACACTGTCCCTTCGCCGCGGCTCTGCAAAGCAGAGCCGGCGAAGAGGGGAAACCAGCAGGCTCTCTGGAGGGGCGGGCAGCCACGGGGCTCCTCATTCTGCCTCTGCCACCACTGGAGCAGTATCAACAGCTGCTGCTTATGCCTGAGGTTTATGCCCCCCCCCCTCCTCCCCATATCTCCATCCAGCGCTGCCTGTACTTTCCCTGCTGCCGGCGCCACCATGAAAAAAAAAGAGAGGGCGGCAGCAGCAGGGAAAGAGCAGGCAGCATTGGACAGAGGTATGGAGGGAGAATGGGGGCTTGCATCCGAGTTGCAAGTCGCACAAGGCGCGATTGCAGTTCGATACGGCCCTGTGTGCAAACATCTTGCATTTCCTCCATATAAATCTAATCGGCTTTTTGGTTTGGTTCAGTCTCTGATTAGATTTCTGAAAAAGCCCTGCCCCCCCCCCTCTAAGGTGGTGGGGGGTGCCATCTCATTCTTCGCCTCAGGCAGCAGACTGCCTTCAACCTCCCCTGGAGATATGATTCAGACCTTTATATACTTAAACAGAAATAATGAACAAACAAACCTCTTCCAAAGACGGGGAAGCTGTAAAACTAGAGGGCATAACATGAAGCTGCAAGGGGGTAAACTGAAAGGCAATGTCAGGAAATATTTTTTCACTGAAAGGGTGGTGGATGCTTGGAATGCCCTCCTGATGGAAGTGGTGGGGGCAAATACAGTGACAGAATTCAAAATGGCATGGAACAGACACAGTGGATCCCTTTACAGCAACAGGATAAAATCAAAATAAACTGAACTGTCTAATTTCTCAACATATAGGGGTGTCCTACATGGAGTGGTGGGTTCACCCCTTAAACAAAGACATGGGGAGGGGTGGCCTGCACGGAGCAGCAGGTGCACCTACTCTTGCCATCTTACTGGGCAGACTAGATGGACATACTGGTCTTTATCTGCCGTCATTTACTATGTTACTATGACAGCTGCCTTGTGGCACGTGTAAGTGCCTACTAAAAGGGGCAGCTGTCAATGATGAGGTATGCCCCTCCAGCAGTACCACACGATAACCACTAGGGGCAAAAAGCAGTTTTTGAACAGGCACCATAAGAGCAGGAGTGATCGGAAATAGCTTCTGTTCCTAGCAGACACCAAGGACCTCCAGTAAGGCCAGGGAGAGGGATCAGGGTGAGGGGGGGGGGGGGTTTGTTTGTGAGAGGTAGAGCAATTGATTGGCTTAAATGGGTCAGAGGAGGGCTTGAAGTTGGGGGAGGGAACAAGGTCAGGGGATGACAGGGGGAGAAATGGTGCTGCTGGTTTGAGGTGTCTGTGCACAGAGGGAGCAGCAATTTTAAAAAGTTGCTCCCATGCATATGTGGGGAGTATTTCTACATTTTTCCCCTCGCACATGAAAAAAAAAATTGCTGCTCCTGCTGGATGTGGAGGAAGATCAGCAATTATTTTAGAAGCCTTATTCACAATTTGATGTGGAAAATATAGCATTTCCATGTGGAACTGGCATCCACATGTAAAAACACATGGATCCATAATAGGTAGAAATTGCAAGAGAGTGTGTCCTGAGTGTCATCAGAGCATGGCCTAGGAAGGGTCAAAAATCTGCATGTGCATGCTTTATTTCCTATAGGAGGGTGCATATTCACGAGCAACATTATCCATGTCAGATTTAATGCTGCTCTCTGGCAGTCATAGTTTGTTTTTTGTTTTGATTTTTTCTTTAAAATGTGCTCATTTAGGTCAACACCCTTACAGGAGGGATTAAGGGGGTTATCTTTTGAATCCCCTATTAATTGCTTCCCCTGGAGTGAAGGAGTAGCCAAGTGGTTAGACCAGCAATCTGATGACCAAGAGACCATGGTTCAATTCCCACTGGTACCCCTTGTGACCTTGGGCAAGTCACTTGACCCTCCATTGCCCCAGAAGAAGACCTGGCAGTCTACTTCTAGTCACACCTTTCCAAGAAAGCCCAGAGGCTGCTGGGTAACCAGGAGTCAGCATTGACTTAACAGCACACACACACACAGTTTATTTCCTACTCCAAATTGAAACTAAATGTATTGTCAAGCCCCAGCCCTCCGCCTAGGGCTCAGAATGTTGGGGTTGCCATTATATGCTCCTTGCAGAAGGTGAGATAAAACCTTTTGCTCCCACTATGCCTGCTGGGAGTGGTAGTTCCTTTGCCCTCTGATAAGGAAATAATTGTGAGACCGGTGGTAAGGCAAAATGACAAGAATTTATTCCCCAACAAAAAGATTCAGTGCAGATTAAATCAGGATACTCTTCAGGTTGTTTGCTCGAGGATATTTACAGAACTTAAACTGATTGAGCTTCACACTCTTTGCTCACAAAACGTGCAATGCATATCACATGTAAGAGATAGAAAACATAACAGCTTCTTCTCACAAAGAAAAATATCTTCTTTCCCTTTGTTCACACTCAGCTCCCTCATGCACATTTAGCAAAGGGATTCTATATCATCTGCCAAACACAGTGTACATTCCATAGGCACTTCTGCTGAGTCACTCTCATTAAGGTCCTGTTGCATCTCTTCAAACTCTGGAACTAAGGAGTTTGGCTTTAAGCTGTTATTATACGGCTTAGGATAATTTCCCCCTAAGACCTCTGGTGCTTCCTTTGGGCACAGTTCTATATGGTAAGGATTGGAAATAGCTGAGGTTGTGGAGATTCCTCTCTGGCTTTGTTCAGCTAGCTTTTTCCAGCTGTAGGGAAACGCTCTCTGATTCCCTGTTTGGACTTCTTGTCTGGAGCACTGCTCTGGTTCCCAGTTCCAAACTGAGCTTTGCAAACTCCTGGGTTTAGTGCTAGGTTCCCACCTGTGAGCTCCTTGAAGCTTTTTATCTGGCAATGAGGTCTGAAGGTCTCTCTGCTCTCTCCCTCTAGGCAGGTTTCTGACAGCAGTCTGTCCTTTCTCCCCTTCTGCTCTGTCTGCTTCAATTCCAGAACTGCAGCTGGGTTTCCTCAAAGGTCTCCTCCCAGCTCTTCTCCAACCGTCTCTCCAACCACCTCTCCAGTCAATACTCTCACCAACACTCTTACCGGTTCTCTCAGTGAGACTCCAATCACCAACTCCTCCCTTGCTTTCTCCTAGCCAGGGTTTATATTCCTGTTCCCTGAGCCTTGGGTCTGCCTTCCTGAACAGGTGTGTGTAATTAGGTTCCAGGCTTGCAGTTACGTCAGAGCTTGGGTGTGTCAGCCTAGCTCCTATTTCCCTATGCTTGCCTCTCTCTTGCAAATGCTGAAACGTGTGTGCAGCCTGACTGTCAGTTTGTTTAAAGGTAAAATCATCCTTTTCTTCTAATTCCATATGTTCAGTATGGGCTTCTTCATCACAGTATACAGCAGCTCTTTAGTCAACTGGCAGCATTTAAAAGCATAGGTTTGGAGGAGAAAGTGATGTCATCAACAAGATGGTAGCTTAGTTTCTAAGCTCTGCTGTCAAGCAGCCCAAATAAGTACTTCTGAGCCAGAGAAGTGCAGCGGTTCTCATCCTAATTGTGTGTGCTAGCTTCTAGTGTGGCTGGCAGATGGCAAAGAATAAAATCGGGGCTTAAAAACCTTTTTTCAGCCCAGTAGGAAAGGGTCCGCTTCAGGAACCAAGGCTGATCATGTGTGACTGTGATTTCTCCAGCAAGGTGCCTGATCCGAGGACTGCTCCCGTGATGATGGTTGATACGTGGGAACTGCTTAATGAGCTTGAAAAGGATCTTAAGAGCAAACTGGACAAGCAGGCCAATGAACTGAAAGACCTTGTGGCTGTGATGCGCTCAGACGTTGCGGAGCTGGGCATGAGGGTAGAGGATGTAGAGCAGCAAACAGAGACTCAGGAAGAGGTCCTTACAGTCAGCACACAGAGAACTGAGAGAGTAGCAGCTACCTGTCGGGAGCTCCAATGTAAATTGTAAGATTTAGAAAACTGGTCATGCAAAAACAACCTACGTGTACCAGGGATACCGGAGCAGGAAGCCTTTTCGGATATCAAAGCTGTAGCCTGGCAAGTGTTTGCGAAGATACTGCAATCCGCATCGGAGGAGGAGATGGACGTGAATGAAACTAAAATTGAACATTCCCCCCCCTGTACTTGGCCTGCCATGTGCAAATCATCCACATGACATTGTTGTCTGCCTGCACTGGTACCCAATTAAAGAACAACTGAGCGATTCATGTCAGTGATGGAATTTGAAGGGACGCAAGTTAGAACTTTATGGTGATTGGTCTGGTATTACCTTACAAAAGCATCGAGAGTATCTTGAGGATTTGTGCTATCACTGGCTACACCCAGATGGGCTGGCATTTACTAAAAATGGAGCGACTTATAAATGCACTACTTTCGATGAAGCGGTACGCATCTTTAAAGAAGTGGGTCTGGAGGCTCCCGTGTGGCAAGGACCCGAAGCAGGACTGAAGCTATAGCAATTACAGCTCAAATGGCAGAGTCTTGATTGGAAGCCAATGGCTGAAGTAACACGCGGATGGTTCTCAGGAACCACATTGTGAATGATTCTCAGAACCTTCATACTGATCTGAGCTTGGCTTTGGCATGGATTGATATGTGGAGTAAATGGCTGGCTGGACATTTGGGCTTTATCAACTTTTTGTTCATATGGATGGTAATGTTTGGATTTCCCCCCGCACCCATCCGCTGACACATAGGGAGTCTGAACTACTAGACAGCAGTGGTACTTCATTCTGGTTGGGGATGATGGGCTTGAGGGGCCTAGTGGACTATCTGTGAATTGAGGGTTTATATGCTGGGTTTCTGAGGCTATGTTATTATGGGTTGGGGTGGAGGGGGGTTAATGTTAGGTGATGTTGAGGGGGATTATTGATTTTATTGCTTTTATTTTGTCTTTGTTTTGTGGTGAATGGCTATAGAGTTGGTTAAATACGGATGGTGTGCTGGGTTGCAGAGATGAAGGGCAGTAGATCTGTGTACGCTTGTATTGTGGGCTTGGAGGTATGCAATGTGAACGACTAACAGCGATGACTGAGATAAGATAAAAGGTGAACTGAGATGTCTTCCTCTGGAGGATGCAAACCAATTGGTCTGGGGTGCTTGGAAGGGGGACTCGGGGTAGAAAGGGTAGGTGGGGAAGAGGGAGTTGGTTGGGTTGTTAGGGGGTAGGGGGGAGGGCTTAGCATTGCGAGGACCTGGGGAAAAGGTTGGACAGGGAGGGAGAGGCTGGGTTACAGGATGGCGGGGCAAGTAATTATATCTTGGAATGTGGCTGAGGTCAATACGCCTGGTAAGAGGAAGAACATTTTATCAACGCTGCATAGACAAACTTGCTTTGTTGCAGGAGACCCACTTGTTATGTTAAGCTGCATAGCACTTCCGACCCATCCCATCCTCGGTTGCTTATGTTCACTTGAGGAAATGGACCCAAATGATGGACTTGAATGATCTTGAACATAAGAAACAGAGGACAGGATGGGTCGGAAGGTGCTATGCAGCTTAATATAACATATGAAATGCCATACTGAGTCAGATCAAGGTCCATCAAGCCCAGTAGCCTGTTTCCACAGTGGCCAATCCAGGTGACAAGTACCTGACAGGTTCCAAAAAGGCATACAGGTTCCACAATGCTTGTCCTGGGGCAAGCAGTGGATCTCCTGGATCCTCTTTAATAATGGTTTATGAACCAGGAATTTCTCCAAACCTTTTTTAAACCCAGCTACACTAACAGCTTTTACTATATCCTCCGTAACTAATTCCAGAGTTTGATTATGCGTTGAGTGAAAAAATATTTTCCTCTTATTAGTCTTAAATAGGTTACATTGTAGCTTCATTGCATGTCCCCTAGTCTTTCTGCTTTTCAATGGAGTAAACAACCAATCTACGTTACTTTTTCCACTCCATTCATTAATTTAAAGACCTCTATCATATCTCCCCTCAGCCATCTCTTTTGCAAGATGAAAAGCCCTAATATTTTAAGTCTCTCTCTGTAGGGGTTTCCTTCCATCCCCTTTACCATTTTGGTGGTTCTTCTCTGTACCTTTTCGAATTCCGCTATATCCCTTTTAAAATACAGCGATCCGAATTGCACATTATATTCAAGGTGCGGTTGCACCATGGAACGATACAGAGGCATTATAATATCCTTGGTTTTATTCTCTATTCCTTTCCTTATGATTCTTAGCATTCTATTTGCTTTCCTAGCCAACAGTGCACATTGGGTTTCAACGTATTATCCATAATGACGCCTAAATCTTTTTCCTAGGTGGTGGTTCCTAATGTGGAATCTTGCATTGTGTAACCATAGTTTGCGTTGTTCTTTTCTAGGTGCACATGTCCACATTAAATTCCATCTGCCATCTGAACGTCCAGTCTTCCAATTTATCAAGGTCCTCTTGAAATTTTTCACAATCCCCTTGTGTTTTAACAGCTTTGAAAGATTTTGTGTCATCTGCAGATTTGATCACCTCGTTCATTATTCCTATTTCCAGGTCATTTATGACTATGGGCCCGATCTTTGAAAGGCATTTACATGGTTTACAGCCCAGGAAACCATGTAAATGCCTTAAATGAGGATATTCAATGACACGTACATGGTTAGTGCTGTTGAATATCCCCTCCTAACTACTACCCTATGCATCCTGATGCTATCCGGTTAGCATTGGGGTACGTTGGGGGTGTTCTGGGGCAAAGCAAAGGGGGAGACTGTCGCTAAGCGGGCAGTGGCAATATTCCATGCTGCCCGGTTAGTGGCCTGCGCCTAAAAGACAGGTGAGGAAAACCCTTGCCTATCTTTAAGGCGCAGGAGCTAACTGGGCAGCATGCAATATCGCTGCTGCCCGGTTGGCTAATGCAGCTTCCGGTGTCTGTGTGTAGCCAGTGATAGCACAAATCCTCAAGATACTCTCGATGCTTTTGTAAGGTAATACCAGACCAATCACCATAAAGTTCAAACTTGCGTCCCTTCAAATTCCATCACTGACATGAATCGCTCAGTTGTTCTTTAATTGGGTACCAGTGCAGGCAGACAACAATGTCATGTGGAAGATTTGCACATGGCAGGCCAAGTACAGGGGGGAATGTTCAATTTTAGTTTCATTCAGGTCCATCTCCTCCTCCTAGCTCTATGGACAGTTATGGAGGGAGCTAAAGGGGAGGGGGGTTCAAGATGTGGTAATTACGTGGGTGAATGATTTAGGGACTGAGCTGGATGAGGATGATTTTTGTGCGAGCATGTTTAGTGAGGGTGGATTGGTTGAGAATGCAGTTTGGAGAGAGCTACATTTTAAATTTATTTTCTGAGTAGGGCCTACCGCATGGGTATTATGGATATGGATGCATGTTTGAAATGTGCCACTCGCCCTGGGACCTTTCTACATGTTGCGCGGAAATGTGATAGGATAGGTGAGTTTTTGGCGGGGGTTCTTAAAGCCTTGTCCGATGTGTTGGGTGGAGATTGTCGCTTCGACCAGGAATTGAGCCTTCTGGACCAATAGCAGTTTAGCTATTGGGGCCCACATTTTATTGGTATGGATGGTCTGTCTGGCTGCTAAACACTGTCTGATGGCACAAACAAAGCAGGAGTACCAATGACGGGTGCAGATGCATGCATTATTACAGCTGGAACGGCTGACTGTATTGATTGCCAGCCGGTGGAGGAAGAAGCAGTTTATTGACCCTTGGCAACCATTTCTAATGACAATGCCAGTATCCCGTCAGACATTGTCAGTTAGGGGCCTGGCAATATAAGAGTTGGGGTGGAGGGTAGAGCCAGTGAGAGTGGCAGGGGGAAGAGTTGCAAGTTTGGTGTTTGAATATTGTTCACCTTGATAAATCATTAAAAAGAAAGATTGAAACATAAAACGCATAGGTTTGCAAAATAGCCCACATACACCAGGACACCGTGGACAGATGTGAGAATTCCTTTTTACACGTCCTGTCTACGATTTGACTTCATACATGTAAAACGGACTCTCTACCCAGGAATGCAGCTACAATGTATGCCAATGAGAAATGTATTGGCATAATTTTATCCATGCACGTGGCCAGTAATTTTCCAAAACTCTTACTGTATGCACAGAAACGCCTTTGAAAATTAACATCTAGCCAGGACCACAAATAGGGTTAGTCTGGTGACTCAGTGTGAGAGTTATGCATTGCTATGCAAAAGATCTAGTTTGAAACCCAGGTCAACACCCTGCTTCCCAGACTTTCTAAGGCTGGAGGTAGATGGTGCTCACAGACTGTGTCTAATGGAAGGAACCCTCTCACTCTACGCTGACACCTACTGGCTAGACTACAACAGCCAGTTCCATTACTGCAATACTTAAGCTGAGATGATGGAGAGGGGTAACCAGGTATTATGAAGCTTCATGGTGCCATCAGTCCATTGGAACCCAGGTCCAGTTAACTTGATAGAAGTGATCGCCATCATTTCCTTTACTGTGTTACACCACCAGGAGTCTTTATTCACAACTAAATGGGGAGGGGGGCAGTTCCTTTCTATATTGCACATCTATCCTAGCCAATACAGTAACAATCTATAGCCAGCAACAACAGAGCAGAGTCCCCTCAGGAACCCAATATGCATGCCCCCTAAATCTGCCACTAGGTATCCCTGATGTGCTATGGCTGAGATACTCTCCCCCCAGAGATATGGAAAGCTGCCTTCTCAGACTCCCCAGGACCAAGTGACCCACACAGCAACAGCTGGACTTGCCTGTCTGGCAGAGCATAGCACTGCCACAGAGTCTTGGGCCAACCCCCAAACTTTCACTTCTGATTTGCACATTGATTTTCTTAATTGCTATTTACTGCTCTTTTGTCCCACAACATCACGCTCCTCAGCAGTTCCCGTTTTCTCTTTTATGTTAATGCAATCCATAGCATCACTCGCTACTTCATACATAATTATCTTTGTCATTCTTTTCTGCTCCAGTACAAAAAAACAGACTTCTTAATTAGACAGGTATGAAAGAGGACTGTACTAGAACAAGGCGCTACTTTGGTTAATACATGGAAATCAATAACGAACCCAGAGAAAGGTACAGGATAGAGGAGGGAAGTGCAGGCAACAGAATACAGTAAGGTGAAACCTTACCAGAAGTTTGGAACACTCCTGGTGGTGAAAACCTTGCACGGCTTTGAGCATACTAAATCAGGGTGACTGCATAAAGATACAACAAGCTCCTGTCGAAAAGAGCGTATGTCTAACTGGATACCTGAGACAATTGGAGATAAGGTGATCTGGTCAAGGTGAAGCTGAATTAGAACTCGGGTTTCCTTCTTCCCAGCTCACTGTGCTAGCCAGCAGCGCAACACCTCCCTTTGCCATACTGTAACCGGTTTGCTTTTACACTTCACACAAATCCCTCTGATTTCTGCACAGTGCAAGTCATCTGTTCACAAACGTTTCAGGCTGGCAAAAGTGGTTAAATGACAGGGGCCTTCCTCAATCTCTAAAAACCATGACTGGCGTCAAGGTCTGAATAAAGAATCAAAGTAACAGGGAGAGCGCAGAAAGATTTTATTTCCTCTGCCAATGGAATTTGTTTTACAGTTTGTTTCTCTGATTGGTACTGCAACTTTAAAGCAGGGATTGCCTGGAAGTCCTACAGGAAATGTTTATTCAACTGCATTTCAAGGAGAGGCCAGCAATTCTGGTCCTTGTTTTTTTTATACAGCAAAGCCTGGAGCTAAAAGCAATTGACATGGACTTGGAGAACATGCTGCTGAATGCTACACAGAATCTTTGGAGGTATGAGAAGCGCCATTGACCTAAGGATAAAACTCCTTTCACCTAACTTAATTGTGTTTTACAAGTTTCCACTAAAAGACTCTCTGGGGGCACCAGACCTAAGGCTCACATCAAATCGATATAGCAAGAGGTGCTTATTCCTATCGTCCCCCACTGCACTTCCCCCTTTAGAAAACTTAAAGCTTTGCACAACCACTTTCAGAAACACAGGAAACGAAGGCGCTATTGCAACATCTCTTCCTAAACGAAGGCGGGGGACGCACAAAACAAAACCATGTGTACAGGATACAACAGGTCCCAGACAGCAGAAAACACAGTATCCTCCCCACTCCCAAGGCTGAACTGAGCCATTGGCAACTTGGGCGCGTGCATGGGCACCAACTACTGAAGGTGCCCCCAAACTGGGACACGGTCACCGATCTGCTCCGCGGCCAAGGAACCTTAAACCCGGCCCACGAGAAACTGTAGCAGGAGGGTCATTACCGGCTCTTCGGACGTTTCCAGGACTTGTCTTTAGGAAGGGAACACCTTGCCCGGGACAGAGCAGCTCTTTCCTCCTCTTCCTGTCTCTCTCGCCATGGATCTTTCTGCAGGCTTTAAGCGGATCCGCTGCTGCTTACCTGGACACTCAGATCCGCACAAAGGCGAAAGGCAGCGTCTGTTCTGCGGCGCCAGATCTTCCTTCTCCCTGTAGCGCTGGCTGATGCTTGAAGCACTACAGCCAGACTCCAGCTCTGACTTCCTGCCCAGGGAAACAAGCCCTCAGTCCTTACCAATTAAAGGGGCGGAGCCAGCCCCGTGCAGCTGCACAAACCTGCCTGCCTGGTGCCCTGAGCTGCCACAGGAGGCAACCTAGGAAAATCCAGGTTTGTGTTTGCATCTCAGTCATTTGCAGACGCTTCTGATGCTACCAGAGCTCCCTAGTGCTTCAACTGGAAGGAAACTTGGGACCGGCAAGGGATTATTTGGTTGGCTGCTCACAGCTCGGTGGATCCCCTTTTTCCCTTTGCAATTAGTCCCTACGGGTCCCAAAATGCAGCAGGGTGACAGCCAGCCAGGTCCAGCCTGAAGTCTCTCACCAGAAACCAGGGCAATTGGCAGCTGAATGCTGTTTTACCTCTGTGGGATACTACACAAATAATTGCTTGCAACAAAAATGAAACGCTAACGTTTTATTGTTGTAGCTAGATAGCTTATCCCCAAGGCTGATATTAGTTATTAAGAGGTAGGAATCTGTACAGATTTTTCTTTTTATTTTGCACTTTCTTTAACGTTCTATTTGTTTTGGGTTTGATTGCATTTGTTTCTTTAAAATTTCAAAACAAATTTAAAAAATAAATTAATAAATAAACATAAAATAAACTATTTTTTTTTTAAGTCACATTCTCATCTCATGACGAAAATAAAAATCCTTGGACCCTCTCCTGATACACTTGCCACCCTCCAGACCAGCATTACTTTCTCGTACAGCAGAAATTAAAAATCTTGTCAGCCTCACTCTGCTGGTACCATCTGAATTTGCTGCATCGACAGGGCTGGAGTGATCAGGGGGAGGATCCGGCCCCTCAAATAACACCAATCCCTTAAACAGCATTAACTGGGATAAGAAGGGCGGGAGGGGGGCACAAAAAGTCCCGTTTCATTTCAAATGAAAGTGTAAAATGCAATGCGTGCCTTTGAGTCAGTCCTGACTCCTGGTGACCCAGAAGCTCCTGGGTTTTCTTGGCAGTGTCACTGGAAGTAGATTGCCAGGCCTTTCTTCCAAGGCAATGGAGGGTTAAGTGACTTGCCCAAGGCCACAAGGAGTGCTAGTGGGAATTGAACCCTGGTTGCTTGGTTACCAAGCCAGTGGTCTAACCACTAGGCTACTTAAAGTATGTCCCCATTAAAATACTAGTTTTAAGGGCAAAACAACTGAAGAAAGCTACAGCCACTAAATGGAACATCATCAACTGAATTACATTCTTTTTAAATATTATTTAACAGGGTGTTGGGACAGAAAGGTTCAAAGCCTTGATTTTAGAATGGGGTAGGAGTAATAATAGCTCTAAATTCTCCCCAGGCAATGGTCCAGTCGCTTGTGGGTCCGCTGGAGTTGCCTTCACTGCAGACACTAAATTAAACACCAGGCAACTGTATCATAAGAACATATAAGAACATAAGATATGCCATACTGGGTCAGACCAAGGTCCATCAAGCCCAGCATTCTGTTTCCAACAGTGGCCAATCTAGGTCATACGTACCTAGCAGTTTCCCCAAGGGACACAGGTTCCACAATGCTTGTACTGGTTCAAGCATTGATATCCTGGGTCCCTTCTTAATAATGGTTTATGGACCTTTCCTCCAGGAACTTGTCCAAACCTTTTTTAAACCCAGCTACACTAACAGCCTTTACTACATCCTCCGGTAACAAATTCCAGAGTTTGATTACACGTTGAGTGAAAAATATTTTCTTTTATTAGTCTTAAATAGTTTACCCTGTAGCTTCATTGCATGTCCCCTAGTCTTTCCATATTCTGATAAGGTAAACAATCGATCTACGTTTACCCGTTCCACTCCGTTCATTAATTTATAGACTTCTATCATATCTCCCCTCAGCCGTCTCTTCTCCAGGCTAAAGAGCCCCAACCTTTTTAGCCTTTCTTCATAGGAGTAGCCTTCCATCCCCTTTACCATTTTGGTGGCTCTTCTCTGAACCTTTTCTAAAATCGCTATATCCTTTTTAAGATACGGCGACCAGAATTGCACACAATATTCAAGGTGCGGTCTCACCATGGAACGATATAGAGGCATTATAATATCTTTTGTTTTATTTTCCATTCCTTTCCTTATCATACCTAGCATTCTATTTGCTCTCTTGGCCGCCGCTGCACACTGGGCCGAGGGTTTTAACAAGGTATCCACAATGACGCCTAAATCTTTTTCCTGGGTGGTGGTTCCTAATGTGGAACCTTGCATCGTGTAACCATAGTTTGGGTTGTTCTTCCCTAGGTGCATAACCTTACACTTCTCCACATTAAATTTCATCTGCCATTTTGATGCCCAGTCTTCCAATTTATCAAGATCCTCTTGCAATTTTCCACAATCCTCCTGGGTTTTAACAACTTTAAATAGTTTTGTGTCATCTGCAAATTTGATAACCTCACTTGTTATTCCACTTTCCAGGTCATTTATGAATATGTCAAAAAGCAGCGGACCCAGCACAGATCCCTGGGGTACACCACTATTCACCTTTCTCCATTGGGAAAATTGGCCATTTAGCCCTACCCTCTGCTTTCTATCTTTTAACCAGTTCCTGATCCACAGTAGTACACTGCCTCCTATCCCATGACTCTTTAGTTTTGCCAAAAGTCTCTCATGAGGGACTTTGTCAAAGGCTTTCTGAAAGTCCAGATACACAATATCAACCGACTCACCTTTGTCCACCTGTTTATTCACTCCTTCAAAAAAACATAACAGATTAGTAAGACAAGATCTTCCTTGTCTAAAGCCATGTTGGCTGTCTCCCATTAGGTCGTGACTATCTACATGCTGAGTAATTTTATTCTTTATGATGGTTTCTACCATTTTTCCCAGTACTGATGTCAGGCTCACTGGTCTGTAGTTTCCCAGATCACCCCTCGAACCCTTTTTAAAAATTGGTGTTACATTGGCGATCCTCCAATCCTCAGGTATTAGAGATGATTTTAATGATAGTTCACAGATTACTGATAGCAGGTCTGCAATCTCAAATTTCAGTTCTTTCAACACCCTTGGATGTATACCATCCGGCCCAGGTGATTTGCTACTCTTCAGTTTATCTAATAGTTGTAAGACATTTTCCCGATGTATCGATATTTCCTTCAATTCTTCCACACCTTTAAATACCACTTCAGTCATGGGTAACATCCCTACATCTTCCTCAGTAAAGACCGAAGCAAAGAATTCATTCAGTCTCTCCGCTATCGCCTTGTCGCCTCTTAGTGCTCCTTTAACCCCTTTATCATCTAATGGACCAACTGACTCTCTCACAGGTTTTTTGCTACGAATGTACTTGAAAAGGTCTTTATTTCGCGTTTTTGCTTCCGCAGCAAGCTTCTTCTCAAATTCTCTCTTTGCCTGCTTTATCAATGCCTTGCATTTGACTTGCCAGTGCTTGTGCTGTTTCCAGGTTTCATCGTTTGGCTCTTTTTTCTATTTCCTGAAAGATGCTTTTTTGGCAACAACAGCCTCTCTGACCTCACCTTTAAACCATGCTGGCAGTTTTTTGGACTTCCTTCCACTTTTCTTAAAGCGTGGAATACAGCTGGTCTGGGCTTCCAAGATAGTATTTTTCAACAACACCCAAGCTTGATGTACGTCTTTAACCTTTGCAAGTGCTCCTTTTAGTTTTTTCTTAACTGTTTTCCTCATTTTATCATAGTCTCCCTTTTGAAAGTTAAAGGGTAGTACTGTGGATTTCCTTACTATCCCTCCTCCACTAATTAAATCAAAGGTGATCATGCTATGATCACTATTGCCAAGTGGCCCCAACACCCTTATCTCTTGCACTACATCTGGTGTTCCACTAAGGACTAGGTCTAATATTGCTTCCCCTCTGGTTGGTTCATGAACCAGCTGCTCCAAGAAGCAGTCATTTATTTCATCTAGGAACTTTATCTCCCTAGCATGTCCTGTTGTGACACTGACCCAGTCGATGCCGGGGTAATTGAAATCACCCATTATTATTACTGCACTGTAACCTTTGCTAGCTTCCTTGATTTCTTTGAGCATTTCATCATCCATTTGTTCATTCTGGCCAGGCGGACGATAGTACACCCCCACTGCCATCGCCTTCCCCTTTTTACATGGAATTTCAATCCATAGAGATTCTACAGCAAATTTTGTTTCTTGCAAAACTTTAATCCTTTCTGACTCAATGCCCTTTCTAACATAGAGCGCAACCCCTCCACCAATTTGGTCAGCTCTATCATTACGATATAGTTTGTACCCAGGTATCACAGTGTCCCACTGGTTGTCCTCCTTCCACCATGTCTCTGATATTCCAATCATATCTAACCTCTCGTTTAGTGCTATATATTCTAACTCTCCCATCTTGTTTTGTAGACTTCTAGCATTTGCATACAAGCATTTTAGAGACTGTATTTTATTCATATTAATTTGGCTATTGGTAGACATGGGTAATTTGGGATCTTTAAGTTCTGTCTGCTCCATACTCGAGGGCATTTGGGCTACTTTACTCTTTTTTGGAACCTCTCTGCTTTTTGTAGTATCCTTCAAGGATACATTCTTCTGAACCATGCGCTCTTGGGCGACTGTCGGCTTTCCCCTATTATCTAGTTTAAAAGCTGCTCTATCTCCTTTTTAAAGGTTAATGCCAGCAGCCTGGTTCCATCCCGGTTATCATACTACTGCCTAAAACTGCAGGTATGGACAGCATCAAGGACTGGCATGGTTCAATGCTAGGACGAAGGAAAAAACGAGGTAAAGAGCAACTGAAAAGATCCGATGGACCTCAGAAGAGATTTGAATGTTATGTCTGGCTGTTGTCCTTTTTTATTAGCAAAAGTAAAAAAAAAACAACCCCCACAATCGACCAAGCATAGACCGAGATAGTGCCATGGCATTTATGATCTCTACCCATGGAAGGTCTTATGTGCATTCATGTGCTATGTAATAGTGCACATACTGTAAGCCATGATGGGGTAGGGTTGGGGTGGAGGTCCACAAGTACTTTATCCCATGGACTTTGCATTTGCAAAGTACATGGGTGCAAATGTACCCACATTCCACAGAAAGTTCAAAGGGGAACTCCACCTACTTTGTCAATTATCCCCAAATGGATTTCAGGGTGTTGCAAGAAATGCTGTACCAAGAGCTATGCACCTTCGCGAGAAATTCCAGTGTTCTATGTAGTAGTCATCATGGATCTTGTAAACAATTATGTACTACAATTATAAAAATAGAGTACTCTCAGTTCATTCCAGAAAGTGTAACTATGTAACTTGCTTGTTTTTCATTTGAACACTTTGTCACTTACAATATATCAAATTCTTCACTAATGGTGGTGGCAATAGGAGGTCTCAGAACTCACGGGCTGCCAAAGGTTAATGTAAACACCTATTGGACTCAACGCCCTTACGTACATCAATGACCCCAAAACATACTATTCACCATTGATTTTTTATAATTTTTTGTAAAAAATTCTTTCAGACGCTTGTGAATTACGTAGTGCAGTCAGAGATAAACAATTATGTACTGTCAATAAGCACCAAGATCTGAGATCATGGCTTAATTGAACATTGGAATGATCCTGGACATCTATAGGGCACATGGGTTCTGTTATTTTATCTGACTCATTCCTTCTAATTTGTTTCACACATAGTCAAGAGGGACTTTAAAGCAAGGCCATTTCCTAAACTTGGTCTTTATATGTTGACTGCCCCTCTACATGAACAGGAGCAATATAAGCCCACGGCACATGCAGGTGGAAGTTGAGCAGCCAGGCAGGATTTTCCTTACCAGCTTCAGACTAGAAAGCTACTGTTGAGAGACTGGAAATAAAGCAGTTGCCAAGAAACCAGACTGGAATATTGTAATTTGTGTAATGTGCCCTGGCCATATCTGTTCAGACTGTCTCAGAATCTCCGCATGATGTTGACCTGGTGTTGTGTGCAATGCATATTTCCCTCAGCTTGCCATTCTGGCAACATCCAATCAGCGCAACCGAGCTTCTGGACATGTTTCCCTGCAAACAAGAGGAAATGTGAGTGCAATTACGCAGTGGTTGATCCACCTTTCTTGCATTTCTCACTCTGTAACAGGTAGGAATTTTGTAATTGCTACTTATTTTAGGTTTTCCTCATTCTGGCTCATCATTAAAAGGAGGAAACCATAGGCATAGTTTGACTGCTTCACTTGTGGGGGGGGGGGATGACAAAGGGTGGGGTGGCATATTTGGATACTCATTGGCATATCTGCATATTCATTAAGGTTCTCTTAAAAAAAGAAGATAGATAGTAAGCCAGTATATCAAACAGGCGAAGGAAGAGCTGGTACCCCAAGATACTCAAAAAGGGAGGAGAGGTTCTCATTCAGTGGCTATATAATTAAAATGCAGCAAACGTTGTAGCTCTTTAATTATTTAGCCTGACACTCTAAGATAAAACAATACTGACACCTATAAATATAGGGCCTGATATTCAAAAGGCATTTACATGGTTTACAGCCCTGAAAACCATTGGAATATTCAATGGCACCTACATGGTTAGTGTTGTTGAATATTCCCATCTACGTCCCCTACGTGCCCTGAGGCTATCTGGTTAGCATCGGGGCATGTTGGGGGCATTCTCGGGCAGAGCGGAGGCAGGGAGTCCTGATAACCCGGTAATGATGATATTGGACCGCTTCCCTGTTAGCCATCCACGGCTAGAACTGGGTAGCAGTCCAATTTCACCGCTAACAAGTTAGGCTCTGCAGGTGAATCCCCTCAGCGCCTAACCCAGGTATTCAATGCCATCACAGTGGCATTGAATATTCAGGTTTAGAGATCAGCGGGAAGGGCTATGAGCCATAGAACCCAACATACAAGAAAAAAAAATCTGATTCCAGTGTCATCTCATTAACATCCTCTCCAGTACCAGGCAGATTGTGAATTAACACAAAACCCTGCAAAAGTCACTGAAGACCTATAAAGCAAATCTACCATTCCATTATGACACCAGCTTCTATAATTAACACAATAAGGAGCTTGGCCAAGAGCAGCCCCATAAATATTGCAGTAAGCCTTTGAACATCCTATTCGGAAAACTGAACAAGTCAGATTAGAGATAAAAAAAACACTATGTTAACAGACCACACGGTATTGGATACACAGGCAGAACACAGACCCTCACTAAGTACAGAATAAATTATAACAAATTCAAACTAGAAATATGTTGTGGTGTTGTTGTTCGGTGCCATCAAGTTGGTGTCCACTCACGGCAACCCTCTGGATAGTTGTCCTAAATTGTGTTCGTTCTTTAGTCAGGTGGCTCATTGTTGACAGACTGGCACCCGTAGCTGCTGGTATTGTATCAATCCATCTCATGGCTGGCCTTCCTCTTTTGCATTGACCTTGCCAAGCATGATGTTTTTTTCTAATGATCTCTCTCTGTCCAAAGTATGAAAGTCGAAGTCTTGTCATCTGAGCTTCTGCTGATCAGATTTGATGTCCAGAGAGGTGTGCTGTTTGCCTGGTGACAAAATCTGAGATGTTACAGAGAGTTTGCTGAGACTCATCAAGCCTACTGACTATTATCCGATGTTGCTCATCTGTGTCGGCACAAATTATACTACTAGGTATCCTTCCAAGTATATCAATTGTGACTTTATGACTCTGGGACAGGGGGTGAAGTAGATACTGTAGGTGCACAGGTGGTATTCTCTTCAATTCTCCCTGCTGAAGGTAAAGGCCGAGGCAGAGAAGCTCGCATTGATGAATTCATGGTTGCATGGATGGTATCATCGAGAGTGTTTTGGTTTCCTGGACCATGGGATGATGTGCCAAAGGCTGCAGAGCAGAGATGGTGTTCATCTGTCCAAGAAGGGTCAAAGTGCCTTCAGAAGCAGACTGGCTAACCTACTGAAGAGGGCGTTAAACTAAATTCATTGGGGATGGTTGAAGAGAGCCCCCAGGTAAGTGAAGAAAGCCCCCAGGTAAGTGAAACATAAATTACTTCTGTAGAAATGGGCAATAGGGGCAACATCTGGAAAACAGTGTGTATAAATGCCCATAGCATGGGAAATAAAGAACACACAATAATACATAGGGTAGCCCTACCCAAAAGCACATAAAAGAAAATGGCAAGCAGATCCACCGAAAAATGGTTTACAAACGAGTTACATTCCCTCAAAAAAGAACTCTGCAAGCTTGAGAAAAGGAGAAACAAAAAATCCTCAGACCTCAGAGCACTCTATACAGCAAATCTAAACCTCTATAAAGAGGCCATACAATCTGCAAAGAAAAAACACTACACTAACACCATAAACAAAGCCATCAGCCATCCTAGAAAACTTTTCAAAATCATCAAATCACTAACAAAAACCCACCAGAATGAGGAACCTAAGACAACAATCAACCCCCAAACTCTTGCCATTCATTTTGCTTCAAAATTAAAAAGCAAAAATACTTCCTCTAACACTACCACACAAGAGAGTCTATACCACCCAAACAAATGGGACATACTTCACACTATCAAGGATAAACAGTTACTTGATACCATTACTAAAATCAACACTACCACCTCCCACCTGAATCCATGCCCTGTAGCGGGGATAAAAGCAACAAATCCGAACTAGCCCCTTTCTTACTCAACATAGTGAATCAATCTCTTCATCTAGGTTCAATGCCAGATGATCTCAACTAAGCACTATTTTGTCCCATACTCAAGAACAAATCCCTAAATAAAGATGATCCCACCTCATACAGACCAATCGCAAGTATCCCATTTCTAGCAAAAATCATTGAAAAAATAGTGCAAACTCAGTTACAAGACAACATTGACACAAATTATCCCCTTGATGAACACCAGTACGGTTTCCGCTCATACCATGGAGTGGAAACCTTACTAACGGTCCTGTTTGACACCCTAATATGTGGCATGGATAACATTCATCAAGCCTTCATGCTGGTATTCATAGACATTGCATCAGTCTTTGACAACATGGACCATAAAATACTCCTTACTAGACTAACGAAACTAGGAATAGCAGGTACTGCCCACCAATGGTTCAAGTCATACATCATCAACAGATACCAATACATAAGAATTGATCAAGAATCATCTGCGACCTTCCCACAAGAACAGGTAATCCCACAGGGCTCAGCTCTATCAGCCCTCCTGTTTAACCTTTATCTCCAGCCAATATGCTCAATCTTTAAAAAACATCAAATAGAGTATGACATTATGTTGTTCACCCCAGTAGACACAAAAAAACCAGCATTTCACAACATCATCAAATACATTCTAAAAGCAGATGCCTGGCTTGATGAGAACAACCTCCAGATCAACTTCAAAAAACCTGAAATAATGTTCACCACAAGAAACCAAAACTTCACACCCCCTACCGAAATCAAGATACAAAACACCACCATCCAAGTAAAACAGGAAGCAAAATATTTGGGAATCACCTTGGACAAATCACTCAGTATGGTATCCCATGTAAACCAAACAGCTAGGACCATATTCTATAAGCTAAGATCCATCCAGAACTTAAGACCTCTCCTAGAACCCAATGATTTTAGAACAGTAGTCCAGCGCTCATAACCCCGCATTGGGACTACTGCAACAGTCTTCTATATATGTGCTGCCCAAAAAAAACAATCAATACCCTCCAAATAACCCACAATGGGACTGCTCGAATAATAACCATATTACACCCATCCTTAAAGATCTGCACTGGCTCCCATTATCGAGTAGAATAGAATATAAAGTAATAATTACCACCTTCAAGTTACTCCATAACATCTCACCCTCATTCCTTACATCTAAGATCCATACACAAACAGAAACCAGGAGCAGAAGGAACATCAATCTGTAGTATGAATCAAGTAACCAGTAAAAAAGCATTCACCTACACTGCACCCAAAACATGGAACCTCCTTCCAGCCTACATGAGATCTACTAGAGACCTCCAAACATTTAGGGAACAACTAAAGACGCTGATGTTTGCTGAACACTATACCAATGAAACATAAAATGCTGCACGTTTCACACAACTAATTCAATCAGGCTAAATGTACATAGTTAAAAATTATACAAATGTGTATAGTAAAAGATATAATCACACAGAACTAGGAATCTACTCTGTAGATAGTCCAAACATGTATTACTATTTTTTCATTTGTTATTCTATGTGTTCTTTGTAAATGGTTTTGTTCAATGTAAACCACCCCTGATCTCTGGAAGGGGCGATATATAAAAATTGTATAAATAAATAAATAAATAAGATCCCAGATGTTGAGACTTTAATGGAAGAGGCTGACTTGAATTTAGTGACAGCTACAGAGACATAGTTCACGGAAAATTATGATTGGGATGTAAGTATACGGGGCTATATTTTATTCAGGAAGAACAGGGTAGGAAGAAGGGGAGGAGGAGTGGCACTATATGTAAAAAATAATATTAAAGCTATAGAACTGAAGGGCTTAAAAGGCAGAGAGGAGGCACTGTGGGTTAAATGAGAAAGAGGGAAAGGAAAATCCATTTGCAATGGAGCTATATACAGACCTCCCTCACGAGAGGAATAGAAGTGGATGAAGATTTAATAGCATACAGTACACAGTATTGCCATGAAAGGAGAAATGCTACTGATAGGTGTTTTCAATATGCCGGATGTGGATTGGCACATCCCTGCTGCAGTGTCATCTAGCAGTAAGGAGATCCTGGATTCTGTACAGGGAGAACTATTCAGGAAACTGGTAACAGAACCCACACGTGATGGGGCCATACTGGACTTAGTGCTTACCAATGGGGAACGTGTTTCTGATGTTACAGTGGGAGATCATCTTGCATTCAGTGATCACCAGATGGTGTGGTTCAGTATTAGTACTGTTGTTGTTGTTGTTGTTAAGTGCCGTCGAATCGGAGTCGACTCATGGCGACCCTCTGGATAGCTATCCTAAATTGCGTTCGGTCTTCAGTCAGGCGGCTCATTGTTGACAGACTGGTAAGACATCTTTACAGCTTCTGACTCTCATTTCATGCGCAGCTACATCAACGGTCAGACTTCCCGAGGACTTTGATCCAACCACATCATAATTGCTGGCTTTACTCTGAAAAGTCTTCAGCTCTTCCCCAGTAGCTAGTTGAGTGCCTTCCGACCTGGGGGTCTCATCTTCCAGCACCATAGCACAATTTGTTTTGTTGTAACTATCCATTGGGTTTTCATGGCACGATACAGAAGTAGATTGCCGGACCTTTCTTCCACGCAGTTTAAGTTTGGTGTTGTTGCCGTTGTCACAAAAATGTGATCCTCCGCCGTCAACACTATCCCATTCTGCTGCTGCCCAGATGGGTGGTTTGTCTTGGTCTGGCACCTCAGCTGAGACCTGTCCATCTTGGGAGACCCTGCCAGTAGTTAAACTACCGATAGTTTAGCTCTCAGCATCACTGATGCACACAAGCCCTCACAGCACGACAAGCTGCAAGTACTAGGGCTTATAAAATCCATTCAAAAACGAGGGTCTTAGACTTTAGGAAAACTAACTTTGTAAAGATGGGACAATACCTCAGAGAGTCACTAGCGGGATGGGAACAACTGGGGGATGTAAGAAAAACAGTGGGCAAAAATGAAAGGGGACATTTTAAGGGCAACAAACCTTTTTGTTAGATTCTCAGAAGAAGTAGCTGAAAAGATGAAGAAAAAGAGGGAGGCTTTCATGAAATACAAGAGATTACAGAGAGTGGAAGACAGGCATCTATATTTGGAAAAACATAGAGAAGCTAGCAAAGTAGTCAATAAAGCAAAGGTACAAAAAGAAGAAGAAATAGCCAGTGCAATAAAACGTGGGGATAAGACATTTTTCAGATATGTTAGTGAGAGGAGGAAGGGCAAAAGTGGTATTGTCCGACTCAAGGGTGCAGGGGAGGAATATACAGAAACTGATGAGGATAAAACAGAATTGCTTAACAAATATTTCTGTTTTATGTTCACAGATGGAAGGCCAGGAGCAGGACCTCAGAAAACATCCACAAATAGGAACAGAAGTGACGGGGATATCAAATGATTTTCAGAAGGCTGTTTTCATGAGGAACAAGCTAAACTAAAAGTAGACAAAGCCATGGGTCCAGATGGGATACATCCAAGAATACTGCGGGCACATGGGGGCATTCTAGCGGCTCCACTGTATAACCTTTTCAATGCCTCTTTGGAGTCAGGAGTGGTGCCAGAGAACTGGAGAAAGACACATGTGGTCCCTTTACACAAAAGCAAACGTAAGGATGACATAGGTCAGTTAGTTTAACTTCTGTGGTTAGTAAATTATTGGAAAGGCTACTAAAGAAGAGAATATTGAGGTTTCTGGAGTCCAATGGATTGCAGGATCCAAGGCAGCATGGATTCACCAGAAGTAGGTCTTGTCAGACAAATCTGAGATTTCTTTGGCTGGGTGACCAGGGAGTTGGACCGAGGTAGAGCCCTAGATGTGGTGTATTTAGGTTTCAGTAAAGCCTTTGACACAGGCAACTTATAAACAAACTGAGCACCCTAAAGTTACTGACTGGGTTAGAAATTGGTTGAGTGGGAGACGCCAAAGTGTACGGATAAATGGAGCTCAATCTGAGATGAAGGAAGTTACCAGTGGTATGCAGCAGGGATCTGAACTTGATCTGATTTTGTTTAACATCTTTGTTAGTGATATTGTGGAAGGACTGTCAGATAAGGTTGGCTTGTTTGTGGATGATACCAAAATCTGCAATAGAGTAGACACCTAGGAAGGAGTAGATGGCATGAGGAGCGATCTAGCTAAGCTTGAAAAATGATCTAGAATTTGTCGGCTGAAATTTAATGCTAAAAAATGCAGTCATGCATGTAGGCTGCAAAAATCCAAAGGAGCTGTACAGTGTAGGGGGTGAGGTACTTCTGTCCACAAAAGAAGTGTGGGATCTGGACGTAATTGTGTCTGACGATCTTAAAGTAGCTAAACAGGTAGAAAAGGCGACTGCGAAAGCCAGAAGGATGCTTGGGTGTATAGGGAGAGGAATGGCCAGCAGAAAAAAAGGAGGTGATAATGCCTCTGGTGTGACCTCATTTGGAGTATTGTGTGCAATTCTGGAGACTGCATCTTCAAAAGGATATAAGCACGTTGGAGTTGGTACAGAAGGTGACTACTAAAATGCTTAGTGATCTTCGTTAAGAAGCATATGAGAACAGATTTCAAGACCTTAAAATGTATACTTTAGAGGAAAGGCAGGCTAGAGGTGATATGATAGAGGCATTTAAATACCTCTGTGGCATAAATGCACAGGAGGGTCTCTTTCAATTGAAAGCAAGCTCTGTTATGAGGGGACATGGGAAGAGAGTGAAAGGGGATAGACTGAGGAGTATTGAATATCCGGGCCAGCCAGATAGCAAAGAAGCTAAGCGGGCAGCAGCAGCGATATTCAGCAACTACTTGACTAGCTTCTGCGGAAATGTTAGGCCAGTCTTTTGCCACTCTATGAAAAACCGGGCAGGGGCTCACTATCGTTGCTGCCTGGTGCTGGAATTCCGCAATACTAGCCAGCTAGCACGGGGGCATACAGCGGCGGCACCCACAGATATTCAGCGGCACTAAACACTGAATATCCCGGTCAATGCAATTAGCATGGTTAGCAAGTCTACACTTTGAATTTGCTCCCCACTGTGTTTATCCCACTCCTTTTTGAAATCCAGCATCATTTTTGTTTCCACCACCTTCTTCAGAAGGGTATTCCAGGGACCAACACTCTTTCTATGAAGAAATATTTCCTGATACTGCTTTTCAATCCATTCCGCATCCCTTTATTTGAAAAAAGCTCATTTGTTCTGTAATAAACAGATGTTTGAAACAAGTAGTGAATGTGTTTCCCCTTCACCAGTAGTAAATGTGTTTAGTTTGTTACAGGGAATTTGTGCTGTTGCATGGGCTTAGAATTTTCTTACATTTAGGAATTAATTGCTTTGCCTGAAATAGGAAAGAGAAGAGCCAAGTTCCAAAAGGTTATGTCGAAGCTTGCTAATCCTAGCTGACGTGTTTCTTCTTTGTTTAAGCTTGAGAATCTTAAAGGCGCATGAAGACTTGACAAACAGGATTCAGTTTGCTTGAAGATTATGTTTAAGTCGCTGGATTTCTTTCCTAACCCAAAGAAAGTAGTTGTGAAGATGACCATAATTATGCCTTTGACTATGCAACTTTCTTCTTTAGAGGGTTGCTTTAGAATGACTACAATAATAGGAAAAACCTTAAGACATGAATTAATACTATAGCTTAGGGGCTGATTCTATAAAATGGACAGTTACACCTTAGAAATGAGCACAAGTCCCTATTCTAAAGGACTTGCGTGCACACTATAGCTGGTCACTATTTGTAAATACATGCATAGGTCCTATCGAATGTACTTTCGGTTAGGGTGGGTATGTGTGTTTTCTCCAAAAGTGGGGAGACTAGGAGTAGGTGCATCTCTATGTTCCTTTTCTATAAAGTACACGCTTGTACGTTACTTTATAGAATAGACCCCACATATGCATGTTCGAAATGCATGATTCCTACATGGAAGATTATAGAATTACCCTCTACAAGACTCATTGGGTCAGCCTAGTGACTCAGTAGCAAATATTATGCACTGCCCTGAGAGAACCTGGATTCAACTTCCTAGCCAGGACTCTATTGAAGCTGGTGGTGCTGCAAGCCAGCGTTCAATAGGAAATTGTGCATTTTATTTGAAATGGCATGATAAATATCAAATAAATTTCCTATGTAATCTGAACACAACACTAAAATATCCAAAATTCAGCTTTCTCCTAGTTTTATCACAGGCTGGACTTGAACCAATGACCTTTGTGTTAAAAAGACAGACATCTTATAGAAGAGCTATCACATTGCTATGGGTTGGGGGGGATTTACTCCAAAGATTTTATTTTGCTATGCTCTTGTGCTAGAAATTCTGTGAAACCATGTCTAAGTATACTTTCAGAGACATTTACTAAGCCTAATCCAGATACTGGTTGATCATCACTAATTAGGCAATCAGGATCTGATTTAGACTTGGGAAATGTCTCTGATAGTGTGCTTAGACTTGGTTTCATGGAATTTCTAGCACCAGAACATGGCAAAAGAGAAATCTTTGAAGTAAATCTGTATGTCAGGAGTCAATAAATTCACAAGGCTAAAAATCCAGTTAGCGTTCTTCATAGAGCTTCAGAACAGACAACCTTTGAGCCAATCAGGAAACAGGAAGATCACCAGTAATACAAGAGCAGGCTGGCTAGAGACAATCATCATGAAGATGTGATAGTTCTTCTGTAAGATATCTGCCCTCTAATCCAATGTCACTTGAATCCAGCTTCAAGTTAAGGGGGAAAAAAGTTAGATAGTCCTTTTATTTACCTGAAACTTCTAGTAACCTTTGAGCTATGTTTTTCATTTGTACAGCACAGCTACCTTTTTATTTAACAAAATTGCCCTGAAATGAAAAGTTATAAAAAGAAAATTGAAACCACCTGAAAATGTATTAAAATGAAACAAAATAAAACAAAACAAACCTGCAAACACAGGAAACTAAACAAATGAATTTTTTTTCCTGCACACCCCTAATGTTCACAGTCCACGAGGAAGGTTTGAGTCATTGTTCAACGGCAACATTTAAGACCCTTAATGCTTAGCAAGTGCTAATGGGCATTTCTGCCACCATGCCAATTACAATATAATGGGCAGTGGCAGCAGATAGTGCATGCTAATGACATTAGCATGTACTAAGCATTAGTTAATGGAGTTCCCAGTAATTAGACATGTCCACATCAGTTGGGTTCAAGAGGGGTCCCTGGTTTGTGGTTTGTGACTGAGCCATGGTTAGTGGAGGATTATAAATATAGCAAAATCCTTGAGTTGCTGTGAGTGAATAGATGGTGCCATGTCCTATTCCAATTTCCAACAGATCTAAAAGTAAAAAAAAAAAAAAAAGCAGGGAAAATTTGCTTGGTCAAAAAAAATACCATATTGCCAAGAGTAGCAATAATATCATAAAATTCATTTTTCTTTCATTTTTACTTGATGCCCATGGTTGTTCACAAGGTTCTACTTGGCAGTCATTAGGAGTTGAAAGGCTGTCTTGTTTATTCGTAGCAAAAATTGTTGTTGCTGTTAAAGTCAATGTCAAGTTATGGTGACCTTCTGGATAGTTGTCCAAACTATGTTTGGTCTTCAGTCAGTCAGCTAATTGCTGATAGAGTGGCATCCATAGCTACTGTTATTGTATTGATCCATTGCATTGCTGGCCTTCCTCTTTTGTGTTGACCTTCAGTCTTGCCAAGCATGATGTCTTTTTCGAGTGATCTCTTTCTTTGCATTATGTGTCCAAATTATGAAATCCAGTCTTGTCATTTGAGCTTCATACAGTCTTGCTTTTCTGATAATTTGTTTTATATATAAATAAAAAGATAGAGGGGAAGTATGCAGCCTTGTCATACGCCTTTGCTGATTTTAAACCATTCTGTTTCTCCTTGTTCTGTTCAAACTGTTTCTTCTTGATTAATGTAAAGGTTGTGCATGACAATAGCACAACCATGCTTAATGTGGCCCAGAGTTTTTCATGATTTACACAATCAAAGAATTTGCTGTAGTCAATAAAACACATGTATTACTTGCCTTTTCAATGATTCATCTTATATCCTTGCCCTTTCCTGAACCCTGCTTGCATTTCAGGCAGTTCTCGTTCCACGTTCAGTTGCAGTCTCTACTTAATGGTTTTGACATGTGGGATCAGAGCAACCGTGTGATAGGTGATCCGACTGTGAAACCTTTCTTCAGTAGTGGTAAGAACACAGATCATTTCCAATCAGTTGGCTATGAGGTTGTCTTCCAAACTTCCTGACAAAGCCTTGTAAGTGTTGTTAATTCTGTATCTAATTGCTATAATACTTCAGTGGGAATGTCATCAGTGCCCAGTACTTTGTTCTTAATGCTTTCAATGCTGCTTCAACTTCTTCTTTCATCACCAGCAGTTGGTGATTGTAACGTACAGGTTGAAATAGCAGTCAATCCACTTGGTCTTTATGATATAATGACTCTGTATATTCTTTCTATCTTTTCTTGATCTTCTCAGCATCATTCAATATGGATCCTTGAGCATCTTGTAGCAATCCTGTTCGAGGTTGGAATTTTCTTCTTAACTCTTGTAGCTTTAGGAAAGCCAATCTTGTTCTTCGTCTGATAGCTTATGATTTTATTTCCTTGCATGTGTCATTGTAGTACTTTTTCTTGTCTCACCTTGCTGCACATTGCAAATCTCTTAAGTTCTGGGATTACTTCTATTTGTCCTCTGGCTTTAGCTTCTCTGTGTTTCTGAGCAATATTCAGAATTTTATGGGTCATCCATTTTGGCTGTTTTTTGCTTTTTTCACCTTTTACAGAGAATCTTTGCTTTTTTCAAGCGCAACTTTCTTGATGTCATCCCATAACTCTTCTGGTGCTCTCTCATTTGTATCCACAGCAACAAATCAATTTTTCAGGCAGTCTTTAAATTCCAATGATTTATTTTGAAGATCATATTTTGCTATATTCATGAGTGGCTTGCTCTTTTTCAGCTTTAGCTTGAGTTTGCATGCTAGTAGCTAGTGATCTGTACCACAGTCAGCTCCAGGTTTTCAGAAAATGAACTTTATGTATAATAAAACAATATTACGGTCAATATTCAGCTGGCGCTGGGGCATTAGTTTCTAAGGTTTGCTAATCTTAGCATGCATTAATTCAGGTCTTCACAAAGCCCAAGTGCCAGGTTGCCATGGCGACAAGAAATTTATACCTGGCGCCTGTGATTTGCCCCCCCCTCACCCCGATCATAAGCAGATAACTCCTCCTGCTCTGCCCACGGGATCCGATGTCCCGCGGGCAGAACAGGAGGGTTCTTTGCCACGATTGGGGGGTCAGAGGCAGTACAGTCCATGCGGGTCTGATCTGCAGACTGTCTGCTGTATCTAACCCCGATTGCGGCAAAGATCCCTCATGTTCTGTCCGCGGGAGATCGAATCCCCACAGACAGAACAAGGGGGGAAGCCCAGGGCAGCAGAGAACTGCGGGGATCAGAGCTTTCATTAAAAAAAAAAGATTGGGAAAGAAGAAGAAAAGATTTAAAGGAGGCAGTACCTTAAAATAAAGTACAGAGGATGGGTGAATGGCAGGCAGGGGGTGGGCCTGCTGGGTATAGGAAGAAGGTGAATGAGAGTCTGAAAGAGGAACAGATAATGGGGAGAGGTTGAAGTGGGGAGGGAAGAGTACAAGGTAGAGGTTAAAGGAATGAATGCATTTGGACAAAAATGACAATCCTGTATATGTCAAAGGGTGTATCCCCCATCCAGAACATACACGCAAAAAACCCTCCCCCACACTACATACACACACACATTTGCACAATAGACACACGCACAGGCACCTTTGAAAATATTGTGCAGACACACACAGAGGCGACGCACACATTTGCACATATATACACCTCACCTCTGCACCACACATCACATACACACACACACACAGGCAACCGACCTCTGCGCCACACACAGCGGCTTTCCAGCTCTGCAGCACACACACACATGCACCACAGCCCTGTACTCACCACCACATCCCACACACAGGCACACCACCGTTGCACCACACACCTACAAAGACACTTGCTATCTGAAGCTATAACTATTGTTATCTAAAGATGATGCATGGTGTAGGAACTCTGGTGCTGATCTCAAGAGAATATGAGACTAGCGCGAGAGAACCAGAGGAGGCGGGGATGAAGAGGTCATAGGCACCGGCTCCTAAGATTTTGACCTGGCTCCTAAATCCACACAAAATTTGTCAAGGCCTGCAGAAATTCATTAGTAATGTGTATTGAATAAAATGGGACCTGCACTAAAATAGCACGCATTGTCTTAAATTAACACATGTTAACATTAGAACACCTTAGTAACTAGCCCTCATAATCACCAGCTTCAAATGCCAGACAAATGTATATGGGTAGCAATGCTGAATATATGTGCTGGCCAGCTACTGTACTGGCATTATTCATCTACTTTAGGTCTAAACTAAATCAATCAATTATCTGTTTAGCAGCTGAATATTGTCTCTAAACTCCATTGGCTCCCGATACAAAGTAGACTCACTTACAAGTTATTACTACTGACATTCAAGGCCATCAAAGGGCTCTCATCTGAGTCACTAACGGATCTGATCCAGATGACACCTCAAAATAGGGACAGACGGTCAGTAACACTCAACACACTTGTAGTCCCAAAATCAATTTCACACTGCACCAAAGCAACAGCAGACAGGGCTTTCCTGTGCCCTAAGGTGTTGGAACAGCCTCCCTCAAAACATCCGAGCAATCCCGGATCTATTGCAATTCAGAAAAGCCTTGAAACACCACCTCTTCCTCTTGTATTACCCAGTAACCAATGCAGTTATTTCAACCACCTCACAGACCTCCCAAAACCCATAACGCTGAAACCAAGAAATGTTCATGATTCTGTTTTTAATTTGTAAATAGTTACCCCTGTTATCCAAGTTACTTTTGCCTGTTCAACTGTAAACACAAAGTACCATCGGAAATGTGTAAATTCTTTGTTCACTGTAAACCGCGCTGATGCTGAATAGTGCGGTATAGAAGAGACTATAAATAAATAAATAAAATAAATAAAGGTATAGAGTCTGATATTCTTTTGGGATGGGTCTGCTCTGCTACGGCGTATGGCCATCGCCGCTGAACTTTAACCCCGAATATTCAGTGCTGGGGGTCATACGAGGCCCCAGCATTGGATATTGGGATTGCTGCGCAGCCCACAAACCCACAGAAGTTAACCGGGCAGCGGCAAGATTGAGCCACTGCCCGATTAACTCCCATGGGTACAGATAGGCTAGCTTGCATCTATCTGTTACCTGCGGGTGCTAACTGGGTAGAGGTGCAATATCGCCATTGCCTGGTTAATGACTGCTGTTGCCTCTGTTCCTCCCCGGACAGCCCATGACACGCCCCGATGCTACATGGTTAGCATCAGAGCATGTAGCAGAGTTAACCGGGGATATTCAGTGGTACTAATCATATTAATGCTGCTGAATATCCCTCTAAGCGGCATTTACACGGTTTACAGGTCTATAGCTGTGTAAATGCCTTTGAATATCAGGCCCATAATTTTTAAAGCCGCTTTAGCTACACCCTTAGTCTAGCCCACATTTATATGCTTAGTATCAGCGTATTTAGCTATTTGGATACCATGATGCTATCCGTGCAACTTTTAAAATTTAGTGAACATATAATAAAAATTAAACATATTAAGACAAAAAGGTATATTAGTGAATAAGAACAAGAGAGGGGCATTAAGACAAATCAACGTGCAACTTCATATTTCAAGGCAAAAGGGATATGCAGAGTCAAAAACATTTTAGTTTGTTTTTAGATTTTTCAGAAATGTTTGCAGTTTTGGAGTGTTTTGATTGTTTCACACATTTAGGGGCCCCTTTATTAAACAGCGCTGTAGTGTTGCCGCAACACTACAAGAGTGCAGGTGCACTATGCAGGAGGCAGTGACTGCAGATATTGCAGGTCTGCTACCTGTGCAGCGCTCACTTTACTCACTCTCCGCTCCTAATCCTCCCACTTGCAACTGTACAGTGTCATGGACAGTTCGTGCCAAACTCCAGCTGTCATGGCTAGCTGTCAATGTGTGTCCAAAGTGTCTTTAGTGCACGCCAGACCCATGCTTACAGCTAGGGTCCTTCAGTAAAAGACACCCTTAGTTCAATAAAAATGTCAATGCAGATTAGAAATGCATTCAAATCTGTTATACATATGTTAGCTTTAGGTTAATATGTATTTAATTTGTGTGTGCGCTAAATGTAACGTGCTCTATTGAACAGAAAGTGTGTTAACGATGCAAGTGGGCTCTTGTACTCGAAAGAGTGCACCTTAATAAACCGGTTAGTCTATAGCTGCTACCTTCCTCTATAATTTATATTTTCTGAGATTTGGAAAGGAACACAGAAGTGACTAAGGGGTATGCTGACTAAAACACTGTAGTTTGCACTGTATTCAGCCCCAAAATATTGTGCAGCGGAGTCGGAGTCATCTAACAAATGGGGGCGTGCATGGCATGTCCCCTTTCAGTTATCATGCATCCAGTTCTACCTCCCATGCTAAGCTGTTTGCTGTGATTATAGATGCAATTACTGTCACCCATTGAGGTGGCATCGCCGACGTTGACACCCATGCTAACCTCAATGCACAGCCATACTCTGCCCCTAACCTGCCCAGTCTCTGCCCCAACTCGAGCTAAGTATCAGGGCAGACCTGGCATGAAGTAAACTCCATGCTGTTAGTAAGCATGGCCCCTAAGAGTGTCCTTCCAAAGTTCATGCAAAGTATAGGAGTCAAACTTATTTATTGCACTGGATTTAGCTCGCGGCCTTACATCATAGTTCATAGCAAGTTACATTCAAGTACACCAGGTAATCTTTTCATCAGACTAATCTTTTACGTACACACATTATCACCCTTTCCTTTATCATTGAGTAAACCTAAATGCATTTATAAACCAAACATTCTATATATGAATGCCCATGGGGTGCTGACATACACAGAACAGCGAGATCTATAGTTTCTGCTTGTCCTGGCCAAGTTCTTTATTTTATTTATTTATTTGACAGTTTTTCTTTTCTGCCTTCTCATTAAATCAAATCGGTTTACATTATAACACACTTATTAGGAACTTATTATGCAACACATATTTACAAACTTCTTATGAGGCTCGGTGGGGGGGACATGTGAGAGGTGCACTGAAGCATAACTTATTTACAGAGAACATAGATACATAAGTATTTGGTGGAACATAACGTATTTGGTGGAAGGTCAACTGTTCAAGAGTTAGGTGGGATCATTGAATTGATCAGCAAATAGGAAGGTCTTTAGTTGTTTTCTGAAGTCCTTCAAGTCAGTGGTGGACCTCAATTTCCCAGCGAGAGTGTTCCAGATTGCAGGTGCAGCGAACGAGAATGCTCTCCTTGTGGTTGATTCTCTTGCTCCTTTGTATGCAGAGGGTATAGGAATGGTGTCTATCGTGCTTTGTCTCTTAGGCCTTTTGCTGTGACTGGTGTCTAACATCTCCTCTAGGACCTCCGCTGAGATGTTGATTTTTATTTTGAACACAGTCAGGGCAGAATTGTATCTAGCACGTGCAGTAATTGGGAGCCAATGGATTTGGTGAAAGAGGGGTGTTATGTGATCTTGTTTATTTGAATCAGTGATGATTCTGGCAGCAGTATTTTGAACTAGTTGTAGAGATCTTGTAGCTTGCTTAGGTAGACCTTGATAGATGGCATTACAATAGTCCAGGATAGGGTTGTAATTGCTTGACAAACTGATCTGAAGTGTTCCTGGTTAAGGAGCGGCTTGAGTCTACCTATGGTGGCAAGCTTGTATAATGCGTTCTTAGTGATCTTATTGATGTGGGGTTGCAGGCTTAGATGACGGTCAAGAGTTACTCCAAGGCATCGAACTTCATCCTCAATAAGGATGATAGAGTCCGCCACAGTTATTGAGGTAGGGAGGGTGGACGTAGTATCCCGTGTGATGATTAGTGCTTCAGTCTTTTTCATGTTTATGTTTAGATTATTGTTGGAAAGCCAGAGGGATAGCTCTTGTAGACAGTTTGTCATGGAGGAGTAGTCCAGAGAGTCTAGGCTGATCGGGGTATATGCCATGGTGTCGTCGGCATAAATAGAGTATTGTAACTTGTGCTTTTTGAAGATATTGCAGACTAGCCATATGTAAATGTTAAAAAGAAGGGAAGAGAGGGAGGATCCTTGGGGGACTCCTTGTGTTGCGTGAAATGGAGCAGAGGTGTAAGGTCCTACTTTGACCTTCTGTTGTCTGGCACTGAGGTATGATTGGAACCATTTGTGGGTGGTGTTGCATAGGTCAATGTCTCTTAGTCTGCACAAGAAGATGTTGTGGGATACCGTGCCAAATTCAGAGAAGATGTCGATGAATACTAGCAGGAAACCAGTTTTGATATTGTCGATTCCTCTGAGTAAGGTGTCAAGTTGGTAGATGAGAAGAGTCTCAACACTGTGGTTAGGGTAAAATCCATGTTGGTGCTGGTCTAGTGGAGCATGTGTGTCCAGGTGATCTTGGAGCTGTCTCCGTACTGTTCTCAATAAGTTTGGTCAGAAACGGAAGGCTGGATATAGGTCTGTATGTAGCAGGGTCTGTGGGGTTCGGTGAAGTTGTCTTCAGAATTGGCCATATTTTAGCTTCTTTAAGAGCAGTGGGCATGTTTCCTTGAGTTAGGGAGGCAGCTATTAATCCTTGGATGAATTTGACCAGCTCTTCTTTTGTTGATTTTATCCAGGCCACTGGGCAGGGATCTGATGGAGCTGTGCTGGAGTTTAGCTCAGTGATTGTGCGAGTAACCTGCTCAATTGTGGGGATGTGGAATTCACTCCATTTGTTTGGTAAAGTAGTACCGATGTCTTGCATGGAAGAGGAGGTATTGGTGGTGTCTTTGGTTCTCACATGGGGGGTTGTTCTTGGCAAGGAGAAAATCTGCAAATATCTGTGGGTGAATCTTATCATCATCCTTTTGTGATGGCTCCTTTATAAGGGACGGACTATCTCAAAGAGCTCCCTGGGCTTGTTGCTAGCTTTTAAAATGAGGTTGATATGATATTGCTCCTTTTGATTGTTGATCAAGTTGTTGTACTTCTGTTGCATTACTTTGTATTTTTGCAATGTGCTATCTGAGCGGTCGCATCTCCATTGCCGCTCCTTCTTGCGTAGATGTCTTTTAGATGCTCTAACTACCTCCGAATACCAGGGAGCAGGATTCCTTCTGGTAGTCCTTTGATTTGTGCTGTCTTGGTCGGGTGCTCTAGCTGCTGTGCTAATGGTGGTGTTCCAATTGTTTATTGCATTGTCGAGATCAAAGCAGTCTTGTGGGAGGTTATGTAGGATGTCACTGAGGGACGTGTCTTTGTCAAAACCCTTGAATCTTCTTGTCGGGTTGATTTTCTTGTGTAGTTCTTGTGAGGGAGGGAGCTGGATTTTAAAATTTATGGCATGGTGGTCTGACCAGGGTATAGGTGTTACTATGGGAGTGCTTATTCTGTCCTGTTCTATGAGGCTCTTAGCTGCGAATATAAGGTCTGGGGTAGATACACAGAGGTGTGTAGGTTGCGTTGGTATATAGCAGAGTTGAAGAGATTTCATAGCTTGATAGAAGGCTCTTTCATCTTTCTTAGATGCTGAAGTGAGGTTTAGATCACCTAGTGAGATCAATGATTTGTAGGGTGACTTAGCAGCACATAGTGATTCAAGTATTATGGAGGTATCTTCAGCCACTGCACTAGGAGATCTATATGTTAGGCAGATAGCTAAGTGCTTGTTTTCGATATTAATTATCTCGCAGCTTTTGGAGCTTGTGGTCTTAAATTTGAGATCCGTTCGAGTTAGGATAAGAACTCCTCCTCTCCTCTTATGTGTGCAGAGGCAGTTATATGGCGTATGTGTAGTTGGAGTGATTTGATTCAGAATAACTTGGTCTGTGTTCTTAAGCCATGATTCCGTGATGCAAAGGATGTCAGATTGGTGGTATTGGATGTGGTCTGTAATTGTGTTCATCTTATTGCGAATGGAGTGAGCATTAATCAGGCCTATTTTGAGGGGGTATTGATGCCAGCTTGTGGTGTAATGTAGCGTGAGAAGCTGGTTGAATTTTTATCAGTCTGGATGTCCTCCTGAATGATTGCTTATAAGTGGCTTGCCAATCTGGATGGTAGAGTTGTATGACTAGAGGATGTGTCTGCATGGTATGTAATGAGGCAGTTGTGAAATATGTGGCCTTAGTGGGTCTGCATAGAACACCAAGTATGATGATGAGGGTCAGAAATTGTTAGTTTAATATGAGTCTGTGCATCTTTGCTGTTTCATGAGGGAGTAATTGGTAAGATTATCAGTGGCGGAGTGCAATAGAGCTTGGGTGCACTGCTTACTTTACGCTGTCTTCAGACTCTTTCCTGGTCAGCTGATATGCTTACAACTCATCCTGGTCAGCTGATATGCTTACAACCTGGAAGGATGATGGTTGGTGATAGGCACAATTGAGAGGTCTTCTGTCTATGCCTCCGTTACATGCCTAAGGGCCATGCCAAAGGA
The DNA here is from genome assembly GCA_033557465.1 of Ichthyophis bannanicus. NCBI lineage: Eukaryota > Metazoa > Chordata > Amphibia > Gymnophiona > Ichthyophiidae > Ichthyophis > Ichthyophis bannanicus. Next base: position 234,852,672 of record CM066043.1, on the reverse strand, counting down.
CCCTCAGGAGCGGGCCCGCCAAGCACAGTCACGCCTGCAGTGTGCTTGGCTTTATTTCCAGCAGCAGGGTTCCCGATTGGATGATGGCGGTGGAGGAGGAGTGCTGACTTGCTGCTGCTGCTTCCCCGATTGCTGATCGGAGGTCCAGCGAAGATGGAGGGTCCAGCAGGAATTAATTTCAATACCTAGTGCTAGCAATGGCAAGAATTACAATCTAGGGAATATGTTTACTAAAGAGCAGTAAGGGAGTACTGGATTACGAACGTTAATGGCAGCATTAAGGGAGTTTACGTGCGATAAAGGATGGGGTGGGAGTAGGCATTCCAGCGGTAAGGGCACTTGGCTCCACTTAACGGGCGCTAACAGGACATCAGGTGGTAAGACGGCAAGCATGCAGCTTAATGCCCTGAAAATGGCAGTCACCTTAACGCAGGATAAGGGAGCTCTTGTGAAAGTCACATTTTAGGTGATGGATGGAAGGAAAGGTAGAAGCTGATAGACATGTCAGATCTATATGTATCCTACATGTTATTCAGTAAGTGGAAGGATATTGTAGAAGGCAGTTGTACTGTATCAGTGAGGGGTGCTCATGTAATCTGCTGTAATGTCAATGTGTGGCATAAGACTGGGACGAAGTGTGCCCTGGTGGAGTCAGCATGGTCATGATGTGGGCATCAAAAGGATGACTGAGCAGGAGTGGTGACGTGCAGGTCATTCACAGGAGAGTTGTGAGTGATACGTCATAATGAATAAAATATTCCTAGGTGGGCCATGGTGTAGCAGCTGGCAGGACTGTACATGATGGGTATATGCTGATGGATGGGCTGAGGGATGGATAGCAGTAGATGAGAGTGCGGTATGACCTTCCTGCCCCAATGTATCTGATGTGACTGTACAAATGCAGTTGTAGTGTTTGTGAAAAAAGAGTAGTTGTGCCATGGGGAGGCTCCAATAGCAGCTATATGGGTATGACTGCTGCCATACAATCATCCTTGTCCGACAAAAAAAATGTTCTAATGCTGTTGGGGATTTGTTTGATCATTTGAGGAGAGGAGCCTGTGTTCTTGTTTGATTCTATGTATTTGGGCGGTAGTGTTTCCTTTGCCCTGGGCTTTTGATTTGTTGGATACAATCATCCTGACACATGTGCATATAACTGGACAAGTGCCTCTCATATTGACCATATGGAGAAAGTAAGGATGTGTGATGATCTCTGCAGGTGGCCATCCGAGGAGTGGGATGTGCTTGCATGTATTGCATATATGTGATGGAACCAAAGATGTTCATTCACAGTTATGATGAAATATTCCCATCATGTACAACTTATGTGTCATATATATGCATGTCTGACTCTTTGCAATGAGCTACAGCAGACCCAATAAAGTCATGATGTCAGATGGGCATGATAGTAATGTGCATTGTTTGCAGACCCAATGTGCTATCGTAACACGTAAAACATAATATTGATGTATGTCTTCAAGTCAATGCAGACCCTGTACTGTATACTGAAGTGAGTTTCCCACAGCCACAAAGAGAACAAGTGGGATTACAAACCCTGGTCTATTGCTTACTGAGCCAATGCTCTAACCATTAGGCTACACCTCCACACCTTTCTCCACAGCAATGTCTAGAAACAAAAAGACTGCAGGTCTCTGCCTGCAATGGCCAAAGCCCAGGACATGAACAATGTGGCTGGCACATTCTGAGACTGTGGTAAACCATAGCTAGGACTGCCCACAGTCTGCATAACAGACACACAGCTGCAGAATACATCTCTTGTCCAACGGCCAAGCCACATGTGAGGGCAAGATGCCCTTCCCTCTACTGTACCTCCAACGTCAAACAACAGTCACACACAGAGGTCCGCTGGGCTATAGTGTGGCACTAACCCCTGAGGCAACACATGTGCAGGGCATGCAGTCCTGCTGTACACTGCAGGATAGGTACATTTGCACATACGCCTAACTCAAACCACATTCATGTCCCATGAGATCCATCACAGACTATCTTGCCCTCTTTGGGGGACCATGCACACTACTTCCACCATCATAGAAGAAATGCAGGTACTGGGCAATACTCCAGTGATCACAGTCACCACTATGGCTGCAATTGGGGCTCCAGGTGTTGGTATTGGTTAGCTCCATTATCCATGATGCACCTCACAATCTAAGCAGATTTATGCAACTGTTGCCCATATGTAAAATGCAGTGATGCATCACATCAGCTCTGTAATATGCAGGGACATTGTGTGCCTCCTGCACATAACAGCCACCGTATGTAAAAATGACATGTTTCAGTAGTCACCCTACATGTGAGTAAGGGCACACATCACCTGGTCCCCAGAGGGAGCAGTGCAATAGTTGGACTCTTCAGGTTTTGGATTGGATCTAGATCACTGCCAGTATACTACAGATATTGTTTGCTGTGTGTGATGCTAGTCATTCGGTATCCTGTTCAATTACAGTATGTAGGAGTTGCCTGTCCTATCTGGCCCTTGTGTCCTGGACCTGTTGGCCAGGGACACTCCTATAACATCTCATGCCATTCCCTAAGGTTGCAGCAGCTGTTTCCATGGAACCAGAATTACAGTGAGTGTTGTCTAGGTAGAAACGGGGGGGGTGCTGACACCAAGCAGAAGACCATAGTTATGAGCAGGTTACCAACAGCCCAAGAACACCTGCTAGCCTCTCTTTCTCAGAATTCCAGTCAGAGGTAGCCTGCATATGTTGGGCAACACTGGACTGTGTTGGCCACTCACATACCATCTGTGCCCAGTCTGATAGTCGCCACCCAGAGCATGTACACATAGTCGCCATGACAACATTGGCTTTATACAAACAGCATGGACATCCAACAGCCTGACTATGATTGGACTGCCAAAAAAGAAACAGCACCCATATCACTGCAGCTTGACCCTATATAGCAGCATGTGAATACATAGCCGTGACATGGTTATTGCTTTGGATTTAGCCCTCATCATGAACAGATGTGTGCACCCAGGCCATGTTTGTGGCAGACCCATGATAAGATGGGTCAGACATTTACTTAACCTCTGACCCATATACATCCTGTGCAAACCGCCCTGTTTTAGGCAATACCCAGAATCCTCTGCTCCTCGTTTTGTACTCTTTTATTTTGAACTTGGGGACAGCTTATGCAATGCAAAGCACACTGGAAAGTGGGCCAAGACAGGCACAGTGGCCTATATCTGTCAGATACCCAAATACGGTATCCCACTACGCAGATTTTGGCAGTGAGCATTGAAAATAGTGCTATGCTTGTACACCCATATAATGTCATGTCCCTAGCCATGGACATTGAAAAACTGGCCAGTGCAGCACATGCACTCTCCTACGTTGCATATGCAGTGCCCCCCACAAGAGCGCATGGAAGCATGGCAGGAGGACATGGGGTTAGATATTGGTACAGTTGTTGGCCACACATATGCCACCATTCTCTGCCTCTTTGTACTCTAACAACATCCATGTGACTGTCACACTTGGGACCCATGGGGAGCAGGTGAGGCTGTCATGCAGGCCCTCTGATATAACACAGGTAGATGCTGAGTAGGCCCGCATAGCTTCTGGGCATGTGAACATAGGCTTTGACCAGCAAAGCCACCCACGAAAGGCACATTCTCAACATGTATGGTATTGTTCCCCCCCATTCTAACATTCACCTCCAGGCACTGCCTTCCCATATGGTCGTAGGTGATGCAGAGACCAACATGACATCCTGTGGCACATTTCGGCAGCTGGAATTGTGCACATACCATTCAGAGGTTAGGGCCCACAGTCACAATCAGGCAAAGAAGTGCATTTTTATTTATTTTTTTATTTAACTAGGCCTATGTACTGCTTTTCTACTGGTCAAATCGGTGTACATTCAGGTAATGTATACATATTCCCTTGTCTCCGAGTTGCTCAGAATCTATGTTTTTGTACCTGAGGCAATGGAGGGTTAAGTGGCTTGCCCAAGGCCACAAGGAGCACCTGTGGGAAAAGAAACCCAAGTCCTTCTGGCCCAAGATTGCTGTTCTCTGGCAGGATTCAAACCCCTGGCCCTCCAGCCTGAGGTAACTTGCCCCAACCACTAGGCCACTCCTTTCTCATTTTCACTCTTTTGGCGTAATCGTTAATGTATAGGTCAATGATCATTAGACAGTGCTGAGATGGCGTATATTGTATGCAAATATGCCTGATATGGACCTGTCTGTATGTGCATACTGTGCATGGAGCAAAGAGTGTCCCGCATTGCATTCTGCGACTGCAGCATAGGACAAGAGCAACATGCATGCAAGTAAATCACAGTATCTTTCCAGTGTCACGATCTATGTGATTGATTTGGATATTCACAGAGGCCAGCCCTCCACTTGAGCCTAGTTCCCTGTAGGTTGCAGCTGCACCAAGTGGGCTGACAGTATTGCCATGGATACAGCTGTTATTGGCAATTGACATTAATCAGGCCTCTCACCTGTGCAAATTAGTGTGACCTGAGACCTGGAGGCTCGGTCAGAGGTGAGGGTTGCAACACATACACGTGTTCCCCATGCTCACCCCAGTCAAACCAGCAGGTGATATGGGAGCTGCATAGCAGTGTCATGTTGGAAGGTAAGTGTAGGGGAATACTGTGGGGATGTGCCCTGACGATGGTGTAACTATGAATGCATTACAGCGTCACAGCCACAGGTTGTAACTACATACTGAAAACTGAAAACTAAACTTATGCTTGTAAATGGGTCAAATACAGTATGTGGATTAGCTGAAAAGCTGACCTGCAGCATGTTGTATGCACAGCATTAAAGCCTGGGCATCACATGCATGCACAGTGCATTGCTGCAGCTCACAGTCCTCTGGAGACACACATATACACACACATTACCCCACTGGCTAAAAGTGGTGCAAGTTGGCATTCTTACCTGCTCCTAAGGCCTCCTTTAATGCTCCATCATTGTCAATGCCTGCTCAAAGTGCAGGTGCTATTAGCACACCCTGCAATGCTTGGATGCTGACACTGCCTGCTCAGTGTGCAGGCGCTATTAGCACACTCTGCAATGCTCAGATACTGTCAATGCCCGCTCAGTGTGCCAGTGCTATTGGCATGCTCTGCCATCCAGCTGTTGGTGGTGCAGCTTTTCAATGTGGCAGTTGAGTATGAGGACTCATGCTGGATGAAATGTTGGAAGGTTGCACATGATGATACAGTTCTGGAGATGTAGGATAAAATTAACATACTTAGACATACCATCCTTGCTCTACAGGTTGGTCTTGAATGCTTGACCCTTCTCTCATACACACACTGGCCATGTGTTTGGAGCCACAGAGCAGTCATGTGGGTTCATAAATCCATGGGTATATATGTGGTTATTGTCAGGATGCATGAGAGCATGAGGGCATGAGTTGGGATATGCCTGTGTCTGCCCAGATCTCTGCTAGCTTTGTGACACTTGTCTGTCAAGGTATGTTAGGTAAAGGTGGGAAAGGGACATCCTGTTAAGTCTGTATGTTGCACTGCAGTGATCTGTTGCTTTTTCAACTGACATTCATGTCTTACATATGGGATCTGTCCAGCCAAAGGTGCAGGCCATGATACATGAACACATACATTTCAGACCATGGATGACCTAGCAGAATGCCCAAGGTGCCCATTTCCTGGTATGTGCTTGTGAGCCAGTCATGGAATAATCTCTTATTTTGCAGACCACAATAACTATTTTAGGTGCACATGTGGCTTAGATGGTTGTAACTGACTGAGTACTTAGTTATGGGGGGTCACCAGTTCACGCACAGATTATGGTCATCATTTGGCAGGTGAAAGAGCAGTGTGGTCATTATTTCTCTGACATAGGCTGTAGTCATATGGCGTGGTCTTCCTGCCTCAGTGGCATATTTTTCACCCCACTCAATATGTGCAAGTGGGGGAGCATTCTGATCCCAGGGCCAGCCCATCCACTAGGCAACTAGCTGGGTTCCAGGGTCCACCAATCATGGTAGACAGCATGCCGGTCAATCCATCCCTCCCTGCAAGTGTGGCATAGCTGCCACTTCAGTGCTGCAGGCAACCTTATTGCAGTTGCACCCATGCAGCTATCCACAGCATGCTGCTCCTGCCCCCACCTCCAGTGGGGTATGTGGCACATGTGCTGCTGCCTTAGACCTCGGAAGGGAGGGATCACTGTATGCTGTGCTGTACCTACTGATGACATGCTTGGCATGCCACTGACAGTGGCAACTGCAGCGTTGCAGCTGACACACAGGGCTGGGACACAGATTTCTTCTGCACCAGGCCACAGCCGCTATGACTGCCACCTCTACCCTCACACAATGCTGACATAGCAGCATGGTGGCAACAAAACTCCTTTTTGACTTCAGAAGCCTGTATGTGTGCTGCCACTGTCACAGCAGTCATACCTGCCATTGCAGATGTACACCCTGGGCAGCCACCTCATCAGCCTGGTTGACCAGCCAGCCCCACTGCATCGCTCATGTGACTCCTTCTTTGCCAATTTGGCACCAACAACCTAGTGCCTTTTTTAAAGAGGGCAACATGTTGTTATTGCCAATGGAGCACTGCTATCACTAATTTGGAACTACAGTGGACGGAGCACATTGCATACATTTACATAGGCTGTCTTCTCTCAGAAAAAGCCCTTACCGCAAGCTTTCTGATGGTGTTAGGGTTCTCAGTGGTGGGATTTCTAACGCATGGTAAAACAAACCAGCGTTAAAGGGGCACATGCTATCCCTGCCCAGTTTCTGCCCCATTAACGCCCATTCTCCACCTCTTTTTACCTTAACACTAAGGGACCAGCTTCCGCACGTTAATCAAGCATTATCAGCGCTTTCTGAAGTATTAACCACACATGGGTATCGATAACACCTGTTAAAACGGCACCTTTGCTTCCTTAATGCCCTTTAGTAAACATACCCATTGGTGTTATTGAACATCGGAAAATGCCCTTTAGTAAAATTACCCATTGGTGTTATTGAACATCGGAAAATGCCCTTTAGTAAAATTACCCATTGGTGTCATTGAACATCTGAAAATGTTGCATTCCTTTATATGTGGGTATGATTTAGTACATGTGGAGGCCAATTCTGCTCGGAGCATATCTGGACATCCAAAATCTGGATGGGCCAGATTTGCACCTGATTCTGGACAGGGGCAGAATTGGGCCAAAGGATTTGCACAGGCAGGACAAGTACCGATTCAGGCCTGTGCACATACTGCACCCTCCCCATGCTCCTACATGGAGCCCAGTGCCATGGCAACACTGCACCCTCCCCATCTAACCCTCCCAATGCTCCTGCATGGAGCCCGGTGTGCCATGGCAATGGGGGACACCATGCAGGAGCCCTGTATCTTAAAAATATGGTGGTTACTTACAAGCCTATAAATACTTTGTACCAAGCAGGACATTAAGTGCTCTTGAGCATCTGCCCCTCATTAAGCTAGGTCCTCCAATTGTGCAGCATCAATGTCGAATGTGCTATGCCGTGCCGTGCCGTACCGTGCCATGCCATGCCATGCCATGCCATGCCAGCATCCAACAATCTATTGCCACACACATCCTTATTCCAAAAAGCAATCATTATTCCTCTCTAAAACTATGGCTATCTGGTCAGGAAGTGCTTAGTTGAGGCCCCCCCTATATTTAGAGTGAGTTCATGGGTTTGCATGAATGGTCCCATTTTAGACCTCCCCTGTTCTATACCCTCCCCTCCTCCTAAGAGGGCTTGAAAAGGGGTTGATTGGGGAAGCCTTCCCCCGCTCCTGGGAGGAGATCCTAGGAAGAGTTCCCAACTCTCCCTATTTATGTAAATATGCAAAAATTCTCCAGACCCAGAATCCACTCCTCACGATATTGCTGGCCTCCCATCACCAGCTCCACAGTCAGGGATTTGCTATCACTAGTTCTCAGATGGGGAAGACCAAATCCTGGTCTGCCCAACCTGCCACCACCCACGAAGGTGTACCTAGTAGGTACAGTATTAAGTGATTCTCTCTGATCAGAAGGAGAGGTGAGCACTCCTTATACCCAGGTTGTTATCTTACAGTGAGAATCATCATAGCCTTTCTTGTGGTGGGATGTGCACTTTTCACAAGTGCCCATAGAAATAAAATTGGCTATGGAGACATTTAATACCTGTTAATCCTTTTTAACCTTTAGTAAACGTGCTCCTAAGTGGTCATATGAACAGCAGGGTATAACATAGGGTTATGCCCAGGCAAAAAATGTTCAGTTTGTTTTCTTTTGTTGTGGGAGGGAAGGACTTTTTCACACAATTCCGATAGATACAAACACAAAGAATTATTTTTTGTCAGACCTTTTTACAGTAGGCGCTTGCCCAGATTTAACTAGTTCCCATATAGTCTACTTATAATGTGCTTAAAAGGTAAAACATCTCCAATCAAACTTTATAACAGTGCTGCCAAGCCCCCAAGTAATCAAAAACCTTTGTGGTAATTTACGTTTACAGAATGTCGCGTTTCAAACCTGCAGTATTACTATCAAGGTTCTGCTTCAGGGTATTACAGCCGCCAGTTATTAAAGTGTCACTTATCTTCAACCAAACTTCTTCATTAACATCAAACAACTCCTGCTTTGGCATATAATACAGCAAATTTTAACAGGAGTATTCACAGCACGCTCCTGGAGGAAGGGCTCAGTGATTAGAACAATGACCTGCTGACCAAAAGACCACTGTGTGATTCTCACTAGCGCCCCTTCAGCCTTAATTGCCTCTGAAGAAAGCTAGACAATCTACTTCCAATAACATCTTGCCAAGAAAACCCAGGGGCTGCTGAGTCACCAGGAGTCAGAACGCATGGCATTCTCTTCTCTGGGCTTCAATTGGCTTTTCTGTTTCCGACATTCATTTGAATAAAGCAATTCGCAACCTACATTAGAACTTTTCAATGCATGTACATCAATTGTACACATATTATTCATGGTTAATGCAGAGTTAATTTGTGCACACTTAATTTTTTAATGCATGCAATGAACCAAATGCATGCCCCTGAATGCATATCCTGAATTGTAAGTTTATCCATGTAGGGGGTAATTTTATAACAGGTTGCCTGGATGAAGAGAGTGCAAGAAGCCACTTATTTTTAGCATATCCTATGAAGACACATAGGCACTATAAAATACTGGGGGTAAAATGGGAGAAATTGCAGCGAGATTGCAGACGTGGACATTAACAGCAGCTCGGGTGCTAATATAAATGTACGCTGCCCTCCATATTTTATAAATAATGTGCACTTTGTGCAGCTGCCCATGATACACCCAGACTGCCTCAGATCTGACTACACACGAGACACACGAAAGTATGCACCTTCTTGTCCCTATGCATACTTCTATGCATCTAATTTTATACATTTTATAATTTATGATATTTTATAAATGTTATAAAATTACCTGGGTTAATTATATAGTGTGACAATGAGAGCTGTGATGACCCAATGGAAACAGAGGATAATAGTGACTATTATTTATTATTATTATTATTTATTACAATTTCTTATATACCGCACTATTGTCAGCGCGGTTTACATACAACAAAATGACCATAACAAACTGTTTGGCTTCACATAGAACAGGAGTAACAACTTGGATAACATGTTTTGCTTTACAGAGAACAGGAGTAACAACTTGGATAACGCGGGGGATGCAAACTGAACTACTTACATATGTACAATGAGATTGACTATGTCTTTAAGACAGGAGACAGGCAAGCTTTTCAGAGGGCTAAAGCTACAGCCAAGCAAAAGAAACACGTACTTGCTGAGGCTAAGCCACGCCCAAGCCCCAACGTGAGTGCAGGCTTGGACTTTAATGACAACCACCTGTGCAGAGATAAGGGTGTGGTAGCTAGGAAGCAGCCTTTTAAACCTACTTCAGTGCAGAGAGCAAGGGCAGTGAGAGAAAGGATGAAGGAAGGAGAGAGGAGCAGTTCCAGCAGCAAAGGAAGCAACCCTTGTGCAAAAGGTACGCTTGAGCCAGAGACCAGCAGATGTATAGCTGGGGAGATTGCTGGAGAGGTGGAGCAAAGTGCCGTGCATTGTGTGCAAGAGACAGTTCAGAAAACCCAAGCTGCCGGAAGGGGGGTGAAAGCTGTTACAAATGAACGTAACCAAGACCCAGCCAAAGGCAGAGACGTAGTACTGAACACAGCTGAAACAGTTAAGCTTTTGTTCCAGGGAAAGAAGCCCCACACTCCTGATAGAGCCAATGCCTACCAGGGAGAGCAGTTCTGGAAAGGACTTTTGAAGTTGCTACAGAATAGTAAGTTGGAAAGCATTATTAAAAATCCTGAAAGAGATAAGCAATTTGCAGAAGAGGAAGGCATGCAAATTGACACTCTTGAGTCAGATTCAGTGTATGACGAATCATCGATGGATTGTTCTTTTTGCATGAGGGAAATTGAAAGCTGCTAAGAAGGGTTGTAAAAACAACCTCTTGAAAAGCAATTTTTCCTTAGCCAGGAAAGTGCTAAGACCTTCTTTAAGCTAAAGAACTTTGCTAAGAACAGAGTTTGAATTAAAGCAGCATTATGGGAAAATGTCCAGAATTTACCTATGCTGAGATGTGTACTGAAAACAGCTGCCGTGTTTAAAAGAAGTATTTCAGTTCTTTAACTTCACATGTACTTTTGTTCCTGTAAGTTTTCTGTTTTGGAGAATAATCCTTTTGCCTGCGTTACCATTGAATTTAATGCGTGGAAGGAACCCAAAAATAAATTTCTTGTTTTTGCCTTAAACAACCCCAGTGGTCACACACTACTTTGTCTTTAATGAAAAGAACTACAAGTCCCAGGATTGCTTGCTGGAGACAGAAATAGTTTTATTTAAGGACAAATATGGCAGCCCTTTGCCTGTGAGCCACCGGCCCAGGCAGGGGGTCACGACAATAGAAACATAGAAATATGACGACAGAAAAAGACCACATGGCCTATCTAGTCTGTCCTTCCATATCAACAACTACAACAGTCCCCTTTTTAACTTTAGAGATCCTCTGTGTTTGCCCCATGCTTTTTTTGAATTCAGTTACTGTCCTCATCTCTACCACCTCCACTGGGAGACTATTCCATGGATCCACTACTCTTTCCGTAAAGAAATATTTCCGCATATCACTCCTGAATCTATCTCCCTTCACCCTCATCCCATGTCCCCTCGTAACAGAACTTGCTTTCAATTAAAAGAGGCTCTCTCCCTGAACATTTATGCCACAGAGGTATTTAAACATCTCAATCATATCACCTCTATCCCGCCTTTCCTCTAAGGTGTACATATTAAGATCCCTAAGTCTGTCCTCATATGCTTTATAATGAAGACCACTAATCATTTTAGTAGCCACCCTCTGCACCGACTCCATCCTGTTCACATCCTTTTGAAGGTGCGGTGTCCAGAATTGCACACTATACTCCAAAGGAGGTCGCACCAAAGACTTATACAGAGGCACTATCACCTCCTTTTTTCTGCTAGCCATTCCTCTCCGTATGCACCCAAGCATCCTTCTAGCTTTTGCCGTCACCTTTTCTACTTGTTTAGCTTTTTTAAGATCATCAAACACAACCACGCCTAGGTCCCGCTCTTCTTTAGTGGACAAAAGTACGTCACCCCCCTTATACTATATTGCTTCCTTGGATTGCTGCAGCCCAAATGCATGACCTTACATTTTTTAACATTAAATCCCAGCTGCCAAATTCTAGACCATTCTTCAAGCTTAGCTAGATCCCTCCTCATGTTATCTACCCCTTCCTGGGTGTCTACTCTATTATAGATTTTGGTATCATCCGCAGAGAGGCAAACCTTACCTGATTAGGTGTCAGCAGTTCCCAAAGCTGAGAAGGTTACTAGAGTTCAACAACCTACTCTGCTCAAGGAAATTTCTACTAAAGCACCAAAAAGAAAGTAACTTTTCTTTAAACATATACAAAACCCCTTTTAAGAGCTCCCAGTCAGAGAGCTATTAATTTAATAAAAATAAACCCTCAAATCCTTACCGTTGTTTATTTACTAAAGGGCGTTAGCAGACCACGCGTGTTTTGGTGCATGCTGAATATGTGCTGGGACACGCGTTGCCAGCTACTGTAAAGCTGGGCCCTGTCAGGTAGTGCATGATGATTCCCGCGCTGTCTAACTCACATTAGGGTTGTGAGTGGGTGGTGTAGGGGTAGATAGTGGCCATGGTGCTCTCCGTGCAGTTAATGCCAGATTCACACCCTGCGCTAACTGCATTAGCATAGGATCACCTAATGCCACCTTGATAGGTGGAGTTAATTGTACCTCCGCTTCTGTTGGCATATGATAAGGGACACGGCTCTGCGTTAACTGCTGGGGAAATGCTTTCCATGCCCCTGACAATTAACGCAGTGGTGTTGTACCTAAAGTGCCATAGTTTCGGTACTTTTTGCCACGTTAGATGCAATATCTTAGCACCTTTTAGTAAAAGGGCCCCTTAGAATGGTTTAACTATATTCTAAATAATACTAATAATAAATTTAGCCACTTAAAGTTAAAAATTTATATTTAGCAGTGCCATTTATATGCTTATCACGGAATATATGCATAATTTTATATGGATCTTATACAGTCACCGTCCCACTGAAAATTTACTTACTGGGACTGAAACAGAGAGTCTGAGTTCCACTGATAAGTTCATCGAGGGGCTGATCTTTGCAAACATTTTTCTTTCTGTTGTGTCTCAGAATAACCTTTTGCTCGTTCGTCGTTGCCTCTCTCATACAATAATGCATGTGCTTGCCAAAGTTTTCAAGCAAAGGAAATACAGAATGGGTATATGACACAAATTGCAGTCAGGGGTTTCCTGGGCAGTAGAACCAATTAATAGTTCAGCTACACGATTTGTAAAGGTTAGAGGTAGGTGTCTGCTTTCCGTGAAGTGACTGCATGCACAAGAAGCAATGCTATGATATGCTCTTCTCGTTAACTCAGATTTATGCATATTTTAAGCATTATGAAGAAGTACTGATGTACTTTTGACCTGTGTACAGTTGCTGAGAAAACTGTACAATTGTTTTCAATAGTCTTTCACCATCCAGAGCTTTATTCATTCATTCATTCCAGTCAAAACCCACTAAAACCCTTAATGTAGCTTTAGAATTTGCGGACTAAAATCATAACTTTCATGGCTCTAGTATTTTATCTCAATATTATTTTCGACTGCCATTTGGCCCTATTCTGTGTCCATAGGGGGAAAAAGATTTAATAAAGCAGGCAGCAGGACAGGAAAATGTATATATTATTTCCTTGACTAGCTATTCTTTCCATTCAAGAATACTTTCTCGATTTACTGTATAATAAGAATTTGCATAAATAAGAAAAGAGAACAATGACTTGGCGTGGCTGGTAGACACTAAGAAAAAATACAGGGATATGGTATATTTATCTACATAAACCAAGAGCATGATAAGTTATGGTCTGTGTCTGTAAAGAAACATAATGAAGAACTGAATATATAATGAACTCCAATACCGTTCACTAATAATCCATATAGATGCCTTGCTGTCTTCTCCACCAATTTTTGGTGGGAGCCTTGTCCTTAAGGGTTTGGGGAGTTCCTGGAAGAGAACAGTGGATGTACCACAGGAGGAACTGCTCCTCTAATGTCCGACTAGGTCATGCTTAACAGGAGAACTCTTTCCCCTAGGAGAGTGGAGCTGGCACCCAAACCCTGGGAGGGTCTGGAGTAAGCAGCTAGCAAGGAGAGCTTCCTGGAAACAGCAGAGTCCAAAGGGACTTGGTCTAATGAAAGGAGTCCAGCTGTCAGAGGAGTTTTTGAGGTTCCCTCAGGAGCCGAGTGAGGGCTAGTCCAATTCTCTTTCTGAGGGTTCTGTCTCCCCAGTGCATCCCGAGCACTCAGAAAGAAAAGATTTTGTGAAATTTCTGATATGTTTCTCTCATGGGGAGGAGATTCAATTTTCACTGCTTTATAGCTCCCCCAAGAAGATATTTTGATGAGGTGATTTTGCAGATTTTTGGCAGTGCCACTGATGGAACTTGGAGTAAATTCCCCAGAAGTATGGCAACGTTGTGGATATCTGAAGGGCTGTTTTCCTGCAACTGTATTTTATAGAACCTCCTGGAGGAGGCTGGAGAACCTGATCTGGACCCTAAAGAACTGGAAAGGGAGGAGTCTGACCAGGTCCCCAGAAGAGAAGTCTAAAGAAAGACTAAGGGCTTGAGATAAAAAACTGGTAGGATTTTATTATTTCCTAATTGCTTTTGCCTTTATCTGATTTTAAATACTTTATTTTGGGGGATACATCAAATAAAGGTGCTTTTACTTAAAGATACCCTTTGGGGATGGCTTAATTCAGGGCTCTTGAGTATTTGGTGCATGTAGGTGTGTCTCTTCCTCTGTCCATTAGAAATCAACTTGATTTGTGGGGCTGATATTCAGACTGCACCAGTCAGCATTTTTTAAACACTGGTTGCTGCAGATTCCTCTCCCCCCTCCCCCCAAGTATTCAGCACTGGGATTTAGTGGTCAGCACTTCACGGTCCAGATAGGAAATGTGCATAGAGCGTAGGACAGCTTTTTCCTGTCCTAAGTTATGTGGATTGTTACAGTTTTTACATAAGCGCTGGCTTCACCCCAGCCATGCTCACAACTGACCTGGCACTATCCAGATAGTGCTCAGGCAGTCAAAGGAAATATTCAGTGGCATTATCCAGGTCCTGCGGCTGAATATCCTTCTCAGCAGCAGGACAATGACGGACCAGAAGCACCTGTATGAAGTCTTTCCCCCCCAAGCCTTGTAAGACTTGAATAGCACATGCAATACCTTTATGTAGACACTCTGCAATCTTACAATGAAATCTATTGGAAAGACATTACATAGCCACCCCCTCACTAGGGGGGTGAGAGCAGCCCATGAGGGATACACAAAGATAAAATCATAGGGATCAATATTCCAAAGGACTTCTTCTACTGTACCTGGATGTAACTTGCCTTGAGCTAAATCCAAAATCCCTTTCCTTCCTACTAACCAGATAAGTCTATTTGTAAAGGGCATTGTTGGGTCTCTCCAAGATAAGCTGGTAATAATGCCATTTAATGCTGGCATTCAACGGTGTTATTATCCCAGGCTATTAATGTAAATTCACAGAGTTGAGGGTGTAAAGAAAAGCTGTCAATGTGCATTCATTAGAACTATGTGAGCGGCATCAAGGCTCATGATAAATAACACAGAGCAACTTATTAGAACATCTGTGCAGTACGGCCGTCCTCTAGATCAATGCTTCTCAACCTTTTTGCATTTTGTGGCACACTTTTGAGTTTGTCCAGTCCTTGAGGCACACAAACTCAATTTTGTATGCAGGGCCAGTGCAAGGATATTAGGTGTCCTAGGAAAACTGTAGTCTTATGCCCCCTTGCAATTAGCTTTTCGACCCCTAGTAACTTGTCCCCTCCCCAAGATTTGGATTATCAAACGCAATTGTAATTATCTTAACACCATCTCTTCCAGAGCAATCCTAGAAAACGCATGTTTGGATATCACACTTCTAAATGGTAAACTTTGTTTTGTAAATATATGTATAATAAGGGAAATTTCAAAAAGTAACTTACAAGAGGAAAGGGACTATTTGCATATTATCCATTCTTCCTGCAGGTAAAAGCATGCACTGATGACCAAATTTGGGTGGCTACCAAGACCCATTGCTTAGCTTGTCTATAACAGCTCTTTGCTCCCCCCCCCCCCAAAAGCTGCCACCCAAAGCTTCTACCTGGTTTCCCTAGTAGTTGGGGGGTGGTCAGTCAGGGGGTTTGGTTGTTTGGGTGTGGCTTGTTAGCTCATTGGAAGGGTCACAGGTGTACTTCTTACTATGATATCAGTTGTTTCATATGTATACATTTATGCAAATACAGATGAATTATATAATTGCTATTTTGGCTGTTGTTACTTCAGACCTAATATTTTTCATAAGATTAATAAAAATGTATATACAAAAAATAGGATTTGTAACATGCAAAAGAGATAATGTACTGCTATTATTTATTTATTTAACACTTTTACATATCACATCAATTACCTGGGCAGTTTACAAGATGCTTACGTAATAGGAAATGCAACTCTTATACATTACCATGACAAAAAACATAAGATAAAATAAATCACAGCATCTTCAGGAGCCACCTAACAGTTTTCAATCCTCTTAACTTTTTCACTAATTTCTGTCTTTTAGCTTGTGTTGTAGTGGGTCCATGAAGAAGTTTATTATAGCCTATTGCTGCACCAGGGATATAGACTACTCCTGAAGGGTTTGCACTATTGCTACCACCATCATTGGCCCCACTGTATGAGTTAAGGGTGAACATCATTTAATCTTGGATGAGAAGGAGCAAGTAATGTATTCTCCTTTTTGATTCTTACCATATTTCTGTAACCAGGGGCCCCTTTCCACCTTTAAGTGGCAATCATACTGTTGGAGACAGGTCCTATACCTTCAGGCCCTGTGAGCTGTCTTAGATTAAACATACCAGGTCCTGGGACTTGTGCCAGATAAAGGTGGGATGCTATTTGAACCTAGAAGTCAATTGCCTGATTACTCCAGGGGCGTATCACAGAGGCAAAGGCAATATGCTTACTCAATCCTATCTTCTAGTAACAGAAATGACCAGTCTGTAGGAAGTGCTTAACATCAAATACATCTTTACTTGTGTGGCCCTGCTTCATTCGAATCTCTGACTGCTGAGCTAACCTTCAGGACCCTGACCCTTCCTGCTGGGTGAGGCAAAGCCAAGACACAACCCCTCTGTGAGGTTACAATTTATGCATGTGCAAGGTTTCCCCAAAATTTGGGGAGAAGGACTGACACTGAAAGAAATGTTTAAGGTTATTGAAAATAGGAGGAAGTGGTAGTGGGAAATACCAGACCAAAGGGAGGATATTTGACCAAAATTGTATTTATTTATTGAGGTAAGATATGTGAATGATGAATAAGAATAAGAAAACCAAATGGTAATTCAAACACATAACAACTGTTGTTAAGTGCCATCGAGTCAGTATCGACTCATGACAACCCTCTGGTTAGTTGTCCTAAACTGTGTTTGGTCTTCAGTCAGGTTGCTCATTGTTGATAGAGTGGCATCCATAGTTGCTTTTACTGTATCGATCCATCTCATTGTTGGCCTTCCTCTTTTGCATTGACCTTCAACCTTGCCAAGCATGATGTCTTTAATAATCTCTCTCTTTGCATGATGTATTCAAAGTATAAAACTCCAAGTCTTGTCATCTGAGCTTCTAAAAAAATGCTTAGGTTTGATCTCTTCTAGTAGTGACTGGTTTGTTCTTCAGGAAGTCCATGGTATACACAGTATTCTTCACCTAAACCATAATTCAAAGGCATCGATCTTCTTCCTTTCTATTTTTTTCACTGTCCAGCTTTTGTATCCATATGATGTTATTGAAAATACTATGGCTTTGACAAGTCAAATCTTTGTATGGAGAGAGACATCTCTGCTCTTGAGAATTTTGTCTAGTTCCTCCAAGAGCAATGCTTCATCGGATTTCTTGACTGCTTGTTGTTTCTTTATTAATTATTGATTGAAGTAGGTTAAAGTTGTTAACTATTTCCATTTCTTCTCCATCAGTGATGGATTTATTGATTTTGTCAGTTGTCAGGATCTTTGTCTTCTTGATGTTAACATCAAGACTATGGGGCTTGTTTACAAAGCCGCGGTAGCGATTCGCGATCGTTATCGGAGCCGCGGCCCCATTGAAATCAATGGGGCCGCGGCTCCGATAACGATCGCGAACCGCTACCGCGGCTTTGTAAACAAGCCCCTATGTTCTTTGATCTTGAGACGCAAATATTTCAGATCGTCTACACTTTCAGCCAGCATTATGGTATCATCAGCATAGCAAATTTTGTTGATGAGTCTTCCGCCAATCTTCATACTTCAGTTGTCTTCATACAGTGCTGCTTCTCTGATGATTTGTTCTGTATATAAATTAAACAGGTAGGAAGAAATATGCAACCTTGTTGTTCACCTTTGCTGATTTTAAACCATTCTATTTCTCCTCCATTCCAAATTTGCTTCTTGATCAATGTAAAGGTTGTGCAAGAGAACTATCAGGTGTTCTGGTATAACTATGCTTCTTAGTGTGACCTAGAGTTTCTCATGGTTTACACAGTACAGAGTCTTGCTGTAGTCAATAAACACATATAGATATCCTTTTGGTATTCTTTTGTCTTTTTAAGGATCCATCTCATATTCACAATGATGTCCCTCGTTCCTCGCTCTTTCCTGAAGCTTGCTTGCAGTTCAGGCAGTTCTTGTTCCAGGTATGATCTTGAGTAGAATATTGCTGGCATGTGGGAGCAGAGCAATTGTGCCATAATTTCCACAGTCAGTCTGATCACCTTTCTTCAATATTGGTATAAACACAGATCTTTTCCAGTTAGTTAGCCATGATGTTGTCTTCCAAATTTCCTGGCAGAGCCTTGAAGTATGGTAACAGCCTTATCTGATTGCTGTAATACTTCAATGGGAGTGTCAATGCCCGGTGCTTTGGTCTTTGATAATACTTTCAATACTGCTTCAACTTCTTCTTTCATCACCAATAGTTCCTGATCATAAGGTACAGGTTGAAATGGCTGTTGATCCACTTGATTTTTATGTTATAATGACCATATATTCTTCCCACATTTTTTTTATCTTCTCAGCATCATTCAACATGGCTCCCTCAACTTCTTGTAGTATTCCAGTTTGAGGCTCAAATTTTCTCTTTAACTCACGTAGCTTTAGGGTTAGCTGATCTTATTCTTCCTGTAAGAGTTTCCTTGCATGCATCATTGTAGTACTTCTCCTTGTCTTGTCTTACTGCTTGTTGGAAATCTGTTGAGCTCTGTGATTGCCTCTCTTTCTCCTCTGGATTCTCTGCATTTCTGGGCAATTTTCAGAGTTTCTTCAGTCACCCAGTTTGGGCATTTTTGCTTTTCACCTTTTGTAGAGACTTCTTACTTTTTTCAAGCACAACTTTCCTGATGTCTTCCCATAATTCTTCTGTGATCTATCATTTGTATCCAAAGCATCAAATCGATATTGCAGGCAGTCTTTAAATTCTGGTGGGATATTCTCAAAGTTATACTTTGTTACATTCATGAGTGGCTTGCTTTTTTCCAGTTTTCGCTGAGGTTTGCATACTAGTAGTTGATCTGTACCATAGTCAGCCCCAGGTTTTGTCTTTGTTGATATTATTGAGCTTTTCCATTGTTGACTTCCACAGATGTAGTCAATTTGATTTTTGTACAATCCATTGAGCAAAGTCCATGTATACAGTCACCGCTTGTGTTGCTAGAAGGTGTTTGAGATGACTAGATCTTTGATCTTGCAGAATTCTATCAGTCTTTCTACAGCTTCATTTCTGTTGCCAAGTCCATACTTTCCAACCACTTTGCCTTCTTTATTGCCAACTTTTGTGTTCCAGTCACCCATCACTATCAGGATATCCTGCTTGCATGTTCTGTCAATTTCAGCTTGTATTTGTTCATAGAACTCAAAGTTTTCTTCTTCTGCAGTTGTTGTTGGGGCATATACCTGAATAGTTGTTTTGATGAACATTCCTCGTAGACCAATGGAAATTAAACGTTCACTGATAGCATTGTATTTCATTACAGTTCTTGCAAGTTTCTTTTTAATTCTAAATGCAACACTATTTCTTCTTTGTCTTTCATTTCCAGCATAGTATACCATATGATCATCAGATTCAAAGTGCCCGATGCCGGTCTATTTCAGTTTGCTGACACCCACAGATCAAGTTGTACACATTCCATTTCACTCTTGACCACTTCCAACTTCCCTTGGTTCATGCTTTGTACATTCCATGTCCCAATATATGACATCTTTGCATCATCTGACTCTATTTTCATGTGCAGCTACTTCAGCAGTCAGACGTCCTGAGGACTTTGATCCAACCACATCATAAATACTGGCTTTTCTCTGAAAAGTCTTCAGCTCATCCCCGGTGGCTAGTTGAATGCATTCCGACCTGGGAGTCTCATCTTCCAGCACTATAGTGTGATTTGTTTTTGTGCAAATATCCATTGGGTTTTCATGGCAAGAGATGGAAGTAGATTGTCAGGCCTTTCTTCCGCATAGGTAATGCTAGTGTTGTTGCCGTTGTCACAGAAATGTGATCTTTCGCTGCCAACATCATCCCATTCTGCTGCTACTCAGATGAGTTATTTGTCTTAGTCTGGCACCTCAGCTGATACCTGTCCATCTTGGGAGAACCTGCCAGTAGTTAAACTACCGATAGCTTAGCTCTCTGCATCACTGATGCACACAATCCCTCACAGCACAAGCTTCAAACCAAGTGAGGGACATAATAGCCATCTAATTTAAAAGGTAGCATTACTCTCAATTTGCGAACAATTTACCCTTGGTTTCATGGATAAACTCAACCATCAAATCTTTCTCTTTCAATTCTCCCTTTAAGCAACCCCCTTCTCAGATCTTTGAAGGGACTATAAGCTTGAATGTATCTCCACTGACAACCCAAATTTTGAGTCACTGAAACCTTCATGAAAGTGTCTGAGTCCCTTACAAACCCCCAGTTCATTGTGCAGTAGGCAGATACATTCACTTTTGTATGAATGAAAAAAAACCTGATGAAAATCCCAATTTTCGGTGTACATGCTGGGGAAAGTTTTGGACAAATTGCCACTCTGATGGCACTGCCTTATGGCTTGCCTCACTGCTGTCCTGAGCCCCTCCCCTGCTGATTTGGGTGCTTTATGCCTGTGCATATCTGTGACCAATGTAATTTGGCTTTTTCTGGGCCATTCTCCTTCCTCTGCCTCCTTTGCATCTTTGTGGATGCACTGCTTAGACTTGTCATTATACGATTTCATCCTCTATAAATGACTTGCTGGCTCGTTGCCACCCTTCGAGCTGAACGTGTCTGCAGCCAGCATGCTTTGTTTTTTTCTGGGCCACTCGTCCTTCTTCTGCCTCCTTTCTACCTTTGTGGGTACCTTGAGCTTGTTCTTACACATCTCTTCTGCTACCTGCTTTGGCATGCAGTTCCTAACAACCCAAGTCCAGGAAATACTGAACCCATTGCAACGGGGTGACACTACCAGCCTGCCGCAATTGATGAGTCTCTTCAAAGTTTTTTTTCATATTTCCATTGCTACACTTGTTTGGAGGTTCTAGCAGAGGAATACAGCTACTGTGATTTCCTTGACGTAAGAATGGTATTTCTATCAGGAAGGATGAGCATGGAGTGCTGATGGAGGAAGGGGACACCTGCCCAGCCAGCTTGATAGCTGAATCAACCCTAGCTATCATGGGGTGACAGACAACCCTCACATCACCATCCTCCATTACTGTAATACTTGCAGTGGCTCTGTTGTTCTTCCTCAGCTCTTCTTGACTAGACTGTTATCTCTTATGAGCAAAGACTGTCTCTTATATGTCTCTGTACAGAGCTGTGTATGCCTGGTAGCGCTATACAATGATAAATAGTAGGAGCAGTCTTCTGGACTGTCATTGCCGTTACTTTAGTCCCACTCACACTCTTCTTGGAGCTTTCATCACGATGTGTCCTCTTTACATCCCTTGGCATGTCATCCAGGTACTCTATGCATGCGTCTTCCACCCCGGAGGATCACCCTCTGCACTTAATGTTCCTATGCTGGGGCCAAATTCCTCAGTACCAGAACTCTACTTGCAGACACACAGCTTAGCTAAACTCTGTGTGGGATTGTGCCTCCTCCTGCTGTTGTGTTGGCTCTTCTTCTTGCTTCATTTAGGGCCTTGCAGCCAGTTTGGGTGCTGTCATGATGGTCCTTGTCATTTAATGAGCCACGGCCCTATTAAGGAAACTAGCAGGGGAGTAGCTTCAGTTCAACGTGGTCTGGCGCAGCCTGACACTCTCCAGGGCTGCTCCTTGTCCTGACTCCCCTGCAATAATCTTCTGCGGAGGAGGGAACAGGAAATCTGCTTCTCTGTCCCAGGATGATTTTAGCAGGCTCACTTTCAGCTGTTGCAGTTGCAGCCCCTGTGGTTCTCACTGATGTTTCCCCTTTCCTCCCTTCTGCAGCCAGCTCATTTCCAGGTTCAGGTCTCACGGCTTGCTCAGTCTCTTCACAATTATGGCACCGATGGCCACATGGCTGCAGCCATCTCTACGGCTCCTTCACTACCTCTTCACTCCCCACAGCAGTCAGTTTACTTCTTGGTTTGTGACCTGGACCACTGCCACTGAGGTAGTGTTGTGCTGAGCTCCAACTTTCTCAGAGCTAGCCTGGGCAGTCTCCCAGGTAAAATAATAATTTTTTTCCAACTAGTAACATAGCCATTACTGGTTAACCACATTAAACAAAACTACATAGAATCTTATTCACAGAAATGTTAAAGAAACAGCAGGTTAGATATCAGGCAGAAAATAAATGCAGAAGCAATCAATGTAATATAGCCGCCCAGCATCTGTGCAGTCCTTACAGTGGTGGTTACACTACTTGGCAGGCTGGGAGATGTAAACATGGTGGCATTTGGCAAGTTGCCTGCCTGGTACCCAGAAGGTCACTGGTTCAAGACCAGCCTTCCTCCTATGAAAAAGAAAAGTCAGTTGAGGTTTTTATGTTACTGTAACTGGGTTTAAAAATGGTTTAGACAAGGTCCTGGGAGAAATGTCTATAAAGCATTATTAAAGAAGACCACGGAAATCCACATCTTACCCTGGAATAAGCAATGTGGAATCTGTCTACCTTTTTAGGAACCTGACAGATACTTGTGACCTGGATTGGCCCCTGTTGGAAACAGGATACTGGGCATCATGGATCTTGGTCTGACTCAATATGGCATATCTTATGTTCTTATGGGTACATGGTTCCAAGGGCTTTTATATCTTTCAGTCTTAACTCTTGGAATTACATTTCAGGGTTCTTTGAATGGGGACCAGCATATGCTAGAAGGCCCTTGACATCTCTTTCCTTCTCAAAACAACAGTCCTCTCCACAGTTTGTGGTCTGAATCAAGGGTTAACTTAAACTTTAGGGTCACTGATATTATATTTTTGACATTTGGCAAAAATCAATAATAAGAACTACATTAAAAGCAATTTACTCCATTCTTTTTTCCAGGCTACTTCTTTCTTCCTTTCACTCTAGGATAGTTCAGCACTCTACTCTGAAAACTCTGTATTAGAGAAAAAAAACACACCAACAATTAGAAGTGAAAGAGTGGAGAGACTTGATTTAACTTCCAGTATCAAAGTGGGACCCAACTACTACATTATTACTCTTTAATAGTGTGGCTGAATCTAGTGGTGATTGAAAAGCTCCGGGATTCTCCCCCCCCCCCCCTTTTCCTTAAGAGATGGTGGCCTCCGTAAATGTAGACCCCCAGAACTGCTCTGCAGATGCTGTGGATGGCTCTTAGGTCACTTACACAGGCAGGACCTCATTCCAGTTGAGCCAGAGGGGGTACTGATAGGTTTTTCTCTTGTTCTCTACTCTTCTACTCTAGTGCTTGTGGCTCCTCCTAAATGGAATGAGAAGCTAGGGTTTGACCACCATCAGCTGCCCGCCCCCCCAAAGGATGAAATGCCTTATTCTAGTAGGGTGCAGTGGCTGTGTGCCAAAGGCAGTTCTGCCTCTTGAGTGGTTTAACTATGTCTTGCATTTTCCCTCCCAGAGGAGTCTACTCCTAGAATGATGTAATTGGGCAGAAAGAAACTTCCCCTGTTCTGTAAAATGCCAGTTTTTCTTGAGCTTACATTGTAGTAAGTTGGAGGGACATTGGATGGCATCAGTTGCTTAAAGGAATGGCATCTAGGCAGTGGTTCTCAACCCAGTCCTCATGACACACCCAGTCAGTCTGATTTTTACACAGCAGGCAGTTGGGGTGTTTGGCGCAATCATGGTCATTCTCCTTCCTCCTGCCTGTGGGAGATGGGGTCCCCATGAGCAGCCTGCAGCAATGGAGGCTGTGATCACAGATTTCCCCTTCTGTTCTGCCCATAGGAGATTGGATCCCCAAGGGCAGGCAGGGTCTCTGTTGCGATTGCACTTAAGAAGGAAAAGCAAGAGGAGGAAGAAGAAAATCTCAGTCTCTAGGTGCAAATGTCTAGTGACCATGGTGACCTGGTGCCTTGGATTTGTCAAGCCCTGGTGTAGGGGTAGTGACCTAACAGCACAAGTATGCCAGAACTCCCATACTTGATACAATGTGGTTGTTAACTACTATCGAGCCGGTGTCGATTCATGGTGACCCTCTGGATAGTTGTCCTAAACTGTGCTCAGTTTTCATTCAGGAGCGTCACTCTGTCATGGTTGACAGAGTGACGCTCATAGATCCATCTCATTGCTGGCCTTCCTCTTTTGCATTAACCTTCAACCTTGCCAGTATGGCATATCTTATGTTCTTATGTTTTGGCTCACCCAGCAGTCAGCAGTTTTATAAATGCAACATTGGCATTTAAAAAAGATGTATATTCAGAGATATAATCCGGATAGGTATTGGTGACGAATATGCATAAAAAGTGCTCGCCACCAGTAGCATTGTGGAAGCCCCATTCGTGCTTTGGACATCTGAAAATGGGCATAGAGACGTCTCCAGAGCCATTTTAGAAGCCAGATCTGTGAGCATCCAAGTCTTATAGGCAGCATGGTGGAGGCATAGCGGGGCATTCCCAGGAACCTGGAAGTCCCTATCCAATCTCAGAAGTGTTATGGACGGCCAGCGTCGTATCTAAGGCACCTGAAAAATGGTTGTTTTGGCTGAAAAACATCCAGAGGATGTAGAGAAGAAAGCACGCCATCATCCCCAGTCCTCAGCACTACGTCAATGATAGCAGCAGTGGGATTTGTCTATGGCTTCCCTGATCCTAGCCCACTACTCAGACCTTTAGGCTATTCTAGATGCCCAGGTCCTGAAAGAGGGTTCTAGGGATGTCTCCGTAGACGCCCCCACAGGCATCCATATCGGGCACATCCACGTTTGTGAAATCATGTCTGCACCTGGACGTGCCTGCTTTTTTTTTCTGATGTTCTGGTTTAGACATCCCAGATTGCAGTTGAGTGCCCCTTCTAAAATTCCCCTCCATATGTATAGATAAGCAGTTACATTTTGAGCTGCTCTTTACATGGGCTTAAATTAAACCATTTAACTATTTGGATAGTGGCTGAGTGACCTTGGTCTTCCTAATTCTGCCCAAGCACTATCTGCACAGTATCAGGGCATTCAGAGGTACTATAGTGTCAATGTAAATTACTGAATAGAGGATTTAGGCGTCTAGGGCGGAATTTTTCAAGGACATTTACATGGTTTACAGCCCAGTAAACCATGTAAATGCCATAAAAAGGGATTCAAAGGCACTTACCCAGTTAGTGCCTTCGAAAATCCCCTCCAAAGTCCACTACACGCCCTCATGCTATCTTTAGGCACAGAGCGCTAACTGGGCAGCATGGAAAGTTGCTGCTGTCCAGTTAGGCTCAGCGGCTTCCAAGCTGTGTGGCGAACCCTGGATATTCACTTCTGCTGCCGCGGAAGTGAATATCCAGGGTTAGGGGGTCAGGTGGCAGGACTACGTGGCTACAGTGCTTAGCCCTGCCCAATGTAAAATCGGGCCCCTAGCTACTAAAGTGTGCCAATGTTAACGTGCACTAATTCACCATGAACAAGTGGTATTTTAACGCATGTTCCATGTTATTCCAGGGGAACTGGTTACTAATAATACTTTAATGATGAATTAACAATCGTTAATATTAGTGCAACTTAGTAACTAGGCCCCTTATACTTTTAGGGGCATATTTACCAAACCTCAATGGGCCCGATAGCCAAAAGGCATTTACACGGTTTACAGCCCAGTAAACCATGTAAATGCATTTAGTTGGGATATTCAACAGTACTTACATGGTTAGTGCCATTGAAAATCCCCTTCTAACCCTGCTATATGTCCCGATGTTATGTGGTTAGCACCGGGGAGTGTTGGGAGTGTTCCGAAGCAGAGCAGAGGAGGAGACTGCCGCTAACCGGGTATCGGCGACATTGCATGCTACCTGGTTAGTGCTACCTGTGCCTCAAAGATAGGCAAGGAAAACCCTCAGCTATCTTTAAGGCGCAGGAGCTAACCGGGCAGCATGCAATATTGTCGCTGCCCAGTTAGGTACTGCGGCTTCCGGTGTGTGCGGCAATCTTCAGATAGTCAATGCCAGGGCCGCATATGACCCCCGGCATTGAATATCAGGGGTTACGGGTCGGCGGGCAGGGTTATGCGCCATAGCAGCGCATAGCCTGCCCAGATGAATATCGGGCCCATAGGCTTTAGCTGCTAACTCTGTGGATTAGTGTAAATAGCACCTTGTTAGCTGCAGAAGCCATGCATTAACTCTTGGGGCATACACAGATAATACTGTGAAATTGCACAGTAGATGCAGACATCCCCCACTGAGGTGGCATTACTTGCATCTGTGATGTCTGCAGAATGTGGAGTTATCGCATGCTGTCGATGCTCACGGTAACCGCTCATTGCAGACACGCCTGGTCTCTGCCCACACGTGCTGCCTGTGCGCAGTATGCAGATAACACAGCATATTGCAGTGCTATCTGCATTTGGCCTGCTGTTAATGTGATGCACTTTTCACATGTTATCGGTGCATTAACAGTTAACACACAGTAGCAAACATGCCCCTAAATGTGTAAGTCTTTCAGTATTGGGTTGTTTGCTCCATTAAATGGGAAACTCATCTGACCCTCATAAAAAAAGAAAAAAATAATCTCTCGCAAATGTTCATGTTTATGTTATCGGGATGGTTCTCTGATCTGCAAAAATGTCCGGTGAGAGCTAAGATTAAATCCCTAAATCTCTTTTCCTTATATCTAAACAAAATTTACATGAACAAACATAGCTTGTGATACATATATAATAAGATTAATTAGCCTTGTATTGTAGAAACTGACTTTTATAATACAAAATGAAAGATGACAGATGGTTCCGCAGGTTATTGTTAACAGAGTTTACAAATTGTATTATCTCCTTTCACTGGAAATTAGAGCGTGTTACCTTTTATCTCATTCGGCTTGAATTACATTAATCAAATTCATCTGTTGCAGTGGAAACCTTGGTCATTTACATGCAGATAAATTGATATAATCTTGAGCAAACGTTTTTGGTTCATTTGAGATTTTTCTCCTAATTTTGGAGGGGAGAAGAGGGTTAAAACTGATTTCATACACTGATTTTAATTTAAAAAATTGTAACGCATATTAAACGTTTTAATGCATATCAGTTCATAGGTTAATGTGCATGAGGCTAATTTAGCACGCAGAGTGCTAATGAATGCTCATCCCTAATAAACAAATAATTTCCAGTGAGGGCTTTTGGGAACTGGTTGGTGAAGATGTAGTCGGGATTACTGAATGCTAGTTACCTGTCAGATCTCCATTGGTATCAGGTTGTTCACCTTAGGCCAGTGCATAACAACATAAGATATGCCATACTGGGCCAGACCAAGGTCCATCGAGCCCAGTATCCTGTTTCCAACACTAGCCAATCTAGGTCATACGTACCTAGCAGTTTCCCCAAATGACACAGGTTCCACAATGCTTGTATTGGATCAAGCAGTGATATCCTAGGTCCCTTTTTAATAATGGTTTATGGACCTTTCCTCCAGGAACTTGTCCAAACCTTTTTTAAACCCAGCTAAACTAACAGCTTTTACTACATCCTCCGGTAACAAATTCCAGATTTTGATTACACGTTGAGTGAAAAAATATTTTCTCTTATTAGTCTTAAATAGTTTACCCTGTAGCTTCATTGCATGTCCCCTAGTCTTTCTATATTCTGATAATGTAAACAGTCGATCTACGTTTACCCGTTCTACTCCGTTCATTCATTTATAGACTTCTATCATATCTCCCCTCAGCTGTCTCTTTTCCAGGTTAAAGAGCCCTAACCTTTTTAGCCTTTCTTCATAGGGGTATCCTTACATCCCCTTTACCATTTTGGTGGCTCTTCTCTGAACCTTTTCTAATAATGCTATATCCTTTTTAAGAAACAGCGACCAGAATTGCACACAATATTCAAAGTGCGGTCGCACCATGGAACGATACAGAAGCATTATAATATCCTTTGTTTTATTTTCCATTCCTTTCCTTATGATACCTAGCATTCTATTTGCTCTCTTGGCTGCCGTTGCACACTGGGCAGAGGGTTTTAACATATTATTCACAATGACGCCTAAATCTTTTTCCTGGGTGCTAGTTCCTAATGTGGAACCTTGCATCGTGTAACCATAGTTTGGGTTGTTCTTCCTTAGGTGCATAACTTTGCACTTGTCCACATTAAATTTCATCTGCCATTTTGATGCCCAGTCTTCCAATTTATCAAGATCCTCTTGCAATTTTCCACAATCCTCATGGGTTTTAACAACTTTAAATAGTTTTGTGTCATCTGCAAATTTGATAACCTCACTCGTTATTCCCTTTTCCAGGTCATTTATGAATATGTCAAAAAGCAGCAGACCCAGCACAGAGCCGTGGGCTACACTGCTATTCACCTTTCTCCATTGGGAAAAATGGCTATTTAGCCCTACCCTCTGCTTTCTATCTTTTAACCAGTTCCTGATCCACAATAGTACACTGCCTCCTATCCCTTGACTCTTTAGTTTTGCCAAAGGTCTCTGATGAGGGACTTTCTCAAAGGATTTCTGAAAGTCCAAATACACTATATCAACTGACTCACCTTTGTCTACCTGTTTATTCAATGCAATGGGTGCCTTTGAGTCAGTCCTGACTCCTGGGGACCCAGAAGCTCCTGAGTTTTCTTGACAGTGTGACTGGAAGTAGATTGCCAGGCTTTTCTTCCGAAGCAATGGAGGGTTAGATGACTTGCCCAAGGCCACAAGGAGTGCTAGTGGGAATTACCAAGCCAATGTTCTAACCACTAGGCTACGCCTCTACTCCACCTTCAAAAAAACATAATAGATTTGTAAGACAAGATCTTCCTTGTCTAAAGCCATGTTGGCTGTCTCCCATTAGGCCATAACTATCTACATGCTGAGTAATTTTGTTCTTTATGATGGTTTCTACCATTTTTCCTGGTACTGTCGTCAGGCTCACCGGTCTGTAGTTTCACGGATCACACCTGGAACCCTTTTAAAAAATTGGCGTTACATTGGCGATCCTCCAGTCTTCAGGTATTACAGATTATTTTAATGATAGTTCACAGACTACTAATAGCAGGTCTGCAATCTCATATTTCAGTTCTTTCAACACCCTTGGATGTATACCATCCGATCCAGGTGATTTGCTACTGTTCAGTTTATCAAATTGTTATAATACATCTTCCCGGTGTAGCGATATTTCTTTCAATTCTTCTGCAGTATCACCTTTAAACACCACTTCAGTCATAGGTAACATCCCTACATCTTCCTCAGTAAAGACTGAAGGAAATAATTCATTCAGTGTCTCCGCTATAGCCTTGTCCCCTCTTACTGCCCCTTTTACCCCTCTATCATTTAATGGACCAACTGACTCTCTCACAGGTTTTTTGCTACGAATGTACTTGAAAAAGTCTTTATTATGCATTTTTGCTTCCACAGCAAGTTTCTTCTCAAACTCTGTCTTTGCCTGCCTTATTCATGCCTTGCATTTAACTTACCGGTGCTTGTGCTGTTTCCAGTTTTCGTCATTTGGCTCTTTTTTCCATTTCCTGAAAGATGTGTTTTTGGCAACAGCCTCTCTGACCTCACTTTTAAATCATGCTGGCAGTTTTTTGGACGTCCTTCCACTTTTCTTAAAGCGTGGAGTACAGCTGGTCTGGGCTTCCAAGATAGTATTTTTAAACACCCAAGCTTGATGTAAGTCTTTAACGTTTGCAACTGCTCCTTTTAGTTTTTTCTTAACTATTTTTCTCATTTTATCATAGTCTCCCTTTTGAAAGTTAAAAGGTAGTCCTGTGGATTTCCTTACCATCCCTCCTCCACTAATTAAATCAAACACGATCATGCTATGATCACTATTGCCAAGTGGCCCCAACACCCTTATCTCTTGCACTAGATCTGGTGTTCCACTAAGGACTAGGTCCAATATGACTTCCCCTCTGGTCGGTTCATGAACCAGCTGCTCCAAGAAGCTATCATTTATTTCATCTAGGAACTTTATCTCCCTAGCATGTCCTGCCGTGAAACTGACCCAGTCAATACAAGGGTAATTGAAATCACCCATTATTATTACTGTGCTGTAACATTTGTTAGCTTCCTTGATTTCTTTGAGCATTTCATCATCCATTTGTTCATTCTGTCCAGGCGGTCGATAGTACACCCGCACCGCTATCGCCTTCCCTTTTTTACATGGAATTTCTATCCATAGAGATTCTACAGCAAATTTTGTTTCCTGCAAAACTTTAATCCTTTTTGACTCAATGCCCTCTCTAACAGAGCGCAACCCCTCCATCAGATAGTCAGGTAGGAGCTGAGGAGTAGCAGCAGAAGAAGGACTGGTCCAACCACTAGGTCAACAAGGCAGGTGCCTAATGCGGTAACTTCTGGGAGGTGGCCAAATTCATTTATAAGTATTTGACTTGTGATTTTTTTTACATATTGAAAGTAAGAAACCAGGGAGTATGGCAGGTGAAAAAGTCTAAACCCCCTTCCAGTTAGTGCTTTGTAACACCTTTGTTGGCCAAAATAACAGCCTTCAAATGCTTTCCGTCTTCACACCTTTTTATTTTTAGTTTCCGGTCACTTCTTCTGTGCTTGTTGAGAGTCTCTCTATGCTCTAGGGAGGAGTAGCCTAGTGGTTGGGGCAAGGTACTTCAGGTCGGAAGGTTGGGGGGTTCAAATCCCACTAGAGGACAGCAACCTTGGGCCGGAAGGACTGGGGTTTCTAGTCCCACAGATGCTCCTTGTGGTCTTGGGCAAGCCACTTAACCCTCCATAGCCCATGTTCCCTGTAAGTATTAGTGTATGCGTCTCATATCCCCGCGTGTTAAATGTATCCCCCAATTGTGTTGTGAATGCTTTGATTGAAGGATAAGGTGGTATACAAAAATTGTCTAAATAAATAAATAAATGCTGCTGCCATTTCCTGGTTCCACGTTGTTTGAGCTTGAGAAGGTAGCACTGTTGTGGACCGATAGATTCGTTCTATAGATCCTGCACCATGGTTCTTTCTTTTTCTTTTCTTTCCTTGTGCAGTCACTTGTAGGGCATTGGTGTAAGGGTAGTGGGATATGGACTGTCATTGAGATTTTCAGATTTGTGTTCTTGGTGCTGCCAGTCTAAAATTTAAAATATTTTGTCAGTTTATATTCAAGGAAATCTCAAATTTTAAGGGAACATCTCAGTTTAATTTTGTCTAGCAGCCCGATGGTTTTATTGCTGCTGATTTCTGGAATTTTCCAGCTGGACAGTCCAATGCAGCCTGGGCAACGTGATCTTGAATTTGCAGCTACCAGGATCGTTTTTGCTCATCTCATATCTTCCCGCCTCATCAATTCATTTAAAAATACATTCCATTAAATGTATGCAAAGGAGGCCTGATGGATATCTATACACATGAGGTCCTGCATCACCTTAAATATCATTTCTGGCAAAAGTAACTTCCCTATGTCTTCTGTAAAGCAATGAATTCATTCTATTTCTCTCTTATTCCCTGTTCTCCTTGCTGCCCCTTTCATTCCTCTATCATCTAATGGTCCAACTGACTTTTTCATAGGTTCCTTGCAATGAATATACTTAAAGCTTTAGTATGGATTATTGCTTCCGCATCAAGGTTCTTTTCAAATTCTCTTTCTGCCTGCCTTATCAATGGCTTGCATCTAACTTGCCAGTATTTATGCTGTTTCCTGTTTTCATCATTTGGCTCCTTTTTCAAGTTTCAAAAAGATGTTTTATTTGCTGTAACTGCCTCTTTATCTTTCAATTTCAATATTGTTTATTAAATAATAGAGGAGGAAAGTCAGCTCTAAATTCAAGAAGAAATATAGGAACATAAATGATCCAATATTAGGAATTAATATACAGTATACAACTCCCAGGACCCCTGATAAACACCAAAAATCTTAAACTCACATTATCCAAACCAGAAAGCAATATTGATTTAAAGCAAATAGAAGATCAATTACTTTTCTTTTGTTTTATAAATTTTTTATTTGTGCGATTTTACAATATAACAAGACATACACAATCTTGTACAGAAATTGGGAATTTGATAAAAAAAAACATAACAAAAGGAAAATAACATAAGGCAAAATATGAAATCAAAACCTACTCCAGCACACAATTGGGAAGATCCAAGTAGAAATTAAAAAACAGATCAAATATCGAAAGGAAAAAAAATAACCACAACAGCCGGTACATTCCAAATTCGTGGCAGTAGAACGGGAGGCCCTACAGAACCCCCAAAATCATGTGAGTGAAGGAAGGACAGCAATTGGACAGGCTAAAAAAATACATAGGAAACAACCTGATATTTAATCAGGCATTTACATGGAAATTTTAAGAAAAGGCCTCCCAATTGCTGAACCCCAGGGCGAAGGAGGAGAAACTCTCACCTCTTCTCTGAGTCTCCCGAGCCAAATTGGGGTACATTCGCACTAACAAGCCTTTAAAAGGAATATTACGCTTTTTAAAGTATATCTTCATTAGCCAATCATTATCAGACAGCAAAGCGAGAGTAATCAACAAAGTAGCAGACAATATTTGCTCCTCCTGGGAGTTTTCCAATATCTCAGTTAAATTAAGAGTATCTACTTGACCTACTCCTAAATGAGTCTGTAAGGCAATCTCCTTTTTTGAAGCTGGCAAAGAATAAGCTTTAACAAGTGGAGGGTGAGACTTAGGAGGAATTCCCAGTACTCTAGCTGAAATCGACGCTATACGAGGAACGTTTACCAGCCTCAAACTGACGGCTCTCACAGAGTTCCCCAAAGCCTCCAACCTAGATCTTACAACACCAGCTTCTTTAATATGGGCATCAGAACGCTCCTCAAATAGTTTTACTTGCGATTGCACTGTTGTTAAGGAGTTCTGACGTAAAAGTACCTTTGCAAGGAATCCTCAATTGTATGAGAATGGTGCTGTACTGACTGGGCTAACAGAGCCACTTGCGGCATTAGAGTGAATCCCAATTGCTTAATTGCCTTCCAAATAGATTCCAAAGTGAATGACTGTGGATCCTGCAGAGAGAAAACAGAGAAGGGCACCTCCATAACTCTGGGTCGACCGTCCACTTCCAGTGGCGTCAGTGTCCTGGACTGAACTGCAGCTCCCTCGACTGCTCGCACTCCCGCTGAAACCACTGGAAGGATGCCACCACTGTGCTGACCCAGAGGAGAAACCACCCCCTCCTGGAACAGCCCCTTCACTGCTCCCAGGACTATCAGCATCGGCACTCGGCAGTGTGTCTGGGGACTCCTGAACTCGAAGGTCCTTCACTGGCTGCCGTATTGCAGGGGAGACAGAGTTGCTACCTGTAGAAAGCACTGAGTCACCTGATCCCAGCGCAGACTCAATCAGGCTCTCTCCCGCTACTACCGGCTGCCTGGACGGTCACAATACAAAATGATCCAATGGACCAAAAACAGCAGGTAAAGGAGAGGAGGACATGGGGGCCTGAGAGGGGCACCTGGCCCCCTGATCCTTCCTCTTCTGACTCATAGGAAAAACAGCCATTCAGACGTGGTTGCCAATCACCATCTTGGATCTCCCAATTACTTTTTTTTCCAGATAGAAAAGCCTCAAGTTGCATGGGATCAAAAAAATAAATGTTTGTCACCTTGATAGCTAATAACACAGTTACAGGGATTCTTTAAGAAAAAAGAAACACATAAGACCAAGACTTGGGGCTTCAGACTCAAAAAAAAGCCTTCCTGCATTTCTGAGTAGCTTTATAGACATCTGGAAATATTTGTATAGAGCTACCACAGAAATCATCATTCTTTTTAGTAAAATATAATCTCAATCATATTTGTATCCAAAAGAAAAAAAATGATGCAATCAGTGTAGCTCGAGTAGGAATAGCGTCTGTCAAGGATGCCAAAAAAGCTAAAATGTCCAAAGTCTTAGATGAAGAGATCTGAACATCTCATCCTCTGCCCATCCCTGTCTTGGCCCCTCGGAGGATATAGTAAACATTACCTCCACATCATTAATCAAGAGGGCTTCTTTTAAGTACTTTTGAAGGAGAATAAAGGGTAACAAATAATGAGTACAAGGGAAATTAAGAAAATGGATGTTTTTAGACCAAGCTGCATTCTCAAGAGACTCAAGTTGATGATGGATTACCATTCTGTCTCGTACAGAAGATGAGAGAGCAGCTTGGGCTAACGCAAGTTGCCCACTCCAATGTAGTTATCAAAGAATTACAATTCGCAATCTTAACATTTTGATCCAAAATTTTCACCACAACCATAGAAAAAAACCCTCTAGACCACAGAGAGAAGCCCGCAGTGAAACCTCGGTGTGGGTCACCACCTCCCAAATGTCTTGCAGTGACACATCCTTAGGAACAACCACATCCTCCACAATACTAGGAAAAGTAAGAGGAGTCAGCATTTTAACTGAAGTAGAAGTCATTTGGAGTGGAGGAGTGGCCTAGTGGTTGGGGCAAGGTACTTCAGGCTGGAAGGTCAGGGGTTCAAATCCCACTAGAGGACAGCAACCTTGGGCTGGATGGACTGGGGTTTCTAGTCCCACCTGTGCTCCTTGTGGTCTTGGGCAAGCCACTTAACCCTCCATAGCCCATGTTCCCTGTAAAATAGTTATCTCCAAGTTATAATGCCCTGTTCAATGTAATTTCAGTTTGTTCAATGCAAACTGCACTGATGCAGAATAGCACAGTATATAAGAGAATGTAAACAAATAAATCTATCAAACTCAAGAAAATCTGACCAAGAAGAATGAGGCAAAATGCACTTCCCTTTTACATCCACAGGGGGGACATCTGACCCTGGCAACAATACTTCTTGGCTGGATAGGGTAAAACTCATTTGTCTGGAAGGAGAAATATTTGAAGGAGTACTTACAGTTCCAGAAGAACTATCCATGCCAGGCATAACTCCCTCTGATGTCAACAATTGAAAGTGGCGGTCCATCGGGCCGATGACCTTGATGGATTTCACCAAGGCAACTGGTAAGGTCTTTTTTCTTTTTCTCATAGGCACTCTTCTTCAGGATTCCAGCTCCTCCAGGTTCCAAAGAGGCTCCAAAGGGGCAGGTCATGCCCCTTTGGGCACATCCCTTCAGGCTTCAGCACTGAAGCTCCTCCTGTGGCGATCAGAAATCCAGGAAAGCAATCCAACAGAGACACAACAAACACAGCTTTCCTTATAACAGTCTATCTGACCTCATCTATAAATTATGCCAGCAGTGGTTTGGCCTCTCTTCCAAATTTCTTAAAATGTGGAAGATATCTGGTCTGGGCTTCCAAGATAGTGTTTTTAAACAATGCCAAAACCCTTAACCTTTGCAGATGCTTTTTTTAGGGTTTTTTAAAACCATTTTCTTCATTTTATCAGCCTTTTTTGAAAGTTAAATGATAGTACAGTAGATTTCCTTGCAGTCTCCCCTTCATTTAATAAATCATAGAAACATAGAAAAATGACAGAAAAAGACCACATGGCCTATCTAGTCTGCCCTTCCATATCAACAACTACAACAGTCCCCTTTTTTCCTTTAGAGATCCTCTGTGTTTGTCCCATGCTTTTTTGAATTCAGTTACTGTCCTCATCTCTACCACCTCCAGGAGGGAGACTATTCCATGGATCCACCACTCTTTCCGTAAAGAAATATTTCCGCATATCACACCTGAATCTATCCCCTTTCACCCTCATCCCATGTCCCCTCATAGCAGAACTTGCTTTTATGCCACAGAAGTATTTAAAGTCTCAATCATATCACATCTATTCCGCCTTTCCTCTAAGGTGTACATATTAAGATCCTTAAGTCTGTCCTCATATGCTTTATAATGAAGACCACTAACCATTTTAGTAGCCACCTCTGTACTGACTCCATCTTATTTATATCCTTTTGAAGGTGCGGTCTCCAGAATTGCACAGAATACTCCAAATGAGGTTGCACCAAAGACTTATAAAGAGGCACTATAACCTCCTTTTTTCTGCTAACCATTCCTCTCCCTATGCACCCAAGCATCCTTCTAGCTTTTGCCATCGCCTTTTCTACCTGTTTAGCTACTTTAAGATCATCAGACATAACCACACCGAGATCCCGCTGTTCTTTAGGGGACAAAAGTACTTCACCCCCTATACAATATTGCTCCCTTGGATTGCTGCAGCCCAAATGCATGACCTTGCATTTTTTAACATTAAATCCCAGCTGCCAAATTCTAGACCATTCTTCAAGCTTAGCTAGATCCCTCCTCATGTTATCGACACCTTTCTGGGTGTCTACTCTATTGCAGATTTAGTTATCATCCGCAAAGAGGCAAACCTTACCCGACAGCCCTTACGCTATATCACTAACAAAGATGTTAAAAAGAATCGGACAAAGGGCACTTCCCTGGGGCACACCACTGGTAATTCCTTCTCCTTAAAGTGAGCTCCATTTACCTGTACCCTTTGTCACCTCCACTCAACCAATTTCCAACCCAAGTAGTAACTTTATGGTCCATCCCTAGGGCGCTTAGTTTATTTATAAGTCGCCTGTGAGGAACGGTGTCAAAGGCTTTACTGAAATCTAAATATACCACATCTAGGGCTCTTCCTCGGTCTAACCCATTCAAAGAAATCAATCAGATTTGTCTGACAAGACCTGCCTCTGGTGAATCCATGCTGCCTCGGATCCTGTAATCCGCTGGACTCCAGAAACCTCACTATTTTCTTTCAGCAGCGTTTCCAATAATTTACTCACCACCGAAATGAAACTAACCGACCTGTAGTTTTCAACCACATCCTTACTTCTGCTTTTGTGTAAAGGGACCACATAAGCCTTTCTCCAGTCCTTTGGCACCACTCCCGACTCCAACGAGGCATTGAAAAGGTCAGTCAGTGGAGCTGCTAGAACGTCCCCAAGTTCCCTCAGTATTCCACCACTGCGTACGACTTGTAACGCTATACAAATGCTCAGTAGTAGTAGTAGTATCCCATCCGGTCCCATCGCTTTGTCTAAATCAAATGTGATCATGTTATGATCACTGTTGCCAAGTGGTCCCGTTACTTCTCACACGAGATCCTGCATTCCAGGAATAACAGAAAACTCCAGGTCATAAAAGACTAGCTGAATTTGTATGATTTGGTATCAGTGTGCTATGACTTGTATTTCTCAGATGAAAGCATAGAAGACAACTTTGCAAAATGATCAAGAGTAAAATGGTCAGCACAAGGGTAAAATGGTCAGCTAGAACCATCTTCTTTAAACTTAGGACCATTCAACAACTCAGACCACTTATAGACAGAGATGATTTCAAAACCATTGTCCAAGCTCTAATCACACCACACCTAGACTATTGCAATGGCATACTGCAAGGCATAACCAAGAAAAAGTAAACATACTCTAAATGGTTCAAAATGTTACTGCTCGAATAATCTTTAAAGCCAGGCTGTCTGACCACATCTCTCCCATTTTATACACCCTACATTGGCTCCCTGTTACCAGTAGGATTCAGTATAAATCCATTGTGATTACCTTCAAACTAATTGCCCCATCTCATCTCTCAATATTGATTCAACCCCCCCCCCCAAAAAAAAACAGAACGAGAAGGAGGAATCTCAACACTATTTTAGTCCCTGACTCAATATGAAAAACAAAACTGATAACAAGTGACAGTGCTTTTTCATATATTGCACCTGTTCAATGGAATAATCTCCCAGTGAATTTAAGGGAGATCAAAGACCTCCAAACCTTTCGAAAGGAACTAAAATCTTACTTGTTCATCCAGCATTTCTATAATCTATACCACTCCTCTGATCAAGCCCCACAAGCTCAATCTGACCATCCTACCTAGTATCCTGCCTACACAAAGTCATAACCTCACTCTTCTGAATAAAGTTTTTCACCTCATACCAACGTAAGTGCCTCAATAAAATTTTGCGTGTCAAAGTTATAATTTATACGCTTGTAAATAGTTGCTATGTTTAACCGTTTATTGTAAATAGTTACTATGTTACAAAATGTTCAATGTCATTGTTTTTCTGTTCTCTGTAAACCGCCCCTAATCTCTGGAAGGGGCAGTATAAAAAAGTTTCCAAATAAATAAAATAAATACAATTGCTGAACTTGGACACCCACTGCACCTATAGAACTAACACTTATAGATGAGAGCGAGATAGTAGAAATATGCATGGCTGTGGTGGTGAAACTGAGAAGATAATGGAAAGACTGTTCGTGATCTAAAGGAGACAGAGAGATAAGGGCAGGCTTGGCAGAACGTCAAGCTGCTTTACGTGAAAACTGAGATCCATAGCTGTATAAATCCGTAGACCATGACTCCAGTTCCAACTCACAGTTTGATCAGCAGCATCATTAAATTAGGCTCAGAATATATAGGATGAAGAGCAATCTGGAAAACGTAACTGGCTAGGTAAGCCCTATAAAATGAATTACTAAACATATATCATTTTCTACACTGAACTAGGCAAAATCTGGAGTTTATAGGTAAATTGTTAATGGATGTAAATATATCTTAACAGCTGGTTGGCCACATGTATAATGAAAATTTAAAACAATAATATGCCCCAGTCTGACACATGTTCTGGGAATACCGGTTATGGAAAAAACACTGCCAGACTTAGTTGTAACTTTATTTGACGCACAATGTTTACTTTTCTTATCCTCTGTGAATACTTGTGTTTATTTAAGCAATGAGAGTTCCGGTCAGTCTATATGATGCTAAATTTAACCCTGCTCCTGGTCAAGAAGAAAGACTGCAAGCAGATAATAAATTAATATATGAAACAGGGATTTTTATCTTTATGTATATTTCTAGTATTCAGTTGGTAAAACATCAAGTATCTTGTGTGGGTTACCAAGGTATTGTAGAAAACCTGTGTGATAGTGGCATTCAGTATTATTTTATTCTGTTGAATGTTTTTTTTTTAATAATTTTTATTTAATGCTTTTCTTAATTACAAATCCAATCAAGACAAAACAATCAATCAAGAAATAACAAAATTAAAAAAACTTTCAAAATTGATACTTGTTAATCACATCAAGAAGAGAGAATCAACAAAAACAAGAATCACATAATGAAAATAAGCAATAAGGAGTTGAATGTTTCTAATACTTGTAACCCCCGTCCACGTCTGTCCCTTGCAACGGATATGCACGCTGGCTGTTCCAAGAGCGATGCTGTTTTTCAGTCTCTTGGGGATAATTAAAGCTCTTGAAGCGGGGCCAATATACACTAAGGGGGTCATTCTGTGCCACGAATATCAGGGATGTACATCCTATTGGAACTTATATCCCTGCTATTTGTCCCCCTGCCGCCCTGGTGCACTGGCTTTCCGTATGGACAGCTGTGTTGTACAGGGAGCCATAGGTGGGGGCAAGAGGGGGCGGGGAGGAGGCTAGGCGAGGGCAGGGCATGGTCTGTGCAAGACCCTGGATGTACAGGGCCAGATCAGAGGTTGGCCCTGTATATCCGGGGTCAGCTGGGTAGGCGGGGGACTTATTACATCTCTGAGGTGGAATAAGTCTCCCCGGATATTGGGGGCTGGCAGTGGATGGTGGGGACAGACAGGTGAGGGGCAAAGGGGGTACCACGTAGCTCGACCCTGGTCATGGGAGGTCGGATCGGGGGTAAGGCTGCAGAGAAAGGGCATTTTGGGTTGGCGGCCAGGGATAGCGGCTCCGTAATGAGACACCATGGCACTGCAGCTCCATTACGGTGCCAGGCTGAGTTAGTCGGATATGTGGCTGGTCAGAATTTGGGCCTGGCCTGCACTTTCAGGCTGTAGACCTGATTCTGATCTTGCAGGCACATCTAGCCCGGGTAGGATCAGAATCGGGTCTACCTCTATAGAACCCGATTAAGATCGGCCGTACAGGGGCTGGACAGACACTACAGATTCAGTCTCTATGGTTTTCAGCCGACCTGGCCAGTTTTTATATGGCCAGGCCAGCAGCTGGCAGAGAGTTGAAACCATCAGTGGGAAAGCTGGTTTATTTACCTTATCTCTCTTTCTCTCTCTCCTTGTCCCCCTGCAGCCATCATTGGATCTTTTTCTCTCCTTGCTCTGTTCCCCCCCCCCCCCCCAAAATGTCTTTTGTACAAGGCCCCACTCTAGCTAGGCTCACTCCATTCCGGTTCCTCATACTTGTGTCAAGCCAAATCCTTCGTCCATTGCTTTTTCTCTTACTACTGCCATTTGCTGCATCATACTTCCCCCACCTCCGTCCAGCGTCAGTCCCCCTCCCATTACTCCCTTGTCAGTACCTCTCTTCCCTTCAACCTTATTTTGTTTGTGGCAGGGACAATCACAGAAAAAAAACCCCATGAATGATAAAGCATGGCTTCACTGTCCTCGGGACCTCCCAGCCCCTGCAATCCTGAAACCTCTTCCATACCCCTCGGCAGCAGGAAGTGTGTGTCAGAGGAGGCGGAACATGGAAGAGGTTTCAAGATCACATGAGCTGGAAGGCGCCATGGATGCCACAGACATGCTTTATCATTTTTGGGAATTTTTTTTTGTTGTAATTGTCGTCACTGCCATGGAAAAAATAAGGTTTGAGGGAAAGGGAAGGTGCTGGCAAGGGAGAAATCCGAAGGGGCAGGCTAGATGAGGGTTGGGGACCGAGAAAGAGAAAGAAGAGGGATGCAGTGTGCTGGGTGGGGGAGGTGGAAGATATGCCGGACAAGGGACTGGGAGAAGAGGGCCAGAGGGGGCGGAACCGGCAGGGCCTTGCAAGTGCATTGGAGTTGTGAAGACCCTGCACTTTGTCTTTTTTTCTTTAAAGCTGCCACAGATGCCATAAGGAGGGAGAGAGAGAGAGGGGAGGAAAGGGAGAGAGAGAGGGGTTGTGCTGGATAGCGGTGGGGGCTGCAGAAGTGGACAGCAGATGCTGGACATGGGGAGGGGACGATAGAGGTTGGGGGCTGCTTCTGACCATGGGGAGAGAGAGTAGGGGTTAGATGGTGGCCACAGGGCGGCAGAGAATAGATTCTGGCAAACGGGAGAGATAGAAGAGAGAGAGCAGATGGTGGTGGCCACAGGGAAGTGGAGTGAATATTCTGGCCATAGGGTGAGGAGACAAAGGGCAAATGGTAGCCACAGGGGGGATAAAGGGGAGATGCTGACCATGGGGGGGGGAGAGATAGGGGAGAAAGGGCAGATGCTGGACATGGAAAAGAAGAGAGAGAGGAGAGATATTGGACATGGTGGGGGGGGGGGGAAGGAGAGTGGAGGGTACAGGGGGAGGGAGAGAGAAAAGAGAAAGGTGGACAAGGGGAGGGGGAGAGGTAGAGGAGAGGTGGTGGACACAGGGGAAGAGAGAGAGGAGATGCTGAACATGTGTTGGAGAGCTAGGAGGAAATACTAGACTGGAAAGGGGAGGGAGAAGGAGAGGAAAAAGTGAACCACCTGATAAATCCACAAGTAGCCAAAAGGTCAAGCAACAGAGCATTCTCCCTATATACCCTATTACTTCGGAATTCACTACCACCCCAAATAAGATCCATTGAATGCACAGGTGACTTCCCCAAGAAGCTAAAACCCTCTATGCCTAGAACACTATGGATCAGACCCGCAATAAGAACTTCCCAACACACAACTAGCACTAGTTTCTTAATTTAGTGTATATAGATAGGTTTATGGCTTTTTTCCTACTTCAGTATAATAAATGTCAGGCTCGGTCCATCCATTATGCAAGAATGTTGTCCGCTCATGTCCCCACACCTCAGGGGGCCCAGCGCCTGACTGGCTGCAGAGGGAACCGGGGAGGCCCGAAGCCCCAGCTGACCTCTGAACAGCCGTGGGAGTAAAGTGCAGCGTTTGCCTTTTCTCCCGCAACTGTGATTAAAGGAACGTGCCGGTGCGCTGAGTGCTAGGAGGTTAAACAGGGGCACATCGGACATGGGGGGGGGGGGGGGTAGGACTGGAAATGGCTTCTCTTTTCAGATCAATATGGTCCAAATCTATGAATCACTTCTCAAGTACATAACACAAATCATTTTGTCCACCCAATACCCTGACCGTCCTGGCTTAACTGTTATTTATTTATTTTATTTATTTGCAGTCTCTTTTATACCGCGCTATTCGACATCAGTGCGGTTTACAATGAACATAAGAGTTGCACATGTCTACCCCTCTCCTTAGGCGCCTGTCAGCTCACCCTTTCCCTGCAATAGCACACTTCACTCATCACCTCTTATGTACCCTGCTTACTTTAGCACTGCTAGTTTGTTATAAGTATAATTCTCGTGCACCCCTGTTAGCCTTTCAAGTTCTCTTCCCTGTTCAATGTAAGCTTCCATTTGCTCTAATATAAACGGCTTTGAATGCCAGAAAAAGAAGCATAGAAAACGTGTATAATAAAATAATAATAAGAATGGCTTGAGGATGGGGGACCGGGACTGCAAGGGAACTGATAGCTGGGAGTTAGGACTGGAAATGGGGTGATGCTGTGGGACTGGAAGGGAGCTGATGCTAGGGTAAGACCAGAAGGGGGTGGGTCTGGATCTGACAGGAGAAAAGAAGCTGGATGAGTGAGGATGGAGAGGGGAACAGATATTTTGTGTGGGAGGGAAGAAAAATCTACGATTGGCTGAATACTGGGAAAGTAAGAGAGGACTGAGGATGGAGGGGTGAAATTTGAGTGGATGAAAAAGGAATAAGGAAAGAAATGGAGGAATGAGCAACAGGGGAAAGATCAATATGTTAGAGGCACATGTAGAGAAAATGGAAAAAACTAGAAGAGAGAAAAAAGGAAAAATGGACAGCAGACAATGGAGAGATAGCAGAAGTCACAAAGAAATCAGAAGAAAGCAACTAGGGCAATTGCTATGGAAAAATAAAATGGCCAAAAAAAATATTTTATTCTGAATTTATTAACTGGAGTATGTCAGCTCTGGGAAATGTGCATTGCTAACGTTTTGCATTTTTAGTACAAGAGGAAATTAATTTTTGGTTTAATTTCTCCATTGTTGTTGTACATTCCAAGTTTGGCTTTTGGGATTCCCAGTTAGGAATGTTTCTAAATTGTGATCCCTTGTTTTTTGTATGGTGACAGTCTATGTCCTGTGTGTATAAATGAGCTGTAGTATTCTGTTTATGTAGTTTCTATGTGACAGTGCCACTTGTTCTCTTTCCACAGTAGGAGACATATTGGTATTCTCTGAGATTTATTGGTTTAATATTTGCAGTGTTGTCTTTTGATAGGTAGGGTTTGGTGCTTTGTGAGTCCTGGTAGTGCTGCTATGATACGGCGGGTTTGCTATGGGTTCTAAATGAACATGAGAAAACCTCAAAAATATATCAAATGACTACTTTCAATCGCACAAGCAAAAGAGTCATTGAAAATGCATCGTTGAGTTCTGGAAATGTAGAAAACACTAACAACTTTTTTATGTCGGGCCCAACCCCGGCAAGAGAGGGAAGGAAGGAAACCCTTCCCCTCCACTCCGGGAAAGCCCTTTTATTAAACAGAAACAAGTTTCAAATTGCACAGAACTATTGAAATAGTGAAGAACCACTTATCTCAGGAACTAGCGATATACATCCATGGTGAGGGAACACCCAAAGTATTAGGCACACGACATGCATGTTTTGGGCCCATCAAAAGCTCTGTTTCAAGTGATAGTATCCCGTGTTGAAAGTCAATCGCCCATTAGTCAATGGGTTCTAAATGAGCAGGGTGTATAGTATTTCCTAATGTGCCTGACAGTTGACACTGGAGTATAGAGATGTAGAACTCTGGTAGTCTCTTTATCCACACTGCCCATGCAAATGGTATCCAGACACTCATTAAGAGGCATGTCTTCTAAAAGTTAATGCACATTTACAATTGTTAATGTGTGCAAAGTGCAGCAACACACATTTCTATTGGCAAAATGGCACTTAATGCACATTAATATTTAGTAAACATGTCCCTAAGTCATTGCCATGATAAAACAAGAGGCTTGTGAAGGGCTCTTGTGAAAGCCGCCTAAAACTTTAGATGGGCAACATATACATTTTAAAATAAAATAAATTAAATTTATGCAAATACGTTCCAGTGGCTATGCAAATGAAGCTCCGCAATGAGTCTCCACACATGGCTCCGCATCACCCTTGGGCCGCCCCGGATTGTTATATCTTGAATCCATCCTAACTGCATTTATTTTATTGTTAAATGTAATGCACATGTTGGCTAAAAATTGTTTACTGTCAAGCACTGAGTTATCTGTAAACTGTCTTGACTTGTAGAAAGATGGTATAAAAAGACATTAAATAAATAAATGAATACTAGACATGGAGTGTGGGGAGAAGTAGAGGGGAGAGAATCTGATGCTAGGGTGTAGTGCAGGGTCTATGTTTAGATTATGTACCCATTGACACTGCTCTGTCCTGTCTCAGAGCCATCTCAGTGCACGCATGGTCTAAAAGCAAGCCCTGCGCTGCGCTCTTGCTTTTTCTTTTG
Source organism: Ichthyophis bannanicus (assembly GCA_033557465.1). NCBI lineage: Eukaryota > Metazoa > Chordata > Amphibia > Gymnophiona > Ichthyophiidae > Ichthyophis > Ichthyophis bannanicus. The sequence continues at coordinate 234,808,113 of CM066043.1, read as the reverse complement.
CTGGATTTTAGGGGGGGGGACAGAGATTAGGGATACACTAAGGGCATAGGAGATAGGGATGCAAAGGAGTGATGTTGGACATGTTGGGGGCAGGGATAGTCTTGAGGGACTACCAAAAGGGACTGCTACTGCTGGGAAGAAATCTGCACTTGTAAGTATTTACAAATTCTCTAAATCTTGGAGAAAAGGGAGTTCTTTGGGTATAAGCTTAGCTTTATAGGCTCTTAAACCTATTAAAGGGGGAAGGGTGGTTAAAGTCACTTTCAGATTCAGCTGGTTATCACCAGGAATAGATTAAGGCCCTGAAATTAATTAATCTTGAGATGAACAAACTCCCTTAAAGGTAATTGTATAGTTGTATCAGTACAAGTATCTCTAGCAATTTTAAACAACTTAAATAGCTAAACAAAACCAAGATGCAGACAGCAGTCCAGCAGTGAGATGGGTACTATCCAGTCTTTTGCATTGACTGTCATACATACATTTTTCTCACAGTTGGTGAGATGTCTTACGTCTACACTAGCTGCAAGGAGCTCTTTGCCCTCAGGGAACGAGTCTGATCTCTGGAGGGCAGAGTAGCAGACTTGGAGGACATAAGGCAGAGAGATAGATAGATGAGACCTACAAGGATGTTGTACTGAAGTCCTACCTCCAATCTGGCAGCTTCTCAGTTGCCATGGAGGACAGAGGTCATGTGAAAGGACAGCATCACCTTGGTGTGGCAGGAAGTGATCCTGTAGCTAGGACCTGTCTGCCAGGAGATGTAAAACCCTCTTGCACTGAGGAGGTTTCTCCAGGGCCATGTGCCCATGAGGAAAAAGTTAGAATAGTTGTTATAGTTGGTGATTTGATCATTAGGAATGTAGATAGCTGCGTGACTGGTGGACATGAGGACTGCCTGGTAACATGCCTGCCTGGTGCAAAGGTAGAAAACCTCACAAACTACCTAGTAAGGTTTTAGATAGTGCTGGGGAGAAGTCTGCTGTCTTGGTACATGTTGGCACCAATGACATAAGAAAGTGTGGGAGGGAGGTTCTGGAGGACAAATTTAGGCTTTTAGGTAGGAAGTTGAAATCCAGAACATCCAGGGTAGCATTCTCTGAAATGCTTCCCGTTTCATGTGCATGACCCAAAAGGCAGGCAGAGCTCCGGAGTCTCAATGCATGGATGAGACTATGGTGCAAAGAAGAGGATTTTGGATTTGTTAGGAACTGAGCAACATTTGGGGGAAGGGAGGGGCTCTTTTGAAGGGATGGGCTCCACTTTAACTGGGATGGAACCAGGCTGCCGGCATTAAACTTTAAAAATGAGATAGAGCAGTTTTTAAACTAGATAATAGGGGAAAGCCAATAGATGCTCAGGAGTGCATGGTTTGAAAGGATGTATCCTTGAAAGATACTAGCAAAACCTTGATAGAGAGGTTCCAACAAAGATAAAGGTAACCCAGATGTCCTTTAGTACAGAGCCAAAATATTCCAAATTGCATCTATCAACTGATAAGCAGATTAATATGACCTCTAAAATGTTTGCATTCAAATGTTAGATGTCTAAAAAATAAGATAGGAGAGCTAGAATATATAGCATTAAATGAAAGGTTAGATATAGACCTAGTGGAAGGAGGAAAATCAATGGGACACTACAATACCTAGTTAAAAACTGTATCGCAATGATAGGAGTAGATGTAGATGTAGAGTAGTGGAAGGGGTGCACTCTATTTTAGAGAGGGCATTGAGTCATAGGATTAAAGTTTTGTAGGAAACAAAATACACTGTGGAATCTCTATGGATAGAAGTTCCATGTAAAAAGCAGAAGGCGATGGCAGTGGGAGTGTACTACCGACTGCCTGGCCAGAATGAACAGATGGATGATGAAATGCTAAAAGAAATCACGGAAGCTAACAAAAGGTACATCACAGTAAAAATGGGTGATTTCAATTACCCCAGTATCGACTGGGTCAGTGTCACAGCAGGACATGCTAGAGAGATAAAGTTTCCAGATGAAATAAATGACTGCTTCTTGGAGCAGCTGGTTCATGAACTGACAAGAGAGGAAGCTATTTTGAATCTAATCCTTATGGAACACAGGATCTGGTGCAAGAGATAAGGCTTTTGGGGCCAGTTGGCAATAGTGATCATAGCGTGATCACATTTGATTTAATAAATGGAAGAAAGATGGCAAGGAAATCCACAGAACTACCTTTAAACTTTCTAAAGGGAGACTATGATAAAATGAGAAAAATAGTTAAGAAAAAACTAAAAGGAGCAGCTGCAAAGGTTAAAGATTTACATCAAGCATAGGCGTTGTTTAAAAGTACTATCTTGGAAGCCCAGACCAGATATATTCCATGCTTTAAGAAAAGTGGAAGGAAGGCCAAAAAACTGCCAGCATGATTTTAAAGCGAAGTCAGAGGCCTTCAGGAAATGGAAAAAGGAGCCTAATGACAAACACCAGAAACAATATAAACACTGGCAAGTTAGATGCAAGCAATTGATAAGGTAGACAAAAAGAATTTGAAAAGAAGCTTGCAACGGAAGCAAAAACAAACTTTTTCAAGTACATTCATAGCAAAAAACATGTGAGAGAGTCAGTTGAACCATTGGATGATAGGTAAAAGGGGCACTAAGGGAGGACTAGGCCATAGTGGAGAGACTGAATGAATTTTTTTCTTCGGTCTTTATTGAAGAAGATGCAGGGAAGTTTCCCATGCCTGAAATGGTATATAAAGGTGATATAGCAGAAGAATTGAAAGAAATATTGATATACAGGGAGGCTGTATTACAACTGTTTGATAAACTGTACAAATCACCTGGACTGGATGGTATGCATACTGTACAAAGGTGTTGAAAGAACTGAAATATGAGATTGCAGACCAACTATTAGTAATCTATGAGCTATCATTAAAATCATCTGTAGTACCTGAGGATTGGAGAATGGCCATTGTAACTCCAATTTTTAAAAAGGGTTTCAGGGGTGATACAGGAAACTACAGACCGGTGAGCCTGACATCAGTACTGGGCAAAATGGTAGAAACCATTATAAAGAATAAAATTACTGAACATATAGATAGCCATGGTTTAATGGGAGAAAGCCAACATGGATTTAGTCTACAAAAGTATTGTCTTACTAATCTGTTATACTTTTTTGAAGGTGTGAATAAACAGACCAAGGTAAGTCACTTGATATAGTATATCTGGATTTTCAGAAAGCTTTTGACAAGTTCGCTCATGAGACTTGGCAAAATTAAAAGTCATGGGATTGGAGGCAGTGTAGTGTTGTGAATCAGAAACTGTTAAAAGATAAAAAGCAGAGAATAGGGCTAAATGGCAAATTTTCTCAATGGAGAAAGGTGAATAATGGTGTACCCCAGGGATTTGTGTTAGGTTTGCTGCTTTTTAACATATTCATAAATAACCTGGATATAGGAATAATAAGTGAGGTGATCAAATTTGCAGATGACACAAAATTATTCAAAGTTGTTAAAACACAAGAGGATTGTGAAAAATTGCAAGAGGATCTTAAAAAATTGGAAGACTGGATGTCCAAATGGCAAATTAAATTTAAGGTGGCACCTAGGATAGAAAAATCCAAACTATGGTTACACGATGCATGATACCACCTTAGAAAAACACTACACAGGAAAAAGATTTAGGCATCATCATGGATAATATGTTGAAACCCCCCGCCCAGTGTGCAGCGGTGGCCAAGAAAGCAAATAGAATGCTAGGAATCATAAGGAAAGGAATGGAGAATAAAACAGAGGATGACATCATAATGCCTCTGTATTGTTCCATGGTGCAAACGCACCTTGAATATTGTGTGCAATTCTGATCGCCATATCTTAACAAGGATATAACTGAATTAGAAAAGGTACAAAAAAGAGCAACAAAAATGGTAAAGGGAATGGAAGGATACTCCTAAGAGAAGCTTAAAAGGCTGGGGCTCGAGGTCACGTGATGTGGTGAGCCTGAGGGGACGTACGAGGCTTGGGCTCCAGACCCCTCTCCCCTGAAAAGTTGAAATACTGCCGTTTTAACAGTGGCTTGGAGCTTATTAGACGTGGAGTGCCTTGAAGAACGGTTGGAAACCCGTCGGAGATCAGCGAGTGGGGATGGCGGCTGCGGCAAAGGCAGGACGGCGGGACAAGGAGCGTGCTGCTAGTGCCTTTAAAATGGCGGAGTCCTCTCCAAAGCACAGTGCTGCGGCTTCCCCTACCATGACCGATGAAATCTCGGTGGCGGTCACAAATGCTTTGGCTTCGCAATTTGAAGCACTTGTGGTACTGCAGAGCCTATTCAAACAGGGAAAAAGGTTTTAAATCCAGAAAAAAGATTTCAACACCAGATGCGACATTACGAGAAGCCAGATAGGGGGAGCAAGAGAGACCTTCCAAGGCCTAGAGAACCGCACCCCAGAGCTGGTGATGTAATGCCGACCAACAGCCAATCCAGGAAAGGGGGAGTTCCTTCTAAGAAAGGCTGGAAAGTTGAAAAGGAGGAAGTAGGACAAGCAAGAGAGGCAGAGGTAGAAGCAGAGGAAGAAAAGGAGTCTTGGCAAAGAGACCAGAGAGGAAGGAGTTCCTGGCAAGAAGACACAGTGAGTCCGGTGCAGCAGAATACCAGGAGTTCTTGGCAAAGAGACACTGGAAAGAAAGGTACCAGGAGAGAAACAAAGGTCAGAGTTTTATATGAGGAACCGGTACCAGCAGATGCAGGACACTGTGGAAGTTACCAGAGAGATGATGAAGTCATTGCCATAAGAGGTAACACTCTTCATTCAAGGAGCAAAAGGTGTGGGTGTGAAAGAGTGGTAACTCCACCCGAAGGCCAGCTGAACAATGGGAAGCCTACTACTCGAGTAAGGCTGAATTGCAGCAGGACTAGGCCTCAAGACTCAGCTAACTGGGATAGGCCCAGAGAACAAGGTAAACCACATTTTTATTCTAATAAGCGTTATAACTTGCTGACACAGGGAGCACAAGGAACAGAGGTGTGCACTCCTTACCAAGCTGTCTGTAAGACAAGACACAAGCCTTTATCAAAAGAAAGACTGTTTAATACAAGGCACCAAGACAAAGGAAGATACTTCCATAGCAAGCATTCACATGACCAAAGCCCAGACCTAGGCCCAGAACACTGGAGGCTAGTGCAAGCGGTATATGAGAAGCCTCAACGTATTCCACAAGAATATACTGATACAGAGTCACAGTTATCGACCCACAGCCTATGCAGGTGGAATTCAATGAGGACCCTCCTGAGATAGCCATGGATTGCAGCTACTGTCAGGCAGGAAGCCTAGAGTCTCTGCGTGGTGTGTAAAGCAGGGCTCAGTAGCAAAGCCTGTGTGTTTTATTTGTATACGGTCCTGTGAAGTAACAGTAGACAAAGCAATATCTGAATATGTTTTCTTTTCTACCTGAAGCAAGGTTTTCTTTATGTTAATGTAGACTCCACTATTTGAACCATTGTACATTAGGGGAAATAAAAAGCCTTTCTTTCCCTACACTCGGACTTGGTGTTCACTTGAAGTTTTGGTACACGGTAGGTCCTGGGAACAAATACCCAGACCCCGCATACAAGGACCAAACTCAAAGATAAGAAAAATAACTCATGTCCACCTGGCCTGCCTTAACCACCCTTGGCCACTAGGGCGGCGGTGCGACACACTGCACGCTAAGATGGACGTGCTCCAGAGTTCTTTGGGCACGCTGGGTGTGCGGGTGCAAGAAGCTGAGACCCGTCTTACACACGCCGAGGAGGAAGTGGAGGGCCTTAAGCGGGAGCTGCTCGTGCTGCAGAAGGCATCAAAAGCCCACAAGCTGAAATTAGATGACCTAGAAAATAGGTCGAGGCGCAACAACTTGCGTTTTTTGGGGATCGCAGAATCTATCCCAGAAAAGGATTTGAGAGGCTACGTGGAGAACTTGGCTGCTTTCCTGAGAGATGAGGCGGACCCGAGTGGGCCTATCGTGGTAGAAAGAGCCCATAGACTCAGGCCTAAGCCACAATCCGGAAACCACAGGCCCAGGGTGGTCCTGGCGAAGTTTCTATGCTACATGCAAAAGGACGCGGTGCTCCGAGCGGCGAAGCAGAAGGGCATTGTCGAGTGGGAGACGGCAAAGATTCGGATAACTCAGGATTACTCTGCTGCCTTGAGCCAACGAAGGAAGGCCTACGCCCCGCTGTGCCAAAAGCTTATAGAGGCCGGGGTGCGGTTCAGCGTCCAGTACCCCGCCAGGCTCCACGTGCTGTACCAGGGCTCGCATCGAGCATTTGAGCCTGCGGAAGCGGCGCAGGCCTATGTGGAGCAGTTGCTGTCAGCGGGTGTGTCGAATTCGGATGCCCAGTGAGGTTTTTTTTTTTTTTTCCAGTGTCTCTGCGTAGGATTGCGACCTGCGACCTGCTGGCTGAGATGGGTGCTGTGAGGCCCACCAACGATTCCTACTTGGATGATGGCCCCTACCGTTGCCGGTAGGGGGTAAGGGAACCTTTGGTATGTGGAGTTTTGGCCTGCACGCGGAGCCTCTGTAAAGACTGGACGGAGTATGGCCTGGTGCGATGCGGTAGAGCCTTCTTGCTGCCTTAACTGTGACATGAAGCCCGAGCGGCAGCTCCAGTGGGTGCCCCAAATTGGTGATGCCCGCTGGTGACATATGGCGGCACCTCACTAGTGGCGCACCGACGAGCCCACAGCCCCAATCCTGCCTCCCTCAGTCTGTTTGTGCTGTACATCGGGAGAATATTGGACTTGATCTGAGAGTTGCATATGATCTTTTGACCTTTTTTTTTTGTATATATTATGTGCTGTTATTGCCTAATGAAGTATTTGTGATTTCCTTGTTGTGGGGGTGGCGGGAGTTTGAGGGCTGGATGGTCTGATAGGGAGGAATGTGGTCAACAGTGTGAATGGGGGGTGTAGCGGCTGGTTCAAAGTGCATGGATGCAGTGGGGTTTGGGGGGGTTGGAATGTGTGGATAGTGTGTCTGGGGTTGGAATGGGTGGCGACTGTTTATATCAGGTGGGCTCGGGGGGAGCTCTCCCAGTTTATTTAGGCGACAGCTGCCTAGTGGAATGGTTGGCTGAGCCAGATGTTTGGCCCCTTCTGGGATGGCTACCCCATGAGCACTTTAGGCTGAGTGAGACTGTGTTGGGTTCCAATTCCCTGGGTAGGGCCGTTTGACTGGGGGAGGGGGGTTCTTCTCACATCCTAGGTGACCCGGATGGGAGTGGGAGGGAGGTTAGTGATTGAGTGTGGGGGTTGGAGTAGGGTAGGGATGGGGGTAGGTAATAGAGGTATAGGGGGGGGCGGGGTTGGGGGGGTAGGGGAGGGGGTGGGTTGGCGGTAGGGGGAGGGAAGGGGGGGCGCAGGGGGCGCAGCAGCACTGTGGTTGGAGTGGCAATGGCCTGTATGGGGACCTAATATGGCTTAAGGGGGGGCCCCAGGCTGGGGGGGTCCCGCCTTTTTGTTCCAATCGGATTGATACAAACTGCTTGACTCTTTATGATCCACCCTGAAGGTTATCTCTTGGAATATTTGTGGGATAGGTAGCCCTATTAAAAGATATAAGGTATTGCAGGCCTTAGCTCGGCTGAAATGTGACATAGCAATGTTGCAGGAAACCCACCAGACAGCGGAGGAGCATGTTAAATTGCAGAAAATGTGGGTGGGGCAGTGCTGGGGGTCCCCGGCTAAGGGGAAAAAGGGAGGAGTGGTCATACTGATCAGCAAGCAGACCCGTTTTGAGTTACTTAAGGAGTATTCTGACCCAGATGGTCGATATATTTTGCTCTATGGTAATCTGGACGGTCGGCCGGTAGTGCTGGGCTGTTTGTATAGCCCTAATGTATTGAATCGGGCGTTTTACGACCGCCTTGCATCTAGATTTGAGCAACTGCCTGTTGTTCCTTTGATTCTGGCTGGTGACTTGAACGGGGTTTTGGATGTAGGGCTAGATGTGTCTGGCGGGGGGGGGGGGGGCACACCTGCGCATCCCGACTACTAAGGCTTTGAAGGGCTTTTGCAGACGTTTGGGCCTGGTTGACCCATGGAGATTGCTTCACCCTGATGAGCGGGACTTTACCCATCAGTCGAGAGCTCATGGCACTAGTGCTCGTTTGGACTATGTCTTAGTTTCGGAAAGGTTGTTTGTACAGGTTGAGGACGCACAGATTGGCCCCTCAGCGGTGTCTGACCATGCCCCAGTTTGGGTCGAATTCGGCGGGGGGGGGGGGGGGCCCGGCCCGGCCGTGTCGACGAGGCTCTGGCGGTTTCCGTTGGGATTGTACCAGGATGCGGAATTCCGTATCTATCTTGCAAAGCATTGGCAGGAGTTTATGGATCACCATGAGCGACATCAGGATGATCCGGAATTGCTCTGGGAGACGGCCAAAGTCGTTTTGAGGGGGGATATTATTGCTTATGTGGCAAGGAAACGGAGGCTATTGGCGTGGTAAATTGTTCAGCTGGAGCAGCAGGTGGTGCGCGCTCGACGGCGGTGTGCGGGAGATTCTAGTGCATTGAATAGGCGACGGCTTTGGGAGTTGCAAACGTCTCTTAATTAACTACTTCACCAGTGAGCAAAGAAATCGTATATGTATTATCGATACCAGCTCTTTCGTTTTGGTGATAAACCGGGGAAACCTTTGGCGCGTTGCCTGCAGGGTCACCGGGGCCATCAGTTGGTGGCAGCGTTACGGGATGATCAGGGGGCTTTGTATAAGGATAATGTAGGCATAGCTTGAGTGTTCCGCTCTTTTTTCCAGAAATTGTATGCCCGGAGGGAGGGAGCGCCGGTTGCCATGCAGCAGTACTTGCAGGAGCTGTCGTTGCTGAGGGTATCCGCAGAACAGAGGGCTTGCCTTGATGCTCCGGTAACGGTGGATGAAGTCCAGAGAGTTATTCAGCGAGCTGGCTGTTGTAAGGCCCCCGGCCCGGACGGGTTTGGAGCCGAGTTTTATAAGCTATTGGGTGCTTTAGCGCCTCCAACTTTAGTGGCTGTATACCATAGGCGGGTGGCTCAGGGGAAATTTAATTGGGGTGCTAACCATGCGCATATTTCCTTAATTCCTAAACCGGGGAAAGACCCTACTCAAGCAGCTTCGTATAGGCCAATTTCATTATTGAACTTTGACCTGAAAATCTTTGCGAAGGTACTGGCCGATCGGCTGGCTTTGGTGTTGGGGGATTTGATTCATGAGTCGCAAGTCGGGTTTGTCAAAGGGCGCTATGCCGTACGGAATTTACGACGACTTTTGGCATCTTTAGAATGGGTCCGGGAACGTGACCTCCAGTCCTTGGTAATTAGCTTTGACGCTGAAAAGGCGTTCGACCAGGTCCAGTGGGAGTATTTGAAGTTTCTTTTGCCTTATTATGGGCTGGGAGTTCCTTTTTGCCAGATGGTGGAGTCGCTTTATACAGACCCTACGGCGGGGGTCCTTTGTAATGGGGTGCTTTCGGATCTGTTTCGATTGGAGCGAGGTACGCGTCAGGGTTGCCTGCTTTCCCCTTTACTTTTTGTGCTATCCTTGGATCCGTTGATACGGAAGATTGAGGACTCCCCTGATATAAGTGGTGTTCGTATTGGTTCCTATGGCTTTAAGGTGGCCGCATTTGCAGACGATATACTTGTTCATCTTTCTTCTCCCCAGCAGTCGCTTCCGAGGTTGCTTGAGGAGCTTTTGCTATATGGACAGTTCGCGGGGTTGCGTATTAATATGGCTAAATCGGAAGCTTTGGATGTGGGGGGCATGTTACGGGGGAGCTGGTCTGGGAGCTTCCCGCTCCGCTGGGCTGCTGACTCTATTATCTATTTGGGCATTTTGTTAACCAGGAAACCGACATTGCTGTATCCAACTAACTTTGAACGTATTCTTTCTAAGGTTCGAGCGCAGTTGCGGGCGTGGGCCCCTCTTCCCTTGTCTTTGTTCGGTAGAGTGGCCGCTTTGGGGATGGTGATCTTTCCACGCGTGCTCTATTGGATGCAAACACTTCCTGTGTGGCTTTTGAAACGTGACTTGGCGCGTTTGGAGAGGGAGATTCGGGGATTTCTTTGGAAAGGTCTCAAGGCCCGTATACCAATGGTGAGGTTGCGTGGAGGGTGGCGCTCGGGTGGAGTGGGGGTGCCCGACCTTTGGAAATATGCGCTGGCATGTCAAGCACGACATTTGAGTGATTGGTTGGGGGACACTGAGACTTATACCCCGCGAGGGCTTGAAGCAGCCTTTGTGGCACCCCACTCCTTGGAAGCGGTTTTGCATTTACCGCAGACTGTCTTGCCGCCTCGCCTGATGAATAGCATTTTACTGCAGGCAACTCGGCGTACATGGCAACAGTTAAACAAGTGCTGGGGTAGTGATGCTGCGGTGTCCTGCTGGCTGCCTATACAAGGCAATGCCTGCTTTTTGCCAGGCTCGGACTCGGCTCCCTTTCGTCAGTGGTGGCGAGTAGGTTTAAGATGATTGGGGCATGTGGTGGACCCTGCTGGTTGCTGTAAGGCCCTGGGGGTGATTTGTAGGGAGTATGGGTTGCCTATGGGAACCTCGGCGTTTGCGTATGCTCAGATTTCTCATTATATCGGCTCTTTGCCGCGGCAGGAGCTCACGGTGGAACGCTCGGAGCGTATTCTGGAGTTCTTTGCGCTGGGGGCGGATACCCCGCCGACGATAGCTGATTTGAAGAAACGTCTGGACCAGCTAGATGCGCCCCCGGATTATTCAATGGTGGAAAGCCTTTGGGTGCGAGAATTGGGTAGGGATATCGCTCAGGGGTCCGTTCGGGCTGCTTTGGGTAGGATTGCGCAGCTCGTGGATGGGGCTCGTTGGCGAGAGGTGCAGTTTAAATGTATCCTTCGTGCCCATTTCTCCCTGAGGCGGGCGTTTCAAAGTCATCTTGCCCCTCATGGCGGGTGCCCTAAATGTTCGTGTGCATTGGCAGATCTGGGTCATATGTGGTGGGGCTGCCCTTCTATTCGCCGGTATTGGCGGTATATTGAGACCTATTTGAGTGGACTGTTGGGCCAGCAGCTTTGTTGGTCGGGGACTCTGGTAGTGCTGGATCAGTTGGGACCACTCCACTCGAAGGGCAGATGGGACAGGGTGTTGGTGCGCAAGGTCTGTCTGGTGGGTAAGGGCCCTATTCTTAGTCGATGGAGAGAGCCCGTGGCCCCTACTTTCTGCGAGTGGCGAAATAGCCTGCATCAACTGATGCTTCTGGAGCGGAGAGCGGCGTTAAGACATCCCCGGGCCTGGGCTACCTTTTTGTTGATTTGGATGCCTTATATTCAGCGCTTGGGCCCTAAGGCTCGCAGTGAAGTACTTAAACTTGGATAACAGTGGCTTGGGAATTTGGCGTCCCCTGATGTGTGCTCTATGCTGCTGCGCTCCCTGCGGGAGGGGGGTGGGAGGGGGGGTTCCTAGGGGATACTGGTTATTAGGAATGTGTTATGCTTGTCTATGCCGGGTTCCCAGGGTGGTGGACAAGACACAGCCCCGCCCGGAACCAGTTTTGTATTTGGAAAAGTGAAAATTGTACACGTTGGTTTGTCGTTTGCTGTTTGTATCCTGCAATACTTAATAAACAGAGCTTTGAAAAAAAAAAAGGCTGGGGCTCTTTATCTTAGAAACGAGACGGCTGAGGGGGGGGGGATATGATAGAGGTCTATTAATGAGTGGAGTGGAATGGAAACTACTACCAGTACTACTGATCATTTGTATAGTGCTACAAAGCATACACAGCACTGTGCAGACACGTGTAAGAGACAGTCCCTTCTCATCAGAGCTTGTAATCTAATCAAGACAGCACAACAGCTGAGGACAAGGGTACATCTAGGGGAATGGTAAGGAAACACATTGGAGACTAAGTGGATCAGCATCAAAAAACAGCCTCGAAGAGGTGAATTCTCAGCCTGGATTTGAAAAGGGGCAGAAATGGACCCTGATGGACAGATTCAGGTAGTTTATCCCAGGCATAAGGAGCAGCAAGGTGAAAGGATCAAAGTCTAGAGTTAGTAGTAGAAAAGAAGGACACAGATAGAAGTGCTCTGCCAGAGGAGCGGAGTTCCCAAGGAGGGGTGTAGGGAGAAATGAGAGGAAAGGTAATGAGGGGCTGCAGAATGAGTGCACTTATAGGTCAGTAGGAGAAGTTTGAACTGGATACAGAAATGGATAGAGAGGGGTTATATGAGCATATCAAGACATGTGGAAGAATAGCTATGCAGCTGAGTTTTGAACAGATTAAAGGGGAGCGAGATGATTCAGATGGAGACCAGCAAGGAGGAGGTTGCAATAGTCTAGGAGAGAGTGTCTTAGTAGTGTGTTCAGAGAGGAAGGAGCAAATTTTGCTGATGTTATACAGAAAGAAATGATAGGTTTTAGCTATCAGTTGGAGAACGAGAGGGAGTCAAAGACAACCACAAGGAAACGAGGAGTAGGGCATTATCCACAGAGACTGAAAAAGGAGGAAGGGGAGAGGTGGGTTTAGTGGGAAAAATAAGAAGTTCGGTTTGGCCATATTCAATTTCAAATGGCAGTGAGACATCCAAGTAGCAAAGTCAGATAGGCAGGCAGAGATCCAGGCCTGTATTGCAGGAGAGATTTCAGGTGTAGAGAGGTAGATCTGAGAGTCATCAACATAAAGAGGTTTCTGAAAGGCATGAGAAGAGATGAGCATACCAAGCAATATAAATAGATAGAAAAGGAGTGGGCCGAAAACAGACCCTTTGGGTACACCAACTGACAGCCGGATAGCAGTAGAGGAGGATCCACCAGAACAGATACTGAAAGGACGATGGAAGAGATAAGAAGAGAACCAGGCCAGCACAGAGCCCTTAAAACCAAGTGAGGACAAGGTATCGAGGAGAAGGTTGTGGTCAGCAGTGTCAAAAGCAGCAGAAAGGTCAAGAAGGATGAGGATTGAGTAAAGGTCTTTGGATTTTGCCAGGAACAGGTCGCTGGACACTTTGGCAAGAGCTGTTTCAGTAGAATGGAAGGGACGAAAGCCAAACTGCAAGGGATTTAAAAGGGCTTGAGAAGAGAGAAAGTGCAGCATTGTGGAACCCGTGTGCCTCTTTGGAAACTTGCTAGGTACCTGAGGCCTGGATTTGCCACTGCTAGAAACAAGATTCGGGGCTTGATGGACCTTGGTCTGACCCAGTAAGGCATTTCTTATGTTCTTATGGCATAGGGAGAGGACAGGGACAGGGATAAGAAGAGAGATGGTCATGGGGAATAGACACAGAGAGAATATAGTATGCCTGGAGGAAGGGATAGGAAATTACTGGATAGAGAAGCAGTAAAAGAAATGGAAGAAAACTAAATGGAAGAGATCAGTGTTAAAAACTGTTATAAGGGAGGAAATGAAGACAGGAGAGAGAAGAAATGGCAAATGGGGAGGAGACCATGAAAAGAGCTAAGAGAAAATGGAGGAAAACAAAAAACAGAGATTTGGACCAACACAGTTAAAAACATAAAATGACCAACAATGAAGGTAGAAAGAAGAATTTTATCTTGCATTCTGTGACTGGAAAATGTTGGTGTTTGGAAAGTGCATCTGCCAGGAGTCGGGACTGGTGTTGGACATGGCTGGGTTCTATCCCAGGGACCCTAAAGCCCACCAACAAGCTGTGCCCTTTTCAGTCTCAGAAAGATCTGAGGCCCCCTCTAGCATGCAGGCCCAGGGCAATTGCCAGGTTGCATCCTTCCTAATGCCAATCTGCCCTCTTTTATTTTGTACAATACAGAGGCTGTGTGTGCAGCCTGTGCTGGGTATTCTGTTAGTATGGAATGTGTGGCAGTCTGGCTTGTTCAGCTTTCACTTTGCTCTTTCTCTGCAGTTATTTTTTGGGGGCAGGGCAAGAATGAATCAGTGGCTGGCTTTTCTCTTTCAAAAAGTTGGGAACCCCACTGGGAGACCTTTGGCACTTTCACTCCACTCACTCCTTATCCTTTTCTGCCAGCCCCCCACCCTCCACGTGCTGAGCTGCATCACTGCCCCCGCTTCTGCCAATTCCAGTGGCGGGGTTGGGGGGTGGCTAGACTCAGCAGCAGCTGCAGGTCATGTGCTTCAGCATACATGGCCTGCTGTTTCTGACCCCCAAAGTTGTGTTGGAGGGGTGGGTCAGACGTGGCAGGTCATGTGTGCTGAAGCACATGACCTGCAGCTGCTGCCAAACCGAGCCACCACCGCTGCCGGAATCAGTAACAACGGAGGGCGGTGGCACGGCTCAGTGTGCATGAGGGGGGGGGGGGAAGGGCGGCAGAAACCCTTGGGCTGCTTTCAAAAATTATTCCATGTGGCACCATTCCTCTCAGCTACTTAGCTGTTTGTGGTTATCCTGAGAAGGGAATGCACTTCTTGCACTAATTTCTTTTCATTGTACCTTATAGCTGTAGAAGCAGCTTCTTGATACTGGTTCTGGTGTTACTTGACTTTCATGGATGGTCTTCTAGATTGTTCTTTTCTCCTCCTGGGAGCTGTGGAGTGCGCTAGCAGGGTTCACACAGACACATCAGAATTTGAGAGCAGGGTTTAAGCAACCTGGGTAACCCTCCTTCTCCTTGACTTCTCCCCCCACAGCTTCAGAACCACAAGAGTGATATACCACAACCTTCAATGTCTACTAGCAACTACCAACTTCCGCTCTGTACTTCAGGTACTCATCTTCCCCCTACTGGATTTATGCAACAGCATACACCAAGGACTCTCTAAACATGCGCTTCACCAACTAGAAATGGCCAACACACTGCAGCACGCACCCTAGCAAAAGCAAAAAAGATTGACTACATTACCAAATATTAAAAGATCTACACTGGCTACCTGTACACAGCAGAATCAAATACAAATCAACTATGAACATATTCAAAACTCTACATGACCAATCATCAACATACCTAAAGCCCCTCATCCACACACCAACAACTAACATAAAAAGACAAAACTGCAACAAGAACCTTCTCGATCTACCAGCGGAAATAACATGGATGAACCAAAATACTCGCAACAGGGCCTCCTTCACGTAAGCACCAGATCTATGGAATGCACTCCCCAGCGACCTCAGGGAAACACAGGAACTAACAAAATTCCACAAAGATCTCAAAACATTACTATTCAAAGAACACTTCTACAATTAAATGGGGTGCCCCCATGCAACAGCAAAACTTATGGACACATACTAAAAGCCACAAAGCACCACCCCCCCACCCCATGGTTTAACTTCATTTCATTCATTTTCGTTTATTTAAGATTTGATATACGGATTAATGTTCTGATCTCTGAATACGTTATAAACTATAGACTATAGATACCATTTGTAATCATAACGTTCAGTGCTGTTAAGGAACTAGAAGTTCTATGTAAACCTGTTAAGCTCTTGTTCCCTGTAAACCGCCTTGATTCCCAGATAAGGCAGTATAAAAAAATACTCCCTCCTTTATGCATACCATGTTTATCCAGTCAGATGGTACGAGGGTGGTGTTGCCAGGGACTCTCTCCTTGGGGCAGACTCCTATTTCATCCCCAGGGTGCAGTGGCTGTGAGATAAAGACAGTGCAGTGCGTATAGAGGTTGACTTTTCCCTCCCAGAGGAGTCGACACTGGGCAAGAATAACCTCTCCTGTTCTGTCATTTTTAGACCGATTGCAGAGTTTGCAGGCTTGTGATCTGCAAGTGTATTTTGCAATGGAGACAAGACTGGAAATCCCGATTTTAACACACACCACTGCAGCAGCTCTGAAACTGTTGCACATACAAGAGGCAGAAGTATTTGGGGGGCCTTGAAAAAGAAAAGCCTTACTTATACCTTTCTTCCCTGACCTCTCTCAGCCTGGACTCCACTTTCACCCACAGGTATTTTTATCGATAGAAAAGGGTGAGAAGTTTTACATCCCCTCCCCCTCTGTACTCCAATGATAGAGCCTTAAAAATTGTTCTTCCTACAAAACAGACATAAGGGATTGGAAACTATCCAGCTAATGTGTTCTGCTGGAGACTGCCGCCAAACCACAAGCCTGGATGGGATCAGTTTCAGTTCTTAATTCACAGTACTCACTCTTCTGGGGCAGAAAGAAGAACTGGAAAAAACTGAACTCGCTGTCCTGGTCTCACATTGTCCTTTCTCATGGAGGAAGAGAGAGAGAATTTCCCATCTTTCCATGAGAGAGCTGCAAACCCCTGTTTTCATTCTTCCCCCACCAGTTACGGTTGTAGTCTCTAGCCAGGGCCAGTGTGGCCCTGAGGTGAACTAGGCAGTTGCCTAAAGCCCCGGAATTTGAAGGGCAGCACTAACACTCTGATTGAGGTGGCAGGTTGATGTAGTTAAAGACTCCCCTGGTTTCCTCCTGATGAAAGCCGGCATAGCACTGACTGATACCTGAGCAGCTTTAACTCTCTCTCTCTCTCTCTCCAGCCTGTGCAGGGCGGATGGAAAAATTGTTGCTTTCATTCCCTTGTTTCCATGTTCCCTCTGCTGGCTGAAGAGATGAACTGTCTCCTGCCCCATCCATTACAGCTGCTGAAGCCATGGGGTGAACACTGCACCCCTCCCTCCTCTGCTAGCCCAGCATGGAAATGGGTTGGGCATTTCTAATCTAAGGTTACCAGATTTCTTTGCAGACAAATCTGGGACGCTTATCCAAAATGAGTGTGTGCAGTTCCAAGTTTTGAATACCAAGGTGTGGAGGAGGAAAGAGGGGTCATATCCCTGCCCCCCCCCCCATCATCCCATGACAGCAACAACATCACTTTCTAGCAGAGAAATCGACAGAGAAACAGCAATGCATTTCCCCCAGACTGTGCAAAATATAAATTTCAAAAACTGCCATATTCCAATCATTAAGCTGAAAATCATTATTTTCTACACCCTCTGTTCGCACTTCTGGAATTGGGGACAGGAGGCTGCCAAACACTGTGTCCCTGAGACTGTGGGACATCTTGTAACCTTGTTCTAATCCATTCTTTCTGCCCCTAGTGCTGCTCCTCTGGACTAGGGGGGAGAAGGTGGCATGAGAACTCAGAAATTGCATCAAGGAGACAGAGAGAGTGGGAGCTCAGTGAGTGGGGGCTTGGGATTTGTGGGGATTAAGGACCGGGAGACTGCGGGTACTTAGAAGTACAGAGGCTAGAGGATGGGGAGCCCAATGGGATAGGAACAGTAGTCAGTCAAAGATGAGTTGGGGTATAACAAAGGACATGGGAGAGTGAAGTAATAGGGGAGGGGTATGCGTGTGTCTGTATCTGTGACTGCGTGTGCTGCATGGGGGTGAGCGCAAGCTGAAGGCTCGTCTAGGGCACCTAACACCCTTGCACCAGCCCTTTCTCTAGCCCGTAGCCATGGCCCACCTCTGTGATGGCTGTTCTAGATGGAGTATTTATTTATTTATTTTTATTTATTTATGTAACATTTCTTATATTTATTTATTTAGACAGTTTTGTATACCACCTTATCCTTCATTCAAAGTGGTCACAACATTATTGGGGGATACATTTTAACACGAGGGGATATGAGACATATACACTAATACTTACAGGGAACATGGGCAATGGAGGGTTAAGTGGCTTGCCCAAGACCACAAGGAGCACCTGTGGGACTATACCGCCTTTCATGATATCAAGGTGGTTTACACTGAACAAACTGAAATTACATTGAACATGGCATTATAACTTGGGTATAACTATTTTACAGGGAACATGGCGGCTATAGAATACAGAAAACCACTGCATGAGTCCAGAAAGAAGGCCAGTCAAAGCTAATTCTGATCAAACAGGAAAAAACTCCCAGGCTAAGAAATAAAAATAAAAAGGAACTAAAATACGACATAAAAGACCAGCTCAACAGGTATTTACTCAGTCCAAAACAAACAGCCATCTTATCAGTAGGCCCCAGCTTCCTTCTGTTGTATTTACTATCCTACACAGTCACACCCATTTCAAGCAATCGCCTCTGTAATTCTCACATCAAACATTCATAAAGATATTTGTTCTTTAGTAATACACCAGTTTCCCTCCTCTGTCTGCTCTTAGCTATCGCTTTTCCCTCATCCCTTCATTGAGTTTTGCCTCAACAGTGGTGATTATCTTCTCTCTGTGGACATTGGTTAGTCTGCTGAATCTGGATGAGGTTAATCCATACATCTCTGAAACTGCTTCATGGAGCTTTCTGAAAAAAAAAAAAAAGGAAAAGTAAATGTTCTTTGAGAACTTACTGATTTTGCAAGGTGCTGAACTGGCTGTGTGGTCATCATTCTCTAGTTAGCCATGACAGTACAATAGGGCTTCAGAACCCTGTCCTGATGATCCCAAATGCAGTCGAGTTCTCAGGATAGTCTCAATGCATATGCCTCCTCTTGACTGGTCTCTGAAGCTAAGCAGAATTGGGGTTGGCTAGTATTTAGGTGGGGGACCAACTTGCAGTACTCAGGGAGCGTAAACTCACCATGTAGAAGAAAGGCCTGCCAATCTACCTCAGGTCACACCTTGTCAAGAAAACCAGGGGCTGGGTGGGCCGGAGACAGCATTGACTTGACTACGTGTATAAGAAAAAAGTGCGTGCACTGTGTCTCCAATGTGTGAAAATTGATCTCATGTATGTTCTTATGAATATTCTGAAAACTGGGGCAGTTTGAGGAAACCCAGAAATACCCTATAATTCAAAGGCATAATCAATTAGGAAATGAGCCTTTTGAATGAGTTTCTCCCCTGCGATGAAAGGACCGGCTTTAGGTACAGTATAAAAAGGTTAGCTCGGTTTTCATGACCAATCAATCCACAGCCTCTTTGTTAAGATTGTCAACTGATTTTCACATTGTGCTGATGATTCTTGTGAAGTGAAAATCTTGGGACTCCACTGACGTCAACTCATTTTAGATAGGTCGTCAAATGGATCTTAGATGGTAGACTGTTGATGAGGCTTCATGTCTCCAGGTAACTGAACATGTCACCAAATTTAGCACGACAGTAGAGTGCTCATACATTTTGTTCCAGTCGGCATCTAAATACAGTTTCAAACCTTTGCTGAGTCTCCTACTCTGCACACAATACCATCATTTAAAAAGTACCTTTCCTTGTAAATGCAATACATCTGCTGCATCTTTCAGGAGCTCTGGAATGAATCTTTGGTGATATCAAAAATTGCCAACTGACCTTAGCAGTGATAATTTTCTTAAAACCCCCGAAAAAGAATCAGATCGGAGCCAGCAGAGGGTTTCAACTTCAATAGAAAAAAAGAAGGAAGTTCATAAAGGTTCCAGGTTAGTGCAAAAATGTCCATGTCGGTGATCTGACAACCCTTACTGGTCTTTGGTACTGAGAGATGCAACAGGCAAGAGTTAGCAACTACTACGCCAGAGAGTGTAATCTATTCTAAGCCACCAGGGAGCACTGTTCTGTCTCAGGGCTTCAAGTACAAGAGGATAAACATGTTTCTCTTGCTGCCTCACTCCGTCCCAAACTGTAGCAAAATAAAAGCTGTTCCAGATTCCTTAAGTATGATAGAGCAAGCTCACTCTGTAACACTTGGTACTTTCTCTTTAAAAGCAGTGAAAAAGCTGCTGCAATGGGACCTTCTCATGAGGCTGGCTCTAGGTTAACCTGTGAGAAAGCTGAACATGGAGCCCTGTCCTCCTGCCCAAGCTCCAGCATAGTGCTCCCTTTTTTAGTAGTTGTGACTTTTACACATGGCTGGTGCAAGGATTGGTGGTGCCCTAGTTGAACCCTCCATCTGGCTGTCCCCTCGTCCCCCCACTCTCATTGCTGCCACTACTGATTTAGGCAAACTGGAAGTTGGCATTGGAGAGGGGCGGAAGCCAGCAGATAAGAAAAGACTGAAACGATGGCGCAGCGCCAGAGACTTAAGGTAAGCACGGCATTGCAGCTTCCTAGCCATTGTCCCCAAAGAGCGGCAGCAACGGATGTCCTGGGAAGGCTGACGGTCTTGTTCTGATGGTAGTGCCAGTCCTGTTTTTACGGTGTACCCATCTGTCTTTGCCCCTTCCTTGGCCCAGCATCATGATCTCTCAACCCACTTGTTCCCTTTCCCCCCAGTGTCTACTCTCTAGAATCACCCTCTCCTTCTCCCCATACCATTTGACCAACACCATTATTCACCTGACCCACTTTCACCAGCATCTCCGTCTCTTCCCCCAGCATCCTCTTCTCTCTCCCTTCTCCTTCCAGCAGACGGATCCTTCACTCGCCACCACAAGAGAAGGTTTCCCTCCTCCTACCAGTGGTAGCTCAGCACAGCATTCCCAGACGTCCTGCTTTCAGTGGCAGGCCTGGCACAACACTAAGTTCTCTTCCTCTTTCAATGGCAACAGCACCTGCCTTGACACAGCAGCCTGCTGCAGGCAGAGCTCCACCTGCTGGATACTTAAGCTGCCTCACTCTTCAGCAGCTGGCCATTTCTGTTCCTTTCTGCTGCATGGAAAAGGCATCCTGGGCCTGAATTGATTGCAGATTGCAGCCTGAGGCCAAGATATAGAAAGGTAAAAGTAGGATGGAGCAGTGATGCCCCTTGAGAGGTTACACACCCCAAAAGCTCATCCTGCCTTCTTAGCTCCCTCTCTTTTGACACCTTTTATGTTTCATGCATCTGGAATATGAGAGCATAAAAGGAAACAAAAGAACATCCACATACTCCTGTGATTTTCCTGGAGAGGAGGAAAAGGAATGAAATCTCATATTGTTGCTCCCATACCAATAATGAAAGTTGTATCGGAGAACAGGAGGCCCTAAATAACTCCCACTCTAAGCAGGAACAAACATCGTCTCTCCCAGAACAATCCTATACAAATGCATGCTTGGACATCACATCTTTTAAATATTAAACTTTGTTTTGTAAATATAAACATAATGAGGGAGATTTCAAAAAGACACTTACAAGGGTACATGGCCAATCTGCATATTATCCATTCATCTTGCAGGCCAAAGCACACACCGATGACCCTGAGTTTATGTGGCTGCCAGAACCCACTGCTTTGCTTCCACTGTAGCTGCTGTTTGCTGCCCGCCAAGAAGCTTTTGCCCTAAGCATCTGCCTCGTTTGCCTGGCGGTTGGGCTCACTCTGCCCATATGTAATAATGAAAATTTCACAGGAGAAAGTGAGGCCCTAAATTACTGCTACTCTAAGCAGGAGCAAATATCATCCATTTAAGGGCCTCCGGAGGGGGGGAGGGGATGGTCTTGGAAGAAGAGAAGAGCGCAAGGGGCGCTCTAATTGCTTTTTAAAAACTGGGCTGCGTACACCTCGTTCCGCTATATAAACGATGAATAGTACTGAAGAAACGTATTTATTATGATAATGATTTGTTAACTGTTTGAAAAAGTTCACCCATGGTGTTCAACGAGTCAAACTGAAGTGCCGGGCTGCTACTGTGAGTGCAAAGCGTCACATCGCTTCTCCAGCAGGACAGGCAGTAAGATGAAGAGCAATCAGTACTTCTCACTTTGCAGTGACTGCAGGCTGCGGAAACAGCATTTTGCTATCGGCCTCTTTATAGAGAGTTACGTTAACTTAGCAGTAGTGTGATAAAGAGAAGAAAGTTCTCCCAGCCCTCACTGCAAACAGGCCGATGACAAACATCCCTTCCCTACTTGCGTGGAGCCATTTACTAGCATTTATATGTGAAGGAAAGGAAGTGGTTTATGATTAATTCGCTTTCAGCAGCTGCAGCAGGTAATTTAAAAACAGAACCAAACATTAAAAATAAGAAATGATGCCATTGATCAATAAAAATAGAAAGTATATATAAAGTGAAAGCTATCCACGTGTCCGCGGCCCAACACAAGAGGCTGTTCTAACTTTACCGATCTATAACTATACGATTAATAGTAAAAATCACAGAAAACTCCAAGTTCTCAATGTCCCTGTTTAATGTTCATTACCAAGTTTAAGTTCCATTGTAAATTGCTTTGACTGAAATGATAAAGCGGTATACAAAAGCCTGTTAAAAAAATATAACTAACCCCATAGATATTCCAACTGGAACCAGAGAAAGGGGGCAGTCTGCAAATTGTCCTTATTGGATTCATACAGGCAGATCTTTAGGATACTCCAGTGGTGCTTTGCTATAGCATACAACCTCTTTCCTATTAAAGGGTTTACACAGCGACAAACACCTGCAGTCATGAGTTTCCCCAGGTCTTGCTGCCAGTACCATACTGTTTCCTTTAAGCTGGATCCATGCCTCAGCATGAGTACTCCATCCTTTATTTCAGATGCCACGTCTCTCGCAACTGCAACATGGCCAATGACATATACCAAGGCACATTAGCAGCACTGTTCAATGGCATGTTGCCAGAAGACACCTTTGAACCTTTAGTCCAAGTAATGGGTCTTCAATTTCATTTTTGAGTACTATCAGCACTTTGGGATGTATACCATTTGGTCCAGGAGATTTGTCCATCTTTAGTTTACCAAATTTTATTAAATATCATTTATGGCATAGGTAACTTCCCTACATTTTCTTCAGTAAAGAACAAGGCAGTCTCATTTAGTCTCTCTGCTATGGCCTCATTCTCTCTTAGTGCTCCTTTTATCACTCTATTTTCTAATGATCCAACTGACTCTCACAGGTTTTTTGCTATGAATATAGTTTAAAAGGTTATTATGAGTTTTTGCTTCCACAGCAAGCTGCTTTTCAAATGCTTTCTTTATCTGTCTTATCACTGTCATGCCAGCACTTAAGTTGTTTCCTCTTTTTGTCATTTGGCTCCTTTTTTTCATTTTCATAAAGATGCTTTTATAGCTTCCAAGATAATATTTTTAAACAGCCCCCTGGCCTGATGTAAACTCTTAACTTTTGTAGTTGCTCTTTTTAGTTTTTTCGAACCATTTTCTTCATATTATCATAGTCTCCCTTTTGAAAGTTGCATGCTTGCACAGTGGATTCCTTTGCTGCCTTCACTCCATTTATTAATTGCCAAGTGGTCCTAACACCATTATGCCTCACACCAGATCCTACATTCCACTAAGGACTAGGTCTAAAATATCTTCAGCTCATGAAGCAGCTCCTCTGTGAAGCAGTCATTTATTTCATCTTGAACTTTATCTCCCTAGCATGGCCTGATGTGACTTTGACCCAGTCGATACTGGGATTAATGCAAACCATCCATTATTACTGTCTCATAAATTGTTAGCTTCTCTAATTTCTTTAGCATATCATCATTTTTCTGTTCATTCTGGCCAGGCAGTCAATAGTACCCCTCCCCCTCCCTCCCTCCCCCCACACACACTGACATTCCCTTGCTCTTTTTACAAGGAATTTCTCTTAGAGATTCTACAGTGCATTTTTCCCAAGATACTGAGAATTTCCCAGTGCAGATTCTTTCCCAGCAGTAGCAGCTCCTCTCTCTGAATCCTTCAACACAAAGTTAGTTTTAGGTATTGTGCATTCCATAATAATGAGATGCAAAGAATGCAAATACATGCAAAACATCTCATTATAATAGAAATTGAATAGCACAACTTCTGCTAAACTTTACAAGCTATTTTATTCCAGGGAATATAATGACAGCTCAAAGCAGCATTATTTTTCCTGGCTGGGAACATCAGGCCACTAATAAACAGCCCAATACTCCCAGCCTCCATTTTAATGGGACTAAAGCAGTCTTAAAACCTTGAGGTTCTCCTCCCCCCAGTCAAGATGCACAACCCCCAGAACACTGGCTAGCAGACTCCCAAGCCAGACCCCCATCCCGTACTCCTCTTTCCTTCTTTCAAGAAGACCCCTTACCTCCGTAGTTCTTCCAGGCCTTCCTGCCAAAATGGGCAGGAGCAATCTTGAGTTGCTTCTGTTCCTTCTGGTGCTGTGTTCAAAATGGCACCTCTTGAATCCTAGTGGTAGTCTCATGGTGCTACTATTAGGGGTTAAGCTGCCATATAAGAGCAAGAAGCCCTTATATGGCAGTTTTATCTCTATCAGTAGCACCATATATGGTAGATCTGAGTTCTGCTCAAATATAACATCAACCCTAAAGAAAAGATCACCCTATGCGCTGTGCACCACACTATAATTTTTGTCAGGCCAGAAGGTCAGGCGAGGGGTACAAACATTCTCTCTCTCGGATGACCATAACGTCCCTTTTTATTCAAATGTAAATTAAAACGTCTTCACTTCTCTGAAAGGCAGTCCAAACTGCGTAAAAGGAAATTTGTGGCATGAAAATGATCCTCCAAATTCTGTATCACACGACGTGAATGTTTCGAGCCCGCTCCCGGCTCTGTATCAAGTGTGGTCAGTGTTTCTTCAGCAGGATCACCAAACACTCTGCCAAACAGCCACTGCAACTGCCAAACATTTAAAAGTGCCTGCACAGCATTTCATAGGCTGCAACAGATGACAATAATTTTTAGAATAACCAATCAAAACCAATGGAGTATCCCACAGAATCGGGGTGGGGGGAAGCCCTGTAGTGATTGGTTAAGACTCAGATAAGACTCAGCTACTCATTTTCCATGTTTAAACCCCTCTCTTGAACTTCTGGCCCGACAAAAATTGTAGTGTGGTGCACAGCACTCAGGATGATCTTTTCTTTTGGGTTGTATTTTTGTGATCACCTTGTTGGTTTGGGGGTTTAGAAACATAGAAATATGACGACAGAAAAAGACCACATTGCCTATCTAGTCTATCCTTCCATATCAACAACTACAGTAGTCCCCTTTTTTCCTTTAAAGATCCTCTGTATTTGTCCCATGCTTTTTTGAATTCAGATACTGTCGTCATCTCTACCAAATTTAGCACACTGTTCCTCATTCTCCACTGGGAGATTATTTCACGAATCCACCACATAAGAAAATAAGAACATAAGATATGCCATACTGGGTCAGACCAAGGTCCATCAAGCCCAGTATCCTGTTTCCAACAGTGGCCAATCTAGGTCATACGTACCTAGCAGTTTCCCAAAAAGACACAGGTTCCGCAATGCTTGTACTGGGTCAAGCATTGATATCCTGGGTCCCTTCTTAATAATGGTTTATGGAACTTTCCTCCAAGAACTTGTCCAAACCTTTTTTAAACCCAGCTACACTAACAGCCTTTACTACATCCTCCGGTAACAAATTCCAGAGTTTGATTACACGTTGAGTGAAGAAATATTTTCTTTTATTAGTTTTAAATAGTTTACCCTGTAGCTTCACTGCATGTCCCCTAGTCTTTCTATATTCTGATAACGTAAACAATCGATCTATGTTTACCCGTTCCACTCCGTTCATTAATTTATAGACTTCTATCATATCTCCCCGCAGCCGTCTCTTTTCCAGGTTAAAGAGCCCTAACCTTTTTAGCCTTTCTTCATAGGAGTATCCTTCCATCCCCTTTAACATTTTGGTGGCTCTTCTCTGAACCTTTTCTAATAACGCTATATCCTTTTTAAGATACGGTGACCAGAATTGCACACAATATTCAAGGTGCAGTCTCACAATGCAACGATATAGAGGCATTATAATATCTTTTGTTTTATTTTCCATTCCTTTCCTTATGATACCTAGCATTCTATTTGCTCTCTTGGCTGCCGCTGCACACTGGGCCGAGGGATTTAACATGCTATCCACAATGACGCCTAAATCTTTTTCCTGGGTGGTGGTTCCTAATGTGGAACCTTGCATCATGTAACCATAGTTTGGGTTGTTCTTCCCTAGGTGCATAACTTTGCACTTGTCCACATTAAATTTCATCTGCCATTTTGATGCCCAGTCTTCCAATTTATCAAGATCCTCTTGCAATTTTCCACAATCCTCTTGGGTTTTAACAACTTTAAATAGTTTTGTGTCATCTGCAAATTTGATAACCTCACTCGTTATTCCACTTTCCAGGTCATTTCCGTAAAGAAATATTTCCGCATATCACTCCTGAATCTATCCCCCTTCACCCTCATCCCATGTCCCCTCATAGCAGAACTTGCTTTCAATTGAAAAAGGCTCTCCCCCTGTACATTTATGCCACGGAGGTATTTAAATATCTCAATCATATCACCTCTATCCTTTCCTCTAAGGTGTACATATTAAGATCCTTAAGTCTGTCCTCATATGCTTTATAATGAAGACCACTAACCATTTTAGTAGCCACCCTCTGTACTGACTCCATCCTGTTTATATTCTTTTGAAGGTGCGGTTTCCAGAATTGCACACTATACTCCAAATGAGGTCGCACCAAAGACTTATACAGAGGCATTATCACCTCCTTTTTTCTGCTAGCCATTCCTCTCCCTATGCACCCAAGCATCCTTCTAGCTTTTGCCATTGCCTTTTCTACCTGTTTAGCTACTTTAAGACCGTCAGACACAACCACGCCTAGGTCCCGCTCTTCTTTAGTGGACAGACGTACTTCACCCCCTATACTATATTGCTCCCTTGGATTGCTGCAGCCCAAATGCATGACCTTACATTTTTTAACATTAAATCCCAGCTGCCAAATTTTAATCCATTCTTCAAGCTTAGCTAGATCCCTCCTCATGTTATCTACACCTTCCTGGGTGTCTGCTCTATTGCAGATTTTGGTATCATCCGCAAAGAGGCAAACCTTACACGGCAGCCCTTCCGCTATATCACTAACAAAGATGTTAAAAAGAATCGGACCAAGGACAGATCTCTGGGGCACTCCACTGGTAACATCCTTCTCCTCAGAGTGAGTTCCATTTACCTGTACTCTTTGTCGCCTCCCACACAACCAATTTCTAACCCAAGCAGTAACTTTAGGGTCCATCTCTAGGGTGCTCAATTTGTTTATAAGTCGCCTATGAGGAACATTGTCAAAGGCTTTACTGAAATCTAAATACACCACATCTAGGGATCTCCCTCGGTCCAATTCCCTGGTCACCCAGTCAAAGAAATCAATCAGATTTGTCTGACAAGACCTGCCTCTGGTGAATCCATACTGCATCGGATCCTGTAATCCACTGGATTCCAGAAACCTTACTATTTTCTCTTTCAGCAGGGTTTCTAATAATTTACTCACCACCGAAGTTAAGCTAACCAGCCTGTAGTTTTCAACTGTATCCTTATTTCTGCTTTTGTGTAAAAGCACCACATGAGCCTCTCTCCAGTCCTTTGGCACCTCTCCCGACTCCAACGAGGCATTGAAAAGATCAGTCAGTGGAGCTGTTAGAACGTCCCCAATTTCCCTCAGTATTCTAGGGTGTATCTCATCCGGTCCCATCGCTTTATCTACTTTAAGTTGAGCTAGTTTCTCACGAACACAGTCTTCTGAAAATTGTTTTTTTGATTTTGTATTTCCAAATATGACATCAGCCTTAGACAGGGCTTGCCCATCACTAGGTGAGCTGGGTGGCTGCCTAGGGTGGAAGGCCTTGGTGTGCAGCACAGCAGCTTTGTGCCACTGCTTTGGTGCCCGCAGCAGGCCATGCACTTCAGCCCACATGGCCTGCTACTTCTGATCCCCCTCTGATGCAACTTTCTGTCGGAGGGATCAGAAGAGGTAGGCCATGTGTGCTGAAGCACAAAGCTGCCACTTTTAAAACTGCTGCTGCTTTCGCCACTGGCCCCCACACCCCAAAGACAGAATTGGCAACAGTGGCACAGGGGTGGCGGCTCGGTGCAATGAGGACTGCAGCTTGGTGTGATGGGGGCGGCGATGGTTCAGCACGGTGGGGGGTGACATAACCAGGAAATTTAGGTCCAACTTGTCATTTGTTTTTTGTTTTATTTTGAATAAAAGTAAATTGTGGTTAAAAAAATGAATTAGCAATCATCCGAAGGGATCAATTGCACTTTTTCTAAAACGTGAATATCAACAAAGTCCAAATTGTCCAAAATAGTCCAAATTGTCCTTGTCTGACAGTGCTGTTTTGTTAAGATAAATTTAAATATAATTGCCTACTTCACAATTTTCATGGTCCCTCTGTTTAATGCAGCCATTTCACTTGAACCTTTCCAATGCCACAACAAACAATTCTGAGATACTTATGATGTCAAGTCCACAATCAGCTGATCATCACAGGCCAATGGAACCACTTTACCTGTAAATATTTAAATGAATGTCATCCACCTGTTCACAGAACACTTCGAATAGATCCCTTGACCCACCACTCACCTTCTCCACCTCCTCAACCCTCCTACCCTCCCCCATCCCTTCTCAACCCCCCCCCCACCTTCCCTCCTCCTCCTGTTCCTCAGCTCTGGCTAACTATATGTCCGCTACAAGCTTTCTTGCTATAATGTATATAGTTTAACACAGTTCTGTGTTATCTCTAGTTTTCACTCTTGTTTCTTTGTTTATTTGTTCCATCTAAGTTATAATACCTACTCCATGTAAAAATGTTCTATGTAATGTTGAAGTTCAGTTCTTTGTAAACTGCGTTGATCCTTGGAAACGCGGTATATAAGAATAAATATAAATAAATAAATAAAATCCATTCATTAAGACCATGAGACTGTACCATTTTAATTTAAAACCCCCAAACTGTTCCCTAAAATTCAAATGGGCATCCCTATTCCCCCCCCCCCACACACTGCCAGTGGGGTAGCAGCTGTTCTAGTATCTGCCATGTAAGATCTTGGAAAGCATGTCTCTTCTCAATGCAATGTTCAACCAGTAGCGCTGACTTTACTTGATTGTGCAGTCGGCTACTGTGTTCCAACAGCCAGGCTTTAAAGGCCGCCTACTATGCCCCACATACAATAGGAAAAAAGGGCACGACAACATGTACAACACAGTCAGACAGGATGTTGGTTGAGCCAGGGCATACTCCCAGCTAGTTGTAGATGATTCCAAGTAGACATGGTCCATGCTTGATCACACAGACAACACTAATTACATGGAAAAAAAACTGGTGAAACAGAATTCTACCTGAGCTCAGAAGGCGGAAGAGCTGCTCTTACAATCCAATCTCTAACATTCCTGCCCTTAGTATAGACCAGGCATGTCCAACTTCGATCTACTTTTTCCAGCCAAAAGTGCCGGTGATCTACCACCATGAAAATTAAGTTTCAAAGTCAATTTTAACCCAATAATGTTGGAGGATTCAACCCCCCCTCCCATTTTTAATGAATCTTCTATCATTTACTTGGATGTGATCAGCTGTTAAGAAAATTAAGCAAAAACAAAACAGAGAGACGAAGACCCAGTAAGAACTGCGAGGGGAAATGGAAAGTTTAGATCGAGTATTGATCCAGACTGATTTTGCACAATCTTTAATATTTCGCTCTTGCTCATTAGTGAGACATCTGAGCCTACATTTCATCCACCAGCTTTTTGAAGTTGAGGGGAATATTGCGTGAGGGCCAGTCTCAGGGAATCCTGGAGATGTTCATCTGTCATGTTGGAACGTTGTGTACTCTTTGTCATTTTTAGATGGGAAAACGCAGATTCACACAAATAAGTTGAACCAAAACAGGAGTGTACAGCTTCACTGCATCTTCTCAAGTTGGGAAATTTGTCTCTAGGCACTAGCTTCTAAAACGATTCTTGCTCAGCACGGGTCTTGAGAAAAATGTCATCTTTAAGGGTTAATATTTCATTTTCAAGAGATGGCTTGTTCAATGAGTAATTTTTACTGATAGCAGCTGCAGTTTCTTTAAATGTCCACATCTACTTTGAATGGGCATGACAAGTACTCCACAACTGTTCCAATTTTTTGGAAATCACAGAATCTATTTTTGAATTCCCGGATAACAGAACAGATTTCTGTCACATACTTCTCGTTCTGAAAAACAAAATTTGGATATTGTCCCAGATTGTCCTGCATATTAGGAAAATGATCAAAAGTGTTGTTTGCAAGGTCAGTCATCATTAGCTCAAATTTGCTATTGTAGGATGAAACTGTACTCATCATCTTGCCAATGCATTTGTTTTTACCTTGTAGTTCAAGGTTCATATCCCTTAGTTTGCCTGTAAAGTCAGCGAGAAATGCCAGATCACATAACCACTTCCTCATCTTCCAACTCTGCTTGGTCATCTCCCCTCTCCTTCAAAAAACTTCTTATTTCATTCAGCAAATCACAAAATCTTTGCAGAAATTTGTGCCTACTTAGCCACCTTACATCTGTGTGCAAAATGATTTCCGCTGCCCCCTTCATCATGAGTAAGATTGAAAAGCCATCTTTGAGGTGACCTTCCACAAACTGAATTTACAGTTTTGAAAGTGATTTCCATGACAGTCTTTGTATTGAGTCTCTTGCTTGCCAACACTTGCTGGTGAATGATGCAATGGTAAGAAAGGAAATCTGGGAAGTCGTCATGCTGTCTATAGAGGGCTATGAAACCGTTAACCTCACTTGTCATTGTTCTTGCTCCACCAGTAGTGATCCGTAAGAGAAAAAATCCCAACAAATCGTGAACCCCTTAGCCTACAATTTTTGTCGGAGTTAATCAGCAAAGTGAGCGGAACATAACCGCTCACCACCGTGAAAACTCCCTTTTTAAATTTTTAAGTTTTTGTAAGATAAACTTTCAATAAAGAACTTATAAAAGTGAAAAGTGTGACACTTAGCTCAGGCATGGTTGTACCATCAGAAAACGCCAGATTTTCAAATTGACGACGTGCCACATGTTTTGGGTTCCAAATCCAAATTTTCAACCCTGCTTCAGGCCATCATATACTGGTGAACAGCTTACCATTCCACTCCAGAATCTGTGTACCGCTCCTATATTGCTTCCTTTATAAGAAATCAGTAGGGGTACAACTTCCGTTGCTGCTTCAGCGTCTGACGTCACACATAACAGATGACTCAAATTGTTAAGGGGAACCCACTGAAGAGGGAACACCTAACAAGTGCAAATAAAATTCAAATGATGGTATGCCAATCGATTTGCATGTTGAGCCCACTAGGGGCCACAGAATTAAGGCGATAAATCCATCTTTGTTCACGCAATTGCAACCTTTGTTCTCGATCTCCCCCTCTTGGATCCAAAGGCTCAGATTCAAGAATTCGCCAGCGCAAACTTAAAAATTAAAAAGGGAGTTTTCACGGTGGTGAGCGGTTATGTTCCGCTCACTTTGCTGATTAACTCCGACAAAAATTGTAGTCTAAGGGGGTTCACGATTTGTTGGGATTTTTTCTCTTACGGATATTTATTTAAACCTAACCGGTTTGAACTTTTTTGGATTCCACCAGTAGTGATGGAAACAAGTCTATGCAATGGAAGATTACACTTTGTCACAAAAGAATGGAATTAACTGAATATTTCCCGACCGGTAGTTCTCCCTTTTAAAGAAATCATTCCAAGTAGTTCTTCTTTAACACTGAAGTCTTCAAAAACCATCTGGATAAAGACAAGTAACTGGGCTATGTCTCTTATGTCTGTAGATTCATCCAGTTGGAGTGAGAAAGCAACACAATTTGAAACATCCTCCAATTGTTCAGTTGTGTCTCCACACATCTTTTCTATTTGCCGCACGACGGTGTTTCTTGACAATTGTACATCTTGAATAGCAGCTATGATCTCTTTCTTATTTTTAAATTCTTCAAAATGATTGTCAGCTGCTTCAAGAAAACAATCTTTTACAAATTCCCCTTCAGTGAAAGATTTGCATTTCTTTGCGATCAGGTTGCTGACCTTGAAGGATGCTATGGTTGCATTGACCGAATGTGACCTTGGCTTTGCCATCAACTGTTGCTGAGTAGCCAATTTTGATTTAAGTTCTTTGAGCTTCAGTTTACGAGTTTCACTTTTGGGTGGAAAATCAGCATCAAACTTATTGCTATGCAGAGTCTTATAATGATGTTCCAGATTACCCTTTTTGGGCAAGGATACTGGGGCGTTACAAATTAGACAACAACACTTGTCTTTCACCACGATGAAGAAGTAGTCCATTTCCCATTCATCATGAAAGTGGTAGGTTTTGCTCTTCTTTGGAACACTGATCTTCGTTATACTGGGGTGGCTGGATGTAAGAAGGCCAAATCTTCTGTTAGTATAAACACTGGCTGAATCTGGTCCAAAACTGTCACTGTCCCAAAGTATTAAAAATCAACAGGAACTTAAGACCTCTGGATGATGTGCAATAGAAGGACTGGAGATGCCAAAACCACACATGCAGTTCTAAAAGTAAAAATAAGAATTCATCATACTGGCACCAATAATCAAATACCACCAAACAATCATCAAACAAACTCAAACACCTGTCCAGCAAACCAGATAAAATCAAATACCGCCAAACAAGTTCAAATACCACCACACGCGATTTAATAAATTCTGCACACAGTGTAGAATCAACGCAAAGGCAAGGCAAAATAAAATTGTGGTGTAGAATCAACGCGAAGGCTAGGCAAAATAAAATTGCAGAGGCAAGCAAAAGTCACAGTGGTCTGAACCAATTTGAAGGCAAGGCATGGGCAAGTTAGAACAAAATTGGAAAAGCCCGCCAAAATCACCAAATTCTTGACACTTTGTTGTGTCTGCCCAAAAACATTTAATGAAAGCGAACTATAAAGTGACCAATGACCAGCACACGACACAACTAATACGGTAAGTGTATTCAAGTAAAGCCCGGGTGAATGGATATCACCCGGTATATAACACCCTTCTAAGGAGTGTTGGGGCTGGGGCAAGAATGGGTGATTCTGAGAGGCAGGAGACCAGGTATGACGCCGGGCCTGTGGCTTCTCGTCGTGTGGGCGGAGGCCCCCTGTGGTACCCACAAACTATTGGCACGAAAACAACAAGTGCCCCCAGTACACCTGCAAGCAAGATTCCCGCAGGCAGGGAAAAAAGGCAAAGGATCAGCAGCGGCGGCAAGCCCTCGGCAGATGACCTGTCGGCACAAGCCCTCTCCTAGCGACAGGGCGAGCTGCTGGAGAGATGGAGCCAAGTGGGGCTGGCGATCTACCTCTGACCCTTCCGCGATCTACAGGTAGATCGTGATCTACCTGTTGGACATACTTGGTATAGAGTATCATGGGGTGATTTTAAAGCAGGAATGTAAAGTCAAAACATGCCAATGACTATGAATACTAGCGGCCATCATTGATAGCTTAGTTGAAAAGGGCAACACACAAGTCAAAGATGCTTCAGAAATAGAATTATAGTATTGGAGCAAAAGCTCTTGCTGTGCAATGCGGGCTCTGATATACACTTTTCTTAAAACAGCTCTTGGATATCCTTGATGTATAAATCTTCACTATAAATACAGCAGATTAGAGTTTAAAATCTTGCAGAGAAAAACAAATCCACCAAAACCTGAGAAATTCACTGATGGTCAGACTAAGATATAATTGCAATGGATGATGGCTGCGATAACATAAAAAATATGTTTTTATCAACAGGTTTGCAATATAATGTTGCAGACCTTCCTTTTGATCTAAAGATACGATCTGGTGCAGGCTATATTGCACCTCAGATTGAATGTAAGAGTCAATCCCATTCAACCACTGAACAAATAGGCCCAACTCATATTGAGCTCCAACCTATAAATGAGGAACATCATCCAAGAACCTATACCAAGGTAAAATTTTGGCAAATCAATCAGATGAATAAAAACCCCTTTGAAGCTGCTTAAAAAAAAGGGCACAAACTGAGGGGGCTAAAGTTGCCCCCATAGTTGCCCCCAAGTTGCCTCTGGTTGGAAGAAAATCCTTGCCATTATGCCAAAAATAATTGGCATGTTTCAACGTCACATTCCTGTTGAGAGATCACCCCACAATACCCTATACTAGCGTGTATGCTGTTGTTGGGGAGGGTTATGGAGGGGACAGGGAGTGGGTGAGTCTGAAGGGGGGAAAGGTTTGGGAGATCCTATGTGAATGGGCATGTATGTGAAATCAGCAGGGACTTGGATTTCTTCAATTGTAGTGAAGGTTATTGGGCATTGTTATGTTCTTTTGTTAGTGTAACTCATAGAGATACTGTTGCATATGCTGCTTGTATTCTCTTCTGTTATCTCAATAAGAATATTTTAAAAGAACAAAGAGAAAAATCTCTTAAATGTCACAGGAAACTAAACAAAATGAAATTCTTTCCCCTGCACAACCCTAGTTGATTTTATACTACATAAGAATACAAGATATGCCATACTGGGTCAGACCAAAGGTCCAGCAAGCCCAGTATCCTATTTCCAATAGCGGCCAATCCAGGTCACAAGTATCTGTCCGATTCCCAAAAGGTAGGCAGATTCCATGCTTCTTATTCGAAGAGTAAACAGTAGATTTCCCTGGTCCTCTTTAATAATGATTTATGGACATTTCCTCCAGGAACTTGTCTAAACCTCTTTTAAACCCAGCTATACTAACAGCCTTTACTATATCCTCCAGTGACAAATTCCAGAGTTTTAATATGCAATAAGTGAAAAAATATTTTCTCCGATTAGTCTTAAATATGCTACATTGTAACTTCATTGCGTGTCCCCTCGTCCTACTTTTTGAAGGAGTAAAATATGATCTACATTTACACGTTCCTCTCAGTGAGTACCCTTAAGAATTTTTGAACAGACTACCAATTTAAAAAATATATATACACATATATACATGTGATGCACTTCTTAGAATAATAGCAATCTTTCTTTTTATCTTTTTTTGGAAATTTTCATATATATTACAGAGGCTGGAAATGTGCTTAAGATCCTGCACGCTCCTCACTCAGGACCCTTTTCTAGCTGCTTTTTCTTTTTAATTATTCTAGCTGACACCTGCATGAAAGGACTACAGGAACTGCATTAGTAAAAGGAATCACAGGACCAAGATTTATCACTATATATCACTGGAACAGTTTCTGTGTATATGAATGACTTTCATACATATAACGAATTTGAAGTGATGCCATGTCCAGTTTGTCCAGAAGATGTCCTCGTCGCTCTATGAATGTTTTATGACTCCATCTCTTGTGTCATCCTCATGTGTTAACATAATTCTTTGCCTTCTGAATCTGATTTCGCTAAGTTGCATAGTTCTATTAGCCCATATTGATTATAGACATAGACATTAGAAAAGGGACCAATGAGATCTCAAAAGCTTGTGTGCTAAAATGACTTTTATTTGTCCAACAAGAGTTCTCATAACCTAATTAGCAAAAAACCCAAACAAACCCGAGTTTCATGCAATTACTAAAAGAAGGAATCACTACTTCCTCAATCATTGTATCCTGGCCTAGAGCGGGGCACACTGAAATGTAGGGCTAAATATTGAATGGTGCCTGCTATCCAGAGAAGTGCCAATGGGAGGGGCTGTTTGGCAATATTCAGAGATACTATCTGGATAATGCCACTGAATATCTTAAGACATGAGGGCAGCAAAAAGATTGTCCTAATGTTATCGTAATGCTTATTCCGATAGCGGATTGAATATCGCTGCTATCTAGATTGCAGTGCCAGCCCCTACAGTATACTGTCCGGATACCTTTTACCACTGCGGCTAGCATTTAAAAGTACGCCAATCAGGGCAACTGAATATTGGCAGTGACGGTCATCAGCCGTTCAAAGAAGATTGAATGAGGTAATTTTTCTGCCTGGATTAAAATGTTATGACAACTAAGAGTGGAGGGATTTCATCTGATTGTAGACATTTCTCTATCTGTGAGGTGTTCATGGTTTCCGCAGCACTACACAATACCACAGCCCCTGGACCCTACCCAAAAAAGGACTTTAGTCCTACTCTGTGCCTATGGAAAAATTAAGGGTCCTATCTCTCCAAGGATTGACTCCGAGTCTTACATCTTCTAGAACCTGGAAATCTTGCTAAGCCACTAGATAATTCCTGTCCACCTTGGTCAGCTTACTCACCCCACTTTATTACTTTGGTACAATGATTAGGTTCCAGTTTGAGTTATTCGGCTTGTTCACCTTTTCTTGTAAGAAAGTAAAGCAGAGCTCTGTGGCAGTTTGGTAATAGTGCGAATAGAATCATCTCTTAGGGCCCCTTTTTGCTAACACTTTGCTCGAGCAATCTGCTACATAGCCCATTTTATTCCGAAGGGTTGTGTGGCAGATAGCTTGAGTGAAGTGTAAGTAAAAGGAGTATTTAGTGATTTATACCTAAAACTAATTTTAGGTGCATAAGTGAAGAAGCCCACAGGTCAGATTGATTGCCTGAAGGAACCTTTAGGAAGATAAAAAAAAATCACACAAAAATAAATGTCTAAACAAAAGCTTAATACAAATGCACCATGGGACATTTTTTTACTAAAAGGGATAAATGTAAGAATTGGGATAAAGTCCCACAGTGTTTTTGAACAAATTTTCCTTGTATGTTTTTTTCCTTTTTTGTGGAATTTTACCACTTCCAGAAAATGCCTGAAATTGGATCCTTGGGGATAAGATGAAAGAAAATATGACAATTGGGCTTAGAAAACTGCAATACATAATATTTGTAGGTTTAAGAATGAATTCTAGTTTTAGGCCACATAGTATTTTCTATCTTCGTTATTCTGACCCCCCCTCCCCCCCCATTGATATATAATAGTGAGATGGGCTATTCTGGAGGCTCAGTGTTGTACTGTCACTCTGAGTTGGGCCTTCCACTCCCTGGATCAGCAAGGACAGGACATGCTTTTAGGTAGCATTCACAGCCTCATTGAGGGGGATGCATTTGGGGTCATTGCTTGGCTGGATTCAGGGCCCATGATTGCTGGGTTTCAGAAGAAGCCTTGGCATGGTCCCTGGATCCGAACCATCGTTGCGATGACTGGACTAAGTATGCTAGGAGACAGAAGGGAAAGAAAATAGGGGAAAAATCCTAGGGACAGCAGTGAATGGAGGGTCAAGGCAACTGATCCCCCAACCCTTGTTCTCTCGGAGCTAAAAGCAGAAAGAAGAAAGAAAACGTGCACCGTCATGAAAATCTTAGACAATCCTGCAGCATTGTATGTAAAAGATACACATTAATACATTGTAAACGCACCCTCTTAAAAAATACAGTGAGATTGAGACTTTATTCAGAGATCAGCTCTATTCTGAGGTGCCTATTTACCAGACTGTGTTAGCAATTAACACAGTAATTAAAATATGCTACCAATTAACAGCACAAGCACTGGCAAGTCAAATGCAAGGCATTGATAAGGCAGGCAAAGAGAGAATTTGAGAAGAAGCTTGCTGCGGAAGCAAAAACGCGAAATAAAGACCTTTTCAAGTACATTCGTAGCAAAAAACCCGTGAGAGAGTCAGTTGGTCCATTAGATGATAAAGGGGTTAAAGGAGCACTAAGAGGCGACAAGGCGATAGCGGAGAGACTGAATGAATTCTTTGCTTCGGTCTTTACTGA
The DNA here is from genome assembly GCA_033557465.1 of Ichthyophis bannanicus. NCBI lineage: Eukaryota > Metazoa > Chordata > Amphibia > Gymnophiona > Ichthyophiidae > Ichthyophis > Ichthyophis bannanicus. The sequence goes on along the minus strand of CM066043.1, from coordinate 234,770,980 downwards.
GGAAGATGTAGGGATGTTACCCACGACTGAAGTGGTATTTAAAGGTGTGGAAGAATTGAAGGAAATATCGATACATCGGGAAGATGTCCTACAACTATTAGATAAACTGAAGAGTAGCAAATCACCTGGGCCGGATGGTATACATCCAAGGGTGTTGAAAGAACTGAAATTTGAGATTGCAGACCTGCTATCAGTAATCTGTGAACTATCATTAAAATCATCTCTAATACCTGAGGATTGGAGGATCGCCAATGTAACACCAATTTTTAAAAAGGGTTCGAGGGGTGATCCGGGAAACTACAGACCGGTGAGCCTGACATCAGTACCGGGGAAAAATGGTAGAAACCATCATAAAGAATAAAATTACTCAGCATATAGATAGTCATGACCTAATGGGAGACAGCCAACATGGCTTTAGACAAGGAAGATCTTGTCTTACTAATCTGTTATGTTTTTTTGAAGGAGTGAATAAACAGGTGGACAAAGGTGAGTCGGTTGATATTGTGTATCTGGACTTTCAGAAAGCCTTTGACAAGGTCCCTCATGAGAGACTTTTGGCAAAACTAAAGAGTCATGGGATAGGAGGCAGTGTACTACTGTGGATCAGGAACTGGTTAAAAGATAGAAAGCAGAGGGTAGGGCTAAATGGCCAATTTTCCCAATGGAGAAAGGTGAATAGTGGTGTACCCCAGGGATCTGTGCTGGGTCCGCTGCTTTTTGACATATTCATAAATGACCTGGAAAGTGGAATAACGAGTGAGGTTATCAAATTTGCTGATGACACAAAACTATTTAAAGTTGTTAAAACCCAGGAGGATTGTGGAAAATTGCAAGAGGATCTTGATAAATTGGAAGACTGGGCATCAAAATGGCAGATGAAATTTAATGTGGAGAAGTGCAAGGTTATGCACCTAGGGAAGAACAACCCAAACTATGGTTACACGATGCAAGGTTCCACATTAGGAACCACCACCCAAGAAAAAGATTTAGGCGTCCTTGTGGATACCATGTTAAAACCCTCGGCCCAGTGTGCAGCGGCGGCCAAGAGAGCAAATAGAATGCTAGGTATGATAAGGAAAGGAATGGAAAATAAAACAAAAGATATTATAATGCCTCTATATCGTTCCATGGTGAGACCGCACCTTGAATATTGTGTGCAATTCTGGTCGCCATATCTTAAAAAGGATATAGCAATTTTAGAAAAGGTTCAGAGAAGAGCCACCAAAATGGTAAAGGGGATGGAAGGCTACTCCTATGAAGAAAGGCTAAAAAGGTTGGGGCTCTTTAACCTGGAAAAGAGACGGCTGAGGGGAGATATGATAGAAGTCTATAAATTAATGAACGGAGTGGAACGGGTAAACGTAGATCGATTGTTTACCTTATCAGAATATAGAAAGACTAGGGGACATGCAATGAAGCTACAGGGTAAACTATTTAAGACTAATAAAAGAAAATATTTTTTCACTCAACGTGTAATCAAACTCTGGAATTTGTTACCGGAGGATGTAGTAAAGGCTGTTAGTATAGCTGGGTTTAAAAAAGGTTTGGACAAGTTCCTGGAGGAAAGGTCCATAAACCATTATTAAGAAGGGACCCAGGATATCAATGCTTGAACCAATACAAGCATTGTGGAACCTGTGTCCCTTGGGGAAACTGCTAGGTACGTATGACCTAGATTGGCCACTGTTGGAAACAGAATACTGGGCTTGATGGACCTTGGTCTGACCCAGTATGGCATATCTTATGATCTTATGATCTTATGATCTTAAGCGCTGTGCTAAAAGTGAACATATGTCCTTAGCATTTAACATAGGGTCATTTCCACGTTAACAGTGAATACAGAATGGGGTGTTGAAGGGCGGGATTGCATCTTACAGCTAATGCACAAGTGTTATATTCATTAACTGTTAACAGGTCACATAAAGTGCAGTTATGGCTACCTCCATAGGTGCATCATGTTAACAGCAATGCAATTACCGTGATAAAGAACAGTTCCCTTCGTTAACTCTATGGCAAGGCTCTTGAATGCTTCCAATAGTTAATGCGGAGGGGTTTTTTCAGATACTGCTCATTAATTTAGGAAAATACTATGTGGTAATTGCAGAACCTTACAACAGTTTATTATATACACCCCTAAGTGATAAATAGGTTCTACCAGGTTTGCTTAAGCTCAGGGTCACAAACAGGCCAGATTTTCAGGAAAACTATTCATTTTGCATGAGAGAAATTAGTATTCAGTGGAGGCAATGGGCATGCAAAACTTCCTCATGCATATCCATTAGTGATATCCTGAAAATCTGGCCTGTTTGTGGCGCTCAGTGACCGAAGACAGACAATCCCGCGTTAGACTATCTCAAGAACATCTTTGTCTCAACAATTGTATCCAATGTAGGTAGTTAAGCAGGCTATAAGTTTCAGCTATAAAGTTGTTAGGCTGCTCCTATTCTGGGAACCTGACACAGCACTTTATAGATGTCATATCATACCTCGTACATTATTTGTAAATGCTAAATGGCAGGTGAGATGCAAAGTGATATACATAGGTAGTAATAATCTTAACTATACTGAGTTCCGTATTCGGATTCACTACCCAAAAGAAAAAGATCTTGGTGATATTGTTTACAATAAGTTGAAATCGTCAGTTAAGGTGCTCTTTTACTAAAGTGTGCTGGGGTTTTGCAACTAAAGTGCATTTAACACAAAAGCTAAAAAACAGTACTTGCAACCGCTGTGAGCTAATTACCAAGGATGCGTTCAGTATGTTCCTGGAAATTACCACTCTGCACGGTACCCCAATGCACCGCAGCTAATTGCAAAGGTCACAGTGCTCACCACATCCATTTTCCACCCCTAATCCCAACATGCAATTCATAGCCCGGAAATCAGCCTGTGCTGTGTTGGCCCTGTGCGGGCCTCAGTACAAGTTTAACACATGACAAAACCAACGCTACCAGCATAAAAAGAGCCCTAAAGTGTGTGATTAGGAAATAAGTGGAAGTGACTGTTGAATAACCTGGAGAATGTGATATGCCCCTTTATCAATCCATGGTGCACCTTGAGTATTGGCGGTAATTCTGGTCACCCCATCTCAAAAAAGATAGAATGAAACCAGAAGAGTTACAGAGAAGTGTGACTGAAAGGATTAAGGGAATGGAGCAGTTTTCCTGTGAAGAAAAGCTATGCAGGTTAGGGTTCTTCAATTTGGAGAAGAGATGGCGGAAAGGAGATATGATAGAAGCCCATAAAATAACGAATGAGGTAGAACAGTAAATAAGGAATAGTTGCTTACCCTTTCAAATAGTTCTAAGACAAGGGGACACTCCATTAACTATTAGGTAGCACATTTATAACAAATCAGAGAAAATATATTTTCACTAGCATGGAATTTGTTGCCAAAAGATGTGGTCAAGGCAATTAGCTTAGACAACTTCCTGAAGGAAAGATCCATAACTCATTATCACCCACATAGGATTCGGAAAGTCACGGTTTGTCTCTGGATATGAATAATAAGGAATGGATCTAGTCATTGGGATCTGACCGGATTCTTGTGACCTGAATTTTCCACTGTTGCTTACAGAATTCTGGGTTTAATGGGCTTTTGGTCTGACCCAGTATGGCACAAGTTATGTTCTTATGAAATGGTCCTTTGGAAATGAACTGTGAGTGAGCTGAAGTTTTCTTACTGACACTGTGACCGCAGGCCAGCCACTTTGTCTCCCTGGGTCTCGTTTTGCTAAATTATAATTAAGTATTAATACTAACATTTTTACTTCTCTGCTGTCACCTATAGATGCCATTATATAGACGAGACACCAGCATGGTAAGCATATTTTCCATTGCTAGAAATGGTTTGCAAGTTCCATAAATTGTAGACACTTGAATCCATTTGAATGAAAAGAACTGTAATAACACAAAAGTTATTATGAACACTTTTCACGTATTTATGCCTATTCTTTGTTGACAGCCCTACAGCTTTGTTTGACTAGTGCTGGAATTTTCAGTCTGATGGATGCGTGACCGAGTAATCTCTTTGAGGTTAACGTCCAAGGTGTGCATGAACAAACAGGCTTTTTACAAAGTTCTTAACCAAAGCAAACATAATGTAGCTCTAAAACCTTTCAAACTAATATTTAGCTAGCCCAGAAGTTCAAAGCATTTAAACGTTTGGCTCTGAAAGCAAATGGACGTCTTGACTTTGTCAAGGAGAAATCAAGGTAGACAAACCATGTGTACAATATACAATCTTGACATAGCAAATTAGCTATACTCAACAGCAGTTCCAGATCAACAGCAATGACTGCCAAGGTCCTCTATGTGTCAAAATGACCTCAGTTTTTTATTTTGCAAAATACCCAATAAATCCAAACCCTTAATTTTTCTTATAGACAAAGTTGTTAGGAAACACCCTGAGTTGTTGCTTAAATTCACGTGGATCACAATCCAGAAAGGGGCACATCCGGGCTGTCCAGATGTCCCCGGACAGGATGGGCTCCATTGTATATGATTCTGCACTGCGGCAGCTATACTCTCCTGTGGAATGCAGGATCAGGCAACGGGAAGGCCTGGAATGCCCCTGTAGCAGCTGCGGGGATGTCCCGGAGGCAGTGCGGCCAGGCCCCTCTGCTCCCGCTGGTGTGCCAATGGCCCGATGTCCCTCCAAGACCAATTTTCCCACCACTGGACCCTTGGCAGGTTTGCCAGAGCGAGGATCGGGTGGCGGGCTGTATCTGTAGTGGCTCTGTTGCATTGGGGGGGGGGGGAGCTGCTGGGCCGGGGTGCATGGGCACCCAGCACTTATTCCATCTCCAAGATGGACTAAGATGTGTGTCCTCCTGGTGCTCCCCAGATGTAAAGGGCCGTGACCTGAATTGACCCTGTACATCTGGGTGCCTGGGCTGCCCATCTTCTGCCTCCGTGCAACCCCCATCTTTATTTCTCTGTACCTGTGGGGAGACTGTGTCTCTGTATTCGGGCAGGATGACTAGCGGGGCTGCATGTCCCACCAGACTGCCTGATAGTTGCCTTACAGAATCGGGTCCTTACTGTACATTCATGATTGTCAAGCCATGAAAGTAGAGAATAGTATACACGGGCCTAACTGTTCTGTTATTAGTATTGTGCTCCTACAATAATGATACCATGAAGTATAAATAATTTGAAAACTTTATTTATTTTTTTTCTGCAATAAATTTCCACAGGTTTCCAGAAGGGTTGCCCAAGTTTTCAGAGACAAAAAAGTTTCAAATTCTTAGGAACATTCAACTTATTTCAATAATATTCAGAAAAACTAGCTCAAATCAAGCATTAAGCTGCTTTGAGTAGCTTTTGGCAAGGTCATGCTAAGATTAGCAGCGATGTTGGATGCTACCTGGTTAGCTCCGGTGAGGGTTTTCCTCATCTATCTTTAAGGCGCAGATTGCTAACTGGGCAGCATCCAATATGGCTGCTGCCCAATTAGCGCCATTCTCTGCATCTGCTCTGCCCCGGAATGCTCCCAACATGTCCCAGTGCTAACTGGATAGCATCGGGGCACATAGAGGACTTGGGGGTATTCAACGGCACTAATCATGTAAGTGCCATTGAATATCCCCATCTAAGGCATTTACACGGTTTACTGGGCTATGTAAACGATGTAAATGCCTTTCGACTATCAGGCCCAAAGTGACTAAAGCTAGGCCTAACGTTAGCTGGTGCAGCTATCTGGCCAGCAGCTGAATATTGCTATCAGGGCATCCCAGATATTTAATGCCGATGATCGGATATGGCCCAGGCTTTGAGTATGGGTCTAACTTAAAGCGGTGATGGCCACTGCCATTGAATATCAGCCCCTTCATAACAACATAAGAAATGCCATACTGGGTCAACTAGTATGTTATCGGGACAAATTTAACTGCCTTTCAATTTGGATTCCAGAGAGCTCATAACACAGATATCTTATTTGGGCCTCCTGGTTTCAGATATTACACTGTAATAATTTTCTGGCTAAGAGGCAAACTGTGGTTCTTATGCAATTTGATTTAAGTGCTGCATTTGATGTAGCAGACCATGATATGCTTTTGGCTATCCTAGATGTTTTGGGGATCTCTGCGGTCATATATGACTGGTTGCTGTTTTTTTTTTTTTTAAATTGAACATACAGAGGCCAATTCCATTCAGGGGAATGTATGGCCCATTTGGACGTCCAGAATCTGGACGGAACGGATTGGCATCTGATTGTGATCCTGCAGGGGTTATACATCTCGCAGGATCAGAATCGGGTACAACCGGCGTGGACAGGCAGGATGTGCCTCAATGCTGAGCTGCCAGACACACAATGCACACCCCGTCTAACCTAGCCACAGAGCCTTCATAGAGCCTTGGTGCTGTGGAGTCCCTTCGCCATGGCACTGAGCTGCCAGACACACAATGCACACCCCGTCTAACCTAGCCACAGAGCCTTCATAGAGCCTTGGTGCTGTGGAGTCCCTTCGCCATGGCACTGAGCTGCCAGACACACAATGCACACCCCATCTAGCCTAGCCGCAGAGCCTTCATAGAGCCTTGGTGCTGTGGAGTCCCTTCGCCATGGCACTGAGCTGCCAGACACACAATGCACACCCCGTCTAACCTAGCTGCAGAGCCTTCATAGAGCCTTGGTGCTGTGGAGTCCCTTCGCCATGGCACTGAGCTGCCAGACACACAATGCACACCCCATCTAACCTAGCCGCAGAGCCTTCATAGAGCCTTGGTGCTGTGGAGTCCCTTCGCCATGGCACTGGGATGCCAGACACACAATGCGTACCCCGTCTAACCTAGCCGCAGAGCCTTCATAGAGCCTTGGTGCTGTGGAGTCCCTTCGCCATGCAGATGTCCCAATCCCCTGCCGAATCCCAAAAGCCAGGGTCAAGTTGCAGGGAACCTCCTGGGCCTGTCTTACTGTTTCAGGGGGTCCACTGCCACCGATTACCTCCCACAGGATGACCTATTCCACCCCCGAGGTAGAATAAGTCCCCCGACCTCTTCCTCCAGCCCGGATATACAGGGCTGCAACTGGAATCGGCTTTGTATGTCTAGGGTCAGGGTCATGCCTCCGGCCCTTCTCGCCCCCTCCTCTGGCCTTCCCCCTCCCGTCCCTGACCAGAGCTCCCCGCACATTTCCTGTGTACGCGTGGGGAGCTCTGTCATCAGCATCGGGTCTAGAGGGATAGCTATTTGGGATCGGGATGACCCATATAGGGTTCAACTTGGCGAGGATTATTCTAAGAAATGGAGGTCCGAATGTTGGATTCCGCAAGGATCCGCACTTTCTCCTATACTTTTTAATGTATTGATGATCTTGTTGTGTTGTTTTCTTTGATAGTATAGAGATTAAATACTATACTATACAAATGCTGATGAGATTACTATACTTTTGTGTTTCATCCAGAAACCACTGATTTTTATGCAGTCATAAATAATGATCTTGATAAATTGGTTGGTTGGGCAAAGATTCTTTGTTTACAGTTAAATGTATCAAAAATGAAGGTTCTTTGTCTAAATAACACAGGTACACTACCAAAAAACTGCCTCCAGTTTTGCAACTGATTCCTATAGATTTTGGGGTGCTGAATCCAGGAAAAATAGCCAAAATGTTCCATCACGTCACGTTTTCTTGCAAAATTAGATTTCTTACCCATATAAGGAATGTTCACATAATTTCTTTTTAGCCGACTGCAGTTTATTTTCTTGGCCCAAAATAGAGGTTGTAATGGTTAACTAACTAGAAACACTCCCTCATGATATTTTAGAGTGTTTTGTATTCATTTTATACATTAACAGGACAATTGGGAGGCGGAGGGCTAAATCCAGTACTCGCGCTGGCGCATGTTCTTTCCTGTTCGCCTCGCCTCATTCGCTCGCTCAAACACGGTGGTTGCGACATGAACGTTCCTGTCAAATTTCAGTTTCTTGCAAGTTCATTATTACCTTTTGTTTGCTCAGTCGTAATCCAGCTTTATTCCGAAGTGGTTCACTACAGTTGTAGTTTGCAGTGCTGTGTATTTGTGATGGCTCACAGAGCCAGAGGTTGCGTCAACTCTCCGGACAGTTTTTGTTTTATTTGTGGGGAATATACCGTGAAAAAGCGGCAGAGGAACATTTCTGCATTTATTAAAAAAAGTATATTTCGCCTATTTCGGTTTGAAGTTAGGCGATCAAGATAAACCGTGGGCTCCTCACAAAGTGTGCAAGACATGTGAGGAAGATCTACGCTTATGGATGAAAGGTAAAAAACAAGCATTTCGTTTCGGAATACCTATGATTGGCGTGAATAAAGAGACCACAGCAGTGACTGCTATTTTTGCTCTTGCATTGTGAAGGGATACAACTTAAAAAATAAGAACGTAATAAGTTACCCCAACCTTCCCTCAGCAATTAGGCCTATGCCTCATAGCAACGAAGTACCTGTGCCTGAACCACCAAAATCTTTGGATCATATTTGTGTGGACGGTTCTGATCATGATGAGACTCATCAGATGGCTTTTCCCGATGAGTCCAGTACTTCCGAGTTTGAAACTGAACCAGATCCGAAACCTGAACTTTTCTCTCAAGCTGAATTGAATGATTTAGTCCGGGATTTAGGACTCCCAAAAGATGCTGCCCAACTGCTAGGTTCTCGGCTTAAACAGAAAAATCTATTGTCACCAGGAACAACTTTTTATTGGTACCGCAACCGCGAGACACAATTTTTGAAGTATTTCAGCAAAGAGGAAGATTTGGTATTTTGCAACGATATATACGGAGTGATGGAAAAGTTTAAACTCAAGTATGATCCTGCTGAATGGCGGCTGTTCATTGATTCGTCAAAAGACGGCATAAAAGGTGTTCTTCTTCATAATGGCAACACATTCGCTTCAGTTCCTATTGCTCACTCTGTTATTCTCCAAGAAAAATACGAGAATTTGGCCCTGATTCTTCAGAAGATTCGTTATGATGAGCATAAGTGGATGATTTGTGGAGACTTTAAAATTCTATCCATGCTATTAGGGCAGCAATCCGGTTTCACCAAATATCCCTGCTTCCTTTGCTTGTGGGATAGCCGGGCCCGCGACCTACACTGGGGGAAAAAAGACTGGCCAATTCGGGAGTATTTGAGACCCGGTGAGAAAAATGTTCTTCATGAGAGCTTGGTACCTCGTGATAAAATTCTATTACCACCTCTCCACATTAAGTTGGGTCTCATTAAGCAATTCATCAAGTCCCTTCCAAAAGATGGTGAGTGCTTTCGGTACCTTTGCTCAAAGTTCCCCCGACTTTCTGAAGCAAAGCTAAAGGAAGGAGTGTTTGTTGGCCCTGATATAAGGAAACTCATTTCAGATGGAGCATTCGCTGAAACGATGTCTGAGAAGGAAAAAGAAGCCTGTGATTCCTTCAAGGATGTTGTTCTCAAATTCTTGGGGAACAGGCGGGATGAGAACTATAAGGATATTGTTGCCAGGATGCTCAATGCCTTCAAAGAACAAGGCTGTAACATGAGCCTGAAAGTCCATTTCTTGCACTCCCATGTGAACTACTTTCCCGAAAACTTGGGGGCGTACAGTGAAGAACAAGGTGAAAGGTTTCACCAGGACATCAAGGACGCAGAGAGAAGGTACCAAGGAAGATGGAACACCACTATGATGGCTGATTTCTGCTGGTTGCTGCTGCGGGAAACCCCAGATGAAAAATACGCCAAGCAGCGCACCAAGAGAAGCATTCGGGGGAAGAAGAAACGGGCCCACCAGGAGATTGATTGACCCAAGAATGACTTTAAAATCTAAACTGTGTTGACAAATATCGTGTTTTTACTAAACTTTGAAATAAAAATTTGCTAGTTATTACCACAGTGTCGGATCTCATTTATTAGAATTTTATTTTCACACCATCGGGTGTTTGTCTTCATGTATTGCAATGGTGCGGTTTGCGTTTTCTATTCTTACATACATACCTGTACAACATTTTTTGCACATTTCTTTGCTTTGCTTTGTGTCTAACCTCGCTCTTATATGCTCAATGTTTGTGCACTGTGGCTGTTTTAAGTGCAGACAATTTTGCTACCATCACAGTGTGTTTTGTTGACATTACTCTATTCTTATGTGCTGCCTTGTTACAATTTTCTTTATTCTTATTTGAATAACTACTAAACAATTAGTATAAAGAATTCATCCAAGAAACTTTTATCTCGATCGCACTCAATCTGAAACGTTCACCTCAAACTGCTAACCCAATGTAGCAAAAAATCTGTACGTGATGGAGCAAATTGGTTACCAGATTTGGATTCAGCGCACCAAAAAACGTAAAAATCAATCGAAACATTAGAGGCAGTTTAAAAAGAAAATTTTTTAGTGTACCTGTGTAATGATAAATTCATTCCCCCTTTACTAACTGAGGCTTTAACTCAGTTAAATCTTAATACTGAACCAGTTTTGCGGGTATTGGGGTACTATTGGATGGGAATCTAACCTTTGAGGCACAAGTGAATCCGTTGATTTCTAAATTTTTTTAGGATGAGGCAATTAAGACAACTTTGGCCTTATTTTTCTTATGAACATTTTTGAGTTTTAGTAGACAGCACTATTATAGTATTTTTAGATTATAGTAACTTAATGTTAATTAATTTCTCTAAACATCAACTATAGAGACCACAATTATGTCAGAACACAGCAGCTCAATTGATTTTTGGAGTTTCAAGGTATACTTCGGTTACTCTGTTATTTTATAAATTATATTGGCTAAGGACCCCTCAAAGGATTCTTTTTAAGTTTTATGTTATTGCATACATTTTTTTATGATTTTGTTCCATTTCTGTTTTCTTCTCTTTTATTACTGGTGTTACTAACAAAGTCTACGCGATTGCAGGCATCTGGATTCTTTCTTTTCCCTTGTTGTAAGACAAGATTTACACTAACACTACCTTATAAAGCAACTGAATTATGTGCTAAGTTACTGCGAGGATAAAAGGTTTTTCCTCCGTTTTACTTAATAGGAAAAATTTGAAAGCATGGTTTATTTATTTATTTGGCTGCATTTATATCCCACTTTTCACCAGGTCAAAGTGGTTGGGGGATACATTTAACACGAGGGAATATGAGACACATACACTAATACTTACAGGTTGTTTGAATCTTAAATTTAATTCAAAATTCTGTTTTTCTTTTTTTTTCTTTTAATCTAATTCTATGTGATTTATTAATTTTCTGTCAAACCGCATTATAATGCTTTGTATGGGAGATTAGCGGTATAGAAGTCTAGAATTAGATCAAAGAACCAACAAACTTAGTATCCCAATATCATGTTTCCAACAGTCGCAAATCCAGGTCAAAAGAACATGTCAGGTTCCCAAAAGGTAGACAGATCCTACGCTGCTTACTCTATCCCAAGGGTAAACAGTGGATTTCCCCAGTCCATTTTAATAATAGTGTATGGACTTTTCCTCCAGGAACTTATCCAAACTTTTTAAAGCCAAATATACTAACAGCTTTTACTACATCCTTTGGCAATGAATTCCAGAGTTTGACTATACATTAAGTGGAAAAACATTTTCTCCAATTTGTCTTAAAGGTGCATTATGGTAGATTCATTGCATGTCCCCTAGTCTTTCTACTTTTTGAAGGAGTAAACAACCGATCTCTGTTTACTTGTTCAACTCTACTCATTATTTTAGAGACCTCTATCATATCACTCTCAGCCGTCTCTTTTCCAAGCTGAAGAGCCCTGACTTTGACACATATCAATAACCGGGTAGTGGCTCAATATTGCCGCTGCTCAGTTATTGCCAGGTACCACCTCAGCTCCACCCCCAGAACGCTCTGATTCTAGCCAGCTGGTATCGGGAGGTTCAGTGGCAAAACCCCATGGATATTCAGCGGAACTAACCCCGCCAAATATTCCAGTGATCACGATTAACGTGATTAGCATTGAATATCCCACCTATATTTTTAAATCCTTCCACATACTATAAAGCACATATTTTGCATCTGCTATAAAGCAGGAACAAAATACTTGGACACAGATATACCTATAATCTCAGATTTTCTATTAGCTTCCATGTTCATATGCAAAACGTGCCTGCACCTCTCCAAGCTGCTCGTGGAGTTTGACAATTGAATTCCCCCCGGTAGAGTCCATTACAGGGCAGAAAGCAAATAGAAAACACCAGAAAGGCAGACGCGTTTAGGGTTTTCACAGTTTATGCTTGACTAACCTTGAGATCAGAGTGGAGGACTAGCCTAGTGGTTAGAGCAATAGCCTACTAGCCAAGAGATTTGGATTCAGTTCCCACTGGCACATCTTGGGCAAATCACTTTATCCTCAATTGCTTTGGAAGAAAAGGTCTGGCAATCTACTTCCAGTCATGCCCTACCAAGAAAACCCAGGGGTTGCTGGGTCACCAGGAGTCAGCCTTGACTTGAAAGCATTTAAAAAAACCTTGAGAATGACTCATGAAAAGTTATGACACTTTTATTTCCTGCATTTGTTCAATAATAGCAATTAAAGATAAGATTTAGATGTGCTAACATTTATTATTCTTCAGAAAAGAATAATTAGTGTACAAGGTTTGCCAAATGTTTTGCTCATTCAAGGAACTGTAGCATATAATTTAACTCTTGTACAAGATGCCCTCTGGATTACAGTGTCTAAGAAGAATGAGTCACTAGAGTGTGTATATGGTAACTAAATCCTATGTATCTATCTTATTTTGTCGGAGGTTTTTGCCATGAGAGGTCTCCCCTTCCTGAAGCGTAACTTCCCTTTTAATCAAAACTGCGGTTAATATTCCACTAATTCTTAATCGTGAAATTATGCACACTATTCAGTGCTACACCATAATATAAAAGTCTCAATATAGCTCAATAAATATAGCTTAAATACTCATCTGATTAATGTGTTATCTGGTTCGCTCAAGGGGTTCTATGTAAAATCTCCTTCACAATCTTGGCAGTCAATATCGCTGAATACAGTACTGCGTTTAGGGCCAAGTCATTCCATTCTGGTCCTGTTTCAATGCTTAATGCCACTGCAGAAGTTCCAAATTTTTCTGTTGAGAACGCCAAAAAGAGTTTCTTGCTCCTTTGAAAACGCCTTCAGTGATTCAGTCAAACTTCCTGACTCTTAACTCTTAACCACGTAGTACAGACTGGGCATCTTTTCAGCAACGTGGTGTAGAGCTCCTTTGGTGGACCCCACTAGGCAGGCTAGGCAGCCACCTGGGGCAGCAGACCTCCATGGGCGGCACAACACACATGGCCTGCTGCCCCCTCCTGTTGAGCCTCTTTGTTCTACCACCCCCCGCTGTCACTGATTCCAGCTCTGGGGTCAGCTCTGCAGCATTGGCAGGCCATCTGCTTTGGCCCAAATGGTGTGCCACTGAGCAGCCCCCCCGACTCCGCTGACAGAATCAGTGGCAGTGTGGCTCAGCATGGAGGAAGAGGTGGGGGGGGGGGGAAGCAGCACAGCTCACCATGTAGGGGTGGTGGCACACCAGGGCTTCAGCCTAGGGTGGCAGAAACCCTTGGGTCAGCCCTGGGTCACGTTGACCCAGGCAAAGGCACAGAAGTTGCAGTAGCAGATTTGCAACCTTGTGTTTCACCGTAGTCCTTTGGCAAGAATATATCTGCAAGTTGTGGGCAGCATGGAATCCTGATTTCATGGACCTGAGCATATATGTGACTATTGCAGATAGCCTTGTTGTCCATATGGGCCCCAAACTCCAAGGAATATGAGCGCAGACTTCTGATGCTGGAGAGGGCAAGGGACAGGCTATTGCGGTGACTTCAAGAGGACAATTTGTACAGAGTGTCAGCTTGGATCCCCTACCATGGATAGCAATCTCAACAGATGCAACCCTGGAAGGGTGGGGAGTCACTATCAGGGCAGGTAGCCCAAGGCTTCTGGTGACAAACGAATGTAGCCTGGCCCATAAAGAGACTGGAAGCCAGAGCAATCAACATGGTGCTACAGAGCTTTCATCCTCTAGTGGTGGGTCAGGCAATGTGAGTGCATTTAGAGATAGACATGGCAGTGGCATATGCCAACACACAAAGGGGACATGAGAAGCCTGCAGATGGCATCAGAGAATGTGCTAACAATAGTGTGGGAAGAGAAAAGCGTATTATCTCTCGGCAATGCTCATTGTGAATTTGGACAATCTGATAGTGGATTTCCTAAATCGACACAAACTACCACTCTGGTGAGTGGGGCAGAGGATGCCTTTCTCTATATCACATGCAATTAGGGAATGTCCAGCTTGGATCTAATGGTGACAAAGGCCAATGCCAAAGTCCTGAATTATTTCAGCCATTGGGTGGAACTATGATCAAAAGGTATGGATGCCCTGATGTAACAGTGGCTGGATGAGGAGTTGCTCTACATATTCCTGAGAAAGCCATTGGTGGCTTGAGTCTTATGAAAGGTCCTGAACTGACATGAGTCGGTGATTCTGGTCGCCCCAGATTAGACCAGGAGAGCATGGAATGCGGGCTTCATAAACAGGAAGATAAGAGGCTTTCTTCACTTGGAGTGCCAAAAAGAACTTCTGAAGTAGGATTCGGTCATGATGGAAAAGTTGTTTCCATACTTGCTTATGGCTTGGCCCTTGAGAGGAGGAGATTGAGAAGGAAAGGCTATGAGGAGTCAGTTGCTGACATCTGTATGAAAGCAAGGAAAAGTTCCATGTCCAAGGCCTATGTGAGAATTTGGAGTATGTTTGAAGGCTGGTGCCACTTGAGACAAATAAAACCATTCCAGGCCATGATCACAGATATGCTAGCCTTCTTGCAAAACTGGCTAGAGAAGGGGTTGGCAGCCAGTTTCCTAAGGGTCTAAGCAGCAGTAATCACCTGCTATAGAGGACGGGTGGAAGGACAGATGGTCATGAACCACCTAGATGTCATACAGTTTCTATATGAGGCTGGCTATATCAGACTGCCACATAAGGCATTGGTGCCCCCATGGAACCTGAATTGTGTCTTGCAAGCCTCAACATGGTCACCATTCAAACTGCTAAGATGAGCATTGCAGAAGGACATCTTCTGTAAGGTAGCCTTTTTGGTCACAATCACATTAGAAGGCATGCTTCAGAACTGCAGGTACTCTCATGCAGGCAGTCATACTACCTCAGGTTTCATAAGGATAGGATTATGTTGAGGACAATTCTCTCCTTTCTGCTAAAGGTGGTATCAACCTTCCATCAAAACCAAACCATTCAAAGAGTTTAACAATGAGCTTTGCCTGTTGGACGTCAGAGGCATCCTACACCTTTATATCCACTCCTGGGCACTATTCAGAACATCTGAGCAGTTCTTCCTCCTGCTTGGAGGTGCATGGAAAGGGGAAGCTGCATTAAAGGCCACTATTTCCAGATGGACAAAAAGGGCTATAGCTGTGTTCTATTTCAGGAAGGGGACGCCAGTCATGGAAAGGCTGAAAGAACATTCCACATGGGCAAAGGCTGTGCAACATTATAAGAGAACTGTAAGGTAGCAGTATTAGCATAAGTACATTTGTTTACAAAACATTATCAATTGGACCTAGAAACAAAGGCAGAGGTCTCCTCCTACCCAGGATAATGCCATTTTGGTATATCCTGATTGTCTGGGCTGTGACAAGAATGAGAAGGGAAGGGAAATAATGCTAACCTGATCATTTGTGTTCCTTGGGACCTTCAGACCAGTCCAGCAGCCCACTTATAGAGTCATGGTGGCAGCGAGAGCCGAGTATGGCAGCCTATGGAAGATTCATGCATCCTTTCATGCATTTTGTTTTGGTAATTTGTGGGAGTAAGGTAAAGCAGTTAGAGAATGCAAAGAGAGTGGATGAGGGAAGCACTTGGAAAGGACTCCAGGGATAAGTGGAGCAACTGGTGCACAAGCAGTTAAATGGTCCATATGAACTATGGTCCATTTAAGTCATATTTGGAGCCTGGATATTGCCAGGCAGAGTGAGGATTTCTCACCAGGAGGGAGTCCCTTCACTATCAAAAGAGCAAATACTTAAGGGCTCCCAAGTACCTCTGATTTAAACAGGGGAGGTCTTCAGGTGTGTTCTGACTCTGCCAACTGGCATCTCCCGATTGTCAACGCAAATTATCAGATAAGCAGAATTTACCTTTCGATAGCCAAATACTGTATCATATTGCAACCAAGAGAAAAGTATAAGGCCGTTTGGCAATCAGGTTTTGTTACAAGCTTCATTGGTCTTTACTGTACCTGCATTTCGATTTCAGAACGCCACGGTCTCTTCTGCCAGGTTAATGTTTGTTCAGTTATAGTGCATGGATTTGTGACAGACTGTGTCATGGGGTAGACAGCACAAAAAGTGAAATGCTAAAGGCTAGTGCAGAGAATGAGCTTAATTGCCAGGAGATAGATAGCACTAAGCCTGAAACACTAAGGGGCTTGTTTACAAAGCCGCGGTAGCGGTTTGCGATCGTAATCGGAGCCGCGGCCCCATTGATTTCAATGGGGCCGCGGTTGCGATCGCGATCGCGAACCACTACCGCGGCTTTGTAAACAAGCCCCTAAGAAGCAATACACAGGAGAAGCTCACTTGTCAGAAGCCTGATAGCATTGAGCCTGAGATAGTAAAGGACAGTGTGGGGGAAGGGCTTAACTGGCAGGAGTTATACAGCACAGATCCTGAAACATTAGGAAATAAAATGGAGGAAGAGCTTACCTTGCAGCCTCAGGGGCAAGTGAGGCATTCACAGGGCAGAGAGGCAGGAAGGAAGAAAGCAAACATTTCACAGGGTTGGTGTGACGCAGGAAGAATTGAGGGGGCTAATCAGATCCACCTGAACTCAGACTCACGTTCCACGTCAGGGGAGCTGAGAGATAAAGGCAGGTGGAAAATCTCACAGAGGGAGAGCAGGCATGGGAGGCAGTTGAAGGAGCATTGGCAGTTGGAGTCCGAAGCAGGACTGGAGCCAGAGTTTGAGTACCAGGAGGGAAGGAAAACTCCCAAGCAAGTGCTGATAGACACTTTACCGAGGAGAGCCAGAACTGAGGGAAGACCGGCTGGCCAATCCAAGAAGGGTAAAGAAAACTGCAGCAGGGTCTTCCCAGCCAGAGGGGTCCTCCTACCAAGGCAAGCTGCTCAGTCAATAGGAGGCAAAGGTCACATACAGGGAAGCACCCAGGAAACAGGAAGTAAGTTGCCATCAGTCAAGCAACGTAACCAGATTTCCCTCAGAGAACCAGGAGGTAAGACAGATAGAAAGTCTTGGCGAGAAGCAGAGGGATTGGAGCTTAGCTTTGGCAGAAGAAAAGATAAGTACCCAGTTTTTACTAAAGAGAGGAAAAGGAATCCCAGAGTTGGAGACCAGGCATATAGTCAAGGGGACTCCTATCTGTATAAGCCGTGGAGAGAGATCTCCCACACCTCTCCTGATATCTGGGACTTACGAGGGCAGCTCCAACCAGTGACAGATGAGGTTTACCCAGGGCAAGATACGGAGGGCAGCCTCCTAGGGGCTCAGTGTCCTTATACTGGAACAGGACCCAGCCCTATGCAATGGGAGAGCCATAGCACGGAGAATATCCCTGAAGCCATGGAGTATGAGGAGTATGTGCCTGAGGAGGCTAAGAATCTTTATTGAAGTCAAGCAAGAAGTAGTATTTTGTGCACAGTGAAAATACTAAACTGTATTGCTGAAGGATATTGTGCACAGTGAAATACTGGACTGCATCACTGAGAGATATTGTGCACCGGGTAAATACTGGACTGTATTGTTGAGAGAAAGCAGTATTATCATTTCTGGTTTAAAACCCTTTTGACCTGGTGAATTCAACCATTCATTTATGTTGTCCCTTATGCTGTAACATCCTAAAGGGAAGGGGAATAAAACCCATCTTTTCATTTGGACCACAACTACAGAGTCCTTATTTCTTCCACAACACAATGCTACCCGGCTCTAGGCATCCGCCTAGGACCGGCAAGAAGTCACAACTGGACGTTGCATACAAAGTGAACAATCCTTGTTTTCACTGGCATTCTGTTGATCCCCATTTTGGAAATCTTCTATAAATCATTCATTTTTATTATCTTGGAGTTTGCCTTTGGTATTCATAGCAGTGAAACACTATTACTCTTGACATCTGTCTTGTTTATATTTCAGCCCTGCATTAGCACATAACCAGAGAAAGCTCATTCCCAGATTGACATGAAAGACATAAACCATTCCTTTCATCGGTGGTTGGTAGAGTATTGCCTGATTACGAGGTGTCAGTAGCTTGACAGTAATCAGTGGTGAAAGCTGCACAACATTGTCCTTGAGTTAATTAAAGGGCCCTGGTACAGCTGATGCTAAGCAAATAGGTGAAGAAATTATAGGAGACATTCTTTTTGGTATTTATTCACATGTTTTATTCAACAGGGAATCAAATGCCTGATTTCGTGAGCACAGGAGATAGACAGATATTGTCAAAAGTGACAGTAGGCCATAATTCATTTGTATTAGAGTCTGGTTATTATCCTAGAAGGACATCTTTTCCATAAAATGTAGGACAGCATCACCACAGAGTATTTTAAAAGATTTCGCTTTTGAGAACTGTGCTTAACATATGTAAAAACAATCTGGAAATGGGACCAAGCGAGATCATCAAATTTGCAAGCGTCGCCCAATTAAAGCTGCTAAATGACTTGCGGATTGTGAGAAATTGCAGGAGGACTTTGCAAGACTGGGAGACAGGACACCCAAATGGCAGATGAAATTTAATGTAGGCAAATGCAAAGTGGTGCACATAGCGAAAAATAATCCATATTCTAGCTACACTATGCAAGGTTCCAAATTCGGAGTCACCACCCATGAAAAAATGTTAGGTGCCTTGATACACATGTTGAAATCATCTGCTCAGTAGGGATGCGCATTGGTTTGAAATGACATAGGAAAAGCCAATGACATTTTCTGTATCATTTCATGTTGTTTTCAAAAGAAAATGGATGAAAAAAACTTTGAAATTTTGACACTTCCTGTCTGTCATTAATAGCATGGACTACTACTCAACAGTGCATACTATTCAGTCAGCAAAAGTGTACACTATGGAGGTCATTTCAAAATGCGGGTTGTGGGGCTGCATGTCCTGCCGGGACATGAAGCCCCACAAGCCACCTGGATCCTATTCCCCCTCCTGCCCTCCCTGCACATCCCATGCTTTAAGACAGGGAGAGCTGGTGGGGGGCAGGAGGGGGTGGGGTCTGGGCAGAGGCGGACCAGCCCAACGGCACATACAGAGTCAATTCAGGTCATGACCCTGTACATCCTGCAGGACAAGTGGGGACGTACTGCTTATACTGCAAAGGTGAGTAGTTTTGAGCTTGTCTTCATTGTTTCTGTTTTTTCACCACTTTCGTTGTTTTCGCAGTTGTCATTTTATGGTGCATAGAGCTGGAGTATGCCATTTAGTTTTGGTTTGCTTCTTTGAGTAAGTGGTAGTAGGGGTAGTGGCAGGCGCTTTTGTGGTGACATTGTTCCAATTCTCTATCAATGCTTGGCAGTCTGTTGAGTCTTCTAGAAGCTGTGGGAGGGTATCTTGTATAAAATTATCTTTGTTGAATTGTTTGAACCTTCTACTTGCCGGCTGTTGGAGGTGGTGTGTGATTGGGATGTTTTGCAGGATGGAGAAGTTGATCAGCATGGTGATCAGACCATGGTACTGGGTGAGCTGGAATGGAGTGGGAGGGGGGCCTATTTGGGTCATCCGGTAGTTGAAGATCATGTTAAGGGTGTTTCCCTTTTCGTGTGTGGCCATTTTTACAAATTGGCTTAGATCTATTGCTGACATTGCTTGTAGAAAAGTGTCTGCATGGTTCAGTTGTAGAGAAGTGAGGTTAAAGTCTCCCAGGACTAGTAGGTCTTTTCCTGTGTCCAGGATGAGGGAAAGATCATTGACATTTGCAGCGGGTGTCCAGTCTTGGTGCTTTCACTTGAGTGTAATTGGAATTTGAGGTTAGTCTTAGCAATGAACAACACGTCTTCATCTCTATGATGGGATTGCGGGCATTGGTAGATGGTGTAGCTATTTGGTGCAAGCTGGTTTAGTAGTACATTGTCTGTTTTGGTGATCTAGATTTCCTTTATGCATAATATGTCAAGATGCTGGGATAGGAGTAGGTCTGTTATGAGAGGGATTTTATTTCTGATTGAGCGTGAGTTGATGAGTGCACAATGGAGAGTATGTGTGGGAGGTTTGTTGTGAGAGATCGTGGTAGTATGATTGGGTGAGATCTGTATGCGTATAAGATGGTGTGGGTTTCTATGTATGTTGTGTGGGTATAGTGTATGCGTTGGTATGCAAGTATGGGGGTTGAACCATAGCTTGGTTGTGTGTGTCTGATGTTTGTGTGCTGCAGTAAGCAGTAGAACTGCTAGTAACACGTAGAGTAGTGGGTATTTTGGGAGAATGGTTGTCTTTGGTTGTTGACAGTGTCTCTTGGGGGGGGGGGTGTTTCTGTGATGCATGTGAGCAGCGAGAACTAGTTTTGCATGCAGATTTCCAATTTGCTTAAGCTTTGGCTAGGCTTTGTCCTTTCATAGCCCTACACAGAATGTACATTGGTGTTTAAAGAATGCCTGTCCCTTGTTCTTCATCCATACTTGTGTGTCCTGTGGTCGTGTTGGGGTTTAGTAGGTCTATTCTTGATCTGTGCCTAAGGGCCATGCCAAAGGGTCCTCTGACAAGGCCCTCAGGCATGGGCCCACCAGACACAGACAGGCCTTAGGGGAACAGTTTAAGTTAATATTCCTTGGGCGCATGTCAATAAGGTCGGGTGCGGCAGGGAGGACCTTACCTTCCTGCTGATGTGTTGCTGCCCTTCTTTGTTTCAGCTGGTATCCCTGGTGGCTGAGGGAGGATGGAGTGTGCTGTTGTGTGTGTAGTCCTGTACATATGGCACAGGATATGGAACCAGAATTGCACACATTTTTCAAAGTGTGACTGCACCATCAATTGATCCTTTGTTTTATTCTCCATTCCTTTCCTTATGATTCCTAGGAGTCTATTAGCTTTCCTGGCTGTTGCTATACACTGAGCAGAGGATTTCAACATATTATCCACTATCATAGCTAGACCTTTTCTTGGGTGGCGATTCCTAAAGTGGAGCCTTGCATTGTGAACTATAGTTGTTGTTGTTGTTAAGTGCCGTCGAGTTGGCGTCGACTCATGGCGACCCTCTGGATAGCTATCCTAAATTGTGTTCGGTCTTGAGTCAGGCAGCTCATTGTTGACAGACTGGTACCCGTAGCTGCTGTTATTGTATTGATCCATCTCATTGCTGGCCTTCCTCTTTTGCGTTGACCTTCTATCTTGCCAAGCATGATGTCTTTCTCTAATGATCTCTCTGTTCGCATGATGTGTCCAAAGTATGAAAGGCGAAGTCTTATCATCTGAGCTTCTAAAGAAAGCTTAGGTTTGATCTCCTCTAGAACCGACTGGTTTGTTCTTCAGGCAGTCCATGGTATACACAGTATTCGCTGCCAGCACCATAATTCAAAGGCATTAATTTTCTTCCTGTCTATCTTTTTCACTGTCCAGCTTTCACATCCATATGATGTTATTGAAAATACCATGGCTTGAACAAGTCTAATCTTTGTATGGAGAGAGACATCTCTGCTCTTGAGAATCTTATCTAGATCTTTCATAACCATTCTGCCAAGAGCAATGCGTCGTCTGATTTCTTGACTGCTTGTTGCTTCTTTATTGATAGTTGATCCAAGTAGGTTAAAGTTGTTCACGATTTCAATTTCTTCTCCTTCAACGATGAACCTGTTGATTATGCCAGTTGTCATGATCTTTGTCTTCTTTACATTAAGGTGCAGGCCCATTTTGAGACTATGTTCTTTGATTGTGAGAAGCAAATGTTTCAGATCATCTTCACTTTCAGCCAGTAATGTGATATCATCAGCATAGCAAAGGTTGTTGATGAGTCTTCCACCAACTTCACACCTCTGTTGTCTTCATATAATCCTGTTTCTCTGATTTGTTCTGCATATAAATTAAACAGGTAGGGGGAAAGTATACAGCCTTGTCTTACACCTTTGCTTATTTTAAACCATTCTGTTTCTCCTTGTTCCGTTCGAACTGTTGCTTCTTGATCAATGTACAGATTGTGCAAGAGTACGATCAGGTGTTCTGGTATACCCATGCTTCTTAATGTGGCCCAGAGTTTCTCACGGTTTACACAGTCAAAAGCCTTGCTATAGTCGATAAAGCACAAATAGATATCCTTTTGGTATTCTTTAGTCTTTTCAAGGATCCATCTCACATCCACAATGATGTCTCTCGTTCCTCGCCCTTTCCTGAAACCTGCTTGCACTTCAGGTAGTTCTTGTTCCAGGTATGGTTGTAGTCACTTTTGAATAATCTTCAGTAGAATCTTGCTGGTATGTGAGATCAGTGCGATTGTGCGATAATTTCCACAGTCAGTTCGGTCACCTTTCTTTAGTATTGGTATAAACACAGATCTTTTCCAGTCAGTTGGCCATGATGTTGTCTTCCATATTTCTTGGCAGAGCCTTGTAAGTATGGAAACAGCTGCATCAGATTGCTGTAATACCTCTATGGGAATGCTATCAATGCCTGGTGCTTTGTTCTTTGATAAGGCTTTCAATGCTGCTTCAACTTCTTCTTTCATCACCAATGGTTCCCGATCATAAGGTACAGGTTGAAACGGCTGTTGGTCCACTTGATCTTTATCATATAAAAACTCTGTATATTCCTTCCACCTTTTCTTGATCTTCTCAGCATCATTCAACATAGAACCTTGAGCATCTTGTAACATTCCAATTCGAGGCTGGAACTTTTTCTTTAACTCTCATAGCTTTAGGAAAGCCGATCTTGTTCTTCCTCTAATAGTTTCTGCTTCTATTTCCTTGCATGTGTCGTTGTAGTACTTTTCCTTGTCCTGTCTTGCTGCACGTTGGAAATCTCTGTTGAGTTCTGTTATTGTCTTTCTTTCTCCTCTGGCTTTAGCTTCTCTGTGTTTCTGGGCAATTTTCAGAGTTTCTTCCGTCATCCATTTTGGCCGTTTTTGCTTTTTCACCTTTTGTAGAGACTTCTCGCTTTCTTCCAACACAACCTTCTTGATGTCATTCCATAACTCTTCTGGAGCTCTGTCATTTGTATCTAAAGCAGCAAATCGATTTTGCAGGCAGTCTTTAAATTCCAGTGGTATATTCTCAAGGTCATATTTTGCTGCATTCATGAGTGGTTTGCTCTTTGTCAACTTTAGCTTGAGTTTGCATACATTAAATTTCACCTGGCATTTGGATGCCCAGTCTCTCAATTTCTCAAGGTCTTATTGCAATTTTTTACAATTCTCTTGTGATTTAACAACTTTAAATAATTTTGTATCATCTGCAAATTTGATCATCTCACTCCTTATTCCCATTTTCAGATCATTATAAATGTTTAAAAGCTGTGGGCCCAGCACAGACCCCTGGGGTATTTCACTATTCACCTTTCTCCATTGAGAAAATTGGCCATTTAGGCCTACTCTCTGTGTTCTATCTTTTAACCTGTCCCCAGTCAACAATAGGACACTGTCCCCTATTCCATGACATTTTAATTTCCTCAAGAGTCTCTCATGAGAGACCTTGTCAAAGGCTTTTGAAAATCCAGATATACTATATTTACCTGTTCATTCACATCTTCAAAAAAATATAGCCAATTAGTGAGACAAGACTTTTGATGGCTAAATCCATGTTGACTTTGTCCCATTAAACCATCTATATGTTCATGAATTAAATGGCCCCTTTTTATATGGATAGGGGCTAAAACTATCTAGGTAAGTGAATTATGTTTTCTCTGCCTGCTAGCAAATGCATTACCGATTTTTAATATTAGGCCCATAGAGGTTAATTTTATCAACTCTTGTGGAGTTAGCATGTGTTGTCGCATGCATATGTTGGGCCTATTTTATAGCGTGAAGTATAAAATTTACTTTAATTTGTAAAATAGGGGTGTAAGAATATCCGTCAAACTAGTTGCGGCCATTATGCCTGCACTATGACAGGTGCAAATGCGAGCAACTTCTATTCTTTTATAACTTACATGAATGCTTACGCTGCCTACTCTCTGTCCAAACTCTGCCCCTGTGTGCAACCACACAGAAAGTATAACACGCCCATGTGCTTACAGAATAGCAACTGCCTTTTGGACGCATGTCAATACCGATTCACGCATGTATGTCCTTAAAAATATGTGACTTATGCATGTAAATGGCACGTACATTACCTTGCTTCTTATAACATCAACCTTATCGTGTCCTAGTGCCATGTTCTGGAGCAAAGATAGGCAAGCATTTACATAGAAACATGATGGCAAGAAAAGACCACATGGCCTATCCAGTCTGCTCTTCCATACCAACTATTATAGTCCCTTTTTTGACTTTAGAGATTTTCTGTGTTGGTCTCATGCTTTTTTGAATTCAGATACTTTCCTCGTCTCTACTACTTCCACTGTGAGACTTTCCATGCATCTACTATTCATAAAGAAATATTTTCACAAATTACTCCTCAGTCTATCTCCTTTCACCTTCATCCTATGTCTCCTCATTGCAGAGCTTTCTTTCATTTGAAAGAGGCTCTCCTACTGTACATTTATGCCATGGAGGTATTTAAATGTCTCTATCATATTTCCTCTCTCCTACCTTTCCTCCAAAGTATACATATTGAGATCTTTAAGTCTGTCCCCATATGCCTTATGATGAAGCCCACTGACCATTTTGGTAGTCACCCGCTGCACAGACTCAATCCTGTTTATATCCTTTTGAAGGTGTGCTCTCCAGAATTGCACACAATACTCCAAATGAGATCTCATCAAAGATTTATACAGAAGCACTATTACCTTCTTTTTCCTGCTGGCCATTCCTCTCCCTATGCACCCAAGCATCCTTCCGACTTTCACCATCATCTTTTCTACCTGCTTAGCCACCTTAAGATCATCAGAAACAATCACCCCCAGGTTCTGCTCTTCTTTTGAGGACAGAAATACTTCACCCTCTATACTGTACTGCTCCCTTGGATTTTTGCAGCCCAACTACATGACCATTCTGCAAGCGTAGCAAGATCTCTCCTCATGTTATCTGCTCCTCCCTGGGTGACTACTCTATTGCAGATTTTGGTATTATCTGCAAAGAGGCAAACCTTACCCGATATCCCTTCTGCAATATCACTCTCAAGCCCTCCTAGATCCACTTCAATCTGACTTCCGTCCCTTACATTCTACTGAAACGGTTCTTGCCAAAGTCTGCAGTGACTTGTTCCTGGCTAAATCCAAGGGCCTTTACTCAAGTCCTCATTATTCTTGACCTTTCTACTGCTTTTGACACTGACAAAACATCTTCTCCTCGACACATTTTCCTCACTTAGTTTTAGGGGCTCTGTGCTGTCCTGGTTCTCTTCCTATCTCTCCCATCACTCTTTCAGTGTTTGTTCTCTCTGTACCCAGTCCCTTGGTGTTCTTATTTCCTCCCATGACTTTCAGTATCATTTTTATGCTCAGGACTCTCAAATCCATCTATCTTCACCCTATATTTCTCTGTCACTCCAAGTCTGTACTGCTGCCTGCCTATCTGACATAGCTGCCTAGATGTCTCACCGCCATTTAAAAAAAACGGAGCATAGCCAAAATCAAACTTCTTATTTTTTCCCCTAAACCCTACAAACCCCCCCCCCCCCCCTCTTTCTCCTCTCTGTCTCTTTTGATAGCACTCTTCTACTTCCTGTTTCCTCAGCCCGCAACCTTGGGGTCATCTTTGACTCTTCCCTAACATTAACAAAATTTACCCCTTCCTTTCTGAACACACTACTAAAACATTTATCCACTCTTTAGTCACCTCCCTTCTCGACTATTGCAACCTCCTCCATGCTGGTCTCCCTCTGAGTCATCTCTCTCCTCTTCAATCTGTTCAGAACTCTGCTGCGTGTCTAAATTTCTGCCAGCCCCATTATACCTATATTATCCCTCTTCTCAAATCACTTCATTGACTCCCCTTCCGTTTCTGTTTCCAATTCAAACTTCTTCTTCTGACCTATAAATTCATTCAATCTACTGGTCCTCACCACCTTTCCTCTCTCCTCTCTCCCTACACCCCTTCTTGTGAACTTAGTTCTTCCTTTGGCTTACTTCTCTTTATGCCCTTTTCTTCCAATGCCAACTCCAGACTTCAATCCTTTCACCTCGCTGCTCTTTATGCCTGGAACAAACTTCCTGAATCTATTAGGTTTCTTCTCTCCCCCTTTTCGAATCCATGCTAAAGGCTCACCTCTTTGAAGCTGCCTTTGGATCCTAATTCCTTGTTCTCCTTGTGTCTTCTTACCTTACTCCATTTGTAACCTTGTTTGCTTCTATTGTATTTACTGTCTTGATTAGACTGTAAGTTCTGACAAGCAGAGACCGTCTTTTATGTATGTGTACAGCACTGCGTACATCTTGTAGAACTATATAAATGATTAATCATAATAGTAGTAGTAGTAATAGCTCCTTCAATAATCTGGGATATTTCCCATCCGGCCCCATCGCTTTGTCTACAAGTGCAGACTAGATAGGCCATATGGTCTTTTTCTGTCATCATGTTTTTGTTTTAGTTTAGCTAGTTCCTCATGAACACAGTCTTCAAGAAATTATTCAAGATCCTCTTCACTACTTTTCCTGTTTGTGGATGTTTTCTGAAGTCCTGCTCCTGGCCCTTCATCTGTGAACATAGAACAAAAATATTTGTTAAGCAATTCTGCTTTATCCTCATCAGCTTCTATATATTCCTCCCCTTCACCTTTGAGTCTGACAATACCACTTTTGTACTTCCTCCTCTCACTAACATATCTGAAAAATTTCTTGTCCCCCCATTTTACTGCATTGTTTGTTTTTTCTTCTATTTCTATCTTTGCTTTCCTGACTACTTTCCTAGCTTCTCTAAATTTTCCAAATATTGATCCTTGTCTTCCTTTCTGTGATCTCTTGTATTTTATGAAGACATCTTCTTTTTCTTCACCATTTCAGCTACTTCTTTCTAGAACCATAGTAGCCTCCTTTTCCTTTTACATTTATTTATTTTACTAACAAAAAGGTTTGTTGCCCTTAGACTATCCCTTTTCAGCTTTTTCCATTGCTTTTTTACATTCCCCGGCTCTTCCAATCCTATTAACGACTCTTTGAGGTATTGTCCCATCTTGGCAAAGTTAGTTTTCTTAAAGTCTAAGACTCTCTTTTGAATGGATTTTATCAGCCCTATTCCTAATACTGAATCATACCATCTGGTGATGACTGGATGTGAGATAATCTCCCACTATAACATTTGAAATATTTTTCTCATTGGTAAGCACCAGATCCAGTATGGCTCCTTCATGTGTGGGTTCTGTTAACAGTTGCTAGAATAGTTCTCCCTGTAGACAATCCAAGATCTCCTTACTTCAGTAGGGATGCACCAATTAACATCTGGCATATTGAAATCACTTATCAGTAGCACTTCTCCTTTCATGGCAATACTGTGATTGTCTTCAATTAAATCTCTGTTCATCTTCTCTTGGGTTTCTGCAGCTAATATGATAAACTTTGCAGTTTTCTAGGTCATGTTGCATCTTCATAACTGGAATCAACATTTCAGTAGCCATACTGTGGCTTTCTGCAGGGTGAAGCGGTTGAGCAGTGGATGTCTGTTCTTTTATATAGTAGTCCTCAGACCAGATTGGTAGGATTGTGATGGAAAATTTGAATTTAAATTTTGGAAGGAAAGTCATTTGGAGAAAAGCTCTTTTCCCATAGAGTGGATGGTTCTCTAGTGAATTTAAAGTTGCTCACCAGAGAACCTTCTGATCTATGGGAAAAGAGAGGTCTCCAGCCTTTTTCCAACAGACTTTCCCTCTTAAATTCAAAATCAAATTTCCAACCTCAATCCCACCAATCTGGTTTGAGGACTACTATATAAAAGAACAGACCATCCACTGCTCGACCACTTCACCCTGAAGAAAGCCACAGTATGGTGGCTGAAACATTGGTTCCGATTATGAAGACCCAGCATGATGTGGGAAACTGCAAAATCTCTGTCCGCTTCTTCAGACTGTGAAGGAGATCTATATATCACACCAATACAGATAGATTTCCCATTTCCTCTTTCTATTTTAACCCACAGAGCCTCCTCCTACCCTTGGAAGCCCTGCAATTCTGCAGTTTTAATATGATTTTTTACATATAGTGCCACTCCTAATCCCCTTCTTTCTACCCTGTCCTTCCTGTAATTCTTCTTCTTATAATTACATCCCAGTCATGATTGTCTGTGACCCATATCTCTGTAACCATGACTAAATCCAAGTCAGCCTCTTCCATTAAATCCTCAACATCTTGAATTTTATTTCATATACTACGGGCATTAATGCACACCACTTTGCAGACATTGCCCCTTTTACCCATTTCTACAGCAGTATTAAATGTTTCACTTACCTTAGAGCTTCTACTTGCCTGAGGGCTTTCTTCACCCATACCCAGTGAATCTAGTTTAAAGCCCTCTTCAGTAGGTTAGTCAGTCTGCTGCGGAAGACACTTTGACCCTTCTTGGATAGGTGGACACCATCTCTGCTCAGCAGCCCTTGGAAAATCATCCCATGGTCCAGGAAACCAAAACACTCTCGACGATGCCATCCTCACAACCATGCATCCATCTCCAGTATGAGGACTGCACTGGGATTTAGTGGGAACTCAACTTGGAACTCAGAATTGGAAGAATGGAGATGGAGTAAGAAGGGACATCAGCTTCACTTGACAACGTTTGCTCACTTCTAGACTGCTTATGTTCTGTCAAGAGTTGTCACTATGATAAGTGAGATAAACTAGAGACAGCTAA
Source organism: Ichthyophis bannanicus (assembly GCA_033557465.1). Taxonomy (NCBI): domain Eukaryota; kingdom Metazoa; phylum Chordata; class Amphibia; order Gymnophiona; family Ichthyophiidae; genus Ichthyophis; species Ichthyophis bannanicus. Next base: position 234,742,153 of record CM066043.1, on the reverse strand, counting down.
AAATGGGAAACCTCTGGATATTTACAAAGACTTAGGGCACCACAGGCCCATTAGAGGCCAGTTCTGATTGGGCTGGAAGAACAAAAGCAGGAAGCAATTTTAGGGCGAAAGGAGCTCAAATTTATTTACTAAGAACAGTTCAGTATTCTAGAAAAGCTCAGTTATGGACAACTTTTCATCCTATGCTCAAAATATGATGGTTACAAATCATTGAAATCAATTCCTGAATGTGCCAAGATACCACCGCCCTGATGAGCCTGATCTCATCTCAGAAGCTAAGCAGTCGGGCCTGGTTAGTATTTGAATGGCAGATCACCTTACTGCATGGAAGAAAGGGCTGGTAATCTACTTCTGGTTGCATCTTGCCACCAAACCCAAGGGCTAGATCGCCAGGAGTCAGCATTGACTTGGCAACACACACACATTATTTTAACTTCATGTTGACTGCCAAGTTTTTTAAGATAGCCTGTACATCACATTGCTGTTATGATCCATATAACATTTGTTAATGCTAGAAGCTTTCAAATTGTGAGGCTAATGTACTAATCTATCATAACATCTTACCCAACTGCTTCCTAACTGGCTCAAGCCAAATTTAAGATCCTTAGTCGTGATTTTGGATTCTGAGAGTAAGGGGTCACAACATATGGCACCCACTATCATGAATTAAGATCTAACCATGGGCCAGTGGTTACCACTGTGCACTTACTGTGCTAAGCTTCTTATAGGTCTTTTTCAGTTGCAGCACAAACACTATGGAACAGCCTGCCACAGGAAAGTAGGAGAGAAGCAAGTTATCTGGCTTTTAGGGAAAGCGTTAAGGCATGACTCTACCCGCTCAAGTAGAATGTGGTAAAGCTTTCAGGGCAATTTCTCCAAATTGGTTAGTTTTGTGCATACCATGACAGTCATGAATCTCACTCCTAAGCCAGGATATATGGAGTATGATCTCAGTCTCTCAAATTTACTGCTAATGTTCAGCATGGTACTTGCATCGTGCCAAAGAGAGTCTCCTTCTGGAGATTGTAAAATGTAACATGTATGGGTAATTTATCAAGCTCTGCTTGGAAACTGCTCTTAATCAAGTCTGTGGCACCCAACATGATGGGAAATAACTCGGAAACTTTCTGCTACATTTTTCTGGTCTCTAATTGCATTTCTTGGTACTTGAAGATCTTCTCCTTCTCAGTGTGATTCATAGAATTGTCACTTGGGACTGACACTTCTATAATCAATGCCATTCTGGTCTTCTTCTACTTTGCCACCATGTCCAGTTTCCTTGTATCCAGCTTTTTATTGGTTGGAATGGGAGTATCCTGGGTGATCATAATCTCTTCATTCTCTGTAATTCTCTTAGGGTTGTGATCCCAGTGCTTTTCAGGCACAATGATTTCATAGTGTTTACAGAGTTTCCAATGGATGAGGTGTGCTACTTTATTGCCACCTTCATGATTGTACATGTGGGCATAGATGTGATTTTGTGGCCCATATTTGTTGATTTGTTAATTTCTGTTGTTCTTAAATGTACATCGCTTATGTTTTTATTCCTGTATACCCACTTTAGGTGACTCACAAGGATATTGATATGTTGCCTATCAATGTTTATAAATAAATGTATAATGGGTCTCCAGGCCTACAACTACCCAAATCCCAGTCTTCTCAAACAGAAATAGGTTCTCCAGGACAATGAAAATTTCCACCTACTCCATGCCTCCATCTATCATGGCAGAAAATCTCTGATTCATCACCAACAGGAATGAGCTTTATTCCCTCTTGATACCCATGGCACCAAATCAAAATGGCACCTCTGGCTCTCTGAAGTGCACTGCGCCAGGCCTGATACCTGCTTACCTGGGAGGGAAGGTAAGGACTCAGAAGCCAGAAGTCTGTTTGTCAGGGCATTTGGGAGGTTTAAGCACTTAAGCCCCTAATTGTTGTAGCTTCTTAAGGCTGCTAAAGTCAATTATAAGAAGTAGTTAACTATTCTAGCATTACTGGGCCAGTATAGGAGTGTGATTTAATTAGCGTGCCCTTGGTTCATTAGTGCAACTTAAAAAAATTTCAGTGTATGCTAAATTGATTTAAAACACACTAAAAATGCCTATTAAAATGAATGTGTCAAACTTACCAAAAACATGAAGAAAGAACCATTCTTGAAAGAAATGAGAACTAAGCAAACTTCTTGCCTTTGCACATTCCTATAGGTCCAGTTACGTCTCTTAGGTATTAATGTATTAATTTGCATAAATGCATGCTTAATATGGACATTAATGTTTTTGTCCAGTATTATCTCAGTTCTTTATCTGAACTTAAGTATTGAGTGCATAATATTATACAAGTGAAATCATCCCCCTCTAGAAGGCACTGTAACATCTAACATCAATATTATAATAGCAAATGCCAGCATAGAATGAACAGAAAATGGATGCTTTGGTACAAAGGGCCATGGCTGCACTGATTTCTGGGGTTACTGATTTTCATCACAAACAATCTTTCAAAATGTCAAAGTCTAAAGAAACCCAATCACCATCAAGCCCAAAATTGATTTTAGTTGGAGTATTTCTGTTATGAGAGCAACACTGTTGTCATACCCCAAACAGTCCTTTTTATTGATTCCAAATTATTAAAATTAATTTTGAACAAAACATCTTTTTCTTTTTACTTTTCAAAATCTTGACTTAAGTAATTTCATGAGTGTAAGGGGCACGTTTACTAAACCACGGTGTGCTTTTGCAGTTATTGTGGGGTGACTGGCCAGCAGTATTTTTTTTTTGATCAGGAGGGAGTGCAGGTTAGGGAGCCTGACTGATATGTTTGCTGGTAGATTGAGTGGTAGGAGGGAGGGATAGGGATCTAACTGGCTAGCTGGGAGTTCTTGTGCAGAGATGCACCAATCCTCCCAGACAGTTCCCTAAGGGGATTGGGAGTTGTCTGGGAGGGATCGGTGCTGAAGGGGGAGGGCACATGGTTTACATTGTTAGTGCCACGGATCAGTACATCCATGGCACCAGCAATGTTAACAGGCTAGGAGGACCTGACTGGGGCCTAACGGGGATTGGCTCCTGCATTGTGACCTCTTGAGCATTTTCCACTTTACTTAACCTTTCATCCACCTTATTGATCTCCTCTTGCTGTTTGGCCATAAGCTCGGATTGTGAGGAAAATGTTTCAGAAAAAAATAACAATTTGAGCTGAAATAGTAGCTAGAGTTTCCCAGATCATTTCCAGGCTAATTACAGTTCTGTATTCACAAATGAAAACCCTGGAGAAGGACCACAAATGGGAATGGAGTAGATACCACACCATTCACAGATGATAATGTTTTTTTGAACAGCTTGCGAAACTGAAAGTGGACAAAGCCATGGGACCAGATAGGATACATCTCAGGATGCTGAAGAAGCTTAGAGAGGTTATAGCAGGGCCTTTAAAGGATCTTTTTAATAGATCCTTGAAGGTGGGAGAGGCTCCATGGGACTCAAGAAGTGCTGATGTGGTACCTCTTCACAAAAGTGGTAATAGGGAAGAGATGGTAAACTATTGGCCAGAAGACTTAACTCTGCTGTGAAAAGTAATGGAGGCACTCTTGAAAGAAAGAATAGTGGACTTTGGAAACCAATGGATTGCATGATCCAAGGCAATATGATTTTACCAGTGGAAGATCATGTCAAACAAATCTGATTGAGTTCTTCGACTGTATGACCAGAGAACTAGATCAAGGGCATGCGATGGATGTGATCCACCTAGATTTCAGCAAAGCCTTTGATACTGTTCCTCATAGGAGGCTTATCAATAAACTGAGCAGCTTAGGGATAGGTCCCTAGGTGGTGAACTGGATTAGAAATTGGTTGACTGGCAGATGACAGAAGGTGGTGTTAAATGAACTTACTCAGAAGAAAGGAAGGTGCATAGTGGTGTGCCTCAGAGAATGGACCTGGGACCGGTACTGTTCAATGTATTTGTGAGTGATATTTGCAGAAGAAATGAATGGAAAAGTCTGCTTTTTTGCAGATGACATGAAAATTTTCAGCAGAGTGGACACTTCTGAGGGAGTGGATAACATGAAGAAAGATCTAAAAATACTGGAAGAATAGTCTAATGCTTGACAGTTACGATTTAATGAGAAGAAGTGCAGAGTCATGAACTTGGGATTCAGAAATCCAAAGGAATCGTATGCAATAGGGGGTGAGAGGTTGGTGTGGACGGACCAGGAGAAGGACTTCGGAATGCTAGTATCTGAGGATCTCAAGGTGGCAAAATAATATGACAAGGCAGTAGCCAAAGCCAGAAGGATGCTGGGCTGCATACAGAGAAGAATAACCAGCAGAAAGGAAGAGGTATTAATGCCCCTGTATAAGTTGTTGGTGAGGCCTCACTTGGAATATTGTGTTCAGTTTTGGAGTCCATATCTCACAAAGGATGTAAAAAGACTTGAAATGGTTTAGAGGAAGGTAACCAAAATGATTTGGAGCCTGCATCAAAAGATGTATGAGAAGAGATTTGAAGATCTAAATACGTATACCCTAGAGGAGAGGAGGGACAAGGGAGATACGATACAGACTTTTAGACACTTAGGGCCCGATTCTGATCCCGACTGTCATCTCCTTTGTACGTCCGGGCTGACCTGGTCATACAAAGGAGATCACGATTCTGATCTCGCGGGGCACGTTTGCCCCGTGGGATCAGAATCACGAACAGGCCTGTACGTGCAAGCCAGGACTGCGATTCAGTCCCGGCTACACATACAGCCATAGCCCGGCTAACTCAGCCAGGGATTGTAAATGGAGCCGTGGCGCCATGGTGTTCTGTTGCCATGGCACCAGGGCTCCATTTAAAAGCCATGATGCCTGCCACTGATAAAAAAGTTAATTCCCCACAGCCCGACATCCGAATCAGCCTCCTAAGGCTAGGGTCGGGCTGCGGGGCATTAACTTTATCCCCCCCAGCCCCTTCCGTGCCCCCAGGGTGAAATAACTTCCCCAGCCATTTTACCAGCCCTGGACGTACATTGCCGAGATTTGAATCAGCCCTGTATGTCCAGGGCTGGCGACCGCCCACTGCCCGCTCACTCTCCGCCCCGGGCTGCCTCTTCCCCGCCCCTGACTAACTAGAAGCATATGATGAAACTGCAAGACAGTAAACTTATTTTATTTATTTAGACAGTTTTTGTATACCGCCTTATCCTTTAATCAAAGCGGTCACAACACAATTGGGGGATACATTTAACACACGGGGATATGAGACACATACACTACTACTTACAGGGAACATGGGCTATGGAGGGTTAAGTGGCTTGCCCAAGACCACAAGGAGCATCTGTGGGACTAGAAACCCCAGTCCTTCCGGCCCAAGGTTGCTGTTCTCTAGTGGGATTTGAACCCCCGACCTTCCGGCCTGAAGTACCTTGCCCCAACCACTAGGCCACTCCTCCGTAAACTTAAAAGTGAGATCAGGAAATACTTTTTCACTGAAAGGGTAGTGGATGCTTGGAATAACCTCCTGATGGAGGTGGTGGGGGCAAATAGAGAGACAAAATTAAAAATGACAGGGAGGGTGGAATGCAAAAACTGGAGAGATGAGAGTGGATGATGGGAAGCTGGTAGTAGATAAGAACTTAAAAGAAGGATGCTGAAGACTGTCGAGTGAGAGAAGAAAGGAATAAATTCTGCGTGGGGTAGGTAGAGACACAGGTGAGAGAAATGGAGAAAAAAAGGGAGGATTATTGTGAGAGACAGACATTTGGAAGGGAAGAAGACAAGGAGAAAGAAGAAACAAAAGGAAGAAACCCTGAATGTGTACTTAGGAAACGACTGAAAAGGGGGAAAAAAAGAATCCAGAAGCACTCCAATCAGAAAAATAAAATGATCAGACAATAATGGTACAGAAAGGCAGTTTCTTTGTTATCAGAATACAGACTGCATTTCTCTGCATTCTCCTCACCGTCAACTCCGCTCAATCCATGCCAACCGCTTATCACTTCCCTCACCGTCCCAGGCCCATTTAGAACAGACTCGCTTTTTTCTTCTTTGGACCCCTCCTTTGGAACATGCTACAAGCTCCCGTCCAGTTAGAATCCTCTTATCCTCAGTTTAAGTCATTACTTAAAACCCATCTATTTCAGAAAGCATATGACCTTTCCCCTGAGGCCCCTCCCTGATTACCCTGTTTTTGTCTTTGTCCTTTTTTAGGTCATCACTTGTCTGTCCCTTGTTCGCTTGTCTATGTTGCCCGACTGGGCTATGTCTGTCTATGATTTGGTAATAGTGTGATGTTACTATTCTGTCCTGCCTCCTTCTTTCTTATTTATTTAATTTTACATTCTCTTATATACCACGCTATTCTGCATCAGTGCGGTTACATTGAACAAATTGAAATTACATTGAACAGGGCATTATAACTTGGAGATAACTATTTTACAGGGAACATGGGCTATGGAGGGTTAAGTGGCTTGCCCAAGACCACAAGGAGCACCTGTGGGACTAGAAACCCCAGTCCTTCTGGCCCAAGGTTGCTGTCCTCTAGTGGGATTTGAACCCCCGACCTTCCGGCCTGAAGTACCTTGCCCAACCTCTAGGCCACTCCTCCACTCCATTTATCATTGGCGTTCCTTTTCTTGGTTTGCAGTGTTAAATCCATCCTTTTTATTGTACACCGCTTAATGTTCTTACAATAGCGGTTTATCAAATATGAATAAAGATAAAGATAAAGAATAAGTCAGCTTTGGAAATATCTACTTCTTAAGGGTTGTATTTTGCTCAACACAGGAGGAAATGAATTTCTGTTTGTATTTCTCTAGTAACGTGCAGAGTCTGGTTTCTTTAGAGTTTCAGCTAAGATTTTGTCTTCTTCTGGTATGGTGGAGGGCTTCTCCAAGGGTTTCTGCTTCCATAGGCAGGCTGACTACCTGCTCTGCCCACTTCCCCAGGATGGCCCAGCTCCTACCCTCCCGCTGCTGGCATCCATCATCCCTCCTTCCCTTCCCTTCTCCCTTAAGGTTACCAGATTTTTTGGAAGGCAAATGTGGAACACATATTGAAGTTTTTGTGTTTGTTGAGGTTTGGGGGCAGGAGGAAGGGACACATTAGTTCCAGGTTTGAGCAAGATGTGAAGGAGGGGAGAAGAGTCATTAGCCTGCCCCCCCCATCCATCCTATGACAGCGACCTATCACTTCCAAGCAGACTAATCAACAGAGAAATAGAAACAGTGATGCTCCCCCCTCTCCTGTGCAAAATATAAAGCTGATAGATGTAACTTCTCAAAGTTGACTTATGCAAATCTCGAAACTGAAAATATTTGTTTTTCTATCCCCTCTGTCCACATTGCTGGGTTGGGGACTGCAGGCTGCCAACATATAGGAACTGGGGACAATCCCCAAAAATCAGGGACATCTGGAACCTTATTCTCCCTCACAGGAGAGGGTGGCCCTGCAATCTCTCCACCATTCTTTAAAGTGGCAACAGAGCAAGCCACTGTGTTGCCTTGACAGGCCTTGAAGCAGCCACATGCATTGCCCATATTCATAGCCTGCTGCTCCTACCTCCTCTAATGCAAACGTCCTATCAGAGGGGGCAGGAGCGACAGGCCATGAGTGCATGTAATCGAGCAGGTGGGGGCGGGGGTGCCAGGCCATGAGCGCGTGTAATCGAGCAGGTGGGGGCGGGGGTGACAGGCCATGAGCGCGTGTAATCGAGCCGGTGGGGGCAGGGGTGACAGGCCATGAGCGCATGTAATCGAGCAGGTGAGGGCGGGGGTGCCAGGCCATGAGCGCGTGTAATCGAGCAGGTGGGGGTGACAGGCCATGAGCGCGTGTAATCGAGCAGGTCGGGGCAGGGGTGACAGGCCATGAGCGCATGTAATCGAGCAGGTGGGGGCGGGGGTGACAGGCCATGAGCGCGTGTAATCGAGCAGGTGAGGGCAGGGGTGACAGGCCATGAGCGCGTGTAATCGAGCAGGTGGGGGCAGGGGTGACAGGCCATGAGCGCATGTAATCGAGCAGGTGGGTGCGGGGGTGACAGGCCATGAGCGCGTGTAATCGAGCAGGTGGGGGCGGGGGTGACAGGCCATGAGTGCTTGTAATCGAGCAGGTGGGGGCGGGGGTGACAGGCCATGAGTGCGTGTAATCGAGCAGGTGCTTTGAGGCCCACTGTGATGCTGAGGCAGTCTGCTCTGCCACCACTTTGGCATACGAATCCGTCATAGTCTGACTCCTTCTACCTTCCCAGTAGGAAGTGTACTGGTGAACCTGATATAATACAGTATTTACAGTGCTGTGCAAGTTGGAAGTTACTATAGTTTTGGTACTGCATAAGTTCTTCATATAGGAAGGTGCAAGGCTGAAGATTGGCCTAGGGGGCATTTAATACTCTTGCATTGGCCCTGTGCTCATGATACTGAGCATCGGGCTGGGGGGTGGGAAGTGGTATCTTGGGACGTGCGTTCACATGGAAGAACCACAGGGGAGTGGAAAAAGCGAGGAGGGGGAAAACCAGGAGGGAGGAAGGATTTGAATGCAAGGGTAGGGGAAAGAGTTGGGTGTGTGCATGCCAGGAGGGGGCAGGTGAGGAGAAACAAAGCTTGGAAGATATATGGGGGATTTAAGCTATGGGGCTGTATACCATGGAGTGGTGGAGATTGAGGGATGGCTATGGGAGAGGTGTATGCTGGAAGGGGGAAGTGCATAGTGGGGGAGGTGATTGAGCGGTATGGAAAGATATGTGTAAGCTGGGGGTAATTGAGAAAGAACTATATGTGGGCATGTGCTGGGGGGTTTAAGAGAGAGCATTGGATATGTGTACTGGGGACATACAGTAGGTATAAAGACCCATGGTTATGCAAATGAGGCCCCACATTGAGTCTACTCCTGTCTCCAGTACTTTCCGTCACTGATCCTAGGCCTATCAACAACTCCAGACTATGAGTCATCATCCACTGGTTACCCCACCCCAGTCTTAGAATCACACAGCACAACTATTTCTCTCTCTCTCTATGGGAAGGAGGCAAGACCTGTTTAGAGCTGAGACTTCACTGCCCAGGAGCTCTGTGTCCACTTTAGCAAAAAGGAAACCAAAACTCTTTTCTCTCCAAAACGTCTCTTTTTATTTACCTGGTGACTTAACTCCACCCATAGCACCTCCCAAATAGATAGAGCCATTTACATAGTCACTCCCCCTCTGTATATGTATTCCCCTAAATACGAGAGGCAATGATTATCAAGATACACCGTCCTCTTAACCACTATAATTTTCAAAATGTCAGAGTACCCTATTCTGTCGCAAGTCCAAATTTGAATAGAATGAAAAACTGCTGATTGGTTGTGCTTGGTAATGCACAAGATAACTGGTTCATCTCTGGTGTGCCTGACTTTTTTTTCAGGGCTTTATGAGTAGGTGATCTCATGGCAGAATCCAGGGAAATGCATATCCACAATAATGACAACACACAGCTGCTGAAGATTAGTCTCTAAAAATACTGAAAACAGGTCAGACAGATTTTCCAGCAATGGCCTCTCTAGTGACCTGCTCAATACAGAATAACCAGCAATATATAGACATGATCTCAAGCAACCTTTCCTCTTTAATATAGTATCGATTCACCACTCTATCCAAGTGATGAGTGACGGTCTAGACCCTTCTAGATTTAGAATGCAGTCTTTCTAGAGAGGGGCAACAATTAGTGCCACCACGGTCCAGGTTTCTATAGCTGGTAATTCAACGACTAGGCACTGGGAGTTGTCGCACCGCCGCCCAAGTGGCTAAGGGTGGTTAAGGCAGGTCGGGTGGACATGAGTTATTTTTTTCTATTTTTGAGTTTGGTCCTTGTATGCGGGGTCTGGGTATCTGTTCCCAGGACCTACCGTGTACCAAAACTTCAAGTGAACACAAAGTCCAAGTGTAGGGAAAGAAAGGCTTTTTATTTCCCCTAATGTACAATGGTTCAAATAGTGGAGTCTACATCAACATAAAGAAAACCTTGCTTCAGGTAGAAAAGAAAACATTCAGATATTGCTTTGTCTACTGTTACTTCACAGGACCTTATACAAATACAACACACAGGCTTTGCTACTGAGCCCTGCTTTACACATCAGGCATAGACTCTAGGCGTCCTGCCTGACAATAGCTGCAATCCATGGCTATCTCAGGAGGGTCCTCATTGAATTCCACCTGCATAGGCTGTGGGTCTGATAACTGTGACTCTGTATCAGTATATTCTTGTGGAATACGTTGAGGCTTCTCATATACCGCTTGCACTAGCCTCCAGTGTTCTGGGCCTAGGTCTGGGCTTTGGTCATGTGAAAGCTTGTTATTAAAGTATCTTCCTTTGTCTTGGTGCCTTGTATTAAACAGTCTTTCTTTTGATAAAAGCTTGTGTCTTGTCTTACAGACAGCTTGGTAAGGAGTGCACACCTCTGTTCCTTGTGCTCCCTGTGTCAGCAAGTTATAACGCTTATTAGAATAAAAATGGGGTTTACCTTGTTTTCTGGGCCTATCCCAGTTAGCTGAGTCTTGAGGCCTAGTCCTGCTGCAATTCAGCCTTACTCGAGCAGTAGGCTTCCCACTGTTCAGCTGGCCTTCGGGTGGAGTTACCACTCTTTCACACCCACACCTTTTGCTCCTTGAATGAAGAGTGTTACCTCTTATGGCAATGACTTCATCATCTCTCTGGTAACCTCCACAGTGTCCTGCATCTGCTGGTACCGGTTCCTCATATAAAACTCTGACCTTTGTCTCTCTCCTGGTACCTTTCTTTCCAGTGTCTCTTTGCCAAGAACTCCTGGTATTCTGCTGCACCGGACTCACTGTGTCTTCTTGCCAGGAACTCCTTCCTCTCTGGTCTCTTTGCCAAGACTCCTTTTCTTCTTCGGCTTCTGCCTCTGCCTCTGCTCTTGCTTGTCCTACTTCCTCCTTTTCAACTTCCCAGCCTTTCTTAGAAGGAACTCCCCCTTTCCTGGATTGGCTGTTGGTCGGCATTACATCACCAGCTCTGGGGTGCGGTTCTCTAGGCCCTGGAAGGTCTCTCTTGCTCCCCCTATCTGGCTCCTCGTAATGTCGCATCTGGTGTTGAAATCTTTTTTCTGGATTTAAAACCTTTTTTCCTGTTTGAATAGGCTCTGCAGTACCACATATCCCCCCTCTTAAAATATGACGGGCTGGTGAAGCCCCCTTCACACAGCATGGAATACTGGCCATGGCAGCGGTGTTGCAATGGAAGTCACTGGTACCATATGTCTTCCGCCTGTTATCCATTACTATCTCTTCTGAGTGATATGTGTTGGCTACTGACGCTAGTAAAACCGATCGGTCATGCCAGGACCGAAGAGCATTAATATGGTAAATTTGTGTGTGTCCTTTGGTATCCTGTACCTCGTAAGGGGTGGGTCCCTTAGGCTTAACTACCACATGAGGTCCCCTCCACTGAGCCTTGAATTTTGGGGTAGCTCCTGATACCAGGACCATCACTTTTTCTCCTGCTTTTAACTGTCTAGGCTTTGTCCGCTGATCGTAATACCTCTTCTGTTTTAGTTGACTCTCCTCCAAATTCTCACTCGCCACCCGAGAGGTTCGTTCTAGGCGTGTTCTTAGATTCTTCAGGAATAGAGGCACCCCTATTTCCGTCTCTACGGGCTCCACCCATTGCTCCTTTAAGACGTCTAATAGGCCTCTGGGGGGTCTTCCATACAGAAGCTCGTAAGGTGAAGTGCCCAAGGACTTCTGTCTTCTTTCCCTACAAGTGTACAAGACAAATGGTAGCATAGTATCCCACTCGGCCATTTGTCCACCCAATGCACGCCGGAGCATCTGTTTTATGCTTTGATTCAAGCGCTCCACCAGGCCATTACACTGGGGATGGTAGGCTGCGGTTTTCTTGTGGTGGATGCCAAAGGCGTCCCAAACCTGAGCAAGGTATTTGGACAGGAAATTGCTGCCTCTATCGGTCAGGACCTCCTGCGGGAATCCGATCTCGCAGAATAATTTAACAAGTTCCCCGGCGATTGTTTTTGCCGAAATATTTCTTAGAGGGATCGCCCATGGGAAACGGGTGGCCTGGTCAATGATTACCAACATATATTGGTATCCTCTAGGTGTTTTGATGAGGGGACCCACTATGTCCATGGCTAATCGTCTCACTGGATTGGAAATCACGGGCATTGACACTAAGGGTACTGCAGGGGGTTTGTGCGGAGCCACTCTTTGACACGACGCACACGACTCGCAAAAACGAGTTGCTTCTCGAAATACTCCTGGCCAGTAAAAGCGGGCCAAAATCTGGTCAAGGGTTCCCTGCGTTCCCTTATGGCCCCCAACGGGATGGTCGTGGGCCAACTGTAGGACCAGTGATTTAAATGTGTTTGGCACTACCAATTGTTTCCGCAGAGACCCCGTTCGCGGGTCCTTACTCTCTCGGTAGAGTATCTCCTCCTCCATAATAAACCTGGGGAAGGCACTTCTTTCTTCTTGGGCTTGCTTAAAGGCGTGAGCTAATACCGGGTCTGTCGCTTGCTCCCTTTTAAAGGAGGGAAACTTCTCCATTAACTCCGCTGGTACCCAGGGCATCCCTTCTCCAGCTTCCAATTCTGCACGTCCTCACGAGCGGCATCTCCGCTCCCTCCTTCGCTCTGCTTTAGCTTTCCGTCCTCTCCCCACGGGTTCCTCAATTAGGTCTTCATGCGCGGGTAGAACCCCAAAAGTAGTGTCCGTAGACCATGAAGGCTCTTCCCCCCCTTGGGTCTGGGATCTGGTAGAAACTAAAGCCTCTCTTGGATTAGCGCCTGTCTTTGAGCTAGTCGGCTGTGCCTCTGAGTTACCTATGGACTCATGCCCACTACAGGTGGAATTTGGGACTTTCTGAGGAGATAAACCCTCTCTCAGACTCCTTCGAAATTGTGGCCAGTCGCGACCCAATACCAACTCTTGTGGCAGCCTTGGGACCACGGCCACCAACATTTCCTTTTTTATTCCTAATCCTTTTACCCAAAGTTTATACACAGGGTAGCTCGTAGTTGATCCGTGAATACACTTTATTTTAACTTGCGCTTCTGGACATTCAGGGACTGACCATCCTTGGCTTCGGATCATAAACCATAGCCGTTTAGAGATCATGGATTGGTCCGCTCCTGAATCCAGAAGTGCCTTTGCGTTAACTCCATGTATTTTCACTTTCAATACAAAGCCCTCTCTCATTGTCTTTGGGACTTCCCCTACTAGTGCAATGCGAGAATAACATTCCTTTTTTACATGTCCTCTTTTACCACAGGAAAAACACCTTCTCACAGTTTCAATATCCTTAGGGTCATTACCTTTCCTAGTGCTATACATAGGTCTGGAAGGACTACCTACCCTGCGAGCTTCCATCCCTATATTCGGTTTGGGAACCCCTAGCTTTGGATGGGTCACTCTCTCTACTTCCAGATATCTCTCCATCAGGGCTATTGCCTCGGTAGTGGTACAGCAATTTTGGAGGATTAAAAAATTCTGTACCCTACTCGGCACTGCGTCTAGGAATTGCTCTAATATTATGGCGTCCATCAGAGTTTCAATATTTTCTTTCTCCGGCAGTAGCCATTTATACGCCAGGCTTTTTATTCTATGCCCCAAAGCTTTTGGTGTTTCGTTTGGGCTAAGGATAGTGGCCCTAAACATTTTTTTATATGCCCATGGGGTGAGGCCTAGGCGATCTCTGATTGCCATCACTACTTCATCGTAATTATCTGCTAATGACGGAGGCATTGACCGGTAGGCGGCCAGAGCTTCCCCTGTCAGGGACGCGGCTAGTCTGACAGCCCATTGTTCGGTCGGCCACCGAGCTGACTTCGCTATCCTACTAAAGGAATCCAAGAAATCATCAAGGTTATCACTGGGGCTTAATTTTCCCACCGTTAGATCACTGCATGACCATTGTCCAAGCTCCGTATTATACAGTCCAGTTGCTTGCAACTGCTCAGCTTTCACCTTCGCCATCTCTTCCCTCTGCTGGGTTAGCCACTTGTCCATTGTCTGCAGAATGGGTGACTGCTGGTCCTGCACGGCTCTCAATGCTTGTACTTGATTTTGCAGCGCCAGTTCTGCCTGCTTATCGAACTGGTGAGCCATCCATTCGCACAATTCTTTGGGTTCCATGGCGAATCTGTAGCAAGGAAACACAACAAAAAAACACAACCAAGTGTGGCTCTTCTAACAGTTTTTCCTTTCCTTTCTCTGACTTTTTTTTTTTTCTATACTCTCCCTGGCATCCTACACTTATTCAGGTATATTTATATTTTACCTGATGGTAGGGTAAAATCAGCTCTGGAAGAGTATTCGTTGCTGTCGTACTCCGCGATTCTCCACGCCGACAGTTGGGCACAGGATTTTTCTCCACTCCACTCCGGATTTAAGCTGCTCCACTCCGGGTTTTTCTTCAATCCGGTTTCCTTAAATAATCCGTTCCGGGTTTTGTATTCCAACTGGGGTTTATATATTTTTTTTCTCTTGAAATCTGGAGCTCAAGCTTCTTCTCTTCGTGGTGGACGTAGGCTCCAACAAAATATCCAACTACGCCATTTTCATGTCGCACCGCCGCCCTAGTGGCTAAGGGTGGTTAAGGCAGGTCGGGTGGACATGAGTTATTTTTTTCTATTTTTGAGTTTGGTCCTTGTATGCGGGGTCTGGGTGTCTGTTCCCAGGACCTACCGTGTACCAAAACTTCAAGTGAACACAAAGTCCGAGTGTAGGGAAAGAAAGGCTTTTTATTTCCCCTAATGTACAATGGTTCAAATAGTGGAGTCTACATCAACATAAAGAAAACCTTGCTTCAGGTAGAAAAGAAAACATATTCAGATATTGCTTTGTCTACTGTTACTTCACAGGACCTTATACAAATACAACACACAGGCTTTGCTACTGAGCCCTGCTTTACACATCAGGCATAGACTCTAGGCGTCCTGCCTGACAATAGCTGCAATCCATGGCTATCTCAGGAGGGTCCTCATTGAATTCCACCTGCATAGGCTGTGGGTCTGATAATTGTGACTCAGTAAATTCTTGTGGAATACGTTGAGGCTTCTCATATACCGCTTGCACTAGCCTCCAGTGTTCTGGGCCTAGGTCTGGGCTTTGGTCATGTGAAAGCTTGCTATTAAAGTATCTTCCTTTGTCTTGGTGCCTTGTATTAAACAGTCTTTCTTTTGATAAAAGCTTGTGTCTTGTCTTACAGACAGCTTGGTAAGGAGTGCACACCTCTGTTCCTTGTGCTCCCTGTGTCAGCAAGTTATAACGCTTATTAGAATAAAAATGGGGTTTACCTTGTTTTCTGGGCCTATCCCAGTTAGCTGAGTCTTGAGGCCTAGTCCTGCTGCAATTCAGCCTTACTCGAGCAGTAGGCTTCCCACTGTTCAGCTGGCCTTCGGGTGGAGTTACCACTCTTTCACACCCACACCTTTTGCTCCTTGAATGAAGAGTGTTACCTCTTATGGCAATGACTTCATCATCTCTCTGGTAACTTCCACAGTGTCCTGCATCTGCTGGTACCGGTTCCTCATATAAAACTCTGACCTTTGTCTCTCTCCTGGTACCTTTCTTTCCAGTGTCTCTTTGCCAAGAACTCCTGGTATTCTGCTGCACCGGACTCACTGTGTCTTCTTGCCAGGAACTCCTTCCTCTCTGGTCTCTTTGCCAAGACTCCTTTTCTTCTTCGGCTTCGGCTTCTGCCTCTGCCTCTGCCTCTGCTCTTGCTTGTCCTACTTCCTCTTTTTCAACTTCCCAGCCTTTCTTAGAAGGAACTCCCCCTTTCCTGGATTGGCTGTTGGTCGGCATTACATCACCAGCTCTGGGGTGCGGTTCTCTAGGCCCTGGAAGGTCTCTCTTGCTCCCCCTATCTGGCTCCTCGTAATGTCGCATCTGGTGTTGAAATCTTTTTTCTGGATTTAAAACCTTTTTTCCTGTTTGAATAGGCTCTGCAGTACCACAGAGTCCATAGCATTCATTGCATACATTAGAGGAAGCTGCAGTAGGATGCATTCTGATGATCATTAACTATGGTGTGTTGCATTTACACAGGCATGTCCCAACAGTGGAGAATGGCCTTCATCATAGGACATGCCTTCATCATTTGTTCAAACAAGTGGGCAAGTTCAGTACATTATAGAATCCACTTCAGCTTCATGGCAAATGACAGTCAGATCCTCTGGTTGGACAAGTGAAGCATATGAAGTCACTCATGGCTTATCCTCCATCCACCTCCAGTCTTTGATACAGAGAACACCCAGCAAGAGAGACCGAAGAACGAGTTCCCTCAACACACTTTACATACCAACAATAAACACCAAGACCAACTGCACAACATCAAAAAGGGCTTCATACAACCATATGGAATGCAATCCCAGACAGAGCGTAAATCATGCCCTGTGCGACTTGCACATCAGGCGCGTGCCCTCCCCCCCCCTTGCAGCAGGAGAGAAGAGGTGTGCCCGATGTGCAAGTTGCCGGCATGCTAAGCAGATCTGTCCCTCCCTGCAAGAGAAGGCTTAAGAGGCGCATTTTAGCTGTCTGTCGTTGCCTGCCGCCACTGAGAGAAGAAAAAGTGGCTGCGGCAGGCAACGGCAGACAGCTAAAATGTGCCCCTTAAGCCTTTGCGCCCTGTGCGGCCACACAGGGCTAGGTACGGGCCTTATCCCAGATACTCTCCATGCTACAAATGATTTGACTGATGTCTGAAAGAATCTAAAGACACACCTATTCCTGGAGCTCTTTACTGATGACAAAATATAGCCACTTAGTGCTCAGTATCCCTCCCGAAGAACCACTCATCCCTTGCATCCAACTAGCATTCTCCCTTCCTACAAGCTCCCTAACATCTCTTTTCGCTCCCTAACCTCCCACCCTCCACTGTTTTATAAAATGTTATTTTGGAATTGGTTAGTGTTCTGTATAATGTTCACTGTTTATTTATGCTCTACTGTTCATTGTTCAATATAAAGCCACTCAAGGTATTCTTGTTATCATGTAAACTGCGTAGACTCTCAGATTAGTGGTATATAAACTTAGCCAAATAAAATCAATCAATAAATATGATAGGACCAGTTATTCCCATTACTATGTCACCAGTTTTCAACTCTAGTGTGCCTCTAAGCTGATATAATTTATCTTGGTAACACTGATTTGGGCCATATGTTCTTGTTATTAACTTGTCCAAGTAATTAAGGATGAGAGCATCAGTTTTTCAGCACAATATCATACCTTTTCCACCTTAGAATCGATACTATGAAACTATGACCTCAAAAAGGTTAAACAGCAAATAAGTCTTTGGGTGTGGTATTTTGGAGGGAAGCAGATCAGATATTATGTTGACTACCTGAGGATGTTCTGGGATAACACAGTTTACCTATTGGACATGGGCCAAAACATATGAAACAATGATGAACAGAAGTCCTTAGAATGTTCATTTTTCCATTCATATAGAAGGACATCTTCCTCATGAAAAAGTAGAGAGGGAGGGGGCACAGGGCATCTTACCTGACCTAAGGGGTAGATTAGGAAAAGTAATGAACTGCACAGCCAGATGTCCTGGTGAAAAGGCAGGACCTTCTTTCTTAGGTGGCCAATCCCATAGGAAGATGATTGCAGTAGGGGTAACAGTTCTTGGGTTATTTAGTCAGCAGTTTGCATAAGGACCTCCAGAAATATTTCACAAGAGCTAGGTGCATACTTTTCTGGGAAGCTTCCTCTGACTGGGAAAGATGGTGGAGGGCAGGGGTATGCATCCATGAACACACATTCAGTTCATTTGGGTGCCTGAAATTTGAAGTTTGCACAAATCACTTGTACATGTGTATACGTATGAATTAATACACACAGATCTAAATCAGCTAAATCTAATTTACACACAGATCTAAGTTAGCTAAATACAAATGGCTACAATCTGTTTAACTGCCCCAGGGTCTCCAAAAGTGGTGGTGGCATCCTTATTCTATGCAAAACAGAACTAAACACATACTTCATCTGTATCTGTAGCAATTGCGATGGAATAGATATACTTAAAATTAAAAATAAAAGCTTAGCCATGTGCCTCCTCTACAGATCCCCCACAAACAACCACCTTAACCTTACAACTATTCTGGAATCGGCCTGTACATCCCCGACAAAGAAACCTCTTATCATCCTAGGAGACTTTAACATAGTCTCCCTCCCCCTGACCCAGTCTGCAGCTTTCCTAGAATTCATGGAAGATATGGGATTCCAACAAATAATAAACCACCCCACACACATCAAGGGTACTACACTTGACCTATATTCCTTCTAAAACCCCTCACAGAACACCCCAGCTACTCCCCCCCCCCCTTTTATCTCAGGTTCCATGGCCTGACCACGTCATCTTGCGCCTAGACATCCCTATCACCCCCACCTCCACCCATAAACCCTCATAGATATCACATCAAACCATCCAATTTAGGCACGTTGACAAAGATGCTTTCCTGAATGACAAAATACGCCAACTTGTTACTTCACCAACTGACCTTAATGAAACAATAAAGAACTGGAATACTATAATCTATAAAGCATCTATGCCCATGCATACACATTCAAAATCTAACCGCAAATCCTCTGAAAAACGGTATACCCATGACATATACATTCTAAAGAAAGAACTACGAAAACGAGAGAAAAAATGGGGGGGCCAAAAAACCCCTGCTGAATATAAAACACTCTACACAGCTGCACTGAACACCTATAAAGAAGCCATAAACAATGCAAAAAAGAACCACCATACAAATATCCTAAATAAAGCCATTAACCAACCAAGAGAATTCTTTGAAATTGCTAAATCCCTAACCAAATCCCCTCAAAATGAACCGAACAGAATCTGCATTAAACCCCAAATACTAGCTAATCACTTTGCAGCCATACTAAAAAGCAAAATTCTTACAGGCATCTCCTCCCCACCCGAATCTCCAACAAATCTCAATAAATGGCACTCTTTTCACCTTACCAAGAAAAAGCAACTCCTAGACACAATCACAAAAATCAACACCACCACCTTCCACCTTGACCTGTGTCCTATAGCCTGGATTAAAGCAGCAAAAATGGAATTAGCTCCGTTCCTACTGAACATAGTTAATCAATCCCTACTCCAAGGAATAATGCCAGAACAACTCAAACTCTCCACTATCGGCCCCATACTCAAGAACAAAACTCTCAAGAAAGATGACCCTAGTTCATATAGGCCATTGCCAGAATCCCATGAGTCAATCCTAATTAGGTCTCTTTTCAGAGTGGAAAAATTATATGCCAAAAATATTAAACACTCACTCCAATTTTATCAAAAAATTGTTATGTTCAAATCTTTAAAGGTATGCACATTCTTCTTTGTTCTATATGCACTCTTAACAAAATAGATGAAGGAGGTCTCAGACTTATTCGGCAGTTAACTTCAGACAAACATATGTCTATATATTGGTGCCTTCTTGCATCAATGACCTTCCTTTATATCAAAAACAGCTTATTAAATGCAACAAACTCAGACAGAAAGTACACAACTTATCTGTCTGTTCTTTTCCCCAACGCTTCACCACGCCGCCCTTCCTGCGTTTTTCTTAATAAGCTTCATCAGGGGTACAGAAAAAGCTGTCAAGCAAAAACACATAGAAAACCATTTTAAAAAAATTAACCTACAATCCTTCCATAACAATATTAAACTAATTTATATTTTCTTAAAACCGTACTACCATATATTCCTTCCCTTAATTCAAAAATCAATACTAACAAATTAATATTGACCACAATGTCCTGCTGTTGTCACTTACTTTAACATTATCATTTCTTTATATTTATTCTTTATATGCTTATATATCTTCTGCCGGTGCTGCAAACGTTCAACACAATCACATCTTCCTTCAATATGGCCGAATGGCTCCCTAAAAAACGCTGCGCATGCAAACTCTCTCCTGGAGGATTCAGATAAACTCTACGTTATAATGACGTCACACCTACTCGCCTTCCATTCACATGGCCAAAAGGGAGAAAAGCTGAATAAAATACATTTCAGCAACTATCTTCTAGGCATTTCCAAATAACATTCTCATTCATGAACCTACTATGACACATTCAGTCAACTTCCCTAAATTTACCCCAAATAAACTTACTACTAGGTGACAACTTCAAGATCACTATTACTTGAATCCTTCATAACTTCCTTTTACTAACTATGAGTTGCAAAAGTCATTGAAAAAATAGTTCAATTACAACTCCAAGACTTCATCGACCTAAATAGGATATCACATATACGCAGATGATATCATGCTATACTCCCCTGTAGACATAAAAAATCCCACCTATCACAATCTCTCAGCATGCATCCAGGAAGCAGCATACTGGCTAAATGCAAACAACCTCGACATTAACTTAAAAAAAACAGAAATAGTGTTCACATCTAGAAATCAAAACTTTACCCCCTCTCAAACAATCCACCTACATAACATGACCCTCCTAGTAAAACTAGAAGTGAAATATCTAGAAATCATGCTAGATAAATCCCTTAGTATGTCATCACACATAAAACAAACAGCCAGAACCATATTCTTCAAGTTAAGAACCATACAGCACCTCAGAACCCTTCTGGACATTCAGGATTTATTTATTTATTTTATTTATTTAGACAGTTTTGTATACCGCCTTATCCTTCAATCAAAGCGGTCACAACACAATTGGGGGATACATTTAACATGTGGGGATATGAGACACATACACTAATACTTACAGGGAACATGGGCAATGGAGGGTTAAGTGGCTTGCCCAAGACCACAAGGAGCATCTGTGGGACTAGAAACCCCAGTCCTTCCGGCCCAAGGTTGCTGTCCTTTAGTGGGATTTGAACCCCCGACCTTCCGGCCTGAAGTACCTTGCCCCAACCACTAGGCTACTCCTCCCCCTCAGATTTCAGATCTGTAGTCCAAGCACTAATCATGCTCCATTTCGACTACTGCAACAGCCTGCTGCAAGGTACACCCAAAAAGAACCTAAACATTCTTCAGATGGCTCAAAAAGTCACTGCAAGAATTATATTCAAAGCACAGCTAACTGACCACATCACACCCATCTTACATAATCTTCACTGGCTCCTGATAGCAAGTAGAATAAAATATAAAACAATAATAGCCACTTCAAGTTAATTAACAACATTGCTCCCTCTTTTCTTACATCACTAATGCACACTCAAACAGACACCAGAAACAAAAGAAAAAGCAACCAGAATGTCCTCTTAATACCGACATCCATCCACAAGACTAAACAAACAAACAATAGGGCATTCACATACACAGCCCCCATATTATGGAACACACTACCAGACACACTCGGATCAATCAAAGACCTCCAAACCTATAGAAAAGAATTAAAACCCCTGCTCTTCATCAATTACTACAATAGCCCAAACTGCAACAGTAACCAGTACTCAACTAACACTTCCGCCCACCAATCCAACACACCCACCCTGCCCTCCAGAATCAGTTTCTACCCCCAATCTGCAACATAACAAGTATTCTTGCTAAAATTCCCAGCGATATATATATTTATATGTTAATAGTTACTATGTAAATAGTTAAATGTATAACCATTTTTTACACTGTTCTATGTAACTTGTTAGTTCCAATGTAAACCGCCCCTGATCTTTGGAAGGGGCGATATAGAAAAACGTTTCAAATAAATAAAATAAATGAATAACATAGAGGCATGTCTACTAAAGTGTACTAACTGTTAATGTGGGGTTTGTCATGCAGTAAGTGCATCACACTGACAAAGTTGAGTCCTGCTCTAAAAGTTGCAAATTAATTACGTAGGTAGAGCACAATTGGGCAGGGACTGAGCAGGTTAGGAGCAGAACGTGGGCATCGATGGTGCATGCATTTTGGGCACATGCAAACCATGACTGTTGCCCTTAATGTGGATACACTAAATGCCATGTGCTTGCCGTTAGCACGGTGCTGCATATAAGCAAGGCACTAATGGCAGGTTGATGGCCCCTAGAGTTAGCACAGGCCTCTGCATTATTTTTGCAGCTCTGTCATGTACTACCATCACTCTCCTTAGTAAACATGCCCCCTACCATGCACACCTAAAGAAACAAATACAGTGGAACCTCAGTTTTCGTGATTAATCCGTTCGAAAAAGTCTGACTAAAACTGAATGTATGAAAACTGAAACAATATTTCCCATAAGAAATAATGTAAGTCCAATTAATCTGTTCCAGACACCCAAAAATAATAACAAAAAATGCATTTTATAGATAATAACTATATTTTTACATACAGAAAACAATGAGAAATAAATATGAATGACTAATGAAATGGATAAATGAACATTTAACATCACTTTTACCTTTATTGAAGGCTCTTGTTGGCATATGGAAGACAGTCAATCAGCAAGAGAATCAAAATAAATAAAATCCCACTTCTGGCCACAAGATGGTGATCCATTTTTAACTGTACGAAAACCGAGACTATGTACGAAAACTAGGACAAAATCTCGACGAAAAAAGTCAACGAAAACCGAATCTTACAAAAGCTAGGGCATATGAAAACCGAGGTTTGACTGTAGATCAAATGAACACAAAAAATGCCTAAAAATTAGAAACATTCCATTTTCAGCATGAACCAAATATTTTTTAGGCTGTGCATACCCCTGGTGGAGGGTTCTGGCTGGGCATAATCACTGGACTTAGCTGGGGCTATAGCAGTTTCAGTAGATGTCAGAATTTCATTTGCTCACCCGGACCTGTGTGGCAGATAGATGAAATCAACTCCCTCTCTTTTACCAGGACTGCACTTTAAAGCTTGTAAAAACAGAGATTATTTTAGCACTAAAGCCAAGACACATTGTCATAGCTTTCCATAACCAATATGATTACAGATTAGAGGAAATGCTACTTTTAGTTTAAGTTGCTCTTTCTTTCTTTTTGTGTTTCTGTCCTTGGCTCACCCCTGGAGATTTAGTTCAATTAGGCAGTGCTCAGAGAGACAAAACAAGCTGGGTATTTTGTCTTCAGCCTGAAACAAATATTGTTTTTCTGAAAAATTTTACATATACACCTTTTAACTTGTCCTCATTTTAATTTTAGCCTTCCATTTGGCAAATTCTCTCCATGATTTTGACGGTATTTCCATTATTAATGCCATCATAATGCCTGCTTCACTCTCTAGTCAGACACGAGGACTCTCGAGGGACATTGGGGATAATGTTTCTGAGAAGATACATGGGCGCCTTCTCCCCGTATTGCTTCTGGTAGGGGAAAGTGTTACTATATCATGTGTTGTGAAGAGCAGGGTGTCAGCAGGGCCAGTGCAAGGTTTGAGGTACTACTGCTATTGCTGGAAAGAAATTTGCAAAGTATTTACTTCTGCGAAATTCTCTAAATCTTGTGGAAAAGGGAATTTGGGTTAAAGCTGATAAATTTGCACATTTTAGAATCCAGTGTATTTGTTAACTCAGTCAGAACTTTCAGCAGCAGAGAGCATTTACCTTATTTAAATTCAGTCAGGGCTTAGCAGCATCAGAGAACATTTAATTTAAATTTAAGTTCAGTCAGAGCTAAGCATAGAAGGAAAAATAAGGTAAATATTCTTTGAGTAGAAATAAATAAATTGTTTCTAGAGACCTTTACAAAGATGCCTTCCAAATAGGAGGCAAGAGACCTGTGAAATTGTTTTAAATAGATCAAAGGAGCAATTTGAAAGGTTTCCTCTATCAAACCAAGGACTGTGTGAATCACCCAGGAAATTGTTAAGAGATTACCTTGTGGAGGTCAATTCCGTTGGGTGCGTCACTCGCCTGTCCAGCCAGTCAGAATTGGGACATGCTCCAGTGTACCTGATTCTGATCTCGCAGGGGCTAGATGTATTCGTGGGATCAGAAATGAGTCTACCAGACTGGATGTGCAGGCTGTACTCTGATTCTGGCCACCCAGATGTCCAAGCAACTCCCCAGCTAGCCCAGCCTGGCTCCTGCATGGAGCAGCAGTGGCATGGCATTCATGGCGGTTGCCATGTCACCACTGCTCCATGCAGGAGCCACAATCCCCAGCATACCCCACAAATGTCCATTCCCCACCGCCTGACCCCCAATCAGGCCTGCCATGGCCAGGGTCAGGCGGTGGGTTACTGCTTCCACTCCCTTACTCACTTTCCAGCACTGGAGCATTCATGTCCCGCCATCCAGAGGGACTTATTCCACCTTCGAGCTGGAATAAGTCTCCTGTCTAGACTACTGACCTGGATGTACATGGCTGACAATGGAATCGGCCCTGTACATCTGGGGTCTTAGTGCCACCCATAGCCTGTCCTCATTCCGCCTACAGCTGTCCCCTCCAACCCACAAACAGAGCTCCCTGCACAGATCAGCTCTATGTGCAGGGATCTCTGTTTCCTGGCTGCAGGCCAGGCATTTAGTGGGTCGGGATGTCTGGATTGGACGTCCAGACATGCTACTCGCTGTTCAGAATAGACCCCAGAAGCACAGGTAAGGGCACTGTAGCAAGCCAGCTCTTACTAAGTCCTCTTTCCCTCCCACCCATCCCAGACATAATCTTAGATTTATAGGCTCTTAAACTTATTAAAGGGGAAGAGGTGGTCAAATTCACTTTTAGGTTCAACTGGTTATCCTCACCAGGAATCGATTAAGGCCCAGAAATTAGTTAATCTTGAGGTGAAAAAAGTTCCTTAAACTTATTAGATATAGTTGTATCAGTACAAATATCTCTAGCTATTTTAAGTAAGTAAACAACTTAAATAGCTAAACAAAACCTTAAAACTAAGATGCAGACAGCAGTCCAGCAGGGAGATGGGGGCTATCCAGTCTTTTGTATTGAGTATCACAGGTACTATTTTATCTCAGCTGGCGAGGGGTCTTACGTGTTCACTAGGTTGAAGGAGCTCTTTGTCCTCAGGGAACAAGTCCAGTCTCTGGAGACTAAAGAGCAGACTTGGAGGACATCAGGAAGACAGAAGGATATATAGTTGAGACCTACATAGTAAAGTCCCACCTCTAGTCCAGATGTTTCTCAGTTGCCATGGTGGAGAGAAGTCACGTGAAAGGAGAGCATCACCTTAGTGTGGCAGGAAGTGATCCTGTAGCTAGGAACAGAGTTAAGAAAAAACTAAAAGGAGCAGCTGCAAAGGTTAAAGATTTACATCAAGCATGGGTGTTGTTTAAAAATATTATCTTGGAACCCAGACCAGCTGTATTGCACACTTTAAGAAAGGTGAAAGGAAGGCCAAGAATCCGCCAGCACGGTTTAAAGATGAGGTCAGAGAGGTTGTTGTAGCCAAAAAAAACATCTTTCAGGAAATGGAAAAATGAGCCAAATGATGAAAATCTGAACAACATAAGCACTGGCAAGTTTGATGCAAGCCACTGATAAGGCAAGCAAAGAGAGAATTTGAAAAAAAAAAGCTTGATGTGAAAGCAAAAATGCATAATAACAACTTTTTCAAGTACATTCATAGCAAAATAACTGTGAGAGAGTCATTTGGACCATTAGATGATAGAGCGGTAAAAGGGGCACTAAGAGGGGACAAGGCCATAGTGGAGCGACTGAATAAATTCCATGCTCCGGTCTTTACTGAACAAGATGTAGGGAAGTTACCCATTACTGAAATGGTATTTAAAGGTTATTCATAGGAAGAATTGAAATCGATAAACTGGTAAGATGTATTACTAAAGAGTAGCAAATCACCTGGACATGATGGTATACATCCAAGGGTGTTGAAAGAACTGAAATATGAGATTGCAGACCTGCTATTAGTAATCTATGAACTATCATTAAAATCATCTGTAAAACCTGAAGATTGGCAAATGGCCAATGGAATGCCAATTTTTAAAAAGGGTTCTGTGTGATCTGTGAAACTATAGACTGGTAAGCCTGACATCAGTCCTGGACCAACCATTATAAAGGACAAAATTACTGAATATGTAGATAGCCATTCTTTAATGGGAGAAAAACAACATGGACTTAGCCGAGGAAGGTCTTGTCTTACTAATCTGTTATATTTTTTGAAAGTGTGAATAAACAGGTAGACAAAGGTAAACTGGTTGATATAGTATATCTGGATTTTAAGAAAGCCTTTGACAAGGTCCCTTATGAGAGATACTTGGCGAAATTAAAGAGTCATGGGATAGGAGGCAGTGTACTACTATGGATCAGTAACTGGTTAAAAGACAGAAAGCAGAGAGTAGGGCTAAATGGGCAATTTCTTCAATGGAGAAAGGTGAATAGTGGAGTACACCAAGGATATGTGCTGGGACCGCTGCTATGTAAATGACATAGAAATGGGAATAATGAGTGAGGTAATCAAAATTTGAAGATGACACAGAATTATTCAAACTTGTTAAAACCCAAGAGGATTGTGAAAAATTGCAAGAGGACCTTGATAAATTGGAAGACTGGATGTTCAAATGACAGATGAAATTTAATGTGGACAAATACAAAGTAACCACAAAACACAGCAGGTGCAAAGACAGTAGCCACAGGCACTTTATTGACCAACAACCCCAATGTATTTCAGCCACAAGGGCCTTCTTCAGGGAGTGCAAAACCTTGAAAGGAAGAGTAAAAGAACAACATAAATTAAACATATCAACCAAATAAATCATAAATGGTAAAACAAACAAACAAACAAACAAACAAACAAACACATAAATAAATAATACTGTCATTTAAATAAATAAAACCCCAAAATAAAAATGTTAAAATGTGACAACTAGCATAAAATCAAACGTGTATAACAATAAATAGACAATAATAGCACGTAAAACAATATAAACATAAAAACAGACTACTGAAAACATATACTAGGCTGAAAATGAAATAAATTCAAAATTATGCTAAAAGATAAAAACATATATGATTATTAATCTGATCATACATGTGTGCATATAGGTGAGGAGGACCAACATAACCTAATGTGTGGCAGCTGAATCGTTGTGCAGAGGAAAGCATAACATGCATTTATTATACTTGTATCATTAAAAGTGGTATTGGGAGAGAGGGGTACATGTAGTAGATTATTTCTTCTTTTTTTCAATATAGGTACTTATATGGCTATGGGAGTATATATGTGTCTTTTCATTCATGATGGCCTATTTTCCTTTGATAGGCTTCACTGAACCCTTGCAACCTTTGGACATAAATGCTTTACATAGATCTCTCTTTGAACCAGATATCTGTATACTTTGCCTGTTCATCACGGCAGTGTACCCCTCTCTAAACCCTTAGCAAGAGAGAATGCAGAGAAAGAGTCACCACTCTCCTACTGCCACATATTATTGAAGCCAGTTGGAGGAACAAGAATCTTAACATGTTGGTCCATGGGACCGAGTACCTTGACAGCTTTAAACCCTTTCATTAAATGACTCCTCTTCTTTCTCTTCAGCTCCATAGATCAGCGAAAGTCCCTCTGATTCACCAAATACCCAAAAGAGTGCCTAAAAGGCCTATTCAGCCCCTTATGACATGCCGCTTTGGATCATGCCCCGAGGACGCGCTCGCTTCCGAATACTGTGGAGGAGCCTTGATCTTTATAGGCCTCCTGTCCCAACATCACTGGGTGGCTCCTCCATTGACAGCAACCATTTGCAGCAATCCAGGTAGGCAAGAATGGCAGACCCCACCAGGAAGCCCAGAGCCTTGGTCTTAATAGAGCCCTGCCCCAATGTCAGCAGGTGGCTCCTCCAATGCCAGAAACCGTCTGCAGTAATCTACACAGGCAAGAATGCCAGTCCCCCACTTTCACAGTTTTTACATCGGATAATCTCCTTTCTTTTTTGAAATTTGTATGAACCAAAGGACTGATGCATCATCATTTTATTTCTGCTCAATGAAGCATGTGCCTGTATGGAAGCTGAAACGTTTTTCAATAAAGATGAAGCAAGCAAAGTTGACAGCTGGCCTTTCTTGTTAAAAACAGTTTCTAAAAAAAACGATGGTTCTTCTTTTCCAAGAGGACCTAGATCAGTTGGCTGCCCATAAAATAGGTTATTTATTAGAACTTTTCCAGGCTGCCAAACTTGGTGCATGACATGTAGTTGATCTGATTTGTGAAACAATTCAGTTCACAGTTTCGCATTTTGCCTGGAAAGTCCCATTCACATTTTGCCTCTAGTCTTGAAGTTCCTGCAGATCGGGGCATGCAGCTGGTATGCCATAATTTAACCTATATTTAAATACAGTAGTTTCCCTAATTCTTTTTACATTATGGGCTGTCGGCATCTTATGGCACAATTCCTCAACGAGCACTAGATAGCGGTATAACAAACATATGCCCAGCTGGACAAATGTGCTAAGCAGCCTCTCTGATTACAGCTTTATAGAAAAATGCTTGGTCCATCTGGATCGTAATTGTAATAGATAATTTTAGACACCATATTGACTGAGCTCATGGATGAGATATAGTTCAAAAATGTTGTCACTGAAAGATAAACATGGAGGGGTAGGAATATGGTTTTACAAAGGGACGAAGGAGTAATGACAGACTATTATTGGACTGCACTGGCCAAATATTCCTCAGCACCTGAAACTAATAATGTATATGTGAATACTTGTATAAGGGAGCAAAGTGACTTCAGAGGCTTAACAGACTCTACTAGCAGTGATTGGCAATGGGAGGAAGCGAAGTGTCTAGGAGCATGAATATAAAACCCCTTCTAAGGGAGAGAACTGGGCTCTTCCTTTTACAAGGCAAGTTCCTGAGCTCCAGGGACTGGGTCCTGAGACCTGGAAGGCCTTAGGTTAGGGAAAAGAGGGTTAATGTGAAGTGTTGGTGTAGATCCTGTCTTCCACAGAACTCAGAGGAAGGGTAGAGGACCCACAGATTTGGAAATGTTTGAGGATTCCAGGAGAGGAAAAGAGTGTATAGGAGAAGAAAAGGCTGGCGTGTAAAGACTGACTACTGATCTAAAGTAAAGACACAAGAATCAAGAAGCACAGGTACCTGTACTATATCTATCCTTTCTTATTCTGGATTTGTTAGAAAAATGCTCTCACGTGTATTTTGTCTAAAGTCGGTTATATCAGTAAAACTCTTTTTTCCGGACAGCCATACAGACTGGATATTTGCTGCTTTGGAGGTGGTTGGCTAATATTTGAAAGAGTAGGGGCCCGAAATTGCATGAGGTGCCGAAGGAGCAACAACACGGCTAAAGTTACCCATGCAGTAAAAGGGTATGAATCGCGAGAAAGGCGTCGGCCAGCCTTGCAAGTATGGAAAATGTGAGCAAAATGCCTCATGGTGCTCGGCGAGTAGATGGGCCTAACCATGCAGACGCCACTGGGTGATATTCCATCTACCCATGTAGCGGTGGCTGATGATACTCAAGTAACGCCGCCCATGACAATATCTGGCAATAACCCGTGCGATGTGCTGAAAGGGGAAAGGGCCATCCTGGGGGTGCACCAATACCTGGACAAGGTCGGCAACCTTCGAATACTGCATGGGCCTGCCAACCTACATGAAGTGCTGGGGATTCATGTCGCCCTATGTGGGTAGGATGTTTACCCGCCCTGCCATAGCAGGAGCCCCCTCTGGCTTGGATGATAGACAGCAGTAGCATGACTTCCAGAAGGACTGTTAATTTCAGCGCCAATGAGGCAGAAGCCTTGGCAAAAATGGTGCTGAGGTATGAAGGAATGCTGTACCCCAGAGGCAACAGGAGGGCCAACCTGCACCTTTCAATGGCTATATGGAGGAGGATCCAGCTCCAGCTGCGGAGTTGAGTAGCCAGTGTGATCTGTAGGGACAGGGATTACAGTAATGATGGAAGGACAGAAGTGCAGGCCACAGCCAACACATTGACAGAGGCCCAGCTGTGGGATGTTGCATACAAGTAGAGATAATGGGTCAGGGCAGAAGGCCCTGCAAAAGTGTCTGGGTTATGTGTCTGGCTGGTTCGGCCCAGCAAAGGGTACACACTGCCATCCCTCGTAGCCCACAACAATACCCATCAGCACACCTAACGTGGGTGGTAGTGGGTGGTATTGAGGGGGCCCCCAGCTGTCTGATGGCTAGCAAAGGCAATGGCACAGTAGAAGCACCACAGCATGAGAACAGGGTGATAGGCATTGACCTGCTTGCAGTAGTGCATGTAGTGTAAGTTATTGAAAACATAGTGCTCCCTCCAGGTGCTCTCAGTCTGTTAGAACAGAGTTGTTGTGTGAAATACAATCGTGTAGTGAGGATGCCAAACTTGATGTTGTAGCCATGTGCCATGGCCTGCTGCAACTGCCCATATGGAGATCAGAAAAGAAAACCAATGCCAAATAAGGGGGTATCTGTCTGAATCATCTGTCCCCTCCCAAGCACCACAGCATGTACATCTGCATTGTGGGTGCTGGGCCAGATGTCTGTCTGTGGGCAGCAATGACAACCCCTTAACCAAATACCCCTGCAGAGACACATAACCTGGCCAAATGGATGTCTATGTGCAACACAAAACCACAGCAACCAAATAGCCCCTCAAAGATACATGATATGACCTGAGAGTGGTGGCACAAGAGGCAGGAGCTATAGAGGTGTGGGCAACAGACAAAGTACAGTGTGGTACAGAGGGAGGAGAGGAGGGATGGGGCAGCAAAATGAGGGGGAAGGTGATATCTGACAATGTTGAGAGGAGAGGTGACTCAGTAGAATGTAGGTTTAGGGTTGCAGAGGGAGGGAAAGTGTACCAAATGTGGCCATACATAGCATGGCGGATGGGCCTGGCAGAGCCAAGTGGTGGTGTGCAGGCTCAGGTGCCCAGGAAACACAGTTTCATGGAGCACACAGGGCAAAGACAGGTATCAGAGTAAGCAGATGGATGGACAAGGTGACAGGCAGCTAGTAGCACCACCAGTATGGGCAGCCATGTGTTCTCATAGTCTCATGTTCAGTAGGTATGTGGTGTCAGCCATGTACTTGCCTGCTCTCCCTCTCCATACAGCCAAAGGTACAGAGTAAACACCAGCCATGGCAGCACAGAGGGGTCAGCAACACGGCACCCTCACCCAGGCAGCAGCACGTGGCCGCGCAAGCACCTCCAGCAGCTCATCAGAGACTGAGGAGGATGAGACAGCATTGGAGGAGGACATGGAGGAAGAGGAGGCAGAGGGGGAGGCAGAGGAGGAGTGGAGGGGTGCAGAAGGGGAGGCAAAGAAGGGGGAGGAGGCCGAGGCGGGGGAGGTGGAGGAGGGGGATGAGGATATGGGAACAGAGAGGGAGGCAAAGGAGGAGGAAGGGGAGGAGGGAATGGAGGGGAGGGGGAAGGGGAGGAGGGCTCAGAGAGGGTGGTAGAGGAAGGGGATTAGGAGGAGGAGGTTGGGTTGGAGGAGGAGGGTAAGGAGGGATCCAACTCAGAGTCAGACACTGATTCTGAGGCGTCGTCCTGGTCAGGGGAGGACAAGGAGGAGGAGGGCAGGATGGACCTCCAGTCCACTGTGCAGCCAGGGGATGAGAAGGTGGCCACCTGCAGGCAGCCCCAGCAGGTTAAGGAGGAGCCCCAGGTTTCTGCAGTGCCTCCCCCCCCATCGAGTCATATCCAGGTATAATAGGCACATGTGGGCAGCACAGCCCAGCACTGCAGTAGGAGGCACAGCAGCACTGTGTCCTCACCTGCATACCGAGTGCCTAACCCAGCAGCAGTGGTCCCAGGGCCCCAAGTAGCGAGGCTTGTACCAGGCCCATCCACATCCACAGCAGAGCCACCCGCTAGGTCTGTGGCACTGGACAGTCTGTTAGTGGAGGTGCACCTGCTACATCACGAGGTGCGTGTATCTATGCAAGCAATCGCACAAGGCCTACAGGCCATAGCGGCAACACTGGAGAGTTGGGGTGTGTCACCCCCAGGGACACAGGAACCTGCTGCCACGTAGGAAGGGCTATGCTGTCTGGTGACATGCACACCCGCTACCACCAAAGCATGTCTGTGTCAGCAGTGATGGGTGGTAGAGGGTCCAATAAGTGCCCAAGCAACCTATGGTGGAGTTGCACCAGCATATGCCGACAGTTTGCACAAACTGTCATGCACAATTTACATGTTGTGAGAGTGCTGTTTTGTCACAATAAATACCCTTTTATTTGTATATGCGAATGTCATCATTGGAGCCAGCAGTATAGCTGCATGTCACTGATGGTACTGTGCATGTAGCTGCTCATGATGTGCGTGGAGTGCTGTGTACATGCTGTGACCTTTGGTATGCATATGTGCATTTGTTGCTGCACATACCAAGGTGGGGCACATGTAGTGACCCACGTGTTTGGAGCACAGTCAGTGTATTTGTGGTGTGGCAATGGGGGGGCATCCATATAGTGTTACATGACAATGGCCATGTTAGTGCCTACCTATGCCCTGCTGGCTGGTCCTCCAGTCCACCTGACTGGCCATACCAAGTCACAGGTCCCAGCCACAATGGGAGAGTAGCACACAGGTTCAGGGGGTGAAACCCAGCTCAAGCCTTAGAATCTTCCAGCACAGACATGTACTAGACTATGGTTCCCCAAGTACGGGTACTGTCTGCACCACGATGACACCCTGTGACTGTAATTGATAGCACAACAGCCACACCTCACGGACTACAGAAATGAGTGCTGCTGTGAGTAAGACTGATATTTCCACCTGGTGCCCCTGAATGTCCATTCCCAGTGCCTGTATCCACCTCCAATCATGGCCCGTACACACAGAAGACACCCACAACAGATCCTCATGTGCCCCCCATCATACTTCATTCACAATGAACCCCTGTCAGCAGCACCACTTTGTTCTGCTGCCCCAACCTTTGCAGCACTTCTCCCCGTCTGCGACATGGCACCTTAACCATTGCCAACCATGTCTGTTGGGGGTAGCAAGACTCAACAAACTGATTGTACAATGTTGGTGTGGCAGAACTGTTCATGCCGCTCATGCAGTCTGCAGTTCCCCTAGTCACCTCTAATGAGCATAGATCACATAGGGTCTTGCAAGGGCTGGCACATCGAATAACGCAGATGTATAGCATCATCAGTTTTGCAGAGGTGATGTGCAAGGTATAGGCTGTTGTATGAGTGCCCATGGCTAGATATGGAGTGGTGGAGGGAGGAGGGGAATGAAGCAACATAGCTGCTGTTACTGATTGTGATTCAATAGTCACTCATTCCTGATCAATATCTGTATTCACTGTCATTAGAATGATTCTCTGACGAGTCTGTTCCAAGTGTCTAGAGGGAGGGCCAACTGTGATTGGTTCTCCATCTCTGCCCTGTCCACATCGTCTGCTTTCATTGTGTCATTGTTAGCTGCCGCCTCTGGCTCAGGATTGGGGATACCACGCTACTGCGCAAGACTGTGCAGTATACAGCATGCTGTGAATATCATGCAGACCCTTTCTGGACTATACAATAGCTCACCCCCACTCTGGTCCAGGCATCGAAAGCAGCTTTTCAACACCCCTATGGTTCATTCCACCACAGCCATGGTCCTTTGGTGGGCAACATTGTAGCATTTCTCCTGTGGTGTCTGAGTGTGCCGCAGTGGTGTGAGCAGCCAAGTCCTCAGGGGGTACCCACAGTCACCTGTGGAGGCAGGGAGGGATGCATACATCAGCACACCACTTGTATGTGTGTTCCATTTCAATTGAGTTGCATGGACACCCTTCACATGGGCAGCAGGCCAGTGTTCACACCTAACAACAGGGGTTTCATATACTATAGGGGGATGGGGGCTCTATCACATCAGAGTCGGTTGGTCCTATCATGCAAGAAGAATGGACAGGCATGGGGGAACACAGAGTGAGAGCAGGTCAGGGAACTGGTAGTTCAAAGGGTTTCATTTGGCGGTTCAGGATCTGACTTGGTGAGCTTTGGGGCCGAGGGCCTATGAGATCAGTGTTCCAGGGGGCAGGGCACTGTGGTGGTGGTGGACATATGTGCAGGTGAGGGTCACACCAACCTGGGGGGCAGAGGGTGGGTGCAGCCAGTTGGCATGACTATCACAGGGGCGATGTGTGTTGCAGGCTGGATGTTGCTGGTGGCCCATGGTGTTGGGCGAGGGGTGGGGCGATGTGTTCAGCACAGGTGGCATGTATGCAGTGTGTTGGGATTCCTGCCTCACCCTCCACGCCTTCCTCCCCCTCCTCCTCCTCTGCCTTCCCCTCAACCCCTCTTCCCCCTCCCCCATCTCCCACTCCACCCACTCCTCCTCCTCCCTCATCTCCCCCTCCCCCTCTGCTCCCTCCTTTTCCCCCACCTCCGCCTTCTACTCTGCTTCCTCCACCTCCTCTTCCATCATCGCATCATGGCCCTGCAGCTCACTCTTCAGACCATGCACCCGTGTTGGGGCATCTCTGCCTTCATGTGCACCCTCACGGGGCTCCCATCCTATGTTGCCCCTACACAGGGATTTGTGCATTACTCCCATTGCTACACATTGGCTTACAGCTGTGTGCACTTACCAATTAACCAGCCCTCTCTGAGGTCACCACCAGCAGTTGCATGTGCCAGGATAAACGCATCATGGCAAGAGCCTAGATACCTGGCAGACACATCCATGATCACCATGTTGGCATTCATCACCAGCTGCATATTTAATGAGGTGCAATTGTGCTGGTTCCTGTACGTCTTCTGTTCTTGTCTGGGTACTCTTGACGGACTGGAAAGGGGGGCTGTTACTTCTGGAGAGAAATCTGAAATTGTGAGTATATACTTCTGGGAATTTTTCTGAAAGGAATTGTTTTTCTTTTAAAGCTAATTAATCTGTGAACCCACTATTTTTTTTTGTTAAATCAGTCAGGGCCTAGTAGCAACAGTTTAAGATTCAATTTAAAACACAGAAGAGAACTTTCTGGTTACCTTTCATACCCAGTAGACAGCTGTAGTTTAAATTTCATAGTCACTCAGGGCCTAGCATCAGCAAAGTACTTTTAGTTTCAAATTAAAACACAGAAGAGAGCTTTCTGGTTAAATTTAGAATCCAGCAGAGAGCTTGTAGTTTAAATTTCATAATAGGTTAGAGCCTAGTAGCAGCAAAGAGCTATAATTTAAATCAAATCAGAATATAGTTTTCCTCAGCAGCACAGGACAAGGTACTGTGTAGCAGCCCTTTTTTAATAAGGGTGTTGGGGCCACTTGGCAATAGTGATCATAGCATGATCACCTTTGATTTAATTAGTGGAGGAGGGATAGTAAGGAAATCCACAGTACTACCCTTTAACTTTCGAAAGGGAGACTATGATAAAATGAGGAAAACAGTTAAGAAAAAACTAAAAGGAGCACTTGCAAAGGTTAAAGACGTACATCAAGCTTGGGTGTTGTTGAAAAATACTATCTTGGAAGCCCAGACCAGCTGTATTCCACGCTTTAAGAAAAGTGGAAGGAAGTCCAAAAAACTGCCAGCATGGTTTAAAGGTGAGGTCAGAGAGGCTGTTGTTGCCAAAAAAGCATCTTTCAGGAAATAGAAAAAAGAGCCAAACGATGAAACCTGGAAACAGCACAAGCACTGGCAAGTCAAATGCAAGGCATTGATAAAGCAGGCAAAGAGAGAATTTGAGAAGAAGCTTGCTGAGGAAGCAAAAACGCGAAATAAAGACCTTTTCAAGTACATTCGTAGCAAAAAACCCGTGAGAGAGTCAGTTGGTCCATTAGATGATAAAGGGGTTAAAGGAGCACTAAGAGGCGACAAGGCGATAGCAGAGAGACTGAATGAATTCTTTGCTTCGGTCTTTACTGAGGAAGATGTAGGGATGTTACCCACGACTGAAGTGGTATTTAAAGGTGTGGAAGAATTGAAGGAAATATCGATACATCGGGAAGATGTCCTACAACTATTAGATAAACTGAAGAGTAGCAAATCACCTGGGCCGGATGGTATACATCCAAGGGTGTTGAAAGAACTGAAATTTGAGATTGCAGACCTGCTATCAGTAATCTGTGAACTCTCATTAAAATCATCTCTAATACCTGAGGATTGGAGGATCGCCAATGTAACACCAATTTTTAAAAAGGGTTCGAGGGGTGATCCGGGAAACTACAGACCGGTGAGCCTGACATCAGTACCGGGAAAAATGGTAGAAACCATCATAAAGAATAAAATTACTCAGCATATAGATAGTCATGACCTAATGGGAGACAGCCAACATGGCTTTAGACAAGGAAGATCTTGTCTTACTAATCTGTTATGTTTTTTTGAAGGAGTGAATAAACAGGTGGACAAAGGTGAGTCGGTTGATATTGTGTATCTGGACTTTCAGAAAGCCTTTGACAAGGTCCCTCATGAGAGACTTTTGGCAAAACTAAAGAGTCATGGGATAGGAGGCAGTGTACTACTGTGGATCAGGAACTGGTTAAAAGATAGAAAGCAGAGGGTAGGGCTAAATGGCCAATTTTCCCAATGGAGAAAGGTGAATAGTGGTGTACCCCAGGGATCTGTGCTGGGTCCGCTGCTTTTTGACATATTCATAAATGACCTGGAAAGTGGAATAACGAGTGAGGTTATCAAATTTGCTGATGACACAAAACTATTTAAAGTTGTTAAAACCCAGGAGGATTGTGGAAAATTGCAAGAGGATCTTGATAAATTGGAAGACTGGGCATCAAAATGGCAGATGAAATTTAATGTGGAGAAGTGCAAGGTTATGCACCTAGGGAAGAACAACCCAAACTATGGTTACACGATGCAAGGTTCCACATTAGGAACCACCACCCAAGAAAAAGATTTAGGCGTCCTTGTGGATACCATGTTAAAACCCTCGGCCCAGTGTGCAGCGGCGGCCAAGAGAGCAAATAGAATGCTAGGTATGATAAGGAAAGGAATGGAAAATAAAACAAAAGATATTATAATGCCTCTATATCGTTCCATGGTGAGACCGCACCTTGAATATTGTGTGCAATTCTGGTCGCCATATCTTAAAAAGGATATAGCAATTTTAGAAAAGGTTCAGAGAAGAGCCACCAAAATGGTAAAGGGGATGGAAGGCTACTCCTATGAAGAAAGGCTAAGAAGGTTGGGGCTCTTTAACCTGGAAAAGAGACGGCTGAGGGGAGATATGATAGAAGTCTATAAATTAATGAACGGAGTGGAACGGGTAAACGTAGATCGATTGTTTACCTTATCAGAATATAGAAAGACTAGGGGACATGCAATGAAGCTACAGGGTAAACTATTTAAGACTAATAAAAGAAAATATTTTTTCACTCAACGTGTAATCAAACTCTGGAATTTGTTACCGGAGGATGTAGTAAAGGCTGTTAGTGTAGCTGGGTTTAAAAAAGGTTTGGACAAGTTCCTGGAGGAAAGGTCCATAAACCATTATTAAGAAGGGACCCAGGATATCAATGCTTGAACCAATACAAGCATTGTGGAACCTGTGTCCCTTGGGGAAACTGCTAGGTACGTATGACCTAGATTGGCCACTGTTGGAAACAGAATACTGGGCTTGATGGACCTTGGTCTGACCCAGTATGGCATATCTTATGTTCTTATGTAGAGCTATGTGCGTGCGGTCTATCACTCCAAGCACTGAGGGGAAGTCAGCAATGTCATAAAAGTTCCTTGATTGATTTTACATTCGTTTCACATACGGGTTTTACCTTGCAGAATAATATACTCTTATAACAAGCATCAATGTAAGCCAGTTTGGATTTATCATTCACTCTTAGTTTTGTCCTCCTTGTCCTTTTCTGTATAACAAGCCTCTCTCTGTTTAAATTAAATTACTTTGTGTCCATTGCAGAAGAGGTTTCGTTATACTCTACCCTTTGACTACATGCTCATGATGTATCCTTTTCCTTGTCCTTACTGTAACAGCATGATGTATATGCTAAGACATAATTAATTATGACATGTACATTGTACATTGCTTTTACTATGTATCATGTTCTTTGGAACTGTATGACAGGCTGTATATGCCTTTTAGCAGAATTATGCCACAATGCACAACATACCTGCCTTACTGCATACATGTTTTAATTTTGTATTCTGCCTTTTAACGTTCTTTTAGTTTTACTTTGGAAATGTGATCATTTTATTTGTACATATATGGTTTCTTATTAATATTATTATTTGATTGATGCATTAATTTACTGTTTTAATTATTGTTTATGTTTGTCTTCTGAGGCTCTTTCCCCTGAAGAAGGCTTACAGTACATCCTGAAATGCGTTGGGGTTTTTGTATTAATAAAACTGCTTGAAACCGTGCTGTGCTTTGACACTCCTGCTTTGTTTTGTTTCCTATACTCCTCTGTGGGAGTTTTTGCTCTCTTTGGTACCACACTGACATGTTGAAAGCTCCCTGTGACCAGGAAGGCAAGGGTGGCTGTGACCCGCACTCCCACTGGCAGTGGCTGGCTCCATGTCCTAACTAAGGATGGCACAGAGCTCTGTGATTGTCTCACTGTCATGTCGATGCCACTAGCACACCTCTTCCTCCTCAGTTATTTGGAGGTAGCTGACCCTGGAGGTAGGTACCTGCGCCTCTGGTGCTGTGTGGCTGCCCACTGCAGTTGTTACACATTTTGCCGCCCCCTCCTCTGTGCCTGGACTCTTTGATACTGTCTTTGCCTTTGGATGAGCCTGATCACTCCCCACATTGCCCGTGCTTTGCTGGTACATGGTTTCTGTCTGATACATGGCTTTGCCATAGCCATTCCTGATCTCTTAGGCACCAGTAAATCTCAGCGTGTCCTACTGGGTCATATGCCAGGGAGGTGGCTGGGCCCATTGAATATCAACATTACATAGTTATGGCAGTGCCCCATCTACGTCATACCCCATTACACCCCCGCGAATATCTGGTTAGCATTGGCCATAGAGACCTCATTTTCAACTGTACACAGATATGTGACGATGCGTTCTATATGGTTATGACGGTCTTACACAGATATGTCATCATTCCTGGCACCTATGTGCCGCCTGCCATTCTGAATATCAGTCCCTAGATGTTTAAGAGGAGAAACCCACAGATGTAGGGGCTTGGAAGAACGGTTTCCCTCTGTCCAGCATAATTTGAGAGTTATGGGATTTGGAAGCCAGTCCTTAATCCCTCAGGGTGACTTGTTCCATCTCAGGAAGCACAATAGGGCTACATTTGAATGCTTTTAGGAGAAATATTCAGGTGACAATATTCAAAGTCAACTCTATGAGAAATGTGCAGGCAAAAAACATTATTTTGTTTAGTTTCCAGTCATTTGCAGATTTCTTTGTTTTATTTCATTTTGTTTTTATTCATTTTTATTTCAGGGCAATTTTGTGAATTCAGATATAGCTGCAACCAATGTTCCCTCTAAGCAGCTTGTGATGCACTGGAGTCCTCCCCCAGCATTTCTGCTGGTGGGGGAGGTGAAACACGACCTGCCTATGCATCGTGATCCTAAGCGCGATCGCGTTTCACCTCCCCCCACTGGCAGGAATGCTGGGGGAGGATTCCAGCACAGCGCAAGTTGTTTAGAGAGAACATTGTCTGCAACTGCTCTTTAAACAGACCAACAAAAATAGCAGAAAGGTTATCAGAGTTTTCCAGGCAGAGGGGCTAATACGCTTGTAAATAAGTTAAAGATTGTTTGTGGAGTCCCCCTATGTACCTTTAGTAAACATGCCTCTTAATGAATGTCTAAATATCATTTGCATGGATATTGAGGATAAAGAAATTCTACCAAATTTCTATATTACTATACCCCAGTGCCAAGTGCCAAGCACATTAGGAAGTACTGTAAATCCTGCACATGTAGAACCCATAGCAAACCCGCCATATCATAATAGCACTACCAGGACTCACAAAACACCAAACCCCTACCTATCAAAAAGCAACATTGCAAATATTAAACCAATAGATCTCAGAGAATACCAATACATCTCCTACTGGGGAAAGGGAACAAATGGGACTGTGTCACACAGAAACTAAATAAACAGAATACCACAGTTCGTTAACATATGCAAAACATCACCAAACATAGAACAAGGGATCACAATTTAGAAATACGAAGACAGTCATTAAACTGGGAACTCCCAAGAGCCAAACTTGGAATGTACAACAAACCTGGAGAAATAAAATGAAATTCATTTCCTCTTGTACTAAACAAAATGCAAAGATGTTAGCGATGTACATTTCCCATAACTGACATATTCCAGTTAATAAATTCAGAATAAAAAAGTATTTTCCTACCTTTTGCTGTTTGGGCATTTTATTTTTCAGTCAAAATTGATCCAGTCGCTTTCTTCTGGTTTCTCTGTGCTTTCTGCTAACTCTCCATTGTCTATTGTCCATTTGTCCTTTCTTCTCTCTTCTAGTTTTTCCATTCACTCTCTACATCTGCTCTAACATACTGATCTTTCCCATTTTGCTCTTTGCTCCATTTCTTTCTTTATTTCTTTTTCATCCACTCAAATTTCATCTGTCCATCCTCAATCCCCACTTACTCTCCCAATACCCAACCAATCATAGATTCTCTCATCCCCCGCATCAGTCCATTTGCAGTCCTAGCCCACAGTCTTTTTCCAAGGCTAGCAGATCTCTCTTCCACCCCCCACCAGCCCATTTGTAGCTCTAGCCTCCAGGTTTCTTCCAGGGCCATCAGCTCTCTCCTCCCCCCATCAGCCCATTTCCAGTTCTAGCCCCCCATCAGCCCATTCCAATCCTAGCCCCCCTATCAGTTCATTTCCAGTCCTAACCATCCTGATCAGTCCATTACCAGTCCTAGCTCCCCTAATCAGCCCATTACCCATCCTAACCCCCCCATTCAGCCCATTTCCAGTACTAGCCCCCCCCCCCTGGAAGAGCCCCACACTTACCTGACCAGCTTCTGAGGGAGCTGGGGAGACCCAAGACCCAAAGCCCAGCACCATGGCTCACCTCTGCAGAGGCATGAGGAAGAACAGCATTTTCCTTCTTTCCCACGTCTCTGTTAAAGTTGAGCCTTCCAGCATGCTGAGTGTCAAGAGCTTAAACGGGGCATTTCCTGTCTCGCGTGAGACAAGAAATGCTCTCGTTTACCCTCTTTACACTCAGTGCATTGGCGGGCTGAACTTTAACAGAGCCGCAGGAAAGAAGGAAAATGCCGTTCTTTCTTGTGGCTCTGCAGAGGTGAGCCGGGGTATTGGGCTTTGAGTCTTCGGCCTCCCCAGCTCCCTCTGAAGCTGGTCAGGCAAGTGCGGGGCCTTCCAAGATGCAGGGCCACGTGCGGGCAGCATTCCCGCACAATGGATGGGCTGGCCCCGCACAAGGATTCAGGATTATAAGTCCAAGAACTCAACAAGGAAAAAAACTGTAAATATTATTTCCAGGATACCTTTCCCAGAATTTACAGGGCTAAGAACATGGCACAAGAAAAGTTCTTGGAGAAATTCTCTGGAGCAGGAATCTAGAGATTCACAAGGCAAAGAACCCAGAAAGGGTTTTCCCACAGAGTTCCAGACCACACAGGGAAACTCCACAAATCAGTAAACAGAAACTAAGATTACCAGAAATACAAAATACATCTAAGAATAGGCTGGCTAGAGCCAGGTCCTCAGGAGGCAGACTAGCTCCTGCTGGAAGACTGGTACTCTCCAACCCAAGGGTCACTCATTTGAGGTCAGCCTATTCCAACGATTAATGAAATTGGGAAAAAAACAGAATTATGTTTTTTTTCCTTCTGTTTTGAATGAAAACCAACATGAAACATTTTTCTACTACTACTATTTATCATTTGTATAGTGCTACAAGGCATACTCTGCACTGTACAGTGACATATAAGAGACAGTCCCCACTCTTCAGAGCTTATAGTCTAGACAAGTCAGACAACTCAACAACAGGATATATCTAGGGGAATAGTAAGGAAACGCATGGGAGGTGAACAGGAGTCTAAGAGGTTCAGGATCTAAAAGCAGCCTCAACAAGGTGAGTTTTCAGTCTGGATTTGAACAGGGTCAGAGATGTGCCCTGATGTACTGACCTGGGTAGTTTGTTCCAGGCATAAGGAGCAGCAAGGTGGTAAGATCGTAGTCAGGAGCTGACAGTGGAAAAGCACAGATAAAAGGAACCTGCCAGAAGACTGAGGAGGGGTGGAGGGAGAAATCAGAGAAGAAATGCAGTGAAGAACAGCTGAATGAAGGCACTTAAAGGTCAGTAATAGAAGTTTGAACTGGATGCAGAAACAGATAGGGAGTCAATGAGGTCCCTTGAGAAGACGGGTGAGATGAGCACAGTGACACTGGCAGAAGATTATCCGTGCAGCTGAGTTCTGAACAGATGGAAGTGAGGAGAGATGATTGAGAGGAAGACCAGCAAGGAGGAGGTTGCAGTAGTCTAGACGCGAGGTGACTAGAGAAATGAGAAATGTCCTTTATATTTCAACCATCATTTCAAATGAATGCACATCCCTGATTTAAATGGGTAAAGAGCAATTTGGCCATCTAAAAATGGTCTTCTCTCGATGCGGCATGGTGTTTTATGTGCATATAGAAACTCCCGCCAGACCCAGAGAGAATCTGCATTTGGGTTCATAATCTGGCTACAAATTTTGCCAGATGTCACTGGAACATGAATTGCATGTGCCCCTATTTTATTCATTCAGTGCATTGGCATAGAGGGCCAATAAAATTTCAGTCATATATATAGGAAACAAATTGATCTTTACTGGATCACAATTGAATATAAAATAATGTAACATCAATCTTGTTAAATTTCACAAGGTAAGAACTTACAGTAGAAATAAAGTTCAATGTGCACAGTTTCTGTGACTAAACCTTTTAAAGTGACACTAAGGCTTAGTCCTCTCTAGTCCCTTAAGAGAAGCAACCAATTCACTTCAGTGTAGGAGAGAACGTTTTCCAGTTTCTGGCCTACTGTATCCGGGCAAAGGCTTCTCTGCAAAGCTGACTCTCCCTGTGGGCGATGGACACTGCTCGGTGCTTGCCCACCTGTACCAGCAAGCTCACTGAAAACAACTTCTTGCTCCCTTTAGCAAACTCATTTCAAACAAATAAAATAATGAAGATCCCTTTAGAATTTTTATATTTCAAAGCTAATCCACCTTGTGGTCTCCTCAAAGATTCTTCTCCAACTCACTAAAAGAGTTTCAACATTTTTAAACGTTTAGGGGAGGATATTCATCGGTGGCGGCTAACGTGGCTTCGACAGCTGACGGTTGCCACTGAAATTTCAACCTGTATATTCAACGCTGGGGCCATATCCGGCCTCAGCATTGAATATACAGGTTCTCCGGATTGTCAGGAAGCTATCTGGGAGCAGCAATATTAAGCTTATGTCCGGTTAGCTTCTAAGGTGAAAGTTCAGCCCATCTTTGCTGCATCCTATTTTTTGCTATTTTGCCATAACCAGGCAGCAGCTCAATAGTACTCCTGTCCATTTATGGCTGGGTGCCATCTCTGGAACGTCCCGAGAATGCCCCGTTGCTAACCAATTAGCCTCGGGGTGTGCAGCGGCAGCATCTAGGGAGATTCAGCGGATATCCCCCAATAAGGGGATTAACACGGTTAGCAGGTCTGCTAGCCACATCAAGCCCTCTGAATATTGTGCCCTTAAGCTTTGGTACAATAAAGCTGAACATTATAATAATGCATTTCGATAGCAAAGCCTTCATCTATGCTGAGGCTAAAGAACTAGCATAATTGCACAAACTACCACTGGAGGTTCAGTATTACAAGATAATGAACTGGGCAGTCAGTTTAACAATGCCACTGAAAAGTTCCTCAGTGTCCTCAACCAGCAGCATAGTGCAAAAAGATAAGCTGCTTACCTTGATTCAAAGAAATATAAAAATCCTAAAGCGACCTTAATTATTTTATTTATTTATTTTATTTGACATTATTTATATACCACCTTTCATGTTTATCAAGGCGGTTTACAATAAACTCAAACAGTTTTACAGGGAACAGGTTCTTCAGAAATATAGTACAATAAACAGTTACAATCACTAGACTATAACCAGTTAATTGTGCAACATTGTAGAACTATTTACAAAGTAGCGATATGTTCTAGGCGTGTGTGGTATTGAGAGGGTGTGGTTGTGAGTCATTCATTGTCTTTAATTCTGTGTGTTTGATATTATGCTGTAGTAATCTATGGATAGGTGGGTCTTCAATTCTTTTCAGAAGTTGGCTGTATCTGTGATAGCTCTTAGGTGGGTAGGAAGTGAATTCCAAAGATGTGGGCTGTAATATTCAAACACTCTCTAGATTGCTGTTTGTGAAGTGCTGGTCTTGATAGTAGTGATTGAGAGTGTGTTGTGATGCTGGCTCCTCCGCAATCTGGTGTCTGGCTTTTTTGGATCAGATCACTTATGCATTCAGCAGACTGGCCATGTAGGATCTGGAAGATCATTAGAAATGATTTGTAGCATATGCGTAATCTAGCTTTGAGAAGGATTCTAC
The DNA here is from genome assembly GCA_033557465.1 of Ichthyophis bannanicus. Lineage (NCBI taxonomy): Eukaryota > Metazoa > Chordata > Amphibia > Gymnophiona > Ichthyophiidae > Ichthyophis > Ichthyophis bannanicus. The sequence goes on along the minus strand of CM066043.1, from coordinate 234,697,831 downwards.
CATGCAGTCTCCTGAAGGGGGATCTGCCAGGCTCTTAAAGGGATCTCAGCACAGAAACATAGAAACATGATGGTAGAAAAAGATCATGTGGCGTATCTAGTCTGTCCTTCTATATCAACTATGTTTTAGAGATCTTTTTGTTTGTCCCTCATTTGTCCACAATATCACTAACAAAAATGTCCCATGTCTTCTTGAATTCCAATACTGTCCTTGTCTCCACTACCTCCACTGGAAGATTATTCCACACATCTGTGCCACTCTTTCCATAAAGAAAATTTCTGCATATTACTCCTGAGTCTATCCCCTTTCACCCTCATCCTATGTCCCCTCATTGCAGAGCTTACTTTCAGTTGAAAGAGGCTCTCCTCCTGTGCATTTATGCCATGGAGGTATTTAAACATCTCTATCATATCTCCTCTATCCCGCCTTTCTTCTAACGTATACATATTAAGATCTTTAAGTCTGTCCTTATATATTTAATAATGAAGACCACTAACCATTTTAGTAGCCATGCTCTGCACTGACTCCAAGCTGTTTATGTCCTTTTGAAGGTGCAGTCTCCGAAATTGCACAATACTCCAAATGAGGTCTCACATAAGACTTAAACAGAGGCACTATCACCTCCTTTTTCATGATGGCCATTCTTCTCCCTATGCACCAAAGTATCTTCTTGCTTTTGTATCGCCTTTTCTACCTGTTTAGCCATTTTAAGATTATCAGAAACATTCATGCCCAGGTACTGCTCTTCTTATATGGACAGAAGTACTTCACCCCATACTGTACCTCTCCCTTGGATTTCTGTAGCCCAAATGCCTGACCTTGCATTTTTTAGCTTTAAACCTCGGCTGCCAAATTCTTGACCATTCTTCAAGCTTTGTTAGATCCCTCCTCAGGTTATGTACTTCTTCCTGAGTGTCTACTCAATTACCTTACATGACAGCCCTTCCACGATATCACTAACAAAAATATTAAAAAGAATTGGATCAAGGACAAATCCCTATGGCACACCACTGGTAATATCATTCTCCTCAGAATGAGCTCCATTTGCATGTACCCCTTGTCACCCCCCTCTCAATCAACTTCAGACCCAGTCAGACACTTTCGATTCCATTCCTAGGGTGCTCATTTTATTTATTAGTTGCCTCTGCAGCATGGTGTCAACGGCTTTACTGAAATTAAGTACATCACTTCTGGGGCAATCCTTGATCCAATTCTTCGGTTGACCTGTCAAAGAAATTAGATTTGTCTGACAAGACCTGCCTTTAGTAGAACCATGCTGCCCCAGATCCTGCAACCAATGGACTCCAGAAACCTCAATATCCTCTGGTTTAGCAGTATTTCCATTAATTTACTCACCACAGAGGCCAGACTAATCGGTCTGTAGTTCCCAAACTCATTATTTCTGTTTTTGTTTAGAGACTATATATATCCTTCTCCAGTCCTCTGGGATCACTCTTGACTCTAAAGAAGCATGAAAAAGGTCAGAGAGTAGAGCTACTAGAACTTCCCCAAATTCCATCAATACTCTCGGATGTATCTCAACTGGGCCCATCACTTTTATCTACTTTTAGACATAGATTTGTTGTTTCAAGCCACACAGTGAGTTGTGGTAATAGTGGGATTTATGCCCATGGTTCCAAATGTTACAGCTCTCTAATAACTTACTTATATTTTCATCAAAAACAAGAACTAGATCATTCACCTTACCTACAATTCTTACATTTTCTTACTTGAACACACAATTGGTTCCTTTGAGTGCTTAAATATGTCAAGTATATGCAAATCACTTGCATGCATGTATACCTATGAATTAAATGCATGTACAATTGATTTGTGTGCTTAATAAAGTTCTAGCGTGTATTCAATAGGTGCCCAATTCTGTTCCCTGAATAGCGGGGATGGACGTCCCAATGGAATGTCCATCCCCGCTATTCATTCCTTCCCCTGCTGGCGTTTAACCTCCCCACCAGTTGTGCAGGGAAGTTAGACGGGGATGGGAAAGGGGCGGCTTGGGGCGGAGTCTGGACGAGTGGTGGGCGGTCGCTGGCCCTGGATGTACAGGGCTGATTCTAATGTCGGCCCTATACATCCAGGGCTGGCAACATATGCGGGGAAGGTATTCCACCTCCATGGTGGAATAACTTCCCTGGATATTTTTTTTGTGTGGCCAGGGCACGGATGGGGCAGTGGGGTGCAAGAGGACTTTCCCCACAACCCGACCCTGGCTTTAGGAGGCCAGATCGGGGATCGGGCGGCTGGGAATAAGCACTTTCATCCAGCAGCTGGCATCGTGGCTTTTAAATGCAGCTGCAGTGCCATGGCAACTGGACGCCATGGCACTGCGGCTCCATTCAAAAGCTCTGACTGAGTTAGTCGGGCTTGTCATGTACATTCAGGCTGGGCTGAATCGCAGTTACGGCCTGCACATACATGACTGATCATGATTCTGATCCCGTGGGGCTAGACGACCCCCTATGTATGTCCGGTCAAACCAGATGTACAGAGGAGGTGTACATCCAGGATGGAATGAGCCTGTATGTGAAACGAATGTGAAAAAAAACAAACATTGGGAAAAATTCTTTAAATTGAACATGAACTGTATTTTTGGCCATGAGCACTCCTATATCTTACCTAACTGGTAAAATTCTTCTAAGGCATGTGCAAAATAATGTCTGGCATGCATCTTTAGCAAATTTACTGCTGCTACTTAGCTGCTTGAGCCTGATCAAGACAAGACACACTTGTTGAGAAGATCACAGTTATATTGTTAAAAAAAAAAGTAGAGAAAATACAATTTTGCATAGATGAGATGGGAATAAAAAGCTCCTGCTCTGTAGATCTCATTCAACCATATTCCAAAACATCAAAAGTCACAATAGCATAAAAGTTGAAGTTGTCTCTTGCAGCAACTTCCAGTTGGGGTGCTGTGGACAAATGGTAGACTCTTCTGTCGTAGTATGCCCAGTACAAGCCTTCTAAAGGAAAACACTTCCTACTAAAGTTCCCAATGAGGAAATCTATTTATTTATTTTACATTCTCTTATCTAGAGTACAGAGAAATCAAGGCAGTGAGAGATGGCAGAAGATAGACATCAACACATATTTGAGTAGTTCAAAAAAGTGCTGCCATCTTTTGCACAACAAACTAAATTTCTAAACAGTAAGTTGACAGAGCACAAAGGTCTTTGCTGCCATTGGCATTGTTAGTGGAAGAGCAGACTAGATAGGCCATGTGGTCTTTTTCTGCCGTCATGTTTCTATGTTTCTAAAGATCACAGTAGGCATTCTGAGACTTGAGATTAAACAGGAATCAGGTCTTCAAAGGCTTTTTTGAGCTGATCTAATTTTTGGTTTGAGTGCAGAGATTTTTCTTTGTATTTCAAGGCCTTGGTATACTATAATATCCAGCCATTATAGGGTCTACACTACAGGGTGATTATAAAGATGAGCATAATCAGATGAGAGTTCCCTTCTCAATCATGGTAGTCAGATTCCTCCCTGGGTTGTTACCTTAAATGTGCCCTTTTCTCACCTATCATGCCACCCTTTCAAGCACTTTATTGACACAGTGTGTGGCATGTTGACTGTCCTTTCCAGGAGCTTTCTGTTCTCATTTTACCTCCTCTCCTGGATTCCAATAGCTCTGCCACTTTTCTCTTCACTGCCAACAAGCAACTTTTTGGGCCAGCCTTTCTTTGCTTTAGTTTTGAAGCTAGAAGCTAAAGGCAGGAAGGAACTGGAACTAAACATTTCTGGTTTAGCGTACACATGATACTTAGGGGTATGTTTACTAAAGTGCGGTAAACGTGAATAACGCGGGTTGTACGACATTAACGATCGTAAGAGCAGTATAACGCGCGGAATCACTCACCAATGACCGTTAACGTCATACTACGCGCGTTAACCGTAGTTAACGATTGTAAAGCCCCGCGGCGCGTTAAAACATCACAAAAGGTGGAAAGTGGGCGGAGAGAAGGGGTCAATGGGTGGAGAGTGGGCGGGGAGAGGCTCCCCTCACAATAACGCGCTGAATTTCAGAGCTCAATTCCAACGCGAATGAAAACCTGTCGTTAAAGGCATATTAAAGGGAAGAGAAACCATTTCCGTCAGCAATGTACAGCAAAACCGGGGAAACCCACAAAACGTGAGCAGTGTGATACATGTGCACTGAACAAAATAGCAAATAGAAATGGAAAATGACCACAACAACATCCTAAAAAACTATAATCCATCTGGTCAACAGTGATATTAATGGGCAACCATACAAAACACTCCCAGGAAAGCTCCAAAAAAACCAAAATGAGTTTTGGAAAGGTCCACGGAGCGTAGACCCTTCCAAAGATCATTCCCTAATTGTAATTATGAGCGTTCCTGGGAGTGTTTTCTATGGTTGCCCATTAATATCACTATTGGCCAGCTTGGATACCTTTCTATCCCCTTATTCCGAGGTCATATTCGGGGTTTATGTGCACTTATGTCTCCATACAAGGTGAATGAGCCCACAGTACAAATGTGCAGAGCAGGGTTTTTGACTCTTTCGGCCAGGTGTCCTATCTCCAGGGACTGCACTGTCTCTGTGGCCACAGTGTGGTGCAGCGGACACAGCCAGTACCTGTAGGACCAGAGGGTCACAGGTTCAAAGCCCAGCTGGGGCTACATCCAATCCAGTCCACATATTTTTCCCACAACTGTACCGTGATTATAATGACAAACCTTTATTGCTGAGAACATACGCATGGTTAATACGCCTATATTTTACCCCACCAAGCACAGACACCATAAACAGGTGCATTACCTAGAGCAGAGTCCCCCAAATGCAGTCCTGGAGGGCCACACACCATTCAGGTTCCATGCTGCCACGAATAAAGATGCCTGTGCTGCATATCTATGCACCACTCCCATGGTATGCAGATGTAGCTCATGCGTATTACTCAGAGACAGCATGAAAACCCGAACAGTGTTTGGCACACCAGGACTGGAGTTGGGAACCGCTGCCGTAAAGCAGCAGCCAACAGGGCCAGACACACCCACACCCACACCCACAGGCCCCATTGGCTCATGCCTCCTGGAGAGGCAGGACATTGGGCCCTGCGTGCATCTCCCAATGCTACCACATGCATACCCTAGCAATGTCACCCTACACCTGGGTATACGGTACACACCTATCAAACGTTTCCTATGAGTACTGGCAGATAGCAAGTCCTACGTTAAGCACAGTATGCTCATTGAGCTCCATCATAACAATCTTTCTGATGTCTGCGGTGTGTGCTACAGGTCAGGTCTCTGACAGTGTTTACCACCCTGGGGAGTGACACCCAACAGTATTGCGGACCATATCCATGCCTGTACCGTGCCCAGGACTGGTGTGGTGGGCAGGGCTGCTGAACCCCTCTACAGTAGCACAATGCTGGCATAGGTGTCGGAGTGTGTGTCTGTCTCTACAGTGTGTGGTGGCTGCACCTTCCACTGCCCACACTGCCCACACTGCACCTTCCACTGCCCACACTGCCAGCACTGTTGCCAGTATTGGCCTGCCAATGTGCATAATGAGGAGCAAGGTACCATGGGTATAGCCCAGACAGGGTGGTCTGGGCAGGCTGCATCTGCACAGCGCATAGGGCACTGACTGCGGCATATTAGTGCCCGGCCACCACCTACACAGACAGGGTGACTGCTGTATGTCCTGCAGGGAGATCAATCTCACCCTGACTGTGCAGTGACCACAGCATGGCTAGGCATCCCCATAGTGCTATATGGTATTTCCCTCATGTGATAGATATGGGTGTCCAGGGGCCCAGTCACTGATCTATCTGCTTGCTGTGTATGCTGACATCCCAGTTCTGGGTGCATGCATCTCCACTGGGCACATGCACTATGGACTAACTAGCAGACTGTTTGCAGCTGGTATGTGTCTTGATGGAGTGGCTTGCAGGGTGCAGTGGCTGATGGCTTGCAGCAGGAGAATATCAGATAGTGGTGGGGTGCAGCTTACCATATCCAGGCCTAATGTCTGTCTGCTATTGTGTTATGGATGTGTACAGAGCTGCATTGACTGCCCTGTGGGGTGTCTGTTCCTCAGCAGGACCGGGGTTGATGTTCCCCTCTACTGCCACCTTTGCAGGGAGGTTGAATGTGGATCTATTGATAGGAGACCCTGTTTGCCACCCTCGGCCCTGGGGGAGGGGGGTGGTGGTACATGGCCCACCTAGGGGTCCATGGGGGCTACACCTGACTGAAACAGACAGAGATATCCAAGGTGTTTCTGCAGAAACTACCTATCTCACACATTAACACTGCTTTGGACCTCCGCCATGGCCTCTTTTAGCCATGGGCGGTGCTGTGGACCTGGTGCTGGGCGCCTCACTGCACTCTCAGGGTGAGCACAGTACCTGCACAATGTGACGGTGTGTAGCTACTCTGTGCCAATAAAACACATGGTCAGTACCCCCTACCAGGCCTAGGTGCTGTGGGGGTGCACATGGTCAGTTCCCCCTACCAGGCCGAGGTGCTGTGGGGGTGCATTCCCCATGGTGTGTATCTGTGGACAGTTGATTTGCATGTGCAGTGCATCATGGGTGTGCCTGGCACAATCCAACCCTGTGAAGATTCAGCACCTGCTCACAGGCTCTAATAAACCATAGGCCATCACACTTACATCTGTTAGCATAATTCATAGGTGCAAGACACCCTAAAGAGTCTGTAATATAAAGTGCCCATGCTGGTAAAAACACACGTACCCACGCACGATTATACGCACGCACCAACGCACGTGGCTACGCCCATACCAACGCACGCAGCCACGCACGCACCAACGCACGTGGCTACGCACACTGTGCGGGTGTGTTTCTGACAACACTACTGAACATAAAGAAAAACATGCCTCCTCATTCCCTATGTAACGTACAGGGTGATGCCTTGGCCAGCCTTCTGTGTTAGGCACACTGGGGACTCGAACCTATGCTGCCTGTAACAGCAGTCAGTGCAATAACCATTGTGCTACAGCTCTGTTTCCATGATTTGTGTCTGTACGCCTGTTTAAGATTAACGCGCGGTAACGCGCCACGGCGCCCTGTAACGCTCGTTAGTTTTTGGAACGCGCGTTAGTGGTAACGATGTACCGCCCGTGTCCTTATTTGGGGTTTCTGTCTCTATCGCGGCTCCTAACGCGACTTGCACTAACGCACTTTAGTAAACATACCCCTTAGTCTTTTTAAGGCTAGGTAACATTTTCATGCTATTTAGCAATTGCATTTTCCAGGTAACACGGCAGCACAGATACTGTTTAGGTGAAACGTTTTACCGTGTTTACCCTAAAACTGATTGTATCACATGTGTTATCTGATGCAGGGCCCATTTTATTCCTATGGACGTTGAGGCAGATAGCACATGCTAAATATTAGTAAAAGGAGCCCTACATCATGTTTTACTATGCACATTAAAATTTTTCTGACTCATATGCTAAAAAGAATTTTGTGTGCATTTTATTACATAGCTTCCTAAGATTACAGGATGCCACTGCCGGTTCATCATGGCAGCAGTTTAATCCTCAGCGCGCATCACAAATAAACTCTTTCCAGTTGTTTGTCCAGAAGCATTTTGTTTGTTGGGCTGATGGCTTGTTTCTATTCAGGTAGTGAGAAAAATGTTCACTCAACAGAAGAAAAGAGCTTTGAGGTCAAAGAAATAAATTTGATTTGAGATTTCTCTTGACATCTCTCTGGCAGCCTAGTTTATTGAACTCAAAAGTGCCTGAGCACAAAGTCAGAAATACATATTGAACAAACTAATGAAGTGAGAACTTGTAAGGTGCAAAAGCACTGAAGTGCCAGGAAAATGCTGGCGTTGTGGAAAGAACCGTAAACAAGCGAATTCTGGGCCCATGTAAGGAGGAGAATTATTACGAGCATTGCAAAGTCTGGAAAAGATGGTTCTGGGAATGGGATTTCTGACCAGTGTTTCCCAAACAAGCTCCTCTGTTCTATTAAGAGGTAATTTTAGAACAGGTCAAGTAGGTGGGGAGGACATGTGGGCAAGTTTTGGACTGTTTTATAAAAACACATACAGTAGGTGCTTATGTACTAGGGACAAACTGGCAGAAATTGCAGCTGGATTGCAGCCGTGAACATTATCGCCTGCTTGGGAACAGCCGTAAATGCTGGTATGCAGAGAATATACAATAGCAGCTATTTTATAACCTATGCACCTAAATTGTGACTCCACACATGTTTCACCTCAACTCCATCCCAGAATATCCCAACACCACCAAAGAAGAAGACCAGCAATGAGATGGACTGATATAGTAACAGCAGCATCACCATGAGTCAATGTCAACTTGATGGCACTTAACAACAACAACAAATAAGATTGTGTTCGTTTTCACTGCCAACTGAATTATTATAGAAAATGATTTGCTTAAATTCTTTTATTTTCACTGCCACCTGAAATATTATAAAAAAAAGATTTTCCTCTCTATATGCAGTCTAGCATCCCTCTGACTGGCCACTGCCTTGTCACGTTGTTTCGCCATATTGAGATCCTCATACCATTATCAACCCAAGGTCCCTCTCCATGCACACCAGCCTCTTGACCCAATATTGGATATTTATTTATTTGTTTGTTTTTATATACCAAGCTTTTTCAGATCAGTGCGGTTTACATATAACATGAACAATAAACTGGTTTACATAGAACAAGTTACATGGAACAAATTTACATCAAATTGCCATTAACATGAACAGTTAACAGTGACATGAAACAAATTTACATCAAATTGGCATTAACATGAAGAGTTAACAGCAACATTAGAAACATCAACGGGTTTGTGTAGGACAGATTAACTTGGGTAGGAACCAATGGAGAACAGATGTATACTAGCGTTAAGGGTGGTAGCTAAGTGTTAAGTGATAGTTATCGGTTAATCGTAGGACTTGTTTAGAGTGGCTGGTTGTAAGCTAATTGGAATAGGTATGTTTTTAGTGCCTTCCTGAAAGATGTAAGGTCTAGGTTGGCTCATATTGCAGGGGGTAAGGCATTCCAATGAGTTGGTGCAAATAAAGAAAATGCATGATTCTTAGTCGATTGGGTACAAGACCTTACTGCTGAGGGGATGACGAGAGTGTTCACCATGCATGATCTCCTAGTTCTAGTCTCCGGCATGCATTGTATGAGTTTTGTGAGCGAGGTTGCAGACATTCCGTGAAGGGTTTTGAAGGTGAGCAGGAGGGCTTTGTAAATCAGGCAACTTGCAATGGGGAGCCAGTGAAGCTGAATCAGTCGGGGAGTGATGTGGTCATATCTGGATGCAGAGAGGATTGTTCAGGCAGCTGTGTTCATGGCTAGTTGTAATGGTTGGAGAGCATGTTTTGACATACCATGGAAGATGATGTTGGAGTATCTAAATCAGGAAAGATGAGGGCTTGTGATACAGAGCAGTAGTCTGAGTACTCAAGGAGAGGGCGAAGATGCCGGAGGGTTCTCAGCTTATGGTAGACTGCTTTGGAAACATTTTGAATGTGGGCCTCCAAATTCAGATGTTGGTTGATTGTAATTCCCAGATAACAAACTTCTTGCTTGGTTATGAGGTTGAAGTCTTTCACCCTGAGGGAAGTAGGCAGGGTAAAGTTGGGGTCTTTGCTTATGAATAGTACCTCCGACTTTTTGCTGTTGACCATCAGATTGTGGGTCACAAGCCAATCTGAGACTGCATTGAAGCATTCTGCTATGGAGGAGTAGTCAGGGCTGTCTACGAGGAATGGGGTGTACAGCAATACATCGTCGGCATAGATGTGGTAGAGCACGTTGAACAATTGAATAATGGCACAGATTGGCTGAATATATATATTGAAGAGTAGGGCTGAGAGGGATGATCCTTGTGGGACTCCTTGTGTCTGTTGGAATGGTCCAGATGATTGATTATCTATGCAGACATATTGTAGCTGATAAGTATGATTTGAACCAGTCAAGAGCTAGGTTTCTTATGCCTTTTTGATACAGGCGGGTGAGAAGGAGATTGTGGTTGACTGTTTCGAAGGTGGAGGCAATTTCCATGAATATGAAGATGAATCCATGTTTCTTCTTGTCCAAGCCTGTGTGGAGTCTGTCCAGGAGAGTCATAAGAAGGGTTTCCACACCATGCTGCTGACGGAATCCATGCTGTTGCTGGTCCAGAAGTGCATAGGAGTCGAGATGATCCTGGGTTTGTTGTTGGATGATCTTTTCTATGATTTTGGTTAGGAAGGGGAGGCTTGAGATAGATCTGTAGGACTTGATCTCTGTAGGGTCAAGCTTGTTATTCTTGATCAGAGGTCTGATGGAGGCGGTTTTCAGTGGTGGAGGAAGGATGCCTTTAGATAGTGATAGGTTAGCGATTCTGGCAATGACTGGGCTGAGGTAGGTTCGTGTTTGTTTGATCTAAAATGCTGGACATGGGTCCACTGGGGAGGTAGTGGTGTTGATCCCTCTGATGATCCTCTCTATTTATTCAGTTGGGAATGGATAGAAGGATTTTAGTGTAGGTAAAAGTGTGTAACTGGAAGTGGGAAGGTGCTTGGATGAGCATTTAAGTTCAACACAGACTGAGTTGGTCGTTGTTGATGATGTTTTGCTTTGAAAGTAGGTAGCAAAGGCTTCTGGACTTGGAGTGTTTATTGTTTTTTGCGTGGATGTATCTTTTGTAAGCGATTTAACGAGGCTGAAGAGCTCACAGGGTTTATTAAGGGAGCACATGAGGGTACTGGTGTGATGTTCTTTTCTTTTTTGATTGACAGTTATTCGATGTTATTGTAATTTATTCAGATAAGCAGCTTGGTCACTGATATGCCTGGAGCATTGCCAGCAGTGTTCAAGCTCTCTGAGATGCACTAGTGATTCACGCAGGTCAGCGGTAAACCATACAGCTGTGTGGTTTTAGTAGGTGGGTTTAGTGGATGGTGAAAGGAATGCAGCTCTGGAGAGCTGGTTGTTCCAGCTGTCTAATAGTTTTTCCAGGTTGTTAGAGTTGGAATTGAGGTGATGAAGAGTGTTGTTGAGGAAAGTTTCTTTGTTGAAGTGTCTGAAGCGGTGGTGAACATGAGAGTTTGAAGCGGTAGATTGCTGTTCTTCTCTGTTATGTGGAATGTCAAAGAGGATGGCATTATGGTCGGACCATGGCACTAGATGTACATGTGGTGAGTTCTGGTTGCATGAGGTGTTAAGAGGTAGTGGGGCAAAGATAAGGTCCAGGGTGTTACCTCCAATGTGGGTAGGAGTGTGGATGATTTCATGAAAGTCCAGCGCAGCCATTGCGTCAAGGAATGCTGTGGAGTGTTTGGGAGGGAGTGAGGGGAGGTTAAAGTCACCAAGGAACCAGCATCATTTCCACCGGGTATTGTTGTTACATGCTAGATCTAGGATTGTGGCCAGCTCATTGGTACTTGGGGAAAGTGGGTGGTAAAGGAGACAGATCGCTAAGGTCTTATTGGAGTTTGGATGCTGTCTAGATTGGTAGAGCTTTGAGTTAAGGTGCATTGGAAGTGGGAGGTTGCTTCTGGTTATTATGAGGACCCCACCTCCTCGCCGGTTCATTCTGGGACAGCTGAAGAGGTCATAGCCAGGTGGTTTTAGCTGGTTGGTGATCACTGTATCTGTGTTGGTTAGCCAGGTTTCAGTGACGAAGAGCAGGTCCAAATTCTGTTGGTTCATATAATCAGTGAGGACAGGCCGTTTAGTATGGATAGATCGAGCATTAATTAGCATGCAGTTGAGGCTCTCCTGGCATGGGGTCTTGCATCTCTTAGATTTCTCCAGGGGTTGACAGGTTATGTGATTCAGACATTGATGGCTTACAAAACGAGGTAGTCTGTTGTGGTGGTGGGGGGTCATCAAAGCTTCTGCGCCCAAGGTTTCTGACTGTGGGAATTAGGCCTTGGAGTTGTTCTAATGACCCTGCCCATGTTATAAGTTGAGCTATGCAGAGGAGATGAAGGGTGAATTTGAGACCCCCTGCCATAGTGGGGGTAAGCCCACACCTAAACAATCAGACTTAGTATGAAAAAGGCTAACCCACCGATCCTTCAAAGGTAATAAGATGTAGATAGACCCTGCTTGAAAAAGGTAATAGTGTAAATACAATGTAGATAGTTTCCCCAGTTGTTTCCATGTTGATTTCCCTGTTTATTGTAAAGTTTACAACTCAGAATGCCTGTGTTGTATAGTTGACGTTGAATGTAAACCGCACTGATCTGAAAAGCGCGGTATAGAAGAACTGTTAAATAAATAAATAAATAAATAAATAAAGCCAAGAGAATGATGAGTCACCTGAGAGGGATCCGACGGTGCCACAGAGCGCTGTACAAGCTTAGGCTGAGTAACTATTGGAGGTAGCTTATCTCGCTGGGAGAGTTGCTTTATCATCTGGAGAGTTTTGACTGCTAAAGCAGAAGGTTGCTGGTGGAGGGATTACGTATATGCAAGGTCTCTATACTGCGGGCAAGAGTTAACATTATGAGAGGACAGTGGTAGGAATAGTCTGTTCTAGGAATCTTCTGTTCTGTTTAGACGCCTATGCTCCACGCCTAAGGGCCACACCAAAGGGCCCTCTGGGGAGGCCCTCAGGCACGGGCCTGCCAGGCGCGGTCACACCTTGGAGCTGGAGCAGAGTTTAAAAGTCGCTGCAGCAGCCTGATTGGCCTCACTGGGCAGATCGGGGAGGAGCGATCCTTCCTGCTCTACTCCCCGATGTTGATCAGTCTGCTGGTGCTGGTGTAGGGGTGCTGGTGGCTCTTCTGCATGCCTCGGAGCTGGAGCAGTTTTTAAAAGATGCTGCTGCAGCCTGATTTGCCTCACTGGGCAGATCGAGGAGGCGCGATCCTTCCCGCTCTACTCCCCAACGTTCATCAGGCTGCCGGTGCTGGTGTGGGGCTGATGGCTGCTCTTCTGTGCACCTCGGAGCTGGAGAAGAGTTATACTTGGGATGCAGAAATCCAAAGGAGCTATAGGAACAGGGGGCAAGAGGTTGGTGTGCACAGGCCAGGAGAGAGACCTTGGGGTGATAGTGTCTGAGGATCTCATGGTGGCAAAACGATATGACGAGGTGGTAGCAAAAGCCAGAAGGATGCTTGGCTACATACAGCAGAAGGAAAGAGGTAATAGGCCCTTGGACAGGTCAATGATGAGGCTTCATTTGGAGTACTACATTCAGTTTTGGAGACCATACCTTACAAAAGATATAAAAAGACATAAAACAGTTTAGAGGAAGGCACCTGGTTTTCTAGTGATTTGGAGCCTATCCTATAAGACGTATGAGAAGAGACATAAGAATATAAGAACATAATATAAGATATGTTATATTGGGTCAGACCAAAGTTTATCAAGCCCAGTATCCTGTTTCCAACAGTGGCCAATCCAGGTCACAAGAACTTAGCAGGTTCCCGGCACACAGGCTCCACAATGCTTATCTCAGGGTTGTGGGTCCTTTTTAAAAACATTTTATGGACCTTTTTCCCAGGAACTTGTCCAAACCTTTTTTAAACCCAGCTACCCTAACAGCTTTTACTACATTCTCTGGTAACGAAATCCAGAGTTTGACTGCGCATTGAGTGAAAAAATATTTACGCTTATTTGTCTTAAATAGGTTACATTGTAGCTTCATTGCGTGTCCCCCTAGTCTTTCTACTTTTTGATAGTGTAAACAATCGATCTATGTTTAGCTGTTCCACTCCATTCATTAATTTATAGACCTCTATCATATCTCCCCTCAGCCGTCTCTTTTCCAGGTTGAAGAGTCCTAGCCTTTTAAGCCTTCCTCATAAGGGTATCTTTCTATCCCCTTTTCTAATTCTGCTATATCATTTTTAAGATACAACAACCACAATTGCACAAAATATTCAAAGTGCAGTTGTATCATGGAGTGATACAGAGGCATTATAACATCCTCTGTTTTATTGTTCATTCCTTTCCATATGATACCTAGCATTCTACAGTATTTGCATTCTTGGCTGCTGCTGCTCACTGGGCAGAGGGTTTCAATGTGCTATTCAGGATGACGCCTAAATCTTTTTCCTGGGTGATGGTTCCTGATGTGGAATCTTGCATTGTGTAACCATAGTTTGGTGGGTTCTTTCCTAGGTGCATAACTTTGTACTTGTCCACATTAAATGTCATCTGCCATCTGAATGCTAGTCTTCCAATTTATCAATGTCCTCTTGCACGTTTTCACAATCCTCATGGGTTTTAACAACTTTGAATAATTTTGTGTCATTTTGTGTCATCTTGAAGACTTAAATATGTATACTTTAGAGGAGAGGAGGGACGGGGGATTTGATACAGACACTTAAATACTGAAAGAGTATTAATGAACAAACAAACATTTTTGAAAGATGAGGGAGCTATAAAACCAGAGGACATGAAATGAAACTGCAAAATCAGGAAATACTTTTTCACAAAAAGGGTGGTGGATGCCTGCAATGTCCTTCCGATGGAGGTGCTGGGGGCAAAAACAGTGACGGAATTCAAAAAGGTATGGGATAGACACAGAAGATCCCTTTATAGCAAGAAGATGGAATCAAAGCAAACTTTACTATTAGACTTTATGAGAGGGGCGTAACTGCACAGAGCGGTGGGTACAACTCTAAACAAAGGCATAGAGATGTAACCTGCATGGAACGGCAGGTACAATGCTAGTCACTCTACTGGGCAAACTAGATGGACCACGCTATCTGTTATCATTTACTATGTTGGAGGATAATTTATGTTTATGTTTATTTCATTTGATAAACCGCCCTTCTGTAACAATCAAGGCGGTGTACAGTATACAAATAGTCAGGGAAGGGCCCAAGGCCAGTGAAATGGAAAAGAAAATTTACAGTCTTTGATAGGAGAGTAAGAGAGAAGAGAGAGACAAGACTGGACGTAGGAAATTACAGCCTCGGCTCGGCAATTTCAAAGCAACTCACCCAGACAAATTGGTCGAGCTCAAAACTGCCCTTCTCTGCCCTAGCAAAATTGTGCACCAGAGCTGCCTGTATCCAGGAGGGACAATTTATACCAGTCCTGGATTTCTGACCACCCCCATCCTGATACATTGTGGGAGCCACAGTGCTGATTTCAATGGATCAAGTACTACGGTATAAATGCCACACTGCTTTGGAATATAAAGTCAAAACTAGAACTGCCCACAAAGTCTTACATCTGGAACTGGACAACTTAGCAGGTGTCCAGAGTACATATTTAGTTTGTGGTAGAAAAACAGCTCTGCATTTATTTTTCAAGTTTATGTGTGCTATTTTGTCCCTGCCTCCAAATAGAATGTGCAAAAGCAGCCAGTGATTTCAGTCATGTACTTTGCAAGTGGTAATTTTCAAAGGCAAACAATGTAGGTGATTTATCTCTGAAAACTGACTGTAGTGTACATGGGTTAAAAGTGCCAGTGTACAATGCAAATAATGTGGGCTAGGCAAACCAGTTCTCCCCCTTCCCACGAAACATTTTATTTGTCCACAATCTCAATGTAGAAACATCCCTGTAGGACTGAGTACAATGGATATCAGAGTGTTGTTTGCCAGGGCAGGTACAAAGCCCCCCCCCCCCCCAGTCAAGCCTTCAGTCTTACACCTCAATCTGTTAATTTACAGAGACCCCTAGTCCACCCCCTTAGCTGAGGTTTTGATAGACAAATTCAAAAATCATGATCGTCCCAACACTGCCTCTCCCAGAAATGATTGTATATTCATAAGGAAGAAAATGTCCAAAAGCACTTTACCCAGGTATAGGACCTATCTGAAAATGACCCACCTTCCCTGCAGGTAAAAGAATGTACCTATGGTTCTTTGAGTTTGTGTGGTGTCAAGGCCTATTGGTTGCATTAACTGTTGTTGCTCTTTGCCACATCCATAGGCGATCGTCTAGTTTGCCTGATGATTAAGCCAGCTCGGTTTGCTGCAGCAGACTAGAGAGGTCAGCATAGACCTAGGAATCTCCAGACCATAGCAATAAATCAAAACAACAGGAAAATATGCAAATTAGCCCAAAACATAATTTTACATCGGGCTTTGATCAAGCACATTAATATAAACACACATGCAAAGATACTCCCAGCCCCGGGTAGTGCAGTGCTTTATGTTTCCTGTTAAGTTCTCAGTTTTAATTAGATGTGTTTATTTTTCAGAATCTCTGTTAAAGATTATGACAGGGCTTTTGCCAGAACGAAAAATCCTTTGGAACTGTACGAACTACAAATTCGGCTAGTCAAGAATCTGTGTGAATGTTCTGCATATCTCTTTGTTATTTCTTCAAAGCAGGAAGCTATATCTGCGTGTGCGTTTATGTATACACTAGATTTACACAGATAGCTGATGTGAAGGCAGCTTTAGAAAGGCCGTGTTGGTGATATCTTGGACGTCTCAGTGAAAATATCTGAAAATCAGTAGAAGGGGCAGCAGAGAATGTGGGCAAGTGTGTCTTGTAAAATCAGCTATTCCCTGCCCCGAAATATACATGTGTCTACGAGACAAAAAGGAAAAATGGGGATATGCAGAGTGATGGTCCATGTGCAAGTTTTCAACTGATTTTAGAGACCTGTACATGTCAGATTTGTTCGTCTGCCATTCCAAGAACATAAACATACCCGCAGCCATATTTTAGAATACACGTCCCAGTCTGCCATTTTGAAAACATGATTGTGCAGCAGTATTGGAGGTAGGACAGATGCTTTTTCACTTACTGCCACAATTTTATGAAGGAATGAAAAATATCAGGAGTGAGGGGGCACTCCGCTCTTTGTTTTACAGTTGTTGAATTACCAAAACGTGAACTTCTCTGAGATCCATTTGTGCCCTGGAGCAGGTATAGGCGATGGATGTCTCTAACTTCTACTTGATACGTGCAGCACCAATCTAAAATCAGACGCAGATGTATATCCTTTCTGGCCTACTATGGGTATGCCCCTGGTACGCCCCTATGCTACTTCGATATGATCATGCCAGATATGGGCAGATTTTGGGCTTTCTAAATGGGCTCTGAAGACATCCATATGATTTTGCATCTGAATGAGCATCTACAGATGTGGAAACCATGAATAGGGCTTCTAAAATGACCCTCAAAGGCACACCTTTCTTGTTCTTTTTGAAGAACCATGTATACTAGAGATGAGATGGTACATTTCTGGAGCACTACAGATGCTGTGTGTAGTTGGGGTGAGAAGATAGGGAGTTTGTAATAGAAGCTTCTTGGTAATTTTATGCTGCCGGGAGTCTCCACCCCCTCTCCAGCTCCCGCCCAATCCGGGCGGTGGGAGCCCGAAATCGAAGCAGCCGCCGGGGATAAAAGCGGCGTCCCTGCCTGCAGGGACGCCGCTGCCGGGAGTCTCCACCCCCTCTCCAGCTCCCGCCCAATCCGGGCGGTGGGAGCCCGAAATCGAAGCAGCCGCCGGGGATAAAAGCGGCGTCCCTGCAGGGCGCGCCCGCGCCTGGCGGGCCCGCGCCTGAGGGCCTCGCCAGAGGGCCCTTTGGCATGGCCCTTAGGCGCGGCACGAAGGCGAAAAGTAGAAAACATCCTAGGAATTCAGCGGCACCGACTGCATACCAACGGATCCCGACAGAGGAGCAGACCGAGGAGGACAGCAAAACCGCAAGTAAAACTCTCACAGAACATAACACATCACACACTACCAAACGCCCTCTTCAACAACACACTCCATAAAAGCTCCGACCTCCCCCCCACGGAACAGGCTCCCGCACCAAGGCGACTGCCACAGGTCCAGCTCCACATCCACGGGACAGGCTCCCTCCACGGGACAGGCTCCCGCACCGCAACAGATCTAGCTCCACACCCACGGGACAGGCTCCCTCCACGGGACAGGCTCCTGCACCAAGGCGACCGCCACAGATCCAGCTCCACATCCACGGGACAGGCTCCCTCCACGGGACAGGCTCCCGCACCAAGGCGACCGCCACAGATCCAGCTCCACATCCACGGGACAGGCTCCCTCCACGGGACAGGCTCCCGCACCGCAACAGATCCAGCTCCACATCCGCGGGACAGGCTCCCTCCACGGGACAGGCTCCCGCACCAGGGCGACTGCCACAAGTCCAGCCCCACATCCACGGGACAGGCTCCCTCCTAGGGACAGGCTCCCGCACCCATGCGACTGCCACAGGTCCAGCTCTACATCCCCGGGACAGGCTCCCGCAACAAGTACAGCTCTCCCCAAAGCAAACAACAGACGAAGACCTAAGGAGTCAGGCGTCACCCTATCAGAACATCACAAACTACCAACATGCACACCACATACTTCCTCCCTCTATACCTACTAGTCACACAACTCCTCCCACCGACCACACACCTCCACTACCCTCAAACAAACACACCATGGTACCCTCCAACTGCACTGCCATATCTCGGCCCACAACACACACACAAAGAGACACTCGCAAACTCCCAAGCAAAGAGACCAAACAGACACAAATCAAACACCAACACCGGCTCAAAGGAAGCACATGTAGCAACAACCTCTTCCACAAAGACAACAACAATTGAGCTCATAAACGCCAGATCCGTCTGCAACAAGATACACACTCTGGTAGACCACATAGAAGAGCGACAGCCCGACATAATATGCATCACAGAGACATGGCTCAACCCTACCGACAGTGTACTACTCAACCAACTAGTACCGAACAACTACTCAGCATACAACTGCCCACGCACCCACAAGCGTGGAGGAGGAGTCCTAATAATAGCAAAAACAAAACTCAAGTTCAAGACACAGAACCTCACAGATACACAGCAGTGTAACACAATTAGCATCAAGAACAAGAATATTGCAATCTGCCTAACCTACAGAGCACCCCGTGCTCCACCCGATGAACTAGCCTTCACACTCGAAGAAGCCTGTGCCATAACAGCAAACAACAAACCAGCACTACTAATCGGAGACTTCAACCTCAAGTCCGCCAATACAAAAGATGCAGAGGCCTTCCTTCAAGCAATGACCTCACTTCAATTCACACAGATAGTCAATGCACCAACACACAGACTTGGATCATCCCCAGACCTCATCTTCGCATCAAACTACCTAACTTCAAGAGACCTAATTTCTACACCCACCATCACCCCAGTACCATGGTCTGACCATTACTTAATCGAGATGAAACTGCAATCACAAGAAGACCAGAGAAGCGAAAGAGCGAACATCCCACACACACAAAGACGATTCAAGTCCTTTGACAAGGACGAATTCATACAGGACACAATACAACACTTGAACATTGACTCAGAGGACCTGGAGGAACAAGTTTCCAACTGGAACAGCGTTCTAGCTAACGCCGCCAAACCATCCGATGACAGGACCGAGAAACAACACCACAACAAGAGACAAAACAAGCCATGGTACTCAGCAAAAATACGACAGGAAAAGAGGGAGCTCAGGAAGATTGAACGGAGATGGAGAAAAAACAAAACTACTTCCGACCAACATCTTTACCTAACAAAGCAAAAACAATACAATGAACACATCAACCAATCAAAGAGAGAATTCCACACAAACCTGATAAATTCTTCCATCAACAAACCCAGAGAACTTTTCGAAATAGTAAAAACCCTGACGAAAGAGCAAGCAGCAGAAAGAGAAGTACAAGTGGATCCACAGAAATTCGCCGACCACATCAAAGACAAATTCCACTCCACAGAGCGCACAACACCCAGTGGAACCACAAGAACGAACGTACACCCCAAAACCTGGGGCACATTCTACTCACCCTCAAAAGAACAGATATCCCACATCATCTCCACAATCAACACAAGTACTGCCCCTACAGACCCTTGCCCAGTGTCATGGGTCAAAGCCACCAAATCAAGCCTCATACCAACCATTCATAAAATGGTACACAACTCACTCACTCAAGGACTCATGCCACAGCAACTAAAGCTTGCCTCAGTAAGACCAATCACAAAGAAAACTACTCTCGACAAAAAGGACCCAGCAGCATACCGACCAATCTCCAGCATACCCTTCCTCGCAAAAATAATCGAAAAGACGGTTCAACTACAACTTCAGGAACACATTGACGAACACGGAACTCTTGACGACAACCAACACGGATTTCGTCCCAACCATGGAGTCGAAACTCTACTGATCTACCTCTTCGACAGCATCATAAGAATAATTGACAACACCAGGAATGGAATTATAATGATCTTCATCGACATCTCCTCAGCTTTCGACACAGTTGACCACAATATGCTCCTGGAGAGACTAAAGAGCACTGGTATACACGGTACCACTCTGAAATGGTTCCACTCGTACCTAACCGAAAGACAGCTACAGGTCAAGGTGGGACATGACACCTCCCGACCCATAAACGTCCAACAAGGAGTACCGCAAGGATCCGCACTCTCAGCACTCCTTTTTAACATCTACATCCAACCAATATGCAACATTATGAAAGAGAACAACATCCAATACACAATATACGTAGACGACATCATGGTATACTCCCCGATATCAATCGACAACCCGGACTTCTCTAAGATAACAGACTGCCTTACCCAAATGACGAAGTGGTGCCAAAACAACAACCTCGCAATAAACTACAACAAGACCGAAGCTTTAATCATCACTCGGAACCAAAGCTTCATACACCCACCAAACATAAAGATACAAAGCACCACGATACCGATAAGATCAGAGGTGAGATACCTTGGGGTTACTCTGGACAGTAAACTCAACCTCAAACCACACATAGACAAAACAATCCAAAAAGCCTACTACAGGATGCGAATCATCAGGAGACTGAAACCACTCCTCGCCCCAGAACACTTCCGTACCGTCTGTCAAGCACTGATAACCCCAATACTGGACTTCTGCAATCCGATATACCTTGGACTACCAAAACAAGCTCTCAAACCACTCCAGCTGGCACAAAACACTGCAGCTCGAATCATATCCGGAGCCGCAAGGCAGGAGCACATCACACCTACATTAAAGGACTTACACTGGCTCCCAATCAGTGCTCGCATCAGATACAAGACTATCATAAACCTATTTAAGATAAAAGAGCACACATCAGCCAACAGCCTCCACACGCTCATACAACCGGAAACCAGCGCACGTCCTAGAAGAAGTCAAACACGCAACCGAGTCAGTACCCCAAATGAATACAAGCACACACGCAAGGACACAACAGACAGAGCTCTCTCCATGGCTGCTCCAACAATATGGAACAATCTACCGGACGATCTAAGGGCAACTCCAGGCCTCAAAGACTTCAGAAAACAACTGAAAACCATGCTGTTCATAGAGCACTATGGTCACATCACATAACCTAAGAGAATGGATAACAGCACTCCAATCCTCCTAAACAACTGTATGTATATAAAATGTGTTTTTAGCACCACTGTAAATAGCCCACCTTGTACATAGCTCGAACAAATCAAGCACCCAACACAGCCATCACACAACCAAGTTTCATCCTCACTGCATGTACAACACACACACTTTACCTGATTGCTTGCTGTGATACCACCTTGATTATTAAGATAAGGCGGTTTAGAAATACTGTTAAATAAATAAATAAATAAAATAAAATTAGAGGACGTAAGAGGCTGAGCGTGGACTGATTTTATTTTGCATGGGTTGTTTGTAGATAAGGCATGGTGAATGGTGTCTAGCACCCAGCAGTCATATGTATATAGTGTATATACACCAGCAGTCATATGTATATAGTGTATATACACCTCATATGTATATAGTGTACCCTTTTTCCAAGTTGCATTTCCTGTTTAATGTAATGACCAGACATATTTAAGTTGTCGGATGTTTCTGTTCCATGTGAACCGCGCTGATTGCAAATAGTGCGGTATATAAGAAATATAAATAAATAAATAATAAGGCAATATATCACTTGATTATATAAATAAATATATGGATTGCAATCGCATAAATATGTCAGGTATGTGCCATTGGGTATTTTTTCTTGAGGGTCCATTGTTGGAGAAATAGTCATGCCTTTGCCCAAAACCTGACTTTAGAGAAATTTTATTTCTGTATCACAGATGGCTCTTGGGAAAGCAGGAGAAATAACTTTGGTTCCATTTTATTCCTGCTTTTTTCCCCCTTTGTATACATGGATTTGTCATCCTGCCTTCTTATTAAGGGGGGTTATTTGCTAAAGGCTGGCATATACTAATGCCAGTATTACGCACTCTCCTTCCATTTTGTGCAACTGGTCTTGTGGCAAAGAACTTGCAATAACAACCTTAGTATGTGCTAATCTTTAGCAAACGTCCTGTGTATATACAGGGAAAAAGAAAACAGGACTGAATCAATCTGTTCTGAAAGAAAAGGAGGCGGGGGACAGTGCTACGAGAAGAAGCCGTGGTTTGAGAGACAGGACAGGAGATAGGTACAGTGCCTCTAAGTGAAGCTGATGGGAAAGGGAGACAGTATCTTCTGGAAGGATAACAACAACCAAAAAGCAGTGGGATGAGGACTGAAACACTAGAAATGGGCTAGTCTCAGGAAAGCCAATTTTCAAAGGACTCTAGGTATATTAAAATGGATTAAGCTACAATGACCACTATAGATTCTGTGTCCTTTCTTAAAGAGAAAAATGAATAGATGGGACTCTTTTTCTTTCTTTCTTTATTTTTTTTTAAAGATGGTTATCTAGCATCAATATATTGATGATGTGTTCCTTATCTGGAGTGCTGGTCTGGAATCATTTTTATGTTTTCTTTTTTGAATATGTAAATGTTTGTGATCTGACTCTGAGGTTGACCTGTCAGTTAGGTCATAGGGCCTTGTTCAGATTTGCTGATCTGTTTCGAGAATGATATCTATTAGACTACATTGTCTCTTACAAGTCTGTGCATCCCGGATTTCTTAAAGTAAATATTTCCTAGACACAAATTTTTAGGATGAGCACAAAGATAGTTTGGTTTCAAGCAGAAGATATTGGGAAATGTTTTAAAGAAAAATTGCATCCCGTACATAGAACAGAAAGAGGCCTGTGCCTGATGTCTGGCAAGCCAGCAGCCCCTGGGTTTTCTTGGCAGTGTGATCAGCAGTAGATTGCCAGGCCTTTCTTCCAAGACAATGGAGGGTTAAATGACTTGCCCATAGTCATAAGGAGTGCTACTGTGAATCAAACTCTGGCTTTTTGGTTACCAAGCCAATGCTGTAACCACTAGGCTACTCCTCCAGAGCCTTTAAGAGGGGAATAAATGCAAATAGGGGACTTTTATTGGAAAAAGAACATTAGGAGATAAATAATAGAATGATTTGTATATTTTCATTCATGAAACAAATCAAAAAAATTCTGCCTGCAAGTCCCTACCCAAAACTGACCAACTTAAAAATGTGCTCCAGGGTTTCTCGCCACCTACTCAGCCAGTTTCTAATCCAATCAGGCACTTTAGGGTACATTCCGTGGTCTGTAAGCAAAGATTAGGTTCATTAGTTTACTACAAGGTCATCTTCATTCATCTTCAAAACTTATTTTCATATTTATAACCTATTCTATGTTTCATCAGATTATGCGAAAGAAGAAAAATCTCACAAAACATAATGCCTCATGAGATTGTCAACTGACAAGACTGATCCTATGGGGCGTCTGGACCTTGGGGTGAAGAATCTGCCAGAGTGAGCGCCCCCGTCTACTAATATAACTACGAGCTACATGGGGCCCCCATCACAACCCCTGTTGTACCGATGCTCAGAAAGCGGAAATGAGCTCATGACGAGAGCCACCACGGCCGCACAAGGCCCTCCAAAGCAAACCCTAGGTGGTTATCCCAATTTACCCCCTCCCCCTTCCAAAATCAACTTTGCAAACTGGTCAAAAAGTGGTAAAACATGTTAAAATTCACTGGTATTATATCGACTAGTTGTGGCTAATAAGGTGCCTCTTCTATGAATTTTGGTTAGGAATGTGCGTCCACCTTCTCCCTCCATTCTTGTCTCCATTTTGCATTATTTAAGGAAACTGAACATATCCTCATTCCCTTCAGCTTCGACTTTCCCGTGATTTTATGCAAGTGCTTCTTTTCTACCTCAGTTCACAAAAGAACTGAAGCAAACAGGGAAAATCTAGTTAAAGCTGAGTTGTCGTAGATTTCATATAGGTTCTATATGTCAGGTTTCCTCATGGGCTAATTACTCACAGCTCATGAGGGAAGGGCAAAGAGGGGCTTGGTTTCTGGCACACTAATGCAATCCTTGCAGTGTAAAATTGTTTCCTTTATGACACTATAGCTCAACCTGGGCTCCGTTGCAGTGCCGGAAAAGTCTTGACAGCTCTCTCTGTTCTGTCTCCTTACCCTGCCTCACTCTCGCCTTTTTAAACATCTCACTACTTCCTGGAGATGTGAGTCAGAGTGGGCTGTATTTTTTTTACCAATAATAAAACACAGATAGCTTCGCAGTTGCAAAACTAGATCACTTTGATCTGAGTTGCCTCTCTGGGCTGTTCTTCTAACAGCTCAAACAAAGGAATCTTGGTTTACTCCTGTAGCAAAATCATGCTGGCATGTAGGTTTGTGTTTTTAGGAACGGCTGCACTTTTGTTGGGCCTCATCAAAGCCTTAGATGAAACAATGTACAATGGGAGAATCTACTTGGTATCTCTGAAAACTCTCTGGGGTGCTGTAAAATATAGTTGCAAGATTAACTACAGCTGAAGCCTTGATGATCACATGTTTCAAATTTTTGCTAATCCACTCCCTTGTTATGTCTGTCACCCACCCCACAAAGTTGCAAAATTACTTACTATATGGCCTGTTGGCCAGGAAGGATGAAAAAGCAAGCATACTTTTAAAAATCCCAGGTATTTGTGTTTTACTCCCCCAACTTGAACATTTTTCAATTAGCCTTCCTAAACATGCATATGCTAGGGAAAGTCATGTCTTATTTTTAGAGAAGAAAGGTAATTTCATTTAGGACAAAATAATCAGGTAAATGTCTTTGAAAATTACTCTCTATGAAGGTAATTTTTATACGAACTAGAGGGCTTACAGCCCTGCATTTTGATTAGTTTCGTTTAATCCTTCATCTGATATACTGCCCTTTGTGAATACACTACAGTGCGGTTTACAATTTAAATACAAGACAATACCAAGCAATTAAAATCAATATACAATTTTAAATAAACGTAAAAACAAAAATAAAGATATAAACAATATGAGCCTGATTCCGTCCCTAACGTCAAAGCCCTCTGTACGTCCGGTCTGAACCGAACATACAGAAGGCGTTGTGATTCTGATCCCGCGGGGCACCGCTGGGGCAAGCAAGGAGCCCTGCAGCACACGTCTAAGTCCTGTTGTAAGCATAAACATGAATCAAAGGCAACGCAAAAAAATATGTTATTTAAGTAAGATGAAAACCATCTTAAAACTTGCCCCTGTAGCACCCAATGCCTGGGAGCACCATAGGACTCACAGCTTGCATCAGGGACAGCTGCGGGCTAACACAGCATCTCCCGACACCGAAATCACCCCTCTCCAGGCACACAGGCTAGCCCCATCTAAAACGCAGGAAAACAGCCCACCCTGAGTCCATGCCTAGGCCCAACACAGCCTCTCCTCTGTTTATATATTTTTTAACCCGCAGCTGCTTCCTCCTGAGCTGCTCCTGCCAGTACATAAAAGAAACACCACAGCTGTACGATGCAGCTGCCATAGAAGAGATGCCAGGCCCTTGGAGGTAATTTTATTTATTTATTTTTGTCTGGTTGCATTTGTCCCTACTGAAAAATTACTGACGCTGGCATTTCACCCACAATTTTCCACCACCATACAAATTTTCATGTACTCTTTTTTTTTCCATCACAATCTTTTCATTTTACACACTATCACACCCAATACTACTTCTTCTCCTATAGCAATCTAAATTGCATCAATATAACTTACATCACTTCAACATACATTTTTCCCCACCCTCACATTCTCTAAAAAACAATTACAATCTCATTCCAAATTTGTACAATACAGACATTTTTTTTACCAGTTTCTTATCCATTACAGTATCTTTTCAAATTAAAGTGTTTATGTTTATGTTTATTTCTTTTGATATACCGCCCTTCTGTGGTAAGCAAGGGGGTTTACAACTTATAAAATCTAGTAGAGGCACAAGGCCAGTAGAAAGGAAAAGGAACTACAAGTGGTTTCTGTTGCTACAACTGGATAACCTGAGAGCTCCAAAACACACTCCCCTCCCCCCCCCACCCCAACAAAGCATGTCTCCTTCAACTTTCTCCAGCACCATCTTTTTGGTTTTCTTCTTCTTTCCAGCTCTAAACTCAAACCATCCACATCGCTTCTTCTTTTTCTTTTTGATCCTTGACACAAATCTTATGATCACGTGAAGAATATATTTCCACTTGCATACTTACTTAAATGTCATAGCACTTGAAACCGATTTCTCTTCTCCTTGATACATTTTTCAGACCATGAAACCAAGTAGCTCTAGGATTATGAGCGTCGTTCTACAATTTTCCATGAACCTCACCACCAAACACATGCACAGAGGCAAAGCTATTTGGAGATTGCAACTTCAATGAATTTCTCAATCCTGGCTTCTGGTCATCTCCCTCAGAGTCTTGGAACTTCTGTTCTTAGTTTCTGGAATTTCAAAGAGGAGGAGAATAACAAAGGGAATACAAAATTAAACTAAATTTGAATAAGGCCCTTGGCCAAGTATCATGTTACAATATGAAATTTATTAAATTCAAGTAGTAAATTAAGTATAGATAAAGGTAAGTATGTGTATAAGGTAAGTAAAGTAGTTTCAAAATACCAGATGTTACAATAATATTGGCATATAAATCAACTTTTTGTGTCAAATTGTGTAATTGGCTACAAAATTCTTTTACTAAATCCTATTACTTAAGTCCCTCAATTAAGGTAAACCCTTCTCTCTACTTTTGATAAAGGTGTTTTATCATAAGAGTTACTCCCACTTTAATTCTCAGAAATACATATTCCCCCCCCCAAAAAAAAAAATGTTCTCAGGTGCTTATATTTGAGCTCAAATATATGTAGGTGTAGAGGTAAGCATTGCACTTATCCACTGCAGAATCACGTTCGTTTGGGCCCAGCCTTCAGGATTTCTTCTGGTCACTGGAACCACTTCAGACTTCTTCGGTTGGCTCCAGATGGGGATTTTAGATGAGGTGATCCCTTCTTTCACCTGGAATTTGCACAGTTCAGTTGTCCTAACTCCACCTTTAATCTGCAGTTCCCCTATACTCCTTCCCCGACTCTGATAAAAAAAAATGTGGGCAGGTAGCAAGCTTGCTAAAATAACCCTCTCTCTCTCTTCACTCTAGTTCTCACCAGGCACCAATATTTTCCTGCACCCCTCTCTTCCCGAACACTTCACTCTTACTCATGTACTTATCCCTTCCTTCTGTCATTTAGAACCCTCACACAATCAATAAACTAACCACAATCAGTCCCTCTCTCCACTCACAATACACAAACTTTAACTTAACAGTACTGACTCTCTCCCTGTTCCCAACCTGGCTCTTTCAATGGCCCAGTCCATTTCCTTGGGCTATGTAGCCCACAATTCAACCCCTCTCTCTCCCAGGTTCCTCTTTCCTCTTCCCCTGCAGCCCTATTCATTCTGATTTGGGCCATGCAGCCCAACACCATCCCTGACCCTCCAGTGGCCCAACTCCTCCTCAGGACCTTCCTGGCCCAAATCCCTCCATCGGGACCCCCCCACAGGTCCTGTGGTCTCCTAGATGCTGGGCCCACTACCCTTGTAGCATCCCGATGCCCAGGAGCACCACAGGACTCACAGCCCACATAGGGAACAGCTGCAGACTAACGCAGCTCTTCCCAACGCCACACAGGCTGGCCCCGACTAAAACGTAGGAACATGGCCCACCGCAGGTCCATGCCTGGGCCCAACACAGCCTCTCCTCTCTCTATTTTCTTTTTAAATCTGTGGCTGCTTGCCTCCTCAGCCGCTCCAGCACTTAGATAAAAAAAAACACCACGACTGCACAACGCAGCCACCATGGAAGCAATGCCGAACCCCTGGAGGTAATTTTATTTAGCTATTTTTTCTATCTGGTTACAATATAATGCTTAGTATTTTTAGTAGTATTTAGCTCATGCTTTCCCAGTAGCAGTTCCAAGTGAGTTACAGTCAGGTACAATAGCTATTTCCCAGTCCCCAGAGGGCTTACAATCAAAATTTGTACCTGAGGCAATGGAGGGTTAAGTGACTTGTGCAAGGCCACAATCATGTTTCTATAATACTAACTACAGTACATTGGCCATAGAGAGGGTAATTTTATAATGGAGTGCCTAGTAAGGTTCCTATTTGAATCCCATTTCATAAAAACAAGAGGGCACCTACTTATCTTTATAAAACACTAGAATAAGTCGCGGTAATTGTGGTTTAAGCAAAGGCACAGACATTTACTCCAACTGGTATAAATGTCCGCATCTAGATATTTGCTAGAAAGCACATAAATTATGTTAATATGTGCCGTCTAGTCAATGTCGACTCATGGCAACCCTATGGATAGTTGTCCTAAACTATCTTCAGTCTTCAGTCAGGCAGTTAGTTGTTGATAAGAGTGACATCCATAGCTACTGTTATTATACTGATCCATCACAATGCTGGTCTTCCTCTTTTGTTTTAACTTCCATGCCTGCCAAGCATGTTGTCTTTTCTCTAATGATCTTTCTCTTATGATTCATTATGTGTCCAAAGTATGAACATCGAAGTCTTATCATTTGAGCTTCTAAAGAAAGCTTATGTTTGATCTCCCATAGTACAGCTGATGTGTTTTTTGGGCAGTCCATGGTATAAACAATATTCTTTGCCAGCATCATAATTCAAAGGCATCGATTTTCTTCCTGTCTTTCTTCTTCACTGTCCAACTTTCACATCCGTTTGACACATCCAGAGGACTGGAGAAAGGCACATGTGGTCCCTTTTCATAACAGCAGAAGTAAATATGTGGTTGAGAACTACAGGTCGGTTAGTCTGACCTCTGTGGTTGAGTAAATTAATGGAAATGCTGCTGAAACAGAGGATCTGAGGCAGCATGGTTTTACTAGAGGCAGGTCTTGTCAGACAAATCTGGGCCCACCAAAGTTGGACCGAGGGACCCAGTTGTGGTGAACTTAGATTTCAGTAAAGCTTCTTGCGCCGTTCTGCACTGACAACTTATAAATTGAGCACTCTAGGAAGGGACTCTAAATTGACTGACTGGGTTAGAAATTGTTGCTTCATAGCGTGCAAAGAAAATACATTAACAACAGTGTGTGTACCAGATATTCACACATCCTATTCTAGAATAGACAAGTGAAAAATATATTTCATAAATCCATAGAAAATGCTGAAAGAAAAAACATATAGAATTGTTTGGTTAGATACATGCCCATTCACATTTTACTTGTGGAATAATCTTAAATTCTTAAAGCTGAGAGTTCTGGGATAACTAGATGAATTGGCCCCAGGATAAATTCAACAATTGCTGTTTGTTCTGGGTAGTAGCCAAAGCAAAGACCCAACGATGAGTATCAAGAAGCTGGCAAAAGAAGTTGTGAAAAGGTCTTTTTGGGGGGATGGGTATAAAAGAATTAAAATCCTTGAATATCCCTCAGAGCATGATCAGGATGACTAATAAGAAGTAAAAGAAGTAAGAAGTGGTATGGGGCAGTGCACCATTGCCATGGCCCTTACCAACCTTTTGTTATACACAACATTAACAACTGGGAACTTGGAAGACAGGGGCAGAGGCTGGTTTGTCTGGACTTTCCTCAACCAAAAAGGTGTTCTGCTACCCTGGTAGAGGTATAAGGCACAACCAGGGCCCTGCATAGATCAGGCCATCCCTCCAAACTGGATGAACAAGCAATGAGGAGACTAATCAAGGAGATAACCATGAAGCCAATGGCAACTCTGAAGAAGTTACATGCTCCCATGGCCAAGACAGGTCAAAGTGTGAATGCGATGATAATTCCCAACCATGGCACAAATCCATCCTCATGGTAGGATAGCAAGAAGGAAGCCATTATTCCAGAAAGCCCACCTTATATCTCACTTGAAATATGGAAAAGAAAACTCAGGATATACTATAGCTATGTGGCAAAATATTTTTGGTCTGATGAAACTGCAATAGAACATTTTGGCCTATACGAATAGGTGCTGATAATATTATATATATCATCAGCACCTATTCGTATAGGCCAAAATGTTCTATTGCAGTTTCATCAGACCTATACGAATAGGTGCTGATGATATATATATATATATATATATATATATATATATATATATATATATATATATATATATATATATATATATATATAGGCCAAAATGTTCTATTGCAGTTTCATCAGACCAAAAATATTTTGCCACATAGCTATAGTATATCCTGAGTTTTCTTTTCCATATTTTAAGTGAGATATATATAACCCCATAGAAGCAAATGTATATATATAACCCAATAGAAGCAAATGTATCTAACAGTACTGTATATATCAAAGCTTTCCAATTTTTATTCAACACAACTATCTAAAAAACAGGAGGAAAAGAGGCTGACTTGTATCATCGCTAACTACTATAAGCAAGCCACTAATAGGTAGCATATACAATAATTTCATGCCTTCCAAAAACCTTCCTACTATTAAAAAACAACTTTTCAACTTATAAATTCTGAAAGTCAAATTGATAGGGCATTTTTTATAATCCCACTATTATTACAGTGTATATAAAGCACATTTTAGAAAATCTGAGATGTCCATGTAAAAATGTCTGAAATTCTGTGGGAGGGACAGCAGGGAAGGTAGACCCATGTACAGTAAATGCATTGTATAATAGACACTTTTCTACCACCCCAAAAAGATAAATGTGTCCATCATAATATAACGAGACCAGGAACATGGAGACAGGGCTGGCCTCAGAATTGTTTCAGAACACTTCGGACCTGCTTCTGACATTTCTTCATATGACCTAGAAGTGATTGTGCCGTTCATATGTAAAGTCACGGCATTCCAAAATGGCTTTTGGGATGTGGATGTGATTAGGATGTCTAAATAGCCATTCTCAGATGTCCAAATCACAAATACATGTAGGACCTTTAAAAAAATTCCCTATGGGGGTCATTCTGACCAGCAAATAGCAAGGATGTACACCCGGTTTTGATATATAACACCCGCCATTCGCTGGGACCGTAGTCAGACTGCTGGCTCCCCGCATGTACAGACAGCTTGTGTAAGGAGCACTGGACGGGGGAAGAAGGGGGCGGGTCAGAAGAGGAGAGTAGGCAAAATGGGGGCAAGCCACATAACCTGGTCATACAGGACCTATTCAGGCCACAGCCCTGTACATCCACCAGAGGCAGGATAGGCGTGGGACTTATTCAACCTTGGAGGTGGAATAAGTCCTGGGGCCAGCAGTGATCAGAGCACACAGACCCCCCAAATGCACAGAGAGGCTGCAGGTAGGCCCCCACTGCCTGATCCTGGCCCTGGACCGCTGTTGGGCCTTGCTTGCTCTTGCTGGGCATCCCGGTGCCATGGCAATGGGACACCATGGCACCGGCACTCTAACAGGAGCAATATGCTGTGGAGATTGACAGGCACTTGGATGGGGAATGCAGTGCACGCCGGCCCATCTAAATGCCCTGATTCTATAGCCGCGGGAACGTATAGCTCCTGCGGTTGCAGAATTTGGTGCATCTCGGCCGCAAACATTTTCTGCACATCCGGATGGCCCGGACATGCAGGGTGCAGAATTGGCCTCCACACATATCAGACAGTCACCATCACCTCCTATACATGTAACGGTGATATTCATCTGCTGTATGTATAGCTATGTAGTTTAATTTAGGGCAGTGTTTTTCTATCTTAAATTGAACCTCTTAGCTAGTGGCTGAATATTGTCACTATACATATATTTGGACATTTCACCTTGGCTCCCCCTTAACTCTACCCTGGTACTCTCTGTATAGTGCTGCTATGGTTAGAGAAAGTTTTGTGGCATTTTTCGGATAGTGCCATAAATCGATGGATAGGGGACTTGTTTGATTTTAAAGTAATTTTATAAAAGTCGCTTAGGTTAATGCTCCTTTCAATGTGTGCATCCACTATTCTTTATATAAAATGGGCATAAGTCACAAGATATGAACGGCAAACCTAGGCGCAAGCACTTAGCCAGCCCTAGACTTGGTGTAAATGTACACGCCTAGATTTATAAAGAATGCATGCAAGTTAGTAGTATTTTATAACTTATGTGCATAAATGTAGACTCTGCCTACACTTCACCCAAGCTCCACCCCTTTGCTTACCCACTTTCCCCACTCCAAAATGACATGTCATCAACCCGAAGTGCATGCTTACAGAATAGCGCCCAACTAACATAAGTGCATAAAACCCCATCCACGCATGTAAGTAATGGAAAATACATGATTTACGTGCATTGATGGCACATAATTTTAGGCAGTTTATTATAAAATTATCTCCTTAGTGGCAGCCTCTAAATGTCTAAGTCTCTTTGAATATTGATCTTGCCATCTGGGCTCTCACTCTTTCCCATTCATTCCCCTCACTTCTCTCTGCCCTTTATCCTGGTTTTAATCTTACTCCTCTTCAATCCCCCATTCACCACCAGAAACCACTTCTTTTATCCCCTCCACCCCTGGAAGATCATCATCTCTGGTTGTATTCCCCACCTTTCCTTGGAAAGCTCTCCCGACATCTTCTCCACCAATGAAAGTTCTCCATTTATCTCCCTCTTACCTTGGTAGGCTCTGTCCACATTCCTCCCCATCATCTGGAAACTTTCCAGACATTCTTCTCATTCCCAAAATAAAACTATCCTGTATTGCCTTCCAAAAGGTGTGACGGCCTGGCTGATGCCCCCTCCCCCTGCTAGAGAGTCGTTGCTTGATCCTCATAATCCTCATTGCTCTACAATCCTCTTTCGTGCAATGGACAAGAATCACTGTGTCCATTTGATGTTAAAAAGCGAGCCAGGTCTACACACACATTCCTGTGGCATTAATCCATCAGTGTGGATTAACATTTTACATTCCATGGCACCTTGACCTGATCTAAAGGCCATTTCTTACTTATACTGTTTACGATATTGTATATAAATACAGAGCTCGCCTGCTTGTATAAAATAAACAAAGCTTGATATAAAATCCTTTTGAAGAACTATGTTTTCAAAGTGTTTATTAAAGAAGTAAAGATGACTTTTTTTTTTTTAGCATAGTACAGATCAGGAACCTTTTAGACAAAGTGATTCCAATCAGGATTTCAAATCAAGTCATTTGCAGGAAAATGTCAGTTTTTATATTATAAAGCTAATTTAACTCTTATTCTATCTGTCGTACAAAGAAAACTTCATTTCAAATCACATGTAAATTAACGAGTATGATTAACGATGTCTCTTATAGCATAAGAGATCATCTAATGTTAGGTACCTGAGATGACCAAAGGTTGGTCTCATGTATCATCTTAAAACTTGGGACAAAAGGGAGATTTGGGTTAAACTGATAAATTCTGTGTCTGTTTTAAAAGTCAGTTATGAGATATTTCATGGTGATGGAAGAAATAAAACAAATCTCAGTGAGCCTGGATGATGTAAAAGGACAAACTGATAAACTAAAGAGTAGCAAATCACTAGGACTGGATAGTATACATTCCATAGTACTGAAAGATCATTGGTAATTTGTAACCTATCATTAAAATTCTCTATGATACCTGAAAATTAGAGAGTGGCCAGTAGTTAAAAAGGGTTCCAAGGCTGATCCGGGAAACTACAGACTGGTGAGTCCGGCATCAGTACAGGGAAAAATGATAGAAACCATTAAAAAGAATAATAGTTTAATGGGACAACACAGATTTAGCCAAGGGAAGTCTTACCTCACCAATCTAGCACATTTTTTGATGGGGTGAATAAACATGTGGATAAAGGAGAGATAGTTGATATAGGAACATGTTTACCAAAGTGTGGTAAATGTTGGGGGTGCGGTCAGTATCAGCCTGCATTTACTGCACAAGGATGCACCCATCCTATCCGCTGATGGATTCAACTGTAAATATGGCCTAAAACAAAGTTTAAAAAAACCACGGCCAAGCTGTAAGCCCCCCGATCCCCCTAGCAATCTTCCCCATTCAGTCAGTCACCTATTCAATTCCATCATCCCCAATCCAATTCCCCCCCACAGCATCCCCTCAATCAGAGGTCCCCCAACAGGACCACTCCCCCCATACCAAAAGAAATCCTCCTGAACACAACCCCCCTCAGCATCATATCCCAGCCCTTGCCCTCCCCTGATCCCCTGGGGTATCCCTGGTAGTCTAGTGGATGTTTGGGAGCAATCCAAATTCACTCCACCCCTATAGCTGCCTGGGATCAAAGTGCTGGCTCTGACTCCCAGCAGTAGACTCACAATTGCCCCTCTTTTGGCAGATTGACCCCTAATGATAGTAATGCAAAACTACAGCTAGGGGTTTGAGTTGCCATTTTGAGGTTGGGCTACTATGGGGCAGAACTAGAGGGAGGCTGCTCCTGCCCTAGCCACTCAACTACCAGGGATTTTGCTTTGGGCCATGATCACACCAACTGAAGCTGTTAGCATGACTGCACTTACTGTACCCCTTGAGATGGCAATAAGTACACCCATGATATTACATGGTAACTATCAGTGCTGGCCATGCCCAGCTCTGCCTAAAGCCTGCCCCAGTACCATTCCAGCCCACACTCATCACTTAGCATGGCATTTTTACCATGCAACTATTTTTAGCATGTGGTAATTTTTAGTGTGAGCCCATCTTAACAGAACATGCTAAAACCCTTGCCAACTGCTCAGTGCGCTTTAGTAAACATACGTAATACTGTATGTGGATTTTCAGAAAGTCTTGACAAAATCGTTTTTGAGAGATTCCTGAGGAAATTAAAAAGCCATAGGATAGGGGACGATTTTCAGTTATGTACTGGAGACTATTTAAGAGATATAAAACAAACAGCAGGGTTAAAAGGTCACTCTTCTCAGTGGAGGAAGGTGAACAGTGGAGTATCGCAAAGTGCTTTCTAACATTTGGAAATGGAAACTATGAGTGAGGCAAAATTAAAAAGTCATGGGACTGCAGGCAGTGTAGTATTGTGGATCAGGAACTGGTTAAAAGATAGAGTAAATCAAGTGGTTAAACATAAACCATAAAGCAGAGGGTAGGGCTAAATGGCCGATTTTCTCTTTGGAGAAAGGTGAATAGTGGTGTACCCCAGGGATCTGTGCTGGGCCCGCTGCTTTTTAACATATTCATAAATGACCTGGAAATAGGAATAACAAGTGAGGTGATCAAGTTTGCAGATGACGCAAAATTATTCAAAGTTGTGAGGATTGTGAAAAATTGCAAGAGGACCTTGAGAAGTGGAGGACTAGACGTCCAAATGGGAGATGAAATTTAATGTGGACAAGTGCAAAGTTATGCATCTAGGAAAGACCAACCCAAACTATAGTTACACGATGCAAGGTACCACCTTAGAAACCACCACCCAGGAAAAAGATTTAGGCGTCATCCTGGACAGCACATTGAAACCCTCCGCCCAGTGTGCAGCTGTGGCCAAGAAAGCAAATAGAATACTAGGAATCATAAGGAAAGGAATGGAAAATAAAACCAAGGATGTTATGTTGCCTCTGTATCATTCCATGGTGCGATTGCATCTTGAATCTTGTGTGCATCTTGAATATTGTGTGCATTGGTCGCCATATCTTAAAAAGGATATAGCTGAATTAGAAAAGGTACAAAGAAGAGCCACCAAAATGATAAAGGGGATGGAAGGATACCCCTATGAGGAGAGGCTTAAAAGGTTAGAGCTCTTCAACTTGTTAAAGAGACAGCTGAGGGGAGATATGATAGAAGTCTATTTTATCTATTTATTTAACAGCATTTATATGCCATTTTTCTTAAATCCAGGTGGTTTACATCAAACTCAATTGTTTACATTGTAACAATACAGTTTACATTCAACTCAGTAACTGAGTTATAAATTAATGAATGGAGTGGAGCAGGTAAACATAGATCGATTGTTTACGCCATCAAAAATTAGATAGACTAGGGGACATGCAGTGAAGCTACAGTGTAACCTGTTTAAGAGTAATAAGAGGGAAAATATTTTTTCACTCGATGCGTAATCAAACTCTGGAATTCAATGACAGAGGATGTAGTAAAAGCTGTTAGTGTAATTAGGTTTAAAAAAGTTTTGAACAAGTTCCTAGAGGAAAGGTTCATAAACCATTATTAAAGAGGACCCAGGAAATCCACTGCTTGTTCCAGGATAAGCACCGTGAAACCTGTGTGTCCTTTTGGGAAACTGCTAGGTACTTGGGACCTGGATTGGCCACTGTTGGAAACAGGATATTGGGCTTGATGGACCTTGGTCTGAGCCAGTAAGGTATATCTTATTTTCTTATGTTGTTATATTTT
The DNA here is from genome assembly GCA_033557465.1 of Ichthyophis bannanicus. Taxonomy (NCBI): domain Eukaryota; kingdom Metazoa; phylum Chordata; class Amphibia; order Gymnophiona; family Ichthyophiidae; genus Ichthyophis; species Ichthyophis bannanicus. The sequence goes on along the minus strand of CM066043.1, from coordinate 234,661,393 downwards.
TAAGCATCAGGTTGCTCTGAGCTCCTTTAGCTCACTCATAAATCTAGGCACACTCAACAAGATTGACCTAAAGTATCCCTTTTTAATGAATTCCAGGCCATTAAATGTAATTGCTATTAAATACACAAGAAGCAATTGCCAAATCAAACTAATGTAAGAAGGTGATAAACTAATACAGAACAGTAAAAGTATTGCTGAAGAGTCAAGTGAGGTATTTCATGAGCAGTTTCATGCAGATTTTGATCAGTTTACAGATAACTCTAGTTTTCAAAACAGTGCATGCTCTATCAGGCTCATTAAGATACTAGAATTACTCCTAACTACCTATATAATCAGTAATGCTTTGTTTCTATGGATATTTACTTTTTTGAGGATGTAAGTGACATTATAGCCATTAGAGGATATTTGTTATGATCATAGTTCTAAATATTAGAGTATTACCATTGGCAAATAGTTTTTTTAGAGGTGACCATCTTCTCTTTTCTCCTGTTTGGCCAAATCAATATAAAAGAAGTCATTTTTTCTGCAACCTCATTCCAAAATGTTCCTTCCATAAAAAGAGAATTTAGTGCCACGAGTCATCACAAGGTTTACACCCTCTGACTCCAGACCTTCCAACATTTTTGTTCCTATTTTTCACATTTTATTTGAGTTTGCAGTATTTATAGCACATAAGAATCTTCATGTGGAGGCCAATTCTGAGATGTGCGTGCCCCGGGCCATCCAGACATCCGGATGATCCGTGGATGCACCCGATTCTGCTTGCACGGGGGCTAGATGGCCCCACGGGAGCAGAATCACGACATAAAGCCTGGACATCCAGGACATGCCCCAATTCAAGCATCCTGGATGTCCCGACACTTACCCAGGTAGCCCAGCCAAGCTCCTGCATGGAGCAGCAGTGGCATGGCGTCCCGATGTATGTCACTGCGGATCCATGCAGAAGCCGCGATCACCTGCCAACCATCAAATTCTTCTTTCCTTGCAGCCCAACCCTCGATCGGGCCTACTGTGGCCAGGGTCAGGCTAGGGGGAACCCTCTGCACCCCCTCACCTTGCTTTGCAGCACTGGTGTCCACCTTCTCTGCTGTCTAGGGGCACCTATTCCAACTCTGAGGTGGAATAAGTCCCCCATTTAGTTTGCTGACACCGGATGTATAGGGCCAACCTCGGGATCGGCCCTGTACGTTCAGGGTCAGGTTCCCACCCACTACCCGCCCTTGCTCCACCTCTGGCCCACCCTCTTCCGCCCATGAACAGAACTCCCTGCACCTCTTCCCTGTACATGCGGGGAGCTCTGTTGGCCGCAGTGGCACCCCGGCGTTTAGCAGGGATGGACATGGGATGTCCATCCCCTGCTAAACGCAAACCTGAATCTACCCCCTAATGAATGTGATTCTCTATAAAATCATATCTCCAGTACAGCTCCTGAAGGATCACAAATGAAATACCAAAAGCCCTTGTAGAGCTTCGTGTACAGAGACATTCAATAAAAGGTTTTGTATGGACAGATGGCTTTTTAGCCTCAGTTCAATGAATAGAGGCTTATTGGGTTCTCTAAAACATCTGCGTGTGTATCCTTCCTCCACCCCCCTCCCAACTTTTTCAACTTGTAAATTACTTGATATAGATGAACCAAATGTTTGAGAAGGTAGAACCTTGGAGGGATCTCTACCTTTCAAAACTGATGATTAATTGGAGGGGGGGGGGGAGGGGAGTGCCATCTGGTGCAAAGCTGGCAATTTTCCCATAAGAAATAGGAGATGGTTGAATCAAGGCTATCTGGAATATGGCTGTGTTGTTTTGCCATGCAACAAGCCAAAATGTTTCCTTTCATACCATAAAATACAGAATAAAGAAACATATTTCAATTGTATGTACAGAAACAGATACAAAGGGCTTGTGTGCATACATTTATGATACTTGGGAATCAACTCATTGATAAATAAATGTGAAGTTCAAAATTTCCAGTGCTCCTTCACATCATGAAAACCATTGGTCTCTCCTTTTTTTTAAAATCTTTGGAAGGCCATAAATGTTACTTTTCCTTGAAGGCATCTACTCCTGCTTTGGCTTAGATGTTGGAATATCTTATTATTCCTAATGGCGGGTTGCACAGCTTGATAAATGGTTCCAGTTATTTTGAGGTATGCTGACGCTGCTTCATTGTAGTGTTCACGAAGGAGAAGAAATGCATCTTTTACTACTGAAATGCACCTTTCCGGTCTGAATTTACAAGATGAATTTGGATAATGTAACTGCAAGTTATATAGACTTGTAATTCTGAAATGTCTTGCTTTCTTCATCAGCTTATCAGTACAGAACATTGCTTTGTTTCATAAATGTATCCTGACAGTTGTTGAGAGACTGTGTACAGGCTATCTAGTAGCTTATACTCTGGTAAATCCTAAACAATCCATCAAAAGCACAGATCTTCTTACCAGCCTGCTGCTCTTATAAAAAAACCTCATTTCATAAAGAAGGAATGTATTTCCATTAATGTTCTGAGCCATGTAAAGCTCATTTTCCTCAGGACTGTAATACTGACACCAAGAAATATAGTGAGGGGTCAGAGCAATTGTGTGATCATTTCCACAGTCAGTTTCTTCAGTACTTGTGTAAACGCAGATCTTTTCCAGTCAGTTGGCCCATGACGTTGTCTTCCAAATTTCCAGGCGGAGTCTCGTAAGTAGTGTAACAGCTGCAGCTGATTGCAGTAATACTTCAATGGGAATGCCATCAATGCCTGATGCTTTGTTCTTTGATAATGTTTCAATGATGCTTCAACTTCTTCTTTCATCATCAGCAGTTCCTAATCATAAAATATAGGTTGAAATGGCAGTTGATCTACTCGATCGTTACGTATTTTGAGTCTGTGTATTCTTTTCACCTTTTCTTGATCTCAGCATCATTCAATATAAATCCTCGAGCAACGTTTAGAATTCCAATTCGAGGCTGACTTTTTCTCTAATTCTTGCAGCTTGTTCTTTCTCTAATAGTTTCTGATTCTATTTCCTTACATGCATCATTGTAGTACTTCTATTTGTCTCATCTTGCTGCACATTGGAAATCTCTGTTAAATTCTCTGCTTGCCTCTCTTGATTCTCCAGCATTAGTTTCTCTGCATTCCTGAGCAATTTTCAGAGTTTCTTCATAAGAACATAAGAAATGCCCTACTGGGTCAGACCAAGGTCCATAAAGCCAGTATCCTGTTTCCAACAGTGGTCAATCCAGGTCACAAGTACCTGGCAGGTTCCCAAACAGATACATAGGTTCTACGTTGCTTATCCCGGGGTAAGCAGTGATTTCCTGGGTCCTCTTTAATAGTGGTTTATGGACGTCCAAACCTTTTATAAAGCCAGCTATGCTAACAGCTTTTACTACATCCTCCAGTAACAAATTCCAGAGTTTGATTATGCGTTGAGTGAAAACTTATTTTCTTTTATTAGTCTTAAGTATGCTATATTGTGGCTTCATTGCGTGTCCCCTAGTCTTTCCACTTTTTGATGGAATAAACAACTGATCTACATTTACCTGTTCTATTTCCATTCATAAATTTATAGTCTTCTATCATATCTCCCCTCAGCCATCGCTTTTCCAAGTTGAAGAGCCCTAACCTTTTAAACCTTTCCAATAGGGTTATCCTTCCATCCTGCCATTTTGGTGACTCTTCTCTGTACCTTTTCTAATTTTGCTATATTCTTTTTAAGATATGACAACCAGAATTGCACACTGTATTCAAGGTGCAGTCGCACCATAGAATGATATAGAGGCATTATAATATCCTTGTTTTTATTCTCCATCCCTTTCCTTATGATTCCTGCACACTGGGCGGAGGGTAACAATGTATTATCCAGAATGACACTTAAATCATTTTCCTGAGTGGTGGTTCCTAATGTGGAACCTTGCATTGTGTAACCATAGTTTGGGTTGCTCTTTCCTAGGTGCATAATTTTGCACTTCTCCACAATAAATTGTATTTACCTTTTGGACATCCAGTCTTCCAAATTATCAAGGTCCTCTTGCAATTTTTCACAATCCTCTTATGTTTTAACAACTTTGAATAATTTTGGAGTATGTCTAACTAAGCCAAGCTATCGGTTAACTTGGGCTATCTGCAACTAGGTTCCATGTTATTCAAGCTAATAGAACCTGTATGTTATTCAATAGGATCTATTTTCAGATATTCCGAGTTAACCATTAGCTTGGCTTAGTAGACATACCACTTTGTCCTATCTGCAAATTTGATCACCTCACTTGTTATTCACATTTCTAGGTCATTTATGAATGTGCTAAAAAGCAGCGGGCCCAGCACAGATACCTGGGGTACTCCACCATTCACCTTTCTCCATTGAAAAAATTGCCCACTTAACTCTACTCTCTGCTTTCTTTTAACAAGTTTCTGATCCACAATAGTATGCTGACTCCTATCCCATGACTTTTTAATTTCACCAAGAGTCTCTCATAAGGAACTTTGTCAAAGGCTTTCTGAAAATACAGATACACTAGGGGGGGGGGTCATTCTGACCTGCTAAACGCTGGGTTGCCGATCTGGAAGACAGAGCTCCCCATACGTATAGGCAAGTTGTGCAGTGAGCTCTGTTCCTGGGTGGGAGAGGGTGGGCCAGAGGAGGAGTGAGGGCGAGGAGTGGGCAGGAACCTGACCCCCGACATACAGGGCTTATGCCAGGGTCGGCCCTGTACATCTGGGGTCTGCCATTTGCATGGGGTACTTATTCCACCTCCAAGGTGGAATAAGTCCCCTTAGATGGATTAGGATGACAGAAGATGGGGCCAGAAAGGAAGGTGAAGGGGTGAAGGGGGTTCCCCATGGTGACCCAATTGGGGGTCGGGCTGCGGGGAAAAGACCTTTGATGTGGTTGCTGGGGATCACAGTTCCTGCATGGAGCCACAGTGCCATGGCAACAGGACGGCAGGACACCATGGCTCCATGCAGGAGCCTGGCTGGGCTAGCCAGGTAGTGAGCTAGATGTCTGGGTGCTCAGAATCGGGCATCAACTGGCTCACCTTGGTCTACCTGTTTATTCACACCTTCAAAAAATATTACAGATTAGTGTGACAAGATCTTCCTGGGCTAAATCCATATTGACTTTCTCCTATTAAACCATGACTACATGTTCAGTAATTTTGTTGTTTACAATGGTTTTTACCATTTTGCCCAGTATTGATGTCAGGCTCACCAGTTTCCTGGATTACCCCTGGATCAGCCCTTTTTAAAAATTGGCATTACATTGACCATTCTCCAATCTTCAGGTACTACAGATGATTTTAATGATAGCTCACTGATTACTTATAGTAGGTCTGCAGTCTTATATTTCAATTCTTTCAACACCCTTGGATTTATACCATCCAGTCCAGGTGATATTCTACTCTTTAGTTTATCAAATAGTTGCAATACATCTTCCTGGTTTATCAAAATTTGTTTCAATTTTTCTGAAACATCACCTTTAAATGTCATTTCAGGCATGGGTAACTTCCCTACATCTTCTTCATTAAAGAAGAAGGCCAATGTGGAGACCAATTCTGAAAACGTGCATGCCCGGCCAGCGAGCACATCCAAGTGGAAATGTGCAGAAATAGAACCTAATTCCTCACATACAGGAATAGAAGCAGCTGCATGCACAAAATAACCCACATAGACATGCTAGGCGCTGCTCGCACACAGTCTATGTTGTATGAAGATGGGCATATGCCGCCAACAGCTTTATACATCCCCACGCTTACCGTATTCTGAAAACATGTACGTCTGCAACCCTGCCTGTCTCCATGATATACCTGCGACGGCCACGCCCCCTTCAAAACGTGCAGCTGTGAAGCTGCTGTGTGCACAGACAGAGCTGTTTTGAGGATGAATGACAATGAAAGATGACGAGACTCACAGGTGGACGCAAGTTATTTATTTATTTATTTAGCTGTATTTATATCCCGCTTTTCACCGGGTCAAAGCGGTCAATTGGGGGATACATTTAACACGAGGGGATATGAGACACATACACTAATACTTACAGGGAACATGGGCAATGGAGGGTTAAGTGGCTTGCCCAAGACCACAAGGAGTGCCTACAGGACTAGAAATCCCAGTCCCTCCGGCCTGAGATTGCTTTCCCCAGGTGGGACTTGAACCCCCGGCCCTCCGGCCTGAAGTACCTTGTCCTAACCATTAGACCACTCCTCCCACAATAGAAACCAGTCTGTGGCATGCCCAGACCACTACAAAGCACTCACAGTGCATAGTAATGTAGCAGGAAAATGGGTAGAGTGAACCTATTGGCACAAGATGCAGTGCAACACTACAGACATGGCAGTAGATGCCCTCCCGAGGTATGCATGTTCTGAATGGCTCAGGAACATGACTGTACAATGCTAAGTAAGGACATGATCTCAGCAGAACAGACCCCACAAAGGGAATTACCCAAACACTTCTGCTGCACTACTAAAGGGCCATTGGAATGACAGCAGTCAGCAGTGAAAATCCTCTATAGCACATGTTCCCTGTAAAATAGTAATCTCCAAGTTATAATACCCTGTTCAATGTAATTTCAGTTTGTTCAATGTAAACCGCACTGATGCCGAATGGCGCGGTATATAAGAGAATGTAAATAACTAAATAAATAAATAAAACACCATACAGACATGTCCAGAGACACCATCATCACTCCTTACAACTGTGCACATTTGTAGAGACCAATGCTGGTGTACCTGGGAATGGCATGCTGTATCTTGCACCATTGCACGCTCAACCCCTGAGGTCCCCTGAGTAGTGACAGGGAAGTATCTGGACAGGGAAGTGATTGTAGAACCAACCTGCACACCCCTGCCTGTATGCACTGGCACCTGGTGATGCTTCAGACAGCCCAATGGTCCAGGTACCTGCCAAGCATACCTGTCCCCCCCCCAGATATGTGGATGAGCAATCTAGACCCCCGTACCCCACATGCAGCCCCCCACCATGCACACAGACATACTCTCACTTGCAGCCCCACAGAAACAGCCGTCTGCCAAAAGAATGCCCAGCACCAAATGTCTTAGCTGATGGATAGGAAGCCATAACAATCAGTACCGCCAACCCAGCATCATAACTGCTCACTGTATTACTATTTAGCTACCATAACTACAATGGTGAACCTTAATCTGCTACAGAGCTGCAGTAGGCCCAAACAGCCCTTCCAGTATATCTGCCTCAAGGATGCACATTGCACATCATAGGCCCATATATGTAAACAACCACAACAGTGACCTGTGCACAAGATATGTGCCATGTAGCCACCGGCGTAAGATATCCCCAGTATAGTGTTCCAATAGGAGTTACATAAGACTTTATCTGCACCAGGGAATTGTGCACGTTGTATAGAGCATATTGCAGAACTCACTGTGTGTAGTGCAACAGACCAGCTGACTGGGTGCTGCAGATAGCACCGATGGCTGGGCGAACATCTTCACATGGAGTCCTAGGACTCTGTCATCAGTATAATTTCCAGGACTTGGGCATTGTTAAGGCACCCTAGCTGTGCCCCTTTAGCTCACATTGTCAAAGAAAAACTAAACCAGAAGCCAAAACCACTAATAATCACCAAAAACAACAAGGCCAGGCCTAAATAATCAAAAATTTCCAGATGGATTTGCAAAAAGCTTGGATTTTTCTTGGGGACTCATTTACATTAAGTGCATCTGACGAATCTCCAAGGAATGGACCCATCATTGTAAGAGCTAAGTTTAGCATTAGATTTTAAGTCACTTTTATGTTACACTTTGTGGTGATTACACATATTTTGGCAATTCTTTCGCCCCAAAAAATTAAAAAGGAAATTTTATTATTCGAGAGGCTTTTGCCTTTCTAAACAAAGATTCCTACAAAAATTTATTAAGTTATATTTGGTTCTTTGATTATTTAGAGGGGACCAGCGGAGGAAAGACCACAGCCTACCAGATGATATTATTAATAATTCTTTATTAGGGTCCCTAATAAAGAATTATTAATAATATCATCTGGTAGGCTGTGGTCTTTCCTCCGCTGGTCCCCCCTGGTTGTCTGTTTGTGGAAGATACTCTTCTTTCCTTCCCCTCTTTGATTATTTAGGCCTGACCATATTCTTTTTGGCCTTTAGCCCACACAGCAAATGCCAGCATGGCTGAATTGCACACCAGTGCTCTGCTGCATACATTTGTGGCGGTGTTTATTTCTGCTGCTTTGACTTACAGCCTCCCTCTCCTCTGCCTTCTGTTCCATAACACTGCATGCGGTGGTTTTCCAGACTGCAGTCACACCAGTGTACAGCATAGGTTAGGCACCCATTTACCACTATTGGCTGCATTGAAGTGAAGAGCAGAAATATTTCTAAGTTCTACCTTTATTGCACGTATTTGCATGAATAACCTGGACGTCTGAGGGGTCAATTGTGGACATACATGGATGTGACTGGAATACACTTTATATATCTCCGTGGCTGGCCTCAAACCTATTCCTATTATTCAACATCTACATGCAACCTATATGCAACATTATCAGGTCCTTCAACGTCAACTATATGATCTATGCTGATGACGTGTTACTATATATGCCGTTCTGCATAGAGAAGATGAACCTCACCCCCATAACCAACTGTTTTAACACCATCTCAAATTGGCTACTGACTCAAAATCTCAGAATCCAGAACAAAAAAACTGAGGTTCTTTTTATCTCAAGGAACTCTAAGTTCACACCACCCACTTTTCTAGAGGTTCAAGATGCCAAGCTGCAAGTAAAATCCCACATCCGATACCTTGGAGTGACGCTGGATCAGAATCTAGATATGAAGACCCACATAGCCAACACTGTTAGAGCAGTTTATTTCAAGATTCGCTCCCTCAGACACCTCCGCCAACTGATTGATCCAGATGATTTCCATACGGTCTACCAGGCTCTAATTATCCCGCACTTCGACTTCGCAAACTGTATATTACAGGGGCTCCCCCAATCTACCCTTAACCCACTTCAACTAGCATTAAACAGCGCAGCAAGAGTCCTTTTCGGTGTACCTAAAAGAGAACATGTAACACCTCTCCTCAAACAATTACACTGGCTCCCCATCCAAGCAAGAATCACCTTCAAGACCCTGCTACTAGCCTTTAAAGCTCACAAAGGACTTGCTCCCTCATCACTATCAGAGTTGATCCAACCAATCCCTTCCAACAGGCTTAGAAGAACCACGGAATTAAACATGCTAAAGGTTCCATATGAGTCCTTAAAATACAGCTCCGCAACTGTAAACCGATCCTTCAGTTTATGCGCTCCAAAACTTTGGAACACCCTCCCACCACACATCAGGGCCATCGCTGATCTCTCCCAATTTAAAAAGGCCTTGAAGCATCACCTTTTCATCAAATACTTCCCAGAGAATACCGAAACACAAGCTCACTCAAATAGCAACAATCCCGTTCTTAACACGTAACCTCTGCCAACCCAGTAACACCTCTCACCCCTCTCTCATCCTAACAAAGTTCTCTTCATACAATAAGCCGTCCATATGTAAATAGTTCAATTACTATCATTCATTGTAAATAATTACCCCGGTTACCCAAGTTTTTGTCCCTGTTCCATGTAAAAAACAGATAATATGTATCTTATCTGATGTTTTATTGTTCTATGTAAACCGCGCTGATTATAAATAGTGCGGTATATAAAAGATGTTAAATAAATAAATAAATAAAATAAATTCCACCCCTTCCCGACCATGTTCTATAATCCCTGTTTATGTGCCATGTGAGTGCAGGGTCACACAGGATCAGAATACGATTTTGAAAGCTTCGCATGATACACGTTGATCCCATATATACACAGCTTATTCATAGTTCAGAATGACCCCCTTAGTCTCTCCGCTATGGCCTTTTCCTTCCTCAGTGCCCCTTTTTACCACTCTATCATCTAATGGTCCAACTGACTCCCTCAGAATGCTATGAATGTATTTGAAAAAGTTTTTATTGTGTGCTTTTGCTTCCACAGCAAGCTTTTTTTTTCAAATTCTCTCTTTGTCTGCCTTATCAATGCCTTGCATCTAACTTGCCAGTGCTTATGTTGTTTCCCGTTTTCATCATCTAGCACCATTTTCCATTTCCAGAAAGATGCTTTTTAGCTACAACAGCCTCTCTGAACTCACCTTTAAACCATGCTGGCAGTTTTTTGGCCTTCCACTTTTCTTAAAGCATGGAGTACATGTCGTCTGGGCTTCAAAGATAGAATTTGTAAACAACACTCATGCTTGATGTAAACCTTTAACCTTTGCAGCTGCTCCTTTTAGTTTTTTCTTAACTATTTTCCTCGTTCTGTCATACTCTCTCTTTCGAAAGTTAAAAGGTAGTACTGTGGATTTCCTTGCCATCCTCCCTCCATTTATTAAACCAAATGTGATCATGCTATGATTAATATTGCCAAGTGGCCCTAACGCTGTTATCGCTTGCATTAGATCCTGTGTTCCACCAAGGACTAGATCAAAAAGAGTTTCTTCTCTTGTCGGTTCATGAACCAGCTATTCCAAGATGCAATCACTTATTTCATCTAGAAACTTTATCTCCCTAGCATGTCCTGTTGTGACACTGACCCAATCGATACCCGGGTAATTGAAATCACCCATTATTATTACTGTTCTGTAACTTTTGTTAGCTTCCTTGATTTCTTTTAGCATTTCATCATCCGCTTGTTCATTCTGGCAGAGGGGCGGTAGTACACCCCCATTGCCATCGCCTTCCCCTTTTTTACATGGAATTTCTATCCATAGAGATTCTACAGTATGTTTTTGTTTCCTGCAGAATTTTTATCTTGTGTGACTCAACACCCTCTCTAATAGAGTGCCAACCCTCCACCAATTTGATCAGCTCTATCATTGCGATATAGTTTGTACCCAGGTATCACAGTGTCCCATTGGTTGTCTTCCTTCCACCAGGTCTCTGAGATGCCAATCATATCTAACCTTCCATTTGGTGCTATATATTCCAGCTCTCCCATCTTATTTTTTAGACTTCTAGCATTTGCATACAGGCATTTTAGAGATTGTATTTTTTTCATATTAACAATCTGGTTTATCAGTTGATGGGGTAATTTAGAATCTTTCAGCTCTGTCTGCTCTGTACCTAAGGGCATCTGGGTTACTTTTATGCTTATTGGAACCTCTCTATCAGGATGTCCAACTTTCCTCTTTTGTTAGTATCCTTCAAGGATACATCCTTCGGGACTGTCGGCTTTCCCATATTATCTAGTTTAAAAGCTGCTCTCTCTCTTTTTTTAAGGGTTAATGCCAGCAGCCTGGTTCCACCCCAGTTAAGGTGGAGCCCACCTTTTCAGAAAAGCCCCTCCCCCTTTGCAGAATGTTGCCCAGTTCCTAACAAATCCAAAAACCTCTTACTTGCACCATTGTCTCATCCACGCTTTGAGACTCCAAAGCTCTGCCTGCCTTTTGGGTGCAGAAAAACAAAAAATCCAAGGCACACAAAAATTTCCCCAAATAGCTCAACCATATATTTTTGTCGGAGCTTGTCAGCTCAGTGTCAGGAAGATGATCCAATGACACCACCGTGACCACTCCTTTTTATTCTATAAATTTAAAAAGAAAATCCAAAACTTAGCTGTTTTCACAGAGCACCGCCAGAACACCAAAGCATCAAAGCATCTGATAGACGATGTGGCTCACGTTTCGGGTTTACACCAACTAAAAAGAAACCCTGCTTCAGGTCCCACAAGTCGGCAAACGGCGAATCTCTGTGAAAACAGCTAAGTTTTGGATTTTCTTTTTTAATTTATAGAATAAAAAGGAGTGGTCACGGTGGTGTCATCGGATCATCTTCCTGACACTGAGCTGACAAGCTCTGACAAAAATATATGGTTGAGCTATTTGGGGAAATTTTTGTGTGCCTTGGATTTTTTGTTTTTCTGTTCTATGCTTAATCCAAGCGGGTTCTAATTTCTTTCACATTTGCCTTTTGGGTGCTGCACATGGACCAGGAAGCATTTCTGAGAATACTACCCTGGAAGTTCTGGATTTCAATGTCTTACCTAAAAGCCTAAATTTGACTTCCAGAACCTCCCTCCTACGTTTTCCTATGTCATTGTTACCTACATGTACCAAGACAGCAGGCTCCTTCCCAGCACTAAAACCTTGTCTAGGTGGTATGTGAGGTTCGCTACCTTCGTACCTGGCAGGCATGTTACCAGGCAATCCTCACGTCCACCAGACACCCAGCTATCTACATGCCCAATGATTGAATTGCCAACTATAGCGGCCATCCTAACTCTTTCTTCATGGGAACATGGCCCTGGAGAAACTACTTTGGTGTAAGAGCATTTTATATCACCTGGAGGACAGTTCCTTGCTACAGGATCACTTCCTGCCACACCAAGGTGAGGCTCTCCTTTCATGTGACCTCTCTCCCCCATGGCAACAGAGAGACTGACAGACTGGAGATGGGACTTCCATTCTACATCCTTGTAGATCTTATCTATATACCTCTCTGTCTTCCTCAGCTCCAAGACTGTTACTCTAGCTTCCAGAGATCAAACTCATTCGCTGAGAGCAAAGAGCTCCTTGCACCTAGTGCACATGTAAGACCCCTCACCAAATGGGAGAAAATTGTACATTTGACACTCAATGCAAAAGACTGGATAGCCCTCATCTCGCTTCTGGACTGCTGTCTGCATCTGAGTTTTAAGGATTTGTTTAAATATTTAAGTTGTTTATTTACTTAAAGTTGCTAGGGATACTTGTTCCAATACAACTATACCTAAAACGTTGAAGGTACTTTTCACCTCAAGATTAATTAATTTCAGGGACTTTCCTGATGAGGATAACCAGCTGAACCTGAAAGTGAATTTGACCACCTTTTTCCCTTTAATAGGTTTAAGACCTTTTAAATCTAAGATTGCCAGTTATCCATTTTGGCCATTTTCACTTTTTTACCTTTTGCAGAGACTTCTCACTTTCTTCATAGCTCTTCTGGTGCTTTGTCGTTTCTAAACAACGTGGTGAATCAATCTCGCAGGCAGCTTTAAATTCTGGTGGTATATTTTCAAGATAATATTTTGCTACATTCATAAGTGGCTGGCTTCTTTTCAACTTTAGCTTGAGTTTGAATACTAGTAGCGAGTGATTTGTACCAAAGTCAACTCCAGGTTTTGTCTTCATTTCGGTTGATATAGTGTACCTGGATTTTCAGAAAGCCTTTGACAAAGTCCCTCATCAGAGACTTGGCAAAACTAAAAAGTCATGGGACAGGAGGCAGTGTACTATTGTGGATCAGGAACTGGTTAAAAGATAGAAAGCAGAGGGTAGGGCTAAATGGCCAATTTTCCCAATGGAGAAAGGTGAATAGTGGTGTACCCCAGGGATCTGTGCTGGGTCCGCTGCTTTTTAACATATTCATAAATGACCTGGAAATAGGACTAACGAGTGAGGTTATCAAATTTGCAGATGACACAAAACTATTTAAAGTTGTTAAAACTCATGAGGATTGTGAAAAATTGCAAGAGGATCATGATAAATTGGAAGACGGAGTATGGCAGCAGGTGTTATCAAGCATTAACGTCAGCAATAAGGGGAATTACATGTGAGAAATGCTCTGGGTGGGTAGGAGGCTTACAATAGTAAGGGCACAATTGGCCATTGAACTTGTGTTTACAGGACATTGAGTGTTAAGGTGTCTGAAAATGGCTGTCACCCTAATGCTGGATAAGGGAGCACCAAGGATAGTCATTGCAAAGGTGATGGATGGAAGGACAGGTGGGAGCTGATGGACCTGCGAAATTCATGGGCACCCTATGTGGCAGCCAGTAATTTGGATGAGGATGTGGGAGGCCGCTGTACTGATGCACTGGGGGCGCCAATGTAAATCAGCGCAATGTCAGTGTGTGTCAATGGATGGGGAAGACGTTTCCCACAGTGGAGTCAGAAGTGGCAGAATGTGTGTAGCGAAAGGAGGATGGAGCAAGAGTGGTGACATGTAGATCAGGCACAGGAGAGGCATGCATGAAGAGCCAAAATGTGGGAAAGAGTACCTGTGTAGGCCATGGTGTAGCAGCTTGGCAGGATGGCAGCAGAGGAGAGAGTGGTATGGGCTGGCAGCACCAATATGCCATAGGGGCCATCCCCAACATATTTGAACTGTGTGGGAAAATGTGTGTCAGTACCACATGGAAGGCCTGATAGCAGACATGTGGGTCTCACAACTGTCGCCGCCACACAGCCATCATACAACATCCCAGACAAATGTGCAGATAACAACTAGACAGGTGTCATCAAAGTTGGGCAAATGGGGCACATATGGATATGAGGTGATACCTGCAGGTGACTATCCAAGGGGTAGGATGTATTTGCATGTACTGCAGATATGTAATGGAGCCAAAGCTGTACAGTCACAGTCATGGTGTTATACATGACTCATTTCACATGTAGGTTACAGCTGTATGCATGTAACTGCCTACTAGTATACCACTGTATCAATGGTGTCACGTCAAGGTACATCTTATGATGAATTGGTAATGTCTGATGAAAAACCGGGACTGCACAGACCTGAAGGCAGCTGAGCCATTAGAACATAAGAATATAAGATATGCCATACTGGGTCAGACCAAGGTCCATCAATTCTAGTATCCTGTTTCCAACAGTGGCCAATCTAGATCATACGTACCTAGCAGTTTTCCCAAAAGACACAGGTTCCACAATGCTTGTACTGGGTTAAGTGACTGACCTGCTCAGGATCACAAGGAGGTGATGTCATGAAGGTTCTGGCAGATATAAAATGCGACAGTAACACATTCAGCAATGCAACATATGGAGTGCTAGTGAGTCCTAAACCCTGGTATCTTGGTCCCCAAGCCATTGCCATGACCATTACGCCATGCCTCCAAGAAGGTGCCTGACATCCGCCAGTGAACATGTCTGACTGGGCTGCAGCAGAGCCAATAAAACATCCTCTCAGAAGGGCATGAGAGGGAAATAGCATGTTTGCTGACCCAAAGTGTCACCAGAACACATAACAAAGTAGAAGGATGTATGTCTGCAAGTCACAGCAGAGCCTGGACTATTACATGCGAGCCCCAATGACACCTCCATCCTCCAGCTCCCCCTGATCGGGGTTGAGCTCCAGAGCAGGGCAGGAAGTCTTCCTTCCCGCTCTGAAGCTCTAGCCCAATCGGGGCAGAGAAAGCAGCATAAAAGGAGCTGACCCTAAGAAGCAGCCTCCAGGATATCAGGCTGAGCGAGCCCCAATGACACCTCCATCCTCCAGCTCCCCCTGATCGGGGTTGAGTGCCAGGACAGATTCAAGGAGATGGAACCAACTGCAAGCAGATTCTTCACACTGCACAAGCCAGCAAAAGATCCGGAAAACACTACAACAGACCTAAGGCAAGCAAACATGCAGGCAAGCTACCAGCTCCTAATAGCATACTGCTCCCTACTACTCCTCATTCAGGGAACCCAGCCAAACACAATCATACTGATACCTTCAGACCCTCTCTCACCTCCCCCAGAACGGACCGCCACCATATGAGGGCGCCACCGGCCCAAGCAACCAGCGACCAGCCCACCCAACAGAATGCAGGCTCCAACACCACGACAGCACACAGCAAACCCCATACTTGCTACAACTATCAAATGTGCACTAATAAATGCAAGATCAATCTGTAACAAATCAAATACCATCTATGACTACATTCTGGACCAAAAGCTGGACATCATCTGCATCACAGAGACCTGGCTCACGGACATAGACCAGGTCATACTGAACCAAGTGATCACTCCGGAATTCACAGCATTCTGCTGCCACAGAGATCTCAAGAGAGGAGGAGGTACCCTCATCATAGCCAGAAAGAGCTACAGATTTAAAAGAGTCACTACCAGCACCTCAAGCGAATCCAACACAATCATCATATCCAACCACCACATCAGCTTCTGCTTCACCTACAGACCACCCAACTCCACAAAGGATCATCTGTCAGCAATACTGGAATCCATTTGTGCAGGTAACACCAAACACAAGCCGTTGATTGTCCTGGGTGACTACAACCTAACCTCCGCACACACCAAAGATACCAAAGCATTCCTCATGGCCATGACTTCCCTAGACTACCAGCAGATGGTTGTAGCCCCATCTCACCAACATGGAACTGCACCCGATATGATCTTCATACCAATACCGCTAGTAAAGCAGAGGGAAGCTACCACCCCAGTGCACACCCCAGTTCTATGGTCAGATCACCACGTACTCTCCTTCACATTACTGCTTGAAACCACCACCCAGCAAGCCAGAGATAAAACCAAACCAAGAGGGTTCAAAGCCCACAACAATGAGACCTTCCTTAAAGAAATAATGCCACAACTAGAACTAGATGTCAATGATATAGATGAAGCCATAACCAAATGGAATTCAAACCTATCCAAAGCAGCATCAGTGGCAAGCAAAGAAAAGACACACACCCAAAAAAACCCCAATACACCCTAGTATTCAGGTGAGATCTGAGAGGCAAAACGGGCGCTCAGAAGGCTGGAGAGAAAATGGAGACATACCAAGTCATAAGAAGCAGCACTCAAATACAGGTCCAAACAACAAGACTACAACGACCTGATCAACAACCACAAACAGCAATATCACACCAACCTCATACTGAAGTCAGCCAACAAACCAAGAGAACTATTCAACATAATACAGCAACTCACAAAAGAGGCCCCACCACATAGTGGATACCAGTTACACCCTCAAGAATTTTCAAACTACCTGATAAACAAGAACACAAACCCTACAAAAAACATGTCCACCACAGACTACACCCCAGCGTCGACAGCTCACAACCAACCCCATGAAGAAACCCACCAAACATGGAACGACTTCTCTATACCAACAATACAGCAAATAGAAAACATTGTGGGCTCCCTCAATACAACAACTGCTCCAGCAGACCCATGCCCAGTGGAGTGGATCAAAGCATCCAAGAACTAACTAAGCCACCACCTACACAAAATAGTACAACAGTCACTCCAACAAGGGCACCTCCCACAGACGCTAAAGCAAACTACCATACGTCCAATCCATAAAAACAACTTGCTAGACACCTCAGATCCGAAGTCTTACTGCCCAATTACCAGCTTGCCATTCATCTCCAAAATCATCAAGAAAGTAGTACAAAGACAACTACAGGACCACGTGGACCTCCATGCCCCACTAGACTTGCATCAATGTAGCTTTAAACCACAGTATAACGTGGAGACGCTGCTCACATCCCTCTTTGACAACCTACAGAAGGGGATAGACAACATAAAGACAGGATTCCTACTAATCTTCATCAATATCTCTGCTGCCTTTGACACGTTATCTCAACCCATACTCCTACGACGCCTTCAAGAATTGGACTACGCAACACCACCATGAAATGGTTCATCTCCTACCTAAGCAACTGCGCACAGCAAGTAAAATACGGGCAGAAGAAATCAACACAGTTTCCCACCATGCAAGGAATACCACAGGGATCTGCCCTTTCATCCATACTTTTCAACATCTATATCCAACCAATATGCAACATCATCAAACAACACAACATGCAATATCACCTATACGCAGACAATATAATGGTGTATACATCAATTGACTTGAGCACCCCTGGCGTAACAGCAATGACCAACTGCCTCAAACATATGAACTCTTGGCTCGCCAACAACAACGTCAAAGTAAACTTTGATAAAACCGAAGCAATGTTAGTTACTAGGAGCACCACATTCAACCCTCCCCAAGAGATCAACATACTACAAAGGACAATTGCAACAAAGGAAGAAGTAAAGTATCTCGGTGTCACCATAGACATGAACCTAAACCTACAATCTCACATAAACAAAACTGCAGTGAAAGCATATCACCGTTTAAAAATCATCAGATGACTCAAGCCAATACTCAGCCAAGAACATTTCCGCACAGTGTGCCAAGCAGTCATCACCCCCATACTGGACTATGGAAACTCATTATATCAAGGACTCTCCAAAAACACTGTACACCCACTTCAAATGGTGCAAAACACCGCGGCCCGCATAATCACAGGCATGCCCAAATTCGAGCACATAACACCAGTTCTCCATCAACTGCACTGGTTACCCATAACAGCACGAGCAAAATATCAAAGCAACACTAATCATATTCAAGATCTTACACCAATGCTCAGCAGAAACTCTACAAACCACAGTAGCCAGAGACACTAGCAGCAGACCCAGAAGAACCCAAGGCAGCAACAAACTCCTCACCCCAACCGGATACCACAAAACGAAGCAATCAACATCCAGAAGAGCCTTCTCATTATTAGCGCCGGACCTTTGGAACACCCTCCCTGAAGAACTAAGAGCACAAGGGGACCTTAAGGACTTCCAAAAATCCCTCAAAACCTATCTGTTCAGGGCCTCTTTTGAACAAGAACCTTAAACTCACACCCTGCCAATAAGAAGCAGCTAGCACCATAATCCCTCCTGGGGCAACCCCCCCCCCCAGAATATATGTATGTTTGCCTCCGATGTTAAATGTTCTACCTCGTCCCCCCCTACCACTTTGATTGAAGGATAAGGTGGTATACAAATCTGACTAAATAAATAAATTACAGGCAGGGAAATGACCTGAGTAGCACACAAGCCCAAAATGAACAAGTGGGAATTGAATCCTTGTCCCCTGCTTATCGAGACATTGCACTAACTGGTAGGCTACAAATCTCCACACCTCTCTGTACAGCAATGTCTGGAGTCAAAGAGCCTGCAGGTCACTGCCTAAAATGCCTGCTATGTGTGCCAGTATAGGTTAGCCCCTCCAGTATTTTTTATTTATTTATTTATTTATTTATTTAACTATTTCTTTTATACCGCCCCTTCCAGAGATCAAGGGCGGTTTACATATAACAGGTTAACAGTCTTGTACACAGTTTGTATACATTTTACATAGAACAATAGAATTCAACTATTTACATTGAACAGTAATATAAACTTTGTAGGTATTAAAACAAACACATCTAACTTTTTACAAAAGTATATTTACAGTGTGTGGTGTGTGTGTTGTGTGGGTCAGATATTGATGTAGGTGTTGGAATTTAGTTCCTTTTTATGTCGTCTTGGGGCGTGTGTGTGGAGGGGGGGCAGGCTTGTGTTTACATTGTTTGGATTAAGGGAGTTTGTGCATGTGTGACCACGTTTGTTGTGGAGCTAGCTTTGGGGTAGTAGGGGACTTCGAAGTGTTCAGTGAACAGGTAGGTCTTTAATTCTTTTCTGAATTGGAAGAGGTCTCTTATGGTACGAAGTTCAATGGGGAGGTCGTTCCAGAGTGTAGGAGCAGCGAATGAGAATGCTCTGGAGCTGGTGGTGTTCTTAGTTTTTCGGATGGTTTTTGGTATGATGAGAGAGTGGGCTGCGTTTTGTCTGAGGGTCCTTGTCGAGGTTGGAGATTGCAGTAATGTAGATAGGTGTGAGGGAGTTATGTCGTTTATGAGTTTATAGGTTGTTAGGATAATTTTATATTTAATTCGGCTGTTAATAGGGAGCCAGTGGAGGTCTAGCAGTATAGGGGTTACGTGGTCTGTTAGGCGAGCTTTAGCAATCACTTTTGCACAGATGTTTTGTGCTCTTTGAAGAAGGTATGTGCTTTTTTGCGGGAGGCCTATTAGGAGACTATTGCAATAGTCGAAGTGAGGGGTGATCAGTGTACCTACTACGGATCTAAAGTCTGGTGTTTCTAGGAGTGGCCTTAGGTGTTGAATTGTTTTGAGTTTATAGAAAATGGTTTTTACTGTTTGTTTTATGTGTGGTAGCATGGTGAGAGTGTGGTCTATTATTACTCCTAAGTATTTTACCTGTTTTCTGACAGGTATGGAGGTTTTGTTGATAGTGATTGTTTCCGGGTAGGTGTTCTCAGTCATAGATGATCTTGTCACAAACATTGCCTCGGTTTTTTTGAAGTTTATGCTGAGGTGGTTAGTTTCCATCCAGGAGGAGGTCTCAGCTATGCATTTGGATAGCGGGTCATATGTAGGGTTTTTTATGGTTATGGGGATAGCTAGCATGATGTCATCGGTGTATATAAAGTGATTAATCTTGTGTTTTTTAAATATGTTAGATATCGGTTGCAGGTACAAGTTAAATAGGAGGGCTGATAGGGCTGATCTTTGGGGTATTCCCTGTCCTTGGGGGAATGTTTCTGATGCTTGTTGGTCAATTTGGACGCGTATTAATCGGTGTGAAATGTAGGATTTGAACCAGTTAAGGACAATCCCGCCTATTCCTAGGTTTTCTAGTCTGTTGATTAGTGTCAGGTGATTAATGTTATCGAATGCGGCTGAGATATCTATAAATAGGAGTAGGTAGCACAAGTGGAACAGCGGTCTGCAGCTGATCACCAAATGGAGAATGCGCTGATCCATCACATCAGCTCAGTAAGACGCACTGACAGTCTGTGCTACAAGCACATAACAACTGCAAACCATGCTATTCAGCAGTTTCAGTGGTCACCCTAAGGGTGAAGATGGGTGCCCAGAGCTTGCACTGCTAGAGATGGCCTCTGCTGGCTGTGCTACAGATCCATATCACTGCCAGTGTGACAGGAAACTGCTAGGTATGTATGACTTAGATTGGCCACTGTTGGAAACAGAATACTGGGCTTGATGGTCTGACCCATTATGGCATATCTTATGTTCTTATGTTCTTATGTAGGTATTGTCTGTAGTGTGTTATGCTAGTCACTTTGCTTCCTGCACAATTGCAGCATGCCTTAGGCACCTGTAACATCTGGGCCCTGTGTCCTGCCCATGTTGGACAGGGACTCTTCTAGAACAGTGCATGTCAGTGCCAGTGTTTCAACAGCTGATGCCATGGACACAAAATGCAGTGGGGGCTTCTAGGCTTCCATGGGGCTGCTTCTACCATCCTGCCATGACCACAGTGAGAAGGGCAGGAACAACTGTTGTCCCAACTATCTGGGACTACCAATCCTCTACAGCAAGCACAGTTAAACTGTACCTGCTGCCCAGCACAGGGTTGTTTCAGCCATGTACATACTAACAGTGGTCAGTCTGCTGGTCAGCACACAATGCATGTGCACAGAGTGACCATGGCTTGGGACAAACAGCATGGACACCCAGCATGTGGCACAGTGATTGGGCTCCCAGGACATGGAGAACACCTACCTGACTGGAGCTGAATACTATATAGCACTATGTGGATACATAGTTGTGCCATGGTCACAGCTTGGTCAGAGTGAGAGTGTCCTCACAGCCGAACTGCTTTGGCCACCCAGGCCATGCATGTGGCAGATGGGCACTATGAAGTCTCAGCCATTGACCCTACCTCTGATGCAGAACATCCTGGGCAAATCGCTCAGTTTCAGGCCATACCCACAATCCGCTGTTCCTCATCATGCATATTTGCAGACTAATTCTAGGAACAGCCTAGGCAATGCGAGGCACAATGCAGTGCAGAAGGCCACAGAACTATGGAGACACACACATACACACACATACATTAACATCACTGTGCTGTGCAAAAATGGGGTTGGTTGGCATTTCTGCCTGCCACTTTGGTCTCCATATCAGCTCAAGCATTGTTAAAGTGTGTTCATTGTGCAGGCGCCCATTGTTAACACCCACTCAGTGTGCCAGTGCCATCAGCCTGCCTTTCCATCCAGCTATGGATAGTGGAGCCTGTCTGTGTGGCTGATAGGTGTTTGTAACCTTGCTGGCCGAATCATTGGGGATTGCACATACTGGTGCTGTACCTGCACTGTAGGCTAAAGTTTACCCACAAGGACATGCAAGAGATAATCCACAGCTGGGTCTTGAACCTGTGATCCTCCCCTCATAGGCACATTGCCTTTGTGTGTTGAGCCACAGAGATACCATATGGGGCAGAGATGTTCCTCATCAGACAGACCTTGGCACCTGTTGGATTGCGACTGGCACACAGGACCAGGACATGGGTTTTATCTGCTGCAAGCGGGTGCCACTGCACCCGCCACCACCACCACACACCATGCTTCACATTCCAGCATGCTGTCAATGGAAGTGATGCGCAGTCCCAGCCTGTCCACCATGCAGCTTTGGTGGACGCCTTGGGTGTCAGGTCCGGATGGGGGGCAAAGACACACATTGATGGCCATGCCATCCCCCCAACCAACTACCGCTGCTGGGACCCCATCCCCACCTGCTGCCAATATATCTTGGGGGGAGGCAGACAGCCGCAGTTGTTGTATTTCCCTGGGCACCTGTATTTTGCAGCTCTCTGTAGTGCTACAGCTGCTGGTGTTATTGGCCTCTTCCTCCAAAGCTGGCTTCAGTGGCAGTGGGGAGGGACAGCTGGGGTCTCTGCTTAGGGTGCCAGGAACCCTTGGACCGCCCCATGTGGCGCATCACCTTTCTGCAGCAGCAGCAGCATGTCTGTATGCCGCCAATGTCGATGTGGGATTATGACAGACATCACAGATGTGCCACTTGGTTGGTCTTGAGCACCAGCAACTCCCACTGCATGACCAATGTGCCACCTCCTTTGCCCATTTGCACCATCAACATTGTACCCTTTCATACTTGGCACCATGCTTTTGCTGCTAATGGAGCACTACTACTGTCTGTGCATCACATTGCACAAATAGGCTCCAGCTCCTTCCCCTCAAAATACACCCTTACCATGAGGTTTTACTTTCCATTAAGGTTCCCAGTGTTAAAGGGATCTAACACACACATGCTCAACAGGCCTTAAGGGAGCACCTGCTGTCAATGCCCACTCTCCGTCCCATTAATACCCATTCTCTGCCTCCTCTTCCTTTAACGCTGGGGTAGCCTTTAACGCTCGTTCATGCAGGTTTCTCACAGCCTTGGGGGCATTAGGGTGTTGATAGCAGGCATTAATGGGACACTTTCTCCCTTAATACACTTTAGTAAACATAGCCCTAGGATTTTTTTGCACACACAAATTCATAAATATATATGTGCATCTAAGCAATTTGCACACACTTATATAGTGGCAGCTAGCACTGATAAAGCGGCTAGACATCACTGCTGAACTCTAAACCTAGATGCTCAATGCCAGGCCATATCCAGCCATCGGCATTAAATATCCAGGTTGGCTGGATAGCGCGAAAGCTAACTGGGCAATGACAATATTCAGCCGCTGCTCGGTTAGCTTCAGCAGTGAAAGCTAGGCAAGACTTTCAGGTGCCTAACTTTCACTTGTGAAAGCTAATCAGCTAGCAGCTGAATATCAACACTAACTGCTGATCCCCAGGTGCCACCTCCAATCTGCCTCCTGGCACACCCCAATGCTAACTGGCTAGCAGTGATGGCACCCGGGAATATCCAATAACATTAACCACATTAGTGCTGCTGAATATATCGCTTTCCTCAATTAATGTGGCTAGCAGATCTGCTAATCACATTAATCTCTTTGAAAATCTCCCCCTTCATTTTTAGGCAAGCTGGTGGGTTTAGCCATAACCCTTGCATTTCATTATTGCATCTTTTAAGAATAAAGAGGGCGATCCCACGCACTAGACACGTTCCATAAACAGACTAGAGTACTCAGTGAAAGGATCCAATCTTTTCGTGTGATTAGGAAAATGGACCATGCCTAGGAAACTAACCAGCTTTGCAAGACTTGATGCATTTCCAAAGACTGTGGATACAAGCCAACATTGAATTTGTGCCTCAGAAATCACTCCATCATTCACAACAAGCATGGCAAGAGCCTGATTTACTAAAGCTTTTTTACCATTTCTTGCCTATGGGAAGAAGGCTTAGTCAATCAGGACCTAGCTCTAATTAAATACCGCTGCCAAGTTATACTTGTTCTTATTGTTTCTTTTGACCTTTTTAATTTTCCTTATGACTTGAGGAAGGTGTGTCAGCTCCTGAAAACTAATAAAGAATGAGTAAATATTTATGCACTGCCGTTGGCATTTTTAAATGCAGACCATGATGGTTAAATAAAATATGCATATTATATATATATATTATTATATTTAATCACCGCAGAAGAGATAGTTCTGAATATATGCACAGAGCAGTGATCATCGCCGCTATATGAAGACCCGCAATATTCAGTCCGCTATCCATATGGTTATCTAGATAAATTTAGTTCAGCCTTTTAGAGAACCTAAATTAATACAGGTAGCTATAGGAATAGCAGACTGAGAGGCAGGTTTTCTAAGTTCTGCACTGGTAATGGGTATGTGGTCTGCATTATCAACGCGGAACTTTGAGCCAACTGTAGGGGGACGCGTCCATCCATCCCCTGCATCCATGCCCTCTCAATCAAGCACAGTTAGTGCGGGCACTATTGGTTTCACCAGTTTATCCATGCCGGGAGCACCTCCATTCCATTCAGTACAATCCTGACGCACACTGCCAGGGTAGCACAGGGTTTTTAGCATGGAGCTCATGCTGCATTTTAGCACAGTGCCAAAAATACTCATTAATCCTGTGCAACCCTGGTAGCACATGTTAGTAAATATGCCCCTACATAGCACTGCTTTCTGTATACTTAGGTGAAACACTGACACTCCACCCTCACTCTGTCCCAGAATTAGCTGCATAGTACTGGAGCAGTGTGTAATAATTTTCAGTGGTACTATATGGATAGTGCTACTGAAGACCAAGAGATAAAAATCCATATTTGGTCTTTGCAGAAAAATAACAATGCATTGATGTCACTTCTCCGAGGTGATGTCTGGGTTCAATTTGTGATACCCAGCTTTAAGTCAGCAAAATAACTTTGGTGCTCAACATGTGAGCCACCAAAACCGCATCCTTTTGTCATCTGACAATTTTGCTATTGTGCTTAATTCATTCAGAGCTGAAGGATTCTACTATTTGTCTATGTAAATTAATAGACAGGGGCATAGGATGAAATAAACTGCCTTGTTGTGCTCCAAGAACCCGCCTTAGTAGCACCTGAATGTCAATCTGCTCGAGAGAAAGATGAAAATATTTGTATGTGCTCTGTGTGTATATGCGTGTTCGATAAAATGTGCACGTACGTACATTGCAACTCCACCTCTGCTCCTCCCAGACTAGGCCCCTGGGAATACCTCCATGAAGATCATGTAAAAATAGGAGCACATTTCCCATGCATGTACTTTCTATGCAAGTTTACAGTTGTGCAATTTTACAAAAGCTGACATATAAAAACAGGCTTTATGCATGAAAAAAGCTTTATACAATTATGTCCTCGAAGGGTCTATTCACTAAAGGTTTTCTCCCTGCTTGTAAAGAGGACCCTTAGCCCAGCTCTTGTTTTTCCTTCTTACAAAACATTTATTTGGATAGCAGCTGATTAATTTTGGTCCTTTCCCCAGAACGCCTCCGATCACACCTCCTCCTAGACGCATAATTTTTGGCTGGACACCTCTATGTCTGGCCAAAAGTTGTATGTTGGCTGGCACCAGATTTTCAAAGCTAAGAACTTAAGCTGTTTACACTCGATGCTAACAATATAAGTCCTTATGAACTTTTAAGATGTAAATGCTTTCATATCTCTTGCTGTAAAATATTGTAAAAACATATAGAGGCTGATATTCAGTGGTGTACTTTCAGCAATGGCATACATGCAATTGCTATCGAAGAACATCCAAGTATAACATTGTGCGGATAAGTTATATATACTAATGTTCAGCAGCTGAAGTTTTACTCCTGCTGCAATTCTGCACACAATACTTCAACATTTTGCACTTTTTGCTGATATTTTTTTCTGTATTATCTTTTTAATTATCACTCCAAACAATATAATTTGCGATTTTGACAACATATGCAGAATTTTGCATAATTCAGACCTTTTGACAGAGAAGTTAGGATTTTGTTTGCCACTTCATGTGTAGGTTTTTAGAATGCTCTTGTTGTGCACCAAAACATTCCTCTTTAGTAGATGCATAGATCTCGCCATTTTGTGGCAAAAATGGCTGGACTTACGTGCAAGACCTCTGGCAATTTAAGGACTAAAAACAAAGGTGATCGGCTCCACTTCTTTGCCGCCTAAGTGCTTCTGAATATCGGCCTCATAGTGTATTCTGATGTCAAACCATATCATCTCTTGAGACTGCAACAAAACTAGCTATGGTCTCTAGATTATAAAACACATCAACTGCTGCACAGTGTCAAATGGATTGGCTCCACCAAGTGGAAGAGAGTACAGTATTTAAAAAGGAAACCTCAGTCGCACACATTGCTTTTTATGGAGAAAAGGATGAAAAATTCTGTTGTCTGATTTCTTTCGTGTTGCCATGGCTTGTTAGAAAGAGTGCCTACCTGGGATCTGTTGACTACGGATGTCAATTAAAGTTAAACACATTTCAACATGGCTGCCAGCCAAAAACACAAAACATGCCAAAAGCTAAACATTAAAAAGATCTGCCTAGTTTCAAAACAATAGCAGCACCGCATATACTTTCTGCTTACAAATATTCTTTACTCCAACAGCCTTGTGCCAATCTGAGAAGACACAAGGTCCAAAATCCACGACCCAGTCTGAAGACAAGTTTCCATTCTGATCTAAATGCAAATCCGAGCATTAGCATTAGAAAAAACAATGGTAACCATGAGTTGTTCTTTGATAATACAGACTCCTCCAGGATCTCATATTACTCTGAGTTTGAAAGGTTTCTAAGTAATCCCAGTAATGGAGAGAGCTCCCTGTATACTGTGATATCCAAAATGTGTGATGGAACTCCAGAAATACTGGGGGAAACTGATAAAAATGAATTTTGGAGGGGGTAACTTATCCAGTGTACTATTTTTCTGCATTTTAGACCCCTTGTTCCATGAAATATACAATAAAATAGCTCATAGGAGAGATTTTAGAATGGTCAGCACACTGGCCTAACTTCTGCCAATAAATTTTGCAGTTTTCTAGCAGGCTCTGATATACCCAACAGTAAGGTTACCAGATTTTTGGTTTGCAAAGCTGGGAAACTTGGGCAGGGGCGAGGCTGGGTGGCCCCTTTCCCCTCCTTATTTTTCACCATTAAAGTTATTATATACTAAAATATTTAAGAGAATAAATATTCTGTGCCTTTATTTAAAAAAGATACAAGTCCCAGTATTCAAAAGGGTTTATGTGGTCAACTGGACCTACTAATGCAAAAATGCCACTAAACCCAATATTCAGCAGTACCAACCAGCCAGTACCTCTGAATATCCCTACAAATAACCTTAACATGATCCAGGGAGACCTGTGGGCGCGGCTGGGGCAGTCCCAGTACCTATCCAGTCAGTGGCAATCGTCAACCCGCTAACCAGATAAGTAACCACCTAAAGTCAGGACAAATCAATGACTGTCCTTATGCGGTTTTGCTATCCGGTTTGTGACTGAATGCTTCCACTAACCATATAGCAAAAGAGGTAAGTGCAGAAACCGAATATTCAGCAAGAGGATATCCGACGTCCATCTCTGAATATCTGTTTCATTTTTACACGGGGCAACCAAGCACTTTACAAGTGCTGACCACCACGGGCTGAACAACGGGTTGAATCCTTTGACACAAAATACAGCACCAAAAGGCAGCATTGCAAATATATCAGAATCTAAAACACCAATGTATCTATTGGAAAAGAGAACAAGGAGGACTGCTACAAATTACTACATGGAAATTGCATGCTAACAGAATTACTCAGAAACAAAATGCGGCAGACTCTGTCCCTGATCAAATAGAGAACAAGAGACTACAAATTAGAAATTGAATTGTGCAGACAAAAACGAAACTGGGAACTCCAATAAAACAGACTCTGCATGCAATGCAACACTAGAGAAATAGAATCAGAAATGCATTTCCTCACATACTAAGCAAAATACAATGCACATTTCCCAAAGCAACTATATTAAATTCCACCCTGGGGTCGACCAAAATCAAAATGTAATGTCCAATAATCAAGCCCATTTGACATAAGAATAGTAATAACAATCAGGCTCATTCGATCCCAGACATACACCCCCTCTGTACATCCGATTTGACCGGACATGCATAGGGAGGTCGCGATTCTGATCCCGTGGGGCACACCTAGCCCCATGGGATCAGAATCACGATCAGTCCTGTATGTGCAGGCCGGGACTGCAATTCAGCCTGACCTATACAACAAGCCTGACTAACTCAGTCAGGGCTTTTAAATGGATCCACGGCACCATGGTATCTGGTTGCCATGGCACCGTGGCTCCTTTTAAAAGCCACGATGCCAGCTGCCAGACTACAAAGTTGATTTCCCTACAGCCCGACCCCCGATATGGCCTCCTAAGGCCAGGGTTGGGCTGCAGGGAATGTCTTCTGGCAACTCCTGCTCCATCCGCGCCCCAGGCATGAAAAAAAAAAAATGTCCAGGGACATTATTCCACCTCGGAGGTGGAATAACTTCCCCGCACAAGTAGCCAACCCTGGACGTACAGAGCTGACATTAGAATTGTCCCTGTACATCCAGGGCCTGCAATCACCCACCGCCTGCCCAGATTCCGCCCCCGAGCCGCCCCTTCCCCACCGGGGACGTTAGACACCGGCGGGGAAGGCATGAATAGCGGAGGCAGACGTCCAAGTCCATCCCCGCTATTCATGCGACAGAATAACCCCCTATATGTGATAAAAGCACAGCACATATAAAGTGGCATTTTAGAAAGGACGTACAAGTCAAATGCGGGATGTTCAGGGTGGAACATGCAGATGTCTATGTCTCCAGCCAATTTTAGCACTGTGTGCTGATTACCACTTAATCGCTGCTGAAATCCCAGACATGCCCAATGCTGAGAAACGTTATTTGCCCACAGCAGATCCTGTATGCTGATTACCCCTTAATTGCCATTGACATCCCAGATGTGCACAATGTTGAGACCACGTGATTTTCCCTCATCAGATCCTGTGAGCTGATTGCCCCTTAATCGCCGTTGGCATCCCAGATGTACCTAATTCTGAGATCACGTGATTTGCCTGCATCAGATGACCCGTAAGAGGCCCATATAAGTAACACTATCATGACATTTCATGCCGGAGGAGTGCTCCCGATGAGCAATTCCTACTCCTTGGGGCGGTTCGGGCAGCTTCACTGATGTGTCTGGTCCACTGCCTGGAGGCAGTTTCCTACCTCCCGCTCACTCTCGCCATCATATCCCACTGATCTTCTCTCTGAAGGTACTTATTTTACTTATGATGTGTTCCATCCCCATGCTCTGGGGCCATCATCTAGTTTTTCTCCCAGAAAACCAATTCATCGTGATATAAACTCCTTGGTTCCTTGTTATGCCTTCTCCACTACTTCCAGGGCTCTGCCTCTTGTTCCTTCCATGCTCCTCTACCAATGTGCATTCTTCAGCAGTAGGTCGCTTTGCTCTAAGTCTGCCCTTATTTCTGACCTCATCCTTCATCACTCCTTGGACCTTTTGTTCCTTTCTGAGGCCTGGCTCAAGAAGGGAAGAACCCTTCCACTATCACTGCCTTCCTCCTGAGTATAATGTACTATCTACCTCATGCTCTTCTAGAGCAGGAAGAGGTGTTGCCTTACTCTTCAAAAGCTCTCTGAATCCCCTAGAAGTAGCATTATGAACCCTGTATTATCCCAAATCTCTGTAGTCCCTTCCATCTCTCATATTCTCAAAGAATCGCTCTCCACTGCAACTTTCCCTGCAGCCTTCAAGCATGCTGTGGTCACTCCTCTCCTCAAGAAACCCTCATTAGACACTACCTGTCTTTCTCACTATTGACCCATCTCCCTCCTCCCGTTCATTTCTAAACTACTTGAATATATAATTCACTGCCATTGCCTTGACTTTCTCTCCTCTCAAGTCCTGCATCCTCTACAATCTGTCTTTTGTCCTTTACATTCTACCAAAACAGCTCTTGCCAAAGTCTCCAGTGACCTGTTCCTGACAAAATAAAAGGGCCTCATCCTTCTTGACCTTTCTGCTGCTTTTGACACTGTTGACCACAACGTTCTCCTTGATACTGTGATAGGCTATGGCCTAGAATAGCCTGCATAGCCTGCAGGAGTGAGAAAGGCCTGTAAGTTAGGCCTGAGTCCCAACCCCCACTTGAGAATATTATAGCTGAGCAGAGCTGAAAGCCAGTAGAAGTTAGAAAACTGCTTTAAACTGCTTTTGATAAGAATGCAAGAAACTTCTATTTAGCTCCCTTATGTTGATAACAGATGTGTTCCAGTATCTTGTTTTCACACATTCTCTAAGCTGAGGAGGGACCTTGTAGCAGAATGTGTTATGTCTAGAAACTGAGCCATGGCTAGAGAGGCCTGAGCAGGGGGAACAGGTGTTAAGCCCGGTCAGCGGTCCCCATTGGATGGGGGTGGAGGGGGCACCGGGACCAATGAGGAGTTTGTCTGTATAGAACTGATGAAGAAAGGTATGAAAGTTGTTTTATTGAACTCCATTGCTCAGACCATTTTGAATGTGACAGTGCCTGAGACTGTGCACAAATAAATTGGCTTGAATCTTAGTAAATAGACTCCTGGTTTGCGGACACTTCGCTACAACAATACCTTGTCCTCGCTTGATTTTAAGAGCTCTGTGCTATCCTGGTTCTCTTCTTATCTCTCCTATGTTTGTTCTGGTGGATCCTCCTCTACTGCTATCCTGCTCTCAGTTGGTGTACACCTAGGATCTGTTTTGGGTCCACTCCTTTTCTCTCTCTATACCCAGTCCCTTGGTGCACTCATCCCATGGCTTTCAGTGCCATCTTTACGCTGATGACTCCCAGATCTACCTCTCTATACCTGAAATCTCTCTGGCAGTGCAGGCCAGGATCTCTGCCTGCCTTTCTGACATTGCTGCTTGGATGTCTCACCACCACATGAAACTGAACATGACCAAAACTGAGCTTCTTATTTTTCCCCCTAAACCAAACTCTCCCCTTCCTCCTTTCTCCCTCTCTGTGGATAACTCTCTACTCCCTGTTTCCTTGACTCACAACCTTGGGGTCATCTTTGACTCTTCTCTCTCCTTCTCCACAGACATCCAACTGATAGCTAAAACTTGTCATTTCTTTCTTTACAACATCAACAAAATTCACCCATTCCTTTCTGAATACACCGAGGCCAATTCCATTCAGGCTGTGCAGCCAATCAGAAGTGGGGCAAACAGAGGTAGACCCGATTCTCATCCCATGTGGGCTAGATGTGCCCATGGGATCAGAATCGGGTATACAGTCTGGACATGCAGGCTGGGCCGCCATTCTGATTGCCCTGCATGCCCAGCCAAAAACCTGGCTACCTCAGCCAGGCTCCTGAATGGAGCCGCAGTGCCATGGCGTCCCATCGCCATGGTAGCACGGCTCCATTCAGGAACCGCAATCCCCAGCCATCGACCAAGCTCTTTTTTCCCCATAGCCCAACCCCTGATCTGGTCTTCCAAGGCCTGGGTTGGGGTGCAGGGAACTCCTTGTGCCCTTTACCTGCATCTCAGAGTCCCGCACCATGATCCTCCTCTGTCCAGGGAAACTTAGTCCACCTTCAAGGTGGAATAAGTCCCCCATCTAGATTCGAAGCCCTGGATGTACAGGGCCGACCTCTGAATTGGCCCTTTATGTCTGGGGTCACAACCGCCCATGCTCTGCCTCTGGAATGCCCCCTCCGCCCCATCTAGGCTTCCCTGTACAACCCACTGTTCATATAGGGAGGATATTGCCGAGGCCAGCAGGGGGACAAATAATGGGGATGGACGTCCATCCCTGCTATTTGCAGGACAGAATGACCCCCGCTATTAAGACACTTATCCACTCCTATTGTAACCTACTCCTTGCTGGTCTCCCTCTGAATCATCTCTCTCCCCTTCAATCTGTTCAACACTCTGCTGCGTGGCTAATCTTCTGCCAGCCTCATCATGCTCATATTACCCCTCTTCTCAAGTCACTTCATTGGCTTCCTATTTGTTTCCACATCCAGTTCAAATTTCTCCTGCTGACCTATATGTACTTTCACTCTGCAGCTCCTCACTACCTTTCCTCTCTTATCTCTCTCTACACCCCTCCTCTGCAGGTAAGCTACTTCTATTTGTGCTCTTCTATTGCTAGATCCAGGCTTCACTCCTTTAACCTGGCTGCTCGTTAAGCATGGAACAAACTACCCGAGTCTGTACATCATGCACCTTCTCTGACCTTTTTCAAATCTAGGCTGAAAACTCACCTCGTTGCTGCTGCTTTTGGATCTTGACTTACCTGATTTCATTTGTTTCCTTACCATCCCCCCTAGATGTATCCCATATCTACAGCTACTGTATTGTCTGTCTTGACTAGATTGCAAGCTCTGATGAGCAAGGACAGTCTTGTACATGTGTCTGTGCAGTGCTGTGTACATCTTTTAGTGCTATACAAATGATCAGTAGTAGTAGCAATAGTTCAGCTCCCATTCTACCCAACCATTCACATCCTACTACTTTATGTTCCTCCTTTTCTCAACCCTCTGCTCTGGGATCCGCTTCTACTCACCATATCAGAAACAGTTATCTCCTTTCTTAATTTAATCAACTTGGGGACTTCAAGGTCTACTTTTACTCCCTCATAGACTTCATGCCATCCATACACCTATTTGAAAAGCTGAACAAGTCAAATTACTACAGTACAGTATAGATCCCTATGTCCAAACTCCATGTTAACATTTTTTGCCAACCCTGGAATATTCCTAACCATGCTTCTTTTTAAATTGATCATGTTAGCCATTTATTTATTTAAGGGGCCTGGTTTACTAAAGAATTTTCCCATTTTGTGTCTATGAAGAGAATGCTTAGGGCCCGATTCTGGTCTGCACGTCCCAGCCCCCTGTGCGCCCAGTCTGAACCGGATGCACAGAGGGAGCTGCAATTCTGATCCCGCGGGGCACATCTAGCCCCACGGAATCAGAATCGTGACCAGGCCCATACGTGCATGCCAGCACCCCAATTCTGTCCGGCTTGCATGCACAGGCCTTGCCTTGCCTGGCTAGCTCAGTCAGGACTTTCCAATGGAGCCGCAATCCCTGGCTGCCAGCTCCAAAGCTGCATTCCCCACAGCCCGACCTCCAATCTAGTCTCCTAAGGCCCGGATTCAGCTGCAGGGAATGTCCTCTGCACCCCTGCCCTTATCGCACCCTGGACCCACCATCCCCCACCAACTAGAGGAACTTATTCCACCTTGGAGGTGGAATAAGTTCCCCGTTCAAGCTGCTGGCCCCAGACGTACAAGGCCACATTGGAATTGGCCCTGTACATCCAGGGCCAATGACCGCCCACTGTCTGCCCTAACGCCGCTTCCGATCCGCCCCTTTCCTGCCCACATCTACCTTCCTCGTACAACGTGCGTGGAAGATAGACGGGATCGGGAAAGGGCCCGAATAGTGGGGATGGACGTCCTATTCGTGCCTTGGAATGACCCCGTTAGTAAACAGAGCCCTAAATAGCCAAAGTTATTCATGTCACAAACCCAGATTTTAATTAAAAAGGCACTTTTACAGTTGACGGTGCCACTGACCACCTAAGTGCTTTTAAATCTTGACCTGTTGATTTTTAGAGGCTTTTGACATTATTTGGGGTAGCTCAGTTCAGACTAAATGACAAACTGAAGCCTTATAGAGAGGAGGATGCACATTAAGCACTACTTACTTCAAAAGTATCCCAATGTGAGGTCTTTTCCCTACAAATAGAAATA
Organism: Ichthyophis bannanicus; assembly: GCA_033557465.1. NCBI lineage: Eukaryota > Metazoa > Chordata > Amphibia > Gymnophiona > Ichthyophiidae > Ichthyophis > Ichthyophis bannanicus. The sequence goes on along the minus strand of CM066043.1, from coordinate 234,627,754 downwards.
CTGTATATCAATATCCCAAAATACTGCCAGAATGAAATTTTATGTCCATGTTGCACTTTATTTTCAAAGACAAAGGACAATAATACCATCCATCTTCACTAGTGAGGCCCAAGCTTAGCTTATAACATAGATTCATTTCTTTTATACAAATATCAAAAGCCAGAATAGTGTGAGGATATGCTTTCTTTCTTTGAACAGAGCTATGCTCACATCTTGACTGGGAGAGAAGACGACCTTGGAAGAATCATAGGCCAGAGACTGGAATAGAGAGAAATTCCTTTTACTGCCTGTTATATTTCCTCACTCACACTAAATCTTTACAAGTGCAAAAAAGGGATACTATAAGTACATTTTTTGTGCCATCACGTCAGTGCTGACTCCTGGCAACCCAGTAGTCCTTGGGTTTTCTAGGCAAGATATTACCTGCAGTATGATCAATTCTGAATGGTTCTCAAGGCAATGGAGGGTAAAGAGACTTGCTCAAGGTGTGCCATTGGAAACTGAACCCTGATCTGTTGCATATTAGGCAGTTAGCTCTAACCACTAGACAACTCCTCCATGCCAGCTGGTGCTCTAACCACTAGACTACTCCTCCAATCCATATGAAATGCCATACTGAGCCAGACTGAATGTCCTGGTCCACCACCCTCCTCTGACAGTGGTAAATAGGTGGTAGAAAACATGCATAAGAATGGTCCTTCTCTGGTCATGTGCTATCACTTTCTAGAGGTCAAGGTGTAGAATGCTGTGAAAACAAATTGAAGATTTTGATTGCTGTCTAATAGGCTATGAATTTCCTATCTATCAAATCTGTGCAATTCCTTTTTGAACCTGGTCAAACTATGCGCATCCACAACTTCCTTAGAATTTTTATTAAACATTTAACAGGATATTTAAGTAAAAACTTCTCACCATTAGAAACCTGGAGAAAAAGCCTCTGCCTCCTCTGCTTTTCAAACAAAACAAAAAAAACAAAAAACAAAACTGTTCACTCAAAACACAAATGAGGGTATTAAAACTCTATCATAACTATAGTGGTTTTTCTAATTATCAGAGAAAGGTCTCAGACTGTTAGCACTTAGCCCATTGATTTCCCAGCTACTAGTGCCACATTTGCATCAACGACCTTCTCTGTCACATCTAGAATTCTCCGTATAACACCTTAAAGTCCTTCATATGGAAATGTATTCTAAAAAAACTCTCCACAATTGTTCTTAAAGCTGTTCCCAAGGTCTTCATATGGTACCACTGTCACGTTTCACTGAACGTTTCTTCAGGGGTTGTCTTATAACATTCTCTAAACTCCTCAACAAAAAGGAGGAAAAAGAAACAAACAATGATGCTGCCCGCATCTCGATCGAAATTCTCGGCACGAAATGCGGGCAGCATCATTGTTTGTCTCTCTTTCTGCAAAGAGGCATAACCACTTCCTATTTTCTGCTGGTTATGCCTCTCTCTGTGCATCCCAGCATCCCTCTGACTCTAGCCACCACCTTGTCACACTACATGGACGTCAGGCACCATCACGCTGAGGTCTCTCTCTGGCCAGGTTGGTGCTTATCAGCTCCTCAACAGCTATTATGTACCACCCCTTTGGATTTCTGCACCCTTAATGCATGATACCCCTCTGCTTCCATTCAACTAAAACAAACAGCCTCCTTGCCACTCAGGAACCAAGTGTGTTGCTGCCTTATTAATCTGGCAACTTGTGTGTGTTTATTTAACAAACATCACTTTGCCGAGCTGCAGAATGTCAGAGGCAGAAATGGCAAAACATTGGCTCCATGCTGACCATTGAAGTGCTATAATAAACACCCATTTTCCAATCAGCATGGGTAGTGAAGGAAAGCAAGCCAAATGTCTGGAAAAGATTAACTTTCCTTTATTGTTCTGATGCCACATGCTGCTCTAAGCAGTAGGAGGAGATTACGTCTGTGCCAGGAGCTTGAGAAACAGGTTAGAAAACGTCATTTGCTTGATGAGGTGCTGCTTAAAAATGGAAAAGTATATTTGGCTCAGATTTCCCTTCTAACGAGGCGCGTCCTGGTTAGGTGACCAGAACGGGGTCTTGCCTAATGCGCTGACCAGCTTCCTCTAAGGCAATGGTTCTCAAGCAGATTGGTTCGCAGACTATCCAAAATGAACAGGAATGAGTGAGATTTGTACACAGAGGAGGACGCGCGCACAAATATATTCTGTGTTTATTCATTGTGGATATTCTGAAAAACAGACTGGCTAGTAGGTGCTCGAGGACCCGGATGAGCACTATTGCTCTAAGATCCCTATATGCTAAGGATTCCCTAACCAGCTGCACTTTTAGAATATCTACAATGATTATCCATGAGATAAATAATGTATACATTAGAGACCCAATATGTACACCTCTCTTCTGCAGTTCATTGGGGGGGGGATGGGGGGTGTCTGAATATAGGTTTGAGAAGCCCTAGCAGAGAGATAAAATAGATAACATCTTTAGTGTGGACAGTTTCTCATGGACATTTGGAAAACGATTGTAAAGATGCGCCGTTAAAGTGTGCATGAATGTGTACAGGGCTGGGATCTATATATGGGGGCTCACTCATGATTATAGCATTCTATATACCTTTGAATAAACTGCTACAGGTATATGTGAAAATGCATCTATCCAACGTTTCCAAATGGAAAGGGGCCACACAATAGGAGACCTCGGGAAGCTTGCTGTACCAATGGAAAAACATGATGATTGCCTCGGACACATACGCAGAGCTCAACCTCTTCTGTCTCAAAAGGTCATGGTACAAATATGCGTAGCAATGGAGAGCCATCACAACTCTATATAATACAGAGAGGAACAGCCCAAAGATAGGGAACAGCAGGGGACAGGACTGTGACCACACATGCTGTGAGACAATACAACAGAAAATACTCCTGCCACATACCAGATAGAACTGGCAGGTAAGTCCTGTCCAAATCACACACTGCACAAACATGTTTATGCCGATTACTTTAAGAAATGCAAGGATGGGTGGGAGAATACCTGGGGCTCCCCCTCATGTGTATTGATGGCACCAGTTGGACAAGAAAAGAGCTAGGCCACATTTTCACTTTCTCCATCATCATGGCATAGGTTATGCTGTAGCAATTACCAACTGTTGTATCTCTCCTACCATTTTATATAGCTTTGGTTTAGGCTACATGCCAGAGTGAGAGATGCAAACTGGACAAAGTGTAGTGGCTCTTCCAAAGGGCAGTGCCCCCTCTATCAGAGAAGTAGGATGTGAGGGAGATCTGTATATCTGTGTAACATGCTGTATGTATCACTATGGCACTTATGCATCAAAACTGTGTGATGTACATTTGACATGTGCATGTCCTGCTCAAGGTAGATACGTAAGCCACAGGTGCTCTCCTCATACAAATGCCTCAAGGTTCCACCAATCATTATGTGTTTTGTTGCACAATGTCAGGATTGTGAGAAAGGATGTTCAAAGTTACCACATGGGTATGAAGCAGGTGGGAAAGAGCACAAGTGTGTGACAACATGAGACAGGTAGATGCTCACATAGGCTGGTGACAGGGTACATGCTTGCAGATCTGTGATCCATCAATGCTCTGTGTTTCTGTAGGGGATAATATACAACCATGCATAAAAGTGTACAAATCTAGGCATATGAGCATGTGAAATGATAGCACTGAATATGAATAGAATGTTACATAAGAACATAAGATATGCCATACTGGGTCAGACCAAGGTCCATCAAGCCCAGTATTCTGTTTCCAACAGTGGCCAATCTAGGTCTACTGAAGAGGGCTTTAAACTAGCTTCGTTGGGGATGGGTGAAGAAAGCCCCCAGGTAAGTGAAAGCCCCCAGGTAGGTGATACATTAAATACCTTTATGGAAATGGGTAACAGGGGTAACACATGGAAAGCAGTGTGTATTAATGCCCGTAGCATGGGAAATAAGATCCCTGAAGTTGAAGCTTTGGTGGGAGTGGCTGACTTGGATTTAGTGGCAGTTACAGAAACATGGTTCACAGAAAACCATGACTGGGATGTAACTATACCTGGCTATACTTTATTCAGAAAGGACAGGGTAGGAAGAAGGGGAGGAGGAGTGGCACTATATGTAAAAACTACTATTAAAGCTTTGGAATTACAGAGCTTAAAAGGGAGAGAGGAGGCATTGTGGGTTAAACTAGAAAGAGGGAAAGAGAAATCTATTTGCATTGGTGTGATATACAGACCTCCCTCACAAGAGGAAGAGGTGGACAGAGAGTTAATTGAAGACATACGCAGCATTGCTAGGAAAGGGGAAGTGCTACTGCTAGGAGATTTCAATATGCCAGATGTTGATTGGCACATTCCTGCTGCAGTATCATCTAGAAGTAAGGAGATCCTGGATTCTCTACAGGGAGAACTATTCAGGCAATTGGTAACAGACCCCACACGTGAAGGGGCCATACTGGACTTGGTGCTTACCAATGGTGAGAGTGTTTCTGATGTTGTAGTGGGAGATCATTTTGCATCCAGTGACCACCAGATGGTGTGGTTCAGTATTAGGACTAGGGCTGTTAGAATCCATTCCAAGGTGAAGATCTTAGACTTTAGGAAGACTAACTTTGCGAAGATGGGCCAATACCTCAGGGAGTCGTTAGTGCGATGGGAACAGCTGGGGGATGTAGAAAAACAGTGGGCAAAACTGAAAGGGGGTATTTTAAAGGCAAGCAACCTTTTTGTTAAAATGGTAAATAAAGGCAAAAGGAACAGGAGACTGCTATGGTTTTCGAAGGAAGTAGCTGAAAAAGTGAAGAAAAAGAGGGAGGCCTTCATGAAATACAAGAGATCACAGAGAGAGGAAGACAGGCATCTGTATTTGGAAAAACTTAGAGAAGCTAGCAAAGTAGTCAAGAAGGCAAAGATTCAAAAGGAGGAGGAAATAGCCAATGCAATAAAATGGGGGGATAAGACATTTTTCATATATATTAGTGAGAAGAGGAAGGGCAAAAGTGGTATTGTCAGACTCAAGGGTGCAGGGGGGGGATATGTAGAAGCTGATAAGGATAAAGCGGAATTGCTTAACAAATATTTTTGTTCTGTGTTCACAGATGAAGAACCAGGAGCAGGACCTCAGAAAACACCCACAAATAAGAACAGAAGCGAGGGACATCTTGAACAATTTTCAGAAGACTGTGTTCGTGAGAAACTAGCTCAACTTAAAGTAGACAAAGCGATGGGACCGGATGGGATACACCCTAGAATACTGAGGGAACTTGGGGACGTTCTAGCACCTCCACTGACTGACCTTTTCAATGCCTCGTTGGAGTCGGGAGTGGTGCCAAAGGACTGGAGAGAGGCTCATGTGGTGCCTTTACACAAAAGCGGAAGTAAGGATGTGGTTGAAAACTACAGGCCGGTTAGTTTAACTTCAGTGGTGAGTAAATTATTGGAAACGCTGCTGAAAGAGAAAATAGTGAGGTTTCTGGAGTCCGGCGGATTACAGGATCCGAGGCAGCATGGATTCACCAGAGGCAGGTCTTGTCAGACAAATCTGATCGATTTCTTTGACTGGGTGACCAGGGAGTTGGACCGAGGGAGAGCTCTAGATGTGGTGTATTTAGATTTCAGTAAAGCCTTTGACACTGTTCCTCACAGGCGACTTATAAACAAACTGAGCACCCTAGGGATGGACCCTAAAGTTACTGCTTGGGTTAGAAATTGGTTGGGTGGGAGGCGACAAAGAGTACAAGTAAATGGAGCTCACTCTGAGGAGAAGGATGTTACCAGTGGTGTGCCCCAGGGATCTGTCCTTGGTCCGATTCTTTTTAACATCTTTGTTAGTGATATAGCGGAAGGGCTGTTGGGTAAGGTTTGCCTCTTTGCGGATGATACCAAAATCTGTAATAGAGTAGACACCCAGGAAGGTGTAGATAACATGAGGAGGGATCTAGCTAAGCTTGAAGAATGGTCTAGAATTTGGCAGCTGGGATTTAATGTTAAAAAATGTAAGGTCATGCATTTGGGCTGCAGCAATCCAAGGGAGCAATACAGTATAGGAGGTGAAGTACTTTTGTCCACTAAAGAAGAGCGGGACCTAGGCGTGGTTGTGTCTGATGATCTTAAAGTAGCTAAACAGGTAGAAAAGGCGACGGCAAAAGCTAGAAGGATGCTTGGGTGCATACGGAGAGGAATGGCTAGCAGAAAAAAGGAGGTGATAATACCTCTGTATAAGTCTTTGGTGCGACCTCATTTGGAGTATGGTGTGCAATTCTGGAGACCGCACCTTTAAAAGGATGTGAACAGGATGGAGTCGGTGCAGAGGGTTGCTACTAAAATGATTAATGGGCTTCATTATAAAGCATATGAGGACAGACTTAAGGATCTTAATATGTACACCTTAGAGGAAAGGCGGGATAGAGGTGATATGATTGAGATGTTTAAATACCTCCATGGCATAAATGTTCAGGGAGAGAGCCTCTTTCAATTGAAAGCAAGTTCTGCTACGAGGGGACATGGGATGAGGGTGAAGGGAGATAGATTCAGGAGTGATATGCGGAAATATTTCTTTATGGAAAGAGTAGTGGATCCGTGGAATAGTCTCCCAGTGGAGGTGGTAGAGATGAGGACAGTAACTGAATTCAAAAAAGCATGGGACCAACACAGAGGATCTCTAAAGGTAGAAAGTGGGCTGTTGTAGTTGTTGTTATGGAAGGACAGACTAGATGGGCCTTGTGGTCTTTTTCTGTCATCATGTTTCTATGTTTCTATGTTTCTATGTTATGGATGTCTTGCCTTTAAGGGTACATGTGACAAACATGTCCTGGGAACTATCATCAGACTTAGGGGGTCAATCCAAACAGGAAATAGCAGGGATGTTTGTCTGGAGTAGACGTACAAGCCCCACTATTCCCTGTGCTGCTCCCCACACATATAGGGCAGTTCTGCGGGGAGTTACAGATGGGGGAGTGAAGGGGTGGTGACAGGTAGGAGAGTGGGCAGTGTAGGAGTGTGGCGCACAACCCAGACATACAGGGCCAATTCTGGTTGTGGCCCTGTATGCCAGGCATAGAGGGGAGAGACGGGGGACCTATTCCATCCCGGAGGTGGAATAAGACTCCCTAAGGATGGGGATTGGCACCAGAGGACCCCCCCCCCAAAGAGATGGGGTTCCCCACAGCCTGATCCCAGCCTTCGCAGCCCTTTGGGGGTCTGGTGGCAGGGAACAGCAAACTTTAACTTTTTCAGAGAAGCAGGGCTCCTGCATGGCGTCCCAGTGCCATGGCAACGGGATGCCATGGCACCGGGGCTCCATGCAGGCACTTTGACTGGGTAGACGATGTGGGAGCTGTCTAACCAGCAGCACAGAATTGGGGGACATCCTGCCTCTCCAGGCCCTTTGTACCTGATTCTGATCCTGTAGTGCAGAATTGGGTGCAAATCCAGCCCATCCAGATTTTGGACATCTGGACGGACCCCGATCAGAATGGGTCCATAGCGAATAAGGAAACGCACATCGTCTGGGTGTGTTTGGTGTCATTCACCAATGTGGCTGCTGAAGAGCAAGTGTGCTGCCTTAATATATGGAGGGAATGCAGGGTCAGTCCCTACTGGTATCAGTGGTGTGTAAACTGCACAGATAACGCAGACCTCTAGAGATGCAGGGTCAGTCACATGCTTGCACACCACAATTGTCACATGGTTCAGAACCTTACATAGCTGCTCAAGACACACATCTTGACATATGTAGCCATGGGAAATTTGTCCAGGTGCACTCTGCAACACCTATGTGCAATAACATTTATGAAAACTTGCAACCCACACACTCATGGTGCCTCACCAGCATGAAGGTCTCAATGTCAGAAACGGCAGAAAAACAATGACCTGGTGTGTTTTGAGACCCATGCAAGAACCTCAGGACAAATCCTGATCATGACATTGAGGCCAGCTTGCAATGTACAGTACTGTGTGTTCCACAGACCTATCTCGGAGGAAGTCATAACAGTCTGTCTGGCATAAGCACATCCCCCCTGCAGCCATATTTGTCTGCCTCTGGGATGATTTGCTCAATGCTCAAAGTTAGGGGATGGGATCTCTAATTTAGAAGCACAATGCTAGGGATGGATGCCATGGGAGGTTGCAGGCTGAGTACAAGGGCATGACAATGTCACATAGGCAATCGAGGATTCTGTCATATGTAGTGTGATAAGGAAACTTATCAGGACCCAAGAAACAGGGATAAAGAGGAATTCACCCTTATCAAAGGACCTATTTTACAAGGTCAGAGACACAAAACTCCATTTACACCTAGAAAGCAGGTAATTCCTAGCTACAATAGGTTGCAGAATGCCCCTAGTGGAGAAATGCAGAGTATTCGAATTCTACATCCCTCCACTATGGAACTCTCTCCTACTCCTCCTGAGAGCCACCACAGACATCACCGCCTTCAGGAAACTCTTGAAGACTCACCTATTCACCGAACATTTCTATAACCCTCAAGTAATATATTGACTATAACCCCAGATAGACCTGGAAATCTCCAGGCACCAGCAGAGCTTAAACTCTATGTAAATAGCTAAATTGTTAAATGTAAGCACTGTTAACAGCTTTTGTATATAGTTCTGATGAAACGCTTTATGTAAAACAAGTTCTGTTCTATGTAAACCGCCTTGAGAACATGAAATGCGGTATATAAAAAATGTTAAATAAACAATGTCTCATGGGCTTCCCGGTGCAGCCTCTGTACCTTCCCCCTGAGCCTCCAGTTGGGCAGCTCCTGCCATCTCCACAACAGCCTCCATGCCACCTGCCTCCTGGGGTAGGTTCTGCACCTCTTGTGTCTGGCCACCTTCAATTTCAGACTCTGGCACCAGTTTCACTTTCCCCAGCTGTGGAGCACTGTCCTGGCCATTCTTCCCATCCATGCCACTTGCTGCCACTCAGGGATGTCTCTTCCTCAGTGGATTCCTGGGCACCGTTGTCGAGGATACTCTGTGGTTTGTTTCCTGTATGGTTCCATAGCTCCTGCTGCAAGCCCGGATGGTGCCTTTGGGACAACTGGGAAGAGAGTCACACAGTAAACAATCAGACATCTAGCATGCATCAGGCATCCCCACAAGGTGGCAGTTGACAGACATTCTGCATGTTTTGGTGGATTTAGGGCCACTGACATCATGTGTGGGTGTAGTCAGTTCATCTTTCCACTGTACGTCACATAGCAAGTCCTGCATGTCCCCTCCACAAGGTGTGCTACCTTTCTACCACAGATACACTGAGGCAGGAAATACCAATCACCATGAACCAGATGTCATATTCCCAAGGAATGGAATGGTCATCGCTTCAATGTTGAATGATGTTTTCTCATCATGTGACACACACATGGTGATTTGATATCATCTGTCTGAGTTCCTGTGTTACTGTGAGGCAGCCAGGGACAGCTATATCGCTGATGTACTTGTTACCTTCAGAGGTTACTGACTGTCTCCAGTGTCTGATCACTGTACAAGATGCATCATTGCCCACACCAATGTGAACTCTGTGACTACCCCCATGGACAATAGTGATCCCTATCTACACCAAACTATCATGTTGAAAAGATGGTAACACTAACAGGCAGCAATGTGACTATTGCTGCCAGTGTAAATATGTTGGCACTAGTATTGATGGTCCCATGGTGGCTTTTTAGTGCTGTACACAATCGTCATTCTCTTGACTGTCAGTGCACCTCTCAGAGACATGTATACTGAGCCTACCGTGGCAATCTGTCTGATGTGTGCAGGCTTCCTCCTGTGTGATGTCTGTATTCTCTAATGTTGTAAGAACCTTGCATGTGTTTATTTATTTATTTATTTAACTTTATTTATTTATTTAACTGTATTTATATCCCGCTTTTCACCGGGTCAAAGCAGCTTAACAATGAAGGGCGGGGGACAGTGATCAATTCTAGGGTGGGGGTCTGTCACCAGGGGGCCAACATTAATGATCTGAACAAACATTAAGGACAAACAGTGGACATGAGACTCTTAGTAGATAGATCTGAGGGTATGTTATGAGGTCTGGAGGAGTATTTAGTGATGGATGTTTGTTTCTGGTCCGAGGTATTCCTGGAACAGGATGGTTTTTAGTTGTTGCCTGAATGTTGAGGGATCTCCGTTGTTTCGGATTTGACTTGGTAGAGAGTTCCAGAGGGATGGTGCGTACAGTTCGAAGGCTCTGTTGCAGGTCCGTTGATTGTATTTAGTTCGTTCGTGGGGAATGGTGAGGGTGTTGTTGGTGGTTTGTCTGGTAGTTCTGTTGTGGGTGGGTTGGGGCAATAGAGTGCGGAGCTGGGAAGTCTGAGTTTGGTAGAGGGCTTTGTGGATAAGTAGGGCAGATTTGTATTTGATTCTTGCTTCAAAAGGGAGTATGTGCAGTTCTCTCAGGACTGGGGTGATGTGATCTTGTTTTTTTGCTTTCTGGATAATTCTTGATGTGATATTTAAGGCTGTTCGTACTGGGTTGATGTGGGTGGCGGGCAGTCCGTGGTAGATTATATTGCAGTAGTCCAGGTGGGGGAGCATCATAGCTTGCATAACTGTCCTGAAGTCCTGTGGGTCAATAAGGGGCCTTAGGCGATGTACTGTTTTAGTCTTGTGGAATATTATTCTGGTAATTTTTTTGATCTGTTGTTTGAGTGTGAGCGCTTGGTCTATGATGACTCCTAGGTATTTTATGTGTGGGTGAGTTTGTATGTGTGGCTCCTAAGTTGAGGTGTGTAGGTGGGGTGAAGTTTGGGTCTTTGGTTACTATGAGGGCTTCTGGTTTTTTTTATGTTGATGGATAGGTTGTTCCTTTGTAGCCAGCTGGAGACTTCTATGAAGCAGTCTGATAGGTGGTTGTTCACCGGGTTGGTGGTTGTGATTGGTCCATAGAGCATTATGTCATCTGCATAGATGTGGTAGTTGATGTTATGAGCATGTATGATTGAGCAGAGTGGTTGTAGGTAGATGTTGAAGAGCATGGCGGATAGTGTGGATCCTTGGGGTACTCCTTGGTGTTGCTGGAAGGGGGGGGGGAGGTTGCTAAGTTTGTGCGGATTAGTTGTTGTCTATTGTTCAGGTAGGAGTGGAACCATTGAAGTACGACATTTTTGATGCCAATTTCTTGGAGTCTGTGTAGGAGGATGTTGTGGGAGATGGTGTCAAAGGCTGCAGATATGTCTAGGAAGATCATAGCATATCCAGAGTGCTTGGTCTGTGTGCCCTTGATGAGGGTGTTCATTAATGATGTCATGAGGGTCTCGACTCTGTGGAATGGACGGAAACCATGTTGTTGTGGGTCCAGTATGTTGTTATCATCCAAGTGGTCCTGAAGTTGTTGTTGGACTATCTTCTCTATGATTTTGGTGGTGAATAGAAAACTTGCTATGGGTCTGAAGGAGGCGGGGTCAAGGGGGTCTAGGTTTTGTTTTTATAGGGTTGGGCGGATGATGGAGGTTCTGAGGATGTCTGGCATGCATCCTTGTTTGATGGACTCATTAACAATGTGGGTTAGGGGTGTGCTTAAGTCCTCTTTGGATTTCTTTATCCATTCTGCAGGGCAGGGATCCAGTGGAGAGGTGGTAGTATTTAGGGAGGAGATGGTGGATTCTATTTTTTGTTTTGTGATTGTTGCAAATGTGCTCCAGTTTGCGGTTATGGTAGTAGGGTGGGTTGTTGCTTCTGCATTCAGTTGTGGATTTTGTGGTTTTTGAAGCTGTTTGTATTGGCGTGCTAGTAGTTCTGGTGGTATGTTTGGTAGCAGGTCGGAGTGGTTGGGTGCTTTTGTTAGCTTCTTGACAATCCCGAAGAGCTCACGTGGTTTGTTTATTGAGATGTTTATGATCTTTGAGTGGTAGGTCCTTTTTTCTTTATCAGTTTCTGTGTGGTAATCGTCCAGTTCGTTCATGTATTTTGTTTTATCCTCTTCTTTTTTGTTTTTTCTTCATCTTCTCTCCGCTCTCCTGAGTTTGGTTTTTAGTCTCCGTAGGGTGGGGGTGAACCATCGGGCTTTTGTTGAGGTACGTTTGGTTTTGGTGCTGTTTGCTGTTGCATGGGATGCAGAGGAGATTGTAGTATTCCAGTTTAAGATTAGATCATTGATATCGGTGGAACTTGTTTGGAGTTTAGGTAGTATTTGTGCCAGGAAATCCTCTTTGATGAATGGTTTAAATTTTCTTGCATGTTGTTTGTTCTCTTTAACGTTGGTGTGCTGGTAGGCGTGGGAGATGTTGATGAGATAGTGGTCTAACCATGGTACACACTTTATCTCTGGGTTTTTGTATGAGGTGTGTCAGACGGCTGCTTGGGTGAGAATCTTCACAGTCTTGGCAAGTGCATATATCTATATGAGTTGCAAGGGATTGTGGGCAATGCAGTTCATTCACACCCGACACAGCTGCTCACAATAATTAGTTGTGCTTTTGGGTAAAGCCAATAAGATATTTATTTATGGGATTATTTCTCCCAACACAGATATGCTTGGTAGCACATAAATCAGGTTACTTGCTTTCAGTGTTAAACTTGGAAAACAAAATAAGGAAAACAACATTTGAACTTGTCAGGCAATCAAAGCAAAAGAAATAAGACCTGGTTGGCAACAAACTGGTCTTTTCTGTAGGCATTAGCTAATGTTCTCTTAGCAATGTATCAAACAACAAACCAAAAGCCGCAAAGAAAGAAAAAAACTGTTCTTTTCAGGTAAACTTCTTATATCTTCCCACATAGATTCAGAAGTGATTCTCTCAGAGCTCACAAGCAATTAGGTAAGGCTCAATTGCTAGCAGTTATCCAGCTGAAACCCCTTAGCTGGCTTGCTTTCTACTGCGTGGCTAAAAATCCTACTCAGGACCTTTTCTGAGTAGATTAAAGAACAAGTTTGTATTTCTTTGTGATGGTTGCTGTACTTTATAACAGAAAATCACCAAAGGAGTTTAGACAGAGAGCAGTCCATGTAAACACATTCTTCATCTGCTATCATTCCCTCTTCTTCAACAAGCATGGGTTCAATATCATGGATTGGCCCAGATGAGTGTCCCAATGGAGCACTTTCAGAAGAATACTTGTTTCCCTGCTGTCTTTCAAGGTTATAGCTATGGCATAGATCAGTGTTCATACCTGAGCTTCCATTGCTGTTAGAGTTCCTCTCTATATAGCCTGGCCAGCATGTAGTCCAGTTCTTATGTCCAGCCTTCCAATCCAGATCCCTGGACACTGGATCTCTCTTCACATACCTTCTGGCACGGGTCTTAGGGTCCCTTCCACGTGCAGCCGTTTCCCTCACAGGTACCGTCTGGAGATTCCTAGCTCTGCAGCACCATTCCTCTGGCTTTCCCCAGTCCAATGGTGTATGCTGGCCCTTGGAATGCCTCCCAGTATACATACTGCTCTGGACTCTTCTAGACCTCTCAAAGGCTTTTCTCTTCCTTCTTCCAAAGGGTTTCTTTCCCTCTCTGTCCGTCCAGTTTGGCTTCTGCTTCTGATGATCCTCCTGATGATGAAGATGATCAAGCTCAAGCTGATTCTCTGGATACTTCTCTGTAGAATAAACTCTACCTTTATTCTGCCTAGATGAGTGCTCCCCCCTAATACAGCGCAGCTGTGCTGAATCAGGCCCTGCCCTTTGAGATGAGTGCTTAGGGATTACCTCATAGCCCTCCTGATTGAACACACGTTTCCCCACTTCAGCTCCTCTAATGGCTGCTGGAAACCTGGTGCATTCTGGGACTGGTAGTCTTTTATGGGAAAATTCTGTTTTCTTATTTCTACCAGAACTGACAGGTTGCTTGTTCAGAGTCACTTCACCTTTCCTATAGCTCCTTCCTGAGCTATGATAAGCTTCCTTATCACAGGTGGCATTTTGGGAGTTCAGGAGCAGTGGCCTAGTGGTTGGGGCAAGGTACTACAGGCCAGAAGGTCGGTGGTTCAAATCCCACTAGAGGACAGCAACCTTGGGCCGGAAGGACTGGGGTTTCTAGTCCCACAGGTGCTCCTTGTGGTCTTGGGCAAGCCACTTAACCCTCCATTGCCCATGTTCCCTGTATTAGTGTATGTGTCTCATATCCCCTCGTGTTAAATGTATCCCCCAACCGCTTTGACCCAGTGAAAAGCGGGATATAAATGCAGCTAAATAAATAAATAAATAAAATAAATATGAGGTCAAGTCTATTCCCTTTTCCGTGTGTTGGTTCGTGTATGTTCTGTGTTAGGTTCATTGCTTCCATGGCGCTGATGAAGGCTTCGGCATAAATGTCTTGGAGTGATGGGAGGTTGAAGTCTCCAAGGATTATTTGCTCTTTTGTGAAGATGGCGCTCTCAGATATGTGTTGTAGTATGCCTGATAGGTCAGTGCTCGAGGTGGGTGCTCGGTAGATTAGGCATATGGAGAGGTGCTTGTTGGTGAGGGTGAGCATGTCTGCTTCATTGGTTGTTTCCGCGGCGTGGTTTCTGAGATGCAATGATGGCTACTCCTCCTCCTTTGGTTTGGGTTCGAGTGCAGTGGTGAAGACTGTATCCGTTTGGTGTTAGTTGGTTCATGAGCACAGTGTCGGTGTCTGTGAGCCATGTTTCAGTTATGCATAGGATGTCGATCTTTTCGGTTGTGATTAGGTCTTGGAGCATGTGGTATTTGTTTCTGACTGAGTGAGCATTTACTAGTGTGATGGAGAGAGGGTTGCTGTTTGGATGATTTGGGGTATTGATTGGTGTGGGCGGTGTATGGGTTTTGCCCCATGTAGGTGGGAGGTTGTTGGTGCTTGAGGTTTGAATGGTTGTGATGTTTGGTGAGGGATGTTTGGTGATGCTAGAGAGCATGTTGGTGGTGGAGAGATAAAGGGTTAGGAATGGTGCTAGGAAGTAGATTGGGGCTAGGAAGGGTGGCATGGTTTCTAGATGTACCTGTGTGTCCTGGGGCTGGGTTGGTCTTCTGCGTTGGTTTCCTCAGGGCATTGGGTGGTCGGTTTTTTGTTGTCTCAGGTTGCTTGGGATTTGTTGTGTGAGCTGGAGTATGCTGACTGCTTGTTGCTGGAGTCTGTGGGTTGCTTTGTTTGTGGTTATGCTTCGGCTGTTCTTTTGTGGCCGCGTCTAAGGGCCACACCAAAGGGCCCTCTGGCGAGGCCCTCAGGCGCGGGTCTGCCAGGCACGGGCATGCCCTGCTGGGGCGCCGCTTTTAAACTATGTGTTTGGGCCATGGCCTGGCCCTAGTTTGGAAACAGTCTCCATATGTGCCTGAGCATTTCAAAACTGTGCAGAGGTGTCCCCATTTTACGCATTGCCTTCTAATCATGCTTATTGTATGGGACACCATAACGATGGGAGAAATATACATCCCAGTATACAGGACTGAATGTTTCTTGCCAGGCACATCTGGAGACTACTGGCAAGCCTAGGTTGCATGGTGTCTGAGAAAGACATACAGTAGCAACAATAGCACTTGCACAGATAAGAGCCATCACCAATTTCCAGTGATACGTAACACAATACAAACATTGGTGATTACAGTGGATGTACATCCTGCCAAAACATGTGTATGTGATAACCATGGTCAAGACATAACAGTGTCCCCCACATCTCAGCATAGTGTAGCGTGAGCATCTACATAGTGTAGCCTGAGGTTGTAAGTCATACATTCATAGGGTGAGGACACAGATTGTGGGGCCTGTTGAGATGCTTGCCTCAGACCCAGCTGCACTGTCACACACAGACAGCAGACGCAGAACTGATGTGCTGTATGCATGATTCTTACAGTGCCAGTTTAAGCGCTTGCTGGTGTGCACCTGTGTAAGCTGTTCCAACATCACTGTATGAGCAGGGGTAGCTAAGTCTTTGGCCTTGTATGGACTGTAAAAAGCTGTTTTATGCCAGTTAGGCTTCAGAACTACAGGGGCCACAAATTGAGGTATATGAGTCACAGTCATGACATTCTGCACAGTCACAGTACAGCAAGCACATTTGACAGGTTATAGTGTATTTTTGTGGAGACGTGATGCCAGACTGGTACCCTGCACAGGGGAGCAGTGATGATGTCATGCATGGCAGAGAGGACCAGTTAACACTCACTGAAGAACATGATGTCATAGGGGAGACAAGCCAGGCATAGCTGGAGAGTCTGTTTCTGACTGATGTGATGAAGGGACATGTGTGCCTCCAAGGAGTACGCACCCTATGGACAGGTATCAGACCTCCCCTGGGGTATGTATTGACATTTCAATCCAGTCAGTATATCTGAACAAGTGTCCCAGACACATTAATGTATGGACAGCACTAAGGATAGCGGTCACAGGTCAGAGACTGTAAGTAGCTTATCCATTATCTGGAATATATGACAACAGAGCTATGCAGAACTATAATTCATGCTAGTGTGTTCCTTGGCAACTGTGTAGGCTACACAGTGTCCAGATCCACATGAGGGGCATCCACAGCTGCCCTGCATGTCATACGCCCCTAACTAATTTATTTGGACTACCCATCCTCACATTACAAATTCACTCATCTTAGCAGGGAAGAGCTTTCCAAATGCATAGGTCATGTATGTATTTCCTGCCCTGGTCAATAAGCAAAAGGTGGATGAGAGCATCTGTCAATCCCTGCTGCATACCCATTGGGAACTCTCTGTTAGTCACCATTCTGAGAGAGAAACATGGAAGCACATAAAGCCCATGTGTATGTTCTGATGCCTCACAATATGAATGATAGCTCCTGTCCTGGGCAGCAGATGTAGCTGAAGCTACTACGGCACCAGGTCAATGTGGACCTCACATATGTCAACTGCAAACAAGGGGATATGTATTAACTGTTGTCTGGTGTCACAGAGGCAGCTTTGTTGGGTCTTCTATCTTAGAAGCAATCATTCATCTACTGTCACCTCAGTTTCATATACACCTCTCAGCTGGGCTGCATCGGTGCTCAGCCAAACACCTCTCACCCACTGCCACTGTCTATACTACAGTGGGAACTTTCCTGATGACACCCCAGAACATTGCCCATGTGCTCACAAGCCTTGCCTGCATGACCATTTGATTCTCAGAGTTACATGTTAAATGGGCCAATCTGCATGACAGGGGAATGATCTGGGAAATAAAAAAGCAAGGAGGCAGTGCAGCTTGGGACAAACGAGGTGTATACGACTGGATTACTTAGAACAGTCCTCTGTGCCCCTATGGATCATCTCCTCAGCAAATGTAACATGGATGTGAGACATGTAGATGCATGCGGACAGTGTAAAGTATAGGCTCCTGGCAGGATGTTAGGGAAGGATGGGGGATATATGGAGGGGTGGTGGAAGGAGACTGATGGCACAGCTGACAGACACACACGTTGAGGTGGCATAGCTGCAGGTAGATGGGATATCATTGAAGAGAGGGGAAGTAGTCACAAAGTGACAGCAAGGTAAGGATGTCAGCGAGCCAGTTCAGGAGTAGCAAAGTGGGATATGTGGCCATATCTGTGGCAAGGCTCAGAGAGGGTGCTGTGTCCCGTTCCCATCAGGAAAAACCTCATACATATCCACCTGTCTTAGCAATTGAGAGAACAGCACAGCAGCATTTAAAGAATGGGTTGGGATGTCACAGAGCCATCTCAGTGTGTGCATGGTCTAAATACAGACCCCACACTGTGCTCTTCCTTTTTCTTTTGCTGGACATTAGGGAGAGGGGGATTAGGAACACTAAGGGCATGGGAGGTAGGGATGCAGAGGAGTGATGTTGGACATGATGGGGCGGGAATACACAGGGGGAGATGCTGGACCTGGGGGGATGTTGGGCATGAGGGAGTGGATAGGGATAGGGACATGGGGAATAGAGACAGAGAGGGAAAATAGTGGGCATGGAGAGAGGGATAGGAAAATATTGGAAGGAGGAGGAGAAACAGGATGTGGAGAGGGTGAGATGCTGTACATGGGGGGAGAGTTAGTAAAAGACTAGGGAAAGGAGAGCGAGCTAGGAAATGGGAGGGTTGGGGTGAGGTACTGAGTGAAATTGAGGAGTGGTTGGTAAGGAGAAGGAGTGAAATCTGTATAGAGAAAGAGTAAAAGAAATAGAAGAAAACTGAACAGAAGAGATCAGTATTTAAAAACTGATTTAAAGGAGGAAGTGAAGGCAGGAGAAAGAAAAAATGGCAAATGGAGAGGAGACCATGAAAAGAGAGCTAAGAGAAAATGGAAGAAAGCAAAAACTAGAGATTGGGACAAATACAGAAACATAAAATGATAGACAACAAAGGTAGAAAAAAATGTATTTTCTATTTTGTGATTGGAAAATATTGGTGTTTGGAAGGTACATCTGCCAGCAGTCAGGACTGGTGTTTAACATGGCTGGGGATCCTAAAGCCCACTAGCAAGCTGTGCCTTTTTCCATCTTAGATCTGAGGCCCTCTCTAGCTTGGGGGCCCAGGGCAATTGCCAGGTTGCATCCCTCCTAATGCCAATCCTGACATCTGCTGTCTTTTATGTTGTACAGTACGGGGGGAAATGCATTGCTTTCTGTTTCTCTCATGTTGCAGTGCATGCAGCGTCTGACTTTCTGAGGTTTTAGTTTAATTTTTGTCTATATATTTCTCTTGTCATTTTGTGGTCACTTATTCTGTGCATGTGCGACTAATGCTGGATATTCTGTTAGTAAGGAATTTCTGTTTAAGGATGTGTGGCAATCTGGCTTGTTCAGCTGGCACATTGCCCTCTCTGCAGTTATTTTTTGGGGTGGAGCAGGGGGCAAGGCAAGGGTGGGGCAGAGGGTGGGCATGGGCGGAGCATGGCTAGCCATAGGTGGCAACCTTACTCAGTAAGCAGGCCCTTTAATAGTTTGTATAGGTAAATAAAGCATTCTCCCTGCCTTTTTTGGGGTATGGGAAGCAGGTCATCTAAAGCTGTGTGTCACTTCCATCTTGAAAATACTAATCTAAAAAAAACAACAAGCCTGTTTGACTAGTATGGCATACGACATCCTTACAGTAATGAGGATTTTTTTTTTTGCGTTAGCATTTCAATGGGGCTGGGAAAAGGGTATTAATCACTCCAGGTGAACTTCAGCTTTGTTCGCACTTCAATTAATTCCCAGGTACCTAGGCCCCAACCTACAATTTGAACAATAAACAGAGTCACAATAATCACTCCAATAGCACTTTATAGGGTTTTAACAAAAGGCTCCTTATGAATATCCAGACCAGGAAGGCTCCTTTTCTACCCAATGTTAAGATGCCCAGAACACACCAACAGGAAAACAAAATAAATATAACAGAAACCCATGGTAAACACTATGTAGAGCAAAACACGATTACACTTTTTTAATCATTAAATTAATGTGTTCACAATGTTTGCCTAAATATCACCCTCCATTAGAAAAAAGCAAAAAATAAAAATAAAATTAGGGAGCTATCACTGGCAGCATTGTTGTTTTAGTCACTACCGTCCTTCTTAAATCACTCGGCTCTAGAATCCTCATAAAATTCAAGAATTTATTGAAAAATTATTCTCAGTTCCTTCTCCTAAAATGCAATGCTTAGCTTAAATCAAAGAAGAGTGGGCTCCCAATAGTCCCATCAGCATTTCAATCAACCTGATATTCCAGTGATAGAACCAAAACTCCTTTGCTCAGCTAATGACAAAGCCCAATATGACACCCGACATGGTCCATGTTTCAAGAGAACAAAAACGTTCTACTTTAGGGTTCATCTCTTATAAATACCCCTGTAATATAATGTAAATAGCTCATTCTGTAAATAGTTGACCTAAGCTCATGCATGCCCCCGCTCCCACTGTTTTATGTAAAAACTGCTCGTTATACTATAAACCGCTTTGATTATAAGCGAAAGCGGTATAGAAGGCCTACTAAATAAATAAAGAAAAAAGAAAAATAACCAAAAGGGTACGTCTCAATCTAACTTTTTGATGCCACTATCTTCATGCAGCTTCCGAAAAAAGACACGTGCAGTGAGAACATAAAATGCAGGCCGGGAATGCTAACCAATGAATATCTGCCACATGGTCTGAATCATCCCAATCAACTGAGACTAAGACAATCAGTTTCACTATTCAACCCATGGGGTGTAAGACTATTTCAAGTATAAATCTAATACTGTTCTCGATAATTAAGTACTTCTTGATAATTATCACCCCCCCCCCCCCACCCACTTGTACTTGTTCAACCATCTGCCATTTCAGTTGCATAAATGAATGCTGAATATCCAGGCAATGTTGGACTATAGGAGCTTGATCATTCTTATTCACCAATCGACGACTTCTAATAGCTTGTTTAGTGCCTTCAATGTATACAGTAGATCAAACATTTTCTGAGTCTTATTGGATAATTCCAACAGTGGAAGAAGATTTCAAGTGAAAAGCAATACTACATGTGGTTTACATGTTTATATGTTTCATTTTACAAATGGTTTTTTTTTGTTGTTTTTCTAGTGGAGGGTGATGTTTGCGTACACATTGTGAACACACGTTAAAGAATAAAAAGTATAATCTTGTTTTCTACATGTTGTTTGCCACAGGTTTCTGTTATAAGTATCCTTTCAGCCTTACTCTAGTGCCATTTTACATTAAACTGAGTTTATTTTGCTCTGCTGTTCAAACGATGCTCTTCGTATCTCAAATGCTGTTTCCATTGTCCATATGCAAAAAAAAAATCAGTATCAGAAATGCATCATGGGAGTTTTTAGCTGTTAGAAACCTTCCTTTAGGATGTTTTTTGATGGGGGGAGAGGCATGGTCATACAACATATTAGAAAACAGTCAAAATACCTGAGAAACTTAAAAAAAAACATTTTTTTTACTTTTATGCTTGCAGATCATGAGATTTCCCCCTTTAAACAATGAGATGCCAGTTTCTTAGGCTTTTTCTCATCGCTCAACTACATTTCCATACACGTTCTACTTCTTCCTTTAAAAGCATTAGCAATATTTTTGTTTGTTTTGCAGTGTGTTAGGGGGCAAAACTATCTTCTGAGGTAACCAGCCAAATATGTGATGGATTTAATATAGGAACATAGGAGCAGTTGGCAACCAAAGAGATTCTTTGCCACCCAGTCTGCCTAGTTGCCCCTACCCATTGCGTCAGTGCAGACCTAACTCAATCTCCAGTCATCTCCTTCACTTGCCCTTTCCACCGCCCTCTGTACATGTCCCACACTTTCATGAAGTCATGTTTTGTTAACAGTCCCTCTCATGCCAACATTTTTTTTCACTTTTTTCATTTTTACCACCTCTACTGGATATCGGGCAGCAGTAGCCTCTTGGTAACAGATTTTATTTGACTTCTCTATAGTCTTCCACCATAGCTCTTTTTACCACAAATGGAGCATGCTGTACTGAAATAGCATTTATGTTCTTATGCACCATCTTCTTTCATGAAAGATTTGTTAATAAATCTACCACCTAGACACTAAAACAAAGAGGTTATTTCAACTGGAGTACATCACGCTTCAAGAAATCTTACAAAAGCTATGGGTGAACACAGGGTTGTCCAGGAAACACGGAACTGATCAAAATCATGGAGGCGAGCAAAACAAAGATCCTGGACAACCCAAAGGAACCAACGAGTCATTTCACTGTTCAGCTCTTGAAACAATGGTTCCAAATGAACTGGCCATGTTGGTGAACAGCACAGCTTGAATTTAGGGAAAGTTGTAGAATTTTTAGAATGCACAACTAATATTCCATTCCTTTCCATATTGTCCACAGCAGGACACTGCCAATAGCCTGGAAAATAATAGCTCAGCAAAAAAAAGGCTGGCTGCTGGTTTTGTTTTTAGAATGCATCCATGTTCTTAACAGCCAGCAGCTGGTTTCCATTAATGCTGGCAAAAAGAGATCTAGGCTCGGGAATTATGGTTTAAATTGACTTGCGATGGGGAATTAGCTATATGCACCTGGCCTATCACAGACATTTCAGCCATGCTAATTATAAACACAGCTCTTGCGGTTCTGCCCTCTCCCTCCTGCTTTCTCTGGAACTCTCACGCTTGCTTTTTTGTGTTTACAGATTGAAAATGAACTGTTAACCCTTTCTCTGTACCAACCAGGCCTGTCGCTGGAATTTATTATTCAGTGTTCATTTCATTTAGAAAGTTAGGTGTTTAGTTTAGCCAAATAGAAAATAGTATTAAGACTGATATACATATGCGTGGACCCTGATTCTCTGTATTCCAAGGCACGAAAATATTTACGTACAGGGTCAATCAAAGTAAGATAAGTATTTGCTGAGTTTGTCCAAACATTTTTGGCAACATACTTAATAATGCCACAGACAAAATATCAGCAGATTTTCTACCACTTACACAGGCAGCCTAGGAATTTTGCAGTACAGAACTCTATAAATGCAAGCAAGTCAGTGATGTACTCAGTTTAGGCATGAAATACACAGTGGCGGGCCAGTAATATGTTGTATGTATGTAAATTACATGCAGGTTTCAATGGCCAGGAGTTATTGATGGTAGCAATGAACTTGAAAGTCATTTGTAAAACAGTTAGGGGGTCATGTACTAATAAATTAATGTGTGTTATTTGCTGCAGGGCCCATTTTATGCAATAGGCCCCACGGCAAATTATGTGCATTAATGACGTTAACATATGCTCTTAGTAAATGACTCTGTTAATGAAGAATTTTACTTCTTAATAGATACTTTCTTCCCTACTTCTTACATATTTTAATCTAGGTGACGTTCTTCTTGACCATAAATGATTGGAACCAATGAAGCACACAGATTAAGGGAGAGTGAAATTTGGCAGGTGTTAGCTTGCAAGAACATTTGTGGGAAATCTACCTTTTCTGCAAAACTGGTAGAATTGTGACTATGACAATAATGGGAAAAGGGGATGGGGGTATCTGTATTAACTAGAAAAATTCTAGGAAATGTTAAATGAAGAACTACTGTAGAATTTGAGGTGGAACTTCATTTGAAATAAACTAGAAATGTCCTCAGTAAACGGGAAGAAATTCATAAGAAACACACAGTGGCAAAACTGGTGAAATTGTATTAATTTCCCTTTGGTATAAAAAACATTGCACAACTCTAAAAAAGATGGTCTGTAGGGGGTATATTTACTAAGCCACGGTAGCAGCTTCTGTGCAATAATCGGAGCCATGGCTCCGATATCGCATAGAAGCCGCTACCACTGCTTAGGAAACATACCCCTAAGTTTTGTTGATTTTTGCATGATAGGCAGCAGTCAGTGTGGTATAAGAATATGAGTGCCAGCTGGCTCATTTTCAGGGCACGTTGAGGACACATAGCAACATAGTATATGATGGCAGATAAAGACCAGTATGGTCCATCTAGTCTGCCCAGCAAGGTGGCAAGAGTAGGTGCACTTGCCGCTCTGAGCAGGTCACCTCTCCACATTCTTTGTTTTACTCTATGGCCTGGTTGAACCTTTGTATTTTTAAGGGAAATCAATATGGCTATCATAACTTCCAAGTCCATGCAGGCAGTGGGGTAAAGTTATTTGTTTTGGTCACGATGACACAGTGAGGATTCTAGCACTGATTGATTGTTGAATGTCCTGTGCGATTTATTTATTCATTGAATCAATAATTATTAATTATAATAATCAATAATTATAATTAGGGATATTACCAATTCATTTGAATATAAACAGTGCGGTTTCTGGCATTGTTACTGGGCAGAATAATCTGTGGACTCTTCTGCCTTTCCCAGGGTTTGACTCTCTGTTTCGCCTCTGCTCCTTAAACTCCTTCTGATCTTATATAGTTCTGGAGACACTTATTTGGGTCAAAACAAGCCTCTAAAAGCAGAGATAGAAAATACCACAACAACCAAGCAGTCTAGGCCCAGAATTCTGTTGGTGAATGCCATGAAAACCAACTGGTGGGCTAAGTACAGGCAGACATACAAGCACACATGCCAGTCTGGGTCCTTTCCGTGGTTTGGGTCTTGGTGACACCCTGTGATGTTTCTGGGTGGCGTGATCTGTGCATTTTGCCACCTTTTCTTGGGGTGTACATGAGAAAGGACAATCGACCATCGCTCCCATAGTCCCACTCTTCTCTACTGTGTCTGTTAAAGGATGGCTAGACCTATGGTTCTCCCAGAGGTTAAGAGGAAAAGTCGAGTTGCTGGAAAATAAAAGCAAGGTCATGTTGCTCCATCTTGAGTGGAGGTTACATGATGGACCAGATGTCGGTCTAGCAAACCATGCAATTTTAAATTTAAAAAGAAATATTTTTATCCAGTCACGGAATGTTAAAAGATAGCCCAACGCAGGTAATGGAATAAATTATACGCCATTTAACTTGACCATGAGGTATGTTTACTAAACTGGCTATCTGCAATTAGGTCCCATTGAATAACATGGGACTTAGGGGCATGTTTACTAAAATCCGCAAAAGAGCGCGCCGCAAAATAGCGCACGGCAACGCGGCACTGAAACGCGCAGAAACGCGTTTAAACGCCCCGCACACGTGCGTGTCACCCCCGCACAGGTACGCGGCTCACTAACGGGCCCCGTACAAGTGCGGGCCCGCAAATGTCCGATAGAGGCGTGGAACGGCGAAAGGAGGGCGGAGGAAGGCTCCGGAGGGGCGGAGGGACGGGGTCAATGGGTGGAGAGTGGGAGGGGAGAGGCTCCCCGCACAGTATCGAGCCCGAATTTCCATGTAAAAACTACCGCGAGTGAAACACTCGCGGTAGAAAGCATTTAAAGGGAAGAGAAACCATTTCCGTCAGCAATGTACAGGAAAACCGGGGAAACCAGCAAAACGTGAGCAGTGTGATACATGTGCACAGCACAAAAGTGAAAATAAACATAGAAAATGACCACAACAGAACTATTAAAAATAGTAATTCAGCTGGGGAACAGTTATAGTGATGGGCAAATACAGAACTCACACCCAGCAAGCTCCAGAAACAAGAAATGAATTTTGGAAGGGTCTACTGGGAGTGTTTGCTATGGTTGCCCATTAATATCACTGTTGCCCAGCGTGGTGATATTCTGTCCCACATTTCCCGTGGTCAGTTCCGGG
The DNA here is from genome assembly GCA_033557465.1 of Ichthyophis bannanicus. Lineage (NCBI taxonomy): Eukaryota > Metazoa > Chordata > Amphibia > Gymnophiona > Ichthyophiidae > Ichthyophis > Ichthyophis bannanicus. The sequence goes on along the minus strand of CM066043.1, from coordinate 234,602,786 downwards.
GTTTATGTGCACGTTTGTCACCAGACAGGGTGCATATGCCCACAGTAGACTTGCGTAGAGCAGGGTTTGTGACTCCATCCTGCCAGGCTTACTGCCTCCAGGGGCTGCACTGTCTCTGTGGCCAAAGTGTGGTACAGCAGACAGAGTCATTACCTCTAGAACCAGAGGGCAGAGGTTCAAAACCCAGCTGGGGCACCTGCCAGCCCAGTCCCTATATTTTACCCACCACTAAATAAAGATAGCGCAGACACCCCTGTATGCATGGGGAAAACACCCATATTTTACCCAACACCGCACACACACCACAACAATGGGCATTACCTACAGCCAAGTCCCCCAAATGCAGTCCCATACTGCCACAGTGCAATCAGGTCAACTGCTTTTTCTGAGAGACGGTCATGCCAGCATGTTGGCGGACAAGTACATGTGGTGCAGGGGGCAGTGGCTGCTAACCACAGAAGACAGAGGCCTAGCCATGTGCAGGCTGGCACAGTCCACTGCAACAGACAGGTCCTGCCGGATCCACAGTCATGGACAGTCCAGGGAATCCAACCAATCTGTGGCTACACAGTGGTGCAGTGCACACAGACAGTGCATACAAGAACAGAAGGTCACAGGTTCAAAGCCCAGCTGGGGCTACTGCCAATCCTGCCCACATATTTTTCCCACAACTAAACAGTGATAGTAAGGACACACCTTTCATGGCGGGGACATATGCAATGGTAAGACATCTATCTTTTACCCCACTGAGCACAGACACCATGAACAGGGGCAGTACCTAGAGCAGAATCACCCAAATGCAGTCCTGGTGGGCCACACACCAGTCAGGTTCCATGCTGACACTCATACAAATGCCTGTGCTGTATATCTATGCACCACCCCCATGGCATGTAGATGTAGTCCATGCATATTCATGAGGGATAGCAGGAAAACCCGAACAGTGTGATGCACACCTGGACTGGAGTTGGGAATCTGTGCCGTAAAGCAGCAGCCATCAAGGGCAGACACACCCACACCCACAGGCCCCATTGGCCAATGTCACCTGGAAAGGCAGAACATTGGACCGTGCATGCAGCACCCAAAACGAGCACTTGCATAACTTACCAATGTCACCCTACACCTGAGGTATACGGTACACAGCTCGGAGACGTTTGCTAGGAGCACAGGCAGGCAGTTATCCATACGTTACGTACATACTGCTAGTTGGCCCCATCCAAACAATCTGTTAGGTGTTTGCGGGGCATGCTCCAGGCCTGGCCTCTGACGGTGCTTACCACCCTGGGGAGTGACCACCAGCTGTAATGCGTACCATATCCATGCCTTGCCGTGCTCAGGACCGGTTTGGTGGGCAAGGCTACTTACCCCCTCAATCGTAGCACCATGATGGCAGAGGTGTGGAAGTGTGTGTCTGTCTATACAGTGGGTGTTGGCTGCAAGCCCCTTCAACAGCCCGCACTGCCAGCACTGTTGCCAGTATTGGCCAGTCAATGTGCATAATGAGGTGCAAGGTACCATGGGTATAGCCAGGGCAGGATGGCGTGGCCAGGATGCATCTGCACTGGGCATAGGGCCCTGGCAGGGACATTGGCTGGGATATTGTAGTGTCCGGCCACCACCTACACAGACAGGGTGGCCAAAGCATGTCCATCTGGGGGATCACGCTCACCCTGACTGTGCAGTGACCACAGCATGGCTAGGCCCCCCCATAGTGCTGTATAGTAGTTCTCTCATGTGATATATGTGTTTCTCTTTGGGGCCCAGTCACTGATATATCTGCTTGCTGTGTATGCAGACAGCCCAATTCTGGGTGCATGCATCTCCATTGGGAACATGCACTATGGACTAACCAGCAGACTGTTTGTAGCTGGTAAATGTCTTGCTATAATGGCTTGCAGGGTGCAGTGGCTGTTGGCTTGCTGCAGGGGAATATCTGGTGGTGGAGTGCAGCTTACCATACCCTGGGCTTATGTCTGTCTGCTATTGTGTTATGGCTGTGTATGGAGCTTCCTGGGGGGGGTGGTGGTGTTCCTCAGCAGGACTGGGGTTGATGTTGCCCTCTACTGCCACCTTTGCAGGGAGGTAGAGTGTGGATCCCTTGATGGGGACCATGTTTGCCACGGGGGGGGGGGGAGGGGGGGTGCCTGATGGCGGCAGACAGGGATATCCATGGTGTTTGTGCATAAACTAGCTATCTTACACATTAACACTGCTTTGGAATGCCCGCTTGGCCTCCATCAGCCATGGCAGGTGTTGTTGACCTGGTCCTGGCCACCTCATTGCACACTCAGGGTGAGCACAGTACCCGCACGATGTAACGGTGTGTGGCTACTCTGTGCCAGTAAAACACCCGGTCAGTGCCCCCTACTAGGCCAAGGTGCTGTGTGGGTGCACCCGGTCACTTCCCCCAACAGGGCCGAGGTGCTGTGGGGGTGCATTCCCCATCTTGTGTCCATCTGCGGACAGCTAATTTGCATGTGCAGTGCATCATGGGTACGGGTGGCCTAACCCTATCCTGTTGACACCAGCAGACTGTAGACGTGACGTGTAGGCTATCTGCAGCCAGCCAGGGGCCTGCTTACAGCTATGGAGCTGTAGCGCAATGGTTACATCACTGCTTGTGCAGCCAGAGGTCATGGGTTCCAACCCACAGTGGGGCCCTTTGGTAGGGCTGTCCACAGCTTTATTTTTATTTACTGTACATATGTCTATGCCGGCAAGACCACCCTCAGCTTACTATACCCATTAGGTGCCTCTGAGGGTGCTTCATAGGGCGCCCTGTAGGCCACCTTATGGTTGCCATCCCTATAGGCTGCACTATACATTATCCTGTGTCGCAACATACATGCTGCCCTATAGGGGTCATTCAAGGGTGCCTTGGTGAACAGTGCACTGTAACATGTGCCTTATGGGCCACCGTATGTTAACATGCTGGGAGAGTGCGTTTGCTAGTAGTGATAACAAAATAAAATTATACAGCCTCCTACAGCACTCCACAACATAATACATACTGCCTCAGCATGCATTTTTCACTGGGCATTGTGAGGAGTTGAACCCCTGATCCCTGCACCATTGGTCAGTGTTTTAACCATTGTGCTGTGGCTCTGTTCCTGTGCTTGTGCATCAGCGCGCCGCCTTGTGCCTATCAGCGCGCCGCCTTCTGCCGCCCAAGGGGACCAGTGCGCCGCCTTCTGCTGCCCAAAAATAACTGTGCGCCGCCTTATGCCGCCCAAAAAGCACTGTGCGCCGCCTTCTGCCGCCCAAAAATAACTGTGCGCCGCCTTATGCCGTTCCAAATTAATTTGCCTCCTAAAACAATGTTAATCATTACAGTTACTGCCTCAGCTGACCTTTGTCGTTGCGCACACTGGGGGATTGAACCCATGGCCCCTGCACCATTGGCCAGTGTCTTCACCGTTGTACCACGGCTCTGTTGTTTTGTATACTCAGCAGCGCGCCACTTTGCCTTTCCACGCGCTAATGTCGACCCCCGCACATTAGCGCGACGCACACACGTCCGGTTGCTTACTACCGTTTTTTTTCTATTTTCTGCCTGAACCGCCCACTCCTTATATGGCACAGGCACACTAGCACGGCCCCGCACGTTAGGAATGTTTAGTAAACATGCCCCTATGTCTGCTATAAGGAGAAGCTTAATTTCTCTATCAGTTCCAGTTCCTCTAAGGGAATTATTCCTTTCTGAAGCTTTCTGTTTCTACTGACATCCCTTGCAACCTTGAAAAAATAAAACCTAGTGCTGCTTGAACACACAGCCGCAAGGACAGGGTTCTACTTTCAGTCTTCCCATAGAAGAACAGTGCATAGAGACTCCATCCATGTCAGAGGAGAAACCGCTTTTTGCTTGCCCGGTTACACTGCATTGCAATCCCGTAGCTCACCTGGAAGCTGCAGAAGCTTGATTGCAGGTTATCACTCTTCATTATCTTTCTAGACAAATTGTGTTCTAAAATAATTTGGTATAATGAACTACAGCAAACAGGATCACACTAAATACAACCTAAAGGAAAGAAATGGAAAGAGATGGGAGTTAGAACAGTAGATTAAAGGTCTTTGTCAGAGCTATATCATGTGAAAATGGTTGACACCGTTTAACGACTTGGGAAATTCTTTGTCACTTATATTGCATGGCATTGGAGAATAAAAAGTTAAAATAACACATAATCTCCCCATCTTGATAAGATTTAAAACCTGACCTCCAATGTGCTTAGTTGTGCAAACGTACCACAGCAACAACAGGAAAATAAAATATTTGTGTTGCTGTGAGATGACATTAGAAGAAACTACTGTATAGTTCATTGTTAAAATACAGTCTCTTTTTGTTCCATCTATTGCCCCAGTCACCTGTATATCTAAACGTTCTTGAATATATGACTCAAAACTTGATGCAAACAAGTTGGGGCAATAGGTAGAACAACAATGCACCAAAATGTTGGTATTTTAGTCAATTATGCTCTTTTAATGGTCGCTTACATGCGCAAATAACCTCTTATAAGATACCAATCAGTGCCTAGTTCTAGCCGCAGATGCTAACCAGGTGGCAGTCCAATATTGCCACTACCCGGTTAGATTCTGCGGGTGACTCCTCTTGGCACCAAACCCAGATATTTAATGCCATTACTGTGGCATTGAATATTCTGGTTTAGAGGTCAGTGGGCAAGGCTATGCGCTGATGCGATACATATCCTGCACAAATTAATATCGGGCCCAAAATACTTATGTGAAAACATGAGTTAACTAGGGATGTGCATTCATTTGAAATGACATGGATATATTTTCCATGTCGTTTCAAATGAATGCACATCGCTAGTTAACACATTTTGACATATTTTATGAAGTCAAGCATGCACCGCAATGCTTTTTGTTTGGACAGCAGCTACACCCAGCTCTTTTATTAACAAAATTGCCTTGAAAGGAAAAAGTATAAAAACAAACCCACAGAAAACAACAATTTATTAAAACAACAAAACAAGACAAAAAATAATAAACCTCCAAACCACACAGGAAACCAAACAAAACAACTTTTTTTGTCTGCATACCTCTAGCATTAACTAGACACAGCACTATAAAATCACTCTCTAAGGGGCATGTTTACTAAGTAGCGCTAACTGTTAACCATATTCCAGAATTTGGGATAACCTAATGGTTGGAGTAGTGGACTACAAACAGGGAAGCCAGGGTTCAAATCCCACTTCTGCTGTCATTGAAATTGTGCTGAGGATTCTGGAATGTTTTCTTCTCCATACCCTCTGGATATCTTTCAGCCAAAACAAGCACTTTTCAGATGCCGTTTCATCCTGATGCTAGTCTAAACTCCGACGTGACTCCAGACATCCAGGACACTTCTGAGGTCAGACGGGGACGTCCAAGTTCCTGGGAATGCTTCAGCCACACCTCCACCATGCCCCTGTTCAGACTTGGGCACTCTCACACTGGGGATGTCCACAAACTTGGCTTCAAAACGGCTCAGTACCCATTTTCAGACATGCAAAGCATGAATAGGACTTGCAAAATGGCCCCTTCAGTGTTCAAAGTCCTAAAAAATGACGTAACAGGAAAGTATCTGAAGAAAAAGCCAGTAAAATGGAAGGAGTTAGACAAAATAAAAAAACAATGGGCAACTTCTTTTGCACCAAGAGCACTACTACTGCCTATCAATTCCTTTTATTTAGTTGTTATTAGGCATTTGTAATTCTACAATCCAAGAAAATACTTATTGTAAGAGAAATAGAGCTGAAAAAAAGAAATATTTGAACAGGGAGATTCTAACATTATACGCCATTAAGAAACAAAAAGAAAAACAAATATAAATCTCATACCAGTTCACAATTATTGGGAGAGCAAGAATACAATACCTGGAAAAGAAAGGAAGAAAATCTTCCATTGAAGACAGTCCGACGCATAGCACCTAGAGGCCAGCAAAGAGAATGATCATCAATTAGAAGCTGACATTGGGGGTAGATGTAACTAAACCAGATCTTGGCTCAGAAATTCCACACCAGTTGAACAGGATCGTAACATATGTATCTAACAGACTGCAGTTTAACAACACATTTACTGGGGAAAATATAACCAAAAGAGACCACCAAGCTGTAGTACCTATGGTTGGACAAGGAGAAACTCCCTTCTGAGCTTATGGGTAACTCGAGCCACATTATGAAATACCCAAAAAAAGGGTTTTCATGATTACAGAAAAACTAATTTCAATAGCTGAGTACAGTCCGGTTCCAAGACAAAATTAACAATCAATGTAGCAGGCTTTGCTCCTACTGGAATCTTCCTTCTCCAAAACCTGAGTGAGATTTAAAGGGTCTAGACTCACCTCAGATTTACTACCTACATTTTGACCTCCAGGTTTCTTCACAAATGGTAGAAGGTAATTAGCCTGCACAATTGGTGGATAGGCAGAATCTGGAATCTTCAAAATGTCTTGAAAGTACCTTTTAAGTGTAGCAATAGGAAGTACATAATTTAGTTTAGTTTATTTAAAGCCTGATATACTGCCATATCGGAACAGCAAGGCGGTTTACAATAAAATAGATTAAAGCGGGAATTAAGAAAGTAACTCCATAAAAAGACAGTAAGACCATTCATACCAAAGGATGAAAGGTACAACTGGAAGTTTAGAAAAATTAATAAAACAAATAGCCTTTGCTCTCAGTCTCTTATCCAAATTCTCAATTATCCTATGCTGAGCAAAGTTGTATTTAACATCCACATCAGAAAGTTTTTTCTGTTTAACTTCCAACGCCTCAACCTTTTGACCCAAAGAAGTTAAAGAACTTTCCACAGGTTGAAGATGAGCTGGAAGAACATTTATTTGAGAAAGGATTGAGTTTTCCAGCTTATAGATGGCTTCCCAAAGAGTATCAAGATTTATAACTGTAGGCTTAATAGCAGCTACTGAACTCACTAATAGGCAAACCAACTGAGAGAAAGGTCCCCTGGCAGCTTCTCCAGACACTCCCTGCTGAACAAATCCCTGCCGTTCCACCTAGGCCCGAAGCTCCCCTGCTTCTACCATGCTGCCTCCGAGGTTGGAAAAGGTAGCCCCACCCACACCAGAATCTGGTTCTCAACCGGCTCCTCTTGCGAGGTCCATCACTGGGTCAGCAGGGAGCTGACGATCATTCAGGTAGAGCAAAATCTTGCCTTTCAGCTGTCTTTCTGGTAATGCTTCCACTGGAACAGAAAATGATGGATTTGGCCAAGCAGCCTCATGTTGGACAAACCTTTCCCTACTTATCATTTCTATAAGCTATTAGGCATACTCAGGGCTATACACATATACATAAGAGACAGTCCCTGCCCCGCAGAGCTTACAATATGTTCAAAACAGACAAGGGGACTAGGGTGATTCTTAAGGGAAATGATTAAAAGGTATGTGGGTGTAAGGAGATTTATTTATTTATTTATATTCATTTAAAAAATATTTCAATCCTGCCACATGCCTGGAAGCATTCAAGGCAATGTACAATCTAAAACCAAAATGCTTAAAAAGAACAATCCCCCCTCCCCTCTCACACTATTCAAATGCACCAACCCTTCCCTTTACCCTACCTTGATTGAGGAAACAGAAATGTTTTCAAGACCTTCTACAGGCCAACAAATTTTCCTCTTGTCACAAATAGACACCAAAAAGGGGCCACCACAGAGAAACACCTTTCCCACTATTTCTTCAACCTAACCCTATACTGGCTGGGAACCACTAAACAGTTGCCTTGACTCAACTGCAATGATCAGCCTGGTTGATACCATTTCAACACCTCTGCCAATTAGTCCAGTCCCTGACCTTGTAATGTCTTAAAGGTCACCAGAATAAGTTTGAACATACACTGCTACTCAACTGGGAGCCAATAAAGTTGCCATAAGAGATCCGCCACTGACTCCCTACGACTGTGCCCCGCAATCACCCATGCAGCTGCATTTTCTACCATCTACAGTTTCCGAATCAGGTACTTTGGCTGCCCAACATCCAAAAGCTTACGGTAATCCAACATGGACATGACCAAAGCTTGGATCAACAGGCGCAAAGTCACTGCATCCAGGAAAGGACGTAGTTGTCACACCAAATGCAACTTCCCATATACCATTCTCATCATATTCAACATTTGTGTGTGGAAATACAAACCAATATCCATCTTCACCCTTAAATTTTGAATTCCTTCCTCATGGCAGCCTCACACCTGCCACCTCAGGCCATACCTTCACATCCCCGTCTCCTGTGCCCCAAGGACCAACCGTTCTGATTTCTGAGCATTCAGAACCAGACCACTGGCACGCAACCAGCCACAAGCTTCCTCCAAACATTCATTCATGTTCTCAATTGTGACTTCCAACGCAGAATCCAATACCACCACCAGCTAGATATCGTCCGCATAAAGAAAACACTGGAAGCCATACTTCTTTACAATTCTCCACAGGACTCATGAAAATGTTAGAGAAAGGGCCAGGATCCAAAAGCAGCCCCAAAGAGATGAGTTTCTATCTTGGATTTGAACTGGATCAGAGAGGGAGCAATGCGCACCAACTCAAATAGTCTATTGCAGTCATATGGTGTAGCAAGGTTGAACAAATGGAGTCTGGAGTTGGAAGTAGAAGAAAGGAGCATGGATAAAAGTGATTCGCTTGATGAGCAGAGTTGCCACTAAAGAGGTATAGGGAGCAGGTCCAGCTCTAGGCATGTTTGGGAATGTTTCCTGTAAAGGGCCCTGCTGTCACAGAAGCCCTGCTCCCTCAGTGCTGTAAACAAGAGGGAACCAGTAGGAGATGGTGAAGGGAGGGGCTGGTGTGGGGCTGGCAGCGTGTGACTCAGATCAGAGAAAACCTTTCCACTTGCTCCTCAGTAAGTTTTTTTCTTTGTCGTTCAGCCTTGGCTGTTGATTCTACTCAGGATCATAGATCACAACCCCCTCCAGCTGTTGCAAAATTTGAAACAAAAGCCTTCAAACCTCTCAGACCATTGCAACAAAAGCAGACCCGGTGTGGCACATGGAGTGGGTGATAAAACCTGGGATTTCTTTCCTAGCCCAGAGCTTTGCCTACATATACTCTCCCCGTCTCCCGTGAGAAGCAGCTTTTATTTATTTATTTATTTAACAGAGGTCAAAGTGGTGCACATAAAACATAAATAGGTTAAACAATGTTTACATACCTGTACTTGGGAGGGGGCATAAGACAGCTCTCTCATATTAGAACAAAAAAAAAAAATTCCCACTCAATAGCTCCCTGACAGTGACCACCTCAGCAAGTTAGAGTGGATTTCATAAATCCCTGCAGAAACGTTTATGGGTGAAACCATCGGCCAAGGTTGGAGATAGTTGATAGGAAGTGAATCATAATTCAAATGATTCACTGCAAAAAAGGATAACAAAACAAAAAAATAAGTTTATGATTTTTCCAGTTCAAATATTTATATTTCTAAGTTGAAATATCTATTTTGTTGATGTTGCACTGAACAAATATATTTTGGAGCGATGATGAATTTATAGTGATTATGAACTTCTTGTCATCTGTTGCTCATACTGTCCTGAATTAAGAAGAAGGTTCGAACCTTCAAAAGCTAGTCATAACATGTATACAGTTCATCTAAGAAAAAGGTATCACTTTATTTTTCTTTTTTTGTTTCTCTTATTTATGTACCATTAAAGTGGACTAATACCGCTATCACATGAATTTATAGTCGACATGGGTGAAGTTATCATCCATAACTGATGAAACCCAAGGATGAGCCCCAGTAGAAATGATAAAATGTTAGTTGTCAGTCACTTAAAAGCAAATAGAAATTGAGTAGTGAAGCAAAGTATATGGTTAAAAGGAAAAAAAGGGAATAGTAAAGAGGAATGCCCTTCATTGATTAATTTAAAGAAGAATTGTTGGACACTGCTATCAACTGAAGTGGCAATAAAGAAATGGATTCATAGGAACACATGTATGTCTCCTACCATTTGCCTACTAAATTAAATCTCACACCAGCTGCCATTGCTTGCTTATCCCATTATAGGGCAAATTTCATTCATGTACACATATCTGATGCACTACTGTAAATATTGGGGATAGCAAGAGAGCCTCAAATGCAGGTAAACTGTACTACTACTAATCGATTTTATAGCACTACTAGGCATACACAATACTCCACAAATGCACATAAAAGACAGTCCTTGTGCCACAAAACGTACAACTTCCTAAGACAGACAAACAGAATAGGGCACTAGGTAATTCTTAGGGAAATGGTTAAGAATACATATGGATGAAGACAGGAGAATAAGAGGGTCTGGCAAGAACTGACCAAGAGGAGACCAACCTGTAGGTTAGTGCCTACTTGTTTTATTGAAGCTGGTCTAGCCATAAGCTGATCCTAAGTAAGAGTGCCTGAATTATTATTATTTAACATTTATTAAGCGCTACAACATACGCAGTGCTGTACAGACAAATAAAAGAGACGGTCCCTGCTCATCAGAGCTTACAGTCTAATCAAGACAACAAAAATACCCACAGGATAACAAACGTTACATTTGAATGCAGGCTGGCCTGTGGGGAATATGGTACAATGACCAAGATAATGACAGAGTTGAAGACTTGCACTGATAGGACAGTGGGCCTAATATCAGCCAGATGTACTATGGAGGTTATGGGAAACTGTTTAATACATCTACAAGATAGCATCAAACACATAAGAACTTACCAGGTTGAGTTTTGTGTGTTGTGGGGACTCTGAGGTGATGGAGTCACCTGTAGGGTGTTGGGGGGTGGCAGAATATGGATTGTTTATGAGATTTGTAGTTTTGTGTTCTTTATACTTCCTGAAGACGTACAAGAAGAGACTGTAGAATCTGTATATGCCTTAGAGCATTGGTTCTTAACCCAGTCCTTGGAACATACTCAGGGTTTGTGGAAACTACAATGGATATGCATGAGAGAGATTTGCCTGCACTGCCTCCATTGTAGGTGAATCTCTCATGCATATTCATTGTGGTTTTCCTGAAAAGCTGACTGGCTAGGCGTATCTCAAGAACTGGGTTGAGAACCCCTGCCTTAGAGAGAAGGAAAGATGGGGAGATATGGCACTTAAATACTTGAAAGGTATTAATGCATAAGAAAAAAAAAGCTCTAGAACTAGGGGACACGATATGAAGCTGCAGGGAGTTAGATTCAGGAGCAACATCAGGAAATATTTTTTTACGGAAAGGGTATTAGATGCCTGGAATGTCCTCCCAGAGACGGTCCAGGGAAAAATGTTGAAGGAATTGAATAAAGAGTGAGATATGCACAGATGATATCGGAAATTAACAGGGATGGAAACCAAGCCTTGATGATTTTAGCTTAAAGCAGCAGTTCAATGACTGCACTTACCAATAAGGCATGGGGGGGTAGATGCAACCTGCACTGAGCTGCAATTACAACCCTAATTACCTTACTGGACACTCTGGATGAACCAATTTGGTCTTTACTTGCTATCTTAAGGGAAATATCTTGGACCTTGTATTCGCCCCGCAAACCTCTCTTAACCCAGCTCAGGATCCCATAACCTCCATAACTTCTGTTCCTTGGTCAGATCACAAACTGATCATCATTCAGATTCCCTCTTACAAAGCCTACACAAAAACCAACAAAATCCAAAGCAACACCGCAAGACCGCCCTCTCGATCTTTCAAGCCTTACAACAGAGATCTTATCCTTGCTGAAACGCAGCAACTCATCTCTGAATCCACCCAGAACCTTGACAACCTAATTTCTCAATGGAACAACTGCCTCAGCTCAATTGCCCTACGTACAACATCCAACGGGCCTCCAGGTAAAAGAGTAAGTGCCCCATGGTACTCAGCTGATCTTAAAGCATCACTTAACCACTTACGGAAACTGGAGAGACGCTGGCGCCGATCTCACTCTTTAAATGACCTGTCAGCATACAACTGTCATCTGGCTGCACACCGCAACGCAATCACCAACACAATGAAGCAGTACTACTCTGACACCTTAATGAGATCACTTAATAAACCACATGACCTCTTCGACCTTGTCAAGACTTTATCCAAGGAACCATCCTCTGGACCTCCATTTGAGCTACACCCACAAGATTTTGCAACCTATTTACAATCCAAGATATGTCAGACCAACAAAACCTCTACTATAGCCTCTACCACAGAGCAAAACTGCCAAACAACCCTAACCATGTTTTCTACCCCCTCCAAGAGAGGAATTGAAGACACAATTGCAGCCCTTAACACCAGTACTGCTCAGACTGATCCATGCCCAGCCTTCTGGATCAAGGAGCTTCGCAGTCACTTCAGCTCAGTACTGGCCAAAATAACGAATCTCTCCTTCTCAACTGGCTCCTTCCCTTCAGCCCTTAAACACCTCTATCAGACCTCTGTTAAAAAACTGCAAGCTTGACCCCCAACAGGTGGAATCCTACAGACCCATATCTAGCATTCCACTACTCGCGAAGATCATTGAAAAGGAGGCCCAAAAGCAACTGCAGGATCACATTGACTCCGCTGCACCATTAGACCCCTGCCAACATGGTTTTAGGGAATTCCATGGAGTGGAAACCCTCCTTACCACCCTCTTCTGCAAAATAATCACTGGCATTGACGACATCCGTCAAGGATTTGCACTCATCTTTCTGGACATCGCTGCAGCTTTCGACTCAGTAAATCATGAGCTTCTACTAGGACGTCTGATTGACAAAGGCATTAATGGAAAAGCGCTTGAATGGTGCAGATCCTACCTGGCCGAGAGATGGCAGCATGTCCGTTCTGGAGGGATAAAGTCTGAACCTTTCCACCAAAGCCAAGGAGTACCTCAAGGATCCTCCCTTTCTGCGCTCCTTTTCAATATTTACATGCAGCCAATTTGTAATATCATCCGGTCTTTCAATGTTGACTGCATGTTATATGCAGACGATGTCCTGCTTTACATTCCCTTCTCTACCGAGCATCTCGACCTCTCCCCACTAACGAGTTGCTTCAATGCAATATCTGACTGGCTCCTGTCTCAAAACCTCAGAATACAACATAAGAAAACTGAAGTACTCTTCATAACAAGGAATCCCAATTTTACCCCCCCAAAATATCTTAAAGTAAAAGAAGCGGAGTTGCAATCTAAATCCTCAATTCGATATTTGGGAGTCACACTAGATCAACGCCTAGACATGAAAGCCCACATAGGAAACATAGTCAGATCAGTTTACTACAAGATACGCTCACTTAGACACCTACGTTCCATGCTTGATCCAACTGATTTCCGGACAATCTTCCAGGCGTTGGTTATACCCCATTTCGACTATGCCAACGTCATATTACAAGGTCTTCCCCAATCTACATTAAACCCGCTTCAGCTAGCCATGAACGCGGCAGCAAGAGTCATCCATGGAGCCTCCAGGTACGACCACATTACGCCCCTGCTGATACAGTTGCATTGGCTTCCTATTCAAGCTAGAATAGTTTTCAAGACCTTGGTAATTACTTTTAAAGCTGTCAATAATCTCACATCGGCATCCTTATCCTCACTTATCCATAGCACATCTCCAAATAGAGCAAGGAGATCCATGGCTATAAACTCCCTCAAAATCCCGAGGGAACTTACTACTTGCACTAAATCGACAGCCAACAGAGCATTCAGTCTCAGTGCCCCAATATGCTGGAATGCACTACCCCCTGATATTCGGGCTATTAGGAGCCTGACACAGTTTAGGAAAGCCCTCAAATGCCACCTCTTCAACAAATACCTTATAGAACCCAATGGCGTCACCTAGAGCCCAATAACACCCACTGATACCAGTCCCAGATAAATCTAGGGTATATCAACAACTCACCAAGTGTGATATTCATTCCCATAGTGGGCTGGTTTCCCTATGTATCTTCTGTGTATATGATTCCATGTAGTATGTTTTGTAAATAGTTACCCCGGTTATCCAAGTTATTTATACCCTGTTACCTGTAAACTCATACGTGTTAAATGTACTGAGCATTTTGTTCCATGTGAACCGCGCTGATGCTGAATAGTGCGGTATATAAGAGACTGTAAATAAATAAATAAATAAAAAATCTTCTATGTTGCTTAGACACATAGGCAAATGCGTGCATATGGGTCAGGTGCTTGAATAGGAAGATGTATGAGTTTGGAATGACTTTTCTTGGGCTACTCAACTTAGTCTCAGGGAAGTTTTGTAACTTGGAAGGCTGTGAAGAAAGCATAATCTTTTGCCAGTTGTAATCTATAATTGTCGGGTCACTGCTTTTGGGAACATCATTTTCATACTGGCCTGATTCATTTCACAGCTGCTGCAATAGATCATTTTTGATTGTTCTTGGTCTATTAAAAAAACAGAGAAGTGACACAGCTAAATTGGTTAATTACAAGGCTCGTGCACTTTATTGCTTTACTCCATCTACTGCCAGACAGCAGGTGATCAAGCAATAATCAGAGGTGGCACTCCTGTCACCATCCAACAGTCAGAGCTTGGGAGGTGAGAGTCACCCAAGCAGGTTGGTTCAGGCTTGAATTACTGAAAAAAATGACACCATTCAGAACTTCATTATCTACTTTTATTACTAATATGCATTTATATAGCCCACATGGAAGGGAGCTTACACTCTAGTCAACAGACAGGCAATGAGAACAGAAGACAAATAGACAGTAAGCGGGACGTAGAGAGCCTGAGGTGTAATTAGGATGTTCGGTCAGCATTTCTTCTTTCACTTCACCTTCTCTTCTAGCCAATAACAGTTTGCAGTAGAATCTAATGAGATCTGTTAGATACTTGTGGGATACAAGACCCAGACTGACCACCACTGGAGACAGGATGTCGGGCTTGCTGGAACTTTGTATGACTAGGCATGGCTTTTCTTATGTTACTTTTCTTATGCCAGAATCCTTAGCTAGGAGGCCGTCCAGTTAAGGGTGCTGACCACAATATTTAGTAGCACTTGTATCTGAATAGTGCCACTTAATATCACCACAGACTTCCTAGTACTATCTGGGTAGTGCAGGGCAGTCTGGGGGTGGAGCAATGGCAGTGTCGGCACTATCTGGATAAGGGCTGACTTTATCCGGTGAGCAGGATTTTCAGGGAGCAATTATCTGGTCAGCTTAGGATGCATGAAAAAATATCCTAAGCTGCAAACTGGATGTGTGTTGGCTGAAATTACGTGTTGGTATTTATCTGGATTCACCACTTAGCAAAGATATTTAGCGGCACTTCCTATCTGGCATTGCTACCAAATATCCCACCAATATTTTGGTGCCATGGATGACCGCCATGGTACTTAAATATTGGCTCTTTTGAAATTCATCAACAGTGAACTGCTCCTCAACCTGCTGAGAATGTCATCTGGCCATGATACACAAACTGTGACAACCAGGGAATTTTAAGACTCATGGGAGAAGCCGGTTTGGAAGCAGAATTTGAATGTGGCCAGGGAGGGAGCCAAATACATTCATTTGGAAAGGTCATTTCAAGCATTTAGTAAAGCAAGGTTAAAGTCAGAAAGTCAGGATTTAGGGATGGAAGAGACGGGCATAGATAGTAGCAACTTCTTGAGGAGTGGAGGTCAGGAGGTAGAGTCTAGGGTGAGATGAAGGAGAACTGACAATAGGGAACTGCAGGGTAAAGACTCTTGAATGTAAGCAAGTGTTGTAAGCCTGCAAGTGTTGATATGGATTCAATGGAGTGACTTGGAAGGAGGGTTCCATGGTGATATGGTGAAAGAGAAAGATAAGCCAAATGGCAGACTTCTGAATAGATTGACATGGAAAATGATGGTTCAGTGGGAGCCCTGCAAGGAGAAGATGAGACAGTGCATGTTCGCACGGTAGGAGATGGATTTTAGACATGCTTATACAGCGCTTTCCAAACTTCTCTTGGTGATCCATAGTTTCTCAGGTGTTTACGATATCGACACTGAACGAATATGAGATAAACTAGCCTATGTTAGAGATAAATCGGTCTCATACATATTCATTGGGATATCCTGTAAATTTGACTGGTTATAGGGTCTCCAACATAGGTTTAGAAAACTAGAGAATGCAGTTCTGATGTCTCTTGCAAAGGAAACTGATTATGTGGTCATTCTGATGTCACTTGCTGTCAAAGCTGTTTTCGGATCCGACAGCTGCATTTTGCTCCATCTTCCAAAGCTATAATTTGCCATCATTTTCATGGCTCTTCATGGTCTCATGATACTAAACAGTTTTGATGATGTTTTTCTGTGGTGTTCTTTATTTATTCCCATATTTTTAGGTTGCCCATTCAATTCAAAATTGATTCAAGGTGGCTTACAATAATTAATTAAACATCATATAAAATCCCCACCCCCAACATTTTTGCTGTCTCAAGTCTATGGTTTTCAAACTATTTTCCAGTAGTTTTCAAATGGTATAGTACAAACCTTGTGCCGCTAGTGGATATATTTGCAATAATATTTTGGAAAAATCTGTTTTAAAACTGGAGATCAATGATATTCCAGCAACTTAGATCTCAGTATTTTTTAAAATTTCACATTCCCGCAAAAGGGGTATAAAGGTGATTTCATGTATCCACCAAATGGAAAAAAAAAAGTCCCTTTTTTTTTGTAGTCTTGTGCTCCTTCTGAGAATCGACGTGAATACAAAACCATGAAAATAATAATCCCAGCTGCGAGAGCTATGAGGCAATTTGTCAGGTGGATGACATTTTTAATGAGAACCACTTGTGGGAAGAGAACAAAAGGCTGTTTGGTCAGGAAGATGCTCTTGACACTGGTCTGAAATGTATGAAAAAGTAATTTCATTGAACATCATATGCAGAGCGGCTGCACTTCCTCGGGCACCAGATGTTGTTCAGTGCAGATGTTGCTGAATGAATGCGGTTCTCTTCTGACAAATGAGAAACAACAGAAGGAAGTTTTACAAACAAAGGAAAAATCAGGCCTAAACTTCAGGGAATCTTAAGTCATACATTTATGACGTTTTATGCAGGCCATCTCTGCATCATATCCTATTTCATTCTGTCAAGTTGCCGCATATGAAGAAAGAAGATAAATGAACACAGTGTAAAGATTATGTACTTGTTTCATATTTCTTACTATGCTATAAAGCATTGGCAGTGCGAATATGTTAAAATAGGTTTTAAAAATTATATTTCTGCCATTAACTGGTTTGCAAAAATCCCATATTTCTTCAGTGTTGATGTTTCTTACCAATATAATGTATTTTGAACTTGTGATCAGATTTATAAATCAGTTGCTCTTTGATATAAATCAGACAATGGACTGCCCTATCGCCCAGTGTGACATGTTTTCCATATTATGTTCTAAAGTGGTTCTGTTCTGTGCTTTAAGGATAGTGATTACTGCATACACGTATTACAGTCCTTCACTGCAGTTCATGAGATTCACTCAATAAAAGTGTCAGATTCAGTTTAGAGAAGGAAAAGAACCCAGCAGGTTGGGCAAGTCTGTGTTGCCTGACACAAGGTCACACGGAAGTGAGTTAACGACCTCTAAAACTCATCCCCTAGAGGTTGCTTATTCACATTATGAAGTCAAAACCCTATCTGACACAAACCAAAATAGCTGAGAATCTCCATTCAAAAAAATTAAATAGGACTTGAGGGGGTGGGGAAAGGGTGTTCCAGGACAGGAATGAAATGTATGGGCCATATCATGAATGGGGAATGCATCAGGAGTCCTGCCTGTACTTTGCCGGCCTCTTTCATGTTGTTTGCAATAGAAAAGATAAAGCCTCATAACAAATCATCCATGTCCCAGGACCTTGTGGTCAACAAAGTAAAACAATTAAGGGGTCATTTTGAACCGTGAATAAGCTGTTTGCAAGTACACCAGGGACGTGCGCCATGCGGAGATGTCTAGACGGTATTCCGAGCACAACGCAATACCGATAGACCGTGCCAGACGATAAACATGTATATTTGGATGGGGATGGCCAGGGGTGGGATGTGGGTGTTGATGGGAGGAGCATGGGGTGGCCAGCCCTGAAAACATACAAACCGTATTCTGACAAATATCGTGCACGTCTAGTTGTTTCCCTGTGGACGTCTAAGTTATACTTGCTAAAACCTGGAATAACAGATATGGAGGGACTAAAAAGAGGAAAAGAAACGTTACTGCATAGAGCTGAGCATATTGCTCTGCGCATCACCGCATCCCAACGAGAGGTATGAGGGTGATGCCACCTGTATGCCTACAGTAGCAGGGTGCACAGGATGCAGATATACATACTGTTCTGCACAAAGGAGGGACATGTACAAGACACATGAGAATGAACAGTCTGTGTCAGGGAAACACAGGCAAAAGAGACAGATGCCCACAGTGACCGTGGCAGAGGAAAACACAGAGCCCAGCGGTTGTGAGAAAAATAATTTATAGCATTTGTGACATAGAATAAAACACCCACACTACCATCACCAGTGCCCAGGCAAACCCACCCCACACACACATGTGCACCCCCAACAGCATGTCACACACTGCCCCCACCCCCACCCTCACACTCACCGCCCAACCCTACACCCCCACCCCACCATACCAGCCCCTCACCCCCAACCCCCTGCCCTCACCCCAATCCCTGTCCTCACCCCCAACTCCATACCCCCACCCCACCACCCCTGTGACAGCCTACCTGGGCCTACCACCACCCCCCACATATCCTGACCTGCCCCCGCCCCCTGCCCTGCCCAGAAGCACCACTACTGTGCCTCAGTGGATGGCCACTGGGTGGTGTGGGAGATGGCTCACCCCCTGAGACCAGGCTGCTGCTGCTGCTGCTCTCTCCATGTGCCTCATGGGAGGGTGTGAAGACCAGCAGGGGCCCCACATCCCGGTGCACAGGGCCCAGGATGCAGGACTACCCCACACTGCTGGACCCCACCACAGATGCAGCCCACACAGTGGCCCATGGGGCCACTCTGCTGGTGTATGGTGGGGCAGAGGGGTGAGGCACATCAGCGATGGCAGGAGGCATAGTAGCAGCAGCTGGTGTCAGAGGTGTGCCCTCAGGCCCGGCCAACTGAGCGACCACGACATTGATGCGGGTCCTTAGGTGGCACACAGAGGCAGTCAGGCAATTGGTTGCAGCCAGCTGCTCCTCCTGGACCGCCAACTGCCCTCTCCGAGGGCCAGCTGCTGTTCCCACAATTGCACAGTCCAACAGAGGAGTTGCAGCTTTTCCTGTGCCTGCGCCTTGTGACCCTCCTGCTGGGCGATGATGCGCTCAGCACACCCAACCATCCATATGTGAGTTGGTGGCACTACTTATGGTAACCACTGCCACCAGGCTGGGGTAGGGGCTCAGGTGATGGTGATGGTGCAAGCTGGTCCTCTGAGTCAGCAGAGTTGGTGTCCACAGGCTCTGCTGCAGTGGACAGCTCTGCACCCCCATCCACAGGCGGCGCAGACTGTGATTCAACCACTCCAATGGCACAACAGCCCTATTGACTGATGGTGGCAGTGGTGGAGTCGCCGGTGGTGAGGCAGCACTGGGTCCAGCATCTGTGGCATCACCTAGCGAGAGATGCAGGGAGGAGCAGCTGAATGCAGACCCCTGCATGCAGCAACTCATCCCCATCCCTGCATGGGCTTCACCAGTGCACTATGGCTGCAGGGACACCACGGGGCAGCTGGGAGAGTGCAAAGCAGGCCAGAGAGATCCTGCCACCACAGAGTCACCCAGTGAGCCAGCAGTGGGAGATGTGACAGTGCAAGAAGGGCATGAGTGCTCCACCCCAAACCAGGGGGGCAATGGGCAGTTCATAGGGTCACCTCTGCATTGTTCAGGCCCAGGGCGGGGGACATGAGACATGCAAATGTTAGCACAGACACGTACCTTGGACCTCTGGGTGCCGAGAGGTGTCCACATCCCCAATGCCCTCCAATGTAGCAACACCCACAGTTGCGAGGACACACCGCTCAAGCTCGGTGAGGTGCAACCCCTGTCTGTCCGGACCCACAGCATGTGCCTTCCTGCAGGCCTCGCGTCTCACCTGCCACCACTTGCTCTTGACATCCTCAATGTCATGGTTGTTATGGTATATTGCATTAAGCTTGCAGCAGGTGGTGAGCCACCTGCACTGCCTCTTGTAGGCACATACATGGCACTCCTCAGTGCCCATGAGGACCCCGTGATTGGCAAGCACCTCCTCAATGAGGAGGGTATGCTCCCCATCACAAAGTTTCTCTTTCGAGATGACACCTTGGGGGCCATTGCCACTATCAGAGCTGCATCAGTAGAATGGTGTTTTGCAGGGGCATGTTCCTGGCGGGGTTGCACATTCTATTTACTTCAAATTAAGAACAATACAACACCTCAGATCCCTCCTTGACATGCATGATTTCAGGTCAGTAGTTCATGCTCTGATCACCCCCCACTTTGATTTTTGCAACAGCCTCTCTACGGTATCCCAAAAAAATACCTCAAGCATCTCCAAACTGCACAAAATGTAACTGCAAAAATCATATGCAAATCCCGCCTCTCCGACCATACAATACCACTGTTATACAACCTCCACTGGTTACCAATATATAGCAGAATCAAATACAAAACAATAATGACAACATTTAAGATTGTTAATAATATTACTCCTTCCCACCTCTCAACATTAATTACACAATCTACTAATATTAGATCAAGAAGGGAACACTCACTGAACACCCTTGTAGTCGCTCCTTCTTACCGCAAAACTAAACAAACTCCAAGTAACTGTGCCTTCTCTTTTACTGCACCCATACTATGGAATAACCTCCCGGACTCCCTACGCGCCATTAAAGATTTAAAAACATTTAGGAAAGAATTAAAAACCTTCCTGTTCATTCAACATTTTGAAGAAAATAATCCGATAATAGTTTGTCACTCGAATCACCCCATACTCAACCTTTACAATGATACTCAACTCTGCTACAGTTGTGAGCAGTTGCTGTTGCTACCCCTTGTACATAGTTTCTGACTGTTAGAATGTGCCTGAAAGCACATACTTTGCCTTGTAATTAAAATTTGTTCTATGTAATAATGTTGTTCAATGTGCACCGCCCCTGATCTCAGGAAGGAGCGGTATAAAAGTAAAAATAAATAAATATATCTTATAGCGGTTAGCTGTCTAGCAACATATATGTACAACCACTCGGAATATGGAACACATCTCTACGTCAAGACACACATGTGTGTCAATGTTCCACGGTCGACGTATAAATACGGATCCGGATCCACCTGTTCACTCTTTCCCAGTTGCGGATCTACATGTTATGCTTTTCCGTGTGCGCTGCATCTAGGATATCGTTGGAGCTGATTTTGTGCTACATAACGGACGCTACAGCAACACTGCCACTGATTGGGTAGGTAGACAGGGTCAATGATGTGATTGCAATGGTATGTGTGCTGGGGCCTCTGCTCCTGCTGCATGTTTGTGGTGTCCGTGGCCCTGTGGGAGACAGTGGTATGCATGGACCTGGGCGCAGAGGCCAGGTGCCCTGCACAGGCACTCACTATAGGGCAGGCCAGGGTGGGCATGGGGCTGTCTGAGGCAGGGGGCGACTGGCTTGCATAAGAACATGGTAGGAGCTGACCACATGTCACCCCTGTGCACTAGACCACCCCCACAGCTATGGCCCCATACCTACACAACTGGACCATGGTCACTGTACAGGGGTGTATATGTATGTTCTGAACCCACAGGCACATGCCTGTAGGTATGTTTCAGCCAACACCTGTTCACCTAGATCCAATGGTGTGTGTGGAGCACAGAACACCCTATCGGTGCACATATAGGGGTCCAGCTGGTCCTAATAGCCATGTCCACGGACACATATGTGCCTGAGCAGCAGTGCATGGTGGACAGGCCACCCACTGGATGCCCTGCTAGTGTGTGCAGGGGGAGAGGCCCAGCACATCTCTTGCTCCCCTGCCACCCACATAGGTGGCACCCTTCCACAGGTTCCATGGGCAGCAGCCAGGTGTGAGGAGATGGCACAGGAGAGGGCAAGAACACTGTTTGCCAACACCCTTCTGTTGGTTGCTGACCACCAGTGCAGACTTGCTGAACACCATTACCCATATGCCGGGGTCTCCAGGCCCCACGCACATTACCTTGACCTCAATGACAACCTGTGCCGGACATGGTACAGATTCAATCATGAGGTGATACATGAGCTGTGTGAGGAGCTGGGGCCACAGCTCGCTGCACAGGCACACAGATGGGACACAGTGCCCATCCATGTGAAGGTGCTGGCAGCTCTAGCATTTCTGGGGACCAGCATATTCCAGTCTGTGGTGGGAACAGCATCGGGATTGAGCCAGGTGACAGTGTCATGCAGAATCACCCAGTTCCTGGATGCCTTCGTGGGATGGGCTGCCTATTACATTGCCTTCCCACACACTCCGCAGCAGCATCAGACCATGCTCACATTCAGTGAGGATGCAGGGTTCCCGTCCATCCTCAGGGCCATCAACTGCACCCATATGACCCTCTGCCCACCGCACCTGCATGAGGCAGCCTTTAGGAACCAGAAGGCAAATCACTCTATGAACATGCAGGTCATCTTCAACGCCCAGATGGAGATCCTGGATGTCATGGCACACTTCCCTGGCTCGTGCCACGACACCTATATCCTGGGACAGTCAGGGACAGATGCTGACTTCGAGGATGGCACCATCACTGGTGGCTGGCTGCTTGGTGAGTAGACACAGGTTGGTGTCGCACATACATGCATGCATACCCCCAGAGGCAGACCATGCACACAGAGGGGGCCACACCATGGCTGTGGGTTGTCCATATATAGCAGGGGAGCCACAGGCACCCATATCATTGCATGGTAGGGCGGGGTCAGCTACAATCACAGCATGGACTTGGTGGAGGCTGGGATGCATAGTGGTCAGGGCTGGCTGACCCCAGGCATGGGTGGTGGGGTACTACATGGCATGGGTGAGGCGCACATGCATGTTGGGCCTGGTGGGGGGCACCTGGTGCATGGGTATGATAACAACGACATAGCAGGCCATGACGCTACTTGTTGACATTCCCGTCACTGTTTCTCTACACACTGCAGGAATGGCTCATGATCCCCCTCATCAACCCATGCACCCCAGCAGAGGTGAGATACAACCGGTCGCACAAGCTGACATGCTCCATTATAGAGTGGACATTTGGGCTTCTCAAGAGCCATTCCGCTGACTTGATCAGTCTGATGGGGAGCTGCACTACACCCCAGAAAAGGTGTGCAGGATATTCCTGGTGTGCTTCATGCTGCATAATTACAACCTGCATCGGAGGCAGCCCACGCTGGATATATCTGTCAGTGATTCCAATGGCGAGGAGGTTGAGATGGTGGCCCCCCAGCCAGCGCATGCTACCTCACACCAACATGCAGTGGCAACTCAGAGATCCCTATGGAGATGTACTTTGTGTGAGGTAAGCTGCCTGTGCTGGCAGAACTGGAAAGTGGGTGGCAGGGCTAGGCATCAGCGGGCAGGCCCCAAGGGCCCGTGTCCATCCTGGATGTCCTAGCCCTCTGTGTGCCCAGTCATAACCAGGTGCACAAAGAGAGTCACAAATCTGATCCCACGGGGCATGCCTAGCCCTGCAGAAATGGGATCACAAACAGGTCTATATGTGCAGACTGTGTCTGTAATTCAGCCTGGCCTGTACATATAGGTCTTCCTTGGCTACCTCGGTCTGGCCTGTTCAATGGAGCTGCAGTGCCATCATGACAAGTTGCCATAACACCACTGCTCCATTGTACAGCCACAATCCCCAGACACCATCTCCTGTACTGCCTTCCCCACAGCCCGACCCCTGATCCAGTCTCCCTAGGCTGGGGTCAGGCTGTGGGGGAGGCTCTCTGCCCCCACCTACCACTACAGCCCCAGGCCTGTGGTCCACTGCTGCATCAGGGAATCTACTACACCTCAGTGGTGGAAGACGTTCCCCATCTACACCGTTGCCCCAGACGTACCAGGCCAGCATTGTACTCGGCCCTGTACATCCGTGGCCAGCAAACACCCACCACTCACTTTAACGCCACCCCCAATCCGCCCCTTTCCCACTCCTGTCTGTCTTCACCATATAACGTGTGGGACATTAGACTGGATCAGGAGGGGGTATCCCCACTCTCCCCTGATGGGGAGCTGCTGGATAGTACTATGGGGCTGCCCAATGGTGGGTGGTATGCAGTGGTGGTGGTGGGGCTGTGTGTCACAGCTGGTGCTGACCGCTGTTCCTCCTCCTCCTCCTCTGCCTCAATCTTGCTGTGAGCTACATCGCTGCCCTCCTCCTCCTCCACCGCAGGGGGGGGGGTGTCCTCAACTTGGATGGCTGTGGAAGGGATGCAGAGAGGTGGCTGTTAGTTTCAGAGGGTGGGGTGTCCAGCTGTCATGTCCCCATTGTCAGATGCCTCCCCATGCTCTTTCTGCTATTGCTCCTGCAATACCCGGCCACTCCAGCCCTGTGTCATGTTGCATGTCATGGCCCCGTTCCTGTGCCATTCCCCCACACTCGCCTTGCTCCCGCTGCAGCTGCCACTGGATTCGTGCCAGGAGACACGGCTGAGTGTGCCATATAGTGTGGTAGCATACTCTGTAGGCTTCTGTCTCTCGCAGGACACGGAACCATCTGTGGAGGCAGGAAGGAGGTATCTTACATATGCATGTTTCTTTCATCCCCCAGTTCTATCACTGCAGCTGCCTGCCTGCCTGCTTGCCATAACACTACCTGCATAAATTGTCCCATCCTGCTGCCACGTCTCCAGTGCTGTCACACCCCGGTCAAGGGCTTGCCCTGGTCCCCCAGGCCTCCTCTGTCCTGTGTGCCTGCACTGCAGACTGGCCAGGCCATGGATTGAAGGGGCCACAGGGACAGTGCTGCATGCATCATTCATCTCGGACCCTGTTGCATTTGCTGCCTGCCCTGTGGTGCACATCGTGGGCTTTGCATGCTAGTGTCAGACTTGACAGCTGACATGTCCTGTTTTATGGTTGCTGTGCAGGCATTTGGGTTGCCACTTTCCAGATGGGCACTATCATGTGTGTGGTGTGGTACCTCTGTACACATTTCTGGGTGGGACGTGACCATGATTGTGTCTGCTGCACTTACCAGGGCTGGTCAGATGGGCTGGGGCAACAGCGTGTGGTACTGGGATGCCTGGGTGCATTGGGTGGAGTATGGACAATGATGGACAGGCAGTGAGTGTGACTCTGTCTATGGTGCATTGCAAAGGTATTCATCCCCTATGTGCCTTTCTGGTTTTGTCACATTCCACCTGGTGGATGGATACTCCCATCTCCATCTCTGCTTTATGCCCTCCTTGCCTAATCTGTGGGTTTCAGTGGGCAGCCTTCTCCTGTCAGGTGTGTCATGGTGTCATGCTCGTCATATTTTGTTTTCATGCAGTTCATGGTGCTTCACGGTGTCCTCCATCTTTGGGATAGTGATTTGTGCTGGGGGCCTGATCTCTGCATCTCCACACCTTTGTCTCAGACCTTGGTCATCCTGTTGCTTGCTTGGTGGTGTTGAACGGTCCAGCCCTTTCATTCAGGTAGCTTTGTAGAGGCATCATGTTCCAGTTCATGTGGCACTGCTTGCATGCAGGTGGACCCTGCTGCCCTCCTTTTGGGTCATCTGTGGTTCTTTGGTTGGACCTGCTCTTAGGGGTTTCATGGACAGAGTGTTGTTGACATGAGTGCTCAAACCTTTTCTGGTTTTACTTGTTTCTTTCTGTATACAAGGTATTGTATTATCTTTTCCCATCACCTGTTTTCAGTATACTGTGAGGTCCCTTACCTAACGTCCACATGACTCCCCATCTTCTTTACAGGTTGTACATCCTGCTACAGACCAGGTCTAGCACAGAAAGGATAGATAGTTTTGCAGGCCACTGTGGGTCCTCCATGCATTCACAGTTGTGATTTTCTGTGCATTTCCTGTGCCCACCCCTCCAGACAGATATTCACAAGTTGGGGATTCTAGAGAGGGTGGCTATAGCTGTGGTTGGTGGCCTGGGTGCTGGCCATCTGCCGTTGGACCTATGGATCTTTTAGGTATATGTTGGCGGCCTGGCAGGTTGTCAGTGCTGTGCTGCAACCTTTGTATGCAAAGGCTGGGTGCCTCATTTGATTGTCAGCAGGTTCTGCTGATACTGCAGGGTACACCACTCTGCCATTTGTCACACATTACATCAGGTAAACATTGGATATGGAAGGAGGAAAGAGCCTCAGAATCCAAGGAGGTAGGACCAATGGTAGCAGTTAACTTCAAACCAGACCCAATCCTCCTCACATGTGTGACAAATGGTAAAGTGGGGAACCTTGCAGTATTCGTATGATTCACACTTTGCAGTTAACCTTTTTGGGCTTGAGCATGCTGTGCTCATGGGATGGGGGTAGTAGAGGTCATACTCAGATATCATTTGCAGGGATGTTTCTTTGTAGACACAGTGGTGGCTGCATGGGGCAGTTTCCCATTGGAGGTGGTGCTGTTGTGAACAGTATCAGACTTCATGGGGCATGGGGCAGACACAAGATTCTCTCAGGGGACTGGCATGGTGGTTGGTAGTGGGGGGCGGCTTAGGTCAGCCATGTGTTGTCTTTACTAGCACCATGTCTCTATGTTTCCTCTGTGCTATGTTTTGGCTGACAGTCTTGGGCCGTGCTGCTGCACTGTTACACACAGTAGGTTTTTTTCACTGTGTTCAGATTTCCTTTCCATATGTGCTTTCCCGTCTGTCCATTCTGCATTTTTTCCACCTTACTTTCCCCTTGGCCATTGTGTTTCTGTTTGCCTGTTTCCTGTTTGGGCCCTGTTTTGTGTATTTACTGTCATTTGGTTGTGTGGTGGATCCGGCTTACCCGCTGCTCCTTTTGCCCTTTTACTTTGCAGCTACTTCCTGGCTCTTTGCACTGTTCATGTCCCACCACATGCATTTCCCCTGCCTCCTCCCTTTCCTGCTTTGCCCTACTTACTGAGCTAGGGTGATCCTGATCCTTTCCCAGCCCCTGCATGCTGCAGCTAGAGCTGGCCTTCGGTGTCCTGTTGGGCGCAGGGCACCCTCATGCATGATGACCATCCTGCAGATCAGGCGGGTCTCTGCCTCCGAAAAGTTCACCTTTCGGGCTGCCATTTTCCAAGGCTCTGGCAGCTGTGGAGGGGGGGGGGGCGGTTATTATATTCTGTTTCCTGTTGCACGTGGGCAACTGTGCAGGTGGACACGTTTTCGGACCTACACGTCTGTGGCATGGCACGATGGTTGCACGTGTCATTTGCACGTACACGGGATCCCCACCTATGAGGGTATTGGACGTTTAGCGGCGCAGACATTTAGCCCCGATTTTGATGCGTGGGTGCATGTCGGGACGCCAGGGCAGAGAATCTCGTCTACATTTCAAACGTACATGTGTTGTGCGTTTACATCCGCCCTGCACGTTTTTCTCGGAATCGGGTCCTTAGTCATAAAATCATAGTGACAAAATAGTTTGATCATGGTTAGAAATAACACATAACATTTGTAACTGTGTTAATCTTTCCAAATTTCTAAAGCCAAATATTGCCTAGAAGTTTCAGGAAGATCCATTTCTTAAAGCATTTGTCAAGTTGCTGAAATTCCTTACTCTGAGGAGTCCTTTATTAAGCAGTTAATATGAGGGCCTGTAGTAATGGCTATGACACGTTAAAAACAACGAAGGCAGCAAAATCTGAGTTACTACTTAATGCAGATTTATTTATTTATTTTTTATTTAGCTGTATTTATATCCCGCTTTTCACCGGGTCAAAGCTGTCAATTGGGGGTTGGGACTGGTGGACTAGGGGTGGAGAGTGGGTGCTGTTAAGAGGAGGCTGCAAGTGCACCTGCACTATCTACAAATGAACTTGATGTGTGGTAGGGAACTTTTCCATAACTGTAAGGGGTGCACCGGTCACATCCCGAGAGCGTACGACTTTTGCATATACTGCACATTGGATTGTGCCCTTAATGAGCCGTACTATGCTTCAGTAAGAGGACCCCCTAAGTTTGCTATCGAAACCATTAGGAAAGAAAATAGACCCATAGGTTTGCTGCTATTGTAAAGGCTGCTGCAGCGATGAAAGTCACAAAAGCCTTTCTTACTGTGGAAGTTTCTGTGGAGGTCCAAACACAGTCGGTGAGGAATTGAAATAATTAGTGTTTATCTTAGCAACTTTCTTCTGAGAAGAGCACCCTGGCGTAGTGTTCTTTAACCTCTTTAAACAGACAGTTTGTGCTTGGTTTTCTGGGTTGCATTGTATAACGGTTGATTTCAGAGTTTGCAAATACTGTGGCAGTTTCAAAATGGGAGGTGGATGAAGAGAAAGATAGTTTTAACAGTTTAAGTGGAATGGAGGTACAAAACGGCCAAGTGATTTGCAATAGATTACAGTATACTGTAAGTTGGAGAGAATAACCAGTGCTCGATTTCCTATTACATACTGTAGGCACGGTGCCTAGGGCCTATGAAATTTTTAGAGACTGCGATGGAGGGAAAAAAATGTCAAAAGCAGAAAAAATAAGCCAAAATAAGGAAGAAAGATTGTGAAGCAGACATTTAATGGAATAAAAACTTCAAAATGACAATTCAAATACATAATTCCAGAATTTCTAGACATTTCCTGAGAAAGTTTCCTTTTATAGCTTCTCTTTTCAGCAGTTTTTATATTAATGTCCTCAATTGGGAATGAAAGTGGCCTATGAACCCCAAAATTCCAGCCCTAACCACTTTCACTCCAAAATATGGGTTTTGAGCACATTATTATGTTATGTTAGCATGAAAGAATATTGAATGCTGTCAACAGTATAATATGCCAGGACCACCATGTCATCACTAGGGCATGGTTTATGAAAGCATTTTCCTCCTTGTGCCTCTAGCAGGAAACTATTCTACAAATAAGGACATCTGAGGCTCTTTATCGAGAATACAGATGAAAAGAAATATATTCAGGAGCTCTGTTAAAAAATGAGATAATGTGAGAAGGAAGGAAGGTAGAGAATGACCTTGAATAACATTGACCTGGCTCCTACATTGGCAGCATTGCTGCATATCTTTCACAGGGGAGTCTTGCTTTATGTAATGAAATATCCTTCCATTCCAGTGACAAACGTGTTTGTATGAATCGGGGAATTTATGACAGAACTATGCAAAATGAAGAAGAAACAGAAAGCCAAAAAAGTAAAGTGAAAAAAAAGAGAATAATATATAATAATGGAAATCACCAGCGCATCATTAACAGTTTTATTTGGTGACAGCTGCAAGCCATCCCTTCCCTTGGAAAGAAAAACAAGCATTTTAGAATTTCAATCTGAAACCCCTATATATCCTAACCAGCCATCGGGAAGTATATTTATAAAGATAGTTTAAACTCTCAGGCTGTAGTTGGAAAAAAAGGGAAAGAAAATAATGAGATCTTACAAGGCCACTGATCCTAATAAGACATTACATATCACTGTTTTCATTCCTTCAGGTCTAATGAGAATTTAAATTGCAACCCAAATACAGAGCGAGTTCTTGGGGACCTTTTCACTTATAATGAGGATGGCTGTTGTAATTTCAAAATCAACAGAGATCGTGTGGCTAACATCTGACTCGGAGTCTGACATAAAATCTTTTTTCTTTTAACAATGCACTTTTTTTCAGGACAGATCTTTGGCAGTCTAGTAAGTGAGAGAAGTGGGCTTTATTCCCAAGCTGGCCCCTGTTCCTCAGGCCAGATGAGGACATGGAAGCAGTGGAGGCAAGATCCATAGCCCCTAGAGGTTGCCAGCCTTCACACAATAGCGACACCTAGAGGACAACAATGAAAGCTTTTTCTGCAATTAAACTACTGTTTTACCCAAGGGGGTCAGGATCCAAAAGCAGCCTTGAAGAGATGAGTTTTTAGACTGGATTTCAATATAAGACCAGAGATGGAGCCTGCCGTACCGACTCAGGTAGTCTATTTCAGTCATATGGTGCACCAAGGTGGAAGGAACAGAGTCTGCAATAGACGAGAAGAATATAATCACTTTTATCTATCCCCTTCTCTTCTTCCAGATTCAGAATCCATTTTTCTTAATTAGTTGCCCTGTACCCACAATGCTAGTTGCATTACTGGACATAATGATTGCTATGATTTTACTGTTCTGGTTGGTGCTAGTGCTAAACTATTCCTGTTGCCACAACCCCACCCACCAGTGATGTTGGCCGCAGGGGAAAGTGAAGAGCCAGTAAGCACACCAAGGCATCATACCAAAGGGATGCAGCAATAGGGTATACCCCTTTGTGCACCCCTGCTGAGTGGCCGATGGTATTGTCTTGGGTTATTTGTATATGTATGACCAGACATCTTTTTCTGTACAGGGGGCCAAACTCTGGAATATACTCCGCCTTAGCCATACATAATGAAATGTCTTGTTTGTCATTTACAAAGGTGAAAGCATGGTTATTTGGTGGTATGGTAGGATTAAATGCGCAAATATATGATGTATTTGTTTTGTCACAAGTTGATTTTATATTGATTTTTTTGTGATTATTTCTATGTTTCAATTATGTTGCACCTCGCCTTGGTTATTATGGTAAAGTGAATACATCGAGTTCAAGAAAAGAGAAACCTATCTCATAGGTTCCAACCTCATTAAGCAGCCGTTTATGCAGTCCTAGAAACATTCCCTACCTAGCAGGTCTGAGACATTTATTCAAGCAATTTTGGAATAATTGAAATCTCCCATTATTATGTTGCCAAATTTTTTAGCCTTCCTAGTTTTTGGTAGTCTTTCAGCCGCTAGCTGTACAGTTCAGTAACTTAAGACAGCAAAAAAGGCGTCCTAAGAAACCCTTTGACTGTGCAGACAGTGACTGAATATCACTGCTCTCCATATACTGCGATGTTCGCCATCTTGCACATATATGGCTATACGCCACCCTGGGAGACTGTATACAACTGAGAGGGTGGGGTATAAGTTGTGTAAGTAAATAAATATTTGGCGCAGCTGCTTGTATGCATAGCGATGCTGAATATGCGTGAAGCATTTATCACAGCCGCTGTGTAAAAAAGAGCTGTGGGGTTTCAATAGTGATGTCGGATTTTCTGTCCACAAAGATTTCACATTGCATTTTATTTCTTCCAGGACTTTTATCTTGTTTGACTCTATGCCAAATGTACCCTATGCCACTGCCACTCCACAAACGTGATCCACCCTGAAATCATAGCGTCCTATTGCTTCTCTTCCTTCCACGAGGTCTCTGAGGTACCTATAATGTCTATAGCGTGATTTCATGCTATACATGTTTATTTGTATTCCCAATCTGTCTATCAGTTGATGGAGGCTGTTTGGTATTATTTAGTTCTATCGGTCCTCTATTTAAATGCGCTGTCAGACTACCGGGCTGAACATGTAGCCCAACAGCTGGCTTTATTAACTGTGACTTGTCCCTTGGACGGGGACGAGGATGAGGAAGGGACAATACTGAGACTGGAGGTCTTTAGAATAGAGGCCAATGTCCTCTGAATCATAACGCAGCCGATCACATTGACAAGCAGCATTGAGCATTAGTTATGAAATGAAATACAAACCACGAGGAAACAAGCTGGTTTCTTTTCCAGGATGACTTACAAACTACAAAATTCATATTTTGTTTTGATTCATTTCATTTTTAGCATTCGCTACATCGTGTTATTTTCATTTATGAAACATTATAGTCCGCCTACCATAACAGTTTGCAAAAAGCACAAGCTGAAACCATGAATAAAACACATGGAAACTCCCTCTCCCCCAAAACAAAATGAAAAGCACAACGAAACCTAGTGTTATTTTAAAGCAGTCACGGCCTGCCCATATGCAGCAAGAATTAAGAAGGCGTTAAAAAAACATACAAAGAATTTCTGATCCAAGATAGCTCCAGATGACCTTTTCACACAGTTCTGAGGAAAAACTGCATTGGACCATGGCACCACAATTTGACCACGTATTCCTATGAACCACCAGGACCTCGGCAGCACGACTCCGCACCTACTAGTGATGCATCCCTACTTCTGTCCGAGACACAGAATCTCCCCATCATCATTTTCTTCTGGTGCATCTTGCGCTGTGCCAATTTACACCACCAGAAACGCGTCATCTTTGAGCCCTTTCCCCCTTGCTAAAATAAAATCACTCATATTACAATGCATTTCCCTAACCTATGCCCTACGTATTATTAATCAAGATAATAGGAAAAGTATAACAGAGAGTTTAGGAACCTGGTGTCAAACCCTCTAGCACTGTACATGGGTAAAATATCAAGCAGTGTCTTTCCTATCCCAGCCATCTTTGTACGTTTTGAATTGCCTGCAGCAAAATTAGTTAAAAACTATAAATACAAGAAAAAGGCTTCTAGATACTACTAGCAGTTACTTTCATCTTCTGCTACTAATATTCACAACAGGAACAAGAGACAGGTATTAGGGAGATAAGAAGCTACAATGCTTTAGTTACTGCATTTGCAGTGTGATTTTTCCATTACAGTTTTTCATGTTTTAAGACATGAAGCGTATTTATTCTGGAAATATTCTAAAAATACGGCTGTGTGCTTACCTTTTTTTTTGCAGCTTCCTTATTTTGTAGAATAAATCCTCGGTGCCATTATTCTCCTTTTCTACGATAATCTGCCCTCACTTGGGATAATTAAAATTGTGTCTCTATCACTGATTGTTTATTTATTTATTTATTTAGACAGTTTTGTATACCGCCTTATCCTTCAATCAAAGCGGTCACAACACAATTGGGGGATACATTTAACACGCGGGGATATGAGACACATTCACTAATACTTACAGGGAACATGGGCAATGGAGGGTTAAGTGGCTTGCCCAAGACCACAAGGAGCATCTGTGGGACTAGAAACCCCAGTCCTTCCGGCCCAAGGTTGCTGTCCTCTAGTGGGATTTGAACCCTCGACCTTCCGGCCTGAAGTACCGTGCCCCAACCACTAGGCTACTCCTCCCTATTATTATGCTCAAAATATTTGGTTCTACTTGAAAGCATGGGGGTCTTTTCCTAAGGTATTGCACCTAACACGCCAATACTTCTAAAACTATGACACGTTGGGTGCAATACCAACCCGTTAACTGGTGGGGGTGTGGAAAGCATTTCCCTGGAGTTAACTTGAAGCCCTATCCCTTAGTATACGTCACATTAGCCTGGGTGCACTTAACTTCATCTACTGAGGTTAGTTCAACCTGCACTAATGCAGTTAATACCTGGTGTGAAGCTGGTACTAACTGTTCTGAGTTCACTATGCTCACTTCCCGCCCCAACCTGCCTATCTGTGACCCTAACACGGGTTGGATAGTTGGCACAGGAATTGTCGGGCACTGTCATGGTCCCACACTAGCTGTCTCAATGCACTTTCAGCATGCGCCAGAAAAAGCACGGGATCCTCCAGCTCAAAATCCAAAATGGATATATTTAACTTTTTAACACTATAGCAAACCTGAAAAGCCGTACTCGGTATGACTAAAATGCATTTATGTTTGCACTCAGTGAACTGTCAAAAACTGTTTTGCAACTCAAAACTATGGGGGAACAATCATTTTTTCATTCTCTACTCTTTATTTATTTATAAAATTTGATATCATACCTCAGCCACCAAGATCAAAGCATGTTGCATTAGAATTTTAAATAACATACTTCATGACAACACATCAAATTCACTCACAGTATAACCCCACCCCATACATTTTTTAGGTGACTCTCAGCTCCCCCAAAAATCATCTCTCACCCTTTTGCACATTCCAGCACCCATAAATACAAAGCCGAGACAAATGATCCTGAGTGCAGTGTAGTAGCAACTTTTAATATAAGAATATAAGAAATGCCATACTGGGTCAGACCAATGGTCCATCATGTCCAGCATCCTATTTTCGATAGTGCCAATCCAGGTCACAGGTAGCTGATAAGGTACCAACATGTAAATGCATTCCTGGTTCCTCACACCCAGAGGTAAGTGGTGGCTTTCCGAAGTGCACATGGCTATAACAGTTTATGGACATTCTGCCCCTGGTCTTCCCAATCCCAAACCATTACACGCAACCTGGGTAGTGTGACATGTTTAGCCAGGGATCCATGCTACTTTTTAGTGCAGTGCCCAAACCGTGCACTTAACCCCACACAACTGGGCAGTGCACCAAAGAAAACATGCCCCTAACTGTCTTAAACGTGTATTCTAGTATGTTAAGAATTCTCATATAGGGTTAGACCAAAGGCCCATCAAGCCCTGTTGCCAATCCAGATTACGAGGACCTGGCACAATCCCTAGAAGTAACATGATTCTAAACATTTGTAGGCATGGGTGAAACTAGCATTACAGTCAAGACTCTGTAGTAAACTATCAATCATAAATGAGCACGTTTAGAAAGTGGCACTAAGAGAAATGATTACTAAAGTGTGCTAATGGGTAGCACAGGGTTTAACACATACCAAGTGTGCACAGTAACACTTATTATCTTCCAAAAATGCAACTATGCTAAAACTATTGTGCTAACTGCATAGCGTGGGCTGCAGTGGAGACTGAGTGGTTCAAAGGTGGAACAAGCACCGACTGGCAATATTGCACTTATCGCAGGTGCACATACTACCACCTCAGTGTGTGGCCTTTCGTAACCCCCCCCAGGCATGCCTCCATATTTTAGCACAGATCCGGCGCCAACCTCCATGCTGTTTTTGGGGCCGAATGCATTGTAGGCACCCGACGTTTAGAGTAAACATGCTTCTAAATATAATAATTTTGAAATGATGCATTAGCCACTCCAGCTGTGCATTTGGCCACAAAAAAAGAAAAAAACGTATCACAGGTTAGTTCATCTTTAAAGCAAAACATAATGCAAACTAAATTATTTAGACAAGAACGTGCTTGATGACAAATATCCTGCACTTCTAAGATGACCCTCTGTTATAAGAATCCATTAATAATATGAACAAAATATTCCATTTGGAATAAAGATAAATCATTCAAAGCAGCACATCCTATATCTATTATGCCAATTCTGTCTGAAATTAAGGATTCTTCTGGAGCACTGAATACAGTCTTCTGAAATGTAACTGACTATTCAGTGGGTCTTTTTCTCTACCTAATAAATGTAATTATCACTGAGCCTACCGTGGGGGATCAAGAGGTTCTTTCAGAGATTAAAGTCATGCTAAGGCTATATCAGAGGCTGTAAGTATTCCTCTCTCATGCAATTACTGCAAAAAATGTCTCTCCCCACATTGATCAGGGCACGAGAGAGTGTTTCATGCACCCGTTCTTTTTTATTCTATCCTTGGGATGGGAGTTAGAAGGTATACTATTCTCTATGCTGAGCTAAAAATGATGACACTGGCTTTGGCCATGGGTCTCATCTTTCATATTTGAGAAATAAAATAGAAATATGAAAAGGAAAAAAAACAGAGTACAGTTAAAATAATATGAGACATTAGGACCACTAGATGGTGACATAAGAGAGTAAGCATATTCAGCTGGCAATTCCTGTACTTTCATACAGCTCTGGGATTGTGGACTAGCCTCTTAAAGATCTTGAAAAATTGGATGTGCGAACACAAAAACCTCTCCATGCCCATGAAGTAATTTACAAGAATCAGTGTATGCCAAGACTGTACATTCCTTAAACTGAAGGAGGGCGAGGACTCATAGAGATTGATTACAGATACAGAGCTACTATCATAGGTCTACAGGCCTACTTAACTGCACCCTCAGATCCAAATACGCAAAAAGAGCTGAAATATGAAAATAAACATCCGGAATCTGCCTCCATCATCAAATTTAGAGAAGCGTTCCGACAACTAGAAGGAATGAGTGAAAATCCACAAGTATGCACAGGGAACAAAATTTGTAAAACTAGAGAAAAAATTCTTCAAAAATTATATCAACAAATAAGGAAAAACAAGTGCCAAATGCACAAATACAGTAGGAAATAGTGTGTTACTCCAGGATCAAGAACAGACACATAAATAGTTATTTATTTATTCAAAACTTTTTATATATCATCTTTCTACAATTCAAGATGGTTTACATGTAACTTAACTTGTAACAGTGTAGATACAGCTGTTGTACAGAGAATAAAAACTTGAATATGAACAAGGAACATTTAACTGTTGATTTTAACTTTTTACATATTGATAGGAAGGTAGGTCAGGGAAGGTAACTGAGTCTAAGGGGAGAGCAGGGGAAGGTTGGGAGTTGAAAAACAGGGGGGGGGGGATGACCCTTAAGGCGGGATGGAGGGGGGTCAAAGGCAGTGTACCTGCTGCTTCAAGGTTAAGGTACTGGGTTGTACTAAGTTGTACTTTGATTGCAGTTAGGGGGTAATGGAAAGTGTTCTTGAAAGAGTAAAGTTTTGAGCCTTTAACAGAACTCCATATGGTCGGAGCATCCTCGTAAGTCAGATGGAAGGGCATTCCATTCTGAGGGGGCAAAGAGGGTAAAGGCTTGGTTGCATGTAGATTGTTTGCTATTTTTATTTTGTGTTGGGATGTTTAGGAGATTTGCAGAGTTGGGTCTACATGATCTGGTGTTATTTGGCCTGGATAGAAGGGAGAGAAGACAGAGAGCTGAGTCATTGTGTATTACTTTATGAATCAGTGTGAGGGTTTTAAATTTTATTCTGGCCAGAATAGGGAGCCAGTGAAGGTCTTGGAGGACAGGGGTAATGTGGGCTTGTCTAGGTGTGTTGGTAATTAGGCATGCTATGGTGTTTTGGGCCATTTGAAGAGGGTGGATACTTTGTTTTGAGAGACCATGATATCTGAGATTGCAGTAGTCAAGAGATGGGGTGGTTAGGGCTTGGCAAACAGTACGGAAGGAATCCGGGTTTAATAAGGGGCGAAGGTTTCTCAGAATTCTGACCTTGGTGTAAATGGCTTTAATTGTTCTTCTTATCTGTTCCTGGAAGGTGAGGCACTGATCAATTATTATGCCAAAATATTTAACTTCATTTTTTACACAGATAGTGTAATCGCCGAGAACTAATGATGTGGGGGGAGAATAAGATGGACTGGAAGAGATATGAAGTGCTTCCATTATAGCTTGGTTAATGAGGAGGTTGTGTTGGTTGAACCAGTTTCTGATCTTCGTAAAGCATTTACTAACAAGGGTGAAATTGAGAGTTGATATGTTAATTGGAGTGAAGAACATAATGTCTTCTGCGTAGAGTTGGTATTGAATGTTATGGTCTTGAAAGATTTTGCATATTGGTTGGAGAAAGATGTTGAAAAGGAGTGCAGATAAGTTGGAACCTTGTGGTACATCTTGTGTTAGGGTTAATGGCTGGGAGGTTTTTTCACCAATTCTTACCTATTGAGTCCTGTGTTCAAGGTAGGAGTGGAACCAGTTCAGTGTAGTATCTCTAAGGCCAATGTCATGCAGTCTGTCCAGGAGCTGGTCATGAGGAAGGGAATCAAAAGCAGATGATATATCGAGGGAGATTAGTAGACAGCCTTGGGTAGGCGTTTGGGTGTCAGAGATCACAAAGTCTGGAAGGGACGTAATCAAGATTTCCACAACATGGTGCTATTTAAATCCACATTGAAAGGGATCAAGGGGAGCATGGTCATCAATGTAGTTCTGCAGTTGTGTTTGAACAATCTTTTCAGTTATTTTTGCCAGGAGGTGGGTACTTGATATCGGCCTGTAGGACGAGGGTATAGTAGGGTCAAGCTTGTTGCCTTTTAGGATGGGGCAGATTGAGCTCTTTTCAGGGGATTTGGCATAATGCCAGTTTGGAGGGTGGTTTTTTTAGTATGGATAGAATGTAGGTGTTGAAAGTTTCCTTGGTACTTTTTATCCACGTGACCGGACATAGATCTAGGGCAGAAGTAGATGTGTTTAGTTTTTTGATTACCATTATTATGTTGTCAAGAGATGGATGGTCATGACAGGGGATGTACTAGGGGTTAGTGGATCTGAATGGAGGGTTGTTCAAGGCTGAGATGAGCAGTATTTGGAGTGAAGGTGATCAGCTATGGTGTGTGAAGGTGATCAGCTATCGTCCCTGTTTTGATGGTTCATTTAATAGAGATTTAGTGATGGAGAATAGTTCCCTAGGTTTGTTTATAGAGCGCATGATGACATTTTCATTGAATTCTTTCTTCTATCTTATTGTTTCAGCACAGTAGGCCTGGAGCTTTTCAGCATAGGTGGTATAGATAGAAGGGTCTCGGGAACGTCACCATTGGCGTTCCAATCATCATTTCATGTAGGGAAGTAGAGAACCAGGGGGCTCTTTTGCGGTGTTTGTTTTGAGTTGGTCTGAGAAGTGCTTGGATTGTGTAGACCATAATTTTATTCCATCCTTCAATTTGAGATACTAAGTTAGAGTTGTTGTCATTAAGGATGTCTAGTTGAGGTGTAACCTGTTTAAGGAACAGGTTGATGTTGAATTGCTTGAAACTATGGGTCATCTGTGATGGGGTGGGTATGGACTTTTTGTGTTGCTGGGAAGGGACGGAAAATAGTATCAGAGAGTGGTCTGACCATGGTACAGGGTGGACAGAGTGTGAGATTTGTGCTTTAGCTATTAATGTTTGAAGCATGAAGATCATATTAAGGATATTTCCTTTATTGTGGGTTGGTGATTTGGGGATCTATAAGAAGTGTAGGGCTTCCATGACATCTAGGAAGGAGGATGCCTGTTTCTGTGATGTTGAGGAGAGGTTAAGATCCCCTAAGATGATGAAAGGGTGCATGGAGATTTGGGGGCACAGGCTGATTCAAGAATTGTAGAAAGTTTTAGAGCTTCGGTTTGTGGTGCTCTTTATAAGAGACACAGGGAGAGTGTGCTGTTAGAGACTTTGATAGTGTCCAAGCCTGGGGTGGAGGAAGATTTTATGGTAGAGAAGTTTAACTCTTTTCTTGAAATTATGGAGACTCCTCTACCCCTCTAAGGAGGGGTGAACTGAAACCGAAGGATGAGAGTGATAGTTGCAGCCCAGGACAGCGGCTTATGGACGAGATGGTTTACAGTAAGCTTTGAAAAAACTGGCAACACTGACATATATTGATTCTGTAAGAAAGACCTGGAAACAGCGACTCATCTCATAGCTGGCTGTGAAGTTTTGATGGCAGAAAATTTCTATACAGAAAGACATAATAAAGTAGCTTGCCTCATCCACTGAAAACTCTGTAAGCACTACAACATTACCGTGCCCGAAAAGCACTGGGATCATGACCCTAACAGAATTAGAGAGAATGAGGCAGTTATGATCTCCTGGGATACTCCCATTCCGACCGATAAAAAGCTGGATGTGGGGAAGCTAGATATAGTGGTTAAGGAGAAAAACACCAGAACAGCATTGATAATAGAGGTGTCAGTTCCAAGAGTGCAGAGGCAGAAGATCCTCCTCTCTTTTCTCAGTGAGCTGCACCAAACTCATGACTGCAGTGATATCTTGATGGTGGTTTCTCTTGATCTTTCTGCTGCATTCAACCTTGTTGATCATGCTACCTTGCTTTCCCGGTTTCACGATCATGAGATTAAAGGAACTGCTTTTCAATGGTTTTACTCTTGTCTCTCGCATTGCTCCTTTTTTATCTCTGGTGGTAACACATCATCCTCTTCACTTCCTCTACATTGTGGTGTACCGCAGGGTTCTGTTCTTGCACCTCTGATATTCAATGTTTTCATGAGCCCTCTGGCCCTCATTATTCAGCAACATGGAATCTCAACCCACTATTACGCTGATGATGTCATTCTATTCCATCTGCTCCGGATATTGCTCCCTGTCTCTAACTGGTTATCCAACAACTTCCTGCACTTGAATTCTAACAAATCTGCTGCTATTTGGTTCACCTTTGGCAGTTCCTCTCCTTCCTTGGCTCCTTCCCTCATTGGTTCTCCCCTTCCTTTTGTTGACTCCCTCCGGTACCTAGGTGTTATTTTGGACCCAGCACTGTCCTTTCAGGCTCATCTCTCCTCCTTATCCCATTATTGTTTTCTATCGCTCTGTCAAATACGTGATGTCTGGTCTTTTCTTCCACCACACTCTATTGCTACTCTGCTGCTTTCTCTGGTCATTTCCAAAATGGACTATTGTAACATTATCTACTTATGGTTGCCCCAGTACTAGCTCCATCATCTGCAATTAATTCAAAATACTGCCGTTCGTATCTTGTCTCATGATGAAAGATTTGACCATATCACATCTCTTCTTATCCACCACCATTGGCTCCCAGTACGGTTCTATCTTCAGTTCAAAATACTTATTCCGGTCCATCATGCTCTACATACTGGTCTTTCACGCTACCTTTCTGATTCCCTTACTTGCCATGCCCCTCACTATGCCCTCCATGAGATTCATGCCAATCGTCCCCTCTGTCTCCCAAGCCCATCTGTCATCCACCCGCTCCTCTGTGATTTATGTCATGGTCCCCACTTTATGGAGCTCTCGTTCCTCTATCCTCAGGTTAGAAGCATCCTATACAAAATTCAGATCTCTCCTAAAGACTCGCCTCATTAACCTGTCATTTAACCTCTCAGCTTCCTGAAGGTTCTTCCCCCTCCCTCCTCTGATACCCTTTCTCTTCCCTACCTTGTATGAATGAAGTTACTTCTGTCCTATGACTACTGGTGTTCCTTTCTGTTCCTTTTCATTTTGATTTTATATTGTACACTGCCCTGGTACATCTGTGAAGGGTGGTTAAAAAATGTTAATAAACATAAACATCCTGAAATAACAAGAAATGCAGTCAGAGAGAACAATAAAATGTAGCAGAAAGATGCAGAATTCTTTCCCAATGTGTTGGGTGCCATAGGCTTGCTAAAGAAGAATTTACAAGCACATCTTGACAGACTACTCATACATATTACATCTTACGA
This sequence comes from Ichthyophis bannanicus, assembly GCA_033557465.1. Taxonomy (NCBI): domain Eukaryota; kingdom Metazoa; phylum Chordata; class Amphibia; order Gymnophiona; family Ichthyophiidae; genus Ichthyophis; species Ichthyophis bannanicus. Next base: position 234,561,958 of record CM066043.1, on the reverse strand, counting down.
ATTCCAGCTCTGAGCTTCAGTACCCCTTGGTTCAAAATCCTTAGGAATCCTGTGTAATATTAAGCAATCTGCACAAAAGATACTTGCTTGGAGAATCTGAATTTACAGTGAGCTTGAGAGCTCAGAAGGGCCCGCATTTGAGGACAAATGACACCTAGGAGCAGATGAGTTTCAGGTGAAAACCTTTGGCGTATATTTACTAAAGTGCATTAAGCTTTTGCAGCTAATACTGGGCAATAGCTGCAAAAAAGCCAGTGTTAGCTGCAAACATCCTGTGCTATCTGCAGGGGGCATTCCCAGCATTTCCCCTGCCGATACCATAGAGAAGACACAGGGATCTTGAAGGGCAAGCGTCAAGGATGCAGCTATAGCCACCCATTGAGGTGACTGTAGCGGCATCTGCGAAGCCTGCAAACTGAGGTGATTACCTGCACTGATAACATCTATGGTAATCACCCATTGCAGGCATGCCCACTCTCCACTCTAACCCTGCCCAAGCCTGCAGATACCATGCAAAATGCAGACCTCACAGGAAAGCCGTACAGTAACTCCATGTTATTGCCGCAGTAGCAGATAATGCCCTTTAGTATTCATTAACAGTGATTTAATGCCACAACCCCAGGTTGTTTTTCTATCTATTTAATTGGACTTTTATTCTGCCAGTTTCAGCAAAGGCAGATTACTAAAATGGCACCAAGGAGGGAGTAAAAGATACTTTGAGGAAGAAGGTGAATACTGGAATACCCTAAAGATCTGTATTGGGACTGATAATTTTTGACATATTTATAAATGATTTGCAATTGGGAATGAGTGAGGTGATCAGCTTTGCAGATGACACCAAATCATTCAAAGTTGCCTAATCGCATACAGGTAGTGAGAAATCATCTGTAATACCTGAAGATTGGAGGATGGCCAATGTAACGCCAATTTTTAAAAAGGGTTCCAGTCATGGCTTAATGGGAGACAGCCAAGGAAGGTCTTGTCTTACAAATTTGTTATGTTTTTTTTGAAAGTGTGAATAAACAGGTAGACAAAGGTGAGTTGGTTGATATAGTGTATCTGAATTTTCAAAAAGCCTTTGACAAGGTCCCTCATGAGAGACTCTTGTCAAAATTAAAAAGTCATGCGATAGGAGGTAATGTACTATTTTGATTCAGGAATTGGCCAAAAGATAGAAAGCAGAGGGTAGGACTAAATGGCCAGTTGTTCCAATGGAGAAAGGTGAATAGTGGAGTACCTCAGGGATCTGTGCTGGGTCCGCTGCTTTTTAACATATTCGTAAATGACCTGGAAATGGGAATAACGAGTGAGGTAATCAAATTTGCAGATGACACAAAATTATTCAAAGTTGTTAAAACCTGAGGATTGTGAAAAATTGCAAGAGGATCTTGATAAATTGGAAGACTGGACGTTCAAATGGCAGATGAAATTGAATGTGGACAAGTGTGAAGTTATGCACCTAGGAAAGAACAACCCAAACTATGGTTACATGATGTAAGGTTCCACATTAGGAACCACCACTCAGGAAAAAGATTTAGGCATCATCGTTGAAACCCTCCGCCCAGTGTGCAGTGACATCCAAGAAAGCAAACAGAATGCTAGGAATCATAAGGAAAGGAATGGAGAATAAAACAAATGATATTTTAATGCCTCTGTATCTTTCCTTGGTGTGACCGCACCTTAAATATTGTGTGCAATTCTGGTCACCATATCTTAAAAAGGATATAGCATTATTAGAAAAGGTAGAGAAGAGCCACCAAAATGGTAAAGGGGATGGAAGAATATCCCTATGAGGAGAGACTAAAAAGGTTAGGGCTCTTCAACTTAGAAAAGAGACGGCTGAGGGGAGATATGATAGAGGTCTATAAATTAATGAATGGAGTGGAACAGGTAAATGTAGATTGATTGTTTACACCATCAAAATATATAAAGACCAGGGTCATGCAATGAAACTTGTCACCCAGCAGACCCGGTTGAGAGAAAAGAAAATGCTTTAAACAGAGAAAAAGATACATACAAGCTGCAATATCTGGAGGAGCCAGCTAGAGGGAGCAAGAGGGACTTCAGAGTAACTGAGGAACCACGCCCCACTGGTCATGAGGTAATGCCAGCCAGCTTCCAATCCTCGAGCGCAGGAGGACTTCTTAAGGAGCGTGTGGAAGACTGGAGAGAAGGCAGGCGTGGAGGTGGGCATGATCAAAGGGGCATGCCACGCCCCTTTGGAGCCCCTTCAGAGTACTGAGGAGTATTCTGGAGATCTCATGGACAAGAGAAGAAAGAAAGTATTTCCTGCCTTGGGCACCAAGTCCATCAAGATTGTGGGTCCTATGGATCGCCATCTACAGAGCGTCCAGGCAGAACAGTTGGACCATGATTTATCTTTGGAGTCTGTGAGTACTGTGTCAGATGTCTCCCCAATTGCGCTGGGGTCTACTCTCCCCGGTCGGGAAGTGTTGTTTCAAAGTGTTGAGCCCTCCGGTGATGATCAACCGGTGGGAGAACACTTTATTGATAAACAGGAAACAGCTTTGTTGTCTGATGCAGATAAACAGAAAATAATTCCTTTGCCTTCTATTTTAGATTTTTCAGCTCCAGTGTCAGCAGTAGTTTCTCCGGCCGAAGTTTCACTGCAGGACGTTTGGGAAGTTGAGTTGTCTCTGCGTACATCTGTTTCCCAAGTTTCGCAATTTTCCAAGGAAGTTGTGCAGAAGTTGGCAGCTCATGATGAATCTATAGCTAAGTGTAATACATGTTTAAATAAATTGGAAGGTCAGGTTTCAGTGGAGCAGGCCGTTGTCTCCTCCTCTATACATGATAGTGTTACTATTCATCATCAATTAGAATCACTTGAAAATGTGGTTCGTGTTAAAAATTTATGTTTTTAAAATTTTCCCCGCACTCATTATTTGTCTCCGAGTATACTATTGTATAAATATTTTAAGGAGGTTCTATTAATTGAAAATGTTAGTGCTATCAAATTTTCTTCGGTTTATTATGTTCCTTTATTGTCTGCTGCGGAAGCCTCTTCTCCTATTGCTAAGGAGGGAGAAAATCCTCTTTTATCTCAATCATTGGATGTTTCCGCCTTTTGGGAGTCTTCTATTGATGAGATTACTCAGTGAGCTACTTTGATAGTTTCTTTTCTATCTCTTGCGAATAAAACTTTAATAATGCAATTGTATTTTTCCAAGAAAGATCAGGCTTTCTGTGGTAATTGAATTCAGATCTTTCCAGATGTGTGTAGACTCACTCAAAAGCACAGGAAAGTGTTTCTTTTGTTAAAATCTCGCTCCTTGGCAATTGGGGCTTCTTTCTTCTTAAAATATTCTTGCAAATGCATTTTGATTTATGAGCGGGCTAAATACATATTTATGGAATCTGATCAGCTAGAAGCTTTTCTGTTAAGTAAAGAAAATGGTTAAATTGATGTCCTTCCCTTCCAAGTGAAAAGGGCTAAGGTATTCACATGGGCCTTGCTTATATATATCTTTAGGGGGTTTTTTTTGTTTTTTTTTTCCTTCTGTACGCAGTAAACGTCTTTCTCTTCTTCTTTTTTTTTTTTAGTGTAACGTATGTACTGCTCAGATGTATATAACTCCAATAGTTTTCCTCTTGATGTGGACTTGATTGTAACTCCTGTTTATTTTTTCAAATAAAGATTTTGTGAAACTTTAAAAAAAAAAAAAAAAAAAAAAGAAAATCCCGCGAATACTGCAAACATGAATATGGAACAATTACTATAACAGCCAAATGTAGAAAACAGACGGACATCTAGCGCATGCCCCCGACAGTATTTTGATGGCATCGGGTGCTTTCCCCGATGCTTGGATCATCTGAGGGGAAATATGATCCAAGCATCTGGGAAAGCCCCTGGATGCCATCAAAAAACAAATTCCTGGTTGTTCAGTGGCCCCAATCTCCCCACCCCCCTCCCGGTACCTTTCTAAATGAGCAGGAGTGCTGCCCATTCGCTCCCATTCTTGCACCACTATCTTGAAAAATGGCAGTCTGAACCTAGGATATACCGCGCAGGGCCAGGTGCTGTCATTTTTCAAGATGGCGGCACAGGAGTGGGAGCACTTGGGCAGCACTCTCGCTCACTTGGAAAGGTACCGGGAGGAGGGAGGGGATTTGGGGCTGCAGATAGGTGTGAGTAGACCGTGGGTATGGTGGAATGGGTTACAATTTTATAGGAGCAGTTAAGCGAATCCACAGAAAATGGAATGCATGGATAGCAAGGATTTACTATAGCTGGGTTTAAACAAGGTTTGAACAAGTTCCTGGAGGAAAAATCCATAAATCATTATTAAGGTAGACTTGTGGAACCCACTTCTTATCCTTGGGGTTAGATAGCATGGAATCTTGCTACTTTTTGGGCACCTTCCTGGTATTTCAGACTTGAATTTGCCATGGTTGGAAACAGGCTACTGAGCTTGATGGACCACTGGTCTGAGCCAGTATGGCAATTCGTATATTCTTATGTTCTTATCAAAAGGGTACCCAAATGGGACCATCCCTGAAGAGTTCCTTAGGCAATGAATTGGGAGTACTTGGTTTAGTTATGGAAGTTCTACTGTCTACTATTACTCTAACATGCCTTTGATTGGGAAAAAGAGTACAAAGCAAGCAAACATGAAGAGGAGTCTGATTTGTTTATTATATTTATATCTATATAGATAGATATAGATAGATGTGTATGTATTTGTGGAAGACTTAGGGCCCCTTTTATTAAATCCCACTATGGATTTGCCATTAACTCACATGTGTTATTGGCAAAGGAAGCATGCTAGCTGTCAGGGCGTCTCCAGTATGTCCCCAGCAGTTAACATGTGAAGGGTTTTCCTAATGTGTGCTCCACTAGGTTGGATTCACTTAAGGACTCCTATAGAAGAGTCATTAGGTGAAACAACATTAGGAGATGCGTTACCATTAATTGTACAATAATTGCCCTGGCGCTAGTGGCAATGCACTTTGCATGTTCAGTTTCCACCCATTCCCCACCCCATCTCACAACTGACCATTAACGTGTGTTTTAGCATGCGAAGGCAGACACTATCGGGCATTAGTTTAATAGCCTAATGGTTACAGTAGTGGGCTAGGATCATGGAAGCCAGCGCTGAAATCCAGTGCTGCTCCTTCTGGTCTTAGGCTAGTCACATAATTCTCTATACCGTCCGGATGTTTTACGGCCAAAAGAAGCACCTTTCTGATGCCTATTCATGCCTGAAGCAGGTCTAAACTTGGTTGAGGTAGCAGATGTCCCCAGTGTTTCTGAAATCGAGTGGGGATATCGAAATTTATTGCACCACCCCCGACTTGCCTCCACCACACCCCCTGCGTACTTGGACATTCCTGCATTGGAGGTGTCTTTAAAAAACAATTGTAAAATGGCTCTGGGGACATCTCCATGATCTGGATGTCCACGTACACATTTTCAGATGTCCAGATTATGAGTAAAGTTTTTAAAATGACCCTCTTATTCAGTGCCACTACCTATACGATTAATGGTACTGAATATACTTATTTAAATGCTGGTACTAGCTCAAAACTGACTTCATTGGGTTGTTTAATTTTATTGTGCATGAAGCATTATGATTTTTTTTTTAAGTGCCATCAGGCCAAATCTGATTCCTAGCAACCCAGCAACCTCTGGATTTTCTTGGCAAGGTATGACTGGAAGTAGATTGCCAGACCTTTTTTTATGAGTCAATGGAGAATAAAGTGACTTGCCCAAGGTCACAAGGAGTGCCAGTGGTACTCAAACCCTGATCATTTTGGGTAGTAGGCTGTTGCTCTAACCACTAGGCCACTCCTCCACTCATTATGAATTTATGAATGCGTCATTTTGTATTTGTTTACGCATTTACTATGTGTGTCTCTGGCTACTGTATATTTGATTATGTATTTTGTATTGTTATAAACCAACTATATGACCCACTCTAGAATGACCCTTACATTCGTTATGTGATTTTTACCTAACCTTCTTCTGTGTAAATATCTCATGTATATAGTTAACCCCTGTTATCCAAGTTTGCATTCCTGTTCGATGTAAAACCAGACAGCTTGTTGTATTGGTCGTTATGTTATGATGTAAACCGCGCTGATACCGAATAGCGCGGTATATAAGAAAATGTAATAAATAAATAAATAAATAAAATAACTACAGCCACACCACCCTGAGTGCACCTGATCTTGTTTGATCTCAGGAACTAGACAAGGTTGGGTTTGCTTAGTATTTGGATGGGAGACCACCTTGGAATACTAGGCACTCTAGGCATGGAGGCCAATTCCATAACATGCACGTCCGGGCCGTGGATACGTCCAAATCAAAAGCGGGCTCAGTTTCACCTTGATTCCACAGCCATGGCTATAGACGCGTCTGCTGTTCCAGAATCAGGGACACAGACATTTCCGGCACGGCACACACAAACCACTATGGAGAAACATGGGCCCTGCTGTTATGACGAGACACGGGTATACACAGCAAATGGTTTAGACATGCCCATGCTCACCGTATTCTGAAAAGATGGACTTTCCAAACCTGCCCGTCTCTGTCATATACCCGTGGGCGTCTCGGAACGCCACACCTCCTCTGTTAAAATGTGCATCTCCTAAGCTGTTTCTATCACTGACAGTGTAGTGCTGAAGCAAATTGCACATAAATACTGAGGAAACATAAATGTTGATGAAAACTAGACTAGATATACTTGTCTGTTGCATGCCCAGAACAGTGCAAGATGATTTCAGTGCACTCAAAGATATAACAGCAAGTAGACAGTGATAAGTTTGTCATGACATACCTTGCATCAAAACATACATGGCAGTAGAAGAAATGCATAGTTATTCTTTCACTGGTCATCTCTAAAAACAGTCTTTACAATGCTAAGTATGGACCCTTACCAACCCCACACAAAATGGTACTTTTGGGCATGTTTGAGTGTTGTTTGCAATGTTGAGTGTTCTTATCCTGAGGGTCTCTTATTATTGAAAGGGATATGTTTTGATATTTAACTGTGGAGAACCTTCTGTGATATTTTATGCCCCATCACACTGGCACCTGGTGACGCTGTGGTCATCTGTATAGTCCAGGTACTGGCCAGGCATTCATGTTCCCCCCTGAATTGCAGATGAGCACACCATATCTTCCTGTGTAACCCTCAAACCACACACAGATGCACATACCCTCACGTTCAGTCACAAAAAACATAAATCTGCCAAAAAGATGCCCTGAACCTATCAAAAACAGCTGGTATAACAGAATAGCATGGACTAAAATTATTATCTCCATTTCTCATCCAAATCATTTCCATACTCACATACTATTCCTATTCCAACAGTCCCATTTTTCAGGACACAGGAATTTTTAGGGTCCCCTAGATTAGCTCCTTTAGCACAAACAGCAAATGTCAGCAGGGCCAGGATAATCACTATTGCTCTTCTTAATATTTCTCTCAGAGTAGTTTTAATGCCTCTTTAGCTTACAAGATTCCCACATTTCTGATTTATGTTCTTTATAAATGCATCTTGTGGTGTTTTTCCATACTGCAGTCTACCATTTCAGAACAGACTAGTCACCACCTTTATGCAAACACAGCAGAATATTTTCTGAGGACTGACCTTATTCCATGTCTCCGGCAGGTATAACGGGAATGACTACGATGATCTCCTAAAATGTACACAAAATACACTTTATATGTCTCCACGGCAAACCACACCCCCATTCTACTCCTCCCAGACACATTCCGAGATCCCTGTGTTAGTAAGATAAACATCCATGGGCACTAAATACCGGAATACCTTCGTAGACATTTATGACAGATAAATGGCCCCGGTGTATGTACAAGCCCTTATTCTGTTTCTGGAATGACCTCCTTATGGAATGGAAGAAAGGTCTAGCAATCTATGTACTTCCAGTTGCACCTTGCTAAGAAAACCCAGAGGATAACCACAACATGGATAACTCTTCACAGGGTAACCAGGAGTTGACATTGACCTAGTGCACAACAACATTGAAATAAACCACATGGGTTGTTTATTGGGTGAATTAGAAATATGGGCATCAATATTCAGCGGCAAACTGCATAACACATTTGAATATTGACCCCATGGTATCTAAAATTCAGCTAGAGCGGTGGTGTCTACTGGAAAACAGCCTTAAACTGCAAAAAGATAGGACGTATGACATGCCCTCAGGCTCGCTACCCATCCTTCTTCTTCTTCATACAGGATTCTGAAAATAGCAGTAGCTCTTCAGATTCAGTCAGGAAGGCAGCACTGCAACAGTTTACGCAAGAAATTAAGGCTATGATTGGCGGGTTTAACTAGTAAAATTGATGATAAAGGACTCTAAATTAGAGAAATAAGAAAAAGAGTGATGTCTGATCATGTGGAAAGATATGCTGGAGGCACAGAGAATCAAATACATTTTTCACCAGACCCAAATAAGCTAAATTTATAAAAGAGGACTATACAACTAGATGACCAGGAAAGGCAACCCAAAGAAATAATGCGAGAAGCCTAGGTTTGATAGCAAACATGGAGGGTGGGGAGCTTGAAATATTCATAGAAAAGTTCATTAAAGGCTATTTACTGCAAATGTGGAACTTAAGAATATGTTCATATATTCTTTATATAATCCTACCCCAGAGTTTTGCTTTTAGAACTACACCCTGTACTTTTATTTTAGATGCATTCAATTCAGATATAAAGAACTCTTAAAAAAAAAAAGCTTATTTAGTGGGAAATATCCCATTTGGAGGGGCTGAAGTATCTTTCTTTCCAGGCTTTAATACTGCATTACAAAAGAAGGGTGTATTATATCTCTGAAATTCTATGCAGAATAAAAAGATTTCTGAATAATAGCTATAAGAGTTAAGACAACCTCAAAAACCATATTCAAGGAGCTATTTCCTTGTAGCTTGTTGTGCAATGGTTGCAGGAAGAATTGAGATGTGCACCAGCACAATTGGATAGTAACAATTTTCACAACACTATCTATGTATGGAAATATCAAACAAACTAGAAGCTATGGCCAGGTCATGCATAGTGCATGTTCTCCACGAACAAGCACGATACCAATCAACCGCACAAGCGGGTGATGTCATCCTTGATGGTAGCAGGTCGGACTCGCTCTCCCAGAACCCAGAAAAGTCCGGAAACCCTTCTGGGCATGTGCGAGTGAACTCCTCCTGTGAGCTCGTTGCTCCTCCCCCTCAATCTTCCTCATCTGCGGCCAAGCGCAGACACAGCTCTCCATTCTTATGACTTTCATTTGTATTTTCATTTTTATTTCAAAACCCCTCTTTACTTTGTACTTTTCCACCTTGCCGGCAGTACAAGCCCAGCCTGCAGCAGACTTCTCCGACAGCGGAAGCACTCAGGAATTTTACTACTCCTCATGTCACCCCATCCAGATCAGACTTCTCTGTCTGTGGGACACTCAGATGGTAACAATATGAAGCTTTAGCTGGCCCACCCAATCCAGAGTAGACTTCCCTGGAACAGGCAGCTTCCATGCTGTCCAGAAGACTTTTTCTAGTTTTTTTTTTAGAAGCTTAAACCGGTGGTTGGATGTTTTCAGGCAGCTTAAAACACTCCTCCTCTGGTTGGAAAGGCATCGTACCTCACACAACATGAGCTAGAGAGAGATTCCTGCTCATACCCCAACAGTTTTTCTCTGTCTCCCGGAGTCGCGCTGTACCACCCAATGTGGTTTAAAAAAAAAGAAAGAAAGAAAATAAACAATTGAAATTAATGATGTCACAGGAATCTGCTTGGCTGCCCCTCGGATCCCTGAGGCCTCTCCAATGCGAAGCCACTACCTAACTGTTGAGGCACGGCTTTAACTAGGCATCTGTGCGGAAGGACAAACCCAGTTCAGCTGCCTCTCCTATCACACTTCCTCTCTGTGCGATCCCAGATGAGGAAGGGGAATCCTCTGCTTCTCCACTGCCCGCAGTGCGAACCAGGCCTATTTCAGCCTCCAAAGCCACAGTGACGACTCCACATGTGCGACAGGGAAGAGTCCCTGCTTCTGCCCCAGAGACTGCATGGGAGCCCCTGCATTCTTCCGGCTGGGGCCATAAGGAATGGGTACGAGGACGACTCAGCTGCCAGCAATCTCAGTAGCTGATGAGGCATTGCATCATATCATGGCCTAATTTCTACTAAAAAAAGAAAACAGGACATGAAAAGCTGAGAGGAAATAAAAAGGGCCACTCCACAGCTGCAGGACTTCTCGTTACTTTTGGCTGCTGGCTCCAACGGCCTCTGCACAGCCAAAGCAAACAAACAAAAGAAAAAGCAGCAATTAAATTCACAGCAATGCCAAGGCACTTTCTCCATGGCCTAACACTGCAGGCTTGACTAGTCGCGCGTTGGGCCCCTCCCCCCTTTTCACCATTGCGGATGGGAAGGGAAGAGGGCTCCAGCACCACTTCCCAGGATGGCAGCCTAGTGCCTTGGTCCTCTCAAATTAAAAAAAAGCTGGTTACAGGTCTTGCGTTTCAGTGATCTGTTTGAATAATATCACCCGAAGCTCTGACTATTTACTGCTAAGTCTCATTGGGGGAGGGGGCGGGGAGAGGCACTACAAGGTGTACCCAGTGCTCTTCAGACACATGTAAGACATGGTCCAGGGTCCAATCTCAGTCCACAATAATCCAAGGTCCCATGTACCAGGTATATCCACATATTACCAATCCTAAACCCTAGGGCCCATAAACACCATTCATTCTCCACCATGGTTCTGTTTCTATCTCTGCGATATTGCCTCAGCATCCAGCGAGGATGCTCTTGCAAATAAGTAGATACAAATTTATTTATTTATTTATTTAGCGTACATTTGTATACCGCTACTTCCAGCAATCAGTAGCAGGGTAGATTACAAAACGGAGCTGTCTAATCAGGACAGGGATATTTGAAATATATACAAGGTGATTGATAGGAAAAGCACAGCACACAGCAATTATGAAAGCGAGTTTCCTTCCATAAGGAGGGTGGGGTTATTATCTATGTACATTTTTACAAATATACATTTTCATTTTCCATATGTACATTGTTTTTATATAATTTACATAATTTTACATAATTTACAGGTATACATCTTTGGTTTTCTGGGTAGCACGGCACAGCATGCACCTATAAACAGATAGGTGCATGCTGCCGGACCCAGTAAATTAGGTCCCCCAACACATTGCCTGCCCACAGTGATCCACTAGTCTTCCAAGAGAACTTGGCGCTCTGTGACTTATTCACCTGCCCACTCGGGTGAGGCACAAAACATCAGAGCAGTAGCTGTATGCTACCTCTTTGATCTCTCCGCAAGATGCCATCTCTTCTTATTGGGATCTACCCCTACTCCACCCTGAACAACGCCCGAACCTATCAGCCTTGTCTCTTCCCCCCTCCTTCTTACTTCAACCACTGGATGGACAAATACATCAATATCACAACAGCACCAAACGCAAGCATGGGAGGAACTGAATTCATGTCGCTAGCTTTCACTCCTAAGTTTGGAGCTGAGCTTATCCAGGAAATATAAAAAAAAGACATTTCACAGTACATAAAAGGCATAATGTCTTAACCAAGTAATTGAGTACTCAGCCAACTAGCCATGCTGACCTCACAACTACAAGGCCACCACAGCTTCCTCCCTGGCTTAGCTCATGATGATGGCCTATCATCAATTAAGTTGCACTGATAGCCACGTGACTGGTATCATGGAGTACCACATACTCCTACTGTCCATCATCATCCACCAGGCTGGCAGATCATTGATAACGAATCAATCACAGATCTAACTTCCCTGGCTGAGCTATACCATTGGCATTGCCCCAAGCCATTATTTCTGCCCCCCCCCCCAACAGAAGCTCCAGAATCCGCCACCTCCTCACCACACGGCTTATATGGTGGATTTCTTCCACATGGACTACCACCCCAGACCATGCTCGCTAAAAAACAAAAATCAATAGATCAAACACACACACAAAAAAAGGGGAAACACAAAATCAAGAGTTACAGCCCACAATCCACATGCACAGGGGCCGAGCATAGCAGTACAAAAAGAAAACGCAACAACAACAGAACTAAAGAAGACAAAAGAGGTATATCAAGCAATGACATGATGGGAAGCAATGGCTGAAGAGATGCATCACACTCAATGTATGACAGCAGACTAACACCAAAGTTATCTTGGTCTTTTCTCCAGTCAGTGTGACGTCTCTCCTCTATATCAACCCAGGAACACCCCCTCTGGGGGCAAGGGAGAGAAAAAAACCCATAAAAATAAAAGAGAGAAAGAAAAGATAAAAGACAATGAGTAACCCTCATTGCCCTGCATGCCAGCAATCATCCAGCTGTTACCCTCATCTTAACATTCAAGTTGTACTCACAGTGGCTCTACTTGTCCCATGCCCTTCCCCCAGATCACCTGTGTGCAGTAGGCATGGTAACTGTGCCAATGCACCTCCAGGGAAGTCATACCTCAATGAACCCCTCTCCAGGCATCTCGGTCTGCTCTGATATGGAAGACCAGACTGGATGGGCCATGTGGTCTTTTCTGCTGACATGGTTTTCTGTTTCCGTGTTCTATTCCTTAGGTTTTAGCTTCAACCCTCCACAGCAGGATTCGCAGGTGCAAGGGATCGCTGGTAAGCTGAACACTCTAACTCTGGCACCCTCTGCTTGAGACTCAAACACTTGTATGACTGACTTATATCCTGCTTGTTCATGGAGAAAGTAAAGTTGCTTACCTGTAACAGCCATTCTCCATGGACAGCAGGATAACTCAGCCACACAATCCTTCCATCCACACCTATCAGTTGAAGCTACTGTGATTCTTGGCAAGGTTGCCTTGGCTCTGGGAGGGACTGAGGGGGAGGAGCAACAGGCACACAGGAGGGGTTCACTCACACATGCCCAGAAGAGTTTCTGGACTTTTATGGGCTGTGGGGGAGAGAGTCCGACCTGGTACTGTCAGGGATGACGTCACTCACTTGTGTGGCTGATTTATCCTGCAGTCCATGGAGAATGACTGTTACAGGTAAGCATCTTCACTTTCTATCTGGAAGAAATGCCTTAGGTTAAAGACTTGTGAAACACTCTGAATTTGCCAATTGAATTTGTAATGATATTGCCTACAAAATGTAAAGATCTGTGATGTGAGCTTGGAAAGAGGAATCTGTCAAAATGCTTTATGGAGCTCTATCAGTACAATGTGATGAAATTATTTCAGTAGATCCAGGCTCTGAGCCCCACACTTAGATTTGTGTTTTATTCATATCTATAGGTTTGGTTTGGTTTATTGGACTACTTGATTAACTATCTTTCAAATATAGACTTCAAAGCATTGTACGGCATTAATAAGGACAAGAAGTCCGGGAAACATAATGGAATATCAGAAGTCGACTAGTGACACCTGAGGAAAGACATACCAGGGTGGAAAGCCATTGCTCTAAAATGGAATAGAGAATTTAATATATAATGTATTCTTTAGTGCATATTCAGTTTGATATAGTTCAATAGTGAGACTTAAAAAATGCAGTGACTGCAAAATTGATTTAAGGCAAGTTAACCTATGAAACGATGCATGTAAAGTCAATTTGTGTCCTTTGATAAGTTCCTAAAAAATTATATTAAAAACAGTGGCATTCCCAGACCCTTGGCCAGTGCCGTGTGCTGTAATGCACCCACACCACTGGGCCCACGGAGGCAGCATGGCAAACTTACCATAAAGCTGGCTTACCATACTGCCTCCAGGCCTAGCCACTCTTCTCTCCTGGGTCAAAGTCTTGTGATTCATGAGACTTCGACCCAGGAGAGAAGAGCATCAAGAACTGGAGTGGAGACAACCCAGCAAGCCAGCTTTATGGTAGCCAGCATTGATTGATTAGAAGTGGGATAGCTTGATCAGCCTGATGGACATTGTTGAGCAACTTGACAGCTGTGTTCATATGCTGGAAGTGCTTAAGAGAAGTATGTTTAAGGCCATTGCAAAGAGTGTGGGCAGTAACACACAAATAAGGAGCTGAAGGACCTTGTCCTCAGGTAACAATTTGATTGAGCGGATTTTCCATGGTGCAAAAATGAGGACTTCATGATAGAAAAAGTTCAGCATCAAAAACTGAAGATTGAATCCAAGAGAACCCATAAGGTGATAATTAAGTCTCACACTCCTACATAAATGTCCAAAATAGGAAGATAAATAGCTGGAGGAAGTACTTTTCTGGCAAGCCAAATGGATGTAGATTTTGATGGGTTTCAACTTGAATCTGTGTTTGGCCAGCTATGTTGTAACTGCATCCAGCGGAAAAATTTAAAGGGCCTTGTTTGGTGTTGGCCATAATCTGAATATTCTTAGCATAGTAAAAAACACTAAGCACATAGATATGGATGTGTTGCAAGAAATAGGTTAAACAGTATGGGGGTCATTCCAGTCCCGAATAGCAGAGGCTGGACATTCGATATGGACATCCAGCCCCTGCTATTCACCTATACCTGATGCCTAGATCAGCACTCCTGCACATACACAGGAGATGTGTGGAGAGCTCTGTACGAGGGCGGGCCGAGGGAGGATCGAGGGGGGGCAGGAGACATGACCTTGACCCCAGACATACAGGGCCGATCCCGGTCGCTGCCCTGTATGTCCAGGTTCGGGGAGATAGATGGGGGACTTATTCCACCTTGGATGTGGAATAAGTCCCCCCAAGTATGGCAGTCTGCAGTGGAAGACCCCCCTCCCCCGAAAGATGAGGAGTGAACAGGAGAATCCCTGCAACCTGACCCCATCCTCCACAGGCCTGTTCGGGGGTCAGGCAGTGGGGAATGAAAGCCATGCTGGGACTGGGTTGAGCACGGTTTCTGCATGGCATCCTGGTCTCATGGTGACGGGACACCATGGCACTGGGCTTCATGCAGGAGCTGCAGCTACATTGTGCAGGAAATGGGCTGGATGTCCAGACCCACTGCACGCAATTCTGATCCAATGGGAACATTAGCTCCCGCGAGATCAGAATTGGGTGCAGGACTGGCCCATCCAGATTTGGACATCCGGACGTGCCCCCATGGGAATTGGCCTCCATGTGGGTAATTTTATAAAGGCCTATATGTGACTGTGGTGTAGGCATGTTTGAGGGCAAATTTGTGGAAGAATATGGGCAGAGTAGCGATTTATGTACAGTCTCATGTATTGTATGTACAGTCTCATGTATTGTATGTGCTCTCAAGCTGGTGGAAATATATGTAGGTTCAATATAACTGTGATTTCTGTAGAATTTGTGCTAGTATTTTATAAAGACAGATAGGAGTCCACATGTTCCTTGTAAAAAAATAAAGGCCCAAAATATCTTTTGAGTGTTTTCCTTAGTTCAGACACAGTTTCACAAGATCTGAGGTCATCGGGAGAGAGTTCCAGATAGTAGGTGCGAATAAGGTGCATGCTCTATTGCAGCTTTGTTGATACAGTCTCATAAGAACCGTGCATTCCAACTGCGCAGTCAGCACAGAGGAGCATGGCGAGTGCAGCTAGCACCTGGTCAGAGGCTGGACTTGTCTGTAGCCACACTAGCGGCATGGTTGTGTAACTAGGATGCAACTACTTTGCCCGCCAAAGCCACGTACCTTGAATCTGCCCTGTTTCCACCTTGACCCTGCCTATTCATGCGCTATACTGCTAGCGTGAGATTTTTTAGCACAGTCACACACTCCTTGCTAGCGCGTGGCACAAATGCACATAAAACCCACACTACCAGCTAGCACACTTTAGTAAGCATGCCCCTAAGTTTGTACCTGAGACAATGGAGGGTTAAGCAAGTGGTGCAAGATCAGCTTCCCTTGTTGTTAGTCCACTGCTTTAACCATTAAGCTACTCTTCCACTCCTCCTTATCCCCCTGAAAGAAGGTAATACATAGACTTGTGGTTCTGCTTTTATTGGGGGATCCGGGGTACAAGAGTCCATGCTCGCAGTTGATCTTTCAGTCCTGCCAAAAAAAGAAAAGAAAAACATAATGCAACCATCTGGTCACTGCTAAATGTAGCTTGCAATGGTAAGACAGCTGATTAAAGGAAAGGCTGTCAAAATCACTGAATGTTTATGTGTTTCCGTGAGTTTTGTTCCTAACATCTGTGATCACGTGATCACTAAAAAGCAGGCACAGGCAAACAGATGTCCTGCACATTTTTCCACATGGCTGTGCCACCTCACACCTGTCATGTGGCCCTTCACATTCCTATAGCTGGAGGACTTTCCGCTTTTTGGCACAAAAGACGGAGCCCCGGGGCTGATCTGCAGAGCAATTGTTTCCTTTATGGAGGAGTTTCCCCTAGCCGTAGTCAACATTAGCATTTTGGAACCTGACAGCTATCTGGTGGAGCAGAAGGGGGCTTCTCCTGCTTGGGACGTTATTCAACAGAGAAGCCCCAGGCGAATCTTGAGGGGAGGGAGGAGAGTCGGAGTTCTTTTTGGAGAGATGTCTGCTTCAGGGGTTATAAAGAGGGTTGGTGGTAGTGGGAGGTTGGGGGGGGGGGTCTGATCATTGGAATTATTGAATCAGGGGACAGCTTTCTGGAAGGGATCCTGCCTAGGGAAGGAGTTGTGATTGGGGGGGGGGGGGGTGAGTGCTGAATGGGATGGTGGAAATTAAATTGGAAGGGCTCAATTTGGGTTCTGCATCTGCCGCTTTTTACATTTTTTTATGTGAATGGCAATGGCTGTGCTGCAGAGCTGCTGGTTTTATAAAGACACATAAGTGCCCATGTTGTCTTCATAAAATAGCCCCAAAAGATGTGCCTACTTGCCCTTCTGCCATCGGGGCTGCATGGAAAAGCCATACTCATAAGCTGTCGCCTAGGGGCAGTTCAAGACAATCTGCTGCCTGAGATAAGATCTGAGCTGATGCTCCCCCCCTCCCTCGACCAGCAGCCAAAATTCAGGGGCCTCCCCAGAGTTCTAGTCAGCTATCCCTCACTCATACATTGGAGATCTGTGCTGGAATAGGAAAAGCGGCAGCTCCAGGGACAGGCAGCACGGAGGGGGGAGGGGGGGGGCGCGGAGCCGAGGCGACTGCCAAATTGGCAGGCCCCTTCCCTTGCCACCCTTCAGAACTGCAACCCTGTGTAGCACACAAAACAGCACGACAAACTCTTTGGGTAACTGCTCTTTTTCAGTGTGCTATTCACAAACCGAACCAAACAACATTACTGCTTTTGAAACTTTCTTCAACAAATCAATAACCCTGAATCTATCATCCCGATACCGTGACTAAATTTTAATATCCAATTTCAGAAAACTCATACAGAATCATTTCACATTCATTATCCATACATTCCTTTACCCTCCTCTAAATCCCTATTCGACTCACTAACACAATCCAGATCACCAGCAATCTCGCTCACAGCTTCTTTACAATGTAAGGTATTATACAAAACCCATGACTTAGTCATCGATTCAGCCAGTGCTACCAGATCTGAAATATCTGGCTTCATGTTCTTTAAAAAGTGCATCAATAACTGAAAACAAAATCTTAGTTCTACATTGACCACTAATCATTAAATTAGAATAATAACTTTTCATACTTTTAGTAATATTCTGTTTATATTTTTTCCACAACAAGCCGTGCTGCTCTGTCCCAGAATCCTTTCATTCCATTTCAAATTTCCTGCATGCCTGCTTACATTTCAACAGCTCGCTTGAGTACCATGGCGAGCTCTCTTCCCAAGCAAGCCTCTCCATTTCAGAGGTACCAGATCATCGAACCCTGATACTATACAAGTATTCCAATGAGCAACTGGGTCCCCCATATCAATAAATCATTTGCAGACATTGCCCCTGAGAATAACCCGCAACCTTACTAATTCCTGAAAAAAACTCAGACAAATAAATCTACACCTATTTTGCTCACCACCACCCTTTCCTGCCACCACCGCTGCACTTTCCCTGTTCTAGCAGCAACAGACCTCCAACTTAAAAAAAAAAGTGTGGCTATTTGTGACTCCATGCTTGGAAGGATGGCCTGGTTACACCCCTTCTGACACAAGCATATGTCCGAGGAGGACAGGACCAGACCAGCCTTCCAAGCACGGAGTCATAAGGACAACCCATATTTAAAAAAAAAAATTGGAGGTCTGCTGTTGCCACTGGAACCGGAAAAGCAGCAGCTGCAGCGGAGGAAAAAGCAGAAAGTGTGTGTGTGTGGGGGGGGGGGGGGGGAGCGGAGGCTAATGCTGAATCTGCAGGCACCTTCCTTTGCCACCCTTGGGAGCTGCCACCATGTGCAAGTGCACACTTTGCATGTGGGTTGCGCCAGCCCTGTATGCAAGTCATCATGTTTGAAGTAAACAAGACAAGACTCACAGATGCAGTTTTAGAATAAACTATAGAAACATAGAAACATAGAAATATGATGACAGAAAAAGACCAAATGGCCTATCTAGTCTGTCCTTCCATAACAACAACGACAACAGTCCCCTTTTTACCTTTAGAGATCCTCTGTGTTTGTCCCATGCTTTTTTGAATTCAGTTACTGTCCTCATCTCTACCACCTCCACTGGGAGACTATTCCACGGATCCACCACTCTTTCTGTAAAGAAATATTTTCACATATCACTCCTGAATCTATCTCCCTTCACCCTCATCCCATGTCCCCTCATAGCAGAATTAGCATTCAATTGAAAGAGGCTCTATCCCTGTACATTTATGCCAAGGAGGTATTTAAACATCTCAATCATATCACCTCTATCCTGCCTTTCCTCTAAGGTGTACATATTAAGATCCTAAAGTCTGTCCTCATATGCTTTATAATGAAGACCACTAACCATTTTAGTAGCCACCCTCTGTACTGACTCCATCCTGTATATATCCTTTTGAAGGTTTGGTGTCCAGAATTGCACACTACACTCCAAATGAGGTCGCACCAAAGACTTATACAGAGGCACTATCACCTCCGTTTTTCTGCTAGCCATTCCTCTCCGTATGCACCCAAGCATCATTCTAGCTTTTGCCGTCACCTTTTCTACCTTCATAGCTACTTAAGATCATCAGACACAACCATGCCTAGGTCCCGCTCTTCTTTAGTGGACAAAAGTACTTCACTCCCTATACTATAATGCTCCCTTGGATTGCTGCATCCCAAATACATGACCTTACATTTTTTAACATTAAATCCCAGCTGCCAAATTCTAGACCATTCTTCAAGCTTAGCTAGATGGTATCTACACTTTCCTGGATGTCTACTCTATTGCAGATTTTGGAATCATCCACAAAGAGGCAAACCTTACCCGACAGACCTTCCGCTATATCACTAACAAAGATGTTAAAAAGAATCGAACCAAGGACAGATCCCTGGGGCACACCACTGGTAACATTCTTCTCCTCAGAGTGAGCTCCATTTACTTGTACTCTTTGTCACCTCCCACCCAACCAATTTCTAACCCAAGCAGTAACTTTAGGGTCCATCCCTAGGGTGCTCAGTTTGTTTATAAGTCGCCTGTGAGGAACGGTGTCAAATGCTTTACTGAAATCTAAATACACCACATCTAGGGCTCTCCCTCGGTCCAACTCCCTGGTCACCCAGTCATAAAAATCAATCAGATTTTTCTGAACAGATCTGCCTCTGGTGAATCCATGCTGCCTCGGATCCTGTAATCTGCTGGACTCCAGAAACCTCACTATTTTCTCTTTCAGCATCGTTTCCATAATTTACTCACCACTGAAGCTAAACTAGCCGGCCTGTAGTTTTCAACCACATCCTTACTTCCGCTTTTGTGTAAAGGCACCACATGTGCCTCTCTCCAGTCCTTTGGCACCACTCCCAACTCCAACGAGGCATTGAAAAGGTCAGTCAGTGGAACTGCTAGAACGTCCCCAAGTCCCCTCAGTATTCTAGGGTGTATCCCAACCGGTCCCATCGCTTTGTCTACTTTAAGTTTAGCTAGTTTCTCACAGTCTTCTGAAAATTGTTCAAGATGTCCCTCACTTCTGTTCCTGTTTGTGGGTGTTTTCTGAGGTCCTGTTCCTGGTTCTTCATCTGTGAACTCAGAACAGAAATATTTGCTAAGCAATTCCGCTTTATCCTCATCAGCTTCTACATATTCCTCCCCTTCACCCTTGAGTCTGATAATACCACTTTTGCCCTTCCTCTTCTCATTAACATATCTGAAAAATATCTTATCCCCCCATTTTATTGCATTGGCTATTTCCTCCTCCTTTTGAATCTTTGCTTTCCTGACTACTTTGCTGACTTCACTAAGTTTTTCCAAATATAGATGCCTGTCTTCCTCTCTCTGTGATCTCTTGTATTTCATGAAGGCCTCCCTCTTCTTCTTTAACTTTTCAGCTACTTCTTTCGAAAGTCATAGTGGTCTCCTTTTCCTTTTACCTTTATTTACCATTTTAACAAAAAGGTTGGTTGCCCTTAAAATATCCCCCTTTCAGTTTTGCCCACTGTTTTTCTACATCCGCCAGCTGTTCCCATTCCGCTAATGACTCCCTGAGGTATTGGCCCATCTTGGCAAAGTTAGTCTTCCTAAAGTCTAAGACCCTCACCTTTGGATGGATTCTAACAGCCCGTCCTAATACTGAACCACATCATCTGGTGATCACTGGATGCAAAATGATTTCCCACTATAACATCAGAAACACTTTCACCATTGGTAAGCACCAAGTCCAGTATGTCCCCTTCACATGTGGGGTCTGTAACCAATTGCCTGAATAGTTCTCCCTGTAGATGATCCAGGATCTCTTTACTTCTAGATGATACTGCAGCAGGAATGTGCCAATCAACATCTGGCATATTGAAATCCCCTATCAGTAGCACTTCCCCATTCCTAGCAATGCTGCATATGTCTTCAATTAACTCTCTGTCCACCTCTTCCTCTTCTGAGGGAGGTCTGTATATCACGTCAATGCAAATAGATTTCTCTTTCCCCCTTTTTCTAGTTTAACCCACAATGCCCCCTCTCTCCCTTTTAAGCCCTGTAATTCCAAAGCTTTAATGGGACTTTTTAGATATAGTGCCACTCCTCCTCCCCTTCTTCCTAGCCTGTCCTTTCTGAATAAAGTATAGCCAGGTATAGTTACATCCCAGTCATGGTTTTCTGTGAACCATGTTTCTGTAACTGCCACTAAATCCAAGTTGGCCACTCCCACCAAAGCTTCAGCATCAGGGATCTTATTTCCCATGCTCAGAGGGATACCTGGCAGTATCATTTGTTCCGACATGGATTAGCAACATTGGGTAATAGTCAGTGGGCTTGATGAGTCTCGGCAAACTCTCCGTAACATCTTGGATTTTGGCACCAGCAAACAGCATATCTCTCGGGACATCAAGTCTGGTCGGCAGATGGATGCCTCAGTACCCCTCAGAAGAGAGTCACCAACCATCACTACCCTTCAATTCCTTGTGGTCACTGATTCTGCAACTTTGGGGTACTTGAGCTCTGGTTCTTCCCTTTCCAGGGATGCTTTCACCTCCTCCACCTCCAGGGCTGCATAATAGTTCTTCAATTCAAGGGCTGTAGAAGTTGGATTGGTGATTCTGCAGGCCCTGGTGACTTGTGTCCAACCTTCATCATTCTGTAGGCACCCATCTTCTCCTCTGCTGGAGAGCATGGTTGCTGGGGGGACCACACATTCTCTTTAGCCCACTTTACACTAAAAATAAAAAACAACCCATTGGATTGTGGCTCCTAAAATGTAAGGAGCCGACATTCAGAGGGGTTTATCTGGTTAGAAGGACTGGCTAACTGGATGAACTACACTGAGAGAGACATTCAATGGCATTAACCAGACAGTGGCACTGACTATCTCCTCTGGCTGACCCAGCACGAGTCTTAGTAGTGGCATACCAAGGGTGTGGCTTTGGGTGCAGTCTGCCCTGGGTGATGGCCAGGAGAGGAGTGCTGAAATTATATCCCCACAGCGGAGCCACATATGCAAGCATATCTTAACTTCTTTTCTGGTGTGCCATGCTGCCTCTGCTCCAGGCCAAGCGGCTATTCCCTCTTGGCCGAATTCTCGTCATAACAGCTGCATTGCAAAACTTTGGCCAGGGAGGGAACAGCCGCTGACCCTGGAGCCGAGGCAGCACAGCAAGGTAGCAAAGAAGTTGAGGCATGTTTGCATGTATGTCTCCTCCATGTGGGCCTGGTGGGGCGTGGGGAATGTTGCAGGGGGCTTGAAACACTCACTGTTGCTTAGCAGCAATTTTCAGTCCGCTAGCCGGATTAGTGCTCACATAAAGTAGGACAGGTCAATGGTGGATTTGCTATCTGGTAGTGGCTGAATAAAGCTTCTAGCCAGAGAGAAAATACAGTTGATGGCTAACCAGATATTCACAGCTGGATGAGGATAGGCTCCAGCCCTGAATATTGAGTTTCAAATTCAGCTGTGGCAGCCAGTCGCTTTAAAAAATGCTGACTGCCCTGGCTGAAGATTGGTTCCTTAATTTTTTGAGATATCAAAATATTTGTAAGAGTAGATATGGTTCAAATGCACCTCGATACAGAAGAGTAAGTTGTTTGAAAGGCAGTTATTACTTTAGAGTAGAAGTCATTCATCTCCTCCGGTACAATCTCCACTGAATTCCAACCCTTTCTGCTACTCAGAACAGGGCGGTTGTCTTCATCCACTACTGAAACACTTGTAGGTATTTTCTCAATATGAATACTGGAGTATCAGGTGCTGGGTATCTATAACCCCACTTACAGATCCTGAGATGGGAGATAAGAGATGGTTTGGATCAATACAAAGGCTTTCTCTTACATGCTGATGCAGGGCTTTTCTGATTCACCTTCCTCTACGGCTGATGCAGAGTCTTTTATTCCTTTTCAGGGGAAAGACCAACTCTACAGTCTCATCTCTAGAGAGGGTGCTCAGAGCTATAATCTCAACTCCTCTTGCTCTCAGCTTCTTTGTTCTGGAAATGGTCTATGACACAGACTTTCACAACCTGGAAAAGCTTGGAATGCTTCTGTTTGCTATGGAGGGAAATAAACTTTCTCCAGGGGATCTCCACGCTCCCTTTCCTGCTAGAAACTGCTCCCTGCACTCCTAAGAGCGATGAACCATTTTCTTTACCCGAGAATGTATTTATCTTTTACATCTGAACTTATTGTACCAATGCTTCCTAGTAGCAGCAGTTTTGGGTGGGGGGGGGGGGCTGTTTTTTGTTTTTATTCCCTTAAAATACTTTAAAATGAATTTCCAAAATAATGTTACATAGTTTCTGATGCAGGTCTTTTCTCTGGGTCATCAAGAAAAACACTGGTCCATTGTAAAACATTTCATTCAATAATGCCAGGAAATAGAACAATATTAATAACCTATACTTCCAACTGGTGGGGGGGGGGGGGGGGGTTGGAGCCAGATGGAAAAGTATTTAAAATCAGGAGAAGGAGGCGGTGTGTCATCTATTATATGATTTGAAAGGCAGTAGGATGTCAGGCAGGAAACAGAGGACAGTAGATGAGTATCAGTAGATTAGAGAAAAGACAGGAGCCAATATTGGGGATGATATAAGTGCTACATCTTATTTAGTGATGGTTGGAGACAGGGCAAATTATGAAGTAGTGATAAGCTAAGGCAATTAAAGTGCTGTACGAGAAGGAAACCCATTAAAGGCTGACTGGCTTTATGCTGCATTTGCAAGTGGCTTGCAGCATTGCTCACAATGTGAGGTACATTAGGCAATGGTAAAGGCAGCAGGAACTAGAGCTGGTGCATACAGTGTGACCCTCACAAGGTCATGCTAACTAGTCACTGTATATAACCCTGATAAGCTCTGGCCTGCTAGTAACGTGGCTTTGGGCCACATGAGCAGCATCAGTTACCGCGATACATGCTGGGGGGTGGCAGAATCATCCCCCTAAATTTAGTGGGCTTGCCACATTAAAAGTGCCGTGGGGATTAACTACCACCACCCATTGTGCTGGGAGTAGTTGCTCCCCATCAAACTCCAGCAGCAGGGGCTTTCAAGACCTGCACCAGTGATGCTGCGGTGGGAACGCCCAGTCACCATCCCTATGCACACTACCACGGCAATGCAGGTTTTTTAGTGCAGGGCACTGTGATGCTTTTTCATGCAGCGCCAATAATAGGCGCTTACCTTGAACTGCTCGGGCTGCGCTCTTTAGTAACTAACAAGCGTTGAAAGCTGGAATCCAGTAGAGACTAGGGTTCAGTAAGGTGTTATACAGTATGGGGTCTATTCTGTCCTGCGAATAGCGGGGATGGACGACCATCTCCGCTATACACCTGCCTGCCAGCCCTGTCTAAAGTCTCCCTATATGAACAAGGCGTTTATATGGGGAGGCTTAGACGGGGGCGAGAGGGGGTGTTGTGGAGGCGGAGTTAGGGCGGGCAATGGGCGATCTGCATCCCCGGACATGCAGGTCTGAAGTCAGCCCTGTGCATCTGGGGTTGGCAGACTGGATGGAGGGATTTATTCAGAGGTGGAATAAGCCCCCTAGATGTCAGGGGACAGGAGGCCCGGCCAGCATCAAACAGGTAAGGGGGTGCAGGAGATTCCCCGCAGTCCGACCCTGGCCATGGGAGGCCAGATCGGGGATTGGGCTGCAGGGAAAGGACAGGGTGGTCAGTGGTCAGTGGCCGGGGATCATGGCTCTTGAATGGAGCCATAGCGCCATGGCAACTGGATGCTATGGTACTGTGACTCCACTCAGTAGCCTGACTGAGTTAGCTCGGTTTTGCTCAGTACATGCAGGTTGATTGGAATAGGGACAGACCTGCACATACAGACCCTAGACACAATTCTGATCCCTCAGGGCACATCTAACCCCTGCGCGATCAGAACCGGGTCTGCCTCTGTGCTTCCCCTTCCGACCAGATAGTGGCGACTCTGCTCATTCCACTTCATGGAAAGATTTAAGAGCTGCATTTAAAAGACTTCTTCAAGCTCAGTTACATAGAGCATCTTTAGTGCAATATCTGTGTGCACAGTTTATACCTAGGGGTCTACGGGTTAAATAAGCCACTAAAACATTGATGAAACAGACTTTCTTTGGAAATGGAATGGTATTTTGAATAAATGCGCTATGGATTTGATGGCATTGTTGGCAGAGAGGACAGCAACTGAGGAGGTTATTTCAGAACAGATAAAAGCCCTGGAGGAGAAGTTACAATCAGAGTCTGGGGATCAAACTAAATCTCAATTGGAGGAATCGACTTCCCAAATGGGACAGTTTAGGGAACATTTGAAATCTTTGAAGATCAAAAAGTTTAATTGTGACCAGACTGACTACATTAAGGGTTATGTGCATTCATAGATGTCCTAGCCAGCCTCTAAGGCCCAAAACAGGTAACATTCAAATATACGTCAGGTGAATAGGGGGATAGTGAAGATGACCTTGGATCTCCCTGAAATCAACCTCGTTGGGATTTTTTGGAAGAAGGACACAAGTATCGGGGAGGGAAATCTGCGCAATAGTTACAACTCAGGGAATGGGGGGGCAGTGACCTGTTCACAAACTCATCAACAGTTGTAAATCTTTCAGGGGTAGTTTTAGCTCCGACCCAGGAAAAGGTTTTAAACCTGAGGTTATCATTCATACTTACAGTACCAAATGATTCATTCTGGATGATGTGTCTTTATATCGATTTTTTCGTAAATTGCAGGTTAGTTTATTTTGTGCATCCTATACGATTTCTCAGGACAATTCAATTTTGCGAAATCCTTCAAAATGGGTTCCCCCTGGCCCGCTTGATTCTGTTCTATCAATTTTTCAGAAATTAGATTTACAAGACTTGAGATGATATGAGGCCTCCATGACTAAGCATCAGTATAATAGGAGTACTGACGATTGTCGGGCATTATCAGAATTATCCACATCCACAGAATTTATTATAAGGAAGACAGATAAAGATGGGGCGACGGTGTTGCTTTCTCCAGACTACTATCATACTGAATTGGTTATACATCTCAATGCTCATTATTATCATCTATTATTACCAACTGACCCTACACCCATGCTTCAAAATCACATTAGCTCCCTTACTCTGGAGGAATTACATGCTGGCTGGATAACCTCTAAGGAACAGAAATTTCTGGCTTTGTCTCATCCTAGAACTCCATTCATTTATAAAGTGCTTAAGATTCATAAATCTCTTGTTAGATCCCCCAGAATACCCCATTGTGTCTTGTTGTGGTTCAATATTAGAACCTCTCTCAAAATATTTTGACGTATTTTTGAGTAAAGAGACTGGAAAGGTTTGTTCTTTTATAAAAGATACTACACCCATTTCATAATAGCTTTGGAAGTGCTTCGTCACTTTCCTGCATCAGGATGGCTAGTTACAATGGAAGTAGCAGCCCTTTATATGAATATCAATCAGGAGGAGGCTTTCATGATAAATCTGAGTTGTCATTGGACCTTCCGGCACATTTAACACAACATTTTGTTTTGCAGTTGCTCTCTTTGATGCTGAAGAAGAATTATTTTTGTCATGATACTAAGTTTTATTTGCAAATTTTGGGGGTGGATATGGGGGTGACAGTTGTTCCTTTCATTGCTACATTGTATATGGCCTGGTTTGAAGACCAATTTGTTTATCCATCATGCTTCTTTTCTCAAGTGCTTATATGGAAGCAGTTTTTGGATGATATATTTTTTTTGTCTGGACAGGGGCTCGATCTGAACTTGGTCAGTTTTTGGACATGTCGAATACCAGTAAACCGAATATCTCCTTTTCTTTTCATATTGAGCATACATCTATTGAATTTTTGGATATTACAATGTTTAAACATCAGGATTGTCTTACCACATCTTTATTTCGAAAGCCATTTGAGAGGAATACATTATTTAGTTTTCACAGCCACCATCCAGCTGGCCTTAAAAAAGGCTTACTTTTTGCCCAGTTTCTTCAGCTTCATCGATGATGTTTATTAAAGAGGATTTTTATAAACATGCTTTGGATTTAAAAACTTGTCTGAGGGATTGGGGTTATCCAGCAAATGTCTTATCGCAAGCCCTAAAACATACCTCTAATGTCCATCGAGAATGGTTGTTCACCTTTCATTTGCCTTCTGAAGAAGATCCATTTGTGGGGATTTTGCAATGTATGCAGGGCACCACAGGTGTTGCCTCAATGGTTCAAAGGCAATGGCATCTTTTACAACTTCACCAATGTTTCCAAAAGGATTTGACAGTGGCATACACTTGGGGGAAAAATATTAAGGACTGGGTAGTGCGAACAAGGCTTGCCCTCCTTTTTTGGCTACAATGCCAGGGACCACTTCTGATTGTCAAAAGGGACATTTTCAAGAGATGATTGCTCCTATTGTAAACATGCAATATTGGGCCCTTTTTAGATGTATTCATCCACTTCTAAGATATATTATGCCAAGGGGTATACAGATTGCAAATCGGACCATATAGTACACTACCCTTGTGGGCTGAAGTATGTGGGTTGCACTAGTCACCTGGTCAGACAGCGGCTGAGTGAACATAAGTCTAGGATCAGCAATTGGGTGGTGTCTGTACCACTGGTGGATCATCGTCTACAATTGGATCATACTTTTGTTCAGCTTCGATGGTGGATCATTGATTTTGTCCCTTAAAATGGCAGGGTGATGGGCCTGCTCGTCTTCAATATTGTGAACAGCGCTGGATTTTTCAATTACAAAGGGTTGCCCCAACTGGTTTGAATTTGGAACTTAAGTGGCAATATTTGCTATGATCTTCTGATTGGTCACATTGTTTCTATTTTCATTTTTTATGTATGGGTATTTGATGCATAACTTGACTGAGGGTGGCCCGATCTCAGCTACCTTTGTGCTGATTGGTCTTCAGCTGGCTCCTCCTAGCAAAGCATTTGGGTTTATCGGTGTGATGTCAGACACCCGGGTTTGTTGAAAAGAGCACGATTTGCATGTCTTTTCACTATTTGGATGGAAGCATGCTATTCTTATGACCAGTGGCTTAATGTGTCCTGAAGCAGAACCATTAAATCGTTGTGGTTTGAAACGAGTGCTTTGTCGTCTGGAGCGGTTGGAGAGTGACCGCGTGGCAAAACATGAGAGAGTCTGACCGGTTCTGCATTTTGGTTCTACCACAAGGGTCCACTTGAAAGTTAAACAAGCCTTGTACTGCGGCTGAAAAGCTACCGTCTCCTTTGATCAGAAAAGTGCACAAGTCTTTAAAGTCTTTGCTATTTAATGATTAAAATGGAAAGTTTGTTGCAAAGGGACTAAGTCCCCTTATATACAAACTATCCAACAAAAAAAGTATATAGTGCCTGCTCTGGCGTTCTACATTGCAGGCATAGACCTTACGCCTGCTGAAGAGGAGGTGTAAATGTCAGCACATACCATCAGATCTATGTAAATTGTGACTCCCCAATGCTCCGTCCACATCTACCGTGCAAGTACATGCCAGCTTGTACTACATGTACCTTTCCTATTTTAGACAGGGAAATGATTTATGAAATTACTTTCCACACTCTTTATACTGAAAGGGTGTGAACTAAATTCAAATCTTCTCTGGGGACAATAATTTCCAAGTTACTGTTTTACTCTAGAGCCGTACTTCACTTTCTCCTTCTAAACATGTCATGGTGGCAACTCTCAGCACTTTTCCTATGAGATAGGAAGGCATTTTTAAATCATGTTATCTATATCAACTTCCTTTCTGAAAGGGTGTTAAGAGTGACTAGAGAGTGTGAAACAGACAGGAGAGATACAGTAAGGCCTGTTTCCAAAGAGAATGGAACCAGATTGTCTTCTTCAGCACTGCTGATAAGGGGTTGATGTGATAACTAAAAGTAAAGCCACATCTTTTGTGAGACATCTATCATCACTATCAAAGGGACCTCGTCTCATACGGTATAATTGGGAGAGTCTTATTTTCTCTATTAGACAGAGTATTGACTCCTAAACTCACCTTATGTTCTCGTCAGATACTTTTTCCTTACCTCTTCACCAGTACAGGATTTGATTTGATAAATTTATTTGCTATACACATTACAAAAGAAAAAAATAGTACAATTTTAAAACAATATGCACATACATGCATTTAAAACAGAATGTGCACTTAAACCTGATAACTTTAAAGCAGCAGTGATTCTAGAGTATTAAAAATAACAAATTATCTGGACTTTTCTACTCTGTTTCATCTAGGCGTCATCGTGGATAATACAGTGAAACCCTCTGCCCAATGTGCAGAGTAAATAGAGAAAGTAAATAAAGAAAGTGAACAGAATGCTAGGAATCATAAGGAAAGGAGTGGAGAATAAAACCAAAGATATTATAATACCTCTGTATTGTTCTATGGTGCAACTGCACCTTGAATATTGTGTGCAGTTCTGGTCACTGTTTCTAAAAAAGGATGTTGTTGTTATTATTAAGTGCCATCAAGATGGTGTCACCTCATGGTGACCCTCTGGATAGTTGTCCTAAATTGTGCTTGGTCTTCAGTCAGGCGGCTCATTGAGGACAGACTGGCACCCTTAGCTGCTGTTATTGTATCGATCCATCTCATTGATCGCCTTCCTCTTTTGGTTTGACCGTCTATCTTTCCAAGCATGATGTCTTTCTCTAATGATCTCTCTCTTTGCATGATGTGTCCAAAGTATGAAAGTCGAAGTCTTGTCATCTGAGCTTCTAAAGAAAGCTTAGGTTTGATCTCCTCTAGTACTGACTGGTTTGTTCTTCGGGCAGTCCATGGTATACACAGTATTTGTCGCCAGCACCATAATTCAAAGGCATCAATTTTCTTCCTCATTTGGTTTGCAGCTTGTCGTGCTGTGAAGGCTTGTGTGCATCAGTAGCTTAGCTCTGGCAGGGTCTCCCAAGATAGACAGATCTCAGCTGAGATGCCAGACTAAGACAAACCACCGATCTGGGCAGCAGCAGAATGGGACAGTGTTGTAAACGGAGGATCATATTTCTGTGACAAATGCAGCAACACTCTAATTAACTGCGTGGAAGAAAGACTTAGCAAATCTACTTCTGTATCTTGCCTCAAAAACACAATGGATAGTCACAAAACAAATTACACTATAGTGCTGGAAGATGAGATCCCCAGGTTGGAAGGCACTCAAATGGCTACATGGGATGAGCTGAAGACATCTCAGAGCAAAGCCAGCATTTATGATGTGGTTGGATCTGCTGATGTAGCTGCACATGAAAAAAGAGTCAGAAGTTGCAAAGATATCTTACATATTGGGACATGGAATGTACAAAACATGAACCAAGAGAAGTTGGAGGTGGTCAAGAATGAAATAGAATGTGTACAACTTGATCTGTTGGGTGTCAGTGAACTGAAATGGACTGGCTTTGGGCACTGTGCATCTGATGATCATATGGTTTACTATTCTGGAAATGAAAGACAAAGAAGAAATGGTATTGCATTTATAGTTAAGAAGAAACTTGCAAGAACTGTAATGAAATACAATGCAGTCAGTGAATTCTTAATTTCTATTCATCTACGAGAAAAAAACATCAACACAACTATAATTCAGGTATATGCCCCAACAACAGCTGCAGAAGAGGAAGATGTTGAGTTCTATGAACAAGTACAAGTTGAAATTGACAGAACATGCAAACAGGATATCCTGATAGTCATGGGTGACTGGAATGCAAAAGTTGGAAACAAAGAAGAAAGCAAAGTGGTTGGAAAATACAAACTTGGGAACAGAATTGAAGATGGAGAAAGACTGAAAGAATTCTGCAAAACCAATGATCTATTCATCTCAAACACCTTCTTCCAGCAACACAAGCACTGACTGTACACGTGGACGTCATCCAATGGATTGTACAGAAATCAAATTGACTACTTCTGTGGAAGACAATGATGGAAAAGCTTGATAACATCAACAAAGACAAAACCTGGAGCTGACTGTGGTACAGATCACCAA
Source organism: Ichthyophis bannanicus (assembly GCA_033557465.1). Taxonomy (NCBI): domain Eukaryota; kingdom Metazoa; phylum Chordata; class Amphibia; order Gymnophiona; family Ichthyophiidae; genus Ichthyophis; species Ichthyophis bannanicus. The sequence continues at coordinate 234,531,092 of CM066043.1, read as the reverse complement.
CTATTAGTATGCAAACTCAAGCTAAAGTTGAAAAAGAGCAAGTCATTCATGAATGTAGCAAATATGATCTTGAAAATATACCACTGGAATTTAAAGACTGCCTGAGAAATCAATCTGCTGCTTTAGATACAAATGACAGAGTTCCAGAAGAGTTATGGGATGACATCAAGAAGGTTGTATTGGAAGAAAGTGATAAGTCTCTACATAAGGTGGAAAAGCAAAAACGGCCAAAATGGCTGACTGAAGAAACTCTGAAAATTGTCCAGAAACTCAGAGAAGCTAAAGCCAGAGGAGAAAGAGAGGCAATCACAGGAACTCAACAGAGATTTCCAACGTGCAGAAAGACAGGACAAGGAAAAGTACTACAATGACAGATGCAAGGAAATAGAATCAGAGGAAGAACAAGATCGGCTTTTCTAAAGCTACTAGAGTTAAAGGAAAAATTCCAGCCTCGAACTGGAATGCTCAAGGATCCAAATTGAATGATGTTGAGAAGATCAAGAAAAGGTGGAAAACGGGGTGTGGCTTAACCCAAGATGGCGATAGAGAGATTTTGAGCGCGATGCCTAAACGCAAAGGGAAGACTCGGGCTTACCCCACAGAGCCCAAGCCTGTGGTTACTGGACCAATGGATCGATTCGTGTCGCTTACGGAGGAGCAAAGAGGGGGAATCCGTAGGGAAATGGTGGCGCCGGCGGCGGAGATTTCGGCTGCCTCTTCCCTGGAAGTTTCGCTTTCCCCAGCTGATCGTACCCCTCCGCCGGTATCGGGGTTATCCTCAGCCCCTCGGGAGCAAGGTTTTGCAGGGACCCCGGAGTTGGCGTCTTCTGGTCAACCGAAGTGGGGTGTGACTGAGGAGATAGCTGAGGAGCAGAGGACCGATGCCAAGTGCCGATTAACGAGCTCCGGTGTTCAACAACTTCTGGAGGGGCAAACTACCCTTAGTTTGGAGGCTGCGTCTGATGGGCGGATGACTTTTCCTGGCGCCCCGTTATCTGTGAGTACCCCGATGATTACTTTGGTTCGTCCTGCCAAGGTGACTCTGGAGAGTATCTGGGAGGCTATAAGTCAGCTCTCCCAGGTAATGAATCAACAACTGGCTATGTTTGCTACTAATTTATCTGCAGTGGATTCTAATACAAATAAGTTATCTATGGAACTTGGGGACGTTAAGAAACAAACTGTCTCTATGGATTTGAGGCTTTCTCAAGTGTTGGGTCTATCAGACTCGTTGATGAAGGATAACGTGTTGTTTAAAGTGAAGATAGAGGCCCTGGAAAATGCTGCCCGAGCGTCTAATTTACGGATTTTGAATTTTCCTGTTATACCTGCGGTGGCTCCGGTGGAACTTTTTAAGAAATATATGCAGGAGTCTCTGATGATTTCACCTGAGTTGCTTCCTCCTGTTGCGAAGGCATATTATTTGCCTATAGGTAAAAAGGAGGGGGAATGTGTAGTTGGAGGTATACAAATGGATTCGCTGGATGTGTCAGCCTTGCTGCGTTCCCCTCCAGAGCAAGATAGGAAGGTCTCTACATTATTGGTGACTTTAGCACTTTCATCTGATAGAGACTGGCTCCTTAGGGTCTATTTCAAGAAACGTGGTAATTTATTCATGGGAGGGAGAGTTTCTATCTTCCCGGATATCTCTAGGGACACCCAGCGTAGACGGAAAGCTTTTCTTTTACTAAAACCTGGAGTTCTCAGATTAGGGGCATCTTTTTTATTAAGATTTCCATGTAAATGTATAGTTTTACATAAGTCTGCTAAATATATTTTCTTGCAACCCCAAGATTTATCCTCCTATATCAGTACTCATATGGTAACATCATCTCCTTCATAAGGGTTTGTGTTTTGTAATTGATACTCCTCACTCTCTTTTGCTCTCTGGGCTTTCTGAGTATGATTTGTTTAGTGACCCATAGGGGTATCTCCGCTCCTAAGGGTTCTTGTTTCTTTAGTTCTCACCCCTCCTTATTGGGGACTAATGATGTATTACCTTGGAGGTTGTTTTCTTTTGGTGTATTCTTTGAAAGATTTTCATGGTGTATATCTTTTCTGTACAAGTGTATATACTTGATTCTAAGCTTAAAATGCATAAATAAAAAATTTAAAAAAAAAAAAAAAAAAAAAAAAAAAAAGGTGGAAAGAATATACAGAGTCATTATACTATAAAGATCAAGTGGACCAATAGCCATTTCAACCTGTACCTTATGATCAAGAACCATTGGTGATGAAAGAAGAAGTTGAAGCGGCATTGAATGCCTTATCAAAGAACAAACTTAAATAAACCCAACCTCCACATTATAAACACAAGAGGAGCAACAAATCACTATTGAAAAAAAACTAGAACAAGTTCTCAAAATAGCAGAGCTTTAACCGGTCAACATTGACCAACCAGCATAGCAGCCTCAAAAAGCTTGTACTGAAATGCTCTCATATCATCATTGAACTTGTTGGGCAAACAGCCATAGCAATGAACATAACAGAACGTTATACAAACATACATATTATAATGTTATACAAAACAATCTCAATACAATATCACGTTTCAATAAGTATAAATCCACTTATCTGCATCAGGGGAAACTTTACCAGACTGACTTACAACATATAGAAACACTCCATCATAAATACATCATCAAACTTCATGGTCACAAGGTCAGAGCAAAGAAAAACAATTCACCGATTTAATTTAAACATCCACACATGTTCTTGATGAATCAATCTCTTCCTATTATCACCACCCTGCCATGATTTAGGTACACATTCTAACGCTCACCAACGGATATCATCAACAGAATGCCGACACTGTTGCCAGTGCATTGATATAGTGCCATTCAAAAAAAATAGCAGAGTGCTTTACAATAAAAATTGGTTAAAAGGCAAGAAAGAAAAGAACTCCAGAAAATTATAGGAAAGAAAACACAGCCATGCTAGGTGAGAGGGAGGGAAGGAGGCCAGGGAGGAATAGATATTATCAGCACTGGCGTGTCATGTAATGGGTTATCATAAGCAGCATGGAACAGAAATGTTTTGCATTTAGATTTGAAAGCAGTGTAGGAGGGTTCCAGTTGTAGGTCAGAGGGGAGAGTATTCAAAGGCGAGGGCCGAGGAAGTAGAAAGCGGAGTGTCAAGTGGATTCATATCTGGTTTGGGAGGTGGAAGGGAAGTGTAAGTGATTGTAGTGGAGTGAGCGGAGGGAACGATGTGAAGCTTGAAGAATCATAAAGGAAGCAGGTAGGAGGGAATACCAGCATGGAGGATTTTATGAACTAGTGTGAGAATCTTAAAACGGATCCGGTACTGAATAGGAAGCCAGTGGAAGTGCATCAGAAGGGGGGTGACATGGTCATAATGGGAGGCGTGAACGAGAAGAAGGCAGTATTCTGGATAAGTTGACATCTACGGGGCTGATGTTTAGGAAGTCCTGCATAACCCATGTTACAGTAGTCTAGACGGGAGATTACAAGAGAGAGTATCAGTGTAGTTAATGCTGAGGAAGACAGGAGGGGGGCATATGGCTCTAATCTGGTGCAGTGAGTAAAGAGACTTATGGACAATGGAAGTGAGTCCAGGATGATGCCAAGGTATCAAAGGGAGGAGACTAGAGGAATTGGAGTGCCGAGAAGAAGGGGTGTAGTGGTGGGTGAAGGGGTGTACTTGGTTAGCCAAGTGGCTGGGGTTTTGCTGGGACTGAGCATAAGCTGGTTTACATAGAGCCAGTGAGCCACATGAGAAAGACAGGTGGTAAGCAAAGAGAGATCAGGTGAGGATGGGTCAGTGTGTAGTAGAAGTAGGATGTCATCGGCAAAATAATATGCAGAGACACCGAGTTGCTGGAGAAGGATAGCAAGAGGGGAGAGAAAGACATTGAAGAGAAGTTGAGCGAGAACTGATCTAAAAGGGTAGGAATCTGCCGCAGTCTCATAAACCATCCAGTCTCTCAAATAGCTATGTTACTGTCATATCAATGAATATGGATTAAACCATCATTACTGTACCGCTATAAGCAAAACATGCCTCAAGAAATCATAAATGTATTCATAGAGGATAGATGATGTTCTCTGTGTGATCCTTACTTCTTCCTAAGCCATACTTAATGGACATGCTGACCCAGTGTCACACTTTTAGTGAAATGACTGACAGTCATTAAATAAGATACATTACTGTTCTTATACCGAAGCTATTAGTGCCATTGACTTTGTTATGTGGAGGATAATTTTATAACAGACTTCCTAGGGTAAGGCAGCCAAAATGTCCTTATTTGAAGCCTATTTTGTAAAGAAAAGTAAGTGCCTACTTTCCTTTATAAAATACTATCTAAGTGGACAAAAAATAGACCTTAATTTAACGTGCGATAATTACACCAGGCCTAGTCTGGTATAAATGTGTATACCTAGATCTATGCATAAAATATAAGTTTGTATAATTTTACATGCAGACTTGCACAGTCTGCCCATAATCCACCTAAACTTTGTTTATTTACATGCCTGCAGTGGAGGAATGCATCAATGAATCTACATTTGTATTTCTTTAAAGTAGCGTCCAGCATAAGAGAGGTCATTTATGCATGAAAATTTATTCATTTATCTATTTGCGAATATTTGTGTCATCTATCTGGGGACCCCCACCCAAGGAAGTGAACAAATAAAATAGACAGAAATGACAACACCTCAAACCCAATCCCCTTACTGTACCCACAACCAGAACCTATCCAGAACCCATCCATCCCAAAGAACCATCTGCTCCCTCCCCCTCCGTGCAACCCTAAAATCAATATACTAGCCAGTATCATCCAATCTAGCGATTGTAAGGCTCCTTAAACAACAGGCTTTTAACCTACTTCTGAAAGAGAAGGATATTCGCATCTAGTCTAGGTGACAGAGAAAGAGCAGGACTATGTATAGAAAAGCGCATGCCCTTACAGAGGACAAGCTCGCTTCTAGAAAAGGAGGAATCCTTGCTAAATTCTAAGAAGCAGAGCTTAGAACCTTACCCACTTGCTAAGGCCTGCAAAAGCCACATCTCAGTAATGGACAAGGAAGCCAAAGCTTCCTCCAAAATTAAATCATGAACAATCTGTATCTTATTCTTTATAGATCTTACAGTCACCAGAACACACTGTAAGGCATGTCCTGCTTTTACCAATACCACTCTCATCCCTTCTCTGCCCTACTATAAACACTACAGAATACGCTCCCTTCCTATCCCAAGCCCTCCATCCTCCTTCCCTTCCCATACCCTGAACACTAAAAAAAAACAACCCAAAGCCAACACCACAGCACTATACTGCTGCAGTACATTTGTTTAACTAGGCTTATATACCACTTTTCTACCAGTCAAAGCGGTGTACATTCAGGTACTGTATATATATTTTTCTCTTGTCCCCAAATGGCTCACAATCTATGTTTTTGTGCCTGAGGCAACAGAGGGTTAAGTGGCTTACCCAAGGAGCACCTGTAGGGCTAGAAACCCCAGTCCTTCCGGCCCAAGGTTGCTGTCCTTTAGCAGGACTCAAACCCCTGGCCTTCCAGCCTGAGGTAACTTGCCCCAACCACTAGGCCACTCCTGGGGTGGATATTGCATAGATCATATGCAATATCCACCCCACCATACCCAACAATCTATAAATCCAATGCACACCACCCAGCCATATTTTTACTCTAATACGCAACAAACACTCAAAGTATGCCCAAAAAAACAGCCAAAAAATTATCCTAACGACTGCCCTGATGGCCCCATCATCAACATGCAGGTGACAGTGCATTGCAGAGTGGCGTATTTTGAGAATACTGTAATAAATGGTAAGGGTGATGTCTGCACTAGGGGAGAATGGAGTTCCCAGTCACCCTCCCCAAGGGTGATCTGGGAAACTACAGACCAGTGAACTTGATGTCTGTATCAGGCAAAATGGTAGAAAACCATTATAAAGAACAAAATTACTAAATATGTGGATAATCATAGCTTAATCGCAGGAAGCCAACATAGATTTAGCCAAGGAAAGTCACTAATCCCTTATATTTTTTTGAAGGTGTGAACAAACAGGTAGATAAAGGTGAGCTGGCGTTATAGTGCATCTGGATTTTCAGAAAGCCTTTGATAAAGTCTCTCATGAAAGCTCTTGAGGACATTAAAAAGGCATGGAATAGGAGGCAGTGTACTACTGTGGATTAGGAAATGGTTAAACGATAGAAAACAATGAGTAGGGCTAAATGGACAATTTTCTCAGTGGAGAAAGGTGAATAGTGGAGTACCCCAGGGATCTGTGCTGGGCCTGCTGCTTTTTAACATATTTATAAATGACCTGGAAATGAGAACAACAAATGTGGTCATCAAATTTGCAGATGATACAAAGCAGTTAAAACACAAGAGGATTGTCCTTGAAAAATTGGGACAATGGGCATCCAATTGGCAGATGAAATTTAATGTTGACAAGTGCAAAGTTATGCACTTAGGGAAGAACAACCCAAACTACAGTTACACAATGCAAGATTACACATTAGGAATCGCCACCCAGGAAAAGGATTTAGGCATCATCATGGATTGAAATGCTTTGACCAGTGTTCATCTATGGCCAAGAAAGCAAATAGAATGCTAGGAATTATAAGGAAAAGAATAGAAAATACAACTAAGGATATTATAATGCCTTTGTATTGTTCCATGGTTCAATTGCACCTTGAATATTGTGTGCAATTCTGGTTGCCATATCTTAAAAAGGATATAACAGACTTGGAAAAGGTACAGAGAAGAGCAACCAAAATGGTAAAAGGGATTGAAGGATATACTTTTGAGGAAAGGCTTATAAGGTTAGGGATCTTCAACTTGGAAGAGAAGACTGAAAAGAGATATGATAGAGAGCTATAAAATAATGAATGGAGTGCAATGGGTATATGTACTGTGGATCGGTTGTTTACTCTTTGAAAAAGTAGAAAGAGTAGGGGAAACTTGATGAAGCTACAATGTGGCACATTTGAGACTAATTGGAGAAAATATTTTTTTACTCAGTGCATAATCAAACTCTGGAATTCATTACTGGAAGATGCAGTAAAGCTGTTAATGTAGCTAAGTTCAAAACAGTTCTAGAAGAGTTCCTGGAGGAAAAGTCCATAAACCATTATTAAAGAGGACTGGGGAAATCCACTGCTTACTCCTGGGACAAGCAGCATGGAATGTGTCTACCTTTGGGACTCCAACAGGTACTTCAGACCTGGAATGGCCACTGTTAGGATACTGGGCTTGTTGGATCCAGTATGGCATATCTTATATTCTTTTGTTTCTGGATAAAGTGCATAGTGTAAGCAAAAACTCAAAGTCTGGCCATTACTTAAGCATTCATAATAAGAAAGCACAATGATGGTACAATAACGAAAATACTTAAATCTAGGTGGCTCCTTATAAAAGTCTCTCTAAATAACATACCCCTAAAAGCCTTTCTTCAAAGGCACACTCTTCATTTCCTCATTCTTGCTTTTCATGGACTAATGTGATATCTGCATAACATTCTGAAGTGTCACTGAATTAATCAAAACCATTCATTAAGTTACTTTGAAACATTCATGATTGATCTGTGGGTGCAGCTAGGTACAAAAAATGGAAGGTCTAATAATTGGAGATGGGCTAGTCCAACTGTCGCAGTTCACAATAGAAATCATGAACCAAACGTTTTGAGATTTAGGATGGCTCATGCCTTTAGGAATGTTTCACATCAGAAAACACCATCTAATGCCAAGAGTAAATGACAGTGAAATATTTGTGAGAGTCCTCAACTCCCACCAGTGAAGACTACTTAGGACATACAATGGCACAGAGTGAAGTAGTGCTGTGCGATTCCCCAGTTCTGACTAGTGAAGATGGGCCTGGAGCTGCTCAGTGCAGAGTGAAGTGCTAGTAGGACTCCATCAGTGAAACATGCCTTTGTACCAGGAGCATTGCCACCTTTGGGTCTGAAGGGCTTTCTCCAGTTTGCATCCTGCATTTGCATGCCCCATATTAATGTGTGTGCTGTGGCTGCAAATTGGGAAAGGAAGGCCTGAGCGCTCCTGCCTTGGAAATATGGGGGGCTCGAGAATGCCTATTGCTCCTCCCATGTAATCTTTCCATGTTAACCTTAGGTCACCCCAAAAATTGGATTCTAGCTATTCCCATTTTCTGTAATGCTTAGAACAGCCTTTGGATTACTATTTCAGTGGTGTGTTTAACAAAGAGTACTGTATAAATTGTCCATACTGCTTCAATAAAATGATTGCAAGCACTTGGAGAACTTACCAAACTGCTTCCTGCTTTTTGCAGGGAACAGAGATGCCAATGTCCAGAAGCTTGTGAAAATGCATTTCAGGGTTAGCATACTCCTGAGAATTCCTAACAATGTCATTCTGATTCTACAACCAAATGATTAACTACAACTACTGATGATTTCTATAGCGCTACAAGGTATATGCAGTGTTGTGCAGACACATGTAAAAGACAGTTCTGCTCATCAGAGCTTACAATCTAGTCAAGACAGACAATACAACAGCTGGTGAAAAGGATGGGCCCAATATTCGACGGATTGCAGCCCAGGGAGAAACATGTAAATGCCTTAAATCAGGATATTCAATGGTACTTATATGGTTAGAGCCGTTGAATATCCCCTTCTAACCCCACTACATGCTCTGATGCTATGTGGTCAGCACCAGGGCATTCCAGGGTGGAGCGGAGGCGTAGACTGTCACTAAAAGGGCAGTGGCGATATTGCACCACTAGCCGGTTAGCGATCGTCAGGTAAAACTAGGCGTAGCAAAAGCTGGTCTAGTTTTACCTGCAGAAGCTACCCGGGTGGTGCTGCAATATCACCGCTACTTGGTTAGCTTCCGCAGCTCAGGGACACGTGTGGCAACCCCGAATATTCAAAGCCATCACCGTGGCATTGAATATTTGGGGTTAAGGGTCGGCAGCAGGGCTATGCGCCGTAGTGACGCATAGCCTGCCCAATTCAATATCGGGCCCAATATGTCTAGGGTAATGGTAAATAAACATGTGGTTGGAGAGCGGGAAACTATGCGGATAAGGATCCAAAAGCAGCCTCAAAGAGGTAGTTTGTTCCAGGCATAAGGAGCCACAAATTGGAAGGATCAAAGTCTGGAGTTGGCAGTAGAAGAGAAGGGCACAGATAGAAGCGATCTGCCAGAAGAGCAGCGTTCCTAAGGAGGGGTGTAGGGAGAGATAAGAGAGGAAAAGTACTGAGGATCAGCAGAATGAACGCCCTTATAGGTCAGTAGGAAAAGTTTGAACTGGATAGGGAAATCGATAGAGAGCTAATGAAGTGACTTGCGAAGATGGATTATATGAGCATATCAAGGTTAGAGAAAGATTAGCCTTGCAACTGAGTTTTGAACAAATTGAAGGTGATAACGATGATTTAAAGGGAGGTTGCAATAGTCTAGATGGGAAGTGACTAAAGAGTGGATAAGTATCTTAGTAGTGTGTTCAGAAAGGAAGGGGCAAATTTTGCTGATGTTATAGAGAAAGAAATGACAGGTTTTAACTATCAGTTGGATGTGTGTGGAGAAGAAGAGGAAGGAGTCAAAGATGACCCCATAGTTACAAGCCAAGGAAACAAGGAAAAGCAGAGCATTATCCACAGAGATAGAGAAAGGGGGAAGGGGGAGGTAGGTTTAGGGGGAAAGATAAGAAACTTGGTTATGTCCATGTTCAATTTCAAACGTCAGTGAGACTTCCAAGAAGCAATGCCAGATAGGCAGGCAGAGAACCAGGCCTGGATTACTGGAGAGATTTCAGCTGTAGCAAGGTAGATCTGAGAGCCATGAGTGTAAAGATAGTACTGAAAACCATGAGAGGAGATAAATGCACCAGGGGACTGGGTATAGACAGAGAAAAGGAGTGGAACTCAAAACCGTTGGAGTACACTAACAGAGAGCGAGATAGCAGTAGAGGAAGATCCACCAGAGCAAACACTAAAGGTGTGGTGGGAGAGATAAGAAGTAAACCAGGAATGCACAGAGTCCTTAAAACCAAGTGAGGATGACGTATTGAGGAGAAGATGGGGGTCAACAGTGCCAAAAGCAGCAGAAAGTTCAAGAAGGATGAGGATCGAGTAAAGGCCCTTGGATTTGGCAACAGCTGTTTTAGTAGAATGCAAAGGATGAAAAACAGATTGTAATGAATTTAGAAGGGCTTGAGAGGAGAGAAAATCAAAGCAATGGCAGTGAACCACATGTTCAAATAGTTTAGAAATGAATGGGAGGAGGGGGATGCGTTGATAATTAGAAGGACAGGTGAGAGTTTCTTGAGAAGTGTAACCATAGCATGCTTGAAGGCTACAGGAACAGTTGCAGTGGAAAGCAATAGGTTGATTTCTTGTCAGAGATCTTAGAAAAGGGAGAAAGGTGTGGCAGAGGTTGAGGGGAGGAGTTGGGAGTGAAGAGGTGAAAGTAGGGATGGGGCAGACCTGATGGGGAATTTGAGTATAATCTTGTGAACTTTGTCATGGAAATAGTTGACCAAAGTTTGGGCAGAAAGGGAAGGAGGGGTCAGAGATGGAGGCACCTTGAGGAGAGAGTTGAGAGTTGTAAAGAGACAGCAAGGGTCAGATGCAACAGAGTTAGTTAGGTGGGCATAATATTCTTGTTTGGAGAGTGCTATGGCTGACAGGAAAGAGGCAAGCATGAATTTGAAGTGTAGAAAGTCCACAAGGATTCGGGATTTGATCCAAATACACTCAGCTGAGAGGGAACAGGAACATAAGTAGTGAGTAGTCGAAGACAGCTAGGGATGAGGTACAGTATGCCTTACAGGACTTGGCATGGGAGGAGCAAGAGCACAGAGCAGAGGAGATTGCAGTGTTATAGGAAGCTACCGACTCATCAACAGGCTCAAATGACATAGTAAAGGAAAGATGTGATGAGGCAGTAGTGGAGAGAGCTGATGGGTCAATAGAATGAAGATTTCTAAAGAGGTTGGAGAAATATTGGGTGAGACTGAAATGGGAGGCGCAATTAAGAGTGAAGTTTAGCAGGTGATGGCAGGGGCGGTTCTACCATTAGGCCAACTGAGGCGGTGGCCGCAGGCGGCAGTTTTTAGGGGGCGGCACTGATTTGCCGCTTCCTAGAAACTACAATAAGGTCTTTTCTTAGAGTGGATAGATTATATAAAAAATAGTAAAACACACACTCCAATATTATCACAAACTTGTTATGTACTAGTTTTTTAAAAAAATATATATTTTCTTCTTTGTTCCATATACGTTCATACTCAAAAACAAAGAGGTCGTCTCAGACTTTTTCAGGCATTTGACTTTAGACAAGCTTTTGTCTTATATAGTAGTGCCTTTTTGCATCAATGACCTTCCTCTTTGCAGGAAAAACAACTTTTGGAATGACTTAGAATCTGACCAAAAGTGCTCAACTTATCCGTCTTTATTTTTCCCAACGCCTCTCCACAGCGCCTTTTCTGCGTTTCACTTATTAAGTTTCTTCAGGGGATTAGAAAATGCTGTCAAACAAAAGCATATATAGAACTGTTTTAAAAAACCTTCTTTCCATAACAATGTAGACTAAACTATATTACCTTAAGACTCCATCCCTTAAAACTATAACACCATTCCATTTAAATTAATGTCAACCACATTATCCATCAAGATAGTCACTAACCTTATCATTCCATCATAAATATTCATTTAATACCACAAGTATATGATTTATCGATGCTGTACACGTTCATCCCCATCTCATCTTCATTCTCTATGGTCTACCTGCTTTCCAAAAAACGCCGCGCATACGGACTCGTTCCTCAGCGCTTCTAATAAACACTATGCTTAATGCACAAATTGAATGGGGAGCCTGTATTTGATTTTCGGATAGATGTTTTACAGGAATCCTGGCAAGGTTACCTAGATTAAGATAATTTGGAGCATAGGTGAAGAGACTGAGTAGTAGATAGTGGAGTATTTTCGAAGTGAATAAGGTGAGAGAGTTTCTAAGTGTGTTGGCTTTTTCGAATGAATGGAATGTGAGTAAATATGACGTCACCACAGCATAGTGTTTATTAGAAGTGCTGAGGAACCAGTCCACATGCGCGGCGTTTTTTGGAGAGCCGGTAGGCCATAGAGAATGAAGATGAGATCGAGATGAACGCATGCAGCATCAATAAATCATATAGTTGTGGTATTAAATGAATATTTATGATGGAATGATAAGGTTAGTGACTATCTTGATGGATAATGTGGTTGACATTAATTTAAATGGAATTGTGTTTTAGTTTTAAGGGATGGAGTCTACATTGTTAATGAAAGAAGTTTTTTTTTTTTTAAAACAGTTCTATATATGCTTTTGTATGACAGCATTTTCTAATCCCCTGAAGAAACTTAATAAGTGAAACTCAGAAAAGGCGCCATGGAGAGGCATTGGGAAAATTAAAGACGGATAAGTTGAGCACTTTTGGTCAGATTCTAAGTCATTCCAAAAGTTGTTTTCCTGCAAAGAGGAAGGTCATCGATGCAAAAAGGCACTACTATATAAGACAAAAGCTCACCTAGAAACCGCCTATGGTAGAACCGCTGACGCCGATGCCGTCCAGCCAGGATTGAAAATCAAACGAAAGCAGCCGTGTGAACATTTCTCCGTTCCCGCGGCTGTGTTTTCAAACTGCGGGGTCGCATGGAGCCAGCGGGGTGGGGGGGGGGCCCGAGGTCATCGCTTCCAGCGGAAGCGAAAGGGCGGCGGAAGTGATGACCTCGGGCCCCCCCCCACCCCGCTGGCTCCATGCGACCCAGTAGTTTGAAAGCAGAGCTGCGGGAACGGAGAAACGTTCCTGCGGCTGCTTTCGTTTGATTTTGATGAATCAGTGAGGTGAGGAGGGAAGGGAGCAGACAAGGGGGGCCGGGAAGGGAGCAGACAAGTGGGGGCCTGGAAGGGAGCAGACAAAAGGGGGCCTGGAAGGGAGCAGACAAGGGGGGCCGGGAAGAGAGCAGACAAGGTGGGGCCTGGAAGAGAGCAGACAAAGGGGGCCTGGAAGGAGAGCAGACAAGGGGGGGCCTGGAAGGGAGCAGACATGGGGGGGGAGCTGGAAGGGAGCAGACAGGGAAGCCTGGAGGGGAGAAGACTGGGGGGGGGAGCTGGAGGGGAGAAGACTGGGGGGGGGGAAGCTAGAGGGGAGCTGACACCCAGGGATGGCACTGGAAGGCTGATGGACAGGAGAGAGGGAGAGCTGGAAGGGAGCTGACATAGGATGGGGCACTGGGACTGGTGGCAATACTGGGAAGGCAAGGGGGTTGGTACTGGGAGGGGAGGCTGTAAAAGGGGCTGATACTAGGGAGAGTTACTGGGACTGAAAAAAGGCTGATGGAAGAAAATGAAGAAAGCAAAAGGAGAGACAAGAAATGGCAGATGGACTATAGACCATAGAAAAAGAGCTAAGAGAAGACAGAGGAAAACGGAAACCTCAGATCAGGACCAGCATAATCAAAAATCATCAGACAACAAAGGTAGAAAGAATAATTTTATTTTCAATTTAGTGATTGGACTATATATATCTATATTTCAAACTGCATTTCTTATCTGGTGTGGCACCGCATGCGGAGTCTGGCTTCTTGTGGTTTCATTTTAATTTTTGTCTACATATTTTTATTTTTGCTTTAGGTTATGGTCACTTATTCTGCACTTGGTGAGGGTCTGTGTTCTGAGTGTGAGACCAAGGCCAGGTGTTCTGTTAACATGGAGTTTGTACGTAGGGATCTGTACTGTAGTAATTTGACTTGCTCAGCTTTTCAAATAGGTGTATGGATGTTTTGGGGCCCACTGCAGTGTTTATAGTGCTGCTTTTTTCTTGATAGGCCTCTTATTGTATGAGTTTTGGAAGTGTATGCTGGTATGGTGTGGTATGGTAGATTTTGCCTTGCAGATCTTAGTGACTTTAGTAGGGTTTTATATTAGCTCCCAATATGCCTGGTACTGGAGAATGCTTGTTGTTGGTGAGATTTATTTTTATTTATTTATTTAGCACATATTTGTATACCGCTACTTCCAGCGATCAGCAGCGGTTTGATTAAGTAAACAGAAAATGTCAGATCATTGACAGAAATTACAAAGCATTACAATGTGATTAACAAGGTTATGTGATAGGTTTTCAAAACAAATCAAGCGAGTTTCATTAAAGTATACAACAGAATTTCAAGATTACGAGATGACAACAAGTTTCGTTAGAGTGTATAAGATTACAACAGGTTCCATTAAGGTATACAGGATTAGCAACAGGTTTCACTAATTTACAACAGGGTATAGTTATGGGGGGGGGACTACAATTATATTTTTCTACAGTATATAAACATTAATATTTTACATATATACATTTTACGCTGATTTATGATATGCTGTAGGTCTCTTGGTGCGTGCATTGTTGATTTATGATACATTGTAGGCCTCTTGAAAAAGGTGTGTCTTCAGATCTTTTCTGAAACCCATCAGGTCAGTGATTGAGCGCAGCTCAGGCGGGAGTTGGTTCCAAAGTGATGGGGCAGTAAAGGAGTATGCTCTGTTGCTTGTGGCTACATTAACTGATCTTATACTTATTGGTACTTGCAGGTTGTTTATGGTGGCGGTTCGCCTGTTTCTGTTAGCAGGTTGCAAGGTGATTAGGTTTGTGAGGAAGGTTGGTGCCAAATTGAGTTCTGTGGGTGAATGTCCTACCTCTGCTCTGCACCCATTGTTGAGGAGGGGGTTTTGTGAATGCAAAATGTATGTTCAAAAAGAAAAAGCAATCACCATAACACAGTTTATAACAAAATACAAATGAATTATAATTTGGAGTTATAAACTGCTGTGGTTCTCGCTCTTTCTTTTAGTTCCTTGGTGTGTGAACATCTTGCATTTGCTCCACATTATCTAATTGACTTTTTGATTTGGTTCAGTCCCTGACTGGAGTTTTGAGAAAGATCCCCACCCGGGGGGGTGGGGGGTGGGGGGGGGGAGGGCGCACGTTGGGGGGGGGGGGAGGGTGCACTCTGGGGGGGGGCCATCTCATCCCTCACCTCAGACAGCAGATTGCCTTGAGCCGCACCTGGGTGATGGTCAGATAATGGAAGAACTGAAGTACAGAAGTTTGAGGGTAAGCAATTAGAGAAGAAGACAATGTCGAGGCAGTGGCCATGCTGGTGAGTGGAGGCAGTAGAGCACAGCTGGAGGTTGAATCAGGAGGTATGGGAAATGAGCTTTACAGCATAAGGGTCAAAGGAGTTATCAACATGAATGCTGAAATCCCTTAAAATAAGGGAGGGGGAAGATGAATCCAGAAAGAATGAAAGCATGAGTCAAAGTCAGTGAGAAAGGTAGAGGTGAACTTGTCAGGGGGTCAACAAATAACAGCTATCCAGAAAGGTAGTGGAATAAAAAGGCAGATGGCGTGAACTTCAAAGGAGGGAAAGGAATGAGACTGAGAGGTTGAAATTAGCAGGCATGCGAGAGTAGAAACCCTACACCACCACCAAGGCCAAAGGGATGAGGCGTCTGTGAGAACTGGTAGTCGCCATGACAGAGAGCAACAACTAAAGCTGAATCTTCAGAGAGGCGCCAGGTCTCAGTTATAGCAAGAAGATGGGGAGGTCATGAATAAAAGCAAGCTTATGTAAGAAGTACTGCACATTTCACAAGGCACATGAAAAAGGGAGAGAGGAGGGGGAAAGGAGATGTATATGAATAAGATGCTCCTTGTGGCCTCGGGCAAGCCACTTAACCCTCCGTTGCCTCAGGTACAAAAACATAGATTGTGAGCCCTTGGGGGAAAAGGGAAAATATATATACAGTACCTGAATGTACACCATTTTGACTGGTAGAAAAACGGTATACAAGCCTATTTAAATAAATACGATTTGATTAGTTGTGTATGGATCCTTCCTGGGAGTTTGAAAAAAGTCTAGTGGGGCCAGAGTTGGGATTGATATCTCTAGATGAAAGAAGAAGGAGAAGGAGTAGAAGGGTACAGGGCAGAAAGGAGACAGCACGGCAGTAACGAGGGTGAGGCTCTTTCAGAGAGAGACAAGATGGTTGATTGAGAGGGAGAAAGGGGTGAAGCTCAAGAGTGGATAATAGGGTAGATGACAAGATGGCAGGAGAGGTAGGATGGTAAAGAGTTGTAAAGAAGTTGTTGCTATAAGGGGAGATGATTAGGGAGTGTCAACAATAAGAAGAGAAAGTGGAATCATAAGAAAAGGTTGGAGAGGAGTATAGAAGTCAGAAGAAATATATGAAGGATAGGAAGGAGAGAGATCTCTGGGGATTAGGATGCACCCTGTGAGCAATAGCAGTAATGAGAACAGGGTAGTTATAAGAGACTCTTAGTCAGGGGGTGGGTGGGCTGTGGGGTGGGGTGGGAGGGATAATAAACAAGGCAGAAGGGCAAGAGACAGACAGCTGAAAATAGGAGGGAGCTGAACAATATTACAAAAAATACAGATAGGATAAAAACAGGCTAACAATGATAAAATAAATATATATCTTTATCAATATAGAAATACAGGCTCAGGACTCACAAGCAAACAGTAAAATGTCTGACCCAAGCCAGGAGCTAGGCGCAAAGGCTTGTAATGGAGGTGCTCTTTTCAGTGCAGAAAGGCAACAGAGGGCTCAGCACACGTGGGCAGGGAGGAAAAAGACAAAACTCCCCATCTATGACTTTGGACATAACAGTGCCACAGCACACCTTTGTCTACTAGTTTGCTTGACTCCTTAATATCATACCACACAGTTATATGTTCAAACAAGCGATTTATTGAGGACATAAAACAATCTGTTACAAACTCCACTTGTGTAATTAACTTGTCACAGCTATGCCCTCTCTCTCATCCAGGAGGTACTCGATACCTTTCCTAAGCCCACTGACACATCATCAGCCAAGGCTCACCCCTGTCGGCCCTTTACACTTCAGCCCCCACCCCAGTACTTGGACCCAGGAGCCCCTTCATTACACCTGGGCCCCCATTACTTCAGACCCAGGTGCCTGTACATCACACCTTGGGTCCATTTTTACTTGTGTTCCCCTGACACAATCAGCCGTGCCCTTCTATCCACATGTCTCCTGGGAGCCATAGGTGGGTTGATAGTCTCCAACCTGCAGACTGCAGCCTCTTCCCCTAGCATGCTCCTTTTAACTGCCCCCCCCCCCCACTGCTGCGCCCTACCTGCCCCACCTAAGACTTTCCCTCTCTTTCTACTGTCCAGGGCTGCCCTTGCCTTCAGACCTGGGCTGTGGCTGTGTTATGCAGCCCTGTGTCCTCAATCTGGCTGGGCTGCCTTAAATGTTTCTTCTACATATGTCTCAGAATGACAAGGACTTCCTACTTCTACATCTGGCATAATATCAAGAAGAGAAGTCATTGTTTAGAGAATGTGGAGATCATGGAACAAGCAATACAAGAGGCTAGAATTTTAACTGCATGCATGCCTAATAAAACAGTGACAGTAATATAATGGAAAGAGTTTAAATACAAACACAGGGACTTCTTGTACTGCAGTGGTTGGATCCAAGCAAAACAGAGGTAGAAAGGAACCACATCAAATATTGACAGCCTGCCCTGAAAGTTTTCATATACCCACTGAAACACAAACAAGACAATGGGACTGGAATCAAAAGGCTAAAATCAACAGAACTATTTTCTCAGGTTGTTTGCCAGGGCTGTAGTGGTCCATCCATTCTCAAGGTCCACCTAGTTGGTCTTGTTTTCATTATATCCTGAATATGTATTGAGATACACATGCCCACATTGCTGTGGTCCTTAAACTAGATGTATGCATATTCATTAGCAATATCCCTAATACTTGATCAAGTAGGAGGGCCCATGAATCATTTTGATCACAACTACTTTACAAACTCCATGGAGGATTACTTTCAAATGTATTGCATTCACCACGGAATACATGAATGTGGTTTGGCAAACAGCAATACACTTGTAAATGCAGTACTGATTCTGCTAAACATCTAGAGAATTGTGGACACATGCAGATTTGGTAAGGGCTGCCATGACAATCTATAGCCAACTCTGCTGAATAAACAGGATTCTTGCAGGTGTCTGTTGCAACTTGAGAATTTTGGCTTGGTTTGAATTTGCTGAAATCTATTTCTATTTTGTCTGTGTGAATTTGCTGTATATTTGGAGATTCATGGGCATCTGTATCAAATTTGCCTATTTCAGAACCTGAGAATTGGGTGAATCCACTTGAACACCAATGCATATGCAACCAAGTTTGAAAAAATTGTTCGCTGAACTAATTCTACAAATCTGCAAAGTTATTGGGAGAGTTTGAAGAACCAGTGCAACATTTTTTAAGTTCAATCTTCTCTAATGGCAAGGATGAGAAAGTTCATAGGTTGGGGGACCCTGCAACACTATAGGTTGATGCAGTCAACAAAGTGAAAATTACAAAAAGTCAAATTGAATAGATTTAGAAACAGAAGACAACAGGGCTAAATTCAAATCATCATTCTGTCTACAGTGCATATAAACAGATACATCCATTGTCATACTCAAATAGCAACCTAAAGCTTTTCCTCTTGAGACTGTTACTGGAATGCTTTTGTGATTCACTTATGTATTCTAGGATTGTCTTTTCCTCACACTGTCATGATCTGAAGAAGAAGGTTCTAACTTTCGAAAACTAGTCAAAAATTGTATTAATCCAATGATGGACTCAGCATCAGCGCATCAATGCAGTGGGAAACAGCACATCAGCTCAGCACATCGCTGCCGTTCCCATCCAGGCCTCACCAGCCTCCTCTGAGGCTCAATGCCACCAGCAACAGGCAAGTAACATGGAGGTAAGTTCCTCTCACATAGCCCACATCATTGGCCAGCGCCATTCCTAAAATTAAAGGACTGATACAGGCCCGTCCACATCTAAGGGCCATACCATGTCAGGTAGATGTTAGTTCTGTCTGCCTTCTCTCCGAAATGTTCTGAGAAAAGGTATGTTTTGAGGTGTTTTAGAAGTGGAGATGTCATTTATAGCTCTTAATTTGTCTGGGAGTGAGTTCCGGAGAACTGGTGAATAGTATGTAAAGGCTCCGTTACTACTTGCACGATTGGTTTTCCTAAATTCAGGGGGAATGGCTAGTGTGTTTTGTGCGGCACCTCTCCTTTTTCTGTTGGTTGGTGTGATGTATTAAGAGAACTTAGATAATTGGAGCACAGGTTGTTCCAGTAGTTTGAACGTTGTCATTATGGATTTGAATTTTATTCTACTTTCAATAGGTAGCCAGTGTAGCTGTTGGAATATGGGGGTCATATTGTTTAGTTTGCTGTAAATTGCTTTGATTCATTGATAAGGTGGTATAAAAAACACACCAAAAGAAAAACTCCCAGTCACACACTAGCAATATCCCACTCAATATCTAACTCTCAGACACTTATAAAAGCCAAACCTCATTATTGTCACAATTTTTACTTCTACACAGAAAGCAGCAATCATCTAATAATCTACCAAAACAATTTTACTAAGGGAGAAAAAGGTCTCAGTACTTTAATCAATTTACCCCTACAGTATGTAGCAGAAATCTATTTAAAGGGGAAAAGTGCTATTTCTCACCAACATCGGCCAAGAAACTCCCCAAATTTTATTCGTTTCCATTAATTTTATATTGTAATTTCTACCATCAGACCATTCAAGTACTGTACAATGCCATACACCCTAGGCTGCCCAATAGCAACATTGCTCCTGAAATGGAAATAGAATAAGACCGACTGGAGAAGAGCAAGCAGCACAACGGTGCTCCAGATCACTTATCTTATAATTGCTGACTCTCCATAAAGATCAACCACCCAACAAAGATCTTCGTTTTGTTGATCCTGTCTTCTTCAGGGATGATACGCCACATGTAATTTCAACATTCACTCTAGCAGTGGTGTCTGAAGTTGCCACCTGCACTTTTAAACTAGAACCTGACCAAGCAAGGAAAAGGTAGACGGAGCTACACAGCGGCCCATCATGGGCATCATAAATATCTCAACCGATAGACATAGGGAGCAGAGAAGTTTAAAATGTTTTTAAAAATGTTCACATCAATTCTGTTATTCAGTCCCTTGGGTTCCATAGCATTCAGACGATATATCAATTCCAATTCTTGTTGAAGGAGAATTTTCCCACGGTCACCACTGCACAGCAGCGGAAGAATATAATCAATGGCAGTACATCACAGGTCATTGAAATCATGCATAAATTGTACACAGTGCTCCACCAATGGAGCTTCTCTCTTCTGTTTAGACAAACTGTATTTGTGCTCCAATAGGTGTACTTTCAGCTGGCTAGTCATCTTCCCAGTGTAGATCTTACTGCAAAGACAGCATATCAAATATACAACAAATTGGGACACACAGGGGGTAACAAACCTCAAAAAGATTGTCTTCACAGAGAGGACAATCCTATCGGTCTCCTCCATGATAGAGTAAAAATGACAGCGCCACATCATGAATGACCTCCAGCGCCTGTCAAAACTTTCCTTGGCACCGCAGTGCAAAGTAAATCCCATATATTCTTACCCCTGCTGAAGGCAAATTTAGGCTCATGGTTTGCAAGGGCTGAGTGTATGGACAGAACAGGCCAATATTTCCATATTGATACAGCGATCCAAGATGAGAAAAAAATATTGCAATAATTGCAATACATAGGTGAATATGTAGAGTATCACCCCTGAAGAAGCCAGGATCAGTGAAACGAAGATCTTTGTTGGGTGGTTGGTCTTCATGGAGAGTCGGCAATTATGAGATAAGTGATCTGGAGTATGGTTGTGCTGTTTGTTTGTTCTTCTCCAGTCAGTCTTATTCTATTTCTGTTTCAGGAACAATGTTGCTATCGGGCAGCCTAGAGTGTATGGCATCCTACAGTACTGGAACAGTCTGATGAAGGAAGACGTTTACGTAGAAATTACAATATAAAATAAAAAAATTAAAAATAATAAAAGTTTATTTTTTGGATAGGAAATGAATAAAAATTGGGGAGTTTTTTGGCTGGTGATGGTGAGAAATAGCACTTTTCCCCTTTAGGCAGGTATCTGCTACATAGAGGGAAATTGGTTAAACCACTGAGGCCTTTTTTCTCACTTAGTAAAATTTTTTTGGTAGATTACTAGATGATGGCCGCTCTCCATGTAGAAGTAAAAATTGTGATGATAATGAGATTTGTCTTTCTATAAATGTTTGAGAGTTAGTTATTGAGTGGGATATTGTTAGTGTGTGACTGGGTTTTTATCTTTTGGCGTGATTTATTAATGCTTCTGGCGTGGGTGTTGCCTGATTGCATTGGTATTAAAAAATAGCAACCAAATATATAAAAAATGATTCTGTTGCACACAGGATATCTATTTTGTGTGGTTCAATGTAGTCTATGAGAACTGGTAATTTGTTCCGAGCTGAGGGAGCATTGATCAGAATGCATTTTAAATTGCCTGTTCTTGGGATCTTGTGGGTAGCACAGTGCTGTTGGTTGCAGGTGTATGTGGATTAGTGCATCTTGACCTCTATTCTGGGATGTGTGTACATGATTCCATATGTCGGGTGTGGGCTTTGTAGCCATATCCTTATATAATGGGTATGAGTCCTGGCTGAGGTGTGGATGCTCCAATTTGTGTGACCAGTAGTGTGATGCATATTAGGAAAGAGAAGTTTGTTTGCAAATAAGAAATTTGTGCTTGAATGTGGAAAATACTGTAAAGTTGTAGGTTTGGAGGAGTAGCCTAGTGGCTAGAGCACTGGCTTGGGACCCAAGAGACCAGAGTTGGATTCCCCTTAGTACTCTTTGTGGCCTTGGGCAAGTCACTTAACCCTCTATTGCCTCAGAAGAATCCAAGTTATCACTGTATAAAGTATACGACCAAGTTTAGTGGAATAGCCTAGTGCTTAGAGCAACTGCCTAGTACTCAGAAGATGACGGGTTCAATTCCCATTGGTACTCCTTGTGGCCTTGGGCAAGTAACTTTACCCTCCATTGCCTCAGAAGAAAAGGCTTGGCAATCTACTTCAGGTGATAGATTGCCAAGAAAACCCAGAGGCAGCTGGATCACCAGTACTGACTTGACAGCTCTTAATTTAAAAAAACCACAAGTTTAAGTAATAATGTAAACTACTTTGACCAAAATGATAAAGCAGTATAAAAACACCTAATCAATAAATATGCCCAGATTTTGGTAATTTGAGTAGAACACATACTGCGGTATGTTGGGCCATCTGAAGTTGGTACAGAAATTGTTTGGAGAGGCCATGTAGGATACCATTACAAAAGTCAAAGTGTGGTGAGATCATTGACTGAAGTACTGTATGGAAGTAGTTAGGTGATAGTAGGGGTCTCAACTGCTGGAGGATCCGTATCTTATTATATATTGCTCTGGTAGTTTTATCAATATGTGACATTAAGTTCAAATTTTGGTCCAAGATTACACCTAGGTACCTTACTTCATTCTTTACTATCAGTGAAGTTTCTTTGACCTTCAATTGAGGTGGTGGAATGAAGTCTTTATCGTTGGAGATGAACAGAACTTCAGACTTTTGTAAGTTTATCCTAAGGTTATGTGAGGCAAGCCATTCTGAAATTTTGCTGAATATTCCTGGGTGTTGGTTTGGACTGGGTTGTATGGGAGGTAAAACAAAGTCATCTGCATATATATGGAAATGTATCTTATGTTTATGAAATATATTGCATATTGACTGAAGATATATATCAAAATAATAATGAAGAAAGGGCAGAATCTTGCGGTATGCCTTGTTGTTGCCTGTAGGGCTTCGATGAGACTTGACCTATCTTAACTTGCTGGGTATGATCCTTTAAGTTTGATGTAAATCAAAACAGGGTAGATCCTCCAATTCTGATCTGTTGGTTTTGTGACTAATGGAATCAAAAGCAGATGAGATGTCTAAGAATGTTAGTGTAAAGTATTGCCTGGGTGTTTCAATCTCCTTCAAGAGCCTATCAATTAAGGAACTAAGCAGTGTTTCCACACCATGGCCCGGTCTGAAGCCGTGTTGATGTGGATCAAGAGGTGTGTGCATATCTATGTAGTTCTGGTGTTTTGTTTGGATGATCTTATTCATTATCTTAGCGATGAAAGGAAGGCTGGATATCGATCTGTATGAATTAGGACATGTTTTATCTAAGGAACTATTCTTTAGGATGGGATGAATGACTGCTCTTTTTAAACATCTAGGCATGTAACCCTGTGATAGAGATAGATTGACTATTTAAATTATTATGTGCATAATATATGCTCGGGTTATTTTTATCCAGCTGACCAGGCATGGATCCAGTGAAGATGTTGTATTGATTGAGATGATGATATGTTCCAGCTGTTCAGTAATGATTTTGGTAAGCGCTTGCCATAGTGTGATATTGGCAATATTGCTGGTAGTCGGTGTTGATGTATTACAGGATGGTAATGTTAGTTTGTTCATGTAATGATTTGCAAATGCTTGTGGTTTGATAAGGATATTGGTGTTCTCTGAGTTGGGTGCTCGGATGAGAGATTTCACAATGTCAAAAAGTTCCCTAGGACGATTCAATGATTTCATTATTAGATTTGTGTGTAGTCATTCTTGTTGTTGATCATCCTGCAGAATGCGTGGAGGGTGTCCAGGAGCTAAGAAACACAAAAAGGCACCTGAGTGTATCTCTGATCGATTTTGTATCTTGTGGTGCCTTGTTTAATTAGTTGCCACATCCTTGCTTATGACTGTGTTCCAATTATTTATCAAGGCATCTATGTTCTTTAATTCTGGGTTGAATTGTGGTAAGATATCATTTAAGAAAGACTTCTTGTCAAATTTCTTGAAGCGGCATGGTTTCCTTGGCCTAGTTATGTCTTTGTTTATGTGAGTTTGATGTGTTATAGTGAAGTTGACTAAGTAGTGGTCAGACCAGGGTACTGGTAACGTTTGGATAGGAGGGTACACTGAATTATCAAGAATGTTATTAGGTATAAATATCAAATCAAGCATATTTCCCTTGTTATGAGTAGGGGTATTGACAATTTGTTTAAAGTCCATCTCATTCATTGCATTGAGGAATGAGTAAGCATGGCTGTTGTGGGTGGATGCCAGATTGAAGTCTTCTAGAAAGATTCATTGCTTGTCCAGTGGTTTGTCAGCACTTGCTAATTCTAATATTGATGTTAGGTTATTAGGATCAGCTGTGGGTGACCAGTATGCTAGATAGAGTATGAGGTGTTTATTTTTTGCCAATAGCATGTCTAGACTGTTTGCATTTACTGTTGATGTGAGCGAAGCTTTGTGCTCCTCTTTTATTATGATAAGTACCCCTCCACCTCTTCTGCTCTCTCTTGGGCAGTTAAATTTGTTTTAATTTGGCATTTTTAATTGATTGAGAAGGACCAAGTTGGTGTTAGCCATGATTCAGTAATAAACAGTATGTCTGGCTTGTTTGTATCCATGTAGTCTATTATAGTAGGGATTTTGTTTCTTACTGATTTTGCATTGATCATACAACATTTCAAGCTAGGGGTCATTGAGTTATGGTTTGAGTTTGTGCAGGCAGGCTGTCTGTTTGGTGTGATGTGAATTAGCCTTTTCGGGTTGTATACAGTTCTGGCATACATTTTATATAATGTTAAGCATGGACTACCACGAAAATGGCTGTATACAATGGGTATATTTTGGGGTTGAGTAGTAAGGGAGCATCCGTATGTAAGCAGTAGGCAGATAATCATGGCTATCTGACACTAATACAATACTAAAAAATCAACTAAACCTTCCCAATTATGACCTCTTCAATTGTCCAAGGACCACCTGCAGGGGTGGAGGCATCTTCATTCTAGCCAGAAGTGATCTGAAACACCACCATCAAATTTGAAACTACAGACAGCCTAGACACAATAATAATAACAAACAAGCTACTAACAATTTGCCTGGTATATAGATCACCATCGGCAACCACCGACGACTTTCCTGCAATTCTTGAACTAGTGTGCAATCACACTACCCAAAAGAAACATCTATGGCTTCTGGGTGACTTTAACCTCCCATCACTGTCAACAAAACAATCCAAATCCTTCCTCGATGCAATGGATACCCTAGAATATGAGCAAATAATAAACATGTCCACCCATAACAAGAGAAACACACTAGATATCATTTTCGCTTCCAAATCTTTTCTCAAACTAAAGAATCATAGTTCACCCACAATATCCCCAGTAGCATGGTTGAACTACAATGCCATAACTTTCCACATCCCAGATGAACACACAGGGAGAACCAAACCCAACCATTAATTCGCCGCTTCCGATGTTTCGAGAAACAAACATTCCTGGAAGAAATTCTGCCAAAATGCAACACAGAAACAACCAACATTAACAAACTAATAAATACTTGGAATGAAACCATAAGCACAGCAGCACAACCATCGCAGCCTATAAGATGTTCTGAAAGACAGCACACAGCCACTTGGTACACTGCAGATTTAAGGGACTCCAAACCAAAGCTCAGAAAATTAGAGAGAAATTGGCATTGCACCATGACCAGCCTTCAATTACACTGAAAATGACTGATAAAAAATGAAAAGAATACCACAAGAAACTCTGCATGTACTCCCTAAACTGACCATGAGAACTATTTGAAATCAGCAAATCCCTACTAAAAGACCCCAACTAAAACAATAGCACCAATGCCCCACATCTACAGATCTTTGCAAGCTACTACCAGAACAAACACAAAGGAAACCACAATCCAAAAGTGCACAAAACATCAAGTTTGCAAAGTGCTTGCAAGTTACCATGTAAATAGTTCTAAAAAACCTCTTCTATGTAAGATGTTAGGTATAGGTAAACCGCCCCTGATCTTTGGAAGGGGCGGTATAGAAAAATGTAACAAATAAATAAATAAAGATCTCCATCCTCAAATTATCTGTTTTCAATTCATTCAGCAAGGACCACATCAAAGACACCATCCAGGGTCTCGATAATACCACATCACCAACTTACCCATGCCCAACTAGCTGGATCAAGATAGCTCGAACTGAATTAAGTACCATCATTGCTAAAATTGCCTCCATATGACCATTACTAAAAAAAGCAAAACTTGACATTCACCATCCAAGCTCATACAGACCCATATCCAGCCTCCCACTTCTGGCAAAGATAATAGAAAAAATAGTTCTGCAACAGCTCCAATACCACATTGACACTTGTGCCTCATTAGACCACAACAGCACAGAGTCAGGCAACATCACAGAGTCAAAACACGTATAACCTCCCTCCTCAACAGACTCACGAAAGGCATAAAGAAATCAAAGAAGGGTTTCATTTTGTTCTTCATAGACCTGACATCTGCATTCGACTCTATGTCCCACAACACCTTACTGTGCCACTTGCAGGAAGGCAAAATAGTAGTTGATATGGAAGGACAGATTGGATAGGCCATGTAGTCTTTTTCTGTTGTCATGTTTCTATGTTTCTATGTAACATACAGCCTTCAGCTGGATCCAATCTTACTTCACAGGATGCCAGCAACAAGTTAAAATAGGACCGAACACATCAGCGATATATGATCAACCATAAGGAGTCCCTCAGGGATCATCATTATCCTCACTACTATTCAACATCTACATACAGCCAATATGCTCTATAATACAATCCTTCAATATCTATTACCATTTATACACTGATGATATAATGATATACGCACCCTTCTCTACAGATAGACCTGACCACACTACAATAGTAGACTGTTTCAATACAGCCTCACAATGGCTCGTAAACAACAACCTCACAGTTAACCACAAGAAAATGGAAGTAATGTACATAACCAGAGACCTGACAATTTTGAAAGTAGGAAATGCAGAACTGACAATAAAACCCGAAGTCTGCTATCTTGGAGTCAGCCTTGACCAAAGTCTAAGCACCAAATCAATATACAATAAGATCAGAACACGTCATCATCTATATCCCTTCCTTGACGCACATGGTTTCCGTACTGTGTTCCAGGCCCTCATCTTTCCGCACGTCTATATTGCAACCTGATCTACCAAGGCCTCCCGAAATATACTTTGCAATCACTACAGATGGCACAAAACACCTTCACCCATGCCATACATGGTTCCCCAAGATCAGAACACATCACACCAATTCTAATGCAATTGCATTGGCTACCAGTAGTCCTTCGCATAAAATATAAAGCACTATTAATATTTAAAATTTTACACAACCTATCCGCAGACTCTCTCTCATCGCTCATATGCATGACACCGGACAACAGAAGTAGATGACAAGACATGCAAAATACACTTAAGATCCCCACCACAAAAGTAAAAAGCAGCCAAGCAACCTGTAATCAAACATTTTCTTTATATGCATCAACCTTCTGGAACATGCTCCCGGAACAAATTCAAGGCAACTTGGAACTCTCAAACTTCTGCAGGGCTCTAAAGACCCAAATATTCCAGCATTACTATAAAAAAAAATACCATAAGGACTTCAGAACAGTCATGCAAACCATGACGCTCCCCCACATGGACTACTATAATATGATTTATCATGGACTACCCTCCACCCACATCAGCCCCCTACAAACAGCCTTAAACACCACAGCAAGAATCATCCAGTAAGCGAAAAAAATGATCACATCACTCCAATCCTAAGAGAACTTCACATCCTTCCTCTCGAAGCAAGGATTAAATACAAATCTATCCTACTCATCCAAAAAGCCCTCCATCAAACGCAGACTTCCCAACTCCAGACTCTACTACCCCAGCCTACCCTCAACAGACCAACCCGTCAGAGCACCAGCAACACACTCACCATCCCCCACGAACGAAAAATGTTCAATCGACAGACCTGCAACAGAGCATTCGAACTGTATGCGCCTTCCCTCGGAACTCCTTCCCGAACCCGACCTGAAACAACTTAGACATCACCACATTCCGGAAACAACTAAAAACCATCCTATTTCAAGAATACCTTGAACCAGAAAAATACTTTTCTCACTGACTACACTTCCAGCCCTCCTGACCTACCCTCTCCACCACCAACTAAGAGACTAACGTCCTATGTCTAATTTGTTACTTTCTGTTCGAATCATCAATGTTGGCCCTCTTGGTGATGCCCCCCCTTTTTTCTGTCGACTTGATTACGCTCCCCCCCCCCACCCTTTTTTGTTAAACCGCTTTGACCCGGTGAAAAGCCGGATATAAATGTAGCTAAATAAATAAATAATACTCAGAAAGAATCACCAGCAACTATTTGCTCAGTACTACATTGAACTCCCTCCCTCCTTGACATCTCTCTCCTCAACACCTCTCCTACCATAAAGAATCCAAGTTAATCCACCAATTAAATGTATAATACCGTTCTGTTACATTATAAGTTACTCAAGTTAACTTTCCTTTTGAATGTATAATACCGTTCTGTTATGTAACCTTTTCTGTTTTTCGTAAACTGTTCTGCCTACAAAATAGAGCGGTATACTCCAACATGGGGGAGGGGAGGAGATAAAATTAAAACTCTCTCTTAGCGTTTCAAAGGGGAACACAAGTGCCCTTGTGTTGGCTCTCCTCTAATGTTTTAGGGACCTTCCAACCAATCTGGGTGCTGTGCTGGTGCTCCTGGCATATTTTAGGTTCTTGTAGCTGATCTGGATGCTGTTCTAATCTCTTTGCCATTTTAATGCTTTCAGAGTGCTTTTGTTTGATTGCAACAGTTGTAGGGTTTTTGAAAGAGAAACATTTGCCACCAATGGCTAGTCATGTACTCCGCCCTTGCCCACCCCTGCCCCTGCTCCACCCCAAAAAATAACTGCAGAAAGAGCAATGTGCAAGCTGAAAAAATCAGATTGTTAACACATTCTTAAACAGAAATACCACCCTAGCAGAATACCCAGCATTGGTCATACACGCCAACAACACAGATAGGCCTTTACCGGCTTCCTGATCAGCTGAAGCTGCAGCGATTCCAGCTCCTCCCTCCAACTACAACTGAAAGGCTGCTCACACCGGGCGACTGATTTAAATTAATAGCGCTCTTGGTGCACCCACACCTGAGGGCCATGCCAGAGGGCCCTTTGGCATGGCCCTTAGGTGTGGACCAACTAATACATTACAGAAGTACACTCGAATGCCAAAATAGAAAAGATACAGCTAAGAACTGTTCAACAGATCATGCAACGGGTAAGTTATTTTTAGTGAGCAATCCTCAACGCTGTACCCCTACCAAACTACAACAACATGTTTTCAAGAATCCCTAGGCAATCTATCCTAATACCCTTCTACCTCACATCATTCCTCACCCTAACAAACACAAAACCCTTATTCATTCATTATTATCCAACTATAATAAAATCTATCAATATTAAATTCAGACAAACACACAACCTCATACACATTAAATCAACTACACCAATGTCATTTATATGCAGATGCTCAAACAGCACCTCTCACCTAAAGCACCTTGGTTAAGGCTAGGTCTCCACAAAACAAAACCCAGCTACTCTATGATCTTCTACTTGACAACAATTTACAGTAGATATACTACTATAGGTGTCACTGAATCATGGTTCACTGAGACAGATAGGGCCTGATTCTATCCTGGATGTAGATCTCCTTTGTACGTCCAGGCTGAGCTGGATATGCAAAGGAGATCACGATTCTGATCCCGTGGGGCACGCCCAGCCCCGCGGGATCAGAATCGCGAACGGGCATGTACGTACAGGCCAGGACTCTGATTCAGACCCGGCCCAACTAACACAGTCAGGGCATTTAAATGGAGTGCAGCGCTATGGTGTCATTTTGCTGTGGCACCATGGCTCCATTTAAAAGCCGCGATGCTGGCTGCCTGCAAAAAAAGTTAATTCCCCGCAGCCCGACCCCTGATCTGGCCTCCTAAAGTCAGGGTCGGGCTGCAGGGAATTAACTCTGGGCCCCCCCAGCCCCATCCGCACCCTGATGATGACAACAAATGATGTCCAGGGAAATTATTTCACCCAGGGGGTGGAATAACTTCCCCGGCCATTTTGCCGGCCCTGGACATGCAGGGCAGACATTAGAATTGGCCCTGTACGTCCAAGACCTGTGATCGTCCACTCTCCGCCCCTGGGCCTCCTCTTCCCCGAGCACGACTAACTTCCCTGCACAACCGACAGGGAAGTTAGTCGGGGCCTGCAGCCACCACAAATAGCAAGGATGAACGTCCTATTGGGATGTCCATCCCTGCTATTCATGGTTCAGAATGACCAGGATAATGTTTTGCTGAATCAGCTAACTCCTAAAAACTACAATTGTTTCCAATCTTCATGCAAGCAACGTCAAGGGGGAGGAGTATTTATTATAGCTAAGAGAAACCTCACCTTTCATACCACTTCAAAAACTTTGGATACATGACAAGACAGAATAACAAACGGCAAAATAACCATCATATTCGCCTACTGATCACCTTGTGCAAGTCCTGAACACCTAGACACATTACTAAAAGAAGTATGTAAGCACAATTCCCAAAACAACTATCTTATCCTCCTTGGAGACCTTTCTTGATGCCATGGAAGTCCTTGACTATACCCAAGTCATTAATCAACCCACCCATAATAAAGGAAACACCCTTGACATGATTTTCCTACCTCAAAATATTGTTAAAGACCATCACATCTCACTCCCCACCATTGATGATATTCCATGGTCAGATCACAAACTTATCTCAGTCCTCTTACCCTCAGTATGCTGGATAAGAATCATCTCATTACTGAACCATCCTACCCGTGGATTCCTTAACCTTGAAAAAAAGACCTTCTGGCAAAAATATTACCCGACCTACAGTCCACTCCTGAAGACCTAGTTTTGCTTGTGTAAGCTTGGAATAAAATGATATCAGATGCAGCCTTAATGCCACACAAGCCTCAACCTCATAAATGACTTAAATTAGCCATTTGGTATACACTACAGCTAAAGAATATGAAGCGTGCCTTCAGAGCCTCTAAAAGAAAATAGAGAAACTTGAAGTCACCAAACAACCTCACTTCGTACAAAACCAAACTCACGGAATCAAACAGCCACCTTACAATCAAAGAGAGAATACTACACAAAGCTGAGACAAGATTCTTTCAACCACCCTCACAAACTCTTTGATATAGTTACATCTCTCAGAAAGGATAACTCTTCTCAATTAGAAGAAACATGTCTGACTGCTCAAGAAATGGCAAACTACTTTAAAAACTTAACATCCCCTAATAAAAACAGCATAATCTGCCCTATAAACTCACAACCACAAGACCTTTCAAAACCCCTACATACATGGACGATATTCTCATTGCCCACACCAAAACATATAGGGGGTTATTCTGTGCCATGAATAGCGGGGATGAATGGCCCAATGGGACATCCATCCCTGGTATTCGTGCCTTCAACCTGCCTGGACTAACTTCCCCGCCGGTTGTGCGAGGAAGTTAGATGGGATCAGGGAAAGGGCGGAGTCTGGGCGGTCACTGGCCCTGAATGTACAGGGCCGATTCTAATGTCGGCCCTGTACGTCCGGGGCCAGCGACATGTGCAGAGAATTATTCCATCTCTGGGGTGGAATAACTTCCCTGGAGATGCCTTTATTGGAACGTTGGGGCATAGATGGGGCAAGGAGGGCCGGAGGATATTCCCTGCAGTCCGACCCTGGCCTTAAGAGGACAGATTGGGGGTCGGGCTGTGGGGAATTCAATTTAATCTCCGGTGGCCGGCATCATGGCTCTTCAGTGGAGCCTTGGTGCCATGGCGCCGTGGCTCCATTGAAGAGCCTTGACTGAGTTAGCTGGGGACAGTCCTGCATGTGCAGGCCAGACTGAATCACAGTCCCGGCCTGCACGTGCAGGACTGTTTGTGATTTTGATCCCGCGGGGCTAGATGTGCCCCACAGGATCAAAATCGCGATCCCCTCTGTACGTCCGGTTCAGACCAGACATACAGAAGGGATCTATGTCCGAGACAGAATTGGGTCCATCATGATAAGCATTAACATTAACACTTCCCTTCTTGACCCGTGTCCTGTCAGCTGGATCAAGATTGCAAGATATGAGCTCATTCCAACAATCCACAAGATAAGTCAGCTGTCCTTGAAGCAAGGATACCTATCTTCTGAACTCAAAATGGTTTCCATTCATCCTGTAAGAAAGGGAACTGCCAATGATGTTAACCAACCAACCTCATACAGACCCATAGCAAGTCTCCCATTCTTAACCAAAATACTTGAAAAGATTGTGCTCCACCAATTACAAGATCATATAGATTAATATTCCCCTCTTAATCCCTAACAGTATGGCTTTAGACCCTACCATGGTGTTGAAACCCTCATGGCTGCACTCTTAGACAAGTTGATAACAGGGACTGATAAGCCAAAAAACGGCTATATTCTTATTTTCCTTGACATCTAGGCGGCATTTGATTCAATACCCCACATACTAATAATCAAAAGACTGCGAGAAATTGGACTAACCAAATCTTCCCTATACCGATTCCATTCATATTTATCAAGTCGACAACTCCAGGTAAAATCAGGTTCCTCAAAGTCAGTGCCATACACTCAAACTCAAGGAGTTCCTCAAGGGTCAGATCTCTCTGCTCTGATATTTAACATCTTTGTAATTTTTTAAAAAATATTTGCTACTACTATTCTTATTATTATCCTTCATGTGTGACAC
The DNA here is from genome assembly GCA_033557465.1 of Ichthyophis bannanicus. NCBI lineage: Eukaryota > Metazoa > Chordata > Amphibia > Gymnophiona > Ichthyophiidae > Ichthyophis > Ichthyophis bannanicus. The sequence continues at coordinate 234,498,448 of CM066043.1, read as the reverse complement.
ATCACAGCCAATCCTGACTGGTTTTAACTCCATTAGTTTGGGTTCTACTCAAGGATTTGGGATTCACCAAGATATCCACGCAGAATGTATGCTGTTCCAAGTAGGGTAGTTTTCTGAAAAATTGATGAAATTATGTCTTTTAGATTTAAAGATTCAAAGTACTTTGGAAGTATTGCTCCAAGAACTCCAATTACAATTGGTATTAGCAGTGATTTTTTCCTCCAAAGTCTTACTGTTTCAATTTATAATTCACAATACTTTCTTACTTTTTCCAGCTGTTCTCAGCAAATCTATTATCACTGGTTATAAACTGTTCTTTTCTTTATTATTAAAACTTTGTTCAAAATTTGTAACCAGGCATTTTCGCTGTGTGCTCCAACCCTTTGGAACTCTCTGCTGAACCCAGTCCAAACCAACACAGACATAAGTTTTTGCAAGACCCTCAAGACTCACTTATTCCAGCAGTGATATGAGCATATACCATAAGATGTGGCGAGTTAAAGTGAGGGAGCGGTCATGATCACCTACTGTACATTCAACAACCCACCCTCGCTACTAGCTCACAGACTCATGTCCTATTCATTAACATGTGGTATACAAAACTGTCTAAATAAAATACAAAATAAAAACAAATAAATAAATTATCCATGTTCCTTTGAGCAAACCCAATTGTTAAAGTTTCTCTTACTTGTTAACTTACCTGTTCTATGTTTATTGTTTTATGTAAACCGCTCTGACTGCAAAATAAAGCAGTGTATAAAATCAGTTAAATACATAAATAAATAAATATATATATACGAGTTTATGTTTTATGCATGTTTTCACTTTGATTTAATATTTTATTTATGCATGTTTGCTTCCTTCCTCTTCATCCCTTTTCTCTGTCTCTGCCAGATGATGAATATTCTCCACTCCAGCTGTTACTCTGTGCTTAACTAAATAGTCATCAGACCAGGGCACTAGAATCACAGTGAGATCAAAAATTCTTTGGGTAGAAGGAAAAAGTGCATATTGGAAATGAAATTGAGGATGCAATCTCCTTTATGTATAACAAAGATGACTTTTATTTTATCCCATTGCTAACTTCATTGCAAAGCATCAGGCCGATCTACATATAAATTGAAATCACCCAGGATTAACATGTGCAGTAACTGAGGCTTTAAGAAAGGAGAATTAGGCAAACAGCAAACTCTAGAAGATTCTAGTCCCTGGTGGGCCGTAAACCAACCACGTATCTGGAGAAAGCAGAAGTGCCTCCCCTCCCTTCACACACACAATAAAGAGAGAGAGACAAAGAGACATTTTGAAAAACTTCTCTATCTCATTTCCTGGTCTGGGTCGGTGTTCAGATCAAAAATCTAAAGGGCACCGTTCATCTAAATTCAAGGTGTCTGCACCAGACAATCAAGATTCATTTATACACAGAATATCCAACCCTTACTCCTTCACCAGATCACAAATTGCACTGTTTTGTTTTTTGCAGATCTAATGTGAGTAAGACTCACATTTGGGAGCAAACTAGAGGATTTGACCTTAGAGTTCTGCCACTGCGAACCTACTAGAGACAATGACCCTGCTACACTGTGCAGGAGCCCACTGCCCATGTTGCTTCAATATCGCATTTCCAGTCATGAGGAGCAGGCAGGTCCGCAGGAAGATTGCAGATCTGCCTATTCCTCACAATTACAATATCATATCACCGTACCTCCTCCTACTGACAGCAATGCAGCTTGGTGGAAACATTGCATAGAGGGGCTTTAATCAGAATCTGTAAGACTCATATATCAGAGCTTCTTTGCGCTCGCATTTCAAGCTCTTCCTCCTGTTCTCTGGTATTATCTGAAACAGAAAGCACATGGTGTCGTAAAAATAACATATAAAATCTATATAAGAAATTACTGTCAATTCAGATGCAAACAGTTAAAAAAAGCAGATAAGAAGTTTACAGCAACATAGGGACTGTGAAAGTATAGTTTGCCTATCTGTGGATTTCCATCACTACACAGATAGAAACAGGCTGGCAATCTGTATAGCCAACAAGCAGAGGGACGGCAGAGCAAGGGTGGGCTGCGAAAATGACCTGGATAGTGGTAATATTCAGCCACTAGCCAGGTAAGCTATACATTTAGTTTAGGCCTGTTCAATAGCAGACCTGAACTAAAAATGTTTATGTTTATGTTTATTAGAGAACTTGGTATACCGCCCATCACGATAGCGTCTGAGCGGTTCACAAAAAATAAAACAAAGCTGCTAGAAAAGGAAAAGAACGCCAGTATGTTTGATAGGAAAGAATAGAATAATGGCTAATAGAGGACAGATGAGGAGAAGAAAAGTGAAAGGAGGGGACAGACTGATTAGGCATCAGCAAGGGGGGGGGGAGAGAGAGGAGATAGGGGTAGGGGAAGGTCAAAAGCTGTACAGAAGAGGTGAGTTTTCAAGATGACCTTGAAAGTTTTGAAGGAGGACTCAAGACGGAGGGCTGGGGGAAGCAAGTTCCAGAGTCGGGGCTGAGGAAATAGAAGGTGGAGGAGAGGGTGGATCATGCGGTTTGCGTGTATGGAATGGAGGGAGCGGTGGGGGGTGTGGAGGCAGACCAAATCGGCGAGATAGAAGGGAGTGCCGGTGTGAATAGATTTGTGGACAAAGATGAGGAACTTGTATTGAATTCGAAAAGTGAAGGGAGCCAATGGATGAGGAGAGGAGTGACGTGGTCGAAGCGTGAAGAGCAGGTAAGAATATGGACGGCGGTGTTCTGAACTCATTGCAGGCGTAGAAGCTGAGATTGAGGAAGACCAGCCAGGGAAACATTACAGTAGTCTAAGCGGGAGATAACAAGGGAGAGAAGAAGAGTGGTCATGGCGGAGGAAGAGAGGAAAGGACGGACAGAGCGGAGTTGTCTTAGGGTAGAGAAGCAGCATTGGGCAACTGAGGAAATATGAGCTTTAAAGGATAATGAAGAATCAAGGGTCACGCCCAAGTAGCGCAGGGAGGAAACTATTGGGATAGGAGAAGAGGAAAACTGGGGGACGAGAGGAGGTGGGGCTACCAGCAGTGAACCAGATGGCTGATGTTTTGGAAAGATTGATGTGGAGGAAGTTGGAAGAGAGCCAGGATGACACAGATGAGAGACAGTCGTTGAGAGGAGAGATGTTGGGGGAGGCAGAATCGGTGTGGTAAAGAAGAAAGATATCGTCTGTGTAGTAGTAAGCAGAGACTCCGTGCTGTTGAACTAGAAGAGTGAGGGGGCAAGAAAGATATTGAATAGGAGAGGCACGAGGACAGAGCCCTGGGGAACACCACAGGGAAGAGGGGTGGAGGGGGAAGAGAGGGGCTCAGTGTGAACAGAAAAGGAGCGACCTGAGAGGAAAGAGCAGAACCAGCGAAGAACAGTACCTGAGAGGCCAGCGTCGTGCAGACGAGAGATAAGGGTGCGATGGTCGACGAGGTTGAATGCGGCGGAGAGATCGAGTGCGACAGCAAGAGAGAAGGAACCATGATCATGAGCAGTGTGCAATTCATTGAGGAGAGAAAGAAGGATGGATTCAGTGCTATGGCAAGGGCAGAAACCAGATTGCCGAGGGTGCAGTGCGAGGGAAGCTTCGAGGTGGGAGGACAGTTGGGTAAAGACAAGTTTTTCTAGGAGCTTGGAAAGGAAAGGGAGATTGGAAATTGGGTGCCAACTGGAGGGAGAGGACTGATCCGGGGACCCTCTTTTGGAATGGGATGAATGATGGCGTGCTTCCAGGGGGTGGGAAAGGTACCAGAGGAGAGACTAGTGTTTATGATGGAAAGAATGTGGGGAGAGAGGGCCAAAGAAGGATCAAAAAGCCAAAGCGAGGGAATAGGGCCTGAAAAGCAGGTGGTCTTATGAATTGAGAAGAAGGTTTTAGACAGGACTGGAGCGGAAATAGGCTCAAAGCCATGACCACTCTTCTTCTCTCCCTTGTTAAATAACAACAGTTGCACAGATGAGCAGAGAATATGCAAATTCAGCTCCCCAAACTACACACGTAGAGGGTAATTTTATAAGGGGATGGCTAGTTTTCCATTTTAAGTCACCTATGTTAACCTATTTTATAAAAACATAAAACATGACGGCAGAAAAAGCCCATATGGCCTATCTAGTCTGTCCTTCCATATCAACTACAATAGTTCCCTTTTTTCCTTTAGAGATCTTCTGTGTTTGTCCCATGCTTTTTTGAATTTAGATAGTCCTTGTCTCTACTACCTCCACTGGAAGACTATTCCATGCATCTACCACTCTTTTGGTAAGAAATATTTCTGCATATTACTCCTGAATTGATCCCCTTTCACCCTCATTCCATGTCCCCTCATAGCAGAGCTTGCTTTCAATCAAAAGAGGCTCTCCTCTTATGCATTTAAACATCTCTATCGTATCACCTCTATCCCGCCTTTCCTGTAACGTATAAATATTAAGATCTTTAAGTCTGTCCCCATATGCTTTATAACGAAGACCACTAACCATTTTAGTAGCCACCCTCTGCACCGACTCCATCCTGTTTATACCTTCTGAAGGTGTGGTTTCCAGAACTGCACACAATACTCCAAATGAGATTGCGCTAGAGACTTATACAGTGGCACTATCACCATCTTTCTTCTGAAGGCCATTCCTTTCCCTATGCACACAAGCATCCTTCTGGCTTTTGCCATCACCTTTTCAAACTGTTTAGCCACTTTAAGATCATCAGAAATAATCATGCCCAGGTCCCTCTCTTCTTTTGTGGACAGAGGTACTTCACCCCATACTATACTGTTCCCTTGGATTGTTGCAGCCCAAATGCATGACCCTGCATTTTTTAGCATTAAATCTCCGCTGCCAAATACTTGACCATTCTTCAAGCTTAGCTAGATCCCTCCTCATGCTATCTACTCCTTCCTGGGTGTCTACTCTATTGCAGATTTTTGTACCACCTGCAGAGGCAAACCTTACCCGACAGCCCTTCTGCAATATCACTAACAAAGATCTAAAAAAGAATTGGACCAAGGACAGATTCCTATGGCACACCACTGGTAAAATCCTTCTCCTCAGAGTGACCTCCATTTACCTCCCTTTGTCGCCTCCCACTAATTTCTAACCCAGTCATCACTTTAGGGTCCATCCCTATGGTGCTGGGTTTGTTTATAAGTTTCCTGTGCAGAGCGGTATCAAAGGCTTTACTGAATTCTAAGTACATCACATATAGGGCTCTCCCTTGGTCCAACTCTCTGGTCACATAGTCAAAGAAATCAATCAGGTTTGTCTGATAAGACCTGCCTCTAGCAATCCTAAGCTGCCTCATATCCTGCAATCCATTGGATTCCAGAAACCTCACTATTCTCTGTTTTAGCAGCATTTCCAATAATTTACTCACCACTGAGGTGAGACTAACCCGCCTGTTCTCAACCTCATCCTTTTGTGTAAAGGGACCATATGTGCCTTTCTCCAGTCCTCTGGGACCACTCCCGACTCTAAAGAAACATTGAAAAAGTCAGTCAATGGAACTACTAAAATGTCCCCATGTTCCTTCAGTATTCTTGGATGTATCCCATCCGGTACCATCGCTATCTCTACTTTTAGTTTAGCTAGTTCCTCATGAACACAGTCTTCTGAAAATTGTTCACAAATAGACACCTACTTGTCTTATAACATACCAGCATATGCGGTAGAAATTGCACCTCAAAGCATGGGCATAACACCTACCTTAGAATTGGAGTAAATGCCCACACCTATATTTTTCAAGAACACATGTAAATTATAGTATTTTATAATCTCTGTGTGTACTTATGTGCTCCAACCATGCAAAGTATTAGCCATCAAGCAATGTACATGGACCACCCACTGCCTGCCCTCACCCCACCTCCTCGATGCCTCCTCTTGCCCTTGTCTAAGCCTCTCTGTACAAACTCCTTGTTCGTATGGGGAGGCTTTCATCGAGGACAGCAAGACGTGCAGTAGCGAGGATGAATGTCCTGTTGGGACATCCATCCCCGCTATTCACATGTCAGAATAGACCTCATAGCCAGGAGCATAGTCTGGGCAAAGCACAGGTAGAGTTCACAAGTACATGCGAAGATTATAAAATATGCTAATTTGCACATGTTCTTCAATAATTTATGTATGAATATTTACACAGTTCTACAGTAGGAGGCAATTTGTTTTCGAAATACAGTAGTCAAAAAATACCCATGTTCTTTAAAAACTCTAATATCCAAGAAAGCAATATCTGATTGATGGCACTTCATATTAAAAATTTAATTTGTATTTAAAGTATCCAGCCATTCCACAAACTTCAACTGCTTTCTATTCAGCTGCTTTCTATTTCCAAAGCAGAAAGATATTGTCCAAAAAATATTTCCATAAAAGAACAACCAAAAAGTACTCGACTCTGATAAATACAAGTAACTTTCATCTACTTTTGCCACATACATGGCCAGCGAGGGAGCTAGAGTAGCGTCCATTGTGACTTCATGCAGTTGCTCATAAAAATCTCCACAAAATGAAAAATAATTACATCTCAAGACTAGTGTAGCTGAGCTTCTTCCATTAGAAAAGATGTTTTAATCTGACTCTGCGGTATGCTGGTGTACAAAGCTAAAAGCTAGTTTACCAATAAGACTAAACAATTAATGACAAGATTTTTATCAAGAGGATATCCATCGAATATCATTAGGAAGGCATATTTACATGTTAGATCAGTGCAATGGGAGTTGTTATTAACATACCATACCCATGAGAAAGAAGATAAATTGGTTTGTATATTGTCATTTAATAATATGGTTCAGCAGCTGGTGCCAATTTTGTTTAAGCATCGGCATCTACTTATTTTGCACTCCATTTTTTCAGACTATCCTCTGATGCCATATCAGAAGAGTAAGACAATGGGAGAATGTTTCAAACAATACAAATTTGAGCCATTCTATGACAGAGTTATAGGACCACACCTATCGTGGGAAATGCAATTGGTGTAATTATTGTGCATTATTAAAGGAATGGGCGGACTCATCCGACTTCAGGGGAACGTTTTAAATGATATCACAGGACAGATTGTAAGTCCTCATTTGTTACATATATGATCCTGTGTCCCTGTTTATTGAAATATGTGGGCCACACAAAATGGAAGATCAGTTTGTGGTTTAATGAACAATGCAATAGGATTGCAATAAAAACAACATCTACCCCGTTAGTAGAACATTGGCTGCATAAACGACATACCATTGAAGATTTAAGATGGCAGATTTTGGATCATTGTAGAGAATCGAGATGGGGAGGAAATGTAGAACGAGTATTGAACTACAAGGAACAATTCTGTATATTCAAAATGGTCTCAGTAGTGCTAAAGGGTTAAATCTCGAGGTTGAATAGCAGTCTTTGCTTTGATTAGCTGCAGAAGTCATGTTTTTAAATAATGATGTCATTTTCTTTGTTTTCAGATGTGCTGAAGATAGCTCTGGTGAAAGACGGCATGAAGCAGTAATGAAACTCCCCGATGCAGAAGATATATGTCTTTGAAATACGTAATGTGTCAGAGGACTAAAAACTGAAGGACACTATGAATTATGGAGAAAGATAAGTTGGAATAATTAGTTGCTATGAATAAGAATTATGAAATAAATAAGTAAAAGGCTAGGCCAGTGATGAAATTTAGAGAGCTTGAAGTAAATGACCTAGTCCTTAGTGGAACACCAGATCTAGTGCAAGAGATAAGGGTGTTGGGGCCACTTGGCAACAGTGATCATAGCATGATCGCCTTTGATTTAATTAGTGGAGGAGGGATAGTAAGGAAATCCACAGTACTACCTTTTAACTTTTGAAAGGGAGACTATGATAAAATGAGGAAAACAGTTAAGAAAAAACTAAAAGGAGCAGTTGTGAAGGTTAAAGACGTACATCAAGCTTGGGTGTTGTTGAAAAATACTATCTTGGAAGACCAGACCAGCTGTATTCCACGCTTTAAGAAAAGTGGAAGTCCAAAAAACTGCCAGCATGGTTTAAAGGTGAGGTCAGAGAGGCTGTTGTTGCCAAAAAAGCATCTTTCAGGAAATGGAAAAAAGAGCCAAATGACGAAACCTGGAAACAGCACAAGCACTGGCAAGTCAAATGCAAGGCATTGATAAGGCAGGCAAAGAGAGAATTTGAGAAGAAGCTTGCTGCGGAAGCAAAAACGCGAAATAAAGACCTTTTCAAGTACATTCGTAGCAAAAAACCTGTGAGAGAGTCAGTTGGTCCATTAGATGATAAAGGGGTTAAAGGAGCACTAAGAGGCGACAAGGCGATAGCGGAGAGACTGAATGAATTCTTTGCTTCGGTCTTTACTGAGGAAGATGTAGGGATGTCACCCATGACTGAAGTGGTATTTAAAGGTGCGGAAGAATTGAAGGAAATACCGATACATCGGGAAGATGTCTTACAACTATTAGATAAACTGAAGAGTAGCAAATCACCTGGGCCGGATGGTATACATCCAAGGGTGTTGAAAGAACTGAAATATGAGATTGCAGAACTGCTATCAGTAATCTGTGAACTATCATTAAAATCATCTCTAATACCTGAAGATTGGAGGATCGCCAATGTAACACCAATTTTTTAAAAAGGGTTCCAGGGGTGATCCGGGAAACTACAGACCAGTGAGCCTGATGTCAGTACCGGGAAAAATGGTAGAAACCATCATAAAGAATAAAATTACTCAGCATGTAGATAGTCACAACCTAATGGGAGACAGCCAACATGGCTTTAGACAAGGAAGATCTTGTCTTACTAATCTGTTATGGTTTTTTGAAGGAGTGAATAAACAGGTGGACAAAGGTGAGTCGGTTGATATTGTGTATCTGGACTTTCAGAAAGCCTTTGACAAGGTCCCTCATCAGAGACTTTTGGCAAAACTAAAGAGTCATGGGATAGGAGGCAGTGTACTATTGTGGATCAGGAACTGGTTAAAAGATAGAAAACAGAGGGTAGGGCTAAATGGCCAATTTTCCCAATGGAGAAAGGTGAATAGTGGTGTACCCCAGGGATCTGTGCTGGGTCCGCTGCTTTTTGACATATTAATAAATGACCTGGAAAATGGAATAACGAGTGAGGTTATCAAATTTGCAGATGACACAAAACTATTTAAAGTTGTTAAAACCCAAGAGGATTGTGAAAAATTGCAAGAGGATCTTGATAGATTGGAAGAATAGGCATCAAAATGGCAGATGAAATTTAATGTGGACAAGTGCAAGATTATGCACCTAGGGAAGAACAACCCAAACTATGGTTACACGATGCAAGGTTCCACATTAGGAACCACCACCCAGGAAAAAGATTTAGGTGTCATTGTGGATACCATGTTAAAACCCTCGGCCCAGTGTGCAGCGGCGGCCAAGAGAGCAAATAGAATGCTAGGTATGATAAGGAAAGGAATGGAAAATAAAACAAAAGATATTATAATGCCTCTATATCGTTCCATGGTGAGACCGCACCTTGAATATTGTGTGCAATTCTGGTCGCCGTATCTTAAAAAGGATATAGCGATTTTAGAAAAGGTACAGAGAAGAGCCACCAAAATGGTAAAGTGGATGGAAGGATACTCCTATGAAGAAAGGCTAAAAAGGTTAGGGCTCTTTAACCTGAAAAAGAGACGGCTGAGGGGAGATATGATAGAAGTCTATAAATTAATGAACGGAGTGGAACGGGTAAACGTAGATTGATTGTTTACCTTATCAGAATATAGAAAGACTAGGGGACATGCAATGAAGCTACAGGGTAAACTATTTAAGACTAATAAAAGAAAATATTTTTTCACTCAACGTGTAATCAAACTCTGGAATTTGTTACCGGAGGATGTAGTAAAGGCTGTTAGTGTAGCTGGGTTTAAAAGAAATGTTTGGACAAGTTCCTGGAGGAAAGGTCCATAAACCATTATTAAGAAGTGACCGAAGATATCAATGCTTGACCCAGTACAAGCATTGTGGAACTTGTGTCTCTTGGGGATACTGCTAGGTACATATGACCTAGATTGGCCACTGTTGGAAACAGAATACTGGGCTTGATGGACCATGGTCTGACCCAGTATGGCATATCTTATGTTCTTATGTAATGAGTTTGCTCTCAAATGAATTTTGATGGTCCTTAACAAATTTTTCTGGAGTGTATGTTAGGTGTACGTTAGCCTATATAAAATAGGCTTAGAACTGGTACCTTGTTAGACTTACACAAGCATCCTGTTATAAAATCAGGCCCAAAGCATGAAACCATTATAGTGTTCAGAGGAGCGTTTCCCCTTTAATGACCTGCAAAAATTGAATCCTCAGGCCATGCATCGTTCCCAAACTGGTCAAGCAATTCAATAAAAAAAGACAATATATAAAAAAAAAAAGTAAAACAAACTGACCTCCATTGTACTTGTCTCTGTTCCCACTGCAGGTACTCTCTTGGGACTGGCCACACTCCATGACAGCACCTCTCGGAAGTGACACAGCCATGTTCCCCTCTGAGGGCTCCGGTATAAAAGTCTGCCATCTGTGGCGCTCTGCTTACTCATTGTCTCCCACCTATTTTTTCAGCCTTCTGCTCCCTGCAGCTGGGTTGGACTGGAGGGTGTGTGGCCATTATCCATTGCTCCACCCTCCATTTTCATGAAATCCATTCCCTGGCCCTACACTATCAGGAGGTTCTTTTCCTTTGGCTTGATTCAGTGACACCCCTGTATTTTCTCCTGCTTTATTGATTTATTTTAACAGGTTTTTATATACTGCTTTATCATTTCAGTCAAAGCAGTTTACATTGTAACTTAAACTTGGCAATGTACATTAAACAGGGGCATTGATAACTTGGAATTTTCCTGAAGCAACGAAGGGTTAAGTAACTAGCCCAAGGCCACAAGTAGTACTAGTGGGAACCAAACCCTGGTCTCTGGGTTCCCAAGTCAGTGTGCTTAATCATTAGGCTACTCCTCCACTCCATGTGCCCCTGTCTATATCTCCACTTAGCTGGGACAATCTCTTATTAGCAATCTCTGAGATTACTTCTTGTATCCTCATATTTTCCTCCTAGGTGATTTTAATCTGCACCTCATGATGGGGCCTCCCTTCTTGAAGATCTTTCACTCTCACAGCATGTCCTTCTCCCCACACATATTTCAGGATAAACTCTTGACCTGCTTATTACTCCATCATCCTCCACTTTTGCTCCCTCTGCAATATCAACTTTTCCTCTCCTCGATCATCTGTTTTTCCTCCCTCTTCCCCCCCCCCTCCCGCCTTTGCAATAACATAGTTGTTGTGTCTCCCCTCTCACTCTGCAGTGCTTTCCTTCAGCGGATCATCTTTTTTCCATCCAATGTTTCTCTGTAGTCACCAGACTCACAGGTTCGCACATGGAACACCGTTCTTTCCATGGCCTTGAACGCCTAGCCCCTCCCAGCTCAGCTCGTGTCTCCAATATCTCCACCCATCACCCTTGGTATCACCCAGGCCTACGTCTCCTTTGGACTCATCTCTCCAGTGGGCAGAACATATATGGCACTCTGATACCTCTTCTGATACCCTTCAATATCTTCCGTCAGCATCATCGGGAGTATCACTCTTTGATCACCTCTGCCAAACTGGAATACTATTCTGACTTGATTTCTAGATCTTCTCAATCTTTCAGACAACTTTATTCAGTGTTTAAATCACTCTCCACTCCCCTTACTTCTTTGTCCTCATCTTCGATCCCAGAACCCACTAGCCTAGTAGACTCCTTTTCCAATAAGGTCCTTTCGCTTCGCTCATCCATTCCCTTGTGCCCTCCTCTCCTCTCATCCACCCTACTTCCCTCTCCTGCACCTTGCTCTCCTGCGGAGCCTTCACTGTCCCATGTTTGGTCATCCTTTCACCCAGTTTCTTTCACTGACTCGTCCAGAACTCTCTCCTCCTCTCAGAAGACGACCTGTGCTCTGGATCCAATCACCTCTAGTTGGTTACTTGAGCCTTCTCTTATATGTCTTTCTCCTCTTCCCATTATGCTTAATGCTTGTCTCTCCACTGGTTGTGTCCCTACCCCATGGAAGCACGCATTAATTTGTCACTCTCCTTAAGAAAACCTCCCTTGATCCCTCTGTTCTCACCAATTGGCACTCGGTCTTCAATCTTCTCTTCCTTTCCAAACTCCTAGAGTGTTTGTTTTCGCACAGCTGTCCTCTCATCTTACATCCACTAATGATCTCCACCCATGTCAATCTGACTTTCGAGAGGGTCACAGTACTGAGTCCATCCTTCTTTCCCTTCTCAATAAGTTTCATGCAGCCCATGAACGCGGTGACTTTACACTCGCTGTTTCTCTTGACCTCGTCAACAACTGCACTCTTCTTACATGGCTTTCTGACCTTGGTGTATCTAGCTCTCCGTTCCAATGATTCCGATCATTCCTTACCACCCGTTTATTTTCTGTTCGCTCGGCAGCCTTGGCCTCCCCCTCTGTCACTCTATCCTGTGGTGTCCCCCAGGACTCAGTTCTGTCCCTCCTCCTCTTCAATGTTTTTCTATTGATTCTATTTTCTATTGTTTTTCACTTGCCCTATTGATTCAACAGTCTGGTATTTCCATATACTACTACGTAGATGATATTATTATTCATCACACTGATTCCTCTGCTCCTGATCTTTCTCTGTTAAATTCCTGTTTGACCACAAACTACCTTCATTTGAACCCCTCTAAAACAACAGCTACCTGGATCACTTTCAGGGCCTCCTCTACCAATATCCCACTGGTCTCCTCGTTCTGATATCTTGGAGTTATCCTGGACTCTTCTCTCTCCTTTGCTGAACACATCTCATCCCTTATTCTTCGCTCTTTCTATTACCTCTGTCAAATTTGCGCAGTCCATCCTTTTCTCACATCCTCCTCCCTGAATACACTCCTTCTTTCTCTCATCATCTCTTGAATTGACTATTACAATGTCATTCTGGCCGGCCTTCCACATTATCAGCTCCATAGACTCCAGTTGCTTCAGTAGCGTGCCTCCTCACCCACTCCTCTCGCTTTGATCACGTTTCTCCGCTCCTCATCCACCTCCAATGGTTACCTATTTGCTCTCGATGTCAGTACACAATTCTTACATTTGTGCACAGGGTCATTCATATCTTCACTCCACAGTAGTTAGCTGACCTTCTGCATTTCCATAATCCACATTGCCTTCTGTGTTCTGTTCACATCCATTGCTTAGCTCTCCCCTGTGTCTCTAGGGCTCACCTCCAATGTGCACGGGGTGATGCCTTCTCCTTTAGGGGCCCTGCACTTTGGAACTCTCTCCCTCACGCCCTCTGCTCTGAACTCTCTTTCACCAGGTTTAAAGCTGCCCTAAAGACTCACCTCTTAAAATTAGTCTTTGTCTTGCCCACCCCTCCCCCCCCAACCATGATTTAACCTACTATACTAAACTTCACTCTGAATTCCTTGTAAGGTCTTCCTCTCTCCTCCTCTCTTCTTACTCTTTATCACTATCCTTTTCTATTCTTTACCTCCAGTGTCCTGTCAGTTAATTGGAGTTCTTTTCCTTTCCTCTCCTCGCATTCATTGTATTGTGTGTTGTAAACCGCTTGTTTGCCTCGGCCCAAGCGGTGTATCCAGAAACAAAATAAAGATAAAGATAGATAAACTGGCTTGCGAAATTTGCACCCTTTGTGGTCTACTTTTTCCAGAAACTTAAATCTAATCCTGAAATATGAAGGCATGTCTGAGAAAACCAAGATGTCAAAGCATGTGGATTGCATTTAAGCCTTGGGAAAAAAAAAATCATACACGATTTTGGTTAGCTTCACCTGCCAAATGAGACACTTCATGCATCACTTTAGCAACAGGTATCTCAAAACTTTAGTTACATAAAGATTTACAACTAATCCGACATAATTGTAAACCACTTTCCAAATTTGTGTTTGGATTCACTCTAACAATAAGCATATGCACAGGTACAAAACCAATTATTCCTTCTGCCAAGCAAATTAGGAGCATAATTATAGACAATCGCTGTGCTACTGATGCATCCGTAACTTCAAGAGAAGATAATTGTCGAACTTTATGCTACAATTAAGTCTTAAATGGAAATTTTAATCCTTTCTCTGTTCAGGGTACAGTGCAATGCTTTGGGTTTGTCATGACACTGAATGACATTGATTTACAGGTTAATTAGTGGGCGATGATGTGTTCTTCCCTAAAAGCATATTATGTCAGCTCTTATTAAAAGATTATATTCCTGTATAACTGAATAATTTTGCCCAGATTATCCCACTGTTAATTCTCCTGGGTGCAGGGCCAATGCTAAGAGAATAGGTGCCGTAGGCAAACCTTTATTCTTGAGTCCCCGCCTCTGCTAGTTGCATGCGTACCTAATATCCTTGTCCCAGCGCTACCTCCAACTTCTACTAATGCTGCTGAAATCTCCCCAGGTCCCCTGGCAGCAGCAGCTATAACAATAAAACATCAGCGAAGCACCGTACAGACTTCTAAATCCATGGACTCTGTGTTCTGAAAGTCCAGCCAGGAAATCGGTATCAGAGAGAGCAGAACTGGCTGGAGTTGCACAGCACAGCGCTGAGGGTTTAGAGGCGCTTCACCATGCTTCTGTTTTTTAATTGCCATTGTGCCACTGCTGCAGGATCTGGGGAGATATGACAGCGGCCCGGTGGCAGTAATGGCGGAGCTGAGAAATTGGAGACTTCCACTGTAGGGCTTTTTGTGGGCCCTTTTTGCTGAAGCCCCCTCCCTCCCCATCCCCCAGTTCCCTTAAGGGTAGCGCAGTGCTGTCCCCTAAGAGCTCATTGCATACCTTCAAATGTTCTACAAAGCTTTGCTTGGTCTAAAGCAGTATTTGCTCAAAAGACTCCTATAGTATGTACTAACATCATGATTAGCCTGAGAACATAGGGAGTTGCAAATTCACAGTGAGCCGCTCTTCCCCCACATGGTAAGGAATACATGGGCCATGTCAAAAGTTGTCTGGGACAGAGCCTGAGAGGCCCAGCCTATTCCAACACCAATAGATAGGGACCATTTTCATTTGCAGCTGAGGAGTTGTCAATACAGAAAAAGGCACAAAATAGAGGAGAGAATCCAAAGTGGGCAAGGGGAGTGAATATCCAGTACACCCATTTTCTGGCAATGGGGTGACTTATCTCAGTTTATTAATTAAAACCTAAGGGATTAATATTCAGCTGCGTTGGCCAGTGGTTGGTGCTGAATACGCAGGTAACATGAGCAGGACAGGCAGCTATCTGGAGAGCGGCAGTATTCAGTCCGATATCCTGGTAAGTTATACGGCTAACTCAGGACAGCCTTTAACTCTGTCCTAAGTTATCTGGATAAGTTACGCAGAAAGTAGTCAGAACATTGCCTCTCTCCAGATAAATTCTGGGACCACCTTGACATTATACAGACAGGGGCTGATACTATAGAGGACGTGTGGACGGTTAAATGCACAAAACACATACGTTTCTATTCTGAAGGACATGCATGCATTAATTTATTCTTAGGTGCACACTTAGGTCAGTTGCTATTCTACAAGCATGCCCATAAATGCCACCATGCATAAGTTCTGTAGGTGTGTGCATGAGGGTGGTGCTTGGGAAAGCAAGTGTAAGCAACACTCAAATCTATGCAAGTAACTTAGAGAATACCATGACTTGCGCATGTCAGTGTGCCGATGATGGCTAGACTTGGGCATGTCCAAATGCACTATTCTATAACATGAAGCCCGCTCATGCTTTACTTTATAAAATAGGCCCCAGATACACACATGGCAACATGTTTTGCCTTAGTGTGAGATTATGGTTTACGGTTTATTACATTTGATATACCGCTCAGACCGAAGCATTAGAGCGGTTTACAATATTATATCATTTAAGAAAATATAGAATTATCCCTGCGATATCGGGGCAGGCAGTGACCTGTTTAGATAGTACTGCTGAAAATATCCAGATAGACCTGGCCAGCCACACTTATCCAGGTAAGTGCTTGCTGAATATCAGGTTGGAAATTCATAAACACTAATTACAACTGTAGTGATGAACTTTGCAACGGTCTGTTAACTGATATAGGATCGTTTTCTTAATGCTCCAAAAGTCTATCCATTTCACTGTAAGATTTTGATCGGATCAGGCTTCAAATCCTTATTTCAGTACCATTTGATCTTTCAGTTCTTATGGAATGTCCTTGACCTGGAGTCTTAGGGCTAAACTTCCATTATACAATGGTATCAGTTTACTGATATTTTCTTGTTCATTACTAGTCCCAAGCAGTATTAGCTAAAGTTATCACTCGGCGTTAATATGGTGGGTCCCTACATTAGTGCTATTGGCCACATGTAGCAGAGATTCTGATGAACTTCATAAACATTGAATCTTCCCTAAAGCATAAGTGGAGAGTTTTCACAGCCATTTTCACATATAATAACAATCTATTTATTGGCATAAACTGGCTGTCTAAAAGTTTCCATCCTTCAATATGGCCGACCGTATTCATGCGCTTTAAGCTACAGCTAGAGAAGGTGTTCCCTAGGGCACATTTAAGTTGAGGGGACGACAATAAAACATGTGAATTGCATATTTTTTCAATTTTTAATTTGATTTGTTAATCGTTAATTGCTAGACTGCTTTGAATGTTCTTAGTTGTATTGTACTCCGCTTTGTTACCTTTTTGGTTTCGAGTGGATAATCTAAAGGCCCAATGTTCAAAGGGATTTGTATGGTTTGCAGGACCTGCTAACCAGATAAATCCCACTGAGCCCGATATTCAACAGTACTAATTGGGTTTTGCTGCTGAATATCACCTCTATTTTCAGTACACTAACGGGATAAGAAACCGCATAAAGTTAGGTCATCTTGTCTGGCCAGTGTCTGAATATCACCACTGTCCGGATAGTCACACCAGTTGTTGCTGAAACTGATTTCACTTTTATCCATGGTGGCTAGGTGCTTTATAAATGCTGACTGCTGCAGGCTGAATATTAGGACCTACAGTTTTAACAAATATAAGCATGGATATTTTTCATGGACTAGGCACCTATGAAATTTTAAAGTTAAAGTATACACAGTGGAAGAAAATCAGCTGTGCCGGCAATTGTCTCTTTAAATATTTGTAAATTGAAAAATAAGAAGCAACATGGCGGCAGTAAAAGGTAGATTAGTTTGTGCAATTTGCCAAGCAATTCCAACTGCTGGTTGTATAAATCCAAATGACTCACTGGTTCTCTACCATCTTGGGTAGACAAGCATAGAAGTTCCAGCACTTAATTCAACACTCCCAGGATATCTTACTGCTCTTTGTAATAATATAATAGCTACCAAAACAAGTAGACTGTTGCTAAACAATCTGGACTACTAGGTTCTCATAGACTTCCTGGACAGCACACAGTCACCACGAGTCTGCTATCACCAACTTAATTGGTTTCCATGAAGCTGTGGCCTGCTGGTACCAACTTGGCCACCCCATCTTCTGGAGTATCAATAGCTCATATTTCATTCTCTGCCCTTTATTTTGTCCTTATCACCTCTTTCCATCCCTCTGCTTTTGAGGATAGGTTGTTCGCAATATTGATGCCTCCCAACCCTGTTCTTCCCATGTCAGAGAATGCGACAGCAGAGCTGGACCACTGGGCCCATGTGGTCTGCCAAATTCCAGTTTTGGTTCAAGGCCATAGACCATAGCTGATGTATGGTTTTCACTTTACATCTTTCTTGAATCTGTTACTGAAAATGATAAGTAGACACCACTAAGATACCACAAAAAGCAGACTGCCAAACCTAAGTTTACCGGAGAGCCAAACAGCATGAAAGATTTGGGGTTGACAAATAAGCAGGCTGCTGCTCCTGGCATTCATGTAAAGAAGGGATTCCCACAATTTGATAGAAAAGTTATATAAAGTTTTGAACAAGAACCCTGAGACTATAGTAGAATTGCATTACCTGAAACATAGCCATAGCATGATTTAGAGAAAAGCCACTCGCCTTCTGTACATGATTTGTGGGAAGCCAATAATTGCAGCTTCACTAACCCCATTGGAACATTTTCCAAACCAATGCTGGTTTATATGGAATATGACAGAAATTGCACTTAAACAGATCTCCTTCACATCTAGTATACAACTTTAACTTTATCTCCCTTATCGTCAAGGTATCTCCTGCTATAGTTACAACTCAGACGCCCACCAAGACAGGCCTCATAGATGAATTCCTGATGGAACAAAGTCTCTTTGAAAGAGTTAAAATTATCTTAGGACATTTTTAGCAGCTGTAATAAACACAGGAAATGGTATCATGTGTTTTTGTATTGCATCATGAACCTTATGAGCAATTCTTGACAGTAACTAGGTTGGGTAATTTTACATCAGGGTAATCTTCTTTGTTTCTCTAACGGGTATGTTTACTAAAATGCGCAACATTAGTGCATGTTGAACCTCAAAGATTAGCATGGAGGCTGGAACAAACCTTTGGGGGGGAAGGCCCTGCCATTAACGCATTGGAGCCACACTAAATGGCAAGCCTGGTGCATTTACTGCCACCTCTTGACCAATGACACACCAATGGCACTTGAGCTAACCACAATATGCCATTGATGCCCAATCTCACCCAATCCCATGGTAAGTAGTTAATGCAAGACTTATTATCATGCCCCATGCAGTCAGTTGGTGTGCTTAGTACTTCTACTACTAGTACTATTTATCATTTGTATACAAGGAATACGCAATGCTGTACAGAGACATATAAACGAGTCCCTGCTCATAAGAGCCTACAGTCTAGTCACAACACTAGGGGAATGGTAAAGGAAGACAAAAGAGATGAACAGGAGACTTAGGGGGATCAGGATCCAAAATCAGTCTCAAAGAAGTGAGTTTTTAGCCTGATTTGAACAGGGCCACAGATGGATCCTCATGTACTGATTCAGGTAGTTTGTGTTTCCTTATCAATCCCCCTAGATGTATTCAATGTCTACAGCTACTGTTTTGACTATCTTGATTAGATTGTAAGCTCTGATGAGCAGGGACTATCTCTTACATGCCTGTGAAGTGTTGCGTACGTCTTGTAGCGCTATACAAATGTTCAGTAGTAGTAGTAGAAGTGCAGAGTTCCCGAGGAGTAGTGTAGGGAGAGGAAGGAGAGGAAAAGTAGTAAGAAGCAGCCACATGAAGGCACTTATAGCTCAGTAGTAGAAGTTTGAACTGGATGCAGAAACGGATAGGGGACCAATGACGTGAGCATTAGCCGTGCAGCTGAATTGTGAACAGATTGAGGGGAGAGAGATGATTCAGAGGAAGACTAGCAAAGAGGAGGTTGCAATAGTCTAGACAGCAAGTGACTAGAGAACAGATAATAGTGTATTCAGAAAGGAAGGGACAGATTTTGCCAATGTTATAAAGAAAGAAGTGACAGGTTTCAGCCATCTGTTGGATGTGTGTGGAGAAGGAGCGGGAGGAGTCAAAAATGACCCCAAGCTTGCGAGCCGAGGACACAAGTAGGAGTAGAGTGTCAGTCACAAACACGGAGGAAGGGAGGACTTGAGCTTAAGGGAGGAGCTCAGTTTTGAGCATGTTCACTTTCAGATGGTGCTGAGACATCCAGGCTCTAATGTCAGATATGCAGGCAGAGATCCGGGCCTGGATTCCCAGAGAGATTTCAGGGGCTTAGCATATGGTAAACCCAGTGTTAACTGTTAGCGTGGTTTAGTAAACATGCCACTAAATTGCACAAAACAATCTAAGTTATTTTAAATTTAAAAATTTACAAATTGCATAATTTATAACATCCGAAGATGAGTACAGGCAGATATTAAAAATGCATATGTTTCAATATCTTTATTCATTGGTCCTTAACAAGTTCATAACTTACACAACCCTGTTTGCTACTGAACCAATATGACTACCAGAACTCTTTTGTTCTTTTGGGTTAGCTTTGCACACACCAGGACAGTAAAAGCCATTTGCTCCTAAGACATGGTATGTGAAATACAATCTCAGTCTCTCAAATTTGCTGCTAACACTTGTACTACTTGCATAATGCCAAAGAACGCCTCTTTCTGGAATTCATAGGATGTCGTTTGGGTAAGTAACCTATTCAAGCGTGCTTGGAAATTGCTTTTAATCAGACCCATGGTGCTAAGCATGACCAGAAATGTTTATATCTCATTCTGCCAGATTTTCTTGGTTTCTGATTGCATTTCTTAGCACTTGAGGATCTTCTCTCTCTCCGCACGATGCACAGACTGTGTTAAATTTGTATCGATTGCTTTTTGCACCGGTTCCTGTGACACTGTTTCTTCTCTTTTCCAGTTTCTGTCAGCCTCTTTGTATACAGGTAGCATAAAGGTAGCGATATATTCTTTCTTTATTTGCAGGGATCCACATAATTGTAGTTAATACTCTTAACGTTTTCATTCACTTCTGTAGTGGGTCCATGAAAATATTTTACCAGGGGCTATATCTGCAGCAAGGATGTTCTCGTCATCTGCAGTGATTGCACAGGAAAAAAAAAAGACAGGAAGAAAGGGGAGAAGGAAGAAGAATAAATTGTATTATTCCAGAGCAATTTGTAGGTATACAGTTTACAGTTACAGTTTAATTGTATTTGATGTACCGCCCATGGAAGTATATATTATTAGGAATGTGCATTCATTTGAAACAACTCGGGAAATATCAGCAACTTTGCACATGTCATTTCATTATCATATCATTTAAATCCAAAATGAAAGGCCGGCCAGCTATGGGTGCTCACCGCGATATTCAATAGCGCTATCCAGATAGTACCGCATAATATCTCCTCAGACACGCTGAATGGTCAGTAGGAGGACTGAAGGCAATGTCGGCACTAACCTGATAAGTAGGATTTTCAGTTGCAACCTATCTGGCCAACGTAGGCTGTTTGAAAAACTGCCGTAAGCTGGAAGCCAGAGAAGTGACGGCTGAAAATCACCTCTAACAGGATAGCTTGCCATTTATCTGGGTAGCACCACTGAGCCCAGATATTCAGTGGTAGCTCCTAGAAGGACACAGCTGTTGAATATTGGCCATTTGAAAATCAGTCCCCCAAATGTTTTTTTCCGCCAGGTTATCATGGGTCCAGCTTTGAGTTGGAAGGCATTAGGTCTTACAGGAGGAGCCATTAAGCTTCCAACATTTTCTTAGCTGTGTCATGTATTTCTGATAATATTACTTCTTATTTCCTGATTGACCAATGTTTCCTTATATCGTCTTGAGCTCCTTGGAAAACCCGTCCTAGGTTTTTTGCTTCGTTAATCTATTGACTCCTGCTCTAGAAACTTAGGGCCTGATTTTCATTTAGGCAGGCTATGAGACGCGTTGGCGTATAGCCTGCCTGCCGACCCCCTTAACCTGAATTTTTCATTTCCACGTGATGGAAATGAAAATCCGGTCACGACGCACAGACCAGCAGCCACCAAGGCTAAGCGGGTAGCAGCGATTTTCAATGTTGCCCATTTAGCCCCAGCGCCTTAAAGATAGGCAAAGGTTTTCCTCGCCTATCTTTATTTATTTATTTAGCTGTGCTTATGTACCTCTTTTCACCAGGGCAAATCGGTTTACAATGAACAAGAGGGGAGTACATTAAACAGATTCTAAAATATTTACGGGGAGGAGGGGGGGGGGGTGGCGATATCCCATCATCAAAAGGGGATTCAGTGAACATATTTACAATCCTGATTAAGTGTGTATCAGGGTTTCTCAACAGATCTCTTTCAGTCTGTCAGTTTCAGTTTTTTTACATTCATCATTGAAATGATTTCATAGGGTGTTTCATTCCAAGCCTAGGTGTTCTCTAAATAGGTGGGCTTTTAGTTGTTTTCTAAATGAGGAGAGATCTTTGCTGCTCCGAATTTTAGTTGGGAGAGAGTACCATAATGATGGGGCATATAGATCCAATGCACGATTACAGGTTTGTTGGTTGAATTTAGTTCTTTCATGTGGCACAATCAGCACACTGCTTGTGGTCTGCCATGTTGGTCTTCCTGGGTTCGGTTTTGATAGCAGGGTCTGTAGATGTGATGGTTGCTGCTGATGAAATGCCCTGGGGGTCAGTACTAATGTTTTGTACTTGATCTGACTTCTAATGGGAGGATGTGTAGATCCTTCAGGACTGGAGTGATGTGATCAAATTTCTTCATTCTTTGGATGATCCTGGCTGTTGTGTTGAGAGCAGATTGAAGAGGATTGAGTGTGCTGATTGGGAGACCATAGTATATCACAATACAATAATACAGATGGGGAAGTGTCATAGCTTGCATGGCAGATCTGAAGTCCTGTGAATCTAGGATTGGCCTAAGGTGCTGTATCATCTTGGCTTTGAAAAATACTGTCTTTGCAGTTTTTGATCTAGAATGATTCCCAGATACTTTATTTGTGGTTGTACTCTTATGTGGATCATTCCCAAGGGGAGATGTGTCAGTGGGGTGAAGGTTTGATCCTTTGAAACAAACAAGGCCTCTGGGGGTTTTTTTAGGTTTATCATGAAGTTATTTTCTTGGAGTCATCTAGACATTCTTGAAGCAGTTTATTAGCTGTGGGTTTGTTGGACTTGTGGTGGTTATTGGTCCATAGATCATAATGCCATATGCATATATGTGAAAGTTGACATTGTGTTTCTGTATTATGGAGCAGAGTAGTTGAAGATAGATGTTGACTGGCATAGCTGATAGTGCAGAGACTTGTGGTATTCCTTGTGTTTGTTGGTAAGGGGGGGGCGTGGTAGTGCTGGTTTGGATTTGCTGATATCTGTTAAACATAGAAACATAGAAACATGATGACAGAAAAAGACCACAAGGCCCATCTAGTCTGTCCTTCCATAACAACTACTCCAACAGTCCACTTTTTACCTTTAGAGATCCTCTGTGTTGGTCCCATGCTTTTTTGAATTCAGTTACTGTCCTCATCTCTACCACCTCCACTGGGAGACTATTCCACGGATCCACTACTCTTTCCGTAAAGAAATATTTCCGCATATCACTCCTGAATCTATCTCCCTTCACCCTCATCCCATGTCCCCTCGTAGCAGAACTTGCTTTCAATTGAAAGAGGCTCTCTCCCTGAACATTTATGCCACGGAGGTATTTAAACATCTCAATCATATTACCTCTATCCCTCCTTTCCTCTAAGGTGTACATATTAAGATCCTTAAGTCTGTCCTCATATGCTTTATAATGAAGCCCATTAATCATTTTAGTAGCAACCCTCTGCACCGCCTCCATCCTGTTCACATCCTTTTGAAGGTGCGGTCTCCAGAATTGCACACCATACTCCAAATGAGGTCGCACCAAAGACTTATACAGAGGCATTATCACCTCCTTTTTTCTGCTAACCATTCCTCTCCGTATGCACCCAAGCATCCTTCTAGCTTTTGCTGTCGCCTTTTCTACCTGTTTAGCTACTTTAAGATCATCAGACACAACCACGCCTAGGTCCCGCTCTTCTTTAGTGGACAAAAGTACTTCACCTCCTATACTGTATTGCTCCCTTGGATTGCTGCAGCCCAAATGCATGACCTTACATTTTTTAACATTAAACCCCAGCTGCCAAATTCTAGACCATTCTTCAAGCTTAGCTAGATCCCTCCTCATGTTATCTACACCTTCCTGGGTGTCTACTCTATTGCAGATTTTGGTATCATCCGCAAAGAGGCAAACCTTACCCGACAGCCCTTCCGCTATATCACTAACAAAGATGTTAAAAAGAATCGGACCAAGGACAGATCCCTGGGGCACACCACTGGTAACATCCTTCTCCTCAGAGTGAGCTCCATTTACTTGTACTCTTTGTCGCCTCCCACCCAACCAATTTCTAACCCAAGCAGTAACTTTAGGGTCCATCCCTAGGGTGCTCAGTTTGTTTATAAGTCGCCAGTGAGGAACAGTGTCAAAGGCTTTACTGAAATCTAAATACACCACATCTAGAGCTCTCCCTCGGTCCAACTCCCTTGTCACCCAGTCAAAGAAATCAATCAGATTTGTCTGACAAGACCTGCCTCTGGTGAATCCATGCTGCCTCGGATCTTGTAATCCGCCGGACTCCAGAAACCTCACTATTTTCTCTTTCAGCAGCGTTTCCAATAATTTACTCACCACCAAAGTTAAACTAACCGTCCTGTAGTTTTCAACCACATCCTTACTTCCGCTTTTGTGTAAAGGCACCACATGAGCCTCTCTCCAGTCCTTTGGCACCAGTCCCGACTCCAACGAGGCATTGAAAAGGTCAGTCAGTGGAGTTGCTAGAACGTCCCCAAGTTCCCTCAGTATTCTAGGGTGTATCCCATCCGGTCCCATCGCTTTGTCTACTTTAAGTTGAGCTAGTTTCTCACGAACACAGTCTTCTGAAAATTGTTCAAGATGTCCCTCGCTTCTGTTCTTATTTGTGGGTGTTTTCTGAGGTCCTGCTCCTGGTTCTTCATCTGTGAACACAGAACAAAAATATTTGTTAAGCAATTCCGCTTTATCCTTATCAGCTTCTACATATTCCCCCCCCTGCACCCTTGAGTCTGACAATACCACTTTTGCCCTTCCTCTTCTCACTAATATATCTGAAAAAAGTCTTATCCCCCCATTTTATTGCATTGGCTATTTCCTCCTCCTTTTGAATATTTGCCTTCTTGACTACTTTGCTAGCTTCTCTAAGTTTTTCCAAATACAGATGCCTGTCTTCCTCTCTCTGTGATCTCTTGTATTTCATGAAGGCCTCCCTCTTTTTCTTCACTTTTTCAGCTACTTCCTTCGAAAACCATAGCGGTCTCCTATTCCTTTTGCCTTTATTTACCATTTTAACAAAAAGGTTGGTTGCCTTTAAAATACCCCCTTTCAGTTTTGCCCACTGTTTTTCTACATCCCCCAGCTGTTCCCATCCCACTAACGACTCCCTGAGGTATTGGCCCATCTTCGCAAAGTTAGTCTTCCTAAAGTCTAAGATCTTCACCTTGGAATGGATTCTAACAGCCCTAGTCCTAATACTGAACCACACCATCTGGTGATCACTGGTTGCAAAATGATCTCCCACTACAACATCAGAAACACTTTCACCATTGGTAAGCACCAAGTCCAGTATGGCCCCTTCACGTGTGGGGTCTGTTACCAATTGCCTGAATAGTTCTCCCTGTAGAGAATCCAGGATCTCCTTACTTCTAGATGGTACTGCAGCAGGAATGTGCCAATCAACATCTGGCATATTGAAATCTCCTAGCAGTAGCACTTCCCCTTTCCTAGCAATGCTGCGTATGTCTTAGATTAACTCTCTGTCCACCTTTTCCTCTTGTGAGGGAGGTCTGTATATCACACCAATGCAAATAGATTTCTCTTTCCCTCTTTCTAGTTTAACCCACAATGCCTCCTCTCTCCCTTTTAAGCTCTGTAATTCCAAAGCTTTAATAGTAGTTTTTACATATAGTGCCACTCCTCCTCCCCTTCTTCCTACCCTGTCCTTTCTGAATAAAGTATAGCCAGGTATAGTTACATCCCAGTCATGGTTTTCTGTGAACCATGTTTCTGTAACTGCCACTAAATCCAAGTCAGCCACTCCCACCAAAGCTTCAACTTCAGGGATCTTATTTCCCATGCTACGGGCATTAATACACACTGCTTTCCATATGTTACCCCTGTTACCTGTTTCCATAAAGGTATTTAATGTATCACCTACCTGGGGGCTTTCACTTACCTGGGGGCTTTCTTCACCTATCCCCAACGAATCTAGTTTAAAGCCCTCTTCAGTAGATTAGCCAGTCTACTACCAAAGATGCGTTGACCTTTCTTGGACAGATGGATGCCATCTCTGCTCTGCAACCCTTGGAACAGCATCCCATGGTCTAGGAAACCAAAACGCTCTCGAAGACACCATCCACGCAGCCATGCATTCATCTCCAGGATGCGAGCTTCTCTGCCTTGGCCTTTATCCTCAACAGGGAGGATTGAAGAGAACACCACCTGTGCACCTACCTGTTACGTAGGACTGGAACCATTGCAGAAATTTGCCTTGTATGCCGGTCTGTCAGTCTGCTCAGGAGAATGATGTGGGAGATGGTGTTGAATGCTGGAGACATATCCAGGAAGATCAGTGCATATCTGGTTTGCTTGGCTTGTATTCCTTTGGTTAGGGCATCGGGTGAGAGAGCGGGAAGTCAGCTCCTCCCCAAACATCGCACCCAAGGCCAATCAAGATCCGGCAGGCAATGTTTAAATTTAAAGCCCCGGCGGCGAGAACAGAAGCAAGGATCCCCAGCGCTGCTGAAGCCCTGCACAGGCCCTGATCGGCATCGGGTGAGAGAGCTGGAAGTCGGCTCCTCCCTGAACACCGCACCCAAGACCAATCAGGAGCTGGCAGACACTGTTTAAATTTAAAGCCCCAGCGGGCGAGAACAGAAGCAAGGATCCCCAGCACCGCTGAGGCCCTGATCAGCATCGGGTGAGAGAGCGGGAAGTTGGCTCCTCCCCGAACACCGCACCCAAGGCCAATCAGGAGCCGGCAGGCACTTTTTAAATTTAAAGCCCCGATGGGCGAGAACAGAAGCAAGGATCCCCAGTGCCGCTGAAACCCTGCACAGGCCCTGATCGGCATCAGGTGAGAGAGCGGGAAGCCGGCTCCTCCCTGAACACCACACCCAAGGCCAATCAGGAGCCGGCAGGCACTGTTTAAATTTAAAGCCCTGGCGGGTGTGCCCGCACCTGAGGGCCTCGCCAGAGGGCCCTTGGGCGAGGCCCTTAGGCAGGGACCACAGGCACCCCTGGCTCAATCTGACCAACGCAGCACCAGCAGAGCACCCGGAAGCCGCTGCAGCATCTAGGAGCTGAGCAGAAAGAGACGCTCTTCCCTCCCTGCAGCAGCATGACAGAGGAAGTGCCTCCCGGTGCCAACACCATCTCCCTCTCTGCATGCCGTGCAGCAGCATGAAAGAGGAAGTGCCTCCCAGGGCGCCCGCGCCTGAGTGCCCGGGGGCACTCTGGTGCTCCGTAGCTGCCGGGTCAACCAGCCTCGATCGCTCCTCCACACATCAACTCCTGACCTAACCATCTCACATGCTCCACCACGGTTCTTTCAACTAACTCTCCTATCTTGCCTCCCACTGCTGGCATTGATCATTATCCGCCTTGAACTTGCTACCCACCACCTGCACTGTACTGCTACCCATTACTGGGCATAGAACTGCTACCCATTGTTGCATAGAACTGTTATCCACTGCTTTCCATTGCTTGCTACCCATTCTTTTGCTTAGTACTGCTACCCTTTGTTTGCAGTGTGTTGCTACCCATTGTTGCATAGAACTGCTACCCATTGCTTATCCATTGCTTACAGAGTGATGCTACCCATTGTCTGCATACTGTTGCTACCCATTGTTGCATAGAACCGTCATCCATTGTTGCATAGAACTGTCATCCATTGTTGCAGAGAACTGTTATGCATTGCTTACAGAGTGTTGCTACCCATTGTCCGCATACTGTTGATACCCATTGTTTGCATAGAACTGCTACCTATTGTTTGCATAGAACTGCTACCCACCGCCTGCTTGTTTGCCTATTAATTGCCACCCTTTGCTTGCCTAGAACTTGCTACCCATTGCTTGCTCAGAGCCTGCTGCCCACTACCATGGCCCCACATCTCATTGTCCTTCTCTTCCTCATCCTCCCCATCTACCTCCTCTCGTACCAACACCCTCCCTCCTCTTCCCCCTCCCCTCCCCTCCCCTCCTCTTCCCCCTCCCCTCCTCACTTCTCCCTCCACTCTGTCCCCTAGCCTAGCATCTGCTCTTGAGCCTCTTTGCACCATCCCCCGCACTCAACCAGCCCCCTCTCTACCTTCCTCACTTCTCCCTCCATTCTGCCCCCTAGCCTAGCACCTGCTCTTGAGCTTCTTCACACCATCCCCCACATTCAACCAGCCCCCCTCTCTTTAAGGTAACCCCACCCTCGCTTCCGCCGTACTATCTCCACTTTACCTCACTCTCTAATACTCATTACCTGATGAGAGAAGGAGAATATCAGCCCCAACCCTGCCCCCCCGATTTCCTTCTCACACTAAAAAAGGTTCCTCTCCTACCCTATCTAATCTCATCCACATCCCACTCCTCCCTCCTTCCACCCTCCCTCATTCAACCCACAATCACTCATCCATAGATATCAACTCCAACCTTACCCCCAAAAATAATCCCTCACATAACCTACCCGATACCATCAACTTACCCCTCATTTCCCCTCCCTCATGTCCCTCTTCGAAGGCACACACACCCAGACATACCCACCCACACCCTGCCCCCTCTAAATTTCAGTATTACCCTAGAAATAGACCCCCATGCTACTCTAATAAGAAATCCACACGTAACTTATCTAACCTTATCCATATCCCTCTCCTCCCCCATCCGCTCTCCCTTTCTCATGCGCCCTATGGAACGCATGCTCAGTCGTTTAAAAAAACCCTTTTATTCATGATCTTTTTATCTCTAATGCCCTTCACCTTTTTGCCTTGACCGAGACCTGGCTCTCCGCAGACGACACTGCATCCATTGCCTCTCTGCGCTATGGGGGCTACCAGTTCTCCCATACATCTCGATCTACTGGTCGTGGTGGTGGTGCATTGGCCTCCTACTCTCTCCCTTCTGCCAATTACAACCCCTCCTGACACCCCAATCACACCCCACCTCTCCTTCTAAGTCCACCCCATTCGCCTCCTTACACCACTTCCCCTCCGAGTAGCTCTTATTTATTGCCCACCCGACAAATCCAAATCAACCTTCCTCGCCGACTTCGACTCCTGGCTTTCTGCCTTTATGGACCCCTCCTCCCCAACTCTTGTTCTTGGCAATTTCAACATTCACATCGACAACCCCTCCGACCACCATTCCTTAAAGTTCCTCGCTCTTACCTTCCTTGTTCGACCTCAAACTTTGTTCCACTGCCCCCACACATCTACACGGCCACTGCCTTGACCTAATACTCTTTTCCAATTCCTCTCCCTCAAACTTCCACAAATCAATCCTCCCCTCATCTGACCATCACCTCTTAACATTTACTCTTCAGCTTCCACTGTCCCAACCTCGTCCTGTCTCCTCTGACCTATTTAGAAACCTTCATAATATTGATCCCATGACTCTCTCTTCCACCATTTCTCCATCTCTCTCCTCCATTTTATCCTCCAAGTCCTTCGACGAGGCATTATCTTCATACTATCCTTGACACTCTTGCCCCTCCTACCCCACGTCCTGTCAAACGATCTACTCCCCAACCCTGACTTTCATCCACAATCATTACCTACGCATCTGCACCCAGTCTGCCGAATGAGCTTGGTCCAAATCCCGCTCCCCGGAAGACCTTCTACACTTCAAATTCATGCTTGGATCCTTCCAATCAGCCTTAGCACTTGCCAAACAAGATTACTATGTCCATCTGACCAACTTCCTTGCCTCTGATCCTCGCCGCCTCTTTAATACCCTCAATTCTCTCCTCAAGGTCCCCACGCCCCCGATCCTGCCCTCCCTTTATGCCCAAACCCTAGGCGAAGACTTCCACGACAAGATCCACAAGAGTACCCTCCAATTCCCTACCCCCTTCATCTACCTCCCCTCCTCCCCAATTCTCCTCCCCCATCCATATTCCCCCTGCCACCCTCTCCTCCTTCCCTCCGATCTCTGAAGAAGAAACCGCACTCCTCCTTTCCTCCTCCAAACCCACCACCTGTTCATCAGACCCTATCCCCTCCCATCTCCTACGTTCCATCTCCCTCACCATTGTCCCCTCCATCACTCGTATCCTCAACCTGTCACTCTCCACGGCAACTGTCCCCATCGACTTCAAACATGCTGTGGTCACACCCCTCCTCAAGAAACCCTCACATGATCCCACATGCCCTTCTATCAACCCATCTCCCTCCTTCCCTTCATATCCAAACTATTAGAATGAGCAGTCCACCATCACTGCCTCAACTTCCTCACCTCCCAGGCCCTCCTGGACCCATTACAATCCGGCTTCTGTCCCCTACACTCCACTGAAATGGCACTCACAAAAGTCACCAATGACCTGTTCCTGGCTAAATCTAAGGGCCTCTATTCCATCCTCATCCTTCTTGACCATTCTGCAGCCTTTGATACCATTGACCACAACCTTCTCCTCAGCACCCTCTCCTCACTTGGCTTCAGGGTCTCTACTATCCTGGTTATCCTCCTACCTCTCCCATCGCTCATTCAGTGTATGCTCTTGTGGCTCCTCCTCCTCCCCTACTCCGCTACATGTAGGTGTACCCCAGGGATCTGTCTTGGGCCCCCTCCTCTTCTCTCTCAGTCTATACCCAAGGCCTTGGCGTGCTTATCTCCTCCCATGGCTTTCAGTACCATCTCTATGCCGATGACTCCCAGATCTACCTCTCTACACCTGATATTTCTCCAGCAACCCAGTCCAAGATCTCTGCCTGTCTTTTGGACATCGCTGCCTGGATGTCTCATCGCCGATTGAAACTGAACGTGGCCAAGACTGAACTCCTTGTCTTTCCACCCAACTCCTCCCCCCCCCCCCACTTCCCCCTCTCTCAGTCCATGTGGATGGATCTACTATCCTTCTTGTTCCCTCGGCCCGCAATCTAGGGATTATCTTTGACACCTCTCTCTCCTTCTCCGCTCATATCCAGCTTGTAGCTAAGACCTGCTGCTTCTTTCTCTACAACATCAGCAAAATCCGCACCTTCCTCTCTGAACACACTACCAAAACACTTATCCACTCCTTAATCTCCTCTCGCCTCGATTACTGCAAACTACTCCTCGCTGGTCTCCCCGTGAGCCACCTCCTCCCCCTTCAATCCATACAAAATCATGCTGCTTGACTAATCTTCTGCCAGCCTCACCATGCCCACATTACTCCTCTTCTCAAGTCGCTTCATTGGCTCCCTGTCCAATTCCGCATCCAATTCAAGCTTCTCCTACTGACCTATAAATGCATTCACTCTGTGGCCCCTCAATGCCTCTTATCTTTTATCTCCCCCTACGTCCCCTGTCGTAATTTGCGCTCCGCTAACAAATTACTGTTATCAATGCCTTTCACCTGCACCGTGAACTCCCGACTGCGCTCCTTTCACCTTGCAGCACCATATACCTGGAACAGCCTACCTGCGCCTGTGCGCCAGGCATCCTCCCTGGCCCTCTTCAAATCCAGGTTGAAGAGACACCTCTTCACTGTTACATTCTGATCCTGACTCCATCCTCATCTTACCCTAACCCCCATCAACGTTTATGACCGAACTGTACCACACCGTACCTTGTGAAGAACTGGCTAATGCTCTGTACTGTTTTCTTTTAACTAGATTGTAAGCTCCGATGAGCATGACTCTGACGGGCAGGGACTGTCTCTTGTATGTTGTCTGTGCAGTGCTGCGTGCGTGGTGCTTTATAAGTGCTGAATAGTAGTAGTAGTAATATCTCATCTCTCTCTACATCCCCTCTCGGGAACTTCGCTCTTCTAACAAATTACTTCTATCTAGACCCTCCACTCGCACCGCTAACTCCCGACTTCGCTCCTTTCACCTTGCTGCACCGTATGCCTGGAACAACCTACCTGTGTCTGTACGCCAGGCACCCTCCCTGGCCCTCTTCAAGTCCAGGTTGAAAACCCACCTCTTCACTGTCGCTTTCAGATCCTGACTTCTACCCTTTGTCCTAAGCTGATGCCCGTCCTTGTCATGTCTAAAACTGTAAATGCCATACTTGGTTTTTGTAAATGCCATACTTGTTTTGCCCGAATTGTAATTGCCATACTTTGTTTTACCCCATATTTTGTTTTATCCTGAATTAACTATTGCTCCATGTCACCATAATTGTTTTCCCGATCTGTCTATTGTTCTGTGTTGTCTTGACTAGATTGTAAACTCTGACGAGCAGGGGCTGTCTTTTTGCTTATATTTCTGTACAGCGCTGCATGCATAGCGCTATATAAATGCTAAATAGTAGTAGTAATAGTAGTAGCCTCCATTGCCTCAATGAATCCCCAAGCATTATCTGTTTGTTTGCGTTAATGGTATTCTCCGACATTTCTTTGAGAATGTGTGATAGGTCTGAAATTATTGTAGGTGTTCTGTATATTAGGCAGATCAGTAAGCATTTGTTGGTGATTGTGAGTTTGTCCACTTCTTCTGAGCTTTGTGTTACAAGGCAGCGGAGGTGGAGGTTAGTTTTTCCTAATATGGCCACTCCTCCTCCCCTAGAGTGAGTGTGGGTGCAATTATAGATGTTGTATCCTTGGGATGTAATCTGGTTCATGAGTATAGTGTCTGATTCTGATATCCATGTCTCCGTTATACGGAGGATATTGATTTTTTGAGATGTGATGAGATCTTGGAATATGGGGAGTTTATTCCTCACTGAGCTTGCATTTATGAGTGTGATTTGGAGTGGTTGTATGGGCACAGATATTGTATGCGATATGATTGGGTTGGGTGTGAGCCTTCATTGTGGGAGTGTTTTGTTGGGGGGTGTGATATCTGCTGTTTCTGAGGTGCATTATGGAGGAGGCATATTGGTTTGTGTATTGCATTTGTATGGGTGAATGTGTAGGGTTGTGCAGAGCGCTAAGCTGACAGCATCAAAATTTGCTGCTATCCGCTTAGTGTCACTCCACCCTGGAACACCCCAAACACGCCCCGATACTAAGCAGATAGCATCTGGGCGCGTTAGGGACTTAACCGGAATTTTCCAAAAGCACTACCCGTTTAGGTGTTACCCATGTTACCTGCCTTCGAAAACCAGTCTCTTAGTCCAAAGACTTGTTTTGTGTCATGTTCTTGTGCCAGAAATTCTGTGAAATCATATCTAAGTTTCGTAAACATGGTTTCGCAGAATTTCTGAATAGGATCATTAACTGGACAATCAGCATCTGGAGTAGGTTTTGTAAATGTCTTTGATAGTATAATAGTATCTTGGGTTTTTTTTCCTTATGTCTCCTATTTGTACCCTTGTTCTTAGCTACTGTATTGTCTGTCTTGACTGTTTTTTATATATATCTGTACAGCACTGAGTTTGCCTTGTAATAGTAGCAGTTGTAGTAATTTCACCCAAGGATTTGGAACTGTAAGTCCAAAAATTCAACAAGGAAAAATTTTTGGCAAGGCTTCCAGTATACTTTTCCCAGAACTTATAGAGCAAGGAACACGATGCAAGAAAAGTCTTTAGAGTAGCGGTGATGGTGGGATGACATGGTCAAAAATAAGTTCAGTTTGTGTTCATTTAAAACAAATGTTTCTCATTCGGAGTTATTTTTTCATCTTCTTTTGACCTATTCATTTTTAGACGTGCATTGTATATGCACAAGAACTTAAAATGCAGGCGTACAAGCAATAGGTCAAATTTTAAATTTTTAAGTGCCCAAAAAAATCTGAATGCATCTCATGAATGCACACCCCTAAGTTGTTGATTTTTGTCTTTGCAAATAATTTATATGAGAAAAATATTTCACTTTCTGTATGTGTAAAAAGGTTTTATGCACATTAAAACATTTTTTGAACTTGAAATAGTTTGAAAAGAATTGAAAGAAAAGGCCAAAATAAAAAATCAGCCAGATGTCTGAAGCAAACAGAAAAAGAATTGGAATATTTTTCTCTGCACATTCCTAGTCTTTCAACTCATTTTAAATGGCAAATTAAAGTTTGCAAATCAGAAACAGGTTAAATAACTCATTCCTTTACCTTCCAGAATTGATGCAACATATGGTAACCGGGTAAGGCGGACACGTCACCCTCCACCCCTCTTCACCCCCTTTCCATTTACTCTACCTATACATGTTAACAATCACACAACAACATTATTTGGATTTCAACACTGGTCCCAGCTTTAATAACCTTTTAACAAACCAATTGATACAAATACAAACATTATAACTCCCCCCCCCCCCCCAGCAGAGCGAGCCATCACCCGCCATGTTATTAGCAAGGTGACGCTGCTTCCGCTTCCCCCGGGCACAGGCCCAATAATTTTCCACGCCCTCCCTCTTCCGGCTTCGCCATATTATTAGCAAAAACCTGAGGGATTAACCGGGTCGGGGGTACCCCACCCCCGCCCTCCTGCTTGCCTCCGGCTCCGGACCCCGGAAACCTCCGGGATCCTGCCAATCCCCCCCCCCCCATGCTGCAACAACCCATACCCCCCCACACCCCCGCGTGTCCATATAAAGGGCGGGTGGGCGGGACGTCCGTCGCCTCCAGCCTCAACAACCGAGAGACTGGAGCAGCGCCGGGTCCCCGCACCCCCCCCTTCGCAGCCCGCAGATCTCGGCTCCCCATTGGCTCCCGCGCGCTTGAAAAAACCTGCGGGAGCCAATGACACCGCCGGACCGCACGGCCTTCCCTGTGCCCGCGTGCCGCCGAATCCCGAGGGGGGAGGGCAGCCTGCCGCCCCCCCCGGTTAGCGGCGGCCACGGGGACGCGGACCCGAGGCCTTCCAGTAACCGGGTAAGGCGGACACGTCACCCTCCACCCCTCTTCACCCCCTTTCCATTTACTCTACCTATACATGTTAACAATCACACAACAACATTATTTGGATTTCAACACTGGTCGCAGCTTTAATAACCTTTTAACAAACCAATTGATACAAATACAAACATTATAACTCCCCCCCCCCCCCAGCAGAGCGAGCCATCACCCGCCATGTTATTAGCAAGGTGACGCTGCTTCCGCTTCCCCCGGGCACAGGCCCAATAATTTTCCACGCCCTCCCTCTTCCGGCTTCGCCATATTATTAGCAAAAACCTGAGGGATTAACCGGGTCGGGGGTACCCCACCCCCGCCCTCCTGCTTGCCTCCGGCTCCGGACCCCGGAAACCTCCGGGATCCCGCCACCGGCTCTGGTCAGCCACGACCGGAGCCGCCCCCCAAAGGTAAGCTGCGACCAGCCCGCACCCTGAACCTAATACCTTCCAAGGCCTCCTGCCAATCGTTGAGGAGTAAATCCAGCCCTATCGGGGACAAGTGCACGCCATCCGGCCTATACAGGCCCGAGCACTCCACGTCAACCCAAGGGTGCAAAATTTGCACGCCCCCTTGCACACCCACCCATCTGCCAATTTGACGGTTGATCTTTGTCACACCCCGTGACCACCGCCGTTGAGCCCGACAGGATGGCCTTGGAATGATATCAGACCACAACACTAACACTCCCGGAAACATCCCGAACACCACCCCCAAGTCCTTTTTGACAGCCCGAATCAACTGTCGCGAAGTCCAGGAAACTAAATCGTTGCCACCCAAATGTATCAGTAAAATGTCCGGCGCCCCTCTGGAACGCTGGTGATGCCGCAGCAAAGGCAAAAACTGGATCCACCGGAGTCCCCGCTCGCCCAGCCATGAGACGGTCACCTCGAGCTCAGGAAGTCCCAAATCCGACCCGATTGGCCGTGTCGCTGCTCGCCGACCAGCCCAGAACACAAAGGAGTGGCCAATCACCCAACAGCAACACGATCCTCTGTCTGTATCTGTAAAGAAAGAACAACAAAATTAGTAACCCCTCCCCCCCCCAGGTCCTACGGGCGCACATAGCTCCGGAAAGCCCGCGACCGCCATCGCCCAATCCGTTGTATCTCCTGATCGGACAGTCCAGCAACTGCGGCGCTGGTCGCCGCCCCAATCCGGAAGGAGTGAGGGGCAAACACACCGGGGTCCTCACCCAACCTCCGTAACGACAGTCGCAGAACCGCCGAAAATTGGAAACGCGTAAGAACCCGCTCATCCCGATGCATGAATAGGCTACCGCCGGTGGCCGGGCGAACGCGTAAGTACGCTTGCAATAAAGCCACGGGACACGAGGGGGAGCCCTGCACAGCTGTCAAGGCCACCCACGCACCCCGCCCTGCCTGATCCGTCTTAGAGCGGGCAAGGCGGATACGAACCCCACCCCCGAGGAATTGCACATGATGTATCTGCACCTCCCTCCCGTTGCAAATCGTACTCGACTCCGCCACTAACTCACCCACCCTAAAAGCGCCGAAAAAAGCCACGGAAAAAACCGCGCGGAAAAGCGCCCCTTCGTATGCGGATGAAACCACTTGAGGCAAAACACCGCATAAACGCTCGAGCAGGTCGTGGGTGATCGGGCGCCGCCAATCACCCGACGAAGGACTGGAGCGCTCCCAACCACGCAGCAGCATACGCGTTAGAAATCCCCCACTCGCTGCCCCCCAGCCGATAGCGCGTGCAAAAAAGGAAAACCCCGCCAGATTCCGCCGAACGGAAGCCCGCGACAGCCCCGCCGCTTTGGACTTTATTTGTACCCTTGTTCTTAGCTACTGTATTGTCTGTCTTGACTGTTTTTTATATATATCTGTACAGCACTGAGTTTGCCTTGTAATAGTAGCAGTTGTAGTAATTTCACCCAAGGATTTGGAACTGTAAGTCCAAAAATTCAACAAGGAAAAATTTTTGGCAAGGCTTCCAGTATACTTTTCCCAGAACTTATAGAGCAAGGAACACGATGCAAGAAAAGTCTTTAGAGTAGCGGTGATGGTGGGATGACATGGTCAAAAATAAGTTCAGTTTGTGTTCATTTAAAACAAATGTTTCTCATTCGGAGTTATTTTTTCATCTTCTTTTGACCTATTCATTTTTAGACGTGCATTGTATATGCACAAGAACTTAAAATGCAGGCGTACAAGCAATAGGTCAAATTTTAAATTTTTAAGTGCCCAAAAAATCTGAATGCATCTCATGAATGCACACCCCTAAGTTGTTGATTTTTGTCTTTGCAAATAATTTATATGAGAAAAATATTTCACTTTCTGTATGTGTAAAAAGGTTTTATGCACATTAAAACATTTTTTGAACTTGAAATAGTTTGAAAAGAATTGAAAGAAAAGGCCAAAATAAAAAATCAGCCAGATGTCTGAAGCAAACAGAAAAAGAATTGGAATATTTTTCTCTGCACATTCCTAGTCTTTCAACTCATTTTAAATGGCAAATTAAAGTTTGCAAATCAGAAACAGGTTAAATAACTCATTCCTTTACCTTCCAGAATTGATGCAACATATGGTTCTAGAAGTGATATAAGCAGCACAGCATGCTAGAGCATGTGAGAGTTTAATCAGATACGGCTAGCGATCCGTCTGGCACACGGCATGGAGACATAAACATATCTGGGTTTAGTGGCCTCCTGTGAGTCTATCACATTCGTACAGGTTTAAATTTGTACTATTCCTCTATGTAAATGTTTGGTTTGCTTCCCCATGTTTGGTCATGTCATTGAAGCTGAAAGAAGAAAGTTCATACTCGCAAACTTTCTTTTGCCTGAAAGTGAAAAAACATAATACTTAGGTCAACAAGTTAAAACAAAAATGCTTCTAAAAATAATTCCCCTCGGATCTGTGGATGGGAAGGGAACATCTTTTAATAATATGAGAATGATGTTTAAATTCAAAACCGCTCGGCCTCAACAGCTGGAAAAGCAACTGCTTAAAAACCCCCATTACATGTTGAGTTCTTTCAATGACAAGTTCTTATAAATGGCATTTAATAATTACGGTAGCAGATCAGATTCTAAAGCTTCTACAGTGCAATCCTCATTTCACTTTGGAATTTTAAACATATTAATTTGATTTCATTTGAAACTGAAATAGACTGCATTGCAGCCTACTTCGGAGGAAATTGCGGTTGGCCTGCATGCCTTATGTCAGTAGCAGCAAATTACTGTATAACATTTGATGTTAATGTTTCTGCGTGAAGAATTCTAGAAACCCTCGCTGTCCTGAACATTCCCTTAATGAATACCTTTCAAAAATTGATCAGTCATAGAAGGGATGCATAGGGCAGAGTACATTCAAGGACTGGAAAATCAAAGAAAAAATATGAAGAAAGCCCTTTGAGCCATATGTGAAAGGCAGGAATGAATCATCTGTTGGACAGAGGAGCAGAAATGCAAATGACTTTCATGCTCTAGGCCACTGCAGGATGGGCCCGAAACTCGTCAGAAATAGAGAAAGTGGAAGTGATCTGCATTTCAAATATTTGGCATGCGAAGCAGTGCTGGGCCACATGTTAGAAAAAACCAAACCACAAACTGGCATGTTAGAAAGTTCAGCGCACATGGAACGGAGGATCCAGGGATGCAGAGAGACTGATACTCTCTCCAAATGATCTTCGCTTTTGTTTATTCAGTCTGAGACAGAGAAGGGCAGTGTTGCTCTTGATATCACTACATTGATTAACAGTAGCTGTGGTGACATGTGGAGGGTGATTTTATAACAGATCACACAGAGCTGAAGGTCATGTAGGCACCCATGTTTAGCCTATTTTATAAAGACACATAGGTAAAATACTAGTACAAATCTAGCAGAAATAGTGGCTAAATTGAAGCCAAGGATATTTTCGTCTGCTTGGGAGTATGTGTAAATGTTAGTGAGTAAAGTATGCACATTTTGTAAAATGTGTGTAAATCAAATCTCTGCCTTTCTCTTCATCCAAGCTCCTCCTCTGTTCACGCCTACTCTACAGTTGCGTACAAGAACACACCTAATTGCACGCATGAAGTTTTATGCATGAGATAATTTTATATGCATGTACTAGCATATTTGTATAAAATTATCCTTTATAAAGTGACCTCGTAAAGGCAGTAAAAGGGGAGAAGTCTAGTGGTTAGGGTAGTGACGTGGTGATCAAAAAGACCAGAGTTTCAATCACACTAGCACTCCTTGTGGCCTTGGGTAAATTACTTAACCCTCTATTGCCTCAGGTACAAAGTTTGATTATAAGCCCTCTGGAGACAGGGCAATATCTACAGTACCTGACTATAACTCACCTTGAAGTACTACTGGAAAGGCATGGGCTACATACTAAATAAATTGCTTCAGAGAAAGGATTTTGTGGCATTGGACGGCAGAGCCCACTGCATTCCTCAGCTGTTAGGTGTCTCGGTGTCCTTTCACTTAAGATGGTCTGTGGGTTCAGACAAGGCGAGAGGCCTTTTCTAGACTGGCACCTCATTGTTGGAATTTGCTTCCAGTGGAGTTGAAGAAAACACGGAATTCTTTGACCTTCCGTAAGCAATTAAAAACGTCCTTCTTCTTATAGTTTGTTCAGCAGGGAGACATTTGAAGAATGGGTATGGAGTCCTGGCAGGTTTCTTTAGGTTAATTAAATGTATTTTGAATTTTATGAGGTTTGGAGGAGGAAGAGGGGTTAGTGTTCTAATGGCAACATTATGGAGGGAATATTCAAAGCAATTAAGTTTTCAGCAGACCTGCTCACTGATTAAACCACGGTCAGCGGGACATTCAACGGCACTAAAGAGTTTCCTGCTGCTGAATGTGCCTTGCTACCTGGTTTCAACACCCCAACACTAATTGACTAGCATTCGGGCATTCCAGGGGGGAGGGGGGGCAACTACAGTCAATCAGATAGCAGTGATATTCAGCTACTGGCCGGTTAACCTAGACTGGATAGAGTTAGGAGAAAAAAGAGCCGGTCGAACTTTAGCCAGGTTAGCTGTCTCAGACTCCCTGAATGAATGAAAGTGAAGATCAGTCTCCCTGCATCCCTGGCTCATCTTGACTATCGCTGCTAATTTGCTATCTGGGCAAACAGATATTTATTGCCGGGGCCACATATAGCCCTGCCATTGTATATCTGGGTTTAATTTAAAGCAGAGATGGCCAGCAGCTTTACTTGGTCTGTCTGCCACCGCCGAACATGTCCCCCTGTAAGATTTGCAATCCAGCTTGTTCCGTTTACTTGACAAGTGTGGAATATCGAAGAATGGAGTAAATGATACTGCATATAACGCCCCTTAGTGAATGTCAGAATGTGATACGCCGGCACACGCAGGGTATTTTACACGAAGAGCCTGTGAGCATGGCATGGTTTAAGATTTGTTTGATGCTGCAATGAATGGACTTTTTTCAGACCCTCATTTGTTAAGTGAACACATTAGATTATTATACAGCTTTGTGCTTAGGCATGGGAAAGGTGGAGTGCTGGAAGGGATTAAGTGGAGATCTTCTAGGCTCATCTATCCAAAATAGTGAAGAACACATGACTAAGATACAAAAGACTGCACCGAATAAGGAGAGAGATCTTACAATCTGGGATGGGCCTTACCAGTATGGATAAAATGGACAAGATTGGATGAGTCCATTTGTCTTTTTCTTGCACCATTTACTATGTTATTGTGACATCAGTTTTTTTAAAAATCCACTCAGTGCCTAGATTAGATTTCTAAATTTTAGGAAGATTTGTAGTCACTTTTAGGCACCTATGGGCCGTACTTAGTGAGAAGACCACCACATCAAGCTGTCAGATAACTTACCAGATAGCTTTATGCAGATTTTCAACCAGCCTGTCCATATAACGTGACTGCTGAATACATGCACAGACATGGAAACAGGTAAGTTATCCGTTTAAAATTAGGACTGCCCTTTTTGTGATACACTGATATGAACACAGTTATCCAGGTGGAGGCTGACTCCAAACAGTGCACGGCCGGGCTGTCAGGACACCCACAACTTCGATGGGGCCAAATTGTACCCGATTCCGTAACCACGGGATCTGTACGTACTCGCGACTGCAAAATTGGGCACCCAGTTCCATGGTGGGAGCCATCTTGCTATCTGCCCATTAGCCCGCACAACGCCCTGTCTGGTGTGCTGGAGCAGTGGTGTCTTGTTGCCATTGGCACCAGCACATCCAGCCAGTGTTGCAGATCGGCCTGTCCTAGAGCGGGCCCTGACACACCGACACCTGACCCTCTGCAAGGGCCCCCAAGGCCTGGATTGGGTGGCGGGTGCTGCCCTCTGGTGGCGGCCCGGGATATTGGGGGCTGCATCCCAAAAAGGAAGCAGCCCCCATCGAGGTGGAATAAGCCGGGCGTGTAACTCAGCAATAGGGTATGTACAGAGGCCCAACCTGAATGGCCTCTGTACGTCCTGGCGCCTTGCTCCACCCCTGCTCCACCCCCTCCCACCCATGTCCAGCGCTCCCCGTACAGACACTGTGTATGGTGGAGAGTGCTGGGAATGGAATTGTGTTCTGGGGCTGAGCGCGGGCCGGTCATAGATTCTGGATATCACTACTGTATGCATAACTTTGGGCCTGTTACCAGACTTCCCCAGGCCCCTTCTCAATTTATACATTTGGGCTATATATCAGCTTATACAGGCAAAATCTTTCCACTGGCCAGCAGTAAATGTTGCAAGTTGAAAAACACCCATTCCCCGTGAACTCTCATCCCCCCCCTCCAAATCTGTTCACCTTCTCAGGCTCCTCCTTTTTTTCTCTCTCCCATGCACTGTCACCCCTGCCTTCCATTCCCCTCCCCCTGCAGGGTCATCTCCTGTAGTCCTCCTTTTCCAAACTGACTGTCACTTTAAATGTCTCCTGCTTTCTTTGCATCTCCTTCCCCACTGTCTTCAACCTTTTTCCTGGGCTGAAGAAGGGCCTCTTTCTTCGGCTTCCCGTGGGAGATGGGGGTCCCTGCAAGCAGACTGCTGCAGTCTTCACCACAATCACAGCCTTGTCCTCTTCTACCCACAGGAGATGTCCCATGGGCAGTCCTGCAGTCTTGGCCACGGTCACAGCTTCTTTCCAATGGAGAATGGACTCCCTGCCTCTGGGAGACAAAACCCCTGTCTGCCTGCCTTAATCCAAGCCCATAGGTTTAAGCAAGTGCAATGAAACCTATGCATGTTGACAGACAGACAGCTAGCTAGCACCTAATGCTAGCCACAAAGTGGTTTTGAATATTGACTAGCTAAGTATTCAATTGAATCTTTTTTTTTACTAAATTTAGGTATCTGGAAATTAGGATCTCAAATTTACATTTGCAATCTATTTGCTTTGATTTAGGAACTTAAGTCTCTTTTACTAATCTGTGTTAACATGTTAATATACATGAAAGCACATTAATGTGAGTTAAGCCACATTATTTGAACACAAGCCCCATAATTCTCAATGGCCTATTCACTGAGAGCGTATAACTTGCATCAACACACATTGAGACATTAATATAGGTTAGTAACTGAGGCCCTTTAATTCCTAGTGCTGAAAATAAGTACTTAGGAGCCCTTTTCCGAAAGTGCAGTAAGTTTTTGCTGTGCATTAGGAATAAACCCAATCAGTGATCATCATACATTGGACAACCAGGATTGGGAGTAGACTTGGTAAGTGTCTCTGATAGAGTACTTAGGCGTGGTTTCCACAGAACCTCTGGCACAAGAATATGGCAGAAGAAAAGTCTTTGGAGTAAGTCTCTAGAAAAAGAGTCAATAGATTCACAAGGCAAAAAAAAAATCCAATTACCAATTTCCATAGAGCTCAAAACCAGATAACTTTGGGCAAATTAGGATACAGAAAGTAAGATCAGAAATACTGTACACGATACAGTTAAAGAGCAGGCTAGACAAAGTCAGCCCACCAGGAGATGTAACAGTTCTTCTTGGCTGTCTTATAACCCAGACCATTTCGACACCAGGACATGACAGCTGTTAATAAAAATGGGGAAAAAAAAACATTTTTAAAAGTTTGCCTGGAAGCCTCTAGTAACCTTTCAGTTGTGTGTGCATTTTTTAAGGGGGGGGGGGGCACAATCACAGCCACGTCTTAATTAACAACACTGCCCTGAAATGAAAATTTATAAAATGAAAAGAAAAATAAAAAAAAAATGAAATAAAATGAAATTATTTTGCCTACTTCTAAGTTTAGGAATTCATCCCTTGAAAATTTTCAAAGGGGTGGATTTAGGTTCGCAACGCTCTCATTTAGGTACCTGAACCCTTTAAAGCTGATCCTCTATGTTGCTATGTTTCAAAGCCGTTTGTTTTGAAAATAAGCTACTTTGATTAATGATCGCTAAAGAAAAATAGCACATTATAGAATTTATTCTGAGTATCTTTGATAACTGGAGCATGTAACAGCAAATTAAACACAAAAAATGGAAACAATTTATGTATGGGTTTATGTGTTTTTGACTTGATATACTGTCTTTTACTAAAAGCAGCAAGGTGGGTTAAAAAATTAGGAATGAAAAAATACCTCAAACATTAAACACACAAAAACAGCAAGACGGTTACGGTGTTTTTTAAAGAAGAGAGGGGAATATAAATTAATGCACCGAATTAACGGTAAATACACATACAAATAACAAAGAGAAAGTCTGATGGATTGCAAACCTAAATATGGATTGCAAAACAAACAAATATGCTCCAACTAAACTTAAATTACAAATCATAGGCTTGTGTAAACAACCAGGCCTTAATTTTGGCCTAAAAAGCCATTGGTATACCATTCTATAGGGGCATATTTGCTAACGTGTGCTAGGGTTTTGCAGGTAGCGCGCATTGAGGGTAGAAATCAATGAGCGGTTTGTTCAACAGTCATGCTTTAAGTGCACCTCTGCTGACTGCAGCATTGACAGTGAATGCCCGCTGTCGACCCTTGTGTTGACTATGTAGGTGAACACACCCATGCTCTGCCCCTATCCCATTCAGTTCCCTCCCCGTCACTCACTAAACAGATAGTGGCATTAACCCCGTGCTGTTTAGCCCATGCACTGTTAGCGCAGTCCAGTAGCAGGCGCCCATGTGTGCATTAACAGCTAATGCAGCTTAGTAAACACGCCCCATAGTGGAGGCACCTGGTAACTGAAAGAAGTCTTTCTAGTGAATTCCAGACAAGACCAGCAAGAGAGAGAGAGCACAGTTAATAAATTGATAACCGAGGATCTCTAGGCACTTGAAAGCAAATATGGGATGATGCAATTAAGTAAATATGAAGGTTGGTTGGTTAGAAGAATCTTAAAAATGATGGTTAGAATCTTAACTGGTGCTGTTCCCTCAATAGCAGAGTAAGATGACCACGTATAGCATAGCAACTCATCTTTAGAACAGTACTCTGCAATGATTTCAGTATCTTTTCCTATACTAGGCTTCTTAGTTGCTGTTCCTTCTTTAAGCTAAAAGAAATACATTTCCTTTATTTTGTTTTCTCTGATCCCCTAGGCCAAAGATCACTCCTGATCACATTTTGTTGCATTACTAAGGCTTTTTCACCATTTCGCAGGTGCTAAATTTGAAAGAATCCAGGGTTTATAGGATTTAAGCATTCAACCACCAGATGGCAGTCTACCAGCTCAAAACCCAAAGACAAATTCTCCCATCCATGTAACAGTTCAACCTCTGGGTAAAAAAAAAAATTGATTTTCATGTTACCAGGTGCAGGGTCCATGAACTCTTCACTGAGACACAGACTAAAAAGGATGGGGTTGGATGCTCAAGGGAGGGATGATGGTTTCCAGTTCCCCAGGAATTGAGGGGTAACCTCCAGGATACTGCAGGAAGCAGCTCTAGAGACAACTGTTAGGCAATGAATGCTCGAAAAGAGAATAACAAGTGGTAAATCCTATTACTCATGCTGTCAGCTGCCCATTAGTTTCATACATTCCTGGAGACTCTAGCCCAGCAAGGCCTTGCAACGTCAAGTTTTACGGAGAAAGAAAAATG
The DNA here is from genome assembly GCA_033557465.1 of Ichthyophis bannanicus. NCBI lineage: Eukaryota > Metazoa > Chordata > Amphibia > Gymnophiona > Ichthyophiidae > Ichthyophis > Ichthyophis bannanicus. The sequence continues at coordinate 234,454,018 of CM066043.1, read as the reverse complement.
AGCCAAGACACTGAATTGCAGAAGACACAGATTTTGTAAGGCAAATAGAATAGCATCTGTTTTATTTCTTTTCATTTAGTGAGAGCCCTTAGCATGCATCAGTAACTGTCTTCATAATATTTTATTTTCCAGGGGGGTCACTATTTCGAAACACTTCTCCAGATAGCAGCACCTGCTATCCGGATAGGTGTCGCTGACAGGGCTTTCTGGCCATATTCAATGGCACTGTCTGGAGAGTGCCACTGAGGGCCTAGGTACTAAACTGTGGTAAAAGTTTGCACTTTAGCACAGCTTAATTTATCGCTGGAGTCATTAAACTGCTCTAACTCGGTATCACAGGTTAGTGACTCCTGTGGTAAATGAGTACGGCAGCTTTTGATCAACTTTACCAGTTGCGTTAGTCTGCCTTATTTACTTATTTAACCGGTTTTCTATAACACCTTATCCTTCAATCAAAGCGCTTTAGATTAAACAAGATTCGTACTGTAAAATGAGTGAAGATAGCACAATAAATTAACTGTTACATTAAACCAGAGTCATATTAATAACAAAGATAAACAATATGGCAGCTTGACCCCTAGTGGTAGTGCCATGATACTACCACTAGGGAATTACTGGCATTATTTTGAACAAGACACTATCCTGGGCAGGAGTGAGTTGGGATCACTTCTGTCTGACTCCCCTAGACCACTATGGATTCCATCAGGGAGACCCGGGGTAGCCTACCAGTGGGGGAGGGTCTTCAGTGGGGTGTCATGACTGGAAGTTGGGGGGGTTGCTGGTGGTGTTCAGGGGAGAGGAGCTTGAAATGTGGCTTTAGGGGGTATTTTTTTGGGAGGGTGGGGGAGAGAGAGAGAGAGAGGACTCCCAGACTGCTTTATTTTAAATGCATCAGCACCTAGAAGTATCAGGCCAAATGTTTTTCTGATGAAACAATCCTATTCTGTCTCTTATTAGAGTGGAAAAATATGTCCAAAAAACAACATTCACTCCATATATATCAAGAATATTGTTATGTCAAAATTCATTAAAGTATATTCATTCTAATCTTCTTTGTTCTTTGTGCACAAAAACACAGACTTAGAGGAGGTCTCAGACTTATTAGGCATTTCAATCAGGCAAACAAATACCCAGATACTAGTGCCATCTTGCATCAATGACCATCCTCTATAGCAATACAGCTCATAAAGTACATTAAACATAGATCAAAACAATAGATCAAAAAAATGCTTAACTTCTTTCCCCAATGCCTCACTACAGCGTCCTTCACACGTTTCGCTTAATAAAGCTTCATCAGGGGCATAGAACAAAGTTTAATTTCTTCATATTACTTTACATTCTCTTTATATTTTTTGTCAATGCTGCACACACTCAAGCGATCGCACCTTCCTGCAACATGGCCGACCAGCTACACAAAAATGTTCTCCTGGGCAGAAAAAGAATGGTTTGAAGCCAGCCTGTAATGACTGAATGACTTAACAAATGTAGAAAAATAGCCATTTAGATATTTTAGCCAGGAAAGCAAAAATGTAAATGGAAGAAAAAAATAGCTCATACAGTCAAACACGGGGGCAAGGCTTTTTTTTAAAGTATGTTAGTGACATGGCATTAAAAGGCAAAAATCACACCCATTAACAACCATCTTCCTAAATATCTGACAGATCATTTTGGCATTATCTGGGTAATAGACCAGGGCTGGGTGAAGATGGAGCAGCGAATTATCCAGATAGTGTAAATATTCAATAGCGCTATCCAGGTAACTTTGGATGGCAAAGTCTGTCCTAAATGATCTGGATAGAGGTGCTGAACGTTGTTGCTGCTGGTTGTTACACTATCTGGATACCAGTACTGAATATCCAGATTTTTTTTTGACCACTGCAGCTAGTATTTTAAAAAAATTGGCCCATTAGTTTATTTTAAAGAAATGAATGAATTGAGGTGACACACTATTTAAACATTAAACATGCATTAAAACACAATTAATCAAATTAATAAGCAACCCAGTATTTATAAGCATTTAGGGGCATGTTTACTAAACCATGTTAGCCGTTAAAGTGGCAGATGATGCACTGGTGACACATGCAAAATAAAGATAATGCAGTGATTTTCTGCACTATCTATAGAATGCACATGATCTGCACGAGTGGGCATGTCTGCAATGAGCGGTTACCGCAGGCTCAAGAGCTCAATGGGAGGTATTAGCTACATCCATGCTGCTGTCTGACTGCACTCTGCAAATTCAGTGCGTTACCTGTGGGGAAATGTTCTGCATGCTCCCAACGGCTCACACATGGCTTTTGCAACTAATACTGCACTACACTTTTTTTGTCCCATTAACTGCAAAAGTCTAATGAGCTTTAGTAAACAGAGCCCTTATATGTGGGTGTCAACCTCATAAAAAATTTTTTTTTAAATTTCCCTCCCTTGAGCGGCTAATTTTTGGCAGTACAAGTCACTAAATGGCAAAAAAACATTTTGAATATGGGCAAATTTAGGGAAGGCCAAGGACAAAAACAGCAGTTGTAAATGTATATGGATAAGTTACCAGTATGATATGTGTATATCCAGTAGCAGTGCTAATGATTTTATTCTTGCGGAATATATGTATAACTATACAAGTATGCAGTGCATAATGTCCATCCGGGCAACGTCCGACCGCATATACATCCGTGGTCCCATAAGGTTATAATAGAATTCAGAAATCCCAATTGGAGAGTGGGACGTAGTGGACATAACCAGTCATAACAAAAGCAATATGGTGTTTGCACAGAGGCCAATTATGAATGGAGCACATCCGGCCTGTCTGGACATCCAATATCTGGACAGGTCGGATTGACATCCGATTCTGACCTGCAGACGTACCCACAGGATCAGAATCGGGTGCAACCGGCCTGGATGGGCAGGACATGCCCCAATTCTGAGCCTCTGTATGTCTAGGTGGCTTCCCCTACAACTCCCCTGCAGCCTCTGCATGGATCCAGGTGCCATGGCATCCCATCGCCATGGCCCCGGGCGCCATGCAGGAGCTCTGATTGATGGTAAGCTGCATAATACCCCATTTTCCCACCACCCAGCCCCTGATTGGGCCTGCTGAGGCCAGGATCGGGCTGCAAGAAATCCCCTGTCCCTCCTCACCTCCTTGCTGGGTCCCAACGATGGCCGCCGAGGTGAAATAAGTTCCCCATCTACCCTCCAGTCCCCGGACATACAGAGCGTGACCGCAATCGGCTCTGTACATCTGGATCAGGGTCCCACCTCTACCCTGCCCATGCTCCTCCCTTGGTCCTCCCCCTCCCACCCGCATTCAGGCTTCCCTGCACAACATGGCTGTACATGCGGGGAGCCTGGATATCGGAATCCGCTCATGGTGAATAACGGGGGTTGGACGTCCAGGTCGGATATGCATCCCCACTATTCGGGGATCGGAATGTCTCCCACAATGTCGAAAACACATAACATCCTATTTTACAGAACATATCGTGGACGTTAAGTGACATAAAGCTGTATATGGATAACTTGCCTAAAGAGTTATACATCTGCCATCCTACTGAATGTTGAGTTCCTAATTCACAGATTTATCTATAGTTTTTTCAACATTATTATGTTTACGAAAGGCACTTTGACATTGTGCACACAAGAAATGTAGGACCCCTTTGTTTGATTGAAGGATGCAATAACATTGGCTGAGCCCCTCAGCCTGCATGAGATAGGGTTATGTGGTATGGGTTAATGGATGACAGTGTAGGCAAGGCATGTTGGCTATTCACTCTAGGAAGAGATCCCTGGGCCAATCAGAACAGCAGGTATGAGGTACCTAAGGATTTTTTGACAGGCTGCAGATAGTGGGTAGCTGGGTATGGGAGATGAAGGGTGTATTTTTTGTCCCACCCCACCCACCCTTTTCTTCCTAAAATCTAAAATCCAAATCTAAAATCTGGATCCTCAATTCCTTGAGCGATGGGCCCTCCTCTGCAGCTCCTTGGGAGTTTTCCTCTCTGTCATATCCCTTCTTATTTATTTATTTATTTATTTATTTAACGTCTCTTCTATACTGCGCTATTCATATCAGTGCGGTGTACATTTAACAGAACCCTATACAATGCAGTCGGGCTGCATTGTATTTACAGTGAACAGGAACTAAAACTTGGACAATAACTGGGGTATCTTTCTACAAATTATTTGCACTAATGATTATACTTTCCAACTATAGCCTATTCGGGACTGGACAGGAGGGACTGGCTGCCCGTTTTCGTGCTGGGTGTGTTATTGGGGGGGCTCAAGGTGACTGGGGAGAGCGCTCGCTGCCTGATTTCTACAGCTGGTTTCTGGGTAGTGTCTTATGAACAGATGGTGCTTAAGTGCCTTCCTGAATTGAGTTGGGGTCTGGGCTTGGGTTGCATTATTCCAGCTTGGTGGAAAGTGAAGGGTGGAGAGCATCTGGAATCAGCTTAAAAAGAATAATAGCAGACTATATCGTACTGGGGGTATGATGGAGACTTGCGTGTGGCACCGCTGTGAGCTGGTGAAGTAGTAATGGTACAGCCTTGTGTTACCACAAGCTGTATGCTTTGTGCAGGGTTCTGGGAGTTGTCACCTATCAGCTGAGTGAGTTGGGTTGTGGCCAGTGAAAGCAATATGTCTGGATTTGCTTATGTGTTTTTGGGTGTTGAAATGTTTAGTAATGAAACTATGGCTTTTGTTTGCCACCGGCATGGTGTCTTTTAATATGTTATTACTGGAATGAAGACGTAGGTGTTAAATCTGATATATATACAATATGTACACTGGGATTCATTTTGTATCTGGACACACCCATGTTTACTGCTGTTTTCATAAAATGCAAGCTTTCAAAAACCTGGTCCTTAAATGCACTTTGTTATGGAATACTAAACATATTTTGGGGATAATTTTATAAAGAATTATTCATGTGTATATGCCAGTATACGTGTGTAAAATGTCTAGAAAACTACATGAGCTATGACAAGTAAGCATGCATGTTTGCATGACACAGGTATGGGCATGTCTGGGTGGAGCATGGCTGGAGTCCTGTTGTACGAGTATAGGTTATAGAATATGCAACTTCGCAGACTGTTAGGGGATTTTTTACTAATGGGTGCTAGTTGGCAGCATGTGTTCTGGCGCATGCTGAAGGCGCAATGGGACACGTGTTGCCAGCTAACGTAGAGGCATGACAGCACGAGCTGATTCCCATGTTAACTGCACAACCTGCATTAGGGTCATGAGTGGATGGGTTGGGGCAGAGAGTAGGCAATGGTGAACTTAGAGCACTTAGTGCTGGGTTCACAAAGCATGCTCATTGCATTAGGGCGGGTTCACCTCATGCCATCTCAATAAGCAGAATTAAGTGCACCCACGCTAATGCAGCCCACGTTAGGGGAAAGTGCTTCATGTTAACAACCAGGGAAATGTGTTGCACACCTCTGATAGTTTACGTAATAGTGTTGCACCTAATGCACCATAGTTTAAGCACTTTTGGCGCATCAGGTGCACCACCCTAGCGCCCCTTAGTTATCCATGTAAACCACCTTCGCTCTAAGATGAGATGGAATATAAGCCACTTAAATATATGACATAAAATAGACTCTCACCAATAGCACAAATGCAAATAGATGTGTGCACACGTTTCATGAAGTAAACTGCTGCTCTACCCCTGCTCATCCTAAATTCTATCTCTGAGCATGCAGACTGTGTAAAAGGAGGCTCCATCCATAAGTAAGTCTATGTTTTGGTTTTGGTACCTGGCAGACAGCACACCTCTCTGGACATCAAATCTGGTCAGCAGATGGATGCCTCAGTACCCCTCAGAAGAGAGTCACCAACCACCACTACCCTTTACTTCCTAATGGTGACTAATTCTGCAACTTTGGGGTGCTCAAGCTGTGCTTCTTCTCTTTTCTTAGATGCTTCCACCTCTTCCACTTCCAGGGCTGCATACTGGTTTGTCGGTTCAAGGGCTGGAGGAGTTGGAGTGTTGATACTTCAGGTTCTGGTGACTCATGTCCAACCTTCTTCCTTCTGTAGCCTCCCATCTTCACTTCTGTTGAAGAGCTTGGATGTTTCAAGAAGCATCTCATCCATATAGTTCTCATAGAAGCATTCGAGACAGTGAGGCTCCAATGAAGAAGTTTGGAGGATCATCTGGATATTTGACAGATGGTTCATGCTGCAGTGTTCTGGGCGAGTTGCAGTGGGAGAAGTGTGTGCTTGGTTAGGCCTTGGTATATTGAGCTGCAGTAATCAAATAGGGGGGTGATGGTGGCTTGACACACTGAACGGAAGCTTTCTGTGGTGAGGAGAGGACATAGACAGACTTAGTGGTGTTCTGGACTTGGGCTTGGAAGTTCAGTTGTTGATCTAGTATGATTCCCAGGTATCTGATTTCTGTTTTGACATGGAAGGCTGTGTTGCCAACTCTGATATATGAGTGGGGGTGGGGGTGAAGATGGGGTTTTTTGTGATGCGTAGAATTTCTGTTTTATTGAAGTTGACTGGCAAGTTGTGGAGGTGAAGCCATTTGACTATTTCAGTAAAGCAGTCTCTGATTTTTGAGTATTCGGGAGCATATTTGGAGAAAGGTGTGTAGTTCATGATGTCATCAGCGTATATTAGGTAGTTGACATTGAAGCTTTGGATGACAGAGCACAGGCGTTGTATGTAGATATTGAATAGTAGTGAGAGAGAAGATCCTTGGGGCACCCCTTGTGGTAGGATATAAGGGGAGGATCTTTTGGGTTCCAATTTTTATCTGTTGACTCTGGTTTCAGAGGTAGGAGTGAATCCATTTGATCAATTGAAATTGGCCTCTGGCCTCTGTTGTTGTTTAGTGCCATCGAGTTGGTGTTGATTCATGGTGATCCTCTGGATAGTTGTCCTAACTTGTGTTTGGTCTTCAGTCAGGCAGCTCATTGTTGATAGAGTGACACCCATAGCTACTGTTACTGTATTGATCCATTTCATTGCTGGCCTTCCTCTTTTGCCTTGACCTTCTACCTTACCAATCATGATGTCTTTCTCTAACAATCTCTCTCTTCGAATGATGTGTACAAAGTATGAAAGTCAAAGTCTTGTCATCTGATCTTCTAAAGATTTGATCGCCTCTAGTACTGGCTGGTTTGTTCTTTGGGCAGTCCATGGTATACACAGTATTCGTCGCCAGCACCATAATTCAAAGACATTGATTTTCTTCCTAAAATCTAAAATCCAAATCTAAAATCTGGATCCTCAATTCCTTGAGCAATGGGCCCTCCTTTGCAGTTCCTTGGGAGTTTTCCTCTCTGTCATATCCCTTCTTATTTATTTATTTATTTATTTAACGTCTCTTCTATACTGCGCTATTCATATCAGTGTGGTGTACATTTAACAGAACCCTATACAATGCAGTCGGGCTGTATTGTATTTACAGTGAACAGGAACTAAAACTTGGATAATAACTGGGGTAACTTTCTACAGAGTATTTACACTAATGATTATACTTTCCAACTATAGCCTATTCGGGACTTGACAGGGGGGACTGGCTGCCCGTTTTCGTGCTGGGTATGTTATTGGGGGGGCTCAAGGTGACCCTGGAGAGTGCTCGCTGCCTGATTTCTACAGCTGGTTTCTGGGTAGTGTCTTATGAATAGATGGTGCTTAAGTGCCTTCCTGAATTGAGTCAGGTTAGTGATAACTCACATGTCTGTAGGCAGGGCCGGATTTACCTTGAGTGAGGCCCTACGCCAACAAAAATTGTGGGCCCCCAGCAGGGGCGGCCCAAGGGGGGTGTGGGCCTCATTTGCATAAGGGGCCTCATTTGCATAAATATTTGCATAATGTTACCATATACTAACTTTTAGTAAACGTGCCTCTTAATGAGTGTATGGATAAAGAAAGACTAAAAGATTTCTACATTACTATAATCCAGTGCCAACTGCCAGACACATTAGGAACTACTACAAACACTGCCCATTTAGAACCCATAGCAAACCCGCCGTATCCTAACAGCACTACCAGGACTCACAAAGCACCATACTCTACCAATCAAAAGGCAACACTGCAAATATTAAACCAATACATTTCAGAGAACAACAATACATGACCTACTGGGGAAAGAGAACAAGTGGCAATGTCAAATAGGAATTATATAAACAGAACACCTCAGCTCAGTTACACATGCAGAACATAGACCATCACCAAACAAGTAATCACATTTTAGAAACAGGAAGACAATAATTAAACTGGGAATCCCAAAAGCCAAACTTGGAATGTACAACACTGTAGAAATAAAACTATACATTAATTTGCTCTTGTACTAAACAAAGTGCAGACGTTAATGATGCACATTTACCAGAGCTGACATATTCCAATTAATAAATTCAAAATAAAGAGATATTTTTCTACCTTTTGTGCATTTTTTCAGCTGCAATTGCTCCAGCCACTTTCTTCTGGTTTCTTCGTGTCTTCTGCTAACTCTCCATCGTCTGCTGTCCATTTGTCCTTTCTTCTCTCTTCTAGTTTTTTTCCATTCTCTCTCTACATCTGCTTTAACATACTAATCTTTCTCCTTTTGCTCTTTCCTCATTCCTATTTTATCCACTCAAATTTTACCCCTCCATCCTCAATCCCCACTTACTCTCCCAATACCCGGCCAATTGTAGATTTTTTATCCCTCCCACACAAAATATTTTTCCCTTCTCCATTTTACTCTTCCAGCCCCATCCCATTCTAATCCTCCCCAACATCAGCTCCCTTCTAGTTCCAGCCTCACCCAGCATCCATTCCCTTCTAGTCCCTGCATCAGCCCATTTCCAGTCCTAGCCACCCATCAGCCCATTTCCAGTCCTAGCAACCCCCCCAACCCAATACCAGTCCTAGCCCCCCATCACCCACTTACAGTCCTAACTCCCCATCACCCCATTTTCAGTTAAAGCCACCCCCTATAACCCATTACCAGTCCTAACCCCCCCATCAGCCCACTTCCAGTCCTAAACCCCATCAACCCATTTCCAGTCAGCCCCCCATAGCCCATTGCCAGTCCTAACCCCCCCCATCAGCCCACTTCCAGTCCTAACCCCATCAACCCATTTCCAGTCAGCCCCCCATAGCCCATTGCCAGTCCTACCCCCCCATCAGCCCACAGCCCATTACCAGTCTAACCCCATCAGCCCACCTCCAGTCTTAACCCCCCAGCCCATTTCCAGTCCTAGCCCCCCCATAGCCCTTTACCAGACAGCCCCCATCAGCACACAGCCCATTACCAGTCTTAACCCCCCCCAAAGCCCATTACCAGTTCTAAACCCCCCCAAAAGCCCATTGCCAGTCCTAACCCCCCCCGTCAGCCCACAGCCCATTACCAGTCCTAACCCCATCAGCCCACCTCCAGTCTTAACCCCCCCCCAGCCCATTTCCAGTCCTAGCCCCCCCATAGCCCATTACCAGACAGCCCCCATCAGCCCACAGCCCATTACCAGTCTTAAGCCCCCCAAAACAACCCCATTACCAGTTCTAACCCCCCCAACAGCCCACAGCCCATTACCAGTCCTAACCTCATCAGCCCACCTCCAGCCTTAATCCCCCAACCCATTTCCCGTCCCAGCCCCCCCCAATAGCCCATTACCAGTCCTACCCTCCCCCTCCCCCTCCCCCGGCCTAAAGTAAAATTTAATTTAAAAAAAAACCTGCTGGCTGCCGCCGCGGGGCCCCCTCTGCTGCCGCGACAGCATTGACTGACCCGCGGGGGCCCCCTCTGCAAGCTCGATCCCTCCCTCCCTCCGTGCCTCCCTCCGTGCAGGCTGTGAGAGGCGCAAAGGCAGACTGTCTCCTTCGCGTCTCTGTTAAGCCCGCAGGGGCTGATGGGAAATGTCCCATCAGCCCCTGCGGGCTTAACAGAGACGCGAAGGAGACAGTCTGCCTTCGCGTCTCTCACAGCCTGCACGGAGGGAGGGATCGAGCTTGCTGAGGGGGCCCCCGCGGGTCAGTCCATGCTGCCGCGGCAGCAGAGGGGGCCCCGCGGCGGCAGCCAGCAGGTTTTTTTTTTTTATTTTATTTTTTAAAAAAAGCCTAACGTTCCATTTTTGTGGGCCCTTCCCAGCTGTGGGACCTACGCCATGGCGTACATGGCGTATACGTAAATCCGGCCCTGTCTGTAGGGAGGGCATTCCAAGCTCTAGCAGCACAGATCATAAAGGCCTTGTTGGATGTTGCCTTTTTGCATTTCGTTGCTTCTTTTGGGACTATCAGGGTGTTTGCCGCTGTCGATCATCGGGTTCTGTTAGGGGGTGTAATGTGGATCAGCTCGCTGATGGATGTGGGGGGCTGATTGTTTAAGGCTTTGAAGGTCATAACCAAGAGCTTGTAATGAAGCCTGGCATGTATAGGTAACCAGTGGAGTTTCTTCAGAATTGGTGTGATGTGCTCTATCCTTGGTACTCCATATAGGATTCTTGCGGCTGTATTCATTGCAAGCTGGAGCGGGTTTAGCGTTGCTTGTGGGAGTCCATATAGGATTACGTTAGCGTAATCAAAGTGTGGGATTACTAGGGCTTGGTAGATTGTTCAAAAGTCGGTGGGATCAAGTAGTAGGCGTAGATGCCGTAGCGTCCATATTTTATGGTATATTGTCTTTACTGTGTTACTTATGTGGGTTTTCATGTCCAGCTGTTGGTCCAAGGTGATACCTAGGTAGTGGATTGTAGGTTTGGCTAACAGCTCTGTATTCTTCACTTTTAGTGAGAGTGGGGGAATGAAGCCTCGGTTCCTCGTAATGAAGAGGTTGATTCGTAGATTTTGCGTATGGAGCCATTCCGCAACCGCATCAAAACAGCTTGTTAGTGGGGAGAAATCTGGCTGGTCAGTCGCAAATGGCATGTATTCTTAACCCAGTCATGGCAGTGAGAGTCATTGACTTGGAGCTAAACACCAATGTTTCTTCTGGAGCCATGCATTTATAGATTCTAAATCCAGCCACTAAATGATGTTCCAGCATTCTCAGCCCTGTCCGATCAGAAGATCTCACATCCAATTGAATCAACTTCTCCCCATGACAATGAACAGCACTGCCACTGAATCATAGGGCCGGCCCAAAATAAAACAGTAGGTTAATAATATTATGACAGTGCATGTCAGTTGAGCTGAAAACTGGTTATAAAACATCCAGATGGCACACTTGGTTGAATATGACTAGTTTATTTTATACCATGATTAGGGCTTCTGATTCTCGCTGTTTATCGTTTGGAATTTTAGGGATTTATTTTTTAAGCAATTAGTGCTTTCCTAGGATAAGAAAAATAGAGGTTTAGTGGGGTATGCGTGTCATAAAAAAACTTGTGGCTTTTTAGGTAGATTCCATTCAATGACCCAAAACAAAATTTGACAGCTTCATCCTCCTTTCTCCTAGTTCTTGCATTAATAAGAGCATCAGCCACCCTTCTCCCAGCCTGAGCAACAGCCCCCACCCTTCTAGCACTTATATACGGCTACTACTACTATTCATCATTTATATAGCGCTACAAGGCATACGCAGTACTGTACAGACACATATAAAAGATGGTCCCTGCTCATCAGAGCTTACAATCTAATCTAAACAGACAATGCAGTAGCTGAGAACAAGGGTATAAATAAGGAGAGGAAGAAAAACAAGGGATCAGGATCCTAAAGCAGCCTCAAAGACGTGAGTCTTTAGCATGGATTTGAAAAGTGGCAGAGGTGGAGCCTAGCCTACAGACCCAGGTAGTTTATTCCAGGCGTATGAAGCAGCAAGATAAAAGGAACGAAGTCTGGAGCTGGCAGAGGAAGAAAGGGGCAAAGAGAGAAGCAAGCCAGAAGAAGAGCGGAGTTCACCAGGAGGGGTGTAGAGAGAGAGGAGAAAGCTAGTGAGGAGCAGTAGAATGAGTGCATTTGTAGGTCATTTGTTCGTACATCAGCAACAGCATCAGCCCTACGTTTCCCAGCCCTTGCACCAGCCCTTCTCCTCCCAATCCACACATTGACGCCATCTTCCCCCCCCCTCCACCCCAGCAACTGCAGGAGTCCCCCCTACCTGCTCTCTGCTTCTTCAGACTGCTCTTCTACTGACAGCACAGGAGGACTTGAAATGCGAGAAGAGCGTGTGCAGAAAGACCTTTGGTTCATTTTTCATCATTTTCAGATTTTTGGACAATTTTTGCACATTTTTGTGCTTTCTTTAAAAAATCAATATCTGTAAAATTAAACTAATGCAGTTTTAATTCATACAAATCAGCTTTAATTCATGGGTTTTATGCCCATAAAGCTGTTTGGTATATTCTTTATGCACAGGAAACTTTCCAAATTGAAATCAGAAATCTGATGCACGTCTTTTAGGACACTATTCACAAACCTTATTATACTGACCCATAAAATGCTACTAAAACAATTCCATACTTAAGAACATTAAGGAGCCCTTTTACTAAAGCACATTTTAGCATGATGTAACCTTGCGTGCAGGGGCTGGGGTAATAACTATGGCAAGGGTAAGACAGCTACTGCCTGCTAATACGTGTTAATTGCCCATCTCGCAATGGGGTGGGAGAATGGATGGGTTAACAGTGAAGTGTGGGCGTGGGCAGCAAATTGCATTTAGCATGGGGGTATACTGTATATCATGCTCTCACTGTCAATCACAATTCGCATGGGTGCATTCAATGATCTCTCTATGGGTGGCATTGGGTGCACCCATGTAAATTGCCAGTGCGGCGCGTTAGGGCACAGTTCTGTGCACTAATTGCTGGGGACATGCTGGCCATGCCCCGACAGTTAATGCACCACTATTACACTTATCACGCATTAATATTTGCTCTTGCCATGCAGTACGTACAGATGCTTGGCAGCGTGTTCATAAAAGAGCCCTGATTAAAAAGTTGCAGTTTCAATCAAGACAAAACAATAATTTCCCTCAGGACTTTGGATTGTTCAATATTATGGTTTAATAAGAAAAAAATTCACTACTGTACAGAATGCATGGAACTGTCTGTATAAGGCATATCAGCACAATTTGCAACCTTCTAGCTATATAATGCACAACGTGCTTACTAAATTAGGCATCCATCGCTTTAATTGTTTATAATGTTTCTGTCTTCAGATTGCTTGAATAAAATCCCCTATACAAAAGAAAAGCTGAAATGTTTCACCAGAGAGCAATTTTGCCTTCCTAGCTGTAGTATACTAATAAAATGAACTCGAAAGGTTCCTCATTTTATTCTGCCTACAAATAATTCTCCTTGAAAAATGCACTTGGGATATACAATGAATTTTATTTGTCTGCCTTCTGGTCATAGGCGGTGATTGCTTACTCTTCGCAAAGGTTAGTGCTGTCAAAATGAAATGCCTAAACACACACACTCTCTCACACACACCTAAATGTTAGCTTGCACGCATGGATTGACTGATAGAACAAACTGTATTACCATAAGGATCTGCAAACAAAAGAGGAAAAAAGACGACAAAGCTGTTGTCATTGCTATTGTGCAATTGAATGTTGACCAAACATATGGATACACTTATTTCTGACAGGAAACAACGGACTTAACTCCATCGAATCAAAGTCAACTTTCAGATCTACAACTGTGATTTGGAGATCTACCTTTGAAAGGCAGGCCTTTAACTCTCAGTACAAGCTCGGATTTAAGTTCACTATTGATCATACACAGTTTTACTGCCAGATTCATGTTATGACATTTCATAATTCTTCAGAGGGGGAATTTGCGATGGAAGTGGAGGGAAAGGTTCTCAATTCCCAGTGAGATGCTTTCAAGTGTGGGAACATTTTGGAGGATGAGAGGAAAAAACTAGTAACATCTTGCCAAACAGCCCCCTTAAAAGGAAAAATTGGCTATACTGAAAAACCTGGAATTTAAAAATTGGTCGGGACATCTCAAAGCTTGGATAGCTCTACAAAAAGGGGGAAACTTCATTAAGTAGCATTAGCGTTGCGACCCAGATCATGAAGTGTCCCCATATGTACAGTATAGACCTCATTGTGTAATGCCGTTGACCTATTCTTAGTGGCTAAAGTGCTGGAAGCTTTTTCACTTATCATGCATTACGTGCAAAACTGCACTGGGGTCGATTTCCTATAGGATGTGCATAAGTCCCAATTTTAAAGGACTTGCGCATGTGAATAGATGTCTGCGTGCATGCTTTAGGTGATCGCTATAACAGGCTACAAGAAACATTTGGAGGCTGTCATCACTGCCAAGGTGATGGGTGCCATTAATCCTGTCCAGGTCATATTTGTTTCTTTCTCAGAAATGATGTCTAAATTGCACAGACATTTTTTTTGTTGTATACCTTTGAACATACTATTAAAATATTATGATGACATGCAATTGAAATAGTTCCAATTATTTCTCAAGATATTGTACCCAACATACCTTAAATGCAAGGGTGCCAATAATGTTGACTACAACTGTACTTTTAGTTAGAATATGAAGAGGAGCAAGGCTTGGGTGGGGCCTAAATTTATTGTTAAAGTTATAAAATACTGTAATTTATGTGTTTCTGGACTATCTAGCTGATGGCATGTCGTGACTAGTTTGAGGTGTATCTTTACTCCCCTATTTTATAAAGTAAGCGTGTTCTTTACCTTATAAAACATGCCCCAAATATGCACGTGGCCATTTTGCGTTAATTGATGGTAGTGAATAAAATTGCCCTCAGTAGCTATAAAGCCTGTGAGATAATGGCTGGGGTGTGCCCATTAGCTGCCTTGCAGTTGTCATACAGGCCGCACACTTACCGCATGCTAAATGCATCGACAGCATGGTAACTACACATCTGCACTACCTGCCAATGAATCTACCACAGCTCTATGGTTAAACTACCCTGATCTTCCACTCTACATTCTGACGCACCTCACACACCTCCACTCAACATCCCTGATCCCTTGATCAAGATCTTCAGCCCTTTGTGAATATACCCTCCCCCCACCAACATCCTCTCCCATCAGCATCCAGATTCCTCCCCGATAGCTTCCCCATCAAAATCCCTACCCACCCACCATCTTCTGATCCCCCCAGTAGCAGCAAGTCCCTCTACCTCCCAAAGAGGCACCCCTGGTGGTATAGCGGCATGGCAGGAGCAATCCCCTCATGCTCCTATCCCAAACTCTAAGGCATAAAAAGGCACATTTTTGGAGCTTTTATAGGTAGTCTGTTATGAGATTATCCTCAAAGTTTTAACTGAGCACACAGGTAAACTATTTAGTGCTGCTGAATATCCCCTGGCAGTTGCTGACACTAGCTGTCTAGCAGCATAATGTTCCGGGGTAGAGTGGGGGCAACATCAGGGGTTAGCTGGTCAATGGCAATATTGAATTGCTGGCCAGTTAACCCTGAAGATTGCCGCTGACCGGTTAGTTAATCGGCTAATCAGGCAACTTGGATATTCAATACTGGTGGTCAGCTAGGGCCCTGGTATTGAATATCTGGGTTTAAATTAAAGCCACTTCATGTCTGCTAGCCATCACCACTGAAAATGCCACTCCCCCATGTGTGTATTTTTCCTTAGATGATTCCCTGAGAATTTCAAAATGAAAGTACAGTGTATTTGCAGAGTAACTGACTATATGGGGGGAGGCAGTGTCCGTTACTGCAAAAATCCGTTGTCCCCAATGTTTCATATTTTCCTTTACAGTACAGTATAGTTTGCCATCAAAGTTATTATTGTCACAGTAGTACTGTGTATGTCATTGTCACATTCCTGGGGGCAAATACTATGCCATTTGCACCCTAATTAATTGTTTGCCATGTTGACAGAACATGCTGTAAAGAAAATTCAAAGCTAGTGGCTTTTGGGAGAACGACTCCAAAACTCATCCTTCAGTAACATTTGCATCTCAGATGTGATGATCTCATCCTCTCTAAAGGTGGGATAGCTTGCTTCATCTTCTTCTAACCATAAAATCATGGCCTCTTCCGTTGTCTCCTTTTCCTCTGCTTCTGTGAACATCTAGAAGTCATCACTTTAAAACCTTCAAAATCGAATTCCAGATCGAAGTCAGGTAGCAAATTCTTCCAACACTTTTCAACGATGAGAGACTTAACTTCTTTCCATGCTTTAACCCAGTTGAAGGTAACTGATTTTATATTGTAGGAATGGAGGCTCTGGAGTATCTTCTCAGTACATTTGTCCACTCCCCCCTCAGCTTCCATGTCATCATCCACCATGGCCAAGATGTCCTTAAGAAAAGGGTGATGGTGCAACCTCTTTGTTGTCACTATGATGCCTTGCTACAAAGGCTATATGAGGAGCATCACATTTGCTGGAAGAAACACAACCTTAATTCCTCTGCACTTACTATTTTGTGTGCTGCCAGATGTGAAGGCATGTTGTCCAGAACCAAGACAGCCTTGATGTTCTCCTCCTTGTATTTAAGTTCTTCCATTTTATGTTGTATCACCGCAGGTACAAAGTGATTGTGGTATCAGACATCTCTTATGTCATGGATAAACTAAGAATTGTTTGATGAATAATAATGCACAGGCAGCTCTTACATGTCATCCTTGATGGCCCATGGCTTCTTAGGACTCCCAAAAATGATGGGCTTGAGGTAGAGGGTGTTGATGGTGTTGGCACAAGGGAGTGCCAACAATCATTGCTTCGCCTTCTTCCTCCCAAGATGCTTCTTTCTTGCCTCATGGCCATGGTGGCCTCAGCTGGGGAACACCAAAAGAGCCCAGTCTTACCTGTGTTATACAGTTGACACAAAGAGAGACATTCCTCCTCAGTGTAGTGATGAAGCTACTTATGAAAGGATACCACAGCAGCAAGATTAGCAGACATAGACTCTCCCACCACCTGCTTTGTTGAAATGCATGTGTGTTCATAGAAGCATCACACCCATCTATCACTTACTTTGAATGAATAATTAAGAGAGATTTTCTGTGCAAACCTTTCTGCAGCATCTTTAACTTATGAGGTGCACACAGATCCACCTTCAGTACTCATTGACACAAACCACCGATACACTGCATCTTCACATTTTCTATCATGTGCATGCACCATCATTATCCTATTGTTTAAACCAGTTAAATCTTCTTTCATATCAGCCTGATACTTCAATAGCTTTCCTTTGCTCTTGCTAATATCTGACATGGTCTGTTTAGTGCTGCCGTATTCTTCACAAACCTTTGCCACCAAAACTCCCTTTTCAAGCTTCCCTATTACCTCATGTTTATCTTTCAAGGAAATCATTTTCCTAGGTTACGGGTGCCAGTCTGACTGAAGACCGAACACAATTTAGGACAACTAACCAGAGGGTCGCCATAAGTCAACGCCAACTTGACAGCACTTAACAACAACAGGTCACTTCACTGTACTTTTCTCGCTGCTTTGACACACTTTGGGATACATGATAAAAGTGCAATGACATGCAGCTTGCTTACATAACGGGTCTTCACATCCAGCAGCACAAGTTGGTAAGCCTGGGCCATGAGCTAAGTTTGATCTGATTGGCCAAGGTATAGCTTGAATATAATATGAAGAGACTCACAGTAGTGCCACCTTGCATGAATCTGACAGAATTTCTCATGATTACTTTCATTAATTCAACTATTTGCTTGAGAAGTTTATTTTTAAGATTTTGAATGATCCGCTTCAAATACAACTGCCAAATATACAACTCTGCTCCCTCCAGTTCATAGCTTCAGGGCTCCTTCTAAACTATAAACTATCTGTTCTTATTGGCAGACTGCCAAAGCAGAAGAATAGAACCCAACAGCACAACAAAGATACCAGAAAAACAAGCGTGAGAGTTCCTGACCTAACATAAAAAACAATACGACAAGAAACGCATTTCTTCCGGGGTCTATGAAGACATTATAGCTGCTTACCGATAAATCATGATGAAACCAACTGTGAACTAACTCAAATCCCCAACCTGCTTTGGCCAGCTAAACCTTATGGGGGTCATTTCAGAAGCTCTGTTGGTGATATGGACGTCTGAAAATCGCCATTCAGACATGCAAATCGCAAAGACGTCCCCAGAGACATTTTAGAAAACCAGGTATATACACGTCCCCGGTGGAATGTCCATATCACACAGGGCATGGTGGAGGCGTGGCCTGGGGGTCCTACGGAAATGCACATTGCCATGTGATTTCAGAAAGGCCCATGCACATCTGACCCTAGCTGCTGACGCATCCATGCGTATACCTGCTCCTGACCATGAATAAATTGCAGAGAAGTGCTTGTTTCACGGCAGCAGCACTTGCAGGGGGAAGAGGAAAATGTACTTACACCGTCACAGTAATTTTTGTCAACCAAACATGCTTGTTAATTAACAGAGCTTTCATTTTATGCCCTGCCACTGCGTATCTATAGATGTGACATGGCAGGCTGGAAATGCTTGTATCCTAGCATAGATACCTTCGTTCTGAAATATCTCAGCCAGCATGTCTATATACCCACGTCTGCAGCCGTACATTCCGGGGATGTCCATATTACTAAAATGACCTGCAAACATGCACATACCTGGCTTAGCCATATGCATGGGCTCTTCTGCAGAACCGATTGCGGACATGCGCATCTTTTGGGACGGATGTGGAGTGATTTCGGAAGGCAATCACACGTGCCTCTCTTCACTGCTACTATTCCCCTGGTATTTTGGGCACTGTGATGTGGAAATCCCAGATTCTCCCTAGATGTCCCTTCCCAAATGACAGTCTACACACAGAAGACACTTTTCAAACTCATTTAGCTAGTTATATGGCAATTTATCTGAGTAAACTCATCTGTCTGCCTTCCTCAGAATGACTGAAAACTATGTGTGTGGAATTCACCACATGCTTACAGTCACTTGATTGAAAAGAGGTATTCCCAGGGGTGTTCAGATCGGGGGAGTAAAGTTGCTGTACAGATTAGAGTTTTCAGAAGTGCACATGTACTTTTTCAGCATTCTCCACCAGCAGAAGGAGGAGGTGGAAAGCCCATCAATACTTCTGTTGAAAGGAAAACTATGCACTCAATTTTCATACTTTCTTTCTTTAAGTTGTTTTTTATACCGCTTTATCTTAGAGGTCTTTGACACGTGTCCAGCAGTTGCATGGGTACAAATTGCCCATGGACTGTGGAGGTAATTTTATAAGGAGCTGCTTCAAGCTATGTGCCATCAATGTGCATAAATTATGGTATTTTAGTGATTTGCCTACATAAACATGCATTTACAGACATTAATGATGCAGTCGCTACTTTCAAAGTATGCACATTGCTCCAATGACACAAATTTTCACTGTGGGTGTGCACATAGGTGAACTTTGGGTGAAGCACACCAGATTGTGCATAAATTATAGAATCTTATATTTGATGCAGAATTTTTACAAATCTAGAAATGGGCATTCATACCAACTCTAGGATTGGAGTGATCATGCCTTAAATTAGCATGCATGTTTTACCACTTATACTAGTATTTTCTAAAGAAAAGTAGGCATCTACTTTTCTTTATAAAATAAACTTACACATAGGCGCAACCCAATGGCGGTGCAGAGCCATGTGTGGAGACTCATCACAGGGCCTCATTTGCATAGACACTGGACCTCATTTGCATAAATTTAATTTATTTTATTTTAAAATATATATGTTGCCAACTAAAATTTTAAGTGGCTTTCAAAGGAGCCCTTCACAAGCCTCTCTTTTGTCCTGGCAATGACTTAAGGGCATGTTTACTAAATATTAATGTGCATTAAGTGCCACTGCGCCACTAGAACTAAATGCCGTATTCCTGCATTTAGCGCACGTTAACATTTGTGAATGCGCATTAACTTTTAAGCGTGCCTCTTAATGAGTATCTGAAGACTACTTGCATTGGCAGTGAGGATAAAGAAAGATTACCAGATTTCTAAATTACTCCAGTGGCAACTGCCACGAAATACTATAAGCCCTGCTCATTTAGAACCCATAGCAAACCTGCCATAACGTAACAGCACTACCAGGACTCACAAAGCACCAAACCCTACCTATCAAAAGGCAACACTGCAAACATTAAACCAATACATCTCAGAGAATACCAATACATCTTCTAGTGGGGAAAGAGAACAAGTGGGAACTGTCTCATAGAAACCACATGAACAGAATACTGCAGCTCCATTATACATGCAAAACATAGACCATCACCAAACACAGAACAAGGGATCACAATTTAGAAATATGAAGACAATAATTAAACTGGGAATCCCAAAAGCCAAACTTGGAATGTGCAACAACAATAGAGAAATAAAGCTATAAATGAATTTCCTCTTGTACTAAACAAAACACAAATACCTTAATGATGCACATTTCCCAGAGCTGACATATTCCAATTAATAAATTCAAAATAAAATAATATTTTTCTACCTTTTTGTTATTTGGGCACTTTATTTTACTGTCGCAACTAGCCCAGTCGCTTTCTTCTATTTTCTTTGTGTCTTTTGCTAACTCTCTATTGTCTGCTGTCCATTTCTCCTTTCTCCTTTCTCCTCTCTTCTGTTTTTTTCCATTCTGCTCCAACATGTGGATCTTTCCCCTTTTGCTCTTTCCTCTCTTTTTTTCTTTATTCCTTTTTCTTTCACTCAAATTTCACCCCTCCATCCTCATTCCCCACATACTCATCCAATACCCGACCACTCATAGATTTTTCTTCCCTCTCACACAAAATCTTTTCCCCTCTACATCCTCATTCCCCAGCCCCATCCCCTTCTAGTCTTCCCCCAACATCAGCTCCCTTCTAGTTCCAGCCCCACCCAGCATCTGCTTCCTTCTAGTCACATTCTACCATCCCCCCACATCAGTCCATTTCCAGTCACAGCCCTCCCATCAGCCCATTTCCAATCCCAACTCCTCCATTAGCCATTTCCAGTCCTATCCTAGCCCCCAACAGCCCATTTCAAGTCCTAGCCCCCAATCAGCCCATTTCCAGTCCTAACCATCCATCAGCCCTTTCCAGTCCTATCCTAGTCCCCCCATCTGCCCATTTGCAGTCCTATCCTAGCCCCCATCAGCCCTTCAAGTCCTAGCCCCTCCATCAGCCATTTCCAGTCCTAGCCCCTCCATCAGCCCATTTGCATTCCTATCCTAGCCCCCCATCAGCCCTTCAAGTCCTAGCCCCCCATCAGCTCATTTCCAGTCCTAGCCCCCCTATCAGCCCATTTCCAGTCCTAGCCCCACCATCAGCCCATTTGCAGTCCTATCCTAGCCCCCCATCAGCCTATTTCCTTTCCTATCCTAGCCCACCATCAATCCATTTCCAGTCTTAGCTCTCCATCAGCCATTTCCCATCCTAGGCCCCTTCCCCCCCAAAGAGCCCCACACCTGTCTGACCAGCATCAGAGGGAGCCAGGGAGGGCTGAGACCCCGGCTCACCTCTGTACAGCCGCCGGAGTTAAAATCCGCTGGTGGGCTGAGTACCAGGAAACAGGAAATGCCCTTTAACCTCCAGCGCACCATCGGGCTACACAAGAACACAGCTGCCAGAGTGAAAGAAAACACCACTTCAGCAGCTGTGCAGAGGTGAGCTGGAGCCTCAGATCTCCTCAACTCCCTCTGAAGCCAGCCCTGCTGGGAGTCAAACAGCACGTCTGGGATGAAATTGGTACAGGATCCCCTGAAGCACGGGGACCTGTGCGAACAATATTCCCGCACAAAGGACAGGCTGTCCCTGCTTACACAGGTACCAGCACTGCCTTATAAAATTACCCTCCACGTGCCCGAGGAAGCTGCTTAAAACTGCCACCAAATGTACTTTATCTCTGACCTAACTCTATCATTTATGAGGCAAGAAGATAAATTTTACCTGTGTACCCTTGACTCTCCATTCCTCAGATGACTCTTCTTGTTTTGCCATTGTATAGAGGCTGGGCCCACTTGTCAATCTAGGAGCAGAGGGTGGCTCTGTCTATGATTTTGGAGGGAAGAATAAGTGCCTTGTTTCCAAGAGCCTGAAGGGGGGCTCAGTACAGCCTGGAAGACTTCCTCCTTGATAGCCAGTTTTGATCAGCAGCTAAGATTAGCCCTAGCTATAAGCTCATCTGAAGGAGAAGAGCTGAATAAGACCCAAAGACGATTGTGGATGGAAGATCAGTCTGAAAGATCTGGGAGCAGAAGAGTCTGAGGCTCAATGCCTGGAATCCAGGTGCCTAAAAGAGCATCCTCAATGTCAGTGGATGGAATTCAACTCTCAAATGCATCCCTCTCATGGCTAAGAAAACATGAACGCACATTTTAGACAGGTCATTTAGATGCAATCGGGGACATCGAAGTCCAAACATCCAAAATTTCATGGGAGCAGCAACAGAGAAGGAGGGCACAGGTCCCCACCATAAAAGACAGAGGTCTCTGGCAAGAGAAAAGGAAACAGGATATGCAAAATACTGGGTCGGAACCTGCACATGTATCTCTCACCATGTACACGTCCCGGCCTGCCATTTTGTAACAGGTAGCGGCCCTGCAGCTAGGTAAAAGGCTCCTCTATTTACTGGAATGCTTTTTTGAAGGATCAAAAATTATTGGGGGTGTGAGAGGGCATTTTGCTGTTCTCTGTACCGTGGTTAGACTGCTGAAACGAGCACTTTCCAGATGGCTATTCATTCCTAGGAGCAGGTATAGACATGGACTTGTCCACAGGCGGAGTAAGATGCGCAGCACCGTTCTAAAATCAAGTGCACAGGTGTATCTTTTTGGAACACCCCAGACACGCCTCTACCATGCCCCCATGAAACATAGACCTGATCATGCGAGATGTGTAAATCCAGGGCTTTCTAAAATGGTTGTTGGGACGTGGCTGTGATTGGTATACGTGAAGGGGCATTTCCAGACATGCAAATCACAAATGGAACTTCTAAAATGATCCCATGAGTGTTCAGGTGGAAGGAACCTGTTTCTGAGGGGCATAGGGCCATGCATTCATTAGCATGCTTTAAGAGGTTTAGTAAGCACAAAATTGATTGTACATGCATAAACCTGCAAATTAACACATGCTCAATTGATCTGTTTGCATTAGCATGTTCTAACATGCGTACAAAATGTTATTAAATGTGCAAAAACAAACTAAAAAAACATGAAAATCAGAAAAAAATTGTAAAATCCAAAAACAACCCACATTTTTTGGGGCCATTTACAGCCCTAAGAAGCATTACCACCTCCTTTTCTTTGCTTCTTTCTCTTTGCCCTAGCGTCCCTCTGGCTGTTACCAATCACCTTGAGATCATCAGACATTATTGACCGGGAGATACATTTCCCAATGGGACGTCCAAGTGCAATCTCGGATGTCAAAGCCAGAACGTCTGAAAAAAAAGCAGGCACGTACAAGTTCAGGCACCATTTCGAAAACGTGGATGTGCCTGATAAGCACGCATATCAAACATCTACATAGACCTCCCCAAGAGAGTATTTCAGAAGCAAGATGTTTAATAGCATAATGGTTATGGTAATGGTTTAACAGCAGAGTGGTCAGGGTTCAAATCCCAGTCTGGGTCTTTGCTACTCACTTAATTCTCCATCTTCTCTACAGTCTGGTCAAAACAAGAACTTTTCTGATATCTATTCATACGTGGAGCAGATATAAATATTGACGTGCCTGCAAACATCTCTGACATTTCTGAAATCAAACAGAGACGTGTAAGCACAATGCCACTCCCCAGGCATGCCTCCACCACACCCCTGAGCCTACTTGGAAGTCCCTGGATGAAATGTGCAGGGGTATCTATAATAAAATCTGTTTGACTGCCAATTTCACACCGGTTTGTTTGGTACTTTCTAGGTGCTGTTGCTCTCTTTTGGACCCCGTCCCTGCACCGGAGACATCTGCAAATGTCATTTGTGGAATGGCTACAGAGATGTGTCTGTGATTTCAATGTCCAAATCACAACTATACCTTTTAAAATGACCCTCTAAGAGAAAGATACTGGGGTGATGATATGCTCCAAGACTCAAGAACAATCTCAAGAGAATGGTTTCATAGCAAGATGGTGGATACTATGAATACATTCCCAGAAAAGGGGTGAAGACAAAAAGTGGTAACAGAATTCAAGAAAGCAAAGAACAGGCATAGAAGATCCCTATTGGCAAAAGAATGGTAACACAATACTGGCTTTCTCCACAGCGTTATTTCCAGGAGGGCAATGGGGTAACCTGCACAGAATGGCAGCTACAACTCTAAACAGCAGTAGTTGCATCAGGGCTCCAAAAAAGCATTCGGGTAGTCTATTGTAGTAAATGATGTTGGGCATACTTGGGTCAGATACAGGAAGAGGGTTAAGAGGTCATGACAAAGGCATGGGCAAGATAGGAACTGGTTCTAGGTCGCATTTGGGAAATGAAACGCACATTGACCCAAAGTAAATGAATCTCAACTGGATAGGTGCAGTGGGTCATTTGGTCTTCATCTGCCCCAATTCACTGTCTTACTAGAAAATAATGTATGAATTACTTTTGTGTAGCATCAAGGAATATAATTGTAACTGGAAAAACACAGTTAAAAAAACTGATAGCCTATGTCCTAACCTACATCTTCTTCAGGAGGAAATCCTTAATTGGACCACAAAACATACATAAGCCCAGCAGTTGGTCCCCTAGCCAAATCATATAATGAGGTATTTAAAGATCACAGATCTATCCAGTCAGCAGTAATAAATAGAAGGAACCTTATCTCGTGCAATAATTTTGTACTGCTCTGTGGGTGGAATTAAGGAAATGCAAATTGCTTGAAACGTCTGCAGTCCCTCCAAGATGCTGATTCTTACTTGCAACAGCATACCTTTGGGCTCATATATATTTATCAACAGCATGTTATTTGTAACTGTAAAGTCTGTAAAATGTTTAGTAAATTATTAAAGCACGCGTGGTTGGCCTTCAGAGATCATGCGGTCGAGATCATAGTGACATAACCACAATATCAAAGGTATTCAGATAGCCAAGCTAGTCACTAGCAAAGCACTGCTTGAGACCTCGTAAAGCAACTGATCTGCATTTCAATTGACATACATTCAATGAGCAGATTTAACACAGTAGCAATACAGTTTAAACAGCTATAAAATCACTGGGTTCGGAACAAGAGAAGCAAAAATATTTCTGGCTAACAAAAGCAGAAGAAAGCGCTGATTAATGTCTGATTAATCAAATGTGTGTCTGATGAACTGAGAAGGACTCAAAGGACACATTATTGAACTCTGTACATTCTTGTGCTGATTTAAAATATTTGAACTGATGAGTATCTTTGGTACAGAGGAGACTGAGAGACCCCTTTTTAATAATGGCCACGAAGGTTTTGCACTTAACTTGCGTTACAAACCAGCATGTTCCTTGCAGCGTATGCACAACCGAGTACGCTAACATGTGGTGCATTTAGCATGGATGCGCCTCATAATATCCATAGATGAGTCGTTAGATGCACTTGTGCTAATTGCCACACTGTCATGAACACTTGGCAATTGCCCTCATGCTAATGGCAGCGCTCCTGTCGTTCTCCACTCCATCACACCACCTATGCTTAACATGTACTTTAACGCCTGGTCGCCGGCATTCCCAGCTGCTGCGCATTAAAAGACATAATAACTGGCTGTCAGGTTTTAGTAGAAGGACCCCTTAGTTGTAGAAGGTGCACTATGCAGACTTACTGCTGTATCCTTCCGGAAATGTGCAGCGCTATACAGGCTTTTATAGACAGTCTCACAGTAACTAGACGCATGGAAAATTCAGGGTTGGCATCAAACTAGACACAATTTAGCTTATTTGTACATGTTAGTGTGTACTATTTGCAACCATGCCCCTAGGAATAACACGAGTGCTGCAGCAAATAGCATGCGCCAATATTTACTAGACGTAGCCCTTGAAGTGGGTGGAGCCACCATTTGGGATGCAGGGAAAGCATATATCAGAGGTATCTTAATACAACTTAGAGTGAAGAAGAAAAGGGAGAAGGAGGCAGAGCAAAGCTGACTGATAAGCCTGATACAGGAACTTCAGGCTAAACGGGAGGGCAAAGGGGCAAAGGGTCTATCATCTACTGTGCAATGCATGGACTCAGCTTAACGTGCTAGATACGGAACGGATGGAAAGGTTGTTAAGGGCTACCAAGAGGTCTTACATGGAAAGTGGGAATAAGGTGAGGAAATTGTTAGCGTAGCAGCTCAAGAAACGGAGGGAGGAACGGCTGGTGGCTGAAATACATCAGCCGGGAGGGTAGTGGGTGCACGTGAAAGCGGAAATTTATGAGGAGTTTAGGAGGTTCTACGAGAATCTTGAGCCCCTGCTCAAGTGGCTCAATATCTTGAGAAGATAGGCTTGCCTAGATTGGCAGGGGACGAGGCAGAGGCGTTGGGGAGGACTGTACAACCAGAGGAGGTATTAAGGGCTATAAAACCCTTCCACGGGGGAAGGTGACGGGATAGGATGGGTTCCCCGCCGAATACTATCAAGCAGTAGCAGGAGAGATTGCTCCCCTAATGGCGAGGGTTTTTTCAGGGGCCCTCCGTGGGGAACGGCTCCCCGGGTCTTTTGCGCAAGCAAATATAATTGTCCTTCCAAAGGAGGGAAGACCACGGGAGCACTGTGGCAGCTATCAGCCGATAGTGCTAATAAACTGTGATGCAAAGATATTTGCCAAGGTGCTCGCCCTCAGATTGGAATGGGTTTTGCCCCAATTAGTACACCCGGATTCAGTCAGGGATTGTAAAAGGAAGGGTGATATCTGACAACGTACGTCGGGCAATCAATTTGCTTCACATAATGAGAGAGAGAAAGGAAAAGATGCTGTGTGTGGCATTAGATGCCAAAAAGGCATTCAATAGGATGAAGTGGATTTTTCTTTTTGCGATGCTGTATCGCTTGAATGTGGGTGAGGGGTTCAAGATGGGGTAAAGGCACTTTATACAGCCACAAAAGCATGAGTGCTGGTAAACGGGCAGTGTTCCAAGGAGTTTCAGCTATACAGAGGGACACAGCAAGGTTGTCCATTGTCCCCAATGTTATTTGCAATAGTTATCGAGGCTTTAGTAGAGTAGGTGAGGGAAAATGAAAAGATATGCCCAATAAGGGTGAGAGGGGTGGAGCATAAAATTTTGCTATATGCGGATGATACCCTGATATTCATGTCTAAACCTGAAAAATCAGTGCCAGAATTAATGTCTAAGTTGGACGCTTTTGCAAAAATGTCGGGGTTCAAAGTAAACCTGTCTAAAATGGAGGCTCTGTCCCTGTGAGGTCTGCGACACCAGGAGATACCGGACTTTCCATTTCAATGGGTGAAAGGACATCTTAAGTACCTGGGGGTCAGGATATCGGAGGACCCAATGGAATTGTTTGGGGGTGAACTATACACCCTTAATAAGTAGGATTGGGGAGGAGATGGACAAATGGGGGGGGGGGGCACTCCACTTGAGCTGGATGGGTAGGGTTGCTGCGCTGAAAATGAACATAATCCCCAAATTTCCATTTTTGTTTGCCCAGCTCCCAATTCCCCTAGAGATGGCAAAAATTGGGGCGTGGGAGAGGAGGCTTGTTAAATTCACGTGGGGGAAAAAGAAAGCCAGGGTTGGGTTGGGGAGGCTGGTTAAATCCAGGGAGGAAGGGGGGGATTAGATTTCCTTCCTTGAAGTGGTATTACAGGGCAGCAGTGCTCAGGGCTTTGAGAGATCACTATCATCAGGGCCAAGAGGCTGCATGGGTGGAAACAGAGAGAGCGATTCTGACTCTGAAATTGATCTTCAAGTGGGTGGGAGGGGAGGGGGTGGGGCGGTGCAGGAGGAAGCTGGAAGGGGCTCCAGAGAGGCAACCGTTTCTCAAGGCTTTGAGGTTAGTGGTCAGGGGAGAAAAGAAAAGGAGGGCGATGCCAGCCATGCTTAGTGAATGGACGAAGTTAAATGATATATATCCCTTCTCAGTGGGGGAATTTAGTGTGTTATGACAGGACCTGAGGGTAGCGGGAATGACCCGCTTCAGAGATCTGATGATGAGCATGCAGGAGGAAGAGGGGCGTATTGGGAGACGGATGCCTTTCTTCCAGTACTTCCAGCTCCGGTATTTTGTCTCATTTCCAGATGTTATGCGAAACCTGACGAGGTCCAGCACATATTTGGAGAGGGTATTGTATAAAGGGGGGAAGGCAAAGGGGTTGTTAGCAAAGTTATATAAACCCGCTTGGGGGAGATAGAGCAGGAAAGGGGGCCCACATGGAGGGGGGGGGGCGGTGGAGAGGGCAACCGCTTGGTGCAGATACGTGGATGCATATTCGGACAGACACAGTTTCAGATAGTGCACAGAGCTTATAGCACCCCGATGCATCAGTATAAGGCAAAAAGGAAGGAGACCCCCCTGGGCTGGCGAGGTTGTGGGGAAAGAGGCACTTTCTTCCATATGTGGTGGGGGTGTCCAGTGATTAAAATCTACTGGGAACAAGTTAGAAGGGAAACAGGGAGGATAGTGGGAAGGCAGGTAGCCGATGACCCAGTGGAAGTGTTATTGGCGGTACCTGGGAGAGGGCCATGCTAACACAAAAGATGCTATTAGCAGACAGAGTGGTGGTGGCATGGAGGTGGAAATCAGTAGTTGGCCCTACTATGGAGAACTGGAGGGGTAAAGTGGGGGAGGTTCTGAGATTTGATCATATATCATATAGCATTAAAAGGGCAGGAGAAGCAATACAAGAAAATATGGGGCACATACCTTAAGAGCCTGGAGGAGGTTACACCTCAGTAGGATGAGGAGGGAGAATCAGAGAGGGAGTAAAAGAGCTGCGACTGTGAGCATATAATGAGCCACGCAAGTTATCAGTTATCAGTTATAATGTATAAGGCAATGGGAGTTCTGGGTTTTGAACATGTGTTAATGCAATTGAATGGATACCGTGTAAACTGTCAGTTTGGAATATGAGACTTGGGAGTTGATGTATATATGTTGGTGAAATGTGAAGAGAGGGTTTAAGACGGGCAACATTTTGCTGTAGGGGAGATGCTGAGGGTATAATGGTGTGAAAGAAATGGACTACCAATGGGGAAGGGATCAGGCGCACTGATGTGACGAAGGTGGGGACAGAGAAAGGGAAGGGAGGGTACAAAAGGTGGTTCATATAATATGGGAAAGTGTTGAGTTGCCTGTATATTCATATTCCACAATTAATAAAAATAAGTTCATTAAAAAAAAATAGCATAAAATAAAATAAAAAAAATCACCTGTCTGCCAAAAAGGTGCCATTATTCCAAAATCACAGCCCTTATATAAGCCCTTAAATAAGCAAAAATAAATGCAATACTATGAAGACCATCAAAGGCCTACTGCAACAAATATGCTATCAAATGTTTACTAAAGAGCAAGTAACAGGCCAGTGCCCTGAGATTTACAGAAATGTATTCTAAAGTACCAGCCAAGCAATAAAGAAAGCTCGTTCATGTATACTGGTCGATTGGAAATGCTTTACTGCAGGGATAACCAACAAATAAGACCCTTCTGTCTACAAGGACCTGAGAGAGCATTGAATGTTTAAATCAGCACATATACTAAAAGGAGTCTCACTATGTAGAAAAGGTCTTAAACACTAAAGTCAGAACCTTAAAGCAGACTAGCAGCAAGTGGAAGTTAAACGGTACAGGAGTTATATGTTCATACTTACTGACACCAGTCAAAAGACATGCTGCAGCATTTCAGACCAACTGTGTTGGCTTAGTAGAAACCTTAGACAAACTCAAATATAGTGTTTTGCAATAATCAGCTGGGAAATAACAACTAACTGTAAAATCAATAGAAAATGCTCTAAACCGAAAAATTGCAGCTTAAAGAAAGTTTTTGTTACAACAATACTGATTTGATCCCCCATAATAAGACAGGAATCAAGTCTAACTCCTAAAATGTGTAACTGCCTAAGCATAGGGAGCTTACAGGCATTCGGTCTCAAAGAAGAGAGAAGCTCTGGTGGGCTTTTATTGTGAACTGCCTTGATGCATTCACCTGGGTGGTATGTTGTTGTTGTTAAGTGCCGTCAAGTCAGTGTCGACTCATGGCGACCCTCTGGATAGTTGTCCTAAATTGTGTTCGGTCTTCAGTCAGGCGGCTCACTGTTGACTAACTGGCACCTGTAGCTGCTGTTATTGTATCGATCCATCTCATTGCTGGCCTTCCTCTTTTGCGTTGACCTTCTATCTTGCTAAGCATGATGTCTTTCTCTAATGATCTCTCTCTTCGCATGATGTGTCCAAAGTATGAAAGTCAAAGTCTTGTCATCTGAGCTTCTAAAGCAAGCTTAGGTTTGATCTCCTCTAGTACTGACTGGTTTGTTCTTTGGGCAGACCATGATATACACAGTATTCGTCACCAGCACCATCATTCAAAGCCATCACTTTTCTTCCTGTCTATATTTTTCACTGTCCAACTTTATATCGTGTGAAATAAAGATAAAGACACTTCAACCTAAAAATAAAATCTGTGTCTTTGCAACATTCAGGACTAACTTATAATGGGCATCCAATCATTAACAGTATGTAAATAAAGATCCACAAAAACAGAAGCAGAAATGAAGCCATCACTGACTGGAACCAAAAACTGCAGATCATCTGTGCACAAGACATCTGAGACCCAGACCAGAAAACAATTGGCAAAGAGAAACCATATTGAATGATGAGGTACTGCAGATAGAATGGATTCCCGTAATACTCCTGAAAGAAAAGAAAACCATGTCGAGGAATCAGCAGCACATCTAACCTGAAGATTCAAACCAACATAGAACAACTCCACCTACCCCAACCTCCACCAATGGGCTAAGTAAAACAGGGTGATTAAGAGTGCCACATGCTGCTGAAATATCAAGTGAAATCCAAAAATATACATTTCCTGATTCAAATGCTCTCCATACAAAATCTAAATTGGAAAGCAAAAGAGTTTCCATTCCATAAAAAGATCTAAAACCAAACTGATAAGGATCCGATATATTATGCTAACCAAAACATCTTGCAGCTGAAGACAGAATATCTTCTCCAGTGCCTTAGATAATAAGGGTAGAGAAAAAATAGGCTGGCAACTAAAAGGATCTTTATAATTCAACCGCCCATTTATTTTTTTAACACTGATCAAATATCTGCAGACTTGAAAGAAGGATATACAGCCTGAGATACTCTGTTTAGCAGCAGCTCAATGCCGGTACCATTAGAGCTAGTAGTGCTATAGATCGTTACTATGGCAACCTAGCCACATCCCTACAGCCTGCTAGAGGTACAGAGAAAGAGATGGATTCTGCATTGGAGATATGAGTCAGCCACAAAAGAAATAATCACGTCATCTGCTATAGTGCCAATAGCTTACAACTACAAGTAATCTGTGGCAGTCCATGTGGAAGCCGCAAGGGTCTAACATTCCATTCTGTTATCATTACATTACAGTAGAAGATAGGTTATGATCCTGCCAACATTTGCACCAAGCAGCTCAATGATGTACGGGAGTCTTCCACCAGTGTTCCATGTGGACAAGGATTGGTGCTTAAATAGCAATTGAAAGGGTCCTTTTGAAGCACCATCTACAATGGCAGAAACACCAGCGGAGGACTCCCTCGCAGCTTCGAGTACATAACAGATCATGTGAAATTATGTGTGCTCTTGTTAGCATGCATATTTGGAGGCGTCTATGCCCCCAGTTTTATAACAGTAATTTTTGGTGTGTATAGCATTCTTTGCATGTGAAAGATGCTTTAAAAAATACCCCCAAAATATCAAGCTGTACAAACACAGTGATGGATGTGATGTGAAAAACTGAAAGAATTTGTCTAAGTGCATCTGCAATATGGAGAAGTAGCCTAGTGGTTAAAGTAACCCAAGAAATCTGGGTTTGATTCCCACTGGCACTTCTTGTGACATTGGGCAAGTCACTTTATTCTCCACTGCCAATGAAGAAAAGGCCTCAAAATCTACTTCAAGTCATACCTTACCAAGAAAACCCAGAGGCTGCTGAGTTAACATTGACTTGACAGCACTGTAAAAAAAAAAAACCATCTGAGATGGTGGATGAAATTGCATCAGAGGCTGTGGAAAAAAGATATATTTTTGATTTCTGTTGTAGGCATTATTTACATTTCATTTAGAAATACAGTGATGACTTATAACTTTGGAAATTATTGGGTCAATATTCATCCTGTGGCAGACAGTGGCTGTCTTTTTCTGGGTATCCGGCTCATATCCAGGTGGCTGCCATCTGGATTGAGCTGCTGTCCAGATAGCATTTAAGACAGCGTCCTTGCTATTGTTAGTTATCCAGAGAGTGGCGTTAAAATTCACTGCTATCCAGATAATCTGTGTCTCACTCCAACTGTGCCGCCAGACAAGACCAGCACTACTAGATAGGCCAATGCTCTGAGATTTAAGACTAATAAGATAAAATATTTTTTCACTCAACACATAATCAAACTCTGGAATTCATCACCAGAGGATGTAGTAAAAATTGTTAGCGTAGCTAGGTTTGAAAAGGTTTTGATAAGTTCCTGGAGGAAAAGTCCATAAATCATTATTAAAGAGGACCAGGAAAATCCACTGCTTATCCTGGGATAAGCATTGTGGAACCTGTGTGCCTTTTTGGGAACCTGTCAGGTACTTGTGACTTGAACTGGCTGCTATTGCCAACAGGATGCTGGGCTTGATGGACCTTGGTCTGACCCAGTATGGCGCATTTTATGTTCTCGTAGCGCCAAAGTGGTCTGTAATATCTGTCACAGTAGAAAGTAGAAAGGGAAAGAAGCTTCACTTTATGCAAAGTGTAATTGTAAAGCAACTGAAATGTAGGGGAATGAGTGTGTGTCTTTTTGGAAAAAGGTGATGACATGATCTACAGACCTCTAATAGAATCATAAGAGCTGGATAAAGATCAAGGAGCCTATAAGGCAGACCAAACACAGTTTGGGACAGCTATCCAGAGGGTTGCCACGAGTCAGCATCAGCTCTTACCGTATTGCTGGGCAGACTGGATGGACCATGCTGGTCTTTATCTGCCATCATTTACTATGTTACTATGACTCAACGGCACTTAACAACAACAGCTTATAAGGCACATTTTACAGTCGGACATCCAAGTGCAATCTGGGACGTCAAAGCCAGAACATCTGAAAAAAAGGAGGCACGTGCAAGTTCAGGCACAATTTCTGAAATGTGGATGTGCCCGATATATGGACGTCTATAGAGACATCTACATAGACATCCCAACAACAGCACCTCAGAAGATAGAAGTCTACTAGCATAATGGTTAAAGTAGTGGGTTAGGAGCAGGCTGGTCAGGGTTCAAATACCAGTATGGGTCTTTGAGATCTTAGACACTTAACTCTCTGGATGTTTTAAAGCCAAAACCAGCCCTTTCCTGGTGCCCATTCATGCCTGCAGACCCCCCAACATTCCTGAAATCAAACTGAGACATGCAAGTCCATTGCACCTTCCCAGAAAAGCCTCACCACATCCCCTTGCATACTTGGACATCCCTGCACTGGAGACATCTGTGGACATCATTTACGGAATAGCTACAGAGACGTCTCTGTGATTTCAATGTCCACGTGCACGTCTTCAGACATTCTAAATCACGAGTAAGCCTTTTAAAATGACCCTCTATGTATTCAGGGGCCTATTTATTAAATCATGTGATGTGTTTAACACAGGTTTTAATGCCTGCTAACATGGAGCTCAGAAAACAGTTAACATGCAGGACCGGTGTTACACATGCTGGGGTCCAGGGCAGAAATTCAGGAAGGGGCCCACAGCCTACCAGCAGGCTGTTCTTTCTACACAGGCTTGGTATGACTCTGGTTGCATTCCCCCCCACCCCAAGCATTGGCTCTATTAATGTGTCGTGGTAACAGAATGCATTAATTGCTGCAGTAAACACCTAATGCAGAATTTCATGTAGAGGGCAGGGAGTGGGTGGTGAGGTATCCCTTGCAGTATGCACTGGTGTGGTTGACATGCATTAACTACTAAAATAGCACATAGCGTAGAATAGTTAACTATACCTCTAGAGGCACAGTTAACTGCATTCCATGTAGTCGGCCACTTTGTTATCGTGTGGCAGTGATCATGGGGCTACCTACCTGACTGTGTGCAAATGTCCCTAGATGCAGAGTTTGGATATCCACCCTTTGAAGAGAAAACCTATGGCTTTAGTCATTGAGTGGCAGTGCGGTTGCCTAGGTGCTTGACAAATGGTTCAAAAACTGGTTGGCAAGAGCCTTTATGTCGGATATCTTTTACTTTATGGGAGCGTGACACATGCACTTTCCCCATGTGACAAATTAGCTAAGAACATTACAGAACCCCTCTTCAGGCTTCTCAAAGAAAATCTGAATTAGCATGAAGTGCAAGCCTGAAATCCTAATATACTGTATTCTGTGCTGTAATTTCATATTATAAAATCTCTTAGTAGATCATCTTTTTCAGACATTTTAAAAATGAAATATCAAATCCATTAGAATGAAGATGTACATTTAGAGAGAGAAATAGGGAAACAGTGACTGTAGTCCCTGGGTAATCATGGGCTCATGATGGCTGTCTAACTAAAGCAAAATTAAATATTTCTGATTAGAGATAGCCAGGATTTTTCAAACTAATGAAAATTCCCATCGGAACTTTTTGAAAGAAGTCACAATCCAGAAAGGATCCGAAAAGAGTGAATCACTGGAAATTCAGTCTAAAACTCGTATACATAAAGTGTATCATTACAATACTGTAGAAATGACTTCTTGTGGCTATTCCTGGAAGGATTCTCGACCTCTCAGTAATTCTGAGAATATTCGGCTCTGATTTCTTGCACCCTTCTCAAGTGGCTTGTAGTAGGAATGTACGTTGATGGAGTATTGACAGAGACAGAGCTAGACAGAGAATAGGAAGAAAATACAGTACTGTAAGGCTATGAGGATGTCATCCTTTCTTGTGAACTTGAAACTGGACCACTTATAAAGCAGGATTAAGGTAACCTGATAGATAGCCATTTAAGTCAGTGCTATCTTTTTAAAATAGTCTTGTAAAAACTAACTAGATACTGTAACCTATCCAGTTATGCACATTAACATCCAAAATTAAGGTGTGTTAGGTACACAATTTTTACATTAACCCGTTTTAGACAGCTCGCATATTCTTTCTCTGTTCTGGATGATTTATTAGATTTGTTACACTCAAACAACTATGAAATACCGGCAATAATAAAAATATATTAAAACTTTGCAGAAAATAGAAGTTTCACATAGTGCATGCTATTCATAAACTGGTCCTTTAGTATATTGTCCGTCTTCAGAAAAGATAGGATTCACTTCCAATATTCATTGACATAAACATACTGTAGGATACTACTGAAACTGCAGTTTTCATTTAAAACACTTTATTATGATATAATAGTTTGTCAACAGTCCATTCTGACAGCGGAATATGATACATGTGAAAATACTTCTGATGCAGTGCGTCGATATTGCACCATTGAAACACCTAGAACAGAATGCTTGACAACAATTAGTTTCGACAACATATTAGCCCAACATATTAGCCCAACGTATGAAAAACATACAAGGCCAATATACACACCAATAACTCTGACACTAAGTAACTTACAGTTATCTAAACCTATTTTCTAAAGTCTACAAATATTTTTATTTGCAAAATAGTAGCTATTACAGCATTATAAGCTACTTACTATTTTTTGTGATCTTTTTATGTTGAGCCACCAGTACCGTCAAAATCAACAAACTTCGAATACCTATTAAACTAACTAGATCTCAGATAAAAAATCTGTATATAACGCTTTTTGACATAACGATAATAGCTAAACATAGTTCCATTGAATTTATAACCATTAATTAGTAAACAGTTGAGTAGTAAAATGTTCCCTGTAAAATAGTTATCTCCAAGTTATAATGCCCTGTTGAATGTAATTTCAGTTTGTTCAATGTAAACCGCACTGATGCAGAATAGCGCGGTATATAAGAGAATGTAAGAGAATGTAAATAGTAAGTATGGAAACCTTATGTATTGTGGCGCGCCCGCCCCCACTAGGCGGTCTCCTAGTAGGGACGGGCGTCCATCTTGTATCCCTTTATCTCAAAGGTGTAGTTGTGTATTTAAAGTAGACCAAGTGGATGTTAAAGCACACAGGAATTTTATTGGGTTCCTCTAGGTCAGCTTGGTAACAGTCTTTGAAGAAGCTTTCACACTCAGCAAAAGAAACAAGGATATTTTCTCCAAAATAAAGTAAATGCAAACAGGGTGTTTCAGTGGAGTTATTTACAACAAACTTCTTTCCCTTTTCCTTTAAGAGATTTCTTACTTCAGAATTAACAATGGTACTTGTAGCTAAAGCATACAACCGAGATCAGTAATGCTGCCAGCTCCCTTTTAGCTGCTTGCAGTGAAAACAGTCCTCAGCTGAGTAGCACAGAACTTGATTGCACTATCCACTTTCCTTTAGCAGGCAACCCATGTAATTCAACATAAGATTCCTTTTTCCTCTCTTTCACTCTTCCAGCTGTAACAAACTGGTAACTGCCTTCTGAACTCTTCCCAATACTTTGCTTCCTTTACTCAGCAGCAACACATATAGCACATTCCATTTCAGAGCAGGTGGAGCTCGGGTCATCCTCCCTACAATCCACCTCCATGCTTTCTTCTGAGCTGCCTGATGGGGAAACTTGGAAATGTTCAGGTACTTTAAAGTTTATGTCCTTTAAAAGCTTAAACAGCCTATCCCATTGCACTGCCCTCCCTTCCTTTGGAAGAACACTAGCAGGCTTTTCTTGTTCAGCTTTCTTTATAAAACCCTTCTTTCTGTTCTGGGTTTTTGCAGGTATAATCCTCTCCTCAGAATCTGAGCAAGAGTCATAAGCATTAGCTTTCTCTGTTTTCTTTCTCCTACCTTGGAGCTTTAAAAAGGAGATAGAGCAGCTTTTAAACTAGATATTAGGGGAAAGCCGACAGTCGCCCAAGAGCGGATGGTTCGGAAGAATGTATCCTTGGAGGATACTACCAAAAGCAGAGAGGTTCCAAAAAAGAGTAAAGTAGCCCAAATGCCCTCAAGTATGGAGCAGACAGAGCTTAAAGATCCCAATTTACCCATGTCTAACAATAGCCAAATTAACATGAATAAAATACATTCTCTAAAATGCTTGCATGCAAATGCGAGAAGTCTAAAGAATAAGATGGGAGAGTTAGAATATATAGCACTAAATGAAAGGTTAGATATGATTGGAATATCAGAGACATGGTGGAAGGAGGACAACCAGTGGGACACTGTGATACCTGGGTACAAACTATATCGTAATGATAGAGCTGATCAAATTGGTGGAGGGGTTGTGCTCTATGTTAGAGAGGGCATTGACTCAGAAAGGATTAAAGTTTTGCAGGAAACAAAATCTGCTGTAGAATCTATATGGATTGAAATTCCATATAAAAGGGGGAAGGCAATGGCAGTGGGGGGTGTACTATCGAGCACCTGGCCAGAATGACCAAATGGATGATGAAATGCTCAAAGAAATCAAGGAAGCCAAAAGTTACAGCGCAGTAATAATAATGGGTGATTTCAATTACCCCGGTATCAACTGGGTCAGTGTCACGTCAGGACATGCTAGGGAGATAAAGTTCCTAGATGAAATAAATGACTGCTTCCTGGAGCAGCTGGTTCATGAACCGACCAGAGGGGAAGCCATATTAGACCTAGTCCTTAGTGGAACACCAGATCTAGTGCAAGAGATAAGGGTGTTGGGGCCACTTGGCAATAGTGATCATAGCATGATCGCCTTTGATTTAATTAGTGGAGGAGGGATAGTAAGGAAATCCACAGTACTACCTTTTAACTTTCGAAAGGGAGACTATGATAAAATGAGGAAAACAGTTAAGAAAAAACTAAAAGGAGCAGTTGCAAAGGTTAAAGACGTACATCAAGCTTGGGTGTTGTTGAAAAATACTATCTTGGAAACCCAGACCAGCTGTATTCCATGCTTTAAGAAAAGTGGAAGGAAGTCCAAAAAACTGCCAGCATGGTTTAAAGGTGAGGTCAGAGAGGCTGTTGTTTCCAAAAAAGCATCTTTCAGGAAATGGAAAAAAGAGCCAAACGACGAAACCTGGAAACAGCACAAGCACTGGCAAGTCAAATGCAAGGCATTGATAAGGCAGGCAAAGAGAGAATTTGAGAAGAAGCTTGCTGCGGAAGCAAAAACGCGAAATAAAGACCTTTTCAAGTACATTCGTAGCAAAAAACCTGTGAGAGAGTCAGTTGGCCCATTAGATGATAAAGGGGTTAAAGGAGCACTAAGAGGCGACAAGGCGATAGCGGAGAGACTGAATGAATTCTTTGCTTCGGTCTTTACTGAGTAAGATGTAGGGATTTTACCCATGACTGAAGTGGTATTTAAAGGTGCGGAAGAATTGAAGGAAATATCGATACATCAGGAAGATGTCTTACAACTATTAGATAAACTGAAGAGTAGCAAATCACCTGGGCCGGATGGTATACATCCAAGGGTGTTGAAAGAACTGAAATATGAGATTGCAGACCTGCTATCAGTAATCTGTGAACTATCATTAAAATCATCTCTAATACCTGAAGATTGGAGGATCGCCAATGTAACACCAATTTTTAAAAAGGGTTCCAGGGATGATTCGGGAAACTACAGACCGGTGAGCCTGACGTCAGTACCAGGAAAAATGGTAGAAACCATAATAAAGAATAAAATTACTCAGCATGTAGATTGTCACAACCTAATGGGAGACAGCCAACATGGCTTTAGACAAGGAAGATCTTGTCTTACTAATCTGTTATGTTTTTTTGAAGGAGTGAATAAACAGGTGGACAAAAGGTGAGTCGGTTGATATTGTGTATCTGGACTTTCAGAAAGCCTTTGACAAGGTCCCTCATCAGAGACTTTTGGCAAAACTAAAGAGTCATGGGATAGGAGGCAGTGTACTATTGTGGATCAGGAACTGGTTAAAAGATAGAAAGTAGAGGGTAGGGCTAAATGGCCAATTTTCCCAATGGAGAAAGGTGAATAGTGGTGTACCCCAGGGATCTGTGCTGGGTCCGCTGCTTTTTGACATATTCATAAATGACCTGGAAAGTGGAATAAAGAGTGAGGTTATCAAATTTGCAGATGACACAAAACTATTTAAAGTTGTTAAAACCCCAGAGGATTGTGAAAAATTGCAAGAGGATCTTGATAAATTGGAAGACTGGGCATCAAAATGGCAGATGAAATTTAATGTGGACAAGTGCAAGGTTATGCACCTAGGGAAGAACAACCCAAACTATGGTTACACGATGCAAGGTTCCACATTAGGAACCACCACCCAGGAAAAAGATTTAGGCGTCATTGTGGATACCATGTTAAAACCCTCGGCCCAGTGTGCAGCAGCGGCCAAGAGAGCAAATAGAATGCTAGGTATGATAAGGAAAGGAATGGAAAATAAAACAAAAGATATTATAAT
Organism: Ichthyophis bannanicus; assembly: GCA_033557465.1. Taxonomy (NCBI): domain Eukaryota; kingdom Metazoa; phylum Chordata; class Amphibia; order Gymnophiona; family Ichthyophiidae; genus Ichthyophis; species Ichthyophis bannanicus. The sequence goes on along the minus strand of CM066043.1, from coordinate 234,414,626 downwards.
GCCTCTGTATCGTTCCATGGTGAGACCGCACCTTGAATATTGTGTGCAATTCTGGTCGCCGTATCTTAAAAAGGATATAGCGATTTTAGAAAAGGTTCAGAGAAGAGCCACCAAAATGGTAAAGGGGATGGAAGGATACTCCTATGAAGAAAGGCTAAAAAGGTTAGTGCTCTTTAACCTGGAAAAGAGACGGCTGAGGGGAGATATGATAGAAGTCTATAAATTAATGAACGGAGTGGAACGGGTAAACGTAGATCGATTGTTTACGTTATCAGAATATAGAAAGACTAGGGGACATGCAATGAAGCTACAGGGTAAACTATTTAAGACTAATAAAAGAAAATATTTTTTCACTCAACGTGTAATCAAACACTGGAATTTGTTACCGGAGGATGTAGTAAAGGCTGTTAGTGTAGCTGGGTTTAAAAAAGGTTTGGACAAGTTCCTGGAGGAAAGGTCCATAAACCATTATTAAGAAGTGACCGAAGATATCAATGCTTGACCCAGTACAAGCATTGTGGAACTTGTGTCTCTTGGGGAAACTGCTAGGTACATATGACCTAGATTGGCCACTGTTAGAAACAGAATACTGGGCTTGATGGACCTTGGTCTGACCCAGTATGGCATATCTTATGTTCTTATGTTTACTGTGGGAGTTTCCCAGCTGTGGTTTCTGTTGGCTGTAGCTATCTCTGCCTCAGAGCTACACAGGGAATCACTGCAGGATTTTCTCTCAGCTTTCCTGGGTTTCCTCTGCCTGAAGACACGCCTTTCTTCAGAGGAGTCTGAGCCTTCCTGTCTTAGCTTCTCCACCGCCAGCCTTCTGTCTCTCTCCCTCTTGTCACTGTGTTTGGTCCTCTCCCTGGAGCATTGTCTGCTGCTCTCTTGGCTGCAGCTCTGGCTGCCCTTGTTCTTGCGCTTGCTGCCACTCTTCTCCTCGCCCTTCTCTGTTTGCTCAAACTTAAACGTTGGGCAGGGTACCTCCCCTTCTGACTCCACCCCCATGTATCTCCTATCCTTACCTAGGGTTGCCATGGAGTCTGGGTGGGGCTTTAGCCTAGCTCTACATCCATGGTTTCTTTCACTGCCTTTACTTTGGTATGTGTGTTCAGGTGCGCCCACCCCCCGCAAAGGGGAAAAAGTCCCTTTTTCCTTTGTTTCCTCTGGCTGGGCTACCCTCTCCTTACCACAGTATGTAAAACATACACTGGTCCAAAGCGAGTTAATTGTTGTGGGCATTAGCAGCATGGCAGCCACACAGTTAATGCAGAGCAACGATTGCTACTAGGCATTGATGACACCATAGATAATGCGGAATACAGTCAGCTACAGTTCTTAAGGTTTAGATAATTGCACTGCACTATCGGCCATGTTAGCAGTTAACATGTGATAATTACCTCTGCATTAACTGCAAAGCACAATTTCCACTCATACTGCATCCATGCCATGCAGGGCCAGCCTACCCACTAGGCAGACTAAGCATTCACCTAGGGTGGCAGGCCTCAGGAGAGAGGAGCAACTCAACCCTTCCACAAAAGAGGTAGCTGAAAAGGTGAAGAAAAAAAGAGAGACCTTCAAGAAATACAAGAGATCACAGAGAGAGGAACATAGGTGTGTCACAGGTGTGACAAAAAAAGAGAGAAGACTGTGGCAGCCACACCCATAACTCAATGCCAATTGGCTAACCGCTTATGTCACTGTGTTGTGCAACATCTCGCCACTATTCTGCTAGAATATTTTTCATCTCTCTCTCTCTTTTTCAGATTTTTTTGTAGCACACTGCTCCATCGCTTTGTCACGCAACTGGAGGTGGCAGAAATATGGAGCAAAGAATCAACTTGAAGTTTCTGGTTAAGTTGGAGAAGGGCCCAACTGAGTATCTCCAACTTCTCCAAAAGGCTTATGGAGAAGATGCAATGTCAAGGCCGCGAGTCTTTGAGTGGCACAAATGCTTCAAGACTGGCCGCGAGGAGGTGGAGGATGACCCCAAGTCAGGACGGCCTTCCATGACAAAGACAGCTGAGAACATTGACAGAGTGAACCAGCTGGTGTGGAGTGATCACAGATTGATGGTGCGGATGATAGCTGAGCAGCTCAGCCTGAACAGATGAAGGGCCAGGAGCAGGACATCAGAAAACACCCACAAATAGGAACAGAAGCGACGGGGATTTCAAACGTTTTTCAGAAGACTGTATTCGTAAGGAACTAGCTAAACTAAAAGTAGACAAAGCCATGGGCCCAGATGGGATACATCCAAGAATACTGAGGGAACTTAAGGACATTCTAGTGGCACCAATGTCTGAACTTTTCAATTCCTCTTTGGAGTCAGGACTGATGCCAGAGGACTAGAGAAAGACACATGTGGTCCCTTCACACAAAATCGGATGTAAGGATGACATGGAGAACTACAGTCTAACCTCTGTAGTTAGTAAATTACTGGAAAGACTACTAAAAGAGAGAATAGTGAGGTTTCTGGAATCCAATGGATTGCAGGATCAGAGGCAGCATGAATTCACCAGAGGCAGGTCTTGTCAGACAAATCTGATAGATTTCTTTGAATGGGTGACCAGGGATTTGGACTGAGGGAAAGCCTTAGATGCAGTGCGTTTGAATTTCAGTAAAGCCCTTGACACTGTTCTGCACAGGTGACTTATAAACAAACTGAGCACCCTAGCGATGGACCCTAAAGTTACTGATTGGGTTAGAAATTGGTTGAGTGGGAGGTGACAAAGGGTACAGTTAAATGGAGCTAACTCTGAGGAGAAGGAGGGTACCAGTGGTATGCCGCAGGGATCTGTCCTTGGTCAGATTCTGTTTAACATCTTTGTTAGTGATATTGTGGAAGGACTGTCGGGTAAGGTTGCCTCTTTGCGGATGATACCAAAATCTGCAATAGAGTAGACACACAGGAAGGAGTCGATAACATGAGGAGGGATCTAGCTAAGCTTGAAGATGGTCTAGAATTTGGCAGCTGAAATTTAATGCTAAAAAATGCAGGGTCATGCATTTAGGCTGCAAAAATCCAAAGGAGCTGTACAGCGTAAGGTGTGAGGTACTTCTATCAACAAAAGAACAGCGGGACCTGGACATAATTGTATCCGACAATCTTAAAATAGCTAATCAGGTAGAAAAGGCAACTGCAAAAGCCAGACAAATGCTTGGGCATATAGAGAGAGGAATGGCCAGCAGAAAAAAAGAGACAATAATGCCTCTGTATAAGTCTCTGGTACGGCCTCATTTGGAGTACTGTGTGCAATTCTGGAGACCGCACCTTCAGAAGGATATAGGCAAGTTGGAGTCGGTCCAAAGGGTGGCTACTAAAATGGTTAGTGGTCTTCATTATGAAGCATATGAAGACAGACTTAGAGGAAAGGCAGGATAGGGGCGATATGAAAGAGACATTTAAATATCTCTGTGGCATAAATGCACAGGAGGCTCTCTTTAAATTGAAGGCAAGCTCTGCTACGAGGGGAAATAGGATAAGAGTGAAAGGGGATAGTCTCAGGAGTAATATGTGGAAATATTTCTTTATGGAAAGAGTGGTAGATGCGTGGAATAGTCTCCCAGTAGAGGTGGTAGACACAAGGACAGTATCTGAATTCAAAAAAGCATGGGAAAAACACTGAGGATCTCTAAAGGTAAAAAGGGGACTGTTGTAGTTGTTGATATGGAAGGGCAGACTAGATAGGCCATGTGGTCTTTTTCTATCCTTCAAGAAAGTCACAGAGCAAGTTGTAGTTGGCATGGCCGCAGCCCTTTAAGCACCCGCATGTGTGCAACCTCATAGCTTATCTTAAATCAACACATAACTTCTTAACCTGCATAACTCAATTAAATGCTTGTGGAAAAGAGAATAAATTAAGTTTCATCATAAATAATAAAAACATCTTTTATATAATAGAGAACGTGGTAATGTAATCCATTTCTGTGGACTCCGACAACCCTTATAGGGCAACAGGCATATGTAGATTCTGAAAGAAATATCTGGAAGCAATTACTCATCTCATAGCTGGTTGCAAAGTTCTGATGGCAGAAAACCTCTATACAGAAAGGCACAACAAGGTGTCACGTCTCATCCATTGGAAACTTTCTAAACACTGGGATCGTGACCCTAAGAGAATTACGGAAAATGAAGACGTTATGATAATGGTAAAGGAGAGAAACACCATAATGGCATTGATAAAAAAAGATGTTGATTCCAAGCAATTATTCTGTGAATCGTGTGGAGAGGAAGAAGGTCCTCAAGTATAAGGAACGCAGTCAGAGACCAAGAACATGTGGCAGAAAGATAAAGAAACAAATTCCATCATTTTGTAAACTATGGGATTGATTAAGGGCAATTGACTAGTTGCTTATATATATAATATCTTGTGTACACCAAGCATTAGCAGTACATTTGAGAGACTGAGATGATACTCTACATACTCCGGCTTAAGAGTGAGGTTCATGACTATCATGGAATGTGTAAAACTAACCCATTTGGATAAATTGTTCCCTGGGCAATCCATTGTTGTAGCCTCTAAGAGAGGTGTTCTCAAAAGTGGATCATGCCACCTCCTTATCGCTCCAAAATATATCAGACGCGATATTCAAAGCCCTTATCTGGATTGCCCACAGGAAGCTTTCTGGACAAGAGTGATGAGAGAGATATTCAGTGGCACTATCTGGAGAGTGACATTGAATATCTCCACAGACTGTTGCAACTCTATCCAGTTAGCGTAGGGGCAGCCCATAGGTGCAGCTAGGGCAATGCCATCATGATCTGGATAAGTGTCAACCTTTTCCGGATAGCAGTGATTTTCAGCTGACCTTATCCAAATAGCTGAGGCCACGGAAAAAGCAGGCTGAACTTGCTATCCAGATAAGGCTGACTGAAAATTGCTGCTATCCAGAAAAAGCATTAGCCAGATAATAGCTGCACAGACTAGATATTCAGAGGCAGCTACTGTCTGGCTGAAAATCCTATTCATAGTTAAACTCTGCGACTGACCATCATTGATGTTGAAATATCAGCCCGTCTGAATATTATGCAAGTCCTTTTTAAAAAGGACACACTTATTTAATGGAGAATCTAAGGGGTCCCTACAAGCAGAATCTCTCTCCTCAGTTGCCTATCATTGAATCCAGTTTGCTGGATCTTTTTCTGGTCATAGATGAATAAAATGTGTTATTTATGTTGAAAAAATGATAACATAATATTTTGTTCTTCTCACAGTTTAGAAACAGAACGTGATAGCAGAAAGAGACCATATGCTCGACTCTTCAATCCCTTTCTCTCTCTCAGAAATTCTCTGTGCTTGTCTCATGCTTTCTTGAATTTAGATACTGCCACCAGAAGGCTGCTCCTTATATTCATCTCTTTCCTATGTCTATCCCCTTTGACACTCAACCTATAGCCCCTCATTCCAGAGCCTCCTTTACATCGAAAGAAGCCCACCTCATATGCATTTATACCTTGGAAGTAGTTTCATGCCTCTATTTTATGTCCCCTATCTCCCCATCTCCCCTTTTACATTTTTAGATCTTTAAGACTTCATATGTCTTGCGACTAAGACTGCTGACCATTTTTAGTAGCTGTCCTCTAGACAGACTGCATTTCTGAAGAAAATCCCATTTGGAATGGAAATATGGAAACATATAAGAACTTAAAATATGCCATACTGGGTTAGACCAGGCCAATCAAGCGTATCCTGTTTCTAACAGTGGCCAATCCAGGTCACAAGTACCTGACAGGTTTCCAAAAAGGTATACAAGTTTCAAAATGCTTGTTCTGGGGTAAGCAATGGATTTCCCAGGTCCTCTTAAAATAATGGTTCATGGATCTTTCCTCCAGGAATTTGTCCAAACCTTTTTTTAAACACAGATACACTAACAGCTTTTACAACATCCTCCGGTAACAAATTCCAGAGATTAATTATGCGTTAAGTGGAAAAATATTTTCTCTTATTAGTCTTAAATGGCTTACATTGTAGCTTCATTTCATATCCTCTAGTCTTGCTACTTTTTGATGGCATAAACAACCAGTCTACATTTACCCATTCCACTCCATTCATTAATTTATAGACCTCTATCATATCCCCCCTCAGCCATTTCTTTTCCAAGTTGAAGAACCCTAACCTTTTAAGCCTCTCCTCCAAGGGGTAATCCTTCCATCCCTTTTACCATTTTGGTTGCTTTTCTCTGTATCTTCTGTTATATCCTTTTTAAGATATGGTGACCAGAATTGCACACAATATTCAAGGTGCAGTTGTACCACGGAACAATACAGAGGCATTATAATATCCTTTGTTTTATTCTCACTCCTTTCCTTATGATACCTAGCATTCTATCTGTCTTCTTGGTTGCCTCTGCAGACTGGGCAGAGGTTTTCAATGTATTATCCACGATGATGCATAAATCTTTTTTCTGGATGGTGGTTCCTAATGTGGAACCGTGTATCATGTAACTGTAGTTTGGGTTGTCTTTCCTACAGTAGGTGAATAACTTTGCACTTGTCCACATTAAATTATCTCCAGGAACAAGCAGGAATGAGTCTTCACATATGGGTACGTCAGTACCGACGGAGCCTGCGCGGGAACGCTCCCCAGCGTCCAAAAAGAAAGCCTTTGGGAGCATCCCACATGCATGCGCGCTGCCTTCCCGCCCATTCACTTCCCTCTCATCAGTTTTCCATTTTTCCGCGGAGCCGGCAGGACGTATTCCTGTCACCACAGAAAATTCTTCTTTTTATTCTTTTTTTTTTTTGTGGTCGCATCTGCCTTCCCTCGATGCCACCGGTACCGCCGGTGCTTTTCTTTCTTTTTACTAAAAATGTCTTGTTTTCTCTAGGAGTTTTTCCTGTTTAGTGCCTGACGGTTTCTAGGCCACTAGGCCTCTATCCTTCCATTATGGAAAAGCCAGCCACTATCCTTAAGAAATGCTCAAAGTGTGGCGGTACAAATATATTTTTAGACACTCATACTTGGTGTCTAAAATGTTTAGGTCCTGACCATTGCCCACTGGAGTGTCTCTTCTGCTGGAGCTCAAACAGAATAAGTCTTCAGGATCGAGCACAACTCGATACCCGGTTCACATCGGACTCGATGTCACCAGCCAAAATATCTTCTTTTTCACAGGATCAGGTAACCAAACAAAAGTCTGTTAAACTAGCCAGTCCTCGAGTGGTAGATCTCCTTCTAAGCATCGAGATGCCTCTGGCGTTGCCCTCGAGGACATTTTGGCAATAAAGCCCTGGCGGGAGTCTTCGGACTCCAAAGCATTAACGGGGCTTCAGGTTGTTCCCGAGGTTCTTACCTCAATGGACATACCTGGGCCATGCTCGGTGGTTGTGGCCGCTTCGAGCGGTACTGACACCCTGGCATCAGCTATGGTGATGGATGAAACACTCCTCACCGATGAACGTAATCTAGCTCTCTCAGCTACTTCGTTACCGCTAGAGTTGCTGCAGACCGTTCCTCCAGTATCGGTATCGGCTTCGGTACTGGTACCGGTATCGACATCGGCACCGGTGTCGGTACCGTCGATGCTTGCTTCGACAGACTCGCTTCCCTTCGATGCTGAGCCTGGAATCGCTCTCTGGCATTGGAAGATTTGGTACCGACTCATCTCAGTACCGACCTCGGGCGGTACCGAAGACATCGCTTTAAAGAAAATCCGATGCTTCATCCTTTCAAGTCTTCTGATCCCGATGACTGGGATGAATCCATTGGTACCAAGGCTAAATTTTCAACAATTCTAGCCTTTACCCCTCATCTCAGGTGGTCCTCCTCAGGAGAGATTTCTTTTCAAGTTTTTCTGCTTGATATGGCAAAGTTACCTGCCATTTCTATACCTGGTAAAGAATCTATACCAGGGGATTCAGAAACTCTGCAATTCCCCTGGATTCCAAAGGAGGTGGTGATCATGTTCCTTTGCATCAGATCTTACAGGATCTACTATTAAGAATGTGGGAAACTCCTTTAACGTTATCCCCAACTTCTAAAACACTTGACACTATGTACAAGGTGCCACCTTCTCCAGTTTTTCAAAAGACTAAATTTCCTCATCATTCTATTGTTGTAGAATCAGCAATGAGGCGTATTAAGAGTGCAAAGAGTCTAGGATTTTAGATGCCTTTGGACGTCCTTCCAGGCATCTATGCTTTCAGCAAGAATTATCTCATATATTTTCTATATGGGATTATCCTCTCACTTGGTTTGCAGCTTGTCATGCTGTGAGGGCTTGCGTGCATCAGTGATGCTGAGAGCTAAACTATCGGTAGTTTAACTACTGGCAGGCTCTCCCAAGATGGACAGGTCTCAGCTGAGGTGCCAGACCAAGACAAACCACCCATCTGGGCAGCAGCAGAACGGGACAGTGTTGACGGTGGAGGATCACATTTTTGTGACAACGGCAACAACACCAAACTTAAACTGCACGGAAGAAAGGCCCGGCAATCTACTTCTGTATCTTGCCATGAAAACCCAATGGATAGTTAAAACAAAACAAATTGTGCTATGGTGCTGGAAGATGAGACCCCCAGGTCAGAAGGCACTCAACTAGCTACTGGGGAAGAGCTGAAGACTTTTCAGAGTAAAGCCAGCATTTATGATGTGGTTGGATCAAAGCCCTCGGGAAGTCTGACTGCTGATGTAGCTGCACATGAAATGAGAGTCAGAAGCTGTAAAGATGTCTTACATATTGGAACATGGAACGTACGAAGCATGAACCAAGGGAAGTTGGAGGTGGTCAAGAATGAAATGGAACGTGTACAGCTTGATCTGTTGGGTGTCAGCGAACTGAAATGGACTGGCATGGGGCACTTTGCATCAGATGATCACATGGTCTACTATGCTGGAAATGAAAGACAAAGAAGAAATACTGTTGCATTTATAATAAAGAAGAAACTTGCAAGAACTGTAATGAAATACAATGCAGTCAGCGAACGCTTAATCTCTATTCGTCTACGAGGATTGCCATCAACACAACTATAATTCAAGTATATGCCCCAACAACAGCTGCTGAAGAGAATGAAATTGAAGAGTTCTATGAACAAGTACAAGCTGAAATTGACAGAACATGCAAACAGGATATCCTGATAGTCATGGGTGACTGGAACGCAAAAGTAGGCAACAAAGAAGAAGGCAAAGTAGTTGGAAAATATGGACTTGGCAACAGAAATGAAGCTGGAGAAAGACTGATAGAATTCTGCAAGACCAATGATCTATTCATCTCAAACACCTTCTTCCAGCAACACAAGCGGCGACTGTACACATGGACTTCACCGAATGGATTATATAAAAATCAAATTGACTACATATGTGGAAGTCAACGATGGAAAAGCTCTGTAACATCAACAAAGACAAAACCTGGAGCTGACTGTGGTACAGATCATCAACTACTAGTATGCAAACTCAAGCTAAAGTTGAAAAAGAGCAAACCACTCATGAATGCAGCAAAATATGACCTTGAGAATATACCACTGGAATTTAAAGACTGCCTGCAAAATTGATTTGCTGCTTTAGATACAAATGACAGAGCTCCGGAAGAGTTATGGAATGACATCAAGAAGGTTGTGTTGGAAGAAAGCGAGAAGTCTCTACAAAAGGTGGAAAAGCAAAAACGGCCAAAATGGATGACGGAAGAAACTCTGAAAATTGCCCAGAAACGCAGAGAAGCTAAAGCCAGAGGAGAAAGAAAGACAATCGAGAACTCAACAGAGATTTCCAACATGCAGCAAGACAGTGCAAGGAAAAGTACTACAATGACACTTGCAAGGAAATAGAAGCAGAAACTATTAGAGGAAGAACAAGATCGGCTTTCCTAAAGCTACGAGAGTTAAAGAAAAAGTTCCAGCCTCGAATTGGAACGTTACAAGATGCTCAAGGTTCTATGTTGAATGATGCTGAGAAGATCAAGAAAAGGTGGAAGGAATATACAGAGTTTTTATATGATAAAGATCAAGTGGACCAACAGCCGTTTCAACCTATACCTTATGATCGGGAACCATTGGTGATGAAAGAAGAAGTTGAAGCAGCATTGAAAGCCTTATCAAAGAACAAAGCACCAGGCATTGATAGCATTCCCATAGAAGTATTGCAGCAATCTGATGCAGCTGTTACCGTACTCACAAGGCTCTGCCAAGAAATATGGAAGACAACATCATGGCCAACTGACGAGAAAAGATCTGTGTTTATACCAATACTAAAGAAAGGTGATCCAACTGACTGTGGAAATTATCGCACAATCGCTCTGATCCCACATGCCAGCAAGACTCTACTGAAGATTATTCAAAAGAGACTACAACCATACCTGGAACAAGAACTACCTGAAGTGCAAGCAGGGTTCAGGAAAGGGCGAGGAACGAGAGACATCATTGCGGATGTGAGATGGATCCTTGAAAAGACTAAAGAATACCAAAAGGATATCTATTTATATTCTCTTATATACCGTGCTATTCTGCATCAGTGCGGTTTACATTGAACAAACTGAAATTACATTGAACAGGGCATTATAACTTGGAGATAACTATTTTACAGGGAACATGGGCTATGGAGGGTTAAGTGGCTTGCCCAAGACCACAAGGAGCACCTGTAGGACTAGAAACCCCAGTCCTTTCGGCCCAAGGTTGCTGTCCTCTAGTGGGATTTGAACCACCGACCTTCCGGCCTGAAGTACCTTGCCCCAACCACTAGGCTACTCCTCCACTCCATTTGTGCTTTATCGACTATAGCAAGGCTTTTGACTGTGTAAACCATGAGAAACTCTGGGCCACATTAAGAAGCATGGGTATACCAGAACACCTGATCGTTCTCTTGCGCAATCTGTACATTGATCAAGAAGCAACAGTTTGCACGGAACAAGGAGAAACAGAATGGTTTAAAATAAGCAAAGGTGTAAGACAAGGCTGCATACTTTCCCCCTACCTGTTTAATTTATATGCAGAACAAATCATCAGAGAAGCAGGATTGTATGAAGACAAAAGGGGTGTGAAGATTGGTGGAAGACTCATCAACAACCTTCGCTATGCTGATGATACCACATTACTGGCTGAAAGTGAAGATGATCTGAAACATTTGCTTTTCACAATCAAAGAACATAGTCTCAAAATGGGCCTGCACCTTAATGTAAAGAAGACAAAGATCATGACAACTGGCATAATCAACAGGTTCATCGTTGAAGGAGAAGAAATTGAAATTGTGAACAACTTTAACCTACTTGGATCAACTATCAATAAAGAAGCAACAAGCAGTCAAGAAATCAGACGACGCATTGCTCTTGGCAGAATGGCTATGAAAGACCTAGATAAGACTCTCAAGAGCAGAGATGTCTCTCTCCATACAAAGATTCGACTTCTTCAAGCCATGGTATTTTCAATAACATCATATGGATGTGAAAGCAGGTCAGTGAAAAAGATAGACAGGATGAAAATTGATGCCTTTGAATTATGGTGCTGGCGGCGAATACTGTGTATACCATGGACTGCCCGAAGAACAAACCAGTCGGTACTAGAGGAGATCAAACCTAAGCTTTCTTTAGAAGCTCAGATGACAAGACTTCGACTTTCATACTTTGGACACATCATGCGAAGAGAGAGATCATTAGAGAAAGACATTATGCTTGGCAAGATAGAAGGTCAACGCAAAAGAGGAAGGCCAGCAATGAGATGGATCGATACAATAACAGCAGCTACGGGTAACAGTCTGTCAACAATGAGCCGCCTGACTAAAGACCGAACACAATTTAGGATAGCTATCCAGAGGGTCGCCATGAGTCGACTCCGACTCGACGGCACTTAACAACATGGGATTATCTCTTGAAGAGGTCACAAAGAATTTAAAGCTTTTGAACCCTTTTCTTCAAGAACATAATAGAGCAGACTATTTCTTATTAGTCAGTCATGCTCAAAATGTCTCTAAGTTCCTTAATCATGCTTCCCTGGACTGTTTTGAGTCTATTAGCAGAACTTCTGCTATAGCCATAGGGGCACGACGCATGGCCTGGCTCAAAGCTTCAGACTTCGACAAATGGGTACAAGAAAGGCTGGGAAATACTCCTTGTATTGGTGAAAATCTCTTTAACAAGGATGCCTTATTCCAAGCTAATCAGTTAAACACTGATATTGTTGCTTTCAGAGGATTGTTAAAACTTTCCTCTATCCCAGCTAGTAAAAAATCTCCTAAAAATCTTTATCCCCCTAGGGGAAAAAAGTTTTATCCATCTTCTACCCATCATGCAGATGTTTCCAAAGAAGGGCAACATCAAACCAGGCTAAGAAAATCAAAACCTCAACAGGCTCAGCAAACCCAGCAGTCGCAGGGTTTCTGATATTTTATTCATTAAATCTCTTTTTCCTGTTTGAAGTTTAGAACTGCTAACCTACTTCTTATCAACAGAAGCATCTGCAGTTCATCTCATCCTTACTGAGAGATCAGTGATACACTGACTCATTCCTCGACTCTAGGCATGAATCTCTTGCCACAAGAGAAATCCATTCTTTTAGCTCCTAGATCTATTGAGGATAATCATGACCTATAGGTAACAGGTTTTCTCCTCTCATTTTTGAAGGAAAAAGAGGAGAAACAACTAATAGCAAGGTAGGCTATGCCCTTCACCTTGACAGTTTTCCTGTACGAGGATATCTCATAGTTTTGACTGCAGGGGGGCTTTACCTTTCAGACACTTACCAAATTGTAAGTCTTCACAACTCTGTATTACTTTCTATCCCTCTTAGTTGAGACATTCAGTCTAAGAGTGATACTTTTCAACTGGAGGGCTTACTTTTTAAGCCCATAGGATTTTCTTCAATACCTACTCCAGTAAGTGGTTTCCATACAGAGCTTTCTTCCCCTTTGCAATCTTCTCAAATATTTCTTTTAAGACAGCTTATCAGACCATAATTGAGTTTTACCACTCCTAATTATGTCTGTCGGTCCTTTTCCAAACTATAGGACCTAACTTTTTCTGCTGCCTTAATAACAAATAATTCCAAGAGAGGTTCCAAAACCTACTTGGACAATTTATCATTGCAGGCAACCGGCCTGTCTACTATTCTTAGCCATCTTCAATTCTTTTTGACTCCAACAGAATAGATTAGGTTGCACACTGGCAATTAAACAGCCAGATCTCACCTAAGCAACCTATAATATGCTCTCTGCAATTATACAAAAAAACTCTGCAACTATGGGCCTTTGCCAGAGAGCATCAGAGCAATTCCTAGTAGATAACTTACAGATAGTTAAAAAGGCTTTGCCCAGTCATGCTCCTACATGACTGGTTTTTCCTACTCTTACCATCTTCCTTAAAATTTTCTTTTAAGGGAAAGGAACCAGGGCTCAGACCACGTGAAAGCATAAAGAATTGCTCAATTCCCTGGGTTGTTCCACATCTCCAGTGGAAGTCTTACAACAGGGATGCATTCTTTTTCACTGCAGTCGGTCCTTGTCTAGTGCTTTCCTTCTAATTCCCAATACTTCATTGAAGCTTATGCTGAACAAAGAACGCATGATACTCATATTGCCCTCATAGAGGAGCAAACATGGTATCCCCTTATATTGTGTCTTCTTCTCCACACTGAAGTTATAGAAGGATCCAGACTTGTTGTCTTAAGACTAAGGGTCTCCTCTGCACCCCTTCATGTAGGTCTCCATTTCTGGTTATTCAAAGGCTAGAATCTTTAAAGAAATCTAGACCTCTCCTTCTAAGTAAGAACATTCCACTGGTTTCCATGTAACCTTCTCCATGGTTCTTTCACGTGTAACCAGAAAGAGATTCTCTATTCATATTCTCAAGCAGGTCTTACCCTTTCTTGTTATTAAGTGAATCTCTCTCTCTATCTATATCTATATCTATATATCTCTATATCTCTATATCTCTATATCTATCTATATCTATATATCTATATATCTATATATATATATATATATATATATATATGACTCTGAAAGATTTGTTACTGTCCATGTTAATGCTGTTCCAGCATACCATAGTGTTTTAAATGGACAGCCATTTTCTATGGTAATTAGAAACTACCTTCTTTTACTGTAACCTTTCCAATTACGTTACATCTGAAGCTCTCCATGTAAAGTCATTATCCTAAGTGACATCACTTAGGGAAGACATTATTGATCTTCAAGAAATTGGAGGCTACCCCGCCTACTACAAATGTTTCTTTCTTTCATTTGGATAGAGGGGTCTTAAAGACACATCCTTTACCTGCAAACCAGTCAGATTTATCTCCTCTCTTTCCTAGAGCCTTTTTCTGCTCCAAGGACAAAGAGCTTCAAACTTTGGCCTACAGAAGCTTTAGCTTCTCCTCCAAGGTCCAACCTCATTAAACTCCCCCAGTTTTTTCTTCTGGGATTAGTTCTAGCCATTAAGGCTTCTGACCTCTGCCTGTATTGCAAAATTTATTTTCCTCTACTTCACAAGGAGGTAATTTCTTTGAGGCTAATGTTCTGGCTCTTAGCACCAGATCCATATTAGCCTCAACAAATACTTTCGCAATACTTTTGAATAAGGTCCACATTAGAAAATTGGAATTCAATATTTACTAACATTTATGATCTACACAAGGACTCCCCTCTAGACGCCTTGTTTAGTCAAGCTGTTCCACAGCACACCCTTTTTAATTCAACTCCTACCCTCCATCCCTTGGATGCCTGAGGTTCTGGGAAATAGCATGGCCCATCTATTAGATTTGCAACATGCTGGGACCTCCTCTAGGCATCTCTAGCTTGGGAGTCCCCATATGTGAAGACTCATTCCTGCTTGTTCCTGGAGATAGCACAGTTACTTACCTGTAACAGGTGATCTCTGGGAACAGCAGGAATAAGTCTTCACAACCCACCCACCTCCCCTAGGAGTTGTTCTCTCTCTCTCTCTCTAATTTGTCTACTTCCCTCCTTCGGTCTCAGCTACAAACCCAACTGATGAGAGGGAAGTGAATGGGCGGGAAGGCAGCGCGCATGCATGTGAGGATGCTCCCAAAGGCTTTCTTTGTGGATGCTGGGGAGCATTCCCGCCCAGGCTCCGTCGGTACCGACATACCCATATGTGAAAACTTATTCCTGCTGTTCCCAGAGATCACCTGTTACAGGTAAGTAACTGTGCTTTATCTGCAATTTGGATGTCCAGTTTTCCAATTTATCAAGGTCCTCTTGCAATATTTCACAATCTTTGTGTGTTTTAACAATTTTGCATAATTTTGTCTCATCTGAAAATTTGATCACCTCACTCATTATTCCCATTTCCAGGTCATTTATATATATGTTAAAAAGCAGCGGAGGACGGGGGCGGAGCCAGCAGCGATACAGAGTGGCTGTGTAGGAGATTTGCTCCGGTGGCTGAATTAAAATCCTGAGACTTTTCCCCTCTCTCCCGGTTTACCGGCACTGTTTAATCGCTCTAAAAGCTCCCTGAACATGTCCTGCAGTAAACCTACGAAGTTAGACTTCGCGTTAAGTCAGACTGCTGGGACGAAACGGAGCAAGACAGACCCGCTCTCCCCGCAAAAGATGGCGGCTCCAAGAGAATCAGAGGGGACGATGAAGGAAGTTTTAGGTGAGATTCGGGCGGTGAAAGAAATGGTCGCGGCGAGTGGCGATGTGATGACTCGAGTGCAAGAAGATCTGCAAGACATGAGGGCGCAGATGGAAAGATTAACCGGCCGACTGGACAAGATGGATGTCCTGCTAACCACACATGAGGCTCAAGCTGTGCAATGTCGCAAGGCCCAGAAACGCATGGAGAAATTGGAGGCGACCATAGAGGATCTCAGCAACCGCAGCAGGCGCAATAATATCCGAATTATAGGCGTGCCGGAGGGAGCTGAGGGCACTGACCTGAATGCGTTCTTAATACAAGCTATCCCGCGGATGCTGAAAGTGAGTCTCACGGGCCCCCTTGAATTCGAGAGAGCTCATCGAGTGCCGGCGCACACAGGCCCGCGCAAACAGCAGACGAGGCCCATCATCTGTTGCCTACTGCGGTTCCAGCACGTCTCTCAGATCCTGGCAGCGGCCCGGGTAGCCTCAGATGTCTCATATGAGGGTCGTAAAATCTCTTTCTTTCCAGACTTTTGCAAAGCTACGACTGAAAAACGGAAGCAGTTTTTGGCGCTGAGGCCTCGCCTGCAACACCTTCAAGCAAAATTTGGGTTGTTTTATCCGGCCCGCTTCAAAATCACCCTAGATAATCATACCCGAGCTTTTGAGAGTCCCGCAGATGCAGCTCGGTTCGTGGAGGAACAAGAGGCTTTGGCGATGGAATGACTAACTTTTAATTAGTCCATTCTGAGTTAGAATTGTAATGCACTATCCTGCCCGGATGGCAATGGCCCTTAATAGGGCCACATGCTGGTAGGTAGCAGGGGTGGGCAGTGTTTCATGTTGATGTTGGGGTTTGTTCAATAACTGAGTTCACTGAAAGTGTATAATTGATATGCCTGTCTGCTACGGGGTACAGAGGGCCTTGGTATCCTGGATCTGCTTATAGTTTGTGTGGGGGGAGGTTTGGGGTCTATTATTATACTTTGGTATTACCGGTTTCAGCATTATGTAATCACAGGTCTGTTATTGTCCATTCTGTGGGGGGAGGGAGAAATGTCTACTTGGAATATTATGGTATTGTTGATAGCCACTGCGGCTGCTGTATGCATGCTGGCTCACCCAATTGATGGCATCAGTTGCTCTAAGGGGAAGCACCAGTCGCCTTGTAAGCCCTTCTTAGTCAGCCCTGTACACCAGTCACCCTACGTATGGACCATCCAGATGTCGCCTAGTTGTAAGTTTTACCTCCTTATGCATAAATGGCCCCTTTAAAGTTATTGTCATTAAACGTCAAAGGCATCATTCATCCAGCTAAGCGCAAGAAGATATTAGCATATGCTCTGAAACAAAGAGCAGACGTTGTAATGCTACAAGAGACGCATCTTGTTACCAAAGAAGCTCTAAAGCTGGAACAAGGGAAGTTTGTTCTCGCAGCACATGCCCCAGCCTTGGGGAAAAAGAACGGTGTGTGGCGATATTAGTCAGGAAATCGATGGGAGCCCTTTTTCAAAAGCTTCGATCGGACCCAGAGGGAAGATGGGCGGGAGTACAACTTACGCTGGATGGTCAAGTGGTGGGGCTACTGAATGTCTATGCCCCTAACTGTGATAGCCCCAGTTTCTTCTACACTTTGGCAGAACTGTTACAGGAATATGATGGGATGCCTCTTATTCTGGGAGGGGACTTCAATATGGTCCCAGATCCACTAATCGACTGTAAGCCGGCCAGAGGCAATCGGAAATCCAGAGCACTGGAGGTATTGACGTCAGTTATTTCGGAGTTTGGCCTGGTGGATATCTGGAGGCTTCTTCACCCACTAGACAAGGATTATACTTTTTATTCTCATCCCCATGGCTCCTTCTCCAGAATAGATTTTTTCCTAATCTCCCGCGTGCTCATTCCGAAGATACGGAGCGCAGAGATATTAAGCATGCACATTTCCGATCACGCCGCCATAACTCTAGATGTGGATTCGCTGTTGGCCGAAGAGAAGGGCTCGGGATGGTTTTTCCCTAGAGCATTGTTGGCTGACGAGGCCTTTAGGGAATACGTGCGACGGGCCATTGCAGAATATTTTGAGGTCAACAACCCTGCAGATACGTCCGCCTGGGCATGGTGGGAGGCCTTCAAGGCTTCAATGAGAGCTAAGATTACCAGTTTCTCTATCGCTGTTAGACGGCAGGAGACGGCTGAACTTTCCGCCTTGGATCGGCAGATCCGTGCGGGAGAAAGACTGTTGCAGAAACAAGAAAGCTCTCATATTGTGTTGTATCTCCAAAAGCTACGCTTTCAATACAACTCTTTGTTAAGCAGAGAGGTTGCGCAGGCTGACTTTGGATCTTCCGCAAGATATTACTTTGGGGCAAACAAACCTGGGAAATTGTTGGCTACAAAATTAAAACCTCGTAAGGAAAGGTCCCGTATCGCAGTTCTTGAGGGGGCCAATGGAACAGCGGTAACGGATAGTACGGGCATCGTGGAATCCTTCCGTAAGTTCTACAGAGCCTTATATACATCTGAAGTGCAATGGAAGTTGGAGGAGGTGGATAGTTTCCTGGAACACATAGAGCATCCTCGTCTTGGACGGGAACAACAAGAGGCCCTGAACTGTGAGTTGGTGCTCCGTGAAGTGCAAGAGGCCTTGATGAAAATGCAGACGGGCAAAGCCGCAGGGCCGGATGGCCTCCCGGCAGAATTTTACCAGACGTTCGTGAAGGAACTTCTCCCACACCTGCTCACGTATTATCATTGTCTGCAGAAAGCTGATAACAATACAGGTGCCTTCGCGGCGGCCACTATTGTGGTATTGGAAAAGCCTGGGAAAGACCCAAAGCAGGTGGGCAACTACCGGCCCATCTCTCTCCTCAACGCAGATTATAAAATCTACTCTTCTGCTTTGGCGAGCCGAGTTAATACGGTTCTTCATTTGCTCATACATCCTGACCAGTGCGGATTTGTTAGTGGGTGCTCGACAGCGGATAACGCCCGGCTCCTTTGTGGTGTTATGGAATTAGCAGAAGGATCACATCAGCCGTTGATTGGCTTATCACTCGACGCCGAAAAGGCATTTGACAGGCTGGAATGGCCATTTTTATTTCGTGCGCTTGAATGGTTTGGTTTTCCTGCGCAGTTTATAAACATGGTCCGAGTCTTGTATGCCAACCCAACAGCAAGGATCCTTGCCAACCAAGTCCTCTCTGACTCCTTTCCCCTTTATAGGGGTACCAGGCAAGGCTGCCCGCTATCTCCACTGTTGTTTAATCTGGCTTTGGAGCCCCTTGCCTTGATGGTGAGACAAGCAGAGGAGGTCCAGGGAGTTGTACTACGAGACCTCCATATCAAACTTTTGGCATACGCCGATGATCTGGTCTTCTTTCTCCAACCAGCTTCGATCCGGCCCCTGCTACAGTTGATTCACGCTTACTCCGGCTTTGCCGGATACCGGGTGAATTGGGGGAAATCGTTGGCTTTTCCCTTATGTAGCCTTGCCACAGCGGATATGGTGCAACAATTCGACTTTCGATGGGAGGAATCCTCGATAAGGTACCTTGGTGTCCAATTCAGGGCCCCGCTCGACGAAACTCTCAAAATTAATGCCGACAAGATCAAGGAGATTGCCCGCAATTTCACATTGCAATGGTCCCCGCTCCGTTTGACTTGGTGGGGAAGACTGGAATCTATCAAGATGACCTTAATGCCTAAGATAAATTATATATTGGGTATGATCCCGGTATTGCTTCCAGCTGCTGTATATAAAGAGGTAGAACGCATACTTGTCTCCTTCTTATGGAGCGGAAAAAACCCCCAGGATTGCCCTTAAGAAACTTAAAGCACTCAAGCCCGATGGGGGTGTTCACTTTCCAGACTTCCTTTGGTATCACATGTCTGCAATCCTTAAGCAAGGCAGTCTCTGGGCTGCTGCATCGTTTTTAGCTCAAAAACCAATGTGGCTTGAGCTTGAGGAACGGCTGGTTATGCCGGTCCCTGGATATCTCCTGATGAGTATGTTAAGTCCTGACGAAGGCAAGATGGGAAGAGTCATCATTTCTACCCAGAGAGCCTTTCAAAACCTGGCACAAGTGACTGACACAGCTAAACTTCTTTCACGGCAGCTGTCGCTCTGGCACAATCCTCTACTAAAGATCAACAAGGCTTCCTTTGCCTGGACCACATGGCAGAGTAAAGGAATCTGGACGATAGGTCAGCTTCTGGAATCGGATAGTTGGAAGTCTTTCGGCACGCTTCAGAAAGAATTTGGAATTCCGGATAAAGGTTACTATCAATGGATTCAATTACGACATTGTTTGGCTCAGGGGCGGAAGGCTCCGAATGATTTTTCTGTGAACTGGCCGCTGAAAGATGTAGCAGAGAGTGTAACTGCCCAGAGAGGCGGAATGTCCAGACTATATAGCCTATTCTGCTCCCATGGTACGAAAATGGTGAGGGGACCTCAGAAGGCGTGGGAAGAAGAGACTGGTATAGTCTCGACTCAGCTTGCATGGAATCGCTTCTGGGGCCCCAATGTTCGTGTTGCCCGATCTGCTGCGATAACGCAATCGTTGTTTTTCTTCGCCCATAGGGCGTATATCACTCCGACAAAGCTATCCAAATGGTGCAAAGAAACATCCCCATACTGCTGGTCCTGCTCACAAGAACTTGGTACTCTCCGACATATGTTCCTAGACTGCCCATGCCTACAAGACTTTTGGGGGCCGGTATGGCGCCGTATACAGCGAATATTTCATTTTTCTGCACCGTTGTCATGGAGTATTGTGGGGCTTAGAGCTCTGATGGACATCCCCTCGCTTCCCAAGAAGCATTTTTTTGGAGTTAATTTCATGTTGGCGGTGGCAATAAAGCAGATTCTCGGTGCATGGAAAGACTCTACAGCACTATCCTGGCATGCTTGGTGGCACCAAGTGTGCATATATAGTAAATATGAGAGAGCCTCAGACATGGTTGTCAGATCCCAGGGAGGGAAATGCCTGGTGGATAAATGGGCTGCTCTGGATGTTTTTGTAGGTTTGACTGGGGAGACTAATGTTCCTTGAAGGGCTTGCAAGCTGGCTGACTGGTGCGGGGTGGAGATGTGGGTGACTTTTTTCTGGTTGTAATTGTTATTGTTATTGTGGTTGTTATGGTATGTACATGTAAGTTTTTAAAATGCAAAATAAAACTTTAAAAAAAAAAAAAAAAAAAAGCAGCGAACCCAGCACAGATCCCTGGGGTACTCCACTATTCACCTTTCTCGATCGGGAAATTAGCCAATTAACCTACTCTCTGTTCTCTATCTTTTAACCAATTCCTGATCCACAATAGTAGACTGCCTCCCATCACATCACTTTTTAATTTCACCAAGAGTATCTCATGAGGGACTTTGTCAAAGGCTTTCTGAAAATCCAGATACACTATATCATCAACTGGCTCACCTTGGTCTACCTGTTTATTCACACTTTCAAAAAAATATAACAGATTAACAAGACAAGACTTTCCTTGGCTAAATCCATATTGGCTTTCTCCCATTAAACCACGTTCAGTAATTTTATTCTTTATAATGGTTTCTACCATTTTGTCCTTTTGTATGGATATAATGGAATGCCTGGATTTTGTAATTTTATCTGAATAATTTGTTGCCCATTAAGGATTTCTACAGCATTTCCAATTTTGCCATGTTGACCTCATCAGTTTCTGGAAATGCCAGCATTTCCCGATATTGATGTTCAACAGAATTGGCATTGCTATTTTTTCTGATTTCAAAGGAACATAAATGATAAGAATCAGAAAACAAATATGTGGTTTCCCCTTATCCCTCCTGCACCATAACGCAAGTGCTTTACCATCCGCAACAGAGTGATTCAGTTGAAAATGCACAAAGAAAAGCCGGGGAATGAATGATCTCATCCTACCTCTTTAATATTGATTTAGTTTGCACTGTGGATGCCCTTGCATGGTGTTAACGCCAAACACGGCTAGAGATGTACTGCCTCTTAAACATTCTGTGATGAGAAATTGAAAGATGGAGCCCAGAGCAGACACAGAAAATAGAAAGCAAGCCCCTGAAGAACTAGAGGACCAGGTGGCCGGAGGAAGCTTCCATTAACAAAGGTCCTCAACCCTCTTGCAAAGCAGAAGCATCCTGATGATTGCAATTAGCTGGCATATGCATATTTGGTTTTAAAATCAGAATTAGCTCTCTTTCTAATTTAAATATCCTTTAAAGAATTAACTGAACTGAGCCAGTCTGTGGCTTATTTAAGCTTTTCTACTGTGCGTAAAGGAGAGAACAGTGTAACAGAGGTAGGGCACTGCAAGCCAGACAGTAAATGGGAGATGAGGTCAAAGAGCTCAACACAAAAGCAAAAGCACTCCACCTTAGAAGCAAGAAAAGCTAAATTTAGATACTGCCACCAGAAGGCTGCTCCTTACATCACCTCTTTCCTAAGTCTACCCCCTTTCACACTCAACCTATAACCCCTCATTCCAGAACCTCCTTTACATCGAAAGAAGCCCACCTTGGAAGTAGCTCTTCAACGCAAGCTGTCTCCCTGCCTGCTCAGCCGGTCACCGGCAGCACAGAGATTAAACAGCAGCACCCTTTGGCGTGCCCACACTTAAGGGCCATGCCAAAGGGTCTTTTAGTGTGGCCCTTAGCGTGGAACGAAGCATGACATGCAGCAAATATCAACCATCCTCCAGCAAGGACTATAAGTAAAGAGAAGTAACTGCACATCTATATATGCAACATTAATCAGCAGCACAAGCACAGCATGAAGAGGCCAGAGCTCTAGTACAGGCACCAACACCAAGATGCTCTCTCTCCCTCCAAACTCAAATCTCTCATTATAGCATGACAGTCAGGCCATTTATCATAACTCTTAACTACTTAGCCACGCTCTCACCATATATCCCACACATTTCACCCCCCAGCAATACAAACCAATCTCTCGTACATACATGTTCCCCCCAAAACACTTTCTAAGCACAAGAGCTAGACACGGAACCTGCAAACACCTCATCAGAATCCTTCCGATTGTGGCACCTAACCTATTCAAATACCAGCAAACAATCTCCTGCCCATTAAGTGCATGCTTCTCAATGCTCACTCTGCACAGAACAAAACTCAGATTATAAATGACTATTTTATGGACAATCACATAGATATTTTATGCGTCACTGAATTATGTTTCAGAGATACGACAACATACTCATGAACCAGCTGATCAAACACAATTACAGTCTCTTCAGCTCCATAAAGACAAATTGAAGAGGAGGTGGAATATTCTTCATTGCCAAGCAGCTCCTCAATTTCCAAGCTATTGCCACTCACACAAGCAGAGGATTAGATACATTGACAATCTCAAATAATCACTTATCACTGTCACTGGCTTATAGATCTCCGAGTGCAAGTCCAGATGACCTAGACAGTGTGTTTATTTATTTATTTATTTAGCTGCATTTATATCCCGCTTTTCACCGGGTCAAAGCGGTTGTAGTCACAAATCACACTCAAATCAACTAATCCTACTAGGTGACCTGAACTTTTCCTCAATCCCTTCTAAAAAACTTCACAAACCTTCATAGATGCCATGGAAGCTATGATATACACACAAATCATAACACAACCAACACACAACAAAGGTGACATACTTGATATGATATTTTTGCCACAGCCTCTGCTCAAAACCTGTACTCCACCACTCCTTATGCTGCACACAGTCCCTTGGTTTGATCACAAAATCATGTCTATCTTGCTACCTCAATAGACACTTGCACGCAATAAACAGACAATGAGGACAGCAACATGTAAGTTTCACAACTTTGAAAAAAAGGACTTTATAGAAAAGGTATTACTATACCTTCACAATACCACTGACAACCTTGACACCATGATACTTCATTGGAATAAAACTATAGCCAATGTAGCCATAAAAACCAACACAATTACAACACCTCGCAAACAACACATTACAAGTTGGTATTCTCTCTGCCTTAAAGACCTAAAGTGTAAACTAAGAGCTCTGGAGAGAAAAAGGAGATGCTCTAAATCACCACACAATCTTCACAACTATACTGCTAAACTATATGAATGCAGGCAGCTACAAATAAGTCTAAAAAAGAATCTTATGCAAAGCTTCTCCAAAAATCTTTAAATCACCCATGGGAGCTCTTCAACAGAGTTACATCTTTAACAAAAGACCTGTCATTACAGAACGATGATTTATAAATATCTCCTCAACTAATGGTTGACCAATTTCAGTCCCTCACTCACCCATCTAATAATCTCCATCAAAGTGGATCAAATTCCACTTCACATAGCCCCATGGATAGCACGATCACCTGGGATTCTTTCACCACCATTACAACCAAACAACTGGAAAAAACTATCATAGAAATTACTCCAACACATCACCGCTTGATCCATGCCCAGTTAGTTTGCTCCAACTGCTCACACTGAACTATCCCCTTTAATTCTTAAGATTGTTCAACTGTATCTATATCAAGGTTATTTACCAACAGAATTGAAAATGGCTTCCATCCACCCAGTAAGAAAGCCTATAAAGAATGACAACTAAACTCTTACAGACCATTTGCCAGCATTCCATTTTTCGCAAAAATAATTTTAAAAAAGCAATACAGTTTCAGCTCCAAGATCACAGAGACTCTCTTTTCCCCCTGGATTCACAACAATATAGTTTCAGACCCCATCATGGAGCAGAATCTTTAATGGCTGCCTTTATGGACAATATAATTAGAGGTACTGATAGGCCTAACAAGGGTTTCATACTCGTCTTTGTTGATTTCAAAGCATCATTTGACTCGATACCACAGAACCTGATCATTCAGCGACTAGAATCTATTGGTCTAAAAGGTACCACACTTAACTGGTTTAGATCCTACTTTTCTAATCGACAACTACAAGTAAAAATCTGTAAAGAGAGATCAGCCCCATACATTCAATATCAAGGAGTTCCACAAGCATCAGCATTATTCTCGCTCTTGTTTAACATTTTCTTACAGCCATTAGATACAATGTATTGTAGCACATCTACACAGATGATATCATGCTGTATGCTCCAAATGATCTAACCAAGCCCATACTCAAACACACCTAACTACAGGAGCACAAGATCCAGCTCCACTAACACACTATGTATATCCCTACTTAATGCCAGAACCACTTGTTCAACCTCGAAAAGAGCATTCTCCCTTTTTGCGCCAACTTTATGGAATGCAATCCCTGGCGCACTTCGCAACACAAATGACAATGACCTTTAGAAAGAATCTAAAGACAGTCCTCTTCATCAAGCATTTTGCAATTAATGAAACTCGTCATACTCAGTATAATACATAGCAGATGCGATTTTTACAAACATCTTGCATATATGTACTAATTGTCTTTCAGTTTTAGCTTTCTAATTATCCTTTTTGTTTATCTTCCCCTAATTTACGGTTCTATGTAAAGCCATATTGGCTTGTCATTTTCTGTAAACTGCTTCGACTTTTAGACCAAGCGGTATTTAAGCACAGCTAAATAAATAACTAAATAAATCTTCCTCATATGAGAGTTGAATCTTGAAAGCTCCAGTCTGTATGGAAATTGCAGGTAAATAATACACATATCTATCTGTATAGACTGATACTTGTGGCCTGGATTGGCCTTTGCTAGAAAAAGGATATTGGGTTTGATGGACCTTTGATCTGAACCAATATGGCAGTTCTTAGGTTCTAGTGTACCACCCAAAGCTCCCACAGCATAAAGATACTTAGAATGTCGGAGCTGTTTAATAGAGAGGGAAATACATCCACCCACTAACTCTAAAGCTCCCTTTTAATCGCTTTTATTGAAATTGGAGAAAAACTTTTTTGATTTTTCAATGGTAAGGTTGTAAAATTAATGTACTTATCTCAAAGAACGCAGCTCTGAAGAATACAGGAAGCCCCCGTACACGACATGGCACATTTCAAGCCCAATCATCCAGAGCTCTGCTTCAGGTTTTTAGGACACTTCCTGTGAAGATGATGGCAACAAAAAGCAGCACTTTAAGAGGAAACACAGTTAGTTTGTGCCTTTTATTAAAGAACCGGCGTCTGATGTCACAATCTATCCAGGAAGTTTCCTAAAACCTGAAGCAGTGCATTACCAATAATATGGATGCATCTTCTCTATCGACAATATACATAGTATGGCCAGAACGGTAAAACAGAACCTCTAAACCCCCCATGAAAACCTCTCCTGAACCCCCTCCAGAATGGCCCTCTTGAAATCTCTGCCCCCCCCCCCACCCCCACCCCCACTCTTGACAACTTGATCCCTAGTGGTAGTACCATGAGGCAGGGTCGATGGCGAAGTGCGCCCTGTGCCACTTGCACATCGGGCGCGCGCCTCCGCACACCCATCCAGCCACTTTATGGGGGTGGAAGAGAAGAAGCGTGCACCCGATGTGCAAGCCGCCTGCCGCCGGCACGCTAAGCAGGTCTGGTCCCTCCCGGAGAGACTAGACCTGCTTAGTGTGCCTCGGGAAGACTTCAGGGGCGCATTTCAACTCTCTGCTGTTGCTTGCCGCCGCCAGCAGCAGGCAACAGTAGAGAGCCGAAATGCGCCCCTGAAGTCTTTGCATCCTGTACAGCCGCATCGCTCGCACAGGGCACGATACGGTCCTGCCATGAGGCTACTGCTAGAGGTTAGAGACATCAATATGGCAGGAGCATCTAGAGATCACTTCTGCCCACCACTACTTAGCAGAGAACCATCAGAGTAAGTGATAGTCAGGGGCAGCCCAGGGGGGTCTGGGGTCATGTGCAAAGATTCATTGCAGGGCCTCATTTGCATAAGGGACCTCATTTGCATTGATATTTGCATAATGTTAATGTGATAAATTGGAAGACTGGGCATCAAAATGGCAGATGAAATTTAATGTGGACAAGTGCAAGCTTATGCACCTAGGGAAGAACAACCCAAACTATGGTTACACGATGCAAGGTTCCACATTAGGAACCACCACCCAGGAAAAAGATGTAGGCGTCATTGTGGATACCATGTTAAAACCCTCGGCCCAGTGTGCAGCGGCGGCCAAGAGAGCAAATAGAATGCTAGGTATGATAAGGAAAGGAATGGAAAATAAAACAAAAGATATTATAATGCCTCTGTATCGTTCCATGGTGAGACCGCACCTTGAATATTGTGTGCAATTCTGGTCGCCGTATCTTAAAAAGGATATAGCGATTTTAGAAAAGGTTCAGAGAAGAGCCACCAAAATGGTAAAGGGGATGGAAGGATACTCCTATGAAGAAAGGCTTAAAAGGTTAGGGATCTTTAACCTGGAAAAGAGACGGCTGAGGGGAGATATGATAGAAGTCTATAAATTAATGAACGGAGTGGAACGGGTAAACGTAGATCGATTGTTTACCTTATCAGAATATAGAAAGACTAGGGGACATGCAATGAAGCTACAGGGTAAACTATTTAAGACTAATAAAAGAAAATATTTTTTCACTCAACGTGTAATCAAACTCTGGAATTTGTTACCGGAGGATGTAGTAAAGGCTGTTAGTGTAGCTGGGTTTAAAAAAGGTTTGGACAAGTTCCTGGAGGAAAGGTCCATAAACCATTATTAAGAAGGGACCCAGGATATCAATGCTTGAACCAATACAAGCATTGTGGAACCTGTGTCCCTTGGGGAAACTGCTAGGTACATATGACCTAGATTGGCCACTGTTGGAAACAGAATACTGGGCTTGATGGACCTTGGTCTGACCCAGTATGGCATATCTTATGTTCTTAGTAAACATGCCTCTTAATGACTGTCTGGATAGAGTAAGACTTCCAGATTTCTACATCACTATACTCCAGTGCCAACTGCCAGGCACATTAGGAAGTACTGTAAACACTTCCCATTTAGAACCCATAGCAAACCCACCGTATCATAGCAGCACTACCAGGACTCACAAAGCACCAAACTCTACCTATCTAAATGGCAATACTGGAAATATTAAACCAATACATCTCAGAGAATACCAATACGTCTCCTACTGGGGAAAGAGAACAAGTGGCACTGTCAAACAGAAACTACAAGAATAGACTACCTCAGCTCAGTTACACATGCAGAACATAGACCGTCACCAAACAAAGAACAAGGAATCACAATTTAGAAATAGGAAGGCAATAATTAAACTGGGAACCCCAAAGGAGAAAGTTGGAAAATACAACACTGCACCGGAGAAATAAAATTATAAATTAATTTCCTCTTGTACTAAACTAAACAAAAATGCAAAGATGTTAGTGCTGCACATTTCCCAGAACTGAAATATTCCAGTTAATAAATTCAAAATAGAAAAGTAGTTTTCTACATCTTGTTGTTCGGGCATTTTATTTTTCAGTTGCAATTGCTCCTTTCACTTTCTTCTGGTTTCTTTGTGTCTACGGCTAACTCTCCATTGTCTGCTATCCATTTGTCCTTTCTTCTCTCTTCTATTTTTTCCCATTCTCTCATCATCTGCTTTAAAATACTGATCTTTCCCCTTTTGCTCTTTCCTCTATTTCTTTCTTTATTTGTTTTTCAAACACTCAAATTTCACCCTTCCATCCTCAATCCCTACTTACTCTCCCAATACCCGGCCAATCAAAGATTTTTCTTCCCTCCCACAAAAAAACTTTTCCCCTCTCCATCCGCACTCCCCCACCCCATCCCTATCCCCTTCTAGTCCTCCCACAACATCAGCTCCGCAGTTCCAGCCCCACCCAGCATCCGCTCCCTTCTAGTCCCATTCTCCCATCCCCCGCATCAGCCCATTTTCATTCCTAGCAGCCCCCATCAACCCATTTCCAGTCCTATTCCAACCCTCCATCAGCCCATTTCCAGTCCAAGCTCCCCCATCAGCCCATTTCCAGTTCTAGCCCAGTCCCCCATTTCCAGTCCTAGCCCAGTCCCTCATCAGCCCATTTCCAGTCCAAGCACCCCACATCAGCCCATTTCCAATCCTAGCCCCCATTTCCTGTCCTATCCTAGACCCCCCCCCCCCCAAAGAATCCTGCGGTTGTCTCAGCTGCTGTAGGAGGAGCCGGGGAAACCCACGCGAGGACCTGGCTCACCTCTTCACAGCCGCCACTGTGAAGAACGGTGTTTTCCCTCATGCTGGCGGCTATGTTACTGTGAAGTACGCTGAATGCCGGGAAAGGTTAAAGGGCATTTCCTGGCATTTGCGCGCTTCACAGTAACGCAGCCGCCAGTGTGAGGGAAAACACTGTTCTTCATGCTGTGCAGAGGTGAGCCGGGGCCTCACACGGGCTTCCCCGGCTCACCTCTGAAGCCATCCATTGTGTGCAAATGAAGTTCACGTGGGGCCTCCTGAAGCATGGAGCCCTGTGCAAACAACATTCTTGCACAATGGACGGACTGGCCCTGGTGACAGTGTGCCAGGGGCTTGGGGGGGGGGGTTCAGGAGAAGCAGCTGGGGGGAGTCAGGATACATTTTTGCTGCACTGACTGTGTATTGCTAATTGCATAGATAAACCTGCTTCCTCCATTTGAGGAAGTGGTAAGTATATCCGTGCTATTTATAGTATGTCCAGCATATAGTAACTTACAATGCATTAACTGAAAGGCACTATCCAAGCCTATAATCCACTCATCCTCCACTGGTTTCCCACCCCCTTCAATGGGAGGCACTTCAGACTCATTCTTTATAGGGCTCGCAGAGATTCCCAAGCTTGAAATGCCCCAATACTGGTGAACTTATGCATGTGAATGAGCAGTTATATGTGTGCTTTGGGCAGTCACAATTCTGCCAGTGCACACATAAATCCCATCATGTGTAAGTTCAGTTGGGAAGCACAGGAGGTGGATCCTGTGTGGAGCATAGGCAGGGCTTCAAATTACACACATAAGTCATAGAATGCTGTTGTTGTTATTAAGTGCCATCAAATCGGTGTCAACTCATGACGACCCTCTGGATAGCTGTCCTAAATTTTGTTCGGTCTTCAGTCAGGCGGCTCATTGTTGACAGACTGGCACCCATAGCTGCTGTTATTGTATCGATCCATCTCATTGCTGGCCTTCCTCTTTTGCATTGATCTTCTACTTTGCCAAGCATGATGTCTTTCTCTAATGATCTCTCTCTTCGCATGATGTGTCCAAAGTATGAAAGTCGAAGTCTTGTCACCTGAGCTTCTAAAGAAAGCTTAGGTTTGATCTCCTCTAGTACTGACTGGTTTGTTCTTCGGACAGTCCATGGTATACACAGTATTCGTCTCCAGCACCATAATTCAAAGGCATCATTTTCTTCTTGTCTATCTTTTTCACTGTCCAACTTTCGCATCTATATGACGTTATTGAAAATGCCATGGCTTGAACGAATCAAATCTTTGTATGGAGAGAGACATCCCTGCTCTTGGGAATCTTGTCTAGGTCCTTCATAGCCATTCTGCCAAGAACAATATGTTGTCGGATTTCTTGACTGCTTGTTGCTTCTTTATTCATAGTTGATCCAAGTAGGTTAAAGTCCACTATTTCAATTTCTTCTCCATCAATGCTGAACTTATTCATTTAGCCAGTTGTCAGGATCTTTGTCTTCTTAACATTAAGGTACAGATGAATTTTAAGACTATATTCCTTGATCTTGAGAAGCAAATGTTTCAAATCGTCTTCACTTTCAGCCAGTAACCGTCTTCACTTTCAGCAAAGGTTGTTGATGAGTCTTCCACCAATCTTCACACCTCTGTTGTCTTCATACAGTCCTACTTCTCTGATGATTTGTTGTGCATATAAATTAAAAAGGTAGGGGCAAAGTATGCAGCCTTGTCATACACCTTTGCTGATTTTAACCATTCTGTTTCTCCTAGTTCCATTCGAACTGTTGCTTCTTGATCAATGTAAATGTTGTGCAAGAGAACAATCAGGTGTTCTGGTATACCCGTGCTTCTTAATGTGGCTCAGAGTTTCTCATGGTTTATACAATCAAAAGCGTTGCTGTAGTCAATAAAACACATATTGATATCCTTTTGGAATACTTTTGTCTTTTCAAGGATTCATCTCACAGCTGTGATAATGTCTCTCATTTCTTGCCCTTATCTGAATCCTGCTTGCACTTCAGGCAGTTCTTGTTCCAGGTATCATTGTAATCTCTATTGAATAATCTTCAGTAGAATCTTGCTGGCATGTGGGATCAGAGCAATTGTGTGATAATTTTCACAGTCAGTTGGGTCACTTTCTTCAGTATTGGTGTAAATACAGATCTTTTCCATCAGTTGGCCATGAATTTGTCTTCCAAATTTCCTGGCAGAGCCTTGTAAGTATGGTAGCAGCTTCATCCGATTGCTGTAATACTTCAATGGGAATGCCATCAATGCCCGGTGCTTTGTTCTTTGATAAGGCCTGCAATGCTGCTTTGACTTTTTCTTTCATTTCCAATGGTTCCTGATCATAAGGTATAAGTTGAAACGGCTGTTGGTCCTCTTGATCTTTATGCTACAATGACTCTGTATATTCTGTCCACCTTTTCTTGATCTTCTCAGCATCATTCAAGATGGATCCTTGAGCATCTTGTAGCATTCCAATTCGAGTCTGGAATTTTTTCTTTAACTCACGCAGCTTTAGAAAAGCCAATCTTGTTCTTCCTCTAATAGCTTTTGATTCTATTTCCTTGCATGTGTCATTGTAGTATATTTCCTTGTCTTGTCTTGCTGCACGTTGGAAATCTCTGTTGATTTCTGCGATTGTCTGTTTTTCTCCTCTGGCTTTAGCTTCTCTGCGCTTCTGGCTATTTTCAGAGTTTCTTCAGACATCCATTTTGGCATTTTTGCTTTTTCACCTTATGTAGAGACTTATCACTTTCTTCCAATACAACCTTCTTGATGTCATCCCATAACTCTTCTGGAACTCTGTCATTTGTATCTAAAGCAGCAAATTGATTTTTCAGGCGGTCTTTAAATTCCAGTGGTATATTCTCATGGTCATATTTTGCTACATTCGTGAATGGCTTGCTCTTTTTCAACTTTAGCTTGAGTTTGCATACTAGTAATTGGTGATCTGTACCACAGTCAGCTCCAGGTTTTGTCTTTGCTGATATTATCAAGCTTTTCCATCATTGTCTTCCACAGATATAGTCAATTTTATTTCTGTACAATCCATTGGGTGAAGTCCAAGTGTACAGTCAACGTTTGTTTTGCTGGAAGAAAGTGTTTGAGATGAATAGATCATTGATCTTGCAGAACTCTATCAGTCTTTCTCCAGCTTCGTTTCTGTTGCCAAGTCCATATTTTCCAACCACTTTGCCTTCTTCTTTGTTGCCAACTTTTGCATTACAGTCACCCATGACTATTTGGATATCCTGTTTGCATGTTCTGTCAATTTCAGCTTGTATTTGTTCATAGACATCTTCCTCTTCTGCAGCTGTTGTTGGGGCATATACCTAAATTATAGTTGTGCTGATGGACTTTCATCGTAGACGAATAGAAATTAAGCATTCACTGACTGCATTGTATTTCATTACAGTTCTTGCAAGTTTCTTCTTAATTATAAATGCAACACCATTTCTTCTTTGTCTTTCATTTCCCGATAGTAAACCATATGATTATCAGATGCAAAGTGCCCAAAGCCAGTCCATTTCAGTTCACTGACACCCAACAGATCGAGTTGTACACGTTCCATTTCATTCTTGGCCACCGCCAACTTCCCTTGGTTCATGCTTCGTACATTCCATGTCCCAATATGTAAGATATCTTTGCAACTTCTGACTCTCTTTTCATGAGCAGCTACATCAGCAGATCCAACCACATCATAAATGCTGGCTTTACTCTGAGAAGTCTTCAGCTCATCCCCAGTAGCCATTTGAGTTCCTTCCAACCTGGGAGTCTCATCTTCCAGCACTGTAATGCAATTTGTTTTGTGACTATCCATTAGGTTTTTGAGCAAGATACAGAAGCCAAGTCTTTCTTCCACGCAGTTAACTCCAGTGTTAATTCCAGTGTCAGGGGATGGTAGAATTAGGAGGAGATAGTGACACAGAGGGAGGATGCTGCATGTAGGAGTGGATAGGGGAGGTAGGCTGACAGAGGAAGTAATGGACACCTCCCCATCTCTTCCCAATGATGATCACTACAGTCATTGGCCAAGCAGAAGGAGGAAATGGCCCCAGGCACCATTTTTCTCCTTCTGCTGGCTCTTATAGGGCTTGGGTAGGACATATTTTGAAAAGGAGACTGGAGGGGGGGGGGCAAATTGACAAGATGTAACAGAAAGATAAGTCAAGCTTGGTTAGGGGTAGAGGGTGTCAGCCTGGAAGGCAGAGACGTGGATGAGACCTGGTGGAGATGATCTTGAGGGAGAGGGCTGAGAGCAGGTGAGTCTTGACAGGGTGAGGTAGAAGGAAATGTGCCTTCAGTGGTAGTTAAGAGAGAAGAAATGAGTTTGGGAGATGAGCTTTGGGATGAACAATGAGAATGAAGGAATGAGCCTGGAACAGAAGAGAATGAATGGATGAGTCCGAAGGAATTAACCTATAGGGTGGACCTGAGAGAGGGGTGAGTCAGGTGAAGGGGGTAGGAGTAGGAGTAGATTAGTGGTTGAGTTTGTTGGGAGCGTGAATGAGTGAATTAGTTTGGGAGGTGAGTGGATGATTTTGGGAAGATGAGTGAGCCTGGAGTGTATGAAAGAGGGGAGTGAGTCTGTTTTAAAAGGTTGAACTCAAAGAAAGGGAAGGGAAATGGAGGGAAGGAGAATGAGAAGAAATGGAAGGGAAGGGGGATGTGGTAGGCAGAGAGGAGGATAGATGGTGACTCAGACACTTCACCCACTCAAAACACACTGCGCTCACTATTCATGCAGTCACATACACACACATCCAAATGCACTCAGTGGCAATGCACACAAATCCACTCCCACACCCACCCCATCCACTTATTCCATCATGCAGGTACCTCAGTCTCACACACATACTTTCTTGCCTATTCAGATCCCCAACTACACACTTGGCAGACAACTTTGTCCCCCTATCCTCAGCTCTCACCTCTAACTTGCAAATTTGTGTGTCAGATTTGGTGAGTACATGAAATAATCACTTTAAAATAGATTTACATATCTATATGTTACTGAAACTTTAAATAACACAATCAATGTTGTTTGAGTAATTTAATTGAGTTACATATTTATTTATTTAAAAGGTTTTTTATACTGCTTTATCATTTAAATCAAAGTGGTTTACATTGTAACAAACTTGGTAATATACATTAAACAGAGGCATTGATAACTTGGATTTTTCTGAGGCAATGGAGCAATCTGGACACCTTTGGGGGGTCATATGAATTTTCAAATGCTAAATAGGGCCACATCAAAAAGCACAGAGCAGGCTTTAAATGCACTAATTATCACTGAGCAACTGTGCGGACTGCGCAGGACTGCACGCACGTAGCTCTGCCGACTACCGATTCTGCTCTATCGACTGGCTAATCAGGAGTCTGTTGTGCTGAAGCTGAATCAATTCTTGGTGGAATTAGCAAGGCAGGCACAGCTGCACTGATCAAGGTGCATGTGCAGTAGCTGTGGTGATGTGGTGTGACTGGACTGTGCTGTGCTTGTTCCTGAGAGAAAGAAGCTGATGCTATACTCAGCACATGTTCTCCAGGATTGGGGCGAAAAGCTGGTCGCGAACTGCAGTTTGCTTTTTTTTTCATGGCACGCTGTGAATGCTGTTCTTTAAAGCTACCAAGTTACCCAGTTCCAGGAGTAAGATTCTAACCCAGTCCTGGATTTCTGACAAGTTTATTATGATGCATTATGGGACCCGCAGTCCCTGATTTTACCCATTAGGATCAGTGCTGCAGTTATCATACCGCATTGCAATGCAAATTTAAAACAAGAACTGGCTAAAAAATCTCACTCCTGAAACTGGGTAACTTGGTAACTGTGAAGCTGTTTCGCTGCAGACTGGAGTGGTGGGGCGAGTTTCTCTGCTTCATTCAGCCACTGACTTATCGGCTTGTTCCCCCTCCCGCTGTTGCCGATTCTGATGCCAACATCCATGACACCACACCAACTAGCTGAGCAAGTTGTTACAGCCCCTGCTGCTGGCCCCGCTGTGGAGAGAGCTGTTATCAGGGCTTGACGAATCCCGAGTGCCAGGTAGTCATGGCATCTAGATTTTGCACCCTGGCACTCGAGATTTCATAGCTCCGAATAGTGTGCTTTTTGGCTGCTGCGTTTTCACTTTTCATCAGCTACAGTCAGGCACAACAGCGGCAGAGTGTGAGAGAGAAATATGGGGGGAGGGGGGTTACGATGACTTTCTTTTATTGCTTCACATATCACCAAGCCAAGGTAATATGTGAACAATAAATCAAGAGCAAGAAAAGGATATTTTTTTTTCAAAGATTTATTTATTGAAAAACACACAACGCAATACATAACTACATACATTTCTTCAATTTTCCAATATACCATCATGGTAAGCAGACATACCCAGGACGGGGCTGTATCTTGTCCACCGCCCTAGGGTTTACAACAATACAAACCCAAAAATAATTTCTTGTTAACTACCCACCCAAACCCTCCCTTCCCCTCCCCCCTCCCGGAACCTAAGGGACCTGTCAAACTTCCCCTCAACAATCATTTACGGACCCTCTCGGCATCTATCACAAACACAAAATTTCACTACGAATTTTAGGTCTCAGCGCTTGAATATAAGGAGTCCACATCAAGAGGAAAAAGGCCCAACTCCGAGGGTGTCTCCGCGCGCTCCTTCGCTCCAGAAGCATAAACTGGTGGAACCCATTATGCCATTCCCAGAAGGAGGGAGCTGCAGGCTCTAGCCATCTCCGCAACACAGGACCTTTCCCCACCAGACATGCCTTCCGTATCAACAGTTTCTGTCATCTGCCCTTGGGGTGGAGTGCTCCCAACTGATCCAGTACCACTAATCGCCCTGTCCAGCAGACCTGTTGTTGTAATAAGCAGCTCAAATAATTTGCTATCCTAAGCCAGTAGCGGCATATATGAGGGCATCCCCACCACATATGGCCCAAATCCGCTAATGGACATGCACATTTCGGGCACCCACCATAGGCAGTGAGGCGACTACGCAGTGCTCGCCTAGGGGAGAAATGGGCTCGCACAATACATTTAAACTGCATTTCCCGCCATCTAGCCCCTTCCGCTGGCCGGGTTATCCGGCTCAATGCAGCCCGAACAGAACCCGGAGCCACCTCACAACCCAGTTCCCGTGCCCAGGAAGCTTCCTCTGCCGAGTAGTCTAACGGCATCACATAAGGCTCCAATGCTTTTTTGAAGTTTGCAATAGAACACGTAGTCCCCTCCCCAAGGGCGAAAAATTCTAATATCCGTGCGGAATGGTCTCCCATCAATTCCTGACCCGTAACTGAATTCACATAATGGGAAAGCTGCGAATATGCAAATAAAGAAGCTGCGGGGCACGAATCATACTCCCGACATAAATCTACCAAAGGTTTACACCGCCCTTCCAAGTCAATTACATGCCCCAACGACCGCATTCCCAGCTTCGCCCATCGACGGAAGGGGGCCGAGTCCAAACCCGGAGGAAATTGGGCATTGCCTTGCAATGGCAACCAACTCGAAATCTCCGGCGAGCTCCCCCACAATTTGTTCAACCGCTGCCAGGTATACTGCACCGCCTGGACCAGCACACTGCTCATTACTCGACTCGGCAAGACCGCATGCCGTAAATGTAGAGCCGCCAGCAAAGAATGTGGTGCCACTAGGGCCTCCTCTAGTTCCCTCGGAGTGTACACCTCAGTATTACCGAGCCAGTCCCCCAGGTGCCTAGCCTGGCAAGCCAGGGCATATGTCCAGAGATCGGGTACACCAATTCCCCCAGATCTCCATCCCCCCCTCAGACGGTTCATCGGTATACGTGCTCTGGCCCCCCTCCAAAGAAACCCACGGAATTCATGTTCAATGCGCTGAAGATCACGACGCAGCAGCCGCACCGGCAAAGTTTGCAGCCAGTATAGGACCCGTGGCAGTATCACCATCCCCAGGGCTGCTGCCCTGCCCAGCAGAGATAGTGGAAGAGGGGCCCAAGCTAGGAGCTGTGAACGGACTTTAGACCAGATACGCTCAAAATTCCGCTTATACAACGCCGTCGTATCTTTAGTTAGCTCAATCCCCAAATAAATAAAAGAATCACCGGCCCATCACAAGGGGAAGCTCCCTCCCCAATGCCCCTGGAGCCGACCCCCAATGTCCATAGCCTCCGATTTGTCACGGTTAATACGCAACCCCGCGAAGTCGCCATACCGGGAGAATTCGGTAAGTAAACACGGCAACGACTGTTGAGGGTCGCACAAATGGACAAGGATGTCGTCCGCAAAAGCGGCTACTTTGAAACCACAAGACCCAATATGGACACCACGAATATCTTTGGAGTCCGCTATACTCCTCAACAGCGGGTCTAATGTCAGCACAAACAACAACGGGGAGAGCGGGCAACCTTGACGAGTGCCCCTCTCAAGGTCAAAGCTGTCAGACAACACCCCATTGCACAGAATACTAGCTGTAGGATTTGCATACAGCAATTTCACCATCCCAATAAAGGGGTCACCCAGCCCATACCAAGGCAAAGGAAACTTCATGTAATCCCAGTTGACCCGGTCGAATGCCTTTTCTGCATCGAAACTGATCAACAATGATTGCTCCTCTCGCGCACGCACCCATTCCATAGAGGCTAATATCTTTCGCAGGTTCCGCACAGCATACCGCCCCTGGACAAAACCCACCTGCGACTCATGCAATAGGCCCCCCAGGACAACGGCCAGTCAATCAGCCAGAACCTTCGCTAACAATTTCAAATCAAAATTCAGCAACGAAATAGGGCGGTAGGAAGCCGCCTGCGTAGAGTCCTTACCAGGTTTAGGTATTAATGTAATAAACGCGTGGTTCGTTCCCCACCTGAACTTCCCCTGCTCCACCCTCCGGTGGTACACCGTGGTCAGAACAGGGGCAACCCGGCCAATTAGTAACTTATAGAACTCTGCCCCGAAACCATCCGGACCCGGTGATTTATAACAGCTAGCCCCCGCAATAACTTTATGCACTTCCTCCTCCGTTACCGGTGCATCCAGCACTGAGCGTTGTTCCACGGTCAGCGTGGGAATCCGCAGCCCCTGGAGATAGCTGGTCATTGCTGTCGTGGACCCCCTACTGCCCTGATATAGCTTCTGAAAAAAAAGAACGGACACTTGGGCTATCGCCTGGCTGCTTTTATGCAGTTGGCCCTGATCATCACGCAGCGCTGCTATGGAGCGGGTCCCCCTGCTACCCCGTAAACATCGCGCAAGAAGCTTCCCAGGTTTGTTCCCAAAACGGTGAAGCTGATACCTATAATACATCAAAGATTTCTTTGCTCTGTGATGGATCAGCTCATTAAGAGATGACTGGAGTTCCCAAAGTAATCGTTTGTTAGCCGCTATGGGATTTCCCGCACACCGCCGCCGGGCTTTTACAACCTGTTTTTCCAGTTGGACTATTCGTGATGTGATTAATTTTCGTTTCCGCGCTCCATAAGCAATAATGTCGTCGCATAGGACCACTTTTGCTGTTTCCAACAATAGCTCTGGCTCATCTCTATATTGTGCGTGAACATCCATAAACTCCCCCAATTGTTGTGCAAGGTAGGTATGAAATTCAGTATCAGTGTACAGCCCCAAGGGGAACCGCCAGATGCGCTGCGAGGTAGGAAGACCCCCCCACTGCAAATCCACCCAAACCGGTGCATGGTCCGATATCGCCATTGGGCCAATCTTCGCTTCCCCAATCTGTGCAAACAGCCGCTCAGAAACCAAGACATAATCAATCCGCGTGCTGGAATCATGGGCTCGCGACTGATGGGTGAAGTCCCGCTCCAAGGGATGGAGCAGACGCCACGGGTCCACCAACCCCAGTCGGCACCGTAGTTCCTGGAGTGCTCTGGTAACCGGGATCCGCCAACTATCCCGCCCTCCTCCAGATGTGTCCAAGTCAATATCCAACACCCCATTGTAATCTCCAGCTAAAATCAGAGGGACATCTGGCATTTGTTCAATCCTGGAGGCCAAACAGGCATATAATGATTTATCCAAAACATTTGGAGCATACAGGTTATCCAGCACCACTGGCCTCCCCTCTAAGTTGCCATGTAACAATATATATCTACCCTTAGGATCTACATATTGCTGCTCGAGGTCAAAGCGCACTCTTTTGTGAATCAGTAGGACCACCCCACCTTTTTTCCCAAGCGCCGGGGCACCCCAACTTTGCCCCACCCAATCCCTCTGCAATTTCGCATGTTCTTCAGCAGTCTGGTGGGTTTCCTGCAGGATGGCAATATCGCACTGCAATCTGGCCAAAGCCTGCAGCACCTTGTACCGTTTAACAGGGTTACCTACGCCACACACATTCCAGGAAACGACTTTCAGCTGAAAGCGTAATAGCCCACAGTAAGTAAGCCGATATTCCAGGTCGTTCCTGAATGAACCCCCCCAGCCTGGGGTCCACCCTTAGTCACTATCAGCATCTCAACCTTCCCAACCCATTTGGTCCAGTGGTCCCTTCCCATCCGCAACCCTACCCTCCCCCCAGTCCCTCCCCTACCTCCCACTTCCCCCCAATCTAATCCCCCCCCAGTCCATGAAACTATCTCCCTTTCCCCCCTCCCCAATCCACTATTCAAACCCTAATGGCTCTCTCCACCTACCCACTCCAAGAAAGCCCCACCGAGGCCCTTCTGAGTGCAACCGACCCCCCCCCCCCAAAGAGCGGTGCTTTATCCCGCAATCTAACCCGGGGCCCTACCGCCTATGCCTATCGTTATACTCTACACTCTCCCCAATTAACTCCAATCCCCTAAGGCCCAAGTCCTCGCCGGCCTCCACTTATACAAGACACACCTATGGGGCGTAACCCAACCCCATCTGTTATCATTGCCCACAGTAGTTCAACATCCCCATGAAAAATTCCATGCCCCGCGACTATGGAAAGGTATAGCCCCATCCATGACACACCCGCCACTAAACAATGCCTTAACATTTTTGAACTCACACCCCTACGTCACGGAGGCACACAGTTACCCTTGTTACTATGTAATTCAGTATAAAAAAAAAATAAAAAATAAACACCCCACACAAAACAAGAGTCAAAAATAACAAGTTTACCTCCTGGGTTCACAACTAGACATATTATCTGGTGACATCTTCATTCCCCCTGCCACTCTGAGGCATCAGGGGTGCCCGCTTAAGGATCAGGCCCCAGAATCTTCCTCGAGACCCTGTGGGTCGGAGATACACCGTGCCCTTACCCCTCCTCCCACACCCTCCCCCCCCCCGCCTAATTCACACCCGTACGCTCTCCAAACCTCTTCCCCAAGTGCGGGGGGGGGGGGGGAACATCAGGAGACCGCGTGTACCCAGGAGGCATCGCAAGTTGGTATCCGTAGGTGCCGATCCCCTTCCCCCCAAAAATATAAATAACAACAGTAAAAAACAAAAAAAATCTTAGGCTTCCCCCTGGCCTCAACTACTGGGGAGCGGGGGAGGAGTCACAAGCAGGCAGCACAGCAAAAACAAGGCACAAATATCGTCACACTGAAGGATCCTCTCCCACAGATTAGCTAGGACCATCTGGGCGGAGTTACCTCGGCTTCGGGTCCTCCTCGCTCATTCTGATATGTCTCAGCATGCCTGAAACACTCCCTCCACCCGCATTACCTGCCTACCCTCCTCTGGCCTGACTGCCCCCAGCAAGGAAAGGGACTGCTGCCGAGCATCATAAGCACCGCTATATAAAGGAACGGGGGTCAAAACAGGGCCGTTAAAACTGGCGCAACCATTCTAAATGCCCACAAGTAAAGGCCACGGGGACCACAGACCAAAAGTATATATATATATATATATATATATAAAAATTGTCCAAGAGGCACCATTGTTCATATGACCCTCCCGCCGCACTTAACCATACAAATGAAAAATACAATGCAGCTTTCAAAAAAAAAAAAAAAAAAAAAGGGAGAAAAAAAGAAAAAAGAAGAAAGAGAAAAGGGGGGGGGGGGGGGGAGAGAGAAAGAAACAAACCTCCACCGAGGCTCAGAAGGCAGCAATAGTAACAAGTGTTGCCAATGAGGCGCATACAACTGGAAACAATATTAGAGTTTAGCACGTGGCAAGTTTGTAGCGAATGAACGATCTCAAGGGACAGAAAGTAACTTGGTTACAATGTCCCTGCTTCAAACACACAAAGTTAATGTGTCTTTTGCCCACTACTACACCATTTTGCCACAGAAAGCACAAATATCACAGACTCATCAGCCTCGTTGAAAGTCACGATGGAGACGCTGAGACTGCCTTCTCTCGAACAAGGAGTTGGTTCACGTAGCCTTCAGCCTCCGCAGCCGTTGCAAAAGTCCGGTGGGCCCCTTCATGCATCACGTGCAGTTTGGCGGGATATTGAACAGAGAAGCGGATGCCTGCGCCGATGAGCTTCTCACATATGGGGGCATAGTCCCGTCGCTTCCGACTCAGCGCTGCAGAGTAGTCCTGTGCCACGCGAATTTTACAATTATTGTAGATGACTTCACCCTGTCGTCAAGCGGCTCGTAGAATCATTTCTTTCTGTGGAAAGTAGAGAAATTTTGCAAGAACGATTCTGGGGCAGACATCTCGTGCCTGTTTGGCGCCTACTCGGTGCACTCTCTCAATTCTTAGCTGGTCACCCAACTCCTCCTCCCCCAATATTTGCGCCGTTAGTGCTTCCAAATAACTGTTCAGCTGCTTGTCCAAAACAGTCTCTGGGATCCCCATAAATCGTAGGTTATTTCTCCTTGACCGGTTTTCTAGGTCGTCAATTTTTGCCTCCTGCAGGCCAAGTTGGGTCTTTAGACCTGCCACCTCTGATACCAGCACCTCCACCTTTTCCTCGGTCTGGCCCAATCGATCCTCAGCCTCGCGGAGTCTGTTCCCCAGGGTGTCCACTGAGGAACGCAGCCCATCCATTTTTTCGTGCAGGGCTTCGAATTGAGGCGACAGGGCCACTACCATAGCTGCCAACATCTCCTCCAGAGAAGCGGGGGATCTAGGTGAGTTTGGCGATGGGGTTGACTCTGCCATCTTGCTCGTGCCGGCCACTCACTCTCGGTCTCGTCTCGTCGTTTTACTAGCTGTCGCCATGCCGTTCATCAACAAAAGCCACACGATGGGAAGCTGCAAACCCTCCAACACACCGTAGGCACACTCCCGTCTAGTTTCTGCAGTTTTACACGGTACTAATTTGCCGGCCTGGGTTGGGGGTTTCAGAGCACACTCAAGATGCGACCACTACCTCAGCCGCATCACGTGACCTCGCAAGGATATTTTTTATATGTAGGAACATTTGTTATGCAAGACCAATGGTCCTCCGAAGAACAAAAAACTCCATTTATTCTATAAAGTGTATACCCCAGAAAACCACAATGCTAAGAAATGTGTAAAACCAAACTTAAAACACATTGAAATGACCCAAATGAGTCTCTGATACTTAGCCAGTAGTCGGAGTCAACAACGCAGTCAGGAAGCAAACTTGTCTCAGAATGAAATCCCGCAATGGGTGATAAAAAGAACAGACGACACTGCGCTGTGTTTCCATCCGTATCAATCCGGCCCTGCCTTGTTGCATTTTATTGTTGCAAGATGCATTATAGAGCCGCGGCTGGATCGGAGCAGAGTTTAAGGCTGCGAGGGAAACAAGGAGAGATATAAAAAAACAGATTTCTGCTCTGGCTCCCCCCGGTCCCGCAGCCAGAGCTAAAAACTGGCTTGTCAACAGACAGTTTTAGCTCTTTTCCAGCAGCCGGCCGGGCCCCATACAACTGGCTGGTTGGCAACCACAACTGTGACCTAAGTCTTTGCAGCCGGAGGAGTGCACAAGTGGACAGAGCTGCCATATTACCCAGTTCCAGTAGGGAGATGAAATCCAGTCCTGGACTTTTAATAACCTATTACATTATGGGACTCGAAGCTCTGATTTCAATGGGCAAAATTTGGGACTACAAATCCATTGTTTTGGGATGTAAATTCAAAACTAGGTCTGGCTAAAACATCTCCGTCCTGGAACACAGTAACTTGCGCAGTTCTGGGTGAGACGGCTGAGCTTCCATCACTTTTGTGGGGGTGTCCTGAAGCTTCAGAGCCCTGTGCGTTATTCGGGTCAGGGTGTGCTATGTAACATAATAGCCCCCTGCTTCCCCACAAGGACAGGGACTGGGGTCTTAGCTTAACTCAAGCTTTGCACTGCATACAGAGTGGCTTCTTGAGGTTTCATTTCAGATTTTGCCTGCACATCTATAATCTGTGATTAACTATGTTCTGTATTTGCTGAAGGTCTGCCTTGGTTCTATGTAACATAGTACTATATTAACATAGTATATGATGGCATATAAAGACCAGTATGGCCCATCTAGTCTGCCCAGTAAGGTGGCTAGAGTAGGCGTACCCGCCTCTCCGTGCAGGTCACCCCCTCCATGCCCCTGTCCAGTGTTGCACCCGCCACTTCGTGCAGGTCACCCCCTCTATTTGTTGAGGCATAAGAAATAGTTTATTTTGATTTCATCCTCTTGTGTGACTGAAGTGAGGTATTCTGTAGGTGTAGGGTAGGGGAACCTCCAGCCCTCCATCTCTCCCCTCCTGCACTTCACCTGTCCCCAGCAACTCATAGGAGTTTTCGTCGTTTTCCCCAAGATTATACGGGGGGGTGGGGGGGGGGGTTGGTTCTGCTTATTCCATTGTGGAAGGTCTTTGATTTTTCTTCCTCAGGTTGTGGAAATGTGTGTCTATGATACCTTTTGGATTTTCTACAGTATAGGAGGATGTGGATTTCCATTTTTCTCTTTCTTTCGGAAGCTGATTCCTAAGGATTTCCAGCTTGGCGTCTGTCTAAGAGCGTATTTCTTTTTTTAATCTGAGTTCCTTTATTCTGTATTTCGTGAAGGTGTGTGAGTAGA
The DNA here is from genome assembly GCA_033557465.1 of Ichthyophis bannanicus. Lineage (NCBI taxonomy): Eukaryota > Metazoa > Chordata > Amphibia > Gymnophiona > Ichthyophiidae > Ichthyophis > Ichthyophis bannanicus. The sequence continues at coordinate 234,371,127 of CM066043.1, read as the reverse complement.
GGCATCATAGTCTGCTAGTTGGTAGTTTGTGTGGATCTGCTGCACGTCAGCTTATGTTTTCCCAATAGAAAGTATATTAGTGTTACACACCCTTGCTAGATAGAGTTGTTGCCGTGAGAGTCCTGAGAGTTATGGTTGATGCTTTATTAAAATTTGATATACCGCCCTTCAATACACCAGAGCGGTTCACAATAATAATACATGAAAAATGAGAAACAGAAAAGAATTCCATTAAAAACAGAAAAGAAACAACAGTGGGGTAACGGAAGGAAGGGGAGCAAAGGCCTCAAAAACAGTCACTGGGAGGTCATCTGAAACGTGGTATGAAATAAATATGTCTTCAGGGCATTTTTGAACCTGGGGTGGGAGAGCTCCATCCGGGCATCGACGGGCAACAAATTCCAGAAATAAGGAGCCAAGAAGTAAAAGGCAGCAAGTCTCGTGGATCCAAGACATGCCTGGGACCCATATTGCACGACAGCTCTAGCAGACTGTTTGCCTGGAGATCTTTCAGCAGGTGCCTCTAAGGTATTAGAGTAGAACTAGCGCAGCTCAGACCTGTGTATGCCTAGTGCCCACACATGCTACCTCTGGCCCCTCCCCCCCAAAAAACTCAGGGTTGGCTATGCCACTGACTAGACCTCCGGGATTTTGGAGGTAAGGTTGGGGGTGGGGGGCCTTTTGCTAACTGGCTAGCTGGGTGTTAGTTATTGTATAGGGAGTGGGAAGTGGGGTGGGAGGTAGGTAGGCTGACTAACTAATGGGTTATTTAAGTAAATGGGGGGGGGGGGCGACTGGCTAGCCAGGTGTGAAGTTTTTGTCAGGGTGCCCCTATCCCTCTGGACCATTCCATTTAGGGATTGGGAGCTTTCTGGGGGGGAGGGGTTGATGCTGAAGGGGGAGTGGGGATCCGGCCCCTTTAATATTGTTGGTGCTGTAGAACTCAGGGTTTGCCTAGGACACCTCTTCTCCTTGTGCTGGCGCTGCCAAACTACATATATTAACAGCATTGCAAAGTTGTCATTTTTTTAAATTATGTAGCCTGGGAATATGTTGTTTTCTTTTATTCTTGGGGCAACCTCCTGACCAATATTCAGAGTGAATAGAACCCCGGCTCCCTGACTAGAGCTCTGAGGAGTCCATTCCATTTTGGGTCCCCACAGGTGCTCCTTGTGGTCTTGGGCAAGCCACTTAACCCTCCATAGCCCATGTTCCCTGTAAAGTAGTTATCTCCACGTTATAATGCCCTGTTCAATGTAATTTCAGTTTGTTCAATGTAAACCGCACTGATGCAGAATAGCGCGGTATAGAAGAGAATGTAAATAAATAAATCGATAAAATAAAATAGATAGATCTGCATGCGCTGCTTCCATTGTATGCAGATCTATCTCAAGCATATTTATTGTGGATATCCTGAAAACCGGACTGGTCTGGGGATCCCAGAGGACTGGGTTGAGAACCACTGAGCTAACAGAACAAACTTTTACCTGCAGGGAGAGTAGGTCCACATATACATATAAAGCAAAGTTTAATATTTTAAAGTATGTGGTCCAGTTATGCATTTTTATAGGATTTTTGTGGGAAGGTTGATGTTGGGGTGATCGTTATTGTTGAACTACCTTGAACTACCACTGGAAAGGCGTGAGCTAAATACTAATAATAAATAAATACATTTAATTATCAAAAGTATGGGCGGGCGGGCAGAGGACACAAGGCTAGAATTTAGGGGGAGGGGTGTCAAGTCATCTCTCACCTCAGGCAGTAGATTGCCTTAAGCCGCTCCTGGTCAAAGGCTTTCTAAAATCCAGATACAATATGTTAACCACCTATCTGCTTATTCAGACCTTCAAAAAGGTAGCAGATTGGTGAGGCAAGACTTCACTTGGCTAAATCCATGTTGGCTTTGTCTCATAAAACCATGACTATATCCATTTGTTCAGTAATAACAAGACAAACATATTTATATCTCAATCAGATAGCTCATTGTACCGTACAATGAGTAGACATCTCTATTTAAGAGATAGGTAAAAAAGTAATAGGCAGGCCCAGAAAAACTTTGAAAAGGATTTTACTGAAAAGACAAGAACTAATAGTAAAATCTTTTTCGAGTATGTCCCAGATGAGCCGCTAACTGGCGAATTAAACCACCTAACATTAGGAAAGAAAAAAGGCTGTTCTGACTTTAGGTAGTTTAGGTATCTGACCAGTGGCTGAGTATCACCACTGACCATTTAGCTAAAACACTAGACAAACTAGATATGGCCCTGGCACTGAATATGCAGGCATAAATTAAAGTGACAATGGCCGCTGTCGCTGAATATGTCCCCAAAATTACTGACTATATAGACAGACACAGTTTAATGGGAATAAGTCAGTATGCGTTCAGCAAAGGCATGTATTGCCCTCCCAATTTATTTGATTTTTTGGAAGGTGTAAAACAAACAAGTAGATAATGGTGAGCTGGTTGATATAAAGGCAAATTTTTAAACCCAGCTACACTAACAGCCTTTACTACATCCTCCGGTAACAAATTCAAGAGTTTCATTACACATTGAGTGAAAAAATATTTTCTTTTATTACCCTGTAGCTTCATTGCATGTCCCCTAGTCTTTCTATATTCTGATAACGTAAACAATCAATCTACGTTTACCCATTCCACTCCGTTCATTAATTTATAGACTTCTATCATATCTCCCCTAAGCCGTCTCTTCTCCAGATTAAAGAGCCCTAACCTTTTTAGCCTTTCTTCATAGGAGTGTCCTTCCATCCCCATTACCATTTTGGTGGCTCTTCTCTGAACCTTTTCTAATAACACTATATCCTTGTTAAGATACGGCGACCAGAATTGCACACAATATTCAAGGTGCGGTCTCACCATGGAACGATATAGAGGCATTATAATATCCTTTTATTTTCCATTCCTTTCCTTATGATACCTAGCATTCTATTTGCTCTCTTGGCCGCCATTGCACACTGGGCCGAGGGTTTTAACATGCTATCTACAATGACGCCTAAATCTTTTTCCTGGGTGGTGGTTCCTAATGTGGAACTTTGCATCGTGTAACCATAGTTTGGGTTGTTCTTCCCTAGGTGCATAACTTTGCATTTGTCCACATTAAATTTCATCTGCCATTTGGATACCCAGTCTTCCAATTTATCAAGATCCTCTTGCAATTTTCCACAATCCTCTTGGGTTTTAACAACTTTAAATAGTTTTGTGGCATCTGCAAATTTGATAACCTCACTCGTTATTCCCTTTTCCAAGTCATTTATGAATATGTCACAAAGCAGCGGACCCAGCACAGATCCCTGGGGTACACCACTATTCACCTTTTTTTCATTGGGAAAATTGCCATTTAGCCCTACCTTCTGCTTTCTATCTTTTAACCAGTTCCTGATCCACAATAGTACACTGCCTCCTATCCCATGACTCTTTAGTTTTGCCAAAAGTCTCTGATGAGGGATCTTGTCAAAGGCTTTCTGAAAGTCCAGATACACTATATCAACTGACTCACCTTTGTCTACCTGTTTATTCACACTGTCAAAAAAAATAACGGATTAGTAAGACAAGATATTCCTTGTCTAAAGCCATGTTGGCTGTCTCCCATTAGGCCATGACTATCTACATGCTGAGTAATTTTGTTCTTTAAGATGGTTTCTACCATTTTTCCCGGAACTGATGTCAGGCTCACCGGTCTGTAGTTTCCCGGATCACCCCTGGAACCCTTTTTAAAAATTGGTGTTACATTGGCGATCCTCCAATCTTCAGGTATTACAGATGATTTTAATGAAAATTCACAGATTACTAATAGCAGGTCTGCAATCTCATAGTTCAGTTCTTTCAACACCCTTGGATGTATACCATCCAGCCCATGTGATTTGCTACTCTTCAGTTTATCTAATAGTTGTAATACAACTTCCCAATGTATCAATATTTCCTTCAGTTCTTCCGCACCTTTAAATACCACTTCAGTCATGGGTAACATCCCTACATCTTCCTCAGTAAAAACCGAAGCAAAGAATTAATTCAGTCTCTCCGCTATCTCCTTGTCGCCTCTTAGTGCCCCTTTAACCCCTCTATCATCTAATGGACCAACTGACTCTCTCACAGGTTTTTTGCTATGAATGTACTTGAAAAAGTCTTTATTTCGCGTTTTTGCTTCCGCAGCAAGCTTCTTCTCAAATTCTCCCTTTGCCTGCCTTATCAATGCCTTGCATTTGACTTGCCAGTGCTTGTGCTGTTTCCACGTTTTGTTGTTTGGCTCTTTTTTCCATTTCCTAAAAGATGCTTTTTTGGCAACAACAGCCTCTCTAACCTCACCTTTAAACCATGCTGTCAGTTTTTTGGACTTCCTTCCACTTTTCCTAAAGCGTGGAATACAGCTGGTCTGGGCTTCCAAGATAGTATTTTTCAACAACACCCAAGCTTGATGTAAGTCTTTAACCTTTGCAACTGCTCCTTTTAGTTTTTTCTTAACTATTTTCCTCATTTTATCATAGTCTCCCTTTCAAAAGTTAAAAGGTAGTACTGTGGATTTCCTTAGTATCCCTCCTCCATAAATCAAACGCGATCATGCTATGATCACTATTGCCAAGTGGACCCAACACCCTTATCTCTTGCACAAGATCTGGTGGTGCACAAGATCTAGCCATAAGAGGAGAGTTGGAGGGGGAATAGGGGCAGACTCGGGCCCATGTTGTTGGCAATTACTCGCTCCCCTTCTATTCACGCAAAGAGGCATTTCATCTAAAGTCAATTCCAATCCACTAAACCAACTCTCTACCTATTCATCCAGAAAAATCCCTTCATCAAGGAGTATCCTCCCTCTAACCCACCATTAAAGCTATCCACATCAGTCTTGCCATATTATTATCTATTTCTCCCATCCTGCCAGCTCTTTTCGCCTCTCCATTCTCCCATCACATTAAAAGATATGACCGAATTGTCAGACCAAGGAAGGGGGCATATTTCTTTTACCTGAATTTTAAAACTTCCATTCATAGTCTCTGTATGGAACACTAAGTCTAGTGTGTCCTGCTTGATGAGTTGGTCCATTAACTAGCTGATGCAGACCTAGATCTTGCATCCTCCTTAGAAAATTATCCACCAAGGCAGACTTCACATCTACTCGGAAAATTAAAATCCCTACTTACTACCAGGTGGGGGACACAAAGCTAAATTTCCTACGAGGTCTACCACTTGGTCCCACAAATTCTGAATTCTACCTGGAGATGCATAAACTAGCAGTAATCCTAATTCAAGCCTACTAGAATGACATAACAAAGCTTCCCCTCCTTCTGAAACTTCTATCTTTTCACAAGACTACCCTTCCCCATACTTTTCTACTCTTTCAGAAGAGAACACAAAATCATCAGGGCAAAACTGAGCTACTAAAATGTCTTCTTCTTCTGAAATCTAAGTTTCAATAATTAGTAACATATCAAAAATTGTGTGTACAATATAATCATTAATCAGTATAGACTTATTAACAGCTGAATGTTGATTTGTTTAAAGCCCCTTAAACACCTAACTTTTCCTTCAAATATCCCAAGATTTCCCTAAGTACCATGCATAGATCACAGATTTTAAGGTTCAAGATCTGTCTTGAACCTTAAAATCTTTATGCCATCTTAGACAATGGATCACTTTTATTAAAGCCCATTAGCCAGTTAATGTGTATTTTAACGTGCGGCAACTGGTAGTCACGAACACCAATGCAGGAGCATGTTTGCCATCACATGCTAAAATGTGGGATGGGGCAGGGAATGGACATGGAAAGCACATTATCGCTACTGACAGGGCTATTGCCACGTGCTCAGTGGCAATGTGGCTCCTAACGCATTTACCTAACAACTCCATTCTGGGAAACATTAAGTTACCCGCCCTGGTAGAGCATACTTTAGATTGACCCATCATATGTTAGCTGCCAGGACTTTACTGGTCACAACCCCATAAGCTACCATAGAGGCTTTGCAAATAACGTGCATTTTTTGATGCATTAATTGCAAATCCTTAGCAGGCTTTAGAAAAAGGAGCCCATAATGTCCATGTCCCATTGCTATGGATATTAAGTATTAACAACATCAAAGAGAGAGGAACTTATCTTCAATGGGTTCTCCTCAGTGTTCACCTTTGCCTTGTACCTTCCATGAGCCACTGGCCATGAGCCATTGCCAGCATCCCCCCTTGTTTAAATCCTGGCAGTTTGAGTAATTCAGGTATGTAGTCACTGCTTGTTAATGTTACTTAGAGGAGAGGACAGGAGCATTGTCCAAAATTCCCAGCAGCCAGATGGTAAAAGCATGGTCAAAAAATCAAGCAAAGTAGAAATATAATGTTAAGGTTAAAACCAGCAAATTTTGTTTTATTATGCTGGCTTCAGTAGGGTTACCACATACACTCTTAGCTGATGTGAACATTTGCCAGTTCTTTACTTATCTTTGCTGTCACATTGGCTGAATAATTATTGGAGGTAGGGGAATTGCCAAAAATGTCAGGTATAAAATAGCTTTCCAAAAGGGCAAAGTGACCTGAGCAAATGGGATTCTTAATGATGCATTGGATAGGGGAAAAAGCAGAATGTTTTCATTCTTTAAGAAGAGATTTTGATGTAGACTTGAACATAAACCCACTCCTATGTATGCAAAAATGGAACCACAGAATAACTGAAATATTTACTTAACAAACATAAGGCTCCGAATTAATTTCCTGTGTTGTTTCATATCAATAACCAAGGCAAATACCAGAATAAGAGAGATCCCTAATAAAGGGTGTTGGACGCCAACTCAGCAGAATGACGGATGTAGCACACATGATTTCTTGGCAAAAAAATAGATGAACAAGTGGTTTCTAGCAATCAAAAACACGAAAAAAGAACGTTTGCGTGAAATTTATGCCCAGTGGAGAATTTTGAGCTCATTCAAGGGAAGCTAAAAATAAAATCATGCTATGTGGTTACCTCCACATTGTGATACAGTGGAGCCAATGGAGGTTAGTGAAAATACAGAACTCACCTCAAAATGGGCTAGGCAGAGAGATCCAGCATGGCTAAAAAGGGCTGAGCACCCGGTGCCATCAGCACAGGTAGGAAAGAAAGGGTTAGAACGGAACTTTCCTGTCTGCAACAGTGACGCAGTTAGAATCCAGGATTCTAATTACCAGCACCTGCCACCAGGAGCAGACATTACGTGCAGAGAGGGGAGGTACAAAGGGACCTGGTTAGAACCAGGAAGTCAGAACAGCCCTCAGAACAGACCTGAGAACAGACCTGAGAGCAAGTAAGCAGGACTCTGCAGGGGAAGGTGACACTCCGATGCAGCTAGAGTTTCAGCAGCAATCAGGCAAGTCACGGAAGCAGAGAGGGTTCCAAAGCTCCAGGAGAAGTTTTAATCCCAGGGAAAGCATTGAAGGTCTGGGAGGTCCAAAAGCTCTCAGAGAAAGCTCCAGGCAATTACCAAGGAGCGTTAGAGAAGCGTACCACTGGCAAGACAGCCCCCAGGAGGATTTCCTGGAAGGCAGGAAGTGGAACACTAGCCCCGAGAGTTTTTACAAACCTCGGAGGAACTGGCTACACGAGGCTAGAACTTTGCCACGAGAGAAAAACCCCACAGCTGATGCCTGCAACCTAGATAAGGTAAAGAAGATAAAACCTTACATTGGGGAAGGAAGTGAAACTGGGTGTTTTTATAGTCCTTATTGGCAGCAAGGTTTTAACCTGGAAAAGGGTTCCAACTTCCAAGTGAGAGAGCCAAGAGAGACTGGCTATAAGAGAACTGATTACAGAAGAGGTTTTTACAATCCCGAGTTAGAGCAGTGCCTGGGAGAGGGGAAAGTTTACCCTCCCCCGACCAGTGAAGCTACCACTTGTTATATGAGTGAGCCTGGCTGCGTCAGCTACCAGCCAAGTAAACCAAGATACAAGCAGTAATAATTACATTGACCAGGAGCCAATGGATTGTACAATTTGTCTGAATGATGAAATAACCTCTTTGCGTTAGACCTCTCTGTGCAAGGAACAAGAGAGAAGAAATATGCTCAAGCTGTGTTTTGTTTAAGTTCTGCATTTTTGTATTCCAAGCATTGATATTCGCCGGGGAACGGGAATAAACCCCACTTTACTTTATCACCTTGACTGTCTGACTCTCTGTCTTAAAAAGAAGTAGCAACAAGGTGACTCAAAACACCCTAGGCGACTGCCTAGGGCACTCACTGAGTCTCTCCCTACGAGGCTTGGTGACAACATGCAGTATGGAAATAAGGCACACTATCGATCTGAACTTCCAAAATATACAGAATTAGTCTGGGAGGACAGAAAAGCGGTTACAGTTGTCCAGGATATGGGTGGGGTCGTATGCTATCATTTTGAACCCCATTCCCTATACCCAAAATAATTAGATTTATTGCTCTGATACCACTGCCTCTAGAAATAGAAGGAAAAATGGTTCCGAACAACTAGCCACGGCCATTAAGATCACGGCTTTGGGAAAAGAAGACCATAATCCTGCCAGAGTTTTAAGAGAACTCAGAATTGAGGTGGAGAAGGTGACAGTTCTGTATTACACTCGACTAAATACTTCAGCAGCTGCCAGCGAAATTCTCTCAGTCTGCTGCTCTGACCATACTGGATTATGTCACTGTGTCTCTTCCAGCTATTTCTCTGTTGCTTTATATAAAAAGACCTGAACCCTTCAAAGACTAGGAGGTAGATGGATGCCAAAATTCAAAAGCATTCGCACCGTGAATCCATTGCTCTTTCCAGGTAACATTTTCAGATTTATGGAGGGAAAATGGATCAAAAGCAGATGTGGAACTTGAGGATAAACGTTTAGAGAATAAGTCCCCGATGAAATCCAGAGATGGAAATTTTAAAAGCCTTTTCTATGCATAAAGCTGTGTTTCATAGGGATAATTTTAGAAAGCATTTTCTCTGTCTATTGCATGTTTTACATGCAAGAAAGGGCTCTTACAAAATTGTGTGGCCAAATGTATGTGTGTCAATAAGACACACATTTATATGCATGGGGAGTCATTCTGAACTACAAATAGTGGGGATGGACATCCCAACGGGACGTATATCCCCAATATTCATGCCAGCTTCAGCCCCCGATTAACTTCCCCGTCGGTTGTGTGGGGAAATTAGTCAGGGGTAGGGAATGGGGGGCCTGGGGACAGAGAATGGGCAGGCAGTGGGCAGTCACCAGCCCTGGATATACAGGGCCAATTCTAATGTTGGCCCTGTACATCCAGGGCCAGTGAAATGGCTGGGGAAGTTATTCCACCTCCGTAGTGGAATAACTCCACTGGACATTTTTTATTTTAAAATTTGGGGTGCAGAAGGGGCTGGGCGGCCAGGGGACATTCCCTGCAGCCCGACCCTGGCCTTCAGAGGCCGGTTCGGAGGTTGGGCTGCAGGGAATTTGCAGTTCTGGTCAGCGGCCGGCATCGTGGCTTTTAAATGGAGCCATTCTGCCATGGCAACATGATGCCATGGTGCCGCAGCTCCATTTAGATGCCCTGATTGAGTTAGCCGGGTGCAGTTCTGCACGTGCAGGCCAGACAGAATCGCTGTCCCGGCCTGCACATGCCAGACTGTACGCGATTCTGATCCTGCGGTGCTAGATGTGCCCCACGGGATCAGAATCGCAATCCCCTCTGTGCATCCGGTTCAGAAGGGATCTACGTCCGGGACAAAATCGGGCCCACAGTGTTTAAAAGTGTTCTCAGGGAGCAGTCTGGGTGAAGAAAGAGCGGAGTTATGATTTATATACAATACATGTGCACACACAAAGGATAATTTTAGAAGAAGGTGCTTAGTTTTCGGTACCATTAATATAAATAAGAACATAAGATCATAAGATCATAAGATATGCCATACTGGGTCAGACCAAGGTCCATCAAGCCCAGTATTCTGTTTCCAACAGTGGCCAATCTAGGTCATATGTACCTAGCAGTTTCCCCAAGGGACACAAGTTCCACAATGCTTGTACTGGGTCAAGCATTGATATCTTCGGTCACTTCTTAATAATGGTTTATGGACCTTTCCTCCAGGAACTTGTCCAAACCTTTTTTAAACCCAGCTACACTAACAGCTGTCCCCCGCAGCCCCCTCTGGTGGTGGCGTAGTGTTTCCACCGGAGGCTGGGGAGCGCATACGATTTGGGGTATCAGGGTTGGCCAGTTGCGAGGGTCATAAGGTAGCGGTCCTTCGTGCCAACCTCGTTGCCAACTTCCCAATAAAGTGACTTCACAGCCAAGTGTAGGGAAAAAGGAAAAAGGCTTTTATTTCTCCTTTGCGCAATATGGTTCAAAATATACGGTTCAGAAAGTAACAGGGCTGTAACAATCCTTACATCAGGTTCCACATATATAAAACGGTCAAAGTAACAACTGTTAATCTCCACAGTAACTTAACACATAAGGTATCCTGTATTCACTTCATACATTCTTTAACTCCAAACAGATTATAGTTTTCCTACTGTACAATAAACGCATTCCATGGGTTCTTCCGCCTCCTCACCCCCAGAATCCACTGGCAGCCATTCCATGTCCGAGAGCTCTGAATCGGAAGCTCCAATGGGGCTGAGTTCTGGCTTTTTGAAAGCGTGCCAAACCGTGTTCCAATGCTTGTTTGTCAGCTTGGGGCGTCGGTTCTTGGCTAGAGTATAGAACCCTGGCTGTTCATCTGCTATGGTTTTAAAAGTTCTCTTGTCCCAACCTTTAGCATTAACAGGTTTCTTCCTGGGGAAATCATCTGTTATTTTCTGCTTAAAAGTGTCATTATTATACTGATAAAATCCTCTCTTCTGCTTTTCTCCTATGCTGGGTTTAGGCTAGGGTTGCCAACTGGCTCCAGATGCGCCCGACAGGCTTGATCCAGTCCTGGGTTTACCCCATTGCATACAGGGACTTGTAGTTTTTCATTTCCTACGGAGTGCAATGGAGAAAGTAGATCTAAATGTCCCTGCATGCTATGTGGTAAACCCAGGACTGGATCAAGCCTGTCGGGCGCATCTGGAGCCAGTTGGCAACCCTAGTTTAGGCACACAATCACAGGCAATAACTGTTTTACCTTTGAGCTTTCTGTAGTCTCTCCCAGGAAAGGCTTGAGGCCTAGCCTGATTATCTTCTAATTCTTGCTGGCTCAAGTAATCCCCCCGGGTCTCTCTTTCTCTAGAGTGTGGATAAACTTCTTTGGGGCAGGGCTGCAGCTGAAGCCCTCGGCCTTAGCTTCCACTCCCGTGGCAGTTAGCTAGTGGCCGCGCCCTCTCAGCTTTTCCCTGTTCACCAGGCCTCTGAGTTTTCCACCCTTCTCTCTGGTTACTTTTATAGAAATCTTTAAGAGTACCTTTCTCTTGTTGAGTATCCTTTTCAGCTGGATATCTTTCTCTCAGATCGTGGCTTAGCCCCTCTCCCTGGATAGGGCTTTCTCTCCAGCTGGATGGGAGAGCACCTTCTTCCTTGACTGCTCTCTGCAGTGCTGCTCCTTGGAGTTGTCTCTGGCCTGCTCTCCGGCCTACTCCTCGGCCTACTACTTGGTCTGCTCTCCAAGTTGCTTCTTGGCCTTCTCCTTGGCCTGCTCTTTGATCTCCCCTTTGAACTGCTCTGTCCCTGCTTAAATCGGGACTGACTGATTCTAAGTCCTGCCCATAGAGGCGTGGTTCCTCTGCATCCAAGCTGGCTCTCCTGCTCCCTCTATGTGGGCCTTCAGGATATTGCAACTGAAACTTGTTTTTTTCTAAGTTAAAAACTTTTTTTCTTTCTGCCAGAGGGTCCGCTGCATCACACAGCCTTTACTACATCCTTCGGTAACAAATTCCAGAGTTTGATTACACGTTGAGTGAAAAAATATTTTCTTTTATTAGTCTTAAATAGTTTACCCTGTAGCCTCATTGCATGTCCCCTAGTCTTTCTATATTCTGATAAGGTAAACAATCGATCTATGTTTACCCGTTCCACTCTGTTCATTAATTTATAGACTTTCTCTCATATCTCCATTCAGCCGTCTCTTTTCCAGGTTAAAGAGCCCTAACCTTTTTAGCCTTTCTTTATAGGAGTATCCTTCCATCCCCTTTACCATTTTGGTGGCTCTTCTCTGTACCTTTTCTAAAATTGTGGCAGGTGCAGGCCTGTGACCCACAGTGTCCGAACATAAGCAGGCCAGCATGGCTAGCTTGACCTGTAAATGAGGCCTGTGGAGAGGCATATAGGATTGCACATCCCCCAATATGCTGCTATTGTAAGATAGAACTCAGTAGAAGTATTGAATTAGCTTAGGTAAGCAGAACTGCAGTATTAAAAGATGGAAAAATACAGAAAAACATGTTTAAAAGTTACTGATAAGAAAAAGTACATCTGCAAAGAAATAATTGGGAGTGCTGACAGATGAGTTGCAGAGCCCAGCTCCTCTGCACGTACAAATTGGTTCTATAACCTTGAAAGTGTGAAAGTAACAAGTTGATGAACTGACCATTGTAATTGGGACTAGAAGGGGGGTATGCAGGTGTCATGCCCACTGGAGGGATATAACTGGATAAACTTATCAGTACCGGGACCAATAGAAGAGGTACGGGAGATTACCGGGACCAATGAAATGTTTTTCTATACCTAGAATGGAACAGAAGTCTATAAAAGTTGTTGTAATGCTTGAAAACTTTGCTCAGCCATTTTGAAATTGATTGGTGCGAGACTTGTGCACAAATAAATGATTTGGACCTTCTGAATAGACTCCTGGTATCATTGGTTTGTCTGCGCTTTGCTGCTACATATTCCTTGGTGCGTTGGCCGGGAAGTTGTGGAATCAAAGTGTATATAGGGCAATATACCACGACTTTCCGCCTCTATAGGCTTGGTCCTGCCGGGATCGCGCCCTTCCGACGAGGGCTGCTCCCTGGCGCCACCGGTCCCTTGTATCGGAGGGAGCTGGTCGGACCTCGGCGGGTGACGAGCCCGGCTGGAGTCAACGCCTCGAACCCGAGTGAGGGGAGTCCGAGGTCCAACTCATGCGCCTGCTTGGGAAGTTTGAGGACCGGATCCGGTGAGTATAGTTTTGATTTTGGGTCTAGACAGAAATAGAAAGCGCAGTACTGCCATTGGAACTTGGAACTTTGGAATTTGTAATCTCGAGATATTGGGAATTGGTAAGAGAGCATGATCACCTCTCAAGGAAGAGCCGAGTAGCCTGGCATGGGAATTCGCTGGGTGAAACCCTCATCCTTTTTGTAATTGGGAAATTGGAAAAGACTAGTCAGAATAGATAGAAACAAATGCATTCTGGGATACGTTGCTAGCATGATTGTGTGAACGAAGTGTGAATGAGAGGTCTGGCAGCACGGACCAAGTGAAGGCGGACCCCTGAGTAGCGCATTTCCTGACCGGGCGACCGCGTTCAGGTCGCGAAAAGGGGGAAGCGATTGTCGTCTTGTCTTGTTATTTGTACTCCTTATACGTTTCCAGGGCCGTGAGGACCCCTTACCCACGGTCCGCCCTCCTTTTCCCTTCTGTCTGTTGTTGCGCGCACACATCGAAATGGGAGGGGCGGGGTCTACTAGAAACACTCCATTAGAATGTATGATCGCACATTTTAAAGAGGGATATTCAGGAGATTATGGTATTAAAATGACAGCAGCCCGTTTGCAAATTTTGTGTACTAGGGAGTGGCCCGATCTAGACCCCATCTGGCCCCGAGAGGGAACGTTCAAAGTAGAGATTATTCAGTCAATACACCGTAGAGTGCGGATAGCGCACCCCGACCAGTACCCCTATATAGATTCCTGGTTAAGTATTTGTGAAGATCCGCCCCCCTGGGCGCAGCGCTGTTATGAGGAACAGTGCAGAATAATGTTAGCTAAAGCAGATTCTAGACAGAAGACGGAACAGCCTAGAATAAAAGAGCAGGATAAGAAAGCCAGAAAGAAGCCCATCCTGGCAGATCCTGATTCCCCAGAAATAATTCTCAGGCAGCCCCGAACCCCAGGTCCAGTAAGAGTAGCCCGGCGTCCTGCCCCAGAACCCCAGAGACGGCCAGAGCCGAGGCGGGACCCAACCCCTGATCCCCCTCCTGGAGAAGAGAAAGAGGAAGAATTAGCGGGAAAAGAAGAGGAGGACCTAAAAAGCGAGTCAGAAGTGGAGACTGAAGAAGGAGAAAGAGAGAATCCCCCAGATGAGGAAAGTGTACAAATAATTGAGAAAGTCAGCACTAGCACTAGCATGCCAGTGACAGAGAAACCCAAAGCAAAACCTGTTGAGAAAAAGAAAGTGACTCCTGCAAAGGCAACGACAATAACCCTTAGATCCCAAAAGACACCCATAGCAGCTAAACTGTTTCCCTTACGGCAAGTCCCGGGAGTGCCCGTAAAGAATGATAATGATGAAGTGGTAGCGGGACCCCTAACTTATGTGTATATCCCTTTCTCTACAACTGATTTATTAAATTGGAGGTCGCATTATGCCTCCTATACTAGCAAGCCCCAGGAGCTGACAGAATTAGTAACTAGTATTATGGAAACTCACCAACCCACTTGGCCAGATTGCCGTCAGCTCCTGACCACCCTATTCACTACAGAAGAACGAGCAAGAATTAGAAAAGCAGCTATTGAATGGATGGCAGAAAACCCTGCAGCTCCGGCACAGGGGCAGAATATAATAGACCGTAGGGAAGCAGCTCAGAGAGAATTCCCGAATGAAGACCCCCAATGGGATCCAAATACAGATGAAGGATCCACAGCCCTAGCCCGTTTTCGCCAAGGCTTTTTACAAGGCCTGAGAAGGGGGGCCAGAAAGCTATGAACCTTTCCAAAGTTGCAGGAGTTATCCAAGGGATAGATGAGAGCCCAGCAGATTTTTATGAGAGATTAACTGAAGCTTACAGAATGTATACTCCCTATGATCCCGAGGCACCAGGAAGTTTATGTATGGTGAATTCTGCTTTTGTAAACCAGTCTCAACCAGACATTAGACGCAAATTACAGAAGTTAGAAGGGTTTGCGGGCATGAATGCAACACAGTTATTGGAAGTCGCTCATAAAGTGTATGTGAATCGTGATACTGAAAGACAGAGAGAATGTGATAGAAAGATGAAGAAGAAAGCTGATTTTTTGGCTGCGGCCATAGTGGAACAGAAAAGGGGAGGTGTCCCTAGTCGAAGGAGCAGAGGAAGAGGGCGGGGTCAAGGCGGAGGCCGGACCCAGAGACTAGGCGTGAACCAATGCGCCTATTGCAGAGAGGAAGGACATTGGAGAGATATGTGCCCGCAACTCGAAGACGCCCAGCATGATGACGACAGCAGCCATCAGTGGCGAGAAGAAAGACGAAGCTATCCCCGAAGCCGAGGAGGAGCCAATCGAGAACAATTCCAGCGAGAAAGAGGAGGAACCATTCAAGCATTGGCCACACCAGCCCATGATGAGAATGACGTGGATTAGGACAGACCGGGCTCCAAGTTTGCTTTAGGTCTCCAGGAGCCTATGGTCGGAATACAAATAGGAGACCAAATTATGGACTTTATGGTTGATATTGGAGCACAACATTCAGTAATAGACAAAAAGATAGCCCCATTCACTACAAAAGCAGTCACCATCATAGGAGCAACTGGTGCCAGAGCCACAAAGTCTTTTCTTCAAAACCGAATATGCAGTCTGGGAGGACAGCAAATAACTCATCAATTCCTTTACATGCCCGAATGTCCAGTGCCACTACTGGGACGAGATATGCTAGCCAAGCTTCAAGCACAGATATCTTTCTCTGAGCAAGGAGAAATGCAAATGACAGTAAATCCCCAAACCAAACCAGCGGGAGTAATGCTGCTGACAGTTCCCCGAGAAGAAGAATGGAGATACTACATTGATGATTCGATACAAGATACCTATTTTGAACAAACTTTAAAAAGTATTGATGCACCACCTGGAGTATGGGCAGAAGGCAGCCCCCAGGCCTAGCCAAACATATAGCTCCAGTGATTGTAACCCTCAAGCCTAGTGCTACACCAGTGCACGTCAAACAGTACCCTCTCCCAAGAGCCGCAATTGAAGGCATCCATCGCCACCTACAAAGATTGCTTGCGTATGGCCTACTAAAAGTATGCCAATCCCCATGGAACACTCCACTTTTGCCAGTAAAGAAGCCTGGGACAGATGATTATCGCCCAGTGCAAGATTTGAGAAGAGTAAATGATGCAGCTGAGACCATACATCCAGTCGTACCCAATCCTTACACCCTCCTAGGACTGATACCTGCTGAAGCTACCCATTTCACTGTACTGGATTTGAAAGATGCATTCTTTTGCATAAGATTAGCCCCTGTAAGCCAAATATTGTTTGCATTCGAATGGCAGGACCCCATCTCTGGAAGAGGGGGCCAACTTACCTGGACAAGATTACCCCAAGGATTCAAGAATTCGCCTACCATCTTTAGTGCCGCACTAAATCAAGACCTTTCAAGCTATCCAGTAGCCCCGGGGAAGAGAGTGCTTCTCCAATACGTGGATGATCTGTTGATAGCTGCCGTATCAGAAAGTGAATGTATATTAGCCACCAAAGATCTCTTGCAGTTACTAGAGGAAGCTGGATACAAAGTTTCCAGAGCCAAAGCACAGCTATGCCAAAAAGAAGTGAAATACTTGGGTTTTCGTATCACCCAAGGAAGCAGAAGATTAGGCAGAGAAAGAAAAGAAGCAGTATGCAGAATTCCAACTCCAACAACCAGAAAGCAAGTCAGAGCCTTTCTGGGAGCGGCAGGATATTGCCGAATTTGGATACCCAACTTTGCCCAAATTGCCAAACCACTGTATGAAGCCACAAAAGGAGAAGAGAAGTCACCACTGGAGTGGGGACTTGAGCAGGACACAGCCTTCCAGAAGTTAAAAGAAGAATTGATGTCATCACCAGCACTTGGACTACCAGATGTCCACAAACCTTTTCACTTGTTTGTACATGAAGCACAGGGAAATGCCTTAGGCATGTTGACTCAGAAATTAGAAAATTGGGAGCGACCTGTAGCCTACCTATCGAAACAATTGGACCCTGTGGCCAAAGGATGGCCACCTTGCTTGAGAGCAGTTGCAGCTACAGCGCTACTAGTGAGTGAAGCAGACAAACTCACACTAGGACAGAACATACGAGTCACTGTGCCACATGCAGTCCTTGCCCTTATGGAACAGAAAGCAAATTATTGGCTCACCAATTCCCGAATGTTGAAGTACCAGAGCATGTTATGTGAAAACCCACAAATACAACTTGAAGTGAGCCATGCCTTGAACCCAGCCACCTTGATACCCATCAGTGAAGAACTCCCAGAACATGACTGTATCGAAGTCATGGAGACTGTGTTCTCCAGCCGACCTGACTTGACAGATGTGCCCATAGACAATCCTGACCAAACCTATTATGTTGATGGGAGCAGTCTCATCCTTGATGGATGACGCTGTGCCGGATATGCAGTCGTCACTCAACACGAAGTAGTTGAATCATCAGCCCTAGCCTCAGGCACATCAGCCCAGAAAGCCGAATTGATAGCACTCACCAGAGCATTGTTGTTAGGAGAAAAACTTATACTGAATGTATATACAGATTCCAAATATGCCTTCACTACCCTGCATGCCCATGGAGCTCTCTATAAAGAAAGAGGACTCATTACATCCGGAGGAAAATCAGTCAAATATGGTCCCGAAATATTGATGTTACTTGATGCCGTTTGGGCCCCAACACGTGTAGCTGTCATGCATTGCAGAGGACATCAAGCAGGAAAAGGAGAAGTTGCCCGAGGAAATAGATTTGCAGATGCCTCAGCACGACAAGCAGCTATGACAGGACAAATTGCCCCACAAGCTATGCCAATGCAAGCAGCGTTGTTTCCAGTACCTTTGAATCTATGGACCCCACGATATACCACCAAAGAATTGGACTACTATTGTGACAAAGAAAATGGAGTATTGAAAGACGGATGGATTGAGCTGCCACCAGAAGAGGGCAGTCAACCTCCAGGACGAATAGTAATTCCTGAACTGTTAGGACCATCCTTTGTCAAAGCTTTCCACGAAGCCACCCACTATGGGAAGAGTGCTATGGAAAAAGCACTCAGACCACATTTCTACATCCCTCTGATGACAACCATATCAGCTTCAGTAGCACGACAATGTCAAACTTGTGCCAAGAATAATGCCAAGCAAGGCCTTATTACAGCACCCCGAGTTCAGTCAAGAGGTGTGACCCCCATGCACAACCTCCAAGTTGATTTCACCGAAATGCCAAAAGCCAATGGGTACCATTACCTATTAGTATTAGTTTGTACTTTCTCTGGGTGGGTAGAAGCATTCCCAACCAGAACTGAGAAAGCCCGAGAAGTTACCAAAGTCTTAATGAGAGAGATTGTCCCCAGATTCGGAATTCCAGCAGTAATAGGGTCAGACAATGGACCCTCATTTGTCTCCCAAGTTACTCAGCAGTTAGCAAAAGCCTTGCAGATACAATGGAAACTCCACACTGCATACAGACCCCAGAGTTCAGGGAAAGTTGAGCGAATGAATCGTACCTTGAAAGCCCAAATGTCTAAGCTTTGTCAGGAGACACAATTGAAGTGGCCCCAAGTGCTCCCCATAGCTTTATTCAGAATACGCTCAGCTCCTGTAAAGTCAACAGGATTTTCCCCTTTTGAAGTTTTGTATGGTAAACCCCCACCAATAGTGCAGGGGATCAAAGGAAGTCTAGCCCAAATTGGTTCAGAAATAACCAGACAAGAACTTCTAGCTCTTAGTTTTGTTCTGCAGACTCTCCATACGTGGATCCAAGACCAGTTGCCTATCAACTTGACGGAACCTTTGCATCCCTACCAGCCTGGTACCTCGGTGTGGATCAAAGACTGGAAGAAGACACCGTTGGAACCCCATTGGAAGGGACCGTACACCGTCATCCTGTCTACCCCAACTGCAGTAAAGGTAGCCGAGATCGACGCCTGGATCCACCACAGCAGAGTCAAGCCCGCCGCCGATCCTGAACCAGAGCGGTGGACAGCAGAACAGCACCCTGATGTACCCTTGCGAGTTACTCTGAGACGGCAACCAGCAGCATAGACACTTCATCACAAGTGCTTTGCAGCAGCCAAGTCTTTCGAAGAGGATTGCTGTTTTCTATGCAGCAACAGCTTTGTTTCAACGAACCCAATTTGTGTGTGATTTGACACACTACTTTGAGACTACACTGACTAAGCCAGACTCCACAAGCCAACTGAATTGCTAAGTTGGTCAATGTGTACTGGACAACTTGAGGATCTTCAATCAACACTCAGCACCCGTTAAATTGCTTCATTAGCAAACGGGACGAAGAATAATAGATCGTCGTGATCAAGATCAGCAAGCTGAGGATTCAGAAGAACTCCAATCAACATCGACATGCATCTTTACTTTTGCTTTACTTTGGTTGCCTTCTTTGGAGGTTTTGAACAGACTTATGCTTTACCTCCATGCACTGCCTGCATTACTTCTACTAGAATTGGACTGAAAGTAACTCAGACTTTGCTTTATCATTCTTACTATACCTGCGAGGGAACAGTAACTCGGTGTATCTATAACACCACTGAACTAAATGTTTGCACTCATGGGAAAATTAAGACATGTTATAATCCGCATCAGAATCCATCCTATTACACGATGGAAATAAGATGGAAGGATGCAGATGGACCTATATTAGCTGCAACGCCGCCACTTAAGGACATTACTAAACCTGCTGTTTTGAATTTTGATGCATGCAATGCTATTAATAGAGATAGTTATTCCACCTGTGGTACATGGGAGAAAGCGTATCGAAATGACCATAAGTATATGTGTCCAGAAGGTGCCACGGGATGGAGAAAGTGTACAGGTAAAAAGGAACCAGGCTATAGTACTGCCCCAGCAGCAGACTACTATTGCCCGTATTGGGGATGTGTTTTTTATGCTACCTGGAACACTGGTATAACCGATGAGAAAATAGATAAGCGGATGGCTACTTTAACCAAGCCAACCACAAATGATAAATGTCAGAAAGATGCTTGTAACCCCTTACACTTACGTATACACAATCCCCATGCATGGAAACAAGGATATAAGTTTGGTTTACGTATTGCCGGAGGAGCAATAGATCCAGGGACCATTGTGTATATCAGATTGAATACCCAAGCCCACAAGTCATCTAAATATCATATTCATAATACTTTTTATGAAGCCATGCATGTAAATAAGTTTGAGATCCCTCACCCCTCACAGAATTTATTTCTAGAATTAGCCGGAGCAGTAGTATCTAGTCTTAAGATCACAGATTGTTATTTCTGTGGCGGAACCCAAATGGGAGATCAGTGGCCATGGGAAGCCCAAGAATTGAATTATTCCATAATTTATAATCAGACTGAATTACACAAGACTACCAGTGAATGGGTGTTAGCGCACTCAATCGTTGGACGTCTTTGCTATGCCAGAACTGGACCCCAGTTCACCCAAAAGGTAGGACAGCTGGTCTGTCTTAGCCAGAAATACTATAATGCCACGACCACAAAGACAGCATGGTGGTCAGGAATTGGACATCCTGAACCTCCTAACCCATTAGCCAGATTTCCTGAACTGGCAGGTCTATGGACTAACCTTGCTGAAGTCCAAGCCTGGCAGGCCCCACCTGGCCTATATTGGATCTGTGGAAACCGAGCGTATGCGCAACTCCCGCCACACTGGGGAGGAGCATGTGTCTTAGGAACCATCAGACCTTCTTTCTTTCTTTTAAACACTGAACATGGAGAACAATTAGGATACCCAGTATACACTACCCACCGACACAAAAGAGCACTAAGACAAAAGAGAGAGGCCTTACAGATAGGCAAGTGGGAGAAATGGCAAGGTGATGATTGGCCACCAGAAAGAATTATTGAGTATTATGGACCCGCCACTTGGAATGATGATGGTATGTATGGTTATCGTACCCCAATTTATATGATTAATCGTATCATTCGCTTACAAGCAGTAGTTGAAATAATAACCAATGAAACTAGTCATGCTCTCACGCTCTTAGCTAGACAAAGTACTCAGATGCGCACTGCGATATATCAGAACCGCTTAGCACTTGATTATTTGTTAGCAGCTGAAGGAGGAGTATGTGGTAAGCTGAACTTAACCAATTGCTGTTTGAAAATAGATGATAAAGGTCAAGTAGTTGAAGAAATTGCTAAAGATATGCAAAGACATGCTTATGTGCCAGTACAGACGTGGCACTCATTGAAATTTCCTAATTGGTTTGCTAACCTCTTTTCATGGGTGGGAGGATTCAAGACTTTCATCGTATTGGTACTAATCCTTGTTGCTGTTATCTTCTTATTACCATGTTTAATCCCATGTTGTATGCGTTCCATTCATAACACTATTGATAGTACAGTAGAGCGGAAGACCGCAACAAAAATCATGGCTTTATATACAGCCAGTCCTGGTAGAAATCCTTTAGCCAGGATGTGATTCTTCAGAAAGTGATTTAATTCTCACACCTTATTAAGTAATAGGGTGAGATTAATCAAAGGGGGGAATGTGGCAGGTGCAGGCCTGTGACCCACAGTGTCCGAACATAAGCAGGCCAGCATGGCTAGCTTGACCTGTAAATGAGGCCTGTGGAGAGGCATATAGGATTGCACATCCCCCAATATGCTGCTATTGTAAGATAGAACTCAGTAGAAGTATTGAATTAGCTTAGGTAAGCAGAACTGCAGTATTAAAAGATGGAAAAATACAGAAAAACATGTTTAAAAGTTACTGATAAGAAAAAGTACATCTGCAAAGAAATAATTGGGAGTGCTGACAGATGAGTTGCAGAGCCCAGCTCCTCTGCACGTACAAATTGGTTCTATAACCTTGAAAGTGTGAAAGTAACAAGTTGATGAACTGACCATTGTAATTGGGACTAGAAGGGGGGTATGCAGGTGTCATGCCCACTGGAGGGATATAACTGGATAAACTTATCAGTACCGGGACCAATAGAAGAGGTACGGGAGATTACCGGGACCAATGAAATGTTTTTCTATACCTAGAATGGAACAGAAGTCTATAAAAGTTGTTGTAATGCTTGAAAACTTTGCTCAGCCATTTTGAAATTGATTGGTTCGAGACTTGTGCACAAATAAATGATTTGGACCTTCTGAATAGACTCCTGGTATCATTGGTTTGTCTGCGCTTTGCTGCTACAAAATCGCTATATCCTTTTTAAGATACGGCGACCAGAATTGCACACAATATTCAAGGTGCGGTCTCACCATGGAACGATATAGAGGCATTATAATATCTTTTGTTTTATTTTCCATTCCTTTCCTTATCATACCTAGCATTCTATTTGCTCTCTTGGACGCCGCTGCACACTGGGCCGAGGGTTTTAACATGGTATCCACAATGATGCCTAAATCTTTTTCCTGGGTGGTGGTTCCTAATGTGGAACCTTGCATCGTGTAACCATAGTTTGGGTTGTTCTTCCCTAGGTGCATAACCTTGCACTTGTCCACATTAAATTTCATCTGCCATTTTGATGCCCAGTCTTCCAATTATCAAGATCCTCTTGCAATTTTTCACAATCCTCTTGGGTTTTAACAACTTTAAATAGTTTTGTATCATCTGCAAATTTGATAACCTCACTCGTTATTCCACTTTCCAGGTCATTTATGAATATGTCAAAAAGCAGCGGACCCAGCACAGATCCCTGGGGTACACCACTATTCACCTTTCTCCATTGGGAAAATTGGCCATTTAGCCCTACCCTCTGCTTTCTATCTTTTAACCAGTTCCTGATCCACAATAGTACACTGCCTCCTATCCCATGACTCTTTAGTTTTGCCAAAAGTCTCTGATGAGGGACCTTGTCAAAGGCTTTCTGAAAGTCCAGATACACAATATCAACCGACTCACCTTTGTCCACCTGTTTATTCACGCCTTCAAAAAAACATAACAGATTAGTAAGACAAGATCTTCCTTGTCTAAAGCCATGTTGGCTGTCTCCCATTAGGTTGTGACTATCTACATCCGGGGTCTCAAACACGCGGCCCGCAAGAGAACTTTGTGCGGCCCGCGACGGAGGAAAAAAAAAAAACACAAACCCTGTCTTTTGCTGCTGCTGCCGCCGTGGTAGCAGCAGAATCAGCTGTCCCGCGGTCCCTTCTCCTCTGCCCGGAAGAGCCCCGAGCCTGCTCCTTTAGCGGTGAGCTTTTCAAGCTGCGAAGAGAATATTTCCCTCTCGCGCAGCTTAAACCTATTCACTTGTCAAGCCGCGCGAGAGGAAAATACTCTCTTCGCGGCTTGAAAAGCTCACCGCTAAAGGAGCAGGCTCGGGGCTCTTCCGGGCAGAGAAGAAGGGGCCGCGGGACAGCTGATTCTGCTGCTACCACGGCGGCAGCAGCAGCAGCAGAAGACAGGGTTTGTGGTTTTTTTTTCCCTTAAACTTTAAGGTTTGTTTGCTGTATCCGGACCAGCACGGCTTGCTATCACTGATAAAAGCATAATTTCTGATTTATATAGGAAGATTCAGAGGTGAATACTGTATCAGATCATCTGTCCATGAATTGAAGCAGAACTGAAGGTGGGTCATGCAGCAAGACAATGACGCTAAGAGGGTATTTAGAAACCCTATTCATGATTAATATAGGCGCTTGCATGCCTTTCTTGCACCCCTTACCAAAATGAAACTTCCAACACTGGTTTTGAAAAACTCAGCAGCAGCTTTATTTAATTTCCAGTAACAAGCATTCCTGACCAATCATCTCCCGGGTCAGCCTTCCATTCAGCTAACCTCCTGACATCTTCTCTCATTGTATCCAAAATTATTCACCTTCACCCCACTTCCAAAACTGCACTCAGAAACTTGGCTAGTTGGTGCTGTCCTAGCCATAGTAATGTTCCATTAAGAACCCAGTGAAAAGGTCACCTCACTTTCCCACATAGCCTGCAATGATGCCAGCTCATGTCCCCATAGCTTGTAGTGATGTTGCCTGGTAGCTAATTTTCCCCCACTTCATTCCATTCAGCCCTTTATCCATTCTTCTCAGGCTGACTCTGGAAGGAAGAGAGCGTCCCAAACATCTACCCCCAGCTGCAACCACAGACCTACAAATGTCCTCCCCATCCCAAGATCCTCACACCTCTATACCAACTGAACATGAAAAGAGGGGATGGGGTCAAGCACACTATCTCCCATTGCTGTTCCTTGCCAGCCTGCCCATAGCAACTGATTACCCACCAGTTTGCTCCTTCAACTGTTCAGTATTCCCTCCCCTGTCCTACACTCCCTGCCCATCCAAATAGTGGCCCCTTGACTCCCCCACCACCTACCCCTTACCACCGGACTGACCACTGCCCCTCAAAAGGGAATTGGCCATGTTATAGGGGACCCTGGTATAACCCAGGGACCTCTTAATATAGTCACTCACATAGCTTCCTCACACCCCAAACCAAAATGAAACTTCCAACACTGTTATGATAGCAAAAAAATTGGTTGCAGCTTTATTCGATTTCCACTAATAAGCACTGCAAAAAAGGCAACAATTCCTGACCCATCCTGTACATCTTCTCTCACTGTATCATCTTATCACTGCAGCCCAGGGTTTGTTTTGTTTTTAATTTTTAAATTTACTTGGGCTGATGGGGGGGAGGGGGTTAGGACTAGTAATGGGGGGGGGGTAGGACTGAAAATGGGGTGATGGGGGGTTAGGACTAGTAATGGGCAGATGGGGGTTAGGACTGGAGGTGGTCTGATTGGGGGGCTAAGACTGAAAATGGGGTTATGGGGGGGGCTAAGAATGCTGTTAGGATATGCCAGGTTTGCTATGGGTTCTAAATGAGCAGTGTTTCTAGTAGTTCCTAATGTGCCTGGCGGTTGGCACTGGTTTATAGTAATGTAGAAATCTTTTAGTCTTTCTTTATCCATACACTCATTAAGAGGCATGTTTACTAAAAGTCAGTGTATGGTAACATTATGCAAATATTTATGCAAATGATGCCTCTTATGCAAATGAGGCCCGCGTCTTGTGTGGCCCCCGGGTTACTCTACAAGTCCTCATTTGGCCCTCAAAGCAATTTGAGTTTGAGACCCCTGATCTACATGCTGAGTAATTTTATTCTTTATGATGGTTTCTACCATTTTTCCCGGTACTGACGTCAGGCTCACCAGTCTGTAGTTTCCCGGATCACCCCTGGAACCCTTTTTAAAAATTGGTGTTACATTGGCGATCCTCCAATCCTCAGGTATTAGAGATGATTTTAATGATAGTTCACAGATTACTGATAGCAGTTCTGCAATCTCATATTTCAGTTCTTTCAACACCCTTGGATGTATACCATCCGGCCCAGGTGATTTGCTACTCTTCAGTTTATCTAATAGTTGTAAGACATCTTCCCGATGTATCGATATTTCCTTCAATTCTTCCGCACCTTTAAATACCAATTCAGTCATGGGTAACATCCCTACATCTTCCTCAGTAAAGACCGAAGCAAAGAATTCATTCAGTCTCTCCGCTATCGCCTTGTCGCCTCTTAGTGCTCCTTTAACCCCTTTATCATCTAATGGACCAACTGACTCTCTCACAGGTTTTTTGCTACGAATGTAGTCAGTATTTTAGTCCAGGACCATACCAAACTAGCAATGTGTGCTGTGTGACTCGCAAACGTGGCATCCCCTGCCCAAAACACTGCATGCAGAAATGCACTCTTCTTGGGTTTTCTGGCAGCACAGTGATGACAACAGTGCCCCTTCTGTACTTGCACCCTATGTGGCCGCATTGCTTGCACAACCCTTGCTGCGACCCTATTTTGATAATTTCAGCGACCCTATTTTAGTCATTTACGTACATGACCTCTTATGTGTATCAATGACCTGTTATAAAATACCAACTAAAGGGGAAGTATGTGTGCTGTTTGTATCATGCATACGTTTATTATGGGCATTAGATGGGTGCAGTGTGGGCAGTACGAGCAAGTACACATATTGACTGTAAAATATTATAATTTACACATGTATTTGTAAAAATAGGTGTGGTAATTTACACCACAATGGAGGTGTGGGGGCAGGAGTGTGTGGGCATTGCACCTGTCTTCCTATGAGAAAGGTATCAGGGAGATTAGAGGTATGGGGGTGAGATGTGTACCTGACGTTTGAGGGTGTAGTAGCTACTTGAGGTACCAATGGGGGGGATTGGGGATTGGGGAGTAGGGCCCACTGAGCCACCAGGACCCGTTGTGAAATATTTTAGGGGGTTTAGGGGGTGGGGAAGTTGGGACCACCTGCCACCAATTATTTTTTTTTTAGAGGTGTCACAGTGGGGTCTGTTAGGAGCTTCAGGATCAGAGAGTGTCGAGAGGGTGACTGGGGTCTGGGACTCATTAGGTCATCTGAAGTGACACACTTCATCTCAGAAGATCCTTTCGCTCCTGGATACAGCTAGTAGAGACCCGTGTACACATGGGTCTGCCACGCTCTACCTCATTTTGCACATAATTTTACACATAACTATTTTACATATTTTTTAATCTGCATTCGGAAGCAAAACATTTGCATTAGCCTTGGGTTAGAAAACTGGGCACTAAGCTATAAAGCATGGTTCTAAAACAAGATTTCTACATTGAGGCCAAAGTTAGATGCTTACAGCTTTATCCGGATTGAGCAGAGGTGTTTTATTTATTTTATTTATGTGATTTTTATACTGCCAGAGGTGTGTCTGGTAGCGGGGTTGGGAAGGATTTGCATCTATGTTCATGCTCTCAATAATATGCACATATGTGCATAAATTAACACTGAAAATTTCTGCAAGCAAAAGAGCTGGTACTGTATAAATGTAAGTGAATATTGTTCCTTGAAGAAGTCTTCACACCCTCATACATATTTCACATTCTGCCCTCTAGAAGATACAATTCAAAATATATTCAAGTAGGAATTTGTTTCACTGATATACACAATCGTCACTTTCAATGGGAAAGAACCATTATAGAAACATTCGAAAGGTAGTCTTGATTGCATATGTTTTCATACCTCATGACCAGGGCCAGTGCTACTCATTAGGTGAACTAGGTGGTCGCCTAGAGACAACATTTCCACTGCTGCTGGAAGAAGGGCCAGGAGACCTGCTTTATTTATTTATATTTATTTATTTATTTTAATTTCTTATATACCGCACTCTGACATCAGCGCGGTTCACAGAGAACATAAACAAAACCAGAACAACAGGCTGTTCGGTATTACATATAACAGGAGTATCAACTTGGAGCAACATGGGAGAACTATTTACATGGAATATGCAATCTGTTAACTAGAATAACATACTCGAACTATGTACACGGGTGTTGGGGGCGAGAAAAAAAAGAAAAAGTGGTTGGATATGTAGTGGGACTATTATGTTAACTTCATATGGGGTAGTATTTGGTGAATAGGTTGAATTTAAGGGCCTTTCTGAACTGGGCTAAGTCGGTTATGGTACGGATGTCAGAAGGGAGGGAGTTCCAGCATTTTGGTGCGCAAAACAAGAAAGCTCTGTTCGCTGTTGATAGATTGCATGTTGTTATGGCCTTTGGTAATGCTAAGGAGTTTAGTGCTGCCTGTTTTCTAATTCTGTTTGGTGGTACAGATTGGATGAGCTTTGTGAAGGTTTAACAAACTGGGTCTGAATTAAAACCCGTTTTGTTTTCCCTTAACTGCTGTCTGTTAAGGGAAAACAAAACGGGTTTTAATTCAGACCCAGTTTGTTAAACCTTCACAAAGCTCATCCAATCTGTACCACCAAACAGAATTTTTGGCTGCATTATGCAGATACCTCTGTTGGAAATATCGTGAGAGGCATTGTCAGTGGCGCTTATATCTGGAAAGCAATTGCTGCTATTTGGATAAGTGTCGCTGAATATCAGGTCCTTTTTTCTAAAAAGGAATAATGGCAGATCTAAGATGGAGGATCTGAGCAGATGCCAATGAGTTGTGCCAAGAACTTCACCCACAGTAAAAGCAGTAGTCTTGGGCAAAAGAAAACCAAAGTTAAATCTATTTCCCTCTTTACTTACATTACTGATTTCCTTTTGAGCCAATGGACTCCTTGATGATCCACCCTTCTGGCTCTACCTGCTCTGAGGTATTCTTAAAAGTGACCAATAGCCGAAGTGTTACCGTGGAGGAACCAAACCAGGATGTATCTTTGATTTTGGGTGTGTTACTACCTCTCTCACGACTGAACTGCAAGAATTCAATTCAAATCAGTAATGTAAGTAAAGAGGGAAATAGATTTAACTTTGGTTTTCTTTTGCCCAAGACTACTGCTTTTACTGTGGGTGAAGTTCTTGGCACAACTCATTGGCATCTGCTCAGATCCTCCATCTTAGATCTGCCATTATTCCTTTTTAGAAAAAAGGACCTGATATTCAGCGACACTTATCCAAATAGCAGCAATTGCTTTCCAGATATAAGCGCCACTGACAATGCCTCTCACAATATTTCCAACAGAGGTATCTGCATAATGCAGCCAAAAATATGAATGACCACTCTTGCACTATCCATATAGTGCTGGAGTGGAGTGTGGGTGGAGCCAGAGAGGTCTGGAGCTTATCCAGATAGAGGAAATATTTAGTCCGTTATCTGGATAAATTATCCAGATAAGGTAGGATAGAGAAAAGCCTTTCCTAAGTTATCAGGACAAGTTATCTGGATAGTGGACTGAATACTGAATATTGCTGCTATCCAGATCAGTTCTAGCAGTCCACACGTTAGCTGTGCGGGTCACTATCTAGATAGTGGCACTTAATATATGGACATTTCTTATTCATAGTGGCTGGCATTTACCAAAAGCACTGGTCACTGTGGCTGAAAAATGTTTTGGCTTGCAATTACCACATGACAAAATCATCAGGACGATAAAACACCACAAGAAAGATATTACCAGGTTTCCTGTGGTTTGCGGTAAGCAGTGATCAGTTTAGATGACGCTGTGATTTTGTCAAATTTGATTTGGCAGAAAACTGCATAGAATTAAAATGAGTCCAGCATGCAGAATGAAGGAGAAAGGCAACAATGACAATTTAACAAGACAAATAAATTGAAATAGACCCAACTCTGGTGCTGTGACCTTTTAAAGTGTCATTTATTCTGAAAGCATTGGCATGGAACAGGGACTTTGATTTACGTTGGGATTGGTGATGCAGTAAGAATCCAATCTGCACTTTATCATGGCCTGTGCGGAGGATCAACCCTTCTCATAACTTACAGAAGCCCAAATCTGCTATGTTTCAAGGTAACAGAAATATGCGCCACACAGCATTACTGCTTTTCACGGAACAGCTCATTTTTTATCAGTCACTTGACTTTTTTTAATGAAATAGAACCAAAAGTAACTCTTGGTATAAGCAGGGGCGCCGCTGGGCAAGGCATGTCCACTCTCTCTCTCAACTTCTGCTTCTTGCATTCAAGGAAACCAACCAGGTTGGATGTCTATTCCTGGCTTGATTCCACTCTAGTCTTTGCAAACACCTCACAAAGCATTTTCAATAAAACAGGAAAACAAAACAAAACAACTTACATAGTAACATAGTAAATGACGGCAGATAAAGACCAGTATGGTCCATCTAGTCTGCCCAGTACGATGTCAAGAGTAGGTACACCTGCCGCTCTGTGCAGGCCCCCCTTCCCCATGTCTTTGTTTAAGGGTGATCCCACCGCTATGTGTAGGACACCCTTATTTGTTAAGGAATTAGATGGTTCCGATTATTTTGATATTTTCTTGTTGCTGTAAAGGGATCCACTGTGTCTGTCCCACACCCTTTTGAACTCCGTCACCGTATTTGCCCCCACCACTTCCATCGGGAGCACATTCCAAGCATCCACCACCCTTTCAGTGAAAAAGTATTTCCTGGCATTGCCTTTCAATTTACCACCTTGTAGCTTCATGTTATGCCCTCTAGTTTTGCAGCTTCTCTGTCTTTGGAAGAGGTTTGTTTGATTGTTCATTATTTCCCTTTATGTATTTAAAGGTCTGAATCATATCTCCCCTGTCCCTCCTCTCCTCCAAAGTGTACATGTTTAGGTCTTCAAGTCTCTTCTCATAAGGCTTCTGACGCAGGCTCCAAATCATTTTGGTCGCCTTCATCTGAACAGTTTCCAGTCTTTTTACATCCTTTGCAAGATACGGTCTCCAAAACTGAACACAGTATTCCAAATGAGGCCTCACCAGTGACTTGTACAGTGGCATAAGTACCTCTTCCTTTCTGCTGGTAATTCCTCTTCGTATGCAGCCCAACATCCTCCTGGCTTTTGCCACCGCCTTGTCGCACTGTTTTGCCACCATGAGATCTTCAGAAATAATCACTCCAAGGTCTTTCTCCTGATCCGTACACACCAATCTCTCGCCCCCTATCGCGTACATTTCCCTTGGATTTCTGCGACCCAAGTGCATTACTCTGCACTTCTTTGCATTAAATCTTAATTGCCAAGCATTAGACCATTCTTCCAGCTTTTGTAGATCATTCCTCAAATTAACTACTCCCTCGGGGGAGTCCACTCTGTTGCAAATTTGTGTGTCATCTGCAAAAAGACAGACTTTTCCATGCAGTCCTTCAGAAATATCACTCACAAATACTTTGAACAGTGCCGGGCCCAGGACCGACCCCTGGGGCACCCCGCTAATCACCTTCCTTTCATCCGAGTGAGCTCCTTGTACCATCACCTTCTGTCGTCTGTCAGTCAACCAATTTCTGATCCAGTTTACCATCTTGGGATCTATTCCCAAGTTACTGAGTTTATTGATAAGCCTCCTATGAGGAACAGTATCAAAGGCTTTGCTGAAATCCAGGCAGATGACATCCATCGCATGCTCCTGATCTAGTTCTCTGGTCACCCAGTCAAAGAACTCAATCAGATTTGTTTGGCAAGATCGTCCTTCGGTAAAACCATGTTGCCTCAGATCTTGCAGCCTGTTGGCTTTGTGAAAGTTCACAATTAGCTCCGTCAGGAGGGCCTCCATTACTTTTCCCGCCACCGAGGTAAGGCTTACAGGCCTGTAGTTTGACACTTCTTCCCTGTCACCACTTTTGTGTAGAGGTACGACATCAGCCATTCTCCAGTCCTGAGGAACCTCTCCTGTTTCCAAGGATCTGTTGAAAACATCCTTTAACGGCCCTG
Organism: Ichthyophis bannanicus; assembly: GCA_033557465.1. Taxonomy (NCBI): domain Eukaryota; kingdom Metazoa; phylum Chordata; class Amphibia; order Gymnophiona; family Ichthyophiidae; genus Ichthyophis; species Ichthyophis bannanicus. Next base: position 234,340,005 of record CM066043.1, on the reverse strand, counting down.
CAAGAACCTCTCTGAGCTCTTTCAGTATCCTGGGATGTATCTCATCTGGTCCCATGGCCTTGTCCACTTTCAGTTTTGCAAGTTGTTCTAACACATCATCTTCTTTGAATGGTGTGGTATCTACTTCATTCCCAGTTTTATATTTGGGAGTCACAGGTGGTCCTTCTCCAGGACTTTCCTTAGTAAAACAGAGCAAAAGTATTCGTTTAGCAATTTCGCTTTTTCAATGTCACTTTCCACGAGTGCGTTCCCAGCACTTCTGAGTCCTGCAATTCCACTTAGGTGTTCTCTCCTCTCCTTGCCGAGGCCCAAAGGCTCACAGGCTGCTTCCCTACAGCACGTCCTGCCTTTACACTACAGCTTCTCAGACACAGTACATGGTCGTCTTTCACTGTTCAGAGGCACCATGCAGCACAAGTCCCAGCACGGCTACAATGCAGCCTTAGGTCAAAAGAACAACTGATAATCCGGTTCAGGTTTTCAGTCTGTAGCACAAAAACAGTTAGTAGCTTTAACACTGCCTATTGTCCTTTAACTGAAGTTTCAAAACACCTTCATGAAACAGTTCCAAGCGTGCAGGGATCTGTCATTCACTCTTCCGGTTGCTTTCCACTGGCCCTCCCCAAACAGTGTCCTCCCCTTCTGAGCTGACAATGGCTGCCAGGGCTGGTGCTAGAGTTTCTGTCACCCCCCTGCAACCTATAGACCGGTGCCCACGTCCTCATTACTATTAATGCTGGCTACATCCCACCCTCTTTTTCCCAAAACTCTTTTATGAACTCTTTTCATATGATGCTAGTATTTCTTCTTGAAATCCAGTGTTGTAAGAAAATTGCAGTGAAGGGACAAATGCATAGCCAGAATAAAAGTAACCACTGAGCAGTAAATACTTAGCGTCACATGAACAGACTGTGAAAGTCCAAGAGAATGCTAAATTTTAGATATGGATCAAAAGGAAAACAAACATTCAACTGTATGGACAACTCAGAAATATTTTACTCATTGAAAAAATATGCAGGAGAAAGATTTTGTACAGAATGTAGAAATCAGCAACATGATAGTCATGCAGACAATGTACATCTAGAAAGTAAAAGCAAAACTGGTATAATGTTGATGCAAAGAATAGTCACAAGATAAGTCTGTCACTGTAGGAAGACAGCAATGACATTAATATACTGTTCATTTAAACTACGTGTTAAACAGGTTTCAAAATCAAACCAGTAGGTTACAAGCTGTAGCACTGTGAAGAATAGTAAAATAGGCCGACAGTATACAAGCATGTCATTAGACTGCAGTAAAATTAAAAAATAAACTCTATATATTTGGAGTCGAGGAGTAACTTAGTGGAGACTAAGAGACCAGTGTTTGCTTCCCACCGGTACTCTTTATGACCTTGGGCAAGCCATTTTACCTCCATTGCATTGAAAGAAAGGCCTGGCCATCTACTTCTGGTCACACCTTGCCAAGAAACCTCAGGAACTTCTGGATCGCCTGGAGTCAGCACTGACTCAACAGCTTGCATTATTGTGCCCAGGCAATTCACTTTTAATAAAATGGACCAGGAAACCCAAACATTAGTGTCCATAAGATAGGTAAAAATAGAGATTTCTTTAACATAAGATGTTTTTCTGCGCCATGCTTTGATAAGACGAATAGCCTTCTGCAGACTCCCAAGTGTGAAAGTTACATCCCTAAACAGCCAACCTGTATTACAAAAGATTATCAATTAAGCAGGGGCGGCTCTATCATGAGGCCAACTGAGGCAGTGGCCTCAGGCGGCAGTGTGCACGGGGCAGCTTTCCGATGACAGTGGCACTCCTGCTCTGTTTTAATTTTATATTTTGCTGCCTCTGGCCTGCCTCTGCCTTCCCATGCAGGACGGCAGAAGCAGGACAGAAGCAGCAAAATATAACATTAAAACAGAGCCGGAGAGTTTTGCATTGAGTGTGCGTTCCTTGGAGAGCAGGTAGGCGCTGCTTGTAAGTTCTGAACTCACACTGCAGGCAGGCCTGACCCTGCTTGACCTCCTGCAGATGCTGCTGTAGCTCATGCACCTCCGGCTCACACTGCCCGGTCTGGTTTTACATGCGACTTCACTCTTCTGTCACCACCCGCAACTCATCCTCCAGCCGCACCACCTGCTGCTGCCTGTCCTGGATGAGCCAGCCCTGCTCCATAGAGAGCTGCAGCAGTTCAATTTTTCTCCTGGATCAGTCACTCCAGCTGGTCGCAGAGCTGTTCCATCTCACTTCTCCACCACCAGTCCTCATGATCCCTTGCTCGTGCCCGCTGCTCTTTGACGATGGCATCTATCAAGAATCGGCTCAGTTCCTTCTCTAGCCACCCAATGCGCTCTTCCCGCTTTTTTCGGATGAGGGCCTGGGCCTCACTCTGTTATTTCAGCTGCACAAGCCAGGAGCTCGTCGCGCTCCCACAGGGCTCAAGCCCATTCCGTGTTCTTCACTTGCAGCTGCTTCAAGAGCTCTTGCCCTCTAGTTTCCGCTGCAACCGGGAGCATTCCTGCCTCAGTTCAGCACTCTGTATTTTCTACTCCTCTTTGAAACAGATCATTTGCTGGTGGGGAATGATAAAGCTACACATAGATGATGAACAGATAAATAAGATTAGGATCCAAAAGGAGCCTTGATAAGGTGGGTTTTTAGCTTGGGTTTGAATAGTGCCAGAGATGGAGCCTAATATACTGACATTGTAACTTAAACTTGGTAATGTGCATTAAACAGGGGCATTGATAGATTGGATTCTTCTGTGGCAATGGTGGGTTAAGTGACTTGCCCAAGGATACAAGGAGTGATATTGAGAATTGAACCCTGGTCTCTTGAGTTCTGATATTCAACTGTGCTGATTTCGGAAGGGCTATGATGCTCATTGGCACATAACCCTCCCTGCCGATCCCTAAACTGGATATTCAATGCCGTGGTGATGGCACTGAATATCCGGTGATTGCCACAAAAGCCAGAAGCTGATGATGCTAACCAGGCACCAGCAATATTGGATGCTATCCTTTCAGCAATCTGCGCCTTAAAGATAGGCGAGAGTTTTCCTCGCTTATCTTTAAGATGCATTTCGCTAACCGGGCATCATCTAATATCCCTACTGCTCAGCGCCATTCTCTGCCCCAGAATGCTCCCAACATGCCCTGATGCTAACCGGATAGCATCGGAGCATGTAGGGCACGTAGGAGGTGATATCCAACGGTACTAACCAACAAAGGCATCTCCTAGGCTGTAAACTGTGTAGATGCCTTTCGAAAATCGGGCCCTTGGTTCCTAAGCCAGAGCCCTAACCATTAGGTTATTCCTCCACGCCTAGTACAGTGTGATAGTGAGATGGGCAGAATCAGATTTTTTTAAATTAGATATTGAGTTTTGTGGGTGGTTCTCCTAGTTCTGCTCTGCATCCGTTATAGAGGGAGAGGGTTCTGTGAATGCAAAATATATGTTCAAAAAGAAAAAAACAACCACCATAACACAGTTTATATCAACAAAATAAAGATGAGTTATGTGTTGTTGTTTTTAAGTGCCATCGAGTCGGAGTCGACTCATGGCGACCCTCTGGATAGCTATCCTAAATTTTGTTCGGCTTCAGTCAGGAGGCTCATTGTTGACAGACTGGTACCCGTAGCTGCTGTTATTGTATTGATCCATCTCATTGCTGGCCTTCCTCTTTTGTGTTGACCTTCTATCTTGCCAAGCATAAGGTCTTTCTCTAATGATCTCTCTCTTCGTATGATGTGTCCAAAGTATGAAAGTCAAAGTCTTGTCATCTGAGCTTCTAAAGAAAGCTTAGGTTTGATCTCCTCTAGTACCGACCGGTTTGTTCTTCGGGCAGTCCATGGTATACACAGAATTTGCCGCCAGCACCATAATTCAAAGGCATCAATTTTCTTCCTGTCTGTCATTTTCACTGTCCAGCTTTCACATCCATATGATGTTATTGAAAATACCATGGCTTGAACAAGTCGAATCTTTGTATGGAGAGAGACATCTCTTCTCTTGAGAATCTTATCTAGGTCTTTCATAGCCATTCTGCCAAGAGCAATGCGTCATCTGATTTCTTGACTGCTTGTTGCTTCTTTATTGATAGTTGATCCAAGTAGGTTAAAGTTGTTCACAATTTCAATTTCTTCTCCTTCAACGATGAACCTGTTGATTATGCCAGTTGTCATGATCTTTGTCTTCTTTACATTAAGGTGCAAGCCCATTTTGAGACTATGTTCTTTGATTGTGAGAAGCAAATGTTTCAGATCATCTTCACTTTCAGCCAGTAATGTGGTATCATCAGAATAGCGAAGGTTGTTGATGAGTCTTCCACCAATCTTCACACCTCTGTTGTCTTCATACAATCCTGCTTCTCTGATGATTTGTTCTGCATATAAATTAAACAGGTAGGGGGAAAGTATGCAGCCTTGTCTTACACCTTTGTTTATTTTAAACCATTCTGTTTCTCCTTGTTCCATTCGAACTGTTGCTTCTTGATCAATGTACAGATTGTGCAAGAAAACGATCAGGTGTTCTGGTATACCCATGCTTCTTAATGTGGCCCAGAGTTTCTCATGGTTTACACAGTCAAAAGCCTTGCTATAGTCGATAAAGCACAAATAGATATCCTTTTGGTATTCTTTAGTCTTTTCAAGGATCCATCTCACATCCGCAATGATGTCTCTCGTTCCTCGCCCTTTCCTGAACCCTGCTTGCACTTCAGGTAGTTCTTGTTCCAGGTATGGTTGTAGTCTCTTTTGAATAATCTTCAGTAGAATCTTGCTGGCATGTGGGATCAGAGCGATTGTGCGATAATTTCCACAGTCAGTTGGATCACCTTTTAGTATTGGTATAAACACAGATCTTTTCCAGTCAGTTGGCCATGATGTTGTCTTCCATATTTCTTGGCAGAGCCTTGTGAGTACGGTAACAGCTGCATCAGATTGCTGCAATACTTCTATGGGAATGCTATCAATGCCTGGTGCTTTGTTCTTTGATAAGGCTTTCAATGCTGCTTCAACTTCTTCTTTCATCACCAATGGTTCCCGATCATAAGGTACAGGTTGAAACAGCTGTTGATCCACTTGATCTTTATCATATAAAAACTCTGTATATTCCTTCCACCTTTTCTTGATCTTTTCAGCATCATTCAACATAGAACCTTGAGCATCTTGTAATATTCCAATTCGAGGCTGGAACTTTTTCTTTATCTCTTGTAGCTTTAGGAAAGCCGATATTGTTCTTCCTCTAATAGTTTCTGCTTCTATTTCCTTGCAAGTGTCATTGTAGTACTTTTCCTTGTCCTGTCTTGCTGCACGTTGGAAATCTCCGAGTTCTGCGATCGTCTTTCTTTCTCCTCTGGCTTTAGCTTCTCGGCGTTTCTGGGCAATTTTCAGAGTTTCTTCCGTCATCCATTTTGGCCGTTTTTGCTTTTTCACCTTTTGTAGAGACTTCTCTCTTTCTTCCAACACAACCTTCTCGATGTCATTCCATAACTCTTCCGGAGCTCTGTCATTTGTATCTAAAGCAGCAAATCGATTTTTCAGGCAGTCTTTAAATTCCAGTGGTATATTCTCAAGGTCATATTTTGCTGCATTCATGAGTGGTTTGCTCTTTTTCAACTTTAGCTTGAGTTTGCATACTAGTAGTTGATGATCTGTACCACAGTCAGCTCCAGGTTTTGTCTTTGTTGATGTTACAGAGCTTTTCCATCGTTGACTTCCACATATGTAGTCAATTTGATTTTTATATAATCCATTCGGTGAAGTCCATATGTACAGTCGTCGCTTGTGTTGCTGGAAGAAGGTGTTTGAGATGAATAGATCATTGGTCTTGCAGAATTCTTTTTTTTTTTTTTTTAAATTAGAATTTTGCAAAAAACTTACAAAAGCAAGCATAAAGAAACATACAGATGATCTATTAATAAAGAACATAGCAAAAAGAAAAACGATAAGGCAATACATCCTTCCTAGCCCACAATATGGGGAGATTATAAAAAACCACAATATGGAAAGGAAAAAAAAAACCAAGAGCCATAACTCTTGAATTCTAGACAGCTATATTAACAAACCACCCACCCCAGGGATCTAGGTTTGTTTGTTTTTTGATCCTACTCAGCTTGAGGTATTTCTTTGTGATAAAGAGGGGCTTGGTCTTGCAGAATTCTATCAGTCTTTCTCCAGCTTCATTTCTGTTGCCAAGTCCATATTTTCCAACTACTTTGCCGCCTTCTTTGTTGCCAACTTTTGCGTTCCAGTCACCCATGACTATCAGGATATCCTGTTTGCATGTTCTGTCAATTTCAGCTTGTACTTGTTCATAGAACTCTTTAATTTCATTCTCTTCTGCAGCTGTTGTTGGAGCATATACTTGAATTATAGTTGTGTTGATAGGCAATCCTCGTAGACGAATAGAGATTAAGCGTTCGCTGACTGCATTGTATTTCATTACAGTTCTTGCAAGTTTCTTCTTTATTATAAATGCAACACCATTTCTTCCTTGTCTTTCATATCCAGCATAGTAGACCATGTGATCATCTGATGCAAAGTGCCCCATGCCAGTCCATTTCAGTTCGCTGACACCCAACAGATCAAGTTGTACACGTTCCATTTCATTCTTGACCACCTCCAACTTCCCTTGGTTCATGCTTCGTACGTTCCATGTTCCAATGTGTAAGACATCTTTACAGCTTCTGACTCTCATTTCATGCGCAGCCTGTGTTAGATGAGTTATAATTTGATGTTATAAACTGTGCAATGGTTCTCGTTCTCTCTTTTAGTTCTGTTGTGTGCAAGCATCTTTTTATTTCCTCTACATTATCTAATTGACTTTTTGATCCGGTTCAATCCCTGACTGCAGTTTTGAAAAGCCTTCCCCCTCTCCCAGCTCCAGGGAGGGGGGCACCATCTCATCCCTCGCCTCTGGCAGCAGATTGCCTTGAGCCACCCCTGCATTTAGGGCCATCCTGATCCCTCATTGCTAAAACAGCTCCCAGAGCTCCATGGGGTCACAAAATTGGTTGCCCTTGCCTCCCCAATAAATCCATGACCTCTCCTTGCTGGATCATAGATTTTTTTTTTTCTTGATCAAGCTTCTGTTCAGTTCTTCTGGCTTTCTCTCACTTTAGCTTCACCGTCATGCAGTCAATGAATTAGCAGTGGGAGATGAAGCTGGAACGAGAGAAAAGTGAGAATAACACGGCCACTTTCTGACCAGACCAGGAAGTAAGATTCATGCTTTTTGCATTATTCCTAGGTTTTCAGGATTTTATTCTCAGAATTAGACTTTCTTCCAGAGTGAGGCGAGAGAAAGAACTCTCACACACAGGTATCTGCACTGTCGGCAGAAACTAACATAATGACTCAGCGCAAGTAGCGTGAGTGCAACTAATGCCACCTCAAGCACGGTAATTGCAGGGGGATGTACCTGCCCCCTCCTGAAGTTAACCTACGGCCCTGTGCTGGTTACGCAGTCCACACATGTTACCAGCGCAGAGCTTACTAAACATGCCACTAAATGTGCCAAACTACAAGAGGGGCTTGGCAACCCCAACATAACTCCACTGAAACGAGTATAGTGTGCAAAATAACCAAAGGAAATGCAAGATGCTCGCACACTAAAGAACTAAAAGAAAAAGCGAGAACCACAGCACAGCTTATAACACCAAATAATTAAATTATAACTCATTTTATTTTGCTGTTATAAACTGCGTTATATTTATTGCTTTTTCTTTTTGAACATATATTCTGCATCCACAGAAACCCATCCCTCAACAATGTGTGCAGAGCAGAACTAGGACATTCACCCATAGAACTCAATATATATTTAAAAAAAAAAATCTGATTCTGGTCATCTCAGTAACAACATAAACATTCTCCAGTACCAGGCATATTCTGAACTAACACAAAAGCCCTACAAAAGTCATTGAGGATCTACAGAGCAAATCTACCATACCATACTAGCACCAACTTCCAAAATTCACATAAGGAGCCTACCCAGAAAAAAATCAGTGATGCAAATATTACAGCAGACCATAGAACATCCACACACCTTTTTCAAAAGCTGAACAAGTCAGATTACTACAGTACAGATCCTTCCATAAAAACTCCATGTTAACAGAACACCTGGCCTCCGTCACACACTCAGAACATAGACCCTCACCAAGTACAGAATGTGACCACCAACTAAAATAAAAATATGTAGACAAAATTAAATTGAAAACCCTAAGAAGCCAAACTCTGCATGCAGTGCAGCACCATATAAATCGAAAGAGATGCATTTCTCTGTTCTGTGTAAAATATAAAGATAGCACAAAGTCCAATCACTAAATTGAAATATAATTATTTTTCTACTTTTTTGTTGCCTGACCATTTCATTCTCTGATCATGCTGGTCCCAATCTGAGGTTTCTGCTGTCCTCTGTCTTCCATTAGCTCTCTACGGTCATCTGCTTGTTCATCTGTAATTTCTGGTCTCCCCTTTTGTTCTTTTCACTTCTTTCCATCTTGGATATTGATTTTTTTCCTTTCAACATTCTTCTTTTTATTTTTCTATTTCTCTGTCCACTCAGATTTCACTACTCCTTAATATCCAGTCCTCAATCTCCTACCCCCTCCTCCTTCCCCACAATGACTTAATCCTCATTCTGGCCCTCCCTATTCCCCATCTCTTCATCCCTGGTCCATTATTCCCCAGTCTTTCATTCATTCTCTCTCTCCCCCACATGTTTAGCATCTCTACCCCCAACCCATCCAGTGTCTCCCTCTCTCTCTCTCTCACTCTCTTTCCCTTCATCCAGTATCTCCACTCTCTTCCCCTATCCTTATGTACCCCCTGTGTCAAGCATCTCTCTTGTCTCCATATCATCCACTCCCTATTACTCTCATGTTCAGCGCCTCTCCATTTCTTTCTCATCTTATTTACCCCATGTCCATCTTCACCCCTTTCTCTCCTTATTGACCCATATCCTGCATTTCCCCCCCCCCCATTATCCCCATGTCCAGCATCTCCCCTCTATCCCCCTCTGTTCCACCCCTCATATCAAGCATCTTCCCATGGAGCCCAATGCCGGTAGGGGCACATCTGGACCATCCAGATGGCCCCAAACAAGATGGGCCTGTTTGGACCTGATTCTGGACAGTGGGAACAAAACCTTCCCATGGTAGCCAGAATTGGGCCCAAGGATTGCCTGGTGTGCCCCTGCCACCTGTGGGGACATCTTCCCTGTAGTCGCCCCTGACTCCAGTGTTCCTGGCCCCCATTTTCCCTGCCACCTGACCCAAGACTGGCCTGAGGTGGAATAAGCAGTGCATCCCCACAGGCCCGGCAGCACATACAGGACCGTGACCTGAATCAGCCCGGTACATGCTGCTGGGCTGGCCCGCCTCTGCTCCACCCCGATCCCGCCCCCACCGGTTCTCCCCGTCCTGATGCACAGGACATATGGGGAGAGCTGGAGGGAGAATCAGGCCCCAATGGCTTGAGGGGCTGCACGTCCCCCCCAGAACTTGCAGCCCCACAACCTGCATTTTGGAATGGGGTCCATAGTCTCCCCATAACTCCCCATATCCAGTATCACCACATCTCAAAAATCTTCATTCCTTGATTTTCCCTATGCCTCCTTCCCATGCCCAGTATATCCCCTTCATGAAAGCCCCCAGATAAGTGAAACATTAAATACTTTTATAGAAAGGGATAAAAGGGGCAACATATGGAAAGCAGTGTGTATAAATGCTCGTAGCATGGGAAATAAGATCCCAGATGTTGAGGCTTTAATGGGAGAGACTGACTTGGATTTAGTGGCAGTAACAGAGACATAGTTTATGGACAACCATGACTGGGATGTAACAATATCAGGCTATACTTTATTCAGAAAGGACAGGGTAGGAAGAAGGGGAAGAGGAGTGGCACTATGTGTAAAAATAATATTAAACCTATGGAAATACAGAGCTTAAAAGGGAGAGAGGAGGCAGTGTAGGTTAAACTAGAAAGATGGAAAGAGAAATCCATTTGCATTGGCGTGATATACAGACCACCATCACAGGAAGAAGATGTGGGTGAAGATTTAATAGAAAACATATGCAGCAATGCCAGTAAAGGGAAATGCTACTGATAGGGGATTTCAATATGCCGGATGTTGATTGGCGCATCCCTTCTGCGGTGTCATTTAGAAGCAAGGAGATCCTGGATCCTTTACAAGAAGAAGTATTCAAATAACTGGTAACAGAACTCATACGTGAAGGGGCCATACTGGACTTGATGCTTACCAATGGGGAAAGTGTTTCTGATGTTATAATGGGAGATCATCTCGCATCCAGTGATCACCAGATGGTGTGGTTCAGTATTAGGACTAGGGCTAATAAAATCCCTTCAAAGGCAAGGGTCTTAGACTTTAGGAAAACTAACTTTGCCAAGATGAGTCAATACCTCAAGGAGTCATTAGCAGGATGGGATCAGCTGAGGAGTGTAGAAAAACAGTTTGGTAAAACTGAAAGGGGATATTTTAAGGGCAACCAACCTTTTTGTTAGAATGGTAAATAAAAGGAAAAGGAGGCCCCTATGGTTCTCAAGAGAAGTAACTGAAAAGGTAAAGAAAAAGAGGGAGGCCTTCATGAAATACAAGAGATCACAGAGAGAGGAAGACAGGCATCTATATTTGGAAAAACTTGGCAAAGTAGTCAGGAAAGCAAAGATATGAAAATAAGAAGAAATAGCCAATGCAATAAAATGGGAGGATAAGACATTTTTCAGATATGTTAAGTAAGAGGAGGAAAAGCAAAAGTGGTATTGTCAGACTCAAGGGTGCAGGGGTGGAACATGTAGAAGCTGAAGAGGATAAAGTGGAATTGCTTAACAAATATTTCTGTTCTGTGTTCACAAATGAAGGGCCGAGAGCAGGACCTCAGACAACATCCACAAACAGGAACAAAAGCGTGAGGCATCTCAAACGATTTTCAGAGAACTGTGTTCGTGAGGAATTAGCTAAACTAAAAGTGGACAAAACGATGGGACCAGATGGGATACATCCAAGAATACTGAAGGAACTTGGGGATGTTCTAGCAGCTCCACTGACTGACCTTTTCAATGAATCTTTGGAGTCGGGGGTGGTGCCAGAGGACTGGAGAAAAGCACAAGTGGTCCCTTTACACAAAAATGGAAGAAAGGATGTGGTTGAAAACTACGGGCCGGTTAGTTTAACCTCAGTGGTGAGTAAATTATTAGAAATGCTGCTGAAAGAGAAAAAACTGAGGTTCCTAGAGTCCAATGGATTGTAGGATCTGAGGCAGCATGGATTCACCAGGGGCCTGTCTTGTCAGACAAATCTGATTGATTTCAGAGCAGGGGAGGGGATGGCGGAGTGCGTGTTTGAGATGAATATGCCTAAGCGCAAGGGCAAACCTAAGGCTCTTCCTGCGGTGTCTTTACCTGCCGATTCCACGGGTCCTATGGATTGATTTGTCCAGCTCATGGAGAAACAGAAGCGGGAGATTAGAGAGGGCACTGCGAGGTCGGAAGTTGTGGCTCCGGCGTTGCTTGCCCTGGAGGTGTCTCTCTCCCCAGATGAGCAGTCTCCCCCTCCACGTGCGACTGATCTAGTGTCTCTTCCCGCGAGAGGAGAGGACGCCCCTCCCGGAGCTGGTGGTGCTTCCTCTGATGTGCGGGCCTCGTTGGAAAGTAGACCTGGTGAGCAGCCCTCGGTCTCGAGGGCTGTGGATGTCATCCCGTTTTCAACTACGGAGGTGGAAGTGTCATCTCGCCGAGACGAAGGAGTAGATTTGGAACTTTCCTCTTCGGTTGCTGATACTGCCAAAGGTAGTCTTTTGACCTGTCCTAAAGAAATATCTTTGGAAACGATCTGGGAAGCGATTATACAACTTTCTTCTGCAGTCAGCAAGCAAATCCATTTATCAGTCTCGCGTTTGGATAAGTTAGAGTCTGTGTCTGCTAAGGTTCAGACAAAATTGACTGATTTGCGTATAAAGGTCGACACTGGGGAACAGAAAATGGTTCAAATTTCTTCATTAAATGAATCTCTCATGAAGGACTCTGTTTTCATGAGAATGAAATTGGAAAATTTAGAGAATACTGCAGGAGCTTCTAATATCCGTTAGTTAAATTTTCCTGTAATTCCAGCTCTTTATCCAATTGAATCTTTTAAAAAGTATATTCAGGAAGTGTTGAATGTACCTTCTGACTTGATTCCTCCTGTTGTTAAAGCCTATTTTTTGCCTAAGGGTAAAAAGGAAGAGAAGTTTCTTGAGGGGGATATAAATATGGATATTCTAGATGTCTCAGCTCTTTTAGTCCCCGAAGGAGAGTGATTTATCTGTCTCCACCATGTTAGTAACTTTTGCAATTGCGTCAGATAGAGATTGGATATTAAAATTGTACTTTAAGAAACGCTCTATGCTGTTTATGGGAAAGAAGGTATTGATATTTCCCGATGTTTCTAAGGAGACTCAGAAAAGGCGGAGGGCTTTTCTGTTGTTGAGACCAGGTACGGTGCAGATTGGGGCAATATTTATGTTGAAATTTCCTTGTAAGTGTATTATTTTTTTTAAAGATAGGAAATATGTATTTTTTCAGCCTGAAGAGTTATCAGCTTTTATTAGTTCACGGATTGTAACTTCTTCTCCTAGGTGATGCTTATCATTGTGGTGGTATTTCTCCGACTCCCTCCTCTGTCTTTTTTTCTTAAAAAGCGAAGTTTTCTTTGTTTTTTTAGGGATCAGGACCCACATATCCTGATATCCTTTTCTTGGCTCCTCTCTCCACTATTTGTGGACTAATTATATGCTTGTATGTAAGATTTCTATTGGACAGTTTTTGTGTTATGTATTTGCTTTACAAGTTGTTGTTTTCTGTACAAGTGTTTTCGCTTGAATATTAATGTAAACTGCATAAATAAATAATAATAATAAAAAATCTGATTGATTTCTTTGACTGGGTGATGAGGGAGTTGGACCGAGGGAGAGCCCTAGATGTGGGGTGTATTTAGATTTCAGTAAAGCACAACTTATAAACAAACGTAGCACCCTCGGGATGGACCCTAAAGTTACTGTTTGAGTTAGAAATTTGTTGAGTGGAATGCAACAAAGGGTACATATAAATGGAGTTCACTCTGAGGAAGGAGGTTACCAGTGGGGTGCTGCAGAGATCTGTTCTTGGTCTGATTCTTTTTAACATCTGTCACACGGTGTCGCGGACACAAAGAAGGTGCGCCACTAGGTAGCGCTATGAATGAATGAAAAGTCCGAGTGCAGGGTAATAAAGGCTTTTATTCCCCGTTCAAAAACAAGGTTCAAAATAAGAGACAGTTTGATAATAGAAACAGTCCTTTGTTTCAAAAGGTACCAAAGTTCATTGGCTAATCAACTGTTACTTCACAGTTCAAAGCAGGCTTCTTCAAAGTAATATTCAGAATAGTTAAACAATCAAAATATATTGCATTTATTCTTCTTTGTAACATGCACAGTTTTGAGCACAGGCAGTGCACCAATTACACTCCATGTCTTCAGGTAAAGGTAAGGGAATAGTGCTTGGAAAATCCACTTCCATTAAATCATCTGCCCCATACAGATCCAATGTGCTTTCACTATCCCTGTCTATTCCAGTATGGCAATCTTCAGCTTGGGAGTTTTGCTCCACATAAGCAGGGGCTCTCAAAGCTGGCGGTAAACTGGTGAACCAGTCTTTACTCTGGCTTCTTTTAAAAGGAACGTTTCTTTTAGGATGGCTTCTAGCAGTGCAATCATTACAGTTAAACTTTACTCTCTCATACCTTGGCTCCCTGGGTAAAAACTTCAGTTGTTTGTACAACTGCTTCTCCCTCCGAGTAGGTAAAACTGGGTAGTGATCTTCTAGAGATAAGCCTCTCTCAGAACCTCCCTCTCTGGTTCTTTGCTTTCTTCTCTCTATATCACAAACAGGTAGAGTATAGGAACTAGGCGTGGCAGGGCCTCTTACCTTGGAGTAACTTCCACCAAACTCCCCTTGCACAACAGGTTTAGTTTGGGTTTTATGGCTTCCCACCTTGTAAGGTCTATTTCTGTTCCAGCTTCCAGCTTGGCTTCTTCTACAGCAATCAGGTTTGTGTCCTTGATAGCTTCCAGGCTTTCCTGCTGTTTCACCTCTAACTCCAGTTCCTTCTTCCTCTTTCTCTTCCTTCCTCAGCTCCTGCTGTTGTTTCCACTGCTTATTCCTCCATTGCTCTCTTTGCAACTGCTGCCATCTCCTCTTCTCCTGCCGTTTCTGACCAGAAGCATTCTGCTCTGGTTTATAAAGAGATCCGTGGCTACTGACTTCCTGGTTCTCTGTCAGCTGCAGGTCATCAGTGAGATTAGGTTCTTTAGGATCAGTGTCTGTTCCTGCTCCCTCTAGCTGTGCCAGGAGGTAACTGCACATCTAGTTCTTCTGAAACAGGATTTCTTTTCTTAAAACCAACTTTATTAGTGTCCGCATCATGACACATCCCCCCTCTTAAAATATTACGGGCTGAATGACCGCCATTACAGCACGTAATCCCAGAGCTCGGTTGTGTTGATGTAAATAAGGCGTGTCTCTCATGCCATCGCCTAAGGACATTAATATGATAGACTTGTTCATGTCCCTTTTCATCTCTGATTAGATAGGATGCTGTACCCCGTGGTTGAGCCACTACATAAGGTCCTTTCCATCTGGCTTCAAATTTTGGAGTGGTGCCTGATACCAAGACAATTACTTTCTCTCCTATAGTTAAGTGTCTAGGCTTGGTATTCCTATCATAATATTGTTTTTGTTTTTTCTGATTGGACTTCAATTGTCCCTCGGCAAATCGTGAAGTTTTCCTTAATCGGGTTCTTAATCTCCTTAAGAATTGTGGTATCCCTATTTCTTTTTCTTCGGGCTCCACCCATTGCTCTTTCAGAATATCAAGCACCCCCCTGGGTGATCGCCCATACATTAGCTCATAAGGCGACGTGCCTAATGAAGCTTGTGTTCTTTCTCTGCAGGCATACAATATAAACGGCAGCATTGTGTCCCACTCTTCCATCTCTCCATCTAACGCTCGTCGCAACATTTGCTTGATGGTTTGGTTTGTCCTCTCTACCAAACCATTGCATTGGGGGTGATATGCAGAGGTTTTGAGATGCCTGATGCCAAAGGCATCCCACACTTGGGCTAGGTATTTGGACAAAAAGTTTGTACCGCGGTCCGTTAAAACTTCTTGAGGGAAACCCACCTCACAGAACAGTTTTATAAGTTCCCCGGCAATAGACCTTGCTGATATATTTCTCAAGGGTATAGCCCAAGGGAAACGGGTTGCCTGGTCAACAATAACCAATATATATTGGAAACCCCTCGGAGTCCTTAAAAGGGGGCCAACTATGTCCATAGCTATCCTTTTAATAGGCTCGGTTATCACTGGCATTGGTAATAATGGTACTCCCGCAGGTTTTATGGAGGTCACCCTTTGACAGGAGGCGCAGGACTCACA
Source organism: Ichthyophis bannanicus (assembly GCA_033557465.1). Lineage (NCBI taxonomy): Eukaryota > Metazoa > Chordata > Amphibia > Gymnophiona > Ichthyophiidae > Ichthyophis > Ichthyophis bannanicus. Next base: position 234,324,532 of record CM066043.1, on the reverse strand, counting down.
AAAACGTGCGACCTCCCTAAAAATTCCTGGCCAATAAAATCTGGCCAGTATCTGGTCAAGGGTCCCCTGTACCCCTTTGTGACCGCTCGTCGGGTGATCATGGCCTATCCTTAGTACTGCTGCCCTAAAGGTATTTGGGACAACCAACTGTTTTCCGGACATTCCTAGTCCGTGGGTCGATACTCTCCCGGTACAAGAGTCCTTCCTCCTTTATGAAGCGAGGAAACTCATTTCTTTTCGTTGAAGCATATTCAAATGCGCGTGCTAGCGCAGGGTCCTCTCTTTGCTCAGCGGCGAATGAAGGGAACTTTTCTACCAGTTCCGCTGGGATCCACAGTAGTTCTTCGCCCGCTTCCAAACCCGCTCGGCCTTGAGAGCGTCCTTTTCTCTCTTTTCGCTTTTGCGCCTTAGTCTTTCTATCCCTATCCGGAGGAATATTGACTAAGTCATCATGGGATGGGAGATCGATTACACTTTCCTCCCTAGAGCATGAGGGTTTTTCTGCAGCAGTTGTCTGGCCACGAGTGGAGACAAAAGCCTCTATGGGGTTTAAACCTTTTTCTAGGCCCTTCTCAAATTGGGGCCAGTCCCTACCAAGAACTAGCTCTTTGGGCAATTTAGGGACTACTGCTATGAGCATTTTTTTTTCTTTTCCCAGACCTTTGACCAGCAATTTGTACACAGGATACAAGGTAACAGTGCCATGTACACACTTAATCCTTACATGGCCATCTGGACGGTCTGGGGCGGACGCAGCTTGCTCTTGAATGGTAGACCAGAGCTTGCGCGAAATCATTGTCTGGTCTGCACCAGAGTCCAGCAAGGCTTTGGCAGCTACCCCTTGCACCGTGACATCTAGTACAAAACCTTCTGACAATAAATGATTATTCTCCCCCATGAGAACTGTACGTACCCTACATTCATTCATGACATGTCCTAATTTTCCACATTTAAAACATCTTTTAACAAGACTTTTCTCTGCCTTTTTATCATACTTTACATCAGATGTTTTAGCCTGATAGAGACTTCCTGAGACTGGGTTGAACGTCGCTATGGCTGTCTTAGCTACCCCCTCCATAGGCTGAGTAATTAATTCGGCCTCCAAATACCTCTCGGTCAAGGCAACTGCCTCCATAGTTGAGCGACAATTCTGTAGAATAAGGAAGCTCTTGATTTTTCCAGGCACTGCAGTCATGAATTGCTCTAGAACAATCATATCAATCAATGAATCTATGGATCTTTCACTGGGCCTTAGCCACTTCTCAGCCAAGCGCCTCAGTCGGTGACCCAATGACTTAGGTGTTTCACCTACTTCGAGTCGTGCGGCACGTAGCCTGCGATTATAGGTAAGTGGGGTCAAGCCTAGGCGTTCCCTGATGGCTTTTGTCACTTCTCTATAGTCTGCAGCTAACGCAGCAGGCATTGCCCTGTAGGCTGACAGTGCCTCTCCCGTCAGGGACACTGCCAGTCGGATGGACCATTGGTCCTCTGGCCAACCCACTGAAAGGGCAATTCTTTCAAATGCCTCCAGAAACTCATCTGGATCATCCTTTTCCCCCAACTTCCCAAAAGTCAGAGCGTCACAGGATCCCAGCCCTACCAGACCATGGCTCAGTCCTGAGCTCTGCTTTATGAGTTCAGCGGCTGCTTCCTGTTTCTTTGTTTGATGGCTCATCCAGGTCTCCAGCATCTGCAGGACTGGCTTTTGCTGCTCCTGCATCGCCAGGATAGCACGCTGCTGTGTCTGCGTAGCCAGTTCAGCTTGCTTGCTGAATTGTGATGCCATCCAATCCCATATGTCACGTTGCTCCATCACGAAGATCGCTGCAAAGAAACAAACAAAGAAAAAAAACCACGTGTGGCTGTACACAACAATCAGGCCTACACTTCCTTGGTGGTTTTTTTTTTTTCCAAACTGACAGGCACTTGTATCCCCACAAGTTAGGCCCTTCTACCCATTACCTGGCAGAAGTGTAGACTCAGGCTCTCAGCAACGTTGGTGTGACTCCGCGTTGTAGCACCTTCCGGGAACTCGCCTTCCGCTCTGGAATTTTGCTGCTGTCCGGTCCACGTTTTGTTTTTCCAATCCGATCCGTTTTTTTCCAAAAATCCAGTCCGGGTTTTCCTTTCTGGAACTCCGGTCCAGGTTTTCTTTGACTCCGGTCCGCTTTTCTGGTAATCCGGTCCGGGTTTTCTTTGATTCCGGTCCGTTTTTCTTTGATGCTCCGGTCCAGGTTTTCCTTTGATTTTTTTTTTTTTTCTTCCAGATGAACAGTGGCAATTTTGTTTCTTTATCTCTTTGCTGTATCTCTTATGCAAAATCCTAAAAACTACGCCATTTATGTCACACGGTGTCGCGGACACAAAGAAGGTGCGCCACTAGGTAGCGCTATGAATGAATGAAAAGTCCGAGTGCAGGGTAATAAAGGCTTTTATTCCCCGTTCAAAAACAAGGTTCAAAATAAGAGACAGTTTGATAATAGAAACAGTCCTTTGTTTCAAAAGGTACCAAAGTTCATTGGCTAATCAACTGTTACTTCACAGTTCAAAGCAGGCTTCTTCAAAGTAATATTCAGAATAGTTAAACAATCAAAATATATTGCATTTATTCTTCTTTGTAACATGCACAGTTTTGAGCACAGGCAGTGCACCAATTACACTCCATGTCTTCAGGTAAAGGTAAGGGAATAGTGCTTGGAAAATCCACTTCCATTAAATCATCTGCCCCATACAGATCCAATGTGCTTTCACTATCCCTGTCTATTCTAGTATGGCAATCTTCAGCTTGGGAGTTTTGCTCCACATAAGCAGGGGCTCTCAAAGCTGGCGGTAAACTGGTGAACCAATCTTTACTCTGGCTTCTTTTAAAAGGAACGTTTCTTTTAGGATGGCTTCTAGCAGTGCAATCATTACAGTTAAACTTTACTCTCTCATACCTTGGCTCCCTGGGTAAAAACTTCAGTTGTTTGTACAACTGCTTCTCCCTCCGAGTAGGTAAAACTGGATAGTGATCTTCTAGAGATAAGCCTCTCTCAGAACCTCCCTCTCTGGTTCTTTGCTTTCTTCTCTCTATATCACAAACAGGTAGAGTATAGGAACTAGGCGTGGCAGGGCCTCCTACCTTGGAGTAACTTCCACCAAACTCCCCTTGCACAACAGGTTTAGTTTGGGTTTTATGGCTTCCCACCTTGTAAGGTCTATTTCTGTTCCAGCTTCCAGCTTGGCTTCTTCTACAGCAATCAGGTTTGTGTCCTTGATAGCTTCCAGGCTTTACTGCTGTTTCACCTCTAACTCCAGTTCCTTCTTCCTCTTTCTCTTCCTTCCTCAGCTCCTGCTGTTGTTTCCACTGCTTATTCCTCCATTGCTCTCTTTGCAACTGCTGCCATCTCCTCTTCTCCTGCCGTTTCTGACCAGAAGCATTCTGCTCTGGTTTATAAAGAGATCCGTGGCTGCTGACTTCCTGGTTCTCTGTCAGCTGCAGGTCATCAGTGAGATTAGGTTCTTTAGGATCAGTGTGTCTGTTCCTGCTCCCTCTAGCTGTGCCAGGAGGTAACTGCACATCTAGTTCTTCTGAAGCAGGATTTCTTTTCTTAAAACCAACTTTATTAGTGTCCGCATCATGACACATCTTTGTTAGTGATATTGCGGAAGAGCTGTTGGGTAAGGTTTGCCTCTTTGTTGGTGATACCAAAATCTGCAACAGAGTAGAAACCCAGGAAGGTGTAGATAACATGAGGAAGGATCTAGCTAGAAGTATGGTCTAGAATTTGGCAGCAGAGATTTAATGCTAAAAAATGTAGGGTTGTGCTTTTGGTGTGACGTACTTTTGTCCACAAAAGAAGAACGGGTCTTGGATGTGATTTTGTCTGACGATCTCAAAGTAGCTAAAAAGGTAGAAAAGGCAACGGCGAAAGGTAGAAGGATGCTTGGGTGCATAGCGAGAGGAATGGCCAGCAGAAGAAAGGAGGTGATAGTGCCTCTGTAGAAGTCTTTGGTGCAATCTCATTTGGATTATTGTTTGTAATTCTGGACACCACACCTTCAAAAGGATATAAACAAGTTGGAGTCTCTGCAGAGGATTAAAGCTCTTCATTATAAAGCATATGAGGACAGACTTAAGGATCTTAATATGTATACTTTAGAGGAGAGTGATATGATAGAGACCTTTAAATACCTCCATGGCATAAATGCACAGGAGAGCCTCTTTCGATTGAAAGCAAGCTCTGCTATGAGGGGACATAGGATGAGGGTGGAAGGGGATAGTCTCAGGAGTAATATGCAGAAATATTTTACGGAAAGAGTGGTAGATAGGGTTGCCAACTTTTTCACCGAGAAAAACCCGACACCTGTGGCTCGCCATGCTCCACCCATTCTCCGCCCCTAGTCCCAACCCTGCCCCGCCCCCAGCCCCACCCACAAAAATTACCGAGGATACGTGTAGGCTAACTTCCTTGGTCAGATAATAATTAAACTGGGAACCCCAAAATCCAAACATGAAATGTACAACACTGGAGAAATAAAACTATAAAGTAATTTCCTCTTGCACTAAACAAAAACGCAAAGATGTTAGCAATACACACTTCCCAGACCAGACATATTCCAGTTAATAAATTCAAAATAAAAAGTATTTTTCTACCTTCTGTTTGGGCGTTTTATTTTTCAGTTGCAATTGCTCCAGTCACTTTCTTCTGGTTTTTCTTCGTGTCTTCTGCAAGCTATCCATTTGTCCTTTCTTCTCTTTTAGATGTTTTCCATTCTCTCTCTATTTCTGCTTTAACATACTGATTGTTTCCCTTTTGCTCTTTCCCCCAATTCTTTCCTTATTCCTTTATCATCCGTTTAAATTTCACCCTTCCATTCTCAAGCCCCTCTTACTCTCCCAATACCGGCCCATCATAGACTTTTCTTCCACACAAAATATTTTTTCCCCTCTCCATTCTCATTCCCCATCCATTCTAGTCCTCCCCCCAAATCAATTCCCTTATAGTTCTAGGCCCACCCAGCATCCACTCCCTTCTAGTCCCATTCTCCCATGCCCCCCATCAGCCCATTTCCAGTCCTATTCCAGCTCTTCATCAGCCCATTTCCAGTGCTAGCCCTCACATCACAGGCCATTTCCAGTCCTAGCTCCCCCCCCCAATCACAGCCCATTTCCAGTCCAAGTCCCCCATCACAGCCTATTTCCAGTCCTAGGCCCCCCCCACCATCACAGCCCATTTGCAGTCCGAGTCCCCCCGCACCATCACAGCCCATTTGCAGTCCGAGTCCCCCCGCACCATCACAGCCCATTTGCAGTCCTAGCCCCCCTAATCACAGCCTATTTCCAGTCCAAGATCCCCCTTCCTCCACCATAGCCCATTTCCAGTCCAAGTTCCCCCCCCCCATAGCCCTTTTCCAGTCCAGGTCCCCTCCACCCCCATCACAACCCATTTCCAGTCCATGTCCCCCCCCCCTATCACAGCCTTTGTCCATTTCAAGTTTCACTTCCCCCCCCCCATAGCCCTTTTCTGGTCCAGGTCCCCTCCACCCCATCACAACCCATTTCCAGTCCATGTCCCCCCCCCATAACCCTTTTACAGTCCAGGTCCCCCCCCCCATCACAGCCTATTTCCAGTCCAAGTCCCCCCCTTAGCCCTTTTCCAGTCCACGTCCCCCCCCTTTAGCACTTTTCCAGTCCATGTCGCCCCCATTTAGCCCTTGTCCAGTCCAAGTCCCCCCCCCTTAGCCCTTTTCCAGTCCAAGTCCCCCCCCCTTAGCCCTTTTCCAGTCCAAGTCCCCCCCCTTAGCCCTTTCCAGTCCAAGTCCCCCCCCCCCTACCCCCTTTTCCAGCCCAGGTCCCACCCATCCCAGCCAATGAAGACCTTGCCCCCCCCCCCCGACCAGCATCGCGGCTGTCTGAGGCTTCAGAGGGAGCCGGGGAAGCCGCGCGAGGCCCCGGCTCCTTCTGAACAGCCACCAGCGTGAAAAGCCTTTTCCTTCACGCTGGCGGCTGTTCCTGTGAAGCCGCGAATGCTGGGAAAGGTTAAAGGGCAACCTGTAACCTTTCCCAGCATTCGCGGCTTCACAGGAACAGCCGCCAGCGTGAAGGGAAAGGCTCTTCACGCGGGTGGCTGTTCCGAGGGCGCCGGGGCCTCGCGCGGGCTTCCCCGGCTCCCTCTGAAGCGGAGGAAAAGCTGGTTGTTTTGCTCTGGCCGCTCCCGATCTTGCGGCCAGAGCAAAAAAACCGGCTTTTAAAGGGCCGGTTTTGCCTCTGCGCCGGCAGCCGGCCTGGCCGTGGAAAAACCGGCCAGGCCGGCTGAAAACCGGCCAGTTGGCAACCCTAGTGGTAGATGCGTGGAATAGTCTCCCAGTGGAGGTGGTAGAGATGAGGACAGTACCTAAATTCAAAAAAGCATGGGACAAACATAGAGACTCTCTAAAGGCAAAAAGGTGATTCTTGTAGTGGGTGATATAGAAGGGCAGGCTAGATAGGCCTTGTGGTCTTTTTCTGCCATCATGTTTCTATCCCCACCCTCCCTATCTAGCTTGTCCCCTCTGCTGTCCTATTGCACCCCTGCACATAGCATCTCCCCTCTCTCTTCTTGTGCCCCTGCATATCCAGCAGCCCCCTCCACCTCTCAATGCCCCCCAATTCTAGCATCTCCCATGTCTTCTCCCTGTATCCATCTTCTCACATCTCCATTTTCCCTCCATCTTCCTAAGCCTCCTCTTTGTCCAGTATCCCTAGCCTTCCTGACCCATGTCCAGTATCTTCCCTCCACCCTCCCACCTCACTCCTGCTGCTCCCAATTCTGTTCCCCTTCCCAGACTCAGTCACTTCTCACTCCCTCTTTGCACTCTCATCCCCTGTCTTTCATTCATGCCCCTCCATCTTCCTTTCCCTAATGCACTGCTCCTTTCAATTTATCCTAACTTCTCTCCAGCTCCGACTCTAAACTGCCCTTGTACTGCTACCTCCAGGGCCTTGCAGCAGGCACAATCAGCCAGAAGCTCTTCTACCCACAGGACCAGTTTTTCCCATGGGCCAGGCTCTTTTGTTCTTGGTCAGTTGCACAATTGTTCCCATGGGAGATGCTGCTCCTGCAGGCAGGCTCTTCCATTCATGGCCTTGTACAATTCTTTGGCCCACGGGACTTGCTACTCCTGCGAGCAGAAGATTTGAGCAAGGCCATGAATGTGGCCGAGAATGGAAGAATCTGCCCATGGGACTTGCTTCTCTTGTGTGCAGGCTTGTGCAATTCTTCTGTGCTTGTCATCTTGTTTGGGGGGGGGGGGGGGGCGGAACAAATGACAGCGGCCTCTTGCGGTGCTTACCTGGCTTACCGGTAAGCCAGGTAAGCACTGACCCTGATGTTGATACACAGTCCACTTCCTTCCACACAGAGCAGTCTACCTGCTGTGGTCAGACTCCTGCTCCTCCATGTCCACAGCAGTTTCCTCCTTTTAAAGCTGGTAACCTCTTCATCTCCTCCCCGTTGCTTCCTGGTTCCTTTGACTGTTTCACTTCCTGGGAAGGAAAGGGCACATTCACCTTCTCTGGGCTCCAGTGAATAATTAATGCAGTGCCAGGGAACTCCACCTCCTCCTCCTTACTGAGATGTTGGCTTTCCCTGTCTCCCTTATTCCTGGCTGAATCTACAGGGCTATCTGTCCCAAGACCTTAAGGGGACCTGCACCTATTTCTTGGTGTTCTGGCTGCCTCCTTATACAGTAATTCCCTCACCTGGGTCAGCCCAAAGGACAGGAACACTCCAGTTAGCTTCCCCCTTCTCCCCAGCTCTTCTTCCACCACTCTCTATGGTAATTTTAATATTCATCTTCCTTGGGGCATCTTGAAGACATCTCAGAAAATGGGATGGTTGTTTTTCTGGCACCATCTACTAGGTTACTGTATAATGCCAAACCTATTGAATTTTTCAAACATGTACCTTTTGGGGTACTGTAGATAAGAAAGCATTTTAAGCATTGTAGCTAATCAATCAAGATGTCCAAGTAGAATTTTCTTTTATACCATGGTGCGAATCTGAATTAGGGAGTGTTTTGCAACAAACTAAGTTTTCATGGTCTCTTTAGGATAATAGTTTTTTTCCCTAGAACAGAAGCTTAACCATGAAAATTTGGAGGCAAAGACATTAGCAGAATTTAAAAAAAACCATGGAACAAGCACAGAGAATCTCTGAGGGAGAAAAAGGGAGTGTAACACTGAACAGTAGGAGCAGATGGGTAAACTGAATGGGCTGTTTGGTCTTTATCTGCCATTGTGTTTTCGAGTTCTATTTCTATGGAACTGAGTGAAGAATCCCATTGTGCATGCTCACATTATGGTATCGGCTGGAACCGAGGGCAAAAAGCCAAAAATGTTTGCTTAGCCTTCAATTATTGCTTCATTTCAGTATGCTCAAACCCACTTGTGTAGCCTAAGCCCTATTGCGTTAAGAAAGGAAAGGAAAAGAGAGTCCCAAGCATCTTAGTCCTTTTCATAGGCAGGAAGGAAAATTAGTAATACTACTAAATAAAAGATTAGCAATAACAACGATGATAATACTGAAACTCTGAATTTGTAATTTGCTTTTCCAAATAATGCTCAATATGGCCAATAGCATTATGACTAATGAAGTACAATAGGGTTCCAAATTTATGGAAAAAAAGTGAAGCTATCGCAAATCTTTTTGCACCTTTATAAGCCACACACTGAACATCAAAGAAGACTTTCTTTCAGAGGCACTGCATCATTTCAAAGCAATCAGGCATTATTTTCTACAAAGTCCTTCCTAAAGTAGCAATCAGCAGCATAAGACTTAACAACCTGGTACAGGAAGAGTAAGAGGAAAGAAATAGGTGCCCTGTATAAAAGGCTTAGTGAGGCAAAGCCTTCCCAGACTCAACCTCACCACTCTACGCCAACTCAGTCAGATTGGCAGGTAGCCCTGTTATTTAATCTGCCTAACAATTTGACTTGAATTCATGGGGAAAAAAAAGTACCCTAAAAGTACCTGCTTTTCTCGCCTTCCCACTGGCATTCCTGTTGTCGCTGCTTTCCTAGACCTGCAACAGTGGCAAAAAATGACACAAGCATGGGATCTTTGAGCACGCTAAACCGCTATGCCATTAAAGGCTCTGCCAGTTCCACCTGATGTTGTGTGAGTTTACTCATCGCAAGCTGATTGTGAAGTTTTGATGGCAGAAAATTTCGATATAGAAAGGCACAACAACACACTTTTCAAACACTATGGGCCCAATTCAGCAAGGTCCCCTGCCTGTATTCCCTCCACAGACTCTCCCCGCATGGTCAGAGCTACAGTATGGGGAGAGCTGGTGGGGGGCGGGAGGAGGAAGAGTGTTGGTGGAGTGGGGGTAGGCCAAGGTGGGAGGACATACAGAGCCAATTCAGGTCATAGCCCTGTATGTCCTGCGGGTCAGGGGTGGACATGCTGCTTATTCCACCTCAGAGGTGGAATAAGCATCAGGGATAGCGGGGGGTCGGCTCTGGAACCTCTCCAAGGCCAGGATCCAACCAGGGTAGGTCCCCACCACCTGATCTGGACCCTGGCTGCCCAGTCACTGTTGAACAGTGGGGTGCCAAGGGGTCGTCATTGCGGCGGAGGGGCTGGTATGTGAGGTCGACTTCACCACAGGGATGCAGGGGCACGCGAGGCTGTCTCAGGTCCCGGTCCTGCACCCATGGGAACGTCTGGCTCCTGCAATGCAGAATCGGGTCCTAATGGGCCCATCCTGCTTGGGGGCATCCTGATGGGCCAGATGTGCTCCTAATGGAATCGGGCTCTATGTGGGTCCTTTTGGAAGCCCTATTCATGCTTTTGATGTCCAAAAACAGGCATAGAGACATCTCTAATGTCATTTTAGAAGCCAGGTCTGTTGATGTCCCCAGCGTGAAGACATCCAAATCTGAACAGGGGTGTAGTAAAGGCATTCTCAGGAACCTGGATGTCCCTGCTCGATTGCAGAAATGTCCCAGAGGTCTGGTATCGTGTCTAAGTTTAGACCTGCTCCAGGCACAATCTGAAAAGTGCTTGTTTTAACTGAAAAACATACAGAGGGTGTAAGGTGCATTATTAGTCTAGCTCATCCTCTCAGCTGCCTTTGACACTATTCATCATTCCCTCCTCCAGCATCTGTCCCCCCTCACTAAGCCCACATTGCTATGCTGATGACATCTTGTTTGTCCACTACACCTCCCTTCCAAGCATGGAACATTCCACCCTGAACACGTGCCTACATTCTGTATTCACCAGTTATTTAAACATGGTCTGCAGCTCAATCCGCAGAAATCACAGGCTTTATGGATAACTGAGAGATCTGCTCTTCCACTCTCAAATAGCTGGGGTTCCCGTTCCACATACACAGACTCTCACCTACTTAAGTATTACCTTGGACTGCCAACTTACTTTTGAATCTCAAATAGCTAAGATGATTCGGAGCTCCTTTTATGCACTGGGCAGGATTCGCTCAGTTCAACCATTCTTATCCAAGTCAACACTTCAGACTCTGTTGCACTCATTGGTCACATCAAAACTTGGCTATTGCCCTTGTGGAAGGTGGTAAATCAAATACAGATTAAACATAAACATAAATGGATCCTGCAGCTGCTTAGCCCTTCAAGATTGATGGTCTAACTAACAACTGGAACATCACAATATCTACAGCAGCACTATCAACGACGATCCCCAAAGGAAAGAATGAGAAACCAACAAAAACACGCTGGTTCACCCCCACCTTACGGAATCTAAAGACACAACTAAGAAGAATCAAGAGAAGTTGGAGGAAAACCAAACTAGAACCAGACAGAACAAGATATATGAATGCACAGCGCTTCCAATAATTTACTCACCACCGAAGTTAAACTAACTGGCCTGTAGTTTTCAACCACATCCTTACTTCTGCTTTTGTGAAAAGGGACCACATGTGTCTCTCTATAGTCCTTTGGCACCACTCCCGACTCCAACAAGGCATTGAAAAGGTCAGTCAGTGGAGCTGCTAGAACGTCCCCAAGTTCCCTCAGTATTCTAGGGTGTATCCCATCCGGTCCCATCGCTTTGTCTTCTTTAAGTTTAGCTAGTTTCTCACGAACACAGTCTTCTGAAACGTGCTCAAGATGCCCCTTGCTTCTGTTCCTGTTTGTGGGTGTTTTCTGAGGTCCTGCTCCTGTTTTTTCATCTGTGAACACAGAACAGAAATATTGTTAAGCAATTCCGTTTTATCCTCATCAGCTTCTACATATTCCTCCCATTCACCCTTGAATCTGACAATACCACTTTTGCCCTTCCTCTTCTCACTAACATATCTGAAAAATATCTTATCCTCCCATTTTATTGCATTGGCTATTTCCTCTTCTTTTGAATCTTTGCTTTCCTGACTACTTTGCTAGCTTCTCTAAGTTTTTCCAAATATAAATGCTTGTCTTCCTCTCTCTGTGATCTCTTGTATTTCACGAAGACCTCCCTCTTTTTCTTCACCTTTTCAGCTACTTCTTTCAAAAACCATAGCAGTCTCCTTTTCCTTTTACCTTTATTTACCATTTTAACAAAAAGGTTGGTTGCCCTTAAAATACTCTCTTTCAGATTTGCCCACTGTTTTTCTATATACCCCAGCTCTTCCCATCCCGCTAATGACTCTCTGAGGTATTGGCCCATCTTGGCAAAGTTAGTTTTCCTAAAGTCTAAGACCTCGCTTTTGAATGGATTTTAATAGCTCTAGTCCTAATACTGAACTATACCATCTGGTGATCACTAGATGCAAAAGGATCTCCCACTATAACATCGGAAACACTTTCACTATTGGTAAGCACCTAAAGTCTACGACCCTCACTTTTGACCAGACTTTATCAGTCCTAGTGGTAATACTGAACCACACTATCTCACTGGATGCAAGATGGTACTAATGAATGCTATAGTGGGTGATCAAGTCCAGTATGGCCCCCCTCACGTGTGGGGTCTGTTACCAGTTGTCAGAATAGTTCTCCCTGTAGAGAATCCAGGATCTCATTACTTCTAGATGATACTGAAGCAGGAATGTGCCAATCAACATCTGCATATTGAATTCCCCTATCAGTAGCACTTCCCCCATTCCTGGCAATGCTGCGTATATCTTCAATTAACTCTCCGTCCACCTCTTCCTCCTGTGAGGGAGGTCTTGTACATCACGCCAATGCAAATAGATTTCTCTTTCCCTCTGTCTAGTTTAACCCACAGTGCCTCCTCTCTCCCTTTTAAGCTCTGTAGTTCCAAAGCTTTAATATTATTTTTTACATATAGTGCCACTCCTCCTTCCCTTCTTCCTACCCTGTCCTTTCTGAAAAAAGTATAGGCTGGTATAGTTACATCCCAGTCATGGTTTTCTGTCAACCATGTTTCTGTAACTGCCACTAAATCCAAGTCAGCCTCTCCCATTAAAAGCTTCAATATCTGGGATCTTATTTCCAATGCTATGGTCATTTATACACATGGCTTTCCATATGTTGCCCCTTTTACCCATTTCCATAAAGGTATTTAATGTCTCACTTACCTGGGGGGTTTCACTTACCTAGGGGCTTTCTTCACCCATCCCCAACGAATCTAGCTTAAAGACCTCTTCAGTAGATTAGCCAGTCTGCTACTGAAGACACATTGACCTTTCTTGGACAGATGGACACCATCTCTGCTTTGCAACCCTTGGAACAGCATCCCATGGTCCAGGAAACCAAAACGCTCTTGATGACACCATCCACACAGCTATGCATTCATCTCCAGGATGCGAGCTTCTCTGCCTTGGCCTTTGCCCTCAATAGGGAGGATTGAAGAGAACACTACCTATGCCCCTTTCTGCTTCACCCTCTGTCCCCGAGCCATGAGGTCACTTTTGATATGCACAGATGGATACCTGCCAGTATCATTTATGCCAACATGGATTAGCAACATCTGGTAATAATCAATGGGCTTGATGAGTCTCGGCAAACTCTCTGTAACATCTCAGATTTTGGCATCTGTCAGACAGCATACTGCTCTGGACATAAAGTCTTGTCAGCAGATGGACGCCTCAGTACCCTTCAGAAGAGAGTCACCAACCACTACTACCCTTCACTTCCTTGTGGTCACTGATTCTGCAACTTCGGGGTGTTCGATCTCTGGTTCTTCCCTTTCCATGGATGCTTTCAACTCCTCCACTTCCAGGGCTGCAAAATGGTTCTTCAATTCAAGAGCTGGATAAGTTGGATTGGTGATTCTGCAAGCCCTGGTGACTTGTGTCCAACCTTCATCATTCTGCAGGCTCCCATCTTCTCCTCTGCTGGAGAGCTTGGATGTTGCAAGAAGTATCTCATCAATGTACTTCTCACTGTCTTGAATGCTCCTCAGTCTTGCCACCTCCTCTCTGTGTTCCTCCACTTGTTTCCTGAGAGCTTCCCCATGAAGGCATCCTGCACATGGAACCGGTCCTTCAACTGGCATTGGGACCTCTGTCTGGACAACAGCTTTGACAATACGATTTTTCCCAGCTATTGTTCAGTTGATGAAGCTTAGGTATCTGTGGAAGCAAAACAGAGAGACCTACCAAAGTTCCAGCCATTTTCCCAGCTGTCCTTTCAGAGAAAAAGTAGTTAAATCTCTTTTAAGTGTGTTCAAAATGTGCTGTTCCAAGTCCCTGTGTGTAGTTAATTGGGGAGGTGCTCTATAAAGCAAGGCTGCTCACAGGGAGTGGGTGGGAGTTGGAGGGGGAAGGGAGGGAACCAACACCTGATGAGGTGTCAGTAGCTTCAAAGAGTTACAAAACATACTAAAGCAGAGTTTTAAACCTACCCCACTAAAGAAAATATTTCCCCTTTTAAACTAAAGCACCAAAAAGAATGTAACTTTGTTTTGAAAAGGTACCAAAACCTTTTTAAGAGCTCACAGGCAGAGAGCTACTAATTTAGAAAGCCACAAACTCTTGCCTTTGCTTGAAATGTATATGTACAGTAATCAAGGAAATACAAACCAAACAAACCAGATGGATATTCATCTTTCTATAAATATCAGCAGTGTTTGACACCATATCACACAACATCCTCCTCCATCGCCTACATGAAGCCGGCATGGATAAGGTTCTTTAATGGTTCCAGTCCTACCTGAAAGACAGGTATCAGCTAATCTGAACAACCTCCGGCACCTCCACCCCCTATCGCCAGACTCAAGGGATACCCTTAAGGCTTTGCATTATTGGCACTGCTCTTTAACATTTATCTACAACCACTCTGCTGCATAATATGCAGATGGCATTATGTTAACATTTATCTACAATCACTCTGCTCCACATATACACAGATGACATTATGCTATATGGACCAATAACCACTGCAAACCCAAAACACAGTTACTGCATTGTTTCAACAACATCTCCAGATGGCTCCAATCACAATCAATCTCAAGACGACAGAAGCATTATTTGTCACAAAGGATCAAACCTTCACCCCACCAACCCACCTCAGCCTGGGAACAACCCAAATAAAAGTTCAAGCACAAATAAAATACCTAGGAGTCATTCTCAACCAAACTCTTAACATTCAAGCAACAGATAGCAAAAACTGCAAGAACAATATTCTTCAAAATCAAAATGATACAGCGCCTCAGACCACTCCTAGACCCCCAGGACTTCAGATCAGTACTACAAGCCATGACACTCCCCCACCTCGACTATCGTAAAGCGATATGTCAAGGACTCCCGCTCTCCACCCGCTACAGACAGTCATTAACACAATCACCAGGATCATACAAAGGGCAAAGAAGTATAACCACATCCTCCCTCTAGAATCTCTGATCAAGTATAAATCCTTACTATTGATTCACAAAGCTCTACATCAACAACAAACATCACATCTATACACCCTCCTACCACAGACAAACTCTGGGAGATTCACAAGGCAGACTGCTAATAATGTTCTGACCATACCACGTGAAAGGACAAACACAATCACCAAACATGTGCCCGTGTACTTGATCTGTACACCTCATCCCTATGGAACTCTCTCCCAACCAAAATCCGGAACAACAAAGACCTCTCCTCCTTTCGGAAACAAATAAAGATCCACTTATTCAGAGATCACTTTGGCACAGACATGAGCAACTCCCAATGATCGCATGATTACGCTGTACACAAGATAAATTTGTGGCAGAGACATGAAGAAGAATCGTAAATAAGTTAGGAAACCCCAATGCTTACCAAATCGGGAATGTAAATAATTTGAGACCATGTTGAATGTATAACTCCTGTAATATGTTATGACCTGTATCTCTTGTTGTTTAACGTAAACCACTTTGACCCAGTGAAAAGTGATATATAAGCATAGCTAAATAAAATTAAAATAAATAATGTTATATACTAAGGTACATTTTACAAAGGATGTTCAAGGGCAATCTGGGGTGTCTAAGCCAGAACGTACAAAAAAAAGCCAGGAACAAATAAGTTCAGGCACAATTTCACAAATGTGGACATGCCTGATACGGATGTCTGTGGGGGCTTCTACATAGGCATTTACAGCATAGAATCCAAGACTGGTAAGGCCCGATAATGAGTTCTGCCGGCTATGTGCTGCTATATCACCGCTGCCCAGGTATCAGCTGTCACCGTCTCGCCGGAACACCCACGACACACTAAGTGGTTAGCATCGGGCATCTAAGGGAAAAGATCAGGGATATTCAGCCCGGTTAGAGGCATTTACATGGTTTACAGGGCTGTAAACTGTGTAAGGGCCTTTCAAATATAGGACCCATAATTTCTAAGAAACAATCAGTAGTGGTGCAAACACAAAACACTTGAATCAACTACACAAAAAATAACATTACTATGCAGTTCCCGCTCCCATGCTTTCTGTGCTATAGGGGTACCTCTATTTACAGCAGTACTTAAGGTTTTGTAAAAGTTAGATGCTACACCCGGTGAGCTCCCGATAGATCGGATAGTCTCCGACAAGTCCTGGGTAGGGGATTCCGATGGCGGGAGCACCTTAGCACTCCGAAGACAATGCTGTAGTTGCACCAACTGAAAGTAGTGTTTCGCTGGGAGACCAAATTCAATTTGCAATTCACTAAAAGTTTTCCAGCGACCATCATGGAACAACTGGGTAGGGGTCCAAATGCCCCTAGTGTACCAGGGGCTCCACGCCATCGGTTTATTTTGTATTTGAAATCGAGTATTGTACCAGAGCGGGAGTCTGTCTAACGGACAGAATCGGGAGTCTAAAGATTGAATAAGAGTATTAAAGGCACCTAAAGTGTCTAAAAGCATTGGTGGATAGTGGGAGTCTGATGGGAGAGTCATACCAGGGAGAAAAGTAAGAGGAAACGGTTTGCAAAGGTTCTCCTCTATATCTAGCCACACAGGTCTACTCGGTGCTAGGTCCTCCAGCCAACGAGCGCCTTGTTTGAGAAGAAAAGAGTGGTGATATTTCAGGAAATCAGGGAATCGGACACCCCCATTTTCCTTATCCGCTTGCAACTTATGCTTCGCTATCCTAGGTGTCTTGTTTTGCCATAAGTATCTAGTCAGAAGGCCCTCTAAATCTTTATATGTACGTCGAGGTAGGAGACAGGGCAACATTTCTAAAATGTAATTCACTTTAGGAACAATCATTTTTATGGTTTCTAGGCGACCCCACCAGGTAAGTGTTAAAGGAGTCCAACGGTGAGTGAGCGCCCGGACTTTAGAGGTTAAGTCTTTGGCATTAAAGGAGATAGCATCTTCCAAAGGAGAGCAATAGTGGACCCCAAGGTATTTGACCATGCGAGGTTGCCATAAAAAGGGAAAGGA
Organism: Ichthyophis bannanicus; assembly: GCA_033557465.1. Taxonomy (NCBI): domain Eukaryota; kingdom Metazoa; phylum Chordata; class Amphibia; order Gymnophiona; family Ichthyophiidae; genus Ichthyophis; species Ichthyophis bannanicus. The sequence continues at coordinate 234,307,756 of CM066043.1, read as the reverse complement.
TTGCATATCTGCTTGATGAATCAGAGAGTTTAATGGGAAGGCTACCGATTTGGTCCAATTTATCTTATACCCCGAGAGTTGTGAATATTTACCGATTTGCTCTAGGACAGCCGGCACCGAGTCTAAAGAGACAAAGAGCATAAGGTCATCAGCATATGCTGAGATTTTAATTTCTCTATGGGAGAAGGGGACTCCATGAATCTCCTCCGATTGCCGGATTAGTAAAGCTAAGGGTTCGAGTGCAAGATCGAAAAGAAGTGGAGACAGTGGGCATCCCTGACGAGTACCGCGTTGAAGGGGAAATGGCTGAGACTTTAAAGCATTAGCACAGATACTGGCTGTAGGCTGTGCGTACATGGCATGGAGACAACGGAGAAAACCTTCTCCGAATCCGTACCAGCGGAGAGTTGCAAACAGAAAAGGCCATTCTAAGCGATCAAAGGCCTTCTCAGCATCAAGTGAGAGGCCGACAAATGGTCGATCAAGATTAACTGCGGAAGTCAGTACATGACATAGAGTCCGAGCATTATCAGCGGTTGATCTACCGGGAATGAAACCGCATTGATCTGGGTGTATCAAAGTAGACATCCTATCAGAGAGCCGGGTGGAAAGAATGGTGGCAAATATTTTATAGTCTGCATTTAGGAGGGAAATTGGACGATAATTGGCTGTTAGTTGCGGATCTCTCCCCTCTTTCTCAAAAACTACTACATTTGCCATAGAAAAGGACCCAGCAGAAGATCCCTCCTCGGCCAGAGCAGAAAAATAAAGTTTCAAAACTGGAGCTAAGTCAGCGTTAAAGGTTTTGTAGAATTCAGCAGGGAGACCGTCCGGGCCGGCAGCTCGACCTGTGGCACATCTCTTGAGAGCAGAATGAATTTCTGATAAAGTGAATGGTTTGTCCATGGCCTCTCTATCTTCGTCAGATAGGGTCGGTCGTTGTACCCCTGAGAGCAATCGTTCAAATACTTCTGGCTCAAAATCACATTCAGATTGATAAAGCCGAGTATAAAAATCACGAAAGAGTTCTAAAATTTCTGTATCTTTAGTGACCAGGCCCCCCCCCCGACGGATTACGGAGAGCGGTAACACGCTTGGCTTCTTTTTGACCTTTCAAGGCATTCGCTAATAATTTGCCAGCACGGTTATTTTCCCGGTAATACAACCCTTGTTGTGATTCAATATTTTTAGCAGCAGCAGTATATAAAAGCTGATTGTATTGAAAGCGGAGGCGTTGTAAACGGAGTAAAATACATGGGTCAGTACGGGATGTAAGGATACGCTCCCCAGCTTGTATCTGTTGCTCTAGAATCAGTAAGTGTTGCTTTCTCTGTTTCCCCTGTCGAATTTGATAGCTGGTTATAGTAGCACGGATAGATGCCTTAAAACCCTCCCACCAAGCCCAGCTCGCTGTGTCATGGGGTGAGTTAAAATGAAAATAATCTTGGATAGCGGCCTTTATGTCAACCTGAAAATCTTTTTGATCCAGTAGGGATCTATCAAAAAACCAAGCACGGGGATGATCATCTCGCGTAGTGACATGCAATGAAAGAGATATGGCAGCATGGTCAGAAATATGGAGAGGATGAGTCCTAGCCGTGTCCACTTGAGAAATCAGTGCTTTGGAAATGAGAAAAAAATCTATTCTAGATTGTGAGTGATGGGGGGCAGAAAAAAAGGTGTACTCTAAGTCGGAGGGGTGAAGCAGCCTCCATATATCTACTAGCGCAAGGTCTTGCATCAGAGCTGTAAGGGTAGCAAGACTCTTGGGTGGGTTACTCGTTCTAGGCGGTTGTCTATCTATCAAAGGGTCTAACACTTGATTGAAATCGCCACCTAGTATTAATGGAGTATTGGCAGAGGCCTGTGCCAAATGCGCAATACTTGCATAGTAAGCAGGGTTATCCACATTCGGGGCATAAATACAAATACACGTGAATTCACTATCTCCAACCTTAAGATGTGCACGGGTCCATCTACCCTCCTTATCAGAGCTAGTATCTATTACAGTAGCTTGCAAAGACTTCTTAACCAGAATGGCCACCCCACACCGTTTGGAGACGGCGGGAGAGTAGGCAGCCACCAGGTAAGGTTTAGCATTGAGTTTCAGTGTTTCAGCGGAATTTAGATGCGTTTCCTGAAGAAACACTAAATCAGCATGCTCATGATTAAGATAGCTAAGAATTTTCTTTCTTTTGATTGGGCTATTGATGCCTTTTACGTTAAGTGATAATATCTTACATAAGGCCATTGAGCAAGGTTAAAAATTCTGAAAGAGAACATGATAGCGCACCTAGGTTCACAATGTCCCTCATAGTAACTGTATCTGGCTGTACACATGACATGAAAGAAAATAAGCTAATGTAATACAATGAAGCGCCCCACATTAAAAAATAAGAACCGCAGCGCGGTAGAGAAGAAGCAGAACCCCAAAAATTACTGGCGACCATGTGTCTGCGGGGAGAAACCCCAGAGAAGGCCGAAATTGAAAACATATAACCTGTACAACTGTGCGTGCTCCGAATCCAACTGAGGCACACATCATGGAGGGATAGAAGACCAAGTAAGTCATATAAAGACAGAAAGAAAAGTCCAGGCAGTCTCTGTGCTTGGCGATGACCACCGCGTCGGGCCCTTCAAAATGGCGGACAGAGCCGGCAGATAATAAGTCCAAGTTGTTGGGTTAACGCATCTGCTCTGCTTCTTTGGAGTCTAAAAATGTTGATAGTAGATCAGGATCTTCGAATGTCCTAGTTTGGTTGTGGAGAGTAACTCGGAGCTTCGCTGGATACAACAGGCCAAAGCGAGCCTGTAGCTGTTGAAGTCGAGGGCGAAAAGCAAGGAGTCTCTTCCGACGGTCAACTGTGGGCTTTGCCAAATCAGGGAAGAAGGAGACTTTATGACTTTCAAACTCCAGATGACGATTCACCCGGGCAGCATTTAGAATTTGTTCCACTTGTTGATATCGTAGTAATCGAAAGATAATAGGCCGGGGGGTCGTTCGGTTGAGCGCCATATGGGTAGGAACACGATGTGCTCGATCAATTTCCAGGTCTCTATGAAATGTGATCTTCAACAAGGAGGGAAGAGTTTTGAGCAGGAATTCTCTGATATCTCCTGCTTCCGCCCCCTCCGGTATTCCAAGGAGCCTCACATTGTTGCAACGGGCTCGATTATTGCTATCTTCTAACTCTTTTTGAAGATTCTGTATCTGGCGCTCAACCTTGTCCAGTTTGACCAAGCGCACCGCGTGCGAGTCGAGGACCCCCGCCATGTTGTCCTGCCGTAATGAAAGGCTTTCAAGTCTGTCCTGGAGCACACCGAAGTCTTCTCGCATGGCTCGAAGCGCTTCTCCGTTGGACTGCACCAATTCCTTAACTCCGCGTATTTCCTCTAAGATCTCCTGATGCATTTCGGGGTTTTCCCGAAGTGGAACCATCTTTTGTGGGGAAGACACCTCTGTTTTGGAGCGTTTTCCGTGTGAAGAAGAAGGAGACCCGAAGTCCAAGCGCGCTGGTTTATGGGCCGCCATCCCCCCCGAGGTACCCCGGTAAGTTCGGAGCAAAAAATTAAGTTTATGTAGGTATTAAGTCAGGATTCTGTGTAGGCCTCTCGGGAGCTTCAGCGCGAAGCGTCTAACCCGCTGGACATCAGGCTCCGCCCCCCATGGTGGCTCTTTTCTGTACCTTTTCTAATAACGCTTTATCCTTTTTAAGATACAGCGACCAGAATTGCACACAATATTCAAGGTGTGCTCGCACCATGGACCAATATAGAGTCATTATAATATCCTTTGTTTTATTCTTCATTCCTTTTCTTATGATTCCTAGCATTCTATTTGCTTTCTTGGCTGCACACTGGTCAGAGGGTTTCAACATATTATCCACGATGACACCTAAATCTTTTTCCTGGGTGGTGGTTCCTAATGTGGAACCTTGCACTGTGTAACCATAGTTTGGATTGTTCTTTCCTAGGTGCATTTCCTAGGTATTTAGCAGGATATTCTGTTGCTTGGAAAGCTGTTTTAAGTTGGAAGCTAGACAGGTGACAGCTGAAATTTACCATTAACCAGATGATGTCACCAACTATCTGATTAGCGCCATTCAGCCCAGATATTCAGCCACAGCAGTTCTATCCGGATACTGGTGCTGAATATCCTCCCACCAAGTAAGCTCTATATTTGATCATCGTGGTGTTCAAATAGCAGCCATTTTGAAAATCGTCCCCTAGATCTTTTTTGAGATGTTCCAGCTACTTGTGGCCTAGAATGACCACTCTCCGAGGCCGGATGCTGGGCTCGATGGATCTTGGTCTGGCTCAGCATGGCTTAGTATATTTCATTGTATGAATGTGTAGGGAAAGGCTTTATGGTACTTACTTGTAGTCATGTCAAAAATATGCTCAAATTCTAAATTTGTATTTCTTCTTTCTGTGTTTTTCAAACATCATAGGTAAAATCAACATCCTCACCTTGGTGTAAGCCTTGAGGGAAAGCTCTCTTCCTCTCCAATACAAGCAGGATCCAGGATCTACTACAGGATGGAGGATGCAGCCTTGGCGTCAAGTGTGGTGGACATACAGTGTCACAAGCGAACAGGCCGGGTGTGTCTTTTTGCTCTCCTTGTGTGTTGTTATCCCTTCACAGCTGTATGTATGTGTGGTGACACTTTGTTTTCATATTGTGGGTCTTGTCTGAGTTCATTATGTGAAGAAAAGACTTATGTGAGTATTTTTTAGGATTCAGTCAGTGCTGCTTTTGTGGTGAGAACTAGGATTATGCCCTTTTGTGTCCTCTATGAGTTTACGTTTTGCAAAACAGTTCAGCTTAGCTAACAAGATGGCATTAGGCCTGCTACTGTGCAGTGCAGAAACATGGAGATTGTCCTGTGTCTCTTCTGTTCTGTGTGGCGCACTTAAAGCAATCCCACTCAGTAAAATACCCAGTTAGGAGTGTAGCTCATATACAGAAAAAAACAAAATTGCTATCGCTCAAACATTCAGACTGAATATTTGAGTTTGATATACCAAACAGTTTTAAATAGGAGGGGAAAGACCTCAGTGTTACTAAAGCCTTCAAATTCCAGGCTTTAAATGTACTTGCGGCCAACAATCTGGCCTTTCAATGTACACATCACGTGTCTAAAAAAACCTTCCTAATTATGTCATCAAAATTTAATCTTAATTCTAGAGTCACTTATCTCTGCTGTATTCCAATCTGCTTCAATCACCCTCTGCACTCGTACACTTAAAACAGTATCACCATCAGAATAAACCCGTGACACTGAGGGTTCCTCTTCAGCCAGCCTTTTGGGCATTGTCCAGATCTTGTGCTTTTCCTTCTGCACCAGTGCAGTCCCTTCTAAATTAAAAGTCGGGTGTAAACAGGTTTTTCCTTTTCATGCTATACAAGCCAAGGGTGAATGAAATGAAATTCCTGCGTGAGAGAAGACAATCCTGAATAATTCATGGCATGCTAGCTATTTTCCGGGTGCAAGGCTGCACATAAATTGCCTATTCTCCTGAAGAGTCCTGTTTATCATTGAGATGCAGCATTTGATTGCATTGTCTGTTCCTCCAACTCAACTTGACTCTCTTCTTAAAGCGCGATAACCCGAGGAGACCTCCGTGCTTTATTGTTTTGTTTTGCCTTCTTGTTTCCTCTGTTTGTTGCATCCAATTTTACTCTTTAAATCTTTCCATTTCCTGGTTTGTGTTAAGGCTGCTTATGCAATGGTGCTTCAGCTGGACAGTGTTTACAATTGTTCCTTAAGGTAGCATCTAATTGTTCAATATTGGCATTTTTCATTTCAATTATACTCTTTGTGTTACCTTATGCTGGTGGCTCTCAACCTGTGGGCTTGGACAATGCAAAGGAAGTTTACTAGCAATTTATTTACAATTTTCTTTAAAAAAAATTGCAGCAAATTCACTTTCAAGCCTCCTTTTCTGCTATTGCTGCTGACCTTTTCCATAGTACAATGGAGCATATGTAGTGCGGTACAGACACATAAAATAGAGACGGTCCTTGCTCCGGATGAGTTACAGTACACAGACAAGGCAAATTATTATATAAGCATTAGAATGAAATGAATGAAGGTTTCACATGTAAATTGCAGGGCTGCTTCTGTTGATTCCTTTTCCGCATATTGATATGTAAAATGGTTCCTCAGACTCTACGTGCTTCGGCATTTTCTCATATGTAGTTTAGAGAAGGCTCCGCGATGGCAGAGCCTTTTCTAAACTATCACTGGAACTGTGTATGCCCTGATCTTGAAGTCTCAGTTCCAATCTCCGTGCACTATCTACAATTTCTTTTCATCTGTGTACATACATATTTTAGAAAATAGTGTACAACACAACCCCACCCCCAATCTGACCAAACCACCCACAGGAAGGCCACCATATGGAACATGTATACATACATGCATGGATAGTTGTAGATGCATATTCAACTCTGCAGTTTTATACTATAATGGTGTCCTTTTATAAAACATTTTCCACATGTAAAACATGTTTTATACTTGCTAATGTAATGCTGTGTAGGGCATGCATATATAAAAGGAGGCATAGGCAAAGCAATCGACCGGTTACCAGACCTGCTGACTATTTTCATCACACCGATCGGGATATTCAGCGGCACATCAAGCATCGGGACATTCTGGGGGGCAGTGCTCAAGATAACCCATCAATGTTAATATTTAGCTGCTGGCCGGTTATCTTAAACTGGCTAAAGTTAGGCAATTTAATGGCTGACCTAGGTTTAGCTGGTGTATCTAACCAGGCAGTGGCTGAAAACCACCACTATCCTGTTAGTTAAAACCAGGCACACCATATATTCAATTCCAGTGGGCGATGTAACCCTGGCATGGAATACCCAGTCTTAGTGTCGGGGCGTTTGGGGTAGAAACAGCAGCACTATTCTGCTACTAACCAACTAACCTAAACCAACTACAGCTATGCAAAAAAAAGGCTGGCCTAATTTTAGTTGATTTAGCTATCTGCCAGCAGCTAAATATTGTCGCTGACCAGCTAGCTAAAATGCTAACTGGGCTGACCAATTCCAATGAATATGCTCTCCTTAAAAATCTATCTATATATATGTATGGATAATGTTAGGGCCTGATATTGAATCGCCATGGCACATAGCCATCTGTGTCAACCCTGTGATTATTTCTGCGGATCTCAAGGTGGCAAAACAGTGTGACAAGGCAGAGGCAAAAACCAGGAAGATGTTGGGTTGCATACAAAGAGGAATTACCAGCAGAAAGGAAGATGTACTAATGCCACTGTATAAGTCACTGGTGAGGCCTCACTTGGAATACTGTGTTCAGTTTTGGAGACCATATCTTGCAAACAATATAAAAAGACTGGAAACTTTTCAGAGGAAGGCGACCAAAATGATTTGGAGCCTGCGTCAGAAGCCTTATGAGAAGAAGACCTAATTATGTACACTCTGGAGGAGAGGAGGGATAGGGGAGATATGATTCAGACCTTTAAATACTTAGAGTGTTAATGAACAAACAAACCTCTTCCAAAAAATGGGGAAAGTGTAACACTAGAGGGCATAACATGAAGCTGCAAGGGGGTAAATTGAAAGGCAATGTCAGGAAATACTTTTGCACTGAAAGGGTGGTGGATGCTTGGAATGCCCTCCCGATGTAAGTGGTGGGGACAAATACAGTGACAGTATTCGAAATGGGATGGGACAGACACAGTGGATCCCTTTACAACAACAGGATAAAATCAAAATTAACTTAACTAATTTCTCAACATACAGGGGTGGCCTACACGGAGCGGCAGGTGCACCTACTCTTGCCATCTTACTGGGCAGACTAGATGGACCATACTGGTCTTTATCTGCCGTCATTTACTATGTTACTATGTTAACTCGAATACTCAATGCCAGGTCATATGCGACCCTAGCATTGCCTATCCCGGTTTGTCGCACAGCCTCCCAGACGCAGTAGATAACTGGGCAGTGGCGATATTGCATGCTGCCTGGTTAGCAACCTGTGGCTGAAAGATGAGAGGCAAAAGCTAACCAGGCAGCATGCAATATCACCGTTGCCCGGTTATTGACTGTCGCCGCCTCCGCTCCTCCCCAGAACGCCCCCAATGCTAAGCAGTTAGCATCGGGGCGTGTAAGGGAGAAGACTAGGGATATTGAATATCCCAGTTAGATATTGATTTCCCAGTTAGAGGCATTTACACGGTTTGCAGGGCTGTAAACCATTTAAATGTCTTTTGAATATCGGGCCCTTAATTCATTGTTGAATTCACTCAGTCTAAATTTTGGCCGTTCCTTTCCCCTTCCTAACAGCCCTTGGGTTCGTTTTTGTAAACCGCTCTGATGCCAAAGTTGCCTGAGCGGTGTATCAAATGTTCAATAAAGATAAAGAAAGATAAAGATAAAACACAGATATCTCTTACACAAAACAGTGTAGCACCAAAATATTTAACTTGTGGGTCCAGAAAATGTCCCTTTTACAACACTCATATCCATACTATTTCCATAAGCAGTTTCTCTGATACTTCTTCAAAGGTACCCTATATCAATATTCCAGATAATAAAACCTTCTTTGGGGGTTATATCTAAACATTTCAAAAAATATCCAATGCCTTGAAATGCAAGAAAAATACTGTCAGCAGAAAGAATTTTCACATCAAAATGTAAAAGGTTTCAAAAGCCTTGATGATGTCATATTCTCTCCCGCTAAAGTGCAGCACCACTCAAAAAACCTATAAAACATTGACAAATGTTATCTTCATAATTAATATCAGAATCCAGGCTATGAGGAGTCAGTCTTTAATTTAAAAATCCAAACCTGTTTCCAGCAAAGCAGAGGTTTGTCTTAATTTCCACCCTAAGGTGAGTCTCAAACCTGCTCCCAAACAGTAGTTCGTACAACTACATTAATCTTCCTCAAAGTACTGAACCAACAAGGGAGCACCGAGTTTCTTTCTCAAAATTCTGCACTTCTGCTCTGTAAGATTCCCTGGCTGGACTCCCCCAATCTCAGTTGTCTCGTCTTCAGCATGTCCAAAATACTGCTATCCGTCTTTTGACTTACGCCTCTCGTTTCAATCATGTCACCCCTCTTCTTCTCCATCACCACTGGTTACCTGTCTTTTTTTGTGTTCAATATAAAATTCTTATTCTTGCGCACAAGGCTGTTCGCACTGGCACCCCTTCCTATCTTGCTGACCAGATATGCTTTCGTACCCCTCATCGTCTGCTTCGTTCTATTCACACAAATCGGATGTCTCTTCCCTCCCCCTCCCAGGCCCGTCTTGCCTCTACCCGTTCCTCTGACTTCTATTTTCTGGCCCCCAGCCTTTGGAACTCGCTCCCCCCCTCACTCCGTGCAGACGAATCCTACCAGTCTTTCAAATCCCAACTCAAAACCCACCTCTTCAACCTAGCATTTGACCTCCCATCTTCGTTTTCCCTTTCCCTCCCTGTCCCATGATGTTATATTGTAACTGCTAACTGGTTTGCTTTCTCTTTCTCTCCTTTCCTTTCCTTTCTCTATTGTTTTAATTGACGTTCCTTTTCCTTTATTTTCCTGCAGCCTTATTTTTAAATTGGATAATGTTTTTATTGTAAACTGCTCAGGTACCTATGGTGTTGGGTGGTATAATAAGTTTTATTAAACATAAACATAAGATGAATCATTAGCATCTGCCGTACTTTATCAGCCCATATTAAAGGGCACCCTTTTTTGATACCGTATTCTCTCAAAGTAAGGAGCAGCAGCACTCAATGAGCCTAAAGAAAAACTGACAAAAGTATATTCATGATTAATAAAAAACTATCCGTTGCAAGTCAGAATTCGAGCCATACATAAAATGCATAGAGTACATGCAAATATTTACATCTGACTCGGAGAAAATATAAATTTGGGCAAGAGCATTTTTGTGCAATTGAGAATACTTTTGGGAGCCTCTTTTATAAAGGAACATAAATGCCAATGTTGCCTTATAAAAGACCACAAATCTCTCTATCGTGAAGCTGGCTAAGCCGAACTGTAAATCTATGTTGACTCTGCCTACACTCTGGTCCCTGAGGATGAGTATTTGAAGAATGGTGCCGAATTAGGCAGAAATTACAGTGGATCTTCGATATAAATTGGATAAGTATTCTGAGACTTTGGACAATGTCCAGCTATTTGTTGAGTGCTATTTATAAATTTGAACATGATTACATTTGGCTGTGTGAAATTGAGCACCTTTATTTCAGTCGTCAGTCCCAAATATATATATGTTTGCAATAACAAAACATTACTGTCCAATCTAACTGTAATATATGACCCTTTAAACTGAAACATCAGATGTGCATAGGCTATCAAATAGCAATCATTTCACTGACGTCACTTGAGCACTGTTTTCTAGCACCAGGTGGGAACTATAGAGGATTAGGTGGGATTCTTTTAATCATTCCTGCCCAGGCGGTTGTATTTGTATTGGATTTCTTACCTGCCTTCATAAATTGATGGCTCTTTTGGAAATTCTGTTAGGTGCCCTGAAATTAATCGTATGCTCACAAATCCTTGCTTCCAAGGCTACACTATCTTAGCAAAACTCTGAATGGCTAGAATGGAAATAGCACTTTATGTAGCATTTCTCATGCAAATTTGCATCCATTACAATTGCATACGCTTATATAAAAAATGCAATAAATCAGCACCTTTGAACCGTCAGGCTAAAGTCAGCTTTTGTGGACGAAGGGTAGGTTTATGCAGGATATAAACACGGGGAGGCTAAATGTGCCATTGCAGTGGGAGAGAAAGACGTGCCACTGCCCTCTCTTCAAAAACGGATTTCATAGAATAAGTCCCCACCGACGTCTGTGGCCATCGCAGCTGGACCCCCCCCTCCCCCGAGGAGGTGAGCAGAGCAGTGGGTTCCCCACAGCCCAATCCTGGCCTCGGCAGACCCAATTGTGGTTCAGGTGGCAGGGAATGCAAACTTTACATCTGTGCAGGCGATAGGGGCTCCTGTGTGGCATCCCAGTGCCATGGCGGCAAGACGCCGCGGCACCGGAGCTCCATGCAGAAACCTTGGCTGGGCTAGCCGGGGAGGGAGATAGCCATGCAGCGGGCCTGAATCGGGGCACGTCTGGGATATACAGGCCCTGTACCCCTGAATCTGCTCCCGCGGGAATGGCTAGCTCCCACTGGTTCAGAATTGGGGCCAGATGAAGGCCATCCAGATTTTGGACATCTGGACGGCCCAAACTGCCCCAATCAGAATTGGTCTCCATGCAATTATTCTATGGATGCCAAGAATGTGATGTCTTTATGTAAGGGGATATGAAACTTCATTTGTATGTTTCACAACATTCTGCAATAAAAATATATATTTAAAAAAGCCAAACAAATACCATGTGTAAATATGTGCATACAGTTTTCCTGGGGTAATCTTAAAAATGAAAGCACACACGTATTATTGCTTTGAACATGAAGACAGTTATAAAAGTACCACTAAAGGCCTTCACAAAAATCATCCTTGTTTTCTAAAATCTTCCATGGACTTGCTCCTGCTTACATCTCTGACTTCCGTTTATCTGTTTTTCTAACGGTGGACTAAATCTGCAAGCCCAGATGTACAGGGACATCACCAGAATAGGATCCCATTTCTGCTCCGCCCAGACTCCTCCTCCAGCCCTCCTCCTTCCGCCCCGTCCAGAGCTTCTTGCACATCTCTGCTATATGTGCTGGGAGCTTTGGAACCAGAATCGGCCCCAGGCATTTAGCGGAGGATATACGTCCAATCCAGACGTATATCCCCACTAATAGACCCCATAGTGAACAATAAAGATCTTAACAACCACAAACATTGTTCTGTCTTTCTTTTGAACTATGTATTAGGATTGCATTTATGATATAATTTAAAAAAAAAAAAAAACATGTTCTGTCTTATTTTTTTGAACTTATCCCCACACCCCAACCTCCTTTCCTCCTTCCTTCCCCTTCCCATCCTTCCCTACCCTGACTATCCAACTCTCCTCAAACCACTCCCCTTGCCCCTCTATCCCCCACTCTTTCATATCAGCTTTTCTTTAATTGTTGCTGTTGGTGTATGGTTAATTTTTTATAAAGGCACTGCTATGCATTGACATGGCTCTCATGGAGCTTGACGAACTGACTCTGGTAGATTGTTTCAGGTATAAGAAGCAGCAAGGTGGAAAGATCATAGGCTGAAGTTGGCAGTGGAAAAGAAGGGCACAGATAGAATTGATCTGTCAGAAGAGTGGCGATCTCAAGGAGGGGTGTAGGGTGAGATAAGAAAGGAAAGGTAGTGAGGAGCAGCAGAATGAATGCACTTATAAGTCAATAGGAGAAGTTTGAATTAGATACAGAAATGGTTAGGAAGCCAATGGAGTGGCTTGAGAAGAGGGGTTACATGAGCATAGCAAGACTGATGGAAGATAAGCAACACAGCTGAATTTTGAAGAGATTGAAGGGGAGACCAGCAAGGAGGAGATTGCAATAGTCTAGGTTGGAGGTGACTAAAAGGCGGATAAGTGTCTTAATAGTGTGTTCAGAAAGGAAGGGGAGCAATCACACACTTGGAGCCACAAACCCAACCATTATAGACACAAACAAAACCAACTGCCCACCACTATAGCAACCTGAAAGCCATAGACCCCAATTATGGACAAACACTAACTGACGTACATTGTTCATAGTTGAAAACCACGAGAACTGTTACTCTGACTTAGCTAACTACATTGTACATAGTTAAAACCTTGAATACAGTTACCCAGTTAAAGGTTACAATGTTCAGTTCTATGTACAGCAGAGGCCCACCACAGCCTCTGGGGTACACCAACTGGGAATGAGAGAGCAGTAGAAGAGGACAAACACTAAAAGGGTGGTTGGAGAGATAAGAAGAAAACCAGAATAAAACAGAGCCCTTAAACCCAATCAAGGACAAGGTGTAGAGGAGAACATGGTAGTCAACAAAAGTAGCAGAAAGGTCAAGAAGGTTGCGGATAGAATAAATGCCCTTGGATTTGGCTAGGAACAAGTCACTAGAGACTTTGGCAAGAAAAGTGTAGAGGACGAAAGCCAGGTTGCAATGGATCCAGAAGGGCTCAAGAGGAGAAAATCAAGACAATGGCGGTGAACCGCATGCTCAAGTAGTTTAGAAATAAAAGGAAGGAGGGAGATGGGTCAATAATTAAAAGGACAGGTCTAGTGAAGGTTTCTTGAGGAGAAGTGCAACCACAGCATGTTTGAAAACTGCAGGAATAGTTGCAGTGGAAAGCGAAAGGTTGAGGATATGACAAATAGAAGAGAGGACAGTGGAGGAGATGGAGCTTAGGGGGTGGGTGGGAATGGGGTCAGAGGAGCTGGTAGTGAGTTTGGAGGAGGAAAGAAGAAGATGTGTGATTTCCTTGTCAGAGATCTTAGAAAAGGAAGAAAGCATGGCAGAGGTTGAGAAGAGGAGTTGGGATTGAAGAAGGGGAAGAGGAAATGCAGATGACCTGGTAGAGAATTTAACTGTAATCTTGTGGACTTTATTGTATAAATAGTCAGCCAAAGTCTTGGCAGAAAGGGAAGGAGGGGTTGGAGGTGGAGGCACCTTGAGGAAAGATTTGAAAGTTATAAAGAGACAGTGAGGGTCTTAAACTAAGGCATCTGACTCAAATCCTGCACCCTTGCAGACTTTCTACACTTCAAATTCATGCTAGCCTAATTCCAGTCAGCCATAACACTTATAAAACAAGACTATTATCTCTACCTAGCATGAATTTGAAGTGTAGAAAGTCCTCAAGGGTGCAGGATTTGAGACAAATGCCAAATGACCTTATATTCATGCAAGCTCCAAAAAAATTGCCATGCCATTGCTATGGCTTTTATCAAGACTCCAGCTGGCCCTTTTAATCCTTGCTTCCAAGCTCTGCATGCACGGATGAATCAAGAAGAGAGGGCTACGAGGAAACATCAGCCCCTCTACTAATGCCGCAGTGCATCGTTCCCATAGAACAACAAAGTAGGTGCCTACTGATACTAGCCTTCATGTCAGAAATCATGCCTTAGTTTAAGACATAGACATTTACACAGATGCCTACAACTTGATTTTGCAAGAACATATATAAATTATGCCGTTTTATAACTTATGCATATGACTGGAAGATGTGAAAATGACACTAATGCCGCAGAATCAACTCCATCTTCAGCATGCTCCCAAGTCTCTGTCCAACTAGACCATCTGCTTATATGTTTCATCTGGAAAATTTGGAAAAATAGGATATGTTTGAAGACATCAAAAACACCTAAAGATGGGGGGGGGGGGGGGGGGGGTTTCCAGGATTTTTTGTTTGTTTCACAAATCTTTTTTGTTACATTATGGAGTGGCATGGCTAATCCATCATAAGTGCGGAGAATATCTTTCTAATTGGTATAAGACTGAAGAGGCATGGGTTGTTCTCTTGCTGTTGGATCTTTTGCCTAGTTTTAAGCTACCAAAGGCTATTGGTGTGATGCTCCCAGTTCAGGACATACTCGATGCATTGGTTTCATTTGACCTGATTTTTGAGATACAGTGGAGGGAAAGTAAGCAGACGCCTCTATGGCACAATCCATTAGCATTAATCAGAAATGATCTCATGACCTTTTTGGCAAAATAAAGGCTCATGGAAAGTAGGAGAGATGTATGAGCAGGGAAGAGCGCTAGGATTTCAGTAGGCCAGGGAGCTTTATGTGCTCCTGGTGCAGCAAGGTTTTAACTAGGTTCAGTTGATGCACTGTCTAGCCAAAGTCAACAGTAGTGGTCCCAGGCAGAGGATTCTCCTGCTCTGTTACTCTTCTTTTGAAAGCTTGGTGGAGGAAGGCACCTCACCTCTGCTATGTATCGGAAGCGGCAGGCCCTCCTGTAAATGATTAATAGTAGAAGTAGTAGTCATATAACTCCAGCCAGGGCTTAGAGGCGATATGGCTTAAGGATACTGGGTTGAGAGATGAGGCTGTGAACTGGTGGGATTTCTCATTAAAAGTTAATAGATCCTCCTCCTTTGCAGGCATTCTTCATTCTACATATTTTATTTCCCATAGGGCCTATTGGATGCTCTGGAAGCTCTGGGAAGCCGGTGTACACAGTGCTTACACTTGCTGGCATTGCTAGAGAGATATAGACATGCGTTCTCACATGATTTTTGACCATGGACCTATTTAAAAACTCTTGGTGTCTAAGTAATACTGAAATTCAATTGTAACATGACATTAGATATTGTAATTTTTAAATCTCTGCACCTAACGAAAAGCTTGGACAAACCCAGAAAAGAGCTTCTTGATATCTGCCTGTCCATAGTGTTGAAAATGATTTTATCTAATTGGAAGAACTGCCTTTAATGCCCCTGCTTGCTGGAGGAAACTCTCCTTGGAAATTCATTCTGAAATTTCTTACAAGAAATTCAAGAAGCAGGTGAAAATCTGGCTGTTCCAACAGGCCTTCCATGATTATTCATAGAGGATTTACGGAGAATATCCCTTCCCCTCCTTCCCTCCCTCTCTCATGACTATAGTTAATGTATCTCAGTGTCCCCAGAGAATTATTGTTACTCTATTCACCTCCCCCTTGACTTTTACTATATGCATTCTTTGTAGTTTTGCACTTGTTGGATGTGTGACTCGCTTGTCTATGTTCTATCACCAATATTGTACACCACTTAGATGCATACCCTAAGGGGCACCACTAGCTGTATAACAAATGATTCAAATAAAATAAAATAAATAAAATATGTTACATTTTCACTACTGGTAGAATTCAATATGCTTGATGTCTACGTTAGAGCTATTAACAAACCAATACAGGTGTGGCAGTAAAAAAAAAATATGACAACCATTAGATGATTATCTTCATGAAGAAACTGAACTAAGGGGGGGGGGGGGGGAGGATTTTGCCACAGCCTTTTCTCACCTAAGTGTCAGGACAGGTCCAACAATTAGGCAAACTAAGTGGTTGCTTCTGAGGGGCAGCAAAGAGCAGGGTATTTAGAGTTAAACAATAGATTCTGACAGCTATGGGGGGCAATAGCCTTAACATTTGTCTTGGGCACTAACACCTTGAACCAATTCTGGGCCGATCCTGATAAGTTTTATGCTGTCACTGGACTGCCCACGATTGCTGCTAGTCCTGCTGCTTAGCCATTGTGTTGCATGGCTCTATTTGTATTGCTTACAAGTGATTTGTGTACAGTGTTTAAATCAAGTGAATTAAAAATAATAATAAAATAACCTGCATGTGTATTTGTGTGCTCTGCCCACACTTGACCAAATCGCCATCGCTGTACATGTCCACCAGCAAAGTATGCACCAGGAAGCAATGCTTTCGCTTTTCCACTGGCCATATTTTAGAAGTGGTTCTTTCTGTTCATACAGTATGTGGTACATACATGCAGAAATGACTAAAATAACTCCAGTTAGGTGTGTAGCTGGCACGTCCTCTTATAAAATTGCCCCATATTGTGGGACATTTTTAAAAGGCCATTTCAATTTTTTTTTTAATTTATATTTTATTACAAATAATTCCAGAATACAATCTGAATCGAAATTCAAATAACATAAAGAGATACAACAAGTTATCTCAATAGAAATTTCACCAAAGAAAATACAAAACAAAATAGTTAGACTACAATAAAACCCACTATAAGATCCAAGAAAAAAGAAATCATACTTAGGAAACCTAAGATACAAAACAAAATAATCACAGGAGCATAGATATCATGGTATGGCAGCTGATATGGGACTCCCCTCCCTCCCTACTTTGTATAAATTGCAACAATTGCATGGCCTCAAAAAACAAATATTGTTTAGCACGATACAAAATCACACATTTACACGGATATCTTAATTTAAATTGAGCTCCCAGAGAGAGAGTTCTCTGGCGTAAGGCCAGAAAATCTCGCCTCCTTTTCTGGGTGTCTCGAGCAAGGTCAGGAAAAATATGTACTTTTGAGCCCATAAATTGAGATTGAGACATTTTTAGAAAATACAATTTTAGCATAGCATTCCTATCTGATTCAAAGGCGAAATTAACCACCAGAGTAGCCCGGCTTGTCACCACCTCTAGGGAGCTTTCAAGAAATTCAGACAAGTCCATTGTGGGAGACGCTGGCCCTGCAGCAGTACCCTGCTGACCAAGCGGATCCACCGAAGAAATGGACAGATATTGAGCCCTTGCCACCGGAGGTAACGAGCCCTCAGGCATTTGTAAAACATCCACAAAGTACTTAAGGACCAGGTCCAACGGTGCGAGCAAGGGTGACCTCGGGAAATTCAGGAATCTCAAATTATTCCTCCTCAGCTGGTTATCAAGAAATTCAATTTTTCTCGCCTGGATCAGCCGATCCCTTGAATTTACCACACCAAGGGCCTGCAACTCCTCCACCTTGGATTCCACCTGAGACAATTTTGTAGCCTGAATAGCCGCCTCTGTTTCCATTGAGGAGCACTGAGCTTTGACTTCAGACAATTCCTGAGATACAGCACCCACAAAAGGCAAGAAGGACTGCTGGAGGGTAGAGATAGCTTCCCATAAGCTATCTAATGTTACTGGCGCCGGTTTTACCACATTCCCAGGAAGCCGAGATGCCACAATACGGGGGGAGCTACTTTCACCAAGCTCACCACCTGAAGAACCGACGGAGGGAGACACTCCTACTCGACCTCCTACGGCTCCAACAGCTGACCAATCTTTCACAAGGGAGCCCTCAGCAATCACAGCAGCTTCACACACTGGTGAAACCTCACTCGACTGCTGCCTCATGAAAAGGCATCCAGGTTGAGCTGGGGACGCCTGAACAGGGCTCAAAGAAACCCCTTCCACGCTGAGATCCGCCTGCACCAACGGCGAATCTCTCAAAGCCATACTGCCAGCGGGGGTACAAAATCCGGTAATAGGCATCTGAACAAGCTGGTCCACCGAAGAAGACAGCCCTGAGGGCTTCTGGGCAAGCTGTTTCCTTTTCCTCCCCATTAGAGAAGATTGTTCAGGTACCGGACCAGGACCCACACACTCAGCGTTCTACTCCATCGCCATCTTGGATCTGGTCAGGAAGGTAACCGCCATTTCAATTTTTATTATAATTAATAGAGTTTAGGTCTTGCCTTTTCACAGGTAGTTCAAGGCAAATTACATCCTGGTACACTAGGCATTTCTGCACATAAATCCATCTTTTTAGAAATATATTTGAAAATTGCCCCACAAATGGCAGGTGTAAATTGTTCAAGTTAATTTTCAAAGGGAAAGTCTTTCCCGTTGAAACGTGGGGGCATGTTTCCTAAGCTGCACTAGCTGTTAACACATGCTTGAGCATGCTCTAATGGGCCATGCTAACAGTGTGCGTGGGAAACAGCACAATGAGGCAGGAAATGAGTAGGACATGGTGGAACGTGGGCATGTCTGTGCAGCGTGGGTAGCATGGGGTTCACAGCACAATTCACCATCAACATTGCAGTTAGTGTGGGTGCACTTAATGCTCCGCAATCGGTGATATCAAGCGCTACTGCAGCCCGTGCGCATTAGGATCTGATTTAGTACGGTATCTGCTGGGGCCATGCTATATATGCATCCAACAGGTATTACTACTATTCCACATACCGTGCACTTATTTTCACTCTAAACACACAATACCTGCAAAACCCTAACACGCATTAGTAAACATACCCTTTGGTGTAAGGCATACTTGGAGCTTACACACGCAGTCTGTTCCCCATAAGTTACTTCAGTCAGGAAGTAGAGCAGACAATATTCAGACATTTTTGGAAACACCAGCTGCCACATCTAGAATTTAGAACTACTATCTGCATAATGGCCAATACTGTATATCCTAAATCCACGAATACCTACTCCTACAATTATCATGCCACTAACTATGGACCACAAAAAGCTTATATTCAATTCTAACTTAAATTTTAAAGAGACCCTCAGTCTGGGCATCAGCATGTAATGCAAACACGTCAAAGCCCTTAGCATCATAATCGGTCTCCACTAAAGTGCTGTTTTTCAAGAATATTTAATAATTGCATTTAAAATCACTTATCTTGTTTCGAATGTTCCCCTGACATGACTTCATGTTTCAGGCTCACTAGGAGCCCTGCTTCAGGGGAATATTTGATAATAACATATTCAGCTTTGCTTCTTGCATAAAAATCACTCAGTGACCAACTACCGGCGACCATCCGCTCTTCGAAAGTCGCTGTAGAAAAATGGAAGTGACATCAGGATTTAAGGCAGCACAAGACACCATGGCAAATTAATATTAATGAGCAGCAAGATCCAACCTATAACAAGGATGGCCATTCAATTTCCTGGTTAGACACTGAGAGGTAACCATTTGCAGCCTGAAAATCGATTGTTGCTCCCTCAAATTTAATTACTCCCGATTGCCTTCTTTCTAATGTTCAGGCACAGAGTCCGTAACTCACCGGGTAAATTCCTTACTATTATGTAGACGGTCTGTAAAATAAGATACCAATGGATACTACTTAATCTACTAAAATGTTCAATCAGTCGTACCTGTATTTTGTGTTTAGTCTGCCCAAAATAAATCTTTGGGTATGTGCAAGTTAAGACACATATTATAAAAGCTGATGTACATGATGTTTGATGTCTGGACCAATATACATGATTTCTCAAAGGCTGAGTCCAAGAAGAATCTGATAAAGTATTGGAGCATCATTGACAACATGAACAGGGCTCATGACTGAAAACTGTAGACCCAAGTATATTAGGCAATTGCAACCAATCTGTAATATTACATCCTCGACAAAACACCATCAAAGGAGGAGCAGTAAGGTCTTTATGCATAGAAAGTACTCCCCAATGTCACTGAATCAACTGAGAAACGTTCATAACTCCATGCACATAGGGTAGGACTCATACAAAACTACAGTATCAGATTCAGTTTGTTGTTTATAATTCAACAAATGATCACACTGCACTGCTCTATGATATGCTTGACAAATAATATCCTTGGAGTGACCCCACTGAGCCAAGTATATTTTTAAAGCCTGAGATTTTTCTAAA
Source organism: Ichthyophis bannanicus (assembly GCA_033557465.1). NCBI lineage: Eukaryota > Metazoa > Chordata > Amphibia > Gymnophiona > Ichthyophiidae > Ichthyophis > Ichthyophis bannanicus. The sequence goes on along the minus strand of CM066043.1, from coordinate 234,287,719 downwards.
AATTGTACTTTTGTGGAACAAATCCTTTTTAAATGTAAGATTTGCCCCACCGGTAGATTTTTTTCTCAGATGATAAGGATGAGAGCTCTGAAAATGCAAAAGATTGTTGTGATCTACTGCTTTACGGAATAAAGTGGTTTGGAGCACACCCTCTCCCTTATTAATAAGAACATGGAGAAATTCAATTCTTGAAAAACAGCACTTTGATAGAGACCGATGATGATGCTAAGGGCTTTGACGTGTTTGCATTACACGCTGATGCCCAGACTGAGGGTCTCTTTAAAATTTAAGTCAAGCCTTTTGTGGTCCATAGTTAGTGGCATGATAATTGTAGTAGTGGGTATTCATGGATTTAGGATATTATTGGACTACTCCTGCTGAAGGTCATCTTCTTTTGTTGTACTGTATATTACTTGGTACTGAATATTTACATGGAGAGGTGTGCACTGCTTCTACCCGGATATCAGTGATATTCTGTTCACATTGCAGAGCTGAAAATTGCCACTCTGCCCTTTCCCCACCTATAGACCACCCCAGAACTATCTAGAGAGTGCCAAGGTGGTCGGAGAGAATATTCAGCTGCATTTCTTTGTATAGTAGGTGCTGCCTATTTGGATAAATGCCACTGAATATTGACCCATTAGTTTTCAGAAAATCAACAATAAATATCTGTGAAATCCATTTTCACAAATTTGCAACAATAGCCAAGTTAATGTACATGCAGCTCCTTTTTTCCTGGCTAGCTTAATGCAGGAGTATATTCAGATTAGGTGAGGCAAGCTGGTTTCCCATGCTCTATAGGATTTTTCCAGAAGATGGAGAAAGACAGTGTTTTGTGGTCCCACACTTCTGAGATTAACAGCACAGGTTGCAGGCAAGTAGGAATAACATGCACAACACACCTTTCTGGGGTTGTTCAAAAATAAAATCTCTAGTGGAACTTGATGCAAATGGAAAAATCGATACATATTGTGCAGCTGATCCTGGTAACATCCCAGAGTAAATTCAAGCAGGATACACAGTCCTGAATACTAAATCCAATGCAGAGTCCAAAACAAACAAAATAGACCAAATCTTCCTTCCTTCCCCTGAGGCACGATCCTGGAGAACGGGACCTTCCCATATCCTCTTGTTTGTACCTGTGATCCTGGGGCATACCAGTATGAAAGACACTCTCTTCCAGGAGATTCAGGTGAGTTCCTGCAGACTTCTTTGAGTCAGGAACTCTGCTGTGAGAGATTGGCTGACAGGAGGCACTCTGTTTCAAAGTACCCTCCTGGCAATCAATTTTTTTGTAGGCTTTTATATACCATCTTAGTGATTTCCATCATTCAAATGGTTTACAAGCCATATAAAAATAATTTTGGTTTAGGCAAAAATAACAAAAAACAGATGCACAGTACAGAAGGAATTAGAAGCCAGTAACTACAAAACCATTATAATGTCAAGTTATTCTTCTGAGGGGAACAAAAAGGTCTTTACCCCTTTTCTGAAAGTCTCAGATTTATTCGAACATTCAGGCCCCACCTCACTAGAGGACAGAGTCCTCCAATAAGAAAGACAATAAATCGTCACATCTGGAATTTCTAAAAAATTTCTTTGTGAAGAAGGCAAATGTCCCTTGGTTTATGACATCGTAATCTATTTTTCAAATACAGTGGATTTCCATTTTTCAGGGTCTCAAAAATCAACACGCTAGTGCAAATGTTGTTAACATCCACAAACAGGCAACCCTTACCCGACAGTCCTCCCCCAATATCACTGACAATGATGTCACACATACTTGGACTAGGAACACATCTCTGCGGCACACCAGTGGTAATGTCCTCCTCCTCATAGTGTACCTTTTGTCACATCCCAGTCAACCAATGTTGATCCCATTCAGTGATGTCATGGTCCAACCCTAGGGTGCTGAGCTTGTTTCTATGTTGCCTGTACAGACCAGTGTCTACAGCTTTACTGACATCTATATATATAGCACACCTAGGGTCCTTCGGTGGCTCAACTCCCTGTTGACACAGTCAAAGGTATGAATCAGCCCTGTCAGACAGGACCTGCCTCTGGTGAACCCATGTTGTCTTGGATCCAGCAATCCAATGCTGTCGTTCAGCAGCATTTCCAAACATTTCATTACCACAGAGGTTAAACAGACTGGCCTACAGTGTAAAAACGCATCCTCACATATGCTTTTGTGTAAGGGGACCACATGTGCCATTCCCCAGCTATCTGGGATCACCCCCGACTCCCAAGAGGTAGCTAATTGGTCATTTAGTGGAGAGGTGAGGCCATTCCCATGATCCCTCAGTATACTGGGATGTATCCTATCTGGTCCCATTGCTCTCTGTACTTGTAGTTTAGTGTCTTCCTCATGGACACAATTTTCAGAGAATTGTTCACGATTCCCATCAGCTGACCCAAAATACACAACAGCACCTGGGCACCAAGGATTGGTTCCTCCATCCACTGGTGTCACCACAACTCTCACCACAATGTATGGCCCCACAGCTGGTACAACCACAACCACCACCACCATATGGCCCTTCAATCCTCAGGTGTCTGAATCCCTGAAATAGGTGGCGACAGCTGACCCCCCCCCCCTTCCAAACATTCTATGAGGGAATTGCAGTGGCAGCTGTCCTGGCTGCCAGAGGTCCAACTCCCTCTTGCAGACCCACCTCTACATCATACCCTGTAGTTACACAATACCCGTGGAATGTGGCTCCCAAGGTGTAGGTATAAGGCATGGGACAGTACAAAGGATGTTTGTGAGATGGAGGCATTCCTATGCATGTTTGCGGAAAGGGATGGTGGGAGGTGCATGTAGGTGTGAGGTGAGGAGGGGGAGTCATAGGTTTACATGAAGGTGACTGTGGGGTAGTGGTGCGTGAGTGAGTGAGATTTGTATGGGGCTTGGTGCACCAGTTTGAGCATGCAGGGGATGATGCACAATGTTGTAACCGGTAAACAAAACATATGCATGGCAACAACTGTAACAGACCAATGTGAATTGAGGCTAACAGTGGCAACACATGCGAATGGCTACATCACGTACACCTCTAACAGATGGCCATACAACCTCACCATACACACCATATGACTGCATGCCTCTATGGAGGGTACTGCAGTGCCCCCACATGGTGTCCCTCTACCCCTGGGATCCAACGCTTATTACTGGTCATAGGTTGTTCATCAGGCCCGTCTTCATGGTGGATCATGGGTACTAGGCCCTGTCCATGAGCACAAGGTGTGTTCGTGGAGGTCAAACCCACATCTAGGGATGGGGGTGCTGCTAATCCCTGAGCCAAGCCTCTACACAGTGATGATTGTGTGGGTGTGGCACGTGTGTTTGTCACAGCATGAAATGGCTATGCTGACATGTGAGATGGTATGGAGATGGGTCCACATGGAGATGCTTCCCCAAAAACGGGCTGCAAGATATCTGGAGGGGCAACTGAGGAATGTCCCCGACATCATGATTGCTGCACACCAGGTAAGGGTGACTGGTAGATTCCCATTACACAAATGCACATGTTGACCCTGTAGGTCCCTGGTAACCCACAGATGTGTCCTGACCACTGTGCCACATCCCCATGGTGTGTGCAAGCAACAGCTGAAAAGAAGAAAAGCAGGAGGGGTGCAGAGAATGCACACCTCAACACATGCAAAGTGATGCACAGTGTTGGTGGTCAGCACATCTCTCACAGTAGACCTAGAACCCCAGGTTGGGTAACGATGGCCATGTACCCCTGTGACATGAGATACTTGATGAGGATGGTGTTCAGCCATTCCCCAATAGCAGCCCTTTCAGCAGCCCTGGAAACAGGGCACACATGGTGTGGGAGAGTGAATGTGGGTATAGTGCAGTGATTGGCACATATGCCTGGGAACCAGCAGACTCGGGTTCAATGCCCAGTGACTCCTTGTACACATAACCATGACCAGCCTAGTTAAAAGAGGTCAACAGAACATCACTGCACATGTGCTGTGGTAATCTAGCTGGCTTTTGTGGCACAATAAATCACCAGACGTGAACAATCTTGTACAATGGGTACATATTTGTATACTAATGAACAGGTCAGTCATTAAGGGCATGTTGTTCTGTAACTGGTGTGCTCACCCCTCGGGCCCACATAGGCACCAGGCAATTTCCCCTGCCAGGGCATGTGGAGCGCTTGGAACACAACTGACATGCAATGTGTAGCTTGCACATTCATGCAAAATGTATCTGGACGAGGTTGTCACGTGCTGCAACTCCCCTCCAGAATGCTTCTCCCAGGGACACATGTGTCCTGACATCATTGTCAGCTCCATCCTCCAGAGGTTGCTCTGGCTCTGCTGGCAGGGGCTGCCTGTGCCTTACTGCATAGTTGTGGAGCATGCAACAGGCCAAAATATTTCACAGATTGGATGGGTGGTAGAGAAGCTCACTTCCTGACCTATCCAGGAATCAGAATCTGCTCTTCAATTGTCCAAATATCTGCTAGATGATGTCTGGGTGCTTGGGTGTGCCCGATTGTATTTATGCTGGGCCAAGGTGGTGGGATTGACAATGGGGGCCATAAACCATTCCCTCAATGGGTATCCCCTGTCAACTCTAGAGAGAAGGGCTATATCACACAGGGCCAGGAAATATGTCATAGTGGAAATGAGGGGAGCAGTGTGTGTTACACATGCAGGATCAATATGTGTGTGGCTGTGGTCTGCTGTGGCAGCCAGTGATGTGGGGCACCAGCTCTCAGGCGAGATGTGTGTGTGTTTGTTGAAGGTGTGTGTGCCTTGTCACAGCCACTTGCAGCAGGTGTATATGCAGAATGTGGGCCAGGGTGCGATAGTTGATTATTGGACTGATGAGAAACTCCCCCCACCCCCATGTGGGGACTGTGTAACCAGTGCTCTACATTCCGTTTGTAGCAGTGGGATCAGGTTTGTGCCTCAGCAGTATCAACATTGCAGATGTGCATTGTGGAATGTATAGGCTTGGTATGTGATGAATGTCCTCTGATCATCAGGGGTCACCATGGGCATCTGCCTGTGTTGTCATATCACTCCATTTCATTGCCATGCACACGTGTGGATATTGACATGGCTCACAGAGTATCCCTCGAGTCCTCACCCATGTTCTGCACAATGTCTGCTCAAGGCCTAGCTGTCCTCTGCGCTGTATACATGTGCGAGTTGTGGAACAAGAGGAAAATGCCCTCTCACCATATAGCCATTGGATGTTGGCGCATGCTTTGACCTATATGTTGTGGGTATGGAGGTATCAGTGTGACAGTCACCTAGTAGCCACCCGCTGATGATCTCGCCCCTCTCAAAGCGACCGTGCATTCCAGACTGGCTCATAATGTGTGAGTCATGGCAAGATCCTGGATATTTGGTGACAACATCTGTGATTTCCCCGTGGGCACTGCACACATCTTCCATGTTCGAGGAGTGATATGGCTTACGCTTGCGGTATGTAGCCTCACAGCGTCTTGGTGGCCAGAGAGCACTGATGGGAAGGAAATCAGATCATAGAATTCCAGCATTGTCTAGTACCTCTGCTGCTGTGTTTGTGGGAAGGCTACGTATTGCACCATGAACATCAGGAGTGGTCTCAGGAACTGGCTGAGACACCAGGAGACTGCCACCTGGCTCAGACCTCCCGCAACAGCTAGTACTGTCTGGAAAAGACCCAGTGCTCAGGAAGGTGAGGGCTTTTGTGACCTCAACATCTACAGGTATTGCCAATACCCTGTAAGTCATGTGGGCAAGGTGGGGTTCCAACTGCTTGCACAGGTCAGGTATCATGGCCCTATCAAACCATGACTGACAAGTCAGGCATTGCGACCCTGTCAGCCATGTCCAGGTAATTACACCTCAACTTTGGAACACTTGGATATGAGTGCCTTCTGGCTTTCCTCCTTCTTTCCTGGTCTGCGCAATGCACCAGGGCCATCACATACCATGTCTGAATATCCTCCATGATATTTTTTTGCCCCCAGTAGGTGCTCCAATGGGGGTTCCCCAATTACACTCATACCTGCAGGGTAATCTTGGGATGTGTCAGACAAACTGTCAAACTTACACACACACTGACTTGTTGCCACACCTTATCTTGTGGATGTCCATGATAATCCCTTTGCAGAGCAAAGATTAGGGCCTGAGCACATAAATGTTAAATGCTTGTCCATGTTTGCCATGAATGGGACATAGACATGGACATTATATCCCTGTATAGCAAAATGCTCTTCACAGTGTGGTGCAGATAACACATGGAGAGATCTAGCAAAGCTTGAAGAATGGTCTAGAATGTGGAAGCTAAGATTTAATACTAAACAAAGCAGGATCATGCATTTGGGCTGCAAAAACTCAAGAGAACGGTACAGTATAGGAGACTGAAGTTGTTCTGTACACAAAAGAAGAGTGGGATCTGGGGGGTGATCATATCTAATGATCTTCAGTCCATTCAAAACTCAGCAGCATGGCTAATCTTCTGCCAGTCATGCTATGTTCACATAACCCCGCTTCTCAAGTCACTTCACTGGCTCTCTATCCATTACTGCATTCAATTCAAACTTCTCCTTCTGACTTAGAAGTGTATTCATTCTGCAGCTCCTTGCAATCTTTCCTTTCTTCTTACACCCCTCTTCCGGAACTCCGTTACTCTAGCTTTGCTTATTCCGTCTTGCTACTCCATATGCTTGGAACAAACTACCCGAGTTAGTACACCAGGCTCCTTCTCTGGACCTATTCAAATCCAGGCTAAAAACCTACCTCTTTGAGGCTGCATTTGTATCCAGATTTCCTTATTCTCCTGCTTATCTCCTATCTGTATCTTATAATTCCCCCTTGAATTACCCTAGTCCCCTGTTATTGTGTGGTCTGTCTTGAGCAGCGACTATCTCTTACTTGTTCAGGTACGAAGTCTGTACAAAAAGACACCAAACTTGCTAAAGAGGGTGCCAGCGAACCAACATAGCAGATTCACGAAAATGGTGATGTGTAGTGATGACCTTGAGCTTTAGCCTCCCACTTGCTTGATCACACCACATGAATTAGTTATGGACTGCCTATTTAATTTATATGCAGAAGAAATCATCAGAGAATAAGAATTGTATGAAGACATCAGAGGTGTGAAGATTGGTAGAAGACTTACCAACAACCTTTGCTATGCTGATGATCCCACAATACTGGTTGAAAATTAAAATGATCTGAAACATTTGCTTCTCAAGATCAAGAAACATAGTCTTAAAATGGACCTGCACCATAACGTAAAGAAGACAAAGATCCTGACAACTGGCAAAATCAATAAGTTCATTGCTGATGGAGAAGAAATTGAAATAGTGGACAACTTTAACCTGCTTGGATCAATAATCAATAAAGAAAAGACAAGCAGTCAAGAAATCCAACAAAGCAATGCTCTTGGAAGAATGGCTATAAAGGACCTAGACAAGATTCTCAAGAGCAGAGATGTGTCTCTCTCCATACAAAGATTTGACTTGTTCAAGCCATAGTATTTTCAATAACATCTTATGGATGCAAAGGTTGGACAGTGAAAAAGATAGTCAGGAAAAAAATTGATGCCTAAATTATGGTGATGGTGAAGAATATTGTATATATCATGGACTGCCCAAAAATCAAACCAGTCAGTACTAGAGGAGATCAAATCAAAGCTTTCTTTAGAAGCTCACATAACAGGACTTCGACTTTCATACTTTGGACACATCATGCGAATAGAGAGATAATTAGAGAAAGACATCATACTTGGCAAGGTAGAAGGTCAACGCAAAAGAGGAAGGGCCAACAATGAGATGGATCGATACAATAATATCAGCTATGGATGCCACTCTATCAACAATGAGTCACCTAACTGGACCAGATACTGTTTAGAACGGCTATCCAGAGGGTCGCCATCAGTCAACACAATGGCATTTAACAACAACAATTAGAAATATACAGTGCTGAACACAAACACAAAAAAAGATAGTCCCTGTTCCACAGAGCTTACAATATGCTAAGACAGGCAAACAGAAAAACAGGGGACTAGGAAATTCTTAATGGAAATGAATAAAATACATGTGGTATAGACAATGGAATAAAGGAGTCAGGATTCAAAATCAGCCTCAAAGAGATACATTTTTAGCCTGGATTTGAATAGAACCAGAAATGGAGCCTGACGTATTGACTCAAGTAGTCTATTACGAGCATACGGTGCAGCAAGATGGAAAGAAAGGAGTTGGCAGTAGAAGAAAAGGGCATAGATAAAAGTGATTTTCTTGATGAGCAGAGTTGCCAGGGAGAGGTGTAGGAAGATATAAGAGAGGAGAGATGGTCATGAGCTTCAGAATGAATACATTTGTAGGTCAGTAGAAGTTTGAACTGTATGAGGAAATGGATAGGGAGCCAATGAATTGATTTCAGAAGAGGGGTTATGTGAGCATAGCAACACTGGTAGAAGATTACAATTACAGTTTACAGTTTATTAATGATGTCCCGCTGATGTGTTTATGTTTATGTTTTATTTCATTTGATAAAATACCGCCTTTCAGGGTAGGCAAAGCGGTGTACAATAAAACCAAATTAAAAGAAGGCCGAAGCCAACGAAATGGAAAGGAAATACAAATTCTTAATAGGAAAGCAATAAAACAGGAGAGACAGGACCAAAAAACATAACAGAAAACAAACACGAGGAAAGCAAGGATAGGACACGTGGGATTCACACGAAGGGAGAGGGAACATCAAACGCCAGGGAAAAGAGGTGAGTTTTCAAGTTCTGTTTAAAAGTGGGGTGGTGAGGTTCCAGGCGGAGTGAGGAGGGGAGGGAGTTCCAAAGGGCGGGGCCGGCAAAAAAGAAAGCGGAGGAACGGGTAGATTGTAGATGGGCACGGGAGGGGGAGGGGAGAGCGAGGCGGTTAAGGTGGAAGGAACGAGGAGTGTACCTGGGAGAGTGAAAAGAAAGAAGGTCGGTTAAATATTGAGGGGTACCTGTATGAAGAGCTTTGTGGATCAACCAAAATGTTGCAGCGGTAAACAATATAAATAAAAACAGGTAATAAGCATAAACAGGGCTGTACCGATCATGAAATGCGCCCTGTGTGATTTGCACATGAGGCGTGCCCGCCTCCCCCCACCTCTAGCCTCTTTATGGGGGGTGGGAGAGAAGAGGCACACACCTGATGTGCAAGTCGCCGGCACGCTAAGCAGGTCTGGACCCTCCCGGAGGGACCAGACCTGCTTAGTGTGCTGCAAGAAGGCTTAAGGATGCATTTCAGCTGTCTGCCATTGCCTGCTGCCACTGAGAGAAGAAAAAGTGGTGGCAGCAGGTAACCGCAGACAGTCGAAATGCGCCCCTTAAGCCTTTGTGCCCTGTGTGGCCGCACCACTCGCACAGGGCTAGGTATGGTCCTGAGCATAAAAACAAATAAATACACAAACTGAGCAAACAGAATCAAGGAAAGGGAAACCTAAGCTACAATAAAAGTAGCAACTAAGACCACAAAAAGAGGGGAATAAATAACAAGTGTGGTGGTGAGACGGTAGTGGAGCCCAGGGAAATGGACAGAAAACAGACATTTACCCCTAAGCAGAAGAATAGTTCAGGGAGTTTTGACTTTGAAACTCCAGCCAAGGAAAAACAACACACACATAGAGTTGCTGAGTGCAAGCCACGCCCTAGCTCCAAGGCAACCAGGGTAGGTAATGGGGAACACCCGGGGGTGGAGTTTGAAGCCATAGGGCAGCCCCAGTCATTTAAGCCTGAGGAAACATGAAGAGAGGAGACAACCGGGGAATCAGGAAGAGACGAGACAACCGGGGAACCAGGAAGAAAAGGGACCACCGAGGAACCAGGAGGAGAAGGGGAAGGTTCTTGCAAGGAAGCTGAGAGAGGGAGGTGTTCTAGAAGCAGCCTCAGGAAAGGTTCTCGTTACAGCCAGCACACAGGAAACTACAGCTCTGAAGGAAGCCCATGTTGTAGGAGCATTACAGCAGGCCCTGAAGACAGGAGGGTTTATCCTGAGGAAAGTGCTGTCTTTGAGCAGGGCACAGGCGTGGTCCTGCCAGAACCTGAGGGAAGAGCTTCACCTCGAGGAAGGTCTGTAAAGAGCTCTGTTACTAGAAGTAAGGTGAGCCCATTTGAAACCTTGCATAGTTTATTGAAGGATAAGAATTCCCTCAGCCCTTCCAACATTCCTCAACATAGAAAGAGGTCTCATTGGGAGAAGGTTTTAAAGTTATTAGCAGAAATACAACCTGAAATCCCACAAGCTGATTCCAGCCAGATGCTAACTGACCCCGAGTATGAGAGCATGCAGGTAGATAACTATGATTCTGATAATAGTTCTGCCGACTCTCAAATGGACTGTTCTTTGTGTGTAAAGCAAAGGTGAAGAAGCTGGAAGGTTTAAAACTGAGAAAACCCAGAAGCTTTGTACTTGCCTGTTCTGCTAGAAATGTTTGGAATGAAGTTGCTAACATTTTAAAGCTGGCAGAGAAGGTTCAGAAGTGCTGGTTTGAATGCTTAAGAAATCACTACCTAAACGTATAAAAAGCAATAAGTAAAGTGGGTTGTGCTTTGCATAGTGCTCAGTTTGGAAGAATAGTTATTTGGGCTGAACTGAGCAAGGAACCCTTAAGCTGTATTCTTGAACTCTGGAAAAGATATACTACTGGTATAACAAGCTGAGTGAAGCAGTTGCTACCGGTGTTACTGTGAAAGTTCCTTTTTCTTTATTTGGAGAAGTATCCTACTTTTGTTGCTGTATGTTTAAAAGGGCAAAAGAAGAAAATAATAAATTTTTCCTGTATTTGCCTTCCACTCTCGGCTACTCATTTTTTTCACAACTACAATCCCCAGAAGCCTTGGCTCTGGGAACCCACACTACCAAGGGACAATAGGAGGTATGCCCACTGCCTATAAGCAACCGCCTAGCCAACAGGGAGCGAGACAGGTGGCGTAGTTTTAAGGATTCGTCATTTGGCCTTTACCCACACATAAGAAAGGATATTTACCACCATAAAGGAGGAGAAAAACTTCTGTTGGAAGCCTCTGAGGAGAGAGAGAGCCTGTTGAGGAGTAAAGACCGGAGTGGCAGCAGAAGGACGGAACCGGAGCTGATTTCCCAGCCGGGACCTGTTTGCTGACAAACTCGAGTCTACATCTGCATCAGGTAACCCGTGTATAGGAGGGGTTAAAGAGGATACTGGTGCAGGGGGCTACAGCAGTGCTCAAAAGGGGGTTTGAGAGAAAGAGGGCTGGTACTTGGAGCCACACTTGGTGTGTTCTTTCTCTTTTCCCGCTGTTTCAGCATCAACTAGAGATGGAGCGTGGCGAACTTCTGAGTTGGATGGCGGAACAGTTCCAAAAGCAGCAGGAGATGTCTGCCAGGACCCAGGAACATACAGCTTCCATGATGTAAGCTCAACAGAAGCCGCTCCTTGAGATGATAGGCGCATGGTTAGGAGCGCAGAAGAAAACAGCGGAATCCATAAGGACAGCGTCAGGTTCTTTGGAAGCCTTACAAGGACTGAGTTTACCGGGTAATGGGACATTTTCCTTTGGTCAATTGACCAAGGAAGCTGATACTGATGATTACTTGGAAGCGTTCGAGAGGGTAGCTCTCCTAAGTGGATGGCTGAAAGATCAGTGGGCAGTGCGCCTGGCAGCCTCCCTTACAGGGGAAGTGCTAGCGGCTTACAGGGCCATGCCTGCTGCCCTAGCCTCCAGTTACGAGGAGCTCAAGAAGGCAATAAGAGACCGTATGGGCCTAACCCCTATGATCTATTGCCGCCTCTTGAGGAGTTGCAAGTTAAAACAAGGAGAAACACCGCAAGCTCTATGCCAGCGGATTAAAGGGTTGGCATGTAAGTGACTAACACCCGAGAGAAAAACAATAGATTCCCTGTTAGACTGCATTGTATTAGAACAGTTTATGGAGGCTGTCCCAAAAGATCTGCAGTCCTTTCTGATCCTTCAGAACTGCCACAACACCAATGAGGCTACCTCACTGGCGGAGCGCTTCCTAGAGGCCAGATTGGTAAGCCAAGTGAAGGCTGGTGTCTCAAACCAGGCAGTCGCAGGGGTTTCAGAAAGGAGGGGAAGGTCAATGTGGGGAGAAATGACAAAGAGTATGCACATGGGAAAACCTGGTTATGCCCAAAGAAAATGTTTTTCATATGGAGAGGAAGGGCACCTGAAGAAAGATTGTAAAGCAAGGACAGCCCTAATAACCGCCCAGTCCAAGGAGAGTGGGGAGGGATTTTTGTTGGCTGTAGAAGTGGAAGGTATCCCTTTAGACACCTTGCTGGAGTCTGGGGCGGATCAGTCCATGATCTCGCAGAGGCTCTGGAAATAAATACAATCCCAGGGTAGCCAACTCCCAGAACCATTGGAGGGCAGCATAAAGATAAGGTGCGTCCATGGTGCAGCATCATCTTACCCAGTCCACACTGTAAGGGTAAAAGGTCTGGGATTAAAGCGGAACATATCTGTAGCAGTTGTCCCTAGGCTCCCACACGCCTTAGTCTTGGGGAGAGATTGGCCTCAATTTAGGTGAGGGCTGGCTGAGGGCTTACAACACAAGGCAGGTTTGACATCCACCCTGGCACAACCGTAACCCTTAGAGTCAGAGAGGGACTCTCCACATAAGCTAGTAGGAGGTTTACCCAGCCCAAAGGATGAGAGCGTGTCCCTAGGGGATAAGAATAGGAAAAAGCAGGTAACCTCCTCACATAAGGCCGGTGCTAGGGCAAGCTCAGTGCCTGGTCCTTTGTTTGGGACTACGCTGAAGCAGGAACATAGGAAAATGCCCCAAAGGCAGGAAAATGACAATAAGCCAAGATTTGTCCTTAAATTTTGCCACACCACCCTGAATGCCAAGGTCCCAAAGCGTGCCACAGAACAGGCCGCTGGCTTTGATTTGTATAGTGCAGAGGACATTGTCATTCCTCGACAAGGAAAAGCCTTGGTCGAGACGGGCATCCAGTTAGAGATACCACCAGGCTGTTATGGGTGTATTGCTCCTCGCTCGGGTCTGGCGGTGAAAAATTTTATAGATGTCGGTGTGGAGGTCATAGATCCTGATTATCGAGGGGCAGTTAAAGTGCTATTGTTCAACTTCGCGCAGGAAGACTTCAGGGTGAGTATAGGAGACAGAATAGACCAATTCATATGTGAAAGGGTAGGCTTTCCACCCCTGGAGGAGGTAATTGAATTGACCACTACCGTATGAGGGTCGGGAGGATTTGGCTCCACCGGCCGGGATGAGATAAAGGGTTTAACGGCAAGTTGTGAGGAGAAGGCAGATGGGGATCTGGGCCCACAACTGGCAGATTGTAAGGCAGAGCCGGTTCCCAAAATAGGGGAGGAACTTTCATGGCCCCAACATCAGGCGTTGCTAAAGCTGTTACGAAGGTTTCCAGATGTGTTAACACCCGTACCAGGCGAAACCAGGCTTGTTGCCCACGAAGTAGTTACCCCGCAGGGAGAAATAGTGCGGCAGAGACCTTACAGGTTACCCGAGGCAAAACAGCGGGAAGTAGTGAGTCAAGTGCAGGAAATGCTCAGAATGGGGATAATATAGGCGTCTAGAAGTCCCTGGAATAGCCCCATAGTACTAGTCCCAAAACCCGATGGAACCATGCGGTTTTGCATTGATTTCCGGAAGGTCAATGCCATTTCACGATTTGACACCTACCCGATGCCCAGAATAGAGGAACTTCTCGATTGTTTAGGCCAGGCCACATACCTCACCACTCTAGATATGACCAAGGGGTATTGGCAGATTCCCCTCACCAGGGAATCTCACCCAAAGACCGCATTTAGCACCCCCATAGGCCTGTTTCAATTCCGCCGAATGCCCTTTGGCTTGCACGGGGCAGCTGCGACGTGCCAAAGGTTGGTTGATCTGGTCTTACGCCCTCACCAACAGTATGAAACCGCATACATGGATGACGTGGTGATCTATAGCTCTAGTTGGGCTCAACACTTGGACCACATTGAGGCAGTTTTAAGGGCGATGCGACGTGCAGGTATCACCTTGAATCCTGCAAAATGTATGTTTGGGGGGAAGGAAGTGAATTTGGGGCATTTGGTAGGGCATGGTATAGTTAAGCCTTTGATAGATAAGGTTGAGAGTGTGAAAGCATTTCCAAAACCCTTAACCAAGAAACAGTTACGCAGCTTTCTGGGATTTATTGGCTACTACTGTTGCTTTATTCTGCATTTTGCGACGGAAAGTGCTGCCCTCACAGAAATGCTTTAAAAAAATGCACTGAACGAGCTAAAGTGGTCGTCGGCGGCGGAGCATGCCTTTACGCTCTTAAAGGATAAACTCTGCTGTGCGCCGGAGTTGCACGGCGTAGACTTTAGCCGACCATTTATTCTACAGACTGATGCATCGGAAATCAGTTTAGGCGCTGTATTGTCACAAAAACAGGAGGGTGGGGAACATCCCATCATGTTTTTAAGCCGAACGCTAGCGCCAGCCGAACAAAAGTATTCTACAGTAGAGAGGGAATGTCTGGCCATCAGGTGGGCTGTGGAGGCACTCAGATATTATTTGACAGGTCGTAGGTTCCTTCTGGTCACGGACCATGCGCCATTGAAGTGGCTGAACCGGATGAAAGACCGCAACTCACGCCTTACCCGCTGGTATATGGCCCTACAGACTTTTAATTTCCATATAGAGCACCGAGCAGGGAAATTACATACCAATGCAGATGCCCTTTCACGAATTACGGGCTGTGCGGGGGTTAGTACGCTAGCCCGTAATATCTTAAGGGGGGGATGTGTGGTGGCAAGACGGTAGTGGAGCCCAGGGAAATGGATAGAAAACAGACATTTACCCCTAAGCAGAAGAATAGTTCAGGGAGTTTTGACTTTGAAACTCCAGCCAAGGAAAAAAAACACACACATAGAGTTGCTGAGTGCAAGCCACACCCTAGCTCCAAGACAACAAGGGTAGGTAATGGGGAACACCCGGGGGCGGAGTTTGAAGCCATAGGGCAGCCCCAGTCATTTAAGCCTGAGGAAACAGGAAGAGAGGAGACAACCGGGGAACCAGGAAGAAAAGGGACCACCGAGGAACCAGGAGGAGAAGGGGAAGGTTCTTGCAAGGAAGCTGAGAGAGGGAGGTGTTCTAGAAGCAGCCTCAGGAAAGGTTCTCGTTACAGCCAGCACACAGGAAACTACAGCTCTGAAGGAAGCCCATGTTGTAGGAGCATTACAGCAGGCCCTGAAGACAGGAGGGTTTATCCTGAGGAAAGTGCTGTCTTTGAGCAGGGCACAGGCGTGGTCCTGCCAGAACCTGAGGGAAGAGCTTCACCTCGAGGAAGGTCTGTAAAGAGCTCTGTTACTAGAAGTAAGGTGAGCCCATTTGAAACCTTGCATAGTTTATTGAAGGATAAGAATTCCCTCAGCCCTTCCAACATTCCTCAACATAGAAAGAGGTCTCATTGGGAGAAGGTTTTAAAGTTATTAGCAGACATACAACCTGAAATTCCACAAGCTGATTCCAGCCAGATGCTAACTGACCCCGAGTATGAGAGCATGCAGGTAGATAACTATGATTCTGATAATAGTTCTGCCGACTCTCAAATGGACTGTTCTTTGTGTGTAAAGCAAAGGTGAAGAAGCTGGAAGGTTTAAAACTGAGAAAACCCAGAAGCTTTGTACTTGCCTGTTCTGCTAGAAATGTTTGGAATGAAGTTGCTAACATTTTAAAGCTGGCAGAGAAGGTTCAGAAGTGCTGGTTTGAATGCTTATGAAATCGCTAACTAAACTTATAAAAAGCCATAAGTAAAGTGGGTTGTGCTTTGCATAGTGCTCAGTTTGGAAGAGCAGTTATTTGGGCTGAACTGAGCAAGGAACCCTTAAGCTGTATTCTTGAACTCTGGAAAAGATATACTACTGGTATAACAAGCTGAGTGAAGCAGTTGCTACCGGTGTTACTGTGAAATTTCCTTTTTCTTTATTTGGAGAAGTATCCTACTTTTGTTGCTGTATGTTTAAAAGGGCAAAAGAAGAAAATAATAAAATTTTCCTGTATTTACCTTCCACCCTCGGCTACTCATTCTTTTCACAACTACAATCCCCAGAAGCCTTGGCTCTGGGAACCCACACTACCAAGGGACAATAGGAGGTATGCCCACTGCCTATAGGCATCTGCCTAGCCAGCAGGGGGCACGACACAAGATGCCAGCAGAGTTAGTATAACTAGACCCAATATCGACTGGGTCAGTGTCACGGCAGGACATGCTAGGGAGATAAAGTTCCCAGATGAAATAAATGACTGCTTCTTGGAGCAGCTGGTTCATGAACCGACCAGAGGGGAAGTCATATTGGACCTAGTCCTTAGTGGAACACCAGATCTGGTGCAAGAGATAAGGGTGTTGGGGTAATAGTGATCATAGCATGCAATAGTGATCATAGCATGATCGTGTTTGATTTAATTAGTGGAGGAGGGATAGTAAGGAAATCCACAGTACTACCTTTTAACTTTCGAAAGGGAAACTATGATAAAATGAGGAAAATAGTTAAGAAAAAACTAAAAGGAACAGTTGCAAACATTAAAGACTTACATCAAGTTTGGGTGTTATGGAAAACTACTATCTTGGAAGCCCAGACTAGCTGTATTCAACGCTTTAAGAAAAGTGGAAGGAAGTCCAAAAAACTGCCGCATGGTTTAAAGGTGAGGTCAGAGAGGCTGCTGTTGCCAAAAAAGCATCTTTCAGGAAATGGAAAAAAAGAGCCAAACGATGAAACCTGGAAACAGCACAAGCACTGGCAAGTTAAATGCAAGGCATTGATAAGGCAGGCAAAGGGAGAATTTGAGATGTAGCTTGCTGCGTAATAAAGACTTTTTCAAGTAAATTCATAGCAAAAAACCTGTGAGTCAGTTGGTCCATTAGATAATAGAGGGGTTAAAGGGGCACTAAGAGGTGACAAGGCGATAGCGGAGAGACTGAATTAATTCTTTGCTTCGGTCTTTACTGAGGAAGATGTAGAGATGTTACCCATGACTGAAGTGGTATTTAAAGGTGTGGAAGAATTGAAGGAAATATTGATACATTGGAAAGATGTATTACAACTATTAGATAAACTGAAGAGTAACAAATCCCCTGGGCCGGATGATATACATCCAAGGGTGTTGAAAGAGCTGAAATATGAGATTGTAGACTTGCTATTAGTAATCTGTGAACTATCATTAAAACCATCTGTAATACCTGAAGACTAGAGGATGACGAACATAACACCAATTTTTAAAAAAGGTTCCAGGGGTGATCCAGGAAACTACAGACCGGTGAGCCTGACGTCAGTACCGGGAAAAATGGTAGAAACCATCATAAAGAACAAAATTGCTGAACATGTAAGTCATGGCTTAATGGGAGACAGCCAACATTGCTTTAGACAAGGAAGATCTTGTCTTACTAATCTGTTATGTTTTTTTGAAGGTGTGAATACAGATAGAAAAAGGTGAGTCGGTTGATATAGTGTATTTGCACTTTCAGAAAGCCTTTGACAAGATCCCTCATCAGAGACTTTTGGCAAAACTAAAGAGTCATGGGATAGGAGGCAGTGTACTATTGTGGATCAGGAACTGGTTAAAAGAAAGCAGAGGGTAGGGCTAAATGGCCAATTTTCCCAATGGAGAAAGATGAATAGTGGTGTACCCCAGGGATCTGTGCTGGGTCCGCTGCTTTTTGACATATGCATAAATGACCTGGAAAAGGGAATCAAATTTGCAGATGACACAAAACTATTTAAAGTTGTTAAAACCCAAGAGGATTATGGAAAATTGTAAGAGGAGTTTGATAAACTGGAAGACTAGGCATCCAAATGGCAGATGAAATTTAATGTGGACAAGTGCAAAGTTATGCACCTAGGGAAGAACAACCCAAACTATGGTTACACAATGCAAGGTTCCACATTAGGAACTACTACCCAGGAAAAAGATTTAGGCGTCTTTGTGGATTACATGTTAAAACCCTCGGCCCAGTGTGCAACGGCGGCCAAGAGAGCAAATAGAATGCTAGCTATCATAAGGAAAGGAATGGAAAATAAAACAAAGGATATTATAATACCTCTATATCGTTCCATGGTGAGACCGCACCTTCAATATTGTGTGCAATTCTGGTCGCCGTATTTTAAAAAGGATATAGCGTTATTAGAAAAGGTTCAGAGAAGAGCCACCAAAATGGTAAGGGGGATGGAAGGATACCCCTATGAAGAAAGGCTAAAAAGGTTAGGGCTCTTTAACCTGGAAAAGAGACGACTGAGGGGAGTTATGATAGAAGTCTATAAATTAATGAACGGAGTGGAACGGGTAAATGTAGATCGATTGTTTATGTTATCAGAATATAGAAAGGCTAGGAGACATACAATGAAGCTACAGGGTAAACTATTTAAGACTAATAAAAGAAAATATTTTTTCACTCAACGTGTAATCAAACTCTGGAATTTGTTACCAGAGGATGTAGTAAAGGCTGTTAGTGTAGCTGGGTTTAAAAAAGGTTTAGACAAGTTCCTGGAGGAAAGGTCCATAAACCATTATTAAGAAAATACCCAGGATATCAATGCTTGACCCAATACAAGCATTGTGGAACCTGTGTCTTTTGGGGAAACTGCTAGGTAGTATGACCTAGATTGGCCACCGTTGGAAACAGGATACTGGGCTTGATGGACCTTGTTCTGACCCAGTATGACATATCTTATGTTCTTATGTTCAGACATCAGGCGAGAGACAGCGCAAAATGAAAGCTCACTAAGTAGGGAAGGCCCGCAGCAGAGTTCTGAACAGATTGAAGGGGAGAGAGATGATTCAGTGTGAGACCAGTGAGGAGCAAGATGCAATAGTCTAAACTGGAGGTGATGAGATACTGAGAGAAAGAAACAAATTTTGCTGATGTTATGAAGAAAGAAATGACAAGTTTTTGCTATCTGTTGGAGATGGGCAGAGAATAAGAGAGAAAAGTCAAAGACGAACCGAAGATTGCGAGCCAAGGGGACAGGAAAGATGACAGTGTTAGCCACCGAAATGGAGAAGGGAGTAGTGGGGAGGTGGGTTTAGGGGGAAAAATAAGAAGCTCCATCTAGGCCATGTTCAGTTTCAGATGGCAGTGGGACATCCAGGCAGTGCAATCAGATAAATAGGCTGAGATTTGAGCCTGGATTCTTGGAGAGATTTCAAGAGTAAAGAGGTAAATCTGAGAATCATCAGCATAAAGATGGTACTGAAAACCATGGGAGCAGAAGAAGGCACAAAGGGAATGAATGCAGAGAGAGGAGAGAAGGTTCCAAGACAGAGTCCTGAAATCAGGATAGCAGCGGAGAAGGATCCACCAGAGAATACATTGCAAGAGATAAAAAGAAAACCAAGGCAGAACAAAGCCTCAAAATCCAAGCGAAAAAAGGGTATCCAGAAGAAGGTGGTGATCAACAGTGTCAAAAGAAACAGATAGTTATAGAAGGATGAGAATCAAATAAAGACATTTGGATATGGCCAGGAACAGGTTACTGCAGTCTTTGGAAAGACTCATTTCTGTAAAATGCAATGGATCCAGAATAACTTGAGAGGAAAGAAAGTCAAGACAGTGATGGTGAACCGTATGTCTGAGGAGTTTGGATGTAAAAGGGAGGAGGGAGATGGAATGATAATTGGAAGGACAGATAGGATCCAGTGAAAGTTTTTGAGAAGCACTGTGAACCACAGCATGTCTGAAGGCAGCAGGAAAGGTTGCAGTGGAAAGTGAGATGTTCAGGATAAGATAGATGGAAGGACAACAGTAGGGGAAATATAGCTTAGTAGAAGGGGGGAATAGGATCTGAGGAGCAGATAGTGAGTTTGGAGGAGAAGAGAAGTGCAGTTTCCTCCTCCCTAATTTTAGTAAAGGAAGAAGGTATAGGAGTTGAAGGAAGGATCTGAGAGTGAAGAGGGGGAAGAGGGAATGGAGGTGACCCAGTGGAGAACACAAGTTTAATCTTTTAAACCTTGTCATGGAAGTAGTCAACCAAAATCTAGGCAGAAAGAGAGGGATGGTAGGGGGAAGAGGCACTTTGAGGAGAGAGATGAGTGTTGCAAAGAGATGGTGAGGGTCAGAGGCAAGAGAGTTTGTCAGATGGACATAGTACTCGTCTTTAGAAAATGCAAATGCAAAATGGAAGGAGGTTAGCATGAATTTGAAATGTATGAAGTCAGCATGGGCACAGAATTTAAGCCAAAGATGTTCAGCAGAACAGGCACATAGGTAGCAGATTTTGAAGATCAGCCATGGTTGCAGTGCAGAACACAAGCACATAAGATATGCCATACTGGGTCAGACCAAGGTCCATCAAGCCCAGTATCCTGTTTCCAACAGTGGCCAATCTAGGTCACAAGTACTTAGCAGTTTCCCCAAAAGACAGAGGTTCCACAATGCTTGTACTGGGGCAAGAGGTGGATTTCCCAAGTCCCCTTTAATCTTTTTTAAACCCAGCTACACTACCAGCTTTTACTACATCCTCCGGTAATGAATTCCAGAGTTTGATTACACGTTAAGTGAAAAAATATTTTCTCTTATTAGTCTAAAATAGGTTACACTGTAGCTTCATTGCATGTTCCCTAGTCTTTCTATATTTTGATGGTGTAAACAATCGATGCACATTTAGCCATTCCACTCCATTCATTAATTTATAGACCTCTATCATATCTCCCCTCAGTCGTCTCTTTTCCAGGTTGAAGAGCCCTAACCTTTTTAGCCTCTTTTCATAGGGGTATCCTTCCATCCCCTTTACCATTTTGGTGGCTCTTCTCTGTACCTATTCCAATAACTCTATATCCTTTTTAAAATATGATGACCAGAACTGCACACATTATACAAGGTGCATTTACACCATGAAACGATATAGAGGCATTATAATATCCTTTGTTTTATTCTCCATTCCTTTCCTTATGATTCCTAGCATACTATTTGCTTTCTTGGCTGCCGCTACACACTGGGTGGAGGATTTCAAAATGTAATCCATGATGAAGCCTAAATCTTTTTCCTGGATGGTGGTTCCTAATGTGGATCCTTGCATCGTATAATCATAGTTTGGGTTGTTCTTTCCTAGGTGCATAACTTTGCACTTGTCCACATTAAATTTCATCTGCCATTTTGATGCCCAGTCTTCCAATTTATCAAAGTCCTCTTGCAATTTTTCACAGTCCTCATGGGTTTCAACAACTTTGAATAATTTTGTGTCATCTGAAAAATTGACTACCTCACTTGTTGTTCCCATTTCCAGGTAATTTACGAATATGTTAAAAAGCAGCGGACCCAGCACAGATCCCTGGGCTACTCCACTATTCACCTTGCTCCATTGATAAAATTGGCCATTTAGCCCTACCCTCTGCTTCCTATCTTTTAACCAGTTCCTGATCCACAATAGTACACTGCCTCCAATCCTATGAATTTTTATTTTTGCCAAGATTCTCTCACAAGGGACCTTGTGAAAGGATTTCTGAAAATCCAGATACACTATATCAGCTAACTCACCTTTGTCTACCTGTTTATTCACACCTTCAAAAAAACATAACAGATCAGTAAGACACGATCTTCCTTAGCTAAAGCCATGTTGGCTGTCTCCCATTAAGCCATGACTATCTACTATACATGTTCAGAAATTTTATTCTTTATAATGGTTTCTACCATTTTGCCCGGTACTGATGTCAGGCTCACCGGTCTGTAGTTTCCTGGATCACCCCTGGAACCCTTTTTAAAAACTGGCATTACATTGGCCATCCTCCAAATTTCAGATATTACAGATGATTTTATTGATAATTCACATATTGCTAATAGTACACCTCACTGGGTGTGGAATGAGAGGAGCAAGTGCATCCAAGGTATACATATTTTGGTTTGCTTGATTACCACATTTGGGAAAAGCTGCTGTAGATTGAGAGGCACATTTCACAATGGGAGTTCCAAGTGCAACCTGGGATATCAAAGCCAGAATGTCTGGAAAAAAAGCAGGTACGTGCAAGCTTGGGCATAATTACGGAAACACTGATACAAGTGCATATCGGGTATGTCCCACATTTATACAGATGTCCCCAGAATAGCATTTCAGAACCAAGATGTCTAATAGTATAATGGTTAGAGTAGTGGCTTAAAAGCAGGATGGCCAGGGCTCAAATCCCAGTGTGGTCCTTTGTGATCTAAGGCTAGTCACTTAATTCTCTATTACTGCTGATCATTTGTATAGCACTATAAGGTATACGCAGTGCTATTCAGAACATGTAGGAGACAGTACCTGCTTACTGGAGCTTAGAATGTAGTCAAGACAGACAGCACAACATCTCAGGACAAGGATACATCTAGGGGAATGGTAAGGAAACACATAGGAGACTTGGCAGGTTAGGATCCAAAAGCAGCCTCAAAGAGGTGAGCTTTCAGCCTGGATTTGAAAAGGGCCAGAGATGAAGCCTGCTGTACAGACTCAGGTAGCTTTTCCAGGCATAAGGAGCGTAAAGTGAAAGGAGTTGGCAGTAGAAGAGAAAGGCACAGATAGAAGCAATTTCCAGAAGAGCAGAGTTCCTGAAGGGGGGGTGAATGGAGAGATAACAGAGGAAAGGTAGTGAGGAACAGCAGAACAAGTGCACTTATAGTAATATAGTATATGACGGCAGATAAAGACCAGTATGATCCATTTAGTCTGCCCAGCAAGGCAGCAGGAGCAGATCAGTAGGAGACAATTGAATCGGATACGGAAATGGATAGGGAGCCAATTAAACAACTTCAGAAAAGGGATTATATGAGCATATAAAGGCTGGTGGTATATTAGCCATGCAGCTGAGTTTTGAACAGATTGAATTGGAGAGAGATATTCAGAGGGAGACCAGCAAGGAAGAGGTTGCAGTAGTCTAGAGGGGAGGTGACTAAAGAGTGGATAAGCACCTTAATAGTGTGTTTTGAGAGAAAGGGGTGAATTTTGCTGATGTTATAGAAAAAGAAGTGACAGGCTTTAGCTATCAGTTGGATGTGTGTGGAGAAGGAGAGGGAGGAGTCAAAGATGACCTCAAGGTTGCAGGTTGAGGAAACACTCTCTGGATGTTTTAAAGTGAAAACAAGCACTTTCCTGATGCCTATTCTGGCTTGGAACACATAAACAGGGACATGCCTGCAGATGTCTCTGCTGTTTCTGAGACTAAACCAGGACATGTAAGTCCATTGCTCCTCCCCAGACATGTCTCCACCACACCCCCAGGTCTACTTGGACGTCTCTGCATCAAAGACAACTGTAAATGTCATTTGTGAAATGGCTACAGAGACATCTCCTTGATTTTAACGTCCAAATCATGACGATAGCTTTTAAAATGACCCTCAAAACTCATTAGGACCCAATATTCAAAAAAAGCTAAACTCCTAAATTTAGAGTCCTAAGTTAGGATCCTTCTTTTGTGCCCTATTTTCAGCCAAACCTAGCAGGCTAGATTTTCAGTTGAAAATTCATTGACCTAGATTTAATGAGGTTAGTGCTGAAGATCAGTGCTAAGCTCTTAACTTTGTTTTGCTGCCCTAAATCTGCCCATTTCCACCCACTAATTATGCTCCTAAATTTAGGGGTGTACAGAAATGTTGTGACCTATTCAGTAACAAATGCACTGGCAGTACGTATTTTGGCTAAAAATCTACCACAGAGGTGTGCATCAACTTCGGGATGTGTGTACATCCATCCCTTTGCTGTTTATTCCAAATGTATGGCACAGCATAATACAGCATGTGGGTATAATTGCAGGTGGCTTTAAATACACACACGCTAATGGCAACATTCATAGCTAGCCTATAGTGCCCCGTTAACTGTGATGCACCATCAATGCCCATGTTCTAACCATAACCCACCATCTCTGTTCAATTGCATGCTATCCAGGTGGAGGCCGATTCTCAAAGGTGCACGGCTGGGCTGTGGGGACATCCATAACCTGGACAGGCCCCAGTTCTACCCAATCCCACAACCACAGGAGCTATACGTTGCCACGATTGCAGAATTGGGTATTTAGACGGCCCAGCGCTCACCCAATTCCCCGCAGGAAGACATCTAGGAGGCTGCCCGTCTCCACCGCTCCAGCTGGTGCAGTGGCATCCCGTTGCCATGGCACCAGCACATCCAGCTAGAGTCATGGAATGCTGAGACAGAGTGCGGCCCCGGCACACCACCGTCTGACCCTCAGCGGGGTCCCCCAAGGCCACGATCAAGCAGCAGGTGCTGTGCTGTAGCAGCGTCATGGAGTTGGGGGGCCTGCAACCCACAATCAGTACGGAGACTGGACCTTATTCCACCATTGGGGTAAAATAAGCCTGGCATCTAACTCAGTGCCGGGGAATGGAGTGGTTCTGTAAGGAATGCTAGCCTGAAAGGTTTATGAATTTAAAAAAACCCAAAACATTGTGCTATGTCTCTGATTCATTTCTGGTTTTGGCTATACTCCGAATTGGACTTTCATTCAGATAAGGGCATTTAATATTTTTATGGCTGAGCTGCTGTGTTTTACTGCAAAGCTGATTAAAAAGGACCGGACTTGTTGTAGTGGCTAACCCCCACACACAGTCATTGTCCGACAAAAAATAATCATTTTTTTTTGTTGTTATGTTTAACTGAAAATTAATGGGAGATTTGGTTCCAGAATAGGCCATATTTGGTTTTGGGAAATGTACAGAGGCATGACCAGAATTGCTTCTGTACGTGACGGCAGCTAGCCCCGCCCCTGCACCATCCCCGCTCTGCCCCAGAACCACCCCTTCCCACCCCCGCCCAGTGTTCCCCACACAAATGCTGTGTATGTGCAGTTGGTGCTGGCGACGGACTTGGGGCCAGCATCTGAGCGCGGGTTGGACGTCCAGCCCTTACATCCCAATATTTGTGGGACAGAATGCTGGTCTTAGTGTGGTACCCTCTGCTAACCTTTTGCCTACTGTGCTTATGGCAAGATAAACCACACGCTAATGGTTAGCAAGCTTTGATAAACATGCCTCTTTGAGTATAAACCGGGACACTCAGAGATATGTTTACTGGAGCGCGAATAGCTTTTGCAGCTAATGCCAGGTGATAGCTGCAAAAGTCCCATGGTATGTGCATTTCTCCTGTAGATGCCATAGCATACAACTTGCACCTAACAAAATAATGCGAAGCAATAACGGAGAAAATGAAACAATTCCACATGGACCCACACGACCTATTCAATCTAGTAAAGAACCTAACAAAAGAACCTTCCCCCAACCAACCAAGCGAACCTCAACCCCAGGACTTCGCGGACTACCTTCAATCAAAAACATGCCAGACCAACACGACCACAATCACCACCCCCTTACAAGAGCCACTCCACGCAACTCTACTTACCACCTTCTCCACCCCATCTACGAAAGGCATCGAGGACACCATTGCTGTCATCAACACCACCACTACGCCAAAAGATCCCTGTCCAGCGTTCTGGATAAAAGCACTACCTAGCGAATTCAGCCCATTCCTGGCCAAACTCATGGAACAGTCATTCTCAACAGGATCAGTCCCATGAAGGCTGAAACACACTTCCATTAGGCCGCTGCTAAAAAACAACAAACTGGACCCCCAGAAGGTCGAATCGTCCAGGCCAATATCAAGCATCCCACTACTTGCCAAGATAATCGAAAAGGAAGTCCAACACCAAATCCAAAGCCACATTGAAACCGCCGCTCCTCTCGGCCCATGGCAGCATGGCTTCATGGAATCACATAATGTCGAAACCCTCCTTACCACCCTCTTCAGTATGATAATCATGGGAACCGACAACCCCCGACAAGGATATGCCCTTATCTTCATGGATAATGCTGCGGCATTCGACTCTGTAAGCCATTAGCTGCTCCTGGTGCATCTTAAGGAGAAGGGAATACATGACACAGCCTTGAGCTGGTGCGAATCATACCTGACCGACAGATGGCAACATGTGCGAACTGGCACTACAACATCGGAGCCGTTCCAACAAAAACAGGGGGGTACCGCAGGGATCCTCTCCCTTGGCCCTGATATTCAACATATACATGCAACCCATATGTGCCCTAATCCGCTCTTTCAATGTCGCCTGTCTGATATATGCAGATGACGTACTGCTCTACATGCCATTCGCAACCGACCAGCCAGACTTCTCCCCGCTAACAAGCTGTTTCAATGCCGTCTCCAACTGGCTCCACACTCAAAACCTCTGAATAAACCACAAGAAGACAGACATCCTTTTCATTATGAAAATCCAAGGATTCCCCCCCCCCCCCCGCCGTTTCTTTAAAGATTAATGACGCCGAGTTGCTAACCAAGCCCACGATTTGTTATCTAGGGGTCACGTTGGACCAACGGCTGGACATGAAGACCCATATAAGAAACACAGTCAAGGCAGTCTACCACAAGATCTGGACACTCCAGCATTTACAACCCCTGCTAGATCCAGAGGACTTCCGGACAATCTATCAAGCGCTGGTAATCCCCCATTTTGATTACGCCAATGCCATTCTGCATGGACTCCCGCAAACCACGCTGAATCCACTCCAACTCGCAATGAATGCTGCTACCAGAATACTACACTGAGCTTCAAGGAAGGATCACGTAACACCAATCCTGAAACACCTCCACTGGCTGCCGATCCACTGCAGACTCTCTTTCAAGATTCTATTAATGACCTTCAAGGCCATCAACAAGTGCTCCTCCACCTCCCTCACCAAGCTAATCCACCCCACGCCCCCTAACAGATCCAGAGGATCAGCAGCCGTAAACACACTGGTAATCCCAAAGGCAATAATGAAATGCACTCAAGTAACGATAAACAGGGCACTTACGTTCTACACACCCAGATGTTGGAACGCCCTTCCTACCACCATTCGGGCAATCACCGATCTCGCCCAGTTCAGGATGGCGCTGAAGCATCACCTTTTCCTCATGCACTACTCCGATGACAGCTCACAAACAGCCACCCCCCACCAGGAATGCCTCACAAGCACACCCAGCACACAATGATGTAGTCACACCCAATGGCGCCACCACACACCATGAAAATATTAGTATGCACAGTATCCTTATTATTGTAAATAGTCTCTAACCAAATACAGTCCTCACTTTGGACCTGTGACTTGGTTTACCAACTTGTATATAGTTACCCTAGTTATGTCCAAGTTACGGCACCGGTTTCATTATAAATACAGTGCAGCCTCAACCGCACTGTATAAGTTACTGTTGTATGTAAACCGCACTAATTTTAAAGAGCGTGGTATAGAAGAGACACTAAATAAAAATAAATACATAAATAAAATAGCAAACTTGCTGGGATAGTGGGGGGCCAGCTTTGCGGATGCAGTTATCACCACTCATTGAAAGCCCATGGTAGCTGCTCGAAACTGGAACGCCCACTCTCTGCCCACATCCTGCACATTTGAGAACCACCACAGGAAATGCAGCTACCTTGGAGAAAGGCCCATGGTAACTGCATCTCTTCTGCATTAGCTATCTCTGCAGTGCAACAATCCTGCCTGAACACTGCGAAGACAGCTAGTGTGCTTTAGTAAACATACCGCTCAGTCCTAATAAATTTTCAAAGAAGCACAAGTCTCAAAGTGAGAAGAATAAATCCTGTGACTAGCTGGTTCAAAGGTATTTTTGAAAATACTTCTATGTTTTCTCAAATGAAGGTGAGTCTACTTTCCAAAGCCAACAAAGCATCTCACAGATGAGGATTAGAACTGAGATTTAGCATTAAATTAAAAATAATAATCTTCCAGTTCAGCATGACAAGGAGGTAAAACCCCAATATGGGCAAGTATTTATTTACATTCTCTTATATACTGCACCAGTGTGGTTTACATTGAACAAACTGAAATTACATTGAACAGGACATTATAACTTGGAGATAACTATTTTACAGGGAACATGGGCTATGGAGGGTTAAGTGGCTTGCCCAAGACCACAAGGAGCACCTGTGGGACTAGAAACCCCAGTCCTTCCGGCCCAAGGTTGCTGTCCTCTAGTAGGATTTGAACCTCCAACCTTCTGGCCTGAAGTACCTTGCCCCAACCACTAGGCCACTCCTCCACAGTATTTAACTGACCCCAGAAATAGATTGCAGGTTTCCATCTGCAATGCAGTTTATTCCTAATTTAAACATCAGCAGAATGCTTCATAGAATGAAGGATTTAGGGGTGGGTGGGGAATTGAGAATTAAAAAGAATAAATGCTGCATTTTGCCAAGACAGACATCACTTGGGAAGGACTGTAGATAGAAATGTAGACTCTGTCATCCAACTTGAGATATTCATTCTTCGTAATTAATTTTAAGAGCTGCAAAAACATTCAATATTGATTCCAAATAGCCTGAGGGTTAAATTAATTGTTTTCTTTTATTAAATTTCTTCAGACAATAACCAGAAGCAGAAAGGTAATTCTTTGAATTTAAAACCTCCTCAGTAGTGACTAAGACGAGGTTCTGATTTGAAAAGATTGACAGAGGCTACATGCCTGCATTTATCTGTCTGCTTTTTTTGTAAGAGATCACTGCATTTCCTGTTAGTCTGGCTTTTCTCTAGACGGCATCACAGAGGATTCATTAGAATTCAAATTAGAAGGCTCCCTGGCAGGAACACCATGTGAGAACCAATCAGAGCATAATAGCCTGCATATTCATGATGCCTCTCCAACAGCACTCTACAGTTACAAGAGATGACTAAGGGTTGCTGGCAAGACAAAGCATCTCTTAAGAATTAGCATGAAGTCCTTTATTCTTCTGAACAGACATGTTTTTTTAAAAGCCATAGTGCATCTTAAATCATTGGAACATTCTAGACAGATATCTAAAGAACAAGTTGTATAAACGGTCTGTCTTCAAAAGAAGAAGATTAGTTATACTGTCTTAAACTAAAACACATCTAGAGGTGGACATTTAGACTCAAACTGAAATGGTATGTCAATTTATAATTAAAGGTAATGCTATCAAATTTCAATTCCCCTTTCAAATCTGATTTTTAAAATTTAGACATTTAAATTAGAATAGAGGTTTAGCTCTTCTGAGCCCGTAAATAGTTAAATACCAAACTATTTTTCAAAGTTCATGCCAGTTGGTGAATGCAGTTAGAAGTGGGTTAACATAACCTTCATGATCTGCATTTACAAATCATAGCCCAGGGATCACTATAGTTTTCAGTTCATATTAAAATCTTATTCTCACAATGTGGATAAGAAATAGGCAAGTGCTCACAAGAGGAAAATTTCATCATGCAGGAGGGAACAGTCCCTATGCATTCTGGGGGCAATTTCAACACGTTTTCTAACTGTAAATTGTGTGTCCATGTTTCTTCTCATTTTCAGCACTGACAATTTCTGTGCTCTCTGCTCTTGTTCCTTTTAAGTAGGTGGCTGAGAGGGTTAAAGTCACATCTGTACTTGTGAAAACATGACTGGGGTGCGGGGGGTGTTATTGTCCTTCCCAGCAGTAACATACCTTTGGGAATATCTCCCCAAACTGTGACTAAATCTACACAAGCTATGGAAGAGCAGGCTAAAAAGGCTAGTTTCAGCTGAACCACTTTCCCCAAGTAAATCATTTACAGTACATAGTTCATTAATACATCAAATTTCCAAGTTGTTCCAGGAGAAGATACAACAAAGTTGTGTTATATATGTGACCCTGTGATCAGTGTGCAGTGGCAGCCAAGAAAGCAAATAGAATGCTAGGAATCGTAAGGAAGGGAATGGAGAATAAAACCAAGGATATTATAATGCTGCTGTATTGTTTATTTATTTATTTAGCTGTACTTATATACCGCCTTTCACCGGGTCAAAGCAGTTTTACAAAAGCAGGGGTACAGTGAAAAACGTTATAACATATTTACAAGGGGGGGGGGGCGGTTACCAGCACCAGGTGGGTTCAAACATATATGCATCACTAAGGGTTCAGAATGAGTTTACATTTCAGTTGAGCAATCATCTTATTTATAATTTCCAGGTTGGTTCAGAGACTGAGTCTGACCATGGGGGTATACGCATGTGATAAGAGGATGCTCGTCTGTTCCTGACCTAAGTAGATGCTGAATAGGTGAGTCTTTAGCTGTTTCCGGAAAAAGGAGAGATCTTTGTTACTTCGGATGTTGGCTGGAAGGGAGTTCCATAATGTGGGAGTATGTAAGGAAAAAGCAGGGTTGCAGGACTGCTGATTAAATTTAGTCCTTTCATATGGTACAGTCAGTAAGTTGGTTGTGGTCTGTCATGTTGGTCTACTGGAGCTCAGCCGAGGTAACAGGGTACTCATATGTGTAGTTTGTTGCTGTGGAGTGTTTTATGGAACAGGACCAGCATTTTGTATTTCATCCATGTCTCTAGAGGGAGAAAGTGGAGGTCTCTCAGTATTGGGGTGATGTGATCATATATCTTCCCTTTTTGGATGATCCTTGCTGTTGTGTTAAGGGCTGTCCTTAGAGGGTTGAGACCCGTGTTCAGGAGTCCCTGGTAAATCGCATTACAATAATCCAGGTGGCAGAGGGTCATTGATTGCATGACTGATCTGAAATCCGGTGGGTCCAGTAGAGGTCTGAGGCATTGGAGCATCTTGGCTTTGAAAAATATGTTTTTTGCTATTTTTGCAATCTGTTGTTTGAAGGATAGTGATTGATCCAAAATGACCCCTAGATACTTTATGTGTATTTGGACTCTAATATGTGTCATTCCCAGGGTGAGGTGGGTTAGGGGGGTGAGGTTTTGGTCCTTCGTAACAAACAATGCTTCCATCTTCTTGAGGTTTATAGTGAGGTTGTTTTCCTGTAGCCATCTGGAGACATCGTTGAAACAGTTTGTTAATACCAGGTTTGCTGGATTTGCGGTTGTAATAGGACCATAGAGCATATCATCTGCATATATGTGGAAGTGGACATTACTGGTCCTTATTATAGAGCAGAGAGGTTTTAGGTAGATGTTGAAGAGCATAGTCGAAAGTGCAGAGCCCTGTTGTATACTTTGGGTCTGTTGAAAGAGGGGTGGGGAGTTGTGATGCTGGTCCGAATTATTTGATATCTGTCAATTAGATATGATTGGAACCATTATAGAACTTTGTCCTTTATGCCAATTTCTCATAGTCGGTGTAGGAGGATGCTGTGTGAGATGGTATCAAATGCAGCAGAGATGTCTAAAACGATCATGGTGTATCCGGTGTGTTTGTTCTGGCATCTTTTGTTTAGTGTGTTTAGGAGGGAGATCATGAGAGTTTTGACACCATGGGAAGGACGGAACCCATGTTGTTGTGGATCGAGGGTGTTGTTTGTATCTAGGTGATCTTGCAGTTGTTATTGAACTATCTTTTCTATAAGTTTTGTGGTGTATGGGAGGCCTGCTACTGGTCTGTAAGAGGTAAGGTCTGTTGGGTCCAGATCGGGCTTCTTGAGGTTTGGTCAGATCATGGACATCTTGAGGTTGGCAGGCATCAGGCCCTGCTTGAGGGATTCATTTATGATGTTGGCGAGTGCTGGGCTTAGTTCCCATTTAGTCTTCTTTATCCAGGTTATTGGGCAAGGATCATGGAAGGAGGTGGTGGTATTGAGATCTGATATGGTGGTTTTGATCTTTTCTTTGGAGATCATTTTAAAGGTATCCCAATCTATGAGCGGTGTGGTATTATTGCTGTCTCTTATGATCGTTGGTTGAGGATTGGGTAACTGTTGTAGCTGTTTATATTGCATCACAAACTGTTGAGGTGGTATGCTTGGGAGCTGGTTCCACTGGTTTGGGGTTTTGGTCAGGTATATGATGATCTCAAAGAGCTCCTTTGGCCTGTTGATTGATGCATTTATCATCTTTGAGTCATAGGTCCTTCTTGTGTTGTCAGTCACTGTGCGATAGTGGTTTAGTGCCTCAATGTATTTTGTCCTGTCGGTTTCGTTTTTCAGTTTCCTCCACTTCCTCTCCGTTCTCCTGAGTTCTGTCTTGAGTTTTCTCAGGGTGGGTGTGAACCATCTTGTTTTTGTTAGTGTTGAGTTATTTCCCTTGTGTGATGTCCCTGCGCATGCAGCTGCAGATAATATTTTATTCCAGTTCTTGGTTAATGTTTCAAGGTCAGATTGATCTGCTTATATGTAAAGGAGGACTTGGTTGAGAAAATCTTCTTTGTTGAAGAGCTTGAATCTTCTCATTTGTAGGGAGTCTTTGCTGATGGATGTGTGTTGAAAGGAGCTAGAAAAGGTGATGAGGTAGTGATCTGACCAGGGGACAGGTATGAGCTTTAGGTTCTTGTTTGTGGAGGTGTTTTGAGCTTTGAGAAATATGAGATCAAAGGTGTTTCCTTTCTCATGTGTTGGGAGGTTGATGATTTGAGTAAATTCCATGGCTTCCAATGCGTCAAGGAAGGCAATGACATGTTTATCCTGTACTGATGGGAGGTTGAAGTCGCCAAGGATTGTATTATCTTTCGTGGAATTGTTGCAGTCAGTTATTTGTTTAAGAATGTCTGACAGATCAGAGTTTGTTGTAGGTGCTCTATATACTAAGCAGATTGAAAGGTATTTGTTGGTGATTGTGAGGATGTCAGGTTCTTCTGTGGTTTCCGTTGTATGGTTTCAGAGGTGGAGGGTGGATTTAGCTATTATGGCTACACCTCCTCCCCTGGAGGGGGGTTGTGAACAGTTGTATAGCTTGTATATTGTGTGCAATTCTGGTCGCCGTATCTTAAAAAGAATATAGCGGAATTAAAAACGGTACAGAGAAGGATACCCCTGTGAGGAAAGGCTTAAAAGGTTAGGGCTCTTCAACTTGGAAAACAGAAGGCTGAGGGAAGATATGACAGAAGTCTATAAATTAATGGAGTGGAACGGGTTAACATAGATCAGTTGTTTATGCTATCAAAAGGTAAAAAGACTAGAGGATATGCAATGAAGCTACAATGTAACCCATTTAGGACTAATAAGAGTAAACATTTTTTCACTCAACGCGTAATCAAACTCTGGAATTTGTTACCAGAGGATGTAATAAAAGCTGTTAGTGTAGCAGGGTTTAAAAAACATTTGGACAAGTTCCTGGAGGAAAGGCCCATAAACCATTATTAAAGAGGCCCTGGAAAATCCACTGATTACCGCAGGATGAACATTGTGGAAGCTGTGGATTTTGGGTACCTGCCAGGTATTTATAACCTAGATCGGCCACTGTTGGAAACAGTATACTGGGCTTGATAGACCTTGATCTGACCCAGTATGACATTTCTTCTGTTCTTATGTTGAAACAGATGAGGTATAGTAAATATTTTAGCTGGGGTACCATTTTCCCACTCTCTGCACAACGTGGAAGCCACCAAAAATTTCAAAATAATCCAGACATCTAGAGGAAGAGGTGTGATATTACAGAAGTTATCAATCTCCCAGCCCTACAGGCTATCCATTCCAGAGCCCTCCTCGAAGCACTCAGCAACCTACACTACGATCAGATAGTTGATGCCCCCACACACCAAAAAGCAAACATGTTAGAACTTATCTTCAGCCCCCGACCCGAGGTCAGGTCCGACCACGAGTTCAACATAACCATCTCATCTGTACCTTGGTCCGATCACAATTTAATCAGTTTCCAACTACCCTTACATCAAGAAAGAGAACAAGCCTCTGTACTAACCGAAACAGGAATAGCATACACCAGACACTTCAGACCCTTTGATGGAGAGGAGATCATCAAAAACATCCTTCCCAACATCAAGACTACATCACCCAATCTCGAAGAGGTTCTGGCCTCATGGAATAACAACCTGAGTCCCTTTGCACACATACCTACCCAAACGAAACCACATATCACAGAGAAGCAACCAAATAAGAAGGAATCTGCATGCTGGTATACCACCGAACTAAAGATCTCTCTAAGAACCCTGAAGAAATTAGAAAGAAAATGGCGATGCACCCAGGCCACATCAGACCTGACACTCTACAACTCCCACCTGCAAGCCCATCGAGGTTTAATATCCTCCAAAATTAAAGAATACCACTCAGATCTGCTAAGCCGATCACTGAACAAGCCCCATGACTTGTTTAATATAGTTAAGTCCCTAACGAAGGAACCATCAGCTTCACAAGCTGCCTCGATACTCCCTCAAAACTATGCAGATTAAATGATAGCCAAAGCCAATAACGTCAGTAAAGCTACACTAACCTGCCCTACCACAAACCCACCCAAGCAACTCTCCTCCTTCTCGACACCATCAGAAACAAGCATTGAGAGCATCATAACAAGCATCAACGCCACCACGGCCCCTAATGACCCTTGTCCAGCTTTCTGGATAAAGTCACTACTCTATGAGGTCAGCCTGATAATAGCCAAAATCATCGACCACTCCTTTTCCTCTGCACAATTCCCTTCAAGCCTTAAGCAGACATCCATCAGGCCCCTCTTAAAGAATGCCAAACTAAACGCCCAGAAGGCTGAATCATACCGACCCATATCCAGCATCCCATTGCTAGCAAAGATAATTGAGAAGGCTGTACAACGACAGATACAGGATCATATTGACTCTAATGCTCCCCTCGACCCAAGCCAACATGGTTTCAGAGAATCCCACGATGTCGAAACACTCCTCACCACCCTCATCAATACACTTATCACCGGGATCGACTCCATCAAACAAGGGTACGCGCTAATTTTCCTAGACATTGCTGCCGCATTCGACTCCGTAAACCACAAGCAACTCCTAGTGCGGCTTCAAGATAAAGGGATAAGCGAATTAGCATGGCATTGGTGCAAATCCTATCTAACCGATAGGTGGCAGCAGGTATGAACAGGAACTACAACCTCTCAGCCCTTCCAACAATACGGTGTACCCCAGGGCTCGTCTCTCTCTGCACTCCTATTAAATATCTATATGCAACCAATATGCAAAATAATTAGCTCATTTAACATCTCATGCCTGCTCTATGCGGATGAAGTGTTGCTTTTTACCCCATTTACGATTGAAGACCCAGACTTCACCCAACTGATAAACTGTTTCAATGCCATAACCAACTGGCTCCTCTCCCAAAGCCTCAAGATCAACTTTAACAAAACTGACGTACTATTTGTGACAAGGAACCAGTCTTTCTCACCTCCGACAATCATAAAGACAAGAGATGCAGAACTCTCGAGCAGAACCAGCATCCGCTACTTAGGCGTGACTTTAGACAAACAGCTCAATTTCAAGGTACACATCAGCAACACTTTCAAACAAATATACCACAAGATACGAACCCTACGACATCTTCGACCCTTGCTGCAACCTGAGGACTTCAGATCAGTTTTTCAGGCATTGGTGATCCCCCACTTTGATTATGCTAATATGATCCTACAGGGCTTACCCAAAAATACCTTAAACCCCCTACAGTTAGATATGAATGCTGCCACATGCGTCCTGAGTGGAGCCGCCAGAGTTGGTCACATCACCCCGGTCCTTAAGGACCTACATTGGCTATCCTATAAAGTAATCATCATCACCTTCAAGGTCATCAACAAGTTGGCCCCCACAGCTCTACTGGACCTCGTCCACCCCATGTCAGCAAACAGAGAAAGGAGAACATGCACAGCCAATACCCTATTGATCCCCAGCAAAATAACAAAATGTACCAAGACAACAAGGAACAGAGCATTTAAGTTTTATGCCCCCAGCTGCTGGAATGCACTCCCAGCAGCCATCAGACCCATAACAGAGCTAGCCCAATTTAGAAAAGTGCTTAAACACCATCTCTTTCTCTTACACTACTCACAGCCCTCCAACCTGACACCCTCTAGCATACAACCAACCATGAACACATGAACCACTATCAATGGATGTACATACTGTAGATACAGACTGTAGATAAGTTGAAATTGCTGTACATAGTTACTCCCAGTTGAAACCCAAGTTTAATTGTCCGGTTCATTGTAAGTGCCTTTATTGGCACAATACCGTTGTATGTAAACCGCACTGATTTTTAAGAGTGTGGTATGTAAGAACAATAAAATAAAATAAATAAATAAAAAGAAAGGGATTTTTGGAGGGAAAAGTGTCTTTCATTCACCTTCATTTTGTCAAACTGATCTGAGAGGGTGCAGAGCCTTCTCTAGTCAGTGGGGTTCAGTGCATTGACTAAGTTCCAGGACAAGAATAAAGAGGGGTTCTTTTTCCAACAGCTACTTCCCAGGAACCAAGCAGAGGCTTAAGAAGCAGAAGTCTAAAGTCCTGTCGAGGGTGTACGCTCATCAAACCAACCTGGCTGAAAGGGGATGACTAGTCTTTTGTGGAAGCTGACTGAGAAGAGTGAGCTAGCAGACGCAAGAAGTAAGAAGTTGTCTCATACACATAGAGCCTTGAGAGTCACCTTTCCCCCTTGCTCCTCAGGACCGCAAAATTGGGAGTTTTATTTAACCCAGCCAAAGGGGCCAATCACAGGGAAATGCAGCAGTTAACAACCGGAAAGAGAACAGTCATCCTGAGAGGATAGTTGCCTTCATCAGGTGCGCCACTACAGAAATTGGCCAAGGGTATCAAGGGACTTTAAGAGTCTAGAATCCTAAAGCAAGTGGTGAATTCCCCATGACTCCCCTGATGGCAGGGCTGTGCTATATATATTACAAGACTTTGAAAATTGTCCTCCCTAGAAATTATAGTGAAATGCTGCATTCTTTCTTTTTTGTAATCTCTCTTTATCTGGGAGAATCCATAGATGACATAATATAACAGATTAGAACTACATTCCAGAATAATTGATTAAAGATATTTAAGTAATTGCAATATTCATTACAAAATACTTATGGGGTTATTCTTTCCTACGAATCCTCGCTATTCGTGGCCCTCCCCACCGGCGTCTAACTTCCCCTCTGGTTGTATAGGAAAGTAAGACGGGGTGGAGAGGGGGAGGAGAGGGGGAGGAATTAGGGCGGGAGGTGGGCAGTTGCTGGCCCTGGACATACAGGGCCGATTCTAATGTCAGCCCTGTACGTCTGGGGCCGGCGACTTGTAAGGGGAAGTTATTCCACATCAGAGGTGGAATAACTTCCCCAGACGTCATGGATGGGTGGGCCCAGAATACGGATGGGGCAGGGGGAGCTGAGGACATTCCCTGCAGCCCGACCCTGGCTGTAGGTGGCCGGATCAGTGGTCGGACTGTGGGGAATGCTTTGAAGAAGCCAGTGGTGGGGATCGCACCTTTACAATGGAGCCGCGGTGCCATGGCAATCGGACACCATGGTGCCGTGGCTCCATTGTAAAGCCCTAACTGAGTTAGTCGAGCATATCCTGTACATGCAGGCCGGGCTGAATCGCAGTCCCAGCCTGCATGTATAGGACTTCTCGCAATTCTGATCCCAAGGGGCCAGATGTGCGCCACGGGATCGGAATCGCGACGCCCTCTGTACGTCCAGTTCAGACCAGACATACGGAGGGCTTCTACGTCCATGATGGAATTGGGCCTTTAATGTTATCATTATACATCTTCACTAGTGTGATCTACTGATCTCCAAATCAGGCAGCGGAATTAGACAGAGATCTGGCCAAAGATTCTGAGAAAGGCGTGAGTTAAATCCAAGTCCAAAGTCCAAAGACATCCAAAAGATTAGAATGAAGGGGGATTTTAACCTGCCTAATATAGATTGGTTAGTAGAGATATCATGGACACCAGTCAGTGGGGGCTCTGCTCAGATAAATCATGATGAAACGAACAAAAAAGAGACAGTGTTGGACCTAGTACCATGAATTGAGAAAGCATATCTCATGTCTGGGAAAGCATTCACACATGCTACAGTGATCATTATAACAGCCAGAGCAGAGCAGAATTACACAAAGTTCTAAACAGAGACCTTGGCAAAAGGAAGAAGTACCTTGAAGTGCCGGCAGGGTGAGAGGAGGAGGGTGAAGTAAAAAAAAAAGTGGGTTAAACTAAACAGAATTACAGTAATGTCAAGAAACCTTTGTCAGGAAAATAAAAGTAAGAGAAGGAAACCAGTACTGTTCTCTAACAAGGTGGCTGAAAATGTAAAGAGAAAAATATTAGCATTCATAGAGTACAAGAAGCTTAAAAAGAAGAACATGGGGAAGAATAATCTGGTAAATCAGAAAATTACAAGGGCAACTTGTACAGAGCAGCAGTTATAACCCTAACAGCAATGACTCCACTGTTCTTTCATGATCGCATGGGGTAACCTACATGGGCCAGCACTTGAAACCCTAAATGCCTTGTTGGGCAGACTGGATGGGCTATTTTTTTTGTCTTCATCTGACACTGAGTACTGCTGGATTGGTGGGATATAAATGTTTGACAATAAATAAATGTACTTTTATGTTACGGTGTATGTTCAGTTACAACCCTGACAGCCTGGGGTAACTTGCACAGAATAGCATGATAACCCAAATCAAAATGGCGTTTGGGTTACCTGCAAAGAGTAGTGATATGAGTCTAACAGCAATGTATGGACTGCTCTTGGACTTTCAAGAAGGCTTTGGGGTAGCCTGCATGGGATGACATGGTTATAACCTAAATTTCAAAGAGGATGAGGAGGCCTGATGTTTTGAATAATGGCTTTGGTATTTGATTGTTGTACAATTTAGAAAAATCAGTATGAAGACATGGAAGGAGGTCTTCTTGTTGGTCTATTAAGAGTCATAGAAAAAGATGACAAGGCCTGAAATGGCCTACACTAGAGGATTCTGGGCATCTGGGGGGCTGATATGGAGCACGGTGGTAGGAAAGTGATTGAAAAGTCACATAAAGGTTATGAGGGCGGGATAGCTTCTATTTGGTTGAGTATAGGAATTTATATGCGCTTATCTACCAAAATTGGAAGGACTTCAACTGAGCAGGCAGGATGGGTCAATACCATCATTTACTATGTCAATATTAGGCTAATGTTAGAACAGGTATTATGGGCAAAACCAGTAATTGATTAGATTGATTTAGGGGGTGGGCAAGCAAAACATTTTTGCTTCTTTTTTTTTTCATTACATTTTTGGGTATTTACTGCTTGTCATTTTGTTTTGTTGTACAATATTTAGTGGTCACTAAGGGTTTGATTATGAAAGGACATCGATGTGAGAAGTCTAAAATGTGCCTTCTTTAAGCCTGTTTAATAAGCCAACATAGACACCTATGTGCCTTTATAAAACAGCCACCCAGAATCAGTCCCTATAGTGCACAAATGCAGACATACTCATTTACACTTGCTCCAAAGTTGGTGTACATTTGTAGATGCACTCTATGGGGGGTCATTTTAGAAGACATATTTGTGAGTTGGCCATTCAAAATAGGGCTCGTAAACCTGCAAATCATGACGATGTCCCCAGAGGTTATATGGACATTCCCAGGGCAAGCATGTCCATGTCGTATGAGAAATGTGATGGGGCATTCTGGAAAAAATACATGTATGCACCCGATTTCAGAAATTGTGAGCAGTGGGATGAGGGAGGAGTGGCCTGGTGGTTGGGGCAAGTTACCTCAGGCCAGAGGGCCAGGGGTTCAAATCCCATTAGAGGACAGCAACCTTGGCCCAGAAGGACTGGGGTTTCTAGTCCTAAAGGCACTCCTTGTGACCTTGGGCAACCCTCCATTGCCCCAGGTACAAAAACATAGATTGTGAGCCCTCCAGGGATAAGGGAAATATATATACAGTACCTGAATATACACCACTTTGACTGCCTAATTAAATAACATCTAAACCTGCCAGCAGTAACATCCATGTCTCTTCCCACTCCAGGGCACAAACAGGCATCAGAAAATCTCTCATTTTCCTTCCAAAACACCTGGAGGGAGTAGAGAAGAAGATATCTCCAATACTCTTCACGGCCAAAAAGAAAACTGAAGGGAAATGAGGGTACTTGTTTTCAGGTCAGCACTCTGATGTACGTCTAAGTTGCAAAATAGCAGGCAGGGACATGTCTTCAGCACAGTGTAGCAGGAATGTCTATGTGGCAATGTAGCAGGAATGTCTATGTGGCAATGGCTGAAACTTGCAGATGGCTTGCCTTTTTTCATACATTTTGACCTGCATGCCCAAGATGGCACCTAGGCATCATTTGTAAATGTGTGCACGCATTTTATAAAATATATACATATACAGTATCATCACCCCCCTTCCACTCCATCCAAACTATGCTCCTGGGAATGTCTACATGCAGTTGGCATAAAAGTAGGCGCACGCTTACATTGTACATTGGTATGAGGTCACATCATTTTATAAAAGCCCTTTCTTGCCTGTGGAACAGACTTTGCATGCAGAGAAAGCTTTATACCTTAAATGTATCAACTAAATGCAATAAAGTGAATTTTACAAAATAAAATGAAGCGATACAAAAATGCACATTCCTAGATTGACCCAGCTTGTTCAAGTATAGGTCAAAACAGGGTGCTCGCTTTTACATTTGTCTGGGTACATTGTACTTTTCGATTTCCTCTCTTACAAAGCATCTCTGCAGACTGACTAACAGAGCTTAATGGTCCAATATCCTCACATTGAAGGAGGTTGGAGTATTTTGTTTTTTTTTAAAACAGTCATCCCTATCTCTCTCTAGAATGAGTCATAAGGATGTGATTTCCATATTCTTAACTTTTTTAGTGAATGGTATAGTCTTGGAAAGAAAAGTTCTGCACATGGTTTGTGCCTTGGTCATTTCCTAGTTTGTCGTGGCTTAAAACAAACCAGATGCGCACCGCAGTGACACTTAGGAATAAATTCTGTTGAAAACTCCCTAACATCTGTCCGACAGCATTAAGTGTCCATTTAATTTCCTTAGGTTTATGTGGAAATATGGCTTCATGGTAAAGATTTTTATAATACAGGTTTCACACGTTCACGGTGAAATATTAGTTTAATAAAAACACACAAAGGCATGACAGAAAAGTTCAGATAGGTCACACATGTACTCATTCTGATCAGACTTCAAGCATTAATTCGTTCCATACTTAAGAAAGCTGATAGTTACTCAGTGTCCTGGCAACGAGAGAACGTTCAAGGAAAGTTCACTTACTTAGAGGTCCTAAAGCAACAACCTCAATATGTAGGTCTTGGTTTCGT
The DNA here is from genome assembly GCA_033557465.1 of Ichthyophis bannanicus. Classification (NCBI taxonomy): domain Eukaryota; kingdom Metazoa; phylum Chordata; class Amphibia; order Gymnophiona; family Ichthyophiidae; genus Ichthyophis; species Ichthyophis bannanicus. The sequence goes on along the minus strand of CM066043.1, from coordinate 234,246,744 downwards.
AGTCTCCTCAGGCAGCCCAGGATTTAGATATGCTCTACAGTATCTAATACATATTCTGCTATATAGAGAGCCAGATTTTCCAACAGTTCCTGTGACAGTGTAATCCAAGCCAAAGTGGCTCTTTTACTAAGGTGTGCTATGCGGGTTGTAGGCATGTATGAAGCGCACCCTATGCCCATGGTAGCTGCCAGCACGGGGTCAGCCTGGCCTGATTTCCACGTTGTGTGCCGCACAGTATGGTGGTAGGGGGCAGGTTAAGGAGAGAGGCTGGGCATGGTGAGCATTGTACAGTTAGTGCTATTAGCGTGGGCTCAACTAACACCACCTCAATAGGAGGAGTTAAGTGCACCTGCAGTAATTATGCACACTGTCGCATATGTAGTAATATGCACACATTGTGCCAGGCACAAAAGTCTGCGGCGATGGCATTAACATGCATATTTACTATAGGCATTGCCGGGGACATTGTCTGTGTGTAGCAGGGGAGGAATAGCAAGGAGCTCATGCAGATAAGCTGCCTTCATTTACACATGTACTTTTAATCATCTAAGTGCTAACATGTGCACCTGCTCTCAAGCAGATATTGGTCCACACCAGCAACGTAGGTGCGATCTCTGCAGGCAGGCAGGCGCCTGTTACAAATAGGCTCCATCTTAGAGGGGACGTTATTAATCCATTATTGTACCGGAAACACTATTTTAGACACGTAACTGGACGATCCGTTGCAAACCAGCAGGCTGCCCTGGGGCAGAGTTTGAGCAGAGTATGAGTGGAGTCATGACGTACGCGCATACTTTATAAGATTTGCAACTCATTGCTGGTGAATGTGGTAAAAGCACACCGTATAAGCTGGGTTTATAAGGGTTTCGACAAGTTCCTGGAGAAAAAGTCAATAGAGTAGACCTAGAGAAAGCCACTGTTTCGCCCTAAAGGTGAGTAGCATGGAATCTTGCCACTTCTTGGGATCCTGTCAGGTACGTAGGACCTGGATTCGCCACTGTTGGAAATGGGATACTGGAACTGATGGATCTTTGCTCTGACCCAGTACAGCAGTTCTTATGTTTTTATGTGCTTAAGATATGCACACACATTTATACCTGCTCTCAAGAAGTGAAATGTCCACACCTGCAATCTAGGGATAATTTGATCGGGGATGTGTGCTAGTATTTTATATAGGCAAGTAGACATTTATTTATTCTTATGAAATAGAAGCCCTCTTCATCACCTTACCTATGCATCCTGTTAGGAAATTACCCCCTCACCGTTCACATGACTGGGTCCTCTTCTCAGGCTAAGCAGGTGTGGTTTGGGCTCCATTTTCCACCAGTTCTTTTTAACTTATGTCATTAACCCATGTGATAGAAGGAAGAGGGTTTTATTTCAGCTCTTTGCAGATGATATTCAGTTGGTAGGTATGATGGATAAGAATCAAGGCTTGAGATAATTAGTCAGTTGAACTTTTGCGTACAGAAAATATCCTCTTGGTTGTATGAACCTAAACTGAAACTTAGCCCAACTAAATTTGAGGTGTTCTGGATATCGTCTAATGTCTGGTTATTACTGCTAACCTGAGAAGAATTTGCAGCTCAGTCATTTTTTATTTGCCAAGTCGTAGGCATTATTAAGTCTACCTTAAATGTGTTGCAACATCTTCTGCAACTTTGTTCTTACCTGTCAGTACAAGATCCAAGGTCAATTACCAGTGACAATTTGTGGTGAATTAACCTATTTATGAGCCAATATTCAAAAGCACTTATCCAGATAGCATTCGTTGTTGTAAAAACCCTAATGCGTCTTGTCAGCCTGAGAAAGAGGACCAGGTTGGGATGTGTGCTGTTGCTTTAAATGCCGGTAGTACGGAACACTGGAAAGGATGCTCCAGTGGATAGCCCGCGAGGGAGCCAAGCCAGCTTTGAGTGTAATTATAGCAGGCATTATGTGTGAGTGATCACCCTGCCTAGAAATCAGGTTCAGTGTTTGGAAATTACTCTGTATTATATCCTCCAATTGCTATGATAATTGGTAGCCTGCTGGGAGTGGGTTCTTAAGAGTTCTGGATTTAATTTGTAAGAGTTCTCGATTTGTAATTTGTAATTTTAATGTGGGAAGACAACAGGTGGCCATTTTGTGTTCTGTACATGTTGATGATCATTGGAAGTGTGACTGGGGAGTTATCTAAGAGCCCGTTGGAGGCTCCAGAGCTGAGATTGACAGCTCAGTTGTCACAGTATCTACGTGCATAATACCCCTAGTGAGATCGCTGCTTTTATCCATGTATAGATTTCTACAATCACAGCTCCCACTAGACATCTCAGCAAATACACATGGATTTCCTGGCAATCTGTACCGGGTTTTTACAAAAGGCTCTATATTCCGTATGGCATTTTGTAAAATATAAGGAGAAATGAGCACATCCCAACCTCGATGTCTGATTTCCTACCTTAACCCCCTATACATAATTCGGATTATAGTGAACGAGAAACATATCAAATAATAAAAGGAAAAGATCAAATAACCCAACCTGTCTGCCTAGTTACACTATGCAGCAAAGACATAGCGCTGCTTCCAGCCAAAGAAGTCTGAAGGATGTCTCTCCTTCTCCACGTCAGCTTGTTTCCTTCCACAGAAGTTCTGGCTAGATAAGCATTAAGATCACTTAATTACTCTAAACCATTCTTCCCCCAACCCCGTATCTTACCTTCCAGATCTGTAATAAATCACAACAGCTGTCAAAACTAGTAGGGTTGCCGCCTGAATATCCAGCCTTCTAAGCCCCTGTGGTCTTACTTGACAGCAGTTGGCCACTATCAACCTGTGTTGGTACTGGAGGGTTGTAGCCTACTGATACCAGCTTGGCTACCCCCGTGGCCTACAGTACCGTTACATTTGTTTCCTTTCTTTGACTTTTATGTCATGCCCTGATTACCTTTCTCCCTACCTCTGATGGGGGGAGGGGGTTGGTTCGCAATAGTGCTACCTCCCAATCCTGTTTTTAAAACTGTCTTAGAATATGTATTCAATTACAGTTGTGCCATTTCTTCAGCTTGTTGATATTTATTCCATGAGTGATTCAGACTCTCGGATTTATGTTATCAAGACCAGTTTGTTAAATTGCTGTCATATTTGAAGAATGGGACATAAAATATAAATGCATATTTTGTCCATTGCAAGACATCTCCTTAAAATGAGTTCAAGTGAAACTGAGTTTTTATTAGACAGACATGCATTACAATATTTGCTTTAAAAACATTATTAAAGATGGTAAGATCTGTCTGACTCTTCCATGTTTGCATTTGTGATTTTCTCTAAAAGATCAGAATCATAAAGCTATAACACAGCTTGAACTTTATCTATGGAAAGCAGGAAATTTCATATCTGGCTTTTCCTTCTCATCTAGTCAAATGCTGGTCCATGATCTCACTGCTAGTATAGTGCACCGCCAAGGTCAAGATCCTTAAGCATTCTGCCCAAAAACAATACTTCATACTGCTGTTTGCTCTTTCCCAACATAGTCAAAACTGAAGTCATAAAACGTCTGAGACCCTAAGATAAAAGACCATAGGCATGTAGTTTTAATAAGTTGTGTGATGCCTGAAATTAGGTTTGGTCATAGTTCACGAGGCTAGTTATCCTGGCAGTTGTTAAGAGGGAAATATATAGTAGCAGCGCTTGTCTTATTGTGGAAGGTTTTTCTCACTACAGAACATTTAGCTGAGAATAAACACTAGCCTGGGAGATCCTAAATAAGTTAGGCTTCATGCCATCAGCAGAGCCAGGCTTGGCTAATACCTGGTGGGCACCATGAGAGACACCTAGATGCTGTGTGCCGCAGAAAGCAATGTCAGATCACTGTAGTATCCAACCAAAGACAAAGGTAATTATATATTGTGTATGATCAGTTTATACTTTTGTTCTTCAAATTGCTTCAAAAGGCAGTAAATAAGTCTTAATGAATGAATGACTAAATAAATAAAGGCACTGGAGTGGAGTTGTGATTAACTCTCCAAAGCCAAACATGGGTAGAAAGAGGAGAGGAAAAAATATACATTTGGGAGACCAAGTAGGTGCCTGTGTTGAAGGTATTTTTTAAAGACGCATTGGCAACTATGTGTCGTTATAAAGCAGTATCACAAAAGCTGCAGTAATCACAGCAAAAATATGGCCATGCACATTTAGACCAGCTTGGGAGATGGTTTAAATGTATGCGACTGAACTATGCATGTAACTCCACTGATGCTCTGTCCAAACTCCTCCTACAAACACACCTAACCTCTATCCTTCCCTCTATGACCAACTAAGCCATTCAGTCCCCTCATGATCTCCCCCAGCAGGCGAGCACCCCAACACGTCCAATCAGCCCTACCTTCCCAAATCATTTGACCTCCTCCCCCACTAGCAAAATCCCTCTGAAACCAAGCCTCCCCACCCAAACTGCCCTGATAAATTTATCCTCTGGAGGCATCCTCCAGAAGACCCTCCATCCCCCATCCTTGATCTCTATTTACTGGGATCCCTGGTGTCTAGTGGGAGCAAGAGTAAGCGCCAGTCACGTCTGCTTTTATGGCACCAAATTCCAGACCCTAACAGCGATCTCTGGCTGTGCTGCTGCAATGCCATATACCTTACCATTATGATTCATTGGTACCATTTTTGAACAAAGTACCATAAGAATAGGAACAACTTGGATTGTTCCCACCAGATACCAGGGAACCCAGAAATGCCATGGATAAGGATAGGAGGGATGCTTCTCAGAAGGAGGGCAGATGGGGGGCTTCATGCCGGGGGTAAAGGGATTTGCCTGTGTTGGGGGACTACTTATCAGGGAGGTCAGGAAGGCGATTAGATTGCTCAGCTGATCATAGTGGGAAGAAGTGAGGTTGGGCGGGTTCCTAAAATAGTTCGCTACGTATCAAGTTACCATGTTGTGTGCTAAGGGCACACACTAATTCTCACATTAAATGCTTAATGCAATTTAGGAAAAGTCCTCCTAAATGCTTTAAAATGTGTGAACGTCAATCAAGAAACTTAATTACACTTCAGAAATGTAGTTGTGTTTGTTTGCAATAGCAGCTTCATTACTGTGCAAATATAACACAGCTTAGTACAATGGCCTTCAGGAGTGAACCACCTGTCAGAGAGTTTGATCTGAGACTGTATCGAGTACTGTATTGACCTCTAGTGAAGGAAATAATCTTTGTTTAAAACCAGTTTAGTAATAGATGAGAAAGAAGACACTAAACTGTAGTGGTATGATCAGACACCCTTTCTCACTCGTACTTGGTCTCTAAATGTATCCTTAATTCCTCTCTTTGTCCTATACTTTCTCAAATTCCATGTGGGGATGGGGGTGAGAGCAGGGAGGTTGTTCTCTATACCCATCAACCCCTTCTATGCAGAAATATCTCTCTACATTGCCTCTGAGTCTCTCCCTTCCAGGTTTGTATCATTGTCTTTTGTTTACTGAAAGATCTGAGCTACCTCTTAAACGATACATGAATCGGTTCAGAATCAATCTGGCAACCATTACCTTGAACCATTGGTATTACTTAAGGGGCATGTTTACTAAAATCCGCAAAATAGCGCGCCGCAAAATAGCGCACGGCAACGCGGCACTGAAACGCGCAGAAACGCGTTTAAACGCCCCGCACACGTGCGTGTCACCCCCGCACAGGTACGCGGCTCACTAACGGGCCCCGTACAAGTGCGGGCCCGCAAATGTCCGATAGAGGCGTGGAACGGCAAAAGGAGGGCGGAGGAAGGCTCCGGAGGGGCGGAGGGACGGGGTCAATGGGTGGAGAGTGGGAGGGGAGAGGCTCCCCGCACAGTATCGGGCCCGAATGTGCATGTAAAAACTACCGCGAGTGAAACACTCGCGGTAGAAAGCATTTAAAGGGAAGAGAAACCATTTCCGTCAGCAATGTACAGGAAAACCGGGGAAACCTGAAAAACGTGAGCAGTGTGATATATGTGCACAGCACAAAAGTGAAAATAAAAATAGAAAATGACCACAACAGAACTATTAAAAATAGTAATTCAGCTGGGGAACAGTTATAGTGATGGGCAAATACAGAAATCACACCCAGCAAAGCTCCAGAAAAAAGAAATGAATGTTGGAAGGGTCTACTGAGAGGAGACTCTTCCAAAAAACATTTCCACGTGTTGGAGCTTTCCTGGGAGTGTTTGCTATGGTTGCCCATTAATATCACTGTTGCCCAGCGTGGTGATATTTTGTCCCACATTTCCCGTGGTCATTTCCGGGGTTTATGTGCACGTTTGTCACCAGACAGGGTGCATATGCCCACAGTAGAATTGCGTAGAGCAGGGTTTGTGCCTCCATCCTGCCAGGCTTACTGCCTCCAGGGGCTGCACTGTCTCTGTGGCCAAAGTGTGGTACAGCGGACAGAGTCATTACCTCTAGGACCAAAGGGCAGAGGTTCAAAACCCAGCTGGGGCACCTGCCAGCCCAGTCCCTATATTTTACCCACCACTAAATAAAGATAGCGCAGACACCCCTGTATGCATGGGGAAAACACCCATATTTTACCCAACACCGCACACACACCACAACAATGGGCATTACCTACAGCCAAGTCCCCCAAATGCAGTCCCATACTGCCACATTGCAATCAGGTCAACTGCTTTTTCTGAGAGAAGTTCATGCCAGCATGTTGGCGGACAAGTACATGTGGTGCAGGGGGCAGTGGCTGCTAACCACAGAAGACAGAGGCCTAGCCATGTGCAGGCTGGCACAGTCCACTGCAACAGACAGGTCCTGCCGGATCCACAGTCATGGACAGTCCAGGGAATCCAACCAATCTGTGGCTACAGTGCATACAAGAACAGAAGGTCACAGGTTCAAAGCCCAGCTGGGGCTACTGCCAATCCTGCCCACATATTTTTCCCACAACTAAACAGTGATAGTAAGGACACACCTTTCATGGCGGGGACATATGCAATGGTAAGACATCTATCTTTTACCCCACTGAGCACAGACACCATGAACAGGGGCAGTACCTAGAGCAGAAGCACCCATATGCAGTCCTGGTGGGCCACACACCAGTCAGGTTCCATGCTGACACTCATACAAATGCCTGTGCTGTATATCTATGCACCACCCCCATGGCATGTAGATGTAGCCCATGCATATTCATGAGGGATAGCAGGAAAACCCGAACAGTGTGATGCACACCTGGACTGGAGTTGGGAATCTGTGCCGTAAAGCAGCAGCCATCAAGGGCAGACACACCCACACCCACAGGCCCCATTGGCCAATGTCTCCTGGAAAGGCAGAACATTGGACCGTGCATGCAGCACCCAAAACGAGCACTTGCATAACTTACCAATGTCACCCTACACCTGAGGTATACGGTACACAGCTCGGAGACGTTTGCTAGGAGCACAGGCAGGCAGTTATCCATACGTTACGTACATACTGCTAGTTGACCCCATCCAAACAATCTGTTAGGTGTTTGTGGGGCATGCTCCAGGCCTGGCCTCTGACGGTGCTTACCACCCTGGGGAGTGACCACCAGCTGTAATGCGTACCATATCCATGCCTTGCCGTGCTCAGGACCGGTTTGGTGGGCAAGGCTACTTACCCCCTCAATCGTAGCACCATGATGGCAGAGGTGTGGAAGTGTGTGTCTGTCTATACAGTGGGTGTTGGCTGCAAGCCCCTTCAACAGCCCGCACTGCCAGCACTGTTGCCAGTATTGGCCAGTCAATGTGCATAATGAGGTGCAAGGTACCATGGGTATAGCCAGGGCAGGGTGGCGTGGCCAGGATGCATCTGCACTGGGCATAGGGCCCTGGCAGGGACATTGGCTGGGATATTGTAGTGTCCGGCCACCACCTACACAGACAGGGTGGCCAAAGCATGTCCTTCTGGGGGATCACGCTCACCCTGACTGTGCAGTGACCACAGCATGGCTAGGCCCCCCCATAGTGCTGTATAGTAGTTCTCTCATGTGATAGATATGGGTTTCTCTTTGGGGCCCAGTCACTGATCTATCTGCTTGCTGTGTATGCAGACAGCCCAGTTCTGGGTGCATGCATCTCCATTGGGAACATGCACTATGGACTAACCAGCAGACTGTTTGTAGCTGGTAAATGTCTTGCTATAATGGCTTGCAGGGTGCAGTGGCTGTTGGCTTGCTGCAGGGGAATATCTGGTGGTGGAGTGCAGCTTACCATACCCTGGGCTTATGTCTGTCTGCTATTGTGTTATGGCTGTGTATGGAGCTGCCTGCCTAGGGGGGTGGTGGTGTTCCTCAGCAGGACTGGGGTTGATGTTGCCCTCTACTGCCACCTTTGCAGGGAGGTAGAGTGTGGATCCCTTGATGGGGACCATGTTTGCCACGGGGGGGGGGGGGGTGCGCGCCGCCTGATGGCGGCAGACAGGGATATCCATGGTGTTTGTGCAGAAACTAGCTATCTTACACATTAACACTGCTTTGGAACTCCCGCTTGGCCTCCATCAGCCATGGCAGGTGTTGTTGACCTGGTCCTGGCCACCTCATTGCACACTCAGGGTGAGCACAGTACCCGCACGATGTAACGGTGTGTGGCTACTCTGTGCCAGTAAAACACCCGGTCAGTGCCCCCTACTAGGCCAAGGTGCTGTGTGGGTGCACCCGGTCACTTCCCCCAACAGGGCCGAGGTGCTGTGGGGGTGCATTCCCCATCTTGTGTCCATCTGCGGACAGCTAATTTGCATGTGCAGTGCATCATGGGTACGGGTGGCCTAACCCTATCCTGTTGACACCAGCAGACTGTCTGTGAGGTGACGTGTAGGCTATCTGCAGCCAGCCAGGGGCCTGCTTACAGCTATGGAGCTGTAGCGCAATGGTTACATCACTGCCTGTGCAACCAGAGGTCATGGGTTCAAACCCACAGTGGGGCCCTTTGGTAGGGCTGTCCACAGCTTTATTTTTATTTACTGTACATATGTCTATGCCGGCAAGACCACCCTCAGCTTACTATACCCATTAGGTGCCTCTGAGGGTGCTTCATAGGGCGCCCTGTAGGCCACCTTATGGTTGCCATCCCTATAGGGTGCACTATACATTATCCTGTGTCGCAACATACATGCTGCCCTATAGGGGTCATTCAAGGGTGCCTTGGCGAACAGTGCACTGTAACATGTGCCTTATGGGCCGCCGTATGTTAACATGCTGGGAGAGTGCGTTTGCTAGTAGTGATAACAAAATAACATTATACAGCCTCCCACAACATAATACATACTGCCTCAGCAGGCATTTTTCACTGGGCATTGTGAGGAGTTGAACCCCTGATCCCTGCACCATTGGTCAGTGTTTTAACCATTGTGCTGTGGCTCTGTTCCTGTGCTTGTGCATCAGCGCGCCGCCTTGTGCCTATCAGCGCGCCGCCTTCTGCCGCCCAAGGGGACCAGTGCGCCGCCTTCTGCTGCCCAAAAATAACTGTGCGCCGCCTTATGCCGCCCAAAAAGCACTGTGCGCCGCCTTCTGCCGCCCAAAAATAACTGTGCGCCGCCTTATGCCGTTCCAAATTAATTTGCCTCCTAAAACAATGTTAATCATTACAGTTAATGCCTCAGCTGACCTTTGTCATTGCGCACACTGGGGGATTGAACCCATGGCCCCTGCACCATTGGTCAGTGTCTTCACCGTTGTACCACGGCTCTGTTGTTTTGTATACTCAGCAGCACGCCACTTTGCCTTTCCACGCGCTAATGTCGACCCCCGCACATTAGCGCGACGCACACACGTCCGGTTGCTTACTACTGTTTTTTTTCTATTTTCTGCCTGAACCGCCCACTCCTTATATGGCACAGGCACACTAGCACGGCCCCGCATGTTAGGAATGTTTAGTAAACATGCCCCTAAGAGTCATAGCTTGACTTGAATTTTACTACTCACCTGATTCACAAGAGAATAGTTGGAAAATTAAAAATCTATTGAAATCATTCAAATGAACAACACTAGCTTTGAATCCTTTAAATCTAAATGTGTTCCCTAAACTGTGCTAAAAAAAACATATCTACCGATGCACCAGGCACATAGAAACAAATCAAACCATGTGAATCTCGACTTGAAGAAAATCAAGTGGTCTGGACTGAATGGAAGCCAGCTTGGTTTATGTTTCAAACCAGGACAGAGGTTTGCAAATACCTGGAAAACCAAGCTAAGCAAAAAAATTCTAAATCTTGAATATTTCACAGTTTTTGCTCACCTATGTACATCTTGAGCTTAGCAGAATCGAGACAAGCGTGACAGAATATTCCTTGTCCAGCTCCCTTTAAGCTGTTAAAAACAAACTATGGCGTTTGACCTTTATTCCTTGCAAAGGAACTAGATTAGATAGCAACAATACAAAATAACAATGAGGCAACGGAAGGTCTAAAATAACAATGAGGCAACGGAAGGTCTAAAACCATACAAACACATGATCAGCCTACAAATTGTATATATTGTATATTTTGTGGTTGTACATAGTTACCCTGTTAGCCAAGTTGATTATCCTGTTCATATGTAAACACAAAGTACTATTGGAAATGTGTATGTTCACTGTTTATTGTAAACCGCGCTGATGCTGAATAGCGCGGTATAAAAGAGACTTTAAATAAATAAATAAATAAATAAATAAACAGCGCCACCTGTGGCGATCACAGCACTTCACTGTACTTCATGTCTAAACTGCTTCAGATGTCACATGATGTCATTGCAGAATTACACCACCTTATGGCTAATTGTTTAAACAGCGTTATTCCAGGAGCGGCATTGGAGCAATTTATTGATTTAGATAAGTGCCTGACAGTTCAGTTTTTTGGAAAAATTTGATTAAAAGGAGTGTCTGTTTTTGAGAGGGGGTGGATGCCCTGCCCCTCCTATTTAGGGCTCTGACAGAAAAAGATTAATAAACTGCAGGTTTTTTGATGCCTGATTGAGAAAACTAATATTTTTTGATACAGCAGGATCTTTTGTGGTGGTTTATTTACTGGTCCTGATTTTGGGGTTCTTTTGGAGGTTATTGTTTAATCAAGCATTCTTTTTTTATTGTTTGGTTTATTTTGTTAAGACAAGCATTGTGTACTGAAGCTCTAATGGACTGGATATAAATGTAAGAGGTTCTCTGATAGCGATGCAATTATCTGCGAAGATTCCCATAGCAATGAGAACAGATGGAAGAAGAAGATAGTCACATGCGCCTTCATAGAAAGTGCGTGAGAGCTTTTGAAGATTACAGTAGAAGTTTCTGGGTGTCTCTTCTGAAGGTTGAGTGGGAGGCAACAACCTGCCCTGTGCACTCAGACAAAGAGAAGTGATCAGGCTCGGGAGGATACCAGTAAGGAGGATCGCAAAAGCATATGGAGATCCTCGGAGTAGCCTGAGAGGAGCTTGGAGTCAGAGGAAGCTCCTGCTTGCTGGATGGATTGTGTTTTTGACTGGACTTTTCAGTTCCGGACATAACCCAGAAGAGATGCATTGACAGTTGATTAATTTCCCCAACTACCTCAGTAAAATATTTTAATTTTGGAGCAGCATCTACTGGAGCGAATGTGTCTTATGTTTCATTCATGCCAGCAAAAGGTCCTGGGACACCCATGGGTTGTGCATGATGGCCCAGCAGCTCCCTGATGTGCCCCCTTGTCCCGCTCCGATGTGGAAGTGGGGTTACAAAACTAAACAGACCAAGTTTAGATTTTCTATTTTCATCTATTCTGTTCTGATTGAGTCTCTGATAAGGTTGAGACAGTATGAACCAGAAAAACAGACTGGTGAAGGCTGTTGGATACATAGAACACGTTCCCAAGATGGTAGTAATATGCAAAAACATTATAAGAATTCAAGAAAGGATGGGATTGATATAGAGACGATGAATTGGGGTCAACTGTATTGAACTGGGAAGGAAACTGATCAGACTTGATGAGTCACTGGAGTCTCATATGAGATCATACTCTATTACTAATGGCATTAACTGAAGTTTATTACAGAACACTTCGGACCCGATATTCAGCTGTCCTACCTTTTGCTGCTGAAGCTAACTGGGCAGTGACTGAACATCACCACAGCCTGGTTAGCTTTGTGCTTTGGCATCTGATTTGGATATCCAACGCCCATGGCCAGATATGGCTCCGGCATTGCATATCTGGGTTTAGTGTTCAGCAGCGATGGCTAGCCACTGTAATTGCGCTAGCCACTGCTGCTGAATATTGGGCCCTGAGGTGGTCATTCTGAGGCATGAATAGCAGGGATAGGACGTCCCAACGGGATGTCTATGCCCGCTATAGGGCCGGCTCCTGCCCCTGTATAACTCCCCCGCCGGTTATGCTGGGAAGTTATACGGGGGCGGGGAAGGGGCAGCAAGGGGGGTGGGCAGTCGCCAGTCGCCAGTCCTGTACTTCAAGGGCCAGCAAAATGTCCATGGAAGTTATTCCACTCCTGGGTTGGCAATCTACTCCCAATCACTCTGGGAAAACCCAGCATTGACTCAAAGGCATGCACTGCAGTCTTAAACATGCTACATTGTAACTTCATTGTGTGTCCCCTGGTCTTTCTACTTCTTGAAGGAGTAAACAACTGATCTACGTTTACCTGTCCTACTCCATTCATGATTTTATAGGCCTCTACATATCTCCCCTCAGCCATCTCTTTTCCAAGTTGTAGAGCCCTAACCTTTTTAGCCTATTCTCATAGGGATATCCTTCCATCATTTTTGTCACTCTTATCTGTGCCTTTTCTAATTCTGCTATATCCTTTTTAAGATATGGTGACTAGAACTCCACACAATATTCAAGGTGTGGTTGCACCATGGAGGGATACAGAGGCTTATATCATCTTTTGTTTTATTCTCCATTCCTTTCTTTCTTTCTGATTCCTAGCATTCTATTTGCTTTCTTGACCAATGCTGCAAACTGGGCAGAAGGTTTCAACATATTATCCACAATGACATCTAAATCTTTTTCCTGCATGGCGGTTACTAATGTGAAACCTTGCAATGTGCAACTGTAGTTTGGGTTGTTCTTCCCCAAATGCATAACTTTGCACTGTCCACATTAAATGTCATCTGACATTTGGATGCACAGTCTCCCAATTTATCAAGATTCCCTTGCAATTTTTCACAATCCTCATGTCTTAACAACTTTGAATAATTTGGTGTCATCTACAAATTTGATAACCACCTTCGTTCTTCCCATTTCCAGGTCATTTATAAATATGTTAAAAAGCAGCAAGCCCAGCACAGATCCCTGGGGTACTCCACTATTCACCTTGCTCCATTGGGAAAATTGGCCATTTAGCCCTATTTTCAGTTTTCTATCTTTCAACCAGTTCCTAATCCACAATAGTACATTGCCTCCTGTCCCATGGTTTTTTAATTTCCCCAAGAATCTCTCATGAGAGACTGTCAAACGTTTTCTGAAAATCGAGATACACCATGGGCCCGATTCTGTAAGGTGACTAGCGGGGCTGTACGTCCAGGTGGGATATGCAGCCTCACTAGCTATCCTGCCCAAATTCGGAGACAGTCTCCCTGCCTGCACAGAGGCTGTGTGAGAGGAGATTGAGATGGGGTGGCACGGGCTCTAAGCATGGGTGGGTCAGGCACCCGGACATACAGGGCCAATTCAGGTCACGGCCCTGTATGTCCTGGGAGCACCAGGGGGATGCACAGCTTATTCCACCTTGGGCTATGTGCTCTGGCCCAGCAGCTTCCCCCCCCCCCCCAATGCAATTGAGCCACTAGAGGTAATGACCCGCTGCCCAATCCTGGCCCCGGCAGTCTTGCCAAGTGTCAGGCAGTGGGAGAGCTGGTCATGGGAATGTCCAGCACCAGTGCAGCAGTGGGAGGGGGGGTAGGCCTCTCCGTCCTGCTGGCTGTATGTCCCCTACGGCTGCTGAAGGGGCGTTTTGCCCCTGCGGTGCAGAATTGGGTACAATGGGGCCATCCTGGTCTGGGACATCTGGATGGCCCAGACATGCCCCTTCCTGGATTGGGCTCCAAGTCAATTGTCTCACCATTATCTACTTATTTATTCACACCTTCAAAAAAATATAAGAGATTGGTGAGACAAGACTTTCCTTGGCTAAATCCACGTTGGCTTTCTACCATTAAACCATGACTATCTACATGTTCACTAATTTTGTTTTTTAAGTATAATGGATTCTACCATTTTTTTCTGGTACTAATGTCAGGCTCACTGGTCTGTAGTTTCCTGGATCACCCCTGGAACCTTTTTTAAAAATTGGCATTACATTGGCCACTCTCCAATCTTCGGGTACTACAGATGATTTTAGTTGTGGTCTGGAGACAATTATTCCAAATCCATCCAATGATTCCACAAAAGGATCTATAGAGATGGAGGCTCCAAAGGAAGCCCCGGGAAGTCCTTGTTGTTGTTAATGACTTACTCAAGGTATGTGAGAATTTGAGGATTTGGACTTTTGTTTGTTTTTGCACTTCAGACTGTATATTTTCCTGATTTTGATACTGTGCAACCCTTTGGAAAGTTTCCTGCACAATGAATTTTGACTTCAGTAAAGATTTATTTCATGGTTTACAACAACATCCAGTATGTTTCATTTTACTTTAAGAGACTGTATGAGAGATCCCTTTGGTCATTACAGCTGTCCGCCATCCCAGAATCCACTTTGCAGACCCTCCAGTGAGTTTTTCACTCTGCAACCTCTGTCCCTTTGTGTTGCTGGTAGAATCCTATAAATGAGGTTATAGATCTGTTTCTATGTATTTTATGTGCTGTATTTCTGAATACATTTGTTCATGTTCCCTGTAAAATAGTTCTCTGTGTGCTGTGCTTTCCTGTCTAATCAAAAATTTCCTATCATGATTTGACAATTTCCAATCTGTAATCAAAACCGCTGCTGATCGCTGGAAGTAGCGGTATACAAAATGTATACTAAATAAATAAATAAATAAATAAATGAATAATCATGCTTTTAAAATTCAAAAGGAGTTATTTAGTTAACCTTGAGTCTTAAACAGATATATTTTTTTGGGCAGATTGCCAAATTTTTAGCCAGTGAATAAAATAGTATACCTATCCATATATTTTTTAGAAGTTGTACAGATAGTATCAGGCCATGTAAATGGCTAAACAACCATTTACTATCCATATTGAAGTAGATTGGGCTAGGGCAAAGATAGTCATAATCAGCCTAGATAATTTATCTTTTCAGTTTCAGCCTATGTCAGATGTACTGGGGATTAAATCAACAACCCGAGGAACTAGAAGCATTTTGGAGCGGCTGGTTCATGAACCGAGAAGAGGAGCAGCTATTTTGGACCTAGCCCTTAGCGAAAGTTGAATATTGTGTATAATTCTGGTCACCATATCTTAAAAAGGATGTAGCTGAATTAGAAAAGATACAAGGAAGACTGACAAAAATGGTAAGGGGAATGGAAGGATACACCTATGAGGAGAGACTTAAAAGGTTGGGGCTCTTCAGCTTGGAAAAGAAATGACTGAGGGGGTATATGATAGAGCTCTATAAATCAATGAATGGAGTGGAACAGGTAAACGCAGATCAGTTTTTTATGCCATCAAAATATAGAAAGGCTAGAGGACACACAATGAAGCTACGATGCAACCCATTTAAGACTAATAAGAGAAAATATTTGGTTACTCAACAGATAATCAAACTGGAATTCATTACCAGAGGATGGATGGATGGATTTATTTATTTACTTATTTATCTAACAAGATTTATATATCACCTTTCTTACATTCAAAGTGGTTTATATATAACATAGTAACATTTAGGGGTATGTTTACTAAACCGTCTTAATGTGTGCTCTGTGACTTTAGCGCGTGATAAGGTACCTTATCGCGCGATAAAGGCGCTTTATCAGGTGCACAGGTACCTTATTGCGCAATAACGCGCGCAGCGGTGCAAACAAGTGCTGAAGGCGGGGAAAGGTTCCCGGAGGGCGGAGGAAAGCTCTCCAGGGGCGGAGAGAAGGGGTCAATGAGTGGAGAGTGGGAGGGGAGAGGCTCCCCGCACACTAATGCTGTGAAATCTGAGGCTCAAAACTAACGCCAGGGAAAAGAAACTATTTATGTCAGCAATGTACAGCAAAACCAGGGAAACCTACAAAAAGTGATAAGTGTGATACATGTGCATTGAACAAAATGGCAAATAAACCTTGAAAATGTACAGAGGAAAATGTAAAAATAAAATAACCAAGCTGGCCAATAGTGATATCAATGGGAAACATCACAAAACACTCCCAAGAAAGCTCCAAAAAAAAGATATGAATTTTGGAAGGGTCTATGCTCTGTCCCCATACAAGGTGAATGAGCCGACAGTGTAATTGCGCTGAGCAGGGTTTCCAACTCCATTGGCCAGGTTTCCTATGGCATGTACATGTTCCACAACAGCAGGGCAGGCATGTCAGAACAGGCAACTGGACAGATGCTGGAAAAAGGGACCCAGAGGGCTGCAGGCGGCACATGCTGCGGTGCAGCTGGCCCACAGTGCGGACTAGGGTGATGCCTAGCTGGCCCATAGGAATGCTGAAACAGTAGAGCAGCCAGACAGCAACTGCTGAGGGCCCAACATGGGCACGAGTGTGCTTCCCACAGTGTCACAGGGGATAGTACCCAGCAGGTACCCCGAAGGGCACGGAACATTGGCATGCGGTGTTGGGGGGAAGCGTGGACAGCTATGCAGGCACCCCTACCCCAGAACCCGCACCATAGGCAGCTGCCTAACCGCACACTAGATGGCCTGAGACTGCGCTCCACCAGCACCACCAGCAGAAGGGCATGTTAGCATGGTGGCAGAGGGATACTGGTGGTGGAGGGGGCAGTGGCAACTGCCCAGAGCAGACCGTGGCCTAACCCTGTGTAGGTGGGTGCCATGCACTGCAACAGACAGGCCCTGTCTGATGAACAGTCATGGTATCACCAGGGAATGCACTGTCTCTGTGACAACACAGTGGTGCAGTGCACACAGCCAGTGTGTTCAGACGCAGAAGGTCACAGGTTCAAGTCCCAGCTGTGGTTCCTGCCAATCCAGTCCCCATATTTTACCCACTACTAAAACGTGCTAATATAGACAGAACCTTTATTGCAGATGACGTAAACATGCCCAAAACACCTACATTTTACCCTACAGAGCACAGACACCATAAACATGTACATTACCTAGAGCAGAATCTCCCAAATGCAGTCCTGGAGGGCCAAACACCATTCAGGTTCCATGCTGTCTCTAATAAAGATGCCTGTGCTGTATTTCTATGCACCACCCCCATGGTATGCATATGTATCTCATGCATATTCATGATGGACAGCATGAAAACCCGAACAGTGTCTGGCCCACCAGGACTGGAGTCGGGAACCTCTACCCTAAAGCAGCGAACAACAGGGGCAGACACACCCGCACCCACAGGCTCCATTATCCAATGCCTCCTGGAGAGGCAGGATGTTGGGCCCTGCGTGCATCTCCCAATACTAGCACTTGCATACCTTAGCAAAGCCACCCTAAACCTGGGAATACGGTACACAGCTATCAAAAGGTTGCTATGATTACTGGCAGATAGCAATTCCGAGGTTAAGTACAATTTTCTGAGTGAGCTGCAGCATAGCAAACTTTCTGATGTCTGTGGAATGTGCTACAGGTCTTGTGTCTGACAGTGTTTACCACCCTGGGGGGTGACTCCAACAGTATTGCATACCATAGCCATGCCTGCACTGTGTCCAGGACTGGTGCGGTGGCCAGGGCTGCCAAACACCTCTATAGTTGCACGATGCTGGCATAGGTGTGGGGAGTGTGTGTCTGTCTATCCAGTGTGTGATGGCTGCAAACACCCTCCACAGCCCACACTGCTGGCACTGTTGCCAGTATTGGCCTGCCAATGTGCATAATGAGGAGCAAGGTACCGTGGGAATAGCCAGGATAGGGTGGCCTAGCCTGGCCTGGATTCATCTGTACATAGCATAGGGCAATGGCTCGGACATTGTAGTGGCCAGCCACCACCTGCACGGACAGGGTGGCCACAGCATGTCCTGCTGGGAGGTCACTCGCACCCTGATGGAGCAGTGACCACAGCATGGCTAGGTTCCCCCATAGTGCTATATAGTATTTCTCTCATGTGATATTTATGGGTTCTATTTTGGGACCCAATCACTGACTTATCTGCTTGGTGTGTATGCTGACATCCCAGTTCTGGGTACACGCATCTCCTCCAGTACCATGCACTATGGACTAGCTATCAGACTGTCTGCAGCTAGTATGTGTCTTGCTGGAACACCTTGCAGGGTGCAGTGGCTGGAGGCTTGTTGCTGGAGAATGTCAGATAGTGGTGGGGGACAGCTGTGCATTGCCAGGCCTACTGTCTGTATGCTATTGCTTTATGGATGTGTACAGCTCTGCATTGCCTGCCCTGTAGGGTGTCTGTTCCCCAGCAGGACTGGGGTTGATGGTCCCCTCTACTGCCACCATTGCAGGGAGGTAGAATATGGATCTGTTGGTGGGCACTCCTGTTTCCCACCCTGAGCCCCAGAGGGTGGGTTGTGTGGTGGTACATAATCCGCCTATGGGTCCAAACACCCCCTCTTCACCTACATCATGTAAGCATGGCACCAACACAGGATATGCACTATTCTGGGTGCATCATAGCCCATAAGGGCTAGACATGACTGAGAAATACAGAAGGACACAGATGTATCCTAGGTGTGTCTGCAGGAACTATCTATCACACACAGTAGCAATGATGAGAACCTGCAGCATGGTGTATTTCAGCCATGAAAGGTGCTGTGGACCTGGTGCTGGGCACCCCACCTCACCCTCAGGGTGAGCACAGTACCCGCACAATGTGACGGTCTGTGGCTACTCTGTGCCAGTACCACACACGGTCAGTTTCCCCTACCAGGCCGAGGTGCTGTGGGGGTGCATACCCCATCTTGTGCCCATCTGTCAACTGCTGATTTGCATGTGCAGTGCATCATGGGTACGGGTGGGTTAACCCTATCCTGGTAACCACAGCAGACAGTTTGTGTGGTGACATGCAGTCCTTCTGCAGCCAGCCAGGGGTTTGTTGGCAGCTGTAGCCCACTGGTTACTTCACTGCCTGTGAAGCCAGAGGTTCAAACCAATGGTGGGGTTATTTGACAGGGCTGTCTGAGGCATTGTCTATTTTTAATGTACATTAGGACTGCCAGCAAAAACACCCTCAGAGTACTGTAACCTTAAGGTGCCTCATAAGGAGCCTTCTAGGGCGCCCTATAAGGTGCCTTATAAGGTGTCCTATAGGGGACATTATAGGGTGCCTTGGCGGACAGTGCACTTTATAATGTGCCCTATGGAGTGCATTATGAGGTGCCTTATGCGGCACCTTAGGTTACGCCACCGTGAGGGAGTGTTTGCTGGCAGCACTAATTAAAACAAAAGTAAAATGCCTCAAAAAGCACTACTTAAATGTAAAGGGTGATGCCTCAGCCAGCCTTATGCATTAGGCACACTGGGGGATCGAACTCATGACCCCTGTACCATCAGTCAGTGTAGTAACCATTGTGCTACTTCTATGTTTGAATGTCTGCGCATCTACTTAAGATTATCGCTCGTTAACGTGCTTAGCGGCGTTTCGCGCGATAATCCCGTTTTGCTACGTTAAGACCGAAACGCCCGCTCCTTTTACGGCATCCTGCACACTATCGCCGGGCGCACGTTAAGACGGTTTAGTAAACATACCCCTTAGTGTTTTACATTGAACAGGATATTGAACTTGGGTTAAGGGGAGATAATGTGCATCAAAGGATGTAGTAAAAGCTGTTAGTGTAGTTGCTTTGAAAATGGGACATAAAAAAGGTTCAGCAGTTCTTGAGTGAGAAGCCAGTGGCATACTCTGCCTTCCTCCTTACTCTCTTTATTTAGGATTCCCAGGTGTCCTTTGTTGTCACTTTTATTCTCCCCCCCCCCCCCCTTTTACTCATAGTGATGTTATTGTTTTTTTTCTTGTTTCTGGTTAGCAGGCAGGCCTACTAGGTCTATATGGCAGCAATGAGGCATCTCCATTTATGAGCCTTGGGCAGGGATCACACCCTGGGCAAGTGAGAGCAACCTCTGAGCCTCCTGCATGAGTTACAGCTCCCTTCTGCTCTCCATCTCCATCCCTTCCCTCCTATCTTCTTCTAGAGGGTCTTTCTTCTCCTTCTACTCCTCCCCCCATGCTTCGTCCAGTATAGCCCCACCAGGGTGGAAGATGCCAATGTGTGCCAGAGGAACAGAAACCATCCTCTCCCTTCCTTGTAGCTTTGCAAATGATTTTATTTCTTTAATTTCTGTTTTTCCATAGCCAGGAGCACCAGGCTCCTGGCTTCCAGTTGATGTCTAAATTATGCCTATTTTATAAAGACAGGTAGGCACTTACTTCTCTTCATAAAATACTAACATAAGTAGCAAAGACACGCCTTAAACTATGGTACGATCACTTACGCTAGCCGTAGAGCTGGTATAAATGAACATGCCTATATTTTGCAAGTACATGCATAAGTATTTTATAATGAACACATGTACTTGCCTTCACTGCCCACACTCCACCCCACACAAGCTCACAGTGAAAGTATGCACCATACAATCATTTTACACTAGTAGGTATTTTATAAGAGGCCACTTGCATGTGCAAATGGCTATAATACCGGCACTTACGCATGTTGTTAGTGCCTATTAATTGGTACCTCCTTTAAGTTACCCGCCATAATGGATAAAATAAATATTTCAATTCCTCACCAGTCATTATTTCATCCAATAATAGCGCTGTTTGTATTAACTCGCTTTTCCAGTAGTAGCTCAATAAAACCAGTTGTACATTAGCGTTCATCCAAAACTGCAGCCTTGTCACAGGTAGGGTCCTTTTCAAAACTATTATTGCCAGTGGAGCAATGCTTTTATGAAATTGATTACATGATATATACTATGCTGAAAATGAAAGACAAAGAAGAAATGGTGTTGCATTTATAAATAAGAAAAAACTTGTAAGAACTGTAATGAAATACAATGCAATCAGTGAATGCTTAATTTCTATTTGTATATGACAATGGTGTAAATTCCACCCAAGCAACCCCTGCAATGCGACCCACACAGTGACGGTGAAGGCAAAGTGGCAAACTTCATTTAAAATGCCGCACTGCTTTCCTCTCCTCTTTTTTCTCCACTGAAGTTTTCAAGCCCAGCAGAAGGAAACGACAACCGTCCTGTCTGAAATCTTCAATAGTGAGAGGAGTGGGAGGTGATTTGCAGGGGGGACCCTCCTCCTTAACCAGTGGGAGCCCCCATTAGAACTTATGGCACGGATCTATGAGGATTTCTCATCAACCCATCTATGTGCTAACAAGAGAAGCAGAAAATCGGTTGATCAGTTCTATGAAGAAGTACAAGTTGAAATTGGCAGAACATGCAAACAAGATATCCTGACAGTCATGGGCAACTGGGAAGAGAAAGCTGGAAACAAAGAAGGCAAAGTGGTTGGAAAATATGAGTTTTATAACTAACAAGCTGGAGAAAGACTCATGGGGTATACAGGCCAAAAACCTTTGTTTCATATCATTTCATTTTTATAGATTATTTTTTTTTGTTTCGTATCATTTTCCATCAATAGTGCACCCTATTGCACAATAGCTTACAGTATTTTGAAAATGACCCTCAATAGTGCATGCTATTGTGCAATAGGGTGCACTATTGATGAGAACTAGGAAATGACAACAATTTCAACATTTCCAGCTTCATTCAGGTCACTGCTTTCACTTGAAATGAAAGCACATCCCTAAAGTCTGATAGAATTCTGTAAGACCAACAATCAATTCATCTCGAACACCTTTTTCCAGCAATAGATGAGGTGACTGTACACATTGACTTTGCCCAATGGAATGTAAAAAATTCAAATTGACTACAACGATGGAAAAGCCCAGTACCATAAGCAAAGACAAAACCTGGAACTGACTGTGGTACAGATCACCAGCGCCTGGTATTCAAACTGAAACCTAAGCTAAAAAAGGGCAAGTCACTCATGAATGCAGTAAAGTGTGTTCTCGAAAATATACCATCAGAATGTCAAGACTGCCTGCAAAATCGATTCACTGCTCCTAAGTTAGGTCCTAAATTTGTGCTCTATTTTCAATCAAGCATAGGAGCCTAAGTTTGCTGCAGAAAATTCACCTGAATTTAGGGGCTTAAAAATTATGATCCTCCATTTCTGAGCCAAATCTAGGAGCCTAGTACTAAAAATCAATACTGAGCTCCTAACTTTTTTTTTCCTGTTTCCTAAATCCACTCTCGTTGCTACCCACTTTTTTTTGCTTTTAAATGTAAGAGTTGAATGAAACTGAGCAGAAATTTAGGAACTCAGCCCTAGTACATTTTTACAGGGGACAATTTGGGAGCACAACTCTCAAAGTTAGAAAAAGAAACCCTTCAAATTCAGCTTCATCATTCTCTCCCCCCCCAACCAAAACACACCTGGAACACATCTCCTCTAAATGCATGTAAAAGTATAACCTTGATTCACTTTAGCCAGATTGAATGAGCGCAATTTTCCCTGATTTACCCACATAAAGAGCTTTGAAACTTGCCCTCCTTGTGACTATGGTGCTAACAATGATTTTATCATGCCCTGTGGTGCCTTTCCCCTTACATGTTTAGCCGTATTTAGAAACACTTTAATGCATATTCCTCCACAGTGTTTCCTGCCTAAATAAGATAGGCAAACGTTTAACAATGCCATTCAGTATATGACTCAACAATAATTAGCAATTTCACTTTAAAAACTTAAAGCTCTCTCCTGATATCATGTTTTGCCCCTGGATATTTTGAATATTCATCAGCACACAGAACTGAGGTCTGAACACTATTCATTATAAAAGCAGTTGGACATTTACTACCCCCGGGCATATAAGGAAATGCAAGAAGGGAGTTTTGGACAGTGACTGATAAACTGTGCTTGGTGCTGGAAAAATCTTACTTTCCGCAGCTGTCTGGAAAACCATACTTAGGCAGATGATTGATACTGTTTTGCAACATAAGCCTGCAATAGCAGATGATTTGCAGTGTTGTATTTTTTTCCATTTAGCTATTAAATTATTATGTTCTGTAAGCTAGTTAACTAGATAGCAATTTTGCACAAAAAAGGAATCAGCTTAAATGGTTCCCTGCATCCTAAGGGTTCTTTTTCTTTCCATTCAAATGACTTCAAGTTAATAGTTCACACTCTGTTTTGTAATACTGATGAATTGTTGTGGTTTCTAGCAGATTTATAGTTTTTCTAAAGTTAAGAAAGCTCGCTGCCCCCCCCCCCCCCAAGACATAGCATTGCCTAATAGACATACATGGTATACTTCCTATTTGACTTCCATAAGTTTATTAGAAAAATAACTTTTTTTGCAATTTTCTTCCTTGCTTAATTTGTATACAGGAAGATCAATAATCAAAGACATTTCCACAATATACCAAATGATTAGCCTCATTTACTTTTTTAATTTTTAAAAAATTTGCTGTTTCACCATACAAATTCTCATAACCTATTGCTCCATTGCAATTAATAAAACAAAAAAAAAAAACAATACACGCCAATGTTCACCTAAACTACACATCTTAGGTTCCAGAGGGGCCACAAAAGAAAAATAAAGGAAAAGAAGTATCTAGATCTACTTATAGCATACTGCTGTATATTACATCCTAATCTAGATTAGTGGACTAGCACAAAACATTGAGGAGGAACCCTTATCTGAAAGAAAATACTGTAAATGTAGTGGGTCCAAAAGAAAAACTGTTCCCATGATATTCAAAGATGTATTTACAGAGACACCTAAAAAAGAAAAGGCAGCCCCTACAGCAACCAGCAATGGCTTGAGTTGGAGGAAAGTTTTCCTTAGGTTGCCTTAGACACTTAGGAAAACATAATTACTTTTTGAAAGAAACATCTTGAAATAATTTCTTAAATTAATAGATTTATCAGACACAGAGTACAACATAACCAAGGTGGCTCTAGGTGTCGTATTATCACTGGAAGACTCCAGGAAAACAAATCTAAACTGTCTGCGGACACTTCATCATGCTCCTGGCCTCCTCATCAATGGTGGATAAAATGTTTTGAAGACTGCAATTTCTTCAGATTTAACTTTAAGGTGTCTCTCAAATACATACTCCATAGTTTATGAAGAGCTAAGCAAGATCTTGAAAATATACCACTGAAACTGAAATACTGTCTGCGAAATCGATTAATGCTTTGGATACAAAGGACAGAGCATCAGAAGAGTTATGTGATATCAAGAATGCTGTGCACAAAGAAAGTGAAAAGAATTGGAATGCTACAAGATGCTCAAGGATCTATGTTGAATGATACTGAGAAGATCAATAAAAGGTGGAAAGAATATATGGAGTTATTATACCACAAAGATTAAGTGGACCAACAGCTGTTTCACTCTGTACCTTATGATCAGGAATCATTGCTGATGAAAGAAGAAATTGAAGCAGCATTGAAAGCCTTATGAAAGAACAAAGCACCAGGCATTGATGGCATTCCCAATGAATTATTACAGCAAGGCTCTGCCAGGAAATTTGGAAGACAATATCATGGCCAACTGACTGGAAAAGATCTGTGTTGATACCAATACTGAAGAAAGGTGACCTGACTGACTCTGGAAATTATTGCACAATCGCTTTGATCCCACATGCCAGCAAGATTCTACTCAAGATCATTCAGCAGAGACTACAATCATACCTGGAACGAGAACTGCCTGAAGTGCAAGAAGGGTTCAGGAAAGGGCAAGGAACGAGAGACAACATTGAGGATGTGAGATGGATTCTTGAGAAGACAAAAGAATATCAAAAAGATATTCATATGTGTTTTATTAACTACAGCAAGGCTTGTGACTTTGTAAACCATGAGAAACTCTGGGCCACATTAAGAAGCATGAATATACCAGAACACATGTTAGTTCTCTTACACAACCTTTACACTGATTAAGAAACAACAGTTCAAATGGAACAAGGAGAAACAGAATGTATTAAAATCAGCAAAGGTGTATGACAAGGCTGCGTATTTTCTTCCTACCTGTTTAATTCATATGCAGAACAAATCAGCAGAGAAGCAGGCCTGTATGAAGACAACAGAGGTGTGAAGATTGGTGGAAGACTCATCAACCACCTTCGCTATGCTGATGATACCACATTACTGAATGAAAGTGAAGATGATCTGAAACATTTGCTTCTCAAGATCAAGGACACAGTCTTAAAATGGGCCTGCATCTTAACGTTAAGAAGGCAAAGATCCTGACAACTAGCAAAAACAATAAATTCATAATTAATGAAGAAGAAATTGAAATAGTTGACAACTTTAACTTACTTGGATCAATAACACAGGTACACTACCAAAAAACTGTCTCCAGTTTTGCAACTGATTCCTATAGATTTTGGGGTGCTGAATCCAGGAAAAATAGCCAAAATGTTCCATCACGTCACATTTTCTTGCAAAATTAGATTTCTTACCCATATAAGGAATGTTCACATAATTTCTTTTTAGCCAACTGCAGTTTATTTTCTTGGCCCAAAATAGAAGTTGTAATGGTTAACTAACTAGAAACACTCCCTCATGATATTTTAGAGTGTTTTGTATTCATTTTATACATTAACAGGACAATTGGGAGGCGGGGGGCTAAATCCAGTACTCGCGCTGGCGCATGTTCTTTCCTGTTCGCCTCGCCTCGTTCGCTCGCTCAAACACGGTGGTTGCGACATGAACGTTCCTGTCAAATTTCAGTTTCTTGCAAGTTCATTATTACCTTTTGTTTGCTCAGTCGTAATCCAGCTTTATTCCGAAGTGGTTCACTACAGTTGTAGTTTGCAGTGCTGTGTATTTGTGATGGCTCACAGAGCCAGAGGTTGCGTCAACTCTCTGGACAGTTTTTGTTTTATTTATGGGGAATATACCGTGAAAAAGCGGCAGAGGAACATTTCTGCATTTATTAAAAAAGTATATTTCGCCTATTTCGGTTTGAAGTTAGGCGATCAAGACAAACCGTGGGCTCCTCACAAAGTGTGCAAGACATGTGAGGAAGATCTACGCTTATGGATGAAAGGTAAAAAACAAGCATTTCGTTTCGGAATACCTATGATGTGGCGTGAACAAAGAGACCACAGCAGTGACTGCTATTTTTGCTCTTGCATTGTGAAGGGATACAACTTAAAAAATAAGAACTTAATAAGTTACCCCAACCTTCCCTCAGCAATTAGGCCTATGCCTCATAGCAACGAAGTACCTGTGCCTGAACCACCAAAATCTTTGGATCATATTTGTGTGGACGGTTCTGATCATGATGAGACTCATCAGATGGCTTTTCCCGATGAGTCCAGTACTTCCGAGTTTGAAACTGAACCAGATCCGAAACCTGAACTTTTCTCTCAAGCTGAATTGAATGATTTAGTCTGGGATTTAGGACTCCCAAAAGATGCTGCCCAACTGCTAGGTTCTCGGCTTAAACAGAAAAATCTATTGTCACCAGGAACAACTTTTTATTGGTACCGCAACCGCGAGACACAATTTTTGAAGTATTTCAGCAAAGAGGAAGATTTGGTATTTTGCAACGATATATACGGAGTGATGGAAAAGTTTAAACTCAAGTATGATCCTGCTGAATGGCGGCTGTTCATTGATTCGTCAAAAGACAGCATAAAAGGTGTTCTTCTTCATAATGGCAACACATTCGCTTCAGTTCCTATTGCTCACTCTGTTATTCTCCAAAGAAAAATACGAGAATTTGGCCCTGATTCTTCAGAAGATTCGTTATGATGAGCATAAGTGGATGATTTGTGGAGACTTTAAAATTCTATCCATGCTATTAGGGCAGCAATCCGGTTTCACCAAATATCCCTGCTTCCTTTGCTTGTGGGATAGCCGGGCCCACGACCTACACTGGGGGAAAAAAGACTGGCCAATTCGGGAGTATTTGAGACCCGGTGAGAAAAATGTTCTTCATGAGAGCTTGGTACCTCGTGATAAAATTCTATTACCACCTCTCCACATTAAGTTGGGTCTCATTAAGCAATTCATCAAGTCCCTTCCAAAAGATGGTGAGTGCTTTCGGTACCTTTGCTCAAAGTTCCCCCAACTTTCTGAAGCAAAGCTAAAGGAAGGAGTGTTTGTTGGCCCTGATATAAGGAAACTAATTTCAGATGGAGCATTCGCTGAAACGATGTCTGAGAAGGAAAAAGAAGCCTGGGATTCCTTCAAGGATGTTGTTCTCAAATTCTTGGGGAACAGGCGGGATGAGAACTATAAGGATATTGTTGCCAGGATGCTCAATGCCTTCAAAGAACAAGGCTGTAACATGAGCCTGAAAGTCCATTTCTTGCACTCCCATGTGAACTACTTTCCCGAAAACTTGGGGGCGTACAGTGAAGAACAAGGTGAAAGGTTTCACCAGGACATCAAGGACACAGAGAGAAGGTACCAAGGAAGATGGAACACCACTATGATGGCTGATTTCTGCTGGTTGCTGCTGCGGGAAACCCCAGATGAAAAATACGCCAAGCAGCGCACCAAGAGAAGCATTCGGGGGAAGAAGAAACGGGCCCACCAGGAGATTGATTGACCCAAGAATGACTTTAAAATCTAAACTGTGTTGACAAATATCGTGTTTTTACTAAACTTTGAAATAAAAATTTGCTAGTTATTACCACAGTGTCGGATCTCATTTATTAGAATTTTATTTTCACACCATCGGGTGTTTGTCTTCATGTATTGCAATGGTGCGGTTTGCGTTTTCTATTCTTACATACATACCTGTACAACATTTTTTGCACATTTCTTTGCTTTGCTTTGTGTCTAACCTCGCTCTTATATGCTCAATGTTTGTGCACATGTATGTGGCTGTTTTAAGTGCAGACAATTTTGCTACCATCACAGTGTGTTTTGTTGACATTACTCTATTCTTATGTGCTGCCTTGTTACAATTTTCTTTATTCTTATTTGAATAACTACTAAACAATTAGTATAAAGAATTCATCCAAGAAACTTTTATCTCGATCGCACTCAATCTGAAACGTTCACCTCAAACTGCTAACCCAATGGAGCAAAAAATCTGTACGTGATGGAGCAAATTGGTTACCAGATTTGGATTCAGCGCACCAAAAAACGTAAAAATCAATCGAAACATTAGAGGCAGTTTAAAAAAAAATTTTTTTAGTGTACCTGTGTAATCAATAAAGAAAGGACAAGCAGTCAAGAAATCTGACGATGCGTTGCTCTTGGCAGAATGGCTATGAAGACCCTAGTCAAGATCCTTGAGAGCAGAGATGTCTCTCTCCAAACATAGATTCAACATGTTCAAGCCATGGTGTTTTCAATAACATCATATGGATGTGAAAGTTGGACAGTGAAAAAGATAGACAGGAAGAAAATTGATGCCTTTGAATTATGGTGCTGGCGAGGAATACTGTATATATCATGGACTGCCCAAAGAACAAGCTAGTCAGTACTAGAGGAGAGCAAATCTAAGCTTTCCTAAGAAACTCAGATGACAAGACTTCAACTTTCATACTTTGGACACATCATGAGAAGAGAGAAATTGTTGGAGAAAGACATAATGCTTGGAAAGGTAGAAGGTCAACGCAAAAGAGGAAGGCCGGCAATGAGATGGACTGATACAATAACAGGAGCTATGCGTGCCACTCTTTAAATAATGAGTCGCCTGACTGAAGATTGTACACAGTTTAGGTCAATTATCCAGAGGGTCGCCATGAGTTGATACTGACTCGATGGCACTTAACAAGAGACTCTGAAAATTGTTCAGAAACACAGAGAAGCTAAAGCCAGGAGAGAAAGAGGGGTAATAATTGAAGTTAACAGAAATTTTGAATGTGCAGTGAGATGAGACAAAGAGAACTACTACAATGACACATGCAAGGAAATAGAATCAGAAACTATTAGAGGAAGAACAAGATCAGCTTTCCTAAAGCTGTAAGAGTTAGAGAAAATTCCAACCTTAAATTGGAACGCCAAAAGATGCTAAAGGATCCATGCAGAATGATGCTGAGTAAATTATAAAGAGATAGAACAAATATATTATGTCAGTATACCATAAAGATCCATATCAAATCCAAAATCCTAGGACTCAACAGAACACCACCCACCCCCACAAGTCCAAAAATATATTTGGTAGGTTCCAAATCAACTTCCTCAAAATTATTTTTGTCAGACTATGACCTACAGGTAGGGGAACAGACCATAACTAGAGAGTTGCATCCTTTTACTGTAATCACTTACAGTAAATCCTTTGTTTCAAAAGTCATCAAATCAATCAAATTTCACTTAACTGAAGGAACTGGCGGTCCATACAGTAAGTGAACCAATGACACAGTCCTGCGTTTCGGGTTTCAACATTTATAAACCCTGCTTCAAGTTTCCAGGTCTGGTTCCCTACCTGGAGATTATACCATAAAGAACAAGCAGATCAACAGCTGTTTCAACCTGTCCCTTATGATTAAGAACCATTGGTGAAGAAACAAGTTGAAGCTGCACTGAAACATTATCAAAAGAACAAAGCACCAGGCATTGATGGCATTCCCACTGAAGTATTGCAATAATCAAATGCATCTGTTACAATTCTGGCAGGACATTTGGAAGATAACATCATAGTCAACTGAATGAAAAAGATCTCTGTTCATATCAATACAGAAGAAAGGTGATACGACTCTCTATAGCAGTTATTACACAATTGCTCCGATCCCACAGGCCCCAAAGATTCTGCTCAAGATCATTCAGTGGAAACTACAACCATTTCTGGAATGAGAACTGCCTGAAGTGCAAACAGGTTTCAGGAAAGGAACAAGAGATAATATTGCAGATGTGAGATGGATCCTTGAAAAGAAAAAGAATTCCAAAAGGATATCTACATTTATTGAATACATCAAGGCCTTTGATTGTGTAAATCATGAAAAACTCAGGCCACATTAAGACGCATGTTAGTTCTCATATACAGCCTTGACATTGCTCAAGAAGCTATAGTTCAAATGGAACAAAGAGAAACAGAATGTCTAAAATTGGCAAAGCGTACGACAAGGCTGCATACTTTCCTGATATCTGTTTAATTTATATGCAGAACAAATTATCAGAGAAACGAAGTATGAAGAGTGGGGTAAGATTCAACAACAAGCTTCGCTATGCTGATGATGCCACATTACTAGCTGAAAGTGAAAATGATCTGAAATATCTGCTTGTCAAGATCAGAGAACATAGACTTAAAATGGGACACTTTAGGGTCTTAATTGACTATGAGTGGGATATGAAGAACCAGTGAATAAATGAATAAATAAAATAGACCCAACCCTAAGGTGAAGAGGACAAGGACCCTGATAACTGGCAAAATCAATAATGTCATCCTTGATAAAAGAAAAATAATAGACAACTTTAATCTGCTTGGATCAATATGGAACTGAAAAGTAGCGAAGAAATCCAACAACACATTGCTCTTTGTATAACAGCTCTGAAGGGCCTAGAGAAGATTTTCAAGTGCAGAGATGTATCTCTGCATGAAAAGATTCAACTTGTTGAACTTGTTCAAGCTATGGTATTTTCAATAATGTCATAAGGATGCAAAGGTTTG
Organism: Ichthyophis bannanicus; assembly: GCA_033557465.1. Classification (NCBI taxonomy): domain Eukaryota; kingdom Metazoa; phylum Chordata; class Amphibia; order Gymnophiona; family Ichthyophiidae; genus Ichthyophis; species Ichthyophis bannanicus. The sequence continues at coordinate 234,216,149 of CM066043.1, read as the reverse complement.
ACAGTGAAAAAGAAAGACAGGAAGAAAATCAGTGTTGAAGAATACTGTGTATACAATGGACTATCTGAAGAACAAACAAATTGGTTCTAGAGGCTATCAAACTTAAGCTTTCCTTAGGAGTTCAAATGGCAAAACTTTAATTTTCTTACTTTGGATACATCATGTACAGAGAAAGATCGTTAGAGAAAGATATCATGCTTGGCAAGGTTGAAGGCCAACATAAATAAGGAAGACCAGCAATGTGATGGATCGATACAATAACAGCAGCTATGATGCCACTTTATTAACAATTATCTGCCTGACTGAAGACTGAACACAGTTTAGGACAATTGTTCACAGGGCCGCTATGAGTCGATACTGACTTGGCGGCACTTAGCAGTCTAGTTTTAGGAAAATTGAGTCTTAGATTTTCGATCCTATCCATGTTTTCCAGGGCTTCTGGTTTTAAATGAAAATGTAAATTATCCTTAATAAAAGCTGTTCTAGTTCTCTGAGCCATGGACATTTGGGACCATACAGAACCCACTTTTTGCTTCCAGTCTGCTCTCATGTTCACCCAGCTTGGCCACCTTTGTTTTGCAAATTCCAAAATCTTGGAAACAGTATCAGGTAGAGCAAATTCAGTTCACACCACTGCTTCCCAAGTGTCCTCAAGGGTTATTTTCTTGGAACTGGACAGCCCTTGTCCTGCAGCCTGTAGGCCTGGGAGCACTACAGGTATGGGAACCAAAGTACTGATAAAAATCTCGCCTGAGCCCCTGGCCTGGCACTCTGCTCCTGGCTATACAATTGCTAAACCGATTGTGAAAGCCTGTTTTGTCGACTCAGAGGCAGTTCCAAATGATCAATTCACGCTAGAGTTGCCAACTGGCCATTTTGAAGCCGACCTGGCTGGTTTTTGAAAGTTAAAACTGGCTATGTGTTAAAAGTCATTTTTTTTGGAGGGAACAACCTGCGTGAGCTGCTGTCATTGCTGCTGCTGCTACCGCCATCGCCACTTTTCCCAGGTCTGTGGCTTCGGCAGCATCAGTCACCCCATTGCCTCCCCCAGCAGCCCAAGCTGCAGCTTAAAAAACCCCAAACAAACGCTCTGTGTCCCGATTTCAACATGCTTGTCTCTGTCAGTTACTTCCCCTTCTGATGAATACTGTGGCATCGGCACCTTAAAAAAGGAAATTTTAAAAACCCAAGCAAAAGGACAGGGTCCCGATTCTAGCGCGCTTGTTTCTGCCGGTCCCGCCTCCTTTGTTGCGGAAGTATTCATCAGAAGAGGATGTGACCAGCAGAGAGAAGTGTGTGGAATTTGGACCCCTGCCCTTGGTAGTTTGGGGGTAAGATGGGAAAGCCAAGCAGCCGTGGGGAGAGGGGCCAGAGGTGGAGAGTATGTGCTGGACACAGGGTGGAGGGGGACAGATACTGCACAAGGGGGGGGGGGCAGGGGGACAGGTGCTGGATGCTGAGGCCAGAGGAAAGATACTGGATGTGGGGGGAGAATGGGGGGAGAAAGGTAGATAGTGACTGCAGGGGGGAGGCAGAGGCAACTGCCGGCCATGGCATGAGGGGGCAGGGGGCTGAAGGTTGCTAGAGGAAGGTTTGAGAACAGATGCTAGGCATGAGGGGGAATAAGGAAAAAAGGGCAGATGATGGGGGGACATAGGAGTAAAAGGCAGATGTGGGGCATGGAGATGGGGGAGGTGGGGCATGGAGATGGGGGAGGTAGGGCAGGGAGATGGGGGAGAAGGGGCAGATGCAGGGCATGGAGGAGATGGGGCAAATGCAGAGCATGGGGGAGAAGGGGGAGAAGGGGCAGATGTAGGGCATGAAGGAGATGGGGGAAGAAAAGGCAGACTGTGGAGAGATGATGGATATGGGGAGGATAGGTTTAGGAACCCAGAGGAGAGATGCTGGATATGAGGGGAGAGAGAGGAAGAGTGTTAGTTAGTTAGAGACTGGAAAATGAGAGCTGGGGTAGGAGAGAGAGAGGGAATGGGAGTGTTGGGGTGAGGGAAAAGATGGAAAGCTGCAACTAAATACAGTAAAAGAAAAAAAAGTAAAATTGAGAAGTGGTTGGTAAGAAGGATAAGTGAAATTTGAATAGAGAGGCAGAAAAATAATCCAAGGATAACTGAAAAGAAGAAATCGGTGTTAGAGACTAAGGAAATGAAGGCAGGAGGAGAGAGAAGATATGACAAATGAATAGGAGATCATGAAAAGAGTGGTACGAGAAGACAGAGGAAACGAGCCAACAGAGACCTAGACCAAAAACAATTAAAAAACGAAATGACCCAACATCAAATGTAGAAAAACAGAATTCTATTTTCTATTCAGTAAATGAGTATGTCAGTTTTTGGAGTGTACATTTGTCAGGACTGGTGTTAGACATGGCTGGGGCACAACCCAGGCAAAAATTTGGAGGGGATCCTATACCCTATTAATAAGCTGTTCCTTCTCCAGCATCACACTGGTTTGGGTGCCTTCTGTGTCTTGTGGGTCTAGAACAATTGCCCTAGTTACAGTCCTCCTAATGCCAGTTCTGAAATCTGCTATCTTTTTTTTTGTGTGCATTGCATGCAGGATCTGGCTTTTTGAAGCTTCAGTTTCACTTTTGTGTACGTATCTTCTATTTTCATATTTTGGTAACTTATTTTTCATTTGGTGAAGGTCTATCTCTGTTCTACATGTGTGACTAAGGCTAGGAATTCCAGAATTGCCAAGTTACCTAGTTCCAGGAGTGAGATTTTTGGCCAATTCTGGTTTAAAATTGGTCTTGCAATGCAGTATGGTATTTGTAGTCCCTGATTTTGTCAATTAAAATCAGTGCTGCTGATCCCATAATGCATCAGAATGGACTTTCAATTACTGGATAACATACATACAATTTACTACTACTAGTAAGCATTTGTATAGTGCTACAAGATGTACGCAGCACTGCATAGACATGTAAGACACGGTCCCTGCTCATCAGAGCTAACAATCTAATCAAGACAGACAACACAAGGGAAACACAAGGAGATCAGGTGAGTGAAGATCCGAAAGCGGCAGCGAAGAGGTGAGTTTTCAGCCTGGATTTGAAAAGGGTCAGAGAAGGCACCTGACGTACAGTTCAGGTAGTTTGTTCCAGGCGTAAGGTGTAGCAAGGTGAAAGGAGCGAAATCTGAAGTTAGAATTAGAAGAGAAGGGCACAAATAGAAGTAATTTGCCAGAAGAGCGGAGTTCCTGAGGAGGGGTGTAGGGAGAGATAAGAGAGGAAAGGTAGTGAGGAGCTCCAGAGTGAATGCACTTATAGGTCAGCAGGAGAAGTTTGAACTGGATGTGGAAACGGATAGGGAGCCAATGAAGTGACCTGAGAAGAGGAGTAATATGGGCGTGACGAGGCTGGCGGAAGATTAGTCACGCAGCAGCGTGTTGAACAGATTGAAGGGGAGAGAGATGATTCAAAGGGAGATCAGCAAGGAGCAGGTTACAATAGTCAAGACGGGAGGTGATTAAGGAGTGGATAAGTCTTAGTAGTGTGTTCAAAAAGGAATGGGCGGATTTTGTTGATGTTATAGAAAAAGAAACGGCGGGTCTTAGCTATCAGATGGATGTGTGTGGAGAAGTAGAGAGAGAAGTCAAAGACAACCCCAAGGTTGCGAGCTGAGGAAACAGGGAGGAGTAGAGAGTTATTCAGAGACTGAGAAAGGAGGAAGAGGAGAGGAGGTTTTAGGGGGAAAAATAAGAAGCTCAGTTTTGGCCATGTTGAATTTCAAGCGACAGTGAGACATCCAAGCCGCAATGTCAGAAAGGCAGGCAGAGATCCGGGTCTGGATTGCTGGAGAGATTTCAGGTGTAGAGAGGTAGATCTGGGAGTCATCAGCATAAAGATGGTGCTGAAAGCCATGGGAAGAGATGAGCGCACTAAGGGACTGGGTATAGAGAAGGAAAAGGAGTGGACCCAAGACAGATCTTTGGAGTACACCAACTGAGAGCAGAATAGCAGCAGAGGAGGATCCACCAGAACAAACACTGAAAGAGTGATGGGAGAAATAAGAGGAGAACCAGGATAGTACAGAGCCCTTAAAACCAAGTGAGGACAGGGTATCAAGGAGAATGTGGGTGTCAACAGTATCAAAAGCAGCAGAGAAGTCAAGAAGGATGAAGACAGAGTAAAGGCTCTTGTATTTTGCCAGGAACAAGTCACTGGAGACTTTGGCAAGAACCGTTTCAGTAGAGTGTAAAAGACAAAAGCCAGATTGTAAGGGATCCAGGAGGGCTTGAGAGGAGAGAAAGTCAAGGCAACAGTGGTGAACTGCACATTCAAGTACTTTAAAAACGAAGGGGAGGAGGGAGATGGGTCAATAATTAGAAGGACAGGTGGGATCAAGTGAGGGTTTCTTGAGGAGAAGTGTAACTACAGCATGCTTGAAGGCTGCAGGGACAGCTGCAGTGGAGAGCGATAGGTTGAGAATATGAAAGATGGAAGGGACAACAGTGGAGGAGGTGAGGCTTAGGAGATGGGTGGGAATAGGATTGGAGCAGCAGGTAATGAGTTTGGAGGAAGAAAGAAGGTGTGCAGTTTCCTCTTCAGAGATCACAGAAAAGGAAGAGAGGGTAGCAGAGTAGAGGGGGAAAGTTGGGAGTGAAGAGGGGGAGGAGGGGAAGTAGCTGACTTTGTGGGGAATTGGAGGGTGATCTTGTGGATTATGTCATGGAAATAGTCAACCAGGGCTTTGGCAGAAAGGGAGGGAGGGGTCGGAGGCGGAGGCACCTTGAGGAGAGAGCTGAGAGTAGTACATAAGAACATAAGATATGCCATACTGGGTCAGACCAAGGTCCATCAAGCCCAGTATTCTGTTTCCAACAGTGGTCAATCTAGGTCATACGTACCTAGCAGTATCCCCAAGAGACACAGGTTCCACAATGCTTGTACTGGGTCAAGCATTGATAATCAGTAAAGAGATGGTGAGGGTCAGAGGCAAGAGAGTTAGTCAGATGGACATAATAGTCTTGTTTGGAAAGTGCTATGGCTGACTGGAAAGAGACAAACATGAATTTGAAGTGTAGAAAGTCTGCAAGGGAGCAGAATTTGAGCCAAGCACGCTCAACTGAATGGGCACAGGAACATAGATAGTGAGTAGTGGATGAAAGCCAGGGCTGGGGTGCAGTACACCTCACAGGATGTGACATGGGTGGAGCAACAGTATCCAGAGCAGAGGAGAGTGCAGCATTATAGGTAATTACTGCTTCATCAACAGACTCATATGACATAGTGGAGGAAAGAGATGATGAAGCAGTGGAGGAGAGAACCAAAGGGTCAATAGCATGAAGATTTCTAAAGAGGTTGGAGGAGACAGGATGAGGTTGAGGCAATGAAGAGTGAAGCTTAGTAGGTGATAATCAGACAAGGGAAGAACTGAGGTACAGAAGTTTGAGGGTAAGCAATTGGAGAAAAATACAAGTGGCCATGCTGTTGAGTGGGGGCAGTAGAGCAAAGCTGGAGGTCGAATGAGGTGGTAAAGGAAAGGAGTTGTAAAGCATAAGGGTCAGAGGGGTTATCAACACAAATGTTAAAATCCCCAAGAATAAGAGTGGGGGAAGAGGAATCCAGAAAGAAGGAAAGCCACGAGTCAAAGTCAGTGAGAAAGGTAGAAGTAAACTTGTCAGGAGGTCGATAAATAACAGCTACCCATAGAGGTAGTGGAGTGAAAAGGCGAATGGGGTGGACTTCAAAGGAGTGAGACTGATGCAGCAGGAGGGGTTGGAATTGGCAGGAAGGAGAAAGAAGAAGCCCAACACCACCACCACGGCCAGTGGGATGAGGCATGTGGGAGAACTGATAACCACCATGACAGAGAACAGGGGCAGATGCCGTGTCATTTGGGAGGAACCAGATCATAGTTAGAGCAAGAAGATGAAGAGCAGTAGAGATAAAGAGATCATGAGTAAAAGCAAGTTTATTTGAGATGGAGTGTGCGTTCCACAAGGCACATGAGAAAGGCATAGAGGAAGGAGAAAGGAGAGGGATATGAATAAGATTAGAGGTGTTGCGTGAAGATCTCATCTCAGAGTGTGACAAAAGTCTAGGGGGGGCCAGGGTTGGGGTTGATATCTCCGGATAAAGAAGGAAAAGGAGTAGAAGAGTGTGGGGCAGAGAGGAGACAGTAAGGTGGAAACGAGGGTGAGGTTGTCAGAGAGAGAGGAGATGACTGAATGAGAGGGAGAAAGTGGTGAAGCTCAAGAGCTGTTTATAGAGTAGAGGACAGAATGGAGGAGGCAGTGAGGATGGTAAAGGGAAGATAAGAAGGAGAGGAGTGAAGGTGTTGGTAGGAAGGGAGACAATTAGGGGGTATGAAGAATAGGAAAACAAAGTGATGAGGAGCCATAGAAGAGGGATGGAGAGGAGAACAGAGGCCAGAAAAATAGATAGGGGGGAGAGAGTCCACAGGGGATTAGATGCACCTGTGAAAAAGAGAGGTAATGAATAATTTATATTGTTTTCTGGTTATATCCATTAGTTATTGTTAAGTTTGATGCACATTGCTTACCTCTGTTGTATATAACATTACTTGTTCTAATTGTTCCCTGTACACTCACTTTGTACAGACACAGTGTTATAAAAAGTCACTAAATAAATAAATAAAATAAAATAAAGATGGTCAAAAATACAGGACTGGCTTAAAAGCTCACTCCTGGAACCGGATAACTAGATAACTCTGGTATTCTTTTAGCATACACTTTCTATTTAAGAATGTGTAGTAATCTGGCTTGTACAACTTTCCTAACAGATGTACTAATGTTTGAGGTCGCACTGCAATATTCACAGTGCTGCCTTTTCCTTATAGAGTCTTCGGGTGAGTTTTGGAAATTAGTACTGGCATGATAGATTTGTTATTGGCTCTGAAGGTAATATTTTGTATTAATTTCCAATAGACCTGGTGTTGTTGTTAAGTGCCGTCGAGTCAGTGTCGACTCATGGCGACCCTCTGGATAGTTGTCCTAAACTGTGTTCAGTCTTCAGTCAAGCTGCTCATTGTTGACAGACTGACACCCATAGCTGCTGCTATTGTATCAATCCATCTCATTGCTGGCATTTCTCTTTTGTGTTGACCTTCTACCTTGCCAAGCATGATGCCTTTCTCTAACGATCTCTCTCTTTGCATAACATGTCCAAAGTATGAAAGTCAAAGGGGTATGTTTACTAAACTCCGTTGCTGTGCGGGTCCCCGTTAGTGTGCGTGTGCCATATAAGGAGTGGGCGGTTCAGGCAGAAAAAAGAAAAAAACCCGACCGTAGGTGTGTGCGTCGCGCTAATGTGCGGGGCCCACATTAGCGCGTGGGAAGGCTAAGTGGGGCGATGCTGCATAACCAAACAACAGAGCCATAGTACAACGGTGAAGACACTGACCTATAGTGCAGGGGCCATGGGTTCAAACCCCCATTGCGCTCAACAAAAAAGATCAGCTGAGGCATCAACTTTTATGGGCAAAAGTGGTGTAGGAGGCATATTGATTATGGGCGGCAGAAGGTGGCGCACTCTTTTTTTATACGGCATGAGGCGGCGCACTGTTCATTGTGGGCGGCAGATGGCAGCGCGCTGTTAAGGTTGGGCGGCAGAGGGCGGCGCGCTGATAAAATTGGGCAACAGAAGGCGGCGAGCCGGTGGGCAGAAGGCGGCGCGCTGATGTGTGAGGGGGCAGCCCAATAGTGGGTGGGATAAGTGGCGCGCTGATGTGCAAATAGCAGGAATGGAGCCATAGCACAATGGTTAAGACACTGACCACTTGTGCAGGGACCAGGGGTTTAATCCCTCACAATGGCCAGTGAAAAAGGCTAGCTGAGGCAGTATGTTATATGGTGTGGAGTGCTGTAGGAGGCTTTTTAATTTTATTTTGTGATAACTACCAGCAAACGCACTCTCACAGCATATTAATATAAGGCGGCCCATAAGGCACATGTTACAGTGCACCGTCCGCCAAGGCACCCTAGAATGTCCCCTATAGGGCAGCATGTATGTTGCGACACAGGATAATGTATAGTGCACCCTATATGGCTGGCAACCGTAACACGCCCTATAGGGCGCCCCATAAAGCACCCTCAGAGGCACCTTATGGGTACAGTACGCTGAGGGTGTTATTGCTGGCAGCAACATATGTACAGTAAATTAAAATAAATCTTTGGACACCCCTATCACAGAACCCCACTGTAGGTTTGAACCCATGACATCTGGCTGCACAGGCAGTGATGTAACCATTGGGCTACAGCTCTATAGCTGTAAGCAGCCCCTGGCTGGTTGCAGATAGCCTGTACGTCACCTCACTGACAGTCTGCTGTTGTGAACCACCCGTACCCATGATGCACTGCACATGCAAATCAGCTGTCCACGATTGAACACAGGATGGGAAATGCACCCCTAAAGCTCCCCGGCCTGGTAGGGGGAAGTGTCCGTGTGCACCCACACAGCACCGCGGCCTGGTAGGGTGTCCTGAGTGGGTGGACAAACGGCAAAGAGTAGCTAAACACCATCACATTGTGCGGTTACTGTGCTCACCCTGACTGTGAGATGTTGCGCCCAGGACCAGGTCCACAACACCAGCAGTACTGTGTAGCATGTCTGTGCTGTGCTGTGCTGTGCAGTGCAGGGGGCAGGGCCCGGCCCTGCCCCCCCCCCCCCCCCCCATGGCTGGGCCGGGCCGGGCCGGGCCCGGCCCAGCACAGCACAGCACAGCACAGCACAGCACAGCACAGACATGCTACACAGTACTGCTGGGGGTCACTCCCTAGGGTGGTAAATACCATCAGAGGCAAGGGCTGGAGCACACACCACAAACACCAAACAGATTGTTTGGATGGGGTCAACTAGCAGTATGTGTGTAACATATGGATATCTATCTGCCAGTACTCCTAGCAAGCATCTCAGAGCTGTGTACTGCAGTGTTTCCCAACCCAGTCCTATGGGGCACACCGGCCAGTCAGGTTTTCGTGATATCCCTAATGACTATGCATGAGATATATATGCATTAGAGATATCCTGCCAACCTGACTGGTTTGTGGCCCTCCAGGGCTGGATTTGGAGACCCCTGCCTTACACCTCTGTCATTTAAGATTGTGAGTGGGCAAGGTGCAGATGTCCTAGACATCGAAAGGGTATATAGAATGTGACACATTCCTCCTTGATTCTCACCACCACCAAAATATTGTCTATTAGACAACTAGTGGTTGGGGCAAGGTACTTCGGGCCGGAAGGTCGGGGGTTCAAATCCCACTAGAGGACAGCAACCTTGGGCCGGAAGGACTGGGGTTTCTAGTCCCACAGGTGCTCCTTGTGGTCTTGGGCAAGCCACTTAACCCTCCATAGCCCATGTTCCCTGTAAAATAGTTCTCTGTGTGCTGTGCTTTCCTGTCTAATCAATGTGTTTATACCTCAAAAATTTCCTGTCATGATTTGACAATTTCCAATCTGTAATCAAACCGCTGCTGATCGCTGGAAGTAGCGGTATACAAATGTATACTAAATAAATAAATAAATGACCTGATTGCAATGTGGCAGTACGGGACTGCATTTGGGGGACTTGGCGGTAGGTAATGCCCATTGTTGCGGTGTTGGGTAAAATATGGGTGTTTCCCCCATGCTTATGTTCCCTGCAATACAGGGGTGTCTGCGCTATCTTTGTTTAGTGGTGGGTAAAATATGGGGACTGGGCTGGCAAGTGCCCCAGCTGGGATTTGAACCTCTGGCCCTCTAGTCCTAGAGGTAATGGCTCTGTCCGCTGCACCACACTATGGCCACATAGACAGTGCAGCCCCTGGAGGTAGTAAACCTGGCAGGATGGAGTCACAAACCCTGCTCTACGCATTTTTACTGTGGGCACATGCACCCTGTCTGGTGACAAACGTGCACATAAACCCCTGAAATGACCACGGCAAATGGGGGACACAATATCACCACGCTGGGCAACAGTGATATTAATGGGCAGCCATAGAAGACACTCCCAGGAAAGCTCCAACAAAAAGGAAATGTTTTTGGAAGAGTCTCCGCTCCGTACACCTTTCCAAAAACATTTCTTTTTGCTGGAGCTTTCCTGGGTGTGTTTGTTGGTTTTGCCCATTACTATAACTGTTCCCCAGCTGAATTACTATTTTTACAATTTTTGTTGTGGTCCTTTTCTATTTTTATTTCCACTTTTGGGCTGTGCACATGTATCACACTGCTCACGTTTTGCAGGTTTCCCCGGTTTTGCTGTACATTGCTGACGGAAATGGTTTCTCTTCTCTTTAAATGCATTCTACCGCGAGTGATTCACTCGCGCTATTTTTTTTTGGAAATTCAGCACCGATAATGTGCGGGGCGCCTCTCCCCTCCCCTTCCCTGCCCATTAACCCCTTCTCTACGCCCCTCCGGGGCCTTCCTCCGCCCTCCGTTAGCCTTTCCACGCCTCTATCGGACATTTGCGGGCCCGTACTTGTACGGCACCCGTTACTGTGCCGCGCAAGTGTGCGGGGCTTCATCGCATGTTTGCGGGGCGTTTAAGCGCTCTTAAGTACCGCTTTTAGTGCGGCGCACAAATTAGCGTTTTTTAGTAAACATGCCCCAAAGACTTGTCATCTGAGCTTCTAAAGAAAGTTTAGGTTTGAACTCTTCTAGTACTGATTGGTTTGTTGTTTGGGCAATCCATGGTAAACATAGTATTCGTCGCCAGCACCATAATTCAATGGCATCAATTGTCTTCCTGTCTTTTTCACTGTCTGGCTTTCGCATCTATATGATGTTATTGAAAATACCATGGTTTGAAGAAGTCAAATCATTGTATGAAGAGAGACATCCCTGCTCTTTAGAATCTTGTCTAGGTCCTTCATAGCCATTCTGCACAGAGCAATGCGTTGTCGAATTTCTTGACTGCTTGTTTCTTCTTTATTGATAGTTGATCCAAGTAGGTCAAAGCTGTCCACTATTTCAATTTCTTCTCCATAAATGATGAATTTATTCATTTTGCCAGTTGTCAGGATCTTTGTCTTCTTAATGTTAAAGTGCAAACCTATTTTAAGACTATATTCCTTGATCTTGAGAAGCAAATGTTTCAAATCATCTTCACTTTCAGCCAGTAATGTGGTATCATAAACATAGCGAAGGTTGTTGATTTGTCTCCCACCAATCTTCAAACCTCTGTTGTCTTCATACAGTCCTGCTTCTCTGATTATTTATTCTGCATACAAATTAAAGAGGTAGGGGGAACGTATGCAGCCTTATCATACACCTTTGCTGATTTTAAACCATTCTATTTGAACAGTTGCTTCTTGATCAATGTAAAGGTTGTGCAAGAGAACGATCGGGTGTTCTGGTATACCCATGCTTCTTAATATTGCCCAGAGTTTCTCATGGTTTACACAGTCAAAAGCCTTGCTGTAGATAATAAAACACATATAGCTGTAGACAATAAAACACTTATGGATATCCTTTTGGTATTCTTTTGTCTTTTCAAAGATCCATCTCACAACCACGATAATGTCTCTCGTTCCTCACCCTTTCCTGAACCCTGCTTATATTTCAGGTAGTTCTCATTCCAGGTATGGTTTTAGTCTCTGCTGAATGATCTTGAGTAGAATCTTGCTGGCATGTGGGATCAGAGCAATTGTGCGATAATTTCCACAGTCAGTTGGGTCACTTTTCTTCAGTATTGGTATCAACACAGATCTTTTCCTGTCAGTTGGCCATGAATTTGTCTTCCAAATTTCCTGGCAAAATTTCCTGAATAAATCTGGGAAAATATGGACAGGAAAGCCCTTAAAAAAACAGAGTGCTTTTTAACATACAATTTTAACAGCCAGTCATGATCAGAAGGCAATGCAAGTGTAACCAACAAAGTAGAAGGGGTCACTGATTCCACATCAGAAGACTCAAGTCTAGGTTAGATAGTCAAAATATTCATATGCTGTGTTTCTATAGTGGACTGTTGAGATGTCCCAGTAGGCACTTTTATGACCCAGCACATAATAAACTTTAGATAAATGTGGCTGAGATTCTGGAGGGATTTCAAGAACATCTTCCATATACATTTTAAACATGTCTCTAGCCAAAGTCAAAGAAGATCTTGGAAAATTAATCAAATGGAGATTATTTATTTATTTATTTAACCGGTTTTGTATACCACGTTATTCTTCAATCAAAGTGGTTAGCAACACAAATTGTGGGTATACATTCAACAGGAGAGGGGGCATGACAGGACATACATACAGACTATCTGTAATTAGTTCTCACTTGAGCGTGTGGGTTGTCGGTGGGTCATAAGTGGCAGAATTCTAGTGCTTGACATTTTATATTTCTTGTCCATAGAAATCTGTGAACTGGAGGGTTTTGAGAGATTTGCGGAAGCCCTTGAGGTCATTTAGGGCTCTTAGCTCTTGTGGGAGGGAGTTCCATAGAGTAGACATTGGTGAAATAGCTCTTTTGGATATTGCTAGCTTCATTTTTTGATATCATGCAGGTGTGCTGAATCTGTTATTGCCATTGATTCACCTATGTCTGCCATTTATGTCCTTGATTATTATTTATTTTTTTATTTATTTCAACTTCTTATGTACTGCACTCTTTGACATCAGCGCGGTTTACAGATAACATAAAAAAACCAGAACAGGCTGTTTGGTATTACATATAACAGGAGTATCAACTTGGATAACATGGGAGAACTATTTACATGGAGTATATAATCTATTAACTAGATAACATGCTCAAACTATTTACATAAAATTAGCAGGAATGCTTGGAACAAGGAGAGAGACTGTGGATTGTATTAGGGAGGGGCTATTATGTTACGCTTCATGTGGATTGTATTAGGGTGGGGCTATTATGTTACGCTTCATGTGGGGTAGTATTTGATGAAAAGGTGCAGTTTAAGGGCCTTTCTGAACTGGGTTAGGTCGGTTATGGCGCGGAGATCAGGTGTGAAAGAATTCCAGCATTTTGGTGCGCTAAACATGAAAGCTCTGTTTGACGTTGATAGGCTGCACGTTGTTATAGCCTTTGGGGTTGTTAGTGAGTTTAATGCTGCCTGTCTCCTATTTCTGTTTGATGGGACGGTTTGGATGAGTTTAGAAAGTGATGTGGACGATAAACCATTTATGGCCTTAAAAGTGAGAATAAGGGTTTTGAATGTAAGTCTTCCGTGTATAGGGAGCCAATGGAGCTGCTTGAGGATAGGTGTGATGTGTTCATTTTTGGGCTCTCCTAGAAGAACCCTGGCAGCGGTGTTCATGGCAAGCTGTAAGGCGCTTACGGTGGATTGTGGGAGTCCTTGTAGAATGGAGTTGGTGAAGTCGAAATGCGGTAGTATCAGAGCTTGGTAGATGGTTCTGAAGTCTTCGTGGTCTAGTAGGGGACGTAGGTGTCTGAGCGTGCGTATTTTGAAGTACACAGATTTCACAATATTGTTTATGTGTGATTTCATATCGCGCCTATGGTCTAGTGTGACTCCGAGGTATTTTATTGTTTCCTTGGTGCCTAGGTCAGCTCCCTTGACACTTATATGTGGTGGTGGAGTGAAGCTGGGGTCTCTTGTGATAAAGAGAACCTCAGTTTTCTTATGCTGAATGTGGAGGTTCTGTGACAGGAGCCATTGTGAGACTGCGTCGAAGCAGTTTGTTATAGGCAATAAATCCATTTGCATTGTGGAAAATGGCATGTAGAGTAGGATATCGTCGGCGTATATCATACATTTCACATTGAAAGACCTGATGATATCGCAGATAGGCTGCATATAGATGTTGAACATGAGGGATGAGAGTGAGGACCCTTGCGGAACGCCTTGTCTTTGATGGAAGAGTTTTTATTCTCCTGTTGCAGATTTAACGTATTGCATTCTGGTATCGAGGTATGATTTACACCATTCAAGTGCTGAGTTGCAGATGCCTTTTTCTTTCAGTCGACCGAGGAGAATCTCGTGATTTACCGAGTCAAACGCTGCTGCTATATCCAAGAAGATTAGCACAACGCCTTGTCAGATGTTGTCTATGGTATTGAGAACATCATTGAAGAGAGTGGTAAGCAGTGTCTCAACGCCATGGAATTCTCTGAAGCCGTGTTGAGAATGGTCTAGAGGGGCTGCGGAGTCAATGTGGTCTTGGATTTGGTGCTGTGCCTCTTTCTCAAAGATCTTTGCTAAGAGGGGGATACTGGCTATAGGCCTGTAGGAGTCTGGCCTCTTTGGGTCTAGTTTAGCGTTTTTTAGAAGTGGCCTGATGGATGTGAGCTTTAATTCAGATGGGAAGGAGCCAGTAGTGAAGGAGAGGTTTATGATTCTTGCAATGAAGGGGCTAAATGCACACCGAAGATCCTTAATCCAAAAGGCTGGGCAGGGATCGGTCTGCGCGGTGGTCGTGTTGAGTGAGGTTGCTGAACAGTGGTAGATGATTTTGAATATGTTCAGAGTTGCTTTGAATCTTGCCCGTGCAATTATTCGTAGCCAGTGCAGCTTTTGTAGTATGGGTGTGATGTGTTCAGACTTGGTAGTGCCTGTAATGATGTGCGCTGCAGTATTCTGCACCAATTGAAGTGGGTGGATAGTCTGCTTGGGTAGACCTTGGTATAATGAGTTTTCATAGTCCAATATTGGGGTGATAACCGCTTGGCATATGGTGTGGAAATGATCTTGGCTGAGAATTGGTTTGAGTCTCCTGATGAGTTTTAATCAGTGGTAGGCCTTCACCGCAGTTTTGTTTATGTGTGATTGTAGGTTCAGATCCTTGTCCAGGGTGATCCCTAGGTACTTTAGTTCATCCTTTAGTGCTATCGTCCTGTTTAGGATACTGATTGCTTGGGGTGGGTTGAGTGTGGAGTTTCTGGAGACGAACATTGCCTCTGTCTTAACAAAGTTGACCATCAGGTTATTGTCGACGAGTCAGATGGTCATATCTGGTCAGGTGTCAGGTCAGGTGCAAGCAGGTTAATTGGGGCATACAGCATGATATTGTCAGCATAAAGGTGATAATGTATCCTGTGTTGTTTGATGATGTTGCATATGGGTTGGATCTAAATGTTGAATAATATAGATGAGAGTGCTGAAACTTCAGGTATTCCTTGTGTGATGGGGAACTGTGTTGATTTTTTCTCACTGCATTTGACTTGCTGTGTTTTATTGCTCAGATATGAGGTAAACCATTTTAGAGTGTTATTACATAGTCCAATCTCTTGTATTTTATTTTTTATTTATTTTTATTTATAGCTCTTCTATACCGCACTCTTTTTCATCAGCGCAGTTTACATTGAACAAGAATACTCATAGCAAGCAACAGGCTATTGTGAGTTTACATGTAACAGGAGAATTCAACTGGGATTCAACTTTGGGAAACTTTGTACATATATGATATGAACCTATATGCAATGAATATAATTTCTTATTACATGTAACAGGAGAATTCAACTGGGATTCAACTTTGGGAAACTTTGTACATATATGTTATGAACCTATATACATGAATAGAATTTCTTATTAGGCATTTCTTGTAGGCATTGCGTAGCAGTATGGTGTGGGACACCGTGTCGAAGGCCGCTGAGATGTCAATGAAAACTAGCAGGAATCCATTCTTTATGTTGTCTATGCCTTTTAGGAGGTTGTCGAGGAGGGATGTAAGCAGGGTTTCCACATTTTGTTGTGTTTTGAAGCCATTATGGTGGGAATCCAGTGGAGCATTCAGATCAATGTAATCCTGCAGGTGTCTTTGTACCATTTTTGCAATGATCTTCGAGAGGAAAGATAGGCTTGAGATGGGTTGGTAGGACTTTGGATCGGAGGTATTCAGTGGTGCGCTTTTGAGGATCAGTCATATCATAGCCTGCTTGAGCATTTGTGGCATGTGTCCTTGCTGGACAATTTTGTGAAGGTGTTGGCTTAGTTGATCCTTGGCAGTTTTGATTCATTCCACTGGGCATGGGTCAGATGGCGAGGTTGTTGCATTCAGGATGTCCACAATGTTTTCTATCTGCTGAGTGGTTGGTATAATAAAGTCATCCCAGGATTGTTGGGGTTCTGTCACTGTTAGTTGTATGTTGTATGCTGTATGTAGGGTGTGTGCTTGTTTGGAGTGCTTGCTCATTATGTAATTTGCAAACTCTTGAGGGCCAATTTGGTGGACGTTATGAAGAGGGGTGGCTCTAGTGAGCATTTTCATTTGTTAAATAGTTCCCTTGGTTTGTTAGCTGATTTCATGATTAGGTTGGTATGGGGTTGTTGCTTGTGTTCGTTGATCAGATTATTGTATGCTAATTGTTTAGCTCTATATTGGAGCATAGTGCCCTGTGACTTGTCTCGTCTCCATTTTCTTTCCAGTTTTCTGAGTGAACGTTTTGCTTCTCTGATTGTATTTGAGCACAATGAAGCATTGGTTTTCCTGTGTGAGTACGGCTTTTCCTTGCCTGGAGCTGATGCGGCCTTGGATATTGTGAAGTTCCATTTTTCTATGGTTTTATCTAGGTTGTCACACTCTTGTTGGATTTGTGGCATTATTTCCTTCAGAAACGTTTCCTTGTGGTAGGCTCTGAATCTTCTGGTTCTGTCCTCCCCTTCTGTGTGGTGAATGGGATTGTCTAGGAGCAAGGTGAAGGTGAGTATATGGTGGTCTGACCAGGGGACTGGGGTGACCGTTGGGGCTGTGACCTGATCCTGTTCTACTAGTTGTATCAGGATGAAGACGAGGTCCGGAGTGGTTCCATGTTGGTGTGTTGGTGCATCGACCATCTGGCGGTAATTTAGTGATTCCATGACTTTGAGAAATACTCTGGCTTCTTTGGTGGGTGCAGAGGTTAAGTTGTAGGCCCCCAGGGCAATGAGCGGTTTATGCTGGTCGCTATATGCGCACATTGATTCAAGTATTGTTGAAAGATGTTCAGTCGTGGCATTAGGGGGCCTGTAAGTGAAGCAAAAACTGAGGTAGTGATTAGATATGATAATTGTGTTTGATTCGGTTGAGTTGCTGGTAGAGATCGTTTTAAACCTGTAGTCTTTTCTGGTCAATATTAGGGTTCTACCTCCTCTCTTGTGCACACTGGGGCAGCTGAATGCTGAGAGGTCTGATGGAGTTACCTGATTCAGGATGACCTGGGCCGTATCAGTAAGTCATGTCTCAGTAATGCATACATCATCCAGGTTCTGGGCCAGAATGTAGTTATAGATGGTATTTGGCTTGTTTTGTATCGACCTAGCATTTAGTAGTGCGCATTTGATAGTAGATGCAAGGATGGGGTTGCTGTTAGAGGTTTGAGGAGGAAGTGTGGGTAGGTTATGGACAGTGTTGTGTGTTTTGCGTGCTGTTTGCTTGGGACGCTGGTACCTTTGTGATGGGGTAGTCCAGGGCATTTCTGCGGGTTGAGTAGGCAGGAAAGGGTATACTGGTACATGTGTGCTGGGTTGGGCTCCATGTATCAGGAGTGTTAGGATGTGCAGCAGAGTGAGGTAGACCGTGAGATGATGGTAATTGGCATGCATGTCTGCTTTCTCCAGGCGGGAGAATTGGGGATGCTTTCCTACTTTTCCTTTCCCTTTTGTGTTCTTATTCTTCCTTGCTTCTCTTTGCGTTGGAGCCACTCCAAGGGGCTCACCAAAAAAGGGCCCTTTGGCTTCAGGCACAAGCCCACCTGAGGGGGGGGGTGCCTAGTGTTTTTCTAAATGTGGCTGAGTGCCACCGGAAGAGAATGCCTGCAGGCGAGGCTTGGCAATGCTGGTATGCGTCAGGGGTGAATGGCCGTGTGCTCACCTGGAGTGCAGGTATACTGAAGTTCTAGTCGACACGTGCTGCAGGTGGTCAGTCGCTGAGAGTTCATCCTTGGTGACAGCTGCCCTTGTTTTAGGTGGATGGAGCTTATCTGTTGGTGGTAGGATCCATTGGCTTGTGTAGACGTTGGTCTTAGGGAATTCGGTTCTGGAGGGTCTACCAAGGAGAGGTTTGGAGGCTACGATCCAGTTTCGCAGCTACAGGTTCCTTGTGCTGGATACACTGACTTGCTACAATGGAGTCCTGCCTTTGTGCTCTGCCTAAGGGCCATGCCAAAGGGCCCTCTTGTGAGGCCTTCAGGCGCGGGCCCACCAGGCATGGGCACACCAGATAGTGGCTTCTTCGTGGTTGGAGCCGCAGGGCAGGAGGAAGCTTGTTTTCTTGCTCTGCCGCTCAACCCTGATCGGGGGAGCTTGTCAGATGGTGGAGGTAAGTTGGAGGACTGAACCTGGTTCTCCAAACTTTCCAATTTAAACTTGAAAGCAGACATATCTTGAATTAGGGCCAAATTCCTTCCTTCCAAACTTTGTGACTTAGCCTTAAAATCTTCCATAGACTCTTTTAAGGCATTATGTCATCCACATTCATTTTAAACACAGCAGAATTACCTTGAACTTGCACAGACAGCTGCTAAAATTGAGGAATTAAAGCTTCACTAAGTTTAGTGATTGCACTCCAAATTAATTCCAAGGTAAAGCTTTCTGGTCACTCTAACACAAAAAGCTGACCAGAAGGCTGAGAAGCTGCCATTTACATTGAGAGGAGAGAGAGCTGTAATCCAAACTCTGTGGTTTGGTTGCTAATACTGGTGCAGACACCTCTGATCCCAGGTGTTGAACACCTCCTACTGCCAGCAAAGATGACTCCCACGGCATCTGACTCAAAACTGACACTGATTCAGGAGCTCTACCCCCCACTGGTGTTGCGGTAGAATCCAACGCGGGACCCGTCAGACCAGAAGCTTCCATCTCAGTAATTGCAGCAGGCAATGTAGGAGTGTGGCGCAGCTCCAGCGAGAGGTCACAATGCAAAGACAATGCGAGTCTTCCATCCCTGGAGTTGACACAGCAGAGAAACTACTGGTCACTGAAGACTGACGCTCCGGCCAGAAAGGAAAACATTTAGAGGACCCACCAACAGGGTAAGCAGCAATGAAGGGGTTCGTTTGGCAGAGGGAGATTTCTTGCCTTGTTTCCTCTTATGCTTCGGCAAAGTCAGGAAACCGGTGTGGAGCAAGCGGCAACTATGGTGCCATCTTGGATCTCCCATGCTCTAATATATTTTTTTTTTGTATAGAGTTCATTAATTTTGAATACATTGGTTACCATGAATCTGTATGTTTAAAAGCAATATTTGATGACTATCAATTAGCATTTTATCTACCCAAAGATTTCACCTAAAGTGCAAATGTCCTTATTTCAAGAAACTACCCAGGCTTGCACTCTTATTTAAAAATATCATATGAGGACCTTGCTTGTTATTTGCTTGATAAAGCATCAGTTCATTGAATGAATCAGTTAAATATGAAAGTTAAAGAAATAGGTGTTAAAAAACAAAAGCGCTTTGGAAAGATCATCATTGGAAGTTAGAGACAGATTTGGGAGAAGCTTTGTCCCTAGATGCAAAGTTGCTTAAGGATTAGATCACTTTACAGAATAAGGTTGAAGGTTTCAGATGCTATAACCTCCAACCCCTAAACTTTCCAAAACTATCACTGGTTATGCCTAGAAAGATGTTTGAAAGGCATTTAACCAAAAATAAATGGTTTCTCCAGATGCTGTTCCACCATCAAGGATTTATTATCTGTCTATTTCTAAGAAACAAGATGTGGAGGTCAGAGAGAAGAGCTCTCAAATATGGGAACTTTAGAGCTCTCTGTTATTGCAGAAAACACATTCTGACTCTCTGTCTGCTGTTATTTTGGTTGCAATTGCAATTGAGTTCAGATTGTGACTGCTTAAAGACGTTTTTAGGCATTGTGATTTAAAAATTGTAAATTCAGGATGTTCCCAGATGTTGCTAAGGAGACCCAGAAGGAATGAAAACAGTTTACTCTGAGTGCTCTTTTTTCATCAGATTTCCTTGCAAATATATGGTTAAGGTTTAGTTGATAACATGTTTTTTTTTTTTTTTTAACCTTCACAGTTAACCTGTTTCGGCTAATAAGAGGTACTAGGAATTCCCCCAATTGCTTGGTCTTTGATTACAGGTTTAGATATTGGTTTGCATATGCATAATCATAAACAATTAAATAAACTAAGAAAACACTATATTCAGACTTGGCATAAGGGAAAAATTCTGAGATGAAATGCATCGAAGCATCTGCTATTGAATCCCTATTTAGGCGATGATACTTACATTTTTCTGGATTCTCCCTTATCATCCAAAATCCCATCAATGGGCCACGTCCCATACCCCCCTCCCCCTCTTTTTTTTATTACCAGTACCTCTAAAAGAACCTGACTTCCCTGGTTTATACTCTGACGCTGCAACCACTAGGCCCCTCTTTTAGCGAGGAAGTTTTTTCCGATTTTTGAAAAATTCAAAGCAGATTTCATTTGATGACATATCCATGTCAATGCTTTCTAATTTTACCACATATTTACTGGTAAAAATCCAGTGCATTTTCAGCACAGATCTATGATTACAGTTTATGGTTTATTGCACGTTATATAGTATTCCTAAAGGCAAAACAAGGTAAGATTTGAAAATGCCACCACACTGGAATCTGCCCGTTTCAAGTTTGACTGCACATTTTTTACATATCAACCAATCTGTTGAGGTAGGGAGGTCCAGGGAGCCTTCATATCCCTTATTCCACACCATTATGATGTCATAAAAACCTCGGAACTCTCTTCTGCAGCTCAAATAACCTCTCCTTGAAAGTCAAACCAAGATTCACCAAACAATTGAACAAACACATTTTCACAGCTATTGTAAGTACAATTAAAAATTGTCATGGTTTTGTACCTCAGTAAATACATAAAAAATGGCAAATGGAGAAAAGCAGAGGGAATACTTTGAAACAACTGTATGAAAGTGCTCACCCCGACACTAAGGCCGGCAAGCACACATAAAAAGTTTCCATTTTCCACCTGTTTTAAGTAGACAGCTTGACAGATATTAATTTTGCTCCAGTGTTATCACCGCCAGATGGACAGAATTATCCTAGCCTAGTGCAGGTTTTAGCATATCCACATCCCATAAACTATGCAAGGAGGGTCACAGTTCTCGAGCAAAGCATTGCAAAGCCCACTATTAATCAAACTTGACAGTGTGGCATGTTGTCCCTTCTCATCTAACCCTGTAGGCTGTTCTCTAGAGCCAATTTCCAAGATTTCATGGCAAATTAAGGGAACTTATTGAACTGTGTGCGTTTCAGTTATAAGGCTTCTTCCATCCTTACTTGTGGCACGCAGAATATAACAAGGGTAACATTCAAAAGCATTTTCAGGGGTAAAACAGTGCTATACTGGTATAAATGGGCTCTAAGAAAATTGCCACCTGAAATGCAACTGAAAACAGATGCACTCACGGAGAGCAGCAAGGCATTGCCAGAGTGGGGTTTAATTGCATAAGCTTGAAAATCTAAACATACACCGTACATATGTAAATTAACACAGAACATGTGTGCATGCTAAAGAGCAGGTGTACATGTGAGTACATACTTTTCCTGGGCTAATTATAAAAGGACAAGGATTGTGCACTTTTGTTTTAATAACCCAACAATCTATGCACACCAAAAAGGATGTACTTTTCACCAGTGCACATTCTTATAAAATTAAAATTAGCCCCGTAACTGTAGGAGGTCATTTTAGAAGCCTCAATAGTTGGAAATTTACCTATAGGGCATGTTTACTAAACCACATTGACAGTCAACACAGCAGACAGCCAGCGTGGGTGAAATGCAGATTTTGCAGCAATTTTCCATGCTATCTGCATTTCACATAGTAGATGAGGGGGGGGGGGGTTGCCTTATCTGGTGCTGGTGCCCCAGATCAGAAATTTCGTGGCGCTGGCTTGCCTAGTGGATAGGCCGGCCCAGGTGGATGGTGGCAGTGGCACACAGGACTGGTTATGCCGACACCCCCAGCTGCCGCTGATGCCATTTGGGGGGGAGGTGGGCAGGGGCAGCAGCAATATTTCCAAAAGCGGTTGCTTTTTGCCACCACTTTCTTGCCCACAGCAGGCCACGTCTTTCAGCACACACTGCCTGTCGCTTCCGACCCCCCCCTCCAACAGTAAGTCACGTCAGAAGCGGCAGGCCATATGGGCTGAAGGACTTAGCCTGCCGCGAGCAAGAAAATGGCAGCCAAAAACAAACACTTTTTAAAATAATGCCACTGCCCACCTCACCCTCTTGAGACAGAATCTGCAGCAGCTGGGAGGGGGAGCAGCGCAGCAGCAATTGGGGGGGGGGGGTAGTGAGGCTGGGGTTTCTGCCTAGGGTGGCAGAAACCCTTGGGTGGCTCTTGGGAGGTGGGATCAGAGCATGGAAAAGGCATGGTGATAGGAGGCAGTCAGCACATGAGCAATTGTCAAGCGCTTGCTGCCCAAATTGCCAATAGCGTGGCTGCAGATAGGCCATCAGTGCTGCTTCTTGGCCACTGCCAAATGGCAGTGACAAAAGCAGCAGCATTCTAACACCCCAATGGTCCCCCTCAGTACCCTCTTTCCAAAAGGGTGCCAGTGCTACGGAATTTCTCATCTTGGGCACCAGCACTAAATAAGGCAAACCCCCTACCCCTTTGAGCACAATCCCCCGGACAGCATCCAACTGTTATGGGAGGCTGTCTGGGGAGTCTTTCGGGCCCCCTCTCCATCCACGACAAGAAACAAAGATTCCAGCTAGTCAGTTCGGTCCCCCATCTCCCAGTCCTTATTTTAAGACTTCCATGGTGGTCCACGGGTTAGGAGTGGAGTACTATACAAAATCTGCCAGTCTTCTGGTGCTACCTCCTAGGGGCACTATTTTGTATAGCACAGGAGACAGGGAAGGAGCAGAGAAGACCCACTCCAGACCCCTCCCTGCTGGACTACCATTGGAGTTCTAAGGTAAGGGCTGGGGGGTAGGGACCCAACTAGCTAGCCGGGATCTTTTGTTTTGGGCAGAGGAGAGGGGTCCTGAAGAGCTCCCTCCAAACAATATTCCATAGGGAATTGATGCTGTTCTGGGTGGGTTGGTGCTGTAAGGGGGGTTGTCTTCCTTGATGCTGGTTCCATATATCAGAAGAACTGAGGTACCAGCACCTTTTTGCAAGGGGGAGCCAGAGGAGGATCTCAGAGGGTTGGCAGGATGCTGCTGCCCATCAAAGAGGACAAAGCAACTACTTACTCTGTCTTCCCCTTGCTACCTCCCTTTAGCCTGCGCTACCTGCTGATTCAGGGAACGCAGCCTGTGCAGTAATCACTTGTAAAGTGTGGCTCATTCAGAATTACTCACTCAAGGTGACGCTCACAAATCTGTGAGGGTTATTGCCAATAACAAATGAATATATATATATATATATATATACTCAATAGGTCCAGGGGTAATTGCTACTTCCCTCTTTTTCCAAGATTCTATAGGTCTATCTGGCAAATAAACCACGTAAGATAAAGGGAACCAACCTTGTATTTGTAAATAAATTGGACTTTATTGCTGATAGAAAAATAATGCACATATAGAATAAGTTGGTTTTCTGAGGTAGCAAGTTATGTAGCCCTATGATTACAATTATCACTGTTTTAGCAAACATCATTGATTTGCTCTACACTCAGATGTACAGAAAATTAGCTGACTGTCTAGGTTAGGCCTGCACCCAAGGAGAATTCAGACCAATACCTTAGCTTTTGCCAGAAGAACCATTGTCCAAAGTATGGCAGAGGTCCAACGCAGGCTGCAGCTGGTCCAGGCCAAGCCGCTTGATAGCATCGAGTTTCAGGTCTATGGGAGAGATTCACTCCTTCCCAAGGTTAGTTCTTGTCCTTCGAGACAGGCAGACAGTAGGTCCAGAGACTGCAGAGAACAAAACTGCCAGTGTCAGGGAGCTAAGCTAAAGTTCCCAAAAAGTGTTCAAAAGGTAAAAGTATATACAAAAGTAAAAGTGTCTCTGAATAGTGCCCTCAAAGAGGACTCCAAAACGTGTCTGCCAAAAGTGTACTGCATCCCTCTGTGTCCAGCATATAATTCTTCGCCCTGCCTTCCTCATCATAGCACGATGATTGACTGGTCTCAGACACTGTATGGCATCTTCAGCAAATCATGTAACAACTGTTAGGTCGTCGTCCTTCAAACAAAAGTCCATGGTGAGAGAAAAGATGCTGGCATGCAGGTTCATACATTGTTGCAAATGCTAGGACCAGAGCACGGTCTCTGGCCTCAGGAGTGAGTTCTCTTGCACATGATTATTGCTGGAAACAATGGCCCTACTATAAAGCACATAGCTTTGCAGAATTGCTTGATATGCAGGTTTGAAGCTGAGAACATAGCAGAAAAGGAACATCTTGTTTGGTTCAGAACAGGCCCCATATTGTAAAAGAAAGCCATGCTGCATGATTCAGGTTTTAGTTTCAGAACAGGCCCCAGGCACCAGTCCTACACTCTGCGGTACCTGCAAGGAAGAGGCTTGCCATTCCTTCTACAAGATACTGCACAGATATTGCAACTATTGCATGACATATGCCACATGGTAGGTGCAAAACAGACTACCACACTTTATTAAACATGCCCCCTTTCAATTTCAGAAAACCGCTATTTATACACGTAGATTCACTTTGATGCAGAGATTTCAAGGAGACATGGTTTGGGTGAGATGAAAAATTGTACATGGAGTTTCCATTTTAGAAGGGGAATACACGTATATATGAAAAAGTTTCCATGCAGGCTTTTGCATCTGCTTTCAGAATTATAAATGTCTGCTACTTTGGACCTGGGGTTTCCTCCAAAGATTCAGGAGGCAAAATTTGCTAAATTCTTCACCCTTTTTGTCCCCCCCATTATGTTTTCCTTCATTTTCCTGATGAGTGGCAAGAAAAGAAAAGTTCAGAGTTCCTGTGGTTCTAGGCACCCTGAGTACCATTAGACTAATGGATAGGTTTGTGCTACACAGAACATCAGCAGATTGTATGGAACAGAAATTGGTAAGAGACGGAAGAGAAAAATTGCCTTCATATTCCCTGGATAGCAGTGTTTCACTGAGCCTCAAGGTTACTTAGGAAGACCCTGGAGTGTCCAGTATCATGTCAACTAGAAGCAACCTCGCTAGTGCCAGCAAACAGTGATGAGATCACCAGGCTTGTACCAATGGCAGAACATATGGAAGAAACACCAAAGAAGGAAACTGGACTTGCTAGTATAACTTCTGGTGAGTCACTAAAGTTAACAGAAGGCTTGCATTTATCTCACGTCATTTTCAGGAGTTGCTCGAGAAGAGCTGCATTCAGATACTAACTCGCCTCATGCTACTCCTGAAAAGGGCATGAACTAAATCCAAGAAACACAACGAACAGCACCCTGTCAGCTAATATATCCTCTCCCATCTTTATCTGCCAGCCCCCCATAAGAATTACATGACAGTCTTTATTGACACAGGCTATAACTACAATGATAAGCAGCCGAGTCTATCATCAATCCATTGTGACTGAGACTTCTGCATGAATTTCTGTAACACAATACCTTGCAAGGTCCATCTAGGCCAGCGGTTCTCAACCTTTTTTGTACCGTGACCCCTTTTACCATTGGTCAACTTGTAACGACCCCCAATGATAAAATCAAATGCGTCTCTCTTCCTTTACCGTTAACGCATTGTCACTGCAATCATTTGTTGAATTATTAATATATTATAAGCCTTTGCAATATGTTTTAAATTATAAATTTTACTTATTTAAACCACAATAATTATTCACAATAACAAGTAACAATATTTGATTTCAAAATTATTATGATTTTGTAGTCAATGGTTTTAGTATGCTTTATTTAAAAAGACTGACGAAGGGCAATGGTGCGAGCTTTCTTGGCTTTGGCGATTCTGAGAGTCACCATATATGAAGCTTCAACAGCGGCTATGTTTTGCTGATGGAATTTTCCGCCAATATCAAGTCTGCTTTTTTTGATTCCATCAGCTTTGTTCTTAAAATACCAAATAAAATACCAAATAAGTTTATCATATCCAAGTTTATCTTCCTGTTTTATGTAAAACTGAGCAGCCTGTTGTTCTGGTCTTTAGTTCTCTGTAAACCGCGCTGATTGTAAATAGCGCGGTATATAAAAAATTGTAATAAATAAATAAATAAATAAATATCCTTGCCTACAAAGGTGGGATGCTTACTGTCAAAATGCCATTTCAGTTTGTTTGGCTTCATGGATTCCGCTGATAGAACTTCGTTACAAATAACGCATTGTGATTTCTCAATCCCTGCTGAAAATTTGGAGGTGAAACCATACCTTAAAAAATCTTCGCAATATTTTTTTTCTTGGTATTCTTCTCTCTGTCATTCATTTTCAGTGGAGTCACTGGTGTTATATAATATTACAAAGAAAATTTAATTTTAGTCCATGTCCGCCATTACAAAACCAGAAGTGATCTAAACCAGAAGGTGCATCATTTCTGGCGAGCAGGTAAAAGTAAGTAAGGGTAGCCTAAGTAATATATAAATTGATTAAATTCAAAGTATTTGGCATTTTAGACTTTGCGATCAAATTAGAACAATAAAGTAGAAAAGAAGGAATATTTTCCGGGATTTGTCAGGCGACCCCTGGTAAATCCTGAGGCGACCCCCATAGGGGTCCCGACCCACAGGTTGAGAACTGCTGATCTAGGCAATGGACACAGGCATACTGGGCACACCGTTTTTCAGTCTGGTTAGATCTTGCCACGGTCACACGGTATTTCCTTTCCTGCCCACTAATGAGCATGCCCAGTGACCAGATGTTCTCAAGGGCAAGGGACATCATGAGTCCACATCATGGTGGAAAAGCCGAAGACCAAAAAAGACAAAGTGCCTCCTCCTTAGTTTCTCTCAGCTTCCTTGTGACTGGTAGGAAGATTGAGTGCACAGTTCCACTAAAGCAACGCATGCCCGCAGTCTTGCCCCCGGGGTCATGTGATTTGCAAATTTCCTGCTCCATTGTTGCTGCCTGGTCTCTTTTCTGGTAGGTTCTGTTCACTCTAGATACAAAAATATCGAAAGAGAGAAAACCTCCTCCCTCCTCCTCTCCGACTGCACCGCTGCTGCTGTTGCCTTTGTCACCCTTTGTCACTGTCTGTCCAGCCTGCTCTCTTGGTTCGCTGCTTCTGTCCTTACTGGTAACAGCTTATTCTGTCCTTCATTAGCTGCACTGCTACCCTGCTTTGCACTGGGGTATTTTGTCACCTAAAAGAAAATAAAAATAATATTTTCCTCTTTCAGTATGAGAGTTGTTGGAAGGACCCCTTAGTATGAGTATTGCGTATTATAACCCACCCGGTACATTTCAGGGAGTGAAAAGCCAAAAGAGAAATTTTACATTACATTACATTCAGCTGAGATCATTTAACACCAATACAAAAAAATAGTTGTTCAGGAGCAAATATTGAGAAGTTAAAACTATTTATTACTGTTCTTCTTGCGTTTTTACAAAATATTCATCCCTTCCCCTCCCTCCGCTGTTTTTTTTAGCAGTGGATTGTGGCATAGTACTGAATCCATATAGCACTTGAGTAAACCTCTCTCTCCTGGAGACCTTACATATGCTGAAATTTCAGTACAGATAATATCTGCTCATTCTGTGCTCTTGGTCATCAGCTTGAAATGCCTGCCATCCTCGGAGAGGGGCCAGAAATCCCACTGAGCAGCTGACTCCTAATATAGACTTTTTAATCGCCTTTGCCATTAACAGAAAGCTGGATATCAGGCAATATGAACTGGGGGCTGGGGACTATGGCATCTATCTTCATACCAGCCCTCTTTAACCTGTCTGGCATAATGCATCTTTGTAGGGACGGTTTTGTTAATTGCTCTTGTGTGGCATCTCAATTTTACAGCCATTTATTCGGAACACTGCTAGTAATTTGCACACCTTTTGTATCCAAGTTAACCATTTACACCTTGCTCTTAAAATAATCCACCTGAATACCAGGGCTTTGAATATTCTCCTGTCCTAATAGGAAGGGGTTCTTCACCAAAAATTGGACACTGTCAAAGAGGTCTGTGGGTCGATTCAAGGACAGTTGAATTCTCTGGTCATAATATGCCCTCTTACTGGCATCTACCATAGATCAATATCTGTGCATTGAATCTTCCTTCATTCATCACCACTTCCTCTTTATATACTAAATAGATCAAGAATAAAATGCGTTTTATCATTACCATGTCACAACCTGCTACACTGTCATTTGCAAGTCTGGTGAATTGAAAACATTTCCCTACCAAAATAAAAATACCCCACCCCTTTTTCCAGTACGTGTATAATTAAATATAGCATAATGATGTTCCTTTAATTGATCTAATAATACTTTATTGCTTTGCAAGAACCAGGATGCAGTTATACATTGTGCATCTTAAGATCTAGTAAAAGTGGGATCTTATTACATGCAGAATGTACATTTCTAGCATACATTTAAAGCAGAAGTGCTTGCATCAGCCATTATATCTTTAGGTCTCGCTGGATGAAATGGGATCCTCTACAATGTCCTAAGGCCCTTTTAACAATTGCAATCTGGGACGTCCAAGCCAGAACGTCCGAAAAAAAGCAGGCATGTCCAATTTCAGGCATGATTTCACAAACATGCCCGATATGGACATCTGCGATGGTGTGTACATAGACATCCACAGAATAGTATTCCAGACCATGGATATCTAGGAACACCCTAATAGTTATAGTAGTAGCCTAGGACCCATGAAACCAGTGTTCAAAATCCCACTGCTGATACCATTGTGATTGTGCAGAGTACTGGGGACGGTAGAGTACTATTGTCTTTATACCCCCAGGATGTTTTATGACCAAAATGAGCCCTTTCCCAATGTCTTCGTATTTGTGCCTGCAGCAGGTATAACCTTAGACACGACTTCGGATATTTCTGAGGTCTGGCAGTGATGGCCAGGTTCTTGGAAATGCCCAGACACACCTCCACCAAGCCCCACATCCTCATGTGGGGGATGTCCACAGACCTGTCTTCTCAAATGCCACTGGAGATGTCTCTGTTCAAAGCACGAACAGGGTTTCTAAAATAATCCCCTTTGTAAATAGAGTTCCACAGGTCATATCAAGCATTTCCAAGAGTTACCGAATTTGCCTTGAATGGGGATGTGAGAGATTTACAAAAGATATTTATTTATTTACAGGATTTATTTCACCTTTAGGAAACACCTTCTAAGTGGATACAAAATACACACATAATGAAATAAACAGACAATATACAACCAAGATACCTTGTGGCTTCAGAACGGAAGACACCTTCCCGCTTTTCTCATCTGTGGGTCCAGGGGAACCCCATGGCCACTCAGCATCCCCACTCCAAACTTTCAGAATGAGTGCGAAGAGAGAGGTTTGATGTGTGTGTGTACAATCCCCTCCAATCACGTGTCACATGGAGTCACTGATGCTGCAATGACAGAGCATCATTGAAAGTTGTGGTTTATTGGTGGAGGATATCCAGAGGGTATAGCTACCTCATCATGGCTAGAATGATGTTGGCTGGGAGAAAAGCAAAGTTCAAAAGTGGACATTAGTCTTGGGTTTGTAGCTCTAATATGACCATATAACTGTTGAGTAACCCTATCTACGTAATGAATGACATGAGAAAGAGATGTGGGTGGCGGGAAGGGAGGGGGGCCTTAGTTGGTGTTTTTGTATTCTGCTGTTTTTACTTTTACTAACCACAAGAATTTGTAATGATATTTGACGTCAACAGATCTGTGGACTTTTTCTCTACTACCAATTTGCCTTTGTGTAGTCATTTTTTGGTAAGATGGCAAGAGTGGGGGACTGCGCTGGGCCAGTCCATGCAAATGCCTATATTGTGTTTCTTTCCCTGTGCCTGAGGACTTCTGAGTGATTTGGATGATTTTTCTATAGTTACTTAAGTCAGATATTGTACAAATTGCATGGATGAAATGTAGGATGATGGCATCTCAGAAGAAAAATCCGAGTCTGGTTTTCAAAGTCTTCACAAGTAGTCCCCTAGATGTCATGGTTCACAAAACAAAAATGATATAATATCCATTAAGGGAGCAAGTGACAAAGACTACTTAAGAAACTGCTTGTGAGCTACATCATAAATCATTGTTGAAGCTGTGATACTGGATACCTGGTATCATTATTTAATTTTTACAAAGCTTGCTGCACCAAGCATATGAATGTAGCAGGGGCTCATCAGCTCACTATGATTCATCACACACCGTTCAACAGAGATGAGCCTAAGAAGGAACTCTTAACAAGGTCCTGTCTGGTTTGCAGTAAACGAGAGAAAATCCATCATGAACACAATTCAGATGTGTGGACATTTTTAATCCTGCACAGCATAGGTGCACAAATTCGTTGTTATTAACTGACTTGGCTAGGTGGGCCAATTAGATCTTCATATCCGCCATCTAGTAATATGTTGCTGATGAGGTGAAATGGCTCGGCTGAAAGTTACCCTCCTCAGAGCGATCAAAAGTAAGACTAGTTTGCCCAATGTATGCATCTTTTGCTATGCAAAAAAAGGCATTTAGGTAAGGGGGAGACAAAGTGCTATTCAAGGGTGCTATATGCAAAGAAGGCAGGTGATTTTAGCGCACTTACTTTGCACTTACCAGCTTTCCAAGAGAAATAGCGTAGGTAGTTTCTCTTTGAAAAGTTGCATAAAGCACTCACATTAAAGCACCCATGTAATCTGTAACTGTGAGGGAGTATGAAAATTGTCTCCTTATTCCACAGGCAGACTTCTTCAGCAGAAATATGTAATATGAAAGTCAACTGAAGAAACAAAAGAGGGAATTTTGGTAATGGACCATGTGGTAGGAGGCTGAATATGAACACTTCACTAAAATGATTAAATTTGGTTTGGAAATAGAGACTAATCAATATTGCCTTTTCAGTTTTCAGCCATAAAAGAAATGCAATATTCCTTTTTCAACCAAAAATGAAATAATGTAAACAGTGGGATATTTTCATCCAAAAACAAAAATGAAAATGGACACACGATATGAAAGAGTTCTTGGTTTTATTGTACAGCTAGATAAAATGACATAAGAACAGTTATAGCACAGCGATCAACACCTCCTCACCTCCACTATCTCCACATACACCTGCCACACATTTAAAGGCATGTTTTCAACTGCTGTCCCAGAGCTGGAATGTCTGAAATAAAAAAGCAGGCGTGTCCAGGTTCAGGCACAATTTCACAAACATGGATGTATTGGATATAGATGTCTGCAGGGCATCTGCACAGACTCACATCTATCAGAATAGCAATTAAGATAGGAGATGTTTTGGAATTGACCAATGGCTAGAGTAGTGGGTTAGGGGCAGGAAAACCAGGATTCAAATCCTACTGTGAGAGTACTAGAGATAGTGCAATGCCATCTTCTCTACCCCTCTGGATGTTTTAGCGAGCACTTTCCCAATGCCTATTCGTACTTGGAGCAGGTCTAAACTTGGATGGGTTGCAGATGTCCATGATGTTTTTGAAACCAAGAAGGACGTCTAAGTCCGTTGCACTGCCTCAGACATGCCTCTGCCACATTCCTTGCCTATTTGGCCATCCCCGCACTGGAGATGCCTTTAAAAGCCATTTGTAAAATGGTTTCGGGGACATCTTCATGCATGCTTCAGATGTCCATATTGCGATCCGCATATTTTCACACTCCCCACTCCCCACTCATCCACACCTTATTTATATTTATTTATTTATTTTAGTTTCTTATATACCGCACTATTTAGTATCAGCGCGGTTTACATGGAACAGTGAAACATAATGAACAAACGTTAGGTTTACAGAGAACAAGGAAATACAACTTGGATAACTTAGGGAAACATGCACATCAACTATTTACATATGTAGCAGTAATCTTTGCATAGTGGGTTATGAACCTACAGAAAGATATTAAGTATAGGGACTAATATGCAGAGGTTTCTGGAAGGAAGATGTGGCTATGGTGGAGTATGGTTGATCTGGTAATGTTGTATAAATAAGTAATGTTTTAGTGCTTTCCTGAATTGTGTGAGATCGGTGATGGCTCGGATTGCTGGTGGTAATATGTTCCAACACTTGGGAGCATAAAGACTGAAAGCCCTGTTTGACGTTGTTAGTGTGCATTTTGTTGATGCACTTGGGATAGTTAGAGTGTTTGCTGATGTGGATCTTCTGGATCTGTTAGGTGGGGTGGGCTGAATTAGATCTACTAGTTGTGAAGCGGTTATGCCGTTGATGGCTTTAAAGGTAAGCGTCAGAGTCTTGAATAGTATTCTTCCGTGTGTTGGGAGCCAGTGGAGTTGAATTAAGATGGGTGTGATGTGGTCAAATCTCGATGCTCCAGAAAGAACTCTAGCAGCGGCGTTCATGGCTAGCTGAAGGGGGTTCAGAGTAGACTGTGGGAGGCCTTGGAAAATGGCGTTGGCGAAATCAAAGTGGGGTAGGATAAGAGCTTGGTATACAGTCCGGAAGTCACTTGGGTCCAATAAAGATCTGAGGTGTTTGAGTGTCCGGATCTTGAAATATACGGCTTTGACAATGTAGGATATGTGAAGCTTCATGTCCAAGTGTTGATCTAGAGTAATTCCTAAGTATCGAATTGTAGACTTTGTTTGGAGTTCAGCTTCTCTCACTTTTATATGAGGTGGTGGGGTAAAATTCGGATTTCTTGTGATGAAGAGTACCTCCGTTTTCTTATGTTGAATACGGAGGTTTTGAGATAGAAACCATTCTGATACTGCATCAAAACATTCAATGAGAGGTGAGAGGTCCATTTGCTTTGTGGAGAATGGCATGTAAAGAAGGATATCATCGGCGTATATCTGACATTGGACATTGAAAGATCTGATGATGTTGCAGACAGGTTGTACGTAAATGTTAAACATGAGAGATGATAATGATGAGCCTTGAGGAACACCCTGATCTTGGTGGAAGGGCTCCGATTTTGTTGATCTTGATCTTACTTGTTGCCATCTTCCTTCAAGGTATGATTTGCACCAATCAAGGGCGAGGCCATTAATGCCTTTTTCTTTTAGGCGTTCTATGAGCAGGCCGTGGTGTACCGAATCAAAGGCTGCAGCTATGTCTATGAATATAAGTACACAACCTTGGTGGATGTTGTCAATACATGTGATGATATTATTGAGAAGTGAGATAAGAAGGGTTTCCACGCCATGGAACTCCCTGAAGCCATGTTGATGAGGGTCTAGTGGGGATGCAGTGTCGATATGGTCTTGTATTTGTCGTTGTGCTTCCTTTTCAAATATTTTAGCTAGAAATGGTATGCTAGCTATGGGTCTGTACGATTCCACTTTACTAGGGTCAAGCTTGGGGTTTTTTAGAAGTGGTCTAATTGATGTTTGTTTGAGTGCTGAGGGGAAGGATCCAGTTGTGAACGATAGTCTTATCATTCTTGTGATTAATGGACTGATATCGCTGCGTATATTTTTTATCCAGTAAGCTGGGCAAGGGTCAGTATGAGCAGTGGTAGTGTTGATGCCCCCCTCTCTATAACCACCCTTCCTATTCCCTGCCTCATTATCCCACACATCCTCCCACTATCCCCGATACACATGTTGAGTGTATGATCAGCTAAACAAGAATAGTATTTAGTCTGCATTCATTTCTAACAAGTTGCTACAGCAATTGGACTATATCTAGGCAGCAGCACTGAACATTTGTTGCTTACACTACTGGCAAGCCTGCTAGACAGACAGTTTCTGGTGTCAGTATGATGCAGTCCCAGTATTGATAGATATTTGTAGACCAAGGAACGTGTGGTTCCTGTAGATAGTTTTCCAACTCTATGCGGATGTCTATTGTCTGCACACTGAATGCCACATTCAGTAACAAATCTATTGAAATGAAAGTTAAACAACTAAAGATGTCAATATACCTGCTTGAAAGTTGTTATGAACATCTCAAAGACTGGATTCCATAGATGAAATGGAACGATGAGATAGTCACTGATGGAGTCAGATCATCACCAACAGCTGATGTTAAAGCATTGTTGACATTGGCTTCTCTAATTCGATATAGAACACTGAGAATTGTGACATTGGCTGCTTCTTTCTCTTGCTTGCTTGCTGAAATATGTTTTTGAAGCAAAGGTCCATCAGGGTCACTTTGGTCACATTGGGAAATGATTTACGGGTCTGTTTACTAACTGGCGGTAGCAGACTCCATGCGGTAGCAGAGCCGCGGCCCCATTGATTTCAATGGGGCCGCGCCTCCGATATTGCACAGAGTCCCCTACCGCTAGTTAAGAAAACAGACCCCTTAGTCACTGAGAAGTACCTGTCTATAGCATCTCTTAATGCAACTTTCATCTGTTTCTTCCATGATCTTCCATTTCTATTTGCAGCTTGGCTATGATTTGAAATGTAGTTGCTCACCTTCTCCAAATCCAAACTCAAGGTGAATTACAAATTATTTCTCTGTGCAAGTGACTTACCATCTGTGTTGTACCTGAGGCAATGAGGGTGACTTGCCGAAAGTCTTAATCAACATCTGTGGGAGAAGCAGAAATTTTACTCTGGCTTCCTGGTTCCTAGTTTGCTGCTCTAATCACTAGATCAGAGGTTCCCAACTCTAGTCCTGGAGGGTCAAACACCATTCAGGTTTTCAGGCTGTCCCTAATAAATATGCATGAGATGCATTTGCATGCACTGCCCCCATTGTATTCAAATGTATCTCATGCATATTCATTAGGGACAGCCTCAAATCCTGAATGGTGTTTGGCCCTCCAGGGCTGGAGTTGGGAACCTCTGCACTAGACCATTCCTCAGCAGGGTGATCAGTGGAATGACAAGCAATATGTAGGCATCGGCATGATATATTTCAACATGAAGAGGGCCACCAGTCAATCCACTAGTTCCCATTTCAATTACATCAAAAGTTTGATTATATCTTTGACATAGTAAGCGATGAATGCTTTACACCAGGGGTTCTCAACCCAGTCCTCTGGTACCCCTAGTCCAGTTGGAGTTGTTAGGGTATCCACAATGAATATGCATGAGATAGATCCGCATACAATGAAAGCAGTGCATGCAGATCTATCTCATGCAAATTTATTGTGGATATCTTGAAACCCTGACTGGCCTGGGGATACCAGAGGACTGGGATGAGAACCACTGCTTTACACTGTTCCAAATGCTGAACCATCAAATAAATGTGGTTTCATCTAGTTTCAACATTACTACTACTTATTATTATTACTACTACTACTACTTATCTACTTAACATTACTACTACTTATTATTATTTGTATAGCACTAAAAGGCGTACGCAGCACTGTACAGACACATGTAAAAGAAGAGGTCTCTGCTCATCAAAGCTTACAATCCAGTCAAGACAGACAACACAACAGTGGAGGACAAGGCTATATCTAGGGGAATGGTAAGGAAACACATAGGAGACTAAGCAGATCAGGATTTAAGTGGCCTTGAAGAGGTGAGTTTTCAGCCTGGATTTGAAAAGAGCCAAGGATCTTCTATCAAATCATCCGCTGCCACATCCTGACACTTGGACAAGTAATAGCACGCCTCTTAACTGTGCCTTTACGTGCATTACAATCTTAAGTTTGGCAGCATTTTTAACTCCTATCTGAGTGAACAGTGTGCCATGCATGTTTGAGTTGAAGCTTATGAACCTTGTGCACACCCTTTATTTTGCAACTTGACCTCTAGCAGAATAAGAATAAGAATACGATATGCCATACTGGGTCAGACCAAGGTCCATCAAGCCCAGTATCCTGTTTCCAACAGTGGCCAAGCAAGGTCACAGGTACCTGGCAGGTTCTAAAAGGCACATAGATTCCACAGTGCTTGTCCCAGAGCAAACAGTGGATTTCCCAGATCCTCTTTAATATGCTTTATGGCCCTTTCCTCCAGGAAATTGTCCAAACCTTTTTTAAACCCAACTACACTAACAGCTTTTACTACATCCTCTAGAAACGAATTCCAGAGTTTAATTACGCATTGAGTGAAAAAATATTTTCTCTTAATAGTCTTACAAGGGTTACATTGTAGCTTCATTGCATGTCCTCTAGTCTTTCTACTTTTTGATGGCGTAAACAACCAATCTACATTTACCCATTTCACTCCTTTCATTAATTTATATACTTTTATCATATCTCCCCTCAACCGTCTCGTGCGATTGTTCCAGTTTATTGATGAGCGTCCTTCATCCCTTTCTCAGAGGAATTTGGTCTGCTGATGGGAGATTTTATATGTTTTGCAGGTTCAGAGATGACAGAACTCGAGGAGATGGAAAGAGGGCAAGGGAGGAGGTATGGGCTTTGAGTTTAAAGGGGGCTATTACAAGGTTCTGTGCTTACTTAGGGAAGAGCAAATTTTAAAAAATGGAAGTTTATGGAGGAGTGGGAGGGGGATTTGCGAGTGACATGTCTGAAAGAGAATAATATAAAATAATCAAGGACATTGGCAAAAAATGTCCATCAGTATCTTAATCAAGGAAAATTCTTATACAATTGTTTATAGGTTTATCTTACACCTGTGAAATTAAAAGCTAGTTTTCAGGAGGTATCTAATTAATGCTGGAGAGGGTGTAAGCACAAAGGAAAGCTGTGAGAAGATAACGGCTTTTTGGGAGAAGGTGGTGACTAAGCTGGGGTGACTGTGGGGTATGATCTCAAGTTATGTTTATTGGATATAAACACCAGGGAATATGAGGAAAGGGGAGCACAGAGTATTAAAGGTTAAATTAAACCTGACCTGCTAATTTTCTCTTTCTTTCTTTCTTTTAGTCCCTCCAGTCCAGTCCACGCCTGGGTTCTATCCCCCCTCCAGCAGACGGAGACCGAGCACGCCAGCCCCCGATGATGCCACAGCATAAGGAGTCAGCGCTCCCCCCGCCAAGCCAGCATTCCCTTGTCAAAGCAGTCAGAGAAATACTACTACAACCACCACCAAAAAACTGTGGCCTAACTGGCCAGCCATAGAATCTAGGTACCCTGCTTCTTCACAGTAATGTGGTGAACGAATACAGCCCAAGAGGGTCAAGGTCACAGTCTGCACCAGGGCCTCCTAGAGCTAAATTCATCGGGTCCTGATCGACCTCTGCAACCACTGTGGAGGAACAGACTAAAAACCCACATTAAGCTGACCTCTTGGCCCAAGCTTGCAACATTACTCCTGAACAGATGAATAGGTTCTAGACTTGACTGGAGGGAAAGAAAATTAGCAGCTAAGTTCTAATTTCATCTTCCATAGTGTTCCTCCAGTCCAATCCAGTCCAGTCCAGACTCCTGGGATGTATGAGAAGAGCAATCGGACCCAGGTGGAAC
Source organism: Ichthyophis bannanicus (assembly GCA_033557465.1). Taxonomy (NCBI): domain Eukaryota; kingdom Metazoa; phylum Chordata; class Amphibia; order Gymnophiona; family Ichthyophiidae; genus Ichthyophis; species Ichthyophis bannanicus. The sequence continues at coordinate 234,178,970 of CM066043.1, read as the reverse complement.
CAGCAAGTCTGGCCTTCAGCACCCAACAGCTGAATTGTGCATCCGACTGCGTCTGCAAATCCAAACAATAATGATGGACAAAAGGTATGCAAGGATGCCCACGTGACTGCCTTACAAATATCCACTGGCGGAACCAAACCGCATTCCGCCCAGGACGTGGCCTGTGCCCTGGTCGAGTGGGCATGCAGTCCCACCGGGACTGGCTTGCCATGTAAGATATAAGTGGACCCTATCGCCTCCTTCAACCAGTGAGCAAGAGGCTTTAGATGCCACCTCACCTTTGCGAGGGCCACCAAACAAGACAAGGAGCCTGTCGGTCTTCTGGAACGGCGGTGTGAGCTTCAAATAGCAGCGTAGTGTCCTGCGCATGTCCAGACGATGGAGCTGCCTTCCACGGGAAATTCCAGTAAGACCACCTTCTGATTGATGTGAAACTCTGAGACTATCTTGGGTAAAAAGGCCGGAATGGTCCGATGAACCATCCTGTCCTTAGAAAGGACTAAATAGGGCTCCTTACAAGACAAAGCCTGCAGTTTGGATACCCGTCGAGCTGAGAAAATGGGCACCAGAAACACAGTCTTCAGGGTAGGATCCTTCACAGAAGTGGACCCCAATGGTTCGAAGGGAGCCTCAGTCAAGACCAATAAGACTAAATTCAAGTCCTAGGATGGTACTGCCGCCCGCCGAGGCAGACACAGCAGTTTGACCACCCGGAGAAAAACGCACCACATCAGGGTGCAAAGCCAACATAATGCCTTGCACACATCCCCTATAACAAGCAAGAGTGACAATCTGCACCTTCAAAGAATTCAAGGCTAGGTCCTTGTCCATGCCATCCTGCAGGAAGGCCAAAACATAGGGAAGAGAGACCTTCAAGGGGCAGAGCTCCCTCTCTGCAAACCAGGCCTCAAACACTCGCCAGACCTGCACATAAGCCAACGAGGTAGAGTGCCACCTTGCCTTCAACAAGACCGTAATACTGCGAGACTACAGCTAGGGGTTAGACATACCATTTTGAACCTTGGAGTTCAATGGAGCAGGAATGACTGGGGATTACTCTTGTTCCACCAGGGAAAGGCCTGCTCGCAAGAGCTGGGAGATACAGGGGGTAAGGACAGAGTCAACATGACTATCGGGTGAACTAGGCGGTTGCCTGGAGCATCGATGGTCCAAGGGCAGCCGTTTGCCACCACTGTTGCCCTGTCTGGGACCTGCAGCAGCAGCAGCAATAACTTTAAACAGCCCCACAGCGCTTACCTAATCTTCCTGCGCTGCAGGGATGTTTGTGCTTCTGCCCACTCCTGTGCATAGGGGTGGAAGTAGCTAATCAGCTGTTTCTGCACCCATGCAAAAAGAAGTCAGCGTGAAGCATTGGGGGATGTGTGTATGCAAATGAGCTGTGCGCAAAACTTCAGCATAAAGTTGAAAGGAAGGGAGTCATGCATGTGCAAACGACAGACGTGCTACAAGTGGCCATGTGCGCATGTGCGAAAATGTCAAACGCTCACGTTATATGCACAGGACGCGCAGGTTCTTTTGGCACTCAACCCATAACAAGCAACACTTATTTCACACACAAACATTTTTTTATGAAATAACAACAGAGAGACCTAACAGTAAATGGAAAATGATATAAGCGAGTTCAAAAAACATAGAAGGATAAGAAGCAAAACATATTTAATCTTAAACGCCGAATTTTCGTTTATATGCTGAAAGATAAATACAGAAAATTTTCATATCAAAGGTAACTATTCACCGGTACATACCCTGAAACAGTCTTTCCCTGAACACGCAAGATGTTTAAGTCACCTCAGACTAGGCGCAGAGATATTGGCGCTCCTGTTGGTTATGTCATCCTCTACGCGTTTCTCTGCATTGGGTACAGACCTTATTAGCATACCATCTGAATACACACAGCTCATTTGCGTATTATTTAAATATGCTTGGCGTTGCTGTGTGTGCATACTTTTCTTTTGCTGTTTACACCCATTTCAATATCTTTTCTGCCTTTGGCTTATAAGTTACGTTATCTGTGTGCAAAGGATGCGCCAGTCTTTCTGCATCGGCCCGCAAATGCGTAAATGCTTCTAAACCATGTTAATGCCACTGAATATCCCAACCAAGAGGATTAACACAGTTTGCAGGTCTGCTAACCTCGTTAATCTCTTTAAATATCGGGCCCTGTGTGTATAGTGGGACATCTCCATATACAAGTGTATTCAGCATATAGATCTGCTGAACATGCAAAATTGAGATTAGATTCAAATTATTCCCTTCACATCCTTCTGAAAATTGACCTCTAGGCTTGTAATAAAGTTGCATCTATTTTGTACTGTTTGCCATTCTGATTAAACTGATCCACAGTATGTCAATTTTATCTTTGTCAAAAAAGACAGCAAAATTTTAATTCCCCATGCTGCCCGAGAAGCAAACATTTTCTGTGCTTTGAGCTATATGCTGCAGTTATTTCTATGCAGTAGTCTTGCCTTGCTCTATAAATCTTTGTTATGGGAATCCCTCTGGTCTCCAACTCTGCTGAAACCTATTGTAAAAACTGTCTTTATAATAAACACCACACTATAACCATCGTCTTCCCCTAATAAGCTGCAAAAGTGATAAGCTCAGGGAAATGGTAATAAAGGCTGGTGAGTGATATCATGAGATGCTGTAGAGGTTGATAAAATACAGTAATTATTTTTCCCAGAATATTAATATAATATATAGTTTTTAAGCTGTTATCACATTGGTCTGAGGGGAAAAAATCAAAAAAATTAATAGCATGACATTGCAGAAAGCTTTTCTTTCTGTCAGATATTGTCTACAATGATAATAAATACAAGCCACCAGGTTCATCCAATTTACAAGAATGTTAGGAAGCGTAATTTTCTAAGCTATTTTCATGGGTGAAACATGGTTTTACCTGCAGAAATGAGACTCTAGAAAGCTGACCCGCCAGAGGGTTAATTTTATAACAGCACACCTAAATCAAAGCTCTGAAAAGTGCCTTTTATAGAGGCAACATCAGCATCTATGTGCTTCCATAAGAGGCGCTCAGAACTACACCCAGTAGCACATAAATTCTCATACATAGATATATACTTGGTGCAAAGAAAGTGTAAAAGTGTGCTTCTGTATGCATATTTTATACAATATTCAGGTACTTCACAGCTCCATTTCTGCTCCACCCTAACTACAATCTGGGAATGCGGATGGGCAGAGCACATGTACTATATGTATGTGTCATATTGTCAGCACACTTATGTAAGACAAGATTTGCCATACTGGATCATATACCAAAGGCACATCAAGTCCAGTATTATGTTTCCAGATGGCCAATGCAGGTCACAAGTACCTGGCAGGATCCCAGAAGTAGACAGATTCCATGCTGCTTATCACAGGGAGAAGCAGTGGACATCCCCCAGTTCACCTTAATAATCATTTAGGGACTTTTCTTCCAGGAATATGTCCAAATCTTTTCAAACTTAGTTAGACTAACAACTTTTACTACATCCTCTGTCAGGACCATACCAAGCTAGAAATGTGCCCTGTGCGACTAACGAATCTAGTGCCCCCCGCCCCAGCCACATGCAGCAACTCACTTTTTTTTTAGCTTCCTGGAAGCCCAGTGAGGATATCAGCCCCTTTTCTGTACTTACAACCCTGTGTGGTCACACAGCTTGCACAGCCGTTGGTACAGTCCTGTCCTCTGGCCACCATTATGATATCCTTTGTTTTTATTCTCCATTCCTTTCCTTATAATTCCTAGCAGTCTATTAGCTTTCCTTTAATGTATTATCCATGATGACGCCTAGATCTTTTTCCTGGGTAGTGACTGCTAATGTGGAACCTTGCTTGTATAGCTATAGTTTGGGTTGATCTTCCCTAAACTTTATACTTGTCCACATTAAACTAAATTTGTCATTTGGATACCCCATCTCCCAATTTATCAAGGTTTCCTTGCAATGTTTCACAATCCTGGCAACTTTGATTAGTTTTATGAATAATTTTACATGTCTTGCGTATTGAGTTGCACCCTCACTTGGTTTGCAGCTTGTCATGCTCTGAGGGCTTGTGTGCATCAGTGATGCTGAGAGCTAAGCTATCAGTAGTTTAACTACTGGCAGGGTCTCCCATGATGGACAGGTCTCAGCTGAGGTGCCAGACCAAGACGAACCATCCATCTGGGCAGCAGCAGCAGAATGGGATAGTGTTGACGGCAGAGGATCACATTTCTGTGAAAACGGCAACACCACCAAACTTAAACTGCGCGGAGCAAAGGCCTGGCAATCTACTTCTGTATCTTGCCATGAAAACCCAATGGATAGTTACAACAAAACAAATTGTGCTATAGTGCTGGAAGATGAGACCCCCAGGTCGGAAGGCACTCAACTAGCTACTGGGGAAGAGCTGAAGACTTTTCAGAGTAAAGCCAGAATTTATGATGTGGTTGGATCAAAGCCCTCAGGACGTCTGACTGCTGATGTAACTGCGCATGAAATGAGAGTCAGAAGCTGTAAAGATGTCTTACACATTGGAACATGGAACGTATGAAGCATGAACCAAGGGAAGTTGGAGGTGCTCAAGAATGAAACGGAACATGTACAACTTGATCTGTTGGGTGTCAGCGAACTGAAATGGACTGGCATCGGGCACTTTGCATCAGATGATCACATGGTCTACTATGCTGGAAATGAAAGACAAAGAAGAAATGGTGTTGCATTTATAATAAAGAAGAAACTTGCAAGAACTGTAATGAAATACAATGCAGTCAGCGAACGCTTAATCTCTATTTGTCTACGAGGAATGCCTATCAACACAACTATAATTCAAGTATATGCCCCAACAGCAGCTGCAGAAGAGAATGAAATTGAAGAGTTCTATGAACAAGTACAAGCTGAAATTGACAGAACATGCAAACAGGATATCCTGATAGTCATGGGTGACTGGAACACAAAAGTTGGCAACAAAGAAGAAGGCAAAGTAGTTGGAAAATATGGACTTGAAAACTGAAATGAAGCTGGAGAAAGACTGATAGAATTCTGCAAGACCAACGATCTATTCATCTCAAACACCTTTTTCCAGCAACACAAGCGGCGACTGTACACATGGACGTCACCCAATGGATTGTATAAAAATCAAATTGACTACATCTGTGGAAGTCAATGATGGAAAAGCTCTGTAGCATCAACAAAGACAAAACCTGGAGCTGACTGTGGTGCAGATTATCAACTACTAGTACGAAAACTCAAGCTAAAGTTGAAAAAGAGCAAACCACTCATGAATGCAGCAAAATATGACCTTGAGAATATACCACTAGAATTTAAAGACTGCCTGCAAAATCAGTTTTCTGCTTTAGATACAAATGACAGAGCTCCAGAAGAGTTATGGAATGACATCAAGAAGGTTGTGTTGGAAGAAAGCGAGAAGTCTCTACAAAAGGTGAAAAGGCAAAAATGGCCAAAATGGATGAAGGAAGAAACTCTGAAAATTGCCCAGAAACGCAGAGAAGCTAAAGCCAGAGAAAGAAAGACAATCACAGAACAGAGATTTCCAATGTGCAGCAAGACAGAACAAGGAAAATACTACATTGACGCACGCAAAGAAATAGAAGCAGAAACTATTAGAGGAAGAACAAGATTGGCTTTCCTAAAGCTATGAGAGTTAAAGAAAAGGTTCCAGCATAAAATTGGAATGTTACAAGATTCTTAAGGTTCTATGTTGAATGATCCTGAGAAGATCAAGAAAAGGTGGAAGGAATATACAGTTTTTATATGATAAAGATCAAGTGGACCAACAGCCGTTTCAGCCTGTACCTTATGATTGGGAAACATTGGTGATGAAAGAAGAAGTTGAAGAAGCATTGAAAGCCCTATCAAAGAACAAAGCACCAGGCATTGATAGCATTCCCATAGAAGTATTACAGCAATCTGATGCAGCTGTTACCATACTTACAAGGCTCTGCCAAGAATTATGGAAGACATCATCATGGCCAACTGACTGGAAAAGATCTGTGTTTATACCAATACTAAAGAAAGGTGATCCAACTGACTCTGGAAATTATCGCACAATCGCTCTGATCCCACATGCCAGTAAGATTCTACTGAAGATTATTCAAAAGAGACTACAACCATACCTGGAACAAGAACTACCTGAAGTGCAAACATGTTTCAGGAAAGGGCGAGGAACGAGAGACATCATTGCGGATGTGAGATGGATCCTTGAAAAGACTAAATAATACCAAAAGGATGTGCTTTATCGACTATAGCAAGGCTTTTGACTGTGTAAACCATGAGAAACTCTGGGCCACATTAAGAAGCATGGGTACACCAGAACACCTGATTGTTCTCTTGCACAATCTATACATTGATCAAGAAGCAACAGTTTGAATGGAACAAGGAGAAACAGAATGGTTTAAAATAAGCAAAGGTGTAAGACAAGGCTGCATGCTTTCCCTTACCTGTTTAATTTATATGCAGAACAAATCATCAGAGAAGCAGGATTGTATGAAGACAACAGAGGTGTGAAGATTGGTGGAAGACTCTTCAACAATCTTCGCTATGCTAATGATGCCACATTACTGGCCGAAAGTGAAGATGATCTGAAACCTTTGCTTCTCACAATCAAAGAACATAGTCTCAAAATGGGCCTGCAACTTAATGTAAAGAAGATAAAGATCATGACAACTGGCATAATCAACAGGTTTATCATTGAAGGAGAAGAAATTGAAATCGTGAACAACTTTAACCTACTTGGATCAACTATCAATAAAGAAGCAACAAGCAGTCAAGAAATCAGACGACGCATTGCTCTTGGCAGAATGGCTAGGAAAGACCTAGATAATATTCTCAAGAGCAGAGATGTCTCTCTCCATACAAAGATTTAATTTGTTCAAGCCATGGTATTTTCAATAACATCCTATGGATGTGAAAGCTGGACAGTGAAAAAGATAGACAGGAAGAAAATTGATGCCTTTGAATTATGGTGCTGTCGGCGAATACTGTGTATACCATGGACTGCCCGAAGAACAAACCAGTTGGTACTAGAGGAGATCAAACCTAAGCTTTCTTTAGAAGCTCAGATGACAAGACTTCAACTTTCATACTTTGGACACATCATGCAAAGAGAGAGCTCATTAGAGAAAGACTTCATGCTTGGCCAGATAGAAGGTCAACGCAAAAGAGGAAGGCCAGCAATGAGATGGATCAATACAATAACAGCAGCTACGGGTACCAGTCTGTCAACAATGAGCCGCCTGACTGAAGACCGAACACAATTTAGGATAGCTATCCAGAGGGTCACCATAAGTCGACTCCGACTCGACGGCACTTAACAACAACATTGAGTTGCACAATTTTCCACATGTAAAACATGCCTGCAGAAAATGCTTTATAGAATTATCTACCTTAGGTGCAAAATGTATCTGAAAATTGAGCCCCTTGAGCCTTCCCCTATGCACACATCCCCTACTTACCCCATCTGGATCTTGTTTTCAAACTACTATGATGTTTTCGATTACTAGGGCTTTACCTTCACTTTTGGAAATCCCCACCAAGTAGCTGTGGATTGCATTTACCAGCTAACTTGTCCCTGAAGTCTGTCAGTCATGTTCTTCTAAAGACATTCATACTTGGCTTTCTTTCTCTTCATGAGAAGAATGTGTATTGCTTGTTGATTCCACACCCTCTTTGTTCTCTGCAGCATTTCCACTCTGATGTCATAGTGGGAGAAACGTGTGAACTTTAAGCATTATATGACAAAGTTTTCTGAAGGAGGAGGAAGAATGTTTGGCCTTTTCTGCTAAGCAAATGATTCCTTTTTTTTTTTTTATATTCATGCAATTTCAAACTATACAATACACGGGGAGAGCAGCAGCCAGCCAGCATCGGAGGTGTGTGAGCGGGAGCTCCACCTCTTTCCTTTCAGCCTGCCCATACCAGCAGCCTTTAACGGCTTTAAAACCGTCACTTCCACTGGAGTGCCCACGCCTTGCAGGCCCGTGCCTTGCAGGCCCGCACCAGAGGGCCTCGCCAGAGGGCCCTTTGGCGTGGCCCTTAGGCGTAGGACCTTGCGGGGCCATTTAAAATGCTGCTACATTGGTTCTGCTTGCTGTGGAGATCGGAGAGGTGGAGGGGTGATGTCGACAGCGGAGGTTGTGAGTGGGAGCTTAAACACCTGGTGGTATGATATCTACCTCTTCAGATGCTATGTGGAGCATTTCTTCTTGTCTCCTCTATTCCTTTAACTACCACTGTATCTCTTATTCTGTCCTATCTAATTAATGGCGTTCTTTTCATATTTTCTGTAACTTTTATGTAATATTGTAAACCGCTCTGATGCTTTGGCTTGAGCAGTATATCAAATGTAATAAACATAAACATACACAATGACCAAATAAATAAGTGCACAAGATAAAGCAACAATAAAAGGAAAAAGAAAATAACAATATTCAGTAATACAATAATATGAAACCTAGTGCATAGTAGCCCACCAATGAGGAAACAGAAGGGAAATCCAAAAGAAATCAAACAAATCATCAAGACCCAGAAACATAAAAATCACGCTCCAACTAATTCATTATTACAAAATCTCATCATCCCCCAGTGGGGAAAATGCAAGAAACAATATTTAAGAACTTCTTTCAGCCATAAGAGTTTCAACTTGAAAAGGGTCAAAAAAGTATAAGCGTTATCCTGATACTTAACTAGCCATTTACAAGGGAATCAAATAAAAAGACCCCCTACTTCCAAGACCTTTGGTTTTAAAAGGAGAATACTTTTCCTCCTGGCCTGCATTTCTCTGCATTGCTCTAGCCACATCAGGGAACATCTGCACTCTTTGGCCACAAAAAGAAGCATCAAGCCTTTGGAAATACAATTAAACAATTTAGACTTATCAGACTCTAAATGCTAAAGTCACTACAAGGGTAGATCATGTTGTTTTATTGTCCATAGAGGACTCCAAGAAGGCCGACAGATCTAAACTATAGCTGATACCAGTGAGTCCATACCATCCTCCTCTTTGACTCCAACTTCTTCTTTGATGGCAAATAAAATAGCTGAGCCAGTTGTATCACCTCTGGATTCACGATCTTCAAAATATCTTTAAGATACTCTACATATGCCACAACTCCGTGGCAGAAACGTATATTCCTCGATTGATTTGCATTTTCAGCCATGTCTATCTTATAATGTAGGGCTAAACTGTCCTTCACAAAACTTCCCACTACTGAATTGATGACAAATGAGATTCTACCGACTCAACTCGCCTATTCATGGCTACAAGACCTTCTTCATGCTCTCCTAGCTTAGTCACAACTTGTCAGAGAAAAGTCAGAGATGTGGGAAATATTAGTACTCACAGAGACCTCGATCTTCCATAGTACTCCCCAAATATCATCAAGACCAATCTTCTTGGCTGGCAAAACCCTTGCTCCAGCTAAAGCCACACCCAGCAAGGGTTTGGGAAGATGAGCTGAAGCCTGCCAAGAAATACCTAATATGTGGGACACCTGGCTTGAATTACCACTTAGCACACAGGGACCGACTTCCTCCATTCCTCCAGCCGCATCCCATTCTCCTGGCGCAGATCTTCAATTGCCTGTAAGCCAGGCTCAATGGCTCCAACCAACTGCGGAGACTCTAAAATGCCAGGTGATTGATCTGGGCTTTGGCCAGGCTGCAGTAGAAGAGATGGTCCACCCGAGCTAAGTCCTCTGGAGGATGCTCAAACTCCAGACTTGTGGGAGATGGTAAGGATGTAGCAGCAACCAAATATTGATCAATAGGACCACTGTTGACTGGCTGTTTCTGCTGCTCTTGCTGCTTGCCATTCTTCCCTTTCCTTTTGGGAACCATCAAGAAACAATTAGAAGAAAATTCATACAAGGTAGGGAGAGCACCTCAATACACATCCGATCAGGGACCATTTTGGATTCCGCAAATGATTCCTTAATGCATGGTGGGATCTATTCTTCATGCTTGTAGCATAAAAATCAGTACTGCAGGTCACATGATACAATTGTACCGCATTTTCTGCTCTCTTAGACTGGGGAAATGTATCCCTCCAGAAGGAATTTGACACAGCCATTCAGTGTAGGTCTTCTTTGACTGCTCTTTTCTGTCTAGCAAGTTAGGTCAACCTTTGGCTAGAGACTTCATTCCATACCTCGCATTCCTTACCTTTTTCTCCCATAGACCCAAAGTATTAAAAAAAAAAAGCTAAAAACATTGAGCATTTGTTAACACAATGGCAATTGAACTCACTACTGGGTTTTTTTTGGCCTGTTCTCTATCTTTAGGTGAGGATACAGAGGAGTATAATGAGTGGGCAGACCTACTACAGAAGCAGGTTCAGAATATGTAGACTCAGAAGATGCAGGAAACCGCATCAGATTCAGGAGATGGATGAGGTTGAGGATGAGGAATAACCGCAAGTGCAGATCCAAGAATCACCCCGGCTCAGAGTTAGAGAGCACCTGCAACTGGTGGAAGAATTGTTGGAGAACGATCTGGAATCTCCTTCCTCACCATCAGCCTGAGGATGTCCTAAAAGAGAAAAAGTCCAAGAGGGTTCATCAGCAGCTAGCAACCTATGTCCAATAACTGCTGGAGGAAGTGTAGGGCTTGAGAGTCATTCAGAGGGCTCCAGGCTTAATTTCAGACTCTGCATGTGACTTACTTTCAGCAGTCCACAAAGCAGCTACGTGTGCAGAGCTGCCCTGCCCCTCAACTAGAAACTCTGCCTCTCTGGCAGATACTGGTCATGTCTCCATCCCCTGCCTGGCCACTCTGCCAACATTGAAGAGAATAATGAGCCCCTTGAGGGCTGCAGTACCTCAGAGCATGGACCATGAAGAAGGCGGCAGCAGTTGGGGAAATACTGGGGCTGTAAGTGTAGGAATGGGAGGGGAGGGAAAGAAGCTGTTAATCACTTATCACTTTTACCCTTCCTTTATGAAACACCTTCCTTTGCACTATAAATAAATGTTTGCATTTTCACTAGTTGAATGAACCTACTTTATAGAGAGACAGAAGCAGCAGCGGTTGGTGCTTGGCTCTGGTTGTTTTGTATATCTGACTGGCAGTGGTATACCTCATGCAAAATGCAATGTGTGCCTTTGAGTCAATGTTGACTCCTGCTGACCCAGCAGCTCCTGGGCTTTTTTGGCAGTGTGACCAAAAGTAGATAGCCAGGCCTTTCTTCTGAGGAAATGGAGGGTTAAGGAACTTGCCCAAGGCCACAAGGAGGGCTAGTGGGAATCAAACACTGGTCTCTTGGTTACTAAGCCAATGCTCTAACCACTAGGTTACTCCTCATATTATAAGCAAAGGATATGACAGTATAATGCCTCTATATTGTTCCATGGTGCAACCGCACTTTGAATATTGTGTGCAATTCTGGTCGCCAAGTATATAACAGAATTAGAAAAGTTACAGAAAAGAGCCACCAAAATGATAAAGAGTATGGATAGATACCCCTATGAGGAAAGGCTAAAAAGGTTAGGGCTCGAAGGACTACAAAAGGGAACTGCTACTTCTGGAGAGAGATCTGTAATTGTAAGTATTTACTTCTGGGAATTTTTCTAAATCTTGGTGAAAAAGGAATTTTTTAGATTAAAGTTGATTAATCTGTAAACCCAATGTATTTGTTAAATCAGTCAGGGTCTAGTAGCAACAAAGAGCTTTCAGTTTAAATTTAAAACACAGAAGGCCAATTTTCCAAATAGAGAAAGGTGAATAGTGGAGTACTGTGCTGGGTCCGCTGCTTTTTGACATATACATAAATGACCTGGAAAAGGGAATAATGAGTGAGGTTATCAAATTTGCAGATGACACAAAACTATTTAAAGTTGTTAAAAACCATGAGGATTGTGGAAAATTGCAAGAGGAGCCTGATAAATTGGAAGACTGGGCATCAAAATGGCAGATGAAATTCAATGTCGACAAGTGCAAAGCTATGCACCTAGGAAAGAACAACCCAAACTATGGTTACACAATGCAAGGTTGCACATTAGGAACTACCACCCAGGAAAAAGATTTAGGTGTCGTTGTGGATAACATGTTAAAACCCTCGGCCCAGTGTGCAGCAGCGGCCAAGAGAGAAACTAGAATGCTAGGTATCATAAGGAAAGGAATGGGGAATAAAATAAAAGATATTATAATGCCTCTATATCGTTCCATGGTGAGACCGCACCTTGAATACTGTGTGCAATTCTGGTTGCAGTATCTTAAAAAGGATATAGCGTTATTGGAAAAGATACAGAGAAGAGTCACCAAATTGGTAAAGGGGATGGAAGGATATCCCTATGAAGAGAGGCTGAAAAGATTAGGGCTCTTCAACTTGGAAGAGAGACGGCTGAGGGGAGATATGATAGAGGTCTATAAATTAATGAATGGTGTGGAACAGGTAAACATAGATTGATTGTTTACATCATCAGAATATAGAAAGACTAGGGGACATGCAATGAAGCTACAGGGCAAACTATTTAAGACTAATAAGAGAAAATATCTTTTCACTCAACGTGTAATCAAACTCTGGAATTTGTTATCGGAGGATGTAGTAAAAGCTTTTAGTATAGCAGGATTTAAAAAAGGTTTGGACAAGTTCCTGGAGGAAAGGTCCATAAACCATTATTAAAAGGGTACCAGGATATCACTTCTTGACCCAATACATTCATTGTGGAACCTATGTCTTTTGGGGAAACTGCTAGGTACCTATGACCTAGATTGGCCATTGTTGGAAACAGGATACTAGGCTTGATGGACCTTGGTCTAACCCAGTATAGCATATCTTATGTTCATATAAGAGAGCTTTCTGGTGAAATTTAGAACCCAGCAGAGAGCTTCCAGTTTAAATTTAATACTCAGTCAGGGTCTAGTAGCGGCAAAAAGCTTTCAGTTAAAATTTAAAACACAGCAGAGAACCTTCTGGTTAAATTTAGACCCCGAGACTCCCTCTATCCAAGCAAGGGCTGTAGGACTCCCCATGGAAATTGATTACAGATTACCTTAGAAACACAGGACAGGGTACTATGTAGCAGCCAGCTTTTAATACGTCTTTTCCCTCTCTCTCTCCCCAACACCCACCCACCCCTGGGATAATCGCAGCTTTATAGGTGCATAAACCTCTCAAAGGAAAGGAAGTGCCATATTCGCTCACAGGTACAGCTTGTCCTCATCAGGCATACATTGAGGACCTGAGATTAATTAGGCTTCAGGTGAACAAAGTACATTAAACGTATTAGGTTTAGTTTTAATAGTATAAGTATCCCCGCCAATCCTTAGTAAGTAAATAACTTAAATACCTAAGCACAACCTTAAAACTAAGATGCAGACAGCAGTCCAGCAGCAAGATGAGGGTTTTCTAGTCTTTTGCATTGAGTGTCACATGTATGATTTTCTGCAAGTTGGTGAGGGGTCTTATGTGTGTAGTAAGTGCAAGGAGCTCTTTGCTCTCAGGGAATGAGTCCAATCTCTGGAGGCTAGAGTAGCAGACTTGGAGGGCATAAGGAAGACAGAGAGGTATATAGACAAGACCTACAAGGATATAGTACTGAAGCCCCACCTCCAATCTGGCAGCATCCTTGTTGCCATGGAGGAGAGAGGTCACATGACAGAAGAGCATCATCCTGGTGTGGCAGGAAGTGATCCTGTAGCTAGGGGACCTGTCCTCCAGGTGATGTAAAACCCTCTCGCACCAAGGAAGCATCTCCAGGGCCACGTGCCCATGAGGGAAGGGTTAGGACAGCTGTTAAAGTTGGTGATCCGATCATTAGGCATGTCGATAACTGGGTGACGTGGATATGAGGACTGCCTGGTAACATGCCTGACTGGTGCAAAGGTAGCAAACCTCACTCACCAGCTAGACAACATCTTAGATAGTGCTGGGGAGGAGTCTGCTGTCTTGGTACATGTTGGTACCAATGACATAGAAAAATGTGGTAGGGAGGTTCTGGAGGCTAAATTCAGGCTTTTAGGTAGGAAGTTGAAATCCAGAACCTCCAGGGTAGCATTCTCCAAAATGCTTCCCATTCCACGTGCAAGACCCAAAAGGCAGGCAGAGCTCCGGAGTCTCAATGCGTGGATGAGACAATGGTGCAAGGATGAGGGTTTTGGATTTGTTAGGAACTGGGGAACATTCTGGGGAAAGGAGTGGCTCTTCCGAAGGGATGGGCTTCATCTTAACCGGGATGGAACCAGGCTGCTGGCATTAACCTTTAAAAAGGAGATAGAGCAGCTTTTAAACTAGATAATAGGGGAGAGTCGACAGTCCCCCAAGAGCACATGATTCAGAACAATGTATCCTTGAAGGATACTACCAAAAGAATGAAGTTAGGGCATATCAGTAGAGAGGTTCCAGCAGGGGCAGCTCTATAATGAGGCGAAATGAGGCAGTTGCCTCAGGCGGCAACGTTTTGAGGGCAGCAAAAAATGCCCTCAAAATAGCTGCCTCACTTCGCCTTCAAAAGTTAAAAAAAAAATCAGCGTGCAAGTTGCTGCCGCTGTCGAGTCTGCTTCTCAGCAGCGGCAGACGATCCCCCTCACCTTTCTATGGCAGCTGCAACTGTGCTAGGGAAATGCAGTTTAAGTAAGTCAAACCTGTTAAGAGCCTTCTGTGCAGCTGCATCCCACCCCGAAAGGAAGTAACATAGAAACATAGAAATATGACGACAGAAAAAGACCACTTCTTTTGAGGGCGAGACGCAGCTGCACAGTTCCTTCACCAAAGGCTCCACGCTCGTTTCACTTTTACTTAAACTGCATATCGCTAGCATGGCCATGGCTCTAAGAGGCTTTATTCATCAAATTGTTGGGTTTTTTTTAACGAAGCAAACGGAAACGGAAATGTCATTTCTCTGTTTTGATCATCTCTGACTCTGAGTGTCACCTGGAGTGATCTACGGTTTCTGGTAAGTGCAGTCAATTTTCCATTTACACTTTTCTCAGAGTTGGAAGATAAATTAAGGGTCCATGCAAAAGTGCACTTCGCAGAGTTTTCCAATTTTTAAAAATTGTTTATATAAATTATCTTCTAGCCAAGATTGCCTAGGGCAGAACTATAACTACACGTGTGCTTCTGCATTGTGGAATGTGAGTTCATGCTGGCTTAACAGTAAGGATGAGGAGAGATGGTCAGGGGTACTGCAGATGAGTGTTACAGAGACAATACAAATCGCGATAGCCATTGACTTTAACAGTACTGTCCAGTAAAAAGAACATCTTAAAACTTTAAATGTGTGAGCATTTCATAATGCCTCATTTCCTTTTTTGACCGTAGGTACTAACCAATTGCAGGGAAGCTTTCAAAATGCTCAAGATATCACAATGTGCTTCTTTGACCTCCCTTGAACTTTTAAATGAACTGAACTGGCCTATTTCCATAGGAAAGACAAAAGAAACAGGAATTCTAACTAACTGTCAGGGGTGTCAAAGACAGATAAGAAGCATATTCTAGGGACCTTAGGACACTTTGACAGAAATTGAATGAAAGATTCAAAAATTATTAGGGGGACACATTTACAGGG
Organism: Ichthyophis bannanicus; assembly: GCA_033557465.1. Taxonomy (NCBI): domain Eukaryota; kingdom Metazoa; phylum Chordata; class Amphibia; order Gymnophiona; family Ichthyophiidae; genus Ichthyophis; species Ichthyophis bannanicus. The sequence goes on along the minus strand of CM066043.1, from coordinate 234,163,447 downwards.
GAGAACTGGAAGGCAGACCCAAATATGAATAAATTAATGAACGGAGTGGAACGGGTAAACGTAGATCGATTGTTTACCTTATCAGAATATAGAAAGACTAGGGGACATGCAATGGAGCTACAGGGTAAACTATTTAAGACAAATAAGAGAAAATATTTTTTCACTCAACGTGTAATCAAACTCTGGAATCTGTTACAGGAGGATGTAGTAAGGGCTGTTAGTATAGCTGGGTTTAAAAAAGGTTTGGACAAGTTCCTGGAGGAAAGGTCCATAAACCACTATTAAAAAGGGACCCAGGATATCAATGCTTGACCCAGTACAAGCATTGTGGAACCTGTGTCTTTTGGGGATATTGCTAGGTACGTATGACCTAGATTGGCCACTGTTGGAAACAGGATACTGGGCTTGATGGACCTCGGTCTGACCCAGTATGGCATGTCTTATGTTCTTATGAAGAAAGAAAGAAATGAAGAGGGTTCTCTTAGAAGCCTTATGATTTCCATGGGGAAACTACTTCCATTTGTAAATAATGATTACAGGGTGGAATTTCCACAGAGAGATCCTTAATAGAAATTGCAAGATGGTGTGGTAGGAGTGTGATTTAGATATGGCCTGGCTGGGTCAAAAATCCAGGGGCGCACTATAATGAGGCGAAATGAGATGGCTGCCTCAGGTGCAAAGTTTTGAGGGTGGAAAAAAAATGTCCTCAAAATAGCTGCCTCACTTCACCTTCAAAAGTTTAAAAAAAAAAAAAAAATCAGCGTGCAAGTTGCTACCGAGCTCACTTTTCAGCAGTGGCAGACTCCTCCTCACCTTTCTATGACAGCCGCGGCTCCTGCCTCTTAGAGAACCACGGCTGTGCTAGGGACATGCAGTTTAAGTAAAAGTCAAACCAGTGCAGAGCCTTCCATGCAGCTGTGTCCCGCTCCCAAAGGAAATAGTAACATGGTAGCAGCTACATGGTTCCTTCAAAGAGTCGGTTTCACTTTTACTTAAACTGCATGTCGCTAGCACAGCCGCGGATCTAAGAGGCAGGAGCCATGGCTGCCATTGAAAGTAGAGGGTAGGTTTGCGGGGGAAGCTGGGGGCTCCAAGTGGGCTGACATGGGGTGGGTGGGAAGGAGGGGCTGGAAGGGAATTGACATGACAGGAAGGTGGGATCTGCAACGGGGATGACACGAGGGGGAGGAGGGGGCTGGAGGGGAATTGACATGAGGGGAAGTTGGGGTCTGCAACTGGGCTGACACTGGGGAAGGAAGGGGTTGACACTGGGGGAGGAGGGGGATGGAAGTGAACTGACAAGGGAAAGGTGGGGTCTGCAAGTGGGCTGCATGGGGGGAGCTGGAAGGGAGCTTATACAGGGGAGGTAGGGGCTAGAAGGGGACTGACATTGGGGGGCTGGAAAGAAGCTGATACCTGGGGATAGTACTGGAGAGGGACTAGAAGAGTGATGATACTAGGGAAGAGGACTGCAGGGGGACTGGAAGAGAGCTCACACTTGGGGATGGGACTGGTAGGTGATTGGGTAATGAGGGTGGGGGCTGGAAGGGAGGGGGCCTTGGCACTGGGATGGTATTTGGATTAGAAGGGGCTGGACAGTGGGGAAGGAGGGGGGCTGGAAGGGAATGGACACCAGTGGAAGTCCTGGGAATGCAAGGGGTTTGAAATTGGAAGATACTGGGAGGGGAGGACTAGAAAAGGGGGCTGATACCTGGGAGGATTACTAGGACTGGAAATAGGCTAATGGAAGGAAGTGAAGAAAACACAAAAAAAAAGACAAGAAATGGCAGAAGCCTCAGATCAGGATCAGCATGATCAGAGAATAAAATCGTCAGACAACAAAGGTAGAAAAAATGCTTGCTTCCAATTTAAATACTTTACAGACACTGGGAGATAGCTACTGCGATTTTTATGGATCCTGCGTCAAAACTGGATTGAGATTATCCAATATGCACATGTTATTTCTGACCAAACAGGAGGCTGGTTTCACTAACCAATCACAATGCAGATATTTAGCCAACAGTGAAGCTATAAAAATGCACGGAATTTTTGAATTTCATACGCTTTCTGGATTGACCATGAAGATGACTTGGACCCTGATGTTGGAGGAGTGTGTTCGTGTGTCCTTTATGAGCGAGGAAGAATTTTCAAGCCGTCAGATAGCCAGGAAAGTTGGCTGCAGTCAGAGCGCTGTTGTTAAGATTGTACAGAAGAAGTAAGAAATGGGTTCAGTGGTGGACAAGCCTCGTTTAGGTCATCCACGTGCATCAACGTCACGCCAGGACCGTGCACTATGACGCATTTCATCGCCTAATTGCAAGTTGACCTCTCCTCAGCTACTTTGAGAGTGGTCAGACAAGAGTGAGGTCAGTGTCAGCTCATAAACAGTTCATCGCTGGTGCCTGCAGTTTGGTCTCCAGGGCTGCAAAGCATGGAATAAGCCACTGATGACTGACATACAAAGGCACAAACGGATCGTGTGGGCGAGAAAGCACTCAACCTGGTCGACTGAAATGCGGGAAAAGGTGCTATTCAGCGATGAAAGCACCTTCTGCCTGTTTGGTAACCAGGCCCATGCCTATGTGAGGAGATTTCCTGGATAGGAATTCAAACCTGAGTGTCTCAACCTCACTGTGAAGCATCCTTTGAAGGTCATGGTCTGGGGCTGCATGGCTGCCAGTGGCATTGGACGTCTTCGCATCGTCGATGGAATGGTCAACGGGGCCAAGTACATCACCATACTGCAAAGGTGCATGGTCGTGCAACGTCATATCACCCCTTCAATATTACAATGTTTTCCCCCAGCTGAGTCCATTTTCCCTGCCAACTTCTCCTCTCTTTCTGTAGACCAGCAAGTTGATGTTTGGACCTCCACCCTCTCTTCCACTCTCGACTCCATCGCCCCCCTTCGTCCCGTCTCTGCTCATTCCTCTTCACATCACCCATGGTATCATTCAGGCCTCTACTTACACCGTGCCTATCTCCGCCGTGCGGCACAGTTATGGCGCAAACGCCCTTCGGATGTTTCCCTCTCCACCTTCCGCTTTTTCCAAAAGCTCTACCGCTCTATGATAACTTCTGCCAAACAATCTTATTACTCCAATCTTATTACCTCCTCCTCTAACTCCTCTCGTCAGCTCTACCAAGTTCTGAATTCTCTGTCTTCCTCCTTGTCATCCTCCTCGTCCTTTTCCTCTTCCCCCTCGTCACTCCCTTCCTCCGCTCCCAGTCCTACAACTCTTGCTACCTTTTTCTCCAGCAAGATTCAGATCCTCCGCTCCACATTTGATCCCTGCCCACCTCTCTCTCCTCTCCCTGCCTCCCCTGTTCCAGTCGCTCTTGGCTCCCCAGTACTCACTCACACATTCCCCCATACATGGTACAAATTTCAGCCTATTACCCCCACTGAGATCACTATTTTACTCACCCACAAAGCCATCCACCAAACACAAGGCACCCAGCTCCGCACCCTCCTGTCTCGTCCAGCCCACGGCAAGACAACCAGATAGACCTCCAGCAACTCCCTCACCGTCCCTCACAAAAGAACCAAATGCACACAACGGACCTGCAACAGAGCCTTTGAACTTTATGCTCCGTCCCTCTGGAATTCTCTACCAACCAGCATCAAGAACAACAGCAATCTCTTGTCATTCAAAAAACAGCTAAAAACCATCTTATTCCAAGAATATCTCAAAACAGAAACAAACTCCCACAAATAACTGTCCAATAACCCACTCATCAAGAACTTATGATCAAAATTATGTTACCTCGTCCATGTCTATGTCCATCCTTTCCTGAAATCATCAATGTTGCCCTCCTGGTGATGGCCCTACCCTATAACTGATTAACCCCCCCCCCTCTTTTTTTTTTGTTTTTTTTTGTTACACCGCTTTGACCCAGTGAAAAGCGGGATATAAATACAGTTAAATAAATAAATAAATAAAATAAAATCACTAAAGCAATCACCACCTCCCATAAAACCACCTGCCCACTTGACCCATTGCCTTCCTCCTGGCTTCATGACCCCTCGCTCACACTTATCCCTTTTGCCCTCACCATTATCAATTCCAGTCTCGCTTCCGGCTGTTTTCCCTCTGTCTAGAAACATGCACTTGTCTGCCCTCTTCTTAAGAAACCCACCCTCGACCCTACCGTTCCGTCGAACTGGCGTCCTGTCTCCAACCTCACTTACCTTTCTAAGATTCTTGAAAAACTTGTCTTCCATCAAATCACTGCACACCTCGATTCTACCATTTCATTACACCCCCGGCAATCGGGCTTCAGGGCCGGCCACAGTACAGAAACTATCCTTGTGGCACTTCTCAACGAACTCCACCGGGCTCACGAAAAGGGTGATTTCTCCATCGCGATCTCTCTGGACCTCTCTGCGGCATTCGATGTTGTCGACCACCGCACTCTCCTCACACGATTGTCTGACCTTGGGATTCACGGTACAGTCTATCAGTGGTTCCGATCCTTTCTCTCTTTCCGAACCTTCGCTGTTCAATCTGGCTCCACCTCTTCTACCGCTCTCCCTTTACACTGTGGTGTTTCCCAGGACTCCATTCTTGCACCCCTCCTTTTCAATGTCTTTCTCGCCCCCTTGCCCTACTAATTCAACAATCTGGCTTATCCACCTATTTTTTCGCCGACGATATCCTCCTGATTCACCACACATCGCCTTCAGCTCCAGATCTCTCACTCCTCAACGATTGTCTCGCCTCCATTGCCGACTGGTTCCGTGGAAACTATCTTATCATTAACCCCTCTAAATCAGCAGCTATCTGGTTCACCTTTGGTGCTCCTTCTCCCACCCTGACACCGTTCATGTCCAACTCTTCAATCCCTTTGGTCTCAACTCTTCGTTATCTTGGTGTTACTCTGGACTCTTCCCTCTCATTCCATCAGCACATCTCGGGAGTGGTGCGTAGTTCCTTCTTCCATCTTCGCAGGATTAGGTCTGTTCGTTCTCTTCTTCCGCCTGCGTCCCTTACCACTCTTGTTCTTTCTTTGGTGATTACACGACTTGACTATTGTAACTCGCTATTCACAGGTCTCCCCCAATATCAACTTCGAAGATTACAACTAATCCAAAACACAGCCGCACGTCTTCTAACTTTTTCCTCGCACCGGGATCACATCACCCCCCCCCCCCCCGCCTTCTCTCCCTCCACTGGCTTCCTATTAAGGTCCGATTTGTGTATAAGTTACTCACTATCACTCATAAGGTCCTCCATACTAACACTCCCCAGTACTTAGCCGATCTTATCTATCTTCAACCCACCCCCCGTCTGCTCCGCTCGGCACATGGCAACCGTCTTTTCTTGCTATCTCCCACCCAGGCCCACCTCGAATCCACCCGGCACGCTGCCTTCTTCTTTGCAAGTCCCGCCCTCTGGAATTCTCTCCCACATTCTCTTCGCACTGAAGTATCTTTTCCTTAGTTTAAGGCTCTTCTCAAAACATATCTCTTCTGCCAGGCCTTCGACCTCCCCACTCCCTCCAGACATTCATAATCTGTTCACTATGCTCTCTGCCACCAATTACTCAACACTACGGGTTCTCCATCCATTATAATCCCTCCCCCACCCCCCCGCTCACCCATTCCCTCCCCTGTGTCTCTTCCATCAGCGTTTTCGTTTGATTGTTATCTGTCCTTGACTATCTTTCTCCCTTTCTTTTCTATCACTTTCCTATCAATTTAATGGCATTCCTTTTCCTTCTGTACTTTCCCGCAGCCCAAATGTTCTGTTGTACACTGCTTTAATACTCCAATAATGGGCAGTATATCAAATGTTGCCAATAAAGATAAAGAATAAAGATGGTGCCATCAGCACACCAGCTGTTTTCTGGCCAATTTCTGTTCCAAGATGACAATGCACCCTGCCATCGCTCCAGACAGGTGATCAGCTGGAAGCAGCAGAACAACATCAAGTCAATGGACTGGCCTGGCCTGCCCAGTCTCCTGATTTGAATCCAATCGAGAACCTGTGGCACAAAGTGCCCTTGGAAATATCCAAGAGGCATCCGACATCAAAGCGTGAGCTGACTGAGTCACTCATTGCAGCTTGGAACCGCGTTGTCACCAACAATCACCTTGTCAGACTGGTTCATTCAATGCCGATAAGGTGCAGTCAGGTGATCAAGAACAAAGGGTGGCCCATCAAATACTGAGCCATCACTGACACATAAAAACAGCCTTTTTCAAGGCCACATACATTATAATAATAATAATATAATAATAATTATTTTGAAGGAAACCTGGCGTGCGTCCATAATATTTTAAAGCATACTTGCAATAATATATTGTTGGCCAACGATGTACATTACGCGATTTTCACAGAAAGTCTATCAACAGGACAACTATGGGGAACAAACTCAGAAAATAAGGGCCAAACCAATACTAAAAGTTGGCCCTAATAGCCAAATCTATCACTTATCATGAGATACACAGAAAAAGCCACTGGGAGGAAAAAGAAATTAAGATATAAGGTCACGAAGTTGAAAAAAACCTCAAATTTACAAGTGATTCCAGACTTTTGCACACCACTGTACTGTGTTGGGGTGCCAAGTTGCTCCTGTTTTTGAGGAAGTGGGAGATGCTGCATGGGTGCTGTTGAGCCCCTGTTGTTTGGCATATTTAGCAGCATGTTTCCTAAGCTCTGCGCCGTACTGGGTTAGACCAAAGTCCCTCAAACCTGACAGATTCCCAAAAAGGCACACAGGTTCAGCAATGCTTGTCCCAGGGCAAGCACTGGATTTCCAAGGCCCTCTTTAATAATAGTTTATGCACCTTTCCACCAGGAACTTGTCCAAATCTTTTTTAAAACCAGCTACACTAACAGTTTTTGCTGCATCCTCTGGTAACTAATTCCAGAGTTTGATTACATGGGGCCATAGACTAACTGCAGGGCGGCCTTTATATCCCCCTGCAGTTACCACATTCCAGTGTGGCAAAACAGCTGCAGTTGCAACTAAGACCACCCACTGAGGTGGCATTAGTTGCTCTCGCGCTACTTGCGCTGAGCCATTATGATCGTTTCTCCCGACAATGCAGATGCATGTGTCTGAGAGTTCTTTCTCTCTTGCCTCATCTGCAGTAAAGTATAATTTGGGGAAAGAAATCCTGTAAATCTAAAGAGTGATGGGTAGAAGCATTTTTTTACTACATATGTCTGTTTTTAGTTTGTATTAATATATTCCCTACTTGGTGAAGATCTAGCTCTGTTCTGCATGTGTGACTGAGGCTACATGTTCTGTTAGCATGGAGTTTCTATGTAGGGAGCTGCAGTAATCTGGCTTGTTCAGTTTTCTGAAGAGGAATATGGATGTTCTAGGGCCCATTGCAATATTTGTGGTGCTGTCCTTTCTGGGCATGCTACATGTTGTGTGAGTTTTGGAAGTTAGTGCTGTTATAGAATAGTAGATTTGTTCTATGGGTCCTGTACGCTGGGTTTTTGATAAGGTCAACTTTAGGGTGTTGGGGGGGTGAGGGTTACAGGAATATGTATTGTCTTTGAGATTTGTGTTCTTTATGCTGCCAGACTGGAATTTAAAATATTATGTTAGGTCAGATTCAAGGAAATTTCAAATTTTAAGGGAACATCTCCGTTTATTTTTGTTTAGTAGTCTGATAGCTTCACCGCTGTTGACTTCCATACTTTTCCAGCTATATCACAATCCAATCCAGCGTTTGAATTCATGGCTACCAAGATTAGTTTTTCATTTTATGTCTTCCCTCCTCATTAATAATCTGGTCAAAGCAAAATAAATCTGATGTGCAGATTGGTTGTGGTCTGATTGGAAGGGGGGGGGGGGGACTGTGTAAGTGACTTTTCATTAATCAAATTTAATGTTTTAATATGTTTGTTTTATTGTAACATCTGTTTTACTAAATTGCAGGTATATGTTTGGAAGCCACCTAGGATTTTAGATTGGTGGCATATACATTTTAAAATAAAGTATACTAAATTTATGCAAATAATCCTGCAGTGAATCTCTGCACATGGCCCTGCATCACCCTCATGTCGCCCTTGGGAGGAAGTAGACAGGGGGTGTTGGAGGAAAGCAGATACCTCAGATGGGGACCAGCATGACAAGAATAAAATGGTCAGACATCAAAGGTAGAAGAGAATTTTATTTTCAATTTAATAGTCTTGGTGCTATCTTTATATTTTATAAAGTACAGGGAAGTGCTTCTCTTTCTACTTCTCTGGAATTGCACGGTATGCAGAATCTGATTTTTTGGGGTTGCACTTTAATTTTTATCTACATATGCTTATTATTAGGTTATGGTCATATATTCTGTACTTTGTTGAGGTTTTGTGTTCTGCATTTGTGGCCAAGGCCAGGTGTTCTGTTAACATGGAGTTTGTACGTAGGCATCTGTACTAAAGTAATCTGAATTGTTTCAGTTTTTCATATAGGTGTTTGCATTTTCCAGGGCCCGCTGCAGTATTTACAGTTATGCTTTTTTTTTAATAGGATCCTTATGTGAGTTTTGGAAGTTGAGCTGGTATGGTATGGTAGGTTTGCTCTACAGATCCTCAGTGACTTTGTTGTAGGGTTTTGTCTTAGTTCACAATATGCCTGGTACTGGAGAATGTTTGTTAGTGAGATGATCGTAATCAGATTTTTTTTAAAGATATTTAGTTCTGTGGGTGAATGTCCTAGTTCTGCTCTGCACCCATTGTTGAGGGAGGGGGTTCTGTGGATGCAAAATATATCTTCAAAAAGAAAAAGCAAGAACCATAACGCAGTTTATAACAACAAAATAAACATGAGTTATAATTTGCTGTTATAAATAGTGCAGTTCTCGCGCTTTCTTTTAGTTCCTTGGTGTGTAAACATCTTGCATTTCCTCCACATTATCTAATCGGCTTTTTGTTTTCGTTCGGTCCCTGACTGGAGTTTTGAGAAAGCTTCCTCCGCCTGCTGGGGGGGAGGGGCGCCATCTCATCCCTCGCCTCAGGTAGCAGATTGCCTTGAGCTGTCCTTGGGTTCCAGTAAAGACAAAAGTAGCCCAAATGCCCTTGAGTATGGAGCAGACAGAGTTTAAATATTCCAAATTACCCCGGCCTACCGATAGCCAGATTAATATGAACAAAATACAGTCTCTAAAATGCTTGTATGCAAATGCTAGAAGTCTGAAAAATAAGATGGGAGAGTTAGAATATATAGCACTAAGATTGTAAAAAACATTTAAAAGATTAAGGACTTCAATTGGGGTGTCTCCGATTTAATGATCATTAAGCAAGGCTGGATGGATATTTCCGAATGAGCACCATTAGGGAGTTTTCTGTATTAGTGCCTATCATCAGAGTGGCATAGACAGCATGAATTACATTGTACAGTCTTAGGGCTGTACATTAATATCTTAAACACACATGAATCCACTTGTATGTGCGGTAATGCAAGTTACGTGCCCAAAAGCACCCTTTAGATAGCACGTGGAGATTTTCAGTTAGGCAGGCTATGCGCCGTGTTGGAGCATAGCCTGCCCACCGACCACCCTTAACCTGAATTTTCACTTCCACAGCAATGGAGGTGAAAATCCAGGTTTTTTTCTGCATAGAAATTAAACAGGTAGGGGAAAAGTATGCAACCTTCTTGAACATCTTTGCTGATTTTAAACCATTCTGTGTCTCCTTGTTCCATCTGAACTGCTTGCTCTTGATCAACATAAAGATTGTGCAAGAGAACTATCAGGTGTTCTGGTATATCCATGTTTTTTAATGTGGCTCAGAGTTTCTCATAGTTTACACAGACAAAAGCCTTGCTGTAGTCAATAAAACACATATAAATATCCTTTTGGCATTTTTTTGTCTTTTCAAGAATTCATCTCACATCCGTGGTAATGTCTCTCGTTCCTCGCCCTTTCCTAAACCCTGCTTGCACTTCAGACAGTTCTCGTTCTAGGTATGGTTGTAGTCTCTGCTGAATGATCTTGAGTAAAATCTTGCTGACATGTGGGATCAGTACAATTGTGCAATAATTTCCACAGTCGGAACACCTTTCTTTTGTATTGGTATAAATCTTTTACAGTCGTTGGCCATGAATTTGACTTCCAAATTTCTTGGCAGAGCCTTGTAAGTATGGTAATGGCTGTATCAGATTGCTGTAATAATTCATTGGGAATGCCATCAATGCCTGGTGCTTTGTTCTTCGATAAGGTTTTCAATGCTGCTTCAACTTCTTCTTTCATCACTAATGGTTCCTGATCATAAGGCACAGGTTGAAACAGCTGTTGGTCTACTTCATCTTTATGATATAATAACTTTGTATATTCTTTCTACCTTTTCTTGATCTTTTCAGCATCATTGAACATGGATCCTTGAGCATCTTGTAGCATTTCAGTTTGAGGCTGGAATTTTTTCTTTAATTCTTGTAGCTTAGGAAAGCCAATCTTGTTCTTCCTCTAACAGTTTCTGATTCTATTTCCTTGCATGCATCATTGTAGTGCTTCTGCTTGTCTTGTCTTGCTGCACGTTGTAAATCTCTGTTGATTGCCTCTCTTTCTCCTCTGGCTTTAGCTTTTCTGCATTTCTGGGCAATTTTCAGAGTTTCTTCAGTCATTCATTTTGATCATTTTTGCTTTTTCACCTTTTGTAGAGACTTCTCACTTTCTTCCAACACAAACTTTTTGATATCATCCGATAACTCTTCTGGAGCTCTGTCATTTGTATCTAACGCAGCAAATTGATTTTGCAGGCAGTCTTTAAATTCCAGTGGAATATTCTCAAGGTCATATTTTGCTACATTCATGAATGGCTTGCTCTTTATCAACTTTAGCTTGAGTTTGCATACTAGTAGTTGGTGATCTGTACAACAGTCAGCTCCAGGTTTTATCCTTATTGATGCTTTTGAGCTTTTCCATCATTGACTACCACACATGTAATCAATTTGATTTTTGTACAAGACCAACAATCTATTCATCTCAAACGACTTCTTCCAGCAACACAAGTGCCGATTGTACACATGGACTTCACCCAATGGATTGTATAAAAGACTGGACATATAGATATTGCTAATTAACTACAGAGTACTCTATGAGTATCTTTACCTCATTTCAATTTGGAGTGGAAAACATACTCCTGTAAAGGAATAGCCAAAGAGAGCATTTTGTAAATATCTATTTGTATCATGGAGCAGGTATATATCCAGATGTGGACAATTTGGAACTTACACGTGCATTCCCTGTATATGTAGATTTATGTCCCGCCCACGCCATGCCTTTGGCACACCCTCCTGTAGTTTTGATGTTGCATGGGCATCCACCTGTAAAATAAGCTTTTTCTAAAATAGCTAATTACACATAGGTGCAATTTATTCATGTAAGTGGTCTTGTATTTACACATGTAAATCATGAGTAAGGCTTCTAAAATAAGCCCTTTAGTAAATAGTCCCCCTTGAGAATAGTGAGACTTGGGTTAAAATAATGTGCATTAAATCACATTCATATGCATTAGCATATTAAAGCAATATTTTGGTGTTGTCTTTAATAGTTTCCCAATCCTTTGTTGGAAAAATTCTAGTTAGCTCAATGCCAATTGCATAATGTCTACAGTCCATCTCCTTGTATAATAAAATGCATCATACCAACTGTATCAGCTAGATTCAAAGCCTACAGTCCATTCACTGAGTTGTTAATAACATAATCATTTTTTAATATGGGACATTCAAATATTATCATTTTTGAAACTGTTTTTTTCATATCATCAATTGAAGATGTTAAAGACTTACGGCACTGAATATGTCTGTTGCACCTCAAGACAAGCATCGCTGAGCATGAAATCTATTTTCTTCTGTGCATTTTGGGGAAAATTAGACACTGATATATTGCTTGATTTACTGGATATTCATTTGGGGTTAATTTCAAGGCCATCTATAGTCAAAATAGAATTTCCTCCTAGATGGGCACTTACAATCAATAATCATGCAGGAAGGGTTTTATCATAACTTAACATTTAACTTAATAAAACACAGGAATGACTCAAACATCGATTCATTTATAGACTCTTTGTGTATTAAACAGCAGAGACATTAGCTCAGACTTAAATTGTAATGAATAGGACCTGGGGCATGAGCGGTCAGCTATTTATATGAGGGCACCGTCTCCACAAAAAGACTGCAGAGGTCTTTGGGTCAAGCTGTCTACATGCTGATGTAAAGTCTTGTGCAATAGACTAGCACTTAAATAACTACAGCAAGGTGGTGATGCCAAAAGAGAAGTCAAAATGTCCCAGCGCTCTGCAGTTTACAGTGAACATCAATTTCCAATGAACATCAAGTCCTTTGTTCCATGTGCCTAGAAAAATTATGGTTGACTCTTTTTAAAAACTTCTAAATGTATAAATTTAATTTCACCAATGCAGTTCTTTTCTTTTCAAGGAAAGGGGGCTTGAATCATCTTCACAATCACCCAGGGTATTACTAAATAGAATAGAGGAAACCAATTCAAATAGAGATGAATTTATTGCTATTTCTTTAAAAGAAAATCCTGGAATTGTGATGTTTTTAATATAACGGTTCCACAGCAACCTAAAACATGCTTACAGGATTTTGCTGAGAGGGATCTGTTGGACAGAGCACTAAACTCAGGATAACTCTCTGAGTTGCTGAGTTCAAATCCAGCTCATAGCTGACAGCTCTGTGGGTGCAATGGGTACTTGAGCACCCACAATTTGAGTACACTCCTTTACCATTTCTATGGAAGGGCAATGTGTGGTGAGTTTGGCAATCCTAATCACTTCCTCTAGCTTTACACCTAACTAAGATATTACCTTATCTGCCCATAACTTGATTTCCCCTATTGTAAATGGGTAATAGTAATGAATTTTTTTAAATTTTCTCTTTCTATTGGGAAGATACGAGCTGTGATCAAAAAGTATTGTAACTTGTTGTGTACCTATATAACAATATGTCGCACCACGATACTATTAAGCATGTAGTGACCTAGTTATGTGCTTTGCATGTACAGAGTGTAGCATGGCTGCAGCACACCTGTACTTTTATTAATCATGTGATGTTTGCTATCATGTAAAAGCAGTTCATCAGATTTATGATGAGTGAAAAAATTGAACAGCAAATTTGCATTAAATTCTGCCAGAAACTTGGAGATTCATGCAGACTTATGACAAGTTACAGCAAGTGTATGATGATGAATGCATGAGTCATGCTTGTGTTTTTGACTGGTACAAGAGGGCAGCCAAAATGTGACAAAAATTCTGGAAGGCCATCCATGAGCAGGAATGAAGACAAAGTTGAAGCAGTGCGTGCCGCAATATGCTCAAATTGTCGATTGACTATCAGGGAGCTTTCTGAGGACATGGACATCAGTTTCAGGTCAGTACAGTCCAATCTTATTGTCAATTTGGTGATGAGATGTGTGTCTGCAAAATTTGTGCCGAAACTCCTGTCCCCCTCACCAAAAAGATTTAGTGTCTGCAGCCAGGGAGTTGTTGGAATGCATTGAAAATGACTCAGATTTCATCAAAAAGATTATTACTGGTGATGAATCATGGGTTTATGGTTATGATCTGTAAACTAAGGCTCAGTCCTCACAATGGAAGACTCCAAACTCTCCCATACCAAAGTAAGCCCTTCAGGTGAGGAGCAATGTCAAGGTCATGCTCACAGTTTTCATTGATTACCAGGATATTGTTCATCATGAGTATTCTCCAAAAGGCCAAACCATCAATAAGGAGTACCATGTCAAAGTTCTGACTTGTTTGAGAGATGCAGTTCGTCGTAAGAGGGCAGAGTTGCACAGGAATGGTGAATGGTTGCTTCATCACTATAACGTCCCAGCTCACGCATCACATCTTGTCCAGCAGTTCTTAGCCAAACACCAAATTGATCAAGTCCGTCAGCCTCTGTACTCACCTGGCCTCACACCCTGTGACTTTTTCTTATTTCCAAAACTGAAATTACCACTGAAAGGAAGGAGATTTGATGACCTGGAGACCATTAAGCAAAATTTGACACAGCAGCTTCAGAGTATAACAAAAAAGGCATTTCAAAATTGTTTCCAGCAGTGGCAGGAACACTGGAAGAAGTGTGTTTTATCGGAAGGGGACTATTTTGAAGGAGACTGAGTGCAATAACTGTCAGTGCTATACTTCTTGTGTTATTGTACAAGTCTTAATACTTTTTGATCACACCTCATATTACATAGCTTAGAAGCAATCAAATATGATTGTAAGGTGCATTTGGATTTTATTTTTAAATATTTATTATTCAGCTCATAGCTGTCTATTAGTAATTTAAGGCAAGTTAGAGAACCTGGTTCTGGAGGACTTACGCCTGAGGAAATGGAGGGTTAAATAACTTGCTCAAGGCCACAAGGTGTATCAGTGGGATATGACACAGACCTTTCTAATTAGCAGGTTGCTGCTCTAACTACTATGGTACCCCTTCAACTGCCTTGCTCATAAATTTGTGATTATTATCATGATCTGTGTAACATAAAATGGCCCTAGGCAGCACTTCGAATTTAAATGAAAGTTCTATTTCAAAAATAATTTATTAGGAACACATTATATTAATAAATATATCCATAAACTATTAAAGGTTCAGCTCTTGGTGTTAAATATGACCTTCTGTTGATTCTTTTGTAAAACTCCACTTTTCCAATCAGAATATGTCAAATGTATTTGGGGAGATAAATGACTAATGGGTCTATTTGATTTAGAACTACTAACATTTTTACATTATCTAGTGCAAAATATAATTAGCCAAAATCCTAAATCTGATATTACTTCCTTCTTATTAGCATTAAATCTGGGCTGACCAAAAAGGTCAGCATTTGCATGTGGACATGGTATCCATGAGGAAATGGTGATTTAGAAAGGACTCAGTTTACACGTGGATATCCTTACTATGTAGAACTTGCAAGGAGGGGTGTCGGGGTGCCAGAGTGTGATTGAGGCATGGTCACGGTTGGTCAAAACTCTACATGTGCAATCCACATTTCATATGAAGAATGTACATGTATGACCAAAAATGTCCAGGTCAGGATTTACACCTGCAATCTGGCACATGTAAAGGCACATTTTACAAAGGACATCCAAGTGCAATTTGACACGTCCAAGCTAGAACGTCTGAAAAAAAAGCTGATATGTCCATGTTCAGGCAAACATGAATGTGCCTGATATGGATATTTACAGGGAGGTCTACATAGACGTTCCTGGAATAATATCCCAGAACATGGATGTTTAATAGCCTAATGGTCAGAGTAGTGGGCTAGGACCAGGGTAGCTAGAATTGAAATCCTACTGCTGCTCCTTATGATCTTGGGCAACTTACTTAACTCTCAATCGTCTCTACACCAAAACAAAGGGGCTTGTTTACAAAGCTGCGGTAGCAGTTCGCGATCGTTATCGGAGCCGCGACCCCATTGATTTCAATGGGGCCGCGGCTCCGATAACGACCGCGAACCGCTACCGCGGCTTTGTAAACAAGCCCCAAAGATTTTCCTGATGCCTATTTCTGCCTAGAACAGGTCTAAACTTGGATGGGGTCACAGATGTTCCTGATGTTTCTGAACTCGAGCAGAGACATACAAGTCCATTGCACCTTTCCGGACATGCTTCCACCCTGCCCCCTGCCTATTTGTGTGTCCCTGCACCAAAGATGTTTTCAAAAGCCATTCGTAAAATGACTCCGGAGACATCTCTGTGATTCCATCTTCCACATGCAAGTTTTCAGATGTCCAAATCTCATCTAAGGCTTTTAAAAATGATTTCCTTAGTTTTTTTTAAAAAGTGATCGTTTTGGCCAGCCCTTTACAGGGAGTGTGTGACGATGATTATTCTCCCTCCATATTGAAATTAGAAAAAGATACAGTAGCTGCCTCTATAGTTAACTGATGGCATTAACATGTGCAGGCTGCAAAATGGCTCACATACAGTACACGCGGCGCCGGTCCTACTACTGAGCGACTATCTGTTTTGCACATGGCCAAGCATTTTACTCCGCTTTTCAGCCCTTCTTAACTTATGCAAATGAGGTCCCACAACTAGTCTCTGCACATGGCCCCGCATTCCTCTGCATTCCCCTCGGGCCACCCCTGCATATAGGTTGAAAATTACCAGTCTACGTATGTAAGTGCTGCATTTTCTCCACTGTTTTTTCCCATGCATGAGCTTCTAAAATGGCTCCTCCTACTATATGTGGATGCATTTCCACGTGAAGTCCTGCAATTCCTTTTTGGTGTTTTAGAAATGGCTTCACATTTACCAGAGCCCTTTCTAAAATACCACAGGAATTGTAAACTTCCCAATCCAAATCTTAATTCCTATCTCTATGTCTTTTCTTCAATGTACATATCATTCAGGACCTGATTCTGGGCTATTTATTCAAGGTTTTGAAGCTAGGTTTAGAAATCTAGTGAAAGCTTGTCATATATTTAGCGGCATTTATAGTATGAGGCATAGCAACATGCAGAATTTTAAATTTATAAAAAGGAGGCATGTTTTGGGTGATCCATCAAAGTATACATCTATTCTACATTTCATAATGACGCCCATACTTCAGCATTTTTACCCATCATCATTTACACCTGCTCAGGTCATACATAACTCTCAAATAATTTATCTTTTGGATCTGAGACGCAACTCTCTCCTCAAAGTGCCTCCACCCTTTGTTTTCTGTCCAGACATTGGCTGACTACTTCCATGACATAATTTGCAAGACCATTCTTGAATTCTTCAATCTAAATCTTCATCAGCATCTACTCTTCCCAACCCATGTAACTGGCCATACCCTTGACCTTATTCTTACCAAGCAATCTTCTTTTATTTACCCTTATTTACCATTTACTTGTTTCCTTCTCCCTTATTCTTAATGCCTTAACCTCCTCTTAATCCATCTCATCCTCTTCTATCCATGCTACCCTACCCCATGGGCTCCTTTCCCACCCCCTGCTTTCACTCTTTCCTTCTGCTGATACTCTATTCCAGTGGTTATCAACGTAGTACTTGGTAAATACCTAGCCAGCTAGGTTTTCAGGATAATCACAATGAATATTCATGAAGAGATTTGCATGAGCAGTCTTCATTGCATGCAAATCTCTCTCATGCATATTCATTGTGCATATCCTTAAAACTTGACTGGCTAGGTGTGTCCCACTCTGAGTTTGACTGAAAAGGTAGATTCACATACACTCTCTTCAATGACTACTCCCAATTCCCAGCATCCCACCTGGAAACATCGCCAGTCCTTGTTCCGTCCTGACTCTGTTTTGCCAAGCAGCAGAAGAGAAGATCAGGGAGGTGTTGGAGAAAAAACAGAAAACTTGGTCTAATCTTTCTTTATTCAAAGACTGCTGTCGTTTTTACCAATCACAAATTAGCACTGCCAAGAAAAATCGTAATTCTGACCTTATCTCTAAATCATCAAATCTCCTGAAAAAGCTATACTCCATCATATCACAGCGTATCTCTACCAAATCAGAACACTTCTCTTTTCCTTGGTCCTGCTCATCTCTGGATGCATTGGCTTCATTTTTTCATAACAAGATCCTGATAGCCTGGAAAAGATTCCCCTCTCATTATCCCTCTCCCCTGCTCTCCCATCTTTCCTTGACCTCTTCACACTTGATCCTTTTTCAATCCAGCCACAAGTTTTTCTCTTAACTAGCTTCTCTCTTCCTCCCATAAAACTACATTTTCCTCTGACCTGATACCATCCCCTTGAATCCCAAAATATTCACTTGGCTTATTCCTCATTGCTCTGACAATAATTAAAAACAGCCTCTCAACTCAATTAGTCCCTGTCTCTTGGAAATGTGCCATTATTAGTCCTAATTTGAAAAGAAACCTCCTCTGATCTGAATCATTCAACTGACCCTTCCAACTATTGCCCAATCTCTAAACTGCCCTATCTGTCTAAGCTCATTGAGCATCTAGTTTTTCTCAGCTCTTCAACTACAATCATTCTTTCTAAGTCACTATTGATTCTTCCTCATCTGCACCATTCAGATCCCCCCCCCCCCCCACACCTACAAACACTCATACAGCCCTCACAATCACGCAGAGCTAGGCGGACCTCGACAATGAATACCCTCAACATCCCCCACATCAAATCAAATCAACAGACATGCAAAAGAGTCTTCCAACTCTACGCACTTTCCATATGGAACAGACTGCCAGACCAGCTCAGGAACATCACAGACCTCAAGACTCTCCGCAAAATGTTAAAGACACATCTCTTTACCAAACACTTCCACACCAGTGAATAACCCACCACCAGAAGAACTAATTGCTGTATATAAAGATGCCTGTACCTCGTATATAGTTAAGAGCCAATGCTCTTTAAGTGCATGTTGTACATGGTTTGTTACCAATGTTTCAGTGTAAGTTACATCTTCAGTTCAATGTAAACCGCCTTGACCCGGAAAAAGGCAATATATGAATACAGCTAAATAAATAAATACATTTCCCTTATCCTGTAAGATTCTTCAAAGTTTTGTTCTTGCACCCTTTTTATTCAACATCTTTCTTAATCCTCTAGCAACCTTGGTCCAGGACTGTAATATTAGCACATAATATATGCTGATGACTTCCTGCTCTTGGTCCATATTGATTCCCATTTTCCAGATCTAGCACCCATCAACCGCTGTCTTACTAAAGTTGCTTTCTGGCTTCAAACCCATCATCTCAAACTTAACCCTGAGAAGACCACAACAATCTAGCATACTGAAAGTTCATTTGCCCTATCATCCATGCCCTTCCTCAATGGGTCCCCTACTAAGCTTTCCTCTTCTCTTAATATCTTGGGTTTTACTTAATACAGAACTTTCATTTTCCCCTTATATCAGATCTGTCTTGAAAGATTCTGACATATATGGCCCACCGACAACCCACATGCTCAAATGAGAACCCTCCAGTTAAATGTATACCCACAATTTGTGTTGCTAACCACTTTGATTGAAGGATAAGGTGGTATACAAAACTGGTTAAATAAATAAATAAAATAAATAAAAATAGATTTAAAAAGTCCTTGTTTTCTTTAATGTCACATCATCTATTCCTTTTTTAGACTTCCTCTCAAACTACGCTGATTCTCAATTTGATCATTTCTCAACTAGATTATTGTAATGCTATTTATTCTGGCCGCCCTGCATTTGAAATAAAATATCTACAAACAATACAAAATACTGCCATCTTTATTTCCTCACATGCTGGTAGATTTGATGACATTACACCACTCCTTATCTAACATCATTGGTTATGGGGATCATTCTGAACAGCTAATAGCGGCGATGTACGGAGGGGCCTATATGGGAGCGGGAGGGGACATTCATGAAGTGGAGAGAGGGCGGGGCATGGGCAGGCTAGGACCCCAGATATACAGGGCCAATTCAGAGGTCAGCCCTGTATGTCCAGGGCCGTGAACATAAATGGGGGATTTATTCCACTGCAGAGGTATAATAAGTTCCCCTGGATATCGGGGGATCCTGCTGCTGGGCCCAAACAAAATGGCAGGGGAGTGAAGTAAGTTCTCCGCAGCCAGACCCTTTCCATGGGAGGCCAGATCGAGGGTTTGGCTGTGGGGAAAGAAGGAAATCGGCGGCGGCCGGCATTCGCAGCTCCTGAATGGAGCCGCTGTGCCATGGTGACGGGACACTATGGCACTGCAGCTCCATTCAGGAGCCTGAATGAGGTAGCTGGGCATGTGGCTGGGTGTGCCGGCCAATCAGAATTGGAACTCGATGTGCACGTTCAGGCCACAGACCCGATTCTGATCCCACGGGCACGTCTAGCCCCCATGGGATCAGAATCGGGTCTACCTCAGCGTCCTAATTCAGATCGGCCGCACAGGGGGCTGGATAGCCAGATTAGAATGTGCCTCTATGTGTTTCCTCTAGGATCTACCTTAAGTTGCTAACTCTAGCTCATAAAACTCTTTACAATGGTAGTCCACTTTACCTCTCCTCACTTCTTACCCTTCCTATTCAAACCTCTGCTCTCTGTTCCCTACATGATAACTGCCTCCATCCCCCCCCCCCCCCCACACACACACACACACACACCTTTTATAAGGCTAAGCTTGAGTCTGCCCATAAGTCAGCTTTGTTTTTCAGGCTTCCTTTAAGATATTCAAGACAGAATTGAAGACACTTCTTTTCCAACATGCCTTTGATTGAGCTTTGTCTGGACCCTTCGGGTTCCCGACCCCTCACTTGCTGAACCCTATCTCCATGTAGTGCCAGGGAGGTCAATGGGTGGTCCAATATCTTATCTGGTTAGCAGTGATTTTCAGTTCACTAACCAGATATGAAATCATATAAAGTTAGGCCAAAAGAAAGCAGGCCTATGCACGCCTCTCAAACAGCCCCATTTTGTATATATGTATATAGCTCATTATGTAAATAGTTCACCGATATAATCTAACGCACTGCCCCACACACTACACTTCTCAGTTCTCACACTGCATGCTACAAACCACACTTTATTATTGAATTTGATTGATGTGCCACACCGCCTTGATTTAACGATAAGGCGGTATACTAAATCCTTCTAAATAAATAAATAAATAATATGGTTTTGCTGTCTGGATAGCAGCTGAATGTCGCCAGCAGTGGTCATTACTGAAAGCAAATATTCAGTGGAGGCTGCCAGTGGGGCACTTCTGTTGCATGTTTGCTTTCCATTTACCCATAGCGGCTAGCATTTTTAAAAGATGTGTACCACCAGAGGCTGAATATTGACCCACAAATGTTTTATACTACATATAATTAAATTACATAATGATACAAAACATATTTTTTTCCATGCATAATTCTATAACCCAGGTATTTATAGCCCTGGACATTATCCTCTATGTGTGACACCTTTGGAATCTCTAAAAAGGGAGACAACTTACCTTTGAAATGCAGAACAGGAAAACTATGAGAAAACACTGACACGTGGAGCCTGATTCTGGTAGGGGGGACAACCGGGCTGTCCGGACATCCCCAAGGAAGACAGGTCCATTTGGACCCGATTCTGGACCATGGGAATGGTACACAGAATCGGGTCCGTGGACAGCCTGGAATGCCCCTACCACCTGCGAGTATGTCCTCCCCGCAAGCGCCCCTGACTCCTGCGGCTTCGGCCCCCCTCTTCTCCGCTGCCCAACCCATGGCTGGCCTGCTGGAGCCTGGATAGGGTGGCGGGGACCCCACCCCCACCCCCACACATCCGGTCCCGGGGGATCCCTTTGAGGTGGAATAAGCAGCATGTCCCCTTTGACCCAGCAGGATGTACAGGGCCGTGACTTGAATCAACCCTGTACATCCTGCCGGGATGGCCCGCCCCTGCTCCGCCATGATCCCGCCCCCTGCTGACTCTCCCCGTCCTGATGCTCAGGACATATGGGGAATCAGCCCCGCAACCCGTGTCCCAGAATCAGGCCCATAGTCAATTTTATTTTACTCATACTGTATCAGGACAGTTTGCAAGCTGTGGATATCAAGATCAAGGTCAAACCAGTAGTGTAGCCAGGACTGAGATTTTGGTGAGGCCTAAGTTAACATGGGTGAGCCCTATTTTTCTGTTATTGGATTGGGCCACTGCTGCTGATTGGGTGGGCCTGACTCCAAATTAAAGGAGCCATGGCCCACCCAGATCCACCTATGGCCATGCCCTGGTCAAGCCTATTCTAGCTGTGCATTGATTTTAAGATTAAACTATAACAATCAGCATGGCATCTTGTCCCCTAACCTTCATGACACAAAGTTCAAATCTACAAAATGAGGCTGTAGTAGCATGGGTGTGAGTGGCCAGTGTTCTGGGCTCATGGTGACACTCATGAACAGAAATAACATCAACTGAGCACAGGTTCAGACAAGGCCACATGGAGGGATAGGAAAGAATTCTACAAGCATGCTTTCCCCGTTTGTTGTATAAGACGCATTTTATCTGTGTGCACTAACATAAATGCATGAGCCTTCATAAAACTACCCTCATACAGGTTGTATGCATTTAGCTTTATGCACATATCAGATACATAATTTTATAAAAGCTTATTTCTGTTTATAAAGCACTCTCTTCACTTCCTAGTTATCTTCCAGCTATAAATGACATAAGAACATAAGAAATGCCATATTGGGTCAGACCAAGGTCCATCAAGCCCTGTATCCTGTTTCCAACAGTGGCCAATCTAGGTCACAAGTACCTGGCAGATTCCCAAAAGGTACACAAGTTGCACAATCCTTGTCCTGGGGGGCAAGCAGTGGATTTCCCGGGTCCCCTTTACACAGGTACACTAAAAAAATTTTTTTTTAAACTGCCTCTAATGTTTCGATTGATTTTTACGTTTTTTGGTGCGCTGAATCCAAATCTGGTAACCAATTTGCTCCATCACGTACAGATTTTTTGCTACATTGGGTTAGCAGTTTGAGGTGAACGTTTCAGATTGAGTGCAATCGAGATAAAAGTTTCTTGGATGAATTCTTTATACTAATTGTTTAGTAGTTATTCAAATAAGAATAAAGAAAATTGTAACAAGGCAGCACATAAGAATAGAGTAATGTCAACAAAACACACTGTTATGGTAGCAAAATTGTCTGCACTTAAAACAGCCACATACATGTGCACAAACATTGAGCATATAAGAGCGAGGTTAGACACAAAGCAAAGCAAAGAAATGTGCAAAAAATGTTGTACAGGTATGTATGTAAGAATAGAAAACGCAAACCGCACCATTGCAATACATGAAGACAAACACCCGATGGTGTGAAAATAAAATTCTAATAAATGAGATCCGACACTGTGGTAATAACTAGCAAATTTTTATTTCAAAGTTTAGTAAAAACACGATATTTGTCAACACAGTTTAGATTTTAAAGTCATTCTTGGGTCAATCAATCTCCTGGTGGGCCCGTTTCTTCTTCCCCCGAATGCTTCTCTTGGTGCGCTGCTTGGCGTATTTTTCATCTGGGGTTTCCCGCAGCAGCAACCAGCAGAAATCAGCCATCATAGTGGTGTTCCATCTTCCTTGGTACCTTCTCTCTGCGTCCTTGATGTCCTGGTGAAACCTTTCACCTTGTTCTTCACTGTACGCCCCCAAGTTTTCGGGAAAGTAGTTCACATGGGAGTGCAAGAAATGGACTTTCAGGCTTATGTTACAGCCTTGTTCTTTGAAGGCATTGAGCATCCTGGCAACAATATCCTTATAGTTCTCATCCCGCCTGTTCCCAAAAATTTGAGAACAACATCCTTGAAGGAATCCCAGGCTTCTTTTTCCTTCTCAGACATCGTTTCAGCGAATGCTCCATCTGAAATGAGTTTCCTTATATCAGGGCCAACAAACACTTCTTCCTTTAGCTTTGCTTCAGAAAGTCGGGGGAACTTTGAGCAAAGGTACCGAAAGCACTCACCATCTTTTGGAAGGGACTTGATGAATTGCTTAATGAGACCCAACTTAATGTGGAGAGGTGGTAATAGAATTTTATCACGAGGTACCAAGCTCTCATGAAGAACATTTTTCTCACCGGGTCTCAAATACTCCCGAATTGGCCAGTCTTTTTTCCCCCGGTGTAGGTCGCGGGCCCGGCTATCCCACAAGCAAAGGAAGCAGGGATATTTGGTGAAACCGGATTGCTGCCCTAATAGCATGGATAGAATTTTAAAGTCTCCACAAATCATCCACTTATGCTCATCATAACGAATCTTCTGAAGAATCAGGGCCGAATTCTCGTATTTTTCTTGGAGAATAACAGAGTGAGCAATAGGAACTGAAGCGAATGTGTTGCCATTATGAAGAAGAACACCTTTTATGCTGTCTTTTGACGAATCAATGAACAGCCGCCATTCAGCAGGATCATACTTGAGTTTAAACTTTTCCATCACTCCGTATATATCGTTGCAAAATACCAAATCTTCCTCTTTGCTGAAATACTTCAAAAATTGTGTCTCGCGGTTGCGGTACCAATAAAAAGTTGTTCCTGGTGACAATAGATTTTTCTGTTTAAGCCAAGAACCTAGCAGTTGGGCAGCATCTTTTGGGAGTCCTAAATCCCGGACTAAATCATTCAATTCAGCTTGAGAGAAAAGTTCAGGTTTCGGATCTGGTTCAGTTTCAAACTCGGAAGTACTGGACTCATCGGGAAAAGCCATCTGATGAGTCTCATCATGATCAGAACCGTTCACACAAATATGATCCAAAGATTTTGGTGGTTCAGTCACAGGTACTTCGTTGCTATGAGGCATAGGCCTAATTGCTGAGGGAAGGTTGGGGTAACTTATTACGTTCTTATTTTTTAAGTTGTATCCCTTCACAATGCAAGAGCAAAAATAGCAGTCACTGCTGTGGTCTCTTTGTTCACGCCACATCATAGGTATTCCGAAACGAAATACTTGTTTTTTACCTTTCATCCATAAGCGTAGATCTTCCTCACATGTCTTGCACACTTTGTGAGGAGCCCACGGTTTGTCTTGATCGCCTAACTTCAAACCGAAATAGGCGAAATATACTTTTTTAATAAATGCAGAAATGTTCCTCTGCCGCTTTTTCACGGTATATTCCCCACAAATAAAACAAAAACTGTCCGGAGAGTTGACGCAACCTCTGGCTCTGTGAGCCATCACAAATACACAGCACTGCAAACTACAACTGTAGTGAACCACTTCGGAATAAAGCTGGATTACAACTGAGCAAACAAAAGGTAATAATGAACTTGCAAGAAACTGAAATTTGACAGGAACGTTCATGTCGCAACCACCGTGTTTGAGCGAGCGCGAACGAGGCGAGGCGAACAGGAAAGAACATGCGAACGCGCGAGTACTGGATTTAGCCCCCCGCCTCCCAATTGTCCTGTTAATGTATAAAATGAATACAAAACACTCTAAAATATCATGAGGGAGTGTTTCTAGTTAGTTAACCATTACAACCTCTATTTTGGGCCAAGAAAATAAACTGCAGTCGGCTAAAAAGAAATTATGTGAACATTCCTTATATGGGTAAGAAATCTAATTTTGCAAGAAAACATGACGTGATGGAACATTTTGGCTATTTTTCCTGGATTCAGCACCCCAAAATCTATAGGAATCAGTTGCAAAACTGGAGGCAGTTTTTTGGTAGTGTACCTGTGTAATGGTTTATGGACCTTTCCTCCAGGAACTTCTCCAAACCTTTTTTAAACTCAACTACACTAACAGCTTTTACTACAACCTTCAGTAATGAATTCCAGAGCTTGATTCCAAGTGAGAAGTTTCAAAATGGGCTACTTGGCTAAGTACATAGATTGCCAGGTTAGTCGTTTCTATAAAATAGGCTACTAAAATTACAGTAGGTACATGAATAGGAGAAAATACATGGCTTGTGGTCTGGTACAAGACTGGCAAATGCTTCACATATGTCAGGATGTTATATAGCTCAAGGTACTGTACAAATCAGCTCAATGATCTATAACTAAAATCTTTGCTGACAATAAACGGACTGGACGCTTCTCATGAAAGAAGGTTGTTTTAATGACTTAATAGTTTAAATATAAAAGATATTGACAGGATCACCAATTAGTCAATAATAAGGTGCTTTTAACATAAGACATATACAGTAAATTACAAGAGCTCTTCGTCAGCAAGACAGCATCCCACAACAGAGTTTGGACTTCTTACAGTTCTTGAAGACTTGCATCATTTTGTACTTTGTGTCTTTGTCACTACATTCTGGCAGAGCACTCATCTCAACGGCTACCTCTGTACAAGCTTTTCTAATTTATTATTCCATTATTCCCTTTCCCCTCTAGCAGGTTTGGCCAACTTGCCCTTATACACCTGGATGGCTGTGACTGATATAAAAGGTACAAGACTTTGCAAGGTTCTGCATGTTTCAGTGGCCTCCTCATTTTAGTGGTGCCACTCCAGCAACTTTATTCTCAAATGAACTGATGCCTTAAATAAAGCATTCAGAGCCATCAATCATCTTAACCTTTGGAAATAGCTTCAGGGGAGAGCACAGAGAAATATGCAAGGCTTTCCAAGTTACTTCTGTAGCAATATATTCTTTTGACTATTTAAATTATTTACTTTAACAAGTTAACAATTACAAACAACAAAAGAAAAATGTACAGACTATTTGGCAGTATTGGCCTCTGCTATAATAACTGAGATTCTATATGGGTGAATTAAATAAACTGGAATAACCCATGCTTTACAATTTGGTGTTCATGCCATTATAAAATGCTAGACTTTATACACATCCTTGGAATATTTAGATGTGAGGATTTATGTCAACCATAGGGCTTTCGTAAGTGCTCGCGTCTTAAATTAATGCATGTTTTTGACAATTTAACTACATATCTCATTAATACACACATTTCATAAAATAGACATGAATTACATGTATAAAACCCACACATTGTTCTAGGTGCTTTATAAAATTACCCCAATATGAGCATTACAAACAAATGTGAGAAAGAAACACAAAGGGTCCGATTCTGAGTTGCCGTCCTGTCCCTATGCTCACATCTAGATATTCCAAGGATGCGTATAATTTCTAGCATTTTATAATGTAGATGTATACTTGTGTACTCCACCCATGATCTGCCCAAACTCCACCCCATCCATGCCCACAGTTAAAGCACACGTAATCGGCCCTACACATGCACTTTTAGAATAGCTACTGCATCAAATATGTGTGTAAATGGCAATTTACATGCATATTTGACTAAAAATCCTCTATTTACATGTGCAGTTCACACAGAAATCTAGGCTGCTTTTTAATATAATGACCCACTGTATGCGCATTAGAACTTTCTAACATTCAGATCGATTGTATGGATGATAATTTGCAGGTTTCTGGGTCTACAATCGGGTTTGTGTGAATGTACATGCCTAGGAGAGGGAGTGTTTTGAATGGAATCATAAAATAATATAGGTAGAATGGATTGTCAAAGCTATGTGCAAAATTTATGTCAAGAACTTGCCTCTTCTAAAATTTCTTCGGGTATAGGAGCATTTACACCCAATGGGGGGTCATTTTAGAAGGTCTTTGTCATGATTTCCACATGTGAAGACAGCCATTTAGACATTCAAATCACATGGACATCCCCGAATATACATGTGTCCGGCGTTATCATGTCCAAGTCACATGGAAGCGTGCTCAGAGCGGGGCAAAACATGTATGTGTACACATGATTTTAGACAAGTGTTGCATGTCTCAATTCGCTGTCAGGGACATTCTTGACTATACCTATTACGAATAGGAGTCTGAAAAGTGCTCATTTCAGCAAACCAACTACTGTAAGGTGAAGAGGGAAATTCCCTCCTCACTTCCCTAATATTTTTCTCTCCTTCCAAAAAAATGTAACAGTAAGTATAAAAGCATTTCTCCTGGCTCCTGCACGTCCCTGTTTTCAGCATGGCAGGTCGGGCTGTGTATCGGGGGAGATATACATGGGTGCGTTCTGAAATTGTGCCGCAGGCATGTCTATGTGCCCAGAATGTCGGATGTCCATATTTCAACATATGCTAATTTCTGAAATCAGGCAAAATCATGCACATGTTCTACCTATTGCTCCGCACATCCCCATTTTACCTTTTATGTGACTGACACGTAGATCTTTCAGGGTGGAGACAGGCCAGTTTTACAAGACACACAAACGTGTCTACCCTCTCACTAAATTTCAGATGTTCAGACTTGGACACCCCAAATTTCACCTACACAGTCTTTCTAAAATATGCCTTTACATACGTATATGTTTCTCCAACCTAGATGAAGGCATAACAGAATGGGATTTGCACTTACTCACATTTTTGATCACATATGCAGAGGAAATTTGTGCATACCCAAGAGGAGGTATAAATGTGTGCATGCCCTCTTCATGGGGGCAATTTAAAAGGGCGAGTAGGTACATGCTTTCCTTTATAAATTATGTATAAAGTACAGTATGTGCATTCCTGCAGCACAAGGTAGGCGGCCTGGTATAAGCAGAACATCCTTTTGCTAATGGAAAGATTTAGGGTTTTTTCATGCCAGTATCCATAATTAATATATTCAGTTTATCTGCAAGATGTAAACAGAGGTCTAGAATAAAAAAAAACAAGAAAAAGAAGATGTTATAACTAAATACAAAAAAATAAGCTCATTATGTAAAAGGATATAGGCATTAAATCACTGACTTGATATTCAAAAGGGCTTATTTCTTTAACACTGAGGCCCATTCTAATTGAGGCATGCCTGGCCGGTCTAGATGTCCAAAATCTGGATGGGCTCAATTTGGCCTTGATTCTGTACCCGCGGGAACTAGATGTTCCCTCGAGAGCAGAATCTATAAGAATTTCCAGCAGCGTTATCAGGATATTTCTGCTAAAAATTCATTTACCCCTATAGCGGCTGCTGTTATACAGATAAATGCTTTTGAATATTGGGCTGTTCTCATTAAATATTCAGAGTCAGCTAACTAATAACTTTTGGCCAGGCATCTAGATGTTTGATCAAAAATTATCTAGAAAAAAGGAAATATCAACAGAAGCATTCCATAAGTCTGGCTTACGCTTTAATATTTATCGGGGTCAGGCCTATTTTATCTTTAAACCACTATATTTGACAGTGCCAAGATCAATAGATTTCTCACGGAAAATCTGCTTAAAGGCAACTGGATCAGTCTTCTAGCACTCTTCAAGTGGAGGCCGTCTCATTGAATATTGGCTCCTCTATAAACAAATCAGCAGGGCAGATGGAAGGTAACTTTATAAACCTCCACAGAGTTAACGCGTGTTGCAAAGTGCACGTCATGTCTATTTAATAAAGTAAAGGAGGAATTTGGGTGGTGTCACAGTTTACTTGCACATTTTATAGATGCAAACGTATTTTTTTATGTGATAAGTCTCTGAGTTTCTGTGGCTTTCAAGATCTCTTCTTTTACTTTGATTGCTGTTGTTGTTTGCCACCCCACAGAAGCTGCCGCCCTAGGTGACTGCCTCATCTTGCCTAATGGTCGAGCCAGCCCTGGCTATTGAGACTATTGTTCAGCATATATCCAAAAAACTGTGGAGGGCAATTTTAGAAAGGATGTCCAAGTGCAATCTAGGACGTCTGAGCCAGAACATCTAGAAGAAAGCAGGCACGCCCAGTTGCAGTCGTGATTTCACAAACACGAATATGCCCAATATGGACGGCATGGGGGTGTCTACATAGATGTCCCCAGAATAGTATTTCAGAACCTGCAAGTCTAGGAATAGCCTAATGGTTAGAGTGGCGGGCTAGGAACAGGATAACCAGGGTTCCAGTCCTACGTCTGCTATTGCTGACATTGTGCTACGTACTGGGGATAATGACGTGCTATCTTCTTACCCTCTCTGGATGCTTTTCAGCCAAAAGGAGCACTTTTCAGGTTCCTGGGAACACCCCGGCCATGCTTCCACCATAGATTTGGCTCTGCAGATGCCTCTATACAAATATGGGTTTCCAAAATGACCCCCTTAATGCCTCACACATTAAGTGATAGTATAGCATGCATGTTAAATTGTTTGCACATGCTACTCCAAAAACATTTGAGCGAGTTTTAGTTCATAGACCCCTAAATAACTAAAAACTGACCTTCTATTTTGGTCTTCCAATTTGTGTCAAGGATTCCCATTCAGCTTGTGCTCCTTTCATGTTGCAGCACAGGATACCGCTCAATTTCACAGCTAGACCTGTGATATAAAACAGAGAAACTGCCTGTTATATAGTGACATGGTAAATGACATCAGATAAAGACCAGTATGGTCCATCTAGTCTGCCCAGCAAGATGGTAAGGGGAGGTGCACCTGCTATTCCATGCAGGTCACCCCTCCATATGCCTTTGTTTAGGGGTGTACCCACCACTCCATGTAGGTCACCCCTGTTTGCTGAGATATAAGAGATAGTTATGTTTATTTTGATTTTATCCTGTTGCTATAAAGGGATCCACTGTGTCTGTCCCATGCCATTTTGAATTCTGTCACTGTGTTTGCCCCCACCACTTCGATCGGGAGGGTATTCCAAGCATCCACCACCCTTTCAGTGAAAAAGTATTTCCTGACATTGCCTTTCAATTTACCCCCTTGCAGCTTCATGTTATGCCCTCTAGTTTTACACCTTCCCCGTCTTTGGAAAAGGTTTGTTGTAGTAATAGATCAAGGACAGAAAGAAATAATCATAACATTTTTACAACGATGAAAATATTATTACTGTTCTGAGCGAAAGGACACTTAGGTGCAGGACACATACCGCCATAAGAGCGGCACTTTATTTTCTAGATTAATGTGTTAAGGACAGGTTCTTAAAGCATCGATATAGCTGATCATTTAGCTTCAAGATTTCTCCTGAAGGGAAAAGATAAAACTGGGTGTAGGTGCTTCTTCAAATAGGATGGCTAGATTGGAGTTCACTGGAACGTGGTCTAGCATTTTATTACTAGTATTCTAGTAGAAACTGAGCTGCTGAAAGATAACACTCGTTGCTTTTCCTTCTGCCATTTTGTACTGATAGGGTGAGGAGTGGTTGAGAGAGGTTAAGGGTGAGCTAGTTCCATGGTCGGACCTTTCTTTCAGTTTATTTCATTTCTGTGGTTTTATCAGCAGCTACCACTTAACTCTACTGGGTGCCTTGATAATCTTCCTCTGAGGAAGGGACGTCTCTTAACAGCCTCAGGGATGTGTCATTGTGTTGCACTGAGTCTAAAGCATATGATACTAAGCTGGGTCACCCCGCTGAGAATCACAATACGCACAAATGCTAAACTAACTGGACAAACCAGATGGGCTCACTGGTCTCTTCTGCCATCATCTACTCTGCTTTGTGATTTAATATAGCACCTTATATATAACGAGAACTTCGTCTTCACAGTCTGCGAAATCACAACGGGCTAGGTTTTCAGCTTGCATGGTGACTGAATTAATTTAAGCCTTGGTGCCAGCACTTAAATCAATACATATCATCAGCCACTATCCATAGAGGAAGTAATTTTATAAAAAATATTCTGCATAAACCTTGCTGTATGCAAGGAAAAGGGCTTCTATAAAATTGTGCATAAAAGTGTGTATGGTGAAAGGAAGGTGCTTATGCTTATTCAAAGCATGTGTAGGTGTGTTTAAAGGCTTGGTTTGGAGATAGCATGGGCAGCGTCACAAATTACACATATACGAATCAACCTATCAAGTTATCTGGGTGGCAGCTGAAAACCACTACTATGAGTCTGCATAGCTGCAGCAATTATTCAGATAGTGATCGCACAATCTGGATATTTCAGTGACAGACACTGAATATCCAGTGGATGCTTAAATGCCACAGCTGACCACCGTGGCATTTAAAATGCCCAGTCCTGTAAATATTGGCCCCATAGTTAATCAAATGTATGTGCAGGTGTAAATGTCAATGTGAGTATTTTAGACACGTGTCTGTTCCATTCGTGAGGCTATTGCGTAAAGACACATAAACACGTATGTAGCCTTTCAACCTAAGCAATCTATTGTAAAATTACCCTCATATGAATAGTGCTGTCATTGCACCAGCACGCTCTATTTAGCTTTGGTCTGCTATTTGGTGGGCCTAAACTAAATGTATCGGCTATCTGGATAGCGGCAGAATATCACAACTCTCTGGGTTATTATTTTTTGGCCCATCCATACCCTGCTCCAACCCTGACCCCTTATGATATGGATAATTTTGGGCGGGTCAGTCATATTTCAGTCTGATACTATCCATATGAGAACTGGAAATACACAACTAGGAGTAATTGTTAAAGCAGTGGCCTAGAGCCAGGGAAGCCAGAGTTGAATCTGCTGCTAGTGCTTGTTACCTTGGGCAAGTCACTTAACCCTCCATAGGTCATAAGCTCTCTGGGGACAGGAAAATACCTACTGTACCTGAACGTAACTTGCCTTCCTACAAATGGTGAAGTCATATGCTCATCAACTGCCAGTAAATATATAATGTCATTTGAATATTAATACAAATATCATTTCTCTATGTTGCCTATGCATATTACACCTTAGGAACTCCAGGAGAAGGCCTCTTTGGAATAATGCAAGTGTTATGAGGAGCATTAATAGTCCAATATATCCTGACATAGGGGTAGGTTCATTGCAGTTATGTGTGCAAAAATGATAACAGCAAATCACTACTACTACTACTATTTGTATAGCGCTACAAGCCATATGCAGTGCTGCACAGACATGTAAAAGACAGTCCCTGCTCATCAGAGCTTGCAATCTAGTCAAGATAGACAACACAGTAGCTGTAGACATGGGATATGTCTAGTGGGCATGGTAAGGAAACACAAAGGAGATCAGGTGAGTCAAGATCCGAAAGCGGCAGCGAAGAGGTGAGTGTTCAGCCTGGATTTGAAAAGGGTCAGAAAAGGAGCTTGAAGTACAGACTCGGATAGTTTGTTCCAGGCATAAGAAGCAGCAAGGTGAAAGGAGTGAAGTCTGGAGTTAGCAATAGAAGAGAAGGGCACAAATAAAAGCAATTTGCCAGAAGCGTGGAGTTTCCGGGAAGGGTGTAGGGAGGTATTAGAGAGGAAAGGTAGTGAGGAGTTGCAGAAGACCAAAAATCCAAATACCAAACACAAAAAAAGTCCCTTACGAAATTCTTTAAAAAACTAGAAAATTCTCCCGATGACTATAGAAGACTAAAAGATAAGTGACGCTATTGGTTCTGCTTTTGTCAGTGCTAATATTATATTCAGCATGAAATGTACCTGTGTTTGTTTCCATAGAGGTGATTGTTCGTAATGATTTTTTGAGAATACTAGAAAATTGAAGTGAAAATTGAAATTTATGAACTTGAATATTGTAACTTTCGCATTTCATGAGGAGTTTTTTATGACCAGTGATGTTCGTATAAATACCAATCCCTTCTGACAAAGGATTTTTCCACTGCCTCGTAGAGGGAAAGGCTGTAGTACAACACTGAGGTCTTTTTCTTCTCATGTTAGTTTGTAGTATCCTTGGGACAGTTTTCTGGTTTTTCAAAAAACTTTATAAGGGACTTTTTTGTGTCTGGTATTTAGTGTGCAAAAATGAACCATTTGTAGATATTACCCTGACAGAAACGTTGATGTACATGGAGATGTTGTTGTTAAGTGTCATTGAGTCGGTGTCGGCTCCTAGCGACCCTCTGGATAGTTGTCCTAAATTGTGTTCGGTCTTCAATCAGGTGGCTCATTGTTGACAGACTGGCACCTGTGGCTGCTGTTACTGTATCAATCCATCTCATTGCTGGCTTTCTTCTTTTGTTTTGACCTTCTATCTTGTCAAACATGATGTCTTTCCCTAATGATCTCCCCTCTTCGCATGACATGTCCAAAGTATTAAAGTCAAAGTCTTGTCATTTGAGTTTCTAAAGAAAGCTTAGGTTTGATATCCTCTAGTACTGACCAGTTTGTTCTTCAGGCAGTCCATGGTATACACAGTATTCGCTGCCAGCACCATAATTCAAAAGCATCAATTTTCTTCCTATCTTTTTCACTATTCAACTTTTGCATTCATATGATGTTATTGAAAATACCATGGCCTGAAAGAATCAAATCTTTGTATGGAGAGAGACATCTCTGCTCTTCAGAATCTTGTCTAGGATCTTCATAGCCATTCTGCCAAGAGCAATGCATCGTCAGATTTCTTGACTGCTTTTTCTTTTTTATTGATAGTTGATCCAAGTAGGTTAAAGTTGACCACAATTTCAATTTCCTCTCCATCAACAATGAACTTATTGATTTTTCCAGTTGTCATGATCTTTGTCTTCTTTACAGTAAGGTGCAGGCCCATTTTAAGACTATGCTCCTTGATCATGAGAAGCAAATGTTTCAAATTGTCTTCACTTTCAGACAGTAATGTTGTATCATCAGCATATCAAAGGTTGTTGAGTTTTCCACCAATCTTCACATCTCTCGTCTTCATACAGTCCTGCTTCTCTGATGATTTGTTCTGCATATAAATTAAACAGGTAGGAGAAAAGTATGCAGCCTTGTTGTACACCTTTGCTGATTTTAAACCATTCTGTTTCTCCTTGTTCTGTTCGAAATGTTGCTTCTTGATCAATGTGCAAGAGAACGATTAGGTGTTCTGGTATACACATGCTTCTTAATGTGGCCCAGTGTTTCTCATGGTTTACACAATCAAAAGCCTTGCTGTAGCACAAATAAAGCACAAATAGATATCCTTTTGGTATTCTTTAGTCTTTTCAAGGAACCATCTCACATCTGCGATGATGTCTCTCATTTCTCGTCCTTTCCTGAACTCTGCTTGCACTTCAGATAGTTCTTGTTCCAGGTATGGTTGTAGTCTCTGTTGAATAATCTTCAGTAGAATCTTGCTGGCATGTGGGATCAGAGCAATTGTGTGATAATTTCCACAGTCAGTTGGATCACTTTTGTTTAGTATTGGTATAAACACAGATCTTTTCCAGTCAGTTGGCCATAATGTTGTCTTCCAAATTTCCTGGCAGAGCCTTGTAAGTATGGTAACAGCTGCATCAGATTGCTGTAATACTTCCATGGAAATGCCATCAATACCTGGTGCTTTGTTCTTTGGTAAGGCTTTCAATGCTGCTTCAACTTCTTCTTTCATCACCAATGGTTCCAGATCATAAGGTACAGGTTGAAACGACCATTGGTCTACTTGATCTTTATCATATAAAACTCTATATTCTTTCAACCTTTTCTTGATCTTCTCAGCATCATTCAGCATAGATCCTTGAGCATCTTGTAACATTCCAATTTGAGGCTGGGATTTTTTCTTTAACTCTCGTAGTTTTAGGAAAGCTGATCTTGTTCTTCCTCTAATAGTTACTGCTTCTATTTCCTTGCATGCGTCATTGTACTACTTTTCCTTGTCCTGACTTGCTGCACGTTGGAAATCTCTGTTGAATTCTGTGATTGCCTCTCTTTCTCCTCTGGCTTAACGTCTTTGTGTTTCTGGGCAATTTTCAGAGTTTCTTCCATCACCCATTTTGGCTGTTTTTGCTTTTTCACCTTTTGTAGAGACTTCTCACTTTCTTCCAACACAACCATCTTGATTGCATTCCATAACTCTTCTGGAGCTCTGTCATTTGTATCTAAAGCAACAAATCTATTTTGCAGGCTGTCTTTAAATTCCAGTGGTATATCCTCAAGGTCATATTTTGCTACATTCATGAATGGCTTGCTCTTTTTCATCTTTAGCTTGAGTTTGCATACTAGTAGTTGATGATCTGTACCACACTCAGCTCCAGGTTTTGGCTTTGTTGATATTATAGAGCTTTTCCATCATTGACTTCCATAGATGTAGTCAATTAGATTTTTGTGCAATCCACTTGGTGAAGTCCATGTGAACAGTCATCGCTTGTGTTGCTGGAAGAAGGTGTTAGAGATGAATAGATCGTTGGTCTTGCAGAATTCTCAGTCTTTCTCCAGCTTCATTTCTGTTGCCAAGTCCATATTTTCCAAACATTTTGCCTTCTTCTTTGTTGCCACCTTTTGCGTTCTAGTCACCCATGACTATCAGGATATCCTGTTTGCATGTTCTCTCAATTTCAGCTTGTACTTGTTCATAGAACTCATCAATTCCATCCTCTTCTGCAGCTGTTGTTGGGGCCTATACTTGAATTATGGTTGTGCTGATAGGCATTCCTCGTAGACGAATAGAGATTAAGCGTTCGCTGACTGCATTGTATTTCATTACAGTTCTTGCAAGTTTCTTCTTTATTATAAATGCAACACCATTTCTTCTTTGTCTTTCATTTCCAGCATAGTAGACCATGTGATCATCTGATGCAAAGTGCCCGATGCCAGTCCATTTCAGTTCGCTGACACCCAGCAGATCAATTTGTACACGTTCCATTTCATTCTTGACCACCTCCAACTTCCCTTAGTTCATGCTTCGTACATTCCATGTCCCAATATGTAAGACATCTTTACAGCTTCTGACTCTCATTTCTTGCGCAGCTACATCACCAGTCAGATGTCCTGAGTGCTTTGATCCAACCACATCATAAATGCTGGCTTTATTCTGAAAAGTCTTTAGCTCCTCCCCAGTAGCTAGTTGAGTGCCTTTTGACCTTGAGGTATCATTTTCCTGTACTATAGTGCGATTTGTTTTGTTGTGACCATCCATTGGGTTTTCATGGCAAGATACCGAAGCAGATTGCCAGGCCTTTCCTCTGTGCAGTTTAAGTTTAGTATTGTTACCTTTGTCACAGAAATGTGATCCTCCGCCGCCAACACTGTCCCATTCTCCTGCTGTCCAGATGGGTGGTTTATCTTGGTCTGGCACCTCAGCTGAGACCTGTCCATCTTGGTAGACCCTGCCAGTAGTTAAACTACCAATATCTTAGCCTTCAGCATCACTGGTGCACACAAGCCCTCAGAGCATGACCAGTTGCAAACCAAGTGAGGGGTACATGGAGATAAAGAGTCAATTTAAAATCAGGGAAGAGTAAAGTGAAAAAATACTAAAGCTCTGCAAATCAGTCTGCTTGGACAAATTTTAATATAGTAGATCTTTTGCCTGCTAATTCTGGAAAGGATAATTTTTCAAAGGGAAAAAAATGCAGGCAAAATCTGGTGCACAAAACTCAGTGAGATAATGGCCCAAAACAATTTCATTTAAAGACCAAGCAGAAGCTTTCCAGTGCTTTTAGAGATGGTCAATCTTTTTTTTTATTGAAATTTCAACAAAATCTAATGTAATAAAAGTAGGGGTCTAATGAGGGCCATAACTATGGGGCAGCCACCCAGGACACAAAGCCCTTTAGGGCGGAAAAATGACTGAGATATAAGCAGGGGCAGTCAGTGGATGCAGAGCAAAAGAAGAGCGCCGCTCTCCTCTTATCATTCTGGTTGAAGGAGAGAAAAAAAAGCAGAAAATGAAAATGAACCGGAAGACTTCAGAATGAAGGAAGTAGAGGCAGGGCCGGCCCGACACAGTAAGCAACACCAATGTTTGGAGGCTGCCAAAATGCAGAAAAATAAAAAATGAGAAAAAGAAAACAGCAAAAAGTAAAAGAAATATTTAAAACTAGGGTGTTCTCATCAACGGCACTGTGGGTTCAGTCAGTTATTGGTTAATGGAGGAAGATGCCGATTTATCAGTTGCAGGGAGGTGCCAGTCCTGGGCATAGGGAAAGCGGAGTGGGCAGGGAGGACACAAAATGCCCTGGGTGCTAAACTGGCTCATTACAGCTTTGGGCATAACCAAAAATACCTCTTTTGGGACTGTGGGCAGACTTAACAGGCCTTATTGAAAAGTAAGGCCTGCCCTCTACTAGTCTCAGGGTCATATTATGGTTAAGGATTACTGCAAAGCGTTCGTATTTTATTGGTATCCATTTCATTTATTTAACTTCATCACCTGCAATTCATTTTCCATTGATTTATATGTAGCATATTATGCACTAATTGTAACTCACCCTGGGCAAAGTGCCATCTAAAAATCAAGTTAGTAATTATTAATTAGCTAAGAAATGGTTTATTGTACTGAGACTACAATGGCAGCTATTCCAGACCAAACAGATGTTTGTTAAAGCTATAAGGATACCCTTGGCAACATTCAATATAATTCTACACCACCCGAAAAGAGACTTCCAATAACAACATTCTCTGTAAAAGGTTTTTTTGACAATAAGGGGCTTTGAAAGAGTAAATTCCCTCATTGATTGGGAGCTGCTCTTTAAATAAGAGTGTTCTTTCTTGAAGCTACTCATGTTATCTTTACTTTTCATAAGAAGTTACATCTTCATGTGTCTTGATCCCACATAAAAAGAATGCAGAAACTGGGAACCCTATTCCTTCTTTAATATAACACTACAAGACAAATGGTTTCTTAGTTTAAGAACATAAGAAATGCCATAGTGGGTCAAGCCCAGTATCCTGTTTCCAACAGTGGCCAATCCAGGTCACAAGTACCCGGCAGGATCCTAAAAAAGTACACAGGTTCCACAATGCTTGTTCCGGGGCAAGCAGTAGATTACCCAGATCCTCTTTAATAATGGTTTATGGACCTTTCCTCCATGAACTTGTCCAAACTTTTTTTTAAACGCAGCTACGCTAACAGCTTTTACTACATCCTCCGGTAACGAATTTCAGAGATTGATAATGCACTGAGTGAAAAAAATATTTTCTCTTATTACTCTTAAACGGGTTACACTGCAGCTTCATTGAGTCTCCCCAGTCTTTCTACTTTTTGATGGTGTAAACAACAAATGTACTTTAAACCATCCCACTCATTTATAAACCTCTATCATATCTCCCCTCAACCATCTCTTTTCCAAGTTGTAGAGCTCTACCCTTTTAAGCCTTTCCTCATAGGGGTATCCTTCCATCCCCTTTACCATTCTGGTGGCTTGTCTATGCTGAATATAATTTGAAGCTCCCTTATTCATAAATTTTCCTAAACATTCTAGTGAATAGGAAATGCATTACCAATGTATTCAATATCAGCTCATGTCAGAACAGAGCCTGGGAATAACGATTAGTGGCAGATCTTTTCCAGCTTAAATCCCTGAAAGAGCCTCAGAGGACAAACTTTCCATTGACTGTCAGCATTCACAGTATTCGAATGTCAGATATTGCTAAATACTGTATGCTGTAAATTTCAAAGCAGGATAGATGAAAATGATTACAGGGAGGGCCATTTACTTTTAATTCCTTATGGCTTTTTTATTAGAACATTAAGCACCATGGGTAATGATATGCAACTAATTCTACAGTAGTAAAACAGTTTCACCAGCCTTATCTAAGAATGGTAAAAGAGCAAGGTCAAAGACTGAACAACGAGTATATGACGTGACGCTTGTTCAGCATGGTTATCCAGGGAATATTCCAGCATTCTTTCTTTTACAGGAAATAAAATATCATTCTCTGTATCGAAGCTCTCCAAGTCTTATGTTTTGCAGAGGAAATGGAGCCAGAGCATGAAAATGGTTTAAACTGCTTTGATTTCCATGCAAAACTGGCATTCGGTAATTCTTTCCCAAGAATACCAGCTCTTTGAATATTCAGATGGACAACAACAGAATATCCAAGTTCCTAAATCATTCAACTAGCTGTGCTTTCACATACATGTTTTCTGAGCTTTGCAATCAATACGAGCACAAATACGGAGGTGTTTGGAATCCACAGGTATGGAGTACATGCAGCTTTGCATACAATTTACATTATTATACGGGCCTAGCATGATAGCACTGATTTCCCACAATTCAGTCAAACAAACCATGTTACGGTATATCATGATTATGTACAAGGGGGTCGATATTTAAACCCCGAGATCAACTTGTTTTTAAGCTCCGTCTAAGGCCTGTAATTATTTCACATATATTCAGTGTTGCTATTCATAGACGTGGTAGTGGCAGTGCTAAAAATATGTACACAGCAGCAGCTGCCACCGCTATAAGATAGCTGGTTATATTCAACAGCTATCCACAAAGCTGGGCAGTTTAATTTAGAAATAGGAACATAGAAATATGACGACAGAAAAAGACCACATAGCCCTATCTAGTCTGTCCTTCCATATCAACAACTACAACAGTCCCCTTTTTACCTTTTGTCATACCCCGCCCTCTGCCTTAGGCTCAGAGGGCTGGGGTTGCCATTATTTATCTCTATTGAAGGTTAAATTTACTAACTTTCCTCTCGTGATGCATGCTGGGAAAAGTAGTTTTCCTTCTGATAGAAAATAGTCATGAAGCCAGGGTTATAGGCAAAACTATAACAAAGTTTATTTCTCCCAAAAGCAAAGGTTCAAAGTAAGTTGCATCAGGATACTTCTCCAGTATTTGTTCAAAAAGGTTCTTTATACATGTGTGCTGGCGGAGCTTTTACATTCATTCAATCCAAATGCAGCAAAAGAACAAAAATTGGCAGCTTCCTTTAGCAAAGAAAATATCTTCTTTTCTTTAGGTTACATTCAGCTTATACTATACAGTTTAGCAAAAGGCTTTCAGTACTGTCTGCAGAGCACAAAGTACAATCCATAGGTTGTTCTGGCTGTAAGGAATCACTCTCCTTAGAGTCCACCTGCATTGCT
Source organism: Ichthyophis bannanicus (assembly GCA_033557465.1). Lineage (NCBI taxonomy): Eukaryota > Metazoa > Chordata > Amphibia > Gymnophiona > Ichthyophiidae > Ichthyophis > Ichthyophis bannanicus. Next base: position 234,123,491 of record CM066043.1, on the reverse strand, counting down.
TCAGGTTCTTGTGCTGCACTGCCTTGCTTTAAACTACTGGCAAATGCCTCAGGGTGTTTTCTCCCTAAAACTCCCTGTGGGTCTTTTAAACACAGCTCTAGTGAATAGGGATAAGCAGTAGCTGGGTCTGAGGAAACTCCTCTCTGCAGCTGTGCGGCTATCTCTTGCCAGCTCTGGGGAAACAGTCCCTTGTCTCTTAGCTTAGGTTCCTCCCTGGAGCTCTGCCACGGTTCTCCGTTCCATGCTGGGCTCTGCAGACTTCTGCACTGAGTTTTAGGCACCCACCTCTGAGCTCTCTGAAGCTTTTCACTAACCATTTTAGTAGCCACCCTCTGCACCGACTCCATCCTGTTCACATCCTTTTGAAGGTGCGGTCTCCAGAATTGCACACTATACTCCAAATGAGGTCGCACCAAAGACTTATACAGAGGCATTATCACCTCCTTTTTTTCTGAAAGCCATTCCTCTCTGTATGCACCCAAGCATCCTTCTAGCCTTTGTCGTCGCCTTTTCTACCTGTTTAGCTACTTTAAGATCATCAGACACAACCACGCCTAAGTCCCGCTCTTCTTTAGTGGACAAAAGTACTTCACCCCCTATATTATATTGCTCCCTTGGATTGCTGCAGCCCAAATGCATGACCTTACATTTTTTAACATTAAATCCCAGCTGCCATATTCTAGATCATTCTTCAAGCTTAGCTAGATCCTTCCCCATGTTATCTACACCTTCCTGGGTGTCTACTCTATTACAGATTTTGGTATCATCCTCAAAGAGACAAACCTTACCTGATAGCCCTTCCACTATATCACTAACAAAGATGTTAAAAAGAATCAGACCAAGGACAGATCCCTGGGGCACACCACTGGTAACATCCTTCTCCTCAGAGTGAGATCCATTTACCTGTACTCTTTGTCGCCTCCCATCCAACCAATTTCTAACCCAAGCAGTAACTTTAGGGTCCATCCCTAGGGTGCTCAGTTTGTTTATAAGTCGCCTGTGAGGAACAGTGTCAAAGGCTTTACTGAATCTAAATACACCACATCTAGGGCTCTCCCTCGGTCCAACTCCCTGGTCACCCAGTCAAAGAAATCAATCAGATTTGTCTGACAAGATCTGCCTCTGGTGAATTCATGCTGCCTCGGATCCTGTAATCCACTGGACTCCAGAAACCTCACTATTTTCTCTTTCAGCAGCGTTTCCAATAATTTACTCACCACCGAAGTTAAACTAACCGGCCGGTAATTTTCAACCACATTCTTACTTCCGCTTTTTTGTAAAGGCACCACAAGAGCCTCTCTCCAGTCCTTTGGCACCACTCCCGACTCCAACGAAGCATTGAAAAGGTCAGTTAGTGGAGCTGCTAGAATTCCCCAAGTTCCCTCAGTATTCTAGGGTGTATCCCATCCGGTCCCATCGCTTTGTCTACTTTAAGTTGAGCTAGTTTCTCACGAACACAGTCTTCTGAAAATTGTTCAAGATGTCCCTCGCTTCTCTTCCTGTTTGTGGGTGTTTTCTGAGGTCCTGCTCCTGGTTCTTCATCTGTAAACACAGAACAGAAATATTTGTTAAGTAATTCCGCTTTATCCTTATCTGCTTCTACATATTCCTACTCTGCACCCTTCAGTCTGACAATACCACTTTTGCCCTTCCTCTTCTAACATATCTGAAAAATGTCTTATCCCCCCCATTTTGTTGATTTGGCTGTTTCCTCCTCCTTTTGAATCTTTGCCTTCCTGACTATTTTGCTAGCTTCTCTAAGTTTTTCCAAATATAGATGCCTGTCTTTCTCTCTCTGTGATCTCTTGTATTTCATGAAGGCCTCCCTCTTTTTCTTCATTTTTTCAGCTTCTTTCGAAAGCCATAGTGGTCTCCTTTTCCTTTTACCTTTATTTACCATTTTAACAAAATGGTTGGTTGCCCTTAAAATATCCCCCTTTCAGTTTTGCCCACTGTTTTTCTACATCCCCCAGCTGTTCCCATCCCACTAACGACTCCCTGAGGTATTGGCCAATCTAAACAAAGTTAGTCTTCCTAAAGTCTAAGATCCTCACCTTTGAATAGATTCTAACAGCCCTAGTCCTAATACTGAACCACACCATCTGATGATCACTGGATGCAAAATGATCTCCCACTACAACATCAGAAACACTTTCACCATTGGTAAGCACCAAGTCCAGTATGGCCCCTTCACGTGTGGGGTCTGTTACCAATCGCCTGAATACTTCTCCCTGTAGAGAATCCAGGATCTCCTTACTTCTAGATGATACTGCAGCAGGAATGTGCCAATCAACATCTGGCATATTGAAATCTCCTATCAGTAGCACTTCCCCTTTCCTAGCAATGCTGCGTATGTCTTCAATTAACTCTCTGTCCACCTCTTCCTTTTGTGAGGGAGGTCTGTATATCACACCAATGCAAATAGATTTCTCTTTCCCTCTTTCTAGTTTAACCCACAATGCCTCCTCTCTCCCTTTTAAGCTCTGTAATTCCAAAGCTTTAATAGTAGTTTTACATATAGTGCCACTCCTCCCCTTCTTCCTACCCTGTCCTTTCTGAATAAAGTATAGCCAGGTATAGTTACATCCCAATCATGGTTTTCTGTGAACCATGTTTCTGTATCTGCCGCTAAATCCAAGTCAGGCACTCCCACCAACATTTCAACATTAGGAATCTTATTTCCCATGCTACGGGCATTTATACACACTGCTTTCCATATGTTACCCCTGCTACCCATTTCCATAAATGTATTTAATGTATCACCTATCTGGGGGCTTTCTTCACCCATCCCCAATGAATCTAGTTTAAAGCCCTCTTCATTAGATTAGCCAGTCTACTACCGAAGATGCATTGACCTTTCTTGGACAGAGGGATGCCATCTTTGCTCTGCAACCCTTGGAACAGCATCCCATGGTCAAGGAAACAAAAAAGGTCTCGATGACACCATCCACACAGCCATGCATTCATCTCCAGGATGCGAGCCTCTCTGCCTTGGCCTTTACCCTCAACAGGGAGGATTGAAGAGAACACCACCTGTGCACCTAACTGCTTCACCCTCTGTCACAGAGCTATGAAGTCACTTTTGATACGTTCCGAGGAATACCTGTTCCAACATGGATTAGCAACATTGGGTAATAGTCAGTGGGCTTGATGAGTCTTGGCAAACTCTCCGTAACATCTTGGATTTTAGCACCAGGCAGACAGCATACCTCTCTGGACATCAAATCTGGTTGGCAGATGGACGCCTCAGTACCCCTCAGAAGAGAGTCTCCAACCACCACTACCCTTTGCTTCCTTGTGGTCACTGATTCTGCAACTTTGGGGTACTTGAGCTCTGGTTCTTCCCTTTCCAGGGATGCTTTCACCTCCTCCACTTCCAGGGCTGCATAATGGTTCTTCAATTCAAGGGCTGGAGAAGTTGGATTGGTGATTCTGCAGGCCCTGGTGACTTGTGTCCAACCTTCGTCATTTAGAACAGCATAAAGCCTATACTAAATTAAACCACATAGCTATAGAGATAGCAGCTAAATGGATTACCAACGGGGATCAGTAGAGTTAGGCAGAATGCCCACAGCAGCATCTGTGCCAGTGCAAAACCTTTTATGGTGCTACTGTATACAGTCGTCCCTCGTTTATCACAGTTAATCAGTTCCAGACTCTACTGTGATAAGTGAATTTTCACGAAGTAGGATTCTTTATTTATAAATCGAATATTTTCATAGTTAGAGCATAGAAAACCTGTTTACAACCTTCTAAATACGGTTTTTAACATTATTAGAGCCCTCTAGACATGAAATAACACCCCTTTAGTCACCATTACACTCGTATTACCCAATATAATAGACAAAATAAGAGAAAAGACATACAGGTATTAGAATTACAAATATCATATTACTGTATTATTATTGTACATTTAATTACACAAACACACAGTTCTTACACACAACCACTAACCTATGAAAATAGTGCAACTTGTTCGATGATGAAGCAATGAAAATGAAGAGATGTACTTCACAGCAAAGAAGAGCAAGGTTACTGCTCTTCTGAAGGCACAACTTCAGTAAGAGAGTCTTCAGGCGGTGCAGTATCTTCAGCAGGTGCGTCGTCATCGTCTTCCACTGAAGGAGTACCTGTACTAGGCGTAGGCAGTGGGTGTCTGGGTGCGCGGCTGAAGAACATCGTGATAGGCAGTTGCTGGTGCTGTCTTTTCATATGCATGAGGAGGCTTTTGTAGGGTTCCATCGCTCCATCAAGTGCATTCCGGAACTGCAATGCACACATCATTTGTAGGTCCCTTTCGTCAATTATGTCCTGTACTTCCTTAATAGTTCTCATGACTTGCAAGAGACGCACAAGTGTAATGCCAACTTCCTCCTCCTGACCCCTAGGAACCTCTGGCTGCTCTTCCTCCCCCCTCCTCACTCGCAGACTTAGTCATCTCCATCAGATCCTCGTCAGTTAAGGGATCTGAATGCGTCTCCAGCAATGCATCCATGTCATCGTGGGTCATATCCGTGAAACCTTCTCCTCCCAGCAGCCGGGCTAGCCTAACTGCCTTATCCACTGCCAAGTTGCTTATATCCTCTGGGGTGAATCCTCTGTAGTCGTGGACAATTTCAGGCCACAACTTCTTCCAGCTGGCCTTCATGGTCTCTGTCTTCATGTCCTTCAATGCGGCCTGGATGTTCTTCAGACAGGTCGCGATGGTATACTGCCACCAGTACTCCTTCAGCAAGAAGTTCTCCTCAAGGTCCATGCCTTCAATGAGGTGCTGCAGGGTGTTTCACATGTAGAGGGCCTTGAATGTGCGAATAACGCCTTGATCCATGGGCTGGATCAGTGAAGTGGTGTTGGGAGGAAGGAACTCGATCTGCACACCATCGTAGGATTGGTCTTGCGCATGACCTCCAGCATTGTCCATGAGGAGAAGGACATTAAACTCAAGTCCCTTCTCCGCGAGATACAGCTTGACTTGGGGGATGAAGCACTCATAGAACCAATCCGATGACAGCTGCTTCGTGATCCAGCCCTTGTTGTTGTGCATCCAATGGACTGGCAGCAATCCCTCAGCATTTCCACACATAACGATCCTTATACGCCTTGAAGCCACAGATCTTGGCCTCATCCTTGAAAATAAATATCCGGGAAGGCATTCTTTTCCAGAACAGTCCTGTTTCATCCATATTGAACACCTGTTCTGGATGATACTCGCCCTCCTCAAGGATCTTCTGGAACGTGTTGTTCACGTAATCCTCTGCTGCAGGCTGGTCAGCAGAGGCAGCGTCTCCGTGGAGAACGACACTCTTCAGATGATAACTCTTCTGGAACTTCTCAAACCAACCCTTGCTCACCATGAAATCCATGAACATTGCAGAAGAGGGTCCTGGTTGAGGTTTGTCCACCGTAAAGCGCTGATAGAGCTGCCTCGCCTTCTCCCGAATGACCAGCAAATCCAACAGAATGTTTTTCTTGCGGCTGTCGCTGATCCAAATGGCTAGGGCAGACTCTGCTTTCACAATGAACTTACTATGACTTGTCACAACGCGCTTTGCTTCCTTGTTGAAAGAGACAGTAGCCGTTGCACGGATGTTCTTTTCATTTTTACAGATGGAGCGAATGGTAGATTCATTCACGTTGTAATGGCGGGCAACCTCCACGATTTTCTTGCCATCTTTGATCATATCCAAGAGTTTCACCTTCTTCTGGATGGTAAGCATCTTCCTCCGGTGCTTAGTTTCATTGTCAGAAGGCTTAGAAGAAGCAGCACGTTTAGGAGCCATCGTGGGGCTTAAATAAAGGTTCTCAATTGCAAACACTTACAAGAGCAAAGATGCTTCCAATGCATAGCGATGTAGAAGCACATATGAGATAAACACACTCTGATTGTCTTGGTTTGCGCAGTATAATTTTCACTGTCTCGATCAACTTTTTAATGACTACTGTATACTGTACTGTATTTGAAAAAAACACGATAGAGTAAAGCCGCGAAAGTCGAAGCGTGAAGTGGCGAGGGACGACTGTACATATAGAAATGGCTGAAAACCCACAGATAAAAGGTTTATACTTTTAATTAGTGTTGTTGGGGCACCTGCAGTAATTACGCTGGGTAAGCAATCATGTACCAAGTGCCAGAAACTTCCTGGGCACGCCCTTGACAGCGCATGACGGATCCACGTACCACACATCACTGGTCACATGGTGATTGCACACCTATAGTAAAAGGAGCCCTTAGTTTGTAGTGACAAATCTTCATTCAAAAAGGCAAAAGTTGTGAGCTCCTATAGAATTAATGATAAATCTGTTTGAAATGGATTGGAAAGCCAGTTGGTAAATAATACTCTATGACTGTGCAAAAAGCAATTTTGTATATTTAGGAAAAAATCAATGATCCTAAGAGCCCCGCATTTTACTCTTTTGGATGTGAAATGTCCCACATCAGTACTGCAAAGCAGGACTTTTATCTTTATCTTTATTTAATTTCTTGATAAACCGCGCAGGCTGAAAGTCATTAGTGTGGTTTACAAATGCTACAAACAGGTACTGGATATATTCCCTCACCCCCGAAGGGCTCACAATCTACATGCATACCTGAGGCAACAGAGGGTTAATTGGCAAAAATATTCTAATGTTTTTTTAATAAAAAAATTTTCAATAAATTTTAGGTTCTATTCCTTGTACTATTGAAAAAGTATATGCTAAAGGTTTTTAAATATGAGCATCAATAATATGAAATCAGATTTTTGTTTTTCTGAAGATGAAGGGGAGCCTATTCAATGAAAATGGTGCTAACATTTTTTATTTAACAGGCAACTTGTTAAGGGACCTATTTAGGTACTAACTTACATCCTGGCAATAAACACATATTAATTGTCCCTGGCATACATTATTCCACCAAAATACATGTAATCTAGCCCAAAGGGCATTAAAAAATAATGAGATGTATCACATGCAAATACATGTGAAACAGTTCATTATTATGCAACTTGTATTAAACTGTGTAAGCTGCATTATTCAGCTGCAAAAGATGGTGGTCGTGAGGATAGGCACAGAAGAAAATGTTTTTGTTAGTTTTCAGTTCATTTAGATTTTTTCCCCAGTTCCTAGACCTTTTCAGTTCATTTCACATATTAATTTTCAATGCCCTTTAGAACTTTTAATACATGCTTATCGACAATTTGTGTTAACCTACAAATTAATGAGCCTTCGATTAAGTTAATGCATGCTAAGTGGTGCTTACATTAGCACGGGATTTAGCTTGGCAAGTGCATCATGCTAAAAACCCCAGGCTAACTGGATCATGCATCAGTGGATGGGGACCGGGCATATTAGGGATAAAGCGTGGGCCTTGATGACACAGAGCAGTTAATGCAAGAGTCATGGGTACATGCAAACTGTGAATGTTGCCATTAGCACAGATGCTCTGGGTGGCGCTGTGCACGCACATGCCTGTTAGTGCAGTACTGCACATCTAGAATGAGCTAACAACAGGGGGACAGACATGCATGCCCCCTGAAGTTGGTGTAGGCCTCCACACTAGATTCCTGGCCCAAACGTGCACTACCAGTGCGTTCTTTTAGTAAACATACCCTTACAATTTTTTTAAGGCACAAACTGAGGTGCATGCTTACTGAAAAGCACACCAGGAGCAGGCATTTGGACTGTGATTCTAGTGCAGAGACCACGCATGGCACCCTCCTAACCAGAACGCGTGAAGTTAATGCCACCCATCAAGGTGGTGTTAAGTGCAGCCATGCTAACAGCACAATTCATAGTTAGTGCGTACCCAAAACAACTATGATAGCCATATTGCGCCATGAAGATCACATTCTACCTCTAACCCATGCAGTCCCCACCCAATTGCACACTACTCAGATTCTTAGTGTGGGGCTCCATGCTAACTTTTAGTGTGTTGAGCTTACCTCACACTAAGCCCCTCACTAACAATTAGTGTGTTTTAGTAAACCGGCTCCTGAATGTACACAAATAACTTTTTCCTGGAATCATTAGCCCTCTAACATTCAGCTCAGTGCTCCCGGGGAACAACTTAAAGGGCCAACCTGTTCCATCGAAAAGATATCGCCCCCCCCCCCCTCACCTCTAAGTAAAATTGGTGAGGTAATGGTGATGGACATGCCCCTGTCCACATACTCCTAGAAGGTGTGGAATTGTAAAAAGTTAAAGATGTTTCCCCAGAGAGAGCTGGCAGGTGCGGGGGGAGGGGGGATCCTGTAATAGTTTCAAGAAAGGGACAGAGTTTGAGGGGAATATTTAAACTTTATACTATTCCATAACTTATGGGGGTGCAGGGTGGGGAGACATGGCCCTTGTCACTATGTCATCAGTGATTTGAGCTAGAAGGGAGGGCGTAGAGGGATCTTTCATGGCCACTATGAAATATAGTGGGTCCATCTGGGGACACTACTTTGCACTGCTGTGGGGAGGAATGTACACGGTTCCCAGTTACAATAATAGTAAAAAATTACTACTGGGTGCACTAAGCCTTGGTACTAGGATATCACAGGTTGGAAAGGGAAAGAATTTTGGATCTAGTTCACACCTTTTTCAGTGGTAGCGCAAGAACAACTACATTCTCAGAGGACTTAGAAGGATAGTGAATTCCACCATACTACAAAATGAGGACCCTACATAATCTTCAATCACTTCTGGACCCTACCCAGTTCCGTACTGTTTGCCAAGCCATAATCATTCCACAACTGGATTACTGCAACTCTATCCTCCAAGGCCTCCCAAAACATGCCCTCCACCTCTTCCAATTAGTTCAAAACACTGCAGCTCGACTGATAAGAGGGACACCAAGACACAAACACATCGCCCCGGTGCTCAGAAATCTGCACTGGCTCCCTATATAGGACACATTAATTACAAAGCAATTATGATCACATACAAAATGACCCACAACCAAGCTGTGGACTACCTGAACAGCCTCAGCCAGAAGCCTCCAAACTCGAGAACAAGAAGACAAGAAAACCAGAGCGTACTCAACTTTCCAACACATAAGTCAAAAAGCACCCAAGTAACCTGCCAGAGATCCTTCTCAATATACGGACCTGTACTATGGAACTCTCTCACAAGTACCCTAAAAGATACTGAAGTCTGTGGAGACTTCCATAAAAAACTAAAGACCTACTTTGGTTCTGATACATGACACTTAATGTAGATCACCACGGACCATTCATTAATGTAACCTACCCCCTCCCACCTTATGATAATCTATTGTATATAGTTACAAACCTTGCTGCATGTTAAGCTGTTTTACTGCTATTAATGTTTTATTGTTTCAATGTAAACCACCTTGATAATCTGAAAGGTGGTATAGAAGAAACGCTAAATAAATAAAATTAATACATAAATTTCCCTGCAATAAAACCACAGATTAGTAAGTAGTCCTCTGAGAATTTTGTGTGTGTGGTAACACAGTGATTAAACATACTATGCAATACATTCAGACACAGCAGATCCATAATAGGAGCACACGTGCTATCCCTAAAGGGGACATGTTTCTGTTCAGAGCTTCCCTTTGAAAATCCAACAGCCCACAGTCCTGCAAGGGTCTCTGTTACCTGCATACTCTGCTTGCTTTCCCAGGTTCACACCAGCCCCACTCCCGGCACTGCCTCTTTGCCACAGGGGCAGAATTATAAAGCCTTTTCCCTACCACAGGCCTGGGAAGTATATAAAGGGCCTTTTTCCACAGGAAAACCCCTCCGCACCCTTGGAAATACTTTGAAAATTGCCTGTCCCCCTGTCCCTGAAGTTAAAGGGATGGTAGAACAGATTTTCTGCCCCACCTGAACCCTACTAATAACCCCTCCCCTTTATAGCCTCCTCTTCTGCAGTGCCATGAACTCTCACCCAAAACAGCATGACCCCCCCCCCCCCCCCCGGCCCCGATAGTTTTATTCTTAGGCATTTATAAAATGTGGAAATAGATGTGGGGAGGTTCCAGCTAATAAGGGCTTCTTTGAGGGTGCACAGGCGATGTTCACAGGCAATGTGCGGTACAGATGCTATCCCCGAGTTGTGGTTCCAGGTCATTCAATCTGCATTTCTGCAGCTAGGGCGTCATCAGCATGGAAATGGCACAGAAACAGAGAAGAAGATCCAGAGGAGGTGAGGGGAGGGATGAATCAATGCTAAGAGAAATGTTGTTTTCCAATATTTATCCAATAAAGAACTTTTTTTCTGCCCTGGGGGTGTTTCCTCCCCTCACCTGAACCAGGGCCTATTATTATTATTATTATTTAACACTTATAAAGTGCTACTAGGCATACACAGCGCCTATGCAATGAAACTGGTATTAACTTTTGTTTTTAACATGTAGCTCATCAAGGGGCTATGTATGAAGCTGCATTATGAAAATTAATGCCCATTGAGTGTACCTACTGCATGATTCCATGAGGCTGCTTTTAGATCCTGGAGCCCCTTATTCTCCTGTGCAATATCCACGCTGAGTTTTAATTACTCCCTCTAAATGAAATCCCTTGTTCTATCTGTCCATCTTGAATAGACTGTAAGCTGTCGAGCAGGTAGTCTCATACGTGTATGTGTTACAGCTCCGTGTATGCCTGGTAGTGATAACTAGCAGTTGCAGTACTGTTTTATTATCAGAGGGACGAATATTCAAAGAGATCTGCTAACCGCGTTAATGCCCCAGGCCGGGATATTCAGTGGCACTAAGAGAGTTGGCATCACGGCATGCCAGGGGTAGCGCCCAGCGATAACTGGGCTCAATATCTCCGCTACCCGGGTATCAGAATGCAGCAAAGGTCAGGCGCAGTAAAGACTGGCCTAACGTTTGCTGCTGAATTTAACCAGGCAGTGGCTGAATATCACCTCTGCCCGGTCAGCTTCATGACAATTTGGGCAACCCGGATATTCAATGCCGGGGCTCGGAAATGACCCCGGCACTGAATATCCAAGCGGTGGTGGCTGGCCGCTTTAGCTAGAGCACAATTGCCCTCTCCCTCAAGTATCATTAGCTCTTAATATGGAGTACAGTCACAACACCCTGAAGCACCTCTTGAGCCTCCTAAACCTCCGCAGCAGGAAATCCCGATCCCATGGCCACGCTCCGAACTAAAGGTTTCCCATTTCGCACAACGACCCCTATTGCATGGTAGGGTAACATTTGCAAAGGGATAAGAAAGCCAAGGAAGAGGATGTACTTTCGTTTGTTTTAAAATGAGATATGAGATATAGTTTCACTAACCCTGCTGATCTTGTTACCTTTATCAATGCCAAGCTCTCTCTTCATGATATCCCAGAATAATGTGCATTCTATATTTTGCCTCTTGTTTAGTAGTTTGTTCAGGGTACTTCGGGGCCCCTTGGTTTTCTTGTTATTTATTTGCAAGGATTTTTTCCATTAATGTCTAGGGTACTCCTGCCCCGCATTGCATTTCTTCTCTCCTCTTTCCAGATTGTGGACTATGGTAGAGTTTATTGGGTATATATCTGTTGATCGTTTCTGGGTTGTAATTTTCACCCGTATACTCTCATTTTCCTTGCAAGATTGTGAAGGTTTTTTTCTTGCTGTTTTGTTTAAAAGTTCATAAATAAATAATTAAAAAAAAAAATCTTTTCAGAGTGCGTCTACTAAACCTCTTGAGGGTTTTGCAGGTAGCCCACGTTCATGGTTGATATGAGCAGAGCATATAGCAGCTACCTGTTGGGAGAATCTACAGCGTGGTCTCAGCAGACACTGCACTGATTCAGACCCCAGCACATGTCAGTGGCATTACAGATGCAAGTAACGCCACCCATTGCCAGTGAGCACGCTCTGCCAATGCCCGCACTTACTGTGCTATGCAGACATGACTGCACTCTGCCCCACCCCTCCCATTACACTCCCTGTCACATGCTATGCAGCTATATACAGTATATGCGAGTGTATATTAATCATATCTTTTCCATATAGATTTCAGCATGTTAGCATCATACTTTGTAAAATATACATATAAGAGGGCAGTGATGGAAAACAAAGTAATCAGATGCCAACCAACTTGTAGGTATCCAACCTTCTCTATCGCATGCCCAAGTTCCCTTTACAGTTTTACTTTACAATTTGTATTCTAGAAACAAATAAACCTTTGGGACATGACAACGTGTATGATGGAAAAGATGCTGTAATCTTCCCTGATTTGGATATGATATGTTTGGAGGGCTTAACCTTTTGAATTTCATTAAGGAGGTCCTAGAGCGGTAGACGCAAAGGATTAAGAGCTCATGATCAAAAGTCCTACTTTCCTAAGACAGCTGTTCCTTGGTTCTCGCTATAATTCATAGGCATTACCATGAAAATCAAAACACAGACGTACCGTCCTTCAGAAACGTGCAAATAAAATCAGATTCTAAGTGCTATGTTCTTAATGAAAATTAAGCTTCTGAGCGTATCTCAGTACTAAGAGAGTCAATGTGAAGCCAAGAAACAGTAAAAGGTGTTAATTTTGTGTTCTGTGCCCCTCATCCCCACCAAACAAATGAGTGAATTTCACAGGGAAGAAACTATTAGCATATCCAAGGCAAGGCAGATTACCTTTCATTGGACACAGCTTCCTTATCGCTCACTGGCTGGGTGTGCAGGGGAGGAGAGTACCCTGTAATTGTATTTTTTTATCCACATAAAACAAAGATTTATTGATTTGTGAACAATGTTTACCCTTTTCTTGTCATCAAGCAGACAACTAATTGCTGACATTAATGATTAATTAGCATGGAAGCGGCTCAGCAGCATGGCTGGATGATTAAAGCCGGTATTAGATGTTTTCTCCAAGCCCTGTGGGCAGGCTCATGCGGCAACTGCTTGCAGGATCTTCTGTCTTGGGTGTCCCTTGCAAGGAACAAAGCAGGATATTATGAGAATTACTAGAAAAGGTTTGCGAGCATGTTTCTGCTTGGTCACCTTGTCATGGATTAATTATAATGATTAATCTAAATTTGAATTGTCTGTGTGGAATTCATTCTGGACGTGAAAACCAGGTTGAAAACTCATATCACTCATCATGGATACAGGAGAGAATTAGAAATTCCCGATTTTAACAGGAATGCCATACTCCAGCCATGATGATGCCCTTCCCTTGGAGATGACAATTCTTTGCATATGTTGGAGTTTACATGCATTAATGAGCTCTTATAAAATCCTGATTGGCGTTAAAGGATGCACTTTGACATGAAGGCACCTATGTATATTGCCAGGGGTGTGGTCTAGACAAAGAATGGGCTAATCCGCCCATTCAATATTACATACCCCAATTTACCCATGTGCTGGAGAACTTTACATTAAGGCACAATGTCTGACACTTGTGCGTGTTTTTGTTTCATTTGTAATGTGCTTTCTTTCTACCATGATCTATTCTTTGCACTGTACATATTTTTGTGCATACCATGAGCTAAATGTTATGTCACATGTACTGCAGAACAAGTTACAAAAAACTCTTGCAAGTTGTAAAAATCAGTGCATGCTGAAAACCTTCATCTGTGTTAAAATGAAAGACACGATGAGCCTAATATTTACAGTTATGTCATGTCAGATGGGAAACAGTATAAAAGCAGAATTGTTCTGTTGTCATTTTAAAATAAGAGTGCTTCCCTTTCTTTCGGGGAACAAGGGGCTCCAAGGAGTCACATCCAGAAAATCACCGCCTAAAACTTTGAGGGATTGCATATGGAATTTGGGATTCAGTCCTTACAATACCTTCTTCGGTTCACTAAACCAGGAAGTTTTATTTCCACTTTGGGGATTTGATTAACCATTCTTCATCCCAAGTGTACAAAGTGGTATAAACTCAGAGAGACAATGTACTTCCCAAAAAAGACATAACTGAAGGGAGGGGGGGGGGAGTCTAAGGAGGGGGAAGGGTGTGCATTCAGAGATATAGCATTATATTAATCTTGAGGCACATACAGCTTTGTTATCCCAGCAGTAGGCATAAGCACATTTGACAGAGGCTTCAAAAGGCAAATGGGCATTCCTTCTTGGATCTCAACAAGGTTTAGATGAACAGATTCTGTACCATGGCATCCTTCATCAGGAAGAACCATTCCCTTTTCCTGGATAGAGTTTCACTTAATACAAAACATGCCGTGCTGGCTCAGACTGATGGGGCATCAAGGTTAGCAACTCGTCTCCAGCCATGGCCAGTCCAGTTCAGTCGGAGATATCAGCATGGGGAGAGGTAAACTGCCTGGAGCGGCACGTACAACTCTACAGTTCTGGCACCTTACTGGGAAGACTGGATGGGCCATGCTGGTCTTATCTGCCATCACTTACTATGTTACTATGTCCCAACAGGAAAATCTGTCAATATTGATCACTCCCAGAAATAAGTGGCCGAGACACTGGAGTCTGATTAAAAATTATTTATGGCCTTGAACTCCAGAAACTTGACAAGATCTCCTTCTTTAAAGTCAATGATGCTACTAGCTTTCATCAATTCTTTGGTGACAAATTCCACTGCTTAATTGTATATTAACAAAAAAAGCATGCTCTTGAATCTGCTATCGGTTAGTTTCACGCCATGTCCCCTAGTCCTGGAGCTATTTGATAGAGCAAATGGTTGTTCTCTATTAATCTGTTCCACATTGTACATGATTTTATAAACCTCTTTCATATCCCCTTTTAGTCATCTCTTCTCCAAATTGAAGAACTCTGTTTAGCCTTTCTTCATCAGGGAGTCATTCCAGCGTCTTGCTGCTCGTCGTCTGTCAGGCAAATGATTTAAAGGAACAGCCTTCCAATTTCCAGCCCTCCATCAAGGTGTTCAAGCGAGATCTTTTAGAACTAGCGCGGCTAAGCTGGCAGCTCTTGGCCCCTCCACCAAACAGTGGCACTTTTCTTGGAAAGATTAGAATATTTGACAGCTCTAGTTGGCTGAATTATACAGTACTCAGGTCTGGGTTTACAAACGGCAATTTCTCATTCAGAAGTTGCAACCCTGTCAAAAAATATTCAAGCCTTAACAAGAGATAGGTAAACAGTTTGAAGCTGAATTCAAAGCAGATAGATTTCAGTCCTGCTTGTGGCACGACAGCAGACCCCAAAGGACAAAGGTGTAGCCGGAGGGAGGAGGAAGGTTATTTAATAATCAAAATGCCAATCCAACATGCCTTTCTTCACCCTGAGTGTGAATATTGCCGTACACTGACAACAGCAGCAGCAGCACCAAAACAAATCAGACAATATATTAAGGGAAAGAGTCAATCATCTAGAGCACATTAGAATGTGCTACAAACACATAATTCAAAGCAAGCATCCGGGGGCACATTCAGCGGCAGCAGCAGGTGCACTTAAGTGGCTGCCCGTCACTGTTTTAAATTAAATCCAGATATTCAATGCCAGAGCTATCTCCAGCCACCGGCACTGAATATCCAGGTTCCCAGATAGTGATTTAGTTATCTGACCAGTGGTGATACTGAGCGACTGGCCAGACAGATAAACTGGCTAAAGTTAGGCCAGGCTTCTTTTTGGCCTAACTCTAACTGCTTAGTGTTAACTGGCCAGTGGCTCAATATCGCCGCAGTCTGCCCCTGGAACACCCTGATTGTAAATGGTTAGTAACAGAGAATTCAGTAGGTTTAAGAGAGATATTCAGCAGCGTAAAGCAGCTAGGTGTTGCTGAATATCCCACTCACCAGGCTTAACGTACTTATCACATCTGCTAACTGTATTAATCTCTTTGAATATGCCTCCACTATTCTTTCAATTTCCTATCAGCAGCCATGAAGAACGGCACAAAATCTGCCGTTGCGGAGGCGCGAGGAGAATAGCAGTCTCGTCGGGGGTGAGAGTAGGAGCTCCCCCTTCCTCCCTAAGCCGCCAATCAACAGCCATGAAGAACGGCACAAAATCTGCCGTTGCGGAGGCGCGAGGAGAACAGCAATCTCGTCGGGGGTGAGAGCAGGAGCTCCTCCTTCCTCCCTAAGCCGCCAATCAGCAGCCATGAAGAACGGCACAAAATCTGCCGTTGCGGAGGCGCGAGGAGAACAGCAATCTCGTCGGGGGTGAGAGCAGGAGCTCCCCCTTCCTCCCTAAGCCGCCAATCAGCAGCCATGAAGAACGGCACAAAATCTGCTGTTGCGGAGGCGCGAGGAGAACAGCAATCTCGTCGGGGGTGAGAGCAGGAGCTCCCCCTTCCTCCCTAAGCCGCCAATCAGCAGCCATGAAGAACGGCACAAAATCTGCTGTTGCGGAGGCGCGAGGAGAATAGCAGTCTCGTCGGGGGTGAGAGTAGGAGCTCCCCCTTCCTCCCTAAGCCGCCAATCAGCAGCCATGAAGAACGGCACAAAATCTGCCGTTGCGGAGGCGCGAGGAGAATAGCAGTCTCGTCGGGGGTGAGAGTAGGAGCTCCCCCTTCCTCCCTAAGCCGCCAATAAGCAGCCATGAAGAACGGCACAAAATCTGCTGTTGCGGAGGCGCGAGGAGAACAGCAATCTCGTCGGGGGTGAGAGCAGGAGCTCCTCCTTCCTCCCTAAGCCGCCAATCAGCAGCCATGAAGAACGGCACAAAATCTGCTGTTGCGGAGGAGCGAGGAGAACAGCAATCTCGTCAGGGGTGAGAGCAGGAGCTCCTCCTTCCTCCCTAAGCCGCCAATCAGCAGCCATGAAGAACGGGACAAAATCTGTCATTACGGAGGCGCGCCCGCGCCTGAAGGCCTCTCCAGAGGGCCCTTTGGCGTGGCTCTTAGGCGTTGGTCCGTGGTGTCTGTTGCTGGAAGTTACACTGATGGCTTCGGCTGGATTGTTCGTGCTTATTTATTATGGTAACTTGCTGTTCCGTGTATTTCTCCTTCTCTTACCTGTATGACTGTCTCTGTCCTTTATTCTGTCCTATCATATAAATGGCGTTCTTTTCCTATTTCCTTGAATGATATAGTATTGTAAACCGCTCTAATGCCTTTGGGCCTGAGCGGTATATCAAATCTGAATAAACATAAACATAAACATAATGCTGTTTTAAGAGATGAAAATTCTGCCTCTTTCATGCACAATAGCACTTAAGCATAACAGATAAAGTGCACAGGTTGCATGGACATCATTTGATCATGGCAACATTCCTTCATGAGAAGATGGATAATTTATTAGGATTTACACATTTAAGCAGTACACCATCCCTTGAGGTAAAAATCAAATATTAACTTGTCACTAAAAGACTTGATTAAAGCTATATGCAGTGGCATTTGGCTCTTTAGCTGCAAAATATGGCCTATGAGATGTATTTGTATTTTAAGCATGGTCTGATGACTGTGGCGGTGGTGTTGGGGTGCTACTCTCTCATTTCTGACCATTTCAAACCCTCATTCCACCTCAGTATCACTCCTTTTCTTTCTTTGAAGTCCGTTTTGCCCGCCTATTTACTCCACTATTTCTCTGGGTGGCTGTCATTTAACAACCCCCTGACAAGCCCACCTCCACCTTTCTCACTCACTCTGATGCCTAGCTTTCCTTCTTTCTGAATGCATCTTCCCCTTCCTTTATTTTTGGGGATTTTAACATTGATGTTGATGGCCTCTCTGACCTTTATATGTTAAAGTTTCTTTCCCTAACCTCCTCATTCAATCTCTAGATGTGTTCCACCAGCATGGCTACTGCTCTCTGACCTTTCTTTTTCTCCAACTGCTTATCCTCAAACTTCTCCACCTCAGTCCTTCCCTTATATGACCATCATCTGATAACCTTCACTCTTAACCATCCCCACCTCAGTCACATGCATTCTCTACCAACACGTTTAGGAATCTTCACACAATTGAATCTTCTGCTCTCTCCACTGCTGTCTCATCACCTCTCTCTTCCTCTATGTCATCTAAGTCTGCTGATGAGACAATGTCTTCCTATAACATTACACTCTCCTCTGCTTTGGATACTCTTGCTCCTCCCATTTCACGTCCTGTGAGATGTACTGTAC
Organism: Ichthyophis bannanicus; assembly: GCA_033557465.1. Classification (NCBI taxonomy): domain Eukaryota; kingdom Metazoa; phylum Chordata; class Amphibia; order Gymnophiona; family Ichthyophiidae; genus Ichthyophis; species Ichthyophis bannanicus. The sequence continues at coordinate 234,105,571 of CM066043.1, read as the reverse complement.
CTCAGCCTTGGCTGTCTTCCAAAACCCACTACCTACATTCCTGTGTCCATTCTGCTGAGCACCTTTGGCTTAAATCCTGCACCCTTGCTGATTCCCTACATTCCAAATTCATGCTAACCTCTTTCTAGTCCATTATGGCACTCACCAAATAAGAGTACTATGTTCATCTAACTAATTCTAGTCCATTATGGCACTCACCAAATAAGAGTACTATGTTCATCTAACTAATTCTCTTGCCTCGGACTCTCACTGTCTCCTTGCTACACTCAACTCTCTCCTTAAAGTGCCACCACCCTGACTCCTTTTTCACTTTGTGCCCAGACTATGGCTGACTATTTCCATGATAAATTCCACAAGATTAGAGTTCTCCACAGGGTCACCTCTATCCTCCTTCCCCCTCTTCAATCCCAAATCCTTCCTTCTACCTCTGTCATCCTTTCCACTTTTTCTAAAATCACTGAGGAGGAAACAATCCATCTTCCCTCCTCCTCCAATCTCTCTACCTGTTCCTCTGATCCCATCCCCACTCATCTACTCTCGATCTCTTCTGCTGGGATCTCTTCCATCTGTCATATCATCAATCTATCGCTTTTCACTGTAAATGTTCCTGTAGCCTCCAAACATGCTATGGTTACACCTCTCCTCAAAAAACGTTTCCTAAATTCTACCTATCCTTCTATTGACCCATCTCCATCCTCCCCTTTGCTTCTAAACTACTAGAAAATGAGGTTCATCACCATAAGAGAATGTAAATAAATAAAATAAGTTGTATTGATTTTCTTTCCTCTCAAGCACTTCAGAATCCATTGCGATATGGATTTCTACAGAAATGGCTCTTGACAAAGTCTCCAGTGACTTGTTCCTCTCCAAAACCAAGGGCCTTTATTCATCCTCATCCTTCCTGAAATCTCTGCTGCTTATCACCTGTTCTCACTTGGATTTAGGGGCTCTGTTCTGTCCTGATTTTCTTCTTATCTCTCCCATCACACATATAGTGTATGTTCTAGTGGATTCTCCTCTATTGCCATCCCACTTTCAGTCAGTGTACCCCAGGACTGTCTTGGGACATCTCTTTTTCTCTCTCTGAACTTAGTCCCTTGGTGCACTTACCTCCTCCTATGGTTTTCAGTACCATCTTTATGCTGATGATTCTCAGATTGACCTCTTGGCACCTGAAATCTCTCCAGGAATCCAGGCCAGTATCTCAGCCTGCTTATCTGACATTGCTTCCTGGATGTACCACCATCATCTGAAAGTGAACATGGTGAAAACAGAGTTCCTTATCTTTCCCCCTAAATCCACTTCTCCCTAAACCCACTTTCCCCTTCTTCCTTTCTCTATTTCTGTGGATAATACTATACGCTTACCTGTTTCCTCAGCTTGGGGTCATCTTTGACTCTTATTTATTTATCTGCATTTATATCCCGCTTTTCACCAGGTCAAAGCGGTTGGGGGATACATTTAACATGAGGGGATATGAGACACATACACTAATACTTACAGGGAACATGGGCAATGGAGGGTTAAGTGGCTTGCCCAAGACCACAAGGAGCACCTGTGGGACTAGAAACCCCAGTCCTTCCGGCCCAAGGTTGCTGTCCTCTAGTGGGATTTGAACCACCGACCTTCCGGCCTGTAGTACCTTGCCCCAACCACTAGGCCACTCCTCCTTATCTCTCTTTTTCCATACATATCCAAAAGATAGTTATAACCTGCTATTTCTTTCTCTATAACTTCTAAAAAATTTGCCCTTTCTGTTCTGGACCCACTACTAAGACTCATCTCAAATCCACAAATGCATGATTGCAACCTACTCCTCGCTGATCTCCCCTGAATCATTTCTCTCCCCTTCAATCTGTTAAAAACTCAACTGCATAGCTAATCTTCTGGCAGTGTTGCTATGTTCACATAACCCCTCTTCTCAAGTCAATTTGTTAGCTCCCTATCCATTTCCACCTCCAATTCAATCTTCTCCTAAAGACCTGTAAGTGCATTCATTCTGCAGCTCCTCACTACCTTTCCTCTTCTCTCCCTACACCCTTCCTTAGGAAATACTCTCTTCTGGAAATCAGTTTTATCGATGCCCTTCTCTGCCATTGCCAACTCCAGACCTTCTTTATTCCACCTAGAAGAAACTACACAAGTCAGTATTTATTTATTTGCAGTCTCTTTTATACCGCGCTATTCGACATCAGTGCGGTTTACACTGAACATAAGAGTTGCACATCTCAATTTCGTGATTTGTGCTTACAGTGAAACAGGTATAATAACTTGGGTATACATTAAACAGGAAAATTAAACTTGGGTATGCATTAAGCAGGTATAACAGGTAAAATAGGGTATAAATAACCAGTCCCTTAACAAGGAGACACGATGAATAAATACAGTCTACTTTATGCAACAATATAGTGAGTTATGCGGCACTGCATAAGTTTCTCATGGTGGTTGGAGGGGAAGGTGTGATGTATGTCAGGCTCCATTGCTGGCCCTATTCGAATCCAGCCTAAAAACTCACTTTTTCAAGGCTGCTTTTGGATGCTGATCTCCTTATTCTTCTGCTTACCACCTATGTGTATCTTTATCATTCACTTAGATTTACTCTAGTCTCAAATTGCTGTGTTGTCTGTCTCAATTAGATTTGAAAACAGGGACTGTCTCCTATATGCATTGAGTGCCTTGTAGTGCTACAAGGTAGTAGTAGTAATGAAATTTAATTCAAAGTTACATAGAAACATAGAAACATAATGGCAGGAAAAGACCACATAGCCTATCTAGTCTGCCCTTCTATATCAACTACTACAATAGTCCCCTCTTTTCCTTTAGAGATCCTCTATGCTTGTCCCATGCTTTTTTGAATTTAAATACTGTCCTCATCTCTAACACCTCTACTGGGAGACTATTCCATGCATCTACCACCCTTCCATAAAGAAATATTTCAGCATATTACTTTTGAGTCTATCCCCTTTCACCCACATCCTATGTCCCCTCATAGCAGAACTTGCTTTCAATCGAAAGAGGCTCTCCTGTGCATTTATGCCACAAAGATATTTAAACATCTCTATCATATCTCTTCTATCCCGCCTTCCCTCTAAAGTATACATATTAAGATCCTTAAGTCTGTCTTCATATGCTTTGTAATGAAGAACACTAACCATTTTAGTAGCCACCCTCTGCACCAACTCCAACATGTTTATGTACTTTTGAAGAAGTGGTCTCCAGAACTGCACACAATACTCCAAATTAGGTCACACCAAAGACCTATACAGAGGCACTATCACCTCCTCTTTTCTGCTGGCCATTCTTCTCCCTATGTACCCAAGCATCCTTCTAGCTTTCACCGTTGCCTTTTCTACCTGTTTACCTACTTTAAGATCATCAGACACAATCACTTGCAGATCGCACTGTTCTGTTGTGGACAGAAGTACTTCCCCTCCTATACTGTACTGCTCCCTTGGACCTTTGTAGCCTAAATTGCTTGAGAAGCTGGTTTCCCAACAACTGAATGCTCATCTCAAATCCACTAATACACTCCATCCCCACCAATCAGGGTTCTAGTCTGGTCATTCCACAGACACCATCCTTCTTTCTTTGCTCAATGAGGTTCATCAGTCTCTTGACCATAGTAATGTCACAATTGATTTATGCTCAGCTTTTGATCTCGTCAATCACAATTTTCTTCTCTCACATCTACATTCTGTTAGTCTCCAGGGATGAGTTCTTGATTGGTTCAGGTCTTTTCTTTCACAAAGTCCTTCAGGATTGCCATGGATAATTCTGTCTCCTCCTTCTACCCTCCATGGTGTCCCTCAGGGCTCTATATTAGCCTCCCTTCTCTTCAAAATCTTTATTACCCCTCTGGCTTTTCTTATCCAAGAATCCAGCATCTCATTTTACCTATACGCTGATGATATTCCTTTACTTCACCATACTAATCCTTACTCTCCAGACCTTTCACCTTTGAATTCCAGTTTTTCTCATGTGGCCATCTGGTTATCTTCAAACTTCTTGTTCTCAGTCTTTCTAAGACAACTGCTACCTGGCTCACATGTTCTCCCTCATCACCCTCTGTTGCACTCTCCCTCACAGGGTTTCCAATTCATCTCATCTCCTCTTTCGGTTATCTTGGAGTCATCCTCAACGCCGCACTTTCATTTCATGAACACTTCAGCCAGATTACCCAACACTCCCTCCACTCTCTCCATCGTATCAGGGCTGTCCAATCTCTTCTATCTGTCCCAGCTCTTATGACCCTTGTCACCCTCATCTTGTTTTGCATTGATTATTATAATTCAGCACTTGCTGGTCTCCCTCAATAGTCCCTGAAATGGCTTCAACTTATACAGAATATTGCAGCCAGACTCATCTTTCATGCCTCTTGTTATGATCACATAACCCCCCATTACTCATACATCTTCACTGGCTTCCCATATCATTTCGCATTCACTATAAGATTCTCATTCAGGTTCACAAGTCTCTTCATACTGGCTCCCTTCAGTATCTCTCATCACTCCTCATCCTCAATTGACCTCAGCGCTCTCTCTGGTCTATACACATGAAATGTCTTTTCATACCCTCCCCCTCACAGGCACATCTCAATTCAACACTTCACTCCGCCTTTTATTTTCTTGGTCCCATGGTTTGGAACAACCTTCTTCCTTCCCTTAGGCTAGAACCCTCCCTCCACAAGTTCAAAGCCCAACTCAAGACGCATTTATTTAGTATTGCCTATAACACTGACTTTACTCTGAGAAGCTGGACCGTGAAAAAGATGGACAGGAAGAAAATTGATGCCTTTGAATTATGGTGCTGGCGATGAATACTGTGTATATCATGGACTGCCTGAAGAACAAACCAGTCAGTACTAGAGGAGATCATACCTAAGCTTTCCTTAGAAGCTCAAATGGCAAGACTTTGAATTTCATACTTTGGACACACCATGCGAAAAGAGAGATCACTGGAGAAAGACATAATGCTTGGCAAGATAGAAGGTCACCGTAAAAGAGGAAGGCCATCAATGAGATGGATCAATACAACAGCAGCAGCTATGGATACCACTCTTTCAACAGTGAGTCATTTGGCTGAAGACCAAACAAAGTTTAGGTCAACTATCCAGAGGGTCACCATGAGTCGACACTGACTCAACGGCACTTAACAACATCATGATATTGACTTACCCCCTGACCCGCCTGGCTACTGTTTTTCCTCTGTGTTCCTTTGCTGTTGTTTTCTGTGAGCTTTCCTGTCTAATCCAATGGCATTCTTTTCTGACTTTCTCATTTATTGTTGTTTTAATCATTAACCGCTCTGCTGTCCCCACTTAGGATGGTATATCAAGTTCTAATAAATGAACTGAAATTAAATGCATGACCCTGCATTTTTTAGCATTAAATCTCAGATATGACAAAGGAGATGTACAACATGGATAAAAATTACTATTATTCTAATTCAAATAATAAATTGAACCTGAGACCCATATCCAACTAAAGTCTGATCAGTGGCAGTTAATTCTGGTCTTCAAAGGCCACAAACTAGCATTCTATATTGGTAAAAATAACTAATTATATGCAAATTAGTTTTCTTTGATTCTTTTACTACCTATTCTTCTCTTTACCAAACCCGCATCCCTTGGCAGTCACTAGGGATGTGCGAGCAATGCAAGATCAGACTCAGTCCAGATGTTTTCAGCCTGGTACAAGCTCATCAGAAAGTCAGATTTTCCCAAGACTCACTGGGAAAACTCATTAAACTGTACCCAGCAGATATAGGGATGTGAATTGAAAAAATTCAGAATGAGTTTTCCTAATCCTTTTTGGGTTTTACAAATATGCAACACCAATGTCATTTGACACAAGATATGAAAACCTCCATTAGTAAGATCAAAATTCATTTGGACCTAGAAAACTAATGAAAACATCTGTTTATTTCGGATTTTTATAAATCTACAGGTTTTCCTTTAAGCCATCAAACTTCCAATATCAAGCAATAGACTAGCAAATCTTTCTGTAGCAGAGCATATGCCATCTCATATTACTGAATACTTCGAGAGTAGAAGGAGGACAGCTGTGGAATTTGCTATGTTAAAATGAGTAGGGTCAATTTTCGGCAACAGTGGAGAGCCTTTTTTTTTTTTAAATGTCAGACGTAGTTGGGGTGATTAGGGAGGGGGGACTGAAAAATATACAACTTTGATTGTGTTTGTATCTGGTGTGCATAAGGAACCCCACACACCTGGAGTTGTATTGTTGAGTTGGACAATGAAAGTTTCAAAATTAAATTCATTTCTGCTATATAGGTAATGCTAGTGAAAAATGATGGATGTAGAAAAGAATAGCCCCACTTATAGTTACATAATGCTAGATCACCACCACACCATACAAACATCACATTAGGAATCATCTCTGTCTCTCTTTGGTAAGTTTGTCCATTTTCCAGGTTGTCATTTGTATCTTCCTGATCCGCTCTAACACTGTCCATTGCTCCACAACCTCCCTGTGCATTGTATCGTTCCATGTTGCGACCACACCTTGAATATTGTGTGCAGTTCTGGTCACCGTATCTTAAAAAGGATATAGTGTTAGAAAAAGTACAGAGATGAGCCATCAAAATGGTAAAGGGGATGGAAGGATACCCCTATAAATAGAGGCTAAAAAAGGATAGGGCTCTTCAACCTGGAAAAGAGAAGGCTGAGGGGAGATATGATAGAGGTCTATAAATTAATGAATGGAGTGGAACGGGTAAACGTAGATTGATTGTTGATGTCATCAGAATATAGAATGACTAGGGGACATGCAATAAAGCTACAGGGTAACTTATTTAAGACTAATAAGAGAAAATATTTTTTCACTCAACGTGTAATTAAACTCTGGAATTTGTTACCTGAGGATGTAGTAAAAGGTATTAGTGTAGCTGGGTTTAAAAAAAGGTATGGACACGTTCCTGGAGGAAAGGTCCATAAACCATTATTAAAAGGGACCCAGGATATCAATGCTTGATCCAATACAAGCATTGTGGAACCTGTGTCTTTTGGGGAGACTGCTAGGTATGTATGACCTAGATTGGCCACTGTTGGAAACCGGATGCTGGGCTTGATGGACCTTGGTCTGACCCAGTATGGCATATCTTATGTTCTTATGATCTTAATACATGTTCCTTATGTTTCTCTCCTGGTTGCCTACCTGGTGAACTCCTGCTGTCTGTATATATTTTGCATTACAGAAATGTGGGTTAAACCAGGTGATACTGCTGTTCTCACAGGGTTCTTTTATTTGCATCAGAACGGGTCAGGCAAATGAGGAGATGGAGTGGCCGTCCTTTTTTCCTCTTTCCTTGCTGTCACTCTTATTTCTGCTAGGCCTCACACATTTATCTGGTGTGCATGCAGTTCATGTTCTTATTGATGCATTCCCATTTTTTTTCTCCTTATAGTCTACCATCTTCCCCCTCCTTCTCTCTCCTCTTTGGAAGAACTCTCCCTGTTTATTGCAGATCTCCATGTCACCTGTTCCTCTGTCTTGATTTTAGGAGATTTAAATATTTCCCCCAACTTCTCTACTAGCACCCCAGATCTTGACTTCCTTTAACTTCTTGCTAATCTAAACTTTTCCCCCAAAATTATCCTTTTTTGCTCATCTCTCAAGTAATACTCTTGACTTGGTCTTTACTCCTCAGACTGGCCCTCTTTTCCTCCATACCTTTTCTTCTTGGTTCATGCCCTCATCATGTTTGCCAATGACTATCTCCTACTTTCAGCCCTTCCAGCAGCCCTCTGCCCTAAGCCTTGATTTGATTGTTCAGAAGGTCTCTGACCCCCCTCTTTATTTATTTAAACTGTTTTGTATACCACCTTATTCTTCAATCAAAGTGGTCACAACACAATTGTGGGATACATTTAACATGAGGGCATATGAAACATATACATTAATACTTACAGAGAACATGGGAAATGGAGGGTTAAGTGGCTTGCCCAAGACCACAAGGAGCACCTGTGGGACTAGAAATCCCGGTTCTTCTGGCCCAAGGTTGCTGTCTTCTAGTGGGATTTGAACCCCCAACCATTCGGCCTGAAGTACCTTGCCCCAACCACTAGGCCACTCCTTCAGGATGTCCCCCTGAACATGCAAATCTCACCTGGGATAGTTCCCAATTATCAGTACTCAATAGACATGTCCTTTTACACAAGGTTCTTCTTTCTACTCCCAGTCATAATCTTCGATTCTATACTGGTCTTTGACTTATCAAGCAGTAAGATAGTCACTGTGAGTGCCTTTGATACAACAATGGCGCATCTTCCCTCCTGGGCTGGTGCAAAGCCCTTTTACCTAACTACAAGAGGGAGGTTAAGTCAACCAAGAGGTCATCTGCCTCCAACAATCTTAAGAAACTGTTTCACGTTTGATTCTCTTACTCTTTCTATGAGCATCTCCTATTTCTGCTCATATCTTCCCAAAGCTGATCTCTTCATGAGCTCTAACTACCAAAATTACTCTTCCGTGGCAGTCATGCCTCTCTCTCTCCTCCAATCCATTCTTCCCCTCTTCTTCCTTCTCTTACAGATTCTGTGTACTGGTCTTTCACCCTCTTGGACCAGATTTTCCCTGCTGTCCCTTTTCAGTTTGGAACTCGCCCCTTGATCCCTGGCCAGACTTTAGTCCTCAGACTAGCCCCTTCCCTCATGCCTAGCATTCTTCTGCAACTTCAGTCTAGCCTTTCCACTGGCCACATCCCAAATACTTGGAAATTCTGTTGTATTCCCCTTACTCAAGAAGCCTGGCTTGGATTTATCCAATCCTAATCATTTTCTTCATATCTACAACCTGTCTTTCAAATCCAAAATTCGTTGAAAAGTCTTTTGTGTCAACTTTCTTAGTGAAGTTGCAGGCCCTTCACCCTAGACAAGCTAGTCTCCATGCTAGGCACAGCACAGAATCCCTCCTCACTGCTATGTTTAATGAAATCAGATCAGCTATTGACCAATGTAATTCTTTTCTCCTTGTGTCTCTAGATCTCTCTTCAGCATGTGATTTGGTCAATGACACTCTGCTTCTTCACTGCTTCTTCAAGAGCTTAGACAGTGTTCTTCAGTTTTGAAATGGCCATACTTTTCAGGTTTTTTCGGACTCTTCCTGCTCCACTATTCACTCTATTCCTTGTGAGGTCTCACAAGGTTCATTGTTTGTGCCGTTTCTTCTTGGTGCCTCTTCCTCACCTCATTTAGTCCCTAGGATGCAAATGTCTCTATCTGTATGTTGATGACATGCAGATTCTATTCACTGTTCACTTCTCCATCACAGATATTTCCCCTCTTCTATCCAGCCTCTGGGTCGCCAGTCAATGGCTGTGAGATAACCATCTTTTTCTTGACACTTCTAAGTATGAGGCCATATATTTTCCTTGCCCATGTGTTTTGACCTTCTTCCCCTCCTCTGAGACAGGGGTCCCTTGACTTATCAGGATTCTGTCAAGATTCTATGTGTAACTTTTGATTATTCTCTCTCCTTAAAATTGCAGCTTCACTATAGGGTATATTCTTCCTTCTTTTTTCTATGTCATCTCAGATCAGGTAGGAATTTGAGTTGGTCAAAGTTGGAATAATGGAATCATCTTAACCCTGGTCACGTCTTGCATTGACTACCATAACACTCCTTACAATGGCATTCCTGTATTTTCACGCAAGTGAATTCAAATCATTCCGTTGACTGCAGTCAAGCTTAAATCCCAACACCAACTTCCTGTTACTGCTCGCATAAAATTTAAGATTCTGACCTTGGTCTACCATGCTCTGTACTCCGACACCCATCTTTACCTTTATTGTATGCAGATACTGTCTATCCCTCCACGTTCCCTCATTCCTCCAAGGCGTCTTTGCTCTCTTTACCACCATCTTCCTATGGACGCTTTCTGAATTTCAGTTTAGCTTTCTATTATCTAGGTCCCTCCCTTTGGAATTCTCTCCCCCTTCACAACCGTCAAGAATCCTCCTTTATCAAATTCAAAAAAGTGGTACAATCCTAGTTTCTCTTCTTTTGGTGAGGGCTTGGGTGCCAAGGGATGACACCACCTATGTGCTTTACTTGTACACTCTTCCCTTTTATTTTAAGTTGATGTGTTGTTTTAAATTATATAATTAGCTGCTTTACTTTGTAATTTGTCCTAATGTGTTTTCGTTTTCTCTGCCTTGTTTTATCTACTTGTTGATGTTTTCATTTTGTTCCATTTTTTAGTTTGTAAATTGCCCTGTTGTATGTTTTGCTCTAATGGTTGTATAACAAACAAGGATAAATAAATAAATAATGCCCCTGTATCAGTCCATGGTGCAACAACAGCTTGAGTATTGTGTATTCTGACCTCCAGATCTCAATAAAAGATAGCGAAGAATTAGAAAATGTACAGAGAAGGGCAACCAAAATGAAGAGGTGCATGGAAGAATACTCGTACGAGGGAAGGCTGAAGAGGTTAGGGGAGAGATAGGATATTGGACTATAAAATCCTGAGTGGAGTGGAATGGGTAAACACAAATATTGTGTGCAATTCTGGTCGCCGTATCTTAAAAAGGATATAGCGTTATTAGAAAAGGTTCAGAGAAGAGCCACCAAAATGGTAAAGGGGATGGAAGGATACTCCTATGAAGAAAGGCTAAAAAGGTTAGAGCTCTTCAACCTGGAAAAGAGACGGCTGAGGGGAGATATGATAGAAGTCTATAAATTAATGAACGAACTGGAACGGGTAAACGTAGATCGACTGTTTACATTATCAGAATATAGGAAGACTAGGGGACATGCAATGAAGCTGCAGGGTAAACTATTTAAGACTAATGAAAGAAAATATTTTTTCACTCAACGTGTAATCAAACTCTGGAATTTGTTACCGGAGGATGTAGTAAAGGCTGTTAGTGTAGTTGGGTTTAAAAAAGGTTTGGACAAGTTCCTGGAAAGGTCCATAAACCATTATTAAAAGGGACCCAGTATATCAATGCTTGACCCAGTACAAGCATTGCGGAACCTGTGTCTTTTGGGGAAACTGCTAGGTATGTATGACCTAGATTGGCCACTGTTGGAAACAGGATACTGGGCTTGATGGACCTTGGTCTGACCCAGTATGGCATATCTTATGTTCTTATGTTAACTTTTAGCATTAGATAAAAGGGAGCAGCAGTAATCAAGGTGATCTAGAATTAATGTGTGTAGGGGCCTAAGTGACGTCTGCCTGTTCCAGCTGCTCATAAGTGCCACTCTCTCCTTCCCCGAAATCCAAAAAAGGGCATGTCTTTCTTTGGAGAGCAAGAGATCGCCCTGGCCAACACTGATCTTTCATGGGCAGCATGGACCGGCAGGGGTTCCCACTTTGGGTTTTCTTGGAGACCTCAAGAGAAAGAGGATGGCTTTGGGCTCATTCATTTAGAGCTGTTGACAGGCAAAGTGTTCAGGAGAGAGGAAGAATGGCCCTCGGCTCCCTCCCGCAGCCCCTTTAGTGGCAGGTGGGCCCAGGCTCCCCCTCTGATACACTGCTCATAATTCCTTTTGGCCTTTTAATTGGCAGGCAGGGCCCGTTCCCCCACCCCACCAAGACATACTTGTCCTGCTAGACAGGCGCAGGGCTCCCTGCACACCTTAGTGTTTAGCTCCTGCCGGACTCTTTTGTCATCTCCCAAAGCATCGGTTTGTCTGTGCTGTGTAAACAAATCTCTTCATGCAGTTGGACAGACATTCAGACTGACCCTTGCCAAAACACACCTAAAGATAGGTCACCATTATCTCTTTTAATCAGGCACACAGGATATGTAGATTCTAAATTTTCTTCCTCCTACTTATAAATTATTACACTTTGCTATACTCGTAAATTCGTAACTCTAGTGAAGCTTTCAGTTGCTTTAATGAATGCTTTTTGAGTTGTTTTTTCTGTCTGTAGTCCTGGTAGACCATATTTTATCCAGTCAAATCCTCATTTCACTCCAACAATGGAAGGAAAATGATTCTTTCACAAATATTACCATGCATCATTCTGAAACCATTAGTTATGAAAGTGCCCTGACAGCATCCTCTACAAACGGATACATGGATTTCATAAATATAATTTGAATTGTTCCTCCATTATACATCATAACTGTATGATGTCTGCAAATGAAATCAGTCAAATGCAAGACCTGAAATGAGTTTTTCCAGACTACATCGCAATAAATGGGTGTAAGAGACTTAAAGGTTTTGATTCATAAAATGTTCTTCAGCATGTTCTGAACATGCAAGTATTAAGTGTTTTATTAAGAACTAAATAAAACATATTTCAGAAAGACCGTTTATGTGGTTACAGTGATATCCAAGAGAAAATACCTGCAACAGTCTGTCAGTCTTAGAGGAGAGGGTGGGCACATGGAAGTCTGATGTAAAATCGACATATATCTGCCTCTGACCATGGACATTCATTTTATATAAAGTAAAAACTCAGGAACTCACAGGATGGACACTGACATGCAGTGGAAGGAGTCATTTCACAAAGATACAGGTGGGAAAAACTGACGTCAGAGACCCAGCTACTTACACAGGTAAGTGGCAGCATTTTACAATTAGTCCGTGTAGATGTTGCCACTTCCATGGGCATCTTTGCCATTTTGCAAATCCAGAGCTGTAGATGCCTCTAATTAATTGCAGAGGTCTCTATCTTCCCCTCGTTGTGATTAAGAGAGGGAAGTAAACATGGCGGATATAGAAGGATGTCCCCTTAATCCTTCCTGTCAAGGGATAGGCAAAAGGAGCACTTTTCCTTCTATCCATGGCAGGGAGCAAGTGTAAAAATCCAGACATAAGTTCCTATACCTAGTGCGGAGATTTAGCAGCTTGATGACTTTTGTCCTGATCTATTAAGCAGCAAAGTCATTTGCTAAAGTGCATAATCAGGGGCGGCCCAAGGGGGGTGCGGGGCCATGTGCGGAGACTCGGTGCGGGGCCTCATTTGCATAAGGGGCCTCATGTGCATAAATATTTGCATAATGTTACCATATACTAACTTTTAGTAAACGTGCCTCTTAATGAGTGTATGGATAAAGAAAGACTAAAAGATTTCTACATTACTATAATCCAGTGCCAACTGCCAGACACATTAGGAACTACTACAAACACTGCCCATTTAGAACCCATAGCAAACCCACCGTATCATAACAGCACTACCAGGACTCACAAAGCACCATACTTTACCAATCAAAAGGCAACACTGCAAATATTAAACCAATACATTTCAGAGAACAAGAATACATGACCTACTGGGGAAAGAGAACAAGTGGCAATGTCAAATAGGAATTATATAAACAGAACACCTCAGCTCAGTTACACATGCAGAACATAGACCATCACCAAACAAGTAATCACAATTTAGAAACAGGAAGACAATAATTAAACTGGGAATCCCAAAAGCCAAACTTGGAATGTACAACACTGTAGAAATAAAACTATACATTAATTTGCTCTTGTACTAAACAAAGCGCAGACGTTAATGATGCACATTTACCAGAGCTGACATATTCCAATTAATAAATTCAAAATAAAGAGATATTTTTCTACCTTTTGTGCATTTTTTTTCAGTTGCAATTGCTCCAGCCACTTTCTTCTGGTTTCTTCGTGCCTTCTGCTAACTCTCCATCGTTTGCTGTCCATTTGTCCTTTCTTCTCTCTTCTAGTTTTTTCCATTCTCTCTCTACATCTGCTTTAACATACTAATCTCTCTCCTTTTGCTCTTTCCTCATTCCTATTTCATCCACTCAAATTTTACCCCTCCATCCTCAATCCCCACTTACTCTCCCAATACCCGGCCAATTGTAGATTTTTTTATCCCTCCCACACAAAATATTTTTCCCTTCTCCATTTTACTCTTCCAGCCCCATCCCATTCTAATCCTCCCCCAACATCAGCTCCCTTCTAGTTCCAGCCTCACCCAGCATCCATTCCCTTCTAGTCCCTGCATCAGCCCATTTCCAGTCCTAGCCACCCATCAGCCCATTTCCAGTCCTAGCAACCCCCCAACCCAATACCAGTCCTAGCACCCCATCAACCCACTTCCAGTCCTAACCCCCTATCACCCCATTTTCAGTTTAAGCCCCCCCTATAACCCATTACCAGTCCTAACCCCCCATCAGCCCACTTCCAGTCCTAACCCCATCAACCCTTTTCCAGTCAGCCCCCCATAGCCCATTGCCAGTCCTAACCTCCCCATCAGCCCACAGCCTATTACCAGTCCTAACCCCATCAGCCCACCTCAAGTCCTAACACCTCCCCATCAGCCCATTTCCTGTCCTAGCCCCCCCATAGCCCATTATCAGTCCTAACCCCCCCATAGCCCATTACCAGACAGCCCCCATCAGCCCACAGCCCATTACCAGTCTTAACCCCCCCATAGCCCATTACCAGTTCTAACCCCATCAGCCCACCTCTAGTCTTAAGCCCCCCAGCCCATTTCCAGTCCTAGCCCCCCCCCATAGCCCATTACCAGTCCTAACCCCATCAGCCCACCTCTAGTCTTAAGCCCCCCAGCCCATTTCCAGTCCTAGCCCCCCCATAGCCCATTACCAGACAGCCCCCATCAGCCCACCGCCCATTACCAGTCTTAAACCCCCCCCATTGCCCTTTTCGAGTTCTAACCCCCCCCAAAAGCCCACAGCCCATTACCAGTCCTAACCCCATCAGCCCACATCCAGTCTTAACCCCCCCAGCCCACTTCCAGTCCTAGCCCCCCCATAGCCCATTACCAGTCCTAACCCCCCCATCGGCTAAAGTAAAATTAAATTTAAAAAAAAACGCTGGCTGCTACCGCTGCCACTGCCGCCGCGGCAGCCGCAGAATGGACTGTCCCGCGGGGCCCCCTCTGCCCGGCTGAATCCCTCCCTCCCTCCACGACGGCTGAGCCCCTCCGTGCCGGCTTTGAGAGTCGCGAAGGGAGAGTGTCTCCCTCGCGTCTCTGTTAAGCCCGCAGGGGCTGATGGGAAATTTCCCATCTGCCCCTGCAGGCTTAACAGAGACACGAGGGAGACACTCTCCCTTCGCGACTCTCAAAGTCGGCACGGAGGGGCTCAGTCGTCACGGAGGGAGGGAGGGAGGGATTCAGTCGGGCAGAGGGGGCCCCGTGGGACAGTCCATTCTGCTGCTGCCGCAGCGGCAGCAGCAGCGGTAGCAGCCAGCGTTTTTTTTTTTAATTTAATTTTGAAAAAAGCAGAATGTTCTTTGCGCGGGGCCCCCTGAAACGCGGGGCCCTGTGCAAAAAACATTCTTGCTCAATGGACGGGCCGGCCCTGTGTATATTACAAGAAAAAAATGCAAAACATCCAAATACACCAAGGGCCCAATATGCGAAGGGCATTTACATGGTTTACAGCCCAGCAAACCAGGTAAATGCCCTAAATCAGGAACTTCAATGGCACTTACACAGTTACTGCTGTTGCATACCCCCTTCAAAGCCCGCTCCACGCCCCGATGCTTTGCGGTTAGCATCGGGGCATATTGGGGGCATTCTAGGGCAGATTGGAGGCGGAGAGTGCCACTAACCAGCAATATTGCACTGCTACCCAGTTAGCAATCTGCAGCTAGAACTAGGCCAGCTTTTGTCTCACTTAGTTTTAGCCGCAGATGCTAACCGGATAGCGGTGCAATATCGCTGCTACCTGGTTAGCCTCTGTGGCTCTGGGGCATGTGTGGTGATGCTGGATATTCAGTGCGGTCGAATGACATCGAATATGCAGTGTTAATGGTCGGAGGGCAGGGCTAAGTGCCGTAGCTGCGCATAGCCTGCCCAACACAATATCGGGCCTCAATACTTTTGGCATTTTGTATTTTTATTTTTGCAGGAAGTGCATTTGTGAAGTATGAACTTTCTAGGAAAGGGGCTTTATGTCAAAGTTGATGAAAATTCCATATCAATGAGCTACTGTAATGTAAATTAATGCAAAGCAGCTCATTAATGCAGGATTTTACAAAAAACAATGTGCAGAAATGTTGCCTTTCCCCAAGTGCCGAGAAAACCCCAAAAGTTAATGTGGAAGTTTCTTAGCTTTCGCAATTTACTAAATAGAACCCTAAGGAGTCCTTTTACCGATGTGTGGTAAGGTTTTGCCCTTACCGCGTATTTTGAGTAAAAATTAATGCACAGTAAGCGCAAAAGTCATGCGCTAACTGTTGAGAGCATGCCCAGAATGTTCCCTGCAGTTTCTGCACTGAAAAGTCACTTACGCATTAAGGTCATTCACAATTAGCACAGGTGCACTTAATGCCACCTATTGAGGTGACATTAAGTGCACCTGTGCTAATTGCAATATTGACAGTGTGAAGTATCATGCGTTAATTGCAATGTGCAATCCATTGCCACTCTCAGCCCATTCTCCGCCCCATTGCACAGCTGCCATGCCAGCATGGTAGCAGTCACTGTGGTACCATGATAAAGAAAAGGGCCCCTAAATGTTTGCAATTCCATATACTGTACATGTACATGCACAGTGTTAAGGATTAGTGTCTTTTTTATGTTTTACTGCCTAAGGAACTGGCTTAAGAATTATATATATTTTATCTTTTCATCTGATCTTCATTAATGGTTGGCACAACAACTAAAACCACCAGGACAATGCTCTCAATGTATTGCCTTTGCAGAAATAAAGTGAGACAACCCATACGGAACAAATTAAGGAAGACAAGAAAAGATGGAAGCCTCTCTTCGTCTTTTCTAGATAAATTATGATTCTGGTGCCGGATCTTTGTGACTGAGCAAGCATTCTTTATCACAATATGCCTATGAATACAGATAGCCAAAGTGAAGTTTGAAGTTACTAGGCAGTAAATAGCACTCTCTACAGACAAGATGAATGATCATGGTTGCACATATCCAACATTTAGTATGTTACCCAAGGAGAACAGTTCTAGGGGCATGTTTACTAAACAGCATGCCCGTGGCATGCATTCGAGGTGCAAAAATAGTATGGAGGCCTTTGCTAACTTTAGGAGGCAGGTGCAATTAACACCACCCATTGAGGGTTAATGCCCAGTTCCACCCCAACCCATCCAGTCATGTGCTCACTGCTTAGGATGGGCCTTTTGGTACAGGGTCTCATGCTAACTGTTAACACCCAGAAAACCCCTCACTAATGGTTAGCACATAGTAGTAAACACAGAGTGGAGGAGTAGCCTAATGGTTAGAAAACTGGCTTAGGAGTCAAGCAACCAGGGTTCAATTCCCACTAGCACTCCTTGGGCAAGTCACTTAACCCTCCATTGCCTCAGAAAAAATCCAAGCTATCAATGTCCCTGTTTAACGTACATTACAAAGTTTAAGCTACAATGTATACAAAACCTGCTAAATAAATGCCCCTTAGTCTAGAAGACAGGATCCTTTTAAGGAAAGAGTGAGATTCTCAAATGTTGATTCCAATACTCCTGTTAAAAATGGGATTTATATTGATCCTACCATTCAGGTTTGGAATGTGATAATTTATTCTGCTTTTTCTGCAGCAAAAGGGCTCTGAAGAGTTCAGTTGCCATATTACAGATATTTTTATCCTTTAACTCCTCTTTTAGAGCCAGATCTACAAAAGGGTTTTCCCATTGCAGGCCAAATTTCAAAACTCTGGGGGCAGATACAAAGTCCACAGATACCTTTATCCAGAATGATGTTAGGATTTTTAGTGGAACCATTGGTAGCCAACGATGGACCAGAGATTATGCCCTGCTATTTTAAAACTCAACAAAGGCAGAGTTTCGGGTTCATTTAGAGCAGTCCTCGAGGGTTGCCAGCAGGCCAGATTTTCAGGATATCCCAAATGAATATGCATGACACATATTTGCAGTCAGAGGCGGCAGTATGCATGCAACCCTCCTCATGCATACTTATTATGCATATCCTGAAAACTGGGCCTGTTTGTAGCCCTTGAGGACTGAACTTGGACAAGCCTGATTTTGATTCTTCTCATTTCTCAAAAGGGAAGTATGTAGATATTTTTTCTTATTAACGTTGCCCCAGGGAAAAATACCCATAAAGATTTGCACCCACTTTTAATTTGGATAATTTCCCTAGAAAATCAACTCAGTTGAAAATAAAACAGCTATGTACATTGTTGCCTCCCATGAGCTATCTCCACCTCTGAGCCCACCTCCTATTCCCTTAAGTAAAAGCCTGCACATAGCTCCGGGCATATATTTTTACCCAGGGATAGGGTGCACACTTTTCAGATGGCCTATTAACCTGGGTAAGTGGCTTTTGAAAATTGACCTGACTTTGGGGGGGGTCATTTATGAACAGTAAGACACATTTTACATAGGCCTTTTTAGGTGCCTTCTGGAACGTAAAAGTCAAGATACCTCAAATTCCACAGAAGGAGCAGTAGAGAAGTGTAAATTGTGTTTGAAAAGCAACTTATTCCCATCCCAATAAGCAGACATCTCAGGCATCATACTAGAAAATGGGGATGTGAGGCCTAAGGGCCTGGACATAGAAACTGCCACTTTCAGAAACATAGTAACATAGTATATGACGGCAGATAAAGACCAGTATGGTCCATCTAGTCCGCCCAGCAAGGCGGCAAGAGTAGGTGCACCTGCCGTTCCGTGTAGGTCACCTCTCCATATGCCTTTGTTTAGGGGTGTACCCACCACTCCGTGTAGGTCACCCCTATTTGTTGAGATATAAGAGATAGTAATGTTTATTTTGATTTTATCCTGTTGCTGTAAAGGGATCTACTGTGTCTGTCCCATGCCATTTTGAATTCCGTCACTGTGTTTGCCCCCACCACTTCCATCGGGAGGGCATTCCAAGCATCCACCACCCTTTCAGTGAAAAAGTATTTCCTGACATTGCCTTTCAGTTTACCCCCTTGCAGCTTCATGTTATGCCCTCTAGTTTTACAGCTTCCCCATCTTTGGAAGAGGTTTGTTTGTTCATTAATACTCTAAGGGGGATGTTTACTAAAAACCGGAAATGTGCGCGCCGCAAAAGAGCACACGGAAACGCGGCACTGAAACGCTAATAAACGTGTTTAAACGCCCCGCACACGTGTGTGTCACCCCCGCAAAGGTGCGCGGCACACTAACGGACCCCGTACAAGTGCGGGCCCGCAAATGTCCGATAGAGGCGTGGAACGGCTAAAGGAGGGCGGAGGAAGGCTCCGGAGGGGCGGAGGGACGGGGTCAATGGGTGGAGAGTGGGAGGGGAGAGGCTCCCCGCACAGTATCGGGCCCGAATTTGCATGTACAAACTACCGCGAGGGAAACACTCGCGGTAGAAAGCATTTAAAGGGAAGAGAAACCATTTCCGTCAGCAATGTACAGGAAAACCGGGGAAACCAGCAAAACGTGAGCAGTGTGATACATGTGCACAGCACAAAAGTGCAAATAAAAATAGAAAATGACCACAACAGAACTATTAAAAATAGTAATTCAGCTGGGGAACAGTTATAGTGATGGACAAATACAGAAAACACACCCAGCAAAGCTCCAGAAAAAATAAATGAATTTTGGAAGGGTTTACGGAGCGGAGACTCTTCCAAAAAACATTTCCTTTTGTGGAGCTTTCCTGGGAGTGTTTGCTATGGTTGCCCATTAATATCACTGTTGCCCAGCGTGGTGATATTTTGTCCCCCATTTCCCGTGGTCATTTCTGGGGTTTATGTGCATGTTTGTCACCAGACAGGGTGCATATGCCCACAGTAAATTTGCGTAGAGCAGGGTTTGTGACTCCATCCTGCCAGGCTTACTACCTCCAGGGGCTGCACTGTCTATGTGGCCATAGTGTGGTGCAGCAGACAGAGTCAGTACCTCTAGGACCAGGGGGTCAGAGGTTCAAAGCCCAGCTGGGGCACTTGCCAGCCCAGTCCCTATATTTTACCCACCACTAAACACAGATAGCGCAGACACCCCTGTATTGCAGGGGACATAAGCATGGGGAAAACACCCATATTTAAGCCAACAACGCACACACACCACAACAATGGGCATTACCCACAGCCAAGTACCCCAAATGCAGTCCCGTACTGCCACATTCCAATCAGGTCACCTGCTTTTTATGGGAGAAGCTCATGCCAGCATGTTGGCGGACGAGTACATGTGGTGCAGGGGGCAGTGGCTGCTAGCGACAGAAGACAGAGGCCTAGCCATGTGCAGGCTGGCACAGTCCACAGCAACAGACAGGCCCTGCCGGATCCACAGTCATGGACTATCCAGGGAATTCAGCCAAGCTGTGGCTACACAGTGGTGCAGTGCACCCAGACAGTGCATGCAACAACAGAAGGTCACAGGTTCAAAGACCAGCTGGGGCTACCAGCAATCCTGCTCACATATTTTCCCCACAAATAAACAGTGACAGTAAGGACACACCTTTCGTGATGAGGACATATGCAATGGTAATACGTCTATCTTTTACCCCACTGAGCACAGACACCATGAACAGGGGCAGAACCTACAGCAGAATCCCCCAAATGCAGTCCTGGTGGGCCACACACCAGTCAGGTTCCATGCTGCCACTCATACAAATGCCTGTGCTGTATATCTATGCACCACCCCCACGGCATGTAGATGTAGCTCATGCATATTCATGAGGGACAGCAGGAAGACCCGAACAGTGTGATGCAAAACTGGGCTGGAGTGGGGAAGCGCTGCCGTAAAGCAGCAGCCAACAGGGGCAGAAACACCCACACCCACACCCACAGGCCCCATTGGCCAATGTCTCCTGTAGAGGCAGAACATTGGACCCTGCGTGCATCTCCCAATACCAGCACCTGCATACCTTAGCAATGTCACCCTACACCTGAGGTACACAGCTCTAAAACGTTTGCTAAGAGTACAGGCAGATAGATATCCCTACGTTATGCACATACTGCTAGTTGACCCCATCCGAACAATCTGTTTGGTGTCTGCGGTGCGTGCTCCAGGCCTGGCCTCTGACGGTGTTCACCACCCTGGGGAGTGACCCCCAGCAGTACTGCGTACCATATCCATGCCTGTGCCGTGCCCAGGACCGGTGTGGTGGCCAAGGCTAATCACCCCCTCAATAGTAGCACAATGCTGGCATAGGTGTGGGAGTGTGTGTCTGTCTATACAGTGTGTGTTGGCTGCAAACACCTTCCCCAACCCACACTGCCAGCACTACTGCCAGTATTGGCCTGCCAATGTGCATAATGAGAAGCAAGGTACCATGGGTATAGGTCAGACATGGTGGGCTGGCCAGGATGCATCTGCACAGGGCATAGGGCACTGGCTGTGACATTGTAGTGCCAGGCCACCACCTACACAGACAGGGTGACCTCTGTATGTGCTGCTGGGGGAGCACTCTCACCCTGAGTGTGCAGTGATGACAGCATGGCTAGGCACCCACATAGTGCTGTATTGTGTTTCTCTCTTGTGATATATATGGGTTTCCTGTTGGGGCTTCTTCACAGAACTCTCTGCTTGTGTGTGTGGTGCCACCCCAGTTTTGGGTGCATGCATTTCCATCAAGGCTAACCAGCAGACTGTTCACAGCTGGTATGTGTCTTGATGGAGTGCCTTGCAGGGTGCAGTGGCTGATGGCTTGCTGCAGGTGAATATCAGATAGTGCTGGGGGTGCATCTTTGGATATCCAGGCCTAAAGTCTGTCTGATATTGTGTTATGGATGTGTGTGAAGCTGCTTGGACTGCCCTGTAGGGTGTCTGTTCCCCAGCAGGACTGGGGTTTGATGGTCCACTTTGCTGCCATTGGTGAGAGGGGGGTGGGTTTCCACTAACTGAGACAGATGGAGATATCCAACATGTTTCTGCAGCACCTTCCTATCTCACAGGTTAGTACTGTTTTGGAGCTCTGTCATGGCTGGTGTTGTGGACCTGGTCCTGGCCGCCACATCACACCCTCAGGGTGAGCACAGTACCCGCACAATGTGACGGTGTGTAGCTACTCTTTGCTGGTAGTCCACCCGCTCAGGACCCCCTACCAGGCCGAGGTGCTGTGTGGGTGCACATGGACAATTCCCCCTACCAGGCCGGGTAGCTGTTGTGGTGCATTCCCCATCTTGTGTGCATCTGTGGACAGCTGATTTGCATGTGCAGTGCATCATGGGTATGGGTGGCCTAACCCTATCCTGTCTACAACAGCAGACTGTCTGTGGGGTGACGTGCAGGCTCTCTGCAGCCAGCCAGGGGCTTGCTGTCAGCTGTAGTCCAATGGTTATGTCACTCCCTGTACAGCCAGAGGTCATGGGTTCAAACCCACAGTGGGGTCCTTTGATAGGGCTGTCCACAGCTTTATTTTTATTTACTGTACATATGTCTATGCCGGCAAAACCACACACAACTTACTATACCCATTGGGTGCTTTATAGGGCGCCCTATAGGCCACCTTATGGTTGCCATCCATATAGGGTGCACTATACATTATCCTGTGTCGCAACATACATGGTGCCCTATAGGGGACATTCTAGGGTGCCTTGGCGGACAGTGCACTGTAACATGTGCCTTACGGGCATCCGTATGTTAACACACTGTGAGAGCGGGTTTACTAGTGGTGGGAAATAAAATATAAATGGAAGGCCTCCTACAGCACTCCTCACCATGATACATACTGCCCCAGCCAGCCTTGTTCACTGGGCACTGTGAGGGGTTGAACCCCTGGCCCCTGCACCATTGGTCAGTGTCCTAACCATTGTGCTGTGGCTCTGTTCCTGTGTTTGTGCATCCGCGCGCAGCCTTGTAGCCATCAGCGCGCCATCTTGTGGCGCACTAAATTAACAGTGCGCCGCCTTATGCCGCACAACATGGAAATGCCCCTAAAATAATGCCTCAGCCAGCTGTCTTCAATGGACACTGTGGGGAATTGAACCCATGATCCCTGCACAAGTGGTCAGTGTCTTAACCATTGTGCTATGGCTCCGTTCCTGTTATTTGCACATCAGCGCGCCACTTCTCCCTCCCACTATTGGACTGCCCCCTCACACATCAGCGCGCCGCCTTCTGCCCACCGGCTCGCCGCCTTCTGTTGCCCACATTTATCAGCGCACCGCCTTCTGCCGCCCAAACTTACCAATGCGCCGCCATCTGCCGCCCACACTAAACAATGCGCCGCCTCATGCCATAATAAAAATAACAGTGCGCCGCCTTCTGCCGCACAAAATTAATATGCCTCCTAACCACTTTTGCCCATAAATGTTGGTGCCTCAGCTGGTCTTTTTTGTTGAGTGCAATGGGGGTTTGAACCCCTGGCCCCTGCACCATTGGTCGGTGTCTTCACCGTTGTACTACGGCTCTGTTGTTTGGTTTTGCAGAGCGCCCCACTTAGCCTTCCCACGCGCTAATGTGGGCCCCGCACATTAGCGCGACACACACACGTACGGTCCGGTTTTTTGCTTTTTTCTGCCTGGCCCGCCCACTCCTTATATGGCACCAGCACACTAACGGGGACCCGCACAGCAACGGAGTTTAGTAAACATACCCCTAAGTATTTAAAGGTCTGAATCATATCTTCCCATCCCTCCTCTCCTCCAGAGTGCACATATTTAGGTCTTCAAACATGCACCAGCAAAACATGAATGCACAAGGACCCGGTGACATAGACGTGTCAGCACCGGTATTTGGTCACATCCACTTATGGTCAGCCGTTTTGCAAATGGAGACATGCTGCGGCGTGGTGGTAAATAAAGATGCCTCAATACATTTCTTTATTGGGGGATTAAGCAGCCATTCCTCGATTAGTCCTACTGATGACAGCTAGCAGAGACTAACACTTTTAAAATACCTATTCATGCGAAGAGGCAGATCTAAGTATGGACATGTCCAAATGGGGATTTAATCTCGCATCACCATTGTGAAATATGAGATGCATGTGGATCTTTCTTTGCCCACCCTGGACATGCTCCACCACGCTTCCATGTAACATCGACATTATCAGGGGATGTCACCTGTAAAGCCTGTCCTTTCTAAAATGGCTGCTTGGGCATGGAGGTAATTTGCACATGTGAATGGACATTTTCACATGTGCAAGTCATGAATAAGGCTTCTAAAATAACCCCCAGGGTGTGCTCACACCATTAGCTTTATCCCCAGGTACATTGCATCAAATGGGCCCTGTGGTAAATAAAGCAGAATGACCCCATTAGAGCGTGCTGCTAGTGAATGACCCCCTTGGGAAAATGGACAAAGTACTTAGAACATAGCTCTGTATGGTGTCATAAGTGAAAACTATGGGTGAGGTATACAGAATGCAGGATTTGTCTTTTTGGGGACAGAAGGCAGTGGGGGGGAAGCAGGTCAGCAGTTCATTCCTACTCCTTTTCCAATTCATTTGGGACCAAGGTAGGGTCTGGCACTATGAGCTTTCATTTGCAAGATGTTTATGTTTTATTAGCGCTTGCTATAGCGGCTCTCAAACAGTATTTAAGTGGTTTATAAAACTAGAAAAAAACCAGAATGGAACTCCATTATACAATAGGAAAGCAGAGGAGAAGTTAGGGTAGAGATGGGGGGGGGGGCAGGGAGGGGGCCAACTCCCCAGGAATCCAGCAACCATGCCTAGGTACAGTCAGGGGCTAGGGTGAAAAGTGTATCTTAGGGGCGGCCTTGAATTTCTTAATCTAGGATCCAGCTCAAGGGATCAGGAAAAGGCACTTTTTTTTTTTTTTAAACTTTTATTTTCATTTTGCAACAAACAAACAAAAGAAACAACACACCAAAGGAGACAAAACAAGTATACAATAAAGAAAAGTAAACCCAATTACCCCCCACCCCCACGCTTCTTCTCTAGCTGATTATGTCAGCATGTGAGCGCTTCCAAACAACAGTGATTATACATCAAAACAATCAAAAGAGTATCTGCGATACAGAATAATCATGGGACAAAGATATATACAAATTTAGACAGTCAGATGAGAGCATTGAGCAGAATGTACATAGTCATTGAGCATCTTCCATTTAGACCGATGATGAGGAGTCTGAATGGGGGAAGCAAACATACGAGGTATTTGTTCATATTTACTGTAGAGACAGACATGATTCCACCATTCATTGGGGCTCAGCTGGGAGCTATTTTTCCAGTATTTCGTAATTAGGGAAATAGCAATGCCAAGCATAAAGTCCAAAAGGAAGTAAGCCGTTTTTGGAAGAGAGGGGATCCCCGCAGCTGAGCGAAGTCCCACTATCCTCCAAGAAAGGGGCTCTTGAAAGTGCAAAATAGACTGGATACGACCCCAGACCCGACGCCAGTAATACTGTAGTGCGGGACATTCATACATAACATGAGGTAGTGAACCAATGGCCGCATGACATGTCCAACAACTATTGCCCTGAGTAGTGTTCCATTTGGCTAATCTGTCAGGAGTGTAAAAACACCGGTGGGCTAGAAAGAAGCGTGTCTGAGTGAGTGAGGCGGATCGGGAGACCCGTGTCACTCTACTCCAGACAAGGCTCCATTGCTCCGGGGTCAAAGTCACATGCAATTCTCTCTCCCATGCTTTCTGCGCTATAGGGGTATCTCTAGTTATAGCATTACATAAGGTTTTGTAAAAATTGGATGCTACACCCGGTGAACTACCGATAGATCGGATAGTCTCCAACCAACCTTGTGTAGGGGAGGCCGATGGCGGGAGCACCTTAGCACTCCGAAGGCAATGCTGAAGTTGCACCAACTGAAAGTAGTGTTTCGCTGGGAGACCAAATTCAATTTGCAATTCACTAAGAGTTTTCCAGCGACCTTCATGGAACAACTGACTAGGAATCCAAATGCCCCTAGTGTACCAGGGGCTCCACGCCATCGGCTTATTTTGTATTCGAAATCGAGTGTTGTACCAAAGTGGGAGCTTGTCTAACGGACAGAGTCAGGAGTCTAAAGAGTGCATAAGATTATTAAAGGCACCTAAGGTGTCTAAAAGCATTGGTGGAAAGTGGGAGTCTGATGGGAGAGTCATACCAGGGAGAAAAGTAAGAGGAATCGGTTTGCAAAGGTCCTCTTCTATGTCTAGCCACACAGGTCTACTCGGTACTGGATCTTCCAGCCAACGAGCGCCTTGTTTGAGAAGAAAAGATTGATGATACTTCAGGAAATCAGGGAATCTGACACCCCCATTTTCCTTATCTGCTTGCAGCTTATGTTTCGCTATCCTAGGCGTCTTGTTTTGCCACAAGTATCTAGTCAGAAGGCCCTCTATATCTTTATATATACGTCGAGGGAAGAGACAGGGCAACATTTCTAAGATATAATTCACTTTCGGAACAATCATCATTTTTATGGTTTCTAATCGACCCCACCAGGTAAGTGCTAAAGGAGTCCAGCGGTGAGTAAGCGCCCGGACTTTAGAGGTTAAATCTTTGGCATTGAAGGAGATAGTGTCTTCCAAAGGAGAACAATAGTGAACCCCAAGGTATTTGACCATGCGAGGTTGCCATAAAAAGGGGAAGGGTTGCATATCTGCCTGATGAAGCAAAGGATTTAATGGAAAGGCTACCGACTTGGTCCAATTTATCTTATAACCGGACAGTTGTGAGTATTTACCAATTTGCTCTAGGACAGCCGGTACTGAGTCTATAGAGACAAAAAGCATAAGGTCATCAGCATACGCTGAAATTTTGATTTCCCTATGGGTGAAGGGGACTCCATGAATCTCCTCCGATTGCCGGATTAGTAAAGCCAAGGGTTCGAGTGCAAGATCGAAGAGAAGTGGAGACAGTGGGCATCCCTGGCGAGTGCCGCGTTGAAGGGGAAAAGGCTGAGACTTTAAAGCATTGGCACATATACTGGCTGTAGGCCGTGCGTACATGGTGCGAAGACAACGGAGAAAACCTTCCCCGAATCCGTACCAGCGGAGGACTGCAAACAGGAAGGGCCACTCTAAGCGATCAAAGGCCTTCTCAGCATCAAGTGAGAGGCCAACAAATGGGCGATCAAGATTAACTGCGGTAGTCAATACATGGCATAGAGTCCGAGCATTGTCAGCAGTTGATCTACCAGGAATGAAACCGCATTGATCTGGGTGTATTAAGGTAGGCATCCTATCCGAGAGCCGGGTAGAGAGAATGGTGGCAAATATTTTATAGTCCGCGTTTAGGAGGGAAATTGGACGATAATTAGCTGTTAGTTGCGGGTCTCTCCCCTCTTTCTCAAAAACTACTACATTTGCCACTGAAAAGGACCCAGAAGGAGAACCCTCCTCGGCCAGAGCAGAAAAATAAATTTTCAAAACTGGAGCTAAGTCAGCGTGAAAGGTTTTGTAGAATTCAGCAGGGAGACCGTCTGGGCCTGCGGCTCGACCTGAGGCACATTTCTTGATAGCAGAATGAATTTCTGAGACAGTAAATGGTGTGTCCAAGGCCACTCTATCTTCGTCAGATAGGGTCGGTCTTTGTACCCCTGAAAGTAAGCGTTCAAATACATCTGGCTCAAAATCACATTCAGATTGATAAAGCCGAGTGTAAAAATCACGAAAGAGTTCTAAGATTTCGGTATCTTTAGTGACCAAGCCCCCCCCCGACGGATTACGGAGGGCGGTAACACGCTTGGCTTCTTTTTGACCTTTTAGGGCATTTGCTAATAATTTGCCAGCACGATTATTTTCCCGATAATATAGCCCTTGCTGTGATTCAATATTTTTAACAGCAGCAGTGTACAAAAGCTGATTGTATTGAAAACGCAAGCGTTGTAAACGGAGTAAAATACATGGGTCAGTACGGGACGTGAGGAGACGCTCCCCAGCTTGTATCTGCTGCTCTAGAATCAGTAAATGCTGCTTTCTTTGTTTCCCCTGCCGAATTTGATAGCTAGTTATAGTGGCGCGGATAGATGCTTTAAAACCCTCCCACCAAGCCCAGCTCGCTGTGTCATGGGGTGAGTTAAAATGAAAATAATCTTGGATAGCGGCCTTTATATCAACCTGAAAATCTTTTTGACCCAGTAGGGATCTATCAAAAAACCAAGCTCGGGGAGAATCGTCCCGCGCAGTGACACGTAATGATAAAGATATGGCAGCATGATCTGAAATATGGAGAGGATGAGTCCTAGTCGTGTCTACTTGAGAAATCAGTGCTTTGGAAATGAGAAAGAAATCTATTCTAGATTGGGAGTGATGGGGGGCAGAAAAGAAAGTGAACTCTAAGTCGGAGGGGTGAAGCAGCCTCCATATATCTACCAGCGCAAGATCTTGCATCAGAGCTGTAAGGGTAGCAAGACTCTTGGGTGGACTACTCGTTCTAGGCGGCTGTCTATCTATCAGAGGGTCTAACACTTGATTAAAATCACCGCCAAGTATTAATGGAGTATTGGCAGAGGCCTGTGCCAACTGCGCAATACTTGCATAGTAAGCAGGGTTGTCCACATTCGGGGCATAAATGCAAATACATGTAAATTCACTATCTCCAACCTTAAGATGTACTCGGGCCCATCTACCCTCCTTGTCAGCGCTAGTATCAATTACAGTAGCTTGCAAAGATTTCTTAACCAGAATGGCTACCCCGCACCGTTTGGAAACGGCGGGAGAATAGGCAGCCACCATGTAAGGCTTAACATTGAGTTTCAGTGTTTCAGCAGAGTTTAAGTGCGTTTCCTGAAGAAACGCTAAATCAGCATGCTCATGGCTAAGATAGCTAAGGATTTTCTTTCTTTTGATTGGACTATTAATGCCCTTTACGTTGAGTGATAAGATTTTACATAAAGCCATTCAGACAAGTTAAAAATTCTGAGCATGATAGCGCACATAATTTCACAATGTCCCTCATATTGACTGTATCTGGCTGTACATATGGCATAAAAGAAAATAAACTTAGATAATACAATGAAGCGCCCCACATTAAAAAAGAAAAACCGCAGCGCGGTAGAGAAGAAGCAGAACCCCAAAAATTACTGGCGACCATGTGTCTGCGGGGAGAAGCCCCAGAGAAGGCCGAAATTGAAAAACACATAACCTGTAGGACTGTGCGTGCTCCGAATCCGACCGAGGCACACATCATGGAGGGATAGGAGACCACAAAACAAAGTCATAGAAAGAAAGAAAGAAAGTCCAGGTAGTCTCTGTGCTTAACTATGACCGCCGCATCGGGCCCTTCAAAATGGCGGACAGAGTCGGCAAATAAAAGTCCAAGTCGTTGGATTAGCGCATCTGCTCTGCTTCTTTGGAGTCTAAAAATGTTGATAGTAGATCAGGATCTTCGAATGTCCTGGTTTGGTTGTGGAGAGTCACTCGGAGCTTCGCGGGATACATCAGGCCAAAGCGAGCCTGTAGCTGTTGAAGTCGAGGGCGAAAAGCAAGGAGTTTCTTC
The DNA here is from genome assembly GCA_033557465.1 of Ichthyophis bannanicus. Taxonomy (NCBI): domain Eukaryota; kingdom Metazoa; phylum Chordata; class Amphibia; order Gymnophiona; family Ichthyophiidae; genus Ichthyophis; species Ichthyophis bannanicus. The sequence continues at coordinate 234,076,355 of CM066043.1, read as the reverse complement.
CGTCGGTCGACTGTAGGCTTTGCCAGATCAGGGAAGAAGGAGACTTTGTGACCTTCAAATTCCAAATGATGGTTCGCCCGGGCAGCATTTAAAATTTGTTCCACTTGTTGATATCGTAGCAAGCGAAAGATAATAGGCCGGGGGGTCGTTCGGTTGAGCGCCATGTGGGTAGGAACACGGTGTGCACGATCGATTTCCAGTTCTTTATGAAAGGTGATCTTCAGCAAGGAGGGAAGAGTTTTGAGCAGGAATTCTCTCATATCTCCCGCTTCCACCCCCTCCGGTATTCCAATGAGCCTCACATTGTTGCGACGGGCTCGATTATTGCTATCTTCTAACTCCTTTTGAAGATTCTGTATCTGGCGCTCAGCCTTGTCCAGTGCGCCCAAGCGCACCGCGTGCGAGTCGAGGACCCCCGCCATATTGTCCTGCCGTAATGAGAGACTTTCAAGTCGGTCCTGGAGCACTCCAAAGTCTTCTCGCATGGCTCTAAGCGCTTCTCCATTGGACTGCACCAATTCCTTCACGCCGCGTATTTCCTCTAAAATCTCCAGGTGCATTTCGGGGTTCTCCCGAAATGGAACCATCTTCTGTGGGGAGGACACCTCTGTTTTGGAGCGTTTGCCGTGAGAAAAAGAAGGAGACCCGAAGTCCAAGCGCGCTGGTTTATGGGCCGCCATCCCCCCCGAGGTACCCCGGTCAGCCCGGAGCGAAATAGTAAGTTTGTATAGGTATTATGTCAGGATTCTAAGTAGGCCTCTCGGGAGCTTCAGCGCGAAGCGTCTTACCCGCTGGACATCAGGCTCCGCCCCCCAGGAAAAGGCACTTTGAAAAAGAAAGCTGTCTGATGGGCGGACTCGAGATGGGCCCAAGTCACTGGGGGAATCGTCAATTTATGTTCCTGCATGGAAAGAAGAGCCGTGCAGGAGCAAATGGATCAATCGTGAATGCTAGGTACAGGGGTAAACCTAGGTTCAGAGCCCTGTAGGTATCTTATAATGGAGCCTGTAAAAAAAAGGATACTGATATAGCTGTGGTGTTGCATGGTCATACCTACGGACCTGAGATAGGAGTCACACTACAGTATTTTGCATGGTGTGTAACTGTTTCACTTCTATTGAGTGGCACTCACAGGACCACATTACAATAATCTAGGCAGGAGGTTACAGTGGGACAAATCATAGTATGCTGGGCCGCCTGGCGTATTGCACAAAATTATCTCAGAGCAAGAAACATACTTTTGGTACTTGACCTAACATAGTGATCAAACTCTGAGGCATCTGAAATGAGGAAAATGGGGGTATCTCCAACAGTAAGGGCAAGCACAGGACAAGTGTCTCTGTCTGTTTAGCAAAGTTAAGTTTCAGGTGGCTAGAGGTAAGCCAGGAGGAAATGACAGTGGTTCATCAGGGACAAATCAGGTGAAAATCAATCTGTATATGCAAGCTGGAGAATATTATCAGTGTAATAACAGGCAGGGAACTAACGAATATGCCTGGGGTTCTTCCCCCTCCTATCTTTTAGCCACTCACTCCTAACATATTTGGTTGAGTCATTGTAGTGACCATCTTGAGCAGGGATCCATATGGTCTGGCTCCCTACAGAACTCTACAACTGTGAGGCCTGACTCTTAGCTAGGCTTAACTTCCATGCAATAAACACAACTCCCTGGGGCTGTAAATACCGCTGTCACAGGTACTCCAGTCCTACTTGACTTGGAGAGTAGACATTCCCTCATATCTGTCCCACCGTAACCAACAAGTCAGAACCAAAAACCTATGATCCAAACCTTTCATTCAACACCAGGATGTCCCACAAGGCTCAGCCCTCTCAGCACTTTTATCCAACCAATATGCAACAATATAAAACACAACATCCACTATAGAATATATGCAGACGATACCATGGTATTCATCCCCATAAACATAAGACATCCGGACTACTCACAAATCACAGCATGCTTTGAATCAATGACAAAATGGCTCAAAGAACAGAATCTATCCATAAACTTCAAAATATCAGAACTGATGCATATTACCAGGAATACTATATTCTCTCCACCAGACTCAATAAAGATCCTAGACCACACCCTAACCAACAAACAGGAAGTCAAATACTTCGGAGTTACAGTCGACCTGCAACACACCTTCCAATCTCATATTAAAAGAACAACCAGATCAGCCTGCCACAAACAGAACTACCTGTATACACAAACTCAAACCATTACTCACCAACAGTGACTTCTGAACTATTTGCCAAGCCATAGTAAGATCCATAATAGACTATTACAACGTAATCTACCATGGCCTTCCTAAGAAAACAATACTCCCCCTGCAACTGGTACAAAACACTACTGCAAGAATCATTACCGGAACAGCAAAATACAGCCATATACCCCCTACACTCCACCAACCACACTGGGTCCCCATCACTGTACATGCTAACTACAAGAGCATAATAATAATCTTCAAAATATTAAACAAACTATCTCCAATGACTCTTCAATCATTGATCAGGAAGACACGTCCAACCAGAATAAGAAGAGGAGCAGACAACAACAACCTGGAAACTCCATCAAACTTCAGAACAGCAAAACAATCCACTTGCAGTAGAGACTTCTCCCTTTTTGCGACCCAACTGTGGAATGATCTACCCGCCTCAACACATGCAATCACAGACCTATTGGATTTTAGGAAGGCCATAAACACTCACCTTTTCCTGGAATACTATGGTCCCTCCTAGAAGAACAAGAGCCATAAGAAAAAGTTCCAAAACAACTCATCAAACTACTGAACTCACTAGTACCACCCCATTACCATCTTGACTTAACTTTCTGATTAGAACTCAAGGGCCTCTAAACTTCTCGGACCTCTCCCTCTACATAAATATAACCATGTTGCACACAACCCACACCACAACAATGTATCTGTATATAGTGATCAACAGTTAAATGTAGCATTTATACCCCATAAAATCCTCCAAGCTTTAATCCCCTGTTCTATGTAAAAGCTGGTTGTTGTAATTTGTTCTAGGTAAACCACTTTGAATTGATAAGACAGTATAGAAAAACTGTTAAATAAATAAATAAATTCCAACCAGGGAATTGAACTGAGGATCTGCATATAAATGCACCATCTAAGCCAGTAGGCCGGCCTAAATCTATATGTTATTGATGAATAACACTATTGTATCTGTTAGTTGTAAGCACTGAAATAAAACTGATTGTCCGTTTACAGGAACTGGTACCTCTAGGAAAGGGTTTTGGAATACAGAGTTTGCTAGAAGATTTTGATTTTCTGATCCGAGTCCTTTGCTTTTATCCTAGAAATATTACTATCAGAAATTACAGTGTTAACTAGAATACGAGGTGGTTCTGGAAAATCCTACCAGCTTACTATGAAATAATTAAGTAATTAGGGTATCGGGGAGTGCTTATGGGAACTGCAGCATGACAGATATTTCATTTCAGGCCCATCTCTAATTTACATGCTGTAATTACTTTGCAGTGCAAGACAGCCTATGCATACAAACAGCTAGTCTTATAAATATCTCATTTTATGTCTCAGCAATTGACAGCGAGCACAGCAACTGCACTCTGGCAAGCCGTGACTGTATTGCAGTGAATATTAAGAACAAGGGAAAGCAACAGACCGTGGGTCACATTTTCAAGGTCCACATTCATGTAAGACTGCAGTCAAATGGGCTTGAAGAAAGCATTAGCATTCTGCTTACTCTCCATGGCTTTCTTTGTCTTCCTCACCTTACAAAACCAGAAAATTGTATAAGAGATATATATAAAAGATATATATATATAAAAGTACCGAGGGGCCATTCAAAGATATTAACATGGTTAGCAGACTTGCTAACCGTGTTAATGCCCCTGTCTGGGGTGTTCAGCATTTAGCATCGGAGTATGCCAGGGTGATGCCCGTCAATAACCAGGCAATGATGATGGTCAGTCCCTACCTGGTTATGAACACGTAGTGACAGTCAGACGCAGTAAAGAATGGCCTAACGTTTGCTGCAGAAGCGAACTGGACAGCGGCTGAATATCATTGTTGCCCCATTAGCTTCCTGGCAATCTGGGCAACCCAGAGATTAAATGACGGTGCCCAGATATGGCCCCAACATTGAATATCTCCGTTTAAGGTTCAGCGGTGACAATTAGCCACTTTAACAGTGCTAGCCACCCCCACTGAATATTGGGCCCACTGTACATGGGAGAAGCCCTATTCACCACTCCCTTGCGTAAAATCAGGCATGTACACATAGAAATGGCATTTACACTGCTCCCTGGCACATACAGGTTTTTCAGAAGTCTTGTTCAGAAAGACTTCAGAGGGTTATCCTCCTGTATCCCCTGTTATTTATTTCCTCCTTCAGATTGAAATTAGATGAAGATGACATTATCTGTAGTTAATTGGCAGCACTTATACAAATACGTGTGAAAGTTGCAGAGAGTTTCCAAGTGATTTTTCCTACATGTAGATTTGCCAAATGGCTCCTCCAGCTCCAAATATCGGCAAATACACGTGCACTCCAGCACTATTGCAGAACAGGCTCGACACTCAGCAAAATCTTTTATAAATGTCTGTCAGAATTCTATACGTTGCACCCTCAATGTCTCAATTCCAATCTACTATATATACATCTCTCTCTCTTGTTACGCAAATATGTGTATATTATACACACACACTAACACTGATAATGCACAAATTCTCACTAACAAATTTACAACTTCTATTCCAAAAAAGATGTAAATGTGTGTACATGCGTGGGTTTATAAAATGCATGTTTGCACTTCAACTCCTCATACACACATATATACCAAAAGAGTTGTATTAATACAAGTCAAACATCAGCGCCAATCCTTGTTAATAGGTATAATTTGGTAATATGGGCAATCAGAGTTGTCCACCACTCCTTTCACACACTAACTCTGCTTTTCACAATTTATACAAGCAACAGGGCAGCGAAACATTAGAGAAAGATGAACTGAGTAACTAGGGCCACAGCTTTCTTAAAATGCAATCTTAAGACTAACCCAAGCCAGCTATATAGTGCAAGAAAAATCTGTCATCCCAGTGTTTGGAGGACCTATCGACAATATCACAGCAGGCGGGCCACCTTCAGCCCCGCAAGGGCTTCAGGTGTCATCTCGTGGAACATCACATTCCAAATGGGACCCTCATTAGGCATGACTGCACCATTTATCTATACCCCATTATCCGGTGTAGTAGCCCATCTCACACCAATAGCTCATGAGGGCCTTCTAGAATTATCTGTTGCCAGCCAGGCAAAACAGTTCCACATTTACGTAGGTAAATAGTGGTTGAGGTAGTTTGTCCCTTTTACAAAGCTGGAACATCTAGAACAACAGTACAATACCAACATATGAGACAACTTGTAAAAGGAAGAGAATGGATAGGAGGACTGCCGATTGCAAAAGGGAAGAAAAGGGAGGGAGAGAACCACACATTACCTTCTTTATACCGTACAGCAATGCCACCCCAGAGGGTTTCCCGTAGAATTTCTGACCACTGGCAGGGTAGATTCTTGCCATATGATGTGGATGTGTAGTAGTCCCAGAAAGAAAGGCATGAATGAGCGTCTTTCCCACCAACCCATTCTAAAATTTCGAGACCGTTAAGTGTAAGGTCTAGAATAATATTGGTAGTCATGGACCTAAGGAGGGCATTCCCTTACTGTATCATTCCTGCTATATATTTTGTGATTTTAGCCTCAGTTTCCCAGGAGGGGGATAATTTTATAAGTGGGAAGCTAGCTAATAGTACACGGCGCCTAAGGTCACCCTATTTCATAAAGACTACTAGGCGCCCAACGCAAGTGGCAGAGATGAACATGTCCACCAGCCCTACAGCCAGTGCAAATGCCCCTGCATATATTTTTGCAGAATGCGTGTAAATTACACCACTTTCTAATCTAAGGGCAAGATTACAGTGGCTAGCCATCGTCGCTTAACCCTAGACCTAGATATCCAATGCTAGGGCCATATCCGATGTTGAATATTTGCTAAGCCCGATAGGCAGGAAAGTAACCGGGTAATGGCAATATTCGGTTGCTGCCCGGTTAGCTTCAGTGGCTACATTTAGGCCAGCCTTTACTGCGCCTGACTTTCACCGCCGAGGGATAACCGGGCAATGGCTGAATATCGCCATTGATCACTTATCCACCCCCAGAACTCCCTGATGCTAACCAGTTAGCACTGGGGGCCTAGTGACAGCACCCACAGATATTCAGCAACACTAACTGTATTAGTGCCACTGAAAATCCCGTTCACCACGATTAACACGGTTAGCACGTCTGCTAACTGCATTAGTCATTTTAAATATTGGGCCCTATCTGCATACTTGTGTGCTATGCCCTTGCTCATGCTCCCCCCAAACTGTCTACATGCACACCCACTGGCAAAGTATGTGCTATCATGATAATACACGTACTTTAACATGGGTCAGTATTTTATAAGAGATCATTAATGCACATATGTGGCCACATAGGCATGTATGTTCTGACAAAGTATGTCCCCCCTTATATTAGCCCCTTAGGGGCTCATCTACTAAGCAGTGCTGCCTGTTAATGCAGCAGACGGCACATGTTATCCTGGCGTGTTAACAGATAATGCAGGGAAACTGCAGATAATACAATGATTTTTTCACTATCTGCAGGTCCCAAGCTAACTGAAGGAGGATTGGCCTAGTGGTTAGGACACTGTACCTCAGGTCGGAGGGCCAGGGGTTCAAGTCCCACCTGGGGGCAGCAATCTCAGGCTTGAGGGACTGGGGTTTCTAGTCCTATAGGCACTCCTTGTGGCCTTGGACAAGCCACTCAGTCCTTGGTTGCCTCAGGTACACATAGATTACAAGCACTTTGGGGATAAGGGAATGTATCCAGTAATTGCATAATGTAAACTGCTTTGATCGAAGGATAAGGCGGTATAGAAAACTAGCTAAACAAATAAACTGCTAGAGGATATGGGTGGAGAGTGGGCATATCTGCAACATGCAGTTACTGTGGACATATTCAGTGTGTGGTAACCAGTAAAGTTGCCTCAATGGGTGGGGCTAGCTGCATCTATGATGCTGCCGTGACGCACTCTGCAATTTCAGTGAGTTATATGCTGGAGAAATGCAGCGTACTCTCCCAACTGATAAAGCACCGAATGCTGCACTGTTAGCTGCAAAGTCTAACACACTTTAGTAAACAGGGCCTTTAGCGTCCCATGTACTTTAATTGTGCTTCTTTTATAGGCCTCCTCATTCCTCCCCTCCAGAGATGATCACATCCCCCTACAAACAGACTTCCCATTGATATTTGAATTTCCCTGCCACACTCTTTATGAGTTTGTTGTTACAATACCCAGCCACTTCTGACCCAAACATAAGGTGGGTGAGTATAAGACGTATCTTGCCTTACAGCTTTTTGTTTTAATATTTAAACATAAATGAATTATAAATGCATCTGAAAGATGTGTGAATAGATAATTGCCAAGGCTGAAGCCTGGGCCATCGGTGTCACAAGTTTTAAACTTGTGTCCATTCAAGCATTTTTGTGTCCGTTACCATGTGCCCACATGGGTGCGTATATTTTCCTATTTCATATCTGATAAAAATACAAATTCAACTCCTAGTCCAAAAGTTACAGAATTTATTGATATCAAAAACATTATATTTACTATTTATCTTAAGGAAACAGAAAACTGTTCTGCCCGATTACTGTATTTTATCTCACTGTTGCAAGCGGCTCTCTGTTATAATCACAGTTGCCCCCTTTTTAAAGTCCAAAAATTGCAGCTTTTTAAACTTTTTTTGGAATGCAGTTAAAAAAGAAACAAATATTTATCCGAATGTCTTAGAGCCATTAAAAACGAAGTCCCAACTCAAGTTGCTTCAGAGGATTTCACATTTCAGCTCCATTCAAATCACTAATCCAATGCATCAGCCCGGTGGTACCCCGAGATTGGAGATCCCCAGAAGCAATGCTCATGGTACGAAGCTCGAGTTGGGACTTGGATAAAGAAGGCGTGTAGGGGGACACTCAAAGGTATTTAGACAGTTTGCCCTGCAGGATATTCAGCAACACTTATACGGTTAGTGCCGCTGAATATATGCAGGTGCCACCGCTACATGCCACGATAGTAACCGGTTAGCACCAGGGCATGCCGTGGGCGTTCTGGGGGGCACGCATCGCTAACTAGACAGCAATGATATTGAGCCCTGCCCAGTTAGTGATATGTGGCAAAAGTCAGATGCCTAATCTTTGCCGCAAAAGCTAACTGGGCAGCGGCTGATTATCGCCACAGCCTGGTTAGCTATTTGGCAATCTGGGCAGCCTGAATATTCAATGCCAGAGTCCAGATATGACTTTAAAAGTGTTAGCCACCGGCGCTGAATATCGGGCCTTGGTTTTCAGCAACTCGCAGTCATTTACTTAAGAATTAGTCTCTTTTTTTAAAATTGCATCACAGAGCAAGCTTAAAAAAGGCTGTTTTGGACTTTTTAAAAGGGGGAACACTGATTGTAACAATGAGATAAATACTGTAATAGCGCTCAAGAGTTTTCTAAGGTCCATTTAAGATATAAAGTAAATGATAAAATATTTCTAATCACAATAAATTCTGCAGCTTTTCAAGGAGTCGAATTTGTATTTTTGGATTATATATACGAAGCAATAGCATTTACACTTGATTCGTATAGAATTCTATATCAACTGTGCCCATGGCTTCAGGTCTATGAACCTGATTCACTAAGATTTAAGGCATTTCACAAAGGACATCTTAGTGCAAACTGGGACGTCCAAGCCGGAACATCCAGAAAAACAAAAGGCACGTCCAGGCACAGTTTCACAAACGTGCACATGTTCAATATGGACTTCTGCAGGGACGTCTACACAGATGTTCCTAGTATAATATTTAATATCGGGGACGTCTATGAGACATGCAGCAATGGTGCAAATGCAAAACAAGTTTCCCCAAACACAGGCAACATAGCGAATACTAAGGATAGCGTAGTGCCGACTCCTCAACTTTCCAGAGGTTTTAGTGCGGAAACGAGCACTTTTCCCATGCCTATTTGCGCCTGGAGTAGATCTAAGTTTAGACATGGGTGCAGATCTCCCTGAAGGTTTATAAAGTCAATCAGAAATGTCTTTGTCCATAGCTCCATCCTGGACATGCCTTCATCACACCCCCTGACTATTTAGACTTCCCTGCAACGCAGACCTCTAAAGAACCCGATTCTGAAATTGCTCCAGGGACATCTCCATGATGTGGATGTTCATGTGCACGTTTGCAGCAGGGCCAGCCCCTCCATTGAGCAAGAATGTTGTTTGCACAGGGCCCCACGTTTCAGGGGGCCCCATGCAAACAACATTCTGCCCATCAGCCCAGGAAATCTTTAAAAGAAAAAACTAACTTGCTGCTGCTGCTGCCGCTGCCGCTCTGGCAGCGGCAGAATCAAGGGTCTCCCGCGGGGCTCCCACCCGCCCAACAGAGCCCTCCCACCTGTCCGGCAGAGCCCTCCCTCGATCACTCTCCTCGGCACAGCTTTCAGAGACGCGAAGGGGACTCTTTCCCTCTCGCGGCTCTGTTAAGCCTGCTGGGGCTGATGGGGGGGAGGGGGTTAGGACTGGTAATGGGCTGGGGGGGTCTAGGACTGGAAATGTGCTGATCGGGGGGTAAGACTGGTAATGGGCTATGGGGGTAGGACTGGAAATGGGCTCATGGAGGGTTAGGACTGGTAATGGGCTATGGGGGGTTAGGACTGGTAATGGGCTATGGGGGAGGCTAAGACTGGAAATGGGCTGATGGGGGGTTAGGACTGGAGGTGATCTGATGGGGGGTTAGGGCTGGTAATGGGCTATGGGGGGCTAGGACTGGAAATGGGCTGATGGGGGGCTAGGACTGGAAATGGGCTGCGGTAGGACTGGTAATGGGCTGGGGAGGGTCTAGGACTGGAAATGTGCTGATAGGGGGGTAGGACTGGTAATGGGCTATGGGGGGGTAGGACTGGAAATGGGCTGATGGGGGGTTAGGACTGGCAATGGGGGGGTAGGACTGGAAATGGGCTGATGGGGGGTTAGGACTGGCAATGGGGGAGCTAGGACTGGAAATGGGCTGATGGAGGGTTAGGACTGGAAATGGGCTGATGGGGGGGTTAGGACTGGAGGTGGGCTGAGGGGGGAGTTAGGACTGGTAATGGGCTATGGGGGAGGGCTAGGACTGGAAATGGGCCGATGGGGGGCTAGGACTGGAAATGGGCTGCGGGGGGTAGGACTGGCAAAGGGCTGATGGGGGGGTTAGGACTGGTAATGGGCTATGGGGGGTTAGGACTGGTAATAGGCTATGGAAGGAGGCTAGGACTGGAAATGGGCTGATGGGGGGGTTAGTACTGGTAATGGGCTATGGGGGGCTAGGACTGGAAATGGGCTGATGGGGGGGATAGGACTAGAAATGGGCTATGGGGGGCTAAGACTGGAAATGGGCTGATGGGGGGCTAGGACTGGAAATAGGCTGATGGAGGTGCTAGGATAGGACTGGAAATGGGCTGTTGGGGGGTGCTGAGATTGGAAATGGGCTGTGAGGGGAGGGAGCTAGGATTGGAAATGGGCTGATGGGGGGGTTAGGACTGGTAATGGGCTATGGGGGAGCCAAGACTGAAAATGGAGTGATGGGGGGTTAGGACTGGAAGTGGGCTGATGGGGGGGATTAGGACTGGTAATGGGCTATGGGGGGGGGGCTAGGACTGGTAATGGGCTGAGTGGAAGTGGGGACTTGAACTGCAAATAGCTGATGGGGATGAGGATGGGGACGGGGGCTTGGAATGGAAATGGGCTGCAAATAGCTGATGGGGAGGGGGGCTTGGAATGGAAATGGGCTGTGAGGGGGGAGCTAGGACTAGAAATGGGCTGAGTGGAGGGAAGCTAGGACAGGAAATGGACTGATGGAGGTGCTAGGATAGGACTGGAAATGGGCTGTTGGGGGGTGCTAAGATTGGAAATGAGCTGTGGTGGGGGCTTGGAATGAAATGGACTCATGGAGGGGCTAGAACTGGAAGTAGACTCATTGGGGGCTTGGATTGGAAATGGGCTGAGTGGAGGGGAGCTAGAATTTGACATGGGCTGATGGTGGGGCTAGGAAAGGACTCGAAATCGGCTGATGGGGGCTGGGATTGGAAATGAGCTGATGGAGGGACTAGGATAGGACTGGAAATAGATGGAGGAGCTAGGACTGGAAATGGGCTGATGGTGGGGCTAGGATAGGACTAGAAATGGGCTGATGGGGGGCTAGGACTGGAAATGGGCTGATGCGGGGACTAGAAGGTTGCGGATGCTGGGTGGGGCTGGAACTAGAAGGGAGCTGATGTTGGGGGAGGATTAGAATGGGATGGGGCTGGGAGAGTGAAATGGAGAGGGGAAAAATATTTTGTGTGGGAGGGAAGAAAAATCTTCAATTGGCCGGGTATTGGGAGAGTAAGTGGGGATTGAGGATGGAGGGGTAAAATTTGAGTGGATGAAATAGGAATGAGGAAAGAGCAAAAGGAGAAAGATTAGTATGTTAAAGCAGATGTAGAGAGAGATTGGGAAAAAACTAGAAGAGAGAAGAAAGGACAAATGGACAGCAGATGATGGAGAGTTAGCAGAAGACACAAAGAAACCAGAAGAAAGTGGCCGGAGCAATTGCAACTGAAAAAAAATGCACAAAAGGTAGAAAAATATCTCTTTATTTTGAATTTATTAACTGGAATGTGTCAGCTCTGGGAAATGTGAATCATTAACATCTGTGCTTTATTTAATACAAGAGGAAATGTATTTATAGTTTTATTTCTACAGTGTTGTTGTCCATTCCAAGTCTGGCTTTTCGGGTTCCCAGTTTAATTATTGTCTTCCTGTTTCTAAATTGTGATTCCTTGTTTGGTGATGGTCTATGCTCTGCATGTGTAACTGAGCTGAGGTATTCTGTTTATGTAATTCCTATTTGACATTGCCACTTGTTCTCTTTCCCCAGTAGGTCATGTATTGTTGTTCTCTGAAATGTATTGGTTTAATATTTGCAGTGTTGCCTTTTGATAGGTAGGGTATGGTGCTTTGTGAGTCTTGGTAATGCTGTCAGGATACGGCGGGTTTGCTATGGGTTCTAAATGGGCAGTGTTTGTAGTAGTTCCTAATGTGCCTGGCGGTTGGCACTGGATTATAGTAATGTAGAAATCTTTTAGTCTTTCTTTATCCATGCGCTCATTAAGAGGCATGTTTATTAAAGTTAGTATCTGGTAACACTATGCAAATATTTATGCAAATGAGGTCCCTTATGCAAATGAGCCCCGCACCGAGTCTCCGCACATGTCCCCGCACCCCCCTTGGGCCGCCCCTGGTTTGCAGACGTCCAAATAATGTCTAAGCCATGTAACAGGGACTCCTTTGTCTCTACAGATACAAAATGGGAGGAGCCCTAAAGAGTGGTACGACTTTGCACTTACCATGCATTTTGAGTAAACATTAACACGCCTTAAGTGAAACAGTTGTCAATTAACTGTAGGGTGCATGCTCAGAATGAACCCAGCGGTCAGTGCTTTGAAACGTACCCTAATGTGCAGCAGTGGCATTTGCACTTAACATGGGTACAATACGTATAACATCCTCCATAACAACCATAATACGCTCACCACATCTGCTCCTGCTGTCTCAAAGGTGAGGTATATCAAGCACAATAAAGCAAACATAACCAGCCCATTACCCGTCCTATTACATGATGAGCAATTAATCCAGGAATTAGTGAATGGTAGCTGTCATGCTTGTGCAGTAACAGTTACCACAGCCGCATGCTGATAGCACTAGCTAGAACAAGCGTTAATTGTTTAGCGGGCTTTTGTAAAAGGACCCCATAGTGAATCAGGCCCTATGTGTCTCTATCCCACCTCAAACATAACCTTCTCCCTATTCATTTTTGATTCTACTCTACAATTGCTTTCCCCTAAGCAACATTTTATACTATTTAAATATGTACATGAATTGAAGTAATATGTTCATGCTTTGTAAATCAAAGATTTTGAACAGAGACTAAAGGAGTTCTATGTGCCCCACGCTGTCCAGTCATAAAGATACTTTTTGCAGTTCATGAAGCCAAGTGACTTATTGTAAAAGTAGTTTTGAGTGAGAGACATGGGGATAATCATCACAAATGCTAAATAAAATTTGGGAAGAAAGGAGGTGAGGTGGAAGAACCTAAGTATCATCTGTAACGGAAGAAGAGGTCATTACGGGTCATCTCTAATTTACCTGTCTAGGACGTCCATGTAATAAACGGCATGAATTACTGCACAGCAGTAGGTTCTGCTTTTGCACTGAGTTATTGGGCACTCCGATAACTTACAATCTCATGGTGATCATAATGCATTTTAAATAAATTGTGCAAACCAAGAAATAAACTACTGGGTAAATCTTAGCGCAATTAGTGGTGAAAATGGATTTACTTCTAATGCAAAAAACTGTTCTAATGATTAGGGCAGTTTATTACTTCCCTAACTGATGTCGATGAAGGAAGAAAACACCATGGGATGTTTCCCTAGGATCACGTAATTGCTATTGGTCCATGAGATGCCTCAGCTTTAGGAGACTTCTGGTCAAGGGCTTCCTACGGTGGGGGCTTAAACCCAAGGATTCCCAGACCTGAGAATCTCCATAAAAGGTGGATGTCTCTCTTTCTTTATAGAAACATACAAACATAGAAAAATGACGACAGAAAGAGATCACATGGCCTATCTAGTCTGGCCTTCCATATCAACAACTACAACAATCCCCTTTTTTCCTTTAGAGTTACATAGTAACATAGTAGATGATGTCAGATAAAGACCAGCATGGTCCATCTAGTCTGTCCAGCAAGATGGCAAGAGTAGGTGCAGGCCACCCCTCCCCATGTCTTTGTTTAGGGGTGAACCCACCACTCCACATAGGACACCCCTATTTGTTGAGACATTAGATGGTTCAGAAGTTATATGTTTCAGTTTATTTTGTTTTTATCCTGTTGCTGTAAAGGGATCCACTGTGTTTGTCCCATGCCGTTTTGAATTCCGTCAATGTGTTTGGCCCCACCACTTCCATCGGGAAGGCATTCCAAGCATCTACCACCCTTTCAGTGAAAAAACATTTCCTGACATTGCCTTTCAATTTACCACCTTGCAGCTTCATGTTATGCCCTCTAGTTCTACAGCTTCCCCGTCTTTGGAAGAGGTTTGTTTGTTCATCATTTCTCTTTAAGTATTTAAAGATCTGAATCATATCTCCCCTGTTCATCTTCTCCTCCAAAGTGTACATATTTAGGTCTTCAAGTCTCTTCTCATAAGGCTTCTGACGTAGGTTCCAAATCATTTTGGTCGCCTTCCTCTGAACAGTTTCCAGTCTTTTTACATCTTTTGCAAGATACGGTCTCTAAAACTGAATGCAGTATTCCAAGTGAGGCCTCACCAGTGACTTGTACAGTGGCATAAGTACCTCTTTCCTTTCTGCTGGTAATCCCTCTTTGTATGCAGCCCAACATCCTCCTGGCTTTTGCCACCGCCTTGTCGCACTGTTTTGCCACCTTGAGATCATCAGAGATAATCACACCCAGGTCTTTCTCCTGAACCGTGCACACCAACCTCTCGCCCCTATCACATACATTTCCCTTGGATTTCTGCTACCCAAATGCATGACACTGCACTTTTTTGCATTAAATCATAGTTGCCAAGCATTAGACCATTCTTCCAGCTTTTGTAGATCTTTCTTCATGTTTACCACTCCCTCGGGGGAGTCCACTCTGTTGCAAATTTTTGTGTCATCTGCAAAAAGACAGACTTTGCCATTCAGTCCTTCAGCAATATCACTCACAAATGAATTGAACAGTGCTGGGCCCAGGACCAAACCCTGGGGCACCCCGCTAATCATCTTCCTTTCATCCGAGTGAGCTCCATGTACCATCACCTTCTGTGGTCTGTCAGTCAACCAATTTCTAATCCAGTTTACCATCTTGGGACCCATCCCCAAGCTACTGAGTTTATTGACAAGTCTCCTATGAGGAACAGTATCAAAGGCTTTGCTGAAATCCAGGTAGATGAAATCCATCGCATGCCCCTGATCTAGTTCCTTGGTCACCCAGTCGAAGTACTCAATCAGATTTGTTTGGCAAGACCGTCCTTCGGTAAAACCATGTTGCCTCGGATCTTGCAACCTGTTGGTTTTGAGAAAGTTCACTAGTAGCAGTCATCTATCGCTCACCCAACAAATCCAAATAGACTTTCCTTACCGACTTCCACTCCTGGCTTTCCATCTTTCTGGAGCCCTCCTCCCCCACTCTTATTCTTGGTGACTTTAACATTCACGTCGATAACCCCTCCGATCCCCATGCTTTAAAGTTCCTCGCCCTCACCTCCTCATTTAACCTCCAACTTTGCTCCATGGCCCACACCCACCTGCACGGCCATTGCCTTGACCTGATACTCTTCTCTAACTCTTCTCCCTCTAACTTCCCCAACTCAATCCTTCCCTCACATGACCATCACTTTCTAACTTTAATCTTCAGCTCCTGCTGTCTCAACCTCATCCTATCTCCTCTCACCTATTTAGAAACCTTCATAATATTGATCCCTTAACTCTCTCCTCCACCATTTCCCCATCTCTTTCCTTCATCATGTCCTCCAAGTCCGTCGATGAGGCAGTATCCTCCTATAATGCTGCACTATCCTTGGCTCTTGACACTCTGGCCCCACCCACCCCACATCTTGTTAGAAGCTCTGCCCCCCAGCCCTGGTTTTCATCCACAACCCACTATTTACGCACCTGTGCCCGTTCTGCGGAACGTGTTTGGACCAAATTGCGCTCCCCAGAAGACCTTCTGCACTTCAAATTCATCCCTGGCTCCTTCCAATCAGCTATAGGACTTGCCAAACAAAATTACTCCGATCCTCGCCAACTCTTCAATACCCTAAATTCTCTCCTCAAGGTGCCCCCGCCCTCCCTCTCTGCTCAAATCCTAGCCGACTACTTCCCTGACAAAATCCATAAGATTATCCTCTAATTCCCACCTCCCGCATCTTCCTCCCCCCTCCTCAACTCCCCCAATCCATACTCTCCTCCTCCAAACCCACCACCTGTCCTTCTGACCCTATCCCCACCCATCTCCTACATCCCATTTCCTCCACCATTGTCTCCTCCATCTCCTATATCCTCAACCTTTCACTCTCTACTGCAACTGTCCCCGTTGATTTAAAACACGCTGTTGTCACACCTCTCCTCAAGAAACCCTCACTTGACTCCACCTGTCCTTCTAACTATCGACCCATCTCCCTCCTTCCTTTCATATCTAAACTACTAGAATGAGCAATCCACCACCGCTGCCTCGACTTCCTCACTTCCCAGGCCCTCCTGGACCCACTACAATCTGGCTTCCGTCACCTACACTCCACTGAAATGACTCTTACAAAAGTCTTCAATGACTTGTTCCTCGCCAAGTCTAAGGGCCTCTACTCTGTCCTCATCCTTCTCGACCTCTCTGCTGCCTTTGACACTGTTGACCACAATCTTCTCCTCACCACCCTCTCCTCGCTCGGTTTCAAGGGCTCCATTTTATCCTGGTTCTCCTCCTACCTCTCCCATCATTCCTTTAGTGTATGCTCTAGCGCAGGGGTTCTCAACCCAGTTCTTGGGACCACCTAGCCAGTCGGGATTTCAGGATAACCACAATGAATATGCATGGGAGACATTTGCATATAATGGAGGCAGTGTATGCAAATCTCTCTCATACATATTCATTGTGGTTATCCTGAAAACCCGACTGGCTAGGTGGGTCCCGAGGACAGGGTTGAGAACCCCTGCTCTAGCGGCGCCTCCTCCTCTCCCACCCCATTCCATGTCGGTGTACCCCAGGGATCTGTCTTGGGCCCCCTCCTTTTCTCTCTCTATACCCAATCCCTTGACGTGCTTATCTCCTCCCATGGATTTCAATACCAGCTCTATGCCGATGACTCCAAAATCTACCTCTCTACACCCAATATCTCTCCAGAAATCCAGACCAAGATCTCTGCCTGCCTCTCTGACATCGCTGCCTGGATGTCCCATCGCCGCATGAAACTGAACATGGCCAAGACTGAACTCCTCATCTTTCCCCAAACTCCTCCCCTTCTCTTTCCCCTTTCTCAGTCTCCGTGGATGGATCCACGATCCTCCCTGTTCCCTCAGCCCGCAATCTGGGGGATATCTTTGACACCTCTCTCTCTCCTTTTCCACTCATATCCAACTCGTAGCGAAGACCTGCCGCTTCTTTCTCTACAACATCAGCAAAATCTGCCCCTTCCTGTCTGAACACACTACCAAAACGCTTGTCCACTCCTTAATCTCCTCTCGCCTCAACTATTGCAACAAACTCCTTGCTGGTCTCCCCACGAGCCATCTCTTCCCCCTTCAATCCATACAAAATTATGTTGCTCGACTAATCTTCCGCCTGTCTTTGCCATGCCCACATCACTCCTCAAGTCGCTTCACTGGCTCCCCATCCAAGCCCGCGTCCAATTCAAACTCCTCCTGCTGGCCTATAAATGTATTCACTCTACAGCCCCTCATTACCTCTCATCTCTTATCTCTCCCTACATCCCCACTCGGCAACTTTGCTCCACTAACAAACTACTTCTTTCTAGGCCTTTCAATCGCACTGCTAACTCCCGACTTTGTTCCTTTCACCTCGATACACCCCACGCCTGGAACAGTTTACCTATGTCTATACGCCAAGCACCCTCTCTGGTCCTCTTCAAATCCAAGTTAAAGACCCACCTCTTCACTATCGCAGGTTAAAGACCCACCTCTTCACTATCGCATTCAGATCCTGACTTCTATCCGTCATCTTAACCTAACCCTCACCTCATGACTGAAATGACCGAACACACTATCAAAACGCTTTTAGTGTGTAAAAACCATATTGTACTTTGCACTGATTGAATAATGCTCTGTATTGTTGTAACTAGATTGTAAGCTCGGACGAGCAAGCCTCTGACGAGCAGGGACTATCTCTTGTATGTACGTCTGTACAGCGTAAGTGTTGAATAGTAGTAGTAGTAGTAGTAGTAGTAGTAGTAGTAGACTTGTGCCATAACAACGTAGAATAGCAATAATGCAATAAAGAGTGGCATTTTAGAAAGGACATCAAAGTGCAATCTGAGATGTCTAGGGCAAAACTGGCAGGAAAATGCCAGGGACATCTATATTTTGGCCTGATTATAGAAATGTAGATGCCCCCGACATGGGCATCAGTGCTGGCATCCACGTAGATGTCCCCGCTACAAAACCTGGGGTGGGAATGTCTAGCTCGTGCTAATTTGCATACAGGGATGTCTGTCAACGTGGTAAAATGAAAACAAGAGCTCTCATATCCCATCACTGTTCATTGTCAACATGGAAAATATAGGGGGTATGAATGTACCTCCTCCTCCGCACCATCCAGATGTTTGACTGGCAAAATAAGTACGTTTTCAGCGCCTATTCGTGCCTGTAGCAGGAATTAACTTGGATATGGCTCAGGACATGCAAGACATTTCTGAAATCAGGCAAGGATTTCAAAGTTCTTTGGAATACTCCAGACTTCCAAAGCATTAATAGAGCTTCTAAAATAACCCCCGAAATACAGTTATGTTTAAAAAATATCTAGTATGGTTTCGTAGGTATCTGACACAAAGATTGGGAAAAATACTTTTGACAAAATGAAATTCAGGAAAGACAATGGAGAATCTTTTTACATGAGAAATAGTAAAATGCTACAACACTTCACCATACACAGTTTAGATTCTAAGGATTCCTTTTGTTCACATGCTTGTGTAAAGGGTTAAGTTGCGCAACTGTGTTGACCATTTCTGCACTTATGTATACAAACAGGTACAGTAATAAAACCAATGGTGTAAAAGTATGGAAATATTATCAAAACCATAATGAAAATATCACTGTTCACAGGCTTTCATACAAACCCTCACTTGGATCACTGGAAGCAGTCATATCATCGATCAGGTGTCTGCAATGTTTTCACAATGATTACTAGAGGCTATGAATGAAACATTCGCTACAATCACGGTTAAAACACTGCATACCCTTCTGGTGTTTAAAGTGATTTTTTTCTATGATAGGCTCTGAGCAGTGACATCGAATTGATTCTTTCCATAGTTTTATATCATTCATTTAATTAAGGTGAATTAATTGGGTTTGGGTTGATTGGTTTGCTTCTTAATGAAACCTGATATTTAACAAGACGTAATCATGAAAAATAGAAAACTAGCATTGAAAACAGAGTCCCATGGGAAGTCTCTTAAAAAATTCTAATACTTGGTTCAAGTCTAAAAATACTCTAATACAGAGTTCTTCATTGTGAGGCCCAGAGGTCAATGGCAGCTCCCATTGACCCTACTTACTGGTGCCTCCCCTCAACTCTCTTCTTCCAATACACACTCTCTCTCTCCTTCTCTAGGAGCTTGGAGCAGGCGTTACCTCTGGAATTGCTATTCTGTTTTCCTCCAGCACTACACAGCTCCTAGTGAAGCCACACAGTGGCCAGTCTCCCACACTATTTTCTCAAGGCTGTAGAAACAGTGACAGATTTCAGACAACAAATGACTCATGTTCACTAATTGCTGCGTGGTGACAGAAGGCAGGAAAGCACACCCAGGCAAGTGACATCCATGCCTAGGCCATGTTCCCTGCTCTTTCCTCCTTCCCCTACTGCCCCCACCCTTTCTCCCCCCCCCCCATTTGCCCTTCCCCATGTCCCCTTGGTTAAGTCATCCCTCACTGCTGCCAGAATGCACAGACAACTGGTTTTGCCACAAAAATTTAGAGTTTATTGGATAATGTTGGCCACAGCATAACCTTAAACGAACATATAATCAAAATTCACAGTGTACAATTCTCAAACATATATACAACATTAAACTGCCCTAAACCTCTCTGGCACTTATCCTCGAGATGCGCAGCCTGTACTTGCCCAAGGGAGGTGCTGTCAAAGCCCGCTGCTTGACCTGAAAACACTTCTTAACCATTGCTGTCACATTAACCATTGCTGATACACATTATCCATAATATGCTGTATGGAGCAGCATGCTGTTAAAGCGTCCACTGTACCCCCAGTCGCAGCAGAGTCCTCCTTCTCTATTTCTGACCCAGCCCATCAAAGGTTGGGATTGCTACATACATACTTATTATATGGCAATGAGGTGTCTCCCTCCCTCCCCCCACAGTCAAAGTGTGGGGAGACACATTACCCGCTGATCCTGATGTGAATCCTTCAACCCTGTCAGGGGAGGACAATTTCCTTACAGCCACTCCCCCTATACTCAACTGTACGGCTGTGCACTCAGTCTGATGGCCCTTAACTTCTGGCCACACCCCACTGAAAGTGACTCCTCGCTTGTCGGGGGGCCCCACCAGAAACTCGGCTGTGGCCAACAGCATTTCTACTATGTCCTGGGCCACGCACAGGAAAACATCCATGCTGATATCTGATAGGTGTATGCCAGCTGTGCAACACAGGCCAGGGCAACTTACATCGATGAGGTCATGCCTAAAGCAACTCCCCCCCCCCCTTGACTGCCCCCATGAAGCAAGTCAACCATCCGTTCCTCTTTCGTCTCATTTTCTCCACTGCCCAGTGTAACTTTTTTGCCTTTTCAGATCCTCCGTGGTACGATATGGGACCACACCACCCGAGTCCCAGAGAAAACGTTGGCCAGCTGCATCTTCCAGTTAATTCAACACTGGGGGTATTGGCCAATCGTTCCCCCTCCAGATGCACCAAGGCTCCTGGTCACTCTCCTTCTGTGCATAAGGGATGGAAGAGATGGAACCAGCAGGTTCCATATCATTCCCCGTAACCCCATCCCAACGTTTGACACCTCTGCCTGATTCAGGCCCAAATTAAAGCCCTGCGGTCTGCTCTGGGTTCTCCTATGTACCCAGTGGATGTATGGATGACCTTACAACCACATTTCCCGAGGAGTTGCACCTAGGGCAAACCATTGAGAGAAGAACACAAGAAAGGTCAAGTTAGTCACAGCAACATTCATCAATCCTTAGCTTCCAGGCAAACGTACAGGTTATAATGGTCAGAAAGACACCCGCCCACAGGCATGATTTGTTCCCTTGTCATGCCAAGCTCAGCTGCATTGTAGTCACCCCAATGTGGAAGTAAGGAATGCTGTAATAGCCAACCTCAAGGTCCGCCGTTGTGATGACAGGCTTCCACACCCTGGCGAACTGGAAGTGAGACAGAGGTGCTCCACCATATCAACCAACATTGCTCGCTTCCCATCGGGCATAATCATTTGCAATCCTCAAAATACCACACCGGACACATGCGATCTCCTGGCAGGGGTGATCATGACAATTTGCCCCCCCCCCCTTTCGTGGGGTCTGTCTTAGAGCTACAGGTCTGCGGTCAGGCATGTGGCGATGCTCAGCTGACCATCCCTTCATTATCCTTGCAATGACAAAATCCATCAAGGGCTCCGTACTCCCATTGCTTTGGCAAAATGGGTGATGGCAGTTAAGCATGTTCTTATCGTGGATTTACTCCTGCCCCTGTCCCTGCAGCAGAATATCCAGTGAAGAATGGTGCTGGCCTTAAAGCATTCACCCTCCCTGATGCCATCCTGCACAAAAAAGTCCCGGAAGTGATCCCAGACCTTCAGGTATGTCAGCCTGGTACATTCTGCCAGGAAACCCATCAAGAGGCTCCAAACTTTGGCAGGCCCAATGTCCAGACTGCCTCTGGAATGGATGTCTTGACTGCATCTGCCCCAGGAGCACTCTTTAAATGAGAAAGGGCATTGGCAATCATTTTATGGAACTAGGAACATGAGGTCGAAAGCAGTTCTCCTACCCTGAGCGTCCCAGAGAACACTAAGGAAAAGGCGCATCTGAAAAGATGGGTCTCAAAGGTGTCCTAGCAGACCACCATCCTTGATGGTGAGCAGCTTCCTTAACACCTTGTGGGCAATCGGGCGCCTGTGGTCTGGAGTGCAGCAATGGTCAGCCATCCCGCCCATCATCCTTTAGCAATGACAAAATCGGCTGAAGGGCTCTTTTTCCCCATTGCCCAGGCGAAGAAAGCGACTGCCACTAAGCACATCTGTACCGCAGATTTCATCATACCATTGACCTTGCATGATAGAATCTACTGGAGAGTGGAGCCCATCATGCATTTTGATAACTGTCCCTGATCCTGTTAAGGTTACAGAACTCACAGAAATGCTCCCAGGCTTCCAAAATATTTCCAGCTGGTGCATTCGGCCAAAGAAACCCATCAATAGCCCCCACACTTCGACGGGACAAACGCCCAGACTGCTGCTGGAATGGACATTCTGATGGCACAGAATAATGAGAAAGGGCATCAGCAATGTTATTGTAGAATCCCATAATATGCTCTGCACCTTAAAGGTGATATTATGCAGAATGCAGAGCATAACAATTTCCCAGGGCAGCACCACCACCTCTAGCATTCTGGCATACAACTCGTGTACTGCTTGGACCACTGCCAAATTATCGGTGTGGAATGTAATCACCCTGTTAGCCAATTAAGGGACCCAGATAGACAGGACTGCCATCATGGGGAATAACTCCAGGGATGTAATATCCTTGTTAACGCCAAAGGAGTGCCACTCACACGGCCAAGACTCTGAGCCTCAGGATCCACAGAAGTATATCCCAAAACCGGTCCCCCCCCCCCCCGACACATCCGTGAACAATTCCAGGTTGCAGTTTCAACAAGGGGAGTCTTGCAAGAAGGCTAAGCCATTGAAGGCCTTCAGGAAATAATCCCGACTTGTAAGTCTTCGCATATGCTCTTATCAACCATGATGCGGTGGTGCCTCTGCTTGACTCCCCCTTGTCACAAGAGCCAGTCTATGACAAAAAACTCACCCCATCGGGATCACCATACAGATGAAACTGAGCATAGATTGAAACTGCTCTAATTTAGCTTTCTGCTCTAATCTAGTTTTTCGCAAGCCTCTCATTTGCCCAAATGTGGTTTTTAATTTCTCCAATTTATCCCTGGACAGTCTACACTTGGGCTTGAATATCTAACTCATTTCTGAGGAATGTGTCCTGCAGGTCCCATGGTCTTTTCTGCCAACAGAGGTACTCCAAACTGCTATGCGATGGGCTCACAGGAATCCAAGATCCTTTTGCACTCCTTGAACCCGGCCCCCACAGGAAATCATCTAGGTAATGAACAGTTGAGCCAGGCCTGGCTAATTCTTTGACTGGCCAAGCAGGAATGAACTGAACTGCTCAAAATATGCACAGGAATTAAGCAGCCCATGGACATACATTTGTTATAGCAATCTTCGCCCTCGAAGGTGAAAACAGAGTAGATGAAAAAGACTCTGGATGCACCGGGAGTAGTCAGAATGCCAACTCTATCTCTGCCTTATCCAGTTGTGCCTGTGGCCCAAATTCCAAATGATTGCTATGTCCTGGCTGATAGACGCATATTCCACAGAACACAAAGAAGGTTTGATATGGTCATCAACCGACTCGCCCGCAGGACAGAACAGGCTGTGTATCAAATGGAATTTGCCCAGCTCCTTCTTTGCCACTATTCCCTACGGGGACAAGACCAGACCCAGGAAGGAGGAGGTCCCAGCAGTGACCCGCCACCCTCACAAGATGTTTTCCTTGGCAATTTTTTTATTTTTTTTGCACCACCTGAAGGTGCTGAAGGAAGGAAGGGGAATTGCGTATAGTGTGCAAGGAAGTGGGGGCAGAGGATATAATAGGGAAACCTTCTGCAAAGCCATCTGATAATAATGCGTGCCCAGTCCTGGTGAGGGTAAGGCCATGGCTACAGATGCATGCTCTCAAGCCTGATGTGCGAGGGAGCCATGTTCTTTGCTGTGTCATTGGGGCAGTGGCTTAAAAGGCTTTCCCTTACTGGTGGATCTACACATGGAAGTTGAGAAGGCTAGTTCCACAGATCGAACAGGCATGCCGGGACTTACATGAGGTCCATGTGAGTTGCTGGTAGTTCCATGTGAAGCTGCTGGTATTATACTGGAGGCAGTATCGCCACCCTGGTGCCAGTCCTGAATTTGCCTGTCTGGTCGCTGGATCTTAGAAAGGATATAGAAAAAGTACAGAGAAGAGACACCAAAATGGTAAAGGAGATGGAAGGATACCCCTATGGGGAAAGACTTAAATGGTTAGGGTTCTTCAACTTGGGAAAAGAGAAGGCTGAGGGGAGATATGATAGAGGTCTATAAATTAATGAATGGAGTGGAATGGGACAATGCAGATTGGTTGTTATGGCATCTAAAAGTAAAAAGACTAGAGGACACGTAATGAAGCCACAATGTAACCCATTTAAGACTAATAATAGAGAAACATTTTACCTGCAATGCATAATCAAACACTGGAATCGTTTACCAGAGGATGTAGTATAAGTTGTTAGAGTATCTCAGTTTAAAAAAAAACAGTTTGAGAAGATCCACAAGCCATAATTAAAGAGGATCTGGGAAATCCACTGCTTAACCCTTGATGAGCATAGTGGAACCTGGGGCTTCGGGAAACGGCCAGGTACTTGTGACCTGGATTGGCCACTGTTGGACACAGGATTCTGGGCATGATGGACTCTGGTCTGACCCAGTATGGCATTTCTTAAGTAACTTATAACCTGTAAAGCAAACAGAACTGTTTTGCTTTTTTGTTTTTAAATCGACAATTAAACCCAAGATCTTGCCGCTTTCCAAACTTTAAGTCACCAAATGATCACTGTCTGCCATCAGCTTTCCCTCTAAAACAGCTGCAAAATCCAAATCCCTCATCTGGTCCCAAATGGGTTACCTATTACACAGGTACACTACCAAAACACTGCCTCCAGTTTTGCAACTGATTACTATAGATTTTGGGGTGCTGAATCCAGGAAAAATAGTCAAAATGTTCCATCACGTCACGTTTTCTTGCAAAATTAGATTTCTTACCCATATAAGGAATGTTCACATAATTTCTTTTTAGCCGACTGCAGTTTATTTTCTTGGCCCAAAATAGAGGTTGTAATGGTTAACTAACTAGAAACACTCCCTCATGATATTTTAGAGTGTTTTGTATTCATTTTATACATTAACAGGACAATTGGGAGGCGGGGGGCTAAATCCAGTACTCGCGCTGGCGCATGTTCTTTCCTGTTCGCCTCGCCTCGTTCGCTCGCTCAAACACGGTGGTTGTGACATGAACGTTCCTGTCAAATTTCAGTTTCTTGCAAGTTCATTATTACCTTTTGTTTGCTCAGTCGTAATCCAGCTTTATTCCGAAGTGGTTCACTACAGTTGTAGTTTGCAGTGCTGTGTATTTGTGATGGCTCACAGAGCCAGAGGTTGCGTCAACTCTCCGGACAGTTTTTGTTTTATTTGTGGGGAATATACCGTGAAAAAGCGGCAGAGGAACATTTCTGCATTTATTAAAAAAGTATATTTCGCCTATTTCGGTTTGAATTTAGGCGATCAAGACAAACCGTGGGCTCCTCACAAAGTGTGCAAGACATGTGAGGAAGATCTACGCTTATGGATGAAAGGTAAAAAACAAGCATTTCGTTTCGGAATACCTATGATGTGGCGTGAACAAAGAGACCACAGCAGTGACTGCTATTTTTGCTCTTGCATTGTGAAGGGATACAACTTAAAAAATAAGAACGTAATAAGTTACCCCAACCTTCCCTCAGCAATTAGGCCTATGCCTCATAGCAACGAAGTACCTGTGCCTGAACCACCAAAATCTTTGGATCATATTTGTGTGGACGGTTCTGATCATGATGAGACTCATCAGATGGCTTTTCCCGATGAGTCCAGTACTTCCGAGTTTGAAACTGAACCAGATCCGAAACCTGAACTTTTCTCTCAAGCTGAATTGAATGATTTAGTCCGGGATTTAGGACTCCCAAAAGATGCTGCCCAACTGCTAGGTTCTCGGCTTAAACAGAAAAATCTATTGTCACCAGGAACAACTTTTTATTGGTACCGCAACCGCGAGACACAATTTTTGAAGTATTTCAGCAAAGAGGAAGATTTGGTATTTTGCAACGATATATACGGAGTGATGGAAAGGTTTAAACAAGTATGATCCTGCTGAATGGCGGCTGTTCATTGATTCGTCAAAAGACAGCATAAAAGGTGTTCTTCTTCATAATGGCAACACATTTGCTTCAGTTCCTATTGCTCACTCTGTTATTCTCCAAGAAAAATACGAGAATTTGGCCCTGATTCTTCAGAAGATTCGTTATGATGAGCATAAGTGGATGATTTGTGGAGACTTTAAAATTCTATCCATGCTATTAGGGCAGCAATCCGGTTTCACCAAATATCCCTGCTTCCTTTGCTTGTGGGATAGCTGGGCCCGCGACCTACACTGGGGGAAAAAAGACTGGCCAATTTGGGAGTATTTGAGACCCGGTGAGAAAAATGTTCTTCATGAGAGCTTGGTACCTCGTGATAAAATTCTATTACCACCTCTCCACATTAAGTTGGGTCTCATTAAGCAATTCATCAAGTCCCTTCCAAAAGATGGTGAGTGCTTTCGGTACCTTTGCTCAAAGTTCCCCCGACTTTCTGAAGCAAAGCTAAAGGAAGGAGTGTTTGTTGGCCCTGATATAAGGAAACTCATTTCAGATGGAGCATTCGCTGAAACAATGTCTGAGAAGGAAAAAGAAGCCTGGGATTCCTTCAAGGATGTTGTTCTCAAATTCTTGGGGAACAGGCGGGATGAGAACTATAAGGATATTGTTGCCAGGATGCTCAATGCCTTCAAAGAACAAGGCTGTAACATGAGCCTGAAAGTCCATTTCTTGCACTCCCATGTGAACTACTTTCCCGAAAACTTGGGGGCGTACAGTGAAGAACAAGGTGAAAGGTTTCACCAGGACATCAAGGACGCAGAGAGAAGGTACCAAGGAAGATGGAACATCACTATGATGGCTGATTTCTGCTGGTTGCTGCTGCGGGAAACCCCAGATGAAAAATACGCCAAGCAGCGCACCAAGAGAAGCATTCGGGGGAAGGAGAAACGGGCCCACCAGGAGATTGATTGACCCAAGAATGACTTTAAAATCTAAACTGTGTTGACAAATATCGTGTTTTTACTAAACTTTGAAATAAAAATTTGCTAGTTATTACCACAGTGTCGGATCTCATTTATTAGAATTTTATTTTCACACCATCGGGTGTTTGTCTTCATGTATTGCAATGGTGCGGTTTGCGTTTTCTATTCTTACATACATACCTGTACAACATTTTTTGCACATTTCTTTGCTTTGCTTTGTGTCTAACCTCGCTCTTATATGCTCAATGTTTGTGCACATGTATGTGGCTGTTTTAAGTGCAGACAATTTTGCTACCATCACAGTGTGTTTTGTTGACATTACTCTATTCTTATGTGCTGCCTTGTTACAATTTTCTTTATTCTTATTTGAATAACTACTAAACAATTAGTATAAAGAATTCATCCAAGAAACTTTTATCTCGATCGCACTCAATCTGAAACGTTCACCTCAAACTGCTAACCCAATGTAGCAAAAAATCTGTACGTGATGGAGCAAATTGGTTACCAGATTTGGATTCAGCGCACCAAAAAACGTAAAAATCAATCGAAACATTAGAGGCAGTTTAAAAAAATGTTTTAAATAATTATCCATCTGGGCCCAGGAGTCCTGCCATTAATCTGTTGCCCACCAGCACTATACATATATACCCCCAGCAGGCCCACTTGATAAAATGTGAAGGTCCCTTGCAATGATATGAACTGCCCTATAGATACATGATCCATAACTAGGTCTCAAGCCTGTGACCCTCCAGTCATATGCACACTCCCTCAATGTGCTGAGCCACAGTACTGACATGTCATTACAGCCAACGGAGAGTAGTATTACACCAAACCATTGGTAGAGAATTTTTTTTTAATTAACCTATCCCAGAATGCAGTAATATGAACATGCATAAACAAGACAGGATCTGAAATCTTTCTGCAGAAGTAAGTCCACAGGGCAGCTCTGGGCTCAGTTAAATTATTTAGTCTAATTTTAAAAGAAGATTCCTATTGAAATGGATGGGAAGGAGTCATGAGAAAAGGAAACTAGGCTCGAGTTTGAAAGCAATGTTTCATGGGTCATATATATATGGTAGTAAATCAACAACACTAAATAACCCAGGCCTGTGTACCACCACCAGTGCCTACTGTGCCTCCACGAGTGCTACCTGACCTCCCCCATACACCAGATGGATAATCACTTTACCCATGTCACATTGAGTTGCTTCTTACCTCCTGCACAGCCTCAATGGAGACCAGAGGTCTGGCCTACTTCCCACAAGGACCTCCATTGCAACTGGGAAGGTTCCCAGGACCACTGGCAATACCAGGGTGGGGGAAGTCAGCACTGACAAATAGCAAAGTGAGAGCAGATGCTGGCCCTAGCAGCCTTCCCTGCTCCAGCTCTCACTCCTCCCAAGCCTCACCTAGCGGCAGAATTGAGCATAGGCTTGCAAGGACTGCATGTTCCTGCTTGACCCCTGGCCCCCCAGCAGCTGGTCAGCCTCATGACTGGCCATGTGTTCTCCTGCACTGTCCTCCCCCTTGGCCATAAATTATTTATTTAACAGGTTTTATATACCGCTTTATCATTTCAATCAAAGCGGTTTACGTTGAAACAAACTTGGTAACACACATTAAACAGGGACATTGAAAACTTGGATTTTTATGAGGCAATGGAGGGTTAAGTGACCTGCCCAAGGCCACAAGGAGTGCTAGTGGGAATCAAACCCTGGTCTTTGGGTTCCCAAGCCAGTATTCTTAACCATTAGACTACTCCTCATAATGACCCTAAGCAAAAACTCACCATCTCAGAAGCAGCAAAACCATGCGCCCACTGCCAGGTCTTTACTCCAGATGGCATCAGCAGCAATCTCCAAGACAGGTGAGTCAGGATTAGCAAATTGGGGAAGTCATCTTGTGGGGTTTAGGGGTGGGACTGACTGGTGAGAGGGGTAAGCAAGGGTTTATAGGCTGAGATAGGTTGTAGGACAGTATGGGGGTTATTCCGAACCCCAAATAGCAGGGTTGGATGTCCGGGATTGATGTCCAACCCCCGTTTGGGCCCTGGACATGATTCCCTGCACAGCACTCCCCACACTATAGAGGTATTGTGCAGGGCGTGCTGGATGGCGGCAGGAGGGGTTGGTCCGGAGGCAGAGCAGGGGCGGAGCAAAGCAGCCAGACATACAAAGGGTATTCCGGTCAGCCCTCTGTATGTCCAGCGGCCCTTGCTTAGACGCCTGCCTTATTCTGCCTTGGAGGTGGAATAAGTGCTAAGCATGTGGGCATTCTGGGCCCACAGTCCCACAGATGATTGTGTGCTACCATGGTGAGTGCCTTGCCACCCGATCCCAGCTGCATCCACCAAGGGTTGGATGGGAGGAACAGATAGGTTTGTGCGGGCAGCTTTGGGGCTCACAGTCTTAATGTGCTGATGCCATGGCAATAGGATGCAATTGAACGGGCACGCCAGCCACAGTGCAGGGAAGGCTGGGCATTCAAATCCCAGGATGTGCCCCACTGCAGAATCAGGGCCCCTCCAGCCCATCCAAGTGACCCAATTCTGCAACCATGGGAACATATAGCTCCCGCGGTTGCAGACTTTGGGGCACGTCCAATTTTTGGATAGCCAGACAGCCCCCGATCTGAAATGGCCTCCACATGCATTGCTGAAGAGTGTGTTTGGGGAGAATTGCTGGAGAGAGTGTGTTAATGGGAGACAAACTAGGGGAAAGTATGAGGGAGAAATGAGCTGAGGTAGAATGGGGGCTGAGGGAGGGGAGGGAGAGTTAATTATAGGGGAGACAACTAATATAGGGAAGTAGACTGTTTTAATTACGTAAGTTACTTTGGGCAGCCACATCATTCGAAAGGGACCACCCCCTTTACCCAGTGCACTGGCTGCTTTGTCCAGCAATTGTCCTTGCACTTATTACACTGAAGAGTTTTACCAAAATGGCCGCTGCTAGAAAAAATAGAAAGATTATTGTTCTGCTTTATTTTTTCTCCTACTGGACTGGCAGGATACAAACAGCAACCTATCCAGCAGATTTGGCTTATTTTGTTTTGTTGTCACTCGTGCTGTGAAATTTGTATGCTTATTTACCATAGAAGCTAATGAAGCTGCGAATTAGGCAAAATTCTATTGCTGCAAGACAACATACGTTTGAAACCCAAATGCATGTTAGGATGAATAGAGCAATTAAACTAATTTCCAAACACACTCTGGGGATTGAATTACAGCTGTGACTTGGCATCGTTTAGCTGCATTCATTTTCAGTCATCTTTAATTGCATTCTCTCTGCCTCACAGACCTGCAGCCCTTTAGAGGATTTACTCTAAAAGGTTTTTGTGAAATAGATCTGCCAAACAGCTGACTAGAGCAGGTACATCAACTGCACCCTCCAGTTATGGATGAACAGAAACCAAATCATCTGTTTAGATATTATTCAGTACATCTGAGCTACAGTAATTACGAATCAAGGCTCAGGCTCTAAAGGCTCTATGAAATTACCAATCACCTTACTCTAATTAAGAGGAAAGGAGAGACATTTTGTCACAGGAGTTAATTAGAGATTTTTATCACTAAATACGTAATCATGACCTTAGCAATACATCAGTAGTAGCTTATTTGCAGGTCATTAAGAAATAAACAAACTATTCCAAATAAAGTCGAGAAACTTTATATTAGGTTAAGCATTCAAATTCCTCTAGCAACTTTTGAGTTAGAGTTCTCTGGTTCTCTCAAACTGCATTATTCCTTATACTTTCTCTCATTTTCTAAAAAGCAAGTCAGCGGCATATTTATTTTCTTTGTTCCTGTTCCAAACATGATTCACTTTGAGATTACAGGCCATAATGCTTTCAGTTATCAAGCGCCTTCTGTATGGTGCTTTTTAAACATCTTAAACAAGCATTTCAGCACTTTAAATGAGGTCAGAAATCAAAGCTTTTTGATAAGGCCTTTTGTAACAACTGATCTTCCTGGTCTGGTAGATATCAATTGTAATCACCAAGCTCTGTTTGCTGGCTTTACTCTTATGGGCATGTTTAGGAAAAAAGGGTAAACCGACTTAGAGCACCTAATCTTAAACCAAGTGAAAACCCCAATTTTTGTCAACCTTTTTTATTCTGAGCACTTTTTTATTGATAAATGTCAGGTATGGGTCAGGTGGGGGGTCACTTTTGTCCTGATGTCACTTCCTGTGATGCAAACAGCTGGAGCTGATGGGAACCTTCATTTCCGCATTTTGACTTCGGTAACATCATCTATCAAGGTTAGCAAAGTATGCCTTGCAACCACTTCAGCTGGCCCAAAATATGGCCGTGCGTACCATATATAGAACCTCCAAGGCAGAACTCATCACTGCAATTTTAAAGTACTTACACTGGTTACCAGTCATGAGCCGAATAAAATACGAAGCCATACTCTTAATATTTAAGATTCTGCACAATCTTCAATCTCTCTCTTATCCCTAATACAACTGTTGCCCGAAAATAGAAGACAAAGCGAGGGTCAATCTAAAAGGTTTAGTCGTGGTTTGGACGTCTGCAGATATGCATGTGGACATCAAGATCACAGACACGCCCCTGGAACCATTCTACAAATGCCCTTCGTAGATGTTTCCAGTATAGGGATGTTCAACTAGGTATGGAGGTATGGCAGAGGCATGTCTGGGGAGGGGCAAAGGACTTACACATCCTGTTCAATCCCATGTTTATTCCTGCTCCAGGCATGAATAGATATCAGGAAAGTGTTTATCTTCACCTTAAAACATCCAGAGAGCATAGATAGAGAATTAGGAGACTAACTTTAGATTCCAAAGTCCCACACTGGGATTTGAACCCTAGCCACCTAGCTCTTAAGTCATACTCTTTTATTCTGTCAGATGTTTTTGTTCTGAAGCACTCTCCTGGAGATGTCTAAATAAACATTTGATACATGTGTATATCGGGTCCGTCCACGTTTCTGGAATTGTGCCTGAACTTGCAAGTGCCTGCCTTTCTTTTCAGATGTTCTGAATTTGACATCCCATTTGGAATGTGCCTCAGCATGTGTAACACACTCCTGATCCCTGCAGAGAGGACAAAAAGTAACCAAACATCCTGTAACCGGGCATTTTTGCTCTATGCTCCAATCCTTTGGAACTCTCTGCCGGACCCAATCTGAGCCAACACAGACATCTTAAGCTTTTACAAGACCCTCAAGGCTCACTTATTCCAACAGTATTATGAGCATATACCATAAGACATGGAGAGTTAAAGTGAGGGAGCGGTCATGATCACCTACATTCAACAAACCACGCTCAATACTAGCTCACAGACTCATGTACTATATACTATCCATGTTCCTCTGAGCAAGCCAAATTGTTAAATATTCTTCTGTTAATTACTCCAAGTTCTCTTCAATCCTACCTGTTGAGAGTAAAGGCCGAGGAAGAAAAGCTTGCATCCTGTGTGGATGGTGTCATTGAAAGTGTTTTGGTTTCCTGGACCATAGGATGATGTTCCAAGGGCTGAAGAGTGGAGATGGTGTTCATCTGTCCAAGAAGGGTCAAGGTGTTTTCAAAAGCAGACTGGCTAACCCACTGAAGAGGGCTTTAAACTAGATTCATTGGGGATGGATGAAGAAAACTTCAAGGTAAGTGAAACATTAAATACCTCTGTAGAAATGGGTACTTGGGGCAACATCTGGAAAGTATAAATTCCCTTAGCATTGGCAATAAGATCTCAGGTGTTAAGGCTTTAATGGAAGAGGCTGAATTGGATTTAGTGATGGTTACGGAGACATGATTCACATAAAACTATAACTGCGATGTAATTATACCAGGCTATACTTTATTCAGGAAGGACAGGGTAGGAAGAAGGGGAGGTGATGTGGCACTATATGTTAAAAATAATATTAAAGCTATAGAATTGCAGGGCTTAAAAGGAAGAGAGGAAGCACTGTGGGTTAAACTAGAAAGAGAGAAAGGGAAATCCATTTGTATTGGAGTTATATATAGATCCCCCTCACAGGGTGTAGAAGTGGACGAAGATTTAATAGAAGACATACTCAGTATTGCCATGAAAGGAGAAGCACTACTGATAGGTGATTTCAATATGCCGGATATGGATTGGCATATCCCTGCTACAGTGTTGTCTAGAAGTAAGGAGATCCTGGATTCTCTACAGGGAGAATTATCCAGGCAATTGGTAGCAGAACCCACATGTGATGAGGCCATACTAGACTTGGTGTTTACCAATGGGGAAAGTTTTTCAGATGTTACAGTGGGAGATCATCTCGCATCCAGTGATCACCAGATGGTGTGGTTCAGTATTAGGACTAGGGCTGATAAAATCTATTCAAAAGGGTCTTAGACTTTAGGAAAAATGGGACAATACCTCAGAGAGTTGTTAGCGGGATGGCAACGGCTGGGGGATGTAGAAAAACAGTGGGAAAAACAAAGGGAATATTTTAAAAGCAAAAAACCTTTATATTAGAAAGGTAAATAAATGTAAAAGGAAAAGGAAGAAGCTATGGTTCTCAAAAGAATTAGGTGAGAAGGTGAAAAAAAATAGGGAGGTCTTCATGAAATATAAGAGATGACAGAGAGAGGAAGACATGCATCTAGATTTGGAAAAAAACTAAGAGAAGCTAGCAAAATAGTCAGGAAAACAAAGATACATAAAGAAGAAGGAATAGCCAATGCAATAAAATGTGGGGATAAGACATTTTTCAGATATGTTAGTGAGAGGAAGAAGGGCAAAAGTGGTATTGTCAAACTTAGGGGTGCAGGGGAGGAATATGCAGAAAATGATGAGGATAAAGGAGAATTACTTAAGAAATATTTCTGCTTTGTGTTCAGATGAAGGACTGGGAGCAGGACCTCAGAAAACACTCACAAATAGCAACAGAAGAGATGGGAATCTTGAACAATTTTCAGAAGACTGTTTTCGAGAGGAACTAGCTAAAATAAAAGTACACAAAGCCATGGGTCAAGATAGGATAATCCAAGAATACTGAGGGAACTTGGGGACAATCTAGCGGCTCCACTTTTTGACCTTTTCAATGCCTCTTTGGAGTCCGGAGTTGTGCCAGAGGACTGGAGAGAGGCACATGTGGTCCCTTTAGACAAAAGCGGGGGGGGTCCACGTGACGCATGAGCGAGTGAGGACGCACCTCTGCTCGCTCCGGGGCTGCCTCATGAAGAATCCTTGAAAAACAGCCTTATATTCCTCTAAAATAAATGGAGAAAGAGTGGTACGGGGGAGCAATGGCAAGGGTAGCAGTTCTGATTCCTCAGTGCCCCAAAATGCCTCTGCTGGCTAAGAAGGGCCGCGATAAAGGAAACAAGGCTGGAGCCTCGGCGGCATCTCAGCTCACCTCGCCGGGAGCAGAGAGCGCTGATTCCTCGATGGAAGAGGTGGCAAAGGAGGTAGTAAAACTGCTGGAACCTAAATTTGACCTAATACTGAAAAAACTTGACGAAATGGGAGAATCGCTAGTGGAGGTGAACTGGCGAGTGGACATCGTTCCAGGGACTCAGAGGCACAGAAAGTACAACTGGAGGCACTTCTGATGAAAGTCGACGATCTAGAAAATAGATCGAGGAGGAATAACCTGAGGTTAGTGGGAATTCCAGAGTCCACGACAGATCATCAGTTGCCTCCCCTGATTGAAAGATAGCTCCCTAAGGAGTTGGGCCCGGAAGCATTAGTGGGCCAGATACAAGTGGAGCACGCACACCACTTGGGAATCAGGGTGGAGAACAGACAGAGGCCACAAGTAGTGACTGCGTGGATACTTAACTTCCAACATAAAACACAGTTACTCCAGGCATACCGGAAAAAGGGTGAGCTGAAACTGGAGAACCAAAGACTTTTGTTATTTCAAGACTATTCTGCGGCTGTGGCGGCGAAGAGAAAGGAGTTTGCTCCTCTGTGTGCTGAGCTGTTTTGGAGGAAAATGTGCTTTACGTTGGCCTACCCAGCGGTGTTGAGGCTCGCTAGTCAAGGAAACAATCATGCCTTTGACACGTTGACAGCAGCTAAGAAGTTTGTAGCGGGCTTGGACAAAGAGAATCCTGGTGAACCAGCAACGTGAGCAACCGGAGCGGCCCTAGGAAGGGGAACCTTGGAGGCGCAACATAAAATCTTAACATAAAATCTTTCCCACACATTTCACATTGCTCACCTAGTTTAAGCTTACTCTTTGAAAGCAATTACTTGTCGCTAATGTGAATAACTGTAATATAATGTAAATATATCTCTTTACTGTTGATATACTGTTGGTAGTATTTTTGAAACATTATCTAATTCTTACCCAGTTCAAATGTTCCTACCTCTCCTACTATCTCCTGGTATCTATGAGTTACAATTAATAGTTGAATGTTCATTGTTCTAAATCTGTTCTATGTAAAATAATAGTACTCTATTATTAAAGTTTATGTTACCTGTAAACCGCCACTGATCTCTGGAAGTGGCGGTATAGAAAAGATGTATAAATAAATAAATAAATATGAAAAACTGTATATTATTAACCAGGATTGAGTATCATGGTGCTACCAAGGATTATTGACTATTGACTGAGGATGAGGAGGAGGAGGAGGAGGAGGATGAGGGAGGATTGGAGCAGTGGGGGATCACAGGGAGAATCGCCTTGACTAAGAAAAAGATGGCGAGTTCCAGCATGCACATCTTGAGGCAGTCCTGCAGCATTGGCTCGGACCATGCCTCAGCAGTGGAAGGCTGAGGAGTGGAAGATTGAACTTTTGTTGGGGAATGTGGGGGAGGGCGGGAAGAAGAGGGGGCAAAATGGGTGGGGGGATAGTAAGGAGGTATGATAAAAGGGGGAACGGAGGGTGTAATAGAAGGGGAATGGAGAATGGATGCAGAGGGGTGGGGGGAGGGGGGAAGTGACTAAATCATGTTTTCACTACAGAGGGGTAGGTCTGCAAGCGAGATAGGAGAAGATGTGGAATAGGAGAGGCTGGTACACTGAGGGCTCGGGGCCAAGGCTGGGCGGCCCTGGGCAGGTGAAAAAGAAGGGGAAGAATAAAGATACAGTGAGTAGGATGAGGAGGGCTAGAAAAAAGCAATGAGGGGACTAGTGATATCTGTATGATTACGTGGAATGTGGGAGGAGTAAGCACCCCCATTAAGCATACTAAGATTCTGCAAGCGTTAAAGCGGAAGAGGGCTCAGGTTGTTTTTCTGCAAGAAACCCACCTTAGTCAGCTTGAACATGCAAAGCTAAAACGTGACTGGGTAGGGCAGGTGTGTGGGGCCTCATCAGAAACAAGGAAAAGGGGGTTAGCAATCCTGGTGCACAAAGGAGTCCCGTTGGAGGTTATCTATGAGGAAATCGACTCCCAGGGGCACTATATTTTTATGCATGTGAAGTTAAGGGGAGAGGAGGTGGTCCTAGGCAATGTTTATGCACCAGATTGCTATGATCATGGGTTCTTCCGGGGTATTCTAAGGTGGATACTACGGGCGCCTAAAGCACCCTTGATACTAGCAGGAGATTTCAATTGTCCCCATGACCCAATGTTGGATAGGACTGGGGTGTTGGGGAGGGGAGACTGGAACCATAAGGGTATAAGTTACTTATGTGAATTGGGTAATGTCATGGATGCTTGGAGAGTGCTGCATGGAGAAGAAAAGGACTACACGCACCTGTCTAGAGCGCACCAAACCTGGTCTAGAATAGATTATATTCTAGTCTCAAAGTGCAGCCTCGGTAGAGTTAAGGATATTAGAATCGATCCAATTATAATTTCTGATCACGCAATGGTACAGATGAGTTGGAGGGGAAAGGGCCTGTCAGGGCGGAGATGGTCATTCCCAAGACACTTGTGGAAGGACAAGGAGTTTCAGAAATATTTGACACAATGTTGGGACGAGTATGTAAGGTTTAATGAGGATCAAACAGGTTCAACAGCCCTCTTTTGGGAAGCCGGGAAAGCAATAATAAGAGGGCGCATCATAGCATACGTGGCGAAAGAGAAGAAGCGATTAGATAGTAAAATTCTGCAGCTGACTCAGGAGCTTCGGAGTTTAAGGTGCGTAGCTTCAGAGATAGGGGAATACATATGGGTTCAGGCCCGACTTAACGCATTGCTCCATGAAAGAGCAATACAGTCTATGCATTATTATAGGCATCAATTTTTTAGATTTGGGGATAAGTCGGGAAGGCTGTTGGCGAGACTGGTTAGGGTTATCAGAAAGATGCAATGTGATTCATACAAAAAACATGATTATTAAGAAATAACCATCATACTAAGTAAGCAACAGGTCTCAGACTTATCCGGGCATTAAAATACTCAGACTACAATCAGTTTACTGAATATACACCCTAGTTGCATCAATGACCTTTAGAATGCTGCTTGATAAAAAAAAGCTTATGACTTGTAAAATAATACAAAGCAGTGCTTAGCTTTCAATGCAATTCCCCAACGCCAACCTCAGTGCTTATTCTGCGTTTCACTGTGTCTTAGTTTCCTCAGGGGGTTCTTTTATTGAAAGCACTCTATTAAACAGATCGTCTCCTTGGAGGTTCCATTGAATGTTTCTTTTTCGAGCTTGCCAGCTTCCCAAAAAAGGGCATTGGTCAGCATGGAGGAAGTTAAAGGAGTGAGGTGGAAGAACAGAGGTATAAAATTAAGTGCATTTGCTGATGGCATGCTTCTATGTCTCCAGGATCCTGCCCGGTCTTTGGAGGCAGCACTGTGGCAAATTGAGGAGTTTGGTGCGCTCTCTGGATTGAAAGTTAATAGAGCTAAATCTATTGCATTAGATGTAGGGGGGTGGGTCAGGCCGCGGTGGCAGGGGAATTTTCCATTAGTATGGGTGGAACAACAAATCTGGTACCTGGGGATCCAGATACCGGGGACGATGGAACAACTTTATAAGGTCAATATTATAACGCAGCTGGAGAAGACAATTGCAAGACTGACGCGGTTGCGGGAGCCTCCCATTTCCCTTAAGGGCCGGATAGCTCTGTTTAAAATGATGGAGCTTATGCGATGGGTCTATTTACTAAGACACCTACCACTCTGGATTAAAAGGAAGGATCTGGTAACCTTGCAGAGCCATATTGGCAAATTTCTATGGAGGGGGAGGAGGCCACTACTCGGTTGGTGCAGGTCTACCCTCGATTCGAGCCTATAATTTGGCATGCCTGGCGAGACCGTTGAGAGACCTATTGATGGGCTCTACAGAGACCCTGCCAGTCGAGCTGGTAGACGATATGTCAGGAGACCTCCCTAGGGCTTTTTTACTGCACCAACCGAGTATTAGGTTGCCAGTGGCTTGGCAGGAATCGAGATATCTATGTGCCCTGCGCCAGGCATGGAGGGCTATATGTCAATATAGAGGGTTAAATTGGAGGGGGATGGATTGTCTTCCTTTATCTGGCAATAGAGATTTCCCCCCCGGGTATGCAGGAGAGTGTATCGAAGCGATGGGCATTGCAAGGGTTGATCTATGTGGGGCACCTGAAAATGAAGAGTGCGGCAGAGTTGGACTCCTTTCAATCATTGCAGAAGAGATATCAGCTAGGGCCAAAGGAATTTTATCATTATCTACAGGCAAGATACTATGTAAGAGACCTTCAGAGAGAGTTCCCGAGGCTTCTACAACTAGGCGGGGTGCTGGAACTGTGGGACTCCCTAGAGGGATCACTAAACCTAGGCTGTGGAAGGAGTTTTCTCACACAGTGGATTTGAGAGCTATGGAGAGATTAGTGCTGAAATGGGAACAGGATGGGATATTGGGGATCACAGTGGAGACTCTGCAGAATGCATTCCAGGTGGTGACGAAGCTGTCGGAACTGGCAAGACTTCAAGAAATACAGTACAAATTCTTGTGGCGGGCCTATGTCCACGATGTGTGGGCCAAGCGAGCAGGTTTGGCTCTGACAGATGCGTGTAGACTTTGTGAGTTGAGTAAAGGGACACTGGCACATAGATTCTGGAGTTGCCCTCAAGTTCAAACTTTCTGGCAAGGGATTTGTACCAGTATGAGTGGGTGGTTGTTGCAGCAAGTAAAGGGTTCCCCAGAATGGTGTTTGTTTGGTAAGTTGGTGGGGAGGGGGGAGGGGGGAGAATCATTAATGAGCCATCAAAGAAAGTTGTGCGAGAAGGGTTTTGTCCTGGCCAAACAATGTATTTTACAGCAGTGGCTATCGTGGAGGACCCCAGAGGTTAGAGTCTGGGAGCGGGCGATGATAGACCTGAAGCTGATGGAAGGGAAATCTGCGCAGTTACTGGGTGCAAGCAAACTGGCAGCATTTAAAGCAACCTGGGACCCTGTAAATGATCAGAAGCTGGGAGGAAGTGAGGAGGAGGCAGAAGGGGAATAGGGGGTCAGGGCCTCAGTGGGTAAGGTAAAGGGTAGAAGTAAAGAAGGAGCAAGGGAGGAGGGTACAGATGTGATATAGGAGATACCAGGCACCCTAGGGAAGGGAATAATGGTGGTATGGTTTAGTCATGGGAGGGGAGGGGGGTTGGGGGGGTTGGAATTTGGAGGGTATGGAGAGGGGGAGGAATAATTGGGTAAGGAACGATTCAGGCACAACACAATGCATGGGGTGACTACCCGATGCATTAAGGTGGTGAAGGTAGTTTGTGGGAACCTACAGGATAACTGTTGGTGGGTTACAACAACTGTATTGAGCTGTATAATACGAGGTATAGGGGCACTGTAAAGTATTGTACCGGGTAAAGTATGCTAATGGGGAGGGTGCTGTTGGTTGGTTTGTATACAAATCCAAGGATATTTGATCAACGGTCACTGTTAGATTACAACTGAGTATAATGAATAAGGGTTCAACTATAGTTATGAATAGTGATGTAAAAATTATCCTGAGGATACTGGGGATTGTAAAAGTAGAGTCAAGGAGTAATTTTTTAATTTGTAAATGTTATATTGTTATATATGTTAAATTAAATGTTTTAATTTGTAAATAGTTACCCCTGTTATCCAAGTTACTTTTGCCTGTTCAACTGTAAACACAAAGTACCATCGGAAATGTGTAAATTCTTTGTTCACTGTAAACCGCGCTGATGCCGAATAGCGCGGTATAGAAGAGACTATAAATAAATAAATATATAATTAGGGGGGAGGGGGAGAGAGAGAGACAAGGTATACTGATGGATCAATGTCCACTGTATCATTTTTGTGTTTGGGTTGGTGGGGTTTCCATTGGTGTTTGTGCTGATTTAATATTAATAATAATAATAATAATAAAAATGATTTTCCATACACAAAAGCAGGTGTAAGGAGGACATTGAGAACTATAGGCCAGTTAGTCTAACCTCTGTGATTAGTAAATTATTGGAAAGGCTACTAAAGAAGAGAAGAGTGAGGTTTCTGGAGTCCAGCAGATTACAGGATCTGAGACAGCATGGAATCACCAGAGGCAGGTCTTGTCAGACAAATCTGATAGATTTCTTTGACTGGGTGACCAGGGAGTTGGACCGAGGGAGAGCCCTAGATGTGGTGTATTCACATTTCCGTAAAGCCTTTGATACTGTTCCGCCCAGGCAACTTATACACAAACTGAGCACCCTAGGGATGGACCCTAAAGTTACTGCTTGGGTTAGAAATTGGTTGAGTGGGAGGCAAAAAAGGCTACAGGTAAATGGAGCTCACTCTGAGGAGAAAGAGGTTATCAGTGGTGTGCCACAGGAATCTGTCCTTGGTCCAAGTATGTTTAATATCTTTGTTAGTGATATTGCAGAAGGACTGTCGGGTAAGGTTTCCTTGTTTGCTGACGATACCAATATCTGCAATAGAGCAGACACACAGGAAGGAGACAACAATATGAGGAGGGATCTAGCTAAACTTGAAGAATGGTCTAGAATATGGCAACTGAAATTTAATGCTAAAAAATGCAGGGTCGTGCATTTAGGCTGCAAAAATCCAAAGGAGATGTGCAGTGTAGGGGTGAGGTTCTTCTGTCTACAAAAGAAGAGTGGGACCTGGGCATAATTGTGTCTGATGATCTTAAAGTGGCTGAACAGTTAGAAAAGATGATTGCAAAAACCAGAAGAATGCTTGGGTGTAAAGGGAGAGGAATGGCCAGCATAAAAAAGGAGGTGATAATGCCTCTGTATAAGTCTCTGGTGCAACCTCATTTGGAGTATTGTGTGCAATTCTGGAGGCCGCACCTTCAGAAGCATATAGGCAGATTGGAGTCAGTGCAGAGGGTGGCTACTAAAATGGTTAGTAATCTTTGTTACGAAGCATATGAGGACAGACTTAAAGATATGAATATGTATACTTTAGAGGAAAGGTGGGATGGGGCGATATGATAGAGACATTTAAATGCTTCCATGACATAAATGCACAGGAGGGTCTCTTTCAATTGAAGGCAAGCTCTGCTATGAGGGGACATAGGATGAGGGTGAAAGGGGATAGACTCAGGAGTAATATTCGGAAATATTTCTTTACGAAAAGAGTGGTAGATGCATGGAATGGTCTCCCAGTGGAGGTGGTGGACACAAGGACAGTATTGGAATTCAAAAAAGCATGGGACAAACACAGATGGTCTCTAAAGGTAAAAAGGAGACTATTGTAGTTGATATGGAAGGGCAGAATAGATTGGCCATGTGGTCTTTTTTTGCCATCATGTTTCTATCTTACCTGTTCTATATACACTGTTTATGTTTATTGTGTTATGTTTTATGTAAACCACTCTGACTGCAAAATAGAGCAGTATATAAAAATCAGTTAAATAAATAAATGTTTCCATCTCTTTCTTACAGAATTGACATATGTCTGTTTTGCCAGTTTTTTCAATGCTCGCTGAAAACCATCTCATCCATAATCTGCTGTCATGGGCTACAACTATTAAACTCTCTTCCTTCGTTTTCAGTTCACCTCCCTAACAATTCATGTTCCTAGTTTAGATCAACAATGGTTCTTGGAATATGCACAGCGCTGTGTATGCCTTACAGCGCTATACAAATGATAAGTACTGTGGTGAAGAGCGCCCTCCTGAGGCGATGGAGACAGATGAAAATCCTGAAGGGCAACAGGATTTACGTCAGATTGTCAATCCTGGAAAGAAAGAGAGACTTCGTTCTGCTGAGCTGAGCATGGATACCAGCCCAGGGGAGGAGTCGTGCAGTCCTGATTGGGCACACCCAGTGCTTGGAAGGGGCGTGTCTAGAAGAGATCCTGGTTTTAAACCGGAGTATGGCTTTGCTAAGGGGGAGAAGTGGAAAGAGAAGTGGAAGGAGAAGGGGAAGAGAAGGAGCCCAGGGAACGGTCAGAGTACCGTGAGCAGTCAGAGAGAGAAGGCTAGCATCCAAGGACTGAGCCGAAGCAGTAGAAGAAGACCTGCAAGAATCTGTTCAGAGGCAATAAATGGAAGTCCTGAGGAAAGTGGACCAAGCCCTGGAATAGACACCTGGAGGAAGGCAAAGCCCTGGGAGAGGAAGCCTTCACGGCAGGCAAGAGAGAAAAAGAACTCATTCTGGGAATTACAGTTTGGCCCAGAGAGGTACGGGAACTCTCACAGCTGGAGGACATCTGAGCCACCTAGGATAAGAGGGGCTTGGCAACAAGTAAGCGATTTGCCAAAGAGTTTCCAGAGTGAAGGTAAACCCAACTCTCCTATATTTGAAACTTTAACAAAAGAGCCTAAGAGTTACTCTGATTCATTTAACCTGAGAGAGGAAAAGGGAAACAGCCTTAATCAAGAGGGAAGTTTAATAACTGATAACAATTCCTTATCTAGCAGACAACAGGCTGAATTGCTTCTCCAGGATTTTAAAGAGTTTTTAAAGCTAACAGCAAACAGACAGTCAGTATTGCAGGAAGCTAATAATTCTATACAGTCTGAGGAATTAATGCAGGATAATTCTGACTTACCTGACTGTGAGAGCATGGACTGTACTATCTGTTGTGTGGAAATACCAAACTGAAGAAAACTGGTTATGCCGTGTATGAGTTGAATACTACGGAGCTGTTTTGCTGCCATGCTAGGAAAGCTTTAATTACCTGCACCTGAAGTGACCCAGCACTGTGAACGTAACAGTGTGTGAAAAGAGGCTGCATTTAAAGTGAATGACCTCTTGGGGCAGAGCTGAGTAAACTGCTTAGAAGTAAAGCTGAATTTCTACTTTAAGTTGACTTTATACCTGAGTTCTTTCTGTTCGTGTTAAAGCACCTGTTTTGTTCATATTTCTGAATTTGTCATGCGATGGAAGAATAACCTTAACCATAATAAAAATACTTGCAAATAAGCCTTACCGTCTCTGGCGCACAACTACACTTTATTTCGGAGTGAAAGGAGCAGAAAAACTACAGTACCCAGCATTCCAGGGGAATAGGTTTAAACTCCTTCCTCACGAGGCAATAGGCCCCGCTCCTGTCTTTAGCCCTAAGGCGGGGCAGGAGCGCCGCAGTACTAATGATAGAAGTAGTAGTAGTAGTAGTTTTTCCTCACTATATTTTTGCATTTGCCATTTCTTTTTCTTTGTTTGCTGATCTAATTATTTGAAGACTATTTTCTTTTATTTTTCAAATGCTGTTGCTTCCTTCCCTGTGTGTGCTGGTGGTTTCTCATTCATTCCTTGGAATGCTTGTCCAAGTTTAATGATGTTGATAGATTCTGGATGTTCACTTTCATATTTCAGTAGTTGGCTTTTGGATCTAACAATACTATTAAGCAGGTCTGGAGGCCTATGATAGTAGCTATATATAATCGATTTCTCTAAGGCATAGTGTTCCTTCTGCTCTAAATTATCTCATGGGCATGAAAGTTTTCTTGTTTATACATCCAATTTCTCAAGATCTTTAAGAGGCCAGTCTACAGTCCCAAAGTTGCATGAGAGAAGAGGAATCGCCGCTGATTAATGGCTTGTACCTTATTTCATGATGCTACGGTACTTTTCAATAACAATTTTATTCTTCTGTACTGATCATTTTTCTTGGTAATTTTTGCATGATTGTTACTCCTCCTTTTATTTCTAGGCATATATATATACCTTCCTGTTCAAGTTCCTTCATGTCACAGTCCTCAGTCAAGGAGATGTTTTCAGTTTTGCTCAATTTTCCTCAAAGGAAAGTTACCTTAGCATATTTGTCAAAGTCAATTTTGATGTCATGTGGAAAGCTTTTCCCTTCATGGAGTTGTTCTGCTAATTGTTGTTCAATGGAAATGCAGAGCTTTAGGTCCTCTACAAACAATAAGTGTGATGTTACCTTTGGATTATTACCTTCTCTAGCATTAAGTGTCCCAAAATTTGATAAGAATACTCTGTCAAGCACCATACAAGAGAAGTGTTCTTTGGAAAATTGGGAAATATAGTTCTATTTCTTCCTTTTATGTTTTTTGTTTTTGAGAGCTACAACTTTTGTATCCTTTCCTAAATGCAGGAGGGGGGGGGGGGGTAAATCCTTTCCTTTACACTTCTCATATACAATAACAATACAATGCCATCTTCTTGCACTGCTTCAGTTACCAGGATATATATTATACAAATGGTCAGAACTTAGCTCGCAAATTGCCTAGACAAGAAACATAGAAAAGAAGAATGTTATATAGTGG
Source organism: Ichthyophis bannanicus (assembly GCA_033557465.1). Classification (NCBI taxonomy): domain Eukaryota; kingdom Metazoa; phylum Chordata; class Amphibia; order Gymnophiona; family Ichthyophiidae; genus Ichthyophis; species Ichthyophis bannanicus. Next base: position 234,031,720 of record CM066043.1, on the reverse strand, counting down.
ATTTTCTAATGAGTGTTTAATAGCCTAGTAGGATTAATGGCTCTAGATTATAAGAGATGATTGAAGTGCCAGCCTGTGAGAAAAAATGAGCATATTCCACTGATATATTATTTTGGGTGTCTCACAAAGCGTGCTTATCAACCAAAAAGGCCATAACAGTGATCTTCAGAAAAGCTTGTCATGCCTACGCTAACCCAAGATTAATATCATACTTAAAGCAGGATATTGAGAGCCAGTTTCAATAGAAAACACACATCTTTTGTGTAAGTGACACTAATTAATCCAAGGGAAAAAAGAAGGAATTTTTGTAGATGTGCTAATTTCATGCAATCTATTATCCTTCTTTGTAAGCAGACAGACATACGGAATAGTGAGAAAATTTGCTTAGAGTCTTCAATGCCTTCAAGTTAAGGGAGAAAACAGTTGCACTTTATTTTCATATATATAGAACGGATCCCTTCAAAACCCCAACTAATCCCGCAGACTTTGTTTGCCACACTATTCCATTTCTAGTCTCAGTGGTAGCTGCATGCTATCTTTTGTAACATCCCCCTCATGGGCTAGCTGGTTCTGCCTACCCTATATACAGTATAACCCCAGTGCACAGGAAGTAGGGTGAGGGTTTCCTTGTGCTGGTTCATGGCTTTCATTTTGGTTTCTGTGTTGAATGTACAGAGGCCTAGTCTTGGGCATAGTGTTTTGTCTTATTTTGTGCTTAGTGTGGAATCAGCCCTTGATTCTTAGATTGTCTACTTGTGAAGACTGAAGAGCCACTCTGAGGTTTTATCCACCCCTCTGCCTGCATGTAGACAGAGCCCAAGCCTAACAAAAGGCTTGCTGTACAGGAGATGGTGTTACCCACTGGAAGAAGTACAGAGGGGTGACTGCCTACAAAATACACCGAAAAGGACTAGAGGAATTGGATCCCAAAGAGGAGAGAACAAAGACATTGAAGAGCCCTAATCCAGGATCCCTTTGCCAGAGACAGAACCTATAAATATTTAAACTAGGATCACAGACACAAATGTCTTAAAGGGACACTACCCATGTAACCAAAGATTATGCATTTTGTGATACTGAACCATACAGACAGTAACTGCTTGAGCTGTACATTTTGTTACAGTAAAGAGAATTTGAGCAGCCAGTTCAAAGTCCATAGCCTCTTTAATCTATGTGCCAAGGGCCTTGAAGGAATTTCCCTTCCTCCCATGGAGAATCTGCTCCTTGTCAATAAGAACGTATGCTGGCTGACTGAAGGCGTAGGAGAGACTGGGATAAACTTGCTCTGTGACTTGCCCCATAGAAACATCCTGACGCCCTAGGTCAAGGAAGGGAGAGGTTGCACCTGTATTAGAGGGGTCTTCATCAAGATTAAATATTTCTTCTGTCCTAATACTTTTTTCTCTCTAGCACTTTTCTTTATAAACTACTCCAACTAACTGTCTTATTTCTGTTATTCTCTTTAGATGTTGCTTTTGGGAAATTCAATAAATGATCTTTTTGGTTTTGTTATTTTTGCAGAAGCAGTAGCCCACCAGAAGGACCTTTCTCTCCCACCCCCAAGAACCCCTACATCAACTTTCTGCATTAGATTATGGGTTTAGAGAAGGGGCTGCATAGAGCAGTGGACGAAGTGAGTTCCTCTGGTGACTTTAACAGTTTACATGGTTCCACGAGGGATACAGCTTAGCTGATGAGGTCAGCAATCGGGTGGGGGCGAGGAAAACAGCATGCTAGCATGGGATGGGGAGGTAGGGAAGTGGTGCTGGAGATAAAAAACAAAACAGCAGGTTAAGGAGACCCAGTACCCTCCCGTGAATTTCACTAGGTGGCAGCTAGCATTTGTTATATAGACAGAATATTGTGACAATAAGAATTATTTTTTTCTGCGATGCGTATGACAGAAACTATATGAGTTTTGCAATGTAAGTGGGAGAGTTACATATGTAATATGAAAAAGGGGAGCTTGTACGTATGCTAGAGAATTCATTATGCAATATTACTATCTAGTAATATGACTAGTTAATGTGGATGCTCATTTTTATAAAGATAGTTGTACAGTACAGGGTATAATTTCCATTTATATTTTTGAATAAAATAGAATGGTTGTCATATTAGTTGACTTAGATAAGTCAATATAAAGGTCAACTGTTGTGCCTTTTCTACTCATGTACCTTTACAATATTGCATAGCTCACGTTCTTCAAATACTGAGAATTTACCCTAAATCCTAAGAAATCTGATTCTTTTCCTGGTCCCAGAATAGTAAGAATAAATGCTTGGAAAAACAGTCTTGGATATCACTCTAGTCTTAGAACAGAAGAGGGACTCAAATTCTCAGGTCTTGTGAGCCGGCTTTACGGGTTCCCAGGGACTATTCACATCATATTACATCCTCCACCCCCACCTTCCCTGTTATTGATGAACAGCTGTACAGCAACTGAAACATAAGAATTAGACACACCTTTTCCTGCAGACTAAATAATAAATTCCGGGTTTAATATGATTACATGGTTATTTTATGTAAGAATCATCAGTCCAGTGGGTAAGACAAATGGGCTTATTTGTCAACCTGCTCTATAACAGACTGCATAGAGCTAGAACTCATCTGTCTTCACACTCTTTCACTTTCATTATAGGTGGAAATGGGAAGTAATTTTTCAGAGGACCGATCATTTAATTCATTAGGAATGAAACTGTGAAAGGCGGCGTGCCCTGCAATGTTGGACCATCCATTACCCTGCTTACCTGGCTTTGATCAGTTAGGCGCAATGGACACAGTCAAAAGCACAGACGCTCATCCTGAAATACTCAAAAGTACAATGACTGTTTGTAGTAGTGGAAGTTACCAGTGAAAAAAGTATTTGAGGGGTTGTGCAGAGTGCACACGTGAAAGAAGGGCACGGATTTCATTTTGAAATCCCCACAAGAACTTTCCTTCTCTGTCCTAATCCAGCCCATTTAGTACTGGGGGTAAAATTATACATGCTAAGAGTAGCATAGGTATGTTTTACCACACTCAGTAGGGCGACAGGTATCAAACCTACTTTTTACGCTGGTAAATTTAACTCATTTATCCTTGTAAAATGTTTATAAAATACACTCCAAATCTATATGTGCAATGATCTTGTAATGGTGGCTCTTTGGAATTTGTTGATATAGCTATAAATACAGATGGATAGATAAAAACAGTGATAAAACTATTAACACCGATTCAAACTCTACAGGTAGTTTTTGCCCATTTGATTCTACCAAAAAACAAAGCTTATGGGCAGTTTTGCATTGACAAAAGTACCTGCAGAGATCTGTGTCTCCTTCTTGAGTGGCCACCTTTTCTGGCCAAAACAATGGAGGTGATTTTAGAAGCATCCCCATGGGCAAATAACAGCATTTACCTGGGTAGATTGCTGTACATGTGTAAATGCCTTTTTAGAAAGGGCCTATTCCTACATGTGGCATCCAGGGAGCGTGGTTAGGGCAGGGTGAAGAAGTAGTTTAGAACTACAATATAAACAGGGATTCCCTATTTTACAACGGGAATCCATGTCTATAGGAAAAAGAATAGACACCTGAATTTACAACTCCCTGAGGCATAAATAAGTGTCTAATGGAAGCAGCAGCCGTCAGTGCAGTGATCTGCCCCCACCCCTCCGACCTTGATCTCTCTCTGATCACCCCTCAGTCTTTGTCCCCCCCAAACAAGAGACTACATATCCCCTCTCCAACCCCCCTAACTGCCAACCCCCTCTAAAATATCCAATATTCTCCACTTGCATCCCTTCTCCTGGCACAAAGATCGTCCATCCAACCCCCCCCCCCCCAGCAGATGCCCCATCCTCTGATCTGCAACCCCAGCCTTACCCGGGGTTCCTGGTGTCTAGTGAGAGCCAGAGCACTCCATAGGTGCTCCTGCTCTTATAGTGCCAGGTTTCAAAATGGCACCGAAGACTAGAGGCAATCTCGCCATACCGACTCCTAGTGGTAGTACTGCAAGATTATCGCTGGGGGCATGCACATAATTTATAAAACATGTTCTTAGATGCATGCTTCATCTGTGCATCTTTACACTTGCTCCCAGGTATTTAAGGCAGAATTGTCGCAGCCTTTGTGATATATAGGCAGCTGTGTTGTCTTTATAAAATATCCCCAAAATAGATGTCTACCTAGGTGGCCTGTTACAAAATTACCTTCCTGAAGGGTAATTTTCTAATAAGTTGCCTATATGTGAGGGCCATGTTGGCACCTATGTTTAGCTTATTTTGTTAAAATACACAGGCACCAATACCTATATCAACATTTTCCTACTAGCACAGATCCAGAAGAAATAGTGCAACATTCAAAGCTGCAGGAATTTGCGACTGCCCAGCAGTAGGTGCATAAAGGACTCACGCATGTTATAAACTATGCAAGTAAATCATGACTCCTCCCCACTACATATCGAAAGTCATCGACAGGCACGTGCCTAATTGCACCATGCATACTTTTATGTGTGGCCTCATTTTATAAGAGGTGTTTTACGCACGGAAAATGTATATGAGATTACCTCCTTAGGGTTGTAGCTACTAAGGTGCATTATTAGAAGCACACATTATGTTACACATGATGGGGCAGTGCCTGCGTTGATGGCACATTTACATGCACTAATCGCAAATGTTGCTATTAATATGGACCCACGCATCATCTCCTCAATGGGGGGTAGTAAGTGCACCCATGTTAAGTGCTCGTGCAGTGTAGCACATTGAGGAGTGCCTCCCTGCAGTAACCACGGGGGGACATGCGGAGCATGCCCCGAACAGTTAGCACAGGACTTCTTCACCTCCCATGCTAGGTTTTTGGACTTAACGTGCACTACAATAGCGCATGTTAGTAAATATGCCCCTAGGTGCAGAAGCAGCAGGAATAACTTTAAATAAATACATTATTCATTTAAAGCTAAGGTGATATTATCAGTATTCAGCCATGAATGCACAGCCTGGCTGAAAATTCACATAAACCTATCTGCGTAACTTTATATGCTGGCCATCCCACTGAATATCAACCTCAACTTTTTCAGAAATCCTGCAGGCGCTGTGACTCCTCTCATGCTGAAGTCCTAGTTCCATGTCCATTCCATCCCTAGGTGTCAACTGGCGTCTCCTGGTATAGTTTTATTATGCACATGTCAAGCCCATTTAATTTAGAACCGGACTGATGACCGGGTCAGTTTACATAGTGACGTTGTGCATTATTCAAAGAAAATGGACAGCCTAATGACCAACTGCAAGGATCTTCTCTCCATATTCTCTCTCGCCCAGGCTCCATTATGTTAAAAGGTGCAATAGTGAATTACTCTTTTTCTGTGAGGTAATGCAATAATGGTATCCTCCCTGGCAGGAAGACTGACGCATTACCAAGGGTAAATTGTTACTAATTCTGCCAGCTTAACTTTAACATCTCTCCATTTCGAGTTGTCAGGCTGCTCAGAGACAGCTGAGAAAATGACTCTTATCAGAATGGATTCAGAGAGGCTTAAGTAATTCTTGTAAGGACAATCCCTGGGTAGGAAGAGAGACAAGGGCAGGGAATGAGTTCTTATCAGAGCGTTTTTTAATTATGTCCTCTCTTAATTCTAGTGTGTGCTGATAAGGGGGCTGTTAACATAGAGGTCTAGGGTTTTGTATTTCGGGACCGAGATCATCAATTCCATTAGCCTGAACTTCCAAATAAATACGGCTGGAAGCACAGCTATCCATAAAATGAATTACTTGTCTCGAGGTTTAAATGCAAAAACAAAGTGTAACTATTTTTTCCTCCAATTACCAGTGTGCCTAAGATGAAATGAAATGAAATGCCCTGATAAACAAACAAGACCTACAGACCACACAGTCCATGGCGTGGAACATTTCACATAAAACTAAAGCACGATTGTGCCACAGATCCACAGTCCTTTGGAGCCTTTGATGCCCTGAACTAGTGGGGAAACACTCCACTTGTAATATTTGCCAGATTAACTATGATTCCAATCTTGGCATGATTAATGCGATGCAAAGTTTTATTAGACCTGATAATCGATCCTATTTGTAGCCCTCAAGGACCAGAATTGGAAAGCACTGTGAGCAGTAAGAAATGGTTTCTGTTACAATGAACTATTTAACAGGCTCTTTCTTTTACATATATTTTCATGCTCACACACAAATACATAGAAAATTTTGCAGGTAGTAAAAATAAATAATACACATAGAGCCCAATGCACTAAAGCCTGCAGGCCATTCTCACAGAGATCCTCATTTCACTTCTGTACCCACCATGATTCTTCCACCTCAGTCCCATGGCTGCTTTGCTGAGATGGTTCACCAGAACCAGAGGTTGTGCCTAGAAGGCTCTGGTGGGCTCCCTCACACTGATGTCAGTTTGGTGAGTTCATTGGAATGGGCGGGGAGAGGCTGGAAAAGAAGTCTAGCCTGGGATTTGGTTGCCATGAAATACCTGTATTGAAGACACCGGAGCATTAAGCTGTTGGCTGCTTCATCAATCCCCCCCCCCTCCCCCTCAGCCCCTACCTGCCAACCAGCTCCTTGCATGCCTTTTGACATGAGCACCAGACCTCGAAGGATTGTCATGGAAGAGGCTTGGTGGCCATTAGCCAGTTTGTCTTTTTGGATTGCTCTATAAAATGGCATCACTTTGCAGTGGATTTCATATCACTTGGGGAAGGAGTCTCAGATACAGCCTCCAAAACATCACATTCATAGCTTGGGTTCCAGCTGCCACTAAATCAACATAACCTGAGGCATGCCGGACTGGCTTCGGGCTCCCTCTGCTCCCCACTTTCCCCACCCCCTCCCCCTGTCCACCTTCTCTTGCATGCAAAAAAGTGACCTGAATCTATCGTTTTCGCAGTGTGTTTTATTAGTGGATCTTGAAAGCCACAGCTTGTGGATACAACAATAACTGCAATATTAACATTCATAACCATAACAATCATAACATCTGTACACAATAACAATATATAAACAATAACCATAGGCTATCTTGGCTAATGTGGAGAGGTACCACCACTCCTGTTGCCAGGTTCAGTGGTCCTGGCCTGCACCATGGCCAGGGCCTCACCCCGTTTCATTCCCCGGCACCACCTGTTCTGCATTGGTGCCTGGGTGCCCCATTTTGTTCTATGCTCCTGGTAATCAAGGACAGCCACCCCTGGCCCTGGCACTGGCACCTGGTCCCCTGTTTCCAGGCCCAGGCACCCCCCCCCATTTGGTATCTGGATCCCCTTTTTCTTTCAGTGGTACCCCTCCCCTTTTCAGTGAGGTCCCGCTACCAGGAGGGCCTGCGGCACAACTCACCCCAACCGTCGAACAATTCCAAGCCAATCTCATTTAAGTGGACCCCATCCCCAGAGTACACCGTTGCCCCTCCTGCCAGTATGCTGCTGTGCTACACTACCATCCCTTCCCAGTGCCTGTATGAAGGTCCCAGTTTCCTTGTTCAGCTTCCTCCTGCTCTTTTCAATACCCTTTGACGTTCAACTCCCTGCCATTTTTGTCTAAGAATGATATGGGACCAGGTGACGCCCCCCCCCCCCACCCCCAGCTAGGTGCATATCGAGGCCCTATCCACCTTGATCTTGATGATGAGATCTATGCCCTTAGTGGACACCAGATCATTATCACCCAAGTGTAGGACTACAAAGTCTGGTGGGTGGCTAACCTAGTGCTGGCCGGCGAGTGCGGGTCACAGCTGGTCCCATCATATCCCTCTCTTGCCCATCCATTGTATATGGATACGGTCAGGATGGAAGCTGAGCTGCTTGCTGAAATGTCCCCCAGCTGCCCTTTGTCTTGCCATGTAGATATAGGAATGACCTACGATCCAGACCGAAATTGCTCCGTGACCTAGTGGGCAAGAGGGAAACAGCATCAGCTATTGTCATTACTGCCTAATTATCAGCTTGTATCTGTTTGACGCCCATCTCCCAATAGCCTGGATCCGCCCGCTCCCAGGTTCAAGCTGTGCGCTGTGATTGCCACACCTACTCTAAAGGAATGTAGTGTCAGCCTGGTGAGCTCAAATCCCACCTCCCCTAGTGCCCTCAGCTACAGGGTCTGAAACTGATACTTAGGGAGACTGGATCCATCCAAATCCTCCAGCAGGGGGCCCCTCCCCAGTGGCAGGCATACCTGCAAGTACTCACACATGGCAGAAACTGGGCAAAGTTCCCACACTGCTGTGGCGTTCAGCCATATGGTTCTCCCCTTCCTGAGCCAATCCGTCTTTGACCGGGCCAGGATCAAGCATACTCTGTCCCCTACAATTGCAACATCCTCCACCCTCATGGCAGTGCCTGCTGTGTCCATTGTGGCCTGGGGCAGGACATCACTCATTCAAAAGGCCCCAAAGAAATTGTTTAACTGGACTGAACAGTTTTTCCTCTAACCCATCTTTGGTGATTGTCAACGGCTTGTCACCCTACCCAGCAGCTATCAGTCCTCAGTATGGTTTCCCTAGAGCAGCCATCCATCACTTTCCTGACTGTAAACTCCTTCATCACATCCCTGTTCCCCCCAGTTTGAGGAAGAAGACCACCCCCACCAGCACCAGCTTGGCTTGGCTCCGACTGCCTGCAAGTGCATCAAGAACTCGAGCAAGAGCCCAGGTGTCACCCACTTCATGAGGTTGGCTCTCTGCTGTTCGGTGAAGCTTTGCAGCCAGCCCCAGGCTCTCCAGTAGGCCTTCCAGGTACTGGTCGACAGTGATACCATCAGCATTCTGCCGGTACTCAGCATCTAAAGGTCCACATCTCCTCGGGCATGGGTGCTGCCTTGGGCACTGCATTCAGGGCGAGCTGCCTGAAGCACCAAAGCTGGAAATGAGAAAGAGCATCAGCTATCTCATTGCTCACCCCTGGGACATGGCTGGCCATGATAAATGCATTCAATTCCAGGTTTAGCAACACCAACTTCCTGTCCAACCTCTTCACTCTCCCCGCCCTCACTATTTGCTTATTGATGGAAAACACCACTGGGGCTTCCAGATGACCATGGCAACCTCAGTCAGGAACATCTCAAGGAATGTAATATCCTTGGTCACTCCGTTTTGATGCCAGTCCACTGGCTACCTCTCTTGACACCACTGTCCCCTGAAATAGATCCCAAAGCCACCTCTCCGCCCCCGCGCTGTATCAGTAAAGAGTTCCAGGTCCCTGTTATAAATGGGTGGAGCCCTCCATATATTCCTCCTGTTGTAATGTAGCAGGAACTGCTGCCAGACTGTCACCTTCCCTTATGAGGGCATTGACCCTAATGAAGTGGTGTCCCCTGTGAATGCCTCTTGTGGTGTCCGCCAGCTGCTGAATGAAAGTCCTACCCATGGCCATGACTTGGCAGGCAAAGTTCAAATGCCCTATCAGAGACTGCATCTGTCTCAGTGTGATCTTCCTTGTGACAACCACTGTTTGGACCACTGCCTTTAAGGCCGCCACTTTACTTGCTGGGAGACGTGTCACCATTTCCTTAATGTCAATTTCTATCCCCAGAAACGACAGCTGCTGCTCCAGCTCATCAATCTTTTTTGCCGCCAGTGGGACCCCCAGCTCAGCAGCCTTCCTTTGAAATGTTCTCTGGTTGCACTGCAAACACCGCTTATCTCCCACCATGATCAGTAAATCATCCAGGTAATATATGATTTTGACCTGGCATATCTCCCTCTCGAGCAATTACTGAATGGCGGAGCTCAACTCCTCAAAATAGGTGCATGATATGGAGCACCACCTAGGAAGGCAATTGTCCACATAATACCGCCCACTGAAGTGAAGCCCTAGCAGGTGGAAACTATACGGATGTATTGGCAGCAATCTAAAGGCCATATGACAAGTGGTGCATAAGCAGGTTCTCCCCCGGCTCCTTCTTGGGGACTAGGCCAATGGGAAATTATCAGGTTGGGGAGGGGCTTAATCTCAAAAGGGCCCACAATCCTGCTCAGCCTCTGTTTCTTATTGAGCTTTCTTTGCACCACCTCCTTCCACTCCCAAGCAGATTGTAAGTTCCCCACCACCCACAGGCTCAGTGGGCCTTTGTAAGGAATACTGAAACTCCATGTAAAACTGTTAATTAACCACAGTGCTTTTTGCCTATAATATCCTGCTAAGTTCTGCAGCAGTGCCATGATATTAATGGGCATAGCGGCCAGTCCCAGACCGCCAGCCTCACTGCAAGCGCTGGACGTCTCCTCCTTGCCTCTTCCCATATCTGACCTGAGAGTATCCCTCCCCACAGATGGTGCAGGCATGTTTGTATTTGCAGGTATTATTAAATCTGCATGCCCCCCCCCCCCCATTGTGCAGCCTGCACACGCCCTGGCATGTGGGGGGATGAGCAGAAAGGGAGGGTGTTTCCTTCCTTGGTACAGGGCCCGCTGTCCTCTTGAAATGGCTGCTGCTGCAACCTTGCATACCTCCTGTGCCATCCCCCTTGTGGGACCCCCACTCACTCTATTACCCCGCTGACCTTGTGTCATCAGCCCGAACCAAAGGTCGATGTCCTTTCTGTCCCAGTTAAGCCCCTTGGTGCCCCACCATGTTCCGGCAATACTGCTCGTCATACTCCAGTCAGGCGGTGCCACCATACACCTTGTAGGCCTCACAAATACTATCCTGGTATTTTAAAAGCCCATGGCACTGCTCCGGGTGTTTTTCGCAAACCACGCTGTCCATCACCGAAAAGGCTGTACACCAATTCGCAATCATCCGAGGTATGGTGTTGGCTTTCTTAGAGACCAGTTTGCACTTGTTGCAACAGTCCAAATACTCGTGATTTGCCTGATGAGCAGTGAGAAAAGGTCCACATACTCGTTCTTCCAGATTTTTTCTTTCTTGGCTACAGGCACATGACTGTCCAAAACACTCATAATGCACAAATATTCCGCCGGCTTAAACTCAGATACTAACTCCCTCTCCTGATCTGAACTTTCATCTACGGACCCTAGAGTTGATGGGAATGGTGCCCCCAGAGAGGATGTTGGGGGCTCTTGTGCCACCCGCCCCCACTGGGCCCTGTGCCGCCGGGTTTCAACTGCTTCAGTACTATTGCCGGCTATGAACCTCACTAAGGTCTGCAGCAGCCATGCGGAAGCCCAGCTGTTTGTCCCCAGCTGTTCCCTTAGCCCCCCACATCTGGGTTGCCACCATATTTGTCTCATTCCCAGCCTTGGCAGCTCCCCCCTGACAAGGCCCCCTGCAACAAGCCTGCCACCCCCTCCCATTCCCATCCCCATCAATCATATCCTCATTCATACCTATCAGCCACTGCCCTGCCCCATGTCTCCGGCCCCCTTGCACCTTCCTATGCCCTCCAGCATCATTATGCAGCAAGGACGTGAAGTGCTTATACTCACTCCTCCATCCCAAATCTCCTGCTACAGTCTCTGAGCTCATACCCGCCTCCTATGAGGATGTTCTGCCTGTGGCTGGCGCTCCTTCCAGCGAACTCATTAGAGCCTGAACGCGTCCCACTCTTTGGACTGTGACCATGGCCCTGACCTGGTTCACAGGATCACGCATGCCCAGTGGCACCCACCCATCACTGCCACATGGCAGGGGCTGGTCACTGTTCCATTCTCGATCCTCCTAGGACTGGATACGGGCTCCGCGTGCCACTGAGTGCTGCTGTATCCCACCCCGATCACCCCTTCACTGTTTCTCCTTGTACTGCCTTTGGACTTGTTCTGCTTTACTTTCCCCACCATCTTCGAACATCTGCTGTCACTCTTCCTCACTTTCTTCTTCATCTGCCCGCTGTCCTCGCTGCCAGAGCTCCCTTTCATGCCATGCTGTTGTCCGGCCATGCCCTCCTTTTCCAGCCCCAGCCACCCTCCTTTTCCAGCCCCAGCTGCCTCTGCACCACGGTTGCCTCCAGGAATCCTCTCCTCAACCGCTGGCTAACTCGCTGGGTTTTCTTCGCCATGTGACTGGAAACAGACTGCTCAGCCCTTTCTTGCCAGGTGATGGAGGGGTAATTAACACACACAATGCCCACCGGGAGTGATGGTGGGACTGAAACTTGGTTTCTTGGTTAAGCCAGTGCTGCAGCCACTAGATTAAAGACTAATCTTCCACTCTCTGGCCCTCCTGGTGCCCCCCCCCCCCCCACACACACACACTCTCTCCTTCTCCTGCTTCTTCCCCGATGTAATGGAAGGTCCCCTTCATTAAGGGGAAGGGAAACATGATGTGGTGGTGGGGAGGGAGGAAAGAGGTGTAGCTGCCTGCACTCCGCCGCTGTGCTCAGCCGCCGTATGGCCTGCCTGAGCCACAAACGTCCAAACGCCGACGATGACTTGCTGCCAGTGATGGAGCTCCCTGTGGTGCCTGCACACCACCAACATTGGCTCCCACGGCCTCCCACACTGCCTCTTCTGGGCTGCTGAAACAAGGTGGGTACTGATGGAAGGCTGCACTGCACAGACATCTGCTCTTGCTTCCACACTACCCCTTCTGCTGGGCCGCACTGCCGGTTGAGAAAAGGGGCTGTGCCACCAGTTGAGAAAGGAAGGGATGGCCCTTACCCCCTTCCTTTATTCCACGTGCCCCCCCCCCCCCACCATCCACCTATCGGCGCAACCACCTGGAGGCCCTCCTCCACCCGGCAGCCCTGTGATGGGGCCTGTACCCTTTCGGTGCCGGCCGGTCATTTCTTTAACATTGCTTTTAATCCTTTTTCAGAAGGCACTGAGCGAGCATCTGATTTATGGGAGAAAGATCTGAATTTTGCTTTTAGATTTACTATTTGTTTTTTCGAAATCCGAGCTCAGGCTGAGTTACATATTCAGTTATTTCCATTCCCAAAGTGGCTTCAGTCTAGCTGTACCTGAGGCAATGGAGAGTGAAGTGACTCAAAGAGTGTCACTGAAAGAACAGGGATTTGAACCTTGGCTTCCCTGATTTGCAGCCCACGCGACTGCTTTATAGAACAAAAGTAACGCCTTGTAGTTTTTCACTTTACGGACTCTGCTGGATTTTCAAAGCAAAAATATGCACGTACCTTTGTTTCAAAAATTTCCCCAGGCAAATTATGTGCGCGCATTATCTGCACTTTGGCGCACATTACATGCACACTTTTGGAAATCTCAGGTAAGCACATAAGTGGGAAGTTCACTCTCAGGAATACTTCCTCAGTCTGCAGGTTAAGTTATTTACATACAGGCTGAATATACTCACTTTACCTGCGCAAAGAATGAACAACTCTACTATAGAAAAGCCAGAGGAAATGGCTTTGAAAATTGCTCTCCCTAATCATTCTGCTTCTCTAATCATACACTTTTGACTATTTTAAATGTTGTTTTTCTATGCTGCTGTTTACTGTAGTTCTGCTATTATTCTTTTAGACCCAGTTTTGCATGACCTACTTTTGATTTCCCACAGTTTAGAGTTATTTTACCCCAGCCAGACATGACATTTGAGAGCTGCCCTTTACTCTAGAATTGGCCTGTCTCAATGCTTTTTTTCCAATCTGGCTTAAAATCACAGTGAGTTTGACTACCTTGAATGAAAGAGTTTTTCTCATTTCGGAGCATGTTACTAAAGGTTAACATGTATTAATGACATTAACGCACATTAAGTGCAACTGTCCCCATAGAAGTAAAAGGGTTCTAGGCATTTAGTGCTCGTTTAGCTTTCATTAACGTGCGTTAAATCCTTTAGTCTCATATACATGCCTCTTTGTGTCCATGGGAAAAAGGCTGAAGGTCAGTTTTTGAAAGGTCATCAAGAAGCAAAGGAGCTGGTTTATTTTAATAGATTATCTTTAGGAAATTTTAGGAAGAGCCAAGTAGCCTAAACTTTTAGCTGAAAATTAATCTAAACCTAGCAAGTTCAACTTCAGCCTGATTTGGGGCTGCTATTTTTGCACTAAATAACTGGCTAACACCAAAATCAGCTGTGTTGTGCCATGCAGAGAGAGCTGTGTTTGATTCCTGGCTTAAGGTTTCCATTGCCAGCTGGGGTTCAGGATATGGCACAGAGGGAGAGAGGGAGACAGAGCCTTGTGCAATGGTGACACCTGGTGGACAGGTTTTGGCCTATGATTACAGGGTTGCAGAAAGAGCCCCTCTGCATGACCCTGGGCCAAGGATTGCCAATGCAATTACTGGGCTAAAGTAATTCAGCAGGGATGTAAAAGAGGAGATAAAATGCCCAGGTTTAAGTGAATAAAGGATCATGCTGCTAGATCCCAGCTCAATTGACCTGGAAACTCGGAAGAGCGGAAAGAAACTGTAGGGACAAATTTAAAAAAAAAAAGATAGTCCACAAAGTTGTCCCAAAGGTGGATGGCGATAGACTATTACTATCCTGTCCCCATCTCCTTTAAATCCAATATTCCAGAGGTAGGTCTAGCCAGATGAATCTGATCACATTCTTTGGGTGACCAAAAGGATGGATTGGAGGGGGGGCACTACTTGAGATAGGTTTCAGCAGGACCTCTGACAAGATTCTGCTTAGGTGACCAATAAACAATTGGCGCGCCCTTGGTATAGGCCCTGAATGAGTTAAGAAGGGGTTGAGTGAGAGGTGACAAAGGGTTGTGATAAATAGCATTCACTCTGAGGATAGGGGCATTACCAGTGGCGTGTCGCAGCGATCAGTCCCTGGTCAAATTCTTTCCAACATCTTTGTAAATGATATTCCAGAAGGACTGTCTGGAAAGGTTTGCCTTTTTGCAAATGGTACAAAAATATGCAACAGGATAGTCACTCTGGAAGGTATGAATAATATGAAGAGAGTGTTAGTGAAGATTAATGAATTGTTTAGAGTGTGGCAGCTAAAATTTAATGCTTAAAAATGCAGGGTCATGCATCTGAGCTGCAAAAACCCAGGGGAATAGTACAGTATAGCAAGTGATGTATTTTTTTTAGCAAGAAAGAACAGTAGGATATGGGGGTGATCATGTCTGATTTTCTTTAGGTGGCCAAACAGTTAAAAAAAGGTGACAGAAAAAGCCAGACGGATGCTTGGGTGCATAGGGAGAGGAATGGCCAGCGGGAAAAAGGAGGTGATAATGCCTCTGTAAGGGTCTCTGGTGAGAGCTCATTTGAAGTATTATGTACAATTCTCGAGATCACACCTTCAAAAAGATATAAGCCAGATGAAGTCAGTTCAGAGGGTGGCTAAGAACATAAGACTTGCTATACTGGGTCAGACCAAAGGTCTATCAAGGCTAGTATCTTGTTTCTAACAGTGGCAAATCCAGGTTACGAGGCTACTAAAATGGTCAGTGGTCTTCATCATAAAGCATATGAGGACAAACTTAAAAATCTAAATATGTATACTTTGGAAGAAAGTCAGGAAAGGTGAGATAGGATAGCAGTGTTTAGCACAGAAGGCGAGCCCCTTTCATTAAAAGGAAGCTCTGAAACGAGGGGTCATGGCATGAGGGTGAAAGGGATAGACTCAGGAGTAATCTAAGTAAATATTTCTTTATGGAAACGGTGGTGGTTGCATGGAACAGCCTCCCAGTGACGGTGATGGAGACAAACATAGTATCGGAATTCAAGATAGCATGGGATAAGGGGATTGTGTGCGAAAGAGGGACTGTAGAGCTCAGTAGATGACTAGACAGGCCACATGGTCTCTATTTGCTGTCATTTTTCTATGGGCCTGATACTGAAAGTAAGTTATGTGTTTGCTGGTGTGTGATGAGCACATCACTTACCTATCCAGATATTCCAAGACTGGGCTACTCGTATTACCCAGTTCTTACCACTGGAGGCAGAAATCTCGTATTCAATGGTGATTTTTAAATCTTCTGTTTAAAAGGCTTCGTTATCTCAGCCATACAAAAACCTGTTTGATTTATTGTTGTCATTTGTAATGCAAGTGATTCTTAGCAACTGGAAGGATGTTACCCTTGCTAATTATAGTTTTAGATGGTATGCCCTTCCATGGTTTTTAAAGCATTGCAGCCCTTAGATGTTAGTGTTCTCTATTTGAAGTGTGATAGTTGTTATGTGGGCAATGTGTGGGTAGCGGAACTAAGCTCCTGTGATTCTCCCTTGATGTTGTCAGTGGTTATTTTTGTTATATTCTATGGAGAATGCAGATCCCAATAATTGTGGGGAATTAGTTTGTCTGCAATTTGCTAAATTCTAATAAACTTAATTGCCTCAATAAAACAGCCATTTAGATTGCTAAATGGGCAGATTTTATCCAGCTAAAGTAAGTTATTCAGGTCACTTTAGTCTAGTTCAGTATCAGGCCTAAATCAATCCATATGGTGCCAGTGCAGTCACCACTTCATACATGTATTCAGCTTCCCTACTTATATGGCCAGTAGTGCGCAATATACGTGGAGCCCAATCCTCAAAGGGGCACATCCAGGCCGTCTAGATGGCCAAGCACTGGATGGGCCAGTCTGCACCCGATTCTGCACCATGGGAACAAGATGCTCCCACAGCTGCAGGATCAGGCACCAAGACAGACCAGCATGCCCCTGCATTTGCCAGGCCTCACCGTGCTCCCGCTGGTGTGCTGGTGCCATGGCGTCCCATCGCCATGACACCTGGACACCCAGCAGGAGTGCCGATGGCTCCACTCCCCAACAGACCTCATTTTCCCGCCGACCGACTCTTGGCAGGGCTGCCAAGGCTGGGATCGGGTGGGGGGGGCCTCACCTTCTGTGACTCTGATGCATTTGGAGGGGCTGCCAGGCCAGAGCTCATGAGCACCCAGCTTATTTCACCTCTGAGATGGAATAAACCGAGCATCCTCCTGCTGTTCACCGGACATACAGGGCCATGTCCTGAATCAGCCTTGTACGTCTGGGTGCCTGGCCCGCCCCCGCTCTGCCCACTCTCTGCCTCCATGCCGCCCACATCCAGCCCTCTCCGCACAGTGGCACTGTGCGGGCAGGGAGAGAGTTTTTCAGCATTTGGGCCAGACAGCGGGGCTGCACGTCCCACCGGGGCGTACAGCCCCGCTGTTCACCTTACAGAATCGGGCCCCTAGTCATTTAAGCACTTAATACGGTGACCAGCCAGGCTGAGAATTGCCCTCTGTTTCTAGGTAAAGTTATCCAGTTAACTTTAACTGAGTGTTTTCAAACAAGCAGATTTAATTGCGTATACAGTTAAAGATAACTTATCTTGAACAGGATATTCATGGCCTGAATATTGATCTCTAATAGTTCTTTCTCATTTTATGTCTGGTGGAAAATTGCTTAGCACATCTGGTTTATGATTCAGAAAAAGCAGCACACTGAAATGTTATTGCCTGAAAATATTTTCAGGAAATATCACAATTTGCATAACGGTTTTATACAAAGTGGATTGCAGTTATAGCCTGAAGCATGGTTCACATACTAAAACAAAAAATTGGTTTCCCATACACAGCATATCATTCAACAGGATCCAATTCAGAAACATGTATACAACAATCCTTTTGATTGCCTGGAATACATTTCTGGTACCTGGAGTTCATGACAGCTTTCAGAGTAGGAAACAATACCATGATGTTTATCTCCCAGTTACAAGTTGGATATATGGTGGCATATAGAGATCAAGTCACTTATGTAATGTCACCGAAAGAGCTTTTGGTAAAGGGGATTTCACATGCATTCACAATGTTTCATCATCATTACAAAACAGGGATATGCATGTGGATTGTTTGGGTGTCTAAAAATGTAAAATATGCATTTTTAAGTTCTTGTATATATACAGTGCATGCCTGAAAAACTGAATAGGTCAACATGAAAAAAATCCCTCCAAATCAGGAAAATTGTGTATTAATAAGTTCAAACCAAACTTTTTTTCTTTAGCTATGCACAACCTTAATTTAAATCTTCTTTTGAACCTTAGTTTTATTTATTTAACAGGTTTTATATACTGCTTTATCATTTCAATTGAAGTGGTTTACATTGTAACTTAAACTTGGTAATGTACATTAAACAGGGATGTTGATAACTTGGATTTTTCTGAGGCATTGGAGGGTTAAGTAACTTGCCCAAAGTCACAAGGAGTGCTAGTTGAAACTGAACACTAGTCTCTGGGTTCCCAAGCCAGTGCTCTAACCATTAGGCTACTCTTCCACTTATCAATTATGATTAGTAGAGCACAGAGTTGCCAGCCCACACTAGATGAGCTTAACAGGCTGATCTATTCCTGCCATAGCCTATATTGCATGCAGTGATCCTAGGACTGACCTTATTAGAAAAAATCAAGGGAAAAAAATCACAGCTACAAATTCCTGCAAGCAGTGAGGCAAGACCAGAGGGTATCAGACTATTGGAATGATCAGGTGAGATGTTAGCCCTACCAGGGGGGCTCCAGATCAATAAACACTTAACCATCCATTGCCTCAGGTACAAACTAAGGAGCCTTTTTATTAAAGTGCATTAGGTTTTATACTTAAGATGTGTTCAGCGCTAAAACTAATATGCATTAACCTCCATAGTCAGGGGCATGGCTAGATGCTCCCAGCAGTTAACGCATGGATGAGTATCCTAATGCATGGTGCAGTTACTGCAGGTGCAACTAATTCCACGTATTGAGTTAGTATAAGGTGCACTGGTGCTAATTGGAACTGTGATAGCATGTGATATCTCCCCCCACATTAATTGCAATGTACTCACCATGCCCACTCTTTGCCCCTTACCCACTGTGACAGGGGGTGCATCCCATCACAGGAAGTCCAGCAGGACTCCCATTTTAAACAAGGTCAGGGGCTAAGTAGCTATAGGCGAACAACCTGGGTATAAGTTTTGCCTGTTTCCCATTTCCACTTAGAGAAGATCATTAAGAATCTGCTGGCGGGAGGTCATAATCTGACAGGGAGGACCATGGGTAGTGGCAAGTAAGGTCAGACCAAAGCCTAGTCTGACCCATCTGAGTAATTGTATTGATAAATCCCTAAGTGTTTGATGATGACAGGAGACCAGAAAGGCTGGGAGGGTTGGAATTTGGGTCTGGGGATATTTGCATATGATTTACATAGACTGAGGGATCTATGAATATTTCCTGGGGTTTCTTCCCAGACAGAGGGGGAGATTCTCTCAAGAACCCCCTTGCAGGGGAATTAATAGGGTGCAGAACCTTGTTTCACTGAAATGAGGACTGTCCTTGGGGAACCAAGAACTCACCCTAACCGTACTGGGGCCTCAGGATAAGGACTTTCTACACAGGGAGCTCTACTCAGATTCAGGATTAACAATTTTCTTTTGGAGTTCAGACTCTGGTTGTTATAGGACTGGGGCTGGGCCTGTAGGCCAGTGAAACTAAGGTTGTAGTGGAACGGAGGATGGATTAGAGAAACTTGGGGACCTTAATGCTCAACACTTCTTCTTCTTCTTCCTCCCCCCCCAATTCAACACCCCATCATGTGATTGCCAGTTAGTGTGAATCAGCGTACAATAATTGTCATGTTCTCACAATAGCAGTTACTGTAGGCCCTTTGTGCACAGAAACCACTTGCAAAAACATGAATACTTTCCATCCACAATCGCTCTTTCCCCTCCCCTTCTGTAATCTCCCAGCATGTCCACACAACTTATTCATGTTTCAGAATCAGGGGCGGCCCAAGGGCGGTGCGGGGCCATGTGTGGAGGCTCATTGTGGGGCCTCATTTGCATAAGAAGTCTCATTTGCATAAATATTAGCATAATGTTAGCATACCTCTCAATGAGTGTCTGGATAAAGAAAGACTACCAGATTTCTGCATTACTATACTCTAGTGCCAACTGCCAGGCACATTAGAAAGTACAACACTGACCATTTAGAACCCATAGCAAACCCACCGTATCATAACAGTACTACCAGGATTCCCAAAGCACCAAATCCTACCTATTAAAAAGGCAACACTGCAAAAATTAAATCAATACATCTCAGAGAATACCAATACATCTCCTATTTGGGAAAGAGAACAAGTGGCACTGTCAAACAGACTACAAGAAAAGAATACCTCAGCTCGGTTACACATGCAGAACATAGACCGTCACTAAACAAAGAACAAGGAATCACAATTTAGAAATCGGAAGACAATAATTAAATTGGGAACCCCTAAAGTCAAACTTGGAATGTACAACAACACTATAAATTAATTTCCTTTTGTACTAAACAAAAATGCAAAGACATTAGTGCAGTGGTTCTGAACCAGTCCTCCTTGAACACCTAGGCCAGTCGGGTGTTCAGGATAGCCCTAATGAATATGCATGAGATATATATGCATTAGAGATATCCTGCCAACCTGACTGGTTTGTGGCCCTCTAGGGCTGGATTTGGAGACCCCTGCCTTACACCTCTGTCATTTAAGAATGTGAGTGGGCAAGGTGCGAATCTCCGAGACTTAAAAAAGGTTAGATAGAATTTGTCACATGCCTCTTTGCTTCTCACCACCACCAAAATATTGTCTATTAGACAACGTTTTGGAGGTGGTGAGAATTGAGGAGGCATGTGACAAATTCTATCTAACCTTTTTGATGTCTCGGAGATCTGCACCTTGCCCACTCAAAATCTTAAAAGACAGAGGTGTAAGGCAGGGGTCTCCAAATCCAGCCCTAGAGGGCCACAAACCAGTCAGGTTGGCAGGATATCTCTAATGCATATATATATCATGCATATTCATTAGGGCTATCCTGAACACCCGACTGGCCTAGGGGTTCAAGGAGGACTGGTTCAGAACCACTGCATTAGTGATACACATTTCCCAGAGCTGACATATTCCAGTTAATAAATTCAAAATAAAAAAGTATTTTCTACCTTTTGTTGTTTGGGCATTTTATTTTTCAATTGCAATTGCTCCAGTCACTTTCTTCTGGTTTCTTCTGTCTTCTGCTAATTCTCCATTGTCTGTTGTCCATTTGTCCTTTCTTCTCTCTTCTAGATTTTTTCCATTCTATCTTCTACATCTGCTTTAACATACTGATCTTTCCCTTTTTGCTCTTTCCCCAGTTTTTTTTATTCCTTTATCATCCACTCAAATTTCACATTTCCATCCTCAATCCCCACTTACTCTGCCAATACCCAGCAACTTCCAGATTTTTCTTCCCTCCTACGCAAAATATCTTTTCCCCCTCCATCCTCATTCCCCCAGCCCCATCCCCTTCTAGTCCCTCCCCCAAAATCAGCTTCCTTCTAGTTCCAGCCCCACTCAGCATCCACTCCCTTCTAATTAATTTTATTATTTATTTATTTATTTATTTTTATTTCTTATATACCGCGCTTTTAATCAGTGTGGTTTACAAAAGAACAATTTAAACACAATGATACAGTCAGCATTGTTTTTTTTACAATGAACAGGGTAGAAAAACTTGGCGGTAAACAGGGTTAACTATATACAAAAACATGGTGGAAGGTAGGGTTAACTATGTACAATGGCATTTTGGTTAACTACATGGGAGTGGCCAATAAATATAATTATAGTACAGTATAAATACAGTATGGGTAAAGTGTGCAGGTATGAACCATCATGATTAGCCATTTTCCACCGGGGTCAAGTGGGCAAGGTCAACATGCGGGCTATGTTCAATCGGAGTTGCTTCGGGGTAGTAAATTAGGAACAAGTGATGTTTTAAGACCTTTCTTAATGTCGTGAGACTAGTGATGGCTCTGATTTCAGGTGGAAGAGCATTCCAGGCTCTGGGCGCAACCAGTGAGAAGGCTCTAGAGGCTGTTGATTTAGAGCATTTTGTAAGGAGTATCGGAAGGTCAATAGAGTTCAATGCAGCAGATCTCCTGGATCTGTTTGTTGGAGTGACATGTATCATATTGCTGATAGGTGATAGGGATGGGCTCTTTGCAGCTTTCAATGTCATGACCAGGGTTTTGTATAGGGTTCTGCATTCTCCCCCCTCACATCAGCCCATTTCCAGTCCTAGCCCCCCAATCTGCTCATTTCCAGTCCTATTCCACCCCCCATCAGCCCATTTTCAGTCCAAGCTCTCCCCATCAGCTCATTTGCAATCCTAGACCCCCCCATCAGGCCATTTCCAATAATAGCCCCCCATAAACCAATTCCAATCCTATTCCAGTGAGCTGATGGGGGGGGGCTTGGATTGGAAATTGGGCCAAGTGTGGGGGAGCTTCAGCCCATTTCCAGTCCAAGCTCCCCCACACTCAGCCCATTTCCACTCCGAGCCCCCCATCAGCTCATTTCCAGTCCTAGCCTCCCCCCCAATCAACTCATTTCCAGTCCAAGCTGCCCCATCAGTCATTTCTAAAAATAGATCCCCCATTGGACATTTCCAATCCTACCCCCTCAAAAGCCCATTTGCTGTCCTAGTCCTCCCCATCAGCTCATTTGCAGTACTAGCCACCCCCCTCCTCAGTCCATTTCCATTCCCTAGCCCCCCTCACTCATCCCATTTCCATTCCCTAGGCACCCCCCCCACACACACAGTCCATTTCCATTCCTAGCCCCCCCCCCCCACTCAGCCCATTTCCATTCCTAGGCTGCCCCCTCCTCAGCCCATTTCCAATCCTAGCCTCCCCCCCCCCACTCAGCCTATTTCCAACCCTAGCCTATCCCCCCCCCCACTGCCCATTTCCAATTGTAGCCCCCCCCCCAGCCCATTTCAAGCTCAAGTCCCGAAGAGCCCCGTGGCAGGCTTTAGCGGCTCCCGGCAGGCTCACCTCAGCTTGTTACAGCCGCCAAAGTGAAGAGCGTTGTCCATTGACCTCCGGCGCACCTGCGATCTTCATTACAATACAGCTGCCGAAGTGAAGGGAACAACGCTCTTCACTTCAGCGGCTATAACAAGCTGAGGCGAGCAGCATGCAGAATGTTGTTGGCGCGGGTCCCCTGAAGCGCGGGGCCCTGTGCCAACAACATTCTTGCTCAATGGACGGGCCGGCCCTGTTCAGAATAACCCCCAAAGTGGAGAAGATTCAAACATTATGCCGGAGGAAACTTCCTGCAGAGAGAGCTTAGCAGAAGTAGAGAACTACTAATCATTTGTAGTACAAGGCGTACACAGAACTATAAAGGAAGTAGATGGTGGGAAGTGCATGAAAAAAGACAGAATCTTAAGTGAGGTGAAGAGTGATCAATACTGGAACCAATTCTCCCCTGTGTTGTTACCTGATTTACTTAAACTGGGAATAAATTTAGTATGGGCTATTGACTCTTGTCCTATTATGTTGCATAAATTTCTTCCAGAAGGTAGATTCACATTAATATCTTCCTTTTTGCAAATGGCGTTAAAAGAAGGCTGTTTTCCATCAATTTCAGGCCTTAAACTTTGATGCCACTTCCAAAAAACATTAGGAGATTTGAATACTTGTGCTAATTTTTGGTTTGTGGCTAATATTCCTTGTTTGGCCAAGATTATGGAAGCAGTTGTTACAATTAATTTACAAGATTATCTTTTGGCAGCCTGACATTCTAGACTCTATGCAGACAGGATTTAGAAACTGTCATAGTACGGAAACTTTACTGATGACTATGATTTCAGAATTAAGAAAAATTGTAGATAAATGTGGAGAAGCTCTACTGATGGAATTAGATCTTACCTCAGCATTGGACACCTTAGATCACGATTTATTACTGACCAAACAAAGTAGCATAGGATGTCACTGGAGTAGTGCTGTCTTGCTTTGCTTTCTTTCTGAAGGGTAGAAGGATGATGAACCTTCGACAACATTGTCACCTAGATATGGGTTCCCACAAGCTTCCCCACTTTTCCCCATTTTGTTCAATGTTAATTTGAGTTCTCTAGGATTAATTCTAAAGAACCTGGGGGTCAAGACGTACCTAGCCCTGTGCAAGTGGTGCGGCCGCACAGGACGCAAAGGCTTAAGGGGCACATTTCAGCTGCCTGCTGTTGCCCTGCTGCCACCACATTTTCTTCTCTCAATGGTGGCAGGACAACAGCAGGCAGCCAAAATGCGCCCCTTATGCCTTTTTGTGGCACTTTAAGCAGGTCTGGTCCCTCCCTCCTCTGACGCGACATCAGAGGAGGGAGGGACAGATCTGCTTAATATGCTGGTGACTAGCACATCGAGCGCGTGCCCTCTCTTCCACCTCTGTCCATCTACTTTCTGTCCTTTCCCTGTGGCCAGCACCACTGTGAAGAAAACAGAGGGTGGCAGCAGCAAGGTAAGAGCAGAAAGTGGCTAGATGGAGGTGCGGGGGGGGGGGGGGGTGGTGCGTGCTTGAAGTGCACATCGCACAGGGCGCAATTCTGGTTCAGTACGGCCCTGCTTGGGGTTATCATATTATATTTATGCAAATGACATCCAAATTATAATACTATTTTGGGCTTCATTAGGTGAAACCTATAAATTAGTTGCTGACTGTTTCGATAAACTTATAGATTGGATATATGTTCATCTGTTGAAATTGATGGTTGATCAAACTGCACTACTCTGGCTTGAGGGAAGAACTGAGGTGATGCTTATTATTAGCCTGAAAGTGGGCGATGTTCAGCTACTGCTGACATCTTCTCTTCGGAACTTAGTAGTCCTGATTGACTCTTTATCTTGAAATGGATCAACAGGTGAGTAAGGTAGTTAAGAATATCTTATTTGGTTACAAATGGTCAGATTAGTGATTTATTTTCCCTTGCAACATTTTATATTTAGGATCGCCTAAGAATACAGTCTTAAGACTTCGACTTTTACAAAACACGGCAGCTAAAGTTTTTCTTAGGGGATCTTGTATGAATCATGCTACACTGCTATTGTGATCTCTGCATTGATTGATTGCCTGTAGTTGCTGGACTGGAATTTGAGTTGCTATGTTTATCATTTAAGATTCTGTATGGCTTAGGCCCAATTCATATGGTTTCTTATTTCCAATTATGTCTGGCAACTAAAGCTCTTCATTTTACCCATATGAATAAGCTAAAATTCCCTGTAGTCTCTAAATTTAGATAGGTAAAGGGTGAAGAAAAAGCTGCTTCAAGAGTGGCTCCTGGGTTACATAATGAGCTCCCTTTAGAAATATGAAATGGGACAATTTACCAAAGGTTTAGAAAATTATTTAAAATGTGGTTATTTATGAAATATTTAAACAATTTAGGGGATACTGCATTCTACAGATATAAAGGACTGGGATGGGATACGATGTATTGTAATTTGATTTAATTATGAACATTATGGTATGTGTCTTGCTTTCACATTTTATTATAAACTGCCTTGAGCTAATAGTTTGGGCAGGATAAAAAAGTTTTGATTAAATTGAATTAAATGACATTAAATGACAATTACACTATTACATGGTTTCTCTTTGGGGCATGTTTACTATTCGCAGGTGCCTACCATGAATTTTACCGCGACAAATAAGCACAGGGGTGGAGTTGGGCCCACACTAAAAATGCCTGACATGTCCCAATGTAGTTAGCGTGGGTTTTGTACTACCCCCCATGTTATACTGTTGGGCTCAGTCAATAGGGGTGCACTAAACCCCACCCACTGAGATGGCGGTAGATGCACTCTCACTAAGTGCAACATTACCAGTTAGCAAGTGTTAAAGATGCCTGCACTAACTGCGATATTCAGGCTCTTCTCCTGAGCTGCTCAGTCTCCTCAGCACGGGATTTTTAGAGTGCTGCATGTCTGATGTGTGCTAAAAGTTACAACAGTGCACTTGGTGAGAGCTAAATCCCACGGTACACATTAGCAGAGTTTAGCAAACATGCCCCTTTGTGTGCTAGGTTTCAAGTCCTGATACCAGTTATTTTGTATTTGGCACTTAAAGAGGAAGTATTCATTATTTTTAAATGCTCTCTGGCACCTTTTAAAGATGGAGAACTACTAGGGCTAGTAACGCTGCTGATATATTTTAGGCAAGATTCGTGTGGCCAGTAGTGTAGTATCCAGCAAATTCTGGCTTGTCTGTACTCTGTGGCAAATATAATTCGGCATGTTAGTTTGAACCAGTCCATGGGGCAGGCTGCTAAAATTGACGGCAGCCCTTTCTGAAACTCCAGCAGGTCTGATTTCACAGATAAACGTGGTTGATCAATGCTTGGTAATATCTGTGCTTATTGTACAATATGGTTGAGTGAATCTGCAAAAATGATTTCGGCCTCCAGCTCTGCAGGGTAGCAATGAGAGATTCAGCAAGCTTAACCAGAAATACATAAAAAACATTTTTTATAGACTCAATTTGTCTGCTTCAGTTCCGGCAACACTGGGCCAACTCACTAATAGTTTTCTATCATTATATGTGCAAGAGTGCACAATTTCTTGTGATGCATTCTGGCAAAAAATGTACAGGACACTAAGAGCCTGGTATTTAAAATGACTTCGGTGTCTGGCCTCAATGTTGACATTATAAGCCATTTTTAGATGTGTTTTGCTTGTCAAGGGTTCAGGTGACAGGGAAACTGTCTGTGCTCATGTTTGTTTGCATATGTGTAAGCATGTAAACAAACAGGTATATGCTAGCCCAAGAAAAACTTGGCAAGACTTCCTGCACTCTGCAACTCCACCCATGTGCATTCACGAAGAGCTGTAGCCAGGGACAAGATTTGGTGAGTAAAAGAGCAACTAGATGAAGGATGAATGAGAGAGAGTGAGACTGAATGAAGCCTGGTGTTATAGGCAAGAGAGAGAGCGGAGGAAACCTGGGGTTATAGGCGAGAGAGTGGAGGAAACCTGGGGTTATAAGCGAGAAAGAGAGCAGAGGAAACCTGGGGTTATAGGTGAGAGAGAGACCGGTGGAAACCTGGGGTTATAGGCGAGAGAGAGAGCGGAAGAAACCTGGGGTTATAGGCGAGAGAGAGAGACATTGGATGATACTTAGGAGAGTAAGAGAAAGAGTGGGTGAAGCCTGGCGGGTCATAAG
Source organism: Ichthyophis bannanicus (assembly GCA_033557465.1). Lineage (NCBI taxonomy): Eukaryota > Metazoa > Chordata > Amphibia > Gymnophiona > Ichthyophiidae > Ichthyophis > Ichthyophis bannanicus. The sequence continues at coordinate 234,004,972 of CM066043.1, read as the reverse complement.
AGGGAAAGTGTGAGGCTGCGACAAAGCTGAAGGGGAGGGGTTATAAGAGAGTAAGACTGGAGGAAGCCTGGGAGGGGGTCATAAGAGAGAGAGAGAGAGACACACACACACACACACATACATACTCAACCTTCATGAGAGACACCCAGACAGAATCACAGCCTCCAGCACTCTCCATGACACACACAGCCCTCAATAGTTCCCATGACACACACACATGTGAATGCAACCCTTTGCACTCCCCTAGCGCACACATGCATGCAGACATGCAGCTCCTGACACATACACACGCACACAACCCTTCACACATACACATAGCCCCTGACACTCCCCATGAGATACACATGTACACACGCACACACACATACCTCGACACTTCCTATGAGACACACACATGAGCCCTCCCAGGTGCCTGATTCCGGAAGCGGGAGAAATGTACCAGTGTCACACTTAACATGTTTTATATACTTGCCCTGCATATCTGTATAATTTTATGCTTAGATCATGCCTCAGCGAGATATATACTTAAACATTATGCATTGACCAGGAGGCAGGGTTAGGGAATGGGGAGGGCCAGGGAAAACACCAGGGCCAAAATTATCTGGAAAGAGACTAAATCCTATATACACATGTATTAGGCAGCAAAAAAGAAGGCTTAACGTATGCCCAAAAGCAGCAACATGGTCGCAGTATTAACTCACATTTCAGCAGCGCACATGCAAATAAAGCAAGGTGCCCTGGCTGGACCTTTATTTTAACTGGTGTTACATCAGATTGCAAAGATAAAGAATGTGCAGAATTTGCTTTTGAAAAGAAAGCACTCACACACATATCTATATCTGCTGTTTCATACACACTAATTTTCAGGCTTATTTTATCTGCATACTTTATGAAATAAGTCAAACACAGCACTGTCAGCAGGAGCGATCCATGAGATTATCACTAAACGTCGCGGTAACCGTTTTGGAACCTCGCACCAACTGGGGATCACTCCTCTTCACACTAGTCATTAGGGGTAGGGGTGGATGGTCTAACCAGGGGCCTTGGAAGGAGCAGGTTGGGAGGATGCTATGCCTCATGGTGTCTGAAGGGGGGTTCACTTCTCAGTGGGGGTCAGGGGGATTGGCAGTTGGGAGAAAGATCGGGTGTCATGTGGTAGGAATTGGGAAAAGGATCACTGTCAGGGTGGATGATCATGGGAGAATAGTGCTGTGGAAGTGTGGTGCAGAATCAGTGATTTTAAAACCTGCTCCCATGCACATGTATGCTAGATTAACATTTTGTTTAGCCAATCACCAGGTTTTTAAAATCACTTCTCCTCTGGACATCAACCTGCAGTCCTGTACCTATTTTACAAGAGGCTCTGCATTTACCAACGCCTCTTGTAAAATACTGTAGAAAGTTTTCATGTTCTGACCTGGTTGTCTCAATTCCTGTCTTCACGTCCTTTCTAAAACTGGTCTCAGAATTTGACAGCAGATAAGATCATGAGGTCCATCCAGTCGAACTCTTTTATTTCATGGTATAATGCCATCGACATCGGTTAATTTCTGTCTTTGCCTTCACTTCTTCACAATCAGGGATCCTCTGTGCTTTTCTCAGGTTTTCTTAAATTGTGTTACTGCTTTTGCCGTCACTGTTTCCTCTAGAAGGTTTCTTCACATATCCACCATGTACAAGGAGAAGATGGTGCCACCATGAGGATGGGGAATGTATGCTAACTGAAAGTCTCCTTAAAAACAGAGAGAGTGCTGCTGCTGGTCAGCAGCCATCCAACATAGCTCTGCTACTTCAGGATACAGATGAACTGATCATGTTGGGGTGGGGGTTATGAGGCACCTGGGGAGGGAAAGTAGAGATGCAGGGGTAGAAAGGAGTGGAGCACAAAAGGTGGAAAGGAAAAAAAGGTAGAAGCATGTTGGTGGCCTGTGCTACCAGTGTGTCGTAATACCAACCCTGTTACGCAAAAGCAGTCCGAGATCAATAGAATGTGAATTGAACTAACGTGCAGGGAGAGACGTTAGAAAAACAGAATTTCACATACAGCAGACCTCATCGCTTTGTACCGCCAAATTTCAGTTACTAGATGTCTGTATGCACTTCCAGGGCAACTCCAGAGTCCAGATTTACACACAAAGATACAGAACGAAAAAAAAACCCTCAGGGCTTTATGTTTCTGAAGTCATCTAGGAAACTATTTGTAACCCTTCAGCAAAGAAAGCCAAACGCTGAGCAGAGCCACAGAGCCCTTCAGGATCATGCAAGAGACAGCACAGGCAAATTTTAATATTATGCGTGGATTAAAAGGCAGATTTAATGTGCTTCTATCGCACCGAGAATAGGTGATGCACTTTGTTTTGCCTAAAGCATTGAAGAGAGAACAGTTTGAAGACATGAAAGAACTGCAATGATGCATGAAAGAAACACATTCATAATGGTTAATTATTTACGTATTAGCTATAAATAACTTTAGGAAGCTGTTCCAATAAATGCTAATCCAAGCAATTCAGGGAGATAAGAGGTGTGCAGGTGATCTCCCCAGGTGTGATGTTATCTCACTAGACCATCACTGCCCCAAATCATAGCTATTAGTCAAGTTACTAATTAATGAATTATTTCATGTCTTAATCGTAAGCGTAAAACACTTTTAATTTTCCTAAAACCCCCCAGCTAAGGGTGTCGCTTTAAATTAATTTCCTGAGAGCCTTATTATTAGTACACATGAAGCCCCATTTTGCATGGGACTTTAAGGTCAAAGAAGGGACGTTGAAGTTGGAATGCTCAAAATTCCCTATGTATTTTACAAAAGGTTCCCTTGAACGTGGAGCATATAAGGGTGTGCAGGAGTAAATAGGTACTTACTGGCATATACAATGAGAACAGCCATTTTACAAAAATATGCAAAACGTGACTTCACTCAGTGTCTTATGCATGTAAGCGCAGGTATAAACATATGTGACAATTTTACAATGTATCCATGTAAGGACAACACAGTTACTCACCTGTAAAAGGTAATCTCTGGAACAGCAGGAATTTAGTCTTCACATACAGTGCCTTGCGAAAGTATTCATCCCCTCAGTGTTTGTCCTGTTTTGTCGTATTACAACCTAGAATTAAAGTGGAGTTTTGGGGGTTAGCACCATGTGATATATACAATATACCTATGACTTTGAAGGTGCAAAATATCCTTTATTGTGACACAAACAATAATTAAGACAAAAAGAAAAACTGAAGGCAGGAGTGTGCACATGTATTCACCACCCAAAGTCAATACGTTGTAGAGCCACCTTTTGCTGCAATTACAGCTGCAAGTCTCTTGGGGTATTTCTCAATTAGCTTAGCACATCTAGCAACTGGGATTTTCACCCATTACTTGAGGCAAAACTGTTCCAACTCCTTCAAGTTAGATGGGTTGCGTAGGTGTACAGCAATCTTCAAGTAATGCTATTGATTCTCAATTGGATTGAGGTCTGTGCTATGACTAGGCCATTCCAAGACATTTAAATGTTTCCCTTTAAACCACTCCAGTGTAGCTTTAGCAGTGTGTTTAGGATCATTGTCCTGCTAGAAGGTAAACCTTCATCCCAGACTTAAATCTCTGGCAGACTGAAACAGGTTTTCCTCAAGAATTGCCCTGTATTTAGTGGCATCCATCGTTCCTTCAATCCTGACCAGTTTTCCTGTCCCTGCTGATGAAAAACATCCCCACAGCATGTTGCTGCCACCACCATGTTTCACTGTTGGAATGGTGTCCTTGGGGTGATGGTAAGTGTTGGGTTTGAGCCACACAGTGTGTTTCCCATGATGGCCAAAAAGTTCAATTTTCATCTCATCTGACCAGAGAACCTTCTTCCATGTGTTTGGGGGGGTCCGCCACATGCTGTTGTGCAAACTCTAAATGTGTTTTCTTATTTCTTTCTTTAAGCAATGGCTTTTTTCTGGCCACTGTTCCATAAAGCCCCACTCTGTGGAGTGTACAGCTTAAAGTGGTCATATGGACAGATACTCCCATCTCCGCTGTGGATCTTTGCAGCTCCTTCAGTGTTATCCTTGGTGTCTTAGTAGCATCTCTGATTAATGCCCTCCTTGCCCGGTCTGTGAGTTTTAGTGGGCAGCCTTCTCTTGTCATGTTTGTAGTAGTGCCATATTCTCTGTTTTTTGTTATAATGGATTTAATGGTGCTCTGCGGGATATTCAGAAGTGGGATTTTTTTTTTTTTTATAACCCACCTGATCTGTACTTCTCCACAACTTTGTCTCTGACCTGCTTGGAGTGCTCCTTGGTCTTCATGTTGCTTGCTTAGTGGTGTTGCAGAGTCAGGGGCCTTTCAGAACAGGTATATTTATACAGGCATCATGTGACAAATCATGTGATACTGACTGCACAAAGGTGGACCCTAATCCACTAATTATGTGACTTCTGAGGTTAATTTGTTGTATCAGATTTTATTTAGGCATTTTATATCAAAAGGGATCAATACATATGCACTCACAACTTTTCAGTTTTTACTTGTTCTTTTTTATATATACAAGGTATTTTATTGTCATTTCACATCACCAATTTAGACTACATTGTTAGATTCATTACCTAACATCCAAATGAACCTCCATTTTCATTTCAGGTTGCATGTAATGCGACAAAACAGGACAAAAACGAAGGGTATGAATACTTTTACAAGGCACTGAATGGGTGACATTGGTACCAATGGAGCCTGCATGGGAACTCTCCCCAATGTCCAATAGGAAAGCTTTTGGGAGCACCCCACAGCACGGCGCAACTGCCTTCCTGCCTTCCCAACTCCCTCTCCTCAGTTGATTTTGTAGCTGAGAAAGGAAAATAAATAAAACTTTTCAACTCCTAGGGGAGGAGGGGAGGTTATGAAGACTAAATTCCTGCTGTTCCCGGAGATCATCTGTTACAGGTGAGTAACTATGCTATCTCCAGGAACAAGCAGCAATGTAGTCTTAACAAATGGGACTCCCTAGCTCCAAGATGCCAGATGAAGTGACCTCAGAACTGGTGGAGGTTCACCTTGGAGTAGACTCGAAAGGTCATGGATCCTACATGGATTTCTGGTATCATCAGAGTCCAGGACGGAGGGTAGGAGTTGCATTTAAGTCTGAAACAGGTGCTGGAGTACAACTTGACCAAAAATCGCATCTCGTTGAGAGTCCTTGTCCAGACAATAATGGACAGCGAAGGTATGGACAGAAGACCAAGTTGCTGCCCTGCAAATTTCATTAATGGCTACCAAGCGTAGGTTTGCCATTGAGGTGGCCATGGTGTGAACATTGTGAGCAGTGATATGCCCTTCCAGGGTGAATCCTGCTCTGTTATAGGCAAATGAAGTGCAGTCCACTATTCACCTGGAGAGTGTACATTTGGATACAGGTAGACACAGGTGATTAGGGTCAAAGGAGATGAACAATTGTGAGGCTTTATGATGACCTTTAATCCTTTAGAGATAGAAAGCCAACCCACACTTGCAGTCAAGTGTGTGCAAAGCTGCTTTCACTCGAGACATTTTTGGCATAACGTTTGGGTGAGTCCGAGGGACGACCTTATCATGGTAGAACCAGGTATGAAGGGGAGGGGGGGGTCCGCCACCAGAGTCTAAAGCTCACTAATGCATTTAGCTGAAGTGAGGGCAATGAGGAAGAGTACCTTCCAAGACAGGAACTTCAGGGAAGTCATGGCCAGTGGTTCAAAGGGTGGCTTGAGAAGCTGCGCTAGAATGACGTTGAGGTCCCAAGCCACCAGAGGTGGCTTGATGGGCTGCTTGGACAGCAGGAGACCTCTCAGGAAGTGCACTATTAACAGATGTGAGGAGATGGGCTATCCATCCAGTAGGTGGTGAGAGGCCACAATGGCACTGGACTCTCACCGAGTTGGTCTTTACATCTGTCGAGGGCAGGTGGAGGAGATAATGGAGGAGTGACTCCACTGGAGTGGAAAAAAGATTGATATCTTTCTGGGAACACCAGACAGAGTATCTACTCCACTTGAATACCTATGAATGTCTGATGGAGGACTTGCTAGAAGCAAGTAGGATTTCCTTAACCTTTTGTGGAAGGTCAATGTCCTGCAATGCTATGCTCTCAGCAGCCAATCTGTGAGACAGAAAGACTGTGGATTGGGATGGAGCAGTGAGCCATTGCTCTGGAAGAGGAGATCGGGCACAGATCCCAATTGGAGAGGCTGAGTTTGAGTCTGATGTAGTAGCAGTAGAAATCACGGTTGTTGCGGCCAGTGAGGGGCTATGAGAATCATGGAGCCCTTGTTGGACTGAAGCTTCAAAAGCATCTTGGGAATGAGGGGTATGGAAGGGAAAGCATAGAGCAGATCCTGACCCCAGTGTAGGTGAAAGGCATCCACCTTTTGGTTGCTGGATGTTGGAGTCCTTGTATAGAAGCAAGGAAGCTTGGCGTTCTGAGAAGTAGCAAACAGATATATGTCTGGAGTTCCACAGGTCTGGAAGATGTAGAACGCTGTGTCCTGATGGAGAGACCATTCTTGGGGAAGAAGGATGTGACTCAGCTTTTCTGCCAAGACTTTAAAGCTCCCCCGGGAGATACATTGTTCAGGGGTATATTTGATGAAAGATAGCAAAGGACCCAGGTGAAGAGTTTCCTCAGAGAGGGGTCTTGAGCCTGTTCCTCCCTGTTTGTTCACATAGAACATGGCTACCTGATTGCTCTGACTAGGAATTCTTATGCCCTGAGGTGATGTTGAAACACTCTGAGTGTATTTGAGATGGCAAGAAGTTCCAACAGATTTATTTGGAGGTGTGATTCATGCATTATCCAGAGCCCCTGTGTAGACAGGTCACCCAAGACTTGCTGGAAGAGAGTAGGATTTCCTTAACCTTTTGTGGAAGGTCAATGTCCTGCAATGCTATGCTCTCAGCAGCCAAGCTGTGAGACAGAGAGACTGTGGATTGCGATGGAGCAACCCAACTTAGAGGCATCCGTCGTCAGGATGCATTGAAGTGGAGGCATCTGAAAAGGTGACCTTACAAGCAAATTTTCTGGAGAACACCACCATGAAGGGATGTTGATAGAGGGGTAGTGACTTTGATCCTGACCCGAGTCCTACTACCATTGGGAGGCAAGAGTCTATTGGGCTGTGCACATATGCAAGCAGGCATAGGGAATGACATGTACTGTAGAGGCCATGTGCCCCAGGAGCTGTAGCATTTTGCGGGCAAACAGAGGGTCCCATTGGAGTATCTGGGACACTAGTTTGACTAGACAGGCACAGCAGAGCTGGGGCAGGAATGCCCTAGATTGTTGAGTGTCCAGCAGAGCTTTGATGAACTGTAGCTTTTGAGTTGGAACAAGCCTGGATTTTGGGAAGTTTATGACAAATCCCAAGTGTTGTAGTACCGTGATGGTAAGATGCAAGGAAAGTTGTACCTCTAGTGAGGTGTCTGCCTTTATAAGCCAGTCTAAGTAAGGGAAGATGAATATCCCCAGAGAACTTAGGCATGTGGCTATGACCACCATGCACTTTGTAAAGACTCTTGGGGCAGAGGTGAATCCAAAGGGAGGGAGGAGGGAGGAGTGGTCTAGTGGTTAGGACAAGGTACTTCAGGCCAGAGGGCCAGGGGTTCAAGTCCCACCTGGGGACAGCAATCTCAGGCCAGAGGGACTGGGATTTCTAGTCCTATAGGCACTCCTTGTGGTCTCGGGCAAGCCACTTAACCCTCCACTGCCCATGTTCCCTGTAAGTATTAGTGTATGTGTCTCATATCCCCTCATGTTAAATGTATCCCCCAATTGACCACCTTGACCCAGTGAAAAGCAGGATATAAATACAGCTAAATAAATAAAATACTCTGCATTGATAATGAGTTTCCTGAAAGGTGAAGCATAGCTATTTCCTGTGTTCTGAATGGATGAGGATATGTGTATACACTTTTTTTTAGATCTAGAGAACAGAGCCAGTCCTGTCTCTGGAGGTAGGGAAGAAGAGTCCCAAGAGAAATCATCTTGAACTTTTCTCAGACTAGAAACTTGTTGAGGTTTCTGAGGTCCAAATGGGCTTGTATCCTCTGGTTTTCTTTAGAATGAGAAAATATGGGGAATATAAATCCATTTCCTGCTGAAATGTCGGGACATTTTCTATGGCACCTTAAGACAGAAGAGAGGACACCTCGTCCCGTAGGAGAACCATGAGTGGGGGTTGTGCTTTAAATTCCCCCATGAAAGTGGAGGGAGGCTGAGTTTGCAGATGAAGTCTGTACCCCTCCTTGACTATGTTTAGTGTCCACTGCTCTGAGGTTATGAGGTGCCATTTGTGGGCATAGTGACACAGTTTGCCTGCTATGTGGAGGGGATGGGGGACCTCCAGAGGCAGGATGGCAATGTTCTCTTGAAAAGAGTCAAAAACCAGGTGCAGACTGTGGCTGCGCAGCTGGCTGAAGTTTAGCCTCCTGTGGCTTCTCCTGCTGTTTAGGAGTTTGTTGCCTCTTCTGTGGTACTTGAGTCTGGAACTGAGAGGCAGGAGGATAAGAAGAATAGAATTTTGTCTTATTATTGTAGAAAGACATCCATTCAGTTGCCTTTTGTCTGACAGGGTCATCTGTTGTTCTAGACCAGGGGTCGGCAACCCGCGGCTCCGGAGCCGCATGCGGCTCTTTCTCACCTTTGCCGCGGCTCCGGAGCACACTGCCCGCCCGGTATTTATGGCGTTATGGGCTCCCTCCCTTCTTCTGCAGCCGCGGTTCCCTGCCTCTTAGGGAACCGCGGCTGTGCTTTTAAAATCATCTCGGAGCCCTTCCTGTCTTGACGGGCTCCGTGCCGCATTGTCCCGCCTCTAACCGAAGTTGTTTACCACTTCCTCTGGAGGCGGGACAATGCTGCACGGAGCCCGTCAAGACAGGAAGGGCTCCGAGATGATTTTAAAAGCACAGCCGCGGTTCCCTTCGTGGCAGCGAGCCGCGGCTGCTGACGAAGGGAGGGCGCTGACTGGGAGGGAGCAGATTGGGAGGGAGGGAGGGAGCTGATATGGATGGAGGGAGGGGGGCTGACATGGAGGGAGGGAGCAGATATGGATGGATGGATGGATGGTGGGGGGGGGGCTGACATGGAGGGAGGGAGCAGATATGGATGGATGGAGGGAGGGGGGCTGACATGGAGGGAGGGAGCAGATATGGATGGATGGAGGGAGGGGGCTGACATGGAGGGATGGAGGGGGCTGACATGGAGGGAGGGAGCTGATATGGATGGATGGAGGGAGGGAGCTGATATGGATGGAGGGAGGGGGGCTGACATGGAGGGAGGGAGCAGATATGGATGGAGGGAGGGGGGCTGACAGTGAGGGAGGGAGGGGGCTGACATGGAGGGAGGGAGCTGATATGGATGGAGGGAGGGGGGCTGACATGGAGGGAGGGAGCAGATATGGATGGATGGAGGGACAGGGGCTGACATGGAGGGAGGGAGCAGATATGGATGGATGGAGGGAGGGGGGCTGACATGGAGGGAGGGGGGCTGACATGGAGGGAGGGAGCAGATATGGATGGATGGAGGGAGGGGGGCTGACATGGAGGGAGGGAGGGGGGCTGACATGGAGGGAGGGAGCTGATATGGATGGAGGGAGGGGGGCTGACATGGAGGGAGGGAGCAGATATGGATGGATGGAGGGAGGGGGCTGACATGGAGGGAGGGAGCAGATATGGATGGATGGAGGGAGGGGGGCTGACATGGAGGGAGGGGGGCTGACATGGAGGGAGGGAGCAGATATGGATGGATGGAGGGAGGGGGGCTGACATGGAGGGATGGAGGGGGCTGACATGGAGGGAGGGAGCTGATATGGATGGATGGAGGGAGGGAGCTGATATGGATGGAGGGAGGGGGGCTGACATGGATGGATGGAGGGAGGGGGGCTGACATGGAGGGAGGGAGCAGATATGGATGGATGGAGGGAGGGGGCTGACATGGAGGGAGGGAGGGAGGGGGGCTGACATGGAGGGAGGGAGCAGATATGGATGGATGGAGGGAGGGGGGCTGACATGGAGGGAGGGGCTGACATGGAGGGAGGGAGCAGATATGGATGGAGGGAGGGAGGGGGCTGACATGGAGGGATGGAGCACAGATGGAGGGAGTGAGCTGATATGGATGGATGGAGGGAGGGGGGCTGACATGGAGGGAGGGAGCTGATATGGATGGATGGAGGGAGGGGGGCTGACATGGAGGGAGGGAGCTGATATGGATGGAGGGAGGGGGGCTGACATGGAGGGATGGAGGGGGCTGACATGGAGGGAGGGAGCTGATATGGATGGAGGGAGGGGGCTGACATGGAGGGATGGAGGGGGCTGACATGGAGGGAGGGAGCTGATATGGATGGAGGGAGGGAGGGGGCTGACATGGAGGGATGGAGCACTGGTAATGGGGTTGAGGGGACGAGCACTGGAAATGAGCTGATTAGGGGAGGCTAGGACTGGTAATGAGCTGATGGGGGGGTAGGACTGGTATTGGGCTGATTAGGGGAGGCTAGCACTGGTAATGGGGTTGAGGGGGGATTAGCACTGGAAGGTACTGGGAGTGAGGACTGGAAAGGGGCTGATATTGGGGAGGGTTACTGGGACTGGAAATAGGCTGATGGAAAGAAGTGAAGAAAACGAAAGAAGAGATAAGAAATGGCAGATGGACCATAGACCACAGAAAGAGAGCTAAGAGAAGACAGGAAAGCAGAAGCCTCAGATCGGGACCAGCATGATCAAAGAATAAATTGGTCAGACAACAAAGGTAGAAAAAATAATTTTATTTCATATTAGTGATTTGACTACAAAATCATCATAATTTTGAAATCAAATATTGTTACTTGTTGTTGTGATATTTTCTGGCGTTTTTTTTTTTTGGTGTGTGAAGGAAGAGGGGTAGTCTTATACGGCGAGTATAGGCCAAACACCTATATTTTAACAGGAAAAGTAGGGGGTCGTATATAGCATTAAGGTAAGAAACAATATATGCAGTGTTAGATTTGTTTTAAATGTCGCAATGGTTTTGCGGCTCCCAGTTTTTTTTTTCCCTTCGGAAACGGGTCCAAGTGGCTCTTTACGTCTTAAAGGTTGCAGACCCCTGTTCTAGACAGTCTCATTAGAGTAGTGTTTTATGACTCTAATTGACAGGCCTTATCTTGCCAGCCTTTGCCAAAAAGATTTTCACCTGTGCAAGGTATGTTGCCCAGCTTATCTTAAACCCACTATTCAAGATCTGAGGCTTGAAGCCATGCAATTCTGAGTGCACCGGTGCATATTGCTAAAGCCCTGTTTGTGCATTCAAAAGCATAGAAGGTGGCCCTATTAACAAACTTTGATATGTTCTGGCTAGGACAAGGGAGGCTGCTAACTTATGATCTGGAAGAAGAGGGGCAAAGGCTTCAAGATCACTGGATATCTCTTTGAGGAACATCCTCATGTAGAGGATATAGGAGTTAATCCTAGCAGACAGTATGCAAGCCTGGAATCATCGGCGCCCAAAGGCAATGATGGTTCTCAATTCTCTACCTGGAGGGTTAGAGGAGTGGGTCTTCAAGTCTTCTGTGCATCACCGAGTTAACCACCATGGAATGGTGGGGGAGCTGTGTTTTTTGGAAGCCTGGGCTCTCCGGTACCCGATACATGGTATCAAGGCATTGACTGTGAGGGGAGACCATGAGAGGAATCTCCCACATACGGAGCATAAGGTCATGAAGGATGCGGTGCACCACTAGAGTGGCTGCCTACTTCAGTGCTGTTCGGTATTGGAGGATCTTCAACTCCTCCACCCTTGGCTCCTTCTCTGATGTTACCATGATGGAGAGACCCTTGGCTAGACCTCAAGTGAATTCCTGGAAGGACATGTCCTCTGGACGTGACATGTGTCACTGTTGTGGTGGAGACAGTTCCAAAGGAAGATTTTGGAGCCCATAGGAATTGTGCAATTCTGCATCAGAGATGCTGTAATTGGAGATGCTGTAATCGGAATCGGAGGACTCAAAGTACCGATGCATGTGGTGTTCACCCGAAACTCAACGTTGGTACCAGTGTTCCGAGGTATCAGCTAAGGGGAGGAGTTTGGATTGGGAACCAATATCAGTGATGGTTTCTAGGGAGGGAATAGGTGGCAGCGATGTCGACACCATGTGCATAATCCCTGATGTCATGATTGCAATTGGTGCCTATGGCTTGATAGGTACCGAGGCTGCCAGGATTGCTGCTAAGCTCCACTTGATGGCCAGTATGCGCTGGTTCATTGAGGTTGCTGATGCTTGGTTATTGATCACAAGTGTTTGCGCTACCATCCTGGAGCATGGCACCAGTAGCTCTCCAGAGATCGAGGCCTATGGAGCATCCTGGAGCCCCTCTGTGGCTTTGGAGGACAGGGCTTCCCACAGACTATTTGGCAGGCCAATCCACTTCTGATGCAACACCCGAGGGATCTTGATACCTTGACCGAGATCTACCTCTGGAGGTTTTGTCTTGCTTCGATGCCGACTTGGGCTTTGACTTTGAGGATACCTGGGATCCATGAGAGGAGAATGAAGCCCTCAAAGAAGTGAATGTCAATGATACCGCGTCTGAGGTAAAGAGTTTCCCAAATTTAGAGACCCGGTTTGGTAGGCCTCTTTAGTCTTCTTTTGACAGAGGGGACAGTCTGTTGGCTGATATTCTGAGCTGAGGAATTTTAGACACCAGTCATGTGTGTCAGCTGCTGAGATGGTGCTGGCACACTTGGAACATATTTTGAAACCACTAGCTGGTTTCTCCATGCCTTCAACCGGTGGGAAGGCTATGGTAGACTTAAGGCATAAAAGGGCGTCAACATGCCCCCCTTTTTTTTTTTTTTAGAAAATAAAAGAAAAGAACAAAAGAAAAGAATAAGTGAACTGACAATGTCTTCGATGGTGCTGGCATTGACAGGGAAGGCAGAGGCGCTATCCACAAAAAGAGAAGTTTTCTGCAGTGGCAGGATTTGCTTCCTGCTCGCTCCATGGAAAATGAAGAACTGAGAAGAGGGAGCTGGGGAAGGTGGGAAGCAGTGACACAGGTACAGTTGAATACTCCCAAAAGCTTTCCTATTGGACAATGGGGAGCGTTCCCGCGAGGGCTCCATTAGTTCAGACGGCACACATAATTGAAGACTACATTCCTGCTTGTTCCAGGAGATTAGCAAATACACGTGAAAGTGACAATTTTGTAAAACTGCATGTGCACAAGAAGTCTTTTAAGGAGCCAAGTTCTAAACTTCATTTTTTCGGTTTCTTTTAGGTGGATTTTAAAGCCAGAGAAATAAGCACAATTGCTGCCTCACTCACTCCTTAAAACCTCATGTCCAAATGAGTAGTTAGCTCACATTTAGGTGGGATTCAGAGGAAGTGTGAATGCAAATGGGGAACTATTTTAAATATTGCAGTATTCCTCTTGCATTTCTGCATCGGGGAAGGAAACAGGAGCTACTAACTCCTCCTGCTTCCCCTGCCAAGGCCAATCAGGAGGCCAGCAGGACTGTACAAAAGAGGAGCATGCTGCAGTCTTGCCTGCACCTGGCGGGCCCGTGCCTGAGGGCTTCGCCAGAGGGCGCTTTGGTGTGGCCCTTAAGCATGGCCCTTAGGCGTGGAAATTAGGCACTACAAGAACCAACTAACCAAACAAAAGGCAGCGACATGAAGCAAGCCTATTAACATTACCTAAAACAACTTCCTGAGTCAAGAAAAATATTGAATAGGAGACATCCTTGCAAGAAATAACCAACCACAAGGTACAGAAGCCAACAGAATTGTAAGTAAACCTTCTTCCACACTGCTCAACTGAACAAGATTATACACATGAGCCTCACAAACACACATAGAATATAACCATTCCTATCTGCCCAATTAGTCACCATAGGTAGCCCTAACCTAGAGGTCAATCTCTCACTGAATATATATAAAGTCAAGCATACACAATGGGTAAAAATATCATGCTCACACTCCTCATTCTACTCCTGCTTCTCAAAAGCAGGTACTCAAATGCTGGAGAAACCAACTTACCATCCCCTACCCACCTGATACCAATTATACAAACAGGCAGATATGCAGCCCACAAGATAATTATAAATATAAACCCAAATCATCATAACAGGCCACGAAGAATAATCCACATAACCCCTTCTTCCAATGAGGAAATAGCTCCCACCAAGAAACCACATCATACTTCCGTCAATTGTGCACTAGTCAATGCTCGATCAATCCAGAACAAATTCAGAACTATAATGGGTTACATGCAGAACCGGAACATAGATATGTGTATCACTGAAACATGACTCTCTGAGGCAGATAATGCCATTAATAAACCAAATCGCCTCACAACAATACACAATACACAATCCTAGAAGACCCTCATGAAGAGGCGGAGATGTGTTAGTTATTGCAAAGTCACACCTAAAATTCAATACCACCTCCTCTTTCCAGTCTAAAGAAAGCAACATAATAACTATCTCAAATAAGCACCTAGTCCTCTGCCTCATATACAGAATCCCAAGTGCAAACGAAGAGGAACTATCAACCATTCTGGAACAAGTCTGCTCCCATGCCACCCAGAATAAACCTCTCATCATCCTAGGGGACCCTAACCCTCCCATGCTCATCATGGAGACACCTTCTTGGATGCAATGAAAGACCTTCAATTCAATCAATAAATACCCCAACCCACAACAAAACAATCCTACATCAAAGACCTGGTAACACACATAACAGTCACTCTAATCCCATGATCTGACCATCACATGATCAATTTCTCCATAAACTCACCCATAATGAATGAAACACCTGAAGCAATGCTCAAGGAAAAAAGGAGAGTTTGATCCTTCAACAAAGATAAATTCCTGGAACACATACTACCAGAACTGGAGCAAAGCATAACAGACCTCAACACCACCATTACAAAACGGAACAAAACTTTCCACGATGCAAAAATTGCACCTGACAAACCAATCCATAACAACACAACGCCCCTTTGTACTCAAGTAAAGTCAATGAACAGAAGAAACAATGTAAATAAAATAAATAAACATAAATAAATAAATAAACTAAGGAAAATAGAAAGACTATGGAGGTGTACCAAATGCCAACACCATCCAACGAAATGCAAGCCATATACCACAATACGATAAATAGCTACAAGAAGGAATATCACTCAAATTTAATAATGAAATCCATTAACAAACCAAGGGAACTCTTTGATATAGTAGACAGTCTAACAAAAGAACCAGTGGAACCAGATGATCCGAACTCCATATCCCCACAAGACCTGGCAGACTTCATACAGCCGAAATATACAGAGATACCACTTGAAAAAACAACCAAATCCAACTTGCAGCACATAAAGGAAGAAACATGGGACACATTCCACATCCCAACAAGGAAACAGCTTAACTCTATTATAGCCAATATTAACACAACAACCTCATCTATTGACCCACGTCCAGTTAATTGGATTAAGCAAACAAGTGAATACTTAATAGCATATCTACAAAAGATCGCCAAATCATCACTCACTCAAGGATACCCCCCCCACACACACACACAACTGAAGCAAGCATCCATTAAACCATTCCTTAAGAACAATAACCTCAATAAAAAGGACCCAAACTCCTTCCGTCCAATATCAAGCCTCACATTCATAACCAAGATAATTGAAAAAATAGTGCAGCATCAACTACAGGACCACATAGACACCTATGCCCCATTGGACCCCCACCAGTATGGTTTCAAACAAAATCACAGTGTGGAAACACTTATTACATCACTCATGGACACCCTTGTAACAAGCATAGACAATATACTCCATGGCTTAATCTTATGCTTCATAGATATCGCTGCTGCTTTTGACTCCATTAACCACAACACTCTGCTACAAAGACTTCAAGATACAGGAATAAATGTTACAGTGCTAGACTGGTTTCTCTCATACCTGTCCCACCATAACCAGCAAGTGAGAACCAAAAAACAACAGCCCAAACCTTTCATCCAATACCAGGATGTTCCACAAGGCTCAGCCCTCTCAGCATTGCTATTAAATATATACATTCAACCAATATGCATCATCATAAGAAAACACAATATCCATTATAGAATATATGCAGACAATATCCTGGTATTCACCCCTATAAACATCAAACATCTGGATTACTCACAAATCGCAGTATGCCTCGAATCAATGACAAAGTAGCTAAAAGGACAGAATCTATCCATAAACTTAAAAAAATCTGAATTGATGAATATCACCAGGAATACTATATTCTCTCCACTGGTCTCAATAAAGATCCAAGACCATACCCTAACCAACAGACAGGAAGTGAAATACCTCGGAGTTACCTTGGACCAGCAACTCAGTTTACAACCTCACAGCAAAACAACAACCAGATCAGCCTACCACAAGCTGAGAACCAGAGTGGAGGAGTGGCCTAGTGGTTGGGGCAAGGTACTTCAGTCCAGAAGGTTGGAGGTTCAAATCCCACTAGAGAACAGCAACCTTGGGCCGGAAGGACTGGGGTTTCTAGTCCCACAGGTGCTTCTTGTGGTCTTGGGCAAGCCACTTAACCCTCCATAGCCCATGTTCCCTGTAAAATAGTTATCTCCAAGTTATAATGCCCTGTTCAATGTAATTTCAGTTTGTTCAATGTAAACTGCACTGATGCAGAATAGCGTGGTATGTAAGAGAATGTAAATAAATAATTAAACCATACACAAACTCAAACCACTACTCAATGACAGTGACTCCTGAACAGTATGCCAAGCCATAGTAACATCCATAATAGATTATTGCAATGTAAACTACCATGGCCTTCCTAAGAAAACAATACTCCCCCTGCAACTGGTGTAAAACACTGCTGCAAGAATCATTACTGGAACAGCAAAATACAGCCATATAATCCCTACACCCCACCAACTACACTAGCTCCCTGTCATTGTACGCCCTAAATACAAGATCATAATAATAATCTTCAAAAGATTAAACAACCTATCTCCAATGACTCTTCAACCATTGATCAGGAAACACATCCAACCAGAACAAGAAGAGCAGCAGACAACACCATCCTGGAAGCTCCATCAACCTTCCGAACAATCCACTTGCAGTAGAGCCTTCTCCATGTACGCTCCTCAGCTGTGGAATGATCTACTTGCCTCAATA
The DNA here is from genome assembly GCA_033557465.1 of Ichthyophis bannanicus. Lineage (NCBI taxonomy): Eukaryota > Metazoa > Chordata > Amphibia > Gymnophiona > Ichthyophiidae > Ichthyophis > Ichthyophis bannanicus. The sequence continues at coordinate 233,987,817 of CM066043.1, read as the reverse complement.
TGTGTAATCAAAGACCTATTGGAGTTTAGGAAAGCCATAACAACTCACCTCTTCCTTGAATACTATGGTCCCATCCTAGAAGAACAAGAGCCATAAGGAAGTGACCCGAAACAACCAATCAAACTATTGAACTCAGCAGTACTACCCCATGACCATCCTGATTTAATTTTCTGATTAAAACTCAAGGACCTCTAAACCTCACAGACCTCTCTCTCTCTCTCAATGTAAATATAACCATGTGCACACATACTGCAACAATGTATCTATATATATTGAACATCTGTTAAATGTAACATTTGTACCCCGTCACCCTGCAACAAAGTATCTGTATATAGTTAGCAATTGTTAAATGTAGCATTAATACCCATCTAATCCTCCAAGTTTTATTATCCTGTTCTATGTAAAAGTTGGTTGCTGTAATTGTTCTATGTAAACCGCTTTGAATTAATAAGGCGGTATAGAAAACCTGTTAAATAAATAAATAAAATAAATATCCAGGGTTGGTGCAACCATTAGGCAAACTAGGCGGTCACCTAAAGCGCCAAAGTTCCGAGGGTGCTCACTTCTGCTGCTGCTGCTGCCGACGCCCTTCTCAGGAACATGCAGTAGTGGCAATAATTTTAAGAGAGTCCCACAGCGCTGGAGTTGCCTCCACCTCCTGCACTTCGATGCTGCTCGTTCTTCCACCCCCTCCGATTCCACTTCCTGTTTGCATGGTATCACTGGATATCTCTATGTTTATTTTTATAAAGTAAATTGCAAATGTTCATAATTTAATAAGTACATCTATCTAAATAAGAGGTAGAACTGCCACAGAACTTTGTCGCAGATTTTTCTAAGAGTTACAGTTAACCCAAGCAACCTGTGGCCAAGCCTTGACTTCCACTAGCTAGTGACTGCTGGAGATTTGCTATCATTTGAAATGAAATAAGGAATGTCGCTGAACATTCCTGTTTCACTTAGTATCATTTGTGAAAGGAACCAAAAGATAGAAATGAACACAATGTCATTTGGTTTCCTTTTAGCCATCCTCCCACCTGTTGGCAGACTCTTAGGACAGAAGTACTCCTTTTCTTTCTTGTCCTTCCATTGCTGCTTGTAGATAGTACCGGCTGACCAAGATGAGACCCAGAATGTCATATAACAACATAGCACCTGCTTCGGATCAGCTGACTCATCTTAACAAGCATCAGCAATGAAAGGAGATTGCTTCTTTCCTAAGATGCAAGATTGGTGCAAGGACTGGAGGCGCCCTATTCGGACCCTCCCTCCTACTGCCCCCGCTGCCCCTTCCCTGCGCACTCATTGCCGCCACTTCTGCCCTTCTCGAGGCCAACACCGGCGGCAATTGTCCCTGAAAGCATGAAGCAGCACTTACCCTCCATTTCCAGGGCTGCATCATGGTTTCATTCTGCCCAGTCCAGGGTGGAAGCAGCAGATTAGGTAGAATGAAACCACAATGCAGTCCCAGAAATGGAGGGTAAGTGCTGCATCACAGTTTCAGGGACAATTGCTGCTGCTGCTGCTGGCCCCAGAAAGGGGCGCCAGCAACGGTAATGGTCAGCAGTAGGCGCCCCTGGAGGCAGAGCTCTAGGCAACCATCTAGCCTGCCTAAAGGTAGCACCAGCCCTGCTAAGACTACATACATATGAGGGGAGTCTTGGAGTAGATGGGGTGCCTGAGGAAGGTGTGGGAGCAGTTTTAAATAATTTCAGTGGTGGTTTAGGGGCTGACAATTTTTCTTTTGGGGGGGGGGAGGTGTTTCAGAGGGGCTTCAAATTCTTTTTAAAAAATCATTTTAAAGAAACACAAAATGGAATAAAAATAAAGACAGACAAATGAAAGATAAATATTCAGTGCACATGCTATTTCATCTCTGTGGATGAGGAATCCAGCAATGTCTTTCATGTTTTATACATAAGATAGATGAGGCAAGACACGGTCTCAGTGCTTCCTCTAAAGTGTGTGAGCCCACCGTCCCTGTTCCTGCTGGTGGGGCGAGTGGTGCTTCAGTATGGCATTTTCAATCATGAGCAGAAAGGATACTGCAGAATCCGTCTCTTCCTCATGATTGAAAACGCAACCCTGAATCATACCCCCTCCCCCTCACTCCAGCAGGAATACAAGTGCAGCTTAGAAGGAACATTGCACCGGAGAACTAGTTACATGCTTTATTTACAAAATTTGGTGCATGCTTCTCTGTGTGCTATTAGGGGGTCATTTTATAAGCGATTTTTCATGCGTAAAGGTCTTTTATCAATTCTTTATTATGATTATTTTTGAAATGTTCCAAATTGCATGTTACATAAATATAACAAAAGAAAACCGTACATCCATATGAAGTCAACACCTGAATAAATCAAAGGAATTCACAGATAAAATGCTATAGCCCAAGGAATCACCCAAGATACGCAGTACATCCAAGGAAACTCCCTTCACGGCCTAAACAGAGCCAAACATTCAACACAGATACTATGTTACTTACTCCCTGATCTCTCTAAAATACATTTTCCTAACTGTGATACATCAAGAAAAATAAATCTATTTCCAGAAAGAGCCACAATGCACTTAACAAGGGAACCTAAGCTAGAAGTTGGCACCTATCGCTAATAGCTTAGACTTTAATTGTAGGAGGTGCATAGCCCTAGCACCATTTAGAAAGATACTAATCAGTTGGCCATTAAAGGTCTTTTTTTTCCATGCTCTGGGGGATATTCAATGGCAGTAACTGGTTAATGCATATTGGGCTGAGCATGTTTTAGCCGGTTAGCAGTTCTGCTAACCGGTTAAAGCACTTTGAATTTCCTCCCCATAGTTTTCCCCAAAATTTGCTTACCAGATAAGAAGATAAAAAACTTCCCCGTGCACTTATCAAGCAGATGGGCTACTAAAATATCTTCTCTTTGAGGGTAATTTTATGGACCATTTTCACATGTAAAACAGCATTTTACACGTATAAATGGGCTGTTATAAAATTAGGTCATGCCTAAACTATGCACAATGCAAGCCAGCGTACACTTGCGCAGTGGGTGTACACAGAGGCGCAGTTTGGGTAGAGCGTGAGCGGAGATACAATTCATGCATGTATTGTTAAAATACATGCTGACATTTGCAGCTGCCCCGAGAAGGCATACAGTCAGCATCTGCAAGGTAGGTGTAATTTCAGCAGGATTTCTGTTAATATTTTATAAAGTCACATAGGCACTTACGTGTTTTATAAAATACACACTTTCCTGACCGCTTAACCTAAGTGCTCTGTTATAAAATTAGACTTCGTTTTGCTCTCAAAAATATCTCTAAATTTTTGTTCACTTCTGCTTCTAGCAGAGTATTTTTTATTTATTGACATTTATATACTACAGATCCAAAAGTAACTCCCTGCAGTTTACCTCAGAGCATAACCTGCACCCAATCCTGCACTACAAGAAACTTCAAAATAAAAACTTATTTCTAAAACATTCACAGTAATTCAAAAGCAGTACAAATAATAAATGCATAAAATCACAAAAAGTACCACCTTGCCCACCTTGTCTCACCCATCAAAAGCATGTCTAAATAAATAAAGCTTCATTTTCTCCTTAAAACCAGCTCAATCTGACTCACTGTGAAGGTGACAGGAAGATCATTATATAATTGGAGAGCCTTGGCTGAAAAAGCCTGCTCCCAATATTTCACCAGTCGACCTTCCTTACAAATGGGATACTCAAAAATTAGCACCTTGGAACTGCACCCTTCATCCAGGGGTTTATTCTTGGAGCTTCTTCTGCTAATAGCTTTTAAAGTTAAGATCCAGCAAGTTCCAGTTTATCATCAAACTCTTGTATTATATGCAAAATTGCATCAGAAATCAATGTCATTTTACCAGTACTGGTGAGATGTGATTAAATCTGTACAACTTCTCCAGTACAATGATTCCCTAAATTAACTGTGAACATTGCATTGCTTCTGAGGTCAACCTGTTAACACCACATTGCAGTAGTCTAACTTAGGCACCATCAATGTTCTCGTCACCGCCATCAAATATAGGCATTACTGACATAACAACCGCAGGACCAGAAAAAAACACTGTACTAATTTTGTTATTTGAGCTTTCATCCCTAATTGGGTATCAAACCATATCCATTACTTGCGGCCCAGTTGTTGAAATTTGTTCCGTAAACCATCACTCCAGTCCACAAACTTTGGAAGGAGGGGCAGATGCCCCATTCCAAAGTAAAAATGTTTTCTCTACATCTAGCTTTAAAAGTAACTCCACACACCATTGTTGGAGCACATCCAGCTCATTTCTCACATCGTCAATAAACAATAATGCATCTCTAGAAAATGCTAGTAATAAGACACACATTAAGTGCATTTTTATACAATCTGAAAAGATAAGGGTACAACACAGCCCTCTGGGAAACCCCACACTGAAGGGACCAACTCCTGGAAGAAACAACTCTTGCTTGCACTCTTTGAACCTTATCTTCTAGGAAAGACTGAAACCATTTGAAAATGAGCCCCCAGTACCCAACACTGCCAAAGTTTCAATAATATATAGTAACTCTCTGTATCTAAATCAGCGCTAATATCTAATGTCATAACCACAATTCAACCCTTCTCCAGTCACCAAGAAACCTTCCTAAAATGCCTGTAGCCCTTTGCCTGCATGACAAGTATTCAAATGCATGCGAAAGAGTAATAGCCCTTAATGACCCTGCATTTGCAGTATGTGGCACATTGCACCAGAGCTTCCAGCCTCTTCTATAAATGGAGCAGATGTGAGAAAGAGTGGATATAGTTAATCATGTCATCTGCAGAATAAAGTAGCACAGAATGACAGTACATATTATTTACCAATTACCAAGGTTAAACATGATTAAAAATTAAATGAACAGTGCAAAGTCGGGCCTTTTTTTTTTTTTTTTTTTAAACATGGGTCCTTTCTGAGACATCCTTATTTTCTAACAGTAATCCTCCTGGTAGAATTGATTCCAGGCTTCTGGCTTCTTGGTTCAATGCCAGGCACGAAACAGAAAGCCTTCTGTGTCTAAAGAGCTAGACTTTTATTTCATTTCGTGATTAAAGAACATAAGAAATGCCATACTGGGTCAGACCAAGGTCCATCAAGCCCAGGGTCCTGTTTCCAACACTGGCCAATCAAGGTCAGAAATACCTGGCAGGTTCCTGAAAAGGTACACAGGTTCCACACTGTTTATCCTGGGGTAAGCAGTGGATTTCTCTGGTCCTCTAATGGTTTATGAACTTTTCCTCCAAGAACTTGTCCAAATCTTTTTTTTTAAACCCAGCTACACTAACAGCTTTTGCTACATCCTCTGGTAATTAATTTCAGAGTTTGAGTGCATATTGAGTGAAAAAATATTTTCTCCTATTAGTCTTAAATGGGCTACATTATAGCTTTGTTGTGTGCCCCCTTGTCTGCACCTTCTAACTTTACTAGCAATGATCGAAATCTACAGTATAGTAGAATTCTAGGTTTAAGCAGTGGGCACAGGAATTTCTTTATATCCATTACCAAGAAAATATAGAGTCAATATTCAAGAGTGTTCATCTGGTTAGTAGGACCTACTAAGTGGCTATCCCCAGTGAAGGAAATACTCAGAAGCACTATCTGGATAGAGCCGGGCAGTCCATGGCTGGAGCCAGCACTTATCCAGTTAGTGGGGGCATGGTAGAGACATTTAAATCAGTGGCATTCCTAGTCCCCTTGGCATCCTGGGCAGGCTCCCCTGCTTGCGGCTTGTAAGCTCCCCCCCCCCCCCCCCCAGTCAGGCCTACACATGGAGCCATCACTGCAAACTTACCTTAAAGCCATGGATGATTTGTTGCATGGCCTCCATTTCAGACCTCAGTAGCTCTTCTCTCCCAGGCTGAAGTCTTGGCTTTAAGTTACGTTTGCTGTGCTGCCTCCTTCTCAGGGCCCCGTGGGAGTGCACCCCTCCCAGCTGGTACCCAGGACAAGCTGCATCCGCTGCCCCGCCATTGGTATACCACTGGTTTAAATACTTCCATGGCATAAATGCACAGGAGGAGAGTCTCTTACAATTGAAAGTAAGGTCTGCAACGAGGGGACATGGGATGAGGGTGAAAGGGGATAGACTCAGGAGTAATACGTGGAAATATTTCTTTACAGAAAGAGTGGTAGATGTATGGAATAGTCTCACGGTGAAGCTAGTAGAGACCAGGAAAGTATCTGAATTCAAGAAAACATGGGACAAGCACAAAAGATCTCTAAGGGGAAAAGAAGGACTGTAAAGCTTAGTGATTGGTATGGCAGGGCAGAATTAAAGTTTACCAGCTGGTATTGGGGGTTGAAGTTCCCTCAGTCCTTGTTAGGGTTGGGTCCCTATTTTGAATTTAAGATAAAATTGGAACAATACACTATGAGAAGGAGATTCCTTCAAGGTGTGTGTTCCTACAAAAATTGTTTGTGTATATGTGTTTCCCTTGTTTGTTTGGACATTTATGTGGGAGATCTTAAGGGGTTTGGTTGGTTTATACCTTAAAATTTTGGCACCATGGGGCTATTTGGTTTCTGCCTCCTCAACCCCTGATGCTGACTTCCTGTTTGAATGGGGGCAGAAGCAGAGGTGGTGGAAACAAAAATGTTAAAGTAATAGATGTAGCTCACTTATCACATCATTTACTATATTGCTCCCAAGCTACAGAGGGTATTGTTGCTACCATGCACAAAAGCATTCTTGCATCAACAGTAGACAGTTATTAAATATTACAAATACTGACAGCATGTAAGCTATCTAATCCAGATAAAGTATTGCAAAACAAGGTTGGGCCAAACCCATTCTCAATAGTCAACTCATTGTTTAATTATCAGATTCTCAAATGAGTTCAAAAGAGCTGTGCGAGTTGTGGAAATACTTAGAGAAGAGATTTTAATTGCTTCCTGAGAGAAAAATTATTGCAGCTCTGGTGGATATCTTACCTGGTCTGATTTTATCTCTATTTCTGAATCTACCTTGTATAGACTAGTCACCTCAGCTTAGAAAGTCAGATCCCATCTCCTCTTTCGGACTTGTAGAACTGTCTGTAGGACCACTTCCTATCGTTCACTCTATTGTTAATAGCATCCTCTCTACTGGTCAGGTCTCCTATGCCTGGAAAAAATGCAGTGATACGTCATATCTTGAAGGGCCCTAAACTGGACCCATCTGACCCAGCTAACTACCACCCTATTTCAAACTTGCCTTTTCTGTCTAAATTCAAAAATGGGGACATTCCAATCTGCAAATAGTGGGGTGGACGTTCCAAGCATCCACCGTCCTTTCAGTGAAAAGGTATTTGCTGACATTGCCTTCCAATTTACCCCCTTGCAGCTTCATGTTATGCCTTCTAGTGTTACAGCTCCCCCGTCTTTGGAAGAGGTTTGTTTGTTCATTATTTCTCTTTAAGTATTTAAAGGTCTGAATCATATCTCCCCTATCCCTCCTCTCCTCAAGAGTGTACATATTTAGGTCTTCAAGTCTCTTCTCATAAGGCTTCTGACGCAGGCTCCAAATCATTTTGGTTACCTTCCTCTGAACAGTTTCCAGTCTTTTTACAATATTTGCAAGATATGGTCAGATGCCAATGCACAGGCATGCCAGTCAGAGTGACGTATGGTGAGGACAGGTAGCCCAGGGACGTCTCTGGGAGCAGAATACAGTGCAGGCCGGGCTTTCTAAGTGCCCGATTCCATAATTGCGGGTGCATACAGATTCCGCAGTTCTGGATTCGGGTACAACTTGGCATGCAGACAGCCTAAGAGTGCATACTTCTGGATCGGCCTCCACACTGACTTCAGTCAGGCCACGTCCTTTTGATTACACTCCTAAGAGCAAAGTAAAGATACAACACTACACGCTAGTAGTTACAAGATACATTTATTAATATGGGATACATGCATATAGATTATGGGTACATCACAGAACCGGGCTTCGGTTCACAGTCCGTTCTCTTCAGCTCTACATCTCCTTGCCCTAACTGAGACCTGGCTCCTCCCAGATGATACCACGTCTACTGCTGCTCTCAGCTATGGGGGCTATCAGTTCTACCACACGCCTCGTCCCACTGGCCGTGGTGGTGGTGTTGGGCTTCTACTTTCTCCCTCCTGCCAATTCCAACCCCTCCTGCTGCCTCAGTCTCATTCCTTTCTCTCCTTTGAAGTCCACTCCATTCGCCTTTTCACCCCACTTCCTCTCCCGGTAGCTGTTATTTATCAACCTCCTGACAAGCCTGCTTCTACCTTCCTCACTGACTTTGACTCATGGCTTTCCTTCTTTCTAGATTCCTCTTCCCCCACTCTTATTCTTGGGGATTTCAACATTCATGTTGATAACCCCTCTGATCCTTATGCTTTAAAGCTCCTCTCCCTTACCTCCTCGTTTGACCTCCAACTTTGTTCCACTGCCCCCACTCACCAGCATGGCCACTGCCTAGACCTGATATTCTTCTCTAGTTGCTTACCCTCTAACTTCAATAGCTCAGTTCTTCCCTTATCCGACCACCACCTTCTAAGCTTTAATCTTCATCACCCACTGCCTCAGCCTCATCCTGTCTCCTCCAACCTATTTAGAAATCTTCTTGCCATCGATCCCTTGGCTCTCTCTTCCACTATCTCTTCATCTCTTTCCACCACTATGTCATCCAAGTCTGTTGACGAGGCAGTAACTTCCTATAATGCTGTACTCTCCTTGGCTCTGGATACTCTCGCTTTGCCCATCCCACGTCCTGTGAGATGTTCTGCACCCCAGCCCTGGATTTCACCCACCACCCGCTATCTACGTACCTGTGCCCATTCTGCTGAGCATGCATGGCTCAAATTCCACACCCCTGCTGACTTTTTACACTTCAAATTTATGCTTGGCTCTTTCCAATCAGCCATAGCCCTTGCCAAACAAGACTACTATGTCCACCTGACTAACTCTCTTGCCTCTGATCCTTGCCATCTCTTTACTACGCTCAACTCTCTCCTCAAAGTGCCCCCGCCTCCGATCCCTCCCTCCCTTTCTGCCCAAACCCTGGCTGACTATTTCCATGACAAAATCCACAAGGTCACCCTCCAATTCCCCACAAAATCAACCACTTCCCCTCCTCCCCCCCTTCACTCCCAACTCTCCCCCCCCCCCCCACACACAAACACACACCACTGCTACCCTCTCCTCCTTTCCTGTGATCTCTGAAGAGGAAACTGCACACCTTCTTTCTTCCCCCAAACTCACCACTTGCTCCTCTGATCCTATCCCCACCCGTCTCCTAAGCCCCATCTCCTCCACCTTTGTCCCTTCCATCTCTCATATTCTCAACCTATCACTCTCCACTGCAACAGTCCCTGCAGACTTCAAACATGCTGTGCTCACACCTCTCCCCAAGAAATCCTCACTCGATCCCACCTGTCCTTCTAATTACACAGGTACACTAAAAAAAAAATTTTTTATACTGCCTCTAATGTTTCGATTGATTTTTACGTTTTTTGGTGCGCTGAATCCAAATCTGGTAACCAATTTGCTCCATCACGTACAGATGTTTTGCTACATTGGGTTAGCAGTTTGAGGTGAACATTTCAGATTGAGTGCGATCGAGATAAACGTTTCTTGGATGAATTCTTTATACTAATTGTTTAGTAGTTATTCAAATAAGAATAAAGAAAATTGTAACAAGGCAGCACATAAGAATAGAGTAATGTCAACAAAACACACTGTGATGGTAGCAAAATTGTCTGCACTTAAAACAGCCACATACATGTGCACAAACATTGAGCATATAAGAGCAAGGTTAAACACAAAGCAAAGCAAAGAAATGTGCAAAAAATGTTGTACAGGTATGTATGTAAGAATAGAAAACGCAAACCGCACCATTGCAATACATGAAGACAAACACCCGATGGTGTGAAAATAAATTCTAATAAATGAGATCCGACACTGTGGTAATAACTAGCAAATTTTTATTTCAAAGTTTAGTAAAAACACGATATTTGTCAACACAGTTTAGATTTTAAAGTCATTCTTGGGTCAATCAATCTCCTGGTGGGCCCGTTTCTTCTTCCCCCGAATGCTTCTCTTGGTGCGCTGCTTGGCGTATTTTTCATCTGGGGTTTCCCGCAGCAGCAACCAGCAGAAATCAGCCATCATAGTGGTGTTCCATCTTCCTTGGTACCTTCTCTCTGCGTCCTTGATGTCCTGGTGAAACCTTTCACCTTGTTCTTCACTGTACGCCCCCAAGTTTTCGGGAAAGTAGTTCACATGGGAGTGCAAGAAATGGACTTTCAGGCTCATGTTACAGCCTTGTTCTTTGAAGGCATTGAGCATCCTGGCAACAATATCCTTATAGTTCTCATCCCACCTGTTCCCCAAGAATTTGAGAACAACATCCTTGAAGGAATCCCAGGCTTCTTTTTCCTTCTCAGACATTGTTTCAGCGAATGCTCCATCTGAAATGAGTTTCCTTATATCAGGGCCAACAAACACTCCTTCCTTTAGCTTTGCTTCAGAAAGTCGGGGGAACTTTGAGCAAAGGTACCGAAAGCACTCACCATCTTTTGGAAGGGACTTGATGAATTGCTTAATGAGACCCAACTTAACGTGGAGAGGTGGTAATAGAATTTTATCACGAGGTACCAAGCTCTCATGAAGAACATTTTTCTCACCGGGTCTCAAATACTCCCGAATTGGCCAGTCTTTTTTCCCCCAGTGTAGGTCGCGGGCCTGGCTATCCCACAAGCAAAGGAAGCAGGGATATTTGGTGAAACCGGATTGCTGCCCTAATAGCATGGATAGAATTTTAAAGTCTCCACAAATCATCCACTTATGCTCATCATAACGAATCTTCTGAAGAATCAGGGCCAAAGTCTCGTATTTTTCTTGGAGAATAACAGAGTGAGCAATAGGAACTGAAGCGAATGTGTTGCCATTATGAAGAAGAACACCTTTTATGCTGTCTTTTGACGAATCAATGAACAGCCGCCATTCAGCAGGATCATACTTGAGTTTAAACTTTTCCATCACTCCGTATATATCGTTGCAAAATACCAAATCTTCCTCTTTGCTGAAATACTTCAAAAATTGTGTCTCGCGGTTGCGGTACCAATAAAAAGTTGTTCCTGGTGACAATAGATTTTTCTGTTTAAGCCGAGAACCTAGCAGTTGGGCAGCATCTTTTGGGAGTCCTAAATCCCAGACTAAATCATTCAATTCAGCTTGAGAGAAAAGTTCAGGTTTCGGATCTGGTTCAGTTTCAAACTCGGAAGTACTGGACTCATCGGGAAAAGCCATCTGATGAGTCTCATCATGATCAGAACCGTCCACACAAATATGATCCAAAGATTTTGGTGGTTCAGGCACAGGTACTTCGTTGCTATGAGGCATAGGCCTAATTGCTGAGGGAAGGTTGGGGTAACTTATTACGTTCTTATTTTTTAAGTTGTATCCCTTCACAATGCAAGAGCAAAAATAGCAGTCACTGCTGTGGTCTCTTTGTTCACGCCACATCATAGGTATTCCGAAACGAAATGCTTGTTTTTTACCTTTCATCCATAAGCGTAGATCTTCCTCACATGTCTTGCACACTTTGTGAGGAGCCCACGGTTTGTCTTGATCGCCTAACTTCAAACCGAAATAGGCGAAATACTTTTTTAATAAATGCAGAAATGTTCCTCTGCCGCTTTTTCACGGTATATTCCCCACAAATAAAACAAAAACTGTCTGGAGAGTTGACGCAACCTCTGGCTCTGTGAGCCATCACAAATACACAGCACTGCAAACTACAACTGTAGTGAACCACTTCGGAATAAAGCTGGATTACGACTGAGCAAACAAAAGGTAATAATGAACTTGCAAGAAACTGAAATTTGACAGGAACGTTCATGTCGCAACCACCGTGTTTGAGCGAGCAAACGAGGCGAGGTGAACAGGAAAGAACATGCGCCAGCGCGAGTACTGGATTTAGCCCCCCGCCTCCCAATTGTCCTGTTAATGTATAAAATGAATACAAAACACTCTAAAATATCATGAGGGAGTGTTTCTAGTTAGTTAACCATTACAACCTCTATTTTGGGCCAAGAAAATAAACTGCAGTCGGCTAAAAAGAAATTATGTGAACATTCCTTATATGGGTAAGAAATCTAATTTTGCAAGAAAACGTGACATGATGGAACATTTTGGCTATTTTTCCTGGATTCAGCACCCCAAAATCTATAGGAATCAGTTGCAAAACTGGAGGCAGTTTTTTGGTAGTGTACCTGTGTTTATCAACCCATCTCTCTCCTTCCCTTCATTTCTAAACTACTTGAACGTGTGGTTCACCACCGCTGCCTCAACTTTTTCTCCTCTCATGCCCTCCTGGATCCCTTACAGTCTGACTTTCATCCTTTACACTCTACTGAAACGGCTCTTGCCAAAGTCTCCAGTGACTTGTTCCTGGCAAAATCCAAGGGCCTTTACTCTGTCCTCATCCTTCTTGACCTCTCTGCTGCTTTTGACACTGTCGACCACACCCTTCTCGATACCCTGTCCTTGCTTGGTTTTAAGGGCTCTGTACTATCCTGGTTCTCCTCCTGTCTCTCCCATCGCTCCTTCTGTGTGTGTTCTGGTGGCTCCTCCTCCTCTGCTACCCCGCTCCCACTTGGTGTACCCCAAGGATCTGTTCTGGGTCTGCTCCTTTTCTCTCTCTATACCCAGTCCCTTGGTGTGCTTATCTCTTCCCATGGCTTTCAGTACCATCTGTATGCCGAAGACTCCCAGATCTACCTCTCTACGCCTGAAATCTCCCTGGCAATCCAGACCCAGATCTCTGCCTGCCTTTCTGACATTGCTGCCTGGATGTCTCACCGCCACTTGAAATTGAACATGGCCAAGACTGAACTTCTTATCTTTCCCCCTAAAATCTCCCCTCCTCTTCCTCCCTTCTCAATCTCTATGGATAACTCTGTAATCCTTCCTGTTTCCTCGGCCCGCAATCTGGGGGTTGTCTTTGACTCCTCTCTCTCTTTCTCCACACACATCCATTTCGTAGCTAAGCCTGCCATTTCTTTCTCTACAACATTAGCAAAATCCGCCCCTTCCTTTCTGAACACACTACTAAAACGCTTATCCACTCTTTAAGCACCTCCCGTCTTGACTACTGTAACCTACTCCTTGCTGGTCTCCCTTTGAATCATCTATCTCCCCTTCAATCTGTCCAACACTCTGCTGCATGACTAATCTTCCGCCAGCCTCATCATGTCCATTTTACTCCTCTTCTCAAGTCACTTCATTGGCTCCCTATCCGTTTCCACATCCAGTTCAAACTTCTCCTCCTGACCTATAAATGCATTCACTCTGCGGCTCCTCAGTACCTTAACCGGGTAAGGTGGACCGGCTTCCGCCACACCGCAACACCCCCCGCCCCCTCAACCATTAATAACAAAGGTAGACCACACATATATGGGAATTCAACTGGTCGCAGCTTTATTGCCATAAACCATAACATCAACAATCCAAACCTTAAATTGTATTTCCCCCCCCCCCCCAGCAGAGCGAACCCTCACCAGCCATGTGAGCAGCAAAGTGATGCCGCTTCCGCCTTGTCCAGGCCCCGGCAAATTGCCTAGCCTCCCTCATCCGGCTTCGCCATATTATTAGCAAAAGCCTGAGGGACCGCCCGGGCGGGGGTACCCCACCCCCGCCCTACTGCTTGGCTCCGGCTCCGGACCCCAGAAACCTCCGGGATCCCGCCCCAACCCCAGCCAGCTGCAACACCCCTACAAAAAACCCACCCCCGAGCCCCAACAAAGGGTGGGAGGGCGGGACGTCCGGTACCTCCGGCCACCTCGAGGGAAAGGCCGGAGGACACCGCAACACTCCCCTTACTCCCCACCGAAAATCTTCTAATCCTCCCATTGGCTCCCGCACCCTGCCATGTGCCGCGGGAGCCAATGGGAGCCCTTCACGCGCCGCAGGCCCTCCCCGCGAATCGCGTAGCCAAGCCACGGCGGGCACGCGGCCGGCCGCCCCCCCCCCCCCCCCCGGTTAACGCCAGCCGCTCGCACGCCCCGGGGGGCCTCGCCATAACCGGGTAAGGCGGACCGGCCTCCGCCACACCGCAACACCCCCCGCCCCCTCAACCATTAATAACAAAGGTAGACCACACATATATGGGAATTCAACTGGTTGCAGCTTTATTGCCATAAACCATAACATCAACAATCCAAACCTTAAATTGTATTCCCCCCCCCCCCAGCAAAGCGAACCCTCACCAGCCATGTGAGTAGCAAAGTGATGCCGCTTCCGCCTTGTCCAGGCCCCGCAAATTGCCTAGCCTCCCTCATCCGGCTTCACCATATTATTAGCAAAAGCCTGAGGGACCGCCTGAGCGGGGGTACCCCACCCCCGCCCTACTGCTTGGCTCCGGCTCCGGACCCCGGAAACCTCCGGGATCCCGCCACCGGCTCAGGCCCTCACCGGCCTGGGCCGCGCCCCCCCCCCCAGCAAAGCTGCGACCAGCGCCCCTCCGGTTCAGCCTATCCTCCAAGGCCTCCTGCCAATCGTTGAGGAGCAAAGCCATCCACACCGGGGATAGATGGACCGCATCGGCCCGATACAGGCCCACACACTCCGCATCAGCCCCGGAGTGCAAAATTGGGCCCCCCCCCCTGCTCCCCCATCCCTGCCACCCCACCCATCCGCCAATTCGGCGATTGATCCCTTTTTTTTTTTTTTTTTTTGTAGCCCCGCGACCAGCGCCGCAGAGCCGTGCAAGCAGGCCTTGTAACGATATCTGACCACAGCAAAATTACACCAGAAAACATCACCAATAGCACTTCTCTGTCCCGAATCATGGTCCGACTCCCCTGCCAGCCCGGCCAGGACACCAGATCGTTGCCACCCGGGTGGATCACCACGGCAGCAGGTGGCCCACGCAGCCGCTCGCGGTGCCGCAGCAAAGGCAAGAGCTGAATCCATCGCAGACCGCGCTCACCCAGCCATGAAACGGTCACCCCGCCACTCCACCGGGCGTGTTGCTGCTCGCCGACCGGCCCAGCACTCCGAGTGACCAATCACCCAACAGCGACATGAGCCAGGAACAACTTCTGCAAAACAAACAGATCCACAGTTAGCCAGCCCCCCCCAGCGCCCGTACAGGCGCACATATCTCCGATACTTCCAGGAAGTCCATCTTCCGATCCGCCTGATATCCCCCTCAGGTAAGCCAACCGCCGCCGCCAAGAAGCTGCACAAATACGAAAGGAATGCGACGCCTACAACCCCGCACCACGAACGCTACGGAAAACACCGCCCGGAAGCAGGCGCCCTCGTAGCTGGACGACACTCCCTTTGGCAAAACAGCACACAATCGTAATGGACCGCCCGCTGCCCCTGGGCGACCGACCAGAGCGTTCCCAGCCCTGCCGTATCCGGCACGCCACCAATCCCCCCCGACCACCGACCACCCACCGCCAGAGCAAAGAACGAGAATCCCGCCAAATTCCTACACGCCCAGAAACCGCACCAAGCAGGCGCAGTGGGGACTGCGTAACCTTCCACCTCTGCTTCCGGCGCCAATGCTCGGAACAGCTCCCACTTCCGCGACCTTGTCAGGACTACCGGGTATCACTGTTCCCTCTAAGCTGTGCGCGTGCGCGCGCGCACACCCTCACCGAGCGAGCGCACATACTTTACAACAGAGCGCACCAAATTTACGGCTATGATTCTGATAGAAAACAACACAGACGCCTTAACATTTAAAAGTTGTGATTGTAATTACTAGAAATTTGCCGCTTCATTGAGTAATCATCTATTTTCATTGAATTTGCTTAAAATCAATGTGGTGTACATACTGCATTCTGACATGCAGTCAAATTTTACAGTATCTAACTCAGAGTGTCGTTATGCGGCGCACAAAATTGTCACCATCCTTCAAAAGCTGCACACAGCTGATATTTTATGCGCACACAGCCTACCGAAATTAGAGGAACATTGCCGGGTATATGCCGTGCCCGAACCATGGTATCCAGCCGCAAGCAAGCCAACACAACCTGTCGCTTCAAGTTTCGCTACCGGGATACAGCACGGAGTGTAGTGCACACCACGCTTACCACCGCTGCGTCATCGCACCACCATACGAACCCTGTCCAGCCAGACCTCCAACACCCCAGTAGCGGAAACAACTCCCAGAAGGTTATATTAGTCGTGAGACCGACTGCCTCCCACAAATCCGGCCACTCCGCCGCACACCACAAGCCGCCCAAGTACCCCAAGGCCCAACCCTCCAGCCGCGTCGGTCAACAACTGCAGGTCCCAACTGTAGATCTCCCGATCACAGAGCACCATAGTGCCATCGAACTCCCACAAGCACTCATCCCAGATGGCTAGATCGGCCCGAATACTCTGCGACCCTCAGACGATGATGCGGTCTGGCGAGACCTGCCGTAACGGCTGCCAAACGCCTCATAAACATACGCCCCTTAGGGATAACTCTATGGGCAAATTCAGGGACCCGTTTAACGCCTGCGTCACCCGCGATGTCATCCTTCTAGAACCCAAGGCATTTGCCACCAGAACCCGGAGCCTCTGGATCCTACCCACCGGCAGGCGCACCACTAACTCCCCAGACTCCCGCTTGATCCCTAAAAAGGTGAACCAAGTCGAGGGGCCCTCCGCCTTCCCCTCTGCCAACGGAACCCACACTCCCCCTCCATCTGCACGAGCCCGTCCAACAACGCAGTGGACTGCCCCAGTCCGCGCCTCCCCCACTACCAGTACAAACTCCTTGGGGATATGATCGTTCACCGAACCCCCGATAGGGTGGGACAGGTTATGGATCAACCGGTATTCACCTGGCTCCCCGGGAAGGGCGGCTCCCCGAAAGGGCCCGCTACACCCCCCAACCCGATCTCCACTGCCAGCCGATCCCGGACCACGCTGGCTAAACGCCGCACCGCCGGGGCATTTCGAACACTGAGCAGCCTCAGGATGGAGCCCGAATCCGCCCGCACAGAAGTGCCCGCGCCCAACTCGTTAAGTTGCATGCCACCCTTCGCACCCTACCCGCCTTTCCATCCACCCTCGAGAAAGCTACCACCGACGACTCTACCCCCGCCGAACCAACCAACCGCTCCCCTCCGACCCGGACGAAAACAACGACGATACTGAGGACGTAGATAACCAGGAACCCGAAGCCCGACTCCGACGGCCCGACCGCCGCCGCTTCCTGGCCGCCTTCCCCCCATTTTTCCACCCGCCGGGATTCCCCCCGAAGACCCCGCCCCCACAGACTCACCTGCCGCAGCCGTCTCCTGCTCAGGCACCGCTCCTGCCTCCGACTGACCCGTCATCACGCTCCTCTGTTCCGCTGACCCAGCTACAGGCGTGCTCTCCTCCCCGCTCAGCGCTGCGCCGGCCCGTGTCAGCGGACTCTCATGCCTCGGGGTCCCGGTGAACTGCCATCTCGGAGTGTCTGTGGGGAGAAATAAGGGAAAGATGCCTCCACACCCGCCCCCCCCAAGGCAGCTGCCATGCCCCCAGTCAATCTGCCCGGAAAGGGCCTTGCTTCCCACCTTGCCAATGTACCCAACCCAGGGAGACGCCTCCCCCCATCCACCCCCCCCCCCCCGCCAGGCCCCGCCAGCCCCACCAATCGCGCCTGCCCACTCCCGCAGCAACCCACGACTCCTCTGCTGATGCCCCTGCCCCTCCCCCATGCCCCCCCACCGCGACTCCCGCCTTAACTCCTCCCGGCCCAAGCCAACCTCAGCCGGGCCCCTAATCCTAATATGTATGGTCGTAATCCAACTCCAGTGTAATTATAGTGATTTACTCTCACACCTTATTGACAATAGGGTGAGATTAAGCAAAGGGGGAAATGTGGTAGGCAAACGCCTATGATCCACGCTGCTTAAACCAGGCAGGCAGGCCCAAACAGCCTGACCTGCAAGTAAAGCCTGCGGATCGGCCCAGAGGAATGAAAACCCCCCTGAATGCTGCTTTCAAGAATCGAAACTCAACTAAGCATAGCTAGCAGAATCGAAACTTAGAAAAGATATAAAAACCAGCTCCAATTGGCACTGATAAGAGTGTGAAAGCCTCCGTGAACCAATCAACTCTGCGGAGAGAAGGGCCACCGCGCCCCGCTTTCCCCCATGTTCCAGTCAGCCATGTGACTTTGGAGGAGAACTGTATCAAGAGTCAAAGAACTGTCCCCTGCAATGGGGACTGCAAGGGGGGCAAGCAGGTGCTAAGCCCCAACCAAGGTCCACATTGGATGACCAGGCAACGGCACCGGGACCCATAGACGGGATAGAAGCGATCACCGGGACCAATGAGAAGCCCGCCCATGTACAGAATGGAGAAGAAAGGCATACAAGCTGCCGCCCCACTAGCAACCATTGCCCAGCCATTCCAAATGTGATTCGGCCCGAGTCCCGTGCACAATAAATGATTTGGACCCTCTGAACAGACCCCTGGCATCAAACAACCACAAAACAAACACAAACACTATAAGCAAACAAACCCCAAGTAATCCCATAACCAAAATGAGGAATCCCATGCAACCCCCCACCAACTCCAAAAGGCTAATGCCTCCACGATGAACCCCCCATGAGATCCCCCCCTCCCTCCAGGCGGCCCCAACTCTCAGTCTCCACACCAGCCACGCCACCTCCACCAGGCGCGCCCGCATCCACTCCCCCTGCTCACCCCCCGCACCCCGAGTTGGCACGATCCGTCCGCACCACGCCACACAGCGCCCCAACCCACCTCAGCTAGACAACGCTGGACCATCCCCAACCAGAGCCCCCGCTCCTGTGCAAACCGGAAGCAACGTTGGTCCTCACAGTTCCCAGGCAAATAATGCCCATAATCAAAACCACAGAAACAGCAATACAATTCAAAAAATGCTGTCAATGCACGCAGCACCATGGAGGAGTAGCCCAGTGTCCAGAATAGGGGACTATGCAGCCTGAAAGCCAAGCCTCCAATCCCACCATTGCTCCCCGCGATCACAACCCTCGATGCCTCAGGTACAAAACCGAGGCCAGAAGCCCCCCGAGGACAGCGAACTGTCCAAATGCAACTCGTGATAAAAAACCACTGAAAAGGACGAGCCACCAACCGGGCAAGAATACACCCATATACCCTCGCTCAATCACTCACACAACCCCAGACACCCCAAAGCACGTCCGGTACCTCCGGCCACCTCGAGGGAAAGGCCGGAGGACACCGCAACGCTCCCCTTACTCCCCCCCCGAAAATCTTCTAATCCTCCCATTGGCTCCCGCGCCCTGCCATGTGCCACGGGAGCCAATGGGAGCCCTTCACGCGCCGCAGGCCCTCCCCGCGAATCACATAGCCACACCACGGCGGGCACGTGGCCGGCCGCCCCCCCGGTTAATGCCGGCCGCTCGCACGCCCCGGGGGGGGGGGCCACGCGGCCTCGCCATTCTTCTCGTATTTCTCCTTACAAACCCCCTCGGGAACTCTGCTCTTCCAGCAAACCACTCCTATCTGTGCCCTCCTGATCTCCTTCTCCTTCCCTTGCTTTATCCCTGCCTACACCTTCTGTGTTTGTCTTGACTAGATTGTAAGCTCTGATGAGCAGGGACTGTCTCTTACTTGTTTGTGCAGCACTGCGTACGACTTGTAGCGCTATATGAATGCTCAGTAGTAGTAGTAGTAGTAGTAGTGGCTGGGAAAGCTCCACAGTGCAGACTTCTTTCTCATGCAGCTGTACACTAACAACATGCCCGGTACACCGTGACTCAATTCCTATCTAGTTCAGATATAGTTCAATGTCTAATTCCAATGTAGTTTACCTTCTAGTTCAGATATAGCTTAATTGGATAAAGTTCAATCTCTTCTTCTGATTATCTCATAAATCAACCATTCCTATAACAGACGCGTCTGATCCTCTCACAGCTTACAAACCATACTGAACACACACATACTTTATTCTCATAACAGTACAGTTTTTGCACAGATCACAGTACCAAGGCTTTCATTACTGCTGTCCTTAGCCAGGTCCATAGTGCACTCAATCAGGGACAGATTACTTAGCCATCACATTAGACCTCACAGCAGCTATTGACTTAGTCAACCACAACATATTTCTCATCCGTCTCTACAGTATTGGTCTCTAAGGAAAAGTTCTCTCTTGCTTTACAACTTTTCTCTTCAGTTATTCTTTTCAGGTAACCACTCCAAAATCCACTCCACTTCCAAAATCCACCCATTAGCTTGCAGTGTCCCACAAGGCTTTGTTCTCTCCCCCCTCCTACTTAACATATTCTTAAATCCCCTGGCATACAGATTACTGACATTTCCTCATACATATACACAAAGGTATTCTGTATAAATCAACTCAAAAAACAAAAACCGCCTAAGGGAAAAACTAATACAACCCTCCTAAAACCCCTTAGTAATCACCCGTATCACTTCAACTTACAAACATCAAAAAGCCTTACACAAAGCCTACTCACAATCACTCAACAAAGCTGAAACAGACCTCAGGTTTTGCTCACCCCTACATTTGGCGAAATTCATCACCATAGGGAAATGGCAGACACTCACATCATGGGTCCCACAGCTTATATATCCCTCTTCGTATTATCATAAATATTTAAGATTCAATTAGCTCAATCTGAAAATTACTTTTTGAGATTCATACCACATAGAAATGCATAAAAACAAGACACCACATACAACACAATAACTGCTATAGAAAAGAAGTGTCTGCTCTACTTCCTCTTCATTTACAATAAAGCCCGAACTGCTTCAACGCAGCTAAACAGACATATGATGTTATCTTCTTCGTCAAACAGACTAAAGTCCACACTCCAAAAAACATATGCGGTTACAGCTGCTAAACATCCAGTCACAATTCGGACGTCTTTCAATTTCAATTTCAATTCTCTGTGAAAAAAAAGGTTACACTCTCAATGGTAAGTAACATCGCATAACATTCAAAAAAAGCAATCCGGCACTTATCTGTAAATAATCCAGCATCAATGCATCCAAGCAGCTATCAGCAGCCTACTATTGTACCAACATAGTAGTCATCCTCCAACACAGTAGTCATCGTCCAACAAAAGCTTTTGTTTCGCCTTCAGGCTTCATCAGGAACACGACTATATTTGATACACCGATACACCACACGCTAAAGATTTCATCTGGACATCCAAGGTGTCTCTAAAGGAATGCATTACCACAGCGTCTGATGTCACTAAATTTAAACCACCTTACCACCAATCGGCATGCCAGCTGCCATTCTGACCTCACATTCTCAACAACTTTATTACACAACATAATACTCACACTTACACTCAAAAATAATTAATAAAAGAAGAAAAGGCAAGGAGGAGCTGGTTTAAATTTAGTGACATCAGATACTGTGGTAATGCATTCCTTTAGAGACATCTTGGATGTCCGGATGAAATCTTTAGCGTGTGGTGTATCGGTGTATCAAATATAGTCGTGTTCCTGATAGTCGTGTTCCTGATGAAACCTGAAGGCAAAACAAAAGCTTTTGTCGGACGATGACTACTGTGTTGCAGGATGACTACTATGTTGGTACAATAGTAGGCTGCTGATAGCTGCTTGGATGCGTTGATGCCGGATTATTTACCGATAAGTGCAGGATTCCTTTTTTTGAATGTTATGCGATGTTACTTACCATTGAGAGTGTAACCTTTTTTTCACAGAGAATTGAAATTGAAATTGAAGGACGTCCGAATTGTGACTGGATGTCTAGCAGCTGTAACCGCATATGTTTTTGGAGTGGGGACTTTAGTCTGTTTGACGAAGAAGATAACATCATATGTCTGTTTAGCTGCGTTGAAGCAGTTCGGGCTTTATTGTAAATGAAGAGGAAGTAGAGCAGACACTTCTTTTCCATAGCAGTTATTGTGTTGTATATGGTGTCTTGTTTTTATGTGTTTCTATGTGGTATGAATCTCAAAAAGTAATTTTCGGATTGAGCTAATTGAATCTTAAATATTTATGATAATATGCAGAGTGATATATAAGCTGTGGGACCCATGATGTGAGTGTCTGCCATTTCCCTATGGTGATGAATTTCGCCAAATGTAGGGGTGAGCAAAACCTGAGGTCCGTTTCAGCTTTTTTGAGTGATTGTGAGTAGGCTTTGTGTAAGGCTTTTTGATGTTTATAAGTTGAAGTGATACAGGTGATTACTAAGGGGTTTTAGGAGGGTTGTATCCTGTACAGATCCCCTTCACTCAGATTTAATCCAGATAAACTCCTGTCTTGTATAAGGCTTCTTAATGTTGTCAATCTAATTCTCTTAAACTTAATCTCAAAAAGTCTACAGCCACTTGGCTCACAGGAAGTTCAACAACCCCCATAATTGTTCCTCTTCTGGACAACATGCCTATATCACTCCAATCTTCCTTCAAGTATCTAGGTATTTTGTTAGATTCAGGGCTTACATTTTCCCTCCAGATCAACCAAGTAGTCAAATATGTCTTTACTGCTCTCTGCCGTTTCCATTCTATTCACACTTTTCTAGACCCCATCGTTCAGACAACAATCCTCCGTAATACTGTAATAACCCAACTGGATTACTGCAACATTGTTTATGCAGAGATTCCTGGATATGAACTAAAAGATTTACAGTTTATTCAAAGCACACATGCACATGCGATCTCATGTAAATTTGACCAAGTTGCCCCCTTCATGATCCCGCAGCATTGACTTCCAGTCCTCTTTCGCATCTATCGCAAGTTCCTCACTTTGACTCACAAGGCCATCCACAATAAGGCCCCCGACTACCTCTCCTCCTCATTACTTTCTATGAACCCTCCACATTGCCTGCGTTCCCTTGCATGGTAACCAATTGTACATCCCCCCTTTCTAAAACCCAATATGAGACCACTAGACATTCTGCATTCTTTTTTGTCGCCCCTTCATTATGGAACAGTACGACCCCTCTCACATTCATCTCAAGTCAATTTTCAAAAAATTTAAAACCTCCTTGAAAATTTCTCTCTTTGAGCAGGCATTTGGTGTATGGCTGTGCCCCTTGGCCAATTAAGTTGTGTCTATCTGACCTTTCTCCTCTTCCCTTTCCTGCCTGACACCATGTCGTTCTATTTTCCTGCTGTTTTCTTGTAATCCTAATTTATGTAAAACACTCTGAATGCTCACAATGTATAGCAAATCAAATAAGTCATAAACCATTCTGCTAATTCTATGGAAAATTACTCCAGACAAACAGACTATTGCAGAAAAAATCGGAGGGTTTACGTCTATACTTGATGGAAATGCTCGGAAATCGTCTCAGACTCATCGGCTGCCAAATGCTGGATGTTAATAATTCAAAACAACCAGCGGCGCCTGTTAGCATCAATGACTGATTCCGGCTTGCTTTTTGCTAATTATTGACACCCTCTCTCCGTTATGCTCTTGAACAATTTCTTAGTCTCTGATGAAAATGAAACAAACACTTAACTTCACGTTCTCTTTTTTCAATTTTCTCTGAAACTGTATCTTCTTTCTCCCATCTTCTTACTCCCAACGCCTCACATACAACGTTGTGACCGCGTTTCTCTCAATACAATGAGGTTCTTCAGGGGGTAGATCACAATCAGCCAAGTGTTTAACTAGAAAAGAAACCATCGTTAAAACCAACAAGTTTCCTCACTTTGTTACTGCTGGAAGTCCAATTGAAAGTGATATACTTAGAAACTTCATCTATTACTGTAGCTAAAACCATACCCGATATTGGCCGACACTCTGCACAGCTTCCTGAACCAGGCTTTCAATTTTCTTCACTAAAGACCAGACAGTTCTTGATCGCCATTTCTTAAAAAACGCTGCGCTTGTGCAGACCACATCAATCCATCCTTCTTATAGCCTTACCCCTAATCGACGTGCCTGTCGGCAACTACTCAACTGCAATTTCCCCATTCAATTTCTAAGTTAAGCCCTTTAGGTGTTAAAGTTTGCAGCTGGAAGATCCAGCACTGTTCTCGAAATAACAAGGTTTGTGCTAATGATCTCCCATTCATGGGAGTTGTAACTTGTTCTATGCAGAAACATTGTAACATCTCAAAAGTATGGCTCAAGTCTTGACAATGGGAGACCAGTGGCGCTTGCAGCACTTTGTGTTTTAACCGACTTTTATGTTCAGATATACGCATTCTGAAAGCCCTACTAGTCTTTCCTATGTAAAAAAGATCACAGGGACAGACTATAGCATAGATCACACTCTGTGAGCCACAATTTGTGTGGTGCCTTAAAACATATTCCCTTTGTTGACAAGTAAATTTCTGTAGTTCTTTGGTAACCATACAAATGGAACAGTGGCCACATTTATAATGACCGGGAGTCTTTTCTGCAATCGAAGGCAAGGAAAGCGGCCGCAAAACCGCAGGGCTCAGCCTTTCTTTCAAGTTTCTGTTCCTTCGCCAGACACACCGAATAACTTTGCTATTTAAACTGGGGACTGTGTTCAAAACATTAGTGTGTCGAGCAACAATCTTCTTAATTCGGAAACTGAGTGGAGAATATTGGGTTATAAAATTAATTACGTCGGGATCTAGTTCCTCCCGGGTTTTCGTGGCACCTAACAAAGCTGACCTGTCATTGAAAAGCGCCCGATGGTATGCTCGTGACACAACCCTGGTGGGGTACCCCCTTGCCTGAAAATTACGAGCCAAATCTTTAGCTTTATGCTTGAAATCAGAAACTTCTGAGCAGTTTCTGCGATAACGCAGAAACTGGGAAAAGGGTAAACCCTCTTTCAATTGGAGCGGGTGGGCGCTCCGATAATGGAGCAATGTGTTTCTGTCGATCGATTTTCGATAAATCAAAGTCTGTCATCCCATACTCGTTTTACTTATCTTCAGATCTAAAAAGATCATTTCTGTATCATGAATATTGTAAGTGAACTGGATGTGAGGATTTTGAGCATTAAGCCAGGAGATAAACTTTAATAGATCAGCCATGGGGCCCCACCATGGCGCAGCGTTTTTTAAGAAATGGCGCTCAAGAACTGTCTGGTCTTTAGTGAAGAAAATTGAAAGCCTGGTTCAGGAAGCTGTGCAGAGCGTCGGCCAATATCGGGTATGGTTTTAGCTACAGTAATAGATGAAGTTTCTAAGTATATCACTTTCAATTGGACTTCCAGCAGTAACAAAGTGAGGAAACTTGACTGGTTTTAACAATGGTTTCTTTTCTAGTTAAACACTTGGCTGATTGTGATATACCCCCTGAAGAACCTCATTGTATTGAGAGAAACGCGGTCACAACGTTGTATGTGAGGCGTTGGGAGTAAGAAGATGGGAGAAAGAAGATACAGTTTCAGAAAAAATTGAAAAAAGAGAACGTGAAGTTAAGTGTTTGTTTCATTTTCATCAGAAACTAAGAAATTGTTCAAGAGCATAACGGAGAGAGGGTGTCAATAATTAGCAAAAAGCAAGCCGGAATCAGTGATTGATGCTAACAGGCGCCGCTGGTTGTTTTGAATTAACATCCAGCATTTGGCAGCCGATGAGTCTGAGACGATTTCCGAGCATTTCCATCAAGTATAGACGTAAACCCTCCGATTTTTTCTGCAATAGTCTGTTTGTCTGGAGTAATTTTCCATAGAATTAGTGTTATTAGATTACTCTATAAGCTAGACCCGAATTTCTTGTATAAACCATTCTTCAGCATAATGGGTGACCTAGCCAGGGCCAGATTAAGGCATAGGCAAACTAGGCATGTGATCAGCATTCAGGAGGTTAAGGATGCCAACTGTCTGGACTTTTTGAGGACTGGGCAGATTTTTGCATTCATATCTGAAAGCCAGAAACTAAAATGTCTGGACATTTTTCAGATCTTAGACCTCAATAGCCTCCCCCCCCCCCCACCCCCCACCTACACAAACATTACTGAGCCTGTACTGTGTATTTCCAGTGTGTCACCAGCAGCAGAGACTGTGGCAGGATTTTACCATTGCTTCTCTCTATGCCCTTCTCTCTTACTACCAACTCCAGACTTCGATCCTTTCACCTTTGCTGCTCCTTATGCCTGGAACAAACTACCTGAGTCTGTATGTTGGGCTTCATCTCTCCCCCTCTTCAAATCCATGCTAAAGGTTCACATCTTTGAGGCTGCTTTTGGATCTTGATCCCTTGTTTTCCTTACCTTTCCCTTATTCTCATCTATTGTATTGTCTGTCTTGATTAAATTGTAAGCTGTGACGAGCAGGGACTATCTTTTATATGTATGTACAGTGCTGTGTACGCCTTGTAGCGCTATATAAATGATTAATAGTAGTAGTAGGGAAGGCAGCTCTGGTCACAGGAAGGGAGGGGTGAGCTGGTGGAACCTCTTGTGCCATGCAAGTGAGGTCAGGGGCCGCGTTCTGCATAGGGTACTAGACTGACCTTGGAGAGAGCCAGCAGAACCAGTAGGGGTCCTAGAGGAAGGTTGCTGAGAAGAGGTAAGAATGAGAGAGGGGTAGGGGTTGAGGGCCTGCTGAAGACTGAGGAAAAGAGCTGCTAGCAGGTTGGGGAAAGGGGGGGGGGGCATGGACTGAAGGAGCACATGACAGCGCCAGAAAAGAGAGAGCGCGTGTGCGTGTTTCTCTTTCTTTCTCTGGTGGAGAGTGTGGGATATTAATAGAGTTTTCCTTTGAAAATTTTGGTTGGAGTAGAGAAGTCCACTAGTGCAAATGTACATATTTCTATTATTTAGTAGTAGTGGTATTTAGCTCACGCCTTTCCAGTAAAAGTTCAAGGTGAATTATAATCAGGTACAGTAGACATTTCCCTGTCCCTGGAGAGCTTATAATCTAAATTTGTACCTGAGGCAATGAAGGATTAAATAACTTGCTGAGGGCCACAAGGAGTGTCAATGGGATCTGAACACTGGTCTTTCTGGTCCTAGGCTGCATAAGTGGAGGGAAATTTTCAACCCAGTTAATTTACCCAGCTAACTTTTAATTGCCTGGCCAAATTCCTTTGAAAACTGCCATAGTACTGTCTCTGTCCCATCTATATCCTCTCAGATGCCTTTTAAGAACTTCCTAACTTTATACCTCAGATACATTGCCCATAAATCTTACTCTTTGGGACAGGTCACCCTTGGGACTCTCACGTCTACCAAAGGCAATGGATAGTGAAAATGACTTTCCCAGCATCTCAGCGCACTGCTCTAACCACTAGGCCACTCCATTCGAAACATGTGTTTGGACAGACTCCCTGCTTACTCAAAGCCTGAAACTGCTGCAGCATCTAGAACTAAGTCCTGTAGTAATTTCCACACTACTGGAGAGGTGAGGTGTGGTAGCCTGGGGGATAAAACTATGATATATGATCGAGGAGGGGGAGGAAGGAAAAAGTGAATGCAACTGTTGCAGTGGGGATTTCATAAAAAAATGTAACTGGGGGTCTGTAGTAGGAACCCCAGAAGCGTGTTTGCTTAGGGCCCAAAGTAGTGTTAATCTGGTCCTGGATGCAGCTAATAAAGACTAACAATTGATAGTCCATTTAGGCAAAATACCAGAAGGAAGGGACAAAAGAGGTTGTTGTCAAGAGCACAGGGTACTGGTGGGAACATGCGACACCAACAACTTCATAAGAGAGGATGAACCCATCTGGCTGAGACATAAAGAAGATGGTTTCATAATAGGTCACAGACACCTAGGTGTCTATCAAATATATCACAAAAGCTGCCAAAACCATGGCTAAAATGCAACTACAAACGTTTATACCAGTTGAAGAGTCGGTCCTATTTAAATCCAGACTAAAAGCTTACCTCTTCGAGGCAGCCTGTGGATCCTGACCCCCTTATTCTCCTATTTACTACCCTTCTGGATTACAACCATTTCCTCTTAGCTTACCCTGATCTCCTGTTTGTCTTGAATAGACTGTAAACTCTATTGAGCAGGAACGGTTTCTTACGTGCATACATACAGCTCTACCTATGCCTTGTAGCACTATAGAAATGTTAATGATTAATAGTAGTAGTAGTAAGTAGTACTCTGCAACTCTTGCCTCACTTTGCCCAAACTCCTTCCCCGACCACACCTATCCTTGAGTCACGTAAACGTTTGTGCCATCTTGTCATCACATGTACCTTTGAGCATGAGGTAATTTCATAAGATGCCTTTTACATGTACAACAATGCTTATGCATGAAAAATCCTTCATCAAATGACTCCCTAAAGACCATGAACAGTTGCATTTTAACTTAGATCACCATTGTAATAGCACCCAGTGCATGCAGAGGGCTAACGCATCTGTACAGAATGTTAAATAGACTTTTTCTAGCAGCTGAGCAAAGAAGTTGCTAATGTATTTCAGTTATTGATCTGGAACCAGAATGTTGCAAGTAACATTCTACTCAAAGAATTTGCTGTCGCTTTATAAGATAATGAAAAGCAAAAAACTAATAACAATAAAGTTTCCTCCAGTCTACAAGAAAAAGATTCCACAGCTGCTACACCACCAAACTAACAATTTCTATTTTTATCTCGTCACATGCATATCCCTTCCTCAACGTTTCCCCTCTTTTCGTCTTCATACCCAGCAAAGAGGTGAATTTTATATCCCTACCACATTCAAAGTGATCCTGGTTGCACTTTGAAAGGTTTTTCTTTTTCCTCTGGTGTCCCCTACCACTCATGAATAAATTCATGACACAAGGCATGCAGGGAACCTTGAGGCATTATATGAAAGCAAACCGTATCTTTGAGAAGACAAAGCAGACAACGGGGCTCAGATAGCTAAAAGTAATTGTGGCTCCTTGGGCTGAGCCCTGCTGTAAAGCTCTGGAGATCTCATGGAGCCTGGCAATTTAATTGTGCTAGAAAGCCACTAAGCAGCATTAGGGAAGAGAAGGCTTCTCTTCTTGGACTCTCGGAGAAAGCAAAGATAAACGCAACTCCAACACATTTCACAACAAGGAATTGTATTTTTTTGAGTGAGTGTGGCTGGATCCATGCCAGCCTTCATCTGCTTTCCAAAATCTATTTTTTTATTAAAATGTCACATGCTCATCACAGTTGGTCAGGTAGAATTGGGTTTTGAGAAGGTCCAAGAGGTGGGGAAAATGGACAGAGGGTCCCGAGAAAGATTTTTTTTCTTGTTTTGGTGATTTTAATGCATGCTGTAAGTTTACCAGTATCAGCTAACTCCCTGTATCTGGTGATAAAACATTACAAAGAAATCTGTGCAAACTATTATCTTCCTCAAACCTAGAACATAGAAAATAAAATACATGAATGTCTGTCAACTATGCTATCTCCATATAAATACAGGGCCCAATTTTCAAAGGGGTTTATCCAGTTAACAGGACCTGTAACTGGACAAATCCCACTGAGAGGGATATTCAGCAGCACTAACTGGACCATGCCACTGAATATTTATTTATTTATTTTATTTTATTTTATTTAAAAGGATTTATATACCGCTTTGTCCTGAAATCAAAGCGGTTTACACTTCAAACAATCAATGAGCAGTGTCAGTAGGAGTAGGCATGCAGTGTTAACACAGGGGAGTAGTTGTGGGAGTGAAGATAATGATTTCTTGGTGGTTTATATACAGGATGAGCTATGTACAGGTAGATATACATAGCTATATACAGGATGAGCTATGTACACTAAGTTATATACAGTGATGGTTGGGGTGACGGGGGGGGGGGTGAATGTTAGTTGTCCGTGGGCTTAAGTACTGGTTATTTATGTGATGTCACTATAGTGTTCAATAAAAAGCGTGGTTATATCCCCTCTAACCAACAAGAAGGGAAGCTATTTTGGACTAGACCTTAGTGGAACACAGTGCAAAAGATAAGGGTGTTAGAGCCACTTGGCATTTGATTTAATAGAGGAAGGACCGAAAGAAAATCCACAGTATTATCTGTTAACTTTCAAAAGGGAGACTATGATAAAATGAGGAAAAAAGTTATGAAAAAACTAAAAGGAGCAGCTGCAAAGGTTAAAAATTTATATCAAGCATGGGCATTGTTTAAAAATACTATCTTGGAAGCCCAAACTAGATGTATTCCATGCTTTAAGAAAAGTGGAAGGAAGGCATGGTTTTTAGCTACAACAGCCAGAGAGGCTGTTTTAGACAAAAGAAAACATCCTTCAGAGAATGGATAAAGGAGCCAAATGATGACAACTGGAAACAACATAAGCACTAGCAAGTTAGATGCAAGGCATTGATAAGGAAGGAAAAGAGAGAATTTGAAAAATAGCTTGCCGTGGAAGCAAAAACACATCATAAAAACTTTTTCAAGTGCATTTATAGCAAAAAAATTGTGAGAGAGTCAGTTGTATCATTGGATGATAGAGGGGTAAAAAGGGCACTAAGAGGGGACAAGGCCATAGCGGAGAGACTGAATGAATTCTTTGCTTCGGTCTTTACTGAGGAAGATGTAGAAAGTTACCCATGCCTGAAATGATATAGAAGCCCCAAAGTGTGTCAATTGATGCAAATGCATCTTCAAAGTTGTATACCAGTGCCACTGCTAGAACCATGTCAGTCATGTTCCATGACTTTGTTAGCAAGGTCAAGATATTCAAATATGTGCATCAAAAATTAATGACAGACACACCACCTAGAGGGGAAATGAATTTATACCTAGAAACCCCAAAGTACATCAACTGACGCACTCGATTGTCTTGGATGCGTCAATTGACGTACTTTGGGGCTTCTAGGTATAAATTCATGTTCCCACTAGGTGGCGCATCTCAATCACTGTTTACAGTTTTATTCCGACATTACAAACAATAAATACACCATGACGTCATGTAATGATGTCACATACTGCACGTATTTAACAAATAAGTAACTTCACATTAATTCACATCTGCATTTCATGCTAAACGCAGTCATCGTGATAATGAGTCAATTGACGCACTTTGGGATTCCTTTTGGGACTTCTAGTATTAAAGATGCTACAACAGAAGAACTGAAAGAAATATTGATAAACCGTGAAGATGTATTACAACTATTTCATAAACTGAAGAGTAGTAAATCGTCTGAGCCAGATGGTATATATCCGAGAGTGTTGAAAGAACTGAAATATGAGATTGCAGACCTACCCTGTGAGCTATCCTTAAAATCATCTGTAATACCTGAAGATTGGTAAATGGCCAATTTAATGCCAATTTTTAAAAAGGGTTGAAGGAGTGATCTGGGAAACTACGACTGGTGAGCCTGACGTCCATACCAAGCAAAATGGTAGAAACCATTATAAAAAACAAAATTACCAAACACATAGATAGTCATGGTTTAATGGAAGAAAGCCAACATGGATTTAGCCGAGGAAGGTTTTATCTTACTAATCTGTTATATTTTTTTGAAGGTGTGAATAAATAAGTAGACAAAGGTGAGCCAGTCAATAGAGTGTATCTGGATTTTCAGAAAGCCTTTGAAAAGGTCCCTCATGAGAGACTCTCGGTGAAATTAAACAGTCATGGGATAGGAGGCAGTGTACTATTGTGGATCAGGAACTGGGTAAAAGATAGAAAGCAGAAGGTAGGGCTAAATGGCCAATTTTCTCAATGGAGAAAGGTGAATAGTGGAGTACCCCAGGGATCTGTGCTGAGTCCTCTGCTTTTTGTTGTTGTTGTTAAGTGCTGTCGAGTCGGAGTCGACTCATGGTGACCCTCTGCATAGCTATCCTAAATTGTGTTCGGTCTTCAGTCAGGTGGCTCATTGTTGACAGACTGGTACCTGTAGCTGCTGTTATTGCATCAATCTATCTCATTGCTGGCCTTCCTCTTTTGCGTTGACCTATCTTGCCAAGCATGACGTCTTTCTGTAATGATCTCTCTCTTCACATGATGTGTCCAAAGTATGAAAGTCAAAGTCTTGACATCTGAGCTTCTAAAGAAAGCTTAGGTTTGATCTCCTCTAGTACCGACTGGTTTGTTCTTTGGGCAGTCCATGGTATACAAGGTATTCGCCGCCAGCACAATAATTCAAAGGCATCAATTTTCTTCCAGTCAATTGGTTGAGCGTCCTGTGACGTTGCTATATTCAGTTATCCAATTAGGGCAGGGTTTTCCCTGTTTGGTGGGGATCCTCCTGCTCTGATTGGTTGTTCTCCCTTTAAATGTGCCCATTCAGTCATTGTTAATGTTTCAACCTGAGCCGCATCGACGGCGTTCGTCAGCATCGTTGCCATTTGTGGAGATTTAAGTTAAGCACTTGATACAGGGCAAATGCCCGAAACGTGCACGTCGTGCCAACTAGTCTTCTTCTGAGCAGCGAGTGAGAGTGGACTTTTTGAATGTGGTCTTCAATGGTCAGCTAAGTGTGTTTAATATTTACAATTTTGGGTGGAGAACCTAATTGATTAAAAAGCAGCTAGCCGTCTGGAGAGGGTCGATTTTCCATACCGACCTTCCTTCAGCTTGCTTCGACAAAAAATTAAACAGAATAAGAGCAGGTTTTATATATTTTTGGTGGACCTTTTGTGGGTAGCTGTGCTTTTTCGTTCACTGGACTGGGTTTGTTTGCATTCATTGTTCTTTGATAAGGCTTTCAATGCTGCTTCAACTTCTTCTTTCATCACCAATGGTTCCCAATTATAAGGTACAGGTTGAAACGGCAGTTGGTCCACTTGATCTTTATCATACTAAAACTCTGTATATTCCTTCCATCTTTTCTTGTTCTTCTCAGCATCATTCAACATAGAACCTTGAGCATCTTGTAGCATTCCAATTCGAGGCTGGAACTTTTTCTTTAATTCTCGTAGCTTTAGGAAAGCCGATCTTGTTCTTCCTCTAATAGTTTCTGCTTGCTGCACGTCCTGTCTTGCTGCACGTCCTGTCTTGCTGCACGTTGGAAATCTCTGTTGAGTTCTGTGATTGTCTTTCTTTCTCCTCTGGCTTTAGCTTTTCTGCATTTCTGGGCAATTTTCAGAGTTTCTTCCGTCATCCATTTTGGCCGTTTTTTCTTTTTCACCTTTTGTAGAGACTTCTCGCTTTCTTCCAACACAACCTTCTTGATGTCATTCCATAACTCTTCTGGAGTTCTGTCATTTGTATCTAAAGCAGAAAATTGATTTTACAGGCAGTCTTTAAATTTCAGTGGTATATTCTCAAGGTCATATTTTGCTGCATTCATGAGTGGTTTGCTCTTTTTCAACTTTAGCTTGAGTTTGCATACTAGTAGTTGATGATCTGTACCACAGTCAGCTCCAGGTTTTGTCTTTGTTGATGTTATAGAGCTTTTCCATCGTTGACTTCCACAGACATAGTCAATTTTTATACAATCCATTGGGTGAAGTCCATGTGTACAGTCACCGCTTGTGTTGCTGGAAGAAGGTGTTTGAGATGAATAGATCGTTGGTCTTGCAGAATTCTATCAGTCTTTCTCCAGCTTCATTTCTGTTGCCAAGTCCATATTTTCCAACTACTTTGCCTTCTTCTTTGTTGCCAATCTTTGTGTTCCAGTCACCCATGACTATCAGGATATCCTGTTTGCATGTTCTGTCAATTTCAGCTTGTAATTGTTCATACAACTCTTCAATTTCATTCTCTTCTGCAGCTGTTGTCAGTGCATATTCTTGAATTATAGTTGTGTTGATAGGCATTCCTCGTAGACGAATAGAGATTAAGCTTCGCTGACTGCATTGTATTTCATTACAGTTCTTGCATGTTTCTTCTTTATTATAAATGCAACACCATTTCTTCTTTGTCTTTCATTTCCAGTATAGTAGACCATGTGATCATCTGATGCAAAGTGCCCAATGCCAGTCCATTTCAGTTCTCTGACACCCAACAGATCAAGTTGTACACATTCCATTTCATTCTTGACCACCTCCAACTTCCCTTGGTTCATACTTCGTACGTTCCATGTTCCAATGTGTAAGACATCTTTACAGCTTCTGACTCTCATTTCATGCGCAGCTACATCAGCAGTCAGACGTCCTGAGGGCTTTGATCCAACCACATCATAAATGCTGGCTTTACTCTGAAAAGTCTTCAGCTCTTCCCCAGTAGCTAGTTGAGTGCCTTCCGACCTGGGGGGGTCTCATCTTCCAGCACTATAGCACAATTTGTTTTGTTGTAACTATCCATTGGGTTTTCATGGCAAGATACATTAGTAGATTGACGGGCCTTTCTTCCGCGCAGTTTAAGTTTGGTGTTGTTGCCATTGTCACAGAAATGTGATTCTCCACCGTCAACACTATCCCATTCTGCTACTGCCCAGATGGGTGGTTTGTCTTGGTCTGGCACCTCAGCTGAGACCTGTCCATCTTGGGAGACCCTGCCAGTAGTTAAACTACCAATAGTTTAGCTCTCAGCATCACTGATGCACACAAGCCCACACAGCACGACAAGCTGAAAACCAACTGCTTTTTAACACATTCATAAATGATCTGAAAATGGGAATAATGAGTGAGGTGATCCAATATGCAGATGACACAAAATTATTCAAAGTTGTTAAAACCCAAGAGGATTGTGAAAAATTGCAAGAGGAACTTCATAAATTAGAAGACTGGACATTCAAATGGCAGATGAAATTTAATGTGGACAAGTGCGAAGTTATGCACCTTGGAAAGAACAACCCAAACTATGGTTACAGGGTGCAAGGTTCCACATTAGAAACGAACACACAGGAAAAAGATTTAGGCATCATTCTGGATAACTCATTGAAACCCTCCGCCCAATGTGCAGGGACAGCCAAGAAAGCAAACAGAGGAACTTGTCCAAGCCTTTTTTAAACCCAGCTACACTAACAGCTTTCACTACATCCTCCGGTAACCAATTCCAGAGTTTGATTATGCATTGAGTAAAGAAATATTTTCTCTTATTAGTCTTAAATGGGTTGCATTGTAGCTTTATTTTGTGTCCTCTGGTCTTTCTATTTTTGATGGCATAAACAACCTATCTTTGTTAACCCATTCCACTCCATTAATTTATAGACTTCTATCATATCTCCCCTCAGCCTTCCCTTTTCCAGGTTGAAGAGCCCTAACATTTTAAGCCTTTCCTCATAGGGGTATCCTTCCATCCCCTCTAATTCCACTATATCCTTTTTAAGATACGGCGACCAGAATTGCACACAATAAGATTTAGGCGTCATCGTGGATAATATGTTGAAACCCTCTACCCAGTGGCAGCCAAAAAAGCTAATGGCATGGTAGGAATCATAAGGAAAAGAATGGATAATAAAACCAAAGATATTATAATGCTTCTGTATTGTTCCATGGTTCGACCGCACCTTGAATATTGTGTGCAATTCTGGTCACCGTATCTTAAAAAGGATATAGTGGAATTAGAGGGATGGAAGGATACCCCTATGAGGAAAGGCTTAAAATGTTAGGGCTCTTCAACTTGGAAAAGGGAAGGCTGAGGGGAGATATGATAGTCGTCTATAAATTAATGGAGTGGAATGGGTTAACAAAGATCAGTTGTTTATGCCATCAAAAATAGAAAGACCAGAGGACACACAATGAAGCTACAATGCAACCCATTTTTTTCTGTCATCTGCAAATTTGATCACCTCACTCATTATTCCTATTTCCAGGTCATTATGAATGTGTTAAAAAACACGTGGAATGGGAAGCTTTTTGAGAATGCTACCCTGGCATTTCTGGATTTTAGCTTTCTACCTTAAAGCATAATTTGGGCTTCCAGAAACTCCCTCACACATTTTTCTACGTCTTTGGTATGAGCATGTACCAAGACAGCAGGCCCTCCCCAGAACTGTCTAAACCTTTGTCTAGGTGGCGCATGAGGTCCATTACCTTTGCACCAGGCAGGCATTTTACCAGGGAATCTTCACATCCATCAGCCACCCAGCTATCTACATGCCTAATGATAGAATCGCCAACTATAATGGCCATCCTAACCCTTCCCTCATGGGCACATGGCCCTGGAGACACATCCTCAGTGTGAGGAAGTATTCCATCATCTAGAGGACAGGTCCTAGCTGCATGATCACTTCCTGTCACACCAAGGTGATGCTCTCCTTTCATGTGCCCTCTCTTCTCCATGGCAGCAGAGAGGCTGTCAGACTGGAGGTGGGACTTCTGTACAATATCCCTGGAGGTCTCATCTATATACCTCTCTGTCTGCCTCAGCTCCTCCAAGTGTGCGATTCTAACCTCCAGAGACTGGACTCATTCCCTGAGAGAAAAGCGCTCTTTGCACTTAGTGCACACATTAGATCTCTCACAAACAGAGAAAATCATGCATTTAACACTCAGTGTAAAAGACTGGATAGCCCCCATCTTGCTGCTGGGCTGCTGTCTGCTTCTTAGATTTAAAGATTTCTTTTAGCTATTTAAAGTTGTTAAATTATGTTAAGTTACTAGGGGAATAGGGATACTTGAACCAATACAATTATACCTAATGAGTATAAAGGACTTTTAGTGTTCACCTCAAGGTGAACTGCAAGAACTTAATTAATCTACTCCTAAAGCCTAATAATCTTCTGATGAAGATAATCAGTTAAACCTGAAACTTAGTAAGATCACCCCTTCCTCTTAACTGGTTTAGGAGGCTATATATCAAGGATTATGCCTGGGGTGGGTGGGAGGGATGGCATATTTGTATCTGTGCTTCTAAGACAATCTCTTAATTTCCTGGGTGATTCACACTGCTCTTGATTTGATAGAGGGAGCCTTTCAAGTTGTCCCTTTGATCTGTCACTTGACTTTAACACCTATTTTAAATAATTTCATAGTTCTAGTGCCTTTTAACTAGAAGGTCTTGTAAATGATCTATGGAAAACAATTTCTCTCTAAAAGAATATTTACCCTATTCTATTCTCTCTGTTATGATATACCCTTACTGGCTTTAATTTAAGTGAAAGCTGACTTGTAATACGAAGTTCTTACTGGCTTTAATTTAACTGAAGGCTGGCTTATTATATTAAGGCCCAGCTGACTATAAATTTCACTGAAAGTTAGCTTGTTATACTAAGCCCTAACTAGCTTTAATTTAATTGAAAGCTGGTTTGTAGTACTGTGCCCTAACTGACTTAATAAAACACTGAAATGTAAAATACACAGCTTTTATCAATTTTAACTCAAAGAATTCCCTTTTCCCCAAGATTTAGAGAATTTCTCAGGAGGTAAATACTTACAAGAACAGATTTCTTCCTAGCAGTAGCAGCCCTCTTGGTAGTCTTTCAAGTGGCATGTATGGCTTGAGATAGTATAATTGAGATACATTACTGTATTTTTGGGTCAATATTTAAAAGCATATGGATAATCATAGAGGTTATCCAGATAAGGGTGCTCAGATAGATATTCAGTGCACTCTCTGGCTAGTGCCACTGATTATTATCTCCGCAGATGACCTTAGCACTATCAGGAGAGTGCCAGGGCAGTCCCCTGGATGCAGTGAAGATGGTATCAGCCACTATCTAGGTCATCATTACTATTATCTGGATCTTTATCTTTATTTGCAAGGCTTGATATACTGCCCGTGCCTGAGCATCAGGGTGGTGTATAATAAAACATAGGCTGCCAGAAGAAAAAAAGAAAGAAAAGAACGCCATTAATTTATAGGAAAGAGAGGATGAAGAGCAAAGAAAGAAAAGGATAGGGGAGAGACAAAAGAAGACACCAAACACAATTTTCAAAATGAATAGGGAGAATGGGGGAGGGAGGAGGGGAAATGGTCTATGAGGAGGGTGTAGTCTCAATGAAAGAATCCCCGGCTGGGATGGAGTCCAGGTAATCTGAAGAGGGGGGGGGGGAGAGGTCAAAGGCCTGGCAGAAGAGGTGAGTCTTAAGAAGGGCTTTAAATCAGGGGAAGGATGATTCTGTGTGGAGGGAATGCGGGAGTGAATTCCAGAGGGCGGGACTTAGGAAAAAGAAGGCTGATCGGTGAGTGAGTTTGAGGTGGGCCTGAGATGGAGTTGGAAGGAAGAGGCGGTTATCATGTGCAGAACGGAGGAGACAGGGGGCAGGCTGGAGGTGAATGAGATCAGCAAAGTATTGTGTACCAGTGTAGAGGGTTCTGTGGGTGATGATGAGCAGCTTGTAAATGAATTTAACTTTGATAGGGAGCCAGTGAAGCTTGAGGAGGAGAGGGGTGACATGATCGAATGGGGAGGAGTGGGTGATGAGATGGGCGGTGGTGTTCTGGACAAGCTGGAGGCATCGTAGCTGATATTGTGGGAGTCCTGCAATGGCTGAATTACAATAATCTAAGTGGGAGATTACGAGGGAGAGAACTAAAGTGCTGAGGGAGGAAGAAGGGAGAGATGACCAAACGGCACGGATTTTACGGAGGTGAAAAAAGGAACTACGGACAAGCTCAGAGATATGGTGGTGGTAGGAAAGTGAGGGATCCAGGGTAACACCGAGATAGTGGAAAGTGGAGGCAAGAGTGGACAGAGTGGGAGATAGGGAGGGAGAGGGAGCACCAAAGGAAAACCAGAGAGCAGCAGACTTGCAGGGGTTCACATGAAGGAAGTTGCTGGTAAACCAAGTAGTGATACAAGCAAGACAGATATCAAGAGCAGTGAGGTCGGTGGCCAGGGGACTAGTGTGGTACAAAAGCAGGATGTTGTTTGCATAATAATAGGCTGAGATTCCCACCTGCTGGATGAGCAGTGCAAGCAGTGCAAGAAACACATTGAAGAGGAGAGGGGTGAGGATGGAACCCTAGGGAACACCACAGTGAAGAGGAAGTGAAGGAGAGACAGTGGTGCCTGACAGAACTGCAAAAGTGTGGGATGACAGGAAAGAATGGAACCATGGAAAAACAGTGCTATGAATCCCAAGATCAGACAGACGAGCAAGAAGGATGCGGCGGTCAACAACATCAAAAGCAGAAGAGAGATCCAAAGAGACAGCAATAGAAATGTCACCGCGATCGTAGGATTGATAGATCTCACTGAGGAGTGCCAGAAGGGTAGTTTCGGTGCTGTGACCAGATCTGAAGCCAGATTGATGGGATGAAGTGAAAGGGTTGAGTCGAGGTGTGCATAAAGTTGCGTGAAGACGAGTTTCTCAAGAGCTTTGGAAAGGAAGGGGAGGTTGGACACTGGGAGCCAGTTTGCTAGGATAGCGGGATCAAGGTCAGGCTTTTTCAGAAGGGGACAGACAAGGGTGTGCTTCCAGAAAGAGGGAAAACAGCCAGAATTGAGATGAGTTAACTATGAGTAGGATGTAGGGGAGGAATGTGGTGAGGGGTCAAGAAGCTAGGAAGAGGGAAGGGGATCAAATATCCAGATAGTGGTGATTTTCAGCCACTATCTGGATAATAGACCAAGATAGCTTAGGCTGGCAAAAAAACTGTCCAAAGTTGCTGTCCAGATAATAGCAGTGATTATTCGGATAGTGGCAATACAATCTGGATATTCAACAGCAGCCACCATCTGGATACGGTCACTGAATATCTGGAAGAGATTTAAACACTTTTGAAAATTGACCACTTTAGTTTTTTATTTCCGAGACTTAAAAAGATTATGGTTTATGCAGATTCCTTTGTACTGCTTTTACCCCGATGCAGGCATGTTTTTGTCTTGGGTTTAATGTGATATTTATCCTTTGTGTTTTAAGACTTTTTGTTAATGTTGCTTTGTCTGTGGGGCCCTTTTACTAAAGGACGCTAGGGTATTGCACCAAACAAGCCAAAAGTGGCAAAATTATGACGCGTTAAGTGCAACACTACTGTGTGAACTGTTGGGGGCATGGAAAGCATTTCCATGGAAACTGCTGAAACCACCCAAATCTCCACTGTCTAAAACCATACGAGCACATGACTAGTCTGTGAATTGTATATATTTTTATTGTATATAGTTCCCCTGTTAGCCAAGTTGAATCTCCTGTTCATATGTAAACACAAAGTACTATTGGAAATGTGGGTGCTCATTGTTTACTGTAAACCGCGCTGATGCTGAATAGCGTGGTATAGAAGAGACTATAAATAAATAAATAAAATAAATAAAGTTGGTAAGGAGCCCTATCCCTTAGCGCATGCCACATAAGCATGGGTACACTTAACTTCACCTATTGAGGTGGAGTTAGATGATCCCGCTCTAATGCAGTTAGTGCACTGTGTGAACTCGGAGCTAAGTGCATGGGACACACCACGCCCACTCTTTGCCCCGACTCCACCCAATCATAACCCTAACGTGAGTTGTCACAGCCATGCACTACCTGGCAACACATGTCCCAACCCACATTCGGCGAGTGCCAAAATACATGTTGCGAGTTAATACAACAATACATTACTTGAATATTAATTCTGCTACCCTGCCATGACAATCCATTGCTTGTAAATTAATTCTGCTACCCTGCCTGGACAATCCATTGCTTGTTGGCTAATTGTATAAAACTTGATATCCATTGTTTGCATTGTTTGCTTTGTAAAACAACTCACACTGCACAGCCCATTAACTTTATTAACTCCACTACTACTTCATAGCTAGTCTGCTAACCAACCACAAGTAACACAACACACAGAGTAAACACACCACTACCAAAACAAAACTACACCTACAGAACTCAACTCAAGTTGAGCCAAGGTCAGTAAACCACAAACCTAATCCCAGTTCAGTAAAATACAAATTACAAAATGCACTCCACTACCCACTACCTCATACTCCTCCACATTTTCGCACCCCACACACATAGCATCAGACTCAATAAGCAAATCCCCCTGATCAACCTACATACCACCAAACCCAGATGCACACCAGCATCACACCTTTCCAAAGAACGCCAACAACCAAAGCATACAGCCCACGGACCATACAATGCCACACCCACTCACCACACAAATAAAGAACATACAAACCCAATCATAACAACAAACATTAGGTGTGCTCTACTAAACGCCAGATCTATCAGGAACAAACCAAATACTATCCTTGACCTAATCCACGACAAGAAACTGGATATAACATGCATCACCGAGACCTGGCTAGACGACTCAGACAAGGTCATATTAAACCAAGTAACCCCAACAGGATACTCGGCATTTAACTGCATCAGAGCACAAAAGAGAGGAGGAGGAGTACTAATACTTACCAGAAAGGAATACAGATTCAAAACAATCGCCTCCACTAACACAATCGAATCTAACACACTCACTATAGCCAACAAGTACCTAAGCATCTCCCTCACATATAGACCACCTGGAACCACAACTGAACACCTATCTACAGTAATCGAAATGATATGCGCACATAGCAGAAGACACAAACCCCTCGTTGCACTAGGAGACTACAACCTAACATCCGCACCCACCAGAGAAACCTCAATGTTCTTAAAAGCCATGGAATCATTAAAATACTGCCAGACAATTAATGCCCCAATGCACCAGCATGGTACAACTCCGGACATGGTCTTCATGCCAATGCAATTAGTGGAACAAAACAAGACCACAAAACCAACAATCACACCAGTCCCTTGGTCAGACCACCATGTGATCAAATTCACCATGACCCTGAACAATCCCACCCAACGCAAAGAAGACAAAAGAATAACTAGACGGTTCAAAATATTTAACAGAGACTCATTCATAAACGAAATCACTCCACAACTTCAACAGGAATACGACACCCTTGACCGAAACATAGAAGAATGGAACACAATCATTTCCAATGCAGCATCTGCCCCAGCCATCAATGAACCACAAACACGCAAGAGATCCAATGCCCCATGGTACTCATGAAATCAGAGTTTCACAATTCACACTCAGAAGACTGGAAAGAAAATGGAGACAGAACAAATCACACAACCTCCTAACTCAATACAGAGACAAACAAATGTAATATAACAATCTAATAAATGAGCATAGACAACAACATCATTCCAACCTAATCATGAAATCTACTAATAGACCAAGAGAACTCTTTAGCATCGTCCAAAAGCTCACCAAGGACGATACACAACAAAGTACCCACCATCTTGACCCACAAAAATATGCAGATTACATGAAGTCAAAAAACACCAACCAAATATCCTCTACCACACCACAAACAAACGATTACACGATAAAAAAGCAACATCAAATATGGGAGAGCTTTAACATACCAACAAAGCAGCAAGTAGAAGACATTATATCTGGACTAAACACAACAACTTCACCGTCAGACCCATGCCCAGCGACATGACTCAAAGCTACAAAAAGCCAACTCTCTCATCACATTCAAAAAATCGTCAAAGATTCACTTCAACAAGGATACATGCTGCAACCCCTAAAGCATGCAATGATACGACCAATACTCAAAAATAGCAATCTGAGCCCCTCCGAACCAAAATCATATCGTCCCATCTCCAGCCTGCCATTCCTTGCCAAAATCATGGAAAAGGCAGTGCAAAAGCAACTTCAGGACCACATTGACATAAATGCCCCTCTGAACAT
This sequence comes from Ichthyophis bannanicus, assembly GCA_033557465.1. Lineage (NCBI taxonomy): Eukaryota > Metazoa > Chordata > Amphibia > Gymnophiona > Ichthyophiidae > Ichthyophis > Ichthyophis bannanicus. The sequence continues at coordinate 233,945,551 of CM066043.1, read as the reverse complement.
CCATCAGCATTGATTCAAGCCCCAACACGGCATAGAAACACTACTCACCCCCCTCTTTGATAATCTCCTAAGAGGCATGTACAACATAAAATACGGCTTCCTGCTAGTGTTCATGGACATCTCGGCGGCCTTCGACACTGTGTCTCACCACTAAGCTATTGCAACGCTTACAACAGATAGGACTATCCAAGAATATCCTGAAGTGGTTCACATCATACCTGGAAGGGCGAATGCAACAAGTCAAATGTGACCAAAAGAAATCACTACAATTCCCTGTCACACAGGGAATACCTCAAGGCTCAGCCCTCTCATCAATGTTCTTTAACATCTACATACAGCCCATATGCAACATCATCAAACACCACAAACTTCACTATCACATTTATGCTGACGACATCATGGTGTACGCTCCAATCAAACCACTAGCACTAAACACCACAACAATAACCAAATGCCTCGAAGACATGAATGAATGGCTCATAGCCAACAACTTAACGGTCAACTACGATAAAACTGAGGCAATGTTCATCACCAGGAACTCCACCTTCAGACCTCCACAAACTATCAGCATCCTAAACAAACACATAGTAGTCAAAGAAGAAGTTAAATATCTGGGCATCACACTAGACAGAGCTCTGAACCTGAAATCCCACGTCAACAAAACCGCAAACAAGGCCTATCAACGATTGAAGACAATCAGACAAATCAAGCCAATGCTCCGTCAGGACTGTTTCCGCACAGTGTGCCAAGTACTCATTACACCACTGCTTGATTACGGAAACTCACTATATCAAGGCCTTCCTCAGCAGACACTACACCCACTACAGATGGTACAAAACACCACAGCACGCATCATTACAGACACTCCAAGGACCAAGCACATCACTCCCGTCCTACAACAACTACACTGGCTCCCAATGGTGGAAAGAGCTAAATACAAAACAATCATGATCATCTTCAAAATCATTCACCATCTCTCAGCAGACGTACTCCAAAACGTTATAACAAGGGATACCAGCAATAGACCAAGAAGAACCAATAACGACAACATGATCGGCACACCTGAAGGCTACCACAAAACCAAACAAACTACTTCAAAAAGAGCACCATCACTACTGGCATCTGCACTATGGAACTCCCTCCCAACGAGCCTGAGGGCATTGGATGACCTCACAGACTTTGCAAAGACTTCAAAACACTGTTATTTATAGAAACATATGAGCACGCAGGCAATATCCCCTACCCAACCAGAAATACAACTACCTCCGCCAACTAAGCACGCACTCATCCTATCTACACACACAAGTTTATCATACCACGTTATTAAATACCCTCATGTTAAATGTTACCCTTCAATTGTACTGTCTAAATGCTGTCAAGTAACTGTACTGTCTAAATGTTTATAAGTACCCTAATGTTAAATGTAACCCTCCAATTGTGATGTGACGTGACCATCTTGATTGAAGGATAAGGTGGCATACAAATCTGTCTAAATAAATAATACCCTTTAGTAAAAGGCCCACTGTGTGTTTTGCATTTTCTGTCATTCTATTTAAGTTTCATTTATTTTCTCCAAATATTAAGAAAGGAGGAGATAGCTTAGGATATTTAGTACAGAGGGTGTGCAGGTGCTTTTTTGTGTTTCATTCATTGATGGGAATATCATTTCATTTTGTTCCTGAGGCAGATTTTTTTTTTCATTTTCTTGGGTGTTTATTGTTTTCTTATTTTTTGGTGCATTCTATTTTAAAATAGGTGCACTTAAACCACCAAAACCAAGTAAAATTTTAAGCTAAAAAGAGAGACTTCCCGGTTGCTCCTGTCCACTGGTGCTGTATTCCGAAACAGCATCAGCTGGTCTGAAGAAGCACACTGAAGTGGGCTAGGATTATAGGGAAGGACATGATGTGCCTTTGATTTCAGAGATAAATTGTATGCTACCAGCAGCCTGGGAGATAGAGAGGCAGCTGAATCAACAAAGAGAGAAGGAACAGCATGACCAGCTTTCCAGGGGAATTTGGGTGAGCCGCCAGGGAGAAAGAGGATGTTCTCAGGATGGAGAACTGGTATTGGCATGCAGTCAGGAAGAAAAGAATGATCCAGGGACACACAGAAAGGTTCACCTGGCTGAAAACAATGCTGGAACATCACCATATAGTCCATTTGTAAATTTCTCAGTTGTAAGATTTTTACATGCATTTATACCTTTAACAAAGGCATTGACATTTATTTACTTAATTTGTTTGAAATCATTTCTACTCCATCTATCACAGTCCCCATAAGAAATAATTCAATTACAACCATAATGACAACATAAAAGACAAACATAAAACAATAAAATAAAATTAGATCAATGCTGTCATCCTATATCATCAAGGGGCATCTTTACTAAACTGCGTTACCTGGTAGCTGGGGTAAAACGTAGCACAGATGTTCATGCAAAAAATGCTATGCTACCCTAGTAGTGGCCATCGGCGCAGGGTCTGGGCAGGACAGGGCAGAAGACAGGAGTCGCGGGCATGTCGCAGCTAGTGTGGGCATTTATGACCTGTGCTTGCAGCTCTTAGCACAGGTGCCCTTAATACTATCGCTTTGGGTGGCATTAAGTGTGCCCGTAGGCTGGCTTGCACAGCGCTGCAATGGGCCCACACTCACTGCAGGAGAATGGAAATACATGCCCTCTGAAGGCAGTGCTGACCTCCCGCACATGTAGCCTAGATTGTAAGCTCCGATGAGCATGACCCTGACGGGCAGGGACTGTCTCTTGTATGTTGGCTACCTCCTGTAGGTTAGCTGTGCAGCGCTGCGTGCGTGGCGCTTTATAAGTGCTGAATAGTAGAAGTAGTAGTAGCATGGCACACATTAGCATTATTGGCGCAGTCTTTAGTAAACATGCTCCAGATGCTTGAGTATAATAAAATTAGAATCTAAGCCAGTCTAGTCTTAAACCATATCAAGCCAGAAAATATGGATCTATTTATCAAAGCGCATTAAACTAGAACTTTAATGCCCAATTCTAACATGTGCACTAACACTGATATTAACACAGTATTTACAAAATAATTATATGGACAGCACACTGGAGTGCACTAATTGGCATGCATTAATGCAGAAATGTAACTACAGCTGTTTGGGGCTCTTATATTAAAGTGCAATAAGCAGCTAACGTGTGTTATCGGATGTGGCAACTGCTCGCTCAGGCTCATGGTAGCTGTTACTGTGGTGGCATGACATTTACTGCACACTGATTCACGCACTAACTACCGCTCATATGCTGGGGTGCTGAATGTGTGGGGTAGGGACAGAAAGTGGGCATGAGGAGTACATCGCAGTTATCGTGGGGGGACATATTGCGTGCTGTCAGTGTTGCCATTAGCAGCCGGTGTAATAGGTGGGATTAAATGCTCCCGCGGTCCTTCCACCATGCGTCTGAACTGTTGAGAACATACTGGTCACACCCCCAACAGTTACTGTGGTGACTTTGCTCTTAATGTACATTAGCTTTTGTGTTAAACGCTTAAGTAAAAAAACCTAATGCACTTTAGTAAAAGGGTCCCTTAAGTTGTAGTTTAGATTTTGTTATTAAAGTGTATGTATTAACATTCATACTGCTTAGCATGTGTCCAGACAGCTATGGTGAAGATTGATCAGAAAATTTATATTGTTTTGCATCCCACTGTCTCTATTTTAAAACCTAGTGCAACGACTTGATGACTTGCAGAGTTGGTAAGGGTCAGAGAATGGATGAGCAGCTGTTTCCCAAAAATGTGTGTGTGTTTTTTTTTAATCTGTGTATAGTTTATATTTCTGTTTTCTTTATTATTTTTAGTTTTATTTTAGTGTCTAGATTGTAATTGTTTTATATTTGCTGATTTTTACACTGTAAACTACTTTGATACTGTAATGAAGAGCGGCATAACAAATTTTAATAAACAAACAAATACCAAATCTATTGAGCACAAACCACCAGAGAAAAAGCATGTAGGAATCCAAATTCAGCTTTCTTTAAAGTATAATACCTGCTGCTATTCAAGGTGCAAATGTTTTATGCATTGAATGGGCGCCATTAGCAAACACTAGCGAAGAGGCTAGAATAGGCCTGAGACAAGCAAAAAAAGTCCAAAGGGGAAGACAAGCTTGGAAATTAGCGCCTGTAGAATCAGCTGGGAAGGCTTTGAAAGGAAACAGAGAGCAGGTGGGGATCAAAGGGAAATGGAGGAAATGGTTCACAGCAATGTGTTTGAATGGAATGCGAGACCCCAGCTGTGAGACGCTCCACAGACAAAAATAGATCAGATTTGGCCCAGGGGTACTGCTTGGCCGCACAGAATCTAAAAAACAATATAGCTTAAAATAATATTTTCAGAACCAAAAATAATATAGTTAGGAGCAGGTCTGCTTATGTGAAATAAATGAAGGAAGTTCAGATCTGCAGTGAGATGAGAGAGGCAGGCGGTAGAACAGTGCTGGGGATTTTATGCACTATTGTGCGGGATTCTAGTGCAGGGGTGTCAAACTCATTTTAATGTCAGGCCAAATTAGAGAAAAATGAACATTGATAGGGCCGATGTGAAGGAAAGGGTTGATGAGACAGGCATAATGTATATATTTTATTTATTTTATTTATTTGACAATTCTTATATACCGCGCTATTTCTCATCAGTGCGGTTTACATTGAAACAATAAACACTTGGACGTACAAATAGTCCTACGTTTACAGAAAACAGGGATTTGAACTTGGATAACTGGGGAAACTATATACATTTGAGTTTAGCTACATGTAATTAACAGGGTGGGATCGTAATAAGGTTTTGCTGCCAAGTTTAGTTACAGCATGTTTGTAGTCTGTTGGTAAAGAGGAGATAGAGAGCTGTAATGTCATGTGGGGCAGGGTTAGGTGTTAGTTTTATTGTGGAGGTGTTTCAGTTGCCACATATGAGTGAGCATGTAGGTGGGGTGGGGGATCCCCGGGCTGAGTGAAGTGCATAAGGAACAGGTGATGTTTGATGGCTTTTCTGAACTGCGTGAGGTCTTTGTTCTTATGTTAGAAGGGAGCTTGTTCCAACATCTGGGGGCATAGCTTGTAAATGCCCTATTGATGGTTGATTGGTTAAGTTTTATGGATTCTCTTGGTATGACCAGAGTGTTTTCAGCAGGTGCTCTTCTGGATCTGTTATTGGGGGTCTGGATGAGTAGAAGAGCAATTGAGGAGGATGATATCTTATTGAGTGCTTTAAAGGTAATGAGGAGGGTTTTGTATAGGATTCTGCAGTTTATTGGGAGCCAATGATGCTCTTTTAGTATAGGTGAGATGTGGTCCTTCCTGGATGCTCCACATAGAACACGGGCTGCTGCATTCATGGCTAGCTGCAGTGGGTTGAGTGTACTCTTTGGGAGACCGTGCAGTATTATATTCGCGTAATCAAAGTGAGGTGTTACCAGGGCTTGGAAAACTGTTCGAAAGTCGTCTGTTTCCATCATAGGTCTCAGGTGGCGGAGGGTTTTTATTTTGCTATTCGTTTGATGTGGTCTTTGAAGTCCAAATGTTGGTCTAATATTACTCCTAAATAGCGTATGTTGGATTTGACTGGAAGTTCTGCGTCTCTAACTTTTAGTTTTGATGGTGGGGAGAAGTCTTTGTTCCGTGTGACAAATAGCACTTCTGTCTTCTTGAAATTTATACGTAAATTCTGGCTGAAGAGCCAATCAGTTAATGCATCGAAGCACTTGATTAACATTGTGAGGTCTGGGCATGCGACCGTTATTGGAGTGAATAAAAGGACATCGTCTGCATACATGAGGCAGGATATGCCGAAAGAGCGGGTTATGTCACAGATTGGCTGCATATAAATATTGAAAAACAGTGCGGATAATGATGATCCTTGTGGTACTCCCTGTCTTTGTCAGAAGGGTTCTGATGTTTTGTTGCCAATCAGGACTTGCTGCCATCTGCCTTGAAGGTAAGACTTGCACCAATCCCATGCACGGTCGTGGATTCCTTTAGCATGGAGTCTTATCAGGAGTTGTTCATGATCCACTGAGTCGAACGCAGCAGAGATATCTAGGAAGATCAGGGCAAAGCCTTTCTTAATGTTATCTATCCCATTTGTGAGTGTTTTTATTAATGAGGTCAGCAGAGTTTCTACGCCATGCGCCTCTCTGAAACCATATTGGCACGGGTCTAATGGAGAGGTTGTGTCTATATGCTGTTGAATCTGTCTTTGAGTTGTTTTCTCCAGTATTTTGGCTAGGAAAGGGATACTGGAGATTGGTCGGTAAGAGTCCTCTTGATTTGGGTCTAGCTGATTGTTCTTCAGTAATGGTCGTATGGATGTTTTCTTTAGGTCCTCAGGGAAGATTCCAGTTATGATGGATTGCTTTGCGATATCGGCTATGAATTGCATACTAAATTATGCAATTTTTGTTGGACTTTTTTAAAATAAAGGCTCTGTCTGATGCTATTTATGCATCCAGTTAATTTATTTGGCCCTTTCTTCCCTGGGTCCATTCTCCAGAAGGTCCATGCTAAGAGAATACCTGGCCTCAGTCACACGCAGAGAACAGATGGAAGAGCTTACCACAGATAGAAATGGCACTGAAACCCCAAGAAGCAGGAAGACTCTCCGGGCAGTGCTGCATCAGAGAAATAGATACATTTCCTCCTATCCTGTGCATACTAAACTTTGACATAGTCCAAAAACTGCCATATCCCAATCACTAAATTGAAAATAAGCCTTTTTTCTACATTTGTTGTCTAGCCATTTTATTTTCCTTTAACTCTTTCTAGTTTCCTGTCCATTTCAAATTTCTTTTCCCTGTCTTCATTATTCCCTCTTTGTTCAACAGTCTTCCACTGTCTCCCCTCTCTCTCTCCCTATCCAGTGTCTCCTCCTCCTCCTTCCCTCCCACACCTCCACATTCAACATTTCCCCTATTTTCTCCCCCTCAATCCATCCCCCTTTCACCACACTGTGTCCAGCATCACCCCTCTCCCTTCCCTCCCCACTGTGATTTAGCATCTCCCACTTCTCTTTCCCCTTCTCACCATGATCCAGCCTCTCCCCTTTAATTGCACTCCCCCCCCGAAACTATCCTCCTCAGGGCCGGATTTACCTATACGCCATGTACGCCATGGCGTAGGGCCCACAGCCGGCAGGGGCCCACAAAAAAAGAATAAGTTCATTTTTTTTAAATACAATTTAAAAAAAAAACCTGGTGGCTGCCGCCGCGGGGCCCCCTCTGCTGCCGCGGCAGCACCGACTGACCTGCGGGGGCCCCGTCTACAAGCTGAAGCGGTCGGGTCGGGGCGGTCGGTCGTCCCTCCCTCCCTCCCTCCCTCGCTGCAGGCTGTAGGCTGTGAGAGACGCGAAAGGAGAGTGTCTCCTCGCGTCTCTGTTAAGCCCGCAGGGGCTGATGGGAAATTTCCCATCAGCCCCTGCGGGCTTAACAGAGACGCGAGGAGACACTCTCCCTTCGCGTCTCTCGCAGCCTGCAGCCTGCACGGAGGGAGGGAGAACCGACCCGACCCGACGGCTTCAGCTTGTAGACAGGGCCCCCGCGGGTCAGTCCGTGCTGCCGCGGCAGCAGAGGGGGCCCCGCGGCGGCAGCCACCAGGTTTTTTTTTTAAATTAAATTTTACTTTAGGCCGGGGGGGGGGAGGACTGGTAATGGGCTATGGGGGGGGGGGAGGACGGGTAATGGGCTCTTGGGGGGTCTGGGGCTGGAAAAGGGCTGGGGGGGGTGGGGCTGGGAATGGGCTGGTAAAGGGCTATGGGGGGGTAGGACTGGTAATGGGCTATTGGGGGGGGGCTGGGGCTGGAAATGGGCTGGGCTGGGCTGGGGGGGGTTAAGGCTAGAGGTGGGCTGATGGGGTTAGGACTGGTAATGGACTGTGGGCTGTTGGGGGGACTTAGAACTGTAAATGGGCTTTGTGGGGGGTTAAGACTGGTAATGGGCTGTGGGCTGATGGGGGCTGTCTGGTAATGGGCTATGGGGGGGTAGGACTGGAAATGGGCTGGGGGGTTAAGACTGGAGGTGGGCTGATGGGGTTAGGACTGGTAATGGGCTGTTGGGGGGTTAGAACTGGTAATGGGCTTTGGGGGGTTAAGACTGGTAATGGGCTGTGGGCTGATGGGCGTTGTCTGGTAATGGGCTATGGGGGGCTAGGACTGGAAATGGGCTGGGGGGTTAAAACTGGAGGTGGGATGATGGGGTTAGGACTGGTAATGGGCTGTGGGCTGATGGGGGGGGGTAGGACTGGCAATGGGCTATGGGGGGCTGACTGGAAATGGGTTGATGGGGTTAGGACTGGAAGTGGGCTGATGGGGGGTTAGGACTGGTAATGGGTTATAGGGGGGCTTAAACTGAAAATGGGGTGATGGGGGGTTAAGGACTGAAAATGGGGTGATGGGGGGTTAAGGACTGTAAGTGGGGTGATGGGGGGGCTAGGACTGGTATTGGGTTGGGGGTTGCTAGGACTGGAAATGGGCTGATGGATGGCTAGGACTGGAAATGGGCTGATGCAGGGACTAGAAGGGAATGGATGCTGGGTGAGGCTGGAACTAGAAGGGAGCTGATGTTGGGGGAGGATTAGAATGGGATGGGGCTGGAAGAGTAAAATGGAGAAGGGAAAAATATTTTGTGTGGGAGGGATAAAAAATCTACAATTGGCCGGGTATTGGGAGAGTAAGTGGGGATTGAGGATGGAGGGGTAAAATTTGAGTGGATGAAATAGGAATGAGGAAAGAGCAAAAGGAGAAAGATTAGTATGTTAAAGCAGATGTAGAGAGAGAATGGAAAAAAATCTAGAAGAGAGAAGAAAGGACAAATGGACAGCAGACGATGGAGAGTTAGCAGAAGACACGAAGAAACCAGAAGAAAGTGGCTGGAGCAATTGCAGCTGAAAAAAATGCACAAAAGGTAGAAAAATATCTCTTTATTTTGAATTTATTAATTGGAATATGTCAGCTCTGGTAAATGTGCATCATTAACGTCTGCGCTTTGTTTAGTACAAGAGCAAATTAATGTATAGTTTTATTTCTACAGTGTTGTACATTCCAAGTTTGGCTTTTGGGATTCCCAGTTTAATTATTGTCTTCCTGTTTCTAAATTGTGATTACTTGTTTGGTGATGGTCTATGTTCTGCATGTGTAACTGAGCTGAGGTGTTCTGTTTATATAATTCCTATTTGACATTGCCACTTGTTCTCTTTCCCCAGTAGGTCATGTATTGTTGTTCTCTGAAATGTATTGGTTTAATATTTGCAGTGTTGCCTTTTGATTGGTAGAGTATGGTGCTTTGTGAGTCCTGGTAGTGCTGTTAGGATACGGCGGGTTTACTATGGGCAGTGTTTGTAGTAGCTCCTAATGTGTCTGGCAGTTGGCACTGGATTATAGTAATGTAGAAATCTTTTAGTCTTTCTTTATCCATACACTCATTAAGAGGCACGTTTACTAAAAGTTAGTATATGGTAACATTATGCAAATATTTATGCAAATGAGGCCCCTTATGCAAATGAGGCCCGCACCCCCCTTGGGCCGCCCCTGCTGGGGGCCCACAATTTTTGTTGGCGTAGGGCCTCACTCAAGGTAAATCCGGCCCTGATCCTCCTTAGTACAATATCTCCCTTCCCACTTCATATTCAACACCCCCCCCCCATCCTAGAAGTTCACTTCCCTGCTCCCTCCTGTTGTTACTCCCTACGATGTGCAACAGTGGCAAAAAAACAGGAGACCACAGAGCTGAAATCTCTGTGCTTCCTTCCGCCCCTTCGATGCAGACCCTGTTTCTGAGAGGCAGAAGCAGCAGAGATTACAACCTCACACCTGCTGAAAGGCCCTGTGTTCTCCTGTTTTACTGTGTTTACCTCATGTCCTGAGGAACAACAGCAGTGGTGCACATGGTGCAAGGATAATCCAGGGAAGCTGAATCCTGCAATCCTATGGGCCGGATGAAAACATCACACCTGAAACATCCTATGGGCCTGAGTGTGACACCTCTGCTCTAGTGAGAAACCTAGCTTTAATTGTGGAAGTGAAAAACATCCCTTACAAGATGAACTCATGAAGAAAGACAAAGTCCTGTAGGATGTGTCTAACACAATCCATGCCAACTAAGCCGTCACCTGTAAAAACCGCGAACACTGGGGACACTTGGACCTTGTGAGGAAATTCCTAGCCATGAACAACAGGCCACAGCTTGCTTCCCTAAAATAAGATCTTTGCAGCTTATTTATTTATTTAGTTATTGAAACTACTTTAGATTCTTCACCATCTACTAGGCAGATTAGAATGAAAACATGCACAAAATACAGAAATAACAACCAAGGAAACTGACTCTTGCCGTGTAAGGTTCTGTCTTTAGGTGTGTTTTGTTGCCCTGCTAAAAGCAGCATATGATATAATATTGCTTTCTAATTGTCTCTTTCCCAGATTAGAAATATCTAACGGGGAAAACAGTTACACCTACAAGAGAATATGTCGATAACGAAAAGTGGTGCCGAGTGAGAGGAAATATCCTCCCTCGACAAGCAGGGGTAATGCAGCTTCCCAGATGGTGATGGCATCAGGCAAAGCACCGCTGCATCTGCTCTCCCAGAGCCCAGAAAAATCAATTTTTCACGTGTCTCATGAAGGTAATACTTCCAGACAAAAAGACCAAACAGAAACAGTGAGCTAGCGAAAGCAGCATGGAATTTGTCTACTTTTTTGGAAACCTGACAAGTACTTGTGACCTGGATTGGCCACTGAAATAGGATCCTGGGCTTGATGGACCTCTGGTCTGACCCAGTGTGACATATCCTATGTTCTTATGACTCACCCGTCTTCAGATGATCTCAGAGCTGTATTTTCCATGAATATAACAAAGATGAGCTCATGTGTTGGCTTTACTTCCAGTCTTCTGCCTAATCAGTTGAGTCAATAAGGGAGCTACGTAAGGTATACCGGAGGATACGATATCTTGCAGATAATGACCTCATGAAAAACTTACAGCAATGTCAGTAAGCTCTTCTGTAAGGCAGAATCCCATGATATTCCAGTTTCTGCCTTCTAATCCCACTGAGTGGACTTTTCAAACAATTTAGAAGGCTAACCAAGAACTAAACCTCTGTTTATTAATAAACTCTTCCATCCCCCTCTCCCTCCAAAGCCTGTGCAATAAGGGGAACGGGAAGCGAATACCTTCTGTCTGGCATTTACAGCAAGGACAGATCCTTACCATATAAGCCTGTGCTATATGCCTCGGCAGGAAATGCAGGCACACCTATGTTAACTGCCGAGGCATGGAACGTGGGTTCCAGTGATGCCCCAAATAATTTAAAGAAATCAGAGCAAGGTTCCACCCTCCCCCTCGATCTGATCCCCCACATGATCCAGCTCCCCCTCAGTACCCCCATCCTGGACAAAAACTGCCCCCACATTCAAGGATACCCCCTCCCCCCAAGATCAGACATCCCCCAAAATAAGTCTCCCCTAGGATCACCCCCAACAGGAACCACTCCAAAACCAGATCTGCCCACACTACCCCTCTGAGCAGAAGCCCCTCCATACTTTGACTCTCCTCCCACTCCCCAACACCCGCAGCAGTCATCCGTGTTTTCTCTGGTAGTCCAGTGGAGCAGGGTGGAGGTGGTCCCCATCTGAGTCTTCTCCACTAGCCACTAGGTTTCAAAGCGGCAGCTACTGTATAACCCCTAGAGGTGTCTTGTGGGACCACCACTAGGGGTCAACATGGGCTGTGCAAGTGATGCGGCTACACAGGGCGCAAGCACAAAAGGAGGTGCTAATATCATCACAAAGCTTCCAGGAAGCTCAAAAAGAGTGACTTATTGAAGATGACTGGGTGCAGGGGGCACCAGATTCGTTAGTCACACAGGGCGCATTTCTAGCTTGGTATGGTCCTGGGGGGTCAATGTGCCATATAAGGAGCGGGTCTGCGCTAACCGTTTTCATGTCTTAAAACCCATGGTAAGTGCTTACCACATTTTATTAAAAGGGCCTCTAAATTTAACTATTTAACTTCATAATGTCACTAAGTTTAACCACTCAAAGGCTATTTTGCCTGCAGAATAGAAATTTTTAGCATGCAATTTTTGCCATTGCAAATAAGCTGGTAAAAACATAGGACTTGAAGGTTTGCTTTAGCAAATCTCCCAGAATAAATAAACTACAGCTCAAGGAAGTGCAGTATTTTGTTATTTTTTGTGAAATCCAGCCCACAAAGTAAATTTTGCACATCGCTTTGTATTGCCACAACTCATTAACTATCTGAGTAAAATTTCATATACATGAAACCACGGGTTAAAATGGCAAATAGTTCTACCACGACTAGCTCCCACTCTTTGTGACCCTTTTACTAGCATGCACTAGGCCAGGGATGGGCAAACTACGGCCCGCGGGCCGTATACGGCCCGGCGGACCTTTTAACCTGGCCCCCTCTGCCCGGCTGAACTCTCCCGGCGCAGCTGAAGCCCTCTGCTCCGGCTTGCAGATACGCGAAGGGAGAGTGTCTCCCTCGCGTCTCTGTTAAGCCCGCAGGGGCAGATGGGAAATTTCCCATGAGCCCCTGCTTCCCATCAGCCCCTGCGGGCTTAACAGAGACACGAGGGAGACACTCTCCCTTCGCGTATCTGCAAGCCGGAGCAGAGGGCTTCAGCCGCGTCGGGAGAGTTCAGCCAGGCAGAGGGGGCCCCGCGGGACACTCCATGCTGCCGCGGCGGCAGCGGCCAGCTTTTTTTTAAATTTTAATTTCCATGAGCCGATGGGGGGGGGGGTTAGGACTGGCAGTGGGCTGTGGGCTGTTGGGGGGGGGGTAGGACTGGTAATGGGCTATGGGGGGGGGGTTAAGACTGGCAATGGGCTGTGGGCTGATGGGGGCTGTCTGGAAATGGGGTGATGGGGGTTAGGACTGGTAATGGAATATGGGGGGGGGTTAAGACTGGCAATGGGCTGTGGGCTGATGGGGACTGTCTGGAAATGGGGTGATGGGGGGTTAGGACTGGTAATGGGCTATGGGGGGGGTAAGACTGGCAATGGGCTGTGGGCTGATGGGGGGTTAGGACTGGTAATGGGCTATGGGGGGGTTAAGACTGGTAATGGGCTGTGGGCTGATGGGGGGGTTAGGACTGGTAATGGGCTATGGGGGGTTTAAGACTGGCAATGAGCTGTGGGCTGATGGGGGCTGTCTGGAAATGGGGTGATGGGGGGTTAGGACTGGTAATGGGCTATGTGGGGGGTTAAGACTGGCAATGGGCTGTGGGCTGATTCGGGGGTTAGGACTGGTAATTGGCTATGGGGGGGTTAGGACTGATAATGGGCTATGGGGGGGCTAGGACAGGAAATGGGCTGGTCACTTGGGAGGATCTGGATATCCCACTTCCTGACGCTTCGGCACGCAATAACTGCAGATTCATGTGAGGTGATTCAGAATCTTAAATCTTGCTCATATCTTGCCTACCCCATCTTTTCGGATGAAGTGGGTGGGACAGCCCCCACTTTGGCTACCACGCTTCAGAAACCAAAAGACCCACCCACAGAAGGAAGTAGGGAGGCATGGTCTAGTGCAGGGATGGGCAAACTACGGCCACTAAAATTGAAGGTACTATTTTATGAAAGAAATACATTGCATAAAAGTTTTGTAAAATAACTCTTTTTATGCTTTTCTACCTTAAATTAATCTAAACATTTAATGTTACAAATTTAAATTTAATTTATATTAATTCACACATACACACCGTCCATCTACTCTTGGTCCGGCCCCCGGGTCCAATATATGAACCCATTGCGGCCCTCGAGTCAAAACGTTTGCCCACCCCTGCACTAGGCAGTTAGCGCGGGTTCGATATGTGCTAACAGCACACTGTAATTCATTGCAGCTCTGCGTGGGCCATCTCAGTAAGCATGGCCTGAGTTCCGAAGTAACTGTGCTTCGCGCATTGGGGTGGTAAGTAGGCGGGTTAGGGGCGGAGAGTAGGCGTGAAGAATGCCTTGTAGTCAGCTGCAAGGCTCACAATTAGAACACCACTTCAATAGGTGGAGGTAAGTGCACCAATTGCTAGTTTTGTCCTGCGTTAAGGCACACTACAATGCAATAACCAGTGGGAACATGCTGTCCACACCCCTGACGGTTAATGCGGTGGTGTTGCATCTAAAGCGCCATGCTTTTGCATGCTATTGGTGCTTTATGTTGCAACGTACTTTAGCAAAAGGGCCCCTTTGCCTTTTTTATGTGCAAAGCAGCATTGGCAGAATTTTCTTTTTTTAGTACATTGATCTCAAAATTTGGAAACCACAGGGTCAGAGTTCCAGCAGAGACTAAAAGCCAACTAGTCTAGGTTTTCAATGGTGAAGAGAGGGAGTTATTTTAAAAGGTTTACATGGGGAACTGTCACATAAAAGGCAAGTTATGCGCATAAAAAAAAATTTAAAAAGAGAATGTGTGCCTACATGAACATTTGTGTCCGGAGCATGTTTCTGAAATAAGCACATGTTGAAGATTTTATAACCCCAATATAACATCAAATGTGTGTATAATTTTACACCTCAATACAGTATAAGACATTTATTGGGACCTGGCGGTCGGATTAGTGATTTGTGCTGGAAAGTTAATTGTGGACTGGTCAGTGTTGGCCAGTCTTTGTACTTCCTTATCCTCTTACCTTATTCTTTTCTTTCCTACAGGATTTTCTCTCATATCTGGTTGGTGTTAGTCTCTGTCTTCGTGTCTCTCTTTCCCTGTGTGTATCTGTTGTGTGCTGACAACCTGCTCTAGCTGTAGCCGGACCTCTGCTTGGCTCTAAGTGTGGGTGTGGCTCTAGCGCCGACAGTGGACCTCTCTGTGCTGGTAGTGAATATTCTTTTTATGGTGAATGCACTGAATGTGTAATTTGTGTGGGCTCTGGCTTGGAGGAGGGAGAAGAAGCAACCCTCTGCAGAAGATATACAGGCCCAGGATTCACAGAAGAGACAGTCCCTGCTCCACAGAGCTTACAATCTGCTAAGACAGACAAACAACAGAGGACTAGGTTAATGGTTAAAGAGTTTAGACAGGAGAATAAGAGGGTCAGGATCCAAAAGCAGCCTCAAAGAGATGGATTGGAAGAGGGCCAGAGATGGAGTATGACATAGTGACTCAAGTGGTCTGTTCCAGGCACACAGTGCAGCAAAGTGGAAAGAATGGAGTCTTGAGTTAGACGTAAAAAGAAGGGCATAGGTAAAGGTGATTTGCTTCACGAACAGACTTGGCAAGGAGGGGTGTAGGGAGAGCTAAGAGGAGAGATAGCGAGGAGCTGCAGATTGAATGCATTTGTAGGTCAGTAGGAGAACTTTGGAGTGGAGGAGTAGCCTAGTGGTTAGAGCAACTGCCTAATACCTATAAGATCAAGGGTTCAATTCCCACTGGCACTCCTTGTGACTTTGGGCAAGTCACTTTACCCTCCATTGCCTTGGAAGAAAAGGCTAGCAATCTACCTCCAGTGATACATTGCCAAGAAAATCCAGAGGTAGGTGGGTTGCTATGAGTCAACACTGACTTGATGGCACAAAAAAAAAAAAAAAGGAGAACTTTGAACTGCATGCAGAAAGAGTGGCAACCCAATGAAGTAACTTGAGAAAAGGATTTACATGCAGCTGAGTTTTGAACCACTGGTTATTTCCAGATCATTCTGGCAAAACAACAGCAGGCATAAGTCAGTGAGCCATCACACTGTGCATTGCTCAGGTTCTGATTGCTTTTCTCTGGGATACCGATTGTTACAGTTCATTTCTTGAGCATAATGGTAGCAAACCATGATAGAATGTTATGCCGCTGATCACTTTCCACCAGTTTTGGGGCAATCGATTGCACACACACATTACAATCTGGCCACCACAGGGAGCAAGTATGACTACAGAAACTGCATGGCCTGTCGCTCCTTCAACATTTAGGTGGTCTGCAATGCCACAGGTCTCATCACTGTGAGGGGGAGCCTGCCCAAGATATCGAAGACCAGTACCAGCAGGGCACAAGTAGGCAGTGGCAGCACAAAACGATTTTATTCAGAGACATTTTTAATACATAAATGTGATTTTACTTACTGTGTACATTTTTCTATAACTCAAAATTTGTGTGGGCGTTCATGACCCTTTCTCTATCTACTCTCAGACCCTTGGCGCACTTATTTCCTCCCATGGTTTTTCTGTACCATCTTTATGCTGACGACTCTCAGGTCTACCTCTCTGTACCTGAAATCTCTGCAGGAATCCAATCCCGGATCTCTGCCTGCTTATCCGACATTGCTGCCTAGATGTCTCACCGCTGTCTGAAACTGAACAAGACCAGCTCCTTATCTTTCCCCTTAAACACACTTCCCCCCTTCCTCCCCCCTCTATTTCTGTTGATAACACTACACTCCTCCCCGTTTCCTCAGCTCGCAACCTTGGGGTCATTTTTGACTCTACTCTCTCTTTCTCTGCACACATCCAACAGATAGCTAAAAACGGTTGCTTCTTTCTCTATGCAAAAATGCAATGTGTGCCTTCGAGTCAGTCCTGACTCCTGGCGACCCAGAAGCTCCTGGGTTTTGGCAAAATTTGTCCCTTCCTTTCTATACACACAACTAAGACCCTCATCCACTCACTAGTTATCACCCATCTTGACTATTGTAACTTGCTCCTCACTGGCCTTCCTCTGAATCATCTTTCTCCACTTCAGTCTGTTCAAAACTCAGCTGCACAGCTTATCGTCTGTCAGTGCCGCTATGCTCATGTCACCCCTCTTCTCAAGTCACTTCACTGGCTCCTTATCAGGTTCCGCATCCAGTTCAAACTTCTCCTACTGACCTATAAGTGCATTCATTCTGCGGCTCCTCTCTTATCTCAATCTACACTCCACTCTGCTGGCAGATCCCTTATATCTGTCCCTTCTCTGCCACTGCCAACGCCAGACTTCACTCATTCCACCTTGCTGCTCCATATGCCTGGAACGAACTACCCGAGTCAGTACCTCGGGATCCTTTTCTGGCCCTATTCAAATGCAGGCTAAAAAACAACTTCTTTGAGGCTGCTTTTGGATCCAGATGCCCTTCACTCTCTCATTCATTATTTATGTGTATCTTACCATACTCTAGTCCCCAGTTTGTGATGCTTTTTTATCTTGATTAGATTGTAAGCTCTGATGAGCAGGGACTGTGTCTTACATCTCTATGTACAGTGCAGCATACGCCTTGTAGCGCTATACAACTGATTAGTAATAGTAGTAGAAGTAGTACATCTGCTTTGGGTTCCCAAAACCATTCAAATCAAACGCTGTGATGCAAAAGGGTTTTGTCTGAGGCCTCTGAGGGAGGCAATGCCTCAGCTAACACTATATACCTAGGGCTTGTACTTGATAGCATGGAGGGATAAAACACTGGTAGTGGTCTCTCAGAGGGGTAGCAGTGCTTGAGGAAACAGAAGGAGGGGGATGGGAGAATAAAAATGGGAAATGACTGATTCAGTATATTTATCCGCTCTGCAAAGCATAGTTACTCACCTGTAGTAGGTGTTCTCCGTGCACAGCAGGAATAAGTCCTCATATATGATGACATCCCCGACGGAGCCCCAGGCAGGAACACGCCCCAGCTTCCATTGGGAGCTTTTGGCACCATGTTCTCTCCAGTACAATAGTAAAAAAAAACAAAAAAAACCACTACTCTTCAGGGATTTATTACTGCTGTCCACGGAGGACACCTGCTACAGGTGAGCAACTATGCTTTCTCTATGAAGAAGCAGGAAGTAAGTCCTCACATATTGGACTCCCAAACTACAAGCTACCGAAAACTGAGGAGGCAAAATCCCAACAGGGTCTACAAAGCTGGAAAACAGGGAGAAACGGTGAGAGTAGTACCTCCAGGGTATACGACTGATTCAGTATTCATAGCACAAATAGACTGGTGGGAAGGAGTTGAACCTGCGCAAAGAGATGCCAGAGTATGACTTGGCCAAAGTCACTATCATGTCAGGAATCCCCATCCAGACAGTAATGAGCAGTGAATGTGTGGGCAGAAGAGCCCTGAAAATCTCCTCTATGGAGCCCGAGCTCAAGTTAGTCACCAACGCAGCCATGGCTCTGATGTTGTGAACCATGACATGGCCATCAAGGCTCAGACCTGCTTGGGCATAAACAAAAGGGATGCAGTCTGCCAGCCAAATGGACATCATGTGTTTGCAGATGACAGCACCCAGTTTAATGGGACAAAAAGAGACAAACTGCTGGGTGGAATGCTGATGCGTCTTCACCCACTCGAGGTAAAAGGCTAGAGCGTGCTTACAGTCTAGCATGTGTAGCAAAGCCTCCCCACAACTGGCGTGAGGCCTGGGAAAGAAAGTGGGCAGAACACCCAATTGATTGAGGTGGAAAGCAGAGACCACCTCAGGCAAGAAACGTGGTTGTTTTCGCAAAATCATCCTATTATGATGAAACCTGGTTTATGGTGGGTGAGCTACCAAGGCCTGAAGCTCACTGACATGATGAGCTGAAGTGACCAACACAAGAACAATATCTTCCATGTCAGAAACTTCAGAAGGCAGGAAGAGAGTGGCTCAAAGAGTGCTGACAAAAGCTATGCCATAATCACATTAAGGTCCCAGTCTACCAGCGGGGGGCTTGATTGGAGGCTTAGAGAGCAGTAGGCCCCACATGAAGTGAGCCACCAGGGGATGAGCTGAGATGGCTTCCCCTCCATGACGCAATGGTAGGCCTCAATCACGCTCAGATGGACTCAATTAAATTTAAGACCAGAGTTTGAGAGGTGCAGGAAGTTCTCCAGCAAACTGTCCACAGTGCAGGAGGAGGGATCTAGAGTTCGGTCTGTGCACCAGGAGGAGAACTTCCACCATTTAAAAGCATAGAATCAGTGCATAGTATCCCTGCATGAGGCCATGAGGACATTTGTTACCTCTCCAGGAGATTAAGTTCTAAGAGAACTACCCACTCAGCATCCAGGCCATGAGGTCCAGGGGACAGATATTGGGGTACAGCAGGGTCCTGTCCTCCTGAGAAATGAGGTTTAGGGTAGAGCCCAGATGGAGAGGCTCCTGCTGAGAGAGTTGAAGCAGCAGGGGAAGCCACAGCTGCCTGGGCCAATAGGGGGCAATGAGAATCATGGTACAATTGTCAGCCTGAAGCTTCAGTAAGGTCTTTAGAATGAGCAGAATCGAAGGGTATGCATAAAGCAGACCCACCCCAGAGAAGGAGGAAAGTATGCGGAGCTAACCAGCCACTGGCCGCCATCCTAGAGTTGAACTGCCCCACCTGGGCATTGTGCAGAAAGGCAAAGAGATCTATCACGGGAATACCCTATTCCCGGAAGATCCGCTTTACTACTTCTCTATTGAGGGTTCACTCATGTAGTGGAGGACCTGGCTCAGATGATCTTCCAGAATACTGTGCCCCCAGCAGATAAGTCGCCAGCAGCTCCATCATGTGGGCAGCAGCAGCAAACTCCCACAAGCAAACCGCTTCTCAGCACAGGAAGTACAATCCAGCGTCTCCCTGCTTTTTGATGTAGAACATTGCTACTTGATTGTCTGAATCAGGACAACTTGGTTGGTCAGGCATGTCTGAAAGGCCTAGAAAGCATGTGCAATGGTGCGGAGCTCGAGGAAGTTGATCTGATGGAGGCTCTCTTGCTCGGACCACAGGCCCTGCAAGCTTAGGCCATCCAGGTGAGCCCCCAGCTGACCTTGGATGCATCCATAGTCAGCCTCCTCTGGGGCATCAACACCTGAAAAGGAAGATGCCTGAGCAGGTTCTGTGGCTTGAACCACCAATGAAGGGACTGCAATAGGGGCATGGTGACTGCCACTCAATCTCGGAGGTGGCCTGTTTCCACACTGCATGCTCAACATCCACTGCCTCATATAGAGATGAGCCAATGGAGTAATGTGTGTAGTCGAGGCCATGTGGCCGACTATCTTCAACATTCTCCATGCCATCATGTAGCACTGCCCCTGTATGTTGCCCACCACCTCTGTCAGCTACTGCATGGGTCCAACAGGAGAAAAGCCCAAGCTCGAGTGGTATCGAGAAGGACCCCAATGAACTCCATCTGTTGAGATGGCTATAGGTGAGACTTTGGGTAGCTGACTATGAACCTGAGCAGCTTGAGCACCTGAATGTTAAGTGTGCCGATTGATGGATGCCATTCAGGGTGATGTTCTTTATGAGCCAGTGGTCCAAGTGAGGGAAGATGAAGACTCCCAGAGTATGTAGATACCCATGTAGATACATGGCCACCACTGTGAAGCATTTTGTGAAGACCCTGGCAAGTCTGAATGGAAGCGCTAAGTACTGGTAGTGCTGACCCACAAGAAAAAACTGGAGGTATTTCCTGTGAAAAGGGTAGATCGGGATGTGTATATATGCATATTCAGATCCAAGAAGCATAGCCAATTGTCCTTAAGAAGATAAGGGAACAGCATCCCCAGCAAGACCATTTCGAAGTTTGCCCACACTAAAAAGCAATTGAACTTCCAGAGGTCCAGGATGGGCTGGCCCCCCCCCCCCCCCCATCTTTTTAGGGGGCCAGGAAGTACCTGGAGTAGAAGTTCTGCCTGACCTGAGTCAGCTCAATTGCGAGCTCTGTCAGAAGGGCGGAGACCTCCTCCTGTAGCAGACCGTGATGCAGAGGGTCTAGAGGATACTCCCCAGGGAAGAAAGGAGGCGGCAACTGGGTAAAGTGCAGCATGTATCTGCTGTTAACTATCTTTAGGACCCAAGTGTCTGAGGTCATGAGAGACCACCTGTGAACAAAGTGGACAAGCCATTCCCCAACTTGAGGGGGCACCCCTTTGGGCACCGGCAGATTGGCTATGCTCCTGAGATACCCAACAAAACCCTACCCCCAGCTTTGGATGAGGGGTCATCTGAGCCTTCTGGGGCTTCTCCCATCATGGTTGGTAAGGGGTCTACACCGTAGACTGTGCACTCTGAGGGCTCTGGTAATAAAGGCACACACACTGGTAAAAGGGCTTCTTGCCCTGGCAGTTCTTGCACAAAGGGTCAACAGTCTTCTGTGAGAGCCTGGAGATGGTCATGTGCTCCTTCTCAATCTCACCCACTCTTTCCTCCATGGGTTTCCTGAAAAGGTTCTCACCTCGGCTAGGCACATCTGCCAGCTTGCTCTTGGACCCACTGTTCCAGGTCTGATGACTGGAGCCATGGCTGATGGTTGGTACCATGAGAAATGTCTCCCACATCTGCAGCAGCATCCTCTGCAGAATGCATTGCACAGAAACCATAACTGCCTCCTTGGGAGCTGAGGGTACTGGAGGATCTGCAACTCCTCCACCCTCGGCTCATCCTCAGACTCAAGGAAGAAGAGTATGGCCTTGACCATGTCCCTAGAAAAGTCCTGGAAGGATATGTCCTCCAGGGGTGACTTCCAACATTCAAAAGGAGGGGAGGGATCCAATGGCTAGTCTGGCAACCCAGGCTTGAATAACACTGATTCCTCTTTGGTCTACCCATCCCTTGGAGTCCAACTCCACAGTTGGGCTTTCTCTCAATGCTGCCTCCTGTCAGGCAGGGAAACCAGGCAATGGTGGGACTGATGGTGTACCGAGTGGAGGCAATGGTGCACTGGGGCATCAGAGCCCGAGATGCTGGACAGCAAAATGGCTGTCGTAACCAGTGTTGATTCTGACTGCCAATTCAATGCGCCTGCCTTGGCAAGGAGAACATGGGTCTCCAGGATGGACTGGACAAAGTGCAATGACTATGATGATGACATTGAGAGGCCAGCTTGCTGCATGGCCATCACCGCCACCATGTAGGCCTTGAAGGCTCAAAGGTGTTCCTCCAGTGCCACCATCCCACAAGGTGTTGGCCTGAAGAGGGACTCCCTTTGTTTCTCCTGGGCCTTGAGGCCCTTCCTTGTCATCAGCAGAGATAGATTGCATGAGGCGGGCTGATGGCCAGGTCCAAGGCATTGCAGGCAGCAATTGTGCCTGTCGGTCACCAAGATGGTGCATGCACACTTAGTACACTTTTTAAAGCCATTGGCTTGTTTGGACATGCTGGTAAACATGGCTGTGACGAGGTCAAACAGCTTAATTTCACCAGTCAAAGGAAAAAAAAACTCACAGAGAAAAATCAAGTTGAAAAGGGAGACAAAAAAGGAGATGTCAGCCCTGGAGCAAACATAAAAAATGGCAGGCACTCAAACTAGGTGAAAAGATGAAAAAGAAACCACAAGAGAGTCAGAAAAAAATCTGCCTTTTTCCAGCGATCGCAGGAACACATCCTAGGGGCTTCACAGAAAAAAAAGATTGGAGAGAAGATGGTGCCACAGCAGGAAGGGAGACAGGCATGCATGGATGGTGGAGCCTCCCTAAAGCTTCCAATGGAAGCTGGGGATCGCTCCCATGCAGGGCTTCATCAGGACATCATCCGTATATGAGTGCCTACTTCCGGCGTGTTCATGGAGAATAAATGTTTCAATGCATGTGCAAAAATATAGAGCTCTGGCCCATCTATAGTGCTTTCATTCTGGGAATTCAGGTGTTCTGCAGATCACCATCTGGAAATTCTGGTCTTGTATACATTGCCAAGATCTTGAGCCTCATCCAAAGGATTTTCCACAGCACCTGCGGAAGTCAGATATTCATAGGTGCAGTCTGGTGATTACTCTTGAAAGGCGATGTCTCCAAATAGGTTAGTTGCCATGGAGGAAAGAGGTCACGTGACAGGAGAGCATTATCCTGGTGTGGCAGGAAGTGATCCTGTAGCTAGGATATGTTGTCCAGGTGATGTAAAACCCTCTCGCACCGAGGTGGTTTCTCCAGGGCCATCTGCCAATGAGGGAAGGGTTAGGATGGCCGTTAGAGTTGGCGATTCGATCATTAGGCATGTAGATAGCTGGGTGGCTGGTGAACCTGAGAATTGCCTGGTAACAGGCCTGCCTGGTGTGAAGGTAGCAGACCTCATATGCCTCCTAGACAAGATTTTAGACAGTCCTGGGGAGAAGCCTGCTGTCTTGGTATATATTGGTACCAATGACATAGGAAAGCGTGGGAGGGAAGTTCCGGAGGCCAAATTTAGGCTTTTAGGTAGGAAGTTGAAATCTAGCACTTCCAGGGTAGGTGTCTCAGAAATGCTTCCTGTGCCATGAGCAGGACCAAAAGGCAGGCGGTGCTCCGGAGTCTCAATGTGTGGATGAGACAATGGTAAAAGGAAGAAAGTTTTGGATTTGTTAGGAACTGAGCAATACTCTGGAGAATGGAAGGGCTCTTCAAAGGGATGGGCTGCACCTTAACCGGAATAGAACCGGCTGCTGGCATTAACCTTTAAAAGGAGATAGAGCAGCTTTTAAACTAAATAATAGGGGAAAGCCAACAGTCACCTAAGAGCGAATGGTTTGGAAGGATGCATCCTTGAAAGATATTAGCAAAAGAGGGAAGTTAGGGCATCCCAACAGAGAGGTTCCAATAAAGATAAAAGTAACCCAGATGCCCATAAGTACAGAGCAGACACAGCTGAAAGATTCCAAAGTACCCCTGTAGGACTGATAATCAGATTAATATGAATAAAATACCTCTAAAATGCCTATATGCAAAGGCTAGAAGTCTAAAACATAAGATGGCGAGTTAGAATATATAGTACTAAATGAGAGGTTAGATATGATTGGTATCTCAGAGACCTGGTGGAAGGAGGACAATCAATGGGACACTGTGATACCTGGATACAAACTATATTGCAATGATAGAGTAGATCAAATTGGTGGAAGAGTTGCACTCTGTGTTAGAGAGGGCATTGAGTCACACAGGACTAAAGATTTGCAGGAAACAAAATACACTTTAGAATTTCTATGGATAGAAATTCCATGTAAAAAGAGGAAGGTGATGGCAGTGATGGTGTACTACTGACCGCCTGGCCAGAATGAACAAATGGATGATGAAATGCTAAAAGAAATCAGGGAAGCTAACACAGTAATAATGATGGGTGATTTCAATTACCCTGGTATTGACTGGGTCAATGTCACTGTAGGACATGCTAGGGAAAAGGTTTCTAGATGAAATAAATGACTGCTTCTTGGAGCAACTGGTTCATGAACTGACAAGAGGGGAAGCTATTTTGGACCTAGTTCTTAGTGGAACACAGGATCTGGGTAAGAGAAGGGTGTTGGGGGCACTTGGCAATAGTGATCATAGCACTAGTATAGCATGATCAAATTAGATTTAATTAATGGAGGAGGCATGGTAAGGAAATCCACAGTACTATCTTTTAACTTTCAAAAGGGAGACAAGGGTAAAATGAGGAAAATAGTTAAGAAACGATAAGCTAAAAGGAGCAGTTGCAAAGGTTAAAGATTTACATCAAGCATGGGCATTGTTTAAAAATACTAACGTGCAAGCCCAAACCAGCTGTATTCCATGCTTTAAGAAAAGTGGAAGGAAGGCCAAAAAACTGCCAGCATGGTTTAAAGGTGAGGTCAGAGAGGCTGTTGCAGCCAAAAAAGCATCTTTCAGGAAATGGAAAAAGGAGCCAAATGACGAAAACTGGAAAAAACATAAGCACTAGCAAGTTAGATGCAAGGCACTGATAAGGCAGGCAAATAGAGAATTTGAAAAAAAGCTTGCCGAGGAAGAAAAAACGCATAATAAAAACATTTTCAAGTACATTCATAGCAAAAGACCTATGAGAGAGTCAGTTGGACCATTAGATAAAAGAGGGGTAAAAGGAGCACTAAGAGGGGACAAGGCCATAGCAGAGACACTGAGTGAAGTCTTTGCTTCGATCTTTACTTAGGAAGATGCAGAGAAGTTACTCATGCCTGAAATGGTACTGAAAGGTGATGCATCAGAAGAACTGAAAGAAATATCAATAAACCGGGAAGATGTATTACAACCATTTGATAAACTGAAAATTAGTAAATCACCTGGACTGGATGGTATACATCCGAGGGTGTTGAAAGAACTGAAATATGAGATTGCAGACCTACTATGGTTAAGGGTTAAGGGAAGTGGAATTGCAATGGGCTAAACTAAAGAAAGCAATAAAAGGTGCAACAGATACATACATAAGGAAAGTAAACAAAAATAAGAGGAAAAGGAAACCTATTTGGTTCTCCAAAGAAGTGGCTGCACAAATAAAGGCAAAAAACACAGCTTTCACAAAATTCAGAAGCTCGCAAACAGAGGAACACAGAAAAGAATACAGTATCAAACTAAAAGAGACAAAATGAGAAATAAGGATAGCAAAATCAAAGGCAGAAGAAAAGATGGCTAAAGATGTGAAGTGTGGTGAGAAGACTTTTTTTCAGGAATATTCGGGAGAGAAGGAAAATCAGAGGTTGAATTGCAGGACTCAAAAGTGCTGGGAACAGATTCGTAGAAAGCGACATTGAAAAAGCAACAATGCTAAACAAATACTTCTGCTCTGTTTTCACTAGAGAAAATCCTAGAGAAGGACCACCTGTGATTGGCAAATATACAAATAGGAATGGAGTAGATACCACACCATTCACAAAAGATGATGTGTTAGAACAGCTTGCAAAACTGAAAGTGGACAAGTCTATGGGACCAGATGGGATACACCCCAGGATACTGAAAGAGCTCAGAGAAGATCTGGCAGGGCCTTTAAAGGATATTTTTAATAGACCCTTGGAGACAGGAGAAGTTCCACGGGACTGGAGAAGGGCTTATGTGGTACTTCTCCACAAAAGTGGTAATAGGGCAGAAGTGACAAACTACAGGACAGTAAGCCTTACCTCTGTAGCAGGAAAAGTAATGGAGGCTCTCCTGAAAGAGCGAATAGTGGACTTATTCGAAACCAACAGGTTGTATGATCCGAGGCAACATGGTTTTACCAAAGGACAATCTTGCCAAACAAATCTGATTGAGTTCTTTGACTGGATGACCAGAGAACTAGATCAAGGGCATGCGATGGATGTGACTACCTAGATTTCAAGCAAAGCCTTTGATATTGTTCCTCATAGGAGGCTTATCAATAAACTCAACAGCTTGGGGAATGGTCCCAAGATGGTGCACTGGATCAGAAATTGGTTGACTGACAGACAACAGCAAACAACAGCAGGTGATGGTAAACAGAACCCACTTGGATGAAAGGAAAGTGATTAGCGGTGTGCCCCAAGGTTCAGTCTTGGGACCGGTACTATTCAATATATTCGTAAGTGATATTGCCGAAGGGCTGAATGGAAAAGTCAGTATTTTTACAGATGACACCAAAATTTGCAACAGAGTGGACTCCTCTTAGGGAGTGGAGAACATGAGGAAAGATTTACAAAAGCTGGAAGAATGGTCTAATGCTTGGCAGTTAAGATATAATGTGAAGAAGTGCAGTGTCATGCACTTGGGAAGCAGAAATCCAAGGGAATTGTATGCGATAGGGGGTGAGAGATTGATGTGCACAGACCAGGAGAAAGACCTCGGTGTGATTGTCTCTGATGATCTCAGGGTGGCGAAACAGTGTGACAAGGCGGTGGCAAAAGCCAGAAGGATGCTGGGTTGCATACAGAGAGGAATTGCCAGCAGAAAGGAAGAGGTACTAATGCCACTGTACTAGTCGCTGGTGAGGCCTCACTTGGAATATTGTGTTCAGTTTTGGAGAACGTATCTTGCAAAGGATATAAAAAGACTGGAAGCAGTTCAAAGGAAGGCGACCAAAATGATTTGGAGCCTGCATCATAAGACTTGTGAGAAGAGACTTGAAGACCTAAATATGTATGCTCTGGAGGAGAGGAGGGACAGGGGAGATATGATTCAGACTTTTAAATACTTAAAGAGTGTTAATGGACAAACAAACCTCTTCCAAAGACGGGGAAGCTGTAAAACTAGCTTTTCAATAGGAGGCAAACTGAAAGGCAATGTCTGGAAATACTTTTTCACTGAAAGGATGGTGAATGCTTGGAATGCCCTCCCGATGGAAGTGGTGGGGCAAACACAGTGGCAGAATTCAAAATGGCATGGGATAGACACAGTGGATCCCTTTATAGCAACAGGATAGAATCAAAATAAGCATAACTACCTCTTATATCTGAACAAATAGGGGTGACCTACACGGAGCGGTGGGTACACCCTTAAACAAAGGCATGGGGAAAGGTGACCTGCACGGAGTGGAAAGTGCACCTACTCTTGCTGCCTTGCTGGTAGACTAGATGGACCATGCTGGTCTTTATCTGTCGTCATATACTATGTTACTATTAGTAATCTGTGAACTATCATTAAAATCATCTGTAGTACCTGAAGGCTGGCGAATGTCAATGGCAATTTTTGAAAAGGGTTCAAGGGGTGATCCGGGAAACTGCAGACTGGTGAGCCTGACGTCAGAACTGGGCAAAATGGTAGAAACCATTATAAAGAACAGAATTACTGAATATGAAGATAGTCATGGTTTAATAGGAAAAAAATAACTTGGATTTAGACAAGGAAGGTCTTCTTGTACCAATCTGTTATATTTTTTTGATGGTGTGAATAAACAGACAAAGGTGAGCCGGTGATATACTGTAGTGTATCTGGATTTTCAGTAAGCCTTTGACAAGATCCCTCATGAGAGACTTTTGGCAAAATTAAAAAGTCATGGGACTGGAGGGAGTGTGCTATTGTCGATCTGGAACTGGTTATAAGATAGAAAGCAGAGGGTTGGGATAAATGGACACTTTTCTCAATGGAGAAAGGTAAATAGTGGAGTTCCTCCATGGATTTGTGCTGGGTCCACTGCTTTTTAACATATTCATAAATCACCTGAAAATGGGAATAACGACTGAGGTGATCAGATTTGCAGATTGTAAAAAATTGCAAGAGGACTTGATAAATTGGAAAACTGGATGTCCAAATGGCAGATGAAATTTAATGTTTACAAGTGCAAAGTTATGCACTTAGGAAAGAACTGTCATTTTCTTGCAAAAAAATGCTCAGGCCAGACTAGTCCAATAGATGGCCGTTACTGGTGCACTAAGCAGCTCTGGCAACAGAGTCCTTTATCTGGCCTGCAATCATGCTGTTCCAAAATGCCTCCACTAGTCATAACCTTCAGTCATGAGTACATGAGCAACATACCTGTAAATGGGCCTTTGCAGTCAGGTGTCAGAAAGGTGCTGTCTGCTGTGCAGGAAGCATCCAGACAGCTGGCCCCAGAGACTGTGGCAATGTGGCATCATCAGTATTCCCAGAGTGATGTAGATCCTCCTGCATCATGGCCAGCAGCATGCCACACTCACGCACTCACCAGGCTTATCTCACTAATAGCAGGATTTTATTAGCTGAAATTTGGTCAGAAGAAGGAAGGAATTTTTAATAAATAAAATTTGATTTTCTTTACACAAGAATATAGCCAGCTCAATATTTAAACACAGTAGTTGGTGAGGCTTTTAAACACCAGTCATAATGTTTAAATAAAATACATATTTTTCTGTGGCACTAGTGGGCAGTGCTGAATATATGCATAAAGCAGCATGCGCCACTGCAGTCCAGATAGTGATGATATTCAGTCCACTATCTGGAAAGCTATCCAGATAACTTTAGAACGCCTTTCATGCTGCTTTGATTTATCCAGACAGTTATTTGGATAGCAGACTGAATATCGCTGCTCTCTGGTAATCGAGCAAAAGGCTCACACTCCTCCCTTGCTCTACCCCAGCACTAACCTTGAGTTATTTCACTAGTTATCTAGAGAAAAACGTATAAGGCTTAGGGACATAAGAACGTAAGATATGCCATACTGGGTCAGACCAAGGTCCATCAAGCCCAGTATCCTGTTTCCAACAGTGGCTAATCTACGTCATAAGTATCTAGCAGTCTCCCCAAAAGACACAGGTTCCTCATTGCTTGTATTGGGTCAAGCAGTGATATCCTGGGTCCCTTTTAATAATAGTTTAAGGACCTTTCCTCCAGGAACTTGTCCAACCCTTTTTTAAACCCAGCTACACTAGCAGCTTTTACTACATCCTCCGGTAACAAATTCCAGAGTTTGATTACAAGTTGAGTGAAAAAATATTTTATTTTATTAGTCTTAAATAGGTTATCCTGTAGCTTCATTGCATGTCCCCTACTCTTTTTATATTCTGACGAAGTAAACAATTGATCTACGTTTACCCGTTCCACTCCATTCATTAATTTATAGACCTCTATCATATCTCCCCTCAACCATCTCTTTTCCAGGTTGAAGAGCCCCAACCTTTTTAGCCTCTCTTCATCAAAGTATCCTTCCATCCCCTTTACCATTTTGGTGGCTCTTCTCTTCACCTTTTCTAATAATGCTATATCCTTTTTAAGATACGGCGACCAGAATTGCATACAATATTCAAGGTGCAGCCGTACCATGGAACGATACAGAGGCATTATAATATCCTTTATTTTATTTTCCATTCCTTATGATAAATAGCATTTTATTTTCTCTCTTTGCTGCCGCTACACACTGGGCAGAGGGTTTCAACATGTTATCCACGATGATGCCTAAATCTTTTTCCTGGGTAGTGGTTCCCAATGTAGAACCTTGCATTGTGTAACCATAGTTTGGGTTGTTCTTTCCAAGGTGCATAACTTTGAACTTGTCCACATTAAATTTCATTTGCCATTTCGATGCCCAGTCTTCCAATTTATCAAGATCCTCTTGCAATTTTCCACAATCCTCTTGGGTTTTAAGAACTTTAAATAGTTTTGTGTCATCTGCAAATTTAATAATCTCACTCATTATTCCCATTTCTAGGTTATTTAAGAATATGTCAAAAAGCAGCGGACCCAGCACAGATCCCTGGGGTACTCCACTATTCACTTTTTTACATTGGGAAAATTGGCCATTTAGCCCTACTCTTTGCTTTCTATCTTTTAATCAGTTCCTGATCCACAATAGTATACTGCCTCCTATCCCATGACTTTTTAGTTTTGCCAAAAGTCTCTGATGAGGGACCTTGTCAAAGGCTTTCTGAAAGTCCAGATACACTATATCAACCGACTCACCTTGGTCTACCTCTTTATTCACACCTTCAAAAAAACATAACAGATTAATAAGACAAGATCTTCCTTGTCTAAAGCCATGTTGGCAGTCTCCCATTAAGCCATGACTATCTACATCAGGCATGTCCAACAGGTAGATCGCGATCTACCTGTGGATCGCGGAGGGTTCAGAGGTAGATCGCCAGCCACACTTGGCTCCACCTCTCCAGCAGCTCGCCACATCGCTAGGAGAGAGCTCATGCCGGCAGGTAGTCTGCAGAGGGCTTGTCACCGCTGCTGATCCTTTGCCTGTCTTTTTTCCCTGCCTGCAGGTGTATTGAGGGCGCTTGTTGTTTTTGTGCCAATAGTTTGTGGGTACCCCAGGGGGCCACCGCCCGCGCCCTTGCACCGCGACGAGACGCCACAGGCCCAGCGTCATACCTGGTCTCCTACCTCTTAGAATCACACATTCCTGCCCCTGCCCCAACACACCTTAGAAGTGTGTTATATAACGGGTGATATCCATTCACCCGGGCTTTACCTGAATACACGTACCATATTAGTTGTGTCGTGTGCTGGTCGTTGGTCGCTTTATAGTTCACTTTCATTAAACATTTTCGGGCAGACACAACAAAGGGGTATGTTTACTAAACTGCGCTCATGTGCATGGCGCACATTAGCGTGCGCTAAGGTACCTTAGCACACGCTAATGATGCGTATTTGTGCCCCGCACATGTGCGTGCCGCACTAAAGTGCCCGCTAATGTGCGCGGCGCGCTGATGTGCGATAGAGGCGTAGAAAGGCTCCCGGAGGGTGGAGGAAGGCTCCCCAGGGGCGGAGAGAAGGGGTCAATGGGTGGAGAGTGGGAGGGGAGAGGCTCACCGCTCACGAGCGGGGCTGAAATTCAAACCAAAAAATACCGCGAGTGAAAACCTCGCGGTAGAGCCGATTTAAAGGGAAGAGAAACCATTTCTGTCAGCAATGTACAGCAAAACCGGGGAAACCTACAAAACAGTGATAAGTGTGATACATGTGCACGGTACAAAAGTGCAAATAAACATTGAAAATGACCCCAACAAAATCTAAAAAAATTATAATCAAGCTGGGAAATAGTGATAGTAATGGGAAACATCAAAAAACACTCCCAAGAAAGCCGCAAAAAATAAATATGAATTTTAGAAGGGTCTATGCTCCGTCCCCATACAAGGTGAATGATCCCACAGTGAAATAGCACTGATCAGGGTTTCCCTCTCCATTGGACAGGTTACCTATGGCATGCACATTTCCACAACAGCAGGGTGAGCAGGTCAGAATGGGCAATTGGACAGATGCTGGGAAAGGGAATACAGAGGACTGCAGGCGGCACATGCTGTGGTGCAGCTGGGGCACAGTGCGGACTAGGCAGATGCCTAGATGGCACCTAGGAATGCTGAAACTGAACAGCAGCCAGACAGCAACTGATGAGGGCCCAACATGGGCACGAGAGTGTTTATCACAGTGTCACAGGGAATAGTACCCAGCAGGTACCCCCAAGGGCACAGAACATTGGCAGGCGGTGATTGGGGGACGAGCGGACAAATTTGCAGGCACCCCTACCCCAGAACCCGCACCATAGGCAGCCGCCTACCCACACACAAGATGGCCTGAGACTGCGTACCACCAGCACCACCAGCAGAAGGGCATGTCAGCAGAGTGGCACAGGGGTATTGGAGGTGGAGGGGGGCAGTGGCAGCTGCCCAGAGCAGACCATGGCCTAGCCCTGTGAAGGTGGGTGCAATGCACTGCAACAGACAGGCCCTGCCGGACAAACAGTCATGGTATCATCAGGGAAAACACTGTCTCTGTGGCAACACGGTGGTGAAGTGCACCCTACCCGTGTGTTTGGAGACAGAAGGTCACAGGTTCAAGCCCCAGCTGGGGCTCCTGCCAATCCAGTCCCCATATTTTACCCACAACTAACTAGT
This sequence comes from Ichthyophis bannanicus, assembly GCA_033557465.1. NCBI lineage: Eukaryota > Metazoa > Chordata > Amphibia > Gymnophiona > Ichthyophiidae > Ichthyophis > Ichthyophis bannanicus. The sequence continues at coordinate 233,913,678 of CM066043.1, read as the reverse complement.
GATAGTAAAGACGAACCTTTATTGCAGAGAACATAAGCATGGCTCAAACACCTCTATTTTACCCTACAGAGCACAGACACCAGAAACATGCACATTACCTAGAGCATATTCCCCCAAATGCAGTCCTGGAGGGCCACAAAACCTTCAGGGTTTATGCTGTCTCCAATCTAAGGATGGAGCGGTACTGGTGGTGGAGGTGGCAGCAGCTGGTGGCCACAGCAGACCATGGCCTAGCCCTGTCCAGGTGGGCGCCATGCACTGCAACAAACAGGCCCTGTCGGATGTACAGTCATGGACTCCCCAGGGGATACAGCATATCTGTGGCAACACAGTGGTGCAGTGCACACAGACAGTGTGTGCAAGAACAGAAGGTCACAGGTTCAAAGCCCAGCTGGGGCTACAGCCAATCCAGTCCACATATTTTTCCCACAACTAAACCATGATAGTAAGGACAAACCTTTATTGCAGAGAACATACGCATGGTTAATACGCCTATATTTTACCCTACAGAGCACTGACACCATAAACAGGCGCATTACCTAGAGCAGAGTCTCCCAAATGCAGTCCTGGAGGGCCAAACACCATTCAGGTTCCATGCTGCCTCTAATAAAGATGCCTGTGCTGCATATCTATGCACCACCCCCATGGTATGCAGATGTATCTCATGCATATTCATGAGGGACAGCATGAAAACCCGAACAGTGTTTGGCACACCAGGACTGGAGTTGGGAACCTCTGCCGTAAAGCAGCAGCCAACAAGGGCAGACACACCCACACCCACAGGCCCCATTAGCCAATGCCTCCTGGAGAGGCAGGACATTGGGCCCTGCGTGCATCTCCCAATACTAGCACTTACATAAGAACATAAGAACATAAGATATGCCATACTGGGTCAGACCAAGGTCCATCAAGCCCAGTATTCTGTTTCCAACAGTGGCCAATCTAGGTCATATGTACCTAGCAGTTTCCCCAAGAGACACAGGTTCCACAATGCTTGTATTGGTTCAAGCATTGATATCCTGGGTCCCTTCTTAATAATGGCTTTTGGACCTTTCCTTCAGGAACTTGTCCAAACCTTTTTTAAACCCAGCTACACTAACAGCCTTTACTACATCCTCCGGTAACAAATTCCAGAGTTTGATTACACGTTGAGTGAAAAAATATTTTCTTTTATTAGTCTTAAATAGTTTACCCTGTAGCTTCATTGCATGTCCCCTAGTCTTTCTATATTCTGATAAGGTAAACAATCGATCTACGTTTACCCGTTCCACTCCGCTCATTAATTTATAGACTTCTATCATATCTCCCCTCAGCCGTCTCTTTTCCAGGTTAAAGAGCCCTAACCTTTTTAGCCTTTCTTCATAGGAGTATCCTTCCATCCCCTTTACCATTTTGGTGGCTCTTCTCTGAACCTTTTCTAATAACTCTATATCCTTTTTAAGATACGGCGACCAGAATTGCACACAATATTCAAGGTGCGGTCTCACCATGGAACGATATAGAGGCATTATAATATCCTTTGTTTTATTTTCCATTCCTTTCCTTATCATTCCTAGCATTCTATTTGCTCTCTTGGCTGCCGCTGCACACTGGGCCGAGGGTTTTAACATGGTATCCACAATGACGCCTAAATCTTTTTCCTGGGTGGTGGTTCCTAATGTGGAACCTTGCATCATGTAACCATAGTTTGGGTTGTTCTTCCCTAGGTGCATAACCTTGCACTTGTCCACATTAAATTTCATCTGCCATTTTGATGCCCAGTCTTCCAATTTATCAAGATCCTCTTGCAATTTTCCACAATCCTCTTGGGTTTTAACAACTTTAAATAGTTTTGTGTCATCTGCAAATTTGATCACCTCACTCGTTATTCCACTTTCCAGGTCATTTATGAATATGTCAAAAAGCAGCGGACCCAGCACAGATCCCTGGGGTACACCACTATTCACCTTTCTCCATTGGGAAAATTGGCCATTTAGCCCTACCCTCTGCTTTCTATCTTTTAACCAGTTCCTGATCCACAATAGTACACTGCCTCCTATCCCATGACTCTTTAGTTTTGCCAAAAGTCTCTCATGAGGGACCTTGTCAAAGGCTTTCTGAAAGTCCAGATACACAATATCAACCGACTCACCTTTGTCCACCTGATTATTCACTCCTTCAAAAAAACATAACAGATTAGTAAGACAAGATCTTCCTTGTCTAAAGCCATGTTGGCTGTCTCTCATTAGTTCATGACTATCTACATGCTGAGTAATTTTATTCTTTATGATGGTTTCTATCATTTTTCCCGGTATTGACGTCAGGCTCACCGGTCTGTAGTTTCCCGGACCACCCCTGGAACCCTTTTTAAAAATTGGTGTTACATTGGCAATCCTCCAATCTTCAGGTATTAGAGATGATTTTAATGATAGTTCACAGATTACTAATAGCAGGTCTGCAATCTCATATTTCAGTTCTTTCAATACCCTTGGATGTATACCATCCGGCCCAGGTGATTTGCTACTCTTCAGCTTATCTAATAGTTGTAATACATCTTCTCGATGTATCGATATTTCCTTCAATTCTTCTGCACCTTTAAATACCACTTCAGTCATGGGTAACATCCCTACATCTTCCTCAGTAAAGACTGAAGCAAAGAATTCGTTCAGTCTCTCCGCTATCGCCTTGTCGCCTCTTAGTGCTCCTTTAACCCCTTTATCATCTAATGGACCAACTGACTCTCTCACAGGTTTTTTGCTACGAATGTACTTGAAAAGGTCTTTACTTTGCGTTTTTGCTTCTGCAGCAAGCTTCTTCTCAAATTCTCCCTTTGCCTGCCTTATCAATGCCTTGCATTTGACTTGCCAGTGCTTGTGCTGTTTCCAGGTTTCGTCGTTTGGCTCTTTTTTCCATTTCCTGAAAGATGCTTTTTGGCAACAACAGCCTCTCTGACCTCACCTTTAAACCATGCTGGCAGTTTTTTGGACTTCCTTCCACTTTTCTTAAAGCGTGGAATACAGCTGGTCTGGGCTTCCAAGATAGTATTTTTCAACAACAGCCAAGCCTGATGTACGTCTTTAACCTTTGCAACTGCATACCTTAGCAATGCCACCCTACACCTGGGTATACGGTACACAGCTATCAAATGTTTCCTATGATTACTGGCAGATAGCAATTCCTACGTTAAGCACAGTTTGCTCATTGAGCTCCATCATAACAATCTTTCTGATGTCTGTGGTGTGTGCTGCAGGTCTGGTCTCTGACAGTGTTTACCACCCTGGGGAGTGACCCCCAACAGTATTGCGTACCATATCCATGCCTGTACTGTGCCCAGGACTGGTGTGGTGGCCAGGGCTGCTAAACTCCTCTATAGTAGCACAATGCTGGCATAGGTGTGGGGGTGTCTGTCTGTCTATCCAGTGTGTGGTGGCTGCAAACACCCTCCACAGCCCACACTGCCAGCACTGTTGCCAGTATTGGCCTGCCAATGTGCATAATGAGGAGCAAGGTACCATGGGTATAGCCCGGACAGGGTGGCCTGGCCAGGATGCATCTGCACAGGGCATAGGGCACTGGCTGGGACATTTTAGTGCCCAGCCACCACCTACACAGACAGGGTGGCCTCAGCATGTCCTGCTGAGAGATCACTCTCACCCTGACTGTGCAGTGACCACAGCATGGCTAGGCACCCCCATAGTGCTATTATAGTATTTCTTTCATGTGATATTTATGATTTTCCTTTTGAAGCCCAGTCACTGACTTATCTGCTTGTTGTGTATGCTGACATCCCAGTTCTGGGTGCATGCATTTCCACCAGGAACATGCACTATGGACTAGCTAGCAGACTGTTTGCAGCTGGTATGTGTCTTGATGGAGTGCCTTGCAGGGTGCAGTGGCTGAAGGCTTGCTGCAGGAGAATATCAGATAGTGGTGGGGTGCAGCTTGGCATATCCAGGCCTAATGTCTGTCTGCTATTGTGTTATGGATATGTACAGAGCTGCATTGACTGCCCTGTGGGGTGTCGGTTCCCCAGCAGGACTGGGGTTGATGGTCCCCTCTACTGCCACCATTGCAGGGAGGTAGAATGTGCATCTGTTGATGGGAGACCATGTTTGCCTCCCTCAGCCCTGGAGGAGGAGGAGGAGGAGGGTGGTGGTACATGATCCTCCTAGGGGTCCATGGGGGCTACACCTGACTGAGACAGACAGATATATCCAAAGTGTTTCTGCAGAAACTACCTATCTCACACATTAGCACTGCTGGGGACCTGCAACATGGCCTATTTCTGCCATGGAAGGTGCTGTGGACCTGGTGCTGGGCGCCCCACCGCACACTCAGGGTGAGCACAGTACCCGCACAATGTGACGGTGTGTAGCTACTCTGTGCCAGTAACACACACGGTCAGTACCCCCTACCAGGCCGAGGTGCTATGGGTGTGGACATGGTCAGTTCCCCCTACCAGGCCGAGGTGCTGTGGGGGTGGACATGGTCAGTTCCCCCTACCAGGCCGAGGTGCTGTGGGGGTGCATACCCCATCTTGTGTTCATCTGTGGACAGCTGATTTGCATGTGCAGTGCATCATGGGTACGGGTGGCCTAACCCTATCCTGGTGACCACAGCAGACTGTCTGTGTGGTGACGTGCAGTCCCTCTACAGCCAGCCAGGGGCTTGCTAGCAGTTATAGAGCTTTAGCCCACTGGTTACTTCACTGCCTGTGGAGCCAGAGATCATGGGTTCAAACCCACAGTGGGATTATTTGATAGGGCTGCCCAAAGCATTATCTCTTTTTAATGTACATTATTGCTGCCAGCAAAAACACTCTCTGCGTACTGTACCCATAAGGTGCCTCAGAGGGCGCTTTATAGGGCGCTCTATAGGGCACCTTATGGTTACCGTCCATATAAGGTGCACTATACGTTATCCTGTGGAGCGACTTATAGGGTGCCCTATAGAGGACATTTTAGGGTGCCATGGCGGACAGTGCACTTTATAATGTGCCCTATGGAGTGCCTTATAGGGTGCTTTATGCGGCACCTTCAGTTACGGCATGTGAGGGCGTGTTTGCTGGCAGCAATTAATAAAATACAAATGAAGTGCTGCAGGAAACAATGCATACATTGCAAAGCTGATGTCTCAGCCAGCCTTATGTATTAGGCACACTGAGGAGCAAACTCATGACACCTGTATCAGCAGTCAGTGCCTTAACCATTGTGCTACACTGCTGTTCCTTCTTGCATGTCAGCGCACCTACTTCAGATTTCCATGCATTTAAATGCACAGTGCTGCCATCAAACACAGTGCTATGACCTTGCTGTGCCTCATAGGGCACCTTATATGGCACCCTATAGGCCACCCTTTCAGAAACATTGTAGGGTGCCGTGGCAGACAGTGCACTTTAGAATGTGCCCTCTGGGGTACCCTATGAGGCGCCTTATGCAGCACCTTATGTTACAATACTTTGAGGGTGTGTTTGCTGGCAGCACTAATTAAAATAAAAATAAAATGCCTCCTAAAGCACTATCACCTATAACAGGTAATGCCTCAGCCAGCCTTCTTCATTAGGCACAGTGGGGGATTGAACCCATGACTCCTGCATCATTGGTCAGTGTCTTAACCATTGTGCTACACTGCTGCTCCTCTTTGCATGTCAGCGCACCTACTTCTGATTTTCATTCCTTAAACTGCACAGTGCTGCAATTAAAAACAGTGCTGTGACCTTGCGGTACCTCATACAGCACCCTATAAAGCACCCTATAAGCAACATTCTAGGGTGCCTTGGTGGACAGTGCACTTTAAAATGTGCCTTATGGGGCGCCTTATGTTAACATGCTTTGAGAGTGCATTTGCTAGTAGAAGTAATTAAAATATAAATAAAATGCCTCCTAAAGCAATCTTCCCCATAATAGGTAATGCCTCAGCCAGCCTTCTTCATTTGGCATAGTGGGGGATTGAACCCATGATCCCTGCACTATCGGTCAGTCTCTTAACCATTGTACTGTGGCTCTGTTCCTGTGCTTGCACATCAGCGCGCCACTTATGCTTCCCGCGCAAGTTTCTCATGCGCTAATGTGCACGGCGCACATTAGCGCATGATTAATCCCGGTTTTGCTTTTTTCTGACTGAAACGCCCACTCCTTATATGGCATCCCGCACAATAGCACAGCGCGCACCTAAAGGGGTTTTAGTAAACATACCCCAAAGTTTCAAGAATTTGGTGATTTTGGTGGGCTTTTCCAATTTTGTTATAACTTGCCTATGTCTTGCCTTCGAATTGGTTCAAACCACTGTGATGTTTGCTTGCCTCTGCAATTTTATTTTGCCTTGCCTTTGCGTTGATTCTACACTGTGTGCAAAATTTATTAAATCGAGTGTGGTGGTATTTGAACTTGTTTGGCTGTATTTGATTTTATCTGGTTTGCTGGACAGGTGTTTGAGTTTTTTTGATGATTGTTTGGTGGTATTTGATTATTGGTGGCAGTATGATGAATTCTTATTTTTATCTTTAGAACTGCATGTGTGGTTTTGGCATCTCCAGTCCTTGTATTGCACATCATCCAGAGGTCTTCAGTTCCTGTTGATCTTTAATACTTTGGGACAGTGATAGTTTTGGACCAGATTCAGCCAGTTTTTATACTAACTTAGCAGATTTGGCCTTCTTACATCCAGCCACCCCAGTATAACGAAGATGAGTGTTTCAAAAATGAGCAAAACCTACCACTTTCAGGGTGAATGGGAAATGGACTACTTCTTCATCATGGTGAAAGACAAGTGTTGTTGTCTAATTTGTAATGCCCCAGTATCCTTGCCCAAAAAGGGTAATCTGGAACATCATCATAAGGCTCTGCATAGCAATAAGTTTGATGCTGATTTTCCACCCAAAAGTGAAATTTTTAAACTGAAGCTCAAAGAACTTAAATCGAAATTGGCTACTCAGCAACAGTTGATGGGCGAAGCCAAGGTCACATTCGGTCAATGCAACCATAGCATTCTTCAAGGTCAGCAACCTGATTGCAAAGAAATGCAAACCTTTCACTGAAGGGGAATTTGTAAAATATTGTTTTCTTGAAGCAGCTGACAATCTTTTTGAAGGATTTAAAAATAAGAAAGAGATCATAGCTGCTATTCAAGATGTACAATTGTCAAGAAACACCACCGTGCGGCGAATAGAAAAGATGTGTGGAGACACAACTGAACAATTGTTGGAGGATGTTTCAAATTGTGTTGCTTTCTCACTCCAACTGGATGAATCTACAGACATAAGAGACATAGCCCAGTTACTAGTCTTTATCCGGATGGTTTTTGAAGACTTCAGTGTTAAAGAAGAACTACTTTTAAAGAAATCATTCCAAGGGAGAACTACCAGTCAGGAAATATTCAGTTCTTTCCATTCTTTTGTGACAAAGTGTAATCTTCCATTGCATAGACTTGTTTCAACACCCTTGGATGTATACTATCCAGTCCAGGTGATTTGCTACTCTTCAGTTTATCAAATAGTTGTAATACATCTTCCCAGTGTAGCGATATTTCTTTCAATTCCTCTGCAGTATCACCTTTAAATACCACTTCAGTGATGGGTTACATCCCTACATCTTCCTCAGTAAAGACCGAAACAAAGAATTCATTCAGTCTCTCCGCTATAGCCTTGTCCCCTCTTACTGCCCCTTTTATCCCTCTATCATCTAATGGTCCAACTGACTCTTTCACAGGTTTTTTGCTACAAATGTACTTGAAAAAGTCTTTATTATGCATTTTTGCTTCCACAGCAAGTTTCTTCTCAAATTCTCTCTTTGCCTGCCTTCTTTCCAGTTTTCGTCATTTGGCTCTTTTTTTCCATTTCCTGAAAGATGCTTTTTTGGCAACAGCCGTCTCTCTGACCTTACCTTTAAACCATGCTGGCAGTTTTTTGGACTTCCTTCCACTTTTCTTAAAGCGTGGAATATAGCTGGTCTGGGCTTCCAAGATAGTATTTTTAAACACCCCCCAAGCTTAATGTAAGTCTTTGACCTTTGCAACTGCTGCTTTTAGTTTTTTCTTAACTATTTTCCTCATTTTATCATAGTCTCCCTTTTGAAAGTTATTAGTGTTCTGTATCTTGTTCTGGACCTTGGTCTGACCCAGTATGGCATATCTTATGTTCTTATGTATCTCTAAGCAAACATTTTACCTGGTGAGAAATCAGAATATATTAGTTAATAATTCTGAACCAGGCAGCTTAAAAGGTAACAAAAGAATGGGCATATTTATTAAAGTGTGGCAAGTCTTTGCACTTACCTCACGCTAAGAGCAGAAATTACCTCGTGGTAAAGAGCAAACATTCTGTGCCAACTGCTGAAGTCATGCCCAACGTGTCCTCTGCTGTTCCTCACCATGCAGTAATGTCATTCAAAACTGACACAGGTGCACTTAACCCCATCCATTGAGGTGGTCTTAAGTGCAACTGCATTAACTGCAGCATTGAAATTAGCGTGCAATAATTTCCTCCCCCACTCTAACCACAATGTGCAATCCACACCACTTTCCACCCCTAACCCACCTTTCCCCACTCTGTCATGCACTAAGATTTTAGTATGGGATTTTTACCAGGCTGGCTGATTGTAGAGCACAGTAGCCATTATCACGGACCTCCGCTAACTAGTCAGAACATGCTAAAGTGCACATTAGCCACTAACACAGTTTAGTATACATGCCGCAATACCGTGATTCCGTTTCTATGACTTACTCATATATTATGAAACAGAAATGTGCAAATGGCTAAGACCTTCTGGTTATTCATAGCGTAACCACCCTGCGGTTTACACATTGGAAGGGGCCAGTGAATCTCATTGACTGCTAAAAGGAAAGACAATTCAAGAACACCCAGTGTAAATTTTACTCAGAAAGAATGAAAAATTCCAACAATATATGATCAATAAAAAAGCTGTTTCTCATATGGGAGCCAATATTCATCAGCAGCAGTTAGCTGGATAGGGACCATCGCCGCCCTGATCCACCCACCACCCCATTTTAACCCAGCCTTTTTATGCAATCTGTAGGGATATTCAGCAGCATTATCTGGATAGTGCCATTGAATATCAGAAGCAGAGCTAACTGGCTGCTAACCAGCTAAAATTCTTTGAATATAAATGCATACGGTATCTGAATGTAACTCACCTTGATCCCCCCCTGGAAAGGCATGAGCTAAATACTGTAAATAAATATCCTCCCCCCTGATTATTTTTAGATCTGGCCTACCACTCACACACTATATCTGTAAATAGCACATTACAAGAAAATATAAGTTCTATGCAATGCTGCTATTGTATACTTTGGGCTAATTTCATCCCCTACTGTATTTTCCTGCTTTAACAAATGCTGCTCCTGACAGATTTCTGCCAGGTACTTGTTGTTCAGGATGTGCATTCATTTGAAAAAACATAGGAAAAGTCAATGAAATTTCATCATTTTCCATCTGTCGTCAATTGCATAAATGATATTTTATACCATTGAGTGATAGTAGTGCACACACTATTCACCCATAGGATGCCCTATTGTGTGACACTGAGTGCTATTAACAGGATTTTCCATGAAACAAAATTTAAAAAAAATTAAAAAAATCCTGCAAACTAAACAAATCAAAACTATTTGGTCTGCACACCCGCACTCTTTGCCACCCTGATTGCTAGAGGCAACTTGCCCTTTGAGAGAGTAAGTTTGATTCTCTCGGCACACGAGGCCTTTCCTTCAGGAGTGGTAAGGATTCATTTGTTTACTATGCCACTGCTATTTCTCTGTTACTGGGTTATATATTTCCAGTGCCTGCCATTTTCCCCCATTCAACCTCGTTGGCTGTGGTTGCCAAAACATCTGAAGACCTTACCTTACAGATTAAGAAATACTGGTTTTCTTCTACCTACATTTTGCGCGTCCACTGTGATTAATGTACTTTGTATAAAATTACCCTTTTATCCATAATTTAGTGTACAAATTGCAAGCTTAATCCCAGCCAACCACACTTTAATTTAAGCCTATTTTCAGTCACAGAATCTAGCAAGCTAAATGAGGCACCTACCTGCACTCTGAAAATCTACCCTTTAACACCTTAACAAATCAAAAACCTGGCATTTTGTGACTGGTTTTCTTTTTCTCTGTCTCTGGTAGAGTGCCTGCCTGAAACGGTCTCAGTTAGAGTTGTTTTATGATTCATAATATGTTTTTCACCCAGTGAAAGCTGTATTTTTCAGACTTGAGTTCCATTTGCTCATGGTCTCACCTGCCAAAGAAACCATTCACTGGAGAGATGTTAAGAGTCTATAATTAATTTCTGTACATGAACTGAATGAATACAAATGTGAAAGGAGAAATGTAATGGGCTTAGACCCAAAAGGGCTGCGACCTAGAGGCAAGCTAACAACCTAATTATAATCTGAAGGCTAAGAGCTGTTTTCAAGAAAAAATAAATCAGCCTTGTAAGTTGGGCTCATTTAAGCTAGCAAAACAAAATCAGAAAGGTCAGTTCATTACAACTTGCTACAAAAAAAGATAACACTTGCACTGTTCAAGTATTGCCAAAAATGGGGTAATAATTTCATTTCTACCTTTTGTCCACAAGTAACAAGCAGCATATAGCACCTTCAATAAGGATCTTTGTGGCTATCCAGGAACGCATGCGTAATAGAATAAGGTATTTGCTTCTCAAGTACCAGGTAATCAAGAATACACTAATTTTAATTTTGCTTTCTTATATATTAACTTTTGTTGACTGGCCCAGTGACGCAGGTAACCTGCGTGCTGTTATGTGACAGTCTCCCCAAGTTAGGTCTTCTGCTCCCTGGCTGGGGCTCGGAATGCTGCAAAGAAGGGTTCACAGGCCCGGGGAGGGGTTAAGGGGGTTGTGATCATTGCTTTGGGGTAAAATCTAGTGCATAGCACTAGGGCCTGTCAGTGCCGGTGTCTGAAAGTAGTCCTTGTAGAATGGCCTCCAGCTGGGGACTGTCACTTTACTGATCAGACTAGGAATGTTGGAGGGGATATAAAACAGGGGGAAAATCCATGAGTAGTTATGAAGGGTCACCAAGTAGAAAGGAAGTAAAAAGGAAAAGGAGGAAACAAATGTAACTTTTTGTCTTTTTGCACACTGCAATCTAAAGTCACAAAGTTCACCAAGACAAACTATAAAAATCTAGAATACCTTAAGCCTGTATTTAGCAACCTTCAGTCAGCTAAAAATCTGATAGTGCAGTTTGTATGCACCTACTGTATATGACTAAGGGTATGCAATCTGTGTTTAAAAATGTGCACACTAGTTCAATGAATCTTCACAACAGTTCAAGGTTTGTCATGTTTGTTCAAGTCTGATGGTGGATATGACTTGGTCTCTATTGGAAGGGAAAGTGCATGGCATTATTAGATCTTTGTTAAAAAAGCCAGGTTTAGATCCTCATGCATGTGAAAACTATAGACCAACAGCAAACTTACCCTTTCTTGGTGAACATTCTGGAGCAGACAGTTTCTTTGGAATTTATAAGTGGAAGAAGCGGGAGGGTTTGCAGAGATCTAAATGGGTTTTCTACAGAAATGTAGCACAGAGATTATGCCGATGGCTCTGCAAGATGAAATATGTCATTGCATCGGTAAAGGCAAGCAAGGATTGCTGCTTCGCTTAAATTTGGCATTGGCCTTTGAGCTGATGTTTCATCGGTGCAAAGAGATTGGGATGGGGCATGGGGACCGGTAACCCAGTCCAAGATCTCTGCCTGTCTTTCAGACATCGCCGCCTGGATGTCTCATCGCCGATTGAAATTGAACATGGCCAAGACTGAACTCCTTCTTTCCACCTAACTCCTCCCCCCACTTCCCCCTCTCTCAATCCATGTGGATGGATCTACTATCCTTCCTGTTCCCTCGGCCCACAATCTAGGGGTTATCTTTGACACCTCTCTCTCCTTCTCCGCTCATATCCAGCTTGTTGCTAAGACCTGCCGCTTCTTTCTCTACAACATCAGCAAAATCGGCACCTTCACTCTGAACACACTACCAAAATGCTTATCCACTCCTTAATCTCCTCTCACCTCAATTACTGCAACCTACTCCTCGCTGGTCTTCCCGTGAGCCACCTTCTTCCCCTTCAATCTATACAAAATCACGCTGCTCGACTAATCTTCTGCCAGCCTCGCCATGCCCACATTACTCCTCTTCTCAAGTCGCTTCACTGGCTCCCTGTCCAGTTCCGCATCCAATTCAAGCTTCTCCTGCTGACCTATAAATGCATTCACTCTATGGCCCCTCAATACCTCTTATCTCTTATCTTTCCCTACATCCCCTCTCGAAATTTGAGCTCCGCTAACAAATTACTTCTATCAATGCTTTTCACCCGCACCGCAAACTCCCGACTGCGCTCCTTTCACCTTGCTGCACCGTACGCCTGGAACAGCCTACCTGTGTCTGTGTGCCAGGCATCCTCTCTAGCCCTCTTCAAATCCAGGTTGAAAACCCACCTCTTCACCATTGCATTCAGATCCTGACTCCTTCCTCATCTTACCCTAACCCCCGTCAACGTTTATGACCAAACTACAGACCAAACTGTACCACACCATACTTTGCACAGAACGGACTAATGCTCTGTACTGTTCTAACTAATGTACTGTTCTAAATAGACTGTAAGCTCCGATGTGCATGACTTTGACGGATAGGGACTGTCTCTTGTATGTTGGCTACCTCTTGTAGGTTAGCTGTGCAGCGCTGTGTGCGTGGCGCTTTATAAGTGCTAAATAGTAGTAGTAGTAGACTGCTCTGGACTAGATTACATCTTTTGCATTATAGTGAACATTTCAAGAGTTTGATAATAGCCAAACAAGTGCCCCTGCTAGTTTTTCGTGGTGTTTCTCATGGGTCCTGTTTATCACCACTATTTTTTAATCTGTTTTTGCGGCCACAAAGAGAAGTAATGAGGTTAGGACTGAGAGGATGTGGATAATGTTCCATTGTTCGTCCCTTTGGGTGGTGATGAATGCTGGGCTGACCACCATTGCTGAGTGGCTGGTGAATAATCATTTAGTTCCTAATGTTCAGAAAACAGAAATATTGGTGGTGGGGGAGAGAATATGAAATTTGATAAGAAGCATGTAATGTTACAGTAGGGGAATGTTGGGGCATTGAAAGAAGTAAGAGATCAGTGATCTTTGGGGAGACTCAGGTGACTCGCATCATTGGTACGTTGTACGGAAAACTGCAGACAACATGGAAGCTGCATCCTCACTTGTAGCCAGATCTGCTCAGGCTGCTGATGCAGTTGTCGGAGCTTCCATTATTAGATTGCTGCAATGGTCTCTACTTGAGCCTACTAGGGTGCTTATTTCACAGGATAAAAGTAACCCAAAATGCAGCCACTTGACAGACTTTTAAACAACCTAGAAGAGCTTCAGAATCTCGCTGGTTGATATTTTACACTGGTTGTCAATTTGGGTGAGGATCAGGTTGAAAATGGTGTACATAGCCTTCAGAATCTTATGAAGTAAGGGCCCTGAGTAGTTAGCCAGAAAACTGATGTGGTTATGTACCTGGTAGGCATATGTGATCGAGCCCATGGGCACTGATGGAGGTGCCTCAAGTCAAGCAGCTCTGATTGTCAAAGCTTAGATCTAGGGCTTTTCCAGTTGCTATTCCAGAATTATGGAAGAAATTACCAGAGGTATTACATAAGAAGCTAAACAATAAGCAGTTTCAAAAAAATTTCAAAACATTTTTTCCCTTAAGTTGGGGGTCCACTGCTCTTAGGGGAAGTATAACTATGGAAGGGAATAGTGAGAGATTGTAAAGTTATTTTATTCTGTAATTTTAATGTAGTTTTGAATTGTGGCACACAACTATGATAACTTCCTTTGGAAGACTGTAGGTGGTATATAAGAATTTTAAATAAACACGTACATGCATGACTATTTCTTGAATCAGGGAATCTTTATTGGAGCTTGCATGTGTTCTTTCTCTTCATATCACACACAGCAGTCAGACTCAATACACATATTAAGCCTCCTTGTAAATAGTTCTTAAACCTCCGCAAGGAGTATGTTGCTTGCTAATCACTTATACGTTGATCCTTTTTGTTACAATGTACTCAGTTGAAATATACTGTCTGTTATGTTCCTTGTAAACAGTCTTGATTTGTAGAAAATCGGTATATAAAAACTGTTAAATAAATAAGTTCCCTTGATTTGGGACATTGGGGATATGCACAAGACCAAATGGTTCATTTTTTGTTTGTTTGCTCATTTTTATCAAGTTGTTGACATCTTTTGGTTCATTTCACACATTTGTTTCAATAAAAAAATGTTTAAAGAGCATTAAAACTTTTTAGCATGTGCTAATCTGTACTATGTTAGCGCAAGATAGGATGCAGAAGATAGCATGGAGACCTGCGCTATGGGGGATGTGTCCAGCAAGGAGACGCACCAGAACGCAGGAAACAGCAAGCGCGCTTAATGCACGTGCACTCACCAGAACCCATTGAGGAGGCAGTGAGTGCGTGCAGATATGCCAATGATGCCCACACTAACTAGGATGTGCCATCACTGCCCATATTACACACCTAATCTGCCCAGTCACCACCTCTTTATGTATAAACAGCATTTTTTACCATGCTAACAGTCAATGCAGCGTGATTAGTGTGTGATAAACCTCTTGCTGTTAGCGGACTTTAGTAAACATGCCCCTAAAAGTTTAAGGCACAACATAAATAATGAACCAATGTACCAATGGTACCAAACGGGAAATCCATGGTAGATCCAAACAAAAACTGCCAGTTTCCATCCTCCCAGGGCCAGAATTAAGGGGTGGTAACCAGGGGGCCCCAAGCCTCTTTCAGTCTGAAGATACGATAGCCTAAGGCGGGCTTTGGGGCCCCCTCCCCCAGCTTCTTCTCTGGACCCCTGCAGGTCTAATACTAGCCCTGCTTCTTCCCCAGATTTACTGAGGTAAAATTTTGACCAGCTTCCCTTCTCATATCTGAAGAAATCCGGAAAATTTAGTCAGACTGGAACAGAGCTGATATTTTCGACCTCCGATTTTCTGTACATCTCTACATTTTACAAAATAGTTAGAGTTTTATTTATTTGAAATATTTCTATCCCACCAACAGCTACTGACATATGGAAAATATTCATAAATATAAAATCCACCAACACAGATATAGAAAATATATTAACAACAATAAATAAAATGCTAACAAAACATAAGAAATAAAAATAAAGCGATGTTTAGAATTATCAACAAGTGGCATTTCTGTTAAAGATAGATTGTCATCATTGGCAAAAAATGAGTGGGAACTGCTGATGTTTGGTACAGCCGCAAAAGCACACAAACAACCTGATTGGCCCATTTAGCTAATCCAGTTCTTGGTGAACTACAGTGCAGCCTACTTTATTTCAGTCTGCAAAGTTTTGCTGCAGCACCCAAGCTATAAACAAATATTAGCTCTGAATTCTTAAATTTATTTTAAGATCATTTCTAAAAAGCTTTCAAAGGACTACAATAATGAAATTGGTAACAACATCTGATGATTTATCACTCAGATATTTTACAATATACTAAGGGGTATGTTTACTAAGCAGCTGTAGCGGCCACCGTGCGGTATTGGGGCTGTGGCCTCATTGAATTTAATGGGGCAGCGGCTCCAATACCGCATTTCAGCCGCTACCGCTGCTTAGTAAACATACCCCTAAGATTTCGATAGCTAATACATTACCGGTTGTGATGAGAAACCCTTGACAGCTCTCTTATGATTTCATGATGTGGCACCATCAGGTTTTGTTAAACGTTCATTTCAAAGGACCAGATCCCCAATAAAATATAACTACTTCTTTGAGTAAACTAACATTTTAGAGTCGAAGCACAGAAAAAATGTGTATGGTTTTTATACGATACCTGGTACTTCCTTCCTCATAATAATAACAAAGAAAAATGTGATCCAATGGAAATATTCCAGAATAATGGTGAAAAAAGAGTGATGATTAGATCATCATGAAGAACAAAGTAATCAGCAGGGGGGCGGGGGAGGAAGGAGAGAGGAGAGAGGGAGCTTAGCCTTCCAGATTTTCTTCCACATTTTTCTGCTGTGGGGAACAGAGACAGATATTTGTATAACTGTTGCTGCAAACAGCAAGACTAGACAAGTTCATTAAATAATCATGTTCATAAAGCTTGTGTGTGTCTCTGCTTTCCATTTTTAAACCGTTCCCAAAATAAGCTGATTATCTTGGAAGTTAGTGCACACCATAGCAAATCCGAAGAGTTTCCATCTCGGGAATTCAAATATCTCTCTGTCAATACTCGCTGTGTGCCTTAGGCACATTACCTTACTTGCCTGACCCTCACTTTATCCAGTTCTAATTGTATAATAATTGCAACATGCTTCAACTCTTTGAACACTGACCTGCCAATTAGCATGCGGGATAGGTGCTAGCATGCTTGACCGTGGTAATGACAGCTAAAGCTTTATTCATGTCAGTGTCTGTTGGAATGGAAATCTCTCTATGAATGCTAATTATAGTTAACTCCTTAGAAAAGGCTTGTTTATTACCATCCATTTTTTTTCCTACATATTTTTCCTGATTTTCAGGTGGGGGTTTTTTCAGTTCATTTCTCACATTCACTAACTTGATTTAACATGCACTAAATAATGAATGAAAGCAGACTAAGTTGGTTAGTGTGATTAAAGCAGTTTAGCACACACTATGGGGCGTGTTTACTAAACTGTGCTAACGGCTAGTGTGGGATTTACCACATGGTAATCATGCCGTGCTCTGCTAAGCACTTAGTGAATGATGGGACGGTGTCTGGTGGGTTGGGGTGGAGGGCGGACGTTGATGGCATATCACAATCGGCGCAGGTGTCATTGGTGCATGCTAACTGTGGTACAGTTACCTCCTCCCCAGTGGGTGCTGATAAGAGTACTGTCATTAAGTGAGCTTGTGGTTTAACGTATTGAGGTGTATCTCCCCACAGTAACTGCAGGGGGATGCTGGGCATGCCCTCCAACAATTAGCATGGATCTTTGACACCTCCCACGCTAACCTTTGGAGCTGCAGTGGCTCATTTTAGTAAACATGCCCTACATCTTTTAAGGCACAATAACAAAGCAAATGGGCACAAAGCAATGCATGCCCCTACTACAAATACTAGAATTGGTTTATTGATTAAATATGACCTTGAAATCCCCTTTTTTGATGGGAATACCTTCTCTCACATTTTATGGTGATTATAGCTTTATGGGTTTAAAAAAGGATTGGACAAGTTCCTGGAGGAAAGGTCCATAAACCATTATTAAAAGGGACCCAGGATATCACTGCTTGACCCAAAACAAGCTTTGAGGAACCTGTGTCTTTTGGGGAGGCTGCTAGGTACTTATGAGCTAGATTGGCCACTGTTGGAAACAGGATACTGAGCTTGATGGACCTTGGTCTGACCCAGTATGGCATATCTTATGTTCTTAAGAAGCTGATAAAAATTCAGATTTTCATCAGTTAATGCTTTTAAAGAAAACAGCTGTTGCATGAAAGATCAGAGGTGGATCCACTGCAGTCTGGTGTGGATGTGGATCCCTCTGAAAATGCAAAGTGAATCATAGGATATGCATAGTAAGTTTTATGGTTTACATCTAATTTCTCCTAAATCCCCGGAGGAAGAACTCAATATATTTTAACAGCAGATCTTGGATGAGGGGTAATCTGTGTTGTCCTTCATAATTAAAGCTGGATGATTCGAATTCAATGCCACATAGTTCAGAGATGACTAATGTGACTAGCTGTCCTACTGTGTCTGAAAGTATTTCTTAAATACGTAGTACATTTTTAATGCAAATTGAGTCTAAATCTCATGATCCAATCATGTGAATACTTTCATCCATTTAAACAACATCTCCTTGGATTCTGAGGGCAGCCATTTTCCTTTGATTTCATTATGTGCTATTATGTTTTTTTTTAGCTGACATCCAATGAAATTCACTAGAGGAACCTCACCATTCTCCCAATTCATTTACCTTTCTCATGCTAAGTCACCTCTCCCCAGCCTCATCCCATCACCACTGTCCCAAACATTTAACCCTCTTTCTCCACTGCTTAGCCCCAACACAAACCAGAACCTAGCAACCTGTCTCTTAATCCCTATTCATCTATACAGCCACTTTCTCTCTCAGATCCCTTCATCCCAAACGGTCACTGTCTCTCTCTCTCATTCCCCCCTCATCCCCAGTAATCACTCTCTCAATTTCTGTTCATCCCCAGCAGCCCCCCCCCCCCTCTTTCCCTCCTTATTCCCAGCAGTCACTCTCTCAATTCCTAGTCATCCACAACAGTCCCTCTCTCCTCTCTCTTTCATTCCACCGTTCCTGTTCCCAGCAGTCAATCACTCTCTGTCAACCATCTACCCCTCCAATAGTTTAGGAGGCAGCATCGACAGTGGTGCCCCTCCTTTGGGGCCATGCCAGTGATGGTTTGTCCTCACATCTTCCTCCTCCCTTCAACTGTACTGTAGCTGACATCCCTCCTTGACTCCTGCGCCTTATGACCTAAAGGTTGCTAACGTTCCCTGTGACTCTTCCTCCTTTTTGGCCTCGGAGTCACTGGCATTTCCTGCCAGCTTTTCTTCCCTTCAGCCATGTGGTCACTGCAACATGCCATCTATGACTGCAAAGGAAATGTTTCCTCAACAGGGTAAACAATCATATTATATGCAGTATACGGATATTTCGGTGCAGTATTGGTGTCAGTAAGGACTGCAAGCACAAGCCACGATAGCCTAGTAACTGAAATTATGCATATAGACTAATATAAGCAACTATGTTCAGTGGGAATACATCAAGAGGTCTGAGATATTTAATAACCCGAGACCAAACTTTTTCTTCAACATCATCTTAATCTAACTTTATAAAGTTTTCCTATAGGATTAGATGGCTACTTAATATCTTTTTTTTTTAAATTTATATATTTTGCATTTTACACCATCACAGCAGAACAAACATAAAAGTTAGCAAGAACAAAACTCAAATAAAAAAGGAAATAAACATTCCAACAATAAACAACTCATAGAAACCTCCCCACCAACCCCTCCCGACACCTTGCAAGCCCAAACATCCCCCTACCTCAGTTTGCATCAACATTCGCATATCGATCTAGAGCTGACCATTTGCTCAATTTTATCATATTACCCCTAGGAGAAGAAAAGTAGCCCTGTGCCTTTTCATATCTGCTGTATAGCCACACTAGGTTCCACCAGTGCTGCCAGCTAAATTTTTCAGGATCTTTCCACCTCATTAGGATTACTTTTATGGCAATCACAAGCATGAAGTTTAATACAAAAAAATGTTCTTTTGCCAACATGGGGATATCTGCCTTGGCTCTCAGAACCACTATCCGCCAAGACAGAGGAAACGAAAAACTTAAGACATGCTGTTTCTTCCTCCAAACATGAGTCCAAAACTCCTGAATGTGAGGGCAATCCAGTAACATGTGCCTCAAAGTACCGATCCCCTTCTGGCAGGCCAAGCAACACTGGGTCCCATCCTTGTTCCATTTGGCCAGCCTGACCGGGGTAATAAAAGCCCTATGTGCAAAAAAGAACATTAACTGTGTAAGAGCAGCCGATCTTGAAGTCCGCACTACAGGACCCCATAGGGAGTTCCAGGATTCTTGAGACAGGCTGAGACCAAGTTCCTCTCCCATATCTTTCTCAACCCCTTAGTCTGACTCGGCATACTATTTCTGAAATATGCGTACATAATCGATATTCGACCCTTCATAGGAATCAAATCCTCAATGATCTTCTCCAACCCACAAGTGTCCAAGAGCGACCTTGGGTTCTTAACCTGTTGTCCTACACAATGCTTAAGCTGGAGCCACTGATAATAACATGCAGCTGACAGATTATATTCACTTTGCAGGGTTTGAAATGACTTCCACTTATCCTCCACAAACAACTGACCCACTTTCCAAATGTTACATCTTTGCCAGCATCTCCAAGCAAAGGGCAAACTGTTTATTTTGAAAGCGGGGTTATTCCAGATGGGCATTCTTCGAGACATGGGGTTGTCACTTTCTATGCAAGGCAAAAGGCTCTGGAACGCCCTTTGTGTAGAGGAGACTATCCGTCCCACCCTAGAGACTGCCGGCCACTTCATACCCATAATTATCTTGACCAGGCACGGAGAGACCAGACTTTCCTCTACCTCCAACCACACAGGTTTTTGCAAAAGCATAGAGTCTGCAGCCCATAATGCTCCTTGACTTAGTAAGGCCGCCAGATGGTACCAATAAAAATCAGGGAAATGAACACCTCCATCTTCTTTACAGGATTTCAACTTCTTCAAAGTTATCCTGGGTGTTTTCCCATTCCATAGAAAGTTGCACAAAATCTGCTCAATTCCTTTGTATAGAGATACAGGAAACAAAATGGGAATCATTCCCAAAATATAATTTAATTTTGGCATCAGAACCATCTTAATTGATTCTAATCGACCCCACCATGTAAGGTGCAAGGGGGACCATTTTAATGTAAAAGAGTGCGCAATCTCTTATCTTCTCACTGTTTACACATATGGTTTCATCTAACGGAGCCCCATAATGTACTCCTAAGTATTTTATTGCCGAGGGCTCCCATAAGAATGAAAACTGGCGCACCATAGCACTGTTGCCATATTTGTTGAGAGGAAATGCTACCGATTTCGTCCAGTTAACTTTATACCTGGAGAAACAAGAGTATCTTTCTATTTGATTCATTAAAGGAGAAAGTGAATCTGGGCAAAGAAAAAATAACAGATCATCCGCATAAGCGGATACTTTAACATGTAGATCCGCAATTTCTATTCCCTTGATCTTTGCTGTTTGTCGTATCAATAACAGAAGCGGTTCTAACGCAACGTTAAATAACAGGGGGGACATTGGACAACCTTGCCGCATACCTCTATGTAAGGAAAAGGGCTGAGACAACTCTCTATTGGCCAGGATCTTAGCCATAGGACTAGAGTAGGGAGGAGGGAGGGAGTGGCTCAGTGGTTGGGACAGGTTACCTCAGGCTGGAGGGCCAGGGCTTCAATTCCCACATGGGGACAAGTAACCTCAGGCCAGAGGGACTGGGGTCTCTAGTCCCATGGCCACTCCTTGTGGTCTTGGGCAAGCCACTTAACCCTCCATTGCCTCAGGTACACTTAGATTGTGAGCCCTGCGGGGAGAAGGGAATAAAAAGTACCTGTTAGTATACATGTAAACCGCTCTGATGCGTAAGTAAAGGGCGGTATATCAAATGCCTAAACCATAAACCATAAACCATAGAGTATAACACCTGGATCATATTAATAAACTGATTAGGAAAACCAAACCACTCCAGGACAGAAAACAAAAAAGGCCATTCCAGCCTGTCAAAAACCTTTTTTGGCATCCAGCGAAAGACCAATATATGGGGAGTCAAGGCGATCTGCAATATCCAACAGATTACAAAGCAGATGAGCA
This sequence comes from Ichthyophis bannanicus, assembly GCA_033557465.1. Classification (NCBI taxonomy): domain Eukaryota; kingdom Metazoa; phylum Chordata; class Amphibia; order Gymnophiona; family Ichthyophiidae; genus Ichthyophis; species Ichthyophis bannanicus. The sequence continues at coordinate 233,892,229 of CM066043.1, read as the reverse complement.
CTGTCAGCTGTAGATCTTCCTGTGACAAATCCACATTGATCTGGATGAATCAGCTGATGCAGAATCTTCTTGAGCCGATTGGCCAAAATAGAGGAGTAAATCTTGTAATCAGCATTTAAAAGGGAAATAGGTCTATAGCTGCCCACTTGCTGCAGATCTTTCCCGGGTTTACCTTTGACAACTATAGTAGCCTCTGCAAAGGCCCCGGTGCTACTCACTTCCTATTGAAGATGCTGATAATAAGTCAACAGGTATGGGCACAGCTCCTTTTCGAACATCTGAAAGAACTCTAATGGAATTCCATCAGGGCCTGCTGCTTTCCCATTTTCCATACCAGAAAGAGCTGCCTTCAGGTCCTCAGAATTTATATCCTTACAAAGAGGTGCCAATTGATCAGGGCTCAGCTTGGGATGGTCAATCTGTTCCAGAAAGCTCCTCAAAGCAGGCTCCTCACAGGCTACTTCAGAAGTATACAACCACGTATAGAATTTACAGAAGGCCTCCGAGATTTCCTTGTCTTTGTACAAAGGACCAGTCTGCTCATCTTTTATCAACACTATATGAGATTTATCACTTTGCGGTCTCAACTTAGTAGCTAACAAATTACCCGCCTTGTTTACCTCTGTATAATAGCGAGCTTGTTGAGCAAACACATCTTGCTCCACTTCCTTACTAAGAGCTGAGTTGTATGAATATCTTACTTTTTGCAGGTGCACTAGTACCTTCGCATTAAATTGCCTTTGTAAGATTCGCTCTCCCACCCTTATCTGTTGATCAAGAGCCTTCAGCTTACTTCTGGCTGCTCTTTTTGCTGCAATAGAATAGCTGGTTATCTTCACTCTCATTGAAGCCTTAAATGCTTCCCACCAGGCCCAGATAGATGTATCTCCTACTGCGTTAGTCTCAAAATAATATTTAATGGCCTGCTGTAGATACTCCTTGAAGGGCTCTTCTGCTAGCAGGTATCTTGGAAAGAACCAGATATCATTAGTAGAGTGTTTCTCTTTAAACTCAAAACCAAGCATTATCGCTGCATGATCTGATACATACGTACTGAGGATACCAGAAGAGCTAACTTCTTTAACCAATGAACGAGACACAAGAAAAAAAATCTATTCTCGAATGAGATCCATGTGGATGCGAGAAAAAAGTATAATCTGCTTCGGCTGGATGTTGCACTCTCCATGTGTCCACCAAGCCAAGGTTCTCCATAATAGAGATCAACACCTCCAAGGCTTTCTCTCTCCTATTTGGCCTACTTTATTTTATTTATCTATTTAGCTGTATTTATATCCCACTTTTCACCGGGTCAAAGCAGCCAATTGGGGGATGCCATTTAACACGAGGGGATATGAGACACATACACTAATACTTACAGGGAACATGAGCAGTGGAGGGTTAAGTGGCTTGCCCAAGCCCTCAAGGAGTGCCTATAGGACTAGAAATCCCAGTCCCTCCAGCATGAGATTGCTGTCCCCAGGTGGGACTTGAACCCCTGGCCCTCCGGCCTGAAGTACCTTGTCCTAACCACTAGACCACTCCTCCCTCCGAGTGGGTTTACGATCAAGCCTACTGGGTTTACGATCAAGCCTACTGGGTTTACGATCAATTAATGGGTCTAACACCATGTTGAAGTCACCACCTATTACAATGGGGTAAACAGAAAATTCCTGAATTACATCTGCCAGAGAATGAAAAAATTTGGGACTGCCACAGTTAGGCGCATACACGTTAAAAAATACCATCTGATGACCTTCTAAGGATAAATGTATACCGGCCCATCTGCCTTCCAAATCGGCTCTAGTCGATAGAACCTGAATTTTAAGAGATTTGCATACCAATATTACAACCCCGTTCCTTTTCCCACAAGCAGGGGCATGAGACACTACACAATATTTGCCCAGCCCTAGCTTTAACGTCTCCTTAGTAGATAAGTGGGACTCTTGGAGCAATATTATATCAGCCTTTTGCTTTTGGCAATACAGTAATATTTTCTTTCACTTAATAGGGTGGTTTAGGCCCTTAACATTCAGGGACAATAGTTTAACAGGGTTCATACTTGATTAAAAACTTAAGTATCACGACGCATCTTTTGGACTGCTCAAACGCTTCCTGACAGTGACTGCAAACTCTATCGGGCTCGAACTGATAAGACTTGCAAGGTGTCAACCACGCCCCCATATGGAGGAAAAATAAACTGGGTGAACCAACGTACATTACAAAATGGCCCCCGTGCATCCCCAAAGCACTCCCGAACTACAGGAGAGAGAAAAAAACACCCCCGAAAAACCCTGTCTATATAAACATCTTGCGCTCCTATCTCTCTACATTAGAATGCCACATACAAAACCCTAGTATCCCCCTCCCACTGTGTAAGAAAAACGGAGAAATGTGGAGAAGAGAAAGGAAAGCGTCCCTGCCCACACCACATACAATTTTAATACCCACAAGCATTAACTTAGAAACACACCGTCCTCCATACACGGGACAGCCCACCTTTTAGAGACTAAAAGAAAAACATTTCACATTGCAATTCTTCGTCTACATACTCCTAGTCCTACAGACTTTAACCCCACATACCAGATCCACTGAACAATAAATATACATTCCCCTCCCCACAGAAGTAAACAAATTTAAATACAATGACCGACTGTCACTGGTAACCCAATGGCAATCGTCTTGGGGAAAGTGAGGGCAAAATCCCCAGCAGCTCCGCTTATCATTCCAGCTACAAAATCTTCATCTCGGTAAAGATCAGTTACTGCATTTTTAGAGCCTCTTGCTCTTCGACGAACCGAGCTGCTAGAGCAGGATCCTCAAATGTTTTGGTATGATTATTCAGAGTCATTTTGAACCGGGCTGGGTAGAAGAGTCCATACCGGGCCTGCAGATGCTGGAGCCGGGGCCACAACGCTAGGAATTGCTTTCTTCTTTCAACTGTTGCCCTGCAGAAGTCAGGGAAGAAGGAAATATTATGTCCCTCAAAGGTAATTGACAATTGGGACCTTGCAGCTGCCAAGATCTGCACAGCCTGTTGATATCTTAAAAGGCAAAAAATTATCAGCCTCGGTCTCCATGAGTGCAAATTCGGTTGAGCAGGAATCCTGTGCACTCTTTCGATTTCAATCGGCTCCGACATTTTCAGCCATAGCAACGTAGGCAAAGCTTTCTCAAGAAAGGGAATCATGTCCGACCCTTCAGCACCCTCCAGAACACCTACAACTCTAATATTATTTCTTCTACTTCTGTTGCCCAGATCCTCCAAGTTCAGCTCCAGGCGCTCTATCCTCTTCAGAGCCTTATCGACACGTGTAAACTTCTCTTCATGCACAGCAACTGTCGTGCCAATGTTATCCAATCAATTGGTAAGCCCCTCCATTTGTGATCTTATATCATGGATTTCAGCTTGCACCTGCACCAGCGCGTCCCCATTCGCCACAACTAAATCCTTTACTGACCTGATTTCGCCCAGGAGCTCTCTTATCATCTCCTGAGACTCCCAAGGCACAGCCATCTTGTGGGGAGAAAGAGGGTCGGACTTTACCCTTTTGGTGCCCAAATTAACGCTTGACGTGAACTCTAACTTCGTAGGCTTTCCACTAGACATAGCTCCCTCTTCCAAAGATATTTGAGGAAGGGTTTGGAGTAAAATGAAACACTAAGATACAGGGTAATTCTCAGGATTCTTGCCAGGGATTGCTAGAGCAAAGCTCTTAAACAGCCATCTTGCACCCTCTCAGGCTCTGCCCCCCGGCTACTTAATATCTTTTATATGAGATGATAGAAATCATTGTTATCTTTATTGAGTTTTATCTGTACAGTACTGGGAGATTGGAAATAAAGAATACCTAATTAAGTAAGCAAATATTATAATCAATAAATAAACAGATACAAAGGCTGCTAAGTTCCTTTAGAGCAGGCATGTCCAACTTCAAACAGGTCGTGATCTACTTTTTCCAGCCAAAAGTGCCGGTAATCTACCATCATGAAAATTAAGTTTCAAATTAGTTTCAAATGAAATTTTAACCCAATAAAGTTGGAGGATCCCCCCCCCACCCATTTTCAATGAACCTTCTGTCATTTACTTGGATGTGATCAGCTGTTAAGCAAATTAAGCAAAAACAAAAAACAGAGAGACGAAGATCCAGTAAGAACTGCAAGGGGAAATGGAAAGTACATTTTTTCTTAAAGTTTTATTGAGTAATAACTTTCAATAACTTTCTTTAACTTTTATTGAGTAATTTATGTTAAATTTATGTTGAGTATTGATCCAGGCTGATCTTGCACAATCTTTAATATTTCATTCTTGCTCATTAGTGAGACGTCTGAGCCTGCATTTCATCCCCAGCTTTTTGAAGTTGGGTGAATATTGCGCGAGGGCCAGTCTCAGGGAATCCTGGAGATGTTCATCTGTCATGTTGGAACGTTGTGTGCTCTTTGTCATTTTCAGATGGGAAAACGCAGATTCACACAAATAAATTGAACCAAAACAGGAGTGTACAGCTTCACTGCATCTTCTCAAGTTGGGAAATTTGTCTCTAGGCACTAGCTTCCAAAAAGATTCTTGCTCAGCACAGGTCTTGAGAAAAATGTCATTTTTAAGGATTAATATTTCGTTTTCAAGAGATGGCTTGTTCAATGAGTAATTTTTACTGATAGCAGCTGCAGTTTCTTTAATGTCCACATCTACTTTGAATGGGTATGACAAGTACTCCACAACTGTTCCAATTTTCTGGAAGTCACAGTATCTATTTTCGAATTCCTGGATAACAGAACAGATTTCTCGTTATGAAAAACAAAATTTGGATATTGTCCCAGATGGTCCTGCATATTAGGAAAATGATCAAAAGTGTTGTTTGCAAGGTCAGTCATCATTAGTTCAAATTTGCTCTTGTAGGATGAAACTGCACTCATCATCTCGCCAATGCATTTGTTTTTAACCTCGTAGTTCAAGGTTCATATCCCTTAGTTCGCCTGTAAAGTCAGCGAGAAATGCCAGATCACATAACCACTCCTCATCTTCCAACTCTGCTTGGTCATCTCCCCTCTCCTTCAAAAAACCTCTTATTTCATTCAGCAAATCACGAAATCTTTGCAGAAATTTGTGCCTACTTAGCCACCTTACATCTGTGTGCAAAATGATTTCCACTGCCCCTTCATCAAGAGTAAGATTGAAAAACCGTCTTTGAAGTGATCTTCCACGAACTGAATTTACAATTTTGAAAGTGATGTCCATGACAGTCTTTGTATTGAGTCTCTTGCTTGCCAAACTTGCTGGTGAATGATGCAGTGGTAAGAAAGGAAATCTGGGACGTCGTCACGCTGTCTACAGAGGGCTATGAAACCGTTAACCTCACCTGTCATTGCTCTTGCTCCATCTGTAGTGATGGAAACAAGTCTATGCAATGGAAGATTACACTTTCTCACAAAAGAATGGAAAGAACTGAATATTTCCTGACTGGTAGTTCTCCCTTTTAAAGAAATCATTCCAAGTAGTTCTTCTTTAACACTGAAGTCTTCAAAAACCATTCAGAAAAAGACTAGTAACTGGGCTATGTCTCTTACGTCTGTAGATTCATCCAGTTGGAGTGAGAAAGCAACACAATTTGAAACATCCTCCAACAATTCTTCAGTTGTGTCTCCACACATCTTTTCTATTCGCCGCAAGATGGTGTTTCTTGACAATTGTACATCTTGAATAACAGCTATGATCTCTTTCTTATATTTAAATCCTTCAAAAAGATTGTCAGCTGTTTCAAGAAAACAATATTTTACAAATTCCCCTTTAGTGAAAGGTTTACATTTTTTTGCAATCAGGTTGCTGACCTTGAAGGATGTTATGGTTGCATTGACCGATTGTGACCTTGGCTTCGCCATCAACTGTTGCTGCGTAGCCAATTTCGATTTAAGTTCCTTGAGCTTCAGTTTAAAAATTTCACTTTTGGGTGGAAAATCAGCATCAAACTTATTGCTATGCAGAGCCTTATGATGATGTTCGATTACCCTTTTTGGGCAAGGATACTGGGGCATTACAAATTAGACAACACTTGTCTTTCACATTCATCATGAAAGTGGTAGGTTTTGCTCTTCTTTGGAACACTCATCTTCGTTATACTGGGGTGGCTGGATGTAATCTGGCTGAATCTGGTCCAAAACTGTCACTGTCCCAAAGTATTAAAGATCATCCAGAGGTCTGAAGACCTCTGGATGATGTGCAATACAAGGACTGGAGATGCCAAAACCACACATGCAGTTCTAAAAATAAAAATAAGAATTTATCATACTGGCACAAATAATCAAATACCACCAAACAATCATCAAAAAAACTCAAACACCTGTCCAGCAAACCAGATAAAATCAAATACTGCCAAACAAGTTCAAATACCATCACACGCGATTTAATAAATTCTGCACACAGTGTAGAATCAACGCAAAAGCAAGGCAAAATAAAATTGCAGTGTAGAAGCAACGCAAATGCTAGGCAAAATAAAATTGCAGAGGCAAGCAAAAGTCATAGTGGTTTGAACCAATTTGAAGGCAAGGCATAGGCAAGTTAGAACAAAATTCGAAAAGCCCGCCAAAATCACCAAATTCTTGACACACTGTTGTGTCTGCCCGAAAACGTTTAATGAAAGCAAACTATAAAGCGACCAATGACCAGCACACGACACAACTAATATGGTAAGTGTATTCAGGTAAAGCCCGGGCGAATGGATATCGCCCGGTATATAACACACTTATAAGGGGTGTTGGGGCAGGGGCAGGAATGTGTGATTCTGAGAGACAGGAGACCAGGTATGATGCCAGGCTTGTGGCATCTCGACGCGGGGCACAGGCGGTGGCCCCCTGGGGTACCCACAATCTATTGGCACAAAAACAACAAGCGCCCCCAATACACCCACAGGCAAGATTCCTGCAGGCAAAGGATCAGCAGCGGCGGCAAGCCCTCGGCAGACTACCTGCCGGCACGAGCTCTCTCCTAGCGACGGGACGAGCTGCTGGAGAGATGGAGCCAAGTGGAGCTGGCGATCTACCTCTGACCCCACCGCAATATACAGGTAGATCGCAATCTACCTGTTGGGCATGCCTGCTTTAGAGGATTAGAGATAAGGATCAGGGAAAGAAAATGCAAAAATTCCTTGCAAGCATCAGAGTATTTGCAGGAATCAGTTTTTCCTTGTAATAACAAAACAGTCTTAAAATGGGCCTGCACCTTAATGTAAAGAAAACAAAGATCATGACAACTGGCAAAATCAATAAGTTCATCGTTGAAGGAGAAGAAATTGAAATTGTGGACAACTTTAACTTACTTGGATCAACTATCAATAAAGCAGCAACAAGCAGTCAAGAAATCCGACCACGCATTGCTCTTGGCAGAATGGCTATGAAAGACCTAGACAAAATTCTCAAGAGCAGAGATTTCTCTCTCCATACAAAGATTTGACTCGTTCAAGCCATGGTATTTTCAATAACGTCATATAGATGCAAAAGCTGGACAGTGAAAAAGATAGGAAGAAAATTGATGCCTTTGAATTATAGTGCTGGCGACAAATACTGCATATTCCATGGACTGCCTGAAGAACCAACCAGTCAGTACTAGAGGAGATCAAACCTAAGCTTTCTTTTGAAGCTCAGATGACAAGACTTTGACTTTCATACTTTGGACACATCATGCAACGAGAGAGATCATTAAAGACATCATGTTTGGCAAGATAGATCAACGCAAAAGAGGAAGGCCAGCAATGAGATGGATCGATACAATAACAGCAGTTACGGGTACCAGTATGTCAACGATGAGCTCCCTGACTGAAGACCAAACACAATTTAAGACAAGTATCCATAGGGTTGCCATGAATCTACACCATTTTCCAAAAATTCTAGGTGGTCAAAAATAAAAACATCAATAAATCCAGTTGTAAAGAAAATGTCTTATGGAGAAATAGCCTAATGGTTAACACAGCAGGCTAAGAACCAGTGAAGCCAAGTTTCAGTTTCCGCTGAAACTCCCTATGGGCAAGTCACTTAACCCTTGATTGCCTCAGGACCAAACTGATTGTAAACCTTCTGGGAATACGAAAAGTATGCAGAGGCATGTTTACTAAACCACGTTAGCTGTTAGCATAGCAGATAGCGCTTGCCTAGCATGCTGTGTTAACTGCTAATGTGGGGCAAATGCAGATAATACAATGATTTTCTGCACTATCTGCAGACCACGCATTAGCTGTATGTATGGATAGAGAGCGGGCATGTCCGCAGTGACTGAAGTGTCAACAATGTAAATTAAACATAACTGGGGTGACATAATGATACTTTTGGCCCTTTGAATCACTTTTGCTGCCATATTTTGTAGAAGATGCAATCGTTTTACACCGAATCATGGAAGATCATGAGAGACAGAATTGCAATAGTCTATCGTAGTTGTTACCAGTGCATGCATAAGGATGCTTAGGTGCATAGGGAAAGGAACGGCCAGCAGGAAGAAGGATATGATAGTGCTTCTGTATAAGTCTTTGGTGAGACTTAATTTAGCATATTGTGTGCAGTTTTGGAGACCACACCTTCAAAAGGACAAACAGGATGGAATCAGTGTAGAGGGTGACTACCAAATTGGTCAGTGGGCTTCTTTATCAGGCTTATGGGGACAGACTTAAAGATCTCAATGTATACTGTATACCTTGGAATAAATATGAGAGAGGGGAGATATGATAGAGACATTAAATACCTCCATGACATAAATGCACAGGAGGAGAGCCTCTTTCAATTGAAAGAAAGCTCTGCAATGAGGGGGCATAGGATGAAGGTGAAAGGAGATAGACGTACAGAAATATTTCTTTATGGAAAGAGTGCTAGATGTGTGAAAGTCTCCCAGTGGAGGTAGTAGAGACATGGAGCCCAATTCCGAAAGGGGGACAGCCCCGTGCAAGACAAGCCTGTTAGAACCCGATTCTGTACCATGAGAACAAAATGTTCCTGCAGCACACAGAATCAGGCCAGAGGATGGTCTGGCATGCCCCTGCATGCCTGTAAAGATGTCCTCCCAAAGGCACCCCTGGCTGCTGCAAATCAGACCCCCCTCTTCCCTGCTGCCCGACCATGGCTGGTTAGCCAAGGCCTGGATCGGGCGGCGGGGACCCTCTGCACCCGGCCCCAGCCCCGGGGGGATCCCCGGCCCCATTCATCCCACCAGTGCCAATTATTACACCTTTGAGGTGGAATAATCACCACATCCCTTCTGACCTCGCAGGACGTATAGGGCCATGATCTCAAATAACTGTGTACGCCCTACCAGCTCGGTCCACCTCCGCTCCACCCAGACCATGCCCCCCTCCCAGCTCTCCCTGTCCTGCAGCTCTAGCCATGCAGGGACAGCAGGAGGGGGAATAGGGGCAGGATGGCCGGTGGGACGTGCAGCTCCGCAGGACCCATCTCAGAATCGGCCCAAAGACTGTATCTGAATTCAAGAAAGCATGGTACAAACACAGGAGAACACTGAAAGGAAAAAAGTGACTGTACAGCTTATTAGTTGATATGGAAGGGCAGATTGGATGGGCCATATGGTCTATCTGCCATCAAATTTTATGTTTCTATGTTATTGCTCCAAATAAAGTTGACGAAAATTAATCTACCATGAGTTACAAAATTCAGACTGCACTGCTGTAGATCAGCCCCTGTAAAGTTAGTTTAACATCTAATCTCACTCCCAGACTTTTCACCACATCCACTGGATTCATTTCCGTACCTGTAAGAGTAGGTTTCACTGCCAAAGGCCTCCTCTTACAGCTAAACCAAATAGCTTCTTTTTCCTTCCATTCAATTCCAGATGGCTCGTACTCATCCAGTTAGTTATTGCTTGCAGACATGCGATTTGATGTCCCGATCATCTCACTCAAATCCTTTCTCACATGGCAAAACAACTGAACATCATCTGTACATATATGTCATTCCATATTGTATTCAGCTATGATATTCCCTAGTGCAGCCGTATAAATATTGGAGAAGAAAGTGCTGACCCTTGCGAGATTTCACAAGGCAGAACGTAGAATCCACATCCCGCCAACAAACTCTGAATGACCTATTCTCCAAAAACAATACGAAGACATGCTTTATGCATTTCATGCTATGTTCTCTTCTTATCTGCCTAGAAGAATTTGATAGGCTGACTATAAATTCATTAAAAGAAATGAAAATAAAGATCAACTTAGGTCCCTTATGTTTCTATGCATCTACTTCCTATATGCATTCAATCAGGATATATTTTATAAGAGTCCACATCAACAAGTAATAACATTCTTCTGCAACTACCCTGTATATAAAAAATCCATACATTTTTTATAACATTTTGGGAATGTCATCATCATGAGTGACCTATTGATGCGGGTTCAGATTTAGACTGATTTATGACTATGGAGCCTGTATACGTGCTTCGAGTCTCAAAGGTGCGACTTTACTCTGTAATTTAGTTTCCTGTTCTCTACATAAAGGAACTCATAGCCTCACTTATCGAAGTAGCATACATGGAGAATTATTTTCAGAGTCGTTGCTACCAAATTTGCTGTCTGCCCTATGGATAAAGCTGAATGCACAAAGCCTGCACGAGTGTAAGAGGCATTCATTAGGGAAGGGTTTGCACTTCCACATATACTTTTGAAATTTTGAGTGCACACGTGGAAATAAACCCTAAGGGGTGGGCGTAGATGTAAGTGCAGTTTTCCTGAGGTAATTTTCTAAGAAGAAGAATGTGCGCCCTTACAATGCATGTAATGATTTATTTCTGTTTATATATTATACCTCTGGAATATCGGTGTACAGCAACTCGAAAATACAGCATAAAGCAGTAATATGGTAAAATGTTTAAACAATCACCAAACTAACTGAAATTATCCCCTTAAAGGATCTCTGAATTCCATTTATTTTCATCATAAAAAGGGTTACATGCCAGTTAATAGGCCAGTCACCGTTAAAATACTTACCTAAGGGTCTGAAACTTGCTATTAACTATATCTCACACTGTCACAGGCTCAGTTCATCTGAGTCAAGCTCATTTATTTATTTATTTAGCTGTATTTATATACCGCTTTTTTACCGGGTCAAAGCGGTTTACAATCACAAAAAAAGGGGGGGTACATTAATCAGCTCACAATTAAGGGAGGAACCATCACTGGGTGCTCAACATTGATGATCCTGACATGGTAGGGATAAGTACATGATGCTGATGTTGACTATCTACAGGTCTGTGTTTTCATCCAGATTTAGTCTGTTGTGGGCCCACCAAGGACTGGCTTTTAGTGATTGGTGTCCAGTTCAGATCCAAGGTATTCCCAAAATAGGTGGGTTTTTAACTGTTTTCTGAAAAAGGAGAGGCCTTTGTTGTTATGGATCTGGTTAGGAAGGGAGTTCCAGAGCGATGGGGCATATAGTTCAAAAGCTCCGTTACAGGTTTGTTGATTGCACTTTGCTCTTTCATGTGGCATGGTGAGTGCGTTGCTTGTGGCCTGGCGGATTGGTCTACCAGAGGTTGGCTGGGGGAGTAGAGTCCGGAACTGAGACGTTTGTTGTTGGTGGAGCACTTTATGGATAAACACTAGCGTCTTATATTTGATCCTTGATTCAAGTGGAAGGATGTGAAGCTCTCTCAAGACCGAGGTGATGTGATCATGTTTCTTGACTCTTTGGATGATTCTTGCTGTGGTGTTGAGGGCTGTCTGTAGGGGGTTGGTGTGAGTGACCAGAAGTCCTAGGTATATTGCATTACAATAATCCAGGTGAGGAAGCGTCATTGCTTGCATGACCGTTCTGAAATCCTGAGGGTCAACAAGTGGCCTGAGATGTTGTACCATCTTTGCTTTGAGGAATATTGGTTTTGCTGTTTTTGCGATCTGTTGCTTAAATGAAAGCGTTTGATCGAGGATGATCCCCAGGTATTTTATGAAAGGTTGAACTCATATTTGGGTTGCCCCCAGGGTGAAGTGAGATAGGGGGGCAAAGGTTTGATCCTTAGTAATAAATAGGGCTTCAGTTTTTTAAGGTTTATGGAAAGGTTGTTTTCTTGGAGCTAGATTGAGACTTCATTGAAGCAGTTTGTTGGATGACTGTTCGTTGGATTTGAGGTTGTGATGGGTCCATAAAGCATTATGTCGTCTGCGTAGATATGGTAGCTGATGTTGTGAGAGTGTATTATTGTGCAGAGTGGTTGAAGGCAGAGATTAAAGAGCATGGCAGAGAGAGCTGAGCCTTGCGGTATTCCTTGAGTCTGTTGAAAGGGGGGAGAGGTTGCCATGCTGGTGCGGATTAGTTGATGTCTATTGGTGAGGTAAGACTGAAACCACTGTAAAACTTTGCCCTGAATGCCAATCTCCTGTAGCCTGCATAGGAGGGTGTTGTGAGAGACGGTGTCGAACGCTGCTGATATATCCAGGAAGATCATGGCATAACCAGCTTGTTTGGCCTGAATTCCTTTGACTAGGGTGTTTAAAAGAGATATCATGAGGGTCTCAACCCCATGAGATGGGCGGAATCTGTTTGGCTGTGGGTCTAGTGTGTTGTTTTTGTCTAGATGGTCTTGCAGTTGCTGTTGGATTATTTTCTTGATGACTTTTGCGGTTAATGGTAGACTTGCTATTGGCCTGAATGAGGCGGGATCTAGGGGGTCCAGATTGTGCTTCTTGAGGGTTGGGCGGATGATAGAAGTCTTGAGGCTGTCCGGCATTCATCCTTGTTTGAGTGATTCATTTGCTATGTGGGCTAGAGCTGTGCTTAAGTCCTGTTTTGTTTTCTTAATCCAATCCACTGGGCAGGGATCGAGTGGGGAGGTAGAGGTGTTCAGACTTGAGATGGTGTATTCTATCCTTTCTTTGGTGATTGTTTCAAATGTACCCCATTCTGTGCCATGATCAGCATTATAAACTACTGTTGCTGTTACGGGTGGAGAGGTGGGTCGTTGTTGGAGCTGTTTGTATTGTGCTGCCAGCTGTTCCAGTGGTATATTCGGGAGTTCGTTCGAACGGTTAGGTGTCTTTGTTAACTTCTTAACAATGTCAGAGAGCTCACATGGTCTGTTGATTGAGGTATTTATAATTTTTGAGTGATAGGCCCTTTTTGCATTATCTGTTTCTGTGCGGTAGTTGTCCAGTTCACTCATGTATCTTGCTCTGTCTGTTTCTTTTTTAGTTTTTCTCCATTTTCTCTCAGATCTTCTGAGTTGGGTCTTTAGTTTCCGTAGGGTGGGGGTGAACCATCAGGCTCTCGCTGAACTTACCCTGCTACCTGCGTAATTTGTCATTGTACATGCTGCGGAGGCAATCACGTGTTCAAGTTGTTGATGAGTGCTTCAATCACGGATGTCTCAGTTTGTAATTTGGTTAGTACTTGAGCAAGGAAGTCCTCCCTGTTAAATGGTTTAAATCTCCTTGTCAGTTGATCATTCTCTTTGATGAAGGTATGTGGATATTGTCACACTTCTTTAGCCCCAGCGGTGACTCCTGGTATTATAAGGCTTCTGAAGTGGGTAGTTGTGTCGTGCTTCTTTACATAAATCACACAGTCAGATTTTCTTTATCATTTTAAGGGTTTATTCCCCGTCCCATGAGGTATTTCTTCATTCAAGGAACATAAATTAAGAGCACACTCTGCTCAAACAAAAGTAATCAAAATAACAGAAACAGCTTCCTTCAGCATATACTCTTTAACTTAACTTAAAGAAACAGTTTCAAATGTCCATTTGTCTTTAGAGAGAGTTATCAGCACATTCAATATTTGTGCTTTGGTATATTATACAGATTCTGTTACCTTAAAGAAAACTCAGGTTCAGACAGGGTATTTGAACATTCCATTAATGTGGGGTCTGCTAAGACTCCTGAATCCTCATATTCCATAGGCTCCGGCCCCTTGCTATCTTCTTCCTTTCCTTCCAACGCAGAATAAAAGTCTAACAGGTTTCTTTTATCAAAGAGGAAGTTCTTTCGTCCCTGCACTGCCCTGCCTCTCTGGGGAGTGTCAGGAAGTTCTGCAAACTGCTTCCTAGAGCCTTGCCCCTTCTGATGCCTCAATGCACAGCTTCTGTCTTCAGCTATCCTGTCAGCTGTGTAATTGGTAGAGGATCCCTGCCGGGTCTGCCTGAGCTGCTTAGAATCAGCTGTGTCTAATTGCCACTGGTGTAACGGAAGTTCTCTTGGAACTGAAGGCTTATGGCTAGGGATTTGTTCAGCCCTGCCAGGTAAGTAAAACTCTCTGTCCTTAACCTTTTTATAAGCAGGAGGAAAGTTACTAACAGGTTCTGTATAAGAGGGCTTCTTATGGTGATTTCTATATCTACAAGGCTCTTCTCTTTCTTTCAATAAATAGCCTTTGTACCTGCTTCCTGCTTCTGTATCTACAGCTGCAGTCTTCTCATACCTTGCTGGCTTTTCCCATTCATTCACACTGTCAGGGCGTTGCCTTCCCTCTGTCCCATACTGGCCTCTGAATTCCCTCCAGAGTTCTTTCCTCTCTCTGCAAGGTTCCTCTCTCCAATAATTCCTTCTTCTCCAAGGTTCCTCTTTCCAGTGTTCTCTCTCTCTCCAATGCTCTCCTTTCCAGGGTTCTCTCTCTCTCCAATGTTCCTCTCTTCTAACTGTTTGAGAATTTCTTTTATGTACGTCATCCCTGACTCCACCTTTTCTCTGTTGCCTCCTATTGGTTGAGGCAAATTCCCTTCCTGGGTGGGTTTCTACTGGGTCTAAACAGCTGTGCCTAGGTTGTCCTTGGCAACTGTCAAGCTTTTCTCCATTCAACCTGTCTCTTTCACTGCAATCATTCACACTACTTTGCTCTGTTTCTAGCTGATCCCGATCCACCCTATGACAATATATGCTTGTGAAGTTGATGAGATGGTGGTCAGATCGTGGTACAGCTGTGATCCTAGGGTTCTTACATGTGCTGGCATTTCGGGAATTGAGAAATACAAGATCTAGGGTATTCCTCTTCTCGTGGATTGAATCATGTATGATTTGTGTCAGTTCCATTGCACCAATTAAGGCATTGGCGTGTTTCTCCTGTAATGATGGGAGGTTGAAATCTCCAATGATTATCTGTTCTTTCGTGGTGCTAGTACTCTCAGACACATGCTTTTGAATGTCCAACAGATCTGCATGTGCTGTCAGTGCTCGGTATATCAGGGATATGGAGAGGCGTTTATTGGTGATTGTGAGTATATCCGCTTCTTTAGTAGTTTCCTTTGCATAATTCCGGAAGTGGAAGTTGGATTTTGCTATAATTGCTACTCCTCCTCCCCTGGCTTGGACTTGGGAGCAGTTGTGAAGACTATATCCATTAGGTGGTAGCTGGTTCATGAGTACTGTATCTGAATCTGTTAGCCATGTTTCTGTTATGCAGAGGATATCGATCTTTTGTGATATGATCAGGTCTTGAAGCTTGGAGAGTTTATTCCTCACTGAGCATGCATTTATTAGAGAGACTGAGAGACCTTGTGTAGTCGTAGGAGTAGGGGTGCATGTTGGACCAGGTGGGGTGAGTGTACCTCTTCGGATGGGGTGAGGCTTAGTGGTAGTTATTGTTTGAGTAGGTGGAGTATTTTGAATGAGGTGTTTTGCATTTATTCTGTTAAGCATGAGTGTGTAGGGCAGAGTATGTGAGAATGGTGTTATCAGGTATGTTGGGATTAGAAAGGGAGGCATGGTTTCTGGTGTACCTCATGTTCCTGATGCAGGCTTGATTGGATTTCGTGGTCGGCTTTTTCAGGATGTTGGAGAGTCCTCTTTCTTTTTGTCTTGGCATTGAGCTGTCTGCGAGAGTCGCTTCATTGTATAGTAGGGTTGTATTGTTGTGTGGTAGATTCGAGGTTTGGTAGATTGGCAGTTAGCCCCACTTCCTTCCCCTGCATTAGGGTCATGCCAAAGGGCCCTCTGGCGAGGCCCTCAGGTGCGGGTGCACCCAATGGCACTCCCTTTAAGGCACAGTCCCTGGTTGTTGATTGGGCTGCAGCGATCGAGCGGCGAGCAGATGGACTTTCCGCTCTTTCGCTGCAATCCCGATCGGGGGAGTTCTGGATGGTCGGAGGTGCTGCTCTTTACAGTATGAGGCTAAATGTGTTTCATATATGTACTCCTACATGCTAGATGGAACAGGGTTTTTATTGATTCCTTCACTGATAAAAGAAGACATATTAAAGACTTATTTCCCCCTTATTAGAGGATGCAAAATCATCAAAACTGTAAAGTAACAGGGGAACTATTTTCTGAAATTGTTACCAAAAATATCATAATTAGGCCAATTATCATTGATCAAAGTCCCATTCTGGTAGTCATCAAACACATCTGGATTTCAAGTTGAATATATACATAGTGGTCTATTCTGTCCCGAGAATAGCAGGGATGGACACCCCATTGGGACGTCCATCCCCGCTATTCTCCCCCGTTCCGTTCCCGGCAGAAGCCTCCCCATATGAACAGGGAGTTTGTATGGAGAGACTTAGTCAGGGGTGGGAGGGGGCGTTGTGGAGGTGGAGATGGAACGAGGGCGGGGCATGGGCAGTCTGTGACCCCAGACACACAGGGCTGATTCTGAGGTCGGCTCTCTACGTCTGGTGTTGGCAAACTGGACGGGGGATTTATTCCACCTCAAAGGTGGAATAAGTCCCCCTGGATGGCAGGAGATGGCAGGACCAGGCAGTGTCAAAAAGGTGAGGGGTGCAGGGGATTCCCCATAGCCCGACCCTGGCCATGGAAGTCCAGATCGGGGGTCAAGCTGCAGGGAAAGAAAAATGTGGTCGGCGGCCGGGGGTCGTGGCTCCTGAATGGAGCCAGAGTGCCATGGCAATGGGATGCCATGGCACCGCGGCTCCATTCAGGAGTCTGATTGAGTTAGCCAGGCAGGGGCCTGTACATGAAGCCGACCAGAATTGGGTCTCGGCCTGAATATATAGGCCCAGACCCAATTCTGATCCCACGGGGCACAACTAGCCCCCGTGGGATCAGAATCCGGTGTGCCTCTGTGCGTCCCGTTTGGACACACAAGGGCCTGGACGCACTCTTTAGAATATGCCTCATAAGGTATATTTGCAGACACATGAAGGCACATTTTAGATAGTACATGGAGATCAGAAATGAGACATCACAGTTGTAATGTACACCTTCTGGCAGTATTTTAGAAAAGGATCTCCCACCCATGGAGCCTTTTCTAAAATACCGAATATGCGCCAGTACAAGATGCCAATACGTGGTGAAGCATGGAACAACATACACGTGCAAATCCAAATACACAATTTACATGTTGGCCATTTTGCGAGTCTCCAATTAACAACAGATGGACAGATAAAGAAGGGGAGATCAGTTCTGAATTTTGGTGTTTCTAGGCCCTAGGCACCTTCACTCCAAAATGTGCAGAAAGAGGGGTAAACACTAAGGCCCTCATTCTAGAACGCGGGTTGTGGGTCTGCAAGGATGGTTCCCAGCTTTCCCCCTGCAGATACTGCGAAAGTTTTGAATTTATCATGGAGACCTTCAATACCTGCTCAGTCACTTCTACCCTCATGCCAAAGGAAGTAGAAGTGGAAGGGTTGGAAGCACAAACAGCATCAAATTCCACGACTGCACATCCCAGAGAGGGGCACAATGGCATCCCCAGAGGGCCAACGATCTAGGTGACCATCTAGTTCACCTAATGGTAGCGCCAACTCTGATTGTAGGGTACGTTGAACAAGTGCCACTAGCTAATCCTGCCACTATCTCTTCACTTTTTCATAACTAAGAATCTTCTGTGCTTACCCCATGTCTACTTGAAGATTGTTACTATCTTAGGGCTAGATTCACTAAAGTGAGCTACCATGTTAGGGTGTGCTAAGACTGTCAATGTGCATTACTTGTAAATAGGAGTCATTGCATAAAAAAGGACCTGCCGTAAATAACATGCATTTATGCACGTTAAGGCTCGTTAACATGATAGCATGTTTTAGTAAATCTAGCTCTCTCTCTCTACCAGTTGCTTCAAGAGGGCATTTCATGAATCAGCACCATTTCCATAAAAAAAAAAAAGATTTCCGAACATTTGTTCCTTAACCTTCCCTTTGAAGTCTCACTGCTTGTTATAGAACTTTCTTTCCACTGAAAAGTTTGCTTGTACGTTACACAGGTACACTAAAAAAAATTTTTTTTAAACTGCCTCTAATGTTTCGATTGATTTTTACGTTTTTTGGTGCGCTGAATCCAAATCTGGTAACCAATTTGCTCCATCACGTACAGATTTTTTGCTACATTGGGTTAGCAGTTTGAGGTGAACGTTTCAGATTGAGTGCGATCGAGAAAAGTTTCTTGGATGAATTCTTTATACTAATTGTTTAGTAGTTATTCAAATAAGAATAAAGAAAATTGTTAACAAGGCAGCACATAAGAATAGAGTAATGTCAACAAAACACACTGTGATGGTAGCAAAATTGTCTGCACTTAAAACAGCCACATACATGTGCACAAACATTGAGCATATAAGAGCGAGGTTAGACACAAAGCAAAGCAATGTGCAAAAAATGTACAGGTATGTATGTAAGAATAGAAAACGCAAACCGCACCATTACAATACATGAAGACAAACACCCGATGGTGTGAAAATAAAATTCTAATAAATGAGATCCGACACTGTGGTAATAACTAGCAAATTTTTATTTCAAAGTTTAGTAAAAACACGATATTTGTCAACAGTTTAGATTTTAAAGTCATCCTTGGGTCAATCAATCTCCTGGTGGGCCTGTTTCGTCTTCCCCCGAATGCTTCTCTTGGTGCGCTGCTTGGCGTATTTTTCATCTGGGGTTTCCCGCAGCAGCAACCAGCAGAAATCAGCCATCATAGTGGTGTTCCATCTTCCTTGGTACCTTCTCTCTGCGTCCTTGATGTCCTGGTGAAACCTTTCACCTTGTTCTTCACTGTACGCCCCCAAGTTTTCGGGAAAGTAGTTCACATGGGAGTGCAAGAAATGGACTTTCAGGCTCATGTTACAGCCTTGTTCTTTGAAGGCATTGAGCATCCTGGCAACAATATCCTTATAGTTCTCATCCCACCTGTTCCCCAAGAATTTGAGAACATCCTTGAAGGAATCCCAGGCTTCTTTTTCCTTCTCAGACATCGTTTCAGCGAATGCTCCATCTGAAATGAGTTTCCTTATATCAGGGCCAACAAACACTCCTTCCTTTAGCTTTGCTTCAGAAAGTCAGGGTAACTTTGAGCAAAGGTACCGAAAGCACTCACCATCTTTTGGAAGGGACTTGATGAATTGCTTAATGAGACCCAACTTAATGTGGAGAGGTGGTAATAGAATTTTATCACGAGGTACCAAGCTCTCATGAAGAACATTTTTCTCACCGGGTCTCAAATACTCCCGAATTGGCCAGTCTTTTTTCCCCCAGTGTAGGTCGCAGGCCCGGCTATCCCACAAGCAAAGGAAGCAGGGATATTTGGTGAAACCTGATTGCTGCCCTAATAGCATGGATAGAATTTTAAAGTCTCCACAAATCATCCACTTATGCTCATCATAACTAATCTTCTGAAGAATCAGGGCCAAATTCTCGTATTTTTCTTGGAGAATAACAGAGTGAGCAATAGGAACTGAAGCGAATGTGTTGCCATTATGAAGAACACCTTTTATGCTGTCTTTTGACGAATCAATGAACAGCCGCCATTCAGCAGGATCATAATTGAGTTTAAACTTTTCCATCACTTCGTATATATCGTTGCAAAATACCAAATCTTCCTCTTTGCTGAAATACTTCAAAAATTGTGTCTCGCGGTTGCTGTACCAATAAAAAGTTGTTCCTGGTGACAATAGATTTTTCTGTTTAAGCCGAGAACCTAGCAGTTGGGCAGCATCTTTTAGGAGTCCTAAATCCCGGACTAAATCATTCAATTCAGCTTGAGAGAAAAGTTCAGGTTTCAGATCTGGTTCAGTTTCAAACTCGGAAGTACTGGACTCATCGGGAAAAGCCATCTGATGAGTCTCATCATGATCAGAACTGTCCACACAAATATGATCCAAAGATTTTGGTGGTTCAGGCACAGGTACTTCGTTGCTATGAGGCATAGGCCTAATTGCTGAGGGAAGGTTGGAGTAACTTATTACGTTCTTATTTTTTAAGTTGTATCCCTTCACAATGCAAGAGCAAAAATAGCAGTCACTGCTGTGGTCTCTTTGTTCACGCCACATCATAGGTATTCCGAAACAAAATGCTTGTTTTTTACCTTTCATCCATAAGCGTAGATCTTCCTCACATGTCTCGCACACTTTGTGAGGAGCCCACGGTTTGTCTTGATCGATTAACTTCAAACCGAAATAGGCGAAATATACTTTAATAAATGCAGAAATGTTCCTCTGGCGCTTTTTCACGGTATATTCCCCACAAATAAAACAAAAACTGTCCAGAGAGTTGACGCAACCTCTGGCTCTGTGAGCCATCACAAATACACAGCACTGCAAACTACAACTGTAGTGAACCACTTCGGAATAAAGCTGGATTACGACTGAGCAAACAAAAGGTAATAATGAACTTGCAAGAAACTGAAATTTGACAGGAACGTTTATGTCGCAACCACCGTGTTTGAGCGAGCGAACGAGGCAAGGCGAACAGGAAAGAACATGCGCCAGCGCGAGTACTGGATTTAGCCCCCCGCCTCCCAATTGTCCTGTTAATGTATAAAATGAATACAAAAACACTCTAAAATATCATGAGGGAGTGTTTCTAGTTAGTTAACCATTACAACCTCTATTTTGGGCCAAGAAAATAAACTGCAGTCGGCTAAAAAGAAATTATGTGAACATTCCTTATATGGGTAAGAAATCTAATTTTGCAAGAAAACGTTACGTGATGGAACATTTTGGCTATTTTTCCTGGATTCAGCACCACAAAATCTATAGGAATCAGTTGCAAAACTGGAGGCAGTTTTTTGGTAGTGTACCTGTGTTATTAGTACCTTTCAGCTATTAGGACCATTATTGCTACAAGAACTCTTCACTGTTCTTGTCATTTTCTTCTAGGCTAAGATACAAGAGGTTAATATCTGCTCTTTCTATCTCCGTCTCTCTCTCTCTCTCTCCCTCCCTCCCTCTCCCCCTCTCTGGTTTGTGCTGAATCAAGAATCTGATGTGACAATCAATTATTTCCTTGCTGTCAGTTATCGACTTTTGCTCACAGTCTCTAGTAAGAAAGCTTTATCTCTTGATGATTCTAGTCGTGCTGATAAGAGTTGGCCATGGAAATGCAAACAGTTTAGATAATCATCTCCAGCCCCATTTTCAAGCTCATTAAATAAGATACTAAAGACGAAAACTAAAAATAATAACCTGCTGGTAGGTTAGGGTTCAGGCTACAGTGATTAGTCACAATATTGATTTTGGAAGGATAACTTCATTTGAACATGACTTAGAAGGATTTTATTGTTCTGAAAAATGCTTTCCATGTGTAAAAGGAATAGATGGTGTATCTTGCTTTATGAATTCATTCTTAGTCCCAGTCCTTATGGTTCCTAAACATGTCCAGATTTCATGGTAGCTAAAATATGAAAATTAACTTAAGCCTCAGGCCAAGGAAATTATTTTAGAAACCTTATTCACAATTTACATGCGTAAATACCAACACTTACATGTGTAAATGGTGATCTTAGAATTTAGAGATAGATGTTCTTACTATGTCAAAATAACAAGGGAGAGTACTAGAGCATGATTAGGGAGTGGCCTGGGGGATTTACACATCTATACCCTATTTCAGATAGTGAATACACATGTATGTCCAAAATTCTTCATTTTTTTTTGTTTGTAAAATATACTCAGTTCTGCCAGCTCTTTATGGGAGGGATTAAAGATGCTATCCTCCTTAATCTCCCCCAGTATCGGATATCCCTACAAAATGTTTAGGGCTTGAAGGACTACAAAAAGGGATTGCTACTTCTGGAGAGAGGTCTGCAATTGTAAATATTTACTTCTGGGAATTTTGCTAAATCTTGGAGAAAAGGGAATTCTTTAGATTAAATCTGATTAATTTGTATAAATTAGAATCCAGTGTATTTGTTAGGGCCTAGTATCAGCAAAGAGCTCTTAGTTTAAATTTAAAACTCAGCAAGTAGCATTCAGTTTAAGTTTAAAACCCAGTATCAGCTTTTAGTTTACATTAAAAACTCAGCAGCTAGCTTCCAGTTCAAGTTTAAGACTCAGCAGAGAGCTTTCAGTTTAAATTCAGAACCCAGCAGAGAGCTTCTAGTTTAAATTTAATACTCATTCAGGACCTAGTATCAGCAAAGAGCTTTAATTTAAATCAAATCAGAGTATAACAGCATAAAAGGAAAAACAGGCTCAGTATTCTTTGAGCAATAAATTGTTTCTAGAGATATTTACAAAGAGGCCTTCTAAATAGGGGGCAAGAGACCTATGAAATTGTTTTAAATAGGTGTTAAAGCCAAGTGATAGATCAAAGGGCATTTTGAAACACTCCCTCTATCAAAGCAAGAGCTGTGTGAATCACCCAGGAAATTGGTCACAGATTACCTCAGAAGCATAGGTCTGGGACCTGTATAGCAAGCCAGCATTTGCTAAGTATTAATTCCCTCTCTTCCACCCCAACACTCACCCACTCCAGGCATAATCCTAGCTTTATAAGGTCTTACACCTATTAAAGGGAGAGCAGTATTCCCATGCCCATCTAGTTTCAGCTGATTATCCTCACCAGGAATAGATGAATTAAGGCTCTGAAAGTAATTAATCTTGAGGTGAACAAAGTCCCTTAAACTTATTTGGTATAATTGTATTAGTACAAGTATTCCTAGCAACTAAAAACTACTTAAATAACTAAACAAAACTTTAAAATTAAGATGCAGACAGCAGTCCAGCAATGAGATGGGGGTTATCCAGTCTTTTGTATTGAGTGTCACATGCACGATTTTCTCCAAGTTGGTGAGAGGTCTTACGTGTACAATAGATGCAAGGAGCTCTTTGCCCTCAGGGAATGAGAGCGATCTCTGGAGGCTAGAGTAGCAGACTTGGAGGAAATATAGACAAGACCTACAGAGACATAGTGCTGAAGTCCCACCTCCAGTCTGGCAGCCTCTCAGTTGCCATGGAGGAGAGAGGCCACCTGAAAGGAGAGCATCACCATGGTGAGGCAGGAAGTGATCCTGTAGCTAGGATATGTCCACCAGGAGATGTAAAACCTTCTCGCACCGAGAAGATTTCTCCAGGGGTATCTTTACATCCCCTTTACCGTTTTGGTGGCTCTTCTCTGTACCTTTTTTAATTCTGCTATATCCTTTTTAAGATATGACAACCAGAATTGCACATAATATTCAAGGTGCAGTCACACCATGGATCGATACAGGGACATTATAATATCCTTGGTTTTGTTTTCCATCCTTTCCTTATGATTCCTAGCATTCTATTTGCTTTCTTGGCCACCACTGCACACTGGGTAGAGGGTTTCAACGTATTATCCACAATGATGCCTATTCCTGGGTAATTGTTCCTAATTTTGAACCTTGCATCATGCAAACATACTGTAGTATGGGTTGTTTTTCCTTAAGGAGGTCATTCCAAAACACAAATAAAGGGTTTGTACAGTGGGGAGGTTTATGTGCTAAAAACATTCACAACCGTATTCTGAAACACTGCTGTTATGCACGTCGCTAGCACGGGGATCTCAGAACATTCCTGAGGGGGTGGAATGGGGGCATGGTCAATCACAGAGATGTGCATAGCATATTCCGAAAAGGCCTTTGTACTTTCTGCAATATCCCTGTGGATGTCCCTATTATTCCTTCTGAAACATGGAATAAGGCCAGGACTTAGACAGTATTCTACTGTGCTCTGCAGTTCATCCCATATTGAAGAATGTTGTGACAAGTATGTGCTGAACCGGTATGACTGTAGTCTGGAAAAACACAAGATGCAGTTACAAAGAACAGAAAGCAGAGGTGAGGGAATGTTGTAAGGTAAACATACATTAATAAACACCCTTACAGAACTATTAAGACGAGCAATAGTGTTTATTTAGGCTATGGTGAAATGTGATGTATGTGCCAAAAGAGCTAATCCAGGGGACCCCAACAAATCCTGTGTTGTGAAATTGGGACTGTTGATGTAAGAATAGTATGTGAGTGAGTCTGGAAACAAATCATATTGGAGTGAGAAAGGGAGATCATATGTGTAGTCCTGGGATGTCATGCCAGCTGTTACTTATAGGTTCAGTTTGGCAAAATGATATCTGTTGTGACTGCAAGTAGATTGTGTGGTTTGGGGGTAGTACAGGAGGATCTGGTGTGTTGATCTTTGCAATTCAGTGAGGCAATGAATGGCTGATCCATATGGATGACTGCAGTGTCACCAGGTGCCAGTGTGATAGAGCAGCCATACATCAGTTGTGCCAGGCACTGGAAGACATGACTGATGTTGTGCCAACATCCCCCAGATTGTGCCATGAGGCCTACATCCTTCCCCAGTCCAGGATCTATGCAAGCTGTGAGAGTGGTGATATATCTGGAGGCAGGCTACCTGGGTATGATGGCACTGGTTTCCCTCCTCCCATGCTCACACAGGCCTGACCAGGTGAGTAGTGCCACAAACAGACTGTGGGAAGGCGGACAGGTTTACCCCACAAATAGCAGATGTATATAGACTAACATAGGCTGCAATGACACAGGTGTAGCTGCTGTGAGAAATGCCAGTACCCAGATATCTGGGAATCAGATGCCATAGCCAGAAGGCCCTACTACTACTACTACTACTACTGATCATTTGTATAGAACTACAAGACATATGCAGCTCTGCACAGACACACGTAAAAGATTGTAAGCTCTGCAGAGCAGGGACTATCTAGTCAAGACAGACAACACAGCAGCTGTGGACAAGATCCATTTAGGGGGAATGGTAAGGAAACACAAGGGAGATTAGGCAAATCAGATCCTAAAGCAGCAACGAAGAGGTGAGCGTTCAGCCTGAATTTGAGAAGGGCCAGAGAAGAAGCCTGATGTACAGAC
Source organism: Ichthyophis bannanicus (assembly GCA_033557465.1). Taxonomy (NCBI): domain Eukaryota; kingdom Metazoa; phylum Chordata; class Amphibia; order Gymnophiona; family Ichthyophiidae; genus Ichthyophis; species Ichthyophis bannanicus. Next base: position 233,867,237 of record CM066043.1, on the reverse strand, counting down.
TCAGGTAGTTTGTTCCAGGCATAAGAAGCAGCAAGGTGAAAGGAGCAAAGTCTGGAGATGGTAGTAGAAGAGAAGGACACAGATAGAAGCAATCTGCCATAGGACAGAATTCCTGAGGAGGGGTGTAGGGAGAGATAAGAGAGGAACAGTAGTGCGGAGCAGCAGAATGAGTGCACTTATAGGCCAGAGGCACGAAAAAGGCATTCATTTGTTGCTCAGCAATATTATGCATCCTTTGGGGAATTGAATGTTTCGGGTTTTGTGCACTTGGCAAGGGTCCATCTTTAGCAGTTTAAAGCATATTTGTAGAAATGACTAAGGCAGGGATCACTGGGGCCATTTTCTAATGCCAAGTACCATTTGATAGAAGGTATGTCCTGACATACATGTTCATATTTACATTCTCTTATACCATATTAGGGTGCACTTTGTATAACACGGAAGATCTGCCCTCTGCCTCAGAAGCACAGAAATCGGCTGTTTGCAGTTTAGATTCTGACAGGCAGGCAAGTCACAAGGTTCCCAGTTACCATAGGCAACGTAAACAAACTCAGACACGAGGTCTGCAGTCACGCCTAGCTAGTAAGCATTCCCCAGCTGCTGATGAGAACGGCTTTCACCTGTGCAAGGGAACGCCCAAGAAGCTGTATAAAAAATACTCAGTGCAGTCAGAGTTAGACTGGCAGGACACGAGAAACTTGCAAGACACGAGAGACTTGCAAGACTCAGAAGAAAGCTCAGAATATTCAGGAAATACAGACACAGAGTCAGAACTGCCTGGAACTTCTAGCAGGAAGCCACAGAGAAATTCACAGAAAGAAACACGGAGAGTTTCCCACAGAGAGGTTAGCTGTAAGAAGCACTTACCTGTGACGCAGCTTGAATTTCCTAAGCACCGGGCTGTGCTGAATGAATGGGAGGCGGTGAAAGGCAAACCGTATGTATCTGAAAAGCATGGCAGCTTAAAGCAGTTACAAGCCCTAGAGAGGGAAAGAAATGCTATTGAAGATGTGTGTATGTCTGACCCTGAAGAGCATGTGCCAGTGAAACCCTGCAACAGATTTCTAAGAGAGAAATCCTCACATAATAAAAGAGAACAGTGTTATGGCTTACAGCCCAATGTAAAAGGCAGGAAGTTTAAAAGTTTTAAGGAAAAAGCTTACCCAGAGAAAGGTGTCTCTCCTTCCTGCTATTATAAGTTATATGACAACTATTTGCCCTGCTGTGAAGAAGGCTGTTCAGAGAGCACTGATAGAGATACGGGACTAAGAAAGGTGCAAACTTTCTGTTCTAATGAAAATACTGTAAATGATAAAGCAAAGTGTGAGCCTATGATTACAGAGGCTGGTATTGAAAGCCCATGTGATGAAGCCATGGATTGTACGCTGTTGTTATCCGATATGGTTTCCTCCTTATGCTGAAGCCAGGATAAGAGTGCCTCGTGAGTGCTGAGAAAGCTAAGAAGAGACAGCTAGCATATCGGATAAACTTTATACTGTGATTTATGAGTTCTGTTGAAGCAAGATGCTATGTTTAAGTTTTCTTCAGTTTACCAGAAGTATGGTTGTATCCTGAGTTTTTTGTATTATAACCTTTTTGAAAATCCAACCCCGGGAGGGGAATAAAAATCCTTTTGAAAAGCCTGACCACTTGACTCACAACTACAACTTTCTATAAGAAAGGTCTGGGCCAGCAGTCTGGCTGTTAGCTTAGGCCACAGTGCAGCTCCTGCTGGTGACAACTGGGATAACCTAGCACTTTTCAGGGTATGTGGTCTAGGTTGCAGCAGCAGTCATTTATCATTGGTATTTATGTCTAGTTTGTATCAGCAAACTACTGTCAGTGTGAAGAGCACCTTAGGAAATGCATATTTTACCAAGGAGGTGTGGCGTCCATAGGTACATCCCGGAGACGGGCAGGATCCGAAATGTGCAATTTCTCAGAATACAGTGGGTGTGGAGACATCCAAAATGTTTACCCGTGTCCCATAATATTGATGGGGGATGTGTTTCTCTATTATATCGCATGGCCCGTGCCTGCACTCATATGTGGGCTGCGCACCCGATGCGTGCACAGACCCGCTGAATTGTGCTTTGCCGTGCCGGACACGTCTATCTCCCCGTTTCCTGACCTGCGGGCACATCTAGGCCCACAGATGCAGAATTAGGTTCAAACGGGGCCTGTTTTCAATTAAGACATGTCCGTGGGCCGAATGTGCATGTTATCAAATCCGTCTCCACGTTGTGACGTAGAAGCCTCTCAAGATGCTATGGAAACAGATAGTGATCCGGTGGAGAGAACCGGTACTGCAAGAGAATGCAGGATTTTCTCTTCAGAGAGAAAAAAACACAGAGCTAATCAGGAACCACACCTCACCTCAAGGAAGGAGAGAAGCCAAGTCCCTGATTGGGCACGCCCAAGCAGGAGGCGGGCAGTGCAGTACACAGGCAGCTTGTTAAGCACTCAGAAACAGAGAGAGTCAGAGGTAGATTTGAAAGAAGACGACGAGGAGGAAGAGTTGGAGAGAGAGCAATTAGGCAGCTGTGATCCACTAAGGAGAAGACTGGACTCAGGAAGCAAGTTCCTGGGAGACTCAGGGGCAAGGAGAATCTTCTGTGACCAGAAGGATTCAGGAGCACTGAGAGACCCAAGGCTACAGCACAGGCTTCTAGAGGACCCAGCAGAACCTTGGAACAGAAGGCAGAGGGACAGTGAATTACCCTGGAGAAAGCCACAGCACAAGGTACACAGTGAGTTTGAAGCAGCTAGCAAGTTTAACATTGGGAAGCCAGAAAGAGTAAAGGCTAACGTTAAAAGCCAAGACAAAGTCAGACAACATGGTAGCAATTGGTTGCAGTCTGAAAAGCATGTAAGCAGCCTAGGCTATTCTCACAAGCCAGCAGAAACTTATAGTAAGGGAACAGCTGAGTCTTATTACAGAGCTGTGTGCCAAGAGAAGCCTGACCGTTCTACTTTTAACACACTGTTGAGAAACTCTCCACTCACAGCTGAAGTTTTAAACCCAGCACTTACGTTTAGTGATAAGTGGGGGAAGGATAATTCAAACACGCAGAACTGTTGTCCTAATAAAAGCAGCATTGCTAATTATCAAGAGATAAGCAGTTTAAACAAACAGTTACCTGAAGGAGGAAGACATTATCAGCTTAGCCCAGGAAGAACACAGGCTGAATTGCTTCTTAAAGATTTCAGAGAGTTCCTTGAAAGCAGGGCAGTTTCTTCCTCTAATGTAGCACAGCCCACAAACAGCTGTGAAGAGGAAATGCCTTTAGTCTCTTCTCTACCGTTCACAGAGCCAGACATGCCAATGGACTGTTCAGCTTGTGTCATTGAGAAGGACATTTAATTGAAATGTTGTACAAAGTTATATGAAGAAATATAACAGAAGTTGCTGTATTGATTCCTATGCTGAGGAGCTTATCAGAAGGGAACAAGTTAAAGCATAATTGTCTGCCTACCAGAAGCATTGCTGTTTGCAAAAGTTTGTTTCTTCCGTTAGTGAAAAGGGTCACATGACAATTGAATGTGATCATAGAAGATAATGGACATTTAGCCTAGCAGTGCAATACCTTGTTTTGGTTTCTCACTCTTGTTTTGTGCTATTATACTTTATTTGCGTCTGTTTGCACTTGAACTGCAATGCGGAAATAAACCTCATCAAAGAAATTTTCTTTGCCTGCCTTACTACTTGAGCACACACAACTACAATTCTCAACCATGAAGGGCATCAAAGGCCACCCCCTCCTGAAACCCTCAAGGTCCAGGGAGCGGGTGAGTGGCAACGCGTATAACTTTACACTTGTCCACATTAAATTTAATCTGCCATTTGGACATCCAGTCTTCTGATTTATCAAGGTCCTCTTGCAATGTTTCACAATCCTCTTGTGTTTTAATAACTTTGAATCATTTTGTGTCATCTGCAAATTTGATCACCTCACTTGTTATTTCCATTTCCAGGTCATTTATGAATATGTTAAAAAGCAGCAGGCCCAGAACAGATCCCTGGGGTACTCCACTAATCACCTCTCTCCATTGAGAAAATGGAGAAAGGTAAACTGTTTGCAGCTCTTCAGGTGTGAATTTGGGCAGCCTTGTTCTTAAATAAGAAAATAATTTGTGTATCCTGCCTTTGGTTTGTTATTAAAAATTATTCCTTAAGTCAGCTCTCAATCAAGTATCATTCCCCCCCCCCCACCTGAGTGTGCCATAGAGGGGGTAATGGGGGCTTCTAGAGGGGCGATGAGTTTTCTCTAGATGGGAAAGGAGTGTGGAATGTTTTTCAGGAGTTACTGTACCTGGTGAAACAGAGATGAGGGGTTTGGATTTAACATGCCAAGTCATCCTCTATTTCGCCATCTGCAGGACCTCTACCTGAATCTGCAAAGTGGGAGAAAGGAGCAGTTTTGTACATCTCAGATACAATTCATGGGAAAAAGAATGGAGAACAAATTAAGATACAGTGATAGACTCTATCATGATATTGAAGTCCAAATATCCATTTATTCATTTGCGAAAATGCCTGTTTAAATTCTCTACTGCTGACCTTCCAAAGATTTAGCTAGATTTTGTGTCTAAATACCAATACCATAATTTACGTTTGCATTCTTTGCTAAGTAATCATTCTGGAGAAAAGAAGTTCTTGGAAATATATTTCATTTTCCACGTCTTGCTCTACCTGTCTCCACTGAAGAGTCTCTCAACATTCTTGGGTGATAACAGGCTTTGTTTTCTTCACATTTAAAAGCCATATTTTTTTTGACATGGATGATTGTCCTATATACCTAAAAAATTAAATGGCAGCCTATACTGACATAAAAAATGTGTAAACATGTTCTGGGTGGGCTCTGTCCTCATGCTTTCAATGCCAAAGAAGTACATATAGGTATAAATACATAAGGGGTGCACCTGAGTTCCTTAAAAATTTTAAGGGCCCTTCTACTGAAGTCCGCTAGGAGGTTAATACAAGTTTTATCACGTGCACACTAACCACAGTGACACCTAATGTTTGGGCATGGCAGTGAGTGATTGCTAAAATGTGCATTAATCGCCCATTATGCACTAGAGCGGCGAATGGGTAGGTTAGGGGCAGAGTGTTGGCATGAAGTGCCACTAGTGCGAGGGCAATTGCTACATGCTCAGTGACAATATGGCAATTAGTATGGGTGCACCTAATGATACCGCCTAACATATGCATTCACGTGTTAACTGCTGGGATACGCTGGTCACACCCCAATATGCCCCCTGGCCATGCAGAGGCTTTGCTCATAAAAAAAGACACATTACATGCACAGCCTTGGTGGAATTTCGTAAAAGGCCCCTTAGAGTGTGCTACTATAAATTAGTTTAATGCACACAAATCAACTTATTGTAACATGTTTCTATGTTTACTAAGCCCTGTGCTGGTAACATGTGTGGGACATTTTACCAATGTGGGGCTGCAAGTTAACTGCAGGGGGTGGGGACATTTCTCTCCTTGCAGTTACCATGCTTCATAGAACCATAGAAACATGACAGCAGGAAAAGACCACATGGTCTATCTAGTCTGCCCTTCCATATCACCCACTAGAAGAGTCCCCTTTTTTCCTGTAGAGAGCCTCTGTTTGTCCCATGCTTTTTTGAATTCAGTTACTGCCCTTATCTCTACCAACACGGGAAGACTATTCCACACATCTACGACTCTTTCTGTAAAGAAATATTTCCGCATATTACTCCTGAGCCTGTCCTCTTTCACCTTCATCCTATGTCCCCTCTTAGCAGAACTTGCTTTCAATCGAAAGAGGCTCTCCTCCTGTGCATTTATGCCACTGAGGTATTTAAATGTCTCTATCATATCACCTCTATCCCGCCTTTCCTCTAAAATATACATATTAAGATCCTTAAGTCTGTCCTCATATGCTTTATAATGAAGACCACTAACCATTTTAGTAGCCACCCTCTGCACATACACTGGCCGCAGGAACTGCAAATGCACCTATTTAGGAGGCATTGGTTGCATCCATGTTACTTGTGCCAAGTCCATGTAGTATGAGCTACAAATGCCTGTGTTAGCTGCACTGTGGCAGGAACACCCCATCCTACTCAGTTACCACTGGCTACCAAGGTAATGCGGGTTTTTTAGCGTGGTATCCCCCCTCCCCCCCACAACGCATTAAACCCTGCACTACCAGGTAACGTACTTTAGTAAATATGCCCCGTTGTATCTTGATTCATCCATTTGTGTGCATTAAATAAGTTTATCCCACAGTGAACTTTCCCTATTAAAAAGTAATGTGTGAAACTAATAAAATACACCAAAATTGGGAGAAATTCAGGAAAAAAAATGAAAACGAACTGAGTTTTTCTTGACTGTGCACATTCCTAATAGAAATTGGGTAACACTTCAAGTTTTCTGATAAATAAAAATGTTGGGGACAATATTCAAAAAGAGTTAAGCAATTAGCAATTGGTGCCAGCCTCATAGCTGCTTTTCTTTCAGTTATCCAGCCCCCCGGCATACTTAACTCGTTGGCCGTATAAACTGCTATATAATCAAAATAAGCCATTTTAAATTAGCATGGGATATGGCTGAAAAGTTATCCAGAGGAACGATATTCAGCCATTCTTGGGATAACTTATACATTCAAGCTTGAATGGGGAAATAACAGGACAAAGTCAAACTCCCATTTACTTATATCTGTGTATTTTCAGGATTCAACTTATGCATTTAGGTTGCTAAAAATTCTGTGTCATTTAACTTTATGCCCATTCTGCTGAAAACTGACCTCATTGTTCTAGAAAATCCTGGAGTGTTAATCCATTTTATAAGCTGTGTAATTTAGAAAGGTATTTTTACATTTATAGTAGATTTTTTTCCCTCAATTTCAATACAGTATGACTGAAACTAAGTAAGAGATGAGACCCTAGATTTGAACCAGAACCTGAGGCTTGGAGTGTTTCTTCAGAGAGCTATTTCCTGGAGTCAGTTCCATAAGGCAAATAGACCAATGTAGGGTCACCTGTTCATGTTGGTACCTATAGTTTCTAATCTAATCACAGTCTTTAAGTGCTGACTTTGCTGGTCTCAAATATCACATAAACACATACTCATGCATTTCCTTTGAAAGCTACTGATCCAGCTTTAATGGTGATATAGCAATGTTAGAACAGCTTAGTCAGGTGCAAAAACTACTTTAAAAGTTTAAATTAGGACAAGGCCTGTGGCTGTCAAAAGTCCCTTGAGTCCTTGTAGCCTTCTAAAAGCTGAAAGTGGCAATATGTAAATAAGAAAAAAACATGAAAATACATCAATAGAAGGACTTGTTTGTTGCTATTGTTGCAAGTCTATGATGTTCCAAATGGCTGAAAGGAGACAATCTAAAATAATGAAAAGGAATTTCAATCATTTGTATTAACAGTGGTTTTGATCAATAGAACATAAGAGAAATGGTGACGAGTCATCTGCGAATAGTCATAGAAATTTATACACATAGCTACAGATTCATAGATTGCAATTAGGCTGTGGAATAGATCGGTCCAATATTCAAAGTTATCAATTCACCATGTATTTTCATTTCTTAGATGGTAGTATCAGGCCAGACATATGAGGGGGATGCCCAGTACTGAGGGGTAGTTCCTAAGCTGCAGTAAAATAACACATTTTTCAGCAATAATATTTACTACAGGTGTTACCAACTTAGTAACTCTTGGTAAAAATAAAATGTTGTTGCTGCATTGCACATTCCTGGCTGCAGTAATACAGATACTGGGGCCCAGGTTGGGGCCACTAGCTCTTAAAAGGGCCACTGGTGAGATAAAGTAACCAACCTCCAGCCCCCACAAATACCCCTCCCACCCAACCACCCCAAGTTACCCCTGGCATGAAGCCTAAGCTTGTCCTCAACCCTCCTGATACCTACTGGGTTTCTTCCAGGTGACTAGTTAGAAGTAGGAATGATCACTGGATGTTCCTGCCCCTTCGGCACCCAGGTTCAAACTAACACCAGTCAACCCCTGGTGCAGACCCATGGTACTCAGAGGGTCAAGCTGCCAAATATGGTCTTGTGCCCCTATTCAGAAGCTTGACCATGATACTACAGCTAGGAATCAATGGCACCATTTTGAATCCAGGCATTTGACAGAGCAGAAGTGTCCAAGGATTGTTCGGCTCCTCACTAGCCACCAGAGAACCCCCCACCCCCTCCCATAGGTGCCAGCAAGTAGGGACAGCCCCAGATTTGGTTTAAGGTGTTGGCACCCTAGGCAAACCCTCTAAATCTATTGTTTAGCTTTCAATGCCCTGTTTTTGCTCTTGACTACATAGTTTCTGTAATGGCTGGGCTGGCCTTGACAGCAAGTTTGGAGGAAAGGGTTTAGACTCGATTCAGGGCAGCTAAATGGAATATGTCGAGAGGGATTGGGAGGGTGAGTCTATTATAAAATTACTCTCAAAAGTCTATAAATAGAAGAAACCTAAGATTGCAGTGACTCTACCCAGGAGCACTCATTTTGTCAAGATCACCCAAAGAGGAAACCAGAAAAATCTGTGAGATCACAAAAATCCAAGACTAACATGCTTCTCTCATTACAACTGATGTGAGGGTTTATGCATCAACTATCAGGATAAACCTGAATGAGGATGGTGTTTATGAGAGGTCTGCTAGGAAGAAAACACTGTTCCCTAAAAAAAATTCTGTATAACTCAGATTCACCAATAAGCATCTGAATATGTTTATGTTTATGTTTATGTTTATTGAATTTGATATACCACCCTTAAATAAGCAGAGCAGTTTACAAAGTACAAAAATTAAAAGAGGGTGGCACCAGGCCAGAAAAGGAAAGGAAGTTACAACTCATGATAGATAGGTAGTAAAAGAGAAGAAGAGTGCACAAGACTCAGGGTTAGGTCACACAAAGGGGGAGGGGAAATCAAAGGCAAGGGAAAAGAGGTGTGTTTTTAGATTACGTTTAAAGGTAGGGAGGTGGGGCTCTAGACGAAGGGAAGTGGGGAGCGAGTTCCAGAGGGCGGGGCCTGCAAAGAAGAAGGCTGAGGAACGAGTGGACTGAAGGTGCGCAAGGGAAGGGGAGGGAAGGTGGAGGCGGTTGAGGTGAAATGAACGACGTGTGTGTCTAGGGGTGTGGAAGGTGATGAGGTCTGCCAGATTTTGTGGGTTGTTGGTGTGAAGTGCCTGGTGGACAAGGGCAAGTAGTTTGAACTGGGAGCGAAAGGTGACAGGTAGCCAGTGAAGGTGAACAAGTAATGGTGAAATGTGGTCCCGCGGGGAAGAGTGGGTGATGATTCGAGCAGCGGCATTCTGGATCCTTTGCATTCTATTAAGTTGGGATTTGGGAAGACCAATGAGGATGGAATTTGAGAAATCTAGGCGCGACATAACTAGTGATAGTAGGAGTGTGGTGAGGGCAGGCGGGGTGAGAAAGGGGCGAATTGCATGAACTTGACGTAGAAAGAAGAAGGAAGTCCTGGTGATATGAGAGACGTGGGCCTGGAAAGAAAGATCAGAGTCGAAGAGCACACCCAGATAGCGGAAAGTGGAGACTAGGGGGATAGGGGAATCAGAAAAGGACGGGGCCAATGTGGGGGGTGAGCTGCCGTGGGAGAACCAGATCATGATGGATTTAGCTAAGTTGAGGTGAAGACAGTTCTGGGTTAACCAAGTTGCAACGGTAGAAAGGCAGGAGTTGAGTGGGGAGAGATCAGGGTGAGAGGGGGAGGTATGGTGAAGGAGGACGGTATCATGGCGTAATAGAATGCAGAAATCCCAGACTGTTGAATTAGAAGGGCAAGAGGAGCAAGAAAGAGGTTAAAGAGGAGAGGAACGGGCACAGAACCCTGGGGGACACCACAGGGTAGAGGAAACGGATCAGAGGGAGGGGTGGAAGGGGAAGAAGGTAAGACAGAGCAGGACTTGGAGGAGAGGAAGGAATGAAACCAGTGATGAACAGTACTACAAAGACCTGCTTCACGTAGATGGAGGAGAAGAAGAGAGTGGTCGACAAGGTCGAAGGCAGCATATAGATCCAACGCCACCGCCACCGAAATCTCCCCGTGATCGTGAGCAGCATGCAGGGAATTCATGAAGGCAAGTAAAACAGTTTCAACACTGTGACCCGTGCGGAACCCAGATTGACGGGGGTGAAGGAAATTAGTGGAGTCAAGGTGGTGAGAAAGCTGTGCAAAAACAACCTTTTCAAGAAGTTTAGATTGGAAGGGGAGATTAGAAACAGGGCGGTAATGGGCAGGAACCATAGGGTCAAGTGTGGGTTTTTTGAGGATGGGGCGGATTAAGGAATGCTTCCAAGGTTGAGGAAAGGTCCCTGAGGAAAGATTGGTATTGAGCATGGTGAGAATAGGGGGTAGAAGTGCCAGGGAAGGAGTAAGTAGCCAGGTGGAGGGAATGGGATCGAGAGGGCAGGATGTTTTGCTGGAGGAGGAGATGAGCTGGTGAAGCTCAGCTGAGGTGATTAGAGAGAAAGAGGCCCATGTGTGAGAGAGGCAGGAGGAGGGAGGGGGTGAGGCAGCAGGGGGGGGGGGAACTGGATTGGAGCAGGACAAGAAGGAAGGGAAGCTCTTAGGGAAGAGATCTTGTCACTGAAGAAGGAAGCTAGGAGTGGGGGAGGGGGTGCAGGCTGAAGAAGAGCAGTGGAAGTAGTTGAGTGAAGAGAGGTGAGAGACTTGAGGGTAGAATAGAGATGACGGGTCCGATTGGGAGCGTTAGCGATGGCAGTGGAGAAGTATGTTTGCTTGGCAAGATGTACTTTGGAGCGGTAATAGGAATGATGCGCCTTGAAGGAAGACAAGGTGGCTGGGGAGGGGGCCTTGCGCCACAGTCTTTCAGCTCTACGGAGATGGGTACGGAGCAAAAGAAGGCCTCTGTGGTACCAAGGCTGTTTTGGGTGGCGTCTAGGGGGACAAGGGCGTAGGGGCGCTAGATGGTCGAGGGAAGTAGATAAGGCGGTGAACCAGGTGGTAGCCTGAGAGCTGGGGGAGAGGGAGGGGAATTCAGGAGGGAGAAGTTTGGTTGCAGGGGGAAACTGCTGTATGGTGAGTGGGGTAATGTGGCGAGAGTATCGGAGTGCGGGAGACGTTGCAGGAGAAGTTGTTGAGGAGGACGTCCTCGAATGGGAACAGAGAGCAGAGAGGCAAAAATGATCGGTCCAGGGAAGATGAAGGGAGGAGAGGTTGTGGAGTTGTAAGGAAGAGGAGGAAGAGGTTAAGAGGAGATCAAGTGTGTGACCGGCAGAGTGAGTAGGGAAAGGGACATGCTGGATCAGGGATAAATCATGAAGAAAAGAGGCAAAATTGTGATCTCTGGTGGAGACAGGGGGATTGAGGTGGAGGTTGAAATCACCTGTGATGAGTAAATGAGGGAATGCAAGAGAAAGGTCTGAGATAGTAAGGAGGAGAGAGTCCCAGAGATCAGGGCGAAGGGCTGGGGGAGAGTAGATAAGCAAAATATGAGTGGGGGGTGAGATATGGAGATGGAGTAAGAAAGCCTCGGGGTAATGGAGCAGAGGGGAGAAGATTTGGGTGAACGAGAGAGAGGGGTGAAGAATGGCCGCCACCCCACCACCTGAGCGTCCAATACGAGGAACAGAGGTTCCAGCAAACCCAGGAGGAAGGTAGCGGACAAGCAAAGCATCTTCTCCGTCCTTTAACGAAGTTTCGATGAGAAGGGTGAGGTCAAATGAGGATTGTATAATAAGGTCCTGGATAAGAAGGGTTTTGGATCGGAGCGACCGGCAATTAAGAAGACCTATCTTGAGGGAACCCTGAGGGGGCGGTGGGGAAATAGGGAGCGATGAGGGAGTATGCGTGGAGGGTAGGCAGAGATGGAGATTGGACGAGCAACGAGACCATGACCTGAAAATGTAGCCCTGGCGATGGCCCCAAAGTACAGGTATATGGGCCATTAGGTGAAGCGCTGGGTGGGAGGGGGGTAAGTAGAGGGAAGAAGAGGAGCGTACCTGGGACAGTGGGATGGTGGTACAAGCCAGATGCAGGAGTAGAGAGAACGCAGGGGGGGACCCTCGTGGGCAGATGGGGGGCCAGAAGAGTAGCGAGGAGGAGAATGGTAAAGAGAGGGCCTACGCTGCACAAAAATTCTGAATAATGTTCTCTGGACAGATGAGTCAAAAATTAAACTTTCTGATCACAATAACAAATGTTTAGTTTTGTAAAAAACCAAAAACTGCTTTCCAAAGTAAGAATTTCATCCCAGTGGTCAAGCATGATGGTGAAACTTTCAGGGTGTAGGACTGCTTTGCTGGACTTGGACAATGTGCCATTAATGTTGGAATCATGAAATCTTATTTATAACAGAAAGTTCTAGATAAGAATGTTAGGCCATCCATCAATGAGCTGAAGCTGAGCCAAAGGGACTCATGCTGCAAGGTAACATCCTTAAATATTTATGAAAATCTGCTACAGAATGGCTGAAAAAGAACAGATCCCATGTTTTGGACTGGACAAGTCAAAATCTCAACCTAAAGCCTATTGAAATTTTATACCAGGACATGAAAGGAAGACCTCAAATGTCACAGAGTTGAAGTAGTTTGGTATGGAATAATAGACTAAATTCCTCAAGGGCAATTTGAAAAATTGATAAAGTCAAAGGAAACCTGTAATTGAAGTTATGGATGCTTTTGCAACCTCCTCTTCGCTGGTCTTTATTTAAATCATCTCTCCCCACTTCAAGACCTACTATTAGTAATCTGTGAATAATCATTAAAATCATCTATAGTACCTGAAGATTAGGGAATGGCCAATATAACGCCAATTTTTAAAAAAGGTTCCAGGGGTGATCCAGGAAACTACAGACCAGTGAGTCTGACGTTAGTAACGGGCAAAATGGTAGAAACCATTATAAAGAATAAAATTATTCCTTCCTTTCACCCTAAAACAGGGTGTCCCTCAAGGATCCAGTCTTTCTGCTCTTCTCTTCAATATTTTCCTTCAGCCTGTCTGCAAGATTTTCCAAAACCATGGCATTCAATACCAGCTATATGCCGATGACATGATGTGCTTCACCCCATTTAACCTCTCAAATCCTAACTTTTCTAAACTAAATGAATGCCTAACCAGTCTTAAATCTTTGCTCTCCCAACACAACCTCATAATCAATCCATCCAAAACTGAGGTTCTTCAGGTATTCTCTAATTCCGCATACAGTCCTCCTCCCACCATCACTATTGGTGATCTCACACTCTCCATAAAAAGCCAAGTGAAATATCTTGGCATTATCCTTGATCAGTCCCTCTCCTTCAATGAACAAATAAAGAAAACCACCACCACAATATATGCTAAACTACGTATCCTCAGGAACCTCAAGCCTCTCTTAAACCCTGACTCTTTCCGTACTGTCTGTCAGGCCCTCACAATCCCTTCTCTCGATTACTGCAACCTTATCTATCATGGCCTCCCCAAGAATACTATACAGCCACTTCAACTAGCCCAAAATACCCTAGCACGGCTTATAACCAACAACCCCAGATGATCCCACATTACTCCAGTTCTCTACGATCTCCACTGGCTCCCTGTTCAATATAGAGTTAAATTCAAGGTGATAACTCTTATTCATAAAATCATAACCAATGAATCAGCTCCATGCCTCTCTTCTCTCCTTTCCTCCTCCACAAACTCAAGAACACACCGCTCTATTACTAAAAATCTTCTCACCATCCCTTCATCAAGCAAATTACTAATAACAGGGCTTTCTCACTCTATGCCCCATCCTTATGGAATACCCTTCCCCACGACCTGCGGAACTGTTCCAACCACTCTAAGTTCAGGAAGAAATTAAAAACCTCTCTCTTCCTTGAACATTTCTCCCTTCCACCTTAGTAACTAACCCCTATACACTCTCCTCCCTACATTTGGCCTCTGAAATCATATCTTATAGCCTAGTGGTTTTCCTTGTAAATTCCTATGTAAATAGTTAATCTCTGCTTATTGTAATTAGTTCTCTTTCATATTCATTGTAGTTTCGTTCATATTCATTGTATACCTGTTACCTGTTCCTTGTAAACAGTTGAAACACACTGCCAATTGTTATATGTAAACCGTCTTGACTTGTAGATAGACGGTATATAAATCTTGTTAAATAAATAAATAAATTACTGAATATGTAAATAGTCAAGGTTTAATGGGAGAAAGCCAACATAGATTTAGCCAAGAAAGATCTTGTCTCACTAATCTCTTACATATTTTTGATGGTATGAATAAACAGATAAGAGCTGGTTGATAAAGTGTATCTGGATTTTCAGAAAGCCATTGACATGAGAGACTCTTGGGGGAAATTAAAAAGTCATGGGATAGGAGGCAATGTAGTATTGTGGGATGAGGAAATGGTCAAAAGATAGAAAGCCGAGAGTAAGGGCTAAATGGCCAATTTTCTCAATGGACAAAAGTGAATAGTGGGGTAGATATGTGCTGGGTCCCCTGCTTTTTAAAATATTTATAAATGACCTGGAAATGGGAATAATGGGTGAGGTGATTAAATTTGCAAATGACACAAAATTATTCAAAGTTGTTAAATATAAGAGGATTGTAAAAAATTGCAAGAGGACCTTGATACACTGGGAGACTAGGCATCCAAATGACAGATGACATTTAATGTGGACAACTGCAAAGTTACACACTTAGGGAAGAACAACTCAAACTACGGTTACACAATACAAAGTTCCAACTTAGAAACTACCATCCAGAAAAGGATTTAGGAGTCATCATGGATAATACATTGAAGCCCTCTGCCCAGTGTGCAGCAGTGGCCAAGAAAGCAAATAGAATGCTACGAATCATAAGGAAAGGAATGAAGAACAAAACCAAGGATATTATAATGCCTCTTCAATTCTGGTCGCCATATCTTAAAAAGGATACAGCAGAATTAGAAAAGGTACAGAAAAGAGCCACCAAAATGGTAACAGGGATGGAAGGATACCCGTGAGGAGAGGATTAAATATTTTGGGCTCTTCAACCTGGAAAAGAGACAGTAGAGGGGAGATATGATAGAGGTCTATACATTAATGAATGGAGTGGAACGGGTAAACGTAGATCGGTGGTTTACTCCATAAAAAATAGAAAGACTAGGGGACATACAATGAAGCTACAATGTAGCCTATTTAAGAGAAAATATTTTTTCACTCAATGAGTAATTGAACTCTGGAATTCATTAGTAAACGCTGTTAGCGTAACTGGTTTTAAAAAAGGTTTGGACAAGTTCCTGGAGGAAAAGTCCATAAACCATTATTAAAGAGGACCAGGAAAATCAATTGCTTACCCCGGAATAAACATTGTGGAATCTTTGTCCCTTTTTAGGAACCTGCCAGGTACTTGTGACCTGGATTGGCCACCGTTGGAAAAAGGATATTGGGCTTAATGGATCTTGGTCAGACCCAGTATGCCATTTCTTATGCTCTTATGTTATGTTATGTAATCTGTTCAAAACTCAGCTGCACAGCTAATCTTCCACCAGTGTTGCTATGCTTATGTCACCCCTCTTCTCAAGTACCACTACTCGTACTACTGAGCATTTGTATAGTGCTACAAGACTACGCAGTGCTGCACAGATGTGTAAGAGATAGTCCCTGCTCATCAGAGCTTACAATTATAGTCAAGACAGACAACACAAGGGAAACACAAGGAGATCAGATGAGTCAAGATCCAAAAGCGGCAGCGAAGAGGTGAACTTTCAGTCTGGATTTGAAAAGGGTCAGAGAAGGCGCCTGATGTACAGACTTAAGTAGTTTGTTCCAAGCATAATGCAGCAAGATGAAAGGACGAAGTCAGGAGTTAGCAATAGAAGAGAAGGGCACAGATTGAAGCAATTTGCTAGAACAGTAGAGTTCCCAAAGTGGGTGTAGGGAGAGATAAAAGAGGAAAGGTAGTGAGAGCTGCAGAGTGAATGCACTTATAGGTCAGCAGGAGAAGTTTGAAATGGATGTGGAAAAGGATAGAGAGCCAATGAAGTGATTCGAGAAGAGGAGTAATATGGGCATGATGACGTTGGCGGAAGATTAGCTGCACAGCAGAGTGTTGAATAGATTGAAGGGGAGAGAGATGATTCAAAGGAGACCAGCAAGGAGTAGGTTACAATAGTCAAGATGGGAGGTGATTAAGGAGTATGTTCAGAAAGGAATGGGCGGATTTTGTTAATGTTATATAAGAAATGGCAGATCTTAGCTATCAGGTGGATATGCGTGGAGAAGTAGAGAGAGAAGTCAAAGACAACCTCAAGGTTGCAAACTGAGGAAACAGGGAGGAGCAGAGAGTTATCCACAAAGACTGAGAAAGGAGGAAGAGGAGAAGAGGTTTTAGGGGGAAAAATAAGCAGCTCAGTTTTGGCCATGTTCAATTTCAAGCAACAGTGAGACATCCAAGCAGCAATGTCAGAAAGGCAGGCAGAGATCCTGGCCTGGATTGCCGGAGAGATTTCAAGTGCAGAGAGGTAGATCTGGGAGTCATCAGCATAAAGATGGTACTGAAAGCCATGGTAAGAGATGAGCACACCAAGGGACTGGGTATAGAGAGAGAAAAGGAGTGGACCCAAGACAGATCCTTTGGGTACACCAATTGAGAGCGGGATAGCAGCAGATGAAGATCCACTAGAACAAACACCGAAAGAGCAATGGAAGAAATAAGAGGAGAAACAGGATAGTACAGAGCCCTTAAAACCTAGTGAGGACAGAGTCTCAAGGAGAAGGTTTGTGGTCAACAGTGTC
Source organism: Ichthyophis bannanicus (assembly GCA_033557465.1). Classification (NCBI taxonomy): domain Eukaryota; kingdom Metazoa; phylum Chordata; class Amphibia; order Gymnophiona; family Ichthyophiidae; genus Ichthyophis; species Ichthyophis bannanicus. Next base: position 233,850,506 of record CM066043.1, on the reverse strand, counting down.
AAAAGCAGCAGAGAGGTCAAGAAGGATGAGGACAGAGTAAAGGCCCTTGGATTTTGTCAGGAACAAATCACAGGAGACTTTGGCAAGAGCTGTTTCAGTAGAGTGTAAAGGACGAAAGCCAGATTGTAAAGGATCCAGGAGGGCTTGAGAGGAGAGAAAGTCAATGCAATGGCGGTGAACCACATGTTCAAGTAGTTTAGAAACAAAGAAGAAGAGGGAGATGGGTCAATAATTAGAAGGACAAGAAGGATCAAGTGAGGATTTTTTGAGGAGAGGTATAACTACAGCATGCTTGAAGGCTGCAGGGACAGTCGCAATGGAGAGCAATAGGTTGAGAATATGAGAGATGGAAGAGACAACAGTGGAGGAGATGGGACTTAGGAGATGGGTGGTTTTAGGATCAGAGGAGCAGGTAGTGAGTTTGGAGGAAGAAAGAAAGTGTGCAGTTTCCTCTTCAGAGATCACAGAAAAAGAAGAGAGGGTAGCAGAGGTACAGGGGGAAAGTTGGGAGTGAGGGGGGGAGGAGGGGAAGTAGCTGACTTTATGGGGAATTGGAGGGTGATCGTGTGGATTTTGTCATGGAAATAGTCAGCCAGGGTTTGGGCAGAAAGAGTGGGAGGGGTCGGAGGCAGAAGCACTTTGAGGAGAGAGCTGAGAGTAGTAAAGAGACGGTAAGGGTCAGAGGCAAGAGAGTTACTCAGATGGACATAATAGTTTTGTTTGGAAAGAGCTATGGCTTACTGGAAAGAGACAAGCATGAATCTGAAGCATAGAAAGTCTGCAAGGGAACGGGATTTGAGCCAAGCACGCTCAACTGAATGGGCACAGGAACATAGATAGTGAGTAGTGGATGAAAGCCAGGGCTGGGGTGCAGTACACCTCACAGGATGTGACATGGGTGGAGCAACAGCATCCAGAGCAGAGGAGAGTGCGGCATTACAGGAAGTTACTGCTTCATCAACAGACTAGGATGACATAGTGGAGGAAAGAGATGATGAAGCAGTGGAGGAGAGAACCAAAGGGTCAATAGCATGAAGATTTCTAAAGAGGTTGGAGGAGACAGGATGAGGTTGAGGCGGTGGATGTTGAAGAGTGAAGCTTAGCAGGTGATGATCAGATAAGGGAAAAACGGAGGTAGAGACGTTTGAGGGTAAGCAACTAGAAAAAAATACAAGGTCAAGGCAGTGGCCATGCTGGTGAGTGGGGACAGTACAGCAAAGCTGGAGGTCAAATGAGGAGGTAAGGGAAAGTTGCTTTAAAGCATAAGAATCAGAGGGTTTATCAACATGAATGTTAAAATCCCGAGAATAAGAGTGGGGGAAGAGGAATCCAGAAAGAAGGAAAGCCACAAGTCAAAGTCAATGAGAAAGGTAGAAGTAGACTTGTCAGGAGGTCGATAAATAACAGCTACCCGGAGAGGTAGTGGAATGAAAAGGTGGAAGGAGCGGACTTCAAAGGAGGGAAAGGAGTGAGACTGAGGCAGCAGGAGGGGTTGGAATTGGCATGAAGGAAAAAGTAGAAGCCCAACACCATCACCACGGCTAGTGGGACAAGGCGTGTTGTAGAACTGATAACCACCATGACAGAGAGCAGTGACAGATGCCTTGTCATCTGGGAGGAGCCAGGTCTCAGTTAGAGCAAGAAGGTTACACGATGAAAAGTTCCACATTGGGAACCACCACCAAGAAAAAAGATTTAGGCATCATCATGGATAACATGTTAAAACCCTCCACCCAGTGTGCAGCAGCAGCCAAGAGAGCAAGCAGAATGCTAGGTATCATAAGGAATGGAATGTAAAACAAAACAAAGGATATTATAATGCCTCTGTATCGCTCCATGGTGCAACTGCACCTTGAATATTGTGTGTAATTCTGGTCACCGTATCTTAAAAAGGATATAGCGTTATTAGAAAAGGTACAGAGAAGAGTCATCAAAATGGTAAAGGGGATGGAAGGATACCCTTATGAAGAGAAGCTAAAAAGGTTAGGGCTCTTCAACCTGGAAAAGAAACAGATGAGGGGAGATATGATAGAGGTCTATAAATTAATGAATGGAATGGAACAGGTAAATGTAAATTGATTGTTTACGTCATCAGAATATAAAAAGACTAAGGGACATGCAATGAAGCTACGGGGTAAACTATTTAAGACTAATAAGAGAAAATATTTTTTCACTCAACATGTAATCAAACTCTGGAATTTGTTATCAGAGGATGTAGTAAAAGCTGTTAGTGTAGCTAGGTTTAAAAAAGGTTTGGACAAGTTCATTATTAAAAAGGTACCCAGGATATCACTGCTTGACCCAATACAAGCATTGTGGAACCTGTGTCTTTTGGGGAAACTGCTAGGTACTGTGGCAAGGAGAGAGTAGTGCCACCTAGAAAAGCAGGAAACATTGAAGGTTTTACCTTGGCTGGGGGGATGGGCACATTAGAAAACACTTGTCAGAGAAAACCCAGGGTTAGAAGTTCACAGCAGAAAAACCCCAGGGTTGATAGTCAGTGGGCCAAAACTAGTGTTGAGTCATTCCCACGTTACACACCAGATAGGAATCAGAGAAGCAGGTACTCGGGGGAGGAGCCTGCAAGGGAGTGCCCTTGTCACGTAGCTGCTTGTAAAAAAGGGCAGACAGAAACGGAAGGGGGAAGGGAGAGAGAGAGGAGAGCAGAGGAAGAGAATCACCTGTCTTACCAGCACGAGGATTCTGAACCTGACTGGAACAAGGCTCCCAGGCTCTATGCTGAGAGGAAGGGAAGACCTGAAGCCAGATTCGCTCCCCAGGAGAAAGGGAAATACTGCTGCTCTCCAGGAAGAAATACTCACAGGCCAGGCAGCTGCTGTTGCGAGGCCCAGAGATACACTGCTAGTGCAGTGAAACCACAATGCAGGTTAGTGGGCAAGCTAAACCCTGTATTTGAAAGAAGCTTAAAGAAGCCACAAGAAGGCAGAACTTTTACCCAGGCAAAACCCTTGCTGGAACCTAGATGCAGGCATTGCTCTGCTAGGGAAGCTTCCAAAGCAAGAACTTTTTATAGAGCCCGAAGGAGGTCTGACCGGTCCTCTGATTACAGCTCAGAAGAGGGTTTTATTGATAGAAGGCCTGTATGTAAAACTGTGCAAGTTAAGCATCAAACCAGGAGAAAGCCTAGGCCCAAAACTGAACACAGGGACAGTTCTTCAGATGAGGAGGAGATTACCTGTAGACATTTACATGAAAGGAAAGGAACTTTTAAACCACGGCTTTTGAAACCCCATGAGCTTTTACTTAAAGGGGAGAAACCTATTATGTGGCCAAGACTGAAGAAACTGTTAATGTATGGAACTAATACCATTCCAGTTAAGAGTCCAGAACCACTACCTGAGAGTCCTCCAGAGAGCATGGAAATTGACTCTTTCAAAGGGGATTCAGATCCTTCAGTCACTGACATGGAATGTGATTGTTGCACTGTATGTGAATAACTGTTAAGAGGAAAAATACCTTTTGTAAGAGCTAAGAAGAAAAGCTTGTTTAAAAGACTTTATTTTTGACCTGGCAAAGTTTGCATATATTTTCTTTGGGAGGAGTATCCCTACTTTTGTTTTCCTATGGACATTACCTGTTGTGAGTCTCTGAGAACCCAAATAAAAATCTGTGATCTTTAACCAACGGCTCAACTACAAATTCTTATACAACCTCAAGGTTAAGGTGCAGCGCCTCCTGCTGGTCAAGCTATTTGGCACAGGGGCGGGGCTCACAGTGGCGTAGTATTTAGGATTTCGCGGTTCCAGAGGTCCGGCAGCCAAGTCCAACAGGAACAGAAGGGTTGACCGGAAATCCAAGGACGCATCCAACGTATCCGGAGGAGCAGACGCATTGCAGACCTGACGGAGAGCTTATCTGGTGGCAGAGCTAAGACCTGCACCGATATCAGGTAACCCGTGACTAAGAGGGTTAGGCCTGGATCCAAGTGCAGAAGGGTGGTCACCATAAGCTATAGTGGGAGAGTGGGCACTTTTGGAAAAAAAAAGGTACCGCACTCGGTCGTTTGTTTTTGTGTTTTTCTTTCAGCTCCAGTGCAAGGATGGAGATCTCCGATTTCCCGACATGGGTAGCAAACCAGTTTGCCCAGCAACAGGAACTGGCAGCGAGGAACCAGGAGAAGGCGGCGTCGATGCTACAGGAGCAACAGCAACCTCTCCTGGACCTCTTGGCGAAGATGATTCAGACCCAGGAGGACATGTTAAAGCAAAGCACCACTACCGGACTGGTAACACCCAACCTGATTCCAGGGTGGGAAAATACCAATACTGGGACTTTGTCATATGGACGATATGTAAAGGGTGATGATATAGATTATTTCATCGAAGCTTTTGAGCGTGTGGCTGTGCTAGCAAAATGGCCTGTGGATCAATGGGCGGTCAGATTTGCCACCACATTATCCGGGGAGCCATTAGCCGCATATAGAGCACTACCTTTAGATCAGATATCTGATTATTTAAAAGTGAAAACGGCTATCCGGAACAGGATGGGCTTAAATCCCTCTGTTTATAGGAGACTATTACGGTCTTGCACAATTAAGGAAGGCGAGACGCCTCAAGGGTTGTATTATAGAATTAAAAGTTTAGTTCACAAATGGTTAATGCCTGAGGGTAAAACTATTGATACCATTCTTGACACTATAATTCTAGAACAGTTTACTGAGGCGGTTCCAAAAGAGTTACAGAGCTGGTTGGTTTTACAGAATTGTAACACTGCTTATGAAGCTGTTGCTTTAGCGGACCGCTTCCTTGAAGCCAACAAGGTAGGCTCCAAGAAAGAAGGCCTGTTCAAGAAACACGAATCAGTATTCCCAGAACAGAGAGCCACGTATGTTACCGGAAAAACAGCGAAAGGGAAAGTTATCACGAGAGCAGACTCCCTGTCTAGAAAATGTTTTACCTGTGGGGAGGTGGGACATTTTAGAAAGGACTGCATCGGTAGGGATGCCTTGATAGCTGCCCGAGTTAAGAACACTGGTGAGGGTTTTCTCTTAACCGTCGAGGTAGAGGGGATATCCGCGGAAGCGCTCCTAGACTCAGGGGCAGATCAATCAATGATCTCTAGGTCCCTCTGGGGTAAGATAGAGGCCCAGCGAGAATCCCCATCCGAGTCCCCTGACCACCATGTTAGAATTAGGTGTGTGCACGGTGCTGCATCCACCTACCCAGTGCATGTAGTGCGCATAAAAGGGCTAAGGAGTGGCAAGGCAGTTGCAGTAGCCGTTATGCCCAGGCTTCCCTATGAAATAGTGTTGGGGCGGGACTGGGCACACTTTAGAAAAGGGATAGAGAATAGGCTGCACGAGAAGAAAAACCTAGTCTCTACACAGGGGGAAAAACCCAAGGTTACCCGAGGAGGAGACGCTCCCCGCTTACAATCTCTACCCCCTCCTGCAGTGTCTAGACCCTTATTTGGCAGACGGGGAAAGCAGGAGACTCTAATAGCTAACCCTGACGCCAGCACCCCAATCAAACAAAAGTTCGTGCTACGCTTTTGTAGGACGACTCCCGGGGCTAAGATACCAAAACGGGCAACGGAACAGGCCGCGGGCCTAGATTTGTGCAGTGCGGTTGATGTGATAGTGCCAAAACAGGGGAAGGCACTAGTAGAAACAGGATTGAAAATAGAAATACCGCCGGGCTGTTATGGGCGGGTTGCGCCCAGATCAGGCTTAGCCCTTAAAAACTTTATTGATGTGGGTGCAGGCGTTATTGACCCTGATTATAGGGGCGAGTTAAAGGTACTTCTGTTTAACTTTTCGCAGGAAAATTTCCGGGTGAATGTAGGCGATAGAATCGCACAATTAATTTGTGAAAGGGTGGGATTTCCACCCCTCGAAGAGGTGGAAACGTTGGCTACCACTGTTAGGGAATCCCAGGGATTCGGGTCCACGGGCATAAAGGAGATAAAAGGTCTTACCGCCTGTGCGTTGAGGCAAGAAGAAGAAGAGTTAGGGCCTCAGCTCCCGGTCCATAACCAAGAACAGACCTATAACCTAGGGGAGAAACTCTCGTGGCCCCAGCAAAACCAGTTGTCTGCCCTGTTGAAAGAGTTTTCGGATGTCCTCACAACATCCCCTGGGGAAACTGATTTAATTGCCCACGAGATACTGACCCTACCCGGAGAACTTGTCTGCCAACGCCCCTATAGGCTACCAGAAGCGAAACAAAGGGAGGTGATTTCCCAAATACAGGAGATGCTGAGGTTAGGGGTTATTGAGACCTCAAAGAGTCCCTGGAACAGTCCAATAGTCCTAGTCCCGAAACCCGATGGGTCTATGCGTTTTTGTATAGATTTTAGGAAAGTGAACGAAATCTCGCGTTTTGACACCTACCCCATGCCCCGAATTGAAGAGATTTTAGATCACTTGGGACAAGCTGTATATTTGACCACGTTGGACTTAACGAAGGGGTACTGGCAGATTCCCCTTACAAAGGAATCGCGCCAGAAGACAGCTTTTAGTTCACCTATCGGGCTCTTCCAGTTTCGGAGGATGCCCTTCGGACTCCATGGAGCCGCTGCCACATGTCAGCGCTTGGTTGACATGGTACTACGACCTCACCATCATTATGCTAGGGCCTACATGGACGACATAGTCATCCACAGTGTGGGCTGGGACGACCATTTAAAACGAGTTGGCGCTGTATTGACAGCATTAAGACAAGCTGGTCTTACGCTGAACCCCGCAAAATGTATGTTTGGAGCCTCGGAGGTTAAGTATTTGGGCCACCTGGTGGGTCAGGGCAAGGTAAAACCCCTCTTGGATAAAGTAGAGGCCGTAAAAAAATTCCCGACACCAGAGTCCAAGAAGCAACTCCGAAGTTTTTTAGGCCTAGTGGGTTACTACAGACGGTTTATTCCGCATTTCGCGACGAGGGCTACAGCCCTCACGGAGATGCTAAAAAAAAATGCTCCCACAGTGCTGGAATGGAACTCTGAGGCTGAGAGCGCCTTTAGGGAACTAAAAGGGAAACTGTGGGCGGCCCCGGTGTTATGTGGGGTGGATTTTAGCAAAGGCTTTATTATCCAAACCGATGCCTCTGAAACGGGGCTGGGAGCCGTTATGTCCCAAATGTTCGAGGGCTCTGAACATCCCGTTATGTTTTTAAGTCGGAAGCTCACCCCTCCTGAAAAGAAGTATTCAACCATTGAGCGAGAATGCTTGGCAATACGGTGGGCCGTGAACGCCCTACGGTTTTATTTGACAGGGAGGAAGTTTTTATTGGTGACCGATCACGCCCCACTTAAATGGCTGCACAAAATGAAAGATAATAACGCACGCCTTACTCGCTGGTACATGGCACTACAAGAGTTCGATTTTCAGGTTGAACATCGACCAGGGAAGCTCCACACAAATGCAGATGCCTTGTCCCGTATTACCAGCTGTGCGCGAAGTGTCTCGCCAGCCGGCAATAGTCTAAGGGGGGGGATATGTGGCAAGGAGAGAGTAGTGCCACCTAGAAAAGCAGGAAACATTGAAGGTTTTACCTTGGCTGGGGGGATGGGCACATTAGAAAACACTTGTCAGAGAAAACCCAGGGTTAGAAGTTCACAGCAGAAAAACCCCAGGGTTGATAGTCAGTGGGCCAAAACTAGTGTTGAGTCATTCCCACGTTACACACCAGATAGGAATCAGAGAAGCAGGTACTCGGGGGAGGAGCCTGCAAGGGAGTGCCCTTGTCACGTAGCTGCTTGTAAAAAAGGGCAGACAGAAACGGAAGGGGGAAGGGAGAGAGAGAGGAGAGCAGAGGAAGAGAATCACCTGTCTTACCAGCACGAGGATTCTGAACCTGACTGGAACAAGGCTCCCAGGCTCTATGCTGAGAGGAAGGGAAGACCTGAAGCCAGATTCGCTCCCCAGGAGAAAGGGAAATACTGCTGCTCTCCAGGAAGAAATACTCACAGGCCAGGCAGCTGCTGTTGCGAGGCCCAGAGATACACTGCTAGTGCAGTGAAACCACAATGCAGGTTAGTGGGCAAGCTAAACCCTGTATTTGAAAGAAGCTTAAAGAAGCCACAAGAAGGCAGAACTTTTACCCAGGCAAAACCCTTGCTGGAACCTAGATGCAGGCATTGCTCTGCTAGGGAAGCTTCCAAAGCAAGAACTTTTTATAGAGCCCGAAGGAGGTCTGACCGGTCCTCTGATTACAGCTCAGAAGAGGGTTTTATTGATAGAAGGCCTGTATGTAAAACTGTGCAAGTTAAGCATCAAACCAGGAGAAAGCCTAGGCCCAAAACTGAACACAGGGACAGTTCTTCAGATGAGGAGGAGATTACCTGTAGACATTTACATGAAAGGAAAGGAACTTTTAAACCACGGCTTTTGAAACCCCATGAGCTTTTACTTAAAGGGGAGAAACCTATTAGGTGGCCAAGACTGAAGAAACTGTTAATGTATGGAACTAATACCATTCCAGTTAAGAGTCCAGAACCACTACCTGAGAGTCCTCCAGAGAGCATGGAAATTGACTCTTTCAAAGGGGATTCAGATCCTTCAGTCACTGACATGGAATGTGATTGTTGCACTGTATGTGAATAACTGTTAAGAGGAAAAATACCTTTTGTAAGAGCTAAGAAGAAAAGCTTGTTTAAAAGACTTTATTTTTGACCTGGCAAAGTTTGCATATATTTTCTTTGGGAGGAGTATCCCTACTTTTGTTTTCCTATGGACATTACCTGTTGTGAGTCTCTGAGAACCCAAATAAAAATCTGTGATCTTTAACCAACGGCTCAACTACAAATTCTTATACAACCTCAAGGTTAAGGTGCAGCGCCTCCTGCTGGTCAAGCTATTTGGCACAGGGGCGGGGCTCACAGTACGTATGACCTAGATTGGCCACTGTTGGAAACAGGATACTGGGCTTGATGGACCTTGGTCTGACCCAGTATGGCATATCTTATGTTCTTATGTAAGGTGGAGAGCATTAGAGATAAAGAGATCATGAGTAAAAGCAAGTTTATTTGTGATGGAGTGTGCATGCCACAAGGCACATGAGAAAGGGAGAGAGGAAGGGGGAAAGGAGAGGAATATGAATAAGATTAGAGGTGTTGCTTGAAGATCTCTTCTCAGAGTGTGACAAAAGTCTAGAGGGGCCAGGGTAGGGGTTGATATCTCCGAATGCGAGAAAGAGAAGGAGTAGAAGAGTACGGGGCAGAGAGGAAACGAGGGTGAGTTTGTCTTAGAGAGAGAGGAGATGGCTGAATGAGAGGGAGAAAGTGGTGAAGCCAGGGCTGGGGTGCAGTATGACTCACAGGACATGGCTTCCTATCTGTTTCCACATCCAGTTCAAACTTCTACCTCTAAGTTCCTTCAATCAGCTGCTCCTCTCCTATCTCTCCCTACACCCCTCCTCGGGAAAACTGCTTTTCTTGCATATCATCTCTGTCTGTGTCCTTCTCTTCCACGGCTAACTCCAGATTTCAATCTTTCTACCTTGCTGCTTCGTATGCCTGGAACAAACTACTCGAGTCAGTACGTCATGATCCTTCTCTGGCCCTGTTTAAATCCAGGCTGAAAACTCACTTCTTTGAAACTGCTTTTGAATCCTGATCTCCCTAGTCTCCTGTTCACATCCTATGTGTTTCCTTACCATTCCTCAGATATATCCTAATCCCCAGTTGTGTTGTCTATCTTGACTAGATTGTAAGGGCCCAATATTCAAAGGGGATTTACATGGTCTACAGCCTAGTAAACTGTAAATGCCTTAGATGGGGAAATTCAACAGAACGTACAAGGTTAGTGCACTGAATATTCCCATCTATGTACCCTACGTTCCCCGATGCTATTCAGTTAGCATAGGGGCGTATTGGGGATGTTCTGGGGCAGAGCGGAGGCAGGGAATAGCGCTAACTGGGCAGCAGCGATATTACATGCTCCCCAGTTAGCGATCAGCGCCTTAAAGAAAGACGAGGAAAACCGTCACCTATCTCTAAGGCACCGATCACTATGGGGTCATTCTGAGGTGTGAATAGCAGGTATGGAAATCCCAGTCGGATGTCTATCCCCGCTATTCGTCCACTCTGCCAGCACCGACTAACTTCGCCATACATTGTACAGGGAGGTTAGACTGGGGTGGGAAAGGGCTGTTGTGGGGGCGGAGTTAGGGCAGAGTGGCTGTCTGCAGCCCTGGACATATAGGGCCAATTCTAATGTTGGCCCTGTACATCTGGGACCAGCTGCCTGAACGGGAAACTTATTCCACCTCTGAGGTGGAATAAATTCTCCTAGACGGGTGGTTCTGGCAGGCCCAGGGTGCAGCAGAGGCAGGAGGGGGTAAAGGAGATTCCCCTCAGCCTAACCCTGGCCTTGGGATGCCAGATTGGGAGTCAGGCTGTGGGGAATGAAAAATCTTTTGGGCAGCCGGGGATCACGGCTCCTGAATGCAGCCATAGCGCCGTGGCTCCATTCAGGAGCCTTGACTGAGTTAGCTGGGCTAGGCCTGTATGTGCAGGCCGACTGGAATTGGGGTCCTGGCCTGCACATTCAGGCCTGGATGTGATTCTGATATCACGGGGCTAGATGTGCCCCATGGGATCAGAATCCTGTCTAACTCTGCATCTGGTTCTGACCAGGCGCACAGAGGGCCGGGATGTCCATGACAGAATCGGCCCTAACCAGGCAGCAGCCAATATTGCAGCTGCCTGGTTAACCTTGGCGGCTTCCTGTCCCTGCGGCGATCACCGGATATTCAGTGCCATCGCCAGGGTATTGAATATCCGGTTTAGAGGTCGGCTAGGAGGGCTGTATGCCTTCCAAATGGCAGGCAACTGAAAATCAAGCCTTAAGCTCTTAGGAGCAGAGACCATCTCTTATATGTCTGTACAGCGCTGCGTATGCCTTGTAGCACTATATAAATGATAAATGGCAGTAACAGTGGCAAAGAAGTGTTGCCAGTTATTGAATATAGTGTTCACACACCTTTTCACAGAAGGATACTTATTGTTTAATCTTTAGTTGAATAAATAATCAAAATATGTAGAGGGGGCATATTCCCGAACACCAATAGCAACATGAATGGCCCAAGGGACCTGAGAAAGGGAAAAAGATTCCGAACAGAGGAATGAACGCTCCAAGGCCCCAAAAAGTGGGAAAGTGCACCAACAACACTGGCATTTGCTATCCAAGGCACCATGAGAAGGGTAAAGCATCCACAAAGGTGGGATCAACACCCCGAACACTGAGAAAGGCCGTAAGAGGCATGGTATCACCACAGCATGACCCGTAACTAAGAGAAACGTAGCCTTAGAGGAACAGCAGATCCTAGTGCAACAACCACATTGCACTAGGATCTCAAGGCATCCAGATAAGCTCTTCTCTTTTTGGGGGAAGGGGGAGAGTCGAAACATGCCAATGTAACCAGAAGAGGGACAGGGTGGGAGGAGGATGCAAGTTGCTGAGGCCAAAAGGCATTCCTGGCCCACCAGAACCTCCACCCCCTTCTCGATGTCTCTCCTAGTACACTTGCACCTGCTTTGAAATACCCAGCACACTGCTGCTTGACACTGAGCTCGGTTTCACCAATTAAGTTAGCACAGTGGTCAAGAGTTCATTCATCGCCCTCCATTGGTTTTGTGCCGTCCGTCCTTCCATAATACTGCTCCTCATGCCACCTTTGTCTTGTCCCTCGCTATCTCACGTCTCGACTATTGTAACACCATTTACACGGGCCTTTATGCCTACAAACTGAAACAGTTACAATCTGTCCAAAACAACGCTATTCTGATCCTGTCCCATGCTTGAAAATTTGATCATGTCAATCCCCCCCCCCCCCTTTTAAGACAGCATCACTGGCTTTCTGTTTATGCCCGAATTCATTTCACAATGCATTTCACACAGGCACCCCTGATTATTTATCTTCCCTTACCACCCTGCACGTCCCCAGCTCGCTCACTGCCATCAACTGCATATCCTTCCCTTCTCTTAAGCCAAACATGAAGCCACCAGACAGTGTGTCTTCTTCATCAGCATCCTTATGGTTTGAAATAATCTGCTTCCACAGCGGCGCCTCTAACTGTCCTATAAAAAACATGTATAACTAGTCTCAAAACCCATCTATTCAAGCAAGCCTATGGGATCACTGGCTGACAGGCCCTAGTGCACAGCAGCGCTGCGTAAGGAAACATTTTTCTTTTTTTTTCTCTGTCCTCCGTTATTGGAGGCCCTTGCTGCCTCTTAAATTAACACAGTTATAAACCATTTTCAATGTTCAGAAAAGGTGGCAGAGCAAGCACATCAAAACATAAACCATTACTTTGCTTTCCACATAGACTTTACTGAAAGCCAAAAAGGATTCAGATATTTCGGAGGACTTCATCTTTTCGGTTTTAAACCGCTGAAGTACACCAATCATCAGGTATTCAACACGATGGAGGTAATTCTCTAGTATGACGTCTATGTTTAAGCAGGCGTCTAGTTTATGAAGGCAACATATAGGACCCCAATATTCCTTTATAAACTAAGCTCTTAGAATTAGTCCAACTGAAATGCACAAATTTCATCTATTCTGAAGTTGGTGTAAATATTTGTACCCGCGTATTTTATAAAATAGCCATATACACCTCCACTCTGCCCAAACCACGCCCCTGGGAAAGCCTACCAATGGCATGTGATCTGTGTAAATGTAACTCCTTATACACATGCAAATGTTCATGCAATTTTTACAGAGCGCTTTCACGGTCCAGAATACACAAATTCTGGGAAAGCAGAATAAAAGTACAAAAGCAAAGAAATCAGTTTTCAGAACCCCAAGAGATGAAATGCAGCTTTTGTAAATACTTCCCAGCAGAAAGCTGTTGCATAGAAGAGCCAAAGCAGCTGACTTTGGTATGCAAAGCAGATGTTGGCCCCTGTAGCCTCTGGCATTGAAAACAGTAACTATATGTTGAACCTCCTGGAACCATTAAAATAGCCAATTATTAGAAATTAATTTGCTATAATGAATTTATTTGGCTTGCCTGTGCAGGCAGCCCTCCAAGTACACAATGCCCAGAGAACTTACACTTTGAGGTAATCGGCTGAAAGGGTTTATCAATTTGTTTCCTAACCTGAATCCTCTCACTCTTGGTAGAAAGAGCAGCTGAAGCCATTAATTAATCACTCTCATCAGATGCTCTGTGGTATAGTTGTCAACATCCATTGTCTGCTTTGGACTTTTCCATCTCCCAAACTATGTAATCATTCAAAAGCCAGGAATAATTTCAGAGTTTAAATACAACATAAAGAGTCAGAGCTGTGTAATTACAGAGAAGACTTAGAGATTGGACTTCCATTACACAATTATCTGGGCGTGTAAATGTATCGCATGGATCAGTACTCCAGGTCACACGCCGAGGTCTAAATGCTTCTGCCTTGTGCATTGTATTGATTCTGGGCAGTGTTACCAAGAGAGGCTGAAAGCATGCAATTTTCAGCTTGCCTGACACACTGGGATGCTTAGACATTGCTCTAGGAGGGCGAGAGGGGGACGAATCCTTCCAAAGAGAACTTTTCCAAGGGCTGCATGAACGTACAATGCAATGTTTACTCAAGTATAAGGTTTCAATCAATTTTAGTCTCCTGCTCAATAGCACTGTCACGGTTCCATATTTCATTTACATTTCAAAAATTTTTTTTCCATTGATATTTTGTAAAGAGTTGATTTTAGATCACAGAATAAATTTGTGTTCATAATCTTTGGTATATCGGTCAGGATTAAAGGTTTCATAGATATGTGTTCGATACTTTCCCTGGAAAAAAGTGTGTCACATCCAGCTTATATGTTGCTGCTGTGGTGATTGTTACAGATTTACATCTTTGCACTGGATCGTTTATTTCTGCATTTCTTTGTACTCTTCAGGTTACCTTATACAGAGTAAAAGATACCAAACCAACAGCCTTAGAGAGCAATTTTTAAAGCACTTTGTCTCTCCCAGGGGTTCTCAACCCAGTCCTCGGAATACACCTAGTCAGTCAGATTTTCAGGATAGCCACTACGAATATGCATGAGAGAGATTTGCATACATCTCTCTCTCATGCATATTCATTGTGCTTACCCTGAAAACCTGTCTAGGGGTGTCCCGAGGACTGGGTTGAGAACCCTTGGGCTAGGCTAATAGCAGTCTGAAGGTTGCCCTCACTCAGTCTGCCTTGAACTCAAGGTGATCTAGCTATTTTGTACCCAGAAACATTTGCAAAGGGGAAGGATGCAGATGTTTTACAAAGAATACTGAGATCAGAATTCAGATGTGGAGATTAAGATGTGTTTGGTTATAGCAGAATTTTACACAAGGCTCTGCTAAATGTGGAGCCTTTTGTAAAATATGTATATGGATGTAGAGTAAGTGCATGAGGATACGCAGCCACATACAGCCAGAAGGGCTATTCTACATGTGGAAAACTGACCATAACCAGCATGGCAGTATCTTTATCTTTATCTTTATTTTATTGCTTGATATACCACCCAGGCATATGCGTCAGGGCGGTGTACAATAAAAACAGCCTAGTAGAAACAGAAATGGATAAAGGAACTCCATTGGCTTGGACAGGAAAAAGAGAGAAAGGACGAGGCACAGAAGACAGAAAAAGACCTGGTCGGGAGAGGAGGAATGGGGGGGGAGGGGGAACTGACAGGAAAGGAGGACTAACAGGGAGGACAGACATTAGGGGTCAGGGAGGTCAAATGCCTGCTGAAAAAGGTGAGTTTTAAGTAAACACTTGAAGCATTGGTAGGACAGCTCCATGCGCAGCATAGAAGGGAGGGAATTCTAGAGGACAGGGGCCAGGTAGAAGAAAGCAGAGTGACGGGTCGACTCCAGGTGAGCCTGGGAGGGGAAGGGAAGGAAAAGACGATTGCCGTGAGCTGAGCAGAGGAGGCGGGGGGAGTCTGCAGGTGGATGGAGTCTGCTAGGTATTGGGTGTGCCGGTGTGGAGTGCTCTGTGAGTGAGAATGAGGAGTTTGTATACAAAGAGGAAGTGGAAGCCAGTGCAGATTGAGAAGCAAAGGGGTAACGTGATCGCTAGGGGAGTAATGCATGAGCAGACGTGCAGCTGTGTTCTGGACTATCTGCAACCGCCGGAGTTGATACTGCGGGAGGCCAGCCAAAATGGTGTTGCAATAGTCCAGTTTGGAAATGACAAGGGAAAGGACAAGAGAGGTGAGGGAAGATAAGTGGAGGAAGGAGCAGATGGTGTGGATTTGGCACAAGAAAAAGAAAGAGCGGCGAATGAGCGTGGTAATATGATGGTGGAAGCAGAGAGAGGAATCGAGGGAAACCCCAAGATAATGGAGTGAAAAAATGAGGGGGATCGGGGTAGAAAGAAGAAGAGGGGAGCAGGTAGGAGGGGGGGGGGGTGCTAAAAGAAAACCAGAGGGCAGCGGATTTTGAGGGATTAATGTGGAGAAAATTACTATTAAACCACGAGGCAATGCAGGTAAGATAGGCATTGAGAGCAGAGAGGTCAGGGGCGAGGGAACTAGTGTGGTGCATAAGAAGGATGTCATGTGCAAAGAAATAACCAGAGATACCAGACTGCTGAATAATCAGTGCAAGAGGGGCAAGAAAGATGTTAAAAAGAAGGGGAGCGAGCACCGAACCTTGAGGAACCCCACAATGGAGAGATAAGGGAGGGGAGGTGGCTGAGCCTGTCCGGACTGAGAAAGTGCAGGAGGAGAGAAAGGAGCAGAACCAGGAAAGAACAAGGCCGTGGATCCCAAGATCAGCTAGGCGGGCAAGAAGAGTGCGATGGTCGACAATATCAAAAGCGGAGGACAAGTCCAGGGAAACCACAAGAGAAATGTCACCACGGTCATGGGATTGGTGCACTTCATTCAGGAGGGAGGTGAGGACAGTTTCAGTGCTGTGACCAGAGCGGAAACCAGACTACCATGGGTGAAGGGAGAGAGTGGAATCAAGGTGAGCAGAGAGCTGGATAAAGACAAGCTTTTCCAGAATCTTAGAAAGAAAAGCGAGGTTAGACACAGGGTGCCAATTAGCAAGGACAGAGGGATCGAGGGAGGGCTTCTTAAGGAGTGGTTGAATGAGGGCATGATTCCAAACTGAGGGAAAAACACCAGACAAGAGACTTTTGTTGAATATATGAAGTATGTAAGGGAGTAACGTGAGAGGGGAATCCAGAAGCCAGGAGGAAGGGAGGGGGTCAAGTGGAGAGGAGTTTTTCTGAGAGGAAGTTATGGCCTTAGTAAGTTCAGCCTCTGTGACAGGATGAAATGCGTGCCAGATATGAGAGAAAACCCTGGGGGGGGGGGGGGGAGAGGAGGGGACAGGTAAAGGTAGCATGGAAGGTTTCGATCATACTGGAGAAGAAGGAGGCAAGGCGACTGGGATCGGGCGCATTGGGGGGAGGTGGGTGGAGGTAGATAGGGCAGTGAAAGAGCGGAGAATCTGGTAAAGTTGTCTGAATGAGCTAGAAGAGGAAGAAATAAGGTTGGAATAATAGCAACGCTTGGCTTCAGTGATCATAGATCGGTAGAGCAGTTGGAAGCTACGAAAGGAAACAAAGGAGTCAGGAGCGGTGCATTTGCACCAGGCTCGCTCAGCACAGTGAAGATAAGCGTGCTGGAGATAAAGACCGGGGTGAAACCAAAGGTGGCGGGCAGAGGGGCGGGATGAGGGAATAGGATGGAGGGGGGCAAGTTGATCTAGGGCAGTAGTGAGAGTGGATGTCCAAAGGTCAGCTTGTTCATCAAAAGGCAGGGAGGGGAAAGTTGGGGGAAACAGGGCGTCAGCTGGAGGAAATTGTTGCAGAGTCATTGGGGTAATGTGACGCCTGGGTCTGAAGAGGCGTGGAAGGGAAAGGGGTAATGGAAGCAGCGAAGATGGAAGGAAGAGTGAGAAAAGGAGACAAAAATAGTCAGACCAGGGCAATGGGAGAGGGGAACTAGAGGAGATGCAGAAGGAGTGAGAACAAGATCGAGAATGTGACCTGCAGCATGCATAGGACAGGAGACATATTGATGGAAAGAGAGGTCATCTAACAAGGACAGCAGAACCTTGTCTTTCTGATGAGAGGGAGAGTCAAAATGAATATTAAAGTCGCCAAGGATGATGAGATGTGGAGACAGAAAAGAAGCCTCAGAGAGGGAAGCCAGAAGGCCTTCCCAGGGTTCAGGGAGAAGGGAAGAGGGAGCATAAAGGAGGAGGAAGGAGGTGGAGGGTGAGGAGCCGAAATGGAGAAGGAGAGATTCAGGATAGGAGGGAGGAGGGATGATGACTGAAAAGTGAAGGGAAGAGCAGTGGATAAGTGCCACGTCTCCACCGCTGCAGTTGCAGCGGGGTTTGTGGAAGGCGGAATAACCTGGGGGGAGGCAGCGGTGTAGGCGGGCATCCTCACCCTCACAGAGCCAGGACTCCATGAGGAACAGGGCGTCCAGAGAGTGCTGGATAAGAAGATCATGGATTAGATGTGACAGCGCGGAGGGAATGGCAATTTAGCAGGGCAAGGGAGAGGGTAAGCAAGGGAAGTGCTGCGGGCAGGGCATCAGAGGAACTGGGGTCTGGACGCATGGGAAGGCAGGCTAGAAGATTTGATGGATTGCGAGTATAAGGTCTGGAGATGGGGAGACGATGGAGAGGAGGGCGGTGGCCCCAGAAGACTGGAATGGTGGCCATAGAAACAACAGCAATTAGAAGCACAGTGGGGAAGAGAAGGAACCAGCGATTCCAAGAGCTGAGGGCGGAGGTGGCAAGTGGTGAGCACCATGGGGGATCCTAGTCATGGAGATAGGGGATGCCGAAGGAAGGGGCCACTCTATGCCCCCGTCGTTGCCCCAAGGAGCTCGCCCAAGGAGCATGACCTGCTCCTTCGGTGCGTGCCACCACGGCGTGGAATGCTGCAGGCAGCTTTCTTTTATCCAGGTGTTGATATCCGACAGAAATGCGACCGCATTGCACACAGTTGCATCACTTCTGAGGGCGGAGCAACAGCAGAAGCAGGCACGGAGGGCAGTACACTAAAATAAGCAAACAAGGCAGATTAAGCAACAGAAATACAGACTTACAGGCAGCAGAGAGCAGAGCAGAGATGGCAAGCCAACTTCCACATGCAAGTGCCCCCACTTCCGTGTGTAGTCAGCCCATTTTGCAAATCTATACCTATAACTCTTATCAAGTAAGTATTGATTCTGCAATATTTGTTAATTTTCATTTTGGAAGAGGAAATAAATAATGGGGGTTTAATAAGAATAATTTCCTTAACCCCTTGTGTAAAGCCCTGTCCGAAATAAGCATTTTTGAAAAAGGTATGGCTCTGACCAGTGTAAATTCCAACATACACATTTTTGGATATATATGTAGATTCTTTTTGTACAAGGGAATATATGTGTACATTTTGGATTGCCCAGGTCACTCAAAACCTCACCTCCACCACACGCCCTTGGAATTTCTACATGGTGTAGATCTCCACGTGTAAATAGTGGCTTTCTAAAATTGCATTTACATATGCATTCCAGTCTCCATGTGTAAATGCCACTATTAAAACATGGAGATTCTTCTAGAATAACCCCCATTTTCTCTTTGAAAATTAGGTGCAAATTCCATAAATACAAAGACTATGACCCTCCGTTTCTTAAGGGGTCAGTAAAGAATTGTTTAAGCTTCCCATGGAGAGGGGAATTTTATAAGCTGGTAACCGGTTAACGCACGTTGTTACATGTGTACTTTATGCCGATCTTATAAAGTCAATATGTATGTACTTGACATTATAAAATAAAGGATACGTGTGAATGTACTCACATTGATTTAAGGTGATTTACGTATACAGATACTCCACCTTGTTAGTTAACTGTTTTTACACGGTCCCAGTTCAAAAACTCACCTTGTTTATTTTTGATATGTTAAGATGTTCTATGTAAAATTAAGATGTTCTATGTAAAACAAACTTAGCTTTGTTAAATGTTGTTGTTTGTACACCGCAACTGATCTCTGGAAGATGCGGTATAAAAATGAGTGTTAAATAAATAAAAATAAATAAGGTGTAATCACTTCCGCCAGCCCTAGAGCTTGTATAAATAGCTGTACCCAGAGTTGAAAAGAACACAAAGAAATTATACGATTTTATAATTTACGTGTGTAGTTGTGCGCTCTGCCCACGCTCCAGGCCAAACTCCACCCATGTGCATGCCCAAAGTGAATGTACATGCCATCAGATCAACTGCATCATTTGCACACAAATACCCATGTATGCATAAAAATCACGAAAATACCGTGATTTACATGCGTTAGGACGCTCTTTATAAAATTACTCTTATACTGTCCTGACAAATACCATCTTTAACTCTTTTCTCAATGAACCACTTCTATGGGGGGAAGAGAAGAGAAGTTAAGAAGGGTGGTGTGATTTGCAGCTCAATTTCCAAAAGGAGTTATATACTTAACAGCAGTCAATGCACATAAAACTTCCTTAGCCATGTCTTTTTAAAATCTATGGGCCCACTCCAGGAAGGCAAATAGTGGGGCTGGATGTCCTGATGGGACATTCTGCCCCGCTATCCACCTTCAATCTATTTTGCCTCGTGGCCCTGCTGCACATACAGAGCCGCTGTGCATGCAGTGGGGGATGGGGGTGGCATGGGGGCAGAGAGTGGGCGGGACCGAACCCCAGATGTACAGGGCCGATTCTGGTGATGGCCCTGTATGTCTGGGGATCGCTGGGGGAACGCTCTTCTTATTCCACCTCTGAGGTTGAATAAGCATGAGGCGCCCTTCCGATCCTGACTGGCAGCCCCCCCCCCCGCGGTGCAACAGGCAGCACAAGGTGGGTCCCCACCACCCGATCCAGGCCCCGGCTGCCCAGCCCGGGGCTGGGAGGTGGGGTTACAGGGGGGTCAATGCCATGGCAAGCACACCAGTATGTGGGGTGCACATTCCCGCGGGTATGCAGGAGCACACCGGG
Source organism: Ichthyophis bannanicus (assembly GCA_033557465.1). NCBI lineage: Eukaryota > Metazoa > Chordata > Amphibia > Gymnophiona > Ichthyophiidae > Ichthyophis > Ichthyophis bannanicus. Next base: position 233,830,600 of record CM066043.1, on the reverse strand, counting down.
CCATCTCAGGGCCTGATCCTGCACCCACTGGGATTGGGCTCCATATGAATACTGCCAGCCTCAAAATACGCTTATCCACCACGATTTGATCCATGGGATCATTTTATAAGGAGCCATCTATTTTTAGGCACTGACAACATACCTAAATGTCAGGGCCCGATGACTCACACCAGTACTAGAGCTTTATGTAAGTACTTCTGTAAATTATAATCAATGGTGTACTTGCATGGTGGGTCCAAACTCTGCCAAGGTGGAGTAGTCGAGAGTGGGGGTAGTGAAAGTACATGAATGCAAATAACGTTGTACTTTTATAATAGTAGGCATTTTATAAGAGGTCGTTTACATGCATAATGATTAAAAGATTGACATTTAGGTGCCTTGTATATGCATACTTGACTTTATTAAATAGGCATTAATGTTTAACATGTGGCCACTAAATCAGCTTTAGTCAGATGGGAGTGCATAGGCCCCGAAATCTTTCAATGTAAGGCTTTTTGCGTGATTTTTAATCTGGCTTTAAGACTGCCCACTGTCCTTTCTATAGGCTATCTGGTCAGTGTTGATACCTGACTGTCCACAATACCCACTAATTGATCTATGTATAAATATGGGATCTATGTATAAATATGGTAGACTTTGTTTTTTGCGTGTATGAAAATCTGTACAATGAATGTGGTGGTGGTGCTTTATTTATTTATTTAAACTTTTTTTATATACCGTCTTTCTACAATTCAAGATGGTCTACGTAAAACTAAACTTGTAGCAGTGTGAATACAACTGTTGTACAGAGAACAAAACTTGCTATGTTGGAACATTAAACAATCAGCATTTTAATTAACAATTTTAGAGTAATGCCAGGGATGGCAACTATGTACAAGGAAAGGAGGGTTGGACAAGGGCACAGAGTGAGTTGTCAGGGGGGAGGGCAGGGACTCACTTAAGGAGAGAGGATTTGAATAAATTATAATGGGAGGGACAGAAGCACCTGTTGAGGATGAAAGTTAAGAGGACTAGGTTATACTGGATCAATGGTGGCTTTGAAGGGTGGTATTCCTGGAAGAAGAAGGTTTTGAGCTTTTTTCGTAACTGAGTGGTCAGAGCAGCCTCGTAAGTCAGGGGAGAGGGTGTTCCATTCTGTAGGAGTGGAGAGGGAGAATGCACGGTTGCAGATCGATTGTTTGCTTTTTATCTTTTGGGCTGGGATATTGAGAAGGTTTATGGAGTTGGGCCTACCTAGTCTGTTGCAATTTGGCCTGGAGAGGAGGGAGAGAAGACAGGGTGCAGATACACTGATTCACAAAGTCTTAAACAATGAAAGAGCCAGTGGAGGTATTGGAGGACAGGGGTAATGTGGGTTTGTCTATATGTTCTGTTGACTAAACGTGCTGTGGTGTTCTGGGCCAGTTGGAGCAGGTGAAGGCTTACTTTGGGAGACCGTGGTATATGAGGTTACAATAGTCGAGAGCGGGGGGTAGTTAAGGCTTGACAGACGGTTCGGAAAGAGTCTGGGCTTAATAAGGGGCGGAGGTTTTTCAGAGTTCTGATCTTGTTGTATATGGATTTGGTTGTTCGTATTTGTTCATGGAAGGTGAGGTTCTGGTTAAGAATTATACCAAGATATTTAACTTTGCTCTTTACATTGATGGAGTAGTCATCGAGGTCAAGTGATGAAGGGGAGGGGGAGTAAATTGGATCAGAGAAGAGGTGAAGAGACTCAGTTTTGGCTTCGTTAATGAAGAGACTGTTGGTGGAACCAGAGTCGGATCTTAGTAAAGCATTTGCTGATATTAGTGTTTTCTTATTGTGATCTGCTAACACCACCGCTGACTTAATGGACTACAAATTCAAAAGATTATATAAAATGTTATATATTATTGGACTCTTACTGAAAACACTTATGCATTCTACATGGTTATTTTTGTTTAATTCAGGGGAACTGAATGTATAATTTTGAACATACGCATTGTCCAAAATTAGATGGCTGAAAAAGGGACAGGGTGTGGGACGCTCAAGAGCAGTGTCAGTTGCATGTGTAACATATTCATTTAAGTGGCAATATGCAGCCAATAAGCATACATATTAGACATTTAGCTGCTTCGCGCAACAAGCAGGTAGAAGTGAAACGTCTATTTTAGACATTCTGTATATTCAATGGCGCTGCCTAAATCATTAACACTGCTGAATTTGAAACTTTCTCAGTTAGATGTTTCAGATTATCGGCTGCCCATTCACCTGCATATTGACTGCGGTGGAAGTAATTTTATAAACACATTCCCTCGCATATGTGGCCACATGTGCACGTATGTGACCTAACATAAAATAACGGCTGGCGTAAATGTGTGTGCTTTGGCATGGGGGCATGTACACAGACCCAGCCCCAGGCACCCTAGACAGACCTTAAGTCTTACAGACCCCTTGGCTGCCAAAATCTAATGTTTAGCTTTGATGGCCCCTCTCTCTGCTGCCCTAGGTGATTGCCCATTTTACCTAATGGTTGGGCCGGTCCTTCATGTACATAACAGATAGTTATAGCCAAGGGGCACAGTATGGATGGAAAACAGGCAGCGTACGCACCTAGATTATAAAATAGCTAAATCTATGCACATACATGTATAAAGCTATCAGGCGCCTTCTCTGACCCTTTTCAAACCCAGGCTGAAAACTCACCTCTTCGCTGCTGCCTTTGGATCTTGACTCACCTGATACCTGATGTCCTTTGTGTTTCCTTGTCATTCTCCCTAGATGTATCCCATGTCTACAGCTACTGTGTTGTCTGTTGTGACTAGATTGTAAGCTCCAATGAGCAGGGACTGTCTCTTACATGTCTGTGTAGCGCTGCGTGCGCCTTGTAGCACTATACAAATGTTCAGTAGAACTAGTAGTAGTAAAGTACATGAGATCATTTACACCTGTACATGAGCAAATATAAGTGACTGTACCTACATTTTTTATGCCATATAATGCATTGGTCCATTGTCCTAACTCCATCTGGCCATGTTGCCTGGTCCATGTCCATGTCCATATTATAGAGATAAATAGACACCTACTCGACTTCACAAAATAGTGCTTACATAAGTACCTCTGTAAGCACCTATCTATAAAGTTACCCTCAATATGTACAATCATTAGAAGAGGATGTATTTTCAGATCACTAAAGGTTAACATGCGTTAACATACATTAATGTTCATTAATGCGTGTTAACCTTCAGTGAAATTACCCATAAATCATTTTTTAAAAAATCAGCTCCTAATATTTATTCTACTTGAAATCACTTAGGAAACTGAACAGAAAGACAGATTTTGGGAAATGCTTATTGCCGTCTACAGAGCGTGTAATTGCTTGGATGGGAACATTCCAATACAAATAAGCAGTCTTATCGCAGCAGGCTATTCTGGCAAAAACAAAATTTAACTTAAAAACACTCTTTTTTTTACTAAAGAATAAACAGCTTGTTCACAGGTGCTGCATTCCATTGTGCTGGCCAACCAGATGTTCTGTTTTGGGACACTCTTTGGCTCCGTTTCCTTTATTTTCAAATTGAAATGTCACTTTTTGATGAAATAAAGTGATATACTGTGAAATTGCCTAAGACAAGCTGTATTTTACGTCTGCACCCTTAATAACTGTGTCTGTGGATTGGGCACGACCCCAGTGAAAGTACAGATGGAAAGCCTAATCGCTTAAACGGCAGTGCTAGAGTGCAACGGACGATGAGGGCCAGAGTCATTTCTGCTATAGAACCTTAGGTCTAACCGTGGAGGGTAATTTTATAAACGCCACACAGTCAACATCTGCTATCATACACGTATCCGGGGCCTACTTTAAAAAGAAGCAGGCACGTGCTTTAGTTTATAAATTTGGGGTGTGCAGATTCTCCTTAGCCTAGTCATGGCACTAGCATCTGCCCTTGAACTGTGACTAGATTTGCAGATGTAATTTTGTGTGTAAATTGGGGGCCCTGTCTACACTCCACCCCTGTGCACACCCCAAGGGAAAATATGCAGAATGGCCTTATGCACGCTTGCAGAATAGCGATCATCCAAAGCGTGCACATAAGTGCCCATTCATGCTCGTATGTCTTTTATAATAGGGACTTACGCGTGTAAACAGCGCATGGTTTTCTGTGCACCACTTATAAAATCAGGCCCTCAATGCTAAGTGACCTGACAAGCTGGATAAAGAAATCCTGACTTGGAAACATTTCAAATCTGTGTTTGAAAATATTCCACCCATGGTCTGCCCAGATTCGGTCCCAGAACATGCCTACACTTGGGTTATGTAATGTGCACGCCTTCTTGTCAAGTACTTTCATGCATACGAGTATAACCTCTGAAGTAGTTTGGTAAATGCCCCTTTATACGCGTAAAATAGGGTTTTATGGGAGAGAAAATCTAGAACATTGTCGCCCATAATAACAAGTTTTAGAAAAATACATCATTAATTGAAGCTAACATGCAGGATACTTAAAAGTAGTTTTGGAAAAAGTCTTCTGTGGAGTGACTGACCTGCCATCTTTGCATCAGTTTCAAAGAGAAAGCAAGCACCTTCTTTATGTTGAAAATCGCCGTGCAAAAAGTGCAAACAGAAATGTGTACCAAAGTATATAGTTTTGAAAAGACAAGTTGATGTGTTATACTAGTCCCTGCCCTAACCCCACCTCCTGCACTGCCTCCGCTTAACGTGAGTAAAAGTACTAGTGCTGTAGAGCAGTGTACTGTACATACTTTCACCAACATACACGGTGTTACATTTTCAAATAGCCTCGTTACCCATGTGTCCGGGCCAGCAGGAAGTTCAGGTTGCTGGTGCTGCTGGATATGAGCCTCCTTGCCATGAGGTGCAGCTGTTTCTGTGTTCCTAGGTTTTGGTTCCTGTCTTTTCCCCATCCCTTATGTTTCTGGGTGGGATACATTAGGTGTGTCCTCCTGTTCCAGTCTGCCTGATTGACCTTGCTGGGTCAAGCAGAGAAAGTAGGGGTTTATCTGGGTTGAACCAGCGCTAGGTCATCATCTCTGGGCTGCAATTCCTTGGTCTATGGGTTTTTGACTCCAGCTGGCCATGTTCCTTGGTCCTGGTCCATGTCCTAACTCTAGCTGGTCCTCGTCCATTGTCCTAACTCCAGTTGGCCATGTTCTCTGGTCCTCGTCCATGTTCTGTCTTCAGCTGGCCATGTTGCTTGGTCCATGTCCTGACTCCAGCTGTTCCTGTTCCCTGGTCCTGGTCCATTGTCCTGTCTCCAGCTGTCCATGTTGTCTGGTCCTGGTCCATGTCTGGCCCACGTACAACTGCCCACGCACCCACAAGCGTGGAGGAGGAGTCCTGATAATAGCGAAAACAAAACTAAAGTTCAAGACACAGAACCTCACCGATACACAGCAATGTAACACAATTAGCATCAAGAACAAGAACATTACAATCTGCCTAACCTACAGAGCACCCAGAGCTCCACTCGACGAACTAGCCTTCACACTCGAAGAAGCCTGTGCCATAACATCAAACAACAAACCAGCGCTACTGATTGGTGACTTCAACCTCAAGTCCACCAATGCCAAAGACGCAGAGGCCTTCCTTCAAGCAATGACTTCACTCCAATTCACACAGATAATCAATGCACCAACGCATAAACATGGATCATCCCCAGACCTCATCTTCGCATCCAATTACCTAACATCAAGAGACCTAATTTCCCAACCCACCATTACCTCAGTACCATGGTCTGACCACTACCTAATCGAAACAAAGTTGCGATCACCAGAGGACCAGACAAACGAAAGAGCAAACAGCTCACACACAAAGACGATTCAAACATTTCGACAGGGACGAATTCATACAGGACACAACACAACACTTGAACATTACTACAGATGACCTGGAGGAACAAGTTTCCAGCTGGAACAGCATTCTAGCTAACGCCGCCAAACCAGCTGGTAGCGGGACCAAGAATCCACACCACAACAAGAGACAAAACAAACCATGGTACTCAGCAAAAATATGACATGAAAAGAGGGAGCTCAGGAAGATTGAACGGAGATGGAGAAAAAACAAAACAACTGCCGACCAGCATCTTTACCTAACAAAGCAAAAACAATACAATACACACATCAACCAATCAAAGATGGAATTCAACACAAACATGATAAATTCCTCCATCAACAAACCCAGAGAGCTTTTCGAAATAGTAAAGATCCTCACAAAAGAGCAAACAACAGAAGGGGAAGTACAAGTTGATCCACAGGAATTTGCCGACCACATCAAAGACAAATTTCACTCCACGGAACGAATAACACATAGTGGGAACAACAAGACGGACGTTCACTCCAAAACTTGGGGCACATTCTACACACCCTCAACAGAACAGATATCTCACATCATCTCTACAATCAACACAAGCACTGCTCCTACAGACCCGTGCCCAGTGTCATGGGTCAAAGCCACCAAATCAAGCTTCATCCCCACCATACACAAAATGGTAACCAACTCACTCACTCACTCAAGGACTCATGCCAAAGCAACTAAAACTTGCCACAGTAAGACCAATCCCAAAGAAAACAACTCTCGACAAAAAAGATCCAGCAGCATACCGACCAATTTCCAGCATACCCTTCCTCGCAAAAATCATTGAAAAAACGGTTCAACTACAACTTCAGGAACACATCGACAAACACGAAACACTTAACAACAACCAACACGGATTTCGTCCCAACCATGGAGTCGAAACACTACTGATATACCTCTTCGACAGCATCCTAAGAATAATTGACAACACCAGGAATGGAATCATAATGATCTTCATCGACATCTCCTCAGCCTTCGACACAGTGGACCACAACACGCTCCTGGAAAGACTAAAGAACACTGGTATACATGGTATCACGCTGAAATGGTTCCAATCGTACCTAACTGAAAGACAGCTACAGGTCAAGGTGGGACACAACACCTCCCGACCCATAAATGTCCGACAAGGAGTACCTCAAGGATCCGCACTCTCAGCACTCCTATTTAACATCTACATCCAACCAATATGCAACATCATGAAAGAGAGCAACATTCAATACACAGTATATGCAGACGACATCATGATATACACCCCGATAGCTATCGACAACCCGGACTTCTCTAAAATAACAGACTGCCTTACCCAAATGACGAGTTGGTGCCAAAACAACAACCTCGCAATAAACTACAACAAGACTGAAGCCTTAATCATCACTCCGAACCAAAGCTTCATACACCCAACAAATATAAGGATACAAAGCACCACTATACCAATAAGATCAGAAGTAAGATACCTCGGAGTTACTCTGGACAATAAACTAAACCTCAAGCCACACATAGACAAAACAATCCAAAAAGCCTACTATAGGATGCGAATAATCAGGAGACTGAAACCACTCCTCGCCCCAGATCACTTCCGTACCGTCTGTCAAGCACTGATAACACCACTACTGGACTTAGAACATAAGAACATAAGATATGCCATACTGGGTCAGACCAAGGTCCATCAAGCCCAGTATTCTGTTTCCAACAGTGGCCAATCTAGGTCATACGTACCTAGCAGTTTCCCCAAGGGACACAGGTTCCACAATGCTTGTATTGGTTCAAGCATTGATATCCTGGGTCCCTTCTTAATAATGGCTTATGGACCTTTCCTCCAGGAACTTGTCCAAACCTTTTTTAAACCCAGCTACACTAACAGCCTTTACTACATCCTCCGGTAACAAATTCCACAGTTTGATTACACGTTGAGTGAAAAAATATTGTATTAGTCTTAAATAGTTTACCCTGTAGCTTCATTGCATGTCCCCTAGTCTTTCTATATTCTGATAAGGTAAACAATCGATCTACGTTTACCCGTTCCACTCCGCTCATTAATTTATAGACTTCTATCATATCTCCCCTCAGCCGTCTCTTTTCCAGGTTAAAGAGCCCTAACCTTTTTAGCCTTTCTTCATAGGAGTATCCTTCCATCCCCTTTACCATTTTGGTGGCTCTTCTCTGAACCTTTTCTAATAACTCTATATCCTTTTTAAGATACGGCGACCAGAATTGCACACAATATTCAAGGTGGGGTCTCACCATGGAACGATATAGAGGCATTATAATATCCTTTGTTTTATTTTCCATTCCTTTCCTTATCATACCTAGCATTCTATTTGCTCTCTTGGCTGCCGCTGCACACTGGGCCGAGGGTTTTAACATGGTATCCACAATGACGCCTAAATCTTTTTCCTGGGTGGTGGTTCCTAATGTGGAACCTTGCATCGTGTAACCATAGTTTGGGTTGTTCTTCCCTAGGTGCATAACCTTGCACTTGTCCACATTAAATTTCATCTGCCATTTTGATGCCCAGTCTTCCAATTTATCAAGATCCTCTTGCAATTTTCCACAATCCTCTTGGGTTTTAACAACTTTAAATAGTTTTGTGTCATCTGCAAATTTGATAACCTCACTCGTTATTCCACTTTCCAGGTCATTTATGAATATGTCAAAAAGCAGCGGACCCAGCACAGATCCTTGGGGTACACCACTATTCACCTTTCTCCATTGGGAAAATTGGCCATTTAGCCCTACCCTCTGCTTTCTATCTTTTAACCAGTTCCTGATCCACAATAGTACACTGCCTCCTATCCCATGACTCTTTAGTTTTGCCAAAAGTCTCTGATGAGGGACCTTGTCAAAGGCTTTCTGAAAGTCCAGTTACACAATATCAACTGACTCACCTTTGTCCACCTGATTATTCACTCCTTCAAAAAAACATAACAGATTAGTAAGACAAGATCTTCCTTGTCTAAAGCCATGTTGGCTGTCTCTCATTAGTTCATGACTATCTACATGCTGAGTAATTTTATTCTTTATGATGGTTTCTATCATTTTTCCCAGTATTGACGTCAGGCTCACCGGTCTGTAGTTTCCCGGATCACCCCTGGAACCCTTTTTAAAAATTGGTGTTACATTGGCGATCCTCCAATCTTCAGGTATTAGAGATGCTTTTAATGATAGTTCACAGATTACTAATAGCAGGTCTGCAATCTCATATTTCAGTTCTTTCAACACCCTTGGATGTATACCATCCGGCCCAGGTGATTTGCTACTCTTCAGCTTATCTAATAGTTGTAATACATCTTCTCGATGTATCGATATTTCCTTCAATTCTTCCGCACCTTTAAATACCACTTCAGTCATGGGTAACATCCCTACATCTTCCTCAGTAAAGACTGAAGCAAAGAATTCGTTCAGTCTCTCCGCTATCGCCTTGTCGCCTCTTAGTGCTCCTTTAACCCCTTTATCATCTAATGGACCAACTGACTCTCTCACAGGTTTTTTGCTACGAATGTACTTGAAAAGGTCTTTACTTCGCATTTTTGCTTCCGCAGCAAGCTTCTTCTCAAATTCTCCCTTTGTCTGCCTTATCAATGCCTTGCATTTGACTTGCCAGTGCTTGTGCTGTTTCCAGGTTTCGTCATTTGGCTCTTTTTTCCATTTCCTGAAAGATGCTTTTTTGGCAACAACAGCCTCTCTGACCTCAACTTTAAACCATGCTGGCAGTTTTTTGGACTTCTTTCCACTTTTCTTAAAGCGTGGAATACAGCTGGTCTGGGCTTCCAAGATAGTATTTTTCAACAACAGCCAAGCCTGATGTACGTCTTTAACCTTTGCAACTGCTTCTTTTAGTTTTTTCTTGACTGTTTTCCTCATTATATCATAGTCTCCCTTTCGAAAGTTAAAAGGTAGTACTGTGGATTTCCTTACTATCCCTCCTCCACTAATTAAATCAAAGGCGATCATGCTATGATCACTATTGCCAAGTGGCCCCCAACAACCTTATCTCTTGCACTAAATCTGGTGTTCCACTAAGGATTAGGTCTAATATGGCTTCCCCTCTGGTTGGTTCATGAACCAGCTGCTCCAGGAAGCAGTCATTTATTTCATCTAGGAACTTTATCTCCCTAGCATGTCCTGACGTGACACTGACCCAGTCGATACCGGGGTAGTTGAAATCACCCATTATTATTACTGAGCTGTAACTTTTGTTAGCTTCCTTGATTTCTTTGAGCATTTCATCATCCATTTGGTCATTCTGGCCAGGCGCTCGATAGTACACCCCCACTGCCATTGCCTTCCCCCTTTTACATGGAATTTCAATCCATATAGATTCTACAGCAGATTTTGTTTCCTGCAAAACTTTAATCCTTTCTGACTCAATGCCCTCTCTAACATAGAGAGCAACCCCTCCACCAATTTGATCAGCTCTATCATTACAATATAGTTTGTACCCAGGTATCACAGTGTCCCACTGGTTGTCGTCCTTCCACCATGTCTCTGATATTCCAATCATATCTAACCTTTCATTTAGTGCTATATATTCTAACTCTCCCATCTTATTTTTTAGACTTCTAACATTTGCATACAAGCATTTTAGAGAATGTATTTTATCCATATCCATTTTAGAGAATGTATTTTATCCATATTAATTGGTCTGTTAGACATGAGTAATTTGGGATCTTTAAGCTCTGTCTGCTCCATACTTGAGGGCATTTGGGCTACTTTACTCTTTTGTGGAACCTCTCTGCTTCTGCAATCCGATATACCTTGGACTACCGAAACAAGCCCTCAAACCACTCCAACTGGCACAAAACACTGCAGCACAAATCATATCCGGAACTACAAGACAAGAGCACATCACACCTATCTTAAAGGACTTACACTGGCTCCCAATCGGTGCACGCATCAGATACAAAACTATCATAAACCTATTCAAGATAAAACAGCACTCATCAGCCAACAGCCTGCACGCCCTCATAGAACCAGACACCAGCACACGTCCTAGAAGAAAACAAACACACAACCGAGTCAGCACCCCAAGTGAATACAAACACACACGCAAGGACACAACAAACAGAGCACTCTCCATGGCTGCTCCAACAATATGGAACAAACTACCGGACGACCTGAGGGCAACTACTGACCTCAAAGACTTTAGAAAACAGCTTAAAACCATGCTATTCATAGGACACTATGGACACATCACATAACCTCAGAGAATGTATAACAGTACATGATACCACCCAAACAATGGATGTAAGAAAAAGTTTTTAGCACCACTGTATATAGACCACCTTGTATATAGCTCAAACCAATCTAGCACATAATACAACACACACTCAACTAAACTTCACCCTCACTGCATGTATAACACACACACTTTACCCAATTGCTTGCTGTGATACCACCTTGATTATTAAGATAAGGCGGTTTAGAAATACTGTTAAATAAATAAATAAATAAATGTCCTGGCTCCAACTGGCCATGTGTTGTGCTTCTTCAGATTCCTTGTCAGTGCTCCTGTCTATGAATTGTGTCATGTGCCTCACTCCTGTATTGGTGAGCGAAGGGAACTTGCCCTTGCATCAAGACCCATATATTCAATGCCTTTGTCCATAGATAATGTTTCATGTGCTACGTTCACTTCTGGATTCCTGCAAAGGGCTGAATGAAGGGAAGTTGCTCCTCTGTCTAAGATTCTTGTATTTTGAACCAGTGTCAAAGATTTGTGTATATCCAACCAGTGTATCTGAAGGCTAAGTATGGATTAAACTTGCCTTGAAGCTACTGTGGTATGCACTCTGTTCATTACAAAGGAACCCACTCCCTATGGCTGCCCACATCCCAGCCAGATTCCCCTTCCAGATCTCACACCATATGAACAGCCGTTTACATGGGTACATTTGTGATTTATCTGTGACTGCAGCACCAACTTGGTAGAATAAAAGGCACATTTTACAGTTTGATGTCCCAGATTGCACTTGGATGTCCAAGTCAGAATGTCTGAAGAAAAAAGCAGGCACGTGCAAGTTTAGGCACAATTTCAGAAATGTGGATGTGCCTGATATGGACGTCTAAGAGACATCTACATAGATGGCCCCAGAAGAGCATCCCAGAATATGGATGTCTAATAGCATAATGGTAAAAGTAGTGGCTTGGGAGTAGGGTGGCCAGGGCTCGCATCCCAATGTAGGTCTTTGCGATAGAACAAGTCACTTAACTCTCCATCTTCTGTACACACTCTGGATGTTTTAAGGCCAAAACAAGCACTTTCCTGATGCCTATTCATGCCTGCAGATATTCCTGAAATCGAACAGAGACATCCATTGCACCTTCCCAGACAAGCGTTCACCATACCCTCTAGCCTGCTTGGATGTCCCTGCACCAGAGACATCTGTAAATGTCATTTGTGGAATGGCTTCGGAGATGTCTCCATGACTTCAGCGTCCTAGGCAGATGTAAATGTGTGCATGTGCTCCTTGCAAAAAGTGCAATGCACATCTCTTTGTCCTTATGCCACAGTTATGCCTACATGCAATTTGTGTAGCAGTAAACATTATCTTTCAGTGCATCTACTTTGTAAAATAGCCATATCCACACTGAAAACATGCTTTACATGAGGAAAATGCTTGATAAAATTACTACTACTACTGATCATTTGTATGGCACTACAAGGTATACACAATGCTGTACAGAGACATCAGAGCTTACAGTCTAACCAAGACAGACAACATAACAGGTGGGGACTAGGATATGTCTAGTGGAATGGTAAGGAAACACATATTTGGAGAGCAGGAGACTATGTGGAAAAGGATCCAAAAGTGGACTCAAAGAAGTGAGTTTTTAGCCTGGATTTGAAAAGGGCCAGAAATGAAGCCTGATGCACTGGCTCATGTAGTTGGTTCCAGGCATAAGGAGCAGCAAGGTAGATAGATGTTAGAGCTGCTGGATATTCGCGGGTGCTGCTGCTATATAAGCAGTTAGCATCAGGGCATATTGGAAGCATTCTGGGGTAGAGCAGAGGCAGCACCGACTGCTAACCAGGTAGCGGCAATATTGGGCCACTGCCTGATTAGCAACATGCAGGTAAAGTAAGGCATGGTAAAGGCTGGCTAACTTTACCCGCGGAAGCTTACTGGGCAGCGGCTCAATATTACCGCTGCCAGGTTACTTTCTGGGTTCTGTGGCGACCCAGATATTCAATGCTGGTAGACTGATATGATCCCAGCATTCAATATCCGGGATTAGATTTCACTGGCAATGGCTAGCTGCTTCACAAGCACTATTCACCACTGCTGAATATACAGCCTTAAGTGCATAACTTTACACGCTGCGCACACTCTGCCCAAACTCTGTATCATCCACATCCACAGTGAAAGTACAAACAATTGCACTGATGCCAATGCAAACATAAATGCCCATTATTTAATTTATATGCAGAATAAATCAAGGCAAGACTTGTCAGACGGCTGCCTGGGTGAGAATGTTCACAGTCTTGGCAAGTGCATATGTCAATATGATTTGCAAGGGATTGTGGGCAATGCAGTCCATTCACACCCGACACAGCTGTTCACAATAATTTAGTTGTGCTCAAGTGTAAAGCCAATAAGATATTTATTTATGGGGTTATTTCTCCCAACACAGATATGCTTGGTAGCACATAAATCAGGTTACTTGTTTTCAGTGTTAAACTTGAAAAAAACAAAATCAGGAAAACAACATTTGAACTGTCAGGCAATCAAAGCAAAAGAAATAAGACCTGGTTGGTAACAAACTGGTCTTTTCTGTAGGCTTTAGCTAATATTCTCTTAGCATGTATCAAACAACAAACAAAAGCCACAAAGAAGAGAAAAACTGTTCTTTTCAGGTTAACTTCTTATATCTTCCCACATAGATTCAGAAGTGATTCTCACAGAGCTCACAAGCAATTAGGTAAGGCTCAATTGCTAGCAGTTATCCAGCTGAAACCCCTTAGCTGGCTTGCTTTCTACTGTGTGGCTAAAAAACCTACTCAGGAGCTTTTCTGAGTAGATTAAAGAACAAGTTTGTATTTCTTTGTGATGGTTGCTGTACTTTATAACAGAAAATCACCAAAGGAGTTTAGACAGAGAGCAGTCCATGTAAACAGATTCTTCATCTGCTATCACCCCCTCTTCTTCAACAAGCATGGGTTCAATATCATGGATTGTCACAGATGAATCTCCCAATGGAGCACTTTCAGGAGAATACTTGTTTCCCTGCTATCTTTCAAGGTTATAGCTAGGGCATAGATCAGTGTTCATACCTGAGCTTCCATTGCTGTTAGAGTTCCTCTCTATATAGCCTGGCCAGTATGTAGTCCAGTTCTTATGTCCAGCCTTCCAATCCAGATCCCTGGACACTGGATCTCTCTTCACATACCTTCTGGCATGGGTCTTAGGGTCCCTTCCACATGCAGCCGTCTCCCTCACAGGTACCGTCTGTAGATTCCTAGCTCTGCAGCACCATTCCTCTGGCTTTCCCCAGTCCAATGGTGTATGCTGGCCCTTGGAATGCCTCCCAGTATACGTACTGCTCTGGACTCTTCTAGACCTCTCAAAGGCTTTTCTCCTCTTTCTTCCAAAGGGTTTCTTTCCCTCTCTGTCCGTCCGGTTTGGCTTCTGCTTCTGATGATCCTCCTGATGATGAAGATGATCAAGCTCAAGCTGATTCTCTGTAGAATAAACTCTACCTTTATTCTGCTTAGATGAGTGTTCCTCCCTAACACAGCGCAGCTGTGCTGAATCAGGCCCTGCCCTTTGAGATGAGTGCTTAGGGATTACCTCATAGCCCTCCTGATTGAACACACATTTCCACCCTTCAGCTCCTCTAATGGCTGCTGGAAACATGGTGCATTCTGGGACTGGTAGTCTTTTATGGGAAAATTCTGTTTTCTTATTTCTACCAGAACTGACAGGTTGCTTGTTCAGAGTCACTTCACCTTTTCTATAGCTCCTTCCTGAGCTATGATAAGCTTCCTTATCACAGACTGTATGAAGGTTGGTGGAAGACATCAACAACCTTTGTTATGCTGATGATACCACAATACTGGCTGAAAGTGAAGACAATCTGAAATATTTGCTTCTCAAGATCAAGGAACAGTCTTAAATTAGGCCTGACAACTGTAAAAATCAATAAATTCATCATTGATGAAGAAGAAATTGAAATAGTGGACAATTTTAACCTGTTTGGATCAATAATCCATAAAGAAATGACAAGCAGTCAAGGAATCCGACAAGGCATTGCTCTTGGCAAAATGGCTATGAAGGACCTAGACAAGATTCTCAAGAGCAGAAATGTCTCTCTCCATACAGAGAGTCAACTTGTCCAAGCCATGGTATTTTCAATAACATCTTATCGATGTGAAAGTTGAACAGTGAAAAAGATAGACAGGAAGAAAATTGATGTCTTTGAATTATGGTGCTGATGAAGAATACTGTGTATACCATGGACTGCCTGAAGAACAAACCAGTCAGTACTAGAGTAGATCAAACCAAAGCTTTTGATACTTTGGACACATCAAGTGAAGAGAGAGATTATTAGAGAAAAGTATCATGCTTGACAAGGTTGAAGGTCAACGCAAACGAGGAAGTCCAGCAAAGAGATGAATCAATACAATAACAGCAGATATAGATGCTGCTCTATCAACAATCAGCTGCCTGACTGAAGTCTGAATACAGTTTAGGACAGCTATCCAAAGGGTCACCATGAGTCAACACCGACTCAATGGCACTTAACAACAACAACATGACTAAAATACCTAGATTTGCAGATGCAAAATCATGTGTGAAAATCTAGGTGTGACATATAACATTATCACCGTAGGAGCCTTAATGGCAAAGCAGCAGAGGGATAAGGCCTTAAAAGCACACCTGAAGGTGAAAATGGATAAAATGGAGAGTAGCCCAGAAAAAACACACATACCCGCAAACATCCAGAAACCATATAAGGAGTTTGTTTATGTTTATGCAATTTCTTGATATACTGCCCAGGCTGAAGAGTAAGGTGGCAAAACACACAAAGTGAAAGTATAATGATGACTCGTTATTGAAACATCAACAGCTCCCACCCTAAATAAAGGAATTCAATAAGAGGACTTCTAGGCACATATTAAGACATGTATGCATGAAAACCCTCTGTGAAATTACCCCAGTAGAGATCAGCTTTCCAAGGGCTTTCTTTGGCTAAAACTGGATTTTATGCAGAGAAATTGAGTTTTTGAAAAGTGCTCACTGCAATACGGGTATACAGTTATGGAGGAGTGACCTATATTGAGGTAATTTTATAAAGCCTTTTCGCCACGTATCTGACCACATACGCTCATAAAAGGCCCTTTCTATAATACCGACTGGTTTAAAAGTCTGCGCCTTATCAGGAAGCGTAACCAGGTGTGTAGTCTATACAAATGCTCAGTAATAGTAGTAGTCTGTGCAGAGGATGTGCAGAGTTCACAAGTACGCATGTTGACTATAAAATACATTAATGAACACACATACGTACTGACCAACTTCATGTGTGAACATTTATGCTTGCTTTCAAGCAGAGGTATATGTCTGTGCGTGCATTCAAGGTGCAATATATGTAACTTATGCTAATATTTTTTAACGACAATATAAGGGACCTTTATGCCCTTATTAAATAGCTCCTAAGAAGTTGCCTACTTGGCTTCTTAACCAAGATTGCCTGTTATAGAATTACTCTCTATTGGCCTGATATTCCGAACCCTTAACCAGTCAGCCAACCTGAAGGCCATCCAGATAAGGGTGCTGACCCAGATAGTGTCACTGAATAAATCCACAGACTGCCCTGGCACTGGTTGGTTAGTGCAGAGGCGGTCCATGGGTGAAGCAAGAGCATGTCAGCGCTAATCTGCAAAAAAGTCGGAATTTACCAGATAACGCCACTCAACTTGAATATTCAGCAACATCTCTGATCTGGATCCTGCCGATATTAAGCAGCACGGCTGAGCACTGTGGCATATAAAAATATCATCCCTGTTGAAGATCGGGCCATATATGCATATATGTGCACATGTATCAAAGAGAAATTCTCAGGGACAGGCAGCGCACTTATAATTAGACTTTTGGATTTCCAAAAGTATGGACATAAATTTTCATGGGGAAGTCCCACACAAATAAGAGATGTAAAGCCTGCGCGTAGATTTTACACACACGTGCACTACGTGAAAGCTGCTCCCATGAGGACCTGCCAAGATTTGTATCTGCTTTTCTGTGGGTCCATTTTCCAACCAAAAATATGTGATTAGTTCTGTAAATCCAGAGCTAGACATGTTTTCTTCCCTAATCTGCTCCATCATGAGGACACCTCCCATGCAATGCATATAAATTTTGGCATGATGTAGTACTAGGCATATATTTTTAGCAGTTGATTTGCATAGTTAAAATACGTTTTACCTACAAATATCGCTATGAAAATTGCCTCCATATATTTGGATCTTTTGGGCCCGATATTCAGCTGTCCATATTTTGGAAGGGTTATGCTCCTCGGTGGCGCATAACCTTCCCTGTCGACCTCTAAATTGGATATTCAATGCTGCAGCAACAGCATTGAATATCTGGTCACTGCTGCACATGCCGGAAGCCGCCAAAGCTAACCAGGCAACAGCGATATTGCATGCTGCCCAGTTAGCTCCTGCCCCTTAAAGATAGGCAAAGGTTTTTCCTCGCCTATCTTTAAGGCACAAATCGCCAACCAATCAGCATGCAATATCACTGCTGCCCGTTTAGTGCTTGTTGCCGCAACACGCCCCAATGCTAACCGGATAGCATTGGGGTGCTTAGGGAACTTAGAAGGATATATTCAATGGCACTAATTGTGTAAGTGCCATTGAATATCCCCAGTTAAGGCACTGACACAGTTTACCAGACTGTTGTTCATAATTCAAAGGCATCAATTTTCTTCCTGTCTATCTTTTTCACTGTCCAGCTTTCACATCCATATGATGTTATTGAAAATACCATGGCCTGAACAAGTCGAATCTTTGTTTGGAGAGAGAAATCTCTGCTCTTGAGAATCTTATCTAGGTCTTTCATAGCCATTCTGCCAAGAGCAATGCGTCATCTGATTTCTTGACTGCTTGTTGCTTCTTTACTGATAGTTGATCCAAGTAGGTTAAAGTTGTTCACGATTTCAATTTCTTCTCCTTCAACGATGAACCTGTTGAATATGCCAGTTGTCATGATCTTTGTCTTCTTTACATTAAGGTGCAGGCCCATTTTGAGACTATGTTCTTTGATTTTGAGAAGCAAATGTTTCAGATCATCTTCACTTTCAGCCAGTAATGTGGTATAATCAGCATAGCGAAGGTTGTTGATGAGTCTTCCACCAATCTTCACACCTCTGTTGTCTTCATACAATCCTGCTTCTCTGATGATTTGTTCTGCATATAAATTAAACAGGTAGGGGGAAAGTATGCAGCCTTGCCTTACACCTTTGCTTATTTTAAACCATTCTGTTTCTCCTTGTTCCGTTCGAACTGTTGCTTCTTGATCAATGTACAGATTGTGCAAGAGTACGATCAGGTGTTCTGGTATACCCATGCTTCTTAATGTGGCCCAGATTTTCTCATGGTTTACACAGTCAAAAGCTTTGTTATAGTCGATAAAGCACAAATAGATATCCTTTTGATATTCTTTAGTCTTTTCAAGGATCCATCTCACATCCGCAGTGATGTCTCTCGTTCCTCGCCCTTTCCTGAAACATGTTTGCACTTCAGGTAGTTCTTGTTCCAGGTATGGTTGTAGTCTCTTTTGAATAATCTTCAGTAGAATCTTACTGGCATGTGGGATCAGAGCGATTGTGCGATAATTTCCACAGTCAGTTGGATCACCTTTCTTTAGTATTGGTATAAACACAGATCTTTTCCAGTCAGTTGGCCATGATGTTGTCTTCCATATTTCTTGGCAGAGCCTTGTGAGTACGGTAACAGCTGCATCAGATTGCTGCAATACTTCTATGGGACTGCTATCAATGCCTGGTGCTTTGTTCTTTGATAAGGCTTTCAATGCTGCTTTAACTTCTTCTTTCATCACCAATGGTTCCCGATCATAAGGTACAGGTTGAAACGGCTGTTGGTCCACTGGATCTTTATCATATAAAAACTCTGTATATTCCTTCCACCTTTTCTTGATCTTCTCAGCATCATTCAACATAGAACCTTGAGCATCTTGTAACATTCCAATTCGAGGCTGGAACTTTTTCTTTAACTCTCGTAGCATTAGGAAAGCCGATCTTGTTCTTCCTCTAATAGTTTCTGCTTCTATTTCCTTGCATGTGTCGTTGTAGTACTTTTCCTTGTCCTGTCTTGCTGCACGTTGGAAATCTCTGTTGAGTTCTGTTATTGTCTTTCTTTCTCTTCTGGCTTTAGCTTCTCTGCGTTTCTGGGCAATTTTCAGAGTTTCATCCGTCATCCATTTTGGCCGTTTTTGCTTTTTCACCTTTTGTAGAGACTTCTCGCTTTCTTCCAACACAACCTTCTTGATGTCATTCCATAACTCTTCTGGAGCTCTGTCATTTGTATCTAAAGCAGAAAATTGATTTTGCAGGCAGTCTTTAAATTCCAGTGGTATATTCTCAAGGTCATATTTTGCTGCATTCATGAATGGTTTGCTCTTTTTCAACTTTAGCTTGAGTTTGCATACTAGTAGTTGATGATACCACAGTCAGCTCCAGGTTTTGTCTTTGTTGATGTTATAGAACTTTTCCATCGTTGACTGCCACATATGTAGTCAATTTGATTTTTATAGAATCCATTGGGTGAAGTCCATGTGTACAGTCACCGCTTGTGTTGATGGAAGAAGGTGTTTGAGATGAACATATCATTGGTCTTGCAGAATTCTATCAGTCTTTCTCCAGCTTCATTTCTGTTGCCAAGTCCATATTTTCCAACTACTTTGCCTTCTTCTTTGTTGCCAACTTTTGAGTTCCAGTCACCCATGACTATCAGGATATCCTGTTTGCATGTTCTATCAAATTTCAGCTTGTACTTGTTCATAGAACTCTTCAATTTCATTCTCTTCTGCAGCTGTTGTTGGGGCATATAGTTGAATTATAGTTGTGTTGATAGGCATTCCTCATAGACGAATAGAGAGTAAGCGTTCGCTGACCGCATTGTATTTCATTACAGTTCTTGCAAGTTTCTTCTTTATTATAAATGCAACACCATTTCTTCTTTGTCTTTCATTTCCAGCATAGTAGACCATGTGATCATCTGATGCAATGTGCCCGATGCCAGTCCATTTCAGTTCGCTGACACCCAGGGCCGGCCCGTCCATTGAGCAAGAATCTTTTTTGCACAGGACCCCACGCAAACAACATTCTGCTTTTTTAAAAATTAAATTAAAAAAAAAAAGCTGGCTGCTGCTGCTGCCGCTGCGGCAGCGGCAGAATGGAGTATCCCGCAGGACTCCCTCTGCCCAGCTGAGCCCCTCTGTGCCGGCTTTCAGATACGCGAAGGAAGAGTGTCTCCCTCGCGTCTCTGTTAAGCCCGCAGGGGCAGGCTGACAGAGACGCGAGGGAGACAATCTCCCTTCGCGTATCTGAAAGCCAACGCAGAGGGGCTCAGCCGGGCCGGGAGAGCTCAGCCGGGCAGAGGGGGCCCCGCGGGACACTCCATTCTGCTGCTGCCACCGCAGCAGCGGCAGCAGCCAGCTTTTTTTTTTTTTTAATTTTCCATGAGCCGATGGGGGGGGTTAGGACTTGACTCGAGGTGGGCTGTGGGCTGTTGGGGGGGGGGTAGGACTGGTAATGGGCTATGGGGGGTTAAGACTGGTAATGGGCTGTGGGCTGATGGGGTCTGGCTGGAAATCGGGGGATGGGGGGTGAGGACTGGTAATGGGCTATGGGGGGTTAGGACTGATAATGGGCTATGGGGGGCTAGGACAGGAAATGGGCTGATGGGGAGGGGTTAGGACTTGAGGTGGGCTGATGGGGTTAGGACTGGTAATGGGCTGTGGGCTGTTGGGGGGGTTAGGACTGGTAATGGGCTATGGAGGGGTTAAGACTGGTAATGGGCTGTGGGCTGATGGGGGCTGTCTGGAAATGGGGTGATGGGGGGTTAGGACTGGTAATGGGCTATGGGGGGGTTAGGATTGATAATGGGCTATGGGGGGCTAGGACAGGCACTGGGCTGCTGTGGAGGGGTTCGGACTTGAGGTGGGCTGATGGGGTTAGGACTGGTAATGGGCTGTGGGCTGGGTTAGGACTGGTAATGGGCTATGGAGGGGGGGTTAAGACTGGTAATGGGCTGTGGGCTGATGGGGGCTGTCTGGAAATGGGGTGATGGGGGTTAGGACTGGTAATGGGCTATGGGGGGGGGTAGGACTGATAATGGGCTATGGAGGGGGCTAGGACAGGAAATGGGCTGATGGGGAGGGGTTAGTACTTGAGGAGGGCTGATGGGGTTAGGACTGGTAATGGGCTGTGGGCTGTTGGGGGGGTTAGGACTGGTAATGGGCTATAGGGGGGTTAAGACTGTTAATGGGCTGTGGGCTGATGGGGGTTGTCTGGAAATGGGGTGATGGGGGTTAGGACTGGTAATGGGCTATGGGGGGGTTAAGACTGGTAATGGGCTATGGGGGGCTAGGACAGGAAATGGGCTGATGGGGAGGGGTTAGGACTTGAGGTGGGCTGATGTGGTTAGGACTGGTAATGGGCTGTGGGCTGATGGGGGGGTAGGACTGGCAATGGGCTATGGGGGGCTGACTGGAAATCGGCTGATGGCGTTAGGACTGGAAGTGGGCTGATGGGGGGTTAGGACTGGTAATGGGTTATAGGGGGGGCTTAAACTGAAAATGGGGTGATGGGGGTTAGGACTGGAAGTGGGTTGATGGGGGGCTAGGACTGGTAATGGGTTGGGGGTTGCTAGGACTGGAAATGTGCTGAGTGGAAGGGGAGGCTTGAACTGCAAATAGCTGATGGGGAAGGGGCTTGGAATGGAAATGGGCTGTGAAGGAAGGGAGCTAGGACTGAAAATGGGCTGAAGGAGCAGCTAGGATAGGACTGGAAATGGTCTGTTGGGGGAGCTAAGATTGGAAATGGGCTGTGGTGGGGGCTTGAATTGAAATGGACTCATGGAGGGGCTGGAACTGGAAGTAGGCTCATGGGGGGGCTTGGACTGAAATTGGACTGAGTGGAGGGCAGCTAGGATTTGACATGGGCTGATGGTGGGGCTAGGAAATGACTAGAAATGGGCTGATGGGGGGCTAGGATTGGAAATGAGCTGATGAAGGGACTCAGACTGGAAATGGATGGGGGAGCTAGGACTGGAAATGGGCTGATGGGGGGCTAGGACTGGAAATGGGCTGATGCAGGGACTAGAAGGGAATGGATACTGGGTGAGACTGGAACTAGAAGGGAGCTGATGTTGGGGGAGGATTAGAATGGGATGGGGCTGGGAGAGTAAAATGGAGATGGGAAAAATATTTTGTGTGGGAGGGATGAAAAATCTACAATTGGCCGGGTATTGGGAGAGTAAGTGGGGATTGAGGATGGAGGGGTAAAAGTTGTGTGGATGAAATAGGAATGAGGAAAGAGCAAAAGGAGAAAGATTAGTATGTTAAAGCAGATGTAGAGAGAGAGAGAATGGAAAAAAAAACTAAAAGAGAGAAGAAAGGACAAATGGACAGCAGACAATGGAGAGTTAGCAGAAAACATGAAGAAACCAGAAGAAAGTGGCTGGAGCAATTGCAACTGAAAAAAAATGCACAAAAGGTAGAAAGATATCTCTTTATTTTGAATTTATTAACTGGAATATGAAAGCTCTGGGAAATCTGCATCATTAACGTCTGCGCTTTGTTTGGTACAAGAGGAAATTAATTTATAGTTTTATTTCTACAGTGTTGTTGTACATTCCAAGTTTGGCTTTTGGGGTTCCCAGTTTAATTATTGCCTTCCTGTTTCTAAATTGTGATTCCTTGTTTGGTGGTGGTCTATGTTCTGCATGTGTAACTGAGCTGAGGTATTCTGTTTATGTAATTCCTATTTGACATTGCCACTTGTTCTCTTTCCCCAGTATTCTCTGAAATGTATTGGTTTAATATTTGCAGTGTTGCCTTTTGATAGGTAGGGTATGGTGCTTTGTGAGTCCTGGTAATGCTGTCAGGATACGGCGGGTTTGCTATGGGTTCTAAATGGGCAGCGTTTGTAGTAGTTCCTAATGTGCCTGGCGGTTGGCACTGGATTATAGTAATGTAGAAATCTTTTAGTCTTTCTTTATCCATACACTCATTAAGAGACATGTTTACTAAAAGTTAGTGTATGGTAACATTATGCAAATATTTATGCAAATGCGGCCCCGCACCGAGTCTCCGCACATGACCCCGCACCCCCCTTGGGCCGCCCCTGCTGACACCCAACAGATCAAGTTGTACACATTCCATTTCATTCTTGACCACTTCCAACTTCCCTTGGTTCATGCTTCGTACGTTCCATGTTCCAATGCATAAGACATCTTTACAACTTCTGACTCTCATTTCATGTGCAGCTACATCAGCAGTCAGACGTCCCGAGGGCTTTGATCCAACCACATCATAAATGCTGGCTTTATTCTGAGAAGTCTTCAGCTCTTCCCCAGTAGCTAGTTGAGTGCCTTCCGACCTGGGGGTCTCATCTTCCAGCACTATAGCACAATTTGTTTTGTTGTAACTATCCATTAGGTTTTCATGGCAAGATACAGAAGTAGATTGCCGGGCCTTTCTTCTGCGCAGTTTAATTTTGGTGTTGTTGCCGTTGTCACAGAAATGTGATCCTCCGCCGTCAACACTATCCCATTCTGCTGCTGCCCAGATGGGTGGTTTGTCTTGGTCTGGCACCTCAGCGGAGACCTGTCCATCTTGAGAGACCCTGCCAGTAGTTAAACTACCGATAGTTTAGCTCTCAGCATCACTGATGCACACAAGCCCTCACAGCACGACAAGCTGCAAATCAAGTGAGGGCTTGTGTTCCAGACTGTAAACCATGTAAATGCCTTTCGAATATTGGGCCCTTTATGTTTTACAAATTCTCGGTGACAAAGTTAGAAACTATGGCCTAGAGATAGACAAATTAGGGGAAACTGTCATAAATACAAAGGCTGCTAATTAGGATTGTGCATCCATTTTTTCACGATATGCTGATCCAATCCTTATTTCAGCCCCTTGCATAGATCAGTGGTTCTCAACCATCACCTCTGCGGAGACATGAGACAACCAGCATTGCTCTTATACTATAGGGTGCAGGCTGCCTTTCTATAAATCTTTGGTGCAACCTCATTTGGAGTATTGTGTGCAATTCTGGAGACCACACTTTCAAAAGAATATAAACAAGTTGGAGTCAGTGCAGAGGGTGGCTACTAAAATAGTTAGTAGTCTTTGTTATAAAGCATATGAGGATAGACTTAAGAATCTTAATATGTATATGTTAAAGGAAAGACAGGATAGAGGAGATATGATAGAGATGTTTAAATAGCTCCATGGCATAAATGCACAGGGGGAGAGCCTCTTTCGATTGAAAACAAGATCAGCTATGAGGAGACATAGGATGACAATGAAAGGGGATAGACTCAGGAAAAATATGCGGAAATATTTCTTTACAGAAAGAGTGGTAGATGCGTGAAATAATTCTCCCAGTGGAGGTGGTAGAGATTAGGACAGTATCCGAATTCAAAAAAGCATGGGACAAACACAGAGGATCTCAAGAGGAAAAAAAGGGGACTATTTTGGTGGTTGATATGGAACGGAGGACTAGATAGGTCAGGTGGTCTTTTTCTGCTGTCATGTTTCTATGTTTCTATTGTGAGATCAGACTATTTTGCTTGTAGAGGTCCAAAGTGGATACTCCCAGTATGAGCGAGCTCGCAATCTGCTGGATCTAAAACATATTCTCCAGAACAAGTCTCTAAGGAGACAAACTCACGAGCAACATCTGGAACTACTTATTCATGGAAAGGGTGGTGGGTACATAAAATGGCCTCCAAGGGGATGTGGTGGAGACAAACATTTCAAATGATTTATAGAAAGCATAGAATAAGCATAAAGGACCTCTAGCAGCAAAGAAACAGGGGAAAGGCAAAAATGAGTAGAGGTCTATGGCACTGCATCAGGATTTCAATTCAGCAGATTAGATGGGCCTCTCTCTCTGCTTATCATTGAGAAGACTATTGTTTCATCTGGCTAAAATATAAAGGCGGCATATTGAACACTGAGGATTTTTAATTTGATTTGATTGCTAGTATACCAAAGCATCCCCAGCGGGGTTCTAGGTAAGGTTCACATTTGCGCAGAAATCCACATCTGAGTCAGAGATGATGCCCTTACAATAATTTTGCATTTCCTTAAAATCATTTTAAACGTAGCTTATTTGAACATCTGATTGGGCATAGTTACGTGAGTCTAGACATTCATTAAGAGTTAGGGCATGAGCTGCTTCATTCAAATTGTTGCTATTTAATATTTATAGACAGTGCATGCAAAGGGATTCCATAATTTATGTGTTTTATTCTGTGCTTTGATAAAGATATAAATAAATGATGGAAGGAATAGAATACATATTAGCATGCTGAATATTAATAGGCAGTCTGTTCCTTAGCTTTGGCTTTTATGAGGCAGTGTTGTCATAACAAAACCAAAGGAAGATTTTAATTTGGTGAATCAAGCAAATGTTGCAACAGACAAAACGAGAATGAGAGGGACCATTCCCAGGTTTTCCACAACTTTATGGTCAGGATCCCTGGCAGGTTTGGGATGGAAGGGATGTTTTGAAAATGTAGGTTTAACGATACTAAAACCAGAGAATGATAAATGGCTAGAAAACGGGCCCCTCTCTTATCAGAGCAGAGATCAGGCAGTTTCCTTATCTATCTTTTTTCTGTTAGTTTGTGAGGCATATCAGGGAGAGGGGCCGGCCCAAGAGTTGGTTCAAGGTGTTAGCACATCCCTTCTGGCTGTCAAAATCTATTGTTTAGTTTTGAGTGCATTGCTCTTTGCTACCCAGCCCCCCACCCCCATAGACGTTGCTGCCCTAGACAGCTGCCTTGTTTGCCTTGTGTTTGGGCCGGTCTCACCTACTAGGCACCCAAAGAAAACATGGAGTACAATCGGCACTATGTCACCATCATCTTGACAGATGTGAGATCCATAAGGATAACAGTGAACATAGGTGAGGATTCTGGGAAAGCATCAGGCATAACGTGAACTGTGGCAAGAAAGAAATCATATTTGAACAGTTAGACCTGGCTTCTGACCCAATCACCTTCCTCTTGAAGACTGTCCTGGGAGTCTGGTTCAAGGGAGATGGAAGTTCTAGGAAGAAAGGCTCACCAAAGTTCATCAGGTGCTGGGTCTGTGGAATGTGAGGAAACTGGCCATTGAGATCTCAGTGATGCAAGAGTATTCTTTACATACAAGAACTTTGAAGTTATCATCTCTTCTGGGATTATACAGAAAACATGCCTCATAGAGGGGAAAGTTAATCACAGAATTTAGGGGCATGCTTACTAAAAGACATGCCGCCATCACGTGGTTGACACCCAAAGCGAGCATGGGGTAGCTCTCAACCCATGCTAATAAATATTACTAATGCGGGTATCACACTGCCCCTGCACTCATTGTTCTTGGTGTGATCTGCATGGGAGCAGTAAATACCAACCATTAAGGTGGTGGCGGTTAGTGCACTGTGCTAAGTGCCACATTGACGGGCAGTACGTGCCTATAACTCCTGTGTTATCCATGATTCAGATTTTCCACCCCAATCTGCACTGCTCGGGTAGCAAGAGACATTTAGTGCGGCTGCAGTTTACCATGGCACACTTGGTGTGCACTCAACCATGTGCTACCCAGTAGTGCCCTTTAGTAAGCATGCCTCTTAATAATGCATTGTGCAACTTTATAAGACTTATCATCAAAGACCACACAGGATATCTTACTTTCCATTTGTATTTCTGCACACCTAGAGAAATTAGGGTGAGACAAGCAGGATCCTACAAATGGACACGTCCTTGATACTAAAGCACAACTGTCAACTTACCCGATTCCAATTGAACATTTTAGGCCAGTCCTGCTTTGAATTTATATCCCAAAGCAGTGTGATATTTGTAGTCCCTGTATCTGCAGATTTCATAATGCATCAGGATATGATTGTCAGAAATGCAGGACCGGCCTAAAATGTCCCTACCAGAACTGGGTAAGTTGGCAGCTATGCTACAGCGAGATGATACAATTTGTAAAGGAGTCTGGGATGCAGCATATCAATCAATCTATGTGCCTACTGAAGACCAGTTATGAGCTGATCTGTGCAAAGGGCCCTATGAAGGATTCCAGTCAGTGATTTCTGGTATATTGAAGGTAATTTCATAAAGTCATCCCCATGTGTATATGGCCACACAAGCATATAAAGACCTCTAATAAAATATTGACCAGCACAAAAGTATGTGCTTTGGTATCAAGGCATACACATTGCTGATGAATGTGCAAACATGGGCGGAGCATGGACGGAATGTGCTAGCGTGACCATAGATAATAATTACTGTAATTTATGTGCATATGTGACATGTATAGGCTTGGGCATTTAGACTGGTTCTAGGGCTGATAGAGATGTCCACACTTGCAATGTAGGCCTGCATTATGGCACATTCACTAGTATTTTATAAAGACATGCAAGTGCCTACCTGTCTTTATAAAATGTCATCTCGATAAATTGGAAGACTGGGCATCAAAATGGCAGATGAAATTTAATGTGGACAAGTGCAAAGTTATGCACCTAGGGAAGAACAACCCAAACTATGATTACACGATGCAAGGTTCCACATTAGGAACCACCACCCAGGCCCAGTGTGCAGCGACAGCCAAGAGAGCAAATAGAATGCTAGGTATCATAAGGAAAGGAATGGACAATAAAACAAAAGATATTATAATGCCTCTATATCGTTGCATGGTGAGACCGCACCTTGAATATTGCATGCAATTCTGGTCGCCATATCTTAAAAAGGATATAGCGTTATTAGAAAAGGTTCAGAGAAGAGCCACCAAAATGCTAAAGGGGATGGAAGGATACTCCTATGAAGAAAGGCTAAAAAGGTTAGGGCTCTTTAACCTGGAAAAGAGAGGGCTGAGGGGAGATATGATAGAAGTCTATAAATTAATGAACGGAATGGAACGAGTAAACGTAGATCGATTGTTTACGTTATCAGAATATAGAAAGACTAGGGGACATGCAAGGAAGCTACAGGGTAAACTATTTAAGACTAATAAAATAAAATATTTTTTCACTCAACGTGTAATCAAACTCTGGAATTTGTTACCGGAGGATGTAATAAAGGCTGTTAGTGTAGCTGGGTTTAAAAAAGGTTTGAACAAGTTCTTGGAGGAAAGGTCCATAAACCATTCTTAAGAAGGGACCCAGGATATCAATGCTTGACCCAGTACAAGCATTGTGGAACTTGTGTCTTTTGGGGAAACTGCTAGGTACGTATGACCTTGAATGGCTACTTTTGGAAACAGGATACAGGGCTTGATGGACCTTGGTCTGACCCAGTATGGCATATCTTATGTTCTTATGTTCATCTCCCTCCACAAGCCTAACATTCAGCGAGCCAGCGAGCAAATAAGCTATCTGGATAAAGTCTGCTGCTGAATATCTTTGAATGAAGTTATCCAGATAATTTTGTTATTATTGTGTACCACTGAGTCAATATAGACTCCTGTCAACCCTGTGGATAGTGGACCTATCCCCTGGATTTTCATAGCAAGGTACACCTGAAAAAGATTGCCAGACCTTTCTTCCATGCAGGGAGCCCACAGCACCTGGTATTACAAGGTGTTAACCAATCAAATTACAACAAGGTCCAACCCTGCTTAGGTTCTGAGATCAGCTGAGACTAGATACCCTCAAGGTGGCATGGCCACAGCCCAGATAACTTCAGTGCAACATTTTCATCAACCAGATTTATTGTCCTAAATTTATCCAGCCAATGCTATCAGCACTGACTGGATGAGATTTGGTCATGCACTGGAAACATCCCCTGTTCCACCTCCTTGTATATGAATAATTTTTCTGTGGACAGTAATTTTGTCAGAAAAAAATGCACCTATTCAGTGGTAAGGGGGGGGCTGATTTAAACCCAAAGATTTGTCTGTCTGTATTACAAACTTAGCCAGAGAAATCTTTTGAATGTAAACCTCTATAGACCTTACACCTATATGTACCTCATACACAGCACCGACACTATGGAACCAACTCCCACCCGACCTACGAGCCAGCATTGATCTAGCCGACTTTAGAAAGAAACTAAAAACCCACCTATTTCAAAGTCATTTCAACCTGTACTAAATTCGCATGAGGGGCAACTCCCCCACAGCCCCCCAGAAACCTGTAATGTATAAATGTACATATGTAAATTATTATCCCCTTAGCTTAGAAGTAGATAATTTTCTGCGTGACGTGCTAACCTTTCGAATCTTTATGTACAAATCAAAATTATTCTGTCTTGATTCGACAGCTTTATCCATGTAATCTTCCCCGCTTCTGATCGCTGGAAGGAGCGGTATACAAATGCTTGCTAAATAAATAAAAATGTAGATCACATACAAGTAGGCACATACTTTCTGCGTACATATATTTTTTACACATATGAGGTCATTCAATTTTATAAAGCCCTTTTCTACATGTTAATCAGGCCTTACACATGGAAAAAGCTTTATTAAAATTATCATACATACATTTCAAAATTAGAGAATAAATACGAAACTGTGTCAGAAAATGAATATGAGAAACAGACACAATGGATCCCTTTATAGCAAAAGGATAAAATCAAAATAAACTTAACTATTTCTTATACCTCAACAAAAAGAGGGGGTATCCTGCACAGAGTGGCAGGTACAACCCTAAACAAAGGCATAGAGGGGGTGGCTTTCACGGAGTGGCAGCTACACCTACTCTAGCCATCTTACTGGGCAGACTAGATGGACCATACTGGTCTTTATCTACTGTCATATACTATGCATATGTTACTATGCAATCCCCTAATTTCTATTCCTCCTGCACAGTAGCATAGTCGGAACCTACATAAAAATTTACTCATCACAATTTGAGAATTAAATTATTTACAATATATCTATTTTTGTTCTGAAAGATTCTGCCACAGATATAAGGTAATTGACATTCAATGCTTGCCCTGTTCCTGAGAGCCCTCACCTCTGACAGCTGATCAGCTGTGAGCCTGCTGGATGGTACTTGAAATGTCAGAGGCTATTGATCCAACAGAATGGTGCACATGACAAGGCTGGTATTCCTGACCCCTTCATTCCCTTCTTCTTTGTCTTCCCATATCTCTAGACAGTTCAATCAATGTTTATATTCTTACAGTTCCGTTAAAACTTTTAAGATGACGTCTTCCAATGCCCCCATTTCCCTAAAGCTTCCAAGATCTAGTTATGAGCCTATATAAGAATGTAAGCTTGAAAACCAAAGGCTGCCTTTGAAATGAGCTAATCATAAGGACATACAGAGTGGAAGGGCACGCCTTAGAAATGAGCATGGATATTGATTGAGATATCTATGAGTGAATCCATGTGTGTGGTATATCATTTGACACTTAGGAAATTCCCTACTTAGTCATGCTAAAAGTATAGAATGATTATTATTTATCATGTAGAAAGTACCCTTTTTCTCTATGCGGCACAAATGAATTGTCCAGAATGGTTTCTGACTCAATAACCCTCTGACCCAAGAAATTAGTAAGTGGTACTAACATTTCTATATGCAGAAAATGAAATTATTCTTTGCCCTAAAATAATGAAATACAAATACGATAGATCGATACAATAACAGCAGCTGTGGATGTCAGTCTATCAACAATTAGCTGCCTGACTGAAGACCAAACAGTTTAGGACAACTCTCCAGAGGATCGCCATGAGTTGACCGACTCAATGGCATTTAACAACAATGTAATACAATTAATATGGAAAGTACAGCCATCTAAATAACCTCCAAATGCATTAGAAATTACAAGAAAGGTGAAAAAGGAAGAAATGGTCTGATGGTTATAGCAACGGGCTAGGAAGCAAGAGACCAGGTTGAATCTTGCCTCTCCCACTGACACTATTTGGAAAAGTCAGTTTGAGGTCTTGCAATAAACCACTTTAGTGCTTTACCAGTTTAATGATATACACATTATAAAATGGCCATGTTACATCAACCATGGCACTTTTAATGCTGTTTCCTGCAACTCTGCTAACTAGCTCTGAGAAATGTGGGCAGCACAAAAAGACTGTAGGGGATTCCATGTCTCCCATCCCCCTCAACAGAAAAAAGGGCCTACTCTCTGAAAATATAGACAAGTTATTTGTGCTCAGTATCCCCAAAAACAAATACATTTCCATCTGTCTCATTTACAGATACCCGTCTTCTTCCCCTGAGGACCTCTCGACTAAAAGACCTTGCCTGCAACCCCATGAACCCACTCATACCAAACTGGGTAATGGGTGACTTTAACTTGCCAGCTCTCCAAAGCTTTCCTCGAAGCACTCACTGAGTTGGGTTATAAACAAATAATCGACGCTCCTACCCACTCAAGAGGAAATAAACTGGACCTCGTCTTTGCACCGCTATCAGCTTCCAGCCCAAACTACAACTCCTCTCTCGCTATCACCCCGGTACCATGGTCCGACCACCGCTTAATTAAATTAAATTTCAGATGCCCATGCTTCAGGGTCACAACACTCCTCAGAAGGATGCTGATGCTTCCTCAGCCCTCACAGGATGATTCCGGCTCTTCAACAAAGAGGAGATCATCGACAAAGTCCTACCAAACCTCAGCATGGCATCACCCAGCCTTGATTCACTGATATCCACCTGGAACAACAGCCTTAGCTCCTTTGCACTTCTGCCTGCCTCAAATAAGCTACCAAGAAGAAGGCAAACAGCACAATGGTACTCTTCAGACCTACAAACTTCACAACTCCTCCTCAGGAAGCTCAAAAGACGTTGGTGACGCTCACGGTGCTCAGACGATCATGCAGCCTACATCTCCCACCTTACAGTACACCGCAAAGCAGTTTCCAAGAAAATGAAGGAATACCACTCCAATCTCCTGCTCCGCTCCCTAAACAAGCCTCATGACCTCTTTAACATCGTCAAGACCCTTACTAAAGAGCCTTCTCCCACCCAACCAGGCTAGCTACACCCTCAGGAATTCACTGACTATCTACGTGCCAAAACCAGCCTAACCAACACCTCCCTCCCTATTTCCAAACCAAGTGACATGCCATGCTCCCTAACACCGTTGACCTTCTTCATGCCCCCTTCCGAGAGGTTCATCGAGGACACCATCATATCTCCCAATGACCCTTGCCCAGCATTCTGGATAAGATCGCTGTGTGCTGAATTCAGCCCAATCTTAGCTAAGATTATGGAGTTTTCCTTTTCAACAGGGGCATTCCCCCAGATTCTAAAGCAAACCTCCATCTAGCCCCTTCTAAAGAACAGCAAGCTGAACCCCCAGAAGGCAGAATCTTATCGACCAATCTCCAGCATCCCCCTGTTGGCCAAGATAATCAAGAAGGTCGTTCAACTCCAAATCCAGCACCACATTGAGACTACCACTCCTCTCGACCCATGTCAGCACGGCTTTAGAGAATTCCATGGTGTTGAGACACTCCTCACCACTCTACTCAGCACCCTACTCACCGGGATTGATAACTCACCACCTGCTCCTCTGATCCTATCCCCACCCGTCTCCTAAGCCCCATCTCCTCCACCGTTGTCCCTTCCATCTCTCATATTCTCAACCTTTCGCTCTCCACTGCAACCTTCCCTGCAGACTTCAAGCATGCTGTGGTCACACCTCTCCTCAAGAAACCCTCACTTGATCCCACCTGCCCTGCTAATTATCGACCCATCTCTCTCCTTCCTTTCATTTCTAAACTACTCGAACGTGCGGTTCACCGCCGCTGCCTAGAGGAGAGGAGGGACAGGGGAGATATGATATGGACCTTTAAATACTTAAAGCGTATCAATGAACAAACAAACCTTTTTCAAAGAAGGAGAAACTGCAAAACTAGAGGGCATGAAATGATGTGGCAAGGAGGTAAACTTATTTAACTTTTTATTTATACGTATTCACAAAATAAGATACAGACAATATCCACAATCTCATAAGGAAAAACAAATTCTAGAAGCAATTCAAAGCATCATTACCAGCAAGGTGGTAAACTTGGAAGCAATATCAGGAAATACTTTTTCACAGAAAGGGTGGTGGATGCCTAGAATGCCCTCCCGAAAGAGGTGGTGGGATCAAAAGCAGTGATGGACTTCAAAAAGGCAAGGGACAGACACAGAGGATCTCTATATAGCAAGAGGATGGATTCAAAGCAAACATAAATAACTTCATAAATAGACAGGGGTAACCGGCCTGGAGTGGCAGGTACAACCTTAATGTAACCACTTACTAGCTCTAAACCCGGAAATTGTCTTACTGGGTTTCTCTCATTACCTTTTCTATTCGCACAGTAGGCCCAAAATTTAACCTTTACCTCAGACAATTTCCAAGTCAAGGCAGAGCTATACAAAAAAAAACTAGCCTTACATGGTTCCTCCGTGTAGTAATAATTAACAACACAAAAGCTTCCCCCAGAGGTTGCGGTGAGAGGCAACTATGGGAATATATTTCTAAAGTTAAAATTGTGCTAAAATTAAAAGAGAATCAATTTACAAATAATTTGCATTTATTATTTAAAAGAAATAAGCTAAATCTGTTAAAAATGAAAATAGTATAATAATTAGGTAACAATTAACATAGTTAATGAATATAATTTTTTTCACAGTTATTTTTTTTCTTTTATTTCCTGTCATGAAATACTAAAGGCTAAAAATTGTTCAATAATAGAAGCAATCTTTACTTAAGTTCATTGTCCTCTCTTTCAAGAACCAATAAAATAGTAGACGTGATGACTGAAAGTTCTTTTTAAAATGCAATGGTTTCACCTCAAATTAACTGTGAAGCTGGGGTGTGTAAAGCGCCAGAACTTTTTCTCTTTGGATGCTCAAAGTCAGCCTCTCCTCTGCTTTCCTCTTCTTTGAACCTACTACCTGACTTATTAAAATCAATCAATAAAAACCCCACCTGCCTCTCATATTAGTCTTCTGTATGCACTAGGTGGCATGTTCCCTAAGTGCAAGCTGTTTTCTTTAGTGGTTACTGTATACTGAACTAATTTCAGAATAAAAGATAATTAATATTCCCACCTATCTAAAGATATTATTTAATCATATTTTCTTTTAACCAAATCCTTTTTTAAGCATTCCCACTAACACTGTCATTTATTCGGGAATTCATCTCACACATATCAACGAACCTCCTGAACCTTTTTTTTCCCCCCAGGTTCCAACTTTTGGGTGAACTTCCAGTTAGACATGCAATGAACATTTTTTGTGTACCCCAAGGATCTGTCTTGAGTCCGCTCCTTTTCTCTCTCTATACCCAGTCCCTTGGTGCACTTTTCTCTTCCCATGGTTTTCAGTATCATCTTTATGCTGATGACTCCCAGATCTTCCTCTCTACTCCGGATCTCTCTCCGGCAATCCAGACCCGGATCTCTGCCTGCCTTTCTGACATTGCTGCCTGGATGTCTCACCGCTGCTTGAAATTGAACATGGCCAAGACTGAACTTCTTATCTTTCCCCCTAAAACCTTCCCCCTTCGTGCTCAATTCTCAGTCTCTGTGGATAACTCTGTACTCCTTCCTGTTTCCTCAGCCCGCAATCTGGGGGTTGTCCTTGACTCCTTTCTCTCTTTCTCCACACATATCCATCTGATAGCTAAGACCTGCTGTTTCTTTCTCTATAACATCAGCAAAATCCGCCCTTTCCTTTCTGAACACACTACTAAAATGCTTATCCACTCCTTAATCACCTCCCGTCCTGACTACTGCAGCCTACTCCTTGCTGGTCTCCCTCTGAATCATCCCCTTCAATCTGTCCAGCACTCTGCTGCACGGCTAATCTTCCACCAGCCTCATCATGCCCATATTACTCCTCTTCTCAAGTCACTTCACTGGCTCCCTATCCATTTCCACATCCAGTTCAAACTTCTCCTGCTGACCTATAAATGCATTCACTCTGCGGCTCCTCACTACCTTTCCTACAACCCCCTTCAGGACCTCCACTCTTCTAGCCAACTGCTTCTATCTATGCCCTTCTCTCATACTGCTAACTCCAGACTTCGCTCCTTTCACCTTGCTGCACCCTAAGCCTGGAACAATCTATCTGTGTCTGTACGCCAGGCATCTTCTCTAACCCTCTTCAAATCCAGGTTGAAAGCTCACCTCTTTGCTGACGCTTTTGAATCTTGACGCTCCTAATCTCCTTCCCTTCCCTTGTTCTACCCCTGCTTACACCTCTGTGTTTGTTTTTGACCAGATTGTTTTGTTTTTTGACTAGATTGTAAGCTCTGATGAGCAGGGATTGTCTCTTTTATGTCTGTGCAGCGCTGCATACGACTGTTAGCGCTATATAAATGCCCAGTTGTAGTAGTAGTAGCGTATACATATTTAGGTCTTCAAGTCCAATCATTTTGGCTGCCTTCCTCTAAACCCTTTCAAGTCATTTTATCTTTTATGAGATAAGGTCTCCAAAACTGAATACAATACTCCAAGTGAGGCCTCACCAATGATCTGTACAGGGGCATTAATATCTCCTTCTTCTTGGCTTCTTTGGCTGATTAGGGGCAGACTAGATAGGCCATGTGGTCTTTTTCTGCCACCATGTTTCTATTTCCCTCCTGATGGCAAGACGGGATATTCAAACTTATACAGTAACCATACAGTTTAGAAAATGATGCAAGATCAGATGGTGTCATTCTGAAAGGGACACTTAGTCATCTCTTTTATACCAGTAAAGACTTTAGTGGAACTGAGTGAAATCATAGGAGGTTAGGAAACACTCAGAAACCACACTACTACTACTGTCATGCTTTTATTTGGACTGAAGATTGAAGGAAAGATAAGTTTGGTATAGGGTCTTTTTAAAATATGAAGAATTGTTAAATGAGAATTGCAAAGCTACAAAATATATTTTTTTAAAGTTAAAAAATTTGTAAAATGAAGGGTTTGAGACCAATGAATGATACAACAATGTGTGCCGTTGAGTCAATGCTGATTCCTGGTAAGCCAGCAGCCCTTGGGTTTTCTTGGCAAAGTATGATCAGAAGTAGATTCCCAGGTCTTTCTTCCAAAGCAATGGAGGGTAAAATGACTTCCCAAGGCCACAAGGAGTGCCAGTGTGTCCCTTGGTCACCAGGCCACTGCTCTGACCACTAGGCTATTCTTCCACTCAACAGCTGAATGTTGAATTTTATTTCTACGGGCTAATGACATTCTAAAGCCTGTAAGATGTTTCTGAGGTCCTTTCCCCTTAAAAATATAAAGCAATTGCATTATTTAAAATACAAGAGAGTATTATTAGTTTGGTAGTGGTTTTATTTTGAACAGGAGTGGGAAGGCAAGCTGTTTCAGTGGACAGGGCTATGATTAAGCAAGGCATACAGTTTGGCCTTTGTTCCTGAGGAGAGAGGTTTTCTAGGTTCACTGTGTGTGTTAACACAGCTCTCCAAATGCTGTAAGGGATGCTTAATTACACCTCAAAGGTAACACCCAGTGTAGGGTGGATAGTAAATTCAGCATTCATAAACAAGCAATGTAAATATT
Organism: Ichthyophis bannanicus; assembly: GCA_033557465.1. Lineage (NCBI taxonomy): Eukaryota > Metazoa > Chordata > Amphibia > Gymnophiona > Ichthyophiidae > Ichthyophis > Ichthyophis bannanicus. The sequence goes on along the minus strand of CM066043.1, from coordinate 233,794,063 downwards.
TTTTGCCATTTTTTAAAATAATTTGTATATACAATAGCATTATCATGTAGAGATAATATGCAAATTATGCACCATAATGGCCCTAATACCTAGGCTTTGATAACACAAGAATTCAAACACCTGTTTTCCATTTAGTCCATTTGTTTTCACTAATGGGCCAAATCCTTAGGCAGTGAAGTCATGACTAAGTTAATCACCAGTACCGGTGCTTAAGTTAATAAATATATTCAGTACCACTATCCATATAAGTAGCTGTGCTGACCTCCTACACACACACACAACCAGACAAAACATTGATGAGGAAGTCCAAAAGAGAATTTGAAAAGAGGCAAAAACCCATAATGAAACAAAAAATCCTTATATTGGACTTTGAGACCCTCCAAGTAGGATTACCACAGCAGCTTTCTAATACTTTACTACCACATAACTCTCCCCAAGTACAGACATTCGACACGCTATCACCGTTGGTGAGCACTAAATCCAGCGTTGAGCTTTCCCTGGTTGGTTTCATCACCATTTGTCTAAGTAACATATCTTGGAGAGCATCTACAATTTTTTTTGATTCTTTCCAGATGTGCAGAAGGAGTAATCCAATCCACATCAAGTAGATTAAAGTCACCCAAAATGATCGCTTCCCCCTTTGTGGCTATCTTGGTAATATCTATAATCAATTTGTTATCTATCTCTTCAATTTGAGTTGGAGGTCTGTAGACTACAGCAGTATGGATGACAGTGCCATCTCCTCTTTCCAACACTATCCAGAGCACTTCTTCTTTTCCCCATGTCCCCTGCATTTCAGTAGCTTTAATATTGCTTTTGACATACAAGGCTACTCTTCCTCCTTATCCATTTTCTCTGTCTCTTCTGAATAGATTATAGCCAGCTATGGCTATATCCCATTCATGCGATTCATTAAACCATGTTTCTGTAATGGCCACAATGTCCAAATCCATTTCCACCGTTAGGGCTTCCAGGTCTGGAACTTTGTTGGCTAAGCTTTGAGCATTTGTGCTCATTGCTTTCCGGCATTTAACTGGCTTGTGTGTACTTTGCATTGATTTTGTTCTGCCCACTTCTTCCCACTTGTTTTTGTTGAGTGGTTTAAAAGTGTGGCTGTTTCTGATGTTATTCTGCTTTTGCAGGGGGTGGCATGCAGATCTTGACCTTCCACATCCGTCACCCCCTTTTCCTAGTTTAAATGCATAGCCACATACTGCCTGAATTTTTCACTTAGGATTCTTTTCCCTGCGACAGAGAGATGTAGCCCATCAGCACAGAGAGCAGGGTCATTCTTGTCATGTTGAAAGAAAAGAGTTGTTCAGGTCAACTCAAGGCTATATGGCTCTGTTACTCCTGTGTCTGATTTTTTTTTCCCCTCTTTGGGTTCTATAGAATTGAGGCCGAGTTGTCATTTTGTGCATGTCCAGCATGGCCATCACTATTAGGGGCTAATGGCATGGCATAAATATAATGCAAGTCAGGAGGTGTTATGAATAGCTTTACTAAGGCTACTTGAGCTTCTATAGTAGTAATAATCTTTCTACAGATGGGCCAAACCCTATGAAAACTGTTACTACTACGTATCATTTGTATAGCACTGCAAGGCATACGCAGCACTGAAATTATAGATGTAAGAAAACGTCCCTGCTCATCAGCGTTTATAAGCCGGTCAAGACCAAGAACATCACAAAATTGGGGACTAGAGTATGGTGAGATACAACTAATTGGCGTACAAGAGAGTGAGGGACGTCAAGACCCAAAGCCAGCCTTCAAGAGGTGGGTTTTTAGCCTGGCTTTGAATAGGATAAGAGAATGAGCCTGACGTACTGACTCAGGTAGTTTGCTTCAGGCATATGGAGCAGCAAGGTGGAATGAACAGTCTGGAGTTGGCAGTGGCAGAAAAGGACACAGATAAAAGGGATCTGCCAGAGGAGCGGAGTTCCCGAGGAGGAATGTAGAGTGAGATAAGAGAGGAAAGGTAGTGAGGAGCCGCAGAATGAATGCACTTGTAGGTAAATAGGGGACGTTTGAAATGGATGTGGAAATGGATAGGGAGCCAGTGAAATTGGCCTTTAAGATGGTGCACAAAAAATGATAGATTCTGTTCTCTCCTGGAAAACATTTCATTGTAAGTGCTGAGATTCTGTGTATGGAGGGAAATTCAGTCATCTTTTATTAAGATACAGACAGACTTCAATCATAAGAGCTATTTGAGAAGCATAGTTGACAACATATCACCAGTAATCACTATCCATTACTCATTTCCAGTTCTTCACTGACTAGATGACCTAATTTTGGCTTTCTATCTCAGTGTCACAAGTGCACCTGGAAGAGATGAAATAGTAGATTTCTTGGCAGTTATACTATGGGAATTAAGATGAAATCAGCCTTTTGTCTGAATGATGGCCCCAACCCAAGTAAAGCTTGCTCTGTCTTTGAACTGATGATTGACTCCAATTTTGACGCTCTTTCCCTTTACCCAGGTTGCTATGATTATTGCAGTTCCTTTCTGATCTCAGAATTCACAACCCCAAAGACCTTTCTGAAAATACTGCTGAATTGCAGCTTATGATTACTTGTGCCTTAGGAATGTATTCGATACAATAAATAAAAAGTATGTTCCATTCATGGCTGTATTTTACTTTTTAAATTAAGAGGGAAATTGGGCAAACTTAATGGGTATAGTGTTAAAACAAATTTCACATGGGAACCTGCAAATGAATAAACTGTCTAAAGGTTAAAGATCAGGTCTAAAGAAATGTGGGTGCTAGTGAAATTCCGTTTCCTAGTTTTTGAAAAGCAATGGCTTGCAAGGAAAAAAAGAAGGAAAGGATAGACAATGACGTAACCACAAACTCTCCTTTTGTGCAGGATAAATGGAGCCTAGTGTTGTAGTTACAACAGCCAGACACCAGAAGGAAATGAGGGGCAAAACCTCTATGGACACTACAGTAATAAAAGAGCCTTTTGAAACTGGACAAATACAAATGAATGAGGGGTTGTATATGATATCTAAGATGTCAGATGCATGAGTTCATAATATAAAATAAAATACAATACTGAAGACCAACCCAGCAGTACAGATGGGACGAGTTTGCAAACTTTGTTTTAAAAGTTTTTTTAATATAGATATTTAGGCAGGAGTTTAGGGAATATCAATAAGCACAGTTAAAAACTTCAAAACTAAAGTTCTAAAGGTGCCATTTTCTTCAACATATTTGTGCTCCTGGCAGCGGGATTCAGGTAGCTTCCAAATTCTACCCCGACCATTATGGAAACATAGAACAAAGTTGCAATTAATCCATTCAGTCTACCCTTTTGTACCTTCCTACCGTGCACTGTTACAGGTCTTTCTTGATCTGCCACTAAAGTATTTTTGGGATACATTTTTAAAGATCTGTTGAGCAGATAAGCTAACCAGTTAATTTAAGCCAATGATCTTTAGGAAATGTTTTTAGCCATACCTCCTTCCTAATAGAATACTGAGAGCAGTCAAAGCCTCTGTGGATAAGAAATCATTGTTTTGCTTGGAAATTCAAAGCAAATGGATAGAAGAGAGATTGGGACATGTTTACTAAAGCACGTTAGGCTTTTGCACCTAATAAGACATTTTTGTGCAAATAGTGCCGCATTAGTTGCAAATGCAGTGTGCTGTCTGTTGGAGGCCTGCACAGCATTTCCACAGCAGATAATGCACCAAAGTTTCAGAAAGTGCAGCCCAGCAGCACCCCAGATGTACATAATGCCACCCATTGAGGTGGTGTTATCTGCAGCACGCTATCTGCAACTTTGACAGTTACCATGTGCTATTGATGCCTGCAGTAACCGTGTGTTGCAAACACACTCACTCTCCGCCCATTTCTCGCCCATTCTGGCAGTTAACACATTTTGTACAGATGGCACAGAAACTCACTGCGCGATCTGCATTTGCCATGCTCTATCTATTAAAGTGACCAGAGAGCACATGCCATCTGCCGCATTAACAGGTAGGGCAGCTTAGTAAACATGCCCCATTGTGTATTTATTGATAAATTCAACCAGGTCAGTCTGTAAATGCCGACTGTGGCATAACAGGATAAAGGATTGGCAGGAAACAAAATACACTGTAGAATCTCTATACATAGAAATTCCATGTGAAAGGGGAAGGGAATGACAGTGGGGGTGTACTACCATCCACCTGGACAGAATGAACAGACAGATAAGAACATAAGATATGCCATACTGGGTCAGACCAAGGTCCATCAAGCCCAGTATCCTGTTTCCAACAGTGGCCAATCTAGGTCATACGTACCTAGCAGTTCCCCCAAAACACAAAGATTCCACAGTGTTTGCACTGGGGCAAGCAGTGGATTTCTTGGATCCCCTTTAATAATGGTTTATGGACCCTTCCTCTAGGAACTTGTCCAAACCTTTTTTAAACCCACCTGCACTAACAGCTTTTACTATACCCTCCTGTAACGAATTCCAGAGTTTGGTTACACAACAAGTGAAAAAATATTTTCTCTTATTAGTCTTAAGTAAGTTACACTGTAGATTCATTGCATGCCCCCTAGTCTTTCTATATGTTGATGGCGTAAACAATAAATCTACGTTTACCCTTCCAACTCCATTCATTAATTTATAGACCTCTATCATATCTCTCCACAGCCGTCTCTTTTTCAGATTGAAGAGCCCTAACCTTTTTAGCCTATCTTCAAAGTGGTATCTTTCCATCCCCTTTACCATTTTGGTGGCTCTTCTCTGTACCTTTTCTAATTCAGCTATATCCTTTTTTAGATACAGCGACCAGAATTGCACACAATATTCAAAGTGTGGTCACACCATGGAACGATATAAAGGCATTTTAATATCCTTTGTTTTATTTTCCATTCCTTTCCTTATGATACCTAGCATTCTATTTGCTTTATTGGCCACTGCTGCACACTGGGCGGAGGGTTTCAACATGACATCCACGATGACGCCTAAATCTTTTTCATGGGTTGTGGTTCCTAATCTGGAACCCTGCATCGTGTAACCATAGTTTGGTTGTTATTTCCTAGGTGCATAACTTTGAACTTGTCATCATTAAATTTCATCTGCCATTTCAATGCCCAGTCTTCCAATTTATCAAGGTCCTCTTGCAATTTTTCACAATCCTCTTGGGTTTTGACAACTTTGAATAATTATGTGTCATCTGCAAATTTGATTAACTCATTCGTTATTCCCATTTCCAGGTCATTTATGAATATGTTAAAAAGCAGCAGACTTGGCACAGATCCTTGGAGTACTCCACTATTCACCTTTCTCCATTTGGAAAATTGGCCATTTAGCCCTACCCTCTGCTTTCTAACTTTTAACCAGTCCCTGATCCACAATAGTGCACTGCCTCCTATCCCATGACTTTTTAATTTTGCCAAGAGTCTCTCATGAGGGAACTTATCAAAGGCTTTCTGAAAATCCAGATACACTATATTGACCAACTCACCTTTGTCTATCTGTTTATTCACACCTTCAAAGAAACATAACAGATTAGTAAGACAAGACCTTCCTTGACTAAAGCCATGTTGGCTGTTTCGTATTAAGTCATGACTATCTACATGTTCAGTAATTTTATTCTTTATAATGGTTTCTACCATTTTTCCCCGGTACTGATGTCAGGGTCACCGATCTGTAGTTTCCCAGATCACCCCTGGAACCCTTTTTAAAAATTGGCATTACATTGGACATCCTCCAATCTTCAGGTATTACAGATGATTTTAATGATAGTTCACAAATTACTAATAGTAGGTCTACAATCTCATATTTCAGTTCTTTCAACACCCTTGGATGTATATCATCTGGTCCAGGCAATTTGCTACTCTTCAGTTTATCAAATAGGTGTAATACATCATCTTCCCGGTGTATTGATATTTCCTTCAATTCTTCTGTGGCATCACCTTTAAATACCATTTCAGTCATGGGTAACATCCCTACATCTTCCTTAGTAAAGACCGAAGCAAAGAATTCATTCAGTCTCTCCGCTATGGCCTTGTCTACTCTTAGTGCCCCTTTTACCCCTCTTTCATCTAATGGTCTAACTGACTCTCTCACAGGGTTTTTGCTACAAATATATGAAATGCTAACAGAAATTAGGGAAGCTAGCAAAGTTTTCCATACAGTACTTATGGGAGATTTCAATTACCCCAGTATTAATGGGTCAATGTCACATCAGGACATGCTAGTAAGATAAAATTTCTAGATGAAGTAAATGACTGCTTCATGGAGCAGCTGGTTCAGGAATTAACACATGGGGATGCTATTTTAAACCTAGTCCTCAGTAGAACGCAGGATCTAGTGTGCGAGGGATAGTTTTGGGTCTTGGCAATATATCCAGTACCTGCTTGTAGTGATTGTAAACAGCTCTGATGCCCTTCAGCCTGGGTGGTATATCAAGAAAATTGCATAAACATAAACATAATAGCAATCATAACATGATCATATTTGCTTTAATAAATGGAGGGAGAATAGCAAGGAAATTGACTGCGCTAGCATTTAACTTTCAAAAAGGTTCTAAATAAAATGAGGAAAATGGTTAAGAAAAAAACTAAAAGGAGAAACTGCAAAGGTTAAGAGTTTACATCAGATCTGGGTGTTATTTAAAAATACTGTCTTGGAAGCCCAGACCAGATGTATTCCATGCTTAAAAAAAGTTGGAAGGAAGGTAAAACAATAGCCAGCATGACTTAGTTCAAGTAATATTTATTGGTTTTAAAAGCAAAGCAACACATAAGAACATAATAAATGCCATACTGGGTCAGACCAAGGTCCATCAAGCTCAATATCCTGTTTCCAACAGTCAGCAATCCAGGTCACAAGTATCTGGCAGGTTCCCAAAAAGGTACATAGGTTCCACAAAGCTTGTTCCAGGATAAGCAGTGGATTTCCCGGGTCCTCTTAAAATAATGGTTTATGGAGCTTTCCTCCAGGAGCTTGTTCAAACCTTTTTTAAACCCAGTACACTAAAAGCTTAAATGTAGTCCTGTTAGCATCCTGTTAACACAGTCAAAGACAGCATACAATCCATAAGAAAACATATTGGTTACCACATCAACAGTACCCAACAAATCACCAAATCCCCCTCCCACGCTAAACATACAGCGAGTGAGAAGCTCACTTCCACCTTGGCAGCAGGGACATTAGAAATGGGTGCCAGATCTTCAAAAAAGACTGTCTTAAGTCCCAACATCGTTGCTAGTAAAAGCTCCATATGCAAGAGAATATGTGTCTGCTCTCGCCATACCTCCAAGTATTGCATAAGACAACGTTTTCCAACTAAGAAGGCTTTCCTAACAAAAAGGATCTCTGCCCGTGCCCCCAGCTCCAGATCATACCAATAATCCAGCAGACAAAATGCTGAGGTGGGCTGTAAGTCCTCCTGAAGCATGGCAGAAAGATTCTGAAAGACAGCATTCCAAAATACAACAATATAGGAACAGAACCAAATACAATGCACAAACATCCTCACCTTGATCATGCACTTCAGGCAGGTCACCACACCAGCTATCTCTGCCCAACACACCCACAGAGGGAACATATACAAGCGATGCAGAAATTTAAAATGAGTCTCACACCACACATAACTCCACTACTTCAATTAACCCGTACAGATAACCCTGGAAATCATCCATATCCATCTCCGCATTCACATCCTTCACCCACCTCTGTACTACTGCAGAAAAGACCTCACCTGCCAGCTCCTCACGAAGCTGGTAACTGATTGAGGAGAATAACGTCAAAGGCCATATCCCAGAAAGCCTGGGGAGAACTCCCAAGCTCCTGCAGGATATAATACCTCGCTTGCAGATAACCATAGAAATCCCTGGCTCCCAGGTGATACTCTTGGTACAAGGAGGCAAAGCTCAGAATCTGGCTCCCACTCCCCTCAGCCCACACTGCTCCCAGGAAGCAAACAAGGATCTCCCCAATCCCAGCACAAAATCTTCATTTCCACACAGGGGAAGGTAACCTGACACCCCCACCTATAAACACAACTTCTTCTGTAGCCAGCACCAAACCTAATGCACAGGCTGCACCAAAATCCTTTGCGGGCCCATCATATGGAGCCCTTGGATGTAAAGTATAGACAAAATTATACAACACTAGTTGGGTCTCTAAAGACCGGTCTACTACCTCTGCTGTGTCCCCCCCCCCCCCCCCCACAGCCAACCCCTCACATAACGCAACAACCAACTCACATTATACAGGTGTAGATCCAGCACTGCTTGTTGCAGGAGCTTCAGACGCATACGTGGCTTCCTGCTTTTCCACAAAAATTTACTAACTACCCTCCCCTATTTATCACAATCTGCCCTCTTCAGCACCAGTGGCAGAGATTGAAGGAGATAACATCCAGCAAGGCAAGATCATCATTTTCAACAGCTGCACTCACCCCAGCAAGGAAAGCGTCAGGTCGCGCCAGCCATTCAACTTCTTCACTACCCCTTCAGCACCAGCTTAACATTAAGGGCATACATAAGCTGGAGGTTACGGGGTAGCACCATGTCCAGCACCAATGCAAGGCATTGATAAAGCAGGCAAAGAGAGAATTTGAGAAGAAACTTGCTGTGGAAGCAAAAATGCATAATAAAGACTTTTTCCAAGTACATTCGTAGCAAAAAACCTAAAAGGGTAAAAGGGGCAGTAAGAGGGGACAAGGCTATAGCGGAAAGACTGAATGAATTCTTTGCTTCGGTCTTTACTGAGGAAGATGTAGGGATGATACCTATGACTGAAGTGGTATTTAAAGGTGATACTGCATAAGAATTGAAAGAAATATCGCTACACCGGGAAGATGTATTACAACTATTTGATAAAATGAACAGTATCAAATCACTTGGACCGGATGGTAAACATCCAAGGGTGTTGAAAGAACTGAAATATGAGATTGCAGACCTGCTATTAGTAATCTGTGAACTATCATTAAAATCATCTGTAATACCTGAAGATTGGAGGATCGCCAGTGTAATGCCAGTTTTTAAAAAGGGTTCCAGGGGTGATCCGGGAAACTACAAACCGGTGAGCCTGACATCAATACTGGGAAAAATAGTAGAAACCATCATAAAGAACAAAATTACTCAGCATGTAGATAGTCATGGCTTAATGGGAGACAGCCAACATGGCTTTAGACAAGGAAGATCTTGTCTTACTAATCTGTTATGTTTTTTTGAAGGTGTGAATAAACAGGTAGACAAAGGTGAGCGGTTGATATAGTGTAATTGGACTTTCAGAAAGCCTTTGACAAAGTCCCTCATCAGAGACTTTTGGCAAAACTAAAGAGTCATGGGATAGGAGGCAGTGCACTATCATGGATCAGGAACTGGTTAAAAGATAGAAAGCAGAGGGTAGGGCTAAATGGCCAGTTTTCCCAATTGGAGAAAGGTGAATAGTGGTGTACCCCAGGGATCTGTGTTGGGTCTGCTGCTTTTTGACATATTCATAAATGACCTGGAAAAGGGAATAACGAGTGAGGTTATCAAATATGCAGATGACACAAAACTATTTAAAGTTGTTAAAACCCATGAGGATTGTAGAAATTTGCAAGAGGATCTTGATAAATTGGAACACTGGGTATCGAAATGGCAGATGAAATTTAATGTGGACAAGTTCAAAGTTATGCACCTAGGGAAGAACAACCCAAACTATGGTTACACGATGCAAGGTTCCACATTAGGAACTACCACCCAGGAAAAAAGATTTAGGCATCATTGTGGATAATATGTTAAAACCCTCTGCCCAGTGTGCAGCGGTGGCCAAGAGAGCGAATAGAATGCTAGGTATGATAAGGAAAGGAATGGAAAATAAAACAAAGGATATTATAATGTCTCTGTATAGTTCCATGGTGCGACCGCACCTTGAATATTGTGTGCAATTCTGGTCGCCGTATCTTTTAAAAATGATATGGCGTTATTAGAAAAGGTTCAGAGAAGAGCCACCAAAATGGTAAAGGGGATGGAAGGATACCCCTATGAAGAAAGGCTAAAAAGGTTAGGGCTCTTTAACCTGGAAAAGAGACGGCTGAGGGGAGATTTGATAGAAGTCTATAAATTAATGAATGGAGTGGAACTGGTAAACTTAGATCAATTGTTTACGTTATCAGAATATAGGAAGACTAGGGGACATGCAATGAAGCTACAGGGTAAACTATTTAAGACTAATAAGAGAAAATATTTTTTCACGCAATGTGTAATCAAACTCTGGAATTTGTTTCCGGAGGATGTAGTAAAAGCTGTTAGTGTAGCTGGGTTTAAAAAAGGTTTGGAAAGTTCCTGGAGAAAAGGTCCATAAACCATTATTAAAAAGGGACCCAGGATAGCACTGCTTGACCCAATACAAGCATTTTGGAACCTGCGTCTTTTGGGGAAACTGCTAGGTACATATGACCTAGATTGGCCACTGTTGGAAACAGGATACTGGGCTTGATGGACCTTGGTCTGACCCAGTATGGCATATCTTATGTTCTTATGTTCCAGATATTTAAAGGAGCCCTTTTCCCACTGCATGGGACACTGCCCACTCCATCACATACTACCAATGACATCCAAGGCCAGAGATTTGTCACAACAAAATGCAATCCCGAGAACGTTTTGAAGTCCCATAAGATCTCATGTACCCATGGCAGTGTCACCTGGTGATCATCAAGCAGCATAAACACATCTACACTGCACAAATATGTTCCCTGTGAACTGCGCTGATGGTGAATAGTGTGGTATAGAAAAACAATAAATAAATAAAATAAATAAAATCATCTGCAAACAGAGCCGTGCTAATTTCCCATTGTCCAACCTATATTCCCCTTACCTCAGGATCCCCCTGAAACTTACAAGCCAGCAGCTCCATACACAGAGCAAACAAACTTGGACAGAGGGGACAGCCCTGCTGGGTAAAACTCATCAAACCAAAGCGCTCAGAAATAAAACCATTCACCCACACACACACCTGCAGAGACTAATACAAGGCCTGTTCCAAGCTGACCACCTCCCGACTAAAACCAAACCTCTGAAACACATACTACAAATAAGACCATGAAACCTTGTCAAAGGCCTTCTCTAGATCAAAGCTAACCACTAGTGTTGCCTCACCCCACCGCCGAGTTGCTTCCAATCCAGCTAACACCCACCACACATGGGTAGCACCATGTCACCAGGGCACAAAACCCACCTGCTTCTTGTTCACCAATGTGTGCAGGCAGTTCAAGCATCACACCAAGGTCTTAGCATAAATTTTTACATCCACATTAAGGAGCGAAATGGGCCAGTACAATCCTACAACCTCACCATCACACCCAGGTTTGAGGATCCAATTTATCATATCCAGCAAGGAACCTATCACCCCAGACTCTTAAAACATAGCACACAGGGGCTCCACCACTTCATTCATTATTAATTTATAAAACCCAGCCTAGAGCCCATCAGGACCTGGTATCTTCAAACTGTTTAACTCCTTAACAGTAGCTATAATTTCAGCTCCAGTCCATGGCGCACGCATACATTGTTTCTGCTCAACCATAAGCACAGGAAGATCCAAACCTGCAAAAAAATGATACCATACCACCTCTCCACCCGAGTGCCCTCCATACAAAGCCTTATAATACTGAGTAAACTGTGCTAATGTAGAGGCATTACACTGGTCTACAATTTTTTAAAAGTTGTCTGCTTCAGAGACAAAATCTGCCAATTCTTATGGATTTTGATGCACTGAACTCAAAAATGACAATTAAAACTGATGATTGGCTACTGTTTCCAAGATAGTTTTTCCATTTTACAGTGTTCATAGTAGCTGGTTTTGTTTTGTCCATGGCCTTGACAATAGTCTTCATTAACCCTTTGAAGGCGTACTTTAAATTTTTAATCCACATTCTGCAGCCAGGTTAATTTTTGCATATTTCAGGAAAATTGTACCCGTCTTATTCAATGTGTTCTAATAGTGATTTTCCTTCTGCTATGGTCATGTATTATATACCATTTGATAGGAATATTTAGTCAGAATTTTGGATCCCGAGAGTTTTGGGCTCGGCCTGGAAAGGGTTAAACCCAGCTTAATGTGTAAGGGTGGTAACAAAATCTTCCTTGATTCAATAAGTGGTGGATGCTGCAGACTTTTCTTTCCAGGCTCCAGTGATTGTTGGAGTGGCCAATCTCTCGAGATAATGGGAATCTTTCGCACAACTATCCCATTCACAGAGTAAATAGCATTACTTTGTGAATCCAGTCTGTAGACTGAGCAACAGAGCAATGACTTTCAAACTATTTAAGACTAATAAAAGAAAATATTTTTTCACTCAACGTGTAATCAAACTCTGGAATTTGTTACCGGAGGATGTAGTAAAGGCTGTTAGTGTAGCTGGGTTTAAAAAAGGTTTGGACAAGTTCCTGGAGGAAAGGTCCATAAACCATTATTAAGAAGGGACCCGGGATATCAATGCTTGATCCAGCACAAGCATTGTGGAACCTGTGTCTTTTGGGGAAACTGCTAGGTACGTATGACCTAGATTGGCCACTGTTGGAAACAGGATACTGGGCTTGATGGACCTTGGTCTGACCCAGTATGACATATCTTAAATCACCACAAAGCTGCCACTGATGTTGTTCATAGTTTAAGCATCTCAACAGCTGTTTTATATTGTCATAGGTTTCCTTCATATGGACTGCATGACCAACTGGAATCAAACAAACTGTGGTAAGTGTCAGAGCTTATAAATGATACTTCATAAATACAAGGACAGCTCTACTCATTCACCTCAACGTAGCATTAAGAACGTCTGTTGGGTAAGATTCGTTGTTCTGTATTTTTAGAGGACGAGTACTTTTAAGGAATGTAGCAAGTAAGTATAACAAACATTTGTTCTTTCTTGTTTTTAGTTCTATCCCCTGAAGCAGCGTAGGCGAAATGCTAAAGGGACATCCAGGAGGGCATCGGGGTTGACATCTGAATCAGTGGTTTGGAAGCCTGACAGAAGAAAAACTTTTGAAAGTTTTCATTTTTATTTTTTTGTATATAAGGAACCATATTGTTGAAATAATGTTTATTTGATAGATTGCTGAAAGAAATGCTGGTTTTTGAAATGTCTGGCTTCTAGGCGTGAAATATGGGGAGGGTGGAGTAGGCTTAGGCAGACAGTAGATATATTTAACTTTGGTTAAAGTACCTGAAGCCAATTTATGGCAAAAGGCTTTTTCTGGAGTACTCTGAGGTCTGCCCTTCTCCACTTGCCTTTTTGCTGAGAATTTAATGCTACGTTGAGGTGAATGAGTAGAGCTGTCCTTGTATTTATGAAGTATCAACTGGAATCAATGACAAAACATTGATATTATGCAACATAACAGCATTAAGACTAGTCTTCGATGACTCGATGAACAGTCTCCACTCATCTAGATGATGAATGATGTTGAGGACTGCCGTCAGTGTTGTTGCAGGATACAAGATCACCTTACATGAAGAAAAATGTAACAAGATCCTTTTGACATTCACATAACATGGAAACCCTAACATCACCTGACAGGAGATTCCACTGCTGCAGTCTGGAGCCCAACAGCTCCGCCTTATTCTTAGATAGTTCCAAATCCCTGACAAGGTTATTAATTTCACCTTGTGTTATGAGGTGTGGTTCAGAGGAGGAGGATAGGAGAAAATCTGGGTCTTGTGACACTGATGGTTTGGGAGCAGAAGTTTCATTCCTCTCCTCTTCTGATTCAAGTGAGAATGATTCTAGAGCATCAGGAACCAGCAGTCCTTCTAAGTGGGTACTGGGCATATAGCTGATGGAATGTTTGGATACTGCATAGTTCACTTTTTCTTCTTCAACAACCCTTTCCCAACAGTAGGCACCATGCAGAAGTAACAATTGCTGATATGATCTGTCAGCTCTCTCCAAATCATTGGCGCTGCAAAAGGCATGAATTTCCTTTTTCTATTTAATCACTAGCAAAGATTTGTTGCACAAGTGTTGCAGCATACTGTATGTGTTGAACCCAGCTCTTCTCCTGATCTCCAATTTTGCAGCCAAAGTAGAGGTGGAAGGCTTTCTTATTCAAAATGGTCATACTACATTTTTTTAATGCAAAATTCACTTCACCACAGAAGTGATCTGTACTGTTCAAACAATTATGAAGCATCTCTCACTTTGGCTAAACGGAAAAAATCAAACACTGAGAAGACTGATCTACAGCCAAAATACTACTGACATATCACATTCATTAAAAAAAATGTTGTGCAGTTTGTTCTGTAGTGATATAATTAAGCTGAGTTAGGACTGCATCATCTATGACTTCTAGGAATAACATGATGCAATTCATATCATGTATGATGCAATAGCACCTTCAAATTGCATCATTTATTGATTGTTTTGCCTGAAATACAAGTAGCGTCCAAACAAAAACATAGATTTATCACAAATCATGTTGAAGACGTGCATGTATTTTAGTAATTTATGGTTTACATTGAGATCCCTTCCCATTATAACTCGCATATCCTTAGCACTTCCGAAGTCAAGGTCATATGTATTGACCCAGTAGTGTAAATTGAAAACTAGAGCCAATAAACAATTTTAAGCATCATTTTTGTTCTCAGTGACCCAGATTTAATAAAGTGTGACTATTTCAGAAGCATTTGGGGTGTACAGTACACCACATCCTCACTCATCCCTCAGGGCCACCACAAACCACGGCCCCTGCACTGTTTGTACCAACTGTGCCAGGCAGCAAACCAATTTATTATCAAATCAAAACAGCTTGTGTTTTTGATATAGAATAGTGCATAGCATTTTCTGGTGGAAAATCCCATTAGCTGATGCCTGAAACTGGAATAATTGTTCCCTCAAACCCGCTGAAGGGCTCTGTGCCAATTGCCGCTGCACCACCCAAACTTGCTCCTCCAGATGTAATAGTGTAGCAGTTAACCGCTTCCTCTGGCATGCCACATACATGATGATCATCCCACAGAGCAAGGCCTTCGCTGTCTCCCAGTAAAGACTTGGTGCTACCTTATGCTTTGCATTGAAGAGAGAAAAATCCTGCTACTTTAGGTTAAGACAGAGTCAGAACTCCGGGTCCTCATGCAGCCCAAGTGGCATCTGCTGGCTGCGGCTCCTCCCAGCCCTTCTAAAAACATATTCCAACAGAACTGGAGCATGGTCCGATATTACTAATGGTCCAATCTCAGCCTGCACTACATCCCCTAACAATGAGGCAGACAGCAAAATATAATCCAGCCTACTTTGTGTGGGATGTACTTGCGACACATGTGTATATTCCCAATCCCCCGGGTGAAGTACCCTCCAGGCATCCACCAACTGACACTCCTAGATAGAGCCATGCCACTCCTTTATGTCATGGAGAAGCCCCTCAGGCTGCCAGCTGCTGATCTAATAATGGACCATAGGAGCAATCTCAAGCCCCAGGAGCAGCACATTAACTTGAGCAAAAAAATGTTTATTTCCATTGAGAAAATATATTGAGATTAGCCACATACGTTCTCCCCAAATGTCTCCCAATACCCCCAAATACCACCCATTATGGTCAATAATAACCTTTTCTTCCACCAAAGGGACTGTTTTGTGAATGAGAATAGACACTCCCACCCTATAGGAATTAGGAACCAATGCTAAAATAACAGTGACCTCCCACCCCCCCACCCCCCAGCAGTATGTAACTTTCAGTGTTCTCCGGCGTCCAGATGGGTCTCCAGCAGGAATTCCACTATTGTCTTATATCGATGCAAAGCCATTGAAACTCTTCTTTTGTTTAATGGGGGTTCCCAACACAGCCACATTCCAAGTACATATCACATGAGCTTCCATGGGGATAGAGTATACCAAACCCACCTACAATGCATACAAATGACTGCCATAAAGTCCGCAGCAACACTTGTAAATGAACTCCCTGTTCCCCCCAACAACCACTCATCCAACCGCCCCCTCACTCATACTCCACTAGCCCTGCCCAATAACCCTCCCCCCACCACTCAAGCCCTTGGTAATCTTGAAAAAGAGATGGCTGAGGAGAGATAACAAAGAAATATAAATTAATGAAAGAAGTAGAACGGATAAACATAGATCAGTTGCTTACGCCATCAAAAAGTAGAAAGAGTAGGGGACACGCAATGAAGCTACGATGTAACTCATTTAAGACTAATAAGAGAAAATATTTCTTCATTCAAGGCATAAACAAACTCTAGAATTTGTTACCAGAGGATGTAGTGAAGGCTGTTAGTGTAGCTGGGTTTAAAAAATGTTTGGACAAGATCCTGGAGGAAAGGTCCATAAATCATTATTAAAGAGGACCTGGGAAATCCACTACTTGCCCCAGGACAAGCATTGTGGAACCTGTGTGCCTTTTTGGGAACCTAGCAAGTACTGCTGACCTGGATTGGTCACTGTTGGAAACAGGATACTGGGCTTTATGACCTTGGTTTGACCAAGTATGGCATTTGTTATGTTCTTATGCCCTTCCTACCCTTGCTCACAGCCACACCACCACTTGGTGCATCGAGGAGTAACACCCATCACAAGACCAGCCCCGCACACATGCAAACCCTCAATATCCACTCCATCCTCGCAACACCCAGCCGACACACACTCCTCCAACATACTCAATCCACACCCCCCAAACCAATTGCATACCACACATCCCCTTCACCTCCTTACATCATCCAAAACCCTGCTGCAGCAATACACCCAACCAACCCAACAACATCAGCAAAACAAATAGTTATCAAAAAAGATAGCAGTGATTTTCAGAACAGCTAATTGTCCCGGTACTCAGCCCAGTGGGAGATGCCCACAAATCACAAACAGGATCTCAGGAACCAAAATATCTTAAGTCACCCTCCGAACTGGTCTGCAAGTTTCCAGTCATCTGCCACTGGAGACACTTGCCGCCCATGGACACCCGCTATCACATGGGTCTAGAGGAGACCGGGACAGGCACAGACAATGTCTGACGTGTCCCCAGTCACTAATCTAATCTCTTTGCGTTGCTCCCAGGCCTTCTCCACTGCTCAGCTCTGATATGCTTTACCATCCTTAGTAAAGTGCAGTCCAAATGGATGCAGCCAGGGATACCCGATTGGGTTTTGTGTCAACACAATGGTGACATCACATTACTCCTTCCACTTTTGCAAAGTTACTTGTGCTAAATAACCATATAGGGCAATCCAGATTCAGCTCTAAATTCTCTGTGAGGCCTGCAAAAGTCACTTCTTCGTGGCGAATCTGGTAATACATGCCATGATATCCCTTGATCTTTGGCCCTCAGACCCCAAGGCGCATTGAGCTCACTCCAGTGCTATTTTAGGGGGTTCAACTTTCAGCTCCAATGACTGCAGAATCTTCTTAAACACTGTGTCACTGCAGCCACATCCTTATAGCACTCATTCTCCATGACACCGTGCACCCACAGATTATTGTCGTGAGCATGGTTCTCAATATCCTTCAACTTGGTCTGTACCTCCAACCAGGTAGCCTCGAGCTTGTCTGTGCACCTCACCATTCTCCACATCCTGGGCTTCGTCTCTCTGCTTGGCCTCCTCTACCCAGACCCCAAATCCACTAAATCTTAGCACAGGTCCAACACCATAGCATGGACCTCGTCAGTCACATGGTTAAGCTCCTGTGTCAATTCCTTCTTCAAGCCATGCAGGAGACTTTTCATGCTTACAACAGTCAGGGGGCCATCTGCACAATTCCCTCCCTCCCTCACTCGCCGAGTCATCAGAGACCCAACTCTCCACAGCCATCACCAGCTCCACGTTCCCACGTGGCCAGGCATCAACCACTTTGCTCACTTGTGTTCGGGCTGAAACTGCATCGGTCTACTTCAATTTTGCTGCCAAGGCACTCCATGAGGCCCCCACAGCAGGAAGCACAAAACAATTTTACTGGATAGCACTGCTGCATCTGCTTGCTAAAATAATCTTCAACTCTGGTGAAGATGAAGGCTTTGTTGGCCATTCCTTGTGGTGGCATCACTTCCTCCACCTCAGCATGACTTAAAGGTGAGGTCAGAGAGGCTATTATAGCTAAGAAAGCATCATTCAGAAAATGAAAACAAAAGAGCCAAATGAAGAAAACATGAAGCAACATAAGTACTGAAAAGTTAAATGCAAGGCATTGATTAGGCAGGCAAAGAGAAAATTTGAAAAGAGGCTTGCTGTGTAAGCAAAAGCACATAATAAAAATGTTTTGAAGTATATTTGTAGCAAAACACCTGTGAAGGAGTCATTAGATGGTGAAGGGATAAAAGATGCATTGAAAGAGGACAAGGCCATAGTGGAGAGACTGAATTAATTTTTTGCTTCAGTCTTTACTGAAGAAAATGTAGGAAATGTATCCATCTAAGACAGAACAGCTCCAAGTAAAATATCAGCTATATCAATCCCATATTGTATTATTCCTATTATATCTTGTCCAAAAAATCAGCTCAACACTTCTACTAAGCAATCTTACATGGACAGCTGGTAGATCAAGTTCTCAAAACACAAATACAGCCCAAAATTCTCAACAGCTCTAAAGCTAAAAATGAGGAGAAAAGACCTCAGTGCACATTAAATCTCCCTCTATATAGCAGTAATATGCCCAAAGGTGAAGAGCTTTATTCACACCATCACATGCCAATAAACTCCTCGAGTTACCATGGTTTATATATTTTTTTAATTAACTCAATTGACATTATCCAATTTTATTTTCAATTTTCAAATGAAAGTTACCCAAATCAGAAATGATATTTAAAGATGATATATCAGAGGAATTGAAACAAATCTCGATAAATCGTGAAGATGTAATACAGGTAATTGATAAACTAAAGAGCAGCAAATCACCTAGAACAAATGGCTTATATCCCAGGGTGCTGAAAGAACTGAAATATGAAACTGTAGAACTACTATTAGTAATCTGTGATCTATCATTAAACTCATCTGTAGTACCCAAAGATTGGAGCATGGCCAATGTAACACCAATTTTTAAAAAGGGGTGATCTGGGAATCTACAGATCAGTGAGCCTGACATCAGTACAAGGCAAAATGGTAGAAACCATTATAAAAAACAAAATTAGTGAACAGGTAGATAGTCATGGTTAAAGGGCAGCAAGCCAACATGGATTTAGCCAAGGAAAGCCTTGTCTCACCAATCTCTTATATTTTTCTGAAGGTATAAACAAACAGGTAGATAAAGGTGAACTGGTTGATATAGGACCCAATTCTGGGACGCGGGTTGTGGGCAGCCCTGCAAGCTGTCTGGGCCTGATTCCCCCTCCAGCTGTGCCCATACGTCCTGAGCATCAGGGTATGGAGAGCCGGAGAGAGGCAGGAGGGGAGTGATGTGGGCAGGGGCAGGCCAGCCAGGCAGGACATACATGGCCGATTCAGGTCACAGCCTCGTACATCCTGCCGGGCCCATGGGGACTTTCTGCTTATTCCACCTCAAAGGTGGAATAAGCAGCACAAATCCCACGATTGGGCCTGGGGATCCCAGGGGGTCCAGACCAGCCGTGGGTTGGGTGGCAGAGAAAATGGGGGTCAAAGCTGCAGGAGTCAGAGGCACCTGTGGGGAGGATGTCCCTGCAGGCATCAGGGGCACACTGGGCCACCCATGGGCTCAATTATGTGCATCGCAGTAACGTTTTGTTTCCGCAGTCCAGAATCGGGTCCAAAAGGGGCCCATCTTCCTCAGAGATGTCTGGACATCCCGGACGTCCTCCTACCTGAATTGGGCTCATAATGTATCTCGATTTTCAGAAAGTCTTTGACAAAGTCCCTCATGAGAGACTTGGGGAAATTAAAAAGCCGTGGGTTAGGAAGCAATTTACTATAGTGGATTAGGAACTGATTGAAAGATAGAAAACAGAGAGTAGGGCTAAATGGTCAATTTTCTCAGTGCAGAAAGGTGACTAGTGGAGTACCCTAGGGATCTGTGCTGGGCCCACTGCTTTTTAACATATTTATAAATGACCTGGAAATGGGAAGAACGAGTGAGGTGATCAAATATGTAGATAATGCTACATTATTCAAAGTTGTTAAAACACAAGAAGACCTTGATAAATTGGGAGACTGGGTGTCCAAATGACAGATGTAATTTAATGTGGACAAGTGCAAAGTTATGCACTTAGGGAAAAACAACCCAAACTACAGTTACAAGATGCAAGATTCCACATTAGGAATCATCACACAGGAAAAGGATTTAGGCATCATCGCGGATAATAAGTTGAAACCTTCTGCCCAATGTGCAGCATCAACCAAGAAAGAAAATAGAATGTTGAGAATCATAAAGAAATGAATGGAGAATAAAATAAAGGATATTATAATGCCTCTGTATTGATCCAAGGTGTGACCGCACCTCAAATATTGTGTGCATTTCTGGTCACCATATCTTAAAAAAGATATAGAAGAATTAGAAAAGGTACAGAGAAGAGCAACAAAAATGGTAAAGGGTATGGAAACATACCCCTGTGAGGAAAGGCTTAAAAGGTTAGGGCTGTTCTACTTAGAAAAGAGACGACCGAGGGGAGATATGATAGAGGTCTATAAAATAATGAAAGAAACGGAAGAGGTAAATGTAGATTGGTTGTGTATCCCTTCAAAAAGTAGAAAGACTAGGGGACACACAATGAAGCTACAATGTAGCACGTCCAGAATTTGTTACCAGAGGATGTAATTCAAGCTGTTAGTGTAGCTGGCTTTAAAGGAGGTTTTGACAAGTTTCTGGGAGAAAAGTTTATAAGCCATTATTAAAGAGGACCAGGGAAATTCACGGCTTACCCATTGGACAAGCAGCATGGAATCTGTCTACCTTTTGGGAACCTGTCAGGTACTTGTGACCTGGATTAGCCACTGCTGGAAACAGGATACTGTTCTTGATGGACCCCGTGGTCTTACCCAGTATGTCATTTCTTATTTTATTATGTAAGGGAAGAGAAGATAACAGAACCAATATGATAGAAAGAACAACCTGTTAAAAACAGATAGAATGACGGCCTGTGAGCTGTCTAGAATAGGACACACAAATATGGGGGCTAGTTACTAAGCTGTGGTAAAATTTTGCATTTTAGTACAGCTTAATCTTTATTTTATTTATTTATTTAACAGTTGCTTATATACCGCTACCTTCCACAGATCAGGTGCGGTTTACAATGAACAAAGAATGAACAGATTTACAAGTCTGTTTTACATGGAACATTAGTTAACTAGGTACAATTTTGCTAAATACATTAAACATGAATGGACTAAATATGGTAAAATTTGTTAAATAACAATCGAACTATTTACATATTTTGAACTATTACATATATCTATTTACAAGATTTACAAGTAGTTATTTAATCGACTTTAATTGTAGTTAGGTAGGAGAATTGGAGTTGGTGTACCCTAGGTCGCTATTAACCATTACCTGTTAGAGGTAAGGTATTTTCAAGTGTGCCAAAATGGGAGATGAATAGATATGTTTTTAATTTCTTGCGGAGTTCATTTGCATCATTTAATGCTCTTATTTCTTCGGGGAGGGAGTTCCATAGGGTGGGAGCTGCATGTGAAAACGCTTTTTTATTAGTAGTTTTTTTAGTAGTTGTGAATTCTTTCGGGATCCTAATTTTATTCGTGTGGCCTCTCCGTAGCGTAGTTTGGGATGTGTCTTTAGTGATAAGTTTTGTTAAGGGGACTGGGGCCATTGTATTTAGTGTCTTAAATGTAGTGATTATCAATTTGTGATTTAATCTCCCACTAAACTGCAGTAACTCAGTACCACCAATTAATGAATAACATAACTTGTAATCAAACTTGCAAGCCGTGTTATTTTGCTCCCTGGGAGCTATTTTAAAGGGACTAGAAGCTGCACAAAATTTTGTAGACCCCCTCATCAAAATGCATCTGCCCAGATGACGCTCTCCAGACCCGGAGCAAAGACTCCCTTACCCCCCAAAGACAACCTGATGATAATCTCCCCTATTCCCGAAAAAGTCCTTCCCACTTCCACAACCCAAATCCAAGAAGACTCCACCCTTCCCCAAAGATTCCATGGGGATGTAGGCTCAGCAGGCAGGAGTGATCCCCAATCGCTACTGTCCCTTCTGGCACCAGGTTCAAAATGGTTCCGATTGAGCCCTATCGGTAATCTTGTGATACTACCACTAGGGGTCAAGCTTTCAAATAAGACCTAAAATCCTAAAGTCCTATCACACTCTCACTCACCACAGACACTCATTCCCCCTGTCACGTTCCCATCATTCACACTATACCCAGACATAAACTAGACGCACCACTATTTAATGTAACATACCTCCAGGCCCCACACACAAGTCATCATAAACACTGCAACAGACTAGTACGCATCAACACAACACAAACATATCAAACATTATATCCCCCTCCTCACACACACTCACACATCACTGAAATGAATTCTCATTAATGCAAGATCGATAAGGAATAAAATACCGATAGTCATAGACATGCTAGAGGAAGAGAGCCCAGACATTCTCTGTGTCACAGAGACATGGCTCCCCCCCCCCATGGACACTGTCCTAACAAACCTGCTACAGGTGCAGGGTTTTGACCTCTTCAATTTCCCCAAGGACTCCAAAAGGGGGGGGGGGGAGTGAAGTACTCATACTATGCAAGACAGAACACAAAGCTACACCTTCCCTAGCTACTAACTTAGATGGGATGGATATGCTCAAGATCCAAAACAAAAACGTCTCCATCTGTCTCGTTTATAGACCACCAGCACCTGACCACAACAGCCTAACTCATATCCTTGAATCAGCTTGCACAGCCTCCCTCAGCAAACCACATATCATTCTAGGAGACCTCACTAGACACCTCCCAGGCAACCTCCTTCCTGGACTCAATGGCTGACATGGGATTCCAGTAAATTATAAGTGTACCCACCCACAATAAGGAAAACATCCTGGATCTTGTCTTCCTCCCTGCCTCAACTGCACATCACATTCTCTATACCCCCCCCCCCCCCATCCATATCTGCAGTTCCATGGTCCGACCACCACCTTATAACCTTCCAGATCCCACTAATGAGCACTACTGTCAATATACCAAATAGCCCACCAAGCACCAAACGCTTCACCCAATTCAACAAAGACGCCTTCCTTCACAACATCCTATCCCAGCTCTCAAACGACACCACAGACCTAAACACTTCGCTAAGCACCTGGAACAACAATATACAAAAAGCACCATCTCCCCCTAACAATCCTGCAAGGCACCCCCCAAGCGCTCAGAAAAATGGTACAGAACTCCTAAAACTAAAGAGGCAATTGAGAAAACTAGAAAAGAAATGGTGAATATAAAATACAACAAAATAAACTTCAATACCTTAACCTACTTACTGCCTACAAGGACATAATTAACAAACTCAAAAAAGAACACCACACCAGAATCATAAAGTGTGCCCTTGATTGATCAAGAGAGCTGTTTGCCATTGTCCAGTCCTTAACCAAAACCAACCAGAATGACTCAGGCATAAGCAACATAGAACTTCACATTCTTTCCGACTACTTTGAAGGAAAGCTAAAAAGCAAAAACCTCAACCTTACACCCTCCCTCATCGGAACCCCTGAAAAACCCCAACACCTGGACAACCTTCCACATAATAGACCAGAAGCAACTATTAAATATAATGTCTAACATCAACACGACTACCTCCCCCCTGGACCCATGTACCGTCTCATGGATCAAGGCCACAAAAACTGAACTCGCCCCATACCTCCTCCAAATAATAAACCAATCCCTTCTCCAAGGTATTGTGCACAGAACCTAAAAATGTCCTCCATTCTCCCTGTACTAAAGGACAAGACACTAAACAGAAGGGAAACAAAGCTCATACAGACCAACAGCAAACATTCCATTTGTTGCTAAAATAATTGAAAAAAAACACCCTAAACCAACTCCAAGACTACCTAAATACCAATGCCTCCCTAGATGTGTATCAGTATGGCTTTCGACCATTTCAAGGGGTCGAAACCTTACTCCTAGCCCTAACTGATAACCTTATCTGAGGCATAGATAACCCAAGCTGTGCATTCCTATTAGTTTTCATAGATATTGCATCATTCTTTGACAATATTATCCACAATACCCTCATCTCAAAACTAGAACAAGTCAGCCTAGGTGGACTACTATGGTTTAAATCTTACATCTCAAATCAAAACTATGGATTCAAATAGGGAAGGAACTCCCAAATACCTTTCCACAAGACCAAGGTATACCTCAAGGGTCTGCCCTTCTATTCAACCTGTACCTACAGCCCATTACCCATATATTCAGGAAACACAATATTGGATACTATATTTACACGGATGACATTGTGTTGTCACCTTTAATAACCTCTCGGCAAAACAACTCAAACACGTCCAATATAACAAATTGATGGAATGTTCTTTAATAACTGGATTCTCCTCTCTTCGTATTCAACTAAACGGTTCCACCTTTTTTTTAAACTATATGAATCTTCTTAAATCCTACCAGGAGGTCTCAGACTAGCACCTGCTCCGGAGACAAAACGCCTACTCGAAAGCACCTGTGCTCAACTGCATCAACGACCTCCACGGTAGCCTATATCAGCAAATATGGCTGGCTGGACTCAGTTTCTTGGGAATTTATCTGAAAGCATTAAACATGCTAATGAAATTCATTGATATTCATACTGATCAAAATCTCTGTATCAATTGACGACGCTTCTCCCCAGCGCCTCTAACTTATCATACACCAAGCCACATAGCTGGACACTTTGTTTACGAAGTGTCCAGCTATGTGGCTTGGTGTATGATAAGTTAGAGGCGCTGGGGAGAAGCGTCGTCAATTGATACAGAGATTTTGATCAGTATGAATATCAATGAATTTCATTAGCATGTTTAATGCTTTCAGATAAATTCCCAAGAAACTGAGTCCAGCCAGCCATATTTGCTGATATAGGCTACCGTGGAGGTCGTTGATGCAGTTGAGCACAGGTGCTTTTGAGTAGGCGTTTAGTCTCCGGAGCAGGTGCTAGTCTGAGACCTCCTGGTAGGATTTAAGAAGATTCATATAGTTTAAAAAAAAGGTGGAACCGTTTAGTTGAATACGAAGAGAGGAGAATCCAGTTATTAAAGAACATTCCATCAATTTGTTATATTGGACGTGTTTGAGTTGTTTTGCCGAGAGGTTGCACGTTCAAAAAGGGACCCATTACTACCTTTCATAACCTAGTTGACTGCATTAATGAAAGCAAATCTTGGCTGAATTCCAACAATCTTAGCATAAACTAAAAAGACAGAAACTCTCTACATCACAAGGAATCAAAACATCACCCTACTCCAAACCATTACCATTAACATCATCACACTCCCAGCCAAGCAAGAGATTAAATATTTGGATATAACTCTTGACAAATCACTCAGCATGCTACCCTATCTGAAGAAAACAGCCAGAACAATTTTTTACAAACTAAAGACCATACAACACATGAGACCCTTCCTCAAAACAAACTATTTCAGGTCTGTTGTTCAAGCGATCGTTATTCCCCACTACTGACTATTGTATCAGCCTGTTACAGGGTCTACCGGCAAAAAACCTATACATACTCCAAAGAGCACAGAACATCACAGCCAGAATCATCTGCAAAGCCCGACTGACCGAGCATATCACACCCTTCTTACATGACCTCCACTAGCTCCCTATACCAGGTTGGATAAAATACAAATTACTCGTAACTTTTAAGCTCATTAACAATGCTGCTCCATTCTTCCTCTCAACTCTTCTTCATACCCTCGCAGACACTAGATCGTGATGGGAGAACGGTCTCCACTCCCTAGTAATCCCACATTCATTCCGTAAAATGAAACAAATTACCAGCTCCAGAGCTTTTACATATATGGCTCCCAGCCTCTGGAACTCCCTACCATTATACATCCACGCAATCAAGGATCTCCAAGAGTTCAGAAAGCAGCTTAAAACACACCTCTTCACTGCACACTACAGAGAAGACAACACATACCCAAACTCACAAATATCACAGACACACCAGTCTATTACCTAACATAACTGATGGTTAAATGACTACTTAAGGCCACACAGTCCCTAATCATACTCACTCAAATGCAAAGAACACCTCTCTGTAAACCACCCCTGATCAAGCAGTTCTGAGGAGCTTATAGGGGTGGTCCCTTACATCCAATCCTCCTCATCAAGAACCCCCCCCCCCCCAAGCCATCTCTGACCTTATTAGGAGTTCTGGTCCTAGCGGGATTAGGCGTGATCCCCAGTCACTCCTGCTCTTTATGGTCCTGGGTTCAAAATGGTGCCTGTGACCCCTTGCAATCCAATAGACATCAGGGCAAATGTCCTTGTTTGGCAACCTGGCCCTTTAGTGGGAATGCTGTGAGATTATTATTGCCAGAGGTCACAGTGACCATTTTGATCCTGGGCCAATGAAGAGCAGGAGTGACTGGGGATCACGTCTGCTTCCACTAGACACCAGGGCCCCCGGTAAGGCCAGGGATGGGATTAGGGAGTGGAGGGGAGGGTTGTTCTTGCTATGAGGCGATCTGGGGGGATTCCTGATGAGGGATCAGATGTAAGGGGGTATTCTGGATGTAGGGGGGGAGGGATTGGTTGAACTGTAATATAGGCATTCTGGATACAGGAGGGATCGGATGTAAAGGGAGGTTTCAGAGGGGATTGGATGCTGTCAGGGGACTGGAGATGCAGGATTGGGGTGTGTGGGCAGATAAGGAGCAGCAATTTTTAAAAGCTGCTCCCAAGCACATGTGGGCTAGTGTAGCATGTTTTTTGCCCTCTGTGTCTTACAATACAGCAACATAGCAATCACATCTCACATGTCTTCAGGAATCTGACAGCTTGCAACCTTATGCCTCCCACTACTGACATCCCGGAAGGGAAAATAATATACTTTTGCTTGTGTGGTGAAATATTATACC
The DNA here is from genome assembly GCA_033557465.1 of Ichthyophis bannanicus. Taxonomy (NCBI): domain Eukaryota; kingdom Metazoa; phylum Chordata; class Amphibia; order Gymnophiona; family Ichthyophiidae; genus Ichthyophis; species Ichthyophis bannanicus. The sequence goes on along the minus strand of CM066043.1, from coordinate 233,767,133 downwards.
CAGGAGACACAAGCAGAGAGTCTTAGCAATAGGTGATAACCATTAAAATAACTTTTTGAATGAAACGGATTGGCTTTTTTACTAAAGTTTTATTAAACTGTTATTGTCCTTCTAATCCAGCCCCAGCCCCAAGGGACATAGCAAAATCTGTGAAAACCCCAAAATAAATTTTCTGTTATCTAACAATAAAAGCAGGAAGGAAAAAAAGAAAAATATACTTCAGATGAATCAGATGCTTTGACTTGCGTTCTAAGATATTCAAGTTCTAAAATCGTAACAATTATTAAGGCACATTCAAGACTTGAGTATTTATCCTTGTTTTATGAAAATAGAATGAAGAATAGCACACTCCCATGATCAAAATCTTAAGAAGACTGAGACATTATTCTCTTTGGAATTAAGAACAGGGAATAATGGACAGAAATAAGCCAGTCGAAAGAGTAGGCAGATTGAAACAAGTGGATCATTTCAAATGTGGGCACTGTGCAGTGTGACCAATTATTTTATATACTAAAGAATTTTTCAGTCCATTTGATGGAGTGCTGAATAAACTGATTCTGTTGTGTGTGACAGCATATATGAGAAAAACAATATGACTGCTGAAAGAGAGACTGGTGGAGTATCGCAACTGTTTGAATAAAAAAAATCAGTCATGAGTTTGAATCATTAAGATATTTCTCCACAGATCAAATACCATCCTTGATAAGCAGTTGGCAATCAGGAGCTGTGTTTGTCTAGATTAGATGTACTCTGGATCTTTAAGCTTCCCACCATTAAACTAGATTGTTTGAAAATGATTATCAAATGACATCTTTTTAGTTAGTGAGCTTGCCTCAGTAAGATCAGAATAATGCTGGATCTTCGAGCCATGTATTTGGAAACTGGATTGGCAAAATAGTGCTACTGGATCAGTGAGTTGGTGAAACGCCGATTTTTCATTAAGGATCGAAAGGCACGCCCTTTACTATTTATTTTATTTATTTATTTAACAGTTCTTCTATACCGCTCTATTTTAGATCAGAGCGGTTTACATTTAACATCAACTATACAACACAAGGAACTTTGAGTTGTATTTACAATAAACAGGGAGATCAACTTGGAAGTAACTGGGGGAAACTATGTACAATTCTTAACTCTATACATTGTATCACACTGGTACCTGATTTCAGGCAGAACATATCTACATCTTATTTACACTGGGGTACATTCTGATGGCATGTGTCTGATGGCAATAAAATAAGATGATCGGTTGTAACTTTCATGTCATTCTTATTTAATGCGGTGCCATTTTTAAAGTCCACTATGCAGGGAACCAATATGCAGTAGCCGGAAGAAGAATTTTCGATGAGAGTAATTTTTTTAGGTGAATAGAATGAAGGAATACTACATCGAAGAACAGAAATCCACAACTTGATCATGTCACCCTGAAGAAAGCCACAGTTTGGTGGCTGAAACATTAGCTCCAGTTACTAAGACACGGCATGACCTGGAACACTGTAAAGCGGGCACCCTCTTCTTGACTCAACAATCAAGACATAGTGGACGACTAACACCATTATGAGAAATGGGTACTGTCAGACGGCTGCCTGGGTGAGAATGTTCACAGTCTTGGCACGTGCATATGTCAATATCATTTGCAAGGGATTGTGGGCAATGCAGTCCATTCACACCTGACACAGCTGCTCACAATAATTTAGTTGTGCTCAAGTGTAAAGCCAATAAGATATTTATTTGTGGGGTTATTTCTCCCAACACAGATATGCTTGGTAGCACACAAATCAGGTTACTTGCTTTCAGAGTTAAACTTGGAAAAACAAAATCAAGAAAACAACATTTGAACTTATCAGGCAATCAAAGCAAAAGAAATAAGACCTGGTTGATAACAAACTGGTCTTTTCTGTAGGCTTAGCTAATATTTTCTTAGCATGTATCAAAACAGCAAACAAAATCCACAAAGAAGAGAAAAACTGTTCTTTTCAGGTTAACTTCTTATATCTTCCCACATAGATTCAGAAGTGATTCTCTCGGAGCTCACAAGCAATTAGGTAAGGCTCAATTGCTAGCTGTTATCCAGCTGAAACCCCTTAGCTGGCTTGCTTTCTACTGCGTGGCTAAAAATCCTACTCAGGAGCTTTTCTGAGTAGATTAAAGAACAAGTTTGTATTTCTTTGTGATGGTTGCTGTACTTTATAACAGAAAATCACCAAAGGAGTTTAGACAGAGAGCAGTCCATGTAAACAGATTCTTCATCTGCTATCACCCCCTCTTCTTCAACAAGCATGGGTTCAATATCATGGATTGGCACAGATGAATCTCCCAATGGAGCACTTTCAGGAGAATACTTGTTTCCCTGCTGTCTTTCAAGGTTATAGCTAGGGCATAGATCAGTGTTCATACCTGAGCTTCCATTGCTGTTAGAGTTCCTCTCTATATAGCCTGGCCAGTATGTAGTCCAGTTCTTATGTCCAGCCTTCCAATCCAGATCCCTGGACACTGGATCTCTCTTCACATACCTTCTGGCACGGGTCTTAGGGTCCCTTCCACGTGCAGCCATCTCCCTCACAGGTACCGTCTGGAGATTCCTAGCTCTGCAGCACCATTCCTCTGGCTTTCCCCAGTCCAATGGTGTATGCTGGCCCTTGGAATGCCTCCCAGTATACGTACTGCTCCAGCCTCCTCTAGACCTCCCAAAGGCTTTTCTCTTCTTTCTTCCAAAGGGTTTCTTGCCCTCTCTGTCCGTCCGGTTTGGCTTCTGCCTCTGATGATCCTCCTGATGATGAAGATGATCAAGCTCAAGCTGATTCTCTGTAGAATAAACTCTACCTTTATTCTGCCTAGATGAGTGCTCCCCCCTAATACAGCGCAGCTGTGCTGAATCAGGCCCTGCCCTTTGAGATGAGTGCTTAGGGATTACCTCATAGCCCTCCTGATTGAACACACGTTTCCCCACTTCAGCTCCTCTAATGGCTGTTGGAAACCTGGTGCATTCTGGGACTGGTAGTCTTTTATGGGAAAATTCTGTTTTCTTATTTCTACCAGAACTGACAGGTTGCTTGTTCAGAGTCACTTCACCTTTTCTATAGCTCCTTCCTGAGCTATGATAAGCCTCCTTATCACAGTACCTCTCATTACAGGCACACGAGTAGTCATCACAATCAAGACACTGCTGACTCAGATATCTGTATTTTCCTCCTCTTCATCCATTCATGAAATTGTATTGCATATGTATATTATGGACAGTACTGGAAATCTGAAGAGAATGAAAGGGTCAGAAGTATAAACAGATATAGGGGGATAGTGAACGACAGCAACTAGTGCAATTACAGCAATTAGCTAGCACCGCTGAAACTAACACTCGGATATTGAATATCATGACCATATCCAGCCACCGGCATTAGCCAGAAAAGCAGGAAACTAACCGGGCAGAGGCAATATTCAGCCGCTGCCCAGTTGGGCACCTGAGAAGGTGGCCTAACTTTCACCGCAGAAGCTAACATTTGCCGCATAGCAATAACCAGGCAGTGGCTCAATATCGCCCCTGCCTGGTTATCACCGGGTGTCGCCTCCATTCCACCTACGGAAACCCCAGTGTTAGTTGGCTAGATTTGGGGCATGCAGCAGCAGCACCCGGGAATATTCAGCGGCACTAACCATGTATAGCCTGAATACCCCCCATAGACTTTAGTTTGTGGGAGCACCTAACCTATCATATTTTGATTTAGGTAAGAAAGCAGATAAACGGGGTAAGAGATTTTTTTTTTATTTATATAAAGAACATTCTTCCATTTTAAACACATGTTGGTGGAGTTTGTTTACTGTAGCTGAAATACTTTTCAGAGATTTTTATTTATTTTACTTAACATCTTTTTTATACCTTCTTTCTACCAGTCAAGACGGTCTACATATAACTCAGTGCATAAAACAATGAAATTTGAATAGCAGAGTGCACATTACAGTAAACGTGTAGTTTAACATATTTTTAACATCTTTTCACATATTGTCAACAACAGGCAGTTTAACTTATAACTATTTACATTGTTATATGGTTGCAGATGACGCTCAGGGAATTGTTCCTTGATCCGTATCTGCTCCGTAGTGTTCTATGAACAGAAGCGTTTTTAAGCATTTACGGAAATCACTGGTCAGCTGAGTGGATCTTATGTGAGGTGGCAGCAAATTCCAGAAGGAAGGAGCGTATGGGGAAAATGCCCTGCTGCGGCTATTTGACTGCTCGAGGGTTTTTTCTTTGGGGATGGCGAGCATGCTGAGTGTGGATCTTCTCTTGGGTTTGTTGGAGCAATTGTTTTCTAGAAGTGGAGTGAGGCTGTCCATGGATTGCTGGTTTAAAATTTTGTGAATGGTTAGATTTATTTATTTATTTATATTTCTTATATACCGCACTATTTGCAATCAGCGCGGTTCACATGGAACAGAAACATCCGACAACTTAAATATGTCTGGTCATTACATTAAACAGGAAATGCAACTTGGAAAAAGGGTACACTATATACATATGAGGTGTACTGAGAAAGGATAATGTTTGGTGTTTACATTGTAGGGGACGCCTGTTGCGAGGGCTTGCCTAGTTGACTACTATTATTGTTGAGGTGCTCGTTATTCGAGTGGGACTGAGGATCGGAGATGTCAGTGAGATATTTGGTGAAGAGGAAATGTTTAAGGGCCTTTCTAAATTGGCTCAAGTTGGGGATTGCTCTGATATGTGCTGGTAAGGTATTCCATAGACTTGGGGCACAGAGTTGGAAGGCTCTGTTAGCTGTTGTTTTGGTGCATTTAGTTGCTTCTTTTGAAATTACTAGCATGTTGGACTCTGCAGATCTTCTTGGTCTGTTAGGTGCAAGTGGTTGGATGAGGTCAGATAGAGAGGAGGAGGAGAGCTCATTGCCAGCTTTGAAAGTCATGAACAAATCCTGGCTTTAATGGGGAGCCAGTGTAACTGCTTCAGGAGTGGTGTCACATGGTCTCTCCTGGATGCGCCAAAGAGTACTCGCGCTGCACTGTTCATAGCAAGTTGAAGGGGATGCAGGGTGGACCGGGGGAGCACTTGTAGTATGGAGTTTGAATAATCGAAATGGGGAATAATCAGGGCTTGGTAAATGGTGCGGAAATCATCTGGTTCGAGTAACAGGCGTAGGTGTCTGAGGGATCTGATTTTAAAGTAGATCGCCCTTACGGTATTGGCTACATGTTTCTTCTGGCTATGGTATTTTGCACCAGTTGTAGGTGGGTATAGAGTATTCATTGGTACTTCCTGGTATATAGAATTGCAGTAGTCAAGTAATGGTGTGATAATTGCTTGACAGACTGCATGGAAGTCTAATGGAGAGAGGAGCTTATGTAGGTTCTTTAGTATGCAGAGTTTATAATAGACTGCCTTGGTGATTCAGCTAATTTATGGCTGGAAGTGAGCTCTTGGTTGAGTGTGATTCCCAGGTAATTTATTTAGGTTTTGACTACAACTGGTGTATTGTTTATCGTGCTTGTAGGTGGAGGAAGGGAATTCTTGTTTCATGTAATGTGGAGTGCTTTGGACTTGGTAAAGTTGATTCTGAAGTTGTAAACTTTGAGCCAGGTATTGATTGCTGCGAAACAGATAGAGATTTTTGTGTAATCTGGAGAATTGGTGGAGAAATGGGTGAAGATCATTATATCATCTGCATATATTAATTGATGCTGAAGTTCTTGAGATTTCACAGAGTGGTTGATGTATAAATTGAATAAAAGTGAGGAGAGTGAAGATCCTTGTGGTACTCCTTGGTTAAAGGAGAATTTTTTTTGACTGCACTTTGTTTTCTAGTGCACTCACAATGTTAACTTTATAATATACCATAAAAAATGGGTTATATTAACTTTAATTTATGCTGATTTGACAGTATCACCAGTCTTGACCTCAAAGGATTATGTTCCCCTATATAAAAAGTACAATCAGCCCAAAAAGGAGTAAAGCCAAAATGGTAGTGCACCAACCAGTCCACAAGCGTCAGCTTCACACACCACAGTTTCGCTGAGCCAGATCACAAGCTAGCTTGTTGGCTATCCCTTCCTGCCAAGAGGCAGCCAGCCACTGGGCCTCTCCATTGGTTTACAGTACCCCAGTTAAGTGGGAGAAGGGTCCAAATGGTGTCCTTGGGAGGTGACAATATGATCAACTTTGGTGTTGAGAAGCCTTAAAGCAACATTTTCAAAATTTCTCCTCCTGTGCTTCTGAATGCTATTAACCCCAGCATTGTACCATGTCATCAACAGGGGCTGCTCTAGGGAGCAAATTCTGAGTGTATAGTTGGAATCTTGACTTTTCCAACAGGGAAAATTGGTATGGAGTGATGGTGCAGGAATTAGTTCTATAGGATCACATTTTGATTGGCAACAGAAATGGAAAAGCATGCTGGTACCACCCCAAACCATTACATAAGAAGAGGTATGGTTAGCTGTAAACAAGCTGAAGCTTTTGTTGCCCATTAGAATGAATGAGATAGATTTGAAATTAATAGATTTGGGTGGGTAATTACTAAAGTGTGCTATGGAAATAGTGCACATTTTTTTGCAAATGCAAAATATTCTCATTAGTATTCCAATCAAATAATACAGCTTGCAGTGATTACTGCACACTGTTAGATCCACCCCTTACTCCATCATTTTCTCTGCTCCCCCAATCGAGGTCGAGCTAGCAAGCACGCAGCTAAGCACCGCCTACTCACCAGCTCCAGCCCCAGCCCAATCGGAGTCTGCACCGGACATTTAAAATTAAAGGTGCCATTAGGTGTCAAGACCGGAGCTGCTTCCACCTCTCAGGTTCCCCAATCAGGGTCGAGCCAGCAAGCATACGGCTAAGCACCGCCTACTCACCAGCCCCAGCTTAATCGGAGGCTACACCGGACATTTAAAATTAAAGGTGCCATCGGGCGCGCCTGCACCTGGCGGGCCCTTAGGCGAGGCTCAGCGAAGAGAAAGAACCATCTTTACATAAATTAAAAAACCCTACAACACCCTGATAACCTGAGCTGCACAACACAGCCCCTGCATAATTTGCGTCCGAGGAGGCAACTATAGATGCACAGGATATCACAACCAAGCAGAGTTACTCTTTCTAATTTGGATCAAGGAGGCACAACAACTATCAGACTATAAAAGGTAAACCAAATATTTTAGTACCGTATTCTAACCAACAACTCCAAGACTCTTACTACTATATAAGCTCATCGAACAACTACTCTAATTCTACTCCTTCTTCAACATTTAATAGACAAAGTTAACAAGCACTACTAAACAAAGCTTAGTTAAATTCTCCCATAAAAAAGACCACAATAAAACACAAGAATTTAACAATACAAGAAAACTTCATACTGAGCAAGATCAAACGAAATTTACAGCTCTTACAAGCCTCCACAACAAACAAATAAATAAGGATAAAAATGCAGCCATTATATTCAGCAATGGCCCTTGGACTCTTAATATCACTAACAGTTTTTACCTCAACTCAGGCACTATCTCCTTCTGGCTATCCTATACCTGTCATACACACATTCAACCATCCAGCCACCAAAACAAAAACATATGACCCTTTCATAAACAAAGTTGAACGTAAGCAACGTCTCATCCAAATCAACCTAAGCAAAGAGGTTCATAACAAAACTACCATTAACAGAGCTACTCCCATTCTAAGATATTCGCTCATCAACCCACGCTCCATCAGAAATAAAATACCCCTAATAACAGACCACATTACTGATAACAATCTAGATATTCTTTTCATAACAGAAACATGGCTAACAACAACAAATAAGATGGGAGAGTTAGAATATATAGCACTAAATGAAAGGTTAGATATGATTGGAATATCAGAGACATGGTGGAAGGAGGACAACCAGTGGGACACTGTGATACCTGGGTACAAACTATATCGTAATGATAGAGCTGATCAAATTGGTGGAGGGGTTGCGCTCTATGTTAGAGAGGGCATTGACTCAGAAAGGATTAAAGTTTTGCAGGAAACAAAATCTGCTGTAGAATCTATATGGATTGAAATTCCATATAAAAGGGGGAAGTCAATGGCAGTGGGGGTGTACTATTGAGCACCTGGCCAGAATGACCAAATGGATGATGAAATGCTCAAAGAAATCAAGGAAGCTAACAAAAGTTACAGCACAGTAATAATAATGGGTGATTTCAATTACCCCGGTATCGACTGGGTCAGTGTCACGTCAGGACATGCTAGGGAGATAAAGTTCCTAGATGAAATAAATGACTGCTTCTTGGAACAGCTGGTTCATGAACCAACCAGAGGGGAAGCCATATTAGACCTAGTCCTTAGTGGAACACCAGATCTAGTGCAAGAGATAAGGGTGTTGGCGCCACTTGGCAATAGTGATCATAGCATGATCGCCTTTGATTTAATTAGTGGAGGAGGGACAGTAAGGAAATCCACAGTACTATCTTTTAATTTTTGAAAGGGAGACTATGATAAAATGAGGAAAACAGTTAAGAAAAAACTAAAAGGAGCAGTTGCGAAAGTTAAAGACGTACCACAAGCTTGGGTGTTGTTGAAAAATACTATCTTGGAAGCCCAGACCAGCTGTATCCCACGCTATAAAAGAAGTGGAAGGAAGTCCAAAAAACTGCCAGCATGGTTTAAAGGTGAGGTCAGAGAGGCTGTTGTTGCCAAAAAAGCATCTTTCAGGAAATGGAAAAGAGAGCCAAATTACGAAACCTGGAAACAGCACAAACACTGGCAAGTCAAATGCAAGGCATTGATAAGGCAGGCAAAGAGAGAATTTGAGAAGAAGCTTGCTGCGGAAGCAAAAACACGAAATAAAGACCTTTTCAAGTACATTCGTAGCAAAAAACCTGTGAGAGAGTCAGTTGGTCCATTAGATGATAAAGGGGTTAAAGGAGCACTAAGAGGCAACAAGGCGATAGCAGAGAGACTGAATGAATTCTTTTCTTCGGTCTTTACTGAGGAAGATGTAGGGATGTTACCCATGACTGAAGTGGTATTTAAAGGTGCAGAAGAATTGAAGGAAATATCGATACATCGCGAAGATGTCTTACAACTATTAGATAAACTGAAGAGTAGCAAATCACCTGGGCCGGATGGTATACATCCAAGGGTGTTGAAAGAACTGAAATATGAGATTGCAGAACTGCTATCAGTAATCTGTGAACTATCATTAAAATCATCTCTAATACCTGAAGATTGGAGGATCGCCAATGTAACACCAATTTTTAAAAAGGGTTCCAGGGGTGATCCGGGAAACTACAGACCGGTGAGCCTGACGTCAGTACCAGGAAAAATGGTAGAAACCATCATAAAGAATAAAATTACTCAGCATGTAGATAGTCACAACCTAATGAGAGACAGCCAACATGGCTTTAGACAAGGAAGATCTTGTCTTACTAATCTGTTATGTTTTTTTGAAGGAGTGAATAAACAGGTGGACAAAGGTGAGTCAGTTGATATTGTGTATCTGGACTTTCAGAAAGCCTTTGACAAGGTTCCTCATCAGAGACTTTTGGCAAAACTAAAGAGTCATGGGATAGGAGGCAGTGTACTATTGTGGATCAGGAACTGGTTAAAAGATAGAAAGCAGAGGGTAGGGCTAAATGGCCAATTTTCCCAATGGAGAAAGGTGAATAGTGGTGTACCCCAGGGATCTGTGCTGGGTCCCCTGCTTTTTGACATATTCATAAATGACCTGGAAAGTGGAATAACGAGTGAGGTTATCAAATTTGCAGATGACACAAAACTATTTAAAGTTGTTAAAACCCAAGAGGATTGTGAAAAATTGCAAGAGGATCTTGATAAATTGGAAGACTGGGCATCAAAATGGCAGATGAAATTTAATGTGGACAAATGCAAGGTTATGCACCTAGGGAAGAACAACCCAAACTATGGTTACACGATGCAAGGTTCCACATTAGGAACCACCACCCAGGAAAAAGATTTAGGCGTCATTGTGGATACCATGTTAAAACCCTCGGCCCAGTGTGCAGCGGCGGCCAAGAGAGCAAATAGAATGCTAGGTATGATAAGGAAAGGAATGGAAAATAAAAGATATTATAATGCCTCAATATCGTTCCATGGTGAGACCGCACCTTGAATATTGTGTGCAATTCTGGTCGCCGTATCTTAAAAAGGATATAGCGATTTTAGAAAAGGTACAGAGAAGAGCCACCAAAATGGTAAAGGGGATGGAAGGATACTCCTATGAAGAAAGGCTAAAAAGGTTAGGGCTCTTTAACCTGGAAAAGAGACAGCTGAGGGGAGATATGATAGAAGTCTATAAATTAATGAACGGAGTGGAACGGGTAAACGTAGATCGATTGTTTACCTTATCAGAATATAGAAAGACTAGGGGACATGCAATGAAGCTACAGGGTAAACTATTTAAGACTAATAAAAGAAAATATTTTTTCACTCAACGTGTAATCAAACTCTGGAATTTGTTACCGGAGGATGTAGTAAAGGCTGTTAGTGTAGCTGGGTTTAAAAAAGGTTTGGACAAGTTCCTGGAGGAAAGGTCCATAAACCATTATTAAGAAGTGACCGAAGATATCAATGCTTGACCCAGTACAAGCATTGTGGAACTTGTGTCTCTTGGGGAAACTGCTAGGTACATATGACCTAGATTGGCCACTGTTGGAAACAGAATACTGGGCTTGATGGACCTTGGTCTGACCCAGTATGGCATATCTTATGTTCTTATGTTCTTATGACACAGTCTTGATCAATCAATTAAAACAGCAGGATATGATATCTTCAATCATCAAAGACCAAAGAAAAGGGGAGGAGGAGTAACGATAATAGCTAAAAAGGAATTACAACTATCAAAAAATTCAATCGAAATCACACAAAGCATGGATGTTCTCCTAGTCGAAAACTCAAACTTACACCTTTGCTTAATATACAGACCCCCATCATCGAAAGGAGAGGACCTTGTCAACATCACAGATTACCTTTGCAGCAAAGTCAAACCTAACAATTGTCCTAGGAGATCTAAATCTGCCTTCCACCACAACACATATAGCACAAGGATTAAATGAAACCATGGAAGCTTTGGGATTTAAGCAAATAGTGCAAGACCCCACACACGTCAAAGGAGATATCTTGGATCTCATCTTCCTCCCACAAGTCTCAGCAAGCGAAAGATTCAACCCAAACTTACAGATCCAACAGATCCCTTGGTCGGACCACTATTCAATCCAATTCAGTATCCCATTCCTACCCAGCAGATCTTATACAAATCAAATCAATTATCAACAAAGAAAGTGCCGCAAATTTGACAAGGATCAATTCCTAAAAGAAGTATTACCTGAAATCCAAATGGACACAAAGGACATCGACATACTAATAAGTAGATGGAACATAACAATAAGCCAAGCAGCCACTATACCTAACAGACCTATGACTCCCAAACATTTAAACAAGAAAAGCTCAGTATGGTACTCAAAAGAAGTACAAGATGTAAAAAGATACCTTAGAAAGGCTGAAAGAAAATCGAGGAAATCAAAAAGCATTGATGACAAAATAACATATCTGAACAAATTAGAAGAGTACAAATCATTAATTAATTAATAACAAAAAGCGAGACTATCACACCAAACTAATAATGTTGGCATTAAACAAACCAAAAGAAATGTTTGATATTGTTAAACCACTAACTACCAACCAAAAGGAAGACAATCTTACTTTCGCACCAAATGCTCACACCATGGTCAGCGAAGAAAAAGTGTGGAAAATAGCAATAACTGATTACCAACTTAAGTCAACAAGCTCCTCCACAAATCAGACATGGAAAATTTTCACCTTAATCACAGAAAGACAGCTAGATGATATAATCAAGTCATTAAGCACAACAACTTCAGTATTAGACCCCTGCCCAGCTACTTGGATCAGATTGACTCGCGACCGACTAGCGCCTCATATAAGGTATTTAATCAACTCATCCTAAGAGCAAGGGTACATCCCAGCAGACCTAAAAAGTGCCTCTATTTGACCCATTTTTAAAGGCAAGGATTTGGACAAATCTAAACCAAACTCATAAGACCCATATCAAGCTTACCATTTATGACAAAAATCCTAGAAAAGGCAGCACAAAATCAACTTCAAAATCATGTTGACAGTTATGCCCCGCTCGACCCTCAACAACATGGGTTCAGAGTAGGACACGGGGTGGAAACCCTCCTCATGGCCTTAACAGACAAACTGTTAAAAGGCACAGAAAGCCTAATGTCAGTTTCATTTTAATATTCTTAGATATCTCAGCAGCTTATGATTCCATAATGCATGATCATCTCACACACAGACTACAAGAAATGCAATGATATTGCCAGCAGCTGACTACTGTAATTCTTTGTGGGCTTATCAGATGCAGCTTTAAGAGCCCTGCAGCTGGTTATTAATATGATTATGTGTCTTATTAAAATGTAAGCACTTGAAAGCATATTACTCCTACACTGACACAGTTACACTGGCTGCCTATAAAAAAGCATATTTTGTTTAACTAACGGTTATTGATGTCTAAAGCCATGAGACAATTTAGTCCCTCTAATTTATGTCTTATGATAGCAATAGCATTCAGAATGTGCATTAGGTTCTAATCCCCAGGACTAGCTGCTGCTGCTTCTCATTCACTTAAACCATGGTACTTCTTCTCGTGCACAGATGTTTTCTGTATTTAGGACACAAAATTGGAACAATCTACCACCAGATTTGAGGGCTGTCCAGGGTGTACTTTACTTTTGACAAGGAGCTGAACGTGAACTTGTTTGCTTAGGCTTCTGGTGATGTTATTTAAATATGAGTTGATGATATATATTTTCCTTGTGCTTGTGTTTTATACATATTTTATGTGATTTAATTATGTTTATGAATGTTTATATTTTTGTAATCTGCTGAGAGATAGGTGGACCGTAAACAAATAAATGAAATGAAAGTAAGGAGGAGGAGGAAAGAGGGTAAGACCATTGAGCAGGATGAGGCCAGTGAGCAAGCAGACATGAAGGGGGATAAGAACAGTGACCAAGAGTAAAGGAAGAAGACAAGTACTCAGCTGGGGCAAGGTGAAAGACCTGCAAGTCAGACCAAATTTCCTATCATATCCTCCAGTATCAACATTCTGGACTTGGTGCTTACCAATGGGGAAAGTGTTTCTGGTAGTTTGTTCCAGGCAAAAGAAGCAGCAAGGTGAAAGGAGCGAAGTCTGGAGTTAGCAGTAGAAGAGAAGGACACAGATAGAAGTGATTTGCCAGAATAGCAGAGTTCCCCAGGAGAGGTATAGGGAGAGAGAAGAGAGAAAAGATAGTAAGGAACTGCAGAATGAATGCACTTAAAGGTCAGCAGGAGGAGTTTGAACTGGATGCGGAAATGGATAAGGAGCCAATGAAGTGACTTGAGAAGAGGGGTAATATGAGCATGACGAGGCTGGTAAAAGATTAACCGTGCAGCAGAGTGTTGAACAGATTGAAGGGGAGAGAGATGATTCAGAAGAAGACCAGTAAGGAGTAGGTTACAATAATCTAGATAGGAGGTGACTAAGGAGTATATAAGTGTCTTAGCAGTGTGTTCAGAAAGGAATGGGCAAATTTTGTTGATGCTGGGGAGATAAGAAGAGAACTAGCACAGAGCCCTTAAAGCCAAGCGAGGACAAGATATCAAGGAGAAGGTTGTGGTCAACAGTGTCAAAAGCAGCAGAAAGGTCAAAAAGGATGAGGATCAAGTAAAGGCCCTTGGATTTTGCTAGGAACAGGTCACTGGACTCTTTGACAAGAGCCATTTTGGTAGAATGTAAAGAACAAAAGCCATTTACATTCTTAGAGCCCAATATTGAGTCAGCAGCATTTTAGAAGGACTATGTGCCTTGTCGGTGCATAGCCCTCCCTGTTGCCCACTAGCCCTCATTTTCAATGCTGCAGCAAGCGCATTGAATATCCGGGGATTGCCGTACTCTCTGGAAACCGTTGAAGCTCACCAGGCAACAGCAATATTGAATGCTGCCTGTAACCGGGTAGCCGGACCCAACGCTCCCCCTCCTTTGCAACTCTTCCTATCCCCCTTTCCCCACCTCTGCCCTTCCCACAAAAGCAACAGACAGCCTCAAACTACAAGGCCGAAGATCCGCCGCTAATCCGCCTGCACTGAAAGGATCCCGACGCCAGAAAAACAAAGAGCTGCCACTTGCCTTAAGGACCAGCCGCATGTGCTCCAGCCCGACCGCGCGCATGCTGGAGCACATGGCCGGATCCACCCCTGATTGGCTCCGCTCTCACCCGGCAACAAGCAGAGCCAATCCCTTCAAAAAATGCACCGCGTCGTGACGCGCACGCCATGCGCACCTCCCCCCCCCTCGCAAGGCGATACGAGCAGGGTCCTGCGCCGGGCCGGGACCCTGCCCGCGCCCTCAAGATTTAGCTCCCACACCTTAAAGATAGGAGAGGGTTTTCCTCACCTGTCTTTTAGATGCAGTTCGCTAACCAGGCAGCATACAATATCGCCGTTGCCTGGTCAGTGACAATCTCTGCCTCTGTTCCTCCCCGGAATGCCCCCAACACACCTTGATGCTAACTGGATAGCATCGGAGTGCATATGGGATTTAGAAGGGATATTCAATGGCACTAACCGTGTAAGTGCCTTGAATATCCCCATTTAAGGCATTTATGAAAATTGGGTCCTTAGACTTTAGGAAAACTAATTTTGCCAAGATGGGACAATAATTCAAGGAGTTTTTAGCAGGATGGGAACAGCTGGGGGATGTAGAAAAGCAATGGGCAATACTGAAAGGGGATATTTTAAGGACAACAAACATTTTTGTTAAAAAGGTTAATAAATGTAAAAGGAAAAGGAGGTCACTATGATTCTCAAAAAAAGTTGCTGAAAAGGTGCAGAAAAAGAGGGTGGCCTTCATACAATACAAGAGATCACAGAGAGAAGAAGACAAGCATCAATATTTGTAAAAAGCTAGAGAAGCTGGGAAAGTAGTCAGGAAAGCAAAGAAAAAGAAGAAGAAATAGCCAATGCAATAAAATAGGGGGGACAAGACATTTTTCAGATATGTTAGCGAGAGGAGGAAGTGCAAAAGTGATATTGTCAAACTCGAGGGTGAAGGGGAGGAATATGTAGAAACTGGTGAGGATAAAGCAGAATCGATTAATATTCCTCTTCTGTGTTCACAGATGAAGAACCAGGGGAAGGGCCTCAGAAAATACCCACAAATAGGAGTAGAAGTGAAGGGGGATCTTGAATAATTTTCAGAAGTCTGTGTTCGTGATGAACTAGCTAAACTAAAAGTAGACAAAGTGATGAGACCACATGGGATACATCTGAGAATGTTAAAGGAACTTGGTGATGTTCTAGTTGTTCTACTGACTGACCTTTTCAATGCTTCTTTAAGGTTGGGAATGATCCCAGAGGACTGGAGAAAGACACATGTGATTATCTATGTAAAATCTGTGGAGCCTACATTTTATATTATCTTTACTTTTGTGCTAGTACTATATGTGACTTTCTCAGGGTCTACAGGATGGGATTCTTACCTACAGCTATGTCCTTAAGCTGTCTATTCACTGTCTAATGCCATGAGCAGCTGGACATGCATCTACCTTCATGCCTTCTTGAAATGCAGCCTCTAATCTTTCAGGTCTGCTTGCTTCAGTGCTGGCTTGACCACTTTCCCTTTATCATTGTGTTACTAAATGACGAATACATTTATATGCATGGAGGGGTATCAAACATAGGCTGGAGCAGCAACTCTGATACATGGTCTGCCATATGACAAGGCAACTGCTAGTGGAGTTTTAATTATAGCATCTATACTCCCAGGCCACAGTTGTTGCTGTCTTCATACTACTTGAGTGGTTATTAAAACAGATGCACATGGCCTATCAACTAGGGGGAGAGGCACTGAGAAAAGGAAGCACTGAGGATATAAAAGGGAAATATCAAGGATCCTAGGAAGATGAGGACAAGAGGTCCAATGAGGTGGAGGTGGAATTAAGGGAAGTGGGATGTGGAAATGGAGAGGTAAGAACATAAGATATGCAATGCTGGGTCAGACCAAGGTCCATCAAACCCAGTATCCTGTTTCTAACAGTGGCCAATCTAGGTCACAAGTACGTAGCAGTTTCCCCAGATGACACAGGTTCCACAAATGCTTGTACTGGGACAAGCAGTGGCATTCCAGGTTTGCCTTTAATAATGGTTTATGGACTTTTCCTCCAGGTACTTGTCCAAACCTTTTTTTTTTTAAAAAAGCTACACCAACGGCTTTTACTACATCCTCTGGTAACGAAGTCCTGAGTTTGATTATACAATGAATGAAAAAATATTTTCTCTTATTAGTCTTATAATGCATAAACAATCGATCCGTTTACCCACTCCACTCCATTCATTAATTTATAGACCTCCATCATATCTCCCCTCAGCCATCTCTTTTCCAGTTGGAACAGCCCTAATCTTTTTAGCCTTTCCTCATAGGGGTATACTTCTATCCCCTTTACCATTTTGGTAGCTCTTCTCTAATTCTTAATATGTATAATATGTATGCTTACATAGTGTCGCATCATTTTCTAATTCCTTTATATCCTTTTTAAGATACAGCGACCAGAATTACACACGACATTCAAGGTGCGGTCACACCACATTTTATTTTCCATTCCTTTCCTTATGATTCCTAGCATTCTATTTGCTTTGTTGACTGCCACCGCACACTGGGCAGAGAGTTTCAATGTGTTATCCACGATGACGCCTAAATTGTTTTCCAGGGTTGTGGTTCCTAATGTGGAACCTTGCATCGTGTAACCATAGTTTGGGTTGTTCTTTCCTACATGCGTAACTTTGCATTTGTCCACATTAAATTTCATCTGCCATTTGAATGTCCAGTCTTCTGGTTTATCAAGGTCTTCTTGCAATTTTTCACAATCCTCTTGGGTTTTAACAATTTTGTGTCATCTGCAAATTTGATTACCTCACTCATTAGTCCCATTTCTAGGTCATTTACAAATATGTTAAAAAGCAGAGAACCCAGCACAGATCCCTGAGGTACTCCACTATTCACCTTTCTCCATTGGGAAAACTGGCCATTTAGCCCTACCCTCTGATTTCTATCTCTTAACCAGTTCCTGATCCATAATAGTACACTGCCTCCTATACCATGACTTTTTAATTTTGCCAAGAGTCTTTCATGAGGGACCTTGTCAAAGACTTTCTGAAAATCCAGATAACACTATATCGACCGACTCACTTTTTTCTATCTGTTTATTCACACCTTCAAAAAAATATAACAGATTACTAAAACAAGTCCTTCCCTGGCTAAATCTAGCCCATGGTCACACTGTGATCAATATCTGAGGTTCCCACATTTGTATATATCATCATGAATAAATAATTGCTTCCCAGTGGAAAGCAAGATGTATTTATTTTTTGGGTCTGGGCTTTTTCGTTAATTCTGTAATATCCACATATCTGACAATGATGTCATCTCAAGGCATATTTCCCAAATAAATTCCTTTATGTACCAAAACATTTTGCAACAAGATTATTCTGCTCACTCCATCATATATCTTCATCTCTCTGACCTGCTACTGGCTCAGCAGAGGGCAACTCTATGACCCAGACCTCCTGCAGCTGCCTGCAAATGAGACCATAGTCGAGATCACAGAGCAAAGATGTTAATATAGCAAACTCATTACTTCTGCTCAAGCATGTGAGTCTGCTGGAGCTGGAAAGATTGCAGCCTTTGTTAAAATGAGGATTTTAAAAAGTGTCTTTTTCATATTGTCTTGGCGAATTGTAATAAAACATTATTAAGAAAATACAGGGGAAATGAGATTGCTTTTAACAAGTAATAATGACAGAAAAATCAAACTTGATTTAAAGAGAATTAATATTCTTCAAATATTTATTATCGGATACATTATCAGCAGAATTCATTTGGTGTTTTCCATTATTAACACAATTGCTACCCTGGTCTTGGTGAATAGAAAATACATTTGTTTAACAATCTCATTCCAGTCTTGTAATCACTGAAATGTCGATTCAAACTTCTGCAACCAGAGACACCAAAGATCATACTAAGACTAAGATTTACCATCTCAGTGAGTGAGATTGAAGGCAAGAGTGTTAGATTTTTCTGGTAGTGTGTCCTGGATGCAAATCTAGAAAGACCTTAATATCTTATTGCTGTGGTATCAATCACTCCTCTCCTCCTCCTCCAGCAAACCCCTTGGCAAAAATTTTTTCCCCCCTACCCCAGCAGTCCTTCCTGTGCATCAATCTCTCACAACACCCCACCCCCTTGACATTAATCTTTCTTCCCCTTTACTCCAGCAGACCCCCTTTGCATCAGTCTCTGCCCCATCTAATCTCAACAGCCCTCTTTTGCATTAGTCTCATCCTTCATCCCAGCAAGCCCTTCCACCCATCTTTTTACACTCTATCCTTCACTCAGCTGCTTACCCTACTCCCAACACCCATCAAATTTTTCCCTCTTGCGCATGCCACTCTAAAGCCAAGGCCCAACACACTTCCTATGGCATCAAGGTCTATGCATTTCCTACCAGCTGCATGTCTCCTCAACTTTGGCTCCTAGTGGCAGAGGCTCCAATACATGAGAAAAGCGGCTCAATGTATGTGTGAGACCCCTTCAAACACCTGTCTCATACATAATGTGTGAGTCTTAACATCTCTGTAAAAGAGAAGTGAATGAGGCAATAAGTGCATTCTAAAAGCCTGTAGGATATAAAAACATAAGATATGCCATACTGGGTCAGGCCAAGGTCCATCAAGCCCAGTATCCTGTTTCCAACAGTTGCCAATCTAGGTCATACATACCTAGCAGTTTCCCCAAAGGACACAGGTTCTGCAATGCTTGTACTGGGTCAAGCATTGATATCCTGGGTCCCTTCTTAATAATAGTTTATGGACCTTTCCTCCAGGAACTTGTCCAAACCTTTTCTAAACCCAGCTACACTAACAGCCTTTACTACATCCTCCGGTAACAAATTCCAGAGTTTGATTACACGTTGAGGGAGAAATATTTTCTTTTATTAGTTTAATTTTTAATTTTAATTTAATTAGCGAGTTTTTATATACCGCACCTTCCATTGATCAGTTGCGGTTTACATGGAACAACAGTAAACAGGCAATGCTGCTTTTACAGATAACAATGTGAAACTACAAAGAAATTCAATTTTACAATTAACAGTTGTAAACTATATACAAAGAACCAGATTTTAACTATGTACAGGAATGTATGTTATCGAAATCGCCGGTTTGGGGTTTTCTCATTTATCCAGTTCAAAGATGGGATATGTCAGCTGGTGAAACTATCCTTTTTCTTGTTGAAAAGGTGAGTTTGACAAGGATCCGTAGTATGTTGAGAATAAATGAGTTTTGAGTTTTTTCCTGAACTCCATGATTTGAGGTAAGGATCTTAATTCCGATGGAATGTTGTTCCAAGATATAGGGGCAGCATGGGAGAATGCTTTCTTGTTTGTTGATTTTTTGGCCTTTATAAATTCCTTTGGTGTTATTAGTTTGTTTAATTGGTCTTGTCTTTGGAGATTATGATTGGGTTCTTTATTAATAAGGTTGTTTAGAGTAAGAGGTGCTGTGTTGTTCAAGACTTTGTAAGTAGTTAAAAGAGTTTTATAATGTATCCGGCATTGAATCGGGAGCCAGTGTAGATTCTCTAAAATATATGTTGGAATGGTGGGGCATTCATGATAGTCCTTGCTGCTGCATTTTGTGCTAGTTGGAGTTTTTTTAGATTATGTTTTGTTATGCCTAGTAGGGTTAAGTTCGCAAAGTCGAAATGGGGAGTTATTATAGCTTGTATTATACGTTGAAAATCCTGTAGATGCATTAGGGGGCGGAGTTGTTTTAAAACTTTTAGTTTAAAATAAACTTTTTTTGTTATATTTCTTATATGTGTGTCCATACTGAGGTGTTTGTCTAGTATTACGCCTAGCGTATTTCAATTTTTATATTGATATCATTATTTTGCAGTGTAATGTGTGATGGGGGAATGATTGTTGTGTTTTTAGTTACTATTAGGGCTTCTGTTTTTGCATGGTTAATGAATAAGTTGTTTTCATTTAGCCAATTGTTTATTTCATTGAGGCAGGTATTAATAAGTAGTGTAGGAATATTAGGTATTGTGAATGGGACATACATCATTATGTCGTCCGCGTAAAGGTGATAGTGCACATGAATTTTTTTAATATTTGACAGATGTGTTTTAAGTAAATATTAAATAGTAGCGCTGACAGTGCAGAGCCCTGTGGGAGTCCTAGTTCCTGATTGTAAGTTTTTGAGGTGAGGTTGCCAATTCGTACCGTTTGAGTTCGGTCACTTAGGTATGAAGAAAACCAGTTAAGAACCGTGGATTTTATACCTATTTGTCTAAGTTTACTAATCATTGTTGAGTGGTGAACACTGTCAAAGGCGGCAGAGATATCAATGAATATGAGTAGGAATGCCTGTTTTGAATTATCGATACCTCTTACAAGGGTATCATTAAGAACTGTTAGTAGTGACTCCACCCCGTGGTGAGGGCGAAACCCATACTGTTGATCATCCAGGGGGGCTGAGCTATCAATGTATTCTTGGGTCTGAATTTGTACTGCTTTTTCGATTAATTTAGCCAAGAACGGGATGCTTGATATGGGTCTGTAGGATTTAGGAGATGATTTGTCAAGGGTGGGGTTTTTTAAGATTGGGCGAATCTGTGCATGTTTTAGTGCTGGGGGTAAGTACCCAGTTTTTAGCAAAAGATTTATTATAGGGAGTATGAATTGTGAGAGGATAGGTAGAGAGTTCTTTATCCATGTTACTGGACAAGGGTCAAGGAGTGAGGTAGTTGTATTAATGTTTGTTATGATGTTCTTGAGTGCAATGTTAGATAGAGGTTGGAAGTCAGACCATTCATCTGCATAATGGGTTTGAGAGAGGTATTTAGATTTTGGTAATTGGGGGTGGGATGTGATTTTGTTCATGTAGTAGTTTGCCAGGTCCTGTGGGGAGATTTCTGTAATTTCATTGCTGGAGTTGTGGGTGTTATTCGTTAGCTTTTGAGCTATTGCGAATAGTTCTCTGGGTCTATTTATTGCATTGTTTAGTATTGAGGCATGGTAATTTTTCTTGGCATTGTCAATTGCATCTTTATATGAGTTAAGGAGAGTGATATATGAATCTTTATTAATGGGGTTTTTATTTTTTCTCCATTTGCATTCAGCTTTCCTTAGATTTCTTTTCATTAGGTTTAGTGTGTTATTGTACCAGGGGGCTTGATCAGATTTAGAATGATTGTTTTTCTTAGTTGCTTGGTTATTGGCAGCTGCATTGTTAATGACTTTGTGCCAGTTGGATACCGTTACATCAAGATTTTGTGGTGCAATAGATAATTTGGAAATTATCATGTCTAGAAACTCCTCTTCGTTATATTTTTTAAATCTGTAGGGTGGAGCGTTAATTGTGATTCGTTTAACTGTTGAGTTATTGATTGTAATTTTAAAGTTAATGAGATGGTACATTTGAGGAAGTTGGGGTTATAAAATCTATAGATTACATCTGGCAGTAAAACCAAGTCAAGTATATTTCCTTTGCTGCGTGTGCTAGCATTTACTATTTCGTGAAAGTCCATATCTGCGGTGGATTCTAAAAAGAGGGAGGCATAAGACGCTGGTAAGGAGGAGAGGTTGAAGTCACCAAGCATTAGTATTGGATTTTGGTCGGTGGAGGAGCTTAAGAATTCAATTAAGGGGTCTAGGTTCTCTGATTGTTGGTCTGGTGGTCTATAAATTAGACAGATTTTTATGTTGCCAATTTTCATAATGATTGTGTCAATGTTTGTGGGTAAGTGTGATTGTAGTTTTTTTGCTTTTAGTTCTTTTTTTATCATTATTAGGACTCCACCACCTTTTTTTGGAGTTCTATGTGTATAGAAGGTATCATAATCATTATTGCTTAGTTGGTTTATGTATACGTTATCTGAATCTGTTAGCCATGTCTCTGTTACACATAATATGTCTGGTGTTTGATTTTCTAGTATATCTGTGAATATTAGCAACTTATTTTTCATTGATCTAGCATTAATTAGGATTATTGATAAGGAATCTGTGCTATTAAATGGATTAAGGTTTTTGGGTTGCGGGAGTGAAGTGTAGTTTATATGAATTAATCTATGGAGGTTTACTTTGGGATGGTGTTCTATGTAGGGTTGCCATGCTGAGGGACTGCTTCTTGTTGGGTTGTGTATGATTGGGATGTTTTTAAAGTTATTATTATTTAGGCTGTGGGCAAGAATAGTTAGGATAGAAATGGTGAAGTAGATTAATGGTATTCTAGATGTGGGAGAGTTAAGTAATGACATTTTGACTGGTATACTCTACTGTTAAAGGTAACAGTATAAGGGTTAATGAAGGGGAAATCTACTGACAACAGTAAATAGGTGTGTTACTGGCAACAGTAACAGGAACAGTAATAGAGAGCTACTGGCAGCAGAATTAGTTGAGTTACTGGCAACAGTAACAGAAACAGTATCAGAGAGCTACTGACTGCTGTAATTCGATGTGTTACTGGCAACAGTAACAAAAAAACAATCTGGGTGTTGTGGATCAAGGCTATGAGCAGAATAAGGTGTAAGATGGTGACTGGCAATAGTTTTAAGTTAGGCAGAGAAATTTTGATTTTGCTATGGGAATATTCTGAGCTAGGATAAATTATGGTAGTTAAACTTAATGGTGAACTGGGTTGTAATGTCTAATATAGGCAGACAATTTATTTGTTTCAGGCAAAAAACTAATTGGAGTAATTTTAACCCAGAGGGGGTTCAGCTGTATTAATTTTAGAATATCAGGCAAGTTAGTTTGATGGGACTATATGCATTAATACTTTTGTTAGTGTTAATGTAGTTGTATAACTGGTAGCAGTAAGGTATTTCTTTAGAGTATATTACTAGCAACGGTAGCAATAAATATGGAGCACAGTACAATGGCAACGGTAGCAGTAAAGTATGGAGCATAGTACAATGGCAACGGTAGCAGTAAAGTACGGAACAATGGCTACGGTAGCAATAATAAGGGGTACAGTACAGTGGTTAGTGGTTACAAGCAATCACAGTTGTAGAATACTGGCGACAGTATATCATTAATGCACACTGATGCAATGGATTTATACTATTTAGGCGCTTAGTTCAGTTTTTGGTAGAAAGTTTGTTTAAATGTTTGTAGTGGGTATACTTGCGGTTGAGGAGATGCTGTGAGGATGTGGTACACGAGCTCGACCCTAGGGGAGCTCAGCTGTACCGTGTGGCAGATGTTGGTGTCAGCGTGGATTTCTCTTTGATGCTGTCTTGCCGTTTTGTAGAACTCTACAGGCCTTTGCCTAAGGGCCGTGCCAAAGGGCCCTCTTGCGCGGCCCTCAGGCGCGGGCCCGCAAGGCACGGGCGTGCCTTCTTCGCGCTTCCTTTTAAAGAGGCGAAGGTCTGCCCCGATTGGGCAGGATGACTCAGCGACGATGCAGGAGAGGTGGAGCTAGAACACAGTCTTCCCTCAGGAAGAGTCTTAAATAGTTTACCCTGTAGCTCCATTGCATGTCCCCTAGTCTTTCTATATTCTGATAACGTAAACAATCGATCTACGTTTACCCATTCCACTCCATTCATTAATTTATAAACTTCTATCATATCTCCCCTCAGCTGTCTCTTTTCCAGGTTAAAGAACCCTAACCTTTTTAGCCTTTCTTCATAGGAGTATGCTTCCATCCCCTTTACCATTTTGGTGGCTCTTCTCTGAAGCTTTTTCTAATAACACTCTATCCTTTTTAAGATATGGCGACCAGAATTGCACACAATATTCAAGGTGCGGTCTCACCATGGAACGATATAGAGGCATTATAATACCTTTTGTTTTATTTTCCATTCCTTTCCTTATGATACATAGCATTCTATTTGCTCTCTTGGCCGCCGCTGCACACTGGGCCGAGGGTTTTAACATGTTATCCACAATGATGCCTAAATCTTTTTCCTGGGTGGTGGTTCCTAATGTGGAACCTTCCATCGTGTAACCATAGTTTGAGTTGTCCTTCCCTAGGTGCATAACTTTGCACTTGTCCACATTAAATTTCATCTGCCATTTTGATGTCCAGTCTTCCAATTTATCAAGATCCTCTTGCAATTTTCCACAGTCCCCTTGGGTTTCAACAACTTTAAATAGTTTTGTGTCATCTGCAAATTTGATAACCTCGCTTGTTATTCCACTTTCCAGGTCATTTATGAATATGTCAAAAAGCAGCAGACGCAGAACAGATCCCTGGGGTACACCACTATTCACCTTTCTCCATTGGGAACATTAGCCATTTAGCCCAACCCTCTGTTTTCTATCTTTTAACCAGTTCTTGATCCATAGTAGTACACTGCCTCCTATCCCATGACTCTTTAGTTTTGCCAAAAGTCTCTGATGAGGGACCTTGTCAAAGGCTTTCTGAAAGTCCAGATACACTATATCAACCGACTCACCTTTGTCCACCTGTTTATTCACACTTTCAAAAAAACATAACAGATTAGTAAGACAAGATCTTCCTTGTCTAAAGCCATGTTGACTGTCTCCGATTAGGCCATGACTATCTACATGCTGAGTAATTTTATTCTTTATGATGGTTTCTACCATTTTTCCCGGTACTGATGTGAGGCTCGCCGGTCTGTAGTTTCCCGGATCACCCCTGGAACCCTTTTTAAAAATTGGTGTTACATTGGTGATCCTCCAATCTTCAGGTATTAGAGATGATTTTAATGATAGTTCACAGATTACTAATAGCAGGTCTGAAATCTCATATTTCAGTTCTTTCAACACCCTTGGATGTATACCATCCGGCCCAGGTGATTTGCTACTCTTCAGTTTATCTAATAGTTGTAATACATCTTCCCGATGTATTGATATTTCCTTCAATTCTTCTGCACCTTTAAATACCACTTCAGTCATGGGTAACATCCCTACATCTTCCTCAGTAAAGACCGAAGCAAAGAATTCATTCAGTCTCTCCGCTATTGCTTTGTCGCCTCTTAGTGCCCCTTTAACTCCTCTATCATCTAATGGACCAACTGACTCTCTCACAGGTTTTTTGCTACGAATGTACTTGAAAAAAATCTTTATTTCGCGTTTTTGCTTCCGCAGCAAGCTTCTTCTCAAATTCTCCCTTTGCCTGCTTTATCATTGCCTTGCATTTGACTTGCCAGTGCTTGTGCTGTTTCCAGGTTTCGTCGTTTGGCTCTTTTTTCCATTTCCTGAAAGATGCTTTTTTGGCAACAGCAGCCTCTCTGACCTCACCTTTAAACCATGCTGGCAGTTTTTTGGACTTCCTTCCACTTTTCTTAAAGCGTAGAATACAGCTGGTCTGGGCTTCCAAGATAGTATTTTTCAACAACACCCAAGCTTGATGTAAGTCTTTAACCTTTGCAACTGCTCCTTTTAGTTTTTTCTTAACTATTTTCCTCATTTTATCATAGTCTCCCTTTCGAAAGTTAAAAGGTAGTACTGTGGATTTCTGTACTATCCCTCCTCCACTAATTAAATCAAAGGCAATTATGCTATGATCACTATTGCCAAGTGGCCCCAACACCCTTATCTCTTGCACTAGATCTGGTGTTCCACTAAGGACTAGGTCTAATATGGCTTCCCCTCTGGTCGGTTCATGAACCAGCTGCTCCAAGAAGCAGTCATTTATGTCATCTAGGAACTTTATCTCCCTAGCATGTCCTGACCCAGTCGATACCGGGGTAATTGAAATCACCCATTATTATTACTGCACTGTAACGTTTGTTAGCTTCCTTGATTTCTTTGAGCATTTCATCATCCATTTGTTCATTCTGGCCAGGCAGTCGATAGTACACCCCCACTGCCATCCCCTTCCCCTTTTTACATGGAATTTCAATCCATAGAGTTTCTACAGCAAATTTTGTTTCCTGAAAAACTTTAATCCTTTCTGACTCAATGCCCTCTCTAACATAGAGCGCAACCCCTCCACCAATTTGATCCATTACGATATAGTTTGTACCCAGGTATCACAGTGTCACACTGGTTGTCCTCCTTCCACCATGTCTCTGATATTCCAATCATATCTAACCTCTCATTTAGTGCTATATATTCTAACTCTCCCATCTTATTTTTAGACTTCTAGCATTTGCATACAAGCATTTTAGAGACCGTATTTTATTCATATTAATTTGGCTATTGGTAGACATGGGTAATTTGGGATCTTTAAGCTCTGTCTGCTCCATACTCGAGGGCATTTGGGCTACTTTACTCTTTTTTGGAACCTCTCTGCTTTTGGTAGTATCCTTCAATTCTTCCGAACCATACGCTCTTGGGCGACTGTCGGCTTTCCCCTAATATCTAGTTTAAAAGCTGCTCTATCTCCTTTTTAAAGGTTAATGCCAGCAGCCTGGTTCCATCCCGGTTAAGGTGAAGCCCATCCCTTCAGAAGAGCCCCTCCTTTTCCCAGAATGTTCCCCAGTTCCTAACAAATCCAAAACCCTCATCTCTGCACCATTGTCTCATCCACGCATTGAGACTCCGGAGCTCTGCCTGCCTTTTGGGTTCTGCACGTGGAATGGGAAGCATTTTGGAGAACGCTACCCTGGAAGTTCTGGATTTCAACTTCCTACCTAAAAGCCTAAATTTAGCCTCCAGAACCTCCCTACCACATTTTCCTATGTCATTGGTACCGACATGTACCAAGACAGCAGACTCCTCCCCAGCACTATCTAAGACCTTATCTAGGTGGCGTGTGAGGTCTGCTACCTTCACACCAGGCAGGCATGTTACCAGGCGATCCTGACATCCACCAGCCACCCAGCTATCTACATGCCTAATGATCGAATCACCAACTATAACGGCTGTCCTAACCCTTCACTCATGGGCACATGGCCCTGGAGAAACCTCCTCGGTGTGAGAGGGCTTTACATCACCTGGAGGGCAGGTCTTAGTTACAGGATCACTTCCTGCTACCCCAGGGTGATGCTCTCCTGTCACATGACCTCTCTCCTCCATGGCAACAGGGATGCTGCCAGACTGTTGGTGGGACTTCAGGACTATATCCCTGTAGGTCTCGTCTATGTACCTCTCTGTCTTTCTTATGTTTTCCAAGCGGAAAGAGTGGTGGATCCGTGGAATAGTCTCTCAGTGGAGGTGGTAGAGATGAGGACAGTAACTGAATTCAAAAAAGCATGGGACAAACACAGAGGATCTCTAAAGGAAAAAAGGGGACTGTTGTCACTGTTGTTATGGAAGGACAGACTAGATAGGCCATGTGGTCTTTTTCTGTCATCATATTTCTATGTTTCTATCACCCAGAAAAAGTATTTAGGTGTCATTATAGGTAATATATCGAAACCCTCCACCCAGTGTGCCGAGGCAGTCAAGAAAGCAAATAGAATGCTAGGAATGATAAGGAAAGGAATGGAGAATAACAGCAAGGATATTATAATGCTTCTGTATCATTCCATAGTATGACAGCACCTTGATTATTATGTGCAATTCTGATCACCATATCTTAAAAAGGATAGCAGAATTAGAAAAGATACAGAGAAGAGCCACCAAAATGTTAAAGGGGATAGAAGTCTACCCCTATGAGGAAAGGCTTAAAAGGTTCTGGCTCTTCAACTTGGAAAAGAGATGGCTTAGGGGAGGTATGATAGAGGTATATAAATTAATGAATGGAGTAGAACAGGTAAACATAGAACAGTTGTTTATGCCATCAAAAAGTAGAAAGACTAGGGGACGTACAAAGCAGCTATATTGTAGCCCAATTAAGACTAATAACAGAAAATGTTTTTTCCCTTAACGAGTATGCAAACGCTGGAATTTGTTACCGGAAGATGTAGTAAAAGCTGTTAGTGTAGCTGGGTTTTAAAAGTTTGGACAGGTCCCTGGAGGAAAAGTCCATTATTAAAGAGAACTAGGGAAATCCACTGCTTATCCCATGATAAGCATTGTGGAATCTGTGTACCTTTTTGGGAACCTGACAAGTACTTCTGACCTAAATTGGCCACTATTGGAAACAGGGCTTGATGGACCTTGGTCGGACCCAGTATGGCATTTCTTATGTTCTTCTGAAGGGACAGAGAAGGTAGCTCAAAAGATACCTAAGTGGACACAGTCAATCCAATCACTCACAAGACAAGCTCCTCCAATTACCAATATCACAGGCAATCCGAAAAGGCAGCATGTAAAGATTGGCACATTTACAATTTCCACCCTACACATCTCCAGGCATTTGTTAAATATGTCTTAGACATGCAGACACAGATGCTGATGCTGCCTTTGCCACTCCAGGTAAAACCCCTGTGACGCCCCCAGGTGAGACATTCAGAGACTGACATGCCGAGGAGCAGAACATTCATCTTGTGGTCTTTCTAAAATGATGCTTTACACGTGGGTGCGACTTCCATATTTTCTGCCACTGCATTCATGTTTAAAATGTGACTAGAGCTTCTAAAATAACCCCCTTAATATAGTTTTTCAAAGCTGGCTGATCATATGGTGTAGTGGAGAGGAAAGTAAGGATGGCCAAGTCCTCTCCATGACAGCACCAACTGGTGGAGATTGAGCCCCTGGAATAACTTCAGGCATTTACAAGAGTGTGGTTGGAACTGCTCTGACTTTTATTTATAGAAAATGATTTATATGATGCTTTACGGGAATAAATAATTGGGCGCGGTTCAGAAGAAACTAGAAACTGCATTCAGATTTCACGCAGTTCCAAGAGGTAAAGTGCAGACCGTACTCCAATCCCAGGTTCCTTTCAGGGATGGGCTTTTCTTGGTTTCCCTTTGAACCTTTGGAAAATTAGGATCAATAGAAAAATAATGTATTACCTTACTCGAACTTCATGCATCTACTCAGAACAAAGCTCCAGGACTGTAGATGGGACGGAGAGAGAGAATATCCTGCTAGGCAGGATTTCTTTTAGAAAGTCTGGAGGAAGACAGAATGGTGAAAGGGGAACATTTTTTAAAAAAATTGTAAAGAACCAAGAGGGAAGGAAGATGAGTAAAGTCGGCAGCAGATGTTATTTTTCTTTTGATTTTAAAGAGCTGGGAGTGAGGGAGGTTTGGGAAGCAAGTGGCAGGGCCTTTTTAATTTAAAGAACTGGGAATAAAGGGAAAGGGGATATAACTACACAGGGACCTTTTTAAAATATCTGACTGACTAAATGTATTCATCTAGTGAAATTTAGGTGTCAAATTTAGCCAATTAGCTCCACCAGTTTTCAAAGTCTTTGATCTAACCAGCTAATTCACACTTAGGGAGGCGTGGTCTAGTGGTTAGGACAAGGTACTTCAGGCCGGAGGGCCGGGGGTTCAAGTCCCACCTGGGGACAGCAATCTCAGGCCAGAGGGACTGGGATTTCTAGTCCTATAGGCACTCCTTGTGGTCTTGGGCAAGCCACTTAACCCTCCATTGCCCATGTTCCCTGTAAGTATTAGTGTATGTGTCTCATATCCCCTCGTGTTAAATGTATCCCCCAATTGACCGCTTTGACCCAGTGAAAAGCGGGATATAAATACAGCTAAATAAATAAATAATAAATAAATAAATTAGTTGGATAGATCTCTTTGAATGTTGACCTCATTGCAATATAGTAAAATGTTGGCAGATAACCACTAATTGACCCATTCCCAGCTGTCTTCCCTACTTGCTTGCTACCACCCTGAGCAAATGAGCACACAGATTCCCAGTATCCAAACCAATAACTACTTCTCCCATATCCTCCACCTAACCCTTCAACCCCACTCCCATCATTGCCCTCTACATTGTCCAAATTAAGTTCCTTGTTAGTGCTAGAATCATGACTATTCCATACAGGTTATATCAGCTTTGTCAGAAACCTAATGCACCCAATATGTCTGTTTGGCACCATGGCTGATTAGTCTAGACTTCATGGAAGCCTAATGTTGTTGGACATTTTATGCAAAGGTTATAAACACTGCTGCTTCATGCCCATTATCCCAGCCTTATTGGAAGCCTGATGAAGTCAAGCTGGCTTGTATTTCTCCCTCTTTGGCACCCTAAATATTAGACAGAATCTGATAACAGACAAAAGCATCTGTCTATTTTCATTCCTGGTGCAGTGTCATGGACTCTAGTTGTTTTTTTTATTTCCTCCTTGATTTCACACACTTTGTGACCTCCTGTGCTAGTCCAATGCCTTTTTTCAATTCCATTACAATCTTTGTTTGAACCACTTCCACTAGGAGGGAGCCTGGGAGACCCAAAGCCTATAGTGCCGGAGTGACACGCGTGTGTTTCTTCACTCTGGTAGCTGTATTCTCGTGAAGTACGCTGAGGGCCAGGAAAGTTTAAAGGGCATCTCCTGTTTCCCAGCCCTCAATGCACATCATGAGAATACAGCTACCGGAATGAAGAAAAACACTCTGGCGCTGTGCAGGGGTGAGCCGGGGCTTCAAGTCTCCCAGGATCCCTCTGAAACCACTCAGAGGCATGCGGGGCTCTTTGTGGAGGGGGCTAGGATAGGACTGGAAATGGATGATGGGGGGCTTGGACTTGAAATGGGCTATGAGGGGCTGGGTCTTGGATTGGAAATGGGCTGATGGGGGACTAGGATATTAATGGAAATGGCTTATGGGGAAGGCTAGGACTAGAAATGGGCTGATGGGGAGCTAGGACTATAAATGGAATGATTGGGGGGGCTTGGACTGGAAATGGAAAGAATGGGGGGGCTTGGACTGGAAATGGGCTGATGACAGGGGGCTAGGATAGGACTGGAAATGGATGATTGGGGGCTAGGATTAGAAATGGGCTCATGGGGGGCTAGGATTAGAAATGGGCTCATGGGAGGCTTGGATTGGAAATTAGCTGATGGGGGGCTAGGATAGGACTGGAAATGGGTGATGGGAGCTAGGATTGGAAATAGGCTGATGCGAGGGGATGGGAAAATGGGACTAGAACGGAGCAGATGCTGGGTGGGTCTGGAACTAGAAGGGAGTTGAAGTTGGGGAGGACTGGAAGGGGATGGGAGTGAGGATGGAGAAGGGAAAAGATATTTTGTGTGGGAGGGAAGAAAAATCTACAATTGGCCGGGTATTGGGATAGTAAGTGGAGATTGAGGATGGAAGAGTGAAATTTGAGTGGATGAAAAAGAAAGAAAGAAAGTAAGAAAGGAAAGAGCAAAATGGGAAAGATCAGCATGTTAAAGCAGATGTAGAGAGAAAATGGAAAAAGCTAGGAGAGAGAAGAAAGGATAAATGGAGAGTTAGCAGAAGACACACAGAAACCAGAAGAAATTGACTGGAGCAATTGGAACTGAAAAATAAAATGCCCAAACAAAAGGTAGAAAATATTTTTTTATTTTGAATTTATTTATTTTATTTTATTGTTTATTTATATATATATATTTATTTATTTATATTTTATACTGGAATATATCAGCTCTGAGAAATGTGCATCGCTAACATATTTGTGTTTTGTTTAGTACAAGAGGAAATTAATTTATGATTTTATTTTTGCAGTGTTGTTATATATTCCAAGTTTGGCTTTTGGAGTTCCCAGTTTAATTATCGTCTTCCTATTTCTACATTGTGATCTTTGTTTGGGGACAGTCTTTGTTCTGCATGTGTAACCAAGTGTATTCTGTTCATGTAGTTTGCATTTGACAGTGCCACTTGTTCCCTTTCCCCAGTAGATGTATTGGTATTCTCTGAGATGTATTGGTTTAATATTTGCAGTGTTGCCTTTTAATAGGTAGGGTTTGGATCTTTGTGAGTCCTGATAGTGCTTTTATGATATGGTGGGTTTGCTATGAGTTCTAAATGTCAACATCAAACACACAGAGAGACTTATAAACATAAATAATTTTTGTCGGAACGCACACCGTGAAGGACTAAGCCCTCTCGTGGTGGAATGTTCCTTTTTCTCTTTATTTAGGGACGCAACCCTACCAAGTGTTAAAAGGGGAAATCAACCCCTCAACATCAACCGAAACCCTTCAACGTGCAGGAAAACCTTGCAGGAAAACTCTCCAGAAGAAGCACTCTGGTTTGAAGAAGGGCCAAGCAAATTTACTGTCTCGAAACATATACAACGTTGGGTCACGGATGTCGAGAAGAAAGTCTCGTATGGTTGCAGCTTCAAAAAAAGGGAAGTCACGCTCTTTATTGAGTTATTTGTATCGACGGCTACAACGGGTTGCTCAGGCTGTTGTAACGGCTGAATTTGGCTGGAGGAGATTTGAAGAGATCTAAGCCTATGGACCTGAGGGGACGTCGTGGTTCAGATAAGTGACTTTCTTCTGCAGAGTTTTCCTGCAAGGTTTTCCTGCACGTTGAAGGGTTTCGGTTGATTTCCCCTTTTAACACTTGGTAGGGTTGCGTCCCTAAATAAAGAGAAAAAGGAACATTCCACCACGAGAGGGCTTAGTCCTTCACGGTGTGCATTCCGACAAAAATTGTTTATGTTTATAAGTCTCTCTGTGTGTTTGATGCTATAGGTGGGGGACTTAGTTGGTTTCTAACTTTGGGTTAATGAGTTCTAAATGGGCAGTGTTTGTAGTACTTCCTAATGTGCCTGGTGGTTGGCACTGGAGTATAGTAATGTAGAAATCTGGTAGTCTTTCTTTATCCAGACACTCATCAAGAGGCATGTTTACTAAAAGTTAGGGCAGATTAACATTATGCAAATATTTATGCAAATAATGTCCCTTATGCAAATGAAGCCCCATGTCCCCCTTGGGCCACCCCTGCCCATATGATCCACATGGCTCCTTTCATAGGGGTTTTGGTGCAGACTGGGCTTTATTTTGTAGATCTTCTATGAATCACCTCTAACCCTATCTATGTCCTTTCTGAGTTATGGCCTTCAAAATCAGACACAATTTTCTAGGTGAGGTCTTATCAACAGTCTTATAAAGGTGTTATAGCCTCCTTTTTCTACTGGTTCCTCCCCCCCCCCCCCCCAAGCTGCTTAGTAGCCTTCTGGCTCTGGCTACAGCCCTATCTTGCTGTATTACTACCCTGAGACCTCCCCGAGTCCTCTCTCCAGGTTATTTATTTTATTTATTTATTTAGCATACATTTGTATGCCGCTACTTCCAGTGATCAGTAGCGGCTTGATTACAGGCGTGAAATTGACAAATCATGACAGAAATTTTGATGAAATATACTATTGATTTGAAAGGGAAAGCACAGCACAGCACACAGTTAGGGGTCTCAAGGAGGGGTCAGATATTCACATATTCACATATATACATATTCACATATTCACATATATACATAACTGCATCAATGATCTGTCTAGGTGATGCCGTAATGGGATTGGAAAAGATGGGTCTTAAGCTTTTTCCTGAAGTCCTTTAGGTCGTTGATCTGGCGTATCTCATGAGGCAGGTGGTTCCAGAGCATGGGAGCCGAGTAAGTGAAAGCCCGATTGCTTGTCCGTACGTTGACTGCTCTTATGCTGCTTGGTATGCAGAGGGTGTTCAGGTTCGTGGTCCATCTGCTTCTGTTGAGAGGTTGAGTGGTGATGAGGCTAGAAAGGAATGAGGGGGATACTATGTGGATGATTTTGAAAGTTGTTATTAGCACTTTGTATATTATTCGTGCCGGGATGGGTAGCCAGTGTAGCTCAATCAAGACTGGTGTAATGTGATCTACTAGGCTCTTGTTCATGATGATCCTGGCTGAAACATTTTGTGCCATTTGTAAGATGTTTAGTGTTTTTTTTCGGTAGACCCTGAAGGATGGCATTACAGTAGTCAAGGTGGGGAATGATGAGTGCCTGAGCTACTGTTCTGAAGTCAGAATGGTCAATGATGCTGCGTATAGGTTGAAGAACCCACAGCTTGTGAAATATTGCTCTGTTGATTGACCGGAGGTGTTTGTCCATTTTTAAGTTATCATCAATCAGTACACCTAGATATTTTATCTCTTTCTTAGAGTGATAGGAGTTATTGTTCAGGGTGATGGTTGCAGGAGGATCAAAGTCTTGTTTCCCTGAAATGAACATTACTTCAGTCTTCTGGTTAATCGACATATTGTTGAGATGGAGCCAGTTTTGCATTTCGAGTAGGCATTCTTCTAATTGGTTATAATTGGGATTGTTTACATCAAGTTGAGTGTAAATCATAATATCGTCCGCATACAAGTGGTAGCTGATAATGAACTTTTGGAAGATCATGCATACTGGTTGTATGTAAACGTTGAATAGGAGGGAGGAGATGGCTGAGCCTTGAGGTATTCCTTGTGTTTGGGGAAAAGGCTCTGCTTGTTCGTTGTTGTAGCGTACCTGCTGCATTCGGTTCGTTAGGTATGACTCGAACCACTTTAATGGGGTTCCTGTTATACCTATGGATGCGAGTCTGTGCAGGAGAATTTGATGATGAACTGTGTCAAACGCTGCTGAGATATCTATGAATATGAGTATGAACATCTTGTTTTTGTTTTTCAGGCCCTTGATGATGTTGTCAAAGAGTGCTATTAGCAGGGTTTCTACTCCATGGTGTGGTCTGAACCCGTACTGATGGTCATCGATGATTTTGTTGTCATCTAGGTGGTCCTGCAGTTGCTGTTGGGTCACTTTCTCGATAATCTTTGCAAGAAAGGATATACTTGATATCGGACGGTATGAGGTTGGATCTTCTTTGTTGAGTGCCTTGTTTTTTAGTATAGGCCTGATTAGTGATCTTTTCAGATGAGCAGGCATGATACCTTGCTGCAGTGATTGATTCACTATATGCGTTATAATATGTGCAACTTCTTGTTTCGTAGCTTTGATCCATTCTGCTGGACAAGGATCCAGGAGAGAAGTTGTTGTATTTAAGTTTGAGATGGTATGGATGATGAGCTTCTCATCAATTGTCTGGAATGTAGACCAACTTTCTTTCGGCTTATTGCTTGTTTCCTCGCTGTTTGGCTGATTTGTGGAAATGCCCAGGGGTTGTCGAGGGGGATTTAGTTTGGTAGCATAATGATGCACATTAACATTTCACCTCCTATTGTGAATTGCTTCCCTGAATTTCCAGGATTAAGCATGACTAATAGCCACTGGACAACAAATTTGTTCAAAAGATTTGCTTCCTGAAAATGTTTTGGTGATTAAGATAGACAGCTTCAAGCTGAACACAGATATAATTTCAGATTGACTGTATCATGCAGGAATTTGGAGAAACATGAAATCAAATTTTGACTGAATTTAGCATGTTTAATCACACTATGATGCTGACATATTGCATTAGTTCACCTAAGCTAAAAATGTTTTGCTCCTGATTTTCATTTGTACTCAGCATCGGATGCTTCTCGTCTCAGTGTCCAACAATAGAGGCCAGCATTGATGGATTCCCAGTTGCCCTGATACCGCTTTTCCATTGTTGCAATGTCCTAGTGAAGTCTTTCACCAGGTTCATTGCTGACTGCACCAAGATCAGCAGGGCAGAAGTCCAATGGGTATGTTTACAAAGCAGCGGGAGCAGCTTCCATGCAATATCGGAGCTGCAGCCCCATTGAATTCAATGAGACCGCAGCTCCGCTATCACACAGAAGCCACTACCACTGCTTTGTAAACATACTCCCAAGTGTGAATGCAGAAAATGAATCTTCAACGACATGTTGCACTTCATGGTTTTGTATGTCTGAAGCATGTTGTCAGCCATCTGGACATAGTTTGGTGCCCTGTAATTGCCAAGAAAATTCTCAACATCCCTAAATGCCTTCCATGCATTTTTCTCATGCCACACTAGCAGATCTTCGAACCGCTTGTCATTGATGATGTGTCTGACTTCTGGACCCACAAAAAT
This sequence comes from Ichthyophis bannanicus, assembly GCA_033557465.1. Classification (NCBI taxonomy): domain Eukaryota; kingdom Metazoa; phylum Chordata; class Amphibia; order Gymnophiona; family Ichthyophiidae; genus Ichthyophis; species Ichthyophis bannanicus. Next base: position 233,731,318 of record CM066043.1, on the reverse strand, counting down.
GCCTTCTTTAATCTTGGCATCAGTTACTCTTGGAAACATCTGTCTCAAATATTGCAATCCTTCACCTTCAATGCTTTCATGAAGTTTTTTTATCACTCTAAGTTTTATATGGAGAGAAGGCAAAAATATCTTGTATTGACAAGTGGTTCAAGTGCTACCTTTTTCTGTCCTGGAACCAAATGCTTATGGAGAGGCCAGTTCTTTTTAATGAAATGAGACTCTCTAGCACAGAAGTCCCATTTGCAAATGAAACAACAGTACTTGGTATACTCGAGTTGTACTCCTAGTAGCAGTGCCACTACTTTTAGATCACCACAGATGTTCCATTTGTAGTAGTTGTACTGTATGTGTTTCAACAACAGTTCCATGTTTTCATAGGTTTCTTTCATATGCACTGTATAAGCAATAGTTAGAAAGTAGAAGGCAGAGGAGCGGGTGGATTCCAGGTGGGCTTGGGATGGGGAAGGAAGGGACATGTGATTGGCGTGAATGGACCGAAGAGAACAGTGAGGGGTGTGAAGGTGAACTTGATTGGCAAGGTAAAGGGGGGTGCCAGAGTGAATGGACCTATGAACAAATATGAGAATCTTGTACTAGACCCAGAAGGAAATAGGGAGCCAGTGCAAATGGAAAAGGAGGGGAGTTGTATGGTCAAAGCAAGAGGTGTGAGTGAGAAGACGGGCGGCAGTATTTTGAATACGTTGGAGTCGGGTGACTTTAGACTGAGGAAGACCGGCCAGGGAGACGTTACAATAGTCAAGGTGTGAAATAACAAGGGAAAGAAGCAGAGTGGTTAAAGCAGAAGGAGAAAGAAAAGGATGGACTGCACGAAGTTTCAGAGAGAAGAAGGAACACTGTACAACAGAGGAGATATGTTCTTTGAACGAAAGGGAAGAGTTAAGTGTGACGCCCAGATACCGAAGAGAGGAAACGAAAGGAATAGATGAAGAAGAGAAAGAGGGAGCAAGAGAAAGGGGGGGAGGGCTTCCAAAAGTGAACCAGATTGCGGAAGTCTTGGAAAGATTGATGTGTAAGAAATTAGTAGAAAGTCAGGAAGCCACCGCAGAAAGGCAAGTGTTAAGAAATGAAATATCAGGAGAGGAAGAATCTGTGTGGTGCAGGAGAAAGATGATATCTGCATAGTAGTAAGCAGAAACACCGTGTTGTTGAATCAGGAGAAAAAGAGGTGCAAGAAAAACGTTGAACAGAAGGGGGGCGAGAACAGAACCCTGGGGGACACCACAGGAGAGGGGGGTAGAGGGAGAAGAGGAGGGCCCAGAGACAACTGAGAAGGACTGACAAGAGAGAAAGGAGTGCAACCAACGAATAACAGTGCCAGTGAGACCTGATTCCCAAAGGCGTGTCAGAAGAGTACGGTGATCGACCAGGTCAAAAGCTGCAGATAGATCAAGAGAGACGGCAAGAGAAAGAAGACCATGGTCGTGAGCAGCGTGCAGATCGTTAAGGAGGGAAAGAAGAACAGATTCTGTGCTGTAACCAGGACGGAAACTGGATTGTCGTGGGTGAAAGGTAAGAGAGGCTTCAAGATGAGAAGAAAGTTGAGAAAAAAAACAGCTTTTCTAGAAGTTTCGAGAGACATGGAAGATTGGAAATGGGACGCCAACTAGAAGGGGAAGAGGGGTCAAGGGAATCTTTTTTCAGAAGGGGACGAACGGTAGCATGCTTCCATGGAGAAGGAAAGATACCAGATGATAATCTTGAGTTGAAAAGAGAGAGAATGTGAGGGGAAAGAGCAAGGGAGGGTTCAAAGAGCCAATGGGAAGGAATAGGATCTGCAAGGCAAGTGGTTTTCCGGATAGAGGAGAAGGCATTTTTTAGGACAGAAGCAGAGAGTGGCATGAAGGTGGACCAGAGATGTGAGAGTGGGGGGGAAGGGGAGGAAAGGAAAGAGGGGGAAGGGGACCTGGAGAGAGGGGATGAAGTGGGGGGGAAAGGGGAGGAGGGCAGGAAGGGAAAGGGAGACATATAGAATAAACCTTAGAGATGAAATGAGAAGCCAGAGAAGCAGGGTCAGGGGAAGTAGAAGAGGGGGGAGAAGGAGAAGGAGTAGAATGAGGGGCAGAAAGGGAAAGAAGAACAGAGTAAAGTTGACGGGATGAGTTAGCGGAAGAGGAAATAAGATTAGAAAAATAGTCGCATTTAGCGTAATGGAGGAGGGAGCGATAGTGACGTGACAAAGATGAAAGTGGTGCAAACTGGAGGAGGAGGGGTGCTTATGCCAAAGTCGCTCTGCCCAACGGAGATACTTACGGTGAAGGAAAAGACCAGGGTGGAACCAGGGGTGATGAGGATGACATCTGAAGGAAAGACAAGGTTGAAGGGGGGCAGCAGTATCAAGAGCGGTGGAGAGAGAAGAGTTCCAGAGGTGCACCTGAGTGTCAACAGAAAGTGAATGGAAATCTGCGGGAAACAAAGTATCTGAGGGGGGAAACTGGAGAAGGGTGTTAGCGTTGATACAACGTACATAGGTTTTGGGAAAGAGAAGAAGAAGCAGAAGAAACAGATGAGAGGGAAGAGGGAAAGGGGAGGGAAAAGAAAATACAGAGATGGTCGGACCATGGGAGGGAAAGGGAGGAAAGTGAAAAGGGGGGGGAAGGGAGAGGAAGCGTGAGAAATAGGAAGATCGAGGGAGTGACCAGCAGAGTGGGTGGGAAAGGGGATGAATTGACGAAGGGAAAGATCAGTTAGGAGAGTACTAAAGGCAAGGTCTCTAGAGGTAGAAGGAGAATCAGCGTGGACATTAAATTCTCCGAGGATTAAAAGATGAAAGAAGAGAAGGGAGGCTTCTGAGAGGGTAGCCAAGAGGGAGTCCCATAGTGGGGGCGATAGAGAAGGAGGGGTGTAGATAAGGAGAAAGTGGAGTGGGGGAGAGGAGCCTAAACGAAGGAGTAGAGATTCTGGGTAGGAAAGGACAGAAGAGGAAGAGAGTTCCTGGAGAGGGAGCGAGGAGCGATGGATAACAGCAACTCCCCCTCTGCTCCTGCCCCGACATGTGGTGGAGAAGGCCGAAAAGCCTGGGGGCAAGCAGCGATTGAGGAGTGGCTCCTCGCCATCCCTCAACCAGGTTTCTGTCAGGAAGAAGATATCTAAAGCGTATTGTGAGATAATGTCGTGAATTAGGAGGGTCATTAGTTGTGGGTCATGCTCACAACCCAAAGCCATGAACACACCATCAATGTCTGTGCAGAACAGAGATTGTCAACCTGCGCAAAGAAATTTCTCATATTTTCTTGGCGAGTCTAAAAGACATAAATTTTCGTATCCAGCGACAGCAAACCCCATCCTTGCAATCTTGAACCAAGTAGTTCAGCTTTTGTTTTTGACACACTTAAGTCCCTCACCAGGTCATTCAATTCTGACTGTGTTATCAGATGAGGCACACTGGACATAAACGGTTCAAAGTCTGGATCCATTTCATTTTCCACATTTGGTCCGTGTATTATGGCATCTTCATCTGCCTCGTCTAGGCTCCATGTCTCTGGTGGCTTCGGTACTGGCATACTGTCATAATGCGGTACTGGTGTCATGACTGAAGGTAGAATTCAATAGATTTCTTATTTTTAGCAAAGAAGCCAGATACATTGGTTAGACAGAAGTAACAGTCCATCACGTGATCCTTCTGTTCTCACCATATCATCGGGACTGCAAACTGCATTAACTTCCGAGTACTTCTAAGCCAAGCTCTGAGATGGAAAGCACATGTTGCACAGCAAATGTGAAGAGCCCAGGATTCGTCTTGATCGCCAACTTCCCAACCAAAGTAGAACACATACACTTTCTTAAGTGCAGTCATGCTGTGCCTTTGAGACTTAAGTGTATACTCACCACAAATGACACCACAAATGTAATAGAATGTATCGTGGCTGTTGTGACATTGATGAGATATTTCTGCTGTAACAAATCAGCATTTAAACAAGAAGCTTACGTGTAAATGCTATTGTTAAGTACACAAACTGATATCAACGTCATGCATAACATCTGTGTATGAAAGCTGCTTTTATAGCCTGTACTGCCAGCATCCATCCTGACTAAGCATGTCCACGCATTCCTGAGCAGCCATATTTCCAATGCATGTTGTGAGCTGTACTGAGTGCATGCCCAGGCATGCCCGGAAAGCAGCTTACTTTCTAGGCAACATATGAGTAGAATTAAAATATGTGAGGAAATCACAAAAATAGGCGATTGCAAAAAAATGGTAAGTGATAGGAAACTTTCAATGTGATTTTCGTGATCAGCAATCCAAAATCCATAAGAATCACTCAAAAGTGTTCTGGAAGCAAAATCTTCATTGTCCAATAATCTGGAATTTTCCAGGCTACAGTAAGGCTGTTTACCTCTTATGTTTCAGCTCTTGGGCAGTCATAACCCTCCTGTCCAGCCTCTATTTGTTCTTTATTTATTTTTCCAAATCCTTAGAAGACAATTACTTGAGGACATCTTTTCCAAAGGCAGAGGCCATGATTTATAAAGTAATTGAATTAACACAGCAGCTTTCATCAGCCTTACCAGTCATTAATGACTAATTATTCTTGAGCTTCAGCTTGGCGTTAATCACATCATGGATCATCTCCTTTCCAACATGACAGATATAAATGGCTGCACATTTGTTCCAATTAATCTTTCAGGGAGCACGCTTCTTCTCCACAATTAAAGACAAGCAAACAAGCAGAAATGACATGAGAGTGCAGATTTAAAAAGCAACAGTTCATGCTAAAGAGCTGAACAAGTTTTCTTTTAAGGAGGAAAACATTTTGCCTTTCATAGCAGATATCATAGACATTAGTAACTAAAGAGCTATGGTGAACTTTAAATCATTTTTCCTTTTCACGCTACACTTTGGGGTTCTTAAGAAAATAGTTCACCTTGATAGTTTTCATGTTCCAGAACAATATCTGCATTATTATCTGAGCTTCATGGATTGAATACAGCAAAGGGGCTTATTTACTCAACATCTTTCCCATGGGCACAGAACAGAAGATAGCCTTTAGTACATCATTCCCTTATACACATAAAAGAACACAGAGATTATTTTAGAGGAGATATTTGGCAGATGGATATCTGAAACAGCCAACAAGGATATCATAAAAGCAGGGATATACCAAATCCAATTTTAGAACGGGTAATTCTGCACGTCGCCACATTAGCCATACCCATCTCTGAACATTCCAAAGAGGGTATGTCCAAGGGCATTTATGGGTGCAAGCAGACACACATCCAGGACATATTTCACATAGCCATTGGGACGTGCTAGGCATGGTATCAAACATCCCTCTCTACACCTGCTAAAAATCATGAATAGGTAAGCGACGCTGACCGCGGTTTGCAAGTGTGACTGTGTCTCTGCTGTGTATTCCCCTCCGCCAGCAGTACCAATTGCACTGCACCCTGCCATTGCCCATTAGCCAACCCCCAGCCTATGACCACTCCAGGGCTGGCCTGTCCACTAGGCAACCGCCTAGAGCAGCCAAACCAAGTGTGCGGCTTCGTGATGCTGTTTTGTTACCTGTGGCAAGTCATACAGCGTAGTTACTCACCTGTAACAAGTGCTCACCAGAGACAACAGGAATCAATCCTCACATATGTGTGACGTCAGCACTGATAGAGCTCTCGCAGAAGCATCCCCCAGCTTTCAAAGAAAGCATTTGGGAGATGTCACCACGCATGCATGGTCCCCTTCCTGCCCAAGGGTGCCATCTTGCTCAGTCAGATGACATAGCTAAAAGACAGCAAAAATAAAAGATGGTAAAAGGAGCAACTCCAAGGGGAGGAGTGAGGATTGTGAGGACCGATTCCTGCTGTCCCCGGAGAACACCTGTTACGGGTGAGTAACTACACTTTCTCCGGAAACAAGCAGGAAGTCAGTCCTCACATATGGGACACCCCAGCTACAGACTACCAAAAGCCCACAACAAAAACACAGGCTCCCTCATGGGGAGCCACAAGCAGCAGCAATTAACTCTGTATCACCGACCACAGTAGGACCCTTGTGTCCGATGAAAACCAGCACTCCAGTAGCCTGAACACAGAAGGCTCAGAGGGAAGGAGTTGCCAAAACTCCAAAAAGATTATGGAGCACAGCCTGGTCGAAGGCATTGTCCCCTCAGGACTCTTTTTCTGGGCAGTAATGGACTGCGAAGGTATGGACTGAAGACCATAAGAACATAAGATCATAAGATATGCCATACTGGGTCAGACCAAGGTCCATCAAGCCCAATATCCTGTTTCCAACAGTGGCCAATCTAGGTCATACGTACCTAGCAGTTTCCCCAAAATACACAGGTTCCACAATGCTTGTATTGGGTCAAGCATTGATATCCTGGGTCCTTTCTTAATAATGGTTTATGGACCTTTCCTCCGGGAACTTGTCCAAACCTTTTTTAAACCCAGCTACACTAACAGCCTTTACTACATCCTCCGGTAACAAATTCCAGAGTTTGATTACACGTTAAGTGAAAAAATATTTCCTTTATTGGTCTTAAATAGTTTACCCTGTAGCTTCATTGCATGTCTCCTAGTCTTTCTATATTCTGATAAAGTAAACAACTGATCTATGTTTACCCGTTCCACTATGTTCATTAATTTATAGACTTCTATCATATCTCCCCTCAGCCGTCTCGTTTCCAGGTTAAAGAGCCCTAACCTTTTTAGCCTTTCTTCATAGGGGTATCCTTCCATCGCCTTTACCATTTTGGTGGCTCTTCTCTGAACCTTTTCTAATAACGCTATATCCTTTTTAAGATATGGTGACCAGAATTGCATACAATATTCAAGGTGCGGTCTCACCATGGAACGATAGAGGCATTACAAATATCCTTTGTTTTATTTTCCATTCCTTTCCATATGATACCTAGCATTCTATTTGCTCTCTTGGCTGCCGCTGCACACTGGGCCGAGGGTTTTAACACGTTATCCACAATGACGCCTAAATCTTTTTCCTGGGTGGTGGTTTCTAATGTGGTACCTTGCATCGTGTAACCATAGTAAAGGGTTGTTCTTCCGTAGGTGCATAACTTTGCACTTGTCCACATTAAATTTCATCTGCCATTTTGATGTCCAGTCTTCCAATTTATCAAGATCCTCTTGCAATTTTCCACAATCCTCTTGGGTTTTAACAACTTTAAATAGTTTTGGGTCATTTGCAAATTTGATAACATCACTCGTTATTCCCTTTTCCAGGTCATTTATGAATGTGTCAAAAAGCAGCGGACCCAGCACAGATCCCTGGGGTACACCACTATTCACCTTTCTCCACTGGAAAAATTGGCCATTGAGCCCTACCCTCTGCTTTCTATCTTTAAACCAGTTTCTGATCCACAATAGTACACTGCCTCCTATCCCATGACTCTTTAGTTTTGCCAAAGTCTCTAATGAGGGACCTTGTCAAAGGCTTTCTGAAAGTCCAAATACACTATATCAACTGACTCACCTTTGTCTACCTGTTTATTCACACCTTCAAAAAAACATAACAGATTAGTAAGACAAGATCTTCCTTGTCTAAAGCCATGTTGGCTGTCTCCCATTAAGCCATGACTATCTACGTGTTCAGCAATTTTGTTCTTTATGATGGTTTCTACCATTTTTCCCGGTACTGACGTCAGGCTCTCCGGTCTGTAGTTTCCCAGATCACCTCTGGAACTCTTTTTAAAAACTGGTGTTACATTTGCCATCCTCCAATCTTCAGGTATTAAAGATGATTTTAATGATAGCTCACAGATTACTAATAGCAGGTCTGCAATCTCATATTTCAGTTCTTTCAACACCCTTGGATGTATACCATCCGGTCCAGGTGATTTGCTACTCTTCGGTTTATCTAATAGTTGTAATACATCTTCCTGATGTATCGATATTTCCTTCAAGTCTTCTGCACCCTTAAATACCACTTCAGTCATTGGTAACATCCCTACATCTTCCTCAGTAACGACCGAAGCAAAGAATTCATTCAGTCTCTCCACTATCGAAAATGAATTGATTTGAAATCACCCATTATTCTTACTGTGCTATAAAATTTTGTTTCCTGCAAAACTTGAATTCTTTCTGACTCAATGCCCTCTCTAACATAGAGCTAACCCCTCCACCAATTTGATCAGCTCTATCATTACAGGAGTGGAGGAATAGCCTAGTGGTTAGAACGCTGGCTTGGTAACCAAGCAACCAGGGTTCAATTCCCACTAACACTCCTTGTGGCATTGGGCAAGTCAATTAACCCTCCATTGCCTCAGAAGAAAGGCCTGGCAATCTACTTCCGGTGACACTGCCAAGAAAACCCAGGAACCTCTGGGTTGCCAGGAGTCAGAACTGACTCGAAGGCACACATTGCATTGCATCATTACAATATAGTTTGTACCCAGGTATCACAGTGCCTCACTGGTTGTCCTCCTTCCACCATGCCTCTGAGATTCCAATCATATCTAACCTCTCATTTAGTGCTATATATTCTAACTCTACCATCATAGTAACATAGTAAATGACGGCAGATAAAGACCAGTATGGTCCATCTAGTCTTCCCAGTACTATGCCAAGAGTAGGTGGTACACCTGCCGCTCCGTGCAGGCCCCCCCCCCTCCCCATGTCTTTGTCCAGAAGTGATCCCGCCACTCCATGTAGGATACCCCTATTTGTTAAAGAATTAGATTGTTCAGATTATTTTGATATTTTCTTGTTGCTGTAAAGGGATCCACTGTGTCTGTCCCATGCCCTTTTGAAATCCGTCACCGTATTTGCCCCCACCACTTCCATCGAGAGCACATTCCAAGTATCCACCACCCTTTCAGTGAAAAAGTATTTCTTGGCATTGACTTTCAATTTACCACCTTGTAGCTTCATGTTATGCCCTCTAGATTTGCAGCTTCTCCGTCTTTGGAAGAGGTTTGTTTGTTCATTATTTCTCTTTAAGTATTTAAAGGTCTGAATCATATCTCCCCTGTCCCTCCTCTCCTCCAAAGTGTACATGTTTAGGTCTTCAAGTCTCTTCTCATAAGGCTTCTGATGCAGGCTCCAAATCATTTTGGTCGCCTTCCTCTGAACCGTTTCCAGTCTTTTTACATCCTTTGCAGGATATGGTCTCCAAAACTGAACACAGTATTCCAAGTGAGGCCTCACCAGTGACTTGTACAGTGGCATAAGTACCTCTTCCTTTCTGCTGGTAATACCTCTTCGTATGCAGCCCAACATCCTCCTGGCTTTTGCCACCTCCTTGTCGCATTGTTTTGCCACCTTGAAATCTTCATAAATCAATCTAAGGTCTTTCTCCTGATCTGTACACAGCAACCTCTCGCTCCCTATTGCGTACATTTCCCTTGGATTTCTGCTTCCAAAGTGCATGACTCTGCACTTCTTCGCATTAAATCTTAATTGCCATGCATTAGACCATTCTTCCAGCTTTTGTAGATTATTCCTCATGTTAACCACTCCCTCAGGGGAGTCCACTCTGTTGCAAATTTTCGTGTCATCTGCAAAAAGACAGACTTTTCGAGGGAGGCAAGATGGCATCAGAACTCTTCCGCCGGTGAGACATGCCGCATTAGTCGGGTCAGTCAGGTGGTGCTCCAGAGCCTGTCAGTTGGAGATGGGATGCCGGAAGAGAAAGCAGGCTGCCCTACCCTCAGGGCCGCCTGGATTTTAAAACTACTGGCCAGAGGACTTTGGCAGCTTGCAGTTTTACTTTGGCGGGAGTTGGAGCAGCGTCTACGGCAGAGCCGGCGGTGTTGGAGTCGTCGGCTCTGAGTGCATCAGGGGTGTGGCTGTCTCCTGAGCAGCGTGCCCCCCCCCCTCAACTTGGAAACGATGAGCTTGGTTTCAGAGTGCTTCCTGCTGGGGCTGTGAGATGCTCGTCGGCAATTGGAAGTGAAGAGGGCTCTGATCCTGTTGCAGATTTGTTAACGTCCTTGCCCCCTGCAGTTGCTGTAGTGGATACAAAAGGAGTGGAGGAGACCATCCCCCCTTGTGAGGTTTCTACAACACCATCGGGGGAGTTGGACACAATTCCAGGTTTGAGGGGCTTGGTTAAGCCATCTGTTGTTAATTTGGAGGCACTGTGGGATGCAGTTGCTACCCTGAATACCTCTCTGATGACTGTTGTTGGGGTTGTTAAAAGAGATTCGCTATCGTTATCTAAAGATATTTCCGATACAAAAAGTGTCCAGGAGGAGCAAGCTCGATGATTGGAGGGTGTGGAGAAAGAATTAGAACATCGTCGAGGGATGTGTGCTGCCTAAGTTAAGGATAAGATCTTACTATCAAAGAAAGCTGAACATTTGGAGAATTACACTCGTATAAATAATTTGAGACTAATTTTCCTAAATCTCCTGTTATGTCTGCTAATGAGATGGTTCGTAAATATCTCCTGGAGGTGCTTAAACTTCCTGGAGATAATTTACCTCCAATCATCCGTGCACAATATTTAACTGTAGGTTATGGTACTGGTGGCCTTACCTCTGGGAGCCCAGTTGTAGGAATCGGAGATCTTACCGTATTTCTGGAGGATTCTCTAGAGGCGGTTACTGGCCGTACTACATCACCTGGAGGACAGGTCCTAGTTACAGGATCACTTCCTGCCACACCAGAGTGATGCTCTCCTGTCACGTGACCGCTCTCCTCCATGGCAACAGGGATGCTGCCAGACTGAAGGTGGGACTTCAGGACTATATCCCTGTAGGTTTCGTTTATGTACCTCTCTGTCTTTCTTATGTCTTCCAAGTCTGCTACTTTAGCCTCTAGAGAATAGACTCGTTCCCTGAGAGCAAAAAGCTCCTTGCACCTAGTGCACATGTAAGACCTCTCACCAACTGGGAGAAAATCATACATGTGACACTCAATGCAAAAGACTGGAAAGCCCCCATTTTGCTGCTGGACTGCTGTCTGCATCTTAGTTTTAAGCTTGTGTTTAGATCTTTAAGTTCTTTACTTACTAAGGGTTGCTATGGATACTTATACTAAGATAATTGTACCTAATACGTTTAATATACCTTGTTCACCTGAAGCTTAATTAATCTAAGGTCCTCAGTGTATGACTGATTTGGATAACGAGCTGCACCTGAGAGCACCTCCTTTCCTTTAAGATGTGTAAGTACCTATAAAGCTATGATTATCCCAGGGGTGTGTGGGTGTTGGGGAGGGAGGGAGGAAAATAACACTTACTAAAAGAGGGCTGCTACACAGTACCCGGTCCTGTGCTTCTGAGGTAAGCTGTGACCAACTTCCTGGGTGATTAACAGTCCTTGCTTGGTTAGAAGGAGCCTTTCAAAATGGCCTTTTGACCTGGCACCTGGTAACACCTATTGAAATAGTTTCACAGGTCTCTTGCCCTCTAGGTAGAAGGCCTCTTTGTAAAGGTCTCTAGAAGACTTTATTTGTTGCTCAAAGAATACAGACCCTGTTTTGCCTTTTATGCTTTTATATTCAGATTTGATTTAAATTAAAGCTCTTTGCTGCAGCTAGGCTCTGACTTATTATGAAATTTAAACTAGAAGCTCTCTGCTGGGTTCTAAATTTAACCAGAAAGCTTTATTCTGTGTTTTAAATTTAAACTAAAAGTACTTTGCTGATACTAGGCCCTGAGTGAGTATTAAATTTAAACTACAAGCTCTCTGCTGGGTATGAAATCTAACCAGAAAATTATCTTCTATGTTTTAAATTTAAACTTAAACTGCTGCTACTAGGCCCTGACTGATTTAACAAATACACTGGGTTCACAGATTAATCAGCTTTAACCCAAAGTCGTCTCTTCAGAAAAATTCCCAGACGTATATACTCACAATTGCAGATCTCTCTCCAGAAGTAGCAGTCCCCTTTTCTAGTCCTTCAAGATCATGTGGCGGCCCGGCAAATGTCCACCATTGGGACAGAGCGCAAATTTTACACTAAGACCGCCATGGCCCTGACACGGTGCACCGTGACATGGCCTTCCAGCGGGAGCCCCATCTCTCATAGGCAAGAGTGATACAGTCCGTCACCCAGGTGGATAGCGTACACTTGGTCACCGCCTCCCCCAGCCTACTGGAGTCGTAGGAGACGAAAAGCTGAATAGCTTTGTGGTGGCCCTGAGTACATTGGATATAGAAAGACAAAGTCCTGTTACAGTCCAAGGTGTGAAGGACTGTCTCCACCTGACTGGAATGAGGTCTTGGAAAGAAGGTAGGGAGTACTACTTCCTGGGTGAGATGGAAGGGTGATACTACCTTCGGAAGGAATTTGGGGTGCGTGCGGAGCACCACTCTGTCCTTGTAGAAACTGGTATAAGGCGCCTCCGCCACTAAGGCCTGAAGCTCACTAACTCTGTGAGTGGAGGTGAGAGCAACCAGGAACACCACCTTCCAAGAGAGGTAGTGAAGGTGGCAAGTAGCCAGAGGCTCAAAGGTTGGGCAAGTGAGCTGCTCCAACACTACACTGAGGTCCCATTCAGTTGCTAGAGGGTAAACTGGGGGCTTCAGTAAGAGCAGACCCCTAAGAAAGCGGGTCACCAACGACTGAACTGAGAGGGGCTTCCCATCTACCAAGTAGTGGTGCCCCACCAGGGCATTAAGATGCACCCGGATGGAGTTAGACTTGAGCCCGGATTGCAAGAGATGGAGAAGGTATTGTAACACCAGTCCCACTGAGCAGGAGAACGGGTCAGCCCCGTGCTCGGCACACCAGGCCAAAAACCTGCGCCATTTGAGGGCATAAGCCTTTCTAGTAGAGGCCTTGCGAGAGGCCAGCAGAATCTCTTCCACCTCAACTGAGAGGTTGAAAGAGGCTAGAGTCGCCCTTTCAGCAGCCACGCTGTCAGCAACAGGGATCCCAGGTTGGGGTGCAGAAGAGAGCCCCCTTCCTGAGACAGGGGTCCCGGAAAGGTCCCCAAGGGGATGAGTATCTCCACCGTTAATTGGAGAGCAACAGGAACCATGGTTGCTGGGGCCACTGAGGGGCTATCAGGATGAGCGAGGCTCTGTCACGGAGGGTCCTGAACAAAGTTTTGGCAGTCAGCAGTGTGGGATGGAAGGTGTACATGAGGCCCTCCGACCATGAGATGAGAAATGCATCTGCTGCCACTCTGAAGGGGTGGACCTGTCGGTAACTGAAGCGGGGCAACTGAAAGTTGTCTAGGCTGGCGAACAGGTCCATCATGGGTTCCCCACAGATCTGGAAGAACTGGTCGGCCACCCTGGGGTCCAGCTGCCACTCGAGAGGCTGGAGAACTCTGCTCAGCCTGTCGGCTAGAAGGTTGTTCTGGCCTGGTAGGTACACTGCCTGCTGGAGGATACTCTGTTGGATGGCATATGAGCAGAGAACCACTGCCTCCCAACAAAGGGCATGAGACCCTGTGCCCCTACTGTTTGTTCACATAGAAAATTGCCACCTGGTTGTCCGTCTGGACCAGCACCAACTGGTGACACAGGTGGTGACAGAAAGCTCGCAGGGCTAAGTATATGGCCCACAGCTCGAGGAGGTTGATCTGCTGGGTGCTCTCACCTGGTGACCAGTTGCCCTGAGTGCGGCACTCCCTGTAGTGGGTTCCCTAGCCAAGCAGGGAGGCGTCCATGGTGAGGACCCTTGAGGAGCTCAGGACCTGAAAAGGCATGCCCGCCTTGAGATGCTGGAGAGACTACCACCAGAACAGGGAGTCTGCCAATTGGCCGGTTACAGAGACTCTGTCTCAGAGGTATCCCGTGGCCTGAGACCACTGGTCCCAGAGACACCACTGCGCCGCCCTCATGTAGAGGTGAACATCTGGGGTGATGTGGACCGTGGAGCCATGTGCCCGAGAAGGCGCAGAATCAGCCAAGCGGGCACAGAGGGACATTACTGTATGTCCCGTGCCAGAGTCCTGAGATGGTCAGCTCCGACTCTGGGCAAGAAGGCCTTTGAACTCCAGACATTGTGTCGGAAGAGGTGAGACTTGGGCTAGTTTATAACAAAACCCACGTGCTGAAGAACCTGGATGGTTTGTGTGGTGGCCTGCTGCACCTCTGAGCCGTGCCTCCCTTTATGAGCCAGTTGTCCAGATAGGGGAAGACAAAGACCCCCTGGAGACGGAGAAAGGTGGCCATGACTGCCAGGCATTTTGTGAAGACCTTTGGGGCAGAGGCCAAATCAAAAGGGAGCACCGTATACTGAAAGTGCCTGCCCCCCATTATGAACCGCAGGTATTGCCTGTGGTTGGGGTGAATGAGGATGTGGGTATAAGCATCCTTGAGGTCTAAGGACATAGCCAATCTCCCTGCTGGAGGTAGGGCAACAATCTTCCAAGGGAGAACATCTTGAACTTCTCCCCCGGGAATTTGAGGTTGCGCAGGTTGAGGATGAGCCTTAGGCCCCCCATTCCTTTTGACATGAGGAAGTACCTTGAGTAGAGCCCCTTGCCCTTGAGGTGGTGGGGCACCGGTTCTACCGCCTTATCCTCGAGAAGAGCTGCCAACTCAATAAGTAGAAGGTCCCGGTGCAGGGTAGATCTGAGGGGCTCTCCTGGAAAATAAAGAGGAGATGTCTGAGTCAGATGGAGAAGGTAACCCTCCTTGACTACTCGCCCAGGTGATGGTGGTGATGGTCAGACATCTTTGGGCATAGTGGGCCAGACATCCCCCTGTGCGCTGCTGATCTCCTTGGGGTAGATTGGCTCCTTGAGCATAGCCTAAAACTCCCCCCTTGCTGGGCTGGAGCCAATCCTTGGGGTTTTGGAGCTTTCTGCTTATGAGGGCCGTGCCCATATCCCTTGACCTGCTGACCCTGTTGGGGAGCTGAGGAGGCCTGAAAAGGTGGGCAGTTTCTGTAAGCAGCCCATTTCCTTGGGTAGAAGGACTTTTTACCCGAGCCCTTCCATCGGGGAGGGGCAGCGGTCTTTTTTGAGAGCCTGGTCCTCGTAATGAACTCGGTATCCAGCACAGCAGCCTTGTCGGTCATGGGTTTGCCAAAGAGACTCTCCCCTTGGCAGGGGACACTGACCAATTTGTCCTGAACCCACAACTCGAGATCAGATGACTGTAGCCAAGCTTGGCACTGTGCACCAATGCCTACCGTTGCTACTCAAGATGCCAACTCGAACCAGTCATAGGCTGCTGAAGACATGAATTTGGAACACTCACGGACTGCCTTGGCCAGGTTCTTGAACCGTAGCAAGGGTTCCTCGGAGAGACCAGCTGAGAACCTAGCGAGTTCCTTTGCCAAGTCTCTCACGTACATGCCCATCTACAGCTGGTAGGCCTGGATGAGAGGAGGGCGCTAAAGACAGAAATTCTGCTGCAAGCTTGCAAGTCGACTAGAGTAGCCAAGTCAAAACTCTTGGTCTAGGAGTCAATCTTGTATATTATGTAATCTGCCAAGACCATACTCATGGCCAACATGCCAAAATGACCAAAAACGGAAATGTTAACTGGAAGCATGGAACATGAAATGTCAAAGTACAATAAAAATCAAAAGTAAAACAAAAAGCCAAAAAAAAGAAACTGAGCTGCATCAGAAATACTTTCCAGCACATTTCACAGCTCTTCTGTCTTTGCAAGACCGCTGCCAATCCTACTGCAGGATTACATTGCATAATGGTATTTTTTTAAACTGTTCTAATGTCAATTACATATTTAGCATGAAGTCTGGATAGAATCCCACACAAAATTTTAAACAATGATGCTTTTAGAAGCAATTTTTTTCTGTCCTTTTTTCCTAGTTCTTTAAGCTTGAGGAACAAAGTTGTTTGGTGCCTAGTCCAAGATCTTCAGACTAGTAGTCTATGGGAAAGACTGCTAAAAACAGACCGTCAATATTGAACACCACTATATAGAGAGGCAGCAATGTGGAATATTAATATATTATAGTCACTGATGCCTGCTATTTGTATAAAGGTGATTTTCAGCTGCTATATTAAGATTACAAGATTTCCCCGATTTTCCGGGATTGTCCCTGATTTTAGAACTGTGCTGACTCCTACCAGTTTGACAACCTCCTGTCCCCAATTCCAACTATGGGGACAGAGAGGGTAGAAAATAATTTTTTATTTGTAGTTTAGTGATTTGAATATGTCAGTTTTTAGAATTTACATTCATTATCTTTATATTTTGCAGGGGAAATGCAATACTGTTTCTATTTCTCTGTCGATTTGTCTGCTTAAGAACATAAAAACATAAGATATGCCATATTGGGCCAGTCCAACGGTCCATCAAGCCCAGTATCCTGTTTCCAACAGTGGCTAATCCAGGTTACAAGTACCTGTCGGATTCCCAAAAGGTAAAGAGATTTCATGCTGCTTATTCTAGGGGTAAGCAGTGGATTTCCCCAGTCCATTTCAATAATGGTTTATGGACTTTTCCTCCAGGAACTTGCCCAAACCTCTTTTAAGCCCAGTTACACTAATAGCTCTTGCTATATCCATCAGCAACGAATTCCAGAGTTTGATTATGCTTGGAAGTGATATTGTTGCTGTCATAGAATAGATTGTAGGGGGCAGGAAATGCTTCCTCTTCCCTCTTTCATGCCAGTCTTTTTCCAGTCCCTCCCAACAAATGTCCCTGACATATTGGTCTCTTTTAGTCCTTTTCTTTCTTTTCTGCATCTCTGATCACTAAAGTTCCTCTCTCACCCTCTCAATCTCCTTCCTTTTAATTTTCCATCTTATTCTCTGACCTGCTGACCAGCCCATCTCCCCTGCTCTCATTTCCCCTGTCTCATTACTTCCCTGGCTTCTGATTCCCTTCTGGCTTTCACTCACTATTCACTCACATTTCTACCCTCTGTGCTCACCGTCCACCCCTCCCTCATCTCCTCAATAACCTCTCATGATCTCGCCCACATGGTTCTCCCAAACACAGCATCTTCCTTCCCTCATCACCCCACCCTTGCAGGTCGGCATCTCGCTTATCTCTCCCCCCACCCTTGTAGGCCATCTCCCTTCCCTTTTCCCCTCCTGAAAAGTGTAGCATCTCTCTTTGCCTTACATCCTTCCCAACAGTGTAGAATCTCCCCTCACCCCTGCCCACTCCTCAACAGTAAAGCATCGCCCCTCTCCCTTAACCCCCCCACTCCCTAACCAGGGTGGCATCTTCCATCTCCCCTCTCTTCTATCTTCCTGAACAGGATGGCACCTCCCATCTCCCCTCTCTCCTACCCTCCTGAATAGTGCATCCTCTTCCATGTCCCTCTCACCTAGCCTCTCAAGCGATAAAGCATTTCCCGTCAGATTCAACAGAAAGAGCAGACACACAAGCCATGGCATTTTCACTAACTCCTCCTTCTTTGGCTTTCAGCAGCCTGGTCTACTTATAATTTCAGTACTGGTGCTTGGGGATGCACTGGAAGAGAAGTCATCCTATGTGCCCTTGTGCTGCAAACCGAAGAAGGAGCACCGTTCAGGAAAAGTTAGTGAACGTACCTCGGTTTGTGCGGCTGCGTCTCCTACCATTGGCATTTCGCTATGGCTGTGCTTGTTGCTATTGCAGCTGTGCATAGCTTGTGCCTTCCCTCCAACTTCTTCATTCCTCTGACACACCTCCCAGGGGCTTGCGACACACCAGTGAGTTAGGGTGGCCAACTGGCTCCAGATGCGCCCAACAGGTTTGATTACCCCATTGCATGCAGAACTTGTAATCTTGCTTTTCTCATGGAATGCAATAGAGAAATCAGAACTACATATCCCTGCATGCACTGCAGTAAACCCAGGACTGGACCAAGCTTGTTGGGTGCATTTGGAGCCAGTTGGCAGCCCTACAATGTGTTATGACACCGATTGAGAATCACTGCTCTAAAAGATTAGGAGCAAAGACGCCAGAATTTTCTTGCCCACTACAACAGAGGAAATATTGGGCCCAGACGCACAGGAATAGAGGAAATATCCCACCTGAAGCATGATAAAGGTTTACTGGTAAGGATTAGCTGATCTTTTTTTTCTTTGGTGTCTGTGTGACTCTTCTAGTACATCAGATTCCAAATGTTCTAACTCATCCACCTCTAAAAGATAAAATTGATTTTCCATCGTCTTCATACTAGTTGTTGGTTTTTAAACCCCATATAATCTGGGCTTTGATATCTCCCATGCTGACTGGCCCAGATTAAAGGCCACCGAGTGGAAAATACTTTTTTTTTCATTTCTCTTCAAAATGTTTTTCCCTTTTTTTGTTATCATTTTATTTTTTTCGGGTGGGGAGTCATTTTTTTAGTTGGTGCTGTTTTCTAGTGGTGTGCAGTAAAACATGGACTAAAAGAAGGCAGTCGGAGAGTCCCCCCCTTCACCAATTAAATGCTGCACCACAAACATTTCAAAAGCTTCTCCCATGTCTGCTCTCCATCCTTCCTAACTCCTCAACCCCCTCCTTAAATCTTCCCAAATTAACTTTAGCTGCAATAAAGTTAATTTGAAAAGGAAAGACAGCCTGTGAGGAGCCCGCCCCCATGACATCACTTCCTCGGGCTCTGCGATGACCGGAGGGCTCCTGACACAGTTTCTCTTTACTTTTCAATGTAAGTGTAGTGCAGCCGCTGCTCTGTACAAAGCAGAAGCAGCGGCTTGGGCAGAGGGGGGGGTGTGTGAGTGAACCAGCAAGGGGGGGGAGTGTGAGTGAACCAGCAGGAGGGGTGAGTGAGTGACCCAGCAGGAGGGGTGAGTAAGTGACAGGGAGGTGGGTGAGTGAACCAGCAGTGGAGGGGGGGGTGGTGGTGTGAGTGAACCAGCAGGGGAGGGGGGTTGGTGTGAGTGTTTGATTCCTATTCAAGAGAATTACTTTATATATAGTCAATATAGGCACAGAGGTAAATTTTTTTAACATTTTCTAATGGTGGTGTGCCTCGTGATTTTTTTCATGAAAAAAGTGTGCCTTTGCACAAAAAAGGTTGAAAAACACTGCCCTAATCAACGCGTGAGCCGTACAAAACAAGATACAGATCCTTGCCGACTACCTCACTGACACAGCTTATGCCTGGATCAAAGTACCCGAATCTGTACATTTTTTGTTATTCTTTTTATTTATCAACAATGAAAGTGCTTCCTGCCATGTCAGTTAATTTCAGAAATCACTAGAATGCCACTCCATTGTAACAGGTCCTTGTGTATCACTGTTTCCAACCCCTTCATCCCATTTATTTTATATTCAATCTTTTTTATTGATAAATTCAAAAGATGTATTACACAATACACATTGGGAAACAAGGAAATCCAATCTAGTCCACATCAAAGGGGAGGTTTTACAGAGAAAACCACATCATAAGAAAAGTACATTTACAAGCTTAGAAATTATGCAGAGAGCCGAGCTGCTGTCCGAAAAGTTTCAAACTCTAATTTTCAACCTAATGACATGAAGATCCAAAATTGATCTCATACCTGCAGATCCTGATTCACAAGAAACATTTCTAATGACGATGTCTCAGAGAAAACAATCCCATTTATTTTACAATTTGGAAGAGTTACTGGCGGACTGCTCTCTATTTCCACGTTGCCAGCCCTGTGGAGGATGGTGTACCACTCGGTACTTTTAATGTAGGTGTGCCTTGGGTTTGCAAGGTTGGAATACACTATTCTAAAGGGCTATTATCAGACGTTCCATGGACACTTGGTACCCAAAGGCCTGCAAGCACATTTTGAAAGGGAAATTCCCACCTGGGGACAGCAATCTCAGGCCAAAGGGACTGAGGTTTCTAGTCCTATAGGCACTCCTTGTGGCCTTGGGCAAGCCACTTAACCCTCCGTTGCCTCAGGTACACAGATTGCAAGCCCTTTGTGGACAAGGGAAGGTATCTAGTACCTGTTTGTAGTGAATACATATTGTAAACCGCTTTGATTGAAGGATAAGGTGGTATAAAAAAACTGGTTAAATAAATAAATAAACAAACAAACTTCCCACAGAATTTCCCTTTCAGTGACTGCCTGGTCAATGGTGCCACAGGGAACCTTTTCAGCATATACTTTGTAATTCATGAGAACATAAGAAATGCCATACTGGGTCAGACCAAGGTCCATCAAGCCCAGTATCCTGTTTCCAACAGTGGAAATCCATGTCACAAATACCTAGCATTTTCCCAAAAACGCACACAGGTTATATAATGTTTGTATTGGGGCAAGCAGTGGATTGCCCCAGTCCTCTTTAATAATGGTTTATGGACCTTTCCTCCAGGAACTTCTCCAAACCTTTAAACCCGGCTACACTAACAGCTTTTACTACATCCTCCGGTAAAGAATTCTAGAGTTTGATTACATGTTGACTGAAAAAATATTTTCTCTTATTAATCTTAAACAGGCTATAGTCTAGTTTCATTGCATGTCCCCTAGTCTTTCTACTTGAACAGAAAACAGACACGGGGATTTAAAAATTAAACCCTCATGAATGTGCTTCCTTCAGACTACGCTGACCAACCCCCCCCCCCCCCAACCATTGCCCATTTTGCCCACCAAGAACCCAAGGTATTGTAATTTTCAAAAGGAACCCCTTGTTTGCTTTTAGCAATCCTTCTGAATTTTTCCCTCCTAATGCCTTTCCTGTTCTGGAACTTTCCAAGTTCTCCTTCAGGAAGAAAATGCCTCGATTTCAAGGTCTAAACCTGAAAAGTACTGCATGCTATGAGAAAAGCTGTTTCATATTTTTGAATAATACAGATGATTTATTCCTGATCACAATGAGTCAGCTGGAGCAATGTTTATTTTATAGTCTTTCCAGCTGCAGGGCACCTGGTTAGCATCAAGCATACAGGTGCATTGCTCAAGGCACAAAACAAGCCGCTGTGAAAGGCTAGACAGCAAAGCCCTTCTCCATCTTTCTGCCATTGTACTCATAAGTTCACTTTCTCCATTTATGGCATTTATTTTCCAAATATGAAACAGAAAGCATGAAAGCTGACCTTGATGTTAGCGATGATGCTCAAAAACAAAGCACTTTCACCATAAAAGGCTTCTAGGCTTGGTGATCCTACATTCTTTATGCTGAAACATTCCTCCAGTTGGGTAATAATTGAAAATATCTCATGAGTTTTATAGCATTGCTACATTTAATTTTTTGCACACTCCAAAGAACTGAGAACTCATAATGATCCCAAGAATCAAGTGAAAAAGAGTTGTCCCTTGCTATCAAGTTATCGATGTAACAAAATGGAAGGCAACCCCCACAAGCAACAAATAGTAGAAGAGTGGAGAAAGGCCACAGTAACACTAGAGGAGTCTTCTGCAATCGCTCCTTATTAGGGACCCGACTTGGCCGGATTCAGCAACTCACCTGCGGCAGCGATGAGAATGAGCAACAATTTTACAGGGTGCTTTTTTCATTTGACTGCTGTTACGAAATTGTTGCTCATTCTGACCCCTGACGCAAACATGGTGTTCAAAACTTGGCCAAGTTGGGTTCCTAATAAAGAGTGATTACAGAAGACTCTAGTGTGACTGTAGTCTTTCTCCACTCTATCTTCTTCCATCAAGTTATCCATACCATTCAGCATCAATTTGCTATCCATGGAGAACTGGGAAACTGCTCTGTACTGACGTATTGACACAAAGCGTCACAAAGAGGTGAGAGAGCTCTCAAAAAAACTCCACTAGGCAGAATGGGATCTGTATAAGTTGAACTAGAGTGTGAACTCGGTGTCTCCTCAGAGGATGAGACGGTGTCACATCCACTGAGGAGTGGAGGAGTGGCCTAGTGGTTGGGGGCAAGGTACTTCAGGCCGGAAGGTCGGGGGTTCAAATCCCACTAAAGGACAGCATCCTTGGGCTGGAAGGACTGGGGTTTCTAGTCCCACAGGTGCTCCTTGTGGTCTTGGGCAAGCCACTTAACCCTCCATAGCCCATGTTCCCTGTAAAATAGTTATCTCCAAGTTATAATGCCCTGTTCAATGTAATTTCAGTTTGTTCAATGTAAACCACACTGATGCAGAATAGCATGGTATATAAGAGAATATAAAATAAATAAATAAATCAGCCACCCAACTGGTGCTGTCAGAATTTCCAAGAAAAATTCTGAAGACATCCATCTTAGAGGTTAAGTAGTAAATATGGGTTCTACTGCATGTATCCAGCCTTTCAAAAACATTAGTGTTTTTAGTTTAGCCTGACGAATAGCTCTGGGCTCCCCTTACAATAGGCAATGCACCTACATTAAGCTAGACTACAGTCAATATCTCTAAAGTGCCTGTTTGTGCTGTGGCAGACTTACAGGAGTGATAAATTATCCTCCCCCTGCTTTCCCTTAATTTAGAATTCATTACATCTCTCTTTCCATGAAAGATAAGCCAATAGCTGCCCTTGACAGCTATTTTATTTGGGGTCATTCTCTCTAGCCACCCATCTATTCTTTCTTTGGGTGGGTGGGGGGGGAGCGGAGGGGAGGAAGGATGTTGCTTTCTGTAACATTAGCTCTGTCAGTTTCATTCATTTCTGCCAGCATGCCCTATGGGGACTGAGGAGGCCTGGAAAATCAAATGCACTTAACTGCTTCTGAGCCAAAGCAGGAGGTAGAATGTGATCTGACTAATCTGCCAGGGAGGGGGTCATGGGGTGCTCAAAATCAAAGTTTCGAATGGCAATAGAAGGGAGATGAAAACAGCCGTTCAACAGAGGCAAACAGGTTTTGAATGCACTGAAGATTGAACAGACATTGTATGGCATCATACATTGTACATTTTTGCAAAGAGAAGATACTTTTAAAAATCAAGGAAAAGCAATGTATAATATATGCTCCTTTCTAGGAATATGGGGGCAACATTCAGCAATCTACTCTCCAAGACACAATTAACGGGATTTTCAACCAACTTATCCACTTAAGCCGACTACTATGTGCTTCCAAACTTTAAATGATCGATTTCAGTTAGAAAAGCTATTTATGAGGCTCTAATTAAGCATATGCAGGGCTGGTATAAGGATATGAGGGGCCCTGGGTGAACCTCATCCCTTCTGCCCCCCTGCTCCCTCTCCTGCCCCTATTGCCATCACTGCCCCCCCTCCCAACCTGTAGGGGCAGCAATGGCTTCAAACAACCCCCCAGCGCTTGCCTCAACTTCTGATGCTCCAAGGCTGTTTGCTCTTTTGCCTCCTGTGCCAACTTCCTTTTTCACAGTGGCAGAAGCAGCCAGCGGCATCGGGCATCAAAAAGGGCAGAAGCACAAAGAGCCTCATAGCACCAGAGATTCAGGTAAGCGCTATGGGGCTGTTGGAAGCCATTACTACCACTGCAGGACCCAGAGAGGGGCAGTGGTGGCAATAGGCTGCCCCTGGACCACTGACCCTCTAGGCGCCACCTAATTCACATAATGGTCACACCAGCCCTGAGCAGATAACATTAACTAGATAAGCTAATAAGTGCCTCCCCAGAACCCGCTGATCCCTACCAGCCTTAACCTCATAACGTTTGACCCAAGATGTCTGGCTTAACGTTATGCTGTTGGTGGAGCCAAATTATAGTTACTATTCTTGACATTTCCCTTCGTTGCATTTTGCACATTGGGTTTACTTGTGGAAAAAACACCTTTGAAAACGATGCCCTCAGTGGGTAAAAAGTACATGCATTGTTTGCAGGACGCGGATCTTTACCTGCAGGCAAAATAGGACAGAGCAGGGGCGAAAGAAGGTTAAGTGGAGGACAGGTACAGGTGATGCCTTCCTTCTGAAAGCTCTGCGCTTATTTGTCCCACACACATTGGCACCTACTTCACAGCAGGCTTTGCTGAATTTCAGAATGAAAAGGATGATACTTCCATTTTACCCCACAACATTATGCGCTTACATTTACACCTACACTTTTAACATTTTCTGGATTAAAATTACACACTTACAGCTGCATTTTCAGAAGAATGTGTGTAAATGCAAACACCCTCCCCAGCCCCGCTTCTGAAAATTTCTCCTGTTAGTCCAGTTAAAGTTACACTTCTGTGGCCCCCTGCCACACCCCACTGAGCCATGCAAATAATAGAACATAAAAACATAAGATATGCCAAACTGGGTCAGACCAAGGTCCATCAAGCCCAGTATCCCATTTCCAACAGTGGTCAATCCAGGTCACAAGTACCTGGCCGGTACCCAAAAAGATACACAGGTTCCATAATCTTGTATTGGGTCAAGCAGTGGATATTCTGGGTTCACTTTAATAATGATTTATGGACCTTTCCTCCAGGAACTTGTCCAAACCTTTTTTAAACACGGATACATTAACAGCTTTTACTACATCCTCAGGTAACAAATTCCAGAGTTTAATTACACGTTGAGCGAAAAAATATTTTCTCTTATTAGTCTTAAATGGTTTACATTGTAGCTTCATTGCATGTCCCCTAGTCTTTCTACTTTTTGATGGCGTAAACAATTGCTCTATGTTTAACCGTTCCACTCCGTTCATTCATTTATAGACCTCCATCATATCTCCCTTCAGCCTTCTCTTTTCCAGGTCGAAGAGCCCTAACCTTTCTAGCCTCTCCTCATAGGGGTATCCTTCCATCCCCTTTACCATTTTGGTGGCTCGTACCTTTTCTAATTCCACTATATCCTTTTTAAGATACAGCGACCAGAATTGCACACAAATATTCAAGGTGCAGTCACACCTTGGAACGATACAGAGGCATTATAATATCCTTTGTTTTATTTTCCATTCCTTTCCTTATGATACCCAGCATTCTATTTGCTCTCTTGGCCACCGCTGCACACTGGGTGGAGGATTTCAATGTATTATCCATGATGACACCTACTTTTTTTTCCTGAGTAGTGGTTTTTATGGTGGTACTTCGCATCATGTAACCATAGTTTGAGTTGTTCTTTCATAGGTGCATAACTTTGCACTTGTCTACATTAGATTTTATCTGCCATTTGAATGTCCGGTCTTCCAAATTAATAAGTCCTCTTACAATTTTTCACAATCTTCTTGTTTTTTTTCAACTTTGAATAATTTTGTGTCATCTGCAAATTTGATCACCTCACTCGTTAGTCCCATTTCCAGATCATTTACGAATATGTTAAAAAGCAGTGGATCCAGCACAGATCCCTGAGGTACTCCACTATTCACCTTTCTTCATTGGGAAAATTGGCCATTTAGCCCTACCCTCTTCTTTCTATCTTTTAACCAGTTCCTAATCCACAATAGTACACTGCCTCCTATCCCATGACTTTTTAACTTCTTCAAGAGTCTCTCATGAGGGGCCTTGTCAAAGGCTTTCTGAAAATCCAGATAGACAAAGGTGAGTCAGTTTATATATTGTATCTGTTTATTCACACCTTCAAAAAAACATTTATTTATTTATTTAACAGCTTTTATATACCGTGCTATTTGTTATCAGTGCAGTTTACATATAACAAAGGTTGCACAGTCAGGAGACTGTTCTGTGCTTACATTGTAACAGGAGTTTAAACTTGCAGCAACAGGGAAACTATATACATTTGTACATCAAACATCAATTAGATTAGATTGGTATTTTCAAGAAGAGCTAAGGCAAGCTCAAAAATACTTGTGACAGAGATTCTTGTGTAGAGACTGAAAGGTTTGTGGGCGTTGGTGTGTGGATGATCAGAGGCGGGGTGGATGCTTGTGCAAAGTGAAGTAGGAAAATGTGGTGTTTGATTGCCTTACAGAACTGAATAAGGTCTTTGATCGATCTTATCTCTGGTGGGAGGTCTTTCCAGCATTTTGGGGCGTAGAAGGCAAAGGTTCTTTTCTTGGTCGTCTGGCTGCACTTGATGGACTCTTTAGGGATGATCAAGGTGTTGTCAGTTATAGACCTTCTCGTTCTGTTTTTCGGGGTGAGGGTGATAAGGTCACTGAGTATCGTGGGGGCTAGGTTATTGATGATCTTAAAAATAGTGAGAAGGATTTTGTATGTTAACCTGCAATGAATTGGTAGCCAGTGGAGTTCCTTAAGTATCGGGGTGATATGGTCTGATCTTGCTGTACCACAGAGCACACGCGCAGCCGCATTCATAGCGAGTTGCAGAGGATTAAGGGTGTTCTTGGGGAGTCCATATAGGACAACATTTGCATAATCAAAGTGTGGTAGACTGAGGGCCTGGAAAATGATCCGGAAGTCATTATGGGGTAACATGGGCCTGAGGTGCCTTAGCATTCTAATTTTATTGTAGACGGATCTGGTGGTGTTTCGTATGTGCTCCTTAAAGTCGAAATGCTGGTCCAGCGTAATCCCTAGGTAGTGAATGGAGGGTTTACTAGGGAGTTCCGCATCTCTTACTCTTAGGGATGATGGAGGGGAGAAATCTTTGTTCCTTGATATGAACAGAACTTCAGTCTTCTTGAAGTTTATGCGGAGATTTTGAGATAGTAACCAGTCAGTGATGGCGTTGAAACAGTTGATAAGGTTGGTGAAGTCTGGTTGTTTGACTTTGAATGGTGTAAACAGCAGGACGTCATCGGCATAGATCAGAGTGGAGATATTGAAGGAGCATATGATGTCACATATCGGCTGCATGTAGACATTGAACAACAGCGCAGATAAAGAGGAGCCCTGCGGAACACCTTGATGTTGGTGGAAAGGTGCTGATGTGGTGGAGCCAACTCTGATGTGCTGCCAACGATCCGATAGATAAGACCTACACCATTCCCAGGCAAGGCCGCAGATGCCTTTCTCCTGGAGACGAGAGAGAAGTTGATTGTGATTAATGGAGTCAAAGGCAGCAGAGATATCTAGGAAAATGAGAGTGAAGCCGTTTTCGACCTTGTCCAATCCTCTATTCAAAGTGTTGGTTAGGGTGGTGAGGAGAGTTTCTACACCGTGAGATTCCCTGAAGCCGTGTTGACAGGGGTCAAGAGGTGACACTACATCAATGTGATGCTGAATCTGTCTCTGGACAACCTTCTCTATTATCTTGGCTAATAAAGGTATACTCGAGATTGGGCGGTAGGAGTCAGACTTTAGTGGGTCAAGTCTGTTATTCTTCAGAAGTGGTCTTATTGATGTTTGTTTTAGGAATGAGGGGAATGAGCCTGTTGCAAAGGATAGTCTGATGATGTTGATTAGAATTGGACTAAGTCAAACTCGCAGAGATTTGACCCAGTATGCTGGGCAGGGGTCACTTGGAGCTGTAGAAGTGTTTATGATGGCGATGAGATCTTGGATGTTTTTCTCTGTTGGAGTGGTGAACATTGTGATAGGTGGAAGTGAGGTGTGAGCGTGGCAGGGAGTGGTAACTGAAACTGTGTCAGTTATGGATGTTTTGGATTGGAGGTTGTCAGCATACAACTGGGGGGAAATAGGATTGAGTTGGATAGGTGAAGGTTCCTTAATTAGGGATTTTGTTAGGCTGAAAAGGTCTCTAGGCTTGTTTAGAGAGCGGAGAAGGAGCTTGGCATGGTATTCGCTCATTCTGAGGTATATAGTGTCTCGATGGAATTTAAGGTGGTTTAGGTATGTTACTTTGTCAGTTTCGGAGCGAGATCTTCTCCATTTCCTTTCAAGTTTCCTAAGGGAGAGGAGAGATGTCCGAAGATCTGCTGTGAACCACGGAGCTGGATGTCTTTTGCTTTTATAGCTTTTGGGGGCTGATGATTTGTCTATGGCTGGTAGTTGAGCGAATGTTTTCAGTGTGACGTTCCAGTTGGTGACTGCTTCATCAAGGTTAGGAGACATTAGTTTGGGCATAGGTAAGGCGTGATTAATGAACTCATCTGTATCAAGTGGTCTGAAGTGAGAAGTAATTCTGGATTCCGCACTGGAGTCAATGGGTGGGAATTGAGTAAGATGAGTGGGTATCTGGATTAGCTTATGGTCCGACCAAGGGATAGGGGTGATGTCCATGTTGAGGTTGGCCTTTTGGCTGGCAACAGAGTGGGGAGCGAAAATTAAGTCCAGCGGGTTTCCTTTAAGATGGGTGGAGGTGTTCACTACCGGTAGTTGTTCAAACCCAAGTGTTTGCATAGCTTCTAGGAAGGCGTCTGCTTAGTTGGACTGCAGGGAGGGTAAGTTGAAGTCTCCGAGCAGCCAGTTGGGGTTGCGAGGGTTAGCTGGGTTGCAGGCTAAGTCAATGAAGGTAGAGATGACCTCGGGTGGAGAGGAGGGGGATCTATAAATGAGGTTTATGGTGATATCTTTGTTGGCGATGGTGATTATGTCCGCGTGTATGGTGCTCTTGGCTGTGAGTAGTTGAAATCCTAGGTTTGTTTTTGCAAGGATAAAAACTCCACCACCTTTCCGGTTAGCCCTATGGCAGGTGTGAATGGAGAGGTTGGGAGGGATTAGTTGGTTTATGAGGGCTGTATCAGTATCCTTGAGCCATGATTCTGTCACCATGAGGAGATCCAGGCCATGGGCAGCTATCAGGTCGGGGATGACCGGCCATTTCTTGCGTACAGAGCGTGGGTTTACAAGGGCACATTTCAGGAAAAGTTGTGTTTTTGGTGGAGCTTTTTGGGGGTTATCCGGATGATTGAGAACCACGTACAGTAGGTGTGAGTGTCGAGAGTGGTGTGGGAGACCGGTAGCAGAGTGAAAGGGGTTAGAGTGATTCTTCTTGCTCAGGTGGGGTAGGGTAGTGATGTGGTACTGCCCAGTTGAGAGGGCTATGGAGCATTGTAAGGTGTTTGCTAGGAGGACTATGGTGGAGAGGGTGAGTAGTGGGAGGGCCATGGTGGCTTGGTGGCTGCTGGGTGGCCTTGAGGTGTGAAAGTAGTAATGCTACTTATTCGTGCCAAAGTTAGAGAGTGTGCATGAGGATGTGTCGCCACTTGGAAAAAAGTACAGTGGAGATAGCATGTGAGGAAGAAACAATAAGGGCCTTACAAAGTGCTTGGAGGAATAACACTGTAGCATATAGAAATGATTACTTAGTATCACAATGCGGTAAAATTACCATGTAGCAATGTTACTTAGAAATGAGCTCCGGCCAACAAGGCAGCAGAAACACAGACTTAACACTTATGAGGCTTAATACAATGAGGAATAACACTGTGGTATACAGAACAGATTACTTCATAACCTAATGTAGCAATTATCATGTAGCAATATCATTTAGGGATGTACTCCGGAGCAAACAAAAGCAGCGGAAAACAAAGTTACTGAAAGTACCTCAAGCAGAAGGTTGTGAGATGCTGGGTTTGTGCTGCTACAGGACTCAGCAGGCCGGTTCGAGAGATCGCACTAGGTGATGGCCTTTCACGCCCCACCTAAGGGCCATGCCAAAGGGCCCTCTGGCGAGGCCCTCAGGCGCGGGCACGCCTTCAGCGTGCGGCTGCTTTTAAAGTTAGTATCTGGGCTCCGATTGGGCTGGGAGAGCTGCGGGAGGGTCGATTGTGCTCTCACCTCCCTCTTGAAGTCCGATGGTGTCATAACATAACAGATTAGTAAGACAAGACCTTCCTTGGCTAAAGCCATGTTGACTCGCTGCCATGCTAGGGGCCCTAGTTTTATTTCTTGGTCTAGCTTCTGTTCTTTATAAAAAGAAGGCCTAGGGGAGCTAAAACATCAAGGTTCCTAGCCTGGGGAAGGAGGAGAAGAGCATCTATCACTCAGCAGTGACCACTGTTTGTCTGTGACAAGTCACCATCGGTATCTTGCACAAACAGCCTCAAATTTTCTCCCAAGTCACTTCTTTCATAGACAAAAATGTAGTTCTATTCTTTGGGCCCAATAAAGCCTTGCAAATATTTATTTATTATTCATTTAACTAGTTTTATATACCGTTTTTCTACAAGGCAAAACGGTTTACATATAACAGGAAATGGATGTTTACATGGAACATTTGAAACTATGTACAAGTAAACTTTGATACAATATAATTAAACAATTCAACATGAGAATGTTTACATAGAAACAGAAAGCTATTTACATGCAGCTTAGGTACTGTGTGGTTAGGCGTTGTTTACAACGTCTGTTGGGGGGTGGAGGGGAGGGTGGGGGAAGGAGGCAGTGAGGTGGGATGGGGTGAGATGTTGGGTTAAGGGTAGTGGGTTGCGGGAGTGGTGAGGAGGAGCAGAGGGTCTTCTTATAAGGTGTTTGTATCAAAGGGTGTGTTAAAATGTTCACCAAAGAGAAAGGTCTTAAAGAGGGTGTGGAATTGAAGGCAGCGTATTGTGGGGGGTAGCTTGTTCCAGTTGGTGGGAGCGTAGAATTGGAAAGCTCTTGTGCAGATGCGCTGAGGTCTCTTGGTACTCTGTGCTGGTAGGAGGAGGAGATTTGTTGCATTTTGACGCCGGAGTCTGCTGTTGTCAGTACGTTTAACTAGAGATTGTAGTTGTTCTGCAGTGGTGTTGAGGAGGGCTCTGTGGGTGATGATGAGAGTCTAGAATCTGATACGTGATGCAACTAGGAGCCAGTGAAGGGATTTTAATATGGGAGTGATGTGGGAGTGTCTGGGCGCTCCTGCGATAAGTTGTGCATCTGTGTTTTGGGCAAGCTGCAGTGGGCAAGGGTGGTCTTGGGTAGTCCACGGAGGATGGAGTTACAGTAATCTATGAGAGGAGTGATGGAGGCTTTGCAAATTGAAGAAGCTGTTGTAGGGTAGTAGGGGGCGTAGGTTGTGGAGAGTTTGGATTTTGAAATAGATGTTTTTAGTAGTGTTCTTGATATGCGGCTGGAAGTTCAGGAAACGGTCTAGGGTAACACCAAGGTACTTGATCTGGGATTTGACTTGAATTTCAGTATTGCCAGTTTGATACTTGGGGGGGGGGGGGGGTAAAACTGGGATCCCTGGCGACATGAAGGAGCTCCGTTTTGCTGAAATTGATTGTGAGATTGTGCTGTTGTAACCATATGATGATTTCTGTGAAGCAGGCTCTGAGGGTGGAGTAGTTAGGTATTGAAAGGGGTGAAGATCATTATATCATCTGCATAGAGTTGGTAGCTGACATTGAGGCTCTGAAGGATGAGACAGGAGTCATTTAGATGCAAGTTAACTTAAACTTATAAAACCATTGAAACCCTCTTTTCGGCTGCTCACTGTCTTGCGGCTATGGATATGAACATGTTTTTTATTTTCTGACTTTTCCCTGATTTTTTTTGGGGGGGGTTGTACATGTCATTCATTTTAATAAAATTTTTAACTCGCATTACAACTTTTTAATGTACACAAATTGATAATGCATGCATTCATTAACACGTCTAATTAATTTTCCTCTTCGTATACTTTTTAAGATGCGCTAGTACTACTATTAAGCATTTATAAAGCGCTACTAGTCACACACAGCTCTGTACAGACATGTATGAGATGGTCCCTACTCTCATTAGAGCTTACAATCTAGTCAAGACAAAACAAACAGAACATAAAGCAATAGTCTATTCAGGGCAAGAAGTACAAGGCATGGCAATTACAGTCAGGCATACAAAGGACAGGCAAGCATGGCATTTACAATCAAGGTAGACAAGGGATTGAAGTCAAGATCTGAAAGCGACAGTGCATAAGAACATAAGATATGCCATACTGGGTCAGACCAAGGTCCATCAAGCCCAGTATTCTGTTTCCACAGTGGCCAATCTAGGTCATATGTACCTAGCAGTTTCCCCAAGAGATACATGTTCCACAATGCTTGTACTCAGTCAAGCATTGATATCTTCGGTCACTTCTTAATAATGGTTTATGGACCTTTCCTCCAGGAACTTGTCCAAACCTTTTTTAAACCCAGCTACACTAACAGCCTTTACTACATCCTCCGGTAACAAATTCCAGAGTTTGATTACATTGAGTGAAAAAATATTTTCTTTTATTAGTCTTAAATAGTTTACCCTGTAGCTTCATTGCATGTCCCCTAGTCTTTCTATATTCTGATAACGTAAACAATCGATCTACGTTTACCCGTTCCACTCCGTTCATTAATTTATAGACTTCTATCATATCTCCCCTCAGCCATCTCTTTTCCAGGTTATTTATTTTTATATATATATATATTTATTTTATTTTATTTATATATATATTTATATACCGCATCTTCCAGAGTTCAGTTGCGGTTTACAATGAACAACAATTAACAAAGTAAATTTGTTTTACAGGGAACGTCATATTATAACAGAACATATTTACAAGGAACTTCATATTATAAGTAAACAGTCAAACAATGTGAGATAAATACAAAGTGGCACAGATTAACTATATACAGTTTTTATATGTATATATATACATGGATGTGAAAGGATGTAAAAGGAGGTTAAAGAGCCCTAACCTTTTTAGTTTTGTGTCATCTGTAAATTTGATAACCTCACTCGTTATTCATAAATGACCTGGAAAGTGGAATATCTCAAAAAGCAGCGGACCCAGCACAGATCCCTGGGGTACACCACTATTCACCTTTCTCCATTGGGAAAATTGGCCATTTAGCCCTACCCTCTGCTTTCTATCTTTTAACCAGTTCCTGATCCACAATAGTACACTGCCTCCTATCCCATGACTCTTTAGTTTTGCCAAAGGTCTCTGATGAGGGGCCTTGTCAAAGGCTTTCTGAAAGTCCAGATACACAATATCAACCGACTCACCTTTGTCCACCTGTTTATTCACTCCTTCAAAAAAAATAACAGATTAGTAAGACAAGATCTTCCTTGTCTAAAGCCATGTTGGCTGTCTCCCATTAGGTTGTGACTATCTACATGCTGAGTAATTTTATTCTTTATGATGGTTTCTACCATTTTTCCCGGTACTGACGTCAGGCTCACCGGTCTGTAGTTTCCCGGATCACCCCTGGAACCCTTTTTAAAAATTGGTGTTACATTGGCGATCCTCCAATCTTCAGGTATTAGAGATGATTTTAATGATAGTTCACAGATTACTGATAGCAGTTCTGCAATCTCATATTTCAGTTCTTTCAACACCCTTGGATGTATACCATCTGGCCCAGGTGATTTGCTACTCTTCAGTTTATCTAATAGTTGTAAGACATCTTCCCGATGTATCGATATTTCCTTCAATTCTTCCGCAACTTTAAATACCACTTCAGTCATGGGTAACATCCCTACATCTTCCTCAGTAAAGACCGAAGCAAAGAATTCATTCAGTCTCTCCGCTATCGCCTTGTCGCCTCTTAGTGCTCCTCTAACCCCTTTATCATCTAATGGACCAACTGACTCTCTCACAGGTTTTTTGCTACAAATGTACTTGAAAAGGTCTTTATTTCGCGTTTTTGCTTCCGCAGCAAGCTTCTTCTCAAATTCTCTCTTTGCCTGCCTTATCAATGCCTTGCATTTGACTTGCCAGTGCTTGTGCTGCTTCCAGGTTTTGTCGTTTGGCTCTTTTTTCCATTTCCTGAAAGATGCTTTTTTGGCAACAGCCTCTCTGACCTCACCTTAAACCATGCTGGCAGTTTTTTGGACTTCCTTCCACTTTTCTTAAAGCGTGGAATACAGCTGGTCTGGGCTTCCAAGATAGTATTTTTCAACAACACCCAAGCTTGATGTACATCTTTAACCTTCGCAACTGCTCCTTTTATTTTTTTCTTAACTGTTTTCCTCATTTTATCATAGTCTCCCTTTCGAAAGTTAAAAGGTAGTACTGTGGATTTCCTTGCTATCCCTCCTCCACTAATTAAATCAAAGGCGATCATGCTATGATCACTATTGCCAAGTGCCCCCAACACCCTTATCTCTTGCACTAGATCTGGTGTTCCACTAAGGACTAGGTCTAATATGGCTTCCCCTCTAGTCGGTTCATGAACCAGCTGCTCCAAGAAGCAGTCATTTATTTCATCTAGGAACCTTATCTCCCTAGCATGTTTTGACGTGACACTGACCCACTCGATACCGGGGTAATTGAAATCACCCATTATTATTACTGTGCTGTAACTTTTGTTAGCTTCCTTGATTTCTTTGAGCATTTCATCATTCATTTGGTCATTCTGGCCAGGTGCTCGATAGTACACCCCCACTGCCATTGCCTTCCCCCTTTTATATGGAATTTCAATCCATATAGATTCTACAGCAGATTTTGTTTCCTGCAGAACTTTAATCCTTTCTGAGTCAATGCCCTCTCTAACATAGAGCACAACCCCTCCACCAATTTGATCAGCTCTATCATTACGATATAGTTTGTACCCAGGTATCACAGTGTCCCACTGGTTGTCCTCCTTCCACCATGTCTCTGATATTCCAATCATATCTAACCTTTCATTTAGTGATATATATTCTAACTCTCCCATCTTATTCTTTAGACTTCTAGCATTTGCATACAAGCATTTTAGAGAATGTATTTTATTCATGTTAATTTGGCTATTGTTAGACATGGGTAAATTGGGATCTTTAAGTTCTGTCTGCTCCATACTTGAGGTCATTTGGGCTACTTTACTCTTTTGTGGAACCTCTCTGCTTTTGGTAGTATCCTTCAAGGATACATTCTTCCGAACCATCCGCTCTTGGGCGACTATCGGCTTTCCCCTAATATCTAGTTTAAAAGCTGCTCTATCTCCTTTTTTAAAGGTTAATGCCAGCAGCCTGGTTCCATCCCGGTTAAGGTGAAGCCCATCCCTTCGGAAGAGCCCCTCCTTTCCCCAGAATGTTCCCCAGTTCCTAACAAATCCAAAACCCTCATCTCTGCACCATTGTCTCATCCACGCATTGAGACTCCGGAGCTCTGCCTGCCTTTTGGGTCCTGCGCGTGGAACAGGAAGCATTCCTTGAAGTTCTGGATTTCAACTTCCTACCTAAAAGCCTAAATTTTGCCTCCAGAACCTCCCTACCACATTTTCCTATGTCATTGGTACCGACATGTACCAAGACAGCAGACTCCTCCCCAGCACTATCTAAGACCTTATGTAGGTGGCGTGTGAGGTCCGCTACCTTCGCACCAGGCAGGCATGTTACCAGGCGATCCTCACGTCCACCAGCCATCCAGCTATCTACATGCCTAATGATCGAATCACCAACTATAACGGCTGTCCTAACCCTTCCCTCATGGGCACATGGCCCTGGAGAAACTTCCTCGGTGCGAGAGGGTTTTACATCACCTGGAGGACAGGTCCTAGTTACAGGATCACTTCCTGCCACACCAGGGTGATGCTCTCCTGTCACGTGACCTCTCTCCTCCATGGCAACAGGGGTGCTGCCAGACTGGAGGTGGGACTTCAGGACTATATCCCTGTAGGTCTCGTCTATGTACCTCTCTGTCCGTCTTATGTTTTCCAAGTCTGCTACTTTAGCCTCTAGAGAAAGGACTTGTTCCCTGAGAGAAAAGAGCTCCTTGCACCTAGTGCACACGTAAGACCTCTCACCAGCTGGGAGAAAATCATACATGTGACACTCAATGCAAAAGACTGGAAAGCCCCCATCCCGCTGCTAGACTGCTGTCTGCATCTTAGTTTTAAGTTTGTGTCTAGATCTTTAAGTTCTTACTTACTAGGGGTTGTTATGGGTATTTATACCAATAAAACTGTACCTAATATGTTTAATATACCTTGTTCACTGAAGCTTAATTAATCTCAGGTCCTTAGTGTATGACTGATTTGGGTAATGAGCTTCACCTGAAAGCACCTCCTTTCTTTTAAGATGTGTAAGTACCTATAAAGCTATGATTATCCCAGGGGTGGGTGGGAAATAACACTTATTAAAAGAGGGCTGCTACACAGTACCCTGTGAAGAGGTGGGTTTTCAACTTGGATTTGAAGAGGGCTAGGGAGGGTGCCTGGCATATAGATACAGGTAGGTTGTTCCAGGCATAGGGTGCTGCAAGGTGAAAGGAGCGAAGTCTGGAATTAGGGGTGCAAGTGAAGGGCCTGAATAGAAGTAGTTTGTTAGAAGAGTGAAGTTCACGAGAGGGGTTGTGAGGAGCGATGAGAGTTGAAAGGTATTGAGGGGCTGCAGAGTGAATGAATTTATAGGTCAGGAGGAGAGGTTTGAATTGGATGCGGAAACGGATAGGGATCCAGTGAAGTGACTTGAGGAGAGGAGTAATGTGGGCATGGCGAGGCTGGCAGAAGATTAGTCGAGTGGCAGCGTGTTGAATAGATTGAAGGGGAAAGAGATGGCACACAGGGAGACCAGCAAGGAGGTTGCAGTAGTCGAGGCGAGAGGTAATTAAGGAGTGGGTGAGCGTTTTAGTAGTGTGTTCAGAAAGGAGGGGCGGATTTTGCTAATGTTGTAGAGAAAGAAGCGGAAGGTCTTAGCTACGAGCTGGATGTGCGTGTGGAGAAGGAGAGAGAGAAGTCAAAGATAACCCCCAGATTGTGGGCCAAGGAAACAGGGAGAATTATAGAGTTATCGACAGACCCCGAGAAAGGAGGGAGAGGAGGGGAGATATTGGGGGGAAAGATAAGGAGTTCAGTTTTGGCCATGTTCAGTTTCAAGCGGCAGTAAGACATCCAGGCAGCAATGTCCGAAAGGCAGGCAGAGATATTGGTCTGGATTGCTGGAGAGATTTCAGGTGTAGAGAAGTAGATTTGGGAGTCATCGGCATAGAGATGGTACTGGAAGCCATGTGCAGAGATAAGCGCACCAAGAGATTGGGTATAGAGAGAGAAGAGGAGCGGACCCAGGACGGATCCCTGAGGTACGCCAACTGGAATCAGGGTAGGAGAAGAGGAGGAGCCACCAGAGCATACACTGAAAGAGCGATGGGAGAGGTACGAGGAGAACCAGGATAGTATCGAGCCCCTAAAACCAAGCGAGGAGAGGGTATCAAGGAGAAGGTTGTGGTCAACAGTGTCAAAGGCAGCAGAGGTCGAGCAGGATGAGGACAGAGTAGAGGCCATTATATTTAGCCAGGAACAAGTCATTGGAGACTTTGCTAAGAGCTGTTTCAGTAGAATGTACGGGATGGAAGCCGGACTATAAAGGAACCATGAGGGCATGGTAGGAGAGGAAGTCAAGACAGCGGCGGTGGACTGCACGTTCAAGTAATTTAGATATGAAGAGAAGGAGGGAAATGGGTCAATAGTTAGAAGGTCAGGTGGGATCGAGTGAGGGTTTCTTAAGAAGAGTTGTGACCACAGCATGTTTGAAGTCTGTGGGGACAGTTGCAGTGGTGAGCGATAGATTGAGAATATGAGAGATGGAAGGGACAATGGTGGGGAAGATGGGGCTTGGGAGGTGGGTGGGGATAGGATCTGAGGAACAGGTGGTGGGTTTGGAAGAAAAGAGAAGGAGTGTGGTTTCCTCTTCAGTGATCACAGGGAAGGAAGAGATGGTGGTGGAGGTATCAGGGATGGGGGGAGAGAATTAGGGAGGAGGGGAGGTAGATGAAGAAGTGGGGAATTGGAGGGTGATCTTGTGGATTTTGTCATGGAAGTAGTCGGCCAGGATTTGGGCAGGAAGGGAGGGCAGGACCATGGGCAGGAGCACTTTGAGGAGAGAACTGAGGGTATTAAAGAGATGGTGAGGATTAGAGGAAAGAGAGTTGGTCAGATGGATGTAGTATTCTTGTTTGGCAAGAGCTTTGGCTGATTGGAAGGAGCCAAGCAAGAATTTGAAGTGTAGAAAGTCTTCGGGGGAGCGGTGTTTGAGCCAAGCACGTTTAGCAGAGTGGGTACAGGTGCGTAGATAGTGGGTGGTGGGTGAGAGCCAGGGCTGGGGTGTGGAACGTCTCACAGGGCGAGAGGTGGGGCAAGAGCATCCAGGGCCAAAGAGATTTCAGTATTATAGGAGGTTACTGCCTCGTCGACGGATTTGGAAGATATAATGGGAGAAAGATGGAGAAATGATGGAGGAGAGAGTCAAGAGGTCAATAGTATGAAGGTTTCTAAATAGTTTGGAGGAGACAGGATGAGGTTGAGGCAGTGGGAGTTGAAGATTAAACCTTAACAGGTGGTGGTCCGATAAGGGGAAGCATTATGATAGTTTGATGGAGAGGCCTTGGAGAAGAGTATCAGGTCAAGGCAGTGGAACAAAGTTGGAGGTCAAACGAGGAGGTAAGGGCGAGGAGTTTTAATGCATGGGGATCGGAGGGGTTATCAACGTGGATGTTAAAATCCCCAAGAATAAGAGGGGGAGGAGGAATCCAGAAAGACGGAAAGCCAGGAGTCAAAGTCGGTAAGGAAGGTAGAAGCAGACTTGTCAGGAGGGCGATAGATAATGGCTACTCAGAGAGGAAATGGTGTGAAGAGGCGAATGGAGTGGATTTCAAATGAGGGAAAGGCAGATTGAGGCAGTAGGAGGGGTTGGAATTGGCAAACGTGAGACAGCAGAAGCCCAACACTACCACCGTGGCCAGTGGAACGAGGTGTATGGGAAAAATGATAGCCCCCGTGACAGAGAGCAGCAGTAGATGCGGTATCATCTGGGGGGATCCAGGTCTCAGTTAGGGCAAGAAGATGTAGAGCATTTGAGATAAAGAGATCATGGGTAAAGACAAGTTTATTAGAGACCGATTGTGAGTTCCACAAGGCACATGAGAAGGGGAGAGTGGAAGGGGAGAGGAGAGGGATATGGATGAGATTAGACAAGTTACGTGAGGATTGCTTTCCAGAGTAGGACAGAGATTGAGGGGGGCTGTTGTGTGAGGATCTCTTTCCAGAGTAAGACAAGGATCTTGAGATTAGACAAGGTACGTGAGGAACTCTTCTTAGAGTGGGATAGGAATTGAGGGGGGCCTGGGTTGGGGTTGATATTACCTGATGAGAGGAGGAGGAGTAATAGGGAGCAGAGTAAGGAGGAGGTAGTACAGTGGAACCGAGGGTGGGGTTGCCTTAGAGAGAGAGGGGATGGTTGGATGAGAGGGAGAATGAGGTGAAGCTCGAGAGCTGATGATAGGTTAGAAGACAGAATGGAGGGTGAAGTGAGGAAGGTAAAGGGGGAATAGGAGGGGAAGGAAGGAGGGTGCTGGTAGGAGGGGAAGCAGTTGTGAAGTATGATGAAAAGAAGGACAATGTGATGTAGGGCCATCGGGAGGAATGGTGAGGCTACGTAGTATCTGAGATTTAATTGCGATGGGATGGTAATGAGGTGGCACTGGGTTCTACGCGCTATGCAATATATGTTAGATTACAAGCAATGTGGTAGAGGTGACTACACTATGCAATATAAATTAAATTACAAGCACGATATGATAATTACAAGCAATGAGTTAGCAGTGAAGTCAATAGGCTGTGCAGCAAAGTTAATTGCAGGCAATGAGGTAGCAAAAATAGTAGCAGATGGTCTTTGCAAGCAATGTGGTAGCAATGGGTAAATTGTTACAAGCAGCAATGATGTCAAGAGTGCAATGAGGTTAAGAGTCAGTGCAGCAAGAGTTATTTAGGCAGTGAGGTGGTAGACCTACAGGCTAAAAAGGGTGAATTGTTGCAGCAGCAAAGGAGTCTACAGGCAGGGTATGGTGTTGCAAGCAGGGTATGGTGTTGCAAGCAGCAGTAGAGTCAATAGGGAGTGCAGCAGGGTTGTTTAGGCAATGAGGTAGGGGTTTCACGCTGGTATGGTCCCAAATGGACGCTGATTGGAGGGCAGGAGGGTTGCAGCCCCCGATTGGGGCTCAGAGGTGGTGCGCTCTTTGTATGTGGGAAGCACTTACTTCTGGGTTATGAGGGTTGCCTCTGGCATTGTGCTGGGGAGCAAGGCTGTTTGGATGGGGTCTTGTGTGCTTCGGATCCGGCTACAGGGCCCATGCCTAAGGGCCATGCCGAAGGGCCCCTTGGCGAGGCCCTCAGGTGCGGGCCCACCAGACACGGGCACGCCTGGAAGCGCTGTTTTTTAAAACCTCACACTGAATGCACACTACCTGTAGCAGACTCTCCAGTCTTCTTACAGTGATATTCCCAACTACAGGTGCAGGTCTAGGTATACCCAGTGGCTTTCCCAGCCCCCTCGGCCCCCCCATATGCCCCCTTCTAAGGTAACAAGGCAAGCTTATTTTAAAGCCAGGTGGCTTGCCGCATTGCTTCCAATACAAGCTTGTTGGCTGTTCACTCCTGGGCCTTTACCTGTTTATTCACACCTTCAAAAAAAATATAGCAGATTAGTGAGACAAGACTTTCCTTGGCTAAATCCATGTTAGCTTTGTCACATTAAACCATGACTAACTACATGTTCAGTAATTTTATTTTTTTATAATGGTTTCTATCATTTTGCCCGGTCTTGATGTCAGGTTCCCCAGTCTTTAGTTTCCTGGATCACCCTTAGAAGCCTTTTTACAACTTGGCATTACACTGGCCACTCTCTAATCTTCAGGTACTACAAATGATTTTATTGATAGTTCACAGATTACTAATAGTAGGTCTGAAATCCCATTATTGAGTTCTTTCAGCATCCTGGGATGTATGCCATCCAATCCAGGTAATTCGTTATTCTTTAGTTTATCAAATTGCTATATTATATCTTCCAGGTTTATCGAGATTTGCTTCAATTCCTCTGATACATCACCTTTAAATATAATATAGGTAACTTTCCTACATCATCTTCACTAAAGACTAAAGCAAAGAATTAATTTGGCCGTGTCCTCCCTTGCTGCCCCTTTTACCCCTCTTTCATCTAATGGTATCATCTTACCGGGGGGGGGGGGGGGGTTGCTACATATGTACTTGAAAAAGTTTTTACTGAGTTTTTCCTTCCATGGAAAGCTTCGTTTCAAATTTTCTCTTTGCCTGCCTAATCAATGTCTTGCATCTCAGTTGCCAGCGCTTATGTTGTTTCCTGTTTTCACCATTTGGCTCTTTTTTTTCCATTTTCTGAAAGATGCTTTTTTGACTAAAACAACCTTTCTGACCATGCCGGCAGTCGTTTCGCCTTCCTTCCACGTAGGGGCGGTTTTATCATTAGGCAAGGTGAGGCACTGCCTCAGGAGGCAGATTTTTTGGAGTGGCAAAAAAGAGCCCAAAAGTCATGTTACCAGTGGCTGCCTCATGCTACCTAAAAAAAAAAAACCTGGGAGATCACAAATTTGCAGCATCTCCCGCATGCTGTGGCTGATGCTGCTGTCGCTTTGACTGTTTTGACAGCAGTGGCAGCAGCAGGCCCCGAAGTTAAGACTGAAGAAAAAAACAAAAGCTCAGGTCGGTGCTTCATTCCACTTCTGTGCACCACCCAGATGGTCCCTCCCCCTCAGACATTGTGTCAAGGGGCGAGACTGGCCGGTCCATATGCAGGAGAAGAATGATGCACAGGCCTGCAGGTATTTTTACATTTTTTCATTCTTGGAGGCCTGCTGCTGCTGACATAGGAGAACTGGCAGCAGATGGCGGCAGGGACTGGAGCTGAATGGGAGATGGAAGACAGCAGAGCTGGACATAGGCACGTGCAGATATGTTGCCCACACATGGCCCTACGCTACTATAAGCCCCGCGTTCTTCCTCCCCCCACCCCTGCTGTCGCTCTATTTACTCAGCAGCCACATCAGCGCAACAGCAGCAATATCAGCAGTGTGAGGCCTCTCTCTCAGCTCCTGGGCAGCAGGTCCGGCCCTACACATGCATTGCTTTACACTACTACAAAGCCTGTACTGCTGCCGACCCCACTTCCACTGTATTTACTCATAGGCAACACTGGCACACAGCACAGAGCATTTCTCCTAACGTCCTGACAGTGGCTCCTTCTGCTCACTGTCGCTGGGGAGAAAGAGGCAGTGACAGCAAAGGGACAGAGGCAATGCTGCAGAGGCATGAATGTCCACAGCCCGGGTTCCAACAGCCCTGGGAGAGGAAGAGGAGGAGCCAGCGCTGATGGGGAGAGGCTGAGTGGGCCACGCCAGAAGTGCAGAGGAGCTATGCAGTTGGCTTGAGCATCAGCTAAGCCCTGGAAAGATATCCCCTGGACATCATGATCAGCGTGAAGGGAATGAGGCACAGCAGGGTGATTGGGTTATGGAGACATGTAGCTCCATTAGCTGGGGAAGAGAAAAGATACTAGACATACAGGACACAGGGGAGATATGGAGAAAGAGGGAAGATACTGAACACTGTGGGAGGTCATAGGGATGGAAGGGGGATGCTGGATGAAGGGGAATAAAGAGATGGAGGTTTGACATGAAATGGGAATGGAGAAGAGAATAATGCTAGATATGGGGGAGGTGGGAATAGGGATCTGGAGGGGACTTGTTAGACATGGGGAAGGGTGAGGGAGGGGGAAAAGCTGGACATAATTTTGGTGGCTATTCTCTGTACCTTTTCTAATTCCGCTATATCCTTTTTAAGATATAGTGACCAGAATTGTACACAATATTCAAGGTGCGGTCGCACCATGGAATGATACAAAGACATTATAATATCCTTTGTTTTATTCTCCATTCCTTTCCTTATTCTATTAGCATTCTATTTGCTTTCTTGGCTGCCACTGCACACTGGGCTTATCAGTGCGTTGTATCTAATTTGCCAGTGCTTATGTTATTTCCTGTTTTTGTAATTTGACTCCTCTTTCCATTTCCTGAAATATGCTTTTTTGGCTACAACAGCTTCCCTGAGTTCACCTTCAAATCATGTCGACAGTTTTTTGGCCTTCCTTCCACTTTTCTTAAAGCGTGGAATACATCTGCTCTGGGCTTCCAAGATAGTATTTTTAAACAATGCCCATGATTGATGTAAATCTTTAAACTTAGGAGCTGCTCCTTTTAGTTTTTTCCAAACTATTTTCCTCATTTTATCATAGTCTGCCTTTTGAAAGTTAAATGGTAGTACTGTGGATTTCCTTGACATCCCTTCCTCTATTTATTATTCAGCACTTTGGCTGACTGGTTATTTAGATCTCCCCACTGTATCGCCTGTCATCAGCAGTTACTCTGTTTCTCTCTCAATCATTTCATTATCTCAGAGTCATCCTCAACACTCATCTCTCTTTTTATGACCATATTGGTATGGTGGTGAAAAGGTGTTTTTGCATTCTTTGTCAAATTTATTTGATCTGCTCTTATCTTTCCGATTCCTTTTTACTTACATTATTTCTCACTGGTGATCTCTAAAATTGATTACTGCAATGTCATTTATGCAGGTATATCTCAAGTTCAACTTAAACATCTACAGTCTATACAGAATACAACTATCCATATGGTTTATCATCCTACTAAGTTTGATCATGTGTCCCCTCTTTTCATACATTCTCACTAGCTGCCTGTTGCTTATTGCTTTCAGTACGAACTTCTCATTCTCACACATAAAATTCTTCACTCGAATTCCTGAATATCTATCTACCTCTCTTATTTTGTAAGCACCTCTCAGACTGTTACGTAACATTCATGGTCAACATTTGCATCTCCCTTCTCCATCTCAGGCACGTCTGGAAATCACCAGACATTCTGCTTTTTATTTCCTGGCACCTCATCTGTGGAATTCACTACTGGCTGATATTCATCTGGAATTATCCCATCAAGGTTTATAAATGCCTTGAAGTCACATCTGTTTAGACTAGCATTTCAGCTGTCAGACTAGTGTCCTGTCTTCCCAGTGACAGATTGTGGTTCTGTTTACTCCCTCCCTCTCTTTATCCACTATCTTTACTTTTCTTGATTTTAATGGAGTTCTTTTTTGTTTTTCTTAATTTATGATTTGTATTTTATTGTGAACCGCCATGGTATATTGAAGGGTGGTATATCAAATTTTAATAAACCATAAACATGATCATGCTATTATCACTATTGTCGAGTGGCTCCAACATCCTTATCCCATGCACCAGATCCTGTGTTCCACTAAGGACTAGGTTCAAATTAACTTCTCCTCTTGTAAGTTTAGGAACCAGTTGCTTCAAGAAGCAGTCATTTATTTCTTCTAGAAGCTTTATCTCCTTAGCATGTCCTGCTGTGATATTGACCCAGTTGATATTGGGGTAATTGAAATCATCATGACTGTGTTGTAACTTTTGTTAGCTTCCCTGATTTCTTTTCCATTTGGCCAGGTGGTCAGTAGTACACCCTCACTGCCATCGCCTTCCCCTTCTCACATGGAAATTCTATCCATAGAGATTCTACAGTATATTTTATTCTCTGCAAAATTTTAATCCCGTATGACTCAATGTCCTCTCTAACAGAGGATGCAACCCCTCCACCAATTTGATCTACTCTATCATTGCGAATAGTTTGTAACCTGTTATCCCAGTGTTCCATTGGTTGTCCTCCTTCCACCACATCTCTGAGATGCCAATCATAGCTAACCTTCATTTAGTGCTATATATTCTAGCTCTCCCATCTTATTTTTTAGACTTCTAGCATTTGCATACAGGTATTTTAGAGGCTGTATTTTATTCATATTAATCTGATTATCAGTTGACAGGGGTAATTTGGAATCTTTCAGCTCTGTTGGCTCAATATTTGAGGGCATCTGGGCTACTTTTATCTTTACTGGAACCTCTCTGTTGGAATGACCTAACTTCCCTCTTTTGCTAGTATCCTTCAAGGATTCATCCTTCCAAACCATGCACTCTTGGACAACTGTCAGCTTTTCCCTATTATCTAGCTTAAAAGCTGCTCTCTCTCCTTTTTAAGCTTATTTATTTAGCCAGCCAGCCGCCTGCTTGCATCCCTGTTAAGGTGGAGCACATCCTTTTGGAAAAGC
Organism: Ichthyophis bannanicus; assembly: GCA_033557465.1. Taxonomy (NCBI): domain Eukaryota; kingdom Metazoa; phylum Chordata; class Amphibia; order Gymnophiona; family Ichthyophiidae; genus Ichthyophis; species Ichthyophis bannanicus. The sequence goes on along the minus strand of CM066043.1, from coordinate 233,687,069 downwards.
CCCTCCCTTCAGCAGAATGTTGTCCAGTTTCTAACAAATCCAAAACCCTCTTCCTTGCGCCCTCATCTCATCAATGCATTGAGACTCCAGACAGGGGCAGATCAAGGCAATCTGCTGCCTGTGAGGAGGGATGAGATGGCACACACACACACACCCCCCCCCAAGCAGGGGGGGGGGAGCTTTCTCAAAACTGCAGTCAGGGACTGAACCAAATCAAAAAGTGAATTAGATAATGTGGAGCGAATGCAAGATGTTCACACACCAAGGAAGTAAAAGAGAGAGCGAGAACCACAGCAGTTTATAATTTTAAATTCTAATTCATTTGTATTTTGTTATAAACTGCGTTATGGTGCTTGCTTTTTCTTTTTGAACATATATTTTGCATTCACAGAACCCCCTCCTCAACAATGGGTGCAGAGCAGAGGTAGGACATTCACCCACAGAACTCAATATGTTAAAAAAATAAAATCTGATTCTGGTCATCTCACCAACCACAAACATTCTCCAGTATCAGGCATATTGGGAACCAGGGGCGGCCCAAGGGGGGTGCGGGGCCATGTGCGGAGACTCGGTGCGGGGCCTCATTTGCATAAGTGGTCTTATTTGCATAAATATTTGCATAATGTTACCATTCACTAACTTTTAGTAAACATGTCTCTTAATGAGTGTATGGATAAAGAAAGACTAAAAGATTTCTACATTACTATAATCCAGTGCCAACCGCCAGGCACATTAGGAACTACTACAAACGCTGCCCATTTAGAACCCATAGCAAACCCGCCGTATCCTGACAGCATTACCAGGACTCACAAAGCACCAGACCCTACCTATCAAAAGGAAACACTGCAAATATTAAACCAGTACATTTCAGAGAATACTGGGGAAAGAGAACAAGTGGCAATGTCAAATAGGAATTACATAAACAGAATACCTCAGCTCAGTTACACATGCAGAGCATAGACCATCACCAAACAAGGAATCGCAATTTAGAAACAGGAAGGCAATAATTAAACTGGGAACCCCAAAAGCCAAACTTGGAATGTACAACAACACTGTAGAAATAAAACTATAAATCTATTTCCTCTTGTACCAAACAAAGCGCAGACGTTAATGATGCACATTTCCCAGAGCTTTCATATTCCAGTTAATAAATTCAAAATAAAGAGATATCTTTCTACCTTTTGTGCATTTTTTTTTCAGTTGCAATTGCTCCAGCCACTTTCTTCTGGTTTCTTCGTGTTTTCTGCTAACTCTCCATCGTCTGCTGTCCATTTGTTCTTTCTTCTCTCTTCTAGTTTTCTTTCCATCCTCTCTCTCTACATCTGCTTTAACATACTAATCTTTCTCCTTTTGCTCTTTCCTCATTTCATCCACACAAATTTTACCCCTCCATCCTCAATCCCCACTTACTCTCCCAATACCCGGCCAATTGTAGATTTTTCATCCCTCCCACACAAAATATTTTTCCCCTCTCCATTTTACTCTCCCAGCCCCATCCCATTCTAATCCTCCCCCAACATCAGCTCCCTTCTAGTTCCAGTCTCACCCAGCATCCATTCCCTTCTAGTCCCTGCATCAGCCCATTTCCAGTCCTAGCCCCCCATCAACCCATTTCCAGTCCTAGCTCCCCCATCCATTTTCAGTCTGAGTCCCTTCATCAGCTCATTTCCAATCCTAGCCCCCCATCAGCCCAGGTCTAGTCATTTCCTAGCCCCACCAGCAGCCCATGGCAAAGCCTAGCTCCCCTCCACTCAGCCCAATTCCAGTCCAAGCCCCCCCATGAGCCTACTTCCTGTTCTAGCCCCTCCATGAGTCCATTTCAATTCAAGCCCCCACCACAGCCCATTTCCAATCTTAGCTCCCCCCCAACAGCCCATTTCCAGTCCTATCCTAGCTGCTCCATCAGCCCATTTTCAGTCCTAGCTCCCTTCCCTCACAGCCCATTTCCATTCCAAGCTCCCTCCCCATCAGCTATTTGCAGTTCAAGCCTCCCCGTCCACTCAGTCCATTTCCAGTCATAGCAATCCCCCAACCCAGTACCAGTCCTAGCCTCCCATCAACCCATTTTCAGTTTAAGCCCCCCCTATAACCCATTACCAGTCCTAACCCCCCCATCAGCCCACTTCCAGTCTTAACCCCATCAGCCCATTTCCAGTCAGCCCCCCATAGCCCATTGCCAGTCCTAACCCCCCCATCAGCCCACTTCCAGTCTTAACCCCATCAGCCCATTTCCAGTCAGCCCCCCATATCCCATTTCCAGTCCTAACCCCCCCATCAGCCCACAGCCCATTACCAGTCCTAACCACATCAGCCCACCTCAAGTCCTAACCCCTCCCCATCAGCCCATTTCCTGTCCTAGCGCCCCCATAGCCCATTAGCAGTCCTAACCCCCCCATAGCCCATTAGCAATCCTAACCCCCCATCACCCTATTTCCAGACAGCCCCCATCAGCCCACAGCCCATTACCAGTCTTAACCACCCCCCCCCAGCCCATTTCCAGTCCTAACCCCCATCACCCCATTTCCAGTCAGCCTCCATCAACCTCCAGCCCATTACCAGTCTTAACCCCCCTAGCCCATTTCCAGTCCTAACCCCCCCCCAGCCCATCTCCAGTCCTAACCCCCCCCCCCACCCCATTTCAATTGAGCCTCAATAAGACCCAGCCCATTATCAGTCCTTACCCCCCCTAGCCCATTTCCAGTCCTAACCCCCCCCCCCACCCAGCACATTTCCAGTCCTAACCCCCCCTAGCACATTTCCAGTCCTAACCCCCCCCCCCAGCACATTTCCAGTCCTAACCCCCCCCCCCCCCGCACATTTCCAATCTTAACCCCCCCCCAGCACATTTCCAGTCCTAACCCCCCCCCCCAGCACATTTCCAGTCCCAACCCCCCCAGCCCATTTCCAGTCAGCCCCCCATAGCCCATTCACCGTCCTAACCCCCCCATCAGCCCACTTCCAGTCAGCCCCCCATAGCCCATTCCCAGTCCTAACCCCCCATCAGCCCACAGCCCATTACCAGTCCTAACCCCATCAGCCCACCTCAAGTCCTAACCCCTCCCCCTCAGCCCATTTCCTGTCCTAGCGCCCCCATAGCCCATTAGCAGTCCTAACCCCCCATAGCCCATTAGCAATCCTAACCCCCATCACCCTATTTCCAGACAGCCCCCATCAGCCCCAGCCCATTACCAGTCTTAACCCCCCCTAGCCCATTTCCAGTCCTAACCCCTCCCCCCAGCCCATTTCCAGTCCTAACCCCCCCCACCCCATTTCCAGTCAGCCTCCATCAGCCCCAACCCATTAGCAGACTTAACCCCTCTACCCCATTTCCAGTCCTAACCCCCCCCCCCACCCAGCACATTTCCAGTCCTAACCCCCCCTAGCACATTTCCAGTCCTAACCCCCCCCCCAGCACATTTCCAGTCCTAACCCCCCAAGCACATTTCCAGTCCTAACCCCCCCAGCACATTTCCATTCCTAACCCCCCCCCCCCCCCGCACATTTCCAGTCCTAATCCCCCCCAGCACATTTCCAGTCCTAACCCCCCATCACCCCATTTCCAGACAGCCTCCATCAGCCCCCCAGCCCATTACCAGTCTTAACCCCCCCCTCCCTCCCTCCCTCCCTCCCTTCCCTTCCCTTCCCTTCCCTTCTGGCAAATTAAAAAAAAGAAAAACCTGGCTCTAGCTGCTGCCGCTGCCGCGTCCATCGCAGCAGCGGCAGAATGGAGTGTCCCGCGGGGCCCCCTCTCCTCGTTGAGCCCTCTGCAAGGGCTTTCAGATTCGCGAAGGGAGAGTGCTCCCTCGCGTCTCTGTAAAGCCCGCAGGGGCTAATGGGAAATTTCCCATCTGCCCCTGCGGGCTTTACAGAGACGCGAGGGAGCACTCTCCCTTCGCGAATCTGAAAGCCCTTGCAGAGGGCTCAACAGAGACGCGAGGGAGCACTCTCCCTTCGCGAATCTGAAAGCCCTTGCAGAGGGCTCAACGAGGAGAGGGGGCCCCGCGGGACACTCCATTCTGCCGCTGCTGCGACGGACGCGGCAGCGGCAGCAGCCAGAGACAGGTTTTTTTTTTAAATGTAATTTAAAAAAAAAAAAAAGCAGAATGTTCTTTGCGCGGGGCCCCCTGAAACGCGGGGCCCTGTGCAAAAAACATTCTTGCTCAATGGACGGGCCGGCCCTGTTGGGAACTAATATAAAACCCTACTAAAGTCACTAAGATCTGCAAGGCAAAATCTACCATACCATACCATACCAGCATACACTTCCAAAACTCATACAATAAGAGGCCTACCAAGAAAAAAGCAGCACTATAAACACTGCAATGGGCCCCAAAACATTCATACACCTACAGTATTTGAAAAGCTGAACAAGTCAAATTACTACAGTACAGATCCCTATCTACAAACTCCATGTTAACAGAACACCTGGCCTTGGTCATACACTCCGAACACAAACCCTCACCAAGGACAGAATAAGTGACCACAACCTAAAGCAAAAATAAAAATATGTAGAAAAAAATTAAAATGAAACCCCAAGAATCCAGACTCCGCATGCGGTGCCACAACAGAAAAGAGATGCAGTTCCCCATACTGTGTGACAGGTTCCACAAGGCTTGTACTGGGTCAAGCATTGATATCCTGGGTCTCTTCTTAAGAACGGTTTATGGACCTTTCCTCCAGGAACTTGTCCAAACCTTTTTTAAACCCAGCTACACTAACAGCCTTTACTACATCCTCTGGTAACAAATTCCAGAGTTTGATTACACGTTGAGTGAAAAAATATTTTCTTTTATTAGTCTTAAATAGTTTACCCTGTAGCTTCATTGCATGTCCCCTAGTCTTTCTATATTCTGATAGCGTAAACAATCGATCTACGTTTAACCGTTCCACTCCGTTCATTAATTTATAGACTTCTATCATATCTCCCCTCAGCCGTCTCTTTTCCAGGTTAAACAGCCCTAACCTTTTTAGCCTTTCTTCATAGGAGTATCCTTCCATCCCCTTTAGCATTTTGGTGGCTCTTCTCTGAACCTTTTCTAATAACGCTATATCCTTTTTAAGATACGGCGACCAGAATTGCACACAATATTCAAGGTGCGGTCTCACCATGCAACGATATAGAGGCATTATAATATCTTTTGTTTTATTTTCCATTCCTTTCCTTATGATACCTAGCATTCTATTTGCTCTCTTGGCTGCCGCTGCACACTGGGCCTGGGTGGTGGTTCCTAATGTGGAACCTTGCATCGTGTAATCATAGTTTGGGTTGTTCTTCCCTAGGTGCATAACTTTGCACTTGTCCACATTAAATTTCATCTGCCATTTTGATGCCCAGTCTTCCAATTTATCGAGATGACATTTTATAAAGACAGGTAGGCACTTGCATGTCTTTATAAAATACTAGTGAATGTGCCATAATGCAGGCCTACATTGCAGGTGTGGACATCTCTATCAGCCCTAGAACCAGTCTAAATGCCCAAGCCTATACATGTCACATATGCACATAAATTACAGTAATTATTATCTATGGTCACGCTAGCACATTCCGTCCATGCTCCGCCCATGTTTGCACATTCATCAGCAATGTGTATGCCTTGATACCAAAGCACATACTTTTGTGCTGGTCAATATTTTATTAGAGGTCTTTATATGCTTGTGTGGCCATATACACATGGGGATGGCTTTATGAAATTACCTTCAATATACCAGAAATCACTGACTGGAATCCTTCATAGGGCCCTTTGCACAGATCAGCTCATAACTGGTCTTCAGTAGGCACATAGATTGATTGATATGCTGCATCCCAGACTCCTTTACAAATTGTATCATCTCGCTGTAGCATAGCTGCCAACTTACCCAGTTCTGGTAGGGACATTTTAGGCCGGTCCTGCATTTCTGACAATCATATCCTGATGCATTATGAAATCTGCAGATACAGGGACTACAAATATCACACTGCTTTGGGATATAAATTCAAAGCAGGACTGGCCTAAAATGTTCAATTGGAATCGGGTAAGTTGACAGTTGTGCTTTAGTATCAAGGACGTGTCCATTTGTAGGATCCTGCTTGTCTCACCCTAATTTCTCTAGGTGTGCAGAAATACAAATGGAAAGTAAGATAGTGGATTTCCTTGCTGCCCTCCATTTATTAAATCAAATGTAATCACATTATGATCACTATTATCAAGTGACCCTGACATCATTACCGCTTACACCAGATCCTGCATTCCACTAACCACCAAGTCTAAAGTAGCTTTCCCTCATGTCAGTTCTTGAACCAGCTGCTCCATGAAGCAGTCATTTATTTCATCTAGAAACTTTATCTCCCTAGCATGTCCTGATGGGACATTGACTCAGCCAATACCAGGGTAATTGAAATCTCCCATTATTACTGTGTTGTAAACTTTGCTAGCTCCCCTAATTTCTGTTATCATTTCATCATCTGTCTGTTCATTCTGACCAGGCAGATGGTAATACTGCTGTTCCCTTCCTCTTTTTACATGGAATTTCTTCTTTTTTTTTTTTTTTAACTTTTATTTTCATTTTACAACAAGCAAAAAGAAACAACACACCAAAGGAAACAAATACAAGCATACAATAAGGAAAAGCAACCCCAATTACCCCCCACCCCTATGCTTCTTCTCTAAGCTGATAAGTATCATCATATAAGCGCTTACAAACAGCAGTAATTGTACATCAAAACAAACAGAAATAGTATCTGCGATACAGAATGATCATGTGACAGAGATTAACACAGATTTAAACAGTCAAATGAGAGCATTTAGCAGTTTGAACATAGTCGTTGAGCATCTTCCATTTAGACAAGTGGTGGGGGGTCTGAGCGGAAGAGGCTGACATACGAGGTATTTGCTCATATTTACTGTAGAGACAGACATGATTCCACCATTCATTGGGACTCAGATGGGAGCTATTTTTCCAGTATTTCGTAATTAGGGAAATAGCTATGCCCAGCATAAAGTCTAAAAGGAAGTAAGCCGATTTGGGAAGAGAGGGGATCCCCGCAGCTGAGCGGAGTCCCACTATCGTCCAAGAGAGGGGCTCCTGAAAGTGCAAAATAGATTGAATACGACCCCAGACCCGACTCCAGTAATACTGTAATGCGGGGCATTCATACATAACATGAGTTAGTGAACCAATGGCCGCATGGCATGTCCAGCATCTATTGCTCTGGGTGGCGTTCCATTTGGCTAACCTGTCAGGAGTATAGAAACAGCGGTGGGCTAGAAAGAAAAGTGTCTGAGTGAGTGAGGCGGATCGAGAGACCCGTGTCACCTTGCTCCAGACTAGGCTCCATTGCTCCGGGGTCAAAGTTACATGCATTTCCCGCTCCCAGGATTTCTGTGCTGTAGGAGTGCCTCTATTTACAGTATTACATAAAGTTTTGTAAAAGTTAGATGCCACACCCGATGAGCTCCCGATAGATCGGATTATCTCCGACAATCCTTGGGTATGGGTTTCCGATGGCGGGAGCACCTTAGCACTCCGAAGACAATGCTGAAGTTGCACCAACTGAAAGTAGTGTTTCGCTGGGAGACCAAATTCAATTTGTAATTCGCTAAAAGTTTTCCAGCGACCATCATAGAACAGTTGGTTAGGGATCCAAATGCCCCTAGTGTACCAGGGGCTCCACGCCACCGGTTTATTTTGTATTTGAAATCGAGCATTGTGCCAAAGCGGGAGTCTATCTAGCGGACAAAGTCGGGGGTCTAGAGATTGCTCAAGGGTATTAAAGGCACCTAAAGTGTCTAAGAGCATTGGTGGATAGTGGGAGTCTGATGGGAGAGTCATACCAGGGAGATAAGTAAGAGGAATTGGTTTGCAAAGGTCCTCCTCTATATCTAGCCACACAGGTCTACTCGGTGTGAGGTCTTCCAGCCAACGAGCGCCTTGTTTGAGAAGAAAAGAATGGTGGTATTTCAGGAAATCAGGGAATCTGACACCACCATTTTCTTTATCTGCTTGTAACTTATGTTTCGCTATCCTAGGTGTCTTGTTTTGCCATAAGTATCTAGTCAGAAGACCCTCTAAATCTTTATATGTACGTCGAGGTAGGAGACATGGCAGCATTTCTAAAATGTAGTTCACTTTGGGAACAATCATCATTTTAATGGTTTCTAGGCGGCCCCACCAAGTAAGTGTTAAAGGAGTCCAGCGTTGAGTAAGCACCCGGACCTTAGAGGTTAAGTCTTTAGCATTAAAGGTGATGGTGTCTTCCAAAGGAGAGCAGTAGTGCACCCCAAGGTATTTGACCATGCGAGGTTGCCATAAAAAGGGAAAGGATTGCATATCTGCCTGATGGATCAGAGGATTTAGTGGAAAGGCTACCGATTTGGTCCAATTTATCTTATAGCCCGAGAGTTGTGAATATTTACCAATTTGCTCTAGGACAGCCGGCACTGAGTCTAGGGAGACAAAGAGCATAAGGTCATCAGCATATGCTGAAATTTTGATTTCCCTATGAGAGAAGGGGACTCCATGAATATCCTTGGATTGCCGGATTAGTAAAGCTAAGGGTTCGAGTGCGAGATCGAAAAGAAGTGGAGACAGTGGGCAACCCTGGCGAGTACCGCGTTGCAGGGGAAAGGGCTGAGACTTTAAAGCATTAGCACAGATACTAGCTGTAGGCTGTGCATACATGATTCGGAGACAACGGAGAAAGCCTTCTCCGAATCCGTACCAGCGGAGAGTTGCAAACAAGAAGGGCCATTCTAAGCGGTCGAAGGCCTTCTCAGCATCAAGTGAGAGGCCAATCAATGGTCGATCAAGATTAACTGCGGCAGTCAGTACATGACATAGAGTCCTAGCATTATCAGCAGTTGATCTACCGGGAATGAAACCGCATTGATCTGGGTGTATTAAAGTAGACATCTTGTCGGAGAGCCGGGTGGAGAGAATAGTGGCAAATATTTTATAGTCTGCGTTTAGTAGGGAAATTGGACGATAATTAGCCGTTAGTTGCGGATCTCTCCCCTCTTTCTCAAAAACTACTACATTTGCCATTGAGAAGGATCCAGAAGGAGATCCCTCCTCGGCCAGAGCAGAAAAATAAAGTTTCAAAAACGGAGCTAAGTCAGCGTTAAAAGTTTTGTAGAATTCAGCTGGGAGACCGTCCGGGCCTGCAGCTCGACCTGTGGCACATCTCTTGAGTGCAGATTGAATTTCTGATAAAGTGAATGGTTTGTCCATGGCCTCTCTATCTTCGTCAGATAGGGTCGGCCGTTGTACCCCTGATAGTAGTCGTTCAAATGCTTCTGGCTCGAAGTCACATTCAGATTGATAAAGCCGAGTATAAAAATCACGAAAGAGTTCTAATATTTCTGTATCTTTAGTGACCAAGCTCCCCCCCGACGGATTGCGGAGAGCGGTAACGCGCTTGGCTTCTTTTTGACCTTTCAGAGCATTGGCTAACAATTTGCCAGCACGGTTATTTTCCCGATAGTACATCCCTTGTTGTGATTCAATATTTTTAGCAGCAGCGGTATATAAAAGCTGATTGTATTGAAAACGAAGGCGTTGTAAGCGAAGTAAAATACATGGGTCAGTACGGGACGTGAGGAGACGCTCTCCAGCTTGTATCTGTTGTTCTAGAATCAGTAAATGTTGCTTTCTTTGTTTCCCCTGTCGAATTTGATAGCTAGTTATAGTTGCACGGATGGACGCCTTGAAACCCTCCCACCAAGCCCAGCTCGCAGTGTCATGGGGTGAATTAAAATGAAAGTAGTCTTGGATAGCGGCCTTTATGTCAACCTGAAAATCTTTTTGGTCTAGTAGGGATCTATCAAAAAACCAAGCACGGGGATGTTCACCTTGCGTAGTAACATGTAATGAGAAAGATATGGCAGCATGATCTGAGATATGGAGAGGATGAATCCTAGCCATGTCCACTTGGGATATCAGTGTTTTGGAGATAAGAAAAAAATCTATTCTAGATTGTGAGTGATGGGGGGCTGAGAAAAAGGTGAACTCTAAGTCGGAGGGGTGAAGCAGCCTCCATATATCTACTAACGCAAGATCTTTCATCAGAGCTGTAAGGGTATCAAGACTCTTGGGTGGACCACTCGTTCTAGGCGGCAGTCTATCTATCAAAGGATCAAGTACTTGGTTGAAATCGCCGCCAAGTATCAATGGAGTATTGGCAGAGGCCTGTGCCAACTGCGCAATACTTGCATAGTAAGCAGGGTTATCCACATTCGGAGCATAAATACAAATACACGTGAATTCACTATCTCCAACCTTAAGGTGTGCACGGGCCCATCTACCCTCCTTATCAGAACTAGTATCCATTACAGTAGCTTGCAAAGACTTCTTAACCAAGATGGCTACCCCACACCGTTTGGAAACGGCGGGAGAGTAGGCAGCCACCATGTAAGGCTTAGCATTAAGTTTCAGTGTTTCAACGGAGTTTAAATGCGTTTCCTGAAGAAACACTAAATCAGCATGCTCATGATTAAGATAGCTAAGGATTTTCTTTCTTTTGATTGGACTATTGATGCCTTTTACGTTCAGTGATAAGATCTTACATAAGGCCATTCAGAAGGGTTAAAAATTCTGAGAAAGAACATGATAACGCACATAATTGCACAATGTCCCTCATATTAACTGTATATGGCTGTACACATGACATGATAGAAAATAAGCTAATGAAAAACAATGAAGCGCCCCATATAAAAAAATAAGCACCGAAGTGCATTAGAGAAGAAGCAGAACCCCAGAAATTACTGGCGACCATATGTCTGCGGGGAGAAACCCCAGAGAAGGCCTAAATTGAAACATATAACCTGTATAGCTGTGCGTGCTCCGAATCCAACCGAGGTGCACATCATGGAGGGAAAGGAGACCAAGAAAGTTATATAGAAAGAAAGAAAAGTCCAGGCAGTCTCTGTTCCATGCTGTGATCACCGCGTCGGGCCATTCAAAATGGCGGGCAGATCCGGCGGATTACAGATCCAAGTTGTTGGATTAGCGCATCTGGTCTGCTTCTTTGGAATCTAAAAATGTTGCTAGCAGATCAGGATCTTCGAAGGTTCTAGTTTGGTTATGGAGAGTCACTCTGAGCTTCGCTGGATACAATAGGCCAAAGCGAGCCTGTAGCTGTTGAAGTCTAGGTCGAAAAGCAAGGAGTCTCTTCCGACGGTCAACTGTGGGCTTTGCCAAGTCAGGGAAGAAAGAGACTTTATGACTTTCAAACTCCAGATGATGATTCGCCCGGGCAGCGTTTAGAAGTTGCTCAACTTGCTGATATCTCAGTAAGCGAAAGATGATAGGCCGGGGGGTCGTCCGATTGAGCGCCATGTTGGTAGGAACACGATGTGCTCGGTCAATTTCCAGATCTCTGTGAAAAGTGATCTTCAGCAAGGAGGGAAGAGTTTTGACCAGGAATTCTCTTATATCTCCTGCTTCCGCCCCCTTCGGTACTCCAATGAGCCTTACATTGTTGCGACGGGCTCGATTATTGCTATCCTCTAACTCTTTTTGAAGATTCTGTATCTGACGCTCAGCCTTGTCCAGTTTCACCAAGCGCACCGCGTGCGAGTCGAGGACCCCCGCCATGTTGTCCTGCCGTAGTGAAAGACCTTCAAGCCGGTCCTGAAGCATACCGAAATCTTCTCGCATGGCTCGGAGCGCTTCTCCGTTGGACTGTACCAGTTCCTTCACACCGCGTATTTCCTCCAAGATCTCCTGTTGCATTTCGGGGTTTTCCCGAAGTGGAACCATCTTTTGTGGGGAAGACAACTCTGTTTTGGAGCGTTTTCCGTGTGAAGAAGAGGGAGACCCGAAGTCTAAGCGCGCTGGTTTGTGGGCCGCCATCCCCCCCGAGGCACCCCGGTAAGTTCGGAGCAAAATATTAAGTTTATGTAGGTATTAAGTCAGGATTCTGAGTAGGCCTCTCGGGAGCTTCAGCGCGAAGCGTCTAACCCGCTGGACATCAGGCTCCGCCCCCTTTACATGGAATTTCTATCCATAGAGATTCTACAGTGAATTTTGTTTCCTACAAAATGACACAATGCACTCTTTAGCATATAACACAGCCTGTCCACCAATTTGATCTGCGATAATTAGCCTCTTCCAGACCCTCCAGATAATGTTTCCTGCCCCTACCCTTCCTTTCTTTCTTCTGACTGGCTATCAGGAGTGTCCTGAATTACCGCTCCCAACTGTTCTCTGTCCTCTCTCCCTTTTGGATTTAGCTCATGCCTTTTTTACCGGTAGTTCGAGGAAAGTTACAGTCAGGTACAATAGGTATTTTCCTATCTTCAGAGAGCTTACTATTTAACGGGCTGATGCAGAAAAACTAAAGTGATCTTTGTGCGCAGATAACGCAACTTATACGCACAAGTTCCAACACGCCAAATACAGAAAAGAGATTGACGTGCGCATAAATAGCAAAGGAAAAGTATGCAAACACAGTAATGCCAAGCATATTTAAATAATGTGCAAATAAGCTGCACATATTAAAATGGAATGCTAATAAGGTCTGCACCCAATGCAGAGAAATGCATAAAGGATTGCATAACCAGCAGGAGCGGCAATAACCCTACGTCTGGTCTGAGGTGGCTTAAACGTCTTGCGTGAGTAGGGAAAGACTGTTTCAGGGTATGAACAGTTGCCTTCAGCATGAAACATTTCCTTTAGTAGAGGTGGGGATTCTAGAGATCAAGATAGCAAGAAGAGAGAGCCTCCAGCCTTCCCCTGAGGCGCCACTTTCTAAAAGAAGGGAAAACAGTGCATAGATTGCTCCGACTGCTGTCCTGGCATGGCTTCAAAATGACCCCCGGATGGTTGTGCAAAGCAGCGTCTGCTTCCTCCTAGCAGTATCCTATCACAGTGTCCACTGGGGCTTCCACAAGCATAAGCTTGCTCAAAGCGGTGCTCTCAGGAGCGCCAGGCAGGAGTTTAGCCCTGGAGAACAACAGAATCTGCAAGACTCAACAGCACTTCAGAGGCTGAAAAATGCTTGTAACAAATCTCAGGTCCTGCAAAGAGGAGGGGGTCTAGCACTCGCTTCCAACTGCTCTGCGTATAATGTGAGCATTGGACATGTAAGCACATGCATATGCATCCACTTGTAGCGCGTCTGTTTGCGCATGCATTGGCTCCCATCCTTTCAACTTTACATCAATGTTTTGCGCAGAGCTCTTTTCCATACATACCCCTTTATGCATGCTGGTGCTGAAGTCACGTGCTATCAACATGCTACCTAAATGCAGACCTAGCTAATTGTGTGCAACTTCAGCACTGGCTTTCTGCATCAGCCTGTAAGTTTGTACATGCAGCAAAGGAGGGTTTTAAGCGACTTGCCCAAGATCACAAGGAGCAGCAGTGGGCTTCATATCTAGCTTCCCTGATTATCAGCCCACTCCTCTAACCATTAGGCCACGCCTCTACTCCGTAAAGTGGTACTGCTTCTTTTCGCTCCTTGGCGTTCTCCTCTGAGATTTTCTTTACGCCACCTTCTGGCTAGCTCCTCCACCTCTCTGAACTGCTTCTAACTGCAGAATCTCAGCTCTGTCACACTGGTTCAGGTGATACACAATAATACCAGGTTACAGAGAGGTCTGCAGTTAGCTTTCCTCAGCCAAGACGGCTACCCCTGAGAGGACTGAGCCAGAGAAATGATTACAGATGGGCAAAACATCCAGGTTTCCATGATGAAGGTCCATGAACTTTCACCTTCAAAGCTCCGACCCTTCTTCATGAGTAACAGAAAGTGAGATGGGAGCAGGTTCCAAACAGGTTGGAAGCCCATGGGATAGAAACAGCTAGGCAGAAAATAGCACACTGAAACCACGCTCATCACTGTTTGATCCCAGTGTAGAAGTGGCAAAAAAACAACCACAGGAGAAAACATATCAAGAAATCTAACATTAATCATTTCCCATAGATGTGTCAGTGCTCTGCATTGTACTTAATGGCTCTGTTCGCAGGCAGCAACAGTTTTAGCCCAGCTGAAAAACAAGCCAAGGCATCTGAACTGAATTCAAGCACTAGCTGAAGTGGCAGGCTGAAAACCATATGCCTAATCTCCTCTTGTTCTTCAGGCGAAAGTTCCACTATAAGATGGTGGTGGTACGACTGCTCTCAAGTTGCATATATGCACCAGTTGAACTCTCATTCTGTGTGCTGCCATTTATTCTATACAATCTGTTCTCTCTCTCCATAAACCAGCTGGAGAACAGTTAAAGATTTCCTTATCTAAATCTTACAGTCAATATCTGTCCTTTCGCCCTGGAGCTCTGCCTTTAGATTAGGTGACAGCTGGAATCAAAAAATCTTCTCATGTTCACTTTTCCGTTTCTGATTGCCGAAGCAACCTAATTAAAGTCTATCGCTGCTCTCAGCATTTTTGAGAGGTTGACCATTGAGGCCTTGTCAATATTTCTGTTGCCACTCGGCATTAATTTATTGCGGTTCTGCTCCTCTTAATCACGGATTAATGAAGGGAAAATCTAATACTTCACACACTCAGGCACTTTAGCTGAAGGAACATAATATTTCCATCGCATTTTTGTGATCTTCATGATAATGTGTCACTGAATCACAACCATTGGTTGCAGTATGATAAACAGAGTCTACAGACTCTTTGGATTTTGGATTTAATGCGGTTACTAAGCCCTGCTACTGCCTTAAAATGGCACTGAAGCTCAACCGCAAAGGTACTTGCACAGTTCAAAGATACCCTTTGAAAGACATTGCCTTGAAATCTAGAAGACTCTTTACTCATCCTAAGTCTATGATATGAAGCCGCTTCATATTTCATTCCTAGTTCATACTGATTTCTTTTCTCTGGCTGCTTTAGGATGAATGCAGCACATTGCTTATATTTTAGCGCACATTTTCGTGCATAAAATTATTTTCAATGGAGTAAAAAAATATGTGCTTAATGGGAAATGAAGGGAGCTGATGGGTGGCATGCGGAATTACTTCCGGTGAAGGAAATCATACTAACAATTAGTGGGGCAGCTTGACCCCCCTAGTGGTAGTACCTCAAAACTACTACTAGGGGTCATAGGCACCATTTTGAACCACAGCATTCGGAGCAGAAGCAACTGGGAATCAATCCTGCTCCCCACAAAACTGCTATGGAGAACCTGATAAAGTCTGGGGGCCTTAGGGGTGGGGAGGGGTCTTTCATTGTATCTGCTGGGGACATTGAGGGTGAGAGTCTTGGGGGGTCTTTGGTTGTATGGGAGGGGGCATTGAGGGGGTAAAGGGTGCCTGTATTTGTGTCAGAGGGGTTTATTGTACTGAAGGGGTGGGAGAGAACTGGATCCTCCCCACCAGCCCCTTAACAGAGTGAACTTGACTAGGAGTTTGCCGGCCACAGCAACATATAAACTGTGACAACACAGCACTTACCAATTCCCATCTCAATATTCTATGTAAATGGGGCTTCACACATCTCAGTACACTCAGATCCAAAACAGAGGAAAATGAATGAAGAAGCAAAAAAATCGGCATTATTTTAAGTAAACTCTGCATCCACCCCTATCTGAAGCAAATCTGCTATGAACTGTTAGCAAACCTTTTTGAAAGCTGGTTTGCTACTGGGTAATTTCAGCAGAACAGACGGAAGCTATACTCCTTCATATGGCCATTATTCTGGGCTAGATTTACCAGAAGGCACTACCATGTTACCATGTGCTG
The DNA here is from genome assembly GCA_033557465.1 of Ichthyophis bannanicus. Lineage (NCBI taxonomy): Eukaryota > Metazoa > Chordata > Amphibia > Gymnophiona > Ichthyophiidae > Ichthyophis > Ichthyophis bannanicus. The sequence goes on along the minus strand of CM066043.1, from coordinate 233,671,403 downwards.
ACACGCATTAATGTATGTTATTTACCACAGCTCCCATTTCATGCCATGAGATCTATTTATTAACGTGTTCATAGTGCTAGCACATGCTAAATGGAACAGCACACATTAGTAAGTATGGTTTTTCTTAGTTCTCACAAAGTTAGGACAGTAAATAGGTTTACTGTGATACTGACAGATTCTTGTCAAGCACCTACATTATGTTTGTGTTAGTAATGGTGCATGTCAACAAACTATTTTAAAGATTTTAGCATCCATATCAGTATTTCCAAAAGTCAGCAGGGTTTCCTTTCATGAATAAGCGCGGCATAAATCTGCATATGTTAGTTACTGGCATACGCAAATCTATTTCGTGCATATTTGTTTTAGGCATCTAGAGACCTGACTGCTGCAGGTCCCAAGGACAGGTTTGGGAACCAATGATTTAAATATTTATTAGCTCATAACTTTCCAGTAGGCATTCAAGGTAAGTTAGTGCCTTGCAAAAGTATTCATCCCCTTGGTTTTTGTCCTGTTTTGTCGCATTACATACAGCCTAGAATGAAAATGGAGGTTCACTTGAATGTTAGGTAATAGACCTAACAATATAGTCCAAATTGCTGAAGTGAAATGACAATAAAATACCTTGTATATATTTAAAAAAAAAAGTAAAAACTGAAAAGTTGTGAATGTATATGTATTCATCCCTTTTGCTATGAAACCCTTAAATAAGATCTGGTCCAACCAATTAACCTCAGAAGTCACATAATTAGTTGATTAGAGTCCACCTGTGTGCAATCAGTGTCACATGATCTGTCATATGATGCCTGTATAAATACACCTGTTCTGAAAGGCCCCTGACTCTGCAACACCACTCAGCAAGCAACATGAAGACCAAGGAGCACTCCAAATGGGTAAGAAACAAAGTTGTGGAGACATATAGATCAGGGCTGAGTTATTTAAAAAAAATCCCAAATTCTGAATATACCACAGAGCACCATTAAATCCATTATATCAAAATGGAAAGAATATGGCACCACTACAAATTATTGTCTCTCACATCATATTATAATTTTTATTATATTATATTATTATTGTCTCTCACATTGTATAATAATTTTTTCGTGTTTGAAGATGTCATCTATTTGCAATTATCTGGAGTGGCCATGGGTGCCACATGTGCCCCTTCTGTTGCAAATTTGTACATGCAAAAATTTGAAGAAGATTGGTTAGATAATTCCCCATATATGACCTCTGTCAAGTTGTGGCGAAGATATATTGACGACATTTTCGTCTTATGGCATGGCACTCATGAACATCTGATCCGTTTTCACACATGGTTGAACAATAGAGATGCCAACATCAAATTCACCTTAACCTCTCACGTTGAACAAATCACTTTTTTGGATATTTTAGTAGGAAAATCGCCAGCGGGATGGAGTACTTCCACTTTTATATTACAACAGTGGCCATCCATTACATTCAAAGGACAGTTTACCTCTGTCCCAATTTATAAGGTACCGTCGCAACTGTTCGGATCTTCAAGATTTCAAATCGCAAGCACATCAATTGAAAATCAATTTTTATCAACGGGGATATCCTCATAAAGTAGTTGACAGAGCTTATAAAAGAGAATTATATTCCAATCGCGATTTATTGTTGCATACTCATGAAAAGGCAGTTTCGGCTTCCAGCACACAAGTTAACTTAGTTACAAGTTTTACTCCTTTTAGTTTTCATTTGAAGCGCAGTATCAAACGACACACAAATGTTTTGCATAGCATTGCTGGCTTGGAAACTTACCAAGTCCGTTGTGTTTGGAAACGATCCCGCAATTTTAAGGAGTTATTAAGTTCGGCGTCTTTGCGACCCATCTCCTCTATATCATCTAATGCAGTGGTCACCAACCTCCAGAGGGCCGCGGGCCGCACAGCCGACTTCCGGGAGCCTCGCGGGCCGCACCCCCCTTCTCCCCGCCCCCGCAAAAAAAAAAATGCTCACGGGAATAATTACACCACGCTCTAACCTGTATTTGATGAAGGCAAAACTGCTGCTTCTCCACTGGACTGATGACGAGACCTGCAGGGAACAGGAAGGTAAGCTCCTCCTCGCTCCCCATCGTGTAAATTCCTTGGCGGGCCGCACCGGGGTAGAGTCTTGCGGGCCGCACGAAGGGACCTCGCGGGCCGCAGGTTGGTGACCCCTGATCTAATGCAACAGTTGGTCATGTTAAGTGTGGGTCTTGTAACATATGTCACATTACTCAAGAGTTGTCGGAATTCCAACACAGAGGGAGAAAATACAAACTCCGAAACGCAACTTCATGTAATTCCACACACGTGGTTTATGGCATAAGATGCCATTGTGAATTATTATACATTGGGAAGACCATTCGATCGTTTAGGGTTCGAATGAACGAACACAAAAGCAAGTTAAAATGCCATAGAAGAGAGGCACCATTAGTTGATCATTGTCTTGAATTCCAGCACACATTTGAAGATCTTACCTGTTTTTGTATTGAGCAAGTGCTGACATCTCGCTTTGGTAGGACACGGGAACGAGCATTACTGTATGTAGAACAACGGTGGATTTATCAATTGCAGACCTTGATTCCAGGAGGTCTTAACGCACGTATTGAATGGGAGGCGTGTTTCAGGTGATTTCATTTTTTCAAGTGATTGACGTAACAGCCAGCCCTTTAAATCTTCCCGCATGCGCGGCTTCCTGAGTTACTATCAGCAGCAGTTGAAACCTGTGAGTCTCCAAGTCTTTTCCTCTGCACATCACTTGCAGGTCTGTCTGAACTTTTTTGTATGAAAAAGATTCTTCTAAATTTCAAAGTTGTTCGCATAAATTGAAAGAAAGTTTTGGTTTAAAAGACTTATTTTGTTTTTAGTGCGTCTACGAATGAGTTTCCCCTGTAGAAACCCTTGGGAGAAACGTTTATGAACAGCGCGCTAGATGGCGTCGGGATTATGACACTCATTGACACTCATTGACATTAGGATTTGGCGGGGCTTCCGTTGGACTGATTTGTGAGCTGTCTGAAAAAGCTAAGTAACAGCGTTTTTGTCCTTTTTGGAAGTCGCCAGCCTTTGTTTATTTTTGACTGCATTATATAACCACAAGTGTTTGAAAGAATTTTACAGAAAATCTGTGGTGGATAGCACGTTTTGAGGTCGTTGATGTACATAAGGGCGTTTTGTCCAATGGATGTTTAAACCAACCATAGGCGGCCCGCAAGTTCTGAGACCTCTCATTGCCACTACCACTGGTGAATAATCTGGTATACTGCATGATATAAAATGTTTAAGGCAAAATAAGCAAGTTATCCAGTTACACTTTCTGAAACGAATTGAGAGTACTTTATTTTCATAATTGGGTGACCACTACAAACCTAACAAGAGAAGGCTGCCCACCAAAACTCACAGACCGGGCAAGGAGGGCATTAATCAGAGATGCCACAAAAATGCCAAGGATAACACTGAAGGAGCTGCACAGATCCACAGTGGAGATGGGAGTATCTATCCATAGGACCATTTTACTGTAAATCATACACTCCACAGAGCAGGGCTTTATGGAAGAGTGGCCAGAAAAAAGTCATTGCTTAAAGAAAGAAATAAGAAAACACGTTTGGAGTTTGCACAATAGCATGTGGCGGACCCCCCTAAGCACATGGAAGAAGGTTCTCTGATCAGCTGAGACGAAAATCAAACTTTTTGTCCATCATGGGAAAGACTATGTGTGGCGCAAACACATCACCACGAGAACACCATTCCCACAATGAAACAAGGTGGTGGCAGCATCATGCTGTGGGGATGTTTTCAGGGGCGGCTCAAGGCAGTCTGCTGCCTGAGGCGAAGAATGAGATGGCGCCCCCCCACCCCACTACCTTAGAGGGGGCGGGGCTTTTTTCAGAAATCCAATCAGACACTGAACCAAACCAAAAAGCCGATTAGATTATATGGAGGAAATGCAAGATGTTTGCACACAGGGCCGTATCGAGCTGCAATCGTGCCCTGTGTGACTTGCAGCTCGGATGCACACCCCTCCCCCTCGCCCCTCATACCTCCGTCAAGCACTGCCTACTCTTTCCCTGCTACTGCCGCCCTCTGTTTTTTTCACGGCAGCGCCGGCAGCAGGGAAAGAGCAGGCAGCGCTGGACGGAGGTATGGGGAGGAGGAGGGGGGCATGTACCCAATCCGAAAGGTGCCAGCATTCTAAGCAGATCTGTCCCTCCCTGCTCTGACATCGTATCAGAGGAGGGAGGGACCAGACCTGCTTAAAGTGCTGTGGAAAGGCTCAGGGGTGCATTTTAACTGCCTACTATTGTCCTGCCAGAAGTGGCAGGGCAACAGCAGAGAGCCGAAATGCCCCCCCCCCCCCCCCCCACGCCTTTGCGCCCTGTGCGGCTGCACTGCTTGCACAGGGCTAGGTCGGTCCTGTTTGCACACCAAGGAACTAAAAGACAGCAAGAATCAATAGCACAGTTTATAAAACTAAATTATAACCCATTGTTATTTTCTTATAAACTGCGTTATGGTTCTCGCTTTTTCTTTTTCAACATATATTTTGCATCCACAGTAGGTGCAGAGCAGAACCAGGACATTCACCCTCAGAACTCAATATTTAAAAAAAAAAATCTGATTCTGATCATCTCACTGACAACAACCACCACTATTCTCCAGTACCAGACATATTGTGAACTAATAAAAAAAACCCTACAACAAAGAGCAAACCTTCCATACCATACCATACCATACCATACCATACCATATCAGCACAAACTTCCAAAACTCACATAAGGAGCCCATCAAAAAAAAGCGTCACTGTAAATACTACAGTGGGCCCTGGAACATCCATACACTTATTTGAAAAGCTGAACAAGTTAAATTACTACAGTATAGTATAGATCTTTATATACAAACTGCATGTTAACAGAACACCTGACCTCATTCACACACGCACAACATCGACCCTCACCAAGTACAGAATAAGTAACCACAATCTAAAGTAAAAATAAAAATATGTAGACAAAATTTAAACTGAAACCCAAGAAGTCAGAGTCCACATGCATTGCAACATCAGATAAATAAGAGATGCAGTTCCCCAATGCTGTGTAAAATATAAAAATAGCACAAAGTCCAATCAACAAAATTAAATACAATTATTTTTTCTACCTTTGTTGTCTGACCATTTTATTCTCTGATCATGCTGGTCCCGATCTGAGGCTTCTGCTTTCTTGTCTTCTCTTAGCTCTCTTTCTGTGGTCTATGGTCCATCTGCCATTCCTTATCTCTTCTTTTGTTTTCTTCACTTCCTTCCATCAGCCCATTTCCAGTTCCAGTAACCCTCCCCAGTATCAGTCCCCTTTCCAGTCCTCCCCTCCCAGTACCTTCCAATGTCAACCACCTTGCATTCCCACGACCTCCACTGGTGTCCATTCCCTTCCAGTCTCCCTCCTTTCCTACTGTCCGACCCCTTCTAGTCCAAATACCATCCCAGGTATCAGCTCAGGTCAACTCTCAGTGCCACCCCCCAGTCAGCTCCCTTCCAGCCTCTTCCCTATTACCCAGCCACCTACCACTCCCATCCCCAAGTGTCAGCTCCCTTCCAGTCCCCCTTCGGTACATCCCAGGTGTCAGCTCCTTTCCAGCCCCCTCCTTCCCTTCCTGCCCCATCCTACCCCTGGCAGACCCTCTCAGTATCCGCTCCCTTCCAGTCCTATTCTACCATCCCCCGCATCAGCCCATTTGTAGCCCTAGCCCCTAGTTTTCTTCCAGGGCCAGCAGCACTCTCCTCCCCTCACCTATAGCCCATTTCCTGTCCCAGGCCATTTCTAGTCCTATTCACTTTATCAGCCCACCCCAGTCCTAGCCCCCCAATCAGCCCATTACCAGTTGTAACCCTCCAATAAGTCCATTTCAGTCCTAGCACCCCAATCAGCCTATTTCCTATCCTAGTCTCCCCCCATAGCCCATTACCAGTCCTAACCCCCCCCCCCCATCAGCCCATTTCAAGTTCTAAACCCCCATCAGTCCATTTCCAGTTTTAACCCTCCATAGGCCATTACCAGTCCTAGCCCCCCTCCTGATCAGCCCATTTCCAGTACTACCCCCCCATCAGCCCATTTATAGTTCTACCCCCCCCCCCCTATAGCCCATTACCAGTCCACTCTTAACCCCCCAATCAGCCCATTTTCTCACCTCCGGCATAAGAAGCAACTGCCGCTGCTGCTCCAGCAGCAGCAGAGGCAGAATGAGGAGCCCCGCTGCTGCCCTCCCCCCTCCCCCCCCCCCCCCAGAGAGCCTGCTGGTTTCCCCTCTTCACCGGCTCCGCTTTGCAGAGCCGCGGTGAAGGGACAGTGTTTCCCTTAATCGCGTGGCTCTGTTAAAGCTGAGCCCGCGCGGTGCTAATGGTGTTTCCCTTAACCGCACGGCTCTGTTAAAGCTGAGCCTGCATGGTGCTAATGGGAGGTTTCCCATCAGCACTGCAGGCTCAGCTTTAACAGAGTTGCGTGGTTAAGGGAAACACTGTCCCTTCGCCGCGGCTCTGCAAAGTGGAGCTGGTGAAGAGGGGAAACCAGCAGGCTCTCCGGAGGGGCAGGCAGTAGCGGGGCTCCTCATTCTGCCTCTGCCGCCATTGGAGCGGCAGCGGCACCTGATTCTTACAACGTTGTGTTTTTTTTTTGAAGGCCGAGTGAGGCGATCTTTTTGGGGGCAAATTTGCTGCCCCCAAAAAGTTGCCGCCTGAGGCCACCGCCTCACTTGGCCTCATTATAGAGCCGCCCCTGGATGTTTTTCATTGGCAGGGACAGGAAAACTGGTCAGGATTGAAGGAATGGCACTAAATACAGGGCAATTTTTGAGGAAAACCTGTTTCAGTCTGCCAGAGCTTTGAGACTGCACAATGGCCCTAAACATGTTGCTAAAGTTGGTTTCAAGGGAAACATTTAAATGTAAAAGCCCAGATCTCAATCCAATTTAGAATCTGTGGCATTACTTGAAGATTGCTATGCACCAACACAACCCATCTAACTTGAAGGAGTTGGAGCAATTTTGCCTTAAGGAATGGGTGAAACTCCCAGTGGCTAGATGTACTAAGCTAATAGAGACATACCCCAATAGACTTGCAGCTGTAATTGCAGCAAAATGTGGCTCTACAACGTACTGACTTTGGGAGGTGAAGTCATGTGCACACTCCTGCTTTCAGGTTGTTGTTTTTTTTGTCTTACTTATTGTTTGGGTCACAATAAAGGATATTTTGCACCTTCAAAGTCGTAGGTATGCTGTGTATATCATATGGTGCTAACCCCCAAAACTCCATTTTAATTCCAGACTGTAATGTGATAAAACAGGACAAACACAGAGGGGATGAATACTTTTCCAGTGCACTGTACATTGAGGTACAGTAGATATTTCCCTGTCCCTGAGGACTTATAAACTACATTTGAACCTGAGGCAATAGAGAGTTAAGTTGCTTGCCTGAGGCCACAAAGAGTGTCAATGGGATTTAAACACTGGTCTTCCTAGTTCCAGAGTCAGCCCTAATCACTAAGCTACTCCTCCACAAGAGCTTCCTGAACAATAAATTCTGTAGATATTCATTGAGCCCCTGCCACAGAGAGCTTACAAGCTATGGGGGCCTTTTACTAAAGTGCACTAATCACTTAAAGCATGTCTTAGTGCATGGTGATAGTACACAAGTGTGGTAACAGTTGCAGAGATGATGCATTTTAGCACACCTTTGGCGTTAAGTGCTCAATAGGAAACAGAGCATGGAATGGGCAGTGAATAGGTGGGGATCTCGGCAGATAATGCAGATATTTAATGCCAGTATTAAGTGTATCCGATTAGCTGCGATGCACTTACTGCACATTAGAAGGTAATATTTTAAGGGGGCATGTACTTCTAGGTGCCAAGTACACTCCTAACTGGGGCCAGGTTTGCATGCTAATGACATTTAAAAACATCTCAACTAGCCTAAACTTGTGTGCGTTGCTTGATAGCGAATACTTTGCCAGTCGGCGTGAATATGGGTGGAGTTTGGGTAGAATGCACAAATAAGTCAACACAAGGAAGAGCAAGCCGCTCTTGCAGTAGAAGCCAGTGGAACACAAGGAGCAAGAGACGTGTGATGGTCACAGGAATCTTTAAATATGAGATTGCAGACCTGCTATTAGTAATCTGTGAACTATCATTAAAATCATCTCTAATACCTGAAGATTGGCGGATCGCCAATGTAACACCAATTTTTAAAAAGGGTTCCAGGGGTGATCCGGGAAACTACAGACTGCGAAGCCTCACGTCAGTACCGGGAAAAATGGTAGAAACCATCATAAAGAATAAAATTACTCAGCATGTAGATAGTCATGGCCTAATGGGAGACAGCCAACATGGCTTTAGACAAGGAAGATCTTGTCTTACTAATCTGTTATGTTTTTTGAAAGTGTGAATAAACAGGTGGATAAAGGTGAGTCGGTTGATAGTGTATCTGGACTTTTAGAAAGCCTTTGACAAGGTCCCTCATCAGAGACCTTTGGCAAAACTAAAGAGCCATGGGATAGGAGGCAGCATACTACTGTGGATCAGGAACTTGTTAAAAGATAGAAAGCAGAGGGTAGGGCTAAATGGCCAATTTTCCCAATGGAGAAAGGTGAATAGTGGTGTACCCCAGGGATCTGTGCTGGGTCCGCTGCTTTTTGACATATTCATAAATGACCTGGAAAGTGGAATAATGAGTGAGGTTATCAAATTTGCAGATGACACAAAACTATTTAAAGTTGTTAAAAGCTGAGAGGATTGTGGAAAATTGCAAGAGGATCTTGATAAATTGGAAGACTAGGCATCAAAATGGCAGATGAAATTTAATGTGGACAAGTGCAAAGTCATGCACCTAGGGAAGAACAACCCAAACTATGGTTACACGATGCAAGGTTCCACATTAGGAACCACCACCCAGGAAAAGGATTTAGGCGTCATTGTGGATAACATGTTAAAACCCTCGGCCCAGTGTGCAGCGTCAGCCAAGAGAGCAAATAGAATGCTAGGTATCATAAGGAAAAGAATGGAAAATAAAACAAAAGATATTATAATGCCTCTATACCGTTCCATGGTGAGACCACACCTTGAATATTGTGTGCAATTCTGGTCGCCGTATCTTAAAAAGGATATAGCGTTATTAGAAAAGGTTCAGAGAAGAGCCACCAAAATGGTAAAGGGGATGGAAGGATACTCCTATGAAGAAAGGCTAAAAAGGTTAGGGCTCTTTAACCTGGAAAAGAGACGGCTGAGGGGAGATATGATAGAAGTCTATAAATTAATGAACGGAGTGGAACGGGTAAACGTAGATCGACTGTTTACGTTATCAGAATATAGGAAGACTAGGGGACATGCAATGAAGCTACATGGTAAACTATTTAAGACTAATAAAAGAAAATATTTTTTCACTCAACGTGTAATCAAACTCTGGAATTTGTTACCAGAGGATGTAGTAAAGGCTGTTAGTGTAGCTGGGTTTAAAAAAGGTTTGGACAAGTTCCTAGAGGAAAGGTCCATAAACCATTATTAAGAAGGGACCCAGGATATCAATGCTTGACCTAGTACAAGCATTGCAGAACCTGTGTCTTTTGGGTAAACTGCTAGGTACGTATGACCTAGATTGGCCACTGTTGGAAACAGGATACTGGGCTTGATGGACCTTGGCCTGACCCAGTATGGCATATCTTATGATCTTATTTTATTAGATAATCCCCAACGCGTTTAGGCAATGCCTTCTTCAGGGGGTATGCAGCTTTTAAAATAAAATAAAATAAACTCCAATGATTGAAACAATATACAACCCACTGTGCAACCCACTACCTGTCCTTGTATTTCACAACTCTTACCTGAACCCACGCACGCAAGTAAGCACACAACCCATTCATTGGCCCAACAATGTTCCCAATAGAAAACAGCAACCCCACCACAACCCCAAATCAAAAAAGGAACACCGTCCGGAGAAACCAAGAAACACCAAGCCAGGCAAGAACTTGGTCAGGAGCCCACAGACTGATTTCCCACATCAGTCCACTATTTCCATCATTCTAATAAATGCCAGGTCAATAAGAAATAAAACTCACATAGTACATGACCTCATCACGGATTCAAAGCCTGATATACTATGCATCACTGAGACATGGATAACCGAAACTGACCCAGTAATCATCAATCAAATAAGCAAACCAGGATATACAACCTATAACTGTCCCCACTCCAAGAGAAGGGGAGGAGGAGTCCTAATCATGGCCAAATCAAGCTTATCTCTAACCAGCACACCACTAAGCGTGCTCGATGGCATTGACATACTCAAAATAGAAAACAGAACTTTATCCATATGTCTTATCTACAGACCACCAGCTTTCCCGCAGGAATCCCTGGCAGCAGCTCTAGAAACCATCTCAGCTACTGCGCCCAAAAAGAACCAGATCATCCTAGGAGACCTGAACCTACCCTCTACATCCGCAGTGCAATCAAACACTTTCCATGAAGCTATGGAACAACTGGGTTATGAACAAATCATCCAAAACGCAACCCACATCAAAGGTAATACCCTGGACTTGGTGTTTCTACCCAACAAGCATCCTAGTCTGTTGAAATCCAAACCACGAATAACTCAAGTACCATGGTCAGACCATCATCAAATCGAGCTAACCCTAATGCTCCCCACAGCACCTGACCAACCACAACCAGACCAAGCATCTCACCAGCGAAGATGCTTCCAAAAATTCAACAAGGAAGCTCTCCTCGAATCTGTAGCAAACCACGTATACACGGATCTCTCGGACCGGAGCTGCTGACAAACCTCTGGAACATGGGGATTGAGGCCACCTCAAAACCCACCTGGAGTCACCCTAAGAGCTCAACCTTAACCAAGTCTGAACCTTGGTAGTCTCCAACCCTACGAGATCTCAAGAAGGACCTGAGAAAGCAAGAACGAAAATGGAGAAAACACAAAACCGAGGAGCGCAAAAAGGCTTACCTCAACCTCCTGTCAACATACAAGAATGAGGTCAACCAAGCAAAGAAAACACACCACACAAGCACACTCAATAAGGCCCTCAACAGGCCTAGGGAGCTTTTCGCTCTCGTCAAATCTCTCACCAAGGCTCCGCAAGAAACCAACCCTAGTGGTTCCATAACAGCCCAACGGCTAGCAGATCATTATGCCAGCAAGCTCAATCCCACAGCACCTGCCCTCCCCGCTCCAAAACTGGACTCAGCCAACTCCCTTCAAGTAATCAACACCCGGGGACGTCCTGACCAGGGCGGAAAATGGTCAACCTTCCAGAGAGTGGATGACCAGCAGATAAAAGACATCATCACCAACCTAAGAACAACTACCTCCCCTCTTGACCCCTGTCCAGCCTCCTGGATCAAGGCAACCAAAGAGGAAATAGCGCAGCACATCTCCCACATAGTGAACCTTTCACTACAACAAGGCCTCATGCCATCACTTCTCAAGAAGTCTCTTATACGTCCCATCTTGAAAAACAAAGCGCTCAACAAGGACGACCCTACCTCTTACCGCCCTATCTCAAGCATACCCTTCCTCGCCAAGATCATTGAAAAGGCAGTGCAGCGGCAGCTGCAAAACCACATTGATGACACAAACACCCTTGATGTGCATCAATACGGGTTTCGGCAACATCACGGCGTAGAAACCCTCCTGTTAGCCCTAATGGACAAACTACTCAAGGGTCTGGAAAACAAGAGCAAGATGTACATGCTTATATTCATAGACATCTCAGCAGCCTTCAACTCAGTGCATCACCCCACACTTTTAGAACGACTCGAGTCCATAGGTATCTCAGGAGCTCCACTAAAATGGTTCTCCTCCTATATAACAAACAGAATGTAGCAGGTCAACTTCAACAATGTCAAAGCAACCCCCTTCCCGCAGACCCAAGGCATTCCACAGGGCTCCGCCCTCTCCTCCCTCCTTTTTAACTTATACCTTCAACCAGTATGCAATATTTTCCAGGGCCACGACATCAACTACCATATCTACGCAGATGACCTAATGCTCTATACACAACTAGATGTAAATAACCCAAACCTCAACAAGCTAGAAAATTGCCTACACGAACTTCAAGTCTTGCTCCAACGCAACAATATGTCCATAAACCACAAGAAAACAGAAGCAATGTGTATCTCCAGGAAACCGGGATTCGAGCCCCCCACAATGATCACCATGAACAGTAATAACTACAACATCAAAACAGAGATAAAATATTTGGGAGTGATGCTTGACAGCAACCTGCATATGGACAAGCACCTTCGAATTACCAATCGGGCTATTTTCCACAAATTAAGAGTCTTGCAGCCCCTACGTAGCATCCTCGATCATACTGACTTTAGATCTGTCACTCAAGCCCTCATCATCTCACACTTGGACTATTGCAATGCCATACTGCAAGGCCTGCCAAGAAAAACTATAAATATTCTACAAATGGCACAAAATGTAGCGGCCCGAATCATTATGCAAAAAGGACTCTCTGACCACATTACGCCCGCACTAATTGAGCTTCACTGGCTCCCAATCACGGCCCGCATTCAATACAAAATCATAGTCACGACTTTCAAACTCATCCATGACATAGCACCCTCACACCTCAACTGCTTAATATCCAATCTACCCAACAACAGAAGTAGACGAACACCGAACCTAAATACCCTCAGTATCCCGAAGTGCTTCACAAAGGTTAATGCATGCACCAGCAACAGAGCTTTCTCATTTATAGCTCCGGCACTCTGGAACCGGTTGCCAAGTGATCTACATGAAATCTGCAATCTGAAAGACTTTCGAAAACAACTTAAGATGCACCTCTTCCAATCACATTTCAACTTAACCTCATGAAATGCACTAACTTTATGAAATGCACCCAGCCGTATGTAAATATGTATATAAGGATCCTTCGTATAAATTGTAAATATGTTTTTAAGTACCCTGTATGTAGCTGCGATATTCAATCAACTGTAAATCCTGTAACCCCATGCTTGCTGTGCACTGTCTCCCCTCCCTAATCGAAATGTACATACTCTAATTACCGGCCGGTACAGCCAACTCTCCCATGTATAGCAACCGCTGCTGATCACTGGAAGCAGCGGGATACAAATGTACGTTAAATAAATAAATAAATAAATACATTGTCACAAGCACAACACCATAACCACTAGTCTTCTAGTTGTTGAGGGCGTGGTGGTTGAGAACCTTCTTCTATCAGCTGTAACATTTATGCTTTAAGTAGAAGGATTGTGGTCGTGTTAAACCAAGGGTAAGGCTTATGACAGAAAAAGAATTTATTTTGAACACAATAGAACAGATCAGGTTCCTGGTACCATTTACAGAATTTTAAATTATAGGATTTTTGCTTAAGGTTCAGCAGGTTGGTGGCAAAACGAACAGAACTCAATATTGGCTTTTAAAGTCCTCTTCACTGCAGCAGCTTAGCCTTTTTCAAATATAACAAGATGCCACTTTTCTTATTGTCCTTTGTCAATCAGAGCAATAGAAAAACAAACTTTACTTCTTCTATGGCAAAATTATCTTCACTCAGCCATAATTCTCTCTAGGCTGCACTTCCAGGTGAAGAACCAAACTTAGGTTATGAAATAAGCATTCACAGTGTCCTCAAGACTCTTATAGCAGGCTTCTCTTATAAACAGACAGGAGCAAAGCACAAACTCTTCGAGCAGCTAATTAACTCTCTCTCTATTGTAGAGTTTCAACACAGCTGACACAGAAGCATGAATCACAGCCTTACTTCATTAGCTTATGCTGCAGTAAATTCCTCCTTTCAAAACACACAGGAATTTACTTTCTCACTGCTTAGCTCTGAGGTTATTTCAGCAAGAGGAACAGTTCTTTCCAGGCTGGCCTTTCTTCAGACACTTTAAGTCTAGAGCTTGGCATAAAGAACAATCCATCAACATATATTCCTCTGCCCCAAACTCTGACCCTTCTTCTCCCAATTGCATTGGTTCTGACTCACCCACTTGATGAGAGTGCCCTGCTGACAACCTCTCTGGTGGCTTGAAAGCTTCTCTCCTTCCTGGCTCCCACCTTTGCTGCAAACGTGATTCAGGGAAATCACCTTTCTCAGCAATGAGTAGCTCAGCCTGTCTCCAGAAGTTAGCACCTGCTCTGGCTTCTCCAGCATTCCATCATCCTTGCTGCTCTGAAGTCTGTCCTCTGCAATCACTCCTCTTCCAGCTCCTGCTCCTACTCCTACTGCTACTCTCTCCATAATTTAACCAAGGTTTATACTCACTGGGATTCAACCCCACGTCTTTCTCTCCCAGGTGTTTGTAATCCCCCTGCCTTCTGACATCAGAATAATCAGTGCAATTATTAGAGTGAGGGTTTTTGTCCTCGTGCTTGCAATCTATCCTTCTTACACTGTCAAGCATTTCCTGGAACTTGTTCCAGCTGGGTTTTTTCTGCCTTTGAACTGTGGCTCTGGCCTTTTGACCCTGCACACCTAACAGAGGCCCCTTGATTAAGGTGAATTCCTTATGCTGTTCACCTCCCCCATGCTCAAAATGGTTGACTTTGCCACAACATATAAATATGATGAAAAATTAAAACATAAATTCAACATATAAAATTGTATGATTGTGAAGCTATAATTGAAAAAACAGAGCGCAGGGCAGAGGAACACATATAAATACAACATGTTAAAATCATACGAGAGTAAGATTATAGGGAAAAGACATAAAATGTTAAAAATGTTTTGAAGGAGCAACAAAACGGTACTCACTGGAGCATCCTGTGATGGATCGCACGTATTGCTCAAGCTGTGAAGTGCAAAACAATGTTTTGTATACCATTATAAAAGAAATTGTTAACAAAATTATGAAATTAAAAGGTACCTTGTACAATCTATTGATACTCTTACCTGTTATGTAATGTTTTATATTTAGATATCACAAAATACACTAAAGTAAAGATGTCGCCAAAAAAGGGAATACAAAGCATAAATGCTTGAAAATAAACCTCGATTATGTCTGATAACAGGTACACTAAAAAAATTTTTTTTAAACTGCCTCTAATGTTTCGATTGATTTTTACGTTTTTTGGTGCGCTGAATCCAAATCTGGTAACCAATTTGCTCCATCACGTACAGATATTTTGCTACATTGGGTTAGCAGTTTGAGGTGAACGTTTCAGATTGAGTGCGATCGAGATAAAAGTTTCTTGGATGAATTCTTTATACTAATTGTTTAGTAGTTATTCAAATAAGAATAAAGAAAATTGTAACAAGGCAGCACATAAGAATAGAGTAATGTCAACAAAACACACTGTGATGGTAGCAAAATTGTCTGCACTTAAAACAGCCACATACATGTGCACAAACATTGAGCATATAAGAGCGAGGTTAGACACAAAGCAAAGCAAAGAAATGTGCAAAAAATGTTGTACAGGTATGTATGTAAGAATAGAAAACGCAAACCGCACCATTGCAATACATGAAGACAAACACCCGATGGTGTGAAAATAAAATTCTAATAAATGAGATCCGACACTGTGGTAATAACTAGCAAATTTTTATTTCAAAGTTTAGTAAAAACACGATATTTGTCAACACAGTTTAGATTTTAAAGTCATTCTTGGGTCAATCAATCTCCTGGTGGGCCCGTTTCTTCTTCCCCCGAATGCTTCTCTTGGTGCGCTGCTTGGCGTATTTTTCATCTGGGGTTTCCCGCAGCAGCAACCAGCAGAAATCAGCCATCATAGTGGTGTTCCATCTTCCTTGGTACCTTCTCTCTGCGTCCTTGATGTCCTGGTGAAACCTTTCACCTTCTTCTTCACTGTACGCCCCCATGTTTTCGGGAAAGTAGTTCACATGGGAGTGCAAGAAATGGACTTTCAGGCTCATGTTACAGCCTTGTTCTTTGAAGGCATTGAGCATCCTGGCAACAATATCCTTATAGTTCTCATCCCGCCTGTTCCCCAAGAATTTGAGAACAACATCCTTGAAGGAATCCCAGGCTTCTTTTTCCTTCTCAGACATCGTTTCAGCGAATGCTCCATCTGAAATGAGTTTCCTTATATCAGGGCCAACAAACACTCCTTCCTTTAGCTTTGCTTCAGAAAGTCGGGGGAACTTTGAGCAAAGGTACCGAAAGCACTCACCATCTTTTGGAAGGGACTTGATGAATTGCTTAATGAGACCCAACTTAATGTGGAGAGGTGGTAATAGAATTTTATCACGAGGTACCAAGCTCTCATGAAGAACATTTTTCTCACCGGGTCTCAAATACTCCCAAATTGGCCAGTCTTTTTTCCCCCAGTGTAGGTCGCGGGCCCGGCTATCCCACAAGCCACGGAAGCAGGGATATTTGGTGAAACCGGATTGCTGCCCTAATAGCATGGATAGAATTTTAAAGTCTCCACAAATCATCCACTTATGCTCATCATAACGAATCTTCTGAAGAATCAGGGCCAAATTCTCGTATTTTTCTTGGAGAATAACAGAGTGAGCAATAGGAACTGAAGCGAATGTGTTGCCATTATGAAGAAGAACACCTTTTATGCTGTCTTTTGACGAATCAATGAACAGCCGCCATTCAGCAGGATCATACTTGAGTTTAAACTTTTCCATCACTCCGTATATATCGTTGCAAAATACTAAATCTTCCTCTTTGCTGAAATACTTCAAAAATTGTGTCTCGCGGTTGCGGTACCAATAAAAAGTTGTTCCTGGTGACAATAGATTTTTCTGTTTAAGCCGAGAACCTAGCAGTTGGGCAGCATCTTTTGGGAGTCCTAAATCCCGGACTAAATCATTCAATTCAGCTTGAGAGAAAAGTTCAGGTTTCGGATCTGGTTCAGTTTCAAACTCGGAAGTACTGGACTCATCGGGAAAAGCCATCTGATGAGTCTCATCATGATCAGAACCGTCCACACAAATATGATCCAAAGATTTTGGTGGTTCAGGCACAGGTACTTCGTTGCTATGAGGCATAGGCCTAATTGCTGAGGGAAGGTTGGGGTAACTTATTACGTTCTTATTTTTTAAGTTGTATCCCTTCACAATGCAAGAGCAAAAATAGCAGTCACTGCTGTGGTCTCTTTGTTCACGCCACATCATAGGTATTCCGAAACGAAATGCTTGTTTTTTACCTTTCATCCATAAGCGTAGATCTTCCTCACATGTCTTGCACACTTTGTGAGGAGCCCACGGTTTGTCTTGATCGCCTAACTTCAAACCGAAATAGGCGAAATATACTTTTTTAATAAATGCAGAAATGTTCCTCTGCCGCTTTTTCACGGTATATTCCCCACAAATAAAACAAAAACTGTCCAGAGAGTTGACGCAACCTCTGGCTCTGTGAGCCATCACAAATACACAGCACTGCAAACTACAACTGTAGTGAACCACTTCGGAATAAAGCTGGATTATGACTGAGCAAACAAAAGGTAATAATGAACTTTGTCAGACGGCTGCCTGGGTGGGAATCTTCACACTCTTGGCAAGTGCATATTTCTATATGATTTGCAAGGTATTGTGGGCAATGTAGTTCATTCACACCAGACACAGCTGCTCACAATAATTTAGTTGTGCTCTTGGGTAAAGCCAATAAGATTTTTATTTATGGGGTTATTTCTCCCAACACAGATATGCTTGGTAGCACATACATTAGGTAACTTGCTTTCAGTGTTAACTTGGAAAAACAAAGTCAAAATCAGGAAAACAACAAATGAAAAGCTACAAAGCAAGAAACAAACTGTTCTTTTCACTCCCCTAGCTCACAAGCAATTAGGTAAGGCTTAATTGCTAGCAGTCACCAGCTGAAACGCCTTAGCTGGCTTGCCTTCCACTGTGTGGGTCAAATCCTGCTTCAGGAGCTTTTCTGAGTAGATTAAAGAACAAATTTGTATTTCTTTGTGATGGTTGCTGTACTGTATAACAGAAAGTTACCAACGGAGTTTAGATAGAGAGCAGTCCATATAGACAGGATCCTCATCTGCTATTATTCCCCCTTGTTCAACAAGCATGGGTTCAATATCATGGATTGGCACAGATGAATCTCTCAATGGAGCATTTTTAGGAGAATACTTGTTTCCCTGCTGTCTTTCAAGGTTATAGCTAGGGCATAGATCAGTGTTCATACCTGAGCTTCCATTGCTGCTAGAGTTCCTCTCTATATAGCCTGGCCAGTATGTAGTCCAGTTCTTATGTCCAGCCTTCCAATCCAGATCCCTGGATACTGGATCTCTCTTCACATACCTTCTGGCACAGGTCTTAGGGTCCCTTCCACGTGCAGCCGTCTCCCTCACAGGTACCCTCTGGAGATTCCTAGCTCTGCAGCACCATTCCTCTGGCTTTCCCCAGTCCAATGGTGTATGCTGGCCCTTGGAATACCTCCCAGTATACATACTGCTTTGGACTCTTCTAGACCTCTCAAAGGCTTTTCTCTTCCTTCTTCCAAAGGCTCTCTTTCCCTCTCTGTCCGTCCGGTTTGGCTTCTGCTTCTGATGATCCTTCAGATGAAACTGATGATCAAACTCAAGCTGATTCTCAGGATACTGAGGACAATTCTCTGGATATCCAAGGTGATCATGAAGATGGTCATCTGTAGAATAAACTCTACTCTTATTCTGCCTAGATGAGTGCTCCTCCCTAACACAGCGCAGCTGTGCTGAATCAGGCCCTGCCCTTTGAGATGAGTGCTTAGGGATTACCTCATAGCCCTCCTGATTGAACACATGTTTTCTCACTTCAGCTCCTCTCATGGCTGTTGGAAACCTGGTGCATTCTGGGACTGGTAGTCTTTTATGGCAAAATTCTGTTTTCTCATTTCTACCAGCACTGACAGGTTGCTTGTTCAGAGACACTTCACCTTTTCTATAGCCCCTTCCTGAGCTATGATAAGCTTCCTTATCACAACTTGCAAGAAACTGAAATTTGACAGGAACGTTCATGTCGCAACCACCGTGTTTGAGCGAGCGAACGAGGCGAGGCGAACAGGAAAGAACATGCGCCAGCGTGAGTACTGGATTTAGCCCCCCGCCTCCCAATTGTCCTGTTAATGTATAAAATGAATACAAAACACTCTAAAATATCATGAGGGAGTGTTTCTAGTTAGTTAACCATTACAACCTCTATTTTGGGCCAAGAAAATAAACTGCAGTCGGCTAAAAAGAAATTATGTGAACATTCCTTATATGGGTAAGAAATCTAATTTTGCAAGAAAACGTGACGTGATGGAACATTTTGGCTATTTTTCCTGGATTCAGCACCCCAAAATCTATAGGAATCAGTTGCAAAACTGGAGGCAGTTTTTTGGTAGTGTACCTGTGTAATTCATCAACTTGAAGAACGCTAATGCCTAATGGAGCACTTTACAAGATTATAGTAAACTAAAAATGATATCTGTAGAGGCTCTGTCCATAAGAATTTATGGATAGAGCCTCTACAAATATCATGCATGCATGCATAAAAATTTATGGATAGAGCCTCTACAGATATCATGCATGCATCCATAAGAATTTATGGATAGAGCCTCTATAGATATCATGCATGCATCCATAAGAATTTATGGATAGAGCCTCTACAGATATCATGCATGCATGCATAAGAATTTATGGATGAGGTTCACCCAGAAAGCCTCATCTCCTGGAGCCACCCCTCATGCCACTTATGTTATTATTTTATAAAATAGGTTCAACTTAGGCACCTTAAACCACACTTTAACTAGGTGACCCCCATATAAAACTACTCTCTGTAAATGCTTTTCTGTGTGGTAACTCTATGGGAAGATAACACAGGGCTTTGCAGTTACAACACGTTAAACTTTGCAACATGAGGAACTGCACATTTTTACCACACTTTAGTAAAAGGGTCCCTAAGTATGTCTCTAAGGCAAGTGTTTGTAGTTAGCTTTAGAGCGTTACGCTCCCTTTATCAGATGCACACAACACTAAGCTAAAGAAGATGATACCGAGATATTCAAGCGCATTGTAGGCTGCATTGCCGCATCAGGGTTAGCTTTTCAAGTTGTAAAGGATTGCAACGTGATTGGGGCGGTTCTGTGCCTGAGTGGTTGGGCAGCCATTGTGCAAGACTGTGGGATACCGTTGTTAACATACAGTAGACCAGCCACATTCAGTGAGGCCGCACTAACCTGATTCTCAGCAACACAGAACCTGGAAAATTGCTAAGCAGCTCACAAGTGCTGTCAAGACAAACTGAATTGCAGTCTCTTTTTTTCCCCTACAAGCAGAGAACTTGATCATAAAATATTCATTCCCCTAATAATGGTATCTCATTTCTACCCAGCTACTTTGCTCGTTTTCTTTTAAGAAGCTTCAGTTTGAGCGGGGTAAGGGCTGTTACGTTTCAAGGGTCCTTTTCACCTAGCACCCAAAAGATTGTCACTTGCAGTGCCGTGAATAGTTTGAAAGCTATTACCAGCTCTGAGAAAGTCACAAGGACGCAGATGAGTTCTCCTCTTACATGATTCATCGAGTTATGATGCCACAAATACACTGGGAAGAGGAAGTGAGATCACAGTGATTTACCTGCGGTAAGCCAATAGAGTATTGGCAGGACAGAAAAATATGCACAGCAAACTCACACAGCAAATTGGGAAGTGTTTGTTTAACACAGACACATTGATTTGAAGAAACATGGAAGTCCGATTACTATCTTAACCCCTGGCGAATGTCACCCCAGAGAGACATTTGAAGCTTATTGACAAAGCTTTGATGATCTGTTTATGCAAGGTCTGCATATTCAATATCCGATCCGACATCTATACCTAATGCCTTCTTCAGTCTCTCTCATGGGCATGCATTACCTGAATTACATTCAAATAAATCCTTCTGGATATAGACATTGCAAGTCATTTTAGAAGGCTTGCCCTGCTTTTGCGTGTGTAAATAACCCACACATGCAAGCAGCTTATTAGAAAGCCATTATTTACATGCACAGGTCCGCAACACACAGTTTCCAAGGGGGAGTGTTATTGGCATGGTTTTAGGGGGTTGTAAAGGTATGAATGTATTTCTGATTTTGTAATGGCTACTTAAAAAATTGGACATTGGTACTTACACTTCCTGGAGCAGTTATCTCAGCTATTGCACCAGTGATTTGAGGGGGAAATGTGCTTAATTCTGTAGTATTTAAAAAACACTTTGCAAATTAAATGAGAGGTTTTTGCTCAGCTCCTTAGTTCCCTCTTCTCAAATGTCTAGTTTTTAAAATCCAGCACTTACTCGGTAAGTGCAAAACCTGGAGTGATAGCACTCTTGAGTGTTCCTTTCTAAAATGGCTACTCATGTTGCACATGTTGAGATCTACCTGCGCATTTCCCCACATCCTTATATATATTTTATAAAAGGCTTCATGTTCAATACTCAGGGAATTGTGCATGTTCCAGTTCCTACCTAGATGCCCTTTTGAAAATCAGCCTTCATGTGAGCAGGAATGAAAACTACAGGGTAAGCTTGTCGTCTGGAGGGAGTTGAAACCACTAGAGCAACATGAAGAGATCACAGGAAGTCATCATTTTTATTTCAAAGGATTTAGCTACCCGGGGGGAGGGGCATTTGTTTAATCTTGAGCCTCAGAAAAGGGCAAGGGGTATTAAATGGGCTACTGGCCCACTGTGGATTTGATATTCCCTTGGGGGAGGGGGCTTTCTGGTATGAGGCCAGCAGCCCCCTTAAGACCCTGCCACCACCATAGGAAAGAACAATTTTTAAAACATGTTTCATGCATTCCCATAGCCAGGTGGTGACAGCATGCAAAAAGGTTTCATGCCGAAAACTGTAGTATTTATTCATTTATTTAATTTATTAGATTCTTCTATACTACTACCCCAAATCAGGCCTCCACCAATCAATCTATTCAAAAAATACAGAGAACCAAAACTGAGTAGACGCCCAATTATGATGAATTATTATACGAAATGATTTTTTGTCGGACTCATCATAGTGGGAAATTAACCCCTACTTGGAAATGTCCATTTTAATCATTAATTTCAGTAAAAACAGCCCGCATGGTCAAAAGATGCTTTACATAGCTAAAATGGTGGTGCTATCCCTCACAATCACTCTCGCAAACTTTCATCCACTCTCCAGAATCCACGACGCAATACTGCACTTCAGGTCCAAATGCCTTTCCCAGACCCTGCGTCAGATGATGACTCATCGGTGAAAGTTGGGCTGTTTTTACTGCAATTAATGATTAAAATGGACATTTCCTAGAAGGGATTAATTCCCCGCTATGATGAGTCCAACAATAAATCATTTCATATAATAGTTCATCATAACTGGGGATCTACTCTGTTTTGCTTCTCCTTACTTTTTGGGTAAAAGGTTTCATGCAGCATTTTGTTACAGATTCAAATGAGGCAGGAACTCATATACACCCTTAACACAATTTTGTGCCAAATGACAGCAAACCTATACATTTTGTAAGAACATAAGATATGCCATACTGGGTCAGACCAAGGTCCATCAAGCCCAGTATCTTGTTTCCAACAGTGGCCAATCCAGGTCACAAGTACCTGCAGTTTCCACACAAGACATAGGTTCTGCAGTGCTTGTATTGGGGCAAGCAGTGGATATCCCCTTTAATACTGGTTTTAAAAGTCAGCAGATTCCACTGAGATTAACCTGTACGACACTTAACCAGACAGCACCTTCATGCACAGAACATACACCTTCAACTCTAAGCAGTTTACATTGTTGCATCACAACATGTACATAGTTTGGCTACCTGTTTGAGAGTTTGTTAATAGCTTGTGTTACAATGTGTTCATTATGTTCAATGTACCGTGCACTACTGTTTGAACTGTTTCATGTTACTACACTGAGCTACTTGCAAACTGTCTTAACTTGTAGAAAGACCGTATTAAAAAAACCCCTGTTAAATAAATAAAATGGTCAAATTATAGAATTTTTTAATAGTGAACACACTCTTAACTACAGTACTAAATCAATTCTAAAGTAAATTGGATATACTGTAGAGGAACAAGATCGTAGAAACATAGAAACATTACAGCAGAAAAAGACCACATGGCCTATCTAGTCTGCCCTTCCATGTCACCCACTACAACAGTCCCCTTTTTCCCTTTAGAGATCCTCTGTGTTTGTCCCATGCTTTTTTGAATTCAGATACTGTCCTCATCTCTACCACCTCCACGGGAAGACTATTCCACGCATCTTTCCGTAAAGAAACATTTCCACATATCACTCCTGAGTCTATCCCCTTTCACCCCTTGTAGCAGAGCGTGCCTTCAAGTAAAAGAGACTCTCCTGTGCAATTATGCCATGGAAGTATTTAAAAGTCTCAATTGTATCACCTCTATCCCACCTTTCCTCTAAAGTATACATATTAAGGTCCTTAAGTCTGTCCTCATGCTTTATAACAAAGACCACTAACCATTTGATGGATATACTGATATAGATAAATCTATGATTCAAAGCTTATCACTCTTTCGAGGCAGCACAGAAAACGGAGTTATTTACCTGTAACAGGAGTTCTCCGTGGACAGCAGGATAAGTCAGCCACAATAGGTGACGTCATCCAATGGCACTGAGACGGAAGTACTCTCTATAGCTCAGAAGGGTTTTGCCCTTCTGAGCATGGGCCACCCAAGCTACCCCTCCGGGTCCACCCCTAGCCAGCCACTGAGTCACTAGCTGAGACTACTGCTAGGGGCGTGTGCCCGGGAGAAGACCGGCACTTGAAGGGGAGGAGAGCGGGAATGCATGGCTGACTTATCCTGCTGTCCACGGAAAACTCCTGTTACAGGTAAGTAACTCCATTTTCTCCTAGGACAAGCAGGATGAGTCAGCCACAATAGGTGCCTCCCCAGCTATGAGGAGCTGTGGTGCAAGGGTCGGTCATGAGAAGGAGTCCAGGCTGGTGATTGAACAATTCACCTGTTTATTGAGAACGTAGTTGGTGCAGGAATTGCTTCAAGGTGCAAAGCACAGTACAACGGTGCAAGTAATGGCAAACAGTGCAACTGTGCAAGTAACAGTGTAAATACAGTGCAAGTAACTGTGCAAGTAACAGAATAAATATGGTGCAAGCAGCGGTGCAGAACAGAGTTTGCAGTCCTGGCAGTCCGGCGGCTATGGTTGCCGACATTGCGGGTCTGCCATGGTTAAGACTGCCCGTCCAAAGGCCAGGTCTTCATTGGAGAGGTCACGGCAATAGTGTCTTTGGAATGTATGAGAGGACAACCATGTGGCTGCTTTGCAGATATCTGCCACAGGGACAGACTTTAGGTTGGCGATGGAAGAGGCCATCGACCACAGCCGGTGTGCATTGACTGGAGGTGCAGGTTCTGCGCCCGCTTGCTCTAGGTAGAAGGCGATGCAGGCAGAAATCCAGAGGGACAGAGTCCATTTGGAAACAGGGCGCCCAGGTTTGTTGGGGTCATAAGATACGAAGAGTTGTGTCCCTTTACGGTGAAGAGCAGTCCGGTGGAGATAGACGCAGAGAGCTCTGATGCAATCCAAGGTGTGTAGCCGCTGCTCCTCAGCAGAGGAGTGGGGTTCGGGGTGGAAGCTAGGCAGTTCAATGGACTGGTTCATGTGGAAGGCAGAGGCCACTTTCGACACAAACTTCGGATGCGTCTGGAGGGTGGCTCTGTCTCTGGTGAGCTGGGTGTAGGGTGGGTGCGCCACCAGGGCCTGTAGCTCACTGATCTGTTGGACTGATGTGATGGCAATGAGAAATAGAGCCTTCTAGGAGACATGTTTTATGTCCGCTGTGTGTAGGGGCTCAAAGGGGGGTAGCGTGAGCTGGTAGAGGACGGCGTTGAGGTCGCAGTAAGGAATCAGATCCCTGCGCGGGGGCACAGATTGATGAGCCCCTTCATGAAGTGGGTGGTCGTGGAAGGCTGCAATCGCAGCCAAGTGGACCCGTATTGATTGAGGTTGCAGTCTCTGCTGGGAGAGTTCCATGAGGTATTGCACTACCTGTGGCATAGGGCAGGAGAAGGGGTTGAGCTGCAGAGCTGAGCACCAGGAGGAGAATCATCTCCATTTTAGGCCATAGGACTTCCTTGTTGATGGACGGCTGGCTGCAAGTACCACCTGCGTGACCTCTGGCGGGAGGCGGAGGTCTGTTAGGGTGACCCGCTCAGCCTACATGCTGCTAATAACAGGGTCTGCAGATTGGGGTGTAGGGTGTTGCCATCATCCTGGGAGAGGAGGTCCGGTCACAGGGGAAGACAAAGAGGTGCCTCCTGCGCCAGGCGGCCGAGGAATGGGAACCACCCCTGGTGGGGCCAGTAGGGGGCTATGAGGATGGCCTCCGCCCTGTCCGAGATGATGTGCTGCAGGTATCAGGGGGAAGGGTGGGAAGGCGCACACTAGTGACCAATCACCCCAGCAAATGTCGAATGCATCCGAGGTGATGCTGAGGTGAGAGGGATGCTTCGAGTAAAAGATGTCGCACTTGGTGTTCTTTCCCGTGGCAAAGAGGTCTACCAGTGGTTGCCCCCATCGCTGGAAGATGGTGAGGGTCACCTGGCTGTTGAGCGTCCATTCGTGTGGGTTGAGCTGCCGGCTGAGTTGGTCCGCTAGCTCGTTCTGGAGTCCTGGCAGGTAGGAAGCCTGGAGGTGGCATTGGTTTCGCAGGGTGAGGATCCATACCTTCAGAGCCTCCCTGCAGAGGGCGCGTGAGCCCGTTCCCCCTTGTTTGTTGATGTAGAACATGGCCACCTGGTTGTCTGTTTGGAGCAGGATGTGTTTCTTGTGAGTCAGACCCTGGAAGGCCTTGAGGGAGTATCGGATCGCCCTGAGCTCCAGTAGGTTGATGTGGTAGGACCGCTCCCGTATGGTCCACACTTCCTGTGTGCAGAGGTGGAGGCAGTGTGCTCCCCAGCCGAATGGGGAGGCATCCGTGGTTATGGTCAACTGGTGGGTGGGCTGCCTCAGCGGGCGGCCAAGTATAAGGCTCCTCCTGTGGGACCACCAGAGGAGGGATGTTTTGCTGCGATGTCCATGGGTATGAGGGTGCAGAGGGGCTGCGAGTGCTGGTTTCAGTGTGACCTTAGGTGCCATTGCAGACAGCGCATGTGGAGCTTTGCCATAGATACAACCTGGGTAGAGGCTGCCATGTGGCCCAGAAGGCGGAGGAGAGTCCTGGCAGCCGTGGATCCGGCCTCCGAGATGTGTTGTATCAGGTGGGTGATGGCGCTCCTTCGAGAGGGGGGCAGGAATGCCCGGGAGACTGTGTTGTCTATTATTGCTCCTATGAACTTGAGGCGCTGTGTTGGCTGCAGGTGCGACTTCCGGAAGTTGACCAGGAAGCCCATAGTTGATAGGAGGGCAATGGTCCATTGCGTAGATGCTGTGCTTTGCTGCAGGGAGGGCGCCGAAATCAACCGGTCGTCCAGGTACGGGAAGACACATATGCCCTATTTGCGCAGGTGGGCGGCAGCCACAGCCACAGCCACGCATTTGGTGAAAACTCTCAGTGCAGGGGATAAGCCAAAGGGGAGGACCTTGTATTGGAAGTGCCTCCCCTGGATTTGGAAGCGGAGGAACTTGCAGTGGTCCTTGTGGATGCTGACATGTGTGTAGGCATCCATTAAGTCCAGGTATGATAGCCACTCCCCCCGCTGGATGAGGGGGAGGATGGATCCCAGGGAATAAATTAATGAACGGAGTGGAACGCGTAAACGTAGATCGATTGTTTACCTTATCAGAATATAGAAAGACTAGGGGACATGCAATGAAGCTACAGGGTAAACTATTTAAGACTAATAAAAGAAAATATTTTTTCACTCAACGTGTAATCAAACTCTGGAATTTGTTACCGGAGGATGTAGTAAAGGCTGTTAGTGTAGCTGGGTTTAAAAAAGGTTTGGACAAGTTCCTGGAGGAAAGTTCCATAAACCATTATTAAGAAGTGACCGAAGATATCCAGTACAAGCATTGTGGAACTTGTGTCTCTTGGGGAAACTGCTAGGTACATATGACCTAGATTGGCCACTGTTGGAAACAGAATACTGGGCTTGATGGACCTTGGTCTGATCCAGTATGGCATATCTTATGTTCTTATGTTCTTATGAACTTCTCCTTGACGATGAATTTGTTGAGGCTGCGCAGGTCGAGGATGGAACGAGAACCACCCGATTTCTTGGGAACCATAAAGTACCTGGAGTAGAAGTCAGTGCAAAATTTCCACCTGTGGTACAGGCTCTATTGCCTTGGAGGTCAGGAGAGAGGAAATTTCTTGCGACAGATCTGCGAGAGAGGCAGAGTCCGCCTTCTCCGGGGGGGGTTTGTGTTGCCACGGTGTTGAGTGGAATCTGATGCGGTACCCATTCTTGATTATTTGGAGGACCCACTTGTCTGTCGTGATAGATTCCCAGGCCGGCAGGAAGGCAGTGAGCCGACCACCGGGGGCGGGGGCAGGCTTTGCTGCGCCTGTCAAAAGGGCTGGCTTTGTTTTGTTGGCCCAGCTTGGGATGCCTTTTGCTGTCTCTGGTCACGTTGGCGAAGCTTACTGTGGTAGGAAGTACGCTGAGGTTGTGGTTTGTAGCGTGGTTGCTGCCATTTTCGATAGGGGTTGTATTGCTGTTTGGAAGCAGGGTACTGTTTCTGCTGGTAGGAGCTCTTGCAGTCGGTGCACTCAAGGCCTTCATCCACAAGGGTCTGTAGCGTGGCGCACTGGTCTTTTATCGTGGAGACAATGTCGTTGACTCTGTCCCCGAATAGTGAATCACCAGTACAGGGGGCGTCAGCAATGCGTTCGTGGGTATCTTCTCTGAGGCTGGAGGCCCGAAGCCAGGCAAGGTGGCAAGCAGAGATGGCTGTTCCTGCTGTGCGTGCAGCTGCATCAAAGGAGTCAAAGGCTGCTCGCACATGGTGCTTAATGCACTCTTGAAGATCCGCTAGAGAGGCATTGGCAGCAGGTTGGCTCTCTTGCGGGAGGGCGGAGATGACATCCTTCAGGCGGCCCAGGATGACGTCTCGGTAGAGGGCATGCTGGAGTTGGTGGGCGGAAACTCTTGCGCTTAGCATGGTGCCTTGGAAGGCCTTTTTTACGACTTCATCAAGTAGCTTGAGATCCCTGCCTGGGGGATTGTTGGCATGTACCCGCGTCGACTTGGAGCGTTTGAGGGCAGACTCCACCATGATGGATTGATGTGGAAGCTGTGTCTTGTCGAATCCAGGCAAGGGTTGGACCTGGTATTTTAAGTCCAGTTTACGGGAGGAGGGAGGTCCCAAGTCGGGGTTCTGCCATAGCTTGAGGAGGTTCTCATGGAGGAGGAGATGCACAGGTATCGGTGCAGGGGCCCTCGATGCTTCCTGGAATTTTCGCGCTGCTTGTGTCTCCGGGCGCTGGTCAGAGGGTTGGCCGGCTACAGGGAGGGCCATTGCTTTCGCCAGTTTGCGGAGGAATCTGGGGTAGGTGAAGTCCTCAGGAGCACTTGGAGCGGGGTCCGTCGCTGTAACGGGGTCCGTCATTGCAGGCATTGCGTCGTGTTCCGAGGTTCCAGCAGTCACAGGGGACTCAGGCACGGTGAGTTCCTCCCTATCCTCAGTGGTAGCTGCGTCACAGGGGGGCAGTGGAGCCGGCCCTATGGGTGCAGCTGTGGCGACAGGAACACTCGGACCTGAAGAGGAAGCTGGGTGGCTGCATTGGTGCCCATTGGTAGAAGAGATTGGAAAGCAGGGCTGAAAACTGTGTCCAGTCCGGGTATGGTGCACCCCTTGAAGGGGGAGAGTCACAGTGGTGGTCCGCGGATTTTCTCCTGGGAGTGCCGCAGGAGGTGGGAGATCGTACTCCTCCGGGGATTGCAGCTCAGAGTGAGAGTGGGGAAACATGTAGCTGCTGTGAAATGCAGGGCTAAAGGAGCTGCTGGATCTTCTGTGCCTGTGCTGGGGTCTGTGCTTACTTTTTTTCTCGTGTCTGTGGTGCCTCTTGGAAGGTGGTCTGCTGCTGGAGCTGCTTCTGCTGCCCATGCTGGAATGCCTTCTCCTATGTTTGTGATGCCTTCCAGAACCTTTACTACGTCAGCGTGGGCTGGAGCGGTGTCTCCACGCCGACAGAGAGGCTTGCCGGTGGGAGGGGGAACATCGGGAGTGTCATGGTGATGTCAGCACATTGCCGTGGTGCTGGCCAATGGTGCCATGGCGGGTGGAGCCAGGGGCAGTCTCGTTGCTGTGGTGCCATCCAATGGCGCCACGGGGGCGGAGCCAGAGGTGGAGGAAGGAGGCAAGATGGCTGCCTGCATGCTTGGGGGATTCCCACGTTGCCGGCTGCAGCTGCGGAGGAGACTCTGAGGGCATAAGTCCAGCTTCAAGCGATGCAGGAGGTGGAGGCAGACTTGAGGGCAAGGCAGAGGCATCGCGGTTGCAGATGGAGGCCGGAGGGGGCACATCCAGAGCCGCAGACGAGGCAGGCTGCATCGTGGAGGCATTGGGAGCAGGGAGGACATCCACATGGTCAGCCGGAGCTGGGATCGCTGGGCTTCTTACCTCCTGGATGAGATCTTGGAGGGCATGCCATCTGGATTTTCTGGCTCGGGGAGACATTCTGGCACAGTGAGTGCAGTCTTCAACCCTGTGGGAGACTCCGAGGCAACTCAAGTATCGGTCATGTGAGTCTGTAGAGTTCATCTTTCTTGAACAGCTGGGGCATTTTTTAAAACCTGGCTTAGGCATGATTTTGATTGTAGTTTCTTATCTGATTTTTTGATGTTCTTTAAATCCTTAGCGGAAAATTGTGAAGGTATTGTAGAGAGTAGGAGAGTCCGTCTTGCTGGCAAGGCGGATGAGTGAAAAGTGGCTGGCTAGGGGCAGACCCGGAGGGGTGGCCTGGTTGGCCCATGCTCAGAAGGACAAAGCCCTTCTGAGCTATAGAGAGTACTTCCGTCTGGGCGCCATCGGATGACGTCACCTACTGTGGCTGACTCATCCTGCTTGTCCTAGGAAAATGATCTTTTCATCATTGCTTAATTGGATTTAGCTGACACCTTTCCTCTGAAGTTCAAGGCAAGTTACATTCAGGTACAGTAAGTATTTTTCCTGTCTACAGAGGGCTGACAGTGCAGTTGAGAGGAGTTGTTTTCTTCACATAAAGCCTAGGCAAACAGAAGAATATGAGATTCACGCGACCTCTGATTTTCTTTCTACCTAACTAGCTATGTAACTGTGTATTTGGCATTTGCTTTCTCTGGGTTAACTGCTGCAGCTTATAGCAACTTAAAATGCTGAAAAATAAATTGACAAATCTTCACAGCATCTGCGACAACAACATGTTTCTTTTATACCGTAGATCAAGGGCGAGACTCGCTTTAATCTTGTGATGACACAAAGCAGAGATTAAAAAATAACTTTTGAGAGAAGAAAACAAATGTGGACTTGCTTTAGGTGCTGCCGTAATATAGTTCTGTGGTTTGGTTCCTGAAAATTGATTTGTATGCTTCCAATTAAAGCAGCAAATTGCTATGTTTATGTAAGTATTTCTTATCTTTCATGTGTACTTACTCAGAAAGCTCATTGTTCTTTCTGGCTACAGGGAAAAATCACGAAAATTGACTTTCAAAGTGTCTCTTTCATGCTATTTACTGTTACTTTCTCTACTAAAAGCTATGCTACAGATATTTATCTACTGGGTTTCGTTGCCTCCTAAGCACATCAGTTCTAAATATAATTGTAATGTTCCCATCATTCCAGAATGACTGGAGTCTGATAGCTCACTTGAATGTATCTCACCCGAGAAAGGCTGATAGCACAGA
Source organism: Ichthyophis bannanicus (assembly GCA_033557465.1). NCBI lineage: Eukaryota > Metazoa > Chordata > Amphibia > Gymnophiona > Ichthyophiidae > Ichthyophis > Ichthyophis bannanicus. Next base: position 233,640,660 of record CM066043.1, on the reverse strand, counting down.
AGCAGGTTCCTTGGGTTATTCTGAGTAAGCAGAGTACCACCAGGCACTTCTCTGAAGACCTATATTCCAGCTATGTGCGAGGTTTTATCCCGTACAGCTCTCCCAACCCTCTCAACAAAACCATACTAAAACAAAAAAACACAAAAGGGCTCTGTTCTTAAAACTCGCTGTCCGCAGGGACACTCAACATGTGGGGGCATGATAGCAAGCAATTGCAAAGACACATATTAATTGACCATCATGCAGCAGGGTGGGGACTGGGCTGGTTCGCACAGGTGTCGTCAGCATGCGCTCACCATCAGTGTGCTAATTAGCACTGTGCACCTTACGATACCTCTATTAGGTGTATCCGCATTAATTGCACTGCACATTAGTTTATGCATCTGCGTGTTAACTGCCAGGAAAATGCTGGTCATGCCCCTGACAGTTATCGCAGAGCTTTGCACTTATTATGGGCATATTTAGTGGTTTAGTATGTGGTTTAGTATGCAGTTTGGATGCCATGTGAAAATCTAGTGTAGGCCCTAGTGCCAAAAATCCCATCCTAGCCTCATAGCAGTGCATCGAGGTGGGAACTGAGTGGAACAGGGGGTGGAAGACAGGCATTGCCAGTATGTCATGGCTAGCATGATTATTAGTGGCCCACGCTTGCTCTCCTTAGGAGGCATATGTACTATTGTGGATTGGGAACTGGTTAAACAATAGAAAACAGAGGATAGGGCTCAATAGCCAATTTTCTCAGTGGAGAAAGGTGAATAGTGGAGTGCCCCAGGGATCTGTGCTGGGTCCACTGCTGTTTAGCATATTCATAAATGATCTGGGAATGGAAATAACAAGTGAAGTTCAAATTTGCAGGTGACACATACTTATTCGAAGTTGTTAAATCACAAGAGGATTCTGAAAAATTGCAAGAGGATCTTGAGAAATTGGGAGACTACATTTCATCTGCTATTTGGACGTCCATTGTGGACAAGTGCAAAGTTATGCACTTAGGGAAGAACAATCCAAACTACAGTTACTTGATGCAAGGTTCCACATTAGGATTCACCACCCAGGAAAAGGATCCGGGCGTCTTCGTGGATGCAGTGTGCAGCGGCAGGCAAGAAAGCAAATAGAACTAGGAGTCAAAAGAAAAGGAAAGGAGAACAAAGCAAAGGATATTACTGTATAATGCCTCTGTATCACTCCATGGTGCGAGCGCACCTTGAATATTATGTGCAATTCTGGTCGCCATATCTTAAAACAGATACAGCAGAATTAGAAAGATTGTGGAAACATTCGAGAAAGGATTAATGTGTACTGTAGGTCTTGTGAACAATTTTATGTATATTCTATTGTACCTTGCATAGGATTATAGATAATGTAGGCTGTAAATGTTTTAATTAATTGATTAATTAAAAGTGACCAAAAAGATCTAGGTGTCACATTACATGCGTAGATTTAATGGGACTTAGTAAAAGGGCCCCAAAGTTTGGCAGCAAGCTCTAAACAATCCATATACCTATCCGCTAATCTCTAAAATACAGAAATAAGAATCAGCTGAGAGGTTTTTGGTGATCCTTATCTTTTTATTGGACTAATTTAGTCCATCTTTATAAGCTTAGTCCAATGAAAGCCGTCACCTACACCTTCTTTGCTGAAGCTTAATTCCGTTTTCTACATATTCAGTGGAGTAATGGCAACCACGGTACTTTGTGTAAGCTCGCTACGAGGTTCAAAGTTCCTGTTTTCCAGGCCTTTCCAGAAGCTCAGGGTAAGTACTGTCCTTAGAGACACGCTAAGCATGGCTTTACAAAACAAAATCTTTGCTGTAAAAAGCATAGCAAAATCAAAATTACACTTACCTGGTAATTGTAGTTCCTTGAGTGATGACAGTTTAGTCCTCCACCTCTGGGTAGTGCACCTCCTCCTGCAGCTTGGAGACTGGACCAATCAGAATCTTCACATCACTGGATGTAGCATGCTGGAACTCCCATCAGCCCCCAGTGACCTATTGACAAAGCAGACTCAACAGAACATAGTTACCCATGTTATCCTGTTATCCAAGTTGATTTTCCTGTTAACTGTAAACCCAGATATTTGTATCTTGCCTGAGGTCTCTTGTTCCATGTAAACTGCGCTGATAACGAATAGTGCGGTATATAAAAAATGTAAATAAATAAATAACAACTAAGTAGCTAACATCCTCTGCAATTTATACTTTTATTTTTTAATGTATTTATTTATTTAGTTATTTATTTAATTTTTTTTTTCTCTTCCGGAAAAACCAAACCAGACGTACATCAGGTTAAAGACGTACATCAGGCTTGGCTGTTGTTGAAAAATACTATCTTGGAAGCCCAGACCAGCTGTATTCCACGCTTTAAGAAAAGTGGAAGGAAGTCCAAAAAACTGCCAGCATGGTTTAAAAGTGAGGTCAGAGAGGCTGTTGCCAAAAAAGCATCTTTCAGGAAATGGAAAAAAGAGCCAAACGACGAAATCTGGAAACAGCACAAGCACTGGCAAGTCAAATGCAAGGCATTGATAAGGCAGGCAAAGGGAAAATTTGAGAAGAAGCTTGCTGTGGAAGCAAAAACGCGAAGTAAAGACCTTTTCAAGTACATTCGTAGCAAAAAACCTGTGAGAGAGTCAGTTGGTCCATTAGATGATAAAGGGGTTAAAGGAGCACTAAGAGGCGACAAGACGATAGCGGAGAGATTGAATGAATTCTTTGCTTCAGTCTTTACTGAGGAAGATGTAGGGATGTTACCCATGACTGAAGTGGTATTTAAAGGTACGGAAGAATTGAAGGAAATATCGATACATCGGGAAGATGTATTACAACTATTAGATAAACTGAAGAGTAGCAAATCACCTGGGCCGGATGGTATACATCCAAGGGGGTTGAAAGAACTGAAATATGAGATTGCAGACCTGCTATTAGTAATCAGTAAACTATCATTAAAATCATCTCTAATACCTGAAGATTGGAGGATCGCCAATGTAACACCAATTTTTAAAAAGGGTTCCAGGGGTGATCCGGGAAACTACAGACCAGTGAGCCTAACATCAGTACCGGTAAAAATGGTAGAAACCATCATAAAGAATAAAATTACTCAGCATGTAGATAGTCATGACCTAATGGGAGACAGCCAACATGGCTTTAGACAAGGAAGATCTTATCTTACTATTCTGTTATGTTTTTTTGAAGGAGTGAATAATCAGGTGGACAAAGGTGAGTCAGTTGATATTGTGTATCTGGACTTTCAGAAAGCCTTTGACAAGGTCCCTCATCAGAGACTTTTGGCAAAACTAAAGAGTCATTGGTTAGGAGGCAGTGTACTATTGTGGATCAGAAACTGGTTAAAAGATAGAAAGCAGAGGGTAGGGCTATATGGCCAATTTTCCCAATGGAGAAAGGTGAATAGTGGTGTACCCCAGGGATCTGTGCTGGGTCCGCTGCTTTTTGACATATTCATAAATGACCTGGAAAGTGGAATAACGAGTGAGGTTATCAAATTTGCAGATGACACAAAACTATTTAAAGTTGTTAAAACCCAAGAGGATTGTGGAAAATTGCAAGAGGATCTTGATAAATTGGAAGACTGGGCATCAAAATGGCAGATGAAATTTAATGTGGACAAGTGCAAGGTTATGCACCTAGGGAAGAACAACCCAAACTATGGTTATACGATGCAAGGTTCCACATTAGGAACCACCACCCAGGAAAAAATTTAGGCGTCATTGTGGATACCATGTTAAAACCCTCGGCCCAGTGTGCAGCAGCGGCCAAGAGAGCAAATAGAATGCTAGGTATGATAAGAAAAGGAATGGAAAATAAAACAAAATATATTATAATGCCTCTATATCGTTCCATGGTGAGTCCGCACCTTGAATATTGTGTGCAATTCTGGTCGCCATATCTTAAAAAGGATATAGCGATTTTAGAAAAGGTTCAGAGAAGAGCCACCAAAATGGTAAAGGGGATGGAAGGATACTCTTATGAAGAAAGGCTAAAAAGGTTAGGGCTCTTTAACCTGGAAAAGAGACGGCTGATGGGAGATATGATAGAAGTCTATAAATTAATGAACGGAGTGGAACGGGTAAACGTAGATCGATTGTTTACCTTATCAGAATATTGAAAGACTAGGGGACATGCAATGAAGCTACAGGGTAAACTATTTAAGACTAATAAAAGAAAATATTTTTTCACTCAACGTGTAATCAAACTCTGGAATTTGTTACCGGAGGATGTAGTAAAGGCTGTTAGTGTAGCTGGGTTTAAAAAAGATTTGGACATGTTCCTGGAGGAAAGGTCCATAAACCATTACTAAGAAGGGACCCAGGATATCAATGCTTGAACCAATACAAGCATTGTGGAACCTCTTTCCCTTGGGGAAACTGCTAGGTACGTATGACCTAGATTGGCCACTGTTGGAAACAGAATACTGGGCTTGATGGACCTTGGTCTGACCCAGTATGGCATATCTTATGATCTTATGTTCTGATCAAGACAGGAACATGCCGCTAAACCAAATACCAAGAGTCCCTCCATAAAATTGCCTTCCCCCCCCCCCCCCGAGTCCGAAAATACGGACATAGGCCGAAGAGAGCAATCCAAAGGCGAAGGTACCTGAGCTTACCAAGTAAACACTCCCCCGCAACTTCGCCACGCATATCCGAGCCCGTGCCGAGCTGACCTTTGAAATGTAGGGCGGGCAGGAGGACTAAACTGTCGTCACTCAAGGAACTACAAATACCAGGTAAGTGTAATTTCGATTTCCTTATCGTTCCTCCAGTTTAGTCCTCCACCTCTGGGATGTATCAGAGCAGTACTAACGAGAGGTATCCTACCAGCCGGCACACAACACTGGCGAGCCAACACAGACATCCCTTGCTTCCAACAACGCTAGACAAGAGTGTTTACTGAAAGTATACAGCGACGCTCAAGACACCGCCTTACCAAACTCAGTGGAGAAAACAGGGCTGGGCATCGCCCAGGACGCCACCGGCGCCCTCATAAAGTAAGCTCTTAATATCTCTCAGGAAGCGGACGCTCCTGCCACCTGTAAGCCAAAACAAGAGCCTCCTCAATTGACCTGGAAACGGACACATTCACCACAGCCGATTAGTTTTGCGAAAGGAATCGAACACAGCCGAGGGGCAACGCAGCACCCTTGTTATGTCCTAACGGTTTCAGCGTCCACCCAAATCCAGTCCACCTGTCACTTGCAAACCTGTAAGCTACCATATTTGATGCGTATGAAAGGGAAAGAAAACCTCTGGCCAGCACAAAGGTACCGGACGAAACACCCCCTGTTCAGGGACCAAAAGAAACGGGTCTCTGAAGGGAAGAGCCTGTCACTCTGAAATGCCCCTTGTCGGGCGAAAAGCCCCCAAGAATTCCAACCAACGCACCAAAACCGTGACCGAAACTTGAATGGAGGGCACAACTGCGCTCTATCGACGTCCCGCAACACCAAGTTGAAAAGTCACGAGGGAACGAAAATTCACCATGCTGAACACAGACCAGAACTGCTTAGAGAAAACGCAGCGCCTCACCGCACCGCTCAACCCGACCCCCTAGCTGCGAACGCCTGCCACGCCATGCGAATCGCTAGCATTTCCAGTCAGGGATGGACCACTGGGTCTCTTGTGTCCTCTAAGAGCCTTGTGCGAAAGGACCCTCGAAAGAAGCAGAGTGAAACCAAGTTTTGGACAAGCTCCCGGAGGAAAGATCCATAACCTTTTATGAGAGAGAAGCTGACAAATATAATCTATATATATTTCTAAGTCTTATCTCCACTATCACTAAGACAACCCAAAAGAACGTAACATCCGAAGAACCTGCAACAGAATTCGTAATCTACGTGCATACCGGCATCCACCGCTTGCCCCGATACACGCCACGAGCAGTCTATACGTCTTTTTGGACACCAGCCAGTTTCTTGAGGCCGGGATTGGCCACCCTAGGAAACAGGATACCAGACCACAAAGCGCGTGGTCTGCCCCAGCATAGCATTTCTCATATCCCTATGAATGGAACATCCACCAAGTCTCCATCTTAGAAGTAATAGGCTGCGCCTGACCCTATGACCCGGTGGCTGGCCCCCACGGAGTAGTGCAGCCTAGAGGTCGAGGCAAGTTGCCAGGGGACCGAGGGCCTTAAATCCAATTAAGACCAACACCCGAGGGCCATAAAAACTGGGGTGTCTAGCCCCCCAGGAGGTCCCTCCGGCCCTCGTAAAGCAACTTAACTCTCTGCCTCAGGAACCCAAACACAAACAGTGAGCCCTACCGGACCCAGGGAACTAGAAATACCGCAATCGACGGTATGCCCCCGTGACCCGTCGGTAATCAGCATTCTCAAATAAATAACTGACTGAGAATATGTGACCGTAGCAAACACTGGCAGTGGAGAGACAGAGCTGGCGCTGGTTCCTAGCCTTCCTTTCTCGCTCACGCCGTCCATCTGCCAGCATTGAGAAAAGGCCGAGAATAGATTACCCAATGGGCCGAAGACCCTGCGTCCTGGCCATCAGAGAGAAAGAGCGCCAGGATCTGGGAGGAAAGCCCAGAGAGAAAGGAAAACCGGTGCCTGGTACTGTAGCTCCTCTTGATGGCTCACTCCACAGCAGGTCCGACGACTGCATCTCCAACTCCACGTACCCCCATGCAAACCTCACTCACTCTATTAAAAAAGCCATCCCCCTAACACTGGAGGAAGTACCTTAACCTGATAATACTGTTCGAGCAAGAAATGCAGTCGCAGCCTGCAAAGAGCGCACCCAAAATCAAGCCTAAGCCATTGAGAACAAACACAAAATGCACATCTACATATATGGATGACCCAACACCTACCATCCAACACAGCGCCGAGAGCACGCCTGAACCTAGGCTTAAAGATCCATACAGCCTGGGCTCTTTTCAGCGTCAGAAATACGCAGACTTTCCGAGTATCGAACCGGACCCCCAAATACTCGAGGTCCTGAGTCGGGGTCAGGAGACCTTTGAGCGGGGAGACCACCCATCCTAGACTCTGCCGGCAAGCTACAATCATATCCGTGGCTTGTCCGCTCTCGACTGGGGACTTTGCCTGGATCAAACAATTGGCCAAATACGGAGGGACTAAGATTCTTGCCCTCTGTAGTGCCGCCGCCCCCACTACTATTATCATGGTGAACACGTGAGGAGCCTTTGCCAATGAAAGGGCAGAGCCTGGAGCTGCAAATGCCCCCAAGGGAGCGCGAAGCGTAGAAATTGTTGATGAAACGCTCTGATCGGTACACGAAACTATGCGTCGGTAAGACCGAGCGACGTCAAAAAATTCTCCTTGACAAATTGTGGCCAGCAACAATCGCAGGACATCCAGACGAAAAAGGAACTGCCCCCGGAGGCAACCAGTTATCTCTTTGAGGTCCAAAGCTGGCCGCAGTGAGCCACCCTTCTTTAGCCCCATGAAATAAATAGAAGAACGGCCCATGCCGTACGCCGCTATCGGTACTGCCATGACCGCTCCGCGCCTCAGGAGACGATCCAAGGACAGACATACCTGGAATGCCTTCTGCGCACCCCTGCAAGGTGAACTCACGAACGAACCCAATCTAACGCCTATCCGCCGCGGACCTTCTCCAAGGCCCACTGATCGGATGTTCGTGGAAGTCTCGAATATAGATGTAATATTCTAACCTGCTTTTCCTCGGAATAGTGTCACCAAGGACAACCGTTCTGCGCAGGCACCTAGCTGGAGATAGCTTCTGCTGGGTGATGCCATAATCTGGCCTAAGGAAACACAAAATTATAGATAAGTAATGATAAGCTCAGACTCTCCTAATTTGGCAGTTACCTCTCAAATCAATTCCTTCTCAACTCATTCATGAAAAAATTAAACAAGAGAATATGACCTATAGTCATCTATAAACAACGTTTGCTACCAGGTATCCCCAGAATCTGCACGGAATAAGTCTTGTGTAATATGCGGACTGGGTTGGCCGGAGCCACAGCTGGGACTTGAACCTGTGACCCTCCGCTCCTGGACCCACTGTCTGTGTGTACTGCACCACACTGTGGCCTCGAATTTACCCCCTGTAGTCTCACCAGGAATAATATATACTTATTTATCTAAACATATTAACGTATGCACGCAGAACTTCACGTAACAAATTGGTGTGTGCAAAAATGTTGCTTCTACTAGTACCGCACATGCACCCATGTGCATGTTGCTATGGTGACCAGTATGCTCTGCTATGTCTACACACAAACAGCTTACAATATTGAGCACAAAAAATATATTTATGGTGCTCAAGACAGCGCAAAGGCACTGCAACACAATATCACAGCTCATTCTGGTTTACGGGAAGAGCAACCCTATCCTGAACCTTACCACTGGAGAAGAAGGAAAGTGGAAATTGAGTTTGTAAAGCGAGAGACCCTGAATAACAAAAGCGCAAAAGCCAAATTGCCAGGATTTGTGGGCATGCTGAGATGTTTTTATACCTCTGCTTGGAAACTGCTTTGCCTGTTAGCCCATCATTCCCTATGAAAGCAGAACTATGACTGACCGCAAGCCGCCAGCGTGCTTGCACAAAGCTTTGCAATTCAGGGCTCCAACTCCATTAGGTAGTTTTTTTTTTAATTTTTATTTTTTAAAATAAAACTCCTATTGCGCTTGCCTGTAAGGGCTGTGCTGCTGCGGTCCTCTGCTGCCGACCACAGTTGAGAGTTATGCCTACCGTTCAGGGCTGCTTAACCCCAAACTGCACATGCTACCTACACCTGTTTACCATTATCTGTCTAAGTAATAGCATAAAGCACCCCGAAGAGAAAGGGGATAACCCAGGCCGACGAGGTCTGGATTTAGGTATAGACCACTCCCTCAGTGCTAATTTCTGATAGGAGATGGAGGAGACGGAACCCCCCTCCCACTCCTCAACTGGCAGCCGTCCTGCCATAACAGCAGCCAGTAGCCACCGAAAGATACTGAAGTCATCTGCCGTTTTGGGTTTATTACTTCTTTTTTTTTTTTTGAGAAAACCGCATGGAGAACAGAAACGCAACGAAGTGTCCGCAGCGGAGGGAAGGAAATTACCTCCCGAGCTGTAACAGGGACGAGGAAATAAAATAAAAGTAAGGAATGGAAAATTAAAGCAAAAATCAACACACAGAGCCGCCATGTCGCCAACTCTGCCTCTACCCCACGGCCCGGGGCTCAGCACACGATGCACCTTACCGCCACAAAATGGCCAAAGCTATCGACGCGAGCCCCAAAAGGGCGCCAAAAACAACGCTGGAAGACAGGCCCAGAAAACCGCTCTACGCCTCCCCGTCGCCGAAGACAGACTGCTGCCCCAAATTAAAGCGAGAGGTGCAAGCTCATGACCTTACTTCTCTACGGGCATCTGGAACGGATGCAAGCCTGCGGTACTGCTGTAGGCAGAGCAGTACCCGTCGGTGCACCTCCTGCCTTCGTGCCTCCGGCTCCTGTCAGCTATAGGCAAGGACAGCATTTTTCTCGCACCAGAGCTCTTCCCCATGCAGCCCAGGGGGAGAGATCTGTAAAATGCCGCCGCCGCCCTTCCACTGTCAAAGGCAGGAAGGTACCGGCTCAAAACTTTTTTTTTTTTTTTTTTAAAAGGGCAGCACTGAAAAATAAGAACCTTAAAGGAAAGTTGAAACACAATCCTATGCCGCTGCTCCAGAAACCGTGCAGACCGCTAAGGCCGCCCCCGAAGCTGCGGCTAGAGGCAACGCGCCCATTGGGCGGTTCGGCGGGAAAGGAGCTCTCCCCCGTACTGTCAAGGGGCAGAGAGCCTGCAGAAAGAGCCTGCCCAATTTACAACCTAGGAGGTTTGACAGGGCAGTGACTGCTAGACGGACCTCCCGTATAGCTAGAATCTCTCTTCTCCTGAAAGACGGTTCCACTATAAGGTGAACCACTGGAAACAAACAAAAGAAGTTAAATAATTGAAAATAAATCCAAACAAAAAAAAAATTCTCCCTCTAAACTATCTAGCCTGCTCCTTAACAAATCCTCCAGTGAGCCCAGCACCTAGGCTCACTAGGTCCTCCTGCTGCATGGAGACTGGACACACTGGGGGCTGATGGGAGTTCCAGCATGCTACATCCAGTGGTGTGAAGATTCTGATTGGTCCAGTCTCCAAGCTGCAGGAGGAGGTGCACTACCCAGAGGTGGAGGACTAAACTGGAGGAACGATAAGGAAGCATAATTTAAGGTAGATCCATGTCTGCTCCTGATTGGCCCTTTTTATTTTCCTTGGGACTTTGGGCTCTCTTCTTTCTCTCTGGGCTCTCCTACCTACACCCCCAAGGACCCTTTTCATACCTGAACAATCAAATGCTTGGATATTTTCTTAGCATAAATTCTTTTTCTTGCAAACCTCCTCTTTTTAGGCATGTTTTGCAGCAGACACTACTGCTTCTAGTTGAAGGTCAGTCCATCTGCCTTTCTGTCCATTCTTACACGTAACTTTGTTTGCACTTTTGCAAATGGCAGCCATTGAAGCAGCACTGGTTATTGAGCTGTATGTGATGGCAACGAGATATAGCCAGCAGAAGCGTCCACCCCCGCCGGTAAAACATTAGTGCCAGGTTTGAGGTGCAAATTGATTTGGGCTTCATCAGTGTGATAGGCTCAGAGCCAGGATCCTAAATGCAGAAGGTGCAGAAACCAGCAGAAGAGAGCAGCACAGCAGGTGGGGAGCCTGAGCCTTGCCTGCTGAAGAAGTGGTCAGGCCAGGAGATGCAAGTTCCACAGGAGGTGAGGAGTCTGGGCCTGCCTGCCAAACACGAGGAGGCTGTATAAATAGGTGGGTGCAGGAGAGGGGGGTTAAAGGACACCAAGGAGTGACTGACCCCCCAAAACACTCAAACTATGCTCATCATTCTCAATCACAGCTCTTCTTCCTCATTCACTCACTATTTCCATTAAGGATCATTCAGCTTCCCCTGCACTTATTCAGCACACTGCCACTAAAAAACCCCACATCCATTCACACAATCTTTCAGACCTTCCTCCTGCCACCAACTCCCATCCACTTACCCATTAACACTTATACACCCAGCTACTCACTCACTCAGCCTTTCTACCACTAATCTCCCCTTCACTCTGATTCGCTCACTCAGTTCATCACTCATAACCCTATCATCCACTCATTTACTCAATTCTCACCTACATAAGAACATAAGATATGCCATACTGGGTCAGACCAAGATCCATCAAGCCCAGTATCCCATTTCAAATAGTAGCCAATCTAAGTCACAAGTACCTAGCAGTTTCCACAAAAGAAACAAGTTCCACAATGCTTGTATTGGGGAAAGCAGTGGATATTCTGAATCCACTTTAATAATGGTTTATGGACCTTTCCTCCAGGAACTTGTCCTAACCTTTTTTAAACCCAGCTACACTAACAGCTTTTACTACATCTTCCAGTAACCAATTCCAAAGTTTGATTATGCGTTGAGTGAAAAAATATTTTCTCTTATTAGTCTTAAATAGGTTACCCTGTAGCATCATTATATGCCCCCTAGCCTTTCTATATTTTGATGGCGTAAACAATCGATCTACATTTACCCGTTCCACTCCATTCATTAATTTATAGACCGCTATCATATCTCCCCTCAGCCATCTCTTTTCCAAGTTGAAGAGCCCTAACCTTTTTAGCCTCTCTTCATAGGTGTATCCTTCCATCCCCTTTACCATTTTGGTTGCTCTTTGTACCTTTAATAATAATGCTATATCCTTTTTATGATACGGCAACCAGAACTGCACACAATATTCAAGGTGCGGTCACACCATGGAACGATACAGAGGCATTATAATATCCTTTGTTTTATTCTCCATTCCTTTCCTTATGATACCTAGCATTCTATTTGCTCTCTTGGCCGCCATTGCACACTGGGCGGAGGGTTTTAAAATGTTATCCACAATGATGCCTAAATCTTTTTCCTGGGTGATGATTCCTAATATGGAACCTTGCATCGTGTAAGCATAGTTTGTGTTTTTCTTTCCTAGGTGCATAACTTTGCACTTGAACACAAAATTTCATCTGCCATTTGGATGCCCAGTCTACCAATTTATCAAGATCCTCTTGCAATTTTCCACAATCCTCATGGGTTTTAACAACTTTGAATAGTTTTGCATCATCTGCAAATTTGATAACCTCATTCACTACTCCCATTTCCAGGTCATTTATGAATATGTTAAAAAGCAGCGGACCCAGCACAGATCCCTGGAGTACTCCACTATTCACCTTTCTCCATCGGGAAAATTGGCCATTTAGCCCTAACCTCTGCTTTCTATCTTTTAACCAGTTCCTGATCCGCAATAGTACACTGCCTCCTATCCCATGACTTTTTAATTTTGCCAAAAGTCTCTGATGAGGGACCTTGTCAAAGGCTTTCTGAAAGTCCAGATACACTATATCAACCGACTCACCTTTGTCTACCTGTTTATTCACACCTTCAAAAAATCATAACAGATTAGTAAGACAAGACCTTCCTTGGCTAAAGCCATGTTGGCTGTCTCCTATTAAGCCATGAAGAATCATCTGGAACCTGAGAGCTTGTCCTATATGCCTCAAGTTAGCCGCCATGCATAAAGAATTGACTCTACTAAGGGAAGAAATAGCTGCAATGAAACGCACCTCTTCTATGATACAAACCAAAAAGTCCACCACCGCTCCCGCAAAGAATAAAACATCCCAGGAGCAAATGGATCACGGTGGGCTCTGGTAGATTGTGACTTATAACGCAGAGACACCCTGTACATCATGAGACATCCCTGCATAATGCCTTCTCTGCTTTGGTTAATGAGGATCACCAGTCCATGGAAATTGAAGGGCCCTTAAATGAGACAGTCAATGCCCAATCTCCTGATAAAGCACCAAATATGAAGAAAAACTCACAGAACATAAAACTACTACTACTTGGTGATTCCATCATCAGAGGCACCAACTTGGGAACACAGTTCAAAGGAGAGAAGATAGTCAAATGCCTCCCAGGCTCCTCAGTCAGCAGGAATACAAACCAAATTGTTGATGTACTTAGCGCTGAAAGTGAGCACTCCAAAATTGATGTTATCCACTTGGATATAAACGACCTGGTTAGAAACAGTGCCTCTACAGTTTAAAGGGACTTCCAAACTCTGGGATAGAAACTAAAGCCCATTGTTAACACTGTAGCATTCTCAGAAGTTCTACCTGTTCTTGGTAAGGGGCCAGAAAGTATACATCGCATAAACAGCTTTAACACATGGCTCCAGACCTGGTGCAAATGAGAAGGATTCAGATTTATAGGCGACTGGGGAAACAGATGGAACAACAAGAGACTATACTGTGCTGATGGACTACTTCTCTCTGTCACAGGGAAAAGAATCCTAAGTGAAAAATTCAGGCAGTATGTGGATATGCATTTAAACTAGAAAAAGGGGGTGACGGATGGGGAAGGACAACTTCAGGACGTCACTCCCGGCAAAAGCAGAACATCAGAAACAGCCACACTTTTAAACCACACATCAAAGACAAGTGGGAAGAAGTGGGCAAAACAAAATCAATGCAAAATACATGCAAGCCAGTTAAATGCTGGAAAGCAATGAGCACAAATGCTCGAAGCTTAGCCAACAAAGTTCCGGACCTGGAAGCCCTAATGGCAGAAATGGACTTGGACATTGTGGCCATTACAGAAACATGGTTTAATTATTCGCATGATTGGGATATAGCCATAGCTGGCTATAATCTATTCAGAAGAGACAGAGAAAGTGGAAAAGGAGGAGGAGTAGCCTTGTATGTCAAAAGCAATATTAAAGCTACTCAAATGCAAGGGCATGGGGAAGAGAAGAAGTGCTCTGGATTGTGTTGTAAAGAGGAGATGGCACTGTCATCCATACTGCTGTAGTCTACAGACCTCCGACTCAAATCAAAGAGATAGATAACAAATTGATTATAGATATTGCCAAGGGGAAGTGATCATATTGGGTGACTTTAATCTACCCGATGTGGATTGGATTACTCCTTCTGCAAATCTGGAAAGAAGCAAAACAATTGTGGATGCTTTCCAAGATGCGTTACTTAGACAAAAAGGTGATGGAACCAACCAGGGAAAGCTCAATGCTGGATTTAGTGCTCACCAACAGTCATAGCATGTCGAATGTCTTGGTGGGTGCCCCTGTGAGCAGCAGCGATCATCACACGGTGTGGTTTGAGATAAAAGCCAAGGTGCAGTCCAATCACAGCAAGCTCAAAGTCCTAAACTTCAAAAACACTGACTTCTGTAAAATGGCCAAGTACCTGAAGGAGGAGTTGGCAGGGTGGAAGGAGATAATGGAAGTGGAATTGCAATGGGCTAAACTAAAGGTGGCAATAAAAGGGGCAACAGATAAATATGTAAGAAAAGTAAATAAAAACAAGAGGAGAAGGAAACCTATTTGGTTTTTCAAAGAAGTGGCTGCTCAAATAAAGGCAAAAAACTGAGCTTTCGCAAAATTCAAAAGTTTGTAAACAGAGGAAGACAGAAAGGAATACAAGCCACTTAACCCTCCATAGACCATGTTCCCTTTAAAATAGTTATCTCCAAGTTATAAAGCCCTGTTCAATGTAATTTCAGTTTGTTCAATATAAACCGCACTGATGCAGAATAGCGCGGTATATAAGAGAATGTAAATAAATAAATAAAATAAGATCAAACTCAAAGAGACAAAAAGAGAAATAAGGAAAGCAAAATCAAAGGCAGAGGAAAAGATGGCTAAAGATGTGAAGTGTGGCGACAAAACTTTCTTCAGGTATATTCGGGAAAGGAGGAAAATCAGAGGTGGAATAGCAGGACTCAAAAGTGCTGGGAACGGACTCGTGGAAAGTGACATTGAAAAAGTGAAATTGCTAAACAAATATTTCTGCTCTGTTTTTACTATAGAAAATCTTGAAGAAGGACCACTTGTGACTCCCAAATATAAAAACGGGAATGAAGTAGATACCACACCATTCACAGAAGATGATGTGTTAGAACAACTTGCAAAACTGAAAGTGGACAAGGCCATGGGACCACATGGGATACATCCCAGGATACTGAAAGAGTTCAGAGAGGTTCTTGCAGGGCCGTTAAAGGATGTTTTCAACAGATCCTTGGAATCAGAAGTTCCTCAGGACTGGAGAATGGCTCATGTGAATCACAAAAGTGGTGACAGGGAAGAAGTGCCAAACTACAGGCCCGTGAGCCTTACCTCGGTGGCAGGAAAAGTAATAGAGTATAGTGGACTTTCTCAAAACCAATAGGTTGCATGATCTGAGGCAACATGGTTTTACCGAAGGACGATCTTGCCAAACAAACCTGATTGAGTTCTTTGACTGGGTGACCAGAGAACTAGATCAGGGGCATGTGATGGACGTCATCTACCTGGATTTCAGCAAAGCCTTTGATACTGTTCCTCATAGGAGGCTTATCAATAAACTCAGTAGTTTGGGGACAGGTCCCAAGGTGGTGAACTGGATCAGAAATTGGTTGACTGACAGACGACAGAAGGTGATGGTAAATGGAGCTCACTCGGATGAAAGAAGGGTGATTAGCGGGGTGCCCCAGGGTTCAGTCCTTGGCCCGGCACTGTTCAATGTATTGTGAGTGGTTAACATGAGAAAAGATATACAAAAGCTGGAAGAATGGTCTAATGCTTGGAAATTAAGATTTAATGTGAAGAAGTGCAGTGTCATGCACTTGGGAAGCAGAAATCCAAGGGAAATGTACGCGATAAGGGGCGAGAGGTTGGTGTGCACGGATCAGGAGAAGGATCTTGGTGTGATTATTTCTGAGGATCTCAAAGTGGCAAAACAGTGCGACAAGGCGGTGGCAAAAGCCAGGAGGATGTTGGGCTGCATACAAAGAGGAATTACCAGCAGAAAGGAAGAGGTACTATTGCCACTGTATAAGTCACTGGTGAGCCCCACCACGAAAAGGCAAATAATCACGTATGCCAACAAACCCAGTCCAAAGCGTGATTATGTGGAAAAGACAGAGTTTTATTAATAAACTTATTGCCAACCGGCAATCCAGGAGGATGTTGGGTTGGCAATAAGTTTATTAATAAAACTCTGTCTTTTCCACATAATCACGCTTTGGACTGGGTAAGTCACTGGTGAGGCCTCACTTGGAATACTGTGTTCAGTTTTGGAGACCATATCCCACAAAGGATATAAAAAGACTGGAAACTGTTCAGAGGAAGGCGACCAAAATGATTTGGAACCTGCATCAGAAGCCTTATGAGAAGAGACTTGAAGACCTGAATATGTACACTCTGGAGGAGAGGAGGGATAGGGGAGATATGATTCAGACCTTTAAATACTTAAAGAGAAATAATGAACAAACAAATCTTTTCCAAAGACGGGGCAGCTGCAAAACTAGAGGGCATAACATGAAGCTGCAAGGGGGTAAATTGAAAGGCAATGTCAAATACTTTTTCACTGAAAGGGTGGTGGATGCTTGGAATGCCCTCCCGATGGAAGTGGTGAGAGCAAATACAGTGACAGAATTCAAGATGGCATGGGGCAGACACAGTGGATCCCTTTACAGCAACAGGATAAAATCATAATAAACTTAACCATCTAATTTCCCAACAAATACGTGTGTCCTACACAGAGCGGTGGGTTCAGCCCTAAACAAAGACATGGGGATGGGTGGCCTGCACAGAGCGGCAGGTGCACCTACTCTTGCCATCTTACTGGGTAGAATAGATGGACCATACTGGTCTTTATCTGCCGTCATTTACTATGTTACTATGTTACATGTTCAGTAATGTTGTTCTTTTTAATGGTTTCCACTATTTTTCCCAGTACTGACATCAAGCTCACCGGTCTGTAGTTTCCCGGATCACCCCTGGAATCCTTTTTAAAAATTGGCATTACATTGGCCATCCTCCAATCTTCAGGTATTAGAGATGATTTTAATGATAGTTCACAGATTGCTAATAGTAGGTCTGAAATCTCATATTTCAGTTCTTTCAACACCCTCGGATATATACCATCCGGTCCGGGTGACTTGCTACTGTTTAGTTAATCAAATACTTGTAATACGTCTTTCCGGTGAATCTATATTTCTTTTAATTCTTCCGTAGCATTTCCTTTAAATACCATTTCAGTCATGGGTAACATCCCTACATCTTCCTCAGTAAAGACCAAAGCAAAGAAGTCATTCAGTCTCTCTGCTATGGCCTTGTCCCCTCTTAGTGCCCCTTTTATCCCTCTATCATCTAGAGAGGATTTTTACTACGAATGTACTTGAAAAAGTATTATGCATTTTTGCTTCCACAACAAACTTTTTCTCAAATTCTCTCTTTGAATGGCGGCAGGATTCAGTGTCGGGGAGCAGCTTGGCATTGAGTGGGTGTGTTTCCTGGCTGCCATTCCTCTGCTTGTTTTCGATGGGGTGGAGGAAGAGAAAGCAGGCTAACCTACCATCGAGGTTCAGTGGCTTCTTTTGAGGCTGGTCAGCGGATGCTTGTCTCATGCGGTTTTGTTACCCCTGTGCCTGGAGCAGCATCTTCGACTGCAGTGCCTGAGGAGACTTTGGCGTTGCTGGGCGTATCAGGAGTGATTCTCTCTCCTAAGCAGCGTGCCTGCCCCCCCCCCCCCCATTTCAACCCAGATGTTTTTCTTCACCAGACGGAGTGCTTCCCCCCGGTCTTCCTGAGTGTGCTCCGGTGCAGGGGAAGTGAAGAGGGCCCCTTGCTGGTGGTTTCATATGATACTCCTGGATCTCAGCGGCTGTCAGAGGCCTCCCAGATTTGGTGAGACTGCTCCCGCTGCTGGGCAACAGCTTGTGGGGATAGAAGGAAGCCTTGGCTACTCAAGGGCTGATAAGACCTGCTGTGATAACACTGGATTCGTTGTGGGAAGCCATAACCTCTGTAACTGAGCCCCTCTCCTCTTCAATCTTTTCCTGGCCCCTCTCGCCCTCCTAATTCAGCAATCTGGCATCTCCGCGTTCAACTATGCAGACGACATTGTTCTATTACACCATACCTCGTCCTCCTGTCCTGACCTTTCTGTATTAAATTCCTGTCTCTCTTCCGTGGCCAACTGGCTAACCCAAAACTGCCTCCATCTCAACCTCACTAAGACCGTCGCAATCTGGTTCTCATATGGTTCTCCACCTCCTTCACTCGCCCCTTCCTTTTCTGGTACTTTCGTCCCCTTAGTCACCACCTTTCATTATCTCGGGGTTCACTTTGACCCTGAGCTCTCATTCCAGGACCATATCTCACACGTCTCCAAAACGTCCTTTTTCTTTCTTAGGCAAATTCGAGCCATTCGTCCATTCCTCACTTCTACAGCTCTCACCACCCTATCACTATCTCTAGTCATGTCACGTGTGGATTTCTCAAATTCTGTATTTCTTGGTCTTCCTAAATCTCAACTATCTCGGCTCCAAAGGATTCAAAACACTGCAGCCCGTCTTGTTACCCACGCCACCCTCCGTGACCATGTAACTCCATTGCTTTTCCACCTCCACTGGTTACCTATCTCTGTCCGCTTCCAATACAAACTGCTTACCCTGGTCCACAAAGTTCTCTACACTAGCACCCCTCAATATTTAGCAGACCTCATCAACTTTCACTCTCCCAGGCACACTCCTCGTTCCTTCCACCTCAACCGCCTCACCCTTCCTTCCCCTTCATCTGCTCACCTGCAATCCACCCGTTCCTCTGCCTTTTTCTTCACCGGCCCTGCTCTTTGGAATGCTCTCCCCTCCTCCTTACGTTTAGAGACCCACCACATCACTTTCAAGCAAAACCTGAAGACCCATCTGTTCTCCCTGGCATTTCACCTTCCCTCCCCTTTCGTGTGATTTTCTTGCTTTTCCCATCGTTTCTACCCTGGATTATGTGTCCTTCTGTCTCGTCTTATCTCTTCTCTCCCTTCTTCTTTCCTGTCAAAGAATTGTAACTTCTTTTCCTATTTCCGCTGGCCCCCGGCCTTGACTTTCTTTTGTTTTTTGAAAATTGTACACCGCCTTGATTTCTGTAGAAAGGCGGTTTTATCAAATTTAATAAACATAAACATAAACATAACTTCCTCTCTATCTATGGTAGTGGGTACTGTGAACGCTGATTTACTGTCTGTCAAGCAGGCTGTTTCTACGATTTCTACAGCTCAAGAACAGCAGGCTGGTTCTATTTCTCATCTTACAGTAAAGCTTGGTCACCTCCAAGATGCCCAAGGGACCCTAATCAAGGACAGAACTTTGATGACTATGAAGATGGAATATCTGGAGAATCAAGCCCGGAGAAACAAGCTTTGGTTATTGAATTTTCCCAAATCTCCTGTTTTGTCTCCTCTGGAGATGGTAAGGAAATACTTCTGTGAGGTGCTTAAAATCTTGCAGGAGCATATGTCTCCCTTGACCAGAGTTCAGTATCTATCCTTGCGGGTTGGGGCTCTAGGTAAGGGATTAGCACAATCTGGTGTCTTTTGGGGTTGGAGAGCTAACTGGGTTTCTGGAAAACTCCCTGAATGTAATTACTGAGAGAACTACTAGCTTGTAACCTTGGCGTTGGAATCTGATAAGGTCTTAATTCTTCGTTCATATTTTAGGAATATAAAGGAGCAGTTTTTGGGCTCTCAGGTCCGTATTTTTCCTGATCTTTCTAGGGTGACTCAGGCTAGGAGGAGGGAGTACCTGACCTATCGGGCCAGGACCCTGTCCTTGGGGGCCACTTTTTTTTGTTAAAATTTCCTTTTCGTTGTTATGTTTCCTATCAAGCTAATCATTTTCTTTTTTTTTTTTGAGCCCAAGCAGCACTTGGATTTCCATACCGCTACGGAGAATGTAAATATTGAAGTGTCTGTGATTTCCCGCTCGGCTGACGTGTAAGTCTCTGCCTGTGTATTATATAGTATTTCTTTTATTTTGTTTTTCTTGGAGCCTCTTCCCCTTTGATTGTGGTCTAAATGATTGATGTATATATATATTTCTTTTTCTTGTGAGATGTTGGTGGATTTAAGCATCTTTTTCTTGCATTCATGGATTGTTTGAACGTTGTTTTGAAATGCAAATAAAAAATAAATTTTAAAAAAATCTCTCTTTGCCAGCCCCATCCACTTATTGAGGAGCTCCATCACTAATCCCCCCCATCCACCATCCACTGACTTACATACTCAAGCAATTCCTCCTTCCACTTCTAGCAGCCTCATCTACTCACAACTCTATCCACTCACAAAGAACTTTTATAAATCCCATCTGCTAAATCAGCTCGCCTGTCACCCATAAACCCCATCTGCTCACTGATTCACTCAGCTCACTCTGCCATTCATAACACCCAAATCCACTCAGCAACTTAGTTGATACCCACTTCTCAAAACATGTCATACACTCATTCATTCAAACCTTCCATCCACTCACTCAGTTACTTAGTCCCCATCCCCACTTGTAATCTCTCCATCCATTCATTAATCCTATCAAAGGCATTAACTGCTCCACCTACTCACTCACATATGCCAACCATGTACCCAATCTGCGAAGCATGCCTTTGTACAATGCTTAAACTAAAGCATGTACTTTTCAACTTGTTTCTTATCTGCCTGAATCCATGGGATTTCTTGAGAAGAACTCATAGGTTAGCTTCCCTTTTACAGATCTTCTCAAACTAGTACACAGATTAGGGGAGGGGACTGTCAGAAGATACCTCAGAAGACTTCTCTGTTTTGTCCTCTGCTATCTCTGAATTCTCTTAGGAACCAGAATATAGGACAAAGGTCCTTCCTTCCTTCCTGACTCCCTAGTCCTCTGCCAGCTTCTCAAAAAAAAAAAAAAAAACAAGCAGGCTAGGAAAGCTGCCTTGCTACAAAGACACCGCTTTCAGAAAGATGAGAGACACCTTCTGGGACCCTCTTCCTCCCAACACTTTTCCAGAGACAGAGATCATCTTGCTTGTTCCCTCCCAGATTACTACTACTACTATTTAGCACTTATAAAGCGCCATGCACGCAGCGCTGCACAGCTAGCCTACAAGAGGTGGCTAACATACAAGAGGTGGCTAACATACAAGAGACAGTCCCTGCCCGTCAGAGTTATGCTCATCAGAGCTTACAATCTAGTTAGAACAGAGCATTAGTCAGTTCTGCGGAAGGTACGGTGTGGTACAGCTTGGTCTATATTTTGGTCATAGACGTTAATGGGGGTTAGGGTAGGATGAGGATGGAAGTCAGGATCTGAATGCGACGGTGAAGAGGTGGGTCTTCAACCTGGATTTGAAGAGGGCCAGGGAGGGCGCCTGGCGCACAGACACAGGAAGGCTGTTCCAGGCATGTGGCGCAGCAAGGTGAAAGGAGCACAGTCGGGAGTTCGCGGTGCGGGTGAAAGGCATTGAAAGAAGCGATTTGCTAGCTGAGTGCAAGTTTCGAGAGGGGACATAGGGAGAGACAAGAGATATGAGGTATTGAGGGGCAATAGAGTGAATGCATTTATAGGTCAGTAAGAGAAGCTTGAATTGGATGCGGAATTGGACAGGGAGCCAGTGAAGTGACTTGAGGAGAGGAGTAATGTGGGCATGGCGAGGCTGGCAGAAGATTAGTCGAGCAGCGTGATTTTGTATAGATTGGAGGGGAAGGAGGTGGCTCGTGGGGAGACCAGCGAGGAGTAGGTTGCAGTAATCGAGGCGAGAGGATTAGAAGCCATACTGTCAAGCCCACAGAATCAAGGGATTCATTATTCTTCCATTTCCCCCACCACCACATTTTCACTTGGAACTTAAAACATTACAAAAATGTCTTTCCATTAGGTCCATCTCTCTCTAGCATCCACGTCTTTAGATTTAAATTAATTTTCTGTTTTCTTTCTATATGCTTTGACAAAACCAATACAATAGCCTAATCAGCTTAGCATAAAGAGGCTATAAGTCAAAGTGGGAAGATTCCTGGTCTGAAGTTGTGGGTTTACTATGTGACCTTGAATAAATTTGACCTCTTAGAGCCTCAACTGACTTGAGCAGAAACCTTAAAAAAAAGATGACAGCATATAGATGCTGCCTTCAAAACAACCTACCTGGTGGAAATTAATTTCCATTAGCTTGAATGACAGCCTAATAAACCCTCTTCTATGTCTTTTTTTTCTTCTTTATCCACAACCTCCATCTCACTAGTGACCTTTAGCAAACAGGAATAAAATGGCATAGCCTTTAAGAAAGGACCTGGACATTCTCCAAAGGATGAGAGCCCACGAAGAAAATAGTATGCACCTTTTTGCTGTAATTTCAAGACCTTGGTAAGTGTGCAAAAAAAGGGAGAGTTGGAGACTCCCTAAATACATAGATATTAGAGAAGGTGGGGAAAAGCCCCAGAGCCAGAATGCAGTTATGGAAAACCTTGCTGAACTGAAGAAGTGGCTACAGAGGCTTCCATTGTTAGGTCAGAAGGATCAGAGAGTTGTTTTTCTTTCCCTAATAATCTTATTTTACTGTGTTTAATAAGGAATGTCTCTATCTGTATTAAAGTCATGGAATGATCATAAAATTGTTGTTGTAAACAAAAATTGAATACTTGCAATTCACCCACTATTGGCTCAAGTGGCAGCGTTTGATTGGGACTTGCATATTTTGAAGATGTGTATTCCAAGCAAAAGGCAGCATGCCAAGTATCTGCGGTTAAGCATTAGTTCAGTTAAATGATGAAAACACTTGATCGCTTAGGAAATCGTGTACAATGCATATATCTAAAATAACATTTCCAGCCACAAATGGCAAAATGGAAAAGAATTATGATCAGTCAGTATTGAAACCGGAAAGGGGTAATATACTATACTACACCAGCTAGTATAATGTTCTCTAAAATTATATTTATTTGCAGTTATATAAAACATTGCTTATTGCTACATGATTTGGGGCCTCAATTATTAACATATATAAACGTTTTTACACAATAATGTAAATTATGCACTTAGGAGCCACATTAAAATGCAATAACTGCAGCAATAACATTTAGGGGCATGTTTACTAAAGTGCATTAACGGCTATCATAACACTATAGTAACCATTACCATATACTAAAAATACCAGTGTGGTAAAAATACCATGCTAACCACCTAGATTGCAATGGGCTGGGGAAAGGGCAGGTTAGGAGTAGAGTAGGTGGGGAAGTGAATTGCTGTGTAGCACGCACTAAAGTAGGACCATCTCCAGACCAGGCATTAAGTGGACCCATGGTAATTATAGTTTTAATTTACTGCCTATAGAGGGTAGCAGCTAAGGAAGTTATATTCAGGTACTGTATGTATTTTGCTGTCCCCAAAGGGCTCACAATCTAAGGTTGTACCCAAGGCAATGGAGGGTTAAGTGGCTTGCCCAAGGCCCAGGGAGCATCAGTGGGACTGAAACCGCACTCCCTCCAGCCCAAGGCTGCTGTTCCCTCAGGTCCCTCTGGACTGAGGCCACTGCCCCAAGCGCTAGGCCATGCCCCCCTACAACAGAGAGCAAACCTTTTGGGCATGGTTACTAAAGCGCTGCATATAGTGTGGGGACTAGCATGCAGTTGGTGCACATTTCTACCACAGCAGGGGCAGAGCCGCTGTTGCATATGCAGGTAGTGTGGCCATGGTATGGAAGTAATGCCACAATGGGTGCATCAGTCGTGCATCAGTAGTGACTGTGCATCACATGCACATGTGTGCTGTGAAAGTGCACACTACTTGACCCCATACCCGAGAGCTAACACCAATGCATCCTCCCTAGACAGTAGTATGTCACTGGGACAACAGCACTGTGCTATGTGGAGAGTTGAGAGTGCCTTGCAGGATGAGTTCGAGGGGCCTCACAGAGAATAGGCTGTCCATGGGACCCCAGGATATAGCTGTAATAAAAGGGTATACCAATGCAAACAGAATCCATGCCATTCAATATCTGAGAGAGGAGCGAAAGCTATGTAATGGGTGGACATGGTCTACCACATCCCAGCAAAGAGAACAGACAGCAATGCTTGGCCCCCAACCCTACTAACTGAGCATAGTGCAAGTGGACAGTGAAGGATAGAGAAGGCTGGCTGGGGAATATGTGTATCCTGCTGCACAATTCAGTGATATAGGCCAAAGTACAAGGGGCAGGGCATGCAAATCAGTGAAGTAAATTCATGGATAGAGACCGCGCTGTGACCATTTCTGTTGGATTGAAGACACAAATGCATTCGCATGAGCAGAGGCCCCATTTTGGTGAAGGCAGAGTATCAGCAATACCAAGCATGTGGGCTCTGGAGTATGAAACCTTCTCATTCTGAGTCGCCCAGGGTGCCTGACAACCTAGGCCTAATAAATGTGATGAGGATTTTTGAATGTACATATGTAGTGCTTATCCCACCTGGTACGAGAGAGATGACTTTTCACAACCATAAGCACTTTCAGTTCCTGAATCTGCAGGTGGCGTGTGATGTGCACATAACAATTCTGAATGTTGTGACCAAATTCCCAGGGTCTACCCACAATTCCTATATCTTGCATCACTCAGCAGTCTTCCAGTGGTCTGAGGAAGAGAGGTATAGCCCTGGATGTCTATTCGGTATACGTGATCATCCAAAACAAGTGGCGCCTTAGGGGGACCTTTCCTGTTACTTTCCTTACAATTTCCATGCTCCAGCCTGTCAATTTACACTAGCCCAACTGTCACCTATAATGTCTGTCACAAGTGCTCTGGACGATAACTGTACAGGTTTCTAAGATGGTGTATGTTGTAATACAGCAGCAACTGTAGTCCTGCATCTGGCTTTGTCTCTATATCCCTATCATGTTTTAGTGTGCTACACTCCCCTTGGAGGTTGATGCCCCATCAGCTATGAGTTCCTTGGAGAATGGAGGAGGACATGCACCCTTATCCAGCTAATAACATTTTGACAGCAAAGCTCCTTCGCCACACTGCCCTCGGGTAGGAACTTTAGAATGAGGCAATATATTATTACATGTCTGACAGTATGCGTAAAGGAGCAGAATGTATGGAGTGTTTCACAGATTGTGTGGTCAATCCAAGGAACAAAGCCACACCTATACCATCTCCTACCATTTCCCAGAAATGCCAATAAATGTGTCAGGGAGCTAACACAATAGGGGTGCCAAAGAACTATTAAAGAACAGGGGTAGGCAGCCATAGTACATAAGAACATAAGATATGCCATACTGGGTCAGACCAAGGTCCAGCAAGCCCAGTATCCTGTTTCCAACAGTGGCCAATCTAGGTCATAAGTACCTAGCAGATTCCCCAAAAGACACAGGTTCCACAATGCTTGTATTGGGTCAGTGATATCCTGGGTCCCTTTTAATAATGGTTTATGGACCTTTCCTCCATGAACTTGTCCAAACCTTTTATAAACCCAGCTACACTAACAGCTACATCCTCCAGTAACAAATTCCAGAGTTTGATTACACGATGAGTGAAAAAATATTTTCTCTTATTAGTCTTAAATACTTAATCCTGTAGCTTAGTCTTTCTATATTCTGATGACGTAAACAATCGATCTACATTCACCCGTTCCACTCCATTCATTAATTTATAGACCTCTATAATATCTCCCCTCAGCCGTCTCTTTTCCAGGTTGAAGAGCCCTAACCTTTTCAGCCTCTCTTTATAGGGGTATCCTCCCATCCCCTTTACCATTTTGGTGGGCTTACCTTTTGTAACGCTATATCCTTTTTAAGATACGGCGACCAGAAATGCACACAATATTCAAGGTGTGGTCGCACCATGGAATAATACAGAGGCATTATAATAGCCTTTGTTTTATTTTCCTTTCAAGAGCAAGGAGGGTTTATCTGGGACAGTCTAAGGCTTTCACAAATGCAAATGATATACATATTGTGACATGCAATGGTGGTGGTTTGGGCTCATCTAGATCAAAATTATAACAGAAAGACAACCCCAAAATAGAATATGTACAATGTCTGCCTGCATCAATGTAGTGCATCCTTCTGTCCCAGTGTGTGCAGTGGAAATCCATGGTATGGGTGGTTAATCCTTACACATGATCCTAGGAGTCACGTGCATTTAACCTGTTTTCTGCAGGAAAGACGGGATGGCAGCAACACAGTTTCCGGCACTATCTAGTTTTATATGCATTTTTTTATTTTTCTCTTCTTTCCTGTCCAATTTGCGTTCCGCTCATACTTATTTTTTATTTTTTTATTATGTAAACTGCTCTGGGACTGCTAAGTGTAGAAAGTTTCGAATAAACATCAACATATGCGCTCTGAAAATTCTCCTGAATAAGGGAAAGCATGTGCAAGATGGCTGAATTTACGAGCATTTGTAAGTCCTCCTCAGAGCCATTAGGTGGTGGTGCAGGAACCTCTTCTGGTTCAATTGTGGTTGGTTGCTGCAGCAACATGCCCTGCTGCCCCTTCATCGACATTCCCCTCACCCAGCTAGAGCAGGGCCACCAAGTAGCTGTGAAGCATCTACAGCTCTCCAGGAAAAAATGACTCCATGGAGATCATATATCCTAAATATGACTATATACCCTAGTACAGCATAGAGCATGAACACCCTATGAGTTGGAGTGGAGGAGTAGCCTAGTGGTTAGGGCACTGGCTTGGGAACCCAGAGACCAGGGTTTGATTCCCACCAGCACGCCTTGTGGCCTTGGGCAAGTCACTCAACCCTCCATTGCCTCAGAAAGATCCAAGTTATCAATGCCCCTGTTTAATGTACATTACCAAGTTTAAGTTTCAATGTAAACCACTTTGATTGAAATGATAAAGTGGTATATAAAACCTGTTAAATAAATAAATAAAAATAGTGTGGGACATGATACCTATGTCAAGCCAAACATATGATAACTCACTGACACTCTACCCATCAGATTACTTGCATAGCATGGCTATCCTATCGTCAGCCTCCTCTTATATATGCTTCCTGTTGGGGCATGTGCTCCATCTATATTAGCAGTGTCGTCATTTGGGTACTAAATTACTCATGTTACAATACCAACTGCATATAGATAATGCCTGAGATAACACTTCCCTAACAGTCCTTGTATTCCAAGGGACATAACTCCCCGTATACATATAGTGCCTGCTGCAATAGTCACCTGCATAGAGACATATTCTAGGTATGACATTATGGTCAACTCTTGTACCACTAGCTGAAAGTGCCCAGATTGGCTGTAATGCATGTAAGCTCTACGTTTTAGGTGTTTGTGTCTGCACAAGAGGGTCCCAGAATCCACCTTGCAGCACCAGCAGTCTGGCTGTTCTTTAGGAGAATGTGGCACAGATTCACAGCTTCAGAGCCAGCAATACATGCGCCACACTAACACGCACAGAGGTGCTTCATCTCTTGCTTCCCTATCCCTTTCAGCAAGCGGCATGCCTTCTTTGCCGAGTGCTAGACCCAGTATGAGGCAGTGCTGCAGACCGTATGGGCATGAGGGTGTTTCACTGCCTGAGGGAAGAGGCAATCTATACAGAAAGACAACTGTGAAGAGACCTTCTTTAGTACAGGACAGCAGGGAGGCAGAATGGTGGGCTTCATTTGAAAGGACCGCTTGCTTCAGACTTCACACATGCTTGCCTTTATGCAATCTGTCTCTAGTGATATACCCTGCGGCATGCTTACAGTTTGCTCCATTACGGGTAAGTGCAGATAAACCTAAGGAGACTGCAGCAGAAATTGAACACATATGAGATGCAGAAGGCTGACATGGCAGCGTCTTTGCAATCTCCAACATTGTGATGCTCTCCAGCATCAGTATGCAGCCCTATGATGCAGCCCTATGATGCAGCCTAAGGCAACCTGCCTGCAAACTGTCTGAATCTGAGGTCAATGTTCAGCCCTTTCAGCACAGGTCATGCTCATCCCTGTCCTGGCAATGTGAAACATTCAAGAGATGCCAAACATCTGTACATGGCATGCCAGTCTCCCCAGCTGCCATCCCTGCCATGTCAATAGACTCCCCGCTGTCCAACACTTGACATATCTTAGCAGCTGCCATGCATTATCCACCATTGTAAAGGTCAACTATGCAAGCAATGGTGAAGATGCCACTCTGGGCTGCGATATATCATTAGTGAGGCAAATAGCACCATTTAAGATAGGTGTGCATCACAAGCTGGTGCATACCAATGCAACTAAAGCATGCTTTTCTGCAATTCAGGCATACATGCCAGCAAAAGGCGGATGCACACCAACTGAGAAATGGTGATAACTGTAATACTAACAAGGTTATGTGAAAAATATATTCTCCAGAATGAGGCCATTCCTTTTCATCCAGTCTTGGTAACTTGAGGAGACGAAGAAGGGTTTGAAGCTCTGCATAAAGTTGGAAAATGTAGAGAAACTAACATGGAGATTGCAGTTACATTCATATATTTTTAGTAGCAATTTTTTTTATTTAGTAGTATTTAGCCAGTGGCAGTTCAAAGCAAGTTACATTGAGGTACCTAGGAATTTCCCTGTCCCTGGAGGGCTGACAACCTAAGTTTTGTACCAGAGGCAATGGAGGGTTAAGTAGCTTGCCAAAGACCACAAGGAGTGTAAGTAGGATTTAAACCCTGGTCTTTCTGGTTGTAGGCTGTTGCCCTAACCACTAGGCTACACCTCTCCTCTAGTTGCTGGGTTTGCAGACTATAGCCCCTGCCTTTCCCATAACTTAAAGGACAGCTTACAGGAGACAGACACTGAGTTCACTAAACACATGCTGTCTGAGATTATAGTACTGGAACATTTGGTACCAACTGCTAGGCCTGGTTAATGGAAACATTTCCTCTGTGAGACTTGGTGCAACAAACCCCATATATGCTAGGCAATGGCTTGGCATGTCAATAGCACATAGTTCACCTATTGATTGAGGCCACTGCTCTGCTCCTATAATGCCCTGGAGGCTCTATAACCTTACATGCTGGTATTATATTATGTCTTTGTATGTTGCAAGCCCCAATAATATTTATTTGCCTGTCAGCTGTCATGATTTTGCTTATCAAAGGGTTTCTTCACTGAGTATCTAAATCATGACTGAATAAAACACACAGGTTGGTCCAGGGAAGTGACACCTCATTTGTTGAATTTACATCATACCCAAAGCTTTCATACAGGCGAACAACAGAGATGATGGCTTACCTGACTCAGTATTGACATCCATTTTTCTCTCCAAGGATGCCATGCCTGTGCAACAGAGAGATCCTTAAATAGCTATCCTCTTGTGCAGAATAGCACTCCTTATTTATGAAAAAAAAAACAATGGCATTCAATATTATTATTAAGTCCCATTAGCTCTACCGTGTTCCATCTAAATATAAATTCCTCCTCATGCCTGCAGAGCTTAGCTGTCAAATTACCCTCCCGTCATCCCTATACTGTTTCAAAGGCAAAGCCCTTGACGTCTTCCAACAGCATCTCTTCTGTTGCCAATGAGTCACCAGAAGTGCCTTGTCCTCATGACAATGTAATGCTGAAAGATGTTCAATATTTTGTGTTTTAAATATCCTGATGGTCTACCCAATATACAATTTTTGACAGGGGCAATTGATCAACTACTGTACATAACTCCTCAGCTGTTACAATCCGACCAAGTGCAGATATGGAGTTCAAACTTCAATTGAAGATAGACAGAAGATTATATTTCTATTGTGTGCGTGCATTCCACACATTTACCACATTTTCAGTGTCCACTGATATCAAATCAAGTCTGTACTAATCAGTCCTTTAAATTGTGTATACAAACAGGGAAGCAAGGGTAGATCTTAAGACCATCCCAATGACATATGATCATTTTGTACAGAGTACACCAGCACACACACTGTCTGGCAAGTCGGCTCTTTATTTCAGTCAGCCCTTTACAGGGAGATTATCCTCTGTAATCCCCAGTTGTTTGTTTCCTTCTCCAGTGGCAGCTATAGCTAACTGTTGGCATTTACACTTGCAGCCTGGCAAAATGGTTTATCTCCACACGTAAACGTGCAGCACCTATAGATGTAAGTCAGAAAATACGGACCAACACATGTACTTAGCCATGTTTTCCCATTGATTTTCCCCCCACACGTAGGCTTGTAAAATGGCACCTACGGAGGCCTATCCGCATGCCCTCCTGCGATTCCTCTTTGGTATTTTAGAAATGCTCCATTCTTTCTAAAATATGGCCAGAATTGTAAATGTTGCAACCTCAACATTTCTACGTCTTTTCTAAAATGTGCCTTCATGTGTGAAATCACATTAATGTATCTTAATGTGTTTTACAACACGTTAAGGTTGGTAAATGAGCCTATTAGACAAAGAGGGGAAGTGAGAAAAAGTCAGAGAGTGAAAGAAAGAGAGAGAGAAAGAGACAGAGGGAAGAGAGAAGGAGAGAGAGAAAGTTTGAGAGAGAGAGAGAATATGTTTTAACTAGAATCCAGTCCTTACCTCAGTACTAGAACACTTTCAGCTGCAACTGGTGAAAACTGGCACAGTGTAAAAACTTGCCATGCTGAATTATGATAGGAATGAGAGTAAATTAGTGGACAATCAAACCCATCCAACCAGAAATGGAGCCATTACTTACTGTCTGGGATTACAGTGCTGAGCTATCACTTTCACTTAGAGGAGAAAACAAAACGTGATTTATGGGGTCATCAGTCACTCAAACGATATGGGTAATGAGCTTGATACGTATTAGAAGGGCTGCATTTTTTTTATTGTTTGCTTTTAACCACACAGATGCAAATCTGCAAAATTTGAGCCTAAATTCTTACCGTATCAAAGAAGTTTATGCTTAAATTGGTAGATTGATGACAATGGACTACAGTCAGACTGAATTCTATTTGTGCAATAAACCACTGAGCCTTCGAACAGCAAAATGGCACAGTTCATTTTTTCAACACTGTTCCTACAGAGTTCAGATATGTGGCTTTGACATCGGCGCATTGATTTCACAGAAAAATCAATATCCTTCCTTCATCCTTGCTCAGTATAGACAATGACTTTTTTCCCCTCTTCTGCAAATTCAAAGAGGAGGGAAGGTAGCAAATATGCACTGCTGAGATGTTAGATTCCTCCCTTTCCACCCCAGCTCCCACCAACTCCAGTGCTGAATCTTCCTAAAAAGGCTAGATTAGATAGTTTAATTTTGGGGTAGGAAGATTAGGGCATTAAAGATATAGGCCAAATCTAAATTCTCTGGGGAAATAATTCAATATAGTATATTTCTTATGTTCAATTAGCACTTCTACATCTGTCCAAACAGACAGCTAGATCCAGGGCATGTAACCAATTTAGTATGCAAGATGCCTGCAGGTTGAATATCTCAGGAAACAAGTTAAAGAACAGAGAGGAGCTGGTGGGGCTAAAAAGCATCAGTGACAATGAGAGGTACATTGATGAAATGCTTTTAGAGGCATCAAAGATCTCTAGCAGAAGGGAAGATGACACTGTACAAAATGATGACAGTTGAACCCAGATCACCAGGGCCTGCAGACTTGACACCTTAATTCCACTTTTCGTAGAATTGAGGAACCAGTATGCCGTCCTGGAAGTAGAGAAAGGCAACAATTTCCCAGAAAAAAGATGTATCCAGGCTCAAAAATCCCAAAGTTGTAGGATTAGCAACCACTAGAAGCGAAGGTAGTAGTATTTAGTGTCTCCCTTCTGAGGGGTACAGGGGCATCCATCTGCTGTCCAGAAATAATGTCCCAAGAGGTGTGCTGCTTTTGTGGTACCAAGATCCAAGATGTTTGCTGTGACTCCTCAAACCTACTGACTATTATCCAATGCTACTCATCCATGTTGGTACAAACGATACTGTCAGATTCTCACTTGAGCATATCAAAGGTGTCTTTGTGGCTCTTGGAGAGAAAGTGAAGCAGTTAGGTACGCAGGCGGTGTTCTCCTCAATCCACCCTGTTAAGTCAGGGCAGGGGTTAAGAGGCTCGTATTCAGGAGATGAATGCCTGGCTGCATGGATGATGTCATCAACAGAATTTTGTCTTCCTGGACCATGGCATGATTTTCCAAGAGATTTTAGAAGGGATTGTGCAGGAAGAATCTGGGACGTCCAGAGCACAAGGTCCAGCAATCCAGGGGAGTGACAGCAGGGAAGGGTCACTGAGCACTAATAACTATAACAATTGGCAGAAGCAACAAACAAAATCTAGTAAACAAATCCTTCTTCTTAGTCAAAATGGTTACAGGTAGATTACTTTTCTTTCTCCCAGTCTTATAAGTCGCTCTTTGATTACTCTTTATCTTAAGCTGAACAGTTACTTTGCTCTTCACCGCTCCTGCACCTTTGTCACTTAGTCTGGTCTCCCTGAGCGAGAAGCCCTCTCTTCTATTTCTAGTCTCTTTCCCAGTGTACCTGAAGCTGGGGGTGATACAGACACAGGACCCCGATACTGTGCTGGATTCGCTCCTGAATCTGGTGTCACTGCTATATGATGAGTAGCTGGGTTCCTTTACTTCCTGAGAGCTGGTGTCTTCTGTAAATGCAGGTCCCTGAAATTGCTCTGCAGGGCTCCTGGCTCTGATGGACTGGGAAGCTTAGTTGCTGGTACAGTTCTTAGAACCTGTCTGAGGCATGAGCTACTCTCCTTCTGAGACAGTGGGGTGTTGGCAGGTTTTGGACAGACATCAACCCTCTGCTCTCTTGTTCAGTGCTTCCACTCTGACTGTTGTACAGTCTGAATGATAGGAGTGGCTGTGTGCATAAGACACCTGCCCAAAGGGCGGACACCCTTGCTCCATCCTGACGCACTGGCTGGGTGCCAAAGACACCTGCCTCATAAGGACAGACACCTTACTCCTGCATGGGGCATTGGCTGGGTGCCAAAGACAGAACTCTGTCTTTGGGAGTGGCTTATATATGAAGTGGGATTTTCCTTCCCATAGGAATCTCCTTCCAGTATGAAGTGACTGGTAGCAAGAACCTCTCCTTCCCCCTGTTCTGTAAAAGTGAGACTTTTCTCCAACCTTTATTGTAGAAACCTGCACATAGTATCGTTCAAGCAGCCCCTATATTTGCTTCATATTTTCCAGAATTGTCAAATTGCTTTAGGTTCCTCAAATATCCGAAACAAATTTTCAACTCTCCTTCACCATTTTTAATTTCTTTTGAAACTGGCCCAGGTCTGCCAATAAAAATCCATCAGCTTTCCCAGCAAATATCGAAAAAAATCCTTCAAGTGTCTGTTCCAAGCACTGAAATTTCTGTTAATTGCTTAGAATTCATGATCCTGAAATTTTTTCATGGCAAAACGTTTCATGCCAAAACAAAAGCACAAAAAACTTCACATTTTAGTGTTCATTCAGCTTGATTTCGATTAGATTTACAGTATCTGTGGCAACCATCTTAAATCTAGGCTCCAACCTTGCTACATATCTCACAGAGCTGAGGTTGGCAAAGGATATAAAAAGGAACATCGGAATGTGCACGGAGACTCTACTTGATGCGTCATGGTCACAACATACACAACTCTGCTGGCATTTTAGAAAAGACTCTACCAAACCCGGAGTCTTTTCTGAAATAGGAATAAGGTGGTACAGAAGGGGATGTGTATGTACTGATAAGTGGAGCTGGAGGAGCCATTTTGCAAACCTATGCGCAGAGAGGCAACTCAGCACCTTCAGTTATAAGCACCTCTCTTTCCAAAGTCACATCTCATTTCTCTCCCGTAACTCTTTCTACCACCTTTGCCAGTTTCATGCCATCCGCCCATCCCTGTCCCCTCAAGCTCTAACCGCTGCT
The DNA here is from genome assembly GCA_033557465.1 of Ichthyophis bannanicus. Classification (NCBI taxonomy): domain Eukaryota; kingdom Metazoa; phylum Chordata; class Amphibia; order Gymnophiona; family Ichthyophiidae; genus Ichthyophis; species Ichthyophis bannanicus. Next base: position 233,607,001 of record CM066043.1, on the reverse strand, counting down.
CTTCTTTTCCTGGCGATGTCTTGCCTGGGCTTCTTCAACCTGGCTCTTACCAACATCACCAAGACCCAACTCCACTGCCTGCAATTGCTATAGAACACAGCATACCAGATCATTTCTCACACTTCCCGTCGGGACCACATCAGCTCCATCCTCATTAAACTCCATTGGCTTCCCCTTGCCTACTGTATTCAACATAAAGTCCTCTAACACAGCATGTCATATATTCCAAAACCCCACAATACCAGGCTGATTTACTGCACTTCCATGCCCCTTCCCGCAGCCTCCGTTCAGTTCACATTAATTGCCTGGTGCTCCCGTTCCCCTCCCATGCTAATTTTCAGTCTACCCATCACTCTGCCTGAGCCCCTCCCTCTGGAACTACCTTCCATCCACATTGCACCAACAGCCAATATTCTCAAAATTCAAGATTCTTCTGAAAACTCACCTGTTTCAGACCGCTTTTGACTTGCCACTCATCATCTGCTGATCTCCGCCTGCTCCTGCCTCTCACAGCAGTCTTTCCCATCTCCCTCTTTCCTCTACCTCTTCCTGCTTTTTCCTCATTCTCTCCTACTTCTCTTTCTCTGTCCTGTCATTTGTTGGAGTTCCTTTTCTTTTCTTCCTTTGGCTTATGACCATTTTCTTTGTTTTGATAATTATGTAAACCGCCCTGGATTAATAAGGGGCAGTATATCAAGAATCTCAACAAACAAACGTACCTGCACCCTCTTAATCCCTTCTATAAAGGGATGGCTGAAACAAGCACATGACCCCGATACTGTGCTGAACTCACTCCTGAATCTGGTATCAAATTTGCAGATAACACAAAATTATTTAAAGTTGTTAAAACGCAAGAGGATTGAGAAAACTTGCAAGAGGACCTTGATAAATTGGAAGACTGGACATCCAAATGGGAGATGAAATTTAATGTGGACAAGTGCAAAGTTACACAACTAGGAAAGAACAACCCAAACTATGGTTACACGATGCAAGGTACCACTTTAGAAACCACCACCCAGGAAAATATTTTTAGGCATCATTGTGGATAGTACATTGAAACCTCCACCCAATATGTAGTGGTGGCCAAGAAAGCAAATAGAATGCTAGGAATCATAAGGAAAGAAATGGAGAATAAAATCAAGGATATTATAATGCCTCTGTATTGTTCCATAGAGTGACCGCACCTTGAATATTGTGTGAAATTCTGGTTGCATTATCTTAAAAAGGATATAGCAGAATTAGAAAAGGTAGAAAGAACAATGACAAAAATAATAAAGGGGTGGAAGGATACCCCTATAAGGAGAGGCTTAAAAGGTTGGGGCTCTTCAATTCTAACACAATAAGAGAATCCAAAAGAAAATTACGACAACTGGAACGCCGCTGGTGATGTAACAAAGCAGAAACTACATTGAAGCAATTCCAGGAGATGCAAAAAGAATACAATAATCTAATAAACAAACAAACAATACCACACAAACCTTGTGTTAAAAGCCTGTAACAAACCCAAAGAACTCTTCAACATCATTCGTACCCTTACAAATGACCCAACCATGAAAGACGAAAGCAAGATGCACCCACAAACCTTTGCTGATTATCTAATATTCAAGAACAGTCGCAACACACCCCATATGAACATCCCTCTTATGGACACAACAACTGCAGATGCAGGCTACACAACTACCAAGCAATAGAAGAACTTCAGCATTCCATCAACTAAACAAATAGAACAAACCATCACTGCTCTAAACACCACCACTTCTCCATCGGACCCCTGCCCGGTGACTTGGATTAAATCCACCAAAGAAGATTTCAACACTTTCATCCAAAATATAGTAAGCATCTCTCTCACTCAGGGCTACATGCCCAAAGCACTCAAACAATCTACTATCCGCCCTATTCGTAGAACTACCTCAACTCATAGTACCGACCCTTTAGCCTACCACCTAATATCCAGCCTCCCATTCCTGGTGAAAATAACCGAAAAAAATTGTTCAGAGACAGCTCCAAGACCATATAAACCAATCTGCCCCACTAGATCCCCACCAGCATGGATTCCATCCAAATCAGGGTGTTGAGACATGCCTCATACATCTATTCGATAACATAATCAAAGGAACAGACAAAATAAAGAAAGGCTTCTTATTAATTTTTATTGACATATCATCCACCTTTGACACAGTTTCCAATCACATCCTATTGAAGCGCCTAATGGAGACTGGACTACAAGATACCACTATCAAATGGTTTCAATCATACCTCGAAGACAGACAGCAGAGAGTAACATCCGTCAACCTCACCTCAGCACCCTTCCATACATCTCAAGGAGTTCCCCAAGGCTCCTCACTATCAGCTCTTCTCTTCAACATCTATATTCAGCCCATATGCAAATTATTTAACAAATACAAGATACAATATGCCATATATGCCGATGATATCATGGCATATACCCCTATCCACCTGGACACCCCGGACTATACCACTATATCAACCTGCATCCATGAAACAACAACCTGGCTTACTAACAACAACTTAAACATCAACATAAAAAAATCTGAAGCAATCATCATTACGAGAGACTCCACATTCACCCCTCCTACTTCTATCAACATCTCAAACACACCGATTACAATAAGAGACGAAGTTCAGAATCTTGGAGCGATTCTAGAGAAACAACTTACCTTCCAACTGCATATCAACAAGATATCCAAAACAGCCTTCTTCAAACATGCAATGCTCCGGAGACTAAAACCTCTCCTCTATAAAGAACATTTCCGCACAGTATGCCAGGCCATCATCACACCTGTACTGGACTGCTGTAATATCCTATTCCAAGGCCTACCTAAACAAACCACCCATCCCCTACAAATAGTCCAGAACACTGCTGCCGATATTATTGCTGGCGCTTCAATACAAGACCATATAACTCCAATACTACATGAACTGCACTGGCTACCAATCTCTTCACAGGCAAAATATAAATCAGCACTCACCATCTTCAAAATTAAAAACAATATGTCAGCAGGAATACTACAAGAACCCATCGGAACCAAAACAAACAAAAGACCAGACAGAAACACCAAAAACACTATACCTACACCTAGTCTATTCACAAGAACCAACAAATCCACATCCATGGAGCCTTCTCTCTTGCTGCCCCTGCTATCTGCAATGTCCTCCCAGACAATCTAAGATCAACAACAGATATAAAAGATTTCTGGAAGTTGCTCAAAACCACACTATTCATTGAACAATTCAACGAAGACCCCCATCATACTAATCACTCCACAAGCCTATTTCACAAGCCATGCCATCTACACCATTCAACCTTCCCACTACTCTTACTAAGATGTATATAGTTTAGTTGATGTTACAAGAGACTATATAAGTTTTTGAAGTTATGATGTTACTGTTTAAACTTGCAAGTTCTTTGTAAAAGTTAAAGTTAATGTTATTGTAAACCGCCTTGATTAAATGAAAAGGCGGTACAGAAAAATTATTAAATAAATAAATAAAATAAAAATAAACTTGGAAAAGAGACAACTGAGGAGTGATATGATAGAGATCTATAAATTAATGGAGTATAATGGGTCGACTTGTTCAAGCCATGGTATTTTTAATAACATCATATGGATGTGAAAGCTGGACAGTGAAAAAGACAGATAGGAAGAAAATTGATGCCTTTGAATTATGGTGCTGGCAGCGAATACTGTGTATACCATGGACTGCCCAAAGAACAAACCAGTCGGTACTAGAGGAGATCAAATCTAAGCTTTCTTTAGAAGCTCAGATGACAAGACTTCGACTTTCATACTTTGGACACATCATGCGAAGAGAGAAATCATTAGAGAAAGACATTATGCTTGGCAAGATAGAAAGTCAACGCAAAAGAGGAAGGCCAGCAATGAGATGGATCGATACAATAACAGCAGCTACGGGTACCAGTCTGTCAACAATGAGCCGCCTGATTGAAGACCGAACACAATTTAGGATAGCTATCCAGAGGGTTGCCATGAGTCGACTCTGACTCGACGGCACTTAACAACAATGGGTATACGTAGATTGGTTGTTTACACCATCAAAAAATAGAAAGACTAGAAGGCATGCAATGAAGCTGTAATGTAACCCATTTAAGACTAATAAGGAAAATATTTTTTTACTTAATGCGTAATCAAATGCTGGAATTCGTTACTGGAGCATATAGTAAAAGTTGTTAGTGTAGCTGGGTTTAAAAATGGTTTGAACAAGTTCCTGGAGAAAAGGTCTATAAACCTTTAAAAAAGAGGAACCAGAAAATCCACTGCTTACCCCGGGACGAACATTGTTGGAACCTGTGTGCCTTTTTGGGAATCTGCCAGGTACTTGTGATCTGGATTGACCACTATTGGAAACAGGATACTGAGCTTGATGAACCTTGGTCTGATCCAGTATGGCATTTCTTATGTTCTCTTTGTGAGAAAGTTGACTATCCCTGCAAAAGAGCTAAATAAAAAACTTTATTGAAAAATTTGGATCACGGGATAGTCATAAAAAAAGAGAACTATCCCTAATAAGAGGTAGTTATCTTTTTGTGAAAAATGGCACCAGTTTTCACCGCATTCATTGTTTAATGAGTAACTTTTCATGATTTCACATTGTGGCAGCTCATCAATAACACAGGTACACTACCAAAAAACTGCCTCCAGTTTTGCAACTGATTCCTATAGATTTTGGGGTGCTGAATCCAGGAAAAATAGCCAAAATGTTCCATCATGTCACGTTTTCTTGCAAAATTAGATTTCTTACCCATATAAGGAATGTTCACATAATTTCTTTTTAGCTGACTGCAGTTTATTTTCTTGGCCCAAAATAGAGGTTGTAATGGTTAACTAACTAGAAACACTCCCTCATGATATTTTAGAGTGTTTTGTATTCATTTTATACATTAACAGGACAATTGGGAGGCGGGAGGCTAACTCCAGTACTCGCGCTGGCGCATGTTCTTTCCTGTTCGCCTCGCCTCGTTCGCTCGCTCAAACACGGTGGTTGCGACATGAACGTTCCTGTCAAATTTCAGTTTCTTGCAAGTTCATTATTACCTTTTGTTTGCTCAGTCGTAATCCAGCTTTATTCCGAAGTGGTTCACTACAGTTGTAGTTTGCAGTGCTGTGTATTTGTGATGGCTCACAGAGCCAGAGGTTGCGTCAACTCTCCGGACAGTTTTTGTTTTATTTGTGGGGAATATACCGTGAAAAAGCGGCAGAGGAACATTTCTGCATTTATTAAAAAAGTATATTTCGCCTATTTCGGTTTGAAGTTAGGCGATCAAGACAAACCGTGGGCTCCTCACAAAGTGTGCAAGACATGTGAGGAAGATCTACGCTTATGGATGAAAGGTAAAAAACAAGCATTTCGTTTCGGAATACCTATGATGTGGCGTGAACAAAGAGACCACAGCAGTGACTGCTATTTTTGCTCTTGCATTGTGAAGGGATACAACTTAAAAAATAAGAACGTAATAAGTTACCCCAACCTTCCCTCAGCAATTAGGCCTATGCCTCATAGCAACGAAGTACCTGTGCCTGAACCACCAAAATCTTTGGATCATATTTGTGTGGACGGTTCTGATCATGATGAGACTCATCAGATGGCTTTTCCCGATGAGTCCAGTACTTCCGAGTTTGAAACTGAACCAGATCCGAAACCTGAACTTTTCTCTCAAGCTGAATTGAATGATTTAGTCCGGGATTTAGGACTCCCAAAAGATGCTGCCCAACTGCTAGGTTCTCGGCTTAAACAGAAAAATCTATTGTCACCAGGAACAACTTTTTATTGGTACCGCAACCGCGAGACACAATTTTTGAAGTATTTCAGCAAAGAGGAAGATTTGGTATTTTGCAACGATATATACGGAGTGATGGAAAAGTTTAAACTCAAGTATGATCCTGCTGAATGGCGGCTGTTCATTGATTCGTCAAAAGACAGCATAAAAGGTGTTCTTCTTCATAATGGCAACACATTCGCTTCAGTTCCTATTGCTCACTCTGTTATTCTCCAAGAAAAATACGAGAATTTGGCCCTGATTCTTCAGAAGATTCGTTATGATGAGCATAAGTGGATGATTTGTGGAGACTTTAAAATTCTATCCATGCTATTAGGGCAGAAATCCGGTTTCACCAAATATCCCTGCTTCCTTTGCTTGTGGGATAGCCGGGCCCGCGACCTACACTGGGGGAAAAAAGACTGGCCAATTCGGGAGTATTTGAGACCCGGTGAGAAAAATGTTCTTCATGAGAGCTTGGTACCTCGTGATAAAATTCTATTACCACCTCTCCACATTAAGTTGGGTCTCATTAAGCAATTCATCAAGTCCCTTCCAAAAGATGGTGAGTGCTTTCGGTACCTTTGCTCAAAGTTCCCCCGATTTTCTGAAGCAAAGCTAAAGGAAGGAGTGTTTGTTGGCCCTGATATAAGGAAACTCATTTCAGGTGGAGCATTCGCTGAAACGATGTCTGAGAAGGAAAAAGAAGCCTGGGATTCCTTCAAGGATGTTGTTCTCAAATTCTTGGGGAATAGGCGGGATGAGAACTATAAGGATATTGTTGCCAGGATGCTCAATGCCTTCAAAGAACAAGGCTGTAACATGAGCCTGAAAGTCCATTTCTTGCACTCCCATGTGAACTACTTTCCCGAAAACATGGGGGCGTACAGTGAAGAACAAGGTGAAAGGTTTCACCAGGACATCAAGGACGCAGAGAGAAGGTACCAAGGAAGATGGAACAACACTATGATGGCTGATTTCTGCTGGTTGCTGCTGCGGGAAACCCCAGATGAAAAATACGCCAAGCAGCGCACCAAGAGAAGCATTCGGGGGAAGAAGAAACGGGCCCACCAGGAGATTGATTGACCCAAGAATGACTTTAAAATCTAAACTGTGTTGACAAATATCGTGTTTTTACTAAACTTTGAAATAAAAAATTGCTAGTTATTACCACAGTGTTGGATCTCATTTATTAGAATTTTATTTTCACACCATCGGGTGTTTGTCTTCATGTATTGCAATGGTGCGGTTTGCGTTTTCTATTCTTACATACATACCTGTACAACATTTTTTGCACATTTCTTTGCTTTGCTTTGTGTCTAACCTCGCTCTTATATGCTCAATGTTTGTGCACATGTATGTGGCTGTTTTAAGTGCAGACAATTTTGCTACCATCACAGTGTGTTTTGTTGACATTACTCTATTCTTATGTGCTGCCTTGTTACAATTTTCTTTATTCTTATTTGAATAACTACTAAACAATTAGTATAAAGAATTCATCCAAGAAACTTTTATTTCGATCGCACTCAATCTGAAATGTTCACCTCAAACTGCTAACCCAATGTAGCAAAAAATCTGTACGTGATGGAGCAAATTGGTTACCAGATTTGGATTCAGCGCACCAAAAAACGTAAAAATCAATCGAAACATTAGAGGCAGTTTAAAAAAAAATTTTTTTAGTGTACCTGTGTAATCAATGTTAACAAACTTTTGCATGTAGGAGACCATGCAGGAAAGTTTTCGACTTGGAAATTGCTGAACCTGCAAAGATTTTTGGAAAAGGGTGCTTTGCCTGCCAAAAAGCACAAAACACCGATATATCAGCATTTTGACACATGAAGCAGCCTTTGGGGAAATATCTTCAGCCCCGTATTTGTACCAGTGTTTTGGTTGAAAAAGCTATGCACAGTATGGGGGTAACTTTAGAAAGCATTTTTTGCATGTAAAGCAGGTTTTAGATGTGGTCAATGTTTCTTATTATTGCATGTACTTACACGTGTACCATGCGTAGGCATTTCCAGGGAGGCCTGGCAACCTACTTCCAGTCACATTGCCAAGAAAACCCAGGAGCTGCTGGGTCACCAGGAGTCAGCACTGACTCGAAGGCACCCATTCATTGCAGTTTGCATGAAGATGGCATGGGATTGCAGCGTAGGTGCATATTGTCTGAAATACATCTGAGCAAGCATAGAGTACATGCACATTTGCACCTTCTTCGGAACAGATGTATACGTGTGTGAGAGCATTTGTGCAGTACTTGGAGTCTATGTGCAAACCGCTGCACAGGCAGATGCAAAATGCAATGTGTGCCTTTGAGTCAGTCCTGACTCCTGGCGACCCAGAAGCCCCTGGGTTTTCTTGGCAGTGTCACTGGAAGTAGATTGCCAGGCCTTTCTTCCAAGGCAATGGAGGATTAAGTGACTTGCCCAAGGCCACATGGAGTGCCAGTGGGAATCTAACCCTGGTAGCTTAGTTACCAAGCCAGTGCTCTAACCACTAGGCTACCCCTCCACTCCTGTACAGGCAGATAAAAGATGCTTTTTGGGACATTTCATATGGGTTCTGTGTTATGACGTTATCCCTTATTAATGTATTTTGACTGAAAACGTAAAATTGTAAACTGTAACCAGTGCTACGAAAGGCAGATTAACTTCTAGAGTTCTTTTAATAATAAAGAGGGTTTTTTAGAAAGCACAAGATCAGGTAGATATGAAAACACACTTTTCACATCCTTTCCTGTGTAAATCTTTATTCTATTATACAACAACTCTGTTAAGAACTGGCCAAGGGCTTTGTAGGAAGGAAAATGGACTTTCCCCCAATCTAACTCTCACAGCAAGTGACATTTCATTTCAAAGACTTTGGTTTCAGACTTATTTGTGTTCCAACCATTGTGATGAGGGCTCTGCTGCTCTATCCACCGCCATTTGTAAACAATCATTCAGTGTCATGTCCTGTCAGAAGGAGGCACAAGATTCAATACTCCTTCCTGGAAAACACTTCATTTTTCATAGTCCTAGGCTGGATTCAGAAATTGAGTGCAGCTGTGAAAAAAAAATAGAGGTCATTAGCAAGAAATTGGAACCAACTCTGAAAAACACTATTTATTTTTTCAGCACAACCATCGTCAGTGTCCAAAGAAGGACCGAACTGGTTTCAGCCTTTGGAAAATGCGTGAGTCATTGATTTTCACTCCACTTGTCTTTCAACTGAAGATCAAAATGTGGATATTTTATATTATTTTAAAAGCAAGTCGTAACTGCAGTGAAAATGAAAGGTGATATTCATCATAGTGGAGTCATTTGCAATGTTCAGACATTATGGGCTAAATCTTCAAAGGCTTAGTTGAGACTCAGATGCATAAAATACTGTTTGGAGTATAAAGTGGCTGTATGTACAGATGGAGGGTAATTTTATAAGGTGCACCTACACTTCTGCACACGTTAAATATGCGTAAATCACAGTATGTTAGTGTTTTATACATGTAAATGTCCACTTATACAAGTATTTTTATTTTTACTTATTCTGTACTTGGTGAGGATCTGTGTTCTGAGTGTGTGACCTAGGCCTGGCGTTCTGTTAACATGGAGTTTGTACATAGGAATCTGTACTGTAGTATAGTATTATATAGTATAGTGGGTGAATTACTTTTGTCCACAAAAACAGAACGGGACCTCAGTGTGGTTGTGTCTGATGATCTTAAAGCAGCAAAACAGGTAGAAAAGGCAACGGCAAAAGCTAGAAGGATGCTTGGGTGCATACAGAGAGGAATGGCCAGCAGAAAAAAGGAGGTGATAGTGCCTCTGTAGAAGTCTTTGGTGCGACCTCATTTGGAGTATAGTGTGCAATTCTGGAGACCGCACCTTCAAAAGGATATAAACAGAATGGAGTTGGTGCAGAGGGTGGCTACTAAAATGGTTAGTGGTCTTCATTATAAAGCTTATGAGGACAGACTTAAGGATCTTAATATGTACACCTTAGAGGAAAGGCGGGATAGAGGTGATATGATTGAGATGATTACTGTAAATACCTCCAGGGCATAAATGTACAGGGGGAAAGCTTTTTTCAATTGAAAGCAAGTTCTGCTACAAGGGGACATGGGATGAGGGTGAAGGGGGATAGATTCAGGAGTGATATGCAGAAATATTTCTTTACGAAAAGAGTGGCGGATCCGTGGAATAGTCTCCCAGTGGAGGTGGTAGAGATGAGGACAGTATCTGAATTCAAAAAAGCATGGGACAAACACAGAGGATCTCTAACGGAAAAAAAGGGGACTGTTGTAGTTGTTGATATAGAAGGACAGACTAGATAGGCCATGTGGTCTTTTTCTGTCATCATATTTCTATGCTTCTATGTAGTAATTTGACCTGTTCAGCTTTTCAAACAGGTGTATGGATGTTCTAGGGCCCGCTGCGGTATTTACAGTGCTGCTTTTTTCTGGGCAAGACCCTTATATGAGTTTTGGAAGTTTATGCTGGTATGGTATGGTAGATTTGGCCTCATAGATATTTTGTAGGGTTTTATATTAGTTCCCAATATGTCTATTACTGGAGAATGTTTGTTAGTGAGATGACCAGAATCAGATTTTTTTTCTAAATTTATTGAGTTCTGTGGGTGAATGTCCTACTTCTGTGCTCTGCACCCATTGTCAATGGAGAGGTTTCTGTGGATGCAGAATATATTTTCAAAATGAAAAAGTGAGAATCATAATGCAGTTTATAACAGAATAAAATGAGTTATAATTTGGTTTTATAAACTGTGCTGTGGTTCTCAATTTTTCTTTTAGTTCCTTTGTGTGCGAGCGTCTTGCATTTCCTTTATTTTTTACAGAATATATATTTACATTAATGCCATGCTGGTCCAGTACACAGTTTCAGGAGTTATGTTGGGGTTGCCCAGCTTTCTTGGTGTTTATGTTGGAGTAGATGGTGTTGTGTTGGGGTCACAAAGTCCCCCTTGTTTTTCAGAGGGTGGGAAGTACTTTGTAGGGGTGCCAAGTCACTCTTGTTTTTGTGGAAGTGGGAGATACTGCATGGATGCTGTTGAGCCCCTCTTGTTTGGCATATTTAGCAGTATTTTTCCTAGGCTCTGCGCTGGTAACATATGAACATAAGAAATGCCATACTGGGTCAGACTAAGGTCATCAAGCCCATATCCTGTTTTGAACAGCAGCCAATCCAAGTCACAAGTATCTAGCAAGTTCCCAAAAAGGCACACAGGCTCCACAATGCTTGTCCCAGGGCAAGCAGTGGATTTTCCAGGTCTTCTTTAATAATATTTATTTATTTACAGTCTCTTTTTTACCGCGCTATTCAATATCAGTGCAGTTTACATGAAACAGAGATGTACACAGTGCAGCAAGCTGTACTGTGTTTACACAAAACAGGTACTAGAACTTGGATAACGTTGGGGTAACTATTTACATACAGGCATTACGTCAAGACATGTTAATCGGTATTCATTTGTCATGGGTAGCTTGTTGGGGGTGTTGCCTTTTCTGCCTGTTTAGCTGCTTTAAGATCATCAGACACAACCACGCTGAGGTCCCGCTCTGTTTTTGTCGACATAATAGTTTATGGACCTTTTCTCCAGGAACTTGTCCAAACCTTTTTTAAACCTAGCTACACAAATAGCTTTTACTATATCCTCCAGTGACTGATTCCAGAGTTTGATTACACGGGGCCATAGGCTAACTGCAGGGAGGCAGTTACAACCCCCTGCAGTTACCACATTTCAGTGTGCAATACAGCTGCATGTGCAACTAAGACCACACACTGAGCTGGCATTAGTTGCACTCACGCTATTTGCGCTGAACCATTATGTTAGTTTCTGCCAAAAATGCAGATGCCTGGGTGTGAGAGTTCTTTCTCTTGCCTCACTCTGCAGTAAAGTGTAATTTTGGAAGAGAAATCCTGTAATCCTAAGAGTAATGGGTAAAATCATTTTTTTTTTACTACATATGTCTGTTTTTAGTTTGTATTGATATATTCCCTATTTGGTGAAGCTCTGTCTCTGTTCTGCATATGTGATTGAGGCGGCATGTTCTGTTAGCATAGAGTTTCTATGTAGGGATCTGCAGTAATCTGGCTTGTTCACTTTTCTGAATAGGAATATGGATGTTCTAGGTCCCAATACAATATTTATAGTGCTGCATTTTTCTGGGTACACTCCATGTTGTGTGAGTTTTGGAAGTTAGTACTCTTATGGAATAGTAGATTTGCTCTATGGGTCCTATACTCTGGGTTCGTGGTGAGGCCAACTGTAGGGTGTTGGTTGGGAGGTACTGGAATATGTAGTGTCTTTGAGATTTACAGTTTTGCATTCTTTATGCTGCCAGACTGAAATGTTAAAATATTTTGTCAGTTCACATTCAAGGAAATTTCAAATTTTAAGGGGACATCTCAGTTAAATTTTGTTTAGTAGCCTGGTAGCTTCACTGCTACTGAGTTTGGATTTTTCCAGCTCTAGCACAATCCAATCCAGCTTTGAATTCTAGGCTATCAGGATTAGTTTCTCATTTTATATCTTCCCTCCTCATCAATAATCTGGTCATAGCAAAATAAATTTGATGTGCAGATACTTATAATCATTTGATTAGGAGAGAGGAGCTGTATACGTGGTTTTTCTTTAATCAAATTTAGTGTTTTATTATTATGTTTGTATTATTTTAACATTTGTTTTATTAAATTGCATGTGTATGTTTTTGAAGCCACCTAGGATTTTAGATGGGTGGCATGTACTTTTTAAAATAAAGTATACTAAATGTATGCAAATGATGCAGCAATGAATCTCCACACATGGCCCTGCATCACCCTCATGCTGCCCCTGGGGGGAAGGAGACAGGGGGGCAGTGGGAGGTGGAAGAAAGCAGAAACCTCAGATTGGGACCAGCATGACCAGAAAATACAAAGGTCAGACAGCAAAGGTAGAAAAGAATTTTATTTTCAATTTAATTACTGTACTTGGTGCTATCTTTATATTTTATAAAGAACAGGGAAATGCATTTCTTTCTATTTCTCTGGTGTTGTATTGTATGAAGAATCTGACTTTTTGGGGTTGCAGTTTAATTTTTATCCACATATGTTTATTTTTAGGTTATGGTCACTTATTCTGTACTTTGTTGAGGGTCTGTGTTCTGAGTGTATGACCAAGGCCAGGTGTTCTTTTAACATGGAGATGGTACATAGGGATCTGTACTATAGTAATATGAATTCTTTGGCTTTTCAAATAGGTGTTGGATGTTCCAGGGCCCACTGCAGTGATCCTTTTTTTGGATGGGCTCCTTATGTGAGTTTTGGAAGTTGATATCCTATGGTAGATTTGCTCTATAGATCCTCAGTGACTTTCTTGTAGGGTTTTGTTTTAGTTCACAATATGCCTTGTACTGGAGAATGTTTGTATTTAGTGAAATGATCAGAATCAGATTTTTTTAAGATATTGAGTTCTGTGGGTGTATGCCCTAGTTCTCCTCTGCACTCATTGTTGAGGGAGAGGTTTGAATGGATGCAGAATATATATTCAAAAGAAAATGTGAGAACCATAACACAGTTTATAACAAAATAAAAATGAGTTATAATTTGGCATTATAAACTGTGCTGGGTTCTTGCTATTTCTTTTAGTTCCTTGGTGTGCAAACATCTTGCCTTTCTTCCACATTATCTAATTGGGTTTTTTTGTTTGGTTCAGACTGGCGTTTTAAGAGACCCCCTCCCCCTGCTCTGGGGGGGTGCGCCATCTCATCCCTCGCCTTTGAGCCACTCCTGCGGGATATTCGGCAGAACAGCTCAGTGACGCCGAATATCCCTGTGTAGTGCCGCTATACACCCGGATGCTAACTGCTCAGCATCGGGGAGTTTCGGAGGAGTTACCCATTGCTAACTGGTCAGCAGTGATAGTCAACCACTGCCCAGTGGCAATCAGTGGGTAAAGATATGCGTGGCAAAAACTGGCCTCTTTACCCACAGGAGCTAACTGGGCAGCAGCTCAATAGTGCTGCTGCTCGGTTAGCTTCCGGGCTTTTGCCGCTGACCCAGATATTCAATGCCAGTGGCCGGATATAGCCCCAGCATTGAATATCCAAATTTGGTATTCAACGGCAACAGCTAGGCACTGTAATCATGCTAGCCGCCGCCGCCACCGCTGTATGTCAGGTCCAAATATGTATACTTTGAAGGAAATGGATGAGAGGGGAGATGTAACAGAGACATTTAAATCCCTCCGTGGCAGAAATATACAGCAGAGTAGCTCTACGACGAGGGGGCACGGATGAAGGTGAAAGGGGATAGACTCAGGAGTAATCTAGGGAAATATTTCTTTGTGGAAATGGTTTTGACGGCTTGGAACAGACTCCAAGCAGAGGTGGTGGAGACTAGGACTACAGTATATCTGAATTCAAGAAAGCATGGGACAAGCATTGAGGATCTCTACGGTAGAGGGACTGTACAGCTTAGTAGTTGATATGGTTCGGCAGTATGGATAAACAATATAGTCTTCATCTGCCATCATTTTCTATGTTTCTATAGAATAACCTCCATAGACGACACATTTATACTTTCTTCAGAGCAGGTGTGAAAGAATTTGTGCCTTACTAACAAATTTTATGAGCCTATTTTATAAACAGAATAGGCACCTAGATTGCCTTTATAAGATAGGCAGGGACCAGGCAGGTTAGAGGCAGATATTTGCAGCACATCATTGGTGTACACAGACCGCAACTGTAGCCATTCACGTAGGTGGGTGGCAGTATGTGCACCCACATTCAGTGAGCTTGTCTATTATCACGGTGAGGTGCATCTCCCCATGGTAACTGCTGGGGGACATTCTAGGCACATCCCCAACAGTTAGCACAGGTCTGTGCCACCTCCCGTGCTAAGGTCTTAACACTTGGAAAAACTACTGCACTTTAGCAAACATGCACCTTAGTGCTTGTTTGTTGAATGCTGGGTCAGTATTTGAATCAAGTACCCGCCAGAGTTTTTGGATTTGCATTTTGTAAAGTGAACATATGCACCTAGATGTCTATATAAAAAGACCCCAAGGAATAATGGCTCTGAGATGATGTAATTGCATGTGTGTATGCGCCAGTAAAAATAGGTGCCCAATATTCAATGGCAGCAGCTAGCCAATCTAATGCAACTAGCTGCCACCATCGAACTTTAAATCTGGATATTCCATGCCCAGGTCATAGCCGGCCCCAACACTGACTATTCAGCTTGCCCAGATTTATAGGAAGCTAATCGGACAATGGCTATATTCAACCACTGCCCGGTTAGCTTCCACGGCGAAAGTTAGGTCAGCCTTTGCTGTGCCTTACTTTCACTGCATAGCCATTACCAGGCAGCAGCTCAATATCGCTGCTGCCCAGTTCTGGTCGGGTGCCACCCATGGAATATCCCAGTGCTAACTGGCTAGTATCAGGGTGTGCAGTGGCAGTACCTTTCTAATAGCCATGTTACTCCCTTTGAATATCAGGCCCATATGTTATAAGTGCAAGCAGGGTTCAGGAAAGGGTGAGGAACGAGAGACATCATCACAGATGTGAGATGGATCCTTGAAAAGACTAAAGAATACCCAAAAGGATATCTATATGTGTTTTATGCACTACAGCAAGGCTTTTAACTGTGGAAACCATGAGAAACTCTGGGCTACATTAAGAAGCATGGGAATACCAGAACACCTGATCGTT
Organism: Ichthyophis bannanicus; assembly: GCA_033557465.1. Classification (NCBI taxonomy): domain Eukaryota; kingdom Metazoa; phylum Chordata; class Amphibia; order Gymnophiona; family Ichthyophiidae; genus Ichthyophis; species Ichthyophis bannanicus. Next base: position 233,591,519 of record CM066043.1, on the reverse strand, counting down.
CTTTTGCACAACCTTTACATTGATCAAGAAGCAACAGTTTGAATGGAACAAGGAGAAACATTATGGTTTAAAATCAGTAAAGATGTACAACAAGGCTGCATGCTTTCCCCCTACCTCTTTAATTTATATGCAGAACAAATCATCAGAGAAGCAGAACTGTATGAAGACAGCCAAGGTGTGAAGATTGGTGGAAGAATCATCAACAACCTTTGCTATACTGATGATACCACATTACTGGCTGAAAGTGAAGACAATCTGAAACATTTGCTTCTCAAGATCAAGGAACATAGTCTTAAAATGGGCCTGTACCTTAATGTAAAGAAGACAAAAATCCTGACAACTGATAAAATCAATAAGTTCATCGTTGATGGTGCAGAAATCGAAATAGTTGCAACTTTAACCTACTTGGATCAACTATCAATAAAAAAACAACAAGCAGTCAAGAAATCTGATGACACATTGTTCTTGGCAGAATGGCTATGAAGGACCTAGACAAGGTTCTCAAGAGCAGAGATGTCTCTCTCTATACAAAGATTTGACTCATTCAAGCCAATAAAGTCATATGGAGGTGAAAGTTGGACAGTGAAATGATAGACAGAAATAAAATTGATGCCTTTGAATTATGGTGCTGATGACAAACATTGTATATACCATGGACTGCCCAAAGAACAAACCAGTCAGTACTAGAGGTGATCAAGCCTAAGCTTTCCTTAGAAGCTCAGATGACAAGACTTCGACTTTCATACTTTGGACACATCATGCGAAGAGAGAGATCATTAGAGAAAGGACATCATGCTTGGCAAGGTAGAAGGTCAATGCAAAAGAGGAAGGCCAGAAATGAGATGGATTGATACAATAACAGTTCCAGGGATGCCACTCCGTCAACAATGAGCAGCCTGACTGAAGACCAAACAGTTTCAGACAACTATCCAGAGGGTTACCATGAATCGACACCGACTCAACGGCACTAAACAACATGATGTTATAAATTATGCACTTAAGTGCTAATCCAGCTCTTTTCACCAGATCTCCACTCCAAGGAATCTTTGCACATTTCTTGAATAAAAACAGATGCTTTGAGGTATATTTTATGAGGGACTTGAGCATGTAGAATAGCATTTGACATACTTTAGTAGGCTCATAAAATCCCCTGTGGATATGCATGCATAATAATTAGGTGCCAGAAACAGTGTCTCCATTTAAATGATATGGGGATAGGGTGAATAGACAGAACCAAACAAACAAAATTAGATAAATATTGGGAAAATGTTCCGACAGTGCAATTATGGGAAAAAGGGTTATTATTATCATCTATAAGCATATTTAAGCATGAGAGAGTATAGTTTAACTTTATACATTTGCTGGTGCAAGATTAAGAGGTAGTGTCAAGGTATGTAAGTTAGCGTGGTGTGGTGTTATCATACTGATGGGGCTGATGTGGGAGAGTTGGGAGAGAATTTTGATGCTGTTAAGTGCCAGTGCCAAAGTGATCAGTGAAGAGGTCCATTTTAAGTTTTTGTTAGAATTCCATGATGGAGTCAGAGTCCTAGTTCCAAGGGATAGATAGCTCCAGACTCATAAGGATGTGAAATATTTGCATTTATTTATGAGTTTTGGAACGCTTAGTAAGTTCTGCGATGCTGATCGTCTTGTCTTGAAGTTGGGGGGCTTTCTGAATTAGTAATTGAAGACTGAATGCTCATGTATTGTGGAGTATCTTGAATGTGGTGAGTAGTACCTTATATTTGATTCTTATGTGGATTGGAAGCCAGTGTAGGTGTTGTAAGGCGAGTGTGATGTCTTTTCTTCTTGGAGCTCCTGTTATGATCCTGGCAGCTGTATTCTGCACCATTTGAGGGGGTGTAGGGTTGCTTTCAGGAGTCCATGATATATTATGTTACAGTAGTCAAGAATTGGGGTGATGAACATTTGGCAAACATCTCTGAAATGATCAAGTGATCGAGTAGCGGAAGGAGATTCTGCAGTATCGTCATTTTATGGTATGCTGCTTTAACAATGTTTTTTATGTGGGCCTGAAAGTTTAGGCCTTTGTCGAGGGTTACTCCTAGGTACTTCACTTGATTCTTGACTTCAAGTGTTTTACCAGATAGAGATAGAAACATGACGGAAGAAAAAGACCACATGCCCTACCTAATCTGCTCTTCCATATCAAATACTAAAATCCCTTATTTTCCTTTAGAGATCTTCTGTGTTTGTCCAATACTTTTTTGAATTCAAATACTGTCCTCGTCTCTATACCTCCACTGGGAGACTATTCCACGCATCTACCACTCCTTCCATAAAGAAATATTTTCGCATATTACTCCTGAGTCTATCCTCTTTCACCCTCATCTTATATCCCCTCGTGGCAGAGTCTGCTTTCAATCGAAAGAGGCTCTCCTCTTGTACATTTATGCCACAGAGATATTTAAATGTCTCTATCATATTTCCTTATCCTGCCTTTCCTCTGATATATACATATTAAGATCTTTAAGTCTCTCCTCATATGCTTTATAACGAAGACAACTAACCATTTTAGTAGCTACTGCTCTGCACCAACCTGTTTATATCCTTTTTAAGGTGTAGTCTCCAGAATTGCACACAATACTCCAAATGAGGTTGCACCAGAGAATTATACAGAGGCGCTATCACCTCCTTTTTTCTGCTGGCCATTCCTCTGCAACCAAGCATCCAGCATACTTTTGGCTTTCATCATTGCCTTTTCTATCTGTCACTTTAAGATCATCAGAAACAAATCACGCCCAGGTCTCACTATTCTTTAATAGACAGAAGTACTTTGCCCCCTACACTGTACCACTCCCTTTGATTTTTGTAGCACAAACGCATGACCCTGCATTTTTTAGTATTAAGTCTCAGTTGCCAAATTCTTCACCATTCTTCAGGCTTAGCTAGATCTGTCCTCATCTTATCTAGTCCTTTCTGGGTGTCTAATCTATTGCAGATTTTGGTATCATCCACAAAGAGGCAAACCTTACCTGACAGTCCTTCTGCAATATCATTAACAAAGATGTTAAAAAGAATCTGACAAAGGACAGATCCCTGCGGCATACCACTGGTAATCTCCTCCTCCTCAGAGTGATTTCCATTTACTTATACCTTTTGTTGCCTCCCACTCAACCAATTTCTAACCCAGTCAGTCACTTTAGGGTCCATCCTATGATGCTCTTTTTTCTTTTTTTTTTTTTTTATAAATCGCCTGTGCGGAACGATGTCAAAGGCTTTACTGAAAGGCTAGTGGCGAGAAAGATGGGTTCTTTGTAATGTGCAGAACTTCTGTTTTGCTGTGGTTGATGTTCAGGTTGTGCTGAGTGAGCCATTGTGATATTGCTTTGAAGTATTGTCGTATCGTTGTGTAGTCTGGGTTGTCTGAAGAAAATGTTGTGTATATCAGAACGTTGTCAGCATTTATGTGGTATATCATCTTGTATTTTTGGATTACTGTGCATAGTGGTTGTAAAAATACATTAAAGAGCAGTGAAGACAGGACTGAACCTTGGCTTTCTTTGTAGGGCTAGGAGTTGAGTGGTCCTACTTTACTTGTTGGTGTCAGTCCTGATGATAGGATCTTAAAGCATAGTATGAAATTGTGGTGTTCCAACTGTTGATTATGGAGTCGAGGTCTAGCAGATCTGAGGTTGCAAGTGGGTTGACTTTATTCAGAAATCATTGTTTGTCAAATGAGCGGAATCTGCGAGAGTTGTATGGCAGGGTGTCCTTGATACTTTTACTGTATGTTTGGGAGAGAAAAAAGTTTATCATGTTGAGGTACGACCAAGGTATAGTAGTTACTTGAGGTTGAGGGAGGGATTACTGTTGTGGCCAATTGGCAGGTGTGAAGATGAAGTCAAGACAGTGACCAAGCTGATGAGTGAGGGGGCAGAAGAGCAAAACTGGAGATGAAAAGAGGAGGTAAAGGAAAGGAGCTTGGACGCATAGGGGTTATCAATATGAAAATAAGTCACCAAAAATAAGGAAGGGGGAAGAAGAATCCAGGAAAAAGGAGAGCCAAGAGTCAAAATCAGTGAGGAAGATAGAAGAGGACTTGCCAGGAAGCCTATAGATGACAGCGATCTGGAGAGGTAGGGGATTCACAAATATGAGCTAAGTGAGGACGTTTTACCCTATTGCTACCATCTGTTTGGCAAATTCCTTCTTCTGCTGTTAATAGCTCTAAGCAAAATCCCTAATACCTTTAGAGACCCAGATCCCAGCCCCCCGCCCCCTTTTTGCTACCTGCTCAATCCTTGCAATTGATAACCATCTTTTCTTGCAGGAACAAGCTCTTCATATTCCCTCATTTCTACCAGTCAACCTGAACCTCATTTCTTCCCCCACTTCCTACCTCTGCTGCTATTCTCAGTGGGGCTTATTTACTAATTAAGTGGGTAATTTGATGATAGGTCACCTAGGCTGAGAGGCTAAGTGGGTGCCTAGTTTATGAAGATATATAGGTGCCTATGGGAAGTATTTTAGAAGCCTTATTTGCAAGTTCCATATGAAAAATCCAGCATTTACAAGTTGAAGTGGTATCTAGGTGCAAGTATTGATTTTAGAAAAGGCCAAATTTGTACGTAGATATCCCTAATATGTAAAAATTGAAAAGGAGCATGTCAGGAGCATGGTTTGGGTGTAGCCTAGGCAGATCAAAAACCTATATATGTATTTCACATTTCATGCAGGGAATGCACAGATATGACTGAATTTGTCTACGTTGACTTGTACAACTGCACATACAAATTTTTAAAAATTGCTAATTTCAGCCAGCCCCTTAATGGCGGTATTAAGAGGGCTGTCCTCCTTAATCCTTGGTTGTTTATTTCCCCCTGCAAATTGAAATTAAAGATAGCAGCTTCTGTAGTTAAATGGTGGCACTTGTACGTGTAGATTTGCAAAAATACCAGCCTATAAGTGCTACTTAACACATATAAATTGCAGAATACCAACTTGCAAATTTAACTTACACATGGAAGTTGCCAAGTTTCCTCCATTTATCTCATGTGTATATTTGTAAAATGGTTTCTTCACTTCTTTATGTTGAAAAATACAGATGAACTTCTGAATGTCCTTACACGTATGTTGGAAAAATCGCCATGTTTGGCTGACCCTTTTCTAAAATATTGGCAGAATTATGTACATCCCAACCTGGACATCTCAATTCTAAACTCTCTGTACTATCTAAAATTTGTCTTTATACATCTTTATAAATGCTATTACAAATCCTGCCAAAATAACATCTATAATGAGCCCTCCATCATTCACGTCTGCTCGTGAGCTGCTCTAAATATGCCCAGGTATTTTATAAGGAACATGTGTAAATCATGACTCCATCTACCCTCCGCTAAAGTTCACCCTTGATCACGCTTATACCAGAGTCACATACAAGTATTGATACTTTTGTCATTGGGTATATATGTACACTATGAATGATTTTACAAGAGGCATTTTACACGTATATGTTAGTACAGACATGCAAAAAAGTCTTTAAAAAATTATCACACATATTGATGTTTTAATGCAGGTTAGTGAAAGACCTTCCAAACATGACATCGTATCAGGAATCTTATTGCTTTATGTGAATTTTTGCTACACATCTTTGATGGATTTCATATAAATCTATTGGTTCTTCATTTCATGCAATTCGGGACTTTTTTATATTTATGAACTATAACTGGATAGGTACTATATCTATGAATTATAAATAAATAAATATTTATTCAGTATATGAAAGGAACTGTAATTACATTGGATTATGAATGAACTGAAAAACATCAGAAATTAACTGAGAAATATCAGAAGACTGATAATACAACTCTTCAGCAACTTATAGTGATCTCAATTGATTCTTGCTCTTCCTTGTGTATCTGATGGTTCTTTATATACATTAAATATTTACGAGCCTGGTCTTTGTTTTTGTGACAGTGGTGGTGCTGATTTTCTAGAAATAACTTCTAGCTTGCCTTTATAAAACTGACAAAGTAGGCACGGTTTTTAGCTTTTTAATAGGAACCTTGTGATATAATTACTCCTTGTGGTGTATAAGCCCTTCTGAAGGGTTTTGTATTCACGGGCAGAGTGATATAATAGAAGGCGGGTAGAAGTCAGCTGACAGCGCAAACACACTACAGATACTCAGAAGTGCTTAACAGAACTGCAGTGCCAGGGGGGGAATCACACTCTGACAGCACATTTCCTTAACTGATGGATCCAAAGGTTCTTTGTGCAGTTTCCAAGCACCACTGCCAATAGAAACATAGAAACATGATGACAGAAAATGACCACATGGCCTATCTAGTCTGTCCTTCCATATCAACAACTACAACAGTCCACTTTTTACCTTTAGAGATCCTCTATGTTGCAGCTTAAGAAACACAGTTCTTTCCTTGTCACTAGAAGTGACGGCTTCCTAGTAGCTGGCTATTTTTGTGTTCACCGTCGAGAAGGTAAATTCACAGCCAGGTTGATCATGGCTGATCATGCCCAGGTTGCAAATTCAGTAATGGCTCATCTCTAGTGTTAATGTACTTTAATGTGCACAAAGGAATCATTACAGCTTAAATTGAAAGCTTGCGCAGTCAGGGGCTCTTCTGATTTTGCTTTCATCTTCCATCATTATGTTGCAATAAAGACTTGCAAAGTGGAGCCACAGTGTTGCTCAATGCCGCTGAGTGGCAGGGAGATTCTGAAAGAGCCGTGGCACATCAAAAGCTCGGCACATTCAGTCTTTTGCCGAAGCCATTCTGAGGGGAGGGGGAGGATAGACAACATTAAGCAAAAACAAAATCAAGGCAGCACTAAAGTGGCATGAAAAGTATCTTCAGAATGCATTCTTTAAAACATTTCCCTTTTCTGTCAGCAGACATAGTGGAGGCTGATATTGTGACTGAATTTATCACCACTTGAGATAGAGGAAAATATTAAGAACGGGACTGTGAGGAGTTAGTGCCTATTTTGTACTTTTCAGGAGGCAGCTGAGATTTTTGGGATTCCCTACTCCGTGGCCACTGGCCATCGAGGGCAGAGATATTGACCATGGCTGAGGTAGCCATAGCTTGGCTCACTAACAAGTATGCACGTTTCGGAAGACCAGCATAACAGACTCTCCCCAGCGGTGCGAGATTGGGAGACAGTGACTATTTCATATCTTTGAGGAAGCAGTTGAGATCTTTAGGATACCCTTCCTGGTGTCCACCAAGGGCAGTGATATAAACCAAGCTAAGGTAGGTGCAGCTTGGCACACTGACATGTGTGCATGCACACTAGAAGACCAGTATAAAAACTGTCCAGTGGTATAAGTTTGGGAGAGAGTGACTATTTCATACCTTTGAGGAGGCAGCTGAGATCTTTGGGATCTCCTTCCTGGTGACCACCAAGGACAGTGGCATTTATTTATTTATTTACATTCTCTTATATACCACGCTATTCTGCATCAGTGCGATTTACATTGAACAAACTGAAATTACATTGAACAGGGCATTATAACTTGGAGATAACTATTTTACAGGGAACATGGGCTATGGAGGGTTAAGTGGCTTGCCCAAGACCACAAGAAGCACCTGTGGGACTAGAAACCCCAGTCCTTCCGGCCCAAGGTTGCTGTCCTCTAGTGGGATTTGAACCTCCGACCTTACAGACTGAAGTACCTTGCCCCAACCACTAGGCCACTCCTCCACTCCATTGACCACATCTGAGGTAGGCGGAGCCCAGCACACTGATGTGTACATGCAAACCAAAAGACCAGCACAAAAGGCATGGTTGTATAGAGGTTGCCAAAGGAGCGAGCTCCTTTGGAGTCCCTTTGGAGCCTCAAGGAACCAGGAAACGCTGACTAAGGTAGCAGCTATTTGTGGGGATGAAGAGGAAAAGTACAACTAAAAGAAAACTAAGACTCAAAAGAAAACAACAATGGGCCCAATGGATAAACATCTAATGATGAACAAAAATTTTGATTCTGTATCAGGGCATCCTTCTGGTTTGGAAGTTACCCTGAACTATGCCCCCAATTAGGGCTTCTCTGGGGAACATTAGAAATGTCGCCCATAAGGAAAGCCCAATCCTAATTTGCAACCCAGAGTTGAGTAAGCCTCAAGAGGTTGGTTCTGTTTTACCTAAACCCATAACCCTTCCTGTATTCCCTCCAACTGAGTCCCTTGAAGTTACATCTAATCTTTCATCAGTGGATATCTAGAAGGTGACTGCATGAACTGAAGGCTACTTGAAGGACACGATTACTCAGTTAACTGAGTTTACTGCCATGGCATACAACAAACTAGAGAAAGTGGACACCAAGAAGGAGTCTAGCATCTTCAGTTTCTCAGTCTCTACATGAGACTGTTTAATGTAGTGTTGGAGGTCATTTTTTCTTTACTCATAAGACTGAGAATATGGAAAATGCTGCTAGAGAGAAAATTTTGTGTATTTCGTAAACTTTCCCATCTCTCATTTTCTTTCATCTAGTTTGTTCTTGAAAAATATTTTAAGGAGGCACTGCCTTGATCTAATGCAGAGGAGATGAGCTTCTTTATATTCCTTCTAAAACAGTTTCCTGTGGCAATAGAGTAAGAATATTCAGATGGATTCAACTGATTGTCTTAATCTATCTAGATTTTTGGAAACTATGATGCCCCTGATCACTGTACCGTTTTGGTTTCCTTTATCTCAGAAATGGATAAAATTTAAGTATTGAGAATTTATTTTAAGACTAAAAATGTGCTATTCTGTGATTATAAAATTAAATATTTTACTGATGTGGCTCAAACAACCCTGCTAACATAAGATATGCCATACTGGGTCAGACCAAGGGCTCATCAAGCCCAGCATCCTGTTTCCAACAGTGGCCAACCAGGTCAACCAGAACTTATCAGGTTCCCAAGAGGTATATTGATTCCATGCTGCTTGTCTCATGGGTAAGCAGTGGATTTTCTAGGTCCTCTTTAATAATGGCTTATGGACAGATTGCAAAAACTGGCGGTAGTGACACTTGAGAGCTTATGGGTAGCTATTGCCTCTCTTAACTGTTCTCTCACTTCTGTGGTGGGTTTATTCAATCAAGAGGCTTCTGCTCTTAAAAGTACTTTTCAGGCTATTTATTTTATTTATTTTATTTATTTTTATTTTTTATATACCGCGCTATTGAAATCAGCGCGGTTTACATTAAAACTGAACAGTGCAACAATGCATTAATATCACAATGTGCTTACATGGAACAAGGAATACTCAAAAATGGGATAACAGGGGAACTATTCACATGATATCTACAAAGTATTTACATAGAGTTAAATATTCTAGTAATTGAGTAATTCTATTGTCTTGTGCCAGACTGAGCAGTCCACTCAAGTGTCCCTGCTTGAGTCCCAGATAGGGGACTTAAAAGAGCTGGGCAACACTCAGATCAAGGAGCAGAACATCCGGGAACAGAAGATTGGATTCATGGAGATCCAGCTGCGAAGGAATATCATCTATTTTCTAACTTTTCCTCATCCCCCTCTGTTGGCACTTTTGGACCTGGTTTGTAAGTACTTTGTGGATGTTTTGAAAATGCCCTCTGGGGCTTTACCTCCTATCGTTAAAACTCAGTATGTGGCTATTTCTTCCTCTACTGCGGGTGTTACATCTGGCTCAGAAGACCTGACCAGGTCAGTGAGCTTGGATCTCACCGACTTCCCTGAAAGCTCCCTTGAAGTGGTGACTAGCAGGTCTACCTTGTTGGTGGGCTTCGCTTTTGAGTCAGATTGAAACTCAGTCCTGAGACTTTATTTCAAAAATATGTCTGTTCAGTTCATGGGCTCGAGAATTTCTGTTTTTATTTCATTTATTCCAAGACACCCAAAAGCAGCGGCAGGACTTTCTGGCTTGTCACCAGAGTGTCAATGCTTTGGGTGCCATTTATCAGTTGAAATACTCTTGTAAATGTATTATTGTGTATGAGGCTAAACAATTTCTATTCTTTGAGCCTAAGCAACTGAATGAGTTTTTGTTAGTAAGAGGGAATATGCTGGAGAAGTGAGTACCCTATACTGGCTGCTATGAATGTCAACTACACTCTTGGTGATATTATTTTTTCGTTTATTTTTTTCTTTTCTTGGACCTGTTATTGTGAACTAGACTGGAGGATTTGTTCTTCTTCTATTAGTTTTGTTATCTATTGAATATATTTTCTGATACATTATTCGTTACTTTTTTGGATATGTTCATGTTGGAAATCTATAAATAATTTTTTTAAATGAAATTGATCTCTGTGGCACTATATAAACACCAGCCCTGTTGATTGACCCTAGAGCATAGAGTACGGCACCCGGCAACTTAGGATTGGTTTGATGAGCTCATCTGTTCTGACTTATTTTTTCAGCCCTGCATTAATAAGCATAAACGAGATTTTACACACTGTCGTGTTTTGCGCTGACGTGGCTCCCAAGCAGATGTTGCCTATCTAAACTTTATGGTAGAACAGATTGTCAGGAATCCTGATTAAACGTGAGAGTTGCTGAAGGCCTTTATTGAACTAACTGCAGCACGATACCAGTGAAACTATAAACACAATTGTGTAACCGCAGTCTGCATGTCAGGCATCCATATCTCACACGAAAGAGCAGAGATTTTAGAATTTCAGCACCCTTGGAGCACTTCAAGAGTTAATGTCACCGATTTGATGTCAGCTCATGATGACCCTATGGACAGTTGTCCTAAGCTGTGTTCAGTCTTCAGTCAGGTGACCAATAGACTCACTCTAAATTTCAGTTTTCGCACTATTTACAGGTTCCCCAGTTAGAAATATGATATATGGTAGACCTGTTGGTTTTCTAATGCTAATGACATCCGACTGTACCTAATTAACAAGTTAACACCCAGCTGTGCAATCTTGGAAAACCTCATAGAAAGGAATCAAAATGAGGAGCATTAGACGAAGTTTATGAGAAACACAAGTAAACTATGATAACATGGCAGATTTTCAATGAGCTGCAAATATAGATTACAAGGAATGTTGGATTGCACTCAGACGTCCAAATATATGCGATAGCCGCAGTGCTTGATGTTTGAATTACAGACTAGGTCTCTGCAAAAGATATGTTAGGTCTGATAGTTCAAAGGTTTTTTTCTCCAAGTCTAGGTACTAAAGATACTCTTTTCACATATCAAAGGAAATGAGTGCCTTCCTGTGAAAGCTTTGGAAATGTGTTTTTATTCTATTGGACAGTCTAAAAAGCCTTCAAGTCTGAGAATACAAAGAGGACAGGGTCGGTGATACCATTAGGCAAGCTAGGTGGTTGCCTAGAGCACCGGCACTCCAGGGGTGCCCATCGCCGCCACTGTTGCTGCTCTCTGGGACTGATAGCAGTGGCAATGGCTTGAAACAGCCACATGGCGCTTACCTTCAAGTTTCAGTTTAACCAGGCATTCAGCCTGCTTCAGGGGTCTCATCTCCAGTCCTGGAAATAAGTACAATCAAAGGTCCATACAACTTGGAAAATAGCAACAGTTCTATTGATGTTTGTGATGTTACCTGAGATTAAGCTGAAGCCATAAACACCAGCCAAACCACTGCCTTTTTCCAAGATGGATGTGGTTGAAGAAGATGATGGCAGTCACTTCCCCAGGATCAAGGGAGACCTAGCTCAGAGGATGCCTGGACAAGAGGTGTCCTTGGACATCTGAGTCTCCATCTTGGGGGTCCCATCTTCAGAGGACCCAACTTGGGTATCAAGCACTGATTTTTAAACTTCACATGACTTCCCATTGAAGTCAAAGAGATACGTATTAAAACTTTACTTCATGGGAAATTTTAAAAACTATGCTAATCTTTAGTGAAGTTTGCTGCATCAGAAGTGGAGGAGTAGCCTAGTGGTTGGGGCAAGGTACTTCAGGCCGGAAGGTCGGGGGTTCAAATCCCACTAGAGGACAGCAACCTTGGGCCAGAAGGACTGGGGTTTCTAGTCCCACAGGTGCTCCTTGTGGTCTTGGGCAAGCCACTTAACCCTCCATAGCCCATGTTCCCTGTAAAATAGTTATCTCCAAGTTATAATGCCCTGTTCAATGTAATTTCAGTTTGTTCAATGTAAACTGCACTGATGCAGAATAGCGCGGTATATAAGAGAATGTAAATAAATAAATTTAATCTGTAGCTCATTAGCATGAATTTGCATGCTAATTACACTTTGATTAGCACAGCAGTTTCCTTCTGATTCAGCACTGATATTTTTATGTACTAGTATATTTACATCAGAAGTAATGGTAGCACACACAAAATCGGTAATAAACTAGAAGCAAACTGTGCTAAGATTAGCTCAGTTTTTGACACTGGAACTTAAATCAGATTCTTTGCAAGCTGTCTTTTTGTGAGTTAATGAGCTGAACAGATAGGTTTGTATATCATTGGTGAGTTTCCAGCAATCCTCACTACATGAGTACCAGAAGAGTTAGACCAAAATATCTTTTCTTAATTTTTAGCTCTGCCTACCCAATTCCTAAAGGATCCACTCAATTCGGATGATGACCAGGAGACCACCTTGCACCAAATTCTTATGGCATACCATGCAACAAGAGGTTCTTCACAGTATATAAATAGCTTTAAAAAAAAATCCTCTTCCTGACTTTTGACCTAGATTTCTTGGTCAGCCTTGGGAAGTCACATGGATATCAGGCATTTAAGTGCTTTGACCTTTACAGTTGGAAAACCTCTTTGAAGTCAGTCTTCTTTGAATTCACAACAAAGCATAAACCTTAACAAGTAGTACTATGTATTTTTAAGATAACCCTGCATACAGTACAGAACGTCTACGCTGCAGGAGGTTAACCATTATGAGATTTAGTCCCTTGGTTGGACATCTGCATAGCATTGTTCAAAAGGCAATTCATAGCTCTATTTGTATTTCTTAACAGTCATGGATAAAGGAGCCAATTTTCTATGTTCAGCATGTGTTCACCTCTTTCCAGGTCACAGCTGCTCCTTACATAGGAAATATCCCCAGTTCACCAGATATTAAATAGGATCCTGTATTTCTTCACATGATTGAGTGATTACTAATTTTTCTTTCAGGTCATTTTTTTAAAATAATTCCTCTCCCCTCCAGCCTCATTCAGAATTCAATAAGGGAAGTCTCTTCCAAGCTTGAAGCACGCAGCATCCAGGGGCGGCTCTATAATGAGGTGGTCGCCTCAGGCGGCAAACTTTTGGGGGGCAGCAAACAATGCACCCAAAACAGCCTTCTCACTCTGCCTTCAAAGTTTATAAAAAAAAGGGGGGGTGGACAAGCTGCTACTGCTGCATCTCAGCAGCGGCAGAATCAACCACTCCGTACCCCACCTTCCCCCATCTCCAAAAGGAAGTTACATTAGAGGGATCAGAATAGCAGCGGCAGAGGTTGCATAGTAGAGGCTGGAAGGCTCCCCATCGATTTTGCTTTTATTTTAAATTACTAGTGCTATCGCAGCCATGGCTGCCAGGGGAAGGAGAGGACAGAAAAGGAGCTGACATAGGGAAGGAGGGGAGGGGCAGGAAGGGAGCTGACATGGGCAAGGTGGGGGCAGGAACGAGGGAGGAAAATGGGAGCTGGAAGGTAACTGACAAGGGGGCAAGGTGGGGCCTGGAATGAAGCTGACAAGGAGGGGAAGTGGGGACTGGAAGAGAGCTGACACGGGGGGATAAGGTGGAGTAGGAAGGGAGCTGACATGAGGGGTAAGGTGGGGCAGAAAGGGAGCCGATATGACGGGGGGAAGGAGGGGGCTGGAAGGGAGCTGACATGGGGGGAAGGAGGGGGCTGGAAGGAAGCTGATAACTGAGGATAGTACTGGAGGGGGACTGGAAGGGTGAACATAACATAACATAAGATATGCCATACTGGGTCAGACCAAGGTCCATCAAGCCCAGTATCCTGTTTCCAATAGTGGCCAATCTAGGTAATAGGTACCTAGCAGTTTCCCCAAAAGACACAGGTTCCGCAATGCTTGTACTGGGTCAAGCATTGATATCCTGGGTCCCTTCTTAATAATGGTTTATGGACCTTTCCTCCAGGAACTTGTCCAAACCTTTTTTAAACCCAGCTACACTAAAAGCCTTTACTACATCCTCCGGTAACAAATTCCAGAGTTTGATTACACGTTGAGTGAAAAAATATTTTCTTTTATTAGTCTTAAATAGTTTGCCCTGTAGCTTCATTGCATGTCCCCTAGTCTTTCTATATTCTGATAATGTAAACAATCGATCTACGTTTACCCGTTCCACTCCATTCATTAATTTATAGACTTCTATCATATCTCCCCTCAGCCGTCTCTTTTCCAGGTTAAAGAGCCCTAACCTTTTTAGCCTTTCCTCATAGTATACTTCCATCCCCTTTACCATTTTGGTGGCTATTCTCTGAACCTTTTCTAATAATGCTATATTCTTTTTAAGATACGGCAACCAGAATTGCACACAGTATTCAAGGTGCGGTCTCACCATGGAACGATATAGAGGCATTATAATATCTTTTGTTTTATTTTCCATTCCTTTCCTTATGATACCTAGCATTCTATTTGCTCTCTTTGCCGCCGCTGCACACTGGGCCGAGGGTTTTAATATGTTATCCACAATGATGCCTAAATCTTTTTCCTGGGTGGTGGTTCCTAATGTGGAACCTTGCATTGTGTAACCATAGTTTGGGTTGTTCTTCCCTAGGTGCATAACTTTGCACTTGTCCACATTAAATTTCATCTGCCATTTTGATGCCCAGTCTTCCAATTTATGATGACATTAGGGAAGGGAGGAGGGGTATGGAAGGGAGCTGACACCTGGCGATGGCATGGGATGGGAGCTGACACCTGGGGATAGGATTGGTAGGTGGCAGGGTAATGGGGAGGAGGCTGGAAGGAAGGGGGAATGGAGGCTCGAAGGGAAGGGGCACTGGGACTGGAAGGGAACTGATACATGGGGTTGGCACTGGAAGGGGGATGCACAGAGAGTAGGGGGACTGGAAGGGAGCTGACACGGGGGTGTGCCATTGAGCGTGGAAGAGAGTTGATACCTGCGATGGCATTTGGACTAGAAGGGGCTGGACAGTGGGCAAGGAGGGGGACTGGAAGGAAATGGACACCAGTAGCAGTCCTAGGAATAAAAGGTGATTGACACTGGAAGGTACTGGGAGTAGAGGTCTGGAAAGGGGACTGATACTAGGGAGAGTTACTGCAACTGGAAATAGACTGATGGAAGGAAGTGAAGAAAACAAAAGAAGAGACAAGAAATGGCAGATAGACTATAGACCACAGAAAGAGAGCTAAGAGAAGACAGGAAAGCAGAAGCCTGAGATCGGGATCAACATGATCAGAGAATAAAATGGTCAGACAACAAAGGTAGAAAAAATAATTTTATTTTCAATTTAGTGATTGAACTTTGCAGTATCTTTATATTTTACACAGTATGGGGAGCTGCATTTCTTACTTATCTGATGTTGCACTACCTGCAGAGTCTGGCTTCTTGGGGTTTCAGTTTAATTTTTGTCTACAAATTTTTATTTTTACTTTAAGTTGTAGTCACTTATTCTGTACTTGCTGAGGGTCTGTGTTCTGAGTGTGTGACTGAGACCAGGTGTTCTGTTAACAAGGATATTCTGGCATAGGGCTCTATACCGTACTGTAGTAATTTGACTTGTTCAGCTTTTCAAATAGGGGTGTGGATGTTCTCGGGCCTGCTGCAGTATTTATATTGCTGCTTTTTCTGGATAGGTCCCTTGTATGAGTTTTGGAAGTTTGTGCTGTATGGTATGGTAGATTTGGCCTTGTAGATCTTAGGTGACATCTATAGGGCTTTATATTAGTTCCCAATATGCCTGGTACTGGAGAATATTTGTTTGTTAGTGAGATGACCAGAATCACATTTTTTTAAAATATATTTTGTTCTGTGGGTGAATGTACTACTTCTGCTCTGCACCCATTGTTGAGGGAGAGGTTTCTGTGGATGCAGAATATATATTCAAAAAGAAAAAGTGAGAACCATAACAGTTTATAACAGAATAAAATGAGTTATAATTTGGTCTTATAAACTGTGCTGTGGTTCTCACTTTTTCTTTTAGTTCCTTCATGTGCGAGCATCTTGCATTTCCTTTGTTTTTTACAGAAGTTTCAGGAGTTATCTTGGTGTTTATGTTGGAATGGGAGGTGTTGTGTTGGGGGTCACAAAGTTTCTCTTGTTTTTCAGAGAGTGGGAAGTGCTGTGTTGGGCTGCCAAGTTGATCTTGTTTTTGTGGAAGTGGGAAATGCTGCATGGATGCTGTTGAGCCCCTCTTATTTGGTATAGTTAGCAGCATGTTTCTTAGGCTCTGCACTGGTAACATATGAACATAAGAAATGCCATAATGGGTCAGACTAAGGTCCAGTAAGCCCAGTATCCTGTTTGCAACAGTGGCCAATCCAGGTCACAAGTACCTGGCAGGTTCCCAAAAAGGCACACAGGTTCCACAATGTTTGTCCGAGGGCAAGTAATGGATTTCCCAGGTCCTCTTTAATAATAATTTATGGACCTTTTCTCCAGAAAGTTGTCCAAACCTTTTTTAAACCCAGCTACACTAACAGCTTTTACATTGATCCTCCGGTATCTAATTCCAGTGTTTGATTATGCGAGGCTGTAGGTTAACTGCAGGGAGGCAGTTACACCCCCCTGCATTTACCATATTTCAGCATGGCAAAACAGCTGCCAATGCAACTAAGACGACCCAATGAGGTGACATTAGTTGCACTCACGCTATTTGTGCTGAGCCATTTTGTTAGTTTCTAATGACAATGCATATGCCTGTGTGAGATAGTTCTTTCTCTCGCCTCACTCTGCAGTAAAGTATAATTTTGGGAAAGAAATCCTGTAAACCTAACAGTAATGGGTAAAAGTATTTTTTTGACTACATATGTCTGCTTTTAGTTTGTACTAATATATTCCCTACTTGGTGAAAATCTATCTCCATTCTGCATATGTATCACTGAGGCTGCATGTTCTGTTAGCAGGGAGTTTCTATGCAGGGAGCTGTGGTAATCTGGCTTGTTCCATTTTCTGAATAGGAATATGGATGTTCTAGGGCCCACTGCAATATTTATGGTACTGCCCTTTTCTGGATACGCTCCATGTTGTGTGAAGTTAGTGCTGTTATGGAATAGTAGATTTGCTCTATGGGTCCTGTACTCTGGGTTCGTGATTAGGTCAACTGTAGGGTGTTGGTTGGGAGGTACTGGAATATGTATTGTTTTTGAGATTTGCCGTTTTGCATTCTTTATGCTGGCAGACTGAAATTTAAAATATTTTGTCAGTTCAGATTCAAGAAAATTTCAATTTTTAATGGAATGTCTCAGTTTAATCTTGTTTAGTAGCCTGATAGCTTCACCGCTGCTATGTTCTGGACTTTTCCAGCTCTAGCACAATCCAATCCAGCATTTAAATTCATGACTAGTTTCTCATTTTATATCTTCCCTCCTCATCAATAATTTGGTTCTAGCTAAATAAATCTGATATGCAGATACTTATAATGGTTTGATTGGGGGGAGGAGGCTGTGTAAGGGTCTTTTCATTAATCATATTTAATGTTTTATTATTATGTTTGTTTTATTGTAACATCTGTTTTACTAAATTGCATGTGTATGTTTAGAGCCACCTAAGATTTTAGATGAGTGGCATTTACATTTTAAAATAAAGTATACTAAATTTATGCAAATGATGCAGCAGTGAATCTCTACACATGGTCCTGCATCACCCTCATGCCGTCCCTGGGGGAAAATAGACAGGAGGGTGCAGTGGGAGATAGAGGAAAGCAGAAACCTCAGCTTGGGACCTACATGATCAGAGAATAAAATGGTCAGACAACAGAAAATAATTTTTTTCAATTTAATTATCGGACTTGGTGCTATCTTTATATATATATATTTTTTTTTACAGTACATGGAAATGCATCTCTTTCTGTTTCTCTGATATTGCACTGTATGCAGAATCTGGTTTCTGATGATTGCAGTTCAATTTTTATCTACATATGTTTATTTTTAGGTTGTGGTCACTTATTCTGTACTTGGTGAGGGTCTGTGTTTTAAGTGTGTGACCAAGACCAGGTGTTCTGTTAACATGGAGTTTGTATGTAGGGATCTGTACTGTAGTAATCTGAATTGTTCAGCTTTTCAAATAGATGTTGGATGTTCCAGGGCCTACTGTAGTATTTACAGTGATGCTTTTTTTTGGATGGACTCTTTATGTGAATTTTGGAAGTTGGTATGGTATGGTAGATTTGCTCTATAGCAAACTCAGTGACTTTGTTGTAGGTTTTTTTATTAGTTCACAGTATGACTGGTACTGGAGAATGTTGTTTGTTGTTGTTGTTGTTGTGAAAAGATCGGAGTCAGATTTTCTTTTTTAAGAGACTGAGTTCTGTGAGTGAATGTCCCGGTTCTGCTCTGCACCCATTGTTGACGGAGAGGATTCTGCGGATGCAAAATATATGTTCAAAAAGAAAAAGCAAGAACCATAACGCAGTTGATAACAAAATAAAAATGAGTTATAATTTAGTTTTATAAACTGTGCTGTGGTTCTCGCTCTGTTTATTCGTTCCTTGGTGTGCAAACATCTTGCATTTCCTCCATATAATCTAATCGGCTTTTTGGTTTGGTTTAGTCCCTCGCCTCAGGCAGCAGATTGCCTTGAGCCACCCGTCAGCCTCCCTTATCACCACAGTAGCAGCTCTCACCCTTCCTGCTCCTGTCTCAAGTGCTTTAGCGCCACCACTTGCTTAGATCTTACATCTTCTCTATGGCTATGCTTAATATTGCAGCATGAACCATAGGGCTGGATGATCCTTTTTATATTAATTGGTTATAATGTCTTGGCGCTTCACAGATCTTTTACAGTAATTGGTTAGATAAGCACCAGATTAGGTGAGTCCAAAGGCTTTAACTAACCAGTCTAGCAAAATGTCAAGAGGCCTCCTTATAAAAAGACAACAATGCACATTAATGCGCCTTGTTCGTAAAATAGGCCCCACTGATATTAATGAGCTATTGTATCTTCGTGGATAGGTATCCAATTTGTCTGCAGGTCTCCAATTATCTTCAACTAAGCTAGTTTACTATTTACTATAATACTCTATCAAATCATCTAGCTTGGAAAGTCCATACTTGACCTCATCTAGTCCAATCACACTACAAGACACAGAAATTGAATTCAAGGATGAAATCAGATACTTAGGATTGGTTCTAGATAAAAACTTAAGTATGATTACCCACATAAAATCAGTTACAAAAAGTATATATTTCAAACTCAAAACTATTCAATGCCTTAGACCTCTCTTGGAAGACCATGACTTTAGGAATGCACTACAATCCCTAATAACCCCACTCATGGATTACTGTAATAGTATCCTCCAGAGGCTTCCTAAAAAAAACACTCACCAGCTCCAGCTCACTCAAAACCTTGCAGCTCGCATAGTCACAAGCTCAAGACGCACCAACCACATTACCCCAATCCTGCGTGACCTACATTGGTTACCAATAACCTCAACGATGAAATATAAATTCATAATAATTATATTCAAACATCACTACAACATTGCATCCACCAGCTTATCCATTCTCTTCTCAACAACTGACAACTCTAGAGTAAGGAGAAACTGTTCCCAAAACACATATATAATCCCTTCACACATCCGTAACACAAGACAATATACCAGCACCAGAGCCTTCACTTATGTAGCCCCCAACTTTGTGGAACTTACTCCCTGACCAGCTAAGAGCAACAAAAGACCTCCTGCAATTCCATAGGGACTTAAAAACCTACCTGTTTATAGAACATTTTGGTCACTCAAACAACCTTACAAATTCCCAAGAAACCTAACAAGCTAACAAAGAAGCCCAACAGCCACTTCAGCAGACTAAGCATGTATTGTCACTAAAAACCACCTCTGCAATGATATTGTACATAGTTCTCTGTATATAGTTCGAACATGTTAAATGTTAAATGTATATAGTTCCAATGTTTAATGTAAAATTTGTGCTTATGTTCGATGTAAACCACCTCTGATCACAAGAAGAGGCGGTATATAAAACTTTGTTAAATAAAATAAATAAAAAATAAATACCGGTGATCTTCATGAACCTCCTATATTACTCAGTAAGGAAGCTATGTCTCGTTTCTCTACTCCATGCCGCAGCTCACTCTTTGGGCTCTGAAAGTCTGGAACCCAATTAGAAGGTTGCTGCCTACTCTCTTCTGAGCATGGCTAGATCATTAGTAGACCCTGCAAAGGGTTCACTGGTGTATAACAGGATACAAGGATAATATATGCTTTCTCAGAATTCTAATTCATAAAGTCCTCTTGAGTACTAAAGCTGGTATATAAAGCATGGAATTGCTTCAAAAGAAGCTGCTTTTGCACGAAAACGCAGCATTGATTTAATTCTTGAGATGGTCCACACTAGATGGACAAACTATCCAATGCCAAACAGAAAGGCACTTCTTTAAAGCATATGGGACAAACTGTGTAACCTGGACAAAAGGCAGGAAAGGAGAGATACAATAGACACAATTAAATACCCCCAAGGTATAAATACACAGGCGGTGAGCCTCTTTTTATAGAAGGCGGCCCTGGAATGTGGGAGTCACATAATGAAGGTGAAATAAAGTAAGGATTTTTCTTTTTCTTTTTTTTTTTCTTTTTTTACAGAAAGCATGGTACTGTAGATGTGTGAAACATCCTCCCATTAGAAGTGGTAGGTACAAAGATATAATCTGAATTCAAGAAAGCACGGACAAGAACAGAGTATCTCTCAGGGGAAGGAAGGCATTGTAGAGCTGAGTAGTTGGCATGGATGAACAGAATGGATAAAACATATGGTCTTGTTCTGTCATCACACTCTGTTCCTTTGGTTACTGGACCTTCAACAAGCAGAGTTCTAGATGCTTCTAGGAGAAATTAGTTCCCCATCACATACTGATGTAGTGAGCCCTAAGGTCCTGTTACATTAATCTTGTCAGCACCTCTAGTGGCTCTATTAGAGACTGTTTTCTGACCCTTCCTTGTTTCTAGTGATCTAATGCTGGGAGGATCCTTGCATGATAATGGACATTAAAAGGAGGAATTGGAAACTAGAGGTAACTGGCAAAGGATATAAAGACCCAGCCCAAATATGAATCCTGGTCTTCAACTCTATATAACACAGTGTGATACCTCTCACACCTGGTTTCTGGGCCAGGCACCTGGAGCGAAGGGGAAGGATTGCAGCAGCCCCTGATCATACCAATAGACTACTGAAAGAGAAGTGTAAGAAGCTGTTGAAATCATAAGCAGTCTCCTTAGTGTACTTTGGAGAGCAGCGTCAGGACAGTACTCCAAAGAAAGAGAAGATAGTGGGAGCTGCCACATTGGAAGATTCTGGCTGGGGGAAATATTACTACAACAGTACTACTACTGAGCATTTGTACAATAGTGCCTGCAATTCACCTGAGTTTCAGAGGATTTAATGTTGTTTCTTACCAAGAGAGAATCTTAAGGATTGCTCTTACTATAGAGAGAACCAAGGAGCTGGACTGAAAGGAACACGGAATCTGTAAGTGTACAGAACACTAATATTTGACTTGTTGATTCATCTAGTTTAGAAGATTGGTGAACTTCATGTAATAACTGTGTGATAGCTACAAGTGAGTTCTGTAAACGTTTATTTTGATTCAGAGCAAATCGTTTGAGCTTGGACTGAATTTTTGTTGATGTTGAAAGAGAAGGAGTGAGTACTGCCTGAGTGCAACAAGCCTCCCAGGATTTTCCTGGTCCAGCCCCAAGAACCTTTTACAAAAAGACCTCGTCAGACCTAACAAGATGAGTCTGACCCTAGAACTCTCTTACCTTCAGGTTTCCCTACAGCGAACAGCTGTGAAGGATTCCCAGCTTGGCAGAGGTTACACTGACAAAACCAAAAAGGCTTTTAAAAAAAATGAATCAAATTCTATCATATTCTGAACTTATTGAGCCACCAAGCAGCCCTGATCATTTTTGCTGAGTTCCAGGAACTATAACCAGCAGAGGGAGCCAATTCTGCAAATGAAGTAGATTGACCTCAACACAGTATCTTAATTATTTAATAAAGTTATCAGATTCAAATGGAGTGTGTTCCCTTGCTGGTACTTAGGCTATATGTAAGCAGTTTATCATGAAATAATTTATTAGAGGTTAGACTGGAGAGAACCAGGTTGAGAAGGAGACAAAGCATTTTGTATGAATACATTAATACCATAAAATTCTTTTCAGCATGTTATAGTGACACGTGCTGTATGCATAAAACAATGCATTTATCTGTTGCAATAAGTTATTTCCCCAAATATTCTTGGAAAGTTCTTCGTCTATTTTGTGTCTAGATTTACTATAAGACTCAATCAGTTTTTATAATACTTCTGTTATTAAGATTAGTTTGAATCAAAGAGAGACAATTAGGTTTGTCAGGTTATACAAGGATGTGAATTCATGGAAAAAAATGGCAAACTTAGGAATAAAATTACTAATGTGCTGATGAGTTAATATGTGCTTTTTAACACAACAACCATTATTCTTAATGGCGCTTATTACTAAGAGCATAACTCACATTGACTGGCATGAGAGCTTTAATTTCCATGTAGATCTAAACAGAAACTTTAAAAAAGATACCTGACTATATTTCAATTTAATAAACCCTCGAGAAATGCAAGTAGCATGTTTGAGTGCAAATGTTTTTATGTTATATAAATGAGCTGCTTCAACAACTTTAAAAAAAAAAACCCTCCTTAAGTCGATTAATTTGCACCATGATTGCCTTGAGCTAAACAGCAAGCCTTATTAGTCCAGCTGTTGTATGGAGAGCAGGAAAGCCTCTTGAAGAATTTTACTGGTGGTCTTTCATTTAACAGAGGGTAGGGAGGGGAGATATCTCCAATAGAATTAGCACGCTATTGTCAAAAGGAGCCAAAAAGATCCAGAACACACAATATAGAGCAGCCTCAATTTTGGGAACATAATAATAGGTATTAATGTTTCATTGTTAGCACATAATTGCTTTCTCTCTTCATGCATTTTAAAGTCCTGGACATTCTTTCTCAGTTTCCGAGGCAGCCTACATACAGCTTTTGTTAGCCCATAAAAGGGTGGCTTTTGCCATGGAGTAATTGCTGCATTTAGGCTTTGAAGCTCCACAATATTTCTAACTCCAATTGTTGGGTAAGGCAGTGTTCATCTTAGAAAATTCTTGTTGTCAAGTCTGAGGGCTATGATGTCTTGTATTGGGCCAAGAAAAATATTATGCATAGATGTTATTGCAGATGAGTTTTAAAAGATCCCATAAATCCCTTCTTCAGACGCTGGATATTTTTTTTTAGAGAGAAGTGAACAACATCTGACTAGCAATCAGGACTGGAACTACCATTAGGTGAACTAGGCTGTCACCTAGAGTGCTGGCCCTCCGGGGGTGCCCATTACCGCTGCTGTCGCCCCTTTCTGGGTCCAATAACAATGGCAATAGTTGCAAATAGCCCCATAGAGCTTACCTTAGCGAGGCATGGACATCATTTAAAAACCATCAAGCCCTTATGTTCCAAAATTTTAAATTGTATATTTGTAGGACCAAACAAATTATATGAACATGCATAAATGTTCTCACCAAGCTCAGTCCAAATTTCTTTATTTGAAATTAGTGTAGCAGTATATTAATGTTCACCCCACCCCTTCTTTCCAATGCATTTTAAAATCCATTAAATGCTACAAAAAGACTTCCCATAAATTCACTTCATTTGGATAGTGCTGTGAATGATATTAACAAGACTAACACAGTACTGCATTTCAATTACTCTGCATCAGGGTACGATATATAAAAGTCACTTATCTGCACACTACTATTTTCCCGAAGTCCCTGATTCACTTTTCAAGGTCTTTAATGCTTGGTTGTTGATGCTGCCTCCAAGCCGTGGCTGAGTAAACTCCCCTTGAGAGCAGGTTACTCTTTACAGTGGACCCTACTGGCTTCATAGACCATTGTATGTGACTCTCTTTAACCTATGTGTGGGCCCCCTCTCGTTACTTTGAGAAGGTCTCCTGTGGCAGAGGTCCTGGGAATGAAGGATCACAGTCCCTTCTTGCTGATGCCTGGCCCTTGAGAAGGGTAAATGCACAGTAGTAGTGGTAGTAAGTTGTCCCTCTGGAGCAGAAGTAAAAACCCTGCTTAACGTCCAGAGGACCTCTATGTCTTTAGCTTATGTGAGAGTCTGGAGAGTTTTCAAGAAATGGTATTCCTCTCAGCTCCTGGGGACCATGAAGGTGGGCACTGTTGCTGTTTTGCCCTTCTTACAGTCAAGCCTAGATCAGGGCTTAGTCCTGAACTTTCTCAAGGGAGTGTAGCAGATTGCCCACCAGCAGGGGCGGCCCAAGGGGGGTGCGGGGCCATGTGCGGAGACTCGGTGCGGGGCCTCATTTGCATAAGGACCTCATTTGCATAAATATTTGCATAATGTTACCATACACTAACTTTTAGTAAACATGCCTCTTAATGAGTGTATGGATAAAGAAAGACTAAAAGATTTCTACATTACTATAATCCAGTGCCAACTGCCAGGCACATTAGGAACTACTACAAACACTGCCCATTTAGAACCCATAGCAAACCCACCAAATCCGAACAGCACTACCAGGACTCTCAAAGCACCATACTCTACCTATCAAAAGGTAACACTGCAAATATTAAACCAATACATTTCAGAGAATAACAATACATGACCTACTGGGGAAAGAGAACAAGTGGCAATGTCAAGTAGGAATTACATAAACAGAATACCTCAGCTCAGTTACACGTGCAGAACATAGACCGTCACCAAACAAGAAATCACAGTGTAGAAACAGGAAGACAATAATTAAACTGGGAACCCCAAAAGCCCAACAACACTGTAGAAATAAAACTATAAATTAATTTCCTCTTGTACTAAACAAAGCGCAGACGTTAATGATGCACATTTACCAGAGCTGGCATATTTCAGTTAATAAATTCAATAAAGAGATATTTTTCTACCTTTTGTGCATTTTTTTTCAGTTGCAATTGCTACAGCCACTTTCTTCTGGTTTCTTCGTGTCTTCTGCTAACTCTCCATCGTCTGCTGTCCATTTGTCCTTTCTTCACTCTTCTAGTTTTTTTCCATTCTCTCTCTACATCTGCTTTAACATACTAATTTCTCTCCTTTTGCTCTTTCCTCATTCCTATTTCATCCACTCAAATTTTACCCCGCCATCCTCAATCCCCACTTACTCTCCCAATATCCGACCAATTGTAGATTTGTCTTCCCTCCCACACAAAATATTTTTTCCCTCTCCATTTCACTCTCCCAACTCCATCCCATTCTAATCCTCCCCCAACATCAGCTCCCTTCTAGTTCCAGCCCCACCCAGCATCCGCTCCCTTCTAGTCCCCGCATCAACCCATTTCCAGTCCTAGCTTCCCCATCCGAGTCCCTCCATCAGCTCATTTCCAATCCCAGCCCCACATAAGCCCATTTCTAGTCCTATCCTAGCCCCACCATCAGCACCATTTCCAGTCCTAGCTCCCCCATCCGAGTCCCTTCATCAGCTCATTTCCAATCCCAGCCCCCCCAACAGCCCATTTCCAGTCCTATCCTAGCCCTCCATCAGCCCATTTCCTGTCCTAGCCACCCCCCCGCCCATTACCAGTTCTAAGCCCATCAGCCCACTTCCAGTCCTAAGCCCCCCATCACCCCATTTTCAGTCTTAGCCCCACATAGCCCATTACCAGTCCTAACCCCCATCAGCCCATTTCAAGTCCTAGCTCCCCCATCCGAGTCCCTCCATCAGCTCATTTCCAATCCCAGTCCCCATCAGCCCATTTCTAATCCCAGCCCCCCATCAGCCCATTTCTAGTCCTTTCCTAGCCCCACCATCATCAGCCCATGTCAAATCCTAGCTTCCCTCCACTCAGCCCATTTCCAATCCAAGCCCCCCATGAGCCTACTTCCAGGTCTAGCCCCTCCAGGAGTCCATGTCAAGCCACGCCCCCCCAACAGCCCATTTCCAGTCCTATCCTAGCCCTCCATCAGCCCATTTCCTGTCCTAGCCCCCCTCACTCAGCCTATTTCCAGTCCTAGCTCCCTCCCCTTACAGCCCATTTCCATTCCAAGCCCCCATTCCCATCAGCTATTTGCAGTTCAAGCCCTCCTTCCACTCAGCCCATTTCCAGTCCTAGCCACTCCCCAGCCCATTACCAGTCCTAGCCCCCCCATAGCCCATTACTAGTCCTAACCCCCCCATCAGCCCATTTCCAGTCCTAAGCCCCCCATCAGCCCATTTTCAGTCCTAGCCCCCCCATAGCCCATTACCAGTCCTAACCCCCATCAGCCCATTTCCAGGCCGAGCCCCCCATAGCCCATTTCCCGTCCTAGCCCCCCCATAGCCCATTACTAGTCCTAACCCCCCCATCAGCCCATTTCCAGTCTTAGCACCCCCATAGCCTGTTACCAGTCCTAACCCCATCAGCACATTTCCAGTCCTAGCCCCCCCTATAGCCCATTACCAGTCCTACCCCCCATCAGCCCATTTCCAGTCTTAGCCCCCCCATAGCCCATTACATCCTAACCCCCCCTCCATCAGCCCATTTCCAGTCTTAGCCCCCCCATAGCCCATTACATCCTAACCCATCAGCCCATTTCCAGTCCTAACCCCCCCATCAGCCCACTTCGTCTTAGCCCCTCCCATAGCCCATTAGTAGTCCTAACCCCCCCATAGCCAATTACAAGTCCTAACCCCCTCCCTATCAACCCACTTCCAATCTTAGCCCCCCATAGCCCATTACCAGTCCTAACCCCCCCATAGCCCATTACCAGTCCTAACCCCCTCCCCCCATCAGCCCTGACAAATTAAAAAAAAAAAACCAGCTGCTGCTGCCGCCGTGGCAGCAGCAGAATCAAATGTCCCGCCGCAGGGCCCCGCCTGCCTGGCAGAGCCTCCCTGAGCTCCGGAGTCCCTCCCAATGTGCGGGCTTTCAGAGCCGCGAGAGTTTCCCTTTCTTCTCGCAGCTCTGTTAATCTCGCCGGGGCTGATGGGATTTCCCATCAGCCCTGGCGGGATTAACAGAGCCGCGAGAGGTCAGAGAAGCTCTCGCCGCTCTGAAAGCCCACGCATTGGGAGGGACTCCAGAGCTGATGGTGAAGGGAGGCTCTGCCAGGCAGGCGGGGCCCCGCGGCGGGACATTTGATTCTGCCGCTGCCACGGCGGCAGCAGCAGCTAGTTGTTTTTTTTTAGTCTGCTTTTGCTAATGTAGAATGTTTTTTGCACGGGGCCCCCTGAAACGCGGGGCCCTGTGCAAAAAACATTCTTGCTCAATGGACGGGCCGGCCCTGCCCACCAGTGCATCCAGTTTCTCCTCCATGATGTTGAAGGCTTCCTTTTGAGTACATCCTTAGGATCTCCCTCATGGATTTGATCCTTAAGGTAGTTTTCCTGTAGCTATAGCATCTGCCAGGTGGGTGTCAGAGCTGCAGGCCTTCTCCTGAAGGGAGTCTTTCTTGGCAATCTCGACAGCTTCTGTCTACTTGCAGACTGTGCTGTTCTTTTTCTGAAAGGTGCTGCCCTTCTTCCATTTTAAATAGACTGTCATCCTACCCTCCTTCTTGGAGAAGGATCTTCAGAAGAATCCCTCGCTGAGTCTGGTGGCCACGAGGAGGGTGTTGTTCAGATACCTGGAAATGATTAATCCTTTCCACCGGTTAGATCACCTGTTTGTCCTTTTCAGCGGTCTTAAAAAATGACCAGCAGCAGCTAAGTCCTCCATTGCCCACTGAGTTAAGGATCCCACTAGGTCAGCATTCCTTCTGGCTGATAAAAATGTGTCAGAGGAGGTCAGACCTCACTCCACTAGAGTGCAGGCTTCCTCCTGAGCAGATTCCCTCTTGGTATTTCCAGAGGACATTTGTAAGGTGGCTACCTGGTCTTCTCTAAGCACTTTTGTGAAGCACCTTAGGTTGCATCTGGGAGTTGGAGCAGACGGCGCCTTTGGCAGAGCAATTCTCTCCAAAACATCATCATCCTCCCTCCCTGGATCCTGACTGCCTGGGTACATCCCATATGTCTGGACTGGTCTAGCAGAATGATAATGGAGTGGAGGAATAGTCTAGTGGTTAGGGCTGCAACTTGGGATCTGAGAGACCCAGGGTTTGAATCCCACTGACTCTCCTTGTGGTCTTGGGCAAGTTGCTTAATCCTCCAGGTACAACCTAGAATATAAGGCCTCTGGGGGACAGGGAAATGCCTATATTACCTGACTGTAACTTGCATTGATCTACTACTGGAAAGGTAGGAACTAAAATGCTAGTAAGGAAGGAGAGGTTTTACATAACTGATCATTTTCTGTCCTTGAACCCTGCTAGACTAGTACGAGTACAGGACCTGCCCAGGAAGACTTCTCCTACAGGTTTAAGAGCCCTGCTGCTGATGGTAAGAGAGCTAAATACTTGATCCAAATGTTTTTTTTCAAATTTATGGTTAGTTCAGTGGTTCTTAAACAGTCCTCCTTGAACCCCTAGGCCAGTCGGGTGTTCAGGATAGCCCTAATGAATATGCATGAGATATATATGCATTAGAGATATCCTGCCAACCTGACTGGCTTGTGGCCCTCTAGGGCTGGATTTGGAAACCCCTGCCTTACACCTCTGTCATTTAAGATTTTGAGTGGGCAAGGTGCAGATGTCCTAGACATCAAAAGGGTAGATAGAATGTGTCACATGCCTCCTCAGTTCTCACCACCACCAAAAAGTTGTCTAATAGACAATATTTTGGTGGTGGTGAGAAGCAAAGAGGCATGTGACAAATTCTATCTAACCTTTTTGATGTCTTGGAGATCTGCACCTTGACCACTCACAATCTTAAATGACAGAGGTGTAAGGCAGGGGTCTCCGAATCCAGCCCTAGAGGGGCCACAACCAGTCAGGTTGGCAGGATATCTCTAATGCATATATATCTCATGCATATTCATTAGGGCTATCCTGAACACCCGACTGGCCTAGGGGTTCAAGGAGGACTGGTTAAGAACCACTGGGTTAGTTATTAACAGAGGTAGTTTTTCTTCTGAGTCTTTTCTAAGTCTTGCTTTTCATACCGGCTTCTCTCAGTGCTGCACCAGTGGATATGCTGAGTGATGACATTACTGAAAGTTCCTCAACTGTCTCTACCTGCTGCCAAGGGAACATAGCCCATATGTCAGGACCGGTCTAGCAAGATTCAAGGAAAGAAAATTATCAGTTATGTCAAATTTCTCTATTTTCTATTTAGATTTTAGATTACCTCTGATGTGCATCTGTGAGTTCATCCATTAAATCATGGGCCAGATAATCAACTGGCACAGTCATTGGATTAAGTTTAACTTAATCCATATATTCAGCACCATGCCACTGAACATTGACCTCAAAGTGTCTAAAAAACAATCCAAAATATAAATCTCTATCAGAGGCTGCCCAAAGGTAGTGTGGGGCCATGTGCGGAGACTTATTGTGGAGCCTCATTGCATATCCAGTGGACCTCATTTGCATACATTTAATTTATTTTATTTTAAAATGTATATGTAGCCAACTAAAATTTTAGGCAGCTTTCAAAGGAGCCCTTCACAAGCCTTTCTTTTGTCCTGGCAATGACTTAGGGACATGTTTACTAAATATTCATGTGCGTTAAGTGCCACTGCGCCAATAGAAATAAATGGGTGTTCCTGCACTTAGCGCACATTAACATTTGTGAATGTGCCTTAACTTTTATACATGCCTCTTAATGAGTGTCTGAATACCATTTCCATGAGCAGTGAGGATAAAACGTTTACCAGATTTCTACATTACTATACTCCAGTGCCAACTGCCAGGAAGTTCTATAAACCCTGCTCATTTAGGGCCCATAGCAAACCCGACATATCATAATAGCACTACCAGGACTCACAAAGCACCAAACCCTATCTATCAAAAGGCAATACTGAAAATATTAAACCACTACATCTCAGTGAATACCAATACATCTCCTACTGGGAAAAGAGAACAAATGGCAATGTCACATAAAAATTACATGAACAGAAAACTGCAGATGGTTACACATGCAGAACATAAACCATTAAACATAGAACAAGGGATCACAATTTAGAAATATGAAAACAATAATTAAACTGGGAACCCCAAAAGCCAAACTTGGAATGTACAACACTGGAGAAATAAAACTATAAATTAATTTCCTCTTGTACTAAACAAAATACAAAGACATTAGCGATGCACATTTCCCAGAGCTGACATATTTCATTTCATAAATTCAAAATAAAATAATATTTTTCTACCTTTTTGTTTGGGCATTTTATTTTTCCATGGCAACTGCCCCAGTCGCTTTCTTCTGGTTTCTTCGTGTCTTCTGCTAACTCTCCATTGTCTGCTGTCCATTTGTCCTTTCTTCTCTCTGCTAGCTTTTTCCATTCTCCCTCTACATTTGCTCCAACATACTGATCTTTCCCCTTTTGCTCTTTCCTCCATTTCTTTCTTTATTCCTTTTTCATCCACTCAAATTTCACCCCTCCATCCTCAATCCCCACTTACTCTCCCAATACCTGGCCAATCGTAGATTTTACTTTCCTCCCACACAAAATATCTTTTCCCCTCTCCAACCTCACTCCCCCAACTCCATCCAGTCCTCCCCCAACATCAGCTCCCTTCTAGTTCCAGCCCCACCCAGTATCCGCTTCCTTCTAGTCCCATTCTCACATCCCCCTTTATCAGGCCCATTCGCAGTCCCAGCCCCCCATCAGCCTATTTGCAATCCCAGACCCCCCATCAGCCTATTTCCAATCCCAGCCCCACCCCCCATCAGCCATTTCCAGTCCAAGCCTCCCCCCAGCATCCGCTTCCTGCTAGTCCCATTTTTCCATCCCCCCACATCAGACCCATTTCCAGTCCTGGCCCCCCATCAGTTCATTTCCAGTCCTAACCACCCCCCCCCCCCATTAGTCATTTCCAGTCTTATCCTAGCTCCCTATCAATATCAGCCCATTTCAAGTCCTAAGCCCTGCATCAGCCCATTTCCAGTCCTAGCCCCCCATCAGCCCATTTCCAGTCCTAGCCCTCCATCAGCCATTTCCAATCCTATCCTAGCCCCCCAATCAGCCCATTTCCAATCCTATTCCCCCATCAGCCATTTCCAGTCCTATCCTAGCCCCTCCATCAGCCCATTTCCAATCCTAGCCCCCCCCCCCCCCCCAATCAGCCCATTTCCAGGCGCAGGACCCAAAAGGCAGGCAGAGCTCCGGAGTCTCAATGCGTGGATGAGACAATGGTGCAGAGATGAGGGTTTTGGATTTGTTAAGAACTGGGGAACATTCTGGGGAAAGGAGGGGCTCTTCTGAAGGGATGGGCTTCACCTTAACCGGGATGGAACCAGGCTGCTGGCATTAACCTTTAAAAAGGAGATAGAGCAGCTTTTAAACTAGATATTAGGGGAAAGCCGACAGTCGCCCAAGAGCGGATGGTTCGGAAGAATGTATCCTTGAAGGATACTACCAAAAGCTGAGAGGTTCCACAAAAGAGTAAAGTAGCCCAAATGCCCTCAAGTATGGAGCAGACAGAGCTTAAAGATCCCAATTTACCCATGTCTAACAATAGCCAAATTAACATGAATAAAATACATTCTCTAAAATGCTTGTATGCAAATGCTAGAAGTCTAAAGAATAAGATGGGAGAGTTAGAATATATAGCACTAAATAAAGGTTAGATATGATTGGAATATCAGAGACATGGTGGAAGGAGGACAACCAGTGGGACACTGTGATACCTGGGTACAAACTATATCATAATGATAGAGCTGATCAAATTGGTGGAGGGGTTGCGCTCTATGTTAGAGAGGGCATTGACTCAGAAAGGATTAAAGTTTTGCAGGAAACAAAATCTGCTGTAGAATCTATATGGATTGAAATTCCATATAAAAGGTGGAAGGCAATGGCAGTGGGGGTGTACTATCGAGCACCTGGCCAGAATGACCAAATGGATGATGAAATGCTCAAAGAAATCAAGGAAGCTAACAAAAGTTACAGCGCAGTAATAATAATGGGTGATTTCAATTACCCCGGTATCGACTGGGTCAGTGTCACGTCAGGACATGCTAGGGAGATAAAGTTCCTAGATGAAATAAATGACTGCTTCTTGGAGCAGCTGGTTCATGAACCGACCAGAGGGGAAGCCATATTAGACGTAGTCCTTAGTGGAACACCATATCTAGTGCAAGAGATAAGGGTGTTGGGGCCACTTGGCAATAGTGATCATAGCATGATCGCCTTTGATTTAATTAGTGGAGGAGGGATAGTAAGGAAATCCACAGTACTACCTTTTAACTTTTGAAAGGGAGACTATGATAAAATGAGGAAAACAGTTAAGAAAAAACTAAAAGGAGCAGTTGCAAAGGTTAAAGACGTACATCAAGCTTGGGTGTTGTTGAAAAATACTATCTTGGAAGCCCAGACCAGCTGTATTCCACGCTTTAAGAAAAGTGGAAGGAAGTCCAAAAAACTGCCAGCATGGTTTAAAGGTGAGGTCAGAGAGGATGTTGTTGCCAAAAAAGCATCTTTCAAGAAATGGAAAAAAGAGCCAAACGACTAAACCTGGAAACAGCACAAGCACTGGCAAGTCAAATGCAAGGCATTGATAAGGCAGGCAAAGAGAGAATTTGAGAAGAAGCTTGCTGCGGAAGCAAAAACGCGAAATAAAGGCCTTTTCAAGTACATTCGTAGCAAAAAACCTGTGAGAGAGTCAGTTGGTCCATTAGATGATAAAGGGGTTAAAGGAGCACTAAGAGGCGACAAGGCGATAGCGGAGAGACTGAATGAATTCTTTGCTTCGGTCTTTACTGAGGAAGATGTAGGGATGTTACCCATGACTGAAGTGGTATTTAAAGGTGCGGAAGAATTGAAGGAAATATCGATACATCGGGAAGATGTCTTACAACTATTAGATAAACTGAAGAGTAGCAAATCACCTGGGCCGGATGGTATACATCCAAGGGTGTTGAAAGAACTGAAATATGAGATTGCAGACCTGCTATCAGTAATCTGTGAACTATCATTAAAATCATCTCTAATACCTGAAGATTGGAGGATCACCAATGTAACACCAATTTTTAAAAAGGGTTCCAGGGGTGATCCGGGAAACTACAGACCGGTGAGCCTGACGTCAGTACCAGGAAAAATGGTAGAAGCCATCATAAAGAATAAAATTACTCAGCATGTAGATAGTCACAACCTAATGGGAGACAGTCAACATGGCTTTAGACAAGGAAGATCTTGTCTTACTAATCTGTTATGTTTTTTTGAAGGAGTGAATAAACAGGTGGACAAAGGTGAGTCGGTTGATATTGTGTATCTGGACTTTCAGAAAGCCTTTGACAAGGTCCCTCATCAGAGACTTTTGGCAAAACTAAAGAGTCATGGGATAGGAGGCAGTGTACTATTGTGGATCAGGAACTGGTTAAAAGATAGAAAGCAGAGGGTAGGGCTAAATGGCCAATTTCCCCAATGAAGAAAGGTGAATAGTGGTGTACCCCAGGGATCTGTGCTGGGTCCGCTGCTTTTTGACATATTCATAAATGACCTGGAAAGTGGAATAACGAGTGAGGTTATCAAATTTGCAGATGACACAAAACTATTTAAAGTTGTTAAAACCCAAGAGGATTGTGAAAAATTGCAAGAGAATCTTGATAAATTGGAAGACTGGGCATCAAAATGGCAGATGAAATTTAAAGTGGACAAGTGTGAGGTTATGCACCTAGGGAAGAACAACCCAAACTATGGTTACACGATGCAAGGTTCCACATTAGGAACCACCACCCAGGAAAAAGATTTAGGCGTCATTGTGGATACCATGTTAAAACCCTCGGCCCAGTGTGCAGCGGCAGCCAAGAGAGCAAATAGAATGCTAGGTATCATAAGGAAAGGAATGGAAAATAAAACAAAAGATATTATAATGCCTCTATATCGTTCCATGGTGAGACCGCACCTTGAATATTGTGTGCAATTCTGGTCGCCGTATCTTAAAAAGGATATAGCGATTTTAGAAAAGGTTCAGAGAAGAGCCACCAAAATGGTAAAGGGGATGGAAGGATACTCCTATGAAGAAAGGCTAAAAAGGTTAGGGCTCTTTAACCTGAAAAAGAGACGGCTGAGGGGAGATATGATAGAAGTCTATAAATTAATGAACGGAGTAGAACGGGTAAACGTAGATCGATTGTTTACGTTATCAGAATATAGAAAGACTAGGGGACATGCAATGAAGCTACAGGGTAAACTATTTAAGACTAATAAAAGAAAATATTTTTTCACTCAACGTGTAATCAAACTCTGGAATTTGTTACCGGAGGATGTAGTAAAGGCTGTTAGTGTAGCTGGGTTTAAAAAAGGTTTGGACAAGTTCCTGGAGGAAAGGTCCATAAACCATTATTAAGAAGTGACCGAAGATATCAATGCTTGACCCAGTACAAGCATTGTGGAACTTGTGTCTCTTGGGGAAACTGCTAGGTACGTATGACCTAGATTGGCCACTGTTGGAAACAGAATACTGGGCTTGATGGACCTTGGTCTGACCCAGTATGGCATATCTTATGTTCTTATGTTCTTATTCCTATCCTAGCCCCTCCATCAGCTCATTTGCAGTCCTATCCTAGCCCCCCATCAGCCCAATTCAAGTCCTAGCCCCCACCCCCGAAAAGCCCCATGCCTGTCTGTACAGCCACCAGAGTGAAGAGCGGGGTTTTCCTTCACTGAGTTCAGTGACTGTGTTCTGTTGGAGCCCGCTGAGTGCCGGGAAGCAGGAAATGCCCCTTAACCTCCGGCACAGCAGCGGGCTCCACGAGAACACAGTCGCCGGACACGGTGAAGGAAAATCCTGCTCTTCAGGTCTGCAGCGGTACAGAGGTGAACCAGGGCCTCGGCCCTCCCCAGTTCCCTCTGAAGCTGGCCCTGCAAAGATCGAGACTCAGGAGCCGAACACCATATGCAGCACGTCGGCGCGGGGCCCTCTGAAGCACGGGTGCCACAATTCCCGCATAATGGACAGGCCGACCCTGATTTCTATATTCATCCAGTCCTAGAGAAGAACTCCATTCTATTCATTTGATTTCAGACATTAGCAATTTCAGTCCCAGGAAACTATGTGGCCCTTTTTCTTAAGTGCGTAATGCAATTCGTGTGAGTTTCGGCACGCAGTAACTGTTAGTCCTGCCAGTGGATTAATGAAGCATAATATATTATAGTTGTACCTGGATTTATACATTTAAAAATCAACACAGTCGGCAAAGGGGAAGGGGCAGATTTAAAATTGTATTGGTCATGATATCAGAGAAGAAAAGCATGTAAACTGCATAGTCTAACCTTAGGACCAGCAGCCCTACAAACTTGCAATATAAAAGACAAGTTTCAAAAACAGTATGCAGTACTTCTATAGCAATACCAGTCTTACAGTGATATGCAAAATCTAGGCTATCAATCATAAAACCTGCCTGTAATCTAGGATTTTCACGTTCACTAGGTTTAATAGATCAGTTTTATACAGCATGATATTAGCATTCCTGTAAAATGGGGGGAACTATTAATTCACTTAGATAACCACAGTTCAAAGAACATCCCCAGGAATGTGTAGAGCTTATAAACGATGTCTATGATTGCAATTCAAGATCATCTTCAAAATTACTATGTATGCTTTACAGCAGGGGTCTCCAACTTCAGTCCTGAAGGGCACCAAACCAGTCAGGTTTTTGGGATATGCCTAATGAATTTGCATGAGTTACATTTGTATGCACTGCCTCCATTGTATTCAAATTTATCTCATGCATATTCATTAGAGATATCTCAAAAACCTGACTGGTTTGGTGCCTTCCAAGACCAGAGTTGGAGATCCCTGCTTTACAAGGTCCTTGTCACAAAATGCTTATAATGTTTGAATGCAGTGACATGTGACAGAATCCCTGGGCTATAATATCAGCCTTAAATTTTAATGCGTGATGACAGGAGTAATACCTAGACTGTTATAGAAATAGACAATCTTGGTTCCACTATAGTGTCTGAGACGTTCTTTGCAGATAGTGCAGTAGTTGGCTGTGGTCGCCTGTTGCTTAGAGCACCTAAAGGCACATTTACAAATGACATCCAAGCCTGACCATCCATAAAAATAGCAAACACATCCAGGTTCTGGCATGATTTCACAAACATGGACGTGCCCAATATGGACATCTGCAGGGACATTTACATAAACGTCCCCAGTATAGTATTTAATACCAGGGACGTCTATGAGACATGTAGTGATGGTGCAAACTCAAAACAAGTTTCCTAGACATACACAACATAGCATTGTCATTGTGAAGAGTACTGAGGATAGTGTAGTGCCAACTCCTGGACACACTCCAGAGGTTTTACTACCGAAACAAGCACTTTTCCAACACCTATTCATGCCTGAAGCAGGTCTAAGTTTGGACGTAGGTGCAGGCATCCCCAAGGGTTCTAAGATCAATCAGGGATGTCTATGTTGGAAGTTCTATCCTGAACACACCTCCATCACACTCCCTGCCTATTAGGATGTTCCTGCAGCAGAGACATCTAAAATGCCCGTTTGTGAAATTGCTCCGGGGATGTCTCTGCGATTTGGACATCCACGTGCACATTTGTAGACATCCAAATCGCATCTAAGTGATTTAAAATGATCTCCCTGGTACAGTATCATTCAGGTAACAGACAAAACTGACTATATAGACAATGAAATGGGTTGGGCATTCAAAGCCCGGCTCAACCAACTTCTTCCCTTACACAGCATCAGCAAATTAGGGAGCTTAAAGACATGGGTGGATGTTGCTCTGATTGCCATCTTCAACACACACACCAAAATGGTGATTGGCTACCCCTGAGACTATCGTTCCAATATCTGATATTTCAGACTCCCTTCAGGCAGTGTTGCTGGGAAAAAGTTATGTATATATAATTTTAGAAAAATGATCTCAGAGAGAGCACCAGGAAGGAAAATGAAAGATCATCAATTCATCAAGATAATTCCGTGATACACCGTTCTCAGCCTAATCATGCAGCGATAGCAACATCCGGCACTCATCTTTGCTAGTGGTGTCACGAATCAATGGGAAATGAGAAGAATGAGAAACTGTTCCAAAACAAACTCATGACTTCAACTGTGTCTTGGATGGATTCCCCTTTATGAAGATGGGAGGTGGATAGATTTCAGCTCATTCCAAGGTGCAGTTGTGTTCTGTTGACTGGAACTATTGCACAGGTGTCAACATGCAGCTCAAAGTGAAAAGAAACTTAAAATACCTAAATTTAATTCTACTATTTAACTGGGGGGCCTTTGAGCCTGATTTAATGGTCTTTGTTGTTGTTAAGTGCCGTCGAGTCGGAGTCGACTCATGGCAACCCTCTGGATAAATTGAACTAAATTTGGGTGTTTGAAGTTTTGTTTCATTTTGAGCTGCTGACTTTACAATATTGGAGGGCTTTTGAGCCTGATTTAGCGGTCTTTAAAGCTATATTTTTTTAATCAATAGGGTTCTCAGATTCAACCTTCGTCAGCTCCAGTGTCCAAGGGGTGTTTTCAACCAAAATATCAAAGAAATAGTTTTCCTGTTAGCAAAAAACGCATTGGCAGGACAAATGGTTCCAAGCACACAATGTCTATATTGTTTTTAAAAATGCAGAAATAAAGCCAAGATTTTTTTTTTCCCAGGTGAAAGAATGAATTGTCTTCCTGCCACAACTCTAAAATGAGCATTATGCCTAAATGATGACCCATCAGATGAACAATTTAATTACGCTGATTTATAGTAGGTATTGTTTGGCAGCGGGGCTTGCCTCTGAGTGTCAATATAGTTTTTAGTTGGTTTGGATCAGGTACTAAACCTGGTAATATCCGGGAGGAGGGGTGGGGGGAGGGCAAAGCTGCATAACTAGTTTGGTTTGAAAAAGGGCAGCTGTTAGAGTCAAACAACCCAGGTTTAATAAAATCTTTTAATGGCTCTGATCTGGAGATAGGTTCTACCTGGTGTTTAACCTAAGCAGCATGGCTAAAAATTTCTTCCCCGACTCAAGTGGCAGCATTTCGAACAAACCCCATATTAGTACCAATTAAACACACCTTTAATTTAATAATCTAATCTCAGCATCCTTTCCTCTGAGTTACAAATTGCTTCAGATTAAACCTAAACATCTAGGTTTTATGTATAACCACAAATGATTGGGACAAGCCTTGAAAGAAATCAGCTAAATTGGAGTCATTTCTAGTTCAGTTCACATAAATCTGGGGCATTGGAGGCTCGGTTTCAGTCGCCGTGCTTGCCTGGTTCAGATAAAGATCTCAGATATGGATTTAAGTTCATCCTGTGTTTCAAAGATTTGCATTATGCGGGAACACTTCCAGAAAAGTAAATATTCCCACAACAATCTAAGTAAAAATGTGGATTTTTCCATTTAAATTGACTGACATTTTTTAAAAATGATTACTACTAGATGATGGAATGATCTTAAACTCTTCAAGAGAGCCTCCATAGACCAATCATTTCTACAGTTGGGTAGGGTTTTGATAACTGCGGTCATTCTTAATCCTCCTTTAAAGAGTCACCTACCAAGAGTAAACCAGTCATGGTGCTCTGCCTGACAAAAGGGAGATAACTGTGGGCAAGAGGACCATCCCTGAAGTGTTACTAATCTCTGAGAACTATGCTTAACCCTTCCTTATCTCCATGTTAAATTAGAAACAGTCACCTTCCCCCCACACGCCCATCATTTATCAGTTTTCATATCAATGGCGTATTCACCCTAATAATGGC
Organism: Ichthyophis bannanicus; assembly: GCA_033557465.1. NCBI lineage: Eukaryota > Metazoa > Chordata > Amphibia > Gymnophiona > Ichthyophiidae > Ichthyophis > Ichthyophis bannanicus. Next base: position 233,552,682 of record CM066043.1, on the reverse strand, counting down.
TATTTAAATGGACAGACTATTTGAAAACTGGCTACTCTGTGTATGCGTAAAAGCATGGACAAGGCATATACTTTTATCTGCATTCAGCAGAGATGTTCCCAGAGGCGGGGTTAGGGTGGGGTCTGCTACCAAGCACATGGACCCCTACTTACTAAACCACTTTAGGTGCTGACCTGAGTTTTAACATGTTAACATTTACCACAGAGTTTGAAAACAGTTGATGACTGCATTAAACATTTAAGAACAGATATTCTAATTAGGGGATGAGGAAGAAGCAAGAATGGGTGGGTGGGGGGGGGGGACACCTTTTATTTGTTTATTATTTAGGGACATTTATAAGCCACCAATCCAACATTTTCTCATGGCGCCTTACAATAAAATACACTCTCTATCATACACATAACATATCACAAAAATGACATTATAATTATGATTGTTAGTATCATCAACATTGTTATCGTTGCCTTTGCAAATACTAGAATAAATTAAGACTGTAGAAATGTCCAAACTTTCTATCCCAGCATTAAATAGAAGGCTGGGAGACAAGGAACGGATTATGTAAAGAAACATTTCCATGTGATTGTTTTGTTTTGATTATTTTAGGGAGTTTTTACTCATTGTTTGTAGACTATCACAAACCCTGTGGGATGGGCTCCTTTCTGCCTGTCTAATTTGTCTAATTGCCTGAGGTATACTATCATTTGTTGTAATTTGCACTGTGTGTAGAAGCCAAAGATTATTTCAAGAGCCTATCGCATCGCCTGGAGGTGCCACTCGCCCACTCTGTGCTTACATTTGCTTTTTTGTGGTGAAGGTGCAGCTCGATTAACAGTTGGACCCAGTAGAAAGTATTTTGTACAACTCCTCATTGACTGACTTAAGAAACAGACAGTTCAGCCCTCATCACAAGGAGCCTTTGTTTTTTCACAAATCAGTTCAGAGGCCAGTGATTTACAGTCAGCTAGAACAGTTATTTACAAAAATGTATATTTATCACCATGTAAACTGCAGACAATAAGGCTACAATAGACTTAATTTAGGAAACCATTGACAATATAAACTTGTGTAGTAATCCACAGTAATTCATATGACTTTAGCAAAACTAGACATCACTGCACCACTTGTAAAATTACAGAATTTCTCACCAGTTGCGGTATGAGAACATTAGTAATGATCATTATTCAAAGGCTTCGCAGTTTGGTTCTGTCACATTATAGCCACACAACTTCAAAACTACAATAGCTGAACATACTCTGAAACCGTGTGGTTCCGAGGTGCTATATGATATAGTGCAGCCCTTTGCCAAACTGCAATATGATAAAATGTCAGGTGGTCTCCAGGGCTGGCCCCAGCAGAAGTTGCGTTTCCAGAAAATGTACGCAGGCCTGGCTCAATGCCATCTCAAAAAGAAGTCTTTGTGTACACAGAGCAAAGGAAAGAAACTGGACAGAAAGCAAAAGACAGACAGACGACGAGACTGCTATGTGACTCTATCCCCACTCACCAGGGACTGCTAGGAGAATCTCCCAGCCTGAGAGAAAAGACTGAATGAAGGAGCCGAGACTGCTATGAGATTCGTACTGTGTGTGAGCATGTGTGTGAGAAGCAGACTGCCAGAAACTCCCCAGCCTGAGAGAGAAACTGAAAAATACTGCTATTAGACTTCACCATCATGCACACACATGCACACAGTCTGGATGAGAGAGAGAGAGACTGCAGGAGAAACTCCCACTTTGATATAGACACTGCTCAGAGATTATCAGCATGAAAGCAAGCCAAGCCAGTGAGAAGCTGAAAGCTATAAGAGAGACGTTCCATTTCCTCCACGCTCATCCATTTAATTTCTCATATTCTCAACCTGTCGCTCTCCTCCGCAACTGTCCCAGCAGTCTTTGAGCATGATGTAGTCGCACCTCTCCTCAAACCTGTCCTTCTAATTATCGACCCATCTCCCTCCTCCACCCTTCATTTCTAAACTACTTGAACGTGCAAGTTCATCACCGTTGCCTTATTTATTTATCTATTTATTTATTTGATTGGTTTTGGTATACCGTTTTTTTCTACCATTCAAAACTGTGAACGGCTAAACAAGGTTGAGCAGAGAGTTTACAGTAAATTACAGCAGAGTAAAGAGACATTAATCAGATCACCCTCTAGGAGTGGGTTTAAAATACATGTGGAAAAGTAGAGGGGGGTTGAGTTGTTGCAGGTGTCTTATGGTGGTGGGGTAGGTGAGACGCCATGTGCTAGTGAGGGGTACTCTTACAATGGGTAGTTATACTGTTGTGCATTGCAGTGCTCCTGGAAGAGGTATATCTTGAGGTGCTTTCTGAAGTCTTGAGTTGACTGGATGTTTCGCAGGGTGGGGGGTAAAGTGCTCCCGAGGGTGGGAGCAGAGTGCAAAGGATCTTAGGTGAGCATATTGGCTGCTCCTGCAGACCTGTGGTGGCAGGCTAAGAAGATTACGTGTGCTCTGTCTGTGTGTTCTAATGGTGTTGAATGATGCCTGGAGGTGTTTAGCGGTAAGGCCGTTCTGGGCTTGGTGAATGACTTTCTCTCCTCCCAAGCCCTTCTGGATCCACTGAAGTCAGGCATTCTACTGAAATGGCTCTTGCCAAAGTCTCCAGTGACCTGCTCCTGGCAAAATCCATATGTTTTTTGAACTTTTGTAAACTGCTTTGATGTGCTGTTGTAGAGCGGTATATCAAGAACAGAAATAAAGATAAAGACTTTTACTCAATTATCATCCTTCTTGACCTTTCTGCTGCCTTTGACATGGTTGACTATCACCTTCTCTTCAACACCTTATCCTCGCTTGGTTTTAAGGGCTCTGTAGTATCCTGGTTCTCTTCTTATCTCTCCCATCGCTCTTTCAGTGTTTGCTCTGGTGGATCCTCCTCTACTTCTATCATATTCTTAGTTGGTGTATCCCAAGGGTCAGTCTTGGGCCCACTCCTTTTCTCTCTATATACCTAGTCCCTTTGTGTACTCATCTCCTCCTATGACTTTCAGCACCACTTTTATGCTGACTGCTCTCAGATTTCTCTCTCTCTACACCTGATTTCTCTATGGCAAACCAGGCCCAGATCTCTGCCTGCCTATCTGAAATCATTGCCTGGATATCTCATTGCATTTGAAATTGAACATGGCCAAAACAGAACTTCTTATTTTTCACCCTAAACCCACTTCCCCCCTTCCTCTTTTCTCAATCTCTGTGGAAAACGCTGTTCTACTCCCTGCTTCATCAACTCGTAACCTTGGGGTCGTCTTTGACTCATCCCTCTCCTTCTCTACATTCAAAACTGTGAACAGCTAAACAAGGTTGAGCATAGAGTTTACAGTAAATTACAGCAAAGAGACATTAATCAGAACACCCAACATCCAACTGACATCTAAAATCTGTCATGTCTTTCTCTACAACATCAGCAAAATCCGCTCCTTCCTTTCTTAACACACTACTACGACACTTATCCACTCTTTCGTCACCTCTCGTCTTGACTATTGCAACCTCCTCCTTGCTGGTCTCCCGCTGAATCATTTCTCCCCTTCTGTTTCCATATCCAGTTCAAACTTCTCCTTCTGATCTATAAGTGCATTCATTCTGCTGCTCCTCACTACCTTTCCTCTCTCATATCTCCCTACACCCCTCCTTGAGAACTCCGTTCTTCTAGTGGTTTGCGTCCCTCTGTCTCTTTTTCTTCCATTGCCAACTCCAGACTTAGATCCTTTCACCTTGCTGCTCCTTGTTCCTGGAACAAACTCCCTGAGCCTCTGCCCATTTTCAAATCCATGCTGAAAGCTTTTGGATCCTGATCCACTTAGTCTCTTATTCAAAGGCTTGTATCCTTGTTCTCAGCTGTTGATTATCTGTCTTGACTAGACTGTAAGCAGGGACCGTCTTTTATATATATGTACAGCACTGCATATGCCTTGTAGTGCTATATAAATGTTCAGTTTTAGCAGTACACACAGTGGTGGGAAAGCAAGAACTATTTTAGGAAAAAACATAAGAGAGATGAGGGAGGGCAACAGTTATGGGAGAGACATAGGTGCTGAGAGGCATACTGTGAGAGAGTTAGACACAGGTGTCTGTGTGTGTGGTGTGTTGTGTGTGGGGGAGGGAGAGGGGGAGTGAGAGAGAGAGATGTGGTGGACACAGTATAAAGTGTGTGGGGGGGGGGGGGGGGGTTTGAATAGAAGAGACAAAGAAATCAACTGCAGTCTATGACCTTGCACCAGGAAAGAAACTGGGCATTCTTTCTTCTGCTCGTATGTTTCTCTGAGAACAGAGGCTGTAAGAAAAATGGGTCAGTGTAATAAATTACTCTAGACTTACCTCAGCTAATCACTTCCATTTTAGCAATGATAGTTTTGTAAGCTAAACTTTAGTGCAATTTTGAACTCCTAGCTTACTTCTGAACCTTTAATTCATCGTTGGAGGCGAGGTAATCTTTTGGCATGACCGGGAAGTCAATTGGAAGTTTAAAAAGTCATCCACCAAAGCCCTCAGATCCCTACACCGAGGTCTCCTGTAGGTAGTTTCTCAATTTGGGTACTCTCAGACCCAGGATCCACTAACCCAGTGTCCCCACAAGGTTCTGATTCAAGGACTCCACACCCAGATAGCCTAAGTTTGAGACCCCCCATATCTCACCTATTCCCACCACCAATCACTGACCCAACCCTACCCACTTTATCCCTCACATCCAAGTCCTCCACCAATTTACACACAACTCCTCTCTTACTTATCCTTACACATCCCCTACCAATTCAGTTAAGCTTCTACCCTCCATTTCTGGTGGACAACAATTTTGAGGTTATTCCTTCAAAATTGCATCACGGTCTTTAAACTTATTTTATCATGGATAGCTAAAAATTATGTGACTTTGAAAATCCATTAGACAGAATTCCTTTGGATGGGTGGGGCATCTGTTTGCTTCCCCACCCTCCTCCTCCCGATAGTACAACTCAGGAAGATTAATTTGCCAGTTAGGTCAATGGTGCATATTTTTGGAGTACTGTTGAACTTCCTACCTGACATTCAAGACCCAGATCTGGTTGCCCATTTTTGAATGTGTTAAGCTATTAACTGTCATTCATAACGCAATTTGGAGCCTTGGGCCTTTACACTTAAATAAGTTGATTCATAATTGCATTACTTTGTATCCAGCACGTCCAGGTAATGATTTAGTACTGGAATTCACTTCTATTAACATTTGTCATTTATCTTCTACTTAGAAAGCTACACTTAGAGAAGTGGCTCCATCAAAGTGGAACTCACTTCCTTCTAATTTACAGCTTGAAAAAATTCCTAACACTTTCCATAAAAAAACTTAAGACCTGGTTATTCCCATCAAGATGCACCCTGATTTATTCTTACGTTAGCCTCAAGTTGCTGGGTTTGTTTTTCTCTGTAATAATTAGGAATTTCATGTTTCATTTTAACTTGTTACCCACCTTAAATCTATTGTGAATAAGTGGGATATAAATGTCTTAAATTAAATTAAACTAAATTTAATGTAATTATTCTATCTACATCATTTTACAAATTGCATTTCTTGTGACAACTGCATTTATATCTTCCTAGAGTTGGTGTCAATCGATTCAGTGCATATGGTGCCAATACATCTCTAAGACAGCTAGGGGATCTTAAAACTAGGCAACATACCTTAAGTGGACTGGAAACAAGACTAGTAACCAGTGTAATAATTGCAACATGGGAGTCATATGAAACTGTGGCCTACACTTTGTCAAGCGAGCTGCCAAGTTCTGAGCTAACCGAACAGAGAACATGCTTACCAAAAAGCTTCAATAAAATGAATTGTAATAAACATAGTAACATAGGGCCTGATTTTCGAAAGGCATTTACACAGTTTACAGTCCAGTAAACCATGTAAGTGCTTTAAATAGAGATATGCATTGGCACGTATATGGTTAGTGCCATTGGATATCCCCTTCTAAGTCCCCTATGCGCCCCAGTGCTATCCAGTTAGCATCAGGGTGTGTTGGGGGTGTTCTGGGGTGGAGTGGAGGCAGAGACCGTTGCTAACCGAGAAGCGGCGGAATTGCATGCTGCCCAGTTAGAGACCTGTGCTTAAAAGATCGGCAAGGGTTTTCTCACCTATCTTTACGACGAAGGAGCTAACCGGGCAGCATGCCCAGTTAGCTTTGGCGGCTTCCTGTGTCTGCGGTGATCCCCGGATATTCATTGCTGTTGCTGCGGCATTGAATATCCAGATTAGAAGTCAGTATGGGGGTTATGCGCCAACAAGGCGCATAGCTCTTCGGAAATTCGCACAGCTCAATATTGGGCCCATAGTGTATGATGGCAGATAAAGATTAGTATGAAGATTAGCCTGCCCAGTAAGGACTAGGATAGTTCTACCCATGACTCCGTGCAGGTCAGCTCCCTCTATTCCTTTGTTTAGGGTTTTACCCGCCGCTCCATGCAGGTCACCCCCTCTATTTGTTGACGCATAAAAGATATTTAAGTATGTTTTGATTTCATTCTTTTGACATAAAGGGATCTACTGTGTCTGTCCCAGTCACGGAATTCAAAATGGCATGGGACAGACAAAGTGCGTGTGTGTACCTCACAGCCTTGCATTATTGCTGCCCAAATGCTTCTGCTCTTATGCAAAAGGAAGTTGTCATCAGGCATCGGAGGGGATGGAAGCCAAACAGGCTCATAGTGCCGGAGGTTTAGGTAAGTGCTGCAAATCTGTTTGAAGTCATTGCTGCCGCCGCCGCTGCAGGACCTGGAGAGAGGTTGCAGTGGTGACAATGAGGGACGGGGGGGAGCAGGAGCACGGGACGCAAGGGATGAGGTTCACCTAGGGCCCTTCATACCCTTGCACTGGTCAAAGACAAAGTCTCTCTGCCTCAGGGGTTCCTGGTCATTTGGCACTGCACCAAGAGCCTCCATGGTTACAGGTGTTAATTAAACTTTGCTTCCACCTCTAAACACCAAAGTTAAATTTTTAACATTTTTTAACTTGATTTTCATTTCAGTGCACTTTTATACTTCACTTTAGTCCACAGTTTTAACTGCGTTGTATGCGCTGTGAGCTGTATATATGTATGTATATGTGTATGCTGTCAAGGTCACACAGTCCTTGTGATTTTGCATTTCATTAAATTGGAAATTTAGTGCAGATCTTTAGCACATTATAATGACTGGCCTGAAAAAGAACCTAATCCCAGCCCTCTTCATAATTTGTCAGTTCAGTGATCCAATGTTTTACAAGTAGATGGTACATTTTTCTTTGGCATGCTGCTCAAAAACATTGCTAACCCTGATAACCCCTGAATAATAGTACTAGATTCAAAGGGGTTTCTACAGAATCCTTCATCAAGTCTAGTTTTCTGATCATGTAAAACTAAGCAGCAAATACATTTTCAGAAACCTGAATCTGTTTGTTAGCTTGTATCCCTAACTAGCATCAAAGGAGGGGTAATTCTGTAAACCACTGTTTTACGTGCAGAAAATAAATACTCTAAAATTGCATGAGTGCACATGTGCGTACAGTTGTGCCTGGTGAAAAAAGCAAGTCAACCGTTCTACATCCCATGCATAGGTATTCCCAGGGGTCATGTTTGGGCAGCAATGATGTACAGCTATGAGGTACACACTTGCTTTAAAAAGTGAACGCATCCCTACATGGAGACCCCACATATATTTACACTGGCCTACGGGAGATGCAGCTTTGTGAGCAAACATTTGTACACTACTGGGGATTATTGCAGGAGTCTATTTTATAAAGGATGTTATCTGTATAAAATAATTACTAACACCCCACTGTACAAGGAAAGACACAATAAAGTTGCACACCTCATCTACTGGAAAGTCTGATAACACTGAAACATCACTGTGCCTGAAAAGCACTGGGATCATGACCCTAAGAGAATTACATAGAATGACGAGGTTATGATCACCTAGGATACTCCCATTCCAACTGATAAAAAGCTGGATGCGAGGAAGCTGGACATGGTGGTAAAGGAGAACAGCAGAACGGCATTAATTATAGAGGTGTCATTCCCAAGCGACTATTCTGTGAATCGCATTGAGAGAAGATCTTCAAGTACCAAGAAATACAGTCAGAGACCAAGAAAATGTGGCAGAAAAAATATCTCGTTATTTCCCATCTTGTTGGGTGCCACAGGCTTGATCAAGAAGAATTTCCAAGCACACCTTGCTAAATTACCCTATATATTACTTCTTACAAACTCCAGGAGGAAGTTCTCTTTGGCAGAGTGCAAGTACTACACAGAGCGTTAGCAGTAAATTTGAGTTCAGATTCCACATACTCTGGGGCTAATTAGAGAGGTTCATGACTGTCATGATATGTGCAAAACTAAATCGCCAGTGTCCAAAAGGCTACTACAGGTCCAAACATCAATCACCTATCATAAATCTGCCACTATTCTCTGTGTCTCTCAATATTAAATATTATTACACCAATGACTTCCACCTTAAATATTCTAAAAAATACTAATAAACTTCCCAATCATTTTTAATGAATAGGTAAATAAATAAGTAAATATAGAGGGGGAAAAGACCAGTTAGTCCTTTCGGTCCTCAACAGGATACTTTTGTTTGCAGAATAAGGACACCAATCCTCACTGATCAGAAAAATCCCTCTATTTTTTTTTATGTTCCTTTTTTATTTATCAAATAACTTATTTAAAGAACCCCCATTTCATCTGTACCAGAAATATTTATGAACAAACTAACTGGAACTTATCTGAATTCAAAAATTGTAGTCATTAACACAGGCAGTTGATTGTACACAATCAGTCAACCTGGCAAATACTAGTATGCCCTGGTCTCACACCAGACAAATAAACTGTCTGTGTTAACCATATGGAAAGATGCTGGGCATCATTCTCCAATAGTGAACATGGACACTTTGCAAGTACCACCAGCTAATTTTGGCAACTAAAGCAAAGGAATGCCAAGTCTTACTGCATGTACTAAGAAAGGACCATAATCATGGGGGAGGGGCATATTCAAAGCATTTTGAACAGCAGACCTGCTAGCCAGCTAAAATGTTCTTAGCCTGATATTCAGTTCCCCCAGACCGTATAAGAAACGCCTGGTTAAAACCTGGGCAGTCTCTGGACAGATCGGGGCAGTGACAGACGCTATCCAGCTACAGTCTATATTCATCCGCTAACGTGATAGCTAAACTAGTTAAAGTTAGGTCATCTGAATAGCTATCCTAAATCTAATCAGTTGTCACTATCTGGTTAGCTACTAACTAAGAGGTCAGACCAACTGCAAGAGCTGACGAATAAATTTTCATGTCGAAACATTTGTTATACAAGGTTCAAACCTTACAAACAACAAACATGTTCTTTTAATCTTTATAGTGTTATCAAACCACCAAAGGGTGTGTCTAAGACAACTCAATGTGGAAAATACACAGTGCAAATAAAATAAATGCAGACTTAACTTATGCAAGGTTAGTCCTCGCCATTCAAAGTGAGCTGGTACCAAAAAGTGCCGCCACAGTTGATCATGACACAGTACTGTGTTTTGAGCTCTACCAAAAGTAAGAGCTCTGTTTCAAGCATTGTTTGTTGCAAGGGCTCAACGTTCACATGGCTTCTGGCTAGCCCTTTGGTGATTTGGTACCGCTTTATGAAGATTAAAAGAACATGTTTGTTGTTCGTAAGGTTTGAACCTTGTATAACAAACATTCCATAGTGAAAGGAGCCAAATACAGTACTGAAAATGTCCAGAAACTCCTTACTTAGGCTAATATCCATACACGTCCATCTACAATTATTCAGGCATGCATGGAGATCTTATTAGAACTTCCTCTTGTTTTTGGAAGCTCTAGTAAGATCTCTATGCATACTTGAATAATTGTGGATGGACTTGAATGGATATTAGCCTAAGTAAGGAATTTCTGGACATTTTCAGTATAATAGCAAACATTTCAACATGAAGATTGATTTCAATCAGCTCTTGGTCTGACCTCTTTTTTAGTAGATATTTGACCTTGTGGTTCAATTAAGCTGGATTATCTGGTTAGCAGCTGAATTTGCTTATTTCTTTATATCATCTATTCTCTGCTAATCAGACTATTCTCAGCAGATCACAATATCACATTCACAATATAGTACAAAACATTAAAACAACACATCACAAATATAATGACATAACTAAAAATACATAAAAGAAAAAAAAAACATCAAATGAACCCCCAATTAGTTCAGTGATTCTGGTGTTGTGGACCTTATCTGGCTAATGAAGAACAAATGCAATTATTTTATATTGTCTTTTAAATATGAAATGGGTATCGTACAATTACTTCTATGACTGTCTACGACATTTATTGTGCTTTTTCCAATCTTTAGGAAACTTTAAATAACTATGTTGTATATTCATTATAGATTATGTTTGCAGCCATTTGGATATAGTTGCCACATTCCTGATGCGGCTTGATTGTGAAACATGGCCACATCGAGTGTAGAAGTATTGAGTGGAAGACACGTTAAGATAAGTTGAAGATACAAATGCTTTAAAAACTTTAAATGAAGTGGTTTTTATGACCTATAAGAAAGAGTTCCCAAAGCCTAATTAAGATTGGCTTATGCAGTAATAGAGGGACATCTCTCATGTCTTTTCCCCTTCTTTTAACTACTGTGAATATACAACTATGCATATATTAAAAAAAAAAGAGAAAAAAATTTTTGGTGATTTTTTTTAGATATGTAGTTAAGCTTGTCACCATATTTTTCCCTTGTTGTGATGGTTGATAATGTGCAAACCTAACCCATTTGGAGAAAGTACCCTGAAAACTACTATTCAGAATGGTCTCACAATCTACTACATCCGTTACTGAAATATTTTAAAAATGAATTTTAAGGATAATCCACTGAATAGTGCACATGTATTAGAGTTCGGCTCCTCAACACGTCTTTTTCTGTCCTTGCTTTCTCCATCACAGTGCCCTTTAAAGACATGTCAATTCGACCAGCACTGTAACTTCTAACTACACCATGCCATATGGCTCTCTGTCTAAGAGTAGAAATTTTTAACAAAGGATCTCTCAGACCTGAGAGCTCTAGAAACAACTTGATAGATTCCTCAGCCACCCTTTGCTTGTTTTTGATTTCCCTTTTTGCTGCAGAAACAAGAGTTTCCCCTTAAAGGATCTGGGAGTATGCCATTTCAGTTACTGCTGCTCTCTGTAGACTCAGAAGGCCAGCTGCATCTTCTAACATTAAGAAGAAAAGTATTCACAACAACGTGCACTAAAAATATTTTAGCCTGTATGTTAAAATAGCATATAACGGATGATGCACAGGGAGAACAATGTCTCCTTCTTGAACACAGTTTGGAAGGGGATGTGGGTGAAGCCATGTCCTTATTATCACAGAAGATTAGAACTCCACTTTACTTGTGACTGTGATTATTTTTATGCAGTTATACTTTATTGTATTTGCCTTAACTGTCATGTGTTTTATTGGTATTTTGACTATGTTGATCTGAAGATTGCCTTTTATCAGGACCGGTGCAAGGGTACTGGGCACCCTAGAGGAATCTTCAGCCTTACGCCTGTCCTCCCCGAGGTTTTAGTAATTAAACTCAGCAAGTTACTCAACACCGCCCCTCCCACACCAGTCCTGTAAAAATATATAAATGGACATCATGGGGGTCATTTTAAAAGTCTTATTCGTGCTTTGGATGTCTGAAAACGGGCCTAGAGACATCTAAAGCACAGAGACATCCCTGAAGCCATTTTACAGGCCGGCCCTGGGGACATCTGAATCTGGCATTGAGGAGGTGTGGCCAGGAACCTGGAGGGGTAATTGGGTGTTCCCAGGAACTGGGACGTCCCTGCCTGATCACAGAAATGCCATGCATGTCTGACGTCATGTCGAACCCTAGACTTGGCTCTGAGGCATGAGGAGCGATGAACAAGCATTTGAAAAGTGCTAGTTTTAGCTGAAAAATATCCAGAGGATGTAGAAAAGAATGTATTCGCTCATATCTAGTGCTCAGCACACTGTCAATGACAGCAGCAGCAGGACCTGAACCATGGCTGTCCTGTTCTTAGTTAACTACTAGATGTCCTGCTTCTGTAATACCGTTCTGGGGATTTCTATGTAGACACCCCAGAAGACGTCCATATCGGGCACGTCCAGGCTTGTGAAATCATTGCATCTGGACGTGCCTGCCTTTTTTTTTCAGTCATCCTGGCTTAGATGTCCCAGACTGCACTTGGACAGATCTTCTAAAATTCCCCTGCTTTTAAATTTTTTCTTTGAGGCAGATTCGATACAAATGCACGAGCGGCCCACAGACACAACTAAATTGAAAACGGGCCCCTAATTTTACAACCACGGGTCTAGTCGTGCCCATCGGTCCAGAATCAGGGAGATAGATGTGTCCAGTGCAGCATGGGCAAAGTGCAATTCATCTGGCCGGTGCACAAGGGCAGGCATGGGTCATGTGATATAATGGAGAAACACATCCTCCGTCAATATTATGGGATATGGGTAAATGTTTGCACTCATCATATTCTAAAAGGTTGCGCTTTTCAGATCCTGCATTTCTCCATGGGGTACCTGTGGACACCACGCCTCCTTAGTAAAAACGTACATCTCCTAAGCTGCCCTTATAGGGACAGTAGTTTGCTGATGCACATTAGACATAAATACCAATGACAAATGACTACTGCTGCAACCTAGACCAAATACCAGTCCTCTTCATGTCCTGAAAAGTGCTAGGTAATCCCAGTGCACCCTAATACGGTATAAGAGAATGTAAACATGAACATGTGTATCAGGACATAGACATACCTTGCATCAAATGGTACTTAGCATTATAAAACTGCCCTAGTAATTCCTGCCTTGGTCATCTCTACAAACATGCTTTAAACTGCTAAGGATGGACTCTTACCAAGAGCACAAAACCTGGAACTAAACATGGATTCACCAGAGGCAGACTGATTGATTTCTTTGACTGGGTGAAGAGAGTTGGACCGAAGGACAGCCCTAGATGTGGTGTATTTAGATTTCAGTAAAGCCTTTGACACTGTTCCTCACAGGCGACTTATAAAGAAACTGAGCACCCTAGGGATGGACCCTAAAGTTACTGCTTGGGTTAGAAATTGGTTGGGTGGGAGGCGACAAAGAGCACAAGTAAATGGAGCTCACTCTGAGGAGAAGGATGTTACCAGTGGTGTGCCCCAGGGATCTGTCCTTGGTCCGATTCTTTTTAACATCTTTGTTAGTGATATAGCGGAAGGGCTGTCGGGTAAGGTTTGCCTCTTTGCGGATGATACCAAAATCTGCAATAGAGTAGACACCCAGAGAGGAGTAGATAACATGAGGAGGGATCTAGCTAAGCTTGAAGAATGGTCTAGAATTTGGCAGCTGAGATTTAATGTTAAAAAATGTAAGGTCATGCATTTGGGCTGCAGCAATCCAAGAGAGCAATATAGTATAGGGGGTGAAGTACTTTTGTCCACTAAAGAAGAGCGGGACCTAGGCATGGCTGTGTCTGATGATCTTAAAGTAGCTAAACAGGTAGAAAAGGCGAAGGCAAAAGCTAAAAGGATGCTTGGGTGCATACGGAGAGGAATGGCTAGCAGAAAAAAGGAGGTGATAGTGCCTCTGTATAAGTCTTTGGTGCGACCTCTTTTGGAGTATAGTGTGCAATTCGGGAGACCGCACCTTCAAAAGGATGTGAATAGGATGGAGTCGGTGCAGAGGGTTGCTACTAAAATGATTAGTGGTCTTCATTATAAAGCATATGAGGACAGACTGAAGGATCTTAATATGTACACCTTAGAGGAAAGGCGGGATAGAGGTGATATGATTGAGATATTTAAATACCTCCGTGGCATAAATGTACAGGGGGAGAGCCTCTTTCAATTGAAAGCAAGTTATACTACGAGGGGACATGGGATGAGGGTGAAGGGAGATAGATTCAGGAGTGATATGCGGAAATATTTCTTTACGGAAAGAGTAGTGGATCCGTGGAATAGTCTCCCAGTGGAGGTGGTAGAGATGAGGACAGTAACTGAATTCAAAAAAGCATGGGACAATCACAGAGGATCTCTAAAGGTAAAAAGTGGACTGTTGTAGTTGTTGATATGGAAGGACAGACTAGATAGGCCATGTGGTCTTTTTCTGTTGTCATATTTCTATGTTTCTAACTAACATTGTAGTTCTGCAAAGGATGCATAATTTTGCTAAGCAACAAATGTATGCTCTTTATATGCCTATGGCCCATAAGTGCACTCATTCTGCTGCTCTGCACTCCCTTTCCTCTATTATCTCTCCCTACCTCCCTCCTCTGCTCTTCTGGCAGATCATTCTATCTGTGCCCTTCTCTTCTGCTCCCAACTCCAGTCTTCACTCCTTTCACCTTGCTGCTCCTTATGCCTGGATTTACCTGAGTCTGTACATCAGGCTTCTTCTCTGGCCCTTCTCAAATCCAGGCTGAACACTCACCTCTTCATTGCTGTTTTTGGATCTGATCTGCCTAATCTCCCTTGTGTTTCCTTACTATTCCCCCTAGCTGCTTTGTCTGTCTTGACTAGATTGTAAGCAATGCTGAGCAGGGACCATCTTTTATGTGTATCTGTGCAGCACTGCATATGCTTTGTAGCACTATACAAATGATCGGTAGTAGTAGGGCCTTTTGGCTGTGGCATCTGATTCCCACATATCTGGGTGCTGGCATTTTTCACAGCAGCTACACTTGTCCCTTTGTGGTGTATGTCGGTCTGTGTACATCCACTGTCTGTGGGACAACCCTGTCTGCCTTCTCACAGTCTGCTTTGTGACACTGCTCCCCTGGTCAGGCCGGTGTGGGTACTCGAGAGGGGATCCCTGTGCCATCATACCCAGGTAGCCTGCCTCCAGATATATCACCGCTCTCACAGCTTGCATAGATCCTGGACTGGGGAAGGATGTAGGCCTCATGGCACAACCTGGGGGATGCTGGCACATCAGTCATGTCTCCCTAGTGCCTGGAACAGCTGATGTAGGATGCCCTATCACACTGGCACCTGACGACACTGTGCTCCACCCATATGGTCCAGGTACCATTCAGCCTTTCATGGGCTCCCTGAATTGCAGAACAGCAAGCCAGATCCTCCTGTGCTACTCCCAAACCACACACTCTCACCTTCAGTCACAAAAGACATCATTCTGCCAAACCGAACCTATAACTAACAACTGCTATACCATAATGGCATGACGTCCCAGGACTACATATATGATGTTCATTTCTCACTACAACATGATTTGTTTCCAGACTCGCTCACATACTATTTCTTACATCAACAGTCCCAGTTTTCACAAAACAAGATTTGTTAGGGTCCCCTGGATTGGCTCTTTTAGCACAAACAGCACATTTCAGCGTAGCCAGAATAAACACTATTGCTCTTCTTAATATTTCTGTAAATATGTTAATTAACATTCCATCACCTCTGCTTTCTGTTCTTTATAACTACATCTTGTGCTTTTCCAGACTGCAGTCACATCAGTTCAGCACATACTTGTCACAACCATTCTTCAGTAAGGGATGGATTGAAGAACACAGCAGAATATTTTCTTTCTAAGTCCTGGCCTTATTCCACATTTCAACAGGGACATCTGTAGGGATATCGCAGAACATACATGTGCCTTTACGGAATACGTTGTATATGTCTCCGCAGCTGACCACTCCTCTGTTTCATCCCTTCTGGGCACATTCTGAGATCCCCGTGGTAATGCCATGGACATGCATGACAGCAGTGTGTCAGAATACGGTCGGGGATGATTTGTTTATGTTTATGTTTACTTGGCATTTGATATACCGCACCTTTATGACATCAAGGCAGTTTACAATACAAAAATAGAAATAATGAGAAAGGCCGAGGCCAGAAAGGAAAGAGAACTACAAAAAAATGGCAGGACAGTGAGATATCATTCACGAAACAAATTAAGAGAGGAGAAAGGAAGGAGTCAGCGGGAGCTGGGAGGCAAGTCATATGCGATGCTGAAGAAGTGAGTCTTCAATAGGGTCTTGAATCTAGAAAAGGAGGGTTCCTGACGCAGTGCTGAAGGAAGTGAGTTCCAGAATGAGGGACCCAGAAAGAAAAATGAAGAGTGGTGAGTGGACTGAAGGTGTGCATGTGATGGAGAGGGGAGGACCAGATGACTGACTTGAAGTGAACGAAGACTGCAGGTGGGTATATAAAATTGGAGAATGTCAGCTAAATATTGTGGGGCAGAGGTGTAGATGGCATGGTGAACAAGAGTGAGGACCTTATGTTCTTATGTTCTTATGACCTTATAACGGGTGCGATAAGCCAGTGGAAGTGAATCAAAATAGGGGTAATGTGATCTCTCCGCTGGGTATGGTTAATGATCCAGGATGCCATATTCTGCACTAAGTGAAGCCAGTGAAGTTGTGATTGGGTGATGCCGGTGAACACTACATTACAGAAATCAAACCTACTTATAACTAAAGACAGAAGGACAGTGATTAAAGCCAGTGCAGACAAAAAAGAACGGATGGGGTGTACCTGACAGAGAAAGAAGGAAGATTGATGAGTGAGAACAGATATATGCTCATGGAAAGAATGTGCAGAGTCCAGTGTCACCTCTAGATAACGAAGGGAGGATACTAATGGTATAGTGCACTTAGAAAATATGGGAGCCAAGGTGGGACATGGGCTGCCAAAGGTGAACCAGATTGCCAGCATCTTAGATACATTCAGGTGTAAGCAGATGAATGTGAGCCAGTCAGAGACCCTGGCTAAACAGTCATTCAAGGGGGTGAAGTCCAGATGCTGGGGAGTGGTGCAGTGTAGCAGGAGTATGCCATCCGCCTTAAAGTAGGCAGATAGCCCAAACTTCTGTATAAGTAAAGCAAGTGGGGTAAGAAAATTTTTAAATAGAAGGGCTGCTAAGACAGAATCTTGTGGAACTCCTCAGCAGAGAGGAATGGGATCAGAAAAGGTGCTACCGGAAATCACAGAGAAAGAGTGAGAGTGAAGAAAAGAGTGGAACCATTGGAAGACAGTGCCCCGGAGACCCACATCACATAGCCAAGAGGGAAGAATGGAGTGGTCTACCAGATCAAATGCTGCTGAGAGATCAAAAGAAACAGCGATGGAAATATCTCCTTGGTCATGAGCAATGTGCAGATCATTAAGGAATGAGAACATGATGGTTTTGACACTATGACCGGGATGAAAACCAGACTGGTGGGGGTGCAAGTGGCGAGTGGAGTCTAAGTGCTGGGAGAGTTGTGCAAATATGGCTTTCTCCAGAATTTTCAAAAGGATGAGAGATTGGAAACGGGCCGATGGCTAGTAGGATCCAGAGAATCTAGGGAAGGCTTCTTTAAAAGTAGGCGAACCAGAACATGCTTCCAATCTGTAGGAAAGGACCCAGAAGACAGACTAGAGTTTAGTATAGTTAAAATGAAAGGGAGGCGTGCCAAAGCCGGTTCTAATAACCATGCGGATGGGATAGGATCTGCTGGGCAGAAAGTCTTGTGTGATGTCGAGATGAGTTTAGTGACCTCAGCTGGCATGATGGGGTAGAACATGGTCCATTGGTGAGAGAGGGAAGCAGAGGATGGCAGGGAGGGAGGGGGAAGAGATCCTATAGGGGGAGGGCAGTTAACAATAGCAGAATGCAGGTTGAGAACTTTGGAGGAGAAGAATGTAGCTAGTTGAGGAGGGGCAGGGCAATTGGGTGTGTTGTTAGTGGAAGAAGGAGCCTGAGTTGCTAATAGGGACTTCAGGGCCGAGTATAGCTGTCGCATAGAATTAAATGCTGAGGAGATGGAATCAGAAAAGTAAGAACATTTTGCTTGGTGAACTTGCATGCAATAGGACTGGTGGGCAAGACTTGAAAAACTGAAGAGCAGTTGGGGAATGAGATTAGTAACATAGTAGTAACATAGTAAATGACGGCAGATAAAGACCAGTATGGTCCATCTAGTCTGCCCAGATTGGCGCCAGAGATGCTCGTAGTAGCAAAGCTGAGAGCGAAGCAAACTAAGGCCATAGTGAAACCAAGGTTGCCGAGAGGGCCATGGGGGAGGGCGTGGACACAATGGGGCTATCTGTTCAAGAGTGGTAGTAAGAGAAGTGTTCCAGGACAAGACTTGTGAATCTGGAGAGAGGGATGAGAAATTCAGCGGGAAGAGCTTGTTGGCGGCAGGGAAATCTAGAATGGTGGTAGGAGTGATATGCCTAGTGAGATGTATGGGATGCTCTGTGGAGGTGACACTAGAAGAAACCACAGAGGTGCTGGTGAATGTAAGAGCAGTGGAATATAGCACAAACTGGACATAAAGGTGATTGGTCCAAGGGAAAGGTATTGTACATAGGTCAGAGTTGGTATGAGATAAGAACATATAAGAACATAAGATATGCCATATTGGGTCAGACCAAGGTCCGTCAAGCCCAGTATCCTGTTTCCAACAGTGGCCAATCTAGGTCATATGTACCTAGCAGTCTCCCCAAAAGACACAGGTTCCACAATGCTTGTATTGGGTCAAGCATTGATATCCTGGGTACCTTTTTTTAATAATGGTTTATGGACCTTTCCTCCAGGAACTTGTCCAAACCTTCTTTAAACCCAGCTACACTAACAGCTTTTACATCCTCCGGTAACAAAATTCCAGAGTTTGATTACACGTTGAGTGAAAAAATATTTTCTCTTATTTGTCTTAAATAGTTTACCCTGTAGCTTCATTGCATGTCCCCTAGTCTTTCTATATTCTGATAACCTAAACAATCAATCTACATTTTCCCGTTCAACTCCGTTCATTAATTTATAGACTTCTATCATATCTTCCCTCGGTCGTCTCTTTTCCAGGTTAAAGAACCCTAACCTTTTTCAGCCTTTCTTCATTGGGGTATCCTTCCATCCCCTTTAACATCTTGGTGGCTCTTCTCTGAACCTTTTCTAATAATGCTATATCCTTTTTAACCCATTAATGCATGAATTCTACATTTGTTCCTAATCAAATATTGCGTGATTGAATCATTTTATGCATGGTTTCATATGACCTGAGGCACAAAAGCTAAGCGTCCCCCTTTCAGGCACGCTATGCATAATTAAGATACGGCGACCAGAACTGCACACAATACTCAAGGTGCGGTCGCACCATGGAACGATACAGAGGCATTATAATATCCTTTGTTTTATTTTCCATTCCTTTCTTTATGATACCTAGCATTCCATTTGCTCTCTTGGCTGCCACTGCATACTGGGCCGAGGGTTTTAACATGTTATCCACGACGCCTAAATCTTTTTCCTGGGTGGTGGTTCCTAATATGGAACCTTGCATCATGTAACCATAGTTTGGGTTGTTCTTCCCTAGGTGCATAACTTTGCACTAGTCCACATTAAATTTCATCTGCCATTTTGATGCCCAGTCTTCCAATTTATCAAGATCCTCTTGCAATTTTCCACAATCCTCATGGGTTTTAACAACTTTAAATAGTCTTGTGTCATCTTCAAATTTGATAACCTCATTCGTTATTCCCTTTTCCAGGTCATTTATGAATATGTCAAAAAGCAGCAGACCCAGCACAGATCCCTGGGGTACACCACTATTCACCTTTCTCAATTGAGAAAAATGGCCATTTAGCCCTACCCTCTGCTTTCTATCTTTTAACCAGTTCCTGATCCACAATAGTACACTGCCTCCTATCCCATGACTCTTTAGGTTTGCCAAAAGTCTCTTATGAAGGACCTTGTCAAAGGCTTTCTGAAAGTCCAAATACACTATATCAACCGACTCACCTTTGTCTACCTGTTTATTCACACCTTCAAAAAACATAACAGATTAGTAAGACAAGATCTTCCTTGTCTAAAGCCATGTTGGCTGTCTCCCATTAAGCCATGACTATCTATATGTTCAGCAATTTTGTTCTTTATGATGGTTTCTACCATTTTTCCCAATACTGACATCAGGCTCACCGGTCTGTAGTTTCCCGGATCAACCCTGGAACCCTTTTTAAAAATTGGTGTTACATTGGCGATCCTCCAATCTTCAGGTATTAGAGATGATTTTAATGATAGTTCACAGATTACTGATAGCAGTTCTGCAATCTCATATTTCAGTTCTTTCAACACCCTTGGATGTATATCATCTGGTCTAGATGATTTGCTACTCTTCAGTTTATCAAATAGTTGTAATACATCTTCCCAATGTATCAATATTTCCTTCAATTCTTCCGCACCTTTAAATACCACTTCAGTCATGGGTAACATCCCTACATCTTCCTCAGTAAAGACCGAAGCAAAGAATTCATTCAGTCTCTCCCCTATCACCTTGTCGCCTCTTAGTGCCCCCTTTAACCCCTCTACTCAAGAGTACGCGATAGGGGGGCGAGAGATTGGTGTGTACAGATCAGGAGATAGACCTTGGAGTGATTATTTCTGAAGATCTCAAGGTGGCAAAACAGTGCAACAAGGCGGTGGCAAAAGCCAGGAGGATGTTGGGCTGCATACGAAGAGGTCTTACCAGCAGAAAGGAAGAGGTACTTATGCCATTGTACAAGTCACTGGTGAGGCCTCACTTGGAATACTGTGTTCAGTTTTGAAGACCATATCTTGCAAAGGATGTAAAAAGACTGGAAACGGTTCAGAGGAAGGCAACCAAAATGATTTGGAGCCTGTGTCAGAAGCCTTATGAGAAGAGACTTGAAGACCTAAACATGTACACTTTGGAGGAGAGGAGGGACAGGGGAGATATGATTCAGACCTTTAAATATTTAAAGAGAAATAATGAACAAACAAACCTCTTCCAAGACGGAGAAGCTGCAAAACTAGAGGGCATAACATGAAGCTACAAGGTGGTAAATTGAAAGGCAATGTCAGGAAATACTTTTTCACTGAAATGGTGGTGGATGCTTGGAATGTGTTCCCAATGGAAGTGGTGGGGGAAAATACGGTGGCGGAGTTCAAAAGGGCATGGGACAGACACAGTGGATCCCTTTACAGCAACAAGAAAATATCAAAATAATCTGAACCATCTAATTCCTTAATAAATAGGGGTGTACTACAAGGAGTAGTGAGATCACCCCTAAACAAAGACATGGGGAAGGGGGGCCTGCACAAAGTGGCAGGTGTACCTACTCTTGTCATCATACTGGGCAGACTAGATGGACCATACTGGTCTTTATCTGCCGTCATTTACTATGTTACTATGTTATCATCTAATGGACCAACTGACTCTCTCACAGGCTTTTTGCTATGAATGTACTTGAAAAAATCTTTATTACGCATTTTTGCTTCCGCAGCAAGCTTCTTCTCAAATTCTCCTTTTGCCTGACTTATCAATGCCTTGCATTTAACTTGCCAGTGCTTGTGCTGTTTCCAGTTTTTGTCATTTGGCTATTTTTTCCATTTCCTGAAAGATGCTTTGTTGGCAACAGCAGCTATTGTGCAGAGACTGGCAGTTTACCAGCCCCAACTGGATGGGCATAAGAGGTGCCAGATCAGAACTCAGCTCCCCCAAACAGAGGGAAGCAGTGATACAAGGAATCAGGTTTGTCAGAACCTGCATAGCAGCTTCAGGAACAGGAGTACAGAGGGGGCGGTGGGCCCAGAGGACAGGAATCGAGGCCATCAATAGAGAGGCCAAGAGCACGGCAAACTAACTAAAAGAGAGCGGCAAATGGTAACAGTTTGAGAAGATACTGAATATGAAGTCCATGAAGGAGGTGAGCCTATCATTGCCTATGCTGCCGGACCCACCCCAAGGAGTTCGCCCAAGAAGTACGATCTGTTCCTTGGGTGTGTATCGCTGTGGCGCTTGGCGCCACTAAAGTTTCTTTTAAGGAGTTCAGTGTTGAGGCGGTGGTACCTGAAATCAAGTGGTCATAGGAACATGGCTACTCTGTTTGCTGGAGGTGTCTGATCAGATTAAGCAGTCTTGAGTAGTCTGGGGTGATAGGAAAGAGCAACAGCGGTCACAGTCAAAGTCAAAGTCAAAATGGCATAAGCAAAACAGGTAGGAAACTGGGTTCTCAACCCAGTCCTCTGGGACCCATAGTCCAGTCAGGTTTTCAGGGTATCTACAATGAATATGCATGAGATAGATCTGTATACAATGGAAGCGATGCATGCAAATCTATCTCATGCATATTCATTGTGGATATCTTGAAAACCTGACTGGCCTGGGGGTTCCAGAGGACTGAGTTGAGAACCACTGTTTATGGCATATTAGAGGGAAGACTGATTTTTAGAAAGTTTGAATTACCTAACATCCTAATTCTATCTACTTTTTCTTTTGCTTGGTGGAGACTGGAGGCTACACCAATAAAGGTGATTTCTAAGACAAGTGACAGTTGTATGTGCGCCAACCGTTTTGAAAAACTGCGGTAGAGAAGTCTGGTAATTAGGGTCTTGGAGCAGTTGCACACCCCTGCCCACCAAAACACCATCTTTTCCCGCCTTACAATAACCCCCATGGATGGGCATACTCCCTGCCCACAGGACTGGGGTTACATAAGCTCCTAAATAGCATACATAAATTAGCTGTTTTAAGAAAGTCCTCCTTCAATACAATTAAAAATATTTATATGTTTTGCAGCTATGACAAAGTGGATGCTGATTGGAAGGGATCTCTGAAGGCTTGTCTGGAAATATGGAACCCACCAGATGACTTTGTTACCAGGGAAGCATTACAGGATTACAAATGACTAATGCAATGCATGGCAATTGTTCTTCTTCTTGTTGTTGTGCTATTGTTTTTTTGATGCAAAAATGAAATAGTGATCAACTTAAAAATACAGTATATCTTCATGTGTGCCTACAGCTCGGATACTTCTGGTCACATTTAGAAGGAGCATTTCTGGGTGGCATGTTTAGGTTGGAAAGGAAAATGGCATGTGTAGATTGTATTTTTAGTTCTATGTGTGCAGCCCCACAAAAAGCAGATGAAACAGTCCATGAGTAGTTTCCTAGTGAACGCACGTGTCTACTTTCTGATTGAAAGTTGGTGCAAAGACCATGGGTAAAAGGTGTTACAGACTCTGGTCCCTATTTACAAAGGTGTATCCATTCTGTACTGTTTAGATAGCTGGTAGAAGTGGACTATAGAATTTAGATATTAAAATAAAATGAAATTTCATTAATTAATGTTTTGCAGTTAACATGCACTATTAATAAAGATTGTTAATAGTTAATGCAAGTTAAAAGCCACATAAGCAGCATTTTAGAAAAGTCACCAAGGTGCAATCTGGGACATCAATGTTTTGGCCTGATTTTAAAAACACAGATGCCCCCATGAGGACGTCTGCACCAGCATGCACATAGGGGTGGGAGATGTTTGAAAATATCCCCCTAAATTTCCTAGCGTGCCCACTGAAAACTAGCCTCAAGTGCACGAATGGAATAGAAAAATAAACATAGAAACATATGGCATCCAGTCTGCTCTTCCATACCAACTGCTAAGCTCTAGAGTTCCTTTTTTTCCTTTAGAGATCTTCTGGTTTTGTCCCATGCTTTCTTGAATCCAGAAAGTCTTTTTCTCCACTACCCCAACTGGGAGACTGTTCCACGCATCTACCACTCTCTGTCTGTAAAGAAATATTTCTGCAAATTACTCCTATCTCCTTTCACCTTCATCCTGTGCCCCTTGTTGCAGAGTCTTCTTTCAACTGAAAGAGCTTCTCCTCCTCTGTATTTGTGCCATGGAGGTATTTAAGCGCCTCTATCATATCTCCCCCTCTTGTGTCTTTCTTCCAAAGTATTGAGATCTTTAAGACTGTCCCCCTATGCCTTATGATGAAGCCCAGTGGCCATTTTGGTAGTCACCCTCTGCACCAGCTCCATCATATTTATATCCTTTTGAAGGTGCGGTCTCCAGAATTGCATGCAATACTCTAAATTAGGGCTCACCAAAGACTTACACAGAGGCACTATCACCTCCTTCTTCCTACTGGCCATTCCTCTCCCTATGCATCCAAGCATCCTTCTGGCTTTCGCCGTCGCCTTTTCTACCTGCTTAGCCACCTTAAGATTATCAGAAGCAATCATGCCCAGGTCCCACTCTTCTTTCATGGATAGAACAACTCCACCCCCTATACTATGCTGTTCCCTGTGATTTTTGCAACCCAAATGCATGACCCTGCATTTTTAGTGTTAAATCTCAGCTGCCAAATGTTTGACCATTCTTCAAGCTCTGCTAGATCCCTCCTCATATTATTTATACCTTCCTGGGTGTCTATCCTATTGCAGATTTTTGTGTCAAACCTTACCCAATAGCCCTTCTGCAATATCACTTACAAAAATGTTAAAAAGAATACTATTAGTTTGAATGATACTGTGGCTCTAAATCTATAGCTTTTTATGCTGATAGCATCTACATGCTTGTTATGTAGACGCAGCAAGAATAAAATGTAAAGTTATATTGAACATGCATGGTACTGTTTTCTGCATGGCTATGCCCCTTGGTTTAAAATGTATATAAAATCAAATCTGGTATAGTACATGGGGATGCTTGTCAGTGCCAAGGGTAGTGGCGAGAGAGTGTCTGGATCCCAGGAAAAGAGATGAAAAAAAGAGAAGAAACTCCAGGAGAGGAAAAGCTTGAACAAAAAAAGTGCTTGCTATAGAAGAACAGGTCTGGTATCTGAAGGCCCACAGCACATGCATCCCATTAATGCCAGAAGGGAGCCGTTCCAGCCCTGTATCAGAAGCATGCCGAGATATAGCTGATCCCCTTATGAGCCTCTTAGCTCGTAGCATTAAGGCAGCAGCAGTATGTCGCCAGCTGTTTAGCAGAAGTCTCAGAATGCCTCTTGTGCTATTGGGATGGATTATCTACAGCGGGGACAGCAATAGCTACCTCCATTCACAAAACAAGTTCAGGCAACTGACAGTATCACCATGTGCCCCATCCCCTAAAGCTATTTCCCCTTCTGTGACATCCACTCCATGCATACCATCAGGACCGGCTGTGTCAGAAGGTCGCAGGCTAGATAAGCAGAGCCTGGAAAGAGGCATCTACTCTTCGATGGGAAGAGGCTGTTCAACTGAACAACTATTAGAGTGCTATCTTCCCGCCACCATTGCAATACTCTAGGATTTGGGATGCCTGTAAAAACTGTAACAGGGTGTTTAGGCAACCTGTGTCTTATTCTTGATGCAATTTACTCCAAGGAAAGTCCTCACAGCAAATGATTTCTTTAAACAGTAGTAATACAGTAAAATTGCAAATGCCATCATCTGGATACGGCCTTTGAATAGGTAGTGGATACCATGCTGACCGCCATAGCTTTTAAATATCTGGCTTTTTGAAAATTGATACCTGTAAGTATAACTTGCGAGTGGAGGACTAGCCTAGTGGTTGACCAACAGCCTTGTATCCAAGAGATCAGGGTATGATTCCCACTAGCACTCCTTTTGACCTTGGGCAAGTCACTTTACCCTCCATTATCTTGGAAGAAAAGGCCTGGCAATCTATGGTCATACCTTGGCAAAAAAACCTCAGGGTCTGCTGGGTCGCTGGAAGTCCGCATTGATTTGAAGGCACTTAGAATTTTGTATTAAAGTTCTTTTTTTTTTTTTAACGGCAACCCGCACAACTTAGTGGAAAGGAGTAATGTGGTCAAATCTGTTTCTGTTCAGAATTATCTGCACAGTTACATTTTGAATCATTTATAGAGCCTTTAGAGTTGAAACCAGCAAACCCACTAAGACAATATTACAAAAGTTCAAATAAGAAAAAATTGTTGATTGCAATACAAGACAGAAATTGGATTATTCCAAAAATGGACGTAGCCACTGTAAGATTCACATTTTATAAAACGCAAGATCTTGCTATTTAATTCACTTATGGTGCTGTTGATAAATCAGAATCTAATTTTACAGTGAGATAAGTCACTTCAGATTTAATGAGACAGATATATCACCCAATTTAATGAAATCAGGCCACTCCTTATCAGGGTCTCAGGACACAATCAATGCTTCCATCTTAGCCATATTAAATCGCTAGACCACGTCTAGCCAACCAGCATGTTAAAATTGATTAAGGCAAGTGTCACATTTTAGGCCCTAGCAAAGATGTGCTGAATTGCATGTGGTAGAGATTGTACCTCTACTTCCAGCTGACATTCCTGCATTTACATACTGTACTTGTATTCTCTCATTTTAGCATGTCCTCACTATCATCCTTCTGTATGCAACAGTCTTAGTACATAGTTCACCTTAGTACTCACACTAAGGGGCCCTTTTACTAGAGAGCTAGCTGTCAGCACAGGTCTGGCGTGCACTTTGGACTCATGTTCACAGCTAGCGTGGGGCTATGACAACACTGCCAGAGTTTGGCACAGTCCATGGCACATTAGGACTGCAAGTGGGAGGGTTGGGTGAAGAGTGGACGGGATGAGTGCCATGCAGTCAACGCACCCATGCTACCTACATGGCAGGCAATAAGCATGGGAGCACTCACCGCCACTTCCATAGGTGGTGTTGAGTGCACCTGCGCTATTATAGTGCCATAGCAGGGCTGAATGCACTGTGGTTACTGCTTTCCATGCTGTGGTGTTACCCTCAGGCGCCACGAACCTTCTTAAAATCCCCAAGTTGAAAACATCTAGCATGCAAGAAACATGCCAACACACTTTCTCAATCTATGGTCCAACCTTATGGAATTCCCTCCCAAGCAATATGAGAGCAATAAAAGACCTGAAGGAGTTTGGCAAGAAGCTTAAAACATACATTTTCCGAGAATTTTATGGGACAAACACTTGACCTTTCACTGCATAGCCAAATGACCCCTAAGTTAGCTCAGAACTAGACCTATTGTTGATTCCCAATGTAAATAAGTTATCTGTATTTGGCTTAACCAATCCCCTGCCCCCCTCCCTCCCCTCCCCCATTATCTGGATAGTTACAATTAACCATTGTTATTATGCTTCCTTTAGACTTGGTTCCTCTATTTGTTCTATGTAACTTAAGTTCAGTTGTGTTCGATGTAAACTGCCTCGATACCCCTAAAAGGTGGTATATAAGAATGATTAAATAAATAAATACGTTTGCGTGCTATCGGCACATTTGGTGCAACAGCACAGGGCCCTTTAGTGAAATAGCCCCAAGCTTGAATGTACATACGTGTGCATTCCAGAAACATGCTGGAACATACGAGGGTTATACACTCTACAGTGTTGTAACCTGTTGGTCCAGCTTGGTTTCTTCTGCTTCTAACTCGAAGCACAGCTCTACTTCCGAGTTAAAGAAGCAGCTAGCAGGAGACTACTATTCACTTTATGCAGGCTGCTCTTTGCCCTTTGCTTGCTATTCTATTTCAGTGGTTTTTCATTGTGATCCACATGCTCCGCAACCTGTTCTGGTTTTTAAGACCAAACTATTAAACTTTATCTCCCGAACAGTGAATGTGAATATCCTACTACGACTGCTACTAATCATTTGTATAGGGCTACAAGGTGTATGCAGCTCTGTATCGCCAGATCCTCCACCCCAGCAGTATCCAGATAGTGCCAAGGCAGTCAGTGATGATATCCAGATAACCTCACTGGTTAGCCCCATAAGGACTTTTGAATAGTGACCATTGTCGGCACTCTAGGTGACTTCCTACTTTGCTTAATGGTAGTGCCGGCCCTGATAGGATATACATGTATAATAGTACATGCGTGCATATTGGATATGCGAGGGGGGATATTCCAAGGCATTTATATGGTTTGCATACCTGCAAACCATGTAAATGCCGCTGAGCTGGATATGCAGCGGCACTAACCTGAATATCTGCGGGTGCTGCCGCTACACGCCCCATTGCCAACCGGTTAACAGTGGGGCATGTCGATGGTGTTCCGGGGCTGCACATGTAACTAACCGAGCAGTGGTGATACTGAGCCGCTGCCCAATTAGCAACATTCAGGTCAAGTAAGGCACAGCAAATGCCAGCCTCACTTAATCCGCGGAAGCTAACTGGGCAGCGGCTGAATATCGCCACTTCTGGGTTCCGTGGCCAACCCGCAAATTCAATGCCAGTGGCCAGATATGGCCCCGACATGGAATGTTGAGGGTTAAGCTTCAGCAGCGATAGCTAGTCACTTTACAGGCACTAGCTGCTGCCGCTGAATATCCCCCCCCCCCCCCACACACACACACACACACAGTTCTTCTAAGCAGTTCAGGGCTGGTACAAAGCGTTTTGCACCCCTGTATTTCCAGGCCACCACCGTCATCCCTCTAACTTCATAGACCGCTTTTCTCCCCCTACCTGCATGGCTTCCATCTGTTTGCTGAGCCAAGTGTTGTATATAATATCTTTAAAGGCAATGACTGTGACCATTCCTTCTTTTTAAGAGCATACGTCCTCCTTGGAAGGGAAAGGAAGCACACATGGGAGAGTGAAGCCATTTAGGAGGCAGAATGCACAGAAGCTCCTAGATGCAACCACACATCACCTGCCTAAATAGACAGACAGGAGCCGAGTAGAAGGGGAGTGTGATAGAGTGATGGGGGGGGGGGGGTAGGGCGTAGCGAGATATAAAAGGGGAAGCGTTAGCCACTGGCAAGGACGTTGCTGTCAGCAGAGGCTGGGGCAACATTGGCATCTTCGGTGCATTTCATTCTTTGCTGCACCATTACAGACTGCCATGCTAGCTTGTTTTTCATAAGGTCACATCAGTCGTGGGGACTTTGCCCTGCTCTATGAAAAGGAGTCTCTCAAGCTTAGCCTGAAATTTCTAGAAGGTATTTTGGCTTGGTTTCATAGGAATGGTCGGAATGCGTTTCTGCTGGATACTGAAGAGATTTATTTGTACAGTGACAGGGTAACATGCTTCCTCTTCTGAATCTATTCTTTAATCAGGGCAAACAGAGTGGGCGTGCACACCGGAACTGCACTATCGCCTGCATTGTCTTTACTGCGCTCTACCCGATAAAATTATCTTCTTTTTCTCTAAGCATTTTACATATTATGGCTCACTCCATGTTTACATATTTGGGTTTATCCTTCAATTTACTCATAATCATTTATAAATTATCTTAAGAAAACGAGCACATTCAGTGTAACATGCAACCCACACAAATATTTCCCACGGATGAAAAGGAGATTCCTGCACCTCTGCATCTCATTCAGTTCAGGACAATAAACAGAAAGGTGTGCACAATCACATACTCGTCTGTCAAAGGTACTTGATAAAGGACAAACGAGGCGTGGCTAAGGACACTTATTATTAACACCATTAGAAAACAGTCTATAACCTCTGTAATTTGTGTTTAAGAAGCTGTTTGAACGCAAATGATTCGTTCAATCACTTTACATGACTTGTTAAAACAATTAAGAAGGTCACTATAGAGGCTTGCCTGGCTTTCACATGTGGAAAGAGCAGTGTTTACATGTGTAAGTGACCAACATAGGCCATTTGCACATGTGATGGACATTTTTTGGCCAGGCCAGAAAAATATGCGTGTTATTTCCAATTTTGCATGCATGCTTAAAAAAACTAGACGTTGGCATCTACAATTGTCCAAGGCAGGTGCGGGGTTTGCGCAAGTGAATGGGCAGGCAATTTTGCTTACCTCTGTGGTGTATAAAATCACCTCAACAATAAGACAGTCTTTTGCTCAGATCCTTTTTAACATCTTTGTTAGTGATATAGCTGAAGGGCTGTCAGGTAAGGTTTGCTTCTCTGCAGATGAAACCAAAATCTGCAATAGAGTAGACACCCGGGAAGGTGTACATAACATGAAGAGGAATCTAGCTAAGCTTGAAGAATGGTCAAGAATTTGGCAGCTGAGATTTAATGCTAAAAAATACAGGGTCATGCATTTGGGCTGCAAAAATCCAAGGGAGTGGTACAGTATAGGGGGTACACAAAAGAAGAGCAGGACCTGGGGGTGATTATTTCTGATGATCTTAAGGATGCTAAACAGGTAGAAAAGGTGACGGTGAAAGCTAGAAGGATGCTTGGGTACATAGGGAGAGGAATGGCCGGCAGAAAAACAGGAGGTTATAGCGCCTCTGTATAAGTCTCTGGTGAGACCTCATTTGGAGTATTGTGTGCAATTCTGGAGACCGCACCTTCAAAAGGATATAAACAGGATGGAGTCTGTGCAGAGGGTGGCTATCAAAATGGTCAGTGGTCTTTGTTATAAACCATATGGGGACAGACTTAAAGATCTCAATATGTATACTTTAGAGGAAAGGCAGGAGAGAAGAGATATGATAGAGACATTTAAATACCTCTGTGGCATAAATGCACAGGAAGAGAGCCTCTTTCAATTGTCCCATTGGAGGACAGCAACCTCAGGCTGGAGGGACTGGGGTTTCTAGACCTATAAGCACTCCTTGTGGCCTTGGGCAAGCCACTTAACCCTCCGTTGCCTCAGGTACATAACGTAGATTGTGAGCTCTTTGGAGACAAGGGAAGATATATACCATACAACAAGAGGGCATAGGATGAAGGTGAAAGGGGATAAACTCAGGAGTAATATGCGGAAATATTTCTTTATGGAAATAGTGGTAGATGTGTGGAATAGTCTCCCAGTGGAGGTAGTCGAGACTAGAACTGTATCTGAATTCAAGAGAGCATGGGACAAATACAAAAGATTTCTAAAGGAAAAAAGGAACTATAGTAGTCAGTATGGAGGGGCATGACAAGATAGGCCATATGGTCTTGTTCTGCCATCATGTTTCTATGTTTTCTTAACTGGCTCTTCTTCAGGACCTGTGCAAGGATTGGAGAGGCCCTAAGGTGGGCCCTACATCCTCCTGCCCTCCCCCATGATCCCCTGCTCCCATTGTCACCACAAGCACCCCTCTCCAGGGCCTGCAATATCGGCAATGTAACACGGCATTTACTGATACACTCCAGTGCTATGTTGCTGTTTCCTTCTCTTGCTATTTGTCATTTCCACCCCACCGACGCCACGTTTACAGCCCAGGAAATCCTCAGCTCACTTCTTTCCTTAGTGATCAGAACCACATTCCAGTGCTCCGCCCCCACAGCCTTCCCATTGGCTGGGCCCTGCTCAGTCTCTGCTGCTAGTTACCTCGGAAGCAGATGGTGCAGGAGGGAAGTTTCCAGAACTGCAGAGAGATGGTTTAAATTCTGAAAAAGTGCAGACATGTTAGCCTTCTTTCCAGATTCCAGGCATTACTGTAAAAATCAGTAGAATCATGAAAAGTCAGTTCCAACCTTCTAAGCACTAAGCATATCTGACAGCAACCCCCCACCTTAAATGTTTGATTCTAGGTATGTTCCTAGCTTGTCAGTTCTTTAATCTAGCCCTGCCCATGGCAACAGACACTAGCTGACAGCACAGATGGAAGCCAATAAGAAAGCCATACAATTCAGTCAGTAGCTTTCATAGTAGAAATAACAGCAAAGAAAATGGCATCTATTTGTGAATATTTTCAAATGCACTACATCACAGCTAGGGAATTATTAGTAATCTCTGCATCTCTGTGTGTGTGCGAGGTGTTTATGTGTTGTCTATCTCTGTTGCATGCTCTATGTATGCTGTGCACATGTTACGTCTGTGTTGAGACAGCTAAGGGTGGTGGGGTGATTATGGAGGATGTACTTTTGGGAGCGGTGAGGAGGTAGTTTTGGGATAGAGATAGTTTGCGGAATGGTGGGGCTGTTATAGTGGGGAGTTTTTTGGATTGGAGCATTTTGATGGGTTCTTGAGAGTGGAGCAGTTACGGGGATATATTTGGTAGGTGGGGCAG
The DNA here is from genome assembly GCA_033557465.1 of Ichthyophis bannanicus. NCBI lineage: Eukaryota > Metazoa > Chordata > Amphibia > Gymnophiona > Ichthyophiidae > Ichthyophis > Ichthyophis bannanicus. Next base: position 233,520,986 of record CM066043.1, on the reverse strand, counting down.
TTTGCAGGGTGGTGGGGAAGCTGTGGGGGAGTAGATTTTGGAGACAGAGTATTTGTGGAATGGTATTTTTTGAGAGTGGAAGCACTTGGAAGGGTAGTGGGGCACATGCAGGGCCATTTGGTGAGATATGGGGAAGTTGTGAGGCAGTTTTGGGGGTGGGGCAGTTGAGGTGAGCATTTTTTAGGGGGGCAGTTTGAGAGGTAGTAGGGCAATTACAAGAGAGTCTTTCTTTAGTTGTGGGGCAATGTGTGGGTGGGGCAGTTGCCATGTGGTAGATCTTGGGGTTGGGGCAGTTGCAAGGGGTACTTTTAGGGGCTGGGGCAGTTGACAGGCTGGTGGGGCAGTTGTGGGGAATATGTTTGAGGGATGAGGAAGTCTGTGGAGTGGAAGAGAAGCCATGAGATGGTATTTTCTGGGAGGGGATAGTTTGCAAGTTTGTGGGGTAGTTGTGGAAAGTTGTTTATTGAGGTGGTGAAATTTGCAATGTGGCAGGGGGTTGCGGGAATGTAGTTTTTGGGGGTAGGGCAGTTTGCAGGGTGATGAGACAGTTGCGGAGGTATTTTTCATGGTGGCAATATCTGGGGGGGGGGTTGGTAGGGCAGTTTCAAGAGAGTAATTTTTGGTAGTAGGGCAGTTTGGGATGCTCAGAGAGTAGAGGACAGGGAAAGAGAGTTGGAAAGGAGCAATTCTCTAACTGTCATGTTTCCACAGAAGCTGGAAATCCTGCCTCCATAGGAATACACTGGACTATTTTTTTTTGGGGGGGGAGGCTTATTTATCTGGCTCATTATGTCTTGTTAGCTTTTCCCACAAGCCAAGGTTCACCCCCACTCCATTAAATTTTCAGAGAGTTATTTTGTCCCCAGACAAGCAGACGGGCATACATTCTTGGCCCATTTTAAATAATCCTTTCCAACTTCCATTGAGCTGGAAAGAGTAAAAACTTGCTACACTTTAGTAAACAGGCCCTTTATTCAGATAAATGGCGTTTCAAATTTTCCATACGTACATATACATTAAGGTTACTAGACGTCCCCGATTTTCAGGGATTGTCCTTGATTTTTAGAGCTGAGTCCCTGACTCTCACCTGTTTGGCAACCTCCTGTCCCAAATTCCAGCAATGGAGGAAAGAAGGCAGAACAAAAATCATTTTCAATTTAGTGATTTGAATACGCCACTATTTAGAATTTACATCCATTATGTTTACATTTAGCACAGTGCGAAGGGACATGCATCGCTATTGCACTATTGTATTTCGTTGTCGATTTGTCTGCTTAGAAGTGATATTATTGCTGTCATGGGATGGATGGGGGGGGGGGGGGGGCAAGGTAATGATTTGTCTTCCTTCCTCCATGTCCTGTTGCTCAAACCTGGAATCAAGATACTCTCTCCCCCGCCCCGTCCCCCTTTCGCATAAATGTCACAGATTTGCCTGCAAATAATCTGGTGACCTTAATATACATACTAAACCTTATAGGGAAGCAATAATATTTGTGTACTTACTACTACCACTACTACTGAACATTTGTATAGCACTACAAGACATATGCAGCACTGCACAGACACTACTACCGAACATTTGGAACCTCAAATACCACGAGTAAGACAGAGAGATATTTGCTAATTACTGTCAAAAGAAAAACCATTCACAAAAAGAGATCTTTGTGCTGTTGCTCTCTGTATTTATCAACTGCTGTGTTTTCCATTTCCCCTAGGTCTATTACAACGGATTACATTCTTTAATAGATTTTTCTAAATCCCCAAGAAATTGTGTCGTTTTTTAATCACTGCCCGATAACCCTGTCAAATTTATTCTCCGCTGAAGAGTATTTTTTCGCAGTTGTCTTTGTTAGAAATGAATTTCTTCATGTTATGAATTCCTAACCCAAAAATGTAATGAGAAGATTAGGTTGCCCACGAGTAACAAGATTAGCTCTCAGAGGTGTACGGTTGGGGAGAGGCTTAGCAGGCTGTCCTAGGATGTTTATATATTGCTGTTTTGTCGATGAGCACAATGGTGGTTCATGTTTACAAGCAAAATTATTGTGCCCAGTGCCAACAGAAAGAAAAGAAGGACTGTGTCTGTAGCGCTTGGGTTTATACAGAGTAAGTCATTCTTGCCAAGGAAAAATAATGAACACAAATTGAATCTTCCAGCAGCTGCAAAGTCACTGGAAGAGCGACGTAATGAGCTGCGCACGTTTCCATGCATTTCACAACATAATACATGGCTAGCAGTTCATTTCATTAGCACATTAACATACAGGCTGCAATTCCCATGGCAACCAGCTAGTGAATGCGATGTTAGAACGCAGTCTAAGCACTAAGTCAAAGCGCTGTCTTTTTTCTGAGGACTTTTAAACTGTTTCCCTGCTCCTAATGCTGGGCTGCTCACAGTTCGCAAGTAAAGTCAAATGGCAATGCGTGGACTGTATAAAAAATTGCATTGGGCATTTAATTCTCTCTCGTGAACTTCATTTTTTTAAGTACAGCTAGAATACCTTTTTCCTTGGTAATTATCAAATGGTGGGCTAGATGGTTTGGGCTAGACATTTTTTTTTAAATCACATCTCCATTTATTTATTAATTGGCTTACCTCCTCTTCCCAAGAGGGTCAAAACGATATACAAAATACAGTAGCATTCAATACGATAATACAATCAATTGAATACAAAATAATAAAGCAACTCTAGACAAAGGCAAAGAGGAGGTAATCTGCACAGAACGGCAGGCATCACCACCCTAGCCACCTTACTGGGCAGACTAGATGGCCCATACTGGTCTTTATTTGCCAACATATACTATAATACTAACAATCTAAATATAAAAATAGTAAAATCAATCTAAAATAATTTTGTAGTCAAAATTATGGAAAAGCTTGAACAAACAGATGAGTCTTCAAAAGCTTAAAAAACTGAACAGTCTTTTGTGCGGCACTAAAGAATAGCTGGGCTCTAGTTTTAGAAATTCTACATTGCTTTGTAGATGGAATGCACCATTAGTTTCCAAAGCATGACTTCAGTAAATGCACTCGCTTGTAAACTGGTAGTTTATTGGTTAAATAACCTGAGCCTAAATCCTATTAGCCTCTGTTTATGAGACCATGTAAAGCTTTTGCATGCATGAATTGAAAAAGTTAACCTACAATAGCTGCACAATCTTTGAGGTAATTGTAGGTGGTGCCGTGCTACTTGAAGGAAGACGGCTGTACCACTAACATGGATGAGTGGTCATTAACGTGCGATAGTAGTGCAAATGCGAAGGTGGAATGCAGTTTACTACCCCTCTGGAGGTATAGTGATCTATTTCTCATTATCTGGCACTTCAGCTGCTAGCTACCATTGATGGGCAAAGTCTCATCATACCAGAGATTTTGGCTCCTCAATGGGAAATGCTTTCCCAGGCCTCAGGCTGCCACAGAGTAGCGCTTTACAGAAAGAGGCAGCATGGTGCGGCGCAGCACAGCAAACTTCTTGTAAAGCAAGCGTGATGTTTGCCAGCTCCTGCTTATTTTCTAAATAAGTGTTTGGGAGGGGTTAAGGAATGGGAGGGGAAAGGTATATCTCCCTTTTGTGTCCACCGCTCTTGTTATGAGGGGTCCTATGCAAATTTTGCTTGGGGGCCCCTCATAGGAACTCATGCCTCTAGAGCAAAATAAGGTATACCAAGGGATTTAAGCAGTCTGAATTGGAGGATAACTTGAATAAATTCATCCACCCGTTCTATTCCCCTTTCAGCCCTTTCAAATACCTTAAACCCAAAGGGGCTTTTCATTTATACTTCCACAGTAGCAACCAAGCCCATTTTAGCTAGAGTCACTCTATGTCACAATGGAATTGATGAGATCATAGTAGCGCAAGACAGTAGCATCTGTGACAAAGCACTCTATTTCCCTTACTGCCTGGTCATGCTTTGGGAGCTAATGTCAACTACATCCTTATCCAGAAATCTTCTCGAGGGCTCACATATCTCAGACGGACATGTCATGAATTTTACTAGATAAGTTACAAACTCAATGAAGCATTGCACGGATTTTATGTCTGCAGGCAATGGCATATCCTATATGACTTTCATTTTATCTAGATATACTTTCAGGCCCCGTGAAGAAAGGATATGTCCATGGAATCGGATCTCCTTCACCATGAATTGTAATTTCTTCACACTAAGCCCTGCCTCCTCATCAAAGTTGCAACAGTCAATGATGAGGATGACATCTGCTACTGATTCGGTGCCACTGAGCCCAGTCAAAAGTTCATGCTGCTTCCGCTGATACACCTTTGGGTGCTACACAGACTCTAAATGATAGCCTGAGTCATCTTTTTCTGCCCCAGGGCATAACTTAGAATGTGGTCATGAGACTGCTTTTCTCATCTAACTTACACTGCAGTAGTGCATCATGTGCATCAACAACTCTGATTTAATACAGTACAGAGAAGAGTGACCAAAATAAGAAAGGCTTAAAAGGTTAGGGTTCTTCAGCTTGGAAAAGAGATGGCTGAGGGGAGATATGATAGAGGTCTAGAAAATAATGAGAGGAGTGGAATGGGTAAACGTAGATCTGTTGTTTCTTCCTTTAAGAAGTAGGAGGACTAGGGGACACGCAACAAAGCTACAATGTAGCACATTTAAGACTAATCTATAGACTCCGACAACCTGTAAATATGTACATACATGTGTAATCAATGTCTTGAAATCAAGTGTAAACCTGTAATCTGAATGTTTGTGTCCTGTACTGAATCATTATGTATGTTTTAATCCATGGCCTGTACAACCATACTGTTATGTATAGCAAACCGCTGCTGATCGCTGGAAGTAGCGGGATATAAGTGTACACTAAATAAATAAATAAAATAAATAAAATAATCGGGAAAAATATTCACTCAACGCAAAAGCAAATTTCAGAATTTGTTGCCAGAGGATGTAGTAAAAATGTTAGTGTAGTTGGGTTTAAAAGAGGTTTGGATAAGTTCCTGGAGAAGTCCCTAAACCATTATTAAAGCTAACCGTGAAAATCCACTGCTTCCCCCTGGGATAAGCAGCATGGAATTTGTATACCTTTGTGCGAACCAGGCAGGTACAGTACTTGTGAAATGGATTGGCCACTATTGAAAACAGGATGGACTTTCAGTCTGAACCAGTATGGCATCTCTTATGTTCTTAATAGAAAGTCTTAACTTCGCAGGCTTTTTTTTTTTTAACTTTGACTAGCTTTCTGATCCAATCAGTTGGTTCCGTCACAGGTGTAATATGACCAACAGCTTTGAGCTTTTCTAGCTGGGCTTTCACCTCTGACTTTATGGCAACTGGTACATTTATGAAGACTGTACTCGTGAAATACTGGGATCAAGTTCCAAATGAATCTCTCCCAGAATAGATTCCACTGGGTCATGAAAGACATTGTCAAAGGCACTAACCAGCTGTTGTCTCGACAACGGTCTGATGCACTTGTGTTCTATCTGCTTCAGCTCTGTAGGAACAGTGAACTGGATCAGTCTAAGGTGCTCACGCTGAGCCAGATAGGAATGATTTCTGATTTGCTTTCATTATCTTAAATTTAAGCTTATGAGTATGTCCACCTCTGCTGCCCCAAGGATGTCATGAGTTTCATTTGGTGCCACTTGGCTGCAGGGGTGCCCTCTGTGCCAACTTCATTTTGTCTTTCAAACACATGACATTACATGATGCTCCAGATTCCAGCTGACAATAGTTTTCTATATTATTCAGTATGAGATTCACAAACCATTTTTGGTCTTTTGTTTGCATAGTGCCAGGGCACTGTGTTGAGAAAATTGCATCAGCACTGAGCAAATCTGCACAATCTGACATCGATATCTCTTCCAACTTATGCAGCTTACTTGATAGGCATCATCCTTGCAAAATGATCTGGGTCACCGCATAACTAACAAACTTTCCTATATTACTATTTCTACTACTCATCATTTGTATTTCAATTTACATCTTGACTCCCCTTCTACCGCTAGAGAACACCTTTTTATGTCATTTATTCAGGACTTATCCCTCTCTCAGCATGTCTCCTTCCCTACCCATTCAGCAGGACACACTCTGGACCTTCTCCTTTCCTCTACTTCCTTCCCTTTTCTTATACAATCACTCTGTGCCACCCCTCTTCCTTGGACTGACCACTACTGCCTGACTTTCCTCTGTCACCCTCTGCATCCAACCCTGTGTTGAATCAGTCATCCCTCTCTTCTCCTCAGCATCTCTCCCGTCGTATCACCACTCATACCCTCCAAAACTTTCCATCTGCAAAGGATCTCTTACCTTCTGATTTTGCTTCTCTTTCTCCAAGCTCCCAAGCTTCAAACTGGTCCTTGTGCCTCTCTACTGCCTTTGATCGTCTGGCTCCTCTCCGTCCTCATCCCCCCACTCGTCGCCCCTCCCAACTCTGGTTTCATAATGGCCTCTATCTTCTCCGTACTCACCTCTGTCATGCAGAACGCCTATAGCGGAAGTCGCCATCCCCATCCACCCTATCACGTTTCAAAGCTGAGCACTCATACTATCAGTCCCAACTTTTTCACGCCAAGCACACCTATTTCTCCACTGCTATCTCCTATGCACCCAAACAGACTCACCATCTTTACACAGTCCTTAAGTCCCTCATGTCCCTCCGTCTCGACTCTGATCCTGCTCCCTCCTCGTCATCTCCTTCCCCATCTCTTCTCGCAGACTTTTTCAACAACAAAATTCTGGACCTCAGAGCCTCTTTGCCTCATTGTCCTCCACCTAACTCTTCACCTCCTCCAATTTCCCCACCCCCTATCTCTCAGCTCTCACATACCTGGGCATCTTTCCATACCATTACCACATCTGAACTCATGGGGCTGATATCCTCTTCCAGTAAGACCTTCTGCTCGCTAGACCCTCTTCCTGGCTACTCACACCCTCCCTTGCCCTCATTCCCTTTGTTCTCACTATGGTTAACAACAGTCTCTCCACAGGTGTCTTTCCCCACTCCTGGAAACACGCTCTTGTTCGTCCCATCCTCAAAAAGCATTCACTCGATCCTCAGGTATCCGCTCACTACCGTCCCGTTTCCAATCTTTCTTTCCTTTCTAAAATACTTGAAAAAGCTGCTTTCTCACAACTTTACCATCATCTTGTTTCCACCCTTTTTCTTCACCCCCCACCAGTCAGGTTTTTGGCCAGGGCACAGTGTGGAGACCGTCCTTACTGCATTTCTCAATGAGCTTCATGTGGCTCACGACTCTGGTGATTTCTCGGTGGCGGTATCCCTTGATCTCTCTGCTGCATTCGATCTTGTTGATCATTCTCTCCTTCTCTCTGGTCTCTGGGAGGCTGGCCTTTGTAGCACAGTTTATCACTGGTTTCATTCTTATCTCTTCTCTCGCTCCTGTGCTGTAATTTCCTCATCCCCTTCAATTGCCTCTTCTGATCCTTTTCAGTTACCCTGTGGTGTCCTTCAAGGATCTGTCTTAGCACCTCTCCTCTTCTATATCTTCCTGGTACCACTGGCACGTTTGGTTCAACAGTACGGGATTTCTGCATTCTATTATGCTAACAATCAGATTCTCCTTCATCACACTTCACCTCTCCATCCTGACCTTTCCCCCCTCAATTCTTGTCTTTCTGCCGTTGCCGCATGGCTCACCACGAACTGTTTACACTTGAACCTAGCTAAGACACTTGCAATTTGGTTCACCTATGGTAGTCCTCCCCCTTCGATGGCGCCTTCCTTCTCTGACACATGTATTCCTCTTGTCTCTACCTTTCGGTATCTAGGTGTAATTTTTGATTCAGACCTTTTTTTCCGGGCTCACATTTCTCACGTTACCAAGACCTCCTTCTTCTTTCTTCGCCAGATCCGCGCTATCTGCCCCTTTCTCACTCCACCGGCTCTCACCACTCTTCTCCTTTCTCTGGTTATGTTGCGCATTGATTTCTGTAATTCTGTTCTAGCTGGTCTTCCTCACTCCCAACTTCACCGTCCTCAATATATCCAAAACACAGCTGCACATCTTATTTTCCACTCCTCATACCGGGATCATGTCACTCCTCTACTTCAACTCCACTGGCTTCCCATTGAGTTCCGTGTCCACTATAAGATTCTAACACTAGTTCACCGCGTCCTGTACAGCCACACCCCTCAGTATCTAGTAGATCTTATCCAATTCCATATTCCAAGTCGCTCACTTTGTTCATTGAACATCAACCGTTTACACCTCCCCTCCCCGTCCCGTGCTCACCTACAGGCTACCCACTCCTCTGCTTTCTTCTTCATTGGTCCTGCTTTTTGGAATTCCCTACCCACCTCCCTTAGGCTTGAATCACAATTTTCCACCTTCAAAAAGAATCTGAAAACTCACCTTTTTTCTTCAGCTTTCAACCTCCCTTCCCCTTTTGTGTGAAACTACCCTTTCCTACCTCTTTCTCACTCCCTTTCTTCTTAGTCATTTGTATTTAAAGGTCTTGTGCACTTTCCTGTCACCCACTGTAACTTCTTCTCCTTTCTGTTTGATTGGTTTTCTTGTATTTTAAACTCGCTTATATGCATTGCCACAGTATTTACAAGAAGAAGATTTTGTTACTCTATTTGTTGCACCAGTCATGCATACCTCACTGATCCTTGTCTGTTGCATCAACTCTGTCAGCATGCCAGTTCAATTCTCTAGTTCTCAGCAGCAAGTCTGTGAGTTCTGAAGAATAATATGTTTCAATGGCTGTATTCAGAGATAAATCACATCCTCTTAAAGCACATTAATGCGTGCACTTATTAGCAAACACATGACCAATTTATCAGTGGATTCAATTGCCTCTTGCTTGCAGCTGCCAGACAAGAATCTTTCATATATTACATTTTTGATGGGTTTGAATGCCATTTGAAGGACCAGTTCCATGTGCAGGATGCCTACATGCTGAAGCTCTCAGGAAACAGGTGGAGGAGCTCAGAGATGAGGTGGCAAGGCTAAGAAGCATTGAAGACAGTGAAAGGTACATTGATGAGATGCTTCTTGAAGTATCCAAGCTCTCCAGCAGAGGTGAGGATGGGAGCCTACAGAAGGACAAAGGTTGGACAGAAGTCACCAGGGCCTGCAGAATCACCAATCCAACTCCTCAAGCCCTTGAATTGAAGAACCATTATGCAGTCCTGGAGGTGAAGGAGGTGGAGGCATCCCAGGAAAGGGAAGAACCAGAGCTCAAGCACCCCAAAGTTGCAGAATCAGTGACCACTAGGAAGCGAAGGGTAGTGGTGGTTGATGACTCTCTTCTGAGGAGTACTGAGGCATCCGTCTGCTGACCAGACTTGATGTCCAGAGAGGTATGCTATCTGCCAGGTGCCAAAATCCAAGATATTATGGAGAGTTTTCTGAGACTCATCAAGCCTACTGACTATTACCCGATGTTGCTCATCCATGTCGGCACAAATAATACTGCCAGGCATCCCTCTGAGCGTATCAAGAGTGACTTCATGGCTCTGGGACAGAGGGTAAAGCAGATGGGGCACAGATGGTGTTCCCTTCAATCCTCCCTGTTGAGGGTAAAGGCCGGGGCAGAGAAGCTTGCATCCTGGAGATAAATGCATAGTTGCATGGATGATGTCATCAAGAGCATTTTGATTTCCTGGATCATGGGATGATGTTCCAAGGGCTGCAGAGCAGAGATGGCATCCATACTGCCTCAGACCCTGCAATCCGTTGGACTCTAGAAACTTCACTATTCTCTCTTTTAGTAGCCTTTTCAATAATTTACTAACCACAGAGATTAGACTAGCTCTCAATGTCATGCTAACGTCCGCTTTTGTGTAAAGGGACCATATGTGCCTTTCTCTAGTTCTCTGGCACTACTCCCAACTCCAAAGAAGCATTGAAAAGGTCAGACAGTGGAGCTGCTAGAACATCCCCAAGTTCCATCAATATTCTTGGATGTATCCCATCTAGATCCATCGCTTTCTCTTTTAGTTTAGCCAATTCCTCACAAACACAGTCTTCTGAAAATCATTCGAGCTCCCCATCACTTCTGTTCCTATTTGTAGGTGTTTTCTGAGGCCCTGCTCTTGGCACTTCATCTGTGAACACAGAACAGAAATATTTGTTAAGCAATTCCACTTTATTCTCATAAGTTTCTACATATTCCTCCCCTTCACCCTTGAATCTGACAATATCACTTTTGCCCTTCCTCCTCTCTCTAACATATCTGAAAAATGTCTTATCCCCATTTTTTATTGCATTGGCTATTTCTTCTTCTTTTTGAATTTTTGCTTTCCTGTTTACTTTGATAACTTCTCTGAGTTTTTCCAAATATAGATATTTGTCTTCCTCTCTGTGAGGCTTCCCTTTTTTCTTCACCCTTTCAGCTATTTCTTTGAAGAACCATAGTGGCCTCCTTTTCCTTTCACATTTACCTTTCTAACAAAAAAGTTTGTTGCCCTTAAAATATCCCCTTTCAGTTTTGCCAACTGTTTTTCTACATCTCTCAGAAATTCCCATCCCGCTAACAGCTCCTTGAGGTATTGTCCCATCTTGGCAAAGTTAGTTTTCCTAAGGTCTAAGACCCTCACTTTTGAATGGATTTTATTAACCCTAGTCCTAATACTGAACCATACCATCTGGTGATCATTGGATGCGAGATGATCTCCCACTGTAACATCAGAAGCGCGTTCCCCATTGGTAAGCACTAGGTCCAGTATGGACTCTTCATGTATGGTTCAGATTCTTCTGGCACCATATTTCAGTTAAAACTAAAGACACACTGAACAGAGCTAGAGCACATGAGACATGATGTTTTACATCAGAAGATCAAAGGTGACAACAACAAGGAAGTAGGAAAACAGATATAACAATGAACTACTAGATTGCATCAGTGTAAGTTAATATCTGTCATACCATGTGCTGCACGCTTATCCAATTGTTAGTTGATTTAAATTTAATTAATCATTTTGACATGAAGTTCCAAGTGATTTATAATAACCACAATCATAGCGATACACAAATCACTACCTCCAAGCAGTTCTCAGGGCAGTTTACAAAAGCTGTTAAAATAAAATACAATAAGATAAAATAAGTGGGATTTTAGAAGGGATATCTAGAGAGAACCTGGACAGTCGAGAGAAGAATGTTCAAAAATCCAGGGGAGTGGCTTCAGGGAAGGGAGGCATATAAAAATACCGGCAGGGGTATCACAGAAGGAGGTTGACTCTGCTATCAGACTTGCACATCCCAGCCTACCGTTTCAGATACTCAGACTTCCAGAAGCAGGTCAGTAATATGTTTGCAGTATGAACTTATGCATAGGTTTCTTAGAGTAGGAAATAATACTTTGGGCCAATGTTCCCGCTAACCTGCGCTAGGTCCGCCGCCAACATTCCTGCCAGCGGGGGAAGTGCAGAGCGATCGACGCTCTGCCCCTCCCCACACCGGCAGGAATGTTCTCTTTAATCTGCGCCGGGTCCTCCCAGTGGGGGGAGGGGCAGAGCGATCGAGTGCTCTGCACCTCCCCCTGCCGACAGGAATGTTGCTGGCAGACCCAGCGCAGGTTAGAGAGAACATTGCTTGGGGCAATAAAAACATATTATGCGCTTTCCCCTGGAAGAGTTACATTCATGAACTGAACACTTTTTTCACCTTATTCATGATCAGGAGCAGGTATAAGCCGGGTCTTCTCACTAACCAGGGCCAGACATGCTTGTGCTATTCTAAAATCGCACCGCAATGTGCATCTCCCTTGCTCCGCCCAAGCCACACCTCCATCATGCCCCCCATGCCACATGGACATTCTCGCACTGGGTAGATCTATAAATCCAGCTTCTAAAATGGGTCCAGGGACCTCTCTGTGATTTGCACACATGAATGCCCGTTTTCAGATGTCCAACTCATGAATAGAGCTTCTAAAATACACCATCCCCCCCCATAAGTATAAAAAATAAAATAAAATCTGTGAAAAGGAAATATTAATACACTATAATTAACCTAACTTGGGAAGTCAAAGTAGAATGGCAGAATAAGAAGAACACAAAGATATGTTGTGTGCTGATAAAATGCTAGAATCCATGAGTCAAGAAATAATTACACGTCCTGGAAGGCCAAGGAAAAATAATAGTAGGTCTTAAGAGCATTTTAAATGTAAATGGTGAAGTTTTAAGATGAATGAATTGTGATAAAGTATTCCAGAAATAAGTGGCCAAAAAATAAAATGCAGAGTGATGCGTAGATTCAAGTCTAGCTTGGCTGGGTTTAGGGAGGATAAGAACGTTCACACCCTGAGATCTGAGTGGATGGAATGGAATGTACGAGATTAGTAAATTGGAAAGATGTTGCGGTTGCCCAAAATAGATTCTTAAAAGTTAATAATAGTATCTTTAATTCTATAAGTAAAATGTAACCAGTGTTCATTCCTTGGTGTGACATGATCATGATAATAGGCAAACAGCATAGGTTGCAAATGTTTCAAGCTAGACTGAGAAATCCTATTATACGGTGCATTTCAATAGTCCAATCTCCTTATAACAAGGGTATGGACCAAAATCCACAAAGCTTTTCTATGAAGAAATGATCTAATGGATCTTATTAGATGCAGTGAGAAGAAACAAGCTTTGGTAACTGAAGCGATTTGATGAGTGACAGTTAGGTGAGTGTCTGTAAGACACCTAAATTGGTTGACGTGATAATGGTTGACGTGACCATCAATTGGTTGACGTGACCATCAATCTCTTTATTAGAAAACACAAAACACATGCACTGCTCACGCAAGTATACAACAATCAAAATGGTGCCAGTAAACCACAAGGCAGTTAAACCCAAAATACACAATTTTGAATATTTTAAATCTTTTCTTCCCATATCCCCCTCCCCCATCCTCCAAAAAGAAGAAAAAGGATGAAAGAAAAGACCTCTGAAACAATCAAAAAGGAGCAACCATATACCATCTAACATTCAGTTCAGGTGTTCTAGAGAGCACCCCGAGTAAGTCAGCCCCACCACCCCCCCCCCCCCCCCATCTGAGTACCCAACTCCACAATCCAACTCTCCGCCAGTGCATCCAAGGACATCGGGTCCTCCATCGCTACTATAGACTTCCTTAACACTGCTATCCTAGTCCAGCCCTCCAGTCCGGTCATCATCCATTTTAGAACTAAAAAGGCTTCTAAGCTGTCAGGAGCAAGCTCTGGATATAGCTTGATACCTGTAAGTACCAAAACTAATTGGCCATCTGCAACCCAAAACGATCCTGTAGAGCAGAGAAAGACAGAGGACTGCCCTCCTCTGTCACCAACTGATCCACTATCTATACCACTCTCCTCCCACCGAACAAACATTTAGCCAGGCAAAAAGTCAGCATTTCCCCGAAGAGGGAGGTGCAGAGTAACCCAAGCAGGCCACTGTAGCTTGCACCACAGAGTATGCCAGCCTTGGCAAACAGAAGGCACCAATATGTTGCATTGTGGGGAGTTACAGTCTCTCAAGGGGGCCATATGTACCACATACCAAAGGGAGAGCAGGGCCATTAGCGACTGCTTCATGTCCATGGGAGTATATTCAGAGGTATCATATAGCCAATCGCGCAAATAGTGTCCAACACAAGCTGAATTGTACCCAAGCATAACCAGTAGGCCCTCCCCCCCCCCCCCCCCCCACTGCCCAGGGTCTCTTCAAGGCCCCAATCTTAATATGGGGTCACCTGTCCCAACAGACAGTCCAGGCGCTTCAGTTCTGTATGTCAAAGAAAAATGGGCAATACCTGGAGCATGTAGAACCATTTGGGAAAAAAGGTCATCATATACAAGCTAATGCGGCCACAAAACGATAATGTCAATCCTTTCAGAGATCCAGCCGCAGCTCCAGGTCCCTAAAAATGTCGGCAACGTTAAGATCATGCAATTGCACCAGAACACTGGGGAGCCGAATCCCCAAATACTTGAAGTCAGTTGCCCACTTCAGCAGGAAAAAAAACCCTTTAAGTCCATTGCACAGCGGGGAGAATGGGAAGAGCCTCAGATTTCTCTAAATTCAATTTAAGACCAGCAAAGCTGCCATAAAGCCAAAACTCCTACAGTAGAATCTTCAGCAACGTCACAGGGTCCCTCAAGCACACTAGCATATTGTCAGCAAAGGCAGAAAGGCAAAAGTCTTTCTTCCCCACTCAGCAAAGGATGCATGCATATCCGCTCCAACAAGGGCTCCAACTGGAGCACAAAAAGGAGAGACAGGGGGCAACCCTGTCTAGTCCCTCTTTCCATCAGAAAGGCAGCCGTCATCACTCCATTGACCAGTAAAGAGCCACAGGGGTGAGCATAAAGGCAGCAAACAATGTTTACAAAATTCCCCACAATACTGAAGTTCTCCAAAACCATATACATGTACTCCCACTATACTCTATCTAATGCTTTTTCAGCATCAAAACTAATAAGTAAAGTCGGAAGCTTCCACTGAATACTCACATATTGAACAGCCAAGATCTTCCGCACATTTCACAAGTCATCCCCCAAAAGAAGAGTCAGCAAGGGCGCAAGCCTCTCTATCATTACCTTAGATAGAATTTTAATATCAACACTGAGTAGCGATATGGGTCTTTGCCCAGTTTCGGCAGAACTATAATGAGAGCTTTATTAGGATTGTACAGAAAACTCTGCCTCTGAACTAGATCAGAAAAATATTCCACTAATGGAATCACTACTTTATCCTGAAGGAACTGGTATACCGCAATAACCTGGAGCCCAACTTTTCTGCAGCTTTCAAATGCAGCCTGCATCTCCTGTGCCGTCAATGAGGCGTTCATTTTCCCCACTTGGTCCACATCCAATGCGGCAACACAACGTCTTGTAAATATGACCATGCCCTCCCCAAGTCAGATGATTCCATCCTATACAATCCTTGATAGAATTCACGAAAAGCCTGTTCCGTCCCCTGTTGGGTATTATGTAAGCACCCTGCTCCATCCCAAATGGCCCAGACAGATTGCTGCCCCTTTCTTGTTTTGATGAGCAAGGAAAGGATTTTCCCTCCCTTATTTCCATGCTGGTAGAGCCAGTACTGACAGTAAAACATTTATTTGTGTGCCCTTTGATGTAAGCTGATGTAAGCTCACCCGACAGTACTCGAGAATATGACCTCATATAATGACCTTGGCTGCCTCCCAAAATAGAGCCAGATTATCTTTGTGCAGCACATTATGCAACTCACTGTCTGCCCATTGGGTATGTAAAAAGGTCAAGAACTCTGTCTTCCAGACATGTAAGGGAAACCTCCACATGTGACCTCAGGAAGCCATCCCCCCAATCCATGTCAACCCATACTAGAGCATGGTCCAAGATTATAATAGGGCTAATATCAATCGCGCGAACCTTGTCCAATAGCTCCGCTACAACAAGAAAACAATCTATCCAGGATTCTGATCCATGCGCCCTGGAAACATTTGTATAGTCCTGTTTCAATGGATGTAGAACTCTCCAAACATCCACTAAATCATAACCATCACAAAGCTCATGGGAGGTCCAGTCCAAGATCTCATCAAGGACACAATTAAAATCCTCTCCAAGGACAAGCTGAGTGAGATCCAGCTCGGAAACACACCTCGTCACCTCGTGATAGAATCAGACATCCTATGTATTCAGCCCATAGAGAGTACCCAGTGAAATCCATTGCCCCTGTAGACTCCCCTGCAGAAACAAAAAACACCCCTGGGGGTCCAAACGAACCGTGCTCACTGTAAAGCCCGCCTGCTTCCCAACCAAGATGGCTACTCCCACCTTCCAGTCCCCCGAGGAGGCCCCATACACTTCACCTATCCACCAGCTCTTTAATGCACAATGTTCAGCTTCGGTCAGATGAGTCTCTTGGAGGAGAGCAATATCCACATGTTTTTCTTCAAACATCTTCAGAAATTTGTGCCGCTTAACTGGATGCTCAATCCCACACACATTACAGGAAATGATCCTAAAGGCCCTACCCAGGATCAAACCCAAACTCAATTTGCACAAAAAAAATATATGCCAGCTGAGTTTGTGGCCACAGAAGCCCTTCCAGCCTAAGGCCCCCAGCCAACTCTCCCTTCATTTCTCCCAGTCTGAACAAACAGCTACATCCCTGACATACACAATCCAGCTTATCCCACCTCCCCCACAAAAGTCACCACTCCCCCAACCAACCACCCCTCCCCTCTCCCCCAACTACTCACTCCCTCCACACTCATCCTACCCCCCTCCCCCACATTACCCGACCACCACTTACCCCTTATGTAGGAGTCCCTCCAGCAGATCCGTGATGCGGAGGACTCCCAGTCTCCTCACCACCAGCCATCTCCCCCAGGCAAACACCCCCTCCCTCAATGGCACCAAGTGACCAAGCTCCACTCCAGCCACGCTGAACCATATCAGGGCTCATACCTCTCGTTGTCGCTCAACCAGCACAATCCTTGAAGTGCCCATTCAGAGCATCCCCAACCATTCCACCCATGTTCCAACCTAAGATTCACCCCTTGCAATCCAATAGCAGCATCGCTCAAATCTCCCAGACACCCCCACTTTCTCCCCTGCCCAACATCCCAGCCAACATCCAGACCCAGAAGCAAGCACTCACCCCACTATTCGCATCCATCCAACACCTCAGTCATCTGCGTCCCCCCCCCACTTGTACACACATCACTAGCAATTCCAGAGCTTCCTCCCATCCCCCCCCCACACGTCCAGACATGCATGCCTCCACAGACCAGCAGCAAATCCACAAGCATTTTGCCTCCCCACAGTTACTCACCTGAGATGGCAACAGTGACAGGAGGAACTCTGCCATGCCACCCAGGCATGGCAGATAGTCAGGAAACACCAGTAGATAAGAGCACGGGGAGGCAGACCCTTACAGACCCAAGAAAAAAAAAGGGGGACCCTGCAAAAATAGACCACCGTCAGCACCCATCCACGTGGACACCCAACCCCTCCCCTATCCACAGATATCAATATGCAAGTGAAGAGATAAGAGAGGAAAGGAAAGAAAAGGGGAAGGGGACGGGGGACACAGAGAGAATGGAGAAACTCAGAAGGGGGCACAAATGTCCCATATAACAGGCAGCACAACTATCACAAATCTTACTGCCCTCATGCAATTTGGATTGTCTCCAGGCCAACGCCGCCATCCAAATTGTCCTCCAGCATGTCAGTGAACTGGCAAAAAAAGGAGGTTCTTCCCACCCCCTAGTCCCCAATGTCAAAGTTCCTGCACAGCAGTCCACTCAGAAGGCCGCTCCAGAGCCAAACTAGCCAAAGCGATGTTCCCACCAACAGCGCTCACATGGGCTTACACCAGCCCCGAACAGGCTGCAGCTGTTAGTCCAAGTATACAAAGCATTCAGCCTGCTCCAACTTTACCATTTTTTGGATATAAGAGGTGTTTATCTCCTTGCCCTGCTTCCACCGTCCTCCTGTTTGGCTGAGGGCTTTTTTGCCTCCTTTGGATGCATCCATTGTAGCAAGCAGCCAGTCACCCTCTCGTAGCTGCGAACAAAGGTGATGTATCTCCACTCATAACGGTTTGGTGCAGAATGCTTGTGTCTCCTCCGGGCTGCTGAAGAGGCGCTGTTGACCGTTGTATATCAGATGACGCAAGGAAAAGCGAATGCCCTTCTGAAACAAGAACCCGCAGATGCCTGAGAAAAACCTGTGCAGTTATCTTAGAAGATCATAATCTTCTTCCCCTCGTGCTCAACTGTCCATTGGTTCCTTACAGCATGCAGAATCTGCTCCTTCTATTGATAGCTTAGAAAGCACCACACGCAGGCAAGGATTGCCATCCCGGCAGGAACCCAGGCAATGGACATGCTTGATTTCCCACCAAGTCCGCCAAGTGTAGGCCCAGTGGCATCCATGTCTTGAGGAAGTCTCGCAATTTGGCATCCAGGCTGAATTCAGGCACACCAATCAATTGCAGATTCTTCTGACAGCGATGGTTTTCTAGGTCCTCAATATTTGATTCTTGCTGCAGCTGCCAATCTGTTTCACGGTTGCCATCTTCGAGAGCAGACACCCTCTGCTCCATGTGCTGCATCCTTCCTGTAAAGTCCGCCACCAACAGTACAAGCTGTTCAATCTGCATTGCAAACCTTGAAAGCAATCGCTCAGCGCTCGCACCACCGCATCTGAGACATCCTCGACCAACCCAGTGCTAACCAACCCTGGGCTGATTAAGGCTGAGGCTTGGCTGCCATTCATGATGTGACCTCCCGCTCTGCTGATCCAGCAAGGCAGCCACAAAAACAAGGGAGTCTGTGAGTCCAGGGTGGAAAAGTGCTCAATACAAGCAGTTTTCATGGGGGGTCAGAGACAGGGAGCCCGGAGCTGATCAGCATATGTCTGATCTAGCTCATCACAGCACATGATCCACCAGAAATGTTTTAATAGGTCCTTTTTATTATTTACTTTTTTAAATATGTGCAGATTCTTTCTGATTAATATCATATTCTCAAAGCTTTAGGTATCTGATACAACTTCAATGCTTTTTGTGTTTTGAACTATCAAATACACAGTTCTACTTCAGGGAAAATAACTTTTAGTAAACCTGCTTTTAATCATTCAAATAGGGAGTCATTCCGAGGCATGAATATCGGGCCCATTGGGACGTCCATCTCCGCTATTTGTGCCGTTTCCTGGTCCCGTTTACTTTCCCCGTGTCTTGAATGTGGAAGGTAGATGGGGGAAGGGAAAGGTGCAGATTTGGGGTGGCGTTAGGGCAGGCAGTGGGCAGTTGTCGGCCCCGGACATACAGGATCGATTCTAATGTCGGCCCTGTACGTCCCGGGCTAGCAACTTGCACAGGGAGCTTATTTCACCTCTGAGGTGGAATAAGTTCCCCTAGTCGCCAGGGATTGGTGGGCCCGGGGTGCAGATGGGGCAGGGGGGCCAAAAACATTCCCCGCAGACTGACCCTGGCCTTATGAGGCCAGATCGTGGGTCGAGCTGTGGGGAATCAGCTTCAGGAGCCGGCGGCCAGGGATCGTGGGTCTTCAATGGAGTTACGGTGCCATGGCAACTGGACACCATGGCGCTGCAGCTCCATTGAAGAGCCCTGACTGAGTTAGCCGGGGAAAGCCCATACGTGCAGGCCGGACAGAACTGGGGTCTTGGCCTGTTCGCGATTCTTATCCCGCGGGGCTAGACGTGTCCCACGGGATCAGAATTGTAACTCCCTCTGTGCATCCGGTTCCATCCCGGTTCCGTACAGGATGGAATCAGGGGAGGAGTGGCCTAGTGGTTAGGCCATGGTACCTCAGGGCTGGGGGTTTAAGTCCCACCTGGGGACAGCAATCTCAGGCTGGAGGGACTGGGGTTTCTAGTCCTATAGGCACTCCTTGTGGCCTTGGGCAAGCCAAGTAACCCTCCATTGCTTCAGGTACACATAGATTGTGAGCCCTTTGGGGATGAGAGAATATATCCAGTACCTGTTAGTAGTAATTACATAATTTAAACCGCTTTCATTGAAGGATAAGGCGGTATAGAAAACTGGTTAAATAAAATAAATAATTTTTAGTACTTAGCTTATAATTTTCTGCTTTCAATCCATGGTCCTTTCTGTGTGTGGTATCTTTTTCCTAAGGCTTCCTCTAAAGTTTATAGGCAGGTTGAAATGAACATTGAAGTCCCCTAAAATACAGAGGTGCACATATTGGGTTCCTGCTTCAGTAATTGTGGATTACCGAAATATTACAATGATGTGTGCAAGGAAATAGAATCAGAAACTGTTAGAGGAAGAACAAGATTGGCTTTCCTAAAACTACAAGAGTTAAAAAGAACATTTCATTCTTGAATTGGAATGCTAAAAGATGTTCAACGATCCATGTTCAATGATGCTGAGAAGATCAAGAAATGGGGGAAAGAATATACAGAGTCATTGTACCATAAAGACTAAGTAGACCAAAGATCGTTTCAACCTCTATCTTATGATCAGGAACCATTGGTGATGAAAGAAAAAGTTGAAGCAGCATTGAAAGCCTTATAAAAGAACAAAGCCCCAAGGGATTGATGACATTCCATTGAAGTATTACATCAATTAGATGCAGCTATGCCATACATTAACAAGGCTCTACCAGGAAATTTGGAGGACAACATCATGGCCAACTGACTGGAAAAGATCTGTGTTCATACCAATACTAAAGAAAGGTGATCCAAATGACTCTGGAAATCATTGCACAATTGCTCTGATCCCACACCAGCAAGATTCTACTCAAGATCATTCAGTGGAGACCACAACCATACCTGGAACAAGAACAGCCTGAAATGCAAGCAGGATTCAGGAAAGGGTAAGGAATAAGAGATCATCGCAGATGTGAGATGGATCCTTGAAAAGACAAAGATCCTTGAAAAGAATACCTAAAGTAGATCAATATGAGGGTCATTCTAAAAGGTTTAGTTGTGGGTTGGACATGCAAGTGGACCTCAAAATCATGGACATGTTTCCATAACCATTCCACAGATTCCATTACAAGGACATCCAAGTAGGCACGGGGGTGTGGTAGAGGCATGTCTAGGGAGAGCAATGAACTTACACATCCACATTCAATCCCAGAAGCTGTGGAGCCATCTGCAGGCACATGCATGTTTATCCCTGCTCCAGGCAAGTGTTTGTTTTCACCTTAAAGCGTCCAGAGAAGATGGAGATTTAAGTGACTAGCTTTAGATTACAAAGTCCCACACTGGGATTTGAAGCCTGGACACCCAGCTCTTAAGCCGCTACTCTAATCATTATGCTATTAGATGTTTTGGTTCTGAAATCCTCTTCTGAGATCATCTATATAGACATTTGATACACATGCATATCATGCACTCCACATTTCTGGAATTTGCATGTGCCTGTCTTTCTTTTCAGACGTTCTGACTTAGACGCCCCCATTTGGAATGTGCACCCGCGTGTTTTATTGACTACAGCAATGCTTTTGACTATGTAAACCATGAGAAACTCTGGACCATATTAAGAAGCATAGGTATATCAGAACACTTGATAATTCTCATGAGCAAACTTTATACTAATCAAGAAACAACAGTTAGAACAGAACAAGGGGAAACAGAATGGTTTAAAATCAGCAAAGGTGAACAAGGCTGCATACTTTCCTCCTACCCAGTTTAGTTGATATGCCGAACAAATCAGAGAAGCAGGACTGTAGGAAGGCAATCAAGGTGTGATGATTAATGGGGAATATTACTATGCTTCCACATGTGGCTAGGAATCTGCTTATTCTATAGTTGGGTCTAATTGCAAATCTATGCCCTTACACTATGGGGATGGAAGAAAAGCACATTACTAGTATTAAAAAGAGAGCAAAAACCTACCTTCTGGATTGAAAAACAGGCATCCTAGACATAGAGATATAGGTGATAGACACCAATGTGGAGAGATCTTGCTTTGCTGCCCTAAAGAACAAGCCTAAAGAACACGTAGTGGGGCACTGGATGGATTGGAAACTATGGAGAGTATACCTGGCTTTCAATTTTATTCCTTGAGAAGATTTGGATTTGAATTTTGGGTTTGTTGACTTTTCTAAATCCAAGCTCAAGGAACATTACAATCAGGTACTGCAGATGTGTCTCTGGGACAAAAGGTTAACAATCTCCAGGCCTGATTTACTGTTATTGTGTTAACCCGTGTTGTGGGCTTAGTAACCAGGCCCCATTGTGGGTAATGCAGCCTGTTTAAACTGTGTGTGTTAAAGTCATGTTAACATGTGAAATGGGATTTTAGAAGGGACGACTAGGAAGAATCTGGGACGTCCAGAGCAGACTGATCAAAAATCCGGGGGAATAGCAGCAGTGAAGGAAGACACGTATATGTATGTTCTGAAATCTCTATGTCTCCACTCTAAAATGTATGTCCTTGTAACAGAGTCTGAAGTCGGGCCCCATGCAAATAGCAAAGCGAGGTACATGCATGGGTTTAGACCATTTTACAAATATGGACATCCTCAAATTGCACAGCCTCAGAACCAGGTACTTGGACATGCTGGAAAGGGTATCTCAGAAGGAGGGTGACCCCACTATAAAACTTGCATGTCCTGACCTACCATTTCAGATACTTAAGATGTGTGTTGATAGACCAGTGATATGTTTGGAGTATGTATTTATGCGCAGGTTTCGTAGAGCATGAATACTTGTGGCGATGAAAATGCATGAGCTTTCCTCTGGAAGAGTTATATCCATGAAATGAGCACTTTTTCCACCTTATTCATGATCAGGAACATGGATGTCATACCAACGAGAGCCAAAGGTGCTTGTGGCATTCTGAAAATCGCACTGATGTGCATCTCTTTTGCTCCGCCCAGGCCATGCCTCCACCATACAGTAAAACCCAAAATTGTTACCTTGGAAAGTCTACCCAAACAGTCCCTGCAGTGCACTGGGGATAGAGAGGCAACAAGAAAGAAGAGACGCATTTTCATCTGCTCCCAGTTCTTCTGCAGTGAACTCTGCCCTGCTCCGGGGACTCTTTCCAAAATAGTCACTTTGCACTCTTCAATTTGATCTCCCATCCCTCCAGTACTCTACTAGACTTCAGTCTACCCAAAAACTGCTCCAACACTCATGATCCCTTTCACAACCTCCCAAAAGCATCTGATCCCCTCCTAGCACAATGCCCTCCCCCTCTCCCACATCGCACTCCCCAGTTCCCCCACCCCAGCCTTACTGGGGATCTCTGGCTTCTAGAGGGAGCAGGAGCAATGTGCCAGGTTCTAAAATGACATTAATGACCACTAGAGATATAGTCTCACAATACTGCTGCAGTACCACAAGATCACCACTAAGGGGCCATTGGCGCTATTTTGGAACCTGGTGCAGTAAGAGGAGGAGCGAGTAGGCATTGCGCCTGCTCATACTGGAAACCAGGAACACCCAGTAAGGCCTGTGAAGTGGATCATGCACGGTGGGTTGGTGTTGATGGTTGAGCTAGTTAGGGGGGATGTTCATACTGAGGGAGTGGGGAGATGGATGTGGTGTGGTGAAGTAGAGAAGGCATCAGATGTGGTGGGGATTGGGGGAGAAATCAAGGTCCATGGAGAGACGGGGAGATTGAGGTCTGGAGGTATGATCCGGAGGGAGCATTTTTAAGAAGCTGCTCCCTTGCATATGAGGGAGATATTTTTACATTTTTTCCCCCAAATGCAACATCTTAAAATCACTGCTCCTATTTTACAACAGGCTCTATATGTTAGAACATCTTGTAAAATAATATGAAAATTCTCTGTGTCCTGAACTGAACAGGTGAATTCCATCCTCTACATCCTATCTAACTTTACATGTGTTAAACTTGTTAGCATATGCAACGTGGTAGCATACTTTAGTAAATCTATCCTCTAGTGCATATTCTTTATTTTTTTATTATTGAAATGTTAAACATTTACAGGAAAGAAAAAGCAAAAGAACAAAAGAAAAACAAAATACAAAACCAAGTGTCATCTATCAACAAGACCAATGTAAAGCAACCATTCATACATCGAGCCCACATACATGGGAAGGAGTGAATTATCATAAATCACTACCAAAGATAGAAGCAATTTAGGCAAATAAATGCCATACAATACCAACAGGTACCCACATATACTTTATTCTCCCCAATATCCCCAATTTAAACCAAAATAAAGGCAATTGCAATCATACAGAGTTTTTCTTTGAAGATAACTGCAAGGGATCAAAAAATACATAAGTTTGACCTTGAAAGCTAAGAATACTCTTACAATAATACTTTAAATAAAAAGAGGCCCTCAAAGCCAGTACATCAGACTTATGTCCCAAAAACTTCCTCCTCCTGAGCTGGGTTACTCTAGACACATCTGGAAAAACTTAAACCTTCCCTCCACAAAAAGATAACTAACTCCTTCTAGAAGTAGCATTTAAATATGTTGCTATGATCTAACTCAGAAACCAATGTTATCAATAAAGTATTCCATGTGGTCATATTGCTCTGCAAAGTTTTCAAGAAAGTGGTCAAATCAAATTCAGCTCATTAAATTCCACATCTGTTTGTTCCTCTTGATCCGTACAACCTTACCACGAGGTACAGGGCCGGATTTACCTTGAGTGAGGACCTACGCCAACAAAAATTGTGGGCCCCCAGCAGGGGCGGCCCAAGGGGGGTGCGGGGCCTCATTTGCATAAATATTTGCATAATGTTACCATATACTAACTTTTAGTAAACGTGCCTCTTAATGAGTGTATGGATAAAGAAAGACTAAAAGATTTCTACATTACTATAATCCAGTGCCAACTGCCAGACACATTAGGAACTACTACAAACACTGCCCATTTAGAACCCATAGCAAAACCCGCCGTATCCTAAACAGCACTACCAGGACTCACAAAGCACCATACTCTACCAATCAAATGGCAACACTGCAAATATTAAAACCAATACATTTCAGAGAACAACAATACATGACCTACTGGGGAAAGAGAACAAGTGGCAATGTCAAATAGGAATTATATAAACAGAACACCTCAGCTCAGTTACACATGCAGAACATAGACCATCACCAAACAAGTAATCACAATTTAGAAACAGGAAGACAATAATTAAACTGGGAATCCCAAAAGCCAAACTTGGAATGTACAACACTGTAGAAATAAAACTATACATTAATTTGCTCTTGTACTAAACAAAGCGCAGAGTTAATGATGCACATTTACCAGAGCTGACATATTCCAATTAATAAATTCAAAATAAAGAGATATTTTTCTACCTTTTGTGCATTTTTTCAGCTGCAATTGCTCCAGCCACTTTCTTCTGGTTTCTTCGTGTCTTCTGCTAACTCTCCATCGTCTGCTGTCCATTTGTCCTTTCTTCTCTCTTCTAGTTTTTTTTCCATTCTCTCTCTACATTTGCTGTAACATACTAATCTTTCTCCTTTTGCTCTTTCCTCATTCCTATTTCATCCACTCAAATTTTACCCCTCCATTCTCAATCCCCACTTACTCTCCCAATACCCGGCCAATTGTAGATTTTTTATCCCTCCCACACAAAATATTTTTCCCTTCTCCATTTTACTCTTCCAGCCCCATCCCATTCTAATCCTCCCCCAACATCAGCTCCCTTCTAGTTCCAGCCTCACCCACATCCATTCCCTTCTAGTCCCTGCATCAGCCCATTTCCAGTCCTAGCCACCCATCAGCCCATTTCCAGTCCTAGCAACCCCCCAACCCAATACCAGTCCTAGCACCCCATCAGCCCACAGCCCATTACCAGTCTTAACCCCCCCAAAGCCCATTACCAGTTCTAACCCCCCCCCCCCCAACAGCCCACAGCCCATTACCAGTCCTAACCCCATCAGCCCACCTCCAGCCTTAACCCCCCCAGCCCATTTCCAGTCCTAGCCCCCCATAGCCCATTACCAGACAGCCCCCATCAGCCCATAGCCCATTACCAGTCTTAACCCCCCCAAAGCCCATTACCAGTTCTAACCCCCAACAGCCCACAGCCCATTACCAGTCCTAACCCCATCAGTCCACCTCCAGTCTTAACCCCCCCCAGCCCATTTCCAGTCCTAGCCCCCCCATAGCCCATTACCAGACAGCCCCCATGAGCCCACAGCCCATTACCAGTCTTAACCCCCCCAAGCCCATTACCAGTTCTAACCCCCCCCAACAGCCCACAGCCCATTACCAGTCCTAACCCCATCAGCCCACCTCCAGCCTTAACCACCCCAGCCCATTTCCAGTCCCAGCCCCAGCCCCCCCAATAGCCCATTACCAGTCCTACCTCCCCCCCCCCCGGTAAAATTTAATTTAAAAAAAAAAACTGCTGGCTGCCGCCGCGGGGCCCCCTCTGCTGCTGCGGCAGCATGGACTAACCCGCGGGGCCCCCTCTGCAAGGTGAATCAATCAGTCGGTCCGTCCTTCCCTCCGTGCAGGCTTTGAGAGGCGCGAAGGGAGAGTGTCTCCCTCGCGTCTTTGTTAAGCCCACAGGGGCTGATGGGAAATTTCCCATCAGACCCTGCGGGCTTAACAGAGACGCGAGGGAGACACTCTCCCTTCGCGCCTCTCAAAGCCTGCACGGAGGGAGGGAAGGACGGACGGACCGACCGATTGATTCACCTTGCAGAGGGGGCCCCGCGGGTCAGTCCATGCTGCCGTGGCAGCAGAGGGGGCCCCACGGCTGCAGCCAGCAGTTTTTTTTTTTAAATTTTATTTTTAAAAAAAGCTAATTAGTTCGATTTTTGTGGGCCCTTGCCAGCTGTGGGCCCTACGCCATGGCGTAATGGGCGTATAGGTAAATCCGGCCCTGACGAGGTAAATAGTAGCAGATGATTAGCTGGACCTTCTCAGCTTTACGAAATAACAACCTTTCTTTCAAATATTTTCTAACATAATCTCTGGAGATATAAGATATATACCTGGAAAATTCAATAAACATATTATTTGACCCAGCACAATTTTCCAAGGCTTCTACCTTAGAATGGAGAACAAGATTATCCTTAATAGCTGTAGCACCAGCAGACTGCAAGGTGGAAACATGATTATCACATTCGCTACCACATTTTTCAAAACGTCATCCATCCCTTGCATCTTCTGGGCTAAATCACTAGTAATTGAGTATGGATCCCTTCAACATAGCTTCAGTATGATTAACAATTTTCCAAATATCCATTAAGGTTGTAGTATTCGGAGGGTAGATTCCAGCAAAGCACACCCCAGATGAAAAGAAGAAACAGAACAGGTATATCCATAGACTTCCCTACATTCAAGGGGGCAAACTCTAAACCCATGGCCCCCAACATCCTAATAGCTGTGGAGGTCATGGGAGACCCTTGCCCTCCTAATGATGGTCAAAATCACTGGGGGGGAGGGAGTCATGGGACCCCCAGAGCTCAGAGAAGCTCCCGAGGAAAGAGAGGCATCTATACTAGGGGCATAAGCTGTTAAAGTCACGTGTTTATCCATTATCCCTTACCAGAAAAAGGGGTCTTTGCATTCTTCCCCTTCCTTTTCTTAGCCACCATGAGAAAGTCAGCAGATGGAGCACAAGCCTTAAAGAGAGTCAAACAGTGCAAATGTAGTTCCACCAACCTCCAGTCATGGATGCAGCAGTCTCCCAATATCTTCAAATGTCCACCAATGCCTCCAAGTGGTTCCAAAGGGGTGTGCCCTGCCCCTTTGGGTTGTGACCCCAACAGCCACAGGCAAGGCTTGCTTTTAAGTACTGCCCGGTCCCGCACTGGATATAAGTGAGACTGATGGAGCCATGTGCAGGTAGTCAGTTGAGAAAGGCATGATCTTCCAGCTGCCTCTCCAGCTGTACAGGTACCGGTCCGCCTCCTTTTCTCTTCACCTTGATACCTGGGGGGCTTGCTTTTAAGCACTGCCCAATCCCATGCTGACGATGTCAGAGGAACCAGAGCAGAGTGACGGAACCGCATGCAGGCAGTCAGTCCAGTAAGGCATGAGGCAAAGATGGAGGTCCTCTTCATCAGCAGAGACCAGACATTCACTCCACCGTCATCACTGAAGGTCCATGATGCAGAGTTCCTCAGCAAGCCCACAATACGATACCTTGGTGTCACGCTCGACCAACATCTTAACATGAATGCCCAGATAGGCAACATGGTAAAGGCGATAAACCACAAAATTCAGATGCTGCGCCACATGAGACAGCTGCTAGAGCCGAAAGACTTCCGTATAGTCTATCAAGCACTAGTAATGCCGCACTTTGACTACACTAATTCAATACTACAGGGCCTTCCGAAGAGCTCGTTGAACCCCTTGCAGCTCGCAATGAATGCTGCAGCCAGAATCCTGAATGGAGCTTCTAGGAAGGACCATATCACCCCAGTTCTGAAACATCTACACTGGCTCCAGGTACACTGCAAGATTTCCTTCAAGATCTTAACAATGACATTCAAGGCCATCAACAAGTGCACGTCCACCTCCCTCACAGACCTCATCCAGATCACCCGCCACCAACACTCTGCTGCTCCCGAGAGCAATCACCAAATGCTCCAAGGCTACTAGAAACCGAGCCTTCGCACTCTATGCACCTTCCTGCTGGAACGCCCTGCCACCAGACATCCGGGCCATCAACAACCTCCCCCAGTTTAGAAAGGCATTGAAGCACCATCTGTTTCTTCAGTGCTTTTCCAACTCAGACGACACCCCACAGCCACCCACTCTCCAAGCCAGCCCCCAAGCCAGCACCCCCAGAGTACCCACCTCACACACCTTTCAGATCGCCTAAGTGAGCCCTCCCCTCTGAATCCACCACCCTGTGGATATCTGACCCTAACCGTAGTCAACGATGGACTGTCCACTACCCTGTGACATACAGCTAGAATGTACATAGCTACGTTGTTTGACGTGTAAATAATGCCAAGCTGCATGTAGAACCTTGGCTACCAATTTGTACATAGTTTACCTGTTAGCCCTGTATAAATACCTTGTTTATTGTAAGTCCAGTGTAGACCTTTACTACATTGCACAAATGTGTTGCTTGTGAACCGCACCGATGATGAATAGCGCGGTATAGAAGAAACATAAAATAAAATAAATAAATGATCTTCCGGCTGCCTCCCCAGCCACACAGGTACTGTTCCTCCTCCTTCACTCCTCCCCTAGTGCATATTTTTTAATGTTAGCAATAAAACAGAACAAAAATAAACTAAAGATAAACAAAATGAAATAGTTCCCCTGAAGGCGTCCTCCCCCAGGAGTTGTAAAAAGTGCATTTATAGCATCTCCAGCCTCTGCTGACCTAAAGAACAGAAGCCCAGCCATGTAAGTCTTCTAAAATAACCTCCAAAGTGACATTCTTTCTATGCAAACCCCTATTCTGGGAGCAAACTGCTGTTATAGAATTTGCAATTTAAAATATATAGCCTTTTTATGTCAGCAACGTTTCCTGAAGAAAGAAACAAGAAAGAAAAAGAAAAAACACACAAAGTCAAACGACAAAAATGTAAATCTGAAAAATACCTTGCACCAAGAATAACTCAGCTCTGGATTAAGTGAACATTACTGTTCATCATCGGGAGGAAAACACTTGGATTTCTGTTCCCTGCTGCTATTCATCAGGGGCTATTCTGCTCAAGCACTTAAAGAAACAGATTTTTTTTTTAATACATTCGCTAAACTGTTCTTGTTTAGCCAGATAATGTGTACAGCATTGAACACTGCACTTAGTAGCCATCAAAGGAAGGAAAGAGCATACCTGTAAGCTGAATGCACTATTTTCATGCTGCAAATCAGAACATCTGGAAGACTGCCTGTCTTCTTACGGGGTCTTACAGGGTGAGTCTGAACATAAATAATGGGGCAAAGACCAAGCAGGAGAATTTTTGCGGAACAATGGATTGCACACTGCAGTCTTCATTTAGCTTTGAGTGAGACTGAAAATGATTTGATGTTCCATTTCAGGGATAATTAAGGTGGATGCCTCCTTAGTAACCCCAACAAAAAAGCTTTGCAAACACATTTGAAGACCAATTATGAGTTTTGCATTTGAAAGACTTCCTTCTAAGTGTTATAAAAGAATCGGAAATTACCAGAAATTCATTGCAAATAATATTGGGAGCAATTTTCAGTAACAGGGCAATTAGAAAGGGAGGAGGACAGGAGGAGGAGGAGGGGTCACCAATATGCCATACCTCTGCTTTCTGCTCCTGTTAAGCAGTTGTCATCAAACAGGCACTGAACAAAGTCATTGACGGGGACGCAGCATCCTCCTGGCCACCTCGGTCATCAGAGGGATACACACACACTGGAAACGTGGCAGAAAGATACTGAGCTATTTCACATCGTGTTGGGTGCCATAGGCTTGATTAAAAAGAATTTCCAAGCACAACTTGATAAATTATTCCTACATGTTACATCTTATGAACTCTAGGAGGCAGCAGGGCCAGTGCAAGGATATGAGGCCCCGAGGCGAATGTCATTCCCAGTTACACCCTTGCTCCAGCGTCTGCTGCTATTTCCGCTGCTGCCACCCCTCTCCGGGACAAGCAGCAGGGAAGAGAAGGTAACTCTGGTGCTTCAGTGCCTTTGGGTGAAGCCGGCCCTGGAAGGAGGCTATCTTCAGCCCGATGCAAGTACTATGGTGAACATTAGCAGTAAATCTGAGACAGAGATTGGCTTCACGACTGTCATGGTATATGTGAAACTAACCCATTTGGAGAAACTGCCACCATTGAGGGTGCCATTTTACCCAGCAATAGTACTCAGTGCAAATTCCACAAGAAATTTTGTAGGTTTCCATTAGAAGATTTACTATAAGGTATGTCGTACATGAGAACCTGCAGATCTTGCACCTGACTTCATCTGTATTCTTGAATGAAAACATGCTTGTAGATTTGAAAAATGAAGTCTTTGTATGTATTTTCCTCCCCCTGAAGTATCTTCAGCCTCGGGATTTAGCTGCTCTGAAAAATACAATTTCTACCCTGGGGATCTAGTTGGGTAGTACCTTGGCTATGAATAAATGTAACTAAAAGCATTTAAAGAAACAATGAGCAGGCCACTGAATTCATGAAGGGGATACGTTTATAACAGGCTACCTATGAGGAAAGGCCACAAAGGTGCCTATTTTGAAAAAGCCTATGCCTCCAAGAATACCATCAAGCAGATTGTTTGTTTATTTTTTCCATGTCCTCCTATGTTGCCTGCGAGGGGCTTAAAGCTAAATTTAAAGATTTGGCAAATGCCTCATTACAAGAAGGTGTTTTTCTGTTAGCATTAGAACAGATAAAGGTTAGACCAAGACTAAAAAAAGATTTGTAAAGCTTTAGAAAAAGTAGAAAACTTCTGATCAGTTTCTAATATTCCGTTTTTAGCTAAAGTGATCGAAAGAGCAACGTCCATTCAGATGGCTGAATTTATGCAAAAAAAAATGAATGTCTTAGATCCACTCCAATCAGACTTTCAATGAGGTCATAGTTCAGAAATTATGTTGATCTTGATTTTAGATGCTTTGATTCAATAAATGACTGCTAACCATGATATTCTAATAGTTTATTAAGATTTGTTTGCAGTTTTCAATTGAATCAAAAATGAGCTTTTATTGGGTAATGTCAGACGGCTGCCTGGGTGAGAATCTTCACAGTCTTGACAATGCATATATTTATATGATTTTTGCAAGGTATTGTGGGTAATGTAGTTCATTCACACCAGACACAGCTGCTGACAATAATTTAGTTGTGCACAAGTGTTAAAGCCAATAAGATACTTCTTTATTTATGGGGTTATTTCTCCCAGCACAGATATGCTTGGTAGCACATAAATTAGGTTACTTGCTTGCAGTGTTTAACTTGGTAAAACAAAGTCAAAAATCAAAATCAGGAAAACAACCTTCAAACTTGTCAGGCAATTAGCTAATGTTTTCTTAGCATATCTCTAACAAACGAAAAGCCACAAAGAAAGAAAGAAACTGTTCTTGTAAGGTTAACTTCTGATTACTTTCCACACAGATCCAGAAGTAATTCTCTCCTAGCTCACAAGCAATTAGGTGCAGCTCAATTGCTATCAGTTATCCAGCTGAAACCCTTTAGCAGGCTGGCTTTCTACTGTGAGTCAAATCCTGCTTCAGGAGCTTTTCTTAGTGGAATAAAGAACAAAATTTATATTTCTTTGTGATGGCTGCTGTGCTTTATCACAGAAAGTTACCAACGGAGTTTGGATAGAGAGCAGTCCATATAAACAATATCTTGATCTGCTATTATTTCCCCTTCATCAACAAGCATAGGGTCACTATCATGAATTGGCACAGATGAATCTTTCAATGGAGCACTTTCAGGAGAACACTTATTTCCCTGCTGTCTTTCAAGGTTATAGCTAGGACATAGATCAGTGTTCATACCTGAGCTTCCATTGTTGCTATAGTTCCTCTCTATATAGCCTGGCCAGTATGTAGTCCAGTTCTTATGTCCAGCCTTCCAGTCCTGATCCCTGGACACTGGATCTCTCTTCACATACCTTCTAGCATAGGTCTTAGAGTCCCTTCCACGTGCAGCCGTCTCCCTCACAGGTAGCCTCTGGTGATTCCTTGTTCTGCAGCACCATTCCTCTGGCTTTCCCCAGTCCAATGGTCTATGCTGGCCCTTGGAATACCTCCCAGTATACGTACTGCCTTGGACTCTTCTAGACCTCTCAAAGGCTTTTCTCCTCTTCCTTCCAGAGGGTTTCTTTCCTTCTCTATCCGTCCGGTTTGGCTTCTGCTTCTGCTGATCCTTCAGATGAAACTGATGATCAAACTCAAGCTGATTCTCAGGATACTGAGGACAATTCTCTGAATATCCAAGGTGATCATGAAGCTGGTCATCTGTAGAATAAACTCTACTCTTATTTTGCCTGGATGAGTGCTCCTCCCTAACACAGTGCAGCTGTGCTGAATCAGGCCCTGCCCTTTGAGATGAGTGCTTAGGGATTACCTCATAGCCCTCCTGATTGAACACACGTTTCCCCACTTCAGCTCCTCTAATGGCTGTTGGAAACCTGGTGCATTCTGGGACTGGTAGTCTTTTATGGCAAAATTCTGTTTTCTCATTTCTACCAGCACTGACAGGTTGCTTGTTCAGAGACACTTCACCTTTTCTATAGCCCCTTCCTGAGCTATGATAAGCTTCCTTATCACAGTAAACATCAGTCTTTGCGGATAGGAGGTCTAGTTTTTTAATTAGTTAATAAAATTGTTATCTGATTGACTTTGATTTTCAAAGTGGTATATCACAAGGTTCTATTTTATCTCCCTAGCTGCACTGAAGATGGTTCAGCAATGATTTCATCGACATAAATTGAAGTTTAATATTGCAAAAACAGAATCTTTATTGGTGGAAGATAGAAAAGGTAAAAATAAGAAATCTTGAATTTTGGAGTTGGAAAAATTGTAATAAAGAGTCTGGTTAGAGATTTGCAAGTTTGGTTGGAATTAAATTTGAAATTAAAGGATTGTATTTAAGATCATTCAAACATATTTTGTTTATTTGAGAATCATGCTGCAATTGCTCTTTTATTTAGATCTGGGAGACCTTAAAGCAGTTGCTCAGACAAGGATACCATCCCATCTTGATTACCGCAATGGTGTCCTAGTTGACTTTCAACAGAGACTGATATCACGCCTGCAAATGTTACATAATACAGCAGTAAAGATTATTTAGGGTCTAAAGAGGTATAATGATGCCTTTTTGCTGTTGCAGGAACTTCATTGGTTACCAATCCAGTTTCAAATACAGTTATCTCTAACTTTTACACTTAAGTTAGATCAGGTTCCTTGGTATTTATGAAGAATGATTCATAATTATGTTCCTCCTTGCATTTCACATTCTCAAACTGCTGAATTGTTAAAATGTACAATTTTTAGTAGATATTCACCAAGCACAGTTTAGGACGTGGGCTTTTTCAGTGATTGCTTCAAAGTGGTGGAATAAACTCCCTTTGAAGCTACGATTGGTGAGTTATATATGCATTTTAAGAAGCTCATTTATTTCATATTGCTTTTAAATGTAGTGTGTAACAAATTGCTTTGTGCAATTGATAGTTTTATGAAGGTATCATTTAGATTGTATTGTATTACTTTATTGTATTAATTATAATTTACTATGTAAATTGTTTTAATGGTTGATTGTATTTTGTACAGTGCAATGAGTACTAGATATAATCTGTGATGCAGAAGGATTATTATGAATAAAGAAATCTGTCACCGAAAATGAATAAAGATTTTTGCCATGCATTTGTTTCTTCGGTTATGTAAACCCTGACTAAGATGGCCCTTTCGCCTTTCCTTTTGACTCTTGTTGATGAACAGTAGGAATTTGTAGTACCAGAGAGCAGGAGGAAAGAGGTTTTGCCTATTGTGTGGGAAAAAATCTCTTCAAACCAGGAGTCAGGAGATTCACTTCACCAAAGCTGCTGCATCATCATCTTTTTTGACGGTTCTGAGCCAATCACAGGCATGAGATTGCTTCATTTAGTTTCAATCCTATTCTATAGTTTTGCAGTCCAAACCACATCTGAGCCAAAATGAGAGTGTGGCATAGTAGCTGCAGGGACCTTAAACATCAGCACCAGCTCTTACAGGTTTCCGTTGCACATTTTTGTGGCTGACATTGAATTATATAGACTCACAGGAATGTATAATTGTTAACTTATATTCCATGTACTGTACTTAGTAGGAAGCTCTAGGGTGTCGTATATCCAGCAAAATGTTCCAGTTCAAAACATTTTGCACTCCATTTAGAGAGGTTGCTAGCGAGAAAAGAACAAAACTTCCTTATGGCTTTCCAGTACCATGATGCTGTACAAATTTTGTCCCACTATTTCACATTTTCCCTTTATCTGTTATTATAATTTGTCTTTCCAATATCTGCTTCAGACAAGGTTTGATGAAAATCTAGGAAAATGGTTCACCATTGACCAAACCATCGGAAACATCAATTAGCCTGAATATATGACACTTGCCCGATAATTTGTTTTGTCTGTTCTCTGATACAGGGCCTATTTATTCAAGAACAGTAAGCAAATACTACACAAACAGCGTCATTGCCTAAGAGCATGTGTGTCATTTCCATTATGGCGCATTATTTACCACAGGGTCCACTGCATAATAAATGTTATTTGCCAAGCAATTCATCTTAACAGCATCAATGCACCCTGTTAGGAAATGACCCTGAAAATCATGAAATACTTATTATTAGCACTTTACCTGCTGATTTTGTATGAGAAAAAATCCAGGTTATCAATACCCCTGTTTAATGTACATTACTAAGTTTAAGTTACAATGTAAACCACTTTGATTGAAATGATAAAGCGATATATAAAACCTGTTAAATAAATAAATAAAATAATTACCTTACTGGAGCAAAAATCAGGCCTTACTTGAGAAAAATAGCAATGAACTGCATCATATACATTGGGCAATACCTTTCTCGTTTCCTGTATAATAACCAGATACTCTGCACACAACAGCTGTTCCACTCCCCTCATCCTTCTCCCAAAACAAGGACAGTGAGGATAAATATGTATGTTGGAAGGAATTCCAGAAGCCCCCATATCTCTGCAGACTTTCCCTGCCTTGTTTGACTAGCAAATTACAAATTACAGCAAAGCCTTTGATACTGTTCCTCATAGGAAGCTTATCAATAAACTGAGCAGCCTGGGGATGGGTCCCAAGGTAGTGAACTGCATCAGAAATTGGTTGACTGACAGACGAGAGAAGGTGATGGTAAATGGAACTCACTCGGAAGAAAGGAGAATAGTGGTGTGCCCCGAGGGATCAGTTCTGAGACCAGTACTGTTCAATGTATTTGTGAGTGATATTGCTGAAGGATTCAAGGGAAAAGTCTGCCTTTTTTCAAATGACACAAAAATTTGCAAGAGTGGACTCCTCTGAGGAAAGATCTACAAAAGCTGGAAGAATGGTCTAACGCTTGACAGTTAAGATTTAATGGGAAGAAGTGCCAAGTTGTGCACTTGGGATGCAGAGATCCAAGGGAATTGTATGCAATAAGGGACGAGAGGTTGGTGTGCACGGAACAGGAGAAGGACCTCAGAGTGACTGTTTCTGAGGATCTCAAGATGGCGAAACAATGTGACAAGGCAGTAGCCAAAGCCAGAAGGATGCTGGGTTGCATATAGAGAGGAATAACCAGCAGAAAGGAGGAGGTATTAATGCCCCTGTACAAGTCACTGGTGAGGCCTCATTTGGAGTACTGTGTCCAGTTTTGGAGACTCTGAGGCATATTTCACAATGGGACGTCCAAGTGCAATCTGGGACGTCAAAGGCAGAACATCTGTTAAAAAGAAAAAAAAAAAAAAGCAGGCATGTGCAACTCCCCAGGATAGCATTTCAGAACCAAGACGTCCAATAGCAAAACGGTTGGCATACCAGCTGAAGAGCAGAGTGGTCAGGATTCATACCCCACTGTGGGCCTTTGTGATTTAAGGCTAGTCACAATTCTCCATCTTCTCTACACTCTCTGGATCTTTTAAGATGAAAACAAGCACTTTCCTGTTGCCTGGAGCAGGTATAAACATTGACATGCCTGCAAACATCCCCGACATTTCTGAGATCGAACAAGGACATGTAAGTACATTGCTACGCCTCTGCCACACACCCATGCCTACTTGGATGTCTGCGAACTTCATTTGTGGAATGGCTATGGAGATGTTTCTATGATTTGACGTGCACGTCTTCAGACATTCAAATCACAACTAAACCTTTTAAAATGACCATCCATATCTCACACAGGATATAAAAAGACTTAAAACGGTTCAGAGTAAGGCAACCAAAATGATTTGGAGCCTGCACCAGAAGACATATGAGAAAAGACTTGAAGACCTAAATATAATTATGCTAGAGGAGAGGAGGGACAGGGGAGATATGATACAGACCTTTAAATACTTAGAGTATTAATGAACAAACAAACCCTTTTTGGGGAAGCTGTAAAACTAGAGGGCATACAATGGAGGAGTGGTCTAGTAGTTAGGTCATGGTACTTTAGGCCAGAGGGCTGGGGGTTGTCAGACGGCTGCCTGGGTGAGAATCTTCACAGTCTTGGCAAGTGCATATATCTATATGATTTGCAAGGGATTGTGGGCAATGCAGTTCATTCACACCAGACACAGCTGCTCACAATAATTAGTTGTGCTTTTGGGTAAAGCCAATAAGATATTTATTTATGGGGTTATTTCTCCCAACACAGATATGCTTGGTAGCACATAAATCAGGTTACTTGCTTTCAGTGTTAAACTTGGAAAAACAAAATCAGGAAAACAACATTTTAACTTATCAGGCAATCAAAGCAAAAGAAATAAGACCTGGTTGGCAACAAACTGATCTTTTCTGTAGGCTTTAGCTAATATTCTCTTAGCAATGTATCAAAACAACAAACCAAAAGCCACAAAGAAAGGAAAAACTGTTCTTTTCAGGTTAACTTCTTATATCTTCCCACATAGATTCAGAAGTGATTCTCTCAGAGCACACAAGCAATTAGGTAAGGCTCAATTGCTAGCAGTTATCCTGCTGAAACCCCTTAGCTGGCTTGCTTTCTACTGCGTGGCTAAAAATCTTACTCAGGAGCTTTTCTGAGTAGATTAAAGAACAAGTTTGTATTTCTTTCTGATGGTTGCTGTACTTTGTAACAGAAAATCACCAAAGGAGTTTAGACAGAGAGCAGTCCGTGTAAACAGATTCTTCATCTGCTATCACCCCCTCTTCTTCAACAAGCATGGGTTCAATATCATGGATTGGCACAGATGAATCTCCCAATGGAACACTTTCAGGAGAATACTTGTTTCCCTGCTGTCTTTCAAGGTTATAGCTAGGGCATAGATCAGTGTTCATACCTGAGCTTCCATTGCTGTTAGAGTTTCTCTCTATATAGCCTGGCCAGTATGTAGTCCAGTTCTTATGTCCAGCCTTCCAATCCAGATCCCTGGACACTGGATCTCTCTTCACATACCTTCTGGCACGGGTCTTAGGGTCCCTTCCACGTGCAGCCGTCTCCCTCACAGGTACCGTCTGGAGATTCCTAGCTCTGCAGCACCATTCCTCTGGCTTTCCCCAGTCCAATGGTGTATGCTGGCCCTTGGAATGCCTTCCAGTATATGTACTGCTATGAACTCCTTTAGACCTCCCAAAGGCTTTTCTCTTCCTTCTTCCAAAGGGTTTCTTGCCCTCTCTGTCCGTCCGGTTTGGCTTCTGCTTCTGATGATCCTTCAGATGAAACTGAGGATGAGGATCAAGATGAGGATAATTCTCTGTAGAATAAACTCTACCTTTATTCTGCTTAGATGAGTGCTCCTCCCTAACATAGCGCAGCTGTGCTGAATCAGGCCCTGCCCTTTGAGATGAGTGCTTAGGGATTACCTCATAGCCCTCCTGATTGAACACACGTTTCCCCACTTCAGCTCCTCTAATGGCTGCTGGAAACCTGGTGCATTCTGGTGCATTCTGGTAGTCTTTTATGGGAAAATTCTGTTTTCTTATTTCTACCAGAACTGACAGGTTGCTTGTTCAGAGTCACTTCACTTTTTCTATAGCTCCTTCCTGAGCTATGATAAGCTTCCTTATCACAGGGTTCAAGTCCCACCTGGAGACAGCAATCTCAGGCCAGCGGGACTGGGGTATCTAGTCCTATAGGCACTCCTTGTGGCCTTGGGAAAGCCACTTAACCCTCAGTTGCCTCAGTAAAAAAATGCTTTGATTGAAGGATAAGGCAGTATAGAAAACTGGTTAAATAAATAAATAAATAAAATGAAGCTGCAAGGAGGTAAACTTAAAAGCAAGGTCAGGAAATACTTTTCCACTGAAAAGGTGGTGGATGCTTGGAATGCCCTCCAGATGGAGGTGATGGGAGCAAATACAGTGACAGAATTCAAAATGGCATTAGACACACAGTGGATCCTTTATAGCAAGAGGATAAAGTCAAAACAAACAATTATTTCTTATATCTCAACAAATATAGAGGGGTGAGCTGCATGGAGCAGTGGTACAACCCTAAACAATGGCATAGAAGGGGGTGACCTGCACGGAGTGGCAGGTACACTTACTCTAGCCACCTTACTGGGCAGATTAGATAGACCATACCAAAGAAGTACAAGTTGAAATTGACAGAACATGCAGATAGTATATCCTGAGAGTCATGGGTGACTGGAATGCAAACGCTGGCAACAAAGGTGGAAAAGTAGTCGGAAATGAAGCTAGAGAAAGACTGATAGAATTCTGCAAGACCAATGATCTATTTCATCACAAAAAAATTCTTCCAGCAATACAAGCGCAGACTGTACATGTTGACTCCACCCAATGGATTGTACAAAAATCAAATTGATTACATCTGTGGTAGACAACAATTGAAAAGCTTGATAACATCAACAAAGATGAAACCTGGAGCTGAGTGTGGTACAGATCACCAACTGCTAGTATGCAAACTCAAGCTATAGTTGAAAAAGAGCAAGCTATTCATGGAAGTAGCAAAATATGATCTTGAGAATATACCACTGGAATGTAAAGACTGCCTGCAAAATTTATTTGCTGCTTTAGATACAAATGACAGAGTTCCAGAAGAGTTATGGGATGACATCAAGAAGGTTGTGTTGGAAAAAAGCAAGAAGTCTCTTCAAAACGTGAAAAAGCAAAACGGCCAAAATGGATGATTGAAGAAACTCTGAAAATTGCCCAGAAACACAGAGAAGCTAAAGCCAAAGGAGAAAGAGAGGCAATCACAGAACTCAAAGATTTCTAACATGCAGCAAGACAAGACAAGAAGTACTACAATGATGCATACAAGGAAACTGAATCAAAAATTAGAGGAAGAACAAGATTGACTTTCCTAAATCTATGAGAGTTAAATAAAAAATTACAGCCACGAATTGGATTTCTACAAGATGCTGAAGGATTCATACTAAATGATGCTGAGAAGATCAAGAAAAGGTGGAAAGAATATACAGTCATTATGTGGTAGGCGATGGCCTATATAGATGTGAAAGGCCTGTAAGATAGGCCTGGATTCTAACCCCCACCTTCCTGTTGTTAAAGAATTAAAAGTAAGAAAAATCAGTTTATGACAAAGCTTGCGCAATACTTCCATACTAAATGAATACTGTTGCATTCCTCGAGCTAGATATGACCTTGCAGTAGAAGTGTAGTCATAAAATAGAACTGTGCCTTTGTTAGACTAGTCTGAGAAGGGTGAACAGGGAGCAATAGCCCAGTGAGGGTCCCCGATTGGAAAGGTGCAGGGGGCGTTGGGACCAATAGAAAGTCTGCCTGTATCAAACTGTGAAGCTTGTATATAAGGAAGTTGTTCCTGTTCGCCATTGCTCAGTCCTTTGATGCTTGGGCCATGTGCACATTAAACTTGGCTTGGATCCTTCTGGCCTAGCGAAGAACATAGCCCCTGTTATCATCACCCTCAAGCCAGGAGCGGAACCAGTGCATGTAAAGCAGTATCCTCTTCCCCGACCAGCCATTGAAGGTATCCATTGCCATTTAATGAAACTGCTGAAGTATGGACTTCTCAAGGAGTGCCAGTCACCTTGGAACACCCTCCTTCTCCCAGTTAAGAAACCTGGGACAGGGGATTACCGCCCAGTACCAGAGGTTACTCATTTCACTGTCCTGAACCTGAAAGAGGCCTTCTTCTGTATACACCTGGCCCCTACCAGTCAACTTGTGTTTGCTTTTGAATGGCAAGACCCCACAACAGGAAGGCGGGGCCAACACACCTGGACTTGATTACCCCAAGAACTCAAGGATTCACCCACTCTTTTCAGTGCTGCTTTAAATCAGGATCTTTCAAGCTACTATGTGAACCCAGGACACAGGGTTCTTCTTCAGTATGTGAATGACCACCAACTCCAAACAGTGAACGTCTACAAGCCACCAGTGAACTCTTGCACCTATCAATGAGGCTGGATACAAAGTCTCAAGAGCCAAAGCGCGATTATGTCAAACAAGTTAAATATCTGGGATTCCAGTTGTCCAGCGGAATTCGACACCTGGGACCAGAACACAAAGAAGCTGTATGCAGTATTCCCACTCCAGCCACCAGGAGGCAAGTGAGAGCCTTCTTGGGTGCCGCAGGGTACTGTCGTATATGGATCCCCCATTTTGCGCTGCTAGCAAAACCCTTGTATCAAGCTATCAAAGGAATGGAAAAGTCTCCATTGGAATGGGGACTTGAATGGGATGCAGCTTTTCGATCTTTGAAAAACCGCTCTGATGTGATGTTAGCACCAGCTCTGGGTCTACCAGATGTCCAGAATACCTTTCAGTCCAGGAGTCACAAGGAACTGTTCTAGGAGTGTTGACTCAATCGCTTGGATCTGGGCAACGGCCAGTAGCCTATCTGTCAAAACAATTGGATGTAGTTGCAAAAGGCTGGCCCTCTTGTTTGAGAGCTGTTGCAGCTACAGCCTTCCTAGTGAGCAAAGCTGACAAGCTCACCCCGGGACAAAATCTTCAAGTTACTGTACTGCACTTTGTTCTGACCCTCATGGAACACAAAGGAAGTTTTTGGCTCACGCATTCACGGATGTTGTAGTATCCAAATATGTTGTACAATTGATGGTCAATCAAGCTCTGAATCCTGCTGCGTTGTTACCAGTTGGGTTTTACCCCCCCCCCCCCCCCCCCTGATCATGACTGTCTAGAAACTATGGACACTGTATTCTCAAGTCGCCTGGATTTGACTGCTGTTCCTTTGGAGAACCCTGAACGGACTTTCTTTGTAGATGGAAGCAGCCCTATCATCATTAATGGACATTGTTGTGCCGGATATGCAATGGTGACCCTTGATCTGGTAGTTGAGTCCACAGCTCTGGCCCTCAGTTATCTAACCTTTGCCAAGAAGTTCACCTGAAGTAGCTCCAGTTCTGAGTTCTTCCTATAGCCCTTCTCAGGATATGTTTAGCCCCTACTAAGTCTTTAGGAGTTTCCCCTTTTGAGATTCTGTATAGGCGACCCCCGCCTATGGTACAAGGAACAAAAGGAGATATGAAACAGATTGGATCTGAAATTACTAGGCAAGAACTATTGCTTTTAAGTTCTGTTTTGCAGAGTCTTCAGCTGCCCATCAACCTCTACATCCTCTCAAGCCTGGGGTCTCGGTGTGGATCACAGAGCGGAGAAGGGCACCGCATTGAAAGGGACCTTAATAACCCCAACAGAAGTTAAAGTTGCAGAGCTTGAACCTTGGATCCATCACAGTCGAGTAAAGCCAGCAGCCGCTCCTGCACTTGGTCATTGAACTTCCATAAATGCGTAAATGACCCTGAAACTCCATTGCGGTTCACTTTGCGACGACAACCACTACTGTAAGAGACTAAGAATCTACAACCCTTACTCTCCCCCCTTGTGCAGCCTGCATCACTACTACCCAGACTGGAATAAAGATACTCGTCTAAGCCAGAGGTTTTATAATGCCACCACTAGAAAGACGTCCTGGTGGTCAGGTGTAAATGCTCCTGAACATTGTTTAGCACTGGATTATTTGTTAGCAGCTGAAGGTGGTGTATATGGAAAATTGAATTTAACTAACCGTTGTTTGCAGATTGATAATGAAAGCCAAGTTGTCAAAAACATAGCCGAACAGATGCAGAAGCAAGAAATGGCGTGGACTGGAGCTTGATGGATGGTTTGGTTCCATGTTTTCAGGACTGGGTGACCTGAAAACTCATGTGTTAGTTGTATTATTAATATTGGCTGTGTGCTTGTTTCTCCTATGTCTCCTACCCTTTGCTTGCGCACTATAACCTCAGTTATTGATAGCACTGTGAAGCGGCAGACAGCAACTAAAGTGTTGGCTATGTGACAATATTACCCTATATACCCCAAGATGATGCTGTTACACAAGTATAATATGTGATTTAATTCCCACCCTTTCTAACTTGCGGGTGAGAATAATCAAAGGGGGAAATGTGGTAGGCGATGGCCTATATAGATGTGAAAGGCCTGTAAGATAGGCCTGGATTCTAACCCCCACCTTCCTGTTGTTAGAGTAAAGAATTAAAAGTAAGAAAAATCAGTTTATGACAAAGCTTGCGCAATACTTCCATACTAAATGGATACTGTTGCATTCCTCGAGCTAGATATGACCTTGCAGTAGAAGTGTAGTCATAACATAGAACTGAGACTAGTCTGAGAAGGGTGAACAGGGAGCAATAGCCCAGTGAGGGTCCCAGATTGGATAGGTGCAGGGGGCATTGGGACCAATAGAAAGTCTGCCTGTATCAAACTGTGAAGCTTGTATATAAGGAAGTTGTTCCTGTTCGCCATTGCTCAGTCCTTTGATGCTTGGGCCATGTGCACATTAAACTTGGCTTGGATCCTTGAACTGACTCCAGGTATTATTTATTGCATGCTATCAGTGCTGCCACAATTATACCATAAAAATTAAGTGGACCAATAGCCGTTTCAACCTGTAACATGATCAGGAACCACTGGTGATGAAAGATGTCAAAGCAGCATTGAAAGCCTTATCAAATAATAAAGCACCGGACATTGATGGCATTCCCATTAAGGTATTACAGCAATTGGATGAAGCTGTTACCATGCTTACAAGACTCTGCCAGGAAATTTGGAAGACAAATTCATGGCCAACTGACTGGAAAAGATCTGTGTTTATACCAATAATGAAGAAAGGTGATCCAACTGACTGTGGAAATTATCACACAATTGTTCTGATCCCACATGCCAGCAAGATTCTACTCCAGATCATTCAGCAGAGACTACAACCATTCTTGGAACGAGAACTGCCTGAAGTGCAAGAAGGGTTCAGGAAAGGGCAAGGAATGAGAGACATCATCGCAGATGCGAGATGGATCCTTGA
Source organism: Ichthyophis bannanicus (assembly GCA_033557465.1). Classification (NCBI taxonomy): domain Eukaryota; kingdom Metazoa; phylum Chordata; class Amphibia; order Gymnophiona; family Ichthyophiidae; genus Ichthyophis; species Ichthyophis bannanicus. Next base: position 233,477,738 of record CM066043.1, on the reverse strand, counting down.
AAAGACAAAAGGATACCAAAGGATATCCCTATGTGTTATATTGACTAAAGCAAGGCTTTTGACTGTGTAAACCATGAGAAACTCTGGGCCACATTAAGAAGTATGCGTATACAAGAACACCTGATAGTTCTCTTGCACAACCTTCACATTGATCAAGAAGCAACAGTTCTAACGGAACTAGGAGAAACAGAATGGTTTAAAATCAGCAAAGGTGCATGACAAGGCTACATTCTTTCTCCCTACCTCTTTAATTTATATGCAGAACAAATCATCAGAGGAGCAGGACTGTATGAAGACAACATAGTAACTTAGAGGCACATTCCATTGTGAGCATCCCAGCCTCTGTGCGTCCGGTCGGAACCAGACGCACAGAGGTAGACGAGATTCTGATCCCATGGGGCACGTCTAGCCCCCTCAGGAGAATCATGTCTGGGCCTGTATGTGCAGGCCAGGACCCGATTCCCATTGGCCTGCACATACAGGCCCCTGCCTGGCTAACTCAGTCAGGCATCTGAATGGAGCCGTGGTGTCATGGCACCACAGCTCCATTCAGGAGCTGCGATCCCCGGCCGCTGACCACTTTCTTTTTTCCCTGCAGCCCGAGCCCCGATCTTGCCTCCCATGGCCAGGGTCATGCTGCGGGGAATCTCCTGCACCCCTCACTTTTTCGTTGCTGGCTGGGTCTCCCATCCTCCTATAGAGGGACTTATTCCATCTCCGGGTGGAATAAGTCACCCATCCAGTCTGCCAGTCCTGGACATACAGGATAGACTTCAGAATTAGCCTTGTACATCCGGGGCCGCAGACCGCCCACTGCCTGCCCTAATTCCCCCTCCACACTGCCCCCTCCCACCACTTCTAAGCCTTCCCATACAAACTCCTTGTTCATAAGGGGAGGCTTAGTCGGGGATGGCAAGGGGGGCAAATAGACCCCATAGTAACATAGTATCTGATGGCAAATAAAGACTAGCATGGTCCTTCTAAATCTGCCCAGCAAGGTGGCAAGAGTAGGTGCACCTGCCGCTAAGTGCAGGTCACCCCTCCCCATGCCTTTGTTTAGGGGTGTACAGAGGTGTGAAGATTGGTGGAAGACTCATCAACAACCTTCACTATGCTGATGATACCACATTACTGGCTGAAAGTGAAGACGATCTCAAACATTTGCTTCTCAAGATCAAGGAACAGTCTTAAAATGGGCCTGCACCTTAACATTAAGACGACAAAGATCCCGACAACTGGGAAAATCAATAAGTTCATCACTGATGGAGAAGAAATTGAAATAGTTGACAACTTTAACCTACTTGGATCAACAATCAATAAAGAAAGGACAAGCAGTCAGGAAATCAGATGACACATTTGCTCTTGGCAGAATGGCTATGGAGGACCTAGGCAAGATTCTCAAGAGCAGAGATGTCTCTCTCAATACAAAGATTCTACTTGTCAAAGCCATGGTATTTTCAATAACATCATATGCATGCAAAAGTTGGACAGTGAAAGAAGAAAATTGATACCTTTGAATTATGGTGCTGGCGACAAATACTGTGTATATCATGGCCTGCCTGAAGAATAACCAATCAGTGCTAGAGGAGATCAAACCTAAACTTTCCTTAGAAGTTCAGATGACAAGACTTTGACTTTCATACTTTGGACACATCATGCGAAGAGAGAGAGATCATTAGAGAAAGACATAATGCTTGGCAAGGTAGAAGGTCAATGCAAAAGAGGAAGGTCGGCAATCAGATGGATAGATACAACAGCAGCAGCTATGGGTACCACTCTATCAACAATGAGTCCCATTCTCCCATCCTCTTGCATCAGCCCATTTCCAGTCCCAGCCCCCCCCCCCATCAGCCCTTTCCAGTCCTATCCCAGCCCCCCCCATCAGCCCATTTCCAGTCCTATCCTAGCACCCCCCATCAGCCCCTTTCCAGTCCTAGCTCCCCCCCCCCCACCTCCCTGAAGAGCCCCACACCTGTCTGACTGGCTTCAGAGAGACCTGGTGAGGCCCGAGGCCTCAGCTCACCTCTGTACAGCCATAGGCGTGAAGAGCGGAATTTTCCTTCACTGAGTCCGGTGGCTGTGTTCTCGTGGAGCCCGCTGAGTGCCAGTAAACAGGAAATGCCCTTTAACCTCTGGCATGCCAGCTGGCTCCACAAGAACACAGCTGCCGGACTTAGTGAAGGAAAACTACACTGTTCAGTCCGGCGGCTGTACAGAGGTGAGCCGCAACCCTGGCCCTCCCCGGCTCCCTCTGAAGCCGGCCCTGCAAAGGATTGAGGATCGGGACTCGGGAGCCAAACACCATGTGTGGCATGTTAGTGTGGGGCCTCTTGAAGCTTGGGCCCTCTACAAACAACATTCCCACACAATGGACGGGCCGGCCCCCTCCCCATGACTTTGTTTAGGCACACCAGCTGCAATTGCTGCAGTTAGGACAGGTACACTTACTGCCTCCTCAGTGGTTGGTGGTAAATGAACCCAGGACTGTAAAAAGCTAGAATGCACCCTGTGTGACTTGTGAACTTGGCATCCCCTGCCTCCCCAGCCACAGACAGGAACTCACTCTTATTGGGCTTCCTGAATGCCTAGGGATGATATCACCATCCCTTCTGTACTTGCACCCTGTGTGGCCGCACCATATGCACAGCCCTTGGTACGGCCCTGAGTGCCCCCATGTTAGAAGTTCTGCCTGGTTAGTGCAGCGAGGTGCATCTTCCCACAGTAACTGCATGAGGGACATGTCAGGCATGCCTCCAACAGAGTGGGTCCATGCCACTTCCTGCACTAATCTGGGAGCTTACCATGCACATTTTAGTAAACATGCCCCATAGTTATATACATACCCCCAAGAACACCTCCAGCTCTATTTATGCAGCTAGATTTTATGAACATATCAAGTTATGTGCATATAACTGAGTGGGAAATTCAAACCTCAGGGTTTGTGTGGCTGACTCAAAATGTTAACTACACAATCCTTTAAATATCAACCCCATTAGAGTTTTTATCTTTATTTCTGAGCACTGTCTATAGGTGACGGTGAGCAATTTTCCCAAGCTTAAAGGCCCAATTCTTAACATTTAGCTGTCTTGAAAAAAGACCCACAGCGCTTTTTGCAGAAGATTTTTGTCTGGTCCTATTTATTCCCCCATTGTGAAGTTTTAGAAAGTTAAATCCTTAGATTAAAAATATTATTTCAAAGAACGTGAAGACAAGCAAGCCTGTGGAATTAAATATTCCAGCAGTCCTGACTGCATCCTACTAGTTCAGTTTGTTTACTGTGCACCCCAGGTTTAGTGGTAGCGCCACCTAGCTGCTAGGGGCTAGAGGTTTTTCTGTTCAAAACAGAATCAGAACGCTGAAAACCCCAATCCACACTGTAAACTCTGTTGCACGTTTCAGTTAATATATTTCATTCAGTCTGTCTCAGACTACGGTCTTGATTTCTGAAAGACACAGCCACAGTGTAGCCGCCGAGATTTTATGCGCTGTGTCTTTTTTCATGTACTTGGCCCAAAATGTAATTCTTTCGCTTAGACTCGCATGGACCATTGATATGCTTGGGCAGTATGGGGTTAAGGAAGAAATAATGAACATGATTGTTATCCATTGCTCCTGAATAAACATTGATTCAAGAGCAGATCAGAGTTCACACCAAGCAGAGGAAATGCCCGATGAGAAGAGGCTCTGAGCCCCATTCCACATGGACACCAAATGTTTTTCCAAATACTCACTCTGCCTCCCACCACAGCATGGAGTCAAGCTAGAACAGATTATTCTTGCCCTTTAATACTTCCCTCTCTTCAGCTGTTCCCACCTCAGTCTCCCATTTGGCTTATCAAATTATTTGTTGGTTTGGTGGCTTTACCTATAGTTAATGGTCAGGATAGGTATCTGGGGTTTGCTACAGCCAGTGGTCACCCCTGAGCAACTACTACTACTACTATTAAACATTTACAAAGCGCTACAAGGCATAAAAAGCGCTGTAGGACCCGACGGTTGCATTTTGCGACTTTCTTAGTTATACAACAATGGTTCTCAGGCACCATGTTGAGACACACTGGTATGTCACCAAGAGCTGGGAGGTAAGTCACCAAAGATTTGGCATACACAGAAGCCCATGCTTTTCAGGGCCATGCAGACAAAAAAAGTTTTGTTTAGTTTAGTTTCCCTTGTCATTTACAGAGTTTTCTGTTTTTGTTTTTCATTTTTGTTTCGAGGCAATGTTGTCAAAAGTACGCACTATTGTGCAACAATGTGTCCTATTGCTCAATAGGGTTCATTACTGAGCAAGAGTACATAATTACGCAATATTCCACAATAGTGAAGCTATGGAGCAATGGGGTGCATTATTGAGAAATTGCGTGCACTGTGGAGTAATAGGGAACACTACTGAATGATAGTGCACACTGTTGACAGAAAAAAAACAACAAAGTTTCATGGCTTTTCTGTTGTCTCAGGTTAAAAACAACATGTAGTGGCATGAGAAATGTTATTTTCGTTTCCAATATCATTTGAAATGAAGGCATATTCCTAATGCTTTCTCTAACCACCACATTTGTGTGCAGGCTGGGGAATGTGCAAGGCAAGGAGCCAAGTGCTGGAAATCTCTAACTGCTCCCTAATTCTGCTTCCTTCCCCTCCCACCATAGCATCCTGTACCTACCTGAGCTCTTATTGCGATCACTGCTACCATCAGCTCTTATTGCGATCACTGCTACCATCAGCTCTTATTGCGATCACTGCTGCATCCCATTTCTTCCTCTGTAATCCCGATCACTGCCATTGCTGGCTGCGGGAGGGGGGCGCGCTCAGGCGTTCTCCTACTGCCAACTCTGATCATGTTTTAGTGCTTGGAAGTCTATCTGCTTTTGGAAGATCTCTCTTATATCTTTGTGTTTTGCTCAGTACAAGAGAAAATGCATTTTTATTTGTATTTCTCCTGTGTTGTACTGCTCACAGAGACTGACTTCAAGTTCTCATGATTGCCATTTTGAAATTGTAATCCTTTATTCTGTAACTGGTGAAGACTGGTCTGTGGTAGGGTCGCCAACTTTTTGAAAGAGAAATGCCCGCCACCTGTGACTAGTCATGCTCCGCCCATGCCCACCCCTGCTCCATCCCTGTCCCGCCCCACTTCCACCCTTGCTCCACCCCCTGTCCCCCAAAAAATTGCAGAGAGGGCAATGTGCAAACTGAACAAGCAGAATTGCTACATATTCTTAAACAGAAATTCTATACTGACAGAATATGCAGCATTGGTTGTACACACACACACACACACACACACACACACAATACAGACAGGTCTTCATCAATAAATAAGCACAAAACAAAAAGAGAAATATATAGACAAAAATTAAACTGAAACCCCGAAAAGCCAGACTCTGCATGCAGTGCAATATCAGATAAATAAGAGATGCAGTTCCCCATACTGTGTAAAATATAAAGGTAGTACAAAGTCCAATCATTAAACTGAAAATAAAATTATTTTTTCTACCTTTGTTGTCTGACCATTTTATTCCCTCATCATGCTGGTTTCGATCTGAGGCTTCTGTTTTCAATCAACAAGCCTGTAACCGAGCATTTGAACTATACGCCCCATCGCTTTGGAACTCCCTTCCTAACCAGATCCGAAACAACTAAAGACCTCTCCTCATTCAGAAAACAGTTAAAAACCCATCTATTTCGGGAGCACCTAGGATCAGAACTGGACACCATCCACTAATGCCCTATCCTTGGTGGTCACAGAAGAGACTGAATTTGAATGAAAAAACAGACCTGAGACTAGTCAACACCAAGTACTGATGTCTACTATGTCAGGATCGTAAATGTCGGCCCCCTGGTGATGGTTCCCCCTCCTTCCTTAATTGTGAGCTGATCTATTTAATGTACCACCCCCTCCTTGTTGTTGTAAACCACTTTGACCCGGTGAAAAGAAGTATATTAGTGCAGCTAAATAAATAAATAATAAATTCTCTTAGCTCTCTTTCTATGGTCTATAGTATATCTGCCATTTCTTATCTCTTCTTTTGTTTTCTTCACTCCTTCCATCAGCCTATTTCCAGTCCCAGTAACCCTCCCCAGTATCAGCCCCCTTTCCATTACATTCCAATGTCAATCCCCTTGCGTTCCCAAGACTGCCAGTGGTGTGCATTCCCTTCTAGATGGTATGCTACAGAAGGAAGAGAGTTGGACACAAGTTGTCAAGGCATGCAGAATCGACAATCCAACTCCTCCAGCCCTCGAACTGAAGAATCAGTCTGCAGCCCTAGAAGTGGAGGAGGTAAAAGCATCCCAGGAAAGAGAAGAACCAGAGCTCAAGAACCCCAAAGTTGCAGAATCAGTGAACACAAGGAAGCGAAAGGTAGTAGTGGTTAGTGACTCGATTCTGAGAAGTACTGAAGCATCCATCTGCCAACCAGATGATGTCCAGGGAGGTCGCTGTCTGCCAGATGCTAAAATCTGAGATGTTATGATAAGTTTGCCAAAACTCATCAAGTCTACTGACTGGCACATCCATTTGGCACAAATGATAGTGCTAAGTATCTCTCCAAACATATCATGAGTGACTTCATGGCTCTGAACAGAGGCTGAAGCAAATAGGTACACAAGTGGTATACCTTTCAATCTTCCCTGTTGACAGTAAAGGCTGAGGAAGAGAAGCTCGCATCCTGGAGATGAATGCATGGCTGCGTGGATAGTGTCACCAAGAGTGTTTTGGTTTCCTGGAACATGGGATGCTTTTCCAAGAGCTGCAGAGCAGAAATGGCAACCACCTATCCAAGAAGTGTCAAAGTGTCTTCCGCAACAGACTGGCTAACCTACTGAAGAGGGCTTTAAACTAGATTTGTTGGGGATGCATGAAGAAAGCCCCCAGGTAAGTAAAACATTAAATACCTCTATAGAAATGGGTAAAAGGGGCAACATCAGGAAAGTAGTGTGTATAAATGCCCGTAGTATGGGAAATAAGAATCCAGATGTTGAGGCTTTAATGGAAGAGGCTGACTTGGATTTAGTAGCAGTTAGGGAGACATGGTTCACAGACAACCATGACTGGGAAGTAATTATACCGGGATATGCTTTATTCAGGAAGGACAGGGCAGGAAGAAGAAGAGGAGGAGTGACATTATATATAAAAATAATATTAAAGCTATAGAATTACAGGGCCTACAAGGGAACGAAGAGGCACTGTGGGTTATACCTGAAAGAGGGAATGGGAAATCCATTTGCATTGGTGTGATATACAGATCTCCTTTACAAGGAGAAGTGGACAGAGATTTAATAGAAGACATACGCAGTATTGCCATGAAAGAACTGCTACAGGTGAATTCAATATGCCAGATGTTGATTGGCACATCCCTACATAAGAACATAAGAAATGCCATAGTGGGTCAGACCAAGGTCCATCAAGTCCAGTATTCTGTTTCCAACAGTGGCCTATCCAGGTCACAAGTACTGTGATAAGGAAGCTTATCATAGCTCAGGTAGGAGCTATAGAAAAGATGATGTGACTCTGAACAAGCAACCTGTCAGTTCTGGTAGAAGCAAGAAAACAGAGTTTTCACATAAAAGACTACCAGTCCCAGAATGCACCAGGTTTCCAGCAGCCATGAGAGGGGCTGAAGTGAGAAAATGTGTGTGCAATCAAGAGAGCTATGAGGCAATCCCTAAGCACTCATCTCAAAGGGCAGGGCCTGATTCAACACAGCTGCGCTGTGTTAGGGAGGAGCACACATTAGGACAGAATAAGAATAGAGCTTATTCTTCAGATAACAGCTACAGAAAGAGCTTCAAAGACAGAGACAGCAACGGCTACAAGCTCCAGTCCAGCTACAGGTTTAAGCATCACCTGGAGAAGCAGAAGCCAAGCCAAGCGGATAGAGAAAGAAGGAAACTCTCTGGAAGGAAGAGAAGAAAGGCCATTGGAGGGTCTGGGAGAATCCAAGGCAGTACCCATACTGGGAGGTATTCCAAGTGCCAGCAGAGTCCATTGGACTGGAGTCAGCCAGAGGAATGGAATGGCAGAGATAGGAATCACCAGTGGCTACCTAGAAGAGAGAAGACTGCACGTGGAAAGGACTTTCAGACCTATGCCAAAAGGTATGTGAGGGAAGATCCAGTGTCCAGGGATCAAGATTGGAAGGCTGGACATCAGAACTGGATTACATACTGGCCAGGATATACAGAGAGGAATTATGATAGCAGGAGAGGCTCAGATATGAACACTGATCCAGACCCTATCTATAATAGTGAATGGCAGCAAGGGAATAAGCATTCTCATGATAGTGCCTTATGGAAAGACTCGTCTGTGCCAATGTATGATAGTGACCCTATGCTGATTGATGAAGGGGGAGATACAGCAGATGAAACTATTCATTACATGGACTGTTCTCTATCTAAATGCTATTGCTAGCTTTCTGTGAGCGAACACCTCAGCCATCACAAAGAAACCTAACTTTGTTCTTTATTTCCACTGCAAACAGCTCTTAAAGCAGGATTTGGGTTCACACAGTAGCAGCCAGCCAGCTAAAGGGTTTCAGCTGGTCAATTGATAGTAATTAAAGCTGTACCTGATTGTGTGTGTGAGCAAGGGAGAATCACTGCTGGGATCTGCGTGGAAAATAAGCAGAAGTTAACCTAACAAGCAAAGTTCATTTATTTCTTTGTGCCTTTTTATTTGGTAATTATTTGCTAAGAAAACATTAGCTAATTGCCTGACAAGCTGAAGGTTGTTTTCTGTTTTGCTTTGTGACTTTATGTTATCCATTTAAACACTGCAAGCAAGTAACCTCATTTATATTGCTACCAAGCATATTTGTGCTGGGTGAATTAAACCCCATCAATAAAAGAAGTATTTTATTGGCCTTACCACTGGTATCACAACTCAATTATTGTCTTCAGCTATGTTTGGGAGTGAAAGAACTACATTACCCACAATACCTTGCAAGAATCATATGAATATATGCATCGTCAAGATTGTGTAAGTTCTCACCCTAGGCAGCCGTCTGACAGTACCTGGCAGGTTCCCAAAAAGACACAGGTTCCACAATGCTTGTACCTGGGCAAGCAGTAGATTTCCAGGGCCCTCGGCTTTTATTACATCCTCCGGTAATGAATTCCAGAGTTTGATTACTTGAGTGAAAAAAATATTTTCTCTTATTGCTCTTAAATGGGTAACATTGTAGCTTTATTGCATGCCCCTAGTCTTTCTACTTTTTGATGGAGAAGACAACTGATTTACATTTACTCATTCTACTCCATTCATTAATTTATATACCTCTAGCATATCTACTACTACTAGTAGTAATCATTTATATAGCCCTACAAGGTGTACGCAGCGCTGTACGGATATATATATAAAAGATGGTCCCTGCTCGTCAGAGTTTACAATCTAATCAAGACAGACAGTAGAAGAACTAAGGGCAAAGTGCACAAATAGGAAAAGGTAAGGAAAATAAGAGATCAGGATCATATCTCTACTCATCCATCTCTTTTCCAAGTTGAAGAGCTCTAACCTTTTAAGCCTTTCTTGACAGGGATATCCTTCGATCCCTTTTACTATTTTGGTGGCTCTTTGCTTTACCTTTTCTCCTATATCCTTTTTAAGAAATGGCAACCAGAATTGCACACAATATTCAAGGTGCAGTCTCACTGTGGCACAATACGGAGGCATTATAATATCCTTGGTTTTATTCTCCATTTCTTTCCTTATGAATTCTAGCATTCTATTTGCTTTCTTGGCTACCGCTGTACACTGGGCAGAGTTTCAACGTATAATCCATGACGACGCCTAAATCCTTTTCCTAGATGGTGGTTCCTAATGTGGAAACTTGCATCATGTAACCATAGTTTGGGTTGTTTTTTCTAGGTGCATAACCTTGCACTTGTCCACATTAAATGCCATCTGCCATTTGGATGTCCAGACTTCCAATTTATCAAAGTCCTCTTGCAATTTTTCATAATCCTCTTGTGTTTTAACAACTTTGAATAATTTTATTTATTTATTTAGACAGATTTGTATGCCACCTTTTCCTTCAAGGTGGTCACGTCACAACACAATTGGAGAGTTACATTTAACATTAGGGTACATGTAAACATTTAGAGAGTACAGTTATGTGACAGTATTTAGACAGTACAGTTGAGGTAACATTTAACATATAGGTAGTTACTAACGTGGTGTGATAAATTTGCTCATGTGAATGGGATGGGTGTGTGTTTAGTTGGCGGTGATGTTAGTGTTGCTGTTTGGGTAAGGGATGTTGCTTGAATGCTCATAGGTTTCTATAAATAACCATGTTTTGAGGTCTTTGCGGAAGTTTGTGAGGTCTTCTAAAGCTCTCAGGCTCATTGGTAGGGAGTTCCATATTGAGGATGCCAGTAATTATGGTGCTTTTTTTGAGGTTGGATGTTTGGTTTTGTGATAGCCTGCAGGGGTGCTCATCATGTTATTATTGTTTCTTCTTGGTCTGTTGCTGATGTCTCTTGTTATAATGTTTTGGAGTACGTCCGCTGAGAGATGGTGAATGACTTTGAAGATTATCATGATTGTTTTGTATTTAGCTCTTGCCACCATTGGGAGCCAGTGTAGTTGTTGTAGGACGGGAGTGATGTGCTAGGTCCTTGGGGTGTCTGTAATGATGCGTGCTGTGGCGTTTTGTACTATCTGTAGTGGGTGTAGTAGAGTGGAGGAGTGGCCTAGTGGTTGGGGCAAGGTACTTCAGGCCGGAAGGTCGGGGGTTCAAATCCCACTAGAGGACAGCAACCTTGGGCCGGAAGGACTGGGGTTTCTAGTCCCACAGGTGCTCCTTGTGGTCTTGGGCAAGCCACTTAACCCTCCATAGCCCATGTTCCCTGTAAAATAGTTATTTCCAAGTTATAATGCCCTGTTCAATGTAATTTCAGTTTGTTCAATGCAAACCACATTGATGCAGAATAGCATGGTATATAAGAGAATGTAAATAAATAAATAAATAAAATAAATAAATAGTGTCTGGTGAGGAAGGCCTTGATATAGTGAGTTTCCATAATCAAGCAGCGGTGTGATGAGTGCTTGACATACTGTGCGGAAGTGGTCTTGATGGAGCATTGGTTTGATTTGTCTGACTGTTTTCAATCGATGATATGCCTTGTTTGCAGTTTTGTTTATGTGAGATTTTAAGTTTAGAGTTCTGCCTAGTGTTATGCCCAGATATTTAACTTCTTCTTTGAGTACTATGTGTTTGTCTAGGATGCTTATGGTTTGTGGGGGTGTGAATGTGGGGTTCCTGGTGACGAACATTGCCTCAGTTTTGTCGTAGTTGACTGTTAAGTTGTTGGCTATGAGCCAATGTATTCGAGGCATTTTGTTACTGGTGTAGTGTTTAGTGTCAGTAAGTTGACTGGAGCGTACAACATGATGTCGTCAGCATACATGTGGTAGCATAGATTATGGTTCTTGATGATGTTGCATATGGGCTGTATGTAGATGTTAAAGAGCATTGAAGATAGGGCTGAGCCTTGAGGTATTCCCTGCGTGACGGGGAATTGTAAGGATTTCTTTTGATCGCATTTGACTTGTTGCATTCACCCTTCCAGGTATGATGTAAACTATTTTTGCTTCATCTGCAGATTTGATCACCTCACTCATTAGTCCTATTCCAGGCCATTTATGAATATGTTAAAAAGCAGCGGGCCCAGCACAGATCCCTGGGGTACTCCACTATTCAGCTTTCTCCATTGAGAAAATTGTCCATTTAGCCCTACTCTCTGCTTTCTATTTTTTAAACAGTTCCTGATCCACAATACTACTCTGCCTCCAATCCCATGACTTTTGAATTTGGCCAAGTCTCACATTAGGGACCTTGTCAAAAGCGTTCCAAAAAACCCAGATACACTATCGTATCAACCAGCTCACCTTTGTCTACCTGTTTATTCACACCTTCAAAAAATATAACAGATTAGTAAAACAAGACCCTCCTTGGCTAAATCCATGTTGGCTTTCTCCCATTAAACTATGATTATCTACATATTTAGTAACTTTATTCTTTATAATAGTTTCTAATCATCAGAGAAGCAGGACTGTTGGAAGACAATCAAGGTGTAAAGATTGGTGAAAGACTCAACAACCTTCGCTATGCTGATACCACCACATTACTGGCTGAAAATGAAGACTATCTGAAACATTTGCTTCTCAAGATCAAGGAACACAATCATAAAATGGGCTTGCACCTTAAATGTAAAGAAAACAAGGATAGTGACAACTGACAAAATTAGTAAGCTCATCATTGATGAAGAAGAAATTGAAATAGATGAGAAATAGATGACAACAATAGAGAAACAACAAGCAGTCAAGAAATCAGATGACACTTTGCTCTTGGCAGAATGATTATAAAGGACCTAGACAAGATTCTCAAGCATAGAGCTGTCTCTCTCCATACAAAGCTTCAACTTGGTCAAGCCATGGTATTTTCAATATCATGAAATGGATGTGAAAGTTGGTCAGTGAAAAAAAAAGCCAGGAAGAAAACTGATGCCTTTGAATTATGGTGCTGGCGACAAATACTATGTATATCATGGACTGCCCGAAGAACAAACCAGTCAGTACTAGAAATGAAACCTAAGCTTTGTTTAGAAGTGCAGATGACAAGACTTTGACTTTCAAACTTTGGACCCATCATGCGAAGAGAAAGATAGTTAGAGAAAAACATCATGCTTGGCAAGGTAACAGCAGCTATGGGTGCCACTCTATCCACAATGAGCTGCCTAACTGAAGACTGAACAGTTTACGACGACTATCCAGAGGGTCGCCAGGAGTCGACAAAGACTCGACAGCACTTAACAACAATGGTTTCTGCCATTTTGTCAAGTACTGACGACAGGCTTACCAGTCTATAGTTTCCCGGATCACCCCTGGAACCCTTTTTAAAATTGGCATTACATTGACCATTCTCCAAACTTCCAGTACTACAGATGATTTTAATGATAGTTACTAATAGTAGGTCTGCAATCTCATATTTCAGTTCTTTCAAAACCCTTGGATATATACCATCTGGTCCAGGTGATTTACTACTCTTCAGTTTATCAAATAGTTGTAATACATCTTCCTGGCTTATCGATATTTCTTTCAATTCTTTAGATATATCACCTTTAAATACCATTTCAGGCATGGGTAACTTCCCTCTATCTTCTTCAGTAAAGACCGAAGCAAAGAATTCATTCAGTCTCTCTGCTATGGCCTTGTCCTCACTTAGCACCCCTTTTACCCCTCTATCATCCAGTGGTTTAACTGATTCTCTTACAGGTTTTTTGCTATGATTGTACTTGAAATAGTTGTTATTATGCTTATGTTTTCGCTTGCACAGCAAACATTTTTCAAATTCTTTCTTTGCCTGCCTTATCAATGCCTTGGCATCTAATTTACCAGTGCTCATGTTGTTTTCCGTTTTTGTCATTTGGCTCCTTTTTCCATTTTCTGAAAAATGTTTTTTTGGCTACAACAGCCTCTCTGACCTCACGTTTAAGTAATGCTGGTGGTTTGTCGGCCTTCCTTCCACTTTTCTTAAATCGTCTGGGCTTCCAAGATAGTATTTTTCAACAATGCCCATGCTTGATGTCAATTTTTAACCTTTCGCAGCTCTCCCTTTTAATTTTTTTTCTCAAATATTTTGCTCATTTTGACATAGTCTCCCTTTTGAATGTTGAAAGGTAGTATTGTGAATTTCCCTGTCATCCTGCTTCCATTTATTTAATCAAATGTGATCATGCTATTGTCACTATTACCAAGTGGCCACAGCAACCTTATCTCTTGCACCAAATCCTGTGTTCCCCTAAGAACTAGATCCAAAATATCTTCCCCCTTGTCAGTTCATGAACTAGCTGCTCCAAGAACCAGTCATCTATTTCATCTAGAAACTTTATCTCCCTAGCATGTCCTGCCTTCACATTGACCCATTTGATCCCGGGGTAATTGAAATCACCCATTATTACTGTGTTGTAACTTTATTTTAGCTTCCTTGATTTCTTTAAGCATATCATCATCCATTTGTTCATTATGTTGCAATGTTATCTAGAAGTAAGGGGATCCTAAATTCTCTACAGGTAGAACTATTCTGGAAATTGGTAACAGAGCCCACACATGAAGGGGGCATACTGGACCTGGTGCTTACCAACGAAGAAATTGTTTCTGATGTTATAGTGGGAAATCATCTCGCATCCAATGATCACCAGATGGTGTGGTTCAGTATTAGTACTAAGTTTAATGAAGTCCATTTAAAAGCGATGGTCTTAGACTTTAGGAAAACTAACTTTGCCAAAATGGAACAATACCACAAGGAGTCATTAGGGGGGTGGGAACAGCTGTGGTATGTAGAAAAGCAATGGGCAAAACAGAAAGGGATATTTTAAGGGCAACAAACGTTTTTGTTAGAAAGGTAAATAAAAGGAAAAGGCGGCCACTATAGTTCTCAAAAGAAGTAGCTAAAAAGGTGAAGAAAAAGAGGGTGGTCTTCATAAAATATAAGAGATCACAGAAAGCAGAAGACAAGCATCAATATTTAGAAAAACCTTCAAGAAGCTAGGAAAGTAGTCAGGAAAGCAAAGATACAAAAAGAAGAATAGCTAATGCAATAAATAGGGGGAGGGGAGACATTTTTCAGATATCTTAATGAGAAGAGGAAGGGCAAAAGTGGTATTGTCAGACTCCAGGGTGAAGGGGAGGAATATGAAGAAGCTGATGAGAATAAAACGGAATTGCTTAACAAATATTTTTGTTCTGTGTTCACAGATGAAGGACCAGGTGCAGAACTTCAGAAAACACCTACAAATTGCAGCAAGTGTGTGCACAGAAGACTGTGTTCGTGAGGAACTAGCTAGACTATCCTGAGACCGGTCCTGTTCAATGTATTTGTGAGTGATATTGCTGAAGAACTGAATGGAAAAGTCTGTCTTTGTGCAGATGACACAAAAATTTGCAACAGAATGGACTCCCCTGAGGGAATGGATAACATGAGGAAAGATCTACAAAAACTGGAAAATGGTCTAATGCTTGGCAGTTAAGGTTTAATCTAAAGAAGTGCAGTGTCATGTACTTGGGAAGCAGAAATCCAAGAGAATTGTATGCGATAGGGAGTGAGAAGTTGGTGTACATGGACCAGGAGAAGAACCTCGGAGTGATTGTTTCTGAGGATCTCCAGGTGGTGAAACAGTGTGACAAGGCGATGGCAAAAGCCAGAATGATGCTGGTGAGGCCTCATGTGGAGTATTGTGTTCAGTTTTGGAGACCGTATCTCAAGAAGGATGTAAAAAGACTTGAAACAGTTCAGAAGAAGGTGACCAAAACGATTGGGAGCCTGCGCCAGAAGATGTATGAGAGGAGACTTGAAGACTTAAATAAGTACACTCTGGAGGAGAGGAGGGACAGGGGAGATATGATTCAGACCTTTAAATACTTCAAGGGTATTAATGAAGAAACAAACCTTTTTCAAAGACAGAGAAGCTGTAAAACTAGAGGGCATAACATGAAGCTGCAAAGGGCGGTAAACTGAAAGGCAACGCCAGGAAATATGTTTTCACTGAAAGGGTGGTGGATGCTTGGAATGCCCTCCCGATGGAGGTGGTGGGGGAAATACAGTGACAGAATTCAAAATGGCATGGGACAGACACAGTGGATCCCTTTATAGAAACAGGCTAAAATCAAAATAAACCTAACTATCTCTTTTATCTCAACATATACGGGTGACCTGCATGGAGTGGTGGGTACATCCCTAAACAAAGTCTTGGGAAGAGGTAACCTGCATGGAGCAGCAGGTGCACCTACTCTTGCCACTTTGCTGGGCAGACTAGATGGACCATACTGGTTTTTATCTGCCGTCATATACTATTTTACTATCTAACAGTAGACAAAGTGATAGGGCCGGATGGGATATATCTGAGAGTATTGAAGGAACTTGAGGATGTTCTAGTGGCTCCACTGTCTTCTTTAGAGACAAGAGTGGTCCCAGAGGGCTGAAGAAAGGCACATGTGGTCTCTTTACACAAAAGCGGAAGTAAGGATGAAGTTGAGAACTACAGGCCAGTTAGTCTGACCTCTGTGGTGAGTAGATTAATGGAAATGCTGCTAAAACAAAGAATAGTGAGGTTTCTGGAGTCCGATGGATTGCATGTTCTGAGGCAGTATGGCTTTATTAGCGGCAGATCTTGTTAGACAAATCTGATTGATTTCTTTGACTGGGTGACCAGAGAGTTGAACCGAGGGATAGATCTAGATGTGGTGTACTTAGATTTCAGTAAAGCCTTTGACACCATACCACACAGGCGAATTATAAATAGAGCACCCTAGGGATACACCCTAAAGTGACTGACTGGGTTAGAAACTGGTTGAGTGTACAGATGAAATAAGCTCACTCTGAAGAGAAGGATGTTGCCAGTGATATGCCACAGGGATCTGTCCTTGGTCTGATTCATTTTTACATTTTTGTTAGTGATATTGTCGAAAGGCTGTCAGGTAAGGTTTGCCTCTTTGCGGATGAGAGCAAAATCTGCAATATAGACATTCAGGAAGGAGTAGATAACAAGAGGAGGGATCTAGCTAAGCTTGAAGAACGGTCAAGAATTTGGCAGCTATGATTTTAAGCTAAAAATGTAGCGTCATACATTTTTGCTGCAAATATCCAAGGGAGCAGTAAAGTGTAGGGGGTGAAGTACTTCTGTCCATGAAAGAAGAGCAGGACCTAGGCGTGGTTGTGTCTGATGATCTTAAAGTAGCTAAACAGGTAGAAAAGGCGACGGCAAAAGCTAGAAGGATGCTTGGGTGCATAGGGAGAGGAATGGCCAGCAGAAGAAAGGAGGTGATAATGCCTCTGTGTAAGTCTGTGCTGCAACCTAATTTGGAATATTGTGTGCAATTGTGGAGACCGCACCTTCAAAAGGATATAAATAAGATAAGAGTCCCCTTCCCCTACCTCTCCGCACTGAAATGTCCTATACCCGCTTCCTCAAAACCCACCTTTTCTGTCAGGCTTTCGATCTTCCTCCCCCTGCTGATGGTGCCTCATCCCCTAGTCGTGCTCTCCATCCTCCATGATTCCTTCCCATTTCCCTCTCCTCCCTTCCCTTCTCCCCCCCCCCCCCC
Organism: Ichthyophis bannanicus; assembly: GCA_033557465.1. Taxonomy (NCBI): domain Eukaryota; kingdom Metazoa; phylum Chordata; class Amphibia; order Gymnophiona; family Ichthyophiidae; genus Ichthyophis; species Ichthyophis bannanicus. The sequence goes on along the minus strand of CM066043.1, from coordinate 233,460,631 downwards.
ACTTCCCCTCCTCCCCATCCCTCCTTGGGCCTTTTCTGTTCTCTATCTTATTTAACTGTCTCTCTCTGTCCTATCGTTTTTTGGCGTTCTTTTCCATCTTTTGTTTCTAGCAGCTGACATTTTGTATTGTACACCGCCCTGATGCTTTGGCCTGGGCGGTTTATCAAGTGTTGTGAATAAAGATAAAGATAAAGAGTCAGTGCAGAGGGTGGCTGCCAAAATGGTTAGTGATCTTCGCTATAAAGCATATGAAGACAGACTTAAGTATCTTAATATGTTTACTGTAGGGGAAAGGCGAGATAGAGGTGATATGATTGAGACATTTAAATACCTCGGTGCTTAAATGCACAGGGGGAGAGCCTCTTTCGATTGAAAGCAAGCTCTGCTACGAGGGAACATAGGATGAGGGTGAAAGGGGACAGACTCAGGAGTAATATGCAGAAATATTTCTTTAGGGAAAGAGTGGTGGATCCATGGAATAGTCTCCCAGTGGAGGTGGTAGAGATGAGGATGGTATCTGAATTTAAAAAAGCATGGGACACACACAGAGGATCTCTAAAGGAAAAAAGGGGACTGTTGTAGTTGTTGATATGAAAGGACAGAACAGATAGGCCATGTGGTCTTTTTCTGTCTTCATTTTTCTATGTTTTTAAACTAGATAATAGGGGAAGGCCGACAGTCATCCAAGAGCGCATGGTTTGGAAGAATTGTTTCCATGAAGAATACCAGCAAAAGACTGAAGATACGGCATATCGACAGAGAGGTTCCAATAAAGACAAAAGTAACCTAAATTCCCGTAAGTTCAGAGCAGAACAGAGCTTAAAGATTCCAAATTACCCCGTTTAGGATGAGGGTGAAAGGGGATAGACTCGGGAGTAATATGCAGAAATATTTCTTTACGGAAAGCGTGGTGGATCCGTGGAATAGTCTCCCAGTGGAGGTAGTAGAAATGAGGACAAAATCTGAATTTAAAAAAGCATGGGACAAACACAGAGGATCTCTAAAGGAAAAGGGGACTGTTGTAGTGGGTGATTTGGAAGGGCAGACTAGATAGGCCATGTGGTCTTTTTCTGCCATCATGTTTCTATGTTTAACTACAATATATTGATACTTGGGCTGTTTTTTGTTCAGCCACAAACTATAATTTCCAGTGTGTCGCACACATGAATACGGTCTGCTAGATGTGCCACAAAGATCGGGAACTACTTTCATAGACTAAGACTCTATACTACACAGACTTCAACACATCCATCACATGACAGTTACCGAGAACCGTAGGTCTGCAGGGAGCATGTTATCCTCATATTCGAGATAATTTAATGCTGACAAACACCAATAAAAAATGTTTCTTATTTTTCAACTAGGCCTTAGGTGATATAGAGAACATTTGAGTCCCATTAAGGAAACCCTTCAGCGGCTCTGTAAGAGCATTCACATTGGATGAGAAGTCAAAGAGGTGAAGCCAGGCCATTAATTAACTCAGGGATAGATTTACTAACGCGTGTTAATGCATAGTAAGGTATATTCATGCAAGTTACGCATGTAATTTTTACAGAAGCTCCATTGAGAGTCATAGGATATGCATTAAATGATGAGCGTTAAATCACATTGAAGCATTTTAACATTCTAGCACACGTTAGTAATCTAGTCTTTTGCCTTTTTTTTAGGGGCAGGCCCAATAAAGCCTTTTGAAAAATATAGGGGCAGGAATAACTGACTTCTAAAAGTGGCTGCCAGATGGTATTAGGTGGATTATGCAAAGTGCCTCGAAGGATGGATTCATGAAATACTTCAAGTTCCAGAAACAAACATTTAACATGATCATAACAAGGTCAAGAGCGCACACACCCAACACCAATAAATTAGACATATTCACCTATATATGTACTGCAAAATTCAAAGGTACCTGCTAACCAGATAAGATATCCACATAGTGCCATTGAATATTTCCTCTGACCGCTTGGCACTATCCAGAAAGTGTCAGCACAGTCTGGGGGTGCAGCCAGTATTTAATCCAGATAGCAATAAACTTCAGCAGCTATCCTAAATATATCCAAATAGTTAGCAGGCGACATCCTTGCCATCCGGACAGTGCTGTCCATCAGCTCTGAATCCAGATATCCAGCGCCTGCTGCTCTCCAGATACCGTCATTTAATAGCTGGATTTTTTTTTCTGTTCTAGTGGCTGGAGGTTTTTTGTTTTTTTTTAAACACCAATCACTGAGACTAAATATCAGCCCATGAGAGATTTCTTTCCAATATATCATTTATGTAATGACTCTGAAATGGAAAATATTTGTTTATTTATTGCTTTCATAGAATCCCATTTTCACCTACCCTCCTTTCTCAATTATGGCAATAGGGTAGAGCAATTTAAAATTATGAAAGGTATGAAAAGAACTATTATTTGCCATGTCTCTGGCATAGGTTCAGCCTGCTCCATTTGCTAGATATGAGCCAACATAGTTCAACTGAGAAGACGTTGTTTTTGGCAGCTCTCTACTAGTTTGTCTAAGCAGGATTGTGCAGGCTTTGTGTTTCACGACACCTTCTGCCTCTCCTCACTCGCCCTGGGTGATGCTACAGAGGCCTTCAAACACAAGGACTAGAGAGCGCCCGATGGTTTGTAACAAACCAAAGGAAGTACGCCATCAACTTAGAACATAGTCACTCTTTGGATCTCATGATACAGGACATTGTGGAAACAAATGGCATAGCCAAGTTTAAAAAACAAGATTAAACAAACTTGTGGAAGGCTGATCAATCATAGTTCTATTACGCATAACAGGAAAGGCTGCAAACAAAAAGTCGCGATCGGACGGTCCAAGAAGGCGGAACTAAGTTTCAAGGTAAGCACTTCAGGGCTTTTTGCAACCATTGCTGCTGCTAGACATCCTGGAGAAGGGTTGGCAGCAGCGGCAGTGGGCGCTGGAGGAGGTAGAGAGGCGCAAGGGAAGTTATGTTGCTTCCTGCATAGTAGAAAGGGAACACCCCAAGAGGTGTTTAATGATCGATTCCCCTTTTGATGGGCCAGTAAGAATAAGGTCAATGTTCTACCCTTTTCTTTTTTTTGCCTGTTTCTATATTTCCAATGGTGTGCATCTTGGTTCAACCACTTTGGGGCTATTAGCTCTCTGTGTTATGTGCACATTAGTTTTCCATCTTAAAAAATTGTCTTTGCTTATCTGTCACACTCTATGGATGTAGCAACGTTTTTTTCTTTGATCATTTATCAAGCTGTATATTAATAAATTTGATAAAAAGAAATAAATAAAGAAACAAATGATAAAGATGGGAATACAAGTCACAATAATATAAATGGAAAAGAAAATGAGAATCAAAACTTATTTATTTCACATGCACACCCACGCTGCGGAAAGGATAAGTAGTGATAGGAGAAAGTACAGAGAATGGTCAAAGTGAGACAAAACCTTGACAAAAACCAAAAATACATCTGAAAAAGTGGAAAATTAACAAAATAGATATCCATGACTTTGTAAATAATGCACAGCCCAGCTTGCTTTGCTAAGAAGAAAATCACTCTATTTCATTGGTATCGAACATATATACAAATTCTACAATAGCTATAGTTTAAAAGCACCATATACCAACAGCCTTTTGTTGTGTTTTTATAAGTGTGCTTCCCCCAAAAACTGCACCAAATACTGGCCCAGCAACTATGCCTTCAAGCTAAACTCGGAAAGGAAAATACTTTTTTGAACCATTAGGTATATCAGTCCCCGAGCTGGCCAGTCAAATATTGAGCACATACTACTTTTGACCTCTCCTTGCACTCCTCTTAATTTTGTTCAGTGTAAGTCAAATAACTGAAAACATCAGAGGACGAAGAAGCAGGAAGTTTAGGAAAAAAATGAAAGATTTAGAGCATCTATTAAAGGTTGGAGAGTATGGAAGAGGAGCTCAGAGAGAAGCATATTTTTCATTATTTTGCATGCGACCAAGGGGAAGTGCTTAGATTGGCAGGTTATAAATTCACTAAGGGCGTGAGCTCTCTTGTGAGTTGGATGTCTGAAAATGCACATTCAAATGTGCAGATCACAGAGAGATCACCAGACCCATTTTAGAAAGTCATGTATATACAGTAGACATCCCTGGAACGAGCATGTGGGTGTGGCAGAGGCGTGGCCAGGGCGGGGCAAAAGAGATGCAGGCTGCATTGTGATTTCCAAAGAGCACAAGCACATCTGGCCCTGGTTGTTGAGGCGTCCATGCCTATACCTGCTCCTGACCACAAATGAGATGTGAAAACGTGCTCATTTCATGGCCGCAACACTTCACTGTTAATATTTCATGGCCAAAGAATCCCGTATCTTATACCACTCCAAACATAGTACTGGCCTGCCATCACATGTTCCATTATATGAAATGGCTGGCCAGGACATGCAAGTTTTGTGACATAGTAGCCCCCTTTCTGAAATAGCCCAGCCATCACCAGAAACGGTTACTGGGACGTTCACACCTTTCAAGAGGAAACAGAGCGATTTCAGAAGGCACATAGACATGTCTTCCTTCATTGCTGCTACTCCTCCGGATTTTTGGACATTGTGCTCTGGACGTCCTAGATTCTTCTTTCCCACTTCACATAAATATATCTCTTAAATTAGAAAACGGAATCTGTCACATTACCATGAGATAGAAAGTTTTCCCTCACGTGCAAGTGTTACTTACCAAGGGCTTAACATCAAGAAGGTACAGTTCATCCAGTAATCTTTTAAGTACAAGAGTGATGGGAAGAAAGAAGTAGCACATGGTCAAAGCCAAGACCTAATATGAGAGAGACAATGAAAGAAAAGCATTTAAACTATGAGCAAAGATGTCTAAGAATTCACTACACAAACTTTCCACTGCGCAAAGCCACAGGATTGCAGTACATGATGTGCATCACAAACCCACACAAAACCATCATCTTCTTAATAACACATGAATAAAACATGCCAGCCACCCTCAATAGTGCACATTTATTAAAATAAATACTAACCAAGGGCTGAAAGGCAATCAATTCTTTAAAAAAAAAAAAACTCATTAAAACTATGCTTCACTTAGTCTCTTCTGCAGACTCTGATGATAATTAAATACACCCCAATCTATTGCAGGAAAATTGTTTCCATTACTTTTCATTACAAAAAATAATTATTCTGGTAATTACATATGAAGCAATGTGATTTTTTTGTCAAACCGTGAATTTGTTAGTATACATATGTACTGCCACTGCCTGAAGGCTTGATTACTTTGTGAATGACAAACCTCAGCACAGTGGGATATATTTACTTAGGGACCAATGAAATAAGTTGAGCATCAAAAATAAATGTTGAAAACCAGCAACTATTTCTTAAAGCACACAAAAAATAATCACTTTACTCCCAGTAAGATAAACTAATGTCATGCAAACAACTGCAGCGTTAACATTCAGACAGAAAAACATGTACAAGGAGCTCTGGTAATATGAATGCAGTTTTCTGAATTGGGTCATTCCGCAGACAGATTTTAATTTATTCACTGTGCCTTAGTAATGACAGGTCACTTATCAATGAAGAGACCAATCCCCATTCAGCTCTGAAAACTGAATGGAGACTGGCTACTTTCCTGTTAGTGAAGAGGTCCGCTGGATGGGGATTGGTCCAACAAGGGACCAATGACTACTGAGGAAAAGTGAAAAAAAATGACGTAGGCCTGCTGTAGCAGCACATAATATTCAGCCTTGTAAAGAGGTAAAAGCATCTCCCCCTGTCTAAAGCTGTGTTTCTTTAAGGAAGGTTTATACAGACACTGGGGAACATTTATTAGTGACCAATGACAATAAATCCCTGCATCGAATTACAAGGACATGCAAAAAAGCTTCTATATGGAATTACAGATTTTTCCAAGCAAAATTCATGCTTGACCAAATTCATGAACTGCTGATATGGTCGGGGTTCTGGGGGTTCCAGGATAGTTGTGGGGGTTTCCCCTACAATACCTTTTTACAGTAATATTCTGGAGGTTGGCAGGGGATCCACTCAGTGGCTACATTTTGTTCAACGTTGGGGGTCTGGAGGAAGTCCACTTCTTCCTCACCTACCAATTTACTCCCCTCAGACCAGGCATTTAATTTCCAGTGTTAAGAAAAAAACTCTATGATAAGCCTCTGGGGCTTTTGTGCACGTCTCCGCACTGGGGGCAAATAGATAAGGTCTTCATTAATATTGGATTTAAATAGAAGTGCAGTAACATGAACACACAGCTTTTGTGTACAAAAGTCCTTCTGGCATCAGTCGCTAAGCTGTATACACAGATATGTGTACACACCCCAGCATTAAGTGGTTCTTAGAGCTTAGCACCCCTTATTCAGGCCCATATGTATTCATAGGCAACTGCCTAGGGTGTCAACATTTTAAATATGCCGAACACTCAGGCTAAAGAGGTGTCTGCTGCTGCTCACTTTAGGTCCATGCGCTGCTTCTGAGCAATGACACTGTGGCATCCTGGCTCTTCAGCCTTTGGGATCTCGGACACCTCCTGGATTCCCAATCTCAGGGATCCGCTATCTGATTTGCCTGTGGGTGCCAACATCTTAAATCCAGCTCTGCCCTTATTTTATTGCCTCCTAGTAAGGGAATTATGAACTGCACCCTTATCGGAAATGTCATATCCTGAGCTTTATCTGTAGTTAGATAACTTTGTGCCGTGCAGTTTTCAAGTTTGGGATCACAAAAATTCGCTATTTAAAAAAAAAAAAATAAAAGAAAGTTACAGATTTCAAACCTTTTGCATATCACCCAACTCTATCCCGCTTACGGCTAATAGCAGCATTGTGCTCCGATATCGTGGGTTTAGTCTCAAGAATCTGCTGTTCTTCCGTTGCTCTGTCATCTCACCTAATGCAGCGTTCAATACTAACAAGGGTACAATGATACTCTATCACATATATCCAAATATTTGATGCCCTAACACTTCAGATAAGCAGGCCTCTCTCACTACTTTCCTTGTTAGTGATGCCTACTAGTGAGCAATGCTATGTGCTAGCTTGAGAATCGAATGTGAGATAGATCTTTAGCGTGGTGAGGCTCCAATGTGTTAGATACACAAACCCTGTGTCTCTATCATGCAGTGTTTTGATCACTCCCTGAAATGAATAGCAGGGTGCATGTATGTCAAAACTTGAGGGGCCAGTCTTTGTCCGGTATTATAAGTCACATGTTCAGTTTCTCTATGGTAGGGCCCTATCCTACATCCATCTTCTATAAGCTATCTATTAGTTACCTGGTACCACGGGTAAATTCCTGATTTGGGTGTTTCAGGCCTTCTTGTTTCAGTGCTGGCTTGATCCCACTGCATGCAGGGACTAGTAGCTCTGACTGCCCTCTGCACTGTATTATTAAACATAGGCAGTGAAATGAGATGGCCCACTGGGTACTGGCCCAGCCAACCCTTGCCCTACATAGCACCAGCTACTAAGTTTGGGCATCAGCTACTAGGAAAAGGTAGTGTTTTGTTGCCTTGTTACCAAGCGCAGAGTACATCAGCAAACATGGCAGGTCGTTCTTCAGCCAGTGGTTTCGCACAAGCATCAACTCACAGGAAAAAAGTTGGCCTTTCTTTAAATGGCAACTAGTGTAAAAAAAAAGCTGAGTTCTGGCTGTTCAACTCATTCTTGTGTAGTGCTCATATGTTGTTTGTAGGCTCTTGAGTGGTATGGGGAGGAGGGAATGTTTCCATGCTTTGAGATTACTGGATACTGTACTGTAGCTGTGTGGTCAGAGAGACTGAAGCGGTAGAAAGTTACGGCTACAGCTTGTGCTACACTGTCTCTTTGTACGTCTTACTTTTTGCAGAGTATGCAGCTACCTCGATGGGCAGAGATATGCCTTTTTTTATTAATTGTACAGTTCTTCCACGCAGTTTCTAAACTTCCAAAGAGCACATTAAGGCTCCCCATTTTTCTAACACACATCCCATCCTATTACTCCCTTTATGCATCGTGATCCATCTCAAGTAGAGGATTTCTTGAAAGATCAAGAAGTAGGTTCAATATAACAATGTTGGGATGAGATCCCACCAACTATTCCTGAATTTGTAACTTGCGTTGAGCTTGAATTTCGAAAGGCAAGTGATTAAATCCAAAATGCAAATCCAATATAGCTGGAAGATTTGAATGTGTAAGTGGAAGGTCAGTATTTCTGAAAGATAGGCAAGAAAACTAAAAGCAAAGAAACATGCCAGATTTTCTTCCCCGTTTCTTCTCCCCTGTCCATATTGTGGGCTTCAGTTATTGTTTTTTTATATTATTTGTTTTGTTTTTTTATTAAATGTTCATTCTTCTGCAATGTCAAGTGGCTTCTTGACTATACTGTAAGTTAAAATAATAAAGAACTAATTTTTAGAAAAGGCATCAACAGAGTGTACCTTTCGGTATGAAAGCACTCTTCCTACTTTCAAAAAGCACTTTCCTTTTGTCCTCCATTCACTATTCATATCAAACAGCCATGCTTCCCAATCTGTAGTGCCATGCATGATGAGGACTGAGGCCATGTTGTAGTGCTATGCTTGATAAGGACTGATGCAGACTGATATCCAAAGAAGGTAGAGGCCAAGCAGAGGGTACCTTCAACAGCTTTAAATGCTGATCTTGCCTCAGGCATCAAGTAAAGATCAGAGAAAATTGGCATTGTGTTTTGCTGGTTTGGACAGCTCTGTAGCTTCTATAGCTGAAGCTATAAACTCTGTCTTGAAAAGAGAGTTGCCGTAGACACAGAACGGTAAAATACTTTGCAAAATACGGGATTACGTGGTTTTCTTTATGCTACTTTTGGCTTATTTCTTTACTGGGAGACATCATTTACTGCCTTAATCCCTTCTTAAAAAGAAGGAGCTCCTCCCATGTTCATGACTTTGCTTAAGGATCTGCTTAGACATTTACTGCACCATTCTCTTCACAATGTATTCATCTTGGATACACTGGACAGTCTTTCCATTATATATCCATATCAGCAAACTTGTGCCAGTGATCCACCGCCAATCAGGTTTTCAGGATATCCATAATGAATATTCGTGAGACAAATCTGCATATATTGTACTGCCAGCACATGAGTACTTATTTCTGTAGCCTAACAAAGACCACAGAAATAATGAAATCAGTTTTCTCCTATTGAACTCTCACCTGCTCAGCAACACAAAATTCCGATTCCAACTTAAAGGGCCTATTTACTAAGCCGTGCTAAGGTTTTGCACCTAATGCAAGTTAACAGTCAAGGTTAAGTGCAAAACCTACTACTACTACTGAGCATCTGTATAGCGCTACAAGTCGTATGCAGCGCTGCGCAGACATGTAAGAGAGTCCCTGCTCATCAGAGCTTACAATCTAGTCAAGACAGACAACACAGAAGGTGTCGACAGGGATAAAACAAGGGGGAAAGGTAAAGAAACAAGGAGATCAGGTGAGTCAAGATCCAAAAGCAGCAGTGAAGAGGTGAGTTTTCAGCCTGGATTTGAAAAGGATCAGAGAAGGTGCCTGATATACAGACTCAGGTAGTTTGTTCCAGGCGTAAGGTGCAGCATGGTGAAAGAGAAGGGCACAGATAGAAGTGATTGACCAGAAGAGTAGAGTTCCCGAGGGGGGTGTAAAGAGAGATAAGAGAGGAAAGGTACTGAGGAGCTGCAGAGTGAATGCATTTATAGGTCAGCAGGAGAAGTTTGAACAGGATGCGGAAACAGATAGGCAGCCAATGAAGTGACTTGAGAAGAGGGGTCATATGGGCATGACGAGGCTGGCGGAAGATTAGCTGCACAGCAGAGTATTGAACTTATTTGTTGGGGGCATCCCCATTTTTTTGGGGGGGGGAGGGGAAGCCATGCAGTTTCCTAGGAGCAGTAGTTGCTACTGCATCAGTAGCATGAATAATGACATGGTGCAGATAGCTGCACTGCATGTTATCTGCCACAAGAGCACTTAAAACGAAGGAATGATCCCTTATATTAAGTGCAAGGTGCAGTTCCCACCCATTCTATGTCCCTTAATACAAATTTTTGTGATGACTATTTAACATGGCAATTAATATATGCAAGCAATTAGTGCAGCACCACACTGTTAGCATTGCATTAAAAGTCATGTTAAACATCTAACGGGCCTTAGCAATTAAACCCCTAAAAGCAATAACATGGCAAGGGGAAGAGAGGCTTCGCTAGCTGCTCATTCAGTAACTCAAAGCTCTCGTTCAAGTACATGAGGATAGTCAGAAAGAATTTGAAAGACAGTTTGCAAAAAATAAATAAAACAAACAAAAAGAAGAGTTTGCAATGTAGGTCAAGATTCATGGAGTTGATCTTTTTTTTCTCATGGCTAGTTTATTTCTTTTGGCTTGGCAGCTGCTGGTTGCCTAGCAGGGAAGCATTCATGACAGCCCTTGATAGCTCCATGGATGCTTGTTGGAAATTCCCTGCTGTTTCCTATCCAGGTGTCTGTTGTTTTCTTAAGATGGAGAACTACAACGGAGCTTTATTTCACTGACGTGAATGCCTGTAAACATCTTTGAAATCCAGATATTGTTGAGATTTTGCACAGTGGTATTCTTGCCGTTTTCCAGAGATACTATAAATCCCAATAAATAAGCATATTGAGAAAGAATGAAAAAATGTATTAAGAAGTGGTTTTTCTTTATATTATGTTAAAGAGCAGAAGGATTTCACCATCTACAAATCTAACTTAATGCAGACGGAATAAAATACAAGAGTAAATTTTCAATACAAAAACCACTGTGTAACTTCAAATGGAGTTCCGATAAGCGTCTGTGGGAACAGAACCAAGACCAACAATGAGGGTTTAGAGATGATAAATGGCTGTTTTGATACCCAAAGGGTTTTATAAAAAAAATTTCATGAGGTTTTTGTCTTTAATAGTATGCTTTTTGTATGGTTGTTTTTGTCATTTTTTTGTGATCTTATTTAATGTTTTGTAGTCTTGTCTGTCTTTGGGGGGGGGTTTATATTTAGATGATTGTGAATTGAGATAACTGGTGTGTTAGTTATAAGTTTGTTCATGGAACCGTATAACACATCACTTCTCTGCTGTTTATATTTGATGTATGTTTAATTAGGTAATACCTTTTCCATATTCCATTAATATGTAATCATGTAATATATTTTTCTAGATCTAATAAATATTAAATTTACATACTTAACGAATCCATGTCGATCTCTTGAGTTCAGTAAATGTTCTATTTACAGTGGGAAGTTTTCTGAATTTGGTCTTTTTAAGTTTGATGAGTTGACAATAATTGCAATGTGCTTTTGATAATCAGATTGTATTTGCAATTTGGCGGTTCTATTTGTGCTTATAACTTCAAATGGATACATTATACACATATCTTTAAAAGAATAACTTATCCACTTAAAGCAATTCCGGCTATTTATGTTATCCATCTGCTTTAGTGGATATCTTCTTGGTCAGCACTTAAATGTCACCCTAGCTGCCCCCTTTCTTAAACACGTGGCGGCTGATTCTGAGAAGGGCATGTCCGGGTCATTCAGACGGCCAAAAGACAGATAAAGCCATTTTGTACCCTAGTCTGCAACCGCGGGAGCTATACATTCCAGCGGTTGCAGAATCGGGGCACTTAAACGGCCCAGCGTGCCCCCAATTCCAATTCAGCTGTGAGATACGTACAGCCCTCCCATGGCACTGGCACGTGCAGCTGCAGCAACAAACTTCTCTCCCGCCAAAAAGCCCCTTATCCCAGCTGCCCGGCCCTCAAGGAGGGGGTCCTCCCAAGGCCAGGATCATCCTCCGGGATCACCCCTGTGGTGGTGTGCTGGGGTAGGAGGGGACTGCAGGTCGCAATCGCCGGGGTGCCTGGCATTTATTCCACCTTTGGGATGGAATAAGCCGGGCATCCAGCAGACAGCCGGTGGATGCACAGGGCCCTGAGCTGCATACGACTGGCAGCGCTATATAAATGCTCAATAGTAGTAGTAACATGTTAAAACCCTCCGACCAGTGTGCAGCGGCAGCCAAAAGAGCAAATAGAATGCTAGGTATCATAAGGAAAGGAATGGAAAATAAGGCAAAGGACATTAATATGCCTCTGTATCATTCTATGGGGCGACCACACCTTGAATATTGTGTGCAATTCTGGTCACCGTATCTTAAAAAGGATATAGCAGAATTAGAAAAGGTACAGAGAAGAGCTGCCAAAAAGGTAAAGGGGATGGAAGGATACCCCTATGAGGAGAGGCTTAAAAGGTTAGGGCTCTTCAACCTGGAAAAGAGACGGCTGAGGGGAGATATGACAGAGGTCTATAAATTAATGAACGGAGTAGAACGGGTAAACGTAGATCAATTGTTTACACTATCAAAAAGTAGAAAGACTAGAGGACATGCAATGAAGCTACAGGGTAACCTATTTAAGACTAATAAGAGAAAATATTTTTTCACTCAATGTGCAATGAAACTCTGGAATTTGTTACCGGAGGATGTAGTAAAAGCTGTTAGTGCAGTTGGGTTTAAAAAAAGCTTAGACTAGTTCCTGGAGGAAAGGTCAATAAACCATTATTAAAGATGACCCAGGTAATCTACTACTACTACTACTACTACTACTACTAGTGAGCATTTGTATTGCACTACAAGACATACACAGCACAGCATAGACACATATAAAAGACGGTCCCTGCTCATCAGAGTTTATAATCTAGTCAAGACAGACAACACAGTAGCTGTAGACACGAGATACATCTAGGGGGAATGGTAAGGAGATCAGAGGAGTCAAGATCCGAAAGCAGCAGCAAAGAGGTGAGTTTTTAGCCTAGATTTGAAAAGGGCCAGAGAAGGTGCCTGACGTAAAGACTCGGATAGTTTTTTCCAGGAATAAGGAGCAGCAAGGTGAAAGGAGCAAAGTCTGGGGTTAGCAATAGAAGAGAAGGGCACAAACAGAAGTGATTTGCTAGAAGAGCGGAGTTCCTGAGGAGGGGTGTAGGAAGAGATAAGAGAGGAAAGGTAGTGAAAAGCTGAGAATGAATGCACTTATAGGTCAGTAGGAGACGTTTTAACTGGATGTGGAATGGATGACAGGGTAGAGGACAGAATAGAGGGGGAAGGGAGGAAGGTAAAGGGAAGATAAGAAGGAGAGGAGTGAAGGTGTTGGTAGGAAGGGAGACAATTAGGGAGTATGAGGAATAGGAAGACAAAGTGATGAGGAGCCATAGAAGAGGGATGGAGAGCAGAACAGAGGCGAGAAGAAATAGATAGGGGGGAGAGAGTACACAGGGGATTAGGTGCACCTGTGAATAAGTGAGGTAAGGAGCAGATGTACAATAACAGCAGCTAAGGGTGGCAGTCTGTCAACTATGAGCCACCTGACTGAAGACCGAACACAATTTAGGACAACTACCCAGAGGGTCGCCATGAGTCGACTCCGATTTGATGGCACTTAACAACGAGCAGATGACAGCTATAAGAGACTGAATGCCAGGAGGTGGGGTATAGGTTATTCAGCTGAAAAAGCTAAACAATAGTGCAAAAGGGTACAAATGAGGTAAAAGAGCATACAATGATAGATAAATAAATATATAGAAAGAGGCAGACAACACTCACAAAAAAGCAAGCAAATTCACTCACAAAAAGCACAGCTTGCCCCAATACAGCATTATGCAATCTGTGTGTCTTTTTGGGAAACTGCTAGGTACTTGTGACCTGGATTGGCTACTGCTGAAAACAACCCAGTATGGCATTTCTTATGTTCACATCTGCTGTCAGGGCTAAAACACTTTTGTATTTCTCTATGATATACCCATGTCATCATAGCACAGGGATAATTTACCAGCCTGCCCTTGCCCCACTCCAAACCCATCTCCTTCTTATACAGATAGTATCAAGCCATTTAGTCGTATTTTAAGTCTGATACTATCCATACAAAAAACATAAACAAATGGTGACGTTATATATTCCCCAATAACCAGTAAATATATTATTTCATTTTCTAGGCACCATGCAGATTATATCCTTTTGAACCAGGAGAGCTTTTGGAGTTCCTAGTTGCAAGGGAGGGGCCTGCGATTAATGTGAACATAAGAACATAAGATACGCCATACTGGGTCAGACCAAGGTCCATCAAGCCCAGTATCATGTTTCCAACAGTGGCCAATCTAGGTCATACGTACCTAGCAGTTTCCCCAAAAGACACAGGTTCCACAATGCTTGTATTGGGTCAAGCATTGATATTCTGGGTCCCTTCTTAATAATGGTTTATGGACCTTTCCTCCAGGAACTTGTCCAAACCTTTTTTAAACCCAGCTACACTAACAGCCTTTACTACATCCTCCGGTAACAAATTCCAGAGATGATTACACGTTGAGTGAAAAAAATATTTTCTTTTATTAGTCTTAAATAGTTTAGCCTGTAACTTCATTGCATGTCTCCTAGTCTTTCTATATTCTGATAACGTAAACAATTGATCTATGTTTACCCGTTCCACTCCGTTCATTAATTTATAGACTTCTATCATATCTACCCTCAGCCGTCTCTTTTCCAGGTTAACCTTTTTAGCCTTTCTTCATAGGAGTATCCTTCCATCCCCTTTACCATTTTGGTGGCTCTTCTCTGAACCTTTTCTAATAACGCTATATCCTTTTTAAGATACGGCGACCAGAATTGCACACAATATTCAAGGTGCGGTCTCACCATGGAACGATATAGAGGCATTATAATATCTTTTGCTTTATTTTCCATTCCTTTCTTTATGATACCTAGCATTCTATTTGCTCTCTTTGCCGCCGCTGCACACTGGGCCGAGGGTTTTAACATGTTATCCATAATGACGCCTAAATCGTTTTCCTGGGTGGTGGCTCCTAATGTGGAACCTTGCATCATTTAACCATAGTTTGGGTTACTCTTCCCTAGGTGCATAACGTTTGCACTTGTCCACATTGAATTTCATCTGCCATTTTGATGCCCAGTCTTCCTTTTTATCAAGATCCTCTTGCAATTTTCCACAATCTTCTTGGGGTTTAACAACTTTAAATAGTTCTGTGTCATCTGCAAATTTGATAACCTCACTCATTATTCCCTTTTCCAGGTCATTTATGAATATGTCAAAAAGCAGCGGACCCAGCACAGATCCCTGGGGTACACCACTATTCACCTTTCTCCATTGGGAAAATTGGTCATTTAGCCCTACCCTCTGCTTTCTATCTTTTAACCAGTTCCTGATCCACAATAGTACACTGCCTCCTATCCCATGACTCTAGTTTTGCCAAAAGTCTCTGATGAGGGACCTTGTCAAAGGCTGTCTGAAAGTCCAGATACACTATATCAACTGACACACCTTTGTCCACCTGTTTATTCACACCTTCAAAAAAACAACAGATTAGTAAGACAAGATCTTCCTTGTCTAAAGCCATGATGGCTGTCTCCCATTAGGCCATGACTATCTACATGCTGAGTAATTTTGTTCTTTATGATAGTTTCTACCATTTTTCCCGGTACTGACGTAAGGCTCACCGGTCTGTAGTTTCCCAGATCACCCCTGGAACCCTTTTTAAAAATTAGCATTACTTTGGCGATCCTCCAATCTTCAGGTATTACAGATGATTTTAATGATAGTTCACAGATTACTAATAGCAGGTCTTCAATCTTATATTTCAGTTCTTTCAACACCCTTGGATATATACCATCTGCCCCAGGTGATTTGCTACACTTCAGTTTATCTAATAGTTGTAATACATCTTCCCGATGTATCGATATTTCCTTCAATTCTTCCGCACCTTTAAATACCACTTTAGTCATGGGTAATATCCCTACATCTTCCTCAGTAAAGACCGAAGCAAAGAATTCATTCAGGCTCTCCGCTATCGCCTTGTTGCCTCTTAGTGCCCCTTTAACCCCTCTATCATCTAATGGACCAACTGACTCTCTCACAGGTTTTTTGCTTTGAATGTACTTGAAAAAGTCTTTATTTCGCGTTTTTGCTTCCACAGCAAGCTTCTTCTCAAA
This sequence comes from Ichthyophis bannanicus, assembly GCA_033557465.1. Taxonomy (NCBI): domain Eukaryota; kingdom Metazoa; phylum Chordata; class Amphibia; order Gymnophiona; family Ichthyophiidae; genus Ichthyophis; species Ichthyophis bannanicus. The sequence goes on along the minus strand of CM066043.1, from coordinate 233,444,652 downwards.
TTCTCCCTTTGCCTGCCTTATCAATGCCTTGCATTTAACTTGCCAGTGCTTGTGCTGTTTCCAGGTTTCGTCGTTTGACTCGTTTTTCCATTTCCTGAAAGATGCTTTTTTTGGCAACAACAGCCTCTCTGACCTCACCTTTAAACCATGCTGGCAGTTTTTTGGACTTACTTCCATTTTTCTTAAAGCGTGGAATATAGCTGGTCTGGGCTTCCAAGATAGTATTTTTCAAAAACACCCAAACTTGATGTAAGTCTTTAACCTTTGCAACTGCTCCTTTTAGTTTTTTCTTAACTATTTTCCTCATTTTATCATAGTCTCCCTTTCAAAAGTTAAAAAGTAGTACTGTGGATTTCCTTACTATCCACTCCTCCACTAATTAAATCAAACGCAATCATGCTATGATCACTACTGCCAAGTGGCCCCAACACCCTTATCTCTTGCACCAGATCTGGTGTTCCATTAAGGACTAGGTCCAATATGGCTTCCCCTCTGGTCGGTTCATGAACCAGCTGCTCCAAGAAGCAATCATTTATTTCATCTAGGAACTTTATCTCCCTAGCATGTCCTGCCATGACACTGACCCAGTCGATACCGGGGTAACTGAAATCACACATTATTATTACTGCACTGTAACTTTTGTTAGCTTCCTTGATTTCTTTGAGCATTTTATCATCCATTTGTTCATTCTGTCCAGGCAGTCGATAGTACACCCCCACTGCCATCGCCTTCCCCTTTTTACATGGAATTTCAATCCATAGAGATTCTACAGCAAATTTAGTTTCCTGCAATACTTTAATCCTTTCTGACTCAATGCCCTCTCTAACATATGGCTGATGCATAAGCCTTCGCCCTGCTTGGATTCACTTATTGCTTTGGCAGATCAGGGTTTGTGCCCTGAGATCTTTTAGTATTCCCTGATGCCTCCTTTTCTCTTTATGTGGGCTAATTTCTAGAGATATGATATATGTTTGATTTTGTAAATTCTTCCTTATGACTGGATCATATTGTATTCTCAATATTTATATCTTATATATTCTTTTGTTGGATGTATCTTGAAAATTTAATAAATAGAAAATTTTAAAAAAGGAAGTCAGCTATACTGCAAACTCTGCATACATGTTGGACGCCATCTTGGCTCCCCCAATATTTTATTTTTCATTTCCTTAGTGTCCCTCTGAGTTTCACAGATTGAAGGCTCTGCTTTTTGCAGAAGCAGGAATAACTATTGCATTCAATGGTGTTTCTTGTCACAGTATTTATCTGGGGGATCTGAAACTTTCAACATGCACTATGCTTTAAATAACTGCACTTTCTAAAGGACGTTTAAAATTAAGATGCAGAGAGGCATCAGGAGGCCAATTTTAAAAACTATACACATTTCCCCTTTGAAAATAGCTCAGGAAAAAATTACCGAAAGACATTTGGCACCTGCTTTTTCTGCAGGTACTTTCTTCTTGAAATATAACGTCCTTAGTTTTGAAAATACAGAACTATGACCACCATTGCCTCCTGCAATCTCACCCTATCCCGGAAAAGCCTGCAAGAAAATGTGGGGTAAAACAGGACTATTCACATATAGGATAAGCAATTTTCCAACAGCCCTTCACAATGCACCTATTTTATCCTTTGTTTTATTCCCTTTCACAGTGCTACAAATCAGTTTAAAACTGTATTAACGAGATTCTCTTTTTTTGGCAGATCTTTCATAAGGTAAAAAAAAAAATAGATCCTTCATTCCTTTACATTACCCTCTCTCAACATCTGCTTGAAAGTTGGGTTGGAAGGAGCTCAGAGGAATTGCTATGACCTTTAGGTTAAAAGGCCATTCTGTTCCCACCAGGGAGTCCTCTGTTCAGCTGCAGACAACTGCTGCATTTGACATTTGAATGAGAGAGAGGGGAGAGAAAGGAAGAAGCCAAAAAGAGGGGAGGGAAATCCTTAAGGAAACCTGAATGGCTGAAAAACAACGACGTGCATCTTTTAAATCCTTTTCCATTTGTCTGCCAGATTTCGGTTTCCATGGTGGCATTCAGTGGCGGGTTTCTCTCTTTTTTTGTTTTGTTTTGTTTTTGGTTTGATTCTTCCTGTTGTTTGTATTCAGGAAGAATATGGTGAGAAAGTTCATGGAGCAAAGCACATGCTGAAAGCGTTCTCAAGGTTGACCCTTTAAATTCTGAACGTTGCATCCGTTTCGTGGGCCTGGAGAGAGGGGGTTCCCAGCACTCAGGCACTCAGCACCCAGGAACAAAAGGATGCTAAACTGAAAATCACTTTCTGACATTTAGTAAGCAAAAAATATAAAAGAACGAGAAAGACTCAACCATTGCAATGTGTTGTGCAGTATCGAGAGATCAGTCATGAGAATCCTTCAGGAGAGGAATGAATGGCAAGACAGCTTTACCAATGCCTGATGAGAGCACAGTGTTCTCCGGCTTCACCCATTTCACTGAGGCTCTTGTACATATGGGCAAAAGGACTAAAAGCATACTTTTTGACCCAACACAAGGTTCTGAGTGATGCCATGTGGGTGATCTAGGCCCAGCTTCTGCTCCCTTGGTAGGCTGGGGCTGGGAGTGCAGTGAGCACAATGAGGTGCACACAGTTTTATTTTGTTTCTTTTTTGTTATATTTCATTTGTCAGAGTTTTCTGTTTGTTTCATTTTGGGAGGGGATATTTTGTTTTGTTCTAATCTGCATTGTTGTAAAATAGAATGCATTAAAAGCTGGCCACCAACCCCAAGATTCAAAGCTTTAAGAGAAGCCACCCCACCCTCACTTTTTACCCCCATCTGTGTGGGCCAGGAGTAATCCTCAGCTGTTCCTGTCCTGCTGTGTCATACTTCAAAATGGTGTCATGTTTGAACCCATGAGTAGAGTAAGAAACAGAGAGGCTTCATGGGTGGGGGGGGGGGATACAAGAGAGAGTCAGAGGGACATCGCTTAAAGTTTTGAATTCAGGTTTAGTTGGGGAGGAGGCCTGTCAGAAGAAATAACACTAAGGGGGTCATTTTAGAAGGCCTAGTCATTATTTCCGTGTCTGAAAATTCCCATTCAGACATGGAAATCACATGGATGTCCCCAGAGACATTTTAGAATGACCCAAATTTACACATGCGTGACGTTATCATGTCCAAGTCACATGGGGGGCATGGTAGACGCATATCTGGAGAATTCCTACAAATAGAAACGTGTGCGCCTGATTTTAGAATGCATTGCGCATCTAAAATCGCCAGTGGACTAAGGTTGCCAGCTTTTTCACCGAGAAAAACCTGACACCTCTGGCTTGCCATGCTCCGCCCATTCTCCGCCGCGGCCCCCAGTCCCACCCACGCTCCACCCTAGTCCCACCCACAAAAATTACCAAGGGCAAGAGTAGGGGAGAAACTCTAAAGCTGAAAGAATGAGATTATATAGATCTATTATTAGAACTGTGAATACTGTGTTTGAGTGTCTTCTTGGGAAATACTGTGAATGCTGAAGCTCAATTATATTTCAGTAAAGTTGCAGTTTGGTATACCTCACTGTGTGCTGTGAATTTATTTATGAACTTCCTACCCCCCAAGGTGAACCAAATGGAATAATATTGCCCAAATGGGAGAGCTACTTAAACTAAATAATCCTATATATTGAGAGAATAAACACAAGAACCTACTCCAGTCCTTTACCACTAACACGCTCAGTGCACTGCAGGATGAAGACTGCCGTTGGTGTAATGCATTGCAGTCTAAAGCTTGGATTTCATTCATTGAGCTAACTCTTTAGGCGTCAACTATGAAACCTAAAGTGGTGGGCTGCCCTTACATGGTGTGAGTAACCTGCCAGTTAGTCCCAGGAGCCACGGTGATACAGGGATGCCGAGGCACCATGTTTTGAAGACTGAAATGCTGACAAGGAGTTACAAAAAAAACCTGATGTGTGTGCCTGATTTGCGTTTAATAAAATATATAATGCTGAGAGTTTGAGTGACATTACATTGATGGGCTGCAAGCATATATATTGATATGAACTGTCCTAGGCAGCAGTGAGCATCTGAATAGTTGGAAGTTAAAAATAAGTGATGACATGGACATTTATTTAAGTGAATCAAGGACCAGAGTTCAGGCAGCGCAGCACAGCACAACAGCACCATAACCGTCCCCATATAAAAAAAAGTTTTTTTCAAGACCCTGGGAAGTCCAGTTTCACTGTTCAGACCCACTCACCGTCACTTGGCTGGTGCTGGCTCTGCCTCTGGCTGGCTGGCTCTCTCTTTCCACTAGTGGATGAAAAACCTCGTGCTGGAAGCTCCCTCCACTACTCTCTAGTCCCTCCCTCTGTTGTCTCATTGGCTCATTCAGCTGACTTTAACTCAGCTCCCATTACTCTCTAGTCCCTCCCTCTGCTGTCTCATTGGCTCATTCGGCTGATTAGTCCCAGCCTGGCAGAATGGCAGTTCCTCATAGGCAGAAGAACAGAAACCCGCCTATGATGGCAGTTCTGACCACCAGTCACAAAAAAAACAGCTTTTCAAGTGCTGGTTTTAACAGTCTGCCGGCAGCCGGCTTGGCCATATAAAAACCGACCAGTTGGCAACCCTACAGTGGACACATCTGAGGCTACGCTTTCTGCTGGGCACGAATAGGTACCAGAAGAGTGCTTGTTTCGGCAATCCAATACCTGTTATAACAAAAGAGGAGAAAATCTTCTCATTCCCCCAATATGTTTCACGCTTCTCCAAAAAAAATGGCAGGTAAAGAAGAGACCTATTTCTTGATTGCCTCACCGCTGCACTTCTCCACTTGCAAAATGGCAGCATCCGATACATGTGCCCATTCTGAAATGCCAACCCAGGCACATCGGACACGTGCAAGCTTCTAAAATCAAGCGATAACTTGCATGAGTTCAGTCCATTATTCAGAATGTTGCTGTTTCATTGTGTCTTTTAGGGTAGAGACAGGTGGATTGTAAAAGGCACTTATACAGTCCCACCTTCACTATTGCCTCTCTCATAGAATTTCAGATGTTTTGACGTGGATGTTCCAGATTTCACCTACACAGGCTTTCTAAAATGTGTCCAGCCTTCACACAAATAGCAAATGAATTTCTTTTACTTCTTCTTTTGTTTTCCCTTTAGAACGGGAATGCTGTCGACAGTTCTTCTTTTAATTCAAATGAGAGCATATCTGTAGTGTTCACTGCCCCTAGTTTCCTTTTATCATTTTTTTTTTATCTTAGAACATTTTAAAATTGGAGTAGCGCACCGCTGCATTATAGGATGTCAACACACCGATGTATATTATAGAGCACCAAAAAAACTGTCCATGTGTCACAGTGCTTCTAGAGGTGTGCTCCATAGCAGACGCCCTGCTACACAGAGATATCAGCAGTAGAAAAAAGCCCAGATATCGGGAGCAGCATGCATGAAATTTTGGCCATTGGTGCAAGTAGATGAGGCGCCCTAGGCAAACCTCATTCCTCATTGTTGCCGTTTCTGTCTCCATACAAACAGAAATCTGCATTGGAGTAGGTGGAAGCATCAACAGAAGCAGGAGCGCACAGCACCAGAGGCATTTGGTAAGAACGGTGTTGATGTTTTACAGCCACTGCCGCCGCTGCAGGTCCCAGAGAGTGACGGTGGTGGCAGCAATGGGACGTCCTCAAACTTTGGTTGTCTGGGTCAGGGCTTGACAAATCCCAAGTGCAAACAGGAAGTCGCCATCAAGAGTTGGAGATGGGCGGAAGCAAAGAGTCCCATGGCACTGGAGCTTGAAGGTAAGCTCCATGGGGCTGTTTGCGACTATTGTTGCCTCTGTCAGTTCCGGAAAGGGGCGACAGCGGCAGAAATGGGTGCCCCTGGAGGGCCAGTGCTCTAGGCAACTGCCTAGTTTGCCATTGTAACAGCCCTGATGAGATAACAGAGAGAAGGTGGGGAACCTATTGAGACTCAAGATGGAAAACTCACACAGATCAACCTCAAAGGGGGTGATTTTATAAACCTTTTCCTTGTGTAACACTGATTTACGCATGTAAAAGGCATCCAATAAAGTCACCCCTAAAAGTATGCGCAATGCAAGTAGGTACGCGCTTGTAGAGGAGGCACACTCATGGGAGGAGTTTGGGTGCATCAAAAGTGGAGTTGCAATGTGCACATGTATTTTATAAAATACATGCATGCACAATACTTTTTGAGCTAACATTTACGCCCACTTCCGAATGGGCTAAATGTCTGTACCTTCAATCTGGAGGATTTGAGGTAGTAGTTTATAAGGATGTATAGGCACCTTCTCTGCCTCCAAACCTAGCTGCCCTGCTATAAAATTACCATCTGAATGCTCTTAAGTAATCTGAAGATACTGGGCACGTGGCATTTACTACAGAAAGGGAGAAAGGGCTGAATGAGTTACAAAATGTAACCTCAGCAGCACCTTCATTGCTTTGCACCTTCATCCAATCTTGCATCCAGCAAACAGACCAGGAAAGAGCTGGTAGGTAGGCCAAGCCAATAGCTCAGTGACACATACAGTGTATTGCCTTGCAGGAGACCAAGTTGTGATTCCCAGGCCAGGTTTCTATTTTTTGGTTTGGTCACCGAAGTTGTGGACATAGCACTCACATCCTGTAGGGCAAGGGCTCTCTTCAGGAGACACCTATCCAGTCAGGTTTTCAAGATAACCACAATGAATTTGAATGAGAGAAATTTGCATACCATGGAGGTAATGCATGCAAATCTATCTCATGTATATGCATTGTGGCTTTCCTGGTGTATAGCAAGGACTGCGTTGAGAATTCCTGTTTTAGGGAAAAGGATCTTAACCATTGCTCAGTGGTGACACCTAATGGTCAGATAAAGGGTCCATGTTAGCCAAGTTCTTGAGGGACCTGTGGTTGCTTTTGACCAAGGACTGGCATGATGATGCATGGACTGAGTTAGGATACAAAATTCAGGGAAGGATATCCCGAGTAGTTGCAAATGAAGGCTCATGACCCCACAGCCTAATGAAAACATAAAGACGACTGCTAGGCAAAACAATAAAAGAGTTAAATGAAAAAAAAAGTATTTAAAAAATGTGTTGATTAGTTCTAAGGCAGATAATTTGAATTCCAGAAAGATTTCTGCCATATTCTGGTGATGCTGAATGGGAGCGTTATTGCACTCTGGGTATTAGGAGAAAGACGGCAGAGCTATGGGAAGGAAAGCTAAAATGAAGTATAAAGTCATACATCTTCACCCCCCCCCAACCCCTACATTTCAGAATAAACCTCGTTAAGACTGTCCAACTATACTTAAAAATGCATTCTGACAGATCTCACAGCAAAGTTATATTTCCCCAGAAAGCTTTTTAGTTAGCTAGTTATAAATCACCTCATCACTAAAGTTGAAGGCAATAAGTACCTCTGTGACATACAGGAAGAGAGAAATTTCCAGACTGCAGAACATTCATAGTAAACCAACATGACGAACAATGAAAACAAACAACTGATCTTTAAAAGGAACACTAAAACTACATGGGCCGATATTCAACGGCAGTGGTCAGCACAGACAGCTAAACCAGCTAGAGTTAGGCCAGCCTTTCATGTATCTAACGTTAGCCAGTTTAAATTAACCGGCCAGCATCTGAATATCACCACTGCCCAGTTAGCTGGAGTGCTGCCCTCCGTAACACCCCCGGAACACCTTGATGCTACGCGGTTTGCGTCGGGACACACAACAGCATTGCAAGGGGATATTCAGGGGCACAAAAGAGCTATGTGCCGCTGAATATTCCACTCACTGGGATTAACGTGATTAGCAGGTCTGCTACCCACATTAATCCTTTTGACTTTGCCCCCCCCCCAATAGATTATCAGCCTGCCTAAATAACTCACTTTTTATGCCCTTTCGAAAATCATGCACATCATCAATGGCCCACAGAGTAACTAGCAATGCATTCCATAAAACAGACGCAACTAAAGAAAAAAACCCGAGACTGAGTACATTTGCTTTCTGGCCTGACCTATTGGGGGTACAACATAAGCATTCTGCAAGTGAGGCCTTAGCAGGCAATTCACAGTCAATTTCCATAGAGGGAGATCTAAATAGGGTGAAGACATATCATGAGCTATCTTAAATATGGCAACCAGCAACTAATAATTGAATCTGAATCCTATTGGAAGCTAGTGCAGTTGAATAAAACCGGGCGTAATATAGCCAAACTTAGATTTATTCCTCAATATCCTTACCGTAGCGGCCTGAATCGCTTGCAAGGATTTAAGGGTGCAAGCCAGAAACCTGCAAAAGATAGCATTACAGTAATCAAAGCAGGGACCTGCTAAAACCTGAAACATGCTTTGAAAATCCTCAGCAGATAAATACGGTCAAAGGCGCTGTAAGACCATCACCTCATATTTCTGAAATATTTAAGTGTGCCTATTTTCTGGCTCCTCTTAATGTTTTTCATGAATCAGCTTGATGGTTCTCTGGGGGTTTGATGGGGGTTTTATAATGGAGAGAGTGACTAAGCAGGGAGCGCTTCCAAAAATGTAAGAACATGAGGAAAGATACAGAACAAGCCAGAACGAACTTAATGGCATCGACTAACCTTAACTCTGAAATGATTTGGCACCGTGACTGCATGAATAATCCAAAATTACCATCTTGAGGATATCCTATCCCCTTCCACCTGCATATGCAGTGAGCCCGGCGTCTTCTAGCGAGTCTGATGACCTGCACATTTCCAGGGCGTAGCAGCACAGATGTCCAGGGCTCTGTGAACTCAGGCAGCTGTTCACATAACTGGGATTCTTACACTTTGGTTCCCACTTTCTCGGAATATCCTGACCCTACACATTTGCACAGGGAATTGGCTGTTCCAGCAGGCCTGAGTCAGTAAATGCTGCTGAGAACCCAAAGAATGGGAGGATTATTCATATACCGTGGTAAACCAGGGGTAGGGGTTCAACATAACAGCTGTTGCACAACGTGGATAACTTGTCATCGTCTGTCTTTCTTTCATGACTCGGTCTCCTTGTTAGCCATTTATTCATTGTCAATGAGGCAAGACGGCTGTGCAATTGTTCCGGCTCCTGATTTCACATGCAGCTTCAGTAACAGCAAACACAACCTGATTTGTTTAAGATAACTCTCTCACACCTGTGTTGTGATAGCACGGGCTAGGGAACTCACTGAATGTTTGCACTCCCTCCTGGAATGAAACTGGTACTAAGGTGACCGTGTGTTATGCAGGAATAAAAAGAGGGAGGGAGCAGGCCTTTATGGTTTGATGAAACAGCTTGCCCTTCTCTGTCCTCTTTACAGGTGAGGAACATTCCCGTGAAGCTGCTCTGGAGTCTTCCCACCCACTCTGCTGCCAGCAGGGGGAGATGCTGTGATATTACACTTTCAGTTGCAAGGAGCAGGCAGTGGGTGGACCCCCCCCCCCCCTCACTTGTGCAGTTTTCTGAGAACATTACAGGCAAGCACAATCCTGAACCCAGAGCAGAACACAGGCGGCTTTTGTTGTAACTGGTACTTAACAAATAAGCTTAGACAGGGCTGGTGCTACCTATTAGACAAACTAGGAGGTGGCTTAGAGCACTAATGTTCCAAGGGCAGTCCATTGCCATTGCTGCTACCCCTGGTGGTGGGGCCTGCATCGGAGGGGGTGGAAGCAGATGGTCAAAGGAGCACCAGCATTGGGGCTTTTGCTAAGTGCCGAGTTGCTGTTTTACTGTCACTGCTGCTGTGAGTCCCAGAGATGAGCTGTAGCAACAGCAGCAGGGGCAGTGTTGGAAGCAGGGGAGACAACAAGATTAAAAGGCCTCAACATCCTTGCCCTGGCCCTGAACCTACAGCCAATGACCTACATCTGTACCTGAATTTGTAACTGGCCTCAGCTTAGGTTTGGGAACGTAAATAAATCAAAAACCCAAATCCAACATGGCCTATGCCTTGCTGGAGATGTCATTAAGCGTTGTACTCTTGCCAATATGAGACTGATATACAACTGGTTACAGCTGGACATTAGGGGGATTTTTGCACATAAAGGTTTTTAGAAAATGACCTCAGGGATTATGCACGTAAACATATGCACGGTGACAAGAAGGGGAGTAGTTTTGCAAGACCCAGGTTAGGCGTCTTCTGAGAAAGAGTTAGGGGAGAGGTCAGGCATAATTGCGATTAACGTGTGCATTTTATAAAATGCCTTTGTGTGCATGTACTTTATGCCTGTTCCTGAGGATGCATAAATATTCACAGCATCAATCTAGCCACTATTTCTTCTGGTTTACCCCTAGCATTTTCTAAAGACACACAGGTGTCTATAAGGATTATTTTGGAAGCCCTACTCATACTTTGGACGCCTGAAAATAGGCATAGAGAAGGCCAAAGCAAAGAGATATCTCCAGAGCCATTTAGAAGCTGGGTCTGGGGACATCCTCAGAGTGAAGACATCCAAGTTTGAACAGGGATGGGAAGGTGGAGGTGTGGCTGAGGTGTTCCCAGGCATCTAGATGTCACTACCTGATCTCAGAAATGTTCTGGATGTTTGGAGTCGTGTCTAAGTTTAGACCTGCTCCAGGAACAAATCAGCATCAGGAAAGTGCATGTTTTCACTGAAAAACATCCAGAGGGTGTAGAGGAACAGCACTCCATTATCACCAGTACTCCGCACAATCACAATGACGGCAGCAGTGGAATTTGAACCCGGTCCTAGCATACTACACTAGCCATTAGGCTATTCCTAGATGACCAGGTTCTGAAATACTATTCTGGGGATGTCGATGTAGATGCCCTCACATTTTTTTCCAGTCATTCTGGCTGAGATTTCCCAGATTGCACTTGGACATCCCTTCTAAAATGGCCCTCTATGAGCCCAATGAAAAAGGGGCACATCCAGGCCATCTGGACAGGCCTGTTAGGGCCTGATTCTGTACCACAGGAGCAAATCATTGCCACAGCATACAGAATCAGGCCCGAGGACGGCCCAGTGTGCCCCTGCATGCCCTCCTCGCAGGCTCCCCTGGCTCCCGCAGTGCCGACTCGCTTCTTCCCCACTGCCCGACTTACGACTGGGCAGCCGGGGCCTGGATCAGGCGGTGGGGACCTACCTACACTCGGCCCCAGCTCCTGGGGGGGGTGGGGGCGGGATCCTGGCCCCGATCGCCCAATTTGTGCTGCTTATTCCACCTTCAAGGTGGAATAATCAGCACATTCGCACTGACCCCACAGGATGTACAGGGCCGTGACCCAAATCGGCACTGTACATGCTGCCACCTCGGCCCACACCTCATTCCGCCCCTCCCGCCGGCTCTCCCCGCACTGCTGCTCTAGCTGTGCGGGGAGGGCCTGAGGGGGAATAGGGGCAGCCCCGCAAATCGCATCTCTGATTCAGGCCCTATGTGCCTTCATGCACAGGCAGCCTGTTATAAAATTATCCTCAATGGGGGTAATTTTAAAAGACATTCCTGCAAGTGAAAAAGAATATTTGACACAGAGAAATGGCCTTTCATAAAATTGCCCAGATTATACATACATAAATATTTGCATACTGAATCCTGTGCCCAGTAGAGAGGAGGCGTTCCCAGAAGGCAGGGTTGGGAAAGGATTTGAGCTTATTTGCATGCTTTACAATATATATGCAATAAATAAACCAGGAAACTGGTGCATGCCAAAGAACAGGTATAAATGTGTGCTTGGGCTTCGTCTGGAATCATTTTCAGAAGGAAACTGGTGTAACTTATGCAAACAACTGCCAAACCAGTTTGGTGGCCTATTATAAAATTACCCTCAGTGTGGGCAAGTGTTATACAGCGTCCTCATCGGAAAAACTTTGCAAAGTGCTTCTTTGTTGACTATATCCCTAACCCGTTACTCAGTAAAAACTGCCACCGATATAGAAGAGTCACCTGGGACAAACATAGGACCCCCAAGCTCTTTATCCTGCATTAGAAAAAGCTTTGATTTCCCCATTCCAAACACCTTAAATCTATTAGTCCATTATTCCTCTGAAACATCTTGCCCCACCCTCTTCCTTTGAATAGCAGTTGACCTGTAGAAAACCATCTGTATTTGATCAATGCTAGTATATTTGACTGCCTTCAAAGCAGTGCTTTCTTTCAACTCAGCACCTTAGGTGTAGCTATGTACAGTGTTCCAGGGGTTCCCAATACTGTGTGAGTGTACTGTAGATGGATTATATGACTCAAAGCTCTCAACAAAACGAAGGAGCCAAAAAACAAACAGACTTCAGAGAAACAATGACGAATGTGACTGGCCAAAGATCAGGCCACATCTTTCACAGCCCATGTCACCGGCCTGCCAAGTCAAATCAGGTGGGGTTTCTTCAAAGAGCCTCCCACTTTTGCTATATCGCTACATTGTTTTCTTTATCAAATAACCTTTATTGAGATTATAAAGTTTAACCCAGGGCTAAACATTAGTTAGACGGGTAAATTGTTAGGTGTGTTGGGTCAATTTCACCATAAACTTGTTAACCAGCCCCTCTGTATCAAAGTAGTTCTTTGGAATCAATAACCACCAGAGCAATTGATAAATTAGCCCTGTTACTCACCTTGCTTTCTTTACTGGCAAATTTTCACCTTGATCGACCCTGAAGCTGTGTGACCTTAAGCAGATATGGTACAACCTAGAGAGGGCTGGAGGAAATCATACACTATACAGATGAAACAGAAAAAGCTGCCAATTATAGGGCAGAAACTTGGACAGCAAAAAGAAACTATTTCAAGACAATTGCAACCACAGCAAATCCACAAAAGCAATTAAACCCACTTCTCGGCAACAATCTTACCTAAAATGAAATGTGAGGATTTGCTAAACATTGTTCTTCTAAGGACAATCTATCAAGAAAGAACGGAACGAGGACACTGCCCCTCAGCAGGACAGCCTTTGGAGAGGAAGCCCAGTTTAGTGATCAGAGAATTGGATTCAGAACCCAGGACGTAAGAGATCAATTCCTGCTTCTTGCACCAATGTTCCTTGTGATTTTGAGGTAGTCACTTCACCCTTCATAGCCTAAGTTGTGGCTCAGATTTTAAGACTTCTTACAAGCCGATGCCGAAAGCTGGCATTAGACCCACGCTGAAGCAATTTTTTACGTTCCCTGACAATGCACGCATTTTAACATGCAATGCAGGAAAGATAGGGTATGCAAATGACCCCCACGTTAACTCTGCGCATGCAAATGAGTCACTGCGCTAGTTTGGCTTGCTCTCTGGGCACCGCATGGCTAATTTGTATAAGAGTATTTTGATGGCATCGGGGACGATCGCAGCATCAGGAAAAGCCCCCATCAAAATACTGCTGGGGGCTCTACCTGACAAAAAACATTACCTGGTGGTCTAGCAGCCCCTTGAACCCCTAATCCCCAACCCCAAGTAAAATTAAAATTACCTTGGTGTCTAGCGACCCCAAAATCTAACCTACCTGGTGCATCCCAGGATGCACCGTGCGGGGCTTGGCACACCATTTTACCAGAACGAAAGCGCATAGACAGCACTCCCACCTATTTTAAGGTACAGGCTTGGAGGCTTGGATTTTGGAGCCGCTAGATCCCGAGGTAATTTTAATTTTACTTTGGGTTGTGGGGTACAGGGGCTGCTAGACCACCAGATACTTACTTCTGTCAGGGCACCAGCCCCCAACAGTGTTTTGATGGCATCAGGGGCATTTTCCGATGCCATGATCGTCCCTGATGCCATCAAAATACTGTCGTGGGGGCCACTGAGCCACCAGGGATTTTTTTTTTTGTCAGGCACCAGCCCCTGATAGTGTTTTGATGACATTGAGGGCTTTTCCTGATGACTGATCATCTGAGAAGGAGATAATCTAGGCATCGGGGAAAGCACCTGGTGCCATCAAAATACTGTCGGGGGCACACTTAGAGGTTAACAACTACTCAGACCCTGCAGTACAAATTTTGGTGCTATGGCTGCTTGTAGAATCCCCTACGCCTGTGTCTGCATCGGTATAGCCATGATTTGCATACCAGATCAGTTGATTAAAATACATTTTAATAATTTAAAGTTCATTTTAATAGGTTTAAATACACATGGCGTTAGTTGGGCACTAGTTTTTCCGTCAGTGTTTACGACTCTTTTCTGCATTTAAAGGATCATAAATTTTGCTTAAACGCGGTGTTAGGGGGCTTGTAAAGCCTGCAATAGCTTTCTGCATCGGCCCGTTCGGCAGGAAATATCCACAGTACCTAAATTGCCTTAAGCTGTGATTTGGAAATGGCAAGTAATTGAATCTAAAATCCTTCTCTTTAAAACTATTCTTAACAAATGGATACTATCAATGAAATGGATGCTGACATCATCTATACCATAATTATAAAAACCCAACAACACAACTTCAGTTTTGGACATGGACCAACTTGGCTTATGAAAGCAGCCAGATCTGGTCTCATAACATCTCTCGGTTATATAGCTAATACACTTCTGAAAGAGGGGTCACTATCCCAGCTGTTAAAGGAGGCTATTATTCGCTCTTATTTAAAAACAATTTGGATCCTAATAAATCAACTAATGCCTTTTATTGGAAAATAAATAAAGTGTGTGGTTAGCACTCAGTTCACAAATGTTTTGGAGGAATACAATATGCTCTACATTTCCAAATCAGTATAACACAAAGATGCTTCTAGTGTTTCTCATTGATCACGTGATTCACTCATAAGAACATAAGATATGCCATACTGGGTCAGACCAAGGTCCATCAAGCCCAGTATCCTGTTTCCAACAGTGGCCAATGTAGGTCATATGTACCTAGCAGTTTCCCCAAGAGACACAAGTTCCACAATGCTTGTACTGGATCAAGCATTGATATCCTGGGTCCCTTCTTAATAATGGTTTATAAGAACATAAGATATGCCATACTGGATCAGACCAAGGTCCATCATACTGGGTCAGACCAAGGTCCAGTGTTGAGTTTTGGCAGCAACCACTGCAGTCAACCATGGGATCCTTATTGAGGGGCTGAGGAAACTGTGTAGGTGGTCCTCTGCTGAAGTGGTTTGAATCTTTCTTGTACGACCACATGCAGAGTTAAATTAGGTGATTTTCTTTCTTTCTTTCTCTTGGAAACTAAAATATGGGGTTTCTCAAAGGACAGCTATGTCCCTTCCTTTGTTTATTGTTTATGCTTGGTCATTGACCACACACAGAGCAAGAGTGTAGATGACACAAGCGCTTTTAACGCGTTGGGGATTCCAATAAAAGCACTTGTGTCATCTACACTCTTGCTCTGTGTGTTTCCTGCTCGATTTTGCAAGAGCTGCTGCTCTCTTTGTGCCTGACCCTGCTTGGTCATTGACTACATGGATTAGAGATCTCAGTTTCAAAACCTGGTTCTATGCAAATGCAAGACTACTGTAAGTCTAAGACAAATGGTGTCCTGGCTAAAACGTATTGATAACAACCATTCTCACACACACACATTGCTCCCCCCTAACACATACACACATTGCCACCCCTAGTTCTTGGCATGGATTAGCAGGAAGTGCACTTGTAAGATTCTACTCAAGTGAATGGTTGGAGGGGGGATGGGAATGAAGGTTCCTCTTCCTCCAGCATTCACCCACTTTTACTACTCCCCGGCATCTTCTTCCCTATAGCTTTCTTTCTCTTGTATATTACTCCCTCCACTAGTATCTGCCATATTACCTCCTTCCCTCGCATCCTTTCATCTCCCTCTTACTTCTATCTCCAGAATGCTCTTCCCTGCATGTAGGCCTCTATCCCCAGTATCCAATCTCCATATTTTGTAGCCTGACCTCTAGCAGAAGTACTGCAAGAGTCATGGGTCCATTTTGAACCTAGGACTTGGAAAATCAGGAGTGGCTGGGAGTTGTTCCTGCTCCCACAATAACACCAAAGACTCCAGGACCCCTGTAACATCTGAGAGAGGACGATCAGTGAGGTGGGGAGGCCATTGTGGAGTCTTTATGCCAGAGAGATTGGCTGGGGAGATCCAGATGCTGGATTGGAGGATGGGGGGCTTGATGTGGAAGGATCAGCTTTGGGGGATCTGAAAGGAATCAGATGCTAGGATGGGGATACTGGGGGATTGATGTCAGGAGTGCTTGTGCTGCTGGTAGGAGTGTATCAAAGTATGTGTAGGGATCAGGAGCAGAGATTTTAAAAAGCTGCTCCCATGAGGGCTAACACTCCATGTTTTCTCCCCATGTGTAGTTCTTTTTTTTAAATAACTGCTTATGCTGCACATCAGCATTCAGTCCTGTGCACCCTTACATCTATTTTACAAGAGGCTCTGTATTTGACAGAGCCTCTTATAAAATACAGTAGGAATTTTCAATGTCCTGACCTGGACGTCTTAATTGCCCTCTCCATGTTCTATTTAAACTTTGCCTTCAAAAAATGGGTCTCTTATATTAACAAGTGATTTTTAACTCACTTTCTGATATGTTTCATATTGTTTATGAAAAAGCTATAAAACGTCAGTTATGATTATATTAAATGCACCTTAATTAACTTCACAGGTTTCAACGAGTTATGTCCTAATGGAAACTTGCACACATATACAGGGTGGCCCAAAAAAAGTGAGAACATCTCATAGACAGATGTAAACAATTGATAAATTAAAAGAGTTGGTGACCGGAAACTGTCGAAATAAAGACGTTATATAGCTAAAAAAGGTAAATAAGTAAACTATTTAAGCTTTTAATTTACAAGATGTTCTCACTGTTTTTTGGGCCACCCTGTATATGATATAGAGAAAAAAACTTTTAAAATATTATACACAGAAATTGTTTTTCTTTAGCTTTCATTATTCTAATTTCCATTTTTTTTTTCTTTTGTTAATACTTAGCTTGCATAACCTTACTCATTGTCAAGCTGGAACTCAATGGTCCGCTCTTTCCCACTATAGCTCTGATCTTTATCCAATATCTCACATATATATAAAAAAATAATAAAATTCTACTTTTCAGAATGTATATACAATATATTATATATATATATATATATATATATATATATATATATATATATATATATATATATATATATATATATATACACAGTCTAAAGAAAACAAGTGTTTGTTTACTAAAAAACACATGGCCCATTTTATTAAATCCTGACAACTCTCTTGACTTCCTCTTTCCTTCTTACTATTGCTCTACCAGTGACCGTAGAATTCAACTTATTAGTGTGACAAATGATTTGTGCATCGCTGTGGCAGCCACAATAAGCATACCACAATGCAAACACAAAATACATTTCTTCTGCTAATGAAATTTGTCTGCAAAATGCTTAGCCAGTGCGTAGTTCTACTCACATTAACGGCAGCTTTCCATTCAATAGTATATTTAGTACATATGATATCAGAACATTCATGGAAATGGAAAGAGATGATCTTGCAGCTTCCTCTAACTGTAAACACGAAAACTGCAGAAACGGTGATGCAGCCACCACAGATAGTGTAAGGATGAAGGGAAGCGGAAGAACTGACATAACATTTCAAACTCAAAATTCTGCTTTGTGGGTCAGTGTTAATTAACTATTTTGGTAGAAAAATTGTGCACAGTTCTGGAGCTATTTATTTGGACGATGGAAGCAACAAGTTCTTATTTTTATTTTATATTTTCTTAAATCTTGCCCTCAATAGTTTCAGAGTGTCAAGAGGTGGGAAAGCAAGCCAGCACTTGGACTGAGACCTGTAGTTAGATTTCTGTCTGCTGTGAGAAAAGTCCCAGGCAATAATATGAGCATTGCAGCTTGTGTATGTAGGGCCAGACGGTAACGGTGCATTACTCAAGCAATTCCAGACTAGATAGACTTCCTATTTTTGGAGAACATTAGATATAATTTTGGAAGCCAGAAAGTTCTAACTCAAATCAGGATGCATGCTATGACACAAGTCCTCTACCCCAACCTGACGCATGTAGAACTTACTTCACTGCACCAAGACTGGTGGGTAATTACTGCAACTGTCTTTAGGAATGCAAAGGAGATGCCTGTCAGCACCATCTCCCCTTCTCAGTCGGAAACCTTTGGTGGCGTCCACTAGTTAGACCAGTATATGCTCCAAATTCAAGAGGCAGTGAAAAGTAAAATCAAGCATTTATACAATCAACCAAAAAATCTACACAGCAGCAATTTAAGTAAATAAGAGATGATTTTTTAATGACTTCAAAGATATAGCCCCTGGTTTATTACCACCATGGAAGGTTTTAGTAAATGTTATTTCACCTAGGCTGTGAGTCCTTTATTTACAAGCCAACATTAATGCCCTTTGTGGCTCCAGATTCCTGATATTCGGTAGTCACACTCCAAGCTAATTTAAAGAAGGGCTCTCTCCTGTAAGTTGTGCTTCTCAGCAATTTTGTCTAAAAAGAGTTCTAATAAAAATAGTGAAATATCTCACAAATTGCAGAATAATTTCCAATGCCATGGAGTTAAAATACCCAGGATATTTTTGGTTTGTTTTTAATTTTTTGACTAAGTTAAGTAGCAAAGGTACTGAGTTTAATTGGGTTTGTGTAATAAAGGACTCTTTTCACTTCTCACTAATTACCAGATATATAATATAGGTACAGTCAGGGCGGTATCAAAGGCCATGCGAGCTGTGTGTGACCACATAGGGCACAAATACGGAAGAGGCGCTGTCATCACTGAGTCTCTAGGAAGCCTGCTATGAATGAGTTCCTGAGGTGCTGGGGAGGTAGGAGGCGCCAGGTTCACAAGTCACACAGGGTGGCGCATTTCTTGCTTGGTACGGTCCTGGGTACAGTAGGCCACAGGACTGCCTACTCACAGCAGCAAGAACATTCTTCATGGTTAATCAGTCCAGGCAAATTTATCATGAAAGTACCACTGGAGAACACAGCCATGAACTCCCATAAACAAAGATGGCAGGGGCCCAGGGCAGAAAGTGGTGAGGAGGCCCAAAACCCTGCCTACAGGCTATGCCTTCTTCAGCCTGAGGCAGACTTGGGGCCGCCCTGTAGCATGTAGGCCCAGGGCAAATGCCTTGCTTGCCACCTCCTAGTACCAGCCTTGCCCATCGTTATAATTCAGAAAAGCCATAGATAGTAAGACCGTTTCATAAACTCCCATGCAGTTAACGTACATTGCCACACATTTATTTGGGGCCTATTTTATTTATTTATTATTTATTTATTTACATTCTCTTATATACCGTGCTATTCTGCATCAGTGCGGTTTACATTGAACAAACTGAAATTACATTGAACAGGGCATTATAACTTGGAGATAACTATTTACAGGGAACATGGGCTATGGAGGGTTAAGTGGCTTGCCCAAGACCACAAGGAGCACTTGTGGGACTAGAAACCCCAGTCCTTCCGGCCCAAGGTTGCTGTCCTCTAGTGGGATTTGAACGCCCGACCTTCCGGCCTGAAGTACCTTGCCCCAACCACTAGGCCACTCCTCCACTCCTATAAAGTGAAGCACGCTGTAGGGGTGTACAGACATGCCTTAACCTAATCATGGTAGTTATGTCTGCCCTAGAGAAGGTGTAACTGCCCATGCCTAGATTGGGCAGAAACATGTGTAAGTCATAGTATTCTATAACTTATATGTATAAAAGTTGGCCTGCCTACACTCTGCCTAGGCTTCGCCCCTATGCATACCTCAATTGAAAATACGCATGATGGGACTTACGCATGTGCTTCAGACTAGCGACCATCAGGGCCATACCGAGGGCTGTGCAAGAGGTGCGCCAGTACAGAAGGAGCACTAATGTCATCACTGAGCTTCCAAGAAACCTGAAACGAGTTCCTGCATGCAATTGGGTAGATATGGGGGCGCTAGGATCACCAGTTGGGCAGGGTGCATTGCTAGCTTGGTATGGATCTTGGCAACCATATAAAGCATGAGCCAAAGTGTGCATTCATGTACGTAACACTCTCTGTGCCCTATCTAGAATCTGCCTCTAAATGTGTTCTGCGATACAGTTTATGAAATGGAAGGCGCAAGACCAGCATCTTTCAAGCCCTTTCACTATCACGGAGTCAATGCAGTTTCACAGTGGCTGTAGCTCCTAAAATAGTGTGATAGAGGTCAAAGGTTTTATACCACACAAGCCATCAAGGAGTTCACACAGTGTTTCATCAGGTAAGTGCTTTGCAGCTACAGATTTCTTGCTTCTACATAATGTCGCTGACCTTTCCATCTGCAACGTGATTAGGCACCGCCATGAATGGTCAACCAAAAGACAGGGATGAGGGGCTGGTGCCATAAAAGATAAAAAAATTTTACCAAAATATCAAAAGTACTTTTAAGGGATGGGGAGAGATAGGCAATAACCAAAATAGGCTTGTCAATTGAATACATTTTTTGAGAACCGTAGGACAGGAGAAAGAAAAGAAAGGCAGGACTAGAGAACAAAAATTCAAACAATTCAATGACAAAAATAAAAGTACAATGCATCCTGACATTTTTTGGATTCTGCAGTATCAATAGCAACCACCAAATGCTACACTTGCTATCATACTTTACCCTACAACATTAACAATCACAGTTTCTCATTCAAGCGTATGTCAACCAAATCTTCACTATCAAGCTGTGTTTTTTGGGTGCACTAGGCACAGTGTTTCTGTCCCAAAGTGAGAAGTAACCTTGCACCTTCAATGTACCACCACCTCACTCCCAGAATAAAAGAATATAGGGGATACCCCAAAGTGCGTGAGTGTTCATAGTTGCTAAAAGAGAAAAATGAGTTTGCTTGTCATTAGGGTCCTATTCTTGGCATTCTGTTGACGCAGTGTAAATAGCTATTTTTTAAAACTTTCCCCTGAGGCACGTGTGTCAGCCACCTGCTCATTTTGATCTGGGGTCTCCACCAGTGATTGCAAGGGCAATTGTGTTTACCTCAGTAGTGAACAGAGCCTGAAAAATTATGAAGAATGTGTTATTTCACTCCTCTCCGTAACTAGCTCCTCTTGTAGGTTTCTAAAATTCACCAGTTAGTCCTGTAGGCACCGGCTAGTATATGGGTATGCTGCAAAATTGGCATTTATGCATGCACATGCTGGTGCCTACACATGTACAGCCCCGATTGAGGCTGCTCTTTTTATCCCACTTGACATCCTGGCAACCCACTTGACATCCTGGCAAATACATGTAGCTTTACCGACGTCCAAATAGGTATTTTACAAAAGTCTTTTCATCCTTATATGGTTGCTTATCACTAGCACTAGTTCAATGAGATTACTGCTAGGGGTCAACTGGCACCATTGTGAATCTTTTGTCTAAAACAAAATTGAATTATAGGAATTCATTTTAATGCAGTGCCATGGAACCATAGATATACGATATATTCTTAATTGATTGCCAAATGTTTTTGCATTAAAAACCATAAAGCAAGAATTCAATTTTATTTTTTAATCAAAGGGACAATGATTGATCCTTCATAAGGTAATATTTCTTTGACTGGTTTTTATGAGATTTTTTTCAAAGGAATCAGCTGCTATAATTTCATAAAATTGATTATTTAGTTTATAGTGAACACAAAGAGGTATACTGATCAAAAAAGGCAAAAAGAATATTGATTCATCATATTTTATATATGTGAATAATTTATTTGGGTATTAATTATTCTCAATAGATTTTATAGCAGATTACTACATGTTTATGAAGCCTGACGGAGGCAATTTTAAGCCAAAATATGGCCATGCAAGGTCTTGTTTTGTATTTCTTGGATCGTGCCTTAATAAAAAGAAGTTGCTGGATATTTGGGCATATTACTTTCTTTCTGGCTTGCTGCTGGTAGTGTGGTACCTTTCTTGTTTATGATGGGATCACAGATAGGATAACCAGGATCTGGAATAGGCTTGGTAAATATCTCTGATAGAGTAATAGTAATTGGGAATTTCACACTGGATTGTAAGTCCAAAAATTCAACATGGAAAAAACTTTAACAAGAGTTCAAGATACTTACAGGGCTAGGAATATGGCACAAACAGGGTCTCTGGAGTAAGTCTCTAGAACAAAAATCAATAGATCCACAAGGCAAGTTGTTCACTGCAGTAGATGCAGACAAATTATATGACAATGTGGCAAACTACACTCGTTTTGAAGTATGAAGATGGCCAGTACATTGTTCCTAACATCAATATTTCAAGGAGATTCCCTGTTAATACTTCTGTTTTGCATGGCACTTAATCCAATAAATTCTCTCATCAGCTCTATGAGATACAGATTTAGCCTGAATCCTAAAGAAGGTAACAACCTAGAGGTAACATCCCATTTACTATTTGTAGATGACTTGAAGCTCTACATTTCCAGTGACCAGCAATTAGCAAAGCAACTCTGTGTAGTGAAAAGCTTTTCTGATGAAATCAGGATGACCTTGGCCTTGACAAATGTGCTAAGGCAACTTTTTTTTAAAAAAAAGAAAAATTGAATAAAATGGAAAACATCTCACTGGGTTGAGGGCTGTGACATCAAGGAACCTGAACAGGAAGGTATATATAAATATCTCAGAGTATAGGAAGAAACAACACTTAAGAAGAAATTACTGAGACAAAAGATCAGGAAATAATACTATAGGAGATTAAAATTGTCATTGAAAAGTGCTTTAATATCACAGAATAAAATACAAACCATACAGCTTTGGGATTGTAGACTGGTCTCAAAGATCTTGAAAAACTGGATGTGCGAACAAGAAAACTCCTCTATGCCCATGAAGTAATTTACAAGAATCAATGTATGCCGAGACTGTACATCCCTAGATCTGAAGGAGGGGTAGGCCTCATAGATTACACATATAGAGCTACTACCATAAGCCTCCAGGCCTACCTCACAGCATCATAAGATCCAAATACTCAAGAAGTGCTGAAATATGAAAGTAAATGTCCAGAATCTGTCTCCCTTATCAAACATGGACAAGCATTCCAACGACTAGAAGTAATGTGTGAGAATCCATAAGCATACACAGGAAAGGAAACAGAATTTGCAAAACAAGAGAAACTCTTCAGAGAATTAGATCAGCAAATGAGGAAAAACAAACACAGACAAATGCACAAATATAGTGGGAAATGCAAAGTGTTACTCCAGGAACCCTTTGTCGATCAAGAACGGGTAACATGAATGATTAAGGAGAGGGGAACTGAAACTAAAGGATGAGAGACTGATAGTTTCAGCCCAGGACAGCAGATTATGGACGAGATGGTTTACAGCAAGCATTGAACAAAACTGGCAAAACAGACATGTTGATTCTGTAAGAAACAGCTGGAAACAATGACTCACCTCATAGCTAGCTGTGAAGTTCTGATGGCAGAAAATTTCTATACAGAAAGGCACAAAAAGGGTAGCACGCCTCATCCTTTGGAATTTTGTAAACACTACAACCTCACTGTGACTGAAAAGCACTGGGATCATGTCCCTAAGAAAATTACAGAGAATGAAGAAGTTATGATCACCTGGAATACTCCCATTCCGACTGATTAAAAGCTGGTTGCCAGGAAGCCAGACATAGTGGTAATGGAGAACACCAGAACAGCATTCATTATAGAGGTGTCAGTCCCAAGCAACTATTCTGTGAATTGCGTTGAGGGGGAGAAGATTTTCAGGTACCAAGAAATGCAGTCAGAGACCAAGAAAGTGTGGCAGAAAGATACTGAGTTATTTCCTATTGTGTTGGGCGCCATCGGTTTGATTATGAAGAATTTCCAAGCATACTTTGATATATTACCCACACAGGTTACATCTTATGAACTCCAGGAGGCGGCTCTCTTTGGCACAATGCAAGTACCATGCCAGGCATTAGCATACCCAGGCTGAGAATGGAGATTCATGTCTGTCATGGTATGCACAAAGCTAATACATGCAAATAAACTGCCCTAAGAGTAAACAAAACAATCCAAACAAATCAACTCTTAGTTGTTATATTAGCAATGATAACCCGACAATATACTGCACTTTCCAAATACTTAAAACCAACTGTGGCTAAGCGTATCCTCATTCAAACTTCCAAAGAAATGTATTTATAAGGGCAGAGACCTCAGGATGGCTAAAGGTCTCTACCCTTATAAATAAATTTCTTTGGAAGTTTCAGTGAGGATATGCTTAGCCACAGCTGGTTTTAAGTATTTGGAAAGTGTGATATATTGTTGAGTTATCATTTGTAAGATGCACGAAGCTAACCCATTTGAAGAAATTGCCACAAAAAAAATCCAGGAAAGGTTTTCCATGGAGCTGAAGACCAGACAAGGAATGCCGGACCATCAGGAAACAGATATTACCAGAACATATATTACCAGAAATCAGAGCCAGCCCATCCAGTAGGTGGGTTAGGCAGCCACCCAGGGCAAAAGACCTCAGTGGGCAGCACAGTACAGCACACATGACCCGTCACTTCTGCCCCCCGACAGGACATTGCGTTGGAGGGGTGGTCAGAAGCAGCAAGCCATATGTACTGAAGCACATGGCCTGCTGTGGGCACCAAAGCGGCGGCACAAAGCCACCGCTTTTAAACTGCCACCGCCATCAAGCCAAGCCATTCCCCCACCCCCGAAGGCAGAATCGGCGGTGGTACAAAGCAGTCGCTTTTAAACTGCTTCTGCTGCCAAGCCAAGCCGAGTTACCCCTCCACCCCAGAAGACTGAATTGGTGGACATGGCGTGGCGTGGCGTGGCTTGGTAGCATATCCGGGGAGGGGCAGCAGAAACTCTTGGGCCGTCCCTGCCAGAAATACAAGATACAGCTAAGACTATAGCTGGTTAGAGCCAACCACCCAAAAACAATATGAAAATCTGATGTAAATAGTTACCCCTAAGTTATCCAAGTTCTAGTTCCTGTTACCTGTAAACACTGTTTCATTTATGCAACGTGTATGTTTTATGTTCTATGTAAACCGCACTGATGTTGAATAGTGCGGTATAAAAGAAATGTAAATAAATAAATAAACATAATTGTTCCTTTTGTGAGACCAGTTTCTTCCACTACAAATGTCACTAGTTCTCAAGGCCAGCCCATGACAACTGCTAACACAGGAAATTAAACAAAGCTAAATTGTTATTCCTGCACATTTTATTTTTATTTATTTAACACTTATTTATATACCGCATCTTCCAGCGATCAGTTGCGGTGTACAATCAACAACAGTCAACAATGCAGAGCTTGTTTTACATAAAACAATGATAACTTTTTACATTGAACATCTTAACTTACACAACAACGGGTTTAAAAACTAAGCGGAATAATTCAATAATTCAACTAAGACAGAATGTGTAACAGTTAAAACAAAGTACTGTCCCTATAACATAGGCAGATTATGACAGTTGTAACTATATACAGATTATGACAGTTGTAACTATATACAGGTAGAATTTCAATGCATAAGAGTGGAGTGATTATACATTTAAGTTTTGTATGTATTGTTTGTAGTAGGGAGTATAAACTTTATTTTGGGCAGGTTCGTGTTTAGCCATTATCTAAGTTGAGTGGAAGGTTTTCCATGGTATTATAGTGTTTAGTGAATAAGTATGTTTTCAATTTTTTTCTGAATTCTGTTATCTCTGTTAGTGATCGTAAGTCCTCTGGTAATGAGTTCCAGACTGTTGGGGCTATGTGGGAAAAGGCTCTATTATTTGTTAATTTGTGAGTTCTTATATATTCTTTCGGTATTTTAAGTTTATTTGATTGTCCTTTTCTATGAGTGGGCTTAGGTGGTTCTTTGCTTATTAGGTTACAGAGTGTCTTCGGGGCCATGTCATTTAGGGCTTTGAATGTAGTTATTATTGTTTTGTATGTTATTCTGCTTTGTATTGGTAACCAGTGAAGGGATGCTAGTATCGGTGTAATGTGTTGGAGTGAATTTATCTTTAATATAATTCTAGCTGTTGCATTTTGCGCAAGTTGGATCCTTTTGATGTTTTGTTTAGAAATGCCTATAAGTATTAAGTTGGCGAAATCGAAGTGGGGAGTTATGGTAGCCTGTATTATATTGATAAAATCTTGTATAAATACAAGGGGGCGTAATTGTTTGAGGATTTTAAGTTTGAAGTAGATTTTCTTTAATGTATTTCTAATGTGCGTTTCCATAGTAAGGTGTGTATCTAAGATAACACCTAGATATCTTATTTCATTTTTTATTTTAATTTCTTGGTTTTGTAGTGTTATGTGGGTTGGAGGAGTGAATGAATGGTTTTTTGTTACAATTAAGACTTCAGTTTTAGCGTGGTTAATATGGAGGTTTTGGGTTTTAGCCAGTGTGTGATTTCATTGTAGCAGTCTGATAGAAGTTGAATCGGTAGGTTAGGAATCGTAAAAGGAATGTACATCATGATATCATCCGCATAAAGGTGATATTGTACTCCAAATTTTTTAAAGATGTTACAGACCGGTTTTATATAGATATTGAAAAGTAGGGCTGAAAGTGTTGAACCTTGTGGTAACCCTATTTCTTGTTTGTATGTGTTGGATGTTTGGGTACCTGTTCTTACATTTTGTGTTCTGTTATGTAAATATGAGGTGAACCATTTATGTACGGTGGAGTTTATGCCTATCTGCCTTAGGTTGTTGAGCAAAATTGAGTGATGCACGCTATCAAACGCTGCTGATATGTCGATGAAAAGGAGAATGAACGCCTGTTTGTGATTGTCAATTCCTTTAAGGAGTGTATCTATTAATAATGCTCGAGGCCGCGGGCCGGGTCCCACGGCCGTCAGTAACCTGGGCCCGGGCCCGGCCTCGGCCTCCAGCGTGCTAGTTGCTGGGGGGGGGGAGGGGGAGGGTTGAGAGGGAACAGCGAGCGCGGCGTTTGAAATCGCTCCGTCACAACGCCGGAGCGATTTCATTGGCCGGCGGTCGGCGGGGGGGCGGCGCTGTGTCGGCGAGGAGCCGCGTGGCCATCTTCTTCTGGCCGCGGCTCCTCGGGAAACCGGTCGTGTTCTTCGGGCTGGTGAGGGTCCCGGTGAGTTGGGTTCGTTGGGGGGGGATTTTGGGGTCGCGGGGTGGGGGCCTTCGGTGAGGGGGGGGTGCATCGAGGAAGGGGGCTGTTTCAGAAAAAAAAACAAAAAAAAAAAACTCAGAAATATACTGAGTAGGGCAGCCCTAACATGGCTGGCTCCAGCAGAGCCAGGAGGACGTCGGGGGCACGGGCTGGGGGTACTCCGCGGGGATCCCGCGGGGCAGGGGCAGCACCAGGCGCCGGAGCTGGTCGAGGAGTAGTGCGGGGGGGTAGTAGGAAGGTGGCTAAGCGGCGGGTCGGGGCCGGGAAGCGGGGAGCTCTCCCTGCCCCTGCAGGTGGTCTCAATGGTCCTGGGGAGGTGGGGAG
This sequence comes from Ichthyophis bannanicus, assembly GCA_033557465.1. Lineage (NCBI taxonomy): Eukaryota > Metazoa > Chordata > Amphibia > Gymnophiona > Ichthyophiidae > Ichthyophis > Ichthyophis bannanicus. The sequence continues at coordinate 233,417,411 of CM066043.1, read as the reverse complement.
CCCCCTGGGGGTGGGTGCTGGGCCAGGAATGGTGGAGGTTGATGGGTTGTTGGGGGGGGGAGTGACTGAAGGGGGGGTGGTTGCTGCGAGCTTGTCTCACGGGGGGGTTGGGGATGGGGTGGATGGTACAGGAGGGGGGGGCCTGGGTGGGGGCAGGCAGCGGCTGGGGCTTATGGGCCCCTATCTATGGGTTGGGGGGGGCCGGATTGCATGGGGGAGGGTGGCCGGCTTGGTCCCCGGTACCTGGGCAAGCTCCGGCCTGGGGGGTGGGGTGGGGTGTGAACCATTGGGGTGCCGGGCTTCCAGCCGTTGGGCAGCCCCCCTGGGGGGCGGCAGACTGGGCGGCCGGGGGGTTAGGATCCTCTGGAGGGGCGCAGGGACGGGGTGTTGGGTGGGGTATGGGGCCGTATGGGTGGGCGCCTCTGGGGACGGGCTTTCCGCCTTCCCCGGGTGTTGGCTCCCCGTGTGTTGGCTCTCCTCTCCCGTTGCAGGTGTCGGGGTCTACTCCGGTTCCTCCGAGTGGGTCCTCAGCGGCGGCTGTGGGATCCACTGTGATGTCTTCGACTGCGAGCCAGCTGGGCCAGTCTTCGGTGGAGCAGACGGAGTCCACTTCGGAGGCGCAGACGACGGCGGCGCAGTTGACAGCAGGTGAGTTCTCGGGGGTCGCGGCGGGGGGAGGTGGGGCGGTGGTGGTGCCGAGCGAGCGTGCTCCGCCGGCACGAAAAGCCAAGGCGAAGCGGAAGCACCGACGGCATCGGCGGAGGAGCACGTCGTCTTCCTCCTCATCGTCCGGGTCCTCAGCCACTTCCTTGGCTGACTCCACGGTCGTCCCGCAAGCGGGGGCGGGGTCCGAGGGGGCGGGGTCCGCGGTGGTCCGTTGCGCGGAATTGTGGGAGAGTGTTCCGCGCAAGTTGCGGAGGCGGATCGTGAAGCGGCGTTACCTGGATATTTTCCGGTTGTTGGAGGGGAGAAAACGTTCAGGGGAGAGTCGCAAGAAGCGTAAAGAGGACGAGAAAGCGGGGAGGGTACGGAAGGCGTCACAGAACACGTTGAATTGGACACGGGCTTTTTTGCGGCTGGCGAGTGTATGGGGCCATGAGGACCCGAGTTGTTACGGCGAGCTTCTAGCTTACGCCGATGCCATCTTGTCAGCTTCCCAGGTGCACGAAGGTTGGGCCTGGCTCAATTATGATGAGGAGTTCCGCGACAGGATGGAGGAGAACAGGCAGTTGTCGTGGGGAATGAAGGATATCAACCTTTGGCTCACGCAAATGTCGGCAAAAAGGGGCGGTATGGGGGGGGGTACGGGTCCGGGTAAGGCGGCGGGTACGGCGGCTCCGGTCGGCCTGCGGCCCTTTCGGTCAGCGGGCCCGGGGCCCGAGACGAGCAGAACAGGGGCGAGCGGTCCCAGCGGGGACCTGTGCTGGCGCTTCAATAAAACGTCCTGCCCCTTCCCGGACTGTAAGTTCCGGCACGCCTGTTCGCTTTGCGGCGCCGGTCACTCGGCCGTCAAGTGCAGCCGCAGAGCGGTGCCTGGGGCAGCGGCTGCCAGTAAGTGACGGGAATGCGGAGGGGCTAGCGCCTACCCCCATTAAGAGGCTGGCGCTGCAGCCGTGGCTGGAGCTTTATGCGGCTACCAGATATGGCAAGGCGGGGACGATGTTATGGGCAGGGTTTTCCGAGGGCTTTCGTATCCCAGAGCGGGGGGCGGTCCAGGGGTTGGAAAGGGGGAATGCGGTATCGGTGATGCGGTTGGGGGAGTTGGCCCGGGGAAAGATTGAGGCGGAGCGTGCTCTGGGCAGAGTGGCTGGGCCGTTTGAACGGCCCCCCTTCTCGCCTTTTATCGTATCGCCGCTGGGGGTCATCCCGAAGAAGGAGCCGGGGCGGTATCGGCTGATCCATAATCTTTCTTGCCCCCTCGGTGCTTCGGTGAGCGACCATATCCCGCGTGAGCTGTGCTCTGTGCGATATGCGTCCTTTGATGAGGCATTGGAGCTGGTGCGACAATGTGGGAAAGGGGCTCTGTTGGCGAAGGTGGACATTGAGTCAGCCTTTCGTCTCCTGCCGGTGCACCCGTCCGCCTTCCCCTTGCTGGGATTTCGTTTTGACAATCAGTACTACTATGACAAATGCATGCCCATGGGCTGTGCGATTTCGTGCGCCTACTTTGAAGCCTTTAGCTCTTTCTTGCACTGGGTGCTGGTGCGGATGTCTGGGCGGCGGACTATAGTGCATTATCTTGATGACTTCTTGTTCGTTGGGCCAGCCCAGTCCGACGTGTGCGGATCTTTGCTGGGGCTTTTCCTGGGCTTGGCGGCGGATTTTGGCATCCCGTTGGCAGAGGGCAAGACGGTCGGACCGGTGACTCGTATCTCCTTTCTGGGGATAGAGATTGATTCGATTGAGTTTGTGGTCCGGTTGCCTGTGGATAAGGTAGAGCGGCTGCGGCTCTTGGTGGCGGCGGTTGGTTCCGCTGCGAAGGTGACTTTGACCAAGCTTCAAAGTTTAGTTGGTCACCTGAATTTTGCATGTCGGGTCATTGCTATGGGGCGGCCCTTTGCGCGAAGATTATCTCTGGCGATGGCTGGGGTCCGATGTGGGCATCATCGCATCCGAGTCAATGCGGGGATGCAAGCCGATCTGTGCGTGTGGGATGCGTTCCTGGCGGACTACAATGGTTGCTCGTTGTTACAGTCCAGGGAGATTTCCAACCGGGATCTGGAATTGTTTTCAGATGCAGCCGGTGGTTCGGGCATGGGATTGTACTTCCAGGGCGCGTGGTGTGCGTTGCCGTGGCCCGCATCGTGGTGTTCAGGTGGTTTGACGCGCAACGTGACGTTCCTCGAATTATTTCCGATTGTGGTGGCCTTATGGTTGTGGCCGGAGAGGTTACGGGATAGGCGGGTTGTTTTCTGGTGTGATAACGCTGCGGTGGTGCAAGTCATTAATCGCCATTCTCCCAAGTGTCCACGGGTAGCAGCGTTGATGCGGGTGTTTGTGCTGGCTTGTCTTCGGCTTAATATCACGGCTCGGGCTCGTCATGTGCCGGGCGTTCAGAATGGGATTGCTGATGCTTTGTCTCGTTTCCAGTGGGAGCGGTTTCGGGAATTGGTACCGGGGGCGGACGAGACCGCGGCGGTAGTGCCGGAGCACCTTTGGCAGCTTGGGACGCCGGAATGATCTCGTTGCTGCGTTCTTCCCTGGCTCCAGGTACGTGGAAAGCCTATCTGCGGGGGTATACACGGGTTCGTGAGTTTCTGTGGGGAAAGGGCTGGAGGGGTGGCAGCGTTGGGGACCTCTTGGCAGGGTCTTTCATAGTCTGGGCGAAGGAGTCTGGTTGGTCCCGGTCAGCGGCACGGGCGGCTTTGGTCGGTTTCTCCTTCTTTTGCAGGGTGGCGGGTTGGGGCAATCCGGGCACTTCGTACGTAGTGAAGCGGCTCCTAGCCGGTTGGGCTCGAGTGCAGCCCCCTGCCTCTGATTGGCGCCGTCCCGTGTCGCATGACTTGCTGCTGCGTATTTGGGGTGTCCTGCCCGAGGTCGCGGCTTCCGCGTTGGAGGCCGTCCTGTTCCGGGCGTTGTTTGTCACAGCATTCTTTGGGGCCTTTCGAGTTAGTGAACTGGTCCCCCAGGCGGGCGGGCGGGGGGGTCGGGGAGGGTTGCAGGGGCATCAGGTGGACCTGCAGGAGCAGTTGGTTCGGATATTTCTGGATCGCTCGAAAACTGACCCGCAGGGGCGGGGTCGGTGGGTGCTGTTGCGGGCCATCCCTGGTTTGGAATCTTGTCCGGTGCAGAACTTGTTGATGTACCGGCGTCAGCGTCGGGTTGGGGCTGGCTGTTTCTTTTGTCATGAGGACGGTTCGGCCGTCACTCAGTTTCAATTCACGGCGGTCTTCCGCCTGGCCTTGAGGCGGTTGGGCGTGGACGAGCGCGGGTACGCTTCTCATTCCTTTCGGATAGGTGCGGCGACCAGTGCTGCGGCCGCGGGCCTCGGGGGTGAGGTGATTCAACGCATCGGGCGTTGGAGCTCCAGGGCCTACACGGGCTATGTGCGCCCAGAACAGTTGTGAACTGCAGGGGTGTCGGGGGGGGCGTGGGGGGGGTATTAATGCTGTGTTTCTTTTCCAGGTGTTCAGCCAAGCATGCCGACATGGAGTGCTGCACGGGGCCCGCCAGGCGTATGGTGGCTTCTGGGACATTCCTTCGTCTATTGGGCGGAACGCAGAGCATCAACTCGTCCGCTGGGTCTACACCTGGGCTTGGTGTCATGTAATTTCCGGCTGGTGTGGCTCGGCCAGCGGGGCATGCGTTGGTGGCAGCTACTTCCAGTGGTTCGAGAGCACGCGGAGAGGCGGCAGCTGCCGTTGGGACTTCTGATACACCTGGGGGGCAATGATCTTTCCGGTTGGACGTGCCGGCAACTTATTCGTGCTGTACAACGGGATCTGCGGGCGCTGCAGGAGCAGTGGCCGGACTTGGCGATTGTGTGGTCGGACATCATCCCGCGGCCGGCCTGCTTGTCGCGGCGGCGGTGGTCGAGAGGGCTAGCCAAGATCAACAGGCAGATCGGCCGGTGGTTGCAGCAGGCTGGCGGGTGGCAGGTCCAGCACCCTTGGGCGGACCCCCGGTGCGCTGGACTGTATCGTACCGACGGGGTACACTTGTCCCCGGTTGGCCAGGACTTATTGCTCAATGATTGGCAAGAAGCTTTGGAACTGATTGGTCGCAGCTTTATGGGGGGGGCGGTGCGAGGATAGTTCATACCTCGCACCGGTGGCGGGGTACAGAGCCTGCGCTCGCAGGAGCGGCGCGGGCTTGACCTGGTTATGAGCAGTGGGGGCGAAATGCTCCTTGGGGTGGGGCGAGACAGCCCGGTTGGGGGTCTCGACCCGGTAGCGGGGGGTGGGAGCCGGCCTTTGCTACTAGGATGGCGAGGCAGGCGGCGGGGTTTGGGGGGGAGGAGGATGCTCCGCCTTGCTACTAAGATGGCGGGTGGGGGGGGCATCCTCCGGTAAAGGGGTGCGGGGCTGGGTTATGTTAATTGTTATTCAGGCCCTTTGGGCGGTTTACAAGTTGTAAATAAAGCTGCGACCAAAATGTTTGTACCAAATACAGTTGTTTGTGGTTTTGTTGGGGGGGGGGGCGAGGTACTCGTGGGGCTGTGTTAATGATGTGGACGGAGGCGAGGAGGGCTTCCGGGTTACCAGAGTTACTGTTAGAAGTGTTTCTACTCCATGGCAGGGCCGGAAACCATATTGTTGTTCATCGAGTGGGTAAGATAAGTCTATAAATTCCTGTGTCTGTAGTTGTACTACCTTTTCAATTACTTTGGCCAAGAATGGTATGCTAGAGATGGGCCTATATGATGTTGGCGATGTTTTATCTAGTTTGGAGTTCTTTAAAATTGGACGTATTTGTGCATGTTTGAGCGGGGATGGAAGGTATCCTTGGGTGAGTGAGAGGTTTACTATTGGTAGAATATAGGATAGTAGAGTTGGCAGTGTGTTTTTTATCCATGATACTGGGCATGGATCTAAGTACGAGGTTGTGGTATTTAGGTTGGAGATGATTGTTTTTAATGATGCTTTTGATATGGGGTAAAATTCTGACCATTCATCTACAGGTTGATAGGTGAGGTTGAAGTTGATATTTTCTGAGGGCATGGCAGGTTTCTTAGATTTGTTTTGATAATGATTAGCTAGGGTTTGAACTGAGATGTCAGTGATTTCGTTGCTAGAATTTTGCTCATTATTAGTTAATTTTTTGACTATGGAAAATAACTCTCTAGGTCTATTGTATGATTTTGTTAAGATTGCTGCGTAATAATTTTTCTTTGTGCTGTCTATTGTTTCCTTATATTTTGTTAGATAGTTATTGTATATTTCCTTGTGTACAGACAACTTGGATTTCCTCCATTTCGATTCAAGTTTTCTTAATTCTTTTTTCATTTGTTTTAGAGTGCTATTGAACCATGGTGAACTATTTGTTTTGGTGTATATGGTCTTTTTATTTGGTTGACTATTTTTAGCTGCATTATTAATAGTATCATTCCAGTTATTAACAGCATCATCCAAATTAGTTGTTGATAAGAAGTAGGGGATTATTGAGTCAAGGAAGTTTGTTTCATTAAATTTTTTGTATTTTGTAGTGGGGGAGCTTCTTATGTAATTATTGACGCTGGGGATGGGATATGTGAGATTTATTTTGATGATAGAATGATCAGACCAAGGTGTCTCTGTGCATTCAATGGAATTTGGGTTAACTAGCTTGAAGAATATCTCAGGGAGAAGAACCAAATCTAGTGTACCTCCTTTGATATGTGTTGCAGTTTTAATTATTTGATGGTACTCTATGTCTGCTATGGTGTCTAGGAATAATTTAGAATCTAGTGTTGGTAGTGACGGAAGATTAAAATCGCCTAGCATGATTACAGGATTTTGATCAGTAGATGAACTGAGAAGTTCAATAAGGGAATCCAGGCCATCTGTGTTTTATTGATTGGGGGTATATAAATTAAGCAAATTTTTATGAGGCCAATTTTTATTAATAATGTGTCTATGTTATTATTGATATTTGATTGGATTGACTTGGCGTTTAATGTTTTTTTTGTCATCATTAGGACTCCACCACCTTTTTTATTGGATCTATGTTTGTAGAATGAGTCATAGTTCTCTTTATCAAGTTGATTTAGATAGACTGTATCTGTTTCAGTGAGCCAGGTCTCTGTGACACATAAAATGTCAGGTTTTAAGTCAGTTATCAGGTCATTAAATATGGGTAGTTTATTTTTCATTGATCTTGCATTAATGAGGATGCATGATAGGGAGGATGAGTAGTTAGAACAGATTTTCTTATCTGTTTGATGTGTGTTTGTTTGTTGTATGTGTATTAGTCTGTGATAGTTAATTTTTGAGTAGTTTTGATGAGTGTGTCCTATGTGGCAGTCATTTCGAGTATGTGTGTGTATTATAGGTATAGTCATGTGATTTTTGTGGTTTAAACATAGGGATAGGTCTATTATTATTGCTAATAATATACAGGTGTATGATATTCGTATGATCATATTAGGGAGAGGCATTTTCTGTATTTGGCTCAGCTTGATGTGAGTGTATGAAAGTGAATGTGGAACTACTGACAACAGTATCTTTAGTGCAACGATTGGTAGATACTAAAAAACTACTGACAACAGTAATTGTAGTGTAACAATTGCTAGCTACTAAACACAATTGCCAGATACTGAGAACAGTGATTATCTGTGTGGAACTTAGTAACAGCAGCTATTAGATGCTAGATACTGTCTACAGCAAGTAGCTATGTGGTAGATAGTATAATGTAGAGATTGCTAAATACTGACTACAGTAAGAAGCTGGGAGGTGGTTAAAACCGTAGTAGTTGGGAGATTGGTTGCAAAAAACAGAAGTAGAATGTGTTAAGGCTGCTGATAATGACTAAGTGTTGTGGAGCAGTGAGGCAATTCAAAAGTGCAATTGTATAACATCAATTTTGATTGCATTAAATTTCACTTTACTGCAATAGAATAAACTTAATGTCAAGGTGTGGCCAGTTTTTAGTCTGTACACAGAGTCCTTTAAGATAGAGTTTGTAAATGGTATACTTGCAATGGTTGAGTTCGGTAGAGATTTTTGCCCGGAGTGGGCAGGAGTAGGCGATGATGTGGTGAGTAGCTGGGTCACACGGAGTTATGTGCGGTAGCACGTGTGCTGAGCGATCTGCTGCTTCAGCTGCTGGTCTGCGAGCCGGGAGATGCAGTGGAGAGAGGGATTCTTCCGGTGAGCTCCGTTGTGGGGTTAATGTTCGGAGCGGTCTGCTGTTTATTCGGCTGTTCTTGAAGTAGGTAGAGGGCTCTCTTTCGTTCACTGGAGTCGCTGGTGGTGATCTAGCTCTTCCTGGGGGTTTTGACGAATATGGAAGATTATGGTTGTTGAGCTGCTTTTGTATTTTATTCAGGTCGAGTGGGCTCCCACCAAAGGGCCACGCCTAAGGAAAATTAAGGGCCCTCCGGCGCGGGCCTGCCTGGTGGCGGGTTGCTTTTGCACATCCCTATTCCTTAGTACCTCTGGTTTTCTGTGCCACACCTGGCCCCTGCTCTACATTTAATCCTGCTCCATGCCTGCACTGCTCTACCCTGATCTGGATCTAGCCTCTCCACCCCACTCCTGCCAGGGAAGGCCCTAATGGTAACTACCCTCCTTCAACCCCCAAATAAACAGTTGATGTGTTCTCACTGCCATCTCAGAGCAGAGTCAGAGAAACAGGGACATTAGCCAGAGATGACCCACCAAGTATCCACGTATCCCTGCAAAGACAAATAAGGAGATGCTGATTCCAGTAATTCAACAAGCAGTATTTGTTTGAGCACCCTACCTAATATTTCAAAGTTGCAGATGAGTTCAGAATCCATTTTTACAAATTACCAGCTTCAGACTGGTAAAGACAGCTTCTGTACAACAACCTTATTTGCTCCAAGACATCAATTTTCACAGAACGCTTACTATCCTAGATATACACAAATATAATGTGACAGAAGGTATGAACTAAATATAAAGACATTACACATTTTTCACCAAAGTAGTTCTGAAAACATATCCTTCTTTTCTGCAAACACCAAAAATTGTATATTCAAGGCATTTTCTATAAATTTGGAAAGAAAGTGAACAAAAAGCTAATTCAACCTTTCAGGATTAAATTTACGATTCAAATTTTCTGTAGCTCATTGCCAGTAACAAAATATAATTAGTGCTACTTGATTTTGGATGCCTGTACCATATTCTATTATTAGTATGTCTCATACCGAATTTGCCATGAAAATTAGCATTAACTCAAGATATAAAAACTCCACTTTGTATTATTTATGGCTTTAAGCCCAGACATATTTTTCTTATAAACATGACTCTGGTAAATCAAAAATTTCTCTTTACCTTCATGAATTCAGAATCTCTGATGCATTCTTGATAATTTTGTGTTTCTGGTCAAAATTCCTTATTTATTATATGTAAGTTCACCTTCATAATTGCTTCCTTTAATACCTTCAGAAAAGTCCCTTTCTTGCAATGATTTGAATGTTATTTTTATTTACTTTTTCGAGTCTATTGTCTTTATTCTTGTTGTAATCCCTCTGCCATTTATCAATTTTCTTGCTTTAATTATGTCTCACAGCAAGACAGCTTTCATATGTCCTGAGTCAACCCTAACAGGCTGATCTAGCTCTCACCCAATACATCTATGGTTTTTTTAGTCTTGTCTTTCCTAATAAAAAAGGCAATGAGGCAACATATAGCCTTTCGCTAGAATTTGCAAAGACTTCAGTAGTACAGGTAGCGGGGATGTTGAGGACAAAAATATTTGATGTCTTTAGTTTCCCATGTTGTTTGTGGGAATTTTTTTTTTTCTGTTTTGGGAAAAATGTCATTATAGTGCACGCTAAGGTCAAACAGTGCGCACTATTGAACAATAGTATTTGCTATGGAATGAAAGTGTGTGCTATTAAGCCATCATACGCACTATTTTCACATGCACATGTATGCATGCATAGTGCACACTATAGCTTAATAGTGCACACATAAGAACTGCCACAATGGGTCAGACCAAAGGTCCATCAAGCTGTGTCCTGTTTCCAACAGTGGCCAATCTAGGTCACAAGTACCTGATATATTCCAAAAGTAGCCAGTTCCATGCTACTTATCCTAAGGATAAGTAGTGGTTTTCTCTTAGACTATCTATCTTAATGCTTATGGACTTTCCTCCAAACGTTTTTTATACCCAGCTATATACTACCTGCTTTTACCACAAACACTGGCAACGAGTTCCAATGACTAATTATACATTGAAAGCAAAAATATTTTCTCCTATCTTTGCAGCTTCAAGGCATATCCTCTAGTCCTAATATTTTTTGAAAAAGAAAACAATGGACTCGCATCTACCACTTCCACTCCACTCAGGATTTTAACATAGAAGCATAGAAAATGACAGCAGAAAAAGACCACATGGCCTATTTAGTCTGCCCTTCCATATCCACTACAAATAGTTCCATTTTATCCTTTAGCAATCTTCTGTGCTTGTCCCATGCTTTCTTGAATTAGGATGCTGACCTTGTCTCCACTACCTCCACTGGGAGACTATTCCACATATCTGCCACTCTTTCCATAAAAAATATTTCCATATATTACTCCGGAGTTTCGCTCTCATCCTATGTCCCCTCGTTACAGAGTTTGCTTTCAATTGAAAGAGGCTCTCCTCTTGGGCATTTATGCCACGGAGATATTTAAATGTCTCTATCATATCCTGCCTTTCCTCTAACGTATACATATTAAGATCTTTACGTTTGTCCCCATATGCTTTATAATGAAGCCCTCTAACCATCTTAGTAACCACCCTCTGCACCGACTCCATCTTGCTTATATCCTTTTGAAGGTGTGGTCTCCAAAACTGCACACAATACTCCAAATGTGGTTGCACCAGAGACTCGAACAGAGGCACTACCATCTCCTTTTTTCTGTTGTCCATTCCTCTCCCAGTGCACTCAAGCATCCTTCTGGCTTTTGCCATCGCTTTTTCTACCTGTTGTGCCACTTTAAGATCATCAGAAACAATCACGCCCAAGTCCTGCTTTTCTTTCATGGACAGAAGTACTTTGCCCCCTACACTGTACCGCTCCCTTGGATTTTTGCAACCCAAATTTTGTAGGCCTCTATCATATCTCCCCTTAGCCATCAAGCTGAAGAGCCCTCACCTCTTTAGTCTTTCCTCACATGGAGTGGTTCCATCCCCTTTATCAGTTTGGTCGTCCTTCTCTGTACCTTTTCTAATGCCGTTAGATCTTTTTTGAGATGCAGAGACCAGAACTGCACACAGTACGCAAGATGCTGCGGCACCATGGAGTGATACGGAGGCATAATATCACCTTTCACTGTATTCCCTATTCCTTTCCTAACAAATATTACCAGATCCCCACGGGCAGACTGAAGGAGTCTTTATCGTGTATGCAGTGGACCTCCCCTCCTGCCCATCGGGATGCTATCTTCCACAGGCAGACAGGAGTCTGCCACGATCGCAGCCATTTCCTTCTCTTCTGCCCACAAGAGATGGGATCCCCATGAGCAGAACAGGAGGGGAAGGCCGTGGGGGTGCTAGGGGCACAGTCAAGGTGGACCTTGGCCCCCTCCCAATCGGAGAGGTATTCCACGGCCCCTGGCAACGCCTAATGTGGAACACAGCATTATGTATCTATAGTTTCCATTATTCTCCCCTACATGCATTGCTTTGCACTTGTCCACAATAAATTTCATCTACTACTATTACTATTCATCATTTGTATAGCGCTACAAGGTGTACAAGGTGCTGTACAGATACATATAAAAGACGATCCCTGCTCATCAGAGCTTACAGTCTAAGACAGTACAATAGATGAGAACAAGGGTACAGAGTGTGGAAGGGTAATGAGAAAGGAAACAAAGAATTAAGATCCATCTGCCATTTAGATGCCCAATCTCCCAATCTTACAAGGTCCCCCTGCAATTTCTCACAATCCACAAGTGATCTATCAGTTCCAAATAATTTTGTATCATTTACAAATTTAATCACCTCACTTGTTGTTCCCAATTCCAGATCATTTATAAATATGTTAAAACACCCCGATCACTATTCACCTTCCTCCATTGAGAAAATTGACCATTTATCCCTATTCCCTGTTTTCTCCTTTCAACCAATTTCTAATCTACAGTCAGACATTGCTTCCTATGCCATGACTTTTTAATTTTCTCAGAAGTCTCTGATGTGGGACTGTGAAATACTTCTGAAAATCTAAAAACACTATATTAACTGGCTCACCTTTATCCACATGTTTAGTTACACCTTCAAAGAAATGGAGCAAATTGGTAAGGCTAAATCCATGTTGACTTTGTCCCATTAAACTATGTCTGTCCAAAATTTTTGTTCTTAATAATAGTTTCACCATTTTGCCCAACACCAGTGTTAGACTCACCAGTCAGTAGTTTCCTGGATGACTCCTGGAGCCCTTTTTAAAAAATAGGCATTACACTGGTCACCCTCCAGGTTTCTGGTACCATAGATGATTTTAATGATAGGTTAAAAATGACTAATAGTAGCTCTGCAATTTCATCTTTGAGTTCTCTCAGCACTCTTGGGTATATACCATCTGGTCCAGGTGATTTGCTGCTCTTTACATTGTAACATAGTAAATGATGGAAGATAAAGACCAGCATGGTCCATCTAATCTGCTCAGTAAGGTGGCTAGAATTATAGAGTTGCACCTGTCACTCTAAGCAGGTTACTCCCCTCTATGCCTTTGCTTAAGGTTGCACTTGCCGCTCAAAGCATATTACCCTTCTATTTTTATGAAGTTATTTACATGTGCTCTACTATATCTTCCAGGTTCACTGAGATTGCATTCAATTCTTCTGACTCATCATTGCTAAATACCCTTTCTACCATGAGTAGTTTCCTCACATCTTCCTCAGTAAAGACCGAAGTAAACATTTATTTAGTCTCTCTGCTATCCTTCTCCTCCCTGAGTGCCCATTTTACCCCTTGGATCATGATCCAACTGACTCTTCCTTGGATTCTTGCTTCTTTTGTACCTGAAAAAGTTTTTATTGTGAATTTTTGTCTATATGGCAAGCTTCTTTACAAATTTTCTTTTTGCTTCCTTATCAGTGCTTTGTATTTAACATGCAGGTGCTTATGCAGTTTCCTATTTTCCTCATTTGGTTCTTATCTACATTTTTTAGAAGATTTTTTTGGCACCAATAGCCTTTTTCATCTTACCTTTTAAACATACTGGCTGTCATTTGGCCTTCCTTCCACCTTTCCTAATGTGTGGGATACATATGGTCTGAGCTTCCAAGACTGTATTTTTAAACAATGTCCATGCCCTTACTAGGTTTGCAGCTTGTCTTGCTGCAAGAGCTTCTGTACATCAGTGATACTGAGAGCTGAGCCAGAGGTAGCTTAACTACTGGAAGCATCTTCCAAGATGGACAGGTCTCAACTGAGGTGCCAGACTAAAACAAACCACCCATCTGGGCAGCAGCAGAATGGGACGGTGTTGGCAGCAGAGGATCATATTTCTGTGACAAACGGCAGCAACAGTAGCATGTAAGAAAGGCCTGACAATCTACTTCGGTATCATACCATGAAAACTCAATGGATAGTCACAACAAAACAAACTGCAATTATGGGGCTGGAAAATGAGACCCCTAGTTTGGAAGGCACTCGACGAGCTACTGGGAATGAGTAGAAGACTTATCAGAGTAAAGCCGGCACGTATGATGTGGCTGGAACGAAGTCTTCAGGATATTGGACTGCTGATGTAGATACACATGAAAAGAGTCAGAAGCTGCAAAAATGACTTATCTATTGGGACGTGGAATGAACCAAGGGAAGCTGGAGATGGTCGAGAATGAAACGGAAGGTGTACAACTCGATCTGTTGGGTGTCAGTGAACTGAAATGGACTGGCATCAGTCACTTTGAATCTGATCATCACATGGTCTACTATGCTGGAAATGAGAGACAAAGAAGAAATGGTGTTGCATTTATAATTAAGAAGAAACTTGCAAGAACTGTAATGAAATACAATGTAATCGGTGAATGCTTAATTTCTATTGGTCTGTGAGGAATGGCTATTATTCAGGTATATGCCCCACAATAGCTGCAGAAGAGGAAAACACCTCAGTTCTGTCAACAATTACAAGCTGAAATTGACAGAACATGCAACACGATATGCAGATTATCATGAGTGATGAGCAATTGAAATCACCCATTAATGTATTGCCATTTGTCAGCTTCCCTAATTTCTGATAACATTTCATCTGTCGGCTCATTCTGTCCAGGCAGACAGTAATAAACTCCTACTGCTATAAGGGTTCAATGGTGCATTTTGTTTCCTGTAGAACTTCTATTTGACTCAATGTTCTCTTTAACATACAGTGCCACCCCTTCACCAATTTGATCCAGCTTATCATTGTGATATAATTTATAGCCTAGTACAGTGTCTCATTGGTTCTTTCTGCTCTTTATTTAAAAGCACCTGGGCTATTATAGCCTTTAGTGCAGCTTTTCTATCGGGATGTCCTAACTTCCCTGTTATGATGACATTCTTCAAAGATACCTTTTTTTTAATCTCGTGTTCCTGAGAAATTCTCCCCTAGGTTCCAGTTTAAAAGCTGCTCTATCTCCTTTTTTAATGTTAGCGCCAATAGCCTGGTACCACCCTGGTTAAAGTGAAGCCCATCTATGCAGGCTAGGCTTCCCCTTCCCCAGAATGTAGCCCAGATCCTAACAAATCTAAAACCTTCGTCCCCTGAACCATCATCTCATCTGCACATTGAGACTCTGGAGTTCTACCTGTCTCTAGGATCCTGTGTGTAGAACAGGAAGCATTTCTGATAATTCTACTTTGGAGGTCGTGGATTTCACTTTTCTGCTTAAAAACCTAAATTTGGCTTCCAGAACCTCCCTCCCACATTTTCCTATGTCATTGGTACAAATATGCACCAGGACAGACGGCTCCTCCCCAGCACTGTCTAAAATCCTATCTAGGTTATGCATGTGGTCACACACCTTCGACCCAGGCAAGCAAGTGTCCAAGCAATCCTCATGCTCACCAACCACCCAACTATCCACATGACTAATGATCGAATCACCAACTAAGATGGCTGTCTTAATCCTTTTGTCCTAGGTAGAAGCCCCTAGAAAAACCATCCACATATCAAAAGGATATTGCAATCCGTAGAAGACAGCTCCTGCGATTGCTCATAGCATGCGTTATGGGTGACAATGCATACTATTAATAGACAGGAAATGACAAAATTTCATCATTTTACTTTTGTTTTTGCTTGAAAATGGCATCAGACGACTGCACATCCCTACAGATTTGTGATAATCATGTCACCTATTGTGCCTTACTCAGAACAGACTCTTATTTTTATATCTTTATTAGTCACTTGATATACCACCCTTGGCTACTTGGCATCAGAGCAGTTTACAATTGCAAAACAGCTTGTATAGAAGGGTGAAAAGAACACCATAGTTCAGATAGGACAGAGGAAGAGAGAGAGCCTAAAAGAAATATTTAGGAGTCAACATTCAAAATTTATGCAGCTAAAACTTAGTTTTACTTGGCTAAATCTTTAGAGTTACATTCTTGCCCTTCTGCCTTGTCAGATTGTTGAGAAAGATTTAGCTGGGCACAAAAATAAAATAGTCAGAGATGATCTATAGCTGAATATTTAGTGGCAATTATCCAACTAAAAGTATCATTGAATATCTGGTTAAATCTAACCAGAAAAGGTTTGTTCAACTGAACTAAGACTTGCCATTCAGGTGGCCAGTGTTGTCCATCAGATATTTTAGTCAGTTACAGGAAAGGATTATGTTAAGTGGTTAAATTTAGAAATCCTATTAGGCTAGTCGATATTCTACAACAGGTCACTTATGCTTGTAAATCAACAGAATCAACAATCCAACTCCTCCAGCCCTTGAAATGAAGAACCAGTATGCAGCCCTGGAAGTGGAGGAGATGAAAGCATCCCAAGAAAGGGAAGAACCAGAGCCTAAGCAACTCAAAGTTGCAGAATCAGTGACCACAAGGAAGCGAACGGTAGTGCGTGGTTGGCAACTCTCTTCCGACTGGTACTGAGGCGTCCATCTGCCAACCAGACTTTATGTCCACACAGGTGTGCTGTCTGCCAGGTGCCAAAATCTGAGATGTTACAGAGAGTGTGCCGAGATTCATGAAGCCTACTGACTATTATCCAACATTGTTCATCCATGTCAGCACAAATGATACTGCTAGATAGCCCTCTGAATGCATCAAAAGTTTCTTCAGGGGCTCTCTAGCCGACTCCAAATACTATTTTTACTCTGGAAAAATAAAGTCAACATGCTTAAAAACTATTATTTAAAAAAATGGTATACTAAAGATTAACATATCATTCTGCTGCGTGAAATTGGATGGAAAAAACCTCACCGCATGTGTTAACCGCAGACACACTCTCCACCGAATGCCCAAAAAACACCGCGCATGCGGCTTACAATGTGGGAGGGTACTTTTGAATGATGAAACCAATTGAAGTATTCAATAATCTAAGTCAATGCATTAATCAAGTGCAAAGAGCCCAATCAATTTGTGTATTGAGCCCACCAGGGATGACAGTTTGCAAAACAAAAATCCAACGTTGTTCCCTGAATGTGAGGGTCTGATCTAGAGACTTTCCACCTGCCCCTCTACTAACTTGTTCTACACAAAAACAGCGTAGATCTCTGAAATTGTGATGGTAGGTAAGACAATCAGCGACCATGGGAGCTGTTAAGATTTTACATCTTAATCTACTTCGATGCTCCACCAAACGGGTCTTGAAAGAACATAAAGTCTTCCCGATGTATAACAACTGGCAGGGACATTGGATGGCATAAACCACCTGTGTGGTTTGACAGTTGGTTGGATGTCTTAAATTATATCTTCTGCCCCGATATTCAAAAAATGAAATTTCTTGGTTTAACTCACAAAATGAACAATCGCCACAGCGGGAATGACCAGCTGGTTTTTCTGAAACAGATGTTATTGGAGAATGTGAAACGGTAGGGCACAATAGTTCTTTTAGATTTCTATTCCGTGTCCAAACGCATCTTATATGTTTCTCTCTAAGTTCCGGAATGCTGTGAATCACGTTCATATGTTTCTTAAGAATTTTCTGTATATCCCGGCTATAGGGGGAATATTGAGTTACTAAATTGATTGATGTTTCTTCCTCTCTAGGGGGCTTAGACTCCAATAAGTATTCCCGGTGGTTATAAAGAGCTCGTTTATAAGCCTTTTCTATAGTCCTCGTCGGGTACCCACGTTGCAAAAAGTTTTGTTTTAAGTTGTTAGCTTGGAATTTAAATTCTTGAATGTCTGAACAGTTCCTCCGATATCGGAGGAACTGTGAAAACGGAAGGCTGTCCTTCAATTTTCTCGGGTGAAGACTGTCATAGTGCAATAAAGCATTACGGTCCGTCGGTTTACAAAAAACGTTAGTTATCCACCCAGTGTCTCCTCTTCTAACTTTGACATCTAAAAAAGCAATTTGAGTTTGACTATAAGTGCTGGTAAATCGGATGGAATTTTCTCGAGTGTTCAGCCAACCAACAAAATTATTGAGTGATTCCAAAGAGCCTGTCCAAATGACAAAAATGTCATCTATGTAACGACACCAGAGCCGGACCTGACCATACAGGTCTGATTGCTTCAACCATTCAGCCTCAAAGGCTCCCATATAGATGTTGGCAATAGAAGGGGCGCAGGTAGCGCCCATGGCTACCCCTATTTTCTGATGATAAATTTTATCTTCGAACTGAAAATGGTTGTGGAACAGCACCAATTTAGTGACTTGATGCAAAAATGTTAATTGACCAGAGGTGAGATCCGGTCTGGTGTTTAATACTGACATCACCTCTGCATACGCTCTCTCCTGTGGTATATTCGTGTATAGAGTGTTCACATCTAGTGTCACCAGCCAGAGATCAGATTCAGTCGCTATCTGAGCATGGGTTTCCAGCAGCTGCAGGAAATGCATCGTGTCCCTCACATATGAGGGAATCCGTGGTATTAGTGGCCTTAAAAAGGAATCCAAATAAACTGAAAGAAGTTCCAGCAGGGTCCCCCTGGTGAACACTATAGGTCTACCTGGGGGATTATTGAGGTTTTTGTGAATCTTTGGGACCAAATAAAACCGTGCCAGAACCGAATCTACAGGATTTAAAAACCTCCATTCTTTGATCGTTATCAATTTATTTTTCAATGCTTCCGACGTGATTGATTTAATCTGTTTAGACAGCTCGTCGGTGGGGTTAATTGGTAGGATCTCATACGTATTGATGTCGGTCAACTGATTATAGGCTTCCTGAACATAACTATGTTTCGCCATAATCACGATCGCTCCCCCTTTGTCAGCTCGTCGACAAGAGTCTAAGAGTCTGAGACCCGACAGATAAAATCTACGAACTAATGCAAGTGATCATTTGAACGCATTTAAGCACATTAGACAGCGTTAAGTTGTGTTTGGAATTATAGTTCATGCTATCAGAGTAATTTAGTTATCTATTGGCTCAACTGCAACATTACTCACAAGTTTCAAGACCAATTAAGATTGTTAAATACTTTCATGGCATAAATGCACAAGAGGAGAGCCTCCTTCGATTGAAAGCAAGCTCTGCTATGAGGGGACATAGGATGAGGGTGAAAGGGGATAGACGCAGGAGTAATATGCGGAAATATTTCTTTACGGAAAGAGTGGTAGATTCGTGGAATAGTTTCTACTACCTCCACTGGGAGACAGGGACAATATCTGAATTCAAAAAAGCATGGGACAAACACAGATCTGTTAAGGAAAAAAAGGGACTATTGAAGTGGACATGGAAGGGCAGACTAGATAGAAACATAATGGCAGAAAAAGATCATATGGCCTATTAAAATACCGACATTTAGGCACAGTTTTGCCACCTAAATCTAGGCTGCTACTTACAAAATTATGCTTTTAATGTTCACAGAGCAGGTAGTAAACTGGCTATGCGCAGTCCTGCTCGACTTCTGCTATTTTACGTGATCTGAGCTTGAGATGATGTCATCTAGATGGTAGGGTCAGGATGTGTGTGTGTATCATACCTTTCCACCTTGAAAGGAAGACTACAAAAAGGCCAGAGTTAAGATAGAAGGCCCATTGAAAGCAGTAGCCTCAGGTGTGAGCCTGTTACTGTAGACATTCTCAGCAGAAAAAAATAGCATATTTGTTAGTGAAGGGACCTGGATGCGATGAGTGATGTCTTCATATTGCTGCCCTAGTTAGTTTTAGCCTGAAGGCAGTCGCTGCTGTGATCAGGCCAAAAGCACAAGCAAGAAACCTACGTGTCTAAAATTCTTCTGCAGCAAAGAGAAGGTGCTGGAAAACAATGCTGAAGGACGCTGCAGACTGCAAGGTCTCCTCTACTGCTTGCCAGCTTAAATGTGAGTAACCACAGGTCTTTTCTCGGGTTCTTATGCCTGAGGAAGTTGAATAGAGAGTTTGCAGAGGTAAGTAAGATATCATTTTCTTTCTGTTTGTGTAATCTGTGCAAGGCCTGCTACAACCTGTTCCATCTTGGAAAGAGCTTGTGAGACTTCGCATGCACCCACAGAATTGCATAGGAGATGAGCACTTAAGGTTGCCAAGTGACTCCAGATTCGCCCGACAGGGTTTATCCAGTCCACGATTTATCCCATTGCCTGCAAGGACTTGCAGTTCTGATTTCCCAATTATATTCTTTAGAAAACAAACTACCGGCCCCTGCAGGTAATGGGGTAAACCCTGGACTAGATCAACCCTGTCGGATGAATCTGGAGCCAGTTGGCAGCCCTATCAGCACGAAGATGAAAGCAGCATCGTACTGGGAGCTCAGAGCAAATGAGAAAATGTTTTACCAACTTTCCACAATTAATTCAGGGATGGGGAGAGAGAGGTGCAGGGCATTTCCATGCATCAGAAAAGTCTGACTATAGAAAAAAACATTCACACAATGTTAATTTCTGATCCATTCCACACTACAGCACAGAGGTCTTGCTGTGACTCGTTTATTCTTTAAACAATGAAAATTCTTGTCTACAATTTGGCAAGTTTATGACTTATTAAGAAATATTAGTCCCTCTGAACACTGAATGGTGTGACAGAAACAAGGTCATGCCCGCATTATGAGGTTAATTTCATAGCTGGACACCTCTCAAAGAAAAGCAAATGCCTAAATTCCTCTATAAAGTAAGGGCATAAGAACATAAGAGATGCCATACTGGGTCAGACCAAGGTCCATCACGCAGAGAATCCTTTTTCCAACAGTGGCCAATCTAGGTCACAAGTACTTAGCAGTTTTCCCAAAAGAAACAGGTTCCACAATGCTTGTATTGGGGCAAGCAGTGGATTTCCCAGATCCTCTTTAATAATGGTTTATGGACCTTTCCTCCAGGAACTTGTCCAAATCTTTTTTAAAACCCAACTACACTAACAGCTTTTACTATATCCTCCGGTAACGAATTCCAGAATTTGATTACGCATTGAGTGAAAAAATATTTTCTCTTATTAGTCTTAAATAAGTTACACTGTAGCTTCATTGCATGTCCCTCTAGTCTTTCTACAGTTTAATGGTGTAAACAATCGATCTATGTTTACCCGTTCCACTCCATTCATTAACTTATAGACCTCTATCACATCTCCCCTCAGCTGTCTCTTTTCCAGGTTGAAGAGCCCTAACTTTTTTAGCCTCTCCTTAGGAGTGGAGGAGTAGCCTAGTGGTTAGAACACTGGCTTGGTAACCAAGCAACCAGGGTTCAATTCCCACTAGCACTCCTTGTGGCCTTGGGCAAGTCACTTAACCCTCCATTGCCTGGGAAGAAAGGCCTGGCAATCTACTTCCAGTGACACTGCCAAGAAACCCCAGGAGCTTCTGGGTGGCCAGGAGTCAGGACTGACTCAAAGGCACACATTTATTTATTTATTTAATGGTATTTATATACCGCCTTATCCTTCAATCAAAGCGGTCACAACACAAGTGGGGGATACATTTAACACGTGGGGATTTGAGACACATACACTAATACTTACAGGGAACATGGGCAATGGAGGGTTAAGTGGATTGCCCAAGACCACAAGGAGCATCTGCGGGTCTAGAAACCCCAGTCCTTCCGGCCCAAGGTTGCTGTCCTCTAGTGGGATTTGAACCCCCGACCTTCCAGCCTGAAGTACCTTATCCCAATCACTAGGCTACTCCTCCCTCCTCCCTCCACATTGCATTGCATTGCATTGCATTGCATAGGGGTATCCTTCCATCCCATTTACCATTTTGGTGGCTCTTCTCTGTACCTTTTCTAATAATACTATATCCTTTTTAAGACACAGTGAGCAGAATTGCACACAATATTCAAGATGCAGTTGCACCATTGGAACAATACAGAGGCATTATAATATCCTTTGTTTTATTTTCCATTCCTTTCTTTAAGATTCCTAGCATTCTATTTGCTTTCTTGGCCGCCTTTGCACACTTGGCGGAGAGTTTCAACATGTTATCCACGATGACGCCTAAATGTTTTTCCTGGGTGGTGGTTCCTAATATGGAACCTTGCATCATATAACCATAGTTTGGATTGCTCTTTCTGAGATGCATAACTTTGCAATTATCCACATTAAATTTAATCTGCCATTTGAACATTCAGTCTTCCCATTTATCAAGATCCTCTTGCAATTTTTTATAAGTCTCTTGGGTTTTAACAACTTTGAATAATTTTGTATCATCTGCAAATTTGATTACCTCACTCGTTATTCCCATTTTCAGGTCATTTACAAATATGTTAAAAAGCAGCGGACCCAACACAGATCCCTGGGGTACTCCACTAGTCACCTTTCTCCTTTGGGAAAATTGGCCATTTAGCCCTACCCTCTGCTTTCTATCTTTTAACCAGTTCCTGATCCAGAATAGTACACTGCCTCCTATCCCATGACTTTTTAATTTTGCCAAGAGTCTCTCATGAGGGACCTTGTCAAAGGCTTTCAGAAAATCCAGAGAGACTATATCGACCGGCTCACCTTTTTCTACCTGTTTATTCACACCTTCTAAAAAACATAACAGATTAGTAAGACAAGTCCTTCCTTGTCTAAAGCCATTTGGCTGTCTCCCATCAAGCCATGATTATCTACATGTTCAGTAATTTTGTTCTTTACAATGGTTTCTACCATTTTTCTCAGTACTGATGTCAGGCTCACTGGTCTGTAGAATCCTTTTTAAAAACCGGCATTACATTCGCCATCCTCCAATCTTCAGGTATTACAGATAATTTTAATGATAGTTCACAGATTGCTAATAGTAGGTCTGCAATCTCATATTTCAGTTCTTTCCAACACCCTTGGATATATATCATCCAGGCCAGGTGATTTGCTACTCTTCAGTTTATCAAGTACAGTAGTTGTAATACATCTTCCCAGTGTATCGATATATTTTTCATTTCTTCTGATGCATCACCTTTAAATACCATATCAGTCATGGGTAACTTCCATCTATCTTCTTCAGTAAAGACTAAAGCAAAGAATTCATTCAGTCTCTCTGCTATGGCCTTGTCCCCTCTTAGTGCCCCTTTTACCCCTCTATCATTTAATGGTCCAACTGACTCTCACAGGTTTTTTTGCTACAAATGTAATTGAAAGTCTTTATTATATGTTATTTATGCATAAGTGGCCTAAAATGCACAATGCATCCAAGTGTAAGCACTTACACAAGCCCTCTGGGCTGGCGTAAAGGCCCATGTCTAGCAATATCCCTGGCCACTCCCGCCCTATGAAACTCGCTCCCAGACTGCCTAAGAACTACTGAGGACATCAAGGACTTTTGGAAGCTGCTTAAAACCACACTCTATACAGAATACTTCAGCAACATTAGATGGCCCAACCACAGGACACAATTTAACAGCTTCGCAATTGCCCCCCACCCTTCTGCACCCCCCAACATCTTACTACCTCTCTCTGCTCCCTCCCTCCATCCTTGTACATAGTTATACTGAAATACCCCCTACTTGACTATACTATATCTAACCCCATTGCAATGTCCCCCTCCATGTCCCCCACCCTCGTTTTATGTAACACTTTTGGTTGCATTGTAAACTGCTTTGATTTAAGGATAAAATGGAATAGAACTCCTTTTAAATAAATAAATAAATACATTTTGAAGACACACATAAATTATAGTGTTTTATGATAAACGCATGTAAATTTGTGCTGTGCCCATGCTCCAGCCAAGCTCCGCCCCAGTGCATGCCCATAGTGAAATGTGCACCATCAGCCTGACAGGCATACTTATAAAATAATGACCGGCTAAAGTACGTGTATGTATGCCCCCTCCACCAGCAAAAGGAATGGAAAATACAAGATTTGCACACGTTGAACACAAGTAACAACATGTTCATTATAAAATTACCTCCTATAAGAGTTAGTGAAGGTCTGAAACCTGAGAAGTTTAAAGTGGCACAGATATGAGAATACTGCTCTCCATTCAGAGCTCTCCCAACCAGCAGAATCTTGTGTGCCTTTGAGCAATTCCAGATTAGAAACAGTGATGATGGGCAGCAAGACTGAAACGTCTTTTTCTCTCTCTCTCTCCGTCAGGGCCTACCATATGTGGAAACACAGATGGAGAGGTTAAGCCTAGGCCAGAACAGTGCAAGCACCAGGAAGAAATAGGAACCTGGCATGGAACAGGAACCAGACGTCTTGGCAAAAGAACATGCCATAATGGGTCAGACCAAGGTCCACCATCATGTTTCTAATAGTAGTCAATCCAGGAAACACGTACCTTGCAGAATCCCAAAAAGCCACACAGATTCCACAACACTTGTTCCGAGATAAGCAGTAGATTTCCCAGGTCCTTTTTAATAATGGTCTATGGACCTCTTCTCCGGGAACTTGTCCAAACTTTTTTTAAACTCAGTTACACTAACAGCTTTTACTACATCCTCCAGTAATTAATTCCAAAGTTTGATTACATGTTGAGTGAAATAATATTTTCTCTTATTACTCTTAAATGGGCTACATTGTAGCTTCATTGCTTGTCCCCTGGTCTGTCTACTTTTTGATGGAGTAAATAGCCAATCTACATTTACCATCTGAGCATATCAAAAGTGAATTCATGGATCTGGGACAGAAGGTGAAGCTGATAGGTGTGCAGGTGGTGTTCTCTTCAACCCTCCCTGTTGAGGATAAAGGCCAAGGTTAGAAAAGCTCACATTCTGGAGATGAATGCATGGCTGGGTGGATGGTGTCTTCAAGAGAGTTTTGTTTTCCTGGACCATGGGATGATGTTCCAAGGGCTGCAGAGAAGAGATGACAGTCATCTGTCCAAGAAGGGTAAAAGTGTCTTCAGCAGCAGACTGGCTAGCCTACTAAAGAGGGTCTTAAATTAGATTCATTGGGGATGGATGAAGAAAGCCTCCAGGTAAGTGAAAAATTAAATACCTCTGTAGAAATGGATAAATGGGGCAACATCTGGAAAGTGGTGTGTATAAATGCCTGTAGCATCTGAAATAAGATACCAGATGTTGAGACTTTAATGGAAGAGACTGACTTGGATTTAGTGATGGTTACAAAGACATAGTTCATGGACAACCATGACTGCAATCTAACTACACCAGGATATACTTTATTCAGGAATGACATGGTAAGAAAAAGGGGAGGAGGCGTGGCATTTTATGTAAAAAATTATATTAAAGCTATAGAATTACAGGGCCTACAAGGGAGCAAGGAGGCACGATGGGGTTAAACTAAAAAGAGAGAAAGGGAAATCCATTTACGTTGGAGTGATATATAGATCCCCCCCCCCCCCACTCACAGGGAGAAGTGGTGGAAAGAGATTTAAAAGGAGACATACGCAGCATTGCCATGACAGGAAAAGTGCTACTCATAGATGATTTCAATATACTGGATGTTGATTGGCACATCCCTGCTGCGGAGTCATCTAGAAGTAAGGAGATCCTGAATTCTCTACAGGGAGAACTATTCAGGCAACTGGTTACAGAATCCACATGTGAAGGGGCCATACTGGACTTGGTGCTTACCAAAGGGGAAAGTGTTTCTGATGTTACAATGGGAGATCATCTCGCATCCAGTGATCACCAGACGGTGTGGTTCAGTATTAGGACTAAGGCTAATAAAATCCATTCAAAAGCGAGGGTCTTAGACTTTAGGAAAACTAACTTTGCCAAGATGAGACAATACCTCAGAGTCGTTAGTGGGATGGGTACAGCTGGGGGATGAAGAAAAACATTCGGCAAAACTGAAAGGGAATATTTTAAGGGCAACAAACCTTTTTGTTGGAAAGGTAAACAAATGTAAAAGGAAAAGGAGGCCACCATGGTTCTCAAAAGTAGTAGCTGAAAAGGTGAAGAAAAAAGAGGGAGGCCTTCAGGAAATACACGAGACCACAGAGTGAGGAAGACAGGCATCTGTATTTGGAAAAACTTAGAGAAGTTAGCAAAGTAGTCAGGAAAGCAAAGATACAAAAAGAAGAAGAAATAGCCAATGCAATAAAATGGGGGGGGGGGGGAGACATTTTTCAGATATGTTAGCGAGAGGAGGAAGGGCAAAAGTGGTATTTTCAGACTCAGGAGTGAAGGGGATTTAGAAGCTGATGAGGACAAAGCGGATTTGCCTAACAAATATTTCTGTTCTGCGTTCACAGATGAAGGGCCAAGAGCAGGATCTCAGAAAACACACAAAAATAGGAACAGAAATGATGGGATCTTGAAGGATTTTCAGAAGACTCTGTTCGTGAGGAACTAGCTAAACTGAAAGTAGATAAAGCAATGGGACCTGATGGGATGCATCCATGAATATTGAAGGAACAGTCTAGTAGCTCCATTGACTGACCTTTTTAATGCTTCTTTGGAGTCGGGAGTGATCCCAGACGACTGGAGAAAGGCACATTCTGTCCCTTTACACAAAAGTGGAAGTAAAGATGAGGTTGAAAATTACAAACCAGTTAATCTAACCTCTGTGGTGAGTAAATTATTGGAAACTCTGCAAAGAGAGAGAATAATGAGGTTTCAGGAGTCCAATGGATTGCAGGATACGAGGCAGTATGTGTTTACCAGAGGCAGGTCTTGTCAGACAAATCTGATTGTTTCTTTGACTAGGTGACCAGGGAGCTGGACCGAAGCACTAGATGTGGTACTTAGATTTCAGTTAAGCCTTTGACACCATTCTGCACAGGTGACTTATAAACAAATTGAGCACCCTAGGGATGGACCCTAAACTTATTGATTGGGTTAGAAATTGGTTTATTGGGAGGCGTCAAAGAATACAGGTAAATGGAGCTCACTCTGAGGAGTAGGAGGTTACCAGTCATATGCCACAGGGATCTGTCATTGATCTGGTTCTTTGTAACGTCTTTGTTAGTGATATGGCAGAAGGGCTGTCAGGTAAGGTTTGCCTCTTTGCGGATGATACCAAAATCTGCAATAGAGTAGACACCCAGGAAGCAGTAGATGAATCTAGCTAAGCTTGAAGAATGGTTGTGAATTTGTCAATTGATATTTAATGCTAAAAAATACAGGGTCATGCATTTGGGCTGCAAAATCCAAGGGAGCGGTACAATGTAGGGGGTGAAATACTTCTGTCCACAAAAGGAGAGCAGGACCTGGGCATAACTGTGTCTGACGATCTTAAAGTAGCTAAACAGGTAGAAAAGGCGATGGAAAAAGCCAGCAGAATGCTTGAGTACATAGGGAGAGGAACGGCCAGCAGAAAACAGGAGGTACTAGTGCCTCAGATAAGTCTCTTATGCAACCTCATTTGAAGTATTGTGTGCAATTCTGGAGACCACACCTTCAAAAGGATATAAACAGGGTGGAGTCGGTGCAGAGGGTGGTTACTAAAATAGTTAGTGGTCTTTGTTATAAAACATTAGAGGATATACTTAAAGATCTTAATACGTATACTTTAGAGGAAAGGCGGGATACAGGAGATATGATTGAAATGTTCAAATACCTCCGTGGCCTAGATGCACAGGAGGGGAGTCTCATTCAATTGAAAACAAGCTCTGCTATGAGGGGAGATAAGATGAGGGTGAAAGGGGGTAGGACTCAGGAGTAATATTGTTTTACGGAAAGAGTGGTAGATGCATGGAATAGTTTCCCAGTGGAGGCGGTAGAGATGAGGACAGTATCTGAATTCAAAAAGGCATGGGGCAAACACAGAGGATCTCTAAAGGAAAAAAGGGGACTACTGTAGTTGATATGGAAGGGCAGACTAGATAGGCCATGTGGTCTTTTTCTGCCATCATGTTTCTATGTTTACAGGTTCTACTCCATTCATTAATTTATAGACCATCATATCTCCCCTTGGCCATCTCTTGTCCAAGTTGAAGAGCCCTAACCTTTTAAGCCTTTCCTTATAGAGTTATCCTTCTATCCCCTTTACCATTCTGGTGCTCTTCTCTGTACCTTTTCTAATTCTGCTATATCCTTTTTAAGATTCGGCGGCCAGAATTGCACACAATGTTCAAGGTGCAGTCGAACCATGGAACAATAAAGAGACATTATAATATCATTGCTTTATTCTCCATTCCTTTTCTTATGATTATTAGCATCCTATTTGCTTTCTTGGCTGCCACTACATACTACTTAATTTTCTCCATTGAGAAAATTGCCATTTAGCCCTACATACTCTCTGCTTTCTATCTTTTAACCATTTCCTGATCCACAATATTATACTGCATCCAATCCCATGACTTTTTAATTTCTCCAAGAATCTCTTACGGGGGACTTTGTCAAAGTCTTTCTGAAAATCCAGATACACTATATCAACTGGCTCACCTTTGTCTACCTGTTTATTTACACCTTTAAAAAAATATAACAGATTAATAAGACAAGACTTTCCTTGGCTAAATCCATGTTGGCTTTCTCCCATTAAACCATGTCTATTTATTCTTTATAATGGTTTCTACCATTTCACTGCTTTGACCCGGTGAAAAGCGGGATATAAATGCAGTTAAATAAATAAATAAATAAATAAATTTTGCCCAGAATTGATGTCAGATTCACCGTCTGTAGTTTCACGGATCATCCCTAGAACCTTTTTGAAATATTGATGTTACATTGGCCATTCTCCACTCTTCAGGTACTACAGATGATTTTAATGATAGGTCATAGATTATTAATAGTAGGTCTGCAATCTCATATTTCAGTTCTTTCAATACCCTCGGATGTATACCATCCAGTCCAGGTGATCTGCTGCTCTTCAATTTATCAAATAGTTGTAATACATCTCCTGGTTTATCGATATTTCTTTCAATTCTTCCAATACGTCACCTTTATATAACATTTCAGGCACGGGTAAATTCCCTACATTTTCTTCAGCTAAGCTATACTCTGATGTGATTTAAATAAAAGCTCTCTGCTGATACTAGGCCTTGAATGAGTCTTAAACTTTAACTAGAAGCTCTATGTTGAGTTTTAAATTTAAAATAAAAGCTATCTACTGAGTTTTAAAATCTAATCTAAAAGTTCTCTGCTGATACTAGGCCCTGACTGAGAATTAAATTTAAACTAAAAACTCTCTGCTGGGTTCTGATTTTAAACTGAAAGTTTTCTGTTGGGCTTTAAATTTAAACTGAAAGCTCTCTGCTAGGTTCTGAATTTAAAACAAAAGCTCTCTGCTGGGTTCTGAATTTAAACCGAGAGCCCTCTGCTGGGTTTTAAATTTAAACTAAAAGCTCTTTGCTGATACTAGGCCCTGACTGAGTTAAATATACTGGATTCTAATTTACACATATTAATCAGCTTTAATCTAAAGAATTCCCTTTTTCTCCTAGATTTAGAAAACTTCCCAGAAGTAAATACTTACAAGTGCATATCTCTCTCCAGAAGTAGCAGTCCCTTTTGGTAGTCCTTCAAGATTCAGAATCACAAAGCACCTCATCAACAGTGCATCAGCTGGAGAACTCCTATACTGTACTGGTGGCTACTACATGGGAACACTCTGCCTTGATCTGGCCCATGCACAGTCACCCTGAAGCACACCCCACATTGCAGCAGCAACTCTCAGCCAGCTTATTCCTCCTATTCTAACAAATAACAGCTTCGGTGGTAGCCAAGAGTTAGCTGACCAGGTGATTCCACGCCCACATGGGGTCTCTGTGTGTGACCATAAAGAAGTAGGTGAGGGAAAAATGTAACCAGAAACCTACAGCAGCTGAGACAAGAAACTAAAGAATGGAGTGAGTCTAGGACAAGTGAGGAACAAGTGGTTGAGACTTTCTTCATACCCACAGAAAGGACAGAGAGGGAAAAAATCCCAAGACACCCTACTTAGAAAACAGCTGGTAGCCACCACCCTATGTACGAGCCTCCAAGACAGGTCTCTGCTTAATGGAAGAGTCAGCTTAAAGTAAAAAGGCTCCTAGTGGGGGACTCTCCTCGCCTCCTTTATGGTCCCTCCAGATAGAATCCAGGCTAGAGGCAAGGGCAAGGAGGTGCACTGGGTAGACAACCAGCAGGTAGTGGTCCCTCTGCAGCACAGCATGAAGAGACCTTGGGGAATCTCCCATAGTCTGCCTGTGTAAGAGGCACAAGAATGGGCTTAATGACCAGCACGTTCAGTTGTCCAGACATCGAGCAAACATCCCTCCTGAATGCTAACAATGCTGCCAAGGCCCAATTTAGCTAGACAAAGCACTCGGCATCCGAGTTGAGGAGGTAGAGAAGACTCACAAACTGAGGGCTGAAGCAAAGTACCCATGAAGTAGCCATGATCCAGCATATTGAAAACCACCTACTGATCCAATGAAAAAAAGGGTATTGACAGACCAGTCCATGTGCAAAGTAAATTAAATCCCAGACCAAAAATATATTATCAAAAATGATATGGCCTGGGGTGGACCACCTCCACCAGGATGAAAGCTAGCTGCTCAATAGTGCTTTCACTAGGATCTTATAATCCATACAAAGCAGGGAAATGGGGGACTAGGTTCCTGATGTCCCACAGTTCTCATAAGAACATAAATGCCATACTGGGTCAGACCAAGGTCCATCAAGACCAGTATCCTTTTTCCAACATTGGCCAATCCAGGTCACAAGTACCTGGCAGGTTCCCAAAAAGGCACAGAGGTTCCACAATGCTCATCCTAGGGTAAGCAGTGGATTTCCCAAGTCGTCCTCAATAATGGTTTATGGACTTTACCTCCAGGAACTTTTCCAAACCTTTTTTAAACCCAGCTGCTCTAACTGCTCTTACTACATCCTCTGGTAACGAATTCCAGAGTTTGATTACGCGTTGAGTAAAAGAAAATATTTTCTCTTATTAGTCTTAAATGGGTTATATTGTAGCTTCATTATGTGTCCTCTAGTCTTTCTACTTTTCGATAGCATAAACAACTGATCTATGTTTACCCGTTCCATTCCATTCATTCATTTATACACCTCTATCATATCTCCCCTCAGCTGTCTCTTTTCCAGGTTGAAGAGCCCCAACCTTTTAAGCCTCTCCTCACAGACGTATCCTTCCATTCCCTTTACCATATTTGTTGCTCTGCTCTGTACCTTTTCCAATTCTGCTATATCTTTTTTAAAATATGATGACCAGAATTTCACACAATATTTAAGGTGCAATCACACAATGGAATGATTCAGAGGCATTATACTATCCTTTGTTTTATTTTCCATTCCTTATGATTCCTAGCATCCTATTTGCTTTCTTAGTTGCTGCTGCACACTGGGTGGAGGGTTTAGCATAATTGCTCACCTGAAACAGGTGTTCTCCAGGGGCAGCAGGAATCAGTCCTCACATATGGGTGACGTCGGCGTCGATAGAGCCCACGCGGAGCATTTCCACCAGCTTTCAAAGAAAGCCTTTGGGAATGCTATCACGCATGCATGGTCCCCTTCCGACCCAAGAGTGCCATCTTGCTCAGTCAGATGGCATAGCAAAAATGAATTT
The DNA here is from genome assembly GCA_033557465.1 of Ichthyophis bannanicus. Classification (NCBI taxonomy): domain Eukaryota; kingdom Metazoa; phylum Chordata; class Amphibia; order Gymnophiona; family Ichthyophiidae; genus Ichthyophis; species Ichthyophis bannanicus. The sequence goes on along the minus strand of CM066043.1, from coordinate 233,386,897 downwards.
AATACAATGTAGGGAGGCAACTCCATGGGGAGGAGGAAGGGCTGTGAGGAATGATTCCTGCTGTCCCTGGAGAACACCTGTTTCAGGTGAGTAACTACTTTTTCTCCAGGAACAAGCAGGAAGTCAGTCCTTACATATGGGACTCCCTAGCTCCAGGCTGCCGAGGACTAAACCATGACAGTACCAACCGCAACCCATCAGGTAGCCATGAGTTGCAGAAGGTGAGTCCCCACTGAGAGACTCTGCAAGACACTAGCATTCAGTGATACTATCACTCCGGTAGCCTGAAAACAGAAGGGTCAGAGGGTAGGAGTTGTCTACATCTTGAAGATGTTATACAGTAATGCATGCCTGAAGGCACTGTCCCTGTTGGACTCACTCTCCAGGCAGTAATGAGCTACAAACGTATGGATTCCGTCACGGCACCGAGCAGAGGTTGGCCACCAATGTGACCACAGCCCGCATGCAATGCGCAGTGATCCGGTGCTCGAGAGAGAGACCTGCTTGCTCAAAGGTGAGGGCAATGCAGTCTGCCACCCAAGTGGACAGAGACTGCTTCGTAACCGGGAGCCCCAGTCTACTGGGGTAATAAGAAACAAAGATCTGAGGAGCCTTGCAATGGGCCTGTCTCTGCTGCAGGTAGAAGGACAGGGCCCATTTATAGCCTATCGTATGCAAAATGAGTTCCTCCCTGCCGACATGGGGCCACTGGAAAAAGGTGGGGGGGGACCACCTCCTGGTTGAGATGGAAGGGAGGTACCACCTTGGGGAGGAATTTGGGGTGTGTGTGGAGCACTACTCTGTTTTGTAGAACCTTGTATCTGGCAGGTCCGCCACAAAGGCCTGGAGTTTGTTCACTCTCCGAGCAGACATGATGGCCATTAGAAAGACCACCTTCCAGGATAGGTAACCCAAGTGGCAGGTGGCCAGGGGTTCTAACAGTAGTCTGGTGAGCTGGGCGTGCATCACATGAAGGTCCCATTCTGCCGCAGGAGGGCAGAGAGGGGGCTTTGATAGCAAGAGGCCTTGGAGGAATCTGGAGACCAGGGGCTGGCTTGAGAGGGATTTCCCCTCCACAGGATGATGGTGAGCAGCTATGGTACTCAGGTGTACCCTCATTGAATTTGATTTTAAGCTGGCTTGTGAGAGGTGCAGTAGGTACTGTAGCACTATTTGCACACAGCAGGAGAAAGGGTTCTCCTTTCTTTCTGTACACCAGGCTGAGTATCTTCTCCATTTGAAGGCGTACACCCGTTTGGTGGAGGGTTTTCAGGAGGCCAGGAGGATCTCCTCGACATCCCCCAGGAGATTGAAAGGGGCCAATGTTACCTTTTCAGCAGCCACGCTGTCAATGCTAGCGACCCCAGGTTGTGGTGCAGGAGGGAGCCCTCTTCATGGGACAGGAGGTCCGGATCCCGGCCCAGCAAAACTGGGAACACCACCAACAAGGAGAGCAGCAGAGAGAACCAGGGCTGCCAGGCCCATCTGGGAGCAATCAGAATCACTGATGCCTGCCTCGCTCAGGATCTTGAAGAGGGTCTTGGCCACTAGAGGAGTCAGTGAGAAATAGAAGGAGGCTCTCGGACCATGAGATCAGGAAGGCATCTGCTGCCACTATCCCCGGATGAGGCTGGCATGAGCAGAAGCGGGGCAGCTGTTTATTGTCCGGGGGAGGCAAACAGGTCCATCATAGGCATGCCCCAGCTGCAGAAACGTTGCTACGCCACCCTGGGGTTCAGACACCATTCGTGTGGGCATAGGACTCTGCTGAGCTTGTCCACAAAGCAATTGTCCTGACTTGGAAGGTACACTGCCTGCAGAAGCATTCCGTGGTGCACTGCAAAGGAGAGGAGAGCTACCGCCTCCTGGCAAAGGGAGTATGAATCCGAGCCTGTTTGTTTACATAGAACATGGCAACCTGGTTGTCCATCTGGATTGGCACAGGTCGATTGCACAGGAGGTGACGGAATGCCTGCAAGACCAGGAAGATGGCCCTGAGTTCCAGAAGGTTGATTTGCAAGAGCGACTTCTCCTGCGACCAGCTGCCTTGGGTGCAGAAGACTCCGCAGTGTGCTCCCCAGCCAAGGAGGGAGGCATCCATGGTCAGGACCCTCTCTGGCGCAGAAGCATGGTCAGGACCCTCTCTGGCACAGGAGCCTGCTCAGAGGTGGCATGGGGATTGCCACCAGTTGAGGGAGTCCACCAATTTGCGGGTGATCCTGACCCTGTCCCGCAATCTGCCATTGGCCTGAGTCCCTTGGAAGCGGAGGCACCACTGTGCTGCCCACATGTGCAAGCAGGCTAGGGGTGTGACATGGACCATTGAGGCCATATGGCCCAGAAGGTGAAGGAGAAGGTGAGCCGATATGGACTGGCGCCTCTGTACGTCTCCTGCCAGCTGTACGATGCAAAGTGCCCTTTCCTCTGGGAGGAAGGTCTTGACCTGCAGAGTATCCAGCTGGGCACCTATGAACTCCAGGTTTTGGTCTGGAGAGAGATGGGATTTGGGGTAGTTGATGACAAACCCCAGATGCTGCAGGAGGCAGAGTGTCAGTCCTGCAGCCAGGCTGGCCTCAAGGGCCGTGCTGCCTCTGATGAGCCAGTTGTCTAGATAGGGGAAGATGAAGGCCCCTATAGGTGCACCAGGCACTTTGTAAAGACTCTGGATGAGGAGGCCCAGCTGACTGTCTGTGGGAGGGGTGGATCAGGATGTGGATATATGTATCCTTTAGGTCTAAGGAGCACAGCCAATCTCCCTGGTGGAGGTAGGGTAGCAGGGTTCCAAGGGAGCGCATCTTGAACTTCTTCCTCACCAGAAACTTGTTCAGGTTTTGCAGATCTAGTATGGGCCTGAGGCCCCATTTCTTTTGGGGACAAGGAAATACCTGAAGTAGAAGCCTTTTCCCCACATGTGTCTGTGTACAGGCTCTACCGCCTTGTCCTTGAGCAGCCCTGCGAGCTCCGAAAGAAGCAAGGTCTGATGAAGGAGAGGCCGCACGGGCTCTCCTAGGAAAAACCCCGGGAACCTAAGGAGATAACCTTCCTTTACCACTGGTCCATGGTGACCCCCCACCCACCTGTGAGCTGGGGAGTGTGTCCTGGGGGAGAGGAGGCCCTGCCCGGGGCATCAAAAACTCCCCCCAGACTGGGTGGGAGCTGGTGTCGGAGGCTTCTGAGCCTTTGACTTCCTTGGCCCATGGCCCTAGCTCTTAGGCTGGGGGCCCTGTTGATATTGCCCCAAGAAGGGCTGGTAGTGGCCCTGGTGAAAATACCCCTTTTTTCTCTGGAAGGTTGGTCTTTTCTCCAATGTTTTTTTTCAGGGAAGGATCAAGGTTTTCCTCGAGAGCCTCTGCCTGGTCACGACTTCGACCTCTATCTCGGCAGCCTTGTTGGCCATGGGCTTGCCAAACAAGTTTTCCCTGGTGCAGGAGACATCCAGCAACTTTTCTCGGACCCATTGCTCAAGGTCGGAGGTCTGCAACCAGGCCTGGTGCCGGGTTCCAATGCCTGCTGCAGCTAACCAGGCTGCAGATTCAAAGCCATTGAAGGCGGTGCGGGATAGGAACTCTGAAAAGTCCCAGATCCTGGCTGTCAGTTTGGAACCTCTTAAGGGGTTCCCCAGTGAGGCACGCAGAAAAACCTGCCAAATCTTGGATAAGGCCCTTGAGGTACATACCTATGTACAACTCATAGGCTTGTATCCGGCAGATCAGCATGGATCCCTGAAAGCACTTGCACCCAAGGGCATCGAGGGCACTGGTCTCTCTGCCCAAGGGGACAGAAGAATAGTTCTTCTGGCTTTTCAGTTTTTGCACTGAGGACTCCACGACCATGGAGTTGTGTGGGAGCTGGGACTATTGTCAGCCTGGGCCCTTCTTGATGCGTCAGCTAACCACCGGCACTGAGGCTGGGGACTCCCACATCCACAAGAGCAGCCATTCAAGGATGGGCTGCACCTGCACCATTAGAGTTTCCTTTGGCGGGGACTCATACTGGAGGATCTCCAGTTCTTCAGTGCGTGGGTTGATCAGGACCGAAAGGGCATGTCCCGGATAATGTCATGGAAAGCCACGTCTTTTGGCAGGGAAAGGCATCGGGGTTCCGGGGGAGATGGCTCCGGAGGGACATCTCGGTATTGAGAGGTCTCAGGAGAGGCCTCGACATCTGTCTCCCAGTCAAAGCCAAAGGGCATTGAGGATTCTGAGTCTCGGGGCTCTCATGCCTCAAGGCCGGCCTCGAAGAACCAGGATTCCCCGTTGCGTCTCAGGTCAGACTCCTGAAAACTGACTGGGGAGAACCGAATACCCAATGAATGGGACCGGGACCTCGATTGGTGCTGAGAGTTGCCCAAGGCCAGTGGCGCTCAAGGCCTGGCTCAACGCCCGGGGACTCTCCCCACAGTCAGGGGCCCATTTGTCGGGGCAGATGATGCAGACAAACCTAAAATCATTGCCTGCTGCAAGGCCAGAATGGCAGAGACATTATGCTCCAGGGCCGCCATTCTGGACTGTATACCAGAAGGCTCCGCAGCTTTAGGCGTGGGCACTGAGGACCTCAGGCCCAACACCGGCACTCTCACGAGCGCATCCTCAATGAGGACCACACCTTGGGGAGCTTTGCACGGTCACCGCCAACCAAGGACTCTCACTTAGAGATCTTAAGGACGCTGCTCAGAGCCGCCTGAGTCCTGCCACAGGACCTTACTGGGTTGAACCTCGACAGGCTTCGAGGATTTTTTCTTTTTCTGTCCTGGGTCCAGAGTCTTTATGGAGGAGCCCGACCATTGGACTCCGAAGATGCTTGGGCCTCTCGGGATACGCTTGGCTTGGGGCTCAGCGTTAGGGAAGCCAGGGCAGAGTCAGACCGCGGGAACAGCTTCTCCTGCAACTCCGAACTTTTCTTGTTGGTTCTCGGAGTCATGGCCTGGCACAGGTTGCAGGTGGCACTGCCGTGGTCCAGACCGAGGCTGTGCAAGCAGTAGTAGTGGGTGTCTGTAACAGAAATGGTCTGACCGCAGCGGTCGCACTTTTTGAACCCACCGGGAGACATGGTGGGAGACACATGGCCGAGGTCGATGACCCCCAGGCAAAAATGGGCACAGACGCCAGTCAAGTCAAGCCTCATAAAAAAAAAAAATGAAAGAAGAGCAACTCAAGGCAGGAAGAGGAACTGGTATACAAACCGGGAAAAACAACTTTCAAGGATAATTTTTAGAGGATTTTTCCAGGGAAACAGGATATGCCTCCGTTGGGCTCTGCAGATAAAAGGAGACTGAGCAAGATAGTACCCTTGGGTGGGAAGGGGACCACCCATGCGTGGCAGCATTCCCAAAGGCTTTCTTTGAAAGCTGGGGAAATGCTCCATGCAGGCTCTGTCAGCACAGACGTCACCCATATTTGAGGACTGACTTCCTGCTTGTTCCTGGAGAACAATGTATTATCCACGATTATGACTAAATCTTTATCCTGGGTGGTGGTTTTGAAGTTGGTGCCTTGCATCATTTAACCATAGTTTAGGTTGTTCTTTCCTAGGTGCATAGCTTTGCACTTCTCCACATTAAACTTCATCTATCATTTCAACGCCCAGTCTTCCAATTTATCAAGGTCCTCTTGCAATTTTTCACAACCCTCTTGCATTATTAAAACTTTGAATAATTTTGTATCATCTGGAAATTTGATCACCTCACTTGTTATTCCTATTTCCAGGTCTTTTCTAAATATATTAAAAAGCAGTGAGCCCAGCATAGAACCCTGGGGTACTCCACAATTCACCTTTCTTCATTGAGAAAATTGGCCATTTAGCCCTATGTACTCCCTGCTTTCTATCTTTTAACCAGTTCCTGATCCACAATACTATACTGCCTCCAATCCCATGACCTTTTAATTTTGCCAAGAGTCTCTCATGAGGGACCTTGTCAAAGGCTTTCTGAAAATTCAGATACATTATAACAACCAGTTCACCTTTGTCTACCTGTTTAGTAAGACAAGACTTTCCTTGGCTAAATCCATGTTGGCTTTCTCGTATGAAACCATGACTATCTACATGTTGTGATGAGGAAGCTGCCCAGAGTCTAGAGAATACTGATAAAGGAAGGGAATTTACCCTAATCAAGGGACCTGTTTTGGCAGGTTACAGAAATAAAATTGCATATTTACCTAAAAGACAGGTTATTCCAGGCTGCAGTGGCCTGCAGAGAGCCCCTAGTGGGGATGAGGTGCAGGAGTATGAGCCCAGATTCAGAAACCCTTACGTCACTCCTAATTACTCAGCTGCCAGGAGAGACTTTAATCAGCCACACCTGGGGAGTGCAAGGGAGGGGTTGGAAACTGGGAACATTAAAACTAGAACAGAATATGCAGAGAGCGGAAGACGAGGGGAACTTAAGCCTGGCAGACGAGGAGAGCGAGGACGCAATCCTGAGAGGAGGCTTGAAGGCAAGCGTGAGAGCAAGGAGAGAGGAGCTCTAAGAGATTCATGTTCTTGGAGAGATTCCTGGGAGAAGCCAGCTTCAGGGGATTGGAGAAATCCAAAGGCTTGGAGAACTTCAGCTGGAAACCCTAAGAAGAGGTATGGAGCAGATGCCCTGAGGTCCAGGAATATAGACTGGAGGACAGGATATAAAAGCACCAATGCATACTGGCCAGAATATTTGAGAGGACAGCCTAATGCCAGCTTTAACCAAGGTATGAACTATGAACGTTTGTCTAACCTAAAGCAAGGCAAAGTGTTTAGACACAGTTCCTGTCCTAATGAAGGTCAGTTAGTAAAGCCCTCTGATCCAGCTCCTGATATAGAACCTATGCAAATAGAAGAACAAGCTATAATTACAGAGGAGGACAATAATCTCATGAACTGTTCTTTATGCAAGGTTGCTAGCACAGAGAAATCCTGAAAGTGGGATCAAACATCAAAAGGGAAACGTTCCAGTAACCGGCACTAGAAGTTTGTGTAAATACTTGTGCAGAGAAGGAAAAGAGCTGTTGATTGGAGCTTGTTAGCCAGCTGGTATCAGAGCAGAACACAGCTCCGGCTATGCACACGTTGGATACAAAGTGCTTTGAATGGGAAAAGAAAAGCTGTTTTTGTTTTGTGAAGAAGCTTTTATGTTTGTTGGTTTCCTTTAAGGCAGCACGGCTGAGCAGCTTTGTCAGCAGTGACTGAGAGAGAGACTTTCTGTTGTTAATGGACTTTACAAGCTACTTGCTTTACCTTTCAGTTGTATTATTATTTTGAATATAAAATCCTGGAGAATACATCCTAAGGTGTTACCAAGTAGAATCTGTGTGCATCTGGATTTACCTCATAAATAAATATTCTGTTACTGCCTTACACTCGAGCCAACTACATTGTCTTCATTTACCTCAAAGGCAAGCACCACATGACTGGACTACCAGTACCATAATCCTTTGCAAGATAGCCAGTCTGGAACATTGCTTAATTGGGGAACTCTATCTAACAAGCACGCCCCTCCATACACATGTAAGGGGCTATGGGCGTGACAATGTTCAGTAACTTTATTCTTTATAATGGTTTCTACCATTTTGCCCGGTACTTATGTCAGGCTCACTGGTCTGTAGTTTCTTGGATCACCCCTGGAACCCTTTTTAAAAATTGGCATTACATTGGCCATACTCGTCTTCTGGTACTACAGATTATTTTAACGATAGTTCACAGATTATTCACAGAAGGTCTGAAATCTCATATTTTAGTTCTTTCAACACCCTTGATGATTTGCTACTCTTCAGTTTATCAAATAGTTGCAATACATCTTCTTGGTTTTTCAATATTTCTTTCAATTCTTCCAATACATCACCTTTTTATACCATTTTAGGTACGGGTAACTTCCCTACATCTCCTTCAGTAAAGACGGAAGCAAAGATTTCATTCAGTCTCTCCACTATGACGTTGTCCTCCCTTAACGCCCCTTTTACCCCTCTATCATCCCGTGGTCCAATTGACTCGCTCAGGTTTTTTGCTACAAATGTACTTGAAAAAGTTTTATGTGTTTTTGCTTTCACGGCAAGCTTCTTTTCAAATTATGTCTGCCTGCCTTATCAATACCTTGCATCTCGTAACTTGCCAATGTTTATGTTCTTTCCCTTTTGTTTGTCATTTGGCTCCTTTTTCCATTTCCTGAAAGATGCTTTTTTTGCAACAGTCTCTCTGACCTCACCTTTAGACCATGGTAACAGTTTTTTGGCCTTCCTTCCACTTTTCTTAAAGCATGGAATACATTGGTCTGGGCTTCCAAGATTGTTTAAAAGTACTATTTCGATGCTTGATGTAAATCTTTGTCAAGAGAGTTAACACAGAGTGACGAACATAAACCGGCAGCCTTCCCATCTTCACGCCTTTGCTCGGGACCTGCAAGAGATCAGACCCTAGCAGGTCAAAGAGTGACAAAAAAATTCTCTCATCAGTCCATTGATGCCTGGGGACTTGCCATGTGACATCCAGCTGAGGGCAGCAGAAAGATTAGCAAGAGCCAGAGGTTCATCCATCCTCACCTTGTCCCCGTAGCTGATGATAGGAAGCTCCTTCTCACAGGAGCTCACAGGCATGAGGATCTGAAAAGCAGAGAGCAGAAAACACTTCCTAGGTTCGTGCTCTGATCATCTCTTGATCCATGAATGGGACATCATCCATAACTAGCAACTACACCACCTGCTTCTTGTGCCCCCTCCTCTTCTCCAACCCATAGAAGAGATATGAACCACTGTCTATCTGCCACAGGAACTAAATCAATGACCTCATATAGTCCCCCTCTGGTTCTGCTGCTCCTTGAGGATGCAGATGGCACTCTTCTTCTCTACATACTCAAAGCCACAGAGCATCATCCTGGACATTGGTGAGGGTCAAGAATTTCATCTCAAGCCACTCGACCATGCACTGTCTCTCCCCATTGACACTTCTGGCATACCTCGTGGATATGGACCTTCTCTACATCCCACTACTGACAGATAGGGGAGACATTCACCTCTCGAACATGTCAGTCTACCCAGAACTCTCAGACCCTTCTAATGAAGCCATCCTCCTCTAGGAAGGAGTTGTTAAAATGCCAGTAGTTGGCTCAGGGCTCGACAAGGTCAAGGTCCAGCTCCACCTCACAGCCACAGCATGGTGATCTGGAAAAGGGTGCCAGTTCTACCACACTCACCAGGGTTTGCTGCATTAAGAAGTGGCTGGAATACCAACAGTCAGTCTGGGAATGGGAGATGCCTTCTGGCAACATCCGAACCTTGAAGCTGGAAACCTCCCCGGATATTGCCCACACAAAACATTGGTTGGTGAATAAAAATGAATAGCCTCCTCAAGAAAGACAAGCAAAATGGTGGCTCCAAGCCAGAACAGTCCAGGAGCTCAAGGGTGCAATTAAAGTACCCTCTGAATGCCACTTCTCGCTGGAATTCAATTAACTCGATAATTGCTCATAGAATCCAACTTCCCATAGTGGTTGGCAAGGGCATACATGTTGATCAAATTCACAGTGTATTTGCCCACAAGCCACGTGTGAAGGTGGAACATCCAGCCTGGCACCAGAGGTTGGATGTCTGGCACCTTCACTTGCAGGTTCAGGCTAAACAAGGTGGCCACCCTGGCCATAAAGCTGACAGAATGATTTAAGGCCATCTCCGCACCCCACTCCAGGAGCCAACCAGCATCGTCTTATGGAGCAGTGTGGTCTCCTGCATGAACAATACTGAATACTACCCCCCCGTCTTTATGAAGAGCACCACATGCCTCCAAACACCCTCACAGCCATTAAAATTAAGGGTGCAAAACATCACAGCCATGCTCCATCCAACAAGGTGGCAGGACTTGTGCCACCCCATGATAGGGCTGTGGCATGTCTATGTAGTCAGCAGTTGTCCAATGGATCAGAGGAGAGCAGGGAAGCAGTCTCTCAGCTGTCCACACACCCCTCCCCCCCCCTACTTCTGGAATTTTTCCTCTAGAGTCCTGATGTCAACCTAATGCAATCATGTTTTAGGTTTAGAATGACCATCCCCAAGAGAAGGTGGAGGGTCAAGAGGCTGAGGCACTTCATAATTGCCCCTGGCCCTCTTTTCTCAGCTTACTCTCTCACTCTTAAATTCCCTCTCCTCTGTCTATCCACCCCAAGGGAATTGGATGTAGGGGAATGGGAATCTCTCTCCCACCCACCTTGGGACCCCTCCCCCATCCAGAGGTCCAAAGGAAAGCAAGTGTGATGTCTTGATTTGCACCAACCATGGGAGAGGGGGTGCAACATCCATTGCCTCCCCCCACAGGCATATTCCCCTTCTGCACACCATGCAATGAGAGAGACAAGGGGCCAGGAGTGGAACTTCCCTGGCATCCCGTGGCTGGGAAATGTCACAGGAGCTCCATCTACTTCCCCTATTGGACCTCCAACCCTCACAGAATCTCCAGCTTAAGGGTTAATGAAGGGAGGAGGTCCACAAGGCTAGTCCATGGGGGTTGGCTTGATTCCCAATCTGGTCCACCAGGATAAGACTTCTGGAGGCCACTCCTACCCCTCCATGGTTTATGTCACTTCTATGACCAACAATGACCTCAGATTTGGAGGGGGAGGGGTGCTCCAACTGTCCCTTGGGATGGGGCAGAAAAGGGGGCATCATTTAAATCTGGCACTGGAGAGAGGAGGGACAGCTCAAATTCCCACGCCTCTGAGAAAGGCATCGTTCCACCCATAGGAGGGTCCAATCCCAGCTACTCCTCCAGATGTTTTAGGAGCCAGTTCAGGTTCCCTTTGCCATTCCTCATCTTCCTGTGGATAAGGTGGAACCCACTTACAGACAGGCAGGGCTTTCCTCCATCCTCTTCTGCTAGCCCACAAGTTGAGGAGGAAGACTGGAGATTGGGAAAGGCAGATGAGGGAGTCCCTGACCAGTATTATCCGGAGATACAAAGGAAGAAGCCCTTGCCTCTCCATCATTAGAGCTCCCCCGATGTAGAAGGAGCCTCAGAACACTTATTGGGAACAACTGGAGATGGAGAAGATGCCACACTATCTTCCAAGTTGGTATTGACCTCCAGAACCCCAGACAAAGGAGTGTTTCTCTTCCATGGAAGAACAACCAGAGAAGTGGAGGTTGAGGTGGTGACTACATTCATGGAGTGGTGGTCAGGACCTTCTGCCCGCTCAGAAGATTGGCAACAGACTTCCTTGGCAGCTGTGTCTCTGTTTATGGCGGCCATGGGGGGGAAGGTATTCCCAGTGTTTTTAAAGCCAGCAATGGAGGAGGCAGCTGGAAGAGCCCTTCCTGAGCAGGAACTGGTGGCAGCATACTCTGACTTGCACCCCCTGTTATGGGCTTTGAGGCATCAGGGATGCACTAGGCATTTCAAGTTGGTAGTCTTTGCCGATCCAGATTCAGAGGGCCTCAATTCTAGTTCCGTCATCAGTGCCTGAAAGTGTTTGGCACCGCTGGCACTGAAAACACCAAGCCTCACAAGAGGAGTAATAGACTCAAATTGGCCGCAAGCCCTCTCCTGTCACTGCATCGTTAATGAAGTAGGCTCCTGCTGAAAGAAGTGGGAGAATGGAATAAACACTGGAGCTGGCCTTTCACTTTAAAAAAGGGCGTCTGTGAAAATCATGAGAATCCCTGCTTGAAATGGCTTTGAAAAGTCTACCATCTGAGGCCATACATTTTACTTGCCTGACTGAACAAAATAGCAGGCATTGGAAGGAGCAGATTATAACTGTATCTAGAGCATAGGTGCCAAATTTGGCCCGTAGTGTAATTATATTTGGCCCGCGAGGCTATACCAAATGACTACTAGAGCTAGCCCGCCGGTATTATACAGCGCATTCATTCATCGCTAATACTACAAATCCCATAATGCCTTGCTGTTGTTTTGGCGCGTCAATCAGGACAGGTCCCAGAAACGCCCTCCTCTCCTGTGTGACAGAAGTCATAGCGATCTCAAGCTACAACTGTCACTGTGGAACCCCTTCCCAAAAATGGCAAAAAGAAAGGCAGACAACAGGAACTTTCTGGACAGGTGGGAGACAGAATATTTGTTTACATATGTAAAAGACAGACCTGTTTGTCTGATTTGTGGAGTCAACGTGGCTATAACTAAGGAGTATAACATTCGACGACACTATGAAACAAAACACCATGACAAGTACAAGGACCTGGACATGACTCAAAGGAGCCAGAAAGTGGAGGAGATGAAAAGAAGTTTGGTTTCACAACAGAATATGTTCAAAAAAGCCACATCACAAAGTGAGGCTGCTGTAAAGGCTAGTTATATTGTGGCAGCAGAGATCACAAAATCAGCCCGGCCCTTTAATGAGGGAGAGTTTGTGAAAAAGTGCATGTTGAAAGTTTGTGACATCGTGTGCCCAGAGAAAAAGCAAGCCTTTTCAAACGTGAGCCTGAGCAGAAACACAGTAGCTGATCGCACATGTGATCTTGCCACCAATCTGTATGACCAGCTTTTGGAAAAGGGAAAAGATTTCGTTGCATTCTCCCTTGCTGTGGATGAGAGCAGCGACGCATCTGATACTGCTCAGCTGTCAGTCTTCATCCGTGGAGTGGACTCAAATATGTGTGTTACGGAGGAGCTATTGGGATTCAAATCAATGCATGGCACAACCACAGGAAAGGAAATTTTTGAGGAGGTTTCCAAATGCGTAACTGAAATAAAGCTGCCGTGGGATAAACTCGTGGGATTAACGACAGATGGTGCGCCAGCGATGTGCGGTAAAACAAGTGGACTGGTGGGCAGGGTCCGGGAGAAGATGCAGGAAGAGAACTGTGCAGGTGAACTAACTGTTTATCACTGCATCATACATCAGGAATCATTGTATGGCAAAGCCCTAAAGATGGAACATGTTATGACCACAGTAACACAAGTAGTTAACTTTATAAGAGCCAAAGGTCTGAATCACCGCCAGTTTAAGTCTTTTCTGGAGGAGTGTGGTTCGGAATACGCAGACGTGCCGTATCACACAGAGGTGAGATGGTTAAGCCGAGGAAAAGTACTGAATAGATGTTTTGAGCTGCATGAGGAAATATGTCAGTTTCTGGAAAGCAAAGGGAAGGACACAGCAGAGCTTCGGGAGAAAAAGTTTCTGTGTGAGCTGGCCTTTCTGTGTGACATCTCGAGCCATCTCAATGCGCTGAACCTGCAGCTTCAGGGGCGGGGGCGCATCATCACAGACATGTACGCTGCAGTGAGGGCTTTTAAAACTAAACTGTGCCTGTGGGAGAATCAGATGCTGCAAGGAAACCTTGGCCATTTTCCCTGCTGCCAAACCATGAAAACGCAGTTCTTTACCAACTTGTTCCCATGCGCACAGTTTGCTGAAAAACTCAGTGTACTCGGCGCTGAGTTTAGCCGGCGATTTGCCGACTTTGATGTCCAGAAATGTAGGTTTGAACTGCTCAGTAATCCCTTTGCAGTTAATGTGGAAAACGCACCAACCAACCTCCAAATGGAGCTAATTGAACTCCAGTGTAATGACACGCTGAAGTCAAAGTATGATGCTGTGGGCGCCGCCCAGTTTCCACAGTTCATCCCTGACACAATGCCTCAGCTCCGCACCCAAGCTGCTCAGATGCTCTCCATGTTCGGCAGCACTTATCTATGTGAGCAACTTTTCTCCTCGATGAAGATGACCAAAACATCTCACAGGAGACGTCTGACTGATGAACACCTTCGCTCGATACTGAGGATTTCCTCAGCTCAAAGCCTGAGCCCAGACATTGATGAACTATCATCCAAGAAGAGATGCCAGGTATCTGGCTTGGGCACATCAGATTAGATCAGTGTGCAGCAAACTGAGCAATAATTAACGTTTTCTTTATGCACTTTTTCTTGCTACTCCAAGACATGGGCTTGAATGGTTGATTAATTTTATTATTGTTGTTTTATTTTAAAAATTATTATTTATTATTATTTAAATCTTATTTAATAAATGAATGTCATTGATGTTTTTTTTATTTGAAATTGGTTTTTGCATATCTGAACTATTAAGTTATAAATTGTATAGTAATAAGTGTTGCTTCATATTCAATGTTAAAGCAAATCTTGTTTGGGTCCATATTAAAAGGTTCATTTGTTCAATGCTGTCCCGCGACTTTGTTCAAGTTTTACATTTTGGCCCACTGTGTATTTGAGTTTGACACCCCTGATCTAGAGTATCAGAAAGTCACATTGTAATCAGAGTATCAGAAAGAGGCAAAGAAATAACATGGCCAGAATCCGACTTGCTTGTATGTACAGAAAGTGGCCTGTCCTGCTCAATATGGCAAAGTTTAGCATGTCTACATCATTCTGTCAGCTCATGATCAACCTCAAATTAAAGTCCCACAGTATAACCAAACTGGTTTGGCAGGTTTAAAAACCAAAGTGAATAAATACGGCCTTCTTGTAAGGCCTTAAGTGCTATGCCCAAAGTTATGCCAGATGTGACTGTCTCCCAGTTATTTCATTCTTGCAGCACAATTTTTTGCTTATGCCCTCCAGCAAAGCTGTATGTATTGCGCCTAAAAATGGCATTACACTTCACGCCTTTTATGTACGCTTCCATCTTACCATTCTAAGTTTAAAAAATGGGGTTGAGTTTACTATGATAACTCCGGATATAGTTGTTATGTCTTTCACATGCTATTTTATTGATCCCCCAGTTATCTGAACTTCATAACTTTAAAACATTTTTTTTTATAAAGAATCAGCCTATGTCAGTGAGTGCATGAACAGGTTATGCCATTCTGATAAGAAACCATCAAGGCTGCTGGAAATGGCAAGAGGTATTTCAGGCTTCTTCTCCCGTCCACGCTGTTCTGCAAGGCAGGAGAGTCATCTCCAGGGCCCCAGAAACATTCACCAGAAAGAGAGAGTGATTTTATTATTTGCTACAGACAGGACGATAGTCAGCTGGCGTGGTGACCATACAAGGCAGCGGCAGCTCTGGTATGTTAAGTATGGCAATATGTATGGGTAAGGGTGCCGGACAGACACGTAGTGCAGACAACGTGCTGGCATTAATCATGTGGATATGTAATTTCATAAAGTCCTGCGTACTTAACACACGTCTTCTGCCTGTATTTCATACCTATGGTATAAAGTACGCGCATGCTTCACCTTATAAATCAAGGATGTAAGTGGTCAAAAACGCACATTAAATCTAGGTGCAATCTATGGCTGGTGGAAATGCCCACACCTAGATTTCTCAAGAAAACACATAAATTATAGTATTTTATAATATATGCACTCCATCTGTGCTCCACCTAACCCGGCCCACTTTTATACAGATAACATCAGGCAATTGACAATTCTAAAAGGCCCGATATTAACAGTATAGCTTTTAAAATATAGGGATGGGGCAATTATGCTTTAATCAGCCATCAGTACACACATACTTGCCATTGAATATCAGGCCTTATGTTTTTTATGCCCAAATGAAATTTGGTAAAAATGATGGCAGCAAGGTCTGTGGGTACCTTTGCTCCTAGATACCTTGTAATTAATTTTCAAAGGTCAACCACGTGGTACCAATGTTCCTGCCAATCATGGGCATAGTTTGACTGCTTCTTTGGGGGTTGGGGGGGGGGGCAAGGGGTGAGGCAACATATGTGCATATTTGCATGTTATTTGCATATTCATTATGGTTATCTGTAAAAAAACCACTAGATGGCTAGGAAGTCAGTATACCAAACAGGCAAGAGATGGGTTGGTGCCCCAAGATACTCAAAGAGGGAGAAGAGTTTCTCATTCAGTGATTGCAGCTGTTTAATTATTAGCCAGGCACTCAAAGATGAAAAATACTGACACCTATAAATATATCGTCTGCAAAAAACAAAGGAGATGGTAAGGTGCTCACATGCCAAGGGACAAAAAGTAAGAGAGAACCACAGTGCAGTTTACTAATTTTATTTTGATGTTAGAAACTGTGCTATGGTTCTCTCTCTTTTTCAACATCTATTTTGTGTTCAACGAAACCCCTCCTCCAACAGTTTGTGCAGAACAGAACTAGGATATTTCAGCATAGAAACCAACTAGGGTTGCCAACTGGCTCCAGATGCGCCCGACAGGCTTGATCCAGTTCTGGGTTTACCCCATTGCATGCAGGGACATTTAGTTCTACTTTCTCCATTGCACGCCATAGGAAATGGAAAACTACAAGTCCCTGCATGCAATGGGGTAAACACAGGACTGGATCAAGTCTGTCGGGCGCATCTGGAGCCAGTTGGCAACCCTAAAACCAACATACAAGAAAAATATCCGATTCCGGTGTCATCTCATTAACAACCTCTTCAGTACCAGACAGATTGTGAACTAATACAAGACCCTACAAAAGTCACTGAAGACCTATAAAGCAAATCTACCATACCATAATGTCACCAGCTTCTAAAATGAACACAATAAGGAGCCTACCCAGAAAAGAGCAGTACCATAAATACTGCAGTGGCCTTAGAACATCCTTTCACCTATTCAGAAAACTGAACAAGCCAGATTACTACAGCTCCAACAAAGAAACTCCATGCTAACAGAACATATGGTCTCGCCCACACAGGCAGAACATAGTTAGACCCGCACCAAGTACAGAATAAATTATAATAAACCCAAAGTAGAAATATGTAGACAACATTAAATTGAAACCCCAACAAGCCAGACTCTGCATGCAGTGCAACCCAGGAAATAGAAACAGTGCTGCATTTCCCCCTGTACTGTGCAAAACATAAAGATGGCATATCAAAAATCCAAAACCTAACATATTCCAGTCATTAAACGGAAAATAAATTCTTTACCTTTAACGTCTAGCTATTTTATTTGTCTAATTGCCTTGGTCCTGGTATCTGTTTTCTCTTAACTCTTTTCCAGAGTCTGTAATCCACCTGCCGCTTCTCTCCACTCCCGTCTTTTTCATTTGCTCCCCTACATCCATCTCTGACATTGATCTTTTTCCTTTCAGCTTTCTTCCATTTATTTTTCTCTCTTTATCAATTCAGATTTCATTTCTCTCTCTTATATCCAGTTCTCAGCCTCCCTCTTTTTTACAACCTTCTCCCTCCATCTCTCTCCTTCCCCAGCCACTTACTCTCCAGTCTTTAACTAACTCTTTCCTTTCTCTCTTCTACCCTCCCTGTGTTTAGCATCTAACCCCTTCTCATCTATCCCTCTCCTCATTCTCACACTTCTCCCTTTTATCTCAGCCTATCCCCTCCCATATCCAGCATTCCCTCTCTCTCTCATGCCAAGTCCAGCATCTCCCTGTCTCCCCACCACATGTTCAGCACCTGCCATTTATGCCCCTATAACCCCTACCCTGTGTTCAGCATCTGCCCTCCATCCCTTTATGGCCCCTTCCCCATGTCCAGCATCTGCTCTCTATCCCTCTAAACCCTTTATCATATGTCCAGCATATATCTCCCCACTCCATATCCACCATCTTCCCTCTGTCCCCTTATATCCCCCACCCTATGTCTGTCTCTATCCCTCCAGCCTATGTTAAACATCTGTCCACCACCTGTGCCCTGCATCTGCCCTTCCACCCCCTGCACTATGTGTCCAATATTTGGCTTCACCCTCCCCCCCCCCCCATTTGTGTCCAGCATCTGTCCTGTGTCATCTGCCCTCTGCCCCCCCTCATGTGCAACATTTGCCCAGCATTTCCCTTCCAGCCATTCCCCCTGCCTTGTGTCCATTTGCCCAGCATTTTCTTTGCGGCCATTCCAACCCCCTCCCCTCCTCTTTGTATTCATCTGCCTAGCATTTCATTTCTGGCCCACTCCACCCCCCCCCCTTGTGTTCATTTGCCTAGCATTTCCCTTCCGGCCTTCCACACATCCTCCTGCCCCCCCCCCCCCCCCGGTACCACTGCCTTTTCTGTGCCAGCAACGCCAGACTGGCCTCTGATTTGAAAAAATTAATAAAACCCGTGGTGTAAGCACTACCTAGCTAGGAAGGCTGGTCTGGTCCTGCCCCTCTCTAACACATGCTTTATGTCAGAGGGGGTGGGACCAGACCAGCCTTCCTAATAAGGAAGTGCTTACCCGCATGTTTTAATGTGTTTTTTTTTTTCAAATCGGCGGCCATTCCACTGCTGCTGAATCGGCGGAGAGTCAGATCGTTTGGGGGTTGGGGCAATGCCCCCTCGCCCCCCAAACTACACCCATGCCAATCTACACAGGAGTCCTTTACTCATGCTGCTGCTGGTAGAGGAAGGCGCTGTGATATCGCATTTTTAGTCATGAGCAGCAGCAGTGCAGGCAGAAGACTTCCACACAGCTTGGCAGGGACCTTCCATGGTACATGGGAACAAAAGACCCAAACTTTGCCCTTGTTATTTCTGCTGATCAACTGCTCATTTGAAAATATGCAGATTTGAAAATGAACTCTTTGAAGGGAATTTTAAAAAGGGATGTCCAAGTGCAATCTGGGACACTTAAGCCAGAACATCTGGGAAAAAAAAAAAGCACGTCCAGATGCCAACACGATTTCACAAAAGTGGATGTGCCCGATATGGAGGTCTATACAGATGTCCCCATAACTGTAGTTTAGAACCTGGATGTTTAGGATATCCCAATGGCCAGAGTAATATGCTGGGAAAAGGGTACTGGGGAGGATTGAGTGCTATCTTCTCTATGCCTTTACTTATCGATTCATACACTCCTTCCCACGAAAGCACATAAGA
The DNA here is from genome assembly GCA_033557465.1 of Ichthyophis bannanicus. Classification (NCBI taxonomy): domain Eukaryota; kingdom Metazoa; phylum Chordata; class Amphibia; order Gymnophiona; family Ichthyophiidae; genus Ichthyophis; species Ichthyophis bannanicus. The sequence continues at coordinate 233,368,239 of CM066043.1, read as the reverse complement.
TCGTGAACGCATCGAGGACACCATTGCTGGCATCAACATGACCACCGCCCAAACTGATCCATGCCCTGTGTTCTGGATCAAGGAACTACGAAATCACCTGAGCCCATTCATATCCAGCCTCATGGAACTTTCATTCACAACAGGAACTTTCCCACGTACCCTCAAATGCACATCCATAAGGCCACTGCTAAAAAACAACAAGCTTGACCCTCTGACGCCAGAATCCTATAGGCCAATATCAAGCATACCGTTGCTGGCAAAAATAATGGAAAAGGAAGTGCAAAGACAAATCGAAGAGCATATAGAAACTAACGCACCACTGGACCCTTGTCAACACGGCTTTAGAGAAGCCCACGGTGTGGAAACACTGCTCACTACTCTCTTCAGCAACATATTAACAGGCATCAACAATATCCGCCAAGGGTTCGTCCTGGTCTTCCTAGACATAGCAGCGGCATTCGACTCTGTGAGCCACGAACGCCTCCTGGAACGACTCAAGGGTAAGGGAATTACCGATAAAGCACTTGAGTGGTGCAGATCCTACCTTTCTGACAGGTGGCAGCAGGTACGATCCAACAATACTGCATCAGATCTGTTCCATCAAAAGCAGGGGGTCCCACAAGGCTCCTCCCTCTCCGCCCTCATGTTCAATATATACATGCAGCCTATCTGCAACCTGATACGGTCCTTCAGTATCAACTGCATGATATACGCGGATGATGTGCTGTTATACATGTCTTTTACAACAAAGAACCCCGACCTCACTCCATTAACAAACTGCATAAATGAAGTATCCAACTGGCTGCAATCCCAAAACCTCAAGATCCAACACAAGAAAACGGAGGTGTTGTTCATCACAAAAGACCGAAACTTCATTGCTCCATCTTTCTTGAAGGTGAAGGAAGCAGACCTCCAGACCAAACCCACTATCAGATACCTCGGCGTCACTCTAGACCAGCACTTGGATATGAAGGCGCACATAGGAAACATTGTAAGAGCGGTATACCATAAAATCCGTTCCCTTAGACACCTACGATCCCTGCTAGAGCCGGATGATTTCAGAACCATCTATCAGGCCCTAATCATACCACATTTTGATTATGCGAATTCAATCTTACAAGGGCTCCCTCAAGCCACCTTGCAACCACTGCAACTGGCAATGAACGCCGCAGCAAGAGTCCTACATGGAGCATCCAGGAAAGACCATGTCTCACCCATCCTAAAACAACTCCATTGGCTTCCGATACGAAGTAGACTCACTTACAAGTCATTACTACTTACATTCAAGGCCATCAAAGGGCTCTCATCTGCGTCACTAACGGATCTGATCCAGATGACACCTCAAAATAGGGACAGACGGTCAGTAACACTCAACACACTTGTAGTCCCAAAATCAATATCACAATGCACCAAAGCAACAGCAGACAGGGCTTTCAAGTTCTGTGCCCCAAGGTGCTGGAACAGCCTCCCTCAAGACATCCGAGCAATCCCGGATCTATTGCAATTCAGAAAAGCCTTGAAACACCACCTCTTCCTCTTGTATTACCCAGTAACCAATGCAGATATTTCAACCACCTCACAGACCTCCCAAAACCCCTAAGGCTGAAACCAAGAAGAGTCCATGATTATGTTATAATTTGTAAATAGTTACCCCTGTTATCCAAGTTACTTTTGCCTGTTCAACTGTAAACACAAAGTACCATCGGAAATGTGTAAATTCTTTGTTCATTGTAAACCGCGCTGATGCTGAATAGTGCGGTATAGAAGAGACTATAAATAAATAAATAAATAAATAGCAAAACAAGACTGAGCAATAACTACCCAAACATTTCAGGTATAGAAACAAGAATAAAATAAACATATAAACCCAACTTGCAACCCTCCAACCAGAACAAAATCAACCAAATCTACCCAATAAAGTAACAAACCGCAGGACTGAAAGGACCAAACAAACGCTTAAGAGGAATAGGCCAACTCAAACAGGTGCTCTTCTAAGAATTTATTTGGTACGAGTGGTGCCATTTTGAACCCAGACGCTGATGAGCAGGATCGTCCAGGGATCACTCCCTCCTCTCCAGTCACAACCAAGGAAACCTCTGGTAGGTGCTAGCGGGGTGGATCACGGTGGGATGGTACATTCTTGGGGGACAGGGTTGGGACTTGGATCGAGGGGTTGGGGGTTTGATTGGGGTCAAGTTGTAGCTTTGATTTAGAGGGATGGGGGTGCAAGTCTATTAGCAGCTGTCCTTTAAGAGGCTTCCCAAGAGCATCAGGCAACACCTTAGTGGCCAATTTTCCGAGGGAGGAAATTGAATGCCACTGAAAACTCACATTGGCTTTCCATGAATAACACAGCTTGCAAAGTCAAACACGAGCAACGTTATTCATTTAGCATAGTCAAGTGCACCTTAGGATTATTTAACATGCGTTGCACTAAAAAAATGTGTTAAGGGCAAATAATGTACAATTTTTCTATTTAACATGATATTTCAAAAAAGAATGTGTTATTCCTTTAACACACGTTTGTGATTATTTCTCTTAGCTGGGATAAAGAGAGGCACGTTTAAATTGAGGGGCGTAAAACAGCATGCATTTGTTCAATTTTCAAATGTACAAGCAACCTTTTCCCCTCACTTAGCCATCCACAGAAACAGCAGATGTAGAAAGTGCAGGAGCTTTGTGCATACAATAGTCATTTTCAAACAGAAGTAACGGGTGATTTCATTTTAAAAATTTGCTTAATAAGTATAAATGTCAGAAGCGTCCATGTAGTTTAAAAATAGGTAGGCTATATGAAAATTACCAGTCCTAGTTTTACCCCACAATCAACAGCCTGTGATATCGGAAAGAACAACTTTCCTCAACATCAGGCAAGGACAAAAAAAAACCAGAAATGTTTATCAAGCAGAGTTTTTACTTCATACCAAACTTTCAGTAATCAACAACGATAGGAAGAAAAATACTGAAAAAAACATGACGGCTAAATGGAGGGTTGTAAAAATATTTTTAAACTGATTAAGGCTAAAATGTGGTGAGCACCCAAGTCAGGGGCAACTTTGCTTTTCTTTGTGAAAACAAATATTAGGCAGATCTAACATCAGACCTTTGCTGCTACATATTTATCTCAGTGTGGTCCTTATTTTTATGTGCCGTACTGTAGTTACAAAGGCATGTTTTTAGAGTTTGAAAAGTTATTTCTGAATGTTGATCTTGGAACCAAACAGCTGCAATAATCTGTGTCCTGCTTTGGTTTTTAATTCTCTTGCAATGATTTTTTTTAACCAAAACCACCAGATGTTTGCAGTAAATGAAGTCAAGTGGAAGTGCTGAGGATACTCATTTCAGTCCTTAAAAGTAGTCTTTCATCTTTTCTTTGTTGTGTGTGTGTGTGTGTGAGAGAGAGAAAGAGTGAGAGTGAGCGGGTGTTGTGTGTGGCCCTGTGCCTAATTGTAGACTTACTGCTATTATATGCAGGGCCAGCCCCAGAGTAAGTTCAAGGTGTTGGCGCCCTAGGCAAACTGTAAGCCTTACACTCCCCCTGACTGTTCTTTGCCACTACTAGAAGCTGCCACCTTAGGCGACCATCTAATTTGTCTAGTGGTTGAGCCGGCCCTGATTATATGAAGTATTTGAGATTTGTTCAAATAATCTTCCATTAACTAAATCCTACAATTCTCATTTATCCTACCCTGAAGCTTTGCTGTTGAAATTAAGATTCTTCAATCCCCAGTTCACTTACCACTGCTCTACTGCGCCCCCCCCCCCAAAATCTTCACACTGCCTCCTGGAACTCGCTATTCTTTACTATTATCATCATCGCATTGCACTTTCCTAATCTACTTGTACTTGGTGACCTGAAATGATCCTGTTAATGCACGTGACAGATTTCTTTTGAACCATCTTGCTGAGCCTCGGGCTCATTCAACGTATCTCTTTCCCAACTCGCACAGCCAGATACTCTCTTGATCTACTCTTCTCTACCGATCAATCCCAGATACAGCTGAGGACCTTTCATTCAGCTACCTTTCCTTGGGTGGACCATTTCTTGGTTACTTTTACCTTTTCAGCCCCCCTTAAGGATGTCATCTGCCTATCTCCCTATTTTCTCAAGATCTCTGGCCCTAGAGGATCTTGAGTCCCTACCTCCTCTTGCTTTGTTTCTTCCACAAGATTTTACAGACTTAGATTTAGATTCCCAAGTTTCTATGTGGAATTCTTCTCTGAAGACCTCTCTAGATACAATAGCCCTTCTTCGTCCAACCAGCTGTTGCCATACCCAATATCACCCTTGGTGTCATACAGGCCTCAGACGCCAGAAACAGGCCAGATGTGCTAAAAAGCTATGGTATAAATCCAAATCAGCTGAAGCATGGGCACTCTGCTTGGAATGCCATCACATCTATAAGAAGATGGTATATCAGGCTAAGAGAAAGATTATTTTATCCAGTTCATCAATATACCTAAGATTAGGGTTGCCAACTTTTTCACCGAGAAAAACCCAACACTTGTGGCTCGCCATGCTCCACCCATTCTCCGCCCCTAGTCCCACTCCTGCCCCGACCCCAGCCCCACCCACAAAAATTACCGAGGATACGTGTAGGCTAACTTCCTTGGTCAGATAATAATTAAACTGGGAACCCCAAAATCCAAACATGAAATGTACAACACTGGAGAAATAAAACTATAAAGTAATTTCCTCTTGCACTAAACAAAAACGCAAAGATGTTAGCAATACACACTTCCCAGACCAGACATATTCCAGTTAATAAATTTAAAATAAAAAGTATTTTTCTACCTTCTGTTTGGGCATTTTATTTTTCAGTTGCAATTGCTCCAGTCACTTTCTTCTGGTTTCTTCGTGTCTTCTGTGAGCTATCCATTTGTCCTTTCTTCTCTTTTAGATGTTTTCCATTCTCTCTCTATTTCTGCTTTAACATACTGATTGTTTCCCTTTTGCTCTTTCCCCCAATTCTTTCCTTATTCCTTTATCATCCATTTAAATTTCACCCTTCCATTTTCAAGCCCCTCTTACTCTCCCAATACCCAGCCCATCATAGAATTTTCTTCCACACAAAATATTTTTCCCCTCTCCATTCTCATTCCCCATCCATTCTAGTCCTCCCCCAAAATCAGTTCCCTTATAGTTATAGACCCACCCAGCATCCACTCCCTTCTAGTCCCATTCTCCCATGCCCCACATCAGCCCATTTCCAGTCCTATTCTAGCTCTTCATCAGCCCATTTCCAGTGCTAGCCCTCACATCACATCCCATTTGCAGTCCGAGTCCCCCTGCACCATCACAGCCCATTTGCAGTCCTAGTCCCCCCCCCCCCACCATCACAGCCCATTTGCAGTCCAAGTTACCCCCCCCCCATAGCCCTTTTCCAGTCCAGGTCCCCCCCCATCACAACCCATTTCCAGTCCAAGTCCCCCCCCCCCATAGCCCTTTTACAGTTCAGGTCCCCCCCCCCATCACAGCCCATTTCTTTCCAGTCCAAGTCCCCCCCCTCCCCATAGCCCTTTTCCGGTCCAGGTCCCCCTCCCCATCACAACCCATTTCCAGTCCATGCCCCCCCCCCCCCATAGCCCTTTTACAGTCCAGGTCCCCCCCCCCCAGCACAGCCCATTTCTTTCCAGTCCAAGTCGTCCCCCCCAACATATCCCTTTTTCGGTCCATGTCCCCCCCTATCCAAACCCATTTACTTTCCCAGTCCCCCCCCCCCCCCCCATAGCCCTTTTACAGTTCAGGTCCACCCCCCATCACAGCCCATTTCTTTCCAGTCCAAGTCCCCCCCCCATAGCCCTTTTCCAGTCCAGGTCCCCCCCCCATCACAGCCCATGCAGTCCTTGCCCCCCCCCACCCCCGACCAGCACCGCAGCTGTCTGAGAGGCTTCAGAGGGAGCCGGGGAAGCCCGCGAGAGGCCCCGGCTCCCTCTGTACAGCCGCCAGCATGAAGAGCCTTTTCCTTCACGCTGGCGGCTGTATCTGTGAAGCCGCGAATGCTGGGAAAGGTTAAAGGGTATTGCCTTTAACCTTTCCCAGCAATCGCGGCTTTACAGATACAGCCGCCAGCGTGAAAGAAAAGGCTCTTCACGCTGGCGGCTGTACAGAGGGGGCCGGGGCCGGGGCCTCACGCAAGCTTACCCTGCTCCCTCTGAAGCCCTCCGGTGTGTGGGCCGGCCCTGGGTGGGGGGTTTTTTGGACTTCGGGTCAGAAGAAAAGCCGTTATTTTGCTCTGGCCGCTCCCGATCTTGCGACCAGAGCAAAAAACCGGCTTTTCAAAGGCCGGTTTTACATCTGCGCCGGCAGCCGGCCTGGCCATGGAAAAACCGGCCAGGCCGGCTGAAAACCGGCCGGTTGGCAACCCTACCTAAGATGCTCTTTTCAATATTATCTAGATTGTCCTCTATGCGTTTGCATACTCTGTCCTCCAACCCCAACCTGCCCTCTCTGGATGACTCTGCTAGATACTATCACAAAGACTGAAAACATTCAATCATTTTTTCAACCATCTCTCTGTTTACTCCTCCTTCCCTTTCTAATGATCTTGACTCCTGTTCCAGTCTTTCTACAGATGATTTGCAATCTTCACTCCCCATCCTTCCAGATAACAAAGTGTGGGTGTATTTTAACACCCTATTCTCAGTCTTCTTAGGTAAAAGTTTCCAACATGAGGCCTCTCACCTGCTGCTCACTCAATCCGCTTCCCTCCCATTGGCATAAGCTACCTAATGTTGAGCCCTCTCCTCCCCTCGATTTTCATTCACAGTCTGTCTCTAGGGTACATCTCTAGCATGCTAAAGCAAACTGTCATTCAACTTATCTTGAAAAAAGCAGCCTTTGATGCCAGTTCTGTGATTAATTATCGCCCAGTCTCAAACTTACCTGTTCCCTCAAAACTGATTGAAAAGGCCATTTTCTTGCCGTTAACCGACTATGACGACAAATGTAAGATACTTCAGCCCTGACCTGAGCTTTTTTTGAGGGGGTATGCAAGTGGTACAGAATATCAGCACCTTTTTCATTGCCTGCTAAAATTGACCCATGGTGCTCGTGTATTAATGAAAGTGCCCTGCATATGAATACTGCCACCTTTTCTGCTAGGAAAAATGTACTGTCCCTGACAATTAGGATTCAGGAACAGTCATAGTACTGAGACCACTAATACAGCATTCATTAATGAGATCCATATTTTTCTAGAATGTGCACATGCTGCTTTATTTCTCTCTCAATCTCACAGCTGCTTTTGATTCAATCAACCCCGACCTCCTCTTACATTTTCTCTCCAACACTGGTCTTGGTGGTTGAATCCTCCCGTGATTCTTTTCCATTCTTTCTACGTGTACATCCAATATTCTCTTAGGGCATGATTCTTACTCACCCTGATTTCCATTACCCAGTGGTGTATCCCAGGACGCGATATCACCACTGCTCTTCAATTATCCCTCTTACTGCTATTATTCATGATCTGGAGTATCAGGGCCTATTACTGTGCTATCAGAGTGTTGTTAGTGGCCTATATTGACTTTTCTACATCCAATCTCAGTCCAGTGAATAAATGTTTGGATGCCATCTCATCATGGCTTTCTGTCCATCATCTCAAACTGAATCCTCTAATTCTCAAGCTCTCTGAATAACTGGTAGATCTATCTGCCCTATGCTCCCTCCACTTATTGCTCATTAATCTCACTATCACCCTTCTTTACCTAGATGGCATTGTCTATTCAAGTTTATTGTTCTAGGACCACATTTCCACAATGGTTAAGGCTGCTTTTTATGTGCTTAGCGTATCCATGCTGTCAAACTCTACAGTAATATTCAGGTCTTGAACAATTTGATGCATATCAATGTTCTTTCAACAACTGGATTAGTCCAAGTCTAGTTATTGTTGCGTTAGTGCTTACAAATTCAAAAGGCTTCAGTCAGTTCAAAACTCTGCAGTCAAGTTACTTTGAAATGGGTCTAGATTTGATCATGTCACACCACGTCATTGTAGTCACTGGCTCCCAATATCCTACCGAAGCTACTTCAGGATTCTAATACTTGCCCATAAGGCCTTTAACATGGGTCTTCCAGTTTATTTAGTCTCCCTTCTTATACCTTACCACCCTACTCGACATCTCCATTCTGAAGGCATGAAGTTATTGGTCTCAGTTTCACACTCCCGACATGAATCAACCCATTGTTTCGCTTCCTTCTTCCTTACCCCTTTCCTCTGAAACTACTTGCCCCATCATATCCATACTGTGTCTTCCTATCAGACATTTAAGTCAGCTTTGAAAACACACTTTTTTGAATTTGTTTAGCATGACTTCTATTCTTCTGTTTTCTGGACTGCTTAAAGGCCCCCCTCTTAGGTATAAGGAGCTTCTGTCTGGAATTGCACAGTTCTAACATCCTGTTCACCCTTTCTGCTTTCCCTCTGTCTTTATTAAATGTAGTTCCTTTTCTTTCTCTCAATTTATTTAACCATAAATCGCACCGTTACTCATCCAATGAGAGGTGATAAGGCAAGTCCTGCATAAACATAAAATGGCATAATCCTGTACACCCTTTAATTTACAGCCAAATGTGACTCTATAGTACCGGGTATAGAGAGAATGAGACAGCTGTGCACATGGGTGGATCAGAAAGGAGGAGAGAGGTATGTGAAACTTTCCTTGCTGGAGAGCAAGGGAAAAGGGTGGGAGTTAGTAAACAGCAGCTGCTGGGCCTCAGAAGATGTCTTATCGATTGAAGCGACTAAGGTTTTCAACAGCCTTGCTTGGGACTCACAAGTAGACTGTATGTGAAGTGTTGATATGGAACAGAACTGGTACTCCACATATTTTTTTAGCAGTGAGCTACAGAGAAAGTTTATTTGAGGTGACCAGCTGGGTAGGAAATCATTTGGAGTCTTTTAGAAAAGAAAGGCAATTTTATTAAAGAACTCCATGGTATAAAATTCACAGGAAGCGGGCCTCTTTGATGGAATGGAAAGGAGGCTCTGGAACAAGGGCTTATAGGATGAAGGCAAGAGAGAGTAGACTAAGGAATAATATAAGTATTTTTTTCTTTATAGAAAGGATACTGGATTTGTGCAACATAGGTGGCAAAAAGAAAGGCTGTATTAGAATCCAAGAAAGCACCATGGATGGTTGAAGGGGAAGAGGAGGTTGTAGAGGCTGGGCTGGTGGTTTGAATGGGCAGACTGGAAGGCCGCATCACCATTTTTGCCATCATGTTCTATGTTTCCATTGTTTGTTTTCCTAACCTGCAGTGAACGTCATTAAATCTGAATATCATACAGTATACGCAATGAAGTTGTCTGCTGTAGTTATTTCATACCTCCTTTTAGAAGCAACCATCGCTTACATGAAAGAGCAGTTTCTGAATACTTGTAACATCTGAGTGAAGTAAATTCTTGAAGTTGAAAAATTGACTCTTGAACTCACCACTAATAAACTATGAATCATATGGTTTCGGAGAAAGTTCATTTTGAACCAGGTTGACCAGTTTAGCAATGAAAAGCTGTTTCAAATATCTTCTTTAACGTACTCTCCCAGATCTCTATGACCCAAAACCTGAAGATAACACACAGTCAGAGGTATTGTTTCTCTTTATGCCAAAGAGATATACGGACCAGCTCAGGAAACATTTATTTCCATCCAGTTGAGATTTACTCCTGTACATTTCGCAGAATTGAGTCCATAGATTTAAGACTGAGAGATATGCAGATGAATTTTCAGTAGTTCCCCTAACTGTAAAGTTACGTGCATACCTTTAAGCACGCCCCAAAAAAACTAACTTTCAAATACAAGTTAACCACAGAAATTGTGCTTCAATATCAGGTTGCAGGATCATACCAAGCTAGAAATGCAGCCTGTGTGACTTGGCATTCTCCTGGCTTTCCAACCACATGCAGGAACTCACTCTTATTGGACTTCCTGGAAGCCCAATGATGACATCAGCACCCCTTGTATACTTGCGCCCTGGGCAGCCGCACTACTCATAGCCCTTGATACGCAGGGCCGGCCCGTCCATTGAGCAAGAATGTTTTTTGCACAGGGCCCCGCGTTTCAGGGGGCCCCGCGCAAAGAACATTCTGCTTTTTTTAAAATTACATTTAAAAAAAAAATACCTGGCTCTGGCTGCTGCCGCTGCCACCGGCAGAATGAAGTGTCCCGCGGGACCTCCTCTGCACGCTGAGCCCCTCTGCAAGGGCTTGCAGATTCGCGAAGGGAGAGTGTCTCTCCCTCGCGTCTCTGTTAAGCCCGCAGGGGCTAATGGGAAATTTCCCATCAGCCCCTCGCATCTAAAGGGGCAGATGGGAAATTTCCCATTAGCCCCTGCGGGCTTAACAGAGACGCGAGGGAGAGACACTCTCCCTTCGCGAATCTGAAAGCCCTTGCAGAGGGGCTCAGCGTGCAGAGGAGGCCCCGCGGGACACTTCATTCTGCCGCTGCTGCGGTGGCAGTGGCAGCAGCCAGAGCCAGGTTTGTTTGTTTTTAATTTTGCCATAATGCTTGCTGACAGAAGGTCCCCGCCTGTATAAGAACTGCTGTTGCCACAGTGTTATTTGGTGCCATGTTGGAGAGAAGGGGAAAAGGGGTTTTGATACCTACTCCCTGGAGTGGCCTCACTGTCGCCGCTGCTGCTGCTGCCTCGTTCAGTTTGGTATCCCTGACAGTTGGTTGCTGGCAGAAGGCCCCACCTGTATCATAATTGCTGTTGCTACATGTGGCCGTGTGTTGCGAGTTGCAGACCAAAGGGGCCGGATATGCTTCTTTGGCGCCCCTTCAGTGCACTGGCAGTCACTGGTGGGAACTCTTCCTTATTTTTGGCCGCTTCAGCTTGTATGGATTTGGGGAAGTGGAAGAATAAAGGTGGTGTAAAAGTCAACCTTGCTATGTCATCAACAGGTGAAAATGTCGATCCCATTGGTAAACATCTTGTTCCTTTGCTGATAGGCCAGTCCTTACCAGAAGGAGTGTCGCTTAGCTCTGGAGGTCAGATGAACTATCTACAATAGTTGAAGGAGTTTTCCTGAGTCTGGGTAATGAAGGAGGTTCCCATGTGTTAGTCCCTGAACCTGTTCCACCGTGGGATTCTGGTGATGCTTGTTTCTTAGTAGTGCCTTCAGAAGGGGAAGTCATCCTCAAAGATCTCTGGGGGCAATTAGAAATATTGATGTTAAATTATACCCTCTACTGTTACCTCACTGTGTTGCTTTATTCGGGAGACTGTTCAGAAATTGAATAATTTGCACACTAAAGTTCTAGTGTTAGATAAATCCTTGTCACGATTGGACACTCAGGTGCAGTTCACTTTAACATCAAATGTGGCTCATATCGAAGATTCTTTAATTGGGCATGCTAGGTTGGAAGTACTTGAAAATGTCTCACGTGCCAGGAATCTATAGTTTTAAAATTTTTCTGTCACACATTTACTGTCTGCATAAATTCTTCTTAAAAAATATTTTACAAAAGTTCTTAATGGACTCTCTAGATATTGTTTGAGCTTTTTATATCCCCACTAGATCTCGTGAGGTTGACCTTGCTGAAGGGAATTTTGATTCTCTTCGTCCCTCGGTAAGTCAGAATTTGACAGGTGGCATAATTACAAAGCGTAACAATCTCTTAGTGACCTGTACTATGAAATCTGTTAAAGTTATAATACCTAAGCTTTTCTTTAAGTATAAAGATGTTCATTTCTGTAGTCGGAAATTAAATATTTTTCCTCACGTGACGCGGTCTGTGCAAATCCGCAAGAAACAGATTTTCGATTTAAAAACTCGGGTCCTGGCACTGAGAGCCACTTTCTTTCTTAGGTTTCCCTGCAAGTGTATTATTGGCTTTCAGGGGAAGACTCATTTTTCATGATGTTTCTCATCTCGAGAAATTTTTGTTGGATAGGCAGAAGTAAGGATGTTGGTTGTAGGTCTTAGTAATGTATCTCCTCCTCTGATGGCGTGTTTTTGCCTAATTTCCTATGTATTTATTTCTTTTCCAACACTGTTTCATTGATATTGGTTTCACCATCCATTATTATTTCCTTTATTGCATTTGTTTAAGGTTTCTGTATACTTTTTTTCGATGGTTTCTCATTTTACATAGTAACATAGTATATGATGGCAGATAAAGACCAGTATGGTCCATCTAGTCTTCCTAGCAAGGCAGCCATGCAGATCACCCCTCCCTATGCCTATTTTTAGGGGTGTACCCACCGCTCCGTGTAGGTCACTCCTATTTGTTCAGAAATAAGAGATAGTTATGCTTATTTTGATTTTATAGTTGCTATAAAGGGATCCACTGTGTCTTTATTTATTTAGACAGTTTTGTATACCACCTTATCCTTCAAACAAAGCGGTCACAACACAATTGGGGGATACATTTAACACGCAGGGATATGAGACACATACACTAATACTAACAGGGAACATGGGCAATGGAGGGTTAAGTGGCTTGCCCAAGACCACAAGGAGCATCTGTGGGACTAGAAACCCCAGTCCTTCCGGCCCAAGGTTGCTGTCCTCTAGTGGGATTTGAACCCCCGACCTTCCGGCTTGAAGTACCTTGCCCCAACCACTAGGCTACTCCTACATCCCATTTTGAATTCTGTCACTGTATTTGCCCCCACCACTTCCATCGGGAGGGCATTCCAAGCATCCACCATCCTTTCAGTGAAAAAGTATTTCCTGACGTTGCCTTTCAATTTACCCCCTTGCAGCTTCATGTTATTTCCTCTAGCTTTACAGCTTCCCCGTCTTTGAAAGAGGTTTGTTTGTCCATTAATACTCTTTACGTATTTAAAGGTCTGAATCATATCTCCCCTGTCCCTCCTCTCCTCCAGAGTGTACATATTTAGGTCTTCAAGTCTCTTCTCATTTTGGTCGCCTTCCTCTGAACTGTTTCCAGCCTTTTTATATCCTTTGTGAGATATGGTCTCCAAAATTGAGCACAATATTCCAAGTGAGGTCTCATCAGCGACTTGTACAATGGCATTAGTACCTCTTCCTTTCTGCTGGTAATTCCTCTCTGTATGCAACCCAGCATCATTCTGGCTTTTGCCACCACCTTCTCACACTGTTTTACCACTTTTCAAAAATGCTAAATCATATGTATTAAAAATGACATATATTTGCATTGGCAGTATTGATTCAGAAATGCAATGTCAGACAAGAACCAGATTAAGGCAAAAGTAATTTCGGTCTTAAAAAAGAGCGTGCATACTTAATTAGGAAATATATTTATCTGCTAGAATATACCGCATCTAAATTCAATAGTAATTGCATAAGTCTTTCAGAAATTATACCATATGCAAGCTTTCAAAACTTTCTAGCAAACATAAAATCATTTACATTTAAATGCCAGGGGACCAATTTTTTTCCCCTGTTGTTCAATAAAGAGTCTACGGAACTAAAAAAAAAAGCAGAGATGGGTCATCTTCAGAAGTACTTGCCCTAATGCATATTTTTCTTGTGCTCTTGAAGATGAGATTGTTTTTTGCATTTTTATTCAACGTTGATAGGTCCATTTAGTAACAGCATGTGCTAATGGCTTTAACATGGGGTGTAGAATTTGCGGTGGCAGCGGCAGCAGCCAGAGCCAGGTTTGTTTGTTTTTTAATTTTGCCATAAGCCGATATGGGGGGGGGGGGGGGTTGTGACTTGCAATGGGGTGGGTGGGAATGGGGCGAGGGGGGGTTAGGACTGGTAATGGGCTATGGGGGGGTTAGGACTGATAATGGGCTATGGGGGGGGCTAGGACAGGAACTGGGCTGAGGGGGAGGGGTTAGGACTGGTAATGGGCTGTGGGCTGTTTGGAAATGGGGTGATGGGGGGTTAGGACTGGTAATGGGCTATGGGGGGGGGGCTAGGACAGTAAATGCGCTGATGGGGATGGGTTATGACTGGTAATGGGCTGTGGGCTGTTGGGGGGGTTAGGACTGGTAATGGGCTATGGGGGGGTTAGGACTGATAATGGGCTATGGGGGGGGCTAGGACAGGAAATGGGCTGAAGGGGAGGAGTTAGGACTGGTAATGGGTTGTGGGCTGTTGGGGGGGGGGGTTAGGACTGGTAATGGGCTATGGGGGGGTTAATACTGGTAATGGGCTGTGGGATTATGGGGTCTGTGTGGAAATGGGGTGATGGGGGTTAGGACTGCTAATGGGCTTTGGGGGGGTTAGGACTGATAATGGGCTATGGGGGGCTAGGATAGGAAATGGGCTGATGGGGAGGGGTTAGGACTTGAGGAGGGCTGATGTAGTTAGGACTGGTAATGGGCTGTGGGCTGATGGGGGGGGGGTTAGGACTAGCAATGAGCTATGGGGGGCTGACTGGAAATGGGCTGATGGGGTTAAGACTGGAAGTGGGCTGATGGGGGGTTAGGACTGGTAATGGGTTATAGGGGGGGCTTAAACTGAAAATGGGGTGATGGGGTTAGGACTGGAAGTGGGTTGATGGGGGCTAGGACTGGTAATGGGTTGGGGGGTTGCTATGACTGGAAATGGGCTGAGTGGAAGGGGAGGCTTGAACTGCAAATAGCTGATGGGAAGGGAGCTTGGAATGGAAATGGGCTGTGAGGGAAGGGAGCTAGGACTGAAAATGGGCTGATGGAGCAGCTAGGATAGGACTGGAAATGGGCTGTTGGGGGGAGCTAAGATTGGAAATGGGCTGTGGTGGGGGCTTGAATTGAAATGGACTCATGGAGGGGCTAGAACTGGAAGTAGGCTCATGGGGGGGCTTGGACTGGAATTGGGCTGAGTGGAGGGGAGCTAGGATTTGACATGGGCTGATGGTGGGGCTAGGAAATGACTAGAAATGGGCTGATGGGGGGCTAGGATTGGAAATGAGCTGATGAAGGGACTCAGACTGAAAATGGATGGGGGAGCTAGGACCGGAAATGGGTTGATGGGGGGTAGGACTGGAAATGGGCTGATGCAGGGACTAGAAGGGAATGGATGCTGGGTGAGACTGGAACTAGAAGGGAGCTGATGTTGGGGGAGGATTAGAATGGGATGGGGCTGGGAGAGTAAAATGGAGAGGGGAAAAATATTTTGTGTGGGAGGGATGAAAAATATACAATTGGCCGGTTATTGGGAGAGTAAGTGGAGATTGAGGATGGAGGGGTAAAATTTGTGTGGATGAAATAGGAATGAGGAAAGAGCAAAAGGAGAAAGATTAGTATGTTAAAGCAGATGTAGAGAGAGAGAATGGAAAAAAACTAGAAGAGAGAAGAAAGAACAAATGGACAGCAGACGATGGAGAGTTAGCAGAAAACATGAAGAAACCAGAAGAAAGTGGCTGGAGCAATTGCAACTGAAAAAAAATGCACAAAAGGTAGAAAGATATCTCTTTATTTTGAATTTATTAACTGGAATATGAAAGCTCTGGGAAATGTGCATCATTAACGTCTGCGCTTTGTTTGGTACAAGAGGAAATTAATTTATAGTTTTATTTCTACAGTGTTGTTGTACATTCCAAGTTTGGCTTTTGGGGTTCCCAGTTTAATTATTGCCTTCCTGTTTCTAAATTGTGATTCCTTGTTTGATGATGGTCTATGTTCTGCATGTGTAACTGAGCTGAGGTATTCTGTTTATGTAATTTCTATTTGACATTGCCACTTGTTCTCTTTCCCCAGTATTCTCTGAAATGTATTGGTTTAATATTTGCAGTGTTGCCTTTTGATAGGTAGGGTATGGTGCTTTGTGAGTCCTGGTAATGCTGTCAGGATACGGCGGGTTTGCTATGGGTTCTAAATGGGCAGCGTTTGTAGTAGTTCCTAATGTGCCTGGCGGTTGGCACTGGATTATAGTAATGTAGAAATCTTTTAGTCTTTCTTTATCCATACCCTCATTAAGAGACATGTTTACTAAAAGTTAGTGTATGGTAACATTATGCAAATATTTATGTAAATAAGGCCACTTATGCAAATGAGGCCCCGCACCGAGTCTCCGCACATGGCCCCGCACCCCCCTTGGGCCGCCCCTGTTGATACGGCCCTGTCAGGTTGTTACATGGCTAAATATGTGCGTCGCCCTTGCTCTTCTGAAACAATACTATAAGTGCATAGCAAAAGTATTCATCCCCTCTGTGTTTGTCCTGTTTTGTTGCATTATAACCTGGAATTAAAATGGAGTTTTGGGGGTTAGCCTACGACTTTCAAGGTGCAAACTATCCTTTATTGTGACACAAAGAATAATTAAGACAAAAAAAACTGAAAGTAGGAGAGTGCATAGGTATTCACCTCCCAAAGTCAATACGTTGTAGAGCCACCTTTTTCTGCAATTACAGCTGCAAGTCTCTTGGGATATATCTCTATTAGCTTAGCACATCTATTTTCATCCATTTTTCGAGGCAAAACTGCTCCAACTCCTTCATGTTTTTATTTATTTATTTAACACTTATTTATATACCGCATCTTCCAGCGATCAGTTGCGTTGTACAATTAACAACAATTAACAATGCAGAGCTTGTTTTACATAGAACAATTATAACTTTTTACATAGAACATCTTAACTTGTACAACAAAGGGTTTAAAAGACTAAGCAGAATAATTCAATAAATCAACTAACACAGTTTGTGTTACAATTTAAACAGAAGTACTGTCCCTAAAACAGTTGTAACTATATACAAGTGGGGTATCAATGCATAGGAATGGGATGATTATTCATTTATGTTTGTACGTATTGATTGTAGTAGGGAGTATAATCTAGATTTTGGGCAGGTTCATGTTTAGCCTTTATCTAAGTTGAGTGGAGGGTTTTCTATGGTGTTATAGTGTTTAGTGAATAGGTAGGTTTTCAATTTTTTTCTGAATTCTATTATCTCTGTTAGTGATCGTAAGTCTTCTGGTAAAGAGTTCCAGACTGTTGGGGCTATGTGTGAAAAGGCTCTATTATTTGTTAATTTGTGAGTTCGTATATATTCTTTTGGCATCTTAAGTTTATTTGATTGTCCTTTTCTATGAGTGGGCTTAGGTGGTTCCTTGCTTATTAGGTTACAGAGTGTCTTCGGGGCCATGTCATATAGGGCTTTGAATGTAGTTATTATTGTTTTGTATGTTATCCTGCTTTGTATTGGTAACCAGTGAAGGGATGCTAGTATTGGTGTAATGTGTTGGAGTGAATTTATCTTTAATATAATTCTAGCTGTGGCATTTTGTGCAAGTTGGATCCTTTTGATGTTTTGTTTTGAAATGCCTATAAGTATTAAGTTGGCGAAGTCGAAGTGTGGAGTTATGGTAGCCTGTATTATATTGATAAAATCTTGTATAAATACAAGGGGGCGTAATTGCTTGAGGATTTTAAGTTTGAAGTAGATTTTCTTTAAGGTATTTCTAATGTGCGTTTCCATAGTAAGGTGTGTATCTAAAATGACACCTAGATATCTTATTTCATTTTTTATTTTAATTTCTTGGTTTTGTAATGTTATGTGGGTTGGAGGAGTGAATGTTTGGTTTTTTGTTACGATTAGGACTTCAGTTTTAGCATGGTTTATATGGAGGTTTTGGGTTTTTAGCCAGTATGTGA
Organism: Ichthyophis bannanicus; assembly: GCA_033557465.1. Taxonomy (NCBI): domain Eukaryota; kingdom Metazoa; phylum Chordata; class Amphibia; order Gymnophiona; family Ichthyophiidae; genus Ichthyophis; species Ichthyophis bannanicus. Next base: position 233,350,726 of record CM066043.1, on the reverse strand, counting down.
TTTCATTGTAGCAGTCTGATAGAAGTTGAATCGGTAGGTTAGGAATTGTGAAAGGTATGTACATCATGATATCATCCGCATAAAGGTGATATTGTACTCCAAATTTTTTAAAGATATTGCAGACCGGTTTTATATAGATATTGAAAAGTAGGGCTGACAGTGCTGAGCCTTGTGGTAAACCTATTTCTTGTTTGTATGTGTTGGATGTTTGATTACCTGCTCTTACATTTTGTGTTCTGTTATGTAAATATGATGTGAACCATTTATGTACGGTGGAGTTTATGCCTAACTGTCTTAGGTTGTTGAGCAATATTGAGTGATGCACGCTATCAAAAGCTGCTGATATGTCAATGAAAAGGAGAATGAACGCCTGTTTGTGATTGTCAATTCCTTTTAGGAGTGTATCTATTAATACTGCTAGTAGTGTTTCTACTCCATGGCGGGGCCGGAAACCGTATTGTTGTTCATCGAGTGGGTAAGATAAGTCTATGAATTCCTGTGTCTGTAGTTGCACTACCTTTTCAATTACTTTGGCCAAGAATGGTATGCTAGAAATGGGCCTATATGATGTTGGCAATGTTTTATCTAGTTTGCAGTTCTTTAAAATTGGACGTATTTGTGCATGTTTGAGCGGGGATGGAAGGTATCCTTGGGTGAGTGAGAGGTTTACTATTGGGAGAATATAGGATAGTAGAGTTGGTAGTGTGTTTTTTATCCATGATATTGGGCATGGATCTAAGTATGAAGTTGTGGTATTTAGGCTGGAGATGATTGTTTTGTTAGATGGATTGCATTGGTGTACAGCAATCTTCAAATCGCCACAGATTCTCAATTGGATTGAGGTCTGGGCTTTGACTAGGCCATTCCAAAACATTTAATTTATTTTATTTATTTATTTAGTAGACACTTGTATACAGCTACTTCCTACGATCAGCAGCGGTTAACTTCACAGATCAGGTTGCACTGCACAGTACAGTAATTTGCATGATTTACATTTTGATTGATTAAAGATTTGATTTGTAACAACACAACGCAGGGTCATTTGATTTACATTTGATTAATTGTGTGCGGGTTTGCTTATCTATATACATATACATTAGGATGCGTGGGTGGGGGTGTGCTACGTATATACATATATACAATATGACAGATCAATTGGAGATGTCCTTGTCAAAGTGTTGGGACCATCTTGGAGCAGAGGTTACTGGTTAGGTCAGCCTATAATGGGACTGAAAAAGGTGTGTTTTGAGGTTTTTTCTAAATTCTTTTAGGTCACTTATTAGTCGTAAGTCGTGCGACAGCTGATTCCAGAGCAGCGGTGCAACGTAAGAGAAAGCTCTGCGGCTTGTTTCTGCTTTGACCTTTCTTATGCTGTTTGGGATGCTGAGGGTGTGGTTTCCCTTTAAACAGCTTTAGCAGTATTTTTAGGGTCATTGTCCTGGTGGAAGATGAACCTTCATCCCAGTCTCAAATCTCTGGCAGGTTTTCTTCAAAAATTGCCCTGTATTTAGTGCCATCCATCATTCCTTCAATCCTGACCCGTTTTCCTGTCCCTGCCGATGAAAAACATCCCCACAGCATGATGCTGCCACCATATGCTGTTGTGCAAGCTACAAACATGCTTTCTTATTTCTTTCTTTAAGCAATGGCTTTTTTTCTGGCCACTCTTCCATAAAGCCCCGCTCTGTGGAGTGTATGATTTACAGTAAAATAGTCCTATGGACAGATACTCCCATCTCCGCTGTGGATCTTTGCAGCTCCTTCAGTGTTACCCATGGTGTCTTTGTAGCATTTTTGATTTATGCTCTCCTTGCCCGGGACTGTGAGTTTTGGTGGGTGGCCTTTTTTTGGAGTGGAGGAGTGGCCTAGTGGTTGGGGCAAGGTACTTCAGGCCAGAAGGTCGGGGGTTCAAATCCCACTAGAGGACAGCAACCTTGGGCTGGAAGGACTGGGGTTTCTAGTCCCACAGGTGCTCCTTGTGGTCTTGGGCAAGCCACTTAACCCTCCATAGCCCATGTTCCCTGTAAAATAGTTATCTCCAAGTTATAATGCCCTGTTCAATGTAATTTCAGTTTGTTCAATGTAAACCACACTTATGCAGAATAGCGCTGTATATAAGAGAATGTAAATAAATAAATAAATAAAATAAATTATCAGGTTTGTAGTGGTGCCATATTCTTTCTATTTTGTTATAATGGATTTAATGGTGCTCTGTGGAATATTCAGATTTGGGATTTATTTATTTATTTGTTTACTTTTATAACCCAACCCTGATCTATACTTCTCCACAACTTTGTCTCTGACCTGTTTGGAGTGCTCCTTGGTCTTCATGTTGCTTGTTTAATGGTGTTGCAGAGTCCGGGGCCTTTCAGAACAGGTATATTTATACAGACATCGTGTGACAGATCATGTGACACTGATTGCACACAGGTGGACCCTAATCAACTAATTATGTGACTTCTGAGGTTAATTGGTTAGACCAGAACTTAATTAGGGGTTTCATAGCAAAAGGGATGAAAACATATACACTCACAACATTTCAGTTTTTACTTTTTTTTTTTATTATAAACAAGGTATTTTATTGTCATTTCACTTCACCAATTTGGACTATATTGTTAGGTCCATTACCTAACATCCAAATGAACCTCTATTTTCATTCCAGATTGTACATAATGCGACAAAACAGGACAAAAACCAAGGGGATGAATACTTTTGCAAGGCACTGTATGCACGAACTTCTTTAAAATTTCAGCTATGCACATAGGTATCCATTGTCCAGTTTATTTTCAAGCAGTTCTATCAAAGTTGTCCAAATTAATTCTATTAGTAATCCATCACCAATACCCTAGCATTCAGAATGTAAAACAAATGCTTTCATTTTATAATAAATTTGCCCTCAATGAGGGCTAACTTCAACTCTCCTACTTACTTTGCACCTGAAGACTTGGAAATGTATTTTCCAGGAAAACGTGCAGCAGAGTTTTCTTTTCGAAATCTAATGGCTGGCCAGTGCTACAGAGATCGCTTGCCATTGACATTGATACCTTTCAGGGTAAAGAATATAACAGAATGTATTTATTTTATTTAGCAACTTTTTAATACTGCTTTATCTGAAAGCCAAAGCAGTGTACACGGAACTGAATTTGACATACTTAACTCAACTTATTCGAACAGGAAACTCAAGTTTGATGGCAACAGTAATTGAACTTGAATGTAATAAGTTAATAAACGATTACATTTTTGCAGTGAGTGCGGGATTTGCTTTGCCATATTGAATGATTAGGTACAGTGCTTATATTAGGTTTTGAATAACATTTGGTCAAGTCACTTTACAATGAACTTGAATCAGACGAGTGTGGGAGTTAGTGTTGGGGCAAACGTGATTGAGTCGTTACTACGGAGGGCTTGTGCATGTTTGCATGGCGTGGGAGGGTGAGTCCCTTGTTCTTAGTGGTGGTTTTTGCATCATGTTAGCTGCTAGACCCGAAGTGTTCCAGGAAGAGGTGTGTCTTGAAGTGCTTTCGAAAGCCAGATAGCGTGCTTAAGAGTTCTTCAGTCAAGTGGGAGCAAGTTCCAGAGGGATGGCACAAACAGCAAGGCGGCTCGCTTGCAGGCGGATTGAGTACTTGTTGCTTTTAGGATTGGTATAGTGAGGGTGTTGTAGATGTTGCATCTTCTTGCTCAATTGTTTGAGACTTTCTGAATTAAAGTTTGAAGATGGCTTGCAGATAGGTTGTTCATGGTCTTGAACATGGTTAGCATTGCTTTGTATTTTATTCGGGATGTTATAGGTAGCCAGTGCTTTAACATGGGAGTTATATGATCTTGTCACGAGGCCCTGAAGGTGATTCGAGCTGCGATATTCTGGGCCATTTGTAATGGTTGTAGTTTTCAAAATTAAATCCTACTATGTACTTCTGGTGGCCTCTCCTGACCCCATTTGCCAGCTTTGCGTTTTCCTCTGCAGAAGGAGGAAGGAAATGTTTGAAGGGGAACTTTATCTTGTGTATAGGCAGTAACTTATATGAATCCGTGCTCACTTTGTGTTCATTCCAACTGATGGAATACCCAGGGATGGAGAGTTCACGTCTGGCAAGTCCCTTACCACATTTTTTTGATCCTCAGTCCTTCCTCTCTTTCACATCATATGCGGCCCTTCCTCTATTTCCTTTCCCCCCCATTTCAGATTCCCAGTCTCAACTTCTTTTTCCTTCCCTAATTTCTGGTCCTTGTTCCCATTTTCTCTCCTGTTGCTTCCTAGTCCATGTCTTCCTTCCCCTTCCATCCCTAATCTCCAGTCCTCCCTTCTTGTCACCCTTGATACATTTCAAAAAAATTCAGAATTGGCATCTAGCCTGACCCGGTAGGAAAACAACAGTTTTCTTAATCTCACTACACACAACAAATACTAAAAATATCAAATTCACTGTTATGCTGCCACTCCAGACCACCAGTTTTGACTTTAGAAGGGCTACATAACTCCCTTACCTAGCAACACGTGAATTTCTTTAAAATATATTTGCCACCTGACCTGACAAACATGCAAAACATTTTGCAGATTCATCAAATAAATTCTAAAACTTGCTTTTAAAAGGAATCTGCAATTGCTCCAAATCCATATCAGAGTTTTAAAGAAATCCAAACCAAATTCAAGTAAACCCAGATTATATAACCCCGCATACTTTTGCATATATCCTGTGTTGCACCCTCTGACAACTTCATTCATATAGCTCCAGTTCATCTCATCAAATTCATCTTGAACTCTGTACGAGGTATATCTCTAGAATTCTACTCCAACTTGCCTGTACCTCCAAATGGACTGGCTTACTCTTAAGCCTTCGTCTAGAGGTGAAAGGATCAATCTATCCCCTACTTAAGGAAGTGGTGATAGCAAAAGCTGCCTCTGCAGATAAGTAAGCAGGATTTGTGGATACTGATTTTACTGGAAAATCACTGTGATGTGGTGTGACAGAAAATGATCTTGCAGCAGCTAGCTCACAGAGGATGTCTCTCTACGGATATGTGCCCAAGAGGGAAAGGCTAGGACTGTCATTGTACTTGGTAAATAGCTCATTATGATTGCTTCTAGCTGTGTGGCTGGTGATTGTGAGGACTGTTCAAGTAACTTGTCTAGTGAAGTGAATGCAGTGGATCTCAAGCCATCACCAAAACCAAGATCTTAGAAAGTGCTGGGAAAGAACCAGGTCTCATTGTATATGTGGATCTCAATGACTTAGGGAGGTGCAGGAGGAAGGTTCTAGAAGCAAAACTTAGGTTTTTTGATAGGAAACTGAAATCCTGAACCTCCAGGAAAGCATTCTCAGAAATGTTTCATGTTCTATGCATAGAATCCCAGAGGCAAGTCAAGCTCTGGATTCTCAATATGTGCATGAGATCAGGGCTGGCCCGTCCATTGAGCAAGAATGTTTTTTGCACAGGGCCCCGCGTTTCAGGGGGCCCCGCGCAAAACACATTCTTCATCATCCCAAGTTTAAAAAACAAAACAAAAAAAAAACATCTGCTTCTGCCGCGGCAGCATCAAGAGTGCCGCCACGGGGCCCCCCCTGCCCGGCAGAGCCTCCCTGCATCGTAGGCTAGCGTTGAATCCCCGAACGCGGGCTTCTTTCAGAGCCGCGAGAGTTTCCTTTCTCGCGGCTCTGTTAATCCCGCCGGGGATTTTGGGATTCCCAGTTTAATTATTGTCTTCCTGTTTCTAAATTGTGATTCCTTGTTTGGTGATGGTCTATGTTCTGCATGTGTAACTGAGCTGAGGTATTCTGTTTATGTAATTCCTATTTGACATTGCCACTTGTAATGTAGAAGTCTTTTAGTCTTTCTTTATTCATACACGCATTAAGAGGCATGTTTACTAAAAGTTAGTGTATGGTAACATTATGCAAATATTTATGCAAATGATGCCCCTTATGCAAATGAGGCCCTGCACCGAGTCTCCGCACATGGCCCCGCACCCCCCTTGGGCCGCCCCTGCATGAGATGGTATAGGAAAGAGACCGTCAGACTGGTTATGAGCTGGGGAACATTTTGGGGAAGGAGGAGCCTATTCTAAAAAAAATGGATTCCACCTAAAGCCAGGATGGAACCTGGCTGCTGATAATAACATTTATAAAGGAGATAGAGCTTCTTTTAAACTGGATAATGGCAGAAAGCCAACAGTTGCTTGAGAGTGCATGATTCAGAATGAAGTATTTTCTAAGAATACTATTAAAACAGGGAAGTTAGAATAATCTGATAAAGATGTGATAAAAGGTGAAGCAGGAAAACTATAAATAAAGAGCAGACAGCTATAAATGACTGGGCAAGTCACTTCACCCTACATTACCTCTGGTACAAACCTAGGGCTAGTTTACTAATCTTTGTTAACATATTTAATGCAAGTTATTAGTAAACAGGCCACATTGAAAGTAATGGGGCTTATGTTAAATAATGTTCATTAAATGATATTAATGCAAGCTAAAGTGGAATAACATGCATTAATGCATTAACATTTATTAGTTAATCTAGACCTTACATTGTCTGCCCTCTGGGGACAGGAAAATATCTACTGTACCTGAATATAACTCGCTTTGCGCTGCCACTGAAAAGACCCAAGTTAAATCCATACAAATAAACAGAAAAATAGATGTAAATGATTGCAAATTCCCGTTATCAACTGCTAAGCAGGTTATGAACACTAATAAAAGAAATCCTTTGAATTGTCTCTATGTGAGTGCCAAGATGGAGTGGAGTAGCACCCTAGTGTTTAGAGCGCTGGCTTGGTAACCAAGCAACCAGGGTTCAAGTCCCACTAGCACTCCTTGTGGCCTTGGGCAAGTCACTTAACCCTCCATTGCCTCGGAAGAAAGGCCTGGCAATCTACTTCCAGTCACACTGCCAAGAAAACCCAGGAGCTTCTGGGTCACCGAGTCAGCATTGACTTGAAGGCACATATTGCATTGCATTTGAGTGTCATGGCAGAAATGATCTCATGGATGCATTTTCTGCAGTCAGAACCCCTTATCTTCCACATGGCTCCTGGAAGGCATCCAAAAACGTGCACGCAGCTGTCCAAATCATGGAGATGTCCCTGCAGTCATTTCATGAATGACTTTTAAGACATCTCTGCTGTGGGGATGTCCAAATAGGCAGGAAGTGTGGTGCAGGAGTGTCCTGGGCGGTGCTACGATCATAGACAACTGATTTCAGAACCCTCGGGGATGTCTGTGACGGCATCCAAATTTAGATCCATCCCTGGCACAAACAGACATTGGAAAAGTGCTTGTTTGAGCCCTAAAACATATGGAGGGTGTAGAGAAGTGGGCACGCCACTATCCTTAGTACTTTCCACAATCGCCATGATGTATTGTATTTTATTTTATTGGGAAACGTGAACTGCTGCAGCATGTCTCTTAGATATCACCGGTATCCAATACTATGCCAGGGGTGTCTATGTGGGCTACCCTGCAGAGGTCCATATCAAGCATGTCCATGTTTGCGAAATTGCATCCGAATTTTGGCATGTCTGCATTTTTTTCTGGACATTCTGGCTTTGATGTCCCAGATTGCAGTTGTGAAGGCACATTTTACAAAGGACATCCAAGTGCAATCTTGGATGTCAAAGCCAGAACGTCTGAAAAAAAAATGCAGGCACGTGCAAATTCAGGCACGATTTCAGAAACATGGACATGCCCGATATGGATGTCCATAGAGATGTCTGCTGTATATAAGTGTCCCCGGAATAGCATCTCAGAACGTGGATGTCTAACAGCATTATGGTAAAAGCAGTGGGTTGGGAGCGAGGTGGCCAAGTTTCAAATCCCAGTGTGGGTCTTTGTGATCCTAGATTCTCCATCTTCTCTACCTGTGCTAAAGGGGCAGTATATCAAGCACACTAATAAAGATAAACTCTCTGGGTGTTATAAGGCCAAAAGAAGTGCTTTCCTGAAGTCTATATGTGCCTGCAGCAGGTATAAATGTGGACGTGCCCGCAGATGTTCCCATCGTTCCTGAAATCAAATGGAGACTTGTAAATCCGACACACCTCCACCATGACCCTTTGCCTACTTGGACGTCCCTGTACGGAGATGTCTGTAAACATTGCTTGTAGAATGACTGCGGAGATATCTCCATGATTTTGCTGTCCACGTGCACATATTCTGACTTCCTACACAATGACTAAGCCTTCTAAAATGACCTCTATGTGTTTTTTTCTTTAAATTTTGTGATTAATCAAAGTGCAGTGTTCGGGAAGAAGCCTCCTCAATGTGCAGTTCCAGAGTTACCAGTATGCGTTGCTAGTATCTAAATTCAAAAAAGCATGGGAGAAACACAGAGGATCTCTAAAGAAAAAAAAAGGGGACTATTGTAGTGGTTGATATGGAAGGGCAGACTAGATAGGCCATGTGGTCTTTTTTCTGCCGTTATGTTTCTATGTTTCTACTGTGGTAGCCTGCACTAGTACTGTTAATGGATTAGTAACCAGGTCTCATTGCATAAAATTGGACAGGTGGTAAAAACACATATTAGCCTTAACTTAAACTTGTGGGGTAATGCACGTTAGTAACTCTAGCTGTAAATGTGATTGCATTAAACGTACATAGAAGAAAATATTGGTTCCATAGTTAGCTATTTTTTACTCTTTACCTCATTTGTATTTGCCCGACTTTCTCTCTACTCTTGCTTTGATGGCTCGTGCATTTGTCCTGTGATGGCTTCTTCTTGATTAAAGTAACCACTCGCGTAGGTACTTCATCAATTTTATTTTATTCCTCTAAGCAATTTCATAGACAGAATTGTTCCTTCAAACTAGTATTCAACATTTCAAGCTCGCAATACTTCTTTGTTATTGTCTTCAACGCCAGTGAATGTTGTCTGCATCATTAGAACTGCCAATGGTACATCCAAGCCTGATGAGCTTTTTTCTTACACTTCAAAAATGCAATGTGTGCCTTTGAGTCAGTCCTGACTCCTGGCGACCCAGAAGCTCCTGGGTTTTCTTGGCAGTGTCACTCGAAGTAGATTGCCTGGCCTTTCTTCTGAGGCAATGGAGGGTTAAGTGACTTGCCCAAGGCCACAAGGAGTGCTAGTGGGAATTGAACCCTGGTTGCTTGGTTACCAAGCCAGTGTTCTAACCACTAGGCTACTCCTCCACTCGTCATTGGCATCTTAATTCAGAAACCAAATCAACTAATCAGCATGTTTAGAAATTTCAACATAAAATAACATGCTGGAAAGCTATTCTGAACATCTGGAGACATTTTTCCATGCATCCAACTGCCCTGATTGGCATAGCTGTCCTTTTCTTTTAATCAATAAAACCCTTGTGTAATTTCTGTTTCAAAAGTAACCTCTGAATTCCCTTGCTCTCATCTCTATATAACATTACATAAGAGAACGATATTCACATTTTATGGTAGCGTAGTGGAGCTGGAGTGTAGGTGCCGATATCTTTTAAAGGACTAACAATAAGGATATGAGCTTTGAATTTCTCATGGACCTCCTGAAATCTGACATTGTAAGGTCCACCTAATCTACTCAATTTACTTCTTAGTACAATGAACTTTTTTTCCCTTCACGTCTTCATAATTGTTTTGTTTCCAGCTTGCCCACTGGAAGGCAGATACACGCATTCTTTCTAGGAATATTTTCATGAGGAACTCTGTCAAATGCCTTCTGAATATTCAAATACACTATGGGGGTTATTTTAGAAGCCCTATTCACATTTTAAACGTAGATGTGACAGCAGAAAAATGTGCAAGATGCATCTACGTTTAAAATGTAATTTTAGAAAGGCCACGGTTGAAACATGTCTGCTCCAAGCATGTCTACATTCAAACATTTAGCTAGGAGGCGTTCCTGGTCATTTGGAGCATGCCCTGCGTGGGGCAAAAATCTACACGTGCATCTCCCATTTCATATAGGGGATGCACATGTATGACCAGAATTGTCCACGTCTGTTACACCTGCTCCCCCCCCCCCCCCCCGACATGAACAGGTTTCATAAAAATTCTCTTTTTAGCCATCCCTTCACAGGGGGAACATTAATGGAGATTCCTCAGTCTCGTACCATGTATATTTCCTTCTCTAAAGTGAAATGTTGTGAATATATAGAGTCCTCTGTGGTCCCTTAGTGGCATCTATATGTCCATGTTACCAAAATGGCCGGGATACATGTGTACATTCCAACTTACACATGCGCGTTCTGAAATGTCAGAACATACACTTGTAAATCCCCAGGGTTCCTCCATCTGTTTTCTTCACATGCAGATTTGCAAGATCGCTTTTCCCCTTGTACGTGGATCTGAATTTTAGAAACATCTCCGCTTTCAGCAGAGCCATTGCTAAAATACCGTGAGAACTGTAGACGTGGTGGCATCCAGGTTTCAATTCTGACTTCCACATTTTTTCTAAAATATTTATCCACATGTTTGTTTTTCATCTTCAAAAATAAACTCAAATTGGTAAGGTAAAATTTCCCTTTGTTAAACCCATGCTATTTCTTTTAGGCTTTGTCTATCTATATGACCAGTAGTTGTGTTTTTTTCATAGGATATCTCCCATTTGGGCTAAAAAAGACATTAGGCTCACTGGTCTACACTTTCCTGGATTACAAAAACGTTTTTACACTGTTAAGTCACAGCAAAGAAACTTAAGTAATACAAATACAAGTATATTACAAACTATAGAAACAAACTAATAATTTTAGCCCATGCCTTGGGCTCTGAAGAGAGTTAACCATACAGCACAGGGGAAGAAAAAACTCAAAGAGTGACAATCCCAACCCTCAAATAGCAAAATAAAGAAACTCAAACAAAAACACAACTCCACAGTTCACCAACTACATGTTTAGTATATTAAGTTTTACCCAACAAAAAAATCTCCAATTGTAATGGATATAAAAAAAATATAAAAAAATTAGAGCCTTGATAAGACACCAAACATCAGCTTTTGGCCATGTCTTCGGGGAACGCTATAGCATATGAACTTGCAGCTAAACGTTCTTACACTATATTAAAAATACAGCCTGAAGACGGTATTTCTCCCAGGCTTGTCAACTGTTCTGACAATGATAAACAGTTTTGTGCTCCAGATTATAGTCCACAGGATCTCAAGACTCGGTGTCATGGAAGGTCACAGCCTATGAGTGCATGTTATATTATATATCTCTGCCATTATTTTATACCCCTCCCTCCTTTTGCTCCAGTCTGACTTCTGTGTGGTAACATACCTTTGCTATGTAGATACAGAATTCTGTGTGTTGATTTGACATTTTTTGTAAGCCACTTTGATGTTTAGTTATCAAAGTTGGTTAAGCAAACTAAACTAAGCTAAGCTAAGCTAACTCGCCATGTATTAAAGTGTGTTGCAACATGCAGTTCCATAACCGGACCATGGACTGCAAATGAACGAAAAACCTTTAACACTTGTCCTCCTGACTCTAATGCATTTTTCATAGCACACGTTCACTATTCATTTCTTGCCTTGGTACACAGGCAGTTAACTTTTTTTTTTAACACATCTGCTAAGAAATGTGCACAATATTTTTAATGCACATTTCTTAGTGCACTCTCTAAGGAATTTATTATGACGCCATAATAGATCTGATTCACTGTGTCTATGATGAAAAAGCTTTGTAACTTAGGCCCTCGATTGAAAGCAAGTTCTGCTATGAGGGGACATGGGATGAGGGTGAAAGGGGATAGATTCAGGAGTGATATGCGGAAGTATTTCTTTAGGGAAAGAGTGGTGGATCCATGGAATAGTCTCCCAGTGGAGGTGGTAGAGATGAGGATGGTATCTGAATTTAAAAAAGCATGGGACAAACACAGAGGATCTCTAAAGGAAAAAAGGGGACTGTTGTAGTTGTTGATATGAAAGGACAGAATAGATAGGCCATGTGGTCTTTTTCTGTCTTCATTTTTCTATGTTTTTAAACTAGATAATAGGGGAAGGCCGACAGTCACCCAAGAGCGCATGGTTTGGAAGAATGTTTCCATGAAGAATACCAGCAAAAGACTGAAGATACGGCATATCAACAGAGAGGTTCCAATAAAGACAAAAGTAACCTAAATTCCCTTAAGTTCAGAGCAGAACAGAGCTTAAAGATTCCAAATTACCCCTGTTTACCGATAACCAGATTAATATTAATAAAATACAACCTCTAAAATGCTTGTATTCAAATGCTAGAAGTCTAAAAAATAAAATGGGAGCGTTAGAATATATAGAACTATATGAAAGGATACAGATACTCGGGTACAAATTATATCACAATGATAGAATAGATCAAATTGGTGGAGGGGTTGCACTCTATGTTAGAAAGGGCATCGGGTCACACAGGATTAAAGTTTTCTAGGAAACAAAATACACTGTAGAATCTCTATAGATCAAAATTCCATGTAAAATGTAGAAGGTGATGTCAGCGGGGGTGTACTATTGACTGTCTGGCCAGAATGAACTAATAAATAATGAAATGCTCATAGAAATCAGGGAAGCTAACAAAAGTTACAACACAGTATAATGGGTAATTTCATGTATCCTGTTATCAACTGAGTCGGTGTCATAGCAGGTCATGCTAAGAAAATAGTTTCTAGATGAAATAAATGACTTGGAGCAGCTGGTTCATGAACAGACAAGAGGGGAAGGCATTTTGGACCTAGTTCTTAGTGGAACACAAGATCTGGTGCAAGAGATAGGTGTTGGGGCCACTTGGCAATATGAGATCATAGCATGATCACCCCTGATTTAATAAATGGAGGAAGGACAGCAAGGAAATCCACAATACTACTTTTTAACTTTCAAGAGGAAAAAACTAAAAGGAGCAGCTGCAAATATTAAAGATTTACATCAAGCATGGACACTGTTTAAAAATACTATCTTGGAAGCCAAGACCAGCTGTATTCCACGTTTTAAGAAAAGTGGAAGAAAGGCCAAAAAACTGTCATGATTGGTTTAAAGGTGAGGTCAGAGAGGCTGTTGTAGCCAAAAAAGCATCTTTCAGGAAATGGAAAAAGGAGCCCAATGATGAAAACTGGAAACAACAAACACTAGTAAGTTAGATGCAAGGCATTGATAAGGTAGGCAAAGAGAGAATTTGAAAAAATGCTGGCTGTGGAAGTAAAGTGCATAAAACCTTTTTCAAGTACAGTCAAACCTCGGTTTTCATTTGCCCCGGTTTTCATACGCTTCGGTTTTCAACGTCTTTTTTGACTGAGATTTTGTCCCGGTTTTCATACATCGCTTCGGTTTTCAACGTCTTTTGACTGAGATTTTGTCCCGGTTCTTGTACATCGCCTCGGTTTTCGTAAAGTACAGTACTGTAAATACATACACCCTCGCGCTGCACACCATTCTGTATACACTGCCAGAACGCCTGCCCGGTCCCGGCAGCACTGCCCCCCGGACTCACCGATCGCCAGCGTGATGAGAAGCAAAAGCCAGCTGAGCACGTAAATGAAACACATCCTCGAGCCTGGTCAGAGTCAGAGAGGCAAGGATTGCGCAGAGAGGAAGGCCCCGATCTCGTCCACCGCCTGCCCGTTCTCTGGAGCGCCCCCTCAGGCTCGGAGGTAGCAGGGAAGAAAAGCTGTCAACGTAAGCAGGAGATGTTGCATGAATGTGGGAGGCAGTTCTTTCTCTTGCATGGTACGTCTGAAGCTATATCATTAAGATTTTCTGCTATTCTGAAGCATTGAGCAGATAATGTAAAGGTATTTTAATGGGCTGAATCCAATGTGATTCCGAAGAGAGCTGGGCACAGCAGCTTGTCAGGGGTGGCTAAGGCCAGATGTTAACATACTGTACTGTACAGTACTGAACTTAGCTTGCTTTCAGTGATGTTAAATGTTCATTTATCCATTTCATTAGTCATTTATATTTATTTCTCATTGTTTTCTGTATGTAAAAATATAGTTATTCTCTATAAAATGTATTTTTGTGAATATTTTTGGGTGTCTGGAACGGATTAATTGGATTTACATTATTTCTTATGGGAAATATTGCTTCAGTTTTCATACGTTTCGGTTTTAGTCAGACTTTTTCGAACGGATTAATCATGAAAACCGAGGTTTGACTGTACATTCATAGCAAAAGACCTGTGAGAGTCAGTTGGACCATTAGATGATAGATGAGTAAAAGGGGCACTAAGAAAGGACAAGGCTATAGCGGAGAGACTGAATAAATAATTTGCTTCGATCTTGACTGAAAAAGATGTAGGGAAGTTTCCCATGACTGAAATGCTATTTAAAGGTGATGCATCAGAAGAACTAAAAGACATATCAATAAACCAGGAAGACGTAATACAACAATTTGATAAACTAAAGAGTAGCAAATCACCTGGACTGAATGGTATACATCAGAGGGTGTTGAAAGAATTGAAATATGAGATTGCAGACCTACTATTAGTGATATGTGAAGATGAAATTAGACTTACCTGCTAATTGTAGTTCCTTGAGGAACTCCAGTCTAGTCACGACATCTAGGGTTTAAGCACCTCCTCCAGCAGCTATGGAGACTGAGAAACGTCATTCTTCTGATGACACCGGTACAAATATCTCTGGGACCGCCTCCTCTGTCCAGTAATCTATTGACAAAGCAGACTCACCAGAGCAATAATCAAGTAGAAAGAACATAACACATGAAACTCAATGTAAATTTAATTAACTAACTAACAGGAACGCAATACTCCCGTTATCATTCCTTTGCACTAAATGATTGAACTTACGTATAGGAATCTGTGCTAAGGAAGACCACACTTTCCCGCTCCCTGAAAGATCCAGACGTCTTCTGGATCCCTCTCTTTTCTTGCAACCTCCGCGCATCTATATGGCCCACACATTCCCACTAGCTTCGTCCTCTTGTGCTTTAGTGAAAAAAGCGTGCTTCAAGCCCACAGCAGAGCCTAATCAGGGAGGGATACGGGACTAGACTGGAGTTCCTCAAGGAACTACAATTAGCAGGTAAGTCTAATTTCATCTTCCTTATCGTCCCTCCAGTCTAGTCCCAACATCTAGGGATGTAACAGAGCAGTGAACACTTTTCTTATCGGGAGGGACCCGCTAGGCCAGCCTGAAGCACCGCTGCGCCAAAGACAGTATCCCTTTCCGCCTGCACATCTAGATGGTAATGCTTAACAAACGTATTAAATGATGACCAAGTAGCTGCTCTACAAATATCAATAGCTGGCACTAGACTGTACTCAGCCCATGACGCCGCTTGCGCCCTCGTCGAATGAGCTCTAATGCCTTCAGGAACTGACTTCCCTTTCAGAATGTAAGCTGATGCTATAGCTTCTTTAAGCCATCGCGCAATGGAAGCTTTACTTGCCGCTTCCCCCTTACGAGCTCCACCAAAAAGGACAAAAAGCCTATCCGTACTCCTGAAACTTGCCGTCCTGCGAAGATACCTTTTCAGCGTTCACGGAATGTCCAGCAATTTGGAGGATCCGGAACTCGACTGTCCTCCCGACCCGCCAAACACTGGCAGCGAAATGGTTTGGTTGACATGAAAAGCCGATACTACCTTTGGTAAAAAAGACAGCACTGGCCTCAGAACCACTTTATTATCATAAAATGTCAAGAACGGCTCCCAACAGGATAGTGCCTGTAGCTCCGAAATCCTACGAGCCGACGAAATCGCCACCAAAACTATCATCTTGAGCATCAGGTCCTTATCTGACACCTTTGCCACTGGTTCATATGGTTCCCACGTTAAAGCATCCAACACCAAACCCAAATCCCACCGAGGAACTGGAGATCTACAAGGCGGCCTCAGGAGAGACACCGCTCGCAAAAACTGTTTAACATCTGGATGCGTCCCCAGTGTCTCCCCTTTTATCTTCCCCCTGTAACACGCTAGAGCTGCTACCTGCACCCGCAAAGAGGCAGCTGCCAAACCCTTGTCAAAACCATCCTGCAAGAAAGCCAACACGTGCGACACCGCCGCCCTCAACGGTTGAACTTTCCTGTCTGAACACCATTTTTCCAAGATACGTACATACGCTAGCGACGTCAATCTCCTTCTAGCCCTCAACATCGTGGAAATGATGGCTGAGGCATACCCTCTCGCTCTCAGCCTCGCCCTTTCAAGAGCCAAACCATAAGCGAGAACCGATCCACCTGGGGCATGAGTATAGGACCTTGAAACAAAAGGTCCTTCTGAACCGGTAGCTGCCAGGGCCGATCTACCAACAGCCTGATTGGTCCACGTACCACAGCCTTCTCGGCCAATCCGGCGCTATCAGAATTACCGTTCCTTTGTGAATCTCTATTCTCTGCAGAACTCGACCTATCAACACCCAAGGGGGAAACACGTACAGGAGCTGGCGCTCCGGACACCTTTGAATGAGAGCATCGAGGCCCTCCGACATTCTTTCTTTTCTTCTGCTGAAAAACCTGCTTGCCTTTGCTAACTCTAATGTCGCCATCAGATCCATAACCGACTGTCCCCAGCGGTTCACTATCAATTCGAACACCTCTGGATGCAGAACCCACTCCACTGGGTCCACTTTGACCCGACTCAGAAAATCGGCCATCACATTGTCCACTCCTGCTACATGGGACGCCGATAGCGCCAGTAGATGTGCTTCGGCCCAATAAAAGAAGAGATCGGCCTCGGCCTCTAGCAGCACACTGCCAGTGCCGCCCTGCCGACTGATGTAGGCCACCGTGGTTGTGTTGTTAGAGAATACGCGTACTACTCTGCCCTCTAGACAAGACTGAAATTCCCTCAGCACTAGAGCCACCGCTCTCAACTCCAACTTGTTGATGGACCAAGTCTTCTCCATATTGGTCCACAGACCCTGAGCAAAGTTTCGTTCGATGTGCGCCCCCCATCCCAAGAGACTGGCGTCCATCGTCAGGGATATCCAGACAGGAGCCTCTAAAGGCATTCCCCTTTCCAGCGCCCCTGGCTGTAACCACCATTGCAGTGCTGTTCTCGTCTCTGGCCAACACGGAAGCCCCCGGGACAAAGGATCATTTTGGTATGACCATCATCTGAGCAATGCCCTTTGCAGCGGTCTCATATGCACCCTCGCCCACGGCACCAATTCTAGTGTCGCCGCCATCGTACCTAGCAACTGCAAATAATGCCATGTCGTGGGAATTCTTCGGCTTAGAAAGACTCTGACTAGACCTCTCAGACTCTGAGCCCTCAAGTGAGGCAGGAACACTTTCCCTATCTGCGTATCGAAATGGGCTCCGAGATACTCCAGGCTTTGCAAAGGTTCTAGTCTGCTCTTTGCTCTGTTGATCACCCAGCCTAGGCTCTGAAGGAACTCCACCACTCTGGCTGTCGCCATTGTGCTCTCTTCCCTGGACTTTGCCCGTATCAACCAATCGTCCAAATACGGATGCACCAGAATTCCTTCCTTCTGCAACGCCGCTGCCATTACTATCATGATCTTGGTGAATGTCCAAGGCGCCGTTGCTAATCCGAATGGTAAGGCGCGTAACTGAAAATGCCCCATCGGGAGAACGAATCTGAGTAACCTTTGATGCTCTGGCCGAATGGGTATGTGAAGATAAGCTTCTGACAAATCCAGGGTGGTGAGAAACTCCCCCGTTCTGACGGCCACTATAACCGACCGCAGAGTTTCCATCTGAAAATGCAATATGCGGAGACTTCGATTTACCTTTTTGAGATCCAAGATGGGACGAAAGGATCCCTCCTTCTTTGGTACTACAAAATAAATGGTTCCTTTGGTACCAGAACCACTGCGTTGAGTCTCAGAAGGCGTCGCAACATCTCTTGCACTGCCTGCACTTTCAGAGGCAACTTGCATGGGGATTGAACGTAAGCATCGGCCACTGGGTGTTGAAACTCGAGAGCATAGCCCTCTCGAATGATTTCCAACACCCACCGGTCGTTAGTAATTCGGGCCCAAGCAGGATAAGACTCTTGTAACCGCCCTCCCACGGCCACCAGTTCCTCTTGGGCCCCTCTGGCTTTATTGTGACTTTCTAAGATTCGAGGGAGAGGGAGACACAAAACCTCTGTTTGCCCCCCTAAACCTTCGAAATCCTTGATTTCTATAGGTGAAACGTCCCCTTTGAAATTGAAATTGACCAAACCGGGTTGGGCGGAAACGCCGAAAATCTTTCCGCTGATTTCTGTTAGCTGGCAAAGGTTTCCTCTGCTGTTTCTTGTCCTCTGGGAGTCTCCCTCCTTTAGATTCCCCTAAATCCTTTACCAACTTATCCAAATCTTCTCCAAATGGTAGTTTACCCCTAAAGGGCAACTTACTTAATCTCGTTTTTGAGGAATCATCTGCCACCCAATTACGCAGCCACAGATAACACCGAGCCGCTATCACTGACCCCATACTCTTAGACAGACTCCTAATAAGGTCATAATGAATGTCTGCTAGGTAAGCCGTCCCTGACTCCAACTTGGATGCTTCCCCTTCAGTCTCCCCCAATTGGTCTCCCTGAACATGCTGTGACCAACGAAGACAGGCACGCGCCACCCAGGCCCCACAAACGGATGCCTGTAAGGAAGGTGCAGAGACGTCAAATACCTGCTTCAACAAGGTATCTAGCTTCCTATCTTGCACATCCTTAAGGGCGGCACTACCTTCCACCGGAATTGTCGTCTTTTTGGTCACTGCCGATACCGCGGCATCTACCTTTGGCGATTTAAACAACTCGTGATCCTGATCTACCAACGGGTATAGCCGAGACATAATCCAAGAACCCTTCAGTCCTGCTTCAGGCATGTCCCATTCTTCCTGAATCATCTCCCACATCATTCTATGAACTGGGAAGGCTCTTTGAGTTTTCCTAAATGCCTGCAACAAAGGGTCCTCTAAAGATGTATCTTCTGCTGGTCCTGCAGCAGGTATATTTAGTGCCTTTAGAGTTTCCCCTAGTAAGGCCGGTAACTTGTCCCGCCTAAAGACTCTGGCTACCCGTGCTTGATCTTCGTGTTCTGCTAACTCTCCTTCCTCTAACTCCTCGTGAACTTGTGTCCTGTTCTCTTTCCTCTGAAAAAGGACTCTCCAAACCTACTGATTGGTCCTGCAAATTCTTTTCCTTTCGTGCCCTCTTTGAAGGAACCTCCACAAGCCCCAAGCACAGAGGAGTTCCCGGTCGCTTTTCGCCCAAGTTCGCTTCCAGCACAGGTGCTTCGGTGCTTTTATTACTGCACTTTAATACCTGTTGCAATAGGCCCACGAAATCCTGTGAAAAAATTGCTCCTAACCCACTAGGCAAAGTTGGCTGAGTCATAATCTTATCTGGAACCGAGGAAGGTCCGGACACCAGTTCCAGCAACGGAACGGAAGGAGATGTAGGGACTGACAAAACCCCTTTCAGTCCATCTCCCGCCACCTCTGCCACGAGTTCCACAGAGAGCGCTTCTAGAGAGCAGGACTTGCATGCCCCTGCCTCTGAAACCGATCCCTTTCTAAGGCCGCAGAGCAAACAAAGCTGCTTAGAAGGCATCTCTCCCCCAGCTTGCAGACCAACTGAAAAAAGTACTTTATTACCACTAGATAAAATATAATCCTTCTATCTCCAAATATAGACTGCCAGCACTAGCAGGAATAATCTACCTCCAGTTGTCTCTATAAACAGTTATCCCCAGCTATAGACACCACCACTGCAGTACCACCTATCTATGCCCCAATACACACACACACACATATATATATATATACACACACACACCTACATTTCCCCAGAATACCTGCTTCCAAACCCAAGAACTAAACCGCTGAGGAAACTTTCTGTGTCCTCTCTTTGGCAGCACTGGAAACACACCGAGACTGGACTGCACCAGAAACCCTCTCACCTCGGGGGGGTTTTTGCAGGCCCGATGCTCGCACGGCTTTCCCGTGCTTCAGTCACGCGGCCATGGCTTCCTGCTACCCGTTGTGTCCTACATGGAAATGAGCCGCTTTCCTGACACCCCACAGACTGCGCTGCTATCCAACGCACCTCCCCGCGCTCAGCCGAACAGCAGCTTCCGCAATGGGAGAGAGACGCCGTCTGAGAGCCAGTACCTTTAGAGTTTGCGGCCTTGTCACGTGTTCCCACAGACCCTGAAAACTGCTACCATTCTTTTGTGCTCGCTACCGGTTCCTCACCCACCCGTGGGTTCGGGAACCGGAGCCTGGCCCCGGAGCTCTAAACCAGTACCTTCCTCCCCTGCCGCCTGCCCGAAGAGAGGAGGGAGATAGGAAGGGGGCCTTAGCACAGCTTCTCTCTCAACAGGTAAACTGTTCCTTTTTTTTTTTTTTTCAATAAGAAGAACTTGAACAATCAATGGAAGAATAAATTGAAGAATAACCTCTCTAAACTATTTTCCTTAAATGTTTCTCCAGTGAGCCTTCAACTTCTAGGCTCACCAACCTCCAGCTGCAATGGAGACTGAGATTACTGGACAGAGGAGGCGGTCCCAGAGGTATTTGTACCGGTGTCAACAGAAGAATGATGTTTCTCAGTCTCCATAGCTGCTGGAGGAGGTGCTTAAACCCTAGATATCGGGACTAGACTGGAGGGACGATAAGGAACTATCATTAACATCACCTGTAACACCTGAAGATTGGTGAATGGCCAATGTGACGCCAATTTTTAAAAAGGGTTCCAGGGGTAATCCGGAACACTACAGACCGGTGAGCTTGATGTCAGTACTCAGCAAAATGGTAGAAACCATTATAAAGAACAAAATTACTGAACATGTAGATAGTAATGTTTTAATGGGAGAAAGCAAACATGGCTTTAGACAAGGAAGGACTTTTCTTTCTAATCTGTTATATTTTTTTGAAGGTGTGAAAAAACAGGTAGACAAAGGTGAGCCAGTCGATATAGTGTATCTGGATTTTCAGAAAGCCTTTGGCAAGGTCCCTCATAAGAGACTATTGGCAAAATTAAAAAGTCATGGGATCGGACGAAGTGTACTATTGTGGATCAGCAACTGGTTAAAAAATAGTAAGCAGAGGGTAGGGCTAAATGACCAACTTTCCCAATGGAGAAAGGTGAATAGTGGAGTACCCCAGGGATCTGTGCTGGATCTGCTGCTTTTTAACATATTCGTAAATGACCTGGAAAAGGGAATTAGTGTGGTAATCAAATTTGCAGCTGACAAATTTATTCAAAGTTGTTAAAACACAAGAGAACTGTGAAAAATCGCAAGAGGACCTTAATACTTTCAAATGGCAGATGAAATTTAATCTGGACAAGTGCAAAGTTATGCACCTAGGAAAGAATAACCCAAACTATGGTTACACAATGCATGGTTCCACATTAGGAACCATCACCCAGGAAAAAGATTTAGGCATCATTGTGGATAACATGTTCAAACCCTCTGCCCAGTGTGCAGCAGCAGCCAAGAAAACAAATAGAATGCTAGGAATCATAAAGAAAGGGATGGAGAATAGAACAAAAGATATTATAATGCCTCTGTATCCTTCCATGGTGCGACTGCACCTTGAATATTTTGTGCAATTCTGGTTACCGTATCATAAAAAGTATATAGCAGAATTAGAAAAGGTACAGAGAAGAGTCACGAAAATGGTAAAGGGGATGGAAGTATATCCCTATGAGGAGAGGCTTAAAAGGTTAGGGCTCTTCAACCTGGAAAAGAGACAGCAGAGGGGAGACATGATAGAGGGCTATAAATTAATGAATGGAATGCAACAGGTAAATGTAGATCGATTGTAGCTTCATTGCATGTCCCCTAGGGGTATGTTTACTAAACCGTCTTAATGTTACCGGCGTTAGCTCCAGCGATAATGTGAAGAATGCCATAAAAGGAGTGGGCGTTCCGGTCTTAAGGCAGCATTTCAGGTTATCGCATGATAAAGTCTGCCGTGGCACGTTAACGCACGTTAGCCTTAATTAGGCACGCTGACCTGCAAACACAGCGACAGAGGTGTATCACAATGGTTAATACATTGACTGATGAAACAGGGATCATGAGTTCGATCCCCCAGTGGGCTTAATGAGTAAGGCTGTCTGAGGCATTGCCCTTTACTTTAAATAAGTGCTGTCTGAGGCAGTTTCTTTTTAATTTAAATTAGTGCTGACAGCAAACACACCCTCACAGTGCCGTAACCTAAGGTGACGCATAAGGCACCCTATAAGGCACTCCAGAGGGCACATTATAAAGTGCACTGTCCGCCAAGGCACCTTATAATGTTCTCTATAGGGCGCCTTATAGGGCGCTTTACAGGGCGCCTTATGAGGCACCTTAAGGTTACAGCACTGTGAGGGTGTGTTTGCTGGCAGCACTAATTTAAATTAAAAAAGGAAATGCCTCAGACAGCCCTATCAAATAACACCACTGTGGGATCAAACCCATGACCTCTGCCCCCACAGTCAGTGAAGTAACCAGTGGGCTACATCTCTATAGCTACCAACAAACCCCTGGCTTGCTACAGAAGGACTGCAGGTCACCACACAAACTGTCTGCTGTGGTTACCAGGATAGGGTTAACCCACCCGTACCCATGATGCACTGCACATGCAGATCAGCAGTCTACAGATGATCACAAGATGGGGTATGCACCCCCACAGCACCTCGGCCTGCCAGGGGGAACTGACCATGTGTGTTACTGGCACAGAGTAGCTACAGACCGTCATGTTGTGGGGGGTACTTTGCTCACGCTGAGGGCGAGGTGGGGCGCCCAGCACCAGGTCCGCAGCACCTGGCTTAGCTGAGATAGGCTATGCTGCAGGTCGCCATCAGTGCCAGTGTGTGATAGGTAGTCCTTGCAGACACACCTAGGATACACCTGTGTCCATCCATATTTCCCAGTCATGTCTAGCCCTTGTGGACTATGATGCACCCAGAATAGTGCATATCCTGTGTGGGTGCCATGGTCACATGATTTAAGTGAAGGGGGATATTTGGACCCATAGGTGGATTATGTGGCACCACCCAACCCACCCTCTGGGGCTCAGGGTGGCGGACAGGATCTCCCACCAACAGATCCACATTCTACATCCCTGCAACGGGGGCAGTAGAGGGGACCATCAACCCCAGTCCTGCTGGGGAACAGGCACCCTACAGGGCAGTCAATGCAGATCTGTACACATCCATAAGGCAATGGCAGACAGACAGTAGGCCTGGAAATGCTCAGCTGCCCCCCACCACTATCTGACATTCTCCAGCAGCTAGCACAGTGAGTCTCCAGCCGCTGCACCCTGCAAGGTGTTCCAGCCATACACATACTAACTGCAGACAGTCTGCTAGCTAGTCCATAGTGCATGTTCCTGGAGGAGATGTGTGCACCAAAAACTGGGATGTGAGCACACACACCAAGCAGATAAGACAGTGATTGGGCCCCAGAAAAGAAAACCCATAAATATCACTTGAGAGAAATATTATATAGCACTATGGGGGAACCTAGCCATGCCGTGGTCACTGCTCAGTCAGGGTGAGAGTGACCTCCCAGCAGGACATGCTGTGGCCACCCTGTCCGTGCAGGTGGTGGCCGGGCACTACAATGTCCCAGCCATTGCCCTATGCAGATGCATCCTGCCCAGGCCACCCTGTCCGGGCCATACCCACAGTACCTTGCTCCTCATTATGCACATTGGCAGGCTAACACTGGAAACAGTGCAAGCAGTGTGGGCTGAGCCACAACACACTGGATAGACAGACACACACTCCCACACCTATGCCAGCATTGTGCAAATATAGGCTTTTGGCAGCTCTGGCCACCACACCAGTCCTGGGCACAGTGGCAATGGTATGCAATACTGTTGGGGTCACTCCCCGGGGTGGTAAACACTGTCAGAAACAAAAACTGAAACACACTCCACAGATATCAGAAAGGTTGCTATGGATGCAGCTCAATTAGCAAATTATGCTTAACTTAGGAATTGTTATCTGCCATTAATCATAGCAACCTTTTGATATATGTTTAACGTATTCCCAAGTTTAGGGTGGCATTGCTAAGGTATGCAAGTGCTAGTATTGGGAGATGCTGCTGCGCGCAGGGCCCAACAGCCTGACTCTCCATGAGACTTTGGATAGTGGAGCCTGTGGGTGTGGGTGTTTATGCCCCTGTTGGCCGCTGCTCTAGGGCAGAGGTTCCCAACTCCAGTCCTGCTGGGCTAAACACTGTTCGGGTTTTCATGCTGTCCCTAATGAACATGTATGAGATACATTTGCATACCATGGGGGCGGCGCATACAAATGCAGCATAGGCATATTTATTGGAGACAGCATGAAACCTGAATGGTGTTTGGCCCTCCAGAACTGCAGTTGGGAAACTCTGCTCTAGGTATTGCACATGTTTATGGTGTCTGTGCTCTGTAGGGTAAAATATAGGCGTTTCAGGCATGTTTATGTTATCTGCAATAAAGGTTCCGTCTTTATTACCACGGTTTAGTACTGGATAAAATATGGGGAATGGGTTGGCAGGAGCCACAGCTGGGACTTGAACGTGTGACCTTCTGCTCATGAACACACTGGCTGTGTATACTGCACCACACTGTTACCACAGGGATAGTTCATTCCCTGGGGATACCATGACTGTTCGTCAGACAGACCCTGTCTGTTGCAGTACACGGCACCCACCTAAACGGGGCTAGGCCATGGTCTGCTGTGGGCAGATGCCACTGCCCCCTCCACCACCAGCACCCCTCCACCACCATGCTGCCATGCCATTATGCCGGTGGTGCTGGTGGTGCGAAGTCCCAGGCCATCCAGTATGCCGGTAGGCAGCTGCCTATGGTGTGGGTTCTCGGGACATGTGTGCTACATGGACATGTGTGCCACACCGCCTGCCAATGTTATGTGCCCATGGGGGTACCTGCTGGGTAATCTCCCCTGTGACACTGTGGGACACATACTCGTGCCCATTTTGGACCCTCGTCAGTTGCTGTCTTGCTGCTTTACAGTTTCGGCATTCCTATGTGCCACCTAGGCATCTGCCTAACATGCACTGTGCCCCAGCTGGACCACAGCATGTGCCACCTGCAGCCTTCTATATCCCATTTCCAGCATCTGTACAGTTGCCCTTTCCTACATGCCCACCCTGCTGTTACTGCACATGTGCACGCCATAACAAACCTGCCCAATATAGACGTAAATAAACCCTGATCAGCACTATTTCAATGTGGGATCATTCACTTTGTAGGGGGACAGAGAATAGATCCTTCTAAACATGATATCTTATTTTTTGAGCTTTGTCAGTGGTGTTGCTTTATGTTTATCTTAATATCACTTTTGGCCAGCTTGGTTATTGGGATTTTAAATGTGGTTCAGGTCATTTTCTGTGTTTATTTGCCTTTTTGTTCCGTGCATATATATCACTACTGTCACGTTTTGGGGTTTCCCTGGCTTTGATGTACATTGCTGACTGAACTGGTTTCTCTTTCCTGCAAATGTGCCTTAACGCGAGGGTTTCACTGGCGTTAGTGTTCAGACCTGGATTTCACAGTATTAGTGTGCCTGGAGCCTCTCCCCTCCAACTCTCCACCCATTGACCCCTTCTCTCCGCCCTCTGGGGAGCCTTACTCCACCCTTCAGAGCCGGATTTCAAAGCGTTAGTGTGCCTTAACGCTGCCGCTGCGTTATCGCGCACTAAGTGGTGTTATCGTGTGATAATGTTACATTATCACGCGCTAACGTCACGTATCACGCGATAATACCACCGCTGCGACGTTAAGATGCTTTAGTAAACATACCCCCTAGTCTTTCTACTTTTTGATGACAAAAATGTAACCCGTTTAAGACTAATAAGAGAAAATATATTTTCACTCAATGCGTAATAAAACTCTGGAATTTGTAACCAGAGGATATAGTAAAAGCTGTTAGTGTAGCTGGGTTTAAAAAAAGGTTTGGACAAGTTCCTGGAAGAAAGGTCCATAAATCACTATTAAAGGGGACCCAGGAAATCCACTGCTTGCCCCAATACAAGCATAGTGGAACCTGTGTGTCTTTTTGGGAACCTGCTAGGTACTTGTGACCTGGGTTGGCCTCCGTTGGAAACAGGATACTGGCCTTGATGGACCTTGGCCTGACCCAGTATCTTATTTTCTTATGTGCAATATAAAACAGCAATGAAGATGAAGTGGTAGAATATGTAAACTAAAAGTTTGCATTGCTGGCTAACAGAAACCAATGCAGTTTGTTTGGGTTTTTTTGTTTTTTGCCAAGCTAGCATAGTCAATTTGGTAATTCAAACCCAATAATTTCTGAGAATGTTGCACAAGTACTATATATTCTGTTTGGATCCACACAGAATCCCAATCCCATAAAAAACCTTGGTGCCTTTTCCTGCTAGGAAAAAAAATCCAGTTTTCTTTAGTTTATTTATTGTTAGATCTCATCAGTTGGATGGCAGTTCAATTTGGTCGTTAGTAGTTGTAAGGATCGACCTCTTTCCAAGGGAACATTGAAGTTGCAGTATTGTCAGGAAACGCTTAAAAAATTAATTCTGACCCAGAGCTGGGGAATAATAAATCTTGCTGTTTTTAAGCAGAGTCCAAGGCTTGGAACTCTGGAAGCGATCTGAATCCTTGTTCCTAGGATTTCTCTCAAAAGCAGGAACAATTCTTCACTGCTACCTAGACCAAGGCCAGTTAGCAAGCAATAAGTTTCAACCAATCACAGAGGGCTGCAGTCTGATGCAAAAGCCAATCCCACTGTTGCTGACTAAAAAGTCAGTCCTTCCTGGAAGCTTCAAAGCTTTGCTCACTGTAATCCACTTTGGGCTTTGCTGTCAGCAGTCTGCATGCTCTGGTTTGTAATTTCTAAAGTTGGTACAAACATCCATGCCAGGATTTGTGTCCTTTGAGGCAGTCAGTTTTAAATGTACACAAAGGCTGGAGGGGGGAGAAAGCAGCAGATAGCTACAGAAAGAAACCGCAGTGCAGTTTCGGAGTATGTAGATAAGTGCAGATCCCGGAGAGGAGTGACAGCAGCGGCAATGGGGGGGGGGGGGCATAGGAGGGCGGCAGGATGGAAGGACCACCTAGGGTGCCTCCAATCCTTGCACTGGTCCTGAACTGACCTTTTTAAGGTGTTCAAAATATCACTAAACCAAGGTTTCTTAACCCAAACAGTAAATGTCTCCATTCTGAGCAGGGCAATGTTATCTAAAGCAGATCCCACACTGACATAACATCGTGTGACTGTCTCCTCAGCAAAGAAATAGCCATCAGTACAATGAGGCAGCTCAGTTCCCTGAACAAAAGCATCTTACTCCTCCCCAACACAGGTTAATGCAACTTTATTCGTTAAAGAGCAAAACTGCTTTTCAGTCCAACCGACTAGGAGAGCTGGAAAACAGCGAGTCTATTGTTCCCCTTATCAATCAGTGTGAAAATATTATACAACACATGCCCTTTCTGGTCATATGAGAATTGTTTATCTGAATTAGATCCAGATGTTTAATAGACATTAAAAGACTATTACCCCTGGATCACCCAAATCCTTCAGATGCAAATTAAAATCCCCAATAACCACCAATTGAGAGCAATTAAGACAATGAAATTCTAACAACAAATATAATTCAGCAATCAGCTTTACAGTCTGTCCTGGAGATAAAGCACAGTTACTTACCTGTAACAGGTGATCTCTGGGAACAGCAGGAATAAGTCTTCACATATGGGTACGTCAGTACCGACGGAGTCTGTGCAGGAACGCTTCCCAGCGTCCAATCAGAACGTTTTTGGAAGCATCCCAACACGCCTGCGTGCTGCCTTCCCGCCTTTCCCAACTGCCTCTCCTTGGTTAAGTTTTAAAGCTGAGGCAAAGAGAGAGAGAGAGCAAGGAAGGGAAAGATAGAGATAGAGAAATGTAACTCCTAGGGGAGGTGGGTGGGTTGTGAAGACTTATTCCTGCTGTTCCCAGAGATCACCTGTTACAGGTAAGTAACTGTGCTATCTCCAGGAACAAGCAGGAATGAGTCTTCACATATGGGGACTCCCAAGCTGAGATGCCTAGAGGGAGTCCTAGCATGTTGCGAATCTAGAAAGAGCCATGCTACTCCCCAGAACCTCAGGCATCCTGGGGATGGAGGGTAGGAGTTGAATACAGAAAAGGTGCTGTGGAACAGCTGGACTAGAACAGGACTTCTACAGAGGAAGACCCTGTATAGAGGGCATTTACCAGTAAAATATTGTAATATGGGCCTCCCTTGTTGGCATTGCAAAGTCTACTGAGGTTCATATGGATCTGTTAGAAGAGCCAGTGAAAAACCTCAAGGAGTACCTCACTGAGAAGTAGAGGTATTAGAAGTAGAAAAAACAAGTGGAGGTCAGAACCCTTCAGGGTGAGAAATAGCCCCAGGGGAAACTGGGGTAGTATAAAGAGGTAGGGCTTCAGCGGAAGACGCAGAAGGTACTATTAGACAAAGCTTAAGCTGTTTTGGTCCAAGAACAGTACAATCCTAGGACCAAAAGAGAAATGAGTCTGACCCATCTGGACTGGCAATGGAATTAGTCCATGTAGGAGAGAAAGGGTATGGAGACCCCTGTATCTGATAAGAAAGTGAGGACAGACTTAAGAAGCGCTAAGCTTTAGATTAACTGGAGTTCTGCAATGTCTTTCCTAAATGGGGTCAATTAGGAAAGAAAAAGGTACATGGAGAGCTTCAGAGGTACCTAACCATGAAAGGTTATGGTAAGGAAAAAGTTTGTTAATCACCACAGGAAGTGGTTATATGTGTAGAACCCTAAGTATGCTGGCACAGCATTGATAGGGGTAGTGCCCATCTGTCAGGATCATATAGGAATGTATAGATATCTGAACCTAAACAGACAGACAGATAAGTATGTGGATACATATCTACCTAAAAGATATATCTCACTAGATATATATGTATATATATATATATATATAGAGAGAGAGAGAGAGAGAGAGATATTCCTAAATATATACACATATAGGGTATATATGCATATATAGAGAGAGAGATATGTATGGGCAGAAGATACACAGATAGATATATATATATGAATATGTAGGCATATAGACACATGTCTCCAGGTATGTGGATGGAGAGATGCCTATAGAACTAGATCCTCCTAGGAATATGGGGAGAGAGAAAGATTCATCTAATAGCAAGAAGGGTGATACCTGCTTGAATAGATGCATAGAGAATCCTCTTTCCCTGGTTATGACTGACAGAGTCAGAGGAATGGTCTCCCTGACAAGAAGGAATCTAGATTCCTTTCAGAAATCGAGCTCTTGAATAACCAGGATGGCCTACATGAAAAAAGCAGAGGATAACTTCAGTCTGCAGGCAGCAAGTCCAGATCTGTCCAGAACTGCAGTATGGTGATTGGATGTAGGGTGCCAGCGGAATAAGATACCATAGTGACCTGCCTATAAGGGCAAGATGGGTATCAGGCGTCCTTGAGCAGCCACTGAAAGAAAACTATCTCTGGCGAGAGTCCAAAGGAGATATGGGCCAAGCCAGGGAATTGGCCATTCTTTAGGTTTTCACGTGATGAAAGGTCTGAGTCTTATGTCTCAAAAGAGATTTTAGATGAGATGGTAAGGGTAGGGAATACCTACCAGCCATGAAAACATGACTGGGGAAATCCCTCCTAACCATCTGGGGTTATCTGCTAGTCAAAATACTAATGCTCTCTAGCAAGGGCCCATAGTGCAAAGCTACTTTGTAGAGTTGCAGAGAGCATGCTGCAGGTTGGTTAGAAGAAAAAACTGGCTGTGTAAAGCCAGTGGGTAACAAACTATTCTGCCAAGGACAAGGGGGCGAAGAATAGAAGTTAACCAACCAGTCTGTGATAATAGGGTTTTCCAAATGAGGTTGATAACCTGTTTGGGGTTTAGCACTGAGGCTAGAAGGATTGCTAGTGGAGGGGACCCCTGGTTGTGTGGTGAACAGAACCAGTGGCTTAACCACTAGGAATTGCTGTATCTGCAGCAACTACCAGGGCAGCGGAAGAAAATTTCTTTTCCCCTCCTTTCTTGGATTGGGAAAAGGAAACAGACATAGTAGGATTTCCTATTGTCTGATGAGCTGCCCTAAGGTAATAAAGGGGGAGAATCCCCCTGTGGAATAGGTAGCAGACCATAGGAGCTTACCAGTTTAAAAATGCCACTCTTACAAACCGAATGTTGTAGTAAGAGGGAGGTAAGACAGAGTTGAAGGAGACTGACTATGCAGGAAGTCTCTGAAAGGTAAGATAATACATGCCAGTACAGGGAAAAAACTGTCTTATTGATAGCTGTCACTTCTCTTTTCCCCAAAGAGGAAGAGAAACCTGTTAAGTATGGACATGATCATCATAAAGACTCTTAGAGTAAAAGAAACGATGTCTCGTGAAGAGATATCTAGAAAAGGTTAGGATAAAATTAGTGCAGATACTTCAAGTGAAAAGAAGGAGACTGCCACTGTAACCACCAACCAAGAGAGGTAATGATGATCTATTTGAAACCCTGCAACTGCTGGGTTTGCTGATCCTGTTGAGGTTGTGGTTTCTTCAGACCAGGGTAACGTTTCCCCTGTTTGGGAACATCCGTATGATGGGCAAAAGATGGATAAAACTTTTTCCCCCTAGGGGAAGAAAGTTTGGTAGGACATTTCCTACCAACTGGGAAAGAGGAAGGCGCAGAACAGCCTCTGGAAACAGGAATGTCAGTGGTTAACTGAGCAACTTGGAGTAAAGACTCTTTGTTAAAGAGATTTTCTCAAGTGCAAGGAGTATTTCCCAGTCTTTCTTGTGCCCATTTGTCCAAGTCTGAAACCTGGAGCCGGGCTTTACGTCGTGCCCCTTTGGCTATAGCAGAAGTTCTGCTAACAGACTCAAAGGAGTCTAGGGAAGCACGAGTAAGGAACCTAGAGATATTTTGAGCATGACTAACCAGTAAGGAATAGTCTGCACTTTTGGGCTCTTGAAGAAAAGGAGTAAAAAACAGTAATTTCTTTGTGACCTCTTCAAGAGATAAACCTATATAGAAAATATATGAGAGAATTCTTGCTGAAAGCATGGATGCCTGGAAGGTTTGGCGTCCAAAGGCATCTAAAATCTTAGACTCACGACCTGGCAGATAAGAAGAGTGCTTTTTAGTACTCTTAACCCGCCTCATTGCTGATTCTACAACAATGGAATGATGAGGAAGTTGAGTCCTTTGAAAACCTTGAGAGGGGGTACCTGATATAGAAGATCAGTTGCCCTAGAAGGTGGGGGTACCGTTAAAGGAGCTTCCCACATTCGTAGAAGGAGATCCTGCAAGGAATGATGCAAAGGAAGCATGATGTTCTTTGCTCTTTCCCAGGAATATACAGGGATTCTGTATTCCCTTGTGCAGGATCCTGTCCAGGTATAGAAATGGCAAGTGATTTTGCCATATCCAGGAGAAAAGCTTGAAAAGAAAAATCCCCAGAGGGAAATCCTTTTGGACAGGCTAGATCTGTTGAAGAACTAGCATTGGCACCCAGGGATCTATCCAACTTTATAGGAATATAAGATCCTGAATGGTGGAGTATGGGATCCTTAGAGGATGGTTGCCGGTACCGTAGGAGGTCGGGACCAGCAACAGTCGGTAGCATATCGTCCATGCCAGGAATCGATTCCAGACTCGGTATCGAGGGAAGCGAGCCTGATGAAAGAAGCATGGAAGGTACCGACAACGATGGTAAAAAGGATACCGGTACCGACTCCGGTACTGTATCCAATACCGGTGGAAGAAGGCCAGCCGGTGACGGCTCTAACGGTATCGAAAGAACCGTCGATGCCAAACATGGACCATCGGAACCTTGCCTTCGGTACCGTTTGGAGTCGGTACCAAGGCGAGTCGGTACCCAGTCCTCCAGACTGGAGATCGATTTCAGACTCGGCATCGAAGGAAGCGAGTCTATCGATGCACGTCTGGAGGGTACCGATGTCGGTACTAGTACCGGTACCGGGATCGATACGGATACTGGAAGGTCGGTCTGCAGCGTATCCAACAGCCCCGTAGGTACCGAGGATGCCAGACTACGATCCTTGGTGAGGAATGTTTCATTCAACACCATTGCCAATGCCGGGGTATCGGTACTGCTCGAAGCGAATGCCACCACCGAGCATGGCTCAGGTATGTTCTGTGAGGGGTGAACCTCAGGAACAACCTGAAACCCCACACAGGCTTTGGAGGCCGCAGACTCCCACCGGGGTTTTAAAGCCAGTGTGTTCTCGAGGGCAAGGCCAAAAGCATCTCTATGCTGTGCATGAGATCTACCACTCGAGGACTGGCTAGTCTTAAAAGACTGTTTTTGTGTTACCTGATCCCATGTAGAAGAGGTGGTCGGTGCCCCGAAGTTGGATGGGGACCGCGTATCGAGGGGAACTCGATGCTGAAGACTTCTTCCCACAATACTATTGCAGGAGGGACACTCCAGAGGAAAATGGTCAGGACCCAAGCAGGATAGACACCAGTTATGAGTGTCTAAAATAAGTTTTTTACCGCCACAGTTTGAACATTTCTTAGGAATAGTGGCTGGCGTTTCCATGAGGAAAAAAAGGGGTAGGCCTAGAAGGCCGGGAAAACCCCGTCAGGCACTAAGAGGGAAAAAGTTATTCCCTAACAGGAATAAATGAAGAAAAAAAGAAAAGAAACACCGGCGGTACCGGTGGCGTCGGGGAAGGCAGCCGCGACCACAAGAAAACTAAAAAATAAAAGAAGAATTTTCTGCGGTGAGAGAAGGACGTCCTGTCGGCTCCGCGGAAAAACAAAAACTGAGGAGAGGCAGTTGGGAAAGGCGGGAAGGCAGCACGCAGGCGTTTTGGGATGCTTCAAAAAGCGTTCTGATTGGACGCTGGGAAGCGTTCCCGCGCAGACTCCGTCGGTACCGACGTACCCATATGTGAAGACTCATTCCTGCTTGTTCCTGGAGATATGCTTTAATACAACTCACATCCTAAAGTTGCCATGAGCGATTATGTGGGCAGATTCACATTTTGTAGGGGAATCCATCTTTTCTAAGGAGATCAAGAAATGAGATTTATCAATGAACACTAAAACCCTCCATCCATTTTATCTTTCCTAGGACAATGAAATATCCCATTGGAAAATGTGTGCAATCAGCAGGAAAAATAAATATAAAGATTTACCTGCAGTGCATGGCGGTTCTGGCGCTGTGGGGAGGCTGCTGGGTGCAAATGGAGAGTTTCTTGCTCTTCCCTTTGCCCATGGGGAAAGAAGGAGAAAGTTGTGAGATATTATATATATATATTCTTTTTTTTAAATGGAAGGAGAAGCTGGGGTGACCATGGGTGCAGGTCCGAGTGGGCCACGCACTTGTGATATGCTGCGAGACCCGGTCTGAGGTCAGGAGGAGGAAGGAAGGGCGGACAGAGTGATCAGGTGCAGCCATCTGGTCAGTAGCTGCCCCAGTTAGAGAAGGTGGTGTGCCACCTGTCCCCGATCACATGTGGGAGAGCCTGGGGGCATCAGGGGGAGCAGTGGGTTGCCGTGGCTGTTCCCGATGTTGAGCGGGTGGGGCCAGGATCTCTCTCCTGTCATCGTGGAGGGTTACAGCTGCTGCTGCTGCCTCCAATGACAGGGGAGAGAGAAAGTGGGACCGGAGGCATACTGGGCCATGGGAAGGCATGAAATGGAATGGGGGCTTACCGGAGTCAGGAGGGGGGCCATAAAGGCCAGATTGGAAGCAGGCAGGGCCCTGGAGCTCCCTATGGTGGTCAAAGAGGCCAAATTTATTTAACAAAGACAGGGGGGCCTTGAAAAAAGGGTTGAAAGGCCCAAAAGTGTAACAGGGGCCACCGGATGGCCCAAAAGTTAATTTAAGAGGCCACAGGCCTTTGAAGTGGGACCGGGACGTCCCAATTACATAAATTAAGTTAGGATGCCTTAAAGTTGAGACAAATGAGCCCGAAAAAAATGCAGGTCATGTGGAGAGCCATAGAATAAAATAAAATTAAAGTGCTCCCCATGTGGGGAAGGGGCAGAAGTAGCCCCGAATGTGGCTTTCGGGCTAAAATGCCCTTCTTTAAAGGAATCAGGCTTGAAGGAAGCCTGAGACTACAGATTGATCTAGGCCTGCGTAAGGCTTTATGTTAATGAGGCTGGGCTGCCCTTAAAGAGGCTGTAACCTTATTTAAATATGAAAAAAAACTGCCGTTCATAAAAAGTTGTAAAATTGAAAGTTTAATGCCTAGGTTTGAAATAGGAGGGTTTAGGGAGATTGGGAAGTATTTATTTTGTTTAAAAATGCTTATTATGCAAAATGGAGACATTTGAAACTCCGGGGGAGGGGCCTACTCAATTTAAAAAGTGTAAATTTTACAAAGTTAAAAGTTTTAAGGTCATGAATGTAGATCCCTGACGACTGGGGACTATGAGGAAGTGTTTTAAAATGGTTTATGTTGCTCCAAAAAGATCTGATTTTAATGTGTTTATGTGTTGCAAGTAAATGTGGTATAAACTGGCAGAAAGTTGGGTATTATGCTAACCAAATGTTTTAAAGCTGATCTCTAATAAAAACTGGCTATAAAAGTGTATGTTATATATAAAATTGGTGTTTAAAATTTGCTGGATACCAGGATATAGAAGGAGGAGTAGAGGGATTTCAAAGAAGATACATACTTGCAAAGATGCACAGCTGATCGACTGGCTGGCCTGTCCTTTGTGTGGGAATGTTATTTGCACAAGGCCCCGTGCCAACATGCCGCACATGGTGTTCAGCTCCTGAGTCCCGATCATTTGTAGGGCCAGCTTCAGAGGGAGCCAGGGAGGCCCGAGGCCCCTCTCACCTCTGAACAACCACCAGACTGAAGAGCAGAGTTTTCTTTTACTGAGTCTGGCAACTGTGTTCTTGTGGAGACCACTGGCGCACCAGAGGTTAAAGGGCATTTCCTGTTTCCTGGCACTCAGCAGGCTCCAGAAGAACACAGCCGCCGGACTCTGTGAAGGAAACCCCAACTCTTCAGTCCAGCAGCTGTACAGCATTGAGCTGGGGCCTCAAGCCTCCCTGGCTCCCTCTGAAGCCAGTAAGCTAGGCATGGGACTCTTCCGGGGGGGGGGGGGGGGCTAGGACTGGAATAGGCTGATTAAAGGAGCTTGGACTGGAAATGGGCTGATTGGGGGGTTAGGATAGGACTGGAAATGGTTGATAGGGGCTAGAATTGGAAATGGGCTGATGGGGGTGGGAGAATGGGACTAGAAGGAAGCAGATGCTGGGGGGGGCTGGAACTAGAAGGGAGCTGATATTGGGAGAGGACTAGAAGGAGATGTGGATGGGGCTGGGGGAGTGAGGATGGAGAGGGGAAAATATTTTGTGTGGGAGGAAAGAAAAATCTACAATTGGCCAGGTATTGGGAGAGTAAGTGGGGATTGAGGATGGAGGGGTGAAATTTGAGTAGATGAAAAAGGAATAATGAAAGAAATAGAGGAAAGAGCAAAAAGGGGAAAGATCAGTATGTTGGAGCAGATATAGAGAGAGAATGGAAAAAACTAGAAGAGAGAAGAAAGGACAAATGGACAGCAGACAATGGAGAGTTAGCAGAAGACACGAAGAATCAGAAGAAAGTGACTGGGGCAATTGCAACGGAAAAATAAACTACCCAACAAAAAGGTAGAAAAATACTGTTATTTTGAATTTGTTAACTGGAATATGTCAGCTCTGGGAAATGTGCATTGCCAACATCTTTTATTTATTTATTTTTATTTATTTAGCAAGCATTTGTATCCCGCTCCTTCCAGCGATCAGAAGCGGGTAAGATTACATCGAGAAACTGCCGAATCAAGACAGATACAATTTTTGTTTACATACAGATTGGTAGGGTAAGCACATCACACAGAGTTAACATCTTCTTAGTTATGGGGGAGGTCATTTACATATATACATTTATACATTACAGGTTCTCTGGGTTGCTGGGGAAGGGGGGTTGCCCCACATGTGAATTTAGTTCAGGTTGAAATGATTTTGAAATATGTGCGTTTTGAGTTTTTTTCTAAAGTCTAGAAGGTCATTGTTGGCTCGTAGTTCTGGTGGGAGTTGGTTCCATAGTGTCGGTGCTACATATGCAAAAGCCCTGTTGCTGGTGTTGACTTTGGTAGATCTTATATCGGTTGGAGTGTGGAGGGTGTTGGAGTTGATGGTTCTCCTGTTTCTGTTAGTAGGTTGTAATCTGACTAGTGTGTTGAGGAAGGATGGTGCTATGTTGTGGATGAGTTTGAATGTAGTTGTCAATATTTTGTATTTAGTACGAGCTGTTATGGGTAGCCAGTGCAATTGAATCAGTACTGGTGTGATGTGGTCATTAAGATTTTTCTTCATAATGACCCTGGCAGCTATATTTTGTGCCATTTGTAGAATGTTCAGAGTTTTCTTAGGTAGACCTTGAAGAATGGCGTTGCAGTAGTCAAAATGTGGCATGATGAGTGCTTGAGCCACGGTTCTGAAATCTTGGGGGATCAATGATGCTCCGAATGGGTTGAAGAACTCTCAGTTTGTGGAAAACTGCTCTGTTGGTCTTTCGGAGGTGTTTCTCCATTGTTAGGTCACAGTCAAATGTGACTCCTAGATACTTTATTTCTTTCTTTGTTTGGTAAGTGTTATTGCATAGCGTTATTGTTGAAGGTGGGTCAAAGTTCGGTTCTCTGGAGATATACATTACTTCAGTTTTCTTGTGGTTAATTGACATACTGCTTTGTTGTAGCCAGTCTTGCATCTCTCCAATGCATGTCTCGAGTGGGCTGTAGTCCGGGTTTTTAGTGTCAAGTTGTGAGTATAGCATAATGTCATCGGCATAAATGTGGTAATTAATTTTGTGCCGTGTAAAAATTTGCATAGTGGTTGCATATATAAGTTGAATAGTAGTGCTGAGAGTGCAGAGCCTTGGGGAATACCTTGCGTTTGGGAGAATGCTTCTGCTTTTTCGCTGTTGAATTGAACCTGTTGCGTTCACCTTAACCGGGATGGAACCAGGCTGCTGGCATTAACCTTTAAAAAGGAGATAGAGCAGCTTTTAAACTAGATAATAGGGGAAAGCCGACAGTCGCCCAAGAGCGCATGGTTCGGAAGAATGTATCCTTGAAGGATACTACAAAAAGCAGAGAGGTTCCAAAAAAGAGTAAAGTAGCCCAAATGCCCTCGAGTATGGAGCAGACAGAGCTTAAAGATCCCAAATTACCCATGTCTACCAATAGCCAAATTAATATGATTAAAATACAGTCTCTAAAATGCTTGTATGCAAATGCTAGAAGTCTACAAAACAAGATGGGAGAGTTAGAATATGTAGCACTAAACGAGAGGTTAGATATGATTGGAATATCAGAGACATGGTGGAAGGAGGACAACCAGTGGGACACTGTGATACCTGGGTACAAACTATATCGTAATGATAGAGCTGATCAAATTGGTGGAGGGGTTGCGCTCTATGTTAGAGAGGGCATTGAGTCAGAAAGGATTAAAGTTTTGCAAGAAACAAAATTTGCTGTAGAATCTCTATGGATTGAAATTCCATGTAAAAAGGGGAAGGCGATGGCAGTGGGGGTGTACTATCGTCCGCCTGGCCAGAATGAACAAACGGATGATGAAATGCTCAAAGAAATCAAGGAAGCTAGCAAAAGTTACAGTGCAGTAATAATAATGGGTGATTTCAATTACCCCGGCATCGACTGGGTCAGTGTCACAACAGGACATGCTAGGGAGATAAAGTTCCTAGATGAAATAAATGACTGCTTCTTGGAGCAGCTGGTTCATGAACCGACCAGAGGGGAAGCAATATTAGACCTAGTCCTTAGTGGAACACCAGATGTAGTGCAAGAGATAAGGGTGTTGGGGCCACTTGGCAATAGTGATCATAGCATGATCACCTTTGATTTAATTAGTGGAGGAGGGATAGTAAGGAAATCCACAGTACTACCCTTTAACTTTCGAAAGGGAGACTATGATAAAATGAGGAAAACAGTTAAGAAAAAACTAAAAGGAGCAGTTGCAAAGGTTAAAGACGTACATCAAGCTTGGGTGTTGTTGAAAAATACTATCTTGGAAGCCCAGACCAGCTGTATTCCACGCTTTAAGAAAAGTGGAAGGAAGTCCAAAAAACTGCCAGCATGGTTTAAAGGTGAGGTCAGAGAGGCTGTTGTTGCCAAAAAAGCATCTTTCAGGAAATGGAAAAAAGAGCCAAACGATGAAACCTGGAAACAGCACAAGCACTGGCAAGTCAAATGCAAGGCATTGATAAGGCAGGCAAAGAGAGAATTTGAGAAGAAGCTTGCTGCGGAAGCAAAAACGCGAAATAAAGACCTTTTCAAGTACATTTGTAGCAAAAAACCTGCGAGAGAGTCAGTTGGTCCATTAGATGATAAAGGGGTTAAAGGAGCACTAAGAGGCGACAAGGCGATAGCGGAAAGACTGAATGAATTCTTTGCTTCGGTCTTTACTGAGGAAGATGTAGGGATGTTACCCATGACTGAAGTGGTATTTAAAGGTGTGGAAGAATTGAAGGAAATATCGATATATCGGGAAGATGTCTTACAACTATTAGATAAACTGAAGAGTAGCAAATCACCTGGGCCGGATGGTATACATCCAAGGGTGTTGAAAGAACTGAAATTTGAGATTGCAGACCTGCTATCAGTAATCTGTGAACTATCATTAAAATCATCTCTAATACCTGAGGATTGGAGGATCGCCAATGTAACACCAATTTTTAAAAAGGGTTCGAGGGGTGATCTGGGAAACTACAGACCGGTGAGCCTGACATCAGTACCGGGAAAAATGGTAGAAACCATCATAAAGAATAAAATTACTCAGCATGTAGATAGTCACGACCTAATGGGAGACAGCCAACATGGCTTTAGACAAGGAAGATCTTGTCTTACTAATCTGTTATGTTTTTTTGAAGGAGTGAATAAACAGGTGGACAAAGGTGATTCGGTTGATATTGTGTATCTGGACTTTCAGAAAGCCTTTGACAAGGTCCCTCATGAGAGACTTTTGGCAAAACTAAAGAGTCATGGGATAGGAGGCAGTGTACTATTGTGGATCAGGAACTGGTTAAAAGATAGAAAGCAGAGGGTAGGGCTAAATGGCCAATTTTCCCAATGGAGAAAGGTGAATAGTGGTGTACCCCAGGGATCTGTGCTGGGTCCGCTGCTTTTTGACATATTCATAAATGACCTGGAAAATGGAATAACGAGTGAGGTTATCAAATTTGCAGATGACACAAAACTATTTAAAGTTGTTAAAACCCAGGAGGATTGTGGAAAATTGCAAGAGGATCTTGATAAATTGGAAGACTGGGCATCAAAATGGCAGATGAAATTTAATGTGGAGAAGTGCAAGGTTATGCACCTAGGGAAGAACAACCCAAACTATGGTTACACGATGCAAGGTTCCACATTAGGAACCACCACCCAGGAAAAAGATTTAGGCGTCATTGTGGATACCATGTTAAAACCCTCGGTCCAGTGTGCAGCGGCGGCCAAGAGAGCAAATAGAATGCTAGGTATGATAAGGAAAGGAATGGAAAATAAAACAAAAGATATTATAATGCCTCTATATCGTTCCATGGTGAAACCGCACCTTGAATACTGTGTGCAATTCTGGTTGCCGTATCTTAAAAAGGATATAGCGATTTTAGAAAAGGTTCAGAGAAGAGCCACCAAAATGGTAAAGGGGATGGAAGGCTACTCCTATGAAGAAAGGCTAAAAAGGTTGGGGCTCTTTAACCTGGAAAAGAGACGGCTGAGGGGAGATATGATAGACGTCTATAAATTAATGAATGGAGTGGAACGGGTAAACGTAGATCGGTTTACCTTATCAGAATATAGAAAGACTAGGGGACATGCAATGAAGCTACAGGGTAAACTATTTAAGACTAATAAAAGAAAATATTTTTTCACTCAACGTGTAATCAAACTCTGGAATTTGTTACCGGAGGATGTAGTAAAGGCTGTTAGTGTAGCTGGGTTTAAAAAAGGTTTGGATAAGTTCCTGGAGGAAAGGTCCATAAACCATTATTAAGAAGGGACCCAGGATATCAATGCTTGAACCAATACAAGCATTGTGGAACCTGTGTCCCTTGGGGAAACTGCTAGGTACGTATGACCTAGATTAGCCACTGTTGGAAACAGTATACTGG
Source organism: Ichthyophis bannanicus (assembly GCA_033557465.1). Taxonomy (NCBI): domain Eukaryota; kingdom Metazoa; phylum Chordata; class Amphibia; order Gymnophiona; family Ichthyophiidae; genus Ichthyophis; species Ichthyophis bannanicus. The sequence continues at coordinate 233,310,714 of CM066043.1, read as the reverse complement.
GCTTGATGGACCTTGGTCTGACCCAGTATGGCATATCTTATGTTCTTATGTTCGGTTTGAGATATAAGATGAGAACCACTTTAGTGGGATTCCTGATATTCCTATTGACTTGATCCTGTTTATGAGGGTTCCATGATTAACTGTATCAAAGGCAGCTGAGATGTCAATGAATACGAGTATATACATTTTCTTTTTGTTTTCAAGGCCCTTTAAGAGGTTGTTAAGTAGAACTAGTAAAAGGGTTTCGACTCCATGATGTTGTCTAAAGCCATATTGCTGGTCATCTAGAGGAGCACTGTCGTTCAGGTGGTCTTGGAGTTGTAGAAGGACCGCCTTCTCAATGATCTTTGCTAGAAATGATATACTTGATATGGGGCGGTAGGATGCTGGGTCTTCTCTGCTGAGTGTGTTGTTTTTTAGAATTGGTCTTATGACTGATTTCTTTAGTTCAGAGGGCATGATTCCTTGTTGGAGTGATAGGTTAACTATGTGTGAGATGTATGGTGCTATGTCCTGTTTCACTGCCTTGATCCAGGTTGCAGGGCAGGGATCTAGTGGGGAGGTGGTGCTATTTATGCTTGAGACAATGGTTGCAATTTGCTGGGCTCCGATTTTGTGGAAATGTTTCCATGATTGGTCTTGATTTATGTTGGTCTCACAGTTGCTTGGTGGTGTTGGTGGGGTTGAGTCTAGGGAGGGCGTGGGACTGGGGGCCGTCAGTTTGGTCGCGTAATGGTTTGCCAATGTTTGTGCCTTGATGGAGTTGTTGAGGTTATCACTCTGGTCCATTTTGGTTAATGATTTGACGAGTTTGAATAACTCCCGTGGTCTATTGATCGCCTTGCTTAGAAGGTTGGTGTGATGTACTTTCTTAACGTTGTTAACGTCGTCTTTGTACTTTGCAAGAAGGGCCATGTATTTGGTTTTGAGTTCGATGGATTTGGTTTGTCTCCATTTTCTCTCTATTTTACGGAGTTCCCTCTTTGATCTTGTTAGAGTTTCTGTGTACCAGGGTTCTGAGTTGGGCTTACGTGCATTTGCTGAGAATTTCAATGTTGGGTTAGATGCACTTTGAATGATTGCATTCCATTTGCATTTTGTTTAGTACAAGAGAAAATTAATTTATAGTTTTATTTTTCCAGTATTGTTGTACATTCCAAGTTTGGCTTTTGGGGTTCCCAGTTTAATTATTGTCTTCCTTTTTTCTAAATTGTAACCCCTTGTTCTATGTTTGCTGACGGTCTACGTTTTGCATGTATAACAGAGTTGCAGTATTCTGTTCATGTAGTTTCTATGTGACAGTCCCACTTGTTCTCTTTTCCCAGTAGGAGATGTATTGGTATTATCCTCACTGCCCATGCAAATGGTAGTCAGGTGGAGGCCTATTCCAATCAGGCTATTCATCCCCTGTACATCCGAGCAGAATCGACCATCCAAAGTTAGACCCTAAGCGTGCAGACTGGGACTCGATTCTTCTGGCTGTATGTACCAGCGACTACCCGTGTAGCATAGTCAGGCTCCTGAATGGAGCTGCAGAGCTGTGGTGTCCTGTCGCCACGGCACCACGGCTCCATTCAGGAGCCGTGAATGCCAACTACAGCAGATAAACTCCTTTCCCCGCAGCCAGACCCCCAATCCGGCCTCCCAAATGGCCAGGGTCCAGCTATGGAGAACTTCCTCCACATCTGCCTCACCTGTTCACACTAGCCACTGAAGAAACGCTGCATCCAGGGGGACTTAAAGTCCCCGTTCTAGTTCCGAGGCCCTGGACATACAGGGCTGACCTCTGAATTGGCCTTGTACATCCAGGGTCGCAGCCCGCCCATGCGCCGCCCTCGCTCTGCCTCCAGAACACACCCTCCCTCAGCCATATAGGCTTCGCGGAATGGAATGACTCCCACACTCATTAAGAGGCATGTTTAAAAGTTAATGTGCATTCACAAAAGTTAATGTGTGCTAAGTGCAGAACACTCATTTATTTTTATTGGCACAGTGGCAATTAACGCACATTAATATTTAGTAAACATGACCCTAAGCAGGGGTGGATCTACCGTGAAACTAATGAAGCTTAGGTTTCAGGGCCCCTAATCCCAGAGGGGTCCCAGAAGCAACTTTAGTCCACATTGCTTAAAACGTTTGGGTCTACTGTATGAGAAGGGATTTTTAAAAATAATATTAATAATATAGTGTAATTCAATACAAAAGAATACTTAAAATAAAATTTAAAAGGTTTTTAAAGTATCATGCTGGCGAGTTATAAACGAAAAAACGTTCTGAGATATAGTGATTAAATTTTTAAAAAATTTGTGGTGAACTGTCAAGGAACAACCCCATTGAAGAAGATAACAGTGGTTACCCAGACCTCGTTGCTGGTTGCCAAGGAGCCCCCATAACAGTTCAAGCTTCAGGGCCCCAAAAATATAGGTCCGCTACTGCCCCTAAATCATTGGCAGGACAAAAGAGAGGCTTGTGAAGGGCTCCTTTGAAAGTCGCCTAAAAGTTTAGTTAGCAACACATACATTTTAAAATAAAATAAATTTATGCAAATGAAGTCCAGCAGATATGCAAATAAGGCCCCGCAATGAGTCCCCGCACCACTCTAGGGCTGTCCCTGTATGCTAGAGATATCTTTAAAAAAAAGACAGCACAGGAAATTTCCTTTGAGGTTGGAAAGGATGGATAAATAGTAGGTGGGAGAAAGAAAGGGAAATTAAGGTTTATTTTTTTTTAATAGAATGGAAATATTTAATGACATCAGCGAGTGGAAGAGCACTAGGAAAGGGAAAATGGCATGTCAGTGACTGCGTGGGATTGTGGCAGTTGGTGAGTGGATGTGTATATGAGTGCCTGAGGTCCTGGGCCTGAAGAACTGTTGTTTTTTGTGGATGTTCGAGGACTATTTGAGAGTTGGAGTGAGGATATTTTATTTGTTTATTTTTATTTATTTAATGTCTCTTCTATACCGCACTATTCCCATCAGTGCGGTTTACATTTAACAGAACCTTATACAATGCAGTTGGACTACATTTTATTTCCAATAAAACAGGAGCTAGAACTTGGACCTAACTGGGGTAACCTTTTACAAAATTATTTACACTAATAAATATTGTACATACTGATATTTACATGGAGTTGCACCTAAGAGGCTAGCTGCTCTATAGCGTGCTGGGTGTGGTGTTAGAGAGGTCTTGGTGATTGGGGTGGCTGTTTGTGAACTGTCCCTTGAGTAGTACCTTCTTGGTGATTGGGGTGGCTGTTTGTGAGCTGTCCCTTGAGTAGTACCTTCTTGGTGATTGGGGTGGCTATTTGCGAGCTGTCGACTGCGTCGTGTCTTATGAATAGGTGGTGGTTCAGTGCCTTCCTGAATTGTGCCAGATCAGTGATTGCTCTAATGGCTGTAGGAAGGGCATTCCAGCATCTGGGTGCATAGAACATGAACGCCTTATTGGATGTTGCCCGGGTGCATTTCGTTATTTCCTTTGGAATTAGCAGAGTATTGAGAGCTGCGGTTCTTCTGGATCTGTTCTGGGGGGTGGGGTGGATTAGCTCGGTAATGGAGGTGGAGGGTTGGTTGTTTATGGCCTTGAAGGTCATTACTAGGATCTTGAAAGATAGTCTGCCGTGGATTGGTAACCAGTGATTTAGGATTGGTGTAATGTGGTCCATTCTTGAGGCTCCATATAGAATTCTGGCGGCTGCATTCATTGTAAGCTGGAGTGGATTCAGTGATGCTTGCGGGAGCCCATGTAGGATTGCATTGGCATAGTCAAAATGTGGGATTATGAGGGCTTGATAGACTGTTCGGAAGTCATCTGGGTCCAGTAGAGGTCATAGATGCCGTAGTGTCCGTACTTTATGATATATTGCCTTGACTGTGTATCCTATGTGGGTTTTCATGTCCAGCCGTTGGTCCAAGGTGACCCCTAGGTAGCGAATTGTGGGTTTGGCTATCAGCTCGGTGTCCCTCACCTTTAAGCCAGCTGGAGGGATGAAACCTTGGTTCCTCGTGATGAAGAGGACATCTCTCTATGAAAGGCGTGACTGAGGTTGAGGGGTTTAATTTAGTTTTTCAGCTTTTTTTTTTTGTGAAAGTGGGGTGTGATTGGTAGTGAGCAATACAGGAAGAAGATAAAGGGTTGAGAGAGAGAGGTGGATTAAAGAGGAGGAATAGAGGTTAGAGGGAACCACCAAGGGTGGGGGGAACCCCCCTAATTTCCAGGGAAACAAAAGTTAGGGCTGATGATCAAGGCCCTCTGTCTAAATGTAAAAAGAGGTGCCTACAGTTATTAGAGAGAAAGTTAGATTAGTAGGAAAGTAAGGTTTAACAGTGAGAGATTGGGGGTGTACGAAAATTTAAACTTGGTAGCAGGTGGGGGTTGAAAGATGAGAATTTGCCTAAAGAGATAGGGACAGGGAATAGTGAATGAGAGGGAGAGAATGCAGAGGAGTGCCAGGCTTGGAGATAAGTGTACATTAATCTCCCTAGCACAGCATAAGACCACCACTGGCAAGCTGGCCATAGTTTGGTGGGGGGTTTTTGTGTGTAGGAAAGGCAGATTTTTAGGGTAGAATTTAGGGGGAAACATTAGGCAAGAACACCTGAAATAACTTCTGAGATGTCACTCATGAAACTAGAATAGTTCCAAAGACTGTCATTGTTGGGACCTGAGAAACCAAACCAGAGACCAAAGGGAAGAAGAGAATGAGAACAGGCCCCAACATGAAGATGACATCACTGGGATAAATACTCTATATGAACTGGCAATTATTTGAGCTTAAATAAGCTGACACTACACAAGGGTTGATTTGAGAAACCATTTTATTTATATTTGTACCCACTTTACATGTTCTTGTTGGAATATATACATACATTAATATTTATACTATATACTTACAATGAAATACTTACCTATTTTTTGGGAGTAAATAAAAATTTGTAACAACTAAGAAAATTGATTCCTTTGAATTAAGGTGCTGGCAGCGAATACTGTGTATACCATGGACTGCCCGAAGAACAAACCAGTCGGTACTAGAGGAGATCAAACCTAAGCTTTCTTTAGAAGCTCAGATGACAAGACTTAGACTTTCATACTTTGGACACATCATGCGAAGAGAGAGATCATTAGAGAAAGACATCATGCTTAGCAAGATAGAAGGTCAACGCAAAAGAGGAAGGCCAGCAATGAGATGGATCGATACAATAACAGCAGCTATGGGTACCAGTCTGTCAACAATGAGCCGCCTGACTGAAGACTGAACACAATTTAGGAAAGCTATCCAGAGGGTCGCCATGAGTCGACTCCGACTCGACGGCACTTAACAACAACAACAACAACTAAGTGCTCCAAGTGCATGAACTGAATCCTTTAATAATTAGTTTTGTTTTCCAACTGTGTTTAGGGTATTCCAGTGGGAAGTAGGTATTTCCTTAACACCTGGGCTCTAGGAGAGTTAATGGTTGTGCTTATGCATCCTTTGGTACATCTGTGACATCTACCATAAGGGGAAACTAACCATTCTAACATTCCATGAGTATCCCGAGTGCTTATATTTGTATTTTTATTTATTTATTGAGTTATTTAATATACCACCTTAGAGAGAGTATAGAGGCGATCAAACCTAAGCTTTCCTTAGAAGCTCAGATGACAAGACTTCAACTTTCATACTTTGGATACATCATACAAAGACATAATGAGACCCTGCAATGAGTCTCTGCACATGGCCCCGCACCACCCTTGGGCCACCCCTGTATGCTTGGGAAGGTCGAAGGTCACCATAAAAGAGGAAGGCCGACAATGATGTGGATTGATACAATAACAGTAGCTATGGATACCACTCTATCAACAATGAGTCACTTGGTTGAAGACCGAACAAAGTTTAGGTCAACTATCCAGAGGGTCACCAGGAGTCAACACCGACTCAGCGGCACTTAACAACAGAGAGAGTATGCATCAAGGTGGTTTACAAGGTCCAGTAAGTTAAAAACATGAACGGAAAACAATGTTTCAACAGCACATGCTAAATTGTAATCAGCATCCTTAATTAAGCCACTATCAAGTCGCACCTTATTATTTAATGATCTAGCATTAAAATAAACATATTTTAATTCAACCACCCATAATTGCCATTGCTGGAAAGTCTTAGTATTGATACCAATTGTCGGCATAAAGCGACCCACAAACTTCTTGACTGCTCTCTAATCTACATGTACAGAGGTCCCATTTCTCTGACCAAAACAGTGAAGTGACAAGGGCTCAAATAATCTCCATCTGACGAAGAGCATAAGAATTCACTCACAGAAAGTAGATTTTTCCCTGCTCCTTGATGGACAAAGCAATGCCCCCAATGTACTGGAATGATAATCAAAGACGACTGAATAGCCATCCTCGAAGGTGACAAAATATCTTTCAAGCAAACCTTTACACCACTCTAAGGTCACACAGTGGAACATTTCCACTTTTGTTCATTAGCCATTCATCGAGAAATAACATTAGGCATATATAAAGTAATTTTATAAGAGCACATCTAAGGGAAAATTCCAAAAAGGTACCTATTTTAAGCCTACTGTATAAGGGCAATACACGTGGGGAAACTTAGTGGAACACAGGATCTGGTGCAAGAGATAAAGGGCTTTGGGGCCACTTGGCAATAGTGATCATAACATGATCACATTTAATTTAAGAAATGGAAGAAAGACAGCAAGAAAATCCACAGTACCTCCATTTCACTTTCAGAAGAGAGACTATGATAAAATGAGGAAAACAGTTAAGAAAAAACTAAAAGGAGCAGCAGCAAAGGTTAAATATTTACATCAAGCATGGGCATTGTTTAAAAGAACGATCTTGAAAACCCAGACCAGATGTATTCCATGCTTTAAGAGAAGTGAAAGGAAGGCCAAAAAACTGCCAGCATGGTTTAAAGGTGAGATCAGAGAGGCTGTTGCTGCCAAAAAAGCATCTTTCAGGAAATGGAAAAAGGAGCCAAATGACAAACACGGGAAACATAAGCATTGGCAAGTTAGATGCAAGGCATTGATAAGGCAGGCAAAGAGAGAATTTGAAAAGAAGCTTGCTGTGGAAGCAAAAACGCATAATAAAAACTTTTTCAAGTAGATTTGTAGCAAAAAAAACCTTTGAGAGAGTCAGATGGACCATTGGATGATAGAGGGGTAATAGGGACACTAAGGAAGGACAAGGCCATAGCGGAGAGATAATGAATTCTTTGCTTTAGTCTTTACTGAAAAAGATGTAGGGAAGTTACCCATGCCTAAAATGGTATATAAATGTGATGTAGCAGAAGAACTGAAAGAAATATCGATAAACTCAGAGGATGTATTACAACTGTTTGATAAACTAAAGAGTAACAAATAACCTGGACCGGATAGTGTACATCCAAGGGTGTTGAAAGAACTGAAATATGAGATTGCAGACCTATACTCTGTGAACTATCCTTAAAATCATCTATAGTATTGGAGGATTGGAGAGTGGCCAATTTAACTCCAATATTTAAAAAGGATTCCGGGTAATTACAGACCCATGAGCCTGACATATGTATCGAGCAAAATGGTAGAAGCCATTATAAAGAATAAAGTTGCTGAACATTTAGACAATCATGATTTAATGGGAGAAAGCCAACATTGTCTTACTAATCTGTTCTATTTTTTTGAAGGTTTGAACAAACAGGTAGACAAAGGTGAGCAGGCTGAAATAATGTATCTGGATTTTCAGAAAGCTTTTGAGAAGGTCCCTCATGAGAGACTCTTGGCAAAATTAAAAAGTCATGGGATTGGAGGCAGTGTAATATTGTAGATTAGGTACTGATTAAAAGATAGAAAGCAGAGGGTAGGGCTAAATGGCCAATTTTCTCAATGGAGAAAGGTGAATAGTGGAGTACCCCAGGGATCTGTGCTGGGACCGCTGCTTTTTAACATATTCATAAATTACCTGGAAAGAGGAATAATGTGCGAGGTGATCTAATTTGCAGATGACACAAAATTATTCAAAGTTGTTAAAACCTAAAAGGATTGTGAAAAATTGCCAGAGACCTTGAAAAATTGGAAGACGAAATTTAATGTAGACAAGTGCAAAGTTATGCACCTAGGAAAGAACAACCCAAACTATGGTTGCACGATGCAAGATACCACCTTCGTGGATAATACATTGAAAGTGTGCAGCGGTGGCCAAGAAAGCAAATAGAATGCTAGAAATTGTAAGGAAAGGAATGGAGAATAAAACAAAGGATATTATAATGCCTCTGTATCATTCTAGGTGCAACCGCGCCTTGAATATTGTGTGCAATTCTGGTCATCATATCTTAAAAAGGATATAGCGGAATTAGAAAAGGTACAAAGAAGAGCGACAAAAATGGTAAAGGAAAGGAAGGATACCCCTCTGAGGAGAGGCTTAAAGGCTTGGGGCTCTTCTACATGGAAAAGAAATGACTGAGAGAGGCAAGATGGCAGCAGAAGCTGGTGTCAGTGGAGCAGCTCTGCTTTGATCAAGTTCATTGTCTAGCAGGCGATCTTCTGTGCTCATTCTTGCAATGGTGTGGAGGAAGAGGAAACAAGCTGACCTACCCTTGGGTTCGGCGTTGTCTTCTGATACCGGCCAGAGCACCCTTGATTCATGCGGTTTTGTTCCTCCTGATTCTGGAGCAGCATCTTCGGTGGCAATACCGGAGGAGATTTTGGCGTTGATGAGCACATCGTGGTGGTTCTTTCTCCAGAGCAGTGTGCCCCTCCCCCACCCCATCCCATTTCAACCCGGATGTTGTTTTTCCCCCGGTCTTCCAAAGTGTATCCTGGTGCGAGGAAGTGAAGAGGGCTCCTTGCTGGCGTTTCCAACTGTGCCCTCCGGATCCCAGCAGCAGTCGGTTGTGGCTCCTGGTATTGATGAGATTGCCCCCGCAGCTGGGCAACAGCCTGTGGGTATGGGAGGAGGTCATTTTCCAGCTATTCGGGGGTTGAAAAAAACCTGCTGTAATTACTTTGGATGCACTGTGGGAAGCCATAGCTACTTTAACCTCTTCCCTATCTACAGTTGTGGGTACTGTGAACACTGAATTATTGAACATTCCTAAGCCCCCTGTTTTGTCCCCCCTGGAAATGGTGAGGAAATACTACTGTGAGGTGCTTAAGATCTCGCAGGAGCATTTGCCTCCCCTGACCAGAGTTCAGTATTTGTCCTTGGGTGTTGGGGCTCTAGGTAAGGGATCAGGCCAGTCTAATGTGTCCTTTGAGGCTGAGGAGCTAACCGGGTTGCTGGAAAGTTTCCTGGAAGTAATTACTGAAAGAACTACCATGCCTGTAACTTTGGTGTTGGAATCTGATAAGGCTTTAATTCTTTGTTTGTATTTTAGGAATTTAGGCTCTCAGGTTCGTATTTTTCCTGACTTGTCTAGGGTTACTCAGGCTAGGAGGAAGGATTTTCTGTCCTATAGGACTACGACCTTGTCCTTGGGGGCCACTTTTTTATTAAAATTTCCTTCTCGATGTTATGTTATCAAGGTAATAATTTTCTTTTCTTTGAGCCCAAGCAGCTCTTGGAATTCCTTATCACTAGGGAGGATATTGAAGTTTCTGTGATTTCCCGTACAGCTGACGTTTAAGTCTCTGCCTGCTTATTGTATAGAATTATTTTTTTCTTTCTTTAGTTTTTTCTTGGAGCCTCTTTCTCAGCGATAGTGGTCTAAGCAGTTGATGTATATTTTTCCTTTTTGAGATGTTCCCGATATTGAATCAAGTTGTATATTGCTTTGTACATTCATGGATTGTCTGAAAGTTTATTTGAAATGCAAATAAATAAATAATTTTTTTTTAAAAAGAGAAGAGAGATGGCTGAGGGGAGTTATGATAGAGGTTGGTTTGGGGCACTGAAAGCCCCAACACTAAGCACCATGTTGGGGGCAGAGCAGGAAGCAGCAATGTGGGTTAACCAGGCAGTGGCAATATTCAGCCGCTGCCTGGTTAACCCTAACCAGCTAGTTAGAACAGCTGAATGGCTCCCCTAACTTTAACTGGTTTTTCAGTTCGGCCAGTGGCTTTATATTGCTGCTAAGTGGATTGCAATCTGGACAACCTGGATATTCAATGTCAGGGCCCAGATATGGTCCCAGCATTGAACATCCAGCTCGATGTTAAACTGGTAATGGCCAGTCACTTTAAATGTGCACTATCCAGTGTATACAGAGTCAAATGACAAAAAACTAAAGCAGGTGTCCAAGCAGTACTAATATAACATCAAGCAACATCAAGAGAGCAAGGGGGTAGTACGATAGCATGTACCTGAGAATATTGAGACACAGGGGGAGAACCAGCCTAATAACTAAGAAAGCAGAGACCTAGCCGCTGCTACCCACACAGATCCGGCGAAGGCTTGATGGAATAACCATGTCTTAGCAATTTTAAATTTATGCAAGGAGCTTTCTGCATGTTCATTAGGGGGGAGGCGAGGCGTTCTAGGAAGGGAGCCTGGTAAAAGAAGGCTATTCTACATGTTGATTCCAATCTAGTTTTGGATGGGAATGAAATGAAATAGTATGCAAATTAGCCTGAGAAGATCTCGGAGTTTGACTACATATTAACTTAGTAAATGACGGCAGATAAAGACCAGTATGATCCATCTAGTCTGCCCAGTAAAGTGGCTAGAGGAGGTGTACCCACCGCTCCATGCAGGTCACCCTTCTCTATTTGTTCAAGTATAAAAAAAATAGTTAAGTTTATTTAGATTTTATCCTCTTGCTGTAAAAAGGATCCACTGTGTCTATCCAATGCCGTTTTGAATTCCGTCACTGTATTTGCCCCCACCACCCCTATCAGAAAAGCATTCCCAGCATTCACCACCCTTTCGGTGAAAAGGTATTTCCTGACCTTGCTTTTAAGTTTACCTTCTTGCCGTTTCATTTTATGCCCTCTAGTATTACAGCTCCTCTCTTTGTTTCTTCATTAATATCCTTTAAGTATTTAAGGGCCCAATATTCAAAAGGCATTTACACAGTTTACACCCCAGCTGTGGCATTGAATATCCAGGGTTAAGGGTCAGCGCAGGGTTATGCTCTGCAGGGGCGCATAGCCTGCCCGATACAATATCGGGCCCTAAAAGTCTATGTCATATCTCCGCTATCCCTCCTCTCCTCTAGGGTATACATATTTAGGTCTTCAATTCTCTTCTCATACGTCTTCTGGCACAGGCTCCAAATTATTTTGGTTGCCTTCCTCTGAACCATTTCAAATCTTTTTATATCCTTTGTAAGATATGGTCTTAAAACTGAACACAATACTCCAAATGAGGCCTCAATAACTTATACAGGGGCATTAATACCTCCTCCTTTCTGCTGGTTACTCCTCTCTGTATGCAACCCAGCATCCTTCTAGCTTTGGCCACCGTCTTGTCACATTGTTTCTGAGGATCTCAAGGTGGTGAAACAAATCACTCCAAGGTCCTTCTCCTGGTCCATGCACACCAACCTCTCGCCCCATATCACATACAATTCCCTTGGATTTCTGCATCCCAAGTGCATGACTCTGCACTTCTTCGCATTAAATCTTAACCCTTTCACTACCAAATTTTTTTTATTTCAGTAAAAAAATTCCAGAATGCAGAACTTTGCTTACGGATAGTAGGAAACAGAAATCTTCATGTCCATTACACTGGAGTTAATAATTAGAAAAGTTTCTTTATCATGGTTCCATTTGGTACTAATGGGACTTAACGGAACTCAATATAAAGAATAGAAGTAAGGCAAGCTATATAAAACTGAAAGTTCTTAACGTTTTTATTCAAACTACTGAAGTGTGATAATGGAGGAAGCAATTTCTTTCTTTTGTAATGCAAAGGAAAACATTGCATTTCATCCTGACATGAGCTTTGCAAACCCTGCACCGTTGTTTCGGGTCTGAGTGAGCTGGAAAGTGTCCTACTCCTCATTTCTGATGCTGGCGTTTGGATCAGACTGAACAGGTGATTTCTGTTTTGGCAGTGCAGGGGAGTCATCAGGATCACTCACTTCAGGAGAATCCAGCACTTTTGATGGTCGCCCTCTTTTTCTTTGCACAGATGACGGCACCTTGTTTTCTTTGATCAGCAACTCACTAATGCTGATAACAAACTGAAAGAGTGAGAACACGCAAGAATTTGGTACAGATTCTGCTCACAGTGACGTCTGTAAAGCAACCATCCATTCACAACCGCAAGATGAAGGCCCCAGTAAAATAATCTACAGTACCTTGTCTTACTGCGATGGTCAGTGCAATATAGAGCCATAAGCATATCAAAGAGATCTACACCTCCCATATTCTGACTGTAGTCTCGAACAACAGCTGGGCAGGGCACATCAACATAGACATGCAGTTTCTTGTCCCAGCGCTTGATCATAGAAATTGGATCAACTGATCTCAGTGTTGTTGAAAGCTGAATTATCATACCAACGAACTACTGACAAACCAGAGTTTGCATCAACCATAAAATCACTGGATCCTTGACCTTTTTTCTTTAGTTCTTTTTCCGTTTTCATAATGCATCCTCTGATCCTGTTGCAGCGTATTGTCCCAGTAGACAGGATGCTCTGCTCCTTTAGCATCAACTGAAGCTCCAGAAAAGTGAAGTAGTTATCAAAGTACAGTTTGAAATTCTGAGTGCTAGGCAGTGTCTCGCATAATTTCATAAAAGTCTCCTGGTTGAAATCCACAACTTTTCTGCACAACAGGAGCCTTGCCGTCATAGAAATGAAAGTCATATGTCACACCACTGACCCCGCATCTAGCAAATCCTTTGAAGCCCCATTTCTTAGGTTTCTTTGGAAGGTATTGCCTCAAGGGTTTTTTTCCTTTGTATGGTATCATCTGCTCATCAATGCTCTGCTTTTCTTCCGGTTCAACCTTTAGGCAAGCTTCTTGAATGAAATCCAGAAGAGGGAGAACTTTAAAATATCTATCATACAAAGGGTCATTTCTGTCAGTGACGGCCTTGGTGTTGTCATTGAAGTGCAAAATCTTGTTGATGTCGGTAAAACAATTTTGACTCATAACGTCTACAACAGGTGGAAAACGGAGTTCTTCTGACCAGTAGCATTTATAACTGGCATTGGAAGCAGGCCCATCTTCAACAACATTCCACAGTATTGTTCGATTTCTACTGTTGTTGTTCTAAATGAGGACACACACTGAACTGCAAGTAAATTGGTCTGAATCACAATGTGCTCAATAAGTTCAGTGGAAAAAAATCTGTGAAAATATTTTATTGGAGGCTCTTCCTCCTCGGGGAGATCAGAAAATTTTCCCGACCAGATTAGATCGGAGGTGACTTTTGACTTTATTCTCCTCCATCGAAACATTACTGCATCTTTTGATTTTGATTACTTTTTGAATAATCTGTTCAATGGAACATCATCATCATCGTCATCATCTACACCAGCAACATCAAGATCTTTCTGCTTTGCATGATCCCTAATTGTTGATAATTATAATGGAAGATCATCTTCTGATTCGTTCAGTGGATCATCGCTCAACTCATCCATATTATTTTCCATCTTTGGATCCTCTACATCACACTCAGGTTCAGAAATGTCAGCATCTGGTAACAAGACAAGCTCAGATTCCATTTTTCCTTTTCTATTTTGTCTGCGATGCATATCACAATCCATCATTTTGCCTGCATCAAACATTCAACAAATTTCAAAATGTAACTGAATTACTACTAGATTACTACTTAATTATCAGATAACATATACATTTCAAATTTAAATCTTAATAACTGATATGTGGTAAAATTCACTAAGTATTAAACCACCATTTCTGCAGTAACATGTAACAACCACTAAGTACCAATGGTTCCAAATGGAACCAACTACAAAACTGGCTCATTCAGCAACTGTTTCAACAAAAAATGGTGATAAAACTGGCAGAAAGGGAAAACAATACCTGTTTGAATTGAGAGAATTTTCCTGATGGTGAAACCTTCAGAACATTAAAATTTAACACTAGAACACTTGCAGTAAAATTTCAAGATGGCTACCAAAACAAAAGCACAGCCAGTGGCGCCACCTAATAAGCTAGTGACTCTAAACTGAATATAGTATTTTATTATGATAATAGTAAGTAAGAAAATGACTTATGATGTTTACTGGTTTTAATCCTCACTCAGTTTTTACAAGAAAATGACATGGGTTCCAAATGGAATCACCGGGTATGAAAGGGTTAACTGCCAAGCATTAGAACATTCTTCCAACTTTTGTAGATCTTTCTTCATGTTGTCCACTTCCTCAGAGGAATCCACTCTGTTGCAAAGTTTCAAGTCATCTGCAAAAAGGCAGATGCTTCCCTTCAGTCCTTCAGCAATATCACTCACAAACACATTGAATAGTACTGGTCCCAGGACCGATCCCTGGGGCATACCACTACTCGCCTTCCTCTCTTCCGAGTGAATTTCATTTACCACCAACTTCTGTCATCTCTCATCAACCAATTTCTGATTCAGTTCACCACCTTGAGACCCATCCCCAGGTTGCTCAGTTTATTGATAAGCCTCCTATGAGGAATAGTATCAAAGGCATTGCTGAAATCTAGGTAATTCATATCCATCGTATGCCCTTGATCTAGTTCTCTGGTCATCCAGTCAAAGAGCTCAATCAAATTTGTTTGGCATGATTGTCCTTTGGTAAAACCATGTTGCCTCAGATCATGCAAGCCATTGGTTTCTAGAAATCCCACTATTCTTTCTTTCAGGAGCGCTCCATTACTTTTCCTGCCATTTAGGTCAGGCTTACCAGGCTATAGTTTGTCATCTCTTCCCTATTACCACTTTTGTTCTGTGGAACTTCCTCCATCTCCAAGGATTTATTAAAAGCATCCTTTAAAGGCCCTGCCAGAAAATTGTCCACTTTCAGTTTTTCAAGCTGTTCAAAAATATCATCTTCTGTGAATGGTGTGGTATCTACTCCATTCCCATTTGTATATTTGTCAATCATACATGGTCCTTCTCCAAGATTTTCTTTAATGAATACAGAACAGAAGTATTTGTTCAGAATTTTCACTTTTCCGATGTCACTTTCCACGAATCTGTCCTTGGCACATTTGAGTCTTCCAATTCCACCTCTGATCTTCTTTTTCTTCTGAATATACCTGAAAAAAAGAAGTTGTGTTGCCACACTTTACCTCTTTAGCCATCATTTCTTCCACCTTTTGCAGTTTTTATTTCTTTCTGTCTCTTTTAGTTATCCTGTTTTCTTTTCTGTGTTCCTTTCTGATCTTCTGAATCTTGTGATAGCTGTGTTTTTTGCCTTTATTTGTGCAGCTACTTCTTTGAAGGGCCATATAAGTTTCCTTTTCCTCTTTTTTTTATTTACTTTCCTTACATATTTATGCGTCACCTTTTATTGTCTCTTTTAGTTTAGCCCCCTGCAATTCCTCTTCCTTATCTCCTTCCACCCTGCCAACTCCTCCTTCAGACACTATGCCATTTTACTGGTCAGTGTTTTTGAAGTCTAGGACATTGAGTTTGCTGTGATTGGACTCTGCTTTGGCTTCCACCTCAAACCACACAGTATGATGATCACTGCTGTTCACATGGGTATCCACCGGACATTCGACACATTATCTCCATTGGTGAGAACTAAATCCAGCATCAAACTTTCCCTGGTTGGTTCTGTCAGTATTTGTCTGAGCAATGTATCTTGGAAGGCATCCTCAATCTTTTTACTTACATAGTAACATAGTATATGACGGCAGATAAAGACAAGTATGGTCCATCTAGTCTGCCAAGCAAGGCGGCAAGAATAGGTGAACCTGCCGCTCCGTGCAAGTCACCCTTCCACATGCCTTTGTTTAGGGGTGTACCCACCACTCTGTGTAGGTCACCCCATTTACTGAGATATAAGAGATAGTTATGTTTATTTTTATTTTATCCTGTTGCTATAAAGGGATCCACTCTGTCTGTCCCATGCCATTTTGAATTCTGTCACTGTATTTGCCCCCACCACATCCATCGGGAGGGCATTCCAAGCATCCACCATCTGTGAAAAAGTATTTCCTGACATTGCCTTTCAATTTACCCCCTTGCAACTTCATGTTATGCCCTCTAGTTTTACAGTTTTCCCATCTTTGGAAGATGTTTGTTTGTTCATTAATACTCTAAGGGGTATGTTTACTAAACTGCGGTAATCGTGAATAACGCGCGTAATGTACAGTTAACGATTGTTCGCACGTCATAACGTGCGTTCTGACGTGCGAACGATCGTTAACCGTACGTTACGCGCGTTAACCGCAGTTAACAATTGTAAACCCCCGCGGCGCGTTAAAACAGCGCAGAAGGTGGAGAGTGGGTGGAGAGAAGGGGTCAATGGGCGGAGAGTGGGCGGGGAGAGGCTCCCCTCACACTAACGCGCTGAATTTCAGAGCTCAATTCCAACGCGAATGAAAACCTGTCGTTAAAGGCATATTAAAGGGAAGAGAAACCATTTACGTCAGCAATGTACAGCAAAACCGGGGAAACCTACAAAACGTGAGCAGTGTGATACATGTGCACTGAACAAAATAGCAAATAGAAATGGAAAAAGACCACAACAACATCCTAAAAAACTATAATCCAGCTGGTCAACAGTTATATTAATGGGCAACCATACAAAACACTCCCAGGAAAGCTCCAAAAAAAAGAAATGAGTTTTGGAAAGGTCCACGGAGCGTAGACCCTTCCAAAAATCATTCCCTAATTTTAATTATGAGCGTTCCTGGGAGTGTTTTCTATGGTTGCCCATTAATATCACTATTGGCCAGCTTGGGTATCTTTCTATCCCCTTATTCCGAGGTCATATTCGGGGTTTATGTGCACTTATGTCTCCATACAAGGTGAATGAGTCCACAGTAAAAATGTGCAGAGCAGGGTTTCTGACTCTTTCGGCCAGGTGTCCTATCTCCAGGGACTGCACTGTCTCTGTGGCCACAGTGTAGTGCAGTGGACACAGCCAGTACCTGTAGGACCAGAGGGTCACAGGTTCAAAGCCCAGCTGGGGCTACATCCAATCCAGTCCACATATTTTTCCCACAACTGTACCGGGATTGTAATGACAAACCTTTATTGCTGAGAACATATGCATGGTTAATACGCCTATATTTTACCCCACCGAGCACAGACACCATAAACAGGTGCATTACCTAGAGCAGAGTCTCCCAAATGCAGTCCTGGAGGGCCACACACCATTCAGGTTCCATGCTGCCGCGAATAAAGATGCCTGTGCTGCATATCTATGCACCACCCCCATGGTATGCAGATGTAGCTCATGCGTATTACTCAGAGACAGCATGAAAACCCGAACAGTGTTTGGCACACCAGGACTGGAGTTGGGAACCTCTGCCGTAAAGCAGCAGCCAACAGGCCCCATTGGCTAATGCCTCCTGGAGAGGCAGGACATTGGGCCCTGCGTGCATCTCCCAATGCTACCACATGCATACCCTAGCAATGCCACCCTACACCTGGGTATACGGTACACACCTATCAAACGTTTCCTATGAGTACTGGCAGATAGCAAGTCCTACGTTAAGCACAGTTTGCTCATTGAGCTCCATCATAACAATCTTTCTGATGTCAGCGGTGTGTGCTACAGGTCAGGTCTCTGACAGTGTTTACCACCCTGGGGAGTGACGCCCAACAGTATTGCGGACCATATCCATGCCTGGACTGTGCCCAGGACTGGTGTGGTGGGCAGGGCTGCTGAACTCCTCTACAGTAGCACAATTCTGACATAGGTGTCGGAGTGTGTGTCTGTCTCTACAGTGTGTGGCGGCTGCAAACACCTTCCACTGCCCACACTGCCAGCACTGTTGCCAGTATTGGCCTGCCAATGTGCATAATGAGGAGCAATGTACCATGGGTATAGCCCAGATAGGGTGGCCTGGGCAGGCTGCATCTGCACAGCGCATAGGGCACTGACTGCGGCATATTAGTGCCCAGCCACCACCTACACAGACAGGGTGACCGCTGTATGTCCTGCAGGGAGATCAATCTCACCCTGACTGTGCAGTGACCACAGCATGGCTAGGCATCCCCATAGTGCTATATGGTATTTCTCTCATGTGATAGATATGGGTTTCCTTTTGGGGCCCAGTCACTGATTTATCTGCTTGCTGTGTATGCTGACATCCCAGTTCTGGGTGCATGCATCTCCACTGGGTAAATGCACTATGGACTAACTAGCAGACTGTTTTCAGCTGGTATGTGTCTTGATGGAGTGGCTTGCAGGGTGCAGCGGCTGATGGCTTGCAGCAGGAGAATATCAGATAGTGGTAGGGTGCAGCTTACCATATCCAGGCCTAATGTCTGTCTGCTATTGTGTTATGGATGTGTATAGAGCTGCATTGACTGCCCTGTGGGGTGTCTGTTCCTCAGCAGGACCGGGGTTGATGTTCCCCTCTACTGCCACCTATGCAGGGAGGTAGAATGTGGATCTATTGATAGGAGACCCTGTTTGCCACCCTCGGCCCTGGGGGAGGGGGGTGGTGGTACATGGCCCACCTAGGGGTCCATAGCGGCTACACCTGACTGAAACAGACAGAGATATCCAAGGTGTTTCTGCAGAAACTACCTATCTCACACATTAACACTGCTTTGGACCTCCGCCATAGCCTCTTTCAGCCATGGATGGTGCTGTGGACCTGGTGCTGGGCGCCTCACTGCACCCTCAGGGTGAGCACAGTACCCGCACAATGTGACGGTGTGTAGCTACTCTGTGCCAGTACAACACACGGTCAGTACCCCCTACCAGGCCGAGGTGCTGTGGGGGTGCACATGGTCACTTCCCCCTACCAGGCCGAGGTGCTGTGGGGGTGCATTCCCCATGGTGTGTATCTGTGGACAGCTGATTTGCATTTGCAGTGCATCATGGGTGTGATTGGCACAATCCAACCCTGTGAAAATCCAGCACCTGCTCACAGGCTCTGATAAACCAGAGGCCATCACACTTACATCTGTTAGCATAATTCATAGGTGCAAGACACCCTAAAGAGTCTGTAATATAAAGTGCCCACACTGGTAAAAACACACGTACCCACGCACGATTTTACGCACGCACCAACGCACGTAGCCACGCACGCACCAACGCACGTGGCTACGCACACTGTGAGGGTGTGTTTCTGACAACAGTACTGAACATAAAGAAAAACATGCCTCCTCATTCCCTATGTAATGTACAGGGTGATGCCTGGGCCAGCCTTCTGCGTTAGGCACACTGGGGACTCGAACCCATGCTGCCTGTAACAGCGGTCAGTGCAGTAACCATTGTGCTACAGCTCTGTTTCAGTGATTTGTGTCTGTACGCCTTCTTATGATTAACGCGCGGTAATGCGCCACGGCACCCTGTAACGCTCGTTGGTTTTTGGAACGCGCGTTAGTGATAACGATGTACCGCCCATGTACTTATTTGGGGTTTCTGTCTCTACCGCAGCTCCTAACGTGAATTGCACTAACGCACTTTAGTAAACATACCCCTAAGTATTTAAAGGTCTGAATCGTATCTCCCCTGTCCCTCCTCTCCTCTTGAGTATACATATTTAGGTCTTCAAGTTGTGGAATGCGTCTCGTGCTACAAATCTACGACTTATAAATTTTCCTAGACTGACTTCAGTATCTTCACAGGACATGTTTCGTGAGTACTTAACTGATATTCTTGCAGTTCTGGTTGAGTCACACCCTCCAATAGTAAAAATGTTTTATCTCCCAGTGGGGAGGAAGGTTGCTTCTTCAGAAACTGTTGGGACGCAGCAAGTAGATGTCCTTAATGTTACTGCTTTATTGGAGCCATCCCAAGAACAGACACTTGTGCCATCAACCTTAGTTGTGACTTTCGCTTTACTTTCAGATAGGGAATGGTTGTTAAAATTGTTTTTTTAGGAAGAGGAACTTGTTATTTAGAGGCTTATTGGTGTGTATTTTTCCAAACCTTGCTAAGGAGAGGCAAAGGCGTCGCAGGGAGTTTTTACTTTTGCAGCCAGGGGCCCAACAGTTGGGAGCTCTCTTCTTTTGAAACATCAATGCAAATGCATGGTTACGTTTCCTTCTCTCTTGTATGTTTTTTATGAACCCTCCCAACTGTTGGCTTTTGTAAATGCCAGACACCTGGAAGCCTCAATTGATACCTCTGGTGATACTGTGAATATTGTTTATTTGCTGATTGATGTCCAACTATTATTGCTATTCTAAATGATTGTTTTGTTTTTTTACTTAAGAGTTTTTCCCTCCCATTGTGGGCTAGTATGAGTGGTCAGTTACATATATACTGTAAGTTTTGCGAATTTTCTTGTATTTGTTATATTGTTTCTGCTGTACTACTCTATTTCTGTACAAAAAGGATAATTCTTGGTGTATTGATATAATTGCATAAAGATAAAAAAAGATACTTCAAAGCAGTTAAAGGATGGCTAACTGACCACAAGCTTTCAATAAACTGCAATAAGACTGAAGTCCTCCACATAACTAAAGACCCATCTTACATACCTCCAAAAACAATTAAGATTGATCATACCAATTTTCACAGTAAAACCGGAAGTCAAATACCTAGAAGTCATCCTAGACCAGCGACTAAACCTTCAAGCCCACATCAAGAAAATCATCACATCGACATACTATAAAATGAAAATCTTTCACAACTTACACCCGCTGCTAGATCCCAATCAACTTCTGTACTCTATGCCAAGCAGTAACAACCCCTCCTCCCCCACCTGGACTACAGCAATTCAATCCTCCTAAGTCTCCCAAAGCATGTTCTTCACCCTCTGCAATTAGCCCAAACACCGCAGCCCACCTAATCACAGGAACACAAAGGCAAGACCACATCACCCCCACACTCAAATATAAAGCTATAATGATCATATTCAAAACTATACATATAAGAACATAAGAACATAAGATATGCCATACTGGGTCAGACCAAGGTCCATCAAGCCCAGTATTCTGTTTCCAACAGTGGCCAATCTAGGTCATATGTACCTAGCAGTTTCCCCAAGAGATACAAGTTCCACAATGCTTGTACTGGGTCAAGCATTGATATCTTCGGTCACTTCTTAATAATGGTTTATGGACCTTTCCTCCAGGAACTTGTCCAAACCTTTTTTAAACCCAGCTACACTAACAGCCTTTACTACATCCTCCGGTAACAAATTCCAGAGTTTGATTACACGTTGAGTGAAAAAATATATTTTTCTTTTATTAGTCTTAAATAGTTTACCCTGTAGCTTCATTGCATGTCCCCTAGTCTTTCTATATTCTGATAAGGTAAACAATCGATCTACGTTTACCCGTTCCACTCCGTTCATTAATTTATAGACTTTTATCATATCTCCCCTCAGCCGTCTCTTTTCCAGGTTAAAGAGCCCTAACCTTTTTAGCCTTTCTTCATAGGAGTATCCTTCCATCCCCTTTAACATTTTGGTGGCTCTTCTCTGTACCTTTTCTAAAATCGCTATATCCTTTTTAAGATACGGCGACCAGAATTGCACACAATATTCAAGGTGCGGTCTCACCATGGAACGATATAGAGGCATTATAATATCTTTTGTTTTATTTTCCATTCCTTTCCTTATCATACCTAGCATTCTATTTGCTCTCTTAGCTGCCGCTGCACACTGGGCCGAGGGTTTTAACATGGTATCCACAATGACGCCTAAATCTTTTTCCTGGGTGGTGGTTCCTAATGTGGAACCTTGCATCGTGTAACCATAGTTTGGGTTGTTCTTCCCTAGGTGCATAACCTTGCACTTGTCCACATTAAATTTCATCTGCCATTTTGATGCCCAGTCTTCCAATTTATCAAGATCCTCTTGGGTTTTAACAACTTTAAATAGTTTTGTGTCATCTGCAAATTTGATAACCTCACTCGTTATTCCATTTTCCAGGTCATTTATGAATATGTCAAAAAGCAGCGGACCCAGCACAGATCCCTGGGGTACACCACTATTCACCTTTCTCCATTGGGAAAATTGGCCATTTAGCCCTACCCTCTGCTTTCTATCTTTTAACCAGTTCCTGATCCACAATAGTACACTGCCTCCTATCCCATGACTCTTTAGTTTTGCCAAAAGTCTCTGATGAGGGGCCTTGTCAAAGGCTTTCTGAAAGTCCAGATACATAATATCAACCAACAAACCTTTGTCCACCTGTTTATTCACTCCTTCAAAAAAACATAACAGATTAGTAAGACAAGATCTTCCTTGTCTAAAGCCATGTTGGCTGTCTCCCATTAGGTTGTGACTATCTACATGCTGAGTAATTTTATTCTTTATGATGGTTTCTACCATTTTTCCCAGTACTGACGTCAGGCTCACCGGTCTGTAGTTTCCCGGATCACCCCTGGAACCCTTTTTAAAAATTGGTGTTACATTGGCGATCCTCCAATCTTCAGGTATTAGAGATGATTTTAATGATAGTTCACAGATTACTGATAGCAGGTCTGCAATCTCATAACCAATCAGTGGACTGCCTACAAATCCTAATACAGATGACCCCCAACATTAGATCAAGACACCAACCAAACCAAACCAAACCAAAATCTCCTCATTATACCAACCCACAAGGCAAAACTTTCCCAGGCCACATGTAACAGAACTTTCTCCATATTCAGCCCATCAATCTGGAATACACTACCAAGTAGCCATCAACGAAGTAACCAAATTCCACAAAAAGCTAAAACCCATTTCATCCAAGAATTCTTTGGATCTGACACCTAATAAAGGTCTCCTTCCCTCAAGCTATCACAATCCCCACCCCTGCAAACCCATCCCCTCCCACCCTCAGCAACAACCAACCCCACCCAACACCTTACCTCGAGTAGCTCTCACTTCCACCAGAAGTATGCCAGCTGAATGTCTACCATGTCATATAAGTTAGCTTGCATCATACGATTTAATGTTCATCCCATACTCCCTACCCTGATGTTCATTGTAACCACTGAAGTTGATGTTCATTGTAAACTGCTTTGATATTATGAAAAGTGGTATAGAAGAAGTGTTAAATAAATATAGGGAACAAGGGATCAACAAGAGCAAAAAAGAGCAGGAGGAAATGCCACAGGAAGAATGTGAGCCTTTATTCATGTCACTGGGTCTGACCAACACGTGTTTCGGCCGGTCGGCCTTCTCCAGGGGACGTGGCAGAGAACACTATTGTATGTTCTCAATGGTAATCTAGCAGATCACTAGATATCTCAGCAGTGACTCTTCACTTTGGCCACCTTTCCAATGTAGCCAAATCCCTCACTGTATTCTTATTATGCACTAACGGGAGCTATTAAGGGTCCAGGCCCTCAGCCCATCCACCATCCCTAGCATTCACAGCCTGACAGGAGACAAGCAATGGCGGAAACATGAAATCACAACATCAGTTATGACACGAGTCCCACCACACGCACCTGCACCTGGCTTTCATTGCATATCACTAACCGGGTAGCCGTGAATATCGCCGCAGCCTGGTCACCTCCACTCCACCCCAGAACACCTCTGACATGCCCGATACTAAATGGTTAGCGTTGGGGCGTGTAGAGCTATACAGCCAACAGCCACTGGTATTCAGCAGCACTGTGTTAGTGCCGCTGAATATCCCGTTCACTGCAATTAACATGATTAACAGCTCTGCTAAGTGTGTTAATCGCTTTGAATATCAGGCCCAAGTAATCTAGAAATTTGGTGGCAAAACAGTTAGCAAAGAAAGTTGGTCCAAAGTACCTGGAGTTCTTTCTCCTAAATGAGGAGCAAAAATTAACCATAGACTGAAAACGTTGTCAAAAATAATTTCCCTGAGCATGTACCAATTTATTACATTTTTGACTATCTTAATTTAGGATTTTATTATGGCTTGCAGGTGTTGGCAGCTAAAGAACGATGTAGGAAAAAGATGATTTCCTCCAAGAGTGTTCAGCTCAGTGGGCTTGCCTTTTAGTGAAACAAAACTCCTGATTGTACCAGAGTACTATGATTTTGGGTTTCTAGTAAGTTTAACTACCATAGTGGCCACCTTATTGAGAATGTTTGTCAGCGCTATGGTTAGTGAGTCAATCTTAGTATCAGCCAATTGAGAGACTGCATCAGAGGTTGGAAGGTGAAAGGTATCAAGCAGAGACTCCAAATTAAACTGACTCAAACCCCTCCTTGATCTGTGTGTGGGCTGCAGAGGAAAAGCTAGGAGAATATGAGATAAACCTAACTCCAACAGATGGTGGTCCGATCGTGACAAGGGGATAACAGAGGGGGAAGCAATTGAGCGCATTACTTTAAAAAAGAGAACAGCTGAGCAGTGCCTGGTTGAGTGAACTGTGAGCATTGAGAGGACAAAGAGGCGAAGAATATCCAAAGCCACAAGGAAATCTCTCTCTCTATCCTAGACTGTGGTGAATCTTTGTGAACGTTGAAGTCACCTAATACAAAAAGATCACCTGATCATAGAAAAATACAAACTATAAGCCTAATTCATCAACAGAGTGCTGAGTTAGAGGCTAATCAATAAATAGAAGGTTTCAAGAGAGGCTCCCAGTAAAGCGCTACTACAATATCCGAGTAGCCGCATCCCTGGCCGGTGAGGGTTTTTTTTTTACACCTGAAATCTGTCTAAAAAGAAAAGCACAATGCCCCTGCCTTTATGGTGGGTCCAATGTGAGGAGACAATGGAAAAATGTGGTGGGCAAGATTGACTTAGATAATGTAAATCACCTTCTTTCAATCAAATCTTGTTTATAGGCAGGATATTGAAATGATATTGTAAAAAGAGGTCATGTACCAAAGCATATTTGCCCTTAAGGGAGCGGGCATTCAGCAAGCCTACTTTGACTTGGTGTGCATGGTCAGGACTGCCCGAGGCTGCAGAGAACAGCAATTTCCCCAGAAAGTGAACTAGAGATAAAAAGCTCTGGCATGCGACATCGTGGCAGCGCTGAGAAGCAACTTCCGACAGACAGACATTGCAAACCACAATGACCAACATTGCTAAGACAAGGAAAAATAGTATCGTCTTTGATTGCTCAGTGGGTGTGGCTTGGGTAGCAAGCTGGGATGTGGCAGCAAAAATTAAAAACAAAAAGAGCAACTCAAATTTGCAATGGTATACACAAAGGTAATAGTACATTTACAAGGCAGAACACACAGAAACGTTGATGATTGCCTGCCATTAGCATAGAGTCTTTAATAGTCACTGTAGATGTCGCTGTCAATTGCCCAGTGAGCATGGATTGGGCAGCGAGGTGGGACATGGCAGCAAACCTTTGGTCTGGCAGTAGAGTTTTTGACTTGGAAGGCCAAGATTTCCAAGTTCAGTTCTTGAAATCCCCACTTTAAAACAGAAGCAAAAAGCAATATTCTAACATAATGTGAAAGTAAAAATGATATAGATCACATAACTGGAATAATGTTTCGATTTATGCTTGTGTTATTACATGATGTATACCGCCCATTCATGTGTTATGTCCTGCACTGAAGATCTAATACACTTCTAATCTAATCTTATTGCACAACTCCATGGCTCTTCTCCTTTTTTTTGGCATGGTTTGTATATTTCATCTCCAAGATCACACTTTTTCAGTTTCTTAGCAAAGCTCTTCCTGTGCCTTATACAATCTTCCCTGTGGTGTTCCCCAAGGAACTATTTTGGGTCCTACTCTGTCCAACATGTTTCTTGCCGCTCTGGCTACACTCATTCAAAGGTCTGGTCTCCACAGTTATGCATTTGTTGATGACATTCAGTTAGCTTTTTATACTCATTCTCCTCTTCTTATCTTTCACTACTATCCTCTACTTTCTTTAAAATGTCAATTGGCTCAAAACTCATCAAATGAAATTAAATCCCTCTAAATTTCAAGCTACGTGGATTTCTCGACAACCTTCTTCTGCAATGATAGCCCCTGGAATAGGCAGAAAGCCTTTTTTAGATCATCTTATGATTCTTGGTTGTAAAATAGACTCTGCTATTACATTTCAGACTCACATCTCTTCAGTTATTAAAACCTCATTTGTTTTTGAGGAAAATTTGTTCTGTGAAATCTTATTTAGAACTTCATCACTTTAGAATTGGGGTTTTTCTTTTATCCTCAATCGTATTGATTACTTTAAGTCCCTTTATTTTTGTCTTCCTCATTCCACTTTAAATCGTTTACAACTATTATAAAATACTGCAGCCAGATTACGGACTGGTTCTGGGAAATACAAACAAATACCCCCCAAATTAAAGGAATTACATTGACTCCCTCTACAATGCGGCATCCAGTTTAAGATTTCTACTCTTATTTGTAAAGTTTTGCATACCAATATTCCACAGTATTTCTCATCGTTTTTTTTATTCCATTTGCCCCCTCACAACACCTTCCATCTAGCAGGATCAATTAACTTATGTTCCGAACTGCTTATAACCGTTTTTTGGACACAACCACAGAAGCTGCATTTTCCTGCTATTCTCTGGCATTCTATTCCCTCTCGTTTGAGAAAAGTAAATCATACTAAATTCAAAATCGGCCTTAAAACCACATTTTTCTACCATGGCCTTTGGATCTTCTCCTGAAATATCTGATTAAGGCGGCCAGCTGTAGTTGGCATCCTTTAAAGAGTTTGCTGGGCCTAATTCTCGTCTTTTTCTTTTTTCTTTATTGCTATTTTAAACCATTTTGAATCATCCCTTTGGGTTAAAAAATTGAATAGCAAATACTGAATAAACCAAACTAAATATATATTTAATGCGCTGTGAGATTAGGACAAAACAAATACTAGAAATACAAAGTAAATATGAAATAAAGCTTGGAAGGGACTGTTCGGTCAAAATAAAGTTAACTCAAGAGTATCCTTCCATCCCATTTACGATTTTGGTGGCTCTTCTCTGTACCTTTCCTAATTCTCCCACACTCACGTTCTATCACCCTACTTAGACTCGCTTTCCCTCATCTTTTCCCACATATCCTGTATACAGACATGACTAACTCTGCAAATAAAGGGGAATCACGCCACAAAAGGGCATTTTAGAAAGAGCATAAAAGTCAAATCCAGGATGTCCAGGGCAGAAGGTGCA
Source organism: Ichthyophis bannanicus (assembly GCA_033557465.1). Taxonomy (NCBI): domain Eukaryota; kingdom Metazoa; phylum Chordata; class Amphibia; order Gymnophiona; family Ichthyophiidae; genus Ichthyophis; species Ichthyophis bannanicus. The sequence continues at coordinate 233,283,697 of CM066043.1, read as the reverse complement.
GAAAAATACCAGGGACATCTTTGTCGTTGGCTGATTTTCATAACACAGATGTCCCCCCTTAGGAAAGCATGGGGCAGGGACGTCCAGTGGCATAGCAAAAATGAAAACATGAGCCCCATTTCCTGTCAGTATCCATTGTCCTCTTGTAACATAAAGGGGGTATTAGTGTAGGTTCTTCACACCCTCCTGGCATAATGAGTATTTTTCAGATGGCTGTTCGTGTCTGCAGCAGGTATAACCATACTGAGAAACAAAGAATCTGATACACACACTGGCGGTCAGACAAGTCTTTATTAACCCCGATGCGTTTCGGCCACTGGGGCCTTCTTCAGGGGGAATAAACCTCAAAATAACATTAAAAAACATAAATAAATAAATACCCATACATAATACTAATGAGCATCTATATAAAAAAACATATTAATAACCATGTAAATATTGATATCAAATACATAAATGAACAAATAATTATAAAATGGTACGATTAGAACAAAAAATGATATTTTCAAAATAAATGATTAAACTAATGCTGGTTTATTTAATTACTTATGTTTTTTATGTTATTTTGAGGTTTGTTCCCCCTGAAGAAGGTCCCAGTAGCTGAAATGCATTGGGGGTTAATAAAGACTTGCCCTGCCTGCCAGTGTGTGTAGCAGCTTCTTTGTTTCTCGGTACAGTGCTGCCAGTACCTGTGCTCTGCTCTTGTTCGCCTTGCAGGTATAACCACAGACGCAACGCTGGATATCCAGGATGTTTCTGAGATCAGGTGGGGATGTCCAAATTCTTGGGAACACCCTGGCCACGCCTCCACCACACCCCCATTCAGACTTGGATGTCCACAAACCCGTCTTCTAAAATGGCTCTAGGGACATGTTTGGGCTTCCAAAATAACCCCCCATTGTCTCACACTGTAAGCAATGCATTCTCACTTGTTAATCTGAGCACAGCTGTTTCATTTCCATGTTTATTGGTTTATAGTTTTGTACAATGATGTTACCAGCTAGTTATCTAAAAGTGATTTAGAAATGCTTTTAAATAAAGACACAGATACCGTATGTGTATAAAAGTAATTCTTGACTAAGCAGCTTAGTTGGTGCATTTTTCCCAGAAGGAAAATTGCTGGTCCTCGTATGCAGGGCTCTTCCATTAATACATGAGGACCATGGGTCAGTTTTAGAAGGCAATGTAAAAGGTGCCAGTACCCGATACTGCCACGTATCCCCTCGAACAAAGCCTTGAGCTTAGCAAATGTGATGAGTAAAACCAAACAGCCTTGACTAGGCTTGACAAAGGCCTTGATTTTACAAAGTGATTTTTATTACCAGAGGCTCCTTTTTAATGAAAGGTTTAGGAGTGTTGTCTTGTTTGATAATTTAAGTGTGTCAGTGTAGAGTACGTGTGATTGAACTCATTAGAAATCAAGTACTGGCAGTGTCATTACACATGCCAGAAACATTTTTGGCTCAGCAGCGTACCCCAGATACTGAAAGACATGCATGTCAATGAAGCTCATTTCAGATGGTACCGATGCTTTGCCAACTGTGAGGCTGGCTGAGCTGAGAAAAACTGAGCTGTGATCTCTTGCCACTCAGCAGATGGCAAGTTGGTGAAGAAAGTGATTAAAACCATGGTGTGTGATGCTCTCATGAGGAATGAGAAGACTTTTACACTGTGCATTGATGCCTCCACTAATTGACTTGCTCCGTTTCCTGTGACAATTCCAGTTGCTGGTTGGAAGAACCAAAATCCGTTTTCTTAGGCAGACATAGGAAGAATAATTTCCTGAAGTATTTCTAGAGGTAAAACAGGGCTTTATGCACTGCATTGAGCTTTTATAAAATGTTATTCCCATTATGTGGATAAACTTACGTGAAGACAGCTTGTACGTGTGTACGTTTACCCGGGCTGAGAGGAAGCACTCCCAGGTGCAGCACTGGAAAGGGCTTAGTGCATTAATTGACCTGGTAAATTAGTGTGTGGCGAAAAGAAGGTCTACAATATGCATATATTGTAAATTCCCTGCAGTAATTTGCAGTGGGAGTCAGCCTATGCTCTCACCCTAAGTCACCAGTACCTGCGTAGGAAACAGTATGTGCGCACTCTCTTTATACGTGGGCTCTATGCTAAAATCATCCCCTTAACCGTGAAAGTGCAATAGCTCTTTCTAAATTTCCAGATCAGTCTCACTCAGAACGTTACATTCTCTTAGAATTGCAAGTGTTATGTTTAATGTCTGAGATTTAGGACTTTAGAGAATTTGAATTAGTCTTTAAATCTGATATACTGTAAAGGCTTTAATTACAAACACCCCATCAGTCCTTAATGCTATTCGTCAAAAAGACAATAAGCAAATAATGGGAACCGAGTAAAATGTAAGTCCACATCACAAAGTCTATCATGGACGGCTGCACGGCTGCTTTTCCAGCAGTTAAAACAGAGGTTTCCCACTTTGTGGTAATGCTCATTAGTGCAAACCCTTAGTGTGGCTAAGTAACTTGCCCCCTCTCCCTCCCCCCAAATGTGTTACTTGTGTTTACTCCTAAAGCATGACAAAACATTTCTACGCAGAAAGCAAAGGGGCAGCTGAAAAAAAGGCAGAGCACTAAAGAAAAAACAGCTTCACACAGCAATTTTCTTTACAAATTATTTAACAATGTATATTGATTGGCAGAAAATTAATGTATAATAAAAGATTAGCATTTATAATGAACTGCAATTCACAAGCTGTTCTTAGGTCTTGTAATTATTTAGTTAAACTTGCAACCGATGGTATGGGAGGTCAGTAATTGTTCACCATGAACTCTACCTGAAAATCAAATGTTATTTTCTCCTTTCTATGGAAAGGATCCTTGCATATTTTTCTCCAAGTACATATGGTTACAGGAATTTATCAAATAAAATTGTGTAAAACAGCCTAATCCCCTCTAAATTCTCTTTCTGCACAGACATTAGTCTACGTAGAGCAGTGGTATTCACTCCTAGCCCTCGAAGGCTGCTAACAGTTCAGGCTTTCAGGATATCCCTAATAAATATGCATGAGATAGATTTGCTTGCATATTACCTCCATTGTAGGCAAATATCACAGGACTAAAGGAAGTCAGATTGTGTGTCCCTAGCAAAAATTCCTGCAATGGTAAGATATCTGAAGACATTTAACCATACTATTATTTTCTCATGCTCAAAAAAAGTATTCAGACTGGCTAGCCTGATTTTTTACTTTATTGCATGGAAATTCACTCTTGTATGGGGGTGGGGGGTTATTTTAGAAGCCCTATTTGCGAGTTGAATATCTGAAAATGGGCACTTAGACGTGCAAATAATGGAAACGTTCCTGGAGCCATTTTAGAAGCTAGGTGTACAGAGGTCCCCAGAGCGAGATTGTTCATGTAGTGTGGAGGTGGGGTGGAGGCAGAGCAAGGGAGATGCATGTCATGGTGCAATTTCAGAAGGGCACAAGCTTGTCTGGCGCTCGGGGAGACGTCCATGCCTATACCTGCTCCTGATCACAAATAAAAGTGCTTGTTTCACAAATGTAACTCTTCCAAGAAAAGTGCACATCACAGTTATTACATCCTGCCCGAAGAAACCTGTGTGTAAATACAAACTCCAAACATATCTCTGGCCCGCCACCGCACATCTGTGTATCCAAAATGGCAGGACGGGACTTGCAAGCATAGCATAGTTGCCCCCATTCTAAAATACTGTACTCCTGCCGGCATGTCCATGGCACCTAGTTCTGAGGCTATGCAATTTGGGAATATCCTACATCCATGTATTTACCTGGCCTTGCAACCTGCATGGGGCCCCCTCCATAACCAGATACAGGAACATTCATTTTTTGGTTTGGAGCAACTTCAGAAGGCACTTATACATACCCCTCTTCATTTCTACCACCCCCTCCCCCACCCATTATTGGACATTATGCTCTGGACGTTCCAAATTCTTACTAGACAACCCTTCTAAAATGTCACTTATGGTGTTATGTGCACCTTTGTATCCTAAAGAATAGCATCCATGTTGAATAAGCCACTTTTATAATCAGACGGAAACAGCAAAAACTTCCTTGTGGATTGCGATACTCTTTATTGGGTCACTCAAAGAATCATTGAAAGGGGTTGATGCAGGGATGGTGCAAGGATTGGAGGCATTCTAGGTGGGCCCAAAATCCTGATGTCCCCCTCTGCTGCCCGCCACCCCCATTTCCGCTGCTGTCACCCCTCTCCAGGACCTGCGGCAGCAGTGATGGCTCAGAAACCATCATACAGCACTTACCCTAAACTCTCTGGCGTTGCATTGCAATTCCTGCCTTCTACTATCTGTCATTTCCACCTTCTCCAAAGCAGTTTTCTAATTTGCATAAACCAGAAGTCTGTCTTGGAAATGAGTGGAAGCTGCAGATAACTCAAAACTCAGCCGCACGGCTAGTGATCCGCCAGTCTCGCTATGCTCACATAACGCCTCTTCTCAAGTCATTTCACTGGCTCCCTATCTGTTTTCATATCCAGTTCAAACTTCTCCTACTGACCTTGAAGTGCGTTCATTCTGAAGCTCCTTACCTTTCCTCTCTTAGCTCACTCTATACCCCTCCTCAGGAACTCCGCTCCTCTGGCAGATCCCTTTTATCTGTGCCCTCCTCTGCCACTGCCAACTCCAGACTTTGCTCATTCCATCTTGCTGCTCCATATGCTTGGAACATCAGTTAGTATGCCAGGCTCCTTCTCTGGCCCTAATCAAATCGAGGCTAAAAATCTAGTTCTTCAAGGCTGCATTTGGATCCCAATACCCTTTATTCTCTTGCTTCTCACCTATCAGTAGCTTGCCATTCCCCGAGTAGTAGTAGTAGTAGAAGGCAGAAACCGCAATGTAGTACCAGAGAGCTTAGGTACGTTCTGTGTCATGGTTTCTGAAGCCACTTCCATTGATGTGGGCCCTGGAGAGGGGGGGCGACAGTGGCAGCAATGGGCGCCCCCAGACAGCCAGTGCTCTAAGTAACTGCTTATTCGACTAGTGATAGTGCCGGCTCTGAGTTGGTGTGCATTAACTTTTGAGAGCAGCATTGATCCTCTTCAGACGGGAACTATATTCTTCCCAAAGCTAACATACATTTTTGGGTAATTCACATGAAAGTACAATAAGTGTCACAACTGGAAAATATTTTAACTTTCTCAAGATCTAATCTTTAGTAAGTTACTAAACCACCCAGCAAAATAACGTTCAAGGCAGCGTACTGCAAACAAACATTTAAAACAAGACAGGGGAGAGGGAAAATCATCGCACTAGTAGATTGTGTGAAATAATAAAACCATCCACTGTTCCATACTACTTTGCAGAATGGCATTAGCTTACTAAGCTTCGTGCACATAATAATAAATTAAAGAAATATATATATTAATGAGCGGTCATGAAACCATAATGCAGAAAAATCGTTGCTGAAGGAAAGGTTGAAAAAGAACATGCAACGTGATGAAGAGAGGTAGCTTGGCATTGCAATCAATTTAATTATATATTGAGCGTAACTGAACTGACCCCCCATTTGGTCATGGCTATATTAATGATCCATGCCCCAGGCTTCATATTCTCATTCCCATTTTAATTGCTTTAAGAAAGCATGAAAACTGTGAAAACGTCTGACTAAATATTTCTAAGGTGACCCCCAACCAGACCCTCTGCCCATACAATTCAAATCATGCACAGCCAAGGACAAATATTCAGAAATATATGATTATTGAAATAATTTTCTTTTCTATGGTTGTTCAACTTTCTAATAATAAGTACCCCAGGACCTGAAACAAAGTGTCAGCTATAGGGAGAGCAGGATTGCATACAGCTGGCAGAAATGTCAATATGTGGCCAATGTTTTCTTAAATCTGCACACAAGGACAGGGCAGCCAATTAGTTTAGAAAGCTCTTTAATTGTACAAACTCGCTTAACACTAAAGCTGCAAGCCAATATCCTGCATTCACTGGCCCTCGTCTTCAAACAAACTTCAGATACAGCATTCTATGAAACTACAGTATAAGAGAAAGCAGGTTCAGTTAATGCGGTTCAATCAGAACAAAACTAGCAATGTGAATTGCTATAAGGAGTACTGTACTAGAGCCACGATCAGGCTGCCTTCCTCTTCACCGCTGCACCAATCGGGGAGACCTGCAGGGAGCGGGAAGATAAGCTCCTCCCTGCTCCCCACCAGCCAGCCAATAAGCACAGCCGGCTCTGGCCTTTAAAACACTGCTGCGATCAGGCGGGCCTGCGATCAGGGCGGCCCTTTGGCATAGTCCGAAAAATAGAAGCCTACCAGGAAGTGTAGTGCCCTCCACCACTACACTACCAGATACAAGACAATCCAGCTTATGGATACTCATGCTCTCAGACCCACAGAGACTGATACAGCTTATAGTCTCTGCCAGCTCCTTGAGGTGTACAACTGCCCTATAATGGACCATAGGACTATTGATGAGACTCTGCTCAGAACACCTTCCTCTGTGAGCTCAGAGCACTCCAGCAGGGCCAGCAACAGCCTAACACTCCCACAATCCAACACTGGTAATGCAATGTGTGCCTTCGAGTCAGTCCTGACTCCTGGTGACCCAGAAGCTCCTGGGTTTTCTTGGCAGTGTCACCAGAAGTAGATTGCCAGGCCTTTCTTCTGAGGCAATGGAGGGTTAAGTGACTTGCCCAAGGCCACAAGGAGTGCTAGCAGGAATCAAACCCTGGTTGCTTGGTTACCAAGCCAGTGCTCTAACCACCAGGCTACTCCTCCACTCCTCCAACACTGGTACTAGCACGTAAATAGACTTAACAATCAGCCAATCACACTACCTATGAATCATGCTCGCAACCTCCAGCTTAATCCTCCTCCTACTCTTTTCGCTACTTGTCTGTCGCTCAACAACGCTAACTTACAATAGACATCCCATCCTGATCATTCGTCAGCACCTCCAATGTGCTATTTATTTATTTAACAGGTTTTTTATACCGCTTTATCATTTTCAGTCAAAGAGGTTTACATTGTAACTTAAACTTGGTAAATGTACATTAAACAGGGACATTGATAACTTCGATTTTTCTGAGCAATAGAGGGTTAAGTGACTTGCCCAAGGCCACAAGGAGTACTAGTGGGAATCAAACCCTGGTCTCTGGGTTCCCAAGCCAGTGCTCTAACCACTAGGCTATTCCTTCACAATTCACCCCACAATGTACAAGGCTTAAAAATTCAAAATCCCTAATCTGGACTAAACCAACAGACCTCTCCACTTTGCAACATTGCATCAAACCTACCACATTCGCCTACCTGAAATGTGCCCTCATCAATGCTCATTCTGTGAGGAATAAGATTCCAATCCTATCTGACCACTTCCACGACAAAATATTAGACATCATGTGCATCACAAAGACATGGCTATCAAATACAGATATGGTATAAGAACATAAGATATGCCATACTGGGTCAGACCAAGATCCATCAAGCCCAGTATCCTGTTTCCAACAGTGGCCAATATAGGTCATAGGAACCTAGCAGTTTCCCCAAAAGACACAGGTTCCACAATGCTTGTAAGGGTCAAGCACTGATATCCCGGGTCTCTTTTAATAATGGTTTATGGACCTTTCCTCCAGGAACTTGTCCAAACCTTTTTTAAACCCAGCTACACTAATAGCTTTTACTACATCCTCCGGTAACAAATTCCAGAGTTTGATTACACGTTGAGTGAAAAAATATTTTCTCTTATTAGTCTTAAATAGGTTACCTTGTAGCTTCAATGCATGTCCCCATGTCTTTCTATATTCTGACGACATAAACAATCGATGTACATTTACCCGTTCCACTCCATTCATTAATTTATAGACCTCTATCATATCTCCCCTCAGTCGTCTCTTTTCCAGGTTGAAAAGCCCTAACCTTTTTAGCCTCTCTTCATAGGGGTATCCTTCCATTCTCTTTACCATTTTGGTGGCTCTTCTCTGCACCTTTTTTTATAACGCTATATCCTTTTTAAGATATGGCGACAAGAATTACACACAATATTGAAGCAGCTACTGTCACCTGACTGTGACTTATTCCACTGCCACAGAGCCAACTGCAAGGGAGGGGGGGGTCTTAATACCAGGCTACTGTACACACAGCACACGACTTGAATTTGCTTATCATTTCTAATAAAGTCCTAACCATTTGCCTAACATTCAGATCATCCATCCCTGCAGGAGAACAAACTCTCTACCATACTTCTGTCTGCCTGCCATATTTCCACTCTTAACAGACATGCTATTCTCCTTGGTGATTTAAATTTACCATCAACTCAATAGGGAGTGGAAGACGCCTTCCTGGAAGTGATGGAGGCCCTAGACTTTCACCAAATTGTCATAGGGCCCATGCATGAAAAAGGACAGACACCGGACCTCATCTTCACCAACAAGCAACACACTCATTCCCTCAAACTCCCCCCACCAACCATTCGTAGAGTTCCCTGGTCGGACCATGCAATTCTCAACTTCACTATACCTTCAAATTGGGCTCAGACACAATCCGTCAGCCCCCAACCTCCACTGAGGAGATTTAAAAGTTAGATCAAGGAAGCATTCCTCAACACTATCCTACCTAATTTGACCACAAACAGCACTGACCTAGGTATGCTAGTGGTGGATTGGCATGACACTTTATCTGATAATGCAATAGCCCCTCAATCTACTGGAGCCAAATCACATCTCAGACGAGCAGCATGGCATACAACAGATCTGAGACACCTAAAACACAAATGCCGGAAAACCGAGAGAATATGGCGGTGTTCCAAGTCACCAACTGATCGTTAAGCATACATGTACATGCTGCAAGAATATCAAGTTGCCATTAACAGGACCAGAAAGAATATCACACAAAGCTAATTTTCAGATCAATAAACTGACCAAGGGAACTCTTCAACATAGAGAACATAACAATAAGGAACCCCACAACAGGCTCTAACCCTGATGCCCCCACGCCACAAGCATTCACAAATCACTTCCAAACCGTTACCTCTTAATCAAGAGACCCAATACCCACAATCAGGGGCGGCTCTATAATGAGGCGAAGTGAGGCGGCTGCCTCAGGCGGAAAAGTCTTGAGGGCGGCAAAAAATGCCCCCAAAACAGCCACCTCATTTCGCCTTGAAAAGTAAAAAAAACCCCAAAAAACAAGTGCACAAGTTGCTGCCGCTGTTGAGTCCGCTTCTCATCAGCGGCAAACTCACCCTCCTTTGTTACTGAACCATTGAAGAAAAATGCCTCCATTGCCCTTCAAAAGTTTAAAATGAAATGGTTCTCCTCATATCTAACCTCGAGGCAACAACAAGTGTGCATTAATGAGATAGCTGTCAACCCATCTGACATATCCCAGGGGGTACCACAAGGATCTGCACTGTCATTGCTCCTATTTAATCTGTCCATTCAACCCATCTGTGATATCATCAGCTCCCACAATCTTGTATCATCTATATGCTGATGACATAATGTTATATATCCCTATCTCCACCCACAACTCAGTATATACTCCCCTAATTGACTGTCTCCATTCAGTCACACGTTGGCTAAAAACACATAACCTCACCATAAACTACCAAAAGAGAGCTACTACACATCACCAAGGACCCCTGCTGCATTCCTCCACCACACATAGATATAGGCAAAGAAAAGATCAACATTAAACCTAGTGTGTGATATCTCGGCATCACCCTGGATCAAGGTCTTACCCTAAAACAATACATAAACACCACTGTAAGTCTCCTCTACCAGAAAATGAGAACAGTGAAAGCTCTGCGACCACTCCTCAACCAAACTCACTTCTGGACAGTGTTCCAGGCCTTAACTTTACCACATCTAGACTACTGTAACATACTTCTCCAGGGACTTCTAGATGCATCAATCCACCCACTGCAGATGGCTATGAATACGCTGCGACAGTACTAACCAGCACCCCCAAACATGATATTACGCTGATACTCATAAACTTCCACTGGCTTCCTATAAAAGTCCATGCTAAATACAAAGCACTGATTACTATTTTCAGAGCACTACATCATTTATCCTTGAAGTATCTGGAAACTGAGAAAAAGGCCATCAGTAAATCATCCTAGAAGGATCAGCAATCAAACTACCCTCGTCATTTCTGCAGACAGCAGGAAGTACAACTCTGGAACCTCAAGCAGGACATTCTCCCTGTTCACTCCAAGACTCTTGAACGTACTATCAGACAACAATTCACATAGTAAGTGACCTCAATGACTTTTGTAAGAAAGTAAAAACGTATCTGTTCCTCAAGCACTTCTCTATAGCTCCAGATTAACCAAGCACACCCTGCCTTGGTCCCACTGACCTTCCCATAACCGCCTACCCTATCCGTAATGCCAATTGGCTACCCCTTCCCCTGCACCCCCCCTCCCCTCCGTAAAATGTATTAACTATTGTTATGTCAGTCAAGCTTCATGGACTGTTAGCATCTCATGCATGTACTTCTAAGTACTATGCTATGCTCATGTATATAGTTCTTAAGTTACTTGTTGAAACGTTACTGTTCCATGTAAACTGCTTTGACATGTCGAAAGGCGGTATATAAAACCAGTTCAATAAATAAATGATTCTGCCTAGCTAACATTATCCCACAATAACTCCCTCAAATTAAGGGAATATTAGTTAGCTATATGCTGCATAACAGCCCAAGCCATCAAGGCAATTTAGATTGTAAATTAAGACAAAAGTAACCAATAGATAATAAAATCATAGGGCCCAATATTCCAAAGCGGTTCACAGCCTCTAAGAAGGATAAACCATAAACCATATTCAGTGGCACTGACACAGTTAGTGCTGCTGAATATCGCTGGATTTTGCCACTATACGCTCTGATGCTATACAGTTAGCATCGGGGCGTTCCAGGGCTGGTACCCAGGCATAGCCAAGTCTGTGGAGATATTCAGCCGCTACCTGACTATCCCTCAACAGCGAAGGTTAAGCCCAGCAAAATCTGTCCTAACTTTTGCCGCTGAAGTTAACCGGGAAGCGGCTGAATATCACCGCCGCGCAGTTGGTTTCCATGGCAAACCCAGATCTTCAATGCTGGCGGCAGGATATGGTCCCGGCACCGAATATCCAGGTTAACTCTCCAGTAATGACAGCTAGGCGCGGCGCTGTCCTCGTGCTAACCGCCACTGCTGAATATTGAGCCCATAAAACATGAAATGCATATCAACATAACGTACAACAAATTAACTAAAAATTTCACTGAAATCAAAACACAAGACAGGCACTTACTGAACGGTTAATTACAGTTCAGCAACGAAAGAAACATTAGGAAAATGAGCATGGCTCCTGCCCTAAAGCAGGTCGCGGCTAGTCCTATAGCATGCCAGCCGTTACTCCTGCCAATAAATGCACTAACAAATTATTATACACAGGATTAAAAAGCCACATCTTCAAATCTCTTTTAAAATCTCCTTAGAGGATTCCAACCTCCAGGACACAAGTGGGAAGTTCCACAGTCTAGGTGCCACACAGACAAAGGTAGATGGTCTGCTGCTTCCAAGTCTTAAGGAGACTGATGGAATTGTTGTGGATCGATTATATCAGTTTGTGGAGGGGCAACTGTAAAAGCCTTTAACCCAAATAAATATACTAAGTGAAAATGGTTCTCCCTCAAGCCAGCTAACAGGTGCACGGGGTTCTACAACATATGTATTCTTTTCTTTTAATATCTTTATTAAAGCTGAAAAGTAACTTACACAACTGCCGGTTTGTGTTGTCTGTTCACACCCGGGCATGAAGAACAACATTAACATTTTTTCCAAAAAAGTCTAAGGTCCCACTTAAGTTAATACACAATCCCTCTCCCTCCCCCCTCCCAGGCCAAAATTTGAAACATATGTACTTTTAAACCGCATTTGGGCGAGGCATTGCCAGAGCGGGTTTCGACTTTGGTGGGATCAGAAAACAAGATGTACAGATTGATTTTTGAAATCTACTTGTGTTGCTTGCCATAAAATTACCTCCGCAAAAGCAGGTCCATGGGTACTTTGCATACATCACCACTGTTGTCGTGGGACGAGCATCTAGCCAGTCCAGACAATATTTGGCAAGGACAGAACAAGAGCAAGCAAGGCAAGAGAGAAAAACAAAATTTCCAGGCAGATACCTTTTTATTCACTGCTATAGCAGGGGCCGGCTCATAGTAAGCTATCAAGGAGTCCAGCACTCACACAGGATTCAAGCTGGATTTTTATACAGTCTTAGCATAGCAGTTTGTCACGTGGGTTAGAGCAGGATAGCAAATTTGGAAGAATTCTCTGGGCCCCTTGACTTCTTCTTTCTACAGAATTTTCTAGGTGGCATATCTGGAGAGTACCTAACTGCTAAGAGTCCCTGATTGGTCAGTGGAGGGGTGGCTACCTTATCTCTCCTTGCAGTCTAGGGCATCTATGGCTAAGCTGTATGAAGCCCTACTCCTTTGTTTGTGTGCATGAGAACACAACCTAGCAAAAGCATCTCTCTACCTCCCCCCTCCCGTTACTTTGTTAGTTTGGGTTGTAAAGATAGAATTTTATCTGTTTTAGCCTGTCTGTGTTCTTGTGCTGCTGCTCCTGTCTAAAGTTTTAATGTCTGTTTGTTTCAGCATGCCGTCTGTTTTACTCTGGCATCTCAACTGTCAAAGAAAAAGCATCCAGGCACATTCACTTCAAGGTCTAAGGAAAAAAATCCCCCTTAATGCAGGGTTTCCCAAAACTGGCTCAGTGACCCCACTGCAAGTCAGGTTTTAAGGAAATCCACAAGGAATATGCAGGAGATAAATCTGCATAAATGTTATGGACTTCCAAATAATCTAACTGGCTGTGGGGTCACCAGAAGGAGTTTGGGAAACCCCTTCTTAATGTATTAGATAGCAATTTTCAAAGCAATTTCCTCTGATAAAAAAGCATTTTGCCCTCTGAAATTTGCTGAACCTGTATGCAATAAAGGTTCATGAATATTGCAATGCAATATTTGCATGCATATTTGCAGGAGGCTTTTGCTGAGAAGTACAGAAGGCTCTAAACTTGCATAGCTGCCTTGAAGTAGATACTTTGATAAGATATGAAGAATTTGGCCTACATTTTAGAATTTTGTCAGATCTTCAGTGCAAAATGTATCCAAGTGAAAAACCAGTGCCTGTAGAAAGATAATATTTCAATTACTAATAACACAACATGGTTGCCACCACCTAATATCTGCTTAACATTTTACAAGTCATTTATTCAGTGCTACTGGGATTTTATTTAAATTCTATGTCTGGGTGGTGGTTGGCTTTTTGTTTTGTTTGTTTGTTTTTTTTTACTTATCCAAATTTCTCATAGATGCATACCAGGAAACAGCAAATTTCAAAGAGATTACAATCACAAAAAAGAAAAAAAAACTTTGCATGATAGACCATCATACAGGGGGAGTATATAGAAAGAAAAGAAAAGGCAAAGAACTAAATCCTCCTGTAACAGAGGCGCCTGAAAAAAAGCAGAAGTAGCTGAGCAAGCATTACTGTGGCGCCTCTACAGGGCCCTGAATACCCTCTCTAGCAGTAACAAAATCACTCAACTGACTAGGGTCAAAGAAAACAAACATTTTACCCTCCACAGATACTACACATTTGCAAGAAAATTTTAAAGCAAACAACCCCAACAGCCTCCACCCTCTGGTACAAAGCCAAGAAAGCCCTTCTACGGGTTTGGGTAGACCATGACAAATCAGAAAATACACGTATAACAGACCCTAGAAAGTTGCCATGCATATTATGGAAATATAATTTTAAACTGATTTAAATGCAAAGGAAGCAAATAGAGTGTGGATTCGGTGACTACTTCCAGGGACGACTCAATGAAGGAGGTAAGGTTTAGCTAGCTGCTATCTTGCTCCCCTGAAGGAGAAGGCTTTCCACTCCCTGGAAGAGAGATGTAATATGCTTTAATCAGAACAGGCTGTCAGATGGAAAATGGAAAACCTCCCTCAAATACTTCTTGACCATTTCCAAAGGGGCGATCAATGGACACTCAGGGAAGAAATGTAAGTTATTCTTCCTGGATTGATTTAGGATGTCTTTCTCCTTAATCTGTGCTAGCAACTGGTCTTTCTGCCCCATACGTTGCTTTTCCAACTCCTCCACTTTCTCTCCCACCTGGGTCAAGTGTTGAGCCTGGGCAGGGAACTCAAGTCATACAGCCTGTACCTCAGCTTTCAAAAAAGAGACACTGAAGCAGTTATCAAGGACTCTAAACCTTTCAAGGATTCCCACAGCTTCTCTAACAACACATAAGCAGACTTCACTACCACAACCGAGCTGTTACTGGGAGCTCCCATCAAGGGGTGCTCCAATCCACTGCCAGAGGCACTGAGCCAGTCAAAACGTCTGCTGAATTCAAATGAGAAAAGCCCAAGCAATTCTTCATGTTGGTCTGCCCCTTCTCAGGATCGCTGCCAGAGTTGGGACCTCGTTTTGGTTTTCCTTTCTCTTACCGGCATACTAAACCCCAGGAAGTGAGCTAGCAGCACAGGAGGTGAAACCATCATGAGCTCTCATCAATGCCTCTAACAAATATGCCCTCAAGTCTCCTCCCCCATGGCAAGTTTCATTCTATGTCTGTTTTGATGCAAGGAGAGGATGTTTAATGTGTTAATTAAATGCAAATCCCTCATACAGCAGAATATTTTGATTCATTAAAGGATTCAAGAGTCTGCAGCTACGTTGGATGCACATTGACCAATTTTTACTTTTAAATTAGGTGTTGCCTTCATGTACTTAATTTAAGACATTTAAATGTATTACTCTTCTAAAGCCAATGCTTTCTTACAACACAAGTGGAATTATGCACCTTGCTAACGTGATCGCAATTGAGCTGCCTGCTCAGTATGATGAAAATGATACCTAAGGTACTCTTTAAAAAAAAAGCGGCATTTAAAGAAGCATTTCAATTTCTGTCATTCTTTAATCACTGTATTATTTTTCATTCACATCTCAATCTAAAAATAAAGTTCTTGGGATGAAAATGTTAATAAAGAAGAGATTCTGCAGATACCCACTATACTTAAATACTAGTATATTCAAGGCAGTGCTCAAATTCTGCATTTGTGAAATCACAGAAAACTAGGGCCACTATAGTTAGCTCTGTCAGACACCGATTTTCTCTGGTTAATGCTACTGCCCATGGATTTTCTCAAAGTTGCACTTATTTATCGCTGTAAACTAGAGCTATTATTAACAACATTGTTATTTGTATGCTCTTACTAGGTGTACATAGTGGTTTACAGGCACACACAGCAGACAGCCCTTGCTTCTTGAAGCTTACAATTTAATAAAGACAGACAAGCAAACACAAAAAAAGCATATGGTGGGGGGTCGTCTTTGACCATGGAACCAGCTATAAGGAGTATTACCTTTTAAGCATCTATATAAGGAATCACCTCAGGGCTAATGTAAGGAGATGACACCTAGGAACAATTAGGAAGGGGGGGGAGGGAATGGAGGGGAAGAAAATGGTGAAAATTGAAAGAGGGGCCTATTAGAATCAAGTCACAGCTTATGTAAGCCATGTACATAGTCATCAACGTGCGAGAGGAAGGATGTGAAGAATTCTAGAGGCACCAGAGAGGGGTCGGAGATGACATAACAGAAAGCCAAGTATAGAACAACATAGATCAGTACATCAGGCTCCCTCACCAGCCCTGTTCAAATCCAGGCTAAAAACCCACCTCTTCGAGGCTGCTTTTGGATCCTGTTCACCACTTACTGTATGTGAATCTCACCATACTCTAGTCCCCAGTTTTTGTGATGTTGTTCATCTTAATTAGATTGTGAGCAGGGACTGTCTCTTCCATCTATATGTACGGCGCTGCGTACACCTTGTAGTGTTATACAAATGATCAGTAGTAGTAGTAATAGAATAATTTCAAAGATGATGCTGTACCACATTGATGCTCCTTAACACAGCTGCATGTGCATTGGTTTTAGTCCAAATGGGAAAATCATGATTTTCGGTTTATTCCGTATGCTCAGGACTGTTCACAAACTGCCATTTGTGGTCTTCATTTTCATCATGCACGCACGCACGACCAGATGCACTGGAGCCCAATCCGGGAGGGGGAGGACATCAGGAAGCAATCAACAAGCATGAGAAACTTGAGCCAATCCCGTTTCAAATGCTCGAGGGGCGACCAGAGAAACCTATCCCTGTCTGACTTCTGCAAATCTCATGGCTGATGAGGCCACAGCAGAGCTGCAACACTCAAACACAGAGAACCATTTTGGCGCTAATTTTCAGAAGGTGAAAAAGGCGTGCTGGTGTGAGCTTTAAGGGCTATGTCTGGGGTAAAGGAGGACTTTAAAGCAGAAGAAAGGTTTAAAGTTTATTCCATTTACTATAACGCTTTTAGTCAAAACGGTGAGGTGGAGTACAATAAATCAAATTAAAATGGGAAAGAGAAAAGGAACTACAATAATCAAATAGGAAACACAGGAACAGGTAGTAAGCAAAGAGTATTAGTCACATATAAGTAGGACCATCGGATGGTTGTGGGCTCCTTGTGGCGTGGGTTCATGTCGGATGGTACTGTTGTGGTGGCCTTGCTGCATTCAGATGGGTTTTGTAGACTGTGGCTGAACTGTGTGGCTTTGGCAGTTTTGTGGAACCGATGATGATGGTTGGAGGCATGGAGGTCTGTCGGGGTTGAGTAGGCCCAGCCTGGAGTTTGATGGTTCCTTTCACATGTTTTTGAGGTTTATTGTCTGTGGATGGCTTTGTGAAGGGGGCGGCTTCACCTTGTACACTTGGGATCTAATATTTCATAAGACACATAGGTGTCTCCCGTTTGTCTGCCTTAGCAGATTGTGGAGCAGGGACTATCTCTCTCTTGTGTATGTGCATATGTCTAGTAGCGCTATATAAATTAGTAGTAGTAGTAGTACTCAAAAAACACACAAAATCCAAGTTCAAGCCTGATTTGTGCCTGGTGTCTCTTGCTATGCAAAATGCAATGCGTGCCTTCAAGTCACTACCAACTCCTGGTGACCCAGTAGCTCCATCAGACAAAACAGCAGCTTCAAGCTGCGGTGTTTTTTTCAGAAAGTGTTTTGCCTTCCTTTTGCTATGCAGAGCCTGCCATACTAGGGGCTTCAAAGAAGAACACCTTTGCACTTTGAGATAACACAGTGGCAGAAGTCAGTGTATTAAAGTCTATGTATTCCTCTGCAGCACTATTAGATACAGTACAATAATATGTCCTGCAACAATCTTTTTCATGTATTGGCTGTGAAGCAGTTGTTATTTATTTATTTGACAGTTTTTCTATACCGCCCCTTCCAGCAATCAGGGGCGGTTTACATCAAACAAATAGTTTTGTTACAAATAACAAAAATTATGGTACCGTTTTATACAAATAACATAATAAACTATGATACAGAGAACTATTTACATGACTGATATTCAATCAGTGGCTCTTAATTATTTACAATCTTGATCAGCAGTGTGAGCAGTACAGAGCAGTGTAAGAGGAATAGAGGAGTATTCTTATCTGGGGAAGGTGGGGGGTTAAGTCTTTAGATGGGGGGTTAGTGGGGTGTGGGTGGGTGTATTATAATATTTGATAAAGAGTATCGTTTTCAGTTCCTTTCGGAAGGTCTGGAGATCCTTGACAGATCTTATATAGTCAGGGAGGGAATTCCAGAGGGTGGGGGCTGTGTATCTGAAGGCTCTGTTGATAGTGTGTTTTGTTTTTTATATGGAGAGTGGTATAGATAGGAGATTCTAGGTACTTTTTCTCATGTTTCTTACATTTGTTTGTGTGTGAATCATGGTGGATAGGTGAGAGGGGGAGATATCGTTGTGTAGTTTGAAGGTGGTGACTGTCTGTTTGTATTTTATTCTGGCGGCTATGGGTAGCCAGTAGAGATTATAAAGTATTGGGGTGATGTGGTCAGTGAGGCTTGATCTGGAGATGATCCTGGCAGCTACATTCTGTGCCATTTGGAGTGGTTTATTGGTTTTCTTGGGGAGACCTTGGTAGAGACTATTGCAGTAGTCTAGGTGAGGAGTAATCAAAGCTTGGACCACTGTTCTAAAGTCTTGGGGTTCGAGGAGTACTCTCAGGTGTTGTATAGTTTTTAGTTTGTAGAATATTGCTCTGGTAGTTTGTTTGATTTGTGAAGACATACTAAGGGGCTTGTTTACAAAGCCGCGGTAGCGGTTTGCGATCGTAATCGGAGCCGCGGCCCCATTGATTTCAATGGGGCCGCGGCTGCGATCGCGATCGCGAACCACTACCGCGGCTTTGTAAACAAGCCCCTAAGAGTTCTGTCAATTAGTATACCTAGGTATTTTACCTCCTGTTTAACTGGTTGGTGTTATGTAGGATGATTGTTGATGGGGGCGGGGGGTGAAGCTCAGGTTTCTGGTAGTGAATAGGATTTTAGTTTTTGTGAAGTTTATTTGTAAGTTGTTTTTGTTAAGCCAGGATTCTGCTTCAGTTATGCAGTCGATGATATTGTTGTATTGAGGATTTCTTATGTCTATTGGTGTATATAACATAATGTCGTCTGCATAAATATTGTACTGGATTTTGTGTTTATTGAAGATTGTACAAATGGGCTGGAGATACAGGTTGAATAGGAGGAGCCAGAGGGCCGATCCTTGCGGTATACCCTGTTCTTGGGGGAAAGTGGTGGATGAATCCTGGTTGATTTTTACATACTGAAATTGGTTGGAAATGTAAAATTCGAACCATTTTAGTATTATACCAGATATGCCTATTTGAGCCAGTCTTGATAGGAGGATGTGGTGAACAACATTGTCAAATGCTGAGGAGATATCAAGGAAAACCATGATAAATGCCTGGTTTGATTGTCTAGACCACAGATGAGGGTATCCATTAATACTAGTAGGAGGGTTTCTATGCCGTGGTAGGGGCGGAAACCGTATTGTTGGGCGTCAAGGGGGACGTGTAGGTCAATGTAGTTTTGGAGTTGTATTTGGACTACTGTTTCTATTATTTTTGCTAAGAATGGGATATTAGCTATTGGCCTGTATGATGTGGGGTCATCTTTGTTGAGAGATCTGTTTTTGAGTATAGGGCTAATGACAGAGAGTTTAAGTGTGATAGGCAATATTCCTTGGTGTAGGGATTGGTTGACAATATTAAGTAGGGTAGGTGCTAGTTCTACTTTAGTGGCATTTATCCAGGGTACTGGGGCAGGGATCTAAATGTGAGGTGGTTGTGTTAATTTTTGTTATTGTTTCTATAAGTTGTTTCTCTTTAATGAGGTGGAAAGTGTTCCAATTGTCAGTTAAGGGGTGGAGCTCATTGTATGGTTGGGTATTTGAGTTGGGTTTTCTTTTTAGTTTAGCTGCTAGGTGTTATAGAGCTCCTTGTTTTCAGAGGTTTTCTTGGATCTCCATTTTTTCTCTAGTTTACGGAGGTTTCTCTTGAGGTTGCGTATCTCTTGTGAGAACCATTTTTCAGTTGGCCTTCCATAGGTTCTATTGATAGGTGATGTGGACTTCGCAGCTTTGCTAATTGTTGTATTCCAGTTTGTGATTGTGTCATCAAGGTCAGGTATGTGTGTCTTTGGTATTGTGTCTTCAGGGTTGTGTCTGTGTGTATTTAGATTAGGGGTCACTTCAGACAGGAAGGCATTTCTGTCAAATTGTTTAAATAGTGGTTTATGTTGGGGTGTGTTAGTAGGTGTCATAGAGCATTGAGGGATTGGAATAGCCATTTTCAGGATGAAGTGATCAGACCATGGTACCTGGTTGGTGGTTGGGAAGGAGAAATTTGGGTGTGTAGTTAGGGACTTGGTGACGAATATCAGGTCTAATGTGTTCCCTTTTACATGAGTGGGGTTTTTCATTATTTGGGTGAAGCCCATATCTTCCATGAAATCAAGGAAGTCAGTGGATTGTTGAAATGAGAGGGATGCTAAGTTAAAGTTCCCAAATATGATGTGTGGTTTCTTTGTTGGGGATATACATGCTGATTCAAGTATGGCGGTGAGGTTGGATTGGTTATTGGTTGGAGGTCTGTAGAGGAGGCACATTGCTACATTCTTATTTTCAATTTTGATTAGGTCTATGCCATCACAATTGGTGCATATGTGATGTGAAGTTAGGAGAGCACAGGGCATCCTACTGTACTATCTATTCTATTCCATTGTTCACAGAATAGTAAAAGGTACCAGAAAAATAACAATTTTAAAGTAAAACGCTGCAATACAGGTACAGTCCCCAGTAATCCAGTCCATTTGGAGCATTATAGCTGCATAGTTATACAGTGGACAAACATATACCCCCTCCCCCATCCTTTCAAGAGTTTCAACTGAGGCATCCAGCCTTACCAAGCCCTGCAGGGCCTAGCAGAGGTCGGGCATGGGACCCTGGCCACAATATTTATTCCATTCCATTGTTTCTAGACTAGTAAAAGATACAACTTAAAAGTAAAAAGTTGCAATACAGGCACAGTCCCTGGGAATCCAGTCCCATTGGAGAATTATAGCTGTATAAGCTGGACAGTGAGCAAACTCATCCCCCTCCCTCCCCCGGTCCTTTCAAGAGTGTCAGCAGAGACATCCAGCCTTACTGGGAACTGCAGGGCTGAGTCAAGACATATCATAATGTTTGGGAAGTCTAGATCTGGAAAATCAATGGTCGTAGGAGGACAGAAAGAAAGGAGGGAAGGCAAGAGCAGTACTGGCACAGTGCACAGTGCGTCCCCAGGGTATGGTTATGGGCTCCTCTAGTCCACCACCCAAGCTAAAGAGAGATGTCTTTAAAGGACAGCAGAAAGAGCTGCAATGTCTGGTGCAACTGTGAAACAGCAGGCGTCCGGTATCATCTCCACCAAGGGGCAAAGGGAGACTGGCACGGTGCAGATTAAGGACTCATGAGAGAAGGAGTAGGTGAAGGTAAATCAGTCTCACAGCAGGCAGGGGCGGCCCAAAGGTTTCTGGCCCCCCCTCCCCAGGCAGAAGCCCCCACCGTGCCACTCTCCCTGTGACCTCTGCCACCAACAGCCCCTTGTCATTGGCATTTCCCCTCCCACTGCCACCAGCCCCCTGCTGCCACTGCTGTCCCCTGAATCCAACTTCTTATGTTACGCAGTCTAACTCCATTTTGAGCCACTGCCACTTTCCACATGGAATCAGCCCACTGCTGGTTCCACTGCCACAAGATATAAGAGATGGATTCAGGAGGCGGCCACAGCCTGACTCAGTTTTGAAAACAGCGGCTTTGTGCCACCACTTTCAAAACTGAGTCGGGTCACACTACAAAGTTTGCCGCTCCCTAGGTGGCTGCCTGGTCCGCCTAGTGGACCGACCAGCCCTGGCAGCAGGTACACTGTATTTCCTGCTGAAAAATGTGTGGAGGTGGCTCGTTAGCTACAGAATCTGAGGGATCCACATGGGTGGGATTTACATCTGAATCAGATATTGAGAGAGTATACCATCTTGAGACTGTTGAAGAAGTTGTTGTTAGTGCTACCAGCTAGTAAGGAGGTAGAAAGTGATCCTGGCAGTGCCAAGGCCAAGAGCAATGCAAAGACAGACAGAGTAGAGAGTAGTAAGGGTGCCACTGGCCTTTCATCCTTTTCTTTGCCCCAGTCATGGGTCCAGCAAGAGCCCCTCCTCCCCAAGAAAGTACAGAAGTCTCAAAAAATCTCATATGTATGGAAGCATTTTACAGTGTTTGACAACCCGTGGCATGCAACATACAATTACTGTAGGTAGCACATTAGCAGAGGGAAACTGATTGGCCATCTTACAAACAATAGCATGCTGCATCATTTGGAAAAACAGTACCCTTTCCAGCTCAGTACAAAGGAGGAGGCTTATCCTATGCTGGAGACTCCATCCAGGAATGGAAAATAGCAGTGGGGAGAACGGTACAGAAAAAACAAAATCCCTATTCCAAGACGAGCTCCTATCCAATTCGGCCAGTCAGATGATATTTATTTTATTTATTTAACATTTTTATATACTGTTTTTCTCCAATTCAATATTATATGACAGCAGGTCCTATGCACATCGAAGCAAGCCACCATGGAAGACATGGGGTGATGTTTATTAGCACTGTGACGGGGCAAGCAGCAGGCATCATCAAGGGTGGTGACCCGTTGCATCAGGAAAACGATAGCCCTTAATGATCATCCCTGAAAATGGTTAAGAAGGTGGGGTTTAAGAGACTGCTTCATTTCTTAGCTCCCACTTACTGAGTGTCCTGTAGGACAATTTTGAGCAGCAGGTAATCCTCAGCCTATATAATCAGTTGCATCACCTCTACAGGCAAAGCTGGCAAAAGCAGAGGCTGGTACTAGCGTGCATTTCACCACTGACATCTGGACTACTCCGGACATTACACATGCTTTCCTCTCCCTGATAGTACACTGGTGACAGTTGGCGGAGTCAGGAACAGGCTGTAGGTCTAACAGGGAAGCAACAGCAGGTGGGTACATAGCTAGGCAATGGATGGCAGCCATACATTAGCAGAAATAAGGACAATGCCACAGGGCTAGCACGGTGCTCAACAGAGCACCGTGCATCCAGGAGTCTTTGTAACAGATAGAGGGACAAACATGGTCAAGGCAGTGAAGGAGGGGGCTTTTGTGGGATCAGATGCTGTATCTAGTGTCAGAGGCTCCCTAGGCCTGGGCAGCAAGGCAAGCGGCAGCTCTGTCCGGAGGGAACTCATTGAGAAGTGCCAAAATATAGCTGGATATTTTCACCAGAATGTGAAGGGTGCATGAAGGAAGCAACAGGGGCACCAGAGCACCAACTCAAGCAGAATGTCAGCACTAGGTAGGGGAGATCCACTTATGACATGCTAAGGAGATTAGTGGAGCAATGGGTGGCCCTGCCTCAGAAGTCATTGAAGACCAAGGTCAGCATCGACTCACCCTTGGATCACCAGGACTGAACAAATACTACACAGGTGATGGAAGTCCTATAGCTCTTTAAGGATTCCACAGAGGAACTTAGTTCACAAGGACTACTGAGCCTTCTCATCCCAGTAATGAATATTCTACAGGCCAGGTTAGGAGGGTTTTCAGCAGCGGCGAGGATTCACAGCAGAGGTTTTAGTGATGGTGGATTTCTTGCATGGTCAAATGGTAAAACGTTGGAACTCCTTTTGAAGGAGCTGCTCTCTACAACTCAGGGATGATAGGAAATTTCGCTCTGCATTGCAGTTGACTGACTTACTGGAAGGAAAAGCTGGTGACTGAGGTGGAGGAAAGAGAACGCCAGAGAGCAGAAGCAGTGGCGTTGGTGATGCAGCAGGAGAACCAGGTATGCCAGCAAGCAGTATTTCTAGCATGAGTACCAGCCTGTCTCCCCCCCTCCCCCCCCCAACTCCAGCTTTACGTGCCTGTGGTCCAGCCACAGACAATCTTAGCTACAGTGCTAAACTGCAGAGACCAGCCTATCACAAGACGGACTCCTGCAAGAATTTCCTTTGGCATACTGGGCACACAAGTCAGCAGTCTGGCCAGCCCTGGTCAAGGCTGCAGAGCATTTCCTGTCTTGTCTCCAACCAGTGTGCCCAGGGAACATACATTCTCCATGGCAGGGGATATTGTGGCCCCCCTTGCTTGGCTTCCCTTCATTGTCTTATAAGCAGAAGGAAAAAGGAATGTAGAGCTATACTGAGGGGCAGCTGTCCACACTCTGTCTTCGGTGTGTCTACCAGATATGCTTTTGACGGTTTGCATTGAAGTCTCTCTGGGATATTGCCCATTTCCAATTGCTACCTTTCAGCCCTACATGGCAAACCTTAAAAGAAAAAAGCAAGAAATAAAAAATACATGAAGTGAAAATGAAAACAAAGCAAAAGAACTGAAAAAAGTCTCCCTCTGCTGCTGATGCCAGTCTCACTGTTCTGCCATTCCTGTCATGACCTACCCATTTGTTATAAGCCAGTCCTGTTCTTCAGAGCCAAACCACAACCATATTGCAGTGGCTGCAAATCCCACTCCTGCCTGCACAGCCGCTGGCACATGGCAAAAACTTTAAAAGCAAAAAAAAAGTAATAAACCAAAAACATAAAACCTCCTTTCCCCTTGCCTGCCTCTGCCTGCCTCCTCCGTGGCACAGCTCTCATGGCTTGTCTCACTGCTGCCCTTTGCCCCTCACTGCTGATTTGGGTGCTTCATGCCATCCTTCTTGCCAAGTGGCTCTGCAACCAGTGTGCTTTGGCTTTCTCTAGCCACTATTCATCTTCCTCTGAAATGAATGTTGCCGAAGAATTATCCATTTTTCCTTCTCTTTGGCCTCTCTAGGAAGCTGAAACTAGAGCTAAGAACATAAGACATGCCATACTGGGTCAGACCGAGGTCCATCAAGCCCAGTATCCTGTTTCCAACAGTGGCCAATCTAGGTCATACGTACTGTGATACCGCAAGCCCTCTGATGCAAGAAAGGAAACTTTTAAATCTTGAAAAAAACAGGATTTGCCTGCAATTACGAGAAGGGACACATAGAGGGAGCAGGAGAACAAACCTGAAAGTGGAAGAACCACACCTCTATGGGCAGGACTCAGAAGCAGCTGCTCTGGATTTAAGTAGGAACAGAGCACTGCAAGAGGGAGAGCCAAGAGAGAGAGAGCCGAGAGAGCCAAGAGAGGCAAAGGTGCCAGGAAGGCAGTCAAGAGAGCCAGAAAGGCAACAGAGAAACCCCGAAGGGAAGAACCCAGAGGAGAAGCACAGGAGGAGGCAAGGAGCTTGGCAGAGACCTTCATGTGGAGAACAGGAGGCAGTGCCAAGGGAAGCTCCAGAGGCCAGACTCAGAGACCGAGGTGAGGTCACTGACAAACCCAGCAGAGCTAAAGGAAAGGAAGCTACTGGGAGAGCAGGCCTAGAGAAAGGCCATACACAACTTCAAGGGGCAGTATCACGGACTGCAGCCAAGGAAGGAAGTGCTTATCCCTCCGGTTGGAGAAGAAACCTTCAAGAGAAAAAAGGTACTTTTAAAAGCTTTTACAAAAGTAACTTGAAAGATAAAGGAAAAGTTCATAGCCTTGAGAGAAAGGATATACCTGGAGCACAAAACTCTCAGACTAGGCCTCAAGCCTTTTTCAAGAAGCCTAGAGAGGAACAAAGGGCTAGTTTTTATCTGGACAATAAGGACTGTTTTAAACCAGATATAACTGATAAGTTTTACAGGAAAAAGTTTAATGTTGCCAGAGAATGGAAGGAGCAAACTTTTAGTCCTGAAACGACAGTAAGCCCAGGGAGATATACTAGACCTAAAAGCCGACGCCCCAAACTCCCAAGCCAGCACTGGGATACAGTATGGCATGCATTTAGGAAACCAGGTTTTAATATCCAAGAGATCTCAGAGACCTCAGTTTCAGATCCCATAGACATGGAATGGCTGCCAGGGGAATCTGAGAGCACTGAAGATATAGAACCAATGGAATGTGACTTTTGCACAAGAAGATATCTTTGAGTAAAAGGCAAACAAATCTAATGTGTGCAAACTGTACTGGAAAGTTTATGCTTTAAGTTGGTGAAGGAACCATGTTATTTTGAGTGTTTTGCTGACTCACGTTTTGATGCAACTGAATTTATGTTCTGTTACTCATTACCTCATATTTTTGAATTTCTTCATGCGAAAAGGGGAAATAAAAGCCTTTTTGTACCCTACACTTGGCAAGAGTTACTTTTTAGGTTGTTGACCCTGAGGCTGACAATGTGACCTGCTATCCCATTGACCCTCACAACAGATCAACCCTGAACCTTTTAATTCTTATGCGCTCCCCAGCCCCTGTGGAACCACTACGCCGCCACTAGAGGGGGCTGCGGGGGACAGTACCTAGCAATATCCCCAAAAGACACAGGTTTCACAATGCTTGTACTGGGTCAAGCATTGATATCCTGGGTCCCTTTTTAATAGTGGTTTATGGACCTTTCCTCCCAGGAACTTGTCCAAACCTTTTTTAAACCCAGCTATACTAACAGCCCTTACTACATCCTCCGGTAACAGATTCCAGAGTTTGATTACACGTTGAGTGAAAAAATATTTTCTCTTATTTGTCTTAAATAGTTTACCCTGTAGCTTCATTACATGTCCCCTAGTCTTCCTATATTCTGATAGCGTAAACAATTGATCCACGTTTATCCGTTCCACTCCATTCATTAATTTATAGACCTCTATCATATCTCCCCTCAGCCGTCTCTTTTCCAGGTTAAAGAGCCCTAACCTTTTTAGCCTCTCTTCATAGGAGTAGCCTTCCATCCCCTTCACCAATTTGGTTGCTCTTCTCTGTACTTTTTCTAAAAACGCTATGTCCTTTTTAAGATACGGTGACCAGAATTGCACACAATATTCAAGGTGCGGTCGTACCATGGAGCGATACAGAGGCATTATAATATCCTTTGTTTTATTCTCCATCCCTTTCCTTATGATACCTAGCATTCTATTTGCTTTCTTGGCCGCCGCTGCACACTGGGCGGAGGGTTTTAACATGTTATCCACGATGACTCCTAAATCTTTTTCCTGGGTGGTGGTTTCTAATGTGGAGCCTTGCATCATGTAACTATAGTGTGGGTTGTTCTTTCCTAGGTGCATAACTTTGCACTTGTCCACATTAAATTTCATCTGCCATTTGGATGCCCAGTCTTCCAATTTATCCAGATCCTCCTGCAGTTTTCCACAATCCACTTGGGTTTTAACAACTTTAAACAGTTTTGTGTCATCTGCAAATTTGATAACCTCACTAGTTATTCCCTCTTCCAGGTCATTTATGGATATGTCAAAAAGTAGCGGACCCAGTACAGATCCCTGGGGTACTCCACTATTCACCTTTTTCCATTGGGAATATTGGCCATTTAGCCCTACCCTCTGCTTTCTATCTTTTAACCAGTTCCCGATCCACAATAGTACACTGCCTCCTATCCCATGACTTTTTAGCTTCGCCAAAAGTCTCTGATGGGGGACCTTGTCAAAAGCTTTCTGAAAGTCCAGATACACTATATCAACCGACTCACCTTTGTCTACCTGTTTATGCACACCTTCAAAAAAACATATCAGATTAGTAAGGCAAGATCTTCCTTGTCTAAAGCCATGTTGGCTGTCTCCCATTAGGCCATGACTATCTACATGCTGTGTAATTTTGTTCTTTATGATGGTTTCTACCATTTTCCCTGGTACTGACGTCAGGCTCACCGGTCTGTAATTTCCCGGGTCACCCTTGGAACCCTTTTTAAAAATTGGTGTTTAAAAATTGGTGGCGACCCTCCAATCTTCAGGTATTACAGATGATTTTAATGAAAGTTCACAGATAACCAATAGCAGGTCTGCAATCTCATATTTCAGTTCTTTCAACACTCTGGGATGTATACCATCCGGTCCAGGTGATTTGCTACTATTCAGTTTATCAAATAGTTGTAATATATCTTCCCGGTGTAGCAATATTTCTCTCAATTCCTCTGCAGTATCACCTTTAAATACCACTTCAGTCTTGGGTAACATCCCTACATCTTCCTCAGTAAAGACCGAAGCAAAGAATTCATTCAGTCTCTCTGCTATAACCTTGTCTCCTCTTACTGCCCCTTTTACCCCTCTATCATCTAATGGTCCAATTGACTCTCTCACAGGCCTTTTGCTACGAATGTACTTGAAAAAGTCTTTATTTCGTATTTTTGCTTCCGTAGCAAGTTTCTTCTCAAATTCCTGCTTTGCCTGCCTTATCAATGCTTTGCATTTAACTTGCCAGTGCTTGTGCTGTTTCCAGTTTTCATCATTTGGCTCTTTTTTCCATTTCCTGAAGGTTGCTTTTTTGGCATCAACAGCCTCTCTGACCTCACCTTTAAACCATGCTGGCAGTTTTTTGGACTTTCTTCCACTTTTCTTAATGCGTGGAATACAGCTGGTCTGTGCTTCGAGGATAGTATTTTTAAATAACACCCAAGCTTGCTGTAAGTCTTTAACCTTTGGAACCGCTCCTTTTCGTTTTTTCCTAACTATATTCCTCATTCTATTATAGTCTCCCTTTCAAAAGTTTCGGTTTACGTAGTCTACCCCAGAGACCAGTGCCAGAATATGAGGGACCGTAGGCGAACCTTTATGCGTGTCATCCCCCCCTGCTCCCAATCTGCCGCTGCCACCCCTCTCCGAGATCCAATGCTATGGCAATGATATTAAAACACTGCTCTTACCCAAACCCTCTGACACTGCCCACCCCCATGCAGACAGGACTGCTGCATTTTAATGGCACTGCCTAGTTTGCCCAATGGGTAGCACTGGCTCTCCCTACATTCCCATTCAGGGCTAGTGTTACTGCTGCTGCAGCTGCGACGCCTGGCTAGATCTTGCTCATAAATCAGAAAAAGCTCTAGTATGAAGAAATCTTTCCATGGATAGCAAGCAAGCAGTGGACAAACAGCAGCCAAACTGAACACTTCAAACAAGAACATAAAACAGTCATAAACAGCATTAGGAAAATCGGGGGGGGGGGGGGGAGACGACTTGCATACAGATAGGAAAATAGAGCTTATTAGTAGGTTATGATTTTTATTGGTTTCATTTGGCAGGTGGGGCTTCAGCTTGTCTCCACCTCTAACATCTGCAGAATTAAATGGGTGTTGAGGATGTTTTGCAAAACTGACAGAAATATGAATTTTGTATGACCCTGCAGTCTGGAGTCCTTATTTCAGACTAAGAGACAGAGGCGACCCAACCACTAGGCAAACTAGGCATTTGCCTAGGATGGCAACTTCTGGGGGGGAGGGGGGAATAGCAAAGAGCTGAGCATTCAAAACAAAAAAAAGCAGATTTTAACAGCAAAGGGGTAGGGGGTTGAATAAGGCTTAAGGTTGCCAAAGGTACCAACACCTTGAACCAACTCTGCAGCCAGCCCTATTGAGAGCTTCACATTCCTTTAAAACAAGCAAAACAATATTGCCATCATTAAACTGAGTCGTCATCAATAATGTGAAGAAAATAGCTATTTAATTGTAGCAGGAGTGGTAGTGTTCAGCCCTAGAGCAGCTTAAATGCTCTGCTACACCACTGCCTTCAGGACAGAGGTTCAAGCAAGAACCCTGATTGCACTAAAGCTTTTATATTACCAAACAAAGAGGAGGAGGAGGAGGGAATAAAAGGGGGAAGATGTGGAACTTTGTTGAAGGCTCCCTTTTGAATCCTTTCTTTTATATCTCCCATTCTCTTTCCAGACTCTTTTATTCCATTCACTAGTGAAAGAATGAGAAAAGTGTTTTAGGATTCTTCCCCTTACCCCCTCTGCAACATCGTGGTACGTTGGTTTGAGCGCTCTCTCATTGACTCACAGTGATTGCATTCCCTTGCTTTCTGGGTCTATATTGTACTGAAAGATCTGCAGGTGCAAAAGGGTCAAGTTAGGGCTTGTGTGTGTGTGTACACGTCTGTCTCTCTGTCTGTATAAGAAGGCAAGAATGGGAAACAGCCCAGTGAAACATCCAGCTGGTGAAAGCAAGGCATTTTGGGAAACTAATGATCTTTCAGCCCGTACAAAGGGAAAGCTGCTTTTCATAGCAGCAGAGAAAAATACCAATGGGCAAAACATAAAAGTGCTTTTTTTTCCCCTAGTGGATTGCCAGCAGCCAGGAGTTTTCCATGAGAGACGTTTCAGCTGCAGCAGCTAAATTTCAGAAGAAAGGACCTGCTGCTTAACACTAAAAAACACAAATAGAAAGAAAAATATCCTTTAAAAGAAAAGCTGTGCTCGCTATATAGTATGAAATTTCCCCAAAAGACATTTAGAGTCCTATCAGAATAGGGTTGGAAAAGATGTCAGGTGGTTACTTAATGTACATATTCCTCTCCCACCTCTACCTCCAGGCATGATGCGCCAAGCCTCTATCACTAAACACAGCTGTTCATCTAACTTCATCTGAAGAAACTTCACTGGTGGGAAACTGCCTACCTCCCTGGCTAATTTATTTGAGGGCTTAACCTCCCTTACAGCTGCAGGAACACCGAGTCAATGACTTTAAAAAGAATTCATTTAACAGTTCTTTGATATTGCTCTGAGCCTCAGGGTGTATCCTCTGCTTGCTCGAGTATCATGAATTACTGTACCTCATACAAACTGACTCCAGCTGGCCCGTACTGGCTACAAGGTAAATCATAATGCATCTCCTTTTCAGGGTCTTCTGTCAAGGCAAAGAGACCACCTTTGTGCACCGCAGAGGTCTTGCAAATTTTTGATGCAGCCTGGACGCTCCTCCAGGTGGGAGTTAGAAACCTGCTCCTAGGCCCAGAGGGTTCTTACCAGGCTTTTCTTTCGCACAGTAAATCTACGGCACTTTGTAGTCCAAGGTGGTCTCCAATGTGCATTAACAAATGTTAAAGTGTGCTAAGTGTCACTCCATCCGCACAAAAATTAACTTTCAACTACACATTTCCAGCTAGGACATCCTACACTGTGTGAACCATTCAAGTCTCATGGTTACTGATGATGGGCACTGCTCCGTACACAGCTGGAAGCATGGCGTAAGGGAAACTGCAGAGGAAAATGCTTTAAAAGCAACGGTAATATGGCTACTTTTACAATACCTGTAATAATACACTACAATATGATCCAACCACAGGGGTCAGCTCTATAACTATGGGGCATGTTTGCTACAGCTGGTGTAAGTAACGCACGTGTGGGCCATGCTACCAATGCAGATGGCCCGTGCTAACTTCAGGGAACATGTGTGTTCATCCCCTTGCAGTGAGCCAAAGATGCTGCGCAGTGTTAGTCAACAAGTGAGTGCCCTTAATGTCGCTCATTGAGGCAACGTTAAGTGTACCTATACTAGGGGCAACAAGCAGGGTTAGCACAGGCTACTAACACCCATGTTAGCCGTGATGTGCCGGCCCCTGTTCCACCCAATCCCCACCCCTTCATGCGCAACCCATGAAGTGCAAGAATTTTTAGCACCACACCCAAGCCATGCACTAAACACCACACTACTGGGTAGCACACTTTAGTAAACATATCCCTATACATATGTATCAAAATCTAATTGAGCCCTAGTTTAAGCTTAATATTTATTTTAATGTTTTGTCAGATCTTTATCATCAACTTTAAAGCAATATTACCACCAAAGACCATGTTTTCTCCCTTTTATCAAATTGTTTGTTCGTTCCAAGTGACTTTAGAACAAATCGTCCTGCCATCCTCCTTCCCCAAATTGTCAATCCTTAAATTTGCCAAGATAGTACTATTTTTTGGATGATATTAGATTTTCAACCAGTCCTGCTTCAGGGAAACCAAGTTAAAATCCATTTGTACTTATCGGTCCCCTCTTGGTTCAAATTCATCTAGTCCTTAATTCTAATTCTGCAATAAATATGATAACATAATATATGACGGCAGATAAAGAATAGTATGGTCCATCTAGCCTGCCCAGCAAGGTGGCAAGAGTAGGTGCACCTGCCACTCCATGCAGGTTACCCTTCCCCATGCCTTTGTTTAGGGGTGTACCCACCGCTCCGTGTAGGTCACCCCTATTTGTTTTGATATAAGAGATAGTTACGTTTATTTTGATTTTATCCTGTTGCTATAAAAGGGATCCACTGTGTCTGTCCCATGCCATTTTGAATTCTGTCACTGTATTTGCCCCTACCACTTCCATCGGGAAAGCATTCCAAGCATCCACCACCCTTTCAGTGACAAGGGTTCATGAACAGACAAGAGGGGAAGCTATTTTGGACCTAGCCCTTAGTGGCATGCAAGGTCTGGTGCAAGAGATAAGGGTGTTGGGGCCACTTGGCAATAGTGGTCATAGTATGATCACATTTGATTTAATAAATGAAAGAAGGACGGCAAAGGAATCCACAGTACTCCTATTTAACTTTCAAAAGGGAGACTATGATAAAATGAGAAAAATAGTTAACAAAAAACTAAAAGGAACAGCTACAAAGGCTAAAGATTTGCATAAAGTGTGGGCGTTGCTTAAAAATACTATCTTGGAAGCACAGAACAAATATATTCCACACTTTAAGAAAAGTGGAAGGAAGGCCAAAAAACTGCCTGCATTTTTTTTTTTAAAGGCGAGCTCAGAGAGGCTTTTGCGGCCAAAAAAGCATCTTTCAGGAAATGGAAAAAGGAGCCAAATGACAAGAACAGGAAACATAAGCATTGCCAGGTTAAATGCAAGGCATTGATAAGGTAGGCAAAGAGAAAATTTGAAAAAAAAAATTGCATTGGAAACAAAAATGCATAATAAAAACTTTGAGTACATTTGTAGCAAAAAACCTGTGAGACAGTCAGTTGAACCATTGGATGATAGAGGAGTAAAAGGGGTGCTAAGTGAAGACAAAGCCATAGCTGAGAGACTGAATGAATTCTTTGCTTCGGTCTTTACTGAAGAAGATGTAGGGAATTTACCCGTGCCTGAAATGGTATACAAAGGTGATGTATCGGAATAATTGAAAGAAATATCAATAAACCAGGAAGATGTACTACAACTATTTGATAAACTGAAGAGTACCAAATCACCTGGACTGGATGGTATACATCCAAGGGTGTTGAAAGAACTAGTATATGAGATTGCAGACCTACTATTAGTAATCTGTGAAGTATCATTAAAATCAACTGTAGTACCTGAAGAATGGAGAACGGCCAATGTAATGGCAACATTTAAAAAGGGTTCCAGGGAGGATCTGGGAAACTACAGACCTGTGAGTCTGACATCAATACCAGGCAAAATGGTAGAAACCATTATAAAGAAAAAAATTACTGATCATGTATAGAGTCATGGTTTAATTGGAGAAAGCCCACATGGATTTAGCCAAGGAAAGTCTTGTCTTAGTAATCTGTTATATTTTTTTGAAGGTGTGAATAAACAGGTAGACAAAGGTGAGCTATTGATATAGTATATATGGATTTTCAGAAAGCCTTTGACAAGGCCCATATTGAGAGACTCTTGGCGAAATTCAAAAGTCATGGGATAAGAGGCAGTGTGCTATTGTGGATCAGGAACTGGTTAAAAGATAGAAAGCAGAGGGTAGGGCTCAATGGCCAATTTTCCCAATGGAGAAAGGTGAATAGTTGGAGTACCTCAGGGATCTGTGCTGGGTCCGCTGCTTTTTAACATATTCATAAATGACCTGGAAATGGGAATAATGAAAGAAGTAATCAAATTTGCAGATGACACAAAACTATTCAAAGTTGTTAAAACACAAGAGGATTGTGAAAAATTGCAAGAGGACCTTGAAAACTTGGAAGACTGGGCATCCAAATGGCAGATGAAATTTAATGTGGACAAGTGCAAAGGTATGCACCTAGGAAAGAACCCCCCAAACTTTGGTTACACGATGCAAGATTCCACATCAGGAAACATCACCCAGGAAAAAGATTTAGGCATCATCGTGGATAATATGTTGAAACCCTCCGTCCAGTGTGCAGCGGCAGCCAAAAAAGCTGATAGAATGCTAGGAATCATAAGGAAAGGAATGGAGAATAAAACCAAGGATCTTATAGTGCCTCTGTGTCGTTCAATGGATAGACTGCACTTTGAATATTGTGTGCAATTCTGGTCGCCGTATCTTAAAAAAGGATATAGTAGAATTAGAAAAGGTACAGAGAAGAACCACCAAAATGGTAAAGGGGATGGAAGAATACCCCTGTGAGGAAAGGCTTAAAAGGTTAGGGCTCTTCAACTTGGAAAAGAGACAGCTGAGGGGAGATATGATAGAGGTCTATAAATTAACAAATGGGGTAGAATGGGTAAATGTAGATCATTTGTTTACGCTATCAAAAAGTAGAAAGACTAGAGGACATGCAGTGAAGCTACAATGCAACCCATTTAAGACTAATAAGAGAAAATATTTTTTTTCAGTGAATGAGTAATTAAACTCTGGAATTTGTTATCGGAAGATGTAGTAAAAGCTGTTAGTGTAGCCAGGTTTAAAAAAAGGTTTGGACAAGTTCCTGGAGGAAAGGTCCATAAACCATTATTAAAGGGGACCCGGGATATCCACTGCTTGACCCAATACAAGCATTGTGGAAACTGTGTCTTTTGGGGAAACTGCTAGGTACTTGCGACCTAGATTGGATACTGGGTTTGATGGACCTTGGTCTGACCCAGTATGGCATTTCTTATGTTCTTATTCCTCAGAGTATGAATGCATAACTAAAATGGGGTTCATTGTTTTGAGAATATGTATATTGGAGGAACAAGGATTTCTGGAAGGAGTACTTTAGCATGAATGTAAAACAGCAGAGGTTGCCCAGAGTAAAGGAAGTGCTGTTTTGCTGTTGTAAAAAGACCATTGCTGAGCGGAGAACGCTGTAGGAGAAGCAGTGAGAATAAGAATTAAGGATTAGATGAATTTGGGCCAAAAGTGGACAGATATGTACAAACATTTTAATTTGGTT
Source organism: Ichthyophis bannanicus (assembly GCA_033557465.1). Taxonomy (NCBI): domain Eukaryota; kingdom Metazoa; phylum Chordata; class Amphibia; order Gymnophiona; family Ichthyophiidae; genus Ichthyophis; species Ichthyophis bannanicus. The sequence continues at coordinate 233,249,326 of CM066043.1, read as the reverse complement.
TCCCAGAAGCAGGACTGGTTGACTGTTTAACGCAAGTTTTAATGTGCGCTGTTAACATGGAGCTCAAAATACAGTTAACGTGCCATGTTTAATGTGCGTTCATTGAAACATTAAACTCTTAATGCGGAATGTCATATTAGAGTGGAGATTGGGTAAGGAATGTTCCTTGCAGTTAACTGCTACCATGGCAGACAACTCAGAACAGTTAATTGCATGGCCAGAGATTTAGTTAATTGTAGTTCACATTAGCAGCCATGTTGTTAACGCATGGTAGTATCCATTACCCCATGGTAGGGGTACAGCTGCCTTCTCCCAAGTGCCAGAAATGCCTCCGATAATGATGGCAGAGGTTTTGCAGCTACTGTGGGTTAACGTTTGCAGTTAGCAGGTATTAACTACAAAACCTTAATGTGGTTTATTAAATAGTTCCCATATGCTTATATTTTCTTTTGAAAGAGGCGATCATAAAGAAAGTTTTACCTTCTAACAGAGCCTGATACATTCCAGGCGACCAGAAATTTGCATCTGGCGCCTTGGAATTTCTTGCCACCATCCCCCACCCCAGATGGCTGCGAAACCTTGTCTGCCCCACAGGGGTCCAATCTGCCATGGGCAGGAAAGAAGAATACGGCTGTGATCACGTCAAAGATCCTGTCTGTCTGTCTGCAGGAGATTTCCCCTTCTCTTCTGCCTGCAGAGAACCAGGCTGCAATTGTGGCATGCAGCAACAAACAGATTAGCGTGGGAGAGGGTGGGAGGGGGGAGTATGAAGTAAAGAAAGCAAGGAAAATCTAAAGGGTCAGTGGGCTTATTAAAAAAGGAGGCTTGGGGGGAATGGAGTGCAAGGGATGGGAGTGCTGGGGGGGCTGGTGAAAAAGTGTAGTTACCTGTAAAAGGTGTTCTCCAGGGACAGCAGGAATCAGTCCTCACATATGGGTGATGTCAGTGCCGACAGAGCCCACACGGAAGCATCTCCCCAGCTTTCAAAGAAAGTCTTTGGGAGATGCACCACGCATGTGTGGTCCCCTTCCTGCCCAAGGGTGCCATCTTGCCTCAATCTAAATGATATAGCTAAGACAGCAAAAATTAAAATACGGTAAAGAAGCAATTCCAAGGGAGGAGGGAAGGTTGTGAGGACCAATTCCTGCTGTCTCCGGAGAATACCTGTTACAGATGAGTAACTCTCTTTCTCAGGGAGCAAGCAGGAAATCAGTCCTCAAATTTAGGACTCCCCAGCTACAGGTTACCAAGAACCTGTACAAAATGTCACAGCGGCCAGAGGTGGTGAGCCATGAGCTGCAGCAGTTGAGTCCCAACTGAGAGACTCTCACAAGACTCAAGTGTCAGGTGGGGAACCAGCACTCCAGTAGCCTGAACAGAGAAGGGTCAGAGGGCAGGAGTTGCCTACACCCCAAAGAGATTACGGAATACGGCCTGGCCAAATGCACTGTCCCGTCAGGACTCCCTCTCCAGGCAGTAGTGAGCTGCGAAGGTATGGACTGAAAACCAGGTTGCGGCCTGGCAGATTTCTGTAACAAGTATGGAATGCAGATTTGTTACAGAGGTAGCCATGACTCTGACGCAGTGCGCTGTGCCCAGTGGTCTAGTGAGATCCCAGCCTGCTGATAGGCGAGGGCAATGCAATCCACCACTCAAGTGGACAGAGTTTGCTTAATCACTGCAAGCCCCAGTCAACTGGGGTCATAGGAAACAAAGAGCTGAAGTGCTTTGTGGTGGCCCCGAGTCTGTTGCAGATAGAAGGACAAGGCCCTTTTACAATCCAGATTATGGAGAACGGTCTGGTCTCCGCCTTCCCGGCATGAGGCCTTGGGAAGAATGTGAGAAGCGCCACCTCCTGATTGAGGTGGAAGGGAGACACCACCATTGGCAGAAACTTCGGGTGTGTGCGGAGCACCATTCTGTTCTTATAGAACCTTGTGTAGGGTGGCTCTGCCATCAGAGCCTGTAGCTCACTGACCCTGCAAGTGGACTTAAGTGCCATGAGAGAGACAACTTTCCAGGAGAGGTATCGCGGGTGGCAGGTAGCCAGGGGCTTAAACAGCAGCTTAGTGAGCTGTGAGAGCACCGCATTCAAATCCCACTCTGCCGTTGGTGTGTGGATGGGGGGCTTGGATGGCATAAGGTCCTGCAGGAAATGAGAGATAAGGGGCTGAGCTGAGAGGGGCTTATCCTCAACAGCATGTGGTGTGCCGAAATAGCGCTGAGGTGCACTATGACTGAGTTGGACATCAGTCCCACCTTGGACAGGTGGAGTAGGTACTGGAGACCAGTTACACAGAGCAGGAGAAAGGGTTCACCTGTGTCTCCATGCACCACACTTAAAATTGATGCCATTTGAAGGCATATTCCCTTCTCATGGAGCCATGTGGGAGGCCAGAAGGACCTCTTCCATGTTATGTGGGAGGTTGAAAGGAGCTAGAGCTACCCTTTCAGCAGCCATGCTGTGAGTGACAGGGACCCCAGGTTGGGGTGCAGTAGAGAGCCCTCCTCTTATGAAAGTAGTCCTGGGGTGCAGCCCAGCTGAATCAGGGGTGCCGTCGACAGATAGAGAAGCAGTGTAAACCAGGGTTTCCTTGGCTATCAGGGTGACTACCAGAATCAGTGATGCCCTGTCATGCTGGACATTGAAGAGGGTCTTGGCAACCAGCGGTGTCGGTTAGAAGGCATAAAGGAGGTCTTCCGTCCAAGGGATGAGGAACACATCTGCCGCCGCCACCAGCCGGGACGGGTGCAGCTGGCAGGAGCAGAAGCGAGGCAACTGCATGTTATCTGGGCTGGCAAACAAGTCCTTTAGGGGGATGCCCCAGAGTTGGAAAATACAGGAGGCTACTCTGGAGCCTAGGTACCACTCGTGCGGCTAAAGGACTCTGCTCAGCCTGTCTGCTAGGGTGATCTCCAGGCCCAGGAGGTAGACCGCCCGCAGGAGTATCCCATTGCATGTCACATATGAGGAGAGGTCTACCACCTCTTGGCAGAGGGAGTATGATCCCGTGCCTCCTTGTTTGTGGACATAGAACATCGAGACTTGTTTGTCCGTCTGGACCAGCACTGATTGGTGCTGCAACTGGTGACGAAAGTCTCAGAGGGCTAGAGATATCACTTGGAGTTCCAGGAGATTGATCTGCAACTGGCATTCCATCTAGGACCATGTGTCTTGGGTGCAGAGGTCCTCGCAATGAGCTCCCCATCCTCGCAGGAAGGCATCCGTAGTGAGGACCCTCTGGGGGGGGGGGGGTTGGTGCTTGGAAGGGCATCCCAGCCTGAAGGTGGAAGGGGATCTGCCACCAGATGAGGGAGCCTGCCAGTTGGTGGGTCACTTTTACCCTGTCTCAAAGCCTGCCCGTGACTTGTGTCCACTGGGAGAAGAGGCACCACTGAGCTACCCTCATATGCAGGCAGGCGTATGGAGTTACATGGACCGTGGAGGCCCTGTAGCCCAGTAGGCAGAGAAGATGAGCAGGCACCAACCAGCAGGGTTGCACTTCTGCAGCTAATGCCCTGAGTTGCTCTGTCCTATCCAGAGGGAGGAAGGCCTTGGCCTGGAGGGTGTCCAGCTGAGCCCCTATGAACTCCAGGCATTGTGCCAGAAAGAGGTGGGACTTGGGGTAGCTGATGATGAACCCCAGAGGCTGCAGGACATGGATGGTGCACTCGGTGGTATGGTGCACCTCTGATGCTGTGCCTCCCCTTATCAGCCAGTCATCCAGGTAGGGAAAGACAAAGGCCTCTTGGAGATGAAGGTGGGCTGCAACCACCAATAGGCACTTGGTGAAGACCTTTGGCAATGACGCCAGCCCCAAGGGTAGCACCCTGTACCTGTAGTGACCTCCTCCCACAACGAACCGGAGGTATTGTCGGTGGTTGGGATGGATCAGGATTTGTGTATAAGCATCCTTCAGGTCTAACGAGCATAACCAGTCTCCCTGTTAGAGGTAAGGCAGCAATGTTCCAAGGGAGAGCACCTTGAACTTCTCCCTCACCAGAAATCTGTTCATGTCCCATAGGTCCAGGATGGGCCTAAGGCCCCCTGTTTTCTTGGGAACAAGGAAATATCTTGAGTAAAAGCCTTTGCCCCAGGAATGTTTGGGCACTGGCTCCACCATCTTGTCCATTAGGAGGCCTGCGAGCTCAGTAAGGAACAGAGTCTGGTGAAGAATAGGCCTTGCAGGTTCTTCTGGGAACAACAAGGGTGGCGTCTGTTGTACGGGGAGGAGGTATCCCTTCTTGACTACTTGCAGCACCCAGGAATCGGTGGTGAAGGAGGACCATCTGTGGGAAAACAGGGCCAGACACCCCTCTGTGGGCTGCTGAAGGCTCCCTGGGGGAGAGGAGGCCATACCCAATGAATCAAACTCCCTCCAGGTTGGGCTGGAGTTGGTGCCTGGGTCTTAGGCTTCCGGGAGCCATGCCCTTGCTGTGGGGCATTACCAAACAACGTCTTCTTCCTCAGGAAGAAAAGCTTCTTCCCATAGGCCTTTTTTACAGGGGGTGCACAGAGGTCTTCTTTGAAAGTCTGGTCCTGGTCAGGAACTCGGTCTATCTCAGCAGTCTTGTCTGACATGGGTTTTCCGAAGAGGTTCTCTCCAGTGCAAGGGACATCGATGAGCTTGTCTTGGACCCACTGCTCGAAGTTAGATGACTGCAGCCATGCCTGGCTTCGGGTCCCGATACCCACCGCGGCCACTCTGGCTGAGGATTCGAAGCCATCGTATGCTGCACAAGACAGGAACTTTGAGCACTCCTTGACCAGTGATGTGAACCGCTGAAGAGATTCCCCATTGAGGCCTGCAGAGAAACAGATGAGCCCCCTCACCAGTTCCTTAACTGGTAGGACTGGGCTCTGCAAACTAGAATCGAGCCCTGGTAGCATTTTTGGTCAAGGGCGTCCAAGGTCGGGGCCTCCCTACCTGAGGGCACTGATGAATGAATCTTTTGGTTCTTGAGTCACCACATGACCGACTTGACAACCATATAATTGTGAGGGAGCTGGGTTTTCTGGAAACCCAGGCTTCCGCGGACTTGGTACATGGTGTTGAGCCATCTGCTCACAATGGGCACAGACGCCGGTATTTCCCACATATGGAGAAGGAGGGCTTGAGGATCAGAGGGATGGACACCCTTTGGAAGGCCTCCTTTGGAGGAACCTCTTACTGGAGGATCTCAAGTTCCTCCATGCAGGGGTCCTCCTCTGCCATGGTCTCGAACGTGAGTGCCTTTGCCATATCCCACATAAAGCTGAGGAAGACAATGTTCTCTGGCGGGGAACGGCCCGAGTATCCCAGTCTGATTCGAAGTCAGAGGAAGAATCCAAGGATCTTCAGCTCCCCAGATTAGGCCCTGAGCCCAAAGCTCCGCGACCCCCAGGGAACCCGTAGTCTGAGCCACGTAGTGTCGCTGGGAAGGACCAGTGTCCCGAGGAATGGGACCGGGGCTTCTTCCAATGCCAATGGGTCTCTCGAGGCAGGTGACACTCGAGGATCATCTCAAAAACCAGAGAAAACCTCAAGGTTGAGGGATGGGTCAACGGGGCAGATGAACCAGAGGAACCGGACATCAGTGCTTGCTTCTGTGTCAGGAAGGCAGTGATACTGCACTCCAAGGCAACCATTCTGGTCTCCATGCCAGATGGCTCCGCAGCCTTCGACGTGGACACCGATGGCTTTGGGCCCAGTATCTGTTCCATCAAGGGGGAGTCCTCAACCAGGATGGCCTCGGGAGTCTGAGGCCAGTCATCCGATGCTGATGACTCCTTCAGGGGCAGCTTGTGAGGCTGCTTCCACTCCAACCCCTCGGACTCATGCTGGGGACAGCGGGTCCTGGTGTAGGATTTACCCACTTTTCGAAACCCATCCTCCGAGGCAGTCTTTAAGGGCTTAAAAGCTCTTGTTCCACCTCTGGGGAGTTCCTCTCAGAGAAGCTGTGGGACACTGAGTCAGCCTGGGCATCGTGGTACACTGAGGTACTGGAGGGGGCCCTGAAGCGTGGTATCACTGGGGACTCCAGCGCAGAGTCAAATCTATGGAAGAACGTTTCCGGCTGCAGCTAGCGGCTCTTGATGGCCTTTGCGGACATGGACTTGCAAAGGTCACAGCCCGAGTTGTCGTGGTCCGGCTTGCGGCAACAGTCATGTGGGTTGGTGAGGGATATAGTCTTACTGCACCGATCACATTTCTTGAAGCCACTGGAGGCCATGGGGAAAAACAGACCCTTGAACCTGGGTGAGGGTCCGAGGCCTACTGGCCAAAAAGGGTGTGAAGCACCAGTCAAGAGGCACCTCAAGAAAAAAACAAGGAAAAAACGAACCCAAGGAGTGAAGTCAAGGCGAGCTGTCTCAGGGGCAGGAAGAGGAACTTATACACATACCAGAGAGGAAAGTTTTTAAGACAAAAAAAAAAACTTGTTCTGGGAAACAGGACAAATGTCCAGTGAGCTCCATGGAAAAAAGGCTTTCTTTGAAAGCTGGGGAGATGCTTCCGCACAGGCTCCGTCGGGGCAGACGTCACCCATATGCGAAGACTGACTTCCTGTTTGTTCCCAGAGGAGGAGAGATTCTATAAGGATAATAGAGTAGGGGGGACAACAGGATAGGGGCTGGAGGGGAAAGGGAAAAGCACAGGGTGTTGGAGGTTAAAGGGATTAATGCATAGGGACAAAAGCGCAAAATGTTTATTTTCCTAAAGGTGCATACTCCTCTCCCCAGAACACATACAAAAGCACCCCACCTCCACATGACAAACACTTACCCCAGCTCTGCACTACATTCATATGGACACACCCAGGCACTTTGCCTCCGCACTACACACACCCAGGCACCAAGAGTTGCCAAGTTAACCAGTTCAAGGAGTGAGATTTCTGACCATCTCATCTTGAAGCATTATGGGACCTGCAGCACTGATTCCAATGGGTAAAATCAAAACTACAAATACCATACTGCACTGCAATACAAATTTAAAATGAGAACTGGCAAAAAAAATCTCACTCCTGGAACTGGGAACTTGGAAACTCTGGTTACCCCGTCTCCACATCACACACACAGATCAATACACAGACACAAGCACTCCACTTCTGTACCACACACACAAAGTCCCCAACTCTGAAGTGCACACAGATACATATACATACACACCCCGCAGCCCACACCCCACCCACACAAAGGAACCCACCACCACATCCCATGCATAGACAGGTGACGTTTTGTGTGACGTTGCTATCTGAAGCTATAACTGTTATCTAAAAATTCTAAGAGGTGTAGAACTCTGGCGCTGGTCTCACAAGACTTGAGAATATGAGGGGTGTGGCACGAGGAGGTCATAAGCACTGGCTCCTAAGATTTTAGCCTGGCGCCTAAATCCACTCAAAATTTGTGAAGACCTGCCTCATAATACTTTTCAGAAGCCTTTTTAAATTGTTTTTTTGAACCCAGGAAACTTTGGGGTTGTGACGTAAAATCTTCCATGTGAAACGATATAGATTCTGCTAAGCAGGTTATATCACGTCCTCCAGAAATTCATTAATTTCTTCTTGAAGAAGTGCTGCACGTTTCCACTTATGTAAAGGATAACCACACAGCTGCTTTTTTTATGAGTTATTTAATTTAATGAGGAATTGTTATTGCTAGACCTAATGACAAATAGCAAATCTGATTCAAACATACTCTATAAATTGAACTTCCATTGGCTGTATGAAGCAGAAATTTGTATTCATTAACAGCTGTGATGAATAAAATTGTCCATTTGTTCTATGAAACAGAATCATACAGCTGTCAATTTCCTCACAGTGCAACCAAAACTGTTTTCAAACTGGTTTTAAATATTTTCCACAGTGCTGGTAGACCATTCATTTTGCCATTATAAAAAAGGTCCGACACTATAGTTTCAAACCTCATTGAGTACTGAAGTTAAATGTTCTTCTATGCTTAACTACTAATCATGTTTATCATGCTTGCAGACCTAAAAAGAGCTATACAGATAAATTTAAGCAATCATCCCTGCTCCGCAGAGTTTATAACCTTTGTAGTAAACAAGGATCTATGGGCAACGTGTTTATTATAGAGACGTGATTACTAAAAAAATGCATTTTAGACTGGATTTGGATAGGGCCAGGGAAGGAACATGATGCATCAACTCAGAAAGTCTATCTCAGTCATTGCAAAGTGGAAAAACAAAGTCCGAAGTCGGCGATGAAGGAGAAGGGTGCATATAAGCAACTTGCCCAATGAATTTTCACAGGGAACGGTGTAGTAAGAAAGAGGAAACAAGAAGCCTGTAGAGACCACAGAGAACCAATAGAGTGACTTGAGAAGAGAGGTTATATGGTGATAGTGGTGTTGAAGATAAGTCATGCAGCTCTAAATATAAAGATACAAATGCACATATTCTAAAACGCGTAGTCCTGCTTCTCATCAGTACAAAGAGCAGAACTCCAGATTGCACCAGAGTTAGAGGACAGGACTAACTTTAATTAGGTTATTTCATAAAATATTTTCCACACGTAAAGGGTACATTAAAGGCGAAAAATAGCTATTATAAAAGAGTTCATGGGTATCTACACACTTAAACAAAGGTGAACAGAAGCACAGCACCTAATGTTACACAATATGCATGTAGACATTCTCAGGGGCATAGTTTGGATGGGCCTGGGACAGAACAGCAATGCGCACTCATACTTTCCAAAATAGATAAATGTACGCACAGAGACCTCTCTCAGAGCGGTGCAAAGATTGTAAGAGCATTAGCATGCTACTGGTGACAGCTCTAGACCCTTTTTTAAAATGCATATAGGTGCACATGTTGCCATTATCAAGTAGATATAAAATAGGTGCTTTTTGGAAATGCCTGTGTGTGGCCTGTTATAAAATTGCCCTCCATGTGACCATAGTGACTTGGAGTTAGTAAGAAAGTTTGCACGAATAAAGAGTAAATAGAAAGTATTCTGGCATACCCACACAAGCAAAGAAGCAGAAAATAGTCTATGTAAGAATAAACCAAGGGAATACTACCAAAAGCAGAGAGGTTCCAAAAAAGAGTAAAGGAGCCCCAATGCCCTCAAGTATGGAGCAGACAGAGTTTAAAGATCCCAAATTACCCATGCCTACCAATAGCCAGATTAATATGAATAAAATACAGTCTCTAAAATGCTTGTATGCAAATGCTAGAAGTCTAAAAAATAAGATGGGAGAGCTGGAATATATAGCACTAAATGAGAGATTAGATATGATTGGAATATCAGAGACATGGTGGAAGGAAGACAACCAGTGGGACACTGTGATACCTGGATACAAACTATATCGTAATGATAGAGCTGATCAGATTGGTGGAGGGGTTGCACTATATGTTAGAGAGGGCATTGAGTCAGAAAGGATTAAAGTTTTGCAGGAAACAAAATTTTCTGTAGAATCTCTATAGATTGAAATTCCATGTAAAAAGGGGAAGGCGATGGCAGTGGGGGGTGTAGTATCGACCGCCTGGCCAAAATGAACAAATGGATGATGAAATGCTCAAAGAAATCAAGGAAGCCTACAAAGGTTACAGCGCAGTAATAATAATGGGTGATTTCAATTACCCCGGTATCGACTGGGTCAGTGTCACGGCAGGACATGCTAGGGAGATAAAGTTCCTAGATGAAATAAATGACTGCTTCTTGGAGCAGCTGGTTCATGAACTGACCAGAGGGGAAGCCATATTAGACCTAGCCCTTAGTGGAACACCAGATCTAGTGCAAGAGATAAGGGTGTTGGGGCCACTTGGCAATAGTGATCATAGCATGATCGCATTTGATTTAATTAGTGGAGGAGGGATAGTAAGGAAATCCACAGTACTACCTTTTAACTTTCGAAAGGAAGACTATGATAAAATGAGGAAAATAGTTAAGAAAAAACTAAAAGGAGCAGTTGCAAAGGTTAAAGACTTACATCAAGCTTGGGTGTTGTTGAAAAATACTATCTTGGAAGCCCAGACCAGCTGTATGCCATGCTTTAAGAAAAGTGGAAGGATGTTCAAAAAACTGCCAGCATGGTTTAAAGGTGAGGTCAGAGAGGCTGTTGTTGCCAAAAAAGCATCTTTCAGGAAATAGAAAAAAAAAGAGCCAAACGACGAAACCTGGAAACAGCACAAGCACTGGCAAGTCAAATGCAAGGCGTTGATAAGGCAGGCAAAGGGAGAATTTGAAAAGAAGCTTGCTGCGGAAGCAAAAACTTGAAATAAAGACCTTTTTCAAGTACATTCGTAGCAAAAAACCTGTGAGAGTGTCAGTTGGTCCATTAGATGATAGAAGGGTTAAAGGGGCACTAAGAGGTGACAAGGCAATAGCGGAGAGACTGAATGAATTCTTTGCTTCGGTCTTTACTGAGGAAGATGTAGGGATATTACCCATGACTGAAGTGGTATTTAAAGGTGCAGAAGAATTGAAGGAAATATCGATACATCGAGAAGATGTATTACAACTATTAGATAAACTGAAGAGTAGCAAATCACCTGGCCCGGATGGTATACATCCAAGGGTGTTGAAAGAACTGAAATATGAGATTGCAGATCTGCTATTAGTAATCTGTGAACTTTCATTAACATCATCTGTAATACCTGAAGATTGGAGGATCGCCAATGTAACGCCAATTTTTAAAAAGGGTTCCAGGGGTGACCTGGGAAACTACAGACCGGTGAGCCTGACGTCAGTACCGGGAAAAATGGTAGAAACCATCATAAAGAACAAAATTACTCAGCATGTAGATAGTCATGGCCTAATGGGAGACAGCCAACATGGCTTTAGACAAGGAAGATCTCTTCTTACTAATCTGTTATGTTTTTTTGAAGGTGTGAACAAACAGGTGGACAAAGGTGAGTCAGTTGATATAGTGTATCTGGACTTTCAGAAAGCCTTTAACAACGTCCCTCATCAGAGACTTTTGGCAAAACTAAAGAGTCATGGGATAGGAGGCAGTGTACTATTGTGGATCAGGAACTGGTTAAAAGATAGAAAGCAGAGGGTAGGGCTAAATGACCAATTTTCCCAATGGAGAAAGGTGAATAGTGGTGTACCCCAGGGATTTGTGCTGGGTCCGCTGCTTTTTGACATATTCATAAATGACCTGGAAAAGGGAATAACGAGTGAGGTTATCAAATTTGCGGATGACACAAAACTATTTAAAGTTGTTAAAACCCAAGAGGATTGTGGAAAACTGCAAGAGGATCTTGATAAAATGGAAGACTGGGCATCAAAATGGCAGATGAAATTTAATGTGGACAAGTGAAAATTATGCACCTAGGAAAGAACAACCCAAACTATGATTACACGATGCAAGGTTCCACATTAGGAACCACCACCACCCAGGAAAACATGTGGATAACATGTGGATAACATGTTAAAACCCTTTGCCCAGTGTGCAGCGGTGGCAAAGAGAGCAAATAGAATGCTAGGTATCATAAGGAAAGGAATGGAAAATAAAACAAAAGATATTATAATGCTCTATATCGTTCATGGTGAGGCCACACCTTGAATATTGTGTGCAATTCTGACCGCCGTATCTTAAAAAGGATATAGCGTTATTAGAAAAGGTTCAGAGAAGAGCCACCAAAATAGTAAAGGGAATGGAAGGATACTCCTTTGAAGAAAGGCTAGAAAGGTTAGGGCTCTTTAACCTGGAAAAGAGACGGCTGAGGGGAGATATGATAGAAGTCTATAAATTAATGAACGGAGTGGAACGTGTAAACATAGATCGATTGTTTACGTTATCAGAATATAGAAAGACTAGGGGACATGCAATGAAGTTACTATTTAAGACTAATAAAAGAAAATATTTTTTCACTCAACGTGTAATCAAACTCTGGAATTTGTTACTGGAGGATGTAGTAAAGGCTGTTAGTGTAGCTTGGTTTAAAAAAGGTTTGGACAAGTTCCTGGAGGAAAGGTCCATAAACCATTATTAAGAAGGGACCCAGGATATCAATACTTGACCCATTACAAGCATTGTGGAACCTATGAGGGAGGAGTGGTCTAGTGGTTAGGACAAGGTACTTCAGGCCGGAGGGCTGGGAGTTCAAGTCCCACCTGGGGACAGCAATCTCAGGCCGGAGGGTCTGGGATTTCTAGCCTTATAGGCACTCCTTGTGGTCTTGGGCAAGCCACTTAACCCTCCATTGCCCATGTTCCCTGTAAGTATTAGCATATATGTCTCATATCCCCTCGTGTTAAATGTATCCCCCAATTGACCGCTTTGACCCGGTGAAAAGCGGGATATAAATACAGCTAAATATGTCTTCTGGGGAAACTGCTAGGTACGTATGACCTAGATTGGCCACTGTTGGAAACAGGACTGGGCTAGATTGACCTTGGTCTGACCCAGTATGGCATATCTTGTGTTCTTATGTTCAATAACTTCAGAGCCCACATGATTAGGACACATGAAAAAAAATCCAATGTTCACATCAGAATTTTACTGTTCCAAAATTAACCACCTTACTAAAACATTAGCCGAGTGGTATTCAATTGACAAAAAGTAAAGTCAGAACAAAATAAAATCCAAAACAGTCTATGATTACAGTCACAGAATCTGCTGCACTATGAAATCTTTTTCACCCAGTCCTCTGACAGTGGACTCTTCAGGGATCTCTTTTTCTGGAACTTTCGCCTCATAAAATGGTTACAGGGAATCTCCTCCTATAGAGAAACTAGAATATTTCTCTTGAACTAAAACCGATGAGCTCCTGCTGTTACTTTCTTAAAACAGAGTCCCATAGCAGTTTTATAAGTCTAGTAGCCCTCCTGACTTCAAAAAGTGAATCCACTTACAAACCATACAAGATAATCTGCAATACGATCTAGGAGTAAGGAGCTAACTCCCATCTTAAGCTAGATCACCTTCTGATGCTTACCTTTCAAGATCCTCCTCGATCTTTGGACCACTCCTTTCCTGAATACGTGATAAGTCCTATCCTAAGTCCCAGACATCTTCCTTGGAGGACAGCTATAAGGCAGAAGCTTCATGATTCCTCTCTTAAGGCCACTTCTATTGGGAAGTGTCTGAAACAGCACTCTGCTCCCTCTATCTGACATCATCTGTAGGCATTTGTGAAGACACTTAGTAATGGAGAGGGTCTGTAAGGACCCCTTTATGTGTTTTTAATTTGCATATTATCACTTTATCCAAAGTCTGGACTCTGGCTCCCTCCCTGAAAACTATGGATGAAAACACTACCTAGGACTGTTTGGTGAGTAATAAAGAAGCTTAGCTCGTATCTGTGTATAAAGTGAGCAGATACCAGCTAAGGCCCTCTGTCACTCACATACCAGGCCTGGGTAGCATTTTCATCCTGCAGGTCACCTTCAGAGAGGAGCAGAAACCCATATAAGCCCATTTCCAGAGTTTACAGTAGGGTTTGGCTTTCATCCTGGGGAAAGGATAACATGAAAGAGTAAAATAACGTAAGAATGGGAGAGACATGCAAAAAATCCCTAATGTGATCCTTAAATCAGGTCTTATGTCCCCAGGGTAGAGTGGAGGAGTAGCCTAATGGTTAAAGCACTGGTTTGATAATCAATTCCCACTAGCACTCTTTGTGGACTTGGGCAAATCACTTAACCCTCCATTGCTTCAGAACAGAAGTAGATTGTCAGGGCCCATCAAACTGCCAAGATAACCCAGGAGCTGCTGGGTCGCCAGTTGTCAGCATTGACTCGAAGGCACACATTGCACTTTTTTGTTCCCTGGGTAAGGTTACCAGATTTTTTTGCAGGCAAATCTGGGACACTTATCAAAGTGTTGGTGGGAGAGGGGTAAGTGAGAAAGGGACATCTCAGTTTCAAGTTTAAGCAAAAAGGCGTGGAGGAGGGACGAGGCATTGCTACTCCGCTCCCCCCAATCCATCCCATGACAGTAACAATATCACTTCCAAGCAGATCAATAGAGAAATAGAAAGAGTGATGCATTTCCCCCATACTGTTTAAAGTATAAAAATAATAGATGTAAATTCTAACAACTGACATTTTCAAATCACTAAATTAAAGATAAAAATTTGTTTCTACCCCCTCTGTCCTCATTATTGGAATAGAGAACAGGAGACTGTAGGATTTGGGGACACAGCCCTAAAATCAAGGAAATCTGTGAAAATTGAGGGCATCTGATACCCTTATCCCTAGGTCAACTGGGACTAGGGATGTCACAGAGGCAAAATCCATAGCCCTCATAGGGAGGGGGCGATGTCAACATTAAGGGCACTACCATGACACCCAGTGGCTATATTAAAACCCTCATGCATAGCTTGCAGTCTCAGGGACATTACTGCAAGCTGCTCCTTTCAAGAAGAGTTAGGACAACCATTATAGTTGGTGATTCAATCATTAGGCATGTAGATAACTGGGTGGCTGCTGGACGTGAGGATCGTCTGGTAACATGCCTACCTGGTGTGAAGGTAGAGGATCTCATGCGCCACCTAAACAAGAAGAGGAGTCTGCTGTCTTGGTACATGTTGATACCAGTGACATAGGAAAGTTGGTAGGGGAGGTTCTGGAGGCCAAATTTAGGATTTGAGGTACAAAATTGAAATCTAGAACTTCCAGGGTAGCGTTCTCTGAAATACTTTGCGTTCCATGCGTAGGACCCAAAAGGCAGGCAGAGTTCTGGAGTCTCAAAGTGTGGATGAGACGAGGGTGCAAGGAAGAGGGGTTTGGATTTGTTAGGAACTGGGCAACATTCTGGAGAAAGGAGGGGCTTTTCTGAAGGGATAGGTGTCACCTTAACTGGGATGGAACCAGGCTGCTGACATTAACCTTTAAAAAGGAGATGGGGGAAAGCCGACAGTCAGCCAAGAGTGAATGGTTCGGAAGGATGTATCCTTGAAGGATACTAGCAAAAGAGGGAAGTTAAGGTCGTCTGGGCTACTTTTATCTTTATTGGAATCGCTCTGTTGGGAATGGATGCCCTAAGTACAGAGCAGATAGAGCTGAAAGATTCCAAATTACCCCTATCTACCAATAACCAGATTAATATGAATAAAATACAACCTCTAAAATGCCAGTATGCAAATGCTAGAAGTCTAAAAAATAAGATGGGAGAGTTAGAATATATAGTACTAAATGAGAGGTTAGATATGATTAATATCTCAGAGACCTGGTAGAGGGAGGACAACCAATGGGACACCGTGATACCAGGGTACAAACTATATCGCAATGAGAAAATAGATCAAATTGGTGGAGAGGTTGCACTGTATGTTAGAGAGGACATTAATCCTGTGTGATTCAGTTTTGCAGGAAACAAAATGCACTGCAGAATCTCCATGGAAAGAAATTCCATGTAAAAAGGGGAAAGTGATGGCAATGGGGATGTGCTACCGACCGCCTGACCAGAATGAACTAATGGATGATAAAATGCTCAAAGAAATCAGGGAAGCTAACAAAAGTTACAACACCAATAATAATGGGTGATTTTTATTACCCTAGTATAGACTGCATCAGTGTCACAGCAGGACATGCTAGGGAGATAAAGTTTCTAGATGAAATAAATGACTGCTTCTTGGAGCAGCTGAGTCATGAAACGACAAGAGGGGAAGCCATTTTGGAAATAGTCCTTAGTGGAACACAGGATCTGGTGCAAGAGATAAGGGTATTGGGGCCATTTGGCAATAGTGATCATAGCATGATCACATTCGATTTAATAAATGGAGGAAGGACAGCAAGGAAATCCACAGTACTACCTTTTAACTTTCAAAAAGGCAGACTGATAAAATGAGGAAAATAGTTAAGGAGCAGACTGATAAAATTAGGCGTTAAAAGAAGCAGCCTCAAAAGTTAAAGATTACATCAAGCATGAGTGTTTAAAAATACTATTTTGGAAGCCCAGACCAGATGTATTCCATGCTTTAAGAAAAGTGGAAGGTAGGCAAAAACACTGCCAGTGTGCTTTAAAGGTGAGATCAGAGAGGCTGTTGTAGCCAAAAAATCTTTCAGGAAATGGAAATGAGCCAAATGATGATAACTGGAAACAACATAAGCACTGGCAAATTAGAAGCAAGGCATTGATGATAGACAAAGAGAATTTGAAAAAAAAGCTTGAGATGGAAGCAAAAAACCTGTGAGAGAGTCAGTTGGACCATTAGAAAATAGAGGGATAAAATGGGCACTAAGAGGGAACAAGTCCATAGCGAAGAGACTGAATGAATTCTTTGTTTCTGTTTTTACTGAGGAAGATGCAGGGTGGTTATCCATGCTTGACATGGTATTTAAAGATGATGCATAAGAAGAATTAAAATAAATATTGATAAACCGGGAAGATGTATTACAACTATTTAATAAACTGAAGAGTAGCAAATTACCTGGGCTGAATGGTATACATAAAAGGGTGTTGAAAGAACTGAAATATGAGATTGCAGATCTACTATTAGTAATCTTTGAACTATCATTAAAATCATCTATAGCCCCTGAAGACTGGTGAATGGCCAACGTAACACCAACTTTTAAAAAGGGTTCTAGGGGCGATCGGGAAACTACAGACTGCTAAGCCTGATCATCAGTACTGAACAAAATAGTAGAAACCATTATAAAGAACAATATTGCTAATAAGCAGATAGTCATGGTTTAATGGGAGAAAGCCAACATGGACCTAGCCAAGGAAGGCCTTGTCTTACTAATCTTTTATATTTTTTTGAAAGTATGAATAAACAAGTAGACAAAGGTGAGACAGTTGATATAATATATCTGAATTTTCAGAAAGCCTTTGACAAGGTCCCTCATGAGAGATTCTAGGCAAAATTTAAAAATCATGGGATAGGAGGCAGTATACTATTGTGGATCAGGAGCTGGTTAAAAACATTAGAGAGCCGAGGGTAGGACTAAATGGCCAATTTCTCAGTGGAGAAAGGTAAATAGTGAATACACTAGGGATCTGTGCTGGGTCCACTGCTTTTTAACATATCCATAAAAGACTTGGAAATGGGAATAATGAGTGAGGTGATCAAATTTGCAAATGACACCAAATTATTCAAAGTTGTTAAAACCCAAGAGGATTGTGAAAAATTACAAGAGGATCTTGATAAATTAGAAGACTGGACAAATGGCAGATGAAATTTAATGTGGACAAGAGCAATGCTATGCACCTAGGAAATATCAACCCAAACTATGGTTGTACAATGCAAGGTTCCATATTAGGAACCACTACTCAGGAAAAAGATTTAGGTGTCATCGTGGATAACACGTCAAAGCCCTCTGCCCAGAGTTCAGCGGCAGCCAGGAAAGCAAATACAATGCTAGGAATCATAAGGAAAGGAATGGAGAATAAAACCAAGGATATTATAATGCCTCTGTATCCTTTCATGGTGCGTCTGCACCTTGAACATTGTTTGCAAGTCTGGTCGCTGTATCTTAAAAACTATATAGCAGAATTAGAAAAGGTACAGAGAAGAGCCACCAAAATGGTAAAGGGGATGGAATGATACCTCTATGAGGAAAGGCTTAAAAGGTTAGGGCTCTTTAACCTGGAAAAGAGACGGCTGAGGGGAGATATGATAGAGGTCTATAAATTAATGGACTGGAACAGATAAACAAATCAGTTGTTTACACTATCAAAAAGTAAAAAGACTGGGGGACATGCAATGAAGCTACAGTGTAACCCATTTAAAACTAATAAGAGAAAATATTTTTTCAGTCAATGCATAATTAAACTCTGGAATTCGTTACCAGAAGATGTAGTAACAGCTGTTAGTGTAGCTGGGTTTAAAAAAGGTTTGGACAAGTTCCTGACGGAAAGGTCCATAAACCACCATTAAAAAGGATCCGGGAAATCCATTGCTTACCCTGGGACAAGCATTGTAGAACCTGTGTGTCTTTTTAGGAATCTGCCACAGTAGGTACTTTGTGACCTGGATTGGCCACTGTTGGAAATAGGATACTGGCCATGATGGACTTTGATCCGACCCAGTATTTCATATCTTATGTTCCTATGCAGGCTGCAGAATGAAGGAGGTGCATGTAACCCTTTAATGGGGGGGGGGAGGCGCATGGGGAGTTGTTTTCTCTTAGAGGAGGTTCTTTTTTAAAGTAGTTAAGAAGGTACATCTGTACATTCATATGTTCCTGTACAGAAAGCATGGCAGGATGTCTACCAAGCAGCTTAACATTTCCACAAATACAGAGACATCCTGAAGCATAATATAAACCTGGCAAGGAAGTAGGCACACAGGCAAACACAGCAGTGGCAAAGTAACATGTGCCATGATGCCCCTGGGAATCAGAGGGGTGCTGTCCCCATGACCACCACCAATGACTGTACCAAAACAGTCACAGAAAAAGAGGTGCAAGGTATACGATATGCCCAGGGTACCCAACCTGCCTGCCCCAGATATGTGAACACTGCAATGAACACATGTTCTTCCTGCCGAAGAGCTGTCTCCCCCAAAGCCCATACAGACAGACACACACACACACCACTAGCTCAGCCAATTCTGACTCATGACGAGGGCTCAGGGATGTGGTGGCACATGGAGATGTGTGAAAATGTCACAGGTACTGAGAGACAAGGGATTACCCACAGGCATGCTGAAGCCCCACAAGGCTCCACCCCCCAGGTCAGGACATATGCAAAGCACAATGTGCACATTGTTGAAGGTAGCACTGGCACACAGAGCCACAAGAAAAGGAACATAGCTACACCATGGCCAGATATCAGACAGTCACAGATGATAGCCGTGAGCAAGGCATAAGGGTTGTTAATGGAATCCAGGATATCAGAAGTGAGGGTGGCAGATGTGCCCTGAACCAGTTGCAATGGCACTCCCAATGGCCATATGCCAGAACTCTTGCACATATAGACAGGGCAGACCCACAACACAAAGGCAACCGAGGGGGATAAGTTGGGAGGATGGCAGGGGAAGAACCAGTAAAATGAGTGTACCATCAAGCACGAGTTCAACGCTTATTCCCAAAAAAGGCTTCCATATACTCCGTGACTTGGAGGCAGTGAAGACGCAACACAGGACTTGGTTTCTGGCAGGAGCTGCAGCAGCAGCAAGGTAAGTCATGGAACATGTAGCACAGATGTTACATATAGGGAGATGATCATGGATTGCCATCTGCAACGCCATGCATCCATGGCATGGATGGCCAGAATTGGCTGAGCTAGTGGTGTGTGTGTGTGCGAAGAACAAAGCAGATAACGAGCAATTCTGCGTTCTCTTACTTTGCACCTGTTATATGGAACAATCTTCCATTGAACCTAAGAGAGACGAAGAACCTGCAATCCTTTAGAAAAGAGCTAAACACACACACCTCTTCACCCAACACTTCCATAATCTACAGCACACATTTGAGCAGACTTTGCAAGAACATAACAACTATCAAACACAAGCTGACCCTAATGCATTTCTCATACAAACTCATTTCCCGCTGCCCTCTACCTCAGTCTCCTCATTAATTCATTCCAGTCAAGTGCCACAATGTAAATAGAACCTAAGCATCAATTCCCAGACCTGTACCTATGTTGGCTGTAAATAGTTCTTCTTTACAAGCTAGTTCGAAAGCTCCATCTTTTTATTCCTTGTAAATAGTTATTATGTTCAAATGGTTACTATGTTCAATGTCACTGTTACGTTTCAGTTCTCTGTAAACCACCCCTGATCTCTGGAAAGGGCGGTATAAAAAAAAGCTTGCAAATAAATAAATAAATGGAGTGGCACACCTGAACAATGGATGCAACAGCACTTCCATCAGGGCATTGGCTGGAATGGCTACATGCAGACTGGAGCCATGCATAGCTGATGGCAAATATTGGCTTGTGAACCAAAGGGGTGACCATGGGTTCATGCTGTCACAGAAAACATGGAATGCCAGCAGCGTAGGGCTACTAATTAAGAATGGGGTCACCTAGGAAGGACCACAGTATAGGAAGAAACAGGCTGGCAAACTAGCAAGGTCAAGAGGTTCACAAGTGGTAACTGTTGATGGAACGAGAAAAAATACAACAGGAGCAATGTGCACATGCCACAGGCAGCAACCAGCCAAAGTTGCCGGCTTCAACTGTGTGTGGACTGTGTGTGGATGACAGGTGTGGGAAAACACCAGGGATGTGGCACACACCAGGTCCCCAGACACACAGGTACCAGATGTTCACATGACACAAGGCACAGAGTGCCCTAAGTGAAGATGGCATGCAGCAGTCATATATCAAACTATGGAACAGTGGAGATTCACAATGAATGGAGGCAGAAAGTGCAGTCTCCAGCCACGGTCACAAGAGACATAACCAAGCAGTCAATGATGTCATGCAGCGTTCACTATTTCACATTATTTTATTTAACAAGTTTTACATACCACTTTATCATTTAGTCAAAGCGCTTTACATTGTAACTTAAACTTGGGAATGTACTTTAAACAGGGACATTGATATCCTGAATTCTTCTGAGGCAATGGAGGGTTAAAAGCGACTTGCCCAAGGCCAATATATTTTTTTATGTTTCAGTGTCCATGTAATTCCCATCATGTTTTTGTATACTTTGTATTTTTTCTAACACACTTTTAAACAACTGTTTACTGTTTATTATTGTTCTACATAAGTCACATATTCTTGCATTTCTGGTTATACTCATACAATATGTTACGCACGCACAGAGTTCATTGTAAACCATTTTGGCTGGTAGAAAAACGGTATACAAAAGATATTAAATAAAGAAACATTTTCTATAAGGTTTTTATAGTCATTTTAGTTTTTGTGCTTGTCTTTATGATTTGTATATGTTTATGTTTATTAGGCTGCAGCTGGACCCAGGGACATCACGGCGGCACCCCTCCAACCACAGACTGCCATTGGGTTGCCTTCAGCTCAGCATTCTGTGGTTTACACAATTATATTGCTGGTGGGGAGGATCAGAATGCAGCTCTTGATTTGTAAAATTTCAGGCCTCCATCCTCACACCTTATACATACTCTCCCCTGCAAAAGACATTGGGTTGTGCCTTCTTTTTCCTTTGATTGCACAGATGAGCATCATGTTTCTGAAGAAAGAAGACAATCACCCAGGTTCTTGAATCTTCCATACAAATGTACATTTGTAGACAATAATTGTTTCACTGGGGGGGGGTTGTTGTATTTTTTTTTTTGTGCCATCAAGTCAGTGTTGACTCATAGCGACCCAGCTACCTCTGGGCTTTCTTGGCAATGTATCACTGGAAGTAGATTGCCAGCCTTTTCTTCTGAGGCAATGGAGGGTAAAGTGACTTGCCTAAGGTCACAAGGAGTGTCAGTGGGACTTGAACCCTTGATCTTCTGGGTATATTAGGTGGTTGCTCTAACCACTAGGCTACTCCTCCACTCCTAACACTGTAACAACATCTAATCTTGTTCAATGTAAACCACTCTGACCTGGTGAAAAGCAGTGCTAAATAAATAAATAAAATATATGCTTAATTGGCCCCGGTTTATTCTGGTGAAGCTGAAGTACATAAACAGAAGATTGGGCAAAGAGAAAACATATTATAAGAAACTATTTTTTATCAGATAATTATGCCTTATAGGGAGGAATGTTTTGCACAGCAAATGTTCTGTGAAATTTCAGTATTGTTTTAGTCAATCTGAAGCCTCCAGTGAAAGGAATGATATGATACCCATTGTTTCAGATATGGTTTATGATTTAATTAAAAATGGATATACTGCCAATCAAAAGACATCAGAATGGTTTACATAAAAACAATCAGCGAAACCGAAAATAACTCTATTGATAAAAAGAAAGTCACAGAATAAAGGAACCCACAATACAACCAGATATAAGGAGAGAGAGATATACAAACAAGCAGGAGAACGGAAGATTCTCTTGTCAAGGTGGGGGGCAATGCTGAATGCTTTTTGGAACAGATAAGTTCGGTATTGTTTTCTCTAGGGGCAGAATCTGTTCCTTAGTTTTCTTTCTTCTTATTCTCTTAAGGACATATGCTCTAAGGTTTGTTCCCATTTTGTGCCTGATTTACTAAGGGACCATGCAGTTAAAGGTGACTTTTAGCTGCATAAAATGTACCTAGTTAAAAACTGTGCCAACATTGCTCAGCTAAATCGGTGCTAACAAAATTACTGGGAGCATGATTTTAGCTGGCTAAAAAAAGAACTGGGTCAGGATGTTCCCAAAATGGGCTTTGCAAATTCAGCTGCTTAACATGATATTAAGTGCCAGCTAGCAAAATTTGGCCAGAAAAATATAAATGCTGCAACGGCAGACCTAAATCTGACCACCCTCTCTCCCACCCTAAGAAAAACACTGCCCTGTGTTGTCCTGATCCTCCGTCAAAAAATAAGTGGTATCGAGCAGGAATCCCCCACACACCCCTTACTGCCAAAAATCGTACGGGCCTCTTAATAATTTTTAAAAAAAGTGCAAGCTGTGTTATCCAGTGTTACTGACCAAACGTAAAAACATAGTCACTGCAAAGCCTGTGTGTTAATTGTTGGGGTAGTACCCAACATCTTCCCATAGAGTTAATGCAGAGACAATAGTCTTACTGTGCTTTAAACGGCATAGCAAATAACACGGATACACTTTCAGCAAATAGTGTCATACCACAAACTAAAGGATAATTTTATAAGGACTACATAAAGATATGCACCATCAGCACGAGTAAATTTTGCATTTTCAATTGTTTGCGCGTGTTGATGGGTCTTACGCTATTCTGTAATTGCGCACATTAGGCCAATGAGACGTACTTTCACTATGGATATTCACATAGGAAAAGCTTGGGCGGAGTGTGGGCAAAGTGAGCATTGATGCACCTACTTTGTAGACTACGGGTGTACACATGTAAGATACACGCAGTCATGTAATCCAGCCCTGGGGCTGGTATTAGTGATCGTGATTAGTGATTAGTGGAGGAGTAGCCTAGTGGTTAGAGCACTGGCTCGGGAACCAAGAAACCAGGATTTGATTCCCATTAGCGCTCCTTGTGGCCTTGGACAAGTCACTTAACTCTCCATTTGCCTTAAAAGAATCCAAATTTTCAATGTCCCTGTTTAGTGTATATTACCAAGTTTAAGTTACAATGTAAACCGCTTGGACTAAATGATAAAGCCATATGTAAAAACCTGTTAAATAAATAAATTAGTGATGTGCTTAAATTCAACGTGAACCTCCCACTACTTACATCCTTATTTTATAAAGTATAATATGCACATATTGGACTTTATGAAATAGGTGCAACTGACGCATAAAAGTGTGTGCTAACCGAGACACGCCTTAGAAAATTAGATAAGTGTTAGGCACAGTCCCCATCCAATCCTCGCCCATTCCACACTTGTCAGGAAATACAGGAATCAGCATGTGCTGTTGTGCCACTGCATTAACTGTTAGCACGAGCACACACAAACAGCACACGCTCATTCCTGTGCCAGTCATTTAATACGCTTTAATAAAAGAAGAACTCAGTTTATCAAAGTCTTCAACTTTTGCTGGATTTTCAGTTACACATCTAGCCAGTTAGATTCATCTGATAATTTTACTAGTTACTGTGCCTAGTATCATTGCAGCTTAGTAGATGTTTGAAACTTCATCTTTAAGCTTATTCCTATAGACAAAGAATGGGACATAATCCTTATGCAGTTTCTTTGTATCAGGAAAAATGCTTAATACATTTCCAGCTTCTTAACTCACAATCCCACTATGAATTTTCACATAGCTGGTATTAAAAAAACATGAAAATGAATTAACAAAAGATCTTCTTTATGCTCCAGCTGAGAAAAAGTATCACACTACCAAAACTTTTATCTACTCTCTTGTCATCTCCCACTTGGATAATTGCAACCTGCTCTTCGCAGGTCTGTCTCTAAACCATCATTCACTACCCAAAATTCAGCAGGCATCCTCCAGTGTTATGACCATGTTATATCCCTCCCTCTCCATTCCCCTCATTCTCTCAGCTCCACATTGGCTTTTTATCTGCTTCTGCATTCAGTTCGGGCTACATTTCCCCATCTACAAGTGCATTCACATAGCATTTTCATGTTATTTCTCTCTCCTTGCACCTCTCTTTCTCGAGCATGCTGCTCTTATCTGTACCCTATTTCTCCAACTCCAGACTCTAGACTGTCTGTCTATAGCACTGAACACCTGTAAAGGCCTTCCTGAGTTAGTAAGTCTTGTCCCATCTCTGACCATATTCAAGTCCTGCTTAAAAACTCACGTTTCCGAAATAGCTTCCAATTCCAAAAAAGACTCAATAATTCCTGATCTTGGCCATCTCACATTAAACTTGTTTCACTGTAATAGTTTGTTTTTAAATGCCGCCAAGTCGATGCAGAATCATGGTGAACCTGTGGATAGTTGCCCAAACTATGTTCAGTCTTCGGTCAGGCGGCTAATTGATAGAGTGGCATCCATAGCTTCTGTTATTGTATTGATCCATTGTATTGCTGCTCTTCCTCTTTTAAACTGACCTTCAACCTTACCAAGCATGACGTCTCTCTCTAATGATCTTTCTCCTCGCATGATGTGTCCAAAGTACCAAAGTCTATTTCTTGCCATTTAATCTTCAAGTATTTTTTGCCAGCACATAATTCAAAGCTATCAACTGTATGAAGGCAATCCAAGTGTGGAGGTTCATCAACAACCTATGTTATGAGATTCATGGCTGAAAATAAAGACTATTTAAAACATCTGCTTATCAAGGAAATAGTCTTAAAATGGGCCTGCCCCTTAATGTGAAGAAGAGAGATTCTATCAATTGGCAAAATCAATAATTTCATCCTTGATGGATGAATCTATAATGACTAATAAAACGACAAGCAGTCGAGACAGACATCCGATAACATGTTGCTCTTGGCAGAATGGCTATGAAGGACCAGGATAAGGTTTTCTATTCTAGTGCAGTGATACATCTCTACATACAAAGTTAAGAGATTACTAGAAAATTATTTTTCTCAACTATATCTGTACACCACTGCATATGCCTATGAGTGCTATAGAAATGTTAAATAGTAATAGTATTGCCGTTCCTGTGTGAGTCACTCTTATTTATTTAATTATTTAAATTACAAGCTTTTTATACCGCCTTCTCAAACAATCAAAGTGGTTTACATAAAACTCAACATGTTACAGAGAACTCAGAATAATTCAGTTAGTGGTGGCATACAGGAGTTGTCCAAAGGCAGAACTTATATACATAGCAACATAATAACCGAGGTTATCTGTAGTTTAGGCTTGAGAATTAAGGAGGAAGGACTAGGTATTGTCTTTGAAGTGGTCAGTGAAGAGAAAGGTCTTGAGGAGTTTTCTGAAGTCCTTTAAGTCTTTAATAGTTCTGATTTTTTCTGGCAGAGTGTTCCAGATGGCTGGAGCAGCTAATAAGAGATCTCTCTTTGTAGTAGAGTTATTTGCCTTTGTGTAAGAGCTAGGGTTCTGTCTCTTGTGTCTGTTGCTTGAGTTTTTACATATCAGATCTTGTAGAGTTCCAGCTGACAGGTTGTTGAATATAGTAAGTGCATTTTGTATTTAGCATGTGAGGAGACTGGAAACCAATGTAGCTGATATAATAGTGGAGTTATGTGGTCATGTTTAGGCAATCCTGAGATGATGCGGACAGCAGAGTTCTGAGCCAATTGCAGGGGACGGATGGTTTGAGTTGGCAGTCCATGAAAGAGGGAATTACAATAATCCAGAACAGGGGTTATGAGTGCTTGATAGACTGTATGGAAGTGATCCTGACTGAGGAGTGGCTTTAGTCTTCAATAATTGCAAGCTTTTGGAATCCATTCTTGGAGGTTCTGTTAATGTGCGCTTGTAAGTTTAGGAAGAGGTCGATGGTGATACCTAAGTATGATGCGGGGACTAGAAGGGAGCGGATGCTGGGTGGGGCAGGAGCTAGAAGGGAGTTGATGTTGGGGGACGATTAGAATGGGATGGGGCTGGGAGAGTGAAATGGAGAGGGGAAATATATTTTGTGTGGGAGGGAAGAAAAATCTACAATTGGCCGGGTATTGGGAGAGTAAGTGGGGATTGAGGATGGAGGGGTAAAATTTGAGTGGATGAAATAGGAATGAGGAAAGAGCAAAAGGAGAATGATTATTATGTTAAAGCAGATGTAGAGAGAATGGAAAAAAACTAGGAAAGAAGAAAGGACAAATGGACAGCAGACAATGGAGCGTTAGCAGAAGACACGAAGAAACCAGAAGAAAGTGGCTGGAACAAAAAATGCACAAAAGGTAGAAAAATATCTCTTTATTTTGAATTTATTAACTGAAATATGTCAGCTCTTGGAAATGTGCATCTTTTAACGTCTGCACTTTATTTAATACAAGAGGAAATCAATTTATAGTTTTATTTCTACAGTGTTGTACATTCTAAGTTTGGCTTTTGGGGTTCCCAGTTTAATTGTCTTCCTGTTTCTAAATTGTGATTCCTTGTTTGGTGATGGTGTATGTTCTGCATGTTTACTAAAAGTTAGTGTATGGTAACATTATGCAAATATTTATGCAAATGATGCCCTTATGCAAATGAGGCCTGCGTCTTGTGCGGCCCCCGGGTTACTCTACAAGTCCTCATTTGGCCCTCAAAGCAATTTGAGTTTGAGACCCCTGGCCTAATGCATAAGGCTGGCTAAGGCATCAGCTTTGACATGTAAGTATTGTTTCCTGAGGCAGTTTATTTGTATTTTAATTATTGCTGCCAGCAAACACACCCTCACGTGCCGTAACCTAAGGTGCCGCATAAAGCACCCTATAAGGCACTCCATAGGGCACATTATAAAGTGCACTGTCCGCCACGGCACCCTATAATGTCCCCTATAGGGCACCCTATAAGGCGCTCCATAGGATACCTTAGAAGGCACCTTATATGGATGGTAACCATAAGGTGCCTCAGAAGGCGCTGTATAGGGCGCCCTATAAAGCGCCTTCTGAGGCACCTTATTGTTACAGTACACTGAGGGTGGTTTTGCTGGCAGCACTAATGTACATTAAAAATAGATAATGTTTTGGACAGCCCTATCAAATAACCCCACTGTGGGTTTGAACCCATGACCTCTGGCTCCACAGGCAGTAAAGTAACCAGTGGGCTACAGCTCTATAGCTGCTAACAAGGCCCTGGCTGGCTGCAGAAGGACTGCACGTCACCACACAAACAGTCTGCTGTGATCACCAGGATAGGGTTAACCCACCCGTACCCATGATGCACTGCACATGCAAATCAACAGTCTACAGATGACCCCAAGATGGGGTATGCACCCCCACAGCACCTCGGCCTGGTAGGGGGAACTGACCGTGTGTGTTACTGGCACAGAGTAGCTACACACCGTCACACTGTGCGGGTACTGTGCTCACCCTGAGGGTGAGGTGGGGCGCCCAGCACCAGGTCCACAGCACCATCCCTCATGACATCCGAACAATACCAGACCTACTCCAGTTTAGAAAGGCCTTGAAACACCACCTCTTCCTCCAGTATTACCCTGTAAACAATGCAGCTATGACACCAACCTCACAAACCACGCAAAACACCCATGACTAAGACCAAGGAAGCGAATCCTAACATGTTGTAAATGTAAATAGTTATCCCAGTTATCCAAGTTTTTAACACCTGTTCACTGTAAAGTACCCCGGGAAATGTGTAATCTTTGTTCATTGTAAACCGCACTGATGCTGAATAGCGCGGTATAGAAGAGACTGTAAATAAAATAAATAAATAAATAAAATAAAATGGCAGAAATAGGCAATGCTGCAGGTCCCCAGCAGTGCTAGTGTGCGAGATAGGTAGTTCCTGCAGACACACTTTGGATACATATATATTTATCAGTCAGGTTTAGCCCTGATGGACCCATAGATGGATTATGTACCACCACCCAACCCACCCTCTAGGGGCTGAGAGTGGGAAACAGGGTCTCCCACCAACAGATCCACATTTTACCTCCCTGCAATGGCAGCAGTAGAGGGGACCATCAACCGCAGTCCTGCTGGGGAACAGACACCCTACAGGGCAGTCAATGCAGCTCTGTACACATCTAGAAAGCAATAGCAGACAGACATTAGTCCCAGAAATGCTCAGCTGCACCCCACCACTATCTGATATTCTCCTGCAGCAAGCCTCCAGCCACTGCACCCTGCAAGGTGTTCCAGCACGGCACATACTAGCTGCAGACAGTCTGCTAGCTAGTCCATAGTGCATGTTCCTGGAGGAGATGCATGCACCCAGAACTGGGATGTCAGCATACAACACCAAGCAGATAGGTCAGTGATTGGGCCCCAAAAGGGAACCCATAAATATCACATGACAGAAATATTGCCGAGCACTATGGGGGAACCTAGCCATGCCGTGGTCACTGCTCAGTCAGGGTGAGAGTGATCTCCCAGCAGGACATGCTGTGGCCACCCTGTCTGTGCAGGTGGTGGCCGGGGACTACAATGTCCCAGCCATTGCCCTATGCCCTGTGCAGATGCATCCTGGCCAGGCCACCCTGTCCGGGCTATACCCAAGGTACCTTGGCTCCTCATTATGCTCATTGGCAGGCAAATACTGGCAACAGTGCTGGCAGTGTAGGTTGTGGAGGGTGTATGCAGCCACCACACACTGGATAGAAATACACACACTCCCACACCTATGCCAGCATTGTACAACTATAGAGGTGTTTGGCAGCCCTGGCCACCGCTCCAGTCCTGGGCACAGTGCAGGCATGGATATGGTACGCAATACTGTTGAAGTCACTCCCCAGGGTGGTAAACACTGTCAGACACAAGACCTGTAGCACACTCCACAGACATCAGAAAGGTTGCCATGATGCAGCTCAATCAGAAAATTGTACTTCAGAATTGCTATCTGCCAGTAATCATAGCAACCTTTTGATAGCTGTGTACCGTATTCCCGGGTTTAGGGTGGCATTGCTAAGGTATGCAAGTGCTAGTATTGGGAGATGCACGCAGGGCCCAATGTCCTGCCTCTCCAGGAGGCATTGGATAATGGAGCCTGTGGGTGCGGGTGTGCCTGCCCCTGTTTGCTGCTGCTTTACGGCAGAGGTTCCCATCTCCAGTCCTGGTGTGCCAAACACTGTTCGGGTTTTCATGCTGTCCCTCATGAATATGCATGAGATACATCTGCATACCATGGGGGCGGCACATAGAAATGCAGCACAGGCATCTTTATTAGAGGCAGCATGGAACCTGAATGGTGTTTGGCCCTCCAGGACTGCATTTGGGGGACTCTGCTCTAGGTAATGCGCATGTTTATGGTGTCTGTGCTCTGTAGGGTAAAATGTAGGTGTTTTGGGCATGTTTACATCATCTGCATTAAAGGTTCTGTCTGTATTAGCATGTTTTAGTAGTGGGTAAAATATGGGGACTGGGTTGGCAGGAACCACAGCTGGGACTTGAACCTGTGACCTTCTGCCTCTGAACACACTGGCTGTGTGCACTGCACCACCGTGTTGCCACAGAGGCAGTGCATTCCCTGGTGATACCATGACTGTTCGTCCGGCAGGGCCTGTCTATTGCAGTGCATGGCACCCACCTACACAGGGGCTAGGCCATGGTCTGCTCTGGGCAGCTGCCACTGCTCCCCTCCACCACCAGTACACCTCTGCCACCATGCTGACATGCCCTTCTGCTGGTGGTGCTGGTGGTAAGCAGTCTCAGGCCATCCAGTGTGCAGGTAGACAGCTGCCTATGGTGCATGTTCTGAGGTAGGGGTGCCTGCATAGACGTCCACGCTTCCCCCCCAACACCGCCTGCCAATGTGCTGTGCCCTTGGAGGTACCTGCTGGGTACTATCCCCTGTGACACTGTGATAAACACACTTGTGGCCATGTTGGGCCCTCATCAGTTGCTGTCTGGCTGCTGTACAGTTTCAGCATTCCTAAGTGCCACCTAGGCATCTGCCTAATTCGCACTGTGCCCCAGCTGCACCACAACATGTGCTGCCTGCAGCCCTCTGTATCCCATTTCCAAGCATCTGTCCAGTTGGCCGTTCCAACATGCCTGCCCTGCTGTTGCCGCACATGTGCACGCCATAGGAAACCTGTCTGATGGAGAGGAAAACCCTGCACAGCGCAATTTCACTGTGGGCTCATTCACCTTGTATGGGGACGGAGCATGGACCCTTCCAGAATTCATATCCTTTTTTGGTGCCTTCTTGGGAGTGTTTTTGATGTTTCCCATTGAGATCACTATTGCCCAGCTTGGTTATTTTATTTTTCCATTTTCTGCTGGTCATTTTCACTGTTTGTTTGCCCTTTTGTTCCGTGCACATGTATCACACTTATCACTTTTTTGTCGGTTTCCCTGGTTTTGCTGTACATTGCTGACAGAAATGGTTTCTCTTCCCTTTAAATCAGCTCTAACGCCAGGGTTTCAGTGGCGTTAGTTTTGGCCTCGGATTTCACAGCGTTAGTGTGCGGGGAGCCTCTCCCCTCCCACTCTCCACCCATTGACCCCTTCTCTCCGCCCCTGGGGAGCCTTCCTCCATCCTCCGGGAGCCTTTCTCCGCCTTCAGCGCTCATTTGCGCCGTAGCGCACGTTATTGCGCACTAAGGTACCTTATCGCGCGATAACGTCACAGAGCGCACAATAAGACGGTTTAGTAAACATACCCCTAAGTCTCCCTACTTCAAGTATAGATTAGGCATATGCATAAAAACATGTTTGGCTCCATTCCTTTACGAATTGCAAATTATTGAGATCATTTGTTACATTCATTTCCATTCAACTCAGTGGGGAAAGCAATTTTGTACTCTGGGGTTTTGCATCCATTTTTCTAAAAATCTTTATTAAACCTTGCTGGCAGGCATCTATCACAGAGTCAACAGCACTCCAAATAGGGCAAGTGCAATTATCAGGTAAACTAGGTGGTCACCTAGCGTGGCAGCTTTGGGGGTTGGGGCAAAGAGCAGGACACGCAAAGTAGAACAATAGATTTTGATAACCAGGAGGGTGGTAAAGCTTAAGGTTTGCCTAGGGCACAAACACCTTAAACCAATTCTTGAGCCAGCATAAAGAATGACATGAAGACCCCCATACCAGCAAGAGAGGAAACGGTACTAACACTGGCAGGAAGACCCCAAAATACCAGGAGAGGGGTAATGTAGCACCAGCATTGGAATGAAAACCCTTAATCCTGTCAATGTTGGGCAAAAAGGTATCAACAGGGTTGGGTTAGGATCAAAATTTTGTGGGAAAATGAACACTTTAGAGTGGTGCATGAAGGCGTACCCCCAAGTGTCTGTACAGACAGGTTTACCCAGGAGAATTTGATGGCAAGGGCCTACTTTCTGTTGCACTAAAAGATGACAGGAAAAGACTTGCTTTGAAAGAAAGATTCATCTGTACTGTTCCCCTGTCAAAGGAGCTATTATTGACTTTTTCTTTATTATCCTTCTAGACCAGTCCAGATGAGCGGGTTATGCTTCCCAGCCAGTAGGTGGAGGGAGACTAGAGCAACTTTCAGTGATGTATATCCACTGGGCCACTAGTATATCCACTGATGCAGCACTGAGAGAAGCCAGTATTTGTCTGCCTCCAGCATGTGGCAAGGTGGGTGGGTGCAGTAGTGCTGAAAGATCTATCTCCCCTGGCCCAAACCACGGTTTGTGGCCTGTGTGATTGAGACCTGTGGGTGAGTCAATGGAGGAGGATAAACCCCTCCTGGTGGATAATGAGGATCCATCAATGATCTGCCTGTTTCGCAGAGAGGATCTTTCCACCCTTATTCAGGATGCTTACGGGGGTCGTATGCAGTTTGATGTGCGCTGCTGTGGAGAGTTCACAAGTTGACCCTATTCTGAAAGGTTTGCTGCATCCTTCTGGCTTCCCCCCCCCCCCCCTCCCTGGGCCTGTGTCTCAGCTCATGGTCTCTCAGGGGGCAACACCAGAGCTTGGACTGTGGGATCCTAAGGTTCTGGGCTTGGCTGTATCCTCTGCCCCAGAGAAAGACTGAACAGTTTTTTGAACTTCCTTGGATGAATATCCTGGGTCATGGCAGTAACAACCACATGACCATTTGGATGGAAGGGGGCACTGTGCTGAAGGAGTCTCATGATTGGAGAGTGGAAGCTCTCCTTCAAAATTTCTTTACTGCTATGGTTTTGGGCACTCAAGCAATGCCATGTGTGGACTTAGTGGCCCAAGCTCACTTACGCTGGTTCCAGCAGTTGCCAGACAGTTTGGAGGTTGCGAGATTGAAGTTTCATATGTGGCAGATGCACTGTACAACTTAATCAGGATTTCCTCCAAGTTCATGGCAGCATCAGTAGTGACCTGCAGGACTGTACCTAGCCCTGTGCGAGCAGTGCGGCCACACAAAGGTTTAAGGGGCGCATTACGGCTGTCTGCCGTTGCCTGCCACTGTCACTTTTTCTTCTCTCAGTGGCGGCAGGCAACGGCAGACATCTGAAATGCGCCCTTTAACATGCTAAGCACATCTGTTCCTCCCTGCTCTGACACGACGTTAGAGAAGGGAGGGACAGATCTGCTTAGCGCGCTGGCAACTTACACATCAGGTGCGCCTCTTCTCTCCTGCCATGGGGGAGGGGGGTGCACACCCATTGTGCAAGTCGCACAGGGCGCAATTCAACCTCGGTATGGCCCTGGTGACCAGACAGTAGATTTAGCTCTGGAACTGGTCAGCCAATGCTACCTCCAAGATGCAGCTAAGCAAACTCCCCTTTAAGGGCAGATTGCACTTTGGGAAGGACCTGGAGAAGCCCACACTGTGCATCTTCAGAGTAGCACTGCAGGCACTGAAAGGTTCCCCTTTTGAGCTCATTAGGAAAGCCTCTCTCAGGATTTGACCCTAAAGGTGGTTTTCTTGATGGCTATTGCATCTGCTGGGTGAGTATCTGAGCTCAGGTCTTGTGCTGTGGGGAGCTTTTTTTGGTCATCTCAATGGCATTTGCTGTCTTCCTTTCATCTTAATCAGGCTGTCATCTTGCCCTCCTTAGAGGGCATCTGGTGGATGTGAGGAGGGCATTAGCGAGATACCCAGATATTATAAATTCCTTCCATCAGTCATACCATCTATTTTTTCTCTTCAGCAATCCAAGAAAGGGCAGGCAGTAGCCAAGTCTTTGATTGCCCACTGGATTGAGAAGACTATTAGTTCAGTCTACATTCTATGAGGATCAGGGTTCACTCCATTAAGGTACAAGCCTCCTCCTGGGCAGAGTCCACTTTGGTGTCTCCGAAGGACATCTGTAGGGTGGCTTACTTAGCCATCTCTGAGTATCAATGTGAAGCACTACAGGTTGCATGTGGGGGCTGGAGCGGATGGTGCCTTTAGCAGGGAACTTCAATCCAGAAAGTCATCTTCCTCCCACCTTGGGTTCTGACTGCTTAGGTATGTCCTACTCATCTGGACTGGTCTAGCAAATTTACATGCCTGAACATCTTCTTGAATCCTGCTAGACCAGTCCAGGACTCACCCTAGAAGGCTATTCCTACAGGTTTGGGAGCCCTCAATTATATTGTCAGTATCAGTATCTGATGCAGAGTCAATTATGGTAAGAGCCAAACATTTTGTTCAGAGTTATTGTTGGTTAACACTTGAGTTTTTCATTTTTGATTTATGCTTAGAGGTGTCATGCTGTGTTCTCTCAGTGCTGCACCAGTGGATATACTATATTAGTGATGACATCACTGAAAGTTTCTCTAGTCTGCCTCCACCTGCTGGCTGGTGAACATAACCCAATCATCTGAACTGGTCTAGCAGGATTAAAGGAAAGAAAACTAATCAGGTAACTTTTTTCCTTGGGCAATAGGATTGAAACATGTGAAATTAATAAATAAAGTGGCATGAAGACCT
Organism: Ichthyophis bannanicus; assembly: GCA_033557465.1. Lineage (NCBI taxonomy): Eukaryota > Metazoa > Chordata > Amphibia > Gymnophiona > Ichthyophiidae > Ichthyophis > Ichthyophis bannanicus. Next base: position 233,215,581 of record CM066043.1, on the reverse strand, counting down.
CAAGGCACCAGGAGAGGGGTAAAGCAGTGCCATTGAAGAATTCTATCTGTATCTTTTTGGATATTGTAAGCAGATCCTCTAAAATCTTGTATTACTGCCCTTCTTAAGAAGGCCAAGCTAAAAACAAGCCAGTCTATTATACTTAGATAGTCACACCACATTCGTATAATAATCTAGAATTTTTTTCACTATGTATGTATCCTCTGCCCATTCTAGTAAGAACATTGTAAGTGTGACACTGCAGCATCACCACTCACTTCTGTTTGTCCAAATTGTACGCCAAATTCTACTAGCAGAAGGATTTTCATACCCACAAAAACAGTGTATGAGTGCCTTCTCCTGCTCTCTCTGTCAGACCTCTGCTCTTTCATAGTTAAGTCCCTCACTATAGAGTCTGTCATCTGCTGCAGGTTTGTTTATCTAATACAGATAATTAGGCAATCCCGCCCCTCTGTACTTGTGCCTGAGCCCTCAGTGTACTATTAATTGAGTAGAGGCATAGCCTAATGATTCGAGCAGTGGGCCGAGAACCAGGAAAGCTAAAATTCAAATCCCACTGTTGATCCTTGTGAACTTGGGCAAGTCACTTCACCTTCCATTGCCTAAGGTACTGCTCTACTGCATGTAAAGTGAGATTACTTACCTGTAATGGAGGGTCTCTGTGGATAGCAGGATAAGTTAGCCACACCTGGTGACATCCTCCAGGCAATGCCATAGATGGAAGTGCTCTCCAGAGCTCAGAAAGGTGAACCTTTCTGAGCATGTGCAGGTAGCCCACCTCACCGGCCCGCCCCTAGCCCGGCCAGTGTGTCCCCAGCTTCGCCTTTCCCAGCTAGGCCACATGCCGGTCCAGCCAACCTCGTATAGGGGAGGCGGGTGGGACTATGTGACTGACTTATCCTGCTGTCCATGGTGAACCCCCATTACAGGTAAGTAACCTTGCTTTCTCCATGGACAAGCAGGATGCGTCGGTCACACCTGGTGCCTCCCTAGCTTCGCTCTGTGTGTGCTGTGGTGGACGAGGGCGGCATGCACGTTTGCTGAAGATGACTAATGTACCGTGATTGTCGATGGTAACTGTACTGCAGCTATGGTGGCCCGAAGTAGGCCATATTGCAAATGAGCATGGCAGTAGAACTTTAACATAGTGAACATAGTGCAACGTCGAGAACAGAACATAGTACGGCATGTGCAAACATATACAATGCAAGATTGCACTACGTTCACACAGGTTGCTATGCTAACTTCAAAACTAGAACATTGTGCAACCTGTGCAAACATGCAATATAGTGCAATCATATAACAGATTATGAGGTAGTGTACTGCAGTGTAACTTCTACAGGTGGCTGACTGCGCACAGGCAGTGATAGCGCTACATACAGATATCAGATCTCAGTAGTGATATGACAATCTGGGAAGCATAACAGTCTTAAGAGTGGAGGGACAGTCACTCAGTTGCCTCCAGTGTTTGTCGCCACCACGTGAGTCCTGAGGCCGTTTATTCCGGGCTTCCTCAGTCACGGTGGAGAGGATGGCCCTGCTGAGGGAGGAGTCCGCTTGCGCCTTGAGGTCCAGGCAGTAGTGCCTTTGGAATGTGGAGTGGAGGAGTGGCCTAGTGGTTGGGGCAAGGTACTACAGGCCGGAAGGTCGGGGGTTCAAATCCCACTAGAGGACAGCAACCTTGGGCCGGAGGGACTGGGGTTTCTAGTCCCACAGGTGCTCCTTGTGGTCTTGGGCAAGCCACTTAACCCTCCATAGCCCATGTTCCCTGTAAAATAGTTATCTCCAAGTTATAATGCCCTGTTCAATGTAAGTTCAGTTTGTTCAATGTAAACCGCACTGATGCAGAATAGCGCAGTATATAAGAGAATATAAATAAATAAATAAGTAAATGTGAGCACCAAGGACTATGTGGCAAGTCTTGCAGATGTAGCTCACTGGCACCAAGGGTAGGTTGGCAATGGAGGTGGCTAGTGCTCGGAGCTGATGCGCCCCCAACTTGGAAGCAGTTCGCGTGCCCACCCTGTTTTGGCAATAGGCGATGCAGTCCGACATCCATTGCGAGAGCATCCTCTTTGTTACGTGTTTACCAGGTCTGTTGGGATCAAAGGATACGAAGAACTATGCCCCTTGCTGAAAGGTTTCTATCCTGCTGATGTAGGTGCACAGGGCCCTGACAGTCTAGGGTGTATAGCCTCTGCTTCTCCACAGAAGCGGGGGGTTCTGGGAAGAATGTGGGCATCTGTATGGATTGGTTGATGTGGAAAGCTGATGCCACCTTTGAGTGGAACTTAGGGTTGGTGCGTAAGGAGGAATGGTCTTGGAAGAGCTGCGTGTATGGTGGGTGAGCCATGAGGGCTTGCAGCTCGCTTATCCTCCTGGCCGATTTGATTGCCACCAGGAAGAGGGTTTTCCAAGACAAGTATTTTAGGGCTGCTGATTATAGCGGCTCAAAGAGTTCCTGAGTGAGCTGCTGCAGGATGATGTGAGGTCCCAGGGTGGCACTGGTGGTCGGACGGGAGGCCTGAGGTTTGCTAGGCCCTTCATGAACCATACTACAATGGGCAGCATTGCTATGGAGTTACTTGCGGTCCCATCATTACATTCGTGGAGGGCAGCAATCGCGGAGAGAAGAACCCTGATGGGCTGGGTCAAATAGGGAGGCGAGGTACTGAAGTATCTTTGCGACTGGGCATGTGCTCGGGTTCAGTCCATGGGCGGCATACTAGATGCTAAATTACTGCCATTTGAGGTCATAGGATTTATGTTTGGATGGCCTCCTGCACCTCCGTAGGTAGGTCGAGTGATGAGAGGTTCAGCCTCTCAATTTCCAAGCTGTGAGTGTGAGCGCTTGAAGGTTAGGGTGCTGTGTCTTCCCATTGTTCTGGGTGAAAAGGTCCGGCCTCAAGGGTAGCCATATTGGTGGTTCCTGGACAAGGCATAACAGTAGGACGAACCACATCTGGTGTGGCCAGAGGGGAGCCAGCAGGATAACTTGTGCTTTGTCCTTGACGACCTGCTGTAGAGTCGCAGAAATCAGGAGGGGATTGGGGAAAAGGAGTACGCCAGAGACCACTCCCCCCAGCACACGTCAAATGCATCTGCTGCTAGACTCCTGGCCGACGGGTGCTTGGAACAGAATAGAGGGCACTTCGCATTCTATTCCGTGGCAAAGAGGTTGAGCTGTAGTGTCCCCTACTGCTGGAAGATGGAGTCTGTGACCTCCAGAAGTAGTGTCTACTCGTGCAGTTCTAGCTGTCTGCTCAACCTGTCAGCCAGAATGTTCTGCTCTCTCAGGAGATAGGAGGCCCATATTTGGCAACCATTGGTGAGCACTAGGGACCATATCGCTAGTGTTTCCTTGCAGAGGGAGCGTGAGCCTGTTCCGCCCTGCTTGTTGATGTAGAATATGGCTACTTGATTGTCCGTCTGGATTAGGATGGATTTCTCTTGGAGGTATTGCTGGAAAGCCTTCAGTGCATACTCGATGGCTCTGAACTCGAGCAGATTGATGTGCAATTTTCTTTCCTGTGTGGTCCACGCCCCTTGGTGCTGAGTAGTAGCATGTGAGTTCCCCATCCTGTATTGGATGTTCGTGCTGGTGGATGTCCTTGCCCACTGAGAGATTCACTGGCAAAGTCCACCAATGAAGCCCATCCCTGACCCAGGAGTTTACTGAGATTCATGTGGTCAGGGACTGTGAGTGCTGTCTCCAGTGTGTGCGCAGGTGCCACTGAAGACCATGCATGTGCGTCCTTGCCAGAGGGAGGACCGATGTTGCTGTTGCCATGCGCTTTATCAGGAGCAGGTTGGCCCATGCTGAGGCTTGTTCTGCCACTGACAGATTCCTTGCCAATGAGGTGATCATGTTTATCCACTGTTCTGGGAGGTAAGCCTTCGAGGCACGAGTGTCGATGACTGCCCTTATGAACTCCAGGCGTCGAGTCAGCTGCAACTTCGACTTGTCGCAGTTGATGAGGAATCCCAGGGAGGACAGCAGGGCCATGGTCTCTTGCACCGCTGCCAGTGTCTCTTGAGCCGAGGGTGCTGCAAGAAGCCAATCGTCCAGGTGGGGGAAGATGTTGATGCCCTGCTTCCGGAGGTGCACTGCTGCAATGGCGACGCACTTTGTGAAGACATGTGGCGCTCACGACAGTCTGAAGGGAAGGACCTTGTATTGGTAATGCTGTCCCAGCACGTGGAAGTGGAGGTATTTCCTGTGAGCCTTGTGGATGGAAACATGGGTGTAGGCTTCTTGCAGATCTAGGGAAGTCAGCCAGTCCCCAGGTTGTATGAGTGATAGGATGGAGTTGAGGAATTACATCCTGAATTTCTCCCTGGCTATGAGCTTGTTGAGCTTGCAAAGATCCAGGATGGGGCATACTCCGCCAGATGTTTTGGGAATGCGTAAGTATCTGGAGTAGAAACCAGTGTAGAGCACCTTCTCTATAGCTCAAGATGTCAGGAAATGTATGAGTTCTGCTATCATGGGGGTTACCAGGTGCGGTGGCATCTCGCTGACAGGTCGGGAATGCTGTTCTGCCTGCTGTTATTGCAGCAGTGTTCAGCGCGTCTGCCATGGCTCCCTTGCCTTGCTGCATGCATGTTTCAGTGTCCCCTGTGATGTCCTTCACCGGATCTGCTGCTGCTGTGACTACTGAAGCGATCACGGCTCCTGCATCTCTTTGGCCATCTCCTCCTTTGTCGTCTGCTGCTGCCACCGCTACTGTGCTGATCATGGCTGTTGTCTCCCCGTTTTTCTCCTGCTGCTCCCCCATGCCAGTTTTAGGTGTCTCTGTCAGTACCATGCTGCCTATTGTCTCGGCACGGCTCCCTCTTGGCACAGGGGTGAAGGCGGAGAAGGTTGGGGGGCAGTCCTGTCTATCTGGTAGGGAGCCTCATCATCAGCATGACGATGTCAGGGGCTTCTGGGGTTGCTTCAGGAATGGATGTTTTCACCAATCGAAGGCTGGGGGTCGGAGCCTGAGGTAGCCACGTTGCCGGCGCCATGTTGGTAATTTGCAAAAGCATGCTTTTTTGTGCCGGAAGCCGCAGGACCGTGATGCTTATTGCTGGAGGTTGCTGGGGGTCCCAGAGAAACAGTGGTGCTTCGTGATGGAGTTGGAGCAGCTGCCGTGGGCACCATGGGATGCTGCATTAGTCTCTGCAGAGGCATGGCTGGGAATGGAGGTCCTGGTGGGTGCATCCCATATTGGCAAGGTTTTCTTTCCTGACCTTCTGGAAGTGGTGAGGTGCTGATTCCTCGGCGTCCGGTCTTTTGCCTTCTGTGCTTCATTGGCCAGATAATCTTGGCTCCTAGATTTTCTGGCTCTTTGGAACATTCTGGAACAATGGGGGCAGTCCTCCACCCAGTGGCTAGCTCCCAAGCACTGGACACACTGGTTATGTGTGTCCGTGCTGTTCATCTTTCTCCTGCAGAGAGGGCATTTCTTAAAGCCTGGCTTAGGCATGCTGGATCTGTTGATATCTTCCGACTTATAGGTTAATCTAGAGAGCTGTGCAGTCCATCTTGCTGGCAAGGGGGAAGAACAAAGACTGGCCGGGCTAGGAGCAGGCCGGTGAGGTGGGCTATCTGCACATCCTCAGAAAGGTTCATCTTTCTGAGCTCTGGAGAGCATTTCCATCTATGGTGCCGCCCAGAGGACGTCACCAGGTGTGGCTGATGCATCCTGCTTGTCCATGGAGAACTACCTTCAGCTACATTAAAAAAAAAAAAAGGTGTAAGCTAAATTGCTTCTCTTCCCTTTATTTCTGTCCAAGACTGATGATATTTTCACTTTTCACCTCATTTAGCTCTCTTAGCTTGTAGCTAACAAGCCTATCCCTCTGAAACCCAGAAAAGACGTGAACAGCACCTTTGTTGCTTTCTGTTTTCAGTTTCCTTCTGAGATCATCAACTATGAGATCCAGAAGCGAGGGTGGGATAGGCTTGTTTGGTTGCTTGCCCAAAGGTTTCAACATAAGTGAAGCGATTCCTACTTCTTTGTTATTCTTCCCCAAAGTGGCTCTGCTGTGTCTAACCAAGAAGAAAAATAGGATGTTTTTCTGGCTCCATAGACAAAAACTGATCCAAAAATGAATGATTTCCAGATCATGAGACTATTCAATTTATCTGAAAAAAAAAACCCAACCAACAATGACCTTGTTTGTTGAGTTCTACCATTAGTTTTAAAATGAATGCATATTCCTAGTGCTAATTAATTTCAATAGAAACAAGAAAATGGGCCTGATAGGTGTCAGAAAGGGGTAGGCCACACAGGCCCTGGCCCCAGCAAAATTTTGCTGGGGCCACGCTCCAGTCTGCCCATGGGAGATCCCCATCAGCAGACGGAAGGAACCTTTGCTGCGAATGCGGCGGCCTTCCCTTCCAGCCCACGGGGATCCGATCTCCTACAGGCAGACTTAAGGAGTCCACCACGATCTCAGCCATTCCGTTCTCTTCTGCCGCAGGAGATGGGATCCCCACGGGCAGAACAGGAGGAAAAGGCTGTGGGGGGCGAGGGGCGGAGCTTGGGGCAAAGTCAAGACAGAGCTTGGACACCCCCCCCCCCCCAATCGGGGAAGTGTTCCATAGCTCCTGATGGACCTTACAGCTATTAGTAATAAAAGCATTACTAAGTTCTGTGAACCAGGAAATATTTTCCCATAGAGTAGGAAAACCTTTAGAACAATGGTTCTCAACCTATGGTCTGTGGACACTTGAAGGCCCATGAAACCATTTTAAGAGGTCCACAGGATACAGAGAAGAGAAACAAAAAATAATTCATGCTGCTATAACACAAGGAAGAGGGAGAGAGAGAGACAGACTGGTAGGGATTGGCTGGGGGAGGTGGGTAGAGATACTGATGGAGAGAGAAAGAGGCAGGAAGATGAACAGGGCTAGTGGAGACAGTCCTGGCACTGAGGGAAGGGGGTTTAGAAAGAGAGCTGGGGATGAACCCGGGGTCCTTGAACTTTTTGAAGGTTAATAAGAGATCCGTCCTTAAATAAAAATTAATAAAAAAATAAAAAAATAAGAGATCCATACAACCACAAAGATTATGAACATTTGCTTTAGAACCTGGATAGCATTTTTATCATTCTTCCGTGGCCCGGCAATATTCTCCTATACCTTTATACATAAAGCTCAATCATAATCATGACTAGAATCCTATACCTTCCGGGGGGGAGGGGGTGTTATAGCCCCCTATCATCAGTCCTCAGCTAGAGGCACAAACCATGGTTCACTCCAGCTAATGTGGAGTCTAAGTGTGGCCACTAGCTGCCGCCATTGAGCAACGATTGAGGCTTCTTTCCTTTTAAGAGCTTTAAACTGCATCTCTCTTTCTTAAAAATAATCTAGTGTCATATTCATGTAAATAGGTTTCACTATCTATGACTGCAGTTTTGATTTCATTTATCAATTTATTGTTTCAACTTAATAATCTAACTGTCCCTCTCCTTATCATTTTGCATTTATCACTTTAGGGTGAGGAGGGGGCTAAGACGACAGAATCTTTGTGCTTCTCAAAGAGGGATAGTATATAGAGCATAAAATTGACAATTTAACAATGCCTTAAATTGCAGAGTACCATCATATTCTTTGGTAACCGTTATTTTTTTTTTATTATTATTTCACAGTGTTGTTGCAGATTTATCGTTTTAATTATACTAGAGGAAAGCAACAATACTGATAATGGCAGATAAATCCGCCCTTCTTAAATCACTATGGTTATAGTTTGAAAGCTCCAGGGCTCTAGGAGAGATAATATGCTCAGAATGAAATTTAATTTGAAATTTTCTGAGTTTAATAGTGGCTGTTTATTTTCTGTAGGGAAACAGAAGTCAGCACAGATATTCTGTAAAGATTAAGAGTCAATCTGTACTATAAATAATTACCTGTTTTATATATATCACATCCTCTGCTTTCACATCTATCGAGTATCCATCATACTGCGAGATAATAAAAAAACAGTTTTCAAAGCCTTTTCATTCTTGTCCATCCTATTGGACTCAAACACTGAAAGGTTAGTCAGAGAGTATTAGACTTAGGGACCAGAATGATAGGATTTCTCCTGTGGGAGTGGCCTTTCCATGGGAAAGTTTTCTATGAATCAGATTAGGTCTGTAGCAATCTCTCGCATGACGATGAGCTATGGGACAGCTGACAAACGAATGCAACTACATACCTTTGGATGCCATTTTGCAAAAACGGGCCCATTAAGCTTTTTTCTTGTCCCCATTTTCATGTGATTCGTAATTAACAAGCTTTTTTGCAAGCCGCTGCAGTAGTTCCTTATTTAAGAATTTAGATTAACTTTCATGTAGAGGAATAGTCTAGTGGTTAGAGCAACTGCATAATATCCCAGTTATCAAGGGTTTGATTCCCACTGGCATTCCTTGTGACCTTGGGAAAGTCACTTTACTCTCCATTGCCTTGGAAGAAAAGGCCTAGCAATCTACTATCTGGTGATACATTGCCAAGAGAACCCAGGGGCAGATGGGTCAACAGGAGTCAGCACTGACTTGATAGTACTAAAAAGCATACTATGAACAAATGTTTGCTACAGAAAAGGGCTGCATTTTCAGATTTCTTCACAAAAGGAAGTCAAATGTGAAAAATATGTACAATACCTACATTTTTGCTGTTTGGAGCATTGGCAAGGGATTTTGGAGGTAATTTTATGAAGTCATTTCTGCACATATGTGGCTACATACACACATAAATGTCCTCTTAGAAAATACCAGTCAGTGTAAGTGTACACACTATGGCATGAAGGCACGTAGTTTGCTGATAAGTGTATCTGTGGACACTTCTGGGAAGAATCTTCACCTACGTGCGTCGATTATAAAATAATGTAAACTACCCACATACAAACAGGTGTAAATGATTGCGTCTACATTCAAGACACATTCTCTACCACATATGACAAGTAGGTGCCTACTTGTCCTTATTTTATAAAGGTGCCTATCCATGGTGCCCTTTTCTAAAATTACCCTCTGTGTGAGAGCTCCCTTTTGTGAAAAAATGTTGCATTTTATTACATCAGCCCCATGGCCTATTACATACTCAAATTATAGCCTGAAATACCCAGATTTAATTATTAATGACCAATATACCTTGAAAACGAGTTGCTATTCATCTAATCTACTTGACTCTCTCTGGAGGTCATAATGGTTTTACTGGCTGTGGCAACTATCCAGCTGTTTGCATGACATCAGGGCTAGCTTGCCTCATGCATCATCTCTATGATATACGAATGTTCTACTGTGCTGTTTTAATGTGTACATTACTGACACAGTATCGTATTATTGCTGATTTAATTTGACTATTTCCAGTTTTACCTCACTGCTCTAGTTTATGTTTTATGTTTTATTCAGCTTGATATACCGCCCTTTTAGGAGAACAAGAGCGGTATACAATATAAAAACAATCAATCATAAAAACAACCTTAATACACAGTTATAAAATAATAGGTAAAAGAAAAGAAAAAGAAGTTACAATGTCTGGACAGGACAGAGGGGGAGAAGAGCACAACATAGACCAAAGTGAGTAGAGTTAGGCGAAGGGGGAGGGAAGGTCAAAAGCAAGGGAGAAAAAGTGGGTTTTTAGATTACACTTAAAAGTTAGGAAGTTGGGCTCAAGGCGGAGGGAGGGGTGAAGAGAGTTCCAAAGGGCAGGAGCTGTGAAGAAAAAAGCGGAGGAGCGGGTGGACTGTAGGTGAGCAAGGGAGGGTGGAGGGAGAGAGAGACGGTTGAGGTGAAATGAGCGGGGTGTATGCCTGGGAGTGTGATAGGTGAGAAGGTCTGCTAGGTATTGCGGTGTGCTGGAGTGAAAGACTCGATGAACTAGTGTGAGTAGTTTGTATTGGGAGCGAAAGGGTAGAGGCAGCCAGTGGAGGCGAGAAAGGAGAGGTGAAACGTGATCGCGAGCAGCGGAGTGGGTAGCAATACGGGCAGCAGTGTACTGGATGCGCTGAAGTCGATAGAGCTGAGATTTTGAAATACCAAGAAAAAGAGAATTAGCAAAGTCAACACGAGACATAACCAAAGATAGAAGTAACGTAGCAAGTGCTGAAGAGGTGAGGAAGGGACGAATAGCACGAATTTGACGCAAGAAAAAAAAAGAAGTCTTAGTAACATGAGAAATGTGATCGTGAAAGGAGAGGTTGGAATCAAAGAGAACACCAAGGTAACGGAAAGAAGAAACTAGTGGTATAGAAGAGCCTGAGAAAGATGGGGCCAGGGAAGGGGTAGGACCACCATGGGAGAACCAGATAGCAATAGTCTTTGTAAGATTAAGGTGAAGACAGTTTCGTGACAGCCAATCGGCGACAGTAGAGAGACAAGAATCAAGTGGGGAAAGATCAGGATGAGAAGGAGAGGTGTGGTGTAGGAGAACGATATCATCTGCATAATAAAAAGCACTGATTCCGGTTTGTTGAATCTGAAGGGTGAGAGGGGCCAAAAAAAGGTTAAAGAGAAGAGGTGCAAGTACTGATCCCTGGGGAACACCACATATTAGAGGAAAAGGGTCGGAGGAAGGAACAGAGGGGGAGGAAGAAAGGACTGAGCAGGACCGTGAAAATAGAAAAGAGTGGAACCAGTGAAGCACAGTGCTGCGGAGACCTGCCTCTCGAAGACGGGTGAGAAGAAGGGAGTGATCAACAAGGTCAAAGGCAGCCGACAGATCAAGTGCTACCGCCACCGAGATATCACCACGATCGTGAGCAACGTGGAGAGCATTAGTGAAAGCAAGAAGAACAGTTTCCACACTGTGACCCTGACGAAAACCAGATTGCCGTGGGTGAAGAAAGTTGATATCATCTAAGTGGTGGGTGAGTTGGGCAAATACAAATTTTTCCAGAAGTTTAGAGATAAAGGGAAGATTGGATACTGGACGGTAGTGGGAGGGAATCATGGGGTCAAGGGAGGGTTTCTTGAGAATGGGACGGATAAGAGCATGTTTCCAGAGGTGAGGCAAGATACCGGAGGAGAGACTGGAGTTGAGCATAGAAAGAAGGGGAGGAAGGAGCGCTAGTGATGAATCTAATAGCCAGGAGGAAGGGATGGGGTCAAGTGAACAAAAGGTTTTGTTAGAAGAAGAGATGAGTTGATGAAGTTCAGCTGAAGTCATGAGGGGGAAGGAAGACCAGGTGTGAGAATGTTACTTACATTGTTTTGCAGTTACAATGTAAGTCGTATATGTCATACAACACATGTCGTACACCACGTTGGACGAATCTCTTCATAAAAGTGATTAAAGAAGAAAGAACCAAGCTGCTGCCATGATCATAAAATTCAAAATTGAGTAATTTGAGGATTTTGGAAGCAATAGAGCCATCTTAGGTGGGATCAGGGTATATATGGAGATTACAAAAAGGGGTGAGGGAAAACAAATATTTTGTGGTCCCTCAGCTCCAGAATCACAAAGGTTATCAGTTAAGGATGTGCATACATTAAAAACAAAATAAGAAATGTCCACACAAAACACAGATACAAAAAAAAAAAGAGAGAGAGAGAGATATCAGCCGTTGATATCTGTCCTATGAAATGCAGTATAGGAGAGACTTTAGTTATAGAGTCTAAGAGGCTTTATTTGAAATCAGCACACAGCAGTGTCCAATAAGAGGTAAATTTCCAAAAGCTTAGTAATGACTTAACATGCAGACTTACATGCATAAGTCATCTCTCTAGGGAAGGAACTCCGGAAATTCTTCCCTTGTCCATATATGATTCAGAACATTGGTGTACCATCTACATGGTTTTTTTTTTATAAACTGAGAAAGATGCTTCACCATGGGCTTCTAATCAGTAACTTTTACAGCTAACTAAAGCTCCCTTATACAACTTACTCCAAAGTTCAATTCCAAACAGGTAATAGCATTCTCACAATCTCAGCTGTTCCGACTCTCCATATTAAAAAATACTGCCTATGGGCTTTAACATGCCTTTCAACTTCCCTACCTCTAACAATGTACAAATCATGAACCAAGGGAAGCTGGAGGTGGTCAAGAATGAAATGGAATGAGTACAACTAGATCTGTTGGGTAACAGAACAGAAATGGACTGGCACTGCACACTCAGTCTGATAATAGCTGCAAAAAAGGAAGAGGTTGATCAACTACTACTGAATATTTGTTTAGCACTACAAGACGTACGCAGCACTGCAGACACATGTAAAAGATGGCCCCTGCTCATCAAAGCTTACAATCTAATCGAGACAGACAATGCAGTAGCTGTAGACATCGGATACAGTTAGGGGGAATGGTAAGGAAACACAAATGACATCAGGCGAGTCAAGATCCGAAAGCGGCAGCAAAGAGGTGAGTTTTCAGCCTGGATTTGAAAAGGGTCAGAGAAGGCGCCTGATGTATAGACTCGGGTAGTTTATTCCAAGCATAAGGAAAAGCAAAGTGAAAGAAAAGAAGTCCGGAGTTGGCAAGAGAAGGGCACAGATAGAAGCAATTTGCCAGAAGAGCGGAGTTCCTGAGGAGGGGTGTAGGGAGAGATAAGAGAGGAAAGTAGTGAGGAGCTGCAGAGTGAATGCACTTATAGGTCAGCAGGAGAAGTTTGAACTGGATGCAGAAATGCATAGGAAGCCAATGAAGAGACTTGAGAAGAGGGGTAATATGAGCATGACAAGGCTGGCGGAAGATTAGCCATGCAGCAGATTGTTGAACAGATTGAAGGGGAGATGACTCAGAGGGAGACCAGCAAGGAGCAGATTACAATAGTCTAGATGGGAGGTGAATAAGGAGTGGATAAATGTCCTAGTAGTTTGTTCAGAAAGGAATGGGCGAATTTTGTTGATGTTGTAGAGAAAAAACTCCAGCCGGTTTTAGCTATCAGTTGGATGTGTGTGGAGAATGAGAGAGAGGAGTCAAAGACAACCCCCAACGTTGCGTGCTGAGAAGACAGGGAGGACTAGACAGTTATCCACAGAGACAGAAAGGAGGAAGGGGAGAGGAGAGTTTAGGTGGAAAAATAAGCAGCTCAATTTTGGCCATGTTCAGTTTCAAGCGGCAGTGAAACATCCAAGCAGCAATGTCAGAAAGGCAGGCAGAGATCTTGGCCTGGATTACCAGAGAGATTTCAGGTGTAGAGAGGTAGATCTGGGAGTCATCAGCATAAAGATGGTTCTGAAAGCCATGGGAAGAGATGAGTGCACCAAGGGATTGAGTATAGAGAGAGAAAAGGAGTGGACCCAAGACCAATCCTTGGGGTACACCAACTGAGAGCGGGATAGCAATAGAGGAGGATCCACCAGAACAAAACATTAAAAAAGTGATGGAAGAGATAAGAGAAACAGGATAGCACAGAGCCCTTAAAACCAAGTGAGGACAAGGTATCAAGGAGAAGGTTATGGTCAACAGTGTCAAAAACAGCAGAAAGATCAAAAAGGATGAGGATCGAGTAAAGGCCCTTGAATTTTGCTAGGAACAGGTTACTGGAGACTTTGGCAAGAGCCGTTTAAGTAGAATGTAAAGGACAAAAGCCAGATTATAGAGGATCCAGAAGGGCTCGACAGGAGAGAAAGTTGAGGTAACGGCAGTGAACCACACATTCAAGTAGTTTAGACATGAAGGAGAGGAGGGAGATGGGTCAATAGTGAGAAGGACAGGTAGGGTCTAGTGAGAGTTTGAAAGGAATGACCACAGCATGCTTGAAGACTGCAGGGAAAGTTGCAGTGGAGAGCAATAGGTTGAGAATATGAGAGATGGAAGGGACTACAGTGGAGGAGATGGGTGGGAATAGGATAAGAGGAGCAGATAGTGAGTTTGGATGAGAAAAGGTGATGAATGGTTTCCTCCTCGGAGATCATAGAAAAGGAAGAGAGGGTAGCAGAGGTTGAGGGGAAGGTTGGGCATGAAGTGGGGGAGGAGGGGGAGTAGCTGACCTCATGGAGAATTGGAGTGCGATCTTGCAGATTTATCATGAAGTGCTCATCCAGGGTTTGGGCAGAAAGGGAGGGGGGGGTCAGGGTCGGAAGAGGAGGCACTTTGAGGAGAGAGTTGAGAGTTATAAAGAGATGGCAAAGGTCAGAAACAAGAGAATTAGTCAGAGGGATATAATATTTAATCATCTGTTTTTGATATACTGTTTTTCTACAAAGCAAAACAGTATACCAAAAACAAAAATAGTAAGTTTGGCAAGAGTTATGGCTGACTGGAAAGAGACAAGCATGAATTTATAGTGTAGAAAGTCTGCAAGGGTACGGAATTTGAGCCAAGCACGCTCAGCTGAGCATGCACAGGAACATAGATAGTGGGTAGTGGAAGACAGCCAGGGCTGAGGTACAGTATGCCTCACAGGACGTGGCATGGGCAGAGCAAGAGCATCCAGAGCAAAGGACAGTGCAGCGTTATAAGAAGCTACTGCCTCATCAACAGAGACAGATGACATACTGGAGGAAAGAGGTGACGAGACAGTGGAGGAGAGAGTCAATGGGTCAATAGCATGAAGATTTCTAAAGAGGATGGGGGAGACAGGGAAAAGTTGAGGCAATAAGTGATGAACAGTGAAGCTTCCAATAAGGGGAGAAGTGCGGTACAGAAGTTTGAAGGTAGGCAATTAGAGATGAATACAAGGTCAAGGCAGTGGCCTTACTGGTGAGTAGGGACAGTGGAGCAAAGCTGGAGGTTGAATGATGACGTAAGGGAGAGGAGCTTTAAAGCATAATGTTGGAGGGGTTATCAACATGAATGTTAAAATCCCAGAGAATAAGGGAAGGGGAAAATGAATCCAGAAAGAAGGAGAGCCATGAGTCAAAGTCAGAGAGAAAGTCAGAGGTGGACTTGTCAGGTGGTGATAAATAACAGCTACCCGGAGAGGTAGTGGGGTAAAAAGCCAGATGGCATGGACTTCAAAGGAGGGAAAGGAGTGGGACTGAGGCAGAAGGAGTGGTTGAAACTGACAGGAAGGAGAGAGTAGAAGCCCAACACTTCCACCATGGCCAGTGGGACAAGGCGTGTGGGAGAACTGATAGCTACCATGACAGAGAGCAACGACTGAAGCTGAGTCCTCAGGGAGGAGCCAGGTCTCAGTTAGAGCAAGGAGATGGAGAACATTAGAGATAAAGAGATCAAGAGTAAAGACAAGTTTATTTGAGATGGAGCTGAAATAAACAGAGCATGCAAACAAGATATACTGATAGCTATAAGTGACTGGAATGCAAAAATTGGGAACAAAGTTGAAGGTAAAATGGTTGAAAAATACGGGCTTGGCAACAGAAACCAAGATCAAAAATGTGTTCATCTCAGACACAGGTGGCAACAGGACACATGGACTTCCCCCAATGAATTGTACAAAAATCAAATTGACTACATCTATAGCAAGCATACCGATGCTAGCAAAAATAATGGAAAAGGAAGTTCAGAGACAAATACAAGACCACATTGACTCCAATGCACCACTGGATCCATGCCAACACGGATTCAGAGAAGCACACGGGGTTGAGACCCTTCTTACCACACTCTTCAGCAGCATAATATCAGGCATCAACAATACCCGCCAAGGCTTTGTCCTTGTCTTCCTTGACATCGCGGCGGCGTTTGATTCCGTGAACCATGAACGCCTCTTAGAACGCCTCAAAGAAAAAGGAATCTCCGGTAAAGCGCTCGAGTGGTGCAGGTCCTACCTCTCTGACAGATGGCAGCAGGTTCGATCCAAAGATACATCTTCAGAACCATTCCACCAAAGCCAAGGTGTCCCACAAGGATCCTCCCTCTCTGCCTTGCTGTTCAATATATACATGCAACCTCTCTGCAACCTTATCCGGTCCTTCAACGTGAACTGCATGATATACGCAGATGACGTGCTATTATACATGCCTTTTGCAACAGAAAACCCAGACCTCTCACCAATAACATGCTGCATAAATGAAATATCCAACTGGCTACAATCTCAAAACCTCCGGATTCAACACAAAAAGACGGAGGTCATGTTCATTACAAGAAATCGTAACTTCACTGCGCCTACAGTACTAAAGGTGAAGGAAGCTGACCTCCAGATCAAATCCGCGATCAGATACCTTGGCGTCACACTAGACCAGAACCTAAATATGCAGGCGCATATAAGTAACACTGTAAGGGCAGTATACCATAAAATCAGATCCCTCAGATACCTACGATCGCTGCTGCAGCCTGACGATTTCAGGACCATCTTTCAAGCACTAATAATTCCGCATTTCGATTATGCGAATGCAATACTGCAAGGACTCCCCCAAACCACTCTGAACCCACTGCAAATGGCAATGAACACCGCAGCAAGAGTACTACACGGAGCATCCAGGAAAGACCATGTCACACCCATTATGAAACAGCTCCACTGGCTCCCGATTCAAGGTAGGATTACATTCAAGACCTTGCTACTCACCTTCAAAGCCACCAACGGTCTCTCGTCAACATCACTATCAGAGATAGTCCAGAAGACACCCCACAATAGGGACAGAAGGTCAGTAGCACAAAACACCTTGATAGTCCCAAGATCAATGACTCAATGCACCAAGTCAACATCCAGCAGGGCATTCAAACTTTATGCACCAATGATCTGGAACAGCCTCCCTCACAACATCCGAACAATCCCAGACATATTCCAATTCAGGAAGGCTGTGAAACACTACCTCTTCCTCCTACATTACCCAGAAACCAATGAAAGCTCAGCACCAATTACTGAGACCTCACAAATCTCCTCTGTCTGAAACCATAAGAACACATGACCAGCCTGTAAATTGTATATATTGTTATTGTATATAGTTACCCTGTTAGCCAAGTTGTTCTCCTGTTCATATGTAAACACAAAGTACTATTGGAAATGTGTATGTTCGTTGTTTATTGTAAACCGCACTGATGCTGAATAGCGCGGTATAAAAGAGACTTTAAATAAATAAATAAATAAATAAATACTAGTATGCAATCTCAAGCTAAAGCTGAAAAGGAGCAAGCCACTCATGAATGTAGCAAAGTATGATCTTGAAAATATACCACCAGAATATAAAAGACTGTCCATAAAACTGATTTGCCACTTTGGATACAAATGATAGCGCATCAGACATCAAAGAAATTGTGCTGGAGGAAAGTGAAAAATCTCTGCAAAAGGCGAAAAAAGTAGAAATGGCTAAAAAGGATGATCAAAGAAACTGAAAATTGCTCAGAAACCCAGAGAAGCTAAAAGTAGAGGAGAATGAGAGGTAATCATGGAGCTTAACAGAGATTTCCAACGTATACAGTAGCAAGACAAGACAAAGAGAATTTCTGTACTACAATGACACATGCAAGGATGAACAAGATCAGCTTTCCTAAAACTAGAAGAGTTGGAGAGAATTTCTAGCCTTGGATTGGAATGCTAAAAGATGCTCAGGGTTCTATGTTGAATGATACCAAGAAGATCAAGAAAAGGTGAGGATCAATTCTGCGCTGATTTTGAACCGTAGAATAACAATGTATCCAGCTCAGAGTATTCAGTTTGGTAGACTGAAGTTTGAATCTAGGAGATTGTAACTACAGTACAGCCTTTTGGATCTAGCTGGCACACTCCTGATGTAGCTCGCTTGCAAAACGTGGCCATTTCGAGTGTGAAAATACTGGGTGGAAGACGCTTTAAGATAAGTTGAGGATATTTTATAAATTACTATGAAGAGCTTTAAATACTATATTAGTAAACTTAGAAAGGGATTTTTATGACTTATGAGGACGAGTGCCCAAGGCCTAATTAAGATGGCTTATGTATAAATGATGGACCATCACTGAGGTCTTCACTCCTTTTCTTAAATGATTTGAATATACAACCATATCTTTAAAAAAACTGAAAAAGATCAAATTTTTTTGTGATTTGTTTGGATTTGTAGTTGAATTTGTCACCAGCTTTTGCCCTTGTTGTGGTGGTGGTTATTTATTTATTTATTTAGACAGATTTGTATACCACCTTATCCTAAAATCAAAGTGGTTACATCACAATTGGAGGGTTACATTTAACATGTGGGTACTTTACAACATTTAACATGAGGGCATTTAACAACATTTAGACAGCACAGTTGGAGGGTTACATTTAGCATGAGGGTACTTAACAACATTATATAATGAACTCGTAAGTCTAGTTGGGATGATTGGGTATTGAGTTGGCAGGTAGTTATGCGCAAAACTACCCATTTGGAGAAATTGCCCACAGACCTTAGCTTAACGGGAAAAGCATGCATTATAAGATGCTGGTTTGTAAAAGTACCTATTGTAGAATGCCAAGGTTTAAAAGTTATGTGGAGCACTAATTAAAATACTGTTAAAAGGAAAAGGGAGCAAGGGAACACGCTGAAGTCCAAAACACGTATCTCAAAACAGGTGATCCGCAATGTATTCTGTGGAGAAAAAGAGGTTGGCGCCAAAAGTGCTCAATTTGAAGGGAGATCTAATGACATCTCACCGATGTCATTGTAATGAGGTTGTCAATCTAAGCAATAGTAAAGAGATTCCATGTGTATAGAAACCTTTTAATTTTAAACATTTTTATTAGTGCTCCATGTAACTTTTAAACATTGGCATTCTACAATATGTACTTTTACAAACCAGAATTTCAGAATGCACACTTTTCCCATTCCCTTCTCCTTTTCAATTTAAGAGCATTTTTACTAGCCCTCTGTGTAATAATTCCTAAATTTTAGCATTTTACAATATGCACTTTTGCATAACAGCACTTCACAATGCATTTTTTAATTCTTCTTTTCTTGATTTATAACCTGGAGAGTGTGTTTTCGTATCCTTACTGTGGGCGAGTTATCATATGTTATAGGTTTCTCCTTTCACTTCTCCTGACATTTTTATCGTTCTGAATTGCTGTCACTTATTGCTTCTTTTTTTCATTCTGCTGATTTTAGTCTGTTGGTTTTACTTTATTTACAATTCTATGCACTTACTGGACTATTAATTGATGACTGTTGTATGAAATTTGTTCTTAATGTCTTCATTTTTAATTGTGTCCTTGGCTCGATTTGGTTTTGTTACAATTAAATTTTATTTTTGTTTTTGCTTTTATTTATATTCCTATTGATTTGCATATGTAAAAATATATTTTTAATATACTTTTTATCATATCTATGTATTAATTTTAATGTGATGTTTGTTTTAGAGAGGTTATTATCCCCTGAAGAAGGCTTAGGCTGAAACACATGTAGGGAGACCTCGTGGATACTCAAAGCTCTCCATTGTATCCTATGGTGTAGCGTGTCCTGTTTCCTTTGTACCTTGGGTGCATCTCAAGGACCAGGCTGAGACCCACCATCTCAAAGCACAGTGAGACATTAGAAAACAAAGAATTTCACAATATTCAAACTAAGCAAATAAGTACTTTTTTTAAATCTAAAATGAATGATTATCTTTTCAAATGAGGATTGTTAGCACCTTAGCCAATCACAGCATCAGAACCACCAATATAACAGTCAGACATACGCAGG
Source organism: Ichthyophis bannanicus (assembly GCA_033557465.1). NCBI lineage: Eukaryota > Metazoa > Chordata > Amphibia > Gymnophiona > Ichthyophiidae > Ichthyophis > Ichthyophis bannanicus. The sequence goes on along the minus strand of CM066043.1, from coordinate 233,196,137 downwards.
AAGTCATCAGACTACTACTACTAATAATCATTTATATAGGGCTACAAGGCATATGCAGCGCTGTACATGGTCCCTGCTCATCCGAACTTACAATCTAATCAAAGTGAGAAAACATTGCAAAACTGGGGACTAAAGTATGGTAAGATGCACATAAGTAATGAGTGAGTGAGTGGCATCAGGATCCAAAAGCAGCCTCAAAGAGGTGGATTTTTAGCCTGGATTTGAACAGGGCCAGAGAAAGAGCCCGACCCACTTCAGACAACATGAGGTCATCTATTTTTTGTTTGCTTTCTTTCTATAAAAGTGAAATTCTCATGTCAAGCCTTCTATGGATGATACAATTACCTGTTCCTATCTGATATGGCTATTAGAAAATAAATTGTTTTATTAGCAGCTTCACTATCTGTGCTCGTTCATTATACAATAAATCATGAGTAAAATATCTGCCTAATTCATGATAAAATCTGGCAGTCACATCATAGCAGAGATTAGTATATCATAATAAGCAATTTGTACATACTCCCTACTTCTTATAGTCACATGCCTCAAGGCAGGTCAATTCAAGTCATCATCCTCCACAGTGATCTCAGTGACACAATGGTATTTAAAGGTGATGTATCAAAGAATTTCAACAAATTTTGATAAACTGGAAAGATGTATTACAACTATTTGATAAAGAGTAGCAAATCACCTGGACCATATGACATACACCCAAGAGTGCTGAAAGAATTGAAATATGAGATTGCAGTCCTACTATTAGCAATCTGTGAACTATCATTAAAATCATCTGTAAAACCTGAAGATTGGCATTATATTGGCCATTCTCCAATTTTTAAAAAGGGTTCCAGGGGTGATCCGGGAAACTATAGACTGGCGAGCCTCACATCAGTACTGGGAAAAATAGCAGAAACCATTATAAAGAAAAATATTACTGAAAATGTAGATAGTTATGGTTCAATGGGAGAAAGCCAAACTGGATTTAGCCAAGAAATATCTTGTCTTACTAATCTGTTTTTTTTTTTGGGGGGGGGGGGGGGGTTGACAGTGCGAATAAACAAGTAGATAAGGTGAGCTAGTTGACTTAGCGTTTCTGAATTTTCAGAAAACCTTTAACAAGGTTCCTCATGAGAGACTCTTGGCAAAATTAAAAAGTCATGGGATTGGAGGCAGTGTACTATTGTGGATCAGGAACTGGTTAAAAAAATAGAAAACAGAGAGTAGGGCTAAATAGCCAATTTTCTCAGTGGAGAAAGGTGAATATTGGAGTACCCCAGGGATCTGTGCTGGGCCTGCTACTTTTTAACATATTCATAAATGATCTGGAAGTAGAAATTATGAGTGAAATGATTAAATTTGCAGATAATACAAAATTATTCAAAAGTTGTTCAAACACGAGAATTGTGAAAAATTGCAGGAGGACCTTGATAAATTGGAAGACTGGATGTCAAAATGCAGATGAAATTTAATGTGGGCAAGTGCAAAGTTACACAGCTAGGAAAGAACAATCCAAGCTACAGCTACACCATGCAAGGTTCCACATTAGGAACTACTACCCAGGAGGAGGATTTAGGGGTCATCATAGATAGTACATTGAAATCATCTGGCCAGTGTGCAGCGATGGCCAAGAAAGCAAATAAAGGAAAGGAATAGAGAATAAAACAAAGCACATTATAAACGCCTCTGTATCATTCCATGGTGTGACAGCACCTTGAATATTATGTGCAATTCTGGTCACCGTATCTTAAAAAGGATATAGGAGAATTAGAAGAGGTATAGAGAAGAAACACCAAAATGGTAAAGGGGATGGAAGGATACCCCGATGAGGAAAGACTTAAAAGGTTATGGCTCTTCAACTTGGAAAAGAGACAGCTGAGGGGAGATATAAATTAATGAATGGAAAGAAATGGATAAACATAGATCTGTTGTTTACTCCATCAAAAAGTAGAAAGACTAGGGAGCACACAATGAAGCTACAATGTAACCCATTTAAAAAGTAATAGAAAATATTTTTTCACTCAACACGTAATCAAACTCTGGAATTTGTTACCAGAGGATGTCGTAAAAGCTGTTAATGTAGCTGGCTTTAAAAAAAGTTTGGACAAGCTCTTAGAGGAAAGGTCCATAAACCATTATTAAAAAAAAAGAGCACCCAGGAAATCCACTGCGTACCCCAGTGCAAGCATTGTGGAACCTGTGTACCTTTTTGGGAACCTGATAAGTACTTGTGATCTGGATGATCCACTGTTGGAAACAGGATACTGGGCTTCATGGACCTTGGTCTAACCCAGTATGGCATTTATGTTCATATGTTCTAGCAATCCGCATCCTCTTTCTCTCTCAGAAACTGCTATTAATTGGTTTTACATTTTGAAGGATCTGAAAGTATACCAGGTTCTAAGTACCTAGAGCGGTGATCAAACTGCAGCAGACACAACTTCATGTGGATCGTGCGAGGGCTTTCACGCCATTGACCACGATCAGCAAGAGTTGTCCTCTAACAAGCTGCCTCACATTATTGCAGTAAGTACACACCGATAAATAATTCATACCACATATGTCTGCTGTATTCATTAGGCATATGTAGGCAATACATGGTAATCATCAGGGCTCAATTAACTAGGTTAAGATTCAGTAGCTGCTGGAGACATGTTATTAATCAGCCTTAGATAAGCCTTACATAAATATTCTTTTCTTAGAAGACATCAAATCCATTAGTAGACTCCCTTCATGAACATTCGTCTCATAGCCTGGTCTGTTTTCTGCTGATATTATACTTTTCCAAAGGTCATGATCTTGGAACTTTGCAAGTGATTATATTTAAGAACAGGAAAGCCAAAAGATATGCTAACTATGTGCACCTGTTGTGGAGGGTTAGTCCATCTCTGTCAATCTGTCAGTCCAGACACGCGTTTGTGCGTCTGCAAAGGGTTGCATGCAGAAGAGGAATAAGCAGAGCGTGAAGTAATGAGCTGCGGCCAGGCTCCATCCAGGGCTGGATTTAGGATGTTGACGCCCACAGATAGTACCAGAGAACCGTGCAGAAAGGAGGTTTCTTCCACAACAACCATAGAGCACAGTCCTACAAGTGGAAACAGGGTCCTGTTTAGCCCAAGTATTTGGTGCCTTGAAAATTTGGTGCTCTAAGCAGTTGCCTATGTTACTTATACCTAAACCTGGGCCTGATTCGTCCCCTTTTTAATATAATTATTTCTAATTTCCTCTGGGTTGAAAAGAATAAAAATGGGCAAATACATGAATCCATGGTTTTACTAATCCAGTAATAATTTACTGTAACTTCAAAATTACAAAGGCAATACTCAAAGTCAGTTTCCTAGCTGAATTTACTAGCAATGTGCATTTGTTCCATGTCTTTTCTGTTGACCCCTGGCCATGGACCAACCACTCAACACTACACACATGACAGTGTCATACACGCATGACACTGTACATAGTTAATCATGTTACTAACCTACCCCTCCACCTCCCTTGTTTAAGCGTTTGTTGTACACTGGTTAAATATTCCATGTATACTCTTGAGTTACATTGTAAACCACCTTGACTGAAGAATAAGGCAGTATAAAAATATGTTTAAATAAATAAAATAAAATTTTTAACCCAAAACAACAGAAAAGACCTCAAATGTTGATTTCTTTTCTGTGTTGTCAGCAGTGTGCACTACTGCGCCTTATTGCTCAATAATACACGCTAAAGACTAGTGCACTCTACTGGGCAATGGGAGCATTATTGAGCAATAGAGTGCACTACTGCATAATATTGCGCACTATCGTTGGCACTGTCCCCATGAAAAGAAAAACAAAATTTTTAATGAATTAAAATGAAAAATCCCATAAACACAGAATACAAAATGAAAACCTTTTGTCCTGAACACCCCTAGAAATTACTTGTCAGGAAATAGTCCTCCAGTGCCCTTTGTGTAGCATGTCGGGGCGACTTGAAACTTAGCATGCACTAATTCCCACGTTAACGGACAAAATGCAATGGGTCAGAATGGGTGGAACTTGGTGGAAGCATGCTCTACACTTAAGGGGGCATTCTAAACCTCAAATAGCGGGGTCTGGACATGCAGGCTGGACATCCAACCCACGCTCAGTCCCCGAGCTCTATTCCACCACCAGCACTTCCCGCACATACAGAGCGTTTGTGTGGGAAGCACTGTACGTGGGCGGGAGGGGGAGGAGTGGGGGCAGAGTTGGGGTGGAGGGTACCAGGACGTACAGAGGCTATTCAGGACAGGCATCTGTATGAACCCCAGCACTGAGATGGACATCTGGCTTATACCACTCTGATGGTGGAATAAGTGCTGGGCACAGTGCTGTTTGTGGGTTGAATCCCCCCAATGCAATCTTGACACCATGGTATAGTGCCAGTCGCCCAATCTAGGCCTTGGTGGCACCTGCTGAAGGTCAGACAGCGGTGTGCTGGGGCTGCTCTCGGTCTGGCATTCAGTGACTCCGGCTGGACGTGCTAGTGCCATGGCAATGGGATGCCATGGCACCAGCCACAGCCTTATGAGGTTGGGACAGGCAGCCTCCGGGATGCCTCCCTCCAGGGAATTCGGTGCACACCGGGCCATCTATCTGCCCGATTCCGCAATCACGGCTATATACATCTCCCACATTTCAGACTCTGGTCCAACTTGGTCCCGGCCAAGTTCTGGGCATCCCCACGGCCAAGGCATGCACTTTTCAGAATCAGCCTCTTAGTAATTTGTAAACTCACACACAGTTAACACATATTGCCACATGCATATGTGGCGCCTATTACAAGCGTACTTTCTTTTATCGAATTGTGGTATACTGATGCACCTTAACCTAGTTGCCACAGTTACGCCTCATCTAGGGCAGGTACAAATGCCCACATCCAGATCAGTCAGCAATGCACATAAGTTATACTCTCCTATAAATTATGCATGGAAATTTAGGCCCTGCCCAAGTTCTGTCTCTGTGCACACCCAAACTGAAGTACAGCCGATGGAATTTATGTGCACGCTTACAGAATAGCGACTGCCCAGAACCCATTCCTACATGTATGTCCTTTAGAAAAGGGACTTAACTTGAGTAAATAGTGTGCAAATTTCCACGTATACCCCCTTAAGGTGCTGTAGGGTATTGCATCTTTAGTGTATTTGTGTAATCTGCAATGCAGTTAACACACAGTAAATATACTGTCTCTGTATTAACTGTATGGGAAAATGCTGATGACACTTCCAACAATTAACACAGAGGATTTGTGATTACCTTGCATTCATTTTGGCACATTTTAATACACTTCAGTAAAAGGGGCGCATAGTTAATCTATAGTAGGTGACAGATAAGCCCCCTTCTCCCAGTTTGCCCAGTTGCACCTGTCTACAGCTTTTAGCTTTATATATATGCTAAATATCATTCACACTGCCACAATCACGCTTCTAAAATCAAATTGCCTACCCTAATTAAGTTTAAAAATGTTTCAAAGCCCTTCTGCTGTTTAGTGTTGATTGACTTGACCTCTTCTCCATGTAACCACCTCAGATCTGTCTGGTTTTAAATTTTAGGTATGTATTGTCAGGAAAATCTGATCAATTCCTTTGACTGAGGGGCCAGAAAGTCACATCAGAGTGCTAGATGTGGTGTAGTTAGATTTCAGCAAGGTTTTTGAAACAGTTCTGCATAGTCAACTCAAACAAACTGAGAGCCCCTAGGAAGGTCTGGTGGGATCAGAAACTGGTTGAGTGAAAGGTGACAAAGGACAGTGGCAAATGAAGTTCACTAAAGATAGGGGTGTTAGCAGTGGTGTGCTGCAGAGATCAGTCTTTGGTCTAGTTCTTTTCATGCTCTTGTAAGCGATATTGTTGGAAGGCTGTTGTGAAAGGTTTGTAGAGGATACAGTACCAAAATCTGCAAAAGGGTAGATTCTCTGGAAGGTGTAGATAACATGAGAAAGATCATACCTCAAGCTTTGCTAGATCCTAAGGCAGTGGTTCCTAAACTTGGGGTTAGGACCGCAAATGGGGGTCACATCATCAGTGGATGGGATCACAGAAACTTGGCCATTTCCCCTTCTACCTGGGCTTTCACTGTGACCTGTGCCAAGTATAACAGTCACCAGTCAGCATGTGACCTGCGAGTCAGTGAACATTCATAGGCCCTTGCCCCCTCTTGGGTAAGTTTCTGTTAATCTGGAAACCCCTACAGAGTACTGCAGTCTGTAAGCACAGAATGCACATTGACATGAGGGACCCTGTGCTGGCTGCTGCTGCTTTCGCCATTACTGTTGCTGCTTTCCTGCTTTAGATGAGTGGAGGGAGCGGAAGGAGGCTAAAGACCTGCTGTTTTAATTTCATCATCATCTGGGGTCGCATGAATTTTCAGCTGGTAAAATGAGGTCATACAAGATCAAAGTTTGAAAAGCACTGGTCTAAGGTATGGCAGCTAGATTTTAGTGCTAAAAAATGCAGGGTCATGCATTTGGGTTGCAAAATCCCAAGGGAGCGGGTACAGTAGGAGATGAGGTACTTCTGTGCATGAAAGAAAAGCCAAAGTTGGGGGTGATACCTTATCTTAAGGTGCCAAACCGGTAGAAAAGGCAATGGCAAAAGCTAGAAGGATGTTTGAGTGTAGGGAGAGGAGTAGCCAGCAGGACAAAGGAGGTGACTAGTCCTGTACCTCTTTATAAGTCTCTGGCAATATCTCATTTCAAGTACTGTGTATCACACCTTCAAAAGGATATAAAAACCGGATGGAGTCAGTCCAGTGGGTGCCTACTAAAACGGTCAGCGGTCTTCATCATAAAGCATATAGGGACCAACCTAAAGACCTCAATATGTATACATTAGAAAAAGAGATGAGAGAAGAAATTTAAGAGAGACCTATAAATACCTCCATGGAATAAATGCAAAGGAGGCAGGCCTCTTTCAATTTAAAGCAAGCTCTGGAACAAGGGGTATAAGATGAAGGCGAAAGGGGAAAGACTAAGGGAGCAATGTAAGGAAATCTTTCTTTATGGAAAGGGTGGTGGATGTCTCCCAGCTTCCCAGTAGAGGTGGTGGAAATGAGGACAGAAAAAGCACGGGGCAAATACAGAGAATCTCAAAGGGGAAGCAGGGGATTGCAGAGCTTAGTAATTGGTGTAGATGGGCAGAGTGAATAAGCCTTATGGTCCTTATCAATTGTCATTTTCTATATTTCTGTATTTCGATGGCAATTTGGTAAAGCTACATCACCATCTCCTTTTTTTAGGTCCTTAAATATTCCAGAACAAATAGATAGGACAACTGATGTTTTTGGCAGTTGTCCTTAAATATTCCATAAGTAATAAGAATGATGCAATTTGGCTTCTGGTCTGACTAGCGAGCCAAGCAGACACATGCAAGTGCTCCTCTGCCCCACTCCCCACAAACACTCCGCAAAACTTAAAAAAAGGAAAGGTTGAGTAGAAAAGGACTGAAACATACCAAAAGCATTAAAGCAACAAAAACACTCCGAGAAATGTACGAAGCTAAAGCAAAAATGGGGGGGGGGGGGAAGGAGGGAGAACCATTGCAGCAACGGCCAGAGCACCTTCACCCTGCTCTTCCCTTGCAAGCGAGCCAGAAGAAATAGAGGTTGAACCAGAAGTCTGCTTTAATTACTGTACTGAAGGAGATCCGTTCATCCAAAAAAGAGATAGTGGATACAGTTCTAAAGAAAACAGAGGAAAAGTTTGTTGGACTGGGCATGTGTCTGGGGGAGGTAGAAAGCAGGGTCATCAAAACAGAGGACTCTCAAACAGCATTAGAAGAGGAGGTGTCCTCGCTGAAAAAAAACAAGTAAAATGGATGAAAGATAAAATAGAAGATCATGAAAACAGAGACCGCAGATCCAACTTATGCATCTTTGGCATGCCAGAAGGAGAAGAGGGACAAGATCCAAAGGCATTCATACACAGGCTCTTGAAGGCCTGCTTCCCAGAATGCCTGAACCCTGGGGACTTTGAATTAGAAGGGCGCACAAAGAACGGAGGCCTAGACCAGACGACGCAACTAAACCGCCAGACTTCATAATTAAAATGCTATGGTTCCAAGATAGAGAATTTATAATCAGAGCGGCCAGGAAAATGGGACATGTAGTATATTGAAAATAGCGGGTCATGGTGTTCCCAGATCTAGCCGCAGAAACAGTACGGCATCGCAGAGAACTTGTGAGATGCTGAGTGCAGATGGTGGCAAAAAGCATCAGAGCGGCCTTGTGGTATACAGCATGACTGACTCTTACAATAAATGGAGGGTGAAAATTCTTTCAATCGCCAGAAGCAGTTAATACCTGGCTTCAGATGGCGGAAAGGAAAGCCGCTGCCAATAGCACGAGATCGGAGACTGTCTTAGCAGGGAAAAATCATAAACGTGCAGAGGGCAGATTGGCAAACGTTCAGAACAATGGAGAACCCGGGAGTGAGGTGAGGGAAACAGAAAATGAGCTCAAAGGCTGGGAACAGACTCAATAACAGAAGGAGCAATAGAAAGAACATACAGAGAAAACTCAGCTAGAAGCGGCGAGAGGGGAAAATGAAGGTTGAATGTCTGGAAGGAGATAGAACCGTGATGCACTTTTTGTTGTCACTCTGTTGAGTAGCAGGGCACACAAAGCTGAGGCAAGGCAGCTGGTGCAACTTGCGGACTTGGCTGAAATTCTGGTAAAAGACTGGGTAGAACATACCTAGGACCAACATAAGTGTTTTGTAAAGGAGAACGGATGTCACAGAGAGAATGAAGGAAAAAGCGTATCGGAGTGTAAAGGGAAGGAGAGCCAGAGGATGGTAACAAGGGGAATGGGAAATAAAAGAAGAGGGACAAATCCTAAATCAAATGAAAAGGCACAAATCAAAAACGGCATGGGAAGACCGAGAAAGGTGAGGGAGTGGGGAGGGAGTTATTACTGGTCATGGGAAGCTCAAAACAAAAAAAAAACAGAGAGGGTAGAAGCAAAGGAAAATAGACGACAGAATTGTACATAGTTGGGAGGGGCAGTTGGGGGATGTTTAATGTGTTGTTCCCATCTTTCTTACATTATAGTCACAGCACATCTGGTAGAGAGTGGCAAAAGCTGTCCCAGGCACTAAAACCAAATGCAAGATGGGGGTGAAATCAAACAAATGGGGATACACAGTGGTTACCCTTAATGTAAGAGGATTGCATGGTCCGATCAAGAAAAAGGGTGTCTTAAATGCGTCTCCTGCTGGCCAGATATTTTTTTTTAAATTATTTATTTCTAAATTTTCAATCAAATACATCAAGCAATATTCCATACTTGAAAGAAATGGAAAGGTGAACATTACAGAAATCAATTAAACAAAAAGGAAAAAAAAAACATAATTACTCATAGTAATACAAAACATTCACCTAACACTACCAGCCCACCAAAACAGGGGGGAGGAAACACAGAAAGAGGCTGATATTATACATATTCCTTAATCAAGAAACAATCATTAATAAAGAGAAAATAGCACCGTGAAGCGCAACTCTACATTAAGTGCCCAAGGTGAGTCGGTCTAATTGGGCTCCACTGCTACTGAGATCCTAAAAATGTTCTTTAGAAATTCCAACAAAATATTTTTTGGCCAGAAAGTTTGGATTTTTCCTGATGTTTCCTTTGTAACTCAGGAAAAAAGGAAATTATTTCCGACTATGCGTCCTGAGGTTGTCCTGTTAGGTTTTTCTTTTGTATTGAAATTTCCGTGTAAATGTCTTATAAAGTCGGCTTCGTCTAGATTTATTTTTTATGATCCTAAACAATTACGTACATTCTTGGATGGGAGAGCTGTTACTCGAGATGTCTCAGTAGCAGTGGAGATAAATAATTAAAAATATATATATATTTATGAAAACTTTTACAGATGCGCCCGCTCCTGTTATGAGTCCTCGACGGGACGGTGAGCTCCCCACAGTGGTTTCGTGGAAAGAGCCCGCTGCTCTATCTAAGGACTCGTAGGTTTCCAAAATTTCACTTCTGGACATCTGGCAAGTTGTCTCACGTACTGAAAAAATTCTTGCGGAGACTGTTCCTTCACTTTGTCAGTTTACTAAGGATGCTGTTGTAAAATTTCAATCTCTGGATTCTCAGGTTGGGGCCTTGAGCTCTAGGGTTTCTAAAATGGAATCTCAGGTTAAGTCCTGTTCTGATTTTCATGTGTCTAATGTGAAAGATAGTGCTCTTCTACATCAGAAACTTGAGAATCTGGAGAATCTCTCTCGGAGTAAGAATTTAAGGTTGCTTAATTTTCCTGTTTTTCCTTTATTGTCCCCTTTAATTTTGTTCAGAAAGTTCTTGAAAGACGCCCTTCTTCTCTCACAAGCTGAATTGTTTCCTATTGCTAAGTGTTATTATCTTTCTACTCAAGTTTTGTCTACCGCGGTGGAAGAAGTGGTGGCTTCTCCTTTGAACTTGGATAAGTTTAATTTGATAGCTTTTCCTGCTGGCCAGATTTAACACTTAAGGGACATGAGGAATTGCAAGCAGGGAGTTTTCAATTGGTGTTTAGTTCAGCTTATAACGCAAAAAAGAGAGGGATAGCACTCCTTGTCCATAAAAGGGTGCCATTTGTCCTACATGCCTCAGGGGGGGGACAAAGAGGGTAGAGTGGTATGGGCCATTGGGAGGGTAGAAACTGCAGAAATCTCGATTTTAAACTTATATGCACCAAATGGGGAAAATGGATCCTTTTTTTTACGGACTAGATAGAAGCATTTACAAAAGAGGCAAAAGGGGATTGGATTATTGCAGGGGATATGAACTGCGAACTAGGGGAGAGGGACAGGAGTAATTTTTCCACCAAAATGCATTATAGAGAAGGGAAGGAACCTAGGGAAACAATGCAGAAATGGGACTCGGTGGCTGTCTGGAGAGTCAAAAATAGGAATAGTAGAGAATACACCTGTCACTCCCTAAGAACAGATACATACTCAAGATTAGACTACATAATAACCCACAAAGAACAGATAAACCATATGGGGGAGTCCAAGATATACCCAATAGTATTAGCAGACCATGGGATGGTAAAACCTAACTGGCTCCCTAGGGAAAATAGAAATGGCGGACAGAACACCTGGTGGAGAGCAAACGTAACACTTATGCAATAGGAAGAGGTGACACAAAGGCTAAAAAAAGAATGGAGTCCGTTCATAAAAGATAATAATGGGGCAGTACAGGAAAGTATCTTGTGGGACACAGGGAAGGCATCTCTTAGAGGCACCCTGACACAAATAACTTTCCAGAAAAAACAGAGACGGAGAAAGAAGATCAGCGTTTAAGGGCCCTCATCATACAATTACAGAGTGAACATAGTGCCACCGGGGCAAAGGGAGTAGTGAGAAAACTGGAAGCTTGCCTGAGTGCAGCTTCAAGCGCTGGAAACCGGTAAAATAATTCATCTTCTTAGAATGACAAAGCACAATTATCAGGAACAGGGCAATCACGCAGGAAAGCTGCTAGCATGGCAACTGAAGCGTAAGAGAGCGGACAGATTGATACAAAAGCTAACAGGGAATACAGGCAAGAGGGTCAGCACGTCACAAGGAATAGGTTGGGAGTTTCAAAACTTTTATACTACTCTTTACACGTCAGAGGGGTCGAAGGGAGATATGACAATAGAACAATTCCTGGAAACACTGCATATCCCTCAATTGAAGGCAAAGAAGGGGAAGCAACTAGATAGACCGGTAACAGAGGAGGAGGTGAGAGGAGCGATCAAATTGCTTACCAAGGGAAAGCCTGTGGGTACTGATGGATACCCAGCAGAATTCCACCAGATCAATGTGGAAGCTACTGCCCCATTGCATTGATAAACTTTTTGCTAGAGTCCTAACCAAAAGGATAGAGGGAATCATGCCGATTGATTCACCCTGACCAGACAGGGTTCATAAAGGGAAGGGCAATAGCAGATAATGTCAGGAGAGCCATAGACCTGTTGACTTTGATTAAGGCTAGGCAAGAGCCAGCATTATGCATAGCACTGGATGCTGAGAAAGCTTTTGATTGGGTGGAGTGGGAGTTTGTTTGCCATGTTAGTCAAAGTTAACCTGTGGAAGGGTTTTATACAGGGCATTAAAGCTCTATGCACAGCTGCTAAAGCACAGTGAGGATATCTCGGAGGCATTTCAACTTTTCAGAGGAACAAGGCTGGGCTGCCCACTCTCCCCGCTGCTCTTTGCAATAGCGATAGAAGCATTGGCAGCAAGAATCTGACAGAACACCAATATCACCCCGGTGAGCATTGGACAAAATCAGCACAAGATATTATTATATGCAGATGATACTTTAGTATTTATGTCCAACCCAGAAAAATCTTTGTTGGGACTGATCAACGAAATTGAGATATTTTCAAATCTTTCAGGGTTCAAAGTAAACATAGGAAAGATGGAAGTGTTAAGCTTGGGAAGGCTCTCCAGAACACAGATTCCCAACTTCCCTTTTAAATGGGCATAAGGCAAAATAAGATACTTGGGAGTTCTCCTCTCAGGAGACCCCGAGGACTTATATAGGCTTCACTATGCTACATTAATGAGACGAGTAGAGGAAGACCTTGGGAGATGGCAAACTCTACATCTGAGCTGGATGGGGCAACTGGCAGAGTTGAAAATGAATATAATCCCAAAGTTCTTATACATTTTTGGCCAGCTTCCCATTCATATTCCAGTAAAGGCCTTAGAAAATGGGAACGTCACTTAGTGCAGTTTATGTGGGGAGGCAATAAAAGCCAAAATAGGGGTCAAAAGACTGGTGCAATTAAAGGAGTGAGGAGAGGTAAAATTCCCAGAAATCCTAAGGGGACTGCGAGCGTATTATCTTCAACCAGTAGAGAACCAATGGCTTGAGTTGGAAGGGGCACAAGCAGTGCCTTTTTCTGTGTTCGAGCGGTTGGCGGAGATGGAAAGTAGAGGGAAGGGAGAGGAGGAGGACGACAGACAGGAGACGAATAGGACACCCATTTCTGGAACCCCTGCTTTACACCAAGGGAAAAAGTGCATAAGAAATGTGATGCTCTCAGCCCGGGCAACTAAATGGTGCTGGCATAGGGACTACTCCCCGTTTAGCAGTCCAGAATTCCAAACTTTAAGGGAAGTATTGGAAAGGAAAGGGGATGGGGAAATTTAGAGAGTTACTAGAAACAGATGAATGTATCACTCTTAAAACTCTGGAGGAAAAGTTAGGGGACAGAGTGCCTTTCTAGCAATATTTCCAATCCGTTACTATCTGCAACGGCCTGACCACAAACCCAATTTTGGGAGAACCCCATCCAGTCTAGAAAGGGTGCTGTTCAAGGGAATAGGAAATAAGGGCTTACTATCCAGACTTTACAGCAGCTTGGACACGTACCCGACAGAGCAGCTGCCAGATCACACAAAAGGATGGCATAAATGGAGTAGGAGACAGTTGGCAGCTGCAACATGGCACAGAATACACGAGGGGATCACATGATGGACACTAGTAACATCGTGGAGGCAAACGCAGTTGCAAGTGGTAAACAGAGTGTACATCACCCCCTCAACAACTTGGGAAAGCGGGATTAAGGACAAGTGAATTTTGTTGGAGAAAGTGCGGAGTGGAGGGAGATTTTTACCACGTGGTGAGAATGTCTCGTGGCATAGCAATTTTGGGAGAAAGTGGCAAGGGAGATAAGGGAGGTGCTTGTGATAAAAATACCAGTGGACCCCATAACATTCCTCCTGCACCTGACACAGGGAAAACAGAGTGGGAAAGGAAAATACAGGGAGTGGCTGCAAGTGAAAATGCTGTTAGCAGCCAGGATTGCCAGGGCCTGGCGGTTGAAACATTCTAGTGGCCCCTTAGTAACAGAGTGATAGATTAAACTGGGGGAAGCATACATATTTGGTAATATCACATATAGCCTCCAACGACTGTAATGGAAATGCTATGGAGATAATGTTTCTGGAATGTTACTGGAATTGAGACAAAAGCGGAGAGATAAACCGACTAAACTGGGTCAACTGGAGGAGCAAGGTTCATTAGAAGAGACACGACCCAGAAGGTGCGGAAGGCCAAGAAGGACAATGAGAACTGTGAAATAAGTAGACTTAAAGAAACGGAGGCCGAGATAAAAAGAAGTAGAAGAGAAGGAAAGATGAAAATATCGCATGTTATACAGTATCTTCATTTGATAATTGTAATTGCTCTCAATTCTAATAAGATGATTGAAAAAGAAAAAAAAAAGATGCAATTTCATTTTGAAACAAAACAGAAATTTCAAGGCCACCTTTTGTTTCGTGTCATTTACAAAACAAAGACACACAGCAAAGCAAAAAAAAAAAGTTCATTTTTTCCCTTTGTTTTAGCTGCACTAAACTACTTAGAACATGCTAAAACAAAACAATGAAAATTTGGACTGCAGATCCTTATCCTCTGTCTCTGATATCCAAGCTTCAATTCTGTAATCTCTGCTGGAAGGCCATTTCTGTCATCTGTCACTCACTTAGTAAAGATTTATTTCCTCTGAATCTTCCTCTCTTCAATTTTACCTCTGGATTTCTTGTTCTGTGGAAAATGCCTCCTTTTGTATCAAAGCTGGCTAAATATTTGAATGTTTGTTTTACCTCTACACGCTGCTGTTAGAACAGCTCTTTTTCTGATCTCCAATGACCACCTCAGATCTGTCTGGACCTTCTCTCAGTATTCATGAGAAGTAATGAATTAGCCTAGAAGGTAGGAAGAACTACTCCTAAGCTAGGATGCTGTATTTCAGGCATGTCCAACAGGTAGATCGCAATCTACCTGTAGATCACGGAGGGGTCAGAGGTAGATCGCCAGCCCCACTTGGCTCCATCTCTCCAGCAGCTCGCCCCATCGCTAGGAGAGAGCTCGTGCCGGAAGGTCATCTGCCGAGGGCTTGCCGCCGCTGCTGATCCTTTGCCTGTCTTTCTTCCCTGCCTGCAGGAATCTTGCCTTCGGGTGTATTGGGGGCGCTTGTTGTTTTCATGCCAATAGTTTGTGGGTACCCCAGTGGGCTGCCGCCCGCACCCTGCGATGAGACGCCACAGGCCCGGCGTCATACCTGTTCTCCTGCCTCTCAGAATCACCCATTCCTGCCCCCACCCCAACACCCCTTAGAAGTGTGTTATATACCGGGCGATATCCATTCGCCCGGGCTTTACCTGAATACACTTACCGTATTAGTTGTGTCATGTGCTGGTCATTGGTCGCTTTATAGTTTGCTTTCATTAAACATTTTCGGGCAGACACAACAAAGTGTCAAGAATTTGGTGATTTTGGCGGGCTTTTCCAAATTTTGTTCTAACTTGCCTTCGAATTGGTTCAGACCACTGTGACACTTGCTTGCCTCTGCAATTTTATTTTGCCTAGCTTTTGCGTTGATTCTACACTGTGTGCAGAATTTATTAAATTGTGTGTGGTGGTATTTGAACTTGTTTGGCGGTATTTGATTTTATCTGGTTTGCAGGACAAGCGTTTGAGTTTTTTTGATGATTGTTTAGTGGTATTTGATTATTGATGCCAGTATGATGAAGTCTTATTTTTACTTTTAGAACTAAATGTGTGGTTTTGGCATCTCCAGTCCTTTTGTTGCACATTACAGAGGTCTTCAGTTCCTGTTGATCTTTAATACTCTGGGACAGTGACAGTTTTGGACCAGATTCAGCCAGTGTTTATACTAGCTTAGTAGATTTGGCCTTTTTACATCCAGCCACCCCGTATAACGAAGATGAGTGTTCCAAAGAAGAGCAAAACCTACCACTTTCATGATGAATGGTGATATAAACAAGTGTGATATGTTATTTTTACAATGTAATATAATGTTTGTATTCCATTCATTTACCATTCTGTAATATAATTTTGTATGTCTGCATCATGAGAAGAGAGGCTACGTGGTTAATAATACGTAGCCTGTCACAGGTGCAGAGGTACAAAGTTGATTCACCTTTACTGTATGTTTGCATTCTGGGAAGAGAGACAATGTGGCTAACACCATGTAGCCTGATACAGGTGTATAATATTATCCAATGAATTAATGGGCATGCTGAAAACAGGGCGAGTACATAATCTGCTATAAAAGAACTGTGAAGCAGAGGATCTGTGTGAAATGCTCACTGAAGCATTCCACCCTTCCTTGCAAGAAAGTGATTGATTAAACTAGCTCTGCATCATTGAGAAGTCTGTTATTGTGTAAAAGTTATGTTTCTTACAGATTGGGGGCTCATCCGGGATTGTGTCATCGCTGGAGGAGACCACCGCTGTTGAGGACAGGGCGACACGTCCCGTTGAGTTCAATGGCCTCATTTATCATTGACCGGGGGGGGGGGGGCTCCAACAGTGTACTGACAGCAGAATCCTGAGACCATGAAGGAAAAATCAATACAGACACAGTGAAGCAGACCAGGTATTAAACAGTTACAAATGCATCAACCAAGTAATTCTGTGCACAGACCAAGGTAAGAAACAAGACTGTAAAGTATTGCCTTGGTGGTTGGGTATTGAGACAGACTGTTGTGTGTATGAGAGGTGTCCTAGACACGAAGTGAGTGCGGAGTCTCAATCTGTGGTTCCAACACATCCGCGAGGAGTGCGGCTGGAGAGAGATGAAGTGAAAGCACATTGGTGAAACAGGTCTCAATGGGTGTCAGGAATTCTAAAGGAAACTCGAGTAAGGATGGGGTCAGGGATAAGGACCCCGGGGACATTCCTCCAGACAGTCAATTAGGGAGGATGTTGAAATATTGGAAGGATAATAAGAATACTCAGGATAAAGATAAAACTAAGATTTTAAGAATTGCTGTGTTACATAGAAAAGAGAAAGCATAAAAGCTAGCTGCAGTCTTCTGGCTGACATTTGACACAGACGAAGGGTGGTTATGTCAAATCCTTAACTTATATGTAAGCAGTGAAAAGATTAATTCAGCAAGTGTTTGCTACTGCCAAAAAGGAATAGCAGTGATGCATGAAAACTGTCATTAAGCAGGGAATTCTTTTGAAGCCAGAGAAACATAGATTAGCAGATGAGACTGCTAAGGGAGCTGCCTTAGAGGTAGACTTAACTCCTATATACAATTTAACCCCAGAAATAGGGAGTCAGGCAGCAAATCCTCTTATCTTAAAAAGGATATAGCATTATTAGAAAAGGTAAAGAGAAGAGCCACCAAAATGGTAAAGGGGATAGAAGGATACGCCTATGAAGAGAAGCTAAAAAAGGTTAGGGCTGCAACCTGGAAAAGAGACAGCTGAGGGGAGATATGATAGAAGTAGTACTTTTAGTAGGCACAGGAGCTGCCTGGACATCCTTAAATTATATACCGGAGGGAATGAGATTAACAAATCAGAAGCTTACAATCTCAGGGGTAAAAGGAGAGGGTTTTTCGGTCTCAATATTTGAGCCCACCCTGTTAAAAATGGACCATGAGGAGATAGAGGGACAGTTGTTGTCTATCCCAGAAGCAGGGAGTAATCTATTAGGAAGGGATATGATTACACAGTTAAACTTAGAAATAAAGGTGAAAGACAACCAAATCATTGTAGAAATGGCTGTCCTCACCGAAGAAGAAGAGAGTCAGATAGACCCTATGGTCTGGGCAAAGGAAGGAAATAGGGGAGAATTGAACATCCCGCCATTGAAAGTTGAACTGAACAAGGAAGGCAAAGTAGTGTGCCAAAAACAATATCCCATTTCGTTGGAAGGTCGTAAGGGCCTCCAGCCTGTTATAAGAAGTTTGTTAAAAGATGCACTATTAGAACCATGCATGTCCCCATTTAATACTCCCGTCTTGCCATTAAGAAAACCAGATGGATCATATAGGTTAGTACAGGATCTGAGGAGACTGAACCAAATAGTACAGATAAGGCACCCAGTGGTATCAAACCCCCGTACAATACTGAGTAAAATACCCCATGAGCATAAATGGTTTAGTGTTATAGATTTGAAGGATGCATTTTGTTCCTGTCCCTTGGACCCAAGTAGTAGGAACATGTTTGCTTTTGAATGGGAAAACCCCGATACTGGTCGGAAACAACAGTTCCGGTGGACACTGTTACCCCAAGGGTTTATGGAATCACCTAACTTGTTCGGACAAGTGCTGGAACAGGTGTTAGAAGGTCCAGAATGAATAAAAGGGATTACAGATTTACCCCTACCTACGACAAAGAGTGAACTAAGGAAGTTCCTAGGACTAACCGGGTATTGTAGATTATGGATAGACTCATATGCCCAAAACATTAAGGGATTATATTCAAAACTGTTAGAAGAGCAACCTAACATTATGATTTGAAAAGAAGAAGAGAAAGAGTTGGTTAAGGATTTAAAACGGAGCTTGGTAGAAGCCCCGGTTCTGGCCTTACCCTCACTGGACAAACCCTTACATTTGTTTGTTACTGTAAATGGGGGAGTAGCCTTAGGGGTCCTCACTCAAAAATGGGCAGGGAAGAGACAACCAGTAGCATATTTATGTAAAATCTTAGATTCAGTATCAAGGGGATGGCCAGAATGTGTTCAAGCAGTAGTGGCAACAGCCCTATTGGTAGAAGAGAGTAGGAAATTGACATTCGGAGGGGCCCTGGTAGTAAGTACCCCACATCAAGTGAGAACCATCTTAACCCAGAGGGCTGGGAAGTGGCTCACTGATTCACGAATCCTGAAATATGAAGCAATATTAATGGAAAAAGATGACCTAGTGTTGACCACAGATCAGTTTTTAAACCCAGCTGCCTTCCTATGAAGTGGAACGGGTAAACGTAGATTGATTGTTTACGTCATCAGAATATAAAAAGACTAGGAGACATGCAATGAAGTTAGAAAATAAATATTTTTTTTTCTCACTCAATGTGTAATCAAACTCTGGAATTTGTTACCGGAGGATGTAGTAAAAGCTGTTAGTGCAGCTGGGCTTAATAAAAAAAAAACACGTTTGGACAAGTTAAAGGTCCATAAACCATTATTAAAAGGGACCCAGCATATCACAGCTTGACCCAATTAAGCATTAAGGAACCTGTGTCTTTTGGGGAAACTGCTAGGTACTTATGACCTACTGTAGATTGGTCACTGCTGAAAATAAGATACTGGGCTCGATGGACCTCGGTCTGACCCAGTATGGCATATCATATGTTCTTATGTTCTTATTACTGAAAGGGAAAAATGAAAACTCGAAGATATAGGGGCAGTAGAAACTAAAAGGGGGGAAATGGGTTTTACCCGATGGCAGGCAGATAAACAAATAATGAGAGAAATTATGGCCATTCTACATCAACAGTGGAGGAGTAGCCTAATGGTTAAGAACACTGGATTGGGAACCCAGAGACCAGGGTTTGATTCCCACTAGAACTGCTTCTGGCCTTGGGCAAATCACTTAACCCTCCATTGCCTCAGAAAAATCCAAGTTATCAATGTCCCTGTTTTACTACTACTACTATTTAGCACTTATATAGCGCCACACACGCAGCGCTGTACAGTCAAACATAGAAGAGACAGTCCCTGCTCGTCAGAGGCTTGCTCATCAGAGTTTACAATCTAGGCGCAATAGTACAGGGTATTAGTCAAAAAGGTGCAAGGCACAGTATGGTCTTTACAATTTGGTCATGAAAATTGACGGGGTTACGATGAGAAGGTTAAGATGAGGATAGACGTTAGGTCTGAACGCAACAGTGAAGAGATGGGTCTTCAACCTGGTTTTGAAGAGGGCCAGGGAGGGTGCCTGGCGTATAGACAAAGGTAGGCTGTTCCAGGCATAAGGTGCAGCAAGGTGAAAGGAGCGAAGTCGGGAGTTAGCGGTGCGAGTGAAAGGCTTTGATAACAGTAATTTACTAGCAGATCGAAGTTCCCGAGAGGGGACGTCGGGAGAGATAAGAGATGAGAGGTATTGAGGGGTCGTAGAGTGGATGCATTTATAGGTCAGTAGGAGAAATTTGAATTGGATGCGGAATTGGATTGGGAGCCAGTGAAGTGACTTGAGAAGAGGAGTAATGTGGACATGGCGGGGTTGGTGGAAGATAAGTCAAGCTGCATAATTTTGTATAGATTGAAGGGGAAGGAGATGGCTCACGGGAAGACCAGCAAGGAGTAGGCTGCAGTAGTCGAGGTGAGAGGAGATCAAGGAGTGGACAAGCATTTTGGTAGTGTGTTCAGAAAGGAAAGGGCGGATCTTGCTGATATTGTAGAGAAAGAAGCAGCAGGTCTTAGCTACGAGCTGGATATGTACGGAGAAGGAGAGGGAGGTGTCAAATATAACCCCCAGATTGCGGGCCGAGGGAACAGGAAAGATAGTGGATCCATCCACAGAGACTGATAAGGGGGGAAGGGGAGGGGAGGAGTTGGGGGGGGAAAGACAAGGAGTTCAGTCTTGGCCATGTTTAATTTCAATCGGCGATGAGACATCCAAGCAGTGATGTCAGAAAGGCAGGCAGAGATCTTGGACTGGATTGCTGGAGAGATATGAGGTGTAGAAAGGTAGATTTGGGAATCATCAGCATAGAGATGGTACTGAAAGCCATGGGAGGAGATAAGCGCCGATATAGAGAAAGAAAAGGAGGGGACCCAAGATGAATCCCTGGGGTACACCAACATGGAGCAGGGTAGGAGAGGAGGAGCAGCCGCCCGAACATACACTGAAGGAGCGATGGGAGAGGTAGGAGAAGAACAAGGAAAGTACGGAGCCCTTGAAACCAAGCGAAGAGAGGGTGGTGAGGAGAAGATTGTGGTCAACGGTGTAAAAGGCAGCGGAGAGGTCAAGAAGGATGAGGATGGAGTAAAGGCCCTTAAATTTAGCCAGGAACAAGTCATTGGAGACTTTTGTTAAGTGCCGTTTCAGTGGAGTGTAGGGGACGGAAGCCAGATTGTAGTGGGTCCAGGAGGGCCTGGGAGGTAAGGAGGTTGAGGCAGCGGCGGTGGACAGCTCGTTCTAGTAGTTTAGATATGAAGGGAAGGAGGGAGATGGGTCGATAGTTAGAAGGACAGGTGGGATCAAGTGAGGGTTTCTTGAGGAGAGGTGTGACAACAGCATGTTTGAAGTCTGCGGGGACAGTTGCAGTGGAGAGTGAGAGGTTGAGAATATGAGAGATGGAGGGGACAACGGTGGGGGAGATGGGGTGAAGGAAATGGGTGGGAATGGTGTCAGAGGAACAGGTGGTGGGTTTGAAGGAGGAAAGAAGAAGTGTGGTTTCCTCTTCAGAGATCATAGGGAAGGAGGAGAGGGTAGCCGAGGAAGTATGGGTGGGAGGGGAGAATTGGGGAGGGGGGAGGTAGATGGGGAGGGGGGATTGGAGTGTGATCTTGTGGATTTTGTAATGGAAGTAGTCAGCTAGGGTTTGGGCAGAAAGGGAGGGCGGAACAGGGGGCGGGGCGCCTTGAGGAGAGAGCTGAGGTTATTAAAGAGGCAGCGAGAGTCAGAGGCAAGGGAGTTGGTCAGATGGATGTAGTATTCTTGTTTGGCAAGTGCTATGGCTGATTTGAAGGAGCCAAGCATGAATTTGACGTGTAGAAGGTCTTCCGGGGAGCGGGATTTGGACCAAGCAAGTTCAGCAGAACGGGCACAGGTGCATAGATAGCGGGTTGTGGATAAAAGCCAGGGCTGGGGAGCTGATTGTCTGACAGGAAGTGGGGTGGGTGGGGCAAGAGTATCGAGAGCTGAGGATAGTGCAAGATTATAAGAGGATACTGCCTCGTCGACGGACTTGGAGGACATAATGGGGGAAAGAGATGGAGAAATGGTGGAGGAGAGGGTTAAGGGATTAATGTTATGGAGGTTTCTAAATAGGTCAGAGGAGATGGGACGAGGTTGGGACAGCAGAAGCTGAAGATTAAAGGTTAAAGGTGATGGTCTGATGAGGGGAAGATTGAGTTGCGGAAGTTTGCTTATAACCATCTCTGATACTTCTCACTCACTGAATCCTAACTAATTCCTTTAATAACTATTCTAAACAGCCCTCCTCCCAACACTGTACATATGATTACAAATAACTATTGTAAATAGTTTTTGTTCAACCATGTAAATAATTTACACATTGTTTCTTTGTAACTTAGTTCTTATGTTCCCTTAATGTTCTATGTAATACAATATTTCACTGTATGTTATATTGGTTTTTAAGTTCCTTGTAAACCGCCCCGATCTCTGGAAGGGGCGGTATAGAAAAGCACACAAATAAATAAAATAAAGTTTGAGGAAGAGGAATTAGAGAAGAGTATTAGGTCAAGGCAGTGGCCGTGTAGGTGGGTGGGGGCAGTGGAGCAAAGTTGGAGGTCAAACGAGGAGGTGAGGGTGAGGAACTTTAGAGCATGGGGATCAGAGGGGTTATCGACGTGAATGTTAAAATCGCCAAGAATAAGAGTGGGCGAAGAGGGATCTAGGAAGGCAGAGAGCCAGGAATCAAAATCTGTGAGGAAGGTCAATTTGGATTTGTCAGGAGGGCAATATATAACAGCTACTCAGAGAGGAAGTGGTGTGGAGAGGCGAGTGGAGAGGACTTCGAAAGAGAGGGAGGAGTGTGACTGACACCACCACCGCGACCAGTAGGTCGAGGTGTATGGGAGAACTGGTAGCCCCCGTGGCAGAGAGCAGCGATGGATGCAGTATCGTCTGGGTGGAACCAGGTCTCAATTAGGGCAAGAAGGTGTAGCACATAAGAGATGATGAGATCGTGAATGAAAGGAGACTGAGTATGCGTTCCATAGGGCACATGAGACTGAGCATGCGTTGGAGACTGAGCATGCATTGGAGACTGAGCATGCGTTCCATAGGGCACATGAGAATGGGAGAGCGGAGGGGGAAAGGAGAGGGATATGGATAAGGTTGGATGAGTTACGTGAGGATCTCTTTTCAGGGTAAGACAGTGGTTGAGGGGGGGCTGTTATGTGGGGATCTATTTCCAGAGTAGTACAGAGATTTAGAGGGGCCAGGGTATGGGTGGGCATCTCTGGATGCGTGCGCCTTCCAAGAGGGACATGAGGGAGGGGAAGTGGGGGGGTGAATGAAGGGTGATATTTGTGGTATCAGATAGGTTACGTGGGGATTTTTTTTTTTTTTTTTAAGAGTGAGACGAATTTCTAAAGGGGTTAGGGATAGGGTTGATATCTCTGGGTGAGTGATTGGAGCATGAGTGAGGGAGGGAGGAAGGGGAGAGGAGAGGGATATGTATGAGATTAGATAAGGTACGTGAGGAACTCTTCTTAGAGTGAGAAAGAAAACGAGGGGGGCCAGGGTTGGGGTTGATATTACCTGATGAGAGAAGGAGTAGTAGAGAGCGGGGTAAAGTGGAGGCAGTACGGCAGAAGCGAGGGTGGGGTTACCTCAAGGAGAGAGGGGCTGTTTGAATGAGGGAGAGTGTGATGAAGCTCAAGAGCAGATGCTAGGCTAGAAGACAGAATAAAGGGAGAAGTGAGGAAGGTAGCGGGAGAGTAGGGGGGAGAGGAGTGAGGGTGCTGGTAGGAGGGGAGGCAGTTGGGGAGAATGAGGAAGAAAAGGACAATGTGATGTGGGGCCATGGGGGAGGAGTAGTGGGGGGGGGTATACAGCAATAGGGTGGTTAAGGATTCTAAGCCTGGGGACTATGCAGCAAACGTTATCTCACAAGAAAGCAAGCAGGCAATGAGGTGGCTAAGGATTCAAAGCACAATGCAGTATATGATGGGTTACAAAGTGGGGATTATACCTATGCAATATAGGTTAAAATATCAGCAATATCAAATATCAGCAATGGGTAGCAAGCTCTATGCAAGTACTATGCAAGCAGTGGTAGCAAGTAGGATGCAGACAATGGGTAGAAAGATCAATGCCAGCAATGGGTAGCAAGTTCAAAGCCAGCAATGGGTAGCAAGTTCAAAGCAGAGTTAATTGCGGGTGGTGGGTCAGTAATGGAGACATTAAGCTGTGGATAGCAGTGGTAGGCGCTTATTTCATGTGGGAGCTGGTTGGGGTCAGGAGGTGAGATGTGGAGGAGCATTCGTACCTGCTCAGCTCCTAGGCGTTCCTCCAGTGATCCGTCGGAGTTGGGTTGACGGGTCGCGCAAGGGCACCTTTGGTCCCCACCTAAGGGCCATGCCAAAGGGCCCTCAGGTGCCGGCCAGCCCAATGGCACCCTCTCCTTCACGAGCGGATTGCCCAGCGTGCAGCGGCCCGATGGCGCCCTCTCCTTCACGGGCAGATTGCTCAGCGTGCAGCGGCCCGATGGCACCCTCTTCTTCAGGGGTGGATTGCCTAGTGTGTAGTGGCCTGATGGCGCCATCTCCTTCATGGGCGGATTGCCCGGCGTGCAGCGGTTTTAATGTACATTACCAAGTTTAAGTTTCATTGTAAACTGCTTTGATTGAAATGATAAAGCGGTATATAAAACCTGTTAAATAAATAAATAAGAGAGTCATTGGGGTGTATGGGAATATACACAGTAGCCAAGCAAGTGTGTGAGAGGTGTATAACCTGTAAGAAAACAAAATGGTCCTTAGGAAACAACCGTAGGGAGGCAGAGACCCTGGTCTTCGTCCATTCCAAAATATACAGATTGATTTTACTGAGTTGCCCCTGGTTGGGCGGGTGAAGTACCTTTTGGTAATAGTGGACCATTGATGGGATGGGTGGAGGCATATCCCATGGTAGCTGCCACAGCAATAGGAGTAGCAAAGATAGTTTTGGAACAAATCATTCCAAGATATGGGATGATAGGTCACATTGACTCGGACCAGGGAAGTTATTTCACAGCCAAGGTATTGCAAAACATAATGGAAACTCTGGGAGTATCCTGGGATTTCCATACTCCATGGCATCCACCCTCCTCAGGGAGAGTGGAACACATGAATCAGACTGTAAAGAAGCCAAATTGATGTTAGAAACAAAATTACCTCGGACTAAGTGTTGGCCCTTAGTATTGTTAAGAATCTGAATAGCTCCTCAGAAAGATTTAGGATGGTCCCCCTATGAAATGTTATTTGGATTACCCTATATGGGACAATTAAAGGGACCTCCCCAGGTTGAAACTAAAGATAAGTTTCTTAAAGTTTCTTGGGCTGTCCTCTTCTTTATCTGTTCTCAGGAATAAAGAAGAGTTGGCACAAACACCCCCATTTGGAGTTTGCAGTTCACGGTCTCAAACAAGGACAGTGGGTCTTGATAAAATCCTGGAAGGAGTCTAAATTTTAACCAGACTGGGAAGGCCCATTCCAGGTCTTACTGAGTACCGAGACTGCTGTAAGAACTGTGGAAAAAGGTTGGATGATTAAAAGATCCAGTTGAAGCTCTTTAAGATGCACAATAGAAGGTCCAGGGAACTACTGACCCTCTGCACCTGAAAATACCAAGGAAACACAGAAGAACAGGAGAGGAGTTCGTTAACAAGGACTAATAAAAATTATAACATGGACAAAGAAAAGTGGATGATGTTGCTATGATGGGGGGGATCACTTTCTCTATTTAGGGGAATGACATGGGATCTAGGACGGGGAAAGGGATGGACAGATGAACAAATACAAACACGGACACGATGGGGAAGGGTGTACTCTAACATATTTACTGTAACCGTACCAGAGGGAGAGGAACCGGTGAGCCTAGAATTTGATGCCTGCCAATTGATAAGTTGTGACGGGGGATACTACGAAAAGTTGTGGGGAAATAGTCATAAGTATATGTGTCCAGAGACTGCTCAAACACTTGTGTATGGGCTGCTCTGTTACAAGTGGTCACGAGTTTTGTGGACCACCGAGGATGGAAGCTGAGTCTCCCCAGAGGGGAAGAGGCACCCAGTTCAAAAGAAAATAACAATGATAAAGAAACATAGCATTCAGCAATGTAACCCAGGAAGTTGCAACCCCATCGTGGTCACCCTCTCTGGAAGGGATGACTCATTGGATGGGACCTATAGACTAGGAATAGACATTAATGGGCAAGATCCCCTGGGAAGATTGAGGATAAGAATACCCCTCAAGAATCAGACTCAGATCCCCACACCATTCCCCAGAATATCTTTTGAACCTAATAAGGACCCTAACGTAGTTAAAATAGTGGAGATTAAAGATTTGAGGGACACTCTAGAGGTGGAAATGGGTTATGGGGATGTGAACGCCTGGGTGCAATGGGTTAAATATACGTAGGAAGTCTCAAAGGTAGCAATTGCTACGCATGTGCCTCCGGGAGGCCCATTGCACAGGTTGTGCACTTACCCTTGAGGTAGGATACAGATCCCAATGGAGTAAGATGCCTCATATCTCTGTATCAGGAAAAAACAGCATGGGAAAATGAAAGCTGCAAGTCATTGAATTTGCTCTTTCCCCCTACAGACTTGAAGGAGGTAAAAGTTCCACCCACATTTTCAACAGTGTTTGGAAATCACTCTGCCTGTCTCACCAGGTGGGGGAAGAATTACACGAGGGAAGTGGGGGAACTGAACACCTGCGTTCTAAGCCTAAACCTGACAGTGATTGAAGGAGAAGAGAAGAACTACTCCAACCTGGTAATCCCTAGGGCAGACCTGTGGTGGTACTGTGGAGGGCAGATGTTGAGACCAACATTGCCTACCCTATGGTCGGGAACATGTGCAATAGTTCAATTGGCAGTTCCTTTCACCTTGGCATTCACAGAACAGGGCAAGGGGAAAATACAAAGGGAAAGGAGGAGTACTTTGGGAGCCTCATTTGATGACAGGATATATATAGATACAATAGGAGTCCCTCGGGGAGTTCCAGATGTGTATAAAGCACGAAACCAGATTGCAGCTGGATTCGAATCCCTGCTAAGGGTAATCACAATAAACAAAAATGTAGCTTAGATAAATTATATCAATTATACTCGGGATGCAATAAAGGGGATCGCAGAACAATTGGACGTCACTAGCAGAATAGCCTGGGAGAACCAAATGATTTCAGATATAATGGCGGCTGAAAAAGGGGTCGTTTGTGTAATGTTGGGGGGAGGGGGGAAAATGTATGTTCATCCCCAATAACACGGCCCCTGATGGTACTATCACTAAAGTCCTGTGAGGACTAACTACCTTGGCAGAGGAATTGGCAGAAAATTCAGGTACGGATACCTCTCTCACTGGATGGTTGGGGTCATGGTTTGGGAAATGGAAAGGGGTGGTAGTATATATTTACTTCTGTATTTGCTGTAATTGGATTATTAATTACGGTGGGGTGTTGCATAATACCGTGTATAGGAGGGTTAACTCAAAGATTGATAGAAACGGTAAGCACTAAACAAATGATAGTATCATTTCCAGTGCACAAAGGTGCAAAGTTAATAATGGATGATACAAGAGAAGAGAGAGAGTTAGGAAGGATGTTATCTAAGTTAGAGGCTTCTTATGGAACTGTGGAGTAAATGTAAAAAGTAAGAAGAAAAAACTTTAAAAAGAAAGAGGGAGGGGTTTGATATAAACAAATGTGATATGTTATTTTTACAATGTAATATAATGCTTGTATTCCATTCATTTACCATTCTGTAATATAATTTTGTATGTCTGCATCCTGGGAAGAGAGACTACATGGTTGATAATATGTAGCCTGTCACAGGTGCAGAGGTACAAAGCTGATTCACCTTTACTGTATGTCTGCATCCTGGGAAGAGAGACTACGTGGCTAATAATACGTAGCCTGTCACAGGTGCAGAGGTACAAAGCTGATTCACCTTTACTGTATGTTTGCATTCTGGGAAGAGAGACTACATGGCTAATAATACATAGCCTGTCACAGATGCAGAGGTACAAAGCTGATTCACCTTTACTATATGTTTGCATTCTGGGAAGAGAGACGTGGCTAACACCACGTAGCCTGATACAGGTGTATAATATTATCCAATGAATTAATGAACATGCTGAAAAGAGGGTGAGTACATAATCTGCTATAAAAGAACTGTGAAACAGAGGATCTGTGTGAAATGCTCACTGAAGCATTCCACCATTCCTTGCAAGAAAGTGATTGATTAAACTAACTCTGCATCACTGAGAAGTCTGTTATTGTGTAAAAGTTATGTTTCTTACAATGGGAAATGGACTACTTCTTCATCATGGTGAAAGGCAAGTGTTTTCTAATTTGTAACGCCCCAGTATCCTTGCCCAAAAAGGGTAATCTGGAATGTCATTATAGGCTCTGCATAGCAATAAGTTTGATGCTGATTTTCCTCCCAAAAGTGAAATTCGTAAACTGAAGCTCAAAGAACTTAAATCGAAATTGGCTACTCAGCAACAGTTGATGGCGAAGCCAAGGTCACATTCGGTCAATGCAACCATAGCATCCTTCAAGGTCAGCAACCTGATCGCAAAAAAATGCAAACCTTTCACTGAAGGGGAATTTGTAAAAGATTGTTTTCTTGAAGCAGCTGACAATCTTTTTGAAGGATTTAAAAATAAGAGAGAGATCATAGCTGCTATTCAAGATGTCAAGAAACACCGTCGTGTGATGAATAGAAAAGATGTGTGGAGACACAACTGAACAATTGTTGGAAGATGTTTCAAATTGTATTGCTTTCTCACTCCAACTGGATGAATCTACAGACATAAGAGACATAGCCCAGTTACTAGTCTTTATCCGGATGGTTTTTGAAGACTTCAGTGTTAAAGAAGAACTACTTGGAATGATTTCTTTAAAAGGGAGAACTACTGGTCAGGAAATATTCAGTTCTTTCCATTCTTTTGTGACAAAGTGTAATCTTCCATTGCATAGACTTGTTTTCACCACTACCTATGGAGCAAGAGCAATGACAGGTGAGGTTAAGTGTTTCATAGCCCTCTGTAGACAGCATGACGACTTCCCAGATTTCCTTTCTTTTCTTACCACTGCATTATTCACCAGCAAGTTTTGGCAAGCAAGAGACTCAATACAAAGACTGTCATGGACATCACTTTCAAAACTGTAAATTCAGTTCGTGGAAGATCACTTCAAAGACGGCTTTTCAATCCTACATAAGAACATAAGATATGCCATACTGGGTCAGACCAAGGTCCATCAAGTCCAGTATCTTGTTTCCAACAGTGGCCAATCTAGGTCATATGTACCTAGCAGTTTCCCCAAAAGACACAGGTTCCGCAAAGCTTGTACTGCGTCAAGCATTGATATCCTGGGTCCCTTCTTAATAATGGTTTATGGACCTTTCCTCCAGGAACTTGTCCAAACCTTTTTTAAACCCAGCTACACTAACAGCCTTTACTACATCCTCCGGTAACAAATTCCAGAGTTTGATTACACGTTGAGTGAAAAAATACTCTTGATGAAGGGGCAGCGGAAATCATTTTGCACACAGATGTAAGGTGGCTAAGTAGGCACAAATTTCTGCAAAGACTTTGTGATTTGCTGAATGAAATAAGAAGCTTTTTGAAGGAGAGGGGAAATGACCAAGCAGAGTTGGAAGATGAGGAGTGGTTATGTGATCTGGCATGTCTCGCTGACTTTACAGGCGAACTAAGTGATATGAACCTTGAACTACAGTACAAGGTAAAAACAAATGCATTGGCGAGATGATGAGTACAGTTTTATCCTATAAGAGCAAATTTAAGCTAATGATGACTGACCTTGCAAACAATACTTTTGATCATTTTCCTGATACGCAGGACCATCTTGGATAATATCCAAATTTTCTTTTTCAGAACAAGAAGTATGTGACAGAAATCTGTTCTGTTATCCATGAATTCGAAAATAGATTCTGTGACTTCCAAAAAATTGGAACAGTTGTGGAGTACTTGTCATACCCATTCAAAGTAAATGTGGACATTAAAGAAACTGCAGCTGCTATCAGTAAAAAGTACTCATTGAACAAGCCGTCTCTTGAAAACGAAATATTAACCCTTAAAAATGACATTTTTCTCAAGACTCATGCTGAGCAAGAATCATGCAAGAAGCTCTTTGCTCTCAGGGAATGAGTCCGTTCTCTGGAGGCTAGAGTAGCAGACTTGCAAGACATAAGAAAGACAGAGAGGTACATAGACGAGACCTACAGGGATATAGTCCTGAAGTCCCACCTCCAGTCTGGCAGCATCCCTGTTGCCATGGAGGAGGGAGGTCACGTGACAGGAGAGCATCACCCTGGTGTGGCAGGAAATGATCCTGTAACTAGGACCTGTCCTCCAGGTGATGTAAAACCCTCTCGCACTGAGGAAGTTTCTCCACGGCCATGTGTCCATGAGGGAAGGGTTAGGACAGCCGTTATAATTGGTGATTCGATCATTAGGCATGTAGATAGCTGGGTGGCTGGTGGATGTGAGGATCACCTGGTAACATGCCTGCCTCGTGCGAAGTTAGCGGACTTCACGCGCCACCTAGATAAAATCTTAGACAATGCTGGGGAGGAGTCTGCTGTCTTGGTACATGTCGGTACCAATAACATAGGAAAATGTGGTAGGGAGGTTCTGGAGGCTAAATTTAGGTTTTTAGGTAGGAAGTTGAAATCCAGAACTTAAAGGCTAGCGCTCTCCGAAATGCTTCCCGTTCCACATGCAGGACCCAAAAGGCAGGCAGAGCTCCGGAGTCTCAATGCGTGGATGAGACGATGGTGCAAGGATGAGGGTTTTGGATTTGTTAGGAACTGGGGAACATTCTGGGGAAAGGAGCGGTTCTTCTGAAGGGATGGGCTTCACCTTAACCAGGATGGAACCAGGCTGCTGGCATTAACCTTTAAAAAGGAGATACAGTAGAGCAACTTTTTAACTAGATAATAGAGGAAAGCCAACAGTCGCACAAAACCGCATGGTTCGGAAGAATGTATCCTTGAAGGATACTACCAAAAGCAGAGAGGTTCCAAAAAAGAGTAAAGTAGCCCAAATGCCCTCGAGTATGGAGCAGACAGAGCTTAAAGATCCCAAATTACCCATGCCTACCAATAGCCAGATTAATATGAATAAAATAGTCTCAAATGCTTGTATGCATATGCTAGAAGTCTAAAACATAAGATGGGAGAGTTAGAATATATAGCACTAAACGAGAGGTTAGATATGATAGGAATCTCAGAGACATGGTGGAAGGAGGACAACCAGTGGGACACTGTGATACCTGGGTACAAACTATATCGTAATGATAGAGCTGATCAAATTGGTGGAGGGATTGTGCTCTATGTTAGAGAGGGCATTGAGTCAGAAAGGATTAAAGTTTTACAGGAACAAAATTTTCTGTAGAATCTCTATGGACTGAAATTCCATTTAAAAAGGGGAAGGCGATGGCAGTGAGGGTGTACTACAGACCGCCTGGCCAGAATGAACAAATGGATGATAAAATGCTCAAAGAAATCAAAGAAGCTAACAAAAGTTACAGCACAGTAATAATAATGGGTGATTTCAATTACCCCGGTATCGACTGGGTCAGTGTCACGGCAGGACATGCTAGGGAGATAAAGTTCCTAGATGAAATAAATGACTGCTTCTTGGAGCAGCTGGTTCATGAACCGACCAGAGGGGAAGCCATATTGGACCTAATCCTTAGTGGAACACCAGATCTGGCGCAAGAGATAAGTGTTGGGGCCACTTGGCAATAGTGATCATAGCATGATCGCATTTGATTTAATTAGTGGAGGAGGGATAGTAAGGAAATCCACAGTACTACCTTTTAACTTTCGAAAGGGAGACTTTGATAAAATGATGAAAACAGTTAAGAAAAAACTAAAAGGAGCAGTTGCAAAGGTTAAAGATTTACATCAAGCTTGGGTGGGGTTGAAAAATAATATCTTGGAAGCCCAGACCAGCTGTATTCCACGCTTTAAGAAAAGTGGAAGGAAGTCCAAAAAACTGCCAGCATGGTTTAAAGGTGAGGTCAGAGAGGCTGTTGCCAAAAAAGCATCTTTCAGGAAATGGAAAAAAGAGCCAAACGACGAAACCTGGAAACAGCACAAGCACTGGCAAGTTAAATGCAAGGCATTGATAAGGCAGGCAAAGGAAGAATTTGAGAAGAAGCTTGCTGCGGAAGCAAAACGCGTAATAAAGACTTTTTCAAGTACATTTGTAGCAAAAAACCTGTAAGAGTCAGTTGGTCCATTAGATGATAGAGGAGCTAAAGGGGCACTAAGAGGCGACAAGGCGATAGTGGAGAGACTGGATAAATTCTTTGCTTTGGTCTTTACTGAGGAAGATGTAGGGATGTTACCCATGACTGAAGTTGTATTTAAAGGTGTGGAAGAATTGAAGGAAATATCGATACATCGGGAAGATGTATTACAACTATTAGATAAACTGAAGAGTAGCAAATCACCTGGGCCGGATGATATACATCCAAGGGTGTTGAAAGAACTGAAATATGAGATTGCAGACCTGCTATTAGTAATCTGTGAACTATCATTAAAATCATCTGTAGTACCTGAAGATTGGAGAATGTAACGCCAATTTCTAAAAAGGGTTCCAGGGGTAATCCGGGAAACTACAGACCGGTGAGCCTGACATCAGTAATGGCAAAAATGGTAGAAACCATCATAAAGAACAAAATTGCTGAACATGTAGACAGTCATGGCTTAATGGGAGACAGGCAACATGGCTTTAGACAAAGAAGATCTTGTCTTACTAATCTGTTATGTTTTTTTGAAGGTGTGAATAAACAGGTAGACAAAGGTGAGTCGGTTGATATAGTATATTTGGACTTTCAGAAAGCCTTTGACAAGGTCCCTCATCAGAGACTTTTGGCAAAACTAAAGAGTCATGGGATAGGAGGCAGTGTACTATTGCGGATCAGAAACTGGTTAAAAGATAGAAAGCAGAGGGTAGGGCTAAATGGCCAATTTTCCCAATGGAGAAAGGTGAATAGTGGTGTACCCCAGGGATCTGTGCTGGGTCTGCTGCTTTTTGACATATTCATAAATGACTTGGAAAAGGGAATAACGAGTGAGGTTATGAAAATTTGCAGATGACACAAAACTATTTAAAGTTGTTAAAACCCAAGAGGATTGTGGAAAATTGCAAGAGGATCCTGATAAATTGGAAGACTGGGCATCAAAATGGCAGATAAAATTTAATGTGGACAAGTGCAAAGTTATGCACCTAGGGAAGAACAACCCAAACTATGGTTACACGATGCAAGGTTCCACATTAGAAACCACCTCCCAGGAAAAAGATTTAGGCGTCATTGTGGATAACATGTTAAAACTCTCGGCCCAGTGTGCAGCGGTGGCCAAGAGAGCAAACAGAATGCTAGGTATCTTAAGGAAAGCAATGGAAAATAAAACAAAGGATATTATAATGCCTCTGTATCGTTCCATGGTGCGACCGCACCTTGCGTATTGTGTGCAATTCTGGTCACCATATCTTAAAAAGGATATAGCATTATTAGAAAAGATTCAGAGAAGAGCCACCAAAATGGTAAAGGGGATGGAAGGATACCTCTATGAAGAAAGGCTAAAAAGGTTAGGGCTCTTTAACCTGGAAAAGAGACGGCTGAGGTGGGAATATGATAGAAGTCTATAAATTAATGAACAGAGTGGAACGGGTAAACGTAGATCGATTGTTTACCTTATCAGAATATAGAAAGACTAGGGGACATGCAATGAAGCTACAGGGTAAACTATTTAAGACTAATAAAAGAAAATATTTTTTCGCTCAACGTGTAATCAAACTCTGGAATTTGTTACCGGAGGATGTAGTAAAGGCTGTTAGTGTAGCTGGGTTTAAAAAAGGTTTGGACAAGTTCCTGGAGGAAAGGTCCATAAACCATTATTAAGAAGGGACCCAGGATATCAATGCTTGACCCAATACAAGCATTGTGGAACCTGTGTCTTTTGGAGAAACTGCTAAGTACGTATGACCTAGATTGGCCACTGTTGGAAACAGGATACTGGGCTTGATGGACCTTGGTCTGACCCAGTAAGGCATATCTTATGTTCTTATGTTTTGGAAGCTAGTGCCTAGAGACAAATTTCCCAACTTGAGAAGATGCAGTGAAGCTGTACACTCCTGTTTCGGTTCAACTTATTTGTGTGAATCTGCGTTTCCCCATCTGAAAATGACAAAGAGTACACAATGTTCCAATATGACAGATGAACATCTCCAGCATTCTCTGAGACTGACCCTCACGCAATATTCACCCAACTTCAAAAAGCTGGTGGATGAAATGCAGGCTCAGACGTCTCACTAATGAGCAAGAGCGAAATATTAAAGATTGTGCAAGATCAGCCTGGATCAATACTCGACCTAAATTTAACACAAATTACTCAATAAAACTTTAAGAAAAGATGTACTTTCCATTTCCCCTTGCAGTTCTTACTGGATCTTCATCTCTGTTTTGTTTTTGCTTAATTTGCTTAACAGCTGATCACATCCAAGTAAATGACAGAAGGTTCATTAAAAATGGGGGGGGGGGGGAATTCTCCATCTTTATTGGGTTAAAATTTAATTTGAAACTAATGTGAAACTTAATTTTCATAGTGGTAGATCACTGGCACTTTTGGCTGAAAAAAGTAGATCACAACCTGTTCGAAGTTGAATATGCCTGCTGTATTTCATGACCAACGAGTTCTGACACACCCATTCATAGTATGTCTACAGGACTAAAAGAGTATCACTCAACTATAAAAATAGAAGCTCATTGTTTAACGCTAGGGCCTGGTTTACTAAGCTTTATCCCCCTTTCCATGCCTATGGGATGAAAGATTAGTATGGTTTTGTACCTAATGTGCATTTAACATCAAAATTAACATGTGTTAAGTGCAAAGTCTCCATGTTAACTGTCAGGGACATGGTCAGCTTGTTCCCAACGGTTAACGCACGGCCCCGTACCCTAACATGGGACATCATTACCATGGGTGCGCTTAACTTCTTCTCTGCTAGTTACAACATTGCTATCCCCATGCTAATTGCAATGTGTTCCACACACACCCACTCTCCATCCCTAACCCATCCATTTTCCATCCCAATACTCAAGTGGCAGTTAGTGCATGTATCAGCATTTGGTAACTATTATACCCCTGCGCTACCAGTTATCACAGATCTGAGCATCTGCTTACCGCACCCCAAACATATGTTAACTGCTTAGCACATTTTGTAGAAAGGCCCCTCACTAAAAAGATAGCAACCTAGCCAACAAATCAGGGACATACAGAGACCTTGTTTTCATCTGCGATTTTCATTTTGTTTTCTTGTTTTGTTTATGTAAAACAATGAAAGATGAAACATCAAGCTTAAAACAATTTGGGGTCCTGGAACCCCCCTCCCCCCCTCACTTCCATCACAAAAGAAACAAAAAAAATTCCCCTAGTCTTCTAGGTTATCCTTTCAAGGTCCCCAGGATCTCTACCTCCTCCCCGCCTTCTTGATCTCTCTTCCCCTCCCCCCCCCCCAAACTTCTTATCCCATCCATGACCACATAAATTCTTCACAGGGTGCAAATGATCTTGTCATTCCTGACCAACTGACAATACAAATGGTGCTAGCTAACCAGAGGCTGATACGGTTCTCAAAATCTGATGTACGAAACGGTGCTAATCAACCAAAGAGAGGGCAACACC
Source organism: Ichthyophis bannanicus (assembly GCA_033557465.1). Classification (NCBI taxonomy): domain Eukaryota; kingdom Metazoa; phylum Chordata; class Amphibia; order Gymnophiona; family Ichthyophiidae; genus Ichthyophis; species Ichthyophis bannanicus. The sequence goes on along the minus strand of CM066043.1, from coordinate 233,160,769 downwards.
GTTTTATTGTAGGCCATATACTCAAAGGCAGGTGTCATTTTATGACCACACTGGCAACTGGGGATCACCTGGAAGGTTATATATAAATATGTGGTGGCAAAGAATTCTATAGGAAAGAGACACAAAATAAAAGAGCTGAATGCCCAGTAGACTCCAGCCTTGCTCTGGATGGAGGGGAAATGTAAAGCGATTGTAAAGTACAAATGGGGTATGAAAGGTCAGATAAGAGGATAGATAAGCAGGAGTACCAGTGTGGAGCACTTTGTGTGCCAGTGTCAGGAGTTTAAATTGAATGAGGAGAGCAACAGGTAACTAATGATGACTTTTTAGGAGAGGTGCAATGTTATCCGATATTTTGCCAGCAGTGTTCTGGATGGACTGAAGGCTTTTGAGTTTTGACAGAGAGACCATAAATGGCATTACAATAATCTAGCCTAGATATTAAATAATTGAGAAGAAGAGAGGTAAAAGAAGTAGAATTAAGAAAGGGGCTTAGTGAAGGACGGAGAGAAAACAATGATTTTTTTCACCATAGAATTGATATGTGGAAGAAAGGAATGAACGATCTGTGAAAAGTTATCCCAGATACTTTAGTGTGGGAGTAAGTTGAATCTGTAAACCTTCAATACATGGGGTAAGTGAACCACCTGTCAGCCAATGGCAGATGTTTTGCTGCTGCTTAATTTAAGATGATTAGCCCGAAGCCAAGTAGATACAGCATTCCAGGTATGGTTGATAGAGGATAGATCTGGGGTTGATAGAGGATAGATCCGTAAAATGCAGATATTGTGATCTTGTACGAATGTTGCAAGCGGGATGATACAGATATTAAAATGTAAAGGTGACAAAATAGAGCTTTATGGTGTGCCACAATAGAGAGGCTGAGCTGCAGAGGTGGTATGGTCCACAGAAAACTGATATGACCGATCCTAAAGAAATGAGGAAAAACAGTTAAGAATCTGCCCAGTGATACTAATATCGGACAAGCGAGTGAGGTAGAATGATCAACCAAGTTGAGGGCTGTTGACAAAGCCAAGGAAATTGCCAGAGTGATATTTCCACTGTCAAGCGAGGAATGTGCTTCACTTAGAAGAGACGTGAGAACTGTTTCTGTGCTATAGCCTGGCCAAAAGTGAGGCTGCCTGAGGTGAAGGGTATTGGTATGTTCAAGGTGGTCTGGCAGTCATTGAAAAACGTTTCTCCGTGATCTTAGAAAGGTAAGGTCAATTAGATTCTGGTCAATAAATGGAAAGCTCTCCAGGGTCGGCAGATTTATTCTTCATTAAAGAACAATTGCATTCAGTTTCTTTCATTTAATTTAAAAACAAAATGAAACAAAACAGGAAATTCCATAGAAATTTCCATTTCATTTCAAATGAAAGTATATACCTACAAGAAACATCTCTCTTTAAAGGAGGTTTTCACCAGAAAGGAACTGGCATTACCTGTGGGAAGGCCATTTAATCAAAAACACCACCTTGGCACTTTATGGACTAACAGATTTCATAAAACAAAACCTTTCAAGGAGTAGAGTCCACCTTCAACAGTAAATCTGTGAGCCCTAGTAAACACCATTTGGAAAACAGTGAGCGAAGCTCTGCACATATTAACAAAGCACAACTGTGAGGACAAGTATTGGAAAATGAAACATTTTGACTGAGAAAAACAAAACACATGAGTCTGGATGGTATAAATTTATAATGTAGAGCACTAATAGACTGGCCTCCGAAATTTACATGGAGGAGATACAGAGAGAGCTATGTTTTAGATCTGTAAGACAGTGCAGTAAAGGATATAGTTCAATGAAGCCATGAGGAAGACAGAATTGCCTTGGTCTGGAAGAGAGCTGAAATGCAGAGAGATGAGAACTATTAAATGAGTGAGACAATAATAAAATGAACTTGTCTCAGATGAAGAGCGCGGATGGACATTGAAATCAAATGAGATAAGGGGAGAAGGACTTGTATTTACAATGCCTACGTGAAATTAACATGCAGATTTTTTTTCTTTTCAGGACTTGTCTTTTAAATAGAATGCCTATGAATAAGTTTCTCCTTATAGAAACTCTGGAGTTGCCGTAAATTTTATAAAACAATGGGACATAAACGTTTAGAAATCAACAAACCTATACACCCGCAGGGATGTATTTAAAAGCAGACTTTTCTGTAGTTTTTGAAATGTTATACTGCTTAGAGTTATTTAATGCTAGACATATCTTATATAATTCACCAATGTACATCATGTATCTAGAGTTTTGAGTAGGAGAAAATAAATATGGGCTTTACTGAAAACTTGGATAAATCTTGGAAGGGTAGAGAAGCTTAGCAAAGCACGGTGGATATTAAATATTTTATTTGCTTTATTTAATAAAATTTGTTGTTACCTCTGCTTTAGAACTAAATTCTCTGAATTACACATAATTACAACACATAAATTTCTTTCGTGGTGCTGAATGATGGATGAGTGATCAGATAGAAAAGAATTCAGTCAAGGCAATACCTGGGGAATGGACTTACGCATCGCATCACTAATTTTTCATTCTTGCATATTCTCTCTCTAATCTTTTGCTCATCACCATATTTCCTTGCATGCAGCAAGTAGAACGATTAGAGAAAGGATGCATAAGAATGAGGAATTAATGATACAAAGGCTGAATAGAAGCTGGTTCTCAATATGATTACGATTGTAGCTTGAAATGAAAGCGGTATTAATAGACCTTTTAAAAAGACAGTTGCTATTCAAGACTGCGAGACTGAAAGCTGGAATTAGGAGAAGCGTTTATGAAAAAAGGATGAAAGATTGATTAACACCAAGTCTTATTCATCAAGGGGTTTGTTGCTTCACATTGCCTCAGGAACCAAAATGGTGGGGTGGGTATCTTAACATCTAGAAAAATATGGCTCAAAGGTAAGAGGAAGATTTTTCCCTTAATAAGTTGACCCTTGCAAATATATATGCCCCCAATGAAAACCAAGGGGCAGTATTTTATAATTAAAAAGTGGGGTAAAAAAAACCCTCAAGAATGATTGATAGCTCTGAGATTAGCTTCTTTTGATTGTGGACCCGTAACAGTAGAAAGGGTGACTTTGATTTGATTAGTCTACCTACGTTAGATAACTCTGCTGGGGGGGGGGATCAGTACCAAAGGAAACAATTAAATTTAGGAAATTTTAAGGGTTTTTGGATACTTGGAGCAAAACTAGTTTCCTCCTCAAATGCAACTAAAATTATGTACAGATTGCAGATAAGTCACAGCTACTTTTAGCCCCATGAAATGGAGGCACTCTTGTCAGCATGATTAGATGAAAACAGGGAGCATACATGGGATTTCAAAAGGTAGATGTCATATTTCTCCCCACCTGGCCACCTGCACAAATATCAGGTCCAAAGTGTGTAAGCAGGTAAGGTCAGGGGTTCAAATCCCACTAGAGGACAGCAACCTTGGGCCGGAAGGACCGGGGTTTCTAGTCCCACAGGTGCTCCTTGTGGTCTTGGGCAAGCCACTTAACCCTCCATAGCCCATGTTCCCTGTAAAATAGTTATCTCCAAGTTATAATGCCCTGTTCAATGTAATTTCAGTTTGTTCAATGTAAACTGCACTGATGCAGAATGGCGCAGTATATAAGAGAATGTAAATAAATAAATAAAATAAAATAAATTAACACATATGCTTTGTATCTGCTCTTCGCAAAAGGGAAATGGCATGGCTTGTTTGTTCGAGAACTAGGAAAAATATAGGATCCAAAAGAGCCCCAATGGGGGTCATTATTTAAAGCTTCCCCCACAAGTAAAGCTCGTTTTACGTGCAGAAAAGGACTTTAAGAAAAAAAAAATCACACAACTGCGTCCATGCATGGACAGTATGACTTACTTGTACGTGATCTGCATGTACAGTAGATGTTCCCAGAGCCGTAGTTTGGGTGGGGCTGCTATGTATATGCAGATTTTATCAAATAAATTGTAGACATGTAGACCAAAGGCACAAATTTAAACCTTTTTCAGATAAATATTGCCTGAGCATTTGTGTGTTATTGGGGCTGGTTCTGGGAGCCTGTTTTATAAAAACGCAACGGAGACACCTAAAAATAGGCATCATTTAGGATGTTTCACTTAGATGTCCTGTTAAGCAAATCAAACCCAATACAAGCAACTGAAAAGTGCTCCCTCTCTGTTCATTCTTTGACCAAGCTGTATGCGAAATTCAGAGCTGCTCATTATCAAAGACAGGTAGCCAATGCACAATTTTCTTCTTCTCACACATGGAGGATTTTGCCCACTTTTGTTAGCATCGAAACTACTTAACGCAATAATGAACAACCAAGAAACCATTTCCTGGTCATTAATGGCCATCTGGCAAAGGCAAAGTTTTAAACAGTCTCCATATGGTCAATTCTTTAAGACAGTCATTAACAGAAAATGGTTTCCAGTTTTAGCATTTGTCATGGACTAGGCCTTCAACTGGTGTTTCTTGGGTTAGAAGGCACTGGTGTTTCAGGAGGAGGTACTCTGTCTCCTAACTGGAAATGCTTTTTCTAGAAAGAGAACTAAAGTAAATTAATTTATCCAAGACTTTTCACATTCCACGACTATGGGTACATACTTAGATTGCAAGCTGTCTGGGAAAAGGAAAATATTTACTGTAAACCAAAAAGGCCTGTAATCCAAAAAATGCCTGCTGCCTAGTACCTAATGTGGAAAATTTAACTAATTTCCTTGAGGACTCGTAAGATGTGATATCTCAGCGGGGTACTCGGTTACTTTTGAGTCTGAAGTAGAGAAAGTTAACTTTATTTCAAGTTTAAGAAATCACGTTTTTGTGGGCAAAGGCTTACTCTATTCCCAGATGTGTCGCGGAATACTCAATTGGCCTTGAAACCTAAAAGTATTGGGAGTTGGAGTTACCTTTCTTTCTGAGGTTCCCCTGCAAGTGCATAGTCACTCGGCAGGGGAGTACTTTTTCCTTTTTTGATCCATTGCATTTGGAAAAATTTTCAATAGATAAAAAGGTTGTATCTTAGGAGTCTTATTTTTAGGAGCCTCTATAATATGGGAAGGTAATGTTGTCTTTTTTGATTTCCTGATTCGTTTTCCTTTTTATAGCACCATTTGCTCTCTCCTGTGATGTGGACTGATATTCTGGTGTATAATACGTTTTCTTCATTTTTCTCTGAGATTGCTTTCCAAATGTTGATGTTGTGGGATATAGCCTGAATAGTCCCTTAATGTTTTACAGATTGTATAACTGCAAAACTAAAAAAACAAATGAGCCACTTGACTGAAGACTGAACACAGTTTAGGACAACTACCCAGAGGGTCGCCATGAGTAGACATTGACTCAATGGCACTTAACCAAAACAATATGCAGGTGCCAGGCACCAATAGTGGGACCCTACTTAATGCAGCAAACATTACACACAGCACCACCACCTCATCTCTTTGTGACCTGCTGTTTATTTATTTATACTGCTGCTCACATTTTTAACCTCCACTCTCACAAGTCCTTTTGTCTTTTCTCCAGTTTGAGTAAGACAGGGAGAGTGTGCACTCAGCACTGGATGCAACTCATACTGAATATTGAGAGCAGCAGCCACGGTGACTTGCATCAGCTTCTCTCTTCTCCTGTACTTACCTGTTAGCATGTGGGATCAGAGCGACTGTGCAATAAATTTCCACAATGAGTCGGATCATCTTTCTTCAGTCAGTTGGCCATTATGCTGTCATCCAAATTTCCAGGCACAGCCTTGTAAGTATGGTAACAGCTGTATCAGATATGGAAATGCCATCAATGCCTGGTACATTGTTCTTTGATAATGCTTTCAATGCTACTTTGACGTCTTTCATCACTTGCGGTATATCAAATAAAATTAATCAGAACCATAACCAATGGTTCCTGATCATAAGGTACAGGTTGAAATGGCCGTTGGTCCACTTGATCTTTATGGTATGATGACTATATATTGTTTCCACCTTTTCTTGATCTTCTCAGCATCATTCAACATGGATCCTTGAGCATCTTATAGCATTTTGAGTATTTTTGTTTTTTCACATTTTGCAGAGACTTTCATTTTCTTCAAGAGCAGCTTTCTTAATACCATCCTATAACTCTTCTGGTGCTCTGTCATTTTTATCCAAAGCAGCAAACCAATTTCACAGGTAGTCTTTAAATTCCAGTGGTATATTCTCAAGGTCATATTTTGCTACATTCATGAGTGGCTTGCTCTTTTTCAGCTTTAGTTTGAGTTTCATACTAATAGTTGGTGATCTGTACCACAGTCAGCTTCAGGTTTTGTCTTTGTTGATATGTTATTGAGCTTTTCTATCATTGACTTCCACAGATGTAGTCAATTTGATTTTTGTACAATCCACTGGGTGAAGTCCATGTGTACAGTCACCGTTTCTGTTGCTGGAAGTTTTTTTAACCATATATGTATCATCATATGCGTTCCCTTATTATGTAAATAGTTTGAGTTTCGAATTTAATTACCTTTTCTACATGTTCAATGCACCCTACTACTGTTTTTATGTAAACTGCTAATTTTTGTTTTATGTAAACTGCTAATTTTGCAGAGTTAAATGTTTAATGTGAACCGTTGCTGATCACTGGAAGGAGCGGTATAGAAATGAGTTCAAATAAATAAATAAATAAGATGTTTGATATGAATAGATTATTGGTCTTGCAGAATTCTAACAGTCTTTCTCCAACTTCATTTCAGTTGCCAAGTCCATATTTTCCAACCACTTTGCCTTCGTCTTTATTACTAACCTTTGCGTTCCAATCACCCATGACTATCAGGCTATCCCGTTTGCATGTTCTGTCAGTTTCAGCTTGTACTTGTTAGTTCATAGAACTAATTCACGTCTTCCTCTTCTGCATCTGTTGCTGGTGCATATACCTGAATAATAGTTGTATTGGTGGGCATATCTGTATTTCATTACAGTTCTTGCAAGTTTCTTCTCAATTATAAATGCAACACCATTTCTTCTTTGTCTTTCATTTCCAGCATACGTAGTATACCATGTAATCGTCAGATGAAAATGCCCAGTGCCAAAGTGAGTTACCATGCACTAAAACTCTTTCATGCATGTTAAATATGTTTAGTGCATGCTAAACCATGTTAACATGAGCTAAAAATAAATTAATGTTCTTTAATAATAAAACAAAAATAATAAATAAAGGGATGACCAAAAAAATGAAACAAAATGCAAAACATTTGTATCCCCTGCACACAAGTACTCAGCTGTACTTTAATAGCATTTTTTGTTGTGTTTAACAATTTAACTTCCTTCTTCAAGGGATAGGCAAATCTGAATCTGTTTTGTTTTAGTGTGCGCTAAATTATTCGCTTTCTCCGAACATATTTAGAGCCATATGGATATGGCTAAATCTCTAGAAAAAAGTTAACCACATGAAAAACCAATCTCATTTCATTTCCTGCTCAATGGTTCAGAAGCTTTTTCAATATTGAACTCTCAAGAATAGAGCCAAAGAGGGGATTATGCCGATCACTGAAACTTTAAGCAGCAGCAGCCTTGTTAGTAAGAAACAAATCAGAATCCCCAGGGTCTTGGTTAATCTTCAGATTTAAAAAAAAAATCTTTAGACGTTATTCAATTACTACGAAACTGTCATTTCTTAGCTGGCTTGTCCTCCCTCAATTAATCATCACCATGTCATCAAAAATGCTGAGAATGGTACATTCCAGATAAACGTCTCCGGGTCTCAGGGCTCACATAACCACAACAATTCAAAAGAACAACAAGTGCAAACACTTACCCGAAGAAAACTTCAAAAACAGCTTTTTGTTTCTGCATTTTTGAAACAAGGCGAGAGACAATAGTCACTGAGTGTCCAAATTTCTTTCAAAACAACGTGGTATTAGCGATTGACCTTATATACTCATAAAGGTATTTGCACTTATACATTCCTGTTGTAGTGACAGGTTTGATTTTACTATTTGTGTACAATCTTATGTTTATTTTTTGATAAGCACAGTAAATAGATAAAATTATTAGGTTTTTTTAGTGTAGTCTCCCTCCTCTTAGGGTTTCATTTTGTTTCTTTTTATTTTATAGTTAAGGTTGCAATTGGTTGATTGTTTTCAGATTTTTATAACTTATTATGTTTTATTTATGTATATGTGCACAAATAGTGATGTACTCTATCCCAACTGATTCACTCCTGTTTTCCTCGTCCCTCCTTTAGTTTCCCATTAGTTTATCATTGGTGTTTCTCTTTTTGCAAACAGTTTCTTAAAGGCTGTTTTTTATATATATTTATGTATGAAATACCCATTGTGAACATTTTTATGACTGCATGCACTTTATAGTTATATTGATTAATGTACTTTTATATTAATTAATTTACTTCTATGTTTATATGTATATGGTTGTTATGTAAACCCCACCATGTTGCAAGTTTGTAAATAGTTACCCTTGTTATCCAAGTTCTAAATACCTGTTCATTGTAAACACAAAGTACCCAAGGAAACATGTAGTTCTATGTTTATTGTAAACCGCACTGATGTTGAATAGCGCGGTATAAAAGAGACTGGAAATAAATAAATAAAAAAGTTTTATGAAATTAATAATTGATTAAGATGTTGCACTTATTTTTTGGCTATCCTTGTTTTTATTGTTTAATTTTGTTTTATTCTGATTTTAACTTGCATGCTCTTATTAATTTACTATTCTTATTCATGTTTTAACTATTTATTTATTTATTTAATAGTGAGCCAAATACCCCGGAGGAAGTATTTTACGAAACACGGCCAGTGTCGGGTTTATTGGCACACTCGTCCTTTTAAGAATAATAAAGGCTGCTTTTGCCCCTGCTGCCACGTTTCCAGACTGGTTTTTGTGCAAATTTCTTTTAAGACAAGTTCTACCTCATCAGGGCATTCCAATGAGTGCTTTTGTCCCTTATTTAATCATTTTTAAAAGAACAAACCAGTTTTACAGTTCTTTTGGGTTGACATTAGTGCCTGTTCTTCTCCCCTTTTATTCAAGTGGCATTTTATAAATGATGTATATAAATGACGGAATTCAAAAAGGCATGGGACAAACACAGAGGATCCCTTTACAGAAATAGGAAAAAAACAAAATAAACGGTACCATCTAACTTCTGAACCATATAACGTCTCAACAAATAGGGATGTCCTACATGGAGTGGTGGGTTTACCCCTGAAGAAGGATATGGGGAGGGGTGGCCTGCGCGGAGCGACAGGTGCACCTACTCTTGCCATCTTGCTGGGCAGACTGGATGGACCATGCTGGTCTTTATCTGCCGTCAACTACTATGTTACTATGTTACTATGATGTTTAAGTGCAATCTGGGACAACCAAACGAGAATGTCTGAACAAAATGCAGACATGTCCAGGTTCAGGCACAATTTCACAAATGTGGGCCTGCCCAATATGAATATCTGTGGGGGGCATCTACAAAGAAGTCCCCAAAATAGTATTCCAGACCATGGACATCTAGGAATAGCCTAATGGTTAGAGGCATAGGCAAAAACCAAGGAAGCCAAGGTTCAAATCCCACTGTTGCTATCTGAGGACGTCTACAGACCAGGCTTCTAAAATGCCTCGGGAGATCTCTCCATTCTTTGGACATCTCCATGCCTGTTTTCAGACTTCCAGAGCATTTATTTATTTTATTTAGACAGTTTTGTATACCGCCTTATCCTTCAATCAAGGCGGTCACAACACAATTGGGGGATACATTTAACACGCAGGGATATGAGACACACACACTAATACTTACAGGGAACATGGGCAATGGAGGGTTAAGTGGCTTGCCCAAGACCACAAGGAGCATCTGTGGGACTAGAAACCCCAGTCCTTCTGGCCCAAGGTTGCTGTCCTCTAGTGAGATTTGAGCCCCTGACCTTCCGGCCTGAAGTACCTTGCCCCAACCACTAGGCTACTCCTCCCTCAATAGCATGACTAGGCCTTCTAAAAAAAAAACCTTTGTGTTTTATGTACTGGGATTCAATTGATAAAGCTGCTAACATCTGGCTCTCATGCTTGCTTTACAATCCTATTTTATTAGTTCTGCTTTCTCTCAGTATAGTCACCCGCTTCTAGGCAAAGCCCTCCCAAGCCTAACAGGTTAGTAGCGTCTTGACAGAGGTGTATTGAGAATTTTCTGGAAGGCAGGATGAGCCCATTTGATGGAGTAAATAACTCTCTGAATCAGATTCACTAAAGCTTCCCCCCCCCCCCCCCATTCTGTGCCTATATGTAAAGGCCTCGAGGATTCCCGAGAATCACTTGAAAGAAGCAGCAAAAGAGGAAATACGGAGCCTGCTGCAGTCAGCATTTTCTCTTAACACCAACCCTTACAGGAAAAAGATCTGGATATTCAGTGGCACTATGCAGATAGCAGGTGCCACTGAATATCCAGATTATGCGGCCACTGTCCGGATAATCACTACCATTATCCAATAACAGCCATTCGAATAAGCTACGCACATAGCACCGAGGACAGCTTCTTGCCTGTGCTAAATTATCCAGATAGCGGTTGGACATCAGCACTATCTGGATAATTCTTTTTTCTACCCCAGTTCCACGCTGCGCCACCCCAGCACTATCAAGATGGTGCCGAGGTGGTCTGTAATGACATCACCACCGCTATCCAGATAGTGTCGCTAAATATTGCCTCGGTGGCATCCAGTGCTGTTACCCCAATAAATGCTTTGAATATTGGGGCCTAAATTTGTACACCATAGAGAAGAGGGGATATAGGTACAAATATCCATTCCTAAGTATCCCTCCAGTCCAGTCCCTTTCCTTTGGGTTGTGCTCCCCTTCCAGCAGCTTGGAGACTGAGCACATCATCGTTTTGATGACACTAAGATATAAATACCACTGGCACCTCCCACCAGCTCCAGTATGCTCAGTCTCCAAGCAGCTGGAGGGAATCCGTAAGCCAGGGAATTTGGCTTACTGGAGAGACACTTAGGAATTTTTGGGGTTTTATTTCTTTATTTCTTCTTCATTTTCTGTTTCTGCCTTAGAGAGCTGTGCTGAGTAGGCTAGTTTACCCCTCCCCCCCCCTTTCATGGCCTTCAGGGGACAGGAGGCGGCTTCCTGCATTCCACAGGGAGAAAAGAAAGAAAGCTTTATTGGGTCCCACTCCGGGTTCTCCGACCGCTTCAGTAAGTTTGCCTGCCATTGCCGTCTCTCCCGCCCCGCTGCCAAAGCTCTCAAGGTGGTTGAGCGTGAGGGTGGCAGCACACAGACAGTCAGAAGAGCCGATCCCCGATGGTGCAGCACAAAGGAGGCTGCAGTCAGCAGGGTGAAAGCGGTGAGAATCGCAGCACAGCTCAGAGGAGGAGCGCAGCGGCAAGCCACATGGTGAGCCGAGTCAGCCATGTGGTCGCCGGCTGTGTGTTTCTGTGGGGCCTGTGCCGTTGGAAGAAGAAGTTCGGCACGGAGCAGGCACATGCGCGCTTTTCACGTACCTTTCAATGGGATGCCCCTGGACAGTTTTTTCAGAGGAAGTCTGCCTTTGTCTTTGATTGAAGCTACCTTTGCCGCTAAGCTTTCATAAAAAAAAAAAAAAAAGAATTTAAAAAGAAGGGTTCATCGGTCTACATTTATGGGTGTAGCTGCTTATACAGGTATAGGTATATTTATTTGGTAGCTATAGATATATAAGTGGATTTATAGCTTTTTGGGGAGGCGCTGGACAAATTGGTAAAGGACCTGGGGGAGTCTAAGGGAGGCAGGCTCCCTGAGGCTAGGCCGAAGCAGAGTCGCACTCCCACTCCAGCGCGCCCTCAGCCGCGAAGGGCACAGAAGTTTAGGTCAGCTTGGTCGGCGTCCTTTCAGAGAAGTCACTTCCTCTCTAGGGAGCAGGGTTTCTGAGGATTTCGAGGGGTGGGGAATGGATTTGGTGCCTCTTCCTCCGTCTCTGGTCCTAGGAAGTCGCAATGAGGCCATGGGGGCCCAGGAGGGGTCTCTGCCCATGGGAGGACATCTGCAGCAGTTTTTCTCAGCCTGGGTCACCTACGATCAATGGGTTCTGGAGGTGGTGCGAGAAGGATATGCCCTCGAATTTGCAAGACCAGTTCTTCCATAGTTTGTACAGTCTCCTTGCAGATCCCCGGCCAAGATCGCAGCGGTGGAGGAAACGCTGGTGCAGCTGCTGTTGTTGGGAGAAGTCGTGCCAGTGCCCATAGACCAGTATGGCTGCAGTCAATACTCCATCTATTTTGTAGTACCCAAAAAGGAGGGATCCTTTCACCCGATCCTAGACCTGAAGCATGTCAATCGTTGCCTCCGGGTCCCTCATTTTCACATGAAAACCCTGAAGTCCGTGATGGTGGTGGTTGCACAGTGGAGTTTCTGAAGTCTCTCGACCTCATGGAGGTGTATTTACATATTCCTGTCCACGAGTCGCATCAGCAATTTCTGCGGTTTGAGGTACCAAGGGGACACTTTCAATTTCAGGCATTGCCATTCGGCCTAGCGATGGCCCCTCGTACCTTTACCAAGGTAATGGTCATGGTGGCCGCAGCCCTGTGCAAGGAAGGGATTCTGGTCCACCTTACCTAAACGACTGGTTGATCTGAGTGAAGTCCAAGGACGAGAGTCTAAGGGTGACAGACAGAGCTGTCGGGCTCCTAAGGAGTCTAGGGTGGGTGGTCAATCTTGCAAAAAGCAGATTGGTTCCCTCTCAGGAAATAGAGTATCTCGGGGCAAGGTTCGACACCAGCATGAGCAGGGTGTTCTTGCCAGTTCAGAGAGCAAAGGAGCTACGGCATCTGATAAGTTAGTTCTTAACCATGTCAGTGCCCTTGGCTTGGCATTACCTGCAGGTACTGGGAATCATGGCGGCAATGATAGAATAAGTGCTTGGGCCAGGGCCCACATGCGACCACTTCAGAGATCCCTGCTCCGTCACTGGTCTCATCAGCATCAGCCCTTGCCAGCGCAGCTCCTCTGTCTGCCGGCAACCAGAGGGGCCTTGCAGTGGTGGCTCTGTCCAGGGAATCTGGAGCGCGGCATGCCCCTTGAGCCTCCACTGTGGCTGCAGTTCATGACGGATGCCAGTCTGTCCAATTGGGGGGCCCACTGCGAGGGAAAATTTGCCCAGGGTCTCTGGAGTGCGCGGGAGACCCTCTGGTCCATCAACAGATTAGAGATGAGAGCGGTAGCCCTGGCCCTCAGAGCGTTCAAGCGTTGGGTCTGTCAGAGAGCTGTCCGGGTGCTATCTGGCACCATGGTCATGTTGTCCTACATCAACCGTCAAGGTGGCATGAGAAGTCCTCTATTGGAGGAGGAAGCAGAGAGCCTACTGGAATGGGCCGAGGCTCATTTACTGGCCTTGTTGGCGCAGCATGTAGCCGGAGTAGAAAACATCACGGCAGTCTACCTGAGCAGGTGCAAAGTGGATCATGGCGAGTGGGAACTCTGTCAGGAGGTGTACAAGCAAGTGATGCACCGATGGGGGACTCCCATCATGGACTTAATGGCACGCTGGAAGTCGGCCAAAGTGAGCAGATTCTACAGCCGAAGAAAAGAAAGGATGTCAGAGGGCCTGGATGCTCTGGTTCAGCAGTGGCCCACGGAAGGTGTTCTGTATGTGTTTCCTCCGTGGGCTCTCATAGGCAGGGTCCTCCAGCGAGTAGAGGCCCACACACCCAGCCGTTATAGCCCCGGACTGGCTATGGCGCCCATGGTATGCCAACCTCATGCGGCTGTTGGCCAATCGCCCTTGGCGGCTTCCAATGAGAGACAATCTCCTGACTCAAGGCCCCATGCAGATGCCGCAGGTGGATTGGTTCTCGCTTACGGCCTGGCTATTGAAAGGGCAAGTTTAAGTAAGCGAGGATATTCGGGGGCAGTGATTTCCATATTGCTGAATGCCCGCAAGCGGTCCACCTGCCTCTCATATGTGAGGAGCTGGCACATCTTTGAGGGCTGGTGTGCAGACCATCAGAAGATGCCTCTCGTGGTGACAATTCCAGAAGTTTTGGAATTTTTACAGGTGGGGTTCGAGAGGGCCTTGCGGCAAGTTCATTGCGGGTGCAGCTGGAAGCTATTACTTGTTACAGGGGCAAGGTTCAAGGGAAGGCCTTAGGGGAATATGCTGATGTAAGTCGGTTCCTGAGGGCAGTGCGGCACCTGCGGCCCCAGCAGAGGTCTTCGGTCCCTCCTTGGGACCTCAATCTCGTATTGGATGCTCTAGCTGGGGAGCCTTACAAGTCGATGGAGTGAGCCTCGTTGAAGGACTTGACTTTCAAGACAATTTTTCTGGTGGCTATCTGTTCGGCTAGGCATATTTTGGAGCTTCAGGCATTGTGTCATCCGCCGTTCATCTCCTTTAAGGAAAAAGTGATCTTGCGGACGGTACCTTCCTTTTTGCCCAAAGTGGTTTCATCCTTTCATGTGAATCAGCCTGTCTCTCTCCCTTCCTTCTCTAAGGCTGGACAGGGGGTGAACGATGCGCATTTGCGCCATTTGGACGTGTGCAAAGTGCTGAAGCATTATCTGGACCACACAGCGGTGTTCTGGAAATCGGAGTGCTTGTTTGTATTGTCCGGTGGGCCGCATAAGGGAGAAGCGGCAGCCAAGGCTTTCATCTCCAGGTGGATCAGGGAAGCCATTGTTTCAGCATACATCCAGAAGAAAAGGCAGGCTCTGGTAGGATTCAGGGCTCATTCTACATGAGCCCAAGCAGCCTTATTCTACTCGAGCCCAAGCAGCCTCATTCTACTCGAGCCCAAGCAGCCTCATTCTACTCGAGCCCAAGCAGCCTCATGGGTGGAATTCAGTCTGGTTCTGCTGCTAGACATTTGTAGAGTGGTGACTTGGTCTTCCCTGCATACGTTTGCCAAGCATTACCAGCTGGATGGTCAGGCTGTAGGAGATGCTGGATTTGGCGAAGCGGTACTTCGATCCAGTCTGGCAGGCCCCTCCCAGGTTTGAATTGCTCTGTTACATCCCAGAGGAAAGGGACTGGACTGGAGGGATGCTTAGGAAAGAGTAATTAGTTCTTACCTGCTAATTAGTGTCCTTGAAGGAACTCCAGTCCAGTCCCTGATCCCACCCATTTTAGGTTTCAAGACAGGTGACGCCAGCTCAAAGCTGGAAACAGGCAAGAGAAGAAGATGGGCTGAAGACTCTTCCCTGAGGGTTCCGGTAAAGCGGCGGTATGGACAGGCAAAGTGCGGTATCAGGTAAGCCTCCTACTCTTCGGGGGGGGGGGGGGGAAGTTCCTTCCCGGGGATGCGGGAGGTGGTAGTTTACAGTTTTGGAGTTGGTTATTGTTTCCTAACCAGCACAGGAGAAGATGGGTGCCAACAGAATGTCGATGGTTGGACACAAGTCACCAGGGCCTGCAAAATCACCAATCCAACTTCTCCAGCCCTTGAACTGAAGAACCATTATGCAGCCCTGGAAGTGGAGGAGGTGAAAGCATCCCTGGAAAGGGAAGAACCAGAGCTCAAGTACCCCAAAGTTGCAGAATCAGTGACCAGAAGGAACGAAGGGTAGTGGTGGTTGGAGACTCTCTTCTGAGGGGTACTGAGGCGTCCATCTGCCGACCAGACTTACTGTCCAGAGAGGTATGCTGTCTGCCTGGTGCCAAAATCCAAGATGTTACAGAGAGTTTCCGAGACTCATCAAGCCCACTGACTATTACCCAATGTTGCTAATCCATGTTGGAACAAATGATACTGCCAGGTATACCTCGGAACGTATCAAAAGTGACTTCATGGCTCTGGGACAGAGGGTGAAGCAGTTAGGTGCATAGGTGGTGTTCTCTTCAATCCTCCCTGTTGAGGGTAAAGGCCAAGGCAGAGAGGCTCGCATCCTGGAGATGAATGCATGGCTGCGTGGATGGTGTCATCGAGAGTGTTTTGGTTTCCTAGACCATGGGATGCTGTTCCAAGGGTTGCAGAGCAGAGATGGCATCCATCTGTCCAAGAAAGGTCAACATGTCTTCAGTAGTAGACTGGCTAATCTACTGAAGAGGGCTTTAAGCTAGATTCATTGGAAATGGGTGAAGAAAGCCCCCAGGTAGGTGATATATTAAATACCTTTATGGAAATGGGTAACAGGGGTAACTCATGGAAAGCAGTGTGTATAAATGCCCATAGCATGGGAAATAAGATCCCTGATGTTGAAGCTTTGGTGGGAGTGGCTGATTTGGATTTAGTGGCAGTTACAGAAACATGGTTCACAGAAAACCATGATTGGGATGTAACTATATCTGGCTATACTTTATTCAGAAAGGACAGGGTAGGAAGAAGGGGGGGAGGAGGAGTGGCACTATATGTAAAAACTACTATTAAAGCTTTGGAATTACAGAGCTTAAAAGGGAGAGAGGAGGCATTGTGGGTTAAACTAGAAAGAGGGAAAGAGAAATCTATTTGCATTGGTGTGATATACAGACCTCCCTTACAAGAGGAAGAGGTGGACAGAGAGTTAATTGAAGACATACGCAGCATTGCTAGGAAAGGGGAAGTGCTACTGATAGGAGATGTCAATATGCCAGATGTTGATTGGCACATTCCTGCTGCAGTATCATCTAGAAGTAAGGAGATCCTGGATTCTCTACAGGGAGAACTATTCAGGCAACTGGTAAAAGACCCCACACGTGAAGGGGCCATACTGGACTTGGTGCTTACCAATGGTAAACGTGTTTCTGATGTTGTAGTGGGAGATCATTTTGCATCCAGTGATCACCAGATGGTGTGGTTCAGTATTAGGACAAGGGCTGTTAGAATCCATTCCAAGGTGAGGATCTTAGACTTTAGGAAGACTAACTTTGCAAAGATGGGCCAATACCTCAGGGAGTCGTTAGTGGGATGGGAACAGCTGGGGGATGTAGAAAAACAGTGGGCAAAACTGAAAGGGGGTATTTTAAGGGCAACCAACCTTTTTGTTAAAATGGTAAATAAAGGCAAAAGGAAAAGGAGACCACTATGGTTTTCGAAGGAAGTAGCTGAAAAAGTGAAGAAAAAGAGGGAGGCCTTCATGAAATACAAGAGATCACAGAGAGAGGAAGACAGGCATCTGTATTTGGAAAAACTTAGAGAAGCTAGCAAAGTAGTCAAGAAGGCAAAGATTCAAAAAGAGGAAGAAATAGCCAATGCAATAAAATGGGGGGATAAGATATTTTTCAGATATATTAGTGAGAAGAGGAAGGGCAAAAGTGGTATTGTCAGACTCAAGGGTGCAAGGGGGGATATGTAGAAGCTGATAAGGATAAAGCGGAATTGCTTAACAAATATTTTTGTTCTGTGTTCACAGATGAAGAACCAGGAGCAGGACCTCAGAAAACATCCACAAATAGGAACAGAAGCGAAGAACATCTTGAACAATTTCAGAAGACTGTGTTCGTGAGAAACTAGCTCAACTTAAAGTAGACAAAGCGATGGGACCGGATGGGATACACCCTAGAATACTGAGGGAACTTGGGGACGTTCTAGCAACTCCACTGACTGACCTTTTCAATGCCTTGTTGGAGTTGGGAGTGGTGCCAAAGGACTGGAGAGAGGCTCATGTGGTGCCTTTACACAAAAGCGGAAGTAAGGATGTGGTTGAAAACTACAGGCCGGTTAGTTTAACTTCGGTGGTGAGTAAATTATTGGAAACACTGCTGAAAGAGAAAATAGTGAGGTTTCTAGAGTCCAGCAGATTACAGGATCCGAGGCAGCATGGATTCACCAGAGGCAGGTCTTGTCAGACAAATCTGATTGATTTCTTTGACTGGGTGACCAGGGAGTTGGACCGAGGGTGAGCTCTAGATGTGGTGTATTTAGATTTCAGTAAAGCCTTTGACATTGTTCCTCACAGGCGACTTATAAACAAACTGAGCACCCTAGGGATGGACCCTAAAGTTACTGCTTGGGTTAGAAATTGGTTGGTTGGGAGGCAACAAAGAGTACAAGTAAATGGAGCTCACTCTGAGGAGAAGGATGTTACCAGTGGTGTGCCCCAGGGATCTGTCCTTGGTCCGATTATTTTTAACATCTTTGTTAGTGATATAGCGGAAGGGCTGTCGGGTAAGGTTTGCCTCTTTGCAGATGATACCAAAATCTGCAATAGAGTAGACACCCAGGAAGGTGTAGATAACATGAGGAGGGATCTAGCTAAGCTTGAAGAATGGTCTAGAATTTGGCAGCTGGGATTTAATGTTAAAAAATGTAAGGTCATGCATTGGGGCTGCAGCAATCCAAGGGAGCAATACAGTATAGGAGGTGACGTACTTTTGTCCACTAAAGAAGAGCGGGACCTAGGCGTGGTTGTGTCTGATGATCTTAAAGTAGCTAAACAGGTAGAAAAGGCGACGGCAAAAGCTAGAAGGATGCTTGGGTGCATACGGAGAGGAATGGCTAGCAGAAAAAAGGAGGTGATAATGCCTCTGTATAAGTCTTTGGTGCGACCTCATTTTGAGTATAGTGTGCAATTCTGGAGACCGCACCTTCAAAAGGATGTGAACAGGATGGAGTCGGTGCAGAGGGTGGCTACTAAAATGATTAGTGGGCTTCATTATAAAGCATATGAGGACAGACTTAAGGATCTTAATATGTACACCTTAGAGGAAAGGCGGGATAGAGGTGATATGATTGAGATGTTTAAATACCTCCGTGGCATAAATGTTCAGGGAGAGAGCCTCTTTCAATTGAAAGCAAGTTCTGCTACGAGGGGACATGGGATGAGGGTGAAGGGAGATAGATTCAGGAGTGATATGTGGAAATATTTCTTTACGGAAAGAGTAGTGGATCCATGGAATAGTCTCCCAGTGGAGGTGGTAGAGATGAGGACAGTAACTGAATTCAAAAAAGCATGGGACCAACACAGAGGATCTCTAAAGGTAAAAAGGGGACTGTTGTAGTTGTTGATATGGAAGGACAGACTAGTCTGGTCTTTTTCTGTCATCATGTTTCTATGTTTCTATTGTTAGTTTGGATTTGCTTAATTATCTCTCTGTTAAGTCTGCTTTGTCAATAGGATACTGGAGCTGGTGGGAGGTGCCAGTGGTATTTATATCCTAGTGTCATCAAAAAGATAACATGCTCAGTCTCCAAGCTTCTGGAAGGGGAGCACAACCCAGAGGAAAGGGACTGGACTGGAGTTCCTTCAGGAACGCTAATTAGCAGGTAAGGCCTAATTACTCTTATGTTTATTTCACTTGATATACCATGTATCATGATATATCTATACTGTTTACACAATCTGTAAAACAATTATGACAATGTTTAAAAAAATCTAAAAAAGAAAAAGAAAAATTACAATTCTTTTAAGTAAAAGACAAGAAAGATATAGATAGCTTGGTAAGGGTTGCTCCACTGCTTTTCCACTCCAGAAAAAGGGACGGGCCCCACATCGGAGGTCAAACATTACTCCCCAAAGGATTCCAATCACAGGTATAATGGTAAATCATTCCAAAAAGATGGTGCTGTGCACCAAAAAGCACAGTGATGTGCAGTCTCAAAATGAACAGAACACTGAACAGGAATTAGAAAACAGATTTTGTTGTGAAGAAAGTAAAAACCCTAGTTGGAGAGATCAAGCGACCAGTATAAAAAATCCCGAGTCAAAAGCCAGAATCTTAACTGGAAGCTAATGGAGATGCCACATCTTTCTGCCATAGTGCTATTATTACTGCTGCTCAATATATATAAGAAATAGACCAAAACAGATACCACCAAGGCTTTCAGTCATGGTCCATAGTGTGTGGAAACCAGTCGAAATGGCCAACAGTGGTCTAGTAATGGAAGACCAGGACTAACGATAGAAGACTAAAATTTGAACTCTCTAGAAATGTTGTTTGGGTATGTGTCTAGTGTATTACATCTCATAAAAAAGGAATATATTTTTTTAAAAATAATTGAAATCCAAGATATGGATTCAGCAGAGTCATGATTTAATTTGTATGTGCTTTGTTCTTTATATCAATCTCTCAAGGGATGAGGATATGGACCTCTTTACAAGTAAAGGAAAAAGCAATATTTGAGTTATGAATATTGGTTCCAGAAAACCACTGGCCTTGGTAGTACAGAAAAAAAACAATAATTGTGTATTTACTTGCTCCGAGATAATTAAATTCAATAGACCATAATTTCCCCATGAGACACTACCTTTATTTGAGAAATCCTGCTTCAAATAATGAAAAAAGAATGACTTTTTAAACATTTATCACATTTTTAATCAAAATCTGCCTCGACTGGAAAGTCTCCGTTTCATGAGGCTTCCAGGAAGTTGCCTACTATGGTTAAAATAATGTCAGGTCCTTGAAACAAAAAAAATGAAGTTACATGGATGCAGAGGAATGATTTCATTAGCTCTCTGATTTCCTTGAAAGTTGATCTGTCGGTTTAGGGAGGCAGAGAAGATAAAGCTAGATTTGTGCTGTCTTTGGCACTGGAAATTGTGTACTGCAGTTCTTGCTAGGGCCATAACTGGAACTTTAAGTGCCAAGCAATTTTTGGAATTGAAGCAGGTACTTGCATGATCCTTTAGATAGCTTTTCTGCTGGTCCAATTAAATGTATCATGGGCAATGCAGAATGCAAGCAATTTTAGCAAATGATCACATTACACCATGTTTGCATCATCTATATTGGTTGCCAGTCCAGCAGAGGATCTTTTTTTAAAGTTCTGTGTATTATGAAGATTAGACTAGAACCATCTGCATTTTGCCTTGCTAAGTTGTTGCAGTGGCCCATCTCTACTCATCCTGTGCGGAAATGTCTTCAAAATTGTTTTAGCTTTATCTCCGCTGTGATCAACTGTGATCTTCTATATTCTCTGCAGTTTGCTTTGCTAGCCCATAGCTCTAGACGGACCTTTGGTCCTTAGACTGTTTTGTATGCAGTTGTATTTCCTTGCTACCCTCATTGAGGTTTGTGTGCATTTAGGGGGTTTTCACTATAACTTGGGTATGAGTACTGCATTGCGCCCCTAGCTGCACCAGCTATATTAACCGAAGGAAGTCATAAACCTCTGGACTTTTCTTCTGTCTACACCTCTGCTAGTAGAGGCGCACAACCCACTTGTGTGGACTGATCTTGCAAGACTCCAGGAAAGGACATTATCTGATAAGTAAAATGTCCAAAATCCCTACCAACCAGCAGTGTAATGCCAGAGGCATGGTCTCCTTCCAGAATGAAGCCAAAATTAAATTTAGCTACATTTAAGGAATGCTGCTTAAGACCCTCATACCTACATGTGGAAAAGAAAATTCCCAGGATCCTATGGTATCTCCATCCTAATCATCCTCCTTAACCCTATAATGTCACCTTTCATACGTCTGAATTTTCCTGCAAGCCCAGCAAATATGGGCCATGGTATCTCTTTCGCCACTCATTCTCCAAGCACCTGTCCCCTAACCTGTGGGTACAATGTGCTAGCCTTATTAGGGCCAGGTGCCCTCCCCCATTCTCTCTGCCAAGCCTTCCTATAAGAAAGCAGCGATGGACTCCTTTTCCCCCAAAACAGGTAAAACTGAAATAAGACCTTTGGTGGAGGCTCTTGCTTCACATAAACCCACCAGCTCAGACTCGGGCTGAGCCGACTTTGTTCTCATTTCTTGCCTGATCAGAAAACGTGCCACCTGTGCATATGCACAAAAATGTTTGGGGGTGATGGGAGTTGAAATGTTCCCTGCAACTCTGCAAATGGCACTATTGTATTAAGCCCCTTTCCTGGCCCAAATCGTAAAAATCAAGGATTGCATCCCTGGGCCAAACATTCTGTTTCCACACAATGGCATCAGGGACAATTCATTACCAAGGGGTATAGAGAAAAAAGAATCCCAGATCTGTAAGGTAAAATCAACATGGTTTGCTTACTCTCTACGCTGAGCTGTTCATTCCCTTATACTTCAACCCCATCCAATGGGACTTAGGCATCCAAAGCAACTTCCTCAAAGCAGTTGCTTTGGACTGCACTAACGACTGCTAGTTAGAAATCTAAGGCCTATCCAGGGCTGCCATGACCCAGTCTACTGCAGCTCTCAGCTGAACTGTCTGATGGTAAAAAAAAACTAACTTAGTACCCTTAGCTCTTCTCGCTACTCCTCCAGGCACAACATTCATCTAGAGATCCTGGGATGACTCCTACTGCAAATAAAGGAAGAGAGCTTATTTTGTGGAGACAATGTCCTCCTCGGAACCAACATGGGCAATGTTTAAAATATGTAAAGAATCTAGGCAAGATATATACATAACTACACATATCCAACGTAGTCAGAGCAATCTACCTCAAGATCCGGACTCTTCGACATATTCGCCCCCTGCTTGATCCCGATGACTTCAGAACTATATTTCAAGCCTTAACCTTACCACACCTTGACTATGCCAATGCCATTCTCCAAGGCCTCCCACACTCCACATTAAACCCTTTGCAACTCGCCATGAATACCGCTGCTAGAGTCCTCTACGGAATATCAAGAAGAGACCATGTAACACCCATCCTACAGCAACTCCACTGGCTCCCGATACATGGCAGAATATTGTTCAAAACCCTATTACTAACTTTTAAGGCCACTAAATGCATCACCTCCTCCTCTCTAATAGACCTCATTCAGACCGTTCCACCCAACAGATCCAGGAGAACGACATCAACAAATAATCTAATCATCCCTAAAGCAGCGACAAAATGCCTATCAGTGACATCTAACAGGGCTTTCAGATTCTATGCCCCTAAGTGCTGGAATGCCCTACCCCCAGAGATTCGGGCTATCACTGATTTATCCCTTTTTAGAAAGGCTCTCAAATCCCACCTCTTCCCCCAATATTACTTGACCAGCTAATCATTCCTAATCACTACCCAAAATAAGAACAAATCTTGTTATGTATACATGTATATATCCTTGTAAATAGTTGCATTAATGATGTCCCATGTTTTATCCAAGTTCTCTGACCTTGTTCTATGTAAAAACCAAACAATGTGTTGTTATGGTATGTTGTTTTATTGTGAACCGCGCTGATGCTGAATAGAGCGGTATATAAGAGCCTGTAATAAAATAAATAAATAAATAGATAAAATAAAATATATTTTTATTGTATCAATCCTGCCAACTAAAATGTTAGTTTTCAGCCTGTTGTGTGACACCTGACGAACCATCTTCATGTGCTTATAATTAAACTTTGGAATTTGTTGCCAGAGAATGTAGCAAAAGCTGTTAGTGTAGCTAGGTTTGAGAGGGGTTTGGACAAGTTCCTGGAGGAAAAGTCCATAAATCATTAAAGTGGACTGGGGAAATCCACTGCTTACCCCTGGGACAAGCAGCATGGAATCTTTCTACTCTTTGGGAACCTGACAAGACCATGATTGTACATTCTCTGAGCACAGCTTCCCAACAGCCTGTGCTGAAGCCCCCTCCATTTCCCTCCACTGGATTATATTATGGTTAACTCCCTTTCATTGCCTATTCCTTCTCTTATTTTAAAAATATTTTTGTAAACTGCTCTGGTGCCTCATGAAAGACAGTATAGAAAATAAAGCAAAACAATGGAGCCACACAAACAGAGACTCATCAGTGCCTACTTTTACCTGCAGAAAGAATGAGCAATTTGCAGATAGTCCATTTACTCTTGTAAGTGGTTTTTAGACATCTCCCTTACTATTATATATATATATATAATTATATATAATTTTATACATATACATACATATACACACACACACACACACATTTATTTATTTATAAAACAAAGTTTAAATATTTAAAAATATGATGTCCAGTTATGCAGTTTTTATAAGTCTTTCTAGGAGGGATGGTGTTGAGATGATTATGATCAAGTTTAAATATCAAAATCTTGGGGAGAGGGTGCTACAGTTCTAAAAACTAATTGCAAAGGAGCACAAGGCAGGAGATTTGCTAAGGGCAGCTAAGACCTTTGCAATGCCTCTGTTAATATGTTCACTCACCTATGTCCCACCAGTAATGGGACAGGTCTTCTCGCATCCTTCCTCCAGCACCTCCCCCAGTCTCCCATTTTTCTACCAACGTCTAGTTTCGCTCATCTTCTCCCAGCACCTTCCTTCTAAACTCTCTCATCGCCCTCAGATCCCTTTTCT
This sequence comes from Ichthyophis bannanicus, assembly GCA_033557465.1. NCBI lineage: Eukaryota > Metazoa > Chordata > Amphibia > Gymnophiona > Ichthyophiidae > Ichthyophis > Ichthyophis bannanicus. The sequence goes on along the minus strand of CM066043.1, from coordinate 233,136,725 downwards.
GCCTTCATTCCTCCCTTTCCATGGCCTTCATCCCTAGCTGCACTTGTTCCTACCCCAGTATACTCATTGTGGTGGTGGCGGTAGCACTTTGAGGGGTGAACTATTATGTCGTTCTATGTGCCGTTCCATATGTACCATGCATATGCTGTAGGGAGAGTTACCCTTGATGCACTGGTCCCGTGATGTGTTCAGTGGTGTGCCTGCACAATACGTATGGGGGTCCAATGCTGCATGGCCCTCCACCACCTATCACTTGTATAGCGCTTGTGGTACTGCAGAGCCTATGCAAACAGAAAAAAAGGTTTTAAACTCAGAAAAAAGATTCCAACACCAGATGCGACATTATGAGGAGCCAGATAGGGGGAGCAAGAGAGACCTTCCAAGGCCTAGAGAACCGCACCCCAGAGCTTGTGATGTGATGCCGGCCAACAGCCAATCCAGGAAAGGGGGAGTTCCTTTTAAGAAAGGCTGGGAAGTTGGAAATGGGAAGGAGAAGGAGAAGAAGGAGTCTTGGCAAAGAGACCCGAGAGGAAGGAGTTCCTGGCAAGGAGACACAGGGAGTCCGGTGCAGCAAGATACCAGGAGTTTTTGGCAAAGAGACACTGGGAGGAAAGGTATCAGGAGAGAAGCAGAGGTCAGAGGTTTATCTGATGAACCGGTACCAGCAGACTCAGGACCCTGTGGAAGTTACCAGAAGGGTGGTGAAGTCATTGCCATAGGAGGTAACACTCCTTATTCAAGGAGAAAGAGGTATGGGTGTGAAAGAGAAATAACTCCACCCGAAGGCCAGCTGGACAGTGGGAGGCCTGCTACTCGAGTAAGGCTGAATTGCAGCAGGACTAGGCCTCAAGCCTCAGCTCACTGGGACAAGCTTGGAGAACAAGGTAATCCACATTTTTATACTTATAATCGTTATAACCTGGTGACACAGGGAGCACAAGGAGCAAGGGTGTGCTCGCCTTATCAAGCTGTTTGTAAGACAAGACACAAGCTTTTACCAGATAAAAGACTGTTTAATACAAAGCACCAAGACAAAGGAAGGTATTCTCATAGCAAGCATTCGTATGACCGAGGCCCAAACCTAGGCCCAGAACATTGGAGGCTGGTACAAGCTGTGTATGAAAAGCCTCAGCGTATTTCACCAGACTGCACTGATACAGAGTCACAGCTCTCAGACCCACAGCCCATGCAGGTGGAATTTATTGAGGACCCTTCTGAAGTGCCCATGGATTGTAGCTACTGTCAGGCAGGAAGCCTAGAATCCCTGCCTAGTGTATAAAGCAGGGCTCAGCAAGCAAAGACTGTGTGTTTAAAATGTATAAATTCCTGTGAAGATAACAGTGGATAAAGCAATCTGGTTATGTTTCTTTTCTACCTGAAGTAAGGTTTCTTTATGTTGACGTAGATTCCACTACCTGAATCATTGTGCATTAAGGGAAATAAAAAGCCTTTCTTTCCCTACCCTCGGACTTTGTGTTTACTTGAAGCTTTGGTACATGGAAGGCCACTGGGAACAGATACCCAGACCCCGCATACAAGAACCAAACTCAAACTAGAAAAATAATTCATGTCCACCTGACCTGCCTTAACCACCTTTGACCACTAGGGCGGCGGTGCGACACGCTACAAGGAATACGCAGTGCTGCACAGACACATATAAGAGAGTCCATCCACAAAGCAACTCACACTCGCACACTCCACAACAGCAGTCCAGAACAAGTCGTAACCAAACGTAGTTTATTATGATCAAGAGAGACTTCTCCAAAAACATTAACATCCCGACACAGCCGTGTTTCGGCTCAGCCTTTGTCAGGGGTCCAGCCTGTATAGGAGTATATGTATCACACTATAGTATTCACTGCATGTATCAGATCAAATAGATAAATGCTACTTCTGTTTCAATAGCAGCGTCTTTAAGCAACTAGCATTTTAAGTATGGTTTGTTTTATTTTGTATGTTTTTATTGTATGTTGATTGCCTGCTGCTTAGATTCTTGACGTAGACATGATATAAATATAAATCAATGAAATGAGATGGCATGGGAAGACGGGAAAAAAGAAAGAAAAAAAAAAAAAAGAGGGTTTTTATTAAAATGAGGTAATGATACTGACTAGGATTCACCTAATAGATACCTCTGCCACCGTCCTCCCTCTATTATTCAAGAAGAAACAAACAGAGCTGGAAAGACTGAAAAAAAACCCACATATTATTCTGATATGTAACTACACATTTACAAGGTACCCCAAGTATCAAACTACTCCAAGGGAGAGAGCTTCCTGGTGCAAAGTCAGGAATTGCTTCCATCTTTCCTGGGTTTTTCTATAGACGTCACAAAAAATAAGAGTTTTCCCTTCCAAAACCAAAGGATTTTGACTCCTAATGTATGAACACATAGCCTCAGCAAACACAAGTCAGTAACAAAGTAACTCTCTTAATAAACATCTTTATTATTAATAATAGGTTTGGAGGTAATATGCAGCCAGGATGATCAGTGTTTTGTTTTTTTTAAACGTTGCTTCTGCAGTTGAAATAAATGTGAACATTCAGCGCTGGTCTCCGGAGAATAGTCAGCGCCTGGATATCCACATTCAGTGTTGATTGTTGGCGCTATTTGGATAATGGTGATTTGCAGCTCACTCTCCAAATCGCTAACTTTATCAAGTTGTTGTCCTAACTTTATTGAGGTAGTTCTCCAATTAGCGGACTGAATATCACCATTAATCAAATAACTCAGAGTACAGCCACACCCAGGCAGTCAGCAATGATTTTCAGCGACATTATGCAGATAATACCAATAACGGCTCTTACCCACGTAGCAGGTCTTGCTACCCATATGCATGGCTTCGAATATCAGACCCTTCATTTCTAGAGGTTTTTTTTTTTTTAATGCCAGGATGTCACAAGATAATTTCACTACTTGTCTGTTATTCTTGCTGCAGTGCAAAACATACATACCATTGAAAGGTGGTACTGCAAATTTTCCTTAATAAATTTATAACATAACTCCCTCAGAGATAACCGTGTACTCTTGGGAAAAATCAAACACATTGAATTCAGATTATCAGAGTTCACAATGTTTTCCAATCTTTTATGAACTAACAATTTTTCCTGACTCATTGTTACTTATATAGTCTTGACTTACATTATTCTGAAGCTTTTCAAAATGTTCTGGTCCTGTGCTTTCAATTAAGTCGCACAAACATATGTTCTATCAATATTCTGTAAGATATTCTTCCATAAGAAACACAGACCTAGTACAGGGATGCCAAGACTGTCCATATGGAACCCAATGTAATCTCAGCTAGCTTCACATGAGGTGGGATCTCAGCCAAGGAGAAAGGTGGCTTCAGTCCCTGAGTCACAGTCCTTTCTCCACTAATCTCACCATTCCATTCTCTTCCAGAAACTCCAGCTTGAACAACAACTCCTGTCTCTACTTCTTGTAACCCATGTTCCTCTTTCTGGAGGTGGTGTACTTGCTTCAGCTGCATCTGAAGCAAGTATCACATTAATTTCAGGGAGATGACCCTCCCTGTACTGATATACTTAGAGGACTCTCTATCAAGGTCATCATCATCTCCCTTCTGTGATCAACGCAACTCCCCAAAGGCATACCTGCGCCTAACAGGCTAAGCAAAGTCTTGCTCCAAAAGAAGAAACCCTGTTCTTGCTTCCATAATGCAATAATGGTCACTAGAGGTAAATGCTGAGCAAAAGCATCTATCGAAACCTGCCAACACTGCAGCATAACCTGAATGGTGAATGGAGGAGGACTCCTGACATATACTTTGTACTTAATATTTTTTTATTCTTAACATGCTTAAGAGGAAAAAAGAGGAAATTGGCAACACAGTGCTCCAGAAAAGCACATGTAACCCAACATCATTTTGGTTTCTGACAATTAATTTATAGGCTTCCTAAAAATTCAGATAATGACCTCATAATGGTCAGTTATGGCTGCCATGGACCCTGGATTAGGTCCCTTCTTTCTTCTACAAACTGATGATGGGCCTTTCTTCTTGGGGCAGAAGCTAGCTCCTGGTCTGGGATCCCCTGTGGTAGCAGTGGTGGATCATGTGGAAGTGTAGGCAGGAACTAAGCTAACACAGGGACTTTGTGTTCAGGCCCTGCTGCTGTCTTCTGCAGTGGAAACAGAGCTTGGAAAAGTGAATAAGGAGCTTGCCAAATTGTATCCATACCAGGAGGAAAGGGAAATTTTTCAAACTCCCAAAAGGTACCCAACAAATGTTTTGAATACTAATCCCCAATGTAATGGAAAATAGTCTTGAAAGACTACCCAGAAGGACTGCTACAACTGCAAATAGATCTGCAAGTCTAAGTGTTTATCTTCTGGAATATACTCTAAATCTTTGGTAAAAAGAGTAATCTTTGGGTTAAAGAAGATAAATCTGTGTATTTTAGAATTCAGTGTGTTTGCTGAGTCAGTCAATTCTTAGTACCACCAGAGAGCTTTTCATTTAAATCAAATCAGAGTAGAGCTTAGCATAGAAGTCTTCTTTCCCGCTCACCCACTCTGCCCATAATCACTTTCAGGTGCAGCTGGTTATCCTCATCAGGAATACATTTGTTAAGGACCTGGGATTAATTATTATTGAGGTAATCAAATTCCATTTAACATATAAGGTATATCTGTATTAGTATAAGTATCCCCAACAAACCTAAGTAAACAACTTTAATATCTGAACAAAATCTTACAACTAATATGCAGACAGTAGTCCAACAGTGAGATGGGGGCTTTCCAGTCTTTTGCATTGAGTGTCACATGTATGATTTTCTCCCAGTTGGTGAGGGGTCTTAAGTGTGCACTAGGTGCAAGGAGCTCTTCGCTCTCAGGTAACATGTCCGATCTCTGAAGGCTAGAGTAGCAGACTTGGAGGACATAAGGAAGACAGAGGTATATAGACAAGACCTACAGGGATGTAGTACTGAAGTATGACCTCCAGTCTGGCAGCCTCCCTGAAGCCATGGAGGAGGGTGAGGTCACGTGACAGGAGAGAATCACCCTGGTGTGGCAGGAAGTGATCCTATAGCTAGGACCTACCCTCCAGGTGATGTAAAACCCTATCACATCCAAGAGGTTTCTCCAGGGCCAGATGCCCATGAGGGGAGGGTTAGGATGGCCATTACAGTAGGTAATTCAATCATTAGGCATGTAGATAGCTGGGCGGCTGGTGGTCGTGAGGATTGCCTGGTAACATGCCTGCCTGGTGCAAAGGTAGCTGACCTCACATGCCACCAAGGCAAGATGTTAGACAGTGCTGGGGAGGAGTCTGCTGTCTTGGTACATGTTGGTAATCAATGACAAAGGAAAGTGTGGTAGGGATTTTCTGAAAACCAAATTTAGGCTTTTAGGTAGAAAGTTGAAATCCAGAACTTCCAGGGTAGAATTCTCAGAAATGCTTCCCGCGCAGGAACCAAAAGGCAGGCAGAACTCCAAAGTCTCAATGCGTGGATGAGAGGATGATGAAAAGAAGAGAGTTTTGGATTTGTTAGGAACTGGGCAACATTCTGGAAAGGAGGGGCTTTTCCAAAGGAACGGGCTCCATCTTAACCAGGATGGAACCAGGCTGCTGGCATTAACTTTCAAAAAGGAGAGCAGCTTTTAAACTGGATAATAGGGAAAAGCCGACAGCCGCCCAAGAGTGCATAGTTTGGAACAATGTATCTGTGAAGGATACTGGCAAAAGATTGAAGTTAGGGCACATCAACAGAGAGGTTCCAATAAAAACAAAAGTAACCCAAATTCCCTTACGTACAGAGCAGATAGAGCTTAAAGATTCCAAATTACCCCACCTACCAATAACCAGATTAATATGAATAAAATACAACCTTTAAAATGCTTGTGTGCAAATACTAGAAGTCTAAAAAATAAGATGGGAGAGTTAGAATATATAACACTAAATAAGAGGTTAGATATGATTGGAATCTCAGAGATCTGGTAGGAGGACAACCAGTGGGACACTGATACCTGGGTACAAATTATATCGCAATGATATACTCTATCAAATTGGTGGAGGGGTTGTGCTCTGTTAGAGAAGGCATTGAGTCCCACAGGATTAAAGTGTTGCAGGAAACAATACACAGTAGAATCTCTATGGATTGAAACTCCATGTAAAAAGGGGAAGGCGATAGCAGTGGGGGGGGTGGTACTACTGACCGCCTGGCCAGAATGAACAAATGGATGATGAAATGCGCAAAGGAATCAGCAAAGCTAATAAAAAAGTTACAGTACAGTAATAATAAATGGGTGATTTCAAGTACCCCGGTATAGACTGGGTTAATGTTACAGCAAGACATGCTAGGGAGATAAAGTTTCTAGATGAAATAAATGACTGCTTCTTGGAGCAGCTGGTTCACAAACTGACAAGAAGGGAAGCCATTTTGGACCTAGTCCTTAGTAGTACACAAAATCTTGTGCAAGTGATAAGGGTGTTGGGGCCACTTGGCAATAGCGATTATAGCATGATCATGTTTGATTTCATAAATGGAGGAAGGACAGCAAAGAAATCCACAGTACTGTCTTTTAGCTTTGAAAAGGTAGACACTGAAAAAATGAGGAAAATAGTTTTAAAAAAACCCTAAAAAGGAGCAGCTGCAAAGGTTAGAGATTTACATAAGAACATAAGAAATGCCATACTGGGTCAGACCGAGGTCCATCAAGCCCAGTATCCTGTTTCCAACAGTGGCCAATCTAGGTCATACGTACCTAGCAGTTTCCCCAAAAGACACAGGTTCTGCAGTGCTTGTACTAGGCCAAGCATTGATATCCTGGGTCCCTTTTTAATAGTGGTTTATGGACCTTTCCTCCAGGAACTTGTCCAAACCTTTTTTAAACCCAGCTATACTAACAGCCCTTACTACATCCTCCGGTAACAGATTCCAGAGTTTGATTACACGTTGAGAGAAGAAATATTTTCTCCTATTTGTCTTAAATAGTTTACCCTGTAGCTTCATTACATGCCCCCTAGTCCTTCTATATTCTGATAGCGTAAACAATTTATCCACGTTTATCCGTTCCACTCCATTCATTAATTTATACACCTCTATCATATCTCCCCTCAGCCGCCTCTTTTCTAGGTTAAAGAGCCCTAACCTTTTTAGCCTCTCTTCATAGGAGTAGCCTTCCATCCCCTTCACCAATTTGGTGGCTCTTCTCTGTACTTTTTCTAATAACTCTATGTCCTTTTTAAGATACGGTGACCAGAATTGCACACAATATTCAAGGTGCGGTCGTACCATGGAGCGATACAGAGGCATTATAATATCCTTTGTTTTATTCTCCATCCCTTTCCTTAGGATACCTAGCATTCTATTTGCTTTCTTGGCCGCCGCTGCACACTGGGCGGAGGGTTTTAACATGTTATCCACGATGACTCCTAAATCTTTTTCCTGGGTGGTGGTTTCTAATGTGGAGCCTTGCATCTTGTAACTATAGTGTGGGTTGTTCTTTCCTAGGTGCATAACTTTGCACTTGTCCACATTAAATTTCATCTGCCATTTGGATGCCCAGTCTTCCAATTTATCCAGATCCTCCTGCAGTTTTCCACAATCCTCTTGGGTTTTAACAACTTTAAACAGTTTTGTGTCATCTGCAAATTTGATTACCTCACTAGTTATTCCCTTTTCCAGGTCATTTATGAATATGTCAAAAAGTAGCGGACCCAGTACAGATCCCTGGGGTACTCCACTATTCACCTTTTTCCATTGGGAATATTGGCCATTTAGCCCTACCCTCTGCTTTCTATCTTTTAACCAGTTCCCGATCCACAATAGTACACTGCCTCCTATCCCATGACTTTTTAGCTTCGCCAAAAGTCTCTGATGGGGGACCTTGTCAAAAGCTTTCTGAAAGTCCAGATACACTATATCAACCGACTCACCTTTGTCTACCTGTTTATGCACACCTTCAAAAAAACAGATCAGATTAGTAAGACAAGATCTGCCTTGTCTAAAGCCATGTTGGCTGTCTCCCATTAGGCCATGACTATCTACATGCTGTGTAATTTTGTTCTTTATGATGGCTTCTACCATTTTCCCTGGTACTGACGTCAGGCTCACCGGTCTGTAATTTCCCGGGTCACCCCTGGAACCCTTTTTAAAAATTGGTGTTACATCAAGCATGGGTTTTAAAAAATACTATCTTGGAAGTCCAAAAAACTGCCAGCATAGTTTAAAGGTGAGGTCAGAGGATGCTTCAGCCAAAAAAGCATCTTTCAGGAAATGGAAAAAGGAGCCAAATGAAGAAAACTGGAAACATAAGCACTGGCAAGATCTGCACGTCATAGATAAGATGCAAGGCATTGATAAGGCAGGCAAAGAGGGAATTTGAGAAGAAACTTGCTGTGATAGCAAAAACAGAATTTTTCCAAGTACACTGGTAGCAAAAGACCTGTGAGAGTCAGTTGGACCATTAGATGATTGAAGGGTAAAAGGGACACTAAGAGGGGATAAGGCCATAGCGGAGAGACTTAATGAATTCTTCGCTTCGGTCTTTATTGAAGATGTAGGGAAGTTATCCATTACTGAAATGGTATTTAAAGGTGATTCATTGGAAGAATGAAAAGAAATGGATAAACCGGGAAGATATATTACAATTATTGTTAAAATTAAACAGTAACAAATCACCTGGACCACATGGTATACATCCGAGGGTGTTGAAAGAACTAAAATATGAGATTGCAGACCTACTATTAGTAATCTGTGAACTATCCATAAAATCATCTGTAGTACCTGAAGACTGGCGAATGGCCAATGTATTGCCAATTTTTAAAAAGGGTTTCAGCAGTGCCGGGCAAAATGGAGAAACCATTATAAAGAATAAAATTACTGAACATGTACATAGTCAGTGTTTAATGGGAGAAAGAAAACATAGATTTAGCCAAGGAAGGTCTTGTCTTATTAATCTGTTATGTTTTTGGAGGTGTGAATAAACAGGTAGATAAAAGGTGAGCCGGTCGATATAGTGTATCTGGATTTTCATAAAGCCTTTGACAAGGTCCCTCATGAGAGCCTCTTGGCGACATTAAAAAGTCATGAGATAGGAGGCAGTATACTATTGTGGATCAGGGACTGGTTAAAAGACAGAAAACAGAGGTCAGTGCTGAATGGCCAGTTTTCCCAATGAAGAAAGGTGAATAGTGGAGTACCCCAGGGATCTGTGCTGGGTCTGCTGCTTTTTAACAGATTCATAAATGACCTGGAAATGGGAATAACGAATGAGGTAGTCAAATTTGCAGAGGACACAAAATTATTTAATGTTGTTAAAACACAAGAGGATTGTGAAAAGTCACAAGAGAACCTTGATAAATTGTAAGATTGGACATTCAAATGGCAGATTAAATTTAATGTGGACAAGTGCAAAGTTATGCACCTAGGAAAGAACAATCTAAACTATGGTTACACAATGTAAGGTTCTACATTAGGAACCACTACCCAGGAAAAAGATGTAGGCATCATTGTGAATAATACGTGGAAACCCTCTGTCCAGATGCCCTCTGCCCAGCAGCCAGAAGCCCTCTGCCCAGCAGCCAAGAAGGAAAATGGAATGCTAGGAATCATAAGAAAAGGAATGGAGAATAAAACAAAGGATATAATAATGCCTCTATATCATTCCATGGGGTGACCACACCTTGAATATTGTGTGCAATGCTGGTCGCCGTATCTTAAAAAGGATTTAGCGGAATTAGAAAAAGATACAGAGAAGAGCCACCAAAATGGTAAAGGGGATGGAAGGATACCCCTATGAGGAGAAGCTTAAAAGGTTAGGGCTCTTCAACCTGGAAAAGAGATGGCTGAGGGGAAATATGATAGAGGTCTATAAATTAATGGAGTAGAACGGGTAAACGTAGATCAATTCTTTACACCATCAAAAAGTAAAAAGACTAGGGGATATGCAATGAAGCTACAGTGTAACCCATTTAAGATTAATAAGAGAAAATATTTTTTCACTCAATGTGTAATCAAACTCTGGAATTTGTTACCGGAGGATGTAGTAAAAGCTTTTAGTACAGCTGGGTTTAAAAAAGAGGTTTGAACAAGTACCTGGAGGAAAGGTCCATAAATCATTATTAAAGAGGTCTGGGTAATCCACTGCTTGCCCCAATACAAGTATTATGGAACCTGTGTGTCTTTTTGGGAAACTGCTAGGTACTTGTGACCTAGATTGGCCACTGTTGGAAACAGGATACCCGGCTTGAGGGATCTTGGTCTGACCCAGTATGGCATTTCTTATATTCTTAGGTTTATTTTTCTAGACTTGTATACCGTTTTTTTCACTGGGTAAAATACATTGAAACAAAAACTTGTTACATATAACAGAGAACTGTACACAAACAACTATGTACATGAGGTATTGTTTAAACTATTTGCATGAGCTAGTTTTGTCTTGTTATCTATAATTGTTGTGTGGGTGGGTCATGGTCAGTGGAGGGGTTGTGTAGTAGGTCCATTATGTTCCATAAACAGGAGGATTTTGAGGTGTTTATGGCAGGTGGAGGGGGGATTAAGTCTACCCACTTCTGATTTAATAGAATATGCCAGCCCATTGGTAATACAACTACTACTACAAACCACTCCTGACTTTTGTCACCATATACCCGAACTTATAGCTACCTATTTTACAGTATTTTCACTTGCTCATAATATATTCCATTCCTCCTTGATATCCTCCTCCATTGCAGTCTGCAGTAAACCTTAGATAGTTTCCCCCTCCCCTATAAACACCATTAGCTATCTTCACTGTGTGTACAACACATTTTACAATGCAGAACAGGAACCTATTATTAGGCATTATCTTCTTGTTAGTTATACACACCCTAATAGCACAAAATCATTCCTATCCATCTACTACAACACAATTCCATCATATCCCAATTATTCAGAATTGTTTTAGTCACAACATATTCCGTCATGCTCATAGATATATCTACTATAAGCAACCCCACCAGGGACTCAATTCAGATTATCCCTCAAAATCTTAACTCGCCCCATACACCTACAATCTTTGGGTCCCAATTAAATGCATACTCTTGAATGCAAGATCTATTAGAAATAAAATACCAGTTATAATAGTCCTTGTTAAGGACAACAATCCTGATGTATTAGGCATTACTGAAACTTGGCTATCTGACTCATATACCGTGTTACTCAGCCAATTAAACCTCATTGGATGCAGTTTATTCCAATGCCCCAGGGACTCTAAGCTAGGAGGAGGTGTCCTCATATTAATAAAGCAAGAGCTGAAAGCCTCCATCTGCCTAACAATTTAGAAGGTATGCAAATGCAACGTGTGCCTTTGAGTCAGTCCTGACTCCTAGGTATGGACACACTTAAAATTGAGAACAAAAGCCTATCAATCTGCCTTATATATAGACAACTTTCTCCCAATCCAGACATCACCACCTCAATTTTGGAAACTGCCTATAATGTCTCCTTAAAAACTTCACATTTTACTAGGTGACTTCAAACTACCATCTCTTCACATTGCGCAATCCACACCATTCCTCAATTCAATGTCTGATATGTTTTATCAGCAAATAGTACAGACTCTTACCCACATTAAAGGTAACACGCTAAATTTAATATTCCTACCCAAAAATATGTTAATACATGACCTCTACTCACCTCTGAAAGTAATGCAGGTCCCCCGGACGGATCATTATATAATAGAACTCAATATACCATCACTTCCTTCTCCACACTTACCTCAAAATGTGGTATCACAAAGAGATTTAGATCCTTTATTAAGGAAACCTTTCTGAATGACCAATGAGATTTCAATATGCATGTTACTGCTGATGTATTAGGCATATAGGGCAAAACCCCCACAAATTTATGTGAGCCACTAACAGCCTGCTCTGAAACCTCCGAATTTTCCCACCATTCGGGATGATTGTTCAATGCTCGTTTGTATGCTTGTAGGAGTAGGTTTCCAGGGTACCCTTATTCCAACAATCTAAGTTTCAATTCACGAGCATGCTTACGAAATTCAGCCTTACTTGTACATAAGCGATCCAAACTTTTCAAAAAGTGGTATTAAGAGATTTGGACAGGTTAGAAAATTGTTCTTAGCGTATTCCATCTAATATCTCTATTATGCAGTATCAAGCATTACGGTCATTAACAGATACATCACAGATAACTATTCGTCGAGCGGACAAAGGGGGTGCCATAGTGGTACAGGACACTGAAGATTATGCGACAGAAGTGATGAAACATTTGGGGACTCTCAAATTTTATCGCCCCTGTTATCAAATCCTACAGGTAGCTTACCGTAGTACCAGGCATATTGTGAACTAATACAAAACCCTACAACAAAGTCACTGAGTATCTATAGAGCAAATCTACCATACCATATCAGCACCAACTTCCAAAACTCACATAGGGAGCCCATCCAAAAAAACATCATTGTAAATACTACAGTGGGCCCTGGAACATCCATATACCTATTTGAAAAGCTGAACAAGTCACATTACTACAGTACAGATCCCTACATACAAACTCCATGTTAACAGAACACCTGACCTCAGTCACACACTCACAACACAGACCCTCATCAAGTACAGAATAAGTGACTTACAAACTAAAGTAACAATAAAAATATGTAGACAAAATTTAAACAAACCCCAAGAAGCCAGACTCCGTATGCAGTGCAACATCAGATAAATAAGAGATGCCGTTACCCCCATACTGTATAAAAGATAGCACAAAGTCCAACCACTAAAATGAAAAAAAATTATTTTTCTACCTTTGTTGTCTGACCATTTTATTCTCTGATCATGCTGGTCCCGATCCGAGGCTTCTGCTTTCCTGTCTTCTCTTAGCTCTTTCTGTGGTCTATGATCCATCTGCCATTTCTTATCTCTTCTTTTGTTTTCTTCACTTCTTTCCATCAGCCTATTTCCAGTCCCAGTAACCCCTCCCCAGTATCAGCCCCTTTCCAGTCCTCCCTCCCAGTACCTTCCAATGTCAACTTGCATTCCCATGACTGCCACTGGTGTCCATTCCCTTCCAGTCCCCCTCCTTCCCCAATGTCCAGCCCCTTCTAGTCCAAATACCATGGCAGCCCCTCTCAGCATCCACTCCCTTCCAGTCCCATTCTCCCATCCCCTCGCTTCAGCCCATTTGTAGCCCTAGTCCCCAGTTTTCTTCCAGGGCCAGCAGCTCTATCCTTCCCTCCTCACCATCAGCCCATTCCCCAGCTGAAGGCCCCCAATCAGCTCACTTCCAGTGCTAGTCCCCCCTCAACCCCATTACCAGTGCTAGCCTCCCCTAATGAGCCCATTACCAGTTCTACCCCCCTCCATTAGCCCATTTCCAAGTCCTAAACCCCCGGATCAGCTGATTTCCAATGCTAGCCCCCATCAACCCATTACCAGTCCTAGCCCTCCTAATCAGCCCATTACCAGTCCTAGCCACCTCTGATCTGCCAATTACCAGTGCTAGCACCCCCCCCCCCACATCAGCCTATTATAATCCTAACCCACACTCTCTCTCCCCTATGTCCAGCATGTATCCCCTGTCTGTCCAGTATGTCTCTCCCTGTCTCTCCCTTTTGTCCAGCATTTGCCCCGTCTCTCCCCTTTGTCTAGTACTTGTCCCCTTTCTCCCCTTTTGTCCAGTATGCCCCCATCTTCCCATTTGTCCAGAACTTGTCCCTGTCTCCCCCCTTTGTCCAGAACTTGTCCCCCTGTCTCCCCCTTTGTCCCCCGTCTCTCACCTTTGTATTTCCTTGTCCTCCTCTTGTCCCCACTCCCTCCACCTGCACCTCTCATCCGGTGGTGGCGGGGGCACTCGTTTTTATTTTAGATTTTGACGCCTCTGCCTTCTCACCACGTTTTTTTTCCTCAAGAATGCTTGCAGCAAAAAAAAAAAAAGCGGCGGGAAGTCAGAGGCAGGCCAGAGGCGGCAAAATCTAAATTAAAAACAGGAAAAAAGAATAAAGGAAAAAAAAAAGAGAAAAGGAAAAAACAACCGGAGTGCTGCGCACAAATCAGCCTGATCTCTTGCAGGGCTCCTGCAAGCGCTCAGGCTGATTTGTCCGATGCCGGCGGCACTCCAGCTCCGTTTTTATTTTAGATTTTGCAGCCTCTGTACTGCCTCTGCCTTCCCGCATGGGAAATCAGAGGCAGGCCAGAGGCTGCAAAATCTAAAATTAAACAGATCCGGAGTGCCGGCGTCGGAGTGCCACCTCCAATGGAGTGCCACCTGAGGCGATCGCCTCAGGTGGCCTAATGAAAGAACCGCCCCTGGCTAAAGTTATTGAAAACGTTGTCCAAACCCAGTTACAATACTACACTGACATGAACTCCCCTCTAAATAAGCAACAATATGGTTTTAGACCATTTCATGATGTAGAAACATTCATCCTAGCCCTCTTTGATAAACTTATTCATGGTATAGATAACCCTAAACAGTCATTTGTCCTCGTATTCTTGGATATTGCCGCTGTCTTTGATAGTATTAGCCATAACATACTACTTACCAGACTATACCAGATAGGACTAAAGGGCACTGTGCATCAATGGTTTCAGTCCTATATCTCAGATTGTACTCAACAAGTTCAGATCGGCCAATGCATCACCCCATTCTTTATAATCTTCATTGGTTACCAGTTACAAGTAGGATCAAGTATAAGACACAAATGATCACTTTTAAACTCCTGAATAAAATATTGCATCATCATACCTCTCCTCCCTAATTAAACCTACTACTGAAAGAATCAGAAGAGGATGTGCACAAAACACAATAATAGTCCCCACCAACTTTCGTAAAACGAACTGATCCACAAATAATAGGGCATTCATCTAGGTTGCACCTATCCTCTGGAATGCTCTACCGGTAGCCTTAAGAGCTATTAAGGACCTACAGACCTTCTGAAAGGAAATTAAAACGTATTTATTCATTAAACACTATGGTTACATTCAAGACAATAACAAAATGTATCCAACCTAGCTACAAATCACACACATACTCATCTCCATTACAGATTTCTGAATAATCATTGACTACTACTATAGTAATGCAAGGATAAACTAGAGTTTTATATGTGTAAATAGTTTGTCTGTAAATACTTTTCCTGTAAATAGTTCACTTACAGTTTAACGTATCACCGTTGCTCTGAGTTTTATGTATCTTAGTTTGTTCATTGTAAACCGCCCTTGATCATGGGAAGGGGCAGTATAGAAAAACTCACAAATAAATAAATATTTCTTATTGTGTCTGGTAAGGTGTTCCGGAGGGATGGTGCAAAGAATTTGATTGCGTGATGGCAATTTTCTTGACTGGATTTTCTTTGAGTGTGGTATGGCCAGCATATTTTGGATGATCTTCTGGGTCTGTCTGGGTTGAGTATCTGTAAAAGGGACTTGAGGTGTGTGGCTGGGTGGGAGTGTAATGCTCTGTGAGTTAGGAGTAGAGATTTGTATTTGATTCTGCTCGGGAGGGGTAACCAATGGAGCTGTCTGGAGGATAGGAGTGATGTGTTCACTTTTAGAAGCTCCCTGGATTATTCGTGCAGCAGTGTGTAGGGCAGTTTGAAGTGGGAGAAGGGTGGTATATGGCAGGCCATGATAGATTATGTTGCAGTAATCTATGTGTGGGAGAGTGAGTGCTTTGATGATTAAGTGGAAGTTTTCTGGATCAAGAAGCGAGCGTAGTCGCTGTAGGGTTTTTGATTTGAAGAATATTGTTTTGGCTGTTGCTCTTATCTGTTCTTTGAAGGTTAACTGTTGGTCAATAATGATTCCAAGGTATTTTAGCTTTGTATGGACGGACGTTGCTCTGGATGTTGTTTAGTGTTATGGATGGGGGGATGAATGATGGGTCTTTGGTATTAAACAGTGCTTCTGTCTTCTTGTTATTGATTGAAATGGTGTTTGTTATGAGCCAGTGGGAGACTTCTGAGAAGCATTCCTGTATCTGTCTATATGAAGGCAACTTTGTGTGGAATGGACAGTATAAATAATGTCATCTACGTATATGTGGAAGTTGACACTGTGCTCTTTGATGAATGTACAGATGGTTTGAGATATAGGTTTAAGAAGGGTGTGGAAAGTGTGGATCCTTAGGGTACTCCTTGTGTTTGTTGATATGGTTTAGAGACATTTGTTCCCAGTTTGACCTGCTGATGTCTGTCATTGAGGTAATACTGGAACCATTTTAGGACTGTATCTTGTATGACATATGATTGTAGGCATTGTAGGAGAGTGTTGTGGTCGACATGTTGAAGGCTGTGGAGAGGTCTTGAATGCCTTGTATTAGTATGTTGATAAGAGAGGTCAACATACTAATACAAGGAGTGGAGGAGTGGCCTAGTGGTTGGGGCAAGGTACTTCAGGCCGGAAGGTTGGGGGTTCAAATCCCACTAGAGGACAGCAACCTTGGGCCAGAAGGACTGGGGTTTCTAGACCCACAGGTGCTCCTTGTGGTCTTGGGCAAGCCACTTAACCCTCCATAGCCCATGTTCCCTGTAAAATAGTTATCTCCAAGTTATAATGCCCTGTTCAATGTAATTTCAGTTTGTTCAATGTAAACCGCACTGATGCAGAATAGCACGGTATATAAGAGAATGTAAATAAATAAATAAAATGTATAGGGGACTGGTGTGATTTTGGTGGATAGGGGTGAAGATTAGATACAGAGTGCTTCCCTTGTTATGCATAGGGGATGCAACAAGGAAGGTGTCTGCTATGTTGGGTTGCAGAGAGGGGAGATTGAAGTTCCCTAAGATGAGAAGGTACTTTTTGGTTTTGGAGTTGTTTAGTATGTTTTTTTATTATGCTGGATAGATCATTAGATGATGGGTTGTGAGATCTGTAGCAGAGGAGGATGGTTAGTTGAATGTTTGTAAAGTGATGGCATCGATTTATTTAGTGCTCTTGGATGAGAGGGAGCAGAAGTGGAGATGTTCTTTAGTGAGCATCAATACTCCACCCCCTCTCTAGTTGTTTCTTGTACAGTGGAACAGAGCAAAGCTTTCTGGTTTGAGCTGGTTGAGAAGGACATTATCAGCGTCTGTCAGCCATGTTTCAGTAATGCAGAGAATGCCCGGTTGACACTCATCGAGTAGGTCGATGATAACATGGATCTTATTTCTTACTGATCTTGCATTCATTAGTGCACATCTGAGTGTTGTTGTTTCTGTATTAAAGGTTGGTGATGTTGGGCGGGATGGAGGTTGAGGTTGGTATGTATATGAGTCATCTGGTTGTATGTTGGTGGGTTTGGTTGAGGAGGGGTGAGTGTTGGTTTGTGTGTATAGGGGAGTATAAGGGGGTAGAGTGGGGTTAGGAAGATGTTGTATGCTTTGGACAGAAGTATGAGTGCTAGTAATGTTTACATGGCCAAATATAAAGCAAGCATGGTGGGATTATTGGGTCAGTTTGAACAGAGCAATTTTATAAGTTGTACCTTTGTCAGAGCACTTTTAAAGTTCGGGTTTGAATAGAGCAATTGTACCTATTGTCCAGATGCACAGTTCAGTTTAGATGGATCTATTCATGTTCAAGGGACTGCAAATCCATTGACATCAACAGTACTTGTGTGAGTTGACTATTAAAATAGATATATGCAGTACCTGGACCAAGACAGACAACACTGGAGAGCACAGTCCATTGAACGATTATGACTATATTTTATTTAACCAGATGTATATACTACCCTTTCCTTAAATCAAGGTGGTTTACATTACAACTCCAACAGTTTTACATTATAACAAGGTGGTTTGCACTTAACTCAAACAGTTTACATTTAACATTATACACAGGGTGGGGTTGCCCAGCATACAGGAGACTTAATAAGATCAAGACTTAAACAGTATAATTAGCTTAACTTATTTACAAATTGGGGTTTTCTGTAGTGTTCTTTTGGTGGTGTTCATTTCTCAGGGTACATTAGTGTGTGGGTGGAGGTGTTGCTCTATGTGATGCCGCCAAAGTGTTCTATGTACAGGAGTGTCTTCAACTGGTTTCTTGGTGTCTCTCAAGTTTCTAATATACTCCGAGAGGGAGTTCCATAAGTTTGATGCATATCATGATAGTGCCCTGTTGGAGGTCGTCTTTTTGGTTTTGGAGTAATCTTTGGGCATCACTAATGTGTTCTTACAGTTTATTCTCGTTGGCTGGTTTTCAGGATATTTCGTTATCAGATCCTGGAGAAACTCATCTGAGGTATTATGTATTATTTTAAATATATTAAGTGTAGCAACGAATCTGACGCGACTCGTGTAGCAAACCTAAGGAGCGATTGAAATATATTTGTGGAATATTTTCCTTATCCTGCTTTCCCTTGCTGGTGATCTCAGTATGGACAATTTGGAGATAACTTTATAAGGAGTCTTGTAAGTTATGTGCCATCAATGTGCTTAAGTCAGGCATTTTCCACGACTTAAGGGGGCAGATGGGCCTCTATACGTGCATACTTTAATTGGACGCTATTCTGTAAGTATGTGTATCAATAGCGCATACTTTTGGTGTGGATGTGGCCAGAAGAAGAGCATGGTCGAAGCACAAATTTACATGCATAAGTTATGAAATACTATAACTTATGCATGTTCTTTCCAAATCTAGGCATGGGCATGTACACCAGCACTGGTCCTGGTATATGCAATTGCGCCTAGATTTGCCACACCTCTCTCACCACTTACACCCATATTTTCTAAAGAGCGCAGTTTATGAAGCTTGAAATATGTGTGTTGCAATATGCATCATCTCCACATGTTTATAAAATTACCCTTTTTGTGGCTTTTTCAGGTCCAATATATGGGTTACTAGTTCCTCAAATTTGCTGATCAGCATTTCAAAGACAATTGGCTTATTTATGTTATTTATTATGATGTCGATAGTCAAGTTTTATCCATGTAACTCTGTGAGTCACCCAGATACATATTGGGTTTTACAATCCCCCTCCCCTCACAAGAGCTGCCCTACTGGGTCAGACCCTCACTTGGATTGCAGTTTGTCATGTTGTAAGGGCAACTGTGCATCTTTGATGCTGAGAGCTAGGTTATCAGTAGCTTAGCTACTGGCAGGGTCTCCCAAGATAGACAGTTCTCAGCTGAGGTGCCAAACTAAAGACAAACCACCCATCTGGGCAGCAGCAGAATAGGACAGTGTTGTAAGTGGAGGATCACATTTCTGTGACAAATGCAACACCACTGGAATTAGCTGCACAGAAAAAAAGGCCTGGCAAATCTATTTCCGTATCTTGCCATGAAAGCCCAATGGTTAGTCTCAAAACAAATTGCACTATAAAGCTGGAAGGTGAGATCCCCAGGTTGGAAGGCGAGATCCCCAGGTTAGAAGGCATTCAAATGGCTACTGGGGATGAGCTGAAGACTTCTCAGAGTAAAGCCAGCATTTATGATGTGGTTGGATCTCCTGATGTAGTTGCTCATGAAAAGAGTCCGAAGTTGCAAAGATGTCTTACATATTGTGACATGGAACATACGAAATATGAACAAAGAAAGTCGGAGGTGGTCAAGAATGAAATGGAATGTATACAATTTGATCTGTTGGATGTCAGTAAACTGAAATGGACTGGCTCTGGGCACTTTGTATCTGATGATCATATGGTCTACTATGCTGGAAATGAAAGACAAAGAAAAAATGCTGTTGCATTTATAATTAAGAAGAAATTTACAAGAACTGTAATGAAATACAATGCAGTCAGTGAACACTTAATTTCTATTCATCTATGAGGAAAGCCCATCAACACAACTATAATTCAGGTATATGCCCCAACAACAGCTGCAGAAGAGGAAGACGTTGATGAGTTCTATGAACAAGTACAAGCTGAAATTTACAGAACATGCAAACAGGATATCCTGATAGTCATGGGTGACTGGAACACAAAAGTTGGCAACAAAGGCGGCAATAAAGTGGATGGAAAATATGGACTTGGCAACAGAAACGAAGCTGAAGAAAGACTGCTAGAATTCTGCAAGACCAATGATCTATTCATCTCAAACACCTTCTTCCAGCAACACAAGCGCCAACTTTACACGTGGACTTCACCCAATGGATTGTACAAAAATTAAACTGACCACATCTGTAGAAGACAACGATGGAAAAGCTCAATAACATCAACAAAGACAAAACCTGGAGCTGACTGTGGTACAGATCACCAACTACTAATATGCAAACTCAAGCTAAAGTTGAAAAAGAGCAAGCCACTCATGAATGTAGCAAAATATGACCTTGAGAATATAGCAATGAAATTTAAAGACTGCCTGAAAAATTGATTTGCTGCTTTAGATACAAATGACAGAGTTCCAGAAGAGTAATGTTGAATGATACTGAGAAGATCAAGAAAAGGTGGAAAGAATATACAGAGTCATTATACCATAAAAATCAAGTGGACCAACAGTCATTTCAACCTGTACCTTGTGATCAGGAACCACTGGTGATGAAAGAAGAAGTCGAAGAAGCATTGAAAGCCTTATCAAAAAACAAAGCACCGGGCATTGATGGCATTCCCATTGAAGTATTACAGCATTCGGATGAAGCTGTTACCATACTTACCAGGCTCTGCCAGGAAATTGAAAAACAAATTCATGACCAACTTATTGGAAAGGATCTGTGTTTATACCAATACTGAAGGTGACCAGACTGACTGGAAATTATCACACAATCACTCTGACCCCACATGCCAGCAAGATTCTACTAATTTATATTCAGAACAAATCATCAGAGAAGCAGGACTGTATGAAGTCAACAGAGGTGTGAAGGTTCATGGAAGACTCAACAACCTTCGCTATGCTGATGATACCACATTACTGGCTGAACGTGAAGACAATTTGAAACATTTGCTTCTCAAGATCAAGGAACATAGTCTTAAAATGGGCCTGCACCTTAATGAACAGAAGACAAAGATCCTGACAACTGGCAAAATCAATAAGTTCATCAATGATGGAGAATAAATTGAAATAGTTGACAGCTTTAACTTACTCGGATCAGCAATCAATAAAGAAAGGAATAGCAGTTAAGAAATCTGACAACGTATTGCTCTTGGTAGAATGGCTATGAAGGACCTAGACAAGATTTTCAAGAGCAGAGATGTCTCCCTCCATACAATGATTGGACTCGTTCAGGCCATGGTATTTTCAATAACGTCATATGGATGCAAAAGTTGGACAGTGACCAAGATAGACAGGAAGAAAATTGATGCCTTTGAATTATGGTGCTGACGACGAATACAGTGTATATCATGGACTGCCTGAAGAAAAAAAACAGTCAGTACTACAGGAGATCAAACTTAAGCTTTCTTTAGAAGCTCAAATGACAAGACTTGACTTTCATACTTTGGACATATCATGCAAAGAGAGAGATCACTGAGGAAAAAAATAATGCTTGGCAAAGTAGGTGGTCACCATAAAAGAGGAAGGCCGGCAATGAGATCAAATGATACAAAAACAGCAGCTATGGGTACCACTCTATCAACAATGAGCCGCTTAGTTGAAGACCAAACAAATTTAGGTCAACTATCCAGAGGGCACCAGGAGTCAACAGCGACTCAACGGCACTTAACAACATCTAGGTCAGAACAAAGGCCCATCAAGCTCAGTGTCCTACTTCCAACAACTGTTTATGGATGTTTCCTCAGGTATTTGTCCAAACCTTTTTTAAAAACGGTTACAATACCTGCTTTTGTCACATCTGTTTTAAATATACTACTTTGTAGTTTCATGAGAAGTTTCCTAGTCCTTGTATTTTTTGAAAGAGTAAAGCACAGTTACTTACCTGTAACAGGTGATCTCTGGGAACAGCAGGAATAAGTCTTCACATATGGGTACGTCGGTACCGACGGAGTCTGCGCGGGAACGCTTCCCAGCGTCCAATCAGAACGCTTTTGGAAGCATCCCAACACGCCTGCGTGCTGCCTTCCCGCCTTTCCCAACTGCCTCTCCTCAGTTAAGTTTTAAAGCTGAGGCAAAGAGAGAGAGAGAGCAAGGAAGGGAAAGATAGAGATAGAGAAATGCAACTCCTAGGGGAGGTGGGTGGGTTGTGAAAACTTATTCCTGCTGTTCCCAGAGATCACCTGTTACAGGTAAGTAACTGTGCTATCTCCAGGAACAAGCAGGAATGAGTCTTCACATATGGGGACTCCCAAGCTGAGATGCCCAGAGGGAGTCCTAGCATGTTGCAAATCTAGAAGAGCCATGCTACTCCTCAGAACCTCAGGCATCCTGGGGATGGAGGGTAGGAGTTGAATACAGAAAAGGTGCTGTGGAACAGCTGAACAGGACTTCTACAGAGGAAGACCCTGTAGAGAGCGTATTTAGTAGTAAAATATTGTAATAGGGGCCTCCCTTGTTGGCATTGCAAAAGTCTACTGAGGTTGATATGGATCTGTTAGAAGAGCCAGTGAAAAACCTCAAGGAGTACCTCACTGAGAAGTAGAGGTAATAAAAGTAGAAAAAGCAAGTGGAGGTCAGAACCCTTCAGGGTGAGAAATAGCCCCAGGGGAAAACTGGGGTAGTAAAAAAGAGGTAGGACTTCAGCAGAAGACGCAGGAGGTACTATTAGACAAAGCTTAAGCTGTTTTGGTCCAAGAACAGTCCAATCCTAGGACCAAAAGAAAAATGAGTCTGACCCATCTGGACTAACAATAGAATTAGTCCATGTAGGAGAGAAAGGGTATGGAGACCCCTGTATCTGATAAGAAAGTAAGGACAGATTTAGGAAGCGCTAAGCTTTAGATTAACTGAAGTTCTGCAATGTCTTTCCTAAATGGGTTAATTAGGAAAGAAAAAGGTACATGGAGAGCTTCAGAGATACCTAACCCTGAAAGGTTATGGTAAGGAAAAAGTTTGTTAATCACCACAGGAAGTGGTTATATGTGTAGAACCCTAAGTATGCTGGCACAGCATTGATAGGGGTAGTGCCCATCTGTCAGGATCATATAGGAATGTATGGATATCTGAACCTAAACAGACAGATAAGTATGTGGATACATATCTATAGATATATATATAGATATATTCCTAAATATATACACATATAGGGTATATATGCATATATATACAGAGAGATATGTATGGGTAGAAGATACACAGATATATATATGCATATAGACAGATGTCTCCAGGTATGTGGATGGAGAGATGCCTATAAAACTAGATCCCCCTAGGAATATGGGGAGAGAGAAAGATTCATCTAATAGCAAGAAGGGTGATACCTGCTTGAATAGATGCATAGAGAATCTTCTTTCCCTGGTTATGACTGACAGAGTCAGAGGAATGGTGTCCCTGACAAGAAGGAGTCTAGATTCCTTTCAGAATTTGAGCTTTTGAATAACCAGGATGGCCTATGTGAAAAATGAAGAGGATAACTTCAGTCTGCAGGCAGCAAGTCCAGATCTCTCCAGAACTGCAGTATGGAGAATGGATAGAGGACGCCAATGGAGGAAGATACCATAGTGACCCACCTATAAGGGCAAGATGGGTATCCTTTAGCTGCCACTGAAAGAAAATTATCTCTGGCGAGAAGACCAAAGGAGATAAGGGCCAAGCCAGGGAATTGGCCATTCTTTAGGTTTTCACGTGATGAAAGGTCTGAGTCTTATGTCTCAAAAGAGATTTTAGATGAGATGGTAAGGGTAGGGAATACCTACCAGTCATGAAAACATGACTGGGGGAACCCCTCCCAACCATCTGAGGTTATCTGCTAGGCAAGATACTAATGCTTTCTAGCAAGGGCCCATAGTGCAAAGCTACTCTGTAGAGATGCAGAGAGCATGCTGCAGGTTGGTTAGAAGAAAAAACTGGCTGTGGAAAGCCAGTGGGTAACAAACTATTCTGCCAAGGACAAGGGGGCAAAGAATAGAAGTTAACCAACCAGACTGTGATAATAGGGTTTCCCAAATGAGGTTGATAACCTGTTTGGGGTTTAGCACTGAGGCTAGAAGGATTGCTAGTGGAGGGGAAACCCTGGTTGTGTGGTGAACAGAACCAGTGGCTTAACCACTAGGAATTGGTGTATCTGCAGCAACTACCAGGGCAGCGGAAGAAAATTTCTTTTCCCCTCCTCTTTTAGATTGGGAAAAATGAAACAGACATAGTAGGGCTTCCTATTGTCTGATGAGCTGCCCTAAGGTGATAAAGGGGGAGACAACTCTGGGAGAATCCCCCTGTGAAACAGATAGAGAACCATAGGGGCTTACCAGTGTAATAGAGCCACTCTTACAAACCAAATGTTGTAGTAAAAGGGAGGTAAGACAGAGTTGAAGGAGACTGACTATGCAGTAAGTCTCTGAAAGGTAAGATGATACATGCCAGTACAGGGAAACAACTGTCTTATTAATAGTTGTCATTTCTCTTTTCCCCAAGAGGAAGAGAAACCTGTTAAGTGAGGGCAGGATCATCATGAAGACTCAGAGTAAAAGAAAAGATGTCTCGTGAAGAGATATCTAGAAAAGGTTAGGATAAAATTAGTGCAGATACTTCAAGTGAAAAGGAGCAGACTGCCACTCTAACCACCAACCAAAAGGGGAAATAATGATTTATTTGAAAACCTGCGACTGCTGGGTTTGCTGATCCTGTTGAGGTTGTGGTTTCTTCAGACCAGGGCGATGTTTCCCCTGTTTGGGAACATCTGTATGATGGGCAGAAGATGGATAAAACTTTTTCCCCCCAGGGGAAGAAAGTTTGGTAGGACATTTCCTACCAACTGGGAAAGAGGAAGGCATAGAATAGCCTCTGGAAACAGGAATGTCAGTGGTTAACTGAGCAACTTGGAGCAAAGACTCCTTGTTAAAGAGATTTTCTCCAGTGCAAGGAGTATTTCCCAGTCTTTCTTGTGCCCATTTGTCCAAGTCTGAAGCCTGGAGCCAGGCTTTACGTCGTGCCCCTATAGCTATAGCAGAAGTTCTGCTAACAGACTCAAAGGAGTCTAGGGAAGCACGAGTAAGGAACCTAGAGATATTTTGAGCATGACTAACCAGTGAGGAATAGTCTGCACTTTTGGGCTCTTGAAGAAAAGGAGTCAAAAACAGTAATTTCTTTGTGACCTCTTCAAGAGATAAACCCATATAGAAAATATAGGAGAGAATTCTTGCTGGAAAGCATGGATGCCTGGAAGGTTTGGCATCCAAAGGCATCTAAAGTCTTAGACTCACGACCTGGCGGATAAGAAGAGTGCTTTTTAGTACTCTTCACCCGCCTCATTGCTGATTCTACAACAATGGAATGATGCGGAAGTTGAGTCCTCTGAAAACCTGGAGAGGGGGGCACCTGATATAGAAGATCAGTTGCCCTAGAAGGTGGGGGTACCGTTAAAGGAGCTTCCCACATTCGTAGAAGGAGATCCTGCAAGGAGTGATGCAAAGGAAGCATGATGTTCTCCTTTGCTCTCCCAGGAATATACAGGGATTCTGTATTCCCTTGTGTAGGATCCTGTCCAGGTATAGAAATGGCAAGTGATTTTGCCATATCCAGGAGAAAAGCTTGAAAAGAAAAATCCCCAGAGGGAAATTCTTTTGGACAGGCTAGATCTGCTGAAGAACTAGCATTGGCACCGAGGAATCTATCCAACTTTATAGGAATGTAAGATCCTGAATGGTGGAGTATGGGATCCTTAGAGGATGGTCGCCGGTACCGCAGGAGGTCGGGACCAGCAACAGTCGGTAACACATCGTCCATGCTAGGGATCGATTCCAAACTCGGTATCGAGGGAAGCGAGCCTGATGAGAAAAAGCATGGAAGGCACCGACAGCAATGGTAATGTGGATACCGGTACCGACTCCGGCACTGTATCCAATACCGGTGGATGAAGGCCAGCCAGTGACAACTCTAACGGTATCAAAGAAACCGAGAGTGCCGGACATGGATCATCGGAACCGTGCCTTCGGTACCGTCTGGTGTCGGTACCAAGGCAAGTCGGTACCCAGTCCTCCAGACTGGAGATCGATTCCAGACTCGGCATCGAAGGAAGCGAGTCTATCGATGCACATCTGGAGGGTACCGACATCGGTACTGGTATCGGTACCAGGATCGATACCGATACTGGAAGGTCGGTCTGCAGCGTATCCAATGGCCCCATAGGTACCGAGGACGCCAGACTACGATCCTTGGTGAGGAATGTTTCATCCAACACCATTGCCGATGCCGGGGTATCGGTACCGCTCGAAGAGGATGCCACCACCGAGCATGGCTCAGGTATGTTCTGTGAGGGGTGAACCTCAGGAACAACCTGAAACCCCACACAGGCTTTGGAGGCCGAAGACTCCCACCGGGGTTTTAAAGCTAGTGTGTTCTCGAGGGCAAGGCCAGAAGCATCTCTATGCTGTGCATGAGATCTACCACTCGAGGACTGGCTAGTCTTAAAAGACTGTTTTTGGGTTACCTGATCCCGTGTAGAAGAAGTGGTCGGTGCCCTGAAGTTGGATGGGGACCGCGTATCGAGGGAAACCCGATGCTGAAGACTTCTTCTCACAATACTATTGCAGGAGGGACACTCCGGAGGAAAATGGTCAGGACCCAAACAGGTTAGACACCAATTATGAGTGTCTAAAATTAATTTTGTACCGCCACAGTTTGTGCATTTCTTGGGAATAGTGGCTGGCGGTTCCATGAAGGAAAGTGAGTAGGCCTAGCAGGCCTAAAAAACCCGTGAGGCAGTAACAAGGAAAAAGTATTCCTTAAAAAAGGAAAATTTTACAAGAAAAAAGAAGAGAAACACTGGCGGTACTGGTGGTGTCAGGGAAGGCAGCCACGACCACAAGAAAACCAAAAAATAAAAGAAGAATTTTCTGTGGTGACAGGAGGACGTCCTGCTGGCTCCACGGAAAAACGAAAACTGAGGAGAGGCAGTTTGGAAAGGCGGGAAGGCAGCACGCAGGCATGTTGGGATGCTTCCAAAAGCGTTCTGATTGGACACTGGGGAGCGTTCCCGCGCAGACTCCGTCGGTACCGACGTACCCATATGTGAAGACTCATTCCTGCTTGTTCCTGGAGATACAATAGATTCGTGTCTATCCGTTCCATTCCATTTAGGATTTTATAGATTTCTCCAGGCTGAAGAGCCTTTAGCCTTTCCTCATAGGAGAGTCATTCATCCCCTTTATCATTTTGTTCACCCTTCTCTGTACCTTTTCTAATGCTGTTATATCTTTGAGATGCGGAAACTAGAATCGTACACAATGCTCAAGGTGTGCTCGCACCATGGAGGAATACAGAGGCATCATCTCTTTTGTTTTATTTTCTAGTCTTTTCTCTTCTGCTGATTGGTTAAATTTTGTCCAGCCAACTCATTGGCCACACAAACGTTTGCTGCAGAACAAGGGACGCTGGAGATGTTCCAAGATCGCAGTTTGACTTCAGCCAGATAATGCCAGCATCTGGCTAAAAATAGGCAGACAAGTCTGACCTGGTCTCACATATGCCCAAAAATTAACCAAACAGCTTTAGCTGGGTATATTTGTTGCCATTTTTATCCAGATAAATATTATTGAATATCAAGATCAAGTTAACAAAAACACTCAGTTAACTTTACCACTTACTGGGCTACTTAATATAGGTCTCTCACTTATTTGCTTCTATAATTATTCCTAACACTATGGGTAGACAAGTTTTTGGCTTTACGCAAAGTTCTTTTCACTTCCACAGTTTCCTTGGCATAAGAAACAAGTAGACAGGTAAGTAGACTCTCCCATCTTAAAAATGAGCCTGCCTTACTCCAGTAGTATCCTGTGCTGGGTGAAAACCCTGGAGATTATAAGATGGAAAAGGAAGTTTAAACTAATTCCTTGCTATATAGTTCACTTGCCAGGAGAAATGTAATAATGAACATAATTACGTATTTTTAGCTAGGGCTCCAATTGGGGTCCTACAGCTAATTATAACTTCAATAAGAGAATAATAAATGCTGGTAATTTGATCAAGATGCAGTGATCTATATTTTGACAAGGCAAAGCTGAAATCTAACTACTGACTGCTGGAAGGAATTTGCAGAACACATCTGTAGTAAGCAAAGGGTGATTTCAGATACAGGATAAACCACTGCTGATACTCTGAAATGCATGTACCATATTCTGCTGCAGCAGCTCCTTCCGTCCTCGGCCTTCTTTGGATTACTGGACTGTAGACATTTTAGCCTTTTCAGTCTCATTCTTTTAGAGAAAAAAAAAAAAAAAAGATTTCCAGTCTTCCCCAGAGGGAGGATGGAAGTATGCAGAAGAGATCAAAGCGCTCGACTGTGCGGCCAGCAGTGGTGCTCTTTCATTTGCATTCCAGAGTGGAAGGAAGAAAGGGAAAGAAAGACGTGGGGAAACTGGTGAGAGGGAACAGGAAAACCCAGGGGCAGCGAATGATTTACTCAGGGCCAGAAGTGCAAGTGGCAGCAATCTGGATATCAGTGTCCTACAATTCTGCATTCTAGTCACTGATCTTTTGAATGCCTACCTGGTGCCTTTGTCCAGTGTACCAAATACAAAAGGTCAAACCCTAATCAGCGTGACATCCCGAATAAAAATATTTCAACTAATCTTTTTTGGTCGGACTGTGTCTGTGTGAGAGGTAAGCCTCTACATCAGTAGCAGTCAAAGAAAAACAATAGATCCCAGCAACCACACTCAAAACACCATCAGCGCATTCTTTTACCTGCAAGAAGAGCAGGCATATGGATACACCCAGAGCAAAATTTGGTGGAAAAACAGAACGGCTTTGATTATAAAGGTGCCAGTCCCACACGGCTATTCCGTGAATCACATTAAGAGGGAGAAGAGCTTCAAGTACCAAGAAATGCAGTCAGAGACCAAGAAAATGTGGCAGAAAGATACCAAGCTATTTCCCATTGTGTTGGGTGCCACTAAGAATAATTTTTCAAGCACATCTTGATAAATTACCTATGCATGTTATAACTTACGAACTCCAGAAGGAGGCTCTCTTTGGCATGATGTTAGTACTATGCCGAGCATTAGCAGTAAATTTGAGACCAACATATTCAACATACCCTGGCTTAGGGAGTGGGGTTCATGACAGTCATCGTATGTGTAAAACTTACCCATTTGGAGAAATTACCACAAAACTTTATATTTGGAAGTATGTGATCCAATTATGCATTTTTCCTAGAAGCAGTTTCTCCAAATGGGTTAGTTTTGTGCATATCCTGACAGTCATGAGCCTCACTTCTAAGCCAGGGTATGTGGAGTATGATCTCAGTCTCTCACATTTACTGCTAATGCTCGACGTAGTACTTGCATCGTGCCAGAGAGCTTCCTTCTGGAGTTCATAAGATGTAACGTGTGTGGGTAGTTTGTCAAGATGTGCTTGGAAATTCTTCTTTTTCAAGCCTGTGGCTTCTAATACAATGGGAAAGATTTTTGTATCCGTCTGCCACATTTTCTTGGTCTCTGACTGCATTTCTTAGTACTTCAGGATCTTCTGGCTCTCCACGTGATTCACAGAATAATCACTCAGATCCAACACCTCTATTATCAATGCCCTTCTGGTGCTCTTCTCCTTTACCACTATGTTGGGTTTCCTCGCATCCGGTTTCTTATCTGTCGGAATAAGAATGTCCTAGGTGATCATAACCTCTTCATTCTCTGTAATTCTCTTAGGGTCATGATCCCAGTGCATTTCAGGGACAGTGATGTTGTAGTGTTTACAGAGTTTGCAATGGAGGAGGTGTGCTACTTTGCTGTGCCTCATTGTATAGAAATTTGCAACCATCAGAACTTCACAGCTATGAGGCGAGTCACTCTCTCCAGGTCTTTCTTACAGAATCGACATATGTCTGCTTTGCCAGTTTTTTCAATGCTCACTGTAAACCATCTCATTTGTAATCCGCTATCCTGGCCTGCAACTATCGCTCTCTCATCCTTTGGTTTCAGTTCATCTCTCCTTAACCATTCATGTGTCTGTTTTTGATCAACAAATGGTTTCTGAAATAACACTTTGTATTTCCCAATGTATTTGTGCATTTGCCACTTGTTTTTCCTCATTTGCTGATTTAATTCTTTGAAGAGTTTTTTCTCTTGTTTTGAAAATTCTGTGGCTTCCTTCCCTGTGTGTGCTTGTGGTTCTCACTCACGCCTTCTAGTCGTCGGAATGCTTGTCCAAGTTTAATGATGGAGACAGATTCTGGATGCTTACTTCATAGTTCAGCACTTTTTGCGTATTTGGATCCAATGATGCTATCAGGTAAGGCCTGGAGGCCTATGATAATAGCTCTGTAGGTGTAATCAATCAATCAATCTCTATATAGCCTAGCCCTCCCTTCAGCTCTAGGGATGTGTACAGTCTTGGCATACACCGATTCTTGTAAATTACTTCATGGGCATAGAGGAGTTTTCTTGTTCGCGCATTCAGTTTTTCAAGCTCTTTAAGAGGCCAGTCCACAATCCCAAAGCTGCATGAGAGTACAGGAATTGCCAGCTAATTTATGGCCTGTATCTTATTCCATGGTGTTAAAGCACTTTTTAATAACTATTTTAATCTCCTGTAGTATTCTTTACTGATCTCGCTCAGTAATTTCTGCTCGAGTGTCATTCCTTCCTCTACTCCGAGATACTTACATACACCTTCCTGATCAAGGTCCTTGATGTCACAGCCCTCAGTCAGGGAGATGTTTTCCATTTTGCTCAGTTTTCCCTCTTAGAAAAATTGCCTTAGCACACTTATCAAGGCTAAAAGTCATCCTGATGTTATCGGAAAAGCTTTTCACCATACGGAGTTGCTCTGCTAACTGTTGGTCACTGGAACTGTAGAGCTTCAGATCTACAAACAGTAGATGGGATGTTGCTTTTGGTTTATTACCTTCTTTAGGACTCAGGCTAAATCCATATCCAAAGGAGCTGATGAGAGTACTCATTGAATTAAACGCTCCACAAAACAGAAGTGGCAACATGAAATCTCCCTGAAATATTCCTCACTGGATCTTAATGTTAGGAATGATGTACTGATCATTTTCACACACTCAAAGAGAGTGTGGTTTGCCACATTGTCCTAGTGAACTTAATGTATTCTATCAAACCAGGATTTATTTTATACATTTCAAGACAATTTATTATCCAAGAGTGTGGGACACTGTCAAAAGTTCTCTTATAAGCTGTGCATGCTATACCAAGATTTCTGCCTCTCTTAGCACAGGCCATGATGGCCTTACTCAACATTAACTAATCCTTGGTTCTGTATGCTCCCTTCTTATTGCCCTTTTGCTCTATTGCCATGATGTTATTGGACTTGAGATGATCATATATTCTGTCTGCATCTATTGCAGTAAAGAGCTTATAGATTGTAGGTAGACAAATTATTGATCTGTAATTTTTGGGAATGTCACTTCGGTCTCCCTTTCGAAGGAGAAATGTTCTTCCTGTAGTAAGCTATTGGGGTGTTAAGTTTGGCTGCTGGAACAATTGATTTTTGCAGTTCGCCAGGTCTTGGTGGAGTGATGTTAATTGTTTGAGACAAAAAGTTGGTTACTCCATCTGGGCCAGTGCTTTTCCAGTTTGGGGCTCATTTTAACCTGCTTTCCAGCTATGTTGTTGTTACTGTAAGCCATGTCTTAGGTTTGATGTTTTGTTTTTTCTAGATGCTCCTGTATGCAGGATAGCCATTCTGCTTCTTGATTATGCTCTATAGGGTGCTCACATAGTTTTCTCCAGAAAGTTTCTGTTTCAGCTTTGCTTGGTGGTGCTTTTACCATATTAATGCTTTTTCCCCAATTCCTTGTAGAATTGTTTTGGGTTTTCTCTAAATAGTTTATTTTCATATCTTTTTTTTCTGTTTTCTTCATATCTTCACCGTTTTTGGGGCTTCTGCTGCTACTTTCAATTTATTGTTGGAACATATAAAATTTCAGGTTTTCTTCTATTAATGCAGCATGCTTCAACTTGATATCTTGGATCTTCCTCAATATTTTGATGATCTTAATCCTTTTAGATATCAGTTTATCAGGGATGATTTGTATTTTTCCTTCGATGCACTTTTTCCAAGAAGGAACTGTTACTGTTCTCTTTTTCTTCTGGCCCTGCACTTTAGCTGGTAGTATTCTTGCAGTAATAAATCAAATATAATATTCTGCAGCGAAAATTATTTCAGTGATGACAATAAATGACTCTGTGGGAGGCGTGGTGATCATCATTGTTGAGTTTAATTATCAGACTCTCAGGGGGGCTGGTGAACATAAGGCTGAAGGTTCACCTAGCCTGCCCACCAAGTACCCTTGTATCAGTCCACCAAGTACCCTTGAAAATCCCAATGTGGGAATAGATATACATACAGACCATCCATCCCTATTTACTTATTTAGTTCAGATTTGATACATCACCAATCAAAATGATCATCATGGTGATTTACAACATTATCCAGCAGTTATTAAGGGAGCAATGCAAGAAAAGAAGAGAAAAAGAAGGGGGAAGGAGACGGGTGAGCTGAATCCAAGCTGGAAGGCCCAGAAGCTATAAAACCACTCCAAGGAAAGAAGAGTCATAGAACCACACAGGAGCCAAAACCAGCCTACTGTACATATCTGCAAAAGCCCGGGAAGAAGAGCTAAGGCGCCAGTGTTCAAAACCCTTATTTGCACAACCCCCAGTGTTTAAATATCAGACCTTCTAAATATTGAACAGTATATTTTTAGGCCCTTTTTTGAATTTAGTTACTTTCAGAGTTCAGGTCTAATGGAAGAGAATTTCAGAGCCAGGGTGCAGAAGGCTGAATGATAAGTATGGCCAAGTCTAATACAAAAGGGAAAGGAATATGATGAGATTACCCTGTGAGAAGTGGAGCAAACATGAAAGACCCTAGGGAGACATGGAAGAACCGAAGTAGAGTAGTAGACCAGTGTAGAAAGCACAATGGATCAACAAGAGAATTTTTTGTTTAATTAGAAGGATGATGGGAAATCAATGTTGTGCAAAGAGATATGGGCTAACATGGTCCCATTGAGCATTGTAGTCAGTCTTAATGGCAGTATTCTGGATGAGCTGCAGATGCTTGAGAGAAGAAACAGGCAGACCAGGAAAAACGGTGTTGCTGGAATCGAGATGGATGGATGAGGTACAAAGCCCCTTTGTCTAGTACACTATTGCCTATGACTGCTGGATACATACTGTACCACCAAACCCACTTAGCATTTATTTGTGAAATGCGGCTCACATTGGATTGGGTAGTCAATATATTCCCATGTTGGGATCTTTAGCCAGATAGGTCTCACTACAGCAGCCTCGATGCACATGAAACTCATTTCATTTGTATCAGACATGCCCCCTGTACCCCAATACCACTGTACATATATATTAATGATCTTGAATGTAGCCAACGTACCCCTGAACATCCCCAAGTGCCACCACTGCATGCCCTGAGGCTAACCGGTTAGCATCGGGACGTTCTGGGGATGGCACCCAACTGTAATTGGTGATATGAGCCGGTGCCTGGTTGTGGCAAAGGAAAGACGCAGCAAAGGGTGGCCACTTTTGCCACAGAAGCTAACCAGGCAGTGGCTCAATATCGCTGCTAACCAGTTAGCTTCCTGCCAATCTGGGCAACCTGGATATTCAATGACGGCGCTGGATATGACCCCCAACATTGAATATCCAGGTTTAAGCTTCTGCGGCAACAGCTAGCCACCGCTGCCATTGAATCTGCTTCTCTTTTCAAATATATTAACAACATTTTATGAACTTGAACTGAAAGTGAAAACAATGAATGAGAGCTTAGAGCTACAGTAGAGGATAGGGAGCTTAGAAACATAGAAATATGACAGAAAAAGACCACATGGCCTATCTAGTCTGTCCTTCCATATCAACAACTACAACAGTCCCCTTTTCACCTTTAGAGATCCTCTGTGTTTATCCCATGCTTTTTTGAATTCAGTTACTGACCTCATCTCTACCACCTCCACTGGGAGACTATTCCATGGATCCACTACTCTTTCCGTAAAGAAATATTTCCGCATATCACTCCTGAATCTATCTCCCTTCACCCTCATTCCATGTCCCCTCGTAGCAGAACTTGCTTTCAATTGAAAGAGGCTCTCTCCCTGAACATTTATGCCACGGAGGTATTTAAACATCTCAATCATATCACCTCTATCCCTCCTTTCCTCTAAGGTGTACATATTAAGATCCTTCAGTCTGTCCTCATATGCTTTATAATGAAGACCACTAATCATTTTAGTAGCCACCCTCTGCACCGACTCCATCCTGTTCACATCCTTTTGAAGGTGCGGTCTCCAGAATTGCACACTATACTCCAAATGAGGTCGCACCAAACACTTATACAGAGGCATTATCACCTCCTTTTTTCTGCTAGCCATTCCTCTCCGTATGCACCCAAGCATCCTTTTAGCTTTTGCCGTCGCCTTTTCTACCTGTTTAGCTACTTTAAGATCATCAGACACAACCACGCCTAGGTCCCGCTCTTCTTTAGTGGACAAACGTACTTCACCCCCTATACTATATTGCTCCCTTGGATTGCTGCAGCCCAAATGCATGACCTTACAGTTTTTTAAATCCCAGCTGCCAAATTCTAGACCATTCTTCAAGCTTAGCTAGATCCCTCCTCATGTTATCTACACCTTCCTGGGTGTCTACTCTATTGCAGATTTTGGTATCATCCGCAAAGAGGCAAACCTTACCCGACAGCCCTTCTGCTATATCACTAACAAAGATGTTAAAAAGAATCGGACCAAGGACAGATCCCTGGGGCACACCACTGGTAACATCCTTCTCCTCAGAGTGAGCGCCATTTACTTGTACTCTTTGTCGCCTCCCACCCAACCAATTTCTAACCCAAGCAGTAATTTTAGGACTAGGTTTACTAGCCTACCTCAATGCAGTAATATGCATTTCTGCACTGTTCTGCAGGTAATTGCTATTTAACATGTGTTATTTAATGCAGGTCCTGTTATCAGTGGGCACATGTATTAATTATGTGCAGCAACACACATTAAATAGTAATAAAGCATGCTAAAGAGCAATGATGTGTGTTAATGTATTAACACAGGTTAGTACTGCAAATCTAGCCCTTAATTTGATTTTGATGAACTTTCGGGCAAATTTACTATTATATGTTCTGGGTGGAACTTTCACAATTGATGATCAATAAATATTCAAAGGACTTACTATTTTTAGGAAAAGCAGAGCTATACCTTTATTTTGTTATTAAGTATTTGCCATCTCAACTATTTAGACTTATTTTTCATAAAGATGCTAGGTAATCTGTGGATTGCATGTTATTTAAGAATGTTCATTAAGAGATGCCATACTGGGTCACACCTACAGCGGCTACTCCAGGTCACAAGTAGCTTTCAGGTTCCCAAAAAGGTTCACAGATTCCATGCTGCTTATCCTGGGGTAAGCAGAGGATTTCCCCAGTCCTCTTTAACAGTGGTTTATTAAGTGGAGTGGAGGAGTAGCCTAGTGGTTAGAACACTGGCTTGGTAACCAAGCAACCAGGGTTCAATTCCCACTAGCACTCCTTGTGGCCTTGGGCAAGTCATTTAACCCTCCATTGCCTCGGAAGAAAGGCCTGGCAATCTACTTCCACTGCCAAGAAAACCCAGGAGCTTCTGGGTCACCAGGAGTCAGGACTGACTCGAAGGCACACATTGCATTTGCATTAAGTAAGTGTTTTTAATGCAAGCCACCATGGCTAAAGATAAAATGTCAGTATCAGGATTGTGGCCAGCACTGTATAGCCAGTTCATGCGACCAGCACTGGTGCTATCCATATATCAGCGATATTTAACGCCGTGAAATGGATGGGCTATCCGGATAGCCAGCAGAATAGCTATTTTGTTATCCATATAGTGGCACTGAATATCACCACCAGGTGAATAATTCCGCCCTACCCACACTCACTCCAGCATTATCCAGATAGACCACCTTGACCCTATCAGAATATTCAGTGGCACTATCCATATAGTGCTGCTTGGATGTCCCTTTCAGGGGCACTTATCCAAAGAGCAGGTGCTGCTATCTGGATTAATTGGCTTTTGAAGCCGTCTCCTTCATTTTTTAAGGAGGTGATAACCAGTATTTGTGGTGGTTTTAAAATGTATGACTTTTTAGGAAATAAAGTAGAATTCTCCTGATAAGTAATGTATTCATAGAATAATGGTTAACAGACACATTAAAGAATGAATTGATAAATAATATGAAATAAAACTAAACACTAACAAACCACTCAAATAACCCAAATCCAATTTGCAGTAGCCCCAAGAATAAATATAAACCATTTTCAGTGTATTATTGACCATTGACAAATGAGAAACCTTTTGATCCCATTTCCTTACATTTTAGCTCATTTAGAATTACTTCCAGCGGAGCCAGAAATTCAATTTCAGATTCTTTGCCTGGTTTATTGGGCCTTGTATTGTGATGGCTCAATCTACAGTATTTGATGCAGCTTTTGCAATATCATGAGGGGGTATTCAGCGGCAGCAGTGGCTCGCCATCGATTCTGAAACTGGAATCCGGATAGTCAGTGCCGGGGTCATATGCAGCCATTAACATTGAATATCTGGGTTGGCCTGATTTGCAATTCGGCCAGCGGCAAAAGCACAAAGTGGCTAAAGTTTGGACAGCCATTTAGCCACTGTAGGATAACAAACTAGCAGCTGATTATCGCCGCTAGCTAGTTGTCCCTGGATACCGCCTCTGCTCCGCCCTCGGAACTCCCCAACGCTAGCTGGCTAGTGTCAGGACGCTTAGTGGCTATTCCCAGGGATACTCAGCAGCACTAACCATAGCCCGTTGAGCGGCATGTAGGACATTTGCAGGTCTGCAAACTGCCTAAATGTCTTGAATATCCCCTGCTATGTTCCTGCTAGGAGCCTTTGCTCCTCCCAGAAAGCGTCGTTAGTGACACCTAGGGGAGTTCATCTACAATGTACGGCATAGCGTTTTTGCTGTGCAGCTACCTCGCCTTTAGAATATGTTGCCTATGGACATAAATAGCAAAAGGTCTAATTTAATCTTTGGAAAGAAAGTAAAAACATGGGGCCCGATATTGGAAAGACATTTACATGGTTTACAGCCCTGCAAACCATGTAAATGCCACTCAGCAGGATATTCAACCGAATATCCCCGGATCTTCTCCCCTATATGCCCTGATGCTAACTGCTTAGCACTGGGGCGTATCATGGGCAGAGACAGAGGCTAACTGCGTAGCGGCAATATTGCACCACTATGCAGTTAGCCGCTGCAAAAACTAGCCTATCTTTACCCGTAGAATCTTACCGGGCAGCAGTGCAATGATCGCTGCTACCCGATTAGCCTCTGCGGCTTCCGGGCATGCGCAGCAACCCCGGACAGTCAATGCTGGGGCCGCATGTGACCCCAGCATTGAATATCTGGGGGTTAGAGGACGGCAGCGATGGCCTTGTGCCTAGCCATCCTAACTCAATATAGGGCCCACGTTTACCTAGTTGTAAGGTAGTAACTAAAAAATTGTTATTTATATGAACAGTGTTGTGCTTGTTTTATTGTAACACACCTTGAATGTCATGGTAAGGTATGCATATCAAATTATGGAAAATAAATAAAATACATTAAACATGGTAAGAAAAATACCTCTAGAATTAAATAACTTTGAGCTAGTCTTATACGAAATTGATGAGATTCCGATACATTATTAAGGCATGAAAATCGGTATTTTCATTAAATTCTGGAGAATTGTCTGGTTATCTAGTCTATCAAGTTAGAAGTGAAATAAATGGCTTTTTTAAGGAAAGGAAAAAAGGGGACTGTTGTAGTGGTTGATATGGAAGGACAGATTAGATAGAAACATGACGACAGAAAAAGACCACATGGCCTATGTTTCTTTGAAATACATCATAGCATTTAAAAATGTTGTATCACAAGTGTGAGACACTAAATAGGAACCCGTTAGTACCCAGATCAGGTCCCTGCTCCTATGGGTTTATGGACATTAGATCATTTAATACATTTTTTTTTTTATCACTGGACTGCCTTCTGGCCTGTTTCCCCCCCCCCCCCCCCCCCCGGCAACCCTCATTGGCTTTTCCTATAACAGCTAAGCCTGATGTGGACTGACTGCAGGTGCAGCTGTTTATTTCACTTCTAACTTGATAGACGTCATCTGCAAGATCAATTGGAATTGATTTTGTCTCACAGCCCATAATTTGCATTCAATTCCCGGAAGTGATGGTGGCAGCTCTTGGGATGATGCCTCACTGGCTTTCCAGTACTTTGAATGATGGTGACTAAAGTTGATCCACACTCAAATTAAGATGATGATGAGCCTCATCAGACTTTGTAGTAATTAATGACATCACCAGTCTCCCATTGTCATCCCTCCTCAGCACTCTTTGAGCATTACTGCATTAACCCTGGTTTCTCTTTTCCCCACCACTTCCTTAAATAAAAATCTGCCAGGGCCATTCAAGTTAGAGCACACTGAGATAGGAAGACGACTTCATCATTCCATTAGTGATTTAAGGTGAAATTAAGCCTTACCTGCTAATTTTCTTTCCTCGAGTCTCTCTAATCCAATCCGGACACATGGTTATGCCCTATCACCAACAAATGGAGACGATGTCACACTATAAAGTGTTTTGTGTACATCCTCTCACACCAGTATTCTAAATAATAAAGCAGACTCCACAAGTGATAAGTCATAGAAATTATAAACAACATACAATAACTATTATAATCAATAATGAAAGTAGAGATAGCTCACCATAGAGAACCAAGAACATTTGAAGCAAATCACAAAGAAAAGTTTGACAGATATCCAAACAACCATAAAAACAAAAAAGGAGCCTCAGATTTAAAAAAAAAAAATCACAAGTCACAGATTCTTAGAAAGATCCGGGCTCGCCTACAAGAAAGCAGAAGTCGGACAGCTTTGGACCGGACTGGACAGACTCAAGGAAAGAAGATTAGCAGTTAAGGCCTAATTTCACCTTCTTTATCATCCCTCCAGTCCAGTCGAGATGCATAGGAGGTATCAGAGCAGTACTCAATCTTGGGGAGGGACCTTCGAGCCCAGCCTGCAACACTGATGCCCTGTACCACACCTCCCTTCTGGTCTGAACATCAATGTGATAGTGATGAACAAAAGGTATGAAGCGATGACCTTACCAGATGCCAATGTGAGGAACAAGACTACACTCGGCTGACACCACCAAAGCTCTAGTGGAGTGAGCCCTCCAGCCAACTCGAAGAGGCTTATTTCTAATAAGTACGTGGAGACAATAGCTTCCTTCAACCTCTGCACAACTGAGGCTTTTGAAGCCACCTCACACATATGGGGACTTGCAAAGAGAATAAAGAGGTGTTCAGATTTTCTGAAGGATTGAGTATGCTTATAACGAAGGACTCTGCAAATGTCCAACATACATAGCTAATCAGCATCTGAGTCCTGGTCAGCATTTGAAAAGACAGGAAGTGTGATAGACTGGTTAAGATGGAACTCAAAATCACCATAGGCAAGAAGGAAGGACCCACTCTCAAGATTATCTTGTAGGGAATCTTTTCTTCTCATGTCAAAAGAGAGGGTAAAGTTTACAATTCAGAAAGCCTCCATGCCAAGGATATGGCAAAGAGAAAAACCACCTTCAGCCTGAGATCCTTAAGTGAAGAAACAATCAAAGGCTCAAAAGGAGGACCCATGAGAACCAATAAGACCAAATTGAGATTCCAATAAGGAACAATTTGACAGGGAGGCGGGGCCAGCGAGGACGCAGGATGGCGGCTTAGGTGAAGAGCTCCGGTACTCCCTTAGCTAAAATCCTGTAAAATTGTGGTCTATTCAGGTGATTCTCGGTACCTGCAGTCGGTCTGAGTAGAGGAAGGTGAGACAGCTATGGCGAGTGGTAAACCGGTCAAATTAGACTTTACCGCGGCTCCCAACGCGGGATCTAAGAGAGCAAAGTCAGATCCTCTTTCACCGCACAAGCCGGCCCCAGCGCGTGAGGCAGAGGATGCCTTGCGAGAGGTTCTAGGAGAAATACGCTCGGTCAAGGAGTTGGTGGTGGCAAACGGAGAAGCGCTAGCCCGCGTGCAATCCGAGCTGAGCGAGATGAGGGGACAATTTCAGGACCTCACGGTTCGAGTGGATCAGGCTGAAACTACTTTAACGTCGCACGCTGTGCAGCTTAAGCAGCTCGGTAAGGCCTATAAGAAGCTGGGTAGGCTTGAGATGCAGGTAGAAGATCTCAGCAACCGTAACAGAAGGAACAACGTCCACTTGATGGGCCTCCCGGAGGGTGCGGAGGGTACTGATGTATTTACCTTCCTGGGGAAAATGATTCCGGCAGTGCTGAAACTAAAGCTGTCTGTTCCCTTGGAATTTGAACGGGCGCACAGAGTCCCCACACAACGGAGCCTGCAGGCCAAGGGGGCCAGACCCTTGATTTTTTGTTTGCTGCGTCACCAACAGGCAATGCAGATTTTGCAAGCTGCTAAGGCCCAACCGGCGCTTACCTATGAAGGTAAAAATATTGCCTTCTACCCGGACCTCTGCAAAGCCACTGTAGAGAAGAGACGACGGTTCTTGGCTATGCGGCCTCGACTCCTGCACCTCCAAGCTCGGTATGGGCTGTTTTATCCTGCGCGTCTGAAGGTCACGCTGGACAACCGTACCATGGCCTTTGAAGATCCAGATGAAGCCATGAAGTTCTTAGAGGAGCAAGAGGCCCTACAAATGCACTGACTAGTTGTGGATGCTACATTTGGGGATTCAGTTTCAGTGAGTGTGGGTATTTCAAGCCTCGTGGCTATCAAGCCTGCGAGCGCCGCCATTTCTTAGGGGATGGCTGGCTTGGGAAATCCGGTTGATTGCTATTTGTATTTTATTTGCTGCTGTACTCTCCTTCTCTCTCTCTCTCTCTCCCCTCCCTCCCCCCCCCCCCCACCCTTGGCCTTGGGCGATGTTAATTTAGTATGACAAGCCTCGGTGTTAGTTCAATTGTTGCCTTTAACTATTATTCCTAGTCTTTACATGGGGGGTGGCGGTGTATCTTAGAGGCCGGGTATGTACCAGGGCCGGAGTGTGAATATTACTGTAAGATGCTAGCTGCTGGGCGCATGGCTAAATGTGGGAGTGTAATAGAGTCTCATCTGTTTTCTTTTCTTTCTCAAGGGGGTACTGTGCGGCCTCCTTGTGGTCGGCGCTGGTCCACCCAAGTACTTTTGCCTCTGTATACATGTTGTACATAAGGGGTATGCTGTCACCTTGCAGGCCGTGCCAACCACACCAGAAGGAGGTTATGTTTGTTGCTAAGCGGTTCTGGGGAGTTCAGATGCGGGCAGTCAGGAGTCCAGGCGCACTTTCATGCTGTATAGATGACCTCACTTAGGATATTATCCCTGAATGTGAAGGGCATTAAACACCCCATAAAGAGGAAAAAGATATT
This sequence comes from Ichthyophis bannanicus, assembly GCA_033557465.1. Taxonomy (NCBI): domain Eukaryota; kingdom Metazoa; phylum Chordata; class Amphibia; order Gymnophiona; family Ichthyophiidae; genus Ichthyophis; species Ichthyophis bannanicus. The sequence goes on along the minus strand of CM066043.1, from coordinate 233,095,380 downwards.
GGCCTATAGTCTGAAGCAGGCGGCCGATATAGTTTTGCTCCAGGAGACGCACTTGCCCTCCAGTGAGGCTGTGAAGCTAGCCGGGGGTAAATACTCCCTGGTTGCTCATGCGCCCGCAGTCAGCGGGAAAAATGGGGTGATCATTTTAATTCGGCAGGCCTGTCAGGTGCAGGTCCTTTCCACCAGAGCAGATACTGAGGGGAGGTGGGCAAGTGCACAGATTATGATTGGCAAACGACAGCTGGTGCTCGTGAATGTATATGCCCCCAACTCTGACTGTCCAAAATTTTTCCATTCACTGGCAGAGGTACTAGCTGATTTCGCTCCGCTCCCTATCGTGCTGGGTGGCGACTTCAACTTGGTGCTCGACCCCCTGCTTGACTGCCAGCCTTCTAGGATCTCTAGGAGGGGCCGAGCGTCTGAGGTTCAGGATTCTATCATTGAGAACATTGGTATGGTGGATATCTGGAGAGTACGACATCCTTCCGAACGGGACTATACCTTCTTTTCTCACCCGCACAACTCACATTCCAGGATTGATTTTTTCTTGGTCTCCCGTTTTTTCGCTAGACAAGTTGATAGCGCTGGAATCCCGAGTACACATATCTCAGATCATGCTGCGATTACTCTAGACCTGGGAGATCGTGCTGCGCCAGCTAGGAGAGAGGGCTGGTTTTTCCCTAGAAATCTCCTGGGGGAGGACTCCTTCAAGCTATATGTCCAACAAGCAATAGAAGAGTATTTTGAGCTTAATCGCCCGGAAGATACATCTATATGGGCTTGGTGGGAGGCTTTTAAGGCCTTGATGAGAGCGCAGATAACTAGTTATGCTATTGCCAATAACCGGAAGGCCAGAGCCGAGCTTAAAGACCTAGATGGTCAGATAAGAGCTGGTGAAAGGCTATTGCAGGGACAGTTTAGTCCTCTGGCCCTCATGCGCCTTCAAAAGCTAAGATATCAATATAATACTCTTCTGAGCAGGGAGGTGGAGCAGAGTTCCTTCGACTGGCAGGCCCGCTATTACACGGAGTCGAATAAAGCTGGACAGCTGCTGGCCTCTAAATTGCGTCCGCGGGCAGCCAAAAAGCATATTGTATCTATAGTTGATGAGAAGGGGGTCTTTCAAGATGAGAACATCGAGATAGTGGCGGCCTTCCGAAGTTTTTACCAACAATTCTACTCCTCAGAAGTTTCTTGTGAGGCAGCGCTGATACAGGATTTTCTGGCTCCAATTAATCATCCGGTCCTGAAAGCAGAACAGGCGACGGACCTCAAGAAGCCGCTGAGTCTGTCTGAGATTCGGGAGATGTTGCAAGGGATGCAAAGTGGGAAAGCAGCGGGCCCCGATGGGCTGCCGATAGAGTTTTACCAGGTATTTGCAAAGAGCGTGATTCCCCATTTTCTGACATATTTTTGCTACTTACAAGAGCAAGTTAATAACCCTGGGGGGTTTGCGGATGCTACCATCGTGGTACTTGAAAAACCTGGTAAAGATCCGCAGCAGGTAGGGAATTATAGACCTATTTCGCTGCTAAACGCAGATTATAAGTTATATGCGGCTATTTTGGCTAATCGCCTCAATAAGGTTCTATACCTGCTTATACATCCTGATCAATGTGGATTCATCACTGGAAGATCCACGTCGGACAATGCCCGATTGTTTTGCAATATCGTAGGAATGGCGGACCGTATGGATGACCCCCTTGTTGGGCTATCGGTGGATGCAGAGAAAGCTTTCGATAGGCTGGAATGGCCCTTTCTGTTCGCGGTGCTGGCTTGGTTCGGGCTTCCGGAGGAATTTGTGAACATGATTCGGGTGCTCTATTCTCGCCCGACTGCAAGGATCCTCGCCAATTGTCAACTTTCCAGTCCTTTTTCACTATCTAGGGGCACACGTCAAGGATGCCCAATGTCGCCTCTCCTATTTAACTTAGCTTTGGAGCCTCTTGCTTTACTTGTCCGACAGTCGGAAGAGATTATGGGGATAAAGATCGCGGATCTGCATATAAAGCTCTCAGCCTACGCAGATGATCTCCTGTTTTTCTTACAACCAGCCTCTGTAGCTCCTTTAATGCGGGTGATAGATAGCTACGCTCAGCTTTCTGGATATAAAGTCAACTGGACGAAATCGTTGGCCTTCCCCTTGAACAAATGGGCAACTAATAGCATGGTACAGCAATTCTCCTTTCAGTGGGAAGCCAAGGCCATCAAATATTTAGGAGTCCTGTTTGCTGCCCCGTTGGAAGAAACTGTCCGCATAAATATCGCAAAGATAAAGGAGATTGCTAGATCTTTTACGCTGCAATGGTCTCCTCTCCATCTCACCTGGTGGGGGCGACTGGAATCCATCAAGATGGTTCTTATGCCCAAGATCAACTACATATTAGGGATGCTTCCTATAATGTTTCCAGCGTCAGTTTACAAGGAGGTGGAGAGAATCTTAAATGTTTTTCTTTGGGATGGTAAGCCACCCAGAATTGCTTTATGGAAATTGAAGGCTAGTAAGCGCGACGGGGGAGTACATTTTCCCGATTTTCGATGGTACCACTCTGCGGCAATACTCAAGCAGGGTGGTTTCTGGAGTGTGATGCTCAGTAGCCCGCAGAAGCCAACTTGGATGGCTCTAGAAGAGCGGCTATGTCGTCCTTGCCCTCTGGGGTTGTTGATGGAAATGAAACACCCGGAGTCGTCTAAAGTTGGCCGCGTTATTACATCTACGCAAGCTGCCTTTCAGAGTTTATTCCCCCTTATTACTCGGGATAATCCGCCTTCCCGTCAAACCCCCATCTGGCATAATCCGTTATTCAAAATAAATAAAGCGACGGTTGCATGGGAGAATTGGCAGAATTGTGGCATCTGGACTGTGGGACAGCTGCATGTGGGAACGCAGTGGAAAAGTTACGAAGCACTTCAGTTGGAATATGGGCTCCCAGCCTCTGGATACTTTCAATGGCTGCAACTTCAGCATTGTATATCTCAAGTGTGGGGCAAACCGGCGGAGCTAACAGCGTCGTGGGGCCTGGAGAAATTTATGTCCGAGACCAGCGCACAGAAAGGCACTATCTCCAGACTGTATGCATATTTTCGGTCACACAATATACCTCCACTCTCGGGATTGTGTAATGTCTGGGAAGCAGAATTGGACTCCAAGCTGTCTCCTAAGGAGTGGAGTTTATTTTGGGGACCTATAGTGCGTGTGTCGAAGTCAGCGAAGTTAACGCAGTCTATGTTTTTTTTCGCACACAGAGCCTATATAACCCCAAAGAAACTGGCTAAATGGAGCGATAGTGGCTCATCTCAGTGCTGGTCCTGTGGTACTGCCCAGGGCTCTCTTAGGCATATGTTTCTGGAATGCCCTCTCATTCAGGGATTTTGGTCATCAGCATGGACTCAAATTCAGAAGGTGCTAAATTTCTCTACCCCTCTGTCATGGAAGATTCTAGTTTTAAGATCGCTGGCAGATATTCCTGGGTTAAGTAGAGAAGATTTCTTTGTGTTTAATTTTATGATCACAATCGCTATTAAACTGATTCTGTCGCATTGGAAAGATCCTCAGAAATTAACGGGCCCCATGTGGTGGAACACAGTATGTATATACAGTAAATATGAACGGGCTCAAGATAATTATGACAGACGTAGGGGCAGAGGGGTGAACTCCTCTAAATGGTGCTCCATGGACCGCTATGCACGATAAGAGGGGTAGTGGTTTGGTAGAGGCTTGCAAGGTGCTGGGTGGGAGTTGTGGTGGTTGGGAAATGTTGACAGGGTTTGGTTTGTGTGATTTGATGGATAAGTGACAATTGTATTTCAATAGATGTATATTTGTTCGTGTGTGTGTTTTTGTATTTGTTTATAAAGCAATAAAAATAAAATGTAAAAAAAAAAAAAAAAAAAAAGGAACAATTTGACAAACCGATGGACGAAGATGCTGAACAGCCTTGAGAAAAAATGTACAACGTCTGGATGAGAAACCTTGCACACGACCGCCGTAACACGCCAAGGCTGCCACCTGAACACACAAGGAATTAAAAGCCAGACCTATCTCTAAAACTGTCTGCAAAAATGCTAGCCAATCCAGCATTGAGGCTGAGAGAGCTCAAAGACCTCTCTCTTCACACTAGGCTTCAAACACACATCAAACCAGAATATAGGACCTCTTTCATGGTCTCAGTAAAGTTGTGATGACCAGAATGGAGTAGCTTCTCTTTTTCAACCTAGCCCTTTCAAGAGCCAAACCATAAGCAAAAACTGATCCACTTGTGGCATGAATATTGGCCCCTGGGAAAGAAGATTGTGTACTACAGGAAGATGCCACAGAATGCTCAGCGAGAGACAGATTAGGTCTACATACCAAGGCCTCCAAGGCCAGTCCAGCACCACCAGAATTATCAACCTTCCGTGCGCTTCTATTTTTTGCAGAAGATGGCCTATTAGAGGCCATGAAGGAAAAACATACAACAGGCTGTCGTGCAACCACCCCTGAGCTAGAGCATAGAGTCCCTCAGACATAGATTCCTTTCTGCGGCTGAAAAACAGCTCCACTTTGGCAATGGAAATGGACACTATCAGATCCATTATCAGTTGAGCCCAGCACTGTATTCTCTCACAAAATACCGATTCCTCTGGAGACCACTCCCCTGGTCCAAGTGATGGCTGAGGAAGTCGGCATGAACATTTTCTTTTCCTGCCACATAAGCTTCCAGCAAGGCTTGCAGATTGAGCTCCGTGCAGTGAAGGAGAGGAGATATCTCTGCCACCAGAGCTGCACTGCCTGTGCCACCCTGATGATTGATGTAAGCCACAGTTGTTGCATTGTCCAAAGAAAGCATGACTGTTTTGTGCTGAAGCATCAGAGAAAAGTATTGAAGAACCAGAAAAACTGCTCACATCTCTAGGTGATTTATGTACCAAGAGCTCTCCTCTGGAGACCATTGACCCCGAGTCACCTGGGTTTGACCGTGCACCCCACCCCCTCCATCCTGAGAGTCTTACATCAGTGGCGACTGCTACCCATTCGGGTGGTTCTAGCAACATCCATGCCTGCAGTTTCAGGGGATCCAACCACCAGAGTAGACTTCTTCATCTGCTGTGGGCATGGCAATTTTCTTGATAATGCATGTTTCTACGGGGACCACTGGGTCAAAAGCACCCCAAGCAATGGACGCATATGAGCTCTGGCCCAGGGCACCAGATCCAAGGTCACTGCCATGGAGCTTAAGGTAATGCCAAGTGGATGGGCATTGCATCCGATAGAACTTTCTGATCTGACCTTGCAGCTTCTTGATCTGGTCCGCTGGAAGGAACACCAGACCCCTTTCCATGTTGAATCGGGTCCCTAAATAAATCAGCTCCTGCATCTGAATTAAGGAGCTCTTGCTAAAGTTGATCACCCATCCTAGATTTTGAAAAAAAGGCCACCATTCGTGTCACCTGAGTAGATTTTTCCCTGATTAGCCAATCTTCGAGGTATAGATGAACGAGGACTGCCTGACACCAAAGAGCAGTAGCCACTACCACCATCACCTTTGTGAACATTCAAGGGACTGCAGCCAGACTGAACAGCAAGGCACAAAACTGAAATTGCCCCATAGGGATGGCGAAGTGAAGAGATCACCGATGATCCGGCCAAATGGGTATCTGCAGATAGGTCTTGATGAGATCCAGAGAAGTCAAAATCTCATTTTTTTCTCACCACCACAGGTTTCCATATGAAAATTAGGCACTTGCAAGGCTCAGTTGGCATTCTTGAGTTGGAAAGCAGAGCGAAAGAAGCCTTCCTTTTTGGGAACTACAAAATAAATGGAGTATCGACTTTGTCCACTGCTGGTAGCTGGATCAACCTCTCAAGTGTGTCTGCAACTGCCTTTGCCTTGACTGAAGCCTTGCAGGGAGACAATATAAAAAGCATCATAGAAAGGATGAGTCAACTCCAGAGCTTAGCCATTGTGAATGACTTCCAAGACCCATTGATTTGACATAACTTGGACCCAAATGGAGTAAAAGGCCTGAAGTCGACCTGCTACTGAAATCAACTCCACCTGGGCCCTCTCTTCACTTGACTGGGACTTATTGGAGGCACCTGTCCCTGGTGCATAATATCCTCTACCTCCCTGAAAGAATAGTGAAACCTCTGAAAAGGAGCAAACCAGACCACATGAAAGTGATGAAAATCTCTGAACTGGCCCTTCGTTGAATCAGCAGACTTCCCAGCCTTAGGCGTATCCTCCAGAAGCCTAGGCACTTTAGCCTCACCCAAGTCTTTAACCAACTGTTCCAGAGCTTCCAAAAAAAGCAGTTTACCTTTGAAAGGAAGCTTACCAAGGTGAATTTTAGAAGCCACATCCATGGACCAATTGCAAAACCAGAGAAAATGATGACCCAATACCACAGACCCCATGCTCTTATCCAAAGCTCAAACCAAATCATACAATGCATCTGCTAGATATGCAGAACCTGACTCCAGCTTGCCTCAGATGCCTCCTGATCCCAAGAAGTAGACTCTGGAAAACTCTGCGCCCATCTCAAACAAGCTCAAGCGACATAAGAACCACAAATAGAAGAATGTAATGACATAGCAATAATCCCAAAAAACACTGCTTCAACAAAGTTTCCAGTTGTCTATTCTGAGCATCCTTCAAGGAGGCTCCACCTTCCACAGGAATAGTAGTCTCTTTGGTCGCCACTGAAACCAGTGCATCCACTTCTGGCAAAGAAGATCCCTTTTCTCTGGAGGGATTGGGTTCAAATGAGAACTCTGCCACCACACAAATCGGCCTCAGGCACCTCCCATTCAACATCAATCATTTCCTTAATAGCCATGTACCAAAAAGGACCTTTTCAGCTTTCAAAGGCCCTGCAATACAGGAGCCTCAAAATTGTCTTCCACCACTGGAGAAGAATGAGGAATATTACAGGCAGACAAAGATTGAATAATGAGGACTGGCAACTCCTCCCGACGAACAACCCAAATAATGTTGGGGCCCTCACCTGGAGGAATTTCTCCCTCCTTCAAATCTGTCAGGATCCTCCCACAAATCTGAGAGGTCTTCCAAAGGATCATCTGACGCTGCAGACAACACTGATGCAGGTTCTTTCCAAGAGTCTTCCAGAATCCACGGGCACTTAGCTAAAAGCTCCAGAAGGCCTTATAGGAGGCTAAAGTGGCTTTCAACGAGCTGGCATTGGATTCCTGTTTCATGCATTAAGCTAAGTGTAAAAATAGGACAAAGTCTGGGGAAAATGGCAGATTCCTGAAGACTTACCCCACCCCACCCTTTGAGCCATCTAATCTTCCCTGGAACTGAACCCTGCCTGCTGGAGAGGTCCCCCTTCTCTGTTACTAAAAGTGATAACATGGCCAGGGTTCCTCCCAAAACCACAGGATCCCACAGCTGAGGTGAAGTATGAGAGGTCTGCAGCAATTTATTTTATTTATTTATTTACATTCTCTTATATACCGCGCTATTCTGCATCAGTGCGGTTTACATTGAACAAACTGAAATTACATTGAACAGGGCATTATAACTTGGAGATAACTATTTTACAGGGAACATGGGCTATGGAGGGTTAAGTGGCTTGCCCAAGACCACAAGGAGCACCTGTGGGACTAGAAACTCCAGTCCTTCCGGCCCAAGGTTGCTGTCCTCTAGTGGGATTTGAACCCCTGACCTTCCGGCCTGAAGTACCACCTGAAGTACCACCTTCGGACCCCTCCATCGCAAAAACCTCACCCGCAGCAAGCTTAGCGATTTTAACAATGTTTGTCATGTTTTCCTGCACCGGCGGCCCGCCAAAAAGAAGCCAAGCCAATCACTGTCCCAACCACTCAGAATGCTCGAGACCCCGATAAAATTAATAACTCCATGGTTAAAAAAAAAACAAACAAAAAAAAGAGAAACCAGCCTACAAGCTTACCTTAAGAGAAAAAGCAAAGAAAATATCTTGCCACGGAAAAGCAAACTGCTTCAGAGTGCTGTACCTTGCATCTCCTCTCACTGACTAGTTTAACTTTTTTTTGTTTTTTTATACTTAAAGAGGAAGAGCCAGCCAAAATTTAAAGAAGTACTGGGTTCCACCAAAAGAAGGGGAGGGGGAAAAAAAAAGTTACTCACCATCTCAAAACTGAAAGGAGACTTTGCTGCAGGGGAGAGAACAGGACTACCCGGTTCTACAACCCAGAAAAAGGGCCAATACAGACTGAACAGTGTTGGTTCTCTATGGCAAAACCCCTGCACAGGAACTCTTCACCATCTGCTGAAAACTGAGAAATACTGATGTGAGAGGATATGCACAGAACACTTACACAAACATTTAATGAAAGAAACATTTAGAGATCACCCAATTTGGCAGTTTTTATGTCATCTGAACTAAACAGCAGAGAAATGGAATGTCTAGTAATGGTGGCTGCTGAAGATTCTGCACCATTTTTTTCTTTGTTTCTGCTGAGACTGTCATCAAAAAGGGCTAAGCATGCCAAATGTTCAGACAAAAGCTAGAGGTGCCTTGAAAATGCAACAGCCTGATTTGGGTAAATCTTGAGACCTGATAAAAATTCAGTGTCATTGAGAGGAGCTCGGATTGCAAATGGTGCTTCATTCCACTGTCAAACAAGATTGACAAACAGAGCCAATTCTGTGATATTCTTGAACTCATGTGCAGTCATCCTGAAAATGTCAGAGGACTACCAAAGTATTTTGGAGCGAAATGTGCTACCTAGTCTCAGAAAGCTGAGTCTGGGTCAAAGGTCATAGGTCCTCCAGCAGAACAATGACCCAAAACATTCATCCAAAAGTATAAAAGAATGGTTAAAAAGGAACAAATGGACCATTTTAAACTGGTCAGCAATGAGTCTTCAATCCAATCGAGAACCTTTGGAAAGAGCTGAAATCTGCCATTGGTAAAAGGAATCCTGTAAACATTCATGAGCTGGAACAAATCGCAGTTGAAGAGTAGGAGAAACTACCAGCAGACAGATGTACGGAACTTAAAGTTGGCTACAAGAAATGTTTGAAGGCTGTCATCACTGCCAAGTGTTGCGCAACCAAATATTAGTGAAGAGTGCCATTAATCCTGTCCAGGTCATATTTTGTTTTTTTTTCTCAGAAATTACTATATTTAAATTGCACAGACATCTTTTTTTGTTGTTGTATACCTTTGAACATACTATTAAAATATTATGATGACATATAGTTGGAATATTTACAATTATTTCACAAAATACCTAAAATGCAAGGGTGCCATTAATGTTGACCAGAACTGTAAATGCTTTTCACATCCATAAAATGTTGAGATTGAGGTGACCTGTAAATGTTTTGCAATCAGGCTGAAATTTCACAGGTAAGTAAGCCATCCCTAATGGACAAAAATAAGCCTTGTGGAGAAATGATTCTACAAACATTAACTTTTTGCATTGGTTTGTGGACCACCCTAGTGTGACATCATCAAAACCAGTGGTTCTATCTATCTATTTAACATTTATATAGCGCTTCAAACGTACGAAGCGCTGTACATACTTGAAGAAGAGACTCTCTTAACCACACTGATGGACTTCCTCATCAGAGGTACAGATGACTACAGCCAAGGCTTCCTACTCCTCTTTATAGACATCTCTGCCGCCTTCGACAACATCAACCACCATACACTGATCAATAGGCTAGAAAACTTAGGAATAGGTGGGACTGTCCTCAAATGGTTCAAGTCTTACATCACACACAGACTAATACGTGTCCAAATAGACCAAGAAGCATCAGAAACATTCCCCCAAGGACAGGGAATATCCCAAGGATCAGCTCTTTCCGCCCTCCTTTTCAACTTGTACCTCCAGCCTATTACAAACATATTTAAAAAACACAGGATTAACCATTTTATCTACGCTGACGACATCATGCTCGCCATCCCCATAATCACTAAAAACCCTACATATGACACCTTATCCGAATGCATGGCTGAGGCTACCTCTTGGATGGAAACCAACTACCTCAGCATAAACCTTAAAAAAATGGAAGCAATGTTCGTAACAAGGACACCTATTACTGAGGACACATACCCAACAACAATCACAATCAACAAAACAACCATACCTGTTAAAAAAGAGGTCAAATACCTAGGTGTAATAATAGATTACACTCTCACCATGTTACCGCACATAAAACAGACAGTAAAAACCATATTCTACAAACTCAAAACTATACAACACCTAAGGCCTCTCCTTGAAACACATGACTTTAGATCTGTAGTCAGTACACTCATCACACCCCACTTTGACTATTGCAATAGTCTCCTAATTGGCCTTCCACAAAAAAACACCTACCTGCTACAAAGAACCCAGAACATCTGCGCGAAAGTAATTGCTAAAGCTCGCCTAACAGACCACATAACCCCAATACTGCTAGGATTACACTGGCTCCCTATAAATAGCCGAATCAGATATAAAATAATCCTAACAACCTTCAAACTCATAAACGGCATCGCCCCCTCACATCTGTCCACACTGCTGCACGCTCCAACTGAAACGAGAACTCGCAGACAAAACGCAGCCCACTCCCTTAACACACCAGAAGCCTTCAGGAAGTCTAAGAAAACTACAAGCTCCAGAGCATTCTCATTCGCTGCCCCTACGCTCTGGAACAATCTCCCAATAGACCTTCGCATCATAAAAGACCTCTCAATTCAGGAAAGAACTAAAAACTTACCTATTTTCCGAACACTTTGAAATCCCCTACCCCCCAAGTTCAGCTCCACAGCAACCACAGTCACACAAACACAAAACCCCTAAAATTACAATTAACTAACTCCTGACAGTCCTCCGCCACACACTTACGATAAAAAAAAGGAAATTAATTCCAATACCTACACATGCCCAATAACTATCCAACTCTGTAACACACTATACATAGCCTCTGTAAATAGCCAATGTAAATAGTTTGACAGTTGTTTGTATTATTATAATTACCTGTACATAGGTGAATTATACTGTTCAATGTAAATGTATACAAAAGTGTACAAGATTGTTAAACTGTTCCATGTAAACCGCCCTTGATCTCTGGAAGGGGCGGTATAAAAGAAAATAGATAAATAAAATAAATAAATTAAATAAAATAAGAGACAGTCCCTGCTCGTCAGAGCTCACAATCTAGTCAAGAAGATCACAAAATACAAATACAATCAAGTAAGACAAAGTATACAAAAACAAGTATACAAAAAGGAGAGCAAAAACAAGAATCAAGAACAGAAAGCAATAGAGAAGAGATGGGTTTTCAATCTGGACTTGAAGAGGTCCAGAGAGGGTGCTTTGCGCACAGACAGAGGTAGATTACTCCAGGCAAAGGGTGCAGCCACGTGAAAGGAGCGAAGTCTAGAATTAGAAGTATGAGTGGAGGGCATAGATAGACGAAGGCTGTTCGAAGAGCAAAGAATGCGAGAGGGGATGTAAGGAGAGATAAGAGATGATAGGTAGTGGGGGGCTGAAGAGTGAATGCATTTATAGGTCAAGAGGAGGAGTTTGAATTGGATCCAGAAGCAGATGGGAAGCCAATGAAGGGACTTGAGAAGAGGAGTGATATGGGAAAAGCAGTGCTGACAGAAAATTAGTCGAGCAGCAGAATATTGAATAGATTGAAGGGGAAAGAGATAGTTCGCGGGAAGGCCAGCAAGGAGAATATTGCAGTAATCAAGACGGGAGGCGATTAAGGAGTGGGAAATCATTTTAGTAGTGTCATCAGAAAGGAAGGGGCGAATTTTGTTGATGTTATAAAGGAAGGAACGGCAAGTCTTAGCTACAAGTTGGATATGAGTGGAGAAAGAGAGAGAGAGAGAGAGAGAGAGAGAGGAGTCAAAGATAACACTCAGGTCACGGGCCAAAGAGACAGGAAGGATTAAAGAGTTATCCACAGAGACTGAGAAAGGGGGTAGAGGAGGGAAGGCACTGGGGAGAAAGATAGGGAGTTCAGTCTTAGCCATATTTAATTTCAAGCAGCGGTGAGACATCCAAGTAGCAATGTCTGAAAGGCAAACAGTGATCTTGTCATGGATTGCTGGAGAGATATCAGGCGAAGAGAGGTAGATTTGAGAGTCATCAGCATAGAGATAGTAATGAAAGCCATGGGAAGAGATAAGAGCACCAAGAGATTGGGTATAGAGAGAGAAGAGGAGCGGTCCCAGGACAGAACCCTGGGGAACACCAACTGGGAGCGAGGTGGCAGAGGAGGAGGAGCCACCAGAACACACACTAAAAGAGCGATGGGAGAGATAAGAGGAGAACCAAGATAGTACAGAGCCTCTAAAGCCGAGTGATGACAGGGTGATAAGAAGAAGGTTGTGGTCAACAGTCTCAAAAGCAGCAGAGAGATCAAGAAGGATGAGGACAGAATAAAGACCTTTGGATTTTGCTAGGAACAAGTCATTTGATACTTTAGTGAGAGCTGTTTTAGTGGAGTGCAAGGGATGGAAGCCGGACTGTAAAGGATCAAGAAGGGCATGAGACAAAAGGAAATCGAGACAGCGAAGGTGGACAGCATGCTCAAGTAGTTTAGAGATAAAAGGGAAGGAGAGAGATGGGTCAATAGTTAGTCGGACAGGTAGGATCATGTGAGGGTTTCTTGAGGAGGGGTGTGACTATGGCATGCTTGAAGTCAGTAGGGAAGGTAGCAGTGGAGAGGGATAGGTTGAGGATATGAGAAATGGAAGGGACAATAGAGGATGAGATGAGGCATAAGAGACGGGTGGGGATGGGGTCAGAGGGGCAGGTGGCAGGTTTGGAGAAAGAAAGAAGGGGTGTTGTTTCATCATCAGAGACCACAGGGAAGGAGGAGAGGGTAGCAGAAGTAAGTGGGGAGAGATGGGAGAAAGTTGAGGTAGAAGGGGTAATGGGGAATTGGAAGGTAATCTTATGGATTTTGTCATGGAAGAAATCAGCTAGTGTTTGGGCAGGAAGAGAGGGAGGAATTAGCGGTGGAGGCACATTAAGGAGAGAATTGAGAGTATTAAAGAGACGATGAGGATCAGAGGCGAGAGAGTTAGTCAGATGGGTGAAGTAGGCTTGTTTGGCAAGTGCTATGGCTGACTGGAATGAGAAAAGCATGAATTTAAAGTTAAGAAGGTCAGCACGGTAGCGGGATTTAAGCCAAAGACGCTCAGTAGAGCAGGAACAGGAATGCAAATATCGGGTAGTAGGTGTGAGCCAGGGCTGGGGAGAAGAACGCCTTACAGGGCGTGGGGTAAGGGGAGCAAGAGTATCCAGGGCAGAGGAGAGAGCAATATTATAGAATGTCACAGCCTCATCAACGGATTTGGATAACAGAGTGGAGGAAAGGGGTGAAGAAATAGGAGGAGGAGAGGGCTAAGGGATCAATAGCAAGAAAGTTTCTGAATAGATTAGTGGAGACAGGACGAGGCTGAAATGGGAGATGAATAAGAAAACTTAAGAGGTGTTGGTCAGATAAGGGAAAGACTGAGTTGCAGAAGTTGGAGAGTGAGCAATTAGAGAAGAAAATCAGGTCAAGGCAGTGACCAAGTTGGTGAGGGGGGGGGCGGTGCAGCAAAGTTGAAGATTGAATGAGGAGGTAATGGAGAGGAGCTTAAGAGCATGGGGATCAGAGGAGTTCTTAGTTCCCATATGTCTGCCTGGACTGGAGAGGCAATAAGGAATGAATATTAGTAATCAGCAGTCACGATTTGGGTCTGTTCTCAGTTAAATGCATCCTGAGCAGGATCATCTTGACTATTAAGCAGACTAGGTCGTCCCTTAGAGCTGCAGCTTCTAAGTACAAGCAAAAAGCAGCTGCACCCAAAGCAAAACAATAGGTTCTGACAGCCATGCAATTGCATCCTGTGACCTTGGGCAAGTCACTTCCCCCTTGGATACCTGTGTTACTGCAATCATGTGTGTTATTAAATTTGGGCTTTTACACTGCCTTATTTCTAATAACATGCATTAAATAGCAATGACGTGTTAATACATTAATACAGGCTACTAAATCTAGTCCTTAGATTGTAAGTCCACTGGGGACAGGAAAACACCTACTGTGTCTGCAGGTAACTCACTTTGGGCTACCAATAAAAAGGTAGGGCTAAATCTATTCTAAAACAAAAAATACATCGTCAAATAATCCTATTTGCAGGGAGGGTGGGAAATTTATGTACAAGACTTTTGAAACTTGCTCAACATCTGTACACGTACGCTGGTGAAATGCACCTGCAGACTTTACAGATACATGCTTCATTTGAAATTGCCCTTAGTCAAGTTAATGTTTAAACACTGCAGTGAGTGCTTTCTTAAAATGCCGACCACAGCATTAAAATAAACCACAGACAATAACGCTATCCCTATAGCGCCCCTGAAAATTAAGGGATAGGGGACTTAGGTATATGGCAAAGTCCACTATACAGATAGGGCCCAATTTTCAAAAAGGCCGATATTCAGACACCACCGTAGGCAACCGTGGCACTTAAATATCAACTGGAAAATCAGCAGCAGTGTCCAGACAGAAACTGCCAGTGAATATCTGGGACAAGCAGCAGTATCCAGACCAACACTTAGCGTATTTCCCAGATTATAAATTGTGGGGTTTTTACATCCAGACTATGGCACCACCTATATACAGGAGCGACTTATCCAATAAATTTATGCAATGGAGCCCGCCCCTCAAAATGAATATAAATACTTGCAACTGCACAATGGACGGTCTTTCTCCCTGGGCCCTCCACTCTACACCCAACGCTTGCAAGCAGAGCCTCCGATCAGCAGACTGGTACGTACTTTCAGTACCTTGACGATGAAGGCTATGAAGATGAAGAAAGATGACAATAACGAACACGAACTGGCACCAGAAATTCTATTTCAGAGTGACACCAAAGATGAGGATTTCAACAGCTTTTCCAAGAGTGATACAGAATAAATCTGGCGTTACATTGGCTATCCTCCAATTTTCAGGTATTACAGATGATTTTAATGATAGTTCACAGATTACTAATAGCAGGTCTGCAATTTCACATTTCAGTTCTTTCAACACCCTCGGATTTATACCATCTGGTCCTGGCGATTTGCTACTCTTCAGTTTATCAAATAGTTGTAATACATCTTCCCGGTGTATCGATATTTCTTTCAATTCTTCTGCAGCATCTCCTTTAAATACTATTTCAGTCATGGGTAACATTTCTACATCTTCCTCAGTAAAGACCAAAGCAAAGAATTAATTCAGTCTCTTTGCTATAGCCTTGTCCCCTCTTAGTGCCCCTTTTACCCTTCTATCATCTAATGGTCCAACTCTCTCACAGGTTTTTTGCTACGAATGTACTTGAAAACGTCTTTATTATGCATTTTTGCTTCCACAGTAAGTTTCTTCTAAAATTCTCTCTTTGCCTGCCTTATCAATGCCTTGCATCTAACTTGCCAGTGCTTGTGCTGTTTCCAGTTTTCATCATTTGGCTCCTTTTTCCATTTCCTGAAAGATGCTTTTTTTGGTAACAGCAGTCTCTCTGACCTCACCTTTAAACCATGCTGGCAGTTTTTTGGACTTACTTCCACTTTTCTTAAAGAGTGGAATATAGCTGGTCTGGGCTTCCAAACTCGATGTAAATCTTTAATCTTTGCAACTGCTCCTTTTAGTTTTTTCTTAACTATTTTCCTCATTTTATCATGGTCTCCCTTTTGAAAGTTAAAAGGTAGTACTGTGGATTACCTTACCCTCCCTCCTCCATTTATTAAATCAAACGTGATCATGCTATAATCACTATTGCCAAGTGGCCCCTAACACCCTTATCTCTTGCACCAGATCTTGTGTTCCACTAAAGAATGGGTCCAAAATGGCTTCCCCTCTGGTCGATTCATGAACCGGCTGCTCCAAGAAGCAGTCATTTATTTCATCTAGAAACTTTATCTCCCTAGCATGTCCTTCTGTGACACAGACACAGTCGATACCGGGGTAATTGAAATCATCCATTATTATTACTGTGCTGTAACTTTTGTTAGCTTCCCTGATTTCTTTGAGCATTTCATCATCCATTTGTTCATTCTGGCTAGGCGGTCAATAATACACCCCCGCTGCCTTTGTCTTCCCCTTTTTACATGGAATTTCAATCCATAGAGATTCTACAGTGAATTTTGTTTCCTGCAAAACTTTAATCCTTTGTGACTCAAGGCCCTCTCTAACATAGAGCGCAACTCCTCCACCAATTTGATCTGCTCTATCATTACAATATAGTTCAGAGAAGAGCCACCAAAATGGTAAAGGGGATGGAAGGATACTCCTATGAGGAAAGGCTAAAAAGGTTAGGGCTCTTTAACCTGGAAAAGAGACGGCTGAGGGGAGATATGATAGAAGTCTATAAATTAATGAACGGAGTGGAACGGGTAAACGCAGATTGATTGTTTACGTTATCAGAATATAGAAAGACTAGGGGACATGCAATGAAGCTACAGGGTAAACTATTTAAGACTAATAAAAGAAAATATTTTTTCACTCAACGTGTAATCAAACTCTGGAATTTGTTACTGGAGGATGTAGTAAAGGCTGTTAGTGTAGCTGGGTTTAAAAAAGGTTTGGACAAGTTCCTGGAGGAAAGGTCCATAAACCATTATTAAGAAGTGACCGAAGATATCAATGCTTGACCCAGTACAAGCATTGTGTCTCTTGGGGAAACTGCTAGGTACATATGACCTAGATTGGCCACTGTTGGAAACAGAATACTGGGCTTGATGGACCTTGGTCTGACCCAGTATGGCATATCTTATGTTATGTTCTTATGTACCCAGGTGTCAGTGTCCCACTGGTTGTCCTCCTTCCACCTTGTCTCAGATACCAATCATATCTAACGTCTCATTTAGTGCTATATATTCTAACTCTCCCATCTTATTTTTTAAACTTCTAGCATTTGCATACAAGCATTTTAGAGACTGTATTTTATTCATATTAATCTGGCTATCGATAGGCAGCGGTAGTTTGAAATCTTTAAGCTCTATCTGCTCCATACTCAAGGACATTTGGGCTACTTTTATCTTTATTGGAACCTCTCTGCTGATATGTCCTAACTTCAGTCTTTTGCTAGTATCCTTCAGGGATACATTGTTCCGAACCATGCGCTCTTGGGCAACTGTGGGCTTTCCCCTATTATTTAGTTTAAAAGCTGCTCTCTCTTTTTTTTTTTTAAAGGTTAATGCCAGCAGCCTGGTTCCATCCTGGTTAAGGTGGAGCCCATCCCTTCGGAAGAGCCCCTCCTTTCCCCAGAATGTTCCTCAGTTCCTAAAAAATCCAAAACCTTCATACTTGCACCAAAGTCTCATCCATGCATTCAGATTCCGGAGCTCTGCCTGCCTTTTCAGTCCTGCGTGTGGCATGGGAAGTATTTCGGAGAACGCTACCCTGGATATTCTGGATTTCAACTTCCTACCTAAAAGCCTAAATTTAGCCTCCAGAACCTCCCTACCACACTTGCCTATGTCATTGGTACCGTCATGTACTAAGACAGCAGACTCCTCCCCAGCACTATCTAAGAACTTGTCTAGGTGGCGCGTGAGGTCCGCTACCTTCACATCAGGCAGGCATGTTACCAGGCGATCCTAATGTCCACCAGCCACCCAACTATCTACATGCCTAATGATCGAATCACCAACTATAACGGCTGTCCTAACCCTTCCCTCGTGGGCACATGGCCCTAGAGAAAACTCCTCGGTGTGAGAGGGTTTTACATTACCTGGAGGACAGGTCCTAGCTACAGGATTCACTTCCTGCCTTTCCTGTCATGTGACTTCTGTCCCCCATGGCAACAGGGATGCTGCCAGACTGGAGATGGGACTTCAGTACCATATCCCTGTAGGTTTCGTCTATGTACCTCTGTCTTCCTTATGTCCTCCAAGTCTGCTACTTGCACCTAGTGCATATGTAAGACACCTCACCAACTGGGAGAAAATCATACATGTGATACTCAATGCAAAAGACTGGAAAACCCCTGTCTCACTGCTGGACTGCTGTCTGCATCTTAGTTATAAGGTTGCGTTTAGGTATTTAAGCTCTTTACTAACTAAGGGTTGCTGGGGATACTTATACTAATAAAACTATACCTAATATGTTGAATGTATTTGTTCACCTTGAAGCTTACATAGTAACATAGTAATATAGTAAATGACAGCAGATAAAGACCAGCATGGTCCATCCAGTCTGCCCAGAAATACGGCAAGAGTAGGTGCACCTGTCGCTCTGTGCAGGCCACCCCTCCCCATGTCTTTGTTTAGAGGTGGACCCACCACTCCATGTAAGACACCCCTATTTGTTGGTTAGTTAGATGGTTCAGTTTAGTTTGTTTTTATCCTGTTGCTGTAAAGGGATCCGCTGTGCTTGTCCCATGCTGTTTTGAATTCCGTCACCGTGTTTGCCCCCACCACTTCCATAGGGAAAGCATTCCAAGCATCCACCACCCTTTCAGTGAAAAAATATTTCCTGACATTGCCTTTCAATTTTCCACCTTGCAGCTTCATGTTATGCCCTCTAGTTTTGCAGCTTCCCCGTCTTTGGAAGAGGTTGGTTTGTTCATCGTTCCTCTTTAATTATTTAAAGGTCTGAATCATATCTCCCCTATCCCTCCTCTCCTCCAAAATGTACATATTTAGGTCTTCAAGTCTCTTCTCATAAGTTTTCTTATGCAGGCTCCAAATCATTTTGGTCGACTTCCTCTGAACAGTTTCCAGTCTTTTTACATCTTTTGCAAGATATGGTCTCCAAAACTGAACACAGTATTCCAAGTGAGGCCTCACCAGCGACCTGTACAGTGGCATAAGTACCTCTTCCTTTCTGCTGGTAATCCCTCTTTGTATGCAGCCCAATATCCTCCTGGCTTTTGCCACCGCCTTGTCACCTTGAGATCATCAGAGATAATCACACCAAGGTCTTTCTCCTGAACCATGCACACCAACCTCTCGCCCCCTATTGCGTACATTTCCCTTGGATTTTTGCTACCTAAATGCATGACACTGCACTTTTTCGCATTAAATCATAATTGCCAAGCATTAGACCATTCTTCCAGCTTTTGTAGATCTTTCCTTATGTTATCCACTCCCTCGGGGGAGTCCACTCTGATGCAAATTTTTGTGTCATCTGCAAAAAGACAGACTTTTTCATTCAGTCCTTCAGCAATATCACTCACAAATACATTGAACAGTGCCAGGCCCAGGACCGAACCCTGGGGCACCCCGCTAATCACCTTCCTTTCATCCGAGTGAGCTCCATGTACCATCACCTTCTGTCATCTGTCAGTCAACCAATTTCTAATCCAGTTTACCATCTTAGGACCCATCCCCAAGCTACTGAGTTTATTGACAAGCCTCCTATGAGGAACAGTATCAAAGGCTTTGCTGAAATCCAGGTAGATGACATCCATCGCATGCCCCTGATCTAGTTCCTTGGTCACCCAATCAGATTTGTTTGGCAAGACCATCCTTTAGTAAAACCATGTTGCCTCGGATCTTGCAACCTGTTGGTTTTGAGAATGTTCACTATTCGCTCTTCAGGAGCGTCTCCATTACTTTTCCCGCCACCGAGGTAAGGCTCACGGGGTCTGTAGTTTGACACTTCTTTCTTCCCTGTCACCACTTTTGTGTAGAGGTACGACATCAGCCATTCTCCAGTCCTAAGGAACCTCTCCTGTTTCCAAGGATCTGTTGAATACATCCTTTAACGGCCCTGCAAGAACCTCTCTGAGCTCTTTCAGTATCCTGGGATGTATCCCATCCGGTCCCATGGCTTTGTCCACTTTCAGTTTAGCAAGTTGTTCCAACACCTCATCTTCTGTGAATGGTGTGGTATCTACTTCATTCCCATTTTTATATTTGGGAGTCACAGCTGGTCCATCTCCAGGATTTTATTTAGTAAAAACAGAGCAGAAGTATTTGTTTAGCAATTTCGCTTTTTCTATGTCACTTTCCACGAGTCCTTTCCCAGGAGTTCTGAGTCCTGCAATTCCAACTCTGATCTTCTTCCTTTCCCGAATATACCTGAAGAAAGTTTTGTTGACACCCTTAACATCTTTAGCCATCTTTTCCTCTGCCTTTGATTTTGCTATCCTTATTTCTCTTTTTGACTCAGAGTTTGATCCTGTATTCATTTCTGTGTTCTTCTGTTTGCAAACTTTTGAATTTTGCGAAAGCTGTGTTTTTTGCCTTTGAGCAGCCACTTCTTTGGAAAACCAAATAGGTTTCCTTCTCCTCTTGTTTTTATTTACTTTTCTTACATATTCATCTGTTGCCCCTTTTATTGCCACCTTTAGTTTAGCCCATTGCAATTCCACTTCCCTTATCACCTTCCACCCCATCATCTCCTCCTTTAGGTACTCGGCCATTTTATTGAAGTCAGTGTTTTTGAAGTTTAGGACTTTGAGCTTGCTATGTTTGGCCTGTACCTTGGCTTTTATCTCAAACCACACTGTGTGATGATCGCTGTTGCTCACAGGGGCACTCACGCAGACATTAGACAAGTTATCACTGTTGGTGAGCACTAAATCCAGCGTTGAGCTTTCCCTGGTTGGTTCCATGACCATTTGTCTAAGTGATACAGCTTGGAGAGCATCTACAATTTTTTTGCTTCTTTCCAGATGTGCAGAAGTAATCCAATCCACATCAGGTAGATTAAAGTCACCCAAAATGATCACTTCCCCCTTTGTGGCTATCTTGGTAATATCTATAATCAATTTGTTATCTATCTCTTCAATATGAGTCGGAGGTCTGTAGACTACAGCAGTATGGATGACAGCGCCATCTCCTCTTTCCAACGCAATCCAGAGCGCTTCTTCTTTTCCCCCATGTCCCCTGCATTTCAGTAGCTTTAATATTGCTTTTGACATACAAGGCTACTCCTCCTCCTTTTCCATTTTCTCTGTCTCTTCTGAATAGATTATAGCCAGTTATGGCTATATCCCAATCATGCGATTCATTAAACCATGTTTCTGTAATGGCCACAATGTCCAAATCCATTTCCACCATTAGGGCTTCCAGGTCCGGAACTTTGTTGGCTAAGCTTCGAGCATTTGTGCTCATTGCTTTCCAGCATTTACCTGGCTTGTGTGTATTTTGCATAGATTTTGTTCTGCCCACATCTTCCCACTTGTTTTTGATGTGTGGTTTAAAAGTGTGGCTGTTTCTGATGTTATTCTGCTTTTGCAGGGGGTGGCGTGCAGGTCTTGACTTTCCACATCATTCACCCCCTTTTCCTAGTTTAAATGCATATCCACATACTGCCTGGATTTTTCACTTAAGATTCTTTTCCCTGCAACAGAGAGATGTAGTCCATCAGCACAGTATAGTATCTTGTTGGTCCATCTGTTTCCCCAGTCGCCAATAAACCTGAATCCTTCTTGTTTGCACCAGGTCCAGAGCCATGTATTAAAGATGTTAATGCAATGCAGCCTTTTTGTCCCCTTACCAAGAACAGGCAGAACCTCTGAGAATGCAACAGTGTTAACAATGGGCTTGAGTTTCTCTCCCAGAGATTGGAAGTCCTTTTGGACTGTAGAGGCACCGTTTCTAGCCAGGTCATTTGTGCCCAAGTGGATAACATCAAGTTTGGAGTATTCACTTTTTGCGCTAAGTACTTCAACAACTTGGTTTATATTCCTGCTGGCTGTCGAGCCTGGTAGACACATGACTATCTTCTCTCCTTTGAGCTGTGTTCCCAAGTTGGTGCCTCTGATGATGGAATCTCCAAGTAGTAGAAGTTTTCTGTTTGGTAAAGTTTTCTTCATATTTGGTGCTTTAGCGGAAATTGGGCATTGTCCAACTCATTTAAGGGCCCTTCAGTATCTTTGGATTGAGCATCCTCATTAGCCAAGGCAGAGAAGGCATTATGCAGGGATATCTCTTGATGTATAGGATGTCTCTGCGTTACAGGTCGTAATCTTCCAGAATCCACTGTGATCCATTTGTTCCTGGGGTGTTTGATTCTTTGTGGGAGCGGTGGTGGACTTTGTTCAGTTTGTATCCTAGAAGAGGTGCGTTTCATTGCAGCCATTTCCTCCCTCAGTAGTGTCACTTCTTTATGCATGGCTGCTAGGTTTTTCCTTAGTAGAGTCAGTTTGTCATGCATGGCAGCTGACCTGAGGCACATAGGACAAGCTCTTAGGCTCCAAATGATTCATCTTGGAATGAAAGTACCGCAGTTATTGCACTGAACACACGACATGTTGGTTAAGCAGTCCCAGAAGAGGAAGAAGAAGAAGAAAGGATGAAGAAGATATGGACTTTTACCCCAAGTAAGAAAGGATAGATGGCATGTATGTGACCACTATAAAGGCAATGTAGCCCCTGGGGTGGGTGCGGTGAGGGGTAGGGTGGGCGGGAACGTAAGTGTCTCTGGCGAGTAGGCTGTTCCTGAACCGTGGGCACACACCGATATCTGATGTAAGTCTATACAAGGAAAGCAGTCTAAATGCCCCCAAGCTTAGTCTAAAACCACAGTTAAAAGCTATAATAGTAATACCCCCAAAAATCAACAGTTAGAATTTATAGTTTTAAGCCAGCAGAGAAGATAGAAAGGTTTATTCTTAGCTTAATGGATGCTTCTCAGCTTCTGCAAAACTGGCTCAGACCAGTGTCAGGCCAGGTGTACAATGCTCCAAAATTAGCCCCTCCCTGGGAATAGGGTTTCACCAACCAGTGCAGCAGGAGTAAAAACCTAGTTTGTTATAACTCTCTATCTGCCCTCAGGTCTCAGGTTTTTAATGTATGCCTGATGAGGATAAACGGCTGCACCCAAGAGTGAATATGGCACCTCCTTTCCTTTAAGAGATTTAAGCACCTATTAAGCTACATTTATCCTAGGGGTGGGTAGGTGTCAGGGAGGGAAAAAAGACCTATTAAAAACTGTCTGCTACATAGTAATCTGTCCTGTGCTTCTAAGGTAAACTGTGACCAATTTCCTTGGTGATTCACATAGCCCTTTCTTGAATTGAGGGAGTCTTGGGTTCTAAATTTAACCAGAAAGCTCTCTGTTGTGTTTTAAATTTAAACTGAAAGCTCTTTGCTGCTATTAGGCCCTGACTGAGTATTACATTTGAACTAGAAGCTCTCTGCTGGGTTTTAAACTTAAACTGAAAGCTAGCTATTGAGATTTTAATTTAACTAAAAGCTCTTTGCTGCTCGGTAATAAATCCCTTATCTGGGGAGTCTCACTGTTTCTGTAGCAGAGTAAGCCATTTGGATCCAATCCAAGCCCGCTTACCGCCCCATATAAATTTAAGGCGCTTCTTTTCCCACTTTGTTAAAATCTTGCCCTTTATGGCTACTGGTAGTTGTGTAAAAAGAAAATTAAATTTTGGGAGGATATTCATCTTAATAGCTGCTATTCTTCCTAGCCAGGTAAGGTGGAGATCCCTCCAATGCTCATGATCCTTCTCTACCTGCAGTGCCATTGTATTATAATTAAGTTGGAAAAGTTCACCAGGTCCTGTCTTAGATGTATCCCAAGGTATCTAATTTTTTACCCTGCCCAACAGAAAGGAAATTCTGCAAAAGGTTCCTTCGACAGGCCCCCTAGATTCATAGCTTCTGTCTTTGTCAGATTGGCTTTAAAAGCCAGAGACTTCTATATTTCGTTTAGTAAATGTGGGAGGGACTCTAATGGGTTGGAAACAAAAACTGGAGTGTCAGCCTATAACAATATTTTCTGTTCTTGCTTCCCCATCACTATTGGTTGTATTTCTGGATGTCCTGTTACGTTTGCTACAAATACATTAAATTACCATTGCAAATAGCATGGGGGAGAGGAGGCAACCCTGTCTCATACCTCTTTTTAGCGTAAATGTCTCTGACCTATCCCCATTTACTAATATTCTAGCCATAGGCTTTTGGTACAACACCTGAATTCCTTGAGGGAACCCTGTTCCCAGATTAAATGTTTTGAGCATTTCAAACAAAAAGTTCCATTCAACACGGTCGAATGCTTTTTCTGCATTGAGTGCGATGCAGAGATCAGGGCTTCTTTTATCTTTTATGAGGCCCTTTTATCTTTTTTTGGCCCTTCTAACACTGTCCAATATCAATCTGCCCTTTATGAAGTTGGGTTGATCTGGATGGATGAGACTGGGAAGGATAGATTGAAGTCTTTGGGCTAGTACTTTAGCAAACAATTTAGCATCTGCATTAATAAATGCTATCGGTCTGTAACTGCTGCACTCTTCTGCCGGTTACCTCTCCTTATGGGGAATTATAACATTAGCCTGAGCCACTGAGGCTGGCAAAGGGTTTTCCCTGCAGAGCTCCTGTATTTATTTTATTTATTTAACAGGTTTTCTATACCACCTTCTTGTTACTTCAAGGCGGTTTAGAGAGAACATCACAGCAAACCAACGTTTACAAAGAACAGGGTATACAACTTTGAGAATTTAACTGAGATATAACAGGTATCTTTAACAATTATAAACTATGTACATTTGCATGGGTGTGGTATAGGTTGTGAATAACGCTTATACATATTTACTGAGGTAGTAGACCAGGAGGTTGATACAGGTAATGTACAAGGGGTAGGTCCACGTTTAATGATTTTTCTTTAATCAATTATATTGGTTGGTGTTTTATGGGGTGGGACCATAGTATTCCATAAAGAGGTGGGTCTTTATGGCTTTCCTATAGTCTCTTAAATCTTTAATTGCTCATATTGAGGCAGGTAGGTCATTCCAAAGCTGGGAAGCGTATACAGAGAAGGCTCTTTCAAGTGGATTGCTTTGCTGTTCTCATGATCATTCGCATTTCCAAGATGATGTTATCCGCTGTTCTTGTTCTGGTCTGATGTGTTTTCTTGATCAATGACTGAAGGATTGGAGGAGATAACAATAACCTTCAAAATAATCAGTTACCTAGGTTCTTGTATTTGGAGCGTACGGATACCGGGAGCCAGTGCAGTTGGTGGAGTGTTGGGATTATATGGTTGTAATTTGCTGTTCTGGTAATAATTCTTGCTGCGGTGTTTTGTACCAGTTGCAGAGGGAGTATTGTTCTCTTTGGAAGGCCTTAGTAGATTACGTTGCAATAATCTGTTATGGGTGTTACTATGACTTTGACATACTGTTCGAAAGTCATTGTCGCTGAGTAGTGGTTTGAGTTTTTGTATTGTTCTAAGTTTAAGGTAGGCTGTTCTGGTTGTTCTTTTAAAGTGACGTTGGAAGTTGAGTTGTTGGTCGAAGGTGACTCCAAGGTATTTAACTTCTTATTTGTTCGTTAAGGTGTCATCAAGGATTTTTATTGCTTCTGGTGGAGAGAACATGGCATTCCTTGTGATATGTAGCAATTCGGATTTTTTGAAATTTATGGATAGGTCCTGTTCTTTGAGCCAATTTGTCATTTTTTCAAGGTAAGCAGTGATTTGTAAGTAGTCAGGTTGCCTGATGTTTATGGGGGTGAAAACCATAATATCATCCACGTAGATCCTGTGCTGAATGTTATATTGCTTTATGATTTTGCATATTGGATGAATGTAAATACTGAATAGCAGTGCTGAGAGGGCTGAGCCTTGTGGAACAACACCCTGTTGTAAGATTAAAGGTCTGGACTGTTGGTTTATAATTCTCACTTGTTGATTACAATGGGATAGGTATGAGACAAAACAATCTAGGACTGTACCATTTATTCCTGTATCTCGAAGCCTTTGTAGCATAGTGTTGTGGTTAACGGAGTCAAAAGCAGCAGCGATATCTGGACAGCATCAGGGCTATTTCCCTGCTTAGGCTCTGATAAAATTCTGCTGGAAATCTATCCTCCCCTGTAGCCTTCCATCTAGGTAATGTTTTGATCACTTCTTGTATCTCATTTATAATAACGGAGTTCCTGAGTTTATTGGCTTCTTCCTCTCCCAACATTTGTAAGACTCAAATGTCTGGCTATATGTTCACTCTCCAGCTCAGTAAGGTGGTGCTTAACATCTAACAATATGCACAGGGTTGCCTTTCTCCCTCTCCTGTAGTACCTGTAGCTCTTCCTGAGTACCTGTAATTGCTTCAATAATGTTAGTTATTGTGCTTCCCTTTCTTTCTTCCGATGGGATGCCCATTGGATTAATATACCTCTTAAATAGGGCTTCCCTCCATCCCATAGCATCTCATCTGAGGTTTCCCCTGTATCATTGGTACGCATATATCTTTCACATTCTTATTCCAACTTGACTAGTATCTGCTTCTCTTTTAACATTACTGTATTGTCTCTCCAGTTCGTCCAGTCTGCTTTAACACCTGGCCTGAAGGGGTTCCAGCAGCACTCCACCAAACCAAGATCAGACACTTCTATTGGGTGTATTTTGACTTGTCAAATTTCCCTGCGTTTGTTGTTTTGGTCATGATGTAATCTATGCGCAAGCATGTGTTGGTTCTCTGGAAGTAGCAGGGGTACTCTGCCATTTCTATTATTTGCCCTCCATAGATCCCCAAGGTCCCAGTGCTTCATACAGATTCACTATTCCCAACATTCCCTTTTATGTAGCCTTGCCATGTAGTTAGGCCTATCCAGAGCCGCTATGTGTAATTTAGATCTCCCCCTACCAGCCAGTCACCCTTTGCTACCTCTGCGAATGTTTGAAGGCTGTTCTGAAAAAAAAAAGGGACCATTTGAAGTGTATAAGTTTAACATAGCCAAGTCATGCTTTTCAACCCTCTTAGTAACCCATACCATCCAGCCATGGGAGTCCCCCCCCCCCCCACCCCCTGGTATAGTATTGTGGGTGCCTTTTGTACAAGTATTGCTAATCCCCTTTTTTAGGAGTTATAAGCTGAACAGAACATTTGGTCAAAACTCTGAGCATGGAGTTTGTTCCCCTTCTATTAAAGTCAGTTTCATGAAGTAGTGCAATATCTACTTTCTCCCAATGTAATAAATCGAGCACTCTGCATCTTTTACAGGGGTGGTTTATACCCCTTATAATCAAGCGAGGGTATTTTAATGTCCTCCATTTAAACACATTTCTTTTATCATCTTCACGTTTGTTTTCCTACCCTTCAGTCCCCCAGCGCGTCTTAGGCCTCTTCCCTGTTCTGCTGTCAATTTCTCCACTGAGCACACATAATAGAAAAAAATGTTTATGGTTAAGGTTTAACATATAAAACATTAAAATTCAACTGTTATTCCCATCCTCTTCTTTTTTCATATTTTGACTTCCACCCTTGATTCATTAAGAATATAATTCCAATACTCCTTCTCCTTTAATTCCTCCCCCCCCCCCCCAACAAAGCAAACCCTTCTCATTTTCGTACACTCCTCTCCATTCGGCCTCTCTTTCCCTCTTCCAATTACTTCCCCTACCTCCATATTTTTATTGTTCCAATTCTTTCACCATTTCTTTTATACCCTTTACCATTACCCCTCTTTGGGGGCCACACTCTGCAGTCCATATCGCCCTTTGTTAGGCTGTCTTACGCCTGCTTCTATGGTCGTGGTTATTGTTGTGATCATCACAGTCCTATTCTCCCCGATTACCGGTATCAGGGGTCTGGCATTGAGGTTCGCTGCTCTCCGCCATCTCTATGCACTGGTTTTGAGTGCACTGCTGCGACTGCATCAGACCCCAGTGGCATTGCTGATTCTTTTCACGCCCCTTCCTCCGCCTTTTGTGTGCTATAGGGGGTTACAGCATTGTAGCGCCAGCTTGGTGAATGACAGGTTGATGGCTGTTATGTGGTGTTGATTTAGTCCACTCAATTGTGTGCTGTTCGGTTTGGGAGAGCCAGCAACCAAACATTTACGTACTACTTCCGTAGATGTAAAGAACCATCTTGTACCATTGTCCATTACAGTTAATTTTGCTGGATACCATAGTGCCCCCTTGAAGCCCTTTGCAGCCAGCAGCTCTTGGCTTTTTAGTAGTTCCCGCCTTTTGCGAACGGTTTCAGCAGCGAGGTCCAGAAATATCATGAGCTTCCAGTTGCGATGCATGTAAATCCTGTTTGCCTTACTGTACGAATGATCTTCTCCCGCTCCTGAAACCTTAACAGTCTCACAAGAAAGGCTCGTGGTCATGCGTTGGCTTCCACCCTGGGCCTTAGCTCTCTATGAGCTCTTTCTAGTTTGTAGGGCAGTGGGGCCTCTAAGCTGGGAAAGCACTCCCTCAACAGTTCTTGTATAAAATTTCACTGGGTTTTGCACCTCAACACCTCAGGTATTCCAAAAATGCGTATATTAAACCTTCTGTCTCTATTTTCATATACCTCTAGGTAATCTTGCATGTATTACATCCGTCCTTTGAGATTATTCAGACCTTTTACAGGTTCCTGCTGGGTATCCTCCATAGTCACGATTCTTTCCTCTGCTTGGTCCAGGCGTTCTCCCAATACTGATAAACTTTTCTTCTATGTTCCTGAGAAGTGTTTCCACAATTTCAGTTTTAGATTTTCCAGTTTCTTGTAATACAGTTTGCAGCATTTTATGGCTTTTCAATAGCACAGCTTCCGTCTTGTTAGCCACCAATGAGCAAGGAGATGGTGGGGCCGACGACCCCTCAGAGGTCCTTCTGGTAATTTTGGCCTTAGTGGCATATAGCTCGCTGATAGTTTTGATGGGTTTGGTGGTTTGGATTTTATTGATTTCGGCATTGCTTTGGTGTTTGCCTTGTTTTGGATGCTTGAATCGGCGATTTGGAGCCTGAGCTGTGTGAGGCTGGCAGGAGCTCTGCACCTCACGTCTTTCTAGGTCGCCATCTTAACCAGAAGTTTTCTCAGGATCACTTAACATCTCAACTTAAATGGACTAAATTTAGCTAAATCCATTGAAACCTAAGTTTTGAAACCTAAAAGTTTTACCTCCTAAATTTAGGTGACTTAAGCTGGAAACCTAGGCAACTAAGGGGTCTATTTACTAAACAGTATTAGCTGTTTAATGAGGGAATTACCGTAAGCTGTTATTGCAGCACTACCTGTAATTCTCCCATTGAACAGCTGACACAGAAATTAGCATTTCAGGGGAGGGATGGGCATGGATTGTGCCTTACAGGTAGGAACACGGCAGATAACATAGTGCTTATGTCTCCTCTGCAGGTGTAGCTAAGTGCAGCTCAGTTAATGTGCGCTAACTACTTTCTCTCAGCATTAGCACTACAGCAACCCTCCCAAACATAATAATACAACCTCTTAGTAATAAAAACGGCCTCAATAAAAGTGCTGAGCATTCTTCAAAAAATTGATCCATTCGGCCAATCTATACCTACCAAAATTTCTTACAGAAGCCTATCCAACCTTCTCCTAAGCACATCTGTAAAAGCATTCAGGGAGGTCATTTACTAATGACTAGCACACACTAACACCCATATTGTGTAATAGCTAACACAGGGCCCCTTGCATAAAATGAACCCTGGTGGATGTCAAACACCGTAGTGGTATTAAAAAATTAGGGATCAAACTTCAATAGCATACTGGATATAAATAAGAACCCTATTAAGTGTAGCAATACACATCAAAAAGATATATTTTGTCAGACTCTGTTCCAGTGCTACTATGTAAGCAACCCTTTATTTCACCTGAGCAGGTCCTCTTGGAAAATCCCCCTCTCTAAAAAGAATTGTTGGACTAAACATAATTGACCTAGACTTTATGTGGGGTGTACTAGCAGAAAAACAAATCCGGAGTGGAAGAGTAGCCTGGTGGTTAGAACAGCAGCCTAGCACCCAAGGGATCTGGGATCAATTCCCACTGGCACTCCTTGGAACTTTGGGCAAGTCACTTTACCCTCCATTGCCTCAGAAAAAAAGGCTTGTCAAACTATTTCCTATCACACTTTGCCAAGAAAGCCCAGGGGCTGCTGGGTCACCAACAGTCAGCATTGACTTAACAGCCCACATTCATTCAGAGCACAAATCCAGATTGAAAGCCCATGTGAAAATAGTACCTATGGTTAGTCGCTGTGGACACTCTTAGGTAGTTGCACTGGCAGGTGATTGATCATGTATGGCGCTGGGATAGAGGTGGTAATCAAACAGAGAGAATTAATTATTTAGAACAATGTTGAATCTTTCAATTACAGTTGGTAGACCCAAGAGGCATGAACATCAAAACAGATTGACCATCATTAATTTGCATTAGTATCATCAGCTGCACATAAAGCGTTATGGTGTTGATCCCTTTGACAGTTGTATGGTAAGTAATGGCCGTATGGATGCCAGAGGTTGTGGTTAGTGGGAAGCAAAGGTTTGGACCCTAATGCTTGACTATAGTGGAGTTTGGCATAATGGATACAGATGGAGCTCTATTTTCATTTTGAGATAAGTATTCTTAAACCCCTGAAGCAGAACGCGTAGTTTGTATTGCACAGTCTGAAACACAGTGCTATGTCCGGGCATGAAAGAAGTGGTTATCTTTATAAGAATACTTCAACTGAGCAACATTTGGATATATGTGACTTGTAAGTAAAATATAAAGATAAAAGATTATTAAACATATTAAAAGAACCCAGGCGAAATAAAGGGCTGCTTAAATAGTAGCACTGGAACAGAGTGACAAAAACATATTTTTTTATGTATATTTCTACACTTAGTAGGGTTCTTGTTATAATCTTGACAGATTATACATGGTTAGTGTGCACTAATGCTGTTATCATTAATAAAAACGAGCCCCCTCAGTGTTCTCTCTCCTTTGGAAGCTTATTCCACTGCTTTACCAATGCAAAATAAAAGTCTTGTTCAGTTAGTCTAATAATCTGGATAATCTTAAAAGATTAGCTGTAATGGGTTTATTTTTTTTGCTGCACCTCAATTTTCTGCAAATTAGCAAGGCGCCCCCTTTCCAACATGGTCAGGTCTACAGTGATGATGAGGACAGTTAGGGAAATTTTTAGTAAAAGAAGGGAAGGCATGCAACAAGACCATTTGCAAAAGTCAGAAATCTACTTATTCACGTCATCCTATCCCTTCTAACTGGATTACAGAGCCTTTATTATGTATTCTTCTCATTGCATGCACTATTATTAATCATAGTCTTTCATTGAGTTTGGTACCTCAGTCTTGTAAGATGGCTCTGGTCCGGCCTATTCTCAAAAAGTCTAATGCAGATCCATTAAGCCCTGCCTACTATCATCCAGTTTCTAATTTAGATTACCTATCAAAGATTACAGAAAATGTGGTACTTAACTCTGGAATCAGGTAGAGCATACGAATTTGCTTCATTGTCAGTCAGCCAGACCTTTCTCCAGGCCACAGTACTGAGACAGTACTGACCTCCCTTTTAAATGATGTCTTAGACCAGGGCAACATCACTTTAGCTATATTCCTTGATCTATCAGCCACATTTGATGGTGTTGATCATCATATTCTGTTGCACTGTCTAGGAGAGTCCAGTCTGTAACACTCTTGTAGCATGGTTCACATCATTTCTCACAAATCATTCTTTTTCTATTACTATCGATTCTTTTGCATCTGCTCCTCGTTCGTTTTCCTGTGGGATGCCCAAGGGATCAGTTCTATCTCCTCTGTTACTCAATATAGTTGTAAGTCCATTAGTTCAGCTGATTCAG
This sequence comes from Ichthyophis bannanicus, assembly GCA_033557465.1. Taxonomy (NCBI): domain Eukaryota; kingdom Metazoa; phylum Chordata; class Amphibia; order Gymnophiona; family Ichthyophiidae; genus Ichthyophis; species Ichthyophis bannanicus. Next base: position 233,063,924 of record CM066043.1, on the reverse strand, counting down.
GACACCCTCCCTTTATTTTTACGCCAATTTTGTTACTAGCGCATACTTACTCCCGTTCTCCAGATCTCACTCAGATAAATGACTGCCTTAAGGTCGCTACTGCCTGAAATTGAATCTGGCTAAGACAGTAGCTATGTGGCTTACTAGAATAGCAACTCTCACGCCGATTCTTGAAGGTCACCCTTTTACGCTTCTAACAACCTTTAAGTATCTAGGCGCGATACTTGATAATGAACTTTCATTTGAGCAACAGGTTAGTATAGTGGTCAAACACTCCTTCCTAACACTTTGACAACTTCAAGCAATACACCTAGACTATTGCGATGCAGTTAACACCAATCTCTTTGCCTCCGAATTGAAAAGGCTACAAACTGTTCAAAGTTCTGCTATTCGCATCCTGTGCTATGTCCATAAATACGGCCAAGTGACCTCTCTGTTGGTCAAAGAATACTGACTTTCAGCAAGAGTTTGAATTCAGTATAAGATCTTATAGCTTTAAGAATTAAGGTTATCTGCAGATAATCCACATTACCTGGTTACTTTGGTTTCTTTGTGTGTCCTGGCTCATGATCAACTCACGAAAATACTACTCTGAATCATTTGTATAGTGTTACAAGCCATATAGAGTGGAGCAGCAGCATAATGGTGAGAAGCACCAGCTTGTAACCATGAGGCCAGGGTTTGATTCCCATTAGCACTCCTTGTGACTTTGGGCAAGTCATTTAACCCTCCATTGCCTTGGAAGAAAGGCCTGGCAATCTACTTCCGATCACACTACCAAGAAAACCCAGGAGCTGCTGGGTGGCCAGGAGTCAGAACTGACTCAAAGGCATTTCACAAGGCACACGCAGTGCTGTGCATATATGTGTAAAGACAGTCCTTGCCCAAAAGGGCTCACAATCATCCATGACAAATGTATCAAACTGGGAGGGGGGGAGCTCTAAGACAAGGTCCCTGCAGTGGCTTATAAGCATGGCAACTAGCTGCTGCCATTGTGTAATGGCTAAAGACTTGCTGCTGGGGCCATGAAGTCCGTCTGCAATATCGCCATCCCGTGGCCTGCAAATCCAGCCCAGGTGTTTTGTATATCCTCCATTCACCTTTACACAGGTTGGTATATAAGGCTTGTATCTAGGGGAAAATGGTTAAGGCACACAAGGGTGGTGATCAGGAAAATAAGGGGGTCAGGATCCAAAAGCAGCCTCGAAGAGGTAGGTTTTCAGCCTGGATATAAAGATAACCAGAAGCGGATCCTGACATACCAACTCAGGTAGTCTGTGTTCCAAGCAAACTGTGCAGCAAGGTAAAAGGAACAAAGTCTGGAGCTCGCAGTGGAAGAGAGAGGGGCACAATAGGCTAAACATCCCCCAGTTGCATTAACAAAATTGGAGAGTGCTTGTTGGACAGCATTTTTCTGGAAAGTGCCCAACTTATGGAATGATTTACTGTTCCCACTGCATTTGGAAGCTTCCTAGAAAGTATATAAAAGAAGGTTAGACACACACCTTTTTCAAGTGGTTTTTACGCTGGACTGACTTTAGGTGGGGGAATGAGGGCGTTGCAGCATTCCTGGTTTATTTTAATTGCTGTTCTTGTTCCTTTTTCTTTCCTATCCTATAATTTGCTCAGAGCTCTTTTCAATTTATGTTATTATTAATGTCTTTTAAACAACTTTGACAATTTGCTTTAAAAGCAGTATAATAAGAACAATAAACCATATATATTATAATTTGTTTTATTTTTAGAAAGAAGAATTTAGCATTAGGCATTTGTCAGGATGCAATTTACCCAGAAATGTTACGTGTGGACCAGAAACAAGAAATTTACTCATTCAGATCTCGGGACTTTGTATTGGGCCTGTTCCTGTATTCAGAAGCACACTTTCTTCACATCTTCAATATCTATAAGTCTGCAGCTTTTCCGATTGTACTGTTTGGACTAAAATGGAAATAGCAGGACCGCTCAGCCCAATTACTCTTTTTTCTTCTATTATTGATTGGACTTTTGATAAGATTATATTTCTTTTCTGTCTATGCTGGAAAATGTGAATTATATTCCAATTTGGAAAAAAAGAAAATTAACAGTCCAGCAGCCAGTGTCTGCAAGAAAAAGGAGAGGATCTAAATAATTTATCACAATTAACAATCATGCAGATGAAAGAATGGGGGCTTAGCAGAAAGTGGAGAGCATGTCTGGATGCAGGCAATTTGCAGATGGCAGAGGGGCAGTAGACCCGACTGCGTTCAGGCTTGTTCTCATTCTTGACCTTTAACCCTAGAGGCAGCCCTGCCAGGTTTCCCAGAGCAAGAGATCTTGAACATCTCCTTTTTCCATTCACCTTCAAAGGCAGTGGAAATCGGATTATGACTGGGTTGTTTAGGGTGAGGGAAGTACTTTCTGGAAGACTGCTCTGTCAGCTGCTGCAGGCTTTAGCTCCTTGTTGATGTGGAGCATGTAAACAGAAACCCGGCACGTCACTAAGCAGTTTTTGCTGTCGGTTGTGAGTGCAACTGTCATTCTAAACCAAGGTGACATGGAAGAGTAAATACATTGGGGCTTACATTATATACAAGGACAACAAGATCACCATTTTTTTTTTAAATTATAGAAGACTGGAGTGTTGAAAATAAGCCAAAGAAAATAGTTTGTTAATGGTTTAGTTCCAGGAGATCCTACCATGTAGAAGAAGAAAGCACCACGTCTATCAAATTCAAAGCACCACTTCGGAGACTATTTTGCTTTATATAGCAAAGAAAAGGGGTCACCAGTAATCTAGTGAGTTGTCAGGAAAGCCTAGCGCAATCGGTGCTCCTCTCGCTTGCCTGGTCTGCCTGGGTTCTAAGGTCTAAATCCCAAATGCATGGCTCTCGTCATGTGACCTTGAACGAGTCTTTCCTCGCTTGTTTATCAGCCTCTACTTTGCTAAACCTGTCTAACCTCAGACTTAAACCTTTCAACTTTTATATATCACCATGACAGTACAATTGTGCAGATGATAATGGAATTATTAGTAGTATTATTTATAAGCAGCCATGATAACATGATTCTCCCTAGAGGCAAAGTAGATTTGCTCCAAACAGACACAGACACTAGATACAGGGAAAGGAAAGGTAAAAGATTCCCCCTCTCCCCCTCCAAAAAAAAAAATGATAAGAGAGCTGGGGGGCGGGAGGCATAAACAGAGAAGATCACCTTTACATTAGAAAATTAAATGCTACAAAGCTCATAATACTCTGAACTACCCATACTAAAAACACATCATTAAGACAGTATAATACCAATCAGTGAACTCCGTATTACTGTGGTTTGTGTCTCTTTCATTTTATTTAAATTGATTACATTGTTACACTGCAAAACGTAAAACCATTCATAGTACATGAAAGCATAAATAAAACATTTACATTGTAATCACACATGCCTGTGTTCCTTTGAAGCTAATATCTGTGACAGATTATTTTGGGTTCTTTGTATCACCTCCTAACCCAGCCTCACTGGACTCGTGTTCTCAGACACACTGTCAGAATGTGCCTAATTCAGTTTTGTGAATAAATAATGCTTTTAACCACTTTCGGAAATGTAACGCATTCTGTTCTAACTGCAGACACAATGGCAACACATTCCATAAATTTGTGGCAATTTTTGAAAATGCCCCATTCCTCTTTCTAGCCCAGTGGTTCAGTGTCAGTAATTTCTGCACCCACTGCCTCATGAAGGACCTGGATTTGATTTGCAAGCCCGGCTTCTGCTCGCCAAGCCAAGTGGAGCTTACGAGCAAACAAAAGGGACTTCCACAGGGAAGACACACAAGGCTCTGGAGAGCCTGGGCAGGGATCATCACTACCATGGCCTGACTAGACATGGAGGTAAGACAGACAATCGTGGTAGTTGTGAATGAAGGCTTATAGATCATAGGCAAATAGAGGCCTACATCAATAGTGCAGCCTTTTGTAAATACCACTCTCTGTGTGAAAGACGTGTGTATTATGCAGCCCATCTAGTAGGAACAGCCATTTTACAAAACAAAAAAAAAAGCCAAATGTCAAAAATAGAGCAGGCATCCCTTGGGGCTTTGAATATGTACGTGCCAGCACTTAAATATGAAATTGCCAGATTTCACAGAACTGGTCATCCAAGCGCAGTCAGATGAGGAGTGAAACTACAAAAAAACTCTACAAGTTGCATTTTCTGCTATAGTTTTTAATATGGCAAGATAAGCAGAACTGGCCCTCTATCACTCCTCCAAACCCCAGGTCCAAACAAGTAGATAGCGGTCACTTCCTCATGCCTCAGAGCAGGTGTAAATGTAGTACCTGGATTTTATGAAATAGATGTGTATTTCCATTGTAAAATAACACATACATGCATATTTTTCAGGCTTGCCCAAATCATGCACAAAACACTTTTCTGCTGTAAATTTATAAAGTATGTGTAAAAATCTCTATCTAGGAATGTTGGGCTCTTTAGATGTATAACTGCACTATTTACTCATGCAAATATCACACAAGCTTTCTAAAACGATTTCCTTGGTATGACATATTTCTCTTTCCTCAGTGGTGTAAATTCAGTCCAAGCAGCCCCTGCAGTGCAAGGGGGGGGGGGGGTTCAGGCAGGAAGGAGGCCCACACGGTGGTACAGCAACTTACTTGGTTTGTCACACTCTCTCCGCTGCGGGCCTCGCACCTCTCACCTCCTGGGCTGAAGTCTCACGATAAGAGCCATACTGTGAGGCTTTGGCCTGGGAGGAACACCCACCGGGCCTGGAGAAGAAGCAGCACAGCAACAAATTAAAATAAGGTTTGCCATGTGGAGGGGGGCCCTCAGCAAAATTTTGCTTGGGAGCCCCTCGTTAAAACATTCACCACTACCTATCCTCTGCTGGCAGACTCATATCTGTTTGGGGAACTTCATAAGAGGCGGCATGGCGGCGTTGGTCAGCATGGAGTGGTAGGGGCTGTGTGGGTGGGAGATATACAGGGTGTGCGTTTGTGGTGAGTGGTGGTGCATGTCTGTGTATGGTGTGGCAGAGAATATGGAGGGAGTGAAGGAGGAGTGTGCTATGTGGGTATAGAGGCAATGTATGTGGGGGGCTGTGGGTGTTAGATTGGTATGAGGGAGTATATGAGGGTTGTAATGTGTGACTATTGACGGTTCATGTGGAGAGTGTGTATGTCTGGAGTATAGAAACACAATAGCAGAAAAAGACCATATGGCCTATCTAGTCTGCCCTTCCACATCAACTACAACAGTCCCCTTTTTACCTTTTGAGATCTTCTGCTTTGTCTCATGTTTCCTTGAATTCAGATACTATCCTCACCTCTGCTACCTCCACTGGGAAACGTTTCCATGCATCTACTACTCTTTCCATAAAGAAATATGTCTGTATTTTACTCCCAAATTTATCCCCTTTCACCCTCATCCTATGTCCCCTTGTAGCAGAGCTTACATTCAATTGAGAGAGGCTCTCCTAAGCATTTGTGCTATGGAGGTATTTAAATGTCTCTATCATATCTCCACTATCCCATCTTTCCTCCAAAGTATACATATTGAGATCTTTAAGTCTGTCCCAATACAGAAGACCACTGACCATTTTGGTAGCCACCCTCTGCACCAACTCCATCCTTTATATCCTTTTAAAGATGAGGTCTCCAGTATTGCACACAAAATACTCCAAATGAGGTCTCACCAAAGGCTTAGACAGAGGCATTATCACCTCCTTTTTCCTGTTGGCCATTCTTCTCCCTATGCACCCAGGCATCCTTCTGGATTTTTACAGTCACCTTTTCTACCTGTTTAGTCACTTTAAGATCATCAGAAACAAACACACCCCCAGGTCCCGCTCTTCTTTCATGGACAGAAGTACTGTACTTTACCCTACATATTGTGCCACTCCCTTGGATTTTTGCAGCCCAAATGTATGACCCTGCATTTTTTAGCGATAAATCTCAGCTACCAAATTCTCAACCATTCTTCAAGCTTAGCTAGATCCCTCCTCATGTTATCTGCTTCTTCCTGGGTGTCTACCCTATTGCAAATTTTGTTATCATCCACAAAAATGCAAACATTACCCAACAGCCCTTCCGCAATATCACTAACAAAACTATTAAACAGAATCGGACTAAGGATAGATCCCTGAGGCACACCACTCGTAACCTCCTTCTCCTCAGAATGAGCTCTATTTACCTGTACACTTTGTTGCCCCCCACTCAACCAATTTCTCTCACTCCTTGTACTTTTGGTTAAGACTGAGAACCTGTAGAATATCAAGAACTAATGGCAGGGATAATTCTGTAACCAAAAAGGTACTGGGACAGTGCTGGAGGGAAGGAGGGGTTGGATTGAGGAAGCCAGGTTGAGGGGACACATCAAACGTATCTCCATCGCTCACTTTCATTAGTGTGGGCCTTCTCAAAACCTTCAACCATTCTTGTGACCTCCCCCTTTCCCCTCAGCTAATTCCCAGCACTCTCTTTCACCAACCACCCTATCTCTCTCCCCCTAGCTACCACTCTATCCCCATTCCTAGTAGTCTCTCTCTCTCTCTGACCACTCTCTCTCTCATGTCCCCCAGCTACAGCTCACCCTCTGAACTCTCGTAGGCAGGCTTTACTTTAACTGGCAGCAGTAGGGTCACAATCAGTCATATTCTTCCTTCATGCCAAAAAGGGACAGTTGCAGTACGTGGTCCCAGGGGCTGCAATTAGTCGACTTCCTGGGCATGAGGTGCATTCTTCGGCACCACATTTTTATTCTTTCCTTGCAGATGGTCTAGCAGCCAAAAAAACATTCAAGGTTGGTGACCTAGTTGGACTCAATAGTTAAAAATCTATTTGCGCTAACTCAGAAAAATTGAGCAACTATTCAAGGTGAGATAAACCATAATGAATGAGGAAAATATTGGAGCAAGAGAGCCAATGTATAAAGATATCCATATGCTACACAGATTTAATTATTTACCACCACTTGATATCCTAATTTAAATAAAAAATTACATCAAAGGGTTACAATAATAAAAAGCTATGGGGGTCATTCTGAACAGCTGGGATATTGCAAAATGTTAGCCAGTTTGGACTACAATCCCACTATTCGCTCTGTGCCTATTCTGCCCCGAAAGCTACCCGCATTTATAGGGCCTTTGTGCGGGGAGCTCCAGATGAGGGCAGGATGGGGGGGCAACAGGGTAGAGTGGGGACTGGGTGCACAACCCGAACATACAGCGCCTATTCCGGTCATGGCCCTGTACATCCAACAAGGGACAAATGGACGTGGGACTTAATCCACCTCGGAGGTGGAATAAATCCCATAGACAGCAGCGATCCAGCCAAAAAGGACCCTCCCAAAGCAGGGAGCAGTGTGGCCCCTCCACCCGATCCCTGCCCTGGAACACCTTTATGAGGGTCAGGTGGTGGGAATGGGACACTGTCAGGTATGTTGGGCCTTTCAGAACAGGAGCATAGGGAGGGCTAGCCAGGGAAGTAGATGGACGTCCAGCACTATGGAATCAGAGCCCGTCCGGCCCGTCTAACTGCCCAGTTCTGCACCCAAGGGAACATCTAACTCCTGTGGGTGAAGAATCGAGTGCACTTTCGGGCTGTTCATTTTTTGGACGTTCAGATGGCCTGGACGTGCCCCAATCAGAATCGGCTTCTATCACAATAAAATCAACAAACTCTACCTCCACCCACCCCCACCCTCCCCCCACACATCTTTGAAAATTTCTCTTAGATTTTTATGTACTCAACCAATGTATCCATATGTTGTAGCACTGAATATGCGAGTATAAAATTAGCACTGCTAAGTTTTTAGATGGATAACTTTATCTGTATATTTATATAGTCCACTCATACAGATAAATTTATCTGGATAGCAACTCAGTATCATCAGTCTTGGGTTAAATTTAGGCTGTGTCACACCAAGTTAAACAGATAAATTGTGGCCTTACATCAACTTATATGGATACAATTTTCCCCATTTAGCAGCCTGGAAATTTTAAATAAAAATACTTACATGGTCAGCATTTGATGCCTGGCATATTTAAGTGCTTTTCTGTATCAACCAAAATGTTTTCCAGAAATTTAACAGTCCTTGTCCGCTGAGCATACCAGGTTCATGGTATTGGACATAATCTTACAGATATCATTTATACTGCCAACCTCTCACCACTCGAATCTCTTAATAACATGCACTGCTTCCATTGTATGCAGATCTATCTCATTCATATTCATATTTATTGTGGATATCCTGAAAACCTGACTGGCCTGGGGGTCCCAGAGGACTGGGTTGAAAGCCGTTGATCTAAATCCTGTCTAAATGAACAGATATTGAGCCTGATAAATCAAAAGCACTTTTAGCTAGGGCTAAATGGTATGTGGAAAGTGGTGAAATTCACCGATTCTCTGTGTAACATGCATTCAAGTCTGAACACAAAAAAAGCAGGAATAACTTTAAATGGATAAAATTATCCACTTAACATTATACTATATTGTCAGCATTCACACGGCTGACCACTCGCATAACTTCATATGGATAAGTTATACATTGCAAAACTGTGTTGGCCATTCCACTAAACAGCAAACTCATTAGATGTCAAAAATACAAGGTGGATTGTCATATATTCCAGCTCTCCAAATTTTGATATTTGGCATACCCGATTCAATTTTTTTCTAAAGGAAAAAAGGGGACTGTTGTAGTGGTTGATATGGAAGGACAGACTAGACAGGCCATGTGGTCTTTTTCTATGTAATTTTCCTATTTTGCTGTGTATTACTACTGTACATCTCTTCCTCCAAGCCTAATCTACTCCTACCTAGAAACAGGTGGCTGCAGATCAACCCATTCGGCTTTGATGTCCTTTCACTAGTTTCTTTTGGCACAAGGGGGTGAGATGGATGGCTAGCTTTTTCTGTTTACTATGCCTCTGAAGGCCCCCTGGGGAGCTCATTGCTAATCCCTACCTTCCCTCTCTGCTTTTTGTGTTAACAGCTCCAGCTGTGTTTGAGTTGTGTAATTGCTATCCCAGCACCTCCACTGCAGCCCTGTCAGAGACTTAGGGGCCCCTTCTCCTGTCTTTTGTCATTTGGTGGCTTCTCCGCTTAATTAGATTTAGAAAACAGTACAATATGGCTATAGATTGTCATGCAGTTGGCTTTAAAAGGTAAAGCCTCAGGTTTTGGTTTATATTTTATCATCATATCCTTAGTATCTTCAGCAGGCACGCGGACAAGCCTATGTACCCTAAGGAAGGGATCATCTACAGTGGATATTTCCTAGGGAGTTCTGAGAAAAAGAAGTGAGGGCTGGTCTTAAAAGCAGGAGTACTAACTATAGTCTCAATAAGATGACAAAATGACCTGGATTTTCTAGCGTTCTCCACAGCTCCATATTCTATAATAACCTCCTATTCCCAATTCCAGTGGGGGAAAGAAGTGTAGGACTTTATTCCGCCCCCTCTCCCCCAGCTCCCATGCGGCACAAGCTGCTTTTCCATTCCCTCTTCCTTCCCTTTACGCCAGTCGCAAAAGCGGCAGCTTAGCGCATCAGCTTCCTGTGCCAACAGCCTAACTCACAAGACTGGCTCTAAGTAGCACAGGACATGGGCACACAGGGCCAGATTATGGCACAGAAAAAATAGGCATTAAGTGCCCTATCAGATGTGCTCAAGACTCAGGAGGCTAGACTGCCAACTATTTGGCTTTTGTTTTGATTTTTTAAGGCCTATATAGATGTTTGCATTAAATGTCTGGAAGCCAGAAGAATGGCTAATATTTTGCAGTACCCCATTTGTCAGGCTGAAGCATAAAGCGAATGCATACCATCTCTATTACCATCGCAACACCAAGCTTTATCCACACAACACTGGTTCGACAGGCTGCACCATTTATTCTCTCTCCCTTCAGGACATACATAGCAATATGTATTTTCCTTCAGATATTTACAGATCTCATGCCAATTTCCATCTGCTTGGTTCCCAGTCCCGAAACCCATTAAGGTTCCTCAGAGGTGGGATTGTTGTTGTTGTTGCTGTGTGCCATGGAGCCAATGTTGGCTCATAGTCGTCCTGTGGATAATTGTTCTAAACTGTGTTTGATCTGCAGTCGGGTGGCTAATTGTTGATAGAGTGGCATCCATAGTTGTTACTGTATCAATCCATCACACTGCCGATCATCTTCTTCTACATTAACCTTCAACCTCAGAGCTTACAGTCTAGTTAAGCCAGAAAACACAACAACTGGGGACTTGGATAGGTTTAGGGGAATGGTAAGGAAACACATAGGTTGCGAGCAGGAGACCAAGAGGATCAGGACCCAAAAACCCATCTCTTCAAGACTCCTGAGGAGCAGGCACGGTCTCTTACATGTCTCTAGGCAGTGGTATGTACACCTTGTAGCGCTTCACAAATGATTAGCAGTAATAGTAACCTTGCCAACCATGATGTCTTTCTTTAATTATCTTTCTCTTTGCATGATGGATCCAAAGTATGAAAGTCTGGTCTTCTCATTTGAGCTTCCAAGGAAACCTAAGGTCTGAGCTGTTCCAGTACTGATCAATTTCTTCTTCAGATAGTCCATTGTACGAGCATTCTTTGCCAGCACCATAATTCGAAGGCATCAATTTTCTTTCTGTCTTGCTTCTTCTCTGTAACTTTCGCATCCCTGTGAAAATACCGTGGCTTGGACAAGACGAAGCTTTGTATGGAGTGAGACATCTTGGCACTTGAAAATCTTGTCTAGGTCCTTCCAAAAGCAAAAGATTTTCAGATTTTTTGTGTACTTATATTTTATTATTGATTATGGATCATGTAGACTGAAGGATGAAATAATTGATTTTGTTAGGTGTCAGAACCTTTGGTCTTCCTTCATATGAAGGTTGCCACCCACCCACTCCCTGGACCTTGAGGGTTAAGGGAGGGGCTGGCCTTGAATGCCCTTGAGGGTTAAGGTTGTAGTTGTGTAGGTGCTCAAGTAGTAAGGCAAGGCAAAGAAAATTTCTTTTGTGAGGTTTCTTTCTCCCGCTCTGGTGTTCAAATGCAGCAGACGTAAATGAAATAATGTAGCACAAAACAAGGCTGAGAAACTTAACTAAACAAGGCTTTTTACTGCTTGGCTAAATGTCCATTACTGATCACATTTGGTTGTCATGTGACCTCCTTTCAGTAACGTAACAGAAAAACTCTGGTAACAGCAATGCTCCTGAATTGCACAGAATATGCTTTCACTTATTCTCTTCACATAAGCTTCTTTTGCATAGCAATCAGTGAGGTAACTTTGTTATATTCTTTCATAAAACATTGGCAAGCATATCACTTAAATGTCCTTTTGAATCACACATGTAGAGCAGTCCATCGGGACTTCCTGCTCTGTAGACGGCAGAGAAATTAGAGGCATTTCTTCCTCACAGCTGCTCATAGGCTTTGCTACATCATGAGGAGAAACTGCTCTACTTTTAAGGAACTCCCTGAATTCAGTGAGAAGTAATTCAGCCTGTGTATTTTCTGAGCTAGACTGAGAATATCCTCCTTCAGGTAAATGCTTGTTTAATGTTCTTATCTCTTGGCAATTATCAGTGCTTTTACTTGGACAGCAGTTCAGCGTGTAAGCATTTCCCTTCCCCCACCTATCTCCAAATGAAAGTGCAGGGTAAAACGCTTCAGCTGTGCTTGGAGAGTCTCTCAGAGTGTTAAAAGGAAAACAGTCAGGGTTCTCTTGGCTTAACCAATTACTATCAAACTTTCTGCCTTTGTTCTGTCTTTCACAATTAAAGTTCACTCTTTCTGGCTTCCAACTGTTAAGCTTGTTAGCCGTTCCAAACCCACCAGATACCTTGTGCTGGGGCTTCTTCCAGGGTAATTCTTTCTCCCTCTGCCTCCTGTTCCAAGGTTCTGCTTGGTCCTTTAAACTCCTGAGCTGTAGCCTTGGGTCTCTCAGTGCCTTTGAATTCTTCTGCTTACAGAAGTCTTTCTTTGCCCCTGAGTCTCCCAGGTCTTGTCTGCTCCTTCGTGGATCACAGCTGCTTAGTGGTTCTCTCACCAATGGTTCCTGGTCATCTGACCTGTCCTCATCCAGGTGCTTGTGTCCTGACTCCTCCTCTCCTTGCTCCACTCCTTGCCAATCTCGCTGACGTTCTCTTTGCCCTTCTCGCTCACATTCTAACTGTTTCTGTTTCTGGGTTCTTAACAAGCTGCTTGAGTACTGCACTGCCCGCCTCCTGCTTGGGCGTGCCCAATCAGATACTTGGCTCCTCACCTGCCTTGAGGTGAGGTGTGGTTCCTGATTAGCTCTGTGTTTCTTTATCTCAGAAGAGAAAATCCTGCATTCCCCTGCAGTACCGGTTCTCTCCACCAGATCACTATCAGTTTCCATGGCTTCACAAGAGTTTGCTACATCACAAGGTGCAAGCACATTTTAAGACTGTTACTTGATCAATGGAGGCAGTGCATGCAAATCTCTCTCATGCATATTCATTCTGGTTATCCTGAAAATCTGACTGACTAGGTGTGTCCCAAGGATTAGATTGAGAACCCCTGCTCTTCAGGGTTCACCCAGGCCTAAATGACACATCATGGGCCCCTAGATGGATCTGTCCCCAACTTCTAAACCCACTACAACCTTTTTTGCATTTACACTGGTCCTGTTGTTAGCAAGATGTAGACTTGATTAAATGTTCATTCTGGGGCACGTTTTCTAAAGTGCGGCAGTCAGGAGGACCGACACACATCTTGGCCTTGAGGTAGCCATGAGCACATAGTAAAAAAGGATCTCCGCTAGAAATCCCATACTATCTGAGTACCGCATGAATAGATGAGGACCCTCCACCGCTGTTTTTTGCTGACTCCACTTCTGGCTCCGAGGCAAATACTGGCTTTAGCACAGAGCACAGGCCCTATTTATTTATTTATTTAACGTTTTTCTATACCGCACTATTCGGCATCAGTGCGGTTTACAAGTAACAAGTTGGTACAATGTGGAGTAACCATACATTGAACTTACATAAAACAGGGAATTTAAACATGGATAATGGGTGAACTTTATACATAATATACAAAGGGGAATTTAAGCATGGATAACAATTGAACTTTATACATTATATACAAGAGGGGATTGCATCATAGCTGAGTTCATACCTCCATTAGCACACAACACCAACAGCCCTCTGACAACTATCTATTGCATATGCAGACATTAACAGCAGTCTGTCAGGACAGCTGATGATGTGTCTGTGGATGTTTCCCCACATCCCTGGAAGGTTACTCAAATACCCGGTCCAGAGCAAGGTGATAAACAGGGATCAATTTATTGAGGTGAACTACTAAAACCAACAAGAACCAATACATTGATCCCTAATTATCACCTTGCTCTGGACTAGATACTTGTTTTCCACATGTGTGTGCACTTTCTGTTTGGACTGGGTTACTCTTAAACTACAGGCCCTCATTTTGGGGCCGTCAGACTGCTGTGGTGCACCATGTGGTCCCTCCTCCTCCCCAGTGGCGTAGGTCCAGTCTTGTGTGGTTGACCTGTTTCCATCATTCCTAACACTCGTGTATGAAATATGCATTTGTGATGTGTTAGCAAGGAAGGTACAACTAACACCTGGTCAGAGGCAGGTGTTAGTTATGCCCGTGCTAGTGACATGTTTGTGTCAATAGTGTGTGCTTAGTGTGCCATACCCCTTCCATGCTCCATGCCTCCACCCTCTCTCCACCTTAATCCCATCTATTCACTCACTGCTCTGGTAGTGAGGCAGTTTTAGCACAGTCGCCTTTGGGCCGCATGTTCCTTGCTACGGCGCAGCCCAAACATGCATTAACCCTGCCACCATGCTTTAGTAAACATGTCTCTATATATTCAGTAATTTTGTTCTTTATAGTGATTTCTACAATTTTACCCAGCAATGATGCCAGGTTCACCAATTCATAGAGTCCCAGATCACCCCGGAACCCTTTTTAAAAATTAACAGTTTTCATGACAGTAATTTCAAAACCAAAGGGGCATGATTACTAAACCACAGTAACTCTTATGCAGAGCTTAGCACATACTAAGAGCACTTCAATAACCATTATCGCACACCAAATATGCGGCCATGTTAAGAATCCCATGCTAACCACTTAGCAAGGGTTGGAGTGGAGAGCGGGAGGTTCAGGGGTGGAACATGGTTAGCATGGGTTTCTTCAATGCACACTAACCACCAATGTTGCACTTAGCATAGGTGCACTTACCACCATTTCAATGGGCGCGTTGCGTACTGGTGGCAAAAGCAGCAGACGGCTTAGCACAAGGGTGGCAAAGAACCCATGCTATCCACATGGGGACGTGACAGGCATGCCTTCATTTGTCAGCACAGGTTCGACGCCACCCACATGCTAGGTTTTGGGACTTAATGTGTGGTACCCTGCTGCATTTTAGTAAGCATGCCCAAATAGTAGGCCTGCATTTCATTTTTGAGTTCTTTCAGGACCCTGTGATGTATACCATCTGCTCCAGGTGATTTTCTACTCTTTAGTTTCTCAAGCTGCACCATTACATCTTCCAGGTTCACCTTTAAATATCATTTTTGGCATGAGTATCTCCCCTACTTCTTCTTCAGCAAAGACCAAAACAAAGCAAAGAATTAATTTAGTTTTTCTGCTATAGCCTCGTCCTCCTTTAGTGCCCCTTTTACTCCTCTATCATCTAATGGTCCAACTAACTCCCTCACAGGCTTTTTGCTTTGAAAGTACCCGAGAAAGAGTTTATGAGTTTTTGCTTCCATGAAAGTTTCTTTTCAAATTTGCCTGGCTTATCAATGCTTTGCATCTAAGTTGCTAGTATTTATAGCCAAAAAAAATCATCCAAATGAAGAAAACAGGAAACGGCATAACAGCCTCTCTCACCTCACCCTTAAACCATGCTGGCAGTTTGGCCTTCCTTCTACCTTTTTTAAAGTGTGGAATACATCGAGTCTGGGCTTCCAAGATGTATTCCTGTGTAGTGGTGGATGATAGCTCTTTAAATTTTAGAGACGAAGTACTGTCATTCACAAGTTTTAAAATGGCATTCTTGCACTTAAGCTGACTGAAGTCCTGAAGCAGAAGGCAAAGTGTTTACTCTAGTTATGCTGCTATATTTGAAGTCAAAAAAGGGCAGTTTGTTCCTATTCAATCATTTTTTTTAAAGATAAGTTATGCTTGACTATTGATGATAGTCAAACTCAAACAGAACTTCTCTTGGGCGTTCAAAATGCAACGTTGTGCCAGTGCTCACTGCCTTATAATTGCTGCTGAATTTTGGATGCTTGTTAGTATGGTTGAGGACTGTATATCTTTGCTGAAATGTGGATATTTTTGCAGCATAATATTTTTAATATAAAGAATAAAGTAATATGGGCCTCATGGCAACCAGCTGAATTTGGGCTAGCACCTATTTGTTTGATGATCTGACAAAAAACCTTGTTTGGACTGATTTCTCTGGGAATTATTCAACAGAATGTGTAGTATATATTGTTCCTACTGAGAGATCCTTTTTTGTGTGAATTAGTAGATGCCACTATCTTCATCTAATTTAACTTTTGAGAGGGACATAAACAATGGGGGATTAAGACGGATAATCCTCTTAATCCCTCCTGTAGGCCGCATGGAGCACTTTTCTAGAATGTAAAATGTGCCAGGGAGCAGCTGTGAATCCCAGTGTGGACAACTGCAGTCATACATGTGTATGCCCTATAAATGAAATGGGGAATACGGAGCTAGAATTTTGGCCACTGCCTATCCTCATCCCTGACACAAGCCCTTGCAGTTTCTATATAGCCAAGGACATCCATGTGTAAACTGAGCCCTTTCTAAAATAGTCATTACACACAGATGCCATTTCCACGTGTAAATGCCTGATTTTACAGAGGAAAATCACAAGGTTTCTAACATAAGACTAGGGCTTCTCAACCCAGCCCTCAGGACACATCTAGCCAGTCAGGTTTTCAGGACAGCCACAATGAATATGCATGAGAGAAATTTGCTTGTAGTGGAAGCAGCAAATGCAGATCTCTCTAATGCATATTCATTGTGCTTACCCTGAAAACCTGACTGGCTAGAAATCCCACACTATCCGAGTACCGCATGAATAGGTGAGGCCCCACCCCCTACTGTCCTTTGGCTGACTCCAATTCTGGTTGAGGCCAGTACTGGCTTTAGCACAGAGCACAGGCCTCTAAACCGCTATCCTACAAACACCTTCCAGCACTTACCATATTAAGCCCACCAGTCATCATGAGAACAGACATAGAAAATAAAAATAAAAAATTTATGCAATTTAAGAAAAAATCCAAGAATACACTTGTACAGAAATAGAGCCACTAACAAGAAAATTAAACATACATATGAGAAAATCCCACAAAGAAAACACAACAAAAGTAAAAGTATAGTGCTCTCCCTTGCCCACAAGCTTGAGGGGAGGAAATTCCAAATATATCAACCAAAAATGCATGTTTTCAATTTCTGAATGCCAGATAACTTTGGTCTTGTCTCACTTCCACAGCATCAATGCCACGAGTAGTCTACATGTGAAATCACAAGAGCCTGATGGAGAAATTTTACATACCTGATAAATTTATTTCCTTGAATCCCGCTAGACCAGTGCAGACAAGTGGGTTATGCTCCCTTTCCAGCAGATGGAGACAGACTTCAGCATCTTTCAATGACGTCATCAGTAGGTGCTAGTGCAGCACTCAGAGAAGCCATTAAGACACTTCCCATGCGGTAAGCAAGACTGCATCATTAACTGTTCCAAATTAGTGGTTACTAATACTGTCATGAACTGGTATTTGGGTTTCTTACCATAACGAATGCTACATCAGAGCATGAACCTGACAATATACTCCACAGCAACTATAAGACTTGTAGAAAGAGTCTTCCAGAGTGGGTCCTGGACTGCTCTAACAGGCTTCAAGGAAAGAAAATTATCAGGTATATAAAATGTCTCCTTCCTTATCTTGCTAGACCAGTCCAGACATGTGAGAGGTACTAAAGAGGTCAAGACCCAGGATGGAAGGAAAACAATGCTCTGGACAGAAACACCCTGCCAAGGGTGACAACTGTTCCATCTCCCAAGCACAACTTGTAGTGCTTCACAAAGATGGACTCTACTGATGAAACCTGCACCAAAACAGGCTCTGAAATATGCATAGCCTCCATAGCATATGGAATAGGAAGAGGAAGAGTCTTCACCTTCCCAAAGGGGAATTTCTCCTTCCACCTCGGACTTGCCTTCTGGAAAAAGGATTCCTCATCTGCATGCCAAGTAACCCTCATAGGGTTCCTGGAGAAATGAATAGGCAAGAAGGCATAGCAGGGACACTTAATCCCTGGCCCTAGAAACAGAGGTGCCTGAGGGTCTCAGATCCCCATGGTGATGTCTCCAACCCCCTCAGAGAGGCCTGCCAAATAGCCAGGAATGAGCTGTTTCAACAGCTGATGGGCAAACCATTTGAGAGAAGGGGCCCCAGAGGTTCTTCAGAGGCCCATGGGCTTGCATATGTGGCCATTCCACCTTGCCCTCTCCCCTCAACATGAACTATGCCACAATGAAAACAGTCACAGAGCTCACAGGTGGGAAAAACCAGTGGGAGCGCAACAGAGGCATCAAAAAAAAAAAAAAAAAAAAAGACTGCGTTTATGTTTACATTTATTTTGACTTGATAAACCACCCTTTGTGGATACAGCAGAGTGTTGTATGTTTATGTTTATGTTTATTCATTTGATATACCACTATTCAATAAAATCATAGCGGTTTACAATAATAAAATATACAAGGAGGGTCAATGGCCAGAAAAGGAAAGGAAATTACAATAAATGATAGGATAGCAATTAAAAGAAATAAAAAGAGAGAGGAATGCCACATTCTAGATTGAAAGCACATATCAGGGAAGCAGGAGAAGGGAAGGGCAGAGAGGGTGATGATAAAGGGTAATAGGCATGGTCATGTGACTGGTAGGTCATGAGCAATATTGAAGAGATGGGTTTTGAGATGGGCTTTAAACCTAGCATATGAGTGTTCTCCATGGGATGCCAAAAAAGAGACACGGGGCAATCTTCAGCACCCTGGGCAAAAAACTGCAGGCACAGGAAAACACACTAAGGCCACAGGCTGCATCGGGAATGCAAGCAAACCAGAGTTGCCAAGTTACCCAATTCCAGGAGTCAGGGTATTTTGCCAGGCCTGGTTTTAAATTTGCATGGCAATGCAGTATGGCATTTGTAGTCCCTGATTTTACCCAGGGAAATTCAGTGCTACATGTCCCATAATGCTACAGAATGAAATTGTCAGAAATCCAGGACTGGCTTAAAATCTCAGTCCTGGAACTGGGTAACTTGGCAATTTTGGTAAAAACAACACTGGCCCAAAGGGGAAAACTGTAAAAAGAAGTCCACCAGAAAACCAGAAAAATATCCCAACGAAAAAGAAACCCTAAGAGGGGAATCTCCAAACCTGTCAGGCCAGCCAGGAAAATCTGAGATGCCCAAGGCCCCAGCCAGCCCCACAGGCCTGAGGCCTAGCTGCTGGAGAGGATTGTTGTGGTTTTTAATATTTAGTGCTGCTTTATTGCAAGCAGCAGAGAGCCAGCTAAGACTAGGAGGCTATTAACCATAGGATTTAATAGCCTGAATGCCCCTCTGATATGCCCCTTGGGTGCATGAAATGTGCCTTATACCTCCTTGTCCCCAATCACCATTCTGCAGGCAACAGTTCACAGCAAAGCACAACTTTCCTGAGTAACTACTCATTAAACACACTAAGAAGTCTGCAGAGAGCATTATATACAGCAAAATAAATAGGAGGTTAGATATTAGGGAAGCAGATGTAGACAAAGGTGACATTTTAACACAGGATAATGTCCTTTCCTAGAGTCCTGCTAGGCCACTTGTCTGAATGGCCTAGCAGGATGCTACGGAAAACATTTAAGCTTTTTCTCAAGCAACAGCAGCCTGGACAGTATTTTATTTTATAGATATCCACCAAAGTCCCAGACCTAGTAAATGAGATACCTCATTAAAAGGAGGAGGAAAAGCTTCACCTGCCTACAGTCAAAGACCATAGCAGCTAAAAAATAGCACTACAGCGTTACCCCAGTATGGCTGACATATCTGACTTTTAGTTTCTGGCTTGGTATCTCCATTAAGCTCTCTAGGGGACTGAGGAGTCTCGGCATTAGGTTAGGATTTCCTTCTCGACTTTAGCTTTGCTGTACAGCTCCTCAGAGCTTGATGTCTTTCCCTGGCCAGAGGGCACAGCCCTGCTCTGTTTAGTCCATTCCTCCAAGCCAGAACCTTTTGAAAAGAAAAAAACAACCCTCTCTCAATCCCTTTATATAACCCATGCAAGTTACCGTAGGTAGTTTGGGGGGGGGGATTTTCTTTCCTGGGGTTGCCTCTGGACTCTATAGTTCAGCTGAAATCCTCTTGTTTGTGCAGCTGGAACCTGCTCTCCTCTCTCTCTCTCTCTCTGGGTGGCTTCTGCTTCCTGAAATCGGCAGGTGGCCTTGGGGGACCCAGAAGGTAGAGACCTTCCCTGCTGCAATCTCAACTCCCAAAGGCTGCCCCGACCTCTGCTTGGGGTTTCCCATCATTCTTTGCAGCACACGCATGTTAACCCAGTCCCTGTTGGTTTCAGAAGAGCAAATTGCTCTGTTCTCCCTTTTAGGCCTGAAGCACGGCGTGAGTGATTTCATTTCAGAAACTGCTAGCAAGTGCGTGCAGTTTGCTTTAGTCCTTCAGCATAACAGCACTGATTCCGTGGCAGGGTCAGTACTCCAACCTGCATTCGGTGAATGAAATTCACTTGTGTGGGCTTCTTCTAAAACTTTGTTCCTGATTGCTGCTGTCTCTGAGCATGCCTTGTGCAGGCCTCAGTCTGTTTGCCAAGCAGGCCATGTCTTTCAACAGTGCTTTATTTAAATATATTCCGCAGTAACACAGACAAACCTGCACTAATGCTAGGAACAGCCAGTAGATGGCTGAACTCCCAGTCTCATGATACACCTAATTCAATGGGTAGAATCAAGGACTACAAATACCACACTACTTTGAGATGTATATTTAAAACCAGGACTGGCCAGAAAGACTCCTTGCTGGAATTGGGTAACTTCCAATTGATACCAATCAATTGCATCGGTATCAATTGGTGATTATTTTTGGATCTCACTTAGGGTAATAGTAGACTATTTTGGAGGAAATGGATAACTTGGCAGCTCTATCATTTGCTGTTATGTTAGGGCTAGGGTTGCTAACTGGCTCCAGATGCGCCCGACAGACTTGATTCATGCCTAGGTTTACCCCATTGAATGCAGGGACTTGTAGTCTTGCTTTTCTTATGGAGTTCAATGGCAAGATCAGAACTACATATCCCTGCATGCAATGAGGTAAACCCAGGAGTGGATCAAGCCTGTCGGGCGCATCTGGAGCCAGTTGGCAACCCTAGTTGGGGCCAGTGGGGAAGGTGTGCACTAACATTTGCAGCTCTTGACATCTATGTGCAAAAATAATGAATGTTTTAATCATTTGGCACAAGGACCATTGAGGGGTAAAATTGTTCTTTCTAGCCTGCTAACCCTACACCTTTTTAGTGATTTTATAGAGTTGCCAAGTTACCCAATTCCAGGAGTGAGAGCTGTTGCCAGTTCTGGTTTGAAATGCCCTTTGCAGTGTAGTATGGTATTTGTAATCCCTAATTTTACACATTGAAATCAGTTCGGCAGGTGCCATAATACATTAGAGTGAGAATGTCCATCAAAAATCCCGGACTGGCGGAGAATCTCACTCCTGGAACTCAGTAACTTGATAACTCTGTGGTAGGACAGTTAGAGGTCAATGAGCCAAGAGACAAATTCATAGAAGCTTTTCCCTGAAAGCCAGGGCTCATCACAGACCAACTACAATGCATTTCATGTAATGTTTCGCCTTTTGCAAATGTAAGCCCAAAAGCCATTTCCTGCATTAAAAACAACATAACAAGGAGATTGGTGCTCAGTGCATGGAGAGGGTAGGGGACTCTGTTCAAGATCTGTATTCTAAGATCACACCAGTCGATGTGAAACCCATTTTGATGTCAGTCACATTGGAAAAAAAGTACTTGAAGCAGACCCAGAGTTGTCAAGTTACCCAGTTCCACAAGTGAGATTATAAACCAGCCCTGGATTTCTGACAATCTCATTCTGATGCATTATGAGACCTGCAACACTGATTTCAATGGGTAAAATCAGGGGCTACAAATACAATACCTCATTGCAATGCAAACCTAAAACTAGAACTGGCAAAAAATCTCACTCCTGGAACGGGATAACTAGGCAACTCTGCAGGCTACCAGGGTTCTGTGTGTCCACAAAGCTTTCCTTAATTTCTACATAACTTCCCAATAGGAAAGGGCGATAAAGGCAAAAGAGAGAGATGGCATACAAGAGAGAGTGAGAGACTGCATAGGAAGATAAGAAATGACTGCAACCTTTTTAAACACACCAGCGAGTATGACTGAGGTGGGTTGTGTCTCTGCTTCAATGTCCTGTCCTCTCAGATTCCCAGAATTGCCAAGTTACTCAGTTCTAGGAGTCCGATTTTTTGGCCAGTTCTGGTTTTAAATTTGCATTGCAATGCAGTATGGTATATGAAGTTTTTACCGCTTTCATTGCCTTTCTGGGCTTAAATTAATGTATTGCGCAATCACCCCTCCCCCACAATACCAGAGTGCAGCTGTATGGAGGCTGGCAACATCCCTTAACCTGTCTTTTCGGCTCCTGGGTCCCCAGTTCTCTTGAATGAATCAGGATTGTTTCAGGTCTTTTTAAGGACTGAAGAGAAAAGTCTGCCGTTTTTTGCAGATGACGTGAAAATTTGCCATAGAGAGGATTCCTCTGAGGGAGTGGACAACATGAGGAAAGATCAACAAAAGCTGGAAGAATGGTCTTGCGTTAAATCGTAACTGCCAAGCATTAGACATGCAGCATCGTGCACATGAGATGCAGAAATCCAAGAGAATTGTGTCCGATAGGGGGCGAGAGGACAGGGAAAGCGAAACACTGGACACTGGAAGGGGTCAGGGAAAGGAAAGCAAGATGGTGGACTCACACTCACACATACACACACACCATGAACAAACACACATGTACGTATATCTCTGCCGCACTGTTGCACCCTAGACACAAGCACAGACATGTGCACCTCTACCAGTGTGTTGCATTCACACACACGTTCCCCTACCACTCAGCTGCATTCACACTCACTACACACTCACTCATGTACCCCTGCTACTTATTGTACTCACACACTCCAGATGAGGCACACACACACCCCTACCATTCTGCTTTACTCACATATACCAGACAGACAGACAAACACGTACATCTATATCTTTTCTTTACACACTCATGCTTGCACACACGTGTACCCCTGCCATTTAGTGCACTGTGTATACACTCCCCACCCAACCACTCAGCAAAGCATGCCAATTTGTAATGCTTCTAGCATTAACTTTCTAACTTATCGCCTCTCTGTTTTATTATCATGATGCTGGAGGCGATGTGACTGCAGAGTTGGTCTGCATCTCTAAACAGCTGCTAGTTTGTAGGTACGCAAGTTATTCATCAGCGGCTTCTAGGGATGTGTAGTTAAAACTGAATGGTAAAATGAGACAAGGAGGTTATTTTTGGATCATTCTCTCTAACAAACCAAATGGTCATGGGTCCTGCATGACCTGGAAAGTCATTCATTTTCAGTGCCATTATAATCTAGGGGACTCGTTAAACTGCACAGGGTATGTTTAGAAAACCGCGTTTGGCTTCTGCAGCAAATGTGGCGTTTTTGTGCCGATAGCGTTAGTGTTAACTGCAGAAGCTGTGCATTATCTGTTGGGGGTTTGTGCAGCAGGCATTGCAGAGAGCCTGATCCGGCAGTGCTGTGAGTGCACATAACACTGCCCACTGAGGTTCTGCTATATGCACACATGCCGTCTTCAGCTTTGACAGTTCCGATAAACTGGTGAGACCCGCGGTACATACAAGCACAGTCTTCACCCATTTCTCACGAACACTGGCAGTTAATGCATTTTGTGTCGACAGAACAGAAAATCGCTGCCCTATCTGCATTTGTGTACACTATCTGTTAACATGGCGAGATAGCGTGCACTATTTTATTTTAGCATTTATTTTTACATTAGTATTTAGCTCACGCCTTTCCAGTGGTAGTTCAAGGTGAGTTACATTCAGGTACTTTGGCACTTCCCTGTCCCCAGAGGGCTTACAGTCTAAGGTTGTACCAGAGGTAGTGGAGGGTTAAGTGACTTGTCCAAGGCCACAAGTAATGCCAGGGGGTCACAAGGCTGCTGCTCTAACCTCTAGGCCACTCCTCCACTCCACTGTCTGCTGTGTTAACAGGTAGTGCAGTTTAGCAAACGTGCCACTTGTTTTTGCTCGGCCAGTATGACGCTCCCCAGGAATTGAATCCATGAAGCTATACCTCTGTAGTCAAGGTAGAAGCCAGTGCTAGTTATCCTTTCAGCAGAAGGAACGGAACCAAGCACTGGGAGGAGCCCAGTGGACCAACATTTGCTCTGTACTCAGGACACACCCTGTGCTAGTCCAAGGGCTTCCTCAGGGGCACGCCTCCCTTTTTGTTGCCTTAACTATGCAGATACTGTGGTTTCAGTTGGAAGTTTCCAGCTATTGCTCCTGAGAGTTATCTGTTCACTACCCACTGAGCCTGACATGTAGACAGAGTGGGGCAACCTTGGGAAGGGGCACTTTCAAAGCCAATTCTCATCTTTTCAAAGTTATACATATACATCCAGCCCCTCAACTGTTTCGGGTGCCACCGGCCTGCTTCAGAAGAGGTTTCACGTGCATCTTGCCTGTGCGTATTGTGAACTCCAAAAGGCAGAACTTGGAGCAATACAAGTGTAATGGCGAGCATTAGCAGTGAATCAGAGAAATTAAGATCAACTCCAACATACCCTGGCGTAAGGAGGGGTTCGTTCCTTTTATTGTTTTTTGTTTTTTTTTATAGTAGGCACAAAATAAACCCATTTGGAAACATTAGTCCATGGAATGGGATTTGATGCTGTAAAGATATTACTGTGCATAACCTTAACTCTCTGGGACTGTCCTAGAAACAAGGCAATTGGCTTTCCAGGTTATTTACTATTTTGTTTCTTTATACAGGTGTAGAAAAATACAGTGTAGCAGTGGAATGTAGCTTTCAAGTCACAAGAGACACTTAGAGCATGACTTATGAATTATGGAAGGTAAGTGATTATTATGTGCATTGGGAAGGAGAGGCTCAGTGCAGCTCTATTTGTGAAATCTATTGGCCCTGGAAAAATGCTAGGAAGCACGAAATGCCGCGGTGCAGAACCAGCAGTCTGATTTATTACAGGGGTGTCACACCTGATGCCTGCGCCTTATTTGACTCTGGTCCCTCGATCCCCTCACTCCAGTCAGCCTACACGTTCCTTCAGTATCACTTCTAGATGTTCGTCACAATGTTTTCTTTCAGGTACTACATTCCTTAGCTTGGAGCCCAGTGTCAGTGGCAATGAAGTGACTCAGCATTACAGCCTAGCGCCATCCTTAAACTGATCCAGTGCAGGTGGTTAACTGGGGTTCCCTGTGGGAATCCAGAGTTGCCAAGTTATCCAGTTCCAGGAGTAGGATTTTAGGCTAGTCTGCATTTCTGACAATCTCATCCTGATGCATTATGGAACCTGCAGCACTGATTTCAATGCGTAACAGTAACATAGTATATGACGGCAGATAAAGGCCAGCATGGTCCATCTAGTCTGCCCAATAAGGTACCTGCTGCTCCGTACAGGTCACCCTCCTCTATTTTGCAGACACACGTTTCATCCTCAGATCAACAGTAAGAAAGGACTGCACCGACCTGAAACTGATGTCCATGTCCTCAGCACACTTCCTAATAGTCAATCAACTATTTGAGCATATTGTGGTACACGCTGCCCTAACTTGGTCTTCATTCCTGCTCGTGGATGGTCTTGCAGAACGTTCATCACTGTCAACACTTTGGCGGCCCTCTTGGAAACATTTGTACCAGTCATAAACTCGAGCACGACTCATGCGTTCCTCTCCATACACTTGCTGTAACTTGTCATAAGTTTCTTTGCACGAATCTTCAAGTTTCTGGTAGAATTTAATGCAAATTCGCCGTTCAATTTTTTCACTCATCGTACAGTAAATCTGACAAACTGCTTTTACACGCTACCAAACATCATGTGATTAAAAAAAGTACAGGTGTCCTGCAGCCACACCACACCCTACATATGCAGAGCACATAACTAGGCCACTGCATGCTTAATAGCATCATGGTGCAACATATCGTTACATAGCTACACAACAAGTCTCGATACTTTTCGATCACACCTCGTAGTTAGGTTTATTTTGATTTTATCCTCTTGCTATAAAGGGATGCACTGTGTCTGTCCCATGCCATTTTGAATTACATCAGGAGGTCATTCCAAGCATACACCACCCTTTCTGTGAAAAAGTATTTCCCGATGTTGTTTTTAAGTTTACCGCCTTGCAACTTCATCATATGTCCTCTAGTTTTATAGTTTCCCCTCTTTGAAAAAGGTTTGTTTGTTTATTGATACCCTTTAAGTATATAAAAGTCTATATCATATCTCCCCTGTCCCTCCTCTCATCTAGCTACATATTTAGGTCTTCAAGTCTCTTCTCATACGTCTTCTGGCACAGGCTCCAAATCATTTTGGTCACCTTCCTCTGAACCATTTCAAGTCTTTTTATATCCTTAGTGAGATATGGTCTCCAAAACTGAACACAATACTCCAAGTGAGGCCTCACCAACGACTTGTACAGGAACATTAATATCTTCTCCTTTCTGCTGGTTATTCCTCTCTGTATGCAACCCAGCATCCTTCTGGTTTTGGCCACCACCTTGTCACATTGTTTCACCACCTTGAGATCCTCAGATACTATCACTCTGAGGTCCCTCTCCTGGTCCGTGCACACCAACCTCTTGCCCTCTATCACATGTAATTCCTTTGAATTTCTGCATCCCAAGTGCATGACTCTGCACTTCTTCACATTAAATCTTAACTGCCAAGCATTACATAATTCGTCCTGTGTTTGTAGATCTTTCCTCATGTTGTTCACTCCCTCAGAAGTGTCCACTCTTGCAAATTTTTGTGTCATCTGCAAAAAAGGCAGACTTTTTCATTCAGTCCTTCCACAATATCACTCACAAATACATTGAGCAGTATCGGTCCCAGGACCAATCCCTGAGACACGCCACTACGCGCCTTCCTTTCTTCTGAGTAAGTTCATTTACCACCACCTTCTGTCATCTTTCAGTCAACCAGTTTCTGATCCAGTTCACCACCTTGGGACCCATCCCCAGACTGTTCAGTTTATTGATAAACCTCCTATGAGGAACAGTATCAAAGGCTTTACTGAAATCTAAATATATCACATCTATCTCATGCCCTTGACCTAGTTCTCTGGTCACACAGTCAAAGAGCTCAATCAATTTGTTTGGCATGATCTTCCCCTGGTAAAACCATGTTGCCTCAGATCATGCAATCCAGTACTGTACCTAGTCCTATGTGAGCGGTGCAGCCGCACATTGCGCAAAGGCTTAGGGGACGCATTGCCCAGCCGCCGCCACTTTTTGTTCTATCAGCAACGGCAGGGCAAAAACAGGCAGCTGAAATGCAACCCTTAGCCTTTTCGCGGGTCTTTCTGCAGGTCTGATCCCTCCCTGCTCTGATGCAACGTCAGAACAGGGAGTGATCAGATCTGCTGCTGCTGTGACTTGCACATCGGGCATTTGCCGCCCCCCCCCCCCCCCCCCCCCCCCATACCTCCATCCAGTGCTGCCTGCTCTTGCCCTGCTGGCGGCGCTACCGTGGAGAAAACAGAGGGCAGCAGCGGCTGGACAGAGGCATGGGGAGGAGGGGGGCACACACCCATTGTGCAAGTTGCACAGGGCATGATTCTGGCTTGCTATGGATCTGATGCAATCCTTTGGTTTCCAGAAAGTCCACTATTCTTTCTTTCAGGAGCGCCTCCATTACTTTTTCCGCCACCGAGGTAAGGCTTACTGGCCTGTAGTTTGTCACCTTTTCCCTATTACCACTTTTGTGAAGAGGTACCACATCAGCCCTTCTCCAGTGCTGTGAAACCTCTCCCGTCTCCAAGGATCCATTAAAAACATCCTTCAAAGGCTCTGCCAGAACCTCCCTGAGCTCCTTCAGTATCCTGCAATGTATCCCAGCTGGTCCCATGGAATTGTCCACTTTCAGTTTTGCAAGCTGTTCAAAAACATCATCTTCTGGGAATGATGTGGTATCTGCTCCATTCCCATTTGTATATCTGTCAATCATAGGTGGCCCTTCTCCAGGATTTTCTTTAGTGAATACAGAACAGAAGTAATTGTTTAGCATTTTCACTTACATAAGAACATAAGAACATAAGATATGCCATACTGGGTCAGACCAAGGTCCATCAAGCCCAGTATCCTGTTTCCAACAGTGGCCAATCTAGGTCATACGTACCTAGCAGTTTCCCCAAAAGACACAGGTTCCACAATGCTTGTACTGGGTCAAGCATTGATATCCTGGGTCCCTTCTTAATAATGGTTTATGGACCTTTCCTCCAGGAACTTGTCCAAACCTTTTTTAAACCCAGCTACACTAACAGCCTTTACTACATCCTCCGGTAACAAATTCCACAGTTTGATTACACGTTGAGTGAAAAAATATTTTCTTTTATTAGTCTTAAATAGTTTACCCTGTAGCTTCATTGTATGTCCCCTAGTCTTTCTATATTCTGATAACGTAAACAATCGATCTACGTTTACCCATTCCACTCCGTTCGTTAATTTATAGACTTCTATCATATCTCCCCTCAGCCGTCTCTTTTCCAGGTTAAAGAGCCCTAACCTTTTTAGCCTTTCTTCATAGGAGTATCCTTCCATCCCCTTTACCATTTTGGTGGCTCTTCTCTGAACCTTTTCTAATAACGCTATATCCTTTTTAAGATACGGCGACCAGAATTGCACACAATATTCAAGGTGCGGTCTCACCATGGAACGGTATAGAAACATTATAATATCTTTTGTTTTATTTTCCATTCCTTTCCTTATGATACCTAGCATTCTATTTGCTCTCTTGGCCGCCGCTGCACACTGGGCCGAGGGTTTTAACATGTTATCCACAATGACGCCTAAATCTTTTTCCTGGGTAGTGGTTCCTAATGTGGAACCTTGCATTGTGTAACCATAGTTTGGGTTGTTCTTCCCTAGGTACATAACTTTGCACTTGTTCACATTAAATTTCATCTGCCATTTTGATGCCCAGTCTTCCAATTTATCAAGATCCTCTTGCAATTTTCCACAATCCTCTTGGGTTTTAACAACTTTAAATAGCTTTGTGTCATCTGCAAATTTGATAATCTCACTCGTTATTCCTCTTTCCAGGTCATTAATGAATATGTCAAAAAGCAGCGGACCCAGCACAGATCCCTGGGGTACACCACTATTCACCTTTCTCCATTGGGAAAATTGGCCATTTAGCCCAACCCTCTGCTTTCTATCTTTTAACCAGTTCCTGATCCACAATAGTACACTGCCACCTATCCCATGACTCTTTAGTTTTGCCAAAAGTCTCTGATGAGGGACCTTGTCAAAGGCTTTCTGAAAGTCTAGATACACAATATCAACCGACTCACCTTTGTCCACCTGTTTATTCACACTTTCAAAAAAACATAACAGATTAGTAAGACAAGATCTTCCTTGTCTAAAGCCATGTTGGCTGTCTCCCATTAGGCCATGACTATCTACATGCTGAGTAATTTTATTCTTTATGATGGTTTCTACCATTTTAACCCATACTGACGTCAGGCTCATCGGTCTGTAGTTTCCCAGATCACCCTTGGAACCCTTTTTAAAAATTGGTGTTACATTGGCGACCCTCCGATCTTCAGGTATTAGCGATGATTTTTATGATAGTTCACAGATTACTAATAGCAGGTCTGCAATCTCATATTTCAGTTCTTTCAACACCCTTGGATGTATACTTCTTCAATGTCACTTTCTGCAAATCTGTTCTCAGCACTTTTGAGTCTTGCAATTCCAACTCTGGTCTTTCTCTTCTCCTGTATATACCTGAAAAAAGTTTTGTCTCCACGCTTCACTTCTTTAGCCATCTTTTCTTCTGCCTTTGCTTTTGCTATCCTTCTCTTTTTGTCTCTTTTAGCTTTATCCTGTATTCTTTTCCTCTTTTTGTGATCTTCTGAATTTTGTTGAAAGCTGTGGTTTTTGTCTTTATTTGTGCAGCCACTTCTTTGGTGAATCATATAGGTTTCCTTTTCCTCTTGTTTTTATTTACTTTCCTTATATGTATATCTGTTGCCCCTTTTATTGCCTCTTTTAGTTTAGCCCATTGCAATTCCACTTCCCTTATCTCTTCGCACCCTGCCAACTTTCCCATTTTACAGAAGTCAGTGTTTTTGAAAGCTAGGACTTTGAGTTTGTTGTGATTGGACTCTGCCTTGGCTTTCACCTCAGACCACACCATGTGATGATCACTGCTGCTCACATGGGCACCCATCTGGATATTTGTCGTTATCTCCATTGGTGAGTACTAAATCCAGCATCAAACTGTCCCTGGTTGGTTCCATCGCCAGTTGTCTGAGCAATGCTTCTTGGAAGGCATCCACGATCTTTTTACTTCTTTCCAGATCTGCAGACGGAATACTCCAATCCACCTCTGGTAGATTAAAGTCACCCAGAATGATCATTTCTCCATTCATTGCTACCTTTGCAATATCAGTGAGCAAGTTTCAATCCATCTCCAGTCATCCGCTTTATCTCCCTCCCCTTCCTCTATCCATCAGTCTTTCTCTCTTCAGCCACTCCCCACCAGTCTGCCTCTTTCTCTCTCCCTCCACCTCTCTCTCTCTTTCCCCACAGCCAATCCCAACCAGCCTCCTGCTTTTCTCTATTGTGTCCTGTGGACCACCTCCCCCGTAATGTTCTCAAAGACCACCAGAGGTCCACAGACCACAGGCTGGGAATCACTGCTCTATTGTATGTTGCATTTCATCAACATGCTACATTGTATATCTTGATAAGCTTGATACGGCTCCATAAGTTTGGTATAGACTTAGCTTGATCTTTATCAAGGACTATGTTGGAGCTCTTATGCTAGTGGACTGTCATTTTTCCATTGGTAATTTGTACAGTCATTCACATAAGATATTGAAAGATGGTCAGAAAAGTCAGAGACAAACAAAGGAGGGTAAAATAGACGGGTGTTTCGTCAATAGCTGTCAACGCATCTGTTCAAATTGAAACTTGACTTAGTTCCATCAGAAAGGAGCTGCCACATTTGATGACATTTTTCTGTCCGTGAATTCATCAGTGCTCAACTGAAATCCAGAACTCACCCGTTTCCTGCAAAAGAGCCAAGAGCAGTCTCTAAAGCTTCTCTACCTTGAAACTTCCATTAGCATTATAGAGGTTTCATCTCTACTCAGCTGCATTATTGATGTCTTGTGACTAGTTTTATATCTGCTGGCGGAAGTGTTTACTCTTTTTCTAAGAAATACTTAGTTTTTCACAAAGGTATTTAGAGCGCATGTTAGGAGCATGGTTCAGAGATGGGAAGCAGAAGCAGTCTGGGGGGGGGGAGATCAGTGCTGAAGGGGGGCCAACACAGTAATATGTTATATTGTTGGTGCTGCGGATCGTAGCACCAACCATATTATGGGTGGGGCAGGCCTGATCGTGGCAGTTGGGGGCACAGAGCTGCTGACAATGGGACTTTTCCCACAGTATTTGCTAAGACAGGTAATGCGGGATCTCTGTGGGAAATCTAAACCTCCATGGCATCTTCAGGACCTCCCTTGGTAATGCCCCTGCAGATATCGTGGTTGTTTGCTGCTTAGCACTTGGTTTTGGCTGCTAACGCACCATGGTTTAGTAGACGTACCTCTTAGAGTGTAAGCTCTTTAAGGAAGGGACTTATAAACTGCATGGTTAAAATTAGAAAGGCAGTTGAGAAATATATTTATATCATATAGCTATATGGCAAAATGTTGTGACTGCTCAAATCTAGGGTTGGACCAGCAGGTGTGGGTTAAATCCAGATTCTTCATATCTCACCATTAGAGACACTTGTACCCAACAGATGCTTCTTTCTGAATATAAATAGAATCCCCAGAGATCTGAACCAACTGAGTCTGCATGTGATGAATATTGGAAACTTCAATGATATGGACAAGGTCAAATTTTGAGTTCCTGGCCTGGAAACATTCTTGAACTTTACAAACTTCTTTTTACATTTTGAGACAGGTTGGATATCATATGGAAGATTTCATCAAAACTGCCTATTTCCAGTGAAAACTTCCAACTGTGTTTTGCAAAGCCCTATTGCAGGCATGTCCAACAAGTAGATCGTGATCTACCTGTAGATCGTGGAGGGGTAAGAGGTAGATTGCCAACCCCACTTGGCTCCATCTCTCCAGCAGCTTGCTCCATCGCTAGGAGAGAGCTCATGCTGGCAGGTCATCTGCCGAGGGCTTGCCGCTGCTGCTGATCCTTTGCCTGTCTTTTTTCCCTGCCTGCGGGAATCTTGCCTGCGGGTGTATTGGGGGCACTTGTTGTTTTTGTGCCAATAGTTTGTGGTTACCCCAGGGGGCCGCCACCCACGCCCGTGACGAGACGCCACAGGTCCGGCGTCATACCTGGTCTCCTGCCTCTCAGAATCACCCATTTCTGCCCCCGTCCCAACACCCCTTAGAAGCGTGTTATATACCGGGCGATATCCATTTACCCGGGCTTTACCTGAATACACTTACCATATTAGTTGTGTCATGTGCTGGTCGTTGGTCCCTTTATAGTTCACTTTCATTAAACGTTTTCGGGCAGACACTACAAAGTGTCAAGAATTTGGTGATTTTGGCGGGCTTTTTCCAATTTTGCTCTAACTTGCCTATGCCTTGCCTTCGAATTGGTTCAGACCACTGTGACCTTTGCTTGCCTCTGCAATTTTATTTTGCCTAGCCTTTGCGTTGATTCTACACTGCAATTTTATTTCGCCTTGCCTTTGCGATGTTTCTACACTGTGTGCAGAATTTATTAAATCACGTGTGGTGGTATTTGAACTTGTTTGGTGGTATTTGATTTTATCTGGTTTGCTTGACAGGTGTTCGAGTCTTTTTGATGATTGTTTGGTGGTATTTGATTACACTGGTCAACACAATTTTTGTCACAGAACCGCTCTGACCTGTTTCATATGTAATTTTTCCCATTGTTTACAAATATGCTATCAGAATGTTTCTATCACCCATACTTCAGGAGATATCATCTAGTAAAGCGTGTACATTACTGTAAATTAGCCGTTACAGTTTTGTTTCAGTAAACAAAGGTTGAATACGAAAAATTCCATCATAATTATTATTGTATGTTGTCAGCCACAACCAAAAATGCTGAATCATGTAGTTATAATATAATTAATTAACCAGGCCCCTTGCCCTACTGGTCCGGCTGATACAAGCAGAAAACGCTGAGTCCTGTATTGGGATGCTTTCTGTCGCCGTCAGCGATTGTGGTTTGTATTGTTTGAAAAAGAACAAATCTGAATGGATGTGAGTTAGCATTAATCTATTTCATAAACAGCAGTTGGTTAATAAATATTACGGTTATCGCTTGTAGTTGTTTAACAATACCTCGAAAGCGTGTTAATCGTCCAGATTTATTTTGCTACATTTGTGGTGAAGTTACTTTTAAGAAGCAGAGAAGACGTTTTACTCCACTTGTTAAGACATGTTATAAGCTTGACTTTGGATGTCAAATCGGTGAACAGGACAAAAATTGGGTGCCTCACGTCTGCTATATTACCTGTGTCAGACTCCTAACAGGTTGGGTAAAGGGTGTTTGACACATGAATTTTGCTGTTCCAATGATCTGGAGGGAACCAAGAGATCACTTGACAGATTGCTACTTTTGCCTTACAAACATTGCAGGCATTACTTCAAAATCAAAACACACTGTAAATTACCCAAATTTACCATCTGCCATGAGGTCTGAGCCTCACTGTCAAGAATTGCCGGTGCCAAAACCTCCAGAAAATCTTACAGTGAATGAGGATGAAGAAGAAGAAGAACCAATGAATGCTGATGATGTTGACGATGATGGTGATGCTGTAATGCAGGATCCAAGCTTTGAGGCATCCAGTTCCTCTTCTGAACCACATTTACTGGACCAAGGCGCTTTGAATGATCTCATCAGAGATTTGAATCTTTCAAAGCGACAAGCAGAACTGTTAGGGTCACGACTGAAAGGCTGGAATCTTCTTCAGAAAGAAACCAAAGTGTGCACTTTTAGAAATAGGCATACCGAGTTTGTGGATTACTTTGCCTTTGAAGATGGAATTGCTTTTTGTTGTGAAGTTAAATCCCTGATGGAAACACTTTGTCCGGATTATAGAACAGAGGATTGACGACTATTAATTGATTCTTCTAAATATAGCCTAAAAGCTGTGCTTATCCACAACGGAAATATTTTACCACCAGTTCCAGTAGCTCATGCCGCCAATATGAAAGAAACCTAAGCAGTATGCATCTCCTGCTAACAAATATCACGTATGAAGAACACAAGTGGAATATTTGTGGCAATTTAAAAGTAATTGCCCTCTTGCTTGGACAACAGCTTGGTTGGGCAAAGTATTTTTGCTTTCTGTGTGAGTGGGACAGCAGGGACAGGAAAAATCATTAGATCTGGAAACAGTGGCCAAAGAGAACATCACTAGTCCCAGGCCAGAAAAATGTTGCACATGACCCACTTGTGGAGCCGAATAAAGTATATCTACCTCCACTCCATATAAAGTTGGGTCTTATGAAGAACTTTATAAAAGCCATGGATAGAAGTGGACTTGGATTTGCATATCTAAAAAAGACATTTCCACGAATCAGTGAGGCAAAGATCAAAGAAGGGATCTTTGTAGGACCTGATATTAGAAAACTGATGAAAGATGAAAACTTTGACAGTCAGTTGAATGAAACTGAAAGAGCTGCATGGGAGTCCTTTAAGACTGTTTGCCACGACTTCTTGGGAAATAACAAGGCAGACAACTACGCAGAATCAGTGGATACTCTACTGAAATCTTACCAGAAACTGGGATGTAACATGTCTTTGAAAATGCACTTCTTGCATTCACACCTGGATTTTTTTCCTGCAAATCTAGGAGCAGTCAGTGATGAACCTGGGGAAAGGTTTCATCAGGACATTTCGGTAATGGAAAATAGGTACTAGGGCAAGTGGAGCTTGCAGACTATTGTTGGACCCTTAAGAGGGATGTTCTTGAGGCGCAATACAACAGAAAATCATATAAAACTACCTTTTAGGAGACATTACGTTACAATATACATCTATATACATCTAATGTAAATATGAGCAACATAGTCTAAAATTAAACTACATGTCCTCAAAAACGTTACGTGATGGAGAATTTCTAAGTACATATCCAAGTTCGTAACCAAAACCATACTAGAATCAGCCATTTTCATTTCTGTGACAGAAAATGTTTTGGATTTTGTTTACCAGTGTTATTGGTGCCAGTATGATGAATTCTTATTTTTACTTTTAGAACTGCATGTGTGGTTTTGGCATCTCCAGTCCTTGTATTGCACATCATTCAGAGGCCTTCAGTTCCTGTTGATCTTTAATACTTTGGGACAGTGACAGTTTTGGACCAGATTCAGCCAGTGTTTATACTAACTTAGCAGATTTGGTGTTCTTACATCCAGCCACCCCAGTATAACGAAGATGAGTGTTCCAAAGAAGAGCAAAACCTACCACTTTCATTGTGAATGGGAAATGGACTACTTCTTCATCATGGTGAAAGACAAGTGTTGTTGTCTAATTTGTAACGCCCCAGTATCCTTGCCCAAAAAGGGTAATCTGGAACGTCATTATAAGGCTCTGCATAGCAATAAGTTTGATGCTGATTTTCCACCCAAAAGTGAAATTCATAAACTGAAGCTCAAAGAACTTAAATCGAAATTGGCTACTCAGCAACAGTTGATGGCAAAGCCAAGGTCACATTCGGTCAATGCAACCATAGCATCCTTCAAGGTCAGCAACCTGATTGCAAAGAAATGCAAACCTTTCACTGAAGGGGAATTTGTAAAAGATTGTTTTCTTGAAGCAGCTGACAATCTTTTTGAAGGATTTAAAAATAAGAAAGAGATCATAGCTGCTATTCAAGATGTACAATTGTCAAGAAACACCACCGTGCGGCGAACAGAAAAGATGTGTGGAGACACAAATGAACAATTGTTGGAGGATGTTTCAAATTGTGTTGCTTTCTCACTCCAACTGGATGAATTTACAGACATAAGAGACATAGCCCAGTTACTAGTCTTTATCCGGATGGTTTTTGAAGACTTCAGTGTTAAAAAAGAACTACGTGGAATGATTTCTTTAAAAGGGAGAACTACCAGTCAGGAAATATTCAGTTCTTTCCATTCTTTTGTGACAAAGTGTAATCTTCCATTGCATAGACTTGTTTCCATCACTACTGATGGAGCAAGAGCAATGACAGGTGAGGTTAACGGTTTCATAGCCCTCTGTAGACAGCATGACGACTTCCCAGATTTCCTTTCTTACCACTGCATCATTCACCAGCAAGTTTTGGCAAGCAAGAGACTCAATACAAAGACTGTCATGAACATCACTTTCAAAATTTTTAAATTCAGTTCGTGGAAGATCACTTCAAAGACGGTTTTTCAATCTCACTGAAGGGGCAGTGGAAATAATTTTGCACACAGATGTAAGGTGGCTAAGTAGGCACAAATTTCTGCAAAGATTTTGTGATTTGCTGAATGAAATAAGAAGTTTTTTGAAGGAGAGGGGAGATAACCAAGCAGAGTTGGAAGATGAGGAGTGGTTATGTGATCTGGCATTTCTTGCTGACTTTACAGGCAAACTAAGTGATATGAACCTTGAACTACAAGGTAAAACAAATGCATTGGCGAGATCATCAGTACAGTTTCATCCTACAAGAGCAAATTTGAGCTAATGATGACCGACCTTGCAAACAACACTTTTGATCATTTTCCTAATACGCAGGACCATCTGGGAAAATATCCAAATTTTGTTTTTCAGAACGAGAAGTATGTGACAGAAATCTGTTCTGTTATCCAGGAATTCAAAAATAGATTCTGTGACTTCCAAAAAATTGGAACAGTTGTGGAGTACTTGTCATACCCATTCAAAGTAGATGTGGGCATTAAAGAAACTGCAGCTGCTATTAATAAAAATTACTCATTGAACAAGCCATCTCTTGAAAATGAAATATTAACCCTTAAAAATGACATTTTTCTCAAGACCCGTGCTGAGCAAGAATCGTTTTAAAAGCTAGTGCCTAGAGACAAATTTCACAACTTGAGAAGATGCAGTGAAGCTGTACACTCCTGTTTCGGTTCAACTTATTTGTGTGAATCTGCATTTTCCCATCTGAAAATGACAAAGAGTACACAACGTTCCAACATGACAGATGAACATCTCCAGGATTCCCTGAGACTGGCCCTCACGCAATATTCACCCAACTTCAAAAAGCTAGTGGATGAAATGCAGGCTCAGACGTCTCACTAATGAGCAAGAGCGAAATATTAAATATTGTGCAAGATCAGCCTGGATCAATACTCGACCTAAATTTAACACAAATTACTCAGTAAAAGTTAAAGAAAGTTATTAAGACAGTTAAAGAAAGTTATTACTCAATAAAACTCTAAGAAAAAATGTACTTTCCATTTCCCCTTGCAGTTCTTACTGGATCTTCGTCTCTGTTTTGTTTTTGCTTAATTTGCTTAACAGCTGATCACATCCAAGTAAATGATAGAAGGTTCATGAAAAATAGGGGGGGGGGGGGAATCCTCCAACTTTATTGGGTTAAAATTTAATTTGAAACTAATTTGAAACTTAATTTTCATGGTGGTAGATCACCGGCACTTTTGGCCGGAAAAAGTAGATCACGACCTGTTTGAAGTTGGACATGCCTGCTCTATTGTATATATGTCAGAATAATTTGTAAAAATAAATAAGCAAACAATGAATGAAAGCTCTTGTCATGTCAGGCAATATTTACTTTGAAATTATGTATTTATTTATTTGCATTTAGCTCATGCCTTTCCAGTAGTAGTTCAAGGTGAGTTCTATTCAGATGCAGTAGGTAGTTTCCTGTCCCAGAGGACTTACAGTCTAATGGACTGATGCATATAATGCAACTTATATTCACAATTTCCATCACGCCAAATGCAGAAAAGAGGTTGATGCATGTATAAACAGCAAAAGAAAAGTATGTACACACAGCAACGCCAAGTGTATTTAAATAATACGCAAATGAGCTGTGTGTATTCAGATGGTATGCTAATAAGGTCTGCGCCCAATGCAGAGAAACGCGTAGAGGATGACATAACCAACAGGAGCGCCAATATCTCTGCGCCTGGTCTGAGATGACTTAAACATCTTGCGCGTTCAGGGAAAGCCTGTTTCAGGGTATGTACCGGTGAATAGTTACCTTTGACATGAAAATTTTCTGCATTTATCTTTCAGCATACAAGCGAAAGTTTGGCGTTCAAGAACAAATTTCTTTTGCTTGTTATCCTGGTGTGATTTTTGGACTCACATATCATTCTCCATTTACTGTTAGGTCTCTTTGTTGTGATTTCATAAGAAAATATTTTTGGGTGAAATAATATTGATTGTTATGAGCTGAGCACCAAAAGAGCGTGCGCATAATGTGAGCATTTGACATTTACATGCATGTGAGCACGGCCACTTGTAGCACAGCTGTTGTTTGTGCAGGTGTTGGCTCCCTCCTTTCAGCTTTACGCTGAGGTTTTGTGCACAGCGCATTTGCATACACACCCTTTGCTGCATACTGGCGCTGAAGTCCCGCACTATCGACACGCTGCGAAAAGATGTCTGCAGCTAATACGCGGGATGCATCGGCTTTCTGCATCTGCCTGTAAGTTTGTACCTGAGACAAAATAGGTTTAAGTGACTTGCCCAAGGATGCATTTCTTCATCTCAGGGCTGGCCTTAGGTGGGCACAAACAAAGCAATTACCATGGGCCCCCATGCCACATAGCTGGCAGACTTTGCAGCCCCTCTTTCCAATCTCTGCACTGTTCCCAAGCATGTCTAACATTGATCCTGCTTCATTTGCTACTAACTTTCATCATTGCTGAATCTCTGCACATCCATTTACTAATTTGCCCTCAAGCAACCGCCATCCTATTCCATTCCAATGTTTTTTTAAATCCAACTTAAACAAGCCATGTCGCCTCTCTCCTCCAATGAGGCTCTATAGGAGCATTTTGAAAGGTCAAGTGAATAGTTAGTAGTGTACTGTCCCTGGGCAGTGATCATTTACGTCGATGCCTGTCTGCTGCCTGCGTTAACGTTGAAGGTTCGAAAATGTAATGTGTCCCTTTTGGAAGAAGACATGGGACTGCCTTTCAGGGATTATTCAGAAACTGGCCTTATCCTTAGATTCACAAACCACTTGTCAGTGTTTGGAATCATGGAGATGAAAGGAACATGTCTCACAGCATCCGAGCTTGGGTCTCCTATTGTAAAGGCGATATCCTGTCACGTCCACACAGGTGTCTTAAATGCCTGGGCTGCACTTGCTAGCAAATCAAGGTGCAGGCTTTCCCAGCTTACATCTGTGGTCCACTTACAGGTGGACGTGGACCTTATAGTTGCTTTTTTGCTTAACCCAGCACGCCAAGAAAGAAAAGGGGAAAGCACTGGAAGGATCTGGTCTCTTCCCTCCTCCTAGAGTATCAGCAGCTGAATATTCAGTGGAAAGGCACCCAGACCCTGAATTCAGGCAATATTAATGTTTAATACATATTTTTGCAGCCACCATATATGGAGAATCATAGACAACCCAGATTAATGTGGGCACAGTGACTTTACAACAGATCTGTAAAAACCCTTCTTTAGATGCGACTGTCCTACTGCACCAGACTGGATTAAGCAATGTATGCCTTATCTTTCCGTTAACCAATAAGTCATTTGCAAGGGGTTTTCTTTAAACCGCTAGAGTATCTCTTTTGTTTTTATTCCCGGCAGCATACGGAAAAGAGGCAGCTCTGGGCATACACGAGGGAGGAATGTGTGTGTTAAGCCGTCGAGGGTTATTCTCGGTGGTGGGGCTGAGGGATGCTCTCTGTGCTCTCGGTCCCATTAAACCTGTGAATTCCTGGGGCCGATCGTTTCCCTCGCCTGTTGTACTCAGCTGCTGCAATGCTTTTTTGCATGCTAACTAATCTTTTCACACTAGCCTGTTGGGAGGGGAGCAGAGGGGAGGGGGGAGACTCGCTTGTCTGAGTGACTACCGTAGTTATCTGTCTCTCGCAGACTGCACGGATCCGCCTGGAAAAGCGCCTCCAGTTCACAGCCCGCCTTGGCTGCAGCCACCAGTCTCCGGCGGGCGCGCGGGGCAATCGGGTGACAAGTTCTGCGCGCTGCTGAAGGTTTGCGAGCTCTCTGACCTACCGAGGCTCTGCATTTCCATGGGAGGGGTGGATGCCCTCTGCTTTAGGACGGTGCCCTAATCTGGCCCCCTTGCCCCTCCATCCCCAGAGGACAGTCCCCCGGCGGGCTAGAGAAGCTCATGCAGCCATTAAGGTAAGCAGGGGTGCGGGCTGTACCTTGCTCAAGCAACCCCCCCAGGGTGGCGGCGGGCGACGTGCCCAGATCCCGAGCAGCTAATCCCCCGGCTTGCATTTTAAAACCCAATTAACAGTTGGGATTTTTGCTAACTATGCCTTGCCAACAGGCTCTCTCCCCCCCCCCCCCTCCCCCCTTTTTTTGCAGTTTCTACGTCCCCGCCTTCTTCTGTCGTTGATTCCACTGCTTGCTGCTGGCTACGGAAATTTAACTTTTTTTACATGATCTGTATTTCTGTATTCCACATATTGTTTGCGATTCTGTGCTTCCACCCTATTTATATTCTTTTATTAATATTGCATTATTACTATTATTATTTATTTGCAGTTAAATGTTCATTTAATTCACCAGTTTCTTTAGGTTTGCTCTTTTAATTTTCTTACTTTGTTTTAACTGTGTTATTGTATTTGTGGCATTTTGCCGTAATTATTTTTTTTTTCAGAATAGTGTTTTTATATGTACTAGAATTAATATTATTTTCATTTGCCAACTATGATATCGTAGGAATGTAAAAATGTTTAAAAAAAATAACAGGCGGAACCGCAGCTGCTCAAACCTAGTCCGCAAAGCGGTTCATCATTGCCCATTAGACATAGAAAGATCATAAATCTGCATAATTGTCTTACTTGCAGGAACGTCTTAAATGTGCACCTGATAAAAATGTGACAAGTGCAGAAACCAAGAAGTCATACGCATGCAAAAAGCTCGGAGCTGTAATCTTTTTTTTTTTAAAGAAACCTTTTTCAACATTGTTAGGTTGCTGCATTTGGAAACTCCGAGTTCCTTCGTCCAGCCCATGTTTTCACAAATCTTGCCTTTCTCCAGTGACCTTTAACATTGCAAATTGTACACAGGTTGTTATAACTGAGGACCTCAAATGTGGTAGCCATCAGCATTCTCCGCAATACAGCAATCAAACTTCTTTAAATTAATAACTGGATAGAGCACATAAGATTTCTCCTGGGCGGTTTCATTCGTCGTCGTGTTTATAGTCCAAATAGCGTTGGGCGTTTGCGCCTCGGTACGTAACGCAAAAGACAAACTTTAAAAACACCCTATGAAAGCCTTTGATCGGCAGGATACTTTGTCTTTGCTATTTTAGAAATTAAAGGGTTCTTTAAAATAAATTAGGATTTTTAGTGCGCATTGTATTTCTGAGGCAGGAGGAGAAAAGTTTGAACTAATGGTTTGATGTGATTCGTGATTGCTGCCTTATTGGAGTAATTGCATGGCAATTATTGAGAGGTAGAATCAATTTTCCCAAACTGAGATTCTAATGGGAGCTTGCGAGCTGCATTTCTGTCATGCGGCTTTAAGGTGGTGTTGGATTGCATTTTTATACAACTGGATAATTTGCCAAAATAACAAGAAAGAACAGCACCACCTACCGGATGGAAAAGCTCGTCGCTGTCTAGCTGACGAAAGTGCGGCACGTGTCTCTCTCCTGCAGAAGTTCGTCTTTGCATTTGCGAAAACCTTTCCGGGGGAATTCGCTGGGTTTAAAGACGTTATATCGATTTTTCAAATGAAAGGAATTGAGACTTTTCGGTTCCGGAAGCACCTTTTTCTTTTTTATTTATTGCATGCAAATAAGCTTGCCTATAACTATATTTCAGGTCAGGAGAGGGTCTTTGCAGCCTCCGGGTATCTCAGTGGTATGGTACGTGCTGTCCTTGAATGCATCTCTCACCACGGAGAACCCCTTTTGCTGGCTTTACCCAGAACATTTCCGCGTCCTTAACAATACTGTCGTCTTGATACGGATTCCGCCCCAGAGAAGCTTAATTCAGATTGATATTAGGATGGGTCTTTCCTAGCAATGTGCTTCACATTCTCTAGACTGACAGCTACGTCTTCTCTCTTCAGTCAGCTTATGCTTATAGGATCTGTCACTCAGCAAAGCTATATTTATTTATTTTTCTCCACCCTACCTTGTGAATTTGGATTGAAGCAGAAAAGAACTGGTGGGCAGACTTGCAAATGACCTCCAAGCCAGAAGGATAGAAAAAAAAAGCAGGCGCACCCAAGTTCAGGCATGACTTCACAAACGTGGGCATGCCCAATATGGACGTTTGCAGGGCATAAGCCTAGTTTGGGGGGGGGGGCATGGTGGGTGGTGCCCCACCTCAAATGTTGCAGGCACTAATGCTAGACTGGCCCCTGCCCCCACTGCTAGTATAACTTTCTTACCCTTTGCCGTCACTGCCCCCCCCCCCTCCAAATAAGAAGGCAAACAACACTGATGTCGCAGGGGTGTCTACATAGTCATCCCCAGAAGAGCATTGCAGAACATGGCCATTTAGGAATAGCCTAATAGAGTAGTGGGCTAAGACCAGAGAAACTAGGGTTCAGACCCCACGACGCTATCATTGTGATTGTGGAGAGCATTGTGGATGGTGACATGCCATGTTCAGTACCCCCTCTGGATGTTTTACAGTCAAAATGACCACTTTCCCAATGTCTATTCATGCTTGGAGCAGGTCTAACCTTGGATGGGGCCACACACGTCCCTGACATCAAGTGGGGACGTCTAAGTCCATTGTACCACTCCCCACACCAGAGACAACTTTAAAAGCCCTTTGTGAAATGGCTCTGGGGACGTATCCGTGATTTGGAAATCATAGTAACATAGCATATGACGGCAGATAAAGACCAGCATGGTCCATTTAGTCTGCCCAGCAAGGCGGCAAGAGTAGGTGCAGCTGCCGCTCTGTGCAGGTCACCCCTCCCCATGCCTTTGTTTAGGGGTGTACCCACCGCTCCGTGTAGGTCACCCCTATTTGTTCAGATATTAGAGATAGTTATGCTTATTTTGATTTTATCCTGTTGCTGTAAAGGGATCCACTATGTCTGTCCCATACCATTTTGAATTCCGTCACTGTATTTGCCCCCACCACTTCCATCAGGAGGGCATTTCAGTGACGGAATTCAAAATGGTATGGAACATATCTGCGTGCCCATTTTCAGACGTGCAAATCACAACTAAGACTTTTTAAATGGCCCCCTTAATCTAAAAGATATAAGTGGCCCGCTTGGGTTGAGTGTGTAGGGATCATTGCAGGGATTGTAATGCAGTCCCGCCGCTGACGCTCATGGGGTACTGTGGCTATTCGAATACTCTGTTGACTTGCAGAGGTAGATGTGGCTGTATCTTTTCTAATATAGCATCTGCCCATCACTGCAAGATCTAGCGGACATTTCTTGGATGTTTTCAGAGTTTGTCCTGCCTTAGGTCAGATCACTCCTTGAAATACATATCTCAGCCTCTATTTTATGTTGTAATTTGTAATTGATGAACATAAAATGCAGACCCATAAGTCTATCACCAGAAAGGATGATTGTCGAAAAAGAAAGGGTATTGGGTGGAGGCCAGTGGGAGTTTCCACCCTCCATTTTCCAGTCTGGCTGGGGTGGCGGAAAGGAGGTAATTTGCTGTAGTTCACAAAGGCTCCAGGTCAGTGACCCGGCATGACCTGACAGAAGGATCTGATTTCAGCAGTGTTTCTGCCATTAACAAGAACAGAAATGTCATTTTTGCAAAAGATTTTTCATTCAAGCTGAAACTAAAAGTCATAATTCGTCAAATTATAATTGCAGCTAGCTCTGGGTTGGAATGATAATGCTGTTTTAACCTAAATGTAGGGTGAAGGACAGTTTCTGAAACAGGAAGATGAGAAAAAGGACTCTTCTTAAAGCTCCTATTCTCTTATCCTGCTGTAGGTGAAATGAGCATGGCTGTCCTGACTGGAACCCTAGTGCCCTCCTTAGATCACAGCTGCTTGTGTTTAAGCAGTTAAATGCCCTTTTCAGAGCCCGTGGAGCCCTCTCCTTTCCCCATTCTCAATTGTATTAATTAAACTCAACAGTCATGAACATCCCAACACCATCCCTCTGAAGAATGCAGAATTGGATATCTTGCTTTTAAATATTAAACATTGT
The DNA here is from genome assembly GCA_033557465.1 of Ichthyophis bannanicus. Taxonomy (NCBI): domain Eukaryota; kingdom Metazoa; phylum Chordata; class Amphibia; order Gymnophiona; family Ichthyophiidae; genus Ichthyophis; species Ichthyophis bannanicus. The sequence goes on along the minus strand of CM066043.1, from coordinate 233,020,255 downwards.
TGCATATATAATGAAGGTAATTTTATAACAGGTCAAATAGATCAAGAGACCAAGGAGGTGTCTATGTGTCTTTATAAATACCAGCACAAATCCTATGGAAAATTGTGGGAAAAAGGAACCCCGGCACATTTACAGCTGCTCAGAACACCTGCACATACATGTGCGCTTTATAGACAGCGCGTGTAAATTGCGACTCTGACTACACTCCACCCCAGCTGCGCCCCTGAATATGCCTACACCCAAATCAGGCATACTTTTATGCAGGGGGGATGGGGGGCATTTGAAAAGGGACATTATGCACATATATACTACCATGCATGCACAAAAAAGCCTTTATAAAATTACTCCCAATGAGGGCAATTTCAAAAAGCCATATCCCCAATAAATAAATTGCCGACACTCCTTGTGGGTATAGTACTTGCTGATGGTTCTTTGGCTTTGATTGGCAGGATTGTCTTGTTTTGACTGCAGCTGCTCATTGCTGCCCCCAGAGGCTGCTGCTTTAAGTGACACGTAGCTGCCTAATGGTTAAGCTGGCCCCCAGTTTTATTCAAATACTGTCAAAATGGGATTTCATTTCTGTAGAAACAAAGGTCAGCAAACTAATTGTAAGCGGTATCTTATTAACCGGGGAGAGGGGGGGGGTAAACTTAAGATATTTGTGACAAGCTTTGGAGAGCTCTGCTGCATTCATCAGGTGATTGCATAATGCTTTAAATTAGTCCAGGAAAAAGGTATCACCTACAGCTTCCTTGGACATCTTTATTTCTACGTATCCACCACCATATTCTTCTATTTTTTATAAAACCTTTGTTTCTCATGCCTCACTGCAACGGAAATCTCTTGCACAGACTACCTTTCCAATCATCAAACTTGTGGCTTTAGAGGCAGAAGCTATAAGAGAATAATTTGGCTGCTACCCAGAAATGTCCACATGGGGGAAGGCGACAAGGCTGAGTCTCTTCTAGAAGTCGTCGTCCTGGTAATCCCCAAGAAGGGAGGGTTTACCTGTGTACTACCAATCTGTCACAATAGAACCTGTCCGACAGGTTCTGCAAGTCAAGGTCCAGGAGTTCTCCTTACCGTTTAACAAATTAGTGGGGGTTTCTTCTTCTCAGTATATTCTGTTTTGTGGGAACAGGCATTTGTTGCTTTCTCACCCTACTGCCTCTAAATGTTTTACATTATTCAGCTAACAAGCGTTATGGAATATTTGTAAACGTGTGAGTTTATTGACTGTTTCCGATCTGTAGTGGATGGTGGAAGGGAAGGGGTTAAAGTGATATTTAATTGCACAGAACCTTCTGGCATGTCCTAATAGGACTCCATGTGTTCGAGCCATCTGTAGACAAAGTAACCCAAGCCAACTTGGACAGTCATTTCCCATGTAGGCCTGTTGTCTCACTTTCTTCCGTTGAAGACCTCTTTTTTGTTGTTATTTTTTTTTTCAAAATAGGATGAGCTGGCTCAGAATAGATTCTATTTTGATGGAATAGTTATCAGATGTACTAATGAAGCTTAGAATGGGCTGCACTTTGCGCCGCAGGACATGATGTCCTGGTTTTAGAGTATGGACAACGAATATTGCAGGTTGCATTCCCGCTAACCCATCTGCAATTGTTTCCAACAATGCTTTGAGCAGGAAATTTAACTTTTTTTAGTTTAAAAGTTGTTGGCAGATCCAGAATCAACTATTTCAACACCCTTGGCCCACTACAAAAAATGAGCCTTCCGACCACAATTCCAATCTCCCCTCCTTCCCCCACACAGCAGCACAGGAAGCAATGTTTAAAGTATAGCACCCAAGGCAAAATCCCAGGTACCCCACCCTACTTCTGGTCCTGGTGGTTGCTGTTAGTTCTTTTGGATGCATAGAAATATACGCCCTAAATATTGAACTAATTGGAGATATTTTTGTTGAGCGATATTCTATCAGGTGGACTATATTCAGTCTTCTAGGTCTTAATATGTCTCTTTTTGCTCTTATATATGGTGACATTCACCAGAGTGGAGGAGTAGCCTAGTAGTTAGAGCACTGGCTTGGTAACCAAGAGACCAGGATTCAATTCCCACTAGCGCTCCTTGTGACCTTGAGCAAGTCACTTAATCCTCCATTGTCTCAGAAGAAAGGCCTGGCAATATATTTCCAGTCACACCGCCAAGGGGCTTCTGGGTCATGAGGAGTCAGCATTGACTCAAAGGCACACATTGCATTTTTTTGCATTCAACATATACACCTTCCAAAAATGGTTTAAAGAATATATACTCAAGACTTCCAAAAAGTGCCCACTCTAAAGTCTTTTAAGGATGGCTAATTTAAATTATTCAACGATATAAGTATGGCAGTGGGAAGATGCTGTGGATAAAATCTTTCCTTTTAGTTTTTCTTTGGATAATAACTATAACAATGTTAAATGAAGAAATAATCTTATAAAATGATCTTTGACTATTTAACACTGTGGATTAATAGAGATCTGGATACCAGCGCCGAGATGGATGCGTTACTTATTAAAGTGAAGGAAGTTGGATGTTGATTGTGAGTTATGGACATTGGGGAAAGTGCCGATGAAGTTTTAATCTGATGGTAAGCCTGAATATACCTGAAGCAGAATTGGAATATTGGGGAACAATTTGAAACATAGTACTATGTTGTTGAATAATTCAAATTAGCCATCCTTAATAGACTTTAGGGTGGACACGTTTTGGAATTCTTGAGTATATATATTTTTTGAAGCACTTTTGGAAGGTGTATGAGTTGAATACCACTAAATATAAAAGCTAAAAGGGGCATATTAAGACCAGAAAGACTGAATATAGTCCACCTGGTAGAATATTGCCAAACAAAAAATATATTTTTGTGAGAAATATCTCCTGTAAGTTCAATATTTTGGTACTTATGGTTCATTTTTGCTTTTGAACGTTAATTAGATCACTGTTTTAATTAGATTTTCCTGGAAATACAGGTCAACAAGTAAGTTGTACATGACACCTTTCTGTTGGACTAACTTAGCACAGCTGTGATTAGTTTTAAGAGCCCTTCCTTGCATCACCGTGCTGAAGGACATCTCAGAAACTAGTCGAAATGCATTGAGTTACTTCATCAAAAAGGTGATCACCTACAGATTATTTCTTCACCTTTATTGCTGCTTAGTTTACAAGAATAAAATTAGTCTGGCTGCAAGACTGACAAGTGAAATAGCCCTAAAATGAATGTAGCTTTCTTGACCTAACTGTTCTTTGGTGTCTGTATTTTATGTTTCTTCTGTTTTGGATGAGTTTTCGTAATAGAGAGGAAAGTTACAGAATTCCTTGACCTCGAGCTGTTCTCAGGTGAATTATGGGGCATGTTTACTAAAGTGTGGTAGTCGGGAATGTGGGGTTTAGCACAGGGCTAATGCGCATTTTGGCCATGCGGTAGCCGGGAACATGCTAACAAAATGTGACCATGTTAAAAATGCTGCGTGACGCGAGCACCATGTGAATAGACAGAGTTAGGGTGAAGTTGGGGCAATGGATGGGTGGTGGCAGCCGCACGCAACTGGTGCAGCAACACTAGTGGTGCATCCAGCTAGCATGCGAGCAACTCCTGCCAGCCTCTGACCAGGCATTAGTTGCACCTGCATTGCTAGCATGCTGCCAATGCATGATCCAGGTGCGAATCTCACACTTTAAGAGTAGAACCATGCCATGCGTTTTGCAGCATTGACAACGTTGGTTAGCAATGTGCATAAGTGAACTAGGTGCTCGCGTAGCGCAGCTAGCATCGGAGGGGTGGAACGGTGCATCTGCCATGGCGAAGAGCACTACAACCCAACAGCCACGAAACCAGGGCATGCAGCATAGGAGTGTACCTGCTGAGAGAGTGGTATCTATAGATTAGATAGAGCAATGCCAGTCTGGACAGTATGAGGCTCACGTCTCTATATGCACTGCATAGATGTGGGAGGGCTGCTGGTGTAGTGAACTGCATAGGAGTTGGGAAATAGGGCCTGTGCTCGGTTAAACAGTCAGATCTGGCCATATAGCCAGGGTTGGACACAGCAGAGCATAATTGGGGGCAGGGCAGGCAAATGAGGTGTTGCAACTAGTGGCAGAATGACAATTTAGCACCAAAATGTGCTGTCAGACCACCACCTCCCCTACATGGAGGACCACATAATCCTGCATATGTGCACCTGGGGGACTTTGCCGGTGCCATGGGCCCTCATCCTTACCCTAGGAGGACATGTCTTTGGCCTACTGGCTCAGAGCAGTTATCTAAACTTCCTGCATTGAACATAGGTTAAGTACCTGATCGTTGTTCCTGCCCCCAGCCCCTTGCCTAGGGGATGAAGTGTTCCACAGACCTGGCGAGCTGTTGTGGACTCCCAAGGACCTGTGTGTCTTCATTTCCCGGCTTTGACTGGGAGCCACTTAGGTTAGCCTGTTTCCATGGGGACATGTGTAGAATGTCCTGTGGCATCTCCCCAGAGGTCTCTGCATGGTGGGACTACTCCCCCAACCCTGGATACCCCATGTGATAGAAGGACTGGGTGGTAGGGTGCCTCAGCCATTTGCCCCAACATCCGTGTAGTCATTGCATTGGGCCTGCTGTTCTGAAGACTCTAGCACCTCCTTCTTCCACATGGGGCCAGTGCTCCTCAATGGCAAGAGTAATGGCCTAAATATATGTGGGGCCAGCTAACCTGTCCTCTGCAGCCTAGGTATTTGGGTACCATGGGCGCCTCGGGGTGAGAGGGGTTCATATGGCTGTTCTAAATGGTGGCCACTGCTGCCACCCAGCCTGCATCTTATGGGGTTCCCTACTCAATCAGATGCTTCATTTGCACCCTATCACCCCTCCCCCCAAAAGGACGGCAGCATGGTCTTTATGCATGTTTGCCTACTCATTTGCATGCTCCACCCCTTTGCACTTTGGCCCATTGCTCTGAGCTTTGCAGTAGGATGTGCCTTATCCCAGGTCAGCCTGCTCTATCCGTCACTGGCCACTTATCACGTGCCCTGTTAGTGGGATAGAGGTCCAGGTATTGCTGTCTGATACCACTGCAGAGGTTTAGTAGCCAACCGCCAGCCATAACATCACTTTGGTAGCAAGCAACTGCAACGTGCTTGTAGTGAGCGGCTTTGCAGTGCATATGACCTACAGGCACACATCTAATACCACGCTAGAGACATGCTTAGCACAGCAATACTTCCTTACCACGACCGTGCCCCCCTGCTTGTACTGTGGCCACTACTCCCCCTCTGCAGTAGATTTGCCTACTAACCACGCTTTTGCCCCATGCAAGTCATAGCATTTTAGTAAACATGCCCCTCTGTCTTTTAATGGAAAATCTAGAGCAGATAAAAATAAGTTGTAGGGTAGATAGTCAATGTAATGTAGAGGTTGATGCTTAGCTTTTTCTTGGAGAATGGGTTAGCCATATTGTTAAAAAAAATTATATTGACAGTTTGCAAATAGTTAAAGATATGAAAAGCACCTTGCGGAGGAATCACAAGAAGCATCTCTTGGATGTGTGCTTAAGACTGCAGGATCGCTGTACCACCATCCCCGCTGCTGCCCTAGTAAGCCCACATCTGCGTGAAGGGCTGACAAAGAAAGAGACTTTTTGTTGAGAACTTGGTCATGTGACCAAGTCCTGCCTGTGCAGGAAGTATGCTTTAAAGACATCTGTGATACTGGCTGAAGGTCAAGAGAATAGTGCAAGTAATACAGAACGCACTGTACATGGGGCCTGTGATGTGTTTATTCATTGAAAAGGTCAGGCAGTTCTTTCCTCCCAGCTGAGATGCAACAGAACAGCTTAGCAAGGGATATCGGTGAAACCTTCTCAGTTCGAGATACTACCAACGCATTCTGTTAGAGAGCTCTTGTGAAAGCAGCATTCTGGCATGTACTTTGGTTGTTTCAAGATATGCAACTTCTGGTTCGTTTTGTGGAAACAAGGATGTAAATGGATCGTTCTCTGAAAACTGGCGACCTTTGACGTGAGTACAGTTACTGCATACAGCATGCTGCTCCCTTCACATACTGACTATGTTGGACAGGCAAAACAGGACAGAACATAATACCTAAAGCCATGGACTACAGCAGGATTTGGATATGGTGCCGAAACTCATCAGTCAGGTAAAAGCACACTAGTGCTTTGGACATCAGGCAATGCTATTAAATGCAAGCTTTGGCAGTAGAAGGGTAATTTATAATCTCAGGCTGAATATTGGCAAGTCTAGTGGAGTTTATGTAATTCAGAGCCTGTATGTTAAGACAGCACTTTTTGAAAGGAAATTTCATATTATCTACAAAGGCAGATCCTGCTACTGCTGCTAACGTTTGTAACAAAAAGTAATATGTTGTTGAAGTGGCTTGAGAATCCACACCACTTTGGGCATTGTGTAGGGCGCACAGAACAAGCAGTCTGTAATGTTGGGTTGTTCCTCATTCCATTTGTGCTTCTGCTTCTGACCACAAGATGGAGACACTCGTTACAGAATTTTCAATATGGCTTCCCACAAGGTTCCTTCCTCTGTACCCTAGCGCAGGGCCATACCAAGGGCTGTGCGAGTGGTGCGGCCATACAGGGTGCAAGTACAGAAGGGACACTGATGTCATCACTGGACTTCTAGGCAGCCCGACAAAAGTGAGTTCCTACATGCAGCTGGGGGATGGGGAGCACCAGGTTCACCATTTGCACAGGGTACATTACTAGCTTGGTATGGTCCTGCCCTAGAGTCCTGACGGACTAGGACTGCCAACATTTTGAAAGAGAAAAACCCACCACCTCTGGCTAGTCATGCTCCGCCCATGCCCACCCCTGCCCCGCCCTTTCACCACCCCCATCCCACCCTTGCCCCACCCCCTTGCAGAGAGGGCAATGTGCAAACTGAACAAGCAAGATTGCTACACATTCTTAAACAGAAATTCCATACTAACAGAATGGGCAGCATTGGTTGTGTACATACACACACACACACACACAATACAGACAGGCCTTCATCAATAAATGAGCACAAAAGAAAAAGAGAAATATATAGACGAAAATTAAACTGAAACCCCAAGAAGTCAGACTCCTCATGCAGTGCAACATCAGATAAATAAGAGATGCAGTTCCCCATACTGTGTAAAATATAAAGATAGCACAAATTCCAATCACGAAATTGAAAATAAAAATATTTTTTCTACCTTTGTTATCTGACCATTTCATTCTCTCATCATGCTGGTCCCGATCTGAGGCTTCTGCTTTCCTGTCTTCTCTTAGCTCTTTCTATGGTCTATAGTCCATCTGCTATTTCTTGTCTCTTCTTTTGTTTTCTTCACTTCCTTCCATCAGCCTATTTCCAGTCCCAGTAACCCTCCCCAGTATCAGCCCCTTTCCAGTCCTGCCCTCCCATTACCTTCCAATGTCAACCTCCTTGCATTCCCAGGACTGCCAGTGGTGTCCATTCCCTTTGAATCCCCCTCCTTTCCCACTGTCCAGCCCTTTCTAGTCCAAATACCATCCCAGGTGTCAACTCACTTCTACTCCCAGTGACACTCCTTTGTCATCTCCCTTCCAGTCACCCCACCCTCTATCCATCTCCCTTCCAGTGCCAAATCCAAATGCCCTCTCCCTTCCAACCCTCCATTACCAAGCCACCTACCAGTCCCATCCCCAAGTGTCAGCTCCCTTCCAGTCCTCTCTCCCAGGTGACATCTCCCTTCCAGTCCTCCGCCAGTACCATACCCAGGTATCAACTCCCTTCCAGCCCCCTCCTTCCCCCCTCTGTCAGCTCCCTTCCTACCTCCACCTTCCTCCCCTTGTCAGTCCCTTCCTGCCACCTCTTTCCCTTGCAGCCGCAGCTCCTGCTTCTTATCGAGTGGTGACTGCAATAACGTTAATTTAAAAACAAAACCAGTGTGGAGCCCTCCGGCCTTATGGAACCCCTGCTGCAGCGTCCTGCACTATAAAGGAAGTGATGCAACAAGGGGCAGGACACTGCAGCAAGGGTTCCATAGGGCCGGAGGGCTCTGCACCGGTTTTGTTTTGTTTCTAAATTAGCGCTATTGCAGCCGCCGCTCTGTAAGAAGCAGGAACTGCGGCTGCAATGGGAAGGAGGTGGCAGGAAGGAATTGACAAGTGAGGAGAAGGTGAGGCTGCGCTGGGGGGGGGGGGGAACAAAGACCCCAGATGAAAAACCGGTTTCTGCTCTGACAATTCCAGGTCCCGCGGCCAGAGCAAAAAAACGGCTTTTCAAGGGCCAGTCTTAGATCTCTGCCGGCAGCCAGCCTGGCCATGTAAAAGCCGGTCAGGCCAGCAACCCTAAGTCAGACAAGGTCTTTGAGTCTGGACAAAGACAATTCTAGTAGCATGAAAGGCTTTCCACTGAAGACGTAATTCTGTATCTGCAAAGGAAAAACACTAGGATTTTCACCTCAGTAGGAAAATTGTTAAAATGGGTGTCCCAGTCCTCCCATTCCCCTTCTTAAACCCCTGTTCCTCCCCCAACAAAAACATGGATGAAAATCTACTGGGAGGGGAACATTGCCCTGTTCCACCTTTTGGGATGACATTCTCCCACTGAAGTCTTTGCTGAATAGTTCCAAAGTTGCACGGGTTTTGTGGGAGATTCATGAAACTTTGTAAAAATTAACATTTAATTATTTATTTATGAATGTTTGCTCAACTGCCCTTCAGTCAAAAAGACTATCAATGTGATTCACAATTATAAAAATGATAAAAACTGAGTAAAACAGACAAACAATACAATTTTGCTCCTCATTGAGATGTAAGCACCTGACCACTCGTTGACATGGTTTGTTATTCTATGACAGAGGGCTGTAACGTATAAGGAGGGTGGAAAATGAGAAACTTGACTCCTATTTGCCTCCCTTTTCCCCTTTTATGGACTTTGGCCAAATGAGTAATTGTATCTCATGGTTCAAGATAATAGACAGTCTTGATGGGGAGTACTGTAAACGAAAGGGACGCCCAAAAGAGGGCCTAGTCATCCAGAGCATGTGAAACACAGTTATCTCTGGAGGGAAACCACCTTCCAGACAGGTATAATTGTTTGTTTATTTACATTTTATCTCTCGCCTAATACTAGAAGCACTCAAAGCAAGTGAGAGCATATATCATAAAACTAAAAATCACAAAATCTCCCAACCCAACCCTTCTATCCCACCCAATCAAACCTCCTGATAAACCTAAAAATCCTAACCCTACGATCAACCAAACTGTCTCTGGAGAACCTGGTGCAGTCAGTCAACATTACAGGACACCATGGTTGATCAGCTCTCTCCTTCAACTCAATAGACCAACCGCATTTATTTTGCTCCGATCGTGCCACCCATGTTGGATTTTGTTTTACCTTCCATTACTGTAGCCAGGTACTTTTTCTCTGTTCAGCTATATTTACTAAAACCATAACAGGCAATTGCAGTATCGGTGTCCATACACTAGTGGCAAAGAATGAAGGGAACAAGCAGGAAGTCAGTCCCCATATATGGGTGACATTAGCATCGACAGAGCCCGCATGGTAACCTCTCCCCAGCTTTCAAAGAAAGCCTTTGGGAGATGTACCATGTATGCCTGGTCCCCTTCCCACCTAAGGGTGCCATCTTGCCTCAGTCTCCTATTTTCCGCAGAGCCCATCAGACGTGTGTCTGTTCCCCATCGACAAAAGTTGATTTTTTTTCTTGTCTTTTACTTCGGTTTTTGGATCAATTCTTTTGTCTGGTTGCATACTGGTGCCCTGCCTCCTGAATCTGCTTGTCTTCAGCAATGTATTTTTACTTTTTTCCCATTGGGGTTTCTTCTTGATGTGTGGGTTTTCATGCCCTTTTTGGCCGGGCCAAAAGAGTTTGACCTCACTGGGACCGTATTTCCCGCCATGGCCTCGGTCAGTGACTTCAAGGCTTGCGACCGCTGTGCACATATGTCATGCACAGATCCACATGATTGTTGCCTTCGGTGCCTTGGGCTGGATCATGATGCCTTAGCATGTGGTCTCTGCCATCAGATGACCCCCCTAAGACCCTCTAAGGCCGTAAGAAGCAGCACGAGTCAATTTTTCACAAGACCAACTCAGCCCCGAAGTCGTACATGGGAACAGCGCCCTCAAGTGGTGACCGCACTGCCTTGGAGCCTCGGGGTCATGGAGAATCAAGCCGGGGTTCCCTCAGGAAGGGACGCCCCTTGAAGAGTCAGATGTCGTCGGTGGCCTCCTCTTGTGATAAGTCTGGGCCCTTGGGGAAGTCCCATGGCCCTTGGCCTTGGAGCCCTCAATGAGGGGTTGAGGGTGGACGCCAGGAGTTGCCCTCAAAGCTGCCCTGGCAGGAGAAAATGCCAATCAGCATCTGGAGATCGGTCTCTGTCCTCGAAGGCTATCCTCATTCAGGACACCCCCTTGACTGTGACGGCACCAGGCCCAAGGTCCTCAGTGCCCATGCCTGCGAAGCCTTCTGGCCTCGAGGCCAGGATGGAGGCCTTGGAATGCAGCTTGTCTGTCTTCACGGCCCAACAGCAGGCTCTGATGCCTGGTCCCTCCAGGTCATCACTCCCAACCACCGGCCCCTTCATAGTGAGGGCATCTCTGGAGGTGCAGCTGATCCTCTAATGCCACCAGCCTCGAGAGACACCTCGGCACTGGTCCCAGTAGGGGCTGAGGAATTTCCTGCAGAGCACTCTTGACTTGGAGCACAGGGGCATCGAGGCCCCTAGGCTATCAGGGCTGGGGTCTGAGCCCGAGGCCTGGAGGACCCTCAAGATATCCTCTGACTCCAGGTCAGACTGGAAGATGGAGGACAATGAGTCCCCGGAAACTCGACTGCACAGGGATGTGCCTTTGGACCCTTTCCCTCCTAAAGCCTGGCACTGGTCCCCACCCAAGGACTTGGCCTTTCTGAACTTTGTTCGGGATATGACGAAGGCTCTTGCCTTCACCACTGAGTTAAAGGAGAAGCCCATTCCCCCTATCCTGGAGCAGCTGCTCTTCCGTATGTGGGAGACTCCGGCCTTGTTTCCTATTGTGGACAGGTGGCTGGACTTGATGTATCAAGTCCGTTGGAGCCCTAGCTTCCAGAAAGCTGAACTGTCCCACAACTCCATGGCCATGTGTAAGCTCAAGAGCCAGAAAACACATTCCTCAGTGCTCCCGGGGCAGGGAGGCTTGCCCCATGGATGCTCTGAGCAGGAAGTGCTTCCAGGGCTCAATGCTCATCAGCCAGATCTAGGCCTAACAGCTGTTCATGGGCATGTACTTGCGGGACACAGCGAAGGAACTCGCTGGGTTCTTGACTGGTCTCTCCGAGGAACCTCTTCATCAGTTCCGGACTCTGGCCTCCACAGTCAAGAAATGCTCCAAATTTATGATTTGGGCAGCCTATGATGGCTTTGAGTCGGCAGCTAGAGCAGCAGTGGTGGGCTTTATTGCCCGCCACCAGGCCTGGCTACAGTCTTCCAACTTGGAGCAATGGGTGCAGGACAAATTAGTTGGCTACCGAAAAAACCTGTAAAAACCAGGGGTAACCAGAAAAGGTGAACCATGAGAAGCAGCAATGGAGTCAAGGAACAGCAGACCTACGAGCAACCCAAATTGTCAAGCAAGGGACCAGTTCTCCAGTTCTCCCTTTTTCACTGAAAGGGTGGTGGAAGCTTGGAATGCCCTCCCGATGGAAGTGGTGGAGGCAAATACAGTGACAGAATTCAAAATGGCATGGGACAGACACAGTGGATCCCTTTATAGCAACAGGATAAAATCAAAATAAACATATCTGTCTCTTATATCTGAACAATTAGGGGTGACCTACACGGAGCAGTGGATACACCCCTAAACAAAGGCATGGGGAGGGGTGACCTGCACGGGGAGGGGTGACCTGCACGGGGAGGGATGACCTGCACGGAGTGGCAGGTGCACCTACTCTTGCCGCCTTGCTGGGCAGACTAGATGGACCATACTGGTCTTTATCTGCCATCATATACTATGTTACTATGTAAGCCCATGATGGACAAGGCCGCCGAGCTGGAGTCAGAGTTCATGACCAGGACCAGGCTCTTCAAGAAGACTGTTGACCCTTCCCGAAGGAATGCTTCGGGTAAAAGATTCCTCAGCACTCTGCCTTCCCAGCTCCCCACAGGGTCAGCAGGCCAAAGGGCAAGTGCATGGCCCTTGTAAGCCTAAGATCCCCAAACCATGCCTCCGGCGCAACCTGGTGGGGGCTTTTGACTCCTTGGACGTAGCCTCTCTTCCCCCAGGAGGCCCTACCCCGCAGCACACGGGGGAGCATCTGGTATTTTACGCCAACTGGTGGTCCCTCATCACCACTGACACCTGGGCCTTACAGGTGGAGAAGGAGGGGTACCTCCTCCACCTTGGAGAGACACCCACACCATTCTTTCCAGGAGAGCCTCCTATGCATCCCCTTCACTGGAACCTGCTTCAACAGGAACTTGCAAGTCTTCTGGCAGCCCAGGCAGTGGAACCCATCCCCCTTCTTCTCAGGGGCCAGGGGTTCTACTCCCATTACTTCCTGGTACCCAAAAGGACTGGAGGGTTTCGGCCCATTCTAGGCCTGTGTGACCTCAACCAAAACCAAGATGCTCTCTTTTGGAACACTGCTGTCATACCTCCGACAGGGAGACTGACTATGTTCCTTGGATCTAAAGGATGCAGTACCTCCACTTCATGGTAGGAGGTGGCCATTATCGGTACAGGGTTCTACTGTTTGGTCTGGCCTCCGCCCCGAGAGTATTCACCAAGTTCCATCTCTGGGGGTTCCCATAGATAGACCTCTTTGCCAGCCCGACCAATGCTCAGCTGCTCCACTTCTGCTCCAGGCAGCCACATCCTTCGCAGGTGGTGGCAGATGCATTCCTCATTCTGTGGATGGGGGACCTCCTCTATGCCTTCTTGCCCATGCTGATGATCACCAAGACCCCGTTCAAGGTCCAGCTCAACAGAGCCACCTTGATACTGGTGGCTCCGCAACCATGGTTTCCCCTGCTCCTCTGCCTGTCCCAGGCGGCCCTGGTTCCTCTGGAATGTACCGCAGGCCTGCTCTCACAAGAGGACGGCTCTCTCCTGCACCCCAGTCTGGGGTCCCTAGCTCTGATGGCCTGGCTGCTGAAAGGCTAGCCCTGACCCAATTTAATCTCTCGAGCAAGGTGGAGGAGGTCCCCATGGCCTTTCACAAAGCTTCCACCCGTCAGGCCTACACCTTCAAGTAGCAGAGGTTTTCTGTGTGGTGCGCAGAGAAGCAGATTAACCCCTTCTCCTCTTCTGTCCAGCTGGTGTTGCAGTATTCACCTTTCCCAGATAGGGCTGACGTCCAGCTCTGTTAGAGTACATCTTAGCCAACTTTCGGTGCACCACCATCTTGTAAAGAGCAAACCCCTCTTCGCTCAACCCATCATGACTCACTTCCTGAGGCCTACTACTTTCAAAGTCAGCCCCCCCTCCCGTGGCAGCGGAATGGGATCTTAATGTAGTTCTCTCAAAGCTTAGCACGCCACCTTTCGAACCTCTCAGTTTGTGCCACCTCAAGTATATCTCCTGGAAGGTGGTCTTTCTTGTGGCGCTCACCTCTGCTCACAGGGTTAGTGAGCTCCAGGCTCTGGTGGTCCATCCACCTTATACAAGGTTCCACAAGAACAGGGTCATGCTCCACATGCACCCCATGTTTCTGCCTAAGGTGGTATCGCCATTCCACCTTAATCAGGAGGTGGTGCTCCCCACCTTCTTCCCATGGCCTCATGCAAACAAGTGGAGGCCGCTCTCCACATTCTGGACTGTAAGTGGGCCCTGCCCTACTATCTGGAGTGTACCCAGGCCCGTCGCTCCTCACAGCTGTTCATCTCCTACGACCCAAATTGGCTGGGGATTGGAGTCTCTAAGCATACCCTGTCCATTTGGGTGGCGGATTGCATTGCCTTTGCTTACAAGCAGGCCAGTCTCTCGCTGGAGCGCTGTGTCACAGTGCACAGCGTCTGGGCCATGGGGGTCTCTGTGGCAAGCCTGCACTCCGTTCCTTTGGTGGAAATCTGCTGGGCCGCTATCGGGTCCTCAGTCCATACCTTTGCAGCTCATTACTGCCTAGAGAGGGGTCCCGCCGGGACAGTGTCTTTGGCCCGTTAGTACTCTGTCATTTGTTTGGAGTTAGATTGTAAGCTCTGACGATCAGGGACTGTCTCTTACATGTCTTTACAGCGCTGTGTATGACTAGTAGCACTATATAAATGCTCAATAGTAGTAGTAGTAGTAGTAGTAGTGTAAGGCAACTCCTGCCCTCTGACCTTTCAGTGTGTTCAGGTTACTGGAGAACTGGTCCCTCGCTTGACACTCTGGGTCGCTTGTAGGTCTGCAGTTCTTTGACTCCGTTTCTGCTTCTCATGGTTCACCTTTTCTGGTTACCCCTGGTTTTACAGGGTTTTTTCGGTAGCCTGTAGCTGGGGAGTCACATATGTGAGGACAGACTTCCTGCTTGTTCCCGGTGAAAGTGTAGCTACTCACCTGTAACAGATGTTCTCCAGGGACAGCAGAAATCAGTCCTCACAACTCTCCTGCCTCCCTCGTTTTTCTTTTTTGCCATCTTGAGCTATGTCATCATACTGAAGCAAGATGGCACCTTAGGTGGGAAGGGGACCACACATGCGTGGTGCATCTCCCAAAAGCTTTCTTTGAAAGCTGGGGAGAGGTTACCATGCGGGCTTCGTTGGTGCTGATGTCACCCATATGTGAGGACTGATTCCTGCTGTCCCCAGAGAACATCTGTTACAGGTGAGTAACTACGCTTTATCATATTTTAATGTATCTATGTTTGCATGAAATTATATCTAGTACATTGTTGGAGAGAACAGAATATAAAGGCCTGAAATGAAAGTGTTCTGAGAATACACCCAACTATTCCATGCTATGCAGTAACATAGTAAATAATGGCAGATAAAGACCCTAATGGACTATCTAGCCTACACAGCAGCACCTTGTCCACTTGGGCTAGATGTGCATATATATACTTATAGAAAACCCAATACCTGCTCCCTTCCTCCGTGTACTTCACCTTACCTTTCATAATAATACCACTGCCTTTTAGGGTTGCAACTACCACTGCATGCAGGTTACCCTCAATGCTCTCTTTTAAATCCAGTGATTTTAGCATTGTAACTACCGCACCATGTAGGTTACCTCGAATGTTATATCATAAGTACAACGTCCTTGACATGACTAGATGTTACCCTAGACCCAACTAGAAGCTGCTGCCTCCCTGGTTGAATCATCCAACAGTTTGCAGCTTATGAAATGTTTCATTTCTGAAGAAATCATTTTATTAATACGTACCTCCCTCTCCCTGGTGTCCGCACTAGGTATCACAGCACTGGGCATGGTTCATTCCTTCTAAACTCTTACACTGCTCTGGACTTAGGAAAAAAAGTCCCCAAAAATCTCTACTGTAACAAAACGTCTTTTATAGAAATGATTTGACAGATTACTGATTTTTTCGGACAGTAAGTACATAACCTCCATTCACAGATTTTTCTTTCAACTTCATTTATTACATGTATATCTTACCGGCACAGCAAAGCACCAGGTGAGTTACAACATGTTAAAAGAAAACAGATAACACAAACCTGGCATCATAACTCCTGTGCCGTTTAGGACACCCCTTGTGCTTGAAATCCAGGGCAACTGCACTGCTCCTCTGCAAAACAAATTCCTCTTGTTTGCTTCCTCTAAGTTCTCTGTTGGCACAGAACCATCTTGTCGCAGTTGTGAAGTTACACAGCTTAGACAAGTCAAGATAAGACGCCTCTCTTGAGAGTCACAGCACACTGCTCTTTTGAGGCCTAGAACCCAAAGCTAGAACTGTCCTGCTCCGAGTAGGATCTGTTCCTTCCCTGAAAAATACCTAGAGCAAGAGTCTTTCCTTGCTTGGGAAATTCATTCCTACTCTGCCCATGAGCTTAGGACAATAGTGGATGATTTGGGAATGGGGGGCTCCTACTTTACGTCCATCTTCCTTAGTTCTTGCAAGAGAGCAGCAGTTCACAGACCCCTTGACGTTGTGCCCTTGTTGCTGTCTGTGTGACTCCCTCGTCTACGCTTTCTTTTCTGAAACTCCATTATGGCACGCAGAGAAGCGTGCTTCCAAATGGAACATGTCACACAATTCTTGCTTTCAGAAACAGGGGCCCCTACAAATAAGCTTCCCCTCCCCTGCCGGCCTTCTGGTTTGCTTGCCTATAGGTAAAAGTCTGCACATTTTTTGAAAGCCCCTTTGGTAGTTAATAGAATTTATGAAATTCCATTTTTTTAAAATCTACGATTGAATGCCAGCGCCGTGTGCTATTCCCATTGGTGGTGCTGGTGTAGCCAGTGTGGCGGGAAGAGCGCTCGAAAAGTGCATTTCATCCCAGCAACCATGAAACAAGTGAAGCCTTCTTTCCGAATTCTCCACTGCTGTAAGGAAACATTTTGCCTATCTTTCTGATTTCCAAGGAGCTCCCAGCATGCGTGTTGTCATGGGGAATGAGGTAGGGTTCCAGACTCAACGGGCAGAGTTTCAGTTAAATTCACGGCACGTTTCCTTTAATCAGTAGTGCGATCAAGAGACTACTCTTGGGAATGTGCAAGTTGGTTCATTTTCAAAGAAATGCCTTTGCTTAAAGTGATAGAAAACAAAATTTATAGTTGGCCCTTCTCCAAATGAATGTCATTTCTGTATTTTGTAAAGCAATGAAGACTTCTTATAGAAGGGCCTGGTGAAGCACTACTATGTCATCTTTGACAGTCACATTTTAGGGACAAGAGGAATCTAAAGTCTGGCTTTTGTCTTACAAGAATCCAGATTTACTCAGATTCGTCTTGTAGATTTCAGCAAATGTTTGTTGTTGGAAACAATGGCAGAAGTTTGAATTAAGGGCTTCTGAGCAAAATATCAAAAAGGCTCCCCAAAGCAGTGAGAATCCACTTCAAGCATGCAGGCGGAGATATATGTGTGCCCTGTAATGGTGGAATTTCTGTCATTGGCTAGAAGGATATTAAACAGGGGTTTGCTTTCATTTGTACATATTCGGTTTGGGCATATAAAAAATGCTTGTGCAGACGTATTCCTACAAATGAATGCACATACAATCGACCTGCACACACAAAACAGTTCTTGCATGCACAAAACACAAAAAAGCACATCACTTAAAGCGGAGACTGACTGAACATTTTTCAGTTTTGAACATCTCTAGGTACTAAAGATCTTCAAATAGTTCAAAAACAAGTTTAAATCTGAAAACCTGGCAAATATTTTAATCAATTTCTAACACTCCCCCCCCCCCCAACCCTTTTAACCCTTTGAAGGCCTACTTTAAAATTGTAATCCACATTCTGCATCCGGGTTAATTTTTGCATATTTCAGGAAAATTGTACCCGTCTTATTCAATATGTTCTATTAGTGATTTTCCTTCTGCTATGGTCATGTATTATATACCATGTGATAGGAATATTTAGTCAGCATTTTGGATCCCGAGAGTTTTGGGGCTCGGCCTGGAAAGGGTTAAGGTAGTGAACAATCGCATAGGAGTTAACGTAGCTAAGTTTTAAAAGGATTTAGACAAGTTCCTGGAAGAAAAATCCATAAACCATTATAGCCATATAAACCTCACTAGCATCTGGGTGTGTGCAAAGACCGGATCCATTCTTTGGAACCATGAATCGAAATCAATGGTTTTCAGCCTTTTATCTGTTGCAACACACATGACACTGAATACTACAATCTGTAGCTGAACAAAAAAATAGCCCAAATATCATTTTATGGTAGTTAAAAGTAGTGCCTGGCTTGGTGGCATTAGTGATCATTGGAGGGCAGAGCAGAATTAGGGAGAAGTTATAGGGCTCTCTCTGCTTTGCAGTTTCGCCAGCCTGCAGACACACGTGGTGGACTTGCAGTCTATCAAATTTTTGGCGACACACCTCCCAGCTGTTGCTGGCACTTCACTGTGTCCCAACACACTAGTTAAGAACCACTGACCTAAATTGGTCACTTTCGGGGACAGGATGCTGGGCTTGATGACAACTTTCCTTAGTTATGAACCAGCTTTTCAAGATAAAGTCCCCCTCCCTGGACACACTGAAGGAATTTACACAATACTGTTGGTGATCAAGCACCCACTGCACCCACAGAGCTGGCACAAAAAAATAAGACATAAATAAAACACATTAACACATAACACAATCAATAATCAGAAAGTAAAATTAAGATCAAATATCAGAAGTCAGTCAAAATGATAACACTACAGTGTTTTTGTATTATTTGATTAGATTTATTTTAAAATCTCCTCCCCCCCCCCCCAAATGAAGACATACCCGGACAACTCTGGTATTGCTACTGTCCTCAAAAGTGGAAGGAAGGTCTCACCGAGACTATCCCTTGGCACCAGCCTGTGACCATGAGACTAGCAGAACTCTCTGAATTCCCTTTCTCCTCCTTCCGCCCCACAATCCCCACATTGAGCATGTCTCCATAAACATGTACCTAAAGGCATCCAGCCCTAAACACACTCTCTTTATAAGCATTTTGATGGAGACGGCAGAAGTGGATTGCAATCCATTACCCACAGTGATAAGTCTCTTGCCGGGTACCTATGACAGTCCAGTAGCAGGGCTAAATTCACATGCCAACCCATGAAGTTACAGTACAAAATAGTACACTTAATAATAATTACAAATATTTTTTCAGTCAACGTATATTCAAGCTCTGGAATTCATAGCCAGAGGATGTGATAAAAGCTGTATACAGTGTATAGTGCTATGTATACCTTGTAGCGCTATACAGATGATAAGTAGTAGCAATTGTAGCTTTATTTAAAAAAAAAAGGTTTGGAAAAATTCCTGGGGGGGGGGGGGGAATTCATAAACCATTATTAAAGAGGACTGGGGAAATCCACTTACTCCTGGGATAAGCAGCGTGGAATCGGCCTACTTTTTGGGAACCTGACAGGTACTTGTAACCTGCATTGATCACTGTTGGGAACAGGATATTGAGCTTGATGGACCTTTTGGTCTGACCCAGTATGGCAAATCTTATGTTATTCTGTAAAAAATGGCATAAAACAAAGTAATCTGTCCTTGAACATTGTGTGTTTGTGTGAGGTGGGGTAGCGTTTAACTTGCCAAATGTTGTCATTGCAGAGAGAATGTATTCCAGACAAGGACAACAAAATATTTGGGATGATTTTCTAGAAATATGTAATAAATTATATAAAGACTGAATGAATCTGCCAAGTACTTGAAAACAAGGTACTGGGCTTGATGGACCTATTGGACAGAGCCAGGAGGGTGAAGTGGTTCATACAACTGTCCCTAAGCACACGCCTACCATGACTAATGAAGAACTTCCCACACTGGGCCTAGGAACCCCATAGCCAGTCAGGTTTCCAGGGTATCTCCAAGGAATATGCATGAGATAAATTTGGTTATAGTCTTAATTTGATGTAAATATGTGACGATCTGTGTTCATACCAATAAGGAAGAAAGGCGATCCGACTGACTGTGGAAATTATTCCACAATCACTCTGATTCCACACACCAGCAAGATTCTACTCAAGATCATTCAGTGGAAACTACAACCATACCTGGAACGAGAACTGCCGAGAGTGCAAGAAGGGTTTAAGAAAGGGCGAGGGTTCAGATGCAAGATGGATCCTTGAAAAGGCAAAACAATAACAAGAGGGTAACTACATGTGTTTCAGTGACTACAGCAAGGCCTTTGATTGCATAAATCATGTAAAACTCTGGGCCACATTAAGAAACAGGAGTATACCAGGATACCGGAGAGTTCTCATGAACAATCATTACCTTGATCAAGAAGCAAAGGTTTGAATGGAGCATGGAGAAACAGAATGGTTTAAAATCAACAAAGGTGTATGATAAGGCCGCAGACTTTCCCCCCACCTGTTCAATTTATATGCAGAACAAATCATCAGAGAAGCAGGACTGTATGAAAACAACCGAGGTGTGAAGATTGATGGAAGACATCCTCCTTAGGTGCGCTCCTTGGGGCAGCACCTTCTTCCTTCTGGGAACACTCGTCCTTCTACTGGGATCATCTTCCAAACCCCCTCACTTCCTCTCACAAGATTCTTTCCGGCTTTCCTCTACACAGGTGAGTCCAACGCTGTCCTTTTACGTTTCCCTTCTGAATCTTGTCCCTTGCTCTCTCTGCTCCTCTATGGCTGCCATCTCTGTGCTCTGGGGCAATCGCCCTTTCTCTTCCATTAGGACTTCTGGCTTCAACAGTGCCTCCTACCGTTCTCCCATAAATCTTCTCCCTTGCACTCAATCCTGTCCTTTGCCCTCCTCCCCCTCTTCTAGCTCCCTCTGCTTTCGTTTCGGTCTCCTAAACTGCCGTTCCCTAAGATCCAAAACCCTGCTGCTGTCCGATCTCATCTCCCAGGAATCCCTTGACATCCTCCTTCTTACTGAAACCTGGTTAAAAGATGGCGAAGATGCACTTTTAGCCTGCTGCCTCCCTCCTAATTACACTGCTGTTTCTGTTCCCTGTATTGGTCTTACCGGGGGGGGGAGGGGGGGAGGGGGGGTTGCTGCTCTCCTTCACACCTCTATCTCTTTTACTGCCATCTCTTCTCCTTTACTGCGTTATCCCGAAGCCCTGTTCCTTCAACTTCATTTTGCTTCTCCCATGCATCTCCTCCTTGTTTATTCCCCTCCAGCCTTACGGCCTGACCTTTGGGATTCCCTTCTATCATCTATCACTGATCTATCCCTAACCTTTCCTCGCCTGCTCATCACTGGTGATTTCAACTTGCATCTTGATCTCCCAACTTCAACCAGAGATCATTGTTTTATTTCTCTTCTTCACGATTTGTCCCTCGTTCAACACGTCTCTCTCCCAACTCACTCCGCAGGACATACCCTTGACCTACTTCTCTCCCCTTCAATCTCTACCTACTTCATACAATCTCTCTGTACCATTTCCTTACCCTGGACTGACCATTATTGCCTCACTTTTCACTGTTCCCCTTCACCCCTTGCCTCCTCTCCCTCCTCACCGTCTTCTCTTCTTCCACCTTTCACTTCTCCACCATGTACTCGTCGCATAACCCCCTTGACCCTCCAACAATTTCCCCCTGCATTTGACCTTCTACCCTCCAAATTTCCCCTTCTCTCACCCACCTCCCAAGCCTCCTTTTGGTTTACTTGTCTTTCTACTGCTCTTGATCATGTAGCTCCCCTTCATCCCCATCCACCCTCTCATCGCCCCTCCCAACCATGGTATCATAGTGGCCTCTATCTCCTCCGCACACAGCTTCGCCGCACCGAGTGTCTGTGGCACAAAGCACCCTCTCCCTTCACACTGTCACGTTTCAAGTCCGAACACGCCCACTACCGATCACAAGTCCATAAAGCCAAACGTGACTACTTTTCAACTGCTATTTCCTCAGCACCCAATCAGATCCGTCACCTTTACACAGTTCTCCAGTTTCTTACATCCCTTCGGCCCGGTCCTGCCCCCCTCCTCCCCCCACTTTCCTTCCCCTTCTCAGCTGGCAACCTACTTCAGTACCAAGATACTTGACCTTAGACAATCCCTGCCCCACTGTCCTCCCACTATCTCCGATCCACCTCCCTGCTCCCCCCCCCCTCCCGATTCGCAACTATTCCATGTCTGGCATTCATTCCATACAATCACCACCTCTGAACTTATTGCAATAATCTCCTCTTCCAAGAAAACATTTTGCACTCTCAATCCTATTCCCTCCTCCTGGCTACTCTCTCCCTCCCTATCTCTCATTCCACCTGCCCTCACTATAATCAATTCCAGTTTGTCCATGGGTGTTTTTCCTCAATCTTGGAAACACGCTCTGGTTCGTCCCCTTCTTAAAAAACCCTCACTTGACCCCATGATCCCTGCCCACTATCGCCCAGTCTCCAATCTCTCCTTTCTTTCTAAAATTTTAGAAAAGGTTGTTTTCTCTCAGTTATCCTCTTATCTTGACTCTACCCACTTTCTTTACCCTCGCCAGTCCGGTTTCCGTCTTGACCACAGTGTGGAAACGGTTCTTTTGGGTTTTCTTAACGAGCTTCATATTGCTCACAATCGTGGTGATTTTTCGTGGTGGTTTCCTTGGACCTCTCTGCTGCTTTTGATCTCGTAGGCTACTCTCTTCTCTTGGACCGCTTACGTGAAGCGGGTCTCTGCAGCACAGTTCTTCACTGGTTTCACTCTTTTCTTTCCTCCACGTCCTGCTCTGTTCTCTCTTTATCTACCCCTGTATCCTCCTCTGAGCCTTATCCCCTTCTCTGCGGTGTCCCACAAGGCTCAGTATTGGCCCCCCTTCTCTTTAATATCTTTCTCTCGCCACTTGCCATACTGGTTCAACAACACGGGATCTCTGCTTTTTATTACGCTGACGATCTGGTCCTCCTGCACCACACCTCTCCCCTCTGTCCTGATCTTTCCCCTCTCAACTCCTGCCTTTCGGCCATGGCTGACTGGCTCACTACTCATTGTCCACCTCAATCTTACGAAAACTCTTGCTATTTGGTTCACCCGCGGTAGTCCTCCTCCTCAGGTGTCACCCTCCCTTTCTGGCTCTCCCATCCCCCTAATCTCCTCCTTTCGTTACCTGACG
The DNA here is from genome assembly GCA_033557465.1 of Ichthyophis bannanicus. Classification (NCBI taxonomy): domain Eukaryota; kingdom Metazoa; phylum Chordata; class Amphibia; order Gymnophiona; family Ichthyophiidae; genus Ichthyophis; species Ichthyophis bannanicus. The sequence goes on along the minus strand of CM066043.1, from coordinate 232,997,639 downwards.
TTTTCTTTGACTCCGACCTGTCCTTTCGCGATCGCATCTCTCTTATTTCTAAAACGTCATTCTTCTTCTTACGTCAAATTCGCGCTATCCAGCCCTTCCTCACTGCACAGGCTCTTACCACACTCCTCCTATCCCTGGTCATGTCTCGGGTTGACTTTTGTAACTCCGTTCTAGTTGGTCTCTCTTCTACACAACTTCACCGTCTACAACGTATCCAGAATACTGCTGCTTGGCTTATCTTCCATTCTTCTCCTCGTGATCACATTACACCCCTTCTTATTCATCTTCATTGGCTCCCTGTCAAATTCCGCTTCCACTTCAAGATTCTCACACTTGTCCATCACGTACTCTGCACACACTCTCCTCAGTATCTGGCCGATCTCATCCACTTTCATACCCCTACCCGCTCCTTACGATCTCTACATCTTAATCGCTTATATCTGCCTTCGCCTTCACGTGCCCATCTCCAGTCCACACGTTCCTCTGCCTTCTTTTTCATCGGCCCCGCCCTCTGGAACTCCCTTCCTTCTTCCATCCGGCTTGAACAGCAACACACCTCCTTTAAGAGCATTCTGAAAACCCACCTCTTTGCCCTTGCTTTTGACCTCCTTGACCCTTCTGTGTAAACCTACTTCCCCCCTTCCCTCTCTCTTTTCCTCTCCTCTGTCTCGTTATATGGCTCTCCTGGTTTGCTTTCCTATCCATTATTGTAACTTCCTTTCTTTCTTCTGCCAACGGCTTTCTGTATTGTTTTATATTCCATGTAAACCACTATGATGTCATTGCTAGCGGTATATAAAGTAAATGTTCATAAACATAAACCTTCGTTATGCTAAAGGCACCATGTTACTGGCTGGAAGTGAATACAATCAGAAATAACCGCTTATCAAGTTAAAGAATCAGTCTTAAAATGAGCCTGCACCTTACTGTAAAAAAGACAAAGATCCTGACAACTGCAAAAGTCAATAGTTTCATCTTTGATGGAGAAGAAATGGAATTGTACACAATTTTAGCATGCTTGATAATCAATAATGAGATGGCAAGCAGTGAAGAAATCTGTAAAACACAGCAAAATGACTATGGAGGACCATGACAAAACATTTCTGTGCAGAGAGATATCTCCACGTGAAAAGACTTGACTTGTCTAAGTCATGGTATTTTCAATCACATCCTATGGATGCGAAAGTCAGACAGGGAAGAGGAAAATTAATGTCTTCAAATTATGGTGCTGGCAAAAAATAATGGGACCAATGTTCAGGGGTGTGAGCTATGCTTTTTGTAGTGCCTAGCTGCTGCACTACAAAAAGAAAATGGATATTTAGTGCCGGAACTTATGCGGTGCTGAATATCTGAGTTTGCAGGTCAGCACATCACTATCCAGTTAGTGACAATATTCAGATGCTGAGTGGATAGCAATAACTGTTTAAGTTTAGGACAGCCATTCTGTTGTAATTTTAACTGGTTAAACTATCCGGTTAGTGGTTGAATATCGCCGAGACCGGATAGCGACGTACACTGCCCCGATCCACCCACAGAGCACCCCGCTTTTAACAGTGCATTTTTACAAGGGCTGTGGCGATATTCATTGGAACCATTCAGATATGAATATGCTTCCTAATGTGTATAACATGGACTGACCAAGGAACAAATCAGTCGGTACTAAAGGAGATTAAACCTAAGCTTTCCTTAGAAGCTCAAATGACAAGACTTTGACTTTCATACTTTGGACACATCATGCAGAGAAAGAATAGAGAGATCGTGCTTGGCAAGGTTGAAGGTGAAGTCAAAAAGAAAGACCAGCTACTATGGCATGGATCAATACAGTAAGGGTAGCTAGGGATGCCACTCTATCCTCAAATAGCTACCAGACTGAAGACCGAACACAATTTTGGACAACTGTCCACATGGCCACCGTGCCCTGACATCAGGTGATGGACACTTAACAACAACAACATCATCATATCTCATGATATTCCTTGGGGATATGCTAAAAACCCAATAGGCTGTAGGGTACCTGGGACATGCTTGTGAAGTCCTGGCCGGAACTTTTTCTGTTGGTAACGTAATTCACGTTGCTCATGAAATACTAACACTAGAAAATTAAATTCAAAAAAGAGAGAGAGGTTGCAATTAGCTTTCACGCCCTCTCAGGCTCGGCTAGCTGCTGGAGCGCATGGCTGAACGCAGCGAGGCTGCCAAATCCAACAGAAACGAAAGAAAAATAAGAATAGACTAGATTGAGCTCGTTTATATGCTGGATGGGGCAAGGACCTAAGCAAAAGAGGTTCCGAAGAAGCCCTCTTGCATGCATAAGAGGTCATCTCACGGCAGCGCTGGCTGCAAGAGAAACTGAGCGGCAGCTGCGAAAAGTTCATGCTCCAGGCGCCCTGTTCATTTTTCCATTAGCTATTTCTTAGAGGCTCATTATTCGGCCGGAGACGGGCTCTCTCTCCCTTCTCGGGTTTCTGGAGTATAATGCCTTGAATTCATGCTGCAAGAGGCAGGGCTTCCCTCCCGATTGGTGCAGACTGGCGGAAGGGAAGAGCCTGCGCGGCCTCGTTGCTTTGTGCGCGGCTGGAAGGAAAGACTGCGCGGTCCTCGGGCTCGCTAGGGCGCTCTGCTGTGCAACACGTCTCTCTGGCTCCAGGGTGACTTCATGTTTTTCTCGACTCTTCTTCCAGGCAGAGGATAGTGGTTATAGCCCAAGCTGGATGGATGGGTATGGGGAGAGGGGCAGGACCCACAGCCCTGGGATTCGCCAAAATCCTCATCGTCTTCCTCTACTACTGCATCTTCCCTGCAGGTAAGGAGAAAAGCGCTTGTGACTTGCTGCTGCTGCTGCTGGGGGGCGGGGGTTCGCACCAGCTCTGTAGGTTGCTCTGGGTAGGGGAGAAAAGCAAACAGAATGGAGGTTCAGTTCGTGTGATCTCCGTATTATGCACGTTTTACAGTGAAGAAATGTTGTGTTTACCGTCTAGATCTCTCCGGGACAGGGACCTGGTGAAAACCACATTAGGTCTGCAGGAAACGGGGGAAAATCTTTTTGCTGGTTTGTTGTTTGTTACCTGGTTACTCATACACGATGGGTGCTCATTTTTTTCAGGGAGAAGGAAATATATAAAAGTGTTTTCAAAAAAATATTATTTAAGATTTAAAGAGCTGGGAGGGAGGGGTTTATGACCCACCACGCACAGTTTCGCTGTCCCATAGATCGCTTTGCATTTAAAATAACCTTTAAATATGCTCCGAGCGTCGGGATTGCATCTGTCAAAAGAAATCAGAAAGCACACCAGCAAAAAGAAAAAAAAATGCTAGATTTTTTTTTTAAACCAATTTTCCTGGCATGCTGGCCTCCTAGCACCGAGCTTTTTCCTGGATACGGAGCAGAAAGGGGCCGGGTGAGCATGCTGCTTGGGTACGACTTAAACTCCTTCGTGTTTATTTTATTTGAGGGGGAGGGAGGGGCGCGCAGTGAATTAACGCTGAAGCAACCATCTGTTTTCAATGAATCCCCTTTAGATTTTCACAATATTTTTGGCAGCTGGTTGCCTGCGAATTCCTTCAAGCCCCGAGCCCCTTGGGTTGTTGTTGGGGGAGGGGAGCTCGGGCTCCGAGTGTCTGCAGATCTCTGCAGTAGGAACGCGCACAGCGAGAACTACGCGCATTGCTTTTTCCACTTTCTGAATAGTTAGCTTGCTTGTTTGTAATGCAGATCTTGCTTTCCGTTAGGAGTATTTTTTTCTGATTGTGCTTTTCGTAATGCTGGAACTTAACCCTTTTTTACAATCTCCAACTGGGGGACCCCCTAATTTATAGAACTCTTTAAATTCGTGATGAAGAAGGCGGCTTTCGAAATAAACCTAAATACAGGGTTTGACCTAATGAAAAAGTAAAGACTAGACGAATAACGGAGGGTCTCTAGAGATAAGCTACAGATGCTAAATCAACAAACTTACAAAGAAAAAGAAAATCGACTATCGGGCAATGCACCTCGCCCTCCACTTTCTCAGCAGATAAAAACCAGATTTGCCGAAGTGCCCCCTCCCCCTTCTCCTGTTTGCAGGCACTGGAAGAGGTGGTGTCACCTTGATGCCTCGGTAATTGTTCTTAACGCTTCCTAATTTAGATAAGGCTTTGCAGATCTGTTTGCTTCCTATCTAAATCCTAGACTCTCTTTATTTTGTAGGCAAGTGCTGGGAGGTGGGATCGGCCACGCTTTTTATGAAATCTGTAGAGCTCCATTAGGAGTAGCAAGAAGCTATTTGTTAGGAAAAAAAACCCTAGAAGAACAAGCCAGTGTTTCTTCTAGATTCGGGGCTGCGTGGTTTATTTTAGATAAAGATCAAGCTTATAGGACGTTTCTCTGATAGGGTGATAAATGGCTTTTGTCTGTTGCAAGGATCTAGGCGAGAAAGAGCCCCAGGTCTTAAAGCCACAGTGCTCCTTTCAGGGCTGGGAGGGAGAAAAAGTTCGGGAGCTGTTTGTATTAATTAATTAATGGGGGGAGGGGGGTGCACAACCTGCTGAGATTTGAATTCCTGAAGCTTTGCAGGTCCACACTGGCAGACAGCATTAAACCTCCACTTTAACTGGAAAGGGCAAATTAGTTGAATGTGTAGAAACAAAATGGTTAAAGCGAGACTTCTAATGACCAGAATATTAAAATGTGCTTATAATAGGGCGAGAGTACTTCAGAAACATTTCTGGAATATTTGGCAAATTTCTGCCTAAACCATTAACAGCTCTGACCACTTTGGTTTCCATGGCAGAGGCTAGAGCGGCTTGGCTCTATTAGCTAACACGTACTTCTTAACCCATTCATTTAGAGGATAGTTTAACAGTGATAATTAGATGGTCAAAAAAAAATAGTGACCTACAGCTAGGGGAAAAGTTATTTTGAATAAACTCGGGCTTTCGGCCTCTTTATCCTAAGAAGAACCTTTAAAGGTCCTAGAAATGTGTCTAACTTGTAACCGTATAATAGGGATAGACGAGGAAAATGACAGATTACAACAAACTTCTCTAGGGCTAATTCCATAGTAAAAGGAATATGAGGTCTGGTAAAAGAGTGTTTCATGCTGGCGGTCGGCACCCCGATCACAGGGAGATTTTCACATGTTTCAGTTTGATTAATCTCGGGAAAGCTGAAAGCAATTTATGAGGTGGTTTGGCACATCTCAAGGACTTTCCTGAACTCTATAACAACTGAATGTCAAGAGATGTTCAGACCAGACCATTTTATTTGTTGTTTTGCTGCCAAGGATATTTTGGGCCAGATTAGGGTGGTTGGAAAATTTATCCCTCTCCCATGAAGGCTTTCACCTAAACATGATGTTTATGCCTGCCTCCAAATCTTGCAGGATTGAAGTTGAAAGGGTTTGCTCCTGGGTCTGTCTGTAGAGGTGAGGTTGACTGACCCCTGACTGCCTGGTGTCCATACAAAGCTAGTTCCATTGGTAAATTATCCCACAGGAGAGTTTCTTCAAGATTTGCCCTGTATTTGCATATTTGGTATTGACCTTGGGATTGGGCCGACGTCGGGGGAGGAGATAAGCACATCGACACCTTGTGAAAATCTTGGCATAAGATCCTGACTAGGGACCTAGAAGTAATGATACAAATACAAAACTCTCCCCCCTTGCAGTGGGTAAAGGGTCTTCCATGCATCAAGCCTGCTTTACATGTAGAAAAGGTGATCTGCTTAGTCTCGTGTTTCCTTACCATTCCCCTAGATTCATCCTAGTCCCCAGTTGTACTGTCTGTCTAGATTAGATTGTAAACTCTGATTAGCAGGGACCGTCTCTTTACATGTCTCTGTACAGCGCTTCGTATGCCTTGCAGCTGCATCTGTGTGGTGACAAGATAGCATTTACCTACGTGCACGAGTTTGCAAAAGCAGTGGCGTTATGATGTGCCTACGTATTTTATGAAATACTCAAGTGTTCTCATGGAGGACGTGCACAAATTTTAAACCATCTTTAGAGCAAGCACATGCTTCAAATAGGTGCCTGTTTGGACCTCTCACTTAGGAGTTTTGTTATAAAATCAGGCCCATGTTTGCAGCAAACTGCAGCGAGATGGTAACACTGTAGGACCATTGTATACAGAACCTTTAGATCTGTGCCAGATGGAATTCGAAACATAGACCCATGTCAGACAAAATCGGAGATAATTATAAGCCATATTGGGCCGTGATTAAATGTGGATATGTTTTTGAGTGTCACCTGCATCTGATCATAATCTGTAGATTGCCTGAGATGTCAACAGGAAAAGGGGCTGGACCGCAGAAAGCATCAGAACCAGGTTTTCATGGCAGGACAGGAAAACATATCCAGTGGTAGGGGAACACAAATGGACCTCTCTGACCGTCTTTATTGGCACCCTGAAAGATCTGAATTTATCCTTCTTGCCTTAAAATGACTCCTTGAGTTCTGAACCTTTTAAGTTTCTCTCTTTCCTGGAGAGCAGAATCACTGTAGGTGAAGAGAGGTGCCATTCTCAAGCGGGGCTGGCCCAACCATTAGGCAAGTCTAGGCCGGCAGCAGGTTTGAGGGGGCAAAGAGCAATAGCAAAGCAACCCAGAGTCATCAGCACATTCTTTTATCCACAGGAAGAGCGGGCAGAACCATACACACAAAGCAAAGCCTAACCCATTTGGTGAAACTGCACCAAAGCATGTGTCCAGTTATGCATTTTTACAGGATTGTTGGGGGCGGTGTGTTTTAATTGTCAAAATCAGGGAGGTTCACCTTTTCCCAAGCCTTGTTCTTACTGGATCAGTGACGCCGGATTTCTCAGAGGCTGCCTTCCATACTGTGTCTGGGAGAAAGCCCTCTCTGGGGTGCTTCCTGTACATGTTAAGGTGAGTTCAGTCTGTACTGATGCATTTCTCAGTTTCAAACCGCCCCTACCTCTGCCCCAGGCATTGAGCAGCTGGGATGTCACTGCTAAGACTCCCTTTGTTGAATGGGTTGGAGAGTGAGCCCACTGGACCGGATGAGACAATTTACTCTATTTCCATCCAGGTTACATAATATTAAAACTTTGCAAGTAACGCTATATAAATGATAAATAATAGTTGCAACTTACCTGTTATCTAACTCAAAATATGTTTTAGGCAAATGCACAAAGTCAGTGGGAAAGCAAGCACAGGCATAACTAAGGTGACAAGTTAGCTGTGAATTTCAGTATGCTTTGCTTGCTGCAAGGCATAGTGGGGCCGGCTCCAAGGTAAACTGATGCTCTTCTAGGAGAAAGCCCACTAAACGCTAAAGCAGTCAATACATAGATCCTGTGCTGTGTGCAGCTCCTGACAGCTGTGCTTATAACCTCCAAGGACAGTGACTATACATCCTGCACCTGGGGCAGCTCAATTTCACCAGCCTTCAGGGGCATCGGGGTTAAGATTTATCAGCAAAATCTGTGACAAGTGGCAGGGCTGGTTCGGTTTCCTCGATTTGGATAAAATGGTCTCGCCGGCAGAGGATCTTTGCAGGGGCTAATTTAAATTTAATGACTTGTAAACTACTTTGCTTTGAAGTGATTAAAACAATATTAAATACAATATGGCTTATATTTTATGTCAAGAGAAATACTTTCTTTAATCCCTGTGCAAGTTTAAACAAGGTGTGATCTTAGTACCTAAGGTCAAGACTCACTTTTGCTATTGATTCTTTGTGATCTTGTTCAGAAGTAAAGTATTTCACTTAATCTGGTTTTTCCAGTAACATTTTTGAAATGTGGCATACTTTTTTTCCTTGTTCGGTGAAAGGTCAGCGCTGGTTTGATTCAAGAGTCTTTCAATCTGGAAAGTCTTTCAGAAAACATAGTTGGTGGGTAAATCCTGCTCTTTATTCGGGGCTCTCCAACCCTGTCTTGGGAACACCATAGCCACTCAGGGTTTCAAGAGATCCACATGAATATGCATGAGAGAACATTGCAGAGATCATTTTATGCACATTCATTCAAAGGGTGGGCAACCTTCAGTCCCCATGCACAGCAGTTCACTGGACTTCTCAGGAATCCCTAATGCATATGTGTGAGCAATTCTACCTTCTACATCATCATTAGAGAGAGCCTGAAAACCTGAATGGATTGGTGTCCCTAGGAACTGAAGATTCATCATGGATATCTTGAAATCCTGACTGATTGACAGGTACTGAGAACAGCGGCAGCTGCATGGGGAAGAGCTGATGTTCATAGGTCTACTGCCTTGTAGCTTTGTATCATGAACTAGAGGATCATGATTTGAAGCGGCCAGGAGTAAAACTGGGCTACAATATCGGGAAACATGTTTACAGAAAGGGCCTAGGGGTGCTGGAGGAATCATTGGAGACAGAAACAATGGTAAGAAGATGGAAAGCAAAGCACTGGGGTAACCGGCAACGACACTGGCATTATCATGCAGGAGAAAGGCCTGGCAATCTACTTTCCTGTCTCACCATGAAAACCTAACGGACAGTCACAACGAAACAAATTGCCATAGTGTTGGAAGATGAGCCCCTCGGGTTGGAAGGCACTTGGTGGGTTACTGGGGAAGAGTTGAAAACTTTTCAGAATAAAGCCAGCATTTATGATGTGGTTGGAACAAAGCCCTTAGGATGTCTGACGTAGTTGTGTATGAATCGAGTTAGAAGCTGTAGAAATGTCAAACAGCCATGGATGCCACTCTGTCAACAATTAGACACCTGACTGAAGACTCAACACAAGGCAACTATCCATAGAGTCACCATGAATTGATGGCAGTTAACAATGACACCTCCCTCCTCTGCATAAAGGAGTGGTTCACCCCAAAACAGCAGTGGAATGATTGTACATTGCTTCCCAGAAGGTATGGGGGTGGGCAGACTTGCATGGAATGACTAGATGGACCAGTCTTTCATATGCCATCATCTACTATGTTGCCATGTGACCAACTGCTCCCCCCCTTGCTGTGTGCATCTCTCTGGGCCTGTTAGCGTTAGTTAACAGCCAACAGCTCTTTTCTGGCTTAAAGCGGTATCCTACAGGAAAGGTACTCTGGGACTTCTATTTGTGGCTTGCACAAAAGTTGTCCTTTTAAACTTAGCTCTATGCCTGGTAACGCCACCTTTTAGACACAACTGAAAAGAAGGACATTCTCTCTAAAAGCATTTTTCCCCTTCCCCCAGCAGAACTGAAACCTGATCTAATCCCTTTACACATGTGTAATTTATTGGTCTATTGGGTTTTACTTGATAGCAAATTACTTCTGCCTTTATTTTGGAAGCTGCTTTCCTCTGGCTTCTTTCTCAGGACTGATTTTCACACCCCTCTCTGTGCGCAGCCAGGAACAAAACAACTTTTTGTTTCTTGAAGGCTTTTGTCATGGGAAGAGGACCAGAGCAATCGTCTATTCTGCGGGACTTGGCTTGATTAGCAGTTCAAAGGGGTTTGCCAGAAGGTTCTATAGCTGCAGTTCTGTAAAAGTCCTTTTTCACACTGGCTTGTTCTCTATAATACTGTCCAGCTCTTTGAGACCCTCTTCCCCAAGCCTTCCTCCCTAGTAATTTAAATGCAACTCATCACGCCCCATTTATACTAGAAAATCAATCCATCAAGGGTGCATGTTGTTGTTTATTTACCAAGATGGAGTTTCCTAAACCATGAAAGCTGCCAGCTTGGGGCCTGCCTGAAGGGATTTGTGAAGCAAACAAAAGGCCGTCACTGCAGGGAACTTACTGTAAAATGCTGGAAGCTTCTGCACAGCTCCTTTAAAGCTCCATGGCCCCCTGTTGTTAAAAATCGATGTAGGGAGGTGAAACGTGAAGCACATTTTAAGCACTGCCCACTTTTCCCACCATCCTTTCTCAGAGAATGAGTCTTTAGAGCAAAATGTGCTTTAAGACTCCATCTACAAGGATTTTCGGGAGAAGCAGGGAATATGTAATAAAGGCTACCGTTCGCTGTGTAAGTAGGTGATTAAGGCTTCCAGTTACTGTACATTAATAGCCAGAATTAATGGTAACTGCAAAGCACCAACCTGTGTGTTATCCAGTGGGGTCTTCCAGCATTTTTGGGAGGACTGCCATGCAGTTAACAGAGAACTTTGGGGCCTGGCTACGAAACCCAGGTATCCTTTTCATAGGCAGCAGAATGGGGTGGACCACGGGGGCCGTGGCCCTACCAATATTTTGCTCAAGACAGCATTGGCAATTAGAGAGCTTGTGGGCAGGGCTGGAGATTAGGTTTTGTCTCCAACCAAAAAGCTGTTCCACAGCCTCTGATCAGGGAGCGATAGCTGCAAAAGATCTGCGGTATCTGCAGGGCGTGTTTCTGCCCTGCACACACCGTTGAGAACATGAGAACCCTGCATCAGCAGGTAGGGTGGGAAGCGCAAGGGGAGGACAGAGCTAGTAATAGCTCTGACCCCCCAATTGCCCCAGTTCTTGTTTTTTGGTGGTGGTGGTTTTATTCCTTCCTCTCTCTTTTTTTACCACATGTACCTACCCATGGCACAGACAAGGCTAGAGTGCTGGACTCTGCCCACACCCCTTAAAACACCCCCCTCCCCAGACAGCTCCCATTCATCATAGCGAATTTTCCAGGGGAATTAGGGCTCCCCTGACAGAAGGGTAAAAAGCTGGCTAGCCAGTCAGCCAAAAGAATGCTGATCTCGCAGTGCTGCCCCCTGCATGCTAGGGGGCAGCACCTTGAGAATGACGTCATGTTTGTTAGTACCAGTGAAGAGGTCAGGAACTGAGAGGACCCTCATTTCTCATGGTGCTGTCCTCTACCATCAGGACACTAGGGGTCAGCACTAGGAGAGAGGTGCCATTTTGAATAGCGACAATGATGGGGCAGGAGCGGGAAGGACTGCTCCTGCCCCTGTGTCCTCTCCCAACCCAGTCCTATGGGGCACACCGGCCAGTCAGGTTTTCGGGATATCCCTAATGACTATGCATGAGATATATATGCATTAGAGATATCCTGCCAACCTGACTGGTTTGTGGCCCTCCAGGGCTGGATTTGGAGACCCCTGCCTAACACCTCTGTCATCTAAGATTGTGAGTGGGCAAGGTGCAGATGTCCAAGACATCAAAAAGGTATATAGAATGTGTCACATTCCTCCTCACTTCTCACCACCACCAAAATATTGTCTATTAGACAACTTTTTGGTGGTGGTGAGAATCGAGGAGGAATGTGTCACATTCTATATACCCTTTCGATGTCTAGGACATCTGCACCTTGCCCACTCACAATCTTAAATGACAGAGGTGTAAGGCAGGGGTCTCCAAATCCAGCCCTGGAGGGCCACAAACCAGTCAGGTTGGCAGGATATCTCTAATGCATATATATCTCATGCATAGTCATTAGGGATATCCCGAAAACCTGACTGGCCGGTGTGCCCCATAGGACTGGGTTGGGAAACACTGCTCTAGACGGCCAGGGATTTTAAGGTAAGAGCGTGGAGCGGTGGGGGCCCCCTTTTTGCTGACTGGCTAGCTGGATTGTTAGATTTTGAAGAAGGGAGAGGCAGGATTTCAGATTTATATAGGTAGGGGGTCCAACTGGCTAGCCGGCCTTAACCCTTGGGCTGGGGGAGCCCTGAATATTCTCCTGCCCCTCACGACAGTTCCCTGTGGGGATCAGGTACTGTCTGGGAGCTGAAGGTGGTGGCAGAGTCCAGCACTGTAACTTTGTTGGTGTCACTGATAGGTACGTCCGTGTCACTGGCGATGGTGTAAGGTTGGGGGGGGGGGTTGGCTTCTGATATGCTGGCCGCTGCCAATGGGCTGCAGCTAATGTCACTTTTTGAGTTGGGTGTTATCTGCGGCCGCAATCGGGCAGATTTCTGCAGTCATCATGCAAAAAAGTGTTGCATGGTGATTGCCGAAAATCAGCACGCCGCCTCCTCTCACTCTACTGTGCAAAATGCAGATATCGTAGAAATGTGCCTGCATTAGCTGCTCCACTGGGCGGTACTTCTGCGTTGGCCAAGTAGTAGCTAATGCAGTTTAATACATGGGCCCTGTTGTTATTGCATCTGAACTTAATGACCGAATACATGCGATGGGGATGGCTAGACCTCCTTTTTAAGTGGTGGTACCTGCTGCATAATGTCACCTGTAAAGCACAGACAGTCCTTTCCCATTCCCAGCCCAAAATGGTCACCAGCCAACATGGTTTAGTAGATAGGCCCCAAAATTTGGTGACTCTGTAAGCCTTAGCATCACGGTTGCATTTAAGTTCTGTGTGCCCCTAGGCAATTTTGTTTGCGGGGGGGAGGGGAAGATTCTCTGTATTCGCCCCCCTCCCCCTCCTGCCCTCTTCAAATGGGGGAGAGGTGCTTCAGCTCTCCCCCTCCCTGATCCTGGAGAAACAGCAGCATCAAATAGATCAGAAACAGGCTGATGTAGAAAGCCGATGCTAGACTCGTGCTGAAGTGATTTTTACGTTCCTGACAATGCACGCATTTAAACACGAGATGCAGGAAGGATAGGGTAGGCAAATGACCCCCACGTTAACTGTGCACACGCCACTGTAGCGTTAAACTGGGAGAGCAAGCCAGACTAGCGCAGGCTTTATGTGCATGTGTTTGGCTTGCTCTCCAGGCACCACGTGACTAATTTGCATAAAAGTATTTTGCTGGCATTGGGGACGATCATGGCATCGGGGAAAAGCCCCTGATGCTATCAAAACATCGTTGGGCCAGTGCCACAACAAAAGTAATTATCTAGTGATCTAGCAGCCCCTTAAACCCCCCCAATCTCAAGTAAAAGTACAACTACAATTACCTGTTGGTCTAGAAGCCCCTAAATCCAAACACCCCTCCATACCATAGGCGGGAGTGCTGCCTACAGCTTCTGCTCTGGTCTGCCATGTTGTAAAATGGCGACGCCTGGCCCCACACAGTGCATGCTGGGATGCACCCGGTGAGGTCAGACAGTTATATAAGGCAGACTAACCCTGCCCGGTGCATCACGCAGGGCCAAGCGTCACCATTTTACAACATTGCAGACCTGCACTTCCGCCTCTTTTAAGGTATGGGATTGTTTGGATTGAGGGGCTGCTAGACCACCAGGAAATTTTAATTGTACTTTGGGTTGGGGGGTTCAAGGGGCCACTAGACCACCAGGTAATTAGGCATTGAGGGCTTGCCCAATGCCTGATCATCTGGGGAGAAGATGATCTAGGCCTTGGGGGAAACCACCCGGTGCCATCAAAATACCATTGGGGGCACATGTTAGAGGTTTAGTTCTACTCAGACCCTTCAGTAAAAATGTTTACGCTATGGCTGGTTTGCAAAATCATCTATGCCTGTCTCTGCATTGGTGAAGCCATAATTTTGCATACCAGCCCAGCAGATTAAAATACATGTAAATAATTAGGATTCATTTAAATGTGCCGGGCGTTAATTGGGTGCTAGTTTTTCCCCCGGTGTTTACTTCTATTTCCTGCATGTAAAAATGTGCTTAAACATGGTGTTGTGGGCCTCATAAAGCCTGCGCTAGCTTTCTGGGTCGGCCTGAAAGATCTCTGCTCGGGGCAGGGAAGCCCTGGCATTCTGGGCAGCCCCATGGTGCTCAGCCCCTCCTCTGTGGCGGTGAGTGCCACAGGACCTGCTCCACCTGAATCTGTGTGATCCTTTTGCTGCTGCTGTCCAGAATGGTCATGGATTGAGGTATGGCAGCGCCCCCAGTACCTATCGGAAAACGCTGGAGGCAGTTGCCTACGTTGTCCATGCCTAAAGCTTGACCTGCTTATACTCGGATGCTGGAAGAGCCCCATCTATCGCCATTTTGTATGGTTTTAGTCTTCAGGATGAACCCAACTAGTCTGTTTTTCAGGATACCCACAATGAATTTGCATAAAAAGATTTACATGCATTGTCTCCCTCTCATTTGCATGCTCATTGTGGATAGCCCAAAAACCAGGCTTGGCTGAGTGCGTCCCGAGGACTGGATTGACAACCGCTACCCCGAAGCGTTCCATATGGTTTTTGTGTCCCAGGCTGCCTGTTCTGAGTTACCCTCAGGAACCACAGTTAAAGATGTACACAAGAGATTTTCCTGACTTTTGCTGCTGTGACAAATTGTGACCTCTTCTGTAGTGGTTGTGTCACGTTATTAAATGTGGTGGTTCAAAGCAGTTTCCAGTCACTTGATTGAATGAGTGGACTATAAGATTTTATACACAAAAACAAATCTGTTGAATGCGTATAATGGATTAAATTGATTATGTAATTTGTGCTTTACTTTGCACGGTTGCTGTATGTTAGCACGTTTTGCTTTATTCCACGCTTGCAAGAGTATTGTGGTGTACGTCTAATAAAACTGACCAGCGGCAGCAGCTGGAGTTGTCTTTAGGACGCGTGTGCGTACGTGTTTTGGAACGCTTGCCCTCTGCTCTTCCGAGAAATCTTGCTGAGAGCACGGAACATCAAATCGCATCCATCAGCATAAAACTGTGCGTACCCCAGTGTATAAAAGCCATCGCTTTCTCTGCTCTAAAATCCAGCCCATTATGTCTAGATTTGTTGGGGGGAGGGGGGTAATCTTTGTGCCAGAGAATAAATCGGATCCTTTGGTCTCTGTTCAGATTAGCTCAGTTTTGCCCCGTGAACATCTTCCTGTGCCAGTGGGCAGCAGATGGCTAGGAACAGCGTGTGTGTGGGCAATATTTTTGTTTGTTTACTTTTTCCAGTTCTTCAAATGATAAAATAAAGCCTCAGTGTTCAGGGTGCCAACAGCACCAGTGAGTCCTGCCAGTGGTGACTCACATGCAGGTGCGTGCGTGCGTGCGTGTGAGGTCCAAGACTTTGACAATGACAGCATTGAACTGTTCAGAGGCAACTAAAACACGATCGTGGCTTTGCCAAGGCAGCAGGGCCAAGGGCTATAGATGCAGGAAAAAAATCCCAGGGACCTACAAGAATGCCAAACTGGGATTTCATGTTGCATGTCTACTTGTTAGACAGCTGATAACTGGAGCATTTCTTTTTTCAATGGACTTCTCCTAGACTGCAGATCAAATGTATTTTCTAGCTTGGCCTTTTAAAAGAGTGTTCAGCATGGTTCCAGTAGCATGATTTCCTTACACAATGGAAAACAAAAATCTGGTTCCTCAATGCCATAACCAAGTATTATGCAAATAAGTTGTGCACAAAACGTTTGTACTAAAAAGGGAGCGTGCAGCAGACTCGTGCATGCATGAATTTGTGCTTGCTGTGGCCATATTTTGTGTACAAAAATCAGTTCTATCTGTGCATGCACTGAAATGCTGTTCTGCACAGAGAAATGAATATTATTTGGCACAAAAACATCAATATTACCCTGGACAGAAACATCATTGCCATTAGTCCAGCACTTTATCGCATAATGGCTGCAGTGCACAGAATACTGAGCCCAAACCTGCATTTATAAATGTGCTTAATAAATGAGCTTACAAACATATTTTTGTCATATGGAATCATCATCTCTCTCTGGCTATTTCTCCAGTGTTGCCCTTGTTTGTTTTATGCACCCTCTTTCCTGCCTGCCTGTGACTCCTGGTGCTTCTCTCCCCTCATTTCTTCAGACTTCGTTACCCTGGTCTCTTGTTTTCTTGTCTGTCATCTTGTTCATCTTCTGCTCTAGCCGGCTCGTACAGATTTGCAAATAGCAAAAGAAGTTGTGGGTAACTGGCACCTACACAAAACATTTTCAATTTAGAACATTAGATATGCCATACTGGGTCAGAGTAAGGTTCGATCAAGCCCAATATCCTTTTTCCAACAGCAATCAATCCAGGTCACACGTACCAGCCAGGTTTCTAAAAATGTACACAGATTCCACATTGCTTATCCTGAGGTAAGCAGTGGATTTCTCCGGGACTCTTTAATAATGGTTTGTAGACTTTTCCTCCAGGAATTTGTCCAAACCTTTTTTTAAAACCAGTTACGCTAACAGTCACAAGAACGCTGAGCGCAGCAATCCACAGCACTTCCATCCCATCTTGCCCCACAAGCTAAATATACAACGCAACTGAACCCTGCGCTTGGCCTTCTGTGCACTTCTCTGCATCTGGGTGAAAAGGCGAAGAACCTCATTACCATGCAATTATATGAAATGCAGCCGTACGCAAATGCTAAACCCCTTCCTGCAACCACAGCCGTGCAGATGCTGTCAGTGTCCGCATGCTTTACTGCACCAGCTTGTGAACGTTAGTAGCCATTTTTCATTCGGTTCAAGACATGCTAACATATGCTCTCCTAGTTCAAAATTCCCTCTTTTGTTTGTACACAAGATATGCCATACTGGGTCAGACCAAGGTCCATCAAGCCCAGTATCCTGTTTCCAACAGTGGCTAATCCAGGTCATAGAAACATAGTAAATGACGGCAGATAAAGACCAATATGATCCGTCTAGTCTGCCCAACAAAGTGGTAAGAGTAGGTGCAGCTGCCGCTCCGTGCAGGTCACCCCTCCCCATGTCTTTGTTTAGGGGTGAACCCACCGCTCCATGCAGGACACCCCCGTTTGTTGAGAAATTAGATAGTCAAGTTTATTTTGATTTTATCCTGTTGCTGTAAAGGGATCCACTGTGTCTGTCCCATGCCATCTTGAATTCTGTCACTGTATTTGCTCTCACCACGTCCATCGGGAGGGCATTCCAAGCATCCACCACCCTTTCAGTGAAAAAGTATTTCCTGACATTGCCTTTCAATTTACCCCCTTGTAGCTTCATGTTATGCCCTCTAGTATTACAGTTTCCCCATCTTTGGAAGAGGTTTGTTTGTTCTTTAATACCCTTTTAAGTATTTAAAGGTCTGAATCATATCTCCCCCTCTCCTCCAGAGTGTACATATTTAGGTCTTCAAGTCTCTTCTCATAAGTCTTCTGATGCAGGCTCCAAATCATTTAGGTTGCCTTCCTCTGAACGTTTTCCAGTCTTTTTACATCCTTTGCAAGATATGGTCTCCAAAACTGAATACAGTATTCCAAGTGAGGCCTCACCAGTGACTTATACAGTGGCACTAGTACCTCTTCCTTTCTGCTGGTAATTCCTCTTTGTATGCAACCCAACATCCTCCTGGCTTTTGCCACTGCCTTGTCGCACTGTTTTGCCACCTTGAGATCCGCAGAAATAATCACATCAAGGTCCTTCTCCTGATCCGTGCACACCAACCTCTCGCCCCCTATCGCATACGTTTCCCTTGGATTTCTGCTTCCCAAGTAAATGACACTGCACTTCTTCGCAGTAAATCTTAAGTGCTAAGCATTAAACCATTCTTCCAGCTTTTGTAGATCTTTCCTCAGGGGAGTCCACTCTGTTGCAAATTTTCGTGTCATCTGCAAAAAGACAGACTTTTCCATTCAGTCCTTCAGCAATGTCACTCTCAAATACATTGAACAGTGCCGGTCCCAGGACCAATGTTCCCTCTAATTTTCTGTAGGCTGTGTGCGCATAAAATATCAGCTGTGTGCAGCTTTTGAAGGAAGGTTAAATTTTTGTGCGCCACATAACGACACTTGGAGTTATATACTTTAAAATTTGACTACACGTCAGAATATAGTATGTACACCACATTGATCTTAATCAAATTAAATGAAAATAGACGATTACTAAATGAAGCGGGAAATTTCTAGTAATTACATTCATAACTTAAATTTTAAGATGTCTGTGTTGTTTTCTATCCGAATCAGAGCCGTAAGTTTTGTGCGCTCTGTTGTAAAGTATGTGCGCTCGCTCGGTGAAGTGTGTGCGCGCGCACAGCTTAGAGGGAACAGTGCCAAGGACTGAACCCTGGGGCACCCCGCTCCTTTCATCCGAGTGAGCTCCATTTACCATCACCTTCTGATGTCTGTCAGTCAACCAATTTCTGATCCATTTCACCACCTTGGGACCCATCCCCAAACAATTGAGTTTATTGATAAGTCTCCTGTGAGGAATAGTATCAAAGGCTTTGTTGAAATCCAGGTAGATGACATCCATTGCATGCTCCTGATCTAGTTCTCTGATCACCCAATCAAAGAACTCAGTCAGATTTGTTTGGCAAGATCGTCCTTTGGTAAAACCATGTTGCATCGGATCATGCAACCTGTTGGTTTTGAGAAAGTCCACTATTTGCTCTTTCAGGAACGCCTCCATTACTTTTCCTGCCACCAAGGTAAGGTTCACCAGCCTGTAGTTTGTCACTTCATCCCTGTCACCTTTTGTGAAGAGGTACCACCATCAACCCTTCTCCATTCCTGAGGAAATTCTCCTGTTTCCAAGGATCTGTTAAAAACATCCTTTAACGGCCCTGCAAGAACCTCTCTGAGCTCTTTCAGTATCCTGGGATAAGTACCTAGCAGTTTCTCCAAAAGACACACAGGTTCCTCAATGCTTGTATTGGGTCAAGCAGTGATATCCCAGATCCCTTTTTAATAATTGTTTATGGACCTTTCCTCCAGGAACTTGTCAAAACCTTTTTTAAACCCGGCTACACTAACAACTTTTATTACATCCTCCGGTAACAAATTCCAGAGTTTGATTACCTGTTGAGTGAAAAAATATTTTCTCTTATTAGTCTTAACTAGGTTACCCTGTAGCTTCATTGTAGATGACTAGCGCCGCTCCTGTGGCGGAACAGGTAACATGAAGGACTGGCTTCAGGTGGAGTGTGAGATTACCCCTGTGTACAGAATGATTCACCTTCCAAGTTGCACTTTTTGTACTTGATGATAAGAAAAATTGTTTCTTCTTTTACCGTGTTGCCTGGCTGTCACGACAATAAACTCCCTTGAACAACACATGAAAGATCCGCTGAGAAGCTTGGTAGGGAGAGAGCAGTATGTCCTAAACCGCTTAAGCAGTGTACTCGATACCTTTCCGATTAGACTAAGGACTGAAATCAATAAAAAGGAAGTGTCACCTACAGCTTGTTCTATTCCTCTTATTTCTGCGCATCTAGGTGGGCTAACTGGCAAGCACTTTACGATGTTATAATATTTGACATGCTCTCCAGACCCTGCTGTAACACATTTTTCCCACCAAAACCTTTTTTTTACCTATGTTTCTACATTGCGTCTGATGGGGCCAGTGACTCAGTCCTGTAATCAGAGGATTCTGTTTGTACTGAATCTGCAGGATCCGGAGACCGTTCAAAGTATATATTATAAAATCATAAAGCGGTTGGCAACCTATACCCAAAGAGTGGTCAAAGGTATTTGTGTCTGGCATTACCGACATGCGGATAGTTCTTTAGCATGCGTGTAATGTACATTATCCTACCGCAGGTTTTATTTTGTGCAGTGGGATCTAGTTACTAATGCACACTAACAAAGTCGCCCGTGCATGTTACCACTTGAATAGTAGTTGTCCTCTTAGTGTGACATACATCATGCACGAGCCTTCCCAACAATCCTTTTAGCTGACTTGAAAAGGATGCACTCCTAAGTTTGCGTTTCATCGGGGGATGCAAACGGTGCTTGTCGGTGTGGCTTTATAAATGTGCGTGCAATGTTTTGCCCCTGTTCCGCCACCTGTGGCTATAGCAGGTACAGATCATGTCGGCTCTGTGTACCTGTTTTCTTTGCAACACTCTTCAAAAGGAAACTGCTTGTGTTTACTGCTAAAAAATGACTTACAAGCTCCATGTGGAACAAAAGTACCCACAGACTATCTGGCAGCGTTGGTCACTAAAAACCCATAAACCATCACTGTGTGCTTGCAGACCTAATAACCCATGAATATGTGCTCATATGCGGCAATGCTCATGAGTGCCTGGAGATAGCTAAATGAACTCGTGTATATTAAACTGAAGCACCTGAAAGTGAGTGAGCTGCCTTTTTTTCCACTAAGTTCATAACTGCAGTAGCTGATTTACATAGCAAAGGTTAAAGGTTCATTTATATTTTGCTGCTGTCTCATCCTTCAAAGAGTGTTGCGGCAGGGACAGAGGTCGGCGTGCGCTGTTCTTAAGAGTTCAGGCCTGTGATGTGTTCCAGTGCTTGGCACGGGGGTCAGGTGATCGGGGCGGTTTCTGAAGGCTCCTTTGTACATTCTCTGTTCCTCTTAAGTACATACCTTTTTTTTTTTCTTTCAGGTGTGTGTATTTCAGGATGGTTCATAATTTATGTGCAGACCTCTTGATTTAGATACATAGCCCATCTTTTATGCTGACTTTAGGGGATGAGGCAGGGTTTTCAATGTTAGGGGAAAAGTATTCCAGTAAGGATAATGACAGTGGGTTTTAAGGTGCTGGTAAAGGGATTTAAAATCCCAATGAAAGGTGAACGTCCAGGCCTGTGAGTGGCTAGTGCTGTGCTTATTTTCCCTGAAAAATTTCTGTGTCTTTAGTCTCGCGCTGTCTTAGTGTTTATATTCTGTAAAGGTAAGAGGCCCAGCAGCGGGTCCTTTCCGTGAATAGCTAATGGTGCAGCAGCAGTGGAATAAGGATTGGCACCTTTCAGCCCGTGAGGAACCTGGTAAGCTTCTGGACCTTGGGTGTGGACAGTTCTGAAATGGATGGTCACGGCAGCACAGCCTTGAGGTTCACACTGGAGGAACATTTCAGATTGGGAAGAGAACAAGTGTAACTTTAAGGGTCATTGTACTGAGCTACATTAATTTTTTTTTCAATGCAAGCATGGTCTCCCCCACACAATGTACCAATTACTATTTTAAACTAGGTTTTGTGGCAGATGAACCTACTCTAGGGCTGGGCCTGCAGGAGGGTTAAGGCAGACCCCAGCTGTCAGAATCTATTGTTTAGCTTTGAAGGTCTTGCTCTTTGCCACCCCTAGGTGCCCACCCTGCACTTAAGTTGTCGGTGCCAGTAACACATTGGTATTAAGAATGGTGGTATATTAGGGGTTCCAGTCCAAACTGGCAGCAGCTGACTTTGCAATGGCAAAGGAATGTGCAAGGTCAGTTGGTACCATTTTGGCACTGGGAAAGAGGGTGGCATGAATTCACATGGGGGGGGGGGGTACGAGGCTTCTTACTGGGAGAGGAGCCTCTGTTTCTGCTCCAGAGACAGTATAGTAAGCATGTTGTGGCTCACCTCAGATTAACACGCGCATAGCTATATCTCTGGGAGGTGTAGCTTAGCGTTGAGCCATTGAAGTGTTAATGAGTTGTCTTTAACCTTCTTATTGGAACAGCCCCATTAATGCCAGCGCATGGTTAGATAGATGGGCTTGAATAAATAACCTTTGTCTGCCGCCTCTTCCCACAAAGAATTTTAAATTTGCAATAACATCAGAACCTTATGACCCATCTTTCTCTCTCTCTTTCTCTCTTTCCCTCTCTCTCTCTCTCTCCTTCCTCGCAGTGAGCTCCCAGTGCAGGATCTTAAAGTGCAACTCTGAATTTTTGTCAGCAACATCGGGCTCTCATCACCTGGGCGCCGAGGAGACGCCCGAATATTGCACAGCACTCCGTGCATATGCCTACTGCACCCGCCGCACAGCCCGCACTTGCCGAGGTGACTTGGCCTATCACTCTGCCGTCCATGGCATAGAGGACCTTATGAATCATCACAACTGCTCCAAAGATGGCCCCACATCACAGCCTCGTCTGCGAACATTACCTGCGGGGGATAGCCAGGAGAGATCTGATAGCCCGGAGATCTGTCACTATGAAAAGAGCTTTCATAAACACTCCATCCCTCCTAATTACACCCACTGTGGTCTCTTTGGGGATCCTCACCTTAGGACTTTTACTGACAGTTTTCAGACATGCAAAGTACAAGGGGCTTGGCCTCTGATAGACAATAACTATCTGTATGTACAAGTCACCAACACGCCTGTCTTACCAGGATCGGCAGCAACTGCAACAAGCAAGGTAAGCACTCACTATCCTCTTTGCTTATTTCCACAGCGTCGAACAGTCTCGTTGTCCTAGAATTAGCCCGGGATATTCCTTTTGTGTAGAGCTTTGCTTTTTCTCTTTGGAAAACAAAATTTGTGCTAACATGACAAAACTCTGAGCTTACTCTGTTAAAGGGAGGGGGAATGGTGACCAAGGCTGAGACCAACTACTGAGACCAACGCTTGGTGCTGTTCGCGGCATAAGCTGTACCTATTCAGGGCTGGCCCAAGTGTTTCTGCCACCAAAAGCAAGAGCCGTGCTGCCGCTGCCATGTCCATCTTCTGGGGGGCCGGTGTGGTGGCAGTTTAAAAGCAGCTGCTTTGTGCCGCCACTTTTGTGCCCACAGCAGGCATGTGCTTTGGCACACATGGCCTGCTGCTTCTGACCCCCCTCCGATGCAACTTCCAGTTGCAGGGGGGAGGGCAGAAATGGCAGACCATGCGTGCCAAAGCACATGCCTGCTGTGGGCACCAAAGCGGCGGCACAAAGCAGTCATTCTGCCTGCCAAGGTCTGCCACCCTAGACGGCCACCTAGTGAATACGCCTGCCCTGTTCCCATTGATACTGTTTGTAGCTAAACTTACAATTTGCTGTACAAGTGTGTAGCTGAAGAAAGAACTGAAGACATCCCCCACCCCAAATGCTTCAACTTCCAAAAAAACCCAATTTGACAGATCCAAGAAAATGGCTAGAGGCATTGTGCTGTTTGTCTTCCTCATCTTAGGCTCTGTACCACATTAAATGAAAACTGGGTTGGGTGTTTTTGTTTTTGTGTTTTGTTTTGTTTTTGGGTCTAGAGCAAGACCACCGCATTAAAAAAAAACAAAACAAAAGAAACCCCATCAGCAGTTAGACTCTTCTCTATTTACCGTGTGTCGGATTTTAATTTGGTGTAAATGGGAGGTAATGCTGTTTTAAAGTTGGCACGGTGCCTCTGCAGAAGCGAGGTGCTAGTCTCCTGTATAACTAGCAGAAGGGATGTGTCTGTCAGGTGGATGTTGCGTTGTGTACCCTGCGACACTCTGGCTAGTCGAGAGGTGCCAGCCCTGTTGAGGAAGAAGAGTTTAAACAGGGGCAGTGTCGTTACTGAGGCTGGCTCTGGTGTTCGTGGCCCGGGGCACTAATGGTGAAAAGCGTGCGCACTCAAAACGTGGCATCACAGTGTTGCTACTGTCGGCTGCATCTAGCAGCCAAGGAAGCGGCTTGGAAGAAGAGTGACTGGCAGCAGGACATGCAAGTGGAACTCCTGTTGCTGATTGACTGACTAGGGTAAGAATTTTCAAGCAGTGTCCGGTCTGGAAGATGTGGGTTACTGTGGCATGTAGCATCCCATTTGAAAAAGGACCAAATCCATGTGAGCACTGTCAGGCAGTAGAGGAAGCAGGGCCAGACCGAGGTCTTTAGGCACCCTCGGCGACCTTCAGTTAACGTTCGGGCACCTGGACCCCTCCCCTGATAGTTGATGATTGAACTCCAAACTCATGTTGAGCCCAGAACTGCCCCTTTGCAGAAACAGATAACTGGACATCATCATTTCAAAAATTAAAAACTCTGACATTTATTTATTTAACATTTCTTCTGTACTGCCTTTTAGATTATCAAGGCGATTTACATTGAGCTCAAAATTTAGGTTTACATTTAAATAATAAAACCTATTAATAACAGTGGAATAGCAGAGTTTGCAACCATAGACAATAGATTATCGTAAAATGGGGGTGTTGGTTACATTAATGAGATTAATTACATTCCTAATAAGGGTAATTTCCAAAATCATTTACCCAATTAAATGGGCTATTTGCAAATGACCCATTCTCCCCGCAAGTAAAAATACGTTCTGATGGTACTTTGAGTTTGTGGGGCTGTCGGTATCCACTGCTGCTGCTTTTACTGTTTCCCCCCCCCCCCCCCGAAACTGCCACCTTAGGCAGCTGCCTTGTCTGTCTAATGGTTGGGATGGCCCCAAAGAGAAGAGAAGTGGCTGGGGAGGGTGGGATTCAAAAAGAAAGAACAGGGACTGGGGAGAGTTCCCAGTGCCAAGGCTAATGAACAACTCCATCTGCTGAGTTTCGATGGGTCTCGGTTGCAGGACTGGCCCAGTAGCTTCCGTGGGGGGGGGGGGGGGTATCAAAAAAATAGCAACCAGGGCTGGCCTGTCCACTAGGTGGGCTAGGTCACCAGATGCCAGACCCTGGTGGGCAGCACAGTGTCTTTCTGACACCACTTTGGTACCTGTGGCATGAAAATCATGGCCTCCCTCCAAAGCAACTTCCTTTTGCAGTGAGACAGGAGCGGCAGGCCACGAGTGTGCGTGCCGGCCTCAGAGCCTGCCAGAGCAACAAAGCAGCGACACAAACATGCTGCCTTTAAATCGAGGGAAGGGTTGTGCTTGTGTTGCCACCACTGCCCGGCCCCCCTCCCTCAAGATAAGAAGCCTGAATTGATTGGGGGGGGGGGGCATGATTTACCTAGGGCACTTACTACAGTCCTGGGGCCGGACCTGCTCTTCTGGTTCAGGACTAGTCTCCGTCACACCTTCTTTGTTTGCTAGGGTCAGGTATAGATCCAGGGCCCATAGGACCAGTTTTCTCTCGCATTACATCAAATAAAAAAATTCTAATTCCAGAGTATCAAATGGAGACAGCAGCTGGTTATAAGAGGACGGAATAGCTTGAGCTTTTCCAGCTGTGCTGCTTCTGTAGGAGATACCCGTTAGTAATGGGCAGAATAAGACACATGAAAGTGATTCACTGGCAAGAAATGCAGTTTGGTCAGAAGAAGTGTTCTATGGTTTGATCAAGTAGGTCTTTCCACTGACATTCTTAACTCTTACCACTAGAAGGCGCTCAGTACATTACACTATCATCGTCTCATTGTTCACAATTCTTAAAACAAGTAGATAATGGAGGTAATTTTAGACAGTTGCATGTGGAAATAGCTGCTACTTACGTGTGTAATCTGTAGCATATTCCGTTTTGAAGAGGGACTTAGTTTGGACTGGCCTAAAATGTATGTTTTTCCAGTTTTGCAACAGTAATGCAGGCGTACTTTACAAAATCTAGATGTTGGCATTTCCACTTGCTGCAAAGCACACTTAAGTGTCATCTAACTACTCATTTGGAGCAAGGGTTTGCAGGAATGATTGAGGGGGGAATTGTGCTTTTTTCTGTGGTGCGTAAAACCACCTCTAAAATCCAAAATTTAGAATTGTCTAGCTTGACTTCTTAATTGGCTCCCCTTGGACATCCAATTTTGTAAAATCAGCACTTAAACATGTATTGTTTACCAAATTGCCACGTACACATTCAAAATCCCAAGAGATGCAGCTGGTTTTTGAATATGCTCCTTTCTGCTACTATTGCTAATCATTTGTATAGCACGACAGGCGTACACAGCATTGTACATAAACACATAAGAGATGGTCCCTGCTTCACAGAGCTTACAGTCTAATCAAGACTGTCAAACAGAACGACCGGGGGGGGGGGGGGTAGGGTAGTTCAAGAAGGAAAAGATGCACATTTTAAACAGGAGACTAAGGGGGTCAGGATCCAAAAGAATCCTCAGAGGTGGTTTTTCAGCCTGGATTTGAATCGGACCAGAGATGGAGCTTGACTCGGCTGATCTATTCCAGACATACGGAGCAGCAAGGTGGAAGGAACAAACTATGAAATGGTTGTTCCACTGCGGCAAGCTGCATGTGTGTTGTCCGTATCCCTTTTTTTTATATGTTTTGCAAAAGGATCTGCATTCAGTGAACCTTTTATGAAATGCTCGGGGATGTCCCTTGTCATACCTGGACAAGCTGTTCAAAATCGGGCTTTATCCAGTGCCCTGAAACAAAAAAGCAAAATTTTCAGCTTCAGAAATATTGATATAATGTCTTTGTGATGATGCATCGCAAATCATTTCAGCAAGCACGCTGGTGGTTTCAGTTCTAGTGGAAAGCTTTCCATTTCCAGACTCGTCTCTGCAGACAGAGAGGGAGCATCGTGCATCATTTTACACAGTCACTTTTTCCATTGCCGTCCCCATTTCCTTATTAGTATCAACATGTTCTGGGCTATGGCACTTCCCACCATATTACGGCAGCCAAGAGAAAGTCGCCACAGGAGAAGGTACAGTTGTGAGGGGATCACATGGAAAATGTGGAGCCTTGGTAATAAAATAGGCCTCGGTGTCAGGTGTCGAGCCTTCTGCTGGGAGATGTAGTGGTGTGAAGATCATATGCTCCAGCCAGCTCGCAATTCAGTCATTTTCCACTCTGCTAATGTCATGCCTCTGGTGCTGCATGTTTCAGTAACAACCATGCCCTTAATGATAACTCTTAAAAAAATATATGATTTTTTTTTCTCAGAGCTTCTTCATGTTAGAAACGATGGTTGGTTTCTTTGCCTCTATCAGGGATAAATGTGTAGCTTATGGCTGGTCCTTTAATGTTTACATGCGAGCTCTAGATTCTCTGAATTTTAAGCATATCCACAGGGGAGTGAGTGCAGGGCATTATGCGGATGGCTTTGTGCTTGCTTCCCCCTAATGATCAGTGCCAAGAACAACAGTTTAAGGCAGACTCCACAAAATCCACATTCGATCTGTGGACACATTTAAATCTGAAACGGACATGATTCCCTGCCAATTTCGCATCCACGTTTATGGAATCGGCACGTAGACATATCTGATGCAGCATGGCCAATGTGCTGTTCAGCCGGCCCATGCACGTATTCAGAACAAGAGGAAAGCTGTTCCCGCTAATATTATGGGACACGGGGAGGTTTTGAATGTCCCCAAGATCACCATATTGTGGACCGCTGCACATTTCCGATCATGCCCGTCTCTGCGATATACCCGTGGACACCTTTGTCAGCCACACCTCCTCGGTTAAAGCAAGCATCTCCTAAGCTGCTGTTCTCACTGACAGTATTTTGCTGATGCAAACTAGACATAAATATTATTGATAAATGAATGTTGATGCAAACTAGACTATATACCAGTCTCTTTTCTGCCCAGAAAAGTGCTAAGTAATCTCAGAGCACTCAATATTTATTTTCCCTTACAATATATTTAACATGTTTGTCATGACATACAGCTGTGGTCAACATTTATTAGCACCCTTGCAGTTCAACCTCTTAATGTCCAATATCTCCTTAAAAAAAAAAGTGGCCAGTAAAATGTCTTTGGACTATATATGCACACATTAAACACATAAAAGAATCAAATAAAACAAGACTCTTTTAAAAAAGATTATAGTAGGGAATAATATAAAAACTGAGACATTACCAGGATATGATTATTTAAACAATGTTAAGGAGATTTTATTTAATCAACCAAAAACCCCCAGCATAGGCACCAAAATCTCAATTAACTCATTTTTTGTCGGACCATTTGCTGTGTGAGAAACTCTCCTGTAGCAAACACTCCTTTTATTCTTTATTGTGGGCCAAACCCACTGCTGTAAACTATTAGAAATAATAGTAAAAACCGAGGGGCATCGCACAACGCAACCCCCCCCCCCCCCCCCCGATATACCTTGTGCACCAGCTGAGGCAACGAGAACACAGTTGTTAAGAGCCACAATCCTAGGAGCAGTTCGGTATGATGAAATAGGCTAGACTCTTCTTCAAAAGCCTTTTCAAAAAAACGCTGCTGCCATCCCACAGGCTCAGAAAAGCAAAACCGCCATTGCCTATCAGCTTCTTCAAGTGGTCCACATCACTAAATCACACCGCTACATAGCGCCATGGTTCAAGCCGCTGCTCATTCCACGGCCCTTCTTCAGGCGAATCAGAAATGGTTCAATTTGATGCTGATGTGCCAATCAGGGGAAACTAATTTTATGATGTCAAGCAGTCCAACGTTGGCCAATCAAAAGTCTGAAAACTGATCTGATCAGTGTGAGTTACAACAGACTCCACCGATCAATTTCAAGATTAAGGTCAAAAGGTGTAACTGTTTGTAATTTAAAGATCCATTGTTGTTCCAGGCTTTGTAAACAAGCCAGTCTATCACCTCTCTCCCCCCTGTAAATTTACAGAGACAAAATCAATAATCCTCCACTTTAAATCTTGAAAAGAATGTTCTTGAGCAATACAATGGGATACTATTGGTGCTGATATTACCTTAGTATTTAATCGTGATCGATGTTCTTGTAACCGTGTTTTCATAGGATGAGATGTCCTCCCCCTGTACTTTTAATAAGCAAAAGTCCAGCCTATATCATCATTCCGTTCTGCTTCCGAGATTGTGGCTCTTAACAACTGTGTGTTTGTTGCCTCAGCTGGTGCACAAGGTATACCAAGGGTGTCGTGTTGTGCGATGCCCCCTCGGTTTTTAAGTATTATTTCTAGAGCAGTTTGTTTGGCCCACAATAAAGAATAAAAGGAGTGTTTGCTACAGGAGAGTTTTTCTCTCTCGGCAAATGGTCCGACAAAAAATGAGTTAAGATTTTGGTGCCTATGCTGGGGGTTTTTGGTAGATTGTTAAGGAGCTTTTATGGATTGTTTAGATATTTTTTTTTCTCCTTTGTGTTTTTTTGGTATTTAAGATATGATTATTGGCATCCTTATGTTGTTGTTAAGTGCCGTCGAGTCGGAGTCGACTCATGGCGACCCTCTGGATAGCTATCCTAAATTGTGTTCGGTCTTCAGTCAGGCGGCTCATTGTTGACAGACTGGTACCCATAGCTGCTGTTATTGTAGCGATCCATCTCATTGCTGGCCTTCCTCTTTTGCGTTGACCTTCTATCTTTCCAAGCATGATGTCTTTCTCTAATGATCTCTCTCTTCGCATGATGTGTCCGAAGTATGAAAGTCGAAGTCTTGTCATCTGAGCTTCTAAAGAAAGCTTAGGTTTGATCTCCTCTAGTACCGACTGGTTTGTTCTTCGGGCAGTCCATGGTATACACAGTATTCGCCGCCAGCACCATAATTCAAAGGCATCAATTTTCTTCCTGTCTGTCTTTTTCACTGTCCAGCTTTCACATCCATATGATGTTATTGAAAATACCATGGTTTGAACAAGTCGAATCTTTGTATGGAGAGAGACATCTCTGCTCTTGAGAATCTTATCTAGGTCTTTCATAGCCATTCTGCCAAGAGCAATGCGTCGTCTGATTTCTTGACTGCTTGTTGCTTCTTTATTGATAGTTGATCCAAGTAGGTTAAAGTTGTTCACGATTTCAATTTCTTCTCCTTCAACGATGAACCTGTTGATTATGCCAGTTGTTATGATCTTTGTCTTCTTTACATTAAGGTGCAGGCCCATTTTGAGACTATGTTCTTTGATTGTGAGAAGCAAACATTTCAGATCATCTTCACTTTCCTTATAAGCAATTCAAATCAATTTGAACAAAAAAAAACACATTCCCACTGCAGTAAATTTAGATGCAGCTATGAGTAATTGTCAGTACTCACATGACTTGAATCAAGCAATGAATGATGGCTGAAGTCCCACCTCCAGTCTGGCAGCATCCCTGTTGCCATGGAGGAGAGAGGTCATGTGACAGGAGAGCATCACCCTGGTGTGGCAGGAAGTGATCCTGTAACTAGGACCTGTCCTCCAGGTGATGTAAACCCCTCTCGCACCGAGGAGGTTTCTCCAGGGCCAAGTGCCCATGAGGGAAGGGTTAGGACAACAGTTATAGTTGGTGATTCGATAATTAGGCATGTAGATAGCTGGGTGGCTGGTGGACGTGAGGATCGCCTGGTAACATGCCTGCCTGGTGCGAAGGTAGCGGACCTCACACGCCACCTAGATAAGGTCTTAGATAGTGCTGGGGAGGAGTCTGCTGTCTTGGTACATGTCGGTACCAATGACATAGGAAAATGTGGTAGGGAGGTTCTGGAAGCTAAATTTAGGCTTTTAGGTAGGAAGTTGAAATCCAGAACTTCCAGGGTAGCGTTCTCCGAAATGCTTCCCGTTCCACGTGCAGGACCCAAAAGGCAGGCAGAGCTCCGGAGTCTCAATGCGTGGATGAGACAATGGTGCAGAGATGAGGGGTTCGGATTTGTTAGGAACTGGGGAACATTCTGGGGAAAGGAGGGGCTCTTCCGAAGGGATGGGCTTCACCTTAACCGGGATGGAACCAGGCTGCTGGCATTAACCTTTAAAAAGGAGATAGAGCAGCTTTTAAACTAGATAATAGGGGAAAGCCGACAGTCGCCCAAGAGCGCATGGTTCGGAAGAATGTATCCTTGAAGGATACTACAAAAAGCAGAGAGGTTCCAAAAAAGAGTAAAGTAGCCCAAATGCCCTCGAGTATGGAGCAGACAGAGCTTAAAGATCCCAAATTACCCATGTCTACCAATAGCCAAATTAATATGAATAAAATACAGTCTCTAAAATGCTTGTATGCAAATGCTAGAAGTCTACAAAACAAGATGGGAGAGTTAGAATATATAGCACTAAACGAGAGGTTAGATATGATTGGAATATCAGAGACATGGTGGAAGGAGGACAACCAGTGGGACACTGTGATACCTGGGTACAAACTATATCGTAATGATAGAACTGATCAAATTGGTGGAGGGGTTGCGCTCTATGTTAGAGAGGGCATTGAGTCAGAAAGGATTAAAGTTTTGCAAGAAACAAAATTTGCTGTAGAATCTCTATGGATTGAAATTCCATGTAAAAAGGGGAAGGCGATGGCAGTGGGGGTGTACTATCGTCCGCCTGGCCAGAATGAACAAATGGATGATGAAATGCTCAAAGAAATCAAGGAAGCTAGCAAACGTTACAGTGCAGTAATAATAATGGGTGATTTCAATTACCCCGGCATCGACTGGGTCAGTGTCACAACAGGACATGCTAGGGAGATAAAGTTCCTAGATGAAATAAATGACTGCTTCTTGGAGCAGCTGGTTCATGAACCGACCAGAGGGGAAGCAATATTAGACCTAGTCCTTAGTGGAACACCAGATGTAGTGCAAGAGATAAGGGTGTTGGGGCCACTTGGCAATAGTGATCATAGCATGATCACCTTTGATTTAATTAGTGGAGGAGGGATAGTAAGGAAATCCACAGTACTACCCTTTAACTTTCGAAAGGGAGACTATGATAAAATGAGGAAAACAGTTAAGAAAAAACTAAAAGGAGCAGTTGCAAAGGTTAAAGACGTACATCAAGCTTGGGTGTGGTTGAAAAATACTATCTTGGAAGCCCAGACCAGCTGTATTCCACGCTTTAAGAAAAGTGGAAGGAAGTCCAAAAAACTGCCAGCATGGTTTAAAGGTGAGGTCAGAGAGGCTGTTGTTGCCAAAAAAGCATCTTTCAGGAAATGGAAAAAAGAGCCAAACGATGAAACCTGGAAACAGCACAAGCACTGGCAAGTCAAATGCAAGGCATTGATAAGGCAGGCAAAGAGAGAATTTGAGAAGAAGCTTGCTGCGGAAGCAAAAACGCGAAATAAAGACCTTTTCAAGTACATTCGTAGCAAAAAACCTGTGCGTCAGTTGGTCCATTAGATGATAAAGTGGTTAAAGGAGCACTAAGAGGCGACAAGGCGATAGCGGAGAGACTGAATGAATTCTTTGCTTCGGTCTTTACTGAGGAAGATGTAGGGATGATACCCATGACTGAAGTGGTATTTAAAGGTGTGGAAGAATTGAAGGAAATATCGATACATCGGGAAGATGTCTTACAACTATTAGATAAACTGAAGAGTAGCAAATCACCTGGGCCGGATGGTATACATCCAAGGGTGTTGAAAGAACTGAAATTTGAGATTGCAGACCTGCTATCAGTAATCTGTGAACTATCATTAAAATCATCTCTAATACCTGAGGATTGGAGGATCGCCAATGTAACACCAATTTTTAAAAAGGGTTCGAGAGGTGATCCGGGAAACTACAGACCGGTGAGCCTGACATCAGTACCGGGAAAAATGGTAGAAACCATCATAAAGAATAAAATTACTCAGCATGTAGATAGTCACGACCTAATGGGAGACAGCCAACATGGCTTTAGACAAGGAAGATCTTGTCTTACTAATCTGTTATGTTTTTTTGAAGGAGTGAATAAACAGGTTGACAAAGGTGAGTCGGTTGATATTGTGTATCTGGACTTTCAGAAAGCCTTTGACAAGGTCCCTCATGAGAGACTTTTGGCAAAACTAAAGAGTCATGGGATAGGAGGCAGTGTACTATTGTGGATCAGGAACTGGTTAAAAGATAGAAAGCAGAGGGTAGTGCTAAATGGCCAATTTTCCCAATGGAGAAAGGTGAATAGTGGTGTACCCCAGGGATCTGTGCTGGGTCCGCTGATTTTTGACATATTCATAAATGACCTGGAAAGTGGAATAACGAGTGAGGTTATCAAATTTGCAGATGACACAAAACTATTTAAAGTTGTTAAAACCCAGGAGGATTGTGGAAAATTGCAAGAGGATCTTGATAAATTGGAAGACTGGGCATCAAAATGGCAGATGAAATTTAATGTGGAGAAGTGCAAGGTTATGCACCTAGGGAAGAACAACCCAAACTATGGTTATACGATGCAAGGTTCCACATTAGAAACCACCACCCAGGAAAAAGATTTAGGCGTCATTGTGGATACCATGTTAAAACCCTCGGCCCAGTGTGCAGCGGCGGCCAAGAGAGCAAATAGAATGCTAGGTATGATAAGGAAAGGAATGGAAAATAAAACAAAAGATATTATAATGCCTCTATATCGTTCCATGGTGAGACCGCACCTTGAATATTGTGTGCAATTCTGGTCGCCGTATCTTAAAAAGGATATAGCGATTTTAGAAAAGGTTCAGAGAAGAGCCACCAAAATGGTAAAGGGGATGGAAGGCTACTCCTATGAAGAAAGGCTAAAAAGGTTGGGGCTCTTTAACCTGGAAAAGAGACGGCTGAGGGGAGATATGATAGAAGTCTATAAATTAATGAACGGAGTGGAACGGGTAAACGTAGATCGATTGTTTACCTTATCAGAATATAGAAAGACTAGGGGACATGCAATGAAGCTACAGGGTAAACTATTTAAGACTAATAAAAGAAAATATTTTTTCACTCAACGTGTAATCAAACTCTGGAATTTGTTACCGGAGGATGTAGTAAAGGCTGTTAGTGTAGCTGGGTTTAAAAAAGGTTTGGACAAGTTCCTGGAGGAAAGGTCCATAAACCATTATTAAGAAGGGACCCAGGATATCAATGCTTGAACCAATACAAGCATTGTGGAACCTGTGTCCCTTGGGGAAACTGCTAGGTACGTATGACCTAGATTGGCCACTGTTGGAAACAGAATACTGGGCTTGATGGACCTTGGTCTGACCCAGTATGGCATATCTTATGTTCTTATGGCTCTAATGTGTAAAATGGCCATATTCGCTCCCTGTTCCATTTTCACAATGGTGAAGACAACAGAGCTGCCTGAGACAATCGGAAAAGCCATTATCACCAAACATCAACCTTCAAAGGGATACAAGGCCATCTCTAAAGACAATGGGATTCCTGTGTCTTCAGTTTGCAATGTTATTAAGAAGTTTCCTACTCATGGAATTATCAAGAACCTCCCAAGAGGTGGGAAGTGAAACATTAATCCAATAAGTCTTCAAAGGTTAGTGCAGGAAAAATACCACGTACAACATCCAAAGAGCGTAAGGTTGACCTGGAGCAATCTGGGGTGGTAGTTTCAACCCTCACTATACGCCACGCATTAAACAAAGAAGGATTTCATATGTGAAGGCCAAAGAGGACACCACTGCTCAAAGATAGACATAAAAAGGCACGCTTGATCTTTGCCCAAACCCACCTTGAGAAACCACAGTCCTTCTGGGAAAATGTTCTGTGGACAGATGAACCCAAACTTGAGCTCTTTGGCATTCTCCGGGAACAAGTAGGAAGACAGTCCTCACATATGGGTGACATCTATGCCAACGAAGCCCTCGCAGAAGCATTCCCCCCACCGTTCAAAGAAAGCCTATGGGAGATGCCACCATGTATGTGTGGTGCCCTTCCCTCCCAAGGGTGTCATCTTACTCAGTCTCCTTTTTTCCACGAGCCCTTCAGATGTCTGTCTGGTTTCCCCCGGAAAAAGTTGATATTTCTCTACCTGAGTTTCATATTCTCTCCAGTAGTGCACTCTTTTCGCCTACCAAGGTTCCCCAGAAGAACTCGACCACAGATCAGCTTCAACACCAGAACCTAGGTTCATTGAGGACTCCTCCTTGGGGGAACCGGCGCCAGTTCCTTAGTGCCCACGACAATGACTGCGGAGCCTTCTGGACTTGAAACCAGAATGGTGGCCCTGGAGCGCAGTCTGCCTGCCTTCATGGACGAGCAGCGGGTGCTGTTGTCTGGTACCACTGGTTCCTCTGCCCAGACCACCAGGCCATCGATTGTTGAGGACGAAGACGTCCCCGGAGGCCAAGTCTATCCTCGACTGAGGTCTCGATCCAGTACCCATTCCAAGGGACTGAAGTCCTACCCGGCTAGTGCACATGGCACTAGCCATGGGGCCTCAGAGGGACACAAGCGAGGCTGAGAGGCCCAGAGCCCAGTAGCCACCTTTCCCTCGAGTCTTCGACTGATTACTTGGAGTGGGAGAATGAGAAGTCGCCGGACACCCATTGCCACTGCGACGTCCTCTCAGACTCCCCTCCTTCGGAGTCCTGGTGTCGGTCCCCACCCGAGGACATGGCATTCCTCGACTTTTTGTGAGGGACATGTCCAAGGCCCTAGCGTTCCTGAAAGAGTCGGAGGAGGACCCTTGGACAGAGGAGCTCCAATATGAATCACTCATGGTACCCATTCCACCGATCCTGGAATGGCTAATGCTCTGTATGTGGGAGACAGTGGCATCGGTGCTGGTTGTGAGCAAGCGGCTCAACTTGATATACTGGGGCCGCTGGAGCCTGGGATTCTGGAAGGCACAGCTGCTGCACAACTCCATGGTGGTGGCGTCGGCTGAAGAGCCAGAAGAGGCACTCCCTCAGTGCGCCCCCCCCCCCGGGTAGGGAGGCCCGCACCTTGGATGCCCTTGGCAGAAAGTGCTACCAGAGCTCAATGCTCATTTGCCAGATGAAGACCTACCAGCAGTACATGAGCATGTACCTGAGAGACCTGGCGAAGGAGCTCACCAGGTTCTCGGCTGGTCTCTCCCAGGAACCCCTACAGTGGTTCAAGAACCAGGCCAAGGCTTTCCCATGATTGCTCCAAATTTGCCTCAGGCAGCCTATGATGGCTTTGAGTCGGCAACTCGAGTAGCTGCAGCGGCATTGGTGTTCAATGCCAGGCTTGGCTACAGTCTTCCTACCTCGAGCAATGGGTTCAGGATAAATTGGTCGATGTCCCATGCCAAGGAGAGAACCTGTTTGGCAAACCCATGACCGACAAGGTTGCTGGGCTGGAGACTGAGTTCATGATGATGACCAGGCTCTCTAAAAAGACCGCTGCCCCTTCCTGATGGAAGGGCTCTGGTACAAAGCCCTTTTACCCGAGGAAAGCGACTACTACTTGCAAAAACTAGCCACACTTTCAGTCCTCCCCAGCAGGGTCAGCAGGCCAAGGGACATGGGCAGGGTCCTTGTACGCAGAAGGCTCCCAAGCCCAAGGTGTCGGCTCCAGCCTATCCAGGGGGGAGCTTTTGACTCCTTGGACGTAGCCTCACCACCCCAAGGAGGTCAGTGGTCCACAGGGGGACGTTTGATCCACTATTCCCGAAGGTGGCTAGCCATCACCACCGATTCCTGGGCATTCCAGGTGGTCAAGGAGGGCTACTTGCTCCATTCTTCCCGGGAGAGCCTCCCAGGTCTCCCTTTCACCGGGACCTTCTAATGAAGGAACTCGCAGGTCTTCTCGATGACAAGGCAGTAGAACCAGTACTCCTTCTCAGGGGCAAGGGGTTGTACTCCAGATATTTCCTTGTACCAAAAAGAACAGAGGGCCTAAGGACCATCCTGGACCTGTGCAACCTGAACAGGTTCCTGGTGAGGGAGAAGTTCAAGATGCTTTCCCGTGGGACATTGCTGCCCTACTTCCAGCAGGGAGATTGGCTATGCTCCTTGGGTCTGAAGGATTCTTATACCCACATCCTCATCCACCCCAACCACAGTCAGTACCTGTGATGGCCACTACCCAGTACAAGGTACTACCCTTTCAGCCTGGCCTCCGCCCCCAGGGTCTTCACCAAATGTCTGGCAGTAGTGGCCGCCTTCCTCCATCTCCAAAGGATATTTCTTCCCCTACCTTGATGATTGGCTCATAAAAGAGACACGTCTGCAGAGGTTCAGCAGGCCACCGCACGCACCATCCAGATTCTGCAACATCTGGGATTTGTGATAAATTACTCCAAATCCCACATCTTCCCCCATACAATGTCTGGAGTTCATAAGAGCAAGCCTAGACACTCTTCAGGCAAAGGCCTTGCTCACCTTGGACCGAGCCAACCGTTTCAGTGCACTGGCCATAGACATACAACACCCTCCCTCTGTGCCAGCTCGGCTTCTGCTGCGCCTACTCAGGCACATGGGCTCCTCGGTTCATGTCACCCCGGATGCCCATCTGCACAAGGGTCACTCAGTGGTGCCTTCGAGACCAGTGGATACAAGCCACAGGCTGTCTCCAGGACAGAATCTCGGTGACCCACCAATTGGCAGAATCTATGACTTGGTGGCAAAACCCCCAGCCTTCTGAGGGTCCTCACTACTGACACCTCCCTGCTGGGATGGGGAGCCCACTGCAAAGAACTCCGCACCCAGGGCAGCTGGTCGCAGGCCGAGAGCTGCCAGCAGATCAACCTCCTGGAACTTCGGGCAATATATCTAGCCCTCCGAGTGTTCTGTCACTGCCTGAGGCACCAGTCTGTGCTGATCCAAACAGACAATCAGGTGGCAATGTTCTTTGTAAACAAGCAGGGGGGGGGGCACCCTCTGCCATGGAGCGGTGACACTCTGCTCTCACACAGTTCAACAGGGCATACCTCTATGGGTAGTATACCTACCAGGCCAGGACAACACCTTGGCGGACAAACTGAGCAGAGTCCTCCAGCCGCACGAGTGGCAGCTGGACCTCAGAATAGCCAATCGGCTCTTCTGGCTCCGGGGTAACCCATGGGTGACCTCTTTGCCAGTCCAGATAACTACCAGTTGCCCCGCTTCTGCTCCTGGCAGCCTCACCCCTCCCAGGTGGCTGCAGATGCGTTTCTCATTCCGTGGCATGGGTGGGAAGGTCTCATGTATGCCTTCCCACCCATGCCACTGATTGCCAACATACTGTTCAAGGCTCTTCATGACAAAGCCTCACTGATCCTGGTGGCATCTCAGTGGCCCAGGCAGCCGTGGTTTCTACTGCTCCTCTGGCTGTCAGACTACGATCCCACTGGGGAGCTCCCCAGGGCTCCTGCCTCAGGAGGAGGGCTCTCTCCTACATCTCAACCTGGTGTCCCTAATGCTGATGGCATGGCTGCTGAAAGGGTGACCCTAGCCCCTTTCAACCTCTTGGGAAGTGGAAGAGATCCTGCTGGCCTACTGTAAGGCTTCCATCAGGAGAGCTTACGCCTTCAAATGGCATGGGTTCTCAGTCTGGTGTGCGGAGCAAGGGGTGAACCCGTTCTCCTGCCCAGTGCAACTGGTACTGCAATACCACCTTCATCTTTTGCAATCCCGGCTCAAATCAAACTCTGAGTGCACCTCGGCGCCCTGGTGGCACATCACCACCTGGTGGAAGGCAAACTGCTCTCGGTCCAGTCTCTGGTAACCTACTTCTTGAGAGGACTTCTGCTGTCAAAACCCCTTGTCTGCCCTCAAGCAACTGAATGAGACCTCAACATAGTATTGGCGCAGCTCAGTCACCCACCATTTGAGCCTCTGGCTACCTGCCACTTGAGATACCTCTCGTGGAAGCTTGTATTCCTGGTGGCGCTCACCTCTGCTTGCAGGGTCAGTAAGCTCCAAGCCCTAGTGGCAGAGGTGCCGTATACCAAGTTCTAGAAGAACAGGGTTGTGTTTTGCACGCATCCCAGATTCCTCCCGAAGGTGGTATCTTCCCTCCACCTCAACCAGGAGGTGCTGCTGCCCACCTTCTTCCTAAGACCTCACTACAGTAGGGCGTTTTTCTGTAACCAAGCTGGATGAGAAGTTTCATTTGCAGCAGTTTAATGAGACGTATGCAGCATTACTTTGTTCTCTGTGATAGAAGTGCATAGCAATCCCCTGAGGAAACTTGCAAAAGTGAAATGTGCGGAGGCGCCTAAGAAAGGTGTTGGGATAAGAGCTAATAGTATTGTTGGAGAGAAGTTGGAGCTTGAGGATACCACTGAAATTTAAACTAAGCTTCTTGTGTTTGTCATAAGAGATAAGAGTCATTGAGAACGTCTCAGGAATAGTATTTTTACTGAGTTGAAAGCAGTGGGTCAGTAGCTTCGTGTGTTCACAGGATTGTAACCCATAATAGATATAAGTAGATAAAGTGATGCTAATTGACACAAGAATTGGACATTCAAAGAGTCTAAAACATACGTGCCACAAAGTCTGAGACCTTTTTTAATGTGAAGTAAGAATCACAAGAGAGATATTGCTTGAGTAATAACCACAAGAGAGAAATTGTTTGAAAGGATCCAGACCTTTTGTTGTTAAAATTGAGTCATGTCATTTGACTGAGCAAGATAGCACCCTTAGGTAGGAAGGGCAGTATCTCCCAAAGGCTTTCTTTGAAAGCTGGAAGAATGCTTCAGACGGAGCCCTTGCGGCATTGACGTCACCCATATGTGAGGACTGATTCTTGCTGTCCCCGGAGAACACCTGTTACAGGTGAGCAACTATGCTATATAGACCAGCGATACATTTACTGGCAAAGAAATGAAGCTTATAAGGAAAAAAACACCCTTCCTACAGTTAACATTATGGAATCTCCACCATATTTGTGGGGCTATTTTGCTGCCTCAGGATGAGGAGGCCTGGAACGTATTAAAGGAATCATGAAGTCAGAGGATTACTAAGGCATTTTGGAACAAGATGTGCTATCTAGTGTCAGAAAACTAGGTCTGGGTAGGTCATGGGTCCTCCAGCAGCACATTGACCCAAAACATACATCCAAAAAGTAAAAAAGACTGGTTAAAAGGGAAGAAATGGACTGTTTTAAACTGGCTAGCAATGAGTCCTGATCTGAAGCCAATCGAGAATTTTGGAAAGTGCTGAAATCTGCCATTGGTAAAAGGCATGCTGGAAACATTCATGAGCTGGAACAAATCGCAGTTCCAGTGGTAGAAACTACCAGCAGACCGATGTAAGAAACTTATAGTTACAAGAAACATTTGGATGATGTCATCACTGCCAAGGGTTGTGCAACCAAGTATTAGTTAGGGTGCCATTAATCCTGTCCAGGTCATATTTATTTTTTTTTAATCAGAAATTACTACATCTAATTTACACAGACATCTTTTTTGGTTGTATATCTTTGAACATACTATTAAAATACAGTGCGATCGAGAAGTCTCTCAGCACTGAGTGCTGAACTGAAAGAAGACAAGCAAACCTACTCAACTCTGTGCAAATGCACCCAGATGCAGAGTTTGTCCCACCGCGGGTGGTCTCTGACCCATCGCTTCTCCCCCTGAGAATCTCAGGCATCACCAATCTCCCCTGCCCCTCTCTGGACAGTGCAAATAGGTCACCGTGGGTCCTGGGACCAAGCAGCAAACTCTTATGCCAAAACCCGAGCAGCTCAGCTATGACACTGTGCAGCTGAGCTGTTCCAGTTCTGGCGGGTACCCCACGTTGTATCCTTCTGTTCCTGCCCACTACTATCCTGTCTCTACTCTCCCCTTTCTCAACAAAACTCTGGAAAAATTGGTCTTCACTCAGCTTTCCTCACATCTTGATTCCATACATGCCCTTCACCCCCATCAATCTGGTTTTCGTCCTGGGTACAACGCAGAAACTGCTATTCTATCTTTTCTGAATGCAAGTCAGAAATCCCATGATCATGGGGACATTTCAATTGCTGTTTCCTTGAACTTGTCCTCTGCTTTTGATCTCGTAGATCATACCACTCTCCTCTCATGTCTTCACGATTTCGGTCTTCACGGTACAGTTCTCTGTTGGTTCAGGTCCTTTCTTTCTTACCGGTCTCTCGGTTTCTGTCGGCTCTTCCACTCATTCCTTATCCTGTGGTGTCCTCCAGGGCTCTGTACTGGCCCTTCTGCTATTTAATATCTTTTTTATCCCTCTCACTCTTTTTATACAGCAGCATGGAATCTCAGCCCACTTCTATGCAGATGACATTCTTTTGCTTCATCACGCTTGTCCTGTTGCCCTTGATCTCATACCTCTCAATAACTGTCTAGCAAGTAGTTATTGAGTCCTTCAACTGAATCCCCCACAAATATGCTGCCATTTGGTTCCCATTCCCACTTCCTACTTTCGCTCCAACTCTTTCTGATAACACTCAAATAGCACATAGAGAGGAGTCCAAGATAACCCTCTATCATTTCATGCTCATCTCACCCCCCTGATACGACGTTCTTTTCACACACTTCGTCAGATTCACATCATTTGTCTTTTCCTCTCTTCCACTTCTTTAACTATTTTATTTCTCACACTTTACAGTAATCCAGCCGGGATATTACAATGTTGTGTCTCTAGGTCTATCCCAATATCAACTGCACCACTTATTCAGAAATACTGTTATTCGCATTCTTACACATACCTCCCATTATGAACATGTTACTGGGCTTTGATGTGGATGAAGAAGTACTTTTTGCCTTCAGAAGATTGTGAAGAGGCCGATGTGATCTGCCTATGCTGGAAGGAGGAGCTGTCGGCATTAATTACCAGGGTCTCTTCTGCCTTGAACTTGACAGATGCTTCTAGTATGGAGCAGGAGCCGAAGGTACACCCACTCCTTCAAGGGATGCGAAAATACACTACTGTCTTCCCATGCCTGGATGTGATCAAGGATATGATCCAGTCGGAGTGGGACTCTCCCGACTGCCTGCTGAAAGGGTTAAGGGTTTGTAAGAAGATCTCTGCTCTCCCAGAAGTGGAGTGTATTGAGTGGTCTGGCATTCCCAAGGTGGATGCGCAGGTCACGATGGTTATGAGATGGACCATCATTCCTGTGGAAGGCAGATCGGCTTTAAAGGATTTTCTGGACAATAAGGTGGATTCATTGTTGAGGAGTCAGTTTGCCGTGGTGGCAGCTGTTCTGCAGCTGGCAGTATATACCTGCCTGATGTCTCGAGCCCTGCTCCAGTGGATTCAGTCTCTTCCGCTGGATGATACTACCCTTATATTTGGAATCTGCTACAGCCTTCCTTTCTGATGCCATGTAAGGCCTAGTATATTTGGCAGCCAGAGATGGTGCCTTGATGGCTGTGTCATGGTGTTAGATTTGGCTTTGGCAGTGGACACATCTTCCACAGCTCGGTTGGCCTAATTGGCTTTTCAGGGGAAGCTTCTCTTTAGAGATGATTTGGAGAAGCTGGTGAAGGATCTGGGTGAGAAAATCTAACCGCCTTTTGGAAGACAGGTCTCATCAGCCTCCACCCGTTCACTGAGGGTGCCCTGACCGGAACCCCGGGGGTCTCAGGACTCATTCTCATTCCTTTTGTGGAGCACTTGGCCCAGGGACTCGGTCCTTTCCAGAGGAGGACCCTTCTGGGCTGCGCAAGGAAGGTTTGGGGGTCCATTCCCTGGTATCTCCAGTTGGAAGCAGGCTTTGAGTTTTCTTTCAGGAATGGGCCTGGGTTAGACACCATTCAGTTTGGCTGTGCCCTGGAATGCAAAGAGACGATTCTGGATGCCTTCATCTCCCCTTGTGAGTCTGTGATCAAAAGTGCTGCTGTATGGACCACCTTGGACAAGTTGCTGCCTAAAGGTGATGATGCCCTTCCTGCCTGATGGGGTATCTGCCCTTGCCCTGCTCATCTGTTTTGTGGTGCCCAAAAAGGACAGTTCTTTCAACCCATTCTGGACCTCAAGGGGGTCAATGTTCTGGGCTTCCATTTGGAAACCTTGTATTCAGTGATTTCAAGCAGTGCGCCGAGAGGAATTCTGGGCTTCTCTGGATCTGGCCAAGGCATATTTTCTTATCCCGATCCAGGTGGATCAGCAAAATATCTGCATGTTGCTGTGCTTGGCTCTCATTATCAGCTCATTGTCCTCCCTTTCAAGCTATCCACTGCCCCGAAGATGTTCTCCAAGGTTATGGTGGTGGCAGCTGTGGTGCCAAGGGATCTCTGTTCATCTTTATCTGAACGACTGGCTCATCTGGGCCCGCTCCCTTTCAGAAGCATCTCGGGTGGTGTCCCAAGTGGTGGTGTTCTTAGAAAGCCTTGGCTGGGTGTTCAGTCGGAGAAAGAGCCAGCTGTAGCCTTCCCAGTCTCTGGAGTTTCTGGGAACATGTTTTGATATTCAAATGGGTAGAGTTTCCTGCCAGAAGTGAAAGTCAAGATTATTGGATGGTCTGGCACTCTTCTGTTTTCAGCAGAGTCTAGGATTATCTTCAGCTCCTTGGATTGATGGAGGTGACCATTAAGATGGTGCCGTGGTGCATGCGACTGCTACAGCAGTCCTTGTTGACTCAGTGGTCCCTGCATTCTCAGGCGTTTGAGCGCAGGCGCAAGCTCCCGCTGCCATTAATGAAGTCTAGCCTTCTATGGTGGCAGCAGCCCTGTCATCTGAGGAAGGGCTTGCTGCTGGGCAGTGTCTCCTAGATCCTCCTGGCAATGGATTCCAGTGCTCATTGCCAAGACCATACAGCCCAGGGCCATTGGAAACACAGGGAAGCGGTGTTGTCAATCAACCGCCTTGAGGTGAGGGCCATCAAGTTGGCTCTAATGTGTTTCCAGTCCTGATCGAGGACCGGGCGGTTTGAGTGTTATCAGACAACGCCATGGCAATGGCTTATGTCATTCGGCAAGGCGGCACGAGGAGTGCTGAGGTAGCTCTGGAGATGGCTGTCCTGTTTACCTTGTTGGCTCAGCACATTGCCAGGGTGGACATTGTGGAAATGGACTTCCACAGCCAGCACTCTCTAGACCCTGGAGAGTGGGAGTTTAGTTAGGAGGTGTTTCAGTTGATTCTGCACCGCTGGGGTCACACCAAAATTAATCTGACAAAGTTTTCTGTTTCTTCAGTTGCCACATAGAGACAGGGTCTGAGGGTGTCGTCACCCCGACCCAGCCTTGGCCAAGTCAATATGTGTTTCCTCCATAGCCCCTGGTGGGGCTTGTGATTTGGCGTATGGACGTGGCACAGGATTGGCCGAGGAGAGCAAGGTTCAGAGAACTGAAGTGGTTCCTGTAGGTGCCTCCTCTTCAGTTGTCTCTGTCTGAAGATCTATTGCAGCAGGGACCAATCATCCCGGAGGACCCTTTTCCCTTCTCACTTACAGCTTGGCGCTCTTGGAAGGAGATGACTAGCACATAAGGGCTTCTCTTCAGTGGTGGTCTGTACTCTGTTCGGAGCCCGGAGGAAAGGAGGGCTACCAAGCTAGTATATGTATGGATGTGGTGCCTTTTTGAGCAATGATGTGGCACATTGCAGTTAGTTCCTGAGGTGGCCAAGGTGCCATCTCTGTTTGCTTGTCTATAGGATAGCCTGGAGAAGCTAGTGAGTCTCTCTAGCCTTGCTCTAGGATGTCTCATGCATTCTCCTGAGGATCTGGCGTCTGCATTCTCCCCTCTAGTCTGAGTCTGTGATCCCTTCCTAGGATCTCAGGGCAGCACCCTTTGAGCCATTGAAGCATGCTACTTTAAAATATTTGACATTCAAGACTGTCTTCTTGGTTGCGGTTTGTTCTGAAAGGCAGATTTCCGAGCTACAGGCTCTGTCTTGATGAGATCCTTATGTCTTTTCAAAGGAGTTCATTTCCATTCAGCTTGTGCCTGCCTTCTTGCCTAAGGTGCCTTTTCCCCTTTCATGTGAACCAGGGGGTCTGCCTGTGATCCTTCTCGA
Source organism: Ichthyophis bannanicus (assembly GCA_033557465.1). Taxonomy (NCBI): domain Eukaryota; kingdom Metazoa; phylum Chordata; class Amphibia; order Gymnophiona; family Ichthyophiidae; genus Ichthyophis; species Ichthyophis bannanicus. Next base: position 232,953,956 of record CM066043.1, on the reverse strand, counting down.
AGGAGCAGTGTCAGGGGAAAGAGAAAGATCTCAGCCTTCTGGATGTCCAGAGGGTGCTTCTCCAGTACTTGGAGGTTACAAATTTCTTTCGTAAGTCCAACCGTTTTTTTGGGCTGTTCTTTTGTGCAAGGGTGACGGGGTGGCTATGTTGTTTTTGGTGCACTAGATTGAGTAGACCGGGGGCTCCAAATCCAGTCCTGCAAATCAGTCAGGTTTTCAGGATGTCCCTGATGAGTATGCATGAGATATATTTGCAGGCAAACCCCTATTACATTCAAATTTCTCATGCTTATTCATTAGAGATCCTGAAAATCTGGCTGGTGTGTGGCTCTCCAGGACTGGATTTGGAGACCTGGAGTAGACCATGGTCTTTGCGTATCTGTTGCAGAACTGACTGGTTCCGGAGGATTTGTGCACCCATTCTATCCAAGTACAAGTGCCTCGTGGGCATGGTGGAGCGGAGCTCTGTAGCCCCTGAAAACATTTGTTGGGCGGAAACATGGGCATTGCTTTCTACTTTTGTCAAGCATTAGCGCTTTTTTTTTTTTTAAATTCTATCTTTATTAAGTTTTTTAATTATACATTCATCAAGAATGAAAGAAAACAGAGGCACGTAACAATAATCCAAAAAGATACTAATACAGGAAAAAAAACCCATCATCATATTACAGTACCAAACTTCAGCCCACAAAAATAGAGAGGCATCAGGAAATTAAAAAAAACAAAGGAAAGTAAATAAAATATTATAGGCAGTGCAAGGCTTAAGTGTCAGCTGTATGGGGTGGTACAACAACAGCAGGCTCCTCTCTAGCATTCAGAAATTCCAGGAGTTGATTGGGGTCAAAAAACATATACATTTGTTCTTGGTAAGATACACAACAACGAGAAGAAAATTTTAACAAAAAGGTCCCACCAAGAGAGAGAACCCTAGGTTTATACCTTAAGAATTCTTTTCGCCTCAGCTGGGTACCCCTAGCTAAGTCAGGAAAAATACGTACAGAAGACCCCAAAAACTGCTCACTGAAGTTCCGAAAATACAGGCGGAGAATCAACTCTTTATCGGTCTCAAGTGCCAATGTAATAAGCAGTGTAGTACGCGCAGTAATGATCTCTAATGAGCTCTCTAGAAAACCAGTAAGGTCCCCCATAGCCCCACTAGAGACAACATTAACTTCCTGAACCCCCCTACCCACAGACAAATACTGAGCTCTGGTCAACAGAGGAAGGTCTTCCCTGGAGATTTTCAAAACCTCCTGGAAATACTTTCGCACCATTTCCAAGGGAGAAATCACAGGAGACCTAGGAAAATTCACCAGTCTCAAATTGTTCTTCTGGGCCTGGTTCTCTAGGTACTCCATCCTCCTAGTCTGAACACTCGAGTTTTTCATGTGGGCCAGGTTCAGTTCCTGAAGTTTCTCCAGGTCTAGACGGAGCTGTGCCAAACTACATTTCTGTTCCTTTTGGATTGAGCAACCCCTTGAAAGTCAGTCTTTAAACTTACAACCTCTGTAGACAACGAATTGGTAATAGTTCGAAGAGAAGAATTCATTGCTGCTATAGCGTCCCACAGCACCTCAAGAGTCACCACTGCAGGTCTCACCAAACCACCGCCGCCAGAATGACCAATTGGGGACACAATCTCCTGGAGCGTGGCAGATGTACTCCTCCCCGAACCAACAATCACTCCTCCCCGAACCAACAATCACACGGAGCGCTCCCGCCGGCAGAGGAACCCTCCGTGGCTGCCTGCCTCGGCGTACTAGTTATCACGCCGGCAGGCGCCTCACTGCTGCCATGGGTTTCGCTTCCGGGACAAGGCGGGGGGGCCCGCTGCTCCGGGGAAAGGAAAACCCCGGATGTGCCCAGGTCCTGAGAAGCCTCAGGGCCCGCTGAAGACGCTGCTTGCTCCATTGACCCACGGAAGCCACACATCTGCAAAGTCCGTTGAGCAGCGTTGTTGGAACAGGCTTGCTCCGAAGGTAAGCTAGCCTGCTTGCGCTTCCTTCTGCCCATATCGGCACCAGAAAACAACCGCTACACACAGCAAACTACAGCGCCTCTGCCTCCGGTCGATGGATTCACACCACCTTCACCGCCATCTTGCCTCCAGCGCTTTTTATGTCCACATGTGGGCGCACACAGCCTTGACGCGAGTGTTTTTTTTTTTTTTTTGCAAGCTGCTGTGTTTTCTTTCTGCCCACTGGAGCTTTGGTTCAACCCCCTTGTCTGGACTGGTCTAATAGGATGATATGGAAGGTGACATTTTACTTACCAGTTAATGTTCTTTCCTTGAGTCCTGCTAGACCAGCCCAGGGCCTGTCCCTGAAGTTATATTTGCTCTGTTCTTCTGCGGTACCCTTGGGTCCATTATGATTTTTATACTTGGCTTTGCAGGTTCATCTTCTTCTGACAGCATTCTGTTTATGCTTTCCTGTACATAGTTCTGTACTGTTGATTACGCATTGTTGCCAACAGTTGAGGTTGTGTAAGGTTTGCCATGTTTCTCCCATATGCTTTGGGACTAATACTGAGGTGAGACCTCTGGTGGCTGAAGCAAGTAGAGGCATAGGAGTGATGTCATTAAAACCTGGGTTTTTCATTGGTTCTTTGTTTCTACCAGCCTGCTGGTAGGTTAACCCACTTGTCTGAACTGGTCTAGCAGGACTCAAGGAAAGAAGATTAACTGGTAAGTAAAATGTCACCATAGCAGCTCAGAAATAGGTAATGGAATTTTGCAATTATTTCTGTTCAACTAAACTCGAAACATCTAAAGAACCAACCAAATAAGAAACATCACTGTGGGGAGCTGTAGTTGATCTTGTCCCTCGCACCACGGACTGTAGGTAGCAAAACTATAAGAACTCCCACTGATTGGAATATTTTTTCCAAAATTAGTATTGCTGTGATGATCCTGCATCTCCTAGGTTAAGTGAGTTCCATTTATTTCATGGTTTAGAAATAACAGAATCTAGTGAAAGGATCCTCTTAGGGTAAAGCTGTTGGGCAGCTGGAGAGAATCGTGCCCAGGGTTCACGCTGTAAAAGAGACAAGGAGGGGAACTTGCATGGAGTTCGTCCTTGTGTGCTGTTTATTTATTTATATTTATATATATATATATATACTCTGGTTTTTTTTACCTGTCCTACAGTTTTGGCAGGTGCAGGCCAATGTTTGAGAAGTGTGATTATTGGTTCGGTAGGTTAATAAATTTTAGAAGATTCTTTCAGGTTAGTATTGAGAAGGGCTCTTACTATAGCCTTATATTAGTGTGCTGGAGCTGTGAAGCCTGGAGAACCTAGTCAGTCCTTTTTATTCGCTCTTTGGTTATTCACTGATCTCTGTCTAAACTGAGAAACATGAACTTCCTCATGCCTGTCTGCAATGCTGTAACGTCTTCATTGATCTGCGCTTGGCTCTGTCCTTTCCCTCAAGCACTAAAGCCCTTAGGGTCTATCCAATGCAGATGTAGATTCTGGTTTCCCAGTGATTTTCATCTCTGTCAAACTCTTAACAGCCTAATTTTACTAATGTACCTTTAGTGCATATTAATGTGCATTAAATCACATTATGATGCATTAACAAAAATTGGGTCATCTTTATTGAGAGATTTAGTTAAGGGTGGGGTTTTTGCCCATCAAGCTATGGCATTGCAAAGACGGTCTGGACTGTAGTCCTCCAGGGATGTGTGAAACTGACCGCAAGATAAATCTGATTCACCATTTTGTGGGGTGGAGTTTTCTTTAAAATTGCTTGAACTAGTGTTCTGAAAGTTAAGAAAATTAATCTGCATAAAGAGAATTTTCCCCCCTCATTTTTCATTATTTATCTTTTTGCCATTGTCGATGGCACTACCAAGAGTCAGGGGTTCTCAACCCAGTCCTTGGAACATGCCTAGCCAGTGAGGTTTTCAGGATAGCCACAATGAATATGCATGAGAGGGATTTGCATATTCCTGTCTCTCTCAGGCATTGTGGTTATCCTCAAATCCTGACGAGTTAGGTGGGTACTGAGGAGTGAGTTGAGAACCTCCTGGCTTAGAAGCAAGCAAGTACCATCTTTAATCACTAGGGACCACCATTGATGTGAAACTTGCTTTGCTTTGCTCCCGCACGCCCCCTGGAATTTTTGCACTTCACCTCTATTGAGACACCAAACTTTTCCCTAAACCAGTCTCCCTCTCTTGAGGGAGATGTTTTAGTGTTTAAGGTTTTCTACTTCTTTCCCCATGCCTTCGTCTCCCAAACCTTTTCTGTGATTGTTAGGATTTTACAAGGCTCTATTTGATCCTTGCCAACTACAATTTACCCACATCTTGCAGACCTAAAAGTGACCCAAAATACCTGAGAGAAAGTTGCGATTTGCAGCGTGGTATTGGTGCTGGTGAGTAGCTAGAGATGGTCTTGGGATTAGTGGTTCACCTTTGCCCTTTTCCTGTTTAGCATTTCTCATGAGTTGCAGCTCTCTCCATTTCTGCCTCCAAGGAATGATTAGCTTAGTGTCAATGTGGAGCAAATCAGGCAGTGCGTAGAGGCGCAAAGTTCGACATTCAAATGTCGTCTTCGTCTGAATGTCTGAGGGCCAGGTTATGCTTGCCAAATAGCTGTGTTTTAGGGGCACGTCCTTACCATATTCACCAGGCACATGCCAGCCAGTCTGACTGGATTTTTGTTGCTATGAACATTACTATGACATAGTCACTGCACGAACTGGCCAACATCCTCATGAAACGACGTGAGACTCCTCCACCTACGCTGCTGCTGGTGGTAGAGGGAGGTGCTGCGATATCATGCTTAAAAACGTGATATCTCAGTATTTCCTTACTGGCAACAGTGTGGGCAGAAGACTTCTGAGCAAGAATGTTAGCACTGATGTAGTCGTATTACAGAGTATGGCGATGTGCTCATGGGAAAGGGGAGCACAGATCTCAAAAGACATTTTCCTAGATAAATGCCAATTGATCCAGAGAAAGGAGCTCTCTCAAAACTGTGCCCTTAACCCGGCTAAATATATGCATGGAGATTCCCCCACCTGTACTTCTAGCAATATTAGAAGGCGTTCCTAGAAGTGCTTTTAGGTGAGGGAGAAAAAAAAATGTATATCTATATATTTTCAAATCAACACATACATTTTCTAGTTGGGGGGGGGGAGGGGAGGCATCTAAAAATGCAGGTAACCACAGCAGTTTTTGAAGTGAAAGTGCGCCCATGCTTTCACTTTCAAAACTGCTGCAGAGACCACAGGTCGAGCAATAGCTGTGGATTCTGCAGCATTGCAAGCAGTTTGAAAATTTCACCAACCTATGTTCCCTGTGGTTGTACGTCCAAATGGAAAATATTTGAAGCTCCCTATTGTGGTAAGGGCTGCCCTGTATTTGTTCCTCATTCCTGCTGCGGGTCCCAGGTCCATGCTGAGGACCCTCAGGGAACGACCTGTGACAGCTGCAGTTGAGTAACAGGGTCCTAGAGGAATGAGTCTCTTACTGAAAACCTGCAAGAATTTGCTTGAGGCCACATTTCAATGAGATTGTGAAGGTTTATTTATGTACGACCTGTTTTTGGGCCACAGAGGTGTGAAGCGGGAAAGGGTGGAGATCCATAAATGACTATAAATCAAGAACTAGAAAAACTCACCTTAAATTACCATGACAGCTTTCTGGGCCCCGAGGGTGGATGTCCTCTTAAGTTTCAACTTTTTTCTGTGTGAATTATTGCCATAAATGATAAATCAGTAACGCGTTGGCAGGTGGTGAACAGAATGTGACTACTGAGAAAATCTGAGCCTATGAATATACAGATCTTGACTGGGACGAACTTTCACCAGTTTCTAGAAGCTGTTGACACATCAACATGTTTTCAGTTGCCCAGAGTTCTATTGAAAATCTCAGACTGGAGAACAAAAGACTGTTTTATTAAGGGATTTTCCAGTGGATAAAGGTTTCCAAAGAGCTGTTCAGTGAGAGGCAATGCCTCGCCAATGAAAGAGACTGTAAGCATTTTGTTGACTTTGTCCAGGCCATTATTTTGCTGGAGTTCAGCTGGTAAGTACCACGTCACTTGGCCTTTGGGATCAGAGTCATCAGTGGGTCTTTTTACCTCATCTGTTTTTGTTAGTGAGAAAGATAAGGCCACCCAATGCTTTGAACACTTGGCCCTAAAGACACATGCAGGAGAGACACCCCCCCCCCCTTTCCTCATGCTCTGTCCCTGAGAAACTATCATCTGCAGGTCAACAAAATAGTAACCTCTATGGGCAAGCCATTCTTTTCTCAAAATCTTCAGATTGCATTGAAGGCTTTATTCAGAATGGACATTTCTATGGAAAAAATGTTGAATAAGGGCTCCAAGTCTGCACATTTCCCTATAGCGTTCCTGAAGATAAAGTATGTCAAAATGCTCAAATTAAGGGGGGTTTACTACAAAACATCTGTTCTCCTAATCTCTCATATATTTTCAGTCACCTATATTTTGCCTTTATTTTAAGAACATGAGAACTGACATACTAGGTCAGATCAAAGTCCATCAAGCCCATATCCTTTTTCCAACAGCGGCCAGTCCAAGTCAGATGTACCTGGCAGAATCCCACAATTTTGCCACCTTTCTGTGTGTTTCAAACACCCCAGTAATTGATATTGCACGCATATGCCTTCAAAAAAACCAAATAACTTCTCTGTGAATGGCTAACTCGACAAATGACCTCATCTTGAAGTGCCCATAAGTCTGAAAGTTTAAAAATATGATTTAAATGGAAAATGTGTTTAATATTCACAAAATTACTGGAACAAAATATGGAGTTTCCATATTATCTTACAGCAGTGGTTCCCAAATAAGTCTCTAAGATACTCACTGGGGTCCTATTTTCAAGAAAACCAAAATAATGCAGATGAGTTTGATTGTTAGATAAAAAGTGCACCATTAATCTTCATTGTGAACTGCATGAACACCAGACCTTGTTTGAAAATTAATACTTTCTGAACTTGGTTTTCACTGTCTTAGATATATTCGGGCATTGGATTTATACTCATTTAAAACTACAGCATTTCAGATATTCATTTTTTTTTCTCTCCCTTTTCGCAGCTTACTATAATTTTCAAAAACTTCCAGGAGTGTGTGGATCAGAAAGAATACCAAGCAGAAATGGATGAACTTCCCACAGCTTTCATGGATGGCTCCAAAAATGGAGGGGATAAGAGTGGTGCCAACAGCCTGAAAATCATCGAGAAGGTTGCTGGTCAACACATTGAGATTCAGGCCAAGTACATTGGCACTACCATTGTGGTGAGGCAGGTGGGTCGCTATCTGACTTTTGCTGTGCGGATGCCAGAAGAGGTGGTGAATGCGGTAGAGGATAAAGATAACCAGGGACTCCACCTCTGCCTCCGAGGATGCCCACTTAACCAGCAAATTGACTTCCGAAACTTCCATGCACAGGCCACGGAGAGCCGGCCACGGAGGCAGGGCTCAGCATCAGTGGAGGCCCTCACTTACGAAACGGCTGCTGCAAAATGCAAGGAGAAGTTGCCTGTAGAAGACCTTTACTTCCAGTCATGTGTTTTTGACCTGCTAACCACAGGAGATGTGAATTTCACACTTGCTGCTTACTATGCCTTCGAGGATGTCAAAACGTTACACTCCAACAAGGAAAAACTTCATATTTTTGAAAGGACAAGGGGCTTGGGGCCAGGCAATGCGGCCTCCAGGCAAACCTCTGGATTGTCTAAGCTCTTGGTAATGCTGATGTGTTTGATTCAGTGCTTTGCAGTATTGCTATAACTGTGTTTGCTATGCGAAACTGTCGGGATGAAAAGAACAAGGGGTGGGGGAGCATGTGGGGAAGATGGTGATGTTGAACATTTATGCTGAAATATCCGTCTTCCTGAATGAGAAGAAAGATGGATCGCGGGTCTGAGTGAGAGCTAATGAAAACAAAGTACAGATCTCTGCACTTTGGCACCTCTACAGCATTAGGCATTGGCTGCTGTTGATGGATGGCTAGGTGCTCTGGAGTTGCTGGCTCTTCGGAGAGCAGCAGCTTTGTACCATACCTCATTTTTATCTGCAAGCCCTCGGGGGCAGGAGGGAGTGGGGTGGTAGTTTGTCTCCCTCCTTCCAAAGCTGTCCTTGTAGTTCTGCAGAAGTTGTGGTGACTGTGACGTTGCACTTGTGAAAGTGGCTTCATTTGTTTGGTAATGGGTGGCGTAGGTGTTCTTTTTTTTCCCCCCTGGTTGTCACAATGAAGTAACTGAAACTTGCCCCAGTATGAGAGAACACATTGGTGCATTAGGCCTCCCAGGGCAGATCCAAGCAAGCAGGAAATCGCAGAGAGGCCTCCTCCATTCCAAAACCTGTTTTACTTCAGCTGAGTTGTTTTTGGCACCCCGCACTCCCCAGGTGTCAGGTTCCTTCTTTGTTCCAATCTGTGCAGTTTAGTTTTAAGGCCCATCTTCTGTTTACTGATGGAAGTTTGTTTCCATTTGCTGTAACCTTGTCTTGGGTTACAAAAGTCCTTTTCAGCTCCTTCAGCTACACCGTGAGTCCTTTGCCCCATGTTGGTAAGATGGGCGTTTTTGGGTGTTATGGCGAGTGTAGTACAAAGGAAAGAAGCTCTTTATAATTGTGGATTTACAGATATTGCATCCCAAAGGTCCTGATTTTGATATGGTGCTTTTGTTTGAGCCTGTAGGGATCCTACCGTATAAATGTCTGTATGCCAATATTTAATGGCAGTGGTCGGCGTTTTGTTTTTAAAGGGTGGCCACCATGGCAGAATTAGATCCGCCGATACTTAGTCTTTCTACATTTTGATGGCATAAAAATCAATCTACATTTTACCCAATCCACTCCATTCATTAATTTATAGACCTCTATCATATCTCCCCTCAGCCGTCTCTTTTTCCAGGTTGAAGAGCCCTAACCTTTTTAGCCTCTCCTCATAGGAGTATCCTTCCATCCCCTTTACCATTTTGGTGGCTCTTCTCTGTACCTTTTCTAATAACGCTATATCATTTTTAAGATACAGAAACCAGAATTGCACACATTATACAAGGTGCGGTCGCACCATGGAACGATACAGAGACATTATGATGTCATCCTTTGTTTTATTCTCCATTCCTTTCCTTATGATTCCCAGCATTCTATTTATTTTCTTAGCTGCCGCTGCATACCGGGCGGAGGGTTTCAACATGTTATCCACAATGACGCCTAAATCTTTTTCCTGTGTGGTGGTTCCTAATGTGGAACCCTGCATCATGTAACCATAGTTTGGGTTGTTCTTTCCTTGTCCACATTAAATTTCATCTGCCATTTGAACATCCAGTCTTCCAATTTATTAAGGTCCTCTTGCAATTTTTCACAGTTCTCTTGGGTGTTAACTTTGAATAATTTTGTGTCATCTGCAAATTTGATTACCTCACTCGTTATTCCCATTTCCAGGTCATTTACGAATGTTTAAAAAAAAAAGCAGTGGACCCAGCACAGATCCCTGGGGTACTCCACTATTCACCTTTCTCCATTGGGAAAATTGGCCATTTAGCCCTACCCTCTGCTTTCTATCTTTTAACCAGGTCCTGATCTTTTTACTTTCCCCTCCCCCTTCTGATAGGGTCCTGATCAAGCGTTAGTATGGTTTATTGGAATTTGATGATAGAACTGTAGGTGGATATTTCTGACTGATGTTCTGAAGGGATTTGCTGCACTGCTCTCGTTCCTTGCCTCATTTAAGGAGACACTGCTGCTCTTGGTTAAGTGTTGCATGCTTTGGTATTAAAATGCAGCAAGTCTCTTGTCCTTATACACATATCAACATTCATCTTTTGCTGTCATTTGCACTGAGCCTGGGAGACTTTTTACCAAAATAAAAGATGAAAGCTACTTCTGCAAAGTTCCATCAAGTTCAATTTTTTCTTATTGCATGACAGCAATTTCAGTGGAATAATTCAAGAGGCTAGAATCTGGGCACATCTGAAACCAGTTCTTGTAGTCGTTTATAATTTCAGCATGAAATTTTTGCTTTCCCCAGGCTTGCAACTCCTCCAGTTCAGCTTGAGTTGCTAAAAGCTAAACTGCAGATGGCTGCCAGGGTTGCTGACTGCAGCTTGGGTCCATCCATGACTTCCTCACCAGTCCCAAATTTCTTAATTTTATCTGCAGCAAAAAGTGCCCCTCCACTTTTACGATCAAGTCTGCCGCTTCATGCCATCTTTAACTTAATCTCCAAACGTGAACCCAGGTCACCATCCTCCTCCTTCTCTACCCTCCTCCCTCAGCTATTGTTCTGGCAATCTGCTTTCTTTTATCCCAGCATCATCCTGCCTCCCTAGTTTAACCAGTCACTCAGCGAACTTATGAGCCTGTTCCCTCATTTGATGTATGTATCCCCCTTTTTCTGTTTGCCAAGACCCTTCCCTCTCTGTACTCTGCTACGCCTTCATGCCTTTGATCTTCTCCAGTCTTCATGGAGTAGTGTGTGCCCTGGATAGTATTTCTGAAAACCGTAGCTGGGAGGTTTTTTGCCATTTTGATAGCTATGACATGGAATACTGGGCAACTGTGCATTTTATCAAGCAGCTGTAGAAACCTGTTATAATGCAAGATGAAATGGGTTATCAGACATAATTTATAGCGTCTCTTAATATATGGAGCTTCTTATATTGAATCCGTGTGACTGTACGTTTGAAGAGATCTAATTTGTTCAGATGCTTAAAGAAAAAGATGTATTTACTACTTACATTTTAAGTTGTGGCCAATGTTTATTTTAATAAAGCATTTTAAATAGGGATATCTCAACAAGAGATGGTAATAGACTAGACTGGACTCTCTTCCTCCCCATCCCAACCCCCATTCTTGCTTACCATGTGCTAGCTTACAGCTACTTTAGGCTGGAGCAGGTTGCAACATAATTTTTCTAGGGTTGGGGAAGGTCCCCATCACTGCACCCTGTCCATAAAATTCTTACTAACCAGATGGTTTCTGTAATCATGGCCCCTAATTTAAAGCTATAGTCCACAGCAAGCTGAAACTGGCATTTAGTATGTGCAGCCTCATAGATGCATGCACTTAAAATAAAAAGGTCAGCATTGGAAATAAGTCGTGCAAAAAGAAGGGGAGTAAGACTTGATTTATGCTTCCTCTTCCTTTTCATGTTTTGACAGATTTTTTTGTTGTTGTTTTTTATCATGCTGCTAACATTGGCTTTTTCTTTTTTCTTTCTAGACCTTGTTTTTAGTTTTTTCAAAAGTAAAATGCAGGCTATGAAATTCAAGATTCGGACAGGACAGATTTTCCAGGAATCATGAGATGCCGCTGCAGAGAGCTGGTGCATTTGCAAGTTCCGCTGCTTGCTCTTAGCGCAAACCTCTTGCAGCTTTTCTCATAGTCTCTGCCTTTAGGAGGAGACATAGATAAATCTACTCCTTCTTCTCTGATTTAGAGAGTGGGGAGGGGGAGAGTGTCTGCCCAATAAAATTCCTACCTTGTGGGAATCTTGTCTGATACAAAACTCAATCTGATCTGTTTGAATCAGTCCTGAAGCTAATTGTTTTCTGGTAGCTAAAATCTGTAATCATAGCTTGTTTTTGTTCTTTTTTTAATGGACATATTACCGAGGCTAAAAAAAATCTGGATGTCAGGCTACCAAAAAAATAAAAGAAAATTAAGAAAAACTATTAAAAACTAAAGACCACAAAAGAAACAAAAACTAAACAAAATAATTAGCATAGGAGCAGCCACAAGGTGATGCGAAAGAGAAAATGTTTCTTGGCTTTTAAAAATGTTAGGCAGCTACGTTTTTATCTGCACTCCTGCATGCTATTGAGCTTGACGGAGTGGATCTCGGTCACTTGCTTTACTCACCATTCTGTTTACTGCCATTTGGGTCACATCACTGAACTGCCTTTTGTCCCTCTTCCCCGTTCAGCTGCTGCCTGGCTTGTTGGGATATTCCTCTTTGTAAAATTTAAAAAATTAAAAAAAAAAGTTAAGCACTTTATTTTGGTTGTGTTTGACGGAATTGTACTTAAAGGTGAAATGTTGCCAAGGAAGACCCAAGAAAAAGAGACAAGTGTTTTTGTTTGTTTAAAAAAAAAAGGGGGGGGGGGATTGGGAAAGGGAAGGAATATGATCTATGTCGATAAAGAACTGACCGAAATGTCAGCACATGTACATAATGTAAATTATTTATTGAAAATACAAGTAAAGTTTGGGATTTTTTTGGCACCCCATTGAGGACTCGTGTGTTTTTTCATCATTCGTCAACTCAAAATAGGACTGAAAAGAAATCTGAGTGTGGCCTGCTGGCTCATGTGATAAGTACCGTGCACATCCATGTAGGCGGTCTCCGGGTTTAATCCCTGGATTGGGTATTCCACGTCTTAGGGCAGATGGCACTGGGGATGCGGCAAGGACAGTGTTCCCAGTCAGGGAGCACAGGAATCATGGTGGTTGCTCAAGGATGGCACTGATTGCTGAATTCAAAGCTCTTTGATTGCAGGGTTACAGAAGGAACACGTCACTGCAATGTCCAGATTAAATGTAAGTTAAGAAGGGATACAAAATCCCCAGGCAGCTGCAAAGAAAAGCTCATGGCACCAGTTCCGACTGAACTGGACGTGTAAAGGAACAGAAAACTGCTGTGGGCGTGTTCATATGTTGAACTTGTAAAATTTAGACTTCGTAGCAATGTCGTTTCTTTGTTAAGGAAATAAGACTGAGCACATCAATATGAGCCACATCTTCCACTGCCAACATTTCACTTTCAAACCAAAACCTTCAGTTACTGTTTACTTTGTGCTTATACAAACCAGTTGAGTAAAGTAGCAATAAAAACACCTTCTAAGGCTGTGGGTCATATTTTAAATATACCAGGATCATAACATCTCTCTAATAAATTAGTGTAATCATATCTTCTATATTACGTAATTATCTTATTACTAACGGGCCTGGTTGCTAAAGTGCGGTAAAGTTTTGCAATTACTGTGCATAAGTTCCACACATTGAGAAAGCAAGTTAGCACTGGAAAAATGCCCAAAAAACTACCGCGCTAAGCTACAGCGTAGTGGGCATGCAAAGAGCTACATATTTAATTGCACCTGATGCTTAAAACAAAGTGCTGAAATTTAGCAGTTTCTTAAATTATTTTTAACACTAGATCTTTCTGCTAGCTTTTAGCAAAAAGACCATCTGAGGTGATTTTTTAAAGGGGGGGGGGATCGGGGCTCACCAATGCTTTGATTTCTGTTGGTCCAAAACCAAAATAGAGAAAATACTTTTCAAAGCTGACGTGTGTAAAATGAAGTAAATGTCGGAAGTATAGCCATGAAGCGAGAAATCACCTCTTGAAGCTAACCTTCCATTTTACTCAATTTTAATTGAGCTCATAATTGAGCTTTCAATAATTAAGGTTAAACACCACAAAAGTGCTACCAATAAAACTGTGTGCAAAAAAGCTTAGAAAAACTTGTCATAGCAAGAATAAATATATAAAATTACTTGCTGAAACCTTTTCTTGCATAAAAACAGAAGCAATTTTAACTTATCTGAGTCCAGCAAGATTAAGACGGTTGTCAGCAACGGCTTCCAAAAACTTCCCAAAAAGAAGTGTAATGTTGTCAGCACATGAAATCGCGAAAGCAGCAGACACAGCACTGCATTTCGGGCGGCCAACCTTTCCACGCCCTGCTTCAATGCTCAGCTCACTGCACCGACATTACTCCGTCTTCACTGATCAAAAACGCCAGCGCATGCCAGCGCATTAGGTTGGTATTTTTGATTTCTGTTGGGGCATTGGGAGCCTTCCCCAATGCCTGGATCATCCGAGGTGAAAATTTCACCTCTGATCCTGTTTCTCCAGGACAGCATGCCAAACTTCTGCAGACTCCTGCGTGCACATCTTTGGCTTGCTCTCCCAGTTTGACACTGACTTTTTGCGCACCGGTTAATTCGCATACAGCATCGCTGCACAAAACATCAGTGCTAAACTTGTGCTATGAAACACTGCACTAGAGCTTTAAGCACTGGGCTCTAGTGCGGACGGGGTTTCTGTATCGGCTGGTAAGTGCATTGCCAATAACGTTGTTGCCTCTGAGCTAGCGGAAATACCTAAAAAGAACTACAGATTCCCCAACTCCTTGGCTGTCAATGGTGGTTTTGCCTGTGGTTAGTTGAAAGGGGGGGGGGGGGGAGCAGCAGGAGCAATCCTTGGACACTCCTGCCCCATTGACATCAATGAGAACATAACATATGCCATACTGGGTCAGACCAAATGTCCATCAAGCCCAGTATCCGTTTTTTTAACAGTGGCCAATCCAGGTCACAGGTTCCCAAAAAGGTATACAGGTTCCATGTTGTCTATCCCCAGGGTTAAGCAGTGGATTTCCCCAGTTCACTTTAACAGTGGTTTATGGACTGTTCCTCTAAGAACTTGTCAAAATCTTTTATAAACCCATCTGCACTAACAACTTTTACTAGAGCCGCTGGCAATGAATTCCAGAGTTCAATTATACATTGACTGAAAAAATATTTTCTCCGATTGGTCTTTGTAGCTTCATTGCATGTCCCCTAGTCAAGGAGTAAACAACCAATCTACATTTTCCTGGTCCACTCCATTCATCTCCACTTAGCTGTCTTTTTTCCAAGTTGAAGAGCCCTAACCTTTTAAGTCTTTCTTCCATGTTCAAAAGGACATCTCTGACCCTTAGTGATAGTTTAGCTGTAATATCTCTTGGGTTGAAGCTGCTAATTAAGGGATGTGCCCTTGTTTGGCAACTTGAGGGGTTGCTTGGTACCTTCTTGACCCAGACATTCCTGCCCTCCATTAGGTACCAGGGAACCCCTCAATATTCCAGGAGTATTCAGAGAGCGAGAGTTCAGTTTAGTTGTACTGGCCCCAGTAAGTGCATCGCTGATAGTGCGGATGCATTTACCGTCTGCTTTTCAGATCCTAAAAACCTTCCCATTCCCTATCCCCTTCTGTGGTAGTCACTAAATGTAATGGCCAGGCAGTAACTGTTATACTGAGAGCCAATTCACACGCTACCATACTCTAGTTAACAAGCCTCTAAGAATATCTGTTGTATTCAAAAACAAAGGTCTTGTTCTCTTATCCACTGTGGTCTGGGACAGGAAATTCCAACCAAAGTCAAATACTAGAAATTACAACAGCTACCAGCTAGCATATGCCCACTAATTCTCAGTCCCAACTTATCTTGAGTTTCAACAACAAAAGAGTTTGTGCTGTATAATCTGACAGGGTCAAGCCTCTGTTAAAGTTCATTTTGGATCCAATTCAAACCTCCTCATTGAGACCAAGGTCTTGATGTGCAAAAATATCCAAAAAAAACCCAGAAATCTATAAAAGTACATTTGGTGCTGTGCCTCTCTGGAAACATTCCCAAAATAAGTCTACTTCCAGGAATGACAAATTATTCCTTTAAAATGTAGGTTTGAAAACTGCACGAGTGAATTTATTTATCTGTTTTTTGTCCCACATAACAGGTCAAAGTGGGTAACAGCCAACATTAACAATACAAAAGAAAACAGCAGTTCAGACATAAATCAGGCTAGAAAATAGTTGACAACTTTAACCTGCTTCAATTAATAAAGAAATATCAAGCCATCCAATGACGCATTGCTCTTGGCAGAATGGTCAGGAAGGACCTAGACGAGATTCACAAGAGCAGAGATGTCTTGGGCCAGTTCTGCCCCTAAACTCCTTGCCTCCAGGTAGGACCCACTGTATCTTAGATTATCCCAGAGAGATAGTTGTTTAGCTGTCTAAAACCCTACAATGGTAAAACTTTCACTCTCTCTCTAGCTAATTTGTTCATGTGGTTGACTATCCTTATGGGCCTACGCCCTAAAATTCAGTATCGGACTTTCTGAAAATTACACGTGGGCTAAAATGCCATTTGTTACGCGCTAAATTTTAGCATACAAATAGTGAAGAAAATGACCACAATTCCGTGAGCACACTATACTGCAAATCTGTATGAAGTAAGTTTGACACATGGGGTTACCTGTCAGTGCTGAAGGCCTCTGGAGGCCAGGGTACAAGTTGAAGGGAGAGAAGAGAGATCAAAGGCTACACCTCAGCTGTTTGCCAAGGAGAAGGTGGGGAACTGGCATCAAAGGTGTGAATCAAGAGCCGCATCTTACCCCTTTCTCCAAGCAGCTTGTAGTGTTGGTGCAGTAACAGAACAAGAACAGCTCATGCCGGGGAATCGGAATGCCCGCAGTTGTCCTTGTACAGATCAGCGACCAAACTGACAACTCCTGCAAGGTACAGTGGTGTGAAAGTCTTGCATAGGTAATGCTGAATTGGCAGTGTTTAGTTGTTTGGATCACAGGGACAAAATGTGTTATAAATTACAACCCCTTCTGCGTGCCATTTTCTTCCCTTTTGTACAAATTTTGCCATGACTTGAGTATTCTTTTATAATTGTTTAATACCCATGTTCGTTTGGTTGTGAACCTGTGTAAAAAGATGCAGTGTGTGACCAAAATGTTGTTTTTTTCTGTTCCATGTATGTTGGCAGTGTGCATGTTTTCTTAATTTTATTAGGCAGCCCTTGAAAGGGTTGTTTTTTTGTTTGATGGTGGTCATTAGTACTTGATGAGCCAGTCCTTGTTCTTTCTCCATCTGGCATGGAGTGGAGCAGTTTGACAAGGTGTTCTTGCATTATAATGCGATTCCAGGCTACAATCAGTGACCCAATCAGCTCTCACTTGATCCACGGCTGCTTCTTGGCGATTTCAACTGATACCTTGTACCAAAGATTCTCAATCAAGATGAGATCAGGTGAGTGAGCGGGCCAGTCAATAGTCTTAACTCCATTTATTTTCTTCCAGTTGGCAACCATTTTCACTCTGTGGCAAGGTGCATTGTCATCCTGGAAGAAATATTTGCCAGGAAACTGTTATTCAGCTGGCGGCAGCATGCACTTCTGCAGAATTTCTATGTATTTTGCTGCATTCACCATCCCGTCATTGATATGGAGTTTTCCAACACCACTGGCTGCCATGCATCCCCAGATGATGACCTTGGTTGGATGCTTCATGGAGATATTCAAGCACTCTGGTTTGCACTCTTCATGAAGAAACCTCCTCACATAGGGTTTTGCTCTGGTCAACCAGAATGCGCTTTTGTCGCTGAACAGAACTTTCTCCCAGTCAGCCTTGCTCCATTATGAGTTCTTGGCTGTTTACTCAATGCATCTCTTCCTCTGTTCTACTGTTAGCAGCTTCCTCAGTGCCTTACAGCCCCTCAACCCATACTCTAAGCATCGTCTCCTCACAGTGGAAGCGCAAACTGCAACGGAACACCTTCTATTTCTGCAGAAGCTCAGGGGAGGTTAGCTTGAAGTCGCCAAGAGATGTCCTTATCAAGGCCCTGTCACCCCTCTTGGTTTACTTTCTAGGCTGACCGCTATGTCGGTCCTGCGCATTTCCTGTCTCTTTATACTTCTGCAGAATGCAGACAGCCAACTGTTGCTGCAGGCTGGAATACTCCTTGTGCAAAACCACCACCCAGACCCGGTCCTCCGTTAATAGAAAATGTGACCTTTTCACCATGCCAGGACATTGACCATCAGATGCGATACACACCAGTTGATCCATGTTAAATTCAAACCCTGTGTGCCGCCAAAATACCATGCACAGATTGGCTATCAAATATGACTGCCTATTGGCTGAGGAAGCACAGTATTCTATTGGTTCATTTCAAACCCACTTTCACACAGAATCTAATTGATCATACTGGGATAATGTTTCCTCCTGATAGCCATAATAAAGTTCACAGACAAGTAATTTTGCATGCAGAAATGGCTGCCAAATTAAATTTACAACAAAGTATATAAGCCAGGATTCTGCCACAGAATTTGGAAAGATTGTCAAAATAAAGCTGAGACTAGCTTGATCATGCAGCCTATACAAGATTTTTGCACATCACTGTAAGTACAGGTGTCAACTACCCAGCCATGCATCCTCTCCCCCCTCCATCCATGTGCAGCTGTGAACCAGACATGGAAAGACTGCAAGAGCACATCTAATCTTTGGCAGAAGATTGCCACCTTGTGAATGACCATTCATATTCCCACTCTGCCTTCTGAGAAGCATGATGGTCTACCCACCGCAGATGGCTTGTATGATGCAATAACTTACAGGACATAGGACACATCACACAATCATATGTGGGTTGGGCTTTTATGGGCAATAGTTCCAGAATTGGGCTTTGTCTTGCATGGTGCATAGTCATGTTCAAAAAATGTTTAATCAGTGAACCTTTGAAAGTGCATTATTTTATGCAAATGTGAGTTGTAGGATGCTGGCTGCATAATAATTTGAACTGGCTGATCTGTATAAAAGAGGTGAATTAAGCCATAAAAATAACTTATTGCATGCTAAGCTTCCCACCCAATAAAAACACTACTCCCCCCCTTTATTCCTGATGCCTTTATAATGTATATAGTTCCATATTAATAAAACTGTTTCACCATTGTTAATGTATGTAGTTAAAAATGTTCTATGTAATGGAATATGCAGATGTTTTGTACTTTCCAGATTGTTGTTATATGTAAACTGCTTTGATCGCCTGGAAAAACGCAGTATAAAAATGTTAAATAAATAAATAAAAATATAAATGCCACCCTTAGAATTAAATGGGCAATAGTTAAACTCCGTGGTCCACATTTTCTGAAATGACAGCCAATGTCCAGAAAGTGTTGTTACTCACCTGTAACGGGTAATCTCTGGGAACAGCAGGCATCAGTCTTCACATATGGGTGACATTGGTACTGTCGGAGCCTGCACGTGAACTCTCACCAGCATCCAATTGGAAAGCCCTTGGGAGCAATCCACTGTGCCTGTGCATCTACCTTCCCAACTTGTCTCCTCAGTTGAGTTTGTAGCTGAGAGATAGAAGAAAAAGAGAATACCCTACAACTCCTAGAGGAGGAGGACGGGCTGTGAAGACTGATTCCTGCTGTTCCTGGAGATCACCTTTTACAGGTGAGTAACAACGCTATCTCCAGGAACAAGCAGGAATGCAGTCTTCACATATGGGACTCACTAGCTCCCAGGTACCAGACTGGAAGTGGGAAGCCCAAGTATCCCAGAGACTAAGGATAGAGCCAAGAGTGTGGATACAGTGTAGCTCTATTGGACTCACCTGCAGGTGGCTAGACCACCTCTGATTGAAGTCTGGTGCCAGTAAGAATGGAGGGTATGAGTTACATTTAAGTCCCAAAAAAGTGCTGGCGTACAGCCTGGCCAAAGATAGCATCCCAACGGGAGTCCCTATCTAGACAATAGTGAGCCGTGAAGATATGAATGGAGGACCAGGTAGCTGCCCAACAGATCTCATCAATGAAGACAGAACGGAGGTTGGCAACTGAGGTTGCCATGGCTTGCAAGTTGTGAGCGATGACGTGACCCTTGATAGAGAGTCCTGTCTGTGCATAGGAAAGAAAATGCAGTCCTCTATCCACTTGGATAGGTGCACTTTAACATCGGAAGTCCAAGGTGACTTGGATCAAAGAAAATTTAAAGTCATGAGGATTTCCTGTGAACCTTGGTTCTATTCAAGTAGTAAGCCAGCACTCGTTTACAGTCCAGAGTATGTATGTCTCAAAGTAGACCGGTAAGATTACTGACTGGTTCAGATGGAAGGCTGAAACAACTTTCAGAAGGAAGTGTGGATGAGTACAGAGGACCACCTTGTCATGGTGAAACAGAGTGTACAATGGATCTGTCACTAAAGCTTGCAGTTCGCTGATGCAGCGAGCTAAGGTCAGAGCAATGAGGAAGAATATTTTCCATGTGAGAAACTAAAGTGAAGCAGTGGATAAAGACTTATAGGGAGGCTTTAGAAGTTGTGCTAAAACTACATTAAGGAGCCAGGCCACCGGTGGTGGTTTGATAGGTGGTTTGGACAGGAGAAGACTCTGCATAAAACTTGCACCAAAGGGTGCAACGAAATGGATTGCATGTCCAGAGGCTTGTGATATGCCGTAAAGCACAGTTACTTACCTATAACAGGTGATCTCTGGGAACAGCAGGAATAAGTCTTCACATATGGGTATCATGGGTACCGACGGAGCCTGCGCGGGAACGCTCCCCAGCGTCCAAAAGGAAAGCTTTTGGGAGCATCCCACAGCGCCTGCGTGCTGCCTTCCCGCCTTTCCTAACCGCCTCTCTCCAGTTCGAGTTTTAAAGCTGAGACAAAGAGTGAGTGAGGAAAGGAAAGAAAGATAGAGAGATACAACTCCTAGGGGAGGTGGGTGGGTTGTGAAGACTTATTCCTGCTGTTCCCAGAGATCACCTGTTAGAGGTAAGTAACTGTGCTATCTCCAGGAACAAGCAGGAATTAGTCTTCACATATGGGGACTCCCCAGCTAGAGATGCCTGGGAGATCACCCTGGTTGTGAGTCCCTGGGAAGGGCTCTACCTCCACCCATGAATCTCAGGCATCCAGCCAGGGATGGAGGGTAGGAGTTGGTTAGGTATGGAACAGGTGTTTGAGAACAGCCTGACCAAACAAGGCATGCCGGCGGGAGTCCTTGTCCAAGCAGTAATGGGCTGTGAAGGTTTGAACCGAGGCCCAGGTGGCCGCTCGACAGATCTGGTCGATGGACACAGAATTTAGATGAGCCATAGAGGCTGCCATGGCCCTCACATTGTGAGCTGTGACATGGCCCTCCAGAGAAAGGTTCTTACTCTGGTAGGCGAAAGAAATACATTGAGCAATCCAATTGGACAGAGTTCTCTTAGAGACTGGAAGTCCTAAATGAGAGGGATCAAAAGCAACAAAAAGTTGAGAGGACTTTCTATGTTGCTGTGTCCTTTGTAAGTAAAAAGCAAGAGCTCTTTTACAATCCAGGGTATGAAGATTCCTCTCTGCACTTGAAGCATGAGGTCCTGGAAAAAAGACAGGTAAATAAACCTCCTGGTTCAATGAAAAAGTGAGACCACTTTAGGCATAAAGTGTGGATTAGTCCTGACGACTACCTTGTCATGATGGAACCTTGTATAAGGAGGATTAGCCACCAAGGCTTGCAGCTCACTGATGCGGCGAGCTGAAGTGACTGCAATGAGAAAAATAACCTTCCAGGAAAGAAATTTCAAGGAGGTAGTGGCTAAGGGTTCAAAAGGTGGCTGCATAAGCTGGCCAAGAACCAGATTCAAGTCCCATGCCACTGGAGGTGGTCTGATGGGAGGTTTAGTCAAAAGAAGGCCTCTCATGAATCTTGCTATAAGAGGAGGAGAGGAAATAGGTTGTCCATTGAGAGGTTTAAGGGATTCTGCAATAGCACTCAAATGGACTCTTACTGAATTTGTTTTAAGGCCTGCATGGGATAAATGCAGCAAATACTCTAGTAAAGAATTCAGAGGTATTGCAAGAGGGTTAAGACCCTTCTCTGCACACCAAATGGTAAACCTTTTCCATTTAAAAGCATAGGAACGTCTAGTGGAAGGCTTTCTGGAAGCATGAAGGATATCCTTCACTTGCTGAGAAAGATGCAAATCTTGAAGGTCTAGGCCTTCAGCAACCAGGCTCTGAGGTGAAGAGACTGGGGATTTGGGTGCCACAATGTTCCCTCCTCCTGGGACAGGAGGTCTGGAGCAGATCCCAAGTCCAGGGAGGGAGCTTGGGAGAGATGCAGAAGTAGAGGGTACCACACTTGGCGTGGCCAATGTGGTGCTATGAGGATCATAGACCCCTTGTCTCTCTGAAGTTTGAAGAGTGTCTTGGGAATTAGGGGAATGGGTGGAAAGGCATAGAGGAAGTCTTGCCCCCAATGAAGGAGGAAGGCATCCCTGGCCTGAACTCCCTGATACGGAATCCTGGAACAGAACCGGGGAGGTTTGGCATTCCACGGACTTGCAAAGAGGTCTATGTCCGGGGTTCCCCAAATTCGGAAGATTCTGGCTATCTGGTCCCCATGGAGGGACCATTCGTGTGGGAGCAGAACTCGACTGAGTCTGTCTGCCCAAGAGTTTTGAACCCCTGGAAGATACACTGCCATGAGATGAATTTGATGCTCTCTGGCGAAGGCCCACAATCTCAGAGCTTCGTTGCAAAGTGACAGAGAGCCAGTCCCGCCCTGCTTGTTCACGTAGAACATGGCTACTTGGTTGTCCATGTGGATGAGGACTGTCTTGTAGCTGAGCAGGGTGTGGAAGACTCTGAGAGCTAGAAATATTGCTCTGAGCTCTAAGAGGTTGATATGTAGAGATGTCTCCTCTAGAGACCAGTTGCCTTGAGTGGAGAGATCTTGAAGATGAGCTCCCCAACCTCTTGGAGAGGCATCTGTTGTAAGGGTTGCTTGGGGTAACACCTGTTGAAAGGGGGACCCCAGCAACAGATTTTGAGTGGACTTCCACCAGTGGAGGGACCAAAAGAGGCGACTGGAGGTTGCTATTTTGTCTGACAGGCAACCTGATGCCTGGGTCCATTGGGTGGACAGAGTCCACTGAGCTGCCCTCATGTGAAGGCGAGCGTAAGGAACCACATGCACAGTGGATGCCATGTGGCCTAACAGTTGTAACATCTCTCAAGCAGTTAAATGGGATTTTAACTGAATTTGTGAGGCTAACTGCACCAAGCGTAGGCAACGGGCCTTGGGGAAGATAGGCCCTTGCAGTTGTGGTATCCAGCAAGGCCCCTATGAACTCTAGAGACTGAGTAGGGGTGAGATGGGATTTTGGAAAGTTTATTACAAGTCCCAGATACTGAAGGATATGGCTTGTGCAGGTTAGAGAAGTCTGGGCCTCTGACTGGGATGGAGCTCGGATGAGCCAGTCGTCCAGATATGGGAATACGAACTACTGCCATGCATTTTGTGAACACCCTTGGTGCAGAGGCCAGACTGAAAGGAAGCACTCTGTATTGATAGTGCTTCCCTTGATAAAGGAACCGAAGGAACCTTCTGTGTGTTGGATGGATGAGGACATGGGTGTACGCATCCTTGAGGTCTAGAGAGCAAAGCCAATCCTGACTCTGATGGTATGGAAGGAGAGTACCGAGAGAAATCATCTTGAATTTCTCCTTGCATAGAAACTTGTTCAATTCTCTGAGATCTAATATGGGTCTGTAGCCCCCTGTTTTCTTTGGGATAAGAAAGTAGGGGGAGTAGAACCCTGAGCCCTGTTGAAGAAGGGGTACTTCTTCTATTGCCCCTTGGGCAAGAAGGGTAGTAATCTCCTGACCCAGAAGGTCGAGGAGAGATGTTTGAGAATTGAACTGTCTCACCATGGTGTGAGGAGGAAGGTTTAAGAAATGAAGCTTGTACCCCTCCCTTATGATGGAGAGGGTCCATTGCTCTGCTATGATTTGTTCCCATCCGGGAGCAAAGTAAGCCAACCTTCCTGGAATGGTGAGAGGCTCTGGATGTTCTAGAGCCAGAAAGGCTAAGCTCTCTAGTTGTAAGTCAAAGGCCCTGAGGAGGCTGAGGCTGTTGGGCCGTAGCAGTCCTAGCAGCCTTAGGCTTGGCCTGTTTCGGTTGTTGCTGTCTCTTTGTAGCAAAACGACCTGCAGAAGATGACTGCTGACCATAAGCAGAATAATATTTCCCTTTTTTGGGAAAAAAACCCTTTTTAAACAACCTTTTCTTAAAGGGAGCAAAAGTAGACTTTGAAAGTCTATCTAAAGCAGAATTTTCAGCATCCATTTGGGTGGCCTTTGCTTGCCAATCTTTGCCAAAAAGGTTTTCACCTGTACAAGGAAGATTTCCTAGTCCATCTTGAACCCAAGGTTCCAAATCAGAAGCTTGTAACCAAGCAACTCTGTGTGCACCTATGGCAATGGCCGAGGCTCTGCTGGCACCTTCAAAAGAGTCAAAGGCTGCACGGTTGGAAAACTTGGAAATATCCTGGGCATGTTTGAGCCAGGTGAGGAATTCTTCCCTTTTATCTTCTGAAATAAAAGGAGATAAAGTTTGCAGGTGATCTGTAACTTCTTTTAGAAACATCCCCATATAGAGACTATAGGAGTTGATTCTGGCAACAAGCATACTAGCCTGGAAAATTCTCCTGCCAAAGGCATCTAAGGTTCTGCATTCTCTTCCTGGAGGAGCAGAAGAGTGCCTTTTTGTACTCTTTATCTTCTTCACAGCAGACTTCACCACAATGGAGTGGTGAGGAAGCTGAGTCTTATGGAAGCCAGGACAAGGAGGAACACGATGCATGGTGTCCAACCTGCGAGAATGAGGGGAAGTGGTGAGAGGAGTCTCCCATATGCCCAACATGTGATCATAAAGAATCTCATGTATTGGTAAAGTGGCTGCCTCTTTAGGAGCCTTAGGATATTGTAAAATATCCAATTTTTTGGCTCTAGGCTCTGTCTCAGGGGCTACTGAGATGGAAAGGCCCCTGGCCACTTCCCTAATGAAGTCTTGAAAAGACAAATCTTCAGGAGGAGACATTCTCCTTTTTGGAGAAGAGAGCTCCTGAGGATGAATCACAGATGCTTTGACAGAGACCTCTGATTCATCAGAGTCTTCAGAGGAATTGAAGTATCGCCTGTGGATGCTCCTGCAGAGCCCGATACGCGTACCGGGTGGTATCAACATCGGGAGTGATCGGTACCGGTTCAGTACCGATGGGCATCACAGAACAGTGTACCGCTGCAGTCGACACCGAAGCGGATGTCGATGCAATCGGTACCGGCACCGGAACCGGAACCGATGTTGGTACCGGTGCGGAGTCGGTACCGGCAACGGAGTTTGTTGCGGTACCGAAGGCGTCGCAGCTTGTATGAATACCGTGATGGCACGCTGCATGGTCAGGATATTCTGATCCATTGACGCAACCAATGTCTGGATGTCGGTACCAGTGGGAACCACCGGTACCCCAGAACATGGCAACAGGTGATCGGTCGAGGCCGAGCCATCGATGTCAACCTGTGACCCCATAGATAAAGCTTTGGAAGCCGGAGCCTCCCGCCGGGGTAATTTTGCCGGTGCGGATTCCTCGAGGGCAAGCCCGGAGGCATCTCGATACTTAGAGGGAGATCTACCCTTTGAGGACCGGCTGGATTTAAGTTTGGTTACCTGAGATCCATGTGAGGAAGAAGAAACCCTGGAAGACGTCGATGCAACCGAAGCTGCATCCGAGGGAAACAGGGTACTGAGCTTAGCTGCTCGATTCTGTAGACCTCTCTTAGACATCATGGAGCAGGACTCACAATCCGCAATGGAGTGGTCAGGACCTAAACATTTTAGACACCATTCATGGGTGTCAGTGACAGAAATAGTGCCGCTGCACTTCATGCATTTTTTAAACCCAGAGGCGGGCTTTTCCATGAGGAAAAATTTCCTAGGCCTAAGGCCAAAGAAGAAAATGCACTGAAGTGAGAAAAAACAGTAGGTTTTTTTTGTTTTGTTTTTTTTAGAATAAAGAAAGAAGAGACCGGCTGTACCGGTCCACCGTCGAGAAGGCAGACACGCGACCAAAGAAATAAAATAAAATAAAGAAATTCTTCAGCGGTGACAGGAACACGACCTGCTGGCTCCGCGGAAAAGAAGAACTGGAGAGAGGCGGTTAGGGAAGGCAGCGTGCAGGCGCTGTGGGATGCTCCCAAAAGCTTTCCTTTTGGACGCTGGGGAGCGTTCCCGCGCAGGCTCCGTCGGTACCGACGATACCCATATGTGAAGACTCATTCCTGCTTGTTCCTGGAGATTGGCACTGACATGAACTCTGACTGAGTTAGTCTTGAGAGCTGCCAAGGACAAGTGTAGGAAATACTGTAGAAGAAATTCCACCGGACAGGAAGAGGGGTCAGTTTGCTTTGGGGAACACCAGAGTGTGAACCTCTGCCATTTGAAGGTATATGAACATCTGGTGGACAGTTTGCGTGATGCAAGTAAGATATCCTTGACCTGTTGTGGGAGGCAGAGGTCAGCAAGGATTAGGCTTTCAGGAGCAAGGCCATGAGGTGGAGGTGGAGGTGGAGGCCCTGTGGACTGGGATGGAGAAGCATCCCGTGATCCTGAGAGAGGAGGTTGAGTCTGCGCTAGTCGAAGCAACAGAGGAAACCATAGCTGACAGGGCCAAAAAGGGGCTATGAGGATTATGGAGCCCTTGTCATCCTGTAGTTTGAACAGGGTCTTGGGTATCAAGGCGATGGGTGAGAATGCATAGAGCAGCCCTTGTTCCCAGTGGAGAAAGCACAGTTACTTACCTGTAACAGGTGATCTCTGGGAACAGCAGGAATAAGTCTTCACATATGGGTATCGTCGGTACCGACGGAACCTGCGCGGGAACGCTCCCCAGCGTCCAGTAAGAAAGCTTTTGAGAGCATCCCACAGCGCCTGCGCGCTGCCTTCCCACCTTTCCCAACTGCCTCTCTCCAGTTCGAGTTTTAAAGCTGAGACAAAGAGAAAGAGAGAGGAAAGGAAAGATAGATAGAGAGATACAACTCCTAGGGGAGGTGGGTGGGTTGTGAAGACTTATTCCTGCTGTTCCCAGAGATCACCTGTTACAGGTAAGTGTGCTATCTCCAGGAACAAGCAGAAATGAGTCTTCACATATGGGGACTCCCTAGCTGTAGATGCCAGGTGAAGACCCCAGGTTGTGTGTCCTTGGAAAGGACTCTACCTCCTCCCATGGATCTCTGGCATCCAACCAGGGTAGGTGGGTAGGAGTTGATTAGGAATGGAACAGGTGTTTGAGAACAGCCTGACCAAACAAGGCATCCTGGCAGGAGTCCTTGTCCAAGCAGTAATGGGCTGTGAAGGTATGAACCGAGGCCCAGGTGGCCGCTTGACAGATTTGGTCGATGGACACAGAGTTTAGATGAGCCATTGAGGCTGCCATGGCTCTCACATTGTGAGCTGTGACATGGTCCTCCAGAGAAAGGTTTCTACTCTGGTAGGCGAAAGAAATACACTGAGCAATCCAGTTGGACAGTGTTCTCTTAGAGACTGGAAGTCCTAAATGAGAAGGATCAAAAGCAACAAACAGTTGAGAAGACTTTCTATGTTGCTGTGCTCTTTGTAAGTAAAAAGCAAGAGCTCTCTTACAATCCAAGGTATGAAGATTCCTCTCTGATTTTGATGCATGAGGTCCTGGAAAAAAGACAGGTAAATATACCTCTTGGTTCAGATGAAAAGGCGAGACCACTTTAGGCATAAAGTGTGGATTGGTCCTGAGGACTACCTTATCATGATGGAACCTTGTATAAGGTGGATTAGCCACCAAAGCTTGCAACTCACTGATGCGGCGTGCTGAGGTGACTGCAATGAGAAAAATAAGCTTCCAAGAAAGAAATTTCAAGGAGGTGGTGGCTAAAGGTTCAAAGGGTGGCTTCATGAGCTGGCCAAGAACCAGGTTTAAGTCCCATGCCACTGAAGGTGGTCTAATGGGAGGTTTAGTTAAAAGAAGGCCTCTCATGAATCTTGCTATAAGAGGAAATAGGTTGTCAATTGAGAGGCTTGAGGGACGCTGCAATAGCACTCAAATGGACTCTTACTGAATTCGTTTTCAGACCTGCATGGGATAGATGCAGGAGATACTCTAGTAGAGAATTCAGAGGTATTGCAAGAGGGTTTAGACCCTTCTCTGAACACCAAATGGTAAATCTTTTCCATTTGAAAGCATAGGAACGTCTAGTAGAAGGCTTTCTAGAGGCATGAATAACATCTCTGACTTGCTGGGCCCTGAGATGGAGCGACTGGGGGTTTGGGTGCCACAAAGTTCCCTCTTCCTGTGACAGAAGGTCTGGTGCAGAGCCCAAGTCCAGGGAAGGAGCTTGAGAGAGATGCAGAAGTAGAGGGTACCACACTTGGCGTGGCCAGTGTGGTGCTATGAGGATCATGGTCCCTTGATCTCTCTGAAGCTTGAATAGTGTCTTGGGAATTAGGGGAATTGGTGGAAAGGCATAAAGGAAGTCTTAACCCCAGTGGAGGAGGAAGGCATCCTTGGCCTGAACTCCCTGACACAGAATTCTGGAAAAGAACCGGGGAAGTTTGGCATTCCACGGACTTGCAAAGAGGTCTATGTCCGGGGTTCCCCAAATTCGAAAGATCCTGGCTACCTGGTCCATGTGGAGGGACCACTCGTGTGGAAGCAGAACTCGACTGAGTCTGTCCGCCCAAGAGTTTTGAACGCCTGGAAGATATACTGCCAGAAGATGGATGTGATGCTCTCTGGCGAAGGCCCACAGTCGCAAAGCTTCGTTGCAAAGCGACAGAGAGCCAGTCCCGCCCTGCTTGTTTACATAGAACATGGCTACTTGGTTGTCCGTATGAATGAGGACTGTCCTGTAGCTGAGCAGGGAATGGAACACTCTGAGAGCTAAGAATATTGCTCTGAGTTCCAAGAGATTGATATGCAGAGAAGTCTCCTGTGGAGACCAGATGCCCTGGGTGGAGAGATCCTGCAGATGAGCTCCCCAACCCATTGGAGAAGCATCTGTTGTTAGAGTTGCTTGGGGTAGCGACTGCTGAAAAGGGGACCCCAGCAACAGATTTGGAGGGGACTTCCACCACTGGAGAGACCAAAATAGGCGACTGGAGTTTGCTATTTTGTCTGACAGGCAACCTGATGCCTGAATCCATTGGGTGGACAAAGTCCATTGAGCTGCCCTCATGTGAAGGCGAGCATATGGAACCACATGCACGGTGGATGCCATGTGGCCTAGTAGTTGCTACATCTCTCGAGCAGTTAAATGGGACTTTCACTGTATCTGGGAGGCTAACTGCACCAAGCGTAGGCAACGGACCTAAGGAAGATAGGCCCTTACAGTTGTGGTATCCAGCAAGGCCCCTATAAACTCCAGGGACTGAGTAGGGGTGAGATGGGATTTTGGGATGTTTATTACCAGTCCCAAATACTGAAGGACACGCATTGTGCAGGTTAGAGAAATCTGGGCCTCTGACTGGGATGGAGCTCGAATGAGCCAGTCGTCCAGATATGGGAAAACGAATATTCCTAGAGTGTGTAGAAATGCAGCTACTACTGCCATGCATTTCGTGAACACCCTTGGTGCAGAGGCCAGACCGAAAGGAAGCACCCTGTATTGGTAGTGCTTTCCTTGAAAAAGGAACCGAAGGAACCTTCTGTGTGTTGGATGGATGAGGACATGGGTGTACGCATCCTTGAGATCTAGAGAACAAAGCCAATCCTGACTCTGAAGGTATGGCAGCAGAGTACCGAGAGAAATCATCTTGAATTTCTCTTTGAATAGAAACTTGTTCACTTCTCTGAGATCTAATATGGGTCTGTAGCCCCCTGTTTTCTTTGGAATAAGAAAATAAGGGGAGTAGAACCCTGAGCCCTGTTGAAGAAGGGGTACTTCTTCTATTGCCCCTTGGGCAAGAAGGGTAGCAATCTCCTGACCCAGAAGGTTGAGGAGAGATGTTGGAGAATTGAACTGTCTCTCCATGGTGTGGGGAGGCAGGTTTAAGAAATGAAGTTTGTACCCTTCCCTTATAATGGAGAGGGTCCATTGCTCTGCTGTGGTTTGCTCCCATCTGGGAGCAAAGTAAGCCAACTTTCCTGGAATGGTGAGGGGCTCTGGTTCTTCCAGAGCCAGAAAGGCTAAGTTCTCTAGTTGCAAGTCAAAAGCCCTGAGGAGGCTGAGGTTGCTGAACCGTGGGAGGCCTGGCAGCCTTTGACTTGGCCTGTTTAGGTGGTTGCTGACGTTTTGCAGCAAAACAACCTGCAGAAGATGCCTGCTGACCATAAGCAGGATAGTATCTTTCCTTTTTAGAAAAGGCTATCTTTTTGAACAATCTTTTCTTAGCAGGAGCAGAGGTAGACTTTGAAAGTCGATCCAAAGCAGAGTTCTCAGCATCCATCTTAGTGGCCTTTGCTTTCCAATCCCTGCCAAAAAGGTTTTCACCTGTGCTGCATTCATGTCCTGGAGGATTAGATGAGTGTCTCTTTGCACTCTTTATTTTCCTCATGGCAGACTCTACCACAATAGAGTGGTGAGGAAGCTGAGACTTATGAAAGCCAGGACAAGGAGGGATACGGTACATGGTGTCTAATCTACGAGAATGAGGAGAGGTAGTAAGAGGAGTCTCCCACATGCTCAACCTGAGATCATAGAGAATCTCATGAATAGGTAAAGTAGCTGCTTCTTTAGGAGCCTTAGGATATTGCAAAGTATCTAGTTGCTTGGCTCTAGGCTCTGACTCAGGGGCCACTGTAATGGAGAGGCCCCTAGCCACTTCCCTAATGAAGTCCTGAAAAGACAAGTCTTCTGGAGGAGACATTCTTCGTTTTGGAGAATCAGACTCCTGAGGAAGAAGTACCGGTGCCTCGATAGAAGCCTCCGACTCATCAGAGTCTTCGGAGGAATCAAAGTATCGCCTGTCCGGATGCTCCTGTAAAGCCCGATACGTGTACCGAGTGGGATCGACATCGGGAGTAAGCGGTACCGGTTCGGTACCGATGGGCGTCATCGGACACGGTACCACTGCAGTCGACATTGAAGCCGATGTCGATGCAATCGGTACCGGCACCGGGAACGATGCCGGTGCCGGAGTCAGTACCAGCAACGGAGATTGTTGCGGTACCGAAGGTGTCGAAGTCTGCATAAAAGCCGTTAGGGTGCGCTGCATGGACAGAATCTTCTGATCCATCGACGCCACCAGAGTCTGGATGTCGGTACCAGTGGAGGCCACCGGTACCCCAGAACACGGCAACAGGTGATCGGTCGAGGCTGAGCCATCGATGTCAACCTGTGACCCCATAGACAATGCTTTGGAAGCCGGAACTTCCCGCCGAGGTAATTTTGCCGGTGCGGAATCCTCGAGGACAAGCCCGGAGGCAACTCGATGCTTAGAGGGAGATTTGCCCTTCAAGGACCGGCTAGATTTATGTTTGGTTACCTGAGATCCATGGGAGGAAGAAGAAGCCCTGGAAGACGTCGATGCCACCGAGGCTGCATCAGAGGGAAACAGGGTACTGAGCTTGGCTGCTCGGTTCTGCTGACCTCTTTTAGACATCACGGTACAGGACACACAATCCGTGATGGAATGGCCAGGCCCCAAACATTTTAGACATCAGTCATGGGTGTCGGTGACAGAAATAGTACCGTCACACTTCGTGCACTTTTTGAACCCAGAAGCGGGCTTCTCCATGAGGAGAAAAAATGTTCAGGCCTAAGGCCCAAACCGAAAATGCACAGGAAGAAAGAAAAGGGGGTTTTTTTGTTTTGTTTTTTAATAAGAAAGAAAAGAAAAGACCGGCGGTACCGATCTGACGTCAAAGAAGGCAGACGCGACACAGAAAAATAAAGAAAAAAATAAAGAATTCTTCTGCGGTGACAGGAACACGACCTGCTGGCTCCGCGGAAAAGATGAACTGGAGAGAGGCGGTTGGGAAAGGCGGGAAGGCAGCGCGCAGGCGCTGTGGGATGCTCCCAAAAGCTTTCTTACTGGACTCTGGGGAGCGTTCCCACGCAGGCTCTGTCGGTACCGACGATACCCATATGTGAAGACTCATTCCTGCTTGTTCCTGGAGATGGAAAGCATCCATCACCTTTCTGTGCAGGGAAGGAAGCCATGAGGAGACTAGTGGAAGCTATGCATTCTCCTGGAAGGCAAGTAGATCTGTGAGTGGGGTCTCCCACATGTAGAAGATCCAAGATGTCGTTTGGTGATTGAGGGTCCACTCATGTGGACATAGGATATGGCTGGGTTTGTCCGCAAGGAGATTGAGTTTGCCCGGGAGATACGCCGCTCGGAGATGAATGTGATGTGCAATTGAGAAGAACCAGAGGTTAAGCTCTTCCTGGCAGAGGGGATAGGATCCTGTTCCTCCCTGCTTATTCACATAGAACATGGCCACCTAGTTGACCGTTCTAAGACCTGTTGGCCTGAGAATTGGGATTAAAAAACCCAAAGGGCGTTTGTAAGTGCACGTGGTTCCAGGAGGTTTATTTGTAATAGAGATTCCTGATGTGTCCACTGTCCCCATGTGGTTAAATTGTTCAGATGTGCTCCCCAACTGAGCTTGGAGGCTTCCGTTGTCAGGGTGCATTAAGGTGGAGGCATCTGAAAAGGTGACCCCATTGAGTAAGTTTTTAGGGGAGCACCATTACTAAAGGGAGTTCAGAAGTGGAGGGGTAATACATATTTTGTCTGAGACTCCCGGTTGCCTGTGTCCATTGAGAAGAAAGGGTCCATTGGGCTTGTCGCATATGCAGGTGGGCATAGGGTACTACATGGATTGTGGAGGCCATGTGCCCCAAAAGACGTAGCATCTCTCAAGCTGGTATGCAAGTCTGACTTCTTATTTTGTGAGTTAGCTTGATGAGCTGGGTAGAGCAATCCAGGGGAGGAAAGCTATGGTCTGTTGAGAGTGCATAAGTGCTCCAATGAATTCAAGCCTCTGGATTGGCACCAGGTGCGACTTGGGAAAGATGAATCCAAGATGTTGGAGCACCATGATGGTGCGACGAAGGGAGAGCTTTATCTTGTGGGGATTCTCGCCTGATTAGTCAATCGTCTAAATAGGGGAAGACTAAGACCCTCAAAGTGCGGATATAGGCTGCAACCACAGCCATGCACTTTGTGAATATTCAGGGTGCAGAGGCTAAGCTGAAGGGCAGCACCCAATATTGATAGTGGTTCTGCTGGAACTGAAAGTGCAGATATTGTCTGTGCTAAGGGTGGATCAGTAAATGCGTGTATGCCCCCTTGAGGTCTAGAGAACACAGCCAGTCATTCCTCTGAAGGTATGGCAGGAGTGTGCTGAGGGAAATCATTTTGAATTTTTCTTGAACAAGGAATTTGTTTAGGTCCCTTAGATCTAAGATGGGCATGAACCTTCCTGTTTTCTTGGGGATAAGAAAGTAAGGAGAATAGAAGCCCATGCCCTACTTGGGGTGGCAGAACGTTTTCTATGGCTCCCTAGTTTAATAGGATGGACACCTCTTCTGATAAGAGAATGATTTGCAGGGGGTTTCTGGGATAATCCCCTATGAAGGTGGTGGGGGGGGGGCAAGCTTTTGAAGTGAGGCAGATAGCCCCTTTGGACGATGTTGACAGTCCACTACTCTGATGTTATGAGATGCCACCTGTGGGCATAGGTATACAAAAACTGTCTAAATAAATAAAATAAATAAATAAATAAATAGGAGCAGGGGCCTGCCTGCTATGTGTAGGGGTTGGGGATTCTGAAGAGGAATAGTGGCTATGCTCTCCAGGAAGGAGTCAAAAACCAGGTGTTGGTTGTGGTTGTGCAGCTGGTTGGGCTGGCGAGGGCTCTGCTGGTGCTGTTGAGGTTGGTAAGCAGCTGCAGGAGGATAAGAAGGATAATATCTCTTCTTGTTTGGATAGAAAGACTTTAGATTAGTCCCCCTCTTAGAGGAGTCTGCTGTCTTTCTTGAAAGGCATTTGAGGGTGAGATCATCTGTCTCAATCTCTCCAGCCTTTTCTCTCCAACCATTTCTGAAGAGATTTTCTCCAAAACAGGAAATATTAGCCAATTTGTCTTGGACCCACTGTTCAAGATCTGATGTCAGGAACCAGGCCAACTTTCAGGCACCGATACAGACTGCTGAAGCCCTGCTGGATGACTCAAAGGCATCAAAACATGTTCTCGTAAGAAATTTGGAGGTATTTCGATTCTGCCTGATTAGGGCTTGGAATGTATTTTGTTTGTCATTAGGAAGGAGAGGTGTAAATGTCTCCAGATCCCTGGAGACATCCTTGAGGAACATGCCCATATGCAGCATGTAGGAGGTAATTCTAGAGGTCAGCATGCATGCCTGAAAACCTCGATAGCCAAAGGCCACTCCTATTCCTCTGACAAAGCACTAGATCAGCTAAGAACATAAGATATGCCATACTGGGTCAAACCAAAGTCCATCAAGCCCAGTATTCTGTTTCCAACAGTGGCCAATCTAGGTCATATAGCTATAACTATGAAGGTCTCAGACTTCTTTTGGCACTACTTTTCAGACTTGCGTCTGGACTTTGTATTGTGCCCAGTAGCATCAACAACCTTCAGTTATGTTATTTAAGTGAGGAGCTCTATTGCAGAAAATCGTTGCTCTAAATCTTGTGGCTTTACCCAGACAACTAATTTGTGTACATTGTCAAGATCTTCTTCAAGCTCTAATGACAAAAGTTGATTTTTTTCAAAGTCATAATGTTTAGCTTTCTGCTTGTTCTATGTAATTTGAAATCTCCGTTACTAGGCTCCTCTCTTATTTTCAACGATCCCAACGCTCTCCCCAGGTACCGCTGTAGCGTTTCACCGTCTCGGTTTCTTCAGGGGATCGGTTCTTAGCCCTCATGTGCTCTATGTGAATAAAAAATTATAATTAAATCATTACCCTACTACCCACTAAAATTCCCCAATCTATAAAAATGTATACAAAATGAATAAAAACTTACCCACCGAAATCTAAATATAATGCTGCCCGCGTCCAATTTCCTCTGTGATTTTAAACGGACCTCAAGCCGTGTGGATTCTCACCCTCCACTCACTGAAAAGACGCCGCGCATGCGGGGTACTCAACTGGACCTTGCTTATAAAAGACCCACCTCCTATATCCTAAATGGACATACCCATGTGCTCATTCCATTGGATGCTGCTATAAGTTCTAACCTATCTGAAAAGCTCCTTTCAAGTCCTCATAACCTCCTGCCTATTCAACGTACACTCCCTAAGTACTCATTATGAGTCTCTATGGACGAGGCCACCATGATAATCACACCCGATGAACTCCCTCAGCTCGTATTGCTACCTCATAAAATTATCACATTTACTCATTTCTATCAAGTCGGCTATAAACTGCTAAATATGTCAGTTCACCTCTCCTACATGTTGTTAAATGTAGTCTTACAATATGAGCTGCCATTTTACCTATACACACTCTTCCTCTCCTTTTAAACCTATAGTATGACACTTATATACAGGCTGCCCAGTCTATGATGGCATTAAGACCAGTAGGGATCACTGATTTCAGTTTATAGATCCATTTTTGTTCCCTAATTATAAGCGTTTGATCATACGTTTTTCCGGACACTCCCACTTCTACCTTATCTATGCAAAAACAGCGTAGCTGCTCAAAAGTGTGTCCCTCCTTTATGCAGTGTTGAACTATCGGTGCCTCCTTCACCCTATGTCTTAACCTACTCCTATGTTCTCTCATTCGTATTCGAAAAGGGCGAAGTGTCTTACCGACATAGATCAACCCACACAGACATTGTATGACATAAACCACCCCTAAAGAGTCACACATTGTAGATGAACTCAAAAAATACTCCGATTCTTGATAGGTAAACTTAGATGTTTCTATGGTGACTTCACAAATGTCAGTCTCCACATTTTCTATGTCCTTTCTTTTGTGCGGATACCATCAGAGGGGGGTAATGCCACTGGACTAAGCTATTCTTTCAAATTATGGTCTCGCTGCCACACACACCTTATTCTTTTTCCCACCAATCCTGGGACTGCTGTTAAAACGTTCTTATGTTTTCGCAAAACACGTTGAATCCCTGGGCTTAAAGGGGAAAATCTGGTTATCAAGTTCACATTGTCGGAATCTTCTATGTCTTTTTCTTCTCGAGGCCTTGACACTAGCAATAAACTTCTATGATTATACAAGGCCCTAAAATATGTTCTTTTCACTACGTTTTTAGTATAACCTCTTTCTATGAAGTTATTTGCCAATTGTTTTGACCAACATTTAAACTCATTATCATCTGAACAATTTCTCCTGAAGCGCAAAAATTGTGAAAATGGGAGGCCCTCCTTTAGCTGTCGAGGATGTGCACTACCAAAATGTAGGAATGTATTCCTGTCTGTGATCTTCTTATAGACCGATGTTATCCACTCTCCCTTACCCCTAATGACCTTAACATCTAAATATGTAAGTATGTCACTATGGTATGTGTGGGTAAATTGTATATTACTGTCAAGGTGATTTATCCACTGCAGGAAGACGGTCAATGTTTCCTCTTGGCCCTTCCAAAGCAAAAAAACATCATCAATATAGCGTTTCCATATGATGATATTGGAAACATTTGGAGATTGAACCAACCATTGCTCCTCAAATGCTGCCATATAAAAATTTGCTATGGAGGGAGCGCATGTCGCTCCCATAGCCACACCAGACACCTGCTGAATGATCAAACACTTATAATTAGGGAACAAAAATGGATCTATAAACTGAAATCAGTGATCCCTACTGGTCTTAATGCCATCATAGACTGGGCAGCCTGTATATAAGTGTCATACTATAGGTTTAAAAGGAGAGGAAGAGTGTGTATAGGTAAAATGGCAGCTCATATTGTAAGACTACATTTAACAACATGTAGGAGAGGTGAACTGACATATTTAGCAGTTTATAGCCGACTTGATAGAAATGAGTAAATGTGATAATTTTATGAGGTAGCAATACGAGCTGAGGGAGTTCGTCGGGTGTGATTATCATGGTGGCCTCGTCCATAGAGACTCATAATGAGTACTTAGGGAGTGTACGTTGAATAGGCAGGAGGTTATGAGGACTTGAAAGGAGCTTTTCAGATAGGTTAGAACTTATAGCAGCATCCAATGGAATGAGCACATGGGTATGTCCATTTAGGATATAGGAGGTGGGTCTTTTATAAGCAAGGTCCAGTTGAGTACCCCGCATGCGCGGCGTCTTTTCAGTGAGTGGAGGGTGAGAATCCACACGGCTTGAGGTCCGTTTAAAATCACAGAGGAAATTGGACGCGGGCAGCATTATATTTAGATTTCGGTGGGTAAGTTTTTATTCATTTTGTATACATTTTTATAGATTGGGGAATTTTAGTGGGTAGTAGGGTAATGATTTAATTATAATTTTTTATTCACATAGAGCACATGAGGGCTAAGAACCGATCCCCTGAAGAAACCGAGACGGTGAAACGCTACAGCGGTACCTGGGGAGAGCGTTGGGATCGTTGAAAATAAGAGAGGAGCCTAGTAACGGAGATTTCAAATTACATAGAACAAGCAGAAAGCTAAACATTATGACTTTGAAAAAAATCAACTTTTGTCATTAGAGCTTGAAGAAGATCTTGACAATGTACACAAATTAGTTGTCTGGGTAAAGCCACAAGATTTAGAGCAACGGTTTTCTGCAATAGAGCTCCTCACTTAAATAACATAACTGAAGGTCGTTGATGCTACTGGGCACGATACAAAGTCCAGACGCAAGTCTGAAAAGTAGTGCCAAAAGAAGTCTGAGACCTTCATAGTTATAGCTGATCTAGTGCTTTGTCAGAGGAATAGGAGATACGTTAGACTTCAGTTCCCTATGAGTTATTCTTGAACGTATTTTGTTTTCAATTGTGACAGTGATTTGTAGGCCTGCTGCTATGTCCCTAATGAAGTCTTGGAAAGACATATCCTCTGCCAGGGATTGACGCTGCTCATGAGGAGGGGATGGGTCTGAAGGAATGTCCTGGCTTTCTCTGGAGTCCTCCGATGCGCCATCAGAATCCGAGGAAATAGAGTCGGAGTCTGACAGAAAGTCAAAGTACCAGTGATCTCATGCTTGATCTCGATGCTCACTGTTGGTACCGATGTTCAGTCAGTGCAGCATCAGGAGCCTGTTGGGTACCGATGATGTCCATCATTTCCAGAGGAGGTATCGGAGGGAGGAGCTCCCCCAATACAGGTCTGAGTGCCAGCATCGGCCCCGGAACCAGCAGTTGATGGCAGTGTGACATTGCTTGTACTGCTGGAGCTGTCAATACCATCTGTACCAAGGCTACCAGAAGTGTGACCAAACTCCTCTCGATAGCCAGTTAGCACTGGTTGAGGGAGGTGACAGATGCCCAGGTGGAATCTCATATGGGGTTTTAAGTCACCATCCCAGAACATGGAACCAGTTGCTCTCCAGAGGTTGATGCCTCGGAAGTGTTCTGGAGCCCCTCTTGTGCTTTGTAGAAAGGGCCTCCTGCCAGGGCTGTT
Source organism: Ichthyophis bannanicus (assembly GCA_033557465.1). Lineage (NCBI taxonomy): Eukaryota > Metazoa > Chordata > Amphibia > Gymnophiona > Ichthyophiidae > Ichthyophis > Ichthyophis bannanicus. Next base: position 232,916,067 of record CM066043.1, on the reverse strand, counting down.
TGGTAGGCCGGTCAGCATCAGATGCACCCTTTAGTGAATCTCGATGGCGATGAAGGGACTTACCTCTGGAATCAGTATCGGTCTTCAATGCCGATAACTTAGACTTAGTTTTGTGTTTGGACTTTGATGAGACCTGAGAACCATGAGAGGAGACCAATGTCCTCGACGATGTGGAAGCCACTGAAATCAAGTCCGGGGAGAACAGAGATGTTTACTGTCTGGCCCAGTTCTTTAGGTCTCTTTTTGTCATTTGTTGACACAAAGAATAATCTGTTGTAACATGACTGATATAGTACCAGAACACTTGGTACATTTTTTTGAAATCACTGATGTGTTTTTCCATCGTGGCAAAGAAAGTAGGCCAAGGCTGGTGATGGAATACATCAAAATTGAAAGAAAAATAAAAAAGAAATAATGTTCTCCAGGAACAAGCAGGAAGTCATTCCTCACTTATGGGTGACGTCGGCACCGATGGAGCCCGCGCAGGGCAATTCCCCAGCTTGCAAAGAAAGCCTTTGGGATTGCTGTTGTGCATGCATGATCCTCTTCCCACCCAAGGGTGCCATCTTGCTCAGTCTCCCTTTTTCCGTGGAGCCCTTCGGACGCACATCCTCATCCCTTGGAAAAAGTTTTGTTTTCCTCACCTTAACAGGCTCTTATCCTAACCACTGGCTGCGTGGATCTTCGACCTCGCAGGGGCCGGTTTTGCCCCCATTGCCACTGGGTTTAAAAAATGCGATAGCTGCTCTAGGAACATGTTGCTTATGGACATTCATGACTTGTCTGGGAGCCGACCATGACCCAGAGCTCTGTTCGCTCTGCAAGAAAATGTCCTCTAAGGCCCTGGTCAGCCGTAAGCATAAGTTTGAAGACATTTTTCGAAAGGCCGCCTCGGAGTCTCCGGTGGCACCCTTGGTCGTCTCCCCTCCGGTGGCTTCTCACCCTGTGGCACCACGTTCCAAGTGGCATTCTGACCAGGGCTCCCCCAAGGTGGAACGGCACAAAAAGAAAAAGGCCTCGAAGTCGCTGTCTGGGGCCCCCGACAAGGGCGAGCGCTCCTGCGCCTGGTCGCTTAGCCCCCTTTGGCGTTCCCGAAAGTCAGACAAGGAGCAGCCCCGCAAGGTACCTCACAGAGAAATATAGGCCCTCTGGCGAAGGCTTCCAGTCTTCTGAGGGCCATCCCGGTGAGGACCCCTTCTCCTCCTCGACACCTAATCTGGTGACCCCGGTATCAGCGTCCCAGAGCCCCACACCCGCGTGGGAGTCCCGTATACTGGCGCTGAAATGTAGCAGGCGCTCACAGCCAGCTTTGCTGACTTGCGCCCGGAGACCGCGGGTCCCTCGCATGGGACACCCAAATCCGTCCAGGAAACCCCGGAGAGCCATAGGCCCCATGAGGGTCCTCAATGTCTGTCTTGCTCACTCTCCCGTTCCTCGGGGGTGAGATCGTCCAGGGCCTCCAGCTCCAGGCCGCCAGCCATTGGACAGGGTGAACCGCCCGGCTCGGATCCCTCAACCAATTTTTCGGACTGGGAATCCGATGGGGACACCTCCCCAGAGACCCGCACCCACCGGGATCTCCCATTGGACCCCTCGCCGCCTGGTCTCCAGCAGCGTTCACTGCTCGGGGACACCTCTTTTTTGGTGTTTATTCGGGACATGGCTCGGGCCCTCAACCTGGTCACCCAGGCTGAGGAGGACCCTTGTGCTGAAGAACTCGATATTCTTCAGTACGAGGCCCCACCCAGGGAATCCCTCACTGTGCCGGTGCCACCGATCCTATCTCGGCTATTGCTCAGCATATGGGAGGCCCTGGCCTCGGTTCCCATTGTGAGCAAGTGCCTTGACACAATGTACAAGGTGCAGCATGGGCCAGGCTTCTGAAAGACCCAACTTTCACACACCTCGATGGTGGTGGAATCAGCCATGAGGAAGCAGAAAAGCCCAAAGTCCCACTCATCGGTACCACCGGGCCGAGAATAGAGAGCCCTTGATGCCCTGGGCCGCAAGGCCTATTAAGGTTCCATGTTCTCTTGTCGCATCCAGGCATACCAATTATATATTAGTATGTTCCTCCACGACTTGGCAAAGGAACCTGGAGGTTTCTCCATGGGCCTTGAGGGCGAGCCCCTCGACAGATTCCGCACCCTGTTGAAATCAGTGACTGACTGCTCCAAGTATATCTCTCAAGCCTCCTACGAAGGCTTCGAGACATCGGCTTGGGTGGCAGCCACGGGCATCGGAGCACACCACCAGGCCTGATTCAATCTTCGGATTTGGAGCAGTGGGTGCAGGAGAAGCTCCTGGACGTACCCTGCCTCAGTGAACAACATTTTGGTAAACCGATGGAGGAGAAGGCTGCGGAGATCGAGATGGAGTATGTCATTAGGACCCGTCTCTCCCACAATACCTCTACGCTGCCTCAGAAGAAGCAGCCTGCCAAGAAGCTCTTCTTTCCCAGGAAAGGCCTCCAGTATCGCGGCTACCCCCACGCCGACCACTCCTGCACAGGGGAAGCCCGGCCAGGGCCACCGTAAACCAAAGGGCCCGAAGGCCCAGACGCTGGCTCCCCCAGAACTCCTTCAAGGGTTTTGATGCCAGCAGCATAGCCCCTCGCCCTCTGGCGATTCAGCAGCCAGTGGGAGGGTGCCTGTCCTGCTTCACTCCGTCGTGGGCACTTATTACTTCGGACACCTGGGTCCTCCAGGGCATCCGGGAGGGCTATCGCCTCCACTTTGACAGGCTTCCACCCCCTTTCTCCCCGGCGGAGCCTCCTCGACTCCCCGCACACCAGCTTTTGCTGCAGCAGGAATTACACTCCCTCCTTGCCCAACGGGCAGACGAGAAGGTCCCTCCCCACCTTCAAGTTTGGGGATTTTATTCCCGGTACTTCCTCGTCCCGAAAAAGGCAGGGGGTCTTCGGCCCATCCTCGACCTCCGCAAGCTGAACAAGTTCCTGGTGTGGGAGAAATTCAAGATGTTATCTCTTGCCGTGCTGCTGCCCTTCCTTTGGCAGGGCGACTGGCTATGCTCCTTGGATCGGAAGGACACTTACGCCCATATCTTGATCCACCCCCAACACAGGCAATACCTGTGTTTCAGGGTGCAGAGAGAGCACTTCTAGTACAGGGTGCTCCCCTTCGGCCTTGCATCCGCCCCGTGGGTCTTCACGAAGTGCCTCGTCGTGGCCGCCGCTCACCTTCGGCACCGGGACGTGCCGGTGTTTCCCTACCTCGACGACTGGCTCATTACGGGCTCCTCCATCGAGGAGGCCCAGCAAGTGATATCATGCACTGTCCTCCTCTTGGAGAGCTTGGGGTTCTTGGTCAACTACTCAAAGTCTCACCTCGAACCGGCACAGGCTCTCAAGTTCATCAGGACGTGCCTTGATACTCAGCAGGCCATTGCCTTCTTGCCGGTGGATCGCTCCACCCATCTCTGAGCTCTGGCGGCTTGCATCCAAAGCGTCCATCAGGTCACCGCTCGGTCCATGCTACGTCTCGTGGGCCACATTGCCTCAATCGTGCATGTGGTTCCTCACTCCCGCCTGCACATGCGGACGGCCCAGTGGTGTCTCAGTTCCCAATGGAGTCAGTCCCTCGGACACCTCAGGGACTCCATCAGGGTTCTTCCTGACCTTCATTTGTCCCTGAACTGGTGGCAAAACCCCCACAACCTCCTGTGAGGATCGCCCTTTCAGGCCCCACAGCACGATGTGGTGCTGAACACAGATGCTTCCCTGTTAATGTGGGGAGCCCACTGTGGGTCTCTCTGCACGCAGATAAACCTGCTCGAGCTCCGGGCCATCCGGTGGGCCCTGAGGGCCTTCGAGGATCTCCTCAGCGGGAAGTCAGTTTTGGTACAGACCGACAACCGGGTAGCGATGTTCTACATCAACAAAGAGGGGGGCACGGGGTTGTGCTCCCTCTGCAGGGAAGCAGTCCTCATCTGCTCTTTCGCTGCCCGGCAGAGGATGTCACTCAAGGCTACGTACCTCCCGGGTCAGGAGAATGGCCTGGTGGACAGGCTCAGCAGAATCCTTTGCCCCCATGAGTGGCGCCTGGATCCTAAGTGGCAAGCTGGCTGTTTCTATGCTGGGGCACTCCAGCGATGGACCTCTTCACCAGCCCCCAGAACACAGTGTTCCCTCGCTTCTGCGGCCTGGTGCTGCACCTGGGCAGGGAATTCCATTTCTCCTGGACTGGTCCTCCAGTCTCCTATATGCATTGCCTCCTTTCCCCCTCATTGTGAGGACCCTGCTCAAGGTTCAATGAGATGGGGCATCGCTGATTCTCGTGGCCTCTGCAACCTTGGTTCCCGCTCCTGCTCCGGCTGTTGTCAGAGCCTCCAATTCCCCTGGGCTCTGCCAGGGACTTGCTGACGCAGTAGGAGGGTCGGGTACTACACCAAAACCTGCCCTCCCTCATGGCCTGGCAGTTGAACGGGTCCCTCTAGCCTCTCTGGCCCTTCTGGAGGAGGTCAAGGAAATACTCCTTGCCTCGAGGAAGGACTCCATTAGGCGGGCTTATGCCTTTAAGTGGAAACGCTTCTCCGTCTGGTGCTGAGAACACCAGATTGACCCCTTCTCGTGCCTGGTTTGGTGGGTTCTCCAATACCTTCTCTACCTCTCGAGGGAAGGGCTGAAGTTGAACTCTGTTAGAGTTCATTTGAGCGCCATATCGGCTAATCATCTCCCTATCGAGGGAAAGCCCTCTCTCGGGGCAGCCACTAGTCTCCCGCTTCATGCGGGGCCTTTTGTTATCCAGGCCGCCCATCCGTCCTCCTCCGGCAGAATGGGACTTGAACATGGTGCTCACTCGTCCACCCTTCGAGCCGATGGCAACATGCTCGCTCTGGCACTTGTCCTGGAAGGTGGCCTTCCTGGCGGCACTAACCTCAGCTCGCCGAGTCAGTGAGCTTCAGGCGCTCATGGCTGGTGCCCCTTACACTAGGTTCTATCGGAACAGGGTGGTCCTCCGGACCCATCCGAAGTTCTTACCCAAGGTCGTGTTGGCTTTTCATCTCAACCAAGAGATAGTGCTCCTGACCTTCCTCCCAAGGCCCCACGCTGATGAGGCATCAGCTGCTCTCCACACCCTCGACTGCAAGCAGGCCCTCGCTTTCTACTTGCAGCATACCCAGACTCACCGCAAGTCTGATATACATTTTGTGACCTACGATCTCAATAGGCAGGGGCAAGCAGTCACCAAGTGCACCCTCTCTGTTTGGGTAACGGACGGCATTGCTTTTGCCCATGTGAAGGTGGGCGTTCCTGTGGATCGTTGAGTCACTGCTCATGGAGTCTGAGCCAAAGCGGCCTCGGTGGCCTTGCTGTGCTCTGTGCCCATGATGGACATCTGCCAGGCGGCAACCTGGTCTTCTACGAATACCTTCGCTGCCCACTACTGCCTGGAGAGGGAGTCTCGCCGGGACAGTGCCTTCGGTCAGGCTGTACTCTGTAATCTGTTTGGGGTATAAGCAACTCCTGCCCTCTGACCCTTCTTCACAGCTACCGAGGACTTCACCCCAAGGACTCGGGCTCCTTCGGGCTTCGGCTTCTGCTTACGGCCTCGTGAGGTGTTTTTTGGTTACAGGTTTGGTAGCCTGTAGCTAGGGAGTCCCATATGTGTGGACTGACTTCCTGCTTGTTCCTGGAGAAAGCGTAGTTACACACCTGTAACAGGTGTTCTCCAGGGACAGCAGGAATCAGGCCTCACTATCCTCCAGCCTCCCCTGATGAGTTGCTAGATTTTTGTCCTTCTCTTGCCATCTGCTTTGTAGGGGTCGAGCTAAGGGACCTGACTGAGCAAGATGGCACCCTTGGGCAGGAAGAGGACCACGCATGCGTGGCAGCAATCTCAAAGGCTTTCTTTGAAAGCTGGGGAATTGCTCCACACGGGCTCTGTCGATGCCGTCACCCATAAGTGAGGACTGATTCCTGCTGTCCCTGGAGAACACCTGTTACAGGTGAGTAACTATGCTTTTTGAAAAGAGAGAAAAATATCAGGGCCGGTTTCAGAGAAAGCACCGGCATCAACGGAAAGGCAGAGCACAGAATTTTAACCAAAAAATAACGTTTTTTGGCGGTGCAGGAAAGAAACAACCTACTTGTTCTGTGGAAAACGAAGAACTGAGAAGAGGTGGGAAGGCAGATGCGCAGGTGTAGTGGATTGCTCCCAAGAGCAATTGGATGCTGGGGAGCGTTCCCGTGTGGGCTCCGTCAGTACTGATGTCACTCATATGTGAAGACTACATTTCTGCTTGTTCCTGGAGATTATGAGTGGTGCAGAAATCTAGACAGTGGGCTGAAAATCACCACTATTTTTGCTCTCCTAAGTTATGCAGATAGTCATCTGGATAGCAGCTCTGAAACTCACTGCTATCCAGATAATTTCCCTCTCCTGCCCTGACTCCTACCCTGGACCTCCATAGAAGCATCCGGATAGTGCCAAGGTGCTCTGTGATGCTTTTCAGAGGAACTATCTGGGTAGTGCTACTGAATATTAGGATCAGTGGCACTTAGCTGGCTAGCAGAATCTCGCCTGCTAAAATGGTGTCCCGTTTTCATAGTCCTGCGCCCATCAGCATCAGAATTCTGCTTTCAATGTTTTTCTTGGAGATTCGGTTCTTGGGCCATCTCTGTTCAAGACTTGTAATTGTAAGAAGCAGATTTTTTTTTAACCTGCTTTTTTGAGTTTTAACACAACCATCCCGCACAACCCCACGCTCCCCAGTGGAAGTCACAAAGAAGTACCAGACATACAATAGCATTATATAAACCAGAGAACATTCGAACAATCCAACAGTTAGCCAGCAAATCCAACAAGTACAATTCCCTGTAGAGTCTGTATCACAGCAAATCCACCCCCCCCCCCCTCCTGTCAGCCAATGCCCTGGGAAACTTAGACTGGAATTGGGTCCACAGCCACCTGTATCGTACCCACTGGGATTTGTTCCACCAAGGCTAACTGATGCCTCAAGTTCACCCAGAGTTGAAAGGAAGGGGCACGATCCTCCACCCAACGTTGCCAGATTAGTTTCTTGACACTCCAGACCCTTATTATCAGAACCTTCCCTTCTTTCTAATTTTCTGCTCCCGTAGTGGGCCTTCATCACCCAGCAGCAACAGGCTATAAATCCAATCCAGAGATTGACGAAGTACCTGTCCCATAGCTCATACGGCTCTCCCCCATATATCTGCCAAGGAGGGGCATTCAAGAAAAACACATTGAAAAGAGTCCACCTGCATCTTGTATTTCTCACAATAATTTAGTGCCCACAGACGCAGCCGGGCCCCCACTCCCTCTTGAGATAGCCCCTATGTAAAATTTGGTATTGCATTTCTTGATACTGTGTGGACGTGAGAATCTCTGGGATCCTCTGAAAGCGCCACTCCAGTTGCTCTTATCCAGTTTCCTCAGTAAGAAGCAGATTTAATGTCTTTCCACACTGATAGGAGGAAAAGGTGGCATTTGGGGATCATAAGAACACAAGATATACCATACTGGGTCAGACCAAAAATCCATGAAGCCCAGAATCCTGTTTCCAACAGTGGCCAATCCAGCTCACAAGTACCTGCCAGGTTCCCAGAACATAGATAGATTCCATGCAGTATATTCCAGGGGCAAACAGTGGATTTCCCTGGTCCTCTTTAATAGTGGTTTATGGACTTTTCCCCCAGGAACTTGCCCATAGTTCTCTTAAACCCAGCTACACTAACAGCTTTCACTACATCCTTCAGTAATGAATTTGAGTTTGTTTACACGTTGAGTGAAAAAATATTTTCTCCGATTAGTCTTAAATGTGCTATATTATAGTTTCATTGCATGTTCCTTAGTCTTTGAACTTGTCCACATAAAATTTCATCTGTCATTTGGACATCCAGTTTCCCACTTTCTCAAGGTCCTCTGGCGATTTTTCACAATCCCTGTATTATGCAGCTGAATATGGATTGCCAATTATTTTTAACTTTGAACATGAGCTTAGAAATCGCTTATGGATCATATGTTGACTGACTTTCTGAATCACGGCTGTCTCTGTGCCACTGCAGGTCCTAAGACACCTTGCTCTGCTCGACAGTCCCATCTATGTGTTTCACCCTAGGCTTGCACAGTTGGACAGGGTGATTCACGAGCTAGATAGTCTCTTAGCATCTAACTGCTGTCAGGTTGCTGCCAGGAAGGAGAAGTTGTGCAGAGACCTCCTTTGACCGGTTCAAATCTCAGCTCAAAACACACCTGTTTCAGTTGGCTTGTGACCTTCCCTCCCCTTCCCCTGAGCAGTCTCCCCCTTAGCTCGCTCCCTTCTTAATCTAAGTTCTTCTCCTTTCCTCCCTGTCCGCCCATTGCTCTCTTCTTCATTCTCTTTCTTTGCTGTCCTGTCCTGTATATGATTGGCGTTCTTTTCCTTATTTTTAATTTAGATTTTTGTAAACCGCTCTGATGCCTTGCTGCCTAGGGCAGTATATCAAATGATGATAAAGATAAAGAAGACAGCTTTCATGCCAGGCTACAGAACAGAAATCGCTCTATGGCGCAAGCTCGCAGAAGCCTGAAACGGCAATAACCAATGTTCCCGCCAAGCTGTGTGGGAGTCCTCCACCCGCACTGCTGCCAGTAGGAGGAGATGCTGCAATACTGCAGCAGCACCCTCTACCGGCAGAAGCGCGGGAGATCACTCCTGTGCAGCTAGCAGGAACTTTGGTTGTAATCATGACCAAGCCCGTACCTAGCCCTGTGCGAGCGGTGCGGCCGCAAAGGTTTAAGGGGCGCATTTTAGCTGTCTTCCGTTGCCTGCCGCCGCCACTTTTTTTCTCTCAGCGGTGGCAGGCAATGGCAATGGCTTTCTCGCCAGCATGCTAAGCAGATCTTAAAGATCTGCTTATTAGCATGCCGGTGACTTGCACATCAAACGCACCTCTTCTCTCCCGCCGCAGGGGGGGGGCGCGTGCCTGATGTGCAAGTCGCACAGGGCGCGACCTTCCCTCGGTACGGCCCTGATCATGACCCTGCATCTGAAGATATAAAATTGACTATTTCTGTCACTTCATGGGAGTAGCCTTCTTTGCAGGAATGTTACTGAGAAGGTCTATTTAGTGATAGTGCTGCCAATTGGCTGCCTTTTTTTTCCATTCTCTAGCTTTCCCTTGTTTCTGGGCAATGGCCCTTCACATCAAGATAACATTAGGCCTATACCTCCTCCTCATTGGTCTGATACCAGACATTCTAGCTCTATTTGCTTCAGGCAATTCCATACCTATCTTACATAACAACTGGAGAAAATGGTCAGGCACCAGTCACCACAATGGAAACTGGGCCCACCGTTCTCATCACCATTATCTATTATACATACCTCTTCAACACACTACAAACTTAAATACAGAAAATTACAATCAACCCTGCCCTCTCAAATGTGCCCTCATTAATGCTCGCTCTCTTCGTAAAAAATGGCCAGCTATCACAGACATAATAACATCTCATAACCTGGACATCCTTATGGTCACCGAAACATGGCTGTCTCCCGAAGACAATATAATTCTCAACCAGCTCCTCCCCAACAACTTCGTGGTCTTCACCAGCAGCAGACAAGGAAAAAGAGGAGGAGGGGTACTTATCCTCGCCAAGGCAGAACTCCAATTTAAAATGATCGACTCTTCTAGCAACAACCATCTGGAAACCATCTCTATCTCTAATAACCTTTGTTCTATAAACTTAGTCTACAGAGCGCCATCATCCTCCCCAGATGATTTGTCAACTATTATAAACCTTGCCTCCAACTCACAGAACCCAAATAGACCCAACTGGATCTTAGGAGACATTAACCTACCATCTCTACAAGACAACCAATCTGACGCCTTTATAGATGCACTAGAAACTCTAGGTTACAAGCAAGTTGTACAACAATCCACACACACAAAAGGCAATATCCTTGACCTCATATTTGCCCCACTATCCGCACTCAATCAACTTCAAAATATTCTACTAGCAATTACAGATGTCCCATGGTCAGATCATAATCTCATTCTGTTCCAGATTCCCATTCAAAAGAAACAATATTCTAATGACAAGGACCTAAACAAATATGCAAATACCACATCCAGAAGCTTCCAACCTTTTAACAGGGAACAGATCCTCGATGAAACTGACGCACTCTTCAAAGATTCTACCCTAAACCTGGAAGAGATTATCACTTCTTGGAATAACAGACTCAACCGCATCTCATCTCGTCCACCCAGTAACAAATTCTCAAGAAAAAAAGCTACGGCACCTTGGTTTACATCAGATCTGAAAGAATCTCTAAATCTTTTGCGAAAGCTCGAGAAGAAATGGAGGAGGTCACGCACCAACACCAATCAGACCGCATACATGCAACATCTTGACGCCCACCGTAAAGCCATCTCAGAAAAAATGAAACTATATCATACAGACACCCTGAGATGTGCTCTAAATAAACCCCACGACCTATTCACTCTTGTCAAGAAACTAGCCAAGGAACCTTCACCAGAACATCAGTGTGAAATCAACCCACAAGAATACGCGTTTTACATACAATCTAAGATGTGCTGTACAAATAAAATTACAATACCCCCTGTCCCGATTATTCATGGGCTCCCAGCTCCTTTAGTATCATTCTCCACCCCTTCCTTGAAGCTAATTGAAGATACAATCTCATCTCTCAACTTATCCACAGCACATACTGATCCTTGTCCAGCCTTCTGGATAAAGGACCTTCGCAAAGAGCTTGCTCCAATAATATCCAAGATCATAAGGCTATCATTCGACACCGGCTCATTCCCTGATGCCCTCAAACAGACATCTATCAGACCTCTACTAAAAAACCTCAAGTTAGATCCACAAAAAACAGACTCTTACCGACCCATATCCAGCATACACACTCTTGCAAAAATTGAAAAAATTGCCTTCAGACAACTACAAGACCATATCGACTCTGAAGCGCCTTTGGATACCTGTCAACATGGATTCAGAGAATCGCATGGGGTCGAGATGCTCCTCACTTCACTCCTTAACAGTCTAAACTCTGGTATCGATAACATCAAACAGGGTTTTGTTCTCATCTTTCTAGATATTGCGGCTGCTTTTGATTCCGTCTGTCACGATCTTCTTATTATCCGCCTAAGAGAGAAGGGCCTCTGTGGAAATGCTCTAGAATGGTGCAACTCATACCTCTCAGAAAGATGGCAGCAAGTTCGCTCAAATGGAGAAACTTCAGATCCGTTTCTCCAAGGACAAGGAGTCCCACAAGGATCCTCTTTATCATCACTATTATTTAATATACATGCAACCTATATGCAACATTATCAGGTCCTTCAATGTCAACTGCATGATCTATGCAGATGACGTGTTACTATATATGCCATTCTGCATAAACAAGATGAACCTCACCCCCATAACCAACTGCTTTAACGCCATCTCAAATTGGCTACTGACTCAAAATCTCAGAATCCAGAATAAAAAAACGGAAGTTCTTTTCATTTCAAGGAACTCTAAGTTCACACCACCCACATGAGGTGCAAGATGCCAAGTTGCAAGTAAAATCCCACATCCGATACCTTGGAGTGACTCTGGATCAGAATCTAGATATGAAGACCCACATAGCCAACACAGTAAGGGCAGTGTATTTTAAAATTCGCTCCCTCAGACACCTCCGCCAACTGATTGATCCAGATGATTTCCGTACGGTCTACCAGGCTCTAATTATTCCCCATTTTGACTTCGCAAACTCTATATTACAAGGGATCCCCCAATCTACCCTAAACCCGCTTCAACTAGCATTAAACAGTGCAGCAAGAGTGCTTTTCGGGGCTCCTAAAAGAGATCATGTAACACCTCTCCTGAAACAATTACATTGGCTCCCTATCCAAGCGAGAATCACCTTCAAGACTCTGCTCCTAACCTTTAAAGCTTACAAACGACTCGCTCCCTCATCTCTATCAGAGATGATCCAACCAATCCCTACCAACAGGCTAAGAAGAACCACGGAATTAAACATGCTAATGGTTCCAAAAGAGTCCGTAAGATACAACTCCACAACAGTAAACCGATCCTTCAGTTTATGCGCTCCAAAACTTTGGAACACCCTCCCACCACACATTAGGGCTATCGCTGATCTCTTCCAGTTCAAAAAGGCCTTGAAACATCACCTTTTCATCAAATATTTCCCAGAGAACATAGTAACACAGGTACACTCAAATAGCAACAATCCCGTTCTTAACACATAACCTCTACTAACCCAACAACACTTCACACCTCTCCCTCATAACAACAAGGTTCTTTTCATACAATATGTCTTCCAAATGTAAATAGTTTCACTGACTATTATTTATTGTAAATAATTGCCCCGGTTACCCAAGTTTCTGTTCCTGTTTTATGTAAAAAAAAAACCAGATAATCTGTATCTTATCTGATGTTTTCTTGTTCTATGTAAACCGCGCTGATTACACAGGTACACTAAAAAATTTTTTTTTTAAACTGCCTCTAATGTTTCGATTGATTTTTACGTTTTTTGGTGCGCTGAATCCAAATCTGGTAACCAATTTGCTCCATCACGTACAGATTTTTTGCTACATTGGGTTAGCAGTTTGAGGTGAACGTTTCAGATTGAGTGCGATCGAGATAAAAGTTTCTTGGATGAATTCTTTATACTAATTGTTTAGTAGTTATTCAAATAAGAATAAAGAAAATTGTAACAAGGCAGCACATAAGAATAGAGTAATGTCAACAAAACACACTGTGATGGTAGCAAAATTGTCTGCACTTAAAACAGCCACATACATGTGCACAAACATTGAGCATATAAGAGCGAGGTTAGACACAAAGCAAAGCAAAGAAATGTGCAAAAAATGTTGTACAGGTATGTATGTAAGAATAGAAAACGCAAACCGCACCATTGCAATACATGAAGACAAACACCCGATGGTGTGAAAATAAAATTCTAATAAATGAGATCCGACACTGTGGTAATAACTAGCAAATTTTTATTTCAAAGTTTAGTAAAAACACGATATTTGTCAACACAGTTTAGATTTTAAAGTCATTCTTGGGTCAATCAATCTCCTGGTGGGCCCGTTTCTTTTTCCCCCGAATGCTTCTCTTGGTGCGCTGCTTGGCGTATTTTTCATCTGGGGTTTCCCGCAGCAGCAACCAGCAGAAATCAGCCATCATAGTGGTGTTCCATCTTCCTTGGTACCTTCTCTCTGCGTCCTTGATGTCCTGGTGAAACCTTTCACCTTGTTCTTCACTGTACGCCCCCATGTTTTCGGGAAAGTAGTTCACATGGGAGTGCAAGAAATGGACTTTCAGGCTCATGTTACAGCCTTGTTCTTTGAAGGCATTGAGCATCCTGGCAACAATATCCTTATAGTTCTCATCCCGCCTGTTCCCCAAGAATTTGAGAACAACATCCTTGAAGGAATCCCAGGCTTCTTTTTCCTTCTCAGACATCGTTTCAGCGAATGCTCCATCTGAAATGAGTTTCCTTATATCAGGGCCAACAAACACTCCTTCCTTTAGCTTTGCTTCAGAAAGTCGGGGGAACTTTGAGCAAAGGTACCGAAAGCACTCACCATCTTTTGGAAGGGACTTGATGAATTGCTTAATGAGACCCAACTTAATGTGGAGAGGTGGTAATAGAATTTTATCACGAGGTACCAAGCTCTCATGAAGAACATTTTTCTCACCAGGTCTCAAATACTCCCGAATTGGCCAGTCTTTTTTCCCCCAGTGTAGGTCGCGGGCCCGGCTATCCCATAAGCAAAGGAAGCAGGGATATTTGGTGAAACCGGATTGCTGCCTTAATAGCATGGATAGAATTTTAAAGTCTCCACAAATCATCCACTTATGCTCATCATAACGAATCTTCTGAAGAATCAGGGCCAAATTCTCGTATTTTTCTTGGAGAATAACAGAGTGAGCAATAGGAACTGAAGCGAATGTGTTGCCATTATGAAGAAGAACACCTTTTATGCTGTCTTTTGACGAATCAATGAACAGCCGCCATTCAGCAGGATCATACTTGAGTTTAAACTTTTCCATCACTCCGTATATATCGTTGCAAAATACCAAATCTTCCTCTTTGCTGAAATACTTCAAAAATTGTGTCTCGCGGTTGCGGTACCAATAAAAAGTTGTTCCTGGTGACAATAGATTTTTCTGTTTAAGCCGAGAACCTAGCAGTTGGGCAGCATCTTTTGGGAGTCCTAAATCCTGGACTAAATCATTCAATTCAGCTTGAGAGAAAAGTTCAGGTTTCGGATCTGGTTCAGTTTCAAACTCGGAAGTACTGGACTCATCGGGAAAAGCCATCTGATGAGTCTCATCATGATCAGAACCGTCCACACAAATATGATCCAAAGATTTTGGTGGTTCAGGCACAGGTACTTCGTTGCTATGAGGCATAGGCCTAATTGCTGAGGGAAGGTTGGGGTAACTTATTACGTTCTTATTTTTTAAGTTGTATCCCTTCACAATGCAAGAGCAAAAATAGCAGTCACTGCTGTGGTCTCTTTGTTCACGCCACATCATAGGTATTCCGAAACGAAATGCTTGTTTTTTACCTTTCATCCATAAGCGTAGATCTTCCTCACATGTCTTGCACACTTTGTGAGGAGCCCACGGTTTGTCTTGATCGCCTAACTTCAAACCGAAATAGGCGAAATATACTTTTTTAATAAATGCAGAAATGTTCCTCTGCCACTTTTTCACGGTATATTCCCCACAAATAAAACAAAAACTGTCCGGAGAGTTGACGCAACCTCTGGCTCTGTGAGCCATCACAAATACACAGCACTGCAAACTACAACTGTAGTGAACCACTTCGGAATAAAGCTGGATTACGACTGAGCAAACAAAAGGTAATAATGAACTTGCAAGAAACTGAAATTTGACAGGAACGTTCATGTCGCAACCACCGTGTTTGAGCGAGCGAACAAGGCGAGGCGAACAGGAAAGAACATGCGCCAGCGTGAGTACTGGATTTAGCCCCCCGCCTCCCAATTGTCCTGTTAATGTATAAAATGAATACAAAACACTCTAAAATATCATGAGGGAGTGTTTCTAGTTAGTTAACCATTACAACCTCTATTTTGGGCCAAGAAAATAAACTGCAGTCGGCTAAAAAGAAATTATGTGAACATTCCTTATATGGGTAAGAAATCTAATTTTGCAAGAAAACGTGACGTGATGGAACATTTTGGCTATTTTTCCTGGATTCAGCACCCCAAAATCTATAGGAATCAGTTGCAAAACTGGAGGCAGTTTTTTGGTAGTGTACCTGTGTTATGAATAGTGCGGTATATAAAAGATGTTAAATAAATAAATTTCAGTGACTTTTCAGACTTAATTCCCCTTCCAATATCTCTCTTTAAGGGACTGATTTACTAAGCTTTTTCTCTTTGACAAAGAATGAATTTTAAAAAAGCCTAACTAAAATAAGGCATAAGAGCCTTCAAATCTTGAACTGAAAACATATCATCAGTATTCACAGCCCAAAACACTTTCCATTTCTCCACACCCCAGGCAATGTTTGGGCTAGCCAGCAATTCACACGAGAATGGTGCCTGATTCTGTCACATCCAAAGCTTGCCAAATCAATTTTCATTGGGTTTGCACTGGAATTCCAATTTTAATACAGGAGGGATGACTTAAAGAGAAGAACATTTCACAGGATCTGAACAACTTCTCTTTCCTGGCAGCAACCTGACAGCAGTTAGATGCTATCTAGCTCCTGAGCCACCCTGTGGAACTGTGCAAGCCTAGGGTGAAACACATAGATGGGACTGTCGAGCAGAGTGAGATGTCTTATGACCTGCAATGGCACAGAGCTGCTCTAAAGCCTCTAGCTCAGCAGTCCAGACCACCTCAACAGGGCCAGCCCTAGAGTTAGTTCAAGGTGTTGGCACCCTAGGCAAACCTTAAGCTTTAACCCCCCCCCCCCAAGCTATCACAATCTATTGTTTAGCTTTGAATGCCCTGCTCTTTGCTAACACCCCCCCCCCCCCCCCCACAGAGGTCATGAGCCTAGGCAACCACCTAGTTTGTCTGATGGTTGGGCCGGCCTGCACCTCAATCATCCTAGGTACAAACCTCATAACAAAGTGAAACCCCTAAACTCTATATTTTGCATATGAAGAATCTGAAATATGGATGGTATTTTGACTAAATTGATTTTATCATTTCATGGACAATGGCTTGCAAGACGTGGTTGCCAGGATGAGCTAATGCTGTCTCAGGGCATTACAGGGAGACACAAACACTTATAGTGATCTCATATGGTCCAAATCAATATTTCTCAAAGAAAACTGCTGGAAAACTTGTCACAAAACAGATGGGGCCTTGCTGCAGCCAGCCTCAACATGAAGTAAAATGCCGCGGCATGCATGGCATGTTCTCAGTGCTTCCAGCATTACGGCTTTAATTCTTTCACGCATCATGGCTCTGTGCAACGTGCGAGTCTCCTTGATTTGCAAGAACTTTGGGAAAAAGACCAAGGCGAAGCTAACTCCATCTCACTCCCTCAGAGGCTGTGATGTGGTTGGACAGAGGGAGCGGCTGGGTGCGAGAAACAAGAGGCTTCCAAACTCACCCCAGCAAGTCATATTAGCATGAAATGTGCAGTAACTGTGGGGAAAATTAGATTTTTTATGTAGAGGCCAAGTAATAAATCAAATCAATTAATTCATTTCCTCTCCAAGGAAACATAGAATTAAAATGAGTTCTGTGTCACTTTCCTACAATTACTCTAGAAAATTATTTGCCACTGAAGGCGGGGTGAATCTGTGTTTTTTGTTGCTAATAGGTTTGGTTTTGGGCTGCCAAATTATATGAATTGATCAGAAAATAAAAGTGATTATATGCAAATCAATCTCATGAATAGTTATGATGCGCTGTCTGGAAATCAGACCTGTTGATGACTGGAATTTGCCTTCCCTGGTGTATGGCAGCAATGTACTGTGCATTAATTTTCTGCTGAAAATGTTTTTTATTCACTGGGAATCTGCTGCCCTCTACTGGACTCTGTGTGTATCAGCATTTGGACTGCAGAAATCTAAGGGCCTGATATTCAAAAGGCATTTTATAGGGTTTACAGCCCTGTAAACTGTGTAAATGCCTCTAACCAGGATATTCAACGACACTAACACGATTAGTACCACTGAATATTCCCGATCTTCTACCCTACACGCTCTGATGCTAACCCACTCAGCATCGAGGCATGCATTCCTGGGAGGGGCGGAGGCAATGACAGTCGATAACATGCTGCTCGGTTAGCGACCTGCAGCTAAAAGATAAGGTGTAGCAAAAACTTGTCTCTCTTTTAGCTGTATCGTACCCACTGGGACTTGTTCAGCCTGACACATGTGTAATGTTCCACCAATGCTAACTGATACGTCAAGTTCACTCAATGTTGAAAGGAAGGGGCATGATCCTGGTTATCTTCTGCATCTGGGAGGCTGTGCAGCAAACCTAAATATTCAATGCTGGGGGCTGCATATGATCTCAGCACTGAATATTGGGGGTTAAGGGTCAGCACAGATAGCTGGCATAACTCAATATTGGGCCCTAAATAACTAGTTCAGGAACCCCCAGTTTATACCTATCATTCTCCCCTCAGTGTCATGCTTGTTCCCCCTAATCTTCTATCTTCCTTCCCCTTCCTGTCAAGGCCATCCAAGGGAAGTCACTCTTCCTGCTGCCCCCACCCCCACCCCTCCCTTACTGCTGCCTTATTTCCCAGGTCCAGAGGGGACAACATTACACAGCAGTAAACAAGTAGGAGCACTGTGGGGAGGGAAGCATCAACCCCTGTGCATTGCGCTCTGAAAGTTCACCTGGTTCCACATCCTCCAGTGCAGACGTCCAGTTTGCTGTTTTTTCTAGTGCAGCATGCAGTGGTTGAAGCTTACCTCCAGGAGGTGCTCCTGCTTGTTTGATGCTGTCGCTGCTAGACCTGGGTAATATAGCATGGTGGAGTCGACAGCAGTAGTAAGGGGGGATAGAGGTGGGAGTGGGAGATTGCAGGCAGGGCAGGCCCTGGCTACTAGGCAAAATAAGCAGTTGCCTACAATGGCAACTTGGGGGGGGGGCATCAAGGAGCAGCAGGGCATTCAAAGCAAAACAATAGATTTTGACAGTCAGGGCAGTATAATGCTTAAGATTTGCCTAGGGTGCCAACACCTTGACCCAACTTTGGGGCCGGCCCTGATTGCAGGACAGGGTTTTCTGCAGTAGCGCCACCCTCCAAAACCTGCTCTAGGCAATTGCCTAGTCTGCCTAATGGTAGCACCAGTAATGATTCCTGTTTTCACCAGTCTCTCTCTCTCTCCCTCCCCAACCAGTTCTCAC
Organism: Ichthyophis bannanicus; assembly: GCA_033557465.1. Taxonomy (NCBI): domain Eukaryota; kingdom Metazoa; phylum Chordata; class Amphibia; order Gymnophiona; family Ichthyophiidae; genus Ichthyophis; species Ichthyophis bannanicus. The sequence goes on along the minus strand of CM066043.1, from coordinate 232,897,711 downwards.
CAGTCTCTTTCTCTCTCCCTCTCACCAGCCATTTCTTCTAGTCTCTAACTCACATAATACATTTGGATTGGGTTACGATATTCGTTATATTGGTTAATCAACATTCTTTATCAGAAAAGAAAATAGTTTTCTAAACTTTTGAAGTCCCTGATCTTCTTTATGCTCTGCTTCTCTCTATTTGTCCTGTTTCACTTCTTTCTGCCTGTTTTTTTCTAGTCTCTCTTGTCTCCTTCCTTTCTATTTTCCATCTCAGTTACCTCTTCTTTGCCCCTTCAGTGATTGCATCATTTCTCCCTCTCTTCTTCCCTTTTCCTGGTTCTATTCCCTTTCTCCTACCTTTCCATCTCCTCCTCTGGATCTCATCTTCTCCTGTCATCTGTAGGAGGGGGGGAGAGGAGCAGCAGCAGCTGGGGATGGAGGAGGAGATGAGAAGCAGTAGCAACATTAGAGGGACAGTGCAAGACGGCAGGAGACAGAGAGAGAGAGAGAGAGAGAGAGAGAGGAAAGGGTAGTAGGGGAAAGGGTAGTAGGGGAAAGGGAAAAATGAAGGGCAAGGCCTCATCAGGAAGAGAGAGGATGCCCCATCTCACCACCTACTGATATCACTCCCTAGCTTGTCTCATACACTCTACTGATATCTCCTAGCACACATCCTATGCCCACACCCACTCTACCAGTTCCCTGTCCCTCACGACCTTATTCCAATTCTAGTCTCACCTACCGCCAAAGCTCACCCCACCCATGCTCTGTCACAACTTATCCCGCCCCTCTCCTCAAAACCCAATGGTTGTTCTCCCTTACATCCCTTCCCACCCAATCTCTCACTCCTTATTTTCTTCCGCAATGCCTCAAGTTGCTGTCCTCCACTCCCTACTCACCGATTCCTCAGTTGCTCACACCAGTACTCCAATTTCCAATGTTTCTACTCCTAATCTTCCAGTCCTTGCTCATATAATCTCCCACTCACCCCAACTCCCAATGCTGCTCTCCCTACAAACCTACCTATCCCCAATCACCATTTAGTACTCCCCAAGTCTATTTCTCTCCAAATGCACCCCCAATCTTCCACCAATTTGGCCCAGAAATGCAATGCTCTGATCTTTCTTTTGCAGCTATAATCACCACCATTGCTGAAAGCACAGAAGAGGGGGAGAGATTGGCTGAAGGCAATGCTTCCCTCCACCCCCACTTCCTCCTCTGCCTGGCTCTTATTGTTGGGTGGGGAGGGTGAGTTCTGAGAGACTGGTGGGGGAAGAGGGTTGCAATGGGAGAGAGAGGAGGGGTGAACCTTAGAGATTTAAGAGAAGTGATGGGCCTTGGTGTGGAGTGAGAAACAAGGAATGAGTCTGGAGAGCCTGAGAGGGAAGGAGTGAATCTGATGCAGTGACATCATTACAGAGGGAGGATGCCACCAAGGGTATCAAGTATCTTCTCCTCTCCCCAAAAAATATGCTTGTAGAAAAGAGATTATTTATTCTGCAATCCCTAATATGCAAGACACCAAGCAATAGCCCAAGACAAGACAATATGCAATTCACCCTTGCCGTCTCTTCTGAATTTAAGACAAGCACCCAGACTGCATTGAACAGAGCATTCTCACCCTACGCCCCCAACCTATGGAACACACTTCTTCATGACATCCGTGCTACATAGGACCTCAACAAATTCCGCAAGAAACTAAAAACTCACCCGTTCACTGACTACTTTGCACCTAAAGCTAATCACTCCAGCACAACCTACTGAGTTCTGCACCAAATTGCACCTCTCACTCAATGACCCTCCGCAAGAACTGGGATCATTAATCCTGGAACTACTAACCTATCTACCATACACCCACCTACACCTTATGCTTCCCTCTTCTCCTCCTGCCCTATGTTCTTTCACTTACCCCTTCATTACTGTCTCCCCCTCCAGTCCACTACTACAAACTCTGATCTTTCCCTCCCTTCCCCTATGCCAAGCTGTTCCCTGCTTGGACTCATTAAGTTGAAGCTATTGTTTGCTTGGTTTCATTGTGTTCTATTATATTATGTTGCTTCGTTCCATGTAAACCCTAACATTACCTGTCATCGTTAAGTTCTCTATAATATGTTATTTGTAAACCGCCTTGACGCTGAGATAAGGTGGTATATAAAACCAGTTAATTAAATAAATTTAATTGTACCTAACTTAGTCTACTTTTGATTAAAATAACTATCAAATTAAGAAATAAAATTTAGTGGTTTTGGTATATCTTTCTAATACCAGTCAAAACGGTTCACCTTTAACAAGGTGTAAAGAAAAGTATAATAGCAGTAGGTTACAACAAACTTTAACAGAGTAAAGCGTGACAGTTATGAGACCATCCTTAAGGAGTGGAGCTTAAAGCATGCAGAGAAAAGTAGGAAGGGGGTTGTGTTTTGGTGGGCGCCTGCAGTGGTGGGGTGGGAGAGATGCTCTGTGCTAGAGGAGGGTGCTTGTGTGATGAGCTGTTATGCTGATGTACGCCATAGTACTCCTGGAAGAGGTACGTCTTCAGGTGTTTTCTAAAGTCTTGAGATGACTGGATGTTTTGTAGGGTGAGGGGTATGTGTTCCAGAGGGAGGGGGCATACAGTGTGAATGATCTTAGACGAGCATATTGGCTGCTCTTACAGATCTGTGGTGGCAGGCTAAGTAAGTTCTGCGTTCTTTGTCTTCATGGTCCAGCAGCACTAAGGGTGCTGATTGATGTTTGGAGGTGCTCAGCGGTGAGGTTGCTCTGGGTTTTGTGAATGATGGTGAGGGCTTTGTATTTAATTCTAGAGGCAATAAGGCAGCCAGTGGAGGGATTTTAATATGGGTGTGATGTGGGTGTGTCTAGATGCTCCAAAGATGGCATATGCTGTGGTGTTTTGAGCAATTTGTAGTGGTAGGATAGTGTGTTTAGGTAGTCCTTGGTAGATAGAGTTGTAGTAATCGAAAAGGGGGGGGGTACTAGTAGCTTGGCACACTGAGGAAAGGAGGGGACGTAGGTTATGTAGTTTTGAGTTTGTAATAGACTGTCTTAGGCGTGTTCCGGACGTGAGCTTGGAAGTTCAGTTGCTGATTCATGGTGATGCCAAGATATCTGACTTGGGTTTTGACCTGAAGATCCATGTTATCAATTCTGATGGTTGTGGGGGGCGTAAAAGCAGGGTCCCTGGTAACATGGAGAATTTCTGCCTTGTTGAAGTTGATCAGTTTGCGGAGCTGAAGCCATTTGACTATTTCCTTAAAGCAGGCTGAAAGACTGGAGTAGTCGGGAGCATCTGTGGAGAACAGGGTGTATATATCATGTCATCAGCATAGATCTGGTAGCTGGCGTTGAACTCCTAGATGGTTGTGCATAGTGGCCGAATGTAGATACTGAAAAGTAGAAAGGAGAGTGCGGAGCCTTGGGGCAGTGTGCAAGGAGATGGTGTGCTGTGTCTGATTTTTACCCATTGGCTTTGCTGAAAGAGATATGAGTGAATCCATTCAAGAGGCTTGCCCTGTACTCCAATATCATGGAGTTGGTTTAGCAGCATTTGATGGGAGCTTCTCTCCATTCCTGCGATGAGTGTTGATAATAAGGAGGTCAATAGAGTTTCAGTGCTGTGATGGGGCAAAACCCATGTTGATGTTGGTCCAGGGATGCGTGTTGGTCAATATGTTCTTGAAGCTGGATTTGGACTGCTTTTTCTATGATTTTTGCTAGGAAGGGTATGCTGGCTATAGGTCTGTATGAGGCGGGTGAGCTCAGGTCTAGGTTGGGTTTCTTTAGGAGAGATCTGATGGAGACTTGTTTAAGGAGAGGGGGGAGGTTAGCTTGAGACAGGGATATTTGCAGGATGGTTGATATGAGTTGTAGGAAATGTATCCTTGTGGCCTTTAACCTCAGTACTGGACATGGGTCTAGTGGGGAGGTGGTTGTGTTGATGTGTGAGATTATCGCATCCAGTTCTTCAGGGTGTATGTCTCTGAAGGTGGTCCATGTCTGTGTGGATGCGGTCGTCTTGCTCAGGGCAGGTATGGCGAGTATGGTGAGTTTGACAGAGCTGTGCTTTATCAGTATATAATCTGCTATGTCTTGGGGGTTGAGCGTGTTGTCTTGCCATGGCTGGGTGGGGTCCTTTGTGAGGAATTTGACCAGATCAGAGAGCTCTCTGGATTTGTTGAGAGCATAGATAAGGGTGTTTATTGTAGTATTCTTGCTTGGACTTGAGGGTGCTGTTGCAGTAGGTTTTGAGTTTGTCCAGGTATTTAGTCTGCAGTTCAGGGTCCTTGGATTTTTTCCATTGGCATTTGATATGACGGAGTGCATGCTTCTGCTCCCTTAGCTCAGCAGAGTACCAGGGTGCATGGTGTCATTGTTTTGAGGGTGGTGCTGGGGGGGGGGGGTGCAGCGGAAGCAGTGGAAATGATAGAATTCCATTTATTGATTGTTGCTTCCAAATCTGTTTCAGGTGGAAGGTCCTTCAGGGTTGGCAGTCTTTTTTGATGGAAGGAGTGTTCGTCAAAGGCAATGAACCTTCTTGCCGTTGGGATTCTTGTCTTATGGAATGTAGGCAACGTGTGGATGTGATAGCATGAACGTTATGAGGTGGTGGTCTGACCAGGGGACAGGAGCTGTAGTTGGAGGGACATATTTAGGTGCAATTAGCAGGAGGTTGGGGAAGACCACCAGGTCAAGGATTCCACCTCTGAAGTGAGTTGACGTCGTGATGAGTTGTGCATAGTGCAGGCCATTCATTGCCAGGAGGAAAGCGGCACGTTGGTTGCTTGAGACCGAGGGGAGGTTCAGGTCACCAAGGAGAATGAGGTGCCTTTGGTGGGACGAGTGAGAGCATACTGTATCAACCAGGGTATCCAGTTCTTTGGCTTTGCTGAGTGGGGCTCTGTATGCAAGGCAGATGATGAATTAATTGAACTTAAAAACAACATCATAATCAAATAAACCACATTGATTCTTTAAAAATTCAGTATAGCCATATCTTTGATTTTTTAAAAAGTTGAATAATACTTCTTGTCTCGTTAACTCAGCTGGAACAGATTTCCAAAGCTTTGAGCCCAAATAAGAAAAGGCTAATTGGGTTACCTCCAATTTCACTACTGACAGTGGATGAACAGAGCATTCTCATTGGACTATGACCACATAAAATACAGCTCAAATCACGAGGCCCGCTGTGCTTAAGCAATTTAAAAATAATGCTCACGATTTTAAACCTAACCCTCCCTCAGGCTTGAAAACTAATGAGGACACTCCAGGACTGGGGAAGTGCTCCCTTTATCCAACCCAAGTCAACATCCTGGCTGCCAAATTTTGCAAAGACCAAGATCGGCCATTATACAATGCATTACAAAAGTCTCATTCAGAGATTACAAGGTCATGCATAATTGTTCTTAAGTCTTCACACAACAAATATGGTTTATCTGCCTAATCTGGTGTAAACCGGACCACAGAAGAGACATCTGATGTGCAAATGAAAGGTGCACATCCAATAACACTTCAAGACTCACCAACAGCCTCACTCCTGCAATAAATGGATAAATAGACAGCTGTATTTTTCTCTTGGAAATCCACAGTGATTCTCTTTTAGCCACATTAAGCTTTAGATTATGACCATCAAACCATGTGCTCACACAATTTAGGTATACACTAAAACTGGACATTTCTTCCCTTTGGTTGGAATACATACTGGTAAACAATTGAGGGGACTAATTATTAAGATGCACTAATATCAGTGTGCATTAATTCACTGTTGATGTGCATTAGTAATAACTAGGACTGAATAACATGGGACCTGTGTTAAAATAATGTGAACACCTTAGTAACTAGCCCTCAGATGTCACTTGCAAATAAATGATGCACAATATTATAACCATGAACCTCACCAGTCAAGCAAGCTAAAAAGATGTTGTTAAGCACCAAGGATGGGAGAGAAGCCTATAGAACCATTGTAAGACGTCTGATCATAGATGCAGCACTGACCCCCACACCAGGAAGATGGAAACCATTGAAATGCTTTCCTACCAATTCACGGCTTTATAAAATAAATAAATCTATGTGGCATGACTCACGGCTGCAACATTTTGGAAGACAAAGCCATTAGCTGAAGTTTGAGAAAGAAAAGTTTGTGAAGTTACTATAAGTTGAAAGATGTACTTCATATGTGTTGAAACTATTATCCTCCTGCCTCCTAGAGTGAATAGGATAAAATGTATTAAAGCTCTGAGGGCCGTTAACTGGTCACAAATCTGGAGCTTGCCTCACTGCCTACCAAGCTCGCTTATTATCTATTTAGTTATTTATAAACTTTTATATGCTGCCACTTCCAGAGATCAGTGGCGGTTTACATTATAACGACAGTAGAACTTATTTACAGTGAACAGAAATATTACAGGTAACTTTATATTATAACAATGTATAACTTACTTACATGCAGAAGAAATAAAAGATGAAGTTTTTTTCAGGACTATATACAACTCGTTATTTACTGGTATGTAATCTTTATTGATATGTTGGGGCTAGTTAAGAAGTCCGGATTGGATTAGGGAAAAGTTAAGGTGTTTCTGGGGGCTGGTTAAGGGTACTGGTGCTATAATATTGGGTGGACAGGTGTGTTTTGAGTTCCTTTCGAAAAGACTAAAGGTCTTTTATTAGCCTCAAGTTGTCTGGGAGCGTGTTCCAGAGGGTAGGGGCAACGTATATGAAGGCCCTTGAACTGTTAATTTTACTGGTGCTGTCAATGTGTGTAAGTATTGTGAGGGTATTTTGGGAACATGTTCTTCTTGTTCTAGTGCTGTCCGGGAGGGTAAGGAGGGAGAAGAGTTAGGAGGGGGCAATCTTGTTGTATAATTTGAAGACTATCAGTATATATTTGTATTTGGTTCTAATATAATAGGTAACCAGTGGAGAAGTGGAGTGATGTGGTCAGAGTAATGGGCCTTGGGTGGGATTGCATGTTACAATCTATACGTGAACTAAAAAAAGAAAAATCGTAAATATTATTTTATTGTTAAAAACATTTTGCCTTTCCCTTGTATGATTTTAACATAATTTACTGTATATTTAATGAGTGGTTAGTGAAATTTAAGTTATTAAATGTGATTTTTCACAAAAGTTGTAATCGTTGCTTACTTCATCAGTGAGAAATTTAAGATGGACATGCTGCACAGTTTTTCAATAAATAATTATAGGCCGTAGCTACTTAGGGGGTCATTTTAGAAGCTCTGTTTGTGATTTGCATGTCTGAAAATGCCCATTCAGATGTGCCAATCATATCCATGGCACCAAGATTCATTTTTGAAAGACCCAAATTTACGCATGTCCAATAGAAGCATGTCTGTATCACACGGGAGTGTAGTATAGGTGTGTCTGGGGTGGACCATAAAAGACTGCAGTCAATTTAAAATCATGCTACGCGTCTATGCCCGCTGGTAGACAAATCTATATCAATACTTGCTCCTGGACACCAACAGGCATTTGAAAAGTGCTCGTTTCAACCAGCAGCTAATAGTAGATGTGTCATGATGGAAAAAAAAAGACTAAAGGGCAAGTTACTGAGGCGCGCTAATGTACTGTAACCTCCATCATTTTAGCATAGTCCCATGTTATTCAATGGGACCTAGTTACTGATCATGCATGTTAATGGCACTGAGCCACTAGAAAGACTAGTCTGTTGCCTAGGGCAGAAGCAAAGACCAGCTGTGGTCTAAGCAAAACAATAAGTCTTGATTGTCACACAAATTCAAAGAACTATCAGTCTGAACTTAGGGCCGGTGCAAGGATGTTTGGCAACCCTAGGGAAACCTTTTGAGCTTGCACCCTGCACTTCCCCCAGCTGCTCAGCCCATGGCTAGCAAGAGGAAGGGCACTTAATAGTCTCTGCCATATGGAGATAGTCTGTGCTAGGAGCATGACCCGGTTACGGGATCTTGTAGCTCATCGCACGACACGGTGCAGAAGAGGATTCTGTGCTATTAAGTACCCTACTGAGCTGCTGAAGGAAACACTGGTTAGGGTCCCTGGGAGGGAAGCCTGCTACCTTCTGTCACCCACAGAATCTCGACGATCATCTAGTTCGCCTAATGGAAGAACCAGCCCTGCAAAGAAGGGCCACTATTTTCAAATAGCCATTTACTTGGGTAAATGGATTTTTGGAAACCTCAGTGGCTTGGGGTCCCAGGCCAGATTTGGGAAGCCCTGATTTAATATTTCATAATATGACACCACAAATGCATTTTTACATGATCTTTCTGAGAGGGGTGACTTTGGGGTAGTCATGATAATTAAGTTTAGTTATCAATGGCTTGGGGAGGGAGGGAGGGATCTGTGGACTTGAAAGTTCATTTAAGGTGTACAAGGCTAAAGGTTCATTTAGTATGCCTAATACTCTTGGCACCAGCTCGAAGATGAGGAAGTGGCCTCTCTTTTCCGCTTCTTAAAGTTACATAGTGAACTGATACACCTGCAGAGTAAGGTAAAGAAGATACCAGTTGCATCTATGCACCACAGAGAGACAGGTCAGAGGTCACAGCAAGCTAGTTGCCTCTGGCTATGCAGGTCTGATAGAACACAAGCTCCTGTCAATGGGAATTCAAGCTAAAAGGGAAATCTCATTTAAGGAAATGAATAGCCATTACTTTGGCAACAATCACTGGGAAATTATTTTTCTATTGGGTGTGACAGTCAGCTCCAGGGGACTTACACTAATATAAATTCAGTAAAATGGATTGGTACAATGAAAAGCCAATTGAAGGATTATTTAATAAGATTACTGCAGAAATAAAGCATGATTACTGCCGCCCCCCCCCCCCCCCCACCTCCAATTCCAGCTATGGTCCCTGCTGTGTTGCAATTCTATTTCCTAACTGGTTGCAATGCCAGAGAAGGTCAGCATTCTAGGGACCACCCGTGAGCTGAAATGGAGCCACAATTTTGATCTCTGATCGGAGTTAATTGTAGATGCAGTTCGGCTGCCAAAAGACCAAGGGTAGAGATGCTAAAATCATTTGTTTATGTCATTTTATTTACTTCACTCTTGTACAGATGAATTTTGTCACTTCATATTGCAAGAAAATTGACTTTTTAAAAATATGATTTCACAAGCTTTAGGAAATCAATAATTTTTTTATTTCATTGTGGAGCTGGGATTTTTTTCACTCTCACATGCATAATGAAATTAAGTGAAAAAGCAGCTTGTCTAAGCATTAGAGGTTACTGTGTTTCACCTGCAGTACTTCTGGGTTTAATTCAGTGCAGGATTAAAGCTGTAGTTTTGTTTTTCTCTTACGTCAGTGGATCCCAACCCTGAATTATTATTATTAATCATTTATAGAGCACTACCAAGCATACGCAGCGCTGTACAGGCACACAAGTAGAGAGTCTCTGCTCATGAAGCTTACAATCTAGAAGACACGCATACAGTACAATACAATATAAGAAATAAGGGGGGGATGTGGGGATGAAACACAAGGGAAGGAGATTATGAATGAGAGGTGAACTCGCCAGAATTCCCTTTAAAGATTCAATTAGATATCTGCGTACATTCGAGACCCAGACTTTGTAAATGTATGCTATGCATGCTTACTGGGGGTAGCATGTAAAAACATCTAGTTCAAGATTAATATAGAAACCATTGCATCATGTTACATTGAGGTTCCAAAGCTGTCCCTGCAACCCCCACATTTAGTCTAGTTTTCAGGCTACCCATAGTGAGACAGTGAGCTCATGCACATTCATTGCAGGGATTCTGGAAACTTTACTGGCTGTGCGGTTACAAGTTTGGGAATGATTGTCTAGAACCTGAAATATTTATTTTGTTTTTGGTTCAATTCATATTTTTATTGGGTGATTTTACTATTTGCTGTGCCCACTGCTGCCCGTCTGCCAGGTCACCAACCCAGACCTTTGTGATTTATGGTACAAATCACTGTCTTCAGTAGTGGGTTGCAGCCCCAAGTCGACCTCTTCACTCCTGCAGCCCATGGGAGAATACCTGATGGTTGTGCTTCTTGTTGCTTTTCCCTACCCCCACCTTGAGACCCTGGCAGTAGAGACTTTGATGAGGAATATTTATGCCGATCTGACTCAGCAAGTTTGCGCTGTGGAGGACTTGCACTCACACACTGTTTTGTGGTGTTCTGCGAGCCGTGCAGGCATATGGAAGTGGAGAGCGACTACCTACTACTACTGAGCATTTGTATAGCGCTACAAGACGTATGCAGTGCTGCACAGACATGTAAGAGACAGTCCCTGCTCATCAGAGCTTACAATCTAGTCAAGACAGAAGTGAACAGTGGAGCACCATGAGAAAATTGTGGATCAGAGAGGGGTGCTAAAAGTGAGCCGTGAATAGGGAACGGGGGATGGTGGGGTAAGAAAGAGTAAGCAATGAAGGCTGGCGGGGATGAAACAAAGTGTGAACAAGACAGAGGGGAAGAAAATGACAGGACAGAGTTAATATAGGGGTTGCACTTTCATCTTTTGATCCAGATTGGAAAGAGATCTGAACAGGCAGGTACACCAATTACATTAAATATAAGTGAAGCAACTAACTTTTTTCATCATAGTTATTTATTTATTTTTTTTAGTGCTGTCGAGTCAGTGCTGATTCCTGGAGACCCAGCTGCCTCTGGGTTTTCTTGGCAATGTATCACCAGGCCTTTTCTTCCGAGACAATAGAGGGTAAAGTGACTTGCCAAAGGTCACAAGGAGTGCCAGTGGGAATTGAACCCTTGATTTTCTAGGTAACTAGGCAGTTGCTCTAACCACTAGGCTACTCCTCCACTCCGCATATTTATTTTATACAGTTTAAAATGATTTACAAGTAACATCAATGTTTAAATTTAGTTCATTTGACTTGAATGGCAAAAATTGCATTTGATTTTCTGAAAATATTTTTGGAAATATGTTTCTCTTCAGTGTATTCCAAGAAAAAATTTGAAAACTTGATTTTTCCTCCCATATGTGCCACAATGGATTATACAAAAATCAAACTGACTACATCCGAGCAAGCCACTCACAAATGTAGCAAAATATGTCCTTGGGAATATACCACCAGAATTTAAAGACTGCCTGCAAAATCAATTTGCTGCTTTGGATACAAATAACAGAGCACCAGAAGAGTTATGAGGTGACATCAAGAAAACTGTGCTAGAAAAAAGTGAGACGTCTCTACAAAAAGTGAAAAAGCAAAAACAGTCAAAATGGATGACCGAAGAATCTGAAAATTGCCCAGAAACGCAGAGAAATTAAAGCCAGAGGAGAAAGACAGGCAATCACAGAACTCAGAGATTTCCAACGTGCAGCAAAATGAGACTAGGGGAAGTACTACAATAATTCATACAAGGAATAGAATCAGAAACTGTTAGAGGAAGAACAAGATCGGCTTTTCCTAAAGCTACAAGATTTAAAGAGATAATTCCAACCTCAAATTGGAACGCTACATGTTGAATGATGCTGAGATCATCAAGAAAAGGTGGAAAAATATACAGTCATTATACTATAAAGATCAAGTGGACCAACAGCTGTTTCAACCTGTACTTTATGATCAGGAACCATAGGTGATGAAAGAAGAAATTGAAGCAGCATTGAAAGCCTTATCAAAGAACACAGCACCGGGTATTGTTGGCATTCCCACTGAAGTTTTACAGCAATTGCATGCAGCTGTTACCATATTTAAAAGGCTCTGTCAGGAAATTTGGATGACAACATATGGCCAACTGACTGGAAAAGATTTGTGTTTATACCAATACTGAAGAAAGATAATCCGACCGACTGTGGAAATTATCACACAATCGCTCTGATCCCACATGCTAGCAAGATTCTTCTCAAGATCATCCAGCAGAAACTACAACCATAACTGCAATGAGAACTGCCTGAAATGCAAGCAGGGTTCAGAAAAGGGCGAGGAACAAGAGACATCATCACGGATGTGAGATGGATCCTTGAAAAGACAAATGAATACCAAAAGGATATCTATATGTGTTTTATTGATTACAGCAAGGCTTTTGACTATGTAAACCATGAGAAACTGGGCCACATTAAGAAGCATGGGTATACCAGCAAGAAGCAACAGTTCGAACGGAACAAGGAGAAACAAAATGGTTTAAAATCAGCAAAGGTGTACGACAAGGCTGCATACTTTCCTCCTATCTATTTAATTTATATGCAGAACAAATAATCAAAGAAGCAGGACTGTATGAAGACAACCGAGGTGTGAAGATTGGTGGAAGACTCATCAATAACCTTCGCTATGCTGATAACATAACAATACTAACTGAAAGTGAAGACAATCTGAAACATTTGCTTCTCAAGATCAAGGAATCTGGTCTTATAATGGGCCTGCACCTTAACATAAAGAAGACAAAGACCCTGACAACTGGCAAAATCAATGTTCATCATTGATCAAGAAGAAATTGAAATAATGGACAACTTTAACCTGCTTGGATCAATAATCAATAAAGAAACAACAAGCAGTCAAGAAATCCGATGACGCATTGCTCTTGACAGAATGGCTATGAAGGACCTAGACAAGTTTCTCAAGAGCAGAGATGTCTCTCTCCATACCAAGATTCTACTTGTCCAAACTATGATATTTTCAACAACATCTTACGGATGTGAAAGTTGGACAGTTGAATTATGGGGATGGTGAAGAATATTGTGGACTGTCTGAAGAACAAACCAGTCAGTACTAGAGGAGATCAAACCTAAGCTTTCTTTGAAAGCTCAGATGAAGAGACTTCGACTTTCATACTTTGGACACATCATGCAAAGAGATAGATCATTAGAGAAAGACATCATGCTTGGCAAGGTTGAAGGTTAACACAAAAGAGGAAGGCCAGCAATGAGATGGATCAATACAATAACAGCAGCTATAGATGTCACTCTATCAACAATAAGCTGCCTGACTGAAGACTGAACACAGTTTAGGACAGCTATCTAGAGGGTCGGCATGAGTCGACAACGATTCGATGGCACTTAATAACATGAACTGGTTTGGACCCAGCTCAGTCAGGTGTTCGTGTTGGTTGCAACACAGAAACTATGCTGGTGGCATTGTTAGATGACCTGCAGAAGGCTTTGTATCAAGGAGAGCCAGGTTTTCTGCTTTTGATACCATATGCCACACTTTATTATTATATATCTTGAAGAAGTTGGGTTAAGATGGACAGAACTTAATTGAATCGAGATTTATCTGTGGGAGATATCCAAGGTGGTGTTAGTTGAGGAACTAGTATCTAAATCTCACTCTCCATTCTTTTCAATTATTATTTTATACCTGTGTTGCTGATATTACCGAGAAAGATGATTTAAACCTCATTCTATGCAGGGTCATGGAAAGAACTTGTAGTAAAAGTCACAGAATTACCTTGCTGGAAATGAAGCCCCTCTAGTGATCTATCAACTGCCAACAATGCTTGATTATGTCATAGTTCTGCTCTGGGATCTAGTGCAATGGTTGAACTCAGCTTTTTCCCGACAAACACGGAACCAGATATCCTAGTGCTCAGGGAGTGCCTATGGAAACAAAAATGCAATATCAAATAAAGTTAAAACTTGAAGCTCTTTGATCTGATAGTATTTTATGAGGCAAAAGCCGTCATTTCACCAGTAACTGTTTTATGGTAGCAATAAGACACTGCAGTGTGACACTGCACTGTGATAACAGCACACCTGCAGAGATTACAGCTCTTTCAGAGGTGTGATGATTTCTCTTGCCACCACTCCCAGGACCAATCAGAAACAAGATTATTTTGCTGATATTGTACAGATCTGCAGGAGCTGCAAGCTTGGTCACGTAGCTGTTTAGGAAGACTTTCCATGCCAAAGCACTATTTGCCTGGAGCTGAAAGTCTTTTACAAAGTCTCCAGATGGCAAGGTATACTAATCCTATATCTGTTATGATGTCACTATGTCAATAATTTAGCACAGCAGGTTCCAAACTGTGTTTTATAATCTAAAATGGGGGTCACACAAAATTTTCATTTGTTGTCAAGGGCATGCCTGCAGGAAAATGGAAAGCTCATATATTCAGCACAATGTGGTCAGTAAACACACACAGCAAGCCCGTGTTTTTCTAACAGCTACGTGCATGGAGAAGGCAGATCACAAAGTCCTCCACTCTCTCTTCCTTCTGTTAGCTGAGGCTCAAAAGGAGGATCAGGTAAAAGCTGCTTTTCTTCACAATCACCTGCTCTCACCGTAAAGCACAGTTACTTACCTGTAACAGATGATCTCTGAGAACAGCAGGAATTAGTCCTCACATATGGGTACGTCGGTACCGACGGAGCCTGCGCGGGACCACTCCCCAGCTTCCCAGAAGGAAAGCTTTTGGGAGCATCCCACAGCGCCTGCGCGCTGCCTTCCCGCCTTTCCTAACCAACTCTCCTCAGTTCAAGTTTAAAGCTGAGACAATAGAGAGAGAGAGGAAAGGAAAGATAGAGAGAGATACAACTCCTAGGGGAGGTGGGAGGGTTGTGAGGACTAATTCCTGCTGTTCCCAGAGATCACCTGTTACAGGTAAGTAACTGTGCTATCTCCAGGAAAAAGCAGGAATGAGTCCTCACATATGGGGACTCCCTAGCTAAGATGCCTGGGAGATCCCCAAGGGTATGAGACCCTGAAGGGTTCCTCGTCTTCCTATGGATCTCAGGCATCCATTAAGGGAAGGAGGGCAGGAGTTGTTTAAGAATGGAACAGGTGTCTGAGGACAGCCTGACCAAACAAGGCATCCCGGCGGGAGTCCTTGTCCAAACAGTAATGGGCTGTGAAGGTATGAACCGAGGCCCAGGTGGCTGCTCGACAGATCTGGTCGATGGACACAGAATGAAGATGAGCCATAGAGGTGGCCATGGCCCTCACATTGTGAGCTGTGACATGACCCTCCAGAGAAAGGTTCTTACTCTGGTAAGCAAAAGAAATACACTGAGCAATCCAATTGGACAGTGTTCTTTTAGAGAATGGAAGTCCTAAATGAGAAGGATCAAAAGCAACAAAAAGCTGGGAAGACTTTCAATGTTGCTGTGTCCTGTATAAGTAAAAAGCAAGAGCTCTTTTACAATCTAGAGTATGAAGGTTCCTCTCTGCACTGGATGCATGAGGAGCTGGAAAAAAGACAGGTAAATATACCTCTTGATTAAGATGAAAAGGCGAGACCACTTTAGGCATAAAGTGAGGATTTGTCCTAAGGACTACCTTATCATGATGGAACCTTGTATAAGGTGGATTAGCCACTAAGGCCTGCAGTTCACTGATGCGGCGAGCAGAAGTGATTGCAACAAGGAAAATAACCTTCCAGGAAAGAAATTTCAAGGAGGTAGTGGCTAAGGGTTCAAAAGGTGGCTTCATAAGCTGACCAAGAACCAAGTTTAAGTCCCATGCCACCGGAGGAGGTCGAATGGGAGGTTTAGTTAAAGTTAGGCCTCTCATGAATCTTGCAATAAGAGAATGAGAGGAAATAGGTTGTCCATTGAGAGGCTTAAGGGATGCTGCAATAGCACTCAAATGGACCCTTACTGAATTCGTTTTAAGGCCTGCATTGGAGAAATGCAGGAGATATTCCAATAGAGAATTCACAGGAAGTGCCAGAGGGTCAAGACCCTTTTGAGCACACCAAATGGAAAATCTTTTCCACTTAAAAGCATAGGAACGCCTAGTGGAAGGTTTTCTGGAAGCATGGAGGATATCCTTCACTTGCTGAGAAAGATTGAAGTCTTGAAGGTCTAGGCCTTCAGTAACCAAGCTCTGAGGTGAAGGGACTTGGGGTTTGGATGCCACAAAGTCCCTTCCTCCTGGGACAGGAGGTCTGGCGCAGCTCCCAAGTCCAGGGAGGGGGCTTGGGAGAGATGCAGAAGTAGAGGGTACCACACTTGGCGGGGCCAGCGTGGAGCAATGAGGATCATAGATCCTTGATCCCTCTGGAGTTTGAACAGAGTCTTGGGAATCAAAGGAATGGGTGGAAAGGCATACAGGAAGCCCTGACCCCAATGAAGGAGGAAGGCATCCTTGGCCTGAACTCCCTGACACGGAATTCTGGAACAGAACCGGGGAAGTTTGGCATTCCACGGACTTGCAAGGAGGTCTATGTCCGGGGTTCCCCATTCTTGGAAGATTCTGAGTACCTGATCCATGTGCAGGAACCATTCGTGTGGAAGCAGAACTCGACCGAGTCTGTCTGCCCAAGAGTTTTGGATTCCTGGGAGGTATACTGCCAGGAGATGGATATGATGCTCTCTGGCGAAGGCCCATAATCTTAGAGCTTTGTTGCAAAGCGACAGAGAGCCAGTTCCTCCTTGCTTGTTTATGTAAAACATGGCTACCTGATTGTCCGTATGAATGAGGACTGTCTTGTAGCTGAGGAGGGAATGAAAGACCTTGAGAGCTAGGAACACTGCTCGAAGTTCCAAGTGGTTGATATGAAGAGAGGTCTCCTGTGGGGACCAAGTGCCTTGGGTGGAGAGGTCTTGTAGATGAGCTCCCCAACCTGTTTGGGAGGCATCTGTTGTGAGGGTTGCTTGGGGTAACAAAGGTTGGAAGGGGGACCCCAGCAACAAATTTTGAGTGGACATCCACCATTGGAGAGACCAAAAGAGACGTTTGGAGGTTGCTATTTGGTCTGAGAGAGCTCCTGAAGCTTGAGTCCACTGGGTGGACAAAGTCCATTGAGCTGCTCTCATGTGTAGGCGAGCATAGGGTACCACATGTACTGTGGAAGCCATATGGCCTAGCAGCTGTAGCATCTCCCTGGCAGTTAAGTGGCTCTTTGATTGAATCTGGGAGGCTAACTGCACTAGACATTGACAGCGGGCCTGAGGAAGGTAGGCCCTTGCAGAAGTGGTGTCCAACCAGGCCCCTATGAATTCCAGGGACTGAGTAGGGGTGAGCTGGGACTTTGGGAGGTTTACCACAAGTCCCAGGTATTGCAGAATGCGCCTGGTGCGGTTCAGGGAGATCTGAGCCTCTGACTGGGTTGGAGCTCGGATGAGCCAGTCGTCCAGGTATGGGAAGACAAAAATTCCCAGAGTGCGTAGAAATGCAGCAACTATTGCCATGCATTTGGTGAACACTCTTGGAGCAGAGGCTAGACCGAAAGGAAGCACTCTGTATTGGTAATGTTTTCCCTGGAACAGAAAACGTAGGAATTTTCTGTGAGATAGATGGATGAGGACATGAGTGTACGCATCCTTGAGATCTAGAGAACAAAGCCAATCCTGACTCTGCAGGTATGGAAGGAGAGTGCCTAGAGAAAGCATCTTGAACTTCTCCTTGCATAGGAATTTGTTCAATTCTCTGAGATCTAGAATGGGTCTGTATCCCCCTGTTTTCTTTGGAATGAGAAAATAGGGGGAGTAAAACCCTGACCCCTGTTGAAGAAGAGGAACTTCTTCTATGGCCCCCTGGGCCAGAAGGGTAGTCACCTCCTGATCCAGAAGGTCGAGGAGAGATGTGGGAGAACTGAAGTGTCTCACCATGGTGTAGGGAGGAAGATCTGAGAAATGAAGTTTGTAGCCCTCTCTTATGATGGAGAGGGTCCACTGCTCTGATGTGATTTGCTCCCATCTGGGAGCAAAATGAGCTAACCTTCCTGGAATGGTGAGAGGTTCTGGCTGTTGTAGAGCCAGAAAGGTTAAGTTCTCTAGTATCAAGTCAAAAACCCTGAGGGGGTTGGGACTGCTGGGTTGTAGCAGTCCCTGCAGGTTTAGGCCTGGCCTGTTTATTTATATTTATTTATTTATTACAATTTCTTATATACCGCGCTATTTAGCATCAGTGCGGTTTACATTATAACTTAACGACCATAACAACAAGCTGTCAGGTTTACATCGAACAGGAGTATAAACTTGGAAAACAGGGTTAACTATATACATAAACTATTTACAATGGAAGGATAGATAAAAGTCGGATAGGTTTAGGTTGCTGACGCTTAGTAGCAAAGCAACCTGTAGAAGATTGTTGGCCAGAAGTGGAAGGAAATCTGCTCCTTTTGTAAAAAGGCTTTTTGAAAGTTTTTTTCTTGGCTGGAATGGAGGTTGACTTGGAAAGTCTATCCAGAGCAGAATTCTCTGCATCCATTTGAGTGGCTTTTATTTGCCACTCTTTGCCAAAGAGATTTTCACCCGTACAGGGCAGATTTCCTAAGCCATCCTGAACCGAGGGCTCTAGATCAGAAGCCTGGAGCCAAGCAATTCTGCGAGCAGCTATGGCAATGCCTGAGGCTCTGCTGGCACCTTCAAAGGAGTCAAAGGTTGCCCTGTTGGAAAACTTTGAAATGTCTTGAGTATGCTTAAGCCAAAGGAGGAACTCATCCCTTTTATCCTCTGGAAGAAAAGGCAGAAAGTTGTGCAGCTTTTGTGCAACTTCCTTTAGAAACATACCCATATAAAGGCTATATGAGTTGATTCTGGCAATAAGCATGCTGGCTTGGAAGATTTTCCTACCAAAAGCATCCAAGGTCCTGCATTCTCTTCCTGGAGGAGCAGAAGAGTGTCTTTTGGTACTCTTTATCCTTTTCATAGCTGACTGCACCACAATGGAGTGGTGAGGAAGCTGAGTTTTCTGAAATCCAGGACAAGGAGGGACACGGTACATAGTGTCCAATCTGCGAGAATGAGGAGAAAGGGTGAGAGGAGTCTCCCATAAGTCAATCATATGTTCATGAAGAATTTCATGAATTGGCAAGGTGACTGCCTCTCTGGGAGCCTTAGAGTATCCTAAAATATCAAATTTTTTTGCTCTAGGCTCTGTTTCAGAGGTTACTGAAATAGAGAGTCCATTAGCTACTTCTATTATGAAGTCTTGAAAGGACAAATCCTCTGGAGGAGACATTCTCCTTTTTGGAGAAGTAGGTTCCTCAGGAAGGGTAATGGATACTTCAGGAGACTCATCTGATGAATCAGAATCATCAGAGGAATCGAAGTATCGTCTGTCCCCTTCCAACGATCGATACGCGTATCGATCGGTACCGACATCGGGCGTCCCCGGTACCGGATCGGTACCGAGAAATAGCCCTGGACAAGGAACCGAAGTCGGTATCCTGGCCGATGTCGATGCAGTCGGTACCGGTATCGGTGCTGGTACCGGTACCGGCGCCGGTACTGACAACGGGACTCGTTGTGGTACCGTCGGCGTCGCAGCATTAATAAAAGCCATTATAGCCTGCTGCATGGATTGAACAGTGTGATCCATGGACGCCACGACTGCCTGGATGTCAGTACCGGGAGAAGGTGCCGGTACCCCAGAGCAGTCTAACAGGTGATCGGTCGAGGCCGTGCCATCGATGTCAACCTGTAACCCCATAGGAGGAGCTTTGGAAGCCGGAGCTTCCCGCCGGGGTTGTTTGGCTGGGGCAGGATCCTCGAGGGCAAGCCCGGAGGCATCTCGATGCTGAGAGGGAGATTTGCCGTTCAAGGAGCTTCTAGGTTTATGTTTGGTTACCTGAGACCCATCAGGAGAGGAAGACCTGGAAGATGTCGATGCCACCACCGGTGCATCCGTGGGAAACAGCACATGGAGCTTGGCTGCTCGGTTCTGTAACCCTCGTTTAGACATTAGAGAGCAGGACTGGCAATCCGGAATGGAGTGTTCAGGACCCAAACATTTAAGACACCATTCATGGGTATCTGTAACAGAAATTGTACCGCTACACTTAGTGCATTTTTTGAACCCAGAGGCTGGTTTTTCCATGAGGGAAAATTTTCTTGTGGGCCTGTAGTCCGGTCCGGCGTCGGGGAAGGCAGACACGCGACCAAAGAAATAAATTAAAATAAAGAACTTCTTCAGCGGTGACAGGAACACGACCTGCTGGCTCCGCGGAAAAGAAGAACTGAGGAGAGTTGGTTAGGAAAGGCGGGAAGGCAGCGCGCAGGTGCTGTGGGATGCTCCCAAAAGCTTTCCTTCTGGGAAGCTGGGGAGCGTTCCCGCGCAGGCTCTGTCAGTACCGACGTACCCATATGTGAGGACTCATTCCTGCTTGTTCCTGGAGATCAACCAGCTTGAACCTAGTCTCACTCCCCTTACTATTGCCACTACCAGCACTGGCCTCCTCCTCACTACCATCCAAGGCCTTCCCTCCCCCAGTGATTCCTATTTCCAAGCATGAGGAGGCTTTTGTTCTCTTCCTCTTTGTCATCTGTGAACACAAGACACAATGAGGTGGTTCATGGTTGAGCCCCAGGCACTGCAGGCACCAATGATAAATGTATGTTACAGATATGGTCCAGTTGTACCGGGTGCACTCATCCCTAGGTGAATCTCATTTATTGTGCCCACCCCCTAGCTGGCCCCCATTGCCGCTACCCCTCTCTGGGGCCTACAATGATGGCAATGGCCTGAAATAGCCCTGCAGCATTGTATGCTTCCACCCACCACCAATGCCCAATGCAGACTTCCTTTTGTATGGAAGCAGAAGTGCTGCTGGGCTGTTTTAGGCCATTGCCGCTGCTGTAGGTCCTGGAAGCAGCAGAAATGGGCATCCCTGGAGGCAACTCCCTAGCTCACCTAATGGTTGTGTTGATCCTAGATGCACTTTTTAAACCCACTGGAGAGTTTCTGGGACATACTGTCTGTAAGAATAGCCATAGTGAAATCAAATGACTCGATGTTAAAAAAGTATGTCCCAGCTGGAATGCCTAAGTTCTGAATGCTGCATATATAGCAAAAAAATTGTGAAAGCTGGACAGTGAAAAAGATAGACAGGAAGAAAATTGATGCCTTTGAATTATGGTGCTGGTGACAAATACTGCGTATACCATGGACTGCCCAAAGAACAAACCAGTCAGTACTAGAGGAGATCAAACCTAAGCTTTCTTTAGAAGCTCAGATGACAAGACTTCAACTTTCATACTTTGGACACATCATGCGAAGAGAGAGATCATTAGAGAAAGACATCATGCTTGGCAAGATAGAAGGTCAACACAAAAGAGGAAGGCCAGCAATGAGATGGATCGATACAATAACAGCAGCTACGGGTACCAGTCTGTCAACAATGACTGCCCGACTGAAGACTGAACACAATTTAGGACAACTATCCAGAGGGTCACCATGAGTCGACACTGACTTGACGGCACTTAACAAGAAGCAGCAGTAAAATGGTCAAAAATGAAGAAAAATATAAAACAGCTGAAAACCTGTCTAAAGAGCTAAGAGGAGAAATAAAACTCACTTGGCAAGGGCAAGAGAAAAAATATTGAAATAAAGCACTGTCAAAAACCACCCAAATGTCAGAGAAGAAAAATAAATCTTCAGTGCATGCACATCTGACAGACTCAGCAGAATATTGAAGACTGAGGTAAATCCACATGGTTGCAGCAGGTGAGAAGTGGTGCAAGACCAGTTCCAGAAGACTCTAGAAGACACTGGGAACTGGTTCCCATGCAGGGCTGCATTGGTGACATCACCCACATACAAGGGCTTATCCTGCTTGTCCACGGAAAATACCTGCTACAAGTAAGCAACTGTTGTTTCTGTGAACAAGCAGGATGATGTCCTCACATGGGATTCCCTAGCTTACAGGCTGCCTCAAAAGAAAAAGGGGAAAATAACTACTATCACAACCAGCTGACCCCAACAGAATTACTCTTTTTTTCTTTTTGTTGTTGCCACAAGCCTTGTCTGTTCTTTTTCTTTGGTAGGAGGGAGTCTGGAAAGAAAAATAAGGGAGCCTGGTGGGGTGGGATAAGAATTGGATTCTGATTGGCCAAATCTACTGTTGCTTCAGAAGTCCCTTTCCAAACAATAGTGAGATGTGAATGTGTGTATGGAAGGCCACGTTGCAGTCTTGCAAATTTCCTCTCTGGTGGCTGAACTCAGGTACGCCATTGCTTGGACATTATGAGTCATGACACGACCCTCAAACTAGCCTGGGCAAAAGTGAAGGAGATGTAATCCAAATAGCCAATTTAAAAGTGTACATTTGTTGATGGTAGACCCCAGTCTGCCTGGGTCAAAAGAAACAAAGTTGGATGGACTTTCTATGGGCTTTAGTCTACTCCAAATAGAAGGCACAAGGCTTTCCTGCAGTCCAGCGTGTGCAATGCATTTTCCCCTTTGTGAACGTAAGGACTGGGGAAAAAATATTAGTAGGACTACCAGAGTCATTGCTGACTCCTGGTGACCCACCCCCTGCATTTTCTTGGCATGGTGCAACTGAAAATAGATTGCCAGATCTTCCTTCCACATAGTAAGTCTATAGCACCTGTATTACAAGATTATCTCTCATCTAAGTACTAGCCAGACCAGACCCTACTTAGCTTCTTAGATCAGATGAGATTAGGCTCATTCAGGGTAGTGAAGGCAACTGATTAAGTTGGAAACCCAACACCATCTTATGAAGGCATTTAGAATGCGTGCACAGAACCACCCTATTTTTATAAAATTTGGTATATAGGGTGGATGAGTTACTAGAGCCTGGAGCTCACTAACTCTGCATGCTGAAGTTACCACCACCAAAAACAAGACCATCCAGGTCAGGTACTTCAGTGGCTCAAAAGGAGCTTTCATCAGCTGAGTCAAAACTATGCTGAGATCTCAAGAAACAGCAGCCGGCTTGAGGGGAGACTTCATAAGAAGCAGGCCCCACATGAAGCAAACAACTAAAGGTTGTAAAGAGATGGGCTTCCCTTCTACATGTTGGTGAGGAGTGCAAATTGCATTGAGGTGTGCTCTTACTGAGTTTGTCTTTAGACCAGACTCTCAGAAATGTAGAAGGTATTCAAGTGGTTTTTGTTTGGGACAAGTGAAAGGATCTAGGGCCTTTCTGTCACACCAGATGGCATACCTCTTCTATTATTTATTTATTGAAAGTCTTTTCTATACCGCGCTTTTTAAAATCAGCTCAGTTCATAATCAACAACAAATTTGTACAGTCCTGGCAGGGCCGGTACTATACTTACAATAAACAGGATTTGCAACTTGGATTAACTGGGGTAACTATGTACAGGCTGCACAGCTAGGCAGCGTGGCAGCTCTTTTAAGTATATACAGGCTACGCAGTCAGGCCACCAATGGGTGGTGGCAGCAGGGGCTGCTTGGCCACAATTTACACAATTAGGTGACTATTTACAAGTGCCTACCTGGGTGTCCGTTAGTGCTGTTGTGCCGGGCTAGGTCTGTGTATTGTGGGTGTGTTAGGGGGTTGTCTTGGTGGTTGAGTGTGACTGGCTGTGGCGTGTCCCCTTTGTGAGAGTAGTGCATGAGTCTTCCTAGATGGATTGCTTCTGGAAGCCAGGAGGATGTTGGCCATCCCAACTGGCATATTCAAAGAGGATAAAGTTAGCCCATCAATATCCAAGTTGTGAGGACTAAGGACTTGATTTTGTGATGGAAAAGTGTCCCACGATCCTATGTGTTTAGGGTTGTTGAAACACTAGCCGAATTGGCTCCAACTAAAGTTACAAAAGAGGAGGGGAATGAGGACTATCTCAGCCAATAAGGTGCTATGAGAATCACAGTGGCTCCGTTGTCCATGAGTTTCAGAAAAGTTTTCACTATTAGAGGTACTGAAGAATAAGCATATAGAAGACCCTCCTCCCAATTTAGGAGAACAAGTCCGAGGCTAGTTTGCCTTATGTCCCCACTCTGGAGAAGAACTGAAGCATCTGTCTGTTCTGAGTGGCAATCAGGTCCATTGAGATGGTGCTCCATTTCCAAAAGATGCTTAGCACCAAAAGCTTCCAGGAGGAGCTGGGAATTGGATCTCACACAGGGCTCCATCAATGACATCGCCCATATGAGAGGACATTATCCGGCTTATTCATAGCGAATAGATAGAAACATGATGGCAGAAAAAGACCACATGACCTATCTAGTCTGCCCTTCCATATCAACCATGACAGTCCTGTTTTTACCTTTAGGGATTCTCTGTGTTTGTCCCATTCTTTTTTGAATTCAGATACTGTCCTCATCTCTACCACCTCCACTGGAACACTATTCCACGCATCTACTACTCTTTCTGTAAAGAAATATTTCCGCATATTACTCCTGAGTCTATCCCCTTTCACCCTCATCCTATGTCCCCTCGTAGCAGAGCTTGCTTTCAATTGAAAGAGGCTCTCCTCCTGTGTATTTATGCTATGGAGGTATTTCAATGTTTCAATCATATCACCTCTATCCTGCCTTTCCTCTAAGGTATACATATTAAGATCCTTAAGTCTGTCCTCATATGCTTTATAACAAAGACCTCTAACCATTTTAGTAGCCACCCTCTGTGCCGACTCCAACCTGTTTATATTCCTTTTGAAGGTGCGGTCTCCAGAATTGCACACAATACTCCAAATGAGGTCGCACCACAGACTTATACAGAGGCACTATCACCTCCTTTCTTCTGCTGGCCATTCCTCTCCCTGTGCACCCAAGCATCCTTCTGACTTATGCCGTCGCCTTTTCTACCTGTTTAGCTACTTTAAGATCATCAGACACAATCACGCCTAGGTCCCACTCTTCTTTTATGGACAGAAGTACTTTACCCCCTATAATATATCATACGAACATAAGATATGCCATACTGGGTCAAAATAAGGTCCATCAAGCCCAGTATCCTGTTTCCAACAGTGGCCAATCTAGGTCATACATACCTAGCAGTTTCCCCAAAAGACACAGGTTCCAAAATGCTAGTATTGGGTCAAGCAGTGATATCCTGGGTCCCTTTTTAATAATGGTTTATGGACCTTTTCTCCAGGAACTTGTCCAAACCTTTTTTAAACCCGGCTACACTAACAGCTTTTACTACATCCTCCAGTAACAAATTCCAGAGTTTAATTACACGTTGAGTGAAAAAATATTTTCTCTTATTAGTCTTAAATAGTTTACCCTGTAGCTTTATTGCATGTCCCCTAGTCTTTCTATATTCTGATGACGTAAACAACCGAGCTACGTTTACCCGTTCCACTCTGTTCATTAATTTATAGACCTCTATCATATCTCCCCTCAACCGTCTCTTTTCCAGGTTAAAGAGCCCTAACCTATTTAGCCTCTCTTCAAAGGGGTATCCTTCCATCCCCTTTACCATTTTGGTGGCTCTTCTCTGAACCTTTTCTAATAAAGTTATATCCTTTTTAAGATACGGCGACCAGGATTGCACACAATATTCAAGGTGCGGTCGCACCATGAAACGATACAGAGGCATTATAATATCCCTTTGTTTTATTTTCCATTCCTTTCCTTATGATACCTAGCATTCTATTTGCTCTCTTGGCTGCCACCGCTGCACACTGGGTGGAGGGTTTTAACATGTTATCCACGATGATGCCTAAATCTTTTTCCTGGGTGGTGGTTCCTAATGTGGAACCTTGCATCGTGTAACCATAGTTTGGGTTGTTCTTTCCTAGGTGCATAACTTTTCACTTGCCCACATTAAATTTCATCTGACATTTGGATGCCCAGTCTTCCAATTTATCAAGATTCTCTTGCAATTTTTCACAATCGTCATGAGTTTTAACAACTTTAAATAGTTTCGTGTCATCTGCAAATTTGATAACCTCACTCGTTATTCCCTTTTACAGGTCATTTATGAATATGTTAAAAAGCAGCGGACCCAGCACAAATCCCTGGGGTACATCACTATTCACCTTTCTCCATTGGGAAAATTGGCCATTTAGCCCTATCTTCTGCTTTCTATCTTTTAACCAGTTCCTGATCCACAATAGTACACTGCCTCCTATCCCATGACTCTTTAGTTTTGCCAAAAGTCTCTGATGAGGGACCTTGTCAAAGGCTTTCTGAAAGTCCAGATACACTATATCAGCCGACTCACCTTTGTCTACCTATTTATTCACACCTTCAAAAAAACATAACAGATTAGTAAGACAAGATCTTCTTTGTCTAAATCCATGTTGGCTGTCTCCCATTAGGGCCATGACTAACAACATGTTCAGTAATTTTGTTCTTTATGATGGTTTCTACTATTTTTCCCGGTACCGACGTCAGGCTCACCGGTCAGTAGTTTCCCGGATCACCCCTGGAGCTATTTCTAAATATTGGCGTTACGACGGCCATCCTCCAATCTTCAGGTATTACAGATGATTTTAATGATAGTTCACAGATTACTAATATCAGGTCTGCAATCTCATATTTCAGTTCTTTCAACACCCTTGGATGTATACCATCCAGTCCAGGTGATTTGCTACTCTTCAGTTTATCAAATAGCTGTAATACATCTTCCCAGTGTATCGATATTCCTTTCAATTCTTCTGTGGCATCACCTTTAAATACCATTTCAGTCATGGGTAACATCCCTACATCTTCCTCAGTAAATACCGAAGCAAAGAATTCATTCAGTCTCTCTGCTATGGCCTTGTCCCCTCTTAGTGCCCCTTTTATCCCTCTATCATCTAATGGACCAACTGACTCTCTCACAGGTTCTTTGCTATGAATGTACTTGAAAAAGTCTTTATTACGCGTTTTTGCATCCGCTGCAAGCTTCTTCTCAAATTCTCTCTGTCTGCCATATCAATGCCTTGCATTTCAAGTTAAAGCACAAGAACTGTCGTTTCCAGTTTTTGTCATTCAGCTCTTTTTTTCATTTCCTGAAAGATGCTTTTTTTGGCAACAACAGCCTCTCTGACTTCACCTTTAAACCATGCTGGCAGTTTTTTGGACTTCCTTCAATTTTCTTAAAGCGTGGAATACAGCTGGTCTGGGCTTCCAAGATAGTATTTTTAAACACCCCCCAAGCTTGATGTAAGTCTTTAACCTTTGCAACTTATCCTTTTAGTTTTTTCCTATTTTCCTCATTTTATCATAGTCTCCTTTTCAAAAGATAAAAAGGTAGTACTGTGGATTTCCTTACCATCCCTCCACTAATTAAATCAAACGCGATCATGCTATGATCACTATTGCCAAGTGACCCCAACACCCTTATCTCTTGCACCATATCTGGTGTTCCACTAAGGACTAGGTCCAATATGGCTTCCCCTCTGGTCAGTTCATGAACCAGCTGCTCCAAGAAGCAGTCATTATTTCATCTAGGAACTTTATCTCCTTAGCATGTCCTTCCGTGACACTGACCCAGTAATTACCGGGGTAATTGAAACCACCCATTATTATTACTGTGCTGTAACCTTCTTTTTTTTTTTAGCTTCCCTGATTTCTTTGAGCATTTCATTATCCATTTGTTCATTCTGGCCAGGCAGTCGATAGTACACCCCCACTGCCATCACCTTCCCCTTTTTACATGGAATTTCAATCCCTAAAGATTCAACAGCAAATTTTGTTTCCTGCAAAACTTTAATCCACTGTGACTCAATGCCCTCTCTAACATAGAGCGCAACCCCTCCACCAACTTGATCAGCTCTATCATTACAATATAGTTTGTAAACAGGTATCACAGTGTCCCACTGGTTGTCCTCCTTCCACCATGTCTCTAAGATACCAATCATATCTAACCTCTCATTTAGTGCTATATAGTCTAACTCTCCCATCTTATTTTTTAGACTTCTAGCATTTGCATACAAGCATTTTAGAGACTGTATTTATCGCTTCCTTGGATTGCTGCAGCCCAAATGCATGACCTTGCATTTTTTAACATTAAATCTCAGTTGCCAAATTCTAGACCATTCTTCAAGCTTAGCTAGATCCCTCCTCATGTTATCTACACCTTCCTGGGTGTCTACTGTATTGCAGATTTTGGTATCATCCGCAAAGAGGCAAACCTTACCTGACAGCCCTTCTTCAATATCACTAACAACACTAACAAAGATGTTAAAAAGAATTGGACTAAGGGCAGATCCCCTGGGGCACACCACTGGTAACCTCCTTCTCTTCAGTGAACTCCATTTACCTGTACCCTTTGTCGCCTCCCACTCAACCAATTTCTAACCCAAGCAGTAACTTTAGGGTCCATCCCTAGGGTGCTCAGTTTGTTTATAAGTTGCCTGTGCAGAATGGTGTCAAAGGCTTTACTGAAATCTAAATATACCACATCTAGGGCTCTCCCTCAGTCCAACTCCCTGGTCAACCAGTCAAAGAAATCAATTGGATTTGTCTGACAAGACCTGCCTCTGGTGAATCCATGCTGCCTCTCATCTGGAAATCTATTGGACTCCAGAAACCTCACTATTTTCTCTTGCAGCTGCACTTCCAATAATTTACTCATCACTGAGGTTAAACTAACCCGCCTGTAGTTTTCAACCACATCCTTACTTCCACTTTTGTGTAAAGGGACCACATGTGCCTCTTTCCAGTCATCTAGCACCACTCCTGACTCCAATGAGGCATTGAAAAAGTTAATGAGTGGAGTTGCTAGAACGTCCCCAAGTTCCCTCAGTATTCTCAGGTGTATTCCATCTGGTCCCTTCGCTTTGTCTACTTTAAGTTTAGCTAGTTCCTTATGAACAGTCTTCTGAAAATTGTTCAAGTTGTCCCTCGCTTCTGTTCCTGTTTGTAGGTCTTTTCTGAAGTCCTAGCTCCTGGTTCTTCATCTGTGAACACAGAACAGAAATATTTAATAAGCAATTACACTTTATCCTTATCAACGTCTACATATTCCTTCCCTTCACCCTTGAGTCTGACAATACCACTTTTGCCCTTCTTCTAGATAATGCTCTAAAGCCTGCAAATATTTGAGAAATCGATAAAAAATGTGCACAAAGCAAAACTTTTGGTTCATTAGAGTTTTAATCCAAAATTGTGGATCTTTTTTTGGTTCATTTCACATATTCCTTTCAAAAACATTTTTTAACACATGGTAGAACTAATGCATAATGTGCATTAATTTAGTGTGCACTAATTTTAATACCGGTCAATGAACCAAATGCACATTCGTAACATCTATAAATTCCAATTTTGACTCTACACACTGTTCTATAGAGTCACTGGATCTACTGCCCTATTGAGAGACCTCAGTCTTAACATATTGTTAACCCAAACTTAAAACTCAACACAGAAGCAAATTGAAAACATGTACTCACTATAACAATCATGATCCAAAATATCACACAGGGAATACATCCTGCAAAAATAGCTTCACATGGCTCAGTACCTCAAGCTCCTGGGCCTAGTTATCCTTAGCGAAAACATTTCTTGCCACAGATTTTTATGTGGTCATCGGTAGCCCATTTGGGAAAACAAAATAATTTCTAAATTTTCTATGTAGCCTTACCCAGAGACACATTTCAGTAACAAAGAACATGAGAGTGCCAGTTTTAAAGACATGGAAGCATAAGAAGGGTGTAACATAGTAAATGACGGCAGATAAAGCACAGTTACTTACCTGTAACAGGTGATCTCTGGGAACAGCAGGAATAAGTCTTCACATATGGGTACATCGGTACCGACGGAGTCTGCACGGGAACGCTTCCCACCGTCCATTCAAAGAGCTTTTGGAAGCATCCCACCACGCCTGCATGCTGCCTTCCCACCTTTCCCAACTGCCTCTCCTCAGTTAAGTTTTAAAGCTGAGACAAAGAGAGAGAGAGAGAGAGAGGAAAGGAAAGATACATAGAAACATAGAAATATGACGACAGAAAAAGACCACATGGCCTATCTAGTCTGTCCTTCCATAACAACTACAACAGTCCACTTTTTGCCTTTAGAGATCCTCTGTGTTGGTCCCATGCTTTCTTGAATTCAGTTACTGTCCTCATCTCTACCACCTCCACTGGGAGACTATTCCACGGATCCACTACTCTTTCCGTAAAGAAATATTTCCGCATATCACTCCTGAATCTATCTCCCTTCACCCTCATCCCATGTCCCCTCGTAGCAGAACTTGCTTTCAATTGAAAGAGGCTCTCTCCCTGAACATTTATGCCACGGAGGTATTTAAACATCTCAATCATATCACCTCTATCCCGCCTTTCCTCTAAGGTGTACATATTAAGATCCTTAAGTCTGTCCTCATATGCTTTATAATGAAGCCCATTAATCATTTTGGTAGCAACCCTCTGCACCGACTCCATCCTGTTCACATCCTTTTGAAGGTGCGGTCTCCAGAATTGCAAACCATACTCCAAATGAGGTCGCACCAAAGACTTATAGATAGATAGAGATACAACTCCTGGGGAGGTGGGTGGGTTGTGAAGACTTATTCCTGCTGTTCCCAGAGATCACCTGTTACAGGTAAGTAACTGTGCTATCTCCAGGAACAAGCAGGAATGAGTCTTCACATATGGGGACTCCCAAGCTGAGATGCCTGGAGTCCCAGCATATCATAGGTGTGAACATGCTATTTCCCACAACACCAGGCATCCTGAGGATGGAGAGTAGGAGTTGAAGAAGAAAGGTGCTGTGGAACAGCTAACCTAGCATAGGATTGTAGACAAGGAATCCATGTGTGGATGATAATGGTCATCAATGATATTGCAAAGAAAAGTATTGCAATATGGACCTCCCCTAACAGGTCTGCAGAGTATGGAGGTTCATGGGATCTACTGGGGAACCCAGTAAAGGAACCTCGAGAAGGACCTCACTGTAAGTGGAGGTAGTAAGCCTGTAGGAAAAACAGTGAAGGTCAGAATCCTGAAAGGTAACAGATAACCCCAGCAGAAAAACTGGGGTAGTACAAAAACGGTGGGCCTTTAGCGGAAGGCTTTATGAGAAAAGCCGAACTCCTTTGGTAGCAGAGTGGTTCACTCTTAGGACAAAAGAGAAAGGCTAACTGATTTGGACAAACAGGCCCAGTCCTTGTGGGGAGAAAAGGTATGGGAACCCCTTATATCCCAAAGAAAGGACAAACGCCGGAGGCATTAGAGCCTGTGATTAGCTGAAGATCCACAATGTCTCTCCTAACTGAAGTCAGCTGGGAGAGATATTGGAACATGGAGAGCTTCAGAGGTACCTAACCTTAAGGGTATGGTAGGTGTTAACTACCACACAAGTGGTTGTGAGTGTAGGACCCCAAACAAGCTGGATGGCAGAAGTATGGGTAAAGCCCATCTGTCAGAATCATAAAGCTAGATGAGGTTTGACAGTCAGGTAGATAAAGCAGAATACATATCTACCGATAGAGAAATATCTCGACAGATACATATACATATAGCTATACATATATATATATATATATATATATATATATATATATATATAACATATAGATATATGAGATTATATCTGTAGTGAGATATGAAGGGCATAAAACACACACAAATGATAGACATCTGTAAGATGTGTGCTATAGGTATGAATATATAGGCCTCTATATGGAAGTCTGCAGAAAGCAGACAGATATATGCCTACAAAAAGGTATTCACATAGGAAAATGTGGAGAGGAAAGATTCATCTCAGAACAAGAAGGTGGAACCTACTTGAGAAGATATAAAGAGAATCAATTTCCACTGGTTATGGCTACCGGGATGCTAGGTAGTAGAATTTTATTTATTTTATTTATTTAACAGTATTTCTAAACCGCCTTATCTTAATAATCAAGGTGGTATCACAGCAAGCAATCAGGTAAAGTGGGTGTGTTATACATGCAGTGAGGGAGAAACTTAGTTGTGTGTGGGCTGTGTTGTGTGCTAGATTTGTTTGAGCTATGTACAAAGTGGGCTATCTATGGTTACGTGAAAAGCAGAGGATAATATCAGCCTGCAGCCAGCAAGGCCCGAGTATTCTAGACCTTTTGCATGTTAAGTGAACAAAAGACGCATAGGGATGAGATACCATGTTGACCTGCTTAAGGGCAAAAAGGTATCATGCGTTCTTACCATGACGACGAGCTGGAAGGAGAAAACATATTCCCAATCGGAAATACTATGGACCAAAGCAGGGAATTAGCAACTCCTTAAGCTTTCACGTAAGAGGAGACCTATGTTCTTTATATTAAAAAGGAGAACTTTTCTAGTCATGGGAGACATGACAGAAAAACCTTTTTCAACCATCTAGTATAGCTGTTGGAGAAAACGCCCCCCATGCTCTCTAGCAAGGGCCCATAGTGGAGAGCTTGTCTGTAGAATTGCAGAGAGCATGATGCAGGAGAATGGGGAGATAGAACTGGCTGCAGGAGAGCCAGTACCTATGTCAACTATGCTGCCAAACCCAGGGGAATGGAGATGGCAGAAAGAAAAGATAATCCAACAAGCTTGTAGTGAAAACATTTCCAAGACAGATGACAGTACTGACTTGGAGTCATTACTAAGCCTAGACAGAATGTTAGTGGAGGACAAATCTGGTTGCTGGTGAACAAGAATCAGTGGTCCAAACATTAAGGCTCCTGCATTGGCAGCTGCTTGCCAAACAGCAGAAGAATGGTACTGATTAAAAACAGAAAGAACAGACAAAACAAGAGTAGAAAACTCTGGATGTGTCTGATGAACTGCTTCAAGGCAAGATTAAAAAGAGGAGTCAACTCAGAGAAGAGAACTCCGCACTGGAAAGTAAGAAAACTAGAGAGGCTGAAGAAAAAGCCCTCCAGTGCAGCAATACCGCTCTTACAGGGGAAAAACCTGGTAAGAGGGTAAAGAAAATGGAGCTGAAGAAAACTTACAAAGTAGTAAGTTTAAGGAAGGTAAAAAGACATGCTGGCACAGGAAACTATCGTTTGATAGTGGATAGACCTCTTTCCTTAGCAGGAAAAAGAGGAAAATCCTGTGACCTAGAAGCATGAACATCCTGACAGCTCATAGAACATAGGACGAATGGATGTCTTTTGGGAAGAGATCCATGTTTAGGATTTAGAATGACAGCAATGGATTGTCTGTATTGAAAAGAAGCAACTGCAGATTCTAATCCCAAGAGTCACAAGCATGTAAAGGATTGATCAGAAAACCCTGTGGTTACTGGGTTTGCTGAGACTGGTGAGAGGTTGAACTCTGCAGACCAGGATGATGTTTCCCCTGTTTGGGAACATCTATACGATGGGAAGATGATGCATAAAACCTTCTTCTCTTGTGGGAAGAAAGTTTGGCAGGACATTTCCTACCTACTGGGACAGAAGAAGGAGCAGAACAGCCCCTAGGAACAGGTAAGTCAGTGGAGAACTGAGTAACCTGACGTAAAGACTCCTTATTGAAAAGATTGTCTTCAGTACAAGGAGTATGTCCCAGTCTGTGTTGTGCCCATTTTTCCAAGTCTGAAGCTTGGAGCCAGGCTCTACGTCGTGCCCCTATAGTTATAGCAGAAGTCCTACTAACAGACTCAAAAGAGTCTAGGGAAGCACGAGTAAGAAACCAAGAGATATTCTGGAGATGCTTGAGCAGTGAAGAATAGTCTGCACTCTTGGACTCTGGAAGGAAAGGAGTCAAAAGATGTAATTGCTTTGTGACCTCCTCAAGAGACAGACTCATATAGAAAATATATGAGAGAATTCTTGCAGAAAGCATAGATGTCTGGAAGATTTGACGTCCAAAGGCATCAAGTGTCTTAGACTCACGACCTGTTGCATGATTTACGCAGACAATGTCCTACTGTACCTGCCAATATCCCTGGATTGCCCGGACCTCACCCCACTAACCAAGTGCTTCAACGCGATATCAGAATGGCTCCTCTCCCAAAATCTGCGCATCCAACATAAGAAAACAGAGGTCCTGTTCATCTCTAGAAATCCTGAGTTTACTCCACCTAACCACTTGGAAGTAGACAACGCCAAGCTGCAAGTAAAATCAGCCATACGGTATCTCGGAGTCACATTGGATCAGAACCTCAACATGAAGCAGCACATAGCAAAAACAGTAAGAGCGATCTACTTCAAGATCAGATCCCTCAGACACATACGCCCTCTACTCGAGCTGAGCGACTTCCGTACCATCTACCAAGCCCTCATCATCCCTCATTTTGATTATGCAAACGCCATCCTGCAAGGACTCCCTCAGGCAACCTTACATCCCTTACAACTCGCCATGAACTGTGCTGCGCGAATCCTCTTTGGAGCACCAAGGAGAGAGCACATCACACCCCTCCTGATGCAGCTGCACTGGCTCCCCATCCAAGCCAGGATTAGCTTCAAGACCTTAGTGATGACATTCAAAGCCATCAACGGGTTATCCGCCTCTTCAATATGTGACCTCATACAACCACCCACGCCCAACAGGATAAGAAGAACCGCTGCAGCCAACATGCTAGCAATACCAAAAGCTATGACAAGATACGCCATATCAACTTCAAATAGAGCCTTCAGTCTGAGCGCCCCAAGCCTCTGGAACTCCCTACCACCACACATCAGAGCTATCCCCAACTTGAGCCAGTTCAGGAAGGCCTTAAAACACTTCCTCTTCATTAAATACCTCACAGCCTCCCCCGAACTCCAGCCACCATGTATGAGCAACACACAATAACTCCATCTCATATATATACAGTTACCTATTTCAATGTTCCACACATGTAGATAGTTTCCCCCGTTATCCAAGTTGACTGCTCCTGTTCATTGTAATGACCTGACTCTTGTTTACTGTCGGATACTGTTTGTTTTATGTAAACCGCGCTGATCGCAAATAGTGCGGTATATAAGAAATGTAAATAAATAAATAAGAAGAGTGCTTTTTCTTGCTCTTTATCCACCTCATTGCTGATTCCACAACTATAGAATGATGAGAAAGTTGAGTCTTTTGAAACCCTGGAGAGGGGGGCACCCGATATAAGAGATCAGTTGCTCTGGAAGGTGGGGGTACCCTTAAAGGTGTTTCCCACATTCCTAGAAGGAGATCCTGCAAGGAATGATGCAAAGGAAGCATTATGTTCTCCTTTGCTTTGGTAGAAAGAGAGGCCTGTGCAGGATCATGTCCTGGGATAGGAATGGCAAGAGATCTTGCTATATCCCGGAGGAAACTCTGAAAAGTGGGTTCCCCAACAGGAATTTCCCTTGGACAGGTTAGATCTGAAGAACTAGCCTGAGCACCGACAGAGCTATCCAGATATAGAGGAATAGAAGATCCTGCACAGTGCAGTGTGGAATGCTTAAAGGATGGTCGCCAGTACTGGCTGTCAGGAGCAGCGACCGACATTACCACATTGTCCATGCCAGGTATCGACTCCAAGCTTGGCATAGAAGGGAGCGATCCTGTTGAAAAATGCATCGCAGGAGTTGGCCACGATGGTACTGTGGATACCGGTACCGATGTCAATACCGGCACCGATGTCAGAGTCGAACCCGACAAAGACATCGGAGCAGTCATCGAGACCGT
The DNA here is from genome assembly GCA_033557465.1 of Ichthyophis bannanicus. Lineage (NCBI taxonomy): Eukaryota > Metazoa > Chordata > Amphibia > Gymnophiona > Ichthyophiidae > Ichthyophis > Ichthyophis bannanicus. Next base: position 232,862,680 of record CM066043.1, on the reverse strand, counting down.
TCAATCGGTACCGAGGTAACCGAAAACCTCCGGGTGCTATCCTCGGTACCGAGCCACCGGTATTGATCGGTGTTGGTACCAAAGTGTATTGGTACCGAGTCTTCCAGACTAGAGAGCGATTCTAAACTGGGCATCGATGAACAAAGCATGGAAGACATCGACTGTAAGGGTAAGGAGGACAGCGGCACCGACTTCGGTACCGTGCCTGATACTGGTGAATGAAGGTCAACCAGTGGCAACTCAGTGGGCCTCGAGGGAACCGAGAGTTGCGGATCCGAATCATCGGAACCGAGCCTTTGGTACCGCCGAGAGCCGGTACCAAGGCGAGTCGGTACCCAGTCCTCCAGACTGGAGATCGATTCCAGACTCGGCATCGAAGGAAGCGAGGCTATCGATGCACGTCTGGAGGGTACCGACGTCGGTGGTAGTATCGGTGTCGGTACCGATAATGGAAGGTCAATCTGGAGGGTATCCACCGGTCCTGAAGGCACTGAGGACGCCAGATGACCATCCCTGGTGAGGAGTGTTTCATCCAACACCAGTGCCGATGTCGGGGTATCGGTACCGCTCGAAGCGGATGCCACCACCAGACACGGCTCAGGTATATTCTGTGAGGGGTGAACCCCAGGAACAACCTGAAACCCCTTAAACGCTTTGGAGACCGAAGACTCCCGCCGGGGTTTTGAAGCCAGTGGGCCCTCGAGGGCAAGGCCGGAGCAGTCTACATGCTGTGCATGAGACCTACCACTCGAGGGCTGGCTAGTCTTAACAGACTGTTTGTGGGTTACCTGATGCTGTGTAGAAGAAGAAAGGGACGGTGCCCCGAAGCTGGAGGGAAACCGTGTATCGAGGGAACCTCGATATTGAAGACCTCTTCTCACCAAACTGTTGTCAGGACCCAAGCAGGTTAGACACCGACTTCGAGGGTCTAAAAATAAAGTTGTACCACCACAGTGTGAACATTTCTTGGAGAAAGTGGCTGGTGGTTCCATGAAGGAAAAAGAAGAGGCCTAAAAGGCCTAAGATACCATGAGACACTATGAAGAAAAATATTCCTTGAAGAAGGAAGATTTTACAAGAAAAGAAAAGAAAACACCGGCAGTACTGGTGGCGTCGGGAAGACAGCCGCGACCACAAGAAAAATAAAGAAATAAAACAAGAATTTTCTACGGTGACAGGACGACGTCCTGCCGGCTCCGCGGAAAACGAAAACTGAGGAGAGGCAGTTGGGAAAGGCGGGAAGGCAGCACGCAGGCGTGGTGGGATGCTTCCAAAAGCTCTTTGATTGGACGTTGGGAAGCGTTCCCGCGCAGACTCTGTCGGTACCGACGTACCCATATGTGAAGACTCATTCCTGCTTGTTCCTGGAGATAGACCAGTATGGTCCATCTAGTCTGCCCAGTACAATGCCAAGAGTAGGTACACCTGCCACTCCGTGCAGGCCCCCCTCCCTATGTCTTTGTCCAGGGGTGATCCCACCACTCCATGTAGGATACCCCTATTTGTTAAGGAATTAGATGGTTCAGATTATTTTGATATTTTCTTGTTGCTGTAAAGGGATCCACTGTGTCTGTCCCATGCCCTTTTGAACTCCGTCACCGTATTTACCCCCACCACTTCCATTGGGAGCGCATTCGAAGCATCCTCCACCCTTTCAGTGAAAAAGTATTTCCTGACATTGCCTTTCAATTCACCACCTTGTAGCTTCATGTTATGCCCTCTAGTTTTGCAGTTTATCCATCTTTGCAAGAGGTTTGTTTGTTCATTATTTCTCTTTAAGTATTTAAAGGTCTGAATCATATCTCCCCTGTCCCTCCTCTCCTCCAAAGTGTACATGTTTAGGTCTTCAAGTCTCTTCTCATAAGGCTTCCGACGCAGGCTCCAAATCATTTTGGTCGCCTTCCTCTGAACCGTTTCCAGTCTTTTTACATCCTTTGCAAGATATGGTCTCCAAAACTGAACACAGTATTCCAAGTGAGGCCTCACCAGTGACTTGTACAGTGGCATAAGTAACTCTTCCTTTCTGATGGTAATACCTCTTCGTATGCAGCCCAACATCCTCCTGGCTTTTGCCACCGCCTTGTCGCACTGTTTTGCCACCTTGAGATCTTCAGAAATAATCACTCCAAGGTCTTTCTCCTGATCCGTACACACCAATCTCTCGCCCCCTATCGCATACATTTCCCTTGGATTTCTGCTTCCCAAGTGCATGACTCTGCACTTCTTCGCATTAAATCTTAATTGCCAAGCATTAGACCATTCTTTCAGCTTTTGTAGATCATTCCTCATGTTAACCACTCCCTCAAGGGAGTCCACTCTGTTGCAAATTTTCGTGTCATCTGCAAAAAGACAGACTTTTCCATGCAGTCCTTCAGCAATATCACTCACAAATACATTGAACAGTGCTGGGCCCAGGACCGACCCATGGGGCACCCCGATAATCACCTTCCCTTCATCCAAGTGAGCTCCATTTACCATCACCCTCTGTCGTCTGTCAATCAACCAATTTCTGATCCAATTTACCATCTTGGGATCTATCCCCAAGCTACTGAGTTTATTGATAAGCCTCCTATGAGGAACAGTATCAAAGGCTTTGCTGAAATCCAGGTAGATGACATCCATCGCATGCCCCTGATCTAGTTCCCTGGTCACCCAGTCAAAGAACTCAATCAGATTTGTTTGGCAAGATCGTCTTTCGCTAAAACCATGCTGCCTTGGATCTTGCAAACTGTTGGCTTTGAGAAAGTTCACAATTCGCTCTTTCAGAAGCGCCTCCATTACTTTTCCCGCCACTAAGGTAAGGCTCACAGGCCTGTAGTTTGACACTTCTTCCCTGTCACCACTTTTGTGTAGAGGTACGACATCAGCCATTCTCCAGTCCTGAGGAACGTCTCCTGTTTCCAAGGATCTGTTGAAAACATCCTTTAACGGTCCTGCAAGAACCTCTCTGAGCTCTTTCAGTATCCTGGGATGTATCTTATCCGGTCACATGGCCTTGTCCACTTTCAATTTTGCAAGTTGTTCTAACACATCATCTTCTGTGAACGGTGTGGTATCTACTTCATTCCCAATTTTATATTTGGGAGTCACAGGTGGTCCTTTCTCCAGGAGTTTCCTTAGTAAAAACAGAACAGAAGTATTCATTTAGCAATTTCGCTTTTTCAATGTCACTTTCCACGAGTGCGTTCCCAGCACTTCTGAGTCCTGCAATTCCACCTCTGATCTTCTTCCTTTCCCCAATATACCTGAAGAAAGTTTTGTCGCCACACTTCACATCTTTAGCCATTTTTTCCTTTGCCTTTGATTTTGCTATCCTTATTCCTCTCTTTGTCTCTTTGAGTTTGATCCTGTATTCATTTCTGTGTTCCTCTGTCTGCAAACTTTTGAATTTTGGGAAAGCTGTGTTTTCTGCCTTTATCTGAGCAGCCACTTCTTTGGAAAACCAAATAGGTTTTCTTCTCCTCTTGTTTTTGTTTACTTTTCTTACATATTTATCAGTTGCCCCCTTTATTGCCACCTTTAGCCCATTGCAATTCCACTTCCCTTATCTCCTTCCACCCTGTCAGCTCCTCCTTTAGCTACTCGGCCATTTTATTGAAGTCTGTGTTTTTGAAGTTTAGGACATTGAGCTTGCTATGATTGGCCTGTACCATGGCTTTTATCTCAAACCACACCGTGTGATGATCCCTGCTGCTCACAGGGGCACCCACGCAGACATTCGACACGCTGTCACCGTTGGTGAGCACTAAATCCAGCGTTGAGCTTTCCCTAGTTGGTTCCATCACCACTTTTCTAAGTAATGCGTCTTGGAGAGCATCCACAATTTTTTTGCTTCTTTCCAGATTTGCAGAAGGAGTAATCCAATCTACATCAGGTAGATTAAAGTCACCCAATATGATCACTTCTCTCTTTGTGGCTATCTCGGCAATATCTATAATCAATTTGTTATCTCTCTCTTCAGTTTGTGTCGGAGGTCTGTATACTACAGCAGTATGGATGACAGTGCCATCTCCTCTTTCCAACACAGTCCAGAGCGCTTCTTCTTTTCCCCATGCCCCCTGCATTTCAGTAGCTTTAATATTGCCCTTGACATACAAGGCTACTCCTCCTCATCTTCCAGTTCCTCTGTCTCTTCTGAATAGATTATAGCCAGCTATGGCTATATCCCAATCATGCGATTCATTAAGCCAGGTTTCTGTAATGGCGACAATGTCCAAATCCATTTCCACCATTAGGGCTTCCAGGTCCGGAACTTTGTTGGCTAAGCTTCGAGCATTAGTGCTCATTGCTTTCCAGGATTTAACTGGCTTGTGTGTATTTTGCATTGTTTTTGTTCTGCCCACATCTTCCCGCTTGTTTTTGATGTGTGGTTTAAAAGTGTGGCTGTTTCTGATGTTATTCTGCTTTTGCAGGGGGTGACCTCCAGAGCTTGACCTTCTACATCTGTGTTCACTTTCTGCTCTAAGTACTTCAACAACTTGGTTTGTATCCCTGCTGGCTGAAGAGTCTGGGAGGCACTTGACTATCTTCTCTCCACTGAACTGTGTTCCCAAGTTGGTGCCTCTGATGATGGAATCCCCAAGTATTAGTAGTTTGCTGTTTGGTGAGGTATTCTTCATATTTGGTTCTCTAGCAGGAGATTGGGCATTGCCTGTCTCATTTAAGGGCCCTTCAGTTTCTTTGGATTGGGCATCCTCATTAGCCAAGGCAGAGAAGGCATTGTGCAGGGATGATTCCTGATGCATAGGATGTCTTTGTGTCACAGGTCGCAATCTACCAGAACCCACTGTGATCCATTTATTCCTGGGGTGTTTGATTCTTTGTGGGAGCGGTGGTAGACGTTGTACAGTTTGTATCCTAGAAGAGGTGCGCTTCATTTCAGCCAGTTCCTCCCTCAGTAGGGTCACTTCTTTATGCTTGGCAGCTATGTCTTCCCATAGTAGAGTCAGTTCTTTATGCATTTATTTTGCGATTTATGTTTTCGACCGTTGTTATCAACTATTCCCTCTTATGTGAGGGATTCTTTTCATTTTTTACAAAAGCTTCAAGGAATGACAGGTGATAAAACAGATTGGCTTCTAGTTACTATGGACGTTCAAGCTCTATACACTAATATTAATCAGAATGCTGCTTTACGAATGGCGTCCCAAGTACCTTTTATTCTACCGAGTAGATTGCCTAAAGAGTTTATTTTGTCTTTACTGTGATTTGTATTAACGAATAATTATTTCCATTTTGAAGGCAAATTTTATCATCAAATACACGGTATTGCTATGGGGGCTGCGGTGGCCCCTTCTGTAGCAACATTTTATATGGCTGAATTTGAAACAGTTTACATTTATCCATCTGAATGGTTTAAGAAAATTCGTATGTGGACCAGATTCCTGGATGATATTTTCTTTTTTTGGATAGACATGGAGCAGACGTTACAGGAATTTGTAATTTGTATCAGTACTCTCTCCCCTGACTTACGTTTTACACCGAACTTCCATAAGGAGTGGAGGAGTGGCCTAGTGGTTGGGGCAAGGTACTTCAGGCCGGAAGGTCGGGGGTTCAAATCCCACTAGAGGACAGCAACCTTGGGCCGGAAGGACTGGGGTTTCTAGTCCCACAGGTGCTCCTTGTGGTCTTGGGCAAGCCACTAAACCCTCCATAGCCCATGTTCCCTGTAAAATAGTTATCTCCAAGTTATAATGCCCTGTTCAATGTAATTTCAGTTTGTTCAATGTAAACCGCACTGATGCAGAAGAGCGCGGTATATAAGAGAATGTAAATAAATAAAAAATAATAATAAAATAAAATAAATAATAAATAAGGCTACTATTGAGTTTCTTGATTTAAAGTTGTTTAAAGTCCATTCGGAGGTACAGTCTACACTGTATCGAAAATCAGTCCAGCGGAACACCTTGCTACATTACTCTAGTTTTCATCCCGGCCCCCTACGACGGGGTTTGCCAGTGGGACAATTCATCCGTTTACGTTGTCTCTGTTCTTCAGTGGAAGACTTCAAAATACAAGCGAGGGATTTGAAACAGAGGTTATTGGAATGGGGGTATCCATTGTCTTTAATTAATAAAGCATACCATCGTGCGTGTTTTAACTTTACTGAGTGGTGGGAATCAGAAAGTCAAAGTGGTTCATAAATTGAGCATTCTTCTTATGTGGGCGTTTTGCCATATATGCCATATGCAACTACTATATTGAAGATTTTAAAGTCCCATTGGCCTATATTATCTTTACATACAAGTTTTGACAGGCCTTTGATGATTGCTTTTCAACGAGGGCGAAATATTGCGGACTGGACTATCCATAATTCTGGGGATCAGCATCAGGGCGAATTTTGCTCTTTAACGTTAGAAGGCCAGGCTGGGAGGATCCAGTTACTGGCCGACGGATATACAGTAAATATGCTACTAATTGTCAATCTTCATTTGTTGTTTACATCTTAGTCTGTCCATGTCAGAAGATCTATATTGGAAAAACCAACAGGAAGATGAAAAAACGGTTACAGGAACATAAATCCCGTATTACGAATGTGGTTTTATCAGCTTCTATTGTAGCACATTGTCAAGCCAGTAATCATCAATTTACCTATTTAAGGTGGAGAGCTTTGGATCATGTCCCTCCAATGGTTCGAGGGGGCGACAGAGATTCTTTACTATGTTACCGTGAACAATTTTGGATATATACTTTACACTCAGTAGCACCTACTGGTTTGAATCAATCTTTGGATTGGTGGAGCATTTTGTGAAGATTAACACTACAACTACCAGAAGCCTGTGCGTTATTACCAACTGGTCATGTGATTGCCCTAAGGGGAGTTTAAATAGGATTGGCTCCAGAGTTGAGGTGAGCGATATGGTTTGAGGAAGGGCCAGGAAAGCCTTTGGCCTGAAACGCAATGTTGGGTTACTGGACTGAGATAGGGTTATCTCAGTGACGTTGCCCCACTTTGGACGAAGTTACAGCTGAGCATGAAATTTGCGGTTATTCCATACTACTTTGGAGCTTTATGCCCAGATGGTCCATTTGAGATATGAAGACCGGATTCTAATGTTATGACTCGGGAAATTACTGCCTTGGAGCTTTATGCCCAGAGGACTCCGTTTCGAGACGTGACGACTGGATCCTAATGCAATGACTCGGATAAGTGATTTTTCTGTTTGAATGCTGGTTTTGCAGTTGGTGTTGAGGGTTTACCTCTCTCAGGACCTTAAATAAAGGGTTTTTACCCTCAAAAAAGATAAAAAGGAACATTACACTTCGAGAAGAAATGGTTTCTTCATGGTGAAAGTTTCCGACAAAAATTGTGTGTTTGTCTGTGTTTCCCTGGTTGATTGGATATAGTTGCGGGAGATATAATTGGGTTTCATTATTTATATAGTTCTTTATGCATGGCAGCTGACCTGAAGCACAGAGGACAAGCTCTCAGGTTCCAAATGATTTGTCTTGGAATAAATGTACCGCAGTTATTGCACTGAATACATGACATGCTGAATAAGCAGTCCTAGAAGAAGAAGAAAGGAAGACGAAGGGGTGGGCCTTAACCCAAGTTGAAAGGATAGATGGCAATGAATGTGACCACTATATAGGCAATGTAGCCTCTGGGGTGGGTGGGATGAGGGGTAGGGTGGGCGGGAACCTAAGTGTCTCTGGCCAGTAGGCTGTTCCTGAACTGGGGCACATACAGATATCTGCTCCAAGGCTACACAGGAAAGCAGTCAGTCTGAATATCCCCAAACTTAATGTATAGCCACAGTTAACCTTATATTGGCGATATCCCCCAAAACCAAACACTTAAACTCTATATTGGTAGCTAGAAACCAGCAGAGATAATAAAGAAAATTATAGTCTTAGCTTGTGGCTTTCTGAGCACTCCAGAGTTCAGGCCCCAGTAGTCTAAATATCCCCAAACTTAATGTTTAGCCACAGTTAACCTTATATTTGCGATATCCCCCAAAACCAAACACTTAAACTCTATATTGGTAGCTAGAAACCAGCAGAGATAATAAAGACATTTACAGTCTTAGGTTTTGGCTTTCTGAGCACTCCAGAGCACATGCAGTCTGCCTTAGATCGGTATTGTGTGTCCAGGTGTGAGATGGACTACAATCAACACCTCCCTGGGAGCAAGCTATTCTGCAAACAGTGCAACAGATTTAACCCTTTATTATATGGATACTTAGGCCCCAGTAGTCTGAATATCCCCAAACTTAATGTATAGCCACAGTTAACCTTATATTGGTGATATCCCCAAAAAACAAACACTTAAACTCTATATTGGTAGCTAGAAACCAGCAGAGATAATAAAGAAATTTACAGTCTTAGCTTTTGGCTTTCTGAGCACTCCAGAGCACATGCAGTCTGCCTTAGACCAGTATTGGTAACAAATGATATTTTACTTACCAGTAAATGTCCCTTCCTTGAGTCCTGCTAGACCAGTCCAGACAAGTGGGTTGTATTCCCCTACCAGCAGATTGGTGGAGACAAAGAACCAATGAAAAGCCCAGATTTCAATGACATCACTCACATGCCTCTATCCGGTTCAGCCCCCCAGAGGTCCCTTCACTATTCGTCCCAAAGCATATGGGAGATACTACTACTGAACATTTGTATAGCGCTACAAGACATACGCAGTGCTGCACAGAGACATGTAAAAGATGGTCCCTGCTCATCAGAGCTTACAATCTAGTCAAGACAGACAGCAAAGTAGCTGTAGACATGGGATTCATCTAGGGGGAATGGTAAAGAAACCCAAAGGATCAGGTGAGTCAAGATTCGAAAGCGGCAGCGAAAAGGTGAGTTTTCAGCCTGGATATGAAAAGGGTCAGAGAAGGCACCTGATGTACAGTCTCAGGTAGTTTTGTTCCAGGAATAAGGAGCAGCAAGATGAAAGGAGCGAAGTCTGGAGGAGAAGGGCACAGATAGAAGTGATTTGCCAGAAGAGCGGATTTCCCGAGGAGGGGTGTAGGGAGAGATAAGAGAGGAAAGGTGGTGAGGAGCTGCAGAGTGAATGCACTTATAGGTCAGCAGGAGAAGTTTGAACTGGATGCAGAAACAGATAGGGAGTGCAAGGTTTCCATCCGAAAGCACAGGATGTGCAAGTGCTCATTGAATCCTTTGAGGTCCATGCATCACAAAGTAGATGGGAATATCTGCCCTTGCCCTGCTCTTCTGGGAAAACGGGCACCACTGCCTTCACACAAAGCAACATGTCCAAGGTGGTCCGCACCGCAGCACCTTTGATTGTAGACCCTCACGGAGAGATGATGAAGACAGGGAATCGGCTCCTTGTATTCCAGGACATAGCCAAATTAAATGGTGTCTAGCACTCAGCGATCCTTGGTAACCCAGGTCCATTCCTGAAAGAAAAGGTAAAGCTTGTCGCCCACCAAAGGTTCCAGGGAATAGGCCCCCAAACCTTCATTGTGTGGCCCAGGAGGGTCCTCCTCTGAAAAAGGCCACATCCCTGGGTCCATGTGCTCCACGAAAGGACTGAGAATGAACCCAAGGCCCTGAAACAGAGGGGAGGAAAGGTTTTCCCATTCAGTAATGATGATAGTCCCAAGACCCCCAGGATTCCGGCCAGTGCACCCTTGCTTGTCGGGTGGAGGCTAATGAGAAAGGGGCACTTGCCCACTTCACAGACCCCCTGGACCTGTCTTCTGGGAGGCAGTAAGATTTTGTCTCACCTAGGTCCTTAACCAGATTTTCCAAATCTGTTCCAAATAGGAGCTTCTCCTTAAAGACCAGTAGAACCAACCAAGCTTTGGAGGATGTGTCTGCCGCTCAGTGATGGAGCCAAATCCATTGTCATGACACAGTAGTCAGGGCTCCATCCTTGACTGCCAGGTGCACCAGGTGATAGATGCCATCAGAAAGAAGGCTGTAGCCAACTCAAAGAGAGAAGTAGTATCACCAGGCAGAAGAGACTGAATCTATTGGAGCAGAGCTCGAGAAGTCAAGCTGGTGCATATCCCCAACTGTAGAATATCTGCTGTCATAGCAAACTGGCTCTTCAGCAAGGAATCAACCTTGTGGCCCAGAAAATCCTTTAAGGATGATCGTCTTCCACGGGAATGATGATCTGTCTGATAACTGCTGTGACCTGACATGGGAATGTCAAATCACTCACTATGCTCCTCCTCCAAGAGCGCATAGATTTTCTTATAGATCCTTAACCATTTAAGGCAGGGAGCTGGGTGAGTCCCACTCAGACTAGATCTTTGAACACCTCCAGGAATGGGAAGACAGTAGTGTATTTCCATACCCCTTGAAGAAGTAGGTGCCGGAAGTATCTGCCAAGTTCAAGGAGGATGAGACCCTGGAAATCAATGCTACCGGTTTCTCCTTCCAGAACAGGTGGATCACACCAGCCTCTTCATAGCCTTCTGAAGGTGATAGGTGGTCTTCCTCTACATCAGAGCCCAATACCAAATCATCTGGGTTCGAGGCATAGTCAACATCTTGGATAGCTCCCAAGTGTTCCTCATCTTCAGGGAATATCCCGCACTAGGGATGCTTGGTCAAAGACAACCAAGCAGGGCTTCTGCTTCCAGTCTGCCCAGTATGAGACTGAATCCTTGGGCACCCAGAGGCCACAGGGTCTGACTTTTTATGCCAGGACCAGGCCTTTTGCAAAAAGGAAAAGAATTCCAGGAGAACAATCCGGACCAGAAGTTCTCCTCTCAGAAAAGACTCCCCTACACCAGGGGGATATAGCCGACAGACCCCTTAGAGGATGAAGAGTGCCTCACAGCACAGTCACTGGACCCTTAGCACCATCCAGCACTTCCTGCCCTGAGGCAGGTAAGGGCAAATTAACTGTATCCTCTGGCTGAGAGGAGGAAAGCATGCCCTCCAAGGATGACTCAGAAGCTGCCATACAGGAAAGGCAGAGTCCAGAATCCAAGGATGAGGCTCCTCTCTTGCCACAGGTCAAATGACGTTTCCCGGAAGAAGACAGAGAGTTAGGGTAACTTGAGTGCATGTTAAGACTGCATTGGCTCACAAGTGTGCATTAACTGCACTTTTACAGAATTACAGGCACTAGGGAAGAAGCACACAATGCACATTAGGACGGCATGACCCTCAGGCACACAATAGGCAAAAACATTACGAATGCATGCAGAAAACAGCAGGAAACCCCCACACAGCGCCAATGGTCACTAGCAGTCCACCTCAAATTGTGTCCCTTAGAGACAGAACTGAGAGCCCCCATCAAGGACAATGACAAGATCAAGCCTTGGTACTCACCCTGAGAGCCCCAGGTATAGGACCCATGCCGGGCTCAGCTCTACTCCCCTGAAACTGCTTCACTGGCTGGGTTTATTTGTCAGTAGCATTTTGTGAAAGGAGGCTGGTAGGCAGATCACTCTGAAAGCCTTCTGCAATCTTCAGGAAAGAGCAGGGGGGAAAGGAGGAGAAGGAAGGGGCGCTGAAGTTGTGTGAGGCTGCTGTACTGTTCCGGATTCTTCCAAATCCTTTCAATTTGTGGTTGCTCAACAGGCCCTTATCATGATAAGAGCATGGAGCTGAACCAATTTTCTCTCCTCCTATGGCTACCAAAAAGATCACAATCTAGTGAAGCATCCTAGTCATGCCAAGTGAGAGTTTTACCCGTTTAGGGCTCGAGGTGTTTGTTCACAGGCATCTAATAAATCTCTTTTCCTCTCAATCTTCCGATTTTCTACAGAGGAGAACATCCATCCGCTATGCTGGAGATAAAGAAATACTGAAGGGACCTCTGGTGGCTCAGCCAGATAAAGGCATGGGAGTGATGTCATTGAAACCTGGGCTTTTCATTGATTCTTTGTCTCCACCAATCTGCTGGTAGGGGAACACAACCCACTTATCTGGACTGGTCTAGCAGGATGATATGGAAACAGGATTTTGAGTCTCTGGATATGAAGTCTGAAGGAAATATGTTTTAACCTGGACTGCACTGTCATATTGTAACCAGTTCCACTGTCATATTGTAATTAGTTCCCCCCGTTACTTCCATGTTTTACTTCCCCTGTTCATTGTAAACTCAATGTTCCTGTTGCATTGTAGTATATTTTGTTCAACTGTACACCGCACTGATTATAATAGCGCGATATATAAGACATATAAATAAATACATAAATAAATCTAAAGGAAAAAGTCATAAAAGCAGAGAAGCAGCCTAGTAGTTAAAGTAGCAGACTGAAAACCAGGGAAGCCAGGGTTCAAATCTCACTTCTCCCACAGATGTTGTTTTGTGACCTTGGACAAGTCAGTTCATCCATCATTATCTCAGGTACAAACTTAAGGCTAGATTTACTAACAAACACATTTGTTCAAATATGTTTTCTTCCTGAAAAATGTTTGGTGATTATGTGTTCAAGCTGAACACAAATATAATTTCAGATCGACTGTATCACGTAGGAATTTGGAGAAACATGAAATCATATTTTGATTGAATTTAGTATGTTTAATCGCACAATGATGCTGACATATTGCACTAGTTCACCTGAGCTAAAAATGTTTTGCTCCTGATTTTCATTTGTACTCAGCATCTGATGCTTCTCGTCTCAGTGTCCAATAATAGTCGGCCAGCATTGATGGGTTCCAGTTGCCCTGATACTGCTTTTCTATTGTCATGATGTCCTGGTGAAACCTTTCACCATGTTCATCACTTACTGTACCAAGATTAGCAGGGAAGAAGTCCAAGTTGAATGCAGAAAATGAATCTTCAGTGACATGTTGCACTTCATGGTTTTGTATGCTTGAAGCATGTTGTCAACCAGTTGGACGTAGTTTGATGCTCTGTAATTGCTAAGAAAATTCTCAACATCATCCCTAAATGCCTTCCATATGAATTTCTCAGGCCTCACTAGCAGATCTTTGAATTGCTTGTCTGACTTGTGGACCCACAAAAATGCCTTCCTTAATCTTGATCTCAATTTGTTTTGGAAACATCTGTCTCAACTATCAAAATCCTTCACCTTCCTTGTTCACCGCTTTCATAAAGTTTTTCATCAGTCCGAGTTTTATATGAAGAGGCGGCAAAAATATCTTACTTGTGGTGTCAACAAGTGGTTCATGTGCCGCATTTTTTTGTCCTGGAACCAAATGTTTACGGAGCAGCCATTTCTTTTTAATGTAATGAGACTCTCTAGAATGGGAGTCCCATTCACAAATGAAACAATAGTACTTAGTATACCCGAGCTGCATTCCTAGTAGCAGTGCCACTACTTTTAGACCACCACGTATGTTGCAGTTGTAGTTGTACTGTATGTGTTTCAACAACAGTTCCATGTTTTCATAGGTTTCTTTCATGTGCGCTGCAGAGGCAATAGGTATTGAACAGATTGTGTAACAAGATAGCTTTCAGGCGAACTGATGAAAAGGTGCCATTGCTGTGGGTCATGCTCACAACCCAAAACCGTGAATAACCCATCAATGTCAGTGCAGAAACAGAGGTTTTCAACCTGCGCAAAGAAATTTTTCATATCTTCTTGGTGGGTCTGAAAGACAGAAATTTTTGTACCTGGCGACAACAAACCCCATCCTTGCAATCTTAACCCAGTAGTTCAGCTTTTTTTTTTGACAAACTTAAGTCTCTCACCAGGTCAGTCAATTCTGACTTTGTTATCAGATGAGGCACACTGGACATAAACGTTTCAAAATCTGGATCAATGTCATTTTCCATGTCTGGTCCATGTATTGTGGCATCTTTGTCTGCCTCATCTAGGCTCCATGTCTCTGGTGGCTTCGGTACTGGCATACTGTCATCATGTGGCATTGGTCTCATGGCTGAAGGCAAACTGGGGTATTCAATAGATGTATATGAAAGCTGCTTTTATAGCCTGTTCTGCCAGTATCTATCTTGACTAAGCATGCCCATGCATTCCTGCTGACATTTCCATTGCATGTTGTGAGCCTGCACAGAGTGCATGCGTAGGCATGCCTGGACTAGACAAAAAAGCTTACTTTCTAGGCAACATATATGAGTAGACTTAAAATATGCGAGGAAATCACAAAATAGGCAATTGCAAAAAAATGGTGCATGACAGGAAAATGTCAAAGTGATTTTTGTTATCAGCAACCCAAAATCCATAAGATACACTCAAAAGTGTTCAGGAAGCAAAATCGTCATTATTCAGTGAATTACCAGGTCCAGTTCACAATAATGGCATGTGTAATAATGCAGATTAGTAAATCTAGCTCTTAGATTGTAAACCCTTTGGCAACAGGTAAGAGTAGTTACTCACCTGTAACAGGTGTTCTCCAGGAGCAGCAGGAATCAGTCCTCACATATGGGTGACGTCGGCGCCGACGGAGCCCCCATGCGGAGCATTTCCCCAGCTTTCAAAGAAAGCCTTTGGGAATGCAGCACGCATACGCGGTCCCCTTCCCACCCAAGGGTGCCATCTTGCTCAGTCTGATGACATAGCTAAAAGACAGCAAAAAGAAAATGAAATATATGACTGCAACTCCAAGGGGAGGAGGGAGGGTCGTGAGGACTGATTCCTGCTGCTCCTGGAGAACACCTGTTACAGGTGAGTAACTACTCTTTCTCCAGGACCAAGCAGGAAGTCAGTCCTCACATAGAGGACTCCCCAGCTCTAGGCTACTGAGCACCCAAAGCTGAAAAATAAGCTCCCTCTGGAGCCTCCTCATGCGTGATAAGAATCTTCTCTGAGAACGCCCCCGAACGGTAGCCCAACACAAGGGCCGGACGGTAGGAGTTGCCTAAACCTTAAAGAGATTACGGAGTACCGCCTGTCCGAAAGCCCTGTCCCTTCGGGACTCCCTCTCGAGGCAGTAATGGGCCGCAAAAGTCTGGCTTGAAGACCAAGTAGCGGCCCGGCAGATGTCTGCCAACGGAACAGAGCGGAGATGAGCTATTGACGCAGCCTTCGCCCTGACACAGTGGGCCGTGACTCAACCCTGCAAGGAGAGGCCGGCTGCCCTGTACTCCCAGGCGATACAGTCGGCTACCCAAATGAACAGGGTACGCTTGGAGACAGGTAATCCCAGCTTATTAGGGTCAAAAGATACGAAGAGCTGAACAGTCAATGTACGGTCAATGTAGAAAGACAACGTCCTCCTACAGTCCAGGGTATGCAAGACCATTTCAGCCCGGCTGGCATGCGGCCTGGGAAAGAAGGTCGGAAGAACCGCCTCCTGATTGAGGTGGAAGGAGGAGACAACCTTTGGAAGGAACTTAGGATGAGTCTGTAAGACCACCCTGTTCCTATAGAACCGTGTGTACGGTCTATCAGAAACCAGAGCCTGTAGTTCACTCACACGCCTGGCCAAGGTAAGAGCCACCAAGAACAATGCCTTCCAGGAAAGGAAGCGTAAATGACAGGTAGCCATCGGCTCAAATGGTGGGTGAGTAAGTTGTTGCAAGACCACATTCAAATCCCACTCAGGGGCTGGTGGACGAATCGGAGGCTTGAGCAAAAGCAGGCCTCTGAGGAAGCGGGCCACTAAGGGGTGGACCAACAGAGACTGGCCCTCCACCAGCGAGTGGTGCGCTGACAGAGCACTGAGGTGGACCCGAACAGAGTTGGATTTAAGGCCTAGGTACGACAGGTGAAGCAGATACTGCAGCACCACTGGTACCAGGCACGAAAACGGATCCTCTTGGTGCTGAGCACACCAGGTGGAGGAACCTACGCCACTTGAGGGCATAAGATTTCCGGGTGGACTATCTCCTAGAGGCCAAAACCAACTCCTCCACTTCCCTAGGTAAAAGTAAGGGGGCTAGAACTACCCTTTCAGCAGCCAGGCCATCAAATGGAGAGACTGGAGGTTGGGGTGCAGGAGAGATCCCTGATCCTGAGACAGGAGATCGGGTTGCACCCCCAGAGGGAGTGGAATGCCCACCGCCAATTGCAGGAGGAGTGGAAACCACGGTTGCCTTGGCCATCTGGGGGCTACCAGGATCAGTGAGGCCCTGTCCCAAAGAACCCTGAATAGGGTTCGGGCCACTAGAGGCGTTGGAGGAAACGCATACAGCAGGCCCGTAGACCAAGAGAGTAGGAAGGCATCTGCTGCTATTCGCAGATGATACGGTTGTCTGGAACAGAACCTGGGCAGCTGGCGGTTCAGTGGACTGGCAAAGAGATCGATGGTTGGAAGACCCCATTTCAGGAAGATCTGCTGGACCACTAGGGTATTCAAATGCCATTCGTGAGGCTGTAGAATCCTGCTCAATCTGTCTGCCAGGTAATTTTCTTCACTCATCAATCATCAATTTTCTTGGCCAGGCAGATAAACTGCCTTGAGAAACATGCCGTGCTTGACAGCAAAGGCACACAGGGCCTGTGCTTCCTGACACAGAAGCCTGGATCCTGTGCCTCCTTGTTTGTTCACACAGAACATTACTACTTGGTTGTCTGTCTGAATCAACACCGACTGGTGAGAGAGGACATGAGAGAAAGTTTGTAGAGCTAAGTGAATAGCTCGCAACTCCAACAGATTGATCTGCTGTGTGGCCTCCCAATGGGACCAGAGGCCCTGAGTGCATGCCCCCTGGCAATGTGCACCCCAACCTTGAAGAAAAGCATTGGTCGTCAGCACCTGTGTGTGCAGTGGTGCCTGGAAAGGCACCCCTTTGATCAGGTTTGGGAGATGCAGCCACCACTGCAGGGAGGCTGCTAGTAGTTTGGACACTCTTACTCTGTCTCTTAAGTCTCCTGTGGCCTGTATCCACTGAGCTCTGAGGCACCATTGAGCCAGCCGCATATGCAGACGAGCATGTGGAGTTACATGGACCGTGGATGCCATGTGGCCCAAAAGCCTCAGGAAATGTCTGGCAGAGACCAGAGATCCACTGCGAAACTGCTGGGCCAGAGCCATCAGTCTGTGAGCCCTGTTCCCGGGCAAATAAGCCATTGCTTGTAAGGTATCCAACCTTGCCCCTATGAACTCTATGTCCTGTGAGGGGAGCAAAGTGGACTTTGCGAAGTTTATGATGAAGCCCAGGTGCTGGAAAAGAGAGACAGTGCGAAGAGTGGCTTGTCTGGCCTCCTATGAAGACTGACCCCTGATGAGCCAGTCGTCCAGGTATGGAAAGACAAAGATGCCCTGGTTTCTGAGATAGGCAGCCACCACCGTTAGACATTTGGTGAAAACCCTGGGTGCAGAGGTTAGGCCAAATGGAAGTACTCTGTACTGAAAATGATTTCCTCCCACTACAAATCTGAGATATTGTCTGTGATCTGGATGAATGAGGATGTGAGTATAAGCACCCTTTAGGTCTAAGGAGCATAGCCAATCTCCCTGCTGGAGGTAGGGCAGCAGTATTCCAAGGGTAAGCATCTTGAACTTTTCCCTCTCCAGGAACTTGTTGAGATTTTGCAAGTCTAGGGTGGGCCTGAGGCCTCCTGTCCTTTTTGGTACCAGAAAGTACCTGGAATAGAAGCCTCGTCCTATCAGGTGGTGAGCACCGCCTGCTCCTGTAGAAGACTTGCCCACTCCTGAAGGAGGAGGTTCCTGTGCAGAGGGAGTCTTGGAGGCTCCCCTGGAAAATAGGAGGGAGGTAACTGGTTGAAGTGGAGCAAATAGCCCTTTTGGACTATGCTCAGTAGCCAGGTATCCCCTGTTATAGCTGACCATCTGTGGGCGTACAGTGTCAGCCGGCCTCCTGTGCTGAGTGGAGCCAGCTGTGGGGGAGAGACTATGCAGTGGGAGTCAAAACCCTGCTCCCCGCTGTGCAGGAGCCAGAGCTGGCAGCTTGGGGTTTTTCTGCCTATGGGGCCCATGTCCCTGCGCCTTGGCCTGCTGACCCTGTTGGGGAGCTGTAGAGGCCTGGAATTGAGGGTAGGATTTGTAGGCAGAGACCTTCCTCAGGTAAAAGGGCTTCTTCCCCGAGCCCTTCTTCTTCTGAGAAGGGGCAGAAGTCTTCCTGGACAGCCTTGTTCTGGTGAGAGTCTCAGTCTTGATTTCTGCAGCCTTTTCAGCCATGGGTTTGCCAAAGAGGTTCTCACCCCGGCAAGGGACATCAACCAACTTGTCCTGGACCCATGGCTCGAGGTCCGATGACTGTAGCCAGGCCTGACGGCGTGCACCGATGCCGGCCGCTGCTACTCGGGCCAAAGCCTCGAAGCCATCATAGGCTGCTTGAGATATAAACTTTGAGCACTCTTGAATCCCCGATGACAAAGCCTTGAACCTCTGCAAAAGTTCCTCAGAGAGGCCAGCAGAGAACCCGGCAATCTCCTTTGCCAGGTCTCGAAGGTACATGCCCATGTACAGCTGGTAAGTCTGGACACGGCAAGCCAGCATAGAGCCCTGGAAGCACTTTCTACTGAGGGCATCCACGTTCCGGGCCTCCTTGCCAGGGGGCACCGAGGAGTGCATCTTCTGACTCTTCAGACGATGCATGGCCAATTCCACAACCATGGAGTGGTGCGGTAACTGTGCCTTCTGGAACCCAGGGCTGTTACGGACTCGATAAATGGAATCGACCCGTTTGCTAAGAACCAGCGCCGAGGCCGGTGCCTCCCACATGCGGAAGAGCAGCCGTTCCAGCATCGGAGGAACCGGTACAGTAAAGGCCTCCTTTGGTGGAGAGCCATACTGGAGGGCCTCGAGTTCCTCGGCTCGAGGCTCCTCCTCGGGATCCACGGGGAAGGCCAAGGCCAAGGCCTTGGCCATGGCCCTCACGAAGTCCGAAAACCTGGTATCCTCCGGGGGGGGGGGGGGGGACGGACCTTCTCTGAGGCTCGGACTCCGGTGAGTCTGATGGAACGCACCGGATCCGGAAAGTGTCCGGGGATTCCTCGTCCTCCGTCTCTCACCCCGACCCCTCCGAGGAGGAATCGAGCGGCTCCGGTCGGGCGGGCACCGATGCCATCCGCCCCGACGCCGAGGGTACCAGCGTCGACTACCTCGGCCCCATACGAGAGGCCGAGGGAGACCTTGGCCAAGGATCGACTCAAGACAGCATTGACTCGAGGATCGGCTCGGCCTCCAGGGTCGACTTGGAGGTCGAGGTCACGGTGGTCGGAGCAGATACACTGGTGAGACCGGCGATCAGCAACCGCTGCTGTTCCATGAAGGCAGCCAGCCAAGGCCGTCAACCTGAGTCCGATCTCAGGAGACTCAGCAGCCCCCGACTTGGCCCCTGACAGTGTCGGGGCCGACGTTGGCTCCCCCGGAGGAGAGTCCACGAGGACAACAGCGCTCACGTGACTCGAGGACTCCGGCTTCACACGAGGCAATTTGGCAGGCCTCTCCGACTCCGAGGACCCGGGACGGCGGTCGGGGCTATGCGACCTGGCCCTCGAGGGACCAAGAGCGTCCACCGACGATGACGCCCTCGCGGGTTTCTTCTTCCTTTTGTGTTCCCGTGAGGGAGACCCCCGCTCAGAGGAGCCCCGACGATGCTCGGGGTCGGACTCCCGAGACGTCGAGGCCTCTGACGAAGTCCGGACCCGGCCGGACGCGGAGTCTGAGAAGATCCTTTCTCGTTGATGTTGACGGCTCCTCAGCGCCTTAGAGGACATTTTGCTGCACGGGCCACAGATCATTGGGTCATGATCGGGCCTGAGGCACCGGAGGCAGCAGTTGTGTGTGTCGGTGAGAGACATCAGTTTCTTACACCGATTACACTTCTTGAACCCGCTGGCAGCCATCAGGGGAAAAAGGGCCCCTGCAAGGTCAAAAGACCGGGCTGCCAGTGAAAAAGAAAAAAAGCGTGAACGCTAGTATCAAAAGACAAAAACCGAAAAAGTAGCTCCAGGCTCGATACCGGTGTACTGTGCCCAGGCGGGAAGGGGAACCGGCATCGAACCGGCAAAAAACCACAAATCTTCGAGGAAAAAATCAACTTTTAACCGGGTGACTAAGACACACGTCCGTCGGGTTCCGCGGAAAAAAGAAGATTGAGCAAGATGGAACCCTTGGGCAGGAAGGGAACCGCGCATGCGCACTGCATTCCCAAAGGCTTTCTTTGAAAGCTGGGGAAATGCTCCGCACGGGGGCTCCGTCAGCGCCGACGTCACCCATACGTGAGGACTGACTTCCTGTTTGGTCCTGGAGAAACTACTACACCTGAATGTAATTTACTCTGAGCTACCAATGAAAAGGCATAAGTTTAATTCAACTAATATGTGCAAAAGCTTAGGTAACACAATGAATCTCAAAGTAAACAGAAATTAACACAACTTCTCATGGTACAAAATTAAACATATCGGGGGAGGGGGCAGATATTCAGCAGTGGTGGCTAGCCCTTGTAAAACAGCTAGTGGTCATTGTTGAACTTTATAGACTTGGATATTCAATGCTGCGGCCATATGCGGCCAGCAGCATTGAATATCCGGGTTGGCTGGATAGCCCGGTTAGCTTCTGTGGCGAACGTTAAACCAGGGCTGAATATTGCCGCTGCCCGGTTATCCTTGGGAGTCACCTCCATTCCGCCCCCATGATGATCTATGACGTGCACGCCTATAGAAAAGTATATTATGAATATACGTAACACTAGACGTAAAATAGAATATGTATATTATGAATATACGTGATGTGAGACGTAGAATAATAAAATGAAATTATGCTGTGTAATGGAATCTTTACCTATAAATAAAGAGGCCTAAAGCTTTGATTTCAGAGTAAACATAGGCAACTGCCTGGCTTGCTCTCCCAAAGCGCTTTGGTCCTGTGTTTATAATACAAGTGTGTTGTGTATTATTTACAGTTTGTGTATTATCTAAGATGAAGATCAATTAACCTTCTCCTTACCTTGTATGTGGATTTCTGTGACCCAAGAGCCCTGCCTTGTTGTGGGTGAGGGGAGGTTCAGAGTATCTTTCACTAGCTAGCTAATATCAGGGCGTTTACGGCAGGACCCAGGGATATTCAGCGGCAGGGCCGGCCCGTCCATTGAGCAAGAATGTTTTTTGCACAGGGCCCCGCGTTTCAGGGGGCCCCGCGCAAAAAACATTCTTCAGCATCGCAAGTTAAAAAAAAAACAAAAAAAACCCGGTTGCTTCTGCCGCGGCAGCATCAAGAGCTCTGCCGCGGCAGCATCAAGAGCTCTGCCGCGGGGCCCCCCCCTGCCCGGCAGAGCCTCCCTGCATCTCTGCTTTCTTCAAGTCACAAAACGCGGGCTTCTTTCAGAGCCGCGAGAGTTTCCTTTCTCGCGGCTCTGTCCGGCGGGATTAACAGAGCCGCGAGAAAAGAAACTCTCGCGGCTCTGAAAGAAGCCCGCGTTTTGTGACTTGAAGAAAGCAGAGATGCAGGGAGGCTCTGCCGGGCAGGGAGGCTCTGCCGGGCAGGGGGGGGCCCCGCGGCAGAGCTCTTGATGCTGCCGCGGCAGAGCTCTTGATGCTGCCGCGGCAGAAGCAGCCGGTTTGGGGTTTTTTTGTTGTATTAATTTGGGATGATAGGGGAGAAGGGGGTTTAGGACTGGTAATGGGCCGGGGGGTAAGGACAGGTAATGGCCCAGGGGGGGGGTAAGGACTGGTAATGGGCCGGGGGGGGGGGTAAGGACTGGTAATGGGCCAGGGGGGGTAAGGGGGGGGTAAGGACTGGTAATGGGCCAGGGGGGGGGTAAGGACTGGTAATGGGCAGGGGGGGGTAAGGGGGGGGGTAAGGACTGGTAATGGGCCAGGGGGGGGGTAAGGACTGGTAATGGGCCGGGGGGTAAGGACTGGTAATGGCCCGGGGGGTAGGACTGGTAATGGGCCAGGGGGGGGGGTAAGGACTGGTAATGGGCCGGGGGGGGGGGGGGGTAAGGACTGGTAATGGGCCGGGGGGGTAGGACTGGTAATGGGCCATGGGGGGGGGGTGGTTAGGACTGGTAATGGGCCATGGGGGGGTAGGACTGGTAATGGGCTATGGGGGGGCTAAGTGGGCTGATGGGGGGGGGGGTTAGGACTGGTAATGGGCCGGGGGGGGAGGCTAAGACTGGAAGTGGGCTGATGGGGGGGGGTTAGGACTGGTAATGGGCTATGGGGGGGGCTAAGGCTGGAAGTGGGCTGGTGGTGGTGGTGGTGGTGGTGGTGGTGGTGGGGGGGTTAGGACTGGTAATGGGCTATGGGGGGGGGGGCTAAGACTGGAAATGGGCTGATGGGGGGGTTAGGACTGGTAATGGGCTATGGGGGGGCTAAGATTGGAAATAGGCTGATGGGGGGGCTACGACTGGAAATAGGGTGATGGGGGGTTAGGACGTAATGGGCTGATGGGGGGGTTAGGACTAGTAATGGGCTATGAGGAGGCTAGGACTGGAAATTGGCTGAGTGGAAGGAGGGCTTGAACTGCAAATAGCTGATGGGGACGGGGGCTTGGAATGGAAATGGGTTGTGAGGGGGAGGGAGCTAGGACTGGAAATGGGTGAGTGGGGGGGGCTAGGACAGGAAATGGGCTGATGGAGGGGCTAGAATAGGACTGGAAATTGGCTGTTGGGGGGGTGCTAAGATTGGAAATGGGCTGTGATGGTGGGGGTTTGGATTGAAATGGACTCATGAAGGGGCTAGAACTGGAAGTAGGCTCATGGGCTTGGATTGTAAATGGGCTGAGTGGAGGGGAGCTAGGATTTGACATGGGCTGATGGTGGGGCTAGGAAAGGACGAGAAATGGGCTCATGGGGGACTGGGATTGGAAATGAGCTGATGGAGGGACTCGGATGGGACTGCAAATAGATGGGGGAGCTAGGACTGGAAATGGGCTTATGGGGGGCTAGGACTGGAAATGGGCTGATGCGGGGACTAGAAGGGAGCGGATGCTGGGTGGGACTGGAACTAGAATGGAGCTGATGTTGGGGGAGGATTAGAATGGGATGGAGCTGGGAGAGTGAAATGGAGAGTGAAAAAATATTTTGTGTGGGAGGGAAGACAAATCTAAAATTGTCCGGATATTGGGAGAGTAAGTGGGGATTGAGGATGGAGGGGTAAAATTTGAGTGGATGAAATAGGAATGAGGAAGAGCAAAAGGAGAAAGATTAGTATGTTAAAGCAGATGTAGAGAGAGAATGGAAAAAAAACTAGAAGAGAGAAGAAAAGACAAATGGACAGCAGACTATGAAGAGTTAGCGGAAGACACGAAGAAACCAGAAGAAAGTGGCTGGAGTAATTGCAGCTGAAAAAAAATGCACAAAAGGTAGAAAAATATCTCTTTATTTTGAATTTATTAATTGGAATATGTCAGCTCTGGGAAATGTGCATCATTAACGTCTGCGCTTTGTTTAGTACAAGAGCAAATTAATGTATAGTTTTATTTCTACAGTGTTGTGCATTCCAAGTTTGGCTTTTGGGATTCCCAGTTTAATTATTGTCTTCCTGTTTCTAAATTGTGATTCCTTGTTTGGTGATGGTATATGTTCTGCATGTGTAACTGAGCTGAGGTATTCTGTTTATGTAATTCCTATTTGACATTGCCACTTGTTCTCCTTCCCCAGTAGGTCATGTATTGTTGTTCTCTGAAATGTATTGGTTTAATATTTGCAGCGTTTCCTTTTGATAGTTAGGGTATGGTGCTTTATGAGTCTTGGTAGTGCTGTTAGGATTTGGTAGTGCTGTTAGGATACGGCGGGTTTGCTATGGGTTCTAAATGGGCAGTGTTTGTAGTAGTTCCTAATGCGTCTGGCGGTTGGCACTGGATTATAGTAATGTAGAAGTCTTTTAGTCTTTCTTTATTCATACACTCATTAAGAGGCATGTTTACTAAAAGTTTGTGTATGGTAACATTATGCAAATGAGGCCCCTTATGCAAATGAGGCCCCGCACCGAGTCTCCGCACATGGCCCCGCACACCCCTTGGGCCGCCCCTGTTCAGCGGCACTAACCACGTTAGCAAGTCTGCTAACAGCGTTGATCACTTTTAATATCGGCTCCAACATATTTCTGCAAATTTCAATACATAAATGCTGTTTGTTAATTTTAACAAACTGAAAATAAAAAAGGTGAATATGGCACATCCTAAACTTTGTGAACCCTTTGTGATACTTCCTAAGAGGCTTTCTATTCTTGTTATTGGATTTTTCCCAATTCTTCCTTGCAGAACTCTTCTAGTGCAGAAATATTCTTATGTTCTTTGCATGTACTACATTTTTTAGATCTTCCAACAGATAAGAAAATAAGAACTGCTTTACTGGATCAGAAAAAACGTCCATCAAGTCAGGACTGTACCGAGCCACAATTGCGCCCTGTGCGACTTGCACATCGGGCACGCCCCCCCCCCCCATTCCTCCATGGTTCTGTCCAGCTGCTGCCTAGCCCTGCTGCTGCCGCTCTCTATTTACTCCGCAGCGGTGCCAGCAGCAGCAGAGCAGATCTAACTTTAAAATATGTAACCCCACCCCAAAAACCATGCAGGTCTTTCGACTCCGCACTTTAAAAAGATTTGATCCCTTCCTGCTCTGACATCACGTCAGATGAGAGAGGGACCAGACCTGCGGAAAGACCTGTGTGATTTGGGTTTTTTAATTTTAGGTCTGCTCAGCTGCTACTGGCTGCCGCCGCCGCCGCTGAGAGAACAAAAAGTGGCGATGGCAAGGCAACAGCAGGCAGCTGAAATGCACCCAAGCCTTTGTACCCTGTGTGGCTGCACCGCTTGCACAGGGCTAGGTATGGCACTGCATCAAGCCCAGTAACCCATTTCCAATGGTGGACAATCTAGGTCAAAAACACCTGGCAACATCCCAAAGAATAGATAGATTCCATGCTGCTTTTGCCCAGGGATAAGCAGCTACTTTCCTCAAGTATACCTGGCTAACAACGGTTATGGATTTTTCCTCCAGGAACCTGTCCAAAGTTCTTACAAACCCTGCAATGCTAATTTCTTTTACCACCTATATTAATGAATTCCAATTTGTGCATTGAGTAAAAAAAATAAATTTTCTCCAGTTTTAAATGTACTATTTGGTAACTTCATGGAATGCCCCTTAGTCTTTGTACTTTTAGAAAGCATAAACAACTGATTCACATTTACCCATTCCACACATGATTTTATAGACCGCTATCATATCTTCCCTCAGCCATCAACTCTCCAAGCTGAAGACTCCTAAGCTGTTTAGTTTTTGGTCATAGGGAAGCCTTTTCAAACCCATCATCATTTTTTGTCATCCTTCTCTATGCTTTTTCTAGTTCTGATATATCTTTGAGATATGGTGACCCAAACTGCACACAATACTCCAGATGCAGTCGCACCATGGAACAATACAGAGGCCTTATAATATTCTCCATTTTCTTCCTAATTCCCAACATTCTGTTTGCTTTTATGACCATTGCCATGCCAAGGATTTCTACATATTATCCACAATGATGCCTAGATCCTGACCCTTTCCTGGGTGGTGAATTAATATGGAGCTTAGAATCATGGAACTATAGTTTGAAAGTGAAATTAGACCTTAACTGCTAATTAGCATTCGTTGAGGAACTCCAGACCAGTCCCGCATCTCTTGGTTGACATCCTCCTCCAGAAGCTTGGAGACTGAGCATGTCATCTTTTTGATGACATCAATGTACTAAGGCAGCTGGCTCCACCTTCTATCTCCAGTAACCTACTGACAAAGCAGACTCATAGGAGCAACAAATAAGAAGTCAAACTTTTCATAACCCAAACTTATATAACCTAAGGCTCTGCTCCCTGTATAACAGGGACCCTTCCTTCTCCCCAGAACAAGGAGCTTGCCTGTGAACTACTGAGATGCACGAAATCTGCCACAAAAAATGGTCCAACAAGTTTGTAAGGCAAAACAGACAGGCAGCACCCTTCCTGACTTATCTGTCTCCTTTGCCCACTCTGTTTGTCTGCATTCCCCTTGACCACACCACGCATTGGAAATCTTTTTTCAGGTCTTGGATCGCGCTACCGCCTCTTAACAGGAATCAGGGAGGATTCCGGGACTGGACTGGAGTTCCTCAAGGAATGCTAATTAGCACGGTAAGGTCTAATTTCACTTTCCTTATCCCTCCAAGTCCAGTCCCGCACCCCTGGGATGTAACAGAGCAGTTCTATTTAAGGGAGGGACCTGTGATTCCAGCCTGAATAACTGCTGCCCCGAATCTAGTGTCTCCCGCCGCCTGCACATCCAACCAATAATGTCTTGCAAACGTGTGAAGGGCGGATCAAGTGGCTGCCCTACAAATGTCGGCAGGCAGTACTATACTATACTCCACCCATGAAGTCGCCTGACCCCTGGTCGAATGTGCCTGCAGCCCCGCTGGCACGGGCTTTCCTTTCAACACGTATGCCGAAGCAATAGCTTCTCTAATCCATCGCAAAATGGAGGCCTTAGCTGCTGCCTCCCCTTTGCGCGGTCCACCAAACAGAACAAGCAAACGATCTGATTTTTGAAACGGAGCCATCCATTTCAAATAACTCCGTAATACTCTCCGGACATCCAATCGCCGCAAATATGGATCTGTCTCTCCCTTCTGCCTCCCTGAGAATGCCGGCAGCAACACTGGGTGATTCAAGTGAGAAACTGACACGACTTTGAGCAAAAAGGAAGGCACTAAATAGAATGCTAGGTATCATAAGGAAAGGAATGGAAAATAAAACAAAAGATATTATAATGCCTCTCTATCGTTCCATGGTGAGACCGCACCTTGAATATTGTGTGCAATTCTGGTCGTCGTATCTTAAAAAGGATATAGCGTTATTAGAAAAGGTTCAGAGAAGAGCTACCAAAATGGTAAAGGGGATGGAAGGATACTCCTATGAAGAAAGGCTAAAAAGGTTAGGGCTCTTTAACCTGGAAAAGAGACGGCTGAGGGAAGATACGATAGAAGTCTATAAATTAATGAACGGAGTGGAACGGGTAAACGTAGATCGATTGTTTACGTTATCAGAATATAGAAAGACTAGGGGACATACAATGAAGCTACAGGGTAAACTATTTATGACTAATAAAAGAAAATATTTTTCACTCAACGTGTAATCAAACTCTGGAATTTGTTACCGGAGGATGTAGTAAAGGCTGTTAGTGTAGCTGGGTTTAAAAAAGGTTTGGACAAGTTCCTGGAGGAAAGGTTCATAAACCATTATTAAGAAGGGACCCAGGATATCAATGCTTGACCCAGTGCAAGCATTGCGGAACCTGTGTCTTTTGGGGAAACTGCTAGGTACGTATGACCTAGATTGGCCACTGTTGGAAACAGTATACTGGGCTTGATGGACCTTGGTCTGACCCAGTATGGCATATCTTATGTTCTTATGTTCACTGACCGGAGCACCAACTTCTCTTTTGAGATGGAAAGGAATGGCTCCCTGCACAAGAGAGCTTGGAGTTCCAAAATTCTCTTAGCTGAACAAATTGATACCTGAAAAACTGTCTCAAGAGTCAAATCCTTCAGCGTGGAAATGCTAAGATGCTCGAAAGGCTCCTTCAGCAATGCTGTCAACACCAGATTGAGATCCTAAGGAGGAACAACTGCCCATCTTAGTGGATGGAGCTTCTTCACTGCCTTCAGGAATCTTATGACATCGGGGTGAGACCCCAAGGACACTTCCTGGATCCTGCACCAATAAAATGAAATGGCTGCCACTTGTACTCTCAAGGAACTTGAAGACAAGCCCTTCCTCAAGACCCGCCTGTAAGAAGGCTAACATGTGTGGCACCGAAGCCCCAAAGGGCTGACACTGACTATCATCACACCAAGCCTCGAAGATGCAGCAGATCCTAATATATGACAGAGAAATGGACCTTTTTTGGGCTTTCAGTAACGTTGATATCACCGGTCCAGAGTAACCGCGTCTCTTCAGGCGAGCCCTCTCAAGAGCCATGCCGTAAGCGAGAATCGATCCACCTGAGGCATCCATACCAGACCCTGGGTCAGGTCGCCCGGGTTGGTAGTCAACAAGGCCTGTCCACCTGCAGCTGTACGAGTATGGCATACCATGTGTATCTCGACTAGTCCGGGGCTATTAAGATGACCATCTCCTGGTGAGCCTCGATCCGCTGAATGACACGGCCTACGAGCGCCCATGGTGGAAAGACATAGGAGGCCCTGCGTGGGCCACCACTGCACTGGGTGTCCAAGCCCTCTGACATTCTCTCTCTCCTCCTGCTAAAAAAAGGGTTCGCTTTGGCTGTTGCAAAAGTCGCAATTAGATCCATGATCGGAGTGCCCCATCTTTCAACCACCTGTCCAAAGACCTCCAGACTGAGCATCCATTCCCTGGGATCCACTTGTACTCGACTCAGGTAGTCTGCCATGATGTTGTCTGTTCCTGCAACATGTGCTGTCAAAAGTGCAACATGTGCTGTCAATAGTCGGCTTCTTCCAGGCTCACGCTGCCCGTGCCCCTCTGCCAATTGAGGTAGGCCACCGTGGTTGCATTCTCCGAGAAGATCCAAACTGCCTTCCCCTCCAGCCAATGCCAAAACTGCTGTAGGGCCAGAAACACAGCTTGCATCTCTAGCCTGTTTATGGACCACCTGGCTTCCTGAGGGCTCCACTGCCCCTGCGCAAAATTCCCCTCGCAGTGGGCCCCCCATCCTGAGAGACTTGCATTTGTCATCAGCGGGTTCCAGCACAGTGACTCGAGCAGCATCCCTGCCGCGGGTTTCTCAGGACGTAACCACCACCGGAGAGCGCGCCTGGTCTCCTCTGGGCAGAGCAACCCCTGTGATAAGAGATGGCATTGGTGAGACCACCTGCGCAGCAGTGCTCTCTGCAGTGGCCGCATGTGAGCCCGTGCCCAAGCCATAAGGTCCAGAGTTGTCATCATGGTCCCGAGCAGCTGCAGGTAATGTCACACAGTTGGCCCTTTCATTTGTAGAAACTGGTGCACCAGTTGCCACAGCTCTTTTGCCCACTGCATTGGAAGAAAACCTTTTCCTCTGAGGGTGTCGAAGCATACCCCTGAGTACTCTAGCTCCTGGTATGGCACCAAGCGACTCTTGGGAATGTTGATCACCCATCCTAGGCTCTTGCAGGAGTTCCACCACTCATGCAGTGGCCTGCTCGCTCTCCCTCCTTGACTTTGCGTGAATGAGCCAGTTAGAACATAAGAATATAAGATATGCCATACTGGATCAGACCAAGGTCCATCAAGCCCAGTATCCTGTTTCCAACAGTGGCCAATCTAGGTCATACGTACCTAGCAGTTTCCCCAAAAGATACAGGTTCCGCAATGCTTGTACTGGGTCAAGCATTGATATCCTGGGTCCCTTCTTAATAATGGTTTATGGACCTTTCATCCAGGAACTTGTCCAAACCTTTTTTAAACCCAGCTACACTAACAGCCTTTACTACATCCTCCGGTAACAAATTCCAGAGTTTGATTACACGTTGAGTGAAGAAATATTTTCTTTTATTAGTTTTAAATAGTTTACCCTGTAGCTTCATTGCATGTCCCCTAGTCTTTCTATATTCTGATAACGTAAACAATCGATCTACGTTTACCCGTTCCACTCCGTTTATTAATTTATAGACTTCTATCATATCTCCCCCTCAGCCGTCTCTTTTCCAGGTTAAAGAGCCCTAACCTTTTTAGCCTTTCTTCATAGGAGTATCCTTCCATCCCCTTTACCATTTTGGTGGCTCTTCTCTGAACCTTTTCTAATAACGCTATATCCTTTTTAAGATACGGCGACCAGAATTGCACACAATATTCAAGGTGGGGTCTCACCATGAAACGGTATAGAGGCATTATAATATCTTTTGTTTTATTTTCCATTCCTTTCCTTATGATACCTAGTATTCTATTTGCTCTCCTGGCTGCCGCTGTACACTGGGCCGAGGGTTTTAACATGCTATCCACAATGACGCCTAAATCTTTTTCCTGGGTGGTGGTTCCTAATGTGGAACCTTGCATCGTGTAATCATAGACGTTGTCGAGGTAAAGGTGCACTAGGACCGCTTCTTAGCGAAGCGCTGCTACTACCACCACCATAACCTTGGTGAAGGTCCGTGGAGCCATCACTAGTCTGAAAGTCAATGCCCGGAACTGAAAATGTCCTACTGCCACTGCAAAGCGGAGAAACTGCTGATGCTCCGGACAGATAGGAATATGTAAATATGAGATTGAGGGACATCAAAAACTCCCCTTCTGTCACTGCTATGATAACCAACTGCAAAGTTTCATGTGGAATCCGGGAACCAATAGACACCAGATCACAAATTTTAGGTCGCGGCTAAGCTGAAAGGAGCCTTCCTTTTTGGGCATCACAAAATAAATGGAGTACTGACTTGACCCATACTAGTCTGCGGGAACTGGCATCATGGCTCCCAACTGCAAAAGATGGTCCAGAGAGGTTCTTACTGCCGTCTCCTTGCTATAAGCAGAGGGACTACACGAAGGATGACCCCAGCAAACTCTCAACGTGCAGCCCTCCCGAATGACCTCCAGTATGCACTGATCGGATATGATCTGGACCCAGGCAGGGTAGAACTCCCGGGATGCACCTCTGCCTGGGCATCTCTCGTTTCATTGTGACTTCTTCGGCCCCGAGGACAGGGACGCGCCATAATAGCTCCGCCCTGCTCCTCAGAAGTCTCGAAAATTCTGACTCCGAGGGGGAAATCACCCACACTGGTAACGTGTAAAACGCACAGTGTGGAAACGCCTGAAGTCCCTTGGCTGACCCCATACTGGTGCCGTACTCCAAGCCTGTCTCTGCATATCCTCTGGGAGGTGGCATCTTTTGACTCTCCCAATTCCTTTACCAACTTTTCCATATCTTCTCCAAATAGAAGATTGCCCTTAAATGGAAGCTTGCTAAGCCAGGCTTTAGAAGGACCATCCACTGCCCAATTCCGCAGCCAGAGGTATCTTCGAGTTGCCACCACCGAGACCATATTCTGAGCCCTCTAATCAGATCATAGCAGGTGTCTGCCAGGTATGTGGCCCCCAACTCTAGTTTCGCCACCGCTGTTGATTCTGGAGCCACATCCCCCGGCTCTAACACTCCCTGCGACCATGGCAAACATGCCCTGGTCACCCAAGTTCCACAAATGGAAGCCTGCAATGAGAGGGCATTGGTATCAAAAGCCTGCTTCAACAAGGTATACAGCTTTCTATCTTTGACATCCTTGAGAGCCATACTACCTTCTACTGGGATTGTAGACTTCTTCATAACAGCTGAGACTGCCGCATCCACTTTGGGAGAGTGGAGTGGGTACACAGCCTGGTCATAGTTCGTACCACCCTGAGACCGGACTCCGGAAGATCCCACTCCTCCTGGATCATCTGCTTGACCACTCACTCTATGCATGGGAATACCTTCTGCATCTTATGCACCGCTTGGAGAAGCAGGTCATCTAATGTCTCTTCGTCCACTGGTAGACTTGTCGGCATATTAAGAGTCTTCAACGACTCCGTAATGAGTGCTGCCAATTCCTCCTGCTGGAATACCCATACTATGTGGGACTTTTCCTCTTGAGTAATCTCTCCTTCTAGATTCTCCTCTTCCACATCCAAATCCATAGCCGAGTCCAAGACATCTGGCTCATCCGAAAGAGGAGAGTGCTCCCCCCATTCTTCCTCTAACCTATGCCGCTTAACCATCCTCCTCACCTGCTCTGGCACTTGTGTTGTAGCGGGCCTCTTTCTGCCCTGCTCTTGCTCTGTTGCCTGGGTATTCGTTCTTTGCTGCTGCATGAAGAATACCCTATGCAGTAACATAGTAAATGACGGCAGATAAAGACCAGTATGGTCCATCTAGTCTGCCCAGTAAGATAGCAGGAGTAGGTGCACCTGCCACTCTGTGCAGGCCACCCCTCCCCATGTCTTTGTTTAGGGGTTCACCTGCCACTCTGTGCAGGCCACCCCTCCCCATGTCTTTGTTTTAGGGGTGAACTCGCTGCTCCGTGTAGGACACCCCTATTTGTTGAGAAATTAGATGGTTCAGTTTATTTTGATTTTATCCTGTTGCTGTAAAGGGACCCACTGTGTCTGTCCCATGCCACTTTGAACTCCGTCACTGTGTTTGCCCCCACCACTTCCATCGGGAGGGCATTCCAAGCATCCACCACCCTTTCAGTGAAAAAGTATTTCCTGACATTGCCTTTCAATTTACCACCTTGCATCTTCATGTTATGCCCTCTAGTTTTACAGCTTCCCCGTCTTTGGAAGAGGTTTGTTTGTTCATGATTTCTCTTTAAGTATTTAAAGGCCTGAATCATATCTCCCCTATCCCTCCTCTCCTCCAAAGTGTACATATTGTGTACCAGTGACTTGTACAGTGGCATAAGTACCTCTTCCTTTCTGCTGGTAATTCCTCTTTGTATACAGCCCAACATCCTCCAGGCTTTTGCCACCGCCTTGTTGCACTGTTTTGCCACTTTGAGATCTACAGAAATAATCACCAAGGTCTTTCTCCTGATCCGTGCACACCAACCTCTCGCCCCCTATCAAGCACAGTTACTTACCTGTAACAGGTGATCTCTGGGAACAGCAGGAATAAGTCTTCACATATGGGTACGTCGGTACCGACGGAGTCCGCGCGGGAACGCTTCCCAGCGTCCAATAAGAAAGCTTTTGGAAGCATCCCAACACGCCTGCGTGCTGCCTTCCCACCTTCCCAACTGCCTCTCCTCAATTAAGTTTTAAAGCTGAGACAAAGAGAGAGCAAGGAAGGGAAAGATAGAGATAGAGAAATGCAACTCCTAGGGGAGGTGGGTGGGTTGTGAAGACTTATTCCTGCTGTTCCCAGAGATCACCTGTTACAGGTAAGTAACTGTACAACCATTGTGGAACTTGTGTCTCTTGGGGAAACTGCTAGGTACATATGACCTAGATTGGCCACTGTTGGAAACAGAATACTGGGCTTGATGGACCTTGGTCTGACCCAGTATGGCATATCTTATGTTCTTATGTATCTCCAGGAACAAGCAGGAATGAGTCTTCACATATGGGGACTCCCAAGCTCAGATGCCCGGAGGGAGTCTTAGCCTGTGGCAAGTCTAGAACGAGCCATGCTATTCCTCAGGACCTCAGGCATCCTGGGGATGGAGGGTAGAAGTTGAATATAGAAAAGGAGCTGTGGAACAGCTGGTTTGAACAGGGCTTCAAAGGGGAAGACCCTGTATCGAGGGCTTTTAGTAATGAAAGATTGTAATCTGGGCCTCCCTTGTTGGCATTGCACAAGTGCACTGAGCTACATCTGGATCTGATAGGAGAGCCAGTGAATGTGCTCAAGGGGTACTTCACTGAGAAGAAGAGGTAATAAGTAGACTAAAAACAAGTGGAGGCCAGAACCCTTCAGGGTGAGAAATAGCCCCAGGGGAAAACTAGGGTAGCATAAGAGGTAGAGCTTCAGCGGAGACGCAGAAGGTACTATTAAAGGAAGCTTAAGCTTAGAACAACTGAAGCTCCGCAATGTCTTTCCTAAATGTGGTCAATTAGGAAAGAAAAAGGTACATGGAGAGCTTCAGGGTACCTAACCTGAAAGGTTATGGTAAGGGAAAAAGTTGTTAATTACCACAGGAAGTGGTTATAGCTGTAGCCCTCTAAGAATGCTGGCACAGCATTGATAGAGGTAGTGCCCATCTGTCAGGCTTATATAGGAATGTAGGGATATCTGAACCTGACAGACAGACAGATAGATAAGTAGATGGATATAGATCTATCTAAAAATATATCTCATTATATCTATAAACATATATATATATATATATATTTAAATATATACACCTAGAGGGTATATAGGCATATAACTATAAGAGATATGTATGGGCAGAAGACACACCGATAGATATAGATAAGTATATATATGTATCCATATATATATATATATATATATATATATATACCTATATGAATAGGCAGGCATATAGACACATGTCTCCAGGTATAAGGATGGAGAGATGTCCATAAAACCTCATCCCCCCTAGGGATATAGGGAGAGAGAAAGATTTATCTGATAGCAAGAAGGTTGATACCTGCTTGAATAGATACATAGAGAATCCTCTTTTCCTGGTTATGACTGGCAGAGTCAGAGGAGAGGTCTCCCTGATAAGAAGAAGTCTGAATTCCCTGCAGAATTTGAGCTCTTAAATAACCAAGATGGCCTACGTGAAAATGGCAGAGGATAACTTCAGTCTGCAGACAGGAAGTCCAGGTATCTCCAGAATTGCAGTATGGAGAATGGAGAGAGGACGCTTCTGGAGGAAGATACCCTAGTGACCCGCCTATGAGGGCAAGATGGGTATTAGGCGTCCTCCAGCTGCCATTGAAGAAATTTACCTCTGACGAGAAGAGCCAAGGAGATATGGGCCAAGCTAGGGATTTGGCCCTCCTTAAGTTTTTCACGTAATGAAAGGCCTGAGGCGTATGCCTCAAAAGAGATTTAAAATGAGATGGTAAGGGTAGGAAATACCTGCCAGACATGAACATGACTGGGGGAACCCCCCCTAACCATCTGGGGTTATCTACTAGGCAAGATACTAATGCTCTCTAGCAAGGGCCCATAGTGCAAAGCTACTCTGTAGAGATGCAGAGAGCATGCTGCAGGTTGGTTAGAAGAAAAAAATGGCTGTGAAAAGCCAGCAGGTAACCAGCTATTCTGCCAAGGACAAGGGGGCGAAGAATAGAAGTTAACCAACCAGACTGTGATAATAGAGTTTCCCAAACGAAGTTGATAACCTGTTTGGGACTTAGCACTGAGGCGAAGAGGATTGCTAGTGGAGGGGAATCCCTGGTTCTGTAGTGAAACAAAACCAGTGGTTTAACCACTAGGAATTGCTGTATTTGCAGCAACTACTAGAGCAGCATTGAAAAGTTCTTTTCCCTGCTCCTTTTTAGACTGGGAAAAAGAAAACAGACCTGATAGGAGTCCCTATTGTCTGATGAGCTGCTCTAAGGTAACAAGGGGGGGGAGACAACTCCAGAAGGGAGAATCCCCCGGTAGAAGAGGTAGAGGACCATAGGGGCTTACCCATTTAAAGAGCCACTCTTACAAAACAAATGTTGTAGTAAGAGGGAGGTAAGAGAGAGTTGCAAGAGACCGACTATGGAGGAGGTCTCGGATAGATGAGATGATACATGCCAGTACAGGGAAACAACTGTCTGTTGATAGTTGCTACCTCTCTTTCCTCCAAGAGGAAGAGGAAAATGTGTTAATGATGGGCATGATCATCATAAAGACTCTTAGAGTTAGAGGAAAGATGTCCCATGAAGAGATATCTAGGTAGGTTAGGATAAAAATTAGTGCAGATTCTTCAAGTGGAAAGAAGCAGACTGCCACCCTAACCCCCAACCAAGAGGGACAATGATCTATTTGAAACCCTGCGACTGCTGGGTTTGTTGACCTGTTGAGGTTGTGGATTCTTCAGACTAGGGCGATGTTTCCCGTGTTTGGGAACATCTGTATGATGGGCAGATAATGGGTAAAATCTTCTCCCCCTAGGGGAAGAAAGTTTGGTAGGACATTTCCTACCTACTGGGAAAGAAGGCGGCGTAGAACAGCCTCTGGAAAAAGGAAAGTCAGTGGATAACTGAGTAACCTGGAGTAAAGACTCCTTGTTGAAGAGATTTTCTCCAGTGCAAGGGGTATTGCCCAGTCTTTCTTGTGCCCATTTGTCCAAGTCTGAAGCCAGGCTCTACGTCATGCCCCTATAGCTATAGCAGAAGTCCTGCTAACAGACTCAAAGGAGTCTAGGGTAGCACGAGTAAGAAACCTAGAGATATTTTGAGTATGCCTAACCAGTGAGGAATAGTCTGTACACCTGGGCTCTTGAAGACAAGGAGTCAAAAGATGTAATTGCTTTGTGACCTCCTCAAGAGATAGGCCCATATAAAAAATATATGAGAGAATTCTTGCTGAAAGCATGGATGTCTGGAAGGTTTGACGTCCAAAGGCATCTAGTGTCTTAGACTCACGACCTGGTGGACAAGAAGAGTGTTTTTTATTACTCTTCACTCGCCTCATTGCTGATTCTACCAAAATGGAATGATGAGGAAGTTGAGTCTTTTGAAACCCTGGAGAGGGGGGCACCTGATATAGAAGATCAGTTGCTCTGGAAGGTGGGGGTACCTTTAAAGGAGCTTCCCACATTCGTAGAAGGAGATCCTGCAAAGAATGATGCAAAGGAAGCATTATGTTCTCCTTTGCTTTGCTAGGAACAGAGAGGTATTCTGTATTCCCATGTGTAGGATCTTGTCCAGGAATAGGAATGGCAAGTGATTTTGCCATATCCAAGAGGAAAGTCTGGAAAGAAGGATCCCCAGAGGGAACTTCCCTTGGATAGGCTAGATCTGATGAAGAACTAGCGTTGGCACCGAGGGATCTATCTAAGTATATAGGAATAGAAGATCCTGAATGGTGCAGTATGGGATCCCTAGGTGGTGGTCGCTGGTACTGTAGATCAGGACCAGTGACAGTCGGTAACAGATCGTCCATGCTAGGGATTGATTCCAAACTCGGCATTGAGGGAAGCGAGCCTGACGAGAGAAGCATGGAAGGTACCGACAGCAATGGTAATGTGGATATCGGTACCGACTTCGGTACCGTATCTGATACCGGTGGATGAAGGCCAGCCGGTGGCAACTCTAACGGTATCGGAGGAACCGAGAGCTGCGGATCCGAAGTATTGGAACCAAGCCTTCGGTACCGACGGGAGTCGGTACCAAGGTGAGTCGGTACCCAGTCCTCCAGATTGGAGATCGATTCCAGACTCGGCATCGAAGGAAGCGAGTCTATTGATGCACGTCTGGAGGGTACCGATGTCGGTACTAGTATCGGTGTCGGTACCGATACTGGAATGTCGGTCTGGAGTGTATCCACCGGGCCCGCAGGTACCGAGGATGCCAGACGACGATCCTTGGTGAGGAATGTTTCATCCAACACCAGTGCCGATGCCGGGGTATCGGTACCGCTCGAAGCGGATGCCACCACCAGGCATGGCTCAGGTATGTTCTGTGAGGGGTGAACCTCAGGAACAACCTGAAACCCCACACAGGCTTTGGAGGCCGAAGACTCCCATCGGGGTTTTGAAACCAGTGGATTCTCGAGGACAAGGCCAGAGGCATCTCTATGCTGTGCATGAGAACTGCCGCTCGAGGACTCGCTAGTCTTAACAGACTGTTTTTGGGTTACCTGATCCTGTGGAGAAGAAGATATGGTTGGTGCCCTGAAGTTGGAGAGGGACCACGTGTCAAGGACGCGATGTTGAAAAACGTCTTCTCACAATACTATTGCCCGAGGGCTCCGGAGGAAAACGGTCAGGACCCAAGCAGGTTAGACACCAATTGTGAGTGTCTAAAAATAAAGTTCTACAGCCACAGCTTGTACATTTCTTGGGGAAAGTGGCTGGCGGTTCCATGAAGGAAATGGAGAGGCCTAGAAGGCCTGAGAAACCGTGAGACTCTAAGGAAGAAAAATATTTCTTAAAAAAGAAAAATTTTACAAGAAAAGAAAAAAGAAACACTGACGGTACCGGTGGCGTCGGGGAAGGCAGCCGCGACCACAAGAAAAATAAAAAATAAAAGAAGAATTTTCTGCGGTGACAGGAGGATGTCCTGCCGACTCCGCGGAAAAACGAAAACTGAGGAAAGGCAGTTGGGAAGGCAGCACGCAGGCATGTTGGGATGCTTCCAAAAGCTTTCTGATTGGACGCTGGGAAGCGTTCCCGCGCGGACTCCGTCGGTACCGACGTACCCATATGTGAAGATTCATTCCTGCTTGTTCCTGGAGATTGTATATTTCCCTTGGATTTCTGCTACCCAAGGGCATGCCACTGCACTTCTTTGCATTAAATCTTAATTGCCACGCTTTAGACCATTCTTCCAGCTTTTGTAGATCTTTCCTCATGTTAACCACTCCTTTGGGGGAGTCCACTCTGTTGCAAATTTTCATGTCATCTGCGAAAAGACATACCTTTCCATTCAGTCTTTCAGCAATTTCACTCACAAATACATTGAACAGTGCCGGGCCCAGGACCGAACCCTGGGGCACCCCGCTAATCACCTTCCCCTCATCCGAGTGAGCTCCATTTACAATCACCTTCTATTGTCTGTCAATCAACCAATTTCTGATCCAGTTTACCACCACCTTGGGACCCATCCCAAACTACTGAATTTATTGATAAGCCTCCTACGAGGGACAGTATCAAAGGCTTTACTGAAATGCAGGTAGATGACATTCATCGCATGCCCCTAATCTAGTTCTCTGGTCACCCAGTCAAAGAACTCAATCAGATTTGTTTGGCAAGATTGTCCTTCGGTAAAACCATGTTGCCACGGATCTTGCAACCTGTTGGTTTTGAGAAAGTTCACTATTTCCTCTTTCAGGAGCGCCTCCGTTACTTTTCCCGCGACCGAGGTAAGGCTCACAGGCCTGTAGTTTGACACTTCTTCCCTGTCACCACTTTTGTGTAGAGGTACCACATCAGCCATTCTCCAGTCCTGAGGAACATCTCCTGTTTCCAAGGATCTGTTGAAAACATCCTTTAACGGCCCTGCAAGAACCTCTCTGAGCTCTTTCAGTATCCTGGGATGTATCCCATACGGTTCCATGGCCTTGACAACTTTCAGTTTTGCAAGTTGTTCTAACACATCATCTTCTGAGAATGGTGTGGTATCTACTTCATTCCCATTTTTATATTTGGGAGTCACAGGTGGTTCTTCTCCAGGATTTTCTTTAGTAAAATCAGAGCAGAAGTATTCATTTAGTAATTTCGCTTTTTCAATGTCACTTTCCACGAGTCTGTTCCCAGCATTTCTGAGTCCTGCAATTCCACCTCTGATCTTCTTCCTTTCCTGAATATACCTGAAAAAAGTTTTGTTGCCACACTTCACATTTTTAGCCATCTTTTCCTCTGCCTTTGATTTTGCTATCCTTATTTCTCTTTTTGTCTCTTTGAGTTTGAGCCTCTATTCATTTCTGTGTTCCTCTGATTGCAAGCTTTTGAGTTTTGTGAAAGCTGTGTTTTATACCTTTATTTGAGCAGCCACTTCTTTGGAAAACCAAATAGGTTTCCTTCTCCTCTTGTTTTTGTTTACTTTTCTTACATATTTATCTGTTGCTCCTTTTATTGCCACCTTTAGTTAAACCCATTGCAATTCCACTTCCCTTATCCCCTTCCACCCTGCCAACTCCTCCTTTAGGTACTTGGCCATTTTACTGAAGTTTAGGACTTTGAGTTTGCTATGATTGGACTGCACCTTGGCTTTTATCTCAAACTATACCGTGTGATGATCGCTGCTGCTCACAGGGGCACCCACCCAGACATTCGACACGCTATCACCGTTGGTGAGCACTAAATCCAGCATTGAGCTTTCCCTGGTTGGTTCTATCACCATTTGTCTAAGTAACGCATCTTGGAAAGCATCCACAATTATTTTGCTTCTTTCCAGATTTGCAGGAGTAATCCAATCCACATCGGGTAGATTAAAGTCACCCAATATGATCACTTCCCCTTGGCAATATCTATAATCAATTCGTTATCTATCTCTTCGACTTGAGTCGGAGGACTGTAGACTACAGCAGTATGGATGACAGTGCCATCTCCTCTTTCCAACACAATCCAGAGCGCTCCTTCTTTTCCCCATGCCCCCTGCATTTCAGTAGCTTTAATATTGCTTTTGACATACAAGGCTACTCCTCCTCCTTTTCCATTTTCTCTGTCTCTTCTGAATAGATTATAGCCAGCTATGGCTATATCCCAATCATGCGATTCATTAGACCATGTTTCTGTAATGGCCACAATGTCCAAGTCCATTTCCACCATTAGGGCTTCCAGGTGCGC
The DNA here is from genome assembly GCA_033557465.1 of Ichthyophis bannanicus. Lineage (NCBI taxonomy): Eukaryota > Metazoa > Chordata > Amphibia > Gymnophiona > Ichthyophiidae > Ichthyophis > Ichthyophis bannanicus. The sequence continues at coordinate 232,823,066 of CM066043.1, read as the reverse complement.
AATTTTGTTGGCTAAGCTTCAAGCATTTGTGCTCATTGCTTTCCAGCCTTTAACTGGCTTGCATGTATTTTGCATTGATTTTGTTCTGCCCACTTCTTCCCACTTGTCCTTGGTGTGTGGTTTTTAAGTGTGGCTGTTTCTGATGTTGTTCTGCTTTTGACGGGAGCGATGTCTTGAACTTGTCCTTCCCCATCCATCACCCCCTTTATCTAGTTTAAATGCATATCCACATACTGCCTGAATTTTTCACTTAAGATTCTTTTCCCTGCGACAGAGAGATGTAGTCCATCAGCACAGTACAGTCTCCTGTTGGTCCATCTGTTTCTCCAGTCACCAATAAATCTGAATCCTTCTCATTTGCACCAGGTCTGGAGCCATGTATTAAAGCTGTTAAATGCGATGCAGCCTTTCTGTCCCCTTACCAAGAACAGGTAGAACCTCTGAGAATGCAACAGTGTTAACAATGGGCTTGAGTTTCTCTCCCAGAGTCTGGAAGTCCCTTTGAACTGCAGAGGCACTGTTTCTAGCCAGGTCATTTGTACCCAGGTGGATGACATCATCAAATTTGGAGTGCTCACTTACTGCGCTAAGTACATCAACAATTTGGTTTGTATTCCTGCTTGCTGAAGAGCCTGGGAGGCATTTGACTATCTTCTCTCCTTTGAACTGTGTTCCCAAGTTGGTGCCTCTGATGATGGAATCTCCAAGTAGTAGTAGTTTTCTGTTTGGTGAGGTTTTCTTCATATTTGGTGCTTTAGCAGGAGATTGGGCATTGACTGACTCATTTAAGGGCCCTTCAGTTTCCATGGATTGGGCATCCTCATTAGCCAAGGCAGAGAAGGCATTATGCAGGGATATCTCTTGATGTATAGGATGTCTCTGCGTTTTAGGTCGCAATCTACCAGAACCCACTGTGATCCATTTATTCCTGGGGTGTTTGATTCTTTGTGGGAGCGGTGGTGGACTTTGTTCAGTTTGTATCCTAGAAGAGGTGCGTTTCATTGCAGCCAGTTCCTCCCTCAGTAGAGTCAATTCTTTATGCATGGCAGCTAGGTCTTCGCTTAGTACAGTCAATTCCTTATGTATGGCAGCTGACCTGAGGCACATAGGACAAGCTCTTAGGCTCCAAATTATTCGTCTTGGGATGAAAGCAACATAGTTATTGCACTGAATACATGACATGCTGATTAAGCAGCCCTAGAAGAAGAGGAAGAAGAAAAAAAGTGTGGTCTTAACCCAAATTAAAAGGATAGATGGCAACGTATGCGACCACTATATAGGCAATGCAGCCCCTGGGGTTACTGTTCCCTCTAAGCTGTGCACGCGCACACACCTCGCCGAGCGAGCGCACATACTTTATAACAGAGCGCACAAAAATTACAGTTCTGATTCTGATAGAAAACAACACAGACGTCTTAAAATTTAAAAGTTGTTGTGTATTTACAGTTTTCACAAGTTCTACAATATTTTCTAGTGCAATCAATGTGGGGTACATACTGTATTCTGACATGTAGTCAAATTTTAAAGTATATAACTCCGAGTGTCGTTATGTGGCGCACAAAAATTTAACCTTCCTTCAAAAGCTGCACAGCTGATATTTTATGCACACACAGCCTACAGAAAATTAGAGGGAACATTGCCTGGGGTGGGTGGGTGGGTTGAGGGGTAGGGTGGGCGGGAACCTAAGTGTCCCAGGTCCATAGGCTTTACCTGAACTGTGGGCACACTCAGATATCTGATTTAAAGCTACACAAGGAAAAGCAGGCAGTCAGAATATTCAAAGCTTAATGTATAACCAACAGTTAAAATCTATATTAGCAGTATCCCCAAAACCTAATAACCAACAGTTAAATTTTATATTTGCAACAAGAAACCAGCAGAGATAATATACAAAGTTGTAGGCTTAGCTGTGTGGAGGTCTCAGCGGGCTGTGAAGACTAGCTCTGACTGGTATGTGAGGCCAGGTGTTAGATGATCTAAATTAGCCCCTCCCTGGGAGCAGCCTTGCACCAAACAATGGAGCAGAATTATCCAAAATAAACTTTTGTATTTCTATTTATCTGCCTCCTGTGCAAAAGGTCTCTGATACCTTTGCTTCTAATGTAATCTGGAGACTCAGGTCCCCTGTAATGTAAGTATTTCTATTCCAAGTAGCTGAATATCACAAGTGTCCCTGGCCCGCAGGCTTTACCTGAACTGTGAGCACACTCAGATATTTGATTTAAGGCTACACAAGGAAAGCAGGCAGTCAGAATATCTCAAAACTTAATGTATAACCAACAGCTAAAATCTATATTAGCAGTATCCCCAAAACCTAATAACCAAAAGTTAAATTCTTTATTTGCAACAAGAAACCAGCAGAGATAAGATAGAAAGTTGTAGGCTTAGCTGTGTGGAAGTCTCAGCAGACTGTGCAGACTAGCCAGTAAGAAGACAAATTCTGGGGAAAACACCCCCTGCGGACTCACCTCCCCAGGACTGAGACATGGATAGACCTGGAGAGAGTGGATCTCCACTGTATGGCTCTAGCAGAAGTAGTGTGGTATCTCTGACTTCCGCACCTGCCAATCTCTGCCCCTCTTGAGACTGAGCAGTACTTCCTCCCGCTTCTGAGGAAACTGCTCATCCCAAAGGATCTGCAGCATCCTCCTGCAGTCCCTGCTCCACCGTCCAGGCCTCCTTTTCACATCCCCGGCAGATACCAGCCTCAGAGATGGACCCCCAATGCACTCTGCAAGCCCCACACTATGGTCTAGCTAGCATGGCTTTACTAGTGAACCCAAACTCCTAAAATGAAAAACCTGTAGCCTAGTGGGGAAGGTTCTCTAGGGCTCTCTCTCTAATTTGCTCTTCTCTTTGTTGTTGGTTTTTGGTTTCTTTCCAATTTGGGAAAGAAAAGGGAACACAGTCAGGCTCCAGAGTCCCCAACGCTCTGCAAATTTCAGGAAAACTTAATCAGCAGTCGGCGAGGCTCCCACCCCTGCTTTTCTCTCTCACACCAAAATGTTGCTAAAATGGCGCATTTCCCGTGCTGCGGTGTGACCTGCTGACAGCCATGCGGTCACCAGTCGATACTGTTCAGTCCGCTCGGGAAAAAGAAAAATTCATGGTTCCTTAGCTCCCATAGACTTCTCTTCCTCTCCGGGCTGAGCTGGACAAACTGAACGTACTTTTGTAAGTTTCTTCCTCCCCGCCTCGTGTTCAACCTCCTTTTCCCAGATTCTGCATCGAGGCGGGAGTGCTGCCCTCTGCTGCCTGCCAGCTTGTTTTCTTTGCGGCTACTCACCCGGTCATGGGTTCAGGAGCCGCTGATGCCGAATGCCCCAGTTCTGAAGTCCACAGCCTCCTCATCCAGAGGTGGGGGGAGGGGGGAGGATCCCCTGGCCCTGGCAGCTCTTCACAAACTTAGATTAGAATAAGCAAACTTCTATTTGCTCTCTGATTTTTTTTTTTTGGAATCCCAACCAAAAAACAACCTAATCCAGCTACCATACCTAAGTACTACCTAAACTCTCCTTAGTTGTGCCTTCAGTGAGCCAGCACCCTGGATCACTCCTCCTGCTGCTTGGAGACTGAGCTTACTGGAGACAGAAGGTGGAGCCAGCTGCCTTAGTACACTGATGTCATCAAAAAGATGACATGCTCCGTCTCCAAGCTGCTGGAAGAGGATGACAACCCCAGGGGTGCGGAACTGGACACGGAGGGATGATAAGGAATTATCTTTCCCTATGTGCATCACTTTGTACTTCTTCACACGTGGAGGGCCAAGTTGCAGCTAGTTAACACGTGTTGTCATGTACCTATTTTATATAGTCAAATGCATGTGTACTTGACTTTATAAAATACTAGCGCACCTTAAATTAAGGTGCCATCATTTACATTAGCCCTTATGATCGGGAACCATTGGTGATGAAAGAAGAAGTTGAAGCAGTATTGAAAGCCTTATCAAAGAACAAAGCAACAGGCATTGATAGCATTTCCATAGAAGTATTACAGCAATCTGATGCAGCTGCTACCGTACTTACAAGGCTCTGCCAAGAAATATGGAAGACAACATCATGGCCAACTGACTGGAAAAGATCTGTGTTTATACCAATACTAAAGAAAGGTGATTCAACTGACTGTGGAAATTATCACACAATCGCTCTGATCCCACATGCCAGCAAGATTCTACTGAAGATTATTCAAAAGAGACTACAACCATACCTGGAACAAGAACTACCTGAAGTGCAAGCAGGGTTCAGGTAAGGGCGAGGAACGAGAGACATCATTGCGGATGTGAGATGGATCCTTGAAAAGACTAAAGAATACCAAAAGCCTATCTATTTGTGTTTTATTGACTATAGCAAAGCTTTTGACTGTGTAAACCATGAGAAACTCTGGGCCACATTAAGAAGCATGGGTATACCAGAACACTTGATCATACTCTTGCACAATCTGTACATTGATCAAGAAGCAACAGTTCAAACGGAACAAGGAGAAACAGAATGGTTTAAAATAAGCAAAGGTGTAAGACAAGGCTGAATACTTTCCCCCTACCTGTTTAATTTGTATGCAGAACAAATCATCAGAGAAGCAGGACTGTATGAAGACAACAGAGGTGTGAAGATTGGTGGAAGATTCATCAACAACCTTCGCTATGCTGATGATACCACATTACTGGCTGAAAGTGAAGATGATCTGAAACATTTGCTTCTCACAATCAAAGAACATAGTCTCAAAATGGGCCTGCACCTTAATGTAAAGAAGACAAAGATCATGACAACTGGCATAATCAACAGGTTCAACGTTGAAGGAGAAGAAATTGAAATCGTGAACAACTTTAACCTACTTGGATCAACTATCAATAAAGAAGCAACAAGCAGTCAAGAAATCAGACGACACATTGCTCTTGGCAGAATGGCTATGAAAGACCTAGATAAGATTCACAAGAGCAGAGATGTCTCTCTCCATACAAATATTCGACTTGTTCAAGCCATGGTATTTTCAATAACATCATATGGATGTGAAAGCTGGACAGTGAAAAAAGATAGACAGGAAGAAAATTGATGCATTTGAATTATGGTGCTGGCAGCGAATACTGTGTATACCATGGACTGCTCGAAGAACAAACCAGTCTGTACTAGAGGAGATCAGACCTAAGCTTTCTTTAGAAGCTCAGATGACAAGACTTCAACTTTCATACTTTGGACACATCATGTGAAGAGAGAGATCATTAGAGAAAGATATCATGCTTGGTAAGATAGGTCAACGCAAAAGAGGAAGGCCAGCAATGAGATGAATTGATACAATAATAGCAGCTACAGGTACCAGTCTGTCAACAATGAGCCGCCTGACTGAAGACAGAACGCAATTTAGGATAGCTATCCAGAGGGTCGCCATGAGTCGACTCCGACTCGATGGCACTTAACAACAGAGTTGGTATAAATGACCATACCTACTTTTTGAAATTGGTACGTAAATTATCATATTCTATATTCATGTATATTTGCTCACACTGCTCAAGCTTTGCCCAAATTCCACCTATGTGCATACGCCATAGTGAAATTATGCACTATGGAAACAACGCACATACTTTTATGATAGTTGGTATTTTCTAAGTGATTATTTACGTACTTCATTAGCCTCTTATGCACATAAATGACTAAAATACCAACATTTACACACATTGTTACTACCTAAAAATAGGAAGCTCCTTATAAAATTATTCCCTCAATTTCATCGACCATTTGGATGAACAATCTCCTATTCTTACAAGGTCCTTCTGTAGTTTTTCACAAGCTGCTTGTGATTTAACAACTTTGAATAATTTTATGTCTACAAATTTGCTTTAGCTCACTTGTTATTTCCATTTCCAGATCATTTACAAATCTGTTAAAAACCACTGGTCCTAGTACATATTCTAGGGGCACACCACCATTTACCTTGCTCCCTTGAGAAAACTGAGAAAGAGTAGTTACTCACCTGTAACAGGTGTTCTCCAGGAGCAGCAGGAATCAGTCCTCACTTATGGGTGACGTCGGCGCCGACGGAGCCCTCGCGGAGCAATTTTCCCCAGCTTTCGCAGAAAGCCTTTGGGAATTGCAGCGCGCATGCGCGGTCCCCTTCCCGCCCAGGGATGCCATCTTGCTCAGCCTGATGACATAGCGGAAAGACAGCAAAAAATTTGCAAGATATGCAATAAGAATGACTGCAACTCCAAGGGGAGGAGGGAGGGTAGTGAGGACTGATTCCTGCTGCTCCTGGAGAACACCTGTTACAGGTGAGTAACTACTCTTTCTCCAGGACCAAGCAGAAAGTCAGTCCTCACTTATGGGACTCCCAAGCTTAAGGCTACCGGAGACCTCAAGCCCAAAGAGCTTCCTGAAGCTCAGCAGTACAGAAGGAAGGAATCTTCTCTGAATACGCATCCGGCCGGTAGCCAACACCGGGGCCGGAGGGTAGGAGTTGCCTAAACCTCAAAGAGATGGTGGAGGACTGCCTGACCGAAAGCACTGTCCCTGCGGGACTCCCTTTCCAGGCAGTAGTGAGCCGCAAACGTCTGACCTGAAGACCAAGTAGCGGCCCGGCAAATGTCTGCCAACGGAACAGAGTGGAGGTGAGCCACGGATGCGGCCTTCGCCCTGACCCGATGAGCCATGACGCGACTTTCCAAGGAGAGGCCGGCTGCCCCGTAAGTCCAGGCGATACAGTCGGCCACCCAGGTGGACAGAGTGCGCTTAGAGACAGGCACCCCCAACCGAATGGGATCAAAAGACACGAAAAGCTGAACCGCTTTTCTATGCTCCCGCGTACGGTCAAGGTAGAAGGACAAGGCTCTTCTACAATCCAGGGTGTGCAGGACAGTCTCAGCTCGGCTGGCATGCGGCCTGGGGAAGAAGGTCGGAAGAACCACCTCTTGATTGATGTGAAAGTGGGAGACCACCTTTGGAAGGAACTTAGGGTGGGTCCGCAGGACCACCCTATTCCTGTAGAACCTAGTGTACGGAGGCTCCGACACTAGGGCCTGCAGCTCACTTACGCGCCTCGCGGAAGTGAGGGCTACCAAGAAGAGAGTTTTCCAGGAGAGGAAACGAAGAGGGCAGGTAGAAATGGGTTCAAAAGGCGGGCAGGTAAGCTTTTTCAGAACCACGTTGAGGTCCCAGTCAGGAGCTGGAGGGCGCAACGGAGGTTTAAGCAGAAGGAGGCCTCTGAGGAAACGCGCCACCAAGGGGTGCGAAGAGAGAGGCTGGCCTTCAACCGGTGAATGATGTGCAGAGAGAGCACTGAGGTGGACTCTGACAGAATTGGATTTGAGACCTAGATCGGAGAGGTGAAGCAAGTATTGCAGTACCACCGATACTAGATAGGCGAAGGGGTCCTCAGATCGCTGAGAACACCAGACCGAGAAGCGATGCCATTTGAGGGCGTAAGACTTCCGGGTGGAAGGTCGCCGAGATGCTAGGACGACGGCTTCCACCTCCGGGGGTAGCAGCAGTGGGGCTAGGACTACCCTTTCAGCAGCCAGGCCATCAGGTGCAGGGCCCTGAGGTTGGGGTGCAGAAGAGTACCCTGATCCTGGGTCAGGAGATCGGGCTGAAACCCCAGGGGAAGAGGGGTGTCCACCGCTAGCTGTAGAAGCAGAGGGAACCACGGTTGTCTCGGCCACCGGGGCGCTACCAGGATCACGGAGGCCCTGTCCTGGACAACTTTGAACAAGGTCCGGGACCACAGTGGTGTGGGAGGGAAGGCATACAGCAGACCTGTGGACCACGGGATGAGGAAAGCATCCGGCGCCACTCGAAGAGGGTGAGGGTGCCGGGAGCAGAATCTGGGGAGCTGCCTGTTCAGGGGACTGGCAAAGAGATCCACAGTGGGAGAGCCCCACCGGCGGAAGATCTGCTGGGCCACCGCGGGGTTCAATTTCCATTCGTGCAGCAGCAGAATCCGGCTCAGTTTGTCTGCCAGGCAATTGTCCTGCCCTGGCAGGTAAACCGCTTTGAGGAGGATGTCGTGATCGACAGCCCAAGAGCACAGCCTCCGGGCTTCCTGACATAGAAGGAGGGAGCCCGTGCCCTTTGTTTGTTCACATAGAACATGGCAACCTGATTGTCCGTCTGCACCAGTACGGACTGACCGAACGTCAGGTGAGAGAAGGCCCGCAGAGCTAGGCGGATCGCCCATAGCTCTAGAAAGTTTATCTGCTGGGCGGCCTCCCAAGGTGTCCAAAGGCCTTGAGTGCATGTCCCCCGACAATGCGCCCCCCAGCCCAGGAGAGAGGCATCTGTCGTAAGCACCCGGGACGGTGGGGGCGACTGAAAGGACATGCCGAGCACTAGGTTGGGCAGGTGAAGCCACCACTTCAGGGAGGAGACCAGATGGTCGGAAATCTGTATCAGGTCCGACAGTCTCCCGGTGGACTGATGCCACTGAGTGCGAAGGCTCCACTGAGCAGGTCTCATATGTAGACGGGCATTCGGAGTAACATGGACCGTGGAGACCATGTGTCCGAGCAGTTGCAGGAACTGTCTGGCAAGGGCCGGCGACTCACTGTTGAATCTGCCGGCTAGAGCCATAAGCCTGTTGGCCCGTTCCAGAGGCAAGAAGGCACGAGCCTGCCGAGTGTCCAGCCGTGCCCCTATGAACTCGAGGTCCTGAGAGGGAAGCAAAGCGGACTTCTCGAAGTTTATGACGAAGCCCAAGTGCTGAAGCAGAGCCACCGTACGCTGGGTGGCCTGGGCGACCTCTGGAGCAGACAATGCTCGGATGAGCCAGTCGTCCAGGTACGGGAAGACGAAGAGGCCTTGAAGCCTTAGGAAGGCTGCCACCACTGCCAGGCACTTCGTGAACACCCTGGGAGCGGAGGATAGGCCAAAGGGCAGTACTCGGTACTGATAATGGTTCCCTGCCACCACAAACCTTAGGTATTGTCGGTGGTCCGGGTGAATAAGGATGTGGGTATAAGCATCCTTTAGATCCAAGGAGCATAGCCAATCTCCCTGCCGGAGGTAGGGCAATAGGGTTCCAAGGGTAAGCATCTTGAACTTTTCCCGCTGCAGGAACTTGTTGAGGTTGCGCAAGTCCAGAATGGGTCTGAGGCCTCCTGTTCTCTTTGACACCAGGAAGTACCTCGAGTAGAAACCGTGACCGCACAGATGCTGGGGCACTGGCTCCACCGCCCGTTCCTGCAGCAGACTTTGCAGCTCCTGAAGGAGTACGTCCTTGTGCAGCGGGGGTCTGGGAGGCTCCCCCGGGAAGTAGGGGGGGGCACCTGGTGAAAATGTAGGAGGCAGCCCTTTTGAACCACCCGCAACACCCAGGCATTGGATGTTACGGCTGACCACCTGTGAGCAAAGTGGGTCAGCCGGCCCCCCGTGCTGAGCGAGGGCCCCTGGGGGAGAGAGGCTATGCTGGCACAGTCAAAACCCCCCACCCTGCTGGGCCGGGGCCTGCGTGGTGGGCTTGGGGGCTTCCTGCCTCCGGGATCCGTTACCCTGCCCCTTAGGCTGCTGCCCCTGATGAGGGGTTGTCGAGGCCTGATAGTGTGGGTGGTGCTGCTTATAAGCGAACACCTTCCTCGGGTAAAAGGGCTTTTTTCCCGAGCCCTTCTTCCTCTGAGAAGGAGCAGAGGTTTTTCTGGAAAGGCGAGTCCTGGTGAGAGTCTCTGACTCGAGCTCCGCCGCCTTGTCGGCCATGGGCTTGCCAAAGAGGTTTTCCCCTCTGCAAGGGACATCGACCAACTTGTCCTGCACCCACGGCTCGAGGTCGGAGGACTGAAGCCAAGCTTGGCGGCGAGCCCCGATGCCGGCTCCGGCTACTCGAGCCGATGCTTCGAAGCCATCATAGGCCACTCGAGAAATGAACTTCGAACACTCCCGAATCCCTGTGGACAGGGCTTGGAACCTCTGCAAGGGTTCCTCGGAGAGACCGGCGGAAAAACCCGCCATTTCTTTCGCCAGGTCGCGGAGATACATACCCATATACAACTGATATGTCTGGACCCGACAAGCAAGCATAGAGCCCTGGAAGCACTTCCTACCGAGGGCATCCAGATTCCGGGCCTCCTTACCCGGAGGCACCGAGGAGTGCATCTTTTGACTTTTAAGTCGATGCATGGCCGATTCCACCACCATGGAGTGGTGCGGTAGTTGCGCCTTCTGGAACCCGAGGCTCTTGCGGACTCGATACATGGAATCGACCCGCTTGCTCAGCACCGGCGTCAAGGCCGGGCTTTCCCACATGCGGAAGAGAAGCCGCTCCAGCATCGGGGGAACCGGTACAGTAAAGGCCTCCCTAGGGGGGGAGTCATATTGAAGGGCCTCGAGCTCTTCGGCTCGGGGTTCCTCCTCCAGATCCGCGGGAAAAGCCAAGGCCTTGGCCATATCCCTCACGAAATCGGAGAACCGGGTATCCTCCGGGGGGGACCGCCTCCGAGGCTCCGACTCGGGCGAGTCGGAGGGGACGCACCGGGTCTGAAAGGAACCGGGTGACTCGTCCTCCTCCGTATCCCAGCCCGACTCCTCCGAGGAGTAGTCGGGCGGCTCCGAGTGCGCGGGGCCCGGAGACCTCCTCCCCGACGCCGAGGCCGGCGTCGAGGACCTCGGTCCCAAACGGGAAGCCGAGGGAGACCTAGGTCGAGGATCGACTCGGCCTCCGGGGTCGACTTGGGCGTCGACGTCCCGGTGGTCGGGGCAGATGCACTGGCGAGGCCGGTGATCAATGCCCGCTGCTGGTCCATGAAGGCAGAGATACTGCGCTCCAAGGTCGTCAGTCTGAAACCAGGCTCAGAAGACCCAGCGTCCGCCGACTCGGGCCCCGACGGCGTCGAGCCCGATGTCGGATCATCTGTGGGGGAGTCCAGGAGGACTATATCACTCACGTGTCCAGGAGTCTCCACTTCGAGATGAGGAAGCTTCGAAGGCCTCTCCCCCTCCGAGGGCCCGGGGAGTCGGGCCGGGCTGAGCGACCTGGCCCTCGAGGAACCAGGGTTGCCGTCCGGCTCCACCCTCGCAGGCCTCTTCTCCCGCCGATGTTCCCGGCCGGGGGAGCCCCGTTCAGAAGAACTCCGACAATGGTCTGAGCCGGAGCCACGAGACGTCGAGGCCTCTGACGAGGTCCGCGCGGAATCAGAGAAGATACGATCCCTTTGCGACTGCCGTCTCCTCAGGGCCTTTGAGGACATCTTGCTGCACGGGCTGCAACTAATAGTGTCATGCTCGGCCCCTAGGCAGCGGAGGCAGCAGTCATGCGTGTCAGTAAGAGACATGAGTCTGACACAACGATCACACTTTTTAAAACCGCTGGCAGCCATCGGGGGAAAAAGGACCCCTGCAAGGTTGAAAGACCACGCTGCCAGGGGAGAAGAAAAAAGTGGCGGGAACGCCAGTTGGAATAAAATAAAATAAAAAACGTGAACGGGCTCAAAAGCCCGGCGGGAAGAGGACACACGAACCGAGAAAATTTTTTCGAGAAATAAAACTAAAGAAATCAACTTTTTCAGCGGCGGTAACAAACTACGTTTGTAGGGCTCCGCAGAAAAAAGAAGACTGAGCAAGATGGCATCCCTGGGCGGGAAGGGGACCGCGCATGCGCGCTGCAATTCCCAAAGGCTTTCTGCGAAAGCTGGGGAAAATTGCTCCGCGAGGGCTCCGTCGGCGCCGACGTCACCCATAAGTGAGGACTGACTTCCTGCTTGGTCCTGGAGAATTTATTCCTACTCTCCATTTCGTATCTTTTAACCACTTCCCAGTTCACAATAAGACATGGCCTCCTATCCCATGACTTCTTAATTTTCTCAGCATTCTCACAAGAGGGGCTTTGTCAAGCACCTGAAAATCTAGATACAAATGAGCCAGTTGATGGGAGTATATTTACAGGTGTATTAACTCCTTAAAACATAGCAGATTGGTGAAACAAGATTTCCCTTTGTTAAATCCATGTTGGCTTTGTCCCATTAAGCCATATCTATCTGTATGTTCAGTAATTTTGTTCTTTAGAATAGTTTTTACAATTTTATCTGGCACTGATATCAGGCTCACCGGTATCTAGTTTTTCAGATTGCCCTCAGAGCCTTTTGAAAATTGGCATTATTTTGGTCATTCTCCAATCTTCAGGTACCAATTTGATTTCAATGATGGGTTACAAAATACTACCAATAGGTCTGCAATTTCATTTTTCATTTTCAATAATATTGAAGCATTGGGACAATTAAGGCTATTGGGCCATGGTTCTGAGGTATGTTTCAGATTGGGAATAAAGAGTTTACACTTAGACAACAAACTATGAAGTCTCTTCTAAAAATTATTTTTTGTTGTACTTCCAATTAACCTGACTCAAGCACATAAGTTAGTTCAACTACACCAAAAGATCAATTTTACTTCATTTCATTCTAAAATGATAATTACACTTACCTGGTAATTGTAGTTCCTTGAGTAACGAGAGTTTAGTCCTCTACCTCTGGGTTGTCAATCTCCTCCTGCAGCTAGGAGACTGGTATGTCAGAATGATGACATCACTGGATATAGCCTGCTGCACTCCTACTTGCATCCCAGTGTGAACTATAACAAAGCAGACTCAAAGGAGCAACAAATAATTAGCAAAACATAATAACATCTACACTATAAATGAGCCACCCCTTCCGACAAGGCTTTCTTACTGCCTGCCCTGCCATTGAGAAGGGAACAAAGGAATTGAAGAAATCAAGACTCACCTGTAACCATCTGCCGCTTGCCACCAATCGGGAACCCCCTCGACACATCCGGGCGGGAAGGAGGACTGAACTGTCGTCACTCAAGGAACTACAATTACCAGGTAAGTGTAATTATCATTTCCTTATCATTCCTCCAGTTCAGTCCTCTACCTCTGGGATGTACCAGAGCAGTAATTAATGGGAGGGACCCTTCCAGCCGGCAGATAAGACCGCCGAACTGAAACGAGCATCCGAAGCCGCTGCCACATCCAGTCGGTAATGCTTGCTGAACGTATGCAGAGACGACCAAGTCGCCGCCCTACAAATGTCCCCTGGGGGAACCAAACTATGCTCCGCCCAAGACAACGCCTGCGCCCTGGTGGAATGCGCTCTTAGCCCCATAGGCACAACACGACCTTGAAGTAAATAAACGGACGCAATAGCTTCTTTAAGCCAGCGGGCGATGGACGCCTTAGCCGTGCCTCACCTTTGTGTACTCCTCCGTACAGAACAAACAACCATTCGGAACTGCGGAATGCCTCCGTGACCCTTAAATACTGACGCAAGGCCCTCTTCACGTCGAGACGCCGAAGCCCGCGATCCGAGTCACCGCCCCCCAAAGACCCCAGAACGGGCAAACACACCGCCTGGTTCAAATGAAAGGGAGATATCACTTTAGGCAAAAAGGACGGGACCGGACGTAAGACCACCTTTTCCCTGGAAAAAGACAAGAAGGGCTCTCGGCATGACAACACTTGCAGTTCCGAAACTCTCCGCGCGGAACAAATCGCCACCAGAAATACTGTCTTCAACGTCAAATCTTTCACAGACGCACGACGCAAGGGCTCAAAGGGGGACTCTACCAATGCTGTGAGAACAAGATTCAGGTCCCACAGCGGAACGCACACCCTGCGCGCCGGGCGTAACCGAGCGACCGCCTTCAGAAAACGAGCTATGTCAGGATGAGCCTCTAAAGGCACTCCATTGACCTTGCCCCGATAACAGGAAAGGGCTGCCAACTGGACGCGCAAGGAACTGGTCGCAAGACCTTTATCAAACCCGCTCTGTAGAAATTCCAAGACCAACGGGATCGAAACCGAGCCCGCCCTAACCTGACGCCGCGAACACCAATCTTCAAAGATACGCCAGACTCGCACATATGCCAAAGAGGTCGAATGCTTACGCACCCTAAGTAAAGTCGCCACAACCGCCGACGAGTAGCCTTTCTTCATGAGTTTAGCCCTCTCAATGGCCATACCGTAAGCGAGAACCGATCCACCTGAGGCATGAGCAGGGGCCCTTGGAGCAACAGATCCAACTTCGCCGGCAGCCGCCAAGGCTCTCCGTCCAAGAGACGAATCAGGTCCGCGTACCAAGGACGCCTCGGCCAATCGGGAGCCACCAACAGCACTTTCCCTGATCTTCTGAACCACCCGGCCTATCAGCGCCCAGGGTGGAAATACATAGAGGAGGCCGCCCGACGGCCACGGACGAAGCAAGGCGTCGATGCCCTCCGACATCCTTTCCCGCCGCCTGCTGAAGAAACGTCTGACTTTGGCCGACAGAAAGGTCGCCATGAGATCCATGACTGGAGTCCCCCAGCGCCAGACTATCTGTCTGAAAACCTCGGGATGCAGTTCCCACTCCCCTGCATCCACGTGCACTCTGCTGAGGAAGTCCGCGGTAACATTGTCTTTGCCGGCAATGTGCGCTGCCGAGATCGCGGACAAGCGAAGCTCTACCCACGCGAATAACTTGTCGGCCTCTGCCTCCATCGCAGCACTCCCGGTACCGCCCTGGCGGTTTATGTATGCCACCGTCGCCGAGTTGTCAGAGAGTACTCGCACGGGCTGACCGCGCACCAAGCCCTCGAATGCCTGAAGGGCCCGAAACACTGCTCGAAGCTCCAAGCGATTTATCGTCCACGAGGCCTCCAGGGGAGTCCAAAGCCCCTGCGCAAACTGGCTCCTGCAGTGGGCTCCCCAGCCTACCAGACTGGCATCCGTCAGCAACAGAAGCCAGTCCGGCTGTTCCAGCGGCAAGCCGACCGCCAGCGATGAGTGGCGAAGCCACCAACGAAGGGACCGCCGAACTTTGCACGGGCAAGAGAGATGCTTGCTCAACGAATCGGTCTGATGCGACCAACGGCGGAGCAGTGCTCTCTGGAGAGGACGCATATGAAACCTGGCCCAAGGCACTGCCTCCAACGTCGCCGCCATGGTGCCCAGCACCCGGAGGTAATCCCATGCCGATGGCGCCGACACCGACAGGAACTGCCGCACCAGGGTCCTCAAACCCTCAGCCCGTTTGTGCGGCAGGAACACTTGCCCCTTGTTTGTATCGAACCGGACTCCCAAGTATTCAAGGTCCTGAGTGGGCTGCAAGCGGCTCTTGGCCGGGTTGACCACCCAACCAAGTTCTTGCAAAAACTGCACCACCCTGCCCGTCACCCAGAGACTTTCCTCCGCGGACTTGGCTCGAATCAACCAATCGTCTAGATAAGGGTGGACCAGAATCCCTTCTTTGCGCAACGCCGCCGTGACCACCACCATAATTTTGGTGAAGGTCTGCGGCGCCGTCGCCAAGCCAAATGGCAACGCCTGAAACTGATAGTGGCCCCAGGGGAGGGCGAACCGCAGAAAGCGCTGGTGAGCTTCTCGAATGGGAATGTGCAAATACGCCTCCGTCAGATCTAGAGATGTCAAGAATTCTCCGCGCCGCACCGCCACTATGACGGACCTCAATGTTTCCATTCGAAAGTGCGGTACCCTTAAGCACCGGTTCACCCCTTTGAGGTCGAGTATGGGTCGCAATTGTCCGCCCTTTTTGGGCACCACGAAATAAATGGAGTAGCGACCCATGCCGTAATCGGCCTTTGGAACTTCCATCACGGCTCCCAAGTGAAGGAGTCTTTCCAAGGTTTCGCGAACTGCCGCCATTTTCTTGGGACCCCGGCAAGGAGACAAGACAAAGGAGTCCCGCATGGGCCGAGCCAGCTCCAGCGCATAGCCGTGTTGAATGTTTTCTAACACCCATTGGTCTGAGGTGATGTGGGTCCAGGCGGAAAGAAACTCCCGAAGCCATCCGCCTATGGGAGGCTCCTCCGCTGGGACCCGCCTCGCCTCATTGAGTCTTACGCGAAGTGGACGCAGGGTTGGAAGAGAAGCCTCTACTCGCTCCCCGAAACCCACGAAAGCCCTGGCCTCTAGAGGAAAACCGCCCTCTCTGGAAGGCACCGGGTTGCGTCGAACGGAATCTTCTGAAATCACGAAACTGACCCCGAATGCCTTAGCCAGGCTTGGCCTGTTTCGGTTTGTCCTCAGGCAGCCGGCCCGCCTTGGACTCACCCAGGTCCTTCACCAACTTATCCAAATCTTCCCCAAACAGCAAACCTCCCTTAAAGGGAAGCTTGCTGAGACGAGATTTAGAAGGACCATCCGCTGCCCAATTGCGGAGCCACAAGGATCTTCGGGCAGCCACCACCGACCCCGTGCTGTTGGCCAGCGCTCTAATCAAGTCGTAATGCACATCTGCAAGGTAGGCCGCTTCGGACTCCAAGCGATCCAGCTCCTTCACCTCCTCGAGATCAACGTGCGAAGATTGGCCCAGCACAAACACGCTCTGGCTACCCAAGCCCCACAGATGGAGGCCTGCAGCGAAATAGAATCCGCTTCAAACGCCTGCTTTAGTAGACCGTCAACTTTACGGTCCTGGGCATCCTTCAAAGCCACACTCCCTTCAACCGGAATGGTGGTCTTTTTCGTAACAGCGGACACCACCGCGTCTATCCGCGGAGCCCGGAATCCGCCCTTAGCTGAATCTGCCAACGTATATAATCTATTCAGCGTCCGAATACCCCGAAGCCCTGCCTCCGGCTTATCCCATTCGTCTTGAATCATCTTCTCGACCACCCGGTGCACCGTAAACACCACCTGTGTCTGTCGAACCGCTTGGATGACAGGATCCTCCACGTCGTCCTCCACCGCAGCCGGCGGAGCAAGGTTCAACATCCGCAGCGTCTCTGAAATCAAGGCAGCCAACTCCTCTCTGCGGAACACCCTAATGATTTTCGCTTGATCCTCGGGCTCCGGGATCTCACCTTCTTCCGGGTCCTGTGACCCCCTTCTTCAGGATCCCAGTCCGGATCTTGGGCATCCGGCCAGGTGCCCTCCACCGGGTCTGTAAGTTTCGCTCGCTTCGGCGCTGGCAAATCCGTGCCCACCACTCCTTCCGCCAATAACTGCGGAGGCTGGGACGCCGAAGACGCCGAGCGTGGCCTTTTGCCCTGCTGCCGCAGGCAAAAAGCTTGATGCATAAGTAGAACAAACTCTGGACTAAAGCCTCCAAGACCGGATGCCTGAGTTGGCAAGAGCTCACCAGAGGGCCCCGCCAGCTCCTCCGACTCTGGCTCTTGCGCCGAGATCCGCGGGGAAGCAATCTCCACCCCCGTGAGCGCACCCTGCGCCTCCGGGGACTCGTGGGCTTCCATTTGAAGTTCCACAGCCGAAGATAGGGCAGTACAGCCCCGGCACACTCCGGTGTCAGCGACCGTGCCCCTCCTAGTGCCACACACGAGGCACTGAGGCCGGGCAGCCATAAGTAGAGAAACCAAACTTCCCCCGGGGCGTACGCTAGTGTCTGACCCCGTGAATAGGTAGGCTCTGGCTTGGTCGTATGCCGCCTGTTCTCTTTTCTTTTTTTTTTAATGAACTCGCGCCTGAAAACGAATCCCCTTCAGTCCCCACCCTCCGAACCCGAAGGGCTGACTGAAAAGGCTTAAGCCACTAAGGAAAGAAATAAATCCAACCAAAAAAAAAAAAAAAAAGAAATCAAACCAAAGAAATCAAAAGAAATCAAAAGAAAGGAACACGCAGCAGTGCTCAGACCTGAAAAACGGGAGAGGATTAACTGCCACGCGGCTGCATCGCGGCTCAGAAAATGGCCGCCGCGAGTGCCGACCGCGAAGGAAAAAAGGGTGCCAAAAGCACCGTGGTGCCTCTGCTCTCCCGGATCAGCGTGGCCTGGACAAAAAGAGCAGCCGGACGCCGGTGAAGCACTTACCGGTCTGGTCTGCCACTCTCCGCAAAAGCGCCGCTGGTAGTGCCTGGAACCCCGGGCCCGTAAATTAGCTCGTGCGATGCACTGCCATCAGGTCACCCGCGGAGTACAGAACTGCAGCTCCGTGATGCACACTCCAAAGAAGGGCTCACCCCCGTAAAGTCAGGGAGGTGAGACTTCTGGGCCACCCGGGGGGGGGGGGGGTTGAACTCGAAGGCCTGAGTCAGAACCCCCAGGAAGAAACCCCAGCACCGGCACAGGCAGATATCAAGAAAGCCTTTCTTCTTCTTTTTTTTTTTTTTTTTTTTTTTAAAGAGGCACTGCCTATAACCAATTTCAACCCACTTAGCTATCTAATATCCTCCTGGCTCCTTATCCATTCCTCCAGAGAGCCTCTCCCTAAGGCTCATCAAGTCCTCCTGCTGCAAGGAGACTGGTTACACTGGGATGCAAGTAGGAGTGCAGCAGGCTATATCCAGTGATGTCATCATTCTGACATACCAGTCTCCTAGCTGCAGGAGATTGACAACCCAGAGGTAGAGGACTGAACTGGAGGAACGATAAGGAATACGATTCACTTTAAATTTTTCATTCTTATGCATCAATCATGCACCACTGAAATTCTGCCATTCATCCTAAACATCTTCATGATCCCAGACAAATGTTGCAAACTTTTTTCTGTTTATAAGTTCTGCATCATGGTTTCTTTTATATTTACTTATCTTGCATGGTCTCAGTAGACTTCTTGCTGAAATATTCAACCTCTTTTCAGCTGCAATTTTTCATGGACTTTTTCATGGACATTAGGTTATAGGATATATGCCAATATTGAGTTTAATCAATTCTTCCTTCCAACTACACAGTATTTCCTGTGCATCTGGCTGACACAGCTTCAAAGTATAATAGATCCACTCCATGCTTTTTCTTTTCTCCAAATGTATCACAGCAGTATTTTCGTCAGTCCAAAGGGCTGTTCCAAAAAGTTTTAGTTTTATTAAGATTTGATTTTGCATACTTTACACAGTGACCTTTGTGATGAGATTGTAGAAAAAGCTTTCCTTTTGATATCTCTCCCATTCAGACTGTTGTTGTGTATGTAATGCTGTACTACGGATCTGTGAACTATTCCAGTGTCACCTAAACATTTCAGCAGGTCATTTTCAGTATTCTATGGATTCTGTTTTGCAAACATGACTAGTTTTTAGCCATTTCTATCAAAGATTTTACTTCTGCAGTTCAATGTAACTTAAATTTATTAACAATGTTTCTGACACTTGAAAATGCAAGATGGAAACATTTAGATATTTCTTTTAGAGCCTTCCTCTGCTTTACGAGTTAATTATTTTCATTTTCCATGTTTGTTGAAAGTAGACAGAACAATCACAAGCTGAATGGTTAGAAGGGTCACAGTAATTGTCTTCACCTGAACAATTGAAATCCTAAGGAGTCATTAAACCTTTTTGGGCTTTAAAAAGAAAAGGTAATAATAAACAAACTGGGTGTCTAAATGTTTGCACCTGCCATATTCACTTTTTCTGAATTTTCAATCTGTTAAAATCAACAACTAAGGTAAAATTTCACTTACCAATAATTTCCTTTCCTGGAATCCTGCTAGACAAGACCAGACCAGACAAGTGGGTTATGTCCCCACTGAAAGCAGATGATGGAGACGAAGACTAGAAAAATCCAGTGTCATCATCATTCAGTACTAAGGCTGGTACAGCTAGGGGCACCCTCCAGTATTTTCTTAAAGCATATGGCAGATGCCCCAGATAACCAGCTACAGAATTTTTTCAAGAATGCCAGAAAATCAAAAACCCCTAAATGAAACTGAACTACATACAGCAGACCTGTGAGCACAGTCTAAATCAACCACAGATTCTGAAATCTGCAAGTACAAACTGCCTCAAACAAGCATACCATCAAAAGTAGAATACTAAATCCCCTTACAGAAATCACCAACTTTTTGTCGGGTATAAACCGCAAGGTAGAGAGGAAAAACCTCTAAACCCCACGCAGTACATGCCCCTTTTTTTATTAATATTCTTTTATTATCCAATTGTTCGTATATAATATTAAAATCCAAAAAGTAAATCCCACTTATCTGCTCAAGCACACAGCACACGACGTGCACGTTTCGAAGCACTAGGCTCCTGCTTCAAGTGTAACGCTGAGGAGTCAGTGAAACCATTTCTCTCTCCTAAAAAACGCCTATTCAATGGCGGGTGACGTCAGGGGATACCTTTCTCCAAATAGGCCTATTATAGCGCCGCCCATATCACATCAACCAATCACCTTAGAAGGGATAACCCCACTGAATAGAGGATTCCCAACAAGATGAATGGGGAGTAGTCAGACATTTAGCCACTCAATGTCCTTATTTAAACCCATAGGTGTCATTGTGTTGAGTGAAAATCCATCGCTGTTCCAATTTTCTCAGACGAGCTGTGCGATTACCCCCTCTCGGGTCATTCGGGACGTGATCAATCACCGTCCAGTGTAACTGTTCAAACACATGACCAGAAGCCATACAGTGTTGTACTATCGGAGCCGTCTCAACAGATTGACGTAAGCGAGAAGCATGCTCACCTAATCAAATCCGTATGGCTCGATTCGTACTCCCGACATATTGTTTAAGACAAGGGCAAATCACAACATACACTACAAAACTTGAGTCACACGTAGTATGCCAGCGCCGTTGAAAACATTTGCCAGAGACAGGATCCGTCCAACTAGAACCTGTAATGGCTAAAGCGCAGTATCTACAATTAGTGCATGTATAAGGCCTTATATGACCCACTCAAATATGGTGGCTTCAATTTTGCGGAAATATTGGCCGGTGCTTGCAGTATGTTCCAGTCTGAATAAGCCCTTGCAGATCGCTTATTCGCGGGGTCGTAATTTACGAGATACATTGGTTAGATCAACAGTTCAATGCGACCGTCCTGATCAACCGGTTCTTCGGTCGGGCTCTCACACTACATGCACTAATTGTAGATACTGCGCTTTAGCCATTACAGGTTCTAGTTGGACGGATCCTGTCTCTGGCAAATGTTTTCAACAGCCCAGGGACAGGCGAAGACTGTGAGAGACCCTTAAGGGGTCCCTGAAGTGGCCGACGGACAGGCTCCACTGGGCGCTGAGGCACCATTGAGCTGTCCACATGTGCAGGTGGGCATGGGGAATCACATGGACAGTAGAGGCCATGTGGCCCAGGAGGCGCAGCATAGTTCGGGCCGTGACCCAAGGGGTGCTCTGGACCTGAGCTGCCAGGGCTCGGAGGCGGTCGGCACAATCTGCTGGTAGAAAAGTGGTCGCCCGCTGAGTATCGAGGCGTGCGCCGATGAATTCTAAGGCCTGCACTGGGTCGAGGTGGGACTTGGGATAGTTGACCAAGAAACCCAGGCACTCAAGTAGGAGAATCATGCGCGACGCCGCCAGGCGGGTTTCCTCGACCAAGGATCCCGTGATGAGTCAGTCGTCAAGGTAGTGGAAGATCGGTATGCCCTGACTGTATTGGAAATGCTCTCCCCACACCCTGAAGCACAGGTACAGGGGTAAATCAAAATGTGGGCGTAAGCGTCCTTTAGATCCAAGGAGCATAGCCAGTCGCCCTGCCGGAGGAAGGGCAGCAGAACGTCAAGGGATAACATCTTGAACGTCTCCCGCACTAAGAACTTGTTTAGCTTTCTGAGGTTGAGGATGGGCCGCAGACCCCCTGTCTTCTTCAAGATGAGGAAGTACCTGGAATAGAAGCCCCGACCTCGGAGGTGCGACGGCACCCTCTCCACCGCTCGCTGGGCGAGGAGGTTGACTAATTCCCGCTGCAAGAAGACCTGATGCGCGGGGAGGGGAGGCCTGTCGAGGCGGAGGTGATAGCTGTCCCAGATAACCCGAAGGACCCAGGTGTCCGAGGTGATGGAAGCCCACTGAGGGGCGAAAGAGAGCAGGTGTCCTCCCACTGGCTGCTGAGTCGCCAAAGGGTGAGAGGCTATGGGGCTGGCGTCAAAACCCCTGCAAGGGTTGCGGAGGAGCTGGGGTCTGGGCCTTGGGCCCTTTTGGCTTGTGGTGACCCTGGCAGGACTTCCCTTGTGCCAGAGTGGTCAGCATGGGAGTGGGTGGCTACGGTGGGTAGCCCCGGTAGGGCAGGCCCTTCCTCAGAAAGAAAGGCTTCTTGGCCTGTTGCTTCTTTTGAGGGAGGGTGGAGGTTTTGCACGAGAGATGGGTCCGGGTGACGAACTCAGTCTCTATCTCCGCAGTCTTGTCCTCCATCGGCTTTACGAAAAGCTGCTCACCGAGGCAGGGTATGTCCAGGAGCTTCTCCTGTACCCACTGCTCCAAATATGAGGATTGGAGCCATACCTGGCACTGGGCCCCGATGCCAGCAGCCGCCGCTCGAGTCGAGGACTCAAAACCATCGTAGGTGGCGTGGGAGAGGTACTTGGAGCAGTCCGCGAAGGACTTTAGTAGGGTACCAAACCTATTGAGGGGTTCACCCTCGAGGCCAGCGGAGAAACCTCCGAGCTCTTTGGACAAGTTGCGCAAGAACATACCCATGTATAACTGGTATGCCTGAATACGACAGGATAGCATGGAACCCTGGTAGGCCTTGCGGCCCAGGGTGCTGAAGGCCCTTGACTCCCTGCCTGGAGGAACTGAAAAGTGAGACTTCGGGCTCTTCTGCTTTCTCATGGCCGACTCCACCACCATGGACGTGTGGGGGAGTTGAGTTTTCCTGAACCCAGGGCCGTGCTGGACCTTGTACATAGTGTCGAGGCACTTACTCACAATGGGGACCGAGGCAGGCATCTCCCACATGCGGAGCAGCAGCCCGGAAAGGATGGGAGGAACCGGGACAGTAAGAGACTTCCAAGGTGGGGACTCATACTGAAGGATGTCAAGCTCTTCAGCTCGAGGGTCCTCCTCAGCCTGGGTGGCCAGGTTGAGAGCTCGTGCCATATCCCGAACAAACACCAGAAAAGAGGTGTCCTCAGGTGGTGAGCGCCACTGGAATGCGGGCAGGGAGGGGTCCGATGGAAGGTCCCAATGGGCATGGGTTTCCGGGGAGGTATCCCCATCGGACTCCCAGTCTGAGAGGCCGGAAGAGGAATCTGAACCAGCCTGGTCGCCCCGACCGGCGGCCGAGGCCTGCTTAGAGCTGGAGGCCCTGGAGGATCTTGCCCCCGAGGAACGGGAAGGCGAGTGAGACCAACGCTGAGGACCCTCACAAGGCCCGCAGCTCTTGGGGGTTTCCTGGATTTCGGCATCCCACGTGAGGCAGCCACGGTCTTTGGGCACAAGTCAGCAAAGCTGGCTGTGAGCACCTGCTGGGAAGCAAAGAACACAGAAACACTGCGTTCTAGCACCAGCATATGTGACTCCCACGTGGGCATGGGGCCCTGTGACACTGACCCCAGGAACACCAGGTCAGGCATTGAGGAGGAGAGGGGGTCCTGGCCAGGACGGACCTCAGGAGACCGGGTGCCATCACTGGAGGCCTCCGTATCTGTGCGAGGTACCTTGTGGGGCCGCTCCTTGTCCAACTCTTGGGAACGCCGAAGGGGGCTAAGCGACCAAGCGCAGGAGCGCTTGCGCTTGTCGGGGGCTGACAACGACTTTGAGGCCTTCTTCTTGTGCCGCTCCACTTCAGGGGACCGTTGGTCGGAGTGCCGCCGAGAGCACAGGGCCGAAGTGGGGGATCGCACCGGTGGAGAGACGACCGAGGGCGCCACCAGGGATTCCAAGGCGGCCTTTCTGAAAATGTCTGCGGACTTCTGCTTATGACTGAGCAGGGCTTTGGAGGACATTTTCTTACAGAGCGAACAGAGCTCTGGATCATGGTCAGTCCCGAGACACCCAGGCAACAGTCATGGGTGTCCATAAGTGACATGCTCCTAGAGCATCTATCGCATTTTTTGAATCCTGTGGCCATAGGGGCAAAAATGGCCCCTGCGAGGTCGAAGATCCACGTGACCAGCGGTTGGAGGAAAAAAGGTTGCGAAGCCCGTTAAAGGCAAAAAAGGTGAAGAAATACGTCCCATACTGGCTTTAAAGAGATAAAGCAGGGGAAGGATGGGTAGAGGACTGGTGCAACCGGAAAAGAAGTTGGCCTGTAGGCTGAAAACTAAATACTTTTCCCGAGGGACGAGGACGTGCGTCTGAAGGGTTCCGCGGAAAAAGGGTGACTGAGCAGGTTGGCACCCTTGGGCGGGAAGAGGACCACGCATGTGTGGCAGCAATCCCAAAGGCTTTCTTTGAAAGCTGGGGAATTGCTCCACGCAGGCTCCATCGGTGCCAATGTCACCCATAAGTGAGGACTGACTTCCTGCTTGTTCCTGGAGAAAATCCCAATACCTTGGCTTTTGAGCTTGATGCTTTCAGAACTAAACCTGGAAGGCCTCATCTGATCAGCGTATGATGAAAAGCTCGAGTTAGCTTCCATTTCCTGGGATCAAGCAATGGCAGCTAAGAAAGTTGGCCTGGACATTCACCATCCCCACGATGTGCTAAGCCAAGAGGATTTGTAGATGACGCTCAGCCCAGGGAAACAGGAACTCATTTCCAATGCAACTCCCATGACTCTTGGTCCCTCCTTGTCGGTTGACGTAAGTCACTATTATGGCATTGTCCAAAAGCACTCTGACCACTTGGCCATTTAGAAGGTGGAAAAATAGCCTCATTGCAAACCAAGTCACCTGTGCTTCGAGCTGATTGTTGGACCACTTCACTTCTGCTTCTGCCCAAACAGTGGGCCCTACCAGCCCGACAGGCTGGCATCTGTTGTCACCACTAACCAGGACAGGTTCTTGAGTGGCATCCCTTTCAGCAACTTCTCAGAGCGGGACCGTTAGAGGAGACTGTTCCACACCTGTGATGGAAGGGGAAGATGGATGTTGTAGTTCTGCAAGCACCAAGCCAGTAATGGCCTTTGGAGTGGACACATATGAGCCCGAGCCCAGGGATCCAGGTCTATCATGGCTACCATAGAGCCTAGAAGCTGAAGGTAATCCCAAGCCTTGGACGATTTCAGAATTCAAAAGGCTGCAAGCTGACTGAAGAATTTACTCCATCTCTCCTCAATGAGGAAAACCCTCCCAACTTGGATATCAAACCTCACCCCAAGGAAATCCAAGGTTTGGGTGGGAACAAACAACCCTTGCTGAGGTTTACCACCCAGCCGAATCTCTCCAGAAATTGGACCACTTGAGCCACTGACCTGGTAGCTTCCAGACAAAACAATCATTCATTCACGTAAGGATTCACACAAATGCTCTACTTCTGGAAAGTCATGGCTACTACCACCATGACTTTCAGGAAAGAAAAACTTAAAATGATCACCCCTCAGTGTCTCCATATGAAAACAGGCCCTCTCAAACAGGCATTGACCCCCTTGAGATCCAGAATAGGACAGAAGGAGCCGTCTTTCTGTGAAACCATGAAACAGAATGTGTTCCCCTTCCTCTTTCAGGAGGTGGCACAGACATAATAGCATGGAGGTGAACTTGGATGTAGAAGCAAATGGAGGCACTCCCTCTAGTGCAGGCGTGGCCAACTCTGGCCCTGGTGCACCATGATCCAGCCTAGTTTTTAGGATGTCCCTAATGAATAGTCATGAGATATATTTGTATACAATGGGAGGCAGTGGATGCAAATATACCTCATTAGTATTCATTAGGGACATCCTGAAAACCAGGCTAGATCGTGGTACACTAGGATCCGAGTTGGCCACCCCTGCTCTAGTATATATCCTTGACGAATGATGTCAAGAACCCAGTGATCTGAAGTGACTTGGACTCACTCCTGATAAAAAAAAAAAAGGCATAGGCAGCTGCCAACCTGTGGCACCTCAAAATGGGTCCCCTGCCTGTCACTGGGATGGACAGGAGGTGAAAGGTCTGACAGAGGAGGAAGAGGGGTTCCTAGGATCTGTGCGCCCTTCCAAAGGGCTGTGACTTCAATCATGACCTCGAGAAGGAACCCAATTGCTTCCCTGGTCAATATCGCCTGGTGTTGTGAAAACAGGCACAAGTTAAGGAAGATGATGAAGAGTGTCTGAAAGTACTCCTGGGCTTATCCTCATGAACACACTATGGGGCGGGCTTGGTCTTGCCAAGGTCCTTTACCAATTTCTTAAGGACCTCTCCAAACAGGAGTCTGCCCTTGAATGGAAAGCCTAGCCGTCTAAGCTGAATCTGCAGTCTGGTGATAGAGCTATAGCCATCTATGAGCTAGTGTAGCCGCTGCCATCTCCCTGGCAGCAGCCGGAGGGGATCATACACTAT
The DNA here is from genome assembly GCA_033557465.1 of Ichthyophis bannanicus. Lineage (NCBI taxonomy): Eukaryota > Metazoa > Chordata > Amphibia > Gymnophiona > Ichthyophiidae > Ichthyophis > Ichthyophis bannanicus. Next base: position 232,797,059 of record CM066043.1, on the reverse strand, counting down.
TATCTGCTAAGAAAGCTGCAATGGATTCCAGACAGGCAGAGGCATCCTCAGGTAAAAATTTTATCCAGGGCAGAAGTGCATAAACCACCAAGCCTCTGCAGATCAAAGCCTGCAGACTAAGTAAAGAGACCGAGAAAAGGCTTCAAAAGAGCCTCAACTTTCCTCTTCTACTGATTACAGAATAACACACTGCCCTCCACTGGGATAATGGTACACTTTGTAACCACCATCACAAGGCATCTAACTTAGGAAATCGAAACCACTTGTCCACGTCAGCCTGGGTCCAGGCATAGATCTTGCCCAACAGCTTGCCACTCCTTAGGGTGGCATCAGATGAGTCCCATTCTGCATGAACCATTCTTTACAATTCTGGCAAAAAAAGGCTTAAAAGGACTGCCAAATCCCACAAGTATAGGATCTATGACAACTTGTCCTTTTCATCTGTAATACCTGAAGATTGGTGAATGTAATCCTAATTTTTAAAAAGGGTTACAGGGTTGATCCGGGAAACTACAGATTGATGAGCCATTATTAAAGGGGACCCGGGAAATCCATTGCTTGTCCCAGTACAAGCATTGTGGCACCTATGTTTTCTGGGGAAACTGTTAGGTACTTGTGACCTAGATTGGCCACTGGCCACTGCTGGAAACAGGATACTGAGCTTTATGGACCTTGGTCTGACCCAGTATGGCATATCTTATGTTCTTATCTTCCAGAAGATCTGAAATCTGAAGAGTAGAAACTACTTGGGAGATCAAGGTGGGAAGTTTCTCCAGGTGGAACAACCGGATATTCAGAGAGCTATCTTCTTCCTCAAGGGGGGACAACTCCTCTTCTTTACTGGAAATGCTGCCTCAACTTTCCAACACTGACGCCTCCTATTGATCATCCTCCAGGCCCTACTGGAGATCTCTCTCATCTAGAGAGTGTGAAGAAAAAGGAGAGTTTTGGGCCCTTATCAGCTACCTCGCGAGGGAATGAACACTTATGTGACAGTCCCATGTCTTTTGCAGAGCTCTGAGAAATCAAGAGACCAGCTACTTGCTGGGAAGAAAGCTGAGAAGGCTCCCACAGAGGCTCTTGAGGGCCCCCCCTTGCCAAAAGGAGAATGAATGTTGAAAAAAGTTTAAGATCTCTACTGGAATAGACTCTGCAGAACCCTGCACACCAACCTCTGCTGTAGATAATACTGCAGGGGCCAGTAACTCCAGAAATAAAGCTGGAGATGGCCCTGGATCAGCAGTGTTCTGCAATATGGTGGCTGTTCCTGCCTTTGTAGGAAGCACTGAAGAGTGAGAAGATGCAGGCCCCAACCCCCTGATACTGGGTAGGAAGGGGGACTGGGTAACTCTTCTGAACACTGCCCAGACATCTTTCCGATGTGGGAAACACAGGCCACACAGATGTCATCCATCCGGAACCGCTGCTACTTGCCACAACTCAAGACAGCATGACACATTGCAAAGCACTGCGCTAAAATGATCACGTGCAACACTGCAACACCTGTTTTTCACACAAGGCCTCATTCTCCAGCTCCCCAACTCATCTGCAAACACTACTAAAGCAAACAGCCTCACTTTCCAGGATCCCTCATTCAGGCCAGGTACTGAGACTGTGCTCACTGGCTGGGACTTCACTGCAGCACTCTCCCTCCCGCAGGTAAGGAATTGTAGTGTTCCTAGTATAGATCCCCATGGATATCCTTTCAAGGTAAGGTCATACCATTTGTTACAAAAAAATTATCAATCTCAATATCAATCAAGGATAAGATTAAACTGCTTGGCGTAATCTGGGATAAAGATTTATCTTTTCATGCCCATGTTTCACATACAGTCAGAAGCACCTACGCTGCCCTACATAGAATTGAATCTCTGAAACATACTTTGGACCCTAGGCCCAAAAATCTCTTCTACATGCTTTAGTCATGAATGCCTTGACTATTGCAATTCATTACTTAATGGCCTTCTTCAGTATCAGCTGAAAATTGCAGCTAGTTCGGAACATGGCCGTAAAGCTCCTATATGGTGTAAGAAAAATAATCATGTTTCATCCCTTCTCAAGGGGCAACAGTGGCTTCTAGTGGCTAGCTATATTAAATTCAAAATCTTACTTTTGGCCTATTGACCCTATTACACAGGGTTCCAAATCTATCTTAGTACATATTTGAGTCCCCATGTGCCAAGAAGAACACTAAAATCCACCCAGATAAACTTTTTATCATTACCTTCAAAGCTAAACTACTGTTGGCCTTTTCTCAAAATAGTTCCTTTATCTATCAAGCTCCACAACTCTGGAATGGCCTCCCCCTAAGAACTATGATAGGAGAGTGCATATAAAAAAATCCAAAAAGGGCCTTAAAACCTGGTTCTTTACTAGGGCTTTTACCAAAATTTTGGTATTTGATGACTTTCTAGTTAGAACAAATACCATTAAGATCCTGATGTTTTCCACTATATGTTATGTCTACAGGCGATTTATTATTGTGTTATGCTCCCCACCCCTATGTTCCTCGAAAAGATTGATTGTTATTAGTCTGTTATGTGTTCAGGACGATTACCTCTCATATTGTAAACCACTGTGCTGTACTAGCTGAATAGTGGTATATCAAAATCTTTTAAATAAATAAATGGTAGGGTAGGCACTGTTCGGACTACTCACGGCCCATGAAGTAGACAAAATGTGATAAGCAAACCCTTGCACTTAGTCTCATTACTCGAACATTTGCTGTTTTTCAGGGAGGGGAAAGGGGGAAAGGAGGAGGAGCCTTTTCTTTCTTTCTTTCTTTCTTTTTTAAGTCATTTAAATGTAATTAAAGAAATTAAAGAATTCAAAGAAATTAAGGTCAGGAGAAGAGTCTCAAACCGTTAAGATTAGGCTTCTCAGGCCTCAACCAGCCAGTAATTAGCAGGAAGTCTGGACTCAACCCCTCCCCCCCCACCCTTCCAGGAAAGGGAAACTCTAAGGGGTATTAAGGAATACATAAGAACATAAGATATGCCATACTGGGTCAGACCAAGGTCCATCAAGCCCAGTATCCTGTTTCCAACAGTGGCAAATCTAGATCATACATATCTAGCAGTTTCCCCAAAAGACACAGGTTCCACAATGCTTGTATTGGGTCAAGCATTGATATCCTGGGTCCCTTTTTAATAATGATTTATGGACCTTTCCCCTCCAGGAACGTGTCCAAACCTTTTTTTAAACCCAGCTACGCTAACAGCCTTTACTACATCCTCCGGTAACAAATTTCAGAGTTTGATTACACGTTGAGTGAAAAAATATTTTCTCTTATTTGTCTTAAATAGTTTACATTGCATGTCCCCTAGTCTTTCTATATTCTGATAACATAAACAATCGATCTACGTTTACCCGTTCCACTCCATTCATTAATTTATAGACCTCTATCGTATCTCCCCTCAGCCGTTGAAGAGCCCTAACCTTTTTAGCCTCTCTTCATAGGAGTAGCCTTCCATCCCCTTTACCATTTTGGTGGCTCTTCTCTGTACCTTTTCTAATAACGCTATATCCTTTTTAAGATACGGCGACTAGAATTGCACACAATATTCAAGGTGCGGTTTCACCATAGAACGATACAGAGGCATGATAATATCCGTTGTTTTATTTTCCATTCCTTTCCTTATGATACCTAGCATTCTATTTGCTCTCTTGGCCGCCACTGCACACTGGGCGGAGGGTTTTAACATGTTATCCACAATGACGCCTGAATCTTTTTCCTGGGTTGTGGTTCCCAATGTGGAACCTTGCATCGTGTAACCATAGTTTGGGTTGTTCTTTCCTAGGTGCATAACTTTGCACTTGTCCACATTAAATTTCATCTGCCATTTGGATGACCAGTCTTTCAATTTATCAAGATCCTCTTGCAATTTTCCACAATCCTCTTGGGTTTTAACAACTTTAAATAGTTTTGTGTCGTCTGCAAATTTGATAACCTCACTCGTTATTCCCTTTTCTAGGTCATTTATGAATATGTCAAAAAGCAGCGGACACAGCACAGATCCCTGGGGTACTCCACTATTCACCTTTTTCCATTGGGAAAATTGGCCATTTAGCCCTACCCTCTGCTTTCTATCTTTTAACTAGTTCCTGATCCACAATAGAACACTGCCTCCTATCCCATGACGTTTTAGTTTTGCCAAAAGTCTCTGATGAGGGACCTTTGTGAAAGGCTTTCTCAAAGTCCAGATACCCTATATCAACCTACTCATCTTTGTCTACCTGTTTATTCACACCTTCAAAAAAAACATAACAGATTAGTAAGACAAGATCTTCCTTGTCTAAAGCCATGTTGGCTGTCTCCCATTAGGCCATGACTATCTACATGCTGAGTAATTTTCTTCTTTATGATGGTTTCTACACCCCGGAGACATCCACCAAACAGGCTCAACTGGAAGGCACCCCCGAGGGGGAGCCAGAAATCCAGCTACACCACTCCAGCAGCCATCGTTGACTGGAGACAGAGAAATACTACAGGGTACTCCTGGCTTCACCAGCCTTTGTACCAGTGATGTCGTCACTGGAATATTTTAGTATTTCTCTGTCTCCATCATCTGCTGGCAGGGGGACATAACCCACTTGTCTAGACTGATCTGGAAATAGTAATTATGCATTAAAATCTGCATAAAGATACTGTGTTTAACTTTGTAGAATGTAGAGGTTGTGTTGAACAAAACAAAGTGAGAGAATATCCAAGTGATAGATGGATTGGTAAGTAAGGAACACAATCACTAAAGCCCCATCTCCTCATGCAGCTATTAGAGCTGAGCCCTAAAATTCGAGATAGAAAATTTTGACTTATAACCCAAGATCCTCTTTCACCCCCCTGCATGTACTGTATATTGAAATAGTAGCTCTTGCTGCCTAGTTTATAAGAGCAAGTTTGTGTTTGCTACTGCTACCAAATGGTCAAAACCATGGAAAAGAGGTGTTGCTTCAGACTTGCATCTTGTTCTACTGGCTATACATACTACATAGGAACTTGTGTGACTGAAATGGAAAAATGACCCATATGGAGAAGGAATAAAAACCATTATGTGGCGAATTTATATGAAGAAAACCTGTAGCACAACCACACACTAAACACGGTTCCCAAATTCTACAAAAGTGTTACAGAGGTTTTTAATATATAAGAATGAAAGTACAGCAGTTTTACAATGTAGGAAAATTTAATAGATACTCTATAAACAACGTATTTACATCAGAAAGCACTATGACAGTGGCATTTTTCACAAATATAAATTAATATTAATTACTGTTTTAGTCATTAGGTTTAGAAGTCCACATAATTTTACAGAAGGATAGTTCTTTTCCCCACTCCCTTGAATATGGGAGAATAAGGGGCCTTGAGTAGGCCCGTTTCCCCTCCAATCACTTGACTTTCAGGTATCTATTTATACTGGGCATTTTCCCAACAATAACTGCTTGCAATAGTTCTAAACTAGTCTAGACAAGATTTCAGTTGTTAGTGGAAAGTGCACAACAAATTCAAAGGCTTGACCACTAGCCAATGAAAGATCCAATCATTTTCAGCACTGCTGCCAACAAAATTTCAAAAATAGCAGCAGCTGCCACTTCCATTTCTCTGAAGAACCTTACAGAACGTAGAAGAATATAGTAGCATAGTATAGTAATACAACACATGCAACAATTCTTTGTTGCATTTGACCCTCTCTACAGGACTCCTTCAGAACAGCAAATGTTCACTCTGGTCCCATCTCTAGTTTCACGAAACTCAACTGCATATGAGCTGTGACAATTTGTAATGGAAGGTCTATCATCAAAAACTACTACATTATCTTTTTTTTTTAATAGTGACACTAAGCAGCACTAAGAGGTTTTTCCATCGTGTTTGTTAACCACTTGCACATTTGCTTTAGTCACAAACATTTTTTAAACAAAATATTTGAGAAACTTAAGAATTTATGTCTAGAAACTAGAAGAAAAATCACATAGAAAAAAAATAAAAAACGTAATTTAAGGAAGAATACCAGGAGTGTGACAGGTTTTCAGGGGTGACTTCACAATTTATGAGACCTGTACAAGTACAAAGCAAATAGAGTCCTTTCTGGAATCTTTGTTTGATCAATTATCAAAACCCTGCTCAGCAGGTAAGACAACTGAGTAATTTCCCTGTGGTAAATTTATCTGTATTTTCAGCTACCTCTAAGTAGCCAGATTGCTGGCTGAATTCCTCTTATATTTAATTAGGCATAATTTGTCTGGCCACATTTAGGACAGTCATTTGTGCAACTGCAGCTGTGCGGTCAAATTTAGCCCATTAGCACTAAAAACCCATGCTGACTAGATCAAAACCTCATCTTGGGAGAGCCTAACAATTTACCCAGTTCTCTTACAAAATTAGCTACATGAATCTTTTGAAAATCCATCACAGAATGGTCCAACTATGAACAACTCTTTCTTAATATGCAAAGCCAATTAAGTGGACATGTGGACATGAAATGCTGATTTAATTGTACTGTCTGTATGAAATCACTTAGCTTCACAGTAAAGCTGACAATGACAGACAAGAGCTCTATTGAAAATGACACTCTCTCCTGTCTAATATTCCAAAAGTGCAAATGGCAAATAATAATATTCACCAGGTTTAAGATCCTTCCGTTATACATTTTTATTCACCTGCACCCCCACTTATCTAAGCATTGCCAGGTATGGAATAAGAGTCAGAAATAGCATTACACCCCACTTCATTTGATTGGTAAATGTTGGACCATGTCATTTATGGGACAACCAATATTGGTTGATTTTAAGAGTCCCTTGCTAACACAGCTTCCTCCATAGATAAAGGGGATTACTTTAATACAGAATGACTACATAAAAAGGAACTGGTACAAATATCATGAGCCAGGTTCTTAATCCCACTCATAATTTGGGTACTTATCATGGGACTACAACAGAATGCTGAACCAATAAGATCACAGAAACTCAAAGACAAAATGTCAGTTCCATAATAATGTTATTTTTCCCCTGTACAATGTGATTGGTGGCTTGATGGTAAACATCTGGTTTATAAACTGGATTTAAAAGTTATTTTTTCAGTCCATCTCTATTTATCAGTTGTTTTTTTTAATGGATGCAGTATGCCTACCAATACCGTGTGCAACTCTCAGATATGGCACCTTATATACGAGGGGGGTAGTTTTCTTTAGGCCACACAAACTTCTAGAAATAGGTCAGGAAAGCCAGCAAATACTGATTTTTGTTAATGTACAGAATTGCAAAGAATATTTTGCTTAGTCTATGAGCACTAAAAAAAAAGTACTGCTGCTATGTGGTACACACTGTGTAGTTTGCGTAATACTCATTTGCTCTACTGTAATGCCTCTTTACTACAGCAATATCTCACAAGAGCAGCCTTATAGAGAAGGACCCTCTGGACCATGGCTTATTCCCTGTCCTCTTCCCTCATTACATCTTTGTCATCAGAAATCAATCATTCTGAAGTCTTCCTGCTGGGCTCTGGGTACTACTGATGCTTAAGCTCAAAGAATGTAGGGTATGAAATAAAACATCTTAGCATTAAGCAGCAATAGGATTTTGTGGCAGTTCGAAGCCCAGAACTGAAGGTTCCATTATGTCTACATTTTAATATTTGTCTTTTAACAAGGGTCATATTTTATAGACAGTTTTATGGATTTCTTAAGAGGAAGGACCAGTAATCCTTTGTCACGCTGCATATAGCCCCCTATTTCTAAAAAGTAGGGGTTCAATGCAGCTTCAAACACTTCAAACTAATCTGGCTTGACTTTTGCTCTATATAATGGCACAACACTTTCTATTATATTTATATGGTCATAAAATAATCTTTCACTTTTATGAATTTTAAATCTGAAAATGCCGACACATGACACTAATTCTTTTGAAAATACATGCTCTTCATCCTCCTGCCCCTTCCCCAACACTAGGAATCCTCTCCCAATAAGGAGGAGCAATTAATACTTCCTGATAGCCTCTATCAACACAAAGGAATGGTCAGATGGTATCACAGACCTGAGAACACTATTTCCACCGGCATGAAAGAAGTCCTCTTTAGAAGGCTCTTTGTTAAAGTAGTATTTGATGCAAGGCCTGCTCTGTTGGGACTCCTGACTTCATTATGTCAGTTATAAATAAATGGCAGATGGTTTTAATACTTCAGAATTGGGTTCCTAAGATTATTCTCTCTCAGGAGGAGAATGGTATATTGGATCTGTATCCAAATCCAAGTTTTACTTGTATCCTACTCAATTCATAAGGACATTAGCATGTTCTTGGAAATGCTGTCTCCTGTTCATCCAAAAAAATGTGCATTTAACAGCTGGTCAACAGCAAGGAGCGGGGTGAGAAGCAGCAACTTCAGGTGCTGGTTGTGATGTGATTAGGCAATAACACTATGAAAAGAAAGTAAGTGTGTTGCAGTAAGACAAGTGAATGCACAGTCTAGTTTGTGGGAGCTCTTTTCTCTTTCCCCCAATCCATCCCCATCCCATGCATGAGCACGAAGTAATGAGGTTCATTTCTTTTTTTCATTAGCCCTTGAATGGATAAGCTGAGGAATAGATGGCTCATAACTCTTTTATGTTGTGTCCACAGGGAAATGATTAGCAAAACAGTCCTGTGTACAAAGGTGGTCTGTTTAGTTTTGTCAGACACTTTCAAAGCCAAAGTCACTTGTAAATCAGCCTACAAATTGCTAATTCAGTCCTGTATATCCTGCCACTATTTCTTAACATGTTCTGCAATAGTGCTTGTTGGGAAAAATCCCAAACGGTGGCATTCAGAGATAAATGGGTGGATCTACTACTTAAACTTTCCACACTATCCTGTGCTGGGAGCAACACTGAAATATCTGACCAGGGATAAGTATGCTAGATGTGTTTATATTTTTAAATATTTTTTTTAACAAGAATACAATGTGAGGTTTGACAGGAGAACTGGGACTCACCTTCATATCAGAAAAAAAATGTGACATATATAGAGAGGTCCATCAACAATGATGAACCTGCAAGAAGTCAAGCAACAGGTATTTTCAACATTTTCATTTCTGTTTTATGGAAATCATTTCTGACATAACCCCATCAGCTCAGTCCAAGGGCCTGCCAGGTCAGTTACTAGGAACTCCTAGCTAGATGTTTTGCAACTTCTCCTTCTTTGCTTTGGTTAAAGCAAAATTCATTTTAAGTCTATTTCTCCATCTCTTGTAGTATCCATCAAACATTTGGCGTACCCCTTTTCTTGAGTATGAAACCATGGTGACACCCAGCACCATTTATCATGCTCACATTCATCTTATATTATCACAGAAGAATCATACAGCATCTTTTTTCAGTAGCTGCATTAGAACACAAGCATCTCTCTACTTGTCAAGATAGGGGGTTGATGGTCGAGTGTGACTCCAGAATGCAGAACATCATGAAAAAAGGCAAACCCTCAGTAACAGCCTCCCTCAGAAGTCTTAACCCCATGGATTTCAGAGTCACATGCCTTCTTGCATTAGGATATCCAAGTGAGAATTCTTGACCCTTCTTGGCTCCAAAAGGTTAACCAGCAAATCCATAGCAGCATATTCCCACTCTCAAGATACAAAGAAAATACCACATGTTTTTCTCTGTTCTCCCCTTATTTTATGTTTTCCGGACATTCCAATTATAATCAGTACTTTTCTGTTCTAATGATCGGTCTAGGGGAGACCTATGGTCAAGGGGTGATTTGGGATCATGGGGGGATTTCTGAGCTTGGGGCGAACGAGGGTCTGAGAGAGCAGGAGGTGGTGGTGGAAGTGTTGCTTTGTAATCTCCTTGTTTGTCTAGATGGAAAGAGCGATAATGATCAGAAGGGCCTTGGCCATGATAACCCATGGCTAGCCTATGATCAGATATCCTTCGGAAATCCAGCTGGTGGTAATTCTGAGACCTGAAGTCATCTGATCTTCTACGCTTTGCATCATGATGTCGCCTATAAAAATAACCAAATTAAATAATGATTGATAAGATATTTTCTGATAGCCAGTACTCTGGCTCGGAAAAACTAAAAACGGATGTAAAAGTGATTTAAAAAGAAACAAACTTTTCAAGACTCTAAACCTGTCATTAAGAAAAAACTTCTTAGTTTATGTAAATACTAACATATTCTGCTTATTTCAGAAGTCAATAAGCCACTCAAACACAATTATCGTTAGCAATCAATTAGATACAGGGCCCAATATTCAAGGTTAGCAGACCTACTAATCTCCTTATCCAGGATATTCAGCAGCACTAACGCAGTTAGTGCTGCTGAATATCCCTGGGTGCTGTCACTGCATGCCCTGATGCTAACCAGTTAGTGCTGCTGAATATCCCCGGGTGCTGTCACTGCATGCCCTGATGCTAACACAGTTAGTGCTGCTGAATATCCCCGGGTGCTGTCACTGCATGCCCTGATGCTAACACAGTTAGTGCTGCTGAATATCCCCGGGTGCTGTCACTGCATGCCCTGAAGCTAACGCAGTTAGTGCTGCTGAATATCCCCGGGTGCTGTCACTGCATGCCCTGATGCTAACACAGTTAGTGCTGCTGAATATCCCCGGGTGCTGTCACTGCATGCCCTGATGCTAACCAGTTAGTGCTGCTGAATATCCCCGGGTGCTGTCACTGCATGCCCTGAAGCTAACACAGTTAGTGCTGCTGAATATCCCCGGGTGCTGTCACTGCATGCCCTGAAGCTAACACAGTTAGTGCTGCTGAATATCCCCGGGTGCTGTCACTGCATGCCCTGAAGCTAACACAGTTAGTGCTGCTGAATATCCCCGGGTGCTGTCACTGCATGCCCTGAAGCTAACACAGTTAGTGCTGCTGAATATCCCCGGGTGCTGTCACTGCATGCCCTGAAGCTAACGCAGTTAGTGCTGCTGAATATCCCCGGGTGCTGTCACTGCATGCCCTGAAGCTAACACAGTTAGTGCTGCTGAATATCCCCGGGTGCTGTCACTGCATGCCCTGATGCTAACCAGTTAGTGCTGCTGAATATCCCCGGGTGCTGTCACTGCATGCCCTGAAGCTAACACAGTTAGTGCTGCTGAATATCCCCGGGTGCTGTCACTGCATGCCCTGAAGCTAACACAGTTAGTGCTGCGGAAAATCACCGGGTGCTGTCACTGCATGCCCTGATGCTAACACAGTTAGTGCTGCTGAATATCCCCGGGTGCTGTCACTGCATGCCCTGATGCTAACACAGTTAGTGCTGCTGAATATCCCCGGGTGCTGTCACTGCATGCCCTGATGCTAACACAGTTAGTGCTGCTGAATATCCCCGGGTGCTGTCACTGCATGCCCTGATGCTAACCAGTTAGTGCTGCTGAATATCCCCGGGTGCTGTCACTGCATGCCCTGATGCTAACCAGTTAGCATTAGTACATTCTGGGAGCGGTACTTGGCCATAACCAGGCAGCAGTGATATTGAGCCACTGCCCGGTTATGGCAAAGCGGTGAAAGTAAGACACAGCAAAGGCTGGCCTAGCTTTCGCTGCAGAAACGAACTGGGCAGCAGCTAAATATCGCTGCCCAGCTGGCAATCCAGGCAACCCAGATAGTCAATGCCAGGGTCTGGATATGACCCCAGCACTGAATATATGGGTTTAAGTTTCAGCGGCGACAGCTAGTCGCTGAAACCACGTTAGTTGCTGCCGCTGACTATCCCCCTCACAATTACAATTAGGCAAAGAAGATGGAATAGAGTTAATGCAACTTCAACCAAATTTTAGATGCTTAAGCAGGTCTGGTTTTCAACATATCAATAATATCTTCAAATATTTTGCTTAGGAGCTATATACACATAGTTTGTCACCCTGAAAATTGAGACCCCCAGTTATGGGTCCTGAGAACTAAAGATAAGAATAAATATATTAGAATCAACACAGGTTGGGTTTTTCAAGTAAGGGCAGACATTTTTTTGAACTATGAGTTATGCAGGAAACGTTTTGAAGTTTCCTAGCAAATATAATTTAAATTCAACCCAGGCCAGGCTAGTGACTAGTTGGAAGGTCCAATAAATCCCTGAGTTGGGTCTTCTCCTTCAATCGGTTGGCTTGAGGATGCTGACAGGGCCGGCCCGTCCATTGAGCGAGAATGTTTTTTGCACAGGGCCCCGCGTTTCAGGGGGCCCCGCGCAAAAAACATTCTAATCCTAAAGTAAAATTTTTAAAAAGAAAAAAGAAGTTGTCTTCTCCGGCAGCCGGGGCCGCCGCGGCAGAATCGAGTGTGCCGCGGGGCCCCCCCTGCCCAGCAGAGCCTGCCCTCCCGAGCCTGCCCTCCCCTTTATCACCTGTCTTCGCAGCTCTAATCAAACGCGCCGGCTTTCAGAGCGCGAGGGAGAGTTTCTCCCTCGCTGCTCTATTAAGCCCGCGGGGGCTGATGGGAAGTTCCCATCAGCCCCCGCGGGCTTAACAGAGCCGCGAAAGGGGAAACTAGCCCTTTCGCGCTCTGAAAGCCGGCGCGTTTGATTAGAGCTGCGAAGACAGGTGATAAAGGGGAGGGCAGGCTCGGGAGGGCAGGCTCTGCTGGGCAGGGGGGGCCCCGCGGCACACTCGATTCTGCCGCGGCGGCCCCGGCTGCTGGAGATGACAACTTCGTTTGTTAATATAATTTCCCTGGGGTGGGCGGGGCGTTAGGAGTGGTGATGGGCTATGGGGGGCTGGGGGGGGGGGGTTAGGAGTGGTGATGGGCTATGGGGGGGCTGGGGGAGGGTTAAGAGTGGTGATGGGCTGGGGGGGTTAAGAGTGGTGATGGGCTATGGGGGGGTTAGGAGTGGTGATGGGCTATGGGGGGCTGGGGGGGTTTAAGAGTGGTGATGGGCTATGGGGGGGCTGGGGGGGTTAGGAGTGGTGATGGGCTATGGGGGGCTGGGGGGGTTTAAGAGTGGTGATGGGCTATGGGGGGCTGGGGGGGTGGTTAGGAGTGGTTAAGAGTGGTGATGGGCTATGGGGGCTGGGGGGGTTTAAGAGTGGTGATGGGCTATGGGGGGCTGGGGGGGGTTAGGAGTGGTGATGGGCTATGGGGGGCTGGGGGGGTTAGGAGTGGTGATGGGCTATGGGGGGGCTGGGGGGGTTAGAGTGGTGATGGGCTATGGGGGGGCTGGGGGGGTTAGGAGTGGTGATGGGCTATGGGGGGCTGGGGGGGTTTAAGAGTGGTGATGGGCTATGGGGGGGCTGGGGGGGTTAGGAGTGGTGATGGGCTATGGGGGCTGGGGGGGTTTAAGAGTGGTGATGGGCTATGGGAGGACTGGGGGGGTAGGGTAGGAGTGGTGATGGGCTATGGGGGCCTGGGGGGGGTTAGGAGTGGTGATGGGCTATGGGGGGGCTGGGGGGGTTTAAGAGTGGTGATGGGCTATGGGGGGGCTGGGGGGGTTAGGAGTGGTGATGGGCTATGGGGGCTGGGGGGGTTAGGAGTGGTGATGGGCTATGGGGGCTGGGGGGTTTAAGAGTGGTGATGGGCTATGGGAGGACTGGGGGGGTAGGAGTGGTGATGGGCTATGGGGGCCTGGGGGGGGTTAGGAGTGGTGATGGGCTATGGGGGGGCTGGGGGGGTTTAAGAGTGGTGATGGGCTATGGGGGGGCTGGGGGGGTTAGGAGTGGTGATGGGCTATGGGGGCTGGGGGGGTTTAAGAGTGGTGATGGGCTATGGGGGGACTGGGGGGGTAGGAGTGGTGATGGGCTATGGGGGCCTGGGGGGGGTTAGGAGTGGTGATGGGCTATGGGGGGGCCTGGGGGGGGGGTTAGGAGTGGTGATGGGCTATGGGGGGGCTGGGGGGGTTAGGAGTGGTGATGGGCTATGGGGGCGCTAAGTCTGTATATGGGCTGATGGGATCAGGACTGAAAGTGAGTTGATGGGGAGGTTAGGACTGGTAATGGGGTATGGGAGGGCTTAAACTGAAAATTGGGTGAGGGGGATTAGGACTGGAAATGGGCTGGTGGGATTAGGACTGGGAGTGGGCTGGTGGGATTAGGACTGGGAGTGGGCTATGGGGGGCTAGGACTGGTAATGGGTTGGAGGGGTTGCTAGGACTGGAAATGGGCTGGGGGGAATTAAGACTGGAGGTGGGCTGATGGGGTTAGGACTGGTAATGGGCTGTGGGCTGTTGGGGGGGGGTTAGGACTGGTAATGGGCTATGGGGGGGCTAGGACTGGAAATGGGTTGATGGGGGGCTAAACACTGGAGGTGGGCTGTTGGGCTTAGGACTGGTAATGGGCTGGTGGGATTAGGACTGGGAGTGGGCTATGGGGGGCTAGGACTGGTAATGGGTTGGGGGTTGCTAGGACTGGAAATGGGCTGGGGGGATTAAGACTGGAGGTGGGCTGATGGGGTTAGGACTGGTAGTGGGCTGTTGGGGGGGGGGTTAGGACTGGTAATGGGCTATGGGGGGCTGACTGGAAATGGGCTGATGGGGGGGTTAGGACTGGAAGTGGGCTGATGGGGGGGTTAGGACTGGAAGTGGGTTGATGGGGGGGGCTAGGACTGGTATTGGGTTGGGGGGTTGCTAGGACTGGAAATGGGCTGATGGGGGCTAGGACTGGAAATGGGCTGATGCAGGGACAAGAAGGGAATGGATGCTGGGTGAGACTGGAACTAGAAGGGAGCTGATGTTGGGGGAGGATTAGGGGAGGATTAGAATGGGATGGGGCTGGGAGAGTAAAATGGAGAGGGGAAAAATATTTTGTGTGGTAGGGGTAAAAAATCTACACTTAGCTGGGTATTGGGAGAGTAAGTGGGGATTGAGGATGGAGGGGTAAATGTGAGTGGATGAAATAGGAATGAGGAAAGAGCAAAAGGAGAAAGATTAGTATGTTAAAGCAGATGTAGAGAGAGAGAGAATGGAAAAAAAACTAGAAGAGAGAAGAGACAGCAGATGATGGAGAGTTAGCAGAAAACATGAAGAAACCAGAAGAAAGTGGCTGGAGCAATTGCAACCGGAAAAAAATGCACAAAAGGTAGAAAGATATCTCTTTATTTTGAATTTATTAACTGGAATATGAAAGCTCTGGGAAATGTGCATCATTAACGTCTGCGCTTTGTTTGGTACAAGAGGAAATTAATTTATAGTTTTATTTCTACAGTTGTTGTACATTCCAAGTTTGGCTTTTGGGGTTCCCAGTTTAATTATTGCCTTCCTGTTTCTAAATTGTGATTCCTTGTTTGGTGATGGTCTATGTTCTGCATGTGTAACTGAGCTGAGGTATTCTGTTTATGTAATTCCTATTTGACATTGCCACTTGTTCTCTTTCCCCAGTAGGTCATGTATTGTTTTTCTCTGAAATGTATTGGTTTAATATTTGCAGTGTTGCCTTTTGATAGGTAGGGTATGGTGCTTTGTGAGTTCTGGTAGTGCTGTTAGGATACGGCGGGTTTGCTATGGGTTCTAAATGGGCAGTGTTTGTAGTAGTTCCTAATGTGCCTGGCGGTTGGCACTGGATTATAGTAATGTAGAAATCTTTTAGTCTGTCTTTATCCATACACACACTAACTTTTAGTAAACATGTCTCTTAATGAATGTTAGCATTATGCAAATATTTATGCAAATAAGGCCACTTATGCAAATGAGGCCCCGCACCGAGTCTCCGCACATGGCCCCGCACCCCCCTTGGGCCGCCCCTGGATGCTGATACTGCAGAAACTGTGTTCATAGTCTCTAGGACAAAGTAGTCATAATCACTGCTCAATAGTGGATCCATGATTACAGTGTTCCTGACGGAGCTCTGGTACATGACCTCTGCTACAATATATATATAACTTTAGAGGAAAGGTGAGATAGAAGTGATATGACTGAAATAGAGTAGTTACTCACCTGTAACAGGTGTTCTCCAGGAGCAGCAGGAATCAGTCCTCACTTATGGGTGACGTCAGCCGACGGAGCCCTCGCGGAGCAATTTTCCCCAGCTTTCACAGAAAGCCTCTGGGAATTGCAGCGCGCATGCGCGGTCCCCTTCCCGCCCAGGGATGCCATCTTGCTCAGTCTGATGACATAGCGGGAAAGACAGCAAAAGTTAGCAAATATGCAATAAGAATGACTGCAACTCCAGGGGAGGAGGGAGGGTAGTGAGGACTGATTCCTGCTGCTCCTGGAGAACACCTGTTACAGGTGAGTAACTACTCTTTCTCCAGGACCAAGCAGGAAGTCAGTCCTCACTTATGGGACTCCCAAGCTTAAGGCTACCGGAGACCTCAAGTCTAAAAGAGCTCCCTCAAGCTCAACAGTACAGAGGGAAAGAGTCTTCTCTGAATACGAATCCGGCCGGTAGCCCAACACTAGGGCCGGAGGGAGGAGTTGCCTAAACCTCAAAGAGATTGTGGAGAACTGCCTGGCCGAAAGCGCTGTCCCTGCGGGACTCCCTTTCAAGGCAGTAATGAGCCGCAAAGGTCTGGCCTGAAGACCAAGTAGCGGCCCGGCAGATGTCTGCCAATGGAACAGAGCGGAGATGAGCCACCGACGCGGCCTTCACCCTGACCCGATGAGCCGTGACACGACTCTCCAAGGAGAGGAGACCGGCTGCCCCGTAAGACCAGGCGATACAGTCGGCTATCCAGGAGGACAGAGTACGCTTAGAGACAGGTACCCCCAACCGATTGGGGTCAAAAGATACGAAAAGCTGGACGGCTTTCCTATGCTCTCGCGTACGGTCAAGATAGAAAGATAAGGCTCTTCTACAGTCCAGGGTGTGCAGCACAGTTTCCGCTCGGCTGGCGTGCGGCCTGGGAAAAAAGGTCGGAAGAACCACCTCCTGGTTGATGTGGAAGTGGGAGACCACTTTCGGAAGGAACTTAGGGTGGGTCCGCAGTACAACCCTATTCTTGTAGAACCTAGTGTACGGAGGCTCCGACACTAGGGCTTGTAGCTCACTCACGCACCTCGCGGAAGTGAGGGCCACCAAGAAGAGAGTTTTCCAGGAGAGAAAACAGGGAGGGCAGGTAGCCATGGGCTCAAAAAGCGGACAGGTAAGCCTTTGCAGAACCACGTTGAGGTCCCAGTCGGGGGCTGGGGGGCGCAACGGAGGTTGAAGCAGAAGGAGGCCTCTGAGAAAGCGCGCCACCAAAGGGTGCGAGGAGAGAGGCCTGCCCTCAACCGGTGAATGATGCGCAGAGAGAGCACTGAGGTGGATTCTGACAGAGTTGGATTTGAGACCTAGGTCGGAGAGGTGAAGCAAGTATTGCAGCACCACTGATACTAAACAGGCGAAGGGGTCCTCAGACCGCTGAGAACACCAGACCGAGAAGCGACGCCATTTGAGGGCGTACGACTTCCGGGTGGAAGGACGCCGAGAAGCTATGACGACGGCTTCCACCTCCGGGGCTAGCCGTAGCAGAGCTAGGATTACCCTTTCAGCAGCCAGGCCGTCAGGTGTAGGGCCCGGAGGTTGGGGTGCAGAAGAGTGCCCCGATCCTGGGTTAGGAGGTTGGGGTGGAACCCCAGAGGAAGAGGGGTGTCCATCGCTAGATGTAGTAGTAGGGGGAACCACGGCTGTCTCGGCCACCGAGGCGCCACCAGGATCACGGAGGCCCTGTCCTGGACAACTTTGAACAATGTCCGGGCCACCAGTGGCGTAGGATGGAATGCATACAGCAGACCCGTGGACCACGGGATGAGGAAAGCATCCGGCGCCTCCCGAGAAGGATGGGGGTGCCGGGAGCAGAATCTGGGGAGCTGCCTGTTCAGGGGACTGGCAAAAAGATCCACAGTGGGAGAGCCCCACTGGCGGAAGATCTGCTGGACCACCTTGGGGTTCAGTTTCCACTCGTGCGGTAGCAGCATCCGGCTCAGCTTGTCCGCCAGGCAGTTGTCCTGCCCTGGCAGGTAAACCGCTTTGAGGAGGATGTCGTGATTGACAGCCCAAGAGCACAGCCTCCGGGCTTCCCGACATAGAAGGAGGGAGCCCGTGCCCCCCTGTTTGTTCACGTAGAACATTGCAACCTGATTGTCCGTCTGCACCAGTACGGACTGGCCGAACGTCAGGTGAGAGAAGGCCCACAGAGCTAGGCGGATCGCCCGGAGCTCCAGGAAGTTTATCTGCTGGGCAGCCTCCCAAGGCGTCCAAAGGCCCTGAGTGCATGTCCCTCGACAATGCGCCCCCCATCCCAGGAGAGAGGCATCTGTCGTGAGCACCCGGGACGGTGGGTGAGACTGAAATGGCATGCCGAGCACTAGGTTGGGCAGGTGAAGCCACCATTGCAGGGAGGAGACCAGGCGGTCGAAAATTTGTATCAGGTCCGACAGCCTCCCTTTGGCCTGACGCCACTGAGTGCGAAGGCTCCATTGCGCAGGCCGCATATGTAGACGGGCGTTCGGAGTGACATGGACCGTGGAGGCCATGTGTCCGAGTAGCTGCAGGAACTGTCTGGCCGAGGCCAGCGACCTGCCGCTGAACCTGCCGGCTAGAGCCGTGAGCCGGTTGGCCCTTTCCGGAGGCAAGAAGGCACGCGCCTGCCAAGTGTCCAGCCGCGCCCCTATGAACTCGAGGTCCTGAGAGGGGAGCAAAACGGACTTTTCGAAGTTTATGACGAAGCCCAAGTGCTGAAGCAGGGCCACCGTACGTTGGGTGGCCTGGGCGACCTCCGGAGCAGACGATGCCCGGATGAGCCAGTCGTCCAGGTACGGGAAGACGAAGAGGCCTTGAAGCCTTAGGAAGGCGGCCACCACTGCCAGGCACTTCGTGAACAACCTGGGGGCGGAGGACAGGCCAAAGGGCAGTACTCGGTACTGATAATGCTTCCCCGCCACCACAAACCTTAGGTATTGCCGGTGGTTCAGATGAATAAGGATGTGGGTATAAGCATCCTTTAGATCCAAGGAGCATAGCCAATCTCCCCGCTGGAGGTAAGGCAGCAGGGTTCCAAGGGTAAGCATCTTGAACCTTTCCCGCTGCAGGAACTTGTTGAGGTTGCGTAGGTCTAGAATGGGCCTGAGGCCTCCTGTTCTCTTTGGAACAGGAAGTACCTCGAGTAAAAACCGTGACCCCAGCAGTGTTGGGGCACGGGCTCCACCGCCCGTTCTTGAAGCAGACTTCGCAGCTCCCGAAGGAGCAAGTCCCTGTGCAGAGGGGGTCTGGGAGGCTCCCCTGGGAAGTAGGGGGGAGGCACCTGGTGAAAATGGAGGAGGTAGCCTTCTTGAACCACCTGCAATACCCAGGCCTCGGATGTTATGGCGGACCACCTGTGAGCGAAGTGGGTCAGCCGACCCCCCGTGCCGGCCGAAAGCCCCTGAGGGGGCGGGGCTATGCTGGCATAGTCAAAAACCCCCGCCCTGCTGGGCCGGGGCCTGCGTGGCGGGTTTGGGGGCTTTCTGCTTCCGGGATCCGTTACCCTGTCCCCTAGGCCGCTGCCCTTGAAAGGGGGTTGTGGCCGGGTATTGTGTTTGGTGATGCGTATAAGCAAACACTTTCCTCGGGTAAAAAGGCCTTTTCCCCGAGCCCTTCTTCTTCTGTGAAGGGGCAGAGGACTTTCTAGAAAGGCGAGTCCTGGTGAGAGTCTCCGACTCGAGCTCCGCCGCCTTTTCGGCCATGGGTTTGCCGAAGAGGTTTTCCCCTCTGCAAGGGACATCGACCAACTTGTCCTGCACCCAGGGCTCGAGGTCGGATGACTGAAGCCAAGCCTGGCGGCGAGCCCCAATGCCGGCTCCAGCTACTCGGGCCGAGGCCTCGAAGCCATCATAGGCCCCTCGAGAAATGAACTTCGAACACTCTCGAATCCCGGAGGACAAGGCTTGGAACCGCTGCAAGGGTTCCTCGGAGAGTCCGGCCGAGAAACCCTGAAGTTCTTTCGCCAGGTCTCGGAGGTACATACCCATGTACAGCTGATATGTCTGAACCCGACAAGCAAGCATAGAGCCTTGGAAGCACTTCCTACTGAGGGCATCCAGGCTCCGGGCCTCCTTCCCCGGGGGCACCGAGGAGTGCATCTTTTGACTCTTAAGTCGATGCATGGCCGATTCCATCACCATGGAGTGGTGCGGAAGTTGCGCCTTCTGGAACCTGGGGCTCTTGCGGACTCGATATATGGAATCGATCCGCTTGCTCAACACTGGCGTCGAGGCAGGGCTCTCCCACATGCGGAGGAGAAGCCGCTTCAGCATCGGGGGAACCGGTACAGTGAAGGCCTCCCTCGGGGGGGAGTCGTATTGAAGGGCCTCGAGCTCTTCGGCTTGGGGTTCCTCCTCCGGATCCGCGGGGAAGGCCAACGCTTTGGCCATATCCCTCACGAAATCGGAGAACCGGGTATCCTCCGGAGGGGACCGCCTCCGAGGCTCCGACTCGGGCAAATTGGAGGGGATGCACCGAGTCTGAAAAGAACCGGGTGACTCTTCCTCCTCCGTGTCCCAGCCCGACTCCTTTGAGGAGGAATCGAGAGGTTCCGCGGGGGCGGGACCCGGGGACCTCCGCCCCGACACTGAGGCCGGCATCGAGGACCTCGGTCCCAAACGGGAAGCCGAGGGAGACCTAGGCCGAGGATCGAATCGAGCACGTATGGACTCGAGGATCGGCTCGGCCTCCGGGGTCGACTTGAGCGTCGACGTCCCGGTGGTCGGGGCAGATGCACTGGCGAGGCCGGTGATCCATGCCCGCTGCCGGTCCATGAAGGCAGATATACTGCGCTCCAAGGTCGTCAATCTGAGATCAAGCTCAGAAGACCCAGCAGCCGTCGACTCGGGCCCCGACGACGTCGGCTCATCCGTGGGGGAGTCCAGGAGGACTATATCACTCACGTGCCTAGGCGACTCCACTTCGAGACGAGGGATCTTCGAAGGCTTCTCCTCCTTTGAGGGCCCGGGGAGCTGGACCGGGCTAAGCGACCTGGCCCTCGAAGGACCAGTTTCGCCGCCCGGATCCACCCTTGCGGGCCGCTTCTCCCGCCAGCGTTCCCGGCTGGGGGAGCCCCGTTCAGAAGAACTCCTACGATGCTCCGAACTGGAGCCGCGAGGCGTAGAGGCCTCTGACGAGGTCCGCGTGGAGTCAGAGAAGATCTGGTCCCTCTGCGACTGCCGACTCCTCAGCGCCTTCGAGGACATCTTGCTGCATGGGCCGCAGCTTATAGGGTCATGCTCGGCCCCAAGGCAGCGGAGGCAGCAGTCACTGTAAATAGCCCACCCTGTATATAGCTCAAACAAATCAAGCACCCAACACATCCCTCACACAACTAAGTTTTATCCTCACTGCATGTACAACACACACACTTTACCTGATTGCTTGCTGTGATACCACCTTGATTATTAAGATAAGGCGGTTTAGAAATACTGTTAAATAAATAAATGCGTGTCAGTAAGAGACATGAGCCTGACACAGCGATCACACATTTTAAAACCGCTGGCAGCCATCGGGGGAAAAAGGGCCCCTGCAAGGTCGAACGACCGCGCTGCCAGGGATGAAGAGAAAAGTGGCGGGACCGCCAGTTGGAAAAAAATTAAAATGTAAACGGGCCCGATAGGGGATATCAAGACCCGGCGGGAAGAGGAACACACGAACCGAGAACAATTTTTTTTTTTTAACGAAAAGAAATCAACTTTTCAGCGGCATTAACAAACACGTCTGTAGGGCTCCGCGGAAAAAAGAAGACTGAGCAAGATGGCATCCCTGGGCGGGAAGGGGACCGCGCATGCGCGCTGCAATTCCCAAAGGCTTTCTGCGAAAGCTGGGAAAAATTGCTCCGCGAGGGCTCCGTCAGCTGACGTCACCCATAAGTGAGGACTAACTTCCTGCTTGGTCCTGGAGAAGTTTAAATACCTCCATGGCATAAATGCACAGGAGGAGAGCCTCTTACAACTGAAAGTAAGCTCTGCTACGAGGGAACATAGGATGAGGGTGAAAGGGAACAGACTCAGGAGTAATATGCGGAAATATTTTTTTACGGAAAGAGTGGTAGATGCGTGGAATAGTCTCCCACTGGAGGTGGAAGAGATGAGAACAGTATCTGACTTCAAAAAAGCATGGGCCAAACACAGAGGCTCTCTAAAGGCAAAAACAGGACTGTTGTAGTGGTTGATATGGAAGGGCAGACTAGATAGGCCATGTGGTCTTTTTCTGCGTTTCTACATATATGGGTGGGGGGGGGGGATTAAAACAGAGTTAAGGGAAAATCTCTGGGTAGTTGTGAATTATGGCTCATGACACCCAAGGTCAACAGAGGCAGAGCCTGATGGAACTGGAAGCCAACTGGAGTGCGGTTACTCACCTGTAACATGTGATCTCCAGAAACAGCAGGAATCAGTCTTCACATATGGGTGACGTCGGCACTGATGGAACCCGGCAGGATGGAACCCGGCACTGATGGAACCCGGCAGGAACACTCGCCAGCATCCAATAGGAAAGCTTTTGGGAGCGTTCCTCCATGCATGCGTGGTTGCCTTCCTGCCTTAGCTTCTAATTTCCTCAGTCAGGTGTATAGCAGAGACAAAATAATAATAAAAAGAAAAAATGGGACAACTTGAAGGTGAGGTGGGTAGGTTGTGAAGACTGATTCCTACTGTTCCCAGAGATCACCGGTTACAGGTGAGTAATTACGCTATCTCCAGGAACAAGCAGGAAGTCAGTCTTCACATATGGGACTCCTAGCCACAGACTGATGAGCGAGAGAAGAGTCCTGGCACAACTAGAGGTTGCAGCAAGAATCGAAGAGACTCAGCTCATTCGGAGCACCCCTTGCGAGGTAGTCCAGAGAGCAAGTTGTCTAAATTTGAAAAAGATTAAGTAGAACAGATTGACCAAATTGATCATCATTTCTGGAGTCCTTGTCCATGCAATAGTGCACTGCGAAGGTATGAAGTAAAGACCAGGTAGCTGCTTGGCAGATTTCAGAAATAGGGACAGAACGGAGGTTAGCCACAGTGGTAGCCATGGCTCAGACATTATGGGCAGTGACATGGTGTTGAAGAGATAGACCAGCTTTCGAGTAAATAAAAGATATGCAGTCTGCTAGCCAATTTGAAATTGTTCTCTTAGAGATAGTTAGCCCTAGATGCCTTTGGTCAAAAGAGACAAATAACCCAGAGGATTGGCGATGAGCCTTAGTAAGGTCCAGATAGAATGCCAATGCTCTCTTACAATCAAGAGTATGCAATTTCACCTCAACCGGGAAGGTATGAGGCCTTGGAAAAAATGTTGGTAGTGAGATGGATTGGTTCAGGTGGAAGGAGCTGATGACTTTCGGTAAGAACTTAGGACGTGTCTGAAAGACTACCTTGTTGTGTTGGAATATGGTATATGGAGTATAGTCCACCAAGGCTTGCAGTTCACTGACCCTACGAGCGGAGGTGACTGCAATGAAAAAAAAGGACTTTCCATGTTAAGAACTTTAAAGAGGCCGATGCCATGGGTTCAAAAGGACTGCGCATGAGCTGTGCAAAAACAACATTTTAAATCCCATGGTGTGGGTGGTGGGTAAAGAGGCGGTTTGGTCAGGAGAAGACCCCTCATGAATCTAGCCACCAAGGGATGTGTTGAAATTGGCTGGTTTTCCAAGGTATGGTGAGAGGCCACAATGGCATATAAATGTACCCTTACAGAGTTGGTCTTGAGACCAGAGGAGGATAAGTGGAGCAGGTATAGAAGTAGATCCTGGACAGAACATGTGTAAGGATCCAGTGTTTTCTGTGAACACCAAATGGCGAATCTGTACCACTTCAAAGCGTAAGAGTGTCTGTTGGAAACCTTTCTGGAAGATAGGAGAACCTGTAAAACCTCCTCTTGGAGTCCTAGGTGTGAGAGGACCACCCGTTCAGTAGCCAGGCGTCAAGCGAAGTGTCTTGAGTTTGGGGTGCAGAAGGGTCCCCAATTCCTGAGATAGAAGGTTGGGAGAGTAACCGAGGTTGGGGGGAGTTTTTCGAACAAGTTGAAGTAGTAAGGGAAACCAGGGTTGTCTGGGCCAGTAAGGGGCAATGAGGATCACTATTCCCCTGTCAGCTCGTAGTTTGAATAGTGTCTTTGCTATGAGGGGGAGAGGAGGGAAAGCATAGAGGAGATGCTGTCCTCAATGAAGGAGAAACGTATTTGAGCTCTCTCTGTGAGGTGAAGGGATTCTGGAGCAAAACTAAGGAAGTTATGCATTGACAGGAGAAGCAAAGAGCTCGATTATTGGCGTTCCCCAAAGCTGGAACAAGTGTTGAGCTACTTGAGGTTCCAGCCTCCACACATGTGGATAGAGGATGCGACTCAATCTGTCAGCTAAGGAATTCTCTGTTCCTGGAAGGTACACTGCATGGAGGTGAATCTCCTGAGAGATTGCCCAGTTCCACAAGCGGATGGCTTCTGTGCATAAAGTGAGAAAGCCCGTTCCTCCTTGTTTGTTTACATAAAACATGGCCACCTGGTTGTCAATCTGAATGAGGACTGAGCAGCCTCTGAGATGGGCAGAGAAGACCCGGATGGCATTGAAGATTACTCCGAGTTCGAGGAGACTGATGTGTGGGAGATTCTCTTGCAGAGTCCAAAGGCCCTGGGTCATAAGACCGTTTAGGTGTGCACTCCAACCTAGCTTTGATATATCAGTCATCAGGGTACACTGTGGTACAGACTGTTGAAAAGGTAATCCTAAGAGAAGGTTGTGCGGTTTGCTCCACCACTGCAGGGCTGACCTCATCTGAGGGGTGATGGTGATGGAGTCTGATAGGAGGTCTGTGGACTGCTTCCACTGCTGTGAGAGAGTCCACTGTGCTATTCTCATGTTGAGATGAGCATATGGAACGACAAACTGTGGAGGCCATGTGACCTAGGAGGCGTAGGAATGTTCTGGTTGTTATTGACTTCTGTTGTTGGATCTGTGATGCCAAGGACATTATTCGGGCATGTCTATCATTTGGTAGAAATGCTCAAGCTTGGATCATGTCTAGTTGAGCTCCTATGAACTCTAGGATTTGAGTAACTCCTGTAAGACGTGGACAGTCTGAGGGCAGTAGTGACTGCCATAACGGTATCTGCCCTTAGCAACCAATTGTCTTAGTATGGTAGCAGAAAGATCCCCAAAGTTCGAAGATGGGCTGCCACCACAGCTAGGCACTTTGTGAAAACTCTGGGTGCCGAAGCTAAACCGAAAGGAAGGACTCGATATTGGCAATAATTGTTCCGAAATACAAATCTGAGGAACTTTCTGCAATCTAGGTGGATGAGTATATGAGTATAAGCATCCCTTAGGTCTAAGAGCAAAGCCAATCATTTGGTTGGAGGTAAGGAAGAAAGGTACCCAGAGAAATCATCTTGAATTTTTCCTTGACAAGGAATTTGTTGAGGTTTTGGAGATCTAGTATAGGCCTGTGGGCTCCCATCTTCTTTGGGATAAAAAAGTATTGGGAGTAGAAGCAGAGGATTGTTGAGAAAGAGACACCTCCTCTATTGCCTCCTGCATTAGTAGAGAATGGATCTCCTATTGTAACAAGGTGGTTTGATAGAGATATAAGGAGAGCTGGCCTACAAAATGAATGGGTGGAAGATCTCTCAATTTCATCTGTAGACCATGGCCTACTAGATGTAATGTCCGATTCTGAGGTGATGTTTCTCCAGCAGTGTGCTAAGTGGACTAGTCTCCCTGGGATCTTGGAAGGAGGTGGAGAAGTCATGGGAGAATTGGCCATGCTCCTTAGGAAGGAGTAAAAAAACTCTTGATTGAGCAGTCTGTGGTTTTGCAACTTTTATTTATTTTAACATTTCTTATATACCGCCTTTCATGATATTAAGGCTGTTTACATTGAACAAACTGAAATTACATTGAACAGGGCATTTATAACTTGGAGATAACTATTTTACAGGGAACATGTAACTTTGGGTTTCCTGGGTTGTTTTTGGCCCTGCTATCTTTGTTGTTGTGGAGAAGAGTAGGAGGAATAGGAGTGATAGGGTGGATAGTAACATTTTTTTTTTTGGGAAGAAGGGTTTTTTGGTGGCAGTCTTCGTTTTAGAAGGATCCGCCATCTTTCTAGAAAGCCTCTTCATGGTGAGGTCATCCGTTTCTATCTCATCTGCTTTTTCCCTCCATCTCTGGCCAAAAAGATTCTCTTCATTGTATGAAATGTTGATTAACTTATCTTGGACCCACTATTCCAGATCAGATGCCTGAAGCCAGGCTGTTCTTCTGGCTCCAATGCAGGTTGCAGCAACCCTGCTGTTGGCCTCAAAGGCATCAAAGGTTGCACTTGTTAGAAATTTTGGAGTGTTTTGGGCGTGTGAGACTAAAACCTGATGAGCTGCCTGTCTGTCAGGGGGGCAGTAAAGTGGTAAATTCTGCCAAATCCCTTGAGACATCCCTGAGGAACATGCCCATATATAGCATGTATGAATCTATTCTGGAGGCTAACAGTTACCTGAAAAGCCTTTCTGCCAAAAGCATCAAGGGTCCTGGCCTCTCTTCCAGGAGGAACCGATGAGTGGTTCTTTTGGCTTTTGATCCTTCTCATGGCAGACTCCATGACGAAAGAGTGGTGAGGGAGTTGAGGTTTTTGAAATCCTAGAGAATGAGGGACTCTGTAAAGAGTATCAAGCCTCTTGGTGACTGCAGGAGTTGACATAGGAGATTCCCATATTCTAGCCATCAAATTTCTCAAGATGTTATGCTCCAAGAGGGTTTCCGCCTCCTTCGGTGCTGATGGATACTGTAGAATGTGCAGCTCCTCTGCCCTGGGTTCTGCCTCTGTAACCACAGATACATCCAGGGCAGCCACCATGTTTTTAATAAAATCTTGAAAAGACATGTCCTCAGGCGGAGACCTTTGATGCTCATAAGGAGGCAACGGATCTGATGGCAAATCATTGTTGGTATCGGAATCAATGGATTTGGACTCAGAGGCCTCTGGTTCTGAATCAGAGTCCGGAAGAAAATCGGAGTATGAGGGCCTCTATACCTCCGGTGCTCAAAGGAAGGGTGTTTCGACTTCGAGGATATCGAGTGTGGCGGCACCGAAGACCTCAGTAGTGTTTGATCCATGGAGCGATGCGATGCAGGTGATGCCTGTGGAAGGGTGTCGAGAGGTACCTCCGAGGCCACCGGTGTCGGTAGAACCAGTGCTGACTGAGATATCCCCGATACCATCGATGTCATCCCCAAGCCCCTTTGCAGCTTTGGAGGGTGAGGCCTCCCACCAGGGCTGCTTCACTGGATGGTCGGCATCAGAGTGAGAGGAGTGTCGGTGATGATGTTGATCCTCGGTGTCTGATGCTGACCTTGAGGTCGATGATCTCTATGTCTATGTCTTCTTCTGCACTGGAGACTCAGCTTTATGCTTGTCCTTTTGACTAAGTGGCGATCTAGAGGTACAGGAGGACTTAGATGGAGTTGATGCTCCCGAGGAGTGCACCAAAGGATCTGAGTCTGTTGGAAACAGCTTAGTCTTCTGTTTATACTGGTTCTTCATACCTCTGGCAGTCATGTGGCAACAGGAGGAACAGGAATCTACATCGTGGTCTTGGCCTAAACACTTGAGACATCAGTTATGCTAGTTGGTGATAAAAATGGTACTGGAACACTTCGAGCATTTTTAAAACCACTCCGGGGCTTTTCCATTTCTGGGAAAAGGACTGAGCCAAAGTCAAATTGTTTCGCGATAATGAAGGGGTAGGCCGAAGACCTTAAAAAAAAAAAAGGGAAAAAATTCTATAAAAGACAGTAAAATAAAACAGAACTGGAGCGGAATCGACGGGGAGTCAAGCCGGATATGGGAAGGCAAAAAGAAAAAAGTACTTGATGGTACCACAAAAAATACAGAAGTCTCTTGACGCAGCTGACAGGGACGAGATCCCGATGACTCCGCGGAAAAAAGACAACTGAGGAGACTAGGAGCTAAGGCGGGAAGGCAACTACACATGCGTGGATGAACGCTCCCAAAAGCTTTCCTACTGGATACTGGGGAGTGTTCTGGTGCCAACGTCACCCATATGTGAAGACTGACCTCCTGCTTGTTCCTGTTGCGTTAAACAAAAAAAGAAAACAAAAGAAATTTAACTAGACAATAGGAGAAGGCCAACAGTCGCCCAGGAGCGCATGGTTCGGAACAATGTATCCTTGAAGGATACTAGCAAAAGACTGAAGTAAGGGCATATTAGCAGAGAGGTTACAATAAAGACAAAAGTAGCCCAAATGCCCCTTGAGTACAGAGCAGACAGAACTTAAAAGATTACAAATTACCCCTGCCTACCGATAGCCAGATTAATATGAATAAAATACAGCCTCTAAAATGCTTGTATGCAAATGCCAGAAGTCTAAAAAATAAGATGGGAGAGTTAGAATATATAGCACTAAATGAGAGATTAGATGTGATTGGTATCTTAGAGACATGGTGGAAGGACGACAACCAGTGGGACACTGTGATACCTGGGTACAAACTATATCGTGGTGGGGTTGCATTCTATGTTAGAGAGAGCACTGAATCACAAAGGATTAAAGTTTTGCAGGAAACAAAATTCACTGTAGAATCTCTATGGATTGAAAGGGGAAGGGGAAGGCAATGGCAGTGTAAGTGTACTATCAATCGCCTGGCCAAAGTGAACAAATAGATGATGAAATGTTCTAAGAAATCAGGGAATCTAACAAACGTTACAGTACAATAATAATAATGGGTGATTTCAACTACCCCGGTATCGACTGGGTCAGTGTCAGGGCAGAACATGCTAGGAATGAGATAAATGACTGCTTCTTGGAGCAGCTGGTTCATGAATCGATCAGAGGGGAAGCCATTTTGGACCTAGTCCTTAGTGGAATACAAGATCTGGTGCAAGAGATAAGGGTGTTGAGACCACTTGGCAACAGTGATCATAGCATGATTGCGTTTGATCTAATAAATGGAGGAGGGAGGGTAAGGAAATCCACAGTACTACCTTTTAACCTTCAAAAGGGAGACTAAGATAAAATGAAGAAAACAGTTAAGAAAAAGTGAAAAGGAGCAGCTGTAAAGGTTAAAGATTTACATCAAGCATGGGTGTTGTTTAAAAATACTATCTTGGAAGCCCAGACCAGCTGTATTCCACGCTTTTAAGAAAACTAGAAGGAAGTCCAAAAAACTGCCAGCATGGTTTAAAGGTGAGGTCAGAAAGGCTGCTGCCAAAAAAGCATCTTTCAGGAAATGGAAAAAGGAGCCAAATAATGAAAACTAACAACATAAGCACTGGCAAGTTAGATGCAAGGTAAGAGAATTTGAGAAGAAGCTTGCTGTGGAAGCAAAAAAGAGTAATAAAGACTTTTTCAAGTACATTCGTAGCAAAAAACCTGTGAGAGAGTCAGTTGGACCATTAGATGATAGAGGGGTAAAAGGGCACTAAGAGCGGACAAGGCCATAATGGAGAGATTGAATGAATTCTTTCCTTTGGTCTTTACTTTGGAAGATGTAGGGATGTTACCCATGACTGAAATGGTATTTAAAGGTGATGCCACAGAAGAATTGAAAGAAATATCGATACACTGGGAAGATGTATTACAACTATTTGATAAACTGAACAGTAGCAAATCACCTGGATTGGATGGTATACAACCAAGGGTATTGAAAGAACTGAAATATGAGATTACAGACCTACTATTAGTGATCTGTGAACTATCATTAAAATCATTTTTAATACCTGAAGATTGCAGGATGGCCAATGCAACACCAATTTTTAAAAAGGGTTCCAGGGGTGATTCGGGAAACTACAGACCAGTGAGCCTAACATCAGTACCGGGAAAAATAGTAGAAACCAATATAAAAAACAAAATTACTGAACATGTAGATAATCATGGCTTAATGGGAGACAGCAAACATGGCTTTAGCCAAGGAAGGTATTGTCTTACTAATCTGTTATGTTTTTTTGAAGGTGTGAATAAACAGGTTGACAAAGGTGAGTAGGTTGATATAGTGTATCTGGATTTTCAGAAAGCCTTTGACAAGGTCCCTCATGAGAGACTTTTGGCGAAATTAAAAAGTCATGGGATAGGAGGCAATGTACTACTGTGTATCAGGAACTAATTAAAAGATAGAAAGCAGAGGGTAGGGCTAAATGGCCAATTTTTTCAATGGAGAAAGGTGAATAGTGGAGTACCTCAGGGATCTGTACTGGGTTTGCTGCTTTTTAACATATTCATAAATGACATGGAAAGTGGAATAACGAGTGAGGTAATCAAATTTGCAGATGACACAAAATTATTCAAATTTGTTAAAACCCATGAGGATTGTGAAAAATTGCAAGAGGACTTTGATAAATTGGAAGACTGGGCATCCAAATGGTAGACGAAGTTTAATGTGGACAAGTGCAACGTTATGCACCTAGGAAAGAACAACCCAAACTATGGTTACAAGATGCAAGGTTCCACATTAGGAACCACCACCTAGGAAAAAGATTTAGGCGTCATCGGGGATAACATTTTAAAACCCTCCACCCAGTGTGCAGTGGTGGCCAAGAAAGCAAATAGAATGCTAGGTATCATAAGGAAAGGAATGGAGAATAAAATAAAGGATATTATAATGCCTCTGTATCGTTCCATTGTGTGACCGCACCTCGAATACTGTGTGCAATACTGGTCGCCATATCTTAAAAAGGATATAGAATTATTAGAAAAAGTACAGAGAAGCGCCACCAGAATGGTAAAGGGGATGGAAGGATACCCCTTTGAAGAGAGGCTAAAAAGGTTAGGGGGCTCTTCAACCTGGAAAAAAGAAGGCTGAGGGGAGATATGATTGAAGTTTATAAATTAATGAATGGAATGGGTAAACATAGATTGATTGTTTATGCCATCAAAATATAGAAAAACTAGGGAACATGCAATGAAGCTACAGGATAACCTATTTAAAACTAATAAGAGAAAACTAGTTTTTCACTCAACATGTAATCCAACTCTGGAATTTGTTTACAGAGTATGTAGTAAAAGCTGTTAGTGTAGCTGGTTTTAAAAAAAGGTTTTGGACAAGTTCCTGGAGGAAAGGTTCATAAACCATTATTAAAGTGGACCCGGATATCCACTGCTTGCCCCAATACAAGCATCGTGGAACCTGTGCCTTTTACAGAAACTGCTAGGTACTTGTGACCTAGATTGGCCACTGTTGGATGCAGGATACTGGGCTTGATAGACCGTGGTCTGACCCAGTATGGCATATCTTATGTTCTTAACCTACATCTTGAAAGGTATATCCCAAACCAGGTTCCCACCTTAATCTAAGTACTTACTAATCTCAAAGATTTGTAACATACTCAAAATAAATGTTTCCTCGACTGTCTAGACAGAGAAGTCAACAGTTTATTTCATATCTCATTGACACAATACTTCTTGTGGCTGAATATGAATCTTCTTGCCCTTAACTTTATGAGAACATCCCTCCCTTTTTTCCCTAAATCCAATATCCTAGACAAGGATATCTTGCCTGTGTCTGGGACATGTAACTGACCCTACCAAAAGAAGAATTCCTAGTAAATTTCTCATAAAATGAAACATTATATTAAGGTAAAGCTTGGTGATGCAAAAATTGACTTATCAGACTTCTTAATAAATTCTAAATATTTTGCTTTAGCTCTATGTCAGACCAAATACCTGTCATAATAATCTCTGTGTCCCCGGTGGTCTCTTTCAATATTGTACTGCTCATATGGTCTCTTGCGAGAAAGGTTATTTGCGCGGTAATTGGCAGAATTTCGGCGAGGGTCAGCATGAGGTCGATTGTCTCCATAGTGGTGATCCTTGTATCGGTGCTGCTCATACGGGTGATGCCGCTCTCCGCCCCAGTGCTGGTTACTGTTACCGCCATAGTTAAACTTTCGATCTCTTTGCCATTCACCTCGATCTACAAGCACACACACAATGTCATGCTCATAGAACACAGTTTGTTCTAGGTAAACCGTTTAAAATGACAACTGTCAGGAAGACGGTGTGTGTGTATATATATATATATATCTATCTATCTAAACTTTAAATAAAGACACATATATTGACTAAGAAAAGAAAATGGTATGACCTTCATGCAAAAGCTTGCAGAGAGAAAAGATGATCCCTTGCCTAATACAATTTAGCAAAAAGAAAAAAAGTCCAAATACCAAATGTGCTGCCATACTGATTTCCAAGACATATGAAAGCCCATTTTGCACAGCGCGTTGAGAGAAGAATTGAGAAGTCTGGGTAAGGATGTGCAGAATTGCTCCTGAATGCAGAGCCAATCCCAGAAGGATGTGCAGGGGTGCACAACCATTTGCTGGCAAACCCAGCAGGTGCAGTGATGTTACAAAAATAAACATATAAAATACTGCACCTCCACACTAGAAAGTATGTATTGCTACAGA
Source organism: Ichthyophis bannanicus (assembly GCA_033557465.1). Lineage (NCBI taxonomy): Eukaryota > Metazoa > Chordata > Amphibia > Gymnophiona > Ichthyophiidae > Ichthyophis > Ichthyophis bannanicus. The sequence goes on along the minus strand of CM066043.1, from coordinate 232,764,820 downwards.
CAGGAACATTGTGGGTTCCTGGCTGTAGCAATGGGATAGTGGACCCTAAGTTGGGCCCGCTATCAGTTCAGGAGCCAATGGTGGGTATCATATCCCCCTCCCTTCCCCCTGCATAAAGCACCACTCACACACACCATCCTACCACCCCAACAAGTAAAGCACTTCTTGGACTTTTCCGATCCTTCAATATCGGCCCCCCCCCCACAGACCCTATCGGCCTTATTTGGCAACTTGATCCCTAGGGAGATCACAGGTGCCATTTTGATCCGGGACCATGTACAGAGCAGGAACAACTGGGATCACTCCTGGTTCACTCCAGACCAACAGGCAAATCCCTAGTAATGTCCGGGAGGATCTGAAGGACCTTTTCTTGAATCAGGGATGTTTTACTTGGGCCAGGAGGTGTCCAAGAATTTGGAGTAGGAATGCTTTATTTTTTTATTTATTTGACAATTTTTCTATACTGCCTTCTCATTTAATCAAGGCGGTTTACATTGAAACTCAAAAAACTGTTACATAGAACTTGCATAGGGAAGAACATGATTCAAACCATTACAAGGAACTCTCTAAGGAGAACAAGAGGAGGGGGAACAAGCGGGAGGTGCAGAATAGCACAACATATATACAGTGGAACAGTTGATTGAATTTGCTTGTGAAGTGAGTACATGAGTCCAGAGGTTACTGGAGAAGTTTGGTGTCTCCACCAAAGTATTCAATGAAGAGGAATGTCTTGAGATGCTTCCTGAAGTCTTTATGTCTGAGGTGGTTCTCAGACTTTCTGGAAGGGAGTTCCAGATAGCTGGGGCAGCAAGTAAAGGAGCTCTCTTTGCAGTGGAATTGTTGACCTTGGTGAACAAGCTGGGTGTAGGTATGATATTTATGGTGCTATGTCTCGTTTATCTGTGTCGAGAGGGCTGGGAGGAGGTCGGGGGCGGGGGGGGGGGGCTTTTCCATCAGCCCTTGCATTTGTCCCTTCCAAGTGGCACTTGTGCATTCCTCAGGTCAGGTCAGGTGTAAAAGTCACCATAAAAACGTTTTGCTATGCATTTGTATTCCCCTTCTAAGATGTGGAATACAGTGGGGTATTTTGGGCATGCTCACACCATGCCCCCTTGAAAACTGTACATGATGTAGACTACCACATGTAAGTAAGTTTCTAAAATTGCTATTTTGCTCATGTAGCTGATCTACACGTGTAAATGTCATTATTTATACGTAGAGATGTTTCTAAAATACCACCTCTCCCAAATATGCTAGTTTGGTCATATGAGTACACCAAGGGATGCTTCATCTTTTGTATATTTAAGTCTGTCAATCAGAGCAACTAAATTAAATCCACATAATTCAGTAGTTTCTACAGCAGATTAAGAGTAGTTACCTGTAGCAGGTGTTTTCTGTGGACAGCAGCAATAGACGTCACACATGGGCGACACCATCCAATGAAGCCTCACGTGGGAGCATTCCCAGCTCCTGAAAGCTGTGCCGCGCCTGCGTGCACCTTCTCACCTGCCACCACGTCACTATCTTATCTGTAGTCCCTTAAACAAGCTGAGAAGGATACAACTGCAAGGGAAGGAGGGAAGGTTGTGAGGACGTTTCCTGCTGTCCATGGAAAATACCTGCTACAGGTGAGTAACTATACTTTTTCTGTGGACAAGCAGGAAAAAAGTCCTCAAATATGGGAATCCCTAGCTACAGGCTACCTTGAATTAAAAAAGGGGATAACAACATGCCTTACCGAGCTAACAAAGAACATATTTTCTTCTTTTGGTGGCAACAGGCTTTTATGCATTTTTTTTTGAAAGGCTGCCCGAACAGAAAGAAATGGGCCTAGGAAGGGGTGGAGTTGGATTCCACTCCCCAAAAGATTCTGCAGTACTGATTGGCCAAATCTGCTATTGTGTTGGGACTCCCTATCCAAACAGTAGTGACAGGTGAAAGTATGAACCAAAGTCCATGTTGCAGCTTTGCAAATCTCTTCCATAGAAACCGAGCACAAGTCGGCTACCAACGCAGCCATGCTTCTGATATTATGAGCCGTGACATGATTCTCAAGGCTTAGGCCTGCCTGAGCATAAGTGAAAGAGATGCAGTCTCCGAGCTAAACTGACAAGGTGTATTTGTAGACAGCAGCCCCTAGCTTCTTGGGGTCAAAAAAAAACCAAAAAGCTGGATGGACTTTCTATGGGCTTTTGTCTGCTCCAAGTAGAAAGCTAAGGCTTGTTTGTAGTCCTACACGTGCAGTGCAGATTCCCCTTTGTGAGAATGGAATTTAGGGAAAAATGTCTGAAGGACCATTGAATGGTTAAGATGAAATTCCGTAATCACTTTTGGAAGAAACTTAGAATGAATATTAAGTACCACTTTATTGTGAAAAAAAATTAGTGCAAGATGGATGAAGTACTAGAGTTTGACGTTCACTCACTCTGCACACTGAAGTGACTACCACCAGAAAGGAGCTTTCATCAGCTGCATTAGAAAAACTGCGAGGTCCCAAGACACTGTGGGTGGCTTACATGGAGGTCTGAGAAGAAGCAAGCCCTACATGAAGCCAACAACTAAGGGCTGTACAGAGATGGGTTTATCCTCTATACCAGCGATGGCGAACCTATGGCACGCGTGCCAGCTGTGGCACGCGAAGGCCTTACAGCTGGCACGCGTGAAGGTCCGCAAAAAAAGAAAAAGCGGGCTCTGGCTGCTGCCGCGGACGCGGCAGCATGCAGTGTCCCGCGGGGCCCCCTCCGCCCGCTAAGCCCCTCTGCAAGGGCTTTCAGATTCGCGAGGGAGACAGCGTCTCCCTCGCGTCTCTGTTAAGCCCGTAGGGGTTAATGGGAAATTTCCCATCAGCCCCTTTAGACGCGAGGGACTGATGGGAAATTTCCCATTAGCCCCTGCGGGCTTAACAAGAGACGCGAGGGAGACGCTGTCTCCCTCGCGAATCTGAAAGCCCTTGCAGAGGGGCTTAGCGGGCGGAGGGGGCCCCGCGGGACACAGCATGCTGCCGCGTCTGCGGCAGCAGCCAGAGCCCGCGGTTTCTGTTTTTAAATTTGCCGGGGGGGGGGGGTGTGTTAGGACTGCTAATGGGCTAGGGGGGGGGGGGTTAGGACTGCTAATGGGTTGGGGGGGGGGTTGGACTGCTAATGGGTTGGGGGGGGGGTTTGGACTGCTAATGGGCTGGGGGGGGTTAGGACTGCTAATTGGCTAGGAGGGGGGGGTTAGGACTGCTAATGGGCTAGGGGGGGGGGTTAGGACTGCTAATGGGCTGGGGGGGGGTTTGGACTGCTAGTGGGCTAGGAGGGGGGGGGGTTAGGACTGCTAATGGGCTGTGGGCTGATGGGGGCTGTCTGGAAATGGGGTGATGGGGGGTTAGGACTGCTAATGGGCAGGGGGGGGGTTAGGACTGCTAATGGGCTGGGGGGTTTGGACTGCTAATGGGCTGGGGGGGTTAGGACTGCTAATGGGCTAGGAGGGGGGGGTTAGGACTGCTAATGGGCTAGGGGGGTTAGGACTGCTAATGGGCTGTGGGCTGATGGGGGCTGTCTGGAAATGGGGTGATGGGGGGTTAGGACTGGTAATGGGCTATGGGGGGGTTAGGACTGCTAATGGGCTTGGGGGGTTAGGACTGCAAATGGGCTAGGGGGGGTTAGGACTGCTAATGGGCTGGGGGGGGGTTAGGACTGCTAATGGGCTAGGAGGGGGGGGGTTAGGACTGCTAATGGGCTAGGAGGGGGGGGTTAGGACTGCTAATGGGCTAGGGGGGGGTTAGGACTGCTAATGGGCTGGGGGGGTTAGGACTGCTAAAGGGCTAGGAGGGGGGTTTAGGACTGCTAATGGGCTAGGGGGGGGTTAGGACTGCTAATGGGCTGGGGGGGTTAGGACTGCTAATGGGCGAGGGGGGGTTAGGACTGCTAATGGGCGGGGGGGGGTTAGGACTGCTAATGGGCTAGGAGGGGGGGGTTAGGACTGCTAATGGGCTAGGGGGGGGTTAGGACTGCTAATGGGCTGGGGGGGGGTTAGGACTGCTAATGGGCTATGAGGGGGGGTTAGGACTGCTAATGGGCTAGGGGGGGGTTAGGACTGCTAATGGGCTAGGGGGGGTTAGGACTGCTAATGGGCTGTGGGTTGATGGGGGCTGTCTGGAAATGGGGTGATGGGGGTTAGGACTGGTAATGGGCTATGGGGGGGGGTTAGGACTGCTAATGGGCTAGAGAGGGGGGGTTAGGACTGCTAATGGGCTAGGGGGGGGTTAGGACTGCTAATGGGCTGATGGGGAGGGGTTAGGACTTGAGGTGGGCTGTTGGGTGGGGTTAGGACTGGAAATGGGCTGATGGGGGGTTAACACTGGAGGTGGTCTGATGGGGTTAGGACTGGTAATGGGCTATGGGGGGGTTTAGGACTGATAATGGGCTATGGGGGGGCTGGGACAAGAAATGGGCTGATGGGGAGGGGTTAGGACTTGAGGTGGGCTGATGGGGTTAGGACTGGTAATGGACTGTGGGCTGATGGGGGGGTTAGGACTGGCAATGGGCTATGGGGGGCTGACTGGAAGTGGGGGGTTAGGACTGGTAATGGGTTATAGGGGAGGGCCTTAAACTGAAAATGGGGTGATGGGGGGTTAGGACTGGAAGTGGGTTGATGAGGGGGGGATAGGACTGGTATTGGGTTGGGGGGCTGCTAGGACTGGAAATGGGCTGATGCAGGGACTAGAAGGGAATGGATGCTGGGTGAGGCTGGAACTAGAAGGGAGCTGGTGTTGGGGGAGGATTAGAATGGGATGGGGCTGGGAGAGTAAAATGGAGAGGGGAAAAATATTTTGTGTGGGAGGGATAAAAAATCTACAATTGGCCGGGTATTGGGAGAGTAAGTGGGGATTGAGGATGGAGGGGTAAATTTTGAGTAGATGAAATAGGAATGAGGAAAGAGCCAAAGGAGAAAGATTAGTATGTTAAAGCAGATGTAGAGAGAGAATGACAGAAGAAAGGACAAATGGACAGCAGATGGAGAGTTAGCAGAAGACACGAAGAAACCAGAAGAAAGTGGCTGGAACAATTGCAACTGAAAAAAAATGCACAAAAGGTAGAAAAATATCTCTTTATTTTGAATTTATTAACTGGAATATGTCAGCTCTGGGAAATGTGCATCATTAATTTTTGCGCTTTGTTTAGTACAAGAGGAAATTAATATATAGTTTTATTTCTACAGTGTTGTTGTATATTCCAAGTTTGGCTTTTGGGGTTCCCAGTTTAATTATTGTCTTCCTGTTTCTAAATTGTGATTCCTTGTTTGGTGATGGTCTGTTCTGCATGTGTAACTGAGCTGAGGTATTCTGTTTATATAATTCCTATTTGACATTGCCACTTGTTCTTTCCCCAGTAGGTCATGTATTGTTGTTCTCTGAGATGTATTGGTTTAATATTTGCAGTGTTGCCTTTTGATAGGTAGAGTATGGTGCTTTGTGAGTCCTGGTAGTGCTGTTAGGATACGGCGGGTTTGCTATGGGTTCTAAATGGGCAGCGTTTGTAGTAGTTCCTAATGTGCCTGGCGGTTGGTACTGGATTATAGTAATGTAGAAACCTTTTAGTCTTTCTTTATCCATATACTCATTAAGAGGCATGTTTACTAAAAGTTAGTGTATGGTAACATTATGCAAATATTTATGCAAATGAAGCACCTTATGCAAATGGGGCTTTAATTGACGTGCTGGCACTTTGAGGAAATTCTTTGGTTTTGTGCGGCAGTTTGGGCACTCGGGCTCAAAAAGGTTAGCCATCACTGCTCTATACCATGATAAGCTCCAATTGTACTGATGTGAACCCTTATTGATTTAGATTTGAGTCTAGACTCTGAAAGGTGCAGAAGGTATTCAAGCAATGTTTGTGTGGGACAGGCAGAAGGATCTATGACATATGCCTCTCACCAGACAGCAAACCTCTTCCATTTGAAGCACGAGACCTTTTCATTTAGCCCTCCTGGATGTCAAAAGGACACTGGTGACACTAACTGGCAGATTTGAGAGTGGAGCACACATTTAACAGATAGCTAAAACATGTCACTTCTTTCTCTATAACATTGGCAAAATTCGGCCCTTCCTTTCTACACACACTATTAAGAGCCTCATCCACTCACTAGTCACCTTCCGTCTTGGCTATTGTAACCTATTCCTCACTGGTCTCCCTCTGAATCATCTTTCTCCCCTTCAATCTGTTCAAAACTCAGCTGCATGACTTATCTTCCACCAGAGTCGCTATGCTCATGAAACTCCTCTTCTCAAGTCACTTCACAGGCTCCCTACCAATTTCCACATCCAGTTCAAACTTCTCCTACTTACCTACAAGTGCATTCATTCTGCAGCAACTCACTACCTTTTCTCTCTTATCTCAATCTACACTCCTCCTCAGGAACTCCACTCCGCTGGCAGATCCCTTTTATCTGTGCCCTTCTCTGCCACTGCCAACTCCAGACTTCGTCCATTCCAACTTGCTGCTTCATATGCCTGGAAAGAACTACCTGAGTCAGTGCATTGGGCTCCTTCTCTGGTCCTGTTCAAGTACAGGCTAAAGACCCACCTCTTTGAGGCTGCTTTTGGATCCTGATGCTTTTTATTCTCTTGCCCACTATTTATATCTTGGCATTCTCTAGTCCATAGTTTTGCAATGTTTTTTTAAACTTGATTAGACTGTAAGATCTGAAGAGCAGGGACTGTCTCTTACATCTATATGAACAGCGCTGTGTACACTTTGTAGTGCTATACAAATGATTAGTAGTGGATGCATCAGTCATCAGTAGTTTTTGATAGCAGAAATTTGGAAGAGTAGATTCTTTTTGTGGATAGCCCACCGGGTCAGAGACTGAATAAGTGGGGGAGTGACGGACAGAATGTCTTTGAGATTGCCCATGGCTTCAGTCCACTGGGTGCTAAAGGTCCACTAAGCTTGTCTCATATGGAAATGTCAACACAAAAAAACATAACCCGAGACTCAAAATAAACCCAAAATTGTGAAGCTATCAATCTATCTATTTTTGTCGGAGCAGCTACCACAGTGAGGGGAAAGGGAACTACCCCAAACCACTGTAGCCATTCCTTTTTAATCAAATGTTATCATAAAAATGCTTTGTACAAGTGCTTTAAAGTACACTTATCTGAAATTGTCGGCGGTATTCAATTCCCGCATCAAAATTACAGTGAAGTAGAAACAGGCCGTGAAGACTAGTCAGCTAGCTAGTCACTGTAATTTTGATGCGGGAATTGAATACCGCCGACAATTTCAGATAAGTGTACTTTAAAGCACTTGTACAAAGCATTTTTATGATAACATTTGATTAAAAAGGAATGGCTACAGTGGTTTGGGGTAGTTCCCTTTCCCCTCACTGTGGTAGCTGCTCCGACAAAAATAGATAGATTGATAGCTTCACAATTTTGGGTTTATTTTGAGTCTTGGGTTATGTTTTTGTGATTATTTTACCGGGATTAGGTATATTTAATTTTTCTGGATTCATATGGAAATGTGCCAAGGATATTAAATGAACTGTTGAGGCCATGTGATCAAGTTGTCTCAACATGACATGAGCTGATATCTGCTGACTCAACTGAGGGTCCTGCACTATTGCTATCAATCTGGATGATCTGTCATGCAGGAGAAAAGCTCTTGTCTGAGTCAAGCAGAGCTCTGTTGAACTCTAATGTTTGGGAGAGTTGAAGATGGTACTTGGGGTAATTGATTATGAACCCTAGTAACATAGTATATGACGGCAGATAAAGACCAGTATGGTCCATCTAGTCTGACCAGCAAGGCGGCAAGAGTAGGTGCACCTGTGGCTCTGTGCAGGTCACCCCTCCCCATGCCTTTGTTTAGGGGTGTACCCACCACTTTGTGTAGGTCATCCCTATTTGCTGAGATATAAAGCATAGTTACTCACCTGTAACAGGTGATCTCCGGGAACAGCAGGAATTTAGTCTTCACATATGGGTGACGTTGGTACCGACAGAGTCCGCATGGGAACGCTTCCCAGCGTCCAAAAGGAAAGCTTTTGGGAGCATCCCACTGCGCCTGCCTAGCTGCCTTCCCAGCTCTCCCTCCTCAGTTGAATATGTATCTGAGATAAAAGGAGAAGAGGAGGAGGAGAAGACGATGACGACGACCTACGACTCCTAGGGGGAGGAGGGTGGGTTGTGAAGACTAAATTCCTGCTGTTCCCGGAGATCACCTGTTACAGGTGAGTAACTACGCTATCTCCAGGAACAAGCAAGAATGCAGTCTTCACATATGGGACTCCCTAGCTCGGAGATGCCAGAGAGATGACCTCAGAGTTGACTGTGGAATCACATTTATAACTAAGGAGGTAATGCACCCTCCAAGGATGTCTGATATCGAAACCCGGGATGGAGTGTAGGAGTTGATCTAAGTCTGAAAAAGATGCTGGAGAACAGCTTGGCCAAACAAGGCATCCCGGCGGGAGTCCTTGTCCAGGCAATAGTGAGCAGCAAAAGTGTGGACAGAAGACCAAGCTGCTGCTTTGCATATCTCAATAGCTACAGAGCGTAGATTTGCCATAGAGGCAGCCATGGCTCGAACATTATTTACAGTGATGTGACTCTCTCTCTCGAGTCCTGCCTTTTCATAAGCAAAGGAGATGCAGTCCGCTATCCACCTGGAAAGAGTTTGTTTGGATACTGGCAACCCCAGGTGACTCGAATCAAAGGAGAGGAAAAGTTGGGAAATTTTTCTGTGCTCTCAAGTTCTCTGGAGATACAAAGCCAAGGCACGCTTGCAATCCAGAGTGTGAAGGGTTGCCTCTGCTCTAGACGAATGAGGTCAGGGAAAAAGACACGAAGGTAGACTGACTGATTTAAAGAGAAGGGCGAGACCACCTTTGGCATAAAATGAGGATGAGTACTAAGGACTACCTTATCAGGGCGGAATAGTGTATAAGGAGGGTCAGCTACCAAAGCCTGGAGCTCACTAATGTGTCTTGCTGAAGTGAGGGCAATAAGGAAAGTGATCTTCCATGTGAGAAACCTCAGTGAGGTAGCGACTAGAGGTTCAAAGGGCGGCTTGAGAAGCTATCCTAAAACAACATTAAGATCCCATGCCACCGAACGGGGCTTAATGGGAGGTTTGGTTAATAGAAGACCTCTCATGAAGCGTGCTACAAGCAGCTGAGAAGAGATGGGCTGACCATCTAAGGGCATGTGAGAGGCCGCAATTGCACTTAGGTGTACTCTTACCAAATTGGTTTTGAGTCCAGAAGAAGATAGGTAGAGGAGATACTCAAGTAATGCCTCCACCAGAGCTGAGAAGGCGTTAAGATCCCTCTCTGAACACCAGAGAGAGAATCTATGCCACTTGAAGGCATAGGAGCACCTGGTGGATGGCTTCCTAGAAGCTAAGAGGATGTCCTTAACCTCCTAGGAAAGGTTAACATCCTGGAAGGCTAAGCCCTCAGCAGCCATGCGGTAAGGTGGAGGGACTGCGGATTGGGATGGAGCACGTCCTCTCCTCCTGCGAGAGGAGATCTGGAGCAGACTCCAGATCTATGGGTTGAGCCCGAATCAGACGTAGAAGGAGAGGATACCACAGTTGTAGTGGCCAGCGTGGGGCTATGAGCATCATGTAGCCCCTGTCTCTCTGGAGTTTGAAAAGATTCTTGGGAATGAGGGGAATGGGGGGAAGGCATATAGGAAGCCTTGACCCCAGTGGAGGTGAAAAGCATCCATCTGCTGGCTGTCTGGTGCAGGAGTCCTGGAGCAGAAGCGAGCAAGCTTGGCATTCTGAGGACTTACAAACAGGTCTATCTCTGGGGTTCCCCAGATCTGAAAAATGTGAGCGACCTTGTCTGCATGGAGAGACCACTCATGGGGGTAGAAGGACTCAACTCAGTTTGTCTGCCAAGACATTGTGTTTGCCCGGAAGATACACCGCATGCAGGCAAATGCGATGCTGTACGGCAAAAGACCACAGATGCAGAGTCTCACTGCAGAGGGTCCAAGAGCGTGTTCCGACCTGCTTGTTCTAGTAGAACATGACTACTTGATTGTCCGTCTGGACTAGAACTGTGCGGAATCAAAGATGGTCCTGGAACACTTTGAGAGCTTTGTGAATGGCTCTGAGCTCCAGCAGATTTATGTGGAGTTGTGACTCCTGATGAGACTAGAGCCCCTGAGTGGAGAGATTGTCCAGATAAGCTCCCCAGCCCAATTTGGAAGTATCTGTTGTCAGGGTACACTGATGTGCTGGCATCTGAAAAGGTGACCCTACCAGGAGGTTTGCTGGGGATTGCCACCACTGGAGAGACGAGATTAGGCGGGTAGAGACCATTATTTTGTCTCCCAGGCGATCCGATGCCTGAGACCACTGGGAAGCCAGTATCCATTGAGCTGTGCACATATGTAGATGAGCATATGGAACAACATGCACCATTGATGCCATATGGCCCAGAAGTTGTAGCATTTCTCGAACAGTGAGAAAGTTCTTGAGGCATGCCTGAGATGCTAACTGACTGAGTTGAGCGCAGCGGAGTTGGGGAAGAAATGCCTTTGACTGCTGAGTGTCTAGGAGAGCCCCTATAAACTGCAGAGTTTGAGATGGGGACGAATTGGGACTTCAGAAGATTTATTACAAATCCCAAGTGTTGCAGCATCTGCAAGGTATGCGAGAGGGAAAGGCTGGCCTCTAGAGAGGTGTTTGTTCGAATGAGCCAGTTATCTAAGTAAGGGAAGACAAATATCCCAAGAGTCCTTAGGAATGTGGTTACTATCACTATGCATTTTGTAAAGACTCTTGGGGCAGAGGTGAGGCCGAAAGGCAGGACTCTGTATTGATAATGTCTTCCCTGGAACATGAAGCGCAGAAACTTTCTATGCTGTGAGTGAATAAGTATGTGAGTATATGCCTCCTTTAGATCTAGAGAACAGAGCCAATCCTGACTCTAGAGATAGGGGAGAAGGGCCCCTTGGGAGATCATTTTGAACTTCTCCCATAGTAGGTACTTGTTCAGTTCTCTGAGGTCCAGAATGGACCTGAACCCTCCTGTTTTCTTTGGAACAAGGAAGTATGGAGAATAAAAGCCCATTCCCTGCTGGGATGGTGGAACCTCCTCTGTTGCGCCCTGTAAGAGAAGGGAGGTGACCTCTTGCAGCAACAGAGCAGTGAGAGGGGGCTGAGAGAGGTACTCTCTTGGAGGAGTCCGGGGGGTAGACTTCATAGATGAAGCTTGTACCTCTCCCGTACTATGGACAGTGTCCACTGCTCTGTTATGATAAGATGCCACTTGTGGGCAAAGTGACAGAGCCTGCCGGGGATGTGGACGGGATCTGGAATCTCCAGAGGCAGAATAGCTATGTTCTCCAGAAAGGAGTCAAAGACCCTGAGTAGGCTGAGTCTGCTGAGGTGGCTGTAACTTAGGAATCTGAGCCTTTTTTTGCTGCTTTGATGATTGCTGCCTCTTTTGATGATTGCTGCCTCTTTTGAGGAGCATGGTGTTGACACTGTACAGCAGGGGTGTAAGGGGATAGTACTACTTCTTACTGAAAAAAGCTTTCTTTACTGATTTTTTCCTAGCTGGGTTGGCAGTAGATCTAGATAGCCTATTAAGAGTGGTGTTCTCGGATTCTAACTGAGAGGCCTTGTCCTGCCAATCCTTGCCAAAAAGGTTTTCACCGGTGCATGGGATATTACCCAGCTTATTTTGAACCCATTATTCAAGAACCGATGCTTGGAGCCAAGCAATCCTGCGTGCACCAATGTAGATGGATGAAGTTCTGCTGATGCACTCAAAACAGTCAAAAGTTGCCCTGTTAACAAACTTTGAAACATTTTGAGCATGCTTTACAAGGGTGAGATAATCTGCTCTTTTGTCTTCAGGAAGAAGGGGAGCCATTAACTCCAAATCCTTAGCCACCTCTCTAAGGAACATACCCATACAGAGTATGTAGGAACTGATTCTGGCCGATAACATGGAGGCCTGAAAATGTTGTCGGCGGTTCTTGATTCCCTACCTGGAGGGTTCGAGGAATGTGTCTTAGCACTCTTTATTCGACAAATTGCCGATTCCACCACCATGGAATGGTGCGGCAATTGCGTCTTTTGAAAACCGGGACACTCCGGTACCCAGTACATGGTATCGAGTCGTCAGGTATGGGGAGAGATGGTAAGTGGTGTTTCCCACATACAAATCATAAGGTCATGAAATATGCGATGGATAGGTAGGGTAGCAGCCTCCTTCGTGGCTGTAAGATATTGAAGAATTCCTCAATGAAATTCACGTTGTGCACGACAGTGGTGATTTTTTGGTGGCGGTATCCCTTGATCTCTCTGCAGCTTTTGATCTGGTGGATCATTCCCTTCTTTTGTCTCGTCTGTGGGAGGCCGGTCTTCATGGGACTGTTTATAGATGGTTCCACTCCTATCTCTTTGCTCGGTTCTTTAATGTCCTCTCCTGCTCTCCCCTGGATGCTCCATCCGACCCCTTCCCCTTACACTGTGGCGTCCCCCAGGGTTCAGTATTAGCTCTCCTCCTATTCAATATCTTTATGGAACCTCTTGCACTACTGATCCAACAGTCTGGAATTTCTGCCTTCTACTATGCTGACATCATCCTTCTGCACTTCACCCAGACCTTTCCCCTCTTGACTCTTGTCTTTCCGCTGTAGCTGACTGGTTGGTCATTAATTGTCTGCACTTGAATATATCTAAGACACTTGCTATCTGGTTCAAACATGGGAGTCCCTCCCCTATGGCGGCCCCATCTTTTTCCGGCTCACCCATCCCGTTGGTGTCCTGTTTTCGTTATCTGGGTATACCTTCTTGACTCTGATCTTTCTTTCTGAGATCATGTCTCTCATGTCACTAGGTCCTCTTTCTTCTTTCTCCGACAAATTTGCGCCATTCATCCCTTTTTAACACCTCTGGCCCTCACCACCCTTATGTTGTCCCTGGTGATTTCATGTCTTGATTTCTGTAACTCTATCCTCACCGGTATCCCCAATACCAATTGCAAAAACTACAGTGTATACAGAACACGGCTGCACGTATCGCCTTTCACTCTACACGTTGGGATCACATAACCCCTCTTATAAATCTTCACTGGCTCCCCATGGTCTTTCGAATTCAGTACAAGCTTCTCACATTGGTCCACCAGGTCATATATACTCACACCCCGCAGTACTTATCAGATCTCATACAATCTCATACTCCCAGTCGATCTCTCCGGTCCAAGCATATCAATCGCCTTCATCTTCCTTCCCCTGCCCATCTACAATCCACTCGTAACTCTGCTTTCTTTTTTGCTGGTCCTGCATTCTGGAACTCCTTACCGCTCACCCTTAGACTAGAACAGAACCATAGCACATTTAAAGCCCATCTGAAAATCCACCTCTTTTCCATAGCATTTCACCTTCCCCCTATCATTGCTTAGTCCTTTGTCCCCCTCTCTTTCAGTACTGTCTTCATCTGTACTGTCTAGTATGCTCGATTGTCCCTTTAGTTGTCCTGTCTAGTATTGTAACCTCCCCTGCCAACGCTTAGTCTGGTGTCCCCCTCTCTCTTTGTATTGTCTTAATCTGTATTGTTTAGTATGCCTGGTTTTAACTCTTGCTGTCCTGTCTAAATATTGTAACTTCCTTTCCATTTCGAGGCCACTGGCCCTTTTTTATATTTGTGAAATTGTTAACCGCCTTGACTTTTTTTTGAAAGGCGGTATATTTAATGCAATAAACAAACATAATTTTGAGTTCTTTGGCCCTAGGCTCTTTCTCTGATGTCACTGTTAAGGACAGTCTTGAAAATACATGTCCTCTGGAGGGGACATGCAACGTTGTGGAGACGGAGGTGGTCTTCTGGGACAGTTCTCACGTCCCAGGTATCAGCCGATTCATCATTCGATGAATCAGAATTCGAAGACTCAAAGTACTGATGGGCGGGGTGTGTTCCCGCCCCGCACGTACTCAGTACCAATCAAAACCGGTAGCTGAGGCTTGCGGTGCCGGAAAGAGTAGTTACTCACCTGTAACAGGTGTTCTCCAGGAGCAGCAGGAATCAGTCCTCACTTATGGGTGACGTCGTCGACGGAGCACTCGCGGAGCAATTTCCCCAGCTTTCGAAGAAAGCCTTTGGGATTGCAGCGCGCATGCGCGGTCCCCTTCCCGCCCGAGGGTGCTATCTTGCTCAGTCAGATGACATAGCGAAGACAGCAAAAACACAACAGAATGAATGTAACTCCAAGGGGAGGAGGGAGGGTAGTGAGGACTGATTCCTGCTGCTCCTGGAGAACACCTGTTACAGGTGAGTAACTACTCTTTCTCCAGGACCAAGCAGGAAGTCAGTCCTCACTTATGGGACTCCCAAGCTTAAGGCTACCGGAGACCTCAAGCCTAAAAGAGCTTCCACAAGCTCAGCAGTACAGAAGGAAGGAATCTTCTCTGAATACGCATCCAGCCGGTAGCCAATTACCGGGGCCGGAGGGTAGGAGTTGCCTAAACCTCAAAGAGATTGTGGAGGACTGCCTGTCCGAAAGCACTGTCCCTGTGGGACTCCCTCTCCAGGCAGTAATGAGCCGCAAAAGTCTGGCTTGAAGACCAAGTAGCGGCCCGGCAGATGTCTGCCAATGGGACAGAGCGGAGATGAGCCACAGACGCAGCCTTCGCCCTGACACGGTGGGCCGTGACTCGACTCTCTAAGGAGAGGCCGGCTGCCCCATAAGCCCAGGCAATACAGTCAGCTACCCAGATGGACAGAGTACGCTTGGAGACAGGGACCCCCAACCGATTGGGGTCAAAAGATACGAAAAGCTGAGCAGCTTTCCTGTGCTCACGCGTACGCTCAAGGTAGAAAGACAAGGCTCTTCAACAGTCCAGGGTATGCAAAACAGTCTCAGCTCGGCTGGTATGCGGCCTGGGAAAAAAGGTCGAAAGAACCACCTCTTGATTGATGTGGAAAGAGGAAACCACCTTCGGAAGAAACTTAGGGTGCGTCCGTAGGACAACCCTATTCTTGTAGAACTTAGTATAAGGGGGCTCCGACACTAGGGCCTGTAGTTCACTAACGCGCCTAGCGGAGGTAAGGGCCACCAAGAAGAGAGTCTTCCAGGAGAGGAAACGAAGAGGGCAGGTAGCCATGGGTTCAAAAGGCGGACAGGTAAGCCTTTGTAAAACCACATTGAGATCCCAGTCGGGAGCCGGAGGGTGCAACGGGGGCTTGAGCGGGAGCAGGCCACCAAGGGGTGCGAGGAGAGAGGTTGGCCCTCCACCGGCGAATGGTGCGCAGAGAGAGCACTGAGGTGGACTCTGACAGAATTGGATTTGAGGCCTAGATCGGAGAGGTAAAGCAGATATTGCAGTACCACCGATACTAAGCAGGCGAAGGGGTCCTCCGAGCGCTGAGAACACTAGGCCGAGAAGCGGCGCCATTTAAGGGCATAAGACGTCCGGGTGGAAGGACGCCGAGACGCCAGCCTCCACCTCCGGAGGAAGTAGGAGCGGAGCTAGGACTACCCTTTCAGCAACCAGGCCATCAGATGAAGGGCCCGGAGGTTGGGGTGTAGAAGGGTGCCCTGATCCTGGGTCAGGAGATCGGGCTGAAACCCCAGAGGAAGAGGGGTGTCCACCGCTAGCTGCAGGAGCAGAGGGAACCAGGGTTGTCTCGGCCACCTGGGCGCTACTAGGATCATGGAGGCCCTGTCCTGGACAACTTTGAACAGCGTCCGGGACACAAGTGGCGTGGGAGGAAAGGCATACAGTAGGCCCGTGGACCACGAGATGAGGAAAGCATCTGGCGCTACTCTGAGAGGATGCGGGTGCCGAGACAGAACCTGGGAAGTTGCCGGTTCAGAGGACTGGCAAAGATCCATGGTGGGGAAGCCCCACCGGCGGAAGATCTGCCGGACAACTAAGGGGTTCAACCTCCATTCGTGCGGCTGCAGGATCCGGCTCAGTTTGTCGGCCAGGCAATTGTCCTGTCCGGGCAGGTAAACAGCCTTGAGGAGGATGTCGTGGTCGACTGCCCACGAGCACAGTCTCCGGGCCTCCTGACAGAGGAGGAGGGAGCCTGTGCCCCCGTTTGTTCACGTAGAACATGGCAATCTGATTGTCCGTCTGCACCAGTACAGACTGACGAGAAGTGAGGTAAGAGAAGGTTCGCAGAGCCAGGCGGATCGCCCGCAGCTCCAGGAAGTTTATCTGTTGAGCCGCCTCCCAAGGGGTCCAAAGGCCTTGGGTGCGCGCTCCCTGGCAATGCGCTCCCCATCCCAGGAGAGAAGCATCCGTCGTGAGCACCTGGGAGGGTGTGGGAGGCTGAAAAGGCATGCCGAGCATCAGGTTGGGCAGGTGAAGCCACCATTGCAGAGAGGAGACCAGACGGTCGGAGATCCGTAGCAGGTCCGTCAGACTCCCTGTGGCCTGATGCCATTGAGTACGAAGGCTCCACTGAACAGGCCGCATATGTAGGCGGGCATTCGGGGTGACATGGACCGTGGAGGCCATATGACCGAGCAGCTGCAAGAATCGCCTGGCCGGGGCCGGCGACGCGCTGTGGAACCTGCCGGCCAGAGCTATGAGCCTGTCGGCTCGCTCCCGAGGCAAGGAGGCACGAGCTCGCAGAGTGTCCAGCCGTGCCCCTATGAACTCGAGATCCTGAGAGGGGCGCAACGTGGACTTTCCGAAGTTTATGACGAAGCCCAAGTGCTGAAGCAAAGCCACTGTGCGTTGAGTGGCCTGGGTGACCTCTACGGAGGACTGTGCCCGTATGAGCCAGTCGTCCAGGTAGGGGAAGACGAAGAGGCCTTGAAGCCTCAGGAAGGCCGCCACCACTGCCAGGCATTTTATGAACACCCTGGGAGCGGAGGACAGGCCGAAGGGCAGCACGCGGTACTGATAATGCCTTCCTGCCACCACAAGTCTCAGATATTGCCGGTGGTCCGGATGGATAAGGATGTGGATATAGGCATCCTTTAGGTCCAAGGAGCATAGCCAGTCTCCCTGCTGGAGGTAGGGCAGTAGGATTCCAAGGGTAAGCATCCTGAACTTTTCCCGTTGCAGGAACTTGTTGAGGTCGCGGAGGTCCAGGATGGGTCTGAGGCCTCCTGTTCGCTTGGGCACCAGGAAGTACCTCGAGTAGAACCCTTGGCCCCAGAGGTGTTGGGGTACTGGCTCCACTGCCTGTTCCCCCAGTAGACCCTGCAGCTCCTGCAGGAGTAAGTCCCTGTGCAGGGGAGGCCTTGGCGGCTCCCCTGGGAAGTAGGGGGGAGGCACCTGGTGAAAATGTAGGAGGTAGCCCTTTTGAACCACCTGCAGCACCCAGGAATCGGATGTTATGGCTGACCACCTGTGAGCGAAGTGGATCAGCCTGCCCCCCGTGCAGGGTAAAGGGGCTATGCTGGCATAGTCAAAAACCCCCACCCTGCTGAGCAGGGGGCTGTGTAGTGGGCTTAGGGGCCCTCGGCTTACGGGGCCCATTGCCCTGACTCTTAGCCTGCGGACCCCGATTGGAAGCTGCAGACGCTTGGTATTGAAGGTGCTGTTGCTTATAGGCGGGCACCTTCCTCGGGTAAAAAGGCTTTTTCCCCGAGCCCTTCCTCTTCTGTGAGGGAGTAGAGGTCTTTCTGGATAAACGAGTCCTAGTGAGAGTCTCGGACTCGAGTTCCGCCGCCTTATCAGCCATGGGTTTGCCAAAGAGGTTTTCACCTCTGCACGGGACATCGATCAACTTGTCCTGCACCCACGGCTCGAGGTCAGATGACTGAAGCCAGGCCTGTCGGCGGGCACCGATGCCGGCTCCCGCAACTCGGGCCGACGCCTTGAAGCCATCGTATACCGCTCGAGAAATAAACTTCGAGCACTCTCGAATACTATCGGACAAGGTCTGGAACCTCTATAAGGGTTCCTCGGAGAGACCAGCCGAGAACCCGGCGATTTCTTTTGCCAGGTCTCGGAGGAACATGCCCATGTATAGCTGGTATGTCTGGACTTGGCAGGCCAGCATGGAGCCCTGGAAGCACTTCCTACCGAGGGCATCCAGGCTCCGGGCCTCCTTACCCGGAGGCACCGAGGAGTGCATCTTTTGACTCTTAAGCCGATGCATTGCCGATTCCACCACCATGGAATGGTGCGGAAGTTGTGCCTTCTGGAACCCGGGACTCTTGCGGACTCGAAACATCGAATCGACCCGCCTGCTCAGCACCGGCATCGATGCCGGGCATTCCCACATGCGAAAGAGCAGCCGCTCCAGCATCGGGGGAACTGGTACAGTAAAGGCCTCCTTCTGGGCCGAGTCATACTGAAGTGCCTCGAGCTCTTCGGCGCGGGGCTCCTCCTCGGGATCCGCGGGGAAGGCCAACGCCTTGGCCATACCCCTCACAAAATCGGAGAAGCGGGTATCCTCCGGAGGGGATCGCTTCCGAGGCTCCGACTCAGGCGAGTCGGAGGGGACGCACCTGGTCTGAAAAGAACCTGGTGATTCGTTCCCTTCCGTGTCCCAGCCCGACGCCTCCGAGGAGGAGTCGAGAGGGTCCGTGCGGGCAAGGGTTCGCCCCGACGCCGGCGTCGACGACCTCGGTCCCGAATGGGAGGCCGAGGGGGACCTCAACCGAGGATCGACTCGAGCACGTGTGGACTCGAGGATCGACTTGGCCGCCGGTGTCGACTTGGGCGTCGACGTCCCGGTGGTCAGGGCAGATGCACTGGCAAGGCCGGTCATCAATGCCCGCTGCTGGTCCAAGAAGGCAGTGATACTGCGCTCCAAGGATGTCAATCTGAGGCCAAACTCAGACGACCCGGCAGCTTCCGACTCGGGCCCCAACATCGGTTCCGGAGGGGAGTCCAGGAGGACTATAGCACTCACGTGTCCAGGCGGCTCCACCTCTAGGCGAGGAAGTTTGCAAGGCCTCTCCGTCTCCGAGGGCTCAGGGCGGCTGACGGGGCTAAGCGACCCGGCCATCGAGGGACCAGGTGCGTCCTCCGACGCCGCCCGAGCGGGCTTCTTCTTCCGACGATGTTCCCGGTCGGGGGACCCCCGCTCAGAGGAACTCCGATGATACTCGTGGCCGGAGCCCCGAGACGTCGAAGCCTCCGACGAGGTCCGAGCCTGACCGGACTCGGGGTCAGAGAAGATACGATCCTTTTGTGACTGCCGACTCCTCAGAGACTTCGAGGACAGTCTGCTGCACGGGCCGCAACCCGTAGAATCATGGTTGGGTCCGAGGCAACGGAGGCAGTAGTCGTGCGTGTCTGTAAGGGACATTATCTTGGAACAACGACCACATTTTTTAAACCCGCTGGCAGCCATCGGGGGAAAAAGGGCCCCGGCAAGGTCGAAAGACCGTGCTGCCAAGGGTGAAGAAGAAAATGGCGGGAACGCCAGTTAAGACAAAACTGAAAAAGGGGATAAGAACTGACTCGATAGGGATATCGAGACCGGGTGGGGGGGGGGGGGGGGGACACGCAAACCGAGAAAACAAACTAAGAAATTAATCAACTTTTTCTGCGGCGAAAACAAACTACGTCTGTAGGGCTCCGCGGAAAAAAGAAGACTGAGCAAGATGGAACCCTTGGGCGGGAAGGGGACCGCGCATGCGCGCTGCAATCCCAAAGGCTTTCTTCGAAAGCTGGGGAAATTGCTCCGCGAGGGCTCCGTCGACGACGTCACCCATAAGTGAGAACTGACTTCCTGCTTGGTCCTGGAGAACCTCGGTACCGGAAACGGATTCGAGGGCCGGCATGAGTGGTAGCTTGGTAAGTGGCAGAAAAGTTGATGCCAGTTGTGCCTGCGGAACTAACTGTAAAGGTTTTACTGGTATCGAGGCCACCAGTAAGGCCGCTAAGCTCTGCTCGATAGTCAGGATACATTGATCCATGGAGCTTGCCGATGTTTGGGTATTGGTACCGGAATTGCCGGCCACGATCCCTGAGCATGGCACCAGGAGCTCTCCAGAGGTGGAAGCCTCAGGAGCATCCTGGGACCCCACTAAGGCTTTGGAGGAAAGGTCCTCCCGCCGGGGTTGGTATGTCTCCCTCTAGGGCAACGCCCAAGGCATCTCGATGCTTAGAAGGAGATCTACCCTTTGAGAACCGGCCAGCCTTCGATAAAGACTTAGGTTTTGATACCCAAGATCCTTGTGAGGAAGATGAAGCTCTCAATGACATCAATGCTAAAGATACTGTAGGCCTCTCTTTGTCATCTTCCTACAAAGAGGACATTCTGACGGTTGATGATCTGGTCCTAAGCATTTTAGACACCAGCCATGGGTGTCTGTGGCCGAAATCGTACTGCCACAGTTGGAACACTTCTTAAAACCACTGGATGGTTTTTCCATCTTGTCTGTGACAAAAAGGGAAGACCTAAGCCTAAGATGGCATTGATGCGGCTGAAGGAAAGAAATAATTCTTTCCCTCACAATATTTTTTTTAAAGAAAGAAAGAAAGCAAGCAAGCACCAACAGAGGTCAGTACCAGCATCAACGGGGAGGCAAACGCGACCACAAAAAATAAGAAAAAAGACAAATTTTCTGCGGTGACAGGAAATGCTTCTTGTCGGCTCCATGGAAAATGAAGAACTGAGGAGGGAGAGCTGGAAAGGCGGGAAGGCAGCTAAGCAGGCGCAGTGGGATGCTCACAAAAGCTTTCCTATTTCCTGGGGTTTCTAGTCCCACAGGTGCTCCTTGTGGTCTTGGGCAAGCCACTTAACCCTCCATAGCCCATGTTCCCTGTAAAATAGTTATCTCCAAGTTATAATGCCCTGTTCAATGTAATTTCAGTTTGTTCAATGTAAACCGCACTGATGCAGAATAGCGCAGTATATAAGAGAATGTAAATAAATAAACTATTGGACGCTGGGGAGCGTTCCCGTGCAGGCTCCGTCGGTACCAATGTCACCCATGTGTGAAGACTACATTCCTGCTTGTTCCTGGAGACGAGATAGTTATGTTTATTTTGATTTTATCCTGTTGCTATAAAGGGATTCACTGTGTTTGTCCCATGCCATTTTGAATTCTGTCACTGTATTTGCCCCCACCACTTCCACCAGGAGGGCATTCCATGCATCCACCACCCTTTCAGTGAAAAAGTATTTCCAGACATTGCCTTTCAGTTTACCCCCTTGCAGCTTCATGTTATGCCCTCTAGTTTTACATCTTCCCCGTCTTTGGAAGAGGTTTGCTTGTTCATTAGTACTCTAAGTATTTAAAGGTCCAACATGCAAATAGTGATTTGCATGGATTCCAGAGTTCCTTCTGGAGTGGTGCCCTTGAGTAACCAATCATCCTTGAGTAAACAAACTGCTCATATAAGGCCAAAGGGCAGTAGGCGGTACTGAAGTGCCATTTTCTTACAATGAATCCTAGATACTTCATGTTACTGGGATGTATCTGAATGTAGGTATAGGCATCCTTTAGACATAGAGGACACAGCCAATCTTCTTTTTGTTCATAAGGAAGAAGAGTGCCCACAAAGACTTGAAATGGTCCTATCTGCAGGAACGTCCCCCACCACACAGCTTGAGGATCTTTGTAGACAGCTGATGGATTGAGGAAATACTCGGCCAAACTCTCAAGACCTTCAAATCCCAGACACCAGGATGTAATTTGTAGTTGCCATGGTAACCTGCACTCGAGATTTGTCAAGCTCTGTGGTAAGCTATATAAACTAATGATCAGAAGAATGAAGGAAAAACCCTCGAAAAGGGTTCTCTCTCAAGCGCTGAGGAAAAACCCATAAAAAGTGTTATCACTCAAGCACTGAAGGAAACACATTCGTGGGACTCTGCGGAAAAAAAATGGACTGAAAATACGATGGTGCTGCAGTAGCAGATGGGAAGGAATGCGCAAGCATGGTGCAGCATCCAAAAGCTTACAGGAGTTGGGAATGCTCCTGCGCGGGGCTCCATCGAATGACATCATCCATATGTGAGGACTCTTTTCCTTGAGAAGAGCAGGATGCTATGTCAGACAACAGAGGCAGACAAAACCTAGAGGATTTCTGGAATGCTAAGGGATACAAATAGCTAAAAAGTTGCATGCCTTTATCTATTTTACAGAAACATCCAAGGAACATACTTGATACTCTAGTATTATAGAAATATACCAGGTAAATGGGGAAATACCTCACTCAAATGCTTATAGCTGCTCGCCTCCTTGGACCAATTTTAAGTTTCAAGTCCAGAGCTGCACATACAGCTTGATCCCAAGGGACTGGCTAATATCAGTAATAACGTTATAAGTGATATCATACATCATGTTCCAATGAGAAAGTGTAGTTACTCACTTGTAACAGGTGATCTCCGGGAAAAGCAGGAATTTAGTCTTCACATATGGGTGACATCAGTACCAACGGAGCCCATGTGAGAACGCTCCCTAGCGTCCAATTGGAAAGATTTTGGGAGCACTCCACTGCGCAAATGGCTTCCCGCCTTCCCAACTCCCTCTCCTCAGTTGAGTTTGTAGCTGAGAAAGGAGAGAAAAAGAAACCCTACAACTCCTAAGGGAGGAGGGTGGATTGTGAAGACTAAATTCCAGATGTTCCAGAGATCACATGTTACAGATGAGTAACAATGCTATCTCCAGGAACAAGCAAGAATGTAGACTTCACATGTGGGACTCCCTAGCTCCCAGATGAAGAGACCTCAGAACCAGTGGAGGTTCACTTTGGAGTAGGCTTGAAAAGGTCATGGATCCCTCACGGATTTCTGGTATTGTCAAATCCGGGACGGAGGGTAGGAACTGCCTCTAAGTCTGAAAGAGGTGCTGGAGTACAGCCTGCCCAAACATGGCATCCCGAAAGGAGTCTTTGTCCAGACAATAATGGGCAGCAAAGGTATGGACAGAAGACCAAGTTGCTGCTTTGCATATCTCGTCAATGGCAAATGAGAGTAAATTTGCTATTGAGGTTGCCATACATTGTGAGCAGGGACATGTCCTTCCAGGGAGAGTCTTGCTTTGTCATAGGCAAATGAGATGCAGTCCACTATCCATCTGGAGAGCATGCGTTTAGATACAGGAAGACCTATGTCACTAAGGTCAAAGGAGATAAACAGCTGCGAGGCTTTGAGGTGATCTCAAGTCCTTTGGAGATAGAAAGCCAACGCATGCTTGCAATCAAGAATGTGCAGAGTTGCTTCCGCTCGAGACGCATGCGGTTTGGGAAAGACGACAGGAAGGAAAATTGACTGGTTTAAATGAAAAGGAGACATCACCTTTGGCATAAAGTGCGGATGAGTCCTAAGGACAACTTTGTCATGGTGGAACCGGGTATAGGGTGGGTCCGCCACTAAAGCCTTAAGCTCACTAATGCGTCTAGCTGAAGTGAGGACAATTAGGAAGACTATCTTCCAAGACAGGAACTATAGTGAGGTCATGGTTAATCGTTCCTATGAGTGGCTTGAGAAGCTGCGCTAGAACGGCGTTCAAGTCCCATGCTTAATGGGCAGTTTGGACAGGAGAGGACCTCTCATTAAATGGGCTACCAGCGGTAAGAGGAGATAGACTATCCATTCAGTAGGTGGTGGTAGGCTGCAATTGCACTTAAGTAGACTCACCAAGTTGGTCTTCAGACCTGTCGATGACAGATGTAGGAGATACTGGAGGAGTGATTCCACTGGAGCAGAAAAGGAATTGAAAATCTATGCTACTTGAAAGCGTATGAACATCTAGTGGAGGGCTTCCTAGAAGACAAAAATATCTTCTTAACCTCTTGGGTAAGGTCAAGGCCTTGGAAAGCTATGCTCTCAGTAGCCAAGCTGTGAGATGGAGAGACTGTGGATTGGGATGGAGTAGTGGAGCTGTCGTCCTGGGAGAAGAGATTGAGCGCAGATCCCAATCGCAGAGGTTGAGTCTGAGTCAGACATAGTAGCAGAGGAAACCACGGTTGCCTTGGCCAGTGGGGAGCTATGAGTATCATGGAGCCCTTGTCCGATTGAAGCTTGAAAGGTTTCTTGGGAATGAGCGGAATAGGAGGAAAAGCATGAAGCAGACCCCGACCCCAGTGTAGATGGAAGGCATTCACTGGTTGGTTGGTGGATGTCTGAGTTCTTGTGTAGAAGCGAGGAAACTTGGCATTTTGAGGAGTCACAAACAGATCTGTGTCTGGGGTTCCCCAGGTCTGGAAGATGTAGGACATTGTGTCCAGATGGAGAGACCATTCGTGGGGAAGGAGGATGCGACTCAGTCTGTCTGCTAAGTCATTTGATTCTCCCAGGAGGTACACCACTTATAAGTGTATTTGATGAGAAATGAAAAAGGATCACAGGTGTAGCGCCTCCTCGCAGAAGGGCCAGGAGCCTGTTCCTCCCTGCTTGTTCACATAGAACATGGCAACCTGATTGTCCATCCTGACTTGGACCTGTTGTGACCTGAGGTGGTGTTGAAACACTCTGAGGGCATTCGAGATAGCTCGAAGTTCCAGGAAATTGATCTGGAATTGTGACTTGCGTTGTCCAGAGCGCCCGTGTAGTCAAGTTGCCCAGGTGAGCTCCCCAACCCAGTTTGGAGGCATCTGAAAAGGTGACCCTATGAGCAGATTTTCCGGAGAACACTACCACTGAAGGGATATGGTCACATTGGCAGTGACTTGGATCCTGTCACGGAGACGGCCCAAGGCTTGCGTCCACTGGGAGGCAAGAGTCCATTGGGCTGTTTGCATATGTAGTTTGGCATATGGAACGACATGTACTGTAGAGGCCATGTGTCCGAGGAGCTGTAGCATCTCTTGGGTGGTCAGATGTATTCGTAGGAGCGCCTAGGACGATAGTTCAACTAGACGGGCATAGCAGAACTGGGGCAGGAATGCCCTGGACTGTTGGGTGTCTAGTAGGGCTCTGATGAACTCTAGTTTTTGAGTTAGAGCGAGCTTGGACTTTGGGAAGTTTATTGCAAAGCCCAAGTGTTATAGTACTGTGATGGTTCGATGCAAGGAGAGCAGTGTCCCTTGGAAGGTGTCTGCTTTTATTAGCCAGTTATCTAAGTAGGGGATGACGAATATCCCCAGAGATCTTAGTATGCGATTATGACCGCCATGCACTTTGTGAAGACTCTTGGGGCAGAGGCAAGTCCAAAGGGGAGGACTCTCTATTGGTAATGTTTTCCTTGAAAAGTAAAGCGTAGAAACTTTCTCTGTCCTGGGTGGATGAGGATATGTGTGTACGCTTCTTCTAGATCTAGAGAACAAAGCCAGTCCCGAGGGATATCATCTTGAACTTTTCGTGGACTAGAAACTTGTTGAGGTTTCTGAGGTACAGAATGGGCCTGTACCCTCCCATTTTCTTTGGGATGAGAAAGTGCAGAGAGTAGAAGCCCATTCCTTGTTGAGATGTGGGGACTTCTTCTATGGCGCCTTGAGACAGAAGAGAGGAAACCTGTTGGAGAGCAATGAGTGGGGGTTGCGTTTGATACTCCCCCATGAAAGTGGAGGGGGGCAGAGTCTGTAGATTAGTCTGTACTCTTCCTGGACCTATGGCTAATGTCCACTGCTCTTAAGTGATGAGGTGCCATCTGTGGGCATAGTGACAGTCTGCCTATGTGGAGGGTGTGGGGTTCCTCCAGATGCAGGGTGATAATGTTCTTTAGGAAGGAGTCAAAAAACAGGGGCAGACTGTGGCTGCAGAGCTGGTTTAGATTTAGCCACCTGTGGCTTCTTCTGTTGCTTAAGAGGCTGCTGCCTCTTCTTTGGGGCCTGACCCTGGTACTGAGAAGGAGGATAAGAAGAAAATAACTTCTTATTGTATAAAGATTTCTTTGCAGATCTCTTCTTCCTAGCCAGGTCAACTGTGACTCTGTACAGACTCTAGAGTAGTGTTCTCTGACTTTAATTGAGGGGCTTATCTTGCCAGTCTTTGCCAAAGAGGTTCTTCCCTGTGCGGGGTATGTTGCCCAGCTTATCTTAAGCCCACTGTTCAAGATCTGAGACCTGAAGCCATGCAATTCTAAGGGCCCCGATGTATATGGCTGTGGCCCTGCTTGTACATTCAAAGGCATCAAAGGTGGCTTTATTGGCAAATTTAGATACATTTTGGTTCTGCTTGACTAGGGCAAGATAGTCTGCCTTCTTGTCATCTAGGAGGAGAGGAGTAAAGGCCTTGAGATCCCTGGATATCTCCTTTAGGAACATTCCCATGTAGAGAAAGCACAGTTACTTACCTGTAACAGGTGATCTCTGGGAACAGCAGGAATTAGTCCTCACATATGGGTACGTCGGTACCGACGGAGCCCGTGCGGGAAAGCTCCCCAGCTTCTTAGAATAGAAGCTTTTGGGACCTCCCACTGCACATGCGCACTGCCTTCCCGCCTTCCCGAACAGCTCTCCTCAGTTTCGAGTTTATAGCTGAGTCAACAGAGAGAGGACAGGAAGATAGATAGATAAAAGATACAACTCCTAGGGGAGGTGGGTGGGTTGTGAGGACTAATTCCTGCTGTTCCCAGAGATCACCTGTTACAGGTAAGTAACTGTGCTATCTCCAGGAACAAGCAGGAATAAGTCCTCACATATGGGGACTCCCTAGCTTAGATGCATGGGATCCCCTGTAAAGGTTCGCCATCTTCGTATGGATCTCAGGCATCCATTCTGGGAAGGTGGGCAGGAGTTGTTTAGGAATGGAACAGGTGCTTGAGGACAGCCTGGCCAAACAAGGCATCCCGGCGGGAGTCCTTGTCCAAACAGTAATGGGCTGTGAAGGTATGAACCGAGGCCCAGGTAGCGGCTCGACAGATCTGATCTATGGAAACAGAGTGCAGATGAGCCATAGAAGTTGCCATGGCCCTCACATTGTGAGCAGTGACATGGCCTTCCAGAGAAATGTTTTTGCTCTGGTAAGCAAAAGAAATACACTGAGCAATCCAATTGGAAAGTGTACGCTTGGAGACTGGAAGTCCCAAATGGGAAGGATCAAAGGCCACAAAAAGTTGAGAAGACTTTCGATGTGGCTGAGTCCTATTAAGGTAAAAAGCGAGAGCTCTTTTACAATCCAGAGTATGAAGGTTCCTCTCTGCATTGGATGCATGAGGAGCTGGAAAAAAGACAGGTAGATATACCTCTTGATTAAGATGAAAAGGCGAGACCACTTTAGGCATAAAGTGGGGATTCGTCCTAAGGACCACCTTATCATGATGAAATCTTGTGTAAGGTGGATTAGCCACTAAAGCCTGCAGCTCACTGATGCGGCGAGCCGAAGTGACTGCAATGAGGAAGATGACCTTCCAGGAAAGAAATTTCAAGGAGGTGGAAAACATTGGCTCAAAAGGTGGCTTCATAAGTTGACCGAGCACTAGATTCAAATCCCATGCGACCGGGGGTGGTCTGATGGGAGGTTTAGTGAGAGTCAGGCCTCTCATGAATCTTGCAACAAGAGGATGAGAGGAGATAGGTTGTCCATTTATATGTTTCAAGGATGCTGCAATAGCACTTAAATGGACTCTTACCGAATTCGTCTTGAGGCCTGCATTGGATAGATGCAGGAGATAATCAAGAAGAGAATTCAAAGGAAGTGCCAGAGGGTCAAGACCCTGCTGAGCACACCAAATGGAAAAACGTTTCCATTTGAAAGCATAGGAACGCCTGGTAGAGGGTTTCCTAGAGGCAGAAAGGATATCTTTCACTGGTTGGGAAAGATGAAAGTCTTGAAGGCTTAAGCCTTCAGTAACCAAGCACTGAGGTGAAGGGATTTGGGGTTTGGGTGCCACAAAGTCCCCTCCTCCTGAGACAGGAGGTCTGGCGCAGCTCCCAGATCCAAGTAGGATCCCTGGGAGAGCTGTAGAAGTAGAGGGAACCACACTTGGCGTGGCCAGCGTGGAGCTATGAGGATCATAGTTCCATGATCCCTCTGGAGTTTGAACAGAGTCTTGGGAATCAAAGGAATGGGTGGAAAGGCATATAGGAATGCCTGATTCCAATTCAGGAGAAAGGCGTCCGTAGCCTGAGCTCCCTGACACGGAGTTCTGGAACAGAACCGGGGAAGTTTGGCATTCCACGGACTTGCAAAGAGGTCTATGTCCGGGGTCCCCCATTCCTGAAAGATTCGGTTTATTTGGTCCAAATGTAGGGACCATTCGTGTGGCAGCAGAACTCGACTGAGCCTGTCTGCCCGAGAGTTTTGAACTCCTGGGAGATACACTGCTAGCAGGTGAATCTGATGCTCTCTGGCGAAGGCCCATAGTCTTAGAGCTTCGTTGCAAAGCGACAGAGAGCCCGTCCCTCCTTGTTTGTTTATGTAAAACATGGCCACCTGATTGTCCGTCTGAACTAGGACAGTGAGGTTGGCTAGGAGGGAGTGGAAGACCTTGAGGGCAAGGTAAATTGCTCGCAGTTCCAGAAGATTGATATGAAGGGTGGTCTCCTGTAGAGACCAAGTGCCCTGAGTGGAGAGAGTTTGCAGATGGGCTCCCCACCCTGTTTGGGAGGCATCTGTTGTGAGGGTTGCTTGGGGTAGCAATGGTTGAAATGGAGCCCCCAACAACAGATTCTTGGTGGAAGTCCACCAGTGGAGGGACCAAAACAGACGATCGGAGGTTTGTATTTGGTCTGAGAGCGCTCCTGACGCCTGAGTCCACTGAGTGGCCAGGGTCCATTGAGCTGCTCTCATATGAAGACGAGCATAGGGCACCACATGCACTGTGGAGGCCATATGACCCAGTAGGCGTAGCATTTCCCTGGCTGTCAAGTGAGTGCTGGACTGAGCTTGGGAGGCCAAACTCAGGAGGCGCTGGCCTCGAACATGTGGAAGGTAGGCCCTTGCAGTGATGGTGTCCAACTGGGCCCCTATGAATTCTAGAGATTGAGTAGGGATGAGTTGGGACTTGGGAAGGTTTACTACCAGTCCCAGATACTGCAAAAGGCTCCTTGTGTGGTCCAGGGAAATCTGGGCCTGTGACTGAGTTGGAGCTCGGATGAGCCAGTCGTCCAGATATGGGAAGACAAAGATTCCCATGCCTCTTAGAAATGCGGCTACGACTGCCATGCATTTTGTGAATACTCTTGGAGCAGAGGCTAGACCGAAGGGGAGTACTCTGTATTGGAAATGTTTTCCCTGAAACAGAAAGCGAAGATACTTTCTGTGGGATGGATGGATGAGTATATGTGTATACGCATCCTGTAGGTCTAGAGAACAAAGCCAGTCCTGACCCTGGAGGTAAGGAAGGAGAATGTCGAGAGACAGCATTTTGAATTTCTCCTTGAAGAGAAATTTGTTCAATTCTCTCAGATCTAGGATTGGTCTGAATCCCCCTGTCTTCTTTGGAATGAGAAAATAAGGGGAGTAGAAACCGGACCCTTGTTGAGGAAGAGGAACCTCTTCTATGGCCCCTTGGGCAAGAAGAGAGGAAACCTCTTGACCCAACAGGGTTAGGAGAGATGGGGGAGAATTGAATGGTCTCACCATATGATGGGGAGGAAGGCTGGAGAAATGAAGTTTGTAACCCTCTCGAATGATAGAGAGGGTCCATTGTTCTGTTGTGATTTGTTCCCATCTGGGAGCAAAGTGAACCAACCTTCCGGGTATGGTGAGAGGTTCTGGTTGTGTTAGAACCAGAAGTGGCAAGTTCCCTAGGAGCAAGTCAAAACCCCTGAGGGGTTGGAGCCTGCTGAGCTACAGTAGCTGCTGCAGGCTTAGCTCGTGCTTGTTTGGATTGCTGACGCTTAGCAGTATAGCGAGGTTGAGAAGACTGCTGGCCAGTATTTGAAGCAACTCTGGCCTTCTTATAGTAAGGCCTTTTAAAAGACTTTTTCTTAGTAGGAATTGAAGTGGACTTTGAAAGTCTTTCCAAGGTGGCATTTTCAGCATCCATCTGGGTGGCTTTGATTTGCCACTCTTCCCCAAATAAGTTCTCACCTGTACAGGGCAGATTCCGTAAGCCATCTAGAACCCAAGGTTCCAGATCAGAGGCCTGGAGCCAAGCAAGACGTCGGGCTGCAATAGCAATGCCCGAAGCCCTACTGGCTCCCTCAAAGGAATCATATGCTGCCCTATTAGAGAACTTAGAAACCTCTAAGAGTTGTTTCACTAGGGAAAGGAATCCCTGCTTTTTATCCTCAGGGATAAAGGGGGCAAAATGCCGCACCTTTTTGGCAAGTTCCTCCAGGAACATGCCCATATAGAGACTGTAGGAATTAATCCTGGCTATAAGCATACTAGCCTGGAAAGTTTTCCTACCAAAAGAGTCCAAAGTCTTACATTCCCGTCCTGGAGGGGTGGAAGAGTGCCTTTTGGTACTCCTAATCTTCTTCATTGCAGACTTCACCACAATAGAGTGGTGGGGCAATTGAGTCTTTTGGAAACCAGGAGAAGGAGGGACCCTATACATGGTGTCCAACCTACGGGAATAAGGAGACAAAGTCAAAGGATTTTCCCAGAAATCCATCAGTTGTTCTTGAAGGATTTCATGGATAGGCAGGGTAACTGCCTCCTTAGGGGCCTTTGAGTATCCCAAAATATCCAGTTTTTTGGATCTGGGTTCCTTTTCAGAGGATGTGGTAATAGAAAGGGCTGTAGCCATATCTAAAACAAAGTCCTGGAAGGACAAATCCTCTGGAGGGGACATTCTCCTTTTAGGAGAAGAGGGCTCCTCAGGTAAGTTGAGTGAAAACTCAGCAGAATCATCAGAGGAGTGAAAATCCTCAGAGGAATCGGTGCTTTCCTCTAACGCACGATACGCGTACCGATCGGTATCGATATCGGGCGTATCGGGTATGGAACCGGTATGGAGCGAAAGCCCATACGGTACCGACTTGCGTTTAGAGGTGGACGGCCTCGATACCGGCATGGCGGACGATACCGGTATCGGGCCCGGAACCGCTGAAAGCGGAACCGATGGCGTTGCAGCTTTAATGAAAGCCATGACGGCCTGCTGCATGGACTGTACAGTATCGCCCATGGACGCCATAGCTGCCTGGATGTCGGTACCGGAGTGACCCGGTACCCCAGAGCAGGCTAACAGGTGATCTGTCGAGGCCGTAGCATCGATATCAACCTGAGACCCCTGAATTGGCGTTTTTGGAAGTTGGACTTCCCGCCGGGGTTGTTTGGCTGGGGCAGGGTCCTCAAGTTCTAAGCTAAGAGCCTCTCGATGCTTTGAAGGAGATTTGCTCTTTGAGGACTTGCCCACAGAAGGTTTGGTTACCTGAGATCCATCCGGAGAAGAAGACCTGGATGACTGTGATGCTGTATTCTCTGAAGCAAACAGCACATGGAATTTGTTGGCCCGGTTCTGCAGCCCACGTTTAGACATGTGGGAGCAAGATGGGCAGTCCGGTATGGAATGGTCAGGCCCCAAACATTTCAGACACCAGTCATGGGTGTCTGTGACTGAAATAACAGCATTACATTTGGTACACTTCTTAAATCCAGGGGCTGGCTTCTCCATGAGGAGAAATTGAGTAGGCCGAGAGGCCTCTCTGAAGTGACCAAAAAGCTAAAAAATAAGAAAAAAGAATTATAATTTTTTAAAGAAAGAAAGAAAAGACCGGCGATACCGGTATCGGTATGGGGAAGGCAGGTACGCGGTCTAAAGAAACAAATAAAATAACAATTTCTTCAGCGGTGACAGGAACACGACCTGCTGGCTCCGCGGAAAAAGAGAAACTGAGGAGAGCTGTTCGGGAAGGCGGGAAGGCAGTGCGCATGTGCAGTGGGAGGTCCCAAAAGCTTCTATTCTAAGAAGCTGGGGAGCTTTCCCGCACGGGCTCCGTCGGTACCGACGTACCCATATGTGAGGACTTATTCCTGCTTGTTCCTGGAGATTATAGGCGTTAATCCTGGCCTTGAGCATGGATGCCTGGAAGCATCAGCGCCCAAAGGCATTGAGAGTCCTCAATTCCCTACCAGGAGGATTTGAGGAGCGAGTCTTCGAACTTTTGATTCAGCGCATCGCTGATTCAACCACTATGGAGTGGTGTGGAAGCTGAAGCTTTTGGAAGCCTGGACACTCCAGTACCTGGTACATGGTATTGAGTCGATAACTGTAAATTGAGACTGTAAGAGGAGTCTCCCACATACAGAGCATAAGATCATGCACCGGTGCCACTCTACGGTGCACCGGTAGAGTGGCTGCCTCCTTAGGTGCTGTTGGATATTGGAGGATCAATGGAGCGGAGCAGAGCGGAAGCTAAAGGCCACGGCCAACACAAAGGAGTGGTGTAAAATAACCTTTATTAACAGTTAATAAAGGTTATTTTACACCACTCCTTTGTGTTGGCCGTGACCTTTAGCTTCCGCTCTGCTCCATTGGTACTCCTGCAGAAGATCCTCTTCTCTTCCTTTACCCTTTGGATATTGGAGGATCTCCAATTCCTCCGCCCTTGGCTCCTTTTCCAATGTTACAGTGATGGAGAGAACCTTAGCTAGGTCTCGAATGAATTCCTGGAAAGACATGTTTTCAGGAGACGACATGCGTTGCTGTTGCAGTGGGGAAGGCTCCGAGGGAAGGTCCTGGGGCCCCCAGGAATCGAGTGACTCTGCATCCGAAACACTGAAACCAGAATCGGAGGATTTGACGTATCAACGGGCACAGTGCTCGGCCAAAGTTCGATGCTGGTACTGATGCTCTGAGGTATCAGCCTCAGTAAACTGCCTGGGCTGGGTATAGTTGTCAGTGATAGACTTAAGAGAGGGCATAGGTGGCAGTGATGTTGGTGCATCTGCATGGGCGTACTCGCCACCGGTACCGATGGGGCGGTGCCTGGTGCCAACAGTTTTATAGGTACTGAGGTTGCCAGGAGAGCTGCCAAGTTCCGCTCGATGGCGAGTATGCACTGGTCCATCGATGTTACCGATGCCTGGATATCGGTGGTGGGTATTTGTGCCACTGTTCCAGAGCATGACACCAGTAGCTCTCCAGAGGTTGAGGCCTTGGGAGCATCCTGGGAGCCCTCAATGGCTTTGGAGGACAGAGCCACCCTCCAGGGCTGTTTGGCAGGCTGATCCTCTTCCAGAGTAGTGCCTAAGGGATCTCGATGCTTGGAAGATCTACCTCTGGAAGGTTTCTCCTTCTTCAATGAAGACTTGTGCTTGGACTTTGCCAATATCTGCCATCCATGGGAGGAGGATGAGGCCCTCGATGATGTGGAAGCCAAGGATACCGCATCCGAGGTAAAGAGCGTCCCAGGTTTAGAGGCCTGGTTCTGTAGGCGTCTCCGTGTCATCTTTTGACAAAGGGGACAATCTTTTGGCTTGTGCTCTGGGCTGAGGCATTTTAAGCACCAATCATGGGTGTCAGTTGCTGAGACAGTGCTGGCACATTTAGCACATTTTTTGAAACCACTAGTTGGTTTCTCCATACCGTCGATGCAAAACACCACAGCATGCATCATTACTGACACGCCAAGATCAGAACACATCACCCTTATCTTACAGCAACTACACTGGCTCCCTATGGCAGCCAGAGCAAAATTTAAAATAATCATGATCATTTTCAAAATCATCCACCATCTTTCAGCAGATGCACTACAAGAAATCGTAGCAAAAAACATCAGTAATAGACCAAGAAGGAATATCTATGACAACATAATCAGCACATCTTCTGGATATCACAAGACTAAACAAAATATATCAAGAAGGGCTCCATCATTAATGGCTTCTACACAGAGTAGTTACTCACCTGTAACAGGTGTTCTCCAGGAGCAGCAGGAATCAGTCCTCACATATGGGTGTCATCGGCGCCGATGAAGCCCCAGCGGAGCATTTCCCCAGCTTTCTATGAAAGCCTTTGGGAATGCAGGCACGCATGCGCGGTTCCCTTCCCGCCTAAAGGTGCCATCTTTCCTCAGTCAAATGACAAAGCTAAGAACAGCACACAAAAATGAAAAATAAACTATGTACAACTGCAACTCCCAGGGGAGAAGGGAGGGTTGTGAGGACTGATTCCTGCTGCTCCTGGAGAACACCTGTTACAGGTGAGTAACTACTCTTTCTCCAGGACCAAGCAGGAAGTCAGTCCTCACATATCGGTGACTCCCTAGCTCTGGGCTACCGAGGAACCCAGGCTGAACAAGAGAACTCCCTCTAGTCCCAGCTGCAAAGAAAGGCTTTTCAAGGACACAACCTCCACCGGTAGCCCAACAGAGGGCAGGAGTTGCCTAAACCTCAAAGAGATTCCGGAGTACTGCCTGGCCAAAAGCACTGTCCCTACGGGACTCCCTCTCCAGGCAGTAATGGGCCGCAAATGTCTGGCTTGAAGACCAAGTTGCAGCCTTGCAGATGTCTACCAAGGGCACAGAGCGGAGATGAGCCACTGAGGCAGCCATTGCCCTGACACGATGGGCCGTGACCCGACCCTGCAAAGGAAGGTCAGCCGCCTTGTAAGCCCAGGTGATACAGTCAGCCACCCAGACGGACAAAGTACGCTTGGACACAGCCAACCCCAACTTATTGGGGTCAAAAGATACGAAGAGCTGAGTAGCCCTTCTATGCCCCTGCGTACGGTCAAGGTAGAAGGATAAGGTCCTCCTACAGTCCAGGGTATGCAGAACTGCTTCAGCCTGGC
The DNA here is from genome assembly GCA_033557465.1 of Ichthyophis bannanicus. Taxonomy (NCBI): domain Eukaryota; kingdom Metazoa; phylum Chordata; class Amphibia; order Gymnophiona; family Ichthyophiidae; genus Ichthyophis; species Ichthyophis bannanicus. The sequence continues at coordinate 232,730,377 of CM066043.1, read as the reverse complement.
TTGCATGAGGCCTAGGGAAGAATGTTGGAAGGACCACCTCCTGATTGAGGTGGAAAGAGGAGACAACTTTTGGGAGGAACTTTGGGTGAGTCCTGAGGACTACCCTGTTCCTATAAATCCTGGTGTAAGGCCTGTCACAGACCAGGGCCTGAAGCTCACTTACTCGCCTAGCCGAGGTAAGGGCTATCAGGAAGAGTGTCTTCCAGGAGAGGAAGCGTAGTGGATAAGTAGCCATCGGCTCAAAAGGAGGGCGAGTCAGTTGCTGCAAGACCACATTCAGCTCCCATTCAGGGGCAGGAGGACGGATGGGAGGCTTGAGCAAAAGCAAGCCCCTGAGAAAGCGGGACACCAAGGGGTGACCAGATAGAGATTGTCCCTCTACCAATGAGTGGTGAGCTGCTATAGCTGAGAGGTGGACCCGAACAGAATTGGACTTAAGTCCCTGATTGGATAAGTGCAGTAAGTACTGAAGAACTACTGGCACCGTACAGGAGAAAGGATCCTCTGTACGTAGGTGACACCACACAGAAAACCTCTTCCATTTGAGAGCATAGGTTTTCCTAGTGGACTGTTTCCTACAGGCTAGGACAACCTCCTCAACTTCCTGAGGTAGGCCCCAGGGAGCCAAAACTACCCTTGCAGCCTCCAGGCCATCAAATTGAGAGATTTGAGATTGGGGTGCAGAAGGGAACCCTGGTCCTGTGTGAGAAGGTCGGGTTGGAACCCCAGAGGCAGTGGAGGATCCACCGCCAGTTGAAGCAGAAGAGGAAACCAAGGCTGTCTCGGCCACCTGGGAGCTACCAGCAGGACCGAGGCCTTGTCCTGGAGAATCTTGAATAGGGTTCGGGCCACCAAGGGCATGGGAGGAAACGCATAGAGGAGGCCCTGAGACCAAGATATCAGAAAAGCATCCGCTGCCATCCGCAGAGGATGTGGTTGTCTGGAGCAGACCTTTGGCAGGTGCTTGTTGAGGGGGCTGGTCAAGAGATCCATCAAAGGGAGACCTCATTTTAGGAAGATCTTCTGAACTACTGAAGGATGCAGCTGCCACTCGTGGGGCTGCAGTATCCTGCTCAATCTGTCTGCCAGGTAGTTGTCCTGGCCCGGAAGGTACACAGCCCTGAGGAGCATGTTGTGCTTGAGGGCAAAAGAACAAAGGTCCTGAGCTTCCCGACAAAGGATCCTGGACCCAGTTCCGCCCTGTTTGTTCACATAAAACATGGCAACTTGGTTGTCTGTCTGAATCAGGACAGACTGTTCAGCCAGGATAGGAGTGAAAGCTTTGAGTGCTAATCGAATAGCTCTGAGTTCTAGGAGATTGATCTGCTGTACGGTCACCATCACAAATCTCAGGGTCTCCATCCTGAACCTTAGAAACATAGAAATATGACGACAGAAAAAGACCACATGGCCTATCTAGTCTGTCCTTCCATATCAACAACTACAACAGTCCCCTTTTTTCCTTTAGAGATCCTCTGTGTTTGTCCCATACTTTTTTGAATTCAGATACTGTCCTCATCTCTACCACCTCCACTGGGAGACTATTCCACGTATCCACCACTCTTTCCGTAAAGAAATATTTACGCATATCACTACTGCATCTATCACCCTTCACCCTCATCCCATGTCCCCTCGTAACAGAACTTGCTTTCAATTGAAAGAGGCTCTCCCCCTGTACATTTATGCCACGGAGGTATTTAAACATCTCAATCATATCACCTGTGATAAGGAAGCTTATCAGGACCTAGAAGAGAGGGGTAAAAAGAAAGAATTTACTATAATAAAGGGACCCATTTTAAAAGGTCCAGGACTTAAAACTCCATTTGCTCCTAGAAAGCAGGTAATTCCTGGCTACAATAAGGAACAGAGTGCCCCTAGTGGTGGAAAGGAGAGGGAATACAGGCCCAGGGTAACGAACCCGTACGTCACTGCATCCCCTAATCACTCAGCTGCCACGAGGGAGTTTGATCTCTCTCACCTGAGAAGGGAGAGGGTGGAGCAGGAGCCTGAGGGGTTTAAGTTTAGCTCAGTGAGACCAGAGAGCAGTTGAGGACCAAGACGAGGAGGGACAAGCAGAACACGTGGAGAGGAACTGGAAGGACTCCTGAGACCTGAGAGTGCTGTAACTGCTGACCAGAGAGAGAGAGAGAGAGAGAGAGCAGAAGTTTTGCCTACTCAAGAAGGAATGGAGCAGTAAGAGCCAGAAGCACTAATTGGAGAACAGGACGTGCTGGATGGTGGCCAGAGCATGTAAGAAGTGAAGCTACTACAGGCTATGATCAAGGTATGAGCCCCAGAAGCTTAGCTAATAAGGAGCACTACGTATTTGCCAGAGACAGCTTTAACCATAACAGAAGGCAGTCAAGTAAGCTATCTGAATCTGAGCCAGAGAGTGAACCAATGGAAATGGGGGAGCCAGATTTACCTTGTGAAGAAGGGGTCTCATACATGGACTGCTCTCCTGTAATGAGTTACAAGAATTCCTGGTGAAATATCTAAAAAGGTGGATCTGTGAACCTTAGCATGTCTTTTCTTTTCTAAATAAATTCTTGTCAATGCACCTACTCAACCCAACTACAATGAAGGTGGTTTTTTTTTCATCTGAGCCCAAACGATATCTAACTGAACTACCTTTCCCATAATGCATTTAAAGGCATCCAGTTAGAAAAAAGGCCAGAAAGTTGAAGCACCCGGATGGCAAAAACAAAACCAAGCCCCTCCATACCAATGTAAGGGGCTAAGCGCGTGATACACCTCTATCCCGCCTTTCCTCTAAGGTGTACATATTAAGATCCTTAAGTCTGTCCTCATATGCTTTATAATGAACACCACTAACCATTTTAGCAGCCACCCTCTATACTGATCTCACCCTGTTTATATCCTTTTGAAGGTGCGGTCTCCAGAATTGCACACTATATGTCAGACTCAAGGGTGAAGGGGAGGAATATATAGAAGCTGATGAAGATAAAGCGGAATTGCTTAACAAATATTTCTGTTCTGTGTTCACAGATGAAGAACCTGGAACAGGACCTCAGAAAACACCCACAAACAGGAAAAGAAGCGAGGGGCGTCTTGAACAATTTTCAGAAGACTGTTCATGAGAAACTAGCTAAACTTAAAGTAGACAAATGGATGGGACCGGATGGGATACACCCTAGAATACTGAGGGAACTTGGGGACGTTCTAGCAGCTCCACTGACTGACCTTTTCAATGCCTTGTTGGAGTCAGGAGTGGTGCCAAAGGACTGGAGAGAGGCTCATGTCCTTTACACAAAAGCGGAAGTAAGGATGTGGTTGAAAACTACAGGCCAGTTAGTTTAACTTCGGTGGTGAGTAAATTATTGGAAACGCTGCTGAAAGAGAAAATAGTGAGGTTTCTGGAGTCCAGCGGATTACAGGCAGCATGGATTCACCAGAGGAAGTTTGTCCTCCAGCAGCTATGGGATTCTGGTTCTCCTACATACTTCAGCAGCTTTCTGGGGGCAATTTGCTGAGCCATGTCTTAGAGGCTACATCTGCTGATCAATTCTGATGCCAAAGGTGGCGGATACACAGTGACCACCCTTGTTATACGTATACTCAGCTAATGCCCGGATAAAATCATACAAGGCATCCATTAAGAAGGCCACCCCAGCCTCCAGACCGCTGCCTCTGAAACCTTCTGTAAAGAACCTGACAGTGAATCCTTGGACAACTGCAAGGTCTAATGAAGACACAGAAGATCTCTAAAGGAAAAAAAAGGAGACTATAGTAGTTGATATGGAAGGGCAGACTAGATAGACCATATGATCTTTTTCTGCTGTAATGTTTCTATGTTTCTAAGCTTGAGCTATATAACATCCACAGATAGCAGCTTGTGAGGCCAGTGCTAACAACTTCAAGGGATTGTTTCAAGAGAGCTTCATTTGGTGGTCCTGTTTATCTTTCAGGGCCACTTCCCTTCTACTGTGATAGTAGTTGTCTTAGTGACCGCCATAACCAAGGCAAACATCTTGGGCAGATGTAGTCTCTCCTTTTCCTCTGGTGGAACTGGGTAAAGCCTGGCCATGGATCACCACACCTTTAGTCTAGCATCTGGAATGTCCCACCCTGCCGCAATCATTTCCTTTATGGTTCTATGAATCATAGAAATGCTTTAGTGGGCTTTCTGATGCATATGTACCAGCAAAGGGTCTTACAAACTGGTGCCCTCTGCTGGCTGGAAAGTCCAGTGAGCTCCGAAATCTAGTGGCTTATCTGTCAACACTGTTTCCAAATCATCCAGCTAGACCAATACAGACTAGTGGGTTATATCCCCCTGCCAGCAGATGATGGAGACAGAGAAAGAACCAATCAGAAGCTTCAGTGACATCATCACTGCCACAAATACATGCTCCCCTAGGGGACAGCTTCAGTATTTTCTCTGTCTCAGCAGATAGTGGACTTTGGCTACTTTGCCCCTGACGGTCACTTTGAATGTGATAGTCCAGTGTAACTCTTTTTTGGTACCGGACGTTTCCAGGGTGAACAAGAGGTGCCACTTTGGTGTTTCTTGGGATTTTGTCAGTGTGCTTCTGATCAGGTGGATCATTTTGAGCTGTCTGGAGGTGGGGGCGCCTGCTCAAGAGGCACAGTGAAGCCCTCAGGGGTGAACCCAATCCTGCCTTCTGAGAGGAGCTTTTCTGTCAGGTTTTTATTTCTTTGTTTGTTGCTTTTTCATTAAAGTAAAAAAAAAATAATAATAAGGAAGAGCTCTGTTTGTTTCAGAGAAGCAGTTTATTTCAGCAAGTGGCTGATTCCTACAGGGCTCGGGTAGTAACTGTGAGTACTACTGCACCCCCTTCCCTCTCTTCACTTTATTTCTTCACCGGAGCGAGGTGCTTTTTAGCTTCTTTCACTTGCAGTTGTCTCCCGGATCGATTACAAAGCAACAATAACCATTTTCAAGATCATTCACCAGCTATCAGAAAACATCCTACAAGTCTTGATAACTAAAGATTCAAGTAACCGGCCCAGGAGAAATAATAATAATAAGATCATTATCCCACCCCTTGGATATCAAAAGACCATACAAGCCACCTCTGGAAGAGCAATATCGCTCTATGCTCCAACACTATGGAACTCTCTCCCGGATGACATGCGTGCAATCTCAGACATTAAGGATTTTAGAAAGAATCTAAAAACACTCCTCTTTAAGAATCACTTCGACCATATTACATAATAACCTCAAATTAACATGCCATAGACCAACTATGAATAACCTTTTGCTATAGTCTGCGATATGATATACAAAATATATAAAATGTATATAGTTAGATTTCAAATAAAATAACACTGTACATAGTTTTTACACAGCCTCTACCCAATATACCACGCCCGTTTTACAACATTAACCTCTGTTTAACTGTTCTATGTATAATGTTTCCATGTTTAACTGTTCTATGTATAATGTTTCAAGTTATAATGTAAACTGCTCTGAGTGAAGGACAAAGCGGTATAAAAAAATGTTTAAATAAATAAATTTTTTCACAGCGGGAGCCCTGTTTTCACTGTTTTTATAAAATGTTCCGTTTTTTACTCTGTGAGTGTATAGACAGCCGTCGCTGCTCTTGTTTTTGGTATACCTGCTCTTTTTTTCTGTGAGACAGCAGCACATCACGTTTTTTTCTGTACAGATGCCCTCTTCTCTTCAGCGATGCCTTGGCTATGGCCGCAATGTTGGGTTTTGATAGACAGTCTCTGTACTTTCTGTGCTTCTGATCCATGGGAGGACGTGGAGAGTTCAGCTGTGGCTTCCCCTTCAGCCCCCCTCACACTGGCCCCACTGAGGGATGTCTCTCTTTCTCCTGTTCTTTTGCCGGAACAAGTGTAGCTTCCTGGGGAGCCCAATTCTTCTCAGTTTATGTTCTTGTTCCATCAGGCCTGGGATCTTTGGCGTTATGACTCTGTGGCCAATCCTTCCAAAGCCCCCTCTCCAGGGCCTTCTGGTCTGTCAGCACCCATCATCCTGAAAATGAGCAAGTTCTACCTTGCCTGCTGAGGAGCAGCCCTCCAAGGTCGTCTCCTGGGCTCCTGGAGAGTGGAATCCCTCAGAGGAGACATTAAACACACTATCTCAGGAACAGTTTCTCCAAATGGGTTAGTTCTGCACATACAACAAAAAGCCAAGAGCAAAAAGACAAAGTCAAGACAAAAAATAACTTGCTCCCAAAAACTTATACAATTACTCCAATAAACCTACGACCTATAATCCAACATATAACTCAATCTCAGGCTATTAATGACCTCAGATGGCACAACTCCACATTTGATGGTAAATCACCTTAGGTGTTGTTAGACGCTCACATCACCGGTCATAGCCTACCCTACCTTCCAAAATCGAAAATACCAATATCTTCCATCAATTAAAGACACCCTAAACTTCAATCACGGGAAAAGTCTCAAATTATTTCTAAATCCAAAGAGCTAAAATGAAATCACTAATACACATTCACACATTCACACTTACAAACCTCACTCACACACTAATCCATAACATTCAAAACAGCGTCAATCCAATCAGCGTACAACTTAAATGAAAAAGGCTGAACGCAGCCTAAATCAAATACTGGAGCGATACCTGCAATTATAATAGAAACAGTGAGAAATTCAAAAGTATAACAATGCCAATATTAAGCACTGAAAAACTTATCTTGCAGTAATGAAACATCCAGCCAGGTCTCTAACTCCTCAATGAACGCTGCTCATGGTGAATTTCAACCTCCAACAAAGGAACCGTGGAACACGGGAGAGACATCCAAAGTTCTAGTGTTATCATATAACTTTTAAATATGACTAAAGCTCGCTCGACAAAAGCCTTTGTTTCGCCGTTCACCGGCTTCTTCAGGAGCAACGTCATGCACAATGATAACTACAAAAAATGGCTCCACACCATCTCCCGCCATCACAACTTGGCGTGTGACGCGCCTAATAACATAGCCATACACCAATCAAAAGCTCATTCAAAACCATGACGTCAGTTTAAAGAAACAGACATCAGACATCATTCTTAAACACATAAACTGCACAGTGACACCCTAACCAAACAAAGGCGCACAATCTCACATACAAAAAATTCTCATAATCAGATCAATAAAATCTCTCAAAAAAATAATGTCCATTCAAGACGATCATTAAGTCCATGAGGCTGCAAAGTCTGTAATTTGAAAATCCATCGCTGTTCCTTTTGCAAAAGCACTTTCTTACGGTCACCCCTGCAAATATCAAGGGGTACCGATTCCAATACCGTACATCGAAGAGTCTCAAAAAGATGCCCGGAATCGAGACAGTGCTGTACCAATGGAGTATCAAAACGAGCTTTCTTAAGACTATATTTATGCTCCGCTAATCGAGTCCGCAAGGGTCTGGTGGTTTTTCCTATATAAAGCATTTGACATTCACACCAGATGCCATAAATCACATAGGAAGTATTACAAGTCGTAGCTACCGTCAAAGTTCTAACTTGAGAACTATACTTCTCACACATGGATGAACTCATAATAGTACAAAATGAGCAATGTTGGCAAGCTGCATGACCTTGCGTGGATGACAGAGGAACTCCAGTACGTCTTAAAACTGCAGGACATAGACGATCTTTAAGGTTACGTCCTCTACTATATGCCATCCTCAATTCACAAGTAGTAAGATTAGGATGACGATGAATAAGGCCCCAATGTTTACGAATCATAGAAGATATACGATGAGATAAACTGGAAAAAGGTAAAACACATGTAACTATAGGCACTGAAGACATAGGCGTTGATGCAGGATGAGGATGTAAAAGCCAATCCCGATGATTGTACTTTGCCCTTTTATAGGCTGTATTGATTATTGATAATGGATACCCCCTGTTAAGAAATTTTTCCATCATGCCTTTAGCTTGTAATCGAAACTCTGTATTAGTAGAACATATTCGACGACACCGCAAAAACTGCGAATACGGCAAACTGTGTTACAGATGAGAAGGATGAAAACTTGAAAAATGCAACAGAGTGTTACGATCGGTAGGTTTAGAGTACAATGTAGTAACAAAACTGTTATGATGTTTCAATATTTTTACATCTAAAAAATGTATTTCATATGCTTGGACATTCATCTCGAACTTAATGGTATCATGGCAAGCATTCAGATATACAAAAAAATCTTCCAATTGGGCACGAGAACCACACCATAAGAGAAAAATATCGTCAATGTAGCGATACCACCGTATTATATATTGCTGATAAAGTGAAGTATAAACATAACGTTCTTCATAGTCACTCATAAATAAATTTGCTAGTGACGGTGCAAATGTAGCACCCATCGCTGTACCTGATATTTGCTGTATAAAGATTTTGAGAGATTTTATTGATCTGATTATGAGAATTTTTTGTATGTGAGATTGTGCGCCTTTGTTTGGTTAGGGTGTCACTGTGCAGTTTATGTGTTTAAGAATGATGTCTGATGTCTGTTTCTTTAAACTGACGTCATGGTTTTGAATGAGCTTTTGATTGGTGTATGGCTATGTTATTAGGCGCGTCACACACCAAGTTGTGATGGCGGGAGATGGTGTGGAGCCATTTTTTGTAGTTATCATTGTGCATGACGTTGCTCCTGAAGAAGCCGGTGAACGGCGAAACAAAGGCTTTTGTCGAGCGAGCTTTAGTCATATTTAAAAGTTATATGATAACACTAGAACTTTGGATGTCTCTCCCGTGTTCCACGGTTCCTTTGTTGGAGGTTGAAATTTTACCATGAGCAGCGTTCATTGAGGAGTTAGAGACCTGGCTGGATGTTTCATTACTGCAAGATAAGTTTTTCAGTGCTTAATATTGGCATTGTTATACTTTTGAATTTCTCACTGTTTCTATTATAATTGCAGGTATCGCTCCAGTATTTGATTTAGGCTGCGTTCAGCCTTTTTCATTTAAGTTGTACGCTGATTGGATTGACGCTGTTTTGAATGTTATGGATTAGTGTGTGAGTGAGGTTTGTAAGTGTGAATGTGTGAATGTGTATTAGTGATTTCATTTTAGCTCTTTGGATTTAGAAATAATTTGAGACTTTTCCCGTGATTGAAGTTTAGGGTGTCTTTAATTGATGGAAGATATTGGTATTTTCGATTTTGGAAGGTAGGGTAGGCTATGACCGGTGATGTGAGCGTCTAACAACACCTAAGGTGATTTACCATCAAATGTGGAGTTGTGCCATCTGAGGTCATTAATAGCCTGAGATTGAGTTATATGTTGGATTATAGGTCGTAGGTTTATTGGAGTAATTGTATAAGTTTTTGGGAGCAAGTTATTTTTTGTCTTGACTTAGTTCTGCACATACCATGATAGTCATGAATCTCACTTCTAAGCTAGGGTATGTGGAGTATGATCTGTGTGTTTCATGTTTATTGTTAATGCTCGGCATAGTACCTGCATTATGCCAAAGAGAGCTTCCTTCTGGAGTTCTTAAGATATAACATGTATGGGTGCTTGGAAATTCTTCTTAATCAAACCTGTGGGACCCAACACAATGGGAAGTAACTCTATCTTACTGCCAAATTTTCTTGGGCTCTGACAGCACAGTTACTTACCTGTAACAGGTGATCTCTGGGAACAGCAGGAATTAGTCTTCACATATGGGTACGTCGGTACCGACGGAGCTTGCACGAGAATGCTCCCCAGCATCCAATCAGAAAGCTTTTGAAAGCATCCCTCGCGCTGACTTCCCGCCTTTCCCACTGCCTCTCCTCAGTTGAGTTTCATAGCTGAGACAGAAGGAGAGAAAGAGGAAAGAAGATAGATAGATACAACTCCTAGGGGAGGTGGGTGGGTTGTGAAGACTAATTACTGCTGTTCCCAGAGATCACCTGTTACAGGTAAGTAACTGTGCTATCTCCAGGAACAAGCAGGAATGAGTCTTCACATATGGGGACTCCCTAGCTGTGGGTGCCAGGGGAGATCCCATAAAATGCATATCCCTGGAACAGGACGGCATTTCCCAAACCTGGATCCCCGGCATCCCCTGAGGGATGGGGGGTAGGAGTTGAATAGAGAAGAGCTGTAGAGGAACAGCGAATCTAAAGACTACAGAAAAAAAGAGTCTTTAGAATGTATGTCAAGTATCATCAAAATATTTAATGAACTAGTACAATATAGAGCTTACCCACTGGATTGTAGGAAGTAGAACTGTGATGGAGTGTACTGTAGATGCAGTAGCGGAATCCTCAAGGTAACTTCACAGCAGTGAGGATGAAGTTCCAAACCTGGAATGGGCAGGTGACCCAGGTGTCAACTGGGGTAGGAGAAGAACGGCAGGTCTTCAATGGAAAGCTTTAAGGGAAAAAGCTGAAAACTCTTTTAGGTACAGAGTTATTAACATTGAGGACTAAAAGAAGAAGACTGACCGATCTGGAGAATTAGCCCAGTCCTGAAGGGAAGAGGGGGTATGGAAAAAAGCCCCTATTCCCAAGGAGAACAGAAATGTACTCAGAAATACTGAAGATGTACACTGTCTTTCCTAGCTGGTAAGAGATAGGAAGACATTGAAGTTTGATACTTCATAGACAGGGAGATCTATAACAAAAATAGAAGCTGTTGACATCACAGCAGTAATTGTGTGTATAACCGCTCCCACTTACTGAGCCGTATGAGAATAGGCAAGTTGACTGTCTGGACCCCTTAAGAAGGTAAAAGCTTTATAGCACAGACAGTTAGGGAGATAGTAGGTAATACATAGCGTCCTATGGACATCTCCCAATGGGCACATTATATATATATATATATATATATACACATTTATATACCGCATCTTCCATGTGTGTATATATATGGAGATACATACATATCTATATATATGTGCATATATGTCTAGATATGTGATATATATATATATATATATAAAGAGAGAGAGAGAGAGATGAGCATGACTTATGCCCACACAGACTACAGAAATATGTATGTATAGGACATATACATACATGAATATAAGTCTGAGCATACATGCCTGCAACTGAGCCCCACAAAACAGTCACATGGGGAATGTGATGGGAAAAGATTCATCTAATAATAAGGGGCTAAAAAACACCTGAAGATATATAGAGAATCTATTTCTGCGGTGCAGGAATGTAGTTCAGTGGAATAACCAGTATGGTTGCGTGAAAAAACAGAGGATAATAGCAGTCTGGCAAGAGCACGTCAGGAGTACTTTAGGACTCTGACATGTCCAAAGGACACAAAAAACGCATAGACTAAGATACCAGGATGACCCAGCCAAGGGACACAGGGGTATCATGTACACTAAAGGAGTATGCATTGTCCAAGTGGAGCAGAAAAGCATAATGCCAAGCTGCAAGGAAAAAAGGGGTAGATTCCTGCAAGATTGGGAACTCCTTGGACATTCACGCCATGGAATGATTATATAAACTTTTTCTACTATATGGGAAAAACCCTCAGAGACAAAGTTCAATGCTCTGTAGCAAGGGCCCATAGTAGAAAGCTTCTCTGAAGATTGCAGAGAGCATTGTGCAGGAGAATTATAAGATAAAACTGACAGAAGTCAGGCATGTTGCCACATCCTAGGAAAGGATATGGCTAGAAGAAGATAACTTGCAGTGAGTAGTATTATGCAAGATAGTTGAAAGTAGCTTGCAATGAGTATTAAAGTAATCACTGGAACTCCTGCATACACAGCAACTGAACAAAACAGCAGAGGGGATTCTCCTGTATAAAACAGAGAGAAAACAGACAAAGGGAGCGGAGATATTCCCGTCCCTGTCTGATGAGTTGTTCAGAGCATGCATTGAAGGATAACAAAAGGTCTACACTGGAAGAAAGAGAAGTGTTTCAGTATGGTACCAACCCAAGCAGGGGAAAACCCTGGAAGAGAGGGGGTTGGAAAGTGACTTACCATATGGTAAGTCAGCTGAAGGAAAAGATGTCCATGTGGGGACAGAAACTATCATGGGATAGTTGTAACCTCCCTTCGTAGTAGTAAGAAGGGGAGAATTCTGTAACCCATGGACAAAAGTATCCTAACAGCTTAGCATACTGAAAAAGAAAAAAACAGTGTAGATTGCAATATACAGGAACCTATGGTTGCTGGTTATGATTAGACTGGTTAGAGTCTGGAGACTTCAGACTAGGATGAGATGTCCCTTGCTTGGGTACATCTGGAGGATGGGCAGGAGAAGGGCGAAACCTTCTTTTCTTAGGGAAAGAAGGTTTGGTAGGACATTTCCTACGTCCTGGGGAAAAAGAAGGCTTAGGATGGTTTCCAGAACAAGGGAAGTCAGTGGAGCAATGAGCAACCTGACATAAAGCCTCTTTATTAAAGAGATTTTCTCCAGTACAAGGAGAATTACCCAGTGTATGTTGCGCCCATCTGCTCAAGTCTGAAGCCTGCAGCCAGGCTGTACGACGTGTTCCAATGGCAATAGCAGAGGATCTGCTAACAGACTCAAAAGAGTCTAGAGAAGCACGAGAAAGAAACCAAGAGATATTCCTGCTATGATTAAGAAGCAAGGAATAGTCAGTGGCCTTAGGTTCTGACAAAAAAGGGGACAAAAGAGATAATTTCTCTGTTACCTCCTGAAGTGTCAGACTCATATAAAAAATATATGAAATAATTCTTGAAGCCAGCATAGAAGTTTGGAAGGTTTGACGTCCAAAGGCATCAAGTGCTTTAGATGCACGACCTGGCGGATAAGAAGAATGCTTCTTCTTGCTTCTTACCTTCCTCATTGCTGATTCCACTAAAATGGAATGATGTGGAAGTTGGTTTTTTTGAAACCCCGGAGAGGGAGGCACCTGATACAGAACATTAGTGGCTGCAGAAGGCGAAGGAACCTTTAAAGGTGATTCCCACATCCTCAGAAGAAGATCCTGCAAAGAATGATGTAAAGGAAGCATTATATTTTCCTTTTCTGAAGGATCTTGGTCCAGAGTAGAGCCAGGAATAGGAATGGCAAGAAAGTTTGCCATGTCAAGGAGAAATTTCTGAAAAGAAGGATCTCCAATAGGAACTATTCCTGGGTAAGCTGAGGTTGAAGGAGCAGCTTGAGCACCAGAAGACATACTGGACTGGTGCAGAAAAAGAATCCTGCTAGATGGACAGTGATACTGACAGTTCTGATTCGAGGCAGTTAGTACTGCATCGTTAGAGCTCGGTATCGATTCCAAGCTAGGCATAGAAAGGATCGATGGCACCGATGGAACTGCAGGAATCGACATTGATACCGGTACCGGTATCGGAGACGATAATGTCATCGAAGCAGTAATCGGGGGCTGCTGAAGCGGTACCGAGGTAGCCAGAGAACTGTGGTGAATATCCTCGGTACTGCGTAGTCGGAAACGACATGGATCGGTTCCGAAACGCGTCGGTACCAAGTCATCTAGACTGGATATCGATTCTAGACTTGGCATCGAAGGGAGCGAGTCTATCGATGCATGTCTAGACGGTACCGACGGTGGTGGTGGTATCGGCGATGCCGATACAGGAAAGTCTTATCGGAGTTGTATCGATCGGTTCCGAAGGTACCGAGGACATCCGAAGACGATGTCGGGGTATCGGTACCGCTCGAAGCTGATACCAACCCCGAACATGGCGAAGATACAGGAAAGTCAATCTGGGTCGTATCGATCGGCCCCGAAGGTACCGAGGATACCAGATGACGATCCCAGGTGAAGAGTGGAACACTCGACACCGATGCTGGGGTATCGGTACCGCTCGAAGCCGGTACCAACCCCAAGCATGGCGGAGATACAGGAAAGCCAATCTGGGTCATATCGATCGGCCCCGAAGGTACCAAGGACACCAGATGACGATCCCTGGTGAAGAGTGGGACACTCGACACTGGTGTCGGGTTATCGGTACTGCTCGAAGCGGATACCACCCCCGAGCACGGCTCAGGTATGTTCTGTGAGGGGTGAGCCCCAGGAACAACCTGAAACCCCGTAAATGCTTTGGAGCCCGAAGACTCCCGCCAGGGTTTTATTGCCAATGGGGTCTTGAGGGTAAGGCCGGAGCCGTCATCATGCTGAGCATGAGACTTACCATTCAAGAATTGGCTAGTCTTAACAGACTGTTTGTGGGTTACCTGAGCCTGGAGAGAAGAACAAACCGGTGTCCTCACCTCAGGAGGAAAAACGGCATCGAGGGAAACTCGAAAAAGGGAAGGTCTTCTCCCAACAATACAGCCTGATGGATCAGGGAAAAAAGGGTCAGGACCCAAACAGGTTAGACACCAAGCATTGGAGTCTAAAAAGAAAACTAAGTTTCCACAGTGAAGGCACTTCTTAGGGGAAGAAGGCTCCATGTTGGAGAGGCCTGGTAGGCCCAAAAAGTTAAGACAAAAAACTGAGGAGAAAAAATTTCTCTAAGTTTAGAAAAGAAAAGAAAAAAGCACCGGCGGTACCGGTATCGGCGGGAATAAGAATTTTAAAGAAAAAAGTTTCTGCCGTGACAGGAGGACATCCTGTCGGCTCCGTGGAAAAATGAAAACTGAGGAGAGGCAGTGGGAAAGGCGGGAAGTCAGCGCGCAGGCGCGAGGGATGCTCCCAAAAGCTTTCTGATTGGATGCTGGGGAGCATTCCCGTGCAGGCTCCGTCGGTACCGATGTACCCATATGTGAAGACTCATTCCTGCTTGTTCCTGGAGATTGCATTTCTTGGTACTTGAAGATCTTTTCCCTCTCAACGCAATTCACAGAATAGTTGCTTGGGACTGACATCCCTATTATCAATGCTGCTCTGGTGTTCTTGTTTACCACTATGTCCGGCTTCCTTACATCCAGCTTTTTGTCGGTCAGAATGGGAGTATCAGATGATCATAACCTCTTCATTCTCTGTAATTCTTAGAGTCATGATCCCAGTGCTTTTCAGGCAGTGATGTTGTAGTGTTTACAGAGTTTCCAATGGATAAGGCATACTACTTTGTTATTCCTTTCTGTATAGAAATGTTCCGCATCAGAACGTCACAGTCAGCTATGAGTCACCATTTCCAGTTTTTCTCACAGAATCCACGTATGTCCGTTTTGCCAGTTTTTTCAATGCTCACTCTAAACCATCTCATACATAATCCACTGTCTTGGGTTGTAACTATCAATCTCTCATCCTTTGGTTTCAGTTCATCTCTCCTTAACCATTCATGTGTCCATTCTTGATTGACAAAGGGTTCCTGGAATAATGCTTTGTATTTCCCAACATATTTGTGCATTTGCCACTTTTTTCCCTCGTTTACTGATCTCATTCTTTGAAGTTTTTTTCTCTTGTTTTGCAAATTCTGTTGCTTCCTTCCCTATGTGTACTTGTGGATTTTCACTCATTCCTTTTAGTCGTCAGAACGCTTGTTGAAGTTTGATTACTGAGACAGATTCTGGATGCTTAGTTTCACATCTCAACACTTTTTGTGTATGTAGATCCAATGATGCTGTTAGGTAGGCCTGGAGGCCGATGATAGTAGCTCTGTACGTGTAATTAATCTTTTTAGGGGAGTTCTAGATCCTGCGTTAACCCTTCCCCTGGTGAGTTACATCACCAATTCTCTGAGCAAAGCCACTTTATAAGGCATCCATAACTATCTCTTGTGTCTCGGTAGGTGGGGGGTGACCTACACGGAGCGGTGGGTGCACCCCTGGATAGGGGGAGGGGTAACCTGTGCGGAGCGACGGGGGCACCTACTCTTACCGCCTTGCTTGGCAGACTGGATGGACCATGCTGGTCTTTGTCTGCTGTCATATACTATGTTACTATATGTTACTCTGATCTTTCTATTTCTTTTCATATTTGCAGACGGAGTACTCCAATCCACATCCCTATAGATTAAAGTCACCTAGTGTCATCACTTCTCCCTTCATTGCTACCTTTGCAATGCAATGGTCAAGTTTCTGTCCCTTTCTTCTGTTTGAGTTGGAGTTCTGTAGACTACACCGGTGTGGATGGTAGTGTCATCTCCTTTTTCCAGAATGATCCACAGCACTTTGTTTCCCCATGTCCCCTGCATTTCAGCTGCTTTAATATTCTAATATTCTTTTCACATAGAGGGCTGCTATTCCTGTTTTGCAAAGAGAAAGTAAGCTTCTGGCTGTCAAGCTTTCCTGTTTTGCTAGCTGTCCCCCCTCCCTGCTTTGTCAATCAATATTACAGAGCCATCGCCAGCCTAAACATTCCCTACCCCACCAGGCCACAACAAAAACGGGAGGGGGATGGGGGAACAACTCACCGACAAGTCCCCAGTGGGGTGGACTGCACCTGCAGGACACAGTCTTAACCAGTGGACCTCAGTCACCATGGGAGACTACAAAAGCCAAAAACATCCACCAGCTGCCCACTCAACCAGAGGGACAGCCGAAGCTGTGCCTGGGAGCAGGCAGGGTCCTCACTCCACCAGGGATGGTGACCTTCAGCTGGGACCTAGGAGCAGACACGCCATCTTAATCAAGGAAAACAGGTCACACCCCGGAGCCTAGGACCACAAATATTGCTGCACCAGAGTCCAGCAACCACTTTCTGCTGGAGAGACACAGAAACACTGCCTGTTGCTTCTAGCTGTACAACTTCTAATACCAGTGATGTCATCACTGGAAAGTTCTAGTTTTCTCAGTTTCCATCATCTGCTGGCAGGGGACAAAGCCCACGTTTGCACTGGCCTAGCAAGGTAATAAGGAAACTGTGCTTAAAGATAATGAAACCTGTGCAATACAGACTAGCAGATGAAAGGAAAAGCGTAGTTACTTACCTGTAATAGGTGTTCTCCGGGGACAGCAGGAATCAGTCCTCACGTATGGGTGACGTCAGCACCGATGGAGACGGCGCGGAAGCATCTCCCTAGCTTTCAAAGAAAGCCTTTGGGAGATGAACGACGCATGTGTGGCCCTCTTCCCGCCCAAGGGTGCCATCTTGCCTCAGTCTAATGACATAGCTAAGACGGCAAAAAGAAATAAAATACGGTAAAGGAGCAACCTGAAGGGGAGGAGGGAGGGTTGTGAGGACTGATTCCTGCTGTCCCTGGAAAAAAGCTTTTAAAGATTAGTTAACTACGCTTTCTCCAGAAACAAACAGGAAGTCAGTCCTCACTTATCGGACTTCCCAGCTACAGGCTACTGAGAACATGTAAACAAAAGAATGCCACAAAGGGTGAGCCGTAAGCTGCATTAGTGGGAGTCCCTACTGAGAGACACGCAACACCCAAGTGTCTGACAGAGAACCAGTACTCCGGTAGCCTGAACACAGAAGAGTTGGAGGGCAGGAGATTATAGGGTACAGCCTGGCTGAAGGCGCTGTCCCATCGGGACTCCCTCTCCAGGCAGTAATGAGCTGCGAAGGTATGACCAAAAATCAGGTGGCAGCCCGGCAGATCTTCGTCACAGGTACGGGACACAGGTTTGCCATGGAGGTAGCCATGGAGGTAGCCATGGCCCTGACGCAGTGTGCTGTGACCCTCTGGTCCAGTGAGATCCTCGCCTGCTCATAGGCGAGGGTAATGCAGTCCACCACCCAAGTGGACAGAGTTTTCTTAGTCACTGGGAGCCCCAGATGACTGGGATCATAGGATACGAAAAGCTGAGGTGCTTTGCAGTGGCCCCGAATCCATTACAGATAGAAGCGCAAGGCCCTTTTACAATCCAAAGTAGGAGGACAGTCTCTGCCTTGTCAGCATGAGGTCTCAGAAAGAAGACAGGGAGCACCATCTCCTGACTGAGGTGGAATGGGGACACCACCTTCGGCAGAAACTTGGGGTGTGTGCGGAGCACCACCCTGTTCTTGTAGAACCTTGCGTAAGGGGGTTCTGCCATTAGAGCCTGGAGCTCGCTGACTCTGTGAGCTGATGTGAGTGCCATAAGGAAGACAACCTTCCAGGAGAGGTACCTCAAATGGAAGGTAGCCAGGGGCTCAAACAGCGACTTAATGAGCTGTGAGAGCACCACATTAAGGTACCATTCTGCTGCTGGAGGGCGGATGGGGGGTTTGGACAGCATGAGGTCCACAAAAACTGAGATACAAGGAGCTGAGTCAAGAGGGGCTTGCCCTCAATGGAATGGTGGTGTGCTGCAATAGTACTGCAACAGGTGGAGCAGGTACTGGAATACCACTTGTACCGAGAAGGTTCTCCCATCTTTTGGCGCACCACACCGAGAATCGACCCCCACATGAAGGTGTACACCCTTCTTGTGGAAGCCTTCCGAAAGACCAGAAGAACCTCTTCTACGTCCTGTGGGATGTTGAAGGAAGCTAGAGCTACCCTTTCAGTAGGCAAGCCGTGAGGGACAGGGAGCCCACATTGGTGTGTAGGAGAGAGCCCTGCTCCTGAGAGAGTAGTCCTGGGACTCGGCCCAGGGGAATCGGTGACATCACCAAGAGGAAGAGGAGCAGCGGGAACCAGAGTTTCCTGGGCCACTGGGGTGCTATCAGTATTAGTGATGCCCTGCCGCACTGGACCATGAAGAGGGTCTTGGCGACCAGTAGTTATTGGCAGGAAGGCATAAAGGAGGCCTTCTGTCCATGGAATGAGGAATGTGTCCACTGCCACCCGGGACAGGTGCGGCTGGCAGGAGCAGAAGCGTGGCAACTGTGTTGTCCGGGCTGGCAAACAGGTCCACCGGGGGGACACCCCGGAGTTGAAAAAGCTGGGAGGCCACTTTGGGATCCAGGTACCACTTATGTGGCTGGAGGACTTTGCTCAGCTCATCTGCCAGGGCATTGTCTTGGCCCGGGAGGTAGAGCACTCATAGGAGCATCAGGCTATCGCCTCCTGGCAGAGGGAGTACAACCCCATGCCCCCTTGTTTGTTCACACAGAACACTGAGACTTGGTTGTCAGTCTGGACCAGCACCAACTGGTGCAGCAGTCAGTGGCAGAAGGCTCGGAGAGACAGAAATATCACCCGGAGCTCTAGCAGATTGATTTGCATCTGGGATTCCATCTGGAGGCCCTCGCAATGCGCTCCTCAGCCCAGTAATGAGGCGACCATGGTGAGGACCATCTGGGGGGTGGGTGCCTTGAAGGACATCCCGGCCTGAAGGTAACGAGGGATCTGACACCATCCGAGGGGGGTCCACCAGCTGGTGGGTCACTCTCTTTGTCTCGGAATCTGCCTGTGGCTTGTGTCCACTGAGAGCGGAGGCACCACTGAGCTGCTCTCATGTGCAGTTGCGCATATGGGTTATGTGAACCGTGGAGGCCACATGGCCCAGCAGAAGGAGAAGCTGAGCAGGTAGCTGCGGCTAGCCCCCTGAGGCATTCTGACCTCTCCTGAGGGAGGAAGACCTTGGCCTGGAGGGTGTCTAGCTGAGCTCCTATAAACTCCAGGTGTTGAGCCGGAGAGAGGTAGGACTTGGGGTAATTGATGATGAACCCTAGATGCTTCAGGGTGTTGATGATGCACCTCTGCAGCTGTGCCTCCACTTATGAGCCAGTTGTCCAGATAGGGAAAGACGAAGGCCCCTTGGAGACGGAGGTGGGCTGCGATCACAACAAGGCACTTGGTGAAGACCCTTGGTGTTGAGGCTAGCCTGAAGAGCAGCACTCTGTATTGTTAGTGCTCTCCTCCCACCATTAACTGGAGGTATTTTCTGTGGCTGGGATGGATTAGGATGTGTGAGTAGGCATCCTTTAAGTCTAAGGAGCATAGCCAATGGCATCAATGTTCCAAGGGAGAGCATTTTGAATTTTTCACCCTACCAGAAAACTGTTGAGATCCTGCAGATCCAGAATGGGTCTGAGGCTTCCTGTTCTCTTGGGGATGAGGAAATACCTGGAGTAGAAGCCGATGCCCCAAAGATGCTTCAGCACTGGCTCCACTGCCTTGTCTTCGAGGAGACCTGCGAGTTCGGTGAGGAGCAGGGTCTGGTGTAGGAGAGGTCTTACAGGTTCTGCTGGAAATTGTAAGGGTGGCGTCTGCTGTAGGTGGAGGAGGTAGCCCTCCTTGACCACTTGTAGGACTCAGTTATCGGTGGTGATGGTAGAACACCTGTGAGCAAACAGGGCCAGCCACACCCCTGTGGGCTGCAGGGGACTTCTTGGGGGAGAAAGGGTCATCCTCAGGGAATCAAAGTTCCCCCCCAGGCAGAGCCAGAGCTAGTGCCTGAGACTTGTGGGTCTTTTGCTTTTGGGGGCCGTACCCCTACCCTTGTGCTGTTGGCTGTGCTGTGTGGCCGAGAAGGCCTGGAACTGTGAGGCGTTGTCTAGGGCCTTCTTATGGGCTGCACAGGGGGTTTTTTTGAGAGTCTGGTCCTCATTAGGAACTCGGTCTCTATATCTGCTGCTTTGTCTGCCATGGGTTTCCTGAAGAGCTTCTCTCCAATGCAGGGGACATCAATACGTTTGTCCTGAACCCATTGTTTTAAGGTCAAATGATTGCAGCCATGCCTGGTGTCGGGCCCCGATGCCGGCAGCAGCCACTCTGGCTGACAACTTGAAGACAGGAACTTCAAGCACTCTTTGACTGCCGAGGCCAGTGACTTGAACCTCTGGAGAGATTCCCCGTCGAGGCCTGCCCACTGAGCTCCTTCACTGAGCTCTTTGAGGTAAATGCCGATGTAGAGCTGGTAGGACTGGACCCGGCATGTCAGCATCGAGCCCTGAAAGGCCTTCCGGCCGAGGAATTCGAGAGTATGGGCCTCCTTGCTGAGAGGTACCGAGAAATGGGTCTTTTGGCTTTTGAGTCTGCGCATGGCGGACTCAATGACCACTGAGTTGTGGGAAGTTGGGTTGTTTGGAACCCAGGGCCTCAGTGGACTCGATACATGGAGTTGAGCCACCTGCTGACAATGGGCACCAACACCAGTGTCTCCCACATGAGGAGGAGGTGGCACTGTAGGATCAGTGGAACAGTACCATGAGGTCTCATACTAGAAGATCTCCAGTTCCTCCGTGTGAGAGTCCTCCCTCCACCTCGGTCTCAATGGAGAGCACCCTAGCCATGTTCTGCACAAAGTTAAGGAAGGCAACATTCTCTGGCAGGGAACGGCACATCTCGGTGGTGCCGTGTGCCCGGGGACTCCTCATCCTCCGTCTTCCAATCGGACTGGAAGTCCAAGGTCAATTCCGAGGCTTCGCAGTACCACGGTCAAGGTCCGAGCCCAGGGGCTCTGGAGGACCTGCAGTCTGAGCCATGAGCGCTTGCCGGAGAGGACCGCTGACCCAAGGAATGGGACTGGGATCTTGTCCGATGCCAATAAATCTCTAAGAGGCTGGCGGCACTCGAGGATTGGCTCGATGTCCGTGAACATCTTCAATGTCGAGTGTCCTGTTGTTGGAATGGATGAACCGGACATGAAAGCCTGCTGTTGGGTCACAAGGGCAGAGATACTGCTTTCTAAGGATGCCTTCCTGGTCTCTATGCCAGTTGGCTGCGCAGCCTTCGATGCAAACGCTAAGGGTTTCAGGTCCGGCGTTGATTCCGTCGAGGGGGAGTGCTCGACAATGATGACCTTGGGTGTCTGAGGCCAGCCGGTGGGTAATGACGACTCCTTTCAGGACACCTTCTGAGGCCACGCCTGCTTCGATTCCTCTGACCCACACCAGGGACTGCGGGGCCTGAAGTATGATTTTTCCGTCTTTCCAGACCCAGTCTCCAAGGAGGTCTTCAAGGACTTTGCCTTCTTGCGTTCCACCTCCGGGGATTTCCTCTCGGAGGAACCACAGCCACAGGATTTCAAGGCAGCCCAGACTTCACGCAGCACTGAGGTAACAGAGGGGGCCCTTGAGCGGAGTGTCGCCAGAGACTCCAGCATGGAGTTGGAGTTTTGGAAAAGTTTTTCCTGCTGCTGCTGCTAGCTCTTAAGGGCCTTTGGGGTCATGGTCTTGCAAGGTTCGCAGTCCGAGTCATTGTGTTCCGGGCCAAGGCACCAGAGGCAGCAGTCCTGTGGATTGGTGACGGACATCATCTTGCTGCATAGATGGGCACTTCTTAAAGCCGCTTGAGGCCATCGGGAAAAAAGGGAGCCCTGCTGCCTAGCAAGGGTCCGAGGCTTTTGGAGGGGCGCGAACGCCAGTCGAGGGATACCGCAAAGAAGAAACAAGAAAACAAAGGAATGAACCTGAAGAGCGATGCCAAGGAGAGCTGGCTTGGGGGCGGGAAAAAACCAGTGCGCAGACCGGATAGAAGGTATCAAAAAACCACACTTTTTCCCCAAAAGAAACGAGACAGACGTCCAGAGGGCTCCGTGGGAAAAAAGGAGACTGAGGTAAGATGGCACCCTTGGATGAGAAGGGGACCACGCATGCATGGTGCATCTCCCAAAGGCTTTCTTTGAAAGCTGAGGAGATGCTTCCATGTGGGATCATCGGCGCCGATGTCACCCATATGTGAGGACTGATTTCCTACTTGTTCCCGGAGAAAAAACTTTTATCCTGAACAGAATCACTGATCCCACTAGGGCCAGACAAACAACAAGGAAGTTGCCTAGGGTAGCTGCAAAGAGCAGTCACAAACCAAGCAAAACAATAGGTCATAACAGCTATACAAACTCAAAGGCTCCTCAGTGCTTACTTTTACCAGAAGGAAGAATGGGCAATTTGCAATTAGTCCACTTATCCTTACAGGTGGCTTTTGGAAATTTCCCTCATTATGTATATATTTAGAAAGGTGACATTTTACTTACCAGTTAATGTCCTTTCCTTGAGTCCTGCTAGACCAGTCCAGATTGGGGGTGGGGGAGGGTGCTGTGTTCCCTACCAGCAGCTTGGTGGAGACAAGGAAAAGCCCATCAATGACATCACTCCCATGCCTCTCTTCACCTCAGCCACCAGAGGTCCCTTCAGTATTCGTCCCAAAGCATATGGGAGAAACATGGTTAGCCTCACACAACCTCAACAAGGAGTAATCAACAGTAGAGAACTATGTACAGGAAAGCCTAAACAGAAGGCTGTCAACAGAAGATGAACCTGCAGAGACAACCATAAAAATCATAGCGGACACAAGGGTACCGTAGTAGAAGAACACAGCAAATAGCCTTTAGGGGCGGTCCCCGGACTGGTCTAGCAGGACTCAAGGAAAGGACATTAACTGGTAAGTAAAATATCACTTTTCATATTGTCCTGCTAGACCAATCCAGTCAAGGAGGATGTACCAAATCTACAACTCCACTGGGCTGGAAGAAGACACAGCAGCTTGTAAAATCCTTGAGCCAAAGGCCATGTCTGCCTACATGTGCACATCCGAGCGATAATGCTTGACAAAAGTGGAAAGTGATGTCCATGTCGCTGCCGGACAAATGTCTGCAGGGACTATTGAGTTCCGCAGCGCTCATGAGGATGCTTGTGCTTGGGTAGAATGGGCACGCAAACTCTCTTGAACCATCCGGTTCCACAACAGATACTCTGAGACAATAACCTTCTTAATCCAGCACCGCAAGGTCGACTTGGCCACCGCATCACCTTTGAATAGGCCAGCAAATACAAAAAGATGGACGGACCTATGAAAGGAATTTGTAACCTCCAAGTACCGGAGAAGCATCCTCCGGACATCCACAAGGTGAAAAGCCTTATCCTTCCCCCAACACTGCTTCTTAGAGGAGGAGGGCAGGCAGACAACCTGGTTCACGTGAAAGGGAGAAAGCTCCTTAGGCAAGAAGGAAGGCACAGGCTGAATAGTAATGTTCTCCTTTGAAAAAGACAGATGAGGATTCTCAGCAAGACAGAGCCTGAAGCTTGGAAATCCACCTTGTGGAACAAACTGTAACGAAGACCACCATCTTGAGCATCAAATCCTTTAAAGTAGTGTGCTTCAATGGCTCAAAAGGCACTGTCATCAGTGTCTTGAGCACCAGACACAGATCCCAGGAAGGGATCACAGACCAGAGGGGTGGTCACAGATGCTGAACCCCCTAGAGAAAGCGTGAAACGTCTTGGTGCAAGGCGTACCAGCCACCAGACTGCAGAAACAGGCCAGAGTTGCCACCTGAACTTTCAGAGAACTAAGTGAGAGGTCCTTCTTCAGGCTATCCTGTAGAAAGGCCAACAGAGAGGGCACCTTGGCCGCATCAGGAACCAACTGCTGAGCACTGCACCAGAGCTCAAAGAGACACCATATCCATACATATGCTAGCTTGGTAGGCCACCTCCAGGCTCCGAGCATCTCTTTTCAAGAGCCATGCAGTAAGCGAAAAAGGAACTGGTTCCTCTAGGATGATCGGTCCCCTGCCATAATAGGCCTCAAGATGGGGACAACCAAAAAGGAGGCACCTCCAGGAGTCGAATCAGGTCTCCGAAATACGCTTTCCTCGGCCAATCCAGTGCCACCAGAACAATCCTGCCTGGGCGGCATTCTATATGCTGAATCACAGGCCCAACGAGGGGCCATGGAGGAAACACATACAGCAGATGCTGACTTGGACAAGGCTGGGACATCCTTGGACCCTGTCTCTGGGTAGGGACTGAAGAAGCAGCAAACTCTGTCACTGGAACCATATTGGAACTCTGTCATCAGATCTATATCGGGGCGACCCCAATAGTGCAGAATCAACTGAAATGCCTCTTGACTCGACTCCCACTCTCTGGGATCCAGAGAGTGCCGACTGAGGAGATCCACTTCTATACTGTCCACTCCGGCAATGTGCTGAGCCAACAACGCTAGGAGGTTCTTCTCTCCGCAGGCAAACAGGAGAGCCATTTCCAGAGTTACCCCGGCACTCCTCATGCTGCCTTGCCGATTGACGTAAGTCACTGCCGCAGTGTTGTCCGATAACACTCAGAACCTCCTGGCTCTTGACCAGGGGCCGCAAATGCAGAAGAGCCAATCTGATGGCCCTCGACTCGAGGTGGTTGATGGACCCCACTGCTTCCCTGCGGATCCAACGGCCCTACGCCATACGATCTTGGAAATGGGCTCCCCAGCCCGAGAGACTGGCATCCGTCGTTAGAAGGATCCAGGAGAAATTGTCCAGTGGCACGCCCTTCCTCAAATGCCACCATCGCAGGTTGGCCTTCACCATCATTAGGAGTGGGAGCCTGCGCTCGAATGCCTGAGAACTCGGGGACCACCAAGTCAACACTGATCGCTGGAGAGGCCGCATGTGAGCACGCACTCATGGCACAATATCTATGGTTGCCACCATAAATTCAAGCAGCTGAAGATAATCCAAGACTCTGGGAGTCTGCAGCACACAGAACAGCACCAGGCAATCCAACAACCTTTTGACCTTCTCCTTTGGCAGGAAAACTCTGCCCACTAGAGTGTTGAAACATGCTCCGCTGATTCCACTGACTGGGACTGCAACAGCTGGCTCTTTCCCAGCGGAGGCTTTCCAAAAAAGGACACCACTCGAGAGGCCTCTGAAAGGGAACAGGCCCAGATGAGCCGACTGTACAGATAGGGATGGATACAGATCCCTTGGTGCCGCAGCTGCCACCACCATGACCTGGGTGAACATCTTCGGGTGGTGGAAAGCCCAAAAGGAAGGGCAGCAAACTGATAGTGAGAGTCAAGCACTGCAACATAGATACTTTTGGATCCACCTGGATCAGGATATGAAAATACACCATGGCCAGATCCAGAGAAGCCAAGAACTCCCTTCAGGGTACTGCTTGAATCACGAAGTGCAAGGCTTCCATCTGGAAACGCAGGATGTGCAAGTGCTCATCGACCCTCTCAAGGTCCAGAATGGGCCGGAAGGAGCCATCCTTGTGGGTACCACAAAATAGATGGAGTATATGCCCTTGCCCTGCTTGTCCAGTAGGAAAGACTGATCACAACCTTTAGGTGCAGCAACTTGTCCATGTGATCCGCACAGCAGCACTTGATCGCAGACTCACAAGGGGAAATGAAGAAGGCATCCGGAATCAGCTCTTTGCATTCCAGGACATAGCCGAACTGAATGGTACCTAGCAATCCTTGGTAACCCAGGCCCATTCCTGAAAGAAAAGGCAAAGCTTGCCTCCAACTGGAGGAACCAAGGAATGGATCCTAAAACCATCATTGCGCCCATGCACTACACAAAAGGACAGAGTGAGTCCGAAGACCAGAAGCAGAGAGGAAGAAAGGTTTTTCCAGATCGGTAATGACGAGAGTCCTGAGACTGGGAATCCGGCCAGCGTGCCCTTGGTGAACGGGCAGAGGCTGGCGAGAAGGACCTGTCTTCTGGAAGGTGGCAGCTTTTCTCTCACCCAGGTCCTTCACCAGCTTCTCCAAAGGGGTTCAAGCAAAAGCTTCCCCTTAAAAACCAGTTGGGCCAACCAGGCTTTGGAAGATGTGTCTGGTGACCAGTGCTGGAGCCAAATCCAATGCCATTGTCAGGGCACCATCTGTGGCCACCAAACATATCAGGTCATATAGGGCATCAGAAAGGAAGGCTGTAGCAGACTCCAAAAGAGAGGAAGTACCTTCTCACAGACAAGACCAAATCCACTGGAGTAGGGCTCGAGACATCAGGCTAGTACATACTACTAGCTGCAGAACAGCCGCTGCTATAGCGAACTGGCTTCTCAACCATGAATCCATCTTACAATCCAGAGAATCCTTCCACAGGAATGGTGGTCTGTCTGGTAGCTACCGTGCCCTGCGCATCCACCTTGGGAATGCCAAACCACTCAACGCACACCACCTCTGTGAGAGCAGAGATCTTCTTACACACCCTTAATCCTTTAGGCAAGGAGTCAGGAGAGTCCCACTCAGACTGGATCATATCCATAATCACATCCGGAAACAAAAGGCAGTAGTGGATTTTAGCATCCCTTGAAGGAGCATGTGCATCTTCGGCTTCTGCTCGTTGTCAGAAGCATCTGTCAAGTTCAAGGTGAATGAGATCATGGCAATCAACACTGCCAGCTCCTCCTTCCAGAATAGGTGGATCACTCTGACCTCCTCACAATCTTCTGAAGGCAGGAGTATTTCTACATCCACGTCAGTGCCCAGTACCGAACCATCTGAATACAAGTCATGGTCAAAATCTTGGACAGGTCCCAACTGTTCCCTATTTTCAGGGGGCGCCCCATGCTGGGAATGCTTAGTCAAAGGCAATCGAACAGGGCTTCCACTCTCCGCCTGTCCTGCAAGAGGCTGTGCCCAGGGACACCCAGAGGTCACAGGGTCTGAATTTCCATGCGAGAAGGACCAGGCCTGCTGCAAAAAAGAAAGAATTCTGGGGAGGACAATTCCGAGTCTGGAAGCTCTCCTCTCAGAAATGACCAGGGGGGCACAGCCGCCACAGATCCCTAGAGGATAATGAGCAGCTCACAGCACAGTCACTGGATATTCTTACCCATAGTACCAACCATCACCTCCTGCCCTGAGGCAGGCAAGGCCAAACTAATTGCACCCGCGACTGAAGGAGGCAAGGGAGATAGGCCCTCCAGGGATGACTCAGAAACTGCTATGCAAGAAGAGCAGAGTCCAGAATTCGGAGATGAGGCACCTTGTTTGTCACAGGTCAAATAACGTTTCCCGAAAGAGTGTTAAGGCAAGTATCACAACCGCGCACTAAGGCTGCGGTGGCCCAAAGACACGTGTTAACAGTGCTTTTACTGCAGCATGTGTTGACTGCGCTTTAACTGCGGAACGTGTTAACAGTGTTTTTACTGTAATGCCCGTTACAGGCACTAGGGTAGGAGCACATGTTGAAGCAGCTTGGGTGGAACCCGCATACAGACTACACAACCACCAGGCACACAAGAGGAGAAAATGCTACTAACGCATTCAGAAACCAGCAGGAAACCCCCACACTGCACCAACAGTCATCAGCCGTCTACCCCAAATTGCATCCCACACAGAATGAATCAAGGACAATGATGAGGTCAAGCCTTGAGTATTGTAAACGGGGCGCTGGGCGTGAATGTCCACAGTCTTGGCAAAGGCAAAATACTATTATGTCTTGCAAAGGATTGTGGGGAATGTAGTCCATTCATACCAGAATCAGCCGTTCACAAAATAATGAGTTGTGTTGCTCGAGTGTAAGCAAAGAAAAATATATTTTATTCATGGGGTTAATTCTCCCACACAGATTTACTTGGTAACACCAAAGGACACTTGCTTTCAGTATTGTACTTAGGAAAAACAAATCATGATATAAGCAACTGAACTTCTTAAGCAATCAAACCATAAAGACCTTGATGAGAAACAGAGAGGTCTTTCTGAGGGCTCCTGCTAATACCTTTTAGCAGTGCTCCAAAAGCAGAAACAAAACCCAAAAAGTAACCAAAAACTGTTCTTTTTCAAGGATAACTTTCTTGTATTTTCACACACAAACAGTAGTTTCCTTTCAGAGCTCACGTGCAACTGTGCATGGCTTAATTACCAATAATTAACCAGCTGCAAACCCCTTTGCTGGTTCACTTTCTCTACGTGGCTCAAATCCTACCCTAAAGCTTTCTTGTAAACTTTTCTGGGTAGATAAAAGAACAAGTTATATTTCCTTTTGATGGCTGTTGTATTTGTGAAAGTATTTTACCACAGCAGCCTAGACAGAGAGCAATCCATGTATTCATTCGGATCATTTAAAATATCTCCTTCTTCTTCAAATATCATAGAATCAATATCATGGTCTGGCTCAGAGGAATTCCTTAATGGAACACTCTCAGGATAATGTTTGATTCCCTGCTGTCTCCCAGGTGAAGAGCTAGGGCATAGATCAGTGTTCATACCTGAGCTTCCTTTGCTGTTAGGTTTCCTCTCCAGATATCCTGGCCAGTATGTAGTCCAGCTTTTATGTCCAGCCTTCCAATCAAGATCCCTGGACACTGGGTCTCTCTTCACATACCTTCTTGCACTGGTCTTAGGGCCCCTTCCAAATGCAGCCGTCTCCCTCACAGGTGCTGTCCGGGCATTCCTGGCTCTGTAACCCCACTCCTCTGGCTTCCTCCAGTCCAATGGAGTATGCTTGCCTCTGGAATGACTCCCAACACACGTACTGCTATGGGCTCCTTCTTTAGACCTCCAAGATGTTTTCCTCTTCTTCCTTCCACGTTGATGCTGCTGCTTCCTCTCTCTGTCCTTGAGCTCTGAGTTCCTCCACTCCTTCTGATTCTGTGTAGAATATGTTTTACTTTTAACTTGTTTAGAGGGATACTCCACTCTAGCACAGCTTAGCTGTGCTGAATCAAGCCCTGCCCTTGGAGATGAGTGATTGGGGATTACCTCATAGCTCTCCTGATTGAACACACGTTTCCCCACTTCAGCTCTTCTAGAGGCTGTTTGAAACCTGGTGCATTCTGGGACTGGTAGTCTTTTATGAGAACATTCTGTTTTAGTATTTCTACCAGCAAAGACAGGTTGCTTGTTCAGAGCCAATTCACCTCTTTTATAGCTCCTTCCTGAACTATGATAAGCTTCCTTATCACAGTATTCACCCCTTGAGGGCCCCAGGCAGAGGATCCATGCCAGGCTCAGCTTCCATGAAACTGTTTTACTAGCTTTTGCAGCATTGTGTCTAAAGTGGCTGGCAGACAGATCCTTCAGAGAGCCTTCTACGATCTTCAGGAGAGAGCAGGGGGGACAGAGGAAGAGGAAGGCAGCATTGAGGTTGTGTGAAGCTGATGCACTCTTCCAGATTCTTCCAAATCCTTCCAATTTGTGGCTGCTCAACAGATTCTTATGATAAGAGCGTGAAGCTGAAACAATTTTCCCTCCCCTATGACTACCGAAAAGACAGCAGTCTAGTGGAGCCTCCCACGTCACACTCAAGTGAGAAAGTCGTCCTCAAAGTGATCTGTCACGAGCATTTTTATCAAGCTTCTCCTCTCAATTCTTCAGATTTTCTTCAGAGAGGAGAAAATCCATCCACCATCTCTTGGAGACTGAGGCGAATAGAGGCATGGGAGTGATGTCATTGAAACCTGGGCTTTTTATTGGTTCTTTGTCTCCACCAATCTGTAGTCTGGACTGGTCTAGTAGGACGAGATGGAAACAAAGTTTACTATTTAAAAGTATGATGCCCAAATATGAATTTTTATACTATTTTCTGAGAGGGATGGGGCTGAGATGATTATGTTTGAATTGAATTATCAAAATCTTGGGGGTGCTAGGGGTCTAAAAGCTAGTTGTGAGGGAGCATAAGAATGAATATTTGCCTGGGGTGTCTAGTAACCTTACAATAGACTTGGATCCCACTAATATCATTCACAAGTACTGCTTTCTCCTGATGGGTTAAGTTCTGCACATACCATGACAGAAATGAACTTCAATCCTAAGTCAGTCTCTCTGTCCCCAGTATGTGCTGTATTACAACTTAAAGTCAATCTTGTCATACTATTGTTCCCAATAAAAGGTGAACTTGGGAAATGAATGTCCAAGTTCACATTTCCCTGGTAGTTTACAAAATACTATGCAGAATGTGAGGCTTTTGTAAAATATGTGTAAGGACATCAGCACATACATACATATTAGCTAGCTTGTACAGCAGAAGAAGAGATTTTACAAAAATATATGTAGGGAAAAAAGTGCCATCATTTGGCAGTTTCCACATGTAAGTCTCAGCACTTATATGTGGATGCGCCAGTTGTGCAAATTCCACGTCTGAGCTGTCCGATTTTTAAAAAATATACATATAAGTGGAGCCAATTAGCAAGAGAAGCCACAAAAGAGATTTTATTTATTTTATTTACATTCTCTTATATACCGCGCTATTCTCTATCAATGCGGTTTACACTGAACAAACTGAAATTACATTGAACAGGGCATTATAATTTGGAGATAACTATTTTACAGGGAACATGGGCTATGGAGGGTTAAGTGGCTTGCCCAAGACCACAAGGAGCACCTGTGGGACTACAAACCCCAGTCCTTCCGGCCCAAGGTTGCTGTCCTCTAGTGGGATTTGAACCCCCGACCTTCCGGCCTGAAGTACCTTGCCCCAACCACTAGGCCACTTCTCCACTCCTAAAACTTTTCTAAAACTTTAAATACAAAATTAATATAGGGAGAGCTAAGGACCCCCAGCCAAGTCCCAAATGGGGTGGACCTCAATCCTTCATGTTAAGACCTGATTGAAAAGCGTAGTTACTCGCTTGTAACAGGTGTTCTCCAGGGACAGCAGGAGTCAGTCCTCACATATGTGGACACCCAGTAGCTCTGACCAGCTGCCAGATATCCCCTCTGACCTTCTGGCCCGACAATACAAACAGCTTCAACAACCACAAAGCCCACAGCACTATGCTGAAACAACCAAGACAAACTCATACCCCATCCTGAACAAAGTCTGGAATACATTCGACACAACCTCAAAAGAAGAAATATCTTCCACCATCTCCTGCTTGAACACCACCACCTCCCCGCTGGATCCCTGTCCTACTGACTGGATAAAGAAAACAAAAGAAGACCTCAGTGCACCACTAACCCACATCGTAAACGAATCCTTTACCCAAGGCCACATGCCAGATGCCCTCAAAACCACAATCATTCGACCAACCCTAAAAAAGCACAACCTAGATCCCCTAGACCCCACCTCCTACAGACCAGTAGTGAGCCTCCCACTCACCGCAAAAATAATCGAGAAGATAGTACAACGTCAGCTTCAAGAACACCTAGACGTCAACAACATACTGGACCCGCAGCAACACGGATTCCGACCATTACATGGGGTCGAGACCCTCATGACCACGCTGATGAACACCCTCATCATAGGAACCCAAGAGAAACAATCAGGATTCATCCTAATCTTCCTGGACATATCAGCGGCCTTCGACACCATCTCCCTTAACACCCTTATCCACAGACTCCAAACAATTGGGATCAAAGATACTGTACTCCAATGGTTCAAGTCCTATCTAACCAACCGACAGCAACTAATCCGCACCAAAAACTCAACCTCACCCCCCTTCCAGCAACATCAAGGAGTACCGCAAGGATCCACATTATCAGCCATGCTTTTCAACATCTACCTCCGTCCACTCTGTTCAGTCATACGCACTCACAATGTCCACTTCCACATATACGCCGACGATATAATGCTCTACGCCCCCATTACAACCACAGACCCAACAAACGACCAGCTGTCAACCTACTTCACCGACGTATCCAACTGGCTACAAGAGAACAACTTATCCATTAACATAAAGAAGACCGAGGCTCTTATAGTGACAAAAGACCCAGACTTCAAACCACCCACTCACATCACCATGGGAACCATGCAAATCCAAATACAACCACATATAAGATATCTCAGCATTATCATTGACCAAGCCCTAACCCTTAAGCAGCAAATCAACAAGACCACTCGAACAGTATTCCACAAGGCAAAAACAGTACAACGTCTCCGACCTCTCCTCGAACCACAGGAGTTCAGGACAGTAATGCAAGCACTGACACTCTCTCATCTAGACTACTGCAACATAATCTACCATGGCCTACCTGCCACACAAACCAATCCTCTCCGAATTGCCCTAAACACCACGGCGAGAATAATTCACAATGCAAAGAAAAGAGACCACATCACCCCAATTCTGAAAGACCTTCATATTCTCCCCATCGAAGCAAGAATCAAATACAAAGCTCTTCTACTCACCCACAAAACCATCCACCAAACACAAGGCACCCCACTCTGCTCCCTACTACCTCGACCAACCCACAGCAGAACGACCAGACAATCCTCCAACAGCTCCATTGCAGTCCCCCACAAAAGGACCAAGGCAACACAACGGACCTGCAACAGAGCCTTTGAACTCTATGCCCCATCCCTCTGGAACTCTCTACCAAACCACATCAGGAACAACGGTGATCTCCCATCATTCAAAAAGCAGCTAAAAACCGTCCTATTCCAAGAACATCTCTGAATAGGAATCCCCCTATTTTTCCTCAAGAGCTCCAGACCAGTAACTATGCTACCCTGTCAGTCTCTATGTTCATCCCAAAATCATCAATGTTGAACCCCCGGTGATGGCCCCCCCCCACCATTGATTCCCCCCCTTGTTATATGTCCCACCGCTTTGACCCGGTGAAAAGCGGGATATAAATACAGTTAAATAAATAAATGAATAAATATGGGTGACATAAGCACCGAAGGAGCCCACGTGGAGCATTTCCCCAGTTTTCAAAGAAAGCCTTTGGGAATGCCACCACGCATGTGTGGTCCCCTTCTTGCCCAAAGGTGCCATCTTACACATTCAGGTGCCATAGCTATAGCCCCTTCAAGAAGATGGCAAAAATATACAGCAACTCCAAGGGGAGGAGGAAGGGTTTTGAAGACTGGTTCCTGCTGTCCCTGGAGAACACCTGTTACAGGTGAGTAACTACACTTTCTCCAGGAACAAGCAGGAAGTCAGTCCTCAAATATGTGACTCCCTAAATACAGGCTACCGAGGACCTGTAGGAAAAAGCATGGCAGTGTTGTGAGCAATTGCCAGTAAAAGCTGAAGGCAGTCCGAGGACCCCGGGTCCATGGATGGCCACACTCCCGGGTAGCCGGAACGAGATGGGTCGGAGGGCACGAGTTGCTTAAACCACAAACAGATTACGGAGTACAGCCTGGCTGAAGGCAGCATCCCGATGGGACTCACTCTCCAGGCAGTAATGCACCATGAAGGTGTGAATGGAAGACTAGTTGGCAGCCTGGCAGATGTCTGCCAATGGCACCGAGTGCAGACTAGCGACAGATGTTGCCATCGCTTGGACATTGTGAGCCGTGACTTGGTGTTCCAGGGGAAACCCGGCCTTTGCCTGGGCAAAGGCGATGCAGTCTGCCACCCAGATGGACAAGGTATGCTTGGTTACCGCCAGCCCCAAGCAGCTGAGGTTGAAGGAAACGAAGGGCTGCCACTGTAGGTAGAGAGAGAGAGAGAGAGAGAGAGCCCTCTTACAATCCAGCATGTGAAGAATCGCTGACGCCCGGTCGGCATGGGGCTTCGGGAAGAAAGTGGGCAGCACTATCTCTTGATTGAGATGAAAATTCAAGACAACCTTCGGAAGGAACTTGGGGTGAGTCTGCAGGACCACCCAGTCCCTATAGAACCTCGTATACGGTGTCTCGGCCATCAGCGCCTGGAATTCACTGACTCTCCGGGTGGAGGTGAGAGCTATCAAGAAGACCACCTTCCACGACAGGTTCCGCAGCAGGCAGGTAGCCATGGGCTCAAAGGATGGCTTGGTCAGCTGCGTGACGACCACACTGAGGTCCCATTCCGCCAGAGGAGGGTGGGTAGGGGGCTTGGAAAGAAGCAGGCCTCACATGAAATGAGAGACAAACAGTAGCCCCAAAAGAGGTTTGCCCTCGATGGGTTGGTGGTTTGCTGAGATGGCACTCAGGTGAACCCGGACCGAGTTAGACTTCAGCCCAGACTGCGAGAGGTGGAGCAGGTACTGCAAGACCAAACTAGTAGGGCATTAAAATAGGTCTGCTCGGAGCTCCAAGCACCACACTGAGAACCGACGCCATTTGAAGGCGTAAGCCTGTCTGGTCAAGTCCTTTTGTGAGGCAAAAAGAATGTCCTTGATCTCCACAGAGAGATGGTAGGAGACTAAGGCGACCAGCTCAGGTGCTAAGCTGTGAGGGACAGGGACCTCAAATTGGGGTGAAGAAGCAGACCCTCCTCCTGCGTCAGCAGCTCCGGTGAGAACCCGAGCAGGACCGGGGGCTCCATCAAGAGACGGAGCAGCAGGGGAAACAAAGGTTGCCTGGGTCACCTCGGGGCTATAAGAATCATCGAGGCCCTGTCCCGTTGGACCTTGAGAAGGGTCCGGGCGATGAGGGGCGTGGGGGGGGGGGGGGAAGGCATATAGTAACCCTGTGTCCTACAAGATGAGGAAGGCATTGGGGCCACCCTGCCCGGGTGCGGGAGGAAACCACAGAACCAAGGTGTGAGTTCGCCAGGCTGGCAAAGAGGTCCAGGTCTGGAGTCCCCCAGTGCTGGAAGAGGTGCTGCACTGTTTGGGGACACAGGCACCATTCGTGCGGCTGGAGGACCCTGCTGGGCTGGTCTGCTAATGCATTGTCCTGACCCGGGAGGTAAGTGGCCCGGATGGTTATGCCCTAGCTCACTGCAAAGGAGCATAGGGCTGTCGCCTCAGAACAGAGGCTGTAGGAGCCAGTGCCCCCGTTTGTTCACAAAGAACATTGCGACCTGGTTGTCCGTCTGGACCAGAACTGCTCGGTGATGCAAGTGGTCCCTGAAAACCCGGAAAGCGAGGTGAATTGCCTGGAGTTCCAGCAGGTTGACCTGCTGCTGGGACTCCTCGAGGGACCAGGACCCCTGAGTGCGCAGACCTTCGCAGTGGGCTCCCAGCCTGTCAGGGAGGCGTCCATGGTCAAGACCACCTGATGTGCCGGTGCTTGGAAGGGCATACCATGAAGAAGGTTCTGAAACTCCTGCCACCAGCCAGAGACTCTGCCGCGCTGGCAAAGACCGAGATGGAGGTCTCAGAGGAGGCTGGCCAACTGCATCCATTGTGCTCGGAGGCACCACTGCGTTGCCCACATGTTGAGACGGGCGTTGGGTGTGACATGGACCATGGCACTGCACTTCGGATGCCAGGGACAGGAGGCGGTCCACCTTTTCCTGAGGAAGAAAAGCCATGGCATGAAGTGTGTCCAAGCGAGCCCCGATGAATTCCAGGGACTGAAACTGGAGTGAGGTGAGACTTTGGGTAATTGATTACGAACCCCAGATGCTCCAGGAGGCAAATAGTGCAGTCCGTGGCCTGCCTGGCTTTGGAGGCCATGCCTCCTGTTACGAGCCAGTCGTCTAGATATGGATAGATGAAGGTGCCCTGCAGCCGCAGATGGACCGCAGCCATGGCCAGGCACTTCATGAAGACTCGCGGGGCTGACATGAGGCCGAAGGCAAGTACCCTGTACTGGTAATGGTTTCTCTGAACCATGAAGCAGAGGTACTTTCTGTGTTAGGGGTGGACGAGGATGTGAGCATAGGCATCCTTTAAGTCCAAGGAGCACAGCCAATCGCCCTGCTGGAGGTAGGGCAGTA
Organism: Ichthyophis bannanicus; assembly: GCA_033557465.1. Classification (NCBI taxonomy): domain Eukaryota; kingdom Metazoa; phylum Chordata; class Amphibia; order Gymnophiona; family Ichthyophiidae; genus Ichthyophis; species Ichthyophis bannanicus. The sequence goes on along the minus strand of CM066043.1, from coordinate 232,694,546 downwards.
ACATTCCAAGGGAGAGCATCTTGAACTTCTCCCACACCAGGAACTTGTTGAGGTTCTGCAGGTCGAGGATGGGCTGAAGGCCCCCTGTCCACTTCGTGACGAGGAAGTATCGGGAGTAAAACCCCCCCATCCTCAGAGGTGCGGTGGGACTGGTTCTACCATGCCATCCTCAAGGAGGCCAGCGAGCTCCTGACTCAGGACAGCCTGGTGCTGGGGAAGCTGACATGGCTCCCCAGAAAAGTACGGAGGAGGGACTGGTCAAGATGGAGAAAACAGCCCTCCCGAATAACCTGAAGAACCCAGGCATTGGTGAAGATGGACTCCCCAATTGTGGGAGAAATGGACCAGATGCCCCCCCCCCGACAGACAGCCGCCCTGCCAGAGGGGGAGAGGCTATGCCGATGGTGTCAAAACCCCAAGGCTGGTTGAGTTGGATCCGGGGGTTGGGTCTTGGAGCTCTTTGGCTTAGAAGGGCCGTGGACGTACCCTGGCTGCCCTGAATAGGGGTCGACGCCAGTGGAAAGGCTGGGTAGCCCCTGTATGGGCGCCCCTTTCGCTGGAAGAAAGGCTTCTTGCTCTGCTGCTTCTTCCTGGGGAGGGAGGAAGGTTTCCGGAGAGGCAAGTATGAGTCACATACTCTGTCTCGATTTCTGCGGTCTTGTCCTTCACGGGCTTACCAAATAGGTGCTCCCCGAGGTAAGGGATGTCCAGCAGCTTCCCCTGGACCTACTGTTCCAGGTCCGAAGACTTGAGCCAAGCCTGCTGGCGGGCTCCAATGCCAGCTACCGCCATCCGGCTGGAAGACTCAAAGCCGTCGTACGCTGCTCGAGAGAGGTACTTCAAGCATTCTCCGATGGACTTTAAGAGGATCTGAAAATGCCGGAGATGGTCTCTGTCAAGGCCTGCCACGAAGCCTCCATGTTTCCTAGCAAGATCACAGAGGAACATCCCAATGTATAATTGGTAAACTTGGATGCGGCATAACAACATGGAGCCCTGATAAGCCTTGCGCCTGAGGGCGTCGAGGGTACGAGACTCTCTGCTGGGGGAGGACTGACGAATGAGTCTTCAGGCTCTTTAGCTTCCACATGGCCGATTTGACCACCACTGAGGTGTGGGGAAGCTGGGCTTTCTGAAACCCCAGACCTCGCTGGACCTTATACATAGCGTCCAGGTGCTTGCTCACACATGCAGAGTAGAAAGCGTTCAGAATGGGAGGAACCGGCACAGAGAGAGCCTCCCTTGGAGGAACTTCATATTGCAGAATATCAAGTTCCTCAGCGTGGGCGGCTCCTCCGCCTCAGTGGCGAGTGCTAGGGCCCGCGGCATGTCCAGGATGAACTCCAGAAAGGAGGTGTCCTCGAGAGGTGATCACCGCTTCTGGGTCAGCGGAAAGGGGTCCAAGGGGAAGTCTCGGTGGGAACGAGTCTCCGAGGAGGTCTCTCCATTGGACTCCTAGTCTGAGTAGTCTGTGAAGGACTTGAGGTCAGGTGGCTCGAGAAGGGTTGGTGACCTGTGCCGGATCTCCAAGGCCAAAACTTGCCCGAGTCAGAGGCGCTCGCCCACGAAGATCTCGCACCTGAGGAACGGACGGAAATTGAGACCTGTGCCGAGGATCCTCATGAGGCGTCTGGCTCTCAGGGGTCACAACGGAGGTCTGGGGAGTCCTCGAGGTTGAGGTCCCTGCAATCTCGAGGCACATGCCGGCAGGGCTGGGCATCAGCGCCTACTGGGCAGCGAGGAAAGCGTAGTTACTCACCTGTGACAGGTTTTCTCTGGGGACAGCAGGAATCAGTCCTCACATATTGGTGACATCGGCACCGACAGAGCCCTCATGGAAGCATCCCCCCAGCTTTCAAAGAAAGCCTTTAGGAGATGCCACCACGCATGCGTGGTCCCCTTCCCACCCAAGGGTACCATCTTGCTCAGTCAGATGACATAGCTAAAAGATGGCAAAAATAAAAGATGGTAAAGGAGCAACTCCAAGGGGAGGAGGGATGGTTGAGAGGACTGATTCCTGCTGTCCCTGGAGAACACGTTACAGGTGAGTAACTACACTTTCTCCGGGAACAAGCAGAAAGTCAGTCCTCACATATGGGACTCCCCAGCGGTAGCCGGAACACAGAAGGGTCGGAGGGTAGGAGTTGCCTAAACCCCGAAAAGATTATGGAGCACAGCCTGGCCAAAGGCACGGGGAGAGGTGGAACAGGTACTGCAACATCAGAGCCACTGGGCAGGAGAGAGGGTCAGCCCCGTGCCCCCCTGTTTGTTCACGTAGAACATCGCCACCTGGCTGTCCATCTGGACTAGCACTGGCTGGTGACGCAGATGGTGACAAAAGACCCTCTGGGCTGGGTGTATGGCCCAGAGCTCCAGGAGGGTGATCTGTTGGGTGATCTCGTCTGGTGACCAACTGCCATGGGTGCGGAGATTTTCGCAGTGGGCTCCCCAGCCGAGCAGGGAGGTATCCATGGTGAGGACCCTTGATGGGGTTGGGGCCTGAAAAGGCATGCCTGCCTCGAGATGCAGGGTCAACTGCCACCATACCAGGGAGTCTGCCAATTGGCGGGTCACAGAAACTCTGTATCGGAAGCGGCCCGTGGCCTGAGACCACTGGTCCCAGAGACACCACTACGCCATCCTCATGTGGAAGCGAGTGTCTGGGGGCGACATGAACCATGGAGGCCATGTGCCCGAGGAGGCGCAGAAGCCACCGAGTGGGCACCGAGGGATGGTACTGCATGGCACAAGCTAGATTCCTGAGACGATCGGCTCGGTCACTGGACAAGAAAGCCTTCGACTAGAGAGTGTCGATCCTTGCCCCAAAGAACTCCAGACACTGAGTGGGGAGGAAGTGAGACTTTGGGTAGTTTATGACAAAACCCAAGTGTTGCAGAACCTATGCCGACTATATGTATGCCGACTACCTGATAGCCAAAACCAACAACGTTAGTAATGCCACACTATCCTCCCCCATCACGAACCCGCCCAAACAGCTCTCCATCTTCTCGACACCGTCACAAAGAAACACTGAGAACATCTCCAGCATCAATGCCACTACGGCCCCCAATGACCCTTGTCCAGCTATCTGGATAAAGTCACTACGCCACGAAGTTAGTCCAATAATAGCCAAAATCATAGACCTCTCCTTCTCCTCTGGACATTTCCCATCAAGCCTTAAGAAGTCATCCATAAGGCCCCTCTTAAAGAATGCTAAACTTGACGCTCAGAAGGTCGAATCATACTGACCCATATCCAGCATCCCTTTCCTAGCAAAGATAATCGAGTAGGAGGTGCAACAGCTACAGGATCATATCGACTCTAATGCCCCCCTAGACTCAAGCCAACACGGTTTCAGAGAATCCCATGGTGTCGATACTCTCCTCACCACCCTCATTAATACACTCATCACCGGGATTGACTCCACCAAACAAGGATATGCTCTAATTTTCCTTGACATCGCCGCAGCATTCGACTCTGTAAACCACGAACAACGTCTAATTCGACTGCATGATAAAGGGATAAGCGACCTAGCATGGCACTGGTGCAAATCTTACTTAACCGACAGATGGCAGCAGATACAAACAGGATCTAAAAACTCCCTACCATTCAAACAACAATATGGAGTGACCCAGGGCTCATCCCTCTCTGCACTCCTTTTCAATATTTACATGCAACCGATATGCGAAATAATTCGATCATTTAACATCTCCTGTCTGCTTTACGCAGATGACGTATTACTCTTCACTCCGTTCACAACTGAAACCCCAGATTTCACCCAATTGATAAACTGCTTCAATGCCATAACCGACTGGCTCCTATCCCGAAGTCTCAAAATCAACTTTAAGAAGACGGAAGTTCTATTTGTGACAAGGAACCAATCCTTCATACCTCCGAAAACCATAAAGATAAGAGATGCTGAGCTTTCAAGCAGACCCTGCATCCGCTATCTAGGTGTGACCATAGACCAACAGCTCAATCTCAAAACTCACATCAACAACATAAACAAGTATACCACAAGATACGAACCCTACGCCACCTCTGACCCCTGCTACAAAAGCTGAGGATTTCAGAACAGTCTTTCAAGCTTTGGTGATCCCCCACTTTGATTACGCGAATGTAATCCTACACGGCCTTCCCAAAAATACGATAAGCCCATTACAATTAGCAATGAATACAGCTGCAAGATTCCTGAGTGGAGCCTCCAGAGCTGACCACATCACCCCGGTACTCAAAGACCTACATTGGCTGCCAATATATTGTCGACTAACATATAAAGTAATCATCATCACCTTCAAAATCATCAACAAGATGGCCCCCACAGCCTTAATGGACCTCATACACCCTATGACAGCAAACAGAGAAAGGAGAACATGCACTGCAAACACATTATCGATTCCCAGGGAAATCACAAAATGCACAAAGACAACCAGGAACAGAGCATTCAAGCTATATGCCCCTAGTTGCTGGAACGCACTCCCTGCACCCAGCAGAGCCATCAAAGACCTAGCCCAATTCAGAAGAGCGCTTAAACATCACCTCTTTCTCCTACACTATTCACAGCCCTCTATCACGTCACCCCTTAACACTCTACCAACCATGAACATGTAAACCTTACCAATGGATGTACATACTGTAAAATTCACTCTGTAGATAGGTCTATATTGTTGTACATAATTATCATCAGTTGAATTCCAAGTTAATCTACCCTGTTCATTGTAAGTGCGTTATTTTTGCACAATCCCTGTTATATGTAAACCGCGCTGATTTTTAAGAGTGCGGTATATAAGAACAATAAATAAATAAATAAATAACCTGGATGGTGTGTGCAGTGGCCTGCTGCACCTCTGAGGCCGTGACTCCCTTTATCAGCCAGTCATCCAGGTAGGGAAAGACAAAGACTTCCTGGAGACGGAAGAAGGTGGTCATGACTGCCAGGCATTTTGTGAAAACTCTTGGGGCAGAGGCTAGGCCGAAAGGGAGCACCCTGTATTGAAAGTGCCTGTTCCCCACTATGAACCGCAGGTATTGCCTGTGGTTGGGGTGGATGAGAATGTGAGTATAAGCATCCCTGAGGTCTAAGGAGCATAGCCAGTCTCCCTGCTGGAAGTATGGCAGCAATGTTCCAAGGTAGAGCATCTTGAACTTCTCCCTCACCAGAAATTGGTTGAGGTTGCACAGGTCAAGGATGGGCCTTAGACCCCCTGTCTTTTTTGGCTCGAGGACGTACCTGGAGTAGAACCCCTTGCCCTTGAGGTGGTGGGGCACCGGTTCCACCACTTTGTCCTTGAGAAGACCTGTCAACTCCTTCAGAAGGAGGTCCCGGTGGAGGGGAGACTTGAGGGGCTCTCCCAGGAAATAAGGGAGAGGTGTCTGAGTCAGGTGGAGGAGGTAACCCTCCCTGACTACCCTTAGTGCCCAGGAATCTGTGGTGATGGTCACCCATTTCTGGGCATAGAAGGCCAGACATCCCACTGTGGACTGCTGATCTCCTTGGGGTAGAGAGGCTATGTTCAAGGAGTCAAAACTCCCCCATAGCTGGGCCAGAGCTGGTGCCCAGTGTTTTGGAGCCTTCTGCTTACGTGGATCATGCCCATGTCCCTTGGCCTGCTGACCTGTTGGGGGAGCTGGGGAGGCCTGATAAGGTGGGTAGTTTCTGTAAGCAGCTCCCTTCCTCGGGTAGAAGAACTTTTTATCCGAGCCCTTCTGTCGGGGAGGGGCAGCGTTCTTTTTAGAGAGCCTGGTCCCTTGTCACAAACTCGGTCTCCAGCTCAGCAGCCTTGTCGGTCATGGGTTTGCCAAAGAGATTCTCTCCTTCAAAGGGGGCATTGACCAATTTGTCCTGAACCCACTGCTCATGGTCGGACGACTGTAGCCAAGCTTGGTGGCGTGCACCGATGCCAGCCGCTGCTACTCGAGCCGCTGACTCGAACCCGTCATAAGCCACCTGAGACATGAATTTGGAGCATTCACGGACTGCTTTGGCCAGGTTCTTGAACCGCTGCAAAGGTTCCTCGGAGAGACCAGCCGAGAACCCGGTGAGTTCCTTCGCCAGGTCTCTCAGGTACATGCCCATGTACAGCTAGTAGGCCTGGATACGACCAATGAGCATTGAGCCCTGGTAGCACTTTCTGCCGAGGGTGTCCAGGGTGCGGGCCTTTCTGCTGGGGGGCACCGAAGAGTGCGTCTTCTGGCTTTTCAGCCGATGCATGGCCGACTCCACCACCATGGAGTTATGTAGAAGCTGTGACTTTTGAAAGCCCGGGCTCCAGCGGACTCCATACATCGAGTCGAGCCGTTTGCTCACCACCGGCACTGAAGCCGGTGTCTCCCACATTCGGAGCATCAGCCATTCCAGGATGGGAAGGATGGGCACCGTGAGCGATTCCTGCGGAGGGGCCTTGTATTGGAGGATTTCCAACTCATCTGCATGAGGGTCCTCCACCAACTCGGTCAGGAATGCCAGGGCCTTAGAGATGTCCTTGACAAAATCAAGGAAACACATAAGCTCGGGCGGGGACAGCCGTTGAGACTGAAACAGGAGATTCAGATGGGACGTTGCGGTGGTGACTGGTATCGGGGGACTCCTCATCCTCCGTCTCCCACTTGAAGTAGTTCGTCGAGGACTCGTAGGAGGGCTGCTTTGTGGGCCTCAGGGCCACCAATGCCCTGCAGCTGGTGCCTGGTAGACTTGCCGGGGATGACCACGGTCCCGTCTTGGATTGCGACCTCGGCAGAGGATGGACTCGAGGCCAAAGGAGCTCCAGGATCGGCTTGGCCTCCGGGGATGTCTTGGACGTCGAGGGCCTGGTGGTCGAGGTGGATGAACCGGTCATGCCAGACAACAGCGCCCGCTGCTGGTCCATGGAGGCAGACAAACTGCGCTCCAGGGCCGCCATTCTGGACTCCAGACCAGAAGGCTCCGCAGCCTTTGGCGTGGGCACCGAGGAACTCGGGCCCGATGCCGTCTGCCCCAAAGGGGAATCCTTGACAAGTATAGTGTCTGGGGGACGAGGCCGGTCCGTGGTCGGATCTTTCCAGGGATCCTTCACAGGCCGCTCCTTCTCCGACGCCTCAGACGAACATCTCGGACTGTGGGACTGGGCAGCACCCGGCCGGTCGTAACAGTCCAAGGATGACACCTTCGAGGGTTTCTTCTTCTTCCTGGGTTCCCTCAAGGGAGACCCCATTTCTGAGGACCCACGATGAGGCTCGGGTTCAGAAGGCTCTGCCCTGGCTTTTGGAGGCACCGGGGACTCGGGGAAAAACTTATCATGCTGTTGCTGGAGGTTCGAGGGCCTTACTGGACATCCTCTTGCAGAGACCACAGGCTGCCGGGGTCGTGGTCTGGCCCAAGGCAGCAGTCGTCGGTGTCAGTCAAAGACAATTTTGGAGCACCGATCACACTTCTTAAAGCCACTGGTAACCATGGCTAAAAAAAGCACCCCTGTGAGGTCAAAGACTCTCCAGGCTGCCAGTGGGAGAAAAAAGGCGCAAAGACACCAGGAAAAGAAAAGAACAAAAACTACAAAAATAGGCTGACCTTGATACCGAGGCAACGAGGTTGGTAGGCAGGAAGAGTACCAGTGTGATACTGGAGGTAAGTACGAAACTCAGAGAAAAAAATCAACTTTTTCTGGGGACAAGCCAGATGAACGTCCGAAGGGCTCCGCAGAAAAAGAAGACTATGATAGCACCCTTGGGCGGGAAGGGAACCACGCATGCGTGGTGGCATCTTCCAAAGGCTTTCTTTGAAAACTGGGGGGATGCTTCCGCGAGAGCTCCATCGGTGCCGACATCACCCATATGTGAGGACTGACTTTCTGCTTGTTTCCGGAGAATGCAGAAATGCTGCGTTTCAAGGCCAGCATTCCGGCCTCCCTCTCGGGAGTGGGGCCTGCGACCCAGGGTGACCGGGTCGGGTGTTGAGGAGGTCCTCGCTGGGATGACCCTCAGGAGATTGGGCGCCTTCGCCGGAGGCCTCCGCATCAGTTCGAGGTGCCTTACTGGGCCGCTCACTCTCCAACTCCAGAGACTGCCAAGGGGGGTTGAGAGACCGGGTGTGTGACCTCTCATGCTTTGTCTGGTGCCCCCAACAGAGTCCTCGAGGCCTTCCTTCTTCTTCCGCTCGCGTTCAGACAACCCCTGGTCAGAGTGCTGCTGGGCCCGGGGAAGAGCCTTGGGAGACTCCGGAGCTTGAAGGGCTGAAGAGCAGGAGGCTATTGGGGATACCAGGGCTGCCTTACCGAAGAGATCATCCAGCTTCTGCTTATGATTCTGGATGGCCTTGGAGGACATGATCTTACAGAGGGAGCATAGCTCTGGGTCATGGTTGGCTCCTAGACAGCTGAGACAACAGTTATGAGTGTCTGTGAGTGACATGTTTTTGGAGCATCTATCACATTTCTTAAAACCGGAGGCCATTAGGGCAAAAAAGACCCCTATGAGGTTGAAGATCCTAGATGCGGCCAGCGGTTAAAAAGGGCGTGAAACGCGGTTAAAACAAAAAAAAAGGCAAGAAAGAAAAACCCCGAGACCAGGGCCGAAGCAGAGGCACTCGGGAGGAGGGAAGAGGACCGGCGAAGGCCGGTAAGAGCAAAAATTGGTTTGAAACAGAGAAAACATTTTACGGCAACAAGATGCAAGTCCCAAGGGCTCCGCGGAAAAAGGGAGACTGAGTAAGATGGCACCTTTGGGCAGGAAGGGGACTATACATACGTGGAGGCATTCCCAAAGACTTTATTTGAAAGCTGGGGAAATGCTCTGCACAGGCTCCGTCAGTGCCGACCCATCACCCATATGTGAGGACTGACTTCCTGCTTGTTCCTGGAGAATTTTATAAAAGTTGCATCCACTTTAAAGCAGGTGGAAAAGCTAATGAGGAAAGTAACTGTAAAATGCAAAAATACAGGTACCGCATTTCGGCCCACCAAAACCGTGTCTATGACATACCTCTTCAAATCTTGGCATCCCAACCAACTAAATGTGTACATAGTGGCTTTGTGAAGTAGCTCATTACATGTGCAGCCAATCTACATGTGTAAATGCTGCTTTTTGCACACGTAGAAGCAACTGAAAATGGGCTCCATAGTACTTACTGTATTCTCAAATCTTTTCAAATATCCTATAAATAAATAAGATCTTTGGGATAAGAGATCATATTCAATATCTAAACACAGCTATTAATGGTCTACAGATACCAAAATGATATTTAACAATGCAATGCCCACCCCATTCCCCCTCACCCAAAAAAAGAAGCATGTAAACAGTGAACCCACCTGTGTTACTGAAGTGCCTTTTGGGATAGCTGTAATTGTCTCTTGGGTGCCCATGCATCTGCTGGGGGTGGGGCGGAGGCAAGTGAGGCTTCTGAGGGATATGAGAGGCATGAGGCTGAGATAAAAAATCATGACTGGAAGCTGAAGGTTCTGTTCGCAATTCCTTCTTACCAGCCGGGACATCCTCTCTCCTCTTCTGCCCTTGCTGATGAGAGCAACAGAAAAGCTCACATTGGGGATCAAATGAAAATATAAAATTGAATTTCTGTCTTCTACGGACCGATTTCAATTACATGTGCAGACCTGTGCAATGTCAAAGCTGGATCTCTCAAAAGGAAAAGTGAATGGAAATGTTAGGGGAACCAGGTGGACTGACTAATTATCCAAAAGCAAAAACGGATAGAACAATATTAGAAGTTTGCAGTATAAGAGAATTAAATATTGCACAAAACCTCTAAATTTGCTGTAGAAAGCGTAGTTACTCACCTGTAACAGGTGCTCTCTGGGAACAGCAGGAATCAGTCCTCACATATGGGTGATGTCGACACCGATAAAGCCCGCGCGGAGAAATTTCCCCAGCTTTCAAAGAAAGCCTTTGGCGTGGTCCTCTTCCTGCCCAGGGGTGCCATCTTGCTCAGTCAATGACATAGCTAAGACGGCAGTAAGAACTAAAGTTAAGGTAGGGAAGGCAACTCCCAGGGGAGGCTGGAGGGTTTAGAGGACTGATTCCCGCTGTTCCCGGAGAACACCTATTACAAATGAGTAACTACGCTTTCTCCAGGAACAAGCAGAAGTCAGTCCTCACATATGGGACTCCCTAGCTCCAGGCTATTGAGGACCGAACCACGAAAATGCCAGTGGCGACCAGTTAGGTAGCAGTGAGTTGCAGGAAGTGAGTCCCCGCTGAGGGACTCTGCAAGACCCTAGCGTCCAGCGACACACTCACTCTAGTAGCCTGAAGACAGAGGGTCAGAGGGAAGGAGCTGCCTATACCCCGAGAATGCTACAGAGTAGTGCCTGGCCGAAAGTACTGTCCCTGTGGGATTTGCTCTCCAGGCAGTAGTGAGCTGCAAACGTGTGAATTGAAGACCAAGTGGCAGCTCTGCAGATCTCTGCCACCGGCACAGAGCAGAGGTTGGCCACCGATATGGCCATTGCCCTCATGTGATGCGCTATGATTCGGTGCTCAAGGGAGAGGCCCACTTGCTCATAGGCGAGGGCAATACAGTCTGCCACCCAAGAGGACAAGGTATATTTAGTCACAGGGAGCCCCATTCTGCTGGGGTCGTAAGACACAAAAAGCTGAGGTGCTTTGTGGTGGCCCTGGGTCCACTGTAAATAGAAGGACAGGGCCCATTTGCAGTCCAGTGTGTGGAGTACGAGCTCCTCTTTGCCGGCGTGAGGCTGTGGGTAGAAAGTGGGGAGTACCACTGTCTGGCTGAGGTGGAATAGGGATACCAGCTTCGGAAGGAACTTAGGGTGAGTGTGGAGCATTACCCTGTTCTTGAAGAACCTGGTGTATGGAGGGTCCACCACCAGGGCTTGAAGCTCGCTAACTCTGAAGTGAGGACCACTAGGAAGCCACCTTCCCGGAGAGGTACTGTAGGTGGCATGTGGCCAGGAGCTTGAATGGCGGTCTGGTAAGCTGGGAGAGCACCATGTTAAGGTCCCACTCCACAGCCGGAGGGCGGAGAGAGGACTTGGATAGTGGAAGGCCCCGGAGGAACCGTGAGACCAGGGGCTGACTGGAGAGGGGCTTGCCCTCGATTGGGTGATGGTAAGCGGCTATAGCACTCAAGTGCACCCTAACAGAGTTGGACTTCAGTCCCGTGCGTGATAGATGCACCAAGTACTGAAGCACCGGCTGTACGTGACAGGAGAAAGGGTTCTCCTTCCTCTCTGTGCACCAGATGGCGAATCTCTGCCACTTAAAGGTGTAGGTCCTTCTGGTAGTGGTTTTCTAGAGGCCAGTAGGATCTCTTCAACTTCCTTTGGCAGGTTGAGGGGGGCCAAGGCTACCCTCTCAGCAGCCATGCCATCAGTGTCAGCGACCTCACATTGGAGTGCAGGAGGGAGCCCTCCTTCTGAGTCAGGAGGTCTGAGGTTCTTCCCAGTGGGACTGGGAATGCCGCTGACAATGAGAGTAGCAGGGGGAACCAGGGCTGCCTGGGCCACCTGAGAACGATCAGTATCACTGATGCCCTCTCGCTCTGGACTTTGAACAGAGTCTTGGCAACCAGAGGGGTCGGTGTGAACACAGAGTAGTTCTTTGGACCACGAGATCAGGAAGGCATTAGCCGCTACCCTCTCTGGGTGTGGTTGATGGGAGCAGAAGTGAGTCAACTGCGTGTTGTCTGGAGAGGTGAACAGGTCTATCAGGCCAGTCCCAGAGGCAGAAGAGCCTCTCTGCCACTGTGGGGTCGAGGTGCAACTTGTGCGGCCGTAGAACTCTGCTGAGTCTGTCCGCCAAGCAGTTGTCCTGGCCTGGGAGGTAGACTGCACGCAGGAGCATTGTCCTCTTGACAGAGGGAGTACGAGCCCGTGCCTCCCTGCTTATTGATACAGAACACTGCAACCTGGTTGTCCGTTTGGATCAACACAGGTCGGTGTTGCAGGTGTCTGCAGAATGCTCGTAGGGCTAGGAAGACTGCCCAGAGCTCCAGGAGGTCAATCTGTAACAGGGACTCCTCCTGGGACCAGCAGCCCTGCACGCGTTGAGCTCCGCAGTGAGCTCCCACCCCCAGAGGGAAGCATCTGTGCACAGGGTCCTCTATGGCGAGGGCGCCCTGAAGGGCATTCCCACCCGGAGGTGGCACTGGTCCTGCCACCAATAGAGGGATCTCACCAGCTGGCAGGTGATCCTGACCCTGTTTTGAAGCCTGCCTGTTGCCTGGGTCCACTGTGAGTGCAGGCATCACTGGGCTGTGCGCATGTGCAGGCGGGCTAGGGGTGTGACATGGACGGTAGAGGTCATGTGGCCCAGCAGACGGAGGCAGCAGCGAGCTGGCACTATTCTGTGGTGTTGTATCTCTCATGCCAGGCGTTTGAGGCATTTGGCCTGGTCCTGAAGAAGGAGGGTCCTGGCCTGCACTGTGTCCAGCTGAGCACCTATGAACTCCAGGTTTTGGGCTGGAGAGAGATGTGATTTGGGGTAGCCAATGACAAACCCTAGGTGCTGCTGCAGAAGGATGGTACGCTCTGTGGCCTGGCTGGCCTCTGTGGCTGTGGTGCCTCTGATGAGCCAGTCATCCAGATAAGGGAAGACAAACACCTCTTGTAGGCGCAGGTGTGTGGCTACTACTGCTAGGCATTTTGTGAAGACTCTTGGTGAGGAGGCCAGACCAAAGGGGAGTACCCTGTACTTGTAGTGGCCCCCTCTGACCACGAATCTTAGGAATGCCTTGAGAGGGGTGGATCAGGATGTGAGTGTAGGCATCCTTTAGATCCAAGGAGCATAGCCAATCTTCCTGGTAGAGGTAGGGCAGCAAAATTCCAAGGGAGAGTATCTTGAACTTCTACCTCACCAGAAACTTAAGTTCCGTAGGTCCAAGATAGGCCTGAGGCCCCCAGTTCTTTTGGGAACAAGAAAATATCTGGAGTAGAAGCCCTTCCCCCACAGGTGTTGGGGTACAGGCTCCATCACCTTGTCCCTGAGTAGGCCTACGAGCTCTGAGAGCAAGAGGGTCTGGTGAAGGAGAGGCCGCACTGGCTCTTCTGGTAAATATGCCGGTGATGTCTGCTGGAAATGGAGGTGGTAACCCCCCCTCACCAACTTAAGTACCCACTTGTCTGTGGTAACCTCGACCCACTTGTGGGCGAAGAGTGCCAGGCGATCCCCTGTAGGCTGGAGAGGGTCTCCCGGGGGGAGGGAGGCCCTGCCCTGGGAGTCAAAAGCTCCCTCCAGGCTGAGCCGGAGCTGGGGCTTGCGGCTTTGGGCTTTCTGGGTCCGTGCCCCTGGCCTTTAGGCTGGAAACCCTGCTGCTGTTGGCCCGAGAAGGCTTGGTAGTGGTGGCTTTGGTGAAAAAGCCTTTTCTTCCCCTATCTCGGCCACCTTGTCAGCCATAGGCTTTCCAAACAGGTTCTCCCCAGTGCAGGGAATGTCCAGCAGCTTTCCTGGACCTATTGCTTGAGGTCTGATGTCTGCAGTCAGGCATGGCGTCGGACACCGATGCCTGTAGCCGCAGTATGGGCTGCAGACTCAAAACTATCATAAGTGGCCTGAGACAAAAACTTGGAACAGTCCGGGATGGCAGCGACCAGGGTCTGGAACCAGTGAAGGGGTTCCCCAGCGAGCCCAGCTGAGAACCTGGCGAGCTCTTGAATGAGGCCCTTTAGGTACATGCCAATGTAGAGCTCATATGTCTCTACCCGGCAGCTCAGCATGGATCCCTGGAAGCACTTGCGCCTTAGGGCATCGGGAGCTCTGGCCTCTCTACCCGGGGGGACAGAAGAATAATTTTTCTGGCTCTTCAGCTTCTGCATCGAGGACTCCACCACCATAGAAATGTGTGGGAGTAGGGACTTCTGGAAGCCCGGACTCTTCTTGACGCGGTAGATAGCGTAGAAGCATCAGCTGACTGCCAGCACCGAGGCCACGTTTTCCCACATTTGCAGGAGAAGCCGCTCGTGGATGGGTTACACCGGCACCGACAGAGCCTCCTTTGGTGGGGACTCATACTAGAGGGATCTTCATTTCTTCAGTGTGTGGGTCCTCCTGACTCGGGCCATGTCCTGGACGAAGTCATGGAATGCCACGTCCTTGGGTGGCGAATGGTGCCGGGGCAACGGGGGAGATGGCTCCGAGGGGATGTCGAGGTGTCGAGCGAGGACTCAATGTTGGTCTCCCAGTCAGAACCGGAGGGCATCGAGGAGTCCGAGGCTCAGAGCTCCCATGCCTTGAGACCTGCTCCGAGGAAGCAAGGTACCCCGGCGGGTCTCGGGAAACTCCCGGAAATTAGCCAGGGAGGACTGGATACCCAAGGATCGGGATTGGGACCGGGACCTCGATCGGTGTTGAGAGCTTGCTCAACGCCGATGGCACTCGGAGCCCAGCTCGACGCCCAGGGACACCACCACAGTCAGGGGCCTGGTTGCCGGGGCAGATGATGCGGATGAACCTGACATCATTGCCTGCTGCATGGCCAGGATGACAGAAATATTCTGCACCATTCTGGCCTCAATGCCAGAGGGCTCAGCAGTCTTCGGCATGGGCTCCAAGGTTCTCAGGCCCAGTGCTGGCACTCTGGCGAGTGCATCCTCAACAAGGACCGCAGCCTTGGGGAGCCTTGCATGGTCACTGTTGGCAAAGGACTCCTTCTTAGAGACCTTAGAAGGGCAGTGCTCGGAGTTGCCAGAGTCCCACCACTGGACCTTACCGGGTTTCCCCAGTGGAACCTCGAATGGCTTTGAGGAATTTTTCTTCTTTCCAGGATCCAGCGTTTTTATGGAGGAGCCGCCGAGGCTTTACGAGAGGTGCTCGGGCTTGGGGCTCAGCATCAGAGAAGCCGGGGCTGATGCAGCCCGCAGGAACATCATCTCCTGCAGCTCCGACCTTTTCCTGTTGGTTCTCAGAGTCATAGCCTGACAGAGGTCGCAGGTGGTACTGTTGTTGTCCAGACCGAAACAGTGCAAGCAGTAGTTGTAGATGTCCGTAACAGACATGATTTGACTGCAGTGGTCACATTTTTTAAAGCCACCAGGAGACTTGGCAGGGTACACCCAGGTGGGGTCGACGACCCCCAGGTAAAAAATGGGCGCGAATGCCGGTTAAGGCAAATCTCGACAAAAAAAAGAAGGGAGAGCCGAGGACGGCACCAGCTCGAGGTGGGAAAAGGAACCAGTACACAAACCGGGAAAAAACAAGTTTTAAGATACTTTTTAAAGGATTTTTCCGGGGACACAGGACAAGCGTCCGTTGGGCACCACAGAAAAAAGGAGACTGAGCAAGATGGCCCCCCCTGGGCGGGAAGGAAACCACACATGCATGGTAGCATTCCCAAAGGCTTTCTTTGAAAGCTGGGGAAATGCTCAGCAGAGGCTCCATCAGTGCAGATGTCACCCATATGTGAGGACCAACTTCCTGCTTGTTCCAGGAGAAAGCATAGTTACTCACCTGTAACAGGTGTTCTCCAGGGTCAGCAGGAATCAGTCTTCACTTATGGGTGACGTCGGCACCGACAGAGCCCGTGCGGAGCAATTCCCCAGCTTTCAAAGAAAGCCTTTGGGATTGCTGCCACGCATGCGTGGTCCTCTTCCCGCTCAAGGCTGCCATCTTGCTCAGTAAGGTCCCTTAGCTCGAGCCCTACCAAGCAGATGGCAAGGGAAGGATAAAAATCCAGCAACTCATCAGGGGAGGTGGGAGGGTAATGAGGACTGATTTCTGCTGTCCCTGGAGAACACCTGTTACAGGTGAGTAACTATGTTTTCTCCTGGAACAAGCAGGAAGTCGGTCCTCATGGGATTCCCCAGCTACAGGCTTCGAACCTGTAACCAAAAATGCCTCAGCGAGGCCGTGAGGAGAAGCCGATGCCCACAGGAGCCCGATTCCTTGGGTCCTCAGGGTGAAGCCCTCGGTAGCCATGAAGAAGGGTCGGAGGGCAGGAGTTGCTTATACCCCGAACAAATTACGGAGTATGGCCTGGCCGAAGGTGCTGTCTCAAAGGTACTCCCTCTGCAGACAGTAGTGGGCAGCGAAAGTATTCGCTGAAGACCAGGTTGCTGCCCGGCACATGTCCCACAGGGACACAGAGCAGCGAGGCCACCGAAGCTGCCTTGGCTTGGACCGTGTGCGGAGACTCGCCAATCCAAAGGGACACCTGCCTTCGCATGGGCGAAGGCGATGCAGTCCGCCACCCAAATAGAGAGGGTATGCTTTGTGACTGCCTGCCCCAGGCGGTTGGGATCATAGGCCATGAAGAGCTGGCCAGACTTGCGATGAGGCTGGGTGTGCTGCAGATAGAAGGCAAGAGCCCTCTTGCAGTCGAGTGTATGCAAAGCTGCCAACGCCTGGTCGGCATGAGGTCTCAGGAAGAAGGTCGATAAGACTATCTCCTGATTGAGATGGAAATCCGAGACAAATTTTGACAGGAATTTGGGGTGGGTACGGAGGACCACTTATTCCTATTGTGATAAGGAGGGTGCAGCCCAGCTAGGGAAAACTGAAAAAAAGAAGGATTTTTCTTCTTTGCGGGGGATGGGCGCACAAAACCACATACTCCATACTAGAAGCCCTGAAAGGAACCTAGGGGGCAGAGCTAAGGGTAAACCAATCCCAGACCACAGGACAACCCTGCATAGGAGTAGGAGGTCCAAGTGGGAGGAGCCAGGAAGGGAATTGCCCTGCTCAGCAGTTAACAGGGAAACAACAAACACAAGAGAGAGAGCCAGTTTGAGTTTGGAAGGGGCTTTGAGAAGAACGTCCAGGAGGAGTGCAAGAGCAAGCACAAGCGGCAGCTGCAGTTCCAGGCCTAGCCCAGGTTCGAGTCCAGTTCCCAGAAGGCACAGACCGGAAAGATCTGGGGCCAAGCTGAGGAGAACCTTTGCAGCCAAGGAGAGCAGCAAAAGGAGGAACCATTATAGAGGCAGCCAAGAAAGGTACGCAGGGAACAAGCATTGCCAGCAGGATAGTTCTTGCTCTGACTCAGAGGAGACTATCATACCCCAGAAGGCTCAGCACAGCAAGAAATATCTCACTAGGGAGGTTAAACAGGAGAGACCCCCAAGAGACCGGCCTGGAGAAGGCAAGGCCAGGCACTGGGAGAGACTGTTTAATCTTGTGAAGACTCTTAAGGAAAAGAGCCCAGAGCACTTTCAGGAAGCACCCAGCTGTAGCTCAATAGAGAGCATGGAGGTAGGCCCTGAGAAAAGTGTTATTGATTCTGAGGTCTCTGAAATGGAATGCGAGCTGTGCACTAAGATACACTAATGTGAGCTAGAAACAGTGGAACATAAAAGGGGCTGTTGTAACTTAAAGACAGTTTCAGAAGCTGGAAGAGAGGAGTAAGCCTGAAGGTAAAGGGTTAAGAATCTCTCCTAAGAAGCTGAAACTGCAGGAGCTCAGTGCAGGCCCAAACAGCTGAAACTGTTTGTGTGTGGCAACAGCTGGGTTGAAGCTGATAACCCATTCACTGTGTGAAGAGTTTTACAAATGTTTTTTCTTAAGCAGTGGCAGTAAGGAACAGGAGCTGTTATGAGTTTGTTCCAGGTTACACTGTTTTGGACATTTTGATTTCTGGAGAAGTTATCCTGTATTTTCTTTTGTCTGGAAAAAGTTATGCTTGAAGAATTTTATGTTCACCACTTACCAGCCTGGAAACCGAATAAAATTTCCTGTGCGCTTTATTAACCACTTGGCTCTTCCTTTCGGACACAACTACACAAAAATCCTAGAAGGGATATCAGATGGCCAGCCGTCCCTACTAGGCAACCGCCTGGTAGGGGCGCGAGCGTCACACTATAGAATCTAGTATAAGGGGCTTCAGCCATGAGAGCCTGCAGCTTGCTGACTCACCAAGCCGAGGTCAGAGCCACCTGGATAACCACCTTCCAGGATAGGTGCCGAAGTGAACACGTCAAAATCAGCTCGAAAGGCAAGCGCGTGAACTGCATGAGCACTACGTTCAAGTCCCATTCCGCCGCGGCCAGTCGAATGGGAGGCTTGGACAGTAAGAGACCCCGCATAAAGCGGGAGACCAATGGCTGCCCCGAGAGGGGCTTTCCCTCGACAGGGAGGTGATTCGCCGAGATGGCGCTCAAATGTACCCTGACGGAGTTTGACTTCAGACCTTCCTTTGAGAGATGGAGGAGGTACTGAAGGACCCACCGAGTGGAGGAGAAGGGATCGACCTGGAGCCCTGAGCACCAGACCGAGAAATGCTGCCACGTGAAGGCATATGCTCGATGCAAGGAGAATCACCTCGACCTCCTCCGGGAGGCCCAGTGGGGCTAGAGAAACCTATTCAGCCACGAGGCTGCGAGGGATAAGAAAGTTAGGTTCGGGTGAAGCACCCGCCCCCCTCCTGCGTTAGCAGGCCCAGGGGAACTGGAGGCTCCGATGATAGCTGGAGCAGGAGTGGGAACCAGGGCTGTCGAGGCCACGAGGGAGCTACGAGGATCATCAATGCCCGGTCCCGCTGAGCCTTGAAGTGGGTCCTCGTAATTAGAGGAGTGGGAGGGAACACGTAGAGCAGGTCGGAGGACCAGTTCAGAAGGAACGCATTCGGGCCTTCCCTGCTCGGGTGCGGCACCGGCCCGCAGAAGCGGGGAGATGTGTGTTCAGTGGACTGGCAAACAGGTCCATAGCAGGAGTCCCCCACCAAAGGAACAGCCAACTAGCCACCCCCAGATCCAGCCGCCATTCGTGTGGGCGGAGGATTCTGCTGAGTCTGTCTGCCAGGACATTCTCCTGGTCCGGGAGGTAGACCGCCATGAGGTTCATCCCCCAGCGGGAGACAAAGGAACAGAGAACGGCTTCCCGGCAAAAGAAGCGTGATCTGACCCCCCCTCCTTGTTGACGTAGACCACCACCATGCGGTTGTCGGTCTGTACGAGCACCGACCTCCCTTGCAGGTGGTCCTTGAAGGCCCTCAGGGCCCACCGAATTGCTCAGAGCTCGAGCAAGTTGATCTGCTGCTGCAACTCCTCTGGCGACCACTGCCCCTGCGTGCACAATGTGCCGCAATGGGCACCCCACCCCAACAGGGAGACATCTATCGCAGCACCAGGTCGTGCTGCGGGGTCTGGAAGGGCAACCCCCGGAGAAGGTTGTGGGTGTTTTTCCACCACTCCAGGGACAGGCGAAGGCCGTGGGAGACCCTTACGGGGTCCCTCAGATGGCCAAAGGACTGACTCCACTGGGCGCTGAGGCACCACTGGGCAGTCCGCATGTGCAGAAGGGCATGGGGAACCACATGGACGGTAGAGGCCATGTGGTCCAGGAGGCGCAGCATAGTTCGGGCCATGACCCGAGGTGTGCTCTGGACCCGTGCTGCCAGGTCTCAGAGGCGGTCAGCGCGATCCACCGGCAGGAAAACAGTCGCCCGCTGAGTGTTGAGGTGTGCCCCGATGAACTCTAAACCTGCACCTGCATGGATTGAGACTTGGGGTAGTTGATCACGAAGCCCAGGCTCTCGAGCAGAAGAATTGTGCGCAATGCCACCCGGCGAGTTTCCTCGACCAAGGATCCCGTGACCAGCCAGTCATAGAGATAGGGAAAGACTACTACGCCCTGATGCCTGAGACAGGCGGCGACTGCGGAGAGGCATTTTGTGAAGACCCGCGGGGCGGACGCGAAGCCGAAGGGGAGCACCCTGTACTGGAAGTGCTCTCCCTGCACCCTGAAGCGCAGGTACTGCCTGTCCTGAGAGTGAATTAGAATGTGGGTGTAAGCGTCCTTTAGATCCAAGGAGCATAGCCAGTCGTCCTGCAGGAGGAAGGGCAGCAGAACGCCAAGGGATAACATCTTGAACTTCTCCCGCATCAAAAACTTGTTTAACTTTTGGAGGTCAAGGATGGGCCGCAGACTCCCCCCCATCTTCTTTAGGACGAGAAAGTACCGGGAATAGAAGACCTGAACTCAGAGGTGCGGCACCTTCTCGACCGCCCGTTGGGCGAGGAGGTTGACTAATTCCCGCTGCAGGAAAACCTGGTACACGGGGAGTCGAGGAAGCTCCACTGGGGAGAAGGGAGGGGGAAGCCTGTCTAGACAGAAGTGATAGCCGCTCCGGATGACCCGGAGGACCCAGGCGTCTGAGGTGATGGAAGCCCACTGAGGGGCAAAAGAGGACAGACGTCCCCCACCAGCTCCTGAGATGCCGGAGGACGAGAGGCTATGTGGCTAGCGTCAAAACCCCTGCACGGGTTGTGGCAGAGCCGGAGTCTGGGCTTTGGGCCCTTTGGGCTTGTGGTGACCCTAGCCAGACTTCCCTTGCGCCAAAGTGGTCAGTGTGGGGGTGTTCGGGTACGGCGGGTAGCCATGATAAGGAAGGTCTTTCCTCGGGAAGAAAGGCTTTTTGGCCTGCTGCTTCTTCCAAGGGAGGGTGGAGGTTTTGCGCGAGAGACGGGTTCTAGTGACAAACTCCATCTCTATCTCCACGGCTTTTTCCTCCATCGGCTTGCCGAAAAGCTGCTCGCCGAGACAAGGCATGTCCAGGGGCTTCTCTTGCACCAACTTCTTTAAGTCTGAGGATTGGAGCCTTGCCTGGCGACAAGCCCCGATACCAGCAGCCAATATCCGAGCCAAAGACTCAAAACCATCGTAGGCGGCACGGGAAAGTTACTTGGAGCAATCTGCGACAGACTTAGAGCAGGGTACTGAATCTGTTGAGAGGTTCGCCCTTAAGGCCCATGGAGAAACCCCCCAGAGTTTTGGCCAGGTCATGCAAGAACATACCCATATATAACTGGTACACTTGAATGCGACAGGAGAGCATGGATCCCTAATAGGCCTTGCAGCCTAGGGCATCAAGGGCCCTCGACTCCCGCCCTGGGGGGACTGAGGAGTGTGACTTCGGGCTCTTCTATTTCTTCATGGCCGACTCCACCACCATGGAAGTGTAGGGGAGTTGGGTCTTCCTGAACCCAGGACCACGTTGTACCTTGTACATAATGCCGAGGTGCTTACTCACGATGGGGGCAAAGGCAGGTGCCTCCCATATATGGAGCAGCAGCCTGGACAGGATAAGAGGGACCAGGACCGTCAGAGACTTCCTAGGTGGGGACTCAAATTGGAGGATGTCAGGCTCTTCAGCTTAAGGGCCCGTGCCATGTCCCAAATGAACATTAGGAAAGAGGTGTCTTCAGGCGGTGAGCGCTGTTGAGAAGCAGGTGGGGAGGGGTCCGACGGAAGATCCCGGTGTGCACGGGTTTCTGGGGAGGTGTTCCCATCGGACTCCCAGTCCGAGAACTCAGACGAGGAATCCGAGCTGGGCAGGTCGCCCTGTCCAGCGGCTGAGGACCGCTTGGAGCTGGAGGCCCTGGATGATCTCACCACCGAGGAACAGAAAGGTGAACAAGACCGCCGTCGAGGACCCTCACGAGGCCCGCGGCTCTTGGGGGTTTCCTGGACGGGTTTAGGCGTCCCATGCGAGGGAACCACGGTCTCTTGGCGCGAGTCAGCGAAGCTGGCTCTAAGCGCCTGCTGGGAAGCGATGAATGCAGAAACGCTGAATTTCAGTGCCAGCATGCAGGATTCCCACATGGGCGTGTAGCCCTGTGACACTGACCCCGGGGTCATCGGGTCGGGCATCGAGGAGGTCCTCGCCATGACGGCCATCTGGAGACCGGGCATCTTTGCCCGAAGCCTCTGTATCTACGAGAGGTACCTTGCGGGGCCGTTCCTTGTCCGACTCTCGGGAACGCCGAAGGGGGCTGAGTGACTGAGCGCAGGAGTGCTTGTGCTTGTCGGGAGCCCCCGACAGCGACTTCGAGGCCTTCTTCTTCTTGCGTCGCTCCATTTCAGGAGACCCCTGGTCAGAGTGCCACCAAGAGCGCGGGGCCGAAATGGGGGATCCCACCAGAGGAGAGAAGACCAAGGACGCCATCAGGCACTCCGAGGTGGCCTTTCTGTAAATGTCTTTGGACTTCTGCTTATGACTGAGCAGGGCTTTAGAGGACATTTTTTTTTACAGAGCGAACAGAGCTCCAAATCATGATCAGCCCCGAGACACCGCAGGCAACAATCATGGGTGTCCGTAAGCGACATGTTCTTTGAGCATCTATCACATTTTTTGAATCCGGTTGCCATGGGGGCAAAAATGGCCCCTGCAAGGTCAAAGACCCACGCGGCCAGCGGTTGGAGGGAAAAAAGGGCGCGAAGCCCATTAGGCAAAAAAATGTGAAGAAAATCGTCCCCCAGGAGCTCTAAAAGTAGAGCGGGGGGAAGGACAGGAAGAGGACCGGTGCAACCGGAAAAAAGAGACGGCCAGCAGGCCAAAAAAAGAAACACTTTTTCCAAGGGACGAGGACATGCGTCCGAAGGGCTCCGCGGAAAAAGGGAGACTGAGCAAGATGGCACCCTTGGGCGGGAAGAGGACCATGCATGCGTGGCAGCAATCCCCAAAGGCTTTCTTTGAAAGCTGGGGAATTGCTCCGCGTGGGCTCCGTCGGTGCAGACATCACCGATAAGTGAGGATGACTTCCTGCTTGTTCCTGGAGAATATGTCATTCTGGATTCAGAAGCTCAGAACTCGAGATATTTTAATGTCTGAAGTATCAGCATGAGTGCATTCTTCTTTTGAGGCATGTTTAGAATTTTAAGATTTATGTTATTTTATTTGTTTCTGCTGGAAAAGTATTAAAGACATGAAATACCCAGAGGGGTATGTGCTTCATAGTGGAGAGGGGGGCTTTCTTCTGTGGTAGTACCATGGTCTCTCTCTGCACTTTATATAGTAAAGTCACAGGAATAAAACGTACAGTACCAGAACTAATGTTCAGTATACTATGTTGTTACAAGAGCTGGGTATGAATTGCACTAAACTGGCTCCAAGTAAAGGCTGTTTAGGGATAGGAATGCTACTGACATGTCCTGAACAAGGAGAGCCAAGTGTTGCTGTCAAACAGGAGACTGCTGACTGATCAAAGTCATACAAAAGAAAAAAAAGGAGCTCATCTTGATGTATGTAGGGCACTTTCTGCTTGTAACCTCTGGTCACAGTGCCTCAGCCCCAAACAGTTGGCATGGCAGCAACGAACTATCTTAAACAGACCTCTTCTAAACAGGAAAATTTCAATTTACCTCTTCTTCTTGAGACCGTTTTTTATGGGCCATCTTATATAGTTTGTGTAATTTTCGGGCATCAAATTCTGTAAACTTGGACACAAAAATCCAAAGGTTCCTGAAAAACAAAATCCATTTGGATCATCAGTTTTGTTGAAAAATGTGGTTGATTTTATTTTTCGTGATTAAAGAACATATCATAGACTTTCCATCAATTTGGATTTGGTGCAGTAATCAAGGATTCATCAATCTGCTGTATAGGAGTCAAAAAGTTCTGTATCATTAATCAACGTGCTCAGTTGCTTTGCAATATATAGTTCATGAGTCTAATCTGGGCAGCTAGAATCAGACAGGCCAATATTTAATACCATGGCTAGCTTTTTTACATGCCAGCTGCAATGGTTAAATATAATGCATATATTCAGTGCCGCTATCCAAAGAAAGCATAGTTACTCGCCTGTAACAGGTGATCTCCGGGAACAGCAGGAATTTAGTCTTCACACATGGGTATCGTCAGTACCGACGGAGCCTGCGCAGGAACGCTCCCCAGCGTCCAATAGGAACGCTTTTGGAAGCATCCCTCAGCACATGTGCGTTGCCTTCCCGCCTTTCCAACTGTCCCTTTTCAGTTAAGTTTGTAGCTGAGTGAAAGGATAGAGGGAGAGAGGAAAGACACAAAGAGATAGAGAGACAACTCCTGGGTTGTGAAGACTAAATTCCTGCTGTTCCCGGAGATCACCTGTTACAGGTGAGTAACTACGCTATCTCCAGGAACAAGCAGGAATGTAGTCTTCACATATGGGGGACTCCCTAGCTGAAGATGCCAGGGAGATAGCCCTTAGAAGGTGGGAATCCTTCCTCCCATGGATCTCTGGCATTCCACCAGGGTTGGTGGGTAGAAGTTGATTTAGGTCTGAAAGAGATTTTGAAGTACAGCTTGGCCAAAGAAGGCATCCCGACGGGAGGCTTTATCTAGGCAGTAGTGGGCTGTAAAGGCGTGCACCGAAGCCCAGGTGGCTGCTCGACAAATGTCATCGATAGACACAGAGTGGAGATTAGCCATAGAAGCTGCCATGGCTCTCACATTATGAGCTGTGACATGGTCCTGAAGAGGAAGACCCTTATTCTCATAAGCAAAGGATATGCATTGGGCAATCCATTTAGATAAAGTTCTTTTGGAGACTGGAAGTCCCAAATGACTAGGGTCAAAAGCTATAAAAAGTTGCGAGGACTTTCTATGTTGCTGTGTTCTTTGTATATAAAAGGCTAAGGCCCTTTTACAATATAAAGTATGAAGGTTTCTTTCTGCATTAGAGGCGTGAGGCCTCGGAAAAAATATAGGAAGATAAATTGATTGATTTAAATGAAAAGGTGAAACCACCTTTGGCAGAAAGTGAGAGTAGTTACTCACCTGTAACAGGTGTTCTCCAAGAGCAGCAGGAATCAGTCCTCACATATGGGTGACGTTGGCGCCGACGCAGCCCCCGTGCGGAGCATTTCCCCAGCTTTCAAAGAAAGCCTTTGGGAATGCAGCGCGCATGCGCGGTCCCCTTCCCGCCCAAGGGTGCCATCTTGCTCAGTCTGATGACATAGCTAAAAGACAGCAAAAATAGCAAAAAATAAAGCATAAGACTGCAACTCCAAGGGGAGGAGGGAGGGCTGTGAGGACTGATTCCTGCTGCTCCTGGAGAACACCTGTTACAGGTGAGTAACTACTCTTTCTCCAGGACCAAGCAGGAAGTCAGTCCTCACATATGGGACTCCCCAGCTCAGGGCTACCAGAGGCCCCAAACCGAAACAATGAGCTCCCTCTAGAACCTCAGCATGCAAGAACAGAATCTTCTCTGATAACGCCCCCAAATGGTAGCCCAACACCAGGGCCGGAGGGTAGGAGTTCCCTAAACCCCAAAGAGATTATGGAGTACCGCTTGCCCGAAAGCACTGTCCCTGCGGGACTCCCTCTCAAGGCAGTAATGGGCCGCAAAAGTCTGGCTTGAAGACCAAGTAGCGGCCCGGCAGATGTCTGCCAACGGAACAGAGCGGAGATGAGCCACTTTCGCAGCCTTCGCCCTGACACGCTGAGCCGTAACTCGACCCTGCAACGAGAGGCCGGCTTCCCTGTAAGCCCAGGCAATGCAGTCAGCTACCCATATGGACAAAGTACGCTTGGAGACAGCCAACCCTAACTTATTGGAGTCAAAAGAGACGAAGAGCTGAACCGCCCTCTGGTGCTCCCGCGTACGGTCAAGGTAGAAGGACAACGCCCTCCTACAGTCCAGGGTATGCAAAACCATCTCAGCCCGACTGGCATGAGGCCTGGGAAAGAAAGTCGGAAGAACCACCTCCTGATTGAGGTGGAAGGAGGAGACAACCTTTGGAAGGAACTTAGGGTGAGTCCGTAAGACTACTTTGTTCCTATAGAGCCTAGTATATGGTGCTTCTGACACTAGGGCCTGAAGCTCACTCACTCGCCTTGCCGAGGTAAGGGCTACCAGAAACAACGTTTTCCAGGAGAAAAAACGCAGAGGGCAAGTAGCCATAGGTTCAAATGGCGGGCAAGTAAGCCGTTGCAAGACCACATTTAAATCCCATTCAGGGGCAGGTGGACGCACTGGAGGCTTAAGCAAAAGCAGGCCTCTGAGGAAGCAAGCCACCAAAGGATGGCCGGATAGAGACTGACCCTCCACCTGTGAGTGGTGTGCTGAAAGGGCACTAAGATGAACTCTAACAGAATTGGACTTAAGGCCTAGGTTGGACAGGTGAAGCAAATACTTCAGCACCACTGGTACCAGGCATGAGAAGGGATTCTCGTTGTGTTGAGTACACCAGGTAGAGAATCTACGCCACTTAAGGGCATAAGACGTTCTGGTGGACTGCCTCCTAGAGGCCAAGACTACGTCCTCCACTTCCCTAGGCAACAGTAAAGGCCCTAGAACTACCCTTTCAGCAGCCAGGCCATCAAATTGAGGGACTGGAGATTGGGATGCAAGAGAGATCCCCGCTCCTGAGACAGGAGATAGGGTTGCATCCCCAGAGGAAGAGGAGTGTCCACCGCTAGTTGCAAAAGAAGTTGGAACCAGGGTTGCCTTGGCCACCTGGGGGCCACCAGGATCACTGAGGCCTTGTCCCGGATCACTTTGAACAGTGTCTTGGACACTAGAGGCGTGGGAGGAAACGCATATAGGAGGCCTGTAGACCATGGAATGAGAAACGCATCCGCTGCTACTCTGAGAGGATGCGGTTGTCTGGAGCAGAACCTGGGAAGTTGACAGTTCAGAAGACTGGCAAAGAGATCTATGGTTGGAAGACCCCATCTCAGGAAGATCTGTTGAACCACTAAAGGATTCAACTGCCATTCGTGCGGCTGCAGGATCCTGCTCAATCTGTCTGCCAGGTAATTCTCCTGACCTGGGAGATAGACCGCTTTGAGAAGAATGCCATGATTGACTGCCCAGGAGCACAGTTTCTGCGCTTCCTGACATACAAGGCGGGACCCTGTGCCCCCTTGTTTGTTCACATAGAACATAGTAATTTGATTGTCCGTCTGAACCAAGACGGACTGGTGAGAGATGAGATGGGAGAAAGTTCTCAGGGCTAAGCGGATAGCTCTCAGTTCTAAGAGACTGATCTGCTGTGCGGCCTCCCAAGGAGACCACAGGCCTTGAGTACATGCTCCTTGGCAATGTGCACCCCAACCGTGAAGAGAAGCATCGGTTGTCAGCACCTGAGAGAATGGGGGTGCTTGAAAAGGCACCCCTTGCACCAGATTTGGAAGATGAAGCCACCACTGCAGAGAAGACTGTAGCAGGCTGGACACCCTCACTTTGTCCGTGAGGCTTCCTGTGGCTTGGTGCCACTGAGTCCTGAGTACCCACTGAGCTGGCCTCATGTGTAGACGGGCATTTGGAGTTACATGGAAAGGGATGCCATGTGGCCTAAGAGCCTCAGGAATTGCCTGGCGGAGACCAGAGAATTACTGTGGAATAGCCTGGCTATATCCATCAATCTGTGGGCCCTGTCCACTGGTAGAAAGGCCTTTGCCTGAAAGGTTTCTAGTCGAGCTCCTATGAACTCCATGTTCTGGGAGGAGTGCAAACTGGACTTTGCGAAGTTTATAACAAACCCCAGGTGCTGAAGCAGAGCGATTGGCCTCTTGTGGTGATTGACCCCTGATGAGCCAATCGTCCAGGTATGGAAAGACAAAGAGGCCTTGAACCCTGAGGTAGGCCGCTACCACCGCCAGGCACTTGGTGAATATCCTGGGAGCGGATGTAAGGCCAAAAGGCAGTACTCTGTACTGATAGCGGTTTCCTCCCACTACAAATCTGAGATATTGTCTGTGGTCTGGATGAATGAGGATGTGAGTATAAGCATCCTTTAGGTCTAAGGAGCATAGCCAACCTCCCTGCTGGAGGTAGGGCAGCAGAATTCCAAGGGTAAGCATCTTGAACTTTTCCCTCTTCAGGAACTTGTTCAGATTCGCAAGTCTAGGATGGGTCTGAGGCCTCCTGTTCTTTTTGGTACCAGGAAGTACCTGGAATAGAAGCCTTGACCGGTTCCACTGCCTGTTCCTTCAGAAGACCTGCCAACTCCTGCAGGAGTAAGTCCCTGTGCAGAGGGAGTCTGGGAGGCTCCCATGGAAAATAGGAGGGGGATACCTGGTGGAAGTGGATGAGATAGCCCTTCTGGACTATACTTAGAACCCAGGTATCCCTTGTGATGGCTGACCACCTGTGGGTGTACAGGGCCAGCCTGCCTACAGTGCTGAAAGGGGCCAGCTGAGGAGGAGAGGCTATGCCATTGGAGTCAAAATCCCCCTCCCTGGTGAACAGGAGCCAGAGTAGGAGGCTTGGGGGCCTTCTGCCTACGGGGCCCATGTCCCAGCCCCTTGGCCTGCTGACCCTGTTGGGGAGCTACAGAGGCCTGAAAATGAGGGTACTGTTTATAGGCAGATGACTT
The DNA here is from genome assembly GCA_033557465.1 of Ichthyophis bannanicus. Taxonomy (NCBI): domain Eukaryota; kingdom Metazoa; phylum Chordata; class Amphibia; order Gymnophiona; family Ichthyophiidae; genus Ichthyophis; species Ichthyophis bannanicus. Next base: position 232,666,592 of record CM066043.1, on the reverse strand, counting down.
CCTCGGGTAAAAGGTCTTTTTCCCCGAGCCCTTCTTCTTCTGAGAAGGGGCAAAGGTTTTTCTGGACAGCCTTGTCTGGGTAAAAGTCTCGGTCTTGAGTTCTGCAGCCTTGTCAGCCATGGGCTTGCCAAAGAGGTTTTCACCTCGGCAGGGGACATCGACCAACTTGTCCTGCACCCATGGCTCGAGGTCCGATGACTGTAGCCAGGCCTGACGGCATGCACCGATGCCGGCCACGGCTACTCGGGCCGAAGCCTCGAAGCCATCATAGGCTGCTCGAGAGATAAACTTCGAGCACTCATGAATACCCGAGGACAGAGCATTGAACCTCTGCAAAGGTTCCTCGGAGAGACCAGCAGAGAACCCAGCAATCTCCTTTGCCAGGTCTCGAAGGTACATGCCCATGTACAGCTGGTAGGTCTGGACACGGCAAGGAAGCATAGAGCCCTGGAAGCACTTCTTACCGAGGGCATCCAGGTTCCGGGCCTCCCGGCCGGGAGGCACCGAGGAGTGCATCTTCTGACTTTTCAGACGATGCATGGCCAATTCCTCAACCATGGAGTGGTGCGGTAATTGTGCCTTTTGGAACCCTGGGCTCTTGCGGACTCGATAGATGGAATCGACGGGCTTGCTTAAAACTGGCTTCGATGCCGGCGCCTCCCACATGTGGAAGAGCAACCGTTCCAGCATCGGAGGAACCGGAACAGTAAAGGCCTCCTTCGGAGGAGAGTCATACTGTAGGGCCTTGAACTCTTCAGCTCGAGGCTCCTCCTCGGGATCCGCGGGGAATGCCAAAGCCTTGGCTATATCCCGCACGATGTCCGAGAACCGGGTATCCTCCGGGGGGAGGGGGGGGGACCTTCTCCGAGGCTCGGACTCGGGCGAGTCCTAAGGAACGCACCGAGTCTGAAAGGTGTCGGGCGACTCCTCATTCTCCGTTTCCCAGCTGGACTCGGAGGAGGAGGAATCGAGCAGCTCCGGTCGGGCAGGCATCGATGCCATCCACCCTGATGCCGAGGGTACCGGCATCGACGACCTCGGTCCCGAACGGGAGGCCGTGGGAGACCTTGGCCGAGGATCGACTCGAGCTCGCATGGACTTGAGGATCGGCTCGGCCTCCGGGGTCGACTTGGACGTCGATGTCCCGGTGGTCAGGGCAGATGCACCGGTGAGACCGGCGATCAATGCCCGCTGCTGTTCCATGAAGGCAGCCAAGCTGCTCTTCAAGGCCGTCAACCTGGGTCCGAGCTCAGGAGACTCAACAGCCCCCGACTCGGGCCTCGGCGTCGGCTCCCCTGGAGGTGAGTCCATGAGGACTACATAGTACTCACATGACCCGGGGACTCCATCTCCACATGAGGTTGTTTGGCAGGCCTCTCCGACTCCGAAGACCCGGGACGGTGCTCGGGGCTATGCGACTTGGCCCTCGAGGAGCCAAGTGCGTCCACCGACGCCGCCCTCGCGGGTTTTTTCTTCATGCAATGGTCCCGCGAGGGAGACCCCCTTTCAGAGGAGCCTTGAAGCTGCTCGGGGCCGGAGTCCTGAGATGTCGAGGCCTCTGACGAGGTCCGGGCTCGACCGGACGCGGAGTCAGAGAAGATTCTTTCCTTTTGGTACTGCCGACTCCTTAACACCTTAGAGGACATCTTCCCACATGGACCACAGATCATCGGGTCATGATCGGGTCCGAGGCACCGGAGGCAGCAGTCATGTGTGTCGGTGAGAGACATAAGTTTCTTACACCGATCACACTTCTTAAACACGCTGGCAGCCATCGGGGGAAAAAGGGCCCCTGCGAGGTCAAAAGACAGGGCTGCCAGTGAAAAAAGAAAAAATGGCGTGAACGCTAGTCACTAAGGACAAAAACCGAAAAAAGAGATCTGGACTCGATACCGATGTATTGGGCCCAGGCGGGAAAGGGAAACCGGCATCGAACTGAAGAAAAACTGGTTAACGCAGAATAAATCAACTTTTCCCTCGGGTGAAACGAAAATACATCCGTCGGGCTCCGCGGAAATAAGAAGACTGAGCAAGATGGACCCTTGGGCGGGTTCTTTGAAAGCTGGGGAAATGCTCCGCACGGGGGCTCCGTCGGCGCCGACGTCACCCATATGTGAGGGCTGACTTCCTGTTTGGTCCTGGAGAATGGGTGAGTTCTAAGAACAACCTTATCAAGATGAAACCTAGTATAAGGAGGATCAGCCACTAAAGCTTGCAATTCACTAAAGCGACGGGCAGAGGTGACTGCAATTAGGAAGATGACCTTCCAGGTCAAAAACGTAAGGGCTATAGTGACCAAAGGTTCAAAAGGCGGCTTCATGAGCTGCCCGAGAACTAGATTTAGATCCCATGCCACCGGTGGTGGCTTGATGGGAGGTTTAGTTAATAAAAGGCCTCTCATAAATCTCGATATGAGTGGATGAGAGGAAATTGGTTGTCCATTCAGAGGTTTATAAGAAGCTGCAATTGCACTAAGGTGGACTCTTACTGAATTTGTCTTAAGACCAGAATTCGATAAGTGAAGGAGATACTCTAGTATCGATTCCAAGGGTATGACAAGGGGGTTTAATCCCTTCTTGGAGCACCATATAGTAAAACGTTTCCACTTGAAGGCATAAGATCTTCTTGTGGAAAGTTTCCTAGAAGCCTGAAGGATATCTTTTACCTGTTGGGACAGGTTGAAATCTTGGAGGTCTAAGCCTTCAGCAACCAAGCCATGAGGTGCAGGGACTGGGGATTCGGGTGCCATAGCGTCCCGTTCTCCTGGGAAAGGAGATCTGGAGAATGCCCTAACTCCAGAGGTGCTGCTTGAGAGAGATGTAGAAGCAGGGGATACCATGTTTGGCGTGGCCATCGTGGTGCTATAAATCATGCGACCCCTGTCTCTCTGAAGCTTGAAGAGTATTTTGGGGATGAGGGGAAAGGGTGGGAAGGCATAAAGGAAGTACTGACCCCAGTGAAGGAGGAAGGCATCCCTTGCCTGACAATTGTGAGCCAGAATCCTGGAACAGTACCGGGGAAGTTTGGCATTCAAAGGACTTGCAAAGAGGTCTATGTCTGGAGTGCCCCAGAGATGAAATATCTTTGCCACCTGATCTAGGTGGAGGGACCACTCGTGAGGCAACAGTACTCGACTGAGTTTGTCTGCCCAAAGGTTTTGAATGCCTGGAAGATATACCACTAAAAGGTGAACTTGATACTCTCTGGTGAGGGCCCACAGTTGCAAAGCTTCATTGCATAACGACAGAGAGCCTGTTCCGCCCTGCTTGTTCACATAGAACATGGCTACTTGATTGTCCATCTGCACTTGGAATGTCTTGTAGCTGAGCTGGGCGTGGAATACTCAAAGAGCTAAATAGATTGCTCTTAATTCCAGGAGGTTTATGTGTAAACCGGTCTCCTGTGGAGTCCAGGGTTCCCTGGGTAGAGAGATGATTCAGGTGTGCTCCCCAACCCACCTGTGATGCATCTGTTGTTAGGGTGGCCTGAAAATTGGGTTGATGAAAAGGAGACCCCACTGTCAGGTGTTCTAGAAACTGCCACCATTGGAAGGACAAAACTAGTCATTCAGAGTTTATTATTGTGTCCGACAAATGACCTGTGGATAGGGTCCACTGAGCTGCTCTCATGTGGAGGCGAGCACATGGGACTACATGAACTGTGGAAGCCATATGTTCTAGTAAGTGTAGTAGCTCTCGAGCAGTGAGGGAGGATTTGTCTGCTGCTTGAGAAGCTAGTTGTATTATGTGAAGACACCAGGCCTGTGGAAGGAAAGCCTTTGCTTGTCTGGTATCTAGACAGGCTCCTATGAATTCCAGGCATTGGGAAGGAACAAGTTGGGATTTTGGGAAGTTTATTACCAATCCCAAGTATTGGAGAATTCGCATTGTATGGGACAGCTGGCCTCTACGACTGTAGGGGCTCGAATGAGCCAGTCGTCTAAGTAAGGGGAGACAAATATCCCCAGGGTTCGCAGAAATGCGGCTACTACTGCCATGCATTTCGTGAATACCCTTGGTGCTGAAGCCAGACCAAAAGGAAGAACCCTGTACTGGAAATGTCTTCCCCTGAAAAGCAATCGTAAGAATTTCCTGTGACCTGGATGGATGAGAATGTGAGTGTATGCATCCTTTAAGTCTAGAGAGCAAAGCTAATCCTGGCTTTGAAGGTATGGCAGAAGAGTTCCTAGAGAAATCATTATGAACTTCTCTCGAAATAGGTATTTGTTCAATTCTCTGAGGTCCAAAATGGGTCTGTGCCCCCCTGTTTTCTTTGGAATAAGAAAATAGGGGGAGTAGAACCCTACACCCCGTTGAAGAATGGGTACTTCCTCTATTGCCCCTTGGGCAAGAAGTGTGGAGACCTCGTGATCTAACAGATTGTCTGTTTGAGAACTGAATTGCTTTAGAATTGCAGGAGGGGGCATGCTGTGAAAATGAAGCTTGTACCCTTCTCCTACAATGGACAAAGTCCAATCTTCTGCTGTTATCTGATGCCATCTGCTGGCAAAGTGGCATAACCTGCCTGGGATATTGGGGGGTTGGGGACCCCTCAGAGGCAGGAAGGCAAAGCTCTCTAGGAAGGAGTCAAAGCCCTTGAGGGGGCTGAACCTGGAGAGCTGGGTGGGCTCTCGGGCCTTTTGGCTTCTTTTGCTGTCTAGTTTGTCCTTTTTGGGCAACCTGACCCTGAGTCTGACTCTGCTGGGTATAGGAAGGATAAAATTTCCTCTTTTTGCTAAAAGAGGGTTTTTTATAAGGCTTCCTTTTGGCTGGAGTGGCTGTAGATTTTGACAATCTATCTAGAGTAATATTGTCAGCCTCTAACTCGTTAGCTTTTTCCTGACAGTTCTTGCCGAAGAGATTCTCCCCCGTGCAAGGAATGTTGCCTAATTTGCCCTGTACCCAAGTCTCCAAGTCTGATGCCTGCAGCCAGGCAATCCATCGTGCACCAATGGCAATAGCAGAGGTTCTGCTGATGCATTCGAAGCAGTCAAAGGCTGCACGATTTACAAACTTGGAGACATCTTGAGAATGCTTAACTAGAGCAAGAAAATCTTGTCTCTTGTCATCTGGGAGAAATGGGCTCATAAGTTCCAAGTCTCCTGTGACTTCCTTAAGGAACATTCCCATATATAGAATATATGAACTGATCCTAGCTGAAAGCATGGAAGTTTGAAAAGTGCGGCGCCCAAAAGCATCCAGAGTCCTGCATTCATGATCTGGAGGATTGGATGCATGCCTCTTTGCACTTTTCATTCTACGCATGGCTGTCTCCACTACCACTGAATGGTGTGGCAGCTGAGTTTTTTGAAATCCAGGACATGGCGGAACTCGATACATAGTATCAAGTCTCCTGGAGTGAGGAGAAGTAGTAGGTGTCTCCCGCATTCTGAGTTATGCAGAATCTCATGGATAGGCAGAGTGGCTGCCTCCTTAGGAGCTTTAGGATATTGGAGAATTTCCAACTCCTTTGCTCTGGGTTCCTCTTCAGGAGCTACTGTGATTGAAAGACCTTTGGCCATATCACGGATAAAATCCTGAAAGGACATGTCTTTTGGAAGTGACATTCTGCACTGGGGGGAAGAGGGATCTTCTGGGAGAAACCCTCTAGTGCCAGCAGAATTGTCAGAGTCTTCGGAATCGGAGGAATCGAAGTATTCCTGACCCCGATGCCCCTGCAAGGCAGGGTCCCGGTACCGATTGAAGTTGGTACAGAGCTGACCCGATACCGATCTGTCAATTCCAGCCAGAGATGGCATGGGAAGAGTTCCCATCGGGGCCGGTATTGTCGGTACCGGTATCGTAGGTGTCGGTACCGGGGTCGGTGTCAATGTCAGTACCAGTGCCCGATGGACCACCGGTACCACAGCTGAAAGAACAGCTGCGATGCTGCGCTCGATAGCAAGGAACCTCTGGTCTATTGATGCTGCCGATGCCTGGGTGTCGGTACCCGTAAAAGCGTCCGGAACCCCTGAGCATGGCACAGGTAGTTCTTGCGAGGTTGAGGCCTCGAGAACATCCTGAAGTCCCATTGATGCTTTGGAAGCCGAAACCCCTCCGCCGGGGCTGTTTTGCCAGTGTGGTTCCCTCAAGGGCAATGCCAACAGCCTCTCGATGCTTAGCAGGAGAGCTACCCTTTGAGGACCGGCTTTTATGTTTAGTTACCTGAGATCCATGGGAGGAAGAAGAGGCCATTGACGATGTCGATGTAATGGATCTGGCATAGGAAGATAAGAGGGTACCCAGCTTTGCAGCCCGGTTCTGCCTTCCTCTTTTAGTCATCCCCATACAGGAGAGACATTTAGTTGGGGAATGTTCAGTTCCTAAACATTTAAGACACCAATCATGGGTGTCAGTGACGGAGATGGTACCACCACACTTGGTACATTTTTTAAAACCACTAGTTGGCTTTTCCATGTTTTAGGAATATGGGACCTAGTGCCCAAAATGGCGCCTGGCACCAAAGAGAAAAGTTTCTGAAGAGAAACAGTCTAAGTTATTTATTTATTTTTTTTGTGAAAAGAAACAACCGGCGGTACCGGTAAGCGTCGTGCGGTAGGCAAACGCGACCACAAGAAAAGAAATTTAAAGACGGAATTTTCTGCGGTGACAGGGAATAGATCCTGTCAGCTCTGCGGAAAATGAAAAACTGAAGAGGGACAGTTGGAAAGGCGGGAAGGCAGCACGCATGTGCTGAGGGATGCTCCCAAAAGCGTTCCTATTGGATGCTGGGGAGCGTTCCTGCGCAGGTTCCGTCGGTACCGATGATACCCATATGTGAAGACTAAATTCCTGCTTGTTCCTGGAGATACAGCAGTACTGAATGTATGTATAGAGCAGTGAGCGCTGCTGCTATACAGATAGAAGCAATATTTAGCCCACTAACTGTATAGTAATCCAGTAAAATTTAAGATAGCTTTTTTGTGTCCTAAATTTATCTCGATAGCTATGCAGACAGCAGGCAGAATACTGCTGCTATGTAGAGTTAGTTGGAACACCCACGCTTCACCCCAACACTATCCAGATAGTACTGGAGAGGTCTGTAATAACTTTAATTTGATATCAGTGTTTATATTCCATTCTTTCAATCACAGAAAGTACAGAGAAGAGTACAAGGGGGCAAGAGGGATAGTGCTGCTGAAAATTTAACAGATAGGGCATCTATTCAGATAACTGCTGCCATCATCCAGATAAGTGCCTTTGAAAATCGACCCAAGAGGCTTTAACATTTGCAGAGTAACTGCATGTCATGGCATGTATGTGAGGCACATGTAGCTATACTGATCAGCAAATACCTCCTGGAGCCAGTAACAGTAGACAGAAAGCCAAGTCAAACTATACTATCACAACTTGAGGGCCATGCCCAGTATGAAGTGTACTTGCTAGAGTATGCTGCAAACAGAATTGCAGTACTTATAAGGTAAGAATGAACCACTGTGGGTTAGCTTGGAAAGAAGGAATAAAACATCTATACTATAATGTTATGCAGTTAGAAAAAATGGAGAGAGATTTAACTAAAGACTTTTACCAGAACTGCAAGGGAAAAAAAAAGGTGCAATTGCTAAGCAATTTAAGACAGTGGGCCTGGACAGAGCTTTAAAGAGTGTCACTGTGTGCCGCTTGATGAGAGTTGCAGTCTCCTATACCTGATCTTCGAAGAGATTCTCTTCATGACATGGCATGTCAGTGATATTCTCCTGGACATCATAATGCAAGTCTGAGGCCTGGAGCCATAAGAGTCTCTGGGCACCAGATTCTCGATGCCATATCAACAATATCATAGGCTGCTTGGATTATGTATTTTCTGCACTCCATCCCTTTACTCATTAGGGAATCGAATTGCTTGGCCTTCTCTGCATGCTGCACATGATGTTATGCAAGTCTATGACCATGAAAAACTGATAGGATACTATGTATATAAGAACATAAGAAATAGCATGCTGGGTCATACCAAGGTCCATCAAGCCCAGTATCTTGTGTCCAACAGTGGCCAATCCAGATCACAAGTACCTGGGAGGTTCCATAAAAGGCACATGGGTTCCACAATGTTAATCATGGGGCAAGCAGTGGATTTCCCTGGTCCTCTTTAATAATGGTTTATGGACCTTTCCTCCAGAAACATGTCCAAACTTTTTTAAACCCAGCTACACTAACAGCTTTTACTACATCCTCCGGTAACTTATTCCAGAGTTTGATTATGTGTTGAGTGAAAAAAATATTTTATTAGTCTTAAATAGGTTACCTTATAGCTTCATTGCATTTCTTCTAGTCTTTTTACTTTTTGATGGCGTAAACAATTGATCTACGTTTACTTGTTCCACTCCATTCATTAATTCCCTCTCAGCAGTCTCTTTTCCAAGTTGAAGAGCCCTAACCTTTTAAGCATCTCCTCATAGGGATATCCTTCCATTTCCTTTACCATTTTTGCTGCTATGTACCTTTTTCTAATTCTGATGTATCCTTTTTTTTTCCAGTTTAAAGTTGACTAGATTATATGGCATAACAGCATTACCTCATTATCGGCAATCATATAGTACACAAAAAACAGAAACAAACAACTCACCTAGTGGTGAGGCTTCATCAAAATACAATAAAGCATAGTTACTCACCTGTAACAGGTGATCTCCGTGAACAGCAGGAATTTAGTCCTCACATATGGGTATCGTCGGTACCGACAGAGCCCGCGCGGGACCGCTCTCCAGCGTCCAATAAGAACGCTTTTGGGAGCATCCCTCAGCACATGCGCGCTGCCTTCCTGCCTTTCCAACTGTCCCTCTTCAGTTAAGTTTGTAGCGGAGTGAAAGGATAGAGGGAGAGAGGAAAGAGACAAAGAGAGAGAGAGAGAGAGACAACTCCTAGGGGAGGTGGGTGGGTTGTGAGGACTAAATTCCTGCTGTTCCCAGAGATCACCTGTTACAGGTGAGTAACTACGCTATCTCCAGGAACAAGCAGGAATGTAGTCCTAACATATGGGGACTCCCTAGCTGAAGATGCCAGGGAGATAGCCCCAGGAAGGTGCCAACGTCAAGGATGAGGATCCTTCCTCCCATGGATCTCTGGCATCCCACTAGGGTTGGTGGGTAGGAGTTGGTTTACGTTTGAAAAAGGTTTTGAAGAACAGCTTGGCCAAAGATACTCTAGTATCGATTCTAAGGGTACGACCAGGGGGTTTAATCACCTCCTGGAGCACCATATAGTAAAACGTTTCCACTTGAAGGCATAAGATCTTCTTGTGGAAAGATTCCTAGAAGCTCGAAGGATATCTTTTACCTGCTGAGACAGGTTGAGATCCTGCAGGTCTAAGCCTTCAGCAACCAGGCCATGAGGTGCAGGGACTGGGGATTCGGGTGCCATAGCGTCCCGTTCTCCTGAGAAAGGAGATCTGGAGCGTGCCCTAACTCCAGAGGTGCTTGAGAGAGATGCAGAAGCAGGGAATACCACGCTTGGCGTGGCCATTGTGGTGCGATGAGAATCATGCGACACCTGTCTCTCTGAAGCTTGAAAAGTGTTTTGGGAATGAGGGGAATGGGTGGGAAAGCATAAAGGAAGTCCTGACCCCAGTGAAGGAGGAAGGCATCCCTTGCCTGACAGTGGTGTGCCGGTATCCTGGAACAGAACCGGGGAAGTTTGGCATTCAGTGGAGACATTTTGAGCATGCTTAACCAGAGCAAGAAAATCTTGTCTCTTATCATCCGGGAGAAAAGGGCTCATAAGTTCCAAGTCTCCTGTGACTTCTTTAAGGAACATTCCCATATATAGGATGTATGAACTGATCCTAGCTGAAAGCATGGAAGCTTGAAAAGTTCTGCATCCAAAAGCATCCAGAGTCCTGCATTCACGACCTGGAGGATTGGATGCATGTCTCTTTGCACTTTTCATCCTACGCATTGCTGATTCCACTACCATTGAATGGTGTGGCAGCTGGGTTTTCTGAAAACCAGGACATGGCAGAACTCGATACATAGTATCAAGTCTCCTGGAGTGAGGAGAAGTGGTCAGAGGTATCTCCCACATTCTGAGCATCAAGCTATGCAGAATTTCATGGATAGGCAGAGTAGTTGCCTCCTTGGGAGCTTTAGGATATTGGAGGATTTCCAATTCCTTTGCTCTGGGTTCTTCTTCTGGAGCTACTGTGATTGAAAGACATTTGGCCATATCACGGATGAAATCCTGAAAAGACATGTCCTCTGGAGGTGACATTCTGCATTGGGGAGAAGAGGGATCTTCTAGGAGAAACCCTCTAGTGACAGCAGAATTGTTAGAGTCTTCAGAATCGGAGGAATCAAAGTATTCCTGACCCCGATGCTCTTGCTTTGTCCCCTCCAGCCAGAGATGGCATAGGAAGAGTTCCCACCGGGGCCGGCACCATCGGTACCGGCATCGGTGTTGATGTCGGCACCAGTGCTCTTGGGACCACCGGTACTGCAGCCGAGAGAAGAGCTGCAATACTGTGCTCGATAGCGAGGAACCTCTGGTCTATCGACGCTGCCAATGCCTGGGTGTCGGTACCGGTAAGGACAGCCAGAACCCCTGAGCATGCACAGGTAGCTCTTGCGAGGTTGAGGCCTCGAGAACATCCTGAAGCCCCACTGATGCTTTGGAAGCCGAAGCCTCCCGCCGGGGCTGTTTTGCCAGTGTGGTTCCCTCAAGGGCAATGCCAACAGCCTCTCGATGCTTAGCAGGAGAGCTACCCTTTGAGGACCGGCTCTTATGTTTAGTTACCTGAGATCCATGGGAGGAAGAAGAAGCACTCGACGATGTCGATGCAATGGATCTGAATGCAAACAAACCCAGTCCAGTGAACGAAAAAGCACAGCTACCCACAAAAAGTTCACCAAAATACATAAAACCTGCTCTTATTCTATTTAATTTTTTGTCGAAGCGAGCCGGAGGAAGGTCGGTATGGAAAATCGACCCTCTCCAAACGGCTTGCTGCTTTTTAATCAATTAGGTTCTCCACCCAAAATTGTAAATATTAAACACACTTAGCTGACCATTGAAGACAACATTCAAAAAGTCCACTCTCACTCGCTGCTCAGAAGAAGACTAGTTGGCATGACATGCACGTTTCGGGCATTCGCCCTGTATCAAGTGCTTAACTTAAATCTCCACAGATGGCAACGATGCTGACAAATGGTTTCATATACAAAATTTGGACCCATTGTTGAAATTTGGACCACCAAGACCAAATTTTCCCAGAACCTGAAATAAATAAGGCCAGTAGACCCTATCAAAGGTCTTCTCTGCATCAACAGTTAGGAGGAGGGTCTGGCCCCCAGTGCGTTAGCCTTTTCAATGAGATTTGGAGTTTTCTGTACATTATCTGTGCACTGTCTACCCAGTACAAAGCCCGATTGATTGTAATGCACCAGATTCAGTAGCAAATGTTTAAACGATTCGTAAAAATATTTGCGAATATCTTCTGATCTATGCCTAATAAAGCTATTGGGCGGTAGGATCCACACAGAGAGGGGTCTTTCCCTTCCTTAGGCAAGACTGCAACCCCAGCCTCCCTCATAGATGGGGGCATAGTGCCCTCTTCTAAGAAGCCATTATAAACCTGCACCAAAAGGTCTATGATTTAATTCTGGAACATCTTATAAAACAAGTTTGTGAACCCAACTAGCCCTGGTATTTCAGAGTGTGGGAGCCCCATGATCACCTGAAGAATCTCCACTGCCAAGATAGGGGGTTCCAAGAGACTTCGCTCATCCTCAAAAATGCTAGGCAACCCTGTAGGTTGTCCCTAATTGTACCTGGTGAGGCTTCCCAGTCAGGGGTATAAAGTGTCTTGTAAAATTCCACAGTGCTGCTGAATGTCTGCATGTTCCGTAAGCTCTACCCATGTTGATTTTTAATTTTCCAAATCATGTTACGGGATTAGGCCTCTCTCAATTTGAACGCCAAAAGCCTCCCTGCTTTATTCCCATATTCAAAATGTGTTTGGCCCAATTGATCAACGATATGCAGAAATTCAACTAGTTGAAGGTCAATCAAGGCTTTCCTTTTTTCCGCTAATGCCCTCTGTAGTTGGGGATCCCGACTACCTAATTTTAGCTGCTTTTCCACTTGTTCAATCCCCTCATGCAGGACACTAATTTCTCGCTCTCGCTCCGTATAGAATCCTACGCTGATGAGGTGGCCTCTCAATACCGCCTTTAAACAATCCCAAATGGTTTCCAGATCCCACAGTATCATTAGTATACATATAGTCTTGAATAACCCCCCCTAAGCCGATCACACACCTTAGGATCCTCCAACAGTCGCTGAGATGCCCCCCTCCCCCCCCCCCGTGGTCTAAAAGGAGAACCCAATTTCACTGGTGCCCACACTGGGGCATGGTCCGACCATGTCCTATCGGAGATGAGGCACTCACCAGTAGTTACTATTACTGCCTTACTTGCTCAAATAGCATAGTTACTCACCTGTAACAGGTGTTCTCGAGGGACAGCAGGTATCAGTCTTCACATATGGGTGACATCGGTGCCGATGGAGCCCTGCACAGAGCATTTCCCCAGCTTTCAAAGAAAGCCTTTGGGAATGCTAGCATGCATGCGTGGTCCCCTTCCGCCCAAGGGTGCCATCTTGCTTAGTCAGATGACATAGCTTAGGCAAAAGATGAAATAAGGTAAAGGAGGCAACTCCTAGGGGAGGAGGGAGGGTTGTGAGGACTGACTCCTGCTGTCCCTGAAGAACACCTGTTACAAGTGAGTAACTACGCTTTCTCCAGGAACAAGCAGGAAGTCAGTCCTCACATATGGAACTCCCTAGCTCCAAGCTGCCAGGGACCGAACCACGACAGCATCCACAGCTACCAATAGGGAGGCTGTGAGTTGCAGAAGGTGAGTCCCTACCAAGAGACTGTGCAGACCCCAGCATCCAGCATCACTCTGGTAGCCTGAACACAGAAGGGTCGGAGGGCATGAGTTGCCTATATACCGAGAATGCTTCGGATTACAGCCTGGCCAAAGGCACTGTCCCTGCAGGAATCACTCTCTAGGCAGTAGTGAGCTGTGAATGTATGTACTAAAGACCATGTAGTGGCTTTACAAATTTTTGTCACCAGGACTGAGCATAGGTTGGTCACCGACATGGCCATATTCCTGACACGATGAGCAGTGATCTGGTGCTCTAGGGAGAGGCCAGCTCACTAATAAGCGAGGACAATAACAGTCCACCACCCAAGTGGACAGGGTTCACTTGGTCACAGGTAGCCCCAGAGTTGAGGAGCCTTACGGTGGGGGCCTGGGTCCTCTACATAGATAGGAGAACAGGGCCCTCTTACAACACATGCAGAATCGACTCTGCCTTACCGGTATGAGGCCATGGGAAGAAGGTGGGGAGGACCACCTCCTGATTCAGGTGGAAAGCCAACACCTTCGGGAGGAACTTGGAGTGAGTGCGAAGCACAACCCTGTTTGTATAGAACCTGGTATAAGCTGTATCTGCCACCAGAGCCTGTAGCTCGCTTACTTTGCAGGCGGATGTCAAGGCCACCAGGAAGGCCACCTTCCAGGAGAGATACCTCAGGTGGCAAGTTGCCAAGGACTCAAATGGCAGTCTGGTGAGCTGTGAGAGCACCACCATTGAGATCCCACTCTGGTGAAGGGGGGGGGGGGGGCGGAGAGGGGGCTTTGATAGCAGAAGGCCTCTGAGGAACCTGGGGACCAGGGGCTGGCTTGAGAGGTGTCTCCCCTCCACAGGGTTAGTTGCTATTTATTTATTTTATTTGAGGTTTTTCTATACCGCGATTTTTAAAATCAGCTCGGTTTACAGTTAAAACTAATTTGTACAGTGCAGGCGGCATCCGCACTGTACTTACAAGGAACAGGGTTTACAACTTGGCTACCTGGGGGAACTATGTACAGGCTACTCAGTAGCAGGCTACTCAGTTAGGTAACTATGTACAGGTGAAGCAGTCGGGCCACCGGAGCGGGCGGCGACATGGCTGCTTGGTGGCTATTTACAAGATTGTGTGCTATCTACAACATTGTGTGCTATATACAATTGCATATCAGGTGTCTGGATGTGTTAATGGATGGGACTGGGACTGTGTGTTGCTGTTGTATTGGTGGTTGCGTGAGGCTGGATGTTGTGCATCTCCGTTATGGGAGTAATACTGGAGAAAAAGGTGGTGTTTCAGAGCCTTTCTGAATTGGGCGAGATCGGTTATGGAACAGATGTTTGGCGGGAGGGCATTCTAGCACGTGGGTGCGTAGTACACGAAGGCCCTGCTTCGTGTTGCTTGCGAGCATTTCGTGATCTTGCTGGGGATGTTCAGAGTGTTGGTAGCGGCTGACCTTCTGACTCCGTTTGGGGGGGGGGGGGTGAGGATGAGGTCCATGATAGAGGTGGAGGTGAGCCCGTTAATGGCCTTGAACATCATTAATAGAATTTTGAATGCGAGCCTGCAATGGACCGGTAGCCAATGTAGGTGTTTCAGGATTGGAGTTATATGGTCCCTCCTGGCGGCTCCGTGTAATATTCTGGCGGCTGCATTCATTACGAGCTGCAACGGGTTCAGTGTGCTTTTTGGGAGTCCTTGTAGGATCGAGTTGATGTAGTCGAAGTGGGGGATTACTAATGCTTGGTAAACTGTCTGCAAATCCTCTGGCTCCAGCAGGGGTCTAAGATGGCGGATTGTCCTTATTTTGTGGTATATTGCTTTGACAGTATTGTTTACGTGGGTTTTCATGTCCAACTGTTGGTCTAGGATGACCCCTAGGTAGCGGATCGTGGGTTTGCTTAGAAGCTCAGCGCCTCTCACTTTTAGTGACGCGGGGGGGGGGGGTGTGTGTGTGTGAAAGCATGGTTCCTGGTGATGAATAGAGCCTCAGTTTTCTTGAAGTTTATTCTGAGGTTCTGTGTGTGGAGCCAGTCAGTCACGGCATTGAAGCAGGTGGTTAGGGGTGAGAAATCCGGATGGTCGGTTGAAAATGGCATGTAGAGTAGCACGTCATCCGCATATACAAGGCATGAGAAATTGAAGGAGCGGGCGAGTGCATAGATGGGCTGCATATATACGTTGAAGAACAGTGCTGAGAGCGAAGAGCCCTGCTGTACGCCCTGTTCTTTCCAGAACAGATTGGAGGTCTTGGAGCCAGTGCGCACGTGTTGCCATCTGTCCGTGAGGTATGATCTGCACCAGCTTAAGGCTGTGTCCTGGATCCCCTTCTCTGTGAGCCACCTTAGAAGCAGTTCGTGGTTCATGGAGTCGAAAGCTGCGGCAATGTCCAGGAAAATTAAAGCGTATCCCAGTCTTATGTTGTCCAATCCTGTGATGTGTGCTATGACGCTGAGATGCACCCATGACCATTAGAGATGAGGCTGAATTTGTCTTGTTGCTGGCTGATCTTGGGCTCACACTGTTTCTTTCACTCTTATACACTCTGGCGACCACTGTTTTGACCTGGTTTGGTTGCAAGGCACCCAGATGATCTTAAGCACAATGGTTAATTCCCCATTTTTTTCAGGGGCAATTTCCCCAAATAGGTGAGTTTTACACATTAATAAAAACAATTGCCTAAGAGCAAACTATACCAATTTACAAAAATGCCCTTAGTAAAACCATTCAAAGTCAAATACTTTTTAAATAATCTTTTCAAAAAATTATCAATAAATACAAACACAAGAAAGCTCAATATAGGCAAATAAGACCTCAAGATGGCCAAAACCCTACATGTGATGAGATTAGTCACCATAGGGAGTAGCAGACGCTCACATCACAGGTCTCAATCCTTTTTATAGTTATTTTCAAATTTAAATTTTTATATTACACAATCTTCTAATAATTTAATGAATCCAACAATTATATCCATAAAAGTACTTTTTAGGATTCTCAATAGAAAAACAATAACAATAACATTTTAAAGAACAGCGTCTATATTCCTGCACGGAACAAGAACCTACGGGTTACTCTTCCGTTCTCCTCTAACAAAACAGAGAAAACCCTCTTAGATAATTAGCTGCACACCATTAAATAAGTACGCATTCACTTATCTGAGCAATTGCGTGGTTCAGCATGGGCTGAATGATAAAATAGAATGGATGCTGTTTATATGATATTCTGTCGGGTAACTTTGAAGTTCCAATCGTTTTTAGTTTTTGTGATAATCATTATGTATGTGTTACATGTGTTTTGTGAAGTCGGGGATTAGATTCTATGTAAGAGATTGCGTCAGCTCTAGTGAGCATTTTCATTAGTAGGAAGTTCCTTTAAAAGCGAGTGACATCAGACACCACTTGTATGATAGCGGTGTGAGACATTCTGTGTCTGGTTTTTGAAATTTTTATAGAAATCTTTGTGAGAAAGAACCCCTGAAGAAGCCATTCTGGTGAAACAAAAGCTTTTGTTGGGTATTTTGCCGTTCTGGCAGACATCTTAGGGTGTTCGGCGGTTGCGGTGGACAACTTTAGTGGAATCAGATGCGGGGGCTGAGTGGCTGCTCTGGCTACAAATGCATGCTGAACTATGCAATTGCTCAGATAAGTGAATGCGTACTTAGATAATTAGCTGCACACCATTAAATATCTAAGAGGGTTTTCTCTGTTTTGTTACAGGAAAATGGAAGAGTAACCCGTGGGTTCTTGTTCCGTGCAGGAATATAGACGCTATTCTTTAAAATGTTATTGTTTTTCTATTGAGAATATTGAGAATCCTAAAATAGTACTTTTATGAAAATAATTGTTGGGTTCATTAAATTATTAGAAGGTTGTGTAATATAAAAATTAAAACTTGAAAATAAAAACTATAAAAAGGATTGCGACCTGTGATGTGAGCGTCTGCTACTCCCTATAGTGACTAATCTCACCACATGTAGGCTTTTGGTCATCTTGAGGTCTTATTTGCCTTTATTGAGCTTTCTTGTTTGTATTTACTGGTAATTTTTTGAAAAAGTTATTTTAAAAGTATTTGGACTTTGAATGGTTTTACTAAGGGCATTTTTGTAAATGAGTTTTGCACATACCATGACAGTCATGAATTTCACTTTTAAACCAGGGTATGTGGAGTATGAGCTCAGTCTCGCAAATTTACTGCTAATGTTTGGCATAGTACTTGCATTGTGCCAAAGAGAGCCTCCCTCTGGAGTTCATAAGATGTTACATGTATGGGTAATTTATCAAGTTGGGCTTAGAAGGTGAAATTTCACTTACCATTAGTTTCCTTTCCTGGAATCCTGTTAGACCAGTCCAGACTAGTGGGTTATCTCCCCCTGCCAGCAGATGATGGAGACAAAGAAAATGCCAAAAGCTTCAGTGACATCATAGTAACATAGTAAATTGACGGCAGATAAAGACCAGTATGGTCCATCTAGTCTGCCCAGTAAGATGGCAAGAGTAGGTGCACCTGCTGCTCTGTGCAGGCCACCCCTCCCGTCTTTGTTTAGGGGTGAACCCACTGCTCCGTGTAGGACACCCTTATTTGTTGAGAAATTAGATAGTTCAGTTCATCACTGGTACTTATACCTATACCAC
Organism: Ichthyophis bannanicus; assembly: GCA_033557465.1. Taxonomy (NCBI): domain Eukaryota; kingdom Metazoa; phylum Chordata; class Amphibia; order Gymnophiona; family Ichthyophiidae; genus Ichthyophis; species Ichthyophis bannanicus. Next base: position 232,649,118 of record CM066043.1, on the reverse strand, counting down.
TAGAGGACAGCCTCAGTATTTTCTCTGTCTCCAGCAGATGGTGGACTTCAGCTTGCTCTGCTCCTGTCAGCCACTTTGAGATATTCTGACAGTGTAGTTTTACCAGCAGACATCTCCAGAGCGCACAAGAGGTACCCCTCTAAAGTTTCCCGTGGACTTTGGGGTATAGTTCCTGATCAGGAGGATCAGTTGAGCTACCCAGGAGAGGAGCTCCTGCTCACAAGGAGCAGTGCAGTCCTGAGGGGTGGTCGGGCTTCTATAACTCAGGAGGAGTTTCTTCCCTTCCGGCTCAGCCTTCTTTTTTGTTTTGTTTAAAGTTCCTAATTTAAAAAAAAAAAAGCAGACCAGCAGTTCTTCAAGCAAGTCTCTGTTCGGCTGCTTCTCTGGAGATTGGTCACAGTGAGTTGTTCCTTCCTCCCATCCCCTCCCTCCTTAATTTCCCTCCTGCCACAAACCGATAGCATGGTTCCTGTGGGGGGAAGACTCCGGTTGTTGATTTTACCTCGTTCGGCTTGTGCTCGGATACAGCATCATTTTCTGTGCTGCCCAAGTTCATAAGATGTTACCCGTCATATACTATGTTACGTGTATGGGTAATTTATAAAGGTGTGCTTGGAAATTCCTCTTAATTAAGCCTGTGGCACCCAACATTATGGGAAATAACTTGGTATCTTTCTGCCACATTTTCTTGGTCTCAGACTGCATTTCTTGGTACTTGAAGATTTTCTCCCTCTCAACGCAATTCACAGAATAGTCGCTTAGAAATTGACTCCTCTATAATCAATGCCGTTCTGGTGTTTTTCTCCTTTACCACTATATCCAGCTTCCTCACATTCAGCTTTATATAGGCATTTTGGTTTGCCTCGTGTTTCAATAATTCACCACACTACATCTAGTTTTAGGATCTACTAGAACATAAAATCCTTGAAGGGTGAAAATTTGAGTAGTCATATCGGATTTCTCCCTTTGATTCAAGCTCCCCCTCAGTGTAAGCGAAGATGTAAAGATTGCACAGGGTCTTTTTAAGAAAAGTTCCACGGAAGTGCAGCACCCATCATACATGGTACTCTATGGAACTGAAATCCTTTAATGCTCAGATACGCATGGCCAAACAGTAGTGGTGCAGGGAACCCCCATCCCCTGACTTGCTTGAAATGTGTCAGTGGCTGCAGGTGAGATACAGACATTTACTTAGATTTGCAGAGAGACTCTCTCATACAACCCAGTCTGAAGTTAATGTTCTTCGGCAGCTGTTTAAGACTATTAAGGAACTCTGCTGTCCTCACTGCGAGAACCCTCAGCAAGTCATGAATCCAGATGCATATGCAAGTTCTTGGTAGAGAAAGGATCTCGTTTAGTTGGCCCACTAGTTCTGAACCTTTACCCCTATCTTCATTGTGGATTCACCAAGTAAGCTCCCCTTTGTAGGAAGCAGCACTTCACATACGTTGAGCAATTTTCACTCTCAGGCTCGGACCAGCCTTGAAAAACAATGAGATCTATTATTCTTCCGCAGATCTAACCCCATCTTTCTCATGGAAGTGTTTCCCTTCTTCTCAGACATTATTCTAGACACTGTCACTCCTAACTGATCACTGTATTCATGCCTCGCCTTTGAAAAGAATCAGTTATTAAAACTGCGGATGAAAAAGCCCTTCTGTCCAACTATTGTGCTATTTCTAACTTATTCTTCTTAGATAAGGTCACAGAAAAAGTTGTTCTTGGGCACTTGACTCCCCTCTTCCTGGAAGCATCCAGCTTCCTTCACCTGAGGCAGCTGGAGCTCAAGAAGGAACATAGTACAGAATCTGCTATAGTAGCTATGTTGAATGAGATCTGCTCTACTTTGGATGCAGGGAAAGAGAGTCCTTTTGATTCAGCTAGACTTTAGCATTACTTTGCTTGACATTGTTAATCACACTCTTCTGTTGACCAGGTTAAAGGAAATAGGGATTGCAGAAACTGTGCTGGAATTAACCTATAAAATGGAGATAGAGCAGCTTTTAAACTAGATAATGGGGCAAAGCCGATACTCACCCAAGAATGCATGGTATCTTTGAAAGATACTAGTAAAATGGGGAAATCAGGGCACCCCTACAGAGAGGTTCCAATAAAGGTAAAAGTAACCTAAGTGCTTTTAAGCAAAAATAAGACTTAAAAAATTCCAAATTGACCCTATCATCAAATAGCCATACTGTTAATATAAGCAAAAAGAAGAAATTAGACCTTACCTGCTAATTGTCTTTCCTTGAGTTCTCTCTGGGCTAGTCCAGGCACATGAGGGTTGTCAACCTTCTCCAGCAGCTGAGGACTGAATACTGAATTTTTTTCAAAGTAGCAGCATCTGGCTCCCCCTGCTGGCTAACCTCAGTCCAACCCTTAACAAGCAGCGTAATGCCAAACTGAAAAACCAACATAAACAGCGAAACAGGCCAAAAACAGTGACTAGACTGAGCCTGCCTAAACCAGCAGGCGCTATCATTTTTTTTTTTTGTAAAAAGAAAAAACAACTCTGACCTAGGTACGTGGGAGCCCCCCAAATCATGTCGACCAAGCTCCTTGAGCAGAAAATCTGCTAAAAACTCTCCTAACTCTCCACTCAGCCAGACCTACAGTCTGTATCATGGAAGTCTACCTCATGGACCTCCGCGCAAAGGCCCTAACGAAACACTGATATGTCGCAAAAGACACGGGTGGGTCCTGGACTGGCCTGGAGAGAACTCAAGGAAAGACAATTAGCAGGTAAGGTCTAATTTCTTCTTCCTCTTCGCCTCTCCGGGCCAGTCCAGGCACATGAGGGAAGTACCAAAGCAGTATCTACCCCTGGGAGGGTCCCGCCAGGCCCGCAATGATGGCCGACGCCCCCACCTTTGCATCCTGTCTGGCTTGAACATCCAATCTATAGTGCTTTGAAAAAGTGTGCAGCGAAGACCAAGTAGCCGCCTGACAAATATCCACAGGCGGAATCAAAGCAAACTCGGCCCAGGACGCTGCCTGGCTACGAGTTGAATGAGCGCGGAACCCTTCCGGGGCGATTTCCCGCTAGCTCGATATGCCGCAGCTACGGCGTGTTTCACCCATCTAGCAATGGAGGCCTTGGAGGCCGCTTCCCCCTTTCGAGGACCCCCAAATAGCACAAATAACCTGTCCGTCTTGCGAAAGGACTCTGTCCGTCGTAGGTATCTTTTCAGCACTCTACCTAAATCCAATTTACAGAGCACCACATCGATGGGCTTTCCTTCCTGGACTTGAAAAGTTGGAAGCGAAATAAGTTGATTGACATGAAAACTTGACACCACTTTGGGGAGAAAAGAGGGAACTGGCTGTAATGTTACCTTCTCTTGAGAAAACTGCAGAAACGGCTCTCTACATGAAAGCGCTTGGAGATCCGAAACTCTTCTCGCCGAACATAAGGCTACCAAGAAAGTGGTTTTCCAGGAGAGTTCTCTGAGCGACACCTCCCTAGATGGCTCAAAAGGAGGCTTCGCCAACGCCTCGAGGACCAAATTGAGATCCCAGGCCGGAACCACTGACCGTACCGGAGGGCGCATGTTCTTCACAGCTCTTAAGAATCGTAGAATATCCGGATGTCCCGAGATGAGAACTCCCCTCACCTTACCTCGAAAACATGCTAGCGCTGCCAACTGAACCTTGAGAGTAGCAAGAGCTAAGCCCTTATCCAGACCATCTTGAAGGAACAACAAAACCTCCGGAACCAGCGCTTTGCCAGGCTGGATTCCCCGCTCCTCACACCAGCGCTCAAAGATACGCCAAATGCGAACATACGCTAGGGAAGTAGATCGTCTCCTGGCCTTCAAGAGAGTAGATACCACCGATGCCAAATAACCTCTACATCTCAACCTGTCCCCTTCAAGAGCCAAGCCGTAAGCGAGAAGCGATCCACATCCAGCATTAGAAGTGGACCCTGACTCAAGAGGTCCGAACGCGCAGGTAACCTCCAGGGCTTGTCTATCAGGAGCCGTACTAGATCCACGTACCACGGTCTCCTGGGCCAATCTGGGGCTATTTATTTAGCTGCATTTATATTCCGCTTTTCACCGGGTCAAAGCGGTTGGGGATACATTTAACACGAGGGGATATGAGACACATACACTAATACTTACAGGGAACATGGGCAATGGAGGGTTAAGTGGCTTGCCCAAGACCACAAGGAGCACCTGTGGGACTAGAAACCTCAGTCCTTCCGGCCCAAGGTTGCTGTCCTCTAGTGGGATTTGAACCACCAACCTTCCGGCCTGTAGTACCTTACCCCAACCACTAGGCCACTCTTCCCTCTTATGAGTATAAGACGACCGGCGTGACTCTTTACCCGACGAATGACCCTTCCTATCATAGGCCATGGAGGAAACACATAAAGCAACACTCCCGACGGCTACTGTTGCGCTAGACCGTCTAGACCTTCCAACATATGATCCCTGCGTCTGCTGAAGTACCGCGTCGCCTTGGCATTGTTGAACTTGGCCATCAAATCCAATACTGGTTGCCCCCATCGACGGGTAAGGTCGCAAAATACCGCCGCGTTCAACTCCCATTCCCCCGGATCTACCACATGCCGACTGAGGTAGTCAGCCTGTACATTGTCTCAGCCTGCAACATGCGCCGCCGAAAGAGCTAACAAGTGGGACTCCACCCAGCTCATCAACCGCTGACTCTCTTCCAAGAGGGACGCACTGCCTTCCCCCCTTGACGATTGATGTAGGACACCGTCACCATGTTGTTGGAGAAAACGCGCACCGTCTTCCCTTCGACGAGAAGGCAAAACTCGAGAAGAGCCAGACGCACCACCCTGAGCTTCAGGAGATTGATGGAAAAACTGGCCTCCTCTGGAGACCAACACCCCTGAGCTATTTGGGATTGACAATGAGCTCCCCAACCCACGAGGCTGGCATCCGTCGTGAGGAGAAGCCGCATATGCGCTTGAGCCCAGGGAACCAGTTCCAAGGTCGCTGCCATGGACCCTAGTAGTTGCAAGTAGCACCACGCTGATGGGGCTTTCAAGCGCAAGAACGCTTTTACTTGTCCCACAATCTTTTGTATTCTGATTTCCGGTAGATACCGCCCCTATCTTCGTGTCAAACACTGCCCCCAAATAAAGGAGCCGCTGAACCGGCACTAACTGACTCTTGGCCTGGTTTATTACCCAGCCGAGCTTTTCTAGGAGCGAGACCACCCTCGCCGTTGCCACTAGGGACTCCACAACAGATGGAGCTCGAATCAGCCAATTGTCGAGATACGGGTGCACCATCACTCCCTCTCTTCTCAACGCCGCAGCGACCACTACCATCACCTTCGTGAATGTTTGCGGCGCCATAGCCAAGCCAAACGGCAATGCTTGGAACTGAAAATGACCCATGGGAACCGCAAAATGCAAAATCATTTGATGCTCTGGCTGGACGGGAATATGTAGATAGGCCTCTGTCAGATCTATGGACGTAAGAACCTCTGTTGGCTGCACCAAACAAATTACGGATCGTAGAGTCTCCATACGGAAGTGTGGCACTCTCAAGCAGTGGTTCACGTGTTTGAGGTCCAGAATAGGACGAAAGGATCCCTCCTTTTTGGGAACCACGAAATAAATCGAGTATCGACCTAACCCAAACTGGTCTGAAGGCACTGGGATCACCGCCCGCAGATGCAACAATCGGCGAAGCGTCTCGGACACCGCCTTTGCCTTTTCCGCCGAACCACACGGAGACACCATGAAAGCTTCCGCTAATGGTCGGGCAAATTCGAGAGCATAACCTTCACGTATAATTTCCAGAACCCAGAGGTCTGTGGTTATGGTGGCCCAGACGGAAAGGAACTGTTGTAGCCGACCTCCTACCGGAATTTCCGCCTGGGCCAACCTCCCTTCATTGTGGCTTTTTGCCGGAGGTCTGCTGGGTTGCGAAATAACCCCTGCCGAACCCCCGAGCGCCACGAAAGGACTGACCACGCGCCACAAAACACCCTCTCTGATATGGGGCAAAACGAGAACCACATAATTTGCGAAAGTCTCGCGACGGAGCTCTGTGTCCTCCACTAGTCCTCTGGCCTCTTGGGCGATCTTCCGGAAGGCGACCGCCCTTGGAGTCTCCAAGATCTTTCACAATCTTCTCTAAGGCGTCTCCAAAAAGCAGTGTGCCCTTGTATGGCAGCTTACTAAGACGTGCTTTGGAAGATGCATCCGCCGCCCAATTTCATAGCCACAAGAATCTTCTGGCTGCGATGGCTGCCGTCATTGACTTCGTGGAAATCCTTACCAGATCATAGAAAGTATCTGCTAAGTAAGCCGCAGCTGGCTCCAGCTTCGCGCCTTCTTCCACATCCTCTTTGGCATGCGATGCGCCTTGAATCCATCGAATGGAGGCTCTGGAAACATATGCCCCACAGATCGCCGCTCTGAGTGCTAGGGCGCAAGTCTCAAAAGTCTGTTTTAAGAGATTTTCCAGCCTCCTATCCTGTAAATCCTTGAGGGCCGCTCCGCCCTCCACAGGAATAGTGTTTTTCTTGGTTACTGCGGAGACCAAGGCATCGACCTTAGGCATTTTCAGCAAGTCCTGTTCCTCCTGTGGCAACGGATACAAACTGCCAATAGCCTTAGCCCCACGCAAGGTGGCCTCCGGACATTCCCATTCTGATTCCACCATTTGCTTCATTACCCTATGTACCGAAAAACACTTTTGATCCGTTTTAAAACCTTGGAGGAGAGGATCCTCCAAAGGTTGTTCCTGAACCGCTGGTAGAGCAATATTCAGGGCTGCCAGCGTCTGGGTAATAAATGCCCCAACTCTTCCTTCTGAAACACTCTAAACAGGCTAGGATCCTCAGAAGCCCCCAACTCCCCATCCTCCAGCTCAGTGGCCCACTGATCCAGATCTGAGACCGCCAAAATCTCACCTTCCTCCATACTCTGGAGCTCTGGGTAAGGCGGACCGATGCTATCGGTACCTCCTTGAGCCCCCTGGACTGACTGGGAAGTACCTTCCCCCGGGTCCAGTGAAGAAAGGTCTTTGGGTTTTGGGAAGGTAGGGATGCAGGATCCTTTCCCTGAGCTTGTTGCCATTTTAAACAGTAAGCCTGATGCAGCGCCAAAATAAAGTCTGCAGAAAAAACAGACTCCAAACTCCCCTGCGCTGCCGGCAGCGATAGTGAAGGAGCTTCCCCCACTTTCACAGGCTTTTTAGACTTTGACTTTTTCTTCGCAGTTCCTGACTGACTAGAATCTAAAACCACCGGCTTACCAGAAATGGCCGCCGTTCCCGCCATTTCAGAAGCGCTCTGAAGGTCCATGAAGAGATCAGCAGCATCAGGCCTGCTCTCCATGCCGGGACCTTTGACGAAACCAAAAGAAATCGCAAAAACTAACCCCGCCGAACCTAACCGCCGGCTTAACACACCTTCTTTGAAGTAAAAACGTGCCGAAACAAAACGCTACCACAGCACTCTACCAGCTGACTAACCTGTTTGCCAATGTCCCGGTACAGCACTGATTTTGCCACTCAAAAGCACTCGTTCCCACTGCTAGCGGTAAAGTGCTTTTTGGTGCCGGAGGCGATCCGATGGTTTCCGGGGGCTCCCTGCACCGTCTGATCGCTTTTGTACCGCCGGGCTAAGAGCTATTGGTTGAGGCAGGCTCTGCCTTCAATATTCAGCGCCACCGCCGACTTACTAAACTCAGCCGAAGCCAAGTGCTATGCTGGGACAGAAAAGCCCTGCTAGAGCCTTTCTGCTGAATCCAAATGATTAAAAACCAAATTAGACAAAATAAAAGAAAAATAAGCAATAATTCCTTTTGTTCTCTGGGAGCCAGACGGTTGAACGTCCCTTCTAGCTGCTGAGGACTGAAAGACTGAGGTTAGCCAGCAGGGCGAGCCAGATGCTGCTACTTTGAAAAAAATTCAGTATTCAGTCCTCAGCTGCTGGAGAAGGTTGACAACCCTCATGTGCAAAAACGGAAATAAATTCCACCACCTACACATGACACACGAGTATTCTGTAAAACATTATAAAGAACCACCTGTAAATACCTTATGTAAATAGTTCAGACAGGCTTCTACACCTGTCAACATTTGTAAAAAATTAGAATGTTTATCTACTCCACGGGTCTCAAACTCAAATTGCTTTGAGGGCCAAATGAGGACTTGTAGAGTAACCCGGGGGCCGCACAAGACGCAGGCCTCATTTGCATAAGGGCATCATTTGCATAAATATTTGCATAAGGTTACCATACACTAACTTTTAGTAAACATGCCTCTTAATGAGTGTATGGATAAAGAAAGACTAAAAGATTTCTACATTACTATAAACCAGTGCCAACCGTCAGGCACATTAGGAACTACTAGAAACACTGCTCATTTAGAACCCATAGCAAACCTGCCATGTCCTAACAGCACTACCAGGACTCACAAAGCACCATACCCTAACTATCAAAAGCAACACTGCAAATATTAAATCAACACATTTCAGAGAATAACAATACATGACCTACTCGGGAAAGAGAACAAGTGGCAATGTCAAATAGGAATTACATAAACAGAATACCTCAGCTCAGTTACACATGCAGAACATACACCATCACCAAACAAGGAATCACAATTTAGAAACAGGAAGACAATTAAACTGGGAACCCCAAAAGCCAAACTTAGAATGTACAACACTGTAGAAATAAAACTATACATTGATTTCCTCTTGTATTAAATAAAATGCAGACGTTAAAGATGCACATTTCCAACAGCCCACTTCCAGGCCTAACCCTTCCATCGCCCCATCTTCATTCTTAGCCACCCACTAACCCAATTTTCATTCTTAGCCCCCCAATTAGACCACCTCCAGTCCTAACCCCCATCTGTCCATTACCAGTCCTAACCCCCATCACCCCATTTTCAGTACTATCCCCCCATCACCCCATTTCCTGTCCTACCCCCCCAGCAGCCCACATTAAGTCCTACTCCCCACCCCAGCAGCCCACATCAAGTCCTGCTCCCTCCCCCCCCCCCGGGAAAATTAAACTTTAGAAAAAAGCTGGCTGGGGAAAAGTGTACTGGGGAAAACCCCAGGGATAAGCAGTATGGAATCTACCTTTGGGATCCTTCCAGGTACTTGTAACTGGTATTGGCCACCATTGGAAACAGGATACTGGGTTTAATGGACCTTTGGTCTGATCCAGTATGGCAAATCGTATGTTCTTATGTTGTAGGTTTGGGTTTTTATTGTTCATATTATTGATTGTATTATTCTTATGCTGTAAAATGCACTGAGTTTCTTTGAAAAAGGAGTGTTGCACATATTGTCTTCCATTTATATAATTGTTGGGTTTTCAATGTATGCAAAGTAATCTCCTGCTTATTCATTGTGAATGTTCCTTAGCCTCACCTAGCTGAAGGGTCAGCAGGATAGGGTTGGGAAGTCCTGGTATAAGGCAACAGGCTGAATTTAGGACAATAGTCTTCAATTTGGTCTTTGGGGCACCTGTAGCCAATCTGATTTTAAGCAGTTTGTTTCTGATTCTTTGTACTTTCAATTCAACTGGAACAGGCCTATATTGAGCTTTCAGTGCCATAAGTGTACCGTACTAGCAGACGTTTCCACCAGCTGAAGGAGAAAGTCCACATGAATGGGAGGTGGAGGTGAGAGAGAGAGAAAGGGGAGAGTGTGCTCAGTAGAGCCGCACACCTCTTGCTCCTTTGCACATTCTTTCTGTGTATACCCACCCCAGCACACCACACAGAACCATATGCAGTGTACCACAGCTGTGAGCCGGGCAACTCATGGGGGTCATGTGGTATGAAAGCCAGAGATGGCATCACGGTTGTGACGAGGTTTAGTATCATCTGGCTCATTGGACAATATTGTTTCCACCCCTTTGCAGGCCACAGAAACCATGAGCTGTGGTGAATCTGCTGTCAGAGTGTTCTTCCAGCCCATGGCAGGAGGAGCCTGTTTTATTCTTGAGGGAGGTTCATCTGATGGAGATTTCTTTCATGGAGAGTGTTGTGACTGTTGTTATCCCAGAGGTTTCAGGTCTCCCTCAGAATCATTCTATTTTCTGCTTCAGTGATTTAACGGAGGCGGAGAAGGTGAAGATTCATTAGGTTATGATCTCCTTTATGATATTATTGATATCAACTGTGCAGGATCTTTCCAGGCAGTGAAGGTCAGAGAGGACCTGCCTCGAGCCTGAAGATCAGCAAGGAAGGCTGGACACATGGCTGGTGAATGGGAAGAATGCCTGAATGAGTTAGCCTGCCGCCAGCCGTCTGCCACATCGGGACACAGTGGGGCAGGATCTATCAAAATGAGAGTCCCTCAACAGCTCTTGCCCATCATAGGAGCATGCTGGGATCCAATGTTGGAGTTAGAGATCAAACGAGAGGTTGTCACATACAGCCGCCATATTCATGGGAGTAGCAGCAATATCGCAAGTGCCGCGGCCCCCCCCCCCCCCCGGCAGATCCCTCCCTGCTTGTCAATTCTCCCCTTCGGCTTTCAGAGCCGCGAAGGGAGAGCTTCTCCCTCGTGACTCTGTTAAGCCCGCTGGGGCTTATGGGAAATTTCCCATCTGCCCCGGTGAGCTTAACAGAGTCGTGAGGGAGAAGCTCTCCCTTCGCGGCTCTGAAAGCCGAAGGGGAGAAGAACTGACAGGCAAGCAGGGAGGGATCTGCCGGAGGGAGGGAGGGAGGGAGGGAGGGGGGGGGCCGCGGCACTTGCGATATTGCCGGGCAGATGGGAAGGGGCCGCGGGACAGCAGCAGCAGAAGCCGGGTTTTGTTTTGTTTTTTTCCTATGCATCGCGGGCCGCACAAAGGTCTCTCGCGGGCCGCGTGTTTGAGACCCCTGATCTACTCTATGTATTGTATACATTGTTCCATGTAAATAAGTTAGAAAGTTTTTCTGTTCAATGTAACGTATACACAAGTTGTTGAATTCTTCCATGTAAACCGCCCCTGATCTCTGGAAGGGGCGGTATAGAAGAAATAAATAAATAAATGTGCCTGGACTGGCCCGGAGAGAAGAGGAGGAAACAAACTTTCACACTAGTGGAGGAATGGCTCTATATGTTAAAGAGGGAATTGAGTTAAACAGGATAAAGATTTAGCAGGAAACAAAATACACTGTAGAATCTCTAAGAATAGAAATTCCATGTAAAAAGGGAATCAGAATTGGCAATGGGGGTGTATTACCATCCATCTGGCCAGAATGAACAGACAGATGATGAAATGCTAACAGAAATTAGGGAAGTTAGCAAAGTTTGTAACACAATAATAATGGGAGATTTCAATTACCCTGGCATTTACTGGAGCAATGTCGTATCAGGACATATTAGGAAGATAAAGCTTCTAGATGAAATAAATAACTGCCTCATAGAGCAGCTGATTCAGGAACCGACATGGGGGTAAAGCGTAGTTACTCACCTGTAACAGGTGTTCTCCAGGAGCAGCAGGAATCAGTCCTCACATATGGGTGACGTCGGTGCCGAAGGAGCCCCCGCGGAGCAATTTTCCCCAGCTTTCAAAGAAAGCCTTTGGGAATTGCAGCGCGCATGCGCGGTCCTCTTCCCGCCCAAGGGTGCCATCTTGCTCAGTCAGATGACATATCTAAAAGACAGCAAAAAAATTAGCAAAAAAACGAAAGCATAGAACTGCAACTCCAAGGGGAGGAGGGAGGGTTGTGAGGACTGATTCCTGCTGCTCCTGGAGAACACCTGTTACAGGTGAGTAACTACGCTTTCTCCAGGACCAAGCAGGAAGTCAGTCCTCACATATGGGACTCCCAAGCTTAAGGCTACCGGAGACCCTAAGCACAAAAATGAGCTCCCTCAAGCTCAGTAGCCAGAAGGAAGGAATCTTCTCTGAATACGTCTCCAACCGGTAGCCCAACATCCGGGATGGAGGGTAGGAGTTGCCTATACCTCGAAGAGGTTACGGAGGACTGCCTGTCCGAAAGCACTGTCCCTGCGGGACTCCCTCTCCAGGCAGTAATGGGCCGCAAAGGTCTGGCTTGAAGACCAAGTAGCGGCCCGGCAGATGTCTGCCAATGGAACAGAGCGGAGGTAAGCTACTGACATAGCCTTCGCCCGAACATGATGGGCCGTGACTCGACTTTCCAAGGGGAGGCCGGCTGCTTCGTAAGCCCAAGCGATACAGTCAGCAATCCAGATGGACAGAGTACGCTTGGAGAAAGGGAGCCCCAACTTATTGGGGTCATAAGAGACGAAGAGCTGAACAGCTCCTCTGTGCTCCCGCGTACGGTCAAGGTAGAAGGTCAACGCCCTTCTACAGTCCAGGGTATGCAAGACCATTTCAGCTCGGCTGGAGTGTGGCCTGGGAAAGTAGGTCGGAAGCACCACCTCCTGGTTGATGTGAAAAGGGGAAACCACTTTGGGAAGAAACTTAGGGTGAGTCCGTAGGACTACCCGGTTCTTGTAGAACCTAGTGTAAGGAGGATCAGACACCAGGGCCTGCAGCTCACTAACGCGTCTAGCAGAAGTGAGGGCCACCAAGAACAATGTTTTCCAAGAAAGAAAACAAAGAGGACAGGTAGCCATAGGTTCAAACGGCGGACAGGTAATCCGCTGTAAAACCACATTGAGATCCCAGTCTGGGGCTGGTGGGCGCAAAGGTGGTTTAAGGAGAAGGAGACCTCTGAGAAAACGAGCCACCAGAGGATGGCTAGAAAGAGGTCTGCCCTCCACCGGCATGTGGTGCGCAGAAAGAGCACTGAGGTGGACCTTGACCGAGTTGGACTTAAGTCCAAGATTGGAGAGGGAAAGCAAGTACTGCAAGACCACTGACGCTGAACAGGAGAAGGGATCTTGAGACTGCTGAGCACACCAGACGGAGAACCGACGCCACTTCAGAGCGTAGGACTTCCGGGTGGAGGGCCGCCTGGAGGCCAAAACGACCTCCTCCACATCTGGAGGCAGGCGGAGGGGAGCAAGGACTACCCTTTCAGCAGCCAGGCCATCAGATGAAGCGACCGGAGGTTGGGGTGCAGGAGAGTCCCCTGATCCTGTGATAGGAGGTCGGGCTGACACCCCAGAGGAAGAGGGGTGTCTACCGCCAGCTGCATTAGAAGTGGGAACCAAGGTTGTCTCGGCCACCGGGGAGCCACTAGGATCATCGATGCTTTGTCTCTGAGAACTTTGAAGAGTGTCCGAGACACCAGCGGCATGGGAGGAAAGGCATATAAGAGGCCTGTGGACCATGGAATCAGAAAAGCATCCGCCACTACCCTGAGAGGATGCGGTTGTCGAGAGCAGAATCTGGGGAGTTGCCGGTTTAGAGGACTGGCAAACAGATCCATGGTGGGGAGGCCCCACTTGAGAAAGATCCGCTGAACCACCATCGGATCCAGCCTCCACTCGTGCGGCTGGAGGATCCTGCTCAGCTTGTCGGCCAGGTAATTTTCTTGACCTGGGAGATAGACAGCTTTGAGGATAATGCCGTGGTGGACAGCCCAAGAGCATAATTTTTGTGCCTCCTGACAGAGAAGGAAGGAGCCTGTCCCGCCTTGTTTGTTCACATAGAACATTGCAACCTGATTGTCTGTCTGTATCAGCACCGACTGATGAGAAATCAGGTGAGAGAATGCTTTGAGCGCTAGGCGGATGGCTCTGAGCTCCAGGAAGTTTATCTGTTGAGTAGACTCCCAAGGAGTCCAGAGACCTTGAGTACATGTCCCTTGGCAGTGTGTTCCCCAACCCAGGAGAGAAGCATCGGTCGTCAGGACCTGAGAATGTGGAGGGGGCTGAAAAGTCACTCCTAGTACTAGGTTGGGCAGATGAAGCCACCATTGCAGAGAAGAGACCAGCCGGTCGGAGATCTGTACGGAGTCCGCTAGGCTCCCAGTGGCCTGATGCCATTGTGTGCGAAGGCACCATTGAGCAGGTCGCATGTTCAGGCGGGCATTGGGGGTCACATGGACCGTGGAAGCCATATGGCCGAGCAGTCTCAGAAATTGCCTGGCCGAGACCAGGGAATTGCTGTGAAAGTGGCTGGCGAGATCCATGAGCCTTTGGGCCCTGTCCAGAGGCAGGAAGGCCCGCGCCTGAAGAGTGTCCAACCTGGCGCCGATGAATTCGAGATTTTGAAAGTGGACTTTGCGAAGTTTATGACAAATCCCAAGTGCTGGAGTAGAGTCACAGTGCGATGAGTGGCTTGAATGGCTTCTTGGGAAGACTGGGCTCTGATGAGCCAGTCGTCCAGGTAGGGAAACACAAAAAGGCCTTGAAGTCGTAGATAGGCCGCCACCACTGCCAGGCATTTGGTAAACATCCTGGGGGCGGAGGACAGGCCAAAGGGCAGTACTCTGTACTGGTAATGATTTCCTCCCACCACAAACCTGAGATATTGTCTGTGGTCTGGATGAATAAGGATATGAGTATACGCATCCTTCAGATCCAAAGAGCATAGCCAGTCTCCCTGCTGGAGGTAGGGCAGCAGGATTCCAAGGGTAAGCATCTTGAACTCTTCCTTTGCAAGGAACTTGTTGAGGTTTCGCAAGTCCAGGATAGGTCTGAGGCCTCCTGTTCTTTTTGGTATCAGAAAGTACCTGGAGTAAAACCCTTGACCTTTCAGGTGGTGGGGCACCGGTTCCACAGCCTGTTCCTGAAGGAGACTCGCTAACTCCTGAAGGAGTAAGTCCCTGTGCAGAGGGAGTCTCGGAGGCTCCCCTGGAAAATAGGAGGGAGGTACCTGGTGAAAGTGAAGAAGATAGCCCTTCCGAACTATGTGAAGTACCCAGGTATCTGTGGTGACGTTGGACCACCTATGGGCAAAGTGGACCAGCCGGCCTCCGGTGCTGAGAGAAACCAGCTGAGGGGGAGAGGCTATGCTGATGAAGTCAAAAACCCCCACCCTGCTGAGCAGGGGCCGGTGGTGCAGGCTTGGGGGCTTGCTGCCTACGGGACCCATTACCCCGTCCCTTGGCCTGCTTACCCTGTGGGGGAGCTGGTGAGGCCTGATACTGAGGGTAGTATTTATAGGCAGCCACTTTCCTCGGGTAAAAGGGCTTTTTCCCCCGAGCCCTTCTTCTTTTGAGAAGGGGCAGAGGTCTTCCTGGAGAGACGAGTCCTGGTGAGAGTCTCGGTCTCGATCTGTGCAGCCTTTTTTATTTATTTATTTATTTAACAATCATTTATATCCCGCATCTTCCAGCGTTCAGATGCGGTTTACAATTGAACAACAGTCAACAAAGCAAGGGCTTGTTTTACATGGAACAATTTTTGACAGTTAACAATGTAATAGTTAAATACGTAACAGAACAATGTAATAGTTAAATACGTAACAGAACAATGTAATGGTTAAATACATAACAGAACAAGAACAAGGTTAAGAACTATGTACAATTACAGGTTTGTAAGCTCTTTGTAAGCCTTCTCATCCATGGGCTTGCCAAAGAGGTTATCACCTCTGCAGGGGACATCGACCAACTTGTCCTGCACCCATGGCTCGAGGTCGGACGTCTGAAGCCAAGCCTGGCGGCGTCCACCGATGCCGGCTGCGGATACTCGAGCCGATGCCTCAAAACCATCATAGGCTGCTCGAGAGATAAACTTTGAGCACTCTCGAATACCAGTTGACAAGGTTTGGAACCTCTGCAAAGGTTCGTCGGAGAGACCAGCAGAGAACCCGGCAATTTCTTTAGCCAGGTCCCGGAGATACATGCCCATGTAGAGCTGGTAGGTCTGGACTCGACAAGCAAGCATAGAGCCCTGGAAACACTTCCTATCGAGGGCATCCAGGCTGTGGGCCTCCCTACTGGGGGGCACCGAGGAGTGCATTTTTTGACTCTTAAGTCTATGCATGGCCGATTCCACCACCATGGAATGGTGCGGTAGTTGTGCCTTTTGGAAGCCGGGGCTCTTGCGGACTCGATAAATGGAATCGACCCGCTTGCTTAACACCGGCGACGACGACGGGCTCTCCCACATGCGGAAGAGAAGTCGTTCCAGCATCGGAGGAACCGGTACAATAAAGGCCTCCTTCGGGGAGAGTCATATTGGAGGGCATCGAGTTCTTCGACTCGAGGCTCCTCCTCGGGATCTGCGGGGAAGGCCAAGGCCTTGGTCATATCCCGCACGAAGTCCGAGAACCGGGTATCCTCCGGGGGGGACCGTCTCCGAGGTTCGGACTCGGGGGAGTCCGATGGGACACGCCGAGTCCGAAAGGAACCAGGTGACTCTTCGTCCTCGGATTCCCAGGCCGACTCCTCGGAGGAGGAGTCGAGCGGCTCCTGTCAGGCAGGCATCGATGCCATCCGCCCCGACGCCGAGGGAGTCGGCGTCGACGACCTCGGTCCCGAACAGGAGGCCGAAGGAGACCGCGACCGAGGATCGACTCGAGCCCCCATGGACTCGAGGATCGGCTCGGTCTCCGGGGTCGACTTGGAGGTTGACGTTCCGGCGGTCAGGGCAGAAGCACCGGCGAGGCCAGCGATCAATACCCGCTGCTGGTCCATGAAGGCAGTCAGACTGCTCTCCAAGGCCGTCAACCTGAGTCCGAGCTCAGGAGACCCAGCAGCCCCCGACTCGGGGCCCGACGTCGGCTCCTTCGGAGGCGAGTCTACGAGGACAACAGTACTCACGTGAGCGGGCAAGTCCATCTCGAGTCGAGGATGTTTTGAAGGCCTCTCCACCTCCGAGGACCTGGGACAGGAATCGGGGCTATGCGACCTGGCCCTCAAGGAACCAGGAGCGTCCACCGATCCCGCCCTCGCGGGTTTCTTCTTCCGATGATGTTCCCGGGTAGGAGACCCCCTTTCAGAGGAACTCCGACGATGCTCAGGACCAGAGTCCCGAGACGTCGAAGCCTCTGACGAGGTCCGAGCCCGGCCGGAGTCAGAGAAGATACGTTCCTGACTCCTCAACGCTTTAGAGGACATTTTGCCACACGGACCACAGATCATCTGGTCATGATCGGGTCCGAGGCAGCGGAGGCAGAAGTCGTGCGTGTCTGTAAGAGACATGAGCTTCTTACAGAGGTCACACTTCTTAAAGCCGCTGGCAGCCATCGGGGGAAAAAGGGCCCCTGCGAGGTCGAAAGACCGGGCTGCCAGTGAAAAAGTAAAAAGGCGCGAAATCTGTCACGAAGGACAAAAAAACGAAAAATAAAGAACGGACTCGCAACCGGCGTCTCGAGTCCGGGCGGGAAAAGAATCGGCGTCGAACCGAAGAAAAAGGAGAAATAAAGAGAAATAATCAACTTTTCGGCGGGGATTCACAAACAACGTCTGTAGGGCTCCGCGGAAAAAAGAAGACTGAGCAAGATGGCACCCTTGGGCGGGAAGAGGACCGCGCATGCGCGCTGCAATTCCCAAAGGCTTTCTTTGAAAGCTGGGGAAAATTGCTCCGCGGGGGCTCCGTCGGCGCCGACGTCACCCATATGTGAGGACTGACTTCCTGCTTGGTCCTGGAGAAGCTATTTTAGACCTAATCCTCAGTGGAACACAGGGATCTAGTGCGAGAGGTAACTGTTTTGGGGCCGCTTGACAATAGTGATCATAACATGATCACATTTGATTTAATAAATGGAGAGAGAGGATAGCAAGGTAATTCACTGCACTAGCGTTTAACTTTCAAAAAGGAGACTAAGATAAAATGAGGAAAATGGGTAAGAAAAAGCTAAAAGGAGCAACTGACCAGATGTGTTCCATGCTTTAAAATAGGTGAAAGGAAGGCCAAACGACAGCCAGTATGGCTTAAAGATGAGATCAGAGAAGCTGTTATGGCTAAGAGAGAATCTTTCAGAAAATGAAAAAAAGTCAAATGGCGAGTTAAATGCAAGGCATTGATAAGGCAGGCAAAGAGAAAATTTAAAAAGAAGCTTGCAGTGGAAGCAAAAGCACATAATAAAAACTTTTTCAAATAGATTGAACCATTAAATGATTGAAGGGTAAAAAGTGCACTGAGAGAGGACAAGGCCATAGCGGAGAGACTGAATGGATTTTTTGCTTCAGTCTTTATTGAAGAAGATGTAGGCAACTCACCCATGCGAGAAATGATATTTAAAGGTGATGTATCAGAGGAACTGAAACAAATCTTGATAAAAAGGGAAGATGTAATACAGCTAATTGATAAACTAAAGAGCAGCAAATCACCTGGACCGGATGGCATACATCCCAGGGTACTGAAAGAACTGAAATATGAGACAATACACAGATTACTAAAAGTAGATCTGCAATCAAAATCATCTGTAGTACTTAAAGATTGGAGAGTGGCCACTGTGATGCCAATTTTTAAAAAGGATACTAGGGGTGGTCCAGAAAACTGCAGACCAATGAACCTGACGTCAGTACAGAGCAAAATGGTAGAATAAAATTACTGAACATATAGATAGTCATGGTTTAATGGGAGAAAACCAACAGGAATTTAGCCAAGGAAAGTCTTGTCTTACTATTCTCATATTTTTTTGAAGATATGAATAAACAGGTAGATAAAGGTGAGCCGGTTGATAAAGTGTATGTGGATTTTCTGAAAGCCTTTGACAACGTCCCTCATGAAAGACTCGGGAAATTAAGTCATGGGATAGGAGGCAATGTACTATTATGGATCAGGAACTGGTTAAAAGTTAGAAAACAGCGAGTAGGGCTAAATGGCCAATTTTCTCAATGGAGAAAGGTGAATTGTGGTATACCCCAGGGATTTGTGCTGGGCCCACAGCTTTTTAACATATTCATAAATGACCTGGAAATGGGAACAGCAAGCAAGGTGATCAAATTTGCAGATGACACAAAGTTGTTAAAACACAATAGGATTGTAAAACATTGCAAGTGCAACTTGAAAAACTGGGAGACTGGCCATCTAAATGTGGACAAGTGCAAAGTATTGTCTCCTCCCGACCGGCATGGGGCCGTGGGAAGAAGGTGGGGAGGGTGCGTGCGGAGCACCACTTTGTTCCTGTATAACCATGTATAAGGTGGCTCTGCCAGAGCTTGGAGCTCGCTGACTCTGCGAGTGGATGTGAGAGCCACCAGGAAGGTGACCTTTCAGGACAGATACCGCAGGTGGCAAGTGGCCAGATGCTCGAATGGCGGTCTAGTGAGCTGTGAGAGCACCATGTTGAGGTCCCACTCCGCGAGCCCCAGAAGAATCGAAAGATCAGGGGCTGAACCGAGAAGGGTTTTCTCTTGGTGGGGTGGTGGTGCGCTGCAATTGCGCTTAGGTGCACTCTGAGTTGGACTTCAGTCCGACCTGCAACAAATGGAGCAGATACTAGAGCACCACTTGCACGGTGCAGGGGAAGGGGTTCTTCCCCAGCGCCTTATGAGGCTGCACCAAGGGGTTTTTAAATTTATTTTTTTTAGAGAGACTGATCCTTGTCAGGAACTCAGTCTCTAGCCGCCTTGTCTGCCAGTAGTTTCCCAAAGAGATTCTCTCCGATACAGGGGACATTGATAAGTTTTGTCCTGAACCCACTGTTTAAGGTCAGATGACTGCAGCCATGCCTGGCATCATCTCTGGCTGAGGATTCAAAGCCATCGTAAGCTGCTTGGGATAAAAACTTTGAGCATTCCTTGACCGCCAAGCCAGAGACTTGAACCGCTGAAGGGGTTTCTTGTCAAGGCCTGCCAAGAAGCCCACAAGTTCTCTCACCAGTTCTTTGAGGTACATACTGATGTATAGTTGGTAGGATTGGACTCAGCATGCAAGTGTCAAGCCCTGGAAGGTCTTTCAGCCAAGGGCATAGAGGGTTCAGGCCTCCCTGCGGGGGGGGGGGGGGGGGGGGGACCAAAAAATGGGTCTTTTGACTCTTGAGTCTGTGCATGGCCAACTCAACGACCATAGAGTTGTGAGGGAACCCAGGGCTTCGGCGCACTTGGACATAGAGTTGAGTTACCTGTGACAATGGGCACCAATGCCGGTATCTCCCACATACGGATAAGGAGGCACTTGAGGGTCGGAGGAACAGGCACCATAAGAGCTTCCTTAGGGGGCCTCATACTGGAGAATCTCCAGTTCCTCCATGCGTGGATCCTCCTTGGCCTCGGCCACCTTGGCTATGTCCCGCACAAAATTAAGGAATGCGACATCCTTGGGTGGGGAATGGCACTGCCACACCGGGAGAGATGGGTCTGAGGGCATGTCCCAGTGTCGCCGAGTGTCCAGGGACTCCTCGGTCTCCTATTCAGACTCGAAGTCCAAGGACGAGTCTGAGGCTCTGCAACTGAGGTCTGGGGCCGAAGGCCTGGGACCTCTGAGGGACCTGCATTCTTAACTGCATGCACTCGCCGGAGAGGACCAGTGTCCCGAGGAACGGGACCGCGTACGATGCTGATGGGTCTCTCAAGGCTGGTGGCGCTCAAGGATCAGCTCGATGTCCATGAAAGCCCTTGATGTAGAGGGTTCCGTCATTGGGGCGGATGAACCAGAGGAACCAGACAAACACCCACTGCATGGCCATGAGAGCAGATATACTGCTCTCTAAGGCTGTCATACTGGTTTCCATTCCATGAGGGTCAGTGCGGGACATAATCTTACCACACCGATCACATTTCTTGAAGCCTCTGGAGGCAATCAGGTAAAAGGGGGCCCTGTCTCCTGGCAGGTGTTTGAGGCCTGCAACAAAAAAAGAGTGCAAAACGCCGATCAAGGGATATCTCGAGTGAAAAAAATGAAAAACACATAGGAACGAGCCCAAGGCGCAACACTGAGGCAAGCTGGCTCGGGGGCAGGAAAGGAAATGATATCCATACCGGACAAAAACAGGATAAAAGCCACACTTTTTCTGGGGGAAACTGGACAGATGTCTGGAGGGCTCCAAGAAAAAAGGAGATTGAGGCAAGATGGCATCCTTGGGCGGGAAGGGGACCACGTATGAGTGGTGCATCTCCCAAAGGCTTTCTCTGAAAACTGGGGAGATTCTTCTGTACGGGCTCCGTTGGTGCCAACATCACCCATATGTGAGGACTGACTTCCTGCTTGTTCACGGAGAATCAGTGATTCTCAGTCTCCATCTGCTGGGAGGAGAGTGTAAGTTCATACATCTGGACTGATTTGGAGGGGCGATAAGGAAATCACCGTTAGCATACAATGAGTACCATCATTCTATCAGCTGGAATGGAATTGTTAAAAGTGCCCTATGCACTAAGACAAGGTCCTAAGCTTGGATCATCACTCCCAACGTAGTATAAAGAGCCTCTTCCTCGTATAACATCCCAATAGGCTGAAAGGGATACATCTAGCACCAATCCCATGTAGCATTGAGGAGGCAATCTGATAAAGTCATTTCCACATGTAAATGACCTCTTATAAAATATCAACTGGCATAAAAGTACATGATTTGGTGTGAAGGTGTACACTTAGCCAGCAGGCATAGCTGGGGGGAGAAGTATGGATGGAGCATGGGCAGAGTTTGCGCATATGCACGTAGATTATAAAATACCTTTATCCACACGTATATGTGTATAAAGTAGATGCAAACATTTACATCTACCTCACCAACATTCAAGGCATGATCTCTGTCACATACGTTATTATTTTATAAAGGCAAATAGGCACCTCTACTGGGGGTCATTCCAATTAGTGTTTAAGCAGGAATAAATGACCACTTTGGATGTACATCTCTGCCAAATGCTTGGGCGCGACTGCGTGCCCAAAGCTCCCCACATGTACACAAGAGAAGTGCGGGGAGCTTTGGACTGGGGAGGGCCAAAGGAGGCATGTGGGGAGGACGGGACCCTGACCCTGGACATACAGGGCTGATTCTGGTCGCGGTCCTTTACATCCGGGGCATCATGGCTGCTGCATAACTTATTCACCTTGGAGGTGGAATAAGTAGTCACCCCATAGGAGGCAATCGGCAGCGGCAACCCCCTCCGAAATAGTAAGGATGGCCAGGTGGTTCTCCAGCTCAATCCTAGCCTTGGCAGGTCCCATCAGGGGTTGAGCGGCGGAGAAAAGCATGTTTGGGCAGTTGCGGAGTTTTGACCTCCTGCATGGCATCCTGGTGCCATGGCGACAAGACACCACAGCACTGGGGCTCTATGCAAGTGTCACGGCTGAGTTAGACGGGTTGGGAGGCATACGTCCGGCAGCAGTGAATCGGGACAGGCCCTGGCCATCCGGGCCCTTTGCACCCAATTCTACTCTCACAGGGGTGCAGAATCGGGTGCAAATCTGGCATGTCCAGATTTTGGACGTCTGGTCGGGCCGGACGGGCCCCGAAGCACAGTTACTTACCTGTAACAGGTGATCTCCGGAACAGCAGGAATTAGTCTTCACATATGGGAGACGTCACCGACGGAGCCCGCACGGGAATGCTCCCCAGCATCCAATCAGAAAGCCTTTGGGAGCATCCCCCGCGCCTGCGCGGTGGCTTCCCGCCCTTCCTACTGCCTCTCCCCAGTTGAGTTTCATAGCTGAGCCAGAAGGAGAGGAGAGGAAGGAATAGAGAGAAAGAGATACAACTCCTAGGGGAGGTGGGCGGGTTGTGAAGACTAATTCCTGCTGTTCCGGAGATCACCTGTTACAGGTAAGTAACTGTGCTATCTCCAGGAACAAGCAGGAATGAGTCTTCACATATGAGGACTCCCTAGCTGAGGATGCCCGGGGGAGATCCCGTAAGCCCAGCCCAGGACGGGAGGGCATTTGCCCAACCTGAATCCCCGGCATCCCCCGAGGGATGGAGGGTAGGAGTTGAGAGGAGAAGAACAGCAAAACCCAAAGACTACAGGGAGAGTAGTCATTAGAGTGCATGGAGCATCATTAAGTTTTTAATGAATTAATGACTTAGTACCATGTAAAGCTTACCTACTGAGTTGTAGGAAGTAGGACTGTGACGGAGGTACTGTAGACATAGTAGCGAGGTCTTCAAGGGAACTTCACCGCAGCGAGGAGGAAGTTCCAAATCCGGAAGGCCAGGAGATCCAGGAATCAGCTGGGTCAGGAGGAGGACGGCAGGTCTTCAAGGAAGCTTTATGCAAAGCTGAGCACTCCCTTCGGAGCAGAGTCCATAACTCAGAGGACTAACAGTAGAAGACTGGCCGATCTGGATAGCCTATGCCGGAGAAGAGTAGGGGTGTACCCCGGAGCAGAAGGAGTACACAGCCTGCCCTAGCTAAGAGATAGGGAGACAAGGGTTTGAACCTCCAGGAGGAGGGCATAACTGAAAATAGAAGCTGTTGACTTCACAGCAGTAGAGTACAACCAGTCCGAGGGCCGATCTAAGGAATAGGCAGGCGCACTGGTCGGAACCCGGAGGTGTGGGGGGGGGGGGCGTGAGTACCGGCCACTGGAAAAAAATAGGCGGCAGAACACAGGCACTGTGGGCATCCTCCAAAACGCGCCTATCGCGCAGGCGATATCTGTGGAGAACGCCCCCCCCCCGCAGTAATGCAGGTACGCTGAGGAACCTACCTCCATGAGCATAACACTGGTAAGGCGGACCTGCCAGTGATCCACAGAATGCCCACCTGGGGAGGTGGCGTCAAGATCCATACGGGAGAGGGATCCATTCCGGTGGAACACGGGCAGATCGGCGAACGGTAGCGTGAAGGACAAAGGATAGCATCAGTCCGGAAGAACAAACCAGGGGGCTCGAGGCCCTATAGGTGTCCCCAGGACCTGCACGCAGAAACTCGCCCCCCGCACTAATCGGGGGACATGAGAGCATAGCCCCCGGTAAGCATAGGGGAACTATAGCGGCTGGAAGGAAAAATTCCGATACGGATGCAATCAGCAGGGGATACTGCCGAGACGGGTTCGGGGACGTACCTAAGGGTAAGCCAGCTGACCGTGGGCCAGAGCTATCATGGAGTAGAGGTGGTCTCCCTCTACCAACGTAAGGAGAGTACCTGAACCCTTGGATAAGCCCCCGAACCATTTGCCCTACTGAACGAACCCCAGAGTCGAGCTCAATTGTAAACTTCTGGTAAGAAGGTAATTGCAGGCAGCCGCCCACCGGAGCCTAAAACTGCTTGGTATGAGAGTACTGGTGCGGCCCCGGGGACTTCAACCCAGGGCGAGGGGTCCCTTGCTTGGGCGCACCTGGCGGTTGGGCGGAGGGGTGACATTTCCTCTTCCTAGGGAAGGAGGGCCTGGTGAGGCGCGCACCACCGCCGGGGGGAAGCCGGGCCCTAGGATGGCTTCTAACGCTGGGAAGGTTAGCGAAGCACTGCGCGACCTGACGTAAGGCTTCGCTATTGAAGAGGTGATCTCCGTCACAGGGAGAATTACCCAGGTTATGCTGTGCCCGTCTACACAACTCGGACGCCTGCAACCATGCTGTACGGCGTGCTCTAATAGCAACAGCAGAGCATCTGCTGACCGACAGGAAGGAGTCTAGAGAAGCGCAAGAAAGGAACCCAGAGATATTCCTGCAGTGATAAAGAAGCAAGGAATATTCAAAGGCTTTGGTTGCAGACAAGAAGGGAGACAACCAAGATAATCTCTCGGTGACCTCCCGGAGCGACAGACTCATATAAAAAATATATGAAATAATTCTGGACGCCAGCATAGACGTTTGGAAAGTTTGACGTCCTAGGGTATCTAGCGTCTACGAGGTGCGGCCTGGCGGGCGAGAAGAATGCTTTTCCTTGCTGCCGGCCTTCATCAGCGCCGATTCCACCACACTGGAACGATGTGGAAGTTGGTGCTGCTGAAACCCCGGAGAGGGAGGCACCCGATACAGAGCATGCATCGCAGTCGAGGGTGCCGGAACCCTCAAAGGCGACTGCCAAGCCCCCAGCAGGAGATCCTGCAGGGAGGGATGCAGAGGAAGCATCACGGCGGCCCGTTCCGCAGGGCCTGGAGTTAGGTCCGGGATAGGGATGGCCAGCAAGTCCGCCATGTCAAGGAGGAAATTCTGAAAAGACAGCTCTCCCGGAGGGGCTATGCCGGGGGAGGCGGTGGCGGGAGAGAGGCCGCCAGGGCACCGAGAAGCCTCTCGGGCTGCTGCCCGCTGGGCAGAGGAGGGGACCAACAGCCCCGGACTGGGGTGGTCAACAAGGCGTCGTCGGCTCCTGGAATTGATTCCAAGCTAGGCATCGAAGGGGTCGATGGCGCCGACGGAGCCGCCGGAATTGGCCCCGGCCCTGAACCCGGGGGTGGTGCTGCCCCCGGCAACTGAAGCGGTTCCGTGGCAGCCGGAGGGCAGTGGTCAACGATCTCCGCTCTGCGTCACGGGAGGGGACAGGGACCGATCCCGAGACGTGCCGTGGCCAAGTCTTCGAGGCTGGATACCGATTCCAGGCTGGGCATCGAACCGAGCGATGAAATCGACTCCCTGCTAGAGGGCCCTGGCGGGGGCGGCCGCGTCGGCGGTGCTGATCCCGGGGAGCGGATCGGAACCGTGTCGATCGGCGTCGCGAGCATCAAGGGCCCCCGAGGACGAAGCTCGGTGGAGAGGGGCCCATCCGACGCCGGCGCCGACGTCGGGCACTGCCTGATGCCGGGCCCCCTCTCGAGCCCGCCTGACCCGGGGGGAAATCCTTCCGGGACATACGACCCGTCCCCGAGGGTACCCAGGTCACCCGTCGACGAGCCCCTGCGGGGGCCCCCTTTCTTGGAAAGGGCGGGGCCCTCGACGGCCGCGACGATGCCGGGGGGGGTCGCCCATCTGGGGCTGATCGACATACCCCGAGGCTCCCGGGGGAGGCCGACGGCGGTCCCTGGCGCTCAACACCCCTGCCGTCTCCGGCGGAGCGGTGCCGCGCAAACCCGGTACCACCCTCACGCAGGGCTGGGATACCGGCAACCCAGCACGGGTCGAGGCGACCGGCCCCGAGGCCAGATGGCCATCCACCGACGCCGATGCGCCCGAAGTGGGTACCACCTCCGCGCATGGCCTGAACGTAGGGCCGCCAGACTGTGTCGAGTCGGTCGGCCCTAGAGCTGCTGAGGGCAGCGGCAGGTGATCCCCGGTGGGGAGCGGGCCACTCGACCCCGATGCCGACGGGTCGGCACCGCTGGGCACGGATACCACCCCCGTAGGAACGCCATACCGGCAGGAGTTGGTTGGCCCCGGAGGCGCCGAGGGCCGCGGCTGACCGCCCCCGGTGAGGAGCGGAATGCTCGACGCCGGCGTCGGGGGGTCGGCACCGCCCGTGGCGGATACCACCCCCGCGCATGGCAGGGATGACGGAACGCCAGGCTGGACCGATTCGATCGGCCCTGGGCGATCCTCGGTGAGTAGCGGGACGCTCGACACCGACACCGATGCCGGGGGTTCTGCACCGCTAGATGCGGGTACCTCCCTCGAGCACGGCTTGGACATAGGGAGGTCAGACTCGGTCGAGTCGATCGGCCCCGGAGGCGCCGAGGACACCAGCTGACGATCCCTGGCGAGGAGTGGAACACTCGACGCCGGTGCCGATGCCGGGGAATCGGCACCGCTCGAAGCGGGTACCTCCCTCGTGCACGGCTCGGGAATGTTGTGAGGAGCGAACCCCAGGAACATCCCGAAACCCCATAAATGCTTTGGAGCCCGAGGACTCCCGCCGGGGTATAGTAGCCAAGGGGGACTTGAGGGGTTGGCCGGAGCCGTCGCCATGCCGCGCATGAGATTCGCCCCTCAAGACTTGGCTAGTCTTAACAGACTGTTGCGTGGTTACCTGATCCTGGAGAGAAGAAAAACCCGATGACTGCGCCTTGGGCGTGAAAACGTCATCGAGGGATACCCGAAAAAGGGAAGGTCTTCTCCCGACACTGTAGCCCGGAGGACCCGGGGGGAAAGGGTCAGGCCCCAAACAAGAGAGGCACCAGGCATTGGAGTCCATGTGGAAAACTAAGTCCCCGCAGTGAGGGCACTTCTGGGGCTCCATGCTGTAAGCCCGGTAGGCCTCGGCGCCCAGAGGGAAAAAAGGTCCCGCTAGGCGACGAAAATAAGCAAGAAAAAAAAACAAAAGGGCACAGAGGTGCCGCTGTCGGCGGGAAAAGCCGCGACTACAGAACAAGAAAAGAAAAGAAAAGGTAAAAGTTCTGCGGTGGCAGGAGGGACGTCCTGCCTGCTCCGCGGAAAACGAAAAACTGGGGAGAGGCAGTAGGAAGGGCGGGAAGCCACCGCGCAGGCGCGGGGGATGCTCCCAAAGGCTTTCTGATTGGATGCTGGGGAGCATTCCCGTGCGGGCTCCGTCGGCGACGTCTCCCATATGTGAAGACTCATTCCTGCTTGTTCCTGGAGATTGGGCAATGAGCCCACTGTGTCTTTAAAAATTCTGTCTAGCAAAAAAATCTGGAGTAATACCATTCTCTCTCTAATATTGAACTATTTTGTTTAATGTTTTTAATCTAAACTGTTTTGATTTGGTTTTGGGACATCAAATCAGAATAAATATGGATCTCTCCAGAGCCTTAACACTGTTGCTATGACCTCCAGGGATTAGCCCTTCCTTCTTAGCCTTGAGCTTGCATTAACCAGGCCATATAACAAAATTGAGATAGGTTTTCTAGAACCTTTGGACTGTGGGAATTTCAAGGGTTCTGAGTCTATACAGATTGATGTATTATGGTGGTCTTGGCCAATCTGAAGCCATGAGGACTAGCAATCCTGGGTGATACATGATCCTTTGACATACTTTTCCTTTTAATTTATATTTATTCAATTTTTAACAGTTACCATAAGCAATCTCCAAAAAAAGTAAATCCATTTAAAATAATACAGGAAAAACCTCAAGAAACAATTAAACTAAGAATTTACACAAGTCCACATTGCGAGAGATGATCGAAGGTACACGGAGGCCAAGACAAAGAAAACAAATAATATATTCAACCCCTTTTAACTATACCCAGTCAAATAATGCAAACATCTCAAAAGGAAAACTACTTATCCAAAAGAAAAATATTGCGGAAGGGCTGTCAGATAAGGTTTGCCTCTTTGTGGATGATACAAAAATCTGCAATGGAGTAGACACCCAGGAAGGTGTAGATAACACGAGGAGGGATCTAGCTAAGCTTGAAGAATGGTCTAGAATTTGGCAGCTGAGATTTCATGTTAAAAAATGCAAGGTCATGCATTTGGGCTGCAGAAATCCAAGGGAGCGATACAGTTTAGGAGGTGAAGTACTTATGTCCACAAAAGAAAAGCAGAACTGAGGCATGATTGTGTCTGATGATCTTAAAGTAGCTAAACAGGTAGAAAAGGCTATGGCGAAAGCTAGGAGGATACTTGGGTGCATACGGAGAGGAATGGCCAGCAGAAGAAAGAAGGTGATAGTGCCTCTGTATAAGTCTTTGGTGTGACCTCATTTGGAGTGTTGTGTGCAATTCTGGAGACTGCACCTTCAAAAGGATATAAACAATTTAGAGTCGGTACAGAGTGGCTACTAAAATGGTTAGTAGTCTTCGTTATAAAGCATATGAGGACAGATTTAAGGATCTTAATATGTATACTTTAGAGGAAAGGCGGGATAGAGGTGATATGATTGAGACGTTTAAATACCTCCCTGGCATAAATGCACAGGAGGAGAGACTCTTTCGATTGAAAGCAAGTTCTTCTACAAGGGGACATAGGATGAGGGTGAAAGGGGATAGACTCAGGAGTAATATGCGGAAATATTTCTTTACGGAAAGAGTGGTAGATGTGTGGAATAGTCTCCCAGTGGAGGTGATAGAGATGAGGACAGTATCTGAATTCAAAAAAGCATGGGACAAACACAAAGGATCTCTAAAGGGAAAAAAGTGGACCATTGTAGTGGTTGATATGGAAGGGTAGACTAATTAGACCATGTGGTCTTTTTCTGCTGTCATGTTTCTATGTTTCTAAATTGTTCAAGATGGGAAGCCTCAACAAATACATAACTGTTGCCAGAAAGTGTTACCAAACACTTTCAAGGAAACTTGAAGTATAACATTCCTCCAAGAGCCAATACCCTAGGTTTTAACTGAAGAAACGTTTTACGCCGGATCTGAGTGGTACGAGCAATATCAGGAAATATCATCAATGGCTGGCCAAAAAAAGAAGCAGCCTTCTTTAGGAAATACAATTTCATAACACATTATCCAAAGAAGTATCCAAAAATTGAGTTAATCCTAAATCATCAGGATTAACCAGATGCAACTTGAGCAACACTCTGAGGTATGGAGAAATTTCACTTACCGTTAATTTCCTTTCCTGGAATACTGCTAGACCAGTCCAGATAAGCGGGTTATGCACCCCTGCCAGCAGATAGGGAGACAGAGAAAAAAACTCCAGAGCTGAGATTGGTCAGGCTCTGGGTGACATAGGCATACCCCTAGGGGTCCTATTCAGTAACAATGTAACAAGCCAAAAAGGCAACATCTCAGGGACAAAACGCAACTATGAACACTTAAAAAAGGAACCAAACTCAACCCCTCAACGCGAACGAAAAACGGACGAGGAGGATCAAATATCATTTCCAAGGGAAGAAGCCTGAAATGACTGCTTTGACACATTCCCAGGAAACAAACTCCGGATGTGCTCGCGGAGCGTATGACTGTCGGCTGCTCTGCACAAGTACCAGTGCCTCTGACAAGCTAGGTGGGTTCTGGATTGGTCTAGCAGTATTCCAGGAAAGGAAATTAACAGTAAGTGAAATTTCTCCTTCCAGATCATACTGCTAGACCAGTCCAGACAAGCGGGAAGTACCCAAGCTAATTACCCTCAGGGTGGGCAGATAGAGTTGCCGACAGCACCGCAACTCTGAAACGACTGTCTTCTCGGGCCTGTATATCCAACCGATAGTGCTGAACAAAAGAGGACAAGGACGACCAGGTGCCCGCTCGACAAATATCGAGAGGAAGGACGTGGGACCTCTCGGCCCATGATGTGGATTGGGCTCGAGTGGAATGAGCTCGAAGCCTTTCTGGAACCGGCTGGCCTTGGAGAATAAAGCCGATTCAATGGCACGACGCAACCACCTAGCGATAGAAGGCTTGGAAGCAGCCAAACCCTTGCGCGGCCCCGAAAGGAGAACAAAAAGATGGTCAGTCTTGCGAAAGGAATTGGTAACTTTCAAATAGTGAAGGAGAACTCGCTTGAGGTCGAGGAAGCGAAGACTTTTGCACCTACCCGCACACTGTTCGTTAGAGAAGGCAGGCAATAGCAGGGGCTGATTGACATGAAAAGGAGTAACCACTTTGGGCCGAAAGGAAGGAACTGTGCGAAGAGTTACCCCCTCAGGAGGGAAAGAAAGATACGGATCCCTGCACGAGAGAGCTTGAAGCTCCGCGATTCTTCGAGCTGACGTGATTGCTATCAAAAACACCGTTTTGAGCGTCAAATCTAGAAGAGAAACTTCCTTCAAAGGCTCAAAGGGTGGATTTCCGAGCACCCTGAGAACTAGTGCTAGATCCCAAGGAGGAACTACCGGACGGGTCGGAGGATGAAGCAGTTTGACCCCTTTCAGAAACCGAGACACATCAGCGTGGGAAGCAAGGGATCTACCGAGCACCGGACCCCGATAACATGTCAAGGCAGAAATGTGCACTCGAAGCGAACCGAGCGCCAACCCTTTATCAAGACCGTCCTGTAAAAAAGCAAGAATATCAGGAATTGAGGTACGCCACGGGGACAAGTGATGACGTGAATACCAAGCCTCGAAGACGCGCCACACTCTCGCAGCAGCAGCGGATGTTGAAGACTGTCGTGCACTAAGGAGCGTAGCCACCACCTTAGGCGAATACCCCATACGGGTCAAACGGCGGCATTCAAGAGCCAAGCCGTGAGTAGGGAGCTGGATTTTCCATGAAGATCGGTTCCTGCCTGAGGAGTTCGGAGGGAGTTGCCAGCCGCAATGGCGACCCCCGTTAAAGCCTTATGAGATCGGCATACCATGGTCTTCTTGGCCAATCCGGGGCCACGAGGACTACCGGCCCCCTGTGCAACCGAATTCGCTGCAGGATCCTGCCGATCATGGACCAGGGTGGAAAAACATAAAGAAGCTGGTTTTCCGGCCAAGTCTGAGTCAACGTATTGATGCCGAGAGTCCCGCGTTCTCTCCAACGGCTGAAGAAACTCGGAACTTTGGCATTCGCTGCCGATGCTATGAGATCTATCGCCGGTGACCCCCATTTTTGAACTATCCTCTGGAAGGCTAGCGGGGCCAGTTCCCACTCGCCAGAGTCGAGGGTATTGCGACTCAGAAAGTCCGCCTTCACATTGCTGGTTCCTGCAATGTGTTGGGCGGAGAGGGCTTGGAGATTTCTCTCTGCCCAAGGAAGAAGAAGAGGAGCCATCTTGTTTGACACTCCAGTGCACTTGGTCCCTCCTTGACGGTTGATGTAGGAAACTGTGGTCGTGTTGTCGGATAGTATCCAAACCACTTTCCCGTGCAGAAGAGTGTGAAATCTCAAGAGAGCCAGATGTACTGCTTGTGCCTCTAGTCGATTGATCGTCCAGCAGGATTCGCGTGCTGTCCAAGTGCCCTGCGCAGTGTGAGATCGACAGTGCGCACCCCAACCGGACAGACAGGCATCCGTTGTTAGAACGATCCAACACGGAGTCTCTAAGGGAACCCCCTTCAGGAGGTTGCTGGAGGAGAGCCATCACCGTAGGTTTAGTCTGACCCTGGAGTGAAGCGGAAGGCGAATTTAGTAGTCTTCCGAAACTGGCGACCATCGTGTCAGGAGAGCTTTCTGTAGACAGCACATGTGCGCTCTGGCCCAAGGCACGAGATCTATTTGCACCATCATGGATCCCAGGACTTGAAGGTAATCCCATGCTCGAGGCGAGACCTGTGCTAGGAGACTGCGAACTTGAGAAATTAACTTGAGGAATCGAGACATTGACAAAAAGACCCGACCTAAGGCTGTTTCGAATCGAGCCCCCAAAAATTTGATCTCCTGGGATGGCTGAAGACAACTCTTGCCGCGGTTGATTACCCAGCCGAGGTTCTCGAGAAAGGCAACAACCACTGAGACTGTGCTGCAAGCCCTGGGGAGAGAGTCTGCGCGAATGAGCCAGTAGTCCAGATAAGGATGAACTCTGATGCCGTGGCTGCGTAAGGCCGCAGCTACTACCACCATTACCTTGGAGAAGGTTCAAGGTGCCGAAGCTAGACCAAAGGGCATCGCACGAAATTGGAAATGTTGACCGAGTACCGCGAATCAAAGGAATCGCGGATGCCCCTCTCAAATGGGAATGTGAAAGAATGCTTCCGCGAGATCGAGGGAAGCTAGAATTCCCCCTTGCGTACCGCTTGAATAACGGATCGCAGAGTCTCCATTCGAAAGTGTGGTACCCGCAGACTGCGATTGACGCCTTTTTTGGCACCACGAAATAGATAGAGTAACGGCCTAGTCCTCTTTCCAACGGTGGAATTGGACGAATGGCATCTAAACGCTGGAGTCTTTGAACGAAGCAACATCCACTGCCCATTGACGCAGGCAGAGCCATCTCCGAGCTACTGTCACCGGTGCTACGGAGTGAGCTGACAGCCGCAAGAGATCATAGAAGGCCTCTGCCAGGAATGCAGCGATGGATTCTAAACAAGCCAACTCGGGATCACCTGGAAGCTGCTGAATCCATCAAAGGGAGGCCCGTGCTGCTAGACCTCCGCATACCACTGCTTGAAGGGAAAGAGCGGACGACGAAAAACCCGTCTTTAGCAGACTCTCATCTTTTTCGGTCTTGCTGGTCGCGGAGTGCCGCTCCACCCTTAACCGGAATTGTGGTATGCTTGGTGACCCCGGTCACTAACGCATCAACTTTCGGGTATGTCAGCAAACGGTCCAAGTAAGAGGGAGACCAAGGGTATAACTGATCAATACCGCGTGCCGTACGTAGAGAGGACTCTGGAGAGTCCCACTCTCGAGATACCATTTGCTGTAACTCGGCTGGAAAGGAAAAAGCTTTGGAAGGCTTACGAATGCCCTGTAAAATGGGATCCGGCTGCAACAGGGTTTGAGAACTCTGAGGATCAGGCGTGTCGGCTAGGCGTAGCGACTCCATCACCTGTGTGATTAGGGCCGGCAACTCCTTTCCGGGAAAGTCTGATATCTTGAGAGTCCTCGTGAACTGTCAGCGAAGAATCAGACAGAGAATATTCCCCATCTTCTTTCTCCAATGAGTCAGGGCTCACCTCCGAAGATTTAAAGTTTTCTTGAATATCCGTAGTGTCCCGCAAGCCACATGCAACGTTCCTGGGAGGATGTACCGCTCTAAGGTCTGAGGACTTTTGGGACCGCTTGTGAGACCCCGCCATATCCTTGTCTGCTACCGGGCGGGTGCTGGAGGTATACTAAAAGACTCCGAATGCCACAAAAGTACCATGCCTGGCGGAAGAGCGTCAGGAACTCACTGTCAGCCAAAGCTGCTGTGGCTTCCAGCGGCTGTGGAAGCAAAATGGGAGCTGACTGAGTCCTTTCTGCAGGTAGACCCTGCTGCAGGGGCTCTAAGGAGGGGGGAGTTAAGGCGCTGATGTCCCCAGCTGGCAGCGCAGTGGGAATGGAGGAAGAACATTCTCCTGGATGCAGCATGCAGGTGGAACACAAGCAATCTATTAACTCCCTTTTCTTATTACATATAATACAGCTGTGCACAGAAACAGGCATTGCAGAGGCTTAAACCTTTTTTTTTTAAAACAAAATCAAGGTAGGCTTAGGGAAACACAAGACTCTTCAAAGAAAAGGGATTTTGAAACTCCCTGTGCCTTCACAGCATGTTTAAATGTTTTGAAATGGCTGCCCAGAGCTGCTCCCTCCAAAAAAACACTGAAGAGAAATCTCTCCCAATTTTCAAAATGGCCGCCGGCACAGAAAAACTGCAAAATAAAAGTTTCCTAAGCTCTAAAAACCTTAAAAATGCAGCAAAACTGCTGGGGAAGAGGCAAGGAGTGCTGCTAGCAACTTAAAATTCAAATCCTTATGAACCCTGAATCACCAGAAACGGAGGGGAGAAGGAAACTGTCAGTTATTCACTGTGATGGTACAGAGGAGCTGAGTTCCCATGGAGGAGAAGAGAAACTTTCAAAGTCAGTGTAAGGTAATTACAGTGACTGAAAGGTAGGGAAATTAGAGTTTGATCCCTCTGCAGTCACTTAGACCCTCATGGCAGAGGCTGGAAGGTGTTTCTGAGGAGGGATGAAGAGAAGGGGAGCTGCACTGACAGTGAAATCAGGAGTTCAAACCCTGCTGTATTGCTGATTACAGAAAATACAGCTATTAAGGAGGGAAGCCTGGGAAACCCAGAGAAACACCTCTTGTGTGCTCTGGGTGCATCCAGGAAATAAAAATGAAGAAAAGAAAAAAGGAACTTCAAAACCCAGTTTAACAGACCCCGATGAAACCGGAAGTGAAGGAATCAGGTCAGAGACAGCCGGTCCCGATGCAGTTGAAATAAACCCAGGGCAGCTGAGGCAAGTAAGAAAATAGTTTACTTACAGTTTCTCTCAGAAATTGATTCCTGATCCTCCTGCTAATGTCTAAGCCCTCGTGGCAAAGACTCAGCGCTGCTTAAAGAAAATCGGGAGCTCAACTGAAGCCAGGCTCAGGAGCTCCACAAGTTTATCTGGGGAATTAAGTTGCTGGGAAACCCAGAGTAACACCTCTTGTATACTGTGATAAGGAAGCTTATCATAGTTCAGGAAGGAGCTATAATAGAGGTGAATTGGCTCTGAACAAGCAACCCATCTTTGCTGGTAGAAATAATAAAACAGAATGTTTCCATAAAAGACTACCAGTCCCAGAATGCACCAGGTTTCCAACAGCCACTAGAAGAGTTGAAGTGAGGAAACGTGTGTTCAATCAGGAGGTAATCCCCAATCCCTCATCTCCAAGGGCAGGGCTTGATTCAAGACAGCTGAGCTGTGCTAGGGTGGAGTGTCCCTATAGACAAGTTAAAAGTAAAGCCTATTCTACACAGAATCAACATGAGCATGAGACGGAGCAGGAGCAGAGGAACCCAGAGCTCAAGGACATAGAGAGCAAGAAGCAGCATGGAAGAAAGAAGAGGAAAGCATCTTGGAGGTCTAAAGGAGTCCATAGCAGTAAGTGTGCTGGGAGTCATTCCAGAGGCAAGCATACTCCATTGGACTGGGGAAAGCCAGAGGAGTGGGGTTACAGAGCCAGGAATCCCCGGACGGCACCTGTGAGGGAGACGGCTGCATTTGGAAGGGGCCCTAAGACCAGTGCAAGAAGGTATGTGAAGAGAGACCCAGTGTCCAGGGATCTTGATTGGAAGGTTGGACATAAAAACTGGACTACATACTGGCCAGGAGTTCTGGAGAGGAACCCTAACAGCAATGGAAGCTCAGGTATGAACACTGATCTATGCCCTAGCTCTTCACTCGGAAGACAGCAGGGAAACCAGTATTGTCCTGAGAGTGCTCCATTAAGAAATTCCCCTGAGCCAGTCCATGATATTGATTCTATGATAGTTGAAGAGGAAGGAGATATTATAAATGAACAGTGTGACTACATGGATTGCTCTCTGTCTAGGCTGCTGTGGTAATATACTTTCACAAATGCAACAACCATCAAAAAGAAATATATCTTGTTCTTTTATATACCCAGAAAAGTTTACAAGGAAGCCTTTGGGTAGGATTTGAGCCACGTATAGAAAGTAAACCAGCCAAGAGGTTTGCAGCTGGTTAATTGTTAGCAATTAAGCCTTGCATAATTGCACGTGGGCTCTAAAAGGACACTTCTAGGTGTGTGTGAAAATACAAGAAGTTATCCTTGAAAAAGAACAGTTTTTGATTCCTTTTTTTGGGGGTTTTGTTTTGTTTTTGGAGCACTGCTAAAAGGTATTAGCAGGAGCCCATTGAAAGACCTTTCTGTTCCCATCAAGGTCTTTATTGTTTGATTTGATTGCTTAAGAAGTTCAGTTGTTGTTCCTGATTTGTTTTCCTAAGTATAATACTGAAAGCAGGTATCCTTTTTGTGCTACCAAGTAAATCTGTGTGGGAGAAATAACCCCATAAATAAAATATATTTTCTTTGCTTAACACTCGAGCAAGCACAACTCATTTATTTGTGAACGGCTGATTCTGGTATGAATGGACTACATTTCCCACAATCCTTTGCAAGTCATACTAATATTTGCCTTTGCCAAGACTGTGGACATTCTCACCCAGCGCCCCCGTTTACAGTTGGCGTAGTTTTTCGGATTGCTTTTGCGCAAAGGATTTACATGATAAGGATTACAACTGAAATCTGAAGGAAAAAAGAAAGTTCAAGTTAAAAGCTGACAAAAAAAAGGATTTTCCCTTAACAACACTTTGGAGAAAGAGGTGGCTGATCCAGGTGGCTGTCCCAGGAGGAAAAGACCCTGTGTAAGCTGGATTCATCACTGGCATAAGGTAATAAGTACCTGGGCATGTCTAGTGGTGGATGGGAGTAAGGCACAGGGATAATTGGAAAAAAAATAGGAGAAAAACACCTGTGTAGAGGGTGCTGCTCTGTGTTTTTTTTCTTTTGTTTTTCTTGCAGGGATCAAGTTGGATCCGAGGGAAATGGCCAGCTGGATGGCAGCCCAGTTTAGCAGGCAACAGGAGCTAGCGCAGCAGGCTCAGGACACTGCTATGAAAGCATTAATGGACCAGCAGAAGCCAGTGCTTGATCTGGTGAAAGCCTTAGGTGCTCTTCAGAACCAAAGTGGACCGGATGCAAGACCAGCAGTAACTACTGGTATACCACACGTGGACAATGTGGGACTCAATCAGGGAATTGGGGCATTTAGTTTTGGGAAGCTGACTCCAGATGATAATGTTGATGATTTCCTAGAATCTTTTGAGAGAGTGGCACAAGCATTAGCATGGCCAGAGACCCAGTGGGCAGTAAGGCTGGCAGCCTCATTAACTGGAGAGGCGCTTGCAGCTTATAGAGCAATGCCAGCAGCCCAAGCTTTGACTTATAAAGATGTAAAGGCTGCTATTAGAGATCGCCTAGGGTTGTCTATTTCAGAGTATAGGCGAATGTTTAGAGCTACTGCATTAAGAGTGGGTGAAACACCCAGGGCTCTGAGTCAGAGAATCAGAGGATTGGCTGTAAAATGGTTGGAGCATGAGGGAAAGACTGTGGAAATGTTATTAGACATTATTATGCTTGAACAATTTATGTCTGCTGTGCCTAAAGATTTGCACACTTTCCTTATACAAGAATATATGTGGGTCAATTTATAGAGCAATCAAAAGTGATCCCAAATATAATAATTACTCCATTAGCAACATATGAAACATGAAGATTCTTGAGAAAGGAACTAGAGCTTAATATTTCAAGGCTCGGGGATGTCTCAGATCAGCGGTAAAACAAAGGCACCGAAGTGTCTTATAACACCGTCACAACATCAATGACTATCCCTCTGCCAACGATGTATCTCAGCAATTTTTATATTAGTGGTGAAAAATTCAAAAGTTCCTCTCTTGTCAGAAATATTCAACAAAATACTGACAATAATTTGAAATGTAGTACTTAGCTTAAAAATGCCCCAACGCCAGCTATCACAGCGCCATTCAATGCGTTTCACTCAAGCTAATGAGTTTCTTCAGGGGGATTTCAAACTGCAAAACAAATAGCAAAAATAACACACTACTATAGTGAAATCTTCAATAAATCAAATAAAATTTAAAAAATCGTTATGCAGCTGATAACAATACCTTCAGGTAAACAGTGCTGCTGCCCACGTCTCATACAAAAGGCCAAGCTGAATCAAACAAAGTGCTCGCCAAAAACGCCGCGCATGCGGGCTAAAGACGGAGGCACTATTTAAATGCAAGGCATGACGTAATAAGCAACCAAAAAAACCCAAAAATAACTGAAGCGTGGCTAGCTGATTTAAAGAACTAAGCCCCAATCAAGGGCTACATTAAGTCCACCAGGAGAAACTGATTGTAATGTAAAAATCCACCATTGCTCTCGATAAGATAAAAAATCTTCCTGCGATCTACCCATAGCTCCACTGGTAATTTCTTTGATGCAAAAACATTGAAGACTTTCAAACACATGACCAAAAGTTTTACAATGTTGAACAATCGGTGCTGTCAAAATGCGATTAAGTCCTGCAGTTTTGCCGACTATATTAGCCTCTACCACAGTAGAGACAGCACGAGGCCACAAGAAATGTGGTCGTTTCAATATTTGTGCCATCACCTGTGAGATCGATCAGTTTACCTATCACGGACGTACGTACCAGTTAAGAGGATCCACGTCATGTGTTTCTAGTAATATTGTTTATGCCATCCGGTGTGCTTGCGATTTGCTGTATGTAGGTAAAACAACCCGACCTTTTAAACTCCGGCTACAGGAACACAAGAGCCGGTTGAAGCATGGCATTTTGACAGCACCGATTGTTCAACATTGTAAAACTTTTGGTCATGTGTTTGAAAGTCTTCAATGTTTTTGCATCGAAGAAATTACCAGTGGAGCTATGGGTAGATCACAGGAAGATTTTTTATCTTATCGAGAGCAATGGTGGATTTTTACATTACAATCAGTTTCTCCTGGTGGACTTAATGTAGCCCTTGATTGGGGCTTAGTTCTTTAAATCAGCTAGCCACGCTTCAGTTATTTTTGGTTTTTTTTGGTTGCTTATTACGTCATGCCTTGCATTTAAATAGTGCCTCCGTCTTTAGCCCGCATGCGCGGCGTTTTTGGCGAGCACTTTGTTTGATTCAGCTTGGCCTTTTGTATGAGACGTGGGCAGCAGCACTGTTTACCTGAAGGTATTGTTATCAGCTGCATAACGATTTTTTAAATTTTATTTGATTTATTGAAGATTTCACTATAGTAGTGTGTTATTTTTGCTATTTGTTTTGCAGTTTGAAATCCCCCTGAAGAAACTCATTAGCT
Source organism: Ichthyophis bannanicus (assembly GCA_033557465.1). Lineage (NCBI taxonomy): Eukaryota > Metazoa > Chordata > Amphibia > Gymnophiona > Ichthyophiidae > Ichthyophis > Ichthyophis bannanicus. The sequence continues at coordinate 232,610,436 of CM066043.1, read as the reverse complement.
TGAGTGAAACGCATTGAATGGCGCTGTGATAGCTGGCGTTGGGGCATTTTTAAGCTAAGTACTACATTTCAAATTATTGTCAGTATTTTGTTGAATATTTCTGACAAGAGAGGAACTTTTGAATTTTTCACCACTAATATAAAAATTGCTGAGATACATCGTTGGCAGAGGGATAGTCATTGATGTTGTGACGGTGTTATAAGACACTTCGGTGCCTTTGTTTTACCGCTGATCTGAGACATCCCCGAGCCTTGAAATATTAAGCTCTAGTTCCTTTCTCAAGAATCTTCATGTTTCATATGTTGCTAATGGAGTAATTATTATATTTGGGATCACTTTCCTTATACAGCAAAATTGCCAGAATCTTGGAGAGGCAACCATGCTAGCAGAGAGATTCTTGGAAGCCACGCAGGCTTGCCATAGAATGGGTGGCCTTCTGAAGGTTGGTGCTGAGGCAAGCTGTGCTGTATCAGAAAAGAAAATGGTTAAAAATGTTTCTGAAAATAATTGTACTGTGCCAAACCAGAATACACAGTGGAGTAAAAAGAAATGTTTCAAATGTGGTAAATGGGGACATTTGGAAAGGGGATGCCAGATACACACTAGCTTGATGGGTGTTGATTTAAAACAGCCCAAAGGAGGATTCCTTTTGATGGTTGATGTGCAGGGAATTACCACAAATGCTCTGTTAGACTCTGGGGCAGACCAGAGTATGTTGTCAAAGAGGCTTTGGAAGAGGATAGAGGCCCAAGAAGGATTTGTGCCTAGAACCCCTGAAAGCCAAGTTCACATCAGATGCATTCATGGTGCTCTGCAAAATCATATCCCACCTATAGGCTAATGGTTAAATGCCTGGGGGAACAAGAGGAAGTTCTTTTAGCAGTGGTGCCTAGGCTACCATTTGATTTGGTTCTAGGAAGAGACTGGCCAAGATTTAAGCAGGGTCTAGTGGAAGGACTAGGAAAGAAGGAAGGAGAAGGAATGATGGTAATAGCTCCCGGGCCTTTGTTTGGAAGTCCTCAGACCCCAGCTAAAAAGATGGTTAAGCATCCAGAAGACCAAACTACCCCGAAGCAGACATTTGTCTTGAAGTACCATAGGGTCACAGAGAAGGCCCAAGCTCCTAAGCGGGCAACCCCTCAAGCTGCTGGGTTTGACCTGTGCAGTATAGAAAATGTGACTGTACCTAGCCAAGGGAGAGCCCTGGTTGACACTGGACTCCAAGTTGAAATACCCATTGGATGTTATGGGCGAGTAGCCCCAAGGTCCGGATTGGCCCTTAAGTATTTCATCGATGTGGGAGCGGGAGTGATTGATCCCGATTACAGGGGCAATCTTAAAGTTCTGTTATTTAATTTTGGACAGAACGATTACCATGTGAAGACGGGAGACAGAATCGCTCAGTTGATATGTGAGAGACTGGGTTTCCCACCAGTGGAGGAGGTCACATCCCTGTCAAATTCTGAGCGTGGAACCAAAGGCTTTGGTTCTACTGAAGACAAAGGGGTTAAAAGCCAAGCTGCCACCTGTGCCCGAGAAAGGGAGGTGAATGAAGAGGAGGATTTGGGACCCCAGGTATCTGATTGTAAAGAAAAGTCAGAGCCCCAAATAGGTGAGGACTTGACAGTGGTACAACAGGAAGAAATAAGAAAATTGCTTAAAGAATTCCCAGATGTGTTGACTCCCATACCTGGGGAGACACATTTGGTTGCCCATGAGATAATAACTCCACCTGGGAAATTAATTCGTCAAAGGCCATACTGCTTGCCTGAAGCGAAGAGACAGGAACTAGTGGCACAAGTCCAGGAAATGTTGGACATGGGAGTAATAGAGGAGTCGAAGAGTCCCTGGAATAGCCCCATAGTCCTGGTGCCAAAGCCTGATGGCTCTTTAAGATTTTGTATTGACTTCCGGCAGGTAAACGCAATATCAGTTTTTGATGCATATCCAATGCCAAGAATTGAAGAGCTGTTGGACCAGCTTGGACAAGCTCAATATTTAACCACCCTTGATATGACAAAAGGCTGTTGGCAAATCCCTCTAACCAGGGAGTCGAAGCCGAAGACTGCGTTCAGCACCCCCGTTGGCCTTTTCCAGTTCAAGAGGATGCCTTTCGGACTGCATGGAGCGGCAGCTACCTGCCAAAGGTTAGTGGATCAGGTACTTCGACCCCACCAGAATTATGCCTTTGCCTATATGGATGACGTCATAATCCATAGTAACACTTGGGTGGAACATCTAAAGAGGATCAGGGCAGTCTTATGCTCCATGAAGCAAGCGGGAATCACTTTGAACCCAAAGAAGTGTGCCTTTGCTAATAGGGAGGTAAAATACCTAGGCCACCTAGTGGGAAGAGGAAAAATTAAACCTCTAATGAGCAAGGTGGATAGCATCAGGAATTTTCCCCCTCCAACAACAAAGAAACAACTGAGAAGTTTCTTAGGACTTATTGGATACTACCGCAGATTTATACCACAATTTGCAGAGAAAAGTGCAATTTTCACTGATATGCTGCGGAAGAATTGCCCAAACCAGCTAAAATGGACTCCTGAAGCTGAAAAAGCATTTTCAGTCCTAAAAGGGAAGTTGTGTACAGGACCAGTACTGAAAGGGGTGGATTTCAGGAAACCCTTCCTGGTTCAAACAGATGCATCGGATGTAGGGCTAGGAGCTGTTTTATCCCAATGTCATGAAGGGGAGGAGCATCCTGTGATGTACCTGAGCAGGAAGTTGTCACCGGCTGAACAAAAGTATTCCACAATACAAAAAGAATGTTTAGCTATAAAGTGGTCAGTGGAGGCACTAAGGTTTTACCTTACAGGGAGGAAGTTCCAATTGGTCACAGACCATGCCTCACTTAAGTGGTTGCAACAAATGAAGAACCACAATGCCAGGTTGACACGCTGGTACATGGCCTTACAGGCATTTGATTTTCAAGTAGAACATCGTGCTGGGAAGTTACACAAAAATGCGGATGCCCTTTCCCGTATTACGGACTGTAAAGAGGAAGTTTCACCAGTTGCACTAGTCCGTAATAACTTAAGCAGGGGGGTATGTGATAAGGAAGCCTATCATAGTTCAGGAAGGAGCTATAATAGAGGTGAACTGGCTCTGAACAAGCAACCTGTCTTTGCTGGTAGAAATAATAAAACAGAAAGTTTCCATAAAAGACTACCAGTCCCAGAATGCACCAGGTTTCCAACAGCCACTAGAAAAGTTGAAGTGGGGAAACGTGTGTTCAATCAGGAGAACTATGAGGTAATCCCCAATCCCTCATCTCCAAGGGCAGGGCTTGATTCAAGACAGCTGAGCTGTGCTAGGGTGGAGTGTCCCTATAGACAATGTCCCTATAGACAAGTTAAAAGTAAAGCCTATTCTACACAGAATCAACATGAGCATGAGACGGAGCAGGAGCAGAGGAACCCAGAGCTCAAGGACAGAGAGAGCAAGAAGCAGCGTGGAAGAAAGAGGAGTAAAGCATCTTGGAGGTATAAAGGAGTCCATAGCAGTACGTGTGCTGGGAGTCATTCCAGAGGCAAGCATACTCCATTGGACTGGGGAAAGCCAGAGGAGTGGGGTTACAGAGCCAGGAATCCCCGGACGGCACCTGTGAGGGAGACGGCTGCATTTGGAAGGGGCCCTAAGACCAGTGCAAGAAGGTATGTGAAGAGGGACCCAGTGTCCAGGGATCTTGATTGGAAGGCTGGACATAAAAACTGGACTACATACTGGCCAGGAGTTCTGGAGAGGAACCCTAACAGCAATGGAAGCTCAGGTATGAACACTGATCTATGCCCTAGCTCTTCACTCGGAAGACAGCAGGGAAACCAGTATTGTCCTGAGAGTGCTCCATTAAGAAATTCCCCTGAGCCAGTCCATGATATTGATTCTATGATAGTTGAAGAGGAAGGAGATATTATAAATGAACAGAGTGACTACATGGATTGCTGTCTAGGCTGCTGTGGAAATATACTTTCACAAATGCAACAACCATCAAAAAGAAATATATCTTGTTCTTTTATCTACCCAGAAAAGTTTACAAGGAAGCCTTTGGGTATGATTTGAGCCACGTATAGAAAGTAAACCAGCCAAGAGGTTTGCAGCTGGTTAATTGTTAGCAATTAAGCCTTGCATAATTGCACGTGGGCTCTAAAAAGACACTTCTAGGTGTGTGAAAATACAAGAAGTTATCCTTGAAAAAGAACAGTTTTTGATTCCTTTTTTTGGGGGTTTTGTTTTGTTTTTGGAGCACTGCTAAAAGGTATTAGCAGGAGCCCATTGAAAGACCTTTCTGTTCCCATCAAGGTCTTTATTGTTTGATTTGATTGCTTAAGAAGTTCAGTTGTTGTTCCTGATTTGTTTTCCTAAGTATAATACTGAAAGCAAGTATCCTTTTTGTGCTACCAAGTAAATCTGTATGGGAGAAATAACCCCATAAATAAAATATATTTTCTTTGCTTAACACTCGAGCAAGCACAACTCATTTATTTGTGAACGGCTGATTCTGGTATGAATGGACTACATTTCCCACAATCCTTTGCAAGTCATACTAATATTTGCCTTTGCCAAGACTGTGGACATTCTCACCCAGCGCCCCCGTTTACAATACTCTGGGTGCATCCAGGAGCCTCAAGATACAGTGGAAAAGGAAAAACCAAATTGTAAAACAAGCTTGAAGAACACCCTCATCTGCTGAGACAGAGAAAATACTGAATAGGACCCCTAGGGGTATGCCTATGTCACCCAGAGCCTGACCAATTACAGCTCTGGAGGTTTTTTCTCTGTCTCCCTATCTGCTGGCAGGGGTGCATAACCCGCTTGTCTGGACTGGTCTAGCAGTATGATCTAGAAATAATAAATAGAGATAGCAAACTCTGAAAAATCAGACCACAACAAAATATCCTTTAAATACATTTTAAATAGCTCCATGGGAGAAAGCAGACAGTCCACAGGAAAATTAAGAACCCTAAGGCTTTTGGCTCTTGCAGCATTTTCCAGCATTTCTAATTTATTATGCAGCAACATGTTATCTTTAGACAGAGAATTACCCAAATATTGTAAGCTGACAACATTGGCCTCCAACTGAGAGACCTTCGCAGCAGGATTCTTCAACCCAAGAATGGCAGCTGAACAGTGGGGTAGCCAATTGGCTCTTCCAGACTTGGGGGCAGCCGGCTGGCGATGGACTTGTTTGAATAGTGCGGTATAGAAGAAATTATAAATAAATAAATAAAATAAATAAATCAGCAAGCAAGGTCTCATGTTGGTGCAAAGTGTCAGCAGTATCCCAAGAAAAATTGCATAACTGCCCCAACGTGCCATGCAACACCCCCTCAATCCTGTTGAATGCAGACCAAATATCACAGAGCGATACTTCCCTGGACCCAGTGCCCTCAAGTGGTAACTTTGAAGAATTAACAGAAAAAGAAACCGGCACCGGGAACTTAGGTCTAGAGTCTACAACCGTCTCCATTACAGCAGTCACAACCAACGATAAGGGAGTAGAAGCAGATGAGGCTATATCCCCTACCTGGGAAGCCTCAATCATGCTGGAGATATATTGAGAATTTGGCTGGTGGGGAGGGGTTCTTAACCCAAAAGTCAGTGAGGAATCCGAAGAGGAGATACTCACACCTGTCTGCAGGGGCAAAGGGTTAAGTTTCCCAGTACTTACAACACGATGGTCCCTCGGGCCTTTCACCACCACCAACTCTTCCTCAGAGCCCTTCACCTTAGCGTTCCTCTTGCCCATTGCAAAAGATACTAACAACAGAGGAGAGAATATCCCACCTTCCAGCATCCTCGAAGCTCCAAAGGGGCTCACAAGGGGCATTCCCTTTGTACACAAACCCGCGTCCGCTATCCATGGAGCAAGCAGTCTCTTTATCCCCCCCCCTCACAGGAGTCAAAACAGCTGATGGAAAAGCAAGCGTCCGGTGCTGGAATCAGTCTCTCATGTCTCCCTGACATACTTTTCCTACCTGAGGCCATGGAGTTAAAACATATAGACTGAAAGGAGGCCATCACTAAGGCATTCATGTCTGAAAATTCCTTTTCCTCCTCCTGCTGAAGAAATTTGAGGTTTTTGTGTTCTTCTTAATAGCTATCAGATCTATCAATGTCCCACCCCACTTGTTCCGGATAAGACAGAAGGCTGAAAGTGCTAATTCCATTTTCTCCAGGACTCAAGCAACATCAAACTTCCAGCACTAATTGAGGGCTTCAAATGCCTTTCTTGAGGCTTCATTTATTGTCCAAGTATATCCAAATCACTTTCCCCTGCAGGCCTAGTAAGAACTTGTGTAGGGATTTCATTATGGCTCTTGTTTCTAGTCAGTTTGTCAACTATTTTATCTCCATCACATATCGGAGTCCTTGGGCAACTTGTCTTTGACCAAGTGACCCCTAGTCGGAAGGTCAGAGTTCATAATGATGAGAACCTAGGTCCATCCCTTTGGGCAGGTTGGACCAGATATTCAGCTCGCTGCCCCTGCTAAACCTTAGACCTGGATATTCAATGCCGGGGCCATATCCAGTCACCAACATTGAATATCTGGGTCAGACAGATAGCACAGAAGCTAAACAGGCAGCAATGATATTCCGCCACTGCCCGGTTAGCTTTGGCGGCAAAAGTTAGTATAGCCTTTACTGTGCCAAACTTTTACCGCTTAGGGATAACTGGGCAGAAGTTGAATATCACTGCTACCCGGTTATCCTTGGGTGCCACTCCAGGAATGCCTCGATACTAGCTGGCTTGCATGAGGACGCAAGGCGGTGGCACCCATAGCTATTCAGTAGCCCTAACCATGTTAACTAACCACGAGACAACTCTCAACCTCGAAGATATGATTTCCTCCTGGAACAGCAACCTTAGCGCCATTGCACAACGTCTGCACCCCAATAACACCCCAAGGAAAAGAAACTCTGCTCCATGGTTCTCCCCTGAGCTGCGGTCTTCTCTTACACATCTACGAAGACTTGAAAGACGATGGCGCCAATCATTCTCCATAGATGATCAGACAGCTTACAAACTCCACTTATCAATTCACCAAGAGACAATCACAGCCAAAATAAAGCAATTCCACACCGACACTCTCAAAAGATCACTGAACAAACCACGTGATCTGTTCAATTTACTTAAAACCCTTTTAAAGGAACCATCTCCTGAGCAGCATGATGAGATTCACCCGCAAAAATTTGCCGACTACCTGCAGTCTAAACTACTACAGACAGATAAGGTATCAGAAGCCACCGCACAAGAACCAACCTGCCTAATGTCCCTATCTATGTTCTCCACACCATCTGCAAAATACATTGAGGATACAATCACATCTCTCAATACCACCACGGCTCAAACTGATCCCTGCCCAGCCTTTTGGATAAAGGAGCTACGCAGTGAGTTCAGTCCTTTCATTACAAGACTTATGAACCTATCATTCACTGGATCTTTCCCCACAGCACTCAAACACACATCCATTAGACCTCTTTTAAAAAACTCCAAACTAGACCCCCAGAGGGTCGACTCATACAGACCCATAGCTAGTATTCCTCTCCTAGCTAAAATAATTGAGAAAGAGGTACAAAGGCAAATCCAAGATCATATAGACTCCGCAGCCCCTCTAGACCAGTGCCAACATGGGTTCAGAGAGTCTCATGGCGTGGAAACCCTCCTTACCACCCTCTTCAATAATATAATCACAGGTATCGACAACATCCGGCAAGGTTTTGTGCTTATCTTCTTAGACATCGCTGCAGCATTAGACTCAGTAAGTCATGAACCTCTCCTGGGGCGACTGAAAGAGAAGGGCATCTGCGGCACTGCACTTGATTGGGGTAAATCATATCTGGCTGGAAGATTGCAGCATGTAAAATCCGGAGCAGAAGAATCAAAACCTTTCCATCAAAGGCAAGGTGTACCGCAAGGTTCCTCTCTATCATCACTCATGTTCAACACATACATGCAGCCCATCTGCAATATCATCAGATCTTTCAATGTGAACTGTTTGATATATGCAGATGATATTCTGCTTTACATGCCATTTTCTACGGATCAAATGGACCTTTCCCCCCAATAGAATGTTTCGACGCAGTTTCAGAATGGCTCCAATCTCAAAACCTCCGTATCCAACACAAGAAAACTGAGGTACTCTTCATCACGAGGGACCACAATTTCACTCCACCACGCCATGTAAGAGAGTTAAGGAAGCAGATCTGCAGACAGAATAAGATACCTTGGGGTCACGTTGGAACAACGTCTTGATATGAAGGTACACATAGGTAACATAGTAAAAGCAATATACTTCAAGATCCGAACTCTCAGGCACCTGGCGTTCCTTATTAGATCCAGAGGACTTCCGGACTATATACCAAGCACTAATTTTACCCCACTTTGACTATGCCAACGCCATTTTACAAGGTCTCCCACATTCTACCTTGAACTCGCTACAACTTGCCATGAATGCTGCAGCAAGGGTCCTCCATGGAGCCTCTAGGAGCAACCATGTGACGCCTATCCTGAAGCAGCTTCACTGGCTCCCCATATATGGAAGGCTTGTTTTCAAGACCTTACTACTGACCTTCAAGGCCGTCAATGGTCTTTCATCCTCCTCACTTACAGAGCTCATTCACACCGTTCCACCTAACAGATCCAGAAGACCAGCAGCATTAAACTCTCTAATAATTCCGAAGGCCTTGACAAAATGCACCCTGACAACGGCAAACAGGGCTTTCAAATTTTGCGCCCCAAGATGCTGGAATGCTCTACCATCGAACATCCGTGCTATCGTTGACTTAGCCCAGTTCAGGAAGGCACTCAAATATCACCTGTTCCTCAAGTACTACCCAGGCAGCAATGAAACCTAGCTAACCCCACCAAAGAAAGTAACTACATGATACTTCTAGAGCTTGGTCTTAACGCCTACTTGTAGATATTGCATGTAAATAGTTCACCCACGTTATCCAAGTTTGTACACCTGTTCTCTGTAAAACCGAACAGCCTGTTGTTCTGGTCTTTTTGTTTAATGTAAACCGCGCTGATGTCGAATAGTGCGGTATATAAGAAATTGTAATAAATAAATATTGAACATCTCATTCACTATGATTAACGCAGTTAGCAAGTCTACTAACAACGTTACTCGTTTTGAATATCGGGCTGTCGTCCTCAACAAGCCACCATTCCAAACTGGGCCCAATTCCATCCCCTTTATCCCAAGGGAGTCTCTGAGGAGACCTGAAATCTTCAGGCTCTTTATAGTATCAGGAAGGTCATCCCTCTCTTCCTGATGAAAGAAATACACAAATACTCCAGTTTCTGCATGAATGTTAAATTTTGACAAAATTTATCCCCATCCCCATTCTGCAGAAGTTGGAAGACTCTGACCACTGAGGCCCTCCTTTAAGGGCTTTGCCTATATTAGACAATCATCCAGATATAGTCTTTGGGCAGGTTTACAGAGCGTATACCACTGTATTAACTTAAAATATCGCTCTAAATTTAATACCCTTCAAAAGATGCTGCCCACGTCTCCAGAGATATCACTCACATGCGCGGCATTCTTTTAGTTAAGAGTGATATCTCTGGAGACGTGGGCAGCATCTTTTGGAGTTACGTTGTATTTTCCAACATTTAAATGAGTACCATGAGAAGCAGGAGATTTTCTCTATATTTTTAACCTGGCTTCAAGGGTGGTGTTGGAGACGCAATGAATGAAAGGAAATTCCCCTGAAGAATCCAAGTTTGGAGAAACGCGTTGGAGCGCTAACAAGTCAGCGTTGGGAAATCTTTCTGGACTTAAGATAAGTCTTTGATCCTATTGGAGCATGCAAGGATTCACCCTTACATTTGAAGAAATTTTTTCATATATTTATTGATTTTTGGTGACACCTTGTATGAGCAGCATTTTATATATTCAATTAACTGTTCAATTTTGGCAGGTCGTTGATGCTAGTTGGCACGGCCCTGCTGAATCATTGGCAGTGTGCCTTTTTGTGCCGGGAAGTCTGAGACCTAGCCATATACTTGATGATGTGATTGATAGAGAAAAGTTTACAAATAATTGAAGGGTATTAAAGTTAGAGCGATATTTTAAGTTAATACAATCATCCAGATATGGCTGTACCAAGCTGTCCTCCTTATAGAGAGGTGCCCTTGAAGCTACAGCCAGTCTAAAGGCAAATGCTCAAAACTGGAAGTGCTTTTCTGACACTGCAGATCTGACTGCTTGTATATAATGAAACCGGCCTGCACAAGAAATTTATGGGTTTTTTTCTCTTAGAAATGCTAACTCGCTTCCTTTATCTTGCAGTTTGATCCATAGCAGTAGGACAGCCAAATCACCGCTAAGTAAGATACAACATGCAAGATCAATGGATGAACAAATAGCCCTCTAGGTGACAAAAAATAAAAAATAAAAAAGGCACCCAGATCAACTGGCATCTATGACACTGCACCAAGTAAAAAACTGGGATGTCTATATTTATTTATTTATTTAACGTCTCTTCTATACCGCGCTATTCATATCAGTGCGGTGTACATTCAACACCACACTGGATATTTGCCTTACAGTTCTTTCCAACTAACATATTCTATATTTTGCATGCCCCATTTTCTTCTAAAATAAAAAAGATAACATTTAGAAACCACCCTTGCCTTTTAATACTTTGATAAGAAGCCCAAGGAAAGCAAGGCAGCACATTGGGGACAGAAAGCGTAGTTACTCACCTGTAACAGGTGTTCTCCGGGGACGGCAAGAATCAGTCCTCACATATGGACGACGTCGGTGCTGATGGAGCCCTCGTGCAGAGCAAATCCCCATCTTTCAGAGCAAATCCCCATCTTTCAGAGAAAGCCTTTGGGAGTTGCCACCATGCATGCGCGGTCCCCCTTCCCACTCAAGGGTGCCATCTTGCTCAGTCAAATGACATAGCTAAAAAGACAGCAAAAAGAATAAAATAATAATAATAGGACTGCAACTCCAAGGGGAGGAGGGAGGGTCATGAGGACTTATTCTTGCTGTCCCCGGGGAACACCTGTTACAGGTGAGTAACTATGCTTTCTCCGGGAACAAGCAGGAAGTCAGTCCTCACATATGGGACTCCCCAGCTATAGGCTACCGAGAACCCATAGCCAAAAAAAGGCTCCCTCTACGAGAGCCGCAAGCAGCCACAATAGAAATCTAAACTAAGGGAATAGCACTCCGGTAGCCTGAACACAGAAGGGTCGGAGGACAGGAGTTGCCTAGACCTCAAAAAAGGTTACAGAGTACAGCCTGGCCGAAGGCACTGTCCCGTCGGGACTCCCTATCCAGGCAATAATGGGTTGCGAAAGTCTGGCTCGAAGACCAGGTGGCGGCCCGGCAGATGTTGGCCAAAGGAATAGAGTGCAAATGAGCCACTGATGCCGCCATGGCCCTGACCCTATGGGCCGTAACCCAACCCTCCATAGGAAGCTTGGCTGCCCTGTATGCCCATGCAATGCAGTCCGCCACCCAGGTGGACAGTGTATGCTTAGATACCGCCACCCCCAGCTTACTGGGATTGTAAGATACGAAAAGCTGAGTAGCCTTCCGATGCGGTTGCGTACGCAGGATATGGAAGGCCAACGCCCTCTTCCAGTCCAGGGTATGCAGGACCGACTCTACCTGACTGGCATGCGGCCTGGGAAAGAAGACAGGCAGAACCACCTCCTGGTTGAGGTGGAACGAGGAGACCACTTTTGGAAGGAACTTGGGGTGTGTGCGGAGCACCACTCGGTTCCTATAGAACTTGGTGTAGGATCTTTCCGACACCAGGGCCTGGAGCTCACTCACCAGCCGAGCGGATGTGAGTGCTACCAGGAAAACTACCTTCCAGGAAAGATAGCATAGATGGCAGATAGCCATTGGTTCAAAGGGCGGCCTAGTAAGCTGCCCTAACACCACATTCAGATCCCACTCGGTCGTCGGGGGGTGTACTGGGGGTTTCAAAAGAAGCAAGCCTCTCAGGAACCGGGAGACCAAAGGGTGGGCGGAGAGGGGCTTCTCATACACTGAAAAGTGGTGCGCCGCAAGGGCACTCAGGTGCACCCTAACAGAGTTGGACTTTAGGCCCAAATCAGAGAGGGTGGAGAAGGTTCAGGAGGGACGAGTGGCTCAGTGGTTGGGATAGGTTACCTCAGGCTGGAGGGCCAGGGGTTCAATTCCTACGTAGGGACAAGTAACCTCAGGCCAAAGGGACTGGAGTATCTAGTCCCATTGCCACTCCTTGTGTCCTTGGGCAAGCCACTTAACCCTCCATTGCCTCAGGTACACTTATATTGTGAGCCCTTCAAGGACAAAAGAATAGAAAGTGCCTATTAGTGTATATCTGCAACCGCTTTGACCCGGTGAAAAGCAGTATATAAGCACAGCTAAATAAATAAATAAATAAAATAAGGTACTGCAGAACCACCCCTACAGGGCAAGAGAAAGGATCTACATCCCACTCCTTGCACCATGATGCACACCTGCGCCACTTCAAAGTGTACGCCCATCAAGTCGATGGCCTCTGTGAGGCCAGCAAGACCTCCTCAATGTTCTTTGGAAGGAGGAGCGGAGCGAGAATTACCTTTTCAGCAGCCATGCCATCAAGTTGAGGGAGCTGAGACTGGGGTGCAGAAGAGAGCCCCTCTCCTGAGACAGGAGACGTGGGGAGGACCCCAAGGGGATTGGGGCCTCCACCGCCAACTGCTGAAGAAGCGGGAACCAGGGTTGCCTGGGCCACCGAGGGGCAATAAGGATGACCGAGGCCCTGTCCTGGAGAACCTTGAACAGCGTTTTGGCTATCAGAGGTGTCGGGGGAAATGGATACAGAAGGTCCCCGGACCATGATATCAGAAACGCATCGGCGGCCACCCTGTGCGGGTGGGGTCACCTGGAGCAGAAAAGGGGCAACTGGTGGTTGTCCGGACTTGCAAACAAGTCCATCGCCGGCCGCCCCCAAGTCATAACATAAGAACATAAGATATGCCATACTGGGTCAGACCAAGGTCCATCAAGCCCAGTATTCTGTTTCCAACAGTGGCCAATCTAGGTCATATGTACCTAGCAGTTTCCCCAAGAGACACAAGTGCCACAATGCTTGTACTGGGTCAAGCATTGATATCTTCGGTCACTTCTTAATAATGGTTTATGGACCTTTCCTCCAGGAACTTGTCCAAACCTTTTTTAAACCCAGCTACACTAACAGCCTTTACTACATCCTCCGGTAACAAATTCCAGAGTTTGATTACACGTTGAGTGAAAAAATATTTTCTTTTATTAGTCTTAAATAGTTTACCCTGTAGCTTCATTGCATGTCCCCTAGTCTTTCTATATTCTGATAACGTAAACAATCGATTTACGTTTACCCGTTCCACTCCGTTCATTAATTTATAGACTTCTATCATATCTCCCCTCAGCCATCTCTTTTCCAGGTTAAAGAGCCCTAACCTTTTTAGCCTTTCTTCATAGGAGTATCCTTCCATCCCCTTTACCATTTTGGTGGCTCTTCTCTGAACCTTTTCTAAAATCGCTATATCCTTTTTAAGATACGGCGACCAGAATTGCACACAATATTCAAGGTGCGGTCTCACCATGGAACGATATAGAGGCATTATAATATCTGGAAGAGCCAATTGGCTACCCCGCTGTTCAGCTGCCATTCTTGGGTTGAAGAATCCTGCTGAGCCTGTCGGCTAGTCAGTTGTCCTGGTCCGGCAGGTAGACTGCTCGGAGACGAATGCCATGCCACGCCACGCTGCGAATGAGCAGAGGTCCAGGATTTCCTGACATAGGGGATGGGATCTCATCACCCCCCTGTCTGTTCCCATAGAACATGGCCACCTGGTTGTCTGTCTGCACCAAGACCGATTTGTGGGCCAGGAACTGTTTGAAAACTTCCAGTGCTAGGCGGAAGGGCCGTAGTTCCAAGAAATTTATTTGTTGGGTTATCTCGCTTGGGGATCACACTCCGAGTACAGAAACCCTGACAATGGGCCCCCCCAGCCCAGCAGGGATGCATCTGTAGTCAGGACCCTCGTATGCAGGGGAGCATGGAAAGGCATCCCCGCCTCCAAGTGATGTAGTTGAAGCCACCATGCCAGGGACCGTACCAGACTTCGGGATACTATGACCCTGTCCCGAAGGTGCCTGAGGCCTGAGACCATTGGTCCCTGACACACTATTGAGCGGTCCGCATTTGGAGGCAGGTATCGGGGGTCACATGTACTGTGGAAGCCATGTGTCCGAGGAGGCGCAGGAAATGTCTTGCTGACACCGCAGACTTGTGACTCACTTGCCTTGCTAGAGCCATGAGTTTCTGCCTTGTCTGCAGGCAGGTAGGCCTTCGCCTGAAGGGTACTGAGGCTGGTCCCAATGAATTCTAGCTGCCGAGTCGGAGTGAGGCTGGACTTGGGGTAGTTGATCACGAACTCCAAGTGTTGCAGCACCTGGATGGTACGAGTTGTGGCCTGGTGGGCCTTGGTGGCTGAGGTGACTCTGATGAGCTAGTCGTCGAGGTAGGGGAATACAAAGAACCCTTAGAGCCTGAGGAAGGCGGCAACCACAGCTAGGCACTTTGTGAACACCCTGGGGGCAGAGGCAAGGCCGAAGGGGAGTACCCTGTACTGGTAGGGGTTGCCCCCAACCACAAAGCACAGATACCGCCTGTGGTTTGGGTGTATCAGGATGTGTGCATACGCATCTTTTAGGTCTAAGGAGCATAGCCAGTCTCCCTGGCAGAGGTAAGGCAGCAATATTCCAAGGGAGAGCATCTTGAATCTCTCCCTCACCAGGAATTTGTTGAGGTTGCGCAGGTCGAGGATGGGCCTGAGACCTCCAATCCTTTTTGGTACCAGAAAGTGCCTGGAGTAGAAGCCCCTTCCCTGCAAGTGGTGGGGCACCGGTTCTACCGCCTGATCCTCGAGAAGACCTGCTAACTCCTTCAGAAGAAGTTTCTGGTGAAGTGGAGACCTGAAGGGCTCTCCTGGAAAATAGTGAGGAGGAACCTGAGCTAGATGAAGAAGATAGTCCTCCCGGACAACCTGCAAAACCCAGTCATAAGTGATGATGGCTGTCCACCTATGGGCATACAGAGCAAGACGGCCTCCTGTGATCTGCCTGTCTCCTGTGGGAAGAGTGGCCATGCTGTAGGAGTCAAAAGCCACTGCCAGGCTGGGCCGGAGCCGGTGCCTGGGGTTTGTGGCTTTTCTGCTTATGCGGGCCATGCCCCTGTCCCTTGGCCTGCTGCCCCTGTTGGGAAGCCGGGGAGGCCTGAAAATGGAGGTAGCTTCGGTAAGCAGCACCCTTCCTCGGGTAAAAGGGCTTTTTACCAGAGCCCTTCTTGCGAGAAGGGGCAGAGGTCTTCTTGGAGAGCCGTGTCCTCGTCACGTACTCGGTCTCCAACTCTGCGGCCTTGTCGGTCATGGGTTTGCCAAAGAGATTTTCCCCTTGGCATGGGACATTGACCAACTTGTCCTGAACCCATTGCTCGAGATCCGACGACTGCAAATAAGCCTGGCGGCGTGCACCGATGCCAGCCGCGGCTACTCGGGCTCATGGATGGCTTTGGACAGGCCCCTGAAGCGCTGCAAAGGTTCCTCAGAGAGACCAGCCGAGAAACCCGGCGAGTTCCTTCGCCAGGTCCCTCAGGTACATGCCCATGTACAGCTGGTATGCCTGGATCTGACAAGTCAGCATTGAACACTGAAAGCACTTTCTGCCGAGGGCATCCAAGTTGGGAGCCTCCCTGCTGGGATGCACTGGGGAGTGTGTCTTCTGACTCTTCAGCCAGCGCATGGCCGATTCCACAACCATGGAGTTGTGCGGCAGCTGCAACTTTTGAAATCCAGAGCTCTGGTGGACTCGATACATCGAGTCGAGCCGTTTGCTGATCACTGCCACTGACGCCGGTGTCTCCCACATGCGGAGCATCAGTCATTCCAGGACTGACGGCACGGGTATAGTAAGGGCCTCCCGAGGGGGGGCCTCATACTGGAGGATCTCGAGCTTGTCAGCTCGAGGATCCTCCTCAGACTCCGTGGGGAACGCCAAAGCCTTGAACATATCCTACACGAAGTCCAAGAACCTCATGTCCTCCGGAGGGGACATTCTCCGAGGCTCGGATACCAGGGAATCAGAAGGTACATCCTTGTGCTGGTGGGTATCCGGGGACGGCTCATCCTCAGTTTCCCATGTCGACGCCTCCGAGGAGGAATCGGGGGGCTCATCAGGCATCGAGGGCCCTGGCACCGACTGCCCCGATGCCGGCAGACTCGGTGGCGACGACCTCGGTCTCAAACGGGAGGCCGAGAGAGACCTTGGCCGAGGATCGACTCGAGCCCGAAAGGCTTCGAGGATCGACTCGGCCTCCGGGGTCGACTTCGACATCGAAGGCCCGGTGGTCGAGGCGGAGGAACCAGATAGGCCGGCTATCAGCACCCGCTGCTGCTCCATGAAGGCAGTGAAACTGCGCTCCAAGGCTGCCATTCTGAACTCGAGTCTGGAAGGCTCCGCAGCCACCGGCTTGGGCCCCGACACCGGTTCCCCTGGAGGCAAGTCCTTGATGAGGAGTTGGTACTTGCCTTGGCTGCTCTGATTCCTGACGAGGCATCTTTGCCGGGTGCTCCTTCTGCGGATGGTGCTTGGGGTTCCGCGACAGGCCCCGGGAAGAGCCAGGTTGCTCAGAGCCATCCAGAGATGACGCCCTCGAGGATTTCTTCTTCCTCTTATGCTCCCTCGAGGGGGACCCCCTTTCCAAGGAACCTCGATGCTGCTCGGGCTCGGAATGCTCCCCCCCGAGACGTCGAGGCCTCAGATGAGGACGAGGCTCTCGGAGGCTGGGACACGGAAAAAATCCTATCATGCTGCTGCTGGCAGCTCTTCAAGGCCTTCGAGGACATTTTCCTACATGGGCCACAGACTGACGGGTCATGGTCGGGCCCAAGGCACTGGAGACAGCAGTCGTGCTTATCAGTGAGAGACATGAGTTTAACACACCAATCAAATTTTTTAAACCCGCTGGCAGCCAACGGGGGAAATAGCGCCCCTGCGAAGTCGAAGACCTGGGCTGCCAGTGAAGAAGAAAAAAGGTGCAAACGCCAATCACGAAGGACAAAAAACGATAAAGGAGACGGACTTGATACCGACATACCGAGCTGAAGGCGGGAAGAGGTACCAGTGTCGCCCGGTCAAGAAAAGAGAGAGAAAATCAACTTTTTTACGGGGACACAAGGACTATGTCCGTAGGGCTCCACGGAAAAAAGGATACTAAGCAAGATGGCACGCTTGGGTGGGAAGGGGACCACGCATGCGTGGTGGCAACTCCCAAAGGCTTTCTCTGAAAGCTGGGGATTTGCTCCGCACGAGGGCACCGACGCCACCCATATGTGAGAACTGACTTCCTGCTTGTTCCTAGAGAATGCACATTCTGAGGGCACCGACGCCACCCATATGTGAGAACTGACTTCCTGCTTGTTCCTAGAGAATGCACATTCTGAGGGCTCAGCATGAGATAAATATACAAATACCTTCTCCATAGCTTTACAAGATCCTGATCACTGTATGCTTTAAGGCACTCAGATATGCGGTCTCCAATTTTCAATAGGCATGTGCGGGTGTGCTCCAGTTGTTCCTGCACAGTCAGTCCCTTGTCCGGCTTATCTAGCTGTTTCAGTGCCTTCTTCACAGGCCTCATTCTCTCTTTGCACTACAAAGGATGCAATAATTTATTTAGAGCTTCAAAAATTCACCAGGCTTCAAATTATATGGAAATTCAAAAACACATTCTTTAAATCAAGACTGATGAAAACACACTCCAAAAAATAAAATTAGGACTCTGCAATATTTAGGTTATATTTTCATTGCAAATATCAATGAGAATATGATCAATGTATTCAGCATCTCTCACAGGTTAAGCCCACATGACCTAACTCACATGATGCTCAACTCTAAAGCTTCAGAATACGGAGAATGTAATGCAATGGCCACCTTCCACTAAAAAGAGTTCCCAAAAAGCAAAACAGCAACAAAATTAAAATAAATACAAGGACTCCCTGAAACCATGTAGCAACAATCTGATATGTGCACAGAAACAGTGCAATGAACCAACAGGCATTTCCTCTTCTGAGAAATTAAGCTAACTATGCTGTATATATTTTTTTTCTTGAGACACTCCTGAAAAGCAATCTATTACAGTTGAACACTTCTCACTTGAGTTCTCTGAATTCATGAGCTGAGAATCAGAGTAACTAGGGTTCAAATCCCACATCCCCACTATCATGACCATAAGGTGAAATTTCAACTTACCTATTAATTTCCTTTCCTTTGGTTCTGCCAGACCAGCCCAGACAAGTGGATTGTATCTTCTTGTCAACAAATAAAGACAGAGTGCAAAAGCTCAAAGCTGACTTCACTTTTCTTATAAGGGTTTGGGGTGCTGCTTTCAACTTCTCAGTATTTCTTTGCCTCCAGCAGATGCAGCAAGGAACCATCTCAGCTGGGGTCGCACATCATTGCATCCAGTACCAGGGGTTCATGGTCGTTTTTCATTCTTGGTGGACTCAACACCAGGACTACCAACAGCTTTTTGCCCTTTAACATGTTGGTGGCAAAAAATTGGAGGCACTGCGCTAATCAATTATAGAGGCTTAGTATTCCAAGTGAGTGCATTTGTCCTGGCTTGTGAGCAGGCAGTCAGTGGAGGGGGGGGGGGGGGGGAGTATGATCTTCAGAGGGTTGACACCCAGCCAAAAGTGAAGCTGTAAAGGTTACCCAGGTAGATCATGGACCTCTGTGGTGCACGTGGCCCTTCTTGCTTTTCTTTTTTTGTAAACCGTACTACCATCCTGTTGCTCTTCAAGAAGAGAGGTGGAAAGTCTATTAGTAGCTTCTCTAATGGACTCGCCAAAGGCAAAATGTCACTGGGGGCTAGCTGGTGGAAGGAACGCAAACCACAAAACTGAGTTGGTTCCCAACAAGACTGTTGGCTGGAGCATCTCCCTGACTCAGATCTATGCTCCACCATGAATCTGGGAGTAGCTAGTCCTAGTTGCTGCAACATCTGCCAGAGACAGAGAAATACTGAAGAGCTAATGGACAGCACCAGACTTATAAGTGGAGTGATGTCAGCTTTGAATGTTGTTTCTCTGCCACTATCTGCTAGCTATGGAACATAACGGCTCATTAAGCTACTCATAATCACTCATATCTGGACTGGTCTGGCATGAATGAAGGAAGGGGAAATTTTCATACAGTCTGCACAGGAGCTAAGTCTATAATTTTTATCCAAAGATTTTGCACCAATCTTCAGAGTGAGCTGCAGACACTTACACCTCTTTTACAGAGAGTACTTGTTCTAAATAAAAAAATACGTATACGTCTGGAAACATAAAAGTAAACACATTGCTGCAATCTGCCCCCCCCCCCCCTTAACTCTGCCTCTGGAAATGCTTCCAATAAATGTAAACAAAAGCTGCACTGTATTTTTATCCACCTGCAAGGTGTGCGATTTTCAAAATTAAATTTACTTACCTGGTCATTTCCTTTCCTGGATTCCTGCTAGATTAGTTCAAAGAAGTAGGTTATGCCCCCTTGTCAGCAGAAGATGGAGATAGAGAAAAATTAGAAGTTTCCAGGGGCATCACCACTGGTATAAGGGGCATATATCAGTATTTACATGATGAGTCGCCTCAAAGAAAAACAAAGAAGTAATTAGGTCTTACCTGCTAATTAGTGTTCCTGGAGAAAGAGTAGTTACTCACCTGTAACAGGTGTTCTCCAGGAGCAGCAGGAATTAGTCCTCACATATGGGTGATGTCGGCACCGACAGAGCCCTAGTGCGAAGCATTTCCCCAGCTTTCAAAGAAAGCCTTTGGGAATTGCAGCGCGCATGCGCGGTCCCCTTCCCGCCCAAGGGTGCCATCTTGCTCAGTCTGATGACATAGCTAAAAGACAGCAAAAAATGAGCAAAATAAATCATATGACTGCAACTCCAAGGGGAGGAGGGAGGGTTGTGAGGACTGATTCCTGCTGCTCCTGGAGAACACCTGTTACAGGTGAGTAACTACTCTTTCTCCAGGACCAAGCAGGAAGTCAGTCCTCACATATGGGACTCCCCAGCTTAAGGCTACCGGAGACCTCAAGCCGAAAAAATGAGCTCCCTCTAGCTCGTCAGTATGTAAGGAAGGAATCTTCTGTGAGAACGCCCCCGACCGGTAGCCCAACACCAGGGACGGAGGGTAGGAGTTGCCTAAACCCCAAAGAGATTATGGAGTACTGCCTGTCCGAAAGCACTGTCCCTGCGGGACTCCCTCTCAAGGCAGTAATGGGCCGCAAAAGTCTGGCTTGAAGACCAAGTAGCGGCCCGGCAGATGTCTGCCAACGGAACAGAGCGGAGATGAGCCACTGACGCAGCCTTCGCCCTGATACGATGAGCCGTGATTCGACAATCCAACGAGAGGCCGGCTGCCCCATATGCCCAGGCGATACAGTCAGCGACCCATATGGACAAAGTACGCTTGGAGACAGGTAACCCCAACTTATTGGGGTCAAAAGAAACGAAGAGCTGAACAGCCCTCCGATGTTCCTGCGTATGGTCAAGGTAGAAGGATAACGCCCTCCTACAGTCCAGGGTATGCAGGACCATCTCTGCCCGGTTGGCATGCAGCCTGGGAAAGAAGGTCGGAAGAACCACCTCCTGATTGAGGTGAAAAGGGGAGACAACTTTAGGGAGAAACTTAGGGTGAGTCCGTAAGACTACCCTATTCCTGTAGAACCTAGTGTAAGGGGGATCAGACACTAGCGCCTGAAGTTCACTCACTCGCCTAGCAGAGGTAAGAGCTACCAGAAACAAGGTTTTCCAGGAGAGAAAACGGAGAGGGCAGGTAGCCATAGGTTCAAAGGGCGGACAAGTAATCCGCTGTAAGACCACATTCAGATCCCACTCAGGGGCTGGTGGGCGCAAAGGAGGCTTAAGCAGAAGGAGGCTTAAGCAGAAGGAGGCCTCTGTGAAAACGAGCCACCAAAGGGTGGTTGGAAAGAGGCCTTCTGTCCACCGGCGAGTGGTGCGCTGAGAGAGCACTGAGGTGAACCCGGACAGAGTTGGACTTATGGCCTAGATTGGAGAGGTAAAGCAAATATTGCAATACTACCGCAGGCCCGTGGACCATGAGATCAGAAACGCTTCCATCACTACTCTGAGAGGATGCGGTTGTCTGGAGCAGAATCTCGGGAGTTGCCGGTTCAAAGGACTGGCGAAAAGATCCATGGTGGGGAGGCCCCACCTGAGAAAGATCTGCTGAACCACCAACGGGTTCAATCTCCATTCGTGTGGTTGCAGGATCCTGCTCAGTCTGTCCGCCATGTAATTTTCTTGACCTGGGAGGTAGACAGCCTTGAGGAGGATTCCGTGATTGACGGCCCAAGAGCACAGCCGTTGTGCCTCCTGACATAGAAGGAAGGAGCCTGTGCCTCCTTGTTTGTTCACGTAGAACATGGCAACTTGATTGTCCATCTGGACTAGTACAGACTGGTGAGAGGCGAGATGGGAGAAGGCTCTCAGAGCTAGGCGTATCGCCCTAGCTCCAGGAGGTTTATCTGTTGAGCAGCCTCCCAAGGGGTCCAGAGACCCTGAGTACATGTCCCTTGGCAATGTGCCCCCCAACCTAGAAGAGAAGCATCTGTCGTCAGCACTTGAGAATGCGGAGGGGATTGAAAAACCACTCCGAGTACCAGATTCGAAAGATGAAGCCACCATTGCATAGAGGAGACTAGCAGGTTGGATATTCTTACTGAGTCCGCTAGGCTCCCTGTGGCCTGATGCCACTGAGTGCGAAGGCTCCACTGAGCAGGTCTCATCATGTGCAGGCGGGCATTGGGGGTGACATGAACCATGGAAGCCATATAGCCGAATAGTCTCAGGAATTGCCTGGCAGAGACCAGGGAATTGCTGTGAAACTGCCTGGCCAGATCCATCAGCCTGTGGGCTCTGTCCATTGGCAGAAAAGCCTTCGCCTGAAGAGTGTCCAGCCTTGCTCCTATGAATTCTAAGTTCTGGGACGGGAGCAAAGTGGACTTTGCGAAGTTTATGACAAACCCCAAGTGCTGAAGCAGAGCCACAGTGCAAAGGGTGGCTTGATTGGCCTCCTGGGAAGACTGGCCCCTTATGAGCCAGTCGTCCAGGTACGGAAACACAAAAAGACCTTGAAGCCTTAGGTAGGCCGCCACCACTGCCAGGCACTTGGTGAACACCCTGGGAGCAGAGGTCAGGCCAAAGGGTAGTACTCTGTACTGATAGTGGTTTCCTCCCACAACAAATCTGAGACATTGTCTGTGGTCTGGATGAATAAGGATGTGAGTATAAGCATCCTTTAGATCTAAGGAGCATAGCCAATCTCCCTGCTGGAGGTTTGGCAGCAGGATTCCAAGGGTAAGCATCTTGAACTTTTCCCTCTCCAGGAACTTGTTGAGGTTGCGCAAGTTTAGGATGGGTCTGAGGCCTCCTGTTCTTTATGGTACCAGAAAGTACCTGGAATAAAAGCCGTGACCTCTCAGGTGGTGGGGCACCGGTTCCACAGCCTGTTCCTTTAGTAGACTTGCCAACTCCTGAAGGAGTAGGTCCCTGTGCAGAGGGAGTTTTGGAGGCTCCCCTGGAAAATAGGAGGGAGGTACCTGGTGAAAATGGAGAAGATAGCCCTTTTGGACTATATGAAGCACCCAGGTATCTGATGTGACGGCTGACCACCTGTGGGCAAAGTGAGCCAGCCGGCCTCCTGTGCTGAGAGAAGCAAGCTGAGGAGAAGAGGCTATGCTTTCTGAGTCAAAAGCCCCCACCCTGCTGAGCAGGGGCCGGTGTTGGTGGCTTGGGGGCCTTCTGCCTACGGGGCCCATGACCCTGCCCCTTGGCCTGCTGACCCTGTTGGGGAGCTGCAGAGGCCTGATAATGAGGGTATTGTTTATAGACAGATGACTTCCTCGGGTAAAAGGTCTTTTTTCCCGAGCCCTTCTTCTTCTGAGAAGGGGCAGAGGTTTTTCTGGACAGCCTAGTCCTGGTCAGAGTCTCGGTCTCGAGTTCTGCAGCCTTTTCAGCCATGGGCTTGCCAAAGAGGTTTTCACCTCGGCAGGGGATATCAACCAACTTGTCCTGTACCCATGGCTCGAGGTCGGATGACTGTATCCAAGCCTGTCGGCGGGCACTGATGCCGGCCCCGGCTACTCGGGCCGAAGCCTCGAAGCCATCGTAGGCTGCTCGAGAGATAAACTTCGAGCACTCTCGAATACCGGTGGACAAGGCCTGGAACCTCTGCAAAGGTTCCTCGGAGAGACCAGCAGAGAACCCGGCAATCTCCTTTTCCAGGTCTCGGAGATACATGCCCATGTAGAGCTGGTATGTCTGGACATGGCAAGTAAGCATAGAGCCCTGGAAGCACTTCTTACCGAGGGCATCCAGGTTCCGGGCCTCCCGGCACCGAGGAGTGCATCTTCTGACTTTTCAGTCGATGCATGGCCGATTCCACAACCATGGAGTGGTGCGGTAATTGTGCCTTTTGGAACCCGGGGCTCTTGCGGACTCGATAGATGGAATCGACCCGCTTGCTTAACACCGGCGTCGGGGCTGGGGTCTCCCACATGCGGAAGAGCAGCCGCTCCAGCATCGGAGGAACCGGAACAGTAAAGGCCTCCTTCGGGGGAGAGTCATACTGGAGGGCCTCGAGCTCCTCGGCTCGAAGCTCCTCCTCGGGATCCGCGGGGAAGGCCAAGGCCTTGGCCACATCCCGCACGGAGTCTGAGAACCGGGTATCTTCTGGTGGGGATCGTCTCCGAGGTTCGGACTCCGGCGAGTCCGATGGGACACACCGAGTCTGATAGGTGTCGGGTGACTCTTCGTCCTCCGTCTCCCAGCCCGACTCCTCGGAGCAGGTGTCGAGCGGCTCCGGTCGGGCGGGCGGGCAATGATGCCCTCCGCCCCGACGCCGAGGGTACCGGCATCGACGACCTCGGTCCCGAACGGGAGGCTGAGGGAGACCGTGGCCGAGGATCGACTCGAGCCCGCATGGACTCGTGGATCGGCTTGGCCTCCGGGGTCGACTTGGATGTCGATGTCCCGGTGGTTGGGGCAGATGCACTGGTGAGACCGGCGATCAATGCCCGCTGCTGTTCCATGAAGGCAGCGAGGCTGCTCTCCAAGGCCGTCAACCTGAGTCCGAGCTCAGGAGACCCAGCAGCCCCCGACTCGGGCCCCGACGGCGTCGGGCCCGACGTCGGCTCCCTTGGAGGAGAGTCCACGAGAACTACAGCACTCACGTATCCAGGAGACTCCATCTCGAGACGAGGTTGCTTGGCAGGCCTCTCTGACTCCGAAGACCCGGGACGGCTATCGAGGCTATGCGACCTGGCTCTCGAGGAACCAGGAGCGTCCACCGATGCCGCCCTCGTGGGTTTCTTCTTCCTGCACTGTTCCCGCGAAGGAGACCCCCGCTCAGAGGAACCTCGACGCTGCTCGGGGCCGGAGTCCCGAGATGTCGAGGCCTCTGACGAGGTCCGGGCCCGTCCGGACGCGGAGTCAGAGAAGATCCTATCCTTCTGGTGCTGCCGACTCCTCAACGCCTTCGAGGACATTTTGTCACACGGACCACAAATCATTGGGTCATGATCGGGTCCGAGGCAGCGGAGGCAGCAGTCGTGTGTGTCGGTAAGAGACATAAGTTTCTTACACCGATAACACTTTTTAAACCCGCTGGCAGCCATCGGGGGAAAAAGGGCCCCTGCGAGGTCAAAAGACAGGGCTGCCAGTGAAAAAAGAAAAAAGGCGCTAACGCTAGTCACGAAGGACAAAAACCGAAAAAGGAGAGAGTGGGCTCGATACCGGTGTATCGGGCCCAGGCGGGAAAAGGATCCGGCGTCGAACCGAAGTAGTACAAAAAATAGGGAAATCAACTTTTTCCTCGGCGAAAAACGAACTACGTCCGTCGGACTCCGCGGAAAAAAGAAGACTGAGCAAAATGGCACCCTTGGGCGGGAAGGGGACCGCGCATGCGCGTAGCAATTCCCAAAGGCTTTCTTTGAAAGCTGGGGAAATGCTCCGCACGAGGGCTCCGTCGGCGCCGACGTCACCCATATGTGAGGACTGACTTCCTGCTTGGTCCTGGAGAATCTACAGTCCAGTCCCTGCATTCTGGGTTGTGCCTCTCTACCTGCAGCTTGGAGACTGAGCCTGACGTCACCAGGACCCATATAACCCACTGGCACACCCACCAGCTTCAGTATCCTGTTGACAAAGCAAAGTAACCGGAGAGACAACTAAGAATTAACCACCAACTAACCAACAAACTCAACAACGCCCCTCCCGCCCCAGACTGGGGAGGAGCCGAGGTCCCCCTTCCCAAGGCAGAGGAAGGGGGAGGAGGAGGAGAAGGCGAAGGCTTACAGAACCCAGCCCCCCTAATTACCTAAGGACAAACACAGCGCTCACCACCCAACAGGGCTCCGCCACGGTCCCAACCGCCCTGCCACCAGAACCTCAGGGCAACGCGAGCAACACCAACTTCGGAGCCTGCTATCCATCCCGAGGCGCTTCGATCCAGCACTAAGAATCTGGGAGGGACCAAGGACTGGACTGTAGATTCTCCAGGAACACTAATTAGCAGGTAAGACCTAATTACTTCTTCCTGATCGCCTCTACAGTCCAGTCCCTGCATCCTGGGATGTAAAAGAGCAGTTCAAATACGGGAAGGGCCCGCCAAGCCGGATTGAAGCACCTCTCTACCAAAACTGGCATCTGCCACTGCCTGCACATCCAAACTGTAGTGCTTGGCAAAGGAATGCAACGACGACCAAGTCGCCGCTTTGCAGATATCCAAAGGGGGAACCAGACTGAACTCCGCCCAGGACGTCGCCTGAACCCTCGTGGAATGCGCCCGTAAGCCCACAGGGACCTGTCTAGCCTTCACAATATAAGTCGAAGCAATGGCCTGCCTGATCCACCTAGAAATCGTAGCCTTGGCCGCCGCCTCCTTAAGCGACCCTCCAAACACCACAAATAGGCGTTCCGACTTACGGAAAGCCTTAGACCGCTTCAAATACCTCTTCAGAATTCTACGGACATCCAGGAGCCGCAAACGAGCATCCCCCTCCTCCTGCCTTCCGGCAGCAAAGGAAGGGAGAGACACCAACTGATTGACGTGAAAAGACGAGACTACCTTAGGCAAAAAGGAAGGAACCGTGCACAACACTACCTTCTCCTCAAAAAACACGAGAAAGGGCAGCCGACAAGACAGCGCCGGCAACTCCGACACTCGCCTAGCTGAGCAAATGGCCACCAAAAATACAGCCTTAAGCGTCAAATCCTTCAGTGAAGCTCTACCAACAGGCTCAAAGGGCACACCAGCCAGAGCTTCCAATACCAAATTTAGATCCCAAGGTGGCACTACCACCCTCTGATGCGGCCGTAATCTCCTAACCGCCCTCAGAAACCACACCACATCGGGGTGTTGCCCCAGGGCCCTACCTTTCACCTTACCTCTGTAACAAGCGATGGCTGCCAGCTGGACCCGCAAAGAAATGGCTGCCAGCCCCTTCTCGAGCCCGGCTTGCAAAAAGTTTAATACCTCTGCCACAGAAACCGCCAGGGGATGCTTACCTCGCTCCTCACACCAGTTCTCAAATATACACCAAACACGCACATACGCCAAGCAGGTAGACCGCTTGCGGACCTTCAGCAGAGTTGATATTACCGCCCCCCAAGTATCCTCTCTTTTTCAGCCTTGCCCTTTCAATAGCCAGGCCATAAGCGAGAACTGACCCACCTGAGGCATCCTTAGCGGGCCCTGCCTGAGAAGATCCTCCCGGACCGGGAGCCACCAGGGGCAGTCCACCAGCAATCGGACCAGATCGGCATACCAGGGCCGCCTCGGCCAGTCTGGTGCTATCAGGATTACTACCCCTCGATGCGCCTCTATCCTGTGCAGAACTTGATCTATGAGCGCCCAGGGAGGAAACACATACAACATCCCCTCTGCGGGCCACCTCTGAACCAGAGCGTCGAGCCCTTCCGACATCCCTTTCTCCTGCTAAAGAATCTGCCCGTCTTGGCCGACGACCACCGCGCCATCAAGTCCATCACTGGCGGCCACCACCGGCGCAGTATCTGGTCGAAGATGTCCTGGCAGAGCTCCCACTCGCCATGGTCCACTCTGTGCCTGCTGAGATAGTCTGCTGTCACACTGCACTAAAGCCTCTAGAGACCGTGCCTTTGCTCTATCCGCACCTTCATGCTGGAACAACTTACCAACCAACATCCGTGCCATAAACAACCTCCACCAATTCAGAAAGGCCTTGAAGCACCACCTCTTCCTCCAATGCTTTCCCAACTCTGACGACATCACGTAGCTACTGCTCACCCTACCCAACATCCACTGAGCAGACACCCCAAGTTCACCCCCTCCCACCCTCCAACCCCCTTTCCCGGTTAGTTTCCCGCCGACCTTGATCCTACACCTCATAGCGACTTCTAATTAACGTGCATAGATATATTGTAAGTGATGTACATAGTTCTACTTGTAAGTGATGTACATAGTTCTACTTGTTCCCCAGGTTCTGATTTCCTTGTTTTACTGTAAGTCCAATGTAACCCCACACTGGACATTTGAGTTATCTGTAAACCGTGCTGAAGTAAAATAGTGCGGTATATAAAAAATTCTAAATAAATAAATAAATTTTCCACTCCGGCAACATGCTGAGCCGACAGGGCTAGCAGATGATCCTCGGCCCAAGTGAACAAATCGGCCGCCTCCTCTTCTAATAGTCTGCTGCCCGTGCCGCCCTGCCGATTGATATAGGCCACCGCTGTAACATTGTCCGAGAGAACCCTAACTGCTTTCCCCAACACCAAGGAATGGAACTCTCTGAGGGCCAGCACCGCCGCCCTCAACTCCAACTTGTTGATGGGCCACCGAGCCTCCTGAACACTCCAAGCCCCTTGGGCAAATTGGCCTTCGCAGTGAGCCCCCCAGCCTGACAGACTCGCATCCGTTGTCACCTGAATCCAACAAGGTGACTCTAGGGGCATCCCCTTCTCTACGTTCCCCGGTGAGAGCCACCACCTCAAGGACTCCCTGACCGCCGCTGTACATGGAAGAACCGTCGTCAAAAACTGCGTCTGGTGGGACCAGCGCCCGCTGTAGAGGCCTCATATGAGCCCTGGCCCAAGGAACCAGATCCAACGTCGTCGCCATGGTCCCCAGAACCTGCAAACAGTGCCACGCTGAGGGAGCCTCTCGTGCTAGAAACTCTCACACCAGCCAACGAAGGCTCTCTACCCTTTGAACTGGCAGAAACACCTCGCCCACGCTTGTGTCGAATCTTGCTCCTAAGTACTCCAGTTCCTGGGAGGGTGTCAACTTGCTCTTCGCCTCGTTGATTACCCATCCCAAGCTCCGAAGAAATGCCACCACTCTGGCCGTCGCCCTCGCACTTTCCTCCTCAGACTTGGTTCTGATCAACCAATCGTCCAGATAAGGATGCACCAGGACACCCTCTTTGCGCAGGGCTGCTGCCACCACTGCCATCACCTTGGTGAATGTGCGAGGAGCTGTCGCCAGGCCGAACGGCAATGTCTGAAACTGAAAGTGACCCTCCGGCACCGCAAACCACAGGAACTGCTGATGGGCGGCTCTGATGGGAATATGTAAGTATGCCTCGGTGAGATCGAGCGAGGTAAGAAATTCTCCTAGTCTCACCGCTACTATCACCGACCTCAGAGTCTCCATCCAAAAGTGCGGTATGCGGAGACACCGATTGACGTGCTTGAGATCTAAAATTGGACACCAGGAACCTTCCTTCTTTGGGACCACAAAATAAATCGAGTACCGACCGCAGCCGCGCTGATCTCCTGGCACCGGAACTACGGCCCCCAGCGCCACCAATCTTGTCAGTGTTTGTTATACCGCCGCACGTTTGGCTACCGTCCTGCACAGAGACTGAACGAAAGAAGGAAGAACCGGTCTTGAAAACTCCAGAGCATAACCAAACTGGATGACCTCCAGAGGCCCAGGCGGAAAGGAACTGCCGCAAACGCCCTCCTACCGGCAGCACCCCCACCTGAACCCCCGTTGTCTCATTGTGGCTTCTTCGGGCCCAAGGAAGCGGAAGAGGTGCCAAAACCCCTTCCCGCTCCTCGAAACCCCCGAAAACCTTGGCCTCTGGAAGAGAATTGGCCTCTCAGAAAGGAGCCCTGGCGAGACGGTCTCGGCCTTCTGACGTCCCGCTGTTGAGAACGCCCCCCGGAGGCAAAACGACCCTGCCGCGGCTTATCCTCTGGAAGTCTACCCCCCTTAGACTCCCCCAGATCCTTTACCAATTTGTCCAAATCCTTTCCAAAAAGCAGCTTCCCCTTAAAAGGAAGCCTGCTAAGGCGAGCCTTGGAAGAAGCATCGGCAGCCCAATTTCGGAGCCAAAGGTACCTACGAGCCGCCACCACAGAAGCCATATTCTTAGACAAACTCCTAATCAAATCGTATTGGCTATCCGCCAGGTACGCCGCCCCAGACTCTATGCGCGCGGCCTCCCCCAGCGCTCCAACCTGCGACTCCCCAGCCCCCTGTAACTGCTGGGACCACCGCAAGCACGCCCTGGCCACCCAAGCTCCGCAAACCAAAGCCTGAAGGGCCATAGCACTAATGTCAAAGGCCTGCTTTAGCAAAGTGTCCAGCTTCCTATCCTGGACATCCTTCAGTGCTGCACTGCCCTCCACCGGGATGGTGGTCTTCTTGGTCACGGCTGCCACCGCCGCGTCCACCCGGGGGGACTTCAACATTTCCTTCTCCGCCTCTGGTAAGGGGTACAATCGTGCCATGGAGCGCACGCCCCTAAGGCCAGCTTCGGGCTGATCCCACTCCTCCTGGATCATCTGCTTGACCATCTTGTGGATGGGAAATACCTTCTGGGACTTCCGGACCGCCTGAATCAACAGGTCCTCCAAGGCTTCCTCGTCCTCTGGAGCCCCCACAGACATGTTTAAGGCCTTCAAGGACTCACCAATCAGAGCGGGTAACTCTTCCTTGCGAAATACCCTCACAATTCTTGCCTGCTCTTCCGGGATTTCACCCTCCTCGAGCTCCTCTTCCCCCCACTCTCTATCCGATTCCACCAATTCAGACTCTAGGGAAAGGAGCTCCTCTTCCTCCGGTCTTGAACGCTTGGAGGGAATACCTGCCTCTGCCAGAGGCCTGTCCAACCACTGCCTCTTACGGGAACCCCCTAGACCTTCCTGCTGTCTCATACAGAAAGTCTTATGCAATAAGAGAACAAACTCCGGAGAGAACCCACCAAGGCCTCCCTCTACCGAGGAAGGGCCAGGCTTGGGTTGGGAGGGAACCTGCTGACCTAAGGGAACCGATGGCAAAGACCCCTCGTCCCTGGTCTCCTCTAAAGGCTCTCCCGACTCCGTCACCCCGGCAGCCGCCGGGAGCAAGTCATTCCCTGACAGAAGCTCCTGTTCCACAGAAGCTGCCTCCAATGCGCAGCCCCTGCATACCCCGGTCTCAGATACCGCCCCCCTGCGGGCCCCACAGACCAGGCACTGAGGGCGAGCAGGCATAGCTCTGCTTATACTTAGTATTTTTCTTTCTGCTTCTTTCTCCCTTTTTATTTTTTTTTAAAACACACTAATGCTTAAAATAGAGAGCAATCATATACATATATATACATATAACTACATAAGTACAAAAAAATATCTCTCTGCCTCATATATTTTATATATATATATATATATATATATATATAGATAGATAGATAGATATAGATAGATAGATATAGATATATAGATAGATAGAAACCCTTACAACCAAGAAATAAAAGAAATATGGCCCTTCCCCCCACCGAAACGGCTGAATCACAAGCTTTGTTTCCTACAAAGGTTATACCCCCCATTCCAGCACAGGCCGCCTTGGTCTTTGCGCGGGAAAAAACCTCGCTTCTATCTCCCCCGCTGTGCCATGAGTGCAGAGAGCCCGGGTCCACCGTCCTCCACGTGGCCCGGCTGCTCCACCCGCGGCCGTCTCCTTACCGCTGAGATCCGCGGTGTTCTGCAAGCGCCTCTAAAACTGTGCGAAGAGAAAAGAGGAGCCGCGGTCTTCCCGCCCTCGTGCTCAGCCGCTTTGGGGCTTCAGCAATGAGGCGGGAGACTGAAGAGGCGGCCCTGCCCTGGTAAATTATCCGGCTCACAAAACCAGCCGGTCTGCGCCGCTCCGATATCCTGTTTTCTTTTCTTTTTTTTTAAACACCGATCCTGGCGCTGCAAGCCTCCTCCGGAGGGGGGGGAGGGGGAGGGAAGGCCAAACACTAAAACCCTGTTACAAGCTAACAAAAGAAATAAAGATATAAGAAGTCCAGGAAGACTTAAAGAAACAAAGGCTTAAACCAGCCCAAGACCTACACCTCTCCAGCTAACTAGATCACTAGGTTGCTGCTCTCTCCAGCTGCTTGGAGACTGAGTACTGAAGCTGGTGGGTGTGCCAGTGGGTTATATGGGTCCTGGTGGCATCAGAAGACTGACTGGCTCAGTCTCCAAGCTGCAGGTAGAGAGGCACAACCCAGGATGCAGGGACTGGACTGTAGAGGCGATCAGGAATAACGAAGAGCTAACAAGCCCTCCTCGCAAGGAGATGAACCATGGAAGGGCAATACCCAAGAAACCCCGAGGGGCAGGTCAGATGCCCACCAAGGCTAAGGAACGGAGTACACCAAATTTTACAGATGAATAGTAACAGAAGCAGCAGTGAATTTCCACGGGTGGGTCCTTGGACTGGTCTAGCAGGATTCGAGGAAAGAAATTCCCTCACCTGTGGAGTCCCTCATGGCTCTGCTTTTGCTCCCCTGTTGTTTAACAACTTTATTGCTCCCCTCATCACTAGTATTCATGACACTGGCATCTACGCATATTACTATGCAGACAACATTCTTCTCATCCTGCATATTGATCCCACTCAACTTTATCTGGTGCCCATTAATAACTGTCTTGTTCAGACTGCATCATATTTGAAGATTAATTTGTTGAAATTTGATGCCTAAGAGACAGTCACTATTTTGTTCACAGGCTCTTCTTCACTCCCACTATTGCCCCTGCTTTTGATTCTGTCCCTCTAACTCTTACCACTTCTTTCAAATACCTTGGCATAACTCTAGACTTTTTCTTTTCATTATCAAATCAGTTCAGTAGTAAACTCTTCATTTTATGCTTTGTGGCAAATTCGATCCATCCATCAATTTCTCTACTTCTCTGTGCTTATCACACTTAACCTGAGCTTAGTCATTTCACGTTTGGACAACTGTAACGTTGTTAATGCTGGACTGCCAGATTACGAACTAGAAAGATTACAAATCATACACAACACTGCTGTTTGACTGATTGCACATGCTTCTAAGTTTGAGCACACTATTTCTCTACTGATTGAATCTCACTGGTTATACCTACTGCATGCACTATTGCATAATGTTCAAGATTTTAACTCTAGTTCACAAAGTCTTCCATACTGCTATTCCATCCTACCTGTCTTCTCTAAACATTCCTCATGCTCCTCCTCGCTTCCTTTGCTCCATTCACACTAATCATCTTTACCTCCCTCCTGCTTCTTGTGTCAAATACACTTCAACCAGACACACTGCATTCTATTTTCATGCACCAACTCTATAGAATGACTAACCACCAGACATCCATCAGGAACTTTCTCATAAAACCTTCAAACATGCCTTAAAAACCCTCCCGCCTTTTTCAGATGCCATTTGATCTCCCCAGGTAGATGACTGCTCTGCACTCTCTCCTCTCCTCTGTCCTACTTTTCTTACTCCCTCTCCATATGCTTGTGCTTCTGTCCCTTACTATCAATTGTATGGAGTTCCTTTCAACCTTTTACTTTTATGTGAACTGCTCTGCTTTTTAATTGAAGGGTGATATATTAAGTTTTAATTAAACTATACATTAAAATTTCACTTTACAGTTCATCCTGCTAGACCAGTCCAGACAAGTGGGAAATAAGCATAGTTACTCATCTGTAACAGGTGTTCTCCAAAGACAGCAGGAAATCAGTCCTCACATATGGGTGACGTTGACGTCAACGGAGCTGTTGCGGAAGCATTTCCCCAGCTTCCAAAGAAAGCCTTTGGGAGATGCCACCATGCATGTGTGATCCCCTTCCCGTCCAAGGGACCCATCTTGGTCAGTCAGATGACATAGCCACAGCCGATAAAGAAAAGATGGCCAAAATAAAGAGCAACTCCAAGGGGAGGTGGGTGGGTTGTGAGGACTGATCCTTGCTGTCTCTGGAGAACACCTGTTATAGGTGAGTAACTATGCTTTCACCTGGAACAAGCAGGAAGTCAGTCCTCACATATGGGACTCCCTAGCTCCAGGCTACCGAGGACCATTTCTAAAGCACAGCCTAGCCGTGAACAGCCACAAGTGCATTTGAGGACAGGCTCGGAGGACCCCAGTGTCCAGTGACAGCCATGGCTCCGGTAGCCTGAACAAGAAGGGTTGGAGGGCAGGAATTGCCTAAACCCCGAACAGATTACGGAGTACAGCCTGGCCGAAGGCACTGTCCCATCGGGACTCCCTCTCCAGGCAGTAGTGAGCTGCAAAAGTGTGGACCGAAGACCAGGTGGCAGCCCGGCAGATGTCTGCCATGGGAAATGAGCAGATTCTGGCAACCGAGGTTGCCATAAATCTGACATTAGGCGCCGAGACCTGGCGCTCCAGTGGCAGCCCAGCCTGGTTGTGGGTGAAGATGATGCAGTCCGCCACCAGATGGGTAGGGTCCGCTTGGTGGTAACCTCCCCCAGACAACGGGGGTCGTATGAGACAAAAAGCCATGAGGCTTTGTGGTGGCTCTGAGTGCGCTGTAAGTAAAAGGACAGGGCCCTTTTGCAGTCCAAAGAATGGAGAATGGCTGATGACTTGCTGGTGTGGGGCCGTGGAAAGAAGGCAGGGAGTACCACCTCCTGATTGAGGTGGAAATCCAATACCACCTTTGGAAGAAACTTCGGGTGGGTGCGGAGCATGAACCTGTTCTTGTAGAACCTGGTGTAGGGTGGCTCGGTCACCAGGGCCTGGAGCTCACTGATTCAGCATGCCGAGGTTAGTGCCACCAGGAAGGCCACCTTCCAGGATAGGTATCGGAGGTGGCAGGTAGCCAATGGCTCGAAGGGTAGCTTAGTAAGCTGTGCCAGGACCACATTGAGATCCAATATCACTGGGGGGCGGTCGGATGGAGGGTTTCAAGAACAGTAAGCCCCTCATGAATCGAGTGATGAGGGGCTGCACGGAAAGAGGCTTGCCCTCCATGGTGGTTTGCGGAGAGTGGCTCAGGTGTACTCTCACGGAGTTGGATTTGAGCTTGGACTGAGAAAGGTGGAGCAGGTACTGGAGTACCACCTGTATTGGGAAGGAGAATGGGTTCACCTGTTGCCTCATGCACCATAAGGAGAACCGGCACCACTTGAAGGCCCACCTCATAGGCCCACCTCATAGAGTCCTTGAGGGGCGCTAGGGCAACCTGTTCAGCAGTCATGCTGTAAGGGACAAGGATCACAAGTTGGGGTGGAGGAATGAGCCCTCCTGAGTGAGAAGCCCCAATGAGCTCCCAAGAGGGACTAGGGATTCCGTCGCCAGATGAAGGAGGAGAGGAAAACAAGGCTGCCTGGGCCATCGGCGGACCACCAGAATTAGGGAAGCCTTGTCCTGCTGGGCCTTGAAGAGGGTCCAAGCTACCAAAGGCATGGGAGAGAAGGCCTTCCGATCATGAAATGAGGAAGGTATCCGGTGCCATCCGGGCTGGATGTGACTGTGGGCAGCAGAAACGCGGCAGCTGAGCTGGCAAAGAGATCAAGGCTCGGGATGCCCCATTATCTGCAGAGCTGCGGTGCCGCCCCGGGGTCCAGGCACCACTCATATGGTTACATAGAAACATGACGACAGAAAAAGACCACATGGCCTATCTAGTTTTTCCTTCCATATCAACAACTACAACAGTCCCCTTTTTCCCTTTAGAGATCCTCTATGTTTGTCCCATGCTTTTTTGAATTCAGATACTGTCCTCATCTCTACCACATCCACTGGGAGACTATTCCACGGACCCACCACTCTTTGCATTAAGAAATATTTCCGCATATCACTCCTGAATCTATCCCCCTTCACCCTCATCCCATGTCCACTTGTAGCAGAACTTGCTTTCAATTGAAAAAGGCTCCCCCCCTGTACATTTATACCACGGAGGTATTTAAACATCTCAATCATATCACCTCTATCCCGCCTTTCCTCTAAGGTATACATATTAAGATCCTTAAGTCTGTCCTCATATGCTTTATAATGAAGACCACTAACCATTTTAGTAGCCACGCTCTGTACTGACTCCATCCTGTTTATATCCCTTTGAAGGTGAGGTCTCCAGAATTGCACACTATACTCCAAATGAGGTCGCACCATGGTTGGAGAACCCTGCTCAGCCTGCCTGCCAGGGCACTGTCCTAGCCTGGGAAGTACACCGCCCAGAGGAGCATATCCTGTCTGGTCATGTACATACAGAGGGCTACTGCCTCCTGGCAAAGGCAGTAGAAGCCTGTGCCCCCTTGCTTGTTCAGGTAGAGCATCGTGACCTGGTTGTCCAATTAAACAAGCACTGACTGATGCTGCAGGCAGTGTTGGAAAGCCTTGAGTGCAAGAAAAATGGCCCTGAGCTCCAGCAGGTTGATTTGCTGCTGGTTCTCCTTGAAGGACTAGATGCCCTGGGTGCGCAATTCCTTGCAATGGGCACCTCAGCCCAGTAGGGAAGCATTTGTCATGAGGACCCTCTGAGGGCTCGGAGTTGGAAGGGCATGCCCCTCCACAGCTTTTGCAGAACCTGCCACTAACTGAGGGACTCCGCCAGCTGAAGGGACATCGAGACCCTGTCCCGGAGCCTGCCCGTGGCCTGGGCCCACTGTGAGAAGAGACACCACTGAGCTGCCCGCATGTGGAGATGGGCGTCAGGGATGACACATGGACCATGGAAGCCATGTGACTGAGGCGGCGAAGCATTGACTGTGCCGATACGGTGCAACGGTGCTGCACCTTGGTCGCCAGGGCTGCGATGTGATCTGCCCATTCTTGGGGGAGGAAAGACGTGGACTGGAGGGTGTCCAGTTGAGCCCTATGAACTCCAAGTCCTGAGTTGGGGTGAGATGGGATTTTGGGTGATTTATCACAAAACCCAGGTGTTGCAGGACCCTGATGGTGCGGCCTGTGGCCTGCAGCATCTCTGAAGCTGTGTCCCCT
Organism: Ichthyophis bannanicus; assembly: GCA_033557465.1. Taxonomy (NCBI): domain Eukaryota; kingdom Metazoa; phylum Chordata; class Amphibia; order Gymnophiona; family Ichthyophiidae; genus Ichthyophis; species Ichthyophis bannanicus. The sequence continues at coordinate 232,574,142 of CM066043.1, read as the reverse complement.
TTTACAAGCCAGTCGTCCAAGGCCCCTTGGAGACGAAGACAGGCTGCCACCACAGCCAGGCATTTGGTGAAGACCCATGGGGTGGAAGCCAGGCCAAAGGGAAGTACCCTGTACTGGTAGTGGTCGCCTCCGAACATGAAATCTTAGGTACTGTCTGTGACTGGGATGGATAAGGATGTGGGTATAAGCCATCTTCAGGTCCAAGGAGCATAGCCAATCTCCCTGCCAGAGGTAGGGCAGCAATATTCCAAGGGAGAGAATCTTGAACTTCTCCCGCACCAGGAATTTGCTTAGGTTTCTCAAGTCCAGGATAGGCCTTAGTCCACCTGTTCTTTTTGGGACCAGAAAGTACCTGAAGTAAAACCCCTTTCCTTTTAGGTGGTGTGGTACAGGCTCCACAGCCCTGTCCCTGAGAAGGCCTGCGAGTTCTTGCATGAGCAGAGCCTGGTGCAGGGGAGATCGAGGAGGGTCCCTTAGAAAGAAGGGTGGAGGCAGCTGCTCCAGGTGGAGGAGGTAAACCTCCCTGACCATCTGAAATGTCCACAAATCGGTGGTGATGGAAGGCCACCTGTGGGAGAAGTGGACCAAATGCCCCCCCCCCCCCATGGGTAGCTGATCCTCCAGAGGAAGAGAGGCTATGCTGGGGGTGTCAAAACCCCGATCCAGGCTGGGCTGGGGCTGGAATCTGGGGCTTGGGGCCCTTCGGCTTGCGTGGGCCCTGACCCGCTCCCTTGCCCTGGTGGCCCTGCTGAAGGGTCTGGGTGACCGGGTATGGAGGACAGGGTTGGCCTTTTCTATGGGGATAGATTCAGGAGTGATATGCGGAAATATTTCTTTATGGAAAGTGTGGTGGATCCGTGGAATAGTCTCCCAGTGGAGGTGGTAGAGATGAGGACGGTATCTGAATTCAAAAAAGCATGGGACAAACACAGAGGATCTCTGAAAGAAAACAGGGGACTGTTGTAGTTGTTGATATGGAAGGACAGACTAGAAAGAAAAATGACGACAGAAAAAGACCACATGGCCTATGTTTCTATGTTTCCTGGAAGCTTCTTCCTGGGAAGAGTGGAAGTCTTCCTCAAGAGTCAAGTCTGAGTTATGTACTCAGTCTTGATCTTGGTGGCCTTGTCCTCCATGGGCTTGCTGAAAAGCTGCTCCCAAAGGCATGGGACATCAAGGAGCTTCTCCTGTACCCATTGCTTGAAATCGGATGTCTGGAGCCAAGCCTGGCATCAGGCCCCGATGCCCGCGGCTGCTACCCATGTGCTGAACTTGAAGCCGTTGTAGGCGGCCCGGGAGAGGTACTTGGAAAACTTCCCGATGGACTTTGTAAGTGTCTGAAAGCACCGGAGGTGATCCCCATCGAGGCCAGCCTTGAAGCCTCTGAGTTCCTTCAATAGGTCTTGGAGGAACATACTGATGTAAAGTTGGTATGTCTGGATATGGCAGGCAAGCATTGAGCCCTGGTAGCATTTTCACCTGAGGGCATCGAGGACGCGTGACTCCCTGCCCGGGGGCACCGAAGAGTGCATCTTTGAGCTCTTTTGTCGACACATGGCTGACTCCACAACCATAGAGGTATGGGGGAGTTGGGTCTTCCAGAAATCTGGCCCACGCTGGACCCAGTACATGTATCCAGGTGGCAGCTGACAATCAGCACTGAGGCAGGGGCCTCCCATATCCAGAGAAGGAGCCTGTTGAGAATGGAGGGGACAGTGTCGAGTTCTTCCATACGAGGGTTGTCCTCCGACTCCGTAATGAGGGAGAGGGCTCGCGCCATGTCCCAGACAAACTCAAGGAACGAGGTGTCCTTGGTTGGGGATCGACACCTAGCCGCCGGCGGGGATGGATCTAAAGGGAGGTCCTGATGGGCCTGGGACTCCGGGACGTCTCGGCAACGGACTCCCAAGTTGAGTAGGCCGAGGAAGACTCGAGGCCCAACGGCTCCAAGATGTCGTTAGCTACAGTCTTCGATGCTTCCAGGCCGAGGCATGGCCGGAGCCAGAGGCACTCACCTGTGAAGACCTCACCCCCAAGGAGCGGGGACAAGATTAAGACCCTCACCGAGGATCTACTTGAGGCATCTGGCTCTCGGGGATCACTTCAGCGGCCCAGAGAGTCCTCGGTATTGAGGTCCCTGAGGTCTTGGCGTGAACACCGACACGACCAGGACTCAATGCCTGTTGGGATGCGAGGAACGCAGAAATGCTGCATTCAAGCACAAACATATGAGTTTCCCACTCGGGGTTGACCGTTAGAAACATTGACACAGGGGTTACCAGGTCTGGTGTTGAGGAGAAGAAAGTGTCTTCAGTGGGATGGAAGCCTCGACTTCTGTCCTGGGTATCTTCTGGGGCTACTCCCTCTCTGAGTCTTCTGAGGCTCGTCAGGAGCTGAAAGACCGTGCACGGGATTTCCCCTGCTTGTCCACCTCCCAGGACGAGGTCATCAAGGTCTTCTTTTTCTTCTTACGCTCTCGCTCTGGGGACCCTTCCTCGGAATGTCTGTGAGCCCGCTCGGGAACCGTGGGGGCCTTACGCGACTCAGAGGATCCGTTCGGGGCCTTTGAGCGCGCAGCTACCAGTGAAACTTGGGTAGAGTCCACCCTGTGGAAGATGTCCTCTTGCTTTTGCCAGCAGCTCTGGATGACCTTGGTGGACATTTTTTTGCACAGGGGTCATTCCTCCGTGTCATGGTCGGCACCCAGACACCGGAGACAACAATCATGAGTGTCAGTGTGTGAGATGTTTTTGGAGTACTGATCACATTTCTTGAAACCGGTGGCCATTGGGGTAAAAAAGACCCCTGAAGGTCGAAGACCTTTAGCGTGGCCAGCAGTTGAAAAAAGGTGCAAAAGCACTGGAGGAACCTAACAAAAAATAAAACTAAGCTGCGAGACTCAACGCCGAGGAAGCGGGCCTCGAAGGTGGGAAAGGGACCGGCGAAGGCCGGAAAGGTGTATAATAAAGTACAAAAAAATTAACTTTTTCCAGGGGGCTCCGCAGAAAAAGGGAGACTATCAAGATGGCATCTTGGGTGGAAATGGGACCATGCATGAGTAGTGGCATCTCCCAAAGGCTTTCTTTGGAAGCTGGGGAGATGCCTCCACGAGGGCTCCCGTCAGCATCAACATCACCCATATGGGAGAACTGACTTCCTGCTTGTTCCTGGAGAACCAAAGCTACACCTCAAACGGGGTAGGAGGAAGACACAGCTGTTCTCAGAACCTCCATTTCGAAAGCTGAACCTTATCTGACTTGTACATCCAAGGGATAACGTTTCACAAAGGTACTTAATGAAGACTAAGCAGCCATTCTGCAGATTTCTTCCAGGGCCATTGCCCTGCACGCCACCCTAGATAATTGGCCATGTCCTCCTGGGCTTTGATCAGGACTCAACTGATGAGACAAAACAGGGGAAAAGCATATAGCAACCAGTGGCTGCAACTTATGGTGAATGCATCGTGGGCCCGATGGTGCAGATTGGGATGAAGTAAACAAAAAAGTGGACATTTGGCATACTCGGTGGTGGCAAACAAATCTATCTCTGTGATGCCCCACCTTTTGAAGATTCTGTGAGCCACGGCCTGGTCCAAGGACTCTTGTGAGGATCCAAGAGTCAACTGAGGGAATCTGGCAGTTGGCTGGGACACCCCGGTAGGTAAGTCACTCTGAGAGAGGTATGAATGGAGTGAGCTAAGTGTCAGAGCCAGGTAGTTTCTTGACAGAGAGAGATCCTGTTCCCCCCCCTTGCTTGTTAATATTAAAAACATGGTGACCTGGTTGTCCGTTTGCACTAAGGATTTTCTGGCTGGCCCAGTGGTGAAAGACATCTAGGGCATAGAAGACTGCCTGGGCTCCAAGACAATAATGTGGAGCAAACGCTCTCATACCGACCATACACCCTGCATGGATAGATGGAGGTGGTGTTCTCTCTAACCATACATGGAGGCATCAGTGGTGAGGGTGAGATGGTGGGAGGGTGTCTGAAATGGACATCTTTCTAATAGATTGTAAGGGTTGGTTCATCATTGCAGACTTTGATGAAGACATTAGTAACTAGCATTTGCCTTGGGAATCTGATTGCAGTTCAACTGGAGATGCCATTGAAGGGGGTCACATGTAAAGTCCTGCTAGAGATACCACATGAACGGACGCTGCCATATGATCGAGCATCTGCAAGATTGTGCTCTGTCATCCATAGTATTTATCAATGCCCCTATGAAGTCTAGGCTCTGTTGAGGCTCCAGCTTGGATTTCTGGTCAATCACCAGGAAGCCGGTTGCCTGTAGAGTGCTTATGGTGGCCTGCAGGACATACCATGACTTTGTCACGGATATGGCAGATACGAGTCAGTCATCGAGGTATGAGTAGACACAGTGTATCCTTGATGACACATATGTGCTGCAACTACCACTAGGCACTTTGTGAAGATGCATGGTGCAGCAGAGAGACCAAAAGGAAGAACTTGGTCCTGGTAATGCTCCTCCTTGAAGAGAGTGGATGGGTATGTGGTTATAGGCATCCTTGAGGTCTATGGAGGCTAGCCAATTGTTGCGATGAAGCAGAGGGAGAATAGGTATTGAAGGAGTTCATCTTAAAGTTTTCTATTTTGATGTGAAGGTTAAGGTCGTGCAAATTGAGAAAGCACAGTTACTTACCTGTAACAGGTGATCTCTGGGAACAGCAGGAATTAGTCTTCACATATGGGTACGTAGGTACCAACGGAGCCTGCACGAGAATGCTCCCCAGCATCCAATCAGAAAGCTTTTGAAAGCATCCCTCGCGCCTGCACGCTGACTTCCCGCCTTTCCCACTGCCTCTCCTCAGTTGAGTTTCATAGCTGAGACAGAAGGAGAGAAAGAGGAAAGGAGATAGATAGATACAACTCCTAGGGGAGGTGGGTGGGTTGTGAAGACTAATTCCTGTTGTTCCCAGAGATCACCTGTTACAGGTAAGTAACTGTGCTATCTCCAGGAACAAGCAGGAATGAGTCTTCACATATGGGGACTCCCTAGCTGTGGGTGCCAGGGGAGATCCCATAAAATGCGTATCCCTGGAACAGGACGGCATTTCCCAAACCTGGATCCCCGGCATCCCCTGAGAGATGGGGGGTAGGAGTTGAATAGAGAAGAGCTGTAGAGGAACAGCAAATCCAAAGACTACAGAAAAAATGAGTCTTTAGAATGTATGTCAAGTATCATTAAAATATTTAATGAACTAGTACAATATAGAGCTTACCTACTGGATTGTAGGAAGTAGAACTGTGATGGAGTGTACTGTAGATGCAGAAGCGGAATCCTCAAGGTAACTTCACAGCAGTGAGGATGAAGTTCCAAACCTGGAATGGGCAGGTGACCCAGGTGTCAACTGGGGTAGGAGAAGAACGGCAGGTCTTCAAAGGAAAGCTTTATGGGAAAAAGCTGAAACTCTTTTAGGTACAGAGTTATTAACATTGAGGACTAAAAGAAGAAGACTGACCGATCTGGAGAATTAGCCCAGTCCTGAAAGGAAGAGGGGGTATGGAAAAAAGCCCCTATTCCCAAGGAAAACAGAAGTGTACTCAGAAGTACTGAGATGTACACTGTCTTTCCTAGCTGGTAAGAGATAGGAAGATATTGAAGCTTGATACTTCATAGACAGGGAGATCTGTAACAAAAATAGAAGCTGTTGACATCACAGCAGTAATTGTGTGTATAACGGCTCCCACTTACTGAGCCGCATGAGAATAGGCAAGTTGACTGGACCCCTTAAGAAGGTAAAAGCTTTATAGCACAGACAGTTAGGGAGATAGTAGGTAATACATAGCGTCCTATGGACATCTCCCAATGGGCACATTATATATATATATATATATATATATATATAGAGAGAGAGAGAGAGAGAGAGAGATACATACATATCTATATATATGTGCATATATGTCTAGATATGTGTGATATATATATATATAGATGGGCATGACTTATGCCCACACAGATTGCAGAAATATGTATGTATAGGACATATACATACATGAATATAAGTCTGAGCATACATGCCTGCAACTGAGCCCCACAAAACATTCACATGGGGAATGTGATGGGAAAAAATTCATCTAATAATAAGGGGGTGAAAACCACCTGAAGATATATAGAGAATCTATTTCTGCGGTGCAGGAATGTAGTTCAGTGGAATAACCAGTATGGTTGCGTGAAAAAACAGAGGATAAGAGCAGTCTGGCAAGAGCAAGTTAGGAGTACTTTAGGACTCTGACATGTCCAAAGGACACAAAAAACGCATAGACTAAGATGCCAGGATGACCCAGCCAAGGGACACAGGGGTATCATGTACACTAAAGGAGTATGCGTTGTCCAAGTGGAGCAGAAAAGCATAATGCTAAGCTGCAAGGAAAAAGGGGTAGATTCCTGCAAGATTGGGAACTCCTTGGACATTCATGCCATGGAATGATGATATAAACTTTTTCTACTATATGGGAAAAAACCCTCAGAGACAAAGTTCAATGCTCTGTAGCAAGGGCCCATAGTAGAAAGCTTCTCTGAAGATTGCAGAGAGCATTGTGCGGAGAATTATAAGATAAAACTGACAGAAGTCAGGCATGTTGCCACATCCTAGGAAAGGATATGGCTAGAAGAAGATAACCTGCAGTGAGTAGTATTATGCAAGATAGTTGAAAGTAGCTTGCAATGAGTATTAAAGTAATCACTGGAACTCCTGCATACACAGCAACTGAACAAAACAGCAGAGGGGATTCTCCTGTATAAAACAGAGAGAAAACAGACAAAGGGAGCGGAGATATTCCCGTCCCTGTCTGATGAGTTGTTCAGAGCATGCATTGAAGGATAACAAAAGGTCTACACTGGAAGAAAGAGAAGTGTTTCAGTATGGTACCAACCCAAGCAGGGGGAACCCTGGAAGAGAGGGGGTTGGAAAGTGACTTACCATATGGTAAGTCAGCTGAAGGAAAAGATGTCCATGTGGGGACAGAAACTATCATGGGATAGTTGTAACCTCCCTTCGTAGTAATAAGAAGGGGAGAATTCTGTAACCCATGGACAAAAGAATTCTAACAGCTTAGCATACTGAAAAAGAAAAAAACAGTGTAGAGTTTGAAGAATAAACTTCTGCTAAGAAGAAGTTAACTGTAGATTGCAACATACAGGAACCTATGGTTGCTGGTTATGATTAGACTGGTTAGAGTCTGGAGACTTCAGACTAGGATGAGATGTCCCTTGCTTGGGTACATCTGGAGGATGGGCAGGAGAAGGGTGAAACCTTCTTTTCTTAGGGAAAGAAGGTTTGGTAGGACATTTCCTACGTCCTGGGGAAAAAGAAGGCTTAGGATGGTTTCCAGAACCAGGGAAGTCAGTTGAGCAATGAGCAACCTGACGTAAAGCCTCTTTATTGAAGAGATTTTCTCCAGTACAAGGAGAATTACCCAGTGTATGTTGTGCCCATCTGCTCAAGTCTGAAGCTTGCAGCCAGGCTGTACGACGTGCTCCGATGGCAATAGCAGAGGATCTGCTAACAGACTCAAAAGAGTCTAGAGAAGCACGAGAAAGAAACCAAGAGATATTCCTGCTATGATTAAGAAGCAAGGAATAGTCAGTGGCCTTAGGTTCTGACAAAAAAGGGGACAAAAGAGATAATTTCTCTGTGACCTCCTGAAGTGTCAGACTCATAAAAAATATATTAAATAATTCTTGAAGCCAGCATAGAAGTTTGGAAGGTTTGACGTCCAAAGGCATCAAGTGCTTTAGATGCACGACCTGGCGGATAAGAAGAATGCTTCTTCTTGCTTCTTACCTTCCTCATTGCTGATTCCACTACAATGAAATGATGTGGAAGTTGGTTTTTTTGAAACCCCGGAGAGGGAGGCACCTGATACAGAACATTAGTGGCTGTAGAAGGCGAAGGAACCTTTAAAGGTGATTCCCACATCCTCAGAAGATCATCCTGCAAAGAATGATGTAAAGGAAGCATTATATTTTCCTTTTCTGCAGGATCTTGGTTAAGAGTAGAGCCAGGAATAGGAATGGCAAGAAAGGTTGCCATGTCAAGGAGAAATTTCTGAAAAGAAGGATCTCCAATGGGAACTATTCCTGGGTAAGCTGAGGTTGAAGGAGCAGCTTGAGCACCAGAAGACATACTGGACTGGTGCAGAAAAAGAATCCTGCTAGATGGACAGTGATACTGACAGTTCTGATTCGAGGCAGTTAGTACTGCATCGTTAGTGCCCGGTACCGATTCCAAGCTAGGCATAGAAAGGATCGATGGCACCGATGGAACTGCAGGAATCGACATCGATACCGATATCGGAGACGGTAATGTCATCGAAGCAGTAATCGGGGGCTGCTGAAGCGGTACCGAGGTAGCCAGAGAGCCTTGGAGAATATCCTCGGTACTGCGTAGTCGGAAACGATATGGATCGGTTCCGAAACGCGTCGGTACCAAGTCATCTAGACTGGATATCGATTCTAGACTCGGCATCGAAGGGAGCGAGTCTATCGATACATGTCTAGAAGGTACCGACGTTGGTGGTGGTATCGGCGATGCCGATACCGGAGAGTCAATCGGAGTCGTATCGATCGGTTCCGAAGGTACCAAGGACGTCTTAAGACGATGCCTGGTGAAGAGAGGAACACTCGACACCGGCGCCGATGTCGGGGTATCGGTACCGCTCGAAGCCGATACCAACCCCGAGCATGGCGAAGATACAGGAAAGTCAATCTGGGTTGTATCGATCGGCCCCGAAGGTACCGAGGATACCAGATGACGATCCCAGGTGAAGAGTGGAACACTCGACACCGATGCCGATGCATCGGTACCGCTCGAAGCCGGTACCAACCCCGAGCATGGCGGAGATACAGGAAAGCCAATCTGGGTCGTATCGATCGGCCCCGAAGGTACCGAGGACACCAGATGACGATCCCTGGTGAAGAGTGGAACACTCGACACCGTTGCCGATGCCAGGGTATCGGTACCGCTCGAAGCGGATACCTCCCCCGAGCATGGCTCAGGTATGTTCTGTGAGGGGTGAGCCCCAGGAACAACCTGAAACCCCGTAAATGCTATGGAGCCCGAAGACTCCCGCCGGGGTTTTATTGCCAATGTGGTCTTGAGGGCAAGGCCGGAGCCATCATCATGTTGGGCATGAGACTTACCCTTCAAGAATTGGCTAGTCTTAACAGACTGTTTGTGGGTTACCTGATCCTGAAGAGAAGAATAAACCGGTATCCTCACCTCAGGAGGAAAAACGGTATCGAGGGAAACTCGAAAAAGGGAAGGTCTTCTACCAATAATACAGCCTGATGGATCAGGGAAAAAAGGGTCAGGACCCAAACAGGTTAGACACCAAGTATTGGAGTCTAAAAAGAAAACTAGGTTTCCACAGTGAAGGCACTTCTTAGGGGAAGAAGGCTCCATGTTGGAGAGGCCTGGTAGGCCCAAAAGTTAAGACAAAAACTGAGGAGAAAAAATGTCTCTAAATTTAGAAAAGAAAAGAATAAAGCACCGGCGGTACCGGTATCGGCGGGAAAGACAGCCGCGACCACAAAAAAACAAGGAATTAAGAATTTTAAAGAAAAATGTTTCTGCGGTGACAGGACGATGTCCTGTCGGCTCCGCGGAAAAACGAAAACTGAGGAGAGGCAGTGGGAAAGGCGGGAAGTCAGCGCGCAGGCACGAGGGATGCTCCCTAAAGCTTTCTGATTGAATGCTGGGGAGCATTCCCGTGCAGGCTCCGTCGGTACCGACGTACCCATATGTGAAGACTCATTCCTGCTTGTTCCTGGAGATCAGGAAGTAGACTGCCCATCTTCTTAGAGATAAGAAAGAAACTAGAGTAAAACCCCCGACTGTGGCACTGGCATTATTATCTACTTGTGTAAAAGCTCTGAGATTTCCTGTTCTAACATGTGCAGGTGCTGTTCTGGAAGAGTCTTCACAGGCAGGGCAGGTTGGGTTGGTGGTAGTTTCATTAAGTTGATTATGTATCCCCCCCACCTCCAAACTATGCCGAGGACCCACAGATGTGTAGTTATGGATCGCCAGGCCTTCCTGAAGTGCTGAATCCTGCCCCCCACTGGTAGGTAGTCCAAAACTGAGATTTGTCTTGGTAGGAGGAGCAGAGTTTGAGGGCTGCGCTTTCTTCTCCCGTGGTTTGGAGCGCTCAGCATAAGCTGGACCAGATAGGTGTTGTGGTTGCTGAAGGGAATAGGGATGGAACTGTTAGTGAGGGTAGAATTGCTGGAAATACTGGTAGTGACAGGCCCTCTAAAATTGAGGTAACTGACCAATGAGCCTGCGACATAGATTCTGCTGGCTGGGCCACTAGCTCTCTGACTTGAGTGGTTGTTTATACTGCTTCCTGGACCTTAGAGCCAAAGAGGCTATCCCCTTGGCATGAGGCATCTGCTAAGCGGTCATAGATGTCTTCCAGAAGTCCAGAAACTCGCAGCCAAGCTGTCCGCCTGGCAGAAAAGGCCATGGCTGCAGAACAGGCCATGGAGTTGAAGGCATCATATGTGGTCTGAACTACGTGATAAGAGGAACTCATGTAGATTGGATAATAGCTGAATTTGTCCATCCCCTGGTGATGCATAGGGCTCACTGAGCTGCAGAAGATCATGATAGTAATTCAAAATCTGAAGCTGATGCACCAGAATTCACACTGCTAGGAGGTCACTCTGATATGATTTACATTCAATGGTTTCCAGTGCCCTTTGTTCTTTTACCAGTGCAGTCTAAAAGGTTGACTTCATGCTTTTGGATTTTTTTTAGAACGGCTTCTGAGATGACAGACTGGTGGGGCAGCTGCTGGTGCTAGAAACCAGGAGCAGGAAGCAATTTATATTTAAGCTCCAAACATCTAGAGATCAGATACACAGACATAGGGGTTTCATAAGAACATAAGATATGCCATACTGGGTCAGACCAAGGTCCATCAAGCCCAGTATTCTGTTTCCAACAGTGGCCAATCTAGGTCATATATACCTAGCAGTTTCCCCAAGAGACACAAGTTCCACAATGCTTGTACTGGGTCAAGCATTGATATCTTCGGTCACTTCTTAATAATGGTTTATGGACCTTTCCTCCAGGAACTTGTCCAAACCTTTTTTAAACCCAGCTACACTAACAGCCTTTACTACATCCTCCGGTAACAAATTCCAGAGATGGATGCTAGAAGATCTTGGAGGATGGAAGGGACTGGCAAGGCTATCACCTCCTTTGCTGTGCTGCATGCTTTTAGAATTGACTGAAAGTCTCTCTTAAGTGTGGAAATCTGGGTATCACTCAGGACAAGGGCACACGAGACCTACTTTAGAAACTATGGGTCTGAAAAATCTTCTGGTGTTTCTTCTGAGCCCTGTTCTGGAGGAAGAGGAGAGGCACCCTCTGCTGGGAGGGAGTACAGATCACTCAAGTAGGAACATTCGTCATCCTCTATTTGTGGTAGAGACCTCCAAACAACTAAGGAAGGGGACTCTGGTCAAAGAGACTGCCAAAGGTCCACCTTTACATGGAGGGGGTTGCTTTGGGATGGAGAGACTTCTGCCATAAGCACAACCTGGAGTATAGCCGCACTATCCTGCACAAACCTCCTTAGGAGGCATAGCAGGGACGAATTTGGGCTGGATATCCCTGGAGTGCGCAAAGGGGCTCTCTCAGGAGATAACACAGGCATGGCAGGCCTGCTTGTTTGAATACCTTTATAGGTGGCTCCCCAAGGTGATTCTGGTCTCTGTGGTGCTTGGGGGCCTAACCAATACCTGTGCTGGGAGGGTTCTCTGTCTGATGGTGTTTATGTTTCGATTTGCCTTTCACCTTACCTCAGGGACCACAGAGCTGCAGAGGGTGTGGAGAATGCAGCCAGAGAGGGGGGTGGAGCTGCGAGCCTGAGTCTGCAGACTCTGGGCTAGAGACATCAAAGCCAGGGCCGGTAGAAGGTCTGCCTCCAGCCATGCGGATGCCCTATGAACTCCTGATCAGGCCTGGTCTGGGCCTGATGGGAGGAGGGCAGAAGATAAGAGAGATCAATACAGTGTGTGGCCATGGTGTATACTAAGGCTCGCAGCTTGATCCACCTTGTTGAAGAGCACTCTGTCTCCTGCATTTCCTATTTTAATTTACTACCTGATTGGTACTTCCTGTTTTAATTTATCTGATCACTGATCTGTCTACTCACAGCAGGCGGAAGGAGAGGAAAGCCACTGCCAGCAAGTCCGATCATGGTTCTTTATTTTTCTATTTTTGCTGTTTTTGGTGCGGGAGGCACGGTGGGGCCCACGAACCGGTAGTTGTAGTTGCTGTTACCTAAAACAACGAAGATTGCGAAAAAAAGAAAAAAAAAGGGTACAAGGCTACAGAGGAGGCAACTCGCTGTGGTCAGGAAAAAACTGGCTTGACAATGGGATCCCTGGGTGGGAAGGGGCGAACGCATGCCCAGAGAAGACAAAGAGAGACTTCTCTGAGCTGGGGAAAGCTCGGCACAAGGTAACTTTAGAGACATCATATATCAAGTGTGCCTGCATCCACCCTGCTTGTCTGCAGAAGGCCTCAAGGTAATGCCCTCAGCTGACAAGAAAGGATCCTGACATGAGAGGGCTTGTAACTCTGAGATGTGGTGCACCGAGGTCATAGTCACCAAACTATAGCTTTTAGAGACAAACCTTTATGCACAGCTCGCTTCAAAAGCTCAAAAGGTGGACATATGAGAACACAAAGAATGATAGTTAAATCCTGAGGGTGAGCCACTGCATGAACAGGAGGGCGCAATGCCCGAACCTCCCTGAGAAAACCTGCCACATCCTGGTGACAAGCAAGAGAATGGCCAGCAATAAGACCTCAGAAGGAAGAAAGCACAGCAATCTGCACTCTGAGGGTGCTCCAAGCTAAATCTTTCTCAAGACTGTCCTGCAGAAAAAAAGAGCACAGATGGTACCTGTGCCTGGTCTGTAAGGTGGTGTACACAACAGCTGCCAAAAAATCTTTACGCATTAGGAAATGCCTCTCAAAGGCAAGTCATAAGCAGAAAGGAGCCAGGTCTTCCATGAAGACCAGACCTTGCAAAAGCTAGCCCAGACTCAGAAACGGAGGACAAGAGATCTGCATACTGCAGACATCATGACCAATCTGTAGCCACAAAGATCACCAGGCGAAGATGGGTCTCTATCTGTCTTTCCAGTTATCGGCCTCTCTCTCTCCTCCCCTTTGCTTCAAAACTACTTGAACGAGCAGTTCACCGCTGCTGTCTTGACTTTCTTTCCTCTCAAGCCCTTATGGATCCACTGCAATCTGGCTTCCGTTCTCTACATTTCACAGAAACAGCTCTTGCAAAAGTCTCCAGCCACTTCTTTTTCACCAAATCTATTCGATTCTCATCCTTCTCGACCTTTCTGCTGCCTTTGATACTGTTGATCACCACACCTTCTCCTTGATACCCTGTTCTGTTCTCGCTTGGATTTAGGGGCTTTATTCTGTCCTGGTGTTGTTCTTATCTCACCCATCGCACTTTTATTGTATGTTGTGGTGGCTCTTCCTCCACCCACCATCTTGCTTTCAGTTGGTGTACCTCAAGGCTCTGTCTTGGGACCTCTTCTTTTCTCTCTCTACACTCAATACCTTGATGCATTTATTTCCTGCCATGAGGCCGATGCAGAATGCTGGCACTAAAGTTGCGCGCTATTGACTTTTTACGCAGATTTGCAGTGTGCAACGTCAGTGCTGGCATGCAGAAAGTGGCTTATATGCAAATAGCCATGCGTTAGCCATTCGTTAAACTGTGCGCAAATGGCAGCATTAAACTGGGAGAGCAAGCCAAACAAATGTGCACAGAAGTCGACGCTAGTTTGGCATGCTCTCCCAGAAAAACAAGGGCACCGCGGCCAATTTGTGTATGAGCCCTGACAATATTTTGATGGCATTGGGGGCTTTCTCCAATGCCTGGATCATCTGAGGGGAAATGCCAAACTCAGATGATCCAGGCATCGGGGAAAGCCCCTGATGCCATCAAAAACCTGTTGGGGGCCCAACGGCCCCGAACCCCTCACCCAACTAAAATATACCTAGTGGCCCAGCGGCCCTGAATCCCCCACCTCCCTTCCCAGTACCTTTAAGAATGAGTAGAAGCACTGCCCACGCACTCCTGCTTTTGCTCCGCCATCTTGAAAAATGGTGTCATCTAACCCCACGCTGTGCATCCTGGGATGCACCAGGCAGGGTCAGGTGCCACCATTTTTCAAGATGGCAGGGCAAGAGCGGGAGCACATGGGCAGCACTCCCGCTCTTTGTAAAGGTATTTGGGGGGGGGGGGGTGGAGGGGTTCAGGGTCTCAGCTCAACAAATAGGAGTGACCAGCACGAAGCAGTGGGTATACCCCTAAACAAAGGCATGGGGAGGGGTGTCCTGAAAGGAGCAGCAGGTGCACCTACTCTTGTCACCTTGCTGGGCAGACAAGATGGACCATGCTGGTCTTTATCTGCCATCATATACTATGTTACTCTGGACTGACCGGGATCGGTCACCGAACTTGACCCACAGGACATGCTGTTCTAGGACAGGCTAGATCTCCTCCAGCAAGACCCTTGCGGTAGAGGGGCCTGTCGCCAGCCCCGAGGGAGCAGACGGGACCAGGACTGGGTCTTCTGGCTCACCAGGAAGGCAGCCAGGCTGTATTCCAGATATGCCATTCTGGTCTTGCGGCCCAAAGGCTCCGCAGCAACCAGCGCAGGCACTGAGGGAATCGGTCCCAATGCAGATTCTCTCGGAGACTCACCAATGGTGATCGCCTCAGTGGTCCGAGGGCAATCCTCCGAGGGGGTGGGAACTGCTTCTCACACTAAGGCAGTTTTGAGGGCCACTCCAGGAATCCTGTCGAGGACTGCGGTGCCGATGCTCGCTGGTCTAAACCGTGGCACCAATACCGCCTTCCGATGAGGACTCAGACAAAAGACTAGTCCTTCCTGGGACTGCATTCCACCGAACGTCGTCGGTCTGATGCTCCATGATCTCGGGGCTCCGAAAGAGCTTGACGACCACCAGGGTCCAAGTCCTCTGTGGTGGCCTCCGAAGGTGCCGACTTCGAAGCCGATGACGAGGTTGAGGACTTGGGGTCAAACAGCATCTCCTCCTGCTTTTCACAATTCTTATGCCCCTTGCTCGTCATCTGAAGACAGAGTGGGCAAAAGGAGGCATTGTGATCGGCCCCGAAGCATTGAAGGCAGCAATTGTGGCGGTCCGTGATGGATGGTCCTACCACAATCAGTGCACTTCTTGAAAACACTATTCGAGGACATTGTGAGAAAAACGGCCCCTGCGAGATCAAACTCCATTGTCCTGATTATTAGGGCACGAGAGGAAAAAACCCATGCAACGAAAAAGAAAAAAAATACCCAAGAAAAACATGATACCGAGGGAGCGATGGTTCCGGGACTGCGAGAGGGTGACGGTATGCAACCGAGAAAAAAGCAAGAAAAAAAATAACAAGAATTTACCGCAAGAGAAGAGTCCTTTTTCCCGAGGTGCAGATGGTACATCTGGTGAGCTCTGTGGAAAAACAAAGACTGAAGGAAAATGGCTCTCTTGGGCAGGAAGGTGACCATGCATGCGTGATTGATCTCCTAAAGACTTTCTTTGAAAGCTGGGGAGAGATTACTGCATGAGCTCTGTTTGTACCGACATCACCCATATTTGAGGACTGACTTCCTATTTGTTCCTGGAGAAAATCTTCTGTCAGTATCACTATGCTCATGTCACCTCTCTTCTCAAGTCACTTCAATGGCTTCCTATCCATTTCTGCATACAGTACAAACTTGTACTACTGACCTCTAAGTGCTTTCATTTGACTGCTCCTCACTACCTTTCCTCTGTTATCTCTCTCTACACTCCTCCTCGGGAACTTCAATCTTCCTGCAGATCCCTTCTCTCTTCCACTGCCAACTCCAGACTTCGATCCTTCTACCTTGCTGCTCCTTATGCCTGGAACAAACTACCCAAGTCAGTGTCAGGCTCCAGCTCTGGTTCTGTTCAAATCCAGGCTAAAAAGCGTAGTTACTCACCTGTAACAGGTGTTCTCCAGGAGCAGCAGGAATCAGTCCTCACTTATGGGTGACGTCGGCGCCGACGGAGCCCTCGCGGAGCAATTTTCCCCAGCTTTCAAAGAAAGCCTTTGGGAATTGCAGCGCGCATGCGCGGTCGTCTTCCCGCCCGAGGGTGCCATCTTAGCCAGTCAGATGACATAGCTAAAAAAGACAGCATAAAAATTTGCAAAAAGAACATAAGCAGACGATTGCAACTCCAAGGGGAGGAGGGAGGGTAGTGAGGACTGATTCCTGCTGCTCCTGGAGAACACCTGTTACAGGTGAGTAACTACGCTTTCTCCAGGACCAAGCAGGAAGTCAGTCCTCACTTATGGGACTCCCAAGCTCAAGGCTACCGGAGACCCTAAGCACAAAAATGAGCTCCCTCTAGCTCAGCAGCACAGAAGGATAGAATCTTCGCTGAATTATCACCCACCGGTAGCCCACATCCGGGATGGAGGGTAGGAGTTGCTCAGACCTCAAAGAGATTACGGAGGACTGCCTGTCCGAAAGCACTGTCCCTACGGGACTCCCTCTCGAGACAGTAATGGACCGCAAAAGTCTGGCTCGAAGACCAAGTAGCGGCCCGGCAGATGTCTGCCAGCGGAACAGAGCGGAGGTAAGCCACTGACGTGGCCTTTGCCCGAACGCAATGAGCCGTGACTCGACTTTCTAAGGAGAGTCCGGCTGCCCCATAAGCCCAAGCGATACAGTCCGCAACCCAGATGGACAGAGTACGCTTGGAGACCGGGAGCCCCAATTTATTGGGGTCAAAAGACACAAAAAGCTGAGCAGCTTCACGGTGCTCCCGCGTACGGTCAAGGTAGAAGTTCAATGCCCTTCTACAGTCCAGGGTATGGAGGACCGTTTCAGCTCGGCTGGAGTGTGGTCTGGGAAAGAAGGTTGGAAGTACCACCTCCTGATTGATGTGAAAAGGGGAGACCACTTTAGGCAGAAATTTCGGGTGAGTCCGTAGGACTACCCTATTCTTGTAGAACCTAGTGTAAGGGGGATCAGACACGAGGGCCTGCAATTCACTTACGCGTCTAGCGGAAGTGAGGGCTATCAAGAACAGTGTTTTCCAAGACAGAAAACGGAGAGAACAGGTAGCCATAGGTTCAAAAGGCGGACAGGTGATCCGCTGCAAAACCACATTCAGGTCCCAGTCAGGCGCTGGCGGGCGCAGAGGTGGTTTAAGTAGAAGGAGACCTCGGAGAAACCTCGCTACGAGAGGGTCGTTGGAGAGAGGTCTGCCGTCCACCGGCACATGATGTGCTGAAAGAGCACTGAGGTGAACTTTGACGGAGTTGGACTTAAGTCCCAGATTAGAGAGGTGCAGCAAGTACTGCAAGATCACGGACACCGGGCAGGAGAAGGGATCCTGAGACTGTTGGGTACACCAGACTGCAAAGCGACGCCATTTAAGGGCGTAGCATTTGCGGGTAGAAGGCCGTCGCGAAGCCAAGACGACCTCCTCCACCTCCGCCGGCAGGAGAAGGGGAGCAAGGACTACCCTCTCAGCAGCCAGGCCATGAGGTTGAGAGACCTGAGGTTGGGGTGCAGTAGGGACCCCTGATCCTGAGTGAGGAGATCGGTTGTACCCCCAGAGGGATTGGATCCTCCACCGCCAGATGCAGCAGGAGCGGAAACCACGGCTGCCTGGGCCAGCGAGGGGCCACCAGGATCATGAAGGCTTTGTCTCGGAGAACCTTGAAAAGAGTCCGAGAGACTAACGGGATGGGAGGGAAAGCGTACAGAAGGCTCCCCGACCATGAGATCAGAAAGGCGTCCGCCGCAACCCGAAGGGGGTGTGGCTGACGAGAGCAGAAGCGAGGAAGCTGCCGGTTGTGAGGACTGGCAAAGAGATCCACCGTGGGGAGGCCCCACTTGAGGAAGAGCTTCTGAACTATCAAGGGATCCAGACGCCACTCGTGCGGCTGGAGGACCCTGCTGAGTTTGTCCGCAAGGCAATTTTCTTGGCCCGGGAGATAAACTGCCTTGAGGAGAATGCCGTGACTGACGGCCCAAGAGCAGAGCTTCTGTGCCTCCCGGCAGAGGAGGAAGGAGCCCGTGCCCCCCTGCTTGTTCACGTAGAACATGGCAACTTGATTGTCCGTCTGGACAAGGACGGATTGGTGGGAAGTCAGGTGGGAGAAGGCCTTGAGAGCTAGGCGGATCGCCCTGAGCTCCAGGAAGTTGATCTGCTGAGCAGACTCCCACGTGGTCCAGAGGCCCTGAGTACGTGCCTCTTGGCAATGTGCTCCCCATCCCAGGAGGGATGCATCGGTGGTCAGCACCCGGGTCGGCTGAGGTGACTGGAAAGGCATTCCGAATAGCAGGTTCGGCTGCCGGAGCCACCACCGGAGAGACGAGAGCAGCGGCTCGGAGACGCGCACTAGGTCTGCCAGGCCGCCTGTGGCTTGTCGCCACTGCTGGCGGAGACACCATTGAGCAGACCGCATATTCAGGCGGGCATTGGGGGTCACATGGACGGTGGAAGCCATATGGCCGAGCAGTCTCAGGAAGCGCCTGGCGGAGACCAGGGGCTGGCTGCGAAAGCGGTCGGCTAGGTCCATGAGCCGTTGAGCCCTGTCGAGCGGTAGGTACGCTCGTGCCCGAGGAGTGTGCAGCCTTGCGCCGATGAACTCGAGATCCTGTGAGGGGAGCAAAGTGGACTTTGCGAAGTTTATAACAAAGCCCAAGTGCTGCAGCAGAGTCACCGTGCGGCACGTGGCGTTGGTGACCTCCTGAGCGGACGCTGCTCTGATGAGCCAGTCGTCGAGGTACGGAAAGACATAGAGGCCGTGAAGCCGGAGATGGGCCGCCACGACCGCGAGACATTGTGTGAAGACTCGCGGTGCGGAGGATAGGCCAAAGGGCAGTACTCTGTACTGGTAATGATTTCCTGCCACCACAAACCTTAGGTATTGGCGGTGGCTTGGGTGGATGAGGATGTGCGTGTAGGCATCCTTTAGATCCAAGGAGCATAGCCAATCTCCCTGCTGGAGGTAGGGCAGAAGGATTCCAAGGGTAAGCATTTTGAACTTCTCCCGCACAAGGAACTTGTTGAGGTTGCGCAAGTCCAGGATGGGTCTGAGGCCCCCTGTTCTCTTTGGTATCAGAAAATACCTTGAATAAAAGCCTTGACCTCTCAGGTGGTGGGGCACCGGTTCCACCGCCTGTTCCTGCAGAAGACCTGCTAACTCCTGAAGGAGCAACTCCCTGTGCAGAGGGGGGCACGAAGGTTCTCCCGGAAAATAGGAGGGAGGGACCTGATGGAAGTGGAGAAGGTAGCCTCCTCGCACGACCTGAAGTACCCAGGCATCTGCGGTGATGCTGGACCACCTGTGGGCGAAGTGAACCAGCCGGCCTCCGGTGCTGGGAGGAACCAGCGGGGGGGGAGAGGCTATGCTGAGCGAGTCAAAAACCCCCACCCTGCTGAGCAGGGGCTGGTGGTGCAGGCTTGGGGGCTTGCTGCCTACGGGACCCGTTACCCCGTCCCTTGGCCTGCTGGCCCTGTTGGGGAGCTGCAGGGGCCTGATAATGGGGGTACTGTTTGTAGGCAGCCGCCTTCCTCGGGTAAAAGGACTTTTTTCCCGAGCCCTTCTTTTTCTGGGAAGGGGCGGAGGTCTTCCTAGAAAGCCTGGTCCTGGTGAGAGTCTCAGTCTCAATTTGTGCAGCCTTTTCCGCCATGGGCTTGCCAAAGAGGTTTTCGCCTCGGCAGGGGACATCGACCAACTTGTCCTGTACCCAGGGCTCAAGGTCTGACGACTGAAGCCAAGCCTGTCGGCGGGCACCGATGCCGGCTGCGGCCACTCTAGCCGAGGCCTCAAAGCCATCATAGGCTGCTCGGGACATGAACTTTGAGCATTCCCGAATGCCCGTGGACAAGGCTAGGAACCTCCGCAAGGGCTCCTCGGAGAGACCAGCGGAGAATCCGGCTAGCTCTTTAGCCAGATCCCGGAGATACATGCCCATGTAGAGCTGGTAAGTCTGGACACGACATGCGAGCATAGAGCCCTGGAAGCACTTCTTGCCAAGGCCATCCAGGTTACGGGCCTTCCTTCCAGGAGGCACCGAGGAGTGCATCTTCTGGCTCTTAAGACGATGCATGGCCGATTCCACTACCATGGAATGGTGTGGCAGCTGTGCCTTCTGAAAGCCAGGGCTCTTGCGGACCCGATAGATAGAATCGACCCGCTTGCTCAGGACCGGCAAGGAGGCCGGACTCTCCCACATGCGGAAGAGTAGTCGTTCCAGCATAGGAGGAACCGGCACAGTAAAGTGCTCCCTCGCGGGAGAGTCATACTGGAGGGCGTCGAGCTCTTCGGCTCGAGGCTCCTCCTCGGGATCCGCAGGGAAGGCCAAAGCCTTGGCCATATCCCTAACGAAGTCCGAGAAACCGGGCATCCTCCGGGGGGGACTGCTTCCGAGGCTCGGACCCCGGTGAGTCCGATGGGACACACCGAGTCCGGAAAGAATCAGGTGACTCTTCCTCCTCAGACTCCCAGACCGACTCCGACGAGGACTCGGTGGGGTCGGCCCGGGCAGGGTGCGGCGCCAGCCGCCCCGACGTCGAGGGAGTCGGCGTCGGCGACCTCGGTCCCGAACGGGAGGCCGAGGGTGACCTCGACCGAGGATCGACCCGAGTTCTCATTGACTCGAGGATCGGCTCGGTCTCCGGGGTCGACTTGGACGTCGACGTCCCGGCGGTCGGGGCAGCGGCGCCAGCGAGGCCAGCGAGCAGTGCCCGCTGCTGGTCCATGAAGGCAGACAGTCTGCTCTCCAAGGCCGTCAACCTGAGTCCGAGCTCAGGTGACCCAGCAGCCCCCGACTCGGGCCCCGACGGCGTCGGGCCCGACGTCGGCTGTCGCGGAGGCGAGTCCAGAAGGACCACAGGACTTACCAGGGCAGGCATCTCCGACTGCAGGCGAGGTCGCTTCGGGATGTGTTCCTTCTCCAAGGACCCGGGGCGGCTGTCGGGGCTATGCGACCTGGCCCTCGCGGAACCAGGAGCGTCCGACGCCGCCCTCGCGGGTTTTTCCTTCCGACGATGGTCCCCGGAGGGAGAACCCCGGTCGGAGGAGCTCCGGCGACGGTCCGAGCTGGAGCCTTTCGACGCGGAGGCCTCCGACGAGGTCCGGGTATGGCTGGGGTCAGCGAAGATTCTCTCACGCTGATGCCGCCGACTCCTCAACGCCTTTGAGGACAGTTTGCTGCAGGGCCCACAGATCAGTTCCTCATGATCCGGGCCCAGGCAGCGGAGGCAAAAGTCGTGTGTGTCGGTTAGTGACATATTTCGGTCACACCGACCACACCGCTTAAACCCACTGGCAGCCATCGGGGGAAAAAGGGCCCCTGCGAGGTCAAAGGACCGGGCTGCCAGGGAAACCGAAAACGAAAGCTGACTAAGTCAGAAAAACCGAAAAAAGTAAGCGGACTCGAGACCGGCGTCGCGAGTCCGGGCGGGAAAACGATCGGCGTCGAACCGAAAGAAAAAAGGATAAAACAAAGAAGAAAATCAACTTTTTCGCGGGGACAAGACGGGGACGTCTGTAGGGCTCCGCGGAAAAAAGAAGACTGGCTAAGATGGCACCCTCGGGCGGGAAGACGACCGCGCATGCGCGCTGCAATTCCCAAAGGCTTTCTTTGAAAGCTGGGGAAAATTGCTCCGCGAGGGCTCCGTCGGCGCCGACGTCACCCATAAGTGAGGACTGACTTCCTGCTTGGTCCTGGAGAAACTAACTTACTTTGAGACTGCTTCTCGATTCTGATCCCCCTAGTCTCCTGTTGACATCCTATATATTTCCTTACCATTCCCCTAGATATATCGTAATCCCCAGTTGTACTGTCTGTCTTGACTAGACTATAAGCTCTTATGAGCAGGGACTGCATGTCTCATATATATCTCTGTACAGTGCTGTGTATATGCCTATACTGCTATATAAATTTAAGAAGTAGTAGTAGGACCAACCACCATCTGCTGGAGACAGAGAAAATTTTGGAGAGTGCCCCTAGCTGAACTGGGTTTTATGCTAGTAATGATGTGGCTTGAGTAATGATGTCATGGCACTGTTCTGTTTTTTTTCTCTGTCTCCATGATCTGTTGGTTGAGGGAGATAACAGACTGGTTTGGACCCGTCTAGAAGGAAGATCTGGAAGCATTGCTTTGAAGCTTCTCTTTGCTGCTGCTGGCTTTTTCTTGAATTCTTATTTTCAAAAAGTGAAGCAATCCCAGCATGGGGTGGGGGGGGGGCATGCGGGTGACAGCAAGCTGAGGGGAGGGTCCAAGAAGAGTGAGAACACGCAGGTAAGAGCATGCATGGGGGGGGGAGATGGGGAGAAGGGCTAACAGGAGGGGAGCAAACCCCTACCCATCAGGATGGCCTTGCCTGCAGCTTCCAGGGCTATATTACCCCCAGCTGGAGCTTGGACCTATGGCCTGAATAACCAGTCAAGCAGCTGCAGCTGCACTTTGGGAGTTACCTTGCAAAAGTGCTCAACCAGAAAGATGACCATCAGGCCTGCATACCAGGATGTGAACCCATAAATCTCAAAACAAACACACTGTTGCACCAAGTCCAGCAACCACCATCTGCTGGAAACAGAGAAATAATGAAGGGTGCCCCTAGCTACACAAATCCATATGCCAGTGGTGATGTGACTGGAAACTTCTAGTTTTTCTCTGTCTCCATCATCTGCTGGCAGGACGACATAACCTACTTGTCTGGACTAGCAGGATGAACTGGAATCCCTAAATTAAAATCAGGCGAAACTCTTGGAAAAATCTATCCTCCAAGGGAGAGGATTCTGGAAGACCATCACCCTGGGGATTCCCTCAGAATCCTCTTTGGCCTAATAGCTCCTCAGCTGCATGGGAATGCTACCCACCATCTGTTGGGGACAGAGAATAGTGGGAGTTGGCAGTTGCATGAGCTCCGCTATGGTGAAATTATACCTTACCTACTAATTTTCTTTCCTCGAGTCCCTCCAGTCCAAGCTAGACTCCTAGGTTGTGTACCAGTTCCAGCAGATAGAGACTGAGCCTATTAGACTTCTGTGACATCACTGTACAAGGGAGAGGGGCAACCCCCCCTTAAGTCAGTACTATTTGGCAAAGCAAAACCTTCCAGCTTCCAACAACCATCTACAGATATTCCGGCAGACCCGGATGCCCCAATAGCAACTAGGCCCTACCAGGAACCACCCACCAACTGCCAGTGTTGACTGATGCCCAATGGGGCCACTGGCTCCTTTTCACATGAAATGCACCAGGCAGCTTTGCCCACACACTCTTATAGGTGGGTTCTGGCCTGGATTGGAGTGACTCAAGGAAAGAAAATTAGCAGGTAAGCTCTAATTTCATCTTCTATATCGTACCTCCAGTCCAGACCAGACTCCTGAGATGTAACAGAGTAGTATTTAAGAGAGGGAGGGACCGGCAAGGTCGGCCTGCAAAACACACACCATAAACTGTGCCTTCCCCTGTGCCTGCACATCCAACCAATAATGGCCCGCAAAGATTTTCAATGATGACCAGGTAGCTGCTTTGCAGATCTCCGCTGAAGGCACAAGACCGAACGCAGCCAAGGAAGACGCTTGTCTCTGGTAGAATGAGCCTGCAACCCCACGAGCAGCGGTCATTTATGAAGCAGATATGCTGAGGTAATTGCCTCCTTTAGCCAGCGGGTAATGGACGCCTTCAAGGTAGCCTCCCCATGCCAAGGCCTCCAATAGAGGACAAAAGGATGACCTGACTTGCCAGGCCATAAGCAAGAATCGATACACCTGAGACATGCAAATTGGCCCCTGCAACAGGTTGGCCCGTGCCGACAGGTGCTAGGGTCCCCCCAGTAGAATCCATGTTAAATACGCATACCAGGGTCTCTGGGGCTAATCTGGAATCACCAGGATCACCACGCCACAAAGACATAAAGGAGCCTCTCTGATGGCCAGGGCTGAATCAAGGTGTCTAGCCCCTCCGACATTCTCTCTTGGTGTTGACTGAAGAAGTGAGGGGCCTTGGCATTTGCTGCAGATGCTATGAGGTCCATCACTGGCATCCCCCATCTCCGCACTATTGCCTGAAACACCACATCATCCAGAGACCACTCTCGGGGGGTCTAACTTCTGGTGGCTGAGAAAGTCAGCTTGAACATTTTATTTTCCTGCCACCGAACGCGCCAGGAAATGCTGCTCTGCCCACTGAAGAAGCAGCATGAACTCCCCTGCCAAGAATGCAATCCCTGTGCCCCCCTGGCGGTTGATGTAAGCCACCATCATGGCACTGTCTGAGAACACGTGCACCTCTTTCCCCTGGATTAGCAACTGGAAAATCTGGAGCGCCAGAAACGCCACCCACATCTCCAGACAATAGATGAACCACTGCTGTTGCTCTGTTGACCCACTGTCCCTGGGTCACCTGAGAGAGGCAGTGCACCCCGCAGCCTGAGAAACTGGCATTGTATGTCACCACTGTCCCTTTCAGAGCCTCCAACAGCAACCCAGCCAGAACGTTCGCAGAATCTAGCCACCAATGAAAACTGACTCTGAACTCCGAGAGATTTGGTAACTTCTGGGACAGAGTGAACCTGTGGAGATCATCGCGACAGATGTGACCTCTGTAGTGGCCCACGGCACAAGATCCAACATCGCCATCGACCCCAGGACCTGAAGGTATGACCAGGTCGTTGGAACCGCATGGCAAAGGAAATGCTGAACCTACTCCTGTATTTTTTGGGGCAGGTCCTGTGGGAGAAACATCCATTAGAGGGCCGTACTGAAATGTGCCCCCAAGTACAGGAGATTCTGGGATGGGGTCAATCTGCTCTCATCGAGCTTGATTACCCAACCCTGTCCCTGAAGCATCTCGATGACCCGGCAAGTTCAGACGATGTTCTCCTCGGTCGACTTTGCCCTGATCAACCAGTCATCCAGATAGGGGTGAACCAAGACCCCCTCTTGATGCAAGGCCACTGCCATGACCACTATGATCTTGGTAATGGTGCGAGGTGCAGTAGCCAGCCCGAAGGGCTTGAAATTGAAAGTGGCCGAGCGGCGGGTGAACTGAAGGAAGATATGCCTCAAGCAGGTCGAGCGCTGTGAGGAATTCTCTCTGACGCACCGCAATGATAACAGAGCGCAGAATCTCCATGAGGAAGTGTGGCACATGCAGAGCCCTGTTGACATGTTTGAGATTGAGAATAGGCCTGAACGAACCTTCCTTTTTGGGTACCACAAAATAGATGGAATAATGACTGGTACCTAATTAGGCTTTGGGAACCAGAAGCACTGCCTTGAGCTGCAGGAGATGCTATAGCGTATCCAGGATGGCCTGTAACTTGCTGGAAGCCCTGCAGGGTGATATGAGAAAGGCATCCAAACAGGGGCTGCATGAACTCTAATGCGTAGCCCTCGCAGATGATCTGGAAAGACCATGGTTGGACGTGATTTGGAACCAGGTGGAGCAGAAATGCCGCAGTCTACGTCCCATTGGCACGATCCCTGCCTGAGTCCCCCGTATCTCATTAGGGGGTAGCGCCCATGATGGTAAGGAGCAAAGCGATTTGACTTATACCTCCAGAAATCCTTGCACTAGTTCTTGCCCAAAGGCGGCAGCTTACCACCCTTTGGCTTATCCTCCAGGAGCTGGACAGGCTTGGCCTCCTCGAGCTCCTTGACCAGTTTGCCCAGAGCCTCTCCAAAGAGTAGCTTCCCTCAGAAGGGCAATCTACCAAGGCAGGCCTTGGAAGAGACACCCACTGACCAGTTGCTGAGCCAGAGAAAATGCTGCACCGCCACAATGGCGGCCATGCCCTTGGCCGAAGCTCACAGGTGGTCATAAAAGGCATCTGCCAGATACGCAGAGCCAGATTCCAACCTGGAAGCTTCCAGCATGGTCTGTGTCCCCGGCAGCCCTTGGGCCCCACACATGGAAGCCTGGAGCGCCAAAGCACTGACCTCAAAGGCCTGCTTCAATAGAATTTCCAGTTTCTTGTCCTGAAAATCCCTGATTGCTGCCCCGCCCTCCACTGGATTTATTTAACATTTTTTATATACCGCCTTTCAAATTCTCAAAGCGGTTTACAGAGAACATAACTTTGTATACATGAAACCTTTTGGAACTATTTACAAACGCAGTTAACAGTGTTACATTCACATTTTTTATTTATTTTATTTAAAAGGATTTAATACACCGCTTTATCTTTAAATCAAAGCGGTTAGCACATCAAACAATCAAGAGTGGGAGGGTGAATACATGCAGTGGATACATCGACTTGTGTGGTGTGGGTGAGCAGTGTGATTGATTAACTGGTGAGCTATATACATTGTGAACTATGGACAGGGGCTATATACATTGTGAACTATGAACAGGGGCTATTTACAAGTAGCACGGGGGATGCAGGGATCATTTATAGGTAGGAGAAGTCTAGTAGCTGGTTCATGTTAAGTCCTTATAGTGTTCGTGGCTTGTGTAAATCGGCTTGTGGGGTGACTGGTGTGATTGGTGGTCTTCGTTGAATTGTTCAATGAATAGGGTGGGTTTGAGCAGCTTTCTGAATTCTTTTATATCAGTTGTTGATCTTAGAATATCTGGGAGGACATTCCAAATAGCGGGTGCGGCAAGAGAGAAGGCTCACATGGATGTGGATTTGTTGGTTCTTGTGAATAGAGTAGGTGTTGGTATGTTGTTTTTGGTGCTGTTTCTGTCTGGTTTTTTGCTTGCTTTGGTTCCGATGAGTTCCTGTAGTATTCCTGCTGACATATTGTTTTTAATTTTGAAGATGGTGAGTGCTGATTTATATTTTGCCTGTGAGGAGATTGGTAGCCAGTGCAGATATCATGTAGTATTGGGAGTTATGTGGTCTTGTATTGAAGCACTAGCAATAATGCAGGCAGCGGTGTTCTGGACTATTTGTAGTGGACGGGTGGTTTATTTAGGTAGACCTTGGAATAGGCTATTACAGTAGTCCCAGCACAGATGTAATGATGGCCTGGCATACTGTGCGGAAATGTTCTTTATTGAGGAGGGGTTTTAGTCTCCTGAGCGTTGCAAGTTTGAAGAAGGCTGTTTTAGATATCTTGTTGATATGTGGTTGGAGGTACTGTTCCCTCTAAGCTGTGCGCGTGTGCACGCGCACACACCTCTCCGAGCGAGCGCACATACTTTATAACAGAGCGCACAAAAATTACAGCTCTGATTCTGATAGAACACAACACCGACGTCTTAAAATTTAAAAGTTATGATTGTAATTACTAGAAATTTCCCGCTTCATTTAGTAATCGTCTATTTTCATTTAATTTGATTAAAATCAGTGTGGTGTACATATTGTATTCTGATGTGTAGTCAAATTTTAAAGTATATAACTCCGAGTGTCGTTATGTGGCGCACAAAAATTTAACCTTCCTTCAAAAGCTGCACACAGCTGATATTTTATGCGCACACAGCCTACAGAAAATTAGAGGGAACATTGGTTGGAGGGTAAGCTGCTTGTCTAGAATAACTCCAAGATATCGGACTTTGTCTCTTATTGTGATCGGTGTATTGGATATGTTGATAGAAGTAGGAGGAATGAATGTGGAGTCTCTCGTAATGATGATTGCTTCAGATTTTTTTATGTTGATGTTTAAGTTGTTGCTAGTAAGCCAGGTTGTTATTTCATGGATGCAGGTTGATATAGTGGTGTAGTCTGGGGAGTCCAGTTGAATAAGGGTATATATGCCATGATATCATCAGCATATATGGCACATTTTATCTTGTATTTGTTGAATATTTTGCATGGAACTCATGTCACATGACTCTATGTAGCAAGATTTGTAAATAGTTTACCCCTGTTATCCAAGTTATTTGCCCTGTAATCTGTAAACTCATATGTGTTAATTGTACTGAGCATTTTTGTTCCATGTAAACCGCGCTGATGCTGAATAGTGCGGTATATAAGAGACTGTAAATAAATAAATAAATAAAATATAGGCTGAATATAGATGTTGAAGAGAAGTGATGAGCCTTGGGGAACTCCTTGAGTAGTTCTGAAGGGTGCTGAGGTGAGGTTTCCAGATTTTACTCTCTGCTATCTTCGAGGTATGAATGAAACCATTTAATAGTGGTATCTTGTAGTCCAATCTCCATTAGGCGCTTCAATAGGATGTGATGGGAAACTGTGTCAAAGGCTGATGGTATATCTATAAGTATTAATAAGAAGCCCTGCTTTATCTTGTCTATTCCTTTGATTATGTTATCGAATAGATGTATGAGGAGTGTCTCAACACCATGCTTTGGACGGAATCCGTGTTGGTGGGGGTCTAGTGGGGCAAATTTGGGCCGGAAGGACTAGGGTTTCTAGTCCCACAGGTGCTCCTTGTGGTCTTGGGCAAGCCACTTAACCCTCCATAGCCCATGTTCCCTGTAAATTAGTTATCTCCAAGTTATAATACCCTGCTCAATGTAATTTCAGTTTGTTCAATGTAAACCGCACTGATGCAGAATAGCGCGGTATATAAGAGAATGTAAATAAATAAATAAATAAATATGATCTTGGAGTTGTCTCTGTACAATTTTTTCAGTTATTTTAGCCAGGAATGGGAGGCTGGATATTGGGCGGTAGGTTGAAGGATCGGTACTGTTGGAGGAGGTGGTTTTAGGAATGGGGCGGATGGTAGATTGCTTGAGTGCCTTTGGCATGTAACCCTGAGTGAGAGAGGTGCTTACTATCTTTTGGATAAATGTTTTGAATTCTTCTTTGGTGGATTTAATCCAAGTCACTGGGCAGGGGTCCGATGGAGAGGTGGTGGTGTTTAGAGCAGTGATGGTTTGCTCTATTTGTTTAGTTGATGGAATGTTGAAGTTCTTCCATTGATTGGTAGTTGTGGAGCCATTTGTAGTTGGTGTGTCCATAAGAGAGATGTTCTCATGGGGTGTGGTGGTACTGTACTTGGCTATTAGATAATCAGCAAAGGTTTGTGGATGTATCTTGCATTCGTCTTTCATGGTTGGGTCATTTGTTAGGGTACGAACGATGTTGAAACGTTCTTTAGGTTTATTACAGGCTTTTAGTGCAAGGTTTGTGTGGTAATGTTGTTTATGTTTGTTTATTAGGTTATTGTAATCTTTTTTGTATCTTCTGGTATTGTTTCAGTGTAGTTTCTGATTTGTTATGTCTCCAGCGACGTTCCAGTTGTCGTAATTTTCTTTTGGATTCTCTTGTGTTGGAGTACTATGGTGTAGATCTGGGCCTGTTTTTGTTGTGGTGTGAATTCGTTCGAGGTATGAGTTGAGATGCGGCAAGGATGGTGGTATTCCATGCGTTGTTGGCTTCGTCCAGGTCAGTGAAACTATTTACATAAGTGTATGGACTCTTACAGCTGCTTGGGGATTTGGCAATTGTCTAAAAGTTGGTAGTCTTCTTGGTGACTGCTGTGACCAAGGCGTCTAACCTGTGGACCTTAAGCAACTCCTTCTCCGCCGCCAGGATGGGATATAGATGCACCATGGCTCAACCACCCCGTAAGCCAACCTCGGGCACCTTCCATTCAAGATCCATCATTTGCTTAAGGGACCGATAGATCAGAAACATGCTTTTCCAACAGCCTAATCCCCTGGAGCAAGGGATTATCTAATGGGACCTCCAGCTCCTGGGCGGGAGGCGAGAGATTCAAGGTGGCCAACTAATGCGTAATAAGCTGTGGGAGTTCCTCCTGCCGGAATACCCAAACAATACAGGGGTCTTCCCCCAGAGGGAGTTTGCTTTCCTCGAGGTCCTCCTTAGCCACGGAAGCCACCATTCCTGAGGGATCTTCCCCGGGATACTCCGAACCTTCTGACTCCTCCAAGTCATGGTCCAGCAGCAAATCCACCTATTTCTCCTCTAGGGACTCATCCCCGTGCCCCTGCTGCCGAAACCAGTGAGGGCTCCCTGACCAAACGAGGAGGCACAGAAACATCTCTCCCAGCACTACTCCAGTTCTGTCATATGCACAAGGCTTTCTGCCTAAGTAAAATGAACTCTGGAGAAAAGGAATCTCCCCAGACTCCTCCTCTGGGGTCTCTCTTCTCTTTTGAGTGCCCACAGACTTTCCTGACTGTGAACAAGCTTCAGGAACTGAATCTCATCTTTCAGTGCCATTTGCAGATGCTGTTGCTGGGAGATCCAAAATGGCCACAGTTCCTGCCAAAATCATGGGAGCCGTGGCTGATGAAGAGTGCTCACTGCCCCTATGGGGAAGAGCCGACCCTGAGGAGTCCCCGATGTCCTGATCTGATCCCTAGAGCCGTTCCCTGGGGGCCCGGTCCTCCAATTGCAGGAACTGAATCTCATCTTTCAGCACCATTTGCAGATGCTGGGATATCAAAAATGATCCTGCCAAAACCACAGGAGCCATGGCTGAGGAAGAGTGCTCACTGCCCCTACGGGGAAGAGTCGACCCTGAGGAGTCCCTGATGTCCTGATCTGATCCCTGGAGCCCTTCCCTGGGGGCCCGGTCCTCCGATTGCAGGCCCGGCAGAAGTCTGCATCAGAGAGCTGCACACGACTTGCCCCACACGCTGCACAGCTGGAGTTCGCCATCAGTGCTTGCAGCGCCAAAGAGAAAGAAAATCCCGGTGTGGTGTCAGCCGGAGACACGCGTAGGCCTAACCAAATGAGCTTCCCCTCTCGACCACTGCCCTGGCAGCCCACGGACTTACCCCCTGATCGCTGTTCAAATCAAGTCAGCGGTGACTGAACCCTTAAGACTTGAATTGGGGAGCTGCACAGTGCAATCAGGATTTGAAGGAACATAAAGACCCAAATGAATGGGCTCCTGCACCAACTTCCCCCATTTCCCCACTCAGGGCAATCAGTCAACTGAATGGCCTCCGGCCTCCCCGGAGGGGTCTAACTGCTGCTGCCGGAGGTTCAACTCCGACTCAAGATGTGTCCCCCCCCCTTTTTTTTTTTTTTTTTTAACGTGTACTGCTCTTCTAAAAGAATAAAAAATGAGACTATATATATATGGTGAAATAAGACCTTACCTGCTAATTGGTTTCCCTCGAGTTCCTCCAGGCCAGTTCAGTTACACACGGGTTGTCACTGTTCACCAGCAGCTGAGAACTGAGTATGTCAGAGTTCTAATATCCCAGTACAAGAGCTCCCCCTGCAGTTCCAGACCTCAGTTTCCCACTGACAAAGCAGCTAGACCAGCAAAAAGAAGAAATGCATAGCTGTCACCGCATACAGAATAAACTGCAGGCTACTTTTTATACACTATATACAGACAAGAGGACAAGGATGTGTGACCAGGAGCCTCTTCGTCAGGACACCCACCTGGAAGGGACCACATCTCCTTAGCAATGCTGTACTTCTTCACATAAATCCTTACTGATACCTGTGAGCTGGACTCGCTTACATGAGATAGAACTTACTAGCAACAGGAAGGGCCCTGGACTGGAGGAACTCAAGGCAAAACAATTAGCAGGTAAGGTCTAATTTTGCTTTCCTAATCGTTCCTCCAGACCAGTCCAGTTATGCACGGACAAACCAAAGCAGTGCTCATCCTTGAGAGGGCCTCTTAAGGCCAGTGTGAAGAACTGCAGCCCAAAACTGAGCATCCCCTACTGCCTGGACATCGAGTCGATAATGCATGGTGAAAGTGTGCAGCAACGACCACATCGCTGCCTTGCAAATGTCCACACTCTGCCCAAGACGCCACCTGAGACCTGGTCAAATAGGTCGTAGTTCCAAGGGTGGAACTCTTCCACGAACTACATACGCTGAGCAGATGGCCTGCCTCGCCCAGCGAGCATTCGAAGCCTTGGAGGCAGCCTCCCCTTTGCGGGCACCTCCAAACAAGAAAAACAATCGATCCGACTTCCTAAGGATCTCCATCCCCTTTCGGTACCTCCGCAGCACTCTATGTAAATCCAGGAGATGTAACCGATGGTCTTTCCCAAAAGAGGGAAAGGCTGGTAGGAAAACAGTCTGCTTCAGGTGATATCAAGAAACCACTTTTGGCAAGGAGGAGGGAACTGAACGCAAAACCACCTTTTCCCTGGCTAACCTCAAGAATGGCTCTCGGCAAGACAGCTCCTGATGTTCCGAAATGCGTTGAGCGGAGCAAAGAGCAACTAGTAAGGCTGTTTTTAAAGTAAGGCCTTGCAAGGAGATTCGTGAGAGGGGCTCGAACGGCGCGCATCTGTCAAAGCCCCCTGCACCAAATTCAGGTTCCAGGCAAGAACCACTGGACACAAGTGTGGTCAGACTTGCTTCACCGCCCTGAGAAACTGGACCACATCCAAATGTGCTGACAAAGAGTGCCTGTGCACCCGTCCTCTGTAAAAGGATAGGGCTGACACCTGCACCTTCACAGAATTGAGCGCTAAACCCTTCTCTAATCCCTGTTGAAGGAGCAGCAGAATATCCAGTAGTGAACAAGCAAAGAGATGAAGGCTTTTCTCCGCACAGCAATCCTCAAACACCTGCCAAACTCTCACGTAGGCCAGGTCGTGAAACATTTTCTTGAGTTTACCATAGTAGCAACCACCGCCGGGACAAAGCCCTGACGCCTCAACCGTGCCCTTTCAAGAGCCAGGCTATAAGCAAGAACCAATCCACCTGTGGCCCTTGGAACAGAAGGTTGATCTGGGTGGGAAGCCTCCAGGGCTGATCTACCAGCAAGCGGTGAGATCTGCGTACCATGGTCTCCAAGGCCAGTCTGATGCAATGAGAATCACTAGACCGAAGTGAGATTTGATCCTCCAAAGAAGTTGACTGATGAATGGCCATGGAGAAAACATGTACAGAAGCCCCTCTGTAAGCTAAACCTGTGCGAGAGCATTGAGACCTTCGGACATGCGCTCCCTGCATCTGCTGAAGAAGCGTCTCGCTTTGGCATTGCTCTGGATGGCCATGAGGTCCATGACTGGCACCCTCCAACATACGGTGATGTTGTGAAATACTTCCGCATTCAGCTCCCATTTTTTATTTATTTATTTTATTTACAGTTCTTTCATACCGCGCTCTTTATTATCAGTGCGGTTTACAGTGAACAAAAATACTCACAGAAAGCAACAAGCTGTCATGAGTTTACATATAACAGGGAAATTAACCAGGATTCGACTTTGGGAAAACTTTGTACATAAATGTATACAACTATATACAGTGATAGGGTATTATTTACATAATGTGTGGCATGCGACAGAACATTACTACTTATCTTGCGGGATTGGGTTGTGTTGGGGGAGTCAGTGAGGGATTTGCCATTTCCAACTGATGACAGCTGAGGAAGTCCGCTTCAATATTGTCTTTGTCAGCGATGTGCACTGCCAAAAGTGTCTCTAGGTTGTCTTCCACCCTCCGCAGACGCCCTTGACCCTCCTCTAGCAGGAACACACTGCCCATGCCCCCTCTGCCTGTTAATGTATGCCACCATAGTGGCATTGTCGAAGCACACATGAACTGCCTTATGCGCCAGGGATGACCGGAAAACCTGCATGGCCAGGAACACAGCTCTCATCTTGAGGCGCTTGATGGACCACGAGCTCTCCTCTGGCGTCCACCACCCTGCGTGACCTGCAACAGGCAATGCGCTCCCCACTCCGAGAGGCTGGCCTCTGTTGTCATCAGAATCCAATGCAGCTGCTCCAGCAGCAAGCCCGCCATCAGGTGCTTCGCCTGCAGCTACCAGTCCAGGCTGGCCTTCATGTGTTCTGAACACACCAACTTCTGAAACCATGGCTGAGTCTGTGGTGACCAGAGGGACAGCAAAGATTGCTGCTAGGGTCTCATGTGGGCTCATGCCCAAGGCACCAAATTCAGGGCCGTTGCCATGGAGCCCAACAGCTGAAGGTAGTACCACGCCACCAGTACCTGCAAGTGTAAAAATCTTTGCACCTATGCCTGAATCTTGTGCACTCTCTCCTTGGCCAGAGAGACCAAACCCGCCGATCGAACTGGGTTCCCAGATAAAAACCAAGCTTTGTACAGGCTGCAGTTGACTTTTGGCCAGATTGACCACCCAGCCCAGACTCTGCAGGAATTCCACCATGCACCTCATAGCAACAGTGGCCTCTACCTCAGACTTTGCTCGGATAAGCCAATCATCCAGATACAGGTATACCAAGATGCCTTCCGAACGTAGCGCCACCGCCACCTTAATTTTGGTGAAAGTGTGCGGTGCGGTCTGAAGGCCATAGGACAATACCTGGAACTGGAAGTGCCCCATCGGGACGGCAAATCGTAGGAACCGCTGATGATATGGCTGAATGGGAATATGCAAATAGGCCTCTGTGAGATCTAGAGCAGTCAAGAACTCACCCGGCCTCACCACCAGAATGACCAACTGCAAGGTTTCCATGTGGATGTGTGGAACTCGCAGGGCACAGATTTACATGTTTGAGATTGAGAATGGGCTGATTGGACGCTTCCTTCTTGGGAACCACGAAATATATGGAGTACTGACCAGACCCGCACTGGCTTGGAGGTACCGGGATCACTGCCTCCAGCTGCAACAACCACTGCAGCATAGCTTGGACCGCTCTCGCTTCTTCCGGAGCTCTGCAGGGTGAAAGGACGAAGGTCTCTGAAAGGGGCTGTGCAAATTCCAAGGCATGCCCCTCCCAGATGATCTCCAGCATCCACTGATCGGTTATGATGCTGGCCTAGATGGAATAAAACTGTTGCAAATGACCTCCTATTGCCACTTCTGCTTAGGGCTGTTCTGGCCTCTTTGAAGCTTTTTGTTTGGAGCTGCAGGGGTGGAGTAATAGCCCCGACTGTCTACTCGGGAGCCTCGAAATGGCTGTCCCCACACTCCATAACAACCCGTGAACTGGTTGGCCCAGAACCTGCGAAAGTCTTGGGCCTGTTCTCTCTGAGAAACCCCTGCCTTTGCCCCTTAGGTTTATCTTCTGACAGGCAGCCGCCTTTCGAATCTCCCAGGTCTTTAACTATCTTCTCCAACGCCTCTCCAAACAGCAACTTCCCCTTGAAAGGAAGCTTGCTGAGCATGGATTTAGAGGAGGCATCTGCCGACCAACTGCGCTGCACCAGGAAACGCCGGGCCGCAATAATCAATGCAATGGTCTTAGAGGTAGCTCAGATGAAATCGTAGAAGGTGTCCACCATGTATGCAGCTGCCAGACTCCAGTCTGCTACTGTCCGCTGCTGCTTGGCCCTCGATTTCTGGAGGGCTCAATACCTGGAGCCAGCGGATGGAGGCCCTGGAAACATAGGCTCTGCAGATGGATGCCTGCAGAGCCAGGGTACTCGTTGAAGGCCAGCTTGAGGAGGGATTCCAGCTTGCGATCCTGGAGATCCTTAAGCGCTGCTCCATCTTCCACAGGGATGGTAAGTCTTCTTGGTCACTGCCGAGACCGAGGCATCCACTTTACATCCGGTTCCTCCACCCAGGCCGGTGGAGGTACTATATTCAAGGCTGCTAACGACTGGGAAATCACAGCCAAGAGCTCTTCCCTACAAAACACCTTGAAAACATTTGGGTCTTCCCCTTGCGATATCTCACCTTCCTCCAAATACGGGGGCGCCAACTAGCTCCTCCGAGGCCAGGGATGAAGGGAAATCCTGAGCTAGCCAGGCCTCAGTCTCTCTCTTACCACTTTGCCCAGAAGCAGCCCCTTTCCCGGGGTCTTCCCCTTGCAGGGTCTCACCATTTAAGAGAGCAGGCAATTTCTTGCTAACAATCAGAGCCCTAGTTTGCTGCTGCCACTTAAGGCAAAAAAAAATGGCTTCTGTGCTTCTGCAAGGCCGACGGGCTCTGTCCGTGGTGTTGAAACCTCCTTTGCCGGTGCCTTACTTTTACTTTTGCTGCGCTTCTCCTGTCCCTCCAGGGAAATGGCCATCTGCACCAACATGGATGCAGTTCCCACCAAACTGTGGGAACTGCAGCCCCGGGAGAATCCTCTGCCGGAAGGCCTGACTCCATGCCAACAAACCCTGCTTTAGACAAAACCTACAGAAGCCCGCCGAAGACATATCGCGACTGCATGCACACAACACACAGGTAGGAAATGCCAGTAGAATGCACTCTCCCCAAAAACAAGGCCCACGTCAACGGAGAACGCGTCCAGAAGAGAGAGCCATGTGATCGCACTCACCGAGCCTGCCGCCACTACCAAAGGACCACTGTAGGAAGGACCGCCAGAACAGCAAAGTACACCAAACAAAAAAACCCCCGATCTCTCACATACTAAGGGACCAGTGCAGCACAGCACACACTAAGGCAAACAAGGAACCCCAGATATCTGTTTCTAACAGGTACTGAAGGATCCAGCTATGAGGGGGGGGGAGGGACCTGAGGCTCCCAGGTATTTGACCTCGGGCTACCTCCTGGACCCCGCAGGGCTGAGAAGTCAGGGGCAAGCCCTGCCACACTTCCCTCCCTTACTCAAGTACATCCCCGCAAGGCAAACCCTCAGTAGTGCTCTGCACAATTTCTGCTCTCGCCATCCCTCTTTTCCTTATTCCTTTTTTCTTTTTTTTTGAGGTCTGTTGGTTCAATCTTGCCAAAATTAAGGCTGGAGAATCATTCCTCCACGGAGTCACACAAACATTTAGGAAATTAATTTGTTTTGTTAATAATGGGAAAATGTCTAATTGCTACTTCAGTGCAGAACCGCTGCACTGAGCTCCTTCCACCTGTTGGAGACTGAGCATACTGACTTAAGGGGGAGTTGTCCCTCTCCCTTGTACTGTGATGTCACAGAAGTCTAATAAGCTCAATCATCATCTGCTGGAAATTGTGCACAACCCAGGAGTCTGGCCTGGACTGGAGGGATGATACAGAAATGGGATGATCTTATCACTTTGGGTTATCTGCCTCCATTAGGGGAGCATAAAACATTTGTATAGACTGATATGGCTAGGACGAAGAGGAAGTAGATTTTGTCTTGCTCAAACAGCATCTCTTTGAAACCTCTGTGTACTGATGACCCCCATGCATAAATGCCATATAAATGCCACTATTTACATGTGGAGATACTTTTAAAATGACCTCATTTGTGCCAAAAACGTGCAAAATCTATCAGATCAAACTGCTCGGACAATACTGACCAATGGAAGATCATAGAGCTTACACATTCCCCACTGAAGTCATGAGGAGCAATATTACATTATACTAGGTCAGATACTCACAACGCTAAACGTTTCCTGGTCCAAATCATCCTCTTCCTGCTCGCCAATAGGAACTGGTTCACTCCCAGCTGTGATATGGACAGGTCCCTGAGACTTCTTGATTTTACTTCCAGCCTTGGCATCAACACGCTTGGGCTGTAAGGATAGACGAGCAGCTGATGTTTCATTTTGTTTATTAAATTTATATCCTGCTTGTCACAACAATCAATACAAATATTAAAATAAACAAAGAATACTCAGTAGCAGACCTTAATTTGTAGGCAAAAAGGAAGTGGAACTGTGGGTGGAGCCAGGGCCAGAAGTGACCTGTCTGAGCAGGGCCAGGGCCAGGGCCAGAAGTAACCAGTGGGAGTGGGGCCATGACTAGAAAACTTCCCAGAATTTCAGGTTTTTTATGCCATGTTCAGATTAAAAATGAATGATATTGAAACAAAATGTTTAAGTGGTTCACATCAATCTTTGCTTTAGGGTAGCATTTCAGTGGGAGATAGGCAGGTAAAGCACAGTTACTTACCTGTAACAGGTGATCTCTGGGAACAGCAGGAATAAGTCTTCACATATGGGTACGTCGGTACCGACGGAGCCTGCGCGAGAACGCTCCCCAGCGTCCAATCAGAAAGCTTTTGGGAGCATCCCACAGCGCCTGCGTGCTGCCTTCCTGCCTGTCTCTCCTCAGTTGAGTTTTATAGCTGAGAAAGAGGGAGAGAGAGGGAAAGGAAAGAGAGATAGAGAGAGAGAGACAACTCCCAGGGGAGGTGGGTGGGTTGTGAAGACTTATTCCTGCTGTTCCCAGAGATCACCTGTTACAGGTAAGTAACTGTGCTATCTCCAGGAACAAGCAGGAACGAGTCTTCACATATGGGGACTCCCTAGCTTTAGATGCCAGGGACAGAGCCCCTAAGTTGTGTGTCCCTGGGAAAAGGCTGCACTTCCCCACCTGGATCTCTGGCATCCCATCAGGGATGGTGGGTAGGAGTTGATTAAGTATGGAACAGGTGTTTAAGAACAGCCTGACCAAACAAGGCATCCCGGCGGGAGTCCTTGTCCAAGCAGTAATGGGCTGTGAAGGTATGAACCGAGGCCCAAGTGGCTGCTCGACAGATGTCGTCGATAGACACAGAGTTCAGATGAGCCATTGAGGCTGCCATGGCTCTCACATTGTGAGCTGTGACATGGCCCCCAGAGAAAGGTTCTTGCTCTGATAGGCGAGATACATTTGGCAATCCAGTTAGAAAGGGTTCTCTTGGAGACTGGTTGTCCCAAATGAGAAGGATCAAAGGCAACAAAGAGTTGGGAAGACTTTCTATGTTGCTGTGTCCTTTGTAAGTAAAAAGCTAGAGCTCTTTTACAGTCCAGGGTATGAAGATTCCTCTCTGCACTTGATGCATGAGGTCCTGGAAAAAAGACAGGTAGGTAGACCTCCTGGTTGAGGTGAAAAGGCAAGACCACCTTAGGCATAAAGTGTGGATTAGTCCTAAGGACCACCTTGTCATGATGGAACCTTGTATAAGGTGGATTAGCTACTAGTGCTTGCAATTCACTGATGCGGCGTGCTGATGTAATTCACTGATGCGGCGTACTGGCTAAATGGCCAATTTTCCCAATGGAGAAAGGTGAATAGTGGTGTACCCCAGGGATCTGTGCTGGGTCCGCTGCTTTTTGACATATTCATAAATGACCTGGAAAGTGGGATAACGAGTGAGGTTATCAAATTTGCAGATGACACAAAACTATTTAAAGTTGTTAAAACCCAAGAGGATTGTGAAAAATTGCAAGAGGATCTTGATAAATTGAAAGACTGGGCATCAAAATGGCAGATGAAATTTAATGTGGACAAGTGCAAGGTTATGCACCTAGGGAAGAACAACCCAAACTATGGTTACACGATGCAAGGTTCCACATTAGGAACCACCACCCAGGAAAAAGATTTAGGTGTCATTGTGGATACCATGTTAAAACCCTTGGCCCAGTGTGCAGCGGCGGCCAAGAGAGCAAATAGAATGCTAGGTATGATAAGGAAAGGAATGGAAAATAAAACAAAAGATATTATAATGCCTCTATATCGTTCCATGGTGAGACCGCACCTTGAATATTGTGTGCAATTCTGGTCGCCGTATCTTAAAAAGGATATAGTGATTTTAGAAAAGGTTCAGAGAAGAGCCACCAAAATGGTAAAGGGGATGGAAGGATACTCCTATGAAGAAAGGCTAAAAAGGTTAGGGCTCTTTAACCTGGAAAAGAGACGGCTGAGGGGAGATATGATAGAAGTCTATAAATTAATGAACGGAGTGGAACGGGTAAACATAGATCGATTGTTTACCTTATCAGAATATAGAAAGACTAGGGGACATGCAATGAAGCTACAGGGTAAACTATTTAATACTAATAAAAGAAAATATTTTTTCACTCAACGTGTAATCAAACTCTGGAATTTGTTACCGGAGGATGTAGTAAAGGCTGTTAGTGTAGCTGGGTTTAAAAAAGGTTTGGACAAGTTCCTGGAGGAAAGGTCCATAAACCATTATTAAGAAGTGACTGAAGATATCAATGCTTGACCCAGTACAAGCATTGTGGAATTTGTGTCTCTTGGGGATACTGCTAGGTACGTATGACCTAGATTGGCCACTGTTGGAAACAGAATACTGGGCTTGATGGACCCAGTATGGCATATCTTATGTTCTTATCTTATGTTCTTATGATGTGATTGCAATGAGAAAGATAACCTTCCAAGAAAGGTATTTCAAGGAGGTGGTAGCTAAAGGTTCGAAAAGCGACTTTATTAGCTGACCAAGAACCAAATTTAAGTCCCATGCCACCGGGGGGTGGTCTAATGGGAGGCTTTGTTAAAAGGAAGCCTCTCATGAA
Source organism: Ichthyophis bannanicus (assembly GCA_033557465.1). Taxonomy (NCBI): domain Eukaryota; kingdom Metazoa; phylum Chordata; class Amphibia; order Gymnophiona; family Ichthyophiidae; genus Ichthyophis; species Ichthyophis bannanicus. The sequence continues at coordinate 232,534,074 of CM066043.1, read as the reverse complement.
TCTTGCTACAAGAGGATGAGAGGAAATAGGTTGTCCATTTAGAGCTGTGGTCACCAACCTCCAGAGGGCCGCGGGCCGCACAGCCGACTACCGGGAGCCTCGCGGGCCGCACCCCCCTTCTCCCCGCCCCCACGAAAAAAAACAACAAACGCAAAATTATGAAAACAATGGCTGATCACCTTTATTGAATTTAATGAGATGGCTGATGATTCATGCTAGCAGACAAACGCTTAAAGTCCGGCTTCACAGATGACACTGACAGGAGAAGGGACGCTTGCAAGTGGTCGTCGGTGAGCTGCGAGCGCGTGGATACAATGGCGGGAATCCTTGGCGGGCCGCACGTAATGTTAACCGGGGTAGAGCCTCGCGGGCCGCAGGTTGGTGACCCCTGATTTAGAGGCTTAAGGGAAGCTGCAATAGCACTCAAATGGACCCTTACTGAATTTGTCTTAAGGCCTGCATTAGACAGATGAAGGAGATACTCCAGTAACGATTCCAGAGGTATGGCACGGGGGTTAAGACCCTTCTCAGAACACCAGATGGTGAACCTCTTCCACTTGAAAGCGTAAGAACGTCTAGTGGAAGGTTTTCTGGAAGCATAAAGAACATCTTTCACTTGTTGAGAAAGATGAAGATCCTGGAGATCTAGGCCTTCAGCAACCAAGCCCTGAGATGCAGAGACTGGGGATTGGGATGCCATAACCTTCCGTCCTCTTGAGAGAGGAGGTCTGGAGCAGACCCTAACTCTAGGGAGGGAGCTTGAGAGAGATGTAGAAGCAGAGGGTACCACACTTGCCATGGCCAATGTGGATCTATGAGAATCATGTGGCCTCTGTCTCTCTGAAGCTTGAACAGGATTTTGGGAATTAGGGGAATGGGTGGAAAGGCATACAGGAAGTCTTGACCCCAATGAAGGAGGAAAGCATCCCTTGCCTGAGCCCCCTGAGCCGGAGTTCTGGAACAGAACCGGGGAAGTTTGGCATTCCACGGACTTGCAAAGAGGTCTATGTCCGGGGTTCCCCAAATTTGAAAAATCTTGGATACCTGGTCCATATGTAGGGACCACTCATGTGGAAGCAGAACTCGACTGAGTCTGTCTGCCCAAGAGTTTTGAACACCTGGAAGATAAACTGCCAGAAGATGAATGTGATGCTCTCTGGCGAGGGCCCACAGTCGCAGAGCTTCGTTGCAAAGCGACAGAGAGCCAGTTCCTCCCTGCTTGTTTACATAGAACATGGCTACCTGATTGTCCGTGTGGATAAGGACTGTCTTGTGGCTGAGCAGGGTGTGGAAAACTCGCAGAGCAAGGAAGATTGCTCTGAGTTCCAAGAGACTGATATGTAGACAAGTCTCCTGTGGGGACCAGATGCCCTGGGTGGAGAGGTCCTGAATATGAGCTCCCCAGCCCATTGGAGAAGCATCTGTTGTAAGGGTTGCTTGGGGTAGAGGCTGTTGAAAGGGGGACCCCAGCAACAGGTTTTGAGGGGACTTCCACCACTGGAGGGACAAAATGAGGCGACTTGTGTTTGCTATTTTGTCTGACAAGCAGCCTAATGCCTGGGTCCATTGGGAGGATAAAGTCCACTGAGCTGCTCTCATGTGAAGGCGAGCATATGGTACCACATGTACGGTGGATGCCATGTGGCCTAGCAACTGTAACATCTCTCGAGCAGTTAGTAGGGGTTTCAACTCTGCTTGAGAAGCTAACTGCATCAAGCGAAGGCAACGGGCCTGGGGAAGATAGGCCCTTGCCTTTGTGGTATCCAGCAACGCCCCTATAAACTCCAGGGACTGAGTAGGGATCAAATTGGATTTTGGGATGTTTATTACCAGCCCTAAATACTGAAGGACACGCATTGTGCAGGTCAGAGAAGTCTTGGCCTCTGATTGAGTGGGAGCTCGAATGAGCCAGTCGTCCAGGTAAGGGAAGACAAATATTCCCAGGGTGCGCAGAAAAGCAGCAACCACTGCCATGCATTTCGTGAACACCCTTGGTGCAGAGGCCAGACCAAAAGGGAGCACTCTGTATTGATAGTGCTTCTCCTGAAAAAGGAACCGAAGGAACCTTCTGTGAGTTGGATGGATGAGAACATGAGTGTACGCATCCTTGAGATCTAGAGAACAAAGCCAATCCTGACTCTGAAGGTATGGCAGCAGAGTTCCTAGAGAAATCATCTTGAATTTTTCTTTGACTAGGAATCTGTTCAACTCTCTGAGATCTAAGATGGGTCTGAAGCCCCCTGTTTTCTTTGGGATAAGAAAATAGGGGGAGTAGAACCCTGTGCCTTGTTGTTGAAAAGGCACTTCCTCTATTGCCCCCTGGGCGAGAAGAGTGGCAACCTCCTGCTCCAACAGGCTGAGGAGGGAGGTTGGAGAATTGAACTGGTGCACTCTTGTGAGAGGGGGCAAGCTTGAAAAATGAAGTTTGTACTCCTCTCTTATGATGGAGAGTATCCAATGCTCTGCTGTAATTTGCCCCCACCTGGGAGCAAAGTGACATAACCTTCCTGGAATGGTGGAGGGCTCTGGTCCTTCTAGAGCCAGGAAGGCTAAGTTCTCTAGCAGAAAGTCAAAGGCCCTGAGGGGGCTGAGGTTGCTGGGCTGGAGCAGGCCTCGCAGCCTTTGCTTTGCTCTGTTTGGAGGACTGCTGACGTTTGGAAGGGAACTGAGCTGCAGAAGATGCCCGCTGACTATAAGCAGGATAGAATCTTCCCTTTTTAGAAAAAGGTGTTTTCTTGAACAACCTTTTCTTAGCAGGAGCAGCTGTGGATTTGGATAGTCTATCCAAAGCAGAATTTTCAGCATCCATCTGATTGGCTTTTGCTTGCCAATCCTTACCAAACAGGTTCTCACCTGTACAAGGGATATTTCCCAATTCATCTTGAACCCAGATCTCCAAATCAGATGCTTGAAGCCAAGTGTACCTATGGCAATAGCTGAGGCTCTGCTTACGCATTCAAAGGAGTCGAAAGCTGCACGGTTGGAGAATTTGGAGATATCCTGGGCATGTTTGAGCCCAGTGAGAAATTCTTGCCTTTTATCCTCAGACATAAAAGGACTTAAAGTCTGCAAATGGTCAGTGACTTCTTTTAAGAACATTCCCGTGTAGAGACTATAAGAATTAATTCTCGCAGCAAGCATGGAAGCTTGGAAGACTCTTCTTCCAAAAGCATCCAGGGTTTGACATTCACGTCCTGGAGGATTAGAGACATGTCTTTTGGCACTTCTAATCTTTCTCAATGCAGACTCAACCACAATAGAGTGGTGAGGAAGTTGAGTTTTATGGAAACCAGGACAAGGAGGGACACGATACATAGTATCCAACCTGCGAGAATGAGGAGAGGTGGTTAGAGGTGCTTCCCACATCCTTAACATGAGATCATACAGAATCTCATGAATAGGTAAGGTAGCTGCCTCCTTAGGAGTTTTAGGATATTGTAAAATATCTAACTCCTTGGCTCTGGGCTCTGACTCTGGGGCCACTGTAATAGAGAGGCCCCGAGCCACCTCTCTGATAAAGTCTTGAAAAGACAAGTCCTCAGGAGGTGACATCCTTCGTTTAGGAGAGGACTCCTCCTGTGGAAGAAGCATCATTGCATCGACAGACTCTTCAGAATCCTCAGAGTCCTCAGAGGAATCGAAGTATCATCTGTCTGGATGCTCTTGCAAAGCCCGATACCCGTACTTACCGGGATCGGTATCGGGAATAACCGGTACCGGGGTATCGGTACCGGAGGGTTGCAGAGGACAGAGTACCGGGCATAGCGGACACCGATGCCGATGCCACCGGTACCGGGATCGGTACCGATGGCGATGCTCGAGCCGGTACCGGCGGAGTAGTCTGTTGCGGTACCATGGGCGTCGATGCCACAAGGAAAGCTGCCAGACTGCGTTCTATGGACAGAATCCTCTGATCCATCGACGCCGCCAATGCCTGGAAGTCGGTACCGGTGGAAGCCACCGGTACCCCAGAGCATGGCACCAAGAGATCTGTCAAGGCCACGCCATCGAGATCATCTTGGAACCCCGATGATGATGCTTTAGAGGCCGAAGCCTCCCGCCGGGGTAATTTTGCCAGTGCAGGATCCTCGAGGGCAAGGCCAGAGGCATCTCGATGCTTAGAAGGAGATCTACCCTTCGAGGACCGGCTGGATTTATGTTTAGTTACCTAAGATCCATGTGAGGAAGAAGCAGCCCTGGAAGACGTCGATGCCACCGAAGCCGCATCAGAGGGAAACAGGGTACTGAGCTTGGCAGCTCAGTTCTGCCGACCTCTTTTAGACATCATGGAACAGGACACACAATCTGTTATGGAATGGTCAGGACCTAAACATTTTAGACACTAGTGATGGGTGTCGGTGACGGAAATAGTACCGCCACCTTTTGTGCACTTTTTAAATCCTGAGGCAGGCTTTTCCATATTTAAAGGAAAAAAGTTTTTGGCCTAAGGCCCAAAACTCAAGTGCACCTGAAGAAAAAGAATGGAAAAAAGTATTTTTTTTTTTTTAAGAAGAAAAGAACAAAGACCGGCGGTACCGGTACAGCGTCGAAGAAGGCAGACGCGACACAAAAGAAATAAAGAAAAAATAAGGAAATTATTCTGCGGTGACAAGAACACGAACTGCTGGCTCCGCGGAAAAAGAAGAACTGAGGAGAGACAGTTGGGAAAGGCGGGAAGGCAGCACGCAGGCGCTGTGGGATGCTCCCAAAAGCTTTCTGATTGGACGCTGGGGAGCGTTCCCGCACAGGCTCCGTCGGTACCGACGTACCCATATGTGAAGACTCATTCCTGCTTGTTCCTGGAGATACAGCTGGCTCTACCTTGTGGTTGGAATCTGAGTGATGTCACTACCTAAGTTGGAGAAGTGCCAGAACTCTCTTCCACCCTGTTCCAGCACAAATTAAGCCCTGCTTAATAGACAGATCTCCATAGAAAGATAAAAAGAAAAAAAAAACTAAATGAAAAATAATCTGAAAAACTCAGGCTAACTCCTAAACTCCAAAATGAAAATCACTCTTTGGCCTGAAAATTATGGTGTGGTTTGATTGTAAATGGCACACAAAATAGTAGCAGGACCAAATGAGCCTTACAGACCAATCAAGACCAAATGAGCCTTGCAGTCTTTATCAGCCACCATCAAGGTAAAAGGACAAGAGCAGGAATACTGTTTTTTTTTTAAATGCAGTTCACTCTAACATCACTTTTCAGGCCTCCCCCAGATCTCTCCTTTTCTCTTTATCATCAAAGTAATTATTCTAAAATATGACTGAGTTCTCACAACAGAAGCTCTACATTAAAATATTTCTTTTATCCACCCTCTGGACAATTTATAATTCAATGGGTCAAGCTTTGCACATTTTACTGAAATTTGTACCAATCCTCTTATACAAAAGAGAACTACATTAGGATGACACTGGCGATACTACAAAAAAAACAAGAAACGATGTGAAATAGCGTGGAAGTGGAAACAAAGTGAGACACCCGATTTGACCCACTGGAAAACTAGATTATATAGGGTATTAACTATGGAACGCTTGACAGCGATCCGGAGGAACCAGGGGGAAAGATTTGATGCACAATGGCAGCCTTTGTTGACTTATTTGGAGTTCCCGCACCTTAGATAAAGGGGGAAAGAGGGGGGAGGGTGGGGAGGGGAGGGGCTGGGAGTAAAAGGGACTACTGATTATAAGCATACTTTAGAGGGGGGTTTAGGGGGGGAGGTCGGGGTAAAGGGGGGGATTGAACAAGAATTGCGGGTGGCTGAAACAAAGGTAGTTTTTTTTTGTGTGTACATTGTTTAAAGAGCATGTTTGGAATTGAATCCTGTTTATGGAAATGTTTGCGGTGCATATTGGGGTATGCACTTGATTGCAATGTTAAATGGAAAAAATTAATAAAGATTAAGTTAAAAAAAAAAACCAAGAAAGAATAATGTGGAATATTTGGGGATGATAAAGCGACCATTAATCATGTTGTTGTTAAGTGCCGTCGAGTCGGAGTCGACTCATGGCGACCCTCTGGATAGCTATCCTAAATTGTGTTCGGTCTTCAGTCAGGCGGCTCATTGTTGACAGACTAGTACCCGTAGCTGCTGTTATTGTATCGATCCATCTCATTGCTGGCCTTCCTCTTTTGCGTTGACCTATCTTGCCAAGCATCATGTCTTTCTCTAATGATCTCTCTCTTCGCATGATGTGTCCAAAGTATGAAAGTCGAAGTATTGTCATCAGAGCTTCTAAAGAAAGCTTAGGTTTGATCTCCTCTAGTATCGACTGGTTTGTTCTTTGGGCAGTCCATGGTATACACAGTATTCGCCGCCAGCACCATCATTCAAAGGCATCAATTTTCTTCCTGTCTGTCTTTTTCACTGTCCAGCTTTCACATCCATATGATGTTATTGAAAATACCATGGCTTGAACAAGTCGAATCTTTGTATGGAGAGAGACATCTCTGCTCTTGAGAATCTTATCTAGGTCTTTCATAGCCATTCTGCCAAGAGCAATGCGTGTTTGATTTCTTGACTGCTTGTTGCTTCTTTATTGATAGTTGATCAAAATAGGTTAAAGTTGTTCACAATTTCAATTTCTTCTCCTTCAACGATGAACCTGTTGATTATGCCAGTTGTCATGATCTTTGTCTTCTTCACATTAAGGTGCAGGCCCATTCTGAGACTATGTTCTTTGATTGTGGCGTCTGTTGCTGGAGGTTACACTGACGGCATAAGCTGGATTGTGGTGCCTATATATTGTGGTATCTTGCTGTTCCGTGTTCCTCTCCTTCTCTTATCTGTTTGACTGTCTGTCCTCTATTCTGTCCTGTCCTATCATATAAATGGCGTTCTTTTCTTATTTCTTTGAATGATATAGTATTGTAAACCGCTCTAATGCCTCTTGGCCTGAGCAGTATATCAAATCTAAATAAACAAACTTTCAGCCAGTAATGTACTATCATCAGCATAGCAAAGGTTGTTGATGAGTCTTCCACCAATCTTCACACCTCTGTTGTCTTCATACAATCCTGCTTCTCTGATGATTTGTTCTGCATATAAATTAAACAGGGAGGGGGAAAGTATGCAGCCTTGTCTTACACCTTTGCTTATTTTAAACCATTCTGTTTCTCCTTGTTCCGTTCGAACTGTTGCTTCTTGATCAATGTACAGATTGCGCAAGAGAACGATCAGGTGTTCTGGTATACCCATGCTTCTTAATGTGGCCCAGAGTTTCTCATGGTTTACACAGTCAAAAGCCTTGCTATAGTCGATAAAGCACAAATAGATATCCTTTTGGTATTCTTTAGTCTTTTCAAGGATCCATCTCACATCTGCAATGATGTCTCTCGTTCCTCACCCTTTCCTGAACCCTGCTTGCACTTCAGGTAGTTTTTGTTCCAGGTATGGTTGTAGTCTCTTTTGAATAATCTTCAGTAGAATCTTGCTGGCATGTGGGATCAGAGTGATTGTTCGATAATTTCCACAGTCAGTTGGATCACCTTTCTTTAGTATTGGTATAAACACAGATCTTTTCCAGTCAGTTGGCCATGATGCTGTCTTCCATATTTCTTGGCAGAGCCTTGTAAGTATGGTAACAGCTGCATCAGATTGCTGAAATACTTCTATAGGAATGACATCAATGCCTGGTGCTTTGTTCTTTGATAAGGCTTTCAATGCTGCTTCAATTTCTTCTTTCATCACCAATGGTTCCCGATCATAAGGTACAGGTTGAAATGACTGTTGGTCCACTTGATCTTTATCATATAAAAACTCTGTATATTCCTTCCACCTTTTCGTGATCTTCTCAGCATCATTCAACTTAGAACCTTGAGCATCTTGTAACATTCCAATTCGAGGCTGGAACTTTTTCTTTAACTCTCGTAGCTTTAGGAAAGCTGATCTTGTTCTTCCTCTAATAGTTTCTGCTTCTATTTCCTTGCATGCGTCGTTGTAGTACTTTTCCTTGTCCTGTCTTGCTGCACGTTGGAAATTTCTGTTGAGTTCTGCGATTGTCTTTCTTTCTCCTCTGGCTTTAGCTTCTCTGCGTTTCTGGGCAATTTTCAGAGTTTCTTCCATCATCCATTTTGGCCGTTTTTGCTTTTTCACCTTTTGTAGAGACTTCTCGCTTTCTTCCAACACAACCTTCTTGATGTCATTCCATAACTCTTCTGGAGCTCTGTCATTTGTATCTAAAGCAGCAAATCGATTTTGCAGGCAGTCTTTAAATTCCAGTGGTATATTCTCAAGGTCATATTTTGCTGCATTCATGAGTGGTTTGCTCTTTTTCAACTTTAGCTTGAGTTTGCATACTAGTAGTTGATCTGTACCACAGTCAGCTCCAGGTTTTGTCTTTGTTGATGTTATAGAGCTTTTCCATCGTTGACTTCCACAGATGTAGTCAATTTGATTTTTATACAATCCATTGGGTGAAGTCCATGTGTACAGTCGCCGCTTGTGTTGCTGGAAGAAGGTGTTTGAGATGAATAGATCATTGGTCTTGCAGAATTCTATCAGTCTTTCTCCAGCTTCATTTCTGTTGTCAAGTCCATATTTTCCAACTACTTTGCCTTCTCTTCTTTGTTGCCAACTTTTGCATTCCAGTCACCCATGACTATCAGGATATCCTGTTTGCATGTTCTGTCAATTTCAGCTTGTACTTGTTCATAGAACTCTTCAAATTCATTCTCTTCTGCAGCTGTTGTTGGGGCATATACTTGAATTATAGTTGTGTTGATAGGCAATCCTCGTAGACGAATAGAAATTAAGCGTTCGCTGACTGCATTGTATTTCATTAGTAGACCATGTGATCATGTGATGCAAAGTGCCCGATCCCAGTCCATTTCAGTTCGCTGACACCCAACAGATCAAGTTGTACACGTTCCGTTTCATTCTTGACCACCTCCAACTTCCCCCTTGGTTCATGCTTCGTACGTTCCATGTTCCAATGTGTAAGACATCTTTACAGCTTCTGACTCTCATTTCATGCGCAGCTACATCAGCAGTCAGACTTCCCGAGGGCTTTGATCCAACCACATCATAAATGCTGGCTGGGTGGGGGGGGCGCTAGTGAGCCCAGAGAGGAATGGCTGGGTTTCTCTGAAGCTCCGAGCCAGGATCATCCTGTCTACGATAAAATCTATGTAATTTTATTTTTCTACTTCTCCCTTCTCACACATTTCAGCGTAGGAATGGGGCTGGATGTTAATCTCGCTTAATTTTGAAACAAGGAGCATCGCTGATGTCGGGTGCAGATGCGGGTTAATTTTGCCGGCTCCGCTCTGAACTGATTTGCTCATGTTACATCTCCCGGTGTATCTCAAACCAGTGGAGGGAAGTTTAATTAAGGCGGATTGTCAGTTCAATATTTATACGTAGATGTCCGGTGTGGTTTATCCACTGAAGATCATGGAAAATCGTGAGTGCCTCTTTTCAGCGATCTTCTGGGAACATGTGGTGATCGGTTCCTGTGGTTGATTCCTTCTTTTTAAAGGTCAAGTTCAGTTCTTTTACCACACGGATTGCGACTCGCGACCTGGTCCAGCTGTGTGGTGCTTTTTTTTTTTTTTTGCTCTCCGGGATGCTCCCATTATATTGTGGACTCAGCGATTCTGTGGCGGGAAACAGTGTCGGGGCGGCCATTACTGTATTGCGATGACATGTGGCATTGAACTGTGGATGTGCCTGCTCACTTCAGCCATTTCGGGACATCGTTATATTGATAGATGGCACTGTGTGTAATGGAGTCTGCTGAGCAGGGATTGTGGAGGCGCTAGAGGTGATGACTCTGTGAAGAGAGTTGTTTGATGGTGTCGGGGAGATGTCATTCCTGTTACAGCCGTCTGACAGCGAGTATGAAATCTGCCGTGCTACTATTGAGAGATTCAACTGCAGTCACAGCTCTATTTAATTTACTCAGCAGGGAACAGCTCTGATCCTATGATTTTTATTTTTTTAACAGAGTGGATATTTCACTTCCAATTTGTGGCGTTTTGAGAAAATTAATCTCCTCCACTTTAGAAGCTGTCAGTTACAAGACCTCAAGCATTTGATGTACAACATTTGTCAGAGCTGTATGGAGATTCTTCGGTGTGTTCAGTGCTTTGTTCTCCATATTAGTGGGATTTGCTGGTCTTGTGTGAGCATTTAGCCCCATCTAGTAGCTGTTGCTCTCATTGCCATACACTTCATATATTATATATATATATATATATTTTTTTTTTTTTATTATTATGATCTTCCTGGGACTGCGAAGAGAGATAGTTCTCTTATTAATTAGGCAATCTGCCAGTGAAATTATCACAGGATTAGCTGGTCAATCTGCCTATTTTGCTAGGCTTTGTCACTCATTGCAGGAAGTTCTCAGCATAATTTTTGAACAGCTCTGAATAACTTTTTGGGATTTTTGTGCAGATTAGAATGTCTGCTAAGAATCAGTATGCCTCTGCGCTCTCCAAATTCTCCAGGAAAAATGAACAATCAACGTCTAGTTACGCGTCCGGAGCAGTTGGCTCTTCTTCTTTGTCATCTGAGTCTAGTGCGGACCCGGCCATGGGAGCTCAACCAGCATCTAAGGCGGATATGCTGGAAATTTTGTAAGAATTGCGTTCCTTCAGACTAGAATTCTCTAAAGCTATTTCGGATCTTCGCGCTGACTTTAAATCTCTCGATGATCGAGTAACTCAAACGGAAGTGAATATTGGGGAGCAGATGGACTCCACGGTGGAGCTTCAATCAAAGTGCTATAAGTTGGAACAACTCACTACGGACCTGAAGGAACGGGCAGGACGATTTTGAAAATAGACAGCGTAGAAACAACATAAGAATTTGGGGGGTGCCGGAATCTCCTACTTCTGCTGGTAATCTTATCACTTTGGTTCAAGAGATATATGCTTTCTGTGTGTCTGCGAGGGATACTCCAGTTCAAATAGAAAGAGCACATCGTAGTGGTAGCCTGAAAGCTGGGGAAGATGTCAGGACACGTCCCATTATTGCTTGCTTCCAACGCTCTGAAGATAAAGCTGAATTCATGAGAGCACTTCGTGGGAAACGTTCCTTTTTTTTTTTTTTTTAGAGACTGGGAGCTTCAAATTTATCAAGATTTATCCGCCTTCACCTTGGAAAAACGTCGGAGCTTCAAGCCATTAACACAGATTCTACAACAAAAGCAGATTAAATATCGCTGGAATTTCCCTTTCGCTTTAATTTTTGAATGGCAAAATAAAACCCAAAAGATTAAGGACTTATCAGTTTGTATGGACTTTGTTGATCAGCTTCAATGTGGAGGAAATCGCATGCCACGTCAGCGCAACATGCGTCCGGAGTGGGAAGTTTCGACGCCTAAACAAATAAAGATACCACGCTCGCGTTGCCATTCAGAAGCAGATGCTGAGGATCCTACTCTCAAAGTTATGGACACTACTGCTCCTCCGTGATGTCTTTGGACTTTGTCTCTCTTCCATAGTCATGATCTGAGTGTATTGGGGGAACGGGGCATAGGGATTACTGTAATTGCTATTGGAGCTATTTTGTTAAAGATTAATATGATGTAGTAGGTGGGGATATAAGTATCTGCTTTTATAGGCTACTGCACTGGTGTGTGAGGGAGGGGGAGGATGTGAGGGTATGGCTAGAACTGTGCTGTTCAGGTTAAGGGGAGGGATGTTAGTGGCTGGGATTTAACAGGGGAGCTTTTCACCCCTTTGGCGACTTAGCTGTCGTTCAGTTATTGCAACTTTGATATGACGGGGAGAGGTCCATTATTGTCTGGACCTGAGTTAGGGATGGGGGGGATGCGGGGATGGTATGGGAGGGAGGGGGTGTGGGTTTTGAGGGTTTGGAGATGACTACCTTTTGGTGGAAGTGGGAGCTTTGGGGATATTCTTGGAACTTAATATTTACTCTGAATGTTGTTAGAGTGTGGGTGTGGAACTCATGGGCTGTTTTCGGTAAGCGAACTGTTATTAGACATTATGCTTAAATTAATAACGTGGAACATTAGGGGGTTGCATCACCCCATTAAAAGGCGCAGGGTGTTAGCCCAAATTCATAGGGAAAAAGCAGACATTGTGTTTCTCCAGGAAACTCATTTAGCACCTGGGGCACAATCCGGCTTGTCCTCCAAAGCATATCCGCAGGTTTTTTATTCTAATTTTACTTCACATAAGCGGGGGGTGGCGATTTTAATATCTAAGGATTGTCCTTTCACTGTCTCATCTCACATCTTGGACCCCCTGGGGCGATTCCTTCTCATTTCTGGGTCTTGCAATAATGTTCCAATTACCTTGCTTAATGTGTACATTCCTCCTACAGATGTTGTGATGTCGTTGCATGAGCTTCTGGATATGCTTTGGGTTCAAGCTACAGGTGAAATTTTGGTGGGGGGAGACTTTAATAGTGTTTCTTCAGAATTGGATAGGTCGGCTCCACCGGGGTCGGGGGAGGGTTGGTCCAAAGCTTTTAGGTCTTTTATTTCAGATTCTGATCTTCGAGATGTTTGGAGGGAGACCCACCCAGGAGAAAGAGATTATACGTTTTTCTCCCCCCGACACCAATCGTACTCCAGAATTGATTCCTGGTTGGTGTCTCAATCTTTATTACCCTCTATATCCAGTGTATACATTGGAGTTTATGGTCCATCGGACCACCATCTGGTTGCTCTAGATTGGGTGCCAGTAGATCAAGAAATTCCCCCCAGGACTTGGTCTCTGAATAGACAGCTTTTGAAAAATAAGAAATTTGTGGAGAATATTCGAGTGGGTTGGAAAGAATATTTACAATTTAATGACTCCCCTGAGATCTCTAGCTCTTTGTTATGGGACGCAGGGAAAGCGGTGGTGAGGGGTCAATTGATATCGCTTTTAAAGGCGTTTCGGAAGCGAGACTTGGTGCAGCAGGATACTCTGCGTGTCCAGATAAGTGAGCTTGAGAAGTTGCATAAGCGTACTCAGAATCAGAGAATTTGGCGTAAGTTAATAGATTTGAGAGGCAAATTAGCAGCTTTGGAATCGGCTGAGATTGCATCTCATATGCAGAGAACGAAGCGTAACTTCTATGAACATGGTAATAAAGCTGGTAAGTTGCTTCTATGGCAATTAAAGCGGCAGAGGCGGAAAAAGAAGATTTCTGCCATTAGGGATGATAAAGGCACCTTACTTAAGCAATCCACAGAGATGGCTGCTTGTTTTGCAAACTTTATAAAACTCTATATACTTCACAGTTATCAGTTGAGGCACATGAATTGAATCGCTGGCTGACGGAATCTAATCTTCCGCAAATATCGGAAGATGCGGTTAATTCCTTAGAAAGACCAATTCAATTGGCAGAGGTGCAAGACGCTATTCATAGGTTGAAAAATGCTAAGGCATCCGGACCAGATCTGTTTCCGGCAGAATTATACAAGGCTCTCTCGGATCAATTTGCAGCTGTTTTGGTTAAGGTTTATAATGAGATATTAACTCAAAGAAAATTACCACAATCTATGTATCAGGCTGCTATTATTGTGATTCCTAAAGAAGGTAAAGACCCGACAGTTTGTTCCAATTATAGACCTATATCTTTACTAAATATTGATTATAAAATCCTGACTAAAATCTTTGCGAAAAGGCTGGATTCCATCATTCAGGAGATTGTACACCCGGATCAGACCGGCTTTATTAAAGGTAGATGTGGCTTTGAAAATGTTCGAAGACTCATCAATATTTTAACTGGGGTGTCCAGAAGGGAGGGTCAGTATGCGGTGTTATCTTTGGATGCTGAAAAGGCCTTCGACAGGGTAGAGTGGCCCTATTTATTTGCGACATTGCTTCATTTTGGATTTGGCCCTAATTTTTGGGGGTGGATGGAAGCTTTATGCAGAGCTCCGAGTGCTACAGTACAGGTTAATGAATTTCATTCGTCTCCTTTCGCATTGAGCAGGGGGACAAGACAAGGATGTCCTCTCTCCCCGCTACTTTTTGCTATTGCTCTTGAGCCTCTTGCGATTCAGTTGCGAGCCCAAGCGGCTGATCTTGGCATTAAAATAGGGCGTCAGACTCACATTGTATCTTTATACGCTGATGACACTTTGATTTTTTTAAGAGACACCGATCGTACATTACCGATAATTGTTGACCTCCTCCATGAGTTCTCTTTTCTGTCCGGTTTTAAGGTCAATTTCACCAAGTCGGTCTTGTTGCCTTGTTTTAAGGGTAACAGAGCGGGTAGAGTTTTGTCTGCTGACTTTTTCCCCACAGTTTCGCAGTTCCGATATTTAGGGGTAACTATTCCGGCAAAATTGGCGGACCTCTATGTGTTAAATTATCTACCCTTGTTGAAGGTGGTGAGGGGGGAACTTCTACAGTGGTCTTCTTTAATGGTTTCTTGGTTGGGTAGAATAAATGTGATTAAGATGTTGGTCTTACCAAAGTTTTTATTTCTTTTTCAACAATTACCAATCTCCGTTCCTAGGGTTTTTTTTGTAGAATTACGAAAAATGTTAACCAATTTTATTTTGCAAGGTAAACGTCCGCAGATTAACTGGTCAACGATGGTCCGTCCTAAGTCTGTGGGGGGTATGGGTTTTCCCAATTTTGAATTATATTATCACTGTTCTTGCCTTCGCATTCTACATTTTTGGAAGCATGATCAGAATGCCTCCTGGGCTCAGGCTGAAGCTGACTGGCTTACTCCTAACTCCTTTATTAGCAATACCTTTCTTGGATGCCCGTAGGGAGCATCGGCTACTCTTCCGACATGCACTTCTGGAACCTGTGTGGAGGAGTTGGGGCATATTGAGCAAACTATCATTCTTGCCTTCAAAATTCTCTCCTTTTACAGCGCTAGGATCTCTTCCTTTTCTTGGGTTTGTTGGGGAAGGTCTGTGGTCCATTTGTGCTCAGCTCAGTGTTTCTTCTATGTATGATAATTTTAAAGTCTTGTCCAAACAACAATTGGAACATCTATTTGGCCGGGATGTGTCAGATTTTCAGTATTTTCAATTTAGGCATTGTTTTTCAGAAGAGACGTGTTTCACGGCTGGTACTAGGTCTCCGAGACAATGGGAATCTATTCTCTTTACTAGTTCTCACTCAAAGGCTCTGTTAACTCGACTTTATAGGGCACTTTCCTTGGATATCACTGCTTCTTACTCTCCTCCAACATATCAAACTCAATGGGAGAGGGAATTACCGGTTTTTACGGAGGCACTTTGGGATGAAATTATTCCTTATTCGCATAAGTGTTCTATTTCTTTATCACTTGTGAACTCACAATTACGTATTTTATTTCGGATGGCAATCACACCTGAGAAATTGTATCAGTGGGGCAGAACAGATGATCCCTTGTGTTGGCGTTTATGTGGGCAGAGAGGTACGTTTTTACATATGTGGTGGGATTGTAAATTCATTCAGACCTTTTGGCGGGCTGTCCTCACCCAAATCGCTAATAAGTTGGAGGTGGAGCTTCCTTGGTTGCCAGAGCTTTGTCTTTTGGGCTACCTTCTGGAAGGGGGCCTACCATATTTATTTATTTATTTATTTAACATTTCTTATATACCGCGCTATTTGTCATCAGAGCGGTTTACATCAAAACAATAGAACACTTGACCAGAGATTGGCCGTCGTTTACATGAAACGGGGAGTTAACATGGAGGAGAACTTGGGGAACTATTTACATTCAAGCTTGTAGCAAACTTAGGAAACTATGTACAAATTGGTTGTATTACATATTAGGTATGATTGCAGTGTTTTACGTCAGGTGGTGGCTGTATGATATAGTGGGGGTGGGGGAGATAATGGGGTATCAGGGTGGGTGTAATGTAAGATAAAAAGGTGATGTTTGAGGGTTCTTCTAAATTGAGTAAGGTCTCTAATAGCTCTAATGTGTGAGGGGAGTTTGTTCCAGCATACGGGGGCATAGTTCCTGAAGGCCCTATTGGTGGTGATCTGGTTGAGTTTTGTGGATTCAATTGGTATAAGTAGCATGTTGGTGGCCTGGGATCTCCTGGATCGGTTGTCTGGAGAATGCGCTATGAGGTCGGAAATGGATGGAGGAGCTATCATGTTGAAGGCCTTGAAGGTTATGAGGAGGGTTTTGTAAAGGATTCTACTGCTTATGGGAAGCCAGTGTAGTTCCTTTAGAATGGGGGAGATGTGGTCGACCCTTGAGGTTCCGTAGAGCACACGGGCTGCCGCATTCATGGCTAGCTGTAATGGTTTGAGGGAGCTCTTTGGAAGGCCATGCAGAACTATATGACAAGGGTTGTTTGGTAAATTGTTTACTGTTAGCAGCTCGCTCGGTAATTGGGCGCTTTTGGAAGCGCTCGGTGGCTCCTACCTTGCCTGAATGGTGGGTAAAGATCTGGGATGTATATCGGATGGAAAAACCTACGGCTCTAATTAAGGGTCGGACGGACAGTGTGTCGTAATTTTGGGCACTGTTCCTGCCTATTGGAGAGGTCGGTTTCCACTAGTTCTTTTGAGTATTTGGTACACTGGCATGAGTCCGGATTTGGTACCTGCTATCCTTTCTTATTATACTAGTTTCGTGTTCCTGCTTAAATTAGTTCCCCAGCTCTTCTCCGGTGGGATGGGGGGTGGGGGTGGGGGGAGGGTGGGTCTGAGTTGGGTTGAGGGTTTAGGATCAGACGATTTTTCTTTATTATTGTTAGGCTCCCGGCCTCTGTTTAGAAATGACTTGTTTTTAATGCCTTTTTGGTGGGTTATTACAATTAGGGGGGTGTTTCTCAAGGTTTATATGGTTTTCGATTGCTATATAATGAATTTGACGACTATACTGAATGCTTATTATTGGTCAGTATCATATTTCTGGGGTTTTTTTTGCCTGGTTAGTCTGTGAGGGCGGCATATTGTTTCTAGGTTGGGGGGTGGGGGCTTTTGTTGACGACAGTCTGATATTGTATTGTGTTGATGTATGTATTTCCTTATATCTTAATAATAAAAATTGTTAAACATAAAAAATAAATGCTGGCTTTACTCTGAAAAGTCTTCAGCTCTTCCCCAGTAGCTAGTTGAGTGCCTTCCGACCTGGGGGTCTCATCTTCCAGCACCATAGCACAATTTGTTTTGTTGTAACTATCCACTGGGTTTTCATGGCAAGATACAGAAGTAGATTGCCGGGCCTTTCTTCCGCGCAGTTTAAGTTTGGTGTTGTTGCCGTTGTCACAAAAATGTGATCCTCCGCCGTCAACACTATCCCATTCTGCTGCTGCCCAGATGGGTGGTTTGTCTTGGTCTGGCACCTCAGCTGAGACCTGCCCATCTTGGGAGACCCTGCCAGTAGTTAAACTATCGATAGTTTAGCTCTCAGCATCACTGATGCACGCAAGCCCTCACAGCACGACAAGCTGCAAACCAAGTGAGAGCCATTAATCATATCATGGTAATTTTATAATTCAGCACCTGCGTAAACAGTACATGCATACCAGTAAATATTCAAAACCAAAGTATGTGTATATGCTTGCTTTGAAAATTACCCCGGGAATTTATACGCTTACAGTCACACCTGCTCTTTACCATGCCCAAATTTTCTGGGTCATTTTATGTATATAAATGCAAATCCCTGAGATAATTCTAGCCACTTAAGTTTTCAAAAATGTCAATTAATGGAAAATTTATGCCAAATTACCAAATCACTTCCTTGGCTCTTAAAAGGCTCATTTATCTGCACAAACTGGCATTCCATGAGCACAGAATCTCAAACTGCGATTTCATAATCTGTCACCTAGCAGCCAACTTCAGAGAAGCAAGCGTGAAGAGTTGCTTGTGACAGTTCAGTACCTTTTCTTTCTTTTCCCTTTTCTTCTTCTCTTTGCTGCCTTCCTTTACAGATGCTGTTTTTTCTTTGTTCTCTTTGTTATCTTTCTTCTTCTGTTTCTTCTTTGCTGGACTTTTCTCTTCCCCATCCTCCTGATGATAAAAAAACAAGACAGCTTAGGAACTTCTTTAACTAAAGTCCACTTATAATTAACGTGCTAAACAAATTGCAAAGCCTCTGCATTGGCTGTTGGGGGTGTGACCAGTATGTTCCTGGCAGCTAACACATAATGGGCCACTCGAATGTCCACTCCGCTAAGGTGGGTTCACTTAACAACTCCCACACAGGAGTCGTTAGGTGAACTCACTTTAAGAGCTGCACTGTCACTGAGTGCGCAGCAATTGCCCTGGCACTAGTGGTAATGCACTCTTCACGCTCCCTCTTTGCCCATTCCCTGCCCCATCCTGTGATCAGCGATTAACATGAGTTTTAGCGTGCGGTGGCAGATTCACTTGTGAATTAAGTGGCCCCAACTGACAGTTGCTGCACATTAAAACACACGCTAACCAACTAATGGGCTTTAGTAAAAGGGGCCTTTAGGCATTCTACACAAAAGATGAAATTAGACTTACCTGCTAATTGTAGTTCCTGGAGTAGCTCCACGCTAGTCCCGGAATCTATGGGTTGTCAACCTCCTCCAGCAGCTT
Organism: Ichthyophis bannanicus; assembly: GCA_033557465.1. Taxonomy (NCBI): domain Eukaryota; kingdom Metazoa; phylum Chordata; class Amphibia; order Gymnophiona; family Ichthyophiidae; genus Ichthyophis; species Ichthyophis bannanicus. The sequence goes on along the minus strand of CM066043.1, from coordinate 232,515,626 downwards.
TGGAGACTGAGAAACTTCTTTCCCGTGATGTCATCAGTATATAAGGGCTGGCTCCACCTCCACACTCCAGTTTACCTAGTGACAAAGCAGACTCACCGGAGCAACAAGTAAGAAGGAAAATGAAAGGCAAACAACGGCCCCCCTATACTACAAAGGCCCGCAGGTCCAACTGTACAAAATCTGCAACTACGTATGCCGTGAGCTCTCCTGCCCGGCCCCTCCCCCAAAATTTTTAGGCAAAAAAGTCGTCCCAACGACAACCCCGCCGACAGAATAAAGAAAACAAGACACTTACCAGTAACAGTTCTCCTGCTTCAGGCCAGGAAGCACCAGCAAGACAGGGCGGGACCCGGGACTAGCCTGGAGCTACTCCAGGAACTAAAATTAGCAGGTAAGTCTAATTTCATCTTCCTGATCGTCCCTCCAGGCTATTCCCGGAATCTATGGGTACGTACCAGAGCAGTAAAAACCCATCAACGGGAGGGACCTAGTAGCCCGGCCTGAAGTACCGCCGAACCAAAACAGGTGTCTCTGTCCGCCTGCACATCCAGACGGTAATGCTTCACAAAAGTATGCAGCGATGACGTCGCTGCCCTACAAATGTCTACTGCCAGAACCAATTTAGACTCCGCCCAAGACGCCGCTTGCGCCCTAGTGGAATGAGCTCGCAAACCGTCCGGCACCGGCCGACCCTTCAAAATATAAGCCGAAGCGATGGCCTCCTTCACCCACCAGGCAATCGAGCCTTTAGAAGCCGCCTCACCCTTACGGGCCCCCGTAAACAGCACGAAAAGTCTGTCGGACTTGCGGAAGGACGCTGTTCGAGCAACATACTTCTTCAATGGCCGGCGAACGTCCAAGTGGTGAAAACGGTCCGCCACGTGCCCTTTCCCTTTACCGCAAAACACGGGCAACGATACCACCTGGTTCATATGAAAAACGGAAACCACTTTCGGCAAGAAGGACGGAACGGGCCTCAACACCACCTTCGATTCGAAGAAAGAGAGAAAGGGTGGCCGACACGACAGCGCCTGTAACTCCGACACGCGCCTTGCCGAAGCAACTGCCACCAAAAAGACCACCACCTTCAGCGTCAAATCCTTCAATGAAGCCTCCGCTAAAGGCTCAAAAGGAGCGTTCCCTAAGGCCTCCAAGACCAAAGGCAGATCCCACGCCGGAACCGTGAGCTGTTGCGGCGGCCGAAGGAGTTTTACGGCCCTCAAAAAATGCTTAACATCTGCATGACTACCCAGCGACACTCCCTGAACCTTTCCTCTATAGCAGGACAGAGCCGCCAACTGCACTTTCAATGAGGACGCCGCCAAACCCTTTTGAAAGCCATCCTGCAAAAAAGGCCAACACTTGCGGAACCGTCGCTTTCAACGGAACCCAGCCCCTCTCGGCACACCAATTCTCAAAGATGCGCCAAACCCTGACATAAGCCAAGAAAGTAGAACGCCGCCGTTCTTTGAGCAACGTAGCTATCACCGCCGGCGAATAACCCCGTGCTCTCAACCTAGCCCGCTCAAGGGCCAGGCCGTAAGCGAGAATCGATCCACCTGCGGCATGGAGAGAGGCCCCTGCGTTAGCAGATCCGCGCGAATAGGCAGTTTCCAGGGCTGCCCCACCAAGAGGCGCACCAGGTCCGCATACCAGGGCTGTCTCGGCCAATCCGGAGCAATTAGAATCACGCGACCCCTGTGCTGCTCTATCCGCTGTATCACCCGACCTATCAACACCCACGGCGGGAAGACATACAGCAGCTGCTCTTCGGGCCACAGCTGAACGAGCGGGTCCAGTCCTTCCGACATCCGCTCCCTTCTGCGGCTGAAGAACCGATCGACTTGTGCTGACCGAAAGGTCGCCATAAGATCCATGACTGGCGTCCCCCAGCGCTGCACCACCATCGCAAAGACTTCCGGGTGTAATACCCACTCTCCGGGGTCTACGCTTACCCGACTGAGAAAATCGGCCTCGACATTCTCCACTCCCGCAACATGCGCCGCGGACAAGGCCACCAGATGGGACTCGGCCCAGTCGAACAGACTCTCCGCCTCGGTCTCTAGCGCTACGCTGCCCCCTTGATGATTTACGTAAGCCACCGCCGTCGCGTTGTCCGAGAACACCCGAATGGCCTTCCCCTGCAGGAGGGGGCGCAACTCCCTCAGAGCCAACGCCACCACCCGCAGCTCCAACCTGTTGATTGACCAAGACTTTTCCAGGTCTGACCACTGGCCCTGCACCAAGCGATCCTGACAATGGGCTCCCCAGCCGACAAGACTGGCATCCATTGGCAGAGAAACCCACGCCGGCATCTCTAAAGACATCCCCTTCTCCAGAAACCCCGGCGTCAGCCACCAACGTAGCTGTCGTCGAGTTGGAAGAGGACAAGGCAATTTCTGGGCCAACGAATCTCACTGATGCGACCATCTTCTTAAGAGAGCCTGCTGCAATGGCCTCATGTGGGCTCGCGCCCACGGCACCAGCTCCAAGGCCGCCGCCATTGTCCCTAACACCTGTAGATAATCCCAAGCCGAGGGCCACCGCCGTCTGAGAAACCGCCGTACCAAGCGACGGAGACACAGCACCCGCTGCTGAGGCAAAAAAACGCAACCCACGCTGGTGTCGAAACGCGCCCCTAAGTACTCCAGGTTCTGAGACGGAACCAATCTGCTCTTTGCTTCGTTGATCACCCAACCAAGACTTTGCAACAGATCTATCACCCTGGCCGTAGCCGAAACACTCTCCGCCCTGGACTTTGCTCTGATCAACCAATCGTCCAGATATGGGTGAACCAAAATTCCTTCTTTCCTCAAGGCCGCCACTACCACCACCACTCACCTTGGTGAAGGTGCGCGGTGCTGTCGCCAAGCCAAAGGGGAGCACCCGAAACTGAAAATGTCCCATAGGAACCGCAAACCTGAGGAACTTCTGATGTTCTTGTCGTATCGGAATGTGCAGATACGCTTCTGATAGGTCCAAGGACGTCAGAAACTCTCCTTTCCGCACAGCTACAATGACCGATCTGAGGGTTTCCATCCGAAAATGCGACACCCACAGACAGCGGTTCAGCCATTTCAGATCCAGAATGGGACGCCAAGTCCCCTCTTTCTTGGGGACCACAAAGTAAATTGAGTATCGACCGCAACCTAACTGGTCGGCAGGAACCGGGACAATTGCCCCGAGACACAGGAGCCGCTGTACCGTTTCCCGCACGGCCACGCGCATTGATCAGACGTGAGTTGGGCCAAGGCAGGGTAAAAATTCTGCAGTCGCCCCCCCCACGGGAACTAGCCATCCCTGGACCTGCTTCAGTAAGGTTTCTAACTTGCAGTCCTGCGCATCCTTCAGCGCTGCCGCCCCCTCCACCGGGATGGTAGTTTTCTTGGTCACCGCAGAAATGGCCGCATCCACTTTCGGAGCCTTGAACAAATCTCGATCCTGATCCAGGAGAGGGTATAGCCGTGCCATAACCCGAGAGCCTTTCAGCACGGCCTCCGGCATATCTCACTCCTCCTGAATCATCTCTCGGAACACCCTGTGCACCGGGAAAGCCCTCTGTGTTTTCCAAACCGCTTGCAGCAGCGGATTCTCCAGGGTAGAGTCCTGTGCAGGCTCGGCCTCCGGCATATTAAGAGCTTTAAGCGACTCTACTATAAGCGCCGAGAGCTCTTCCCTACGAAAAACTCTAACTATCTGCACCTGATCCTTCTGCTCCCGAATCTCACCTTTTTCCAGATCCCTGTCCGTGTCTGGCACCTCAGACTGCATGTCCTCTGATCCGACCGACGGATCCAGCTGATCCGTATCATACCTGGCCTTCTTGGCTAAAACGGCCAACCCCTCCGCTGCTAAAGGCGAAGCGGGCCGCTTTTGCCCGGGACCAGCCACCGGTGTCCCCTGCGAGACCGTGAAGGATCTTTGCAGCAGCGCCATGAAATCCGCCGAAAAAATCGCCGCCAAACTCCCTGCAACCGGCTGGGAAGCAAACTGAAGATCCGGTGGCCCCGGGGCTCGGAGCCCCGGCTCCGGAACAGGCAGGGGTGATGGACTGGTGACCACGACCTCCTCTAACGTGTCCTGTCCCCCAGCCCCTGATTCCGGGAGCCCCTCCATTGGCTCCACTTCAGGAGCGCAGCCCCTACAAACTCCCTCCGAAGACACTGAGCTGTGCTTGACCCCACACAAGAGGCAAATCTGCTTCGAAGGCATTTTGTGCAGGGCCTCCCAGGCCCGTGACAGGCCTCGGTTTTGTTTTGTTTTTTTTTACTTCAGTCACTTCAGTTGCGATCCCTCAGGAAACCCCTGAAGAAAAAAACTGAAAACAAAGCTCCCAGGCTGAGCAAGAACGCGGCAAAGGCCTGTGCAGAGAACCGCGATTTTCCCACTCTCAGCTCATGCGTCTGGGCCTGACTCGGCAACGCAGCCGCTTCCCGCCGAAACGAGGCTTACCTCCAGCGTTGTTGACAGAAGGACTACAAAGGCTGTGGTATGTGCTCACCGAGTCTACCGCTGCACCGCTGCAGAGACCCCACAGCTCGCGTTTCTGAGCCGGAGCCCCAGACTGTCTGAATCAACAGAAGATCGCTGCGGCTGTACTCGCTAGCTCAGCGCACCAGCAGGCAGCCCCTCTGCATGCGCTGAGCTAAGCAAGGAGCCGGTTCCTGTCCCTTCCGACTCGGGACGGTAACCAGCTGCCGGTCCTCTCCCCCGAAGTTAAATGAGGCCAAGAGATAAAGGAAAATAAAGTAAAATAAAATAAATAAAATAAAACAAAAGAAATGAAAGAAATAAAGAGCAGAGGACCTCAGGGCACATGGAAAGCAGCAGTCCCCCTAAGCTGAAGGCAGACTATGACACTAGCTTTCCTGATTTAAAAATATGAAGTTCTCCCTAGCACTCTCTGTAATCGTTTCTCCAGTGAGCCCGGAACCTATTGGGCTCACCCCTCTCCTAGCTGCTTTGAAGACTGATAAACTGGAGTGTGGAGGTGGAGCCAGCCCTTATATACTGATGACATCACGGGAAAGAAGTTTCTCAGTCTCCAAAGCTGCTGGAGGAGGTTGACAACCCATAGATTCCGGGACTAGCCTGGAGGGACGATCAGGAACTTAGCCTTTTCACTAAATGCAGGGCTAAGTCTTCTCAGTCGATTTATGTCGCTTATACATTTCTTGGTAATTTTATAAGAGGGTGCAGAGCTAAAGCATTATTTAAGGTGCCTATGCTAAGCCTATTTTATAAAGACAAGTGGGCACCAACCTGTCTTTATGAAATACTAGTGTAAGTGGCAGAGATCATCCCTCAAGTTAAGACGCACACATTTCTATCAGCCCTAGAGCTCGTATAAATGCCCATGCCTAGATTTTTCAAACACACGCATAAATTATAATCTATGCATGAACTTGTACACTCCACCCATGCATATGCCCACCGGTAAAGTACATACCATCATGCAGCGCATGTACTTTAAAATGGTCTGTATTTTATAAGGTCATTAACACATGCATATACACTCACATACAATATCCCTCAGAAACCTCACACATACTTAGACACCCGACCACAGCCTATAACTAGAAGATTTCTTCAGCTGGACAAGCAAGCATTCTTAAATAGAATTTTGCCACAGCTCGGTCAAGAATTAGATAACATTGATCCTTAGTTCAAAACTAAAACGACACAATAAATAAAGCTGCAATAGCACCTCAGACAAATAGAACCATAAGAAAGCATCACACTGCTACTTGGTACACTGTGGAGCTAAGAGAAACTAAACGTAAACTACGACAAATGGAGATAAAATGGCAACACTATACTGACGACAGAAATTTATTTTATTTATTTAAACGTTTCTTATATACCGCCCCTTCCATCGATCAGGAGCAGTTCACATTGAACTAAATTCCAAAAACTTGGCTACAGGGAACATTTCAAACTATAATACAATAAACCATAATACAGGTCAGCTAGACACTTATACAGAAGTATTGTGTAAGCTGAGATCGAACTATTTAGATGATATATTGACAACACAGCAGCTTACAGGGGTGTATTTGTACCAGGGGGTGGGAGGGGGGTCATGGATGCAGGTTGGGGGGGAGGGGATAGATGAGTTGTAATATTCTGTGAAAAGTATCAAACAACAAAGAGTTAAGCATTGATGGCATTCCCATAAAAGTATTATAGCAATCTGATGCAGCTGTTACCATACTTACGAGGCTCTGCCAGGAAATTTGGAAGACAACATCATGGCCAACTGACTGGAAAATACCAATACTAAAGGAAGGTGATCCAACTGATTGTGCAAATTATCGCATAATCGCTCTGATCCCACATGCCAGCAAGCTTCTACTGAAGATTATTCAACAGAGACAACGACTTATCAACCCAAAAACTGGATGATTATCATCAATGCATGATCCACAAGAACAGAGCAAACACATCACCAGCATTACAAGGCATCAGATCTGCCCCTTCTCCTTGGAAAGCCTTCAAACCAATCTCCACAGAACATCTAGAGAACATCATCGCCAGTCTTGACACACCTTATCGATTTACACTGGCTGCTTGTTCCACACCATATCTCCTATAAAATCCTGACCCTTACCCACAGGGCCCTCCATACCCACAAACAGCAGTATCTTTTATTTATTTATTTATTATTTATTTAACTGCATTTATATACCGCTTTTCACCGGGTCAAAGCGGTGTAACATATAACAAAAGGGGGGGGCAATAATTTAAAGGGTAGGGCCTTCACCAGGGGGCAACATTTATAGATTTGGGGTGGACATAGACATGTACGCTTCTGCTCTATCTAAGTATTAGTTCGTGCGGATAGGGTGGTTTTTCTGTTCAGAGATGTTCGCGGGATAGGGTGGTTTAGCTTTGTAGGCCACCTCCAGGCTCCAAGCAGAGTAGAGACCACTGCTGGAGAGTAGCCCTTACGCACTAGCTGTCTCCTTTCAAGAGCCAAGCCACAAGTGAGAAGATAACCAGGTCCTCCAGGATGATTGGTCCATGCTGCAATAGGCCTTGAAATGGGGGCAACTGAAGAGGAGGTGCCTGCAGGAGTCATATCAGGTCTCCAAACAACACTCTCCTCAGCCAATCCAGTGCTACCAGAACAATCCTGCCCGGTGGTTTCTATATGCTGAATCACACATCCCACCAGGAGCCACAGAGGAAACACATACAGTGGTTGCTGACTTGGCCAAGGCTGGGACAGGGTAGCAATGCCCTCAGAGCTCGTCTCCGGATAGTGACTGAAGAAGTAGCAAACTCTGGCATTGGAGCAGGTCACCATCAGATCCATTTTGGGGTGACCCCAGCAGCGCAGAATCAACTGAAACACCTCCTGACTCAACTACCACTCTTCAGGATCCAGAGAGTGCAAGCTGAGGAAATCCACTTCCAAACTGTCCACTCTGGCAATGTGCTGAGCCGACAAGGCTAGGAGGTTCTTCTCTGCCCAGGCAAACAGAAGAGATGTCTCCAAAGCTACCCCGGCACTTCTCATGCCGCCTTGCCGACTGACGTAAGCCACCACCATGGCATTCTCCAAAAACACTCAAACCGCCCAGCCCTCGACTAGGGGCCAGAAACGCAGAAAGACCAACCTGATGGCCCTCGCCTCGAGTCCATCAAGTTCAAGGCAGATCAGACCCTGGCAATCAATGCCATCAGCTCTTCCTTCCAGAATAGGTGAATCACTCCAGCGTCTTCACAACCTTCTGATGGCGAGAATGCTTCTACATACAAGACAGAGCACATTACTGAGCCATCTGAATCCAAGTGATAGTCAAAATCTCAGACAGTTCCGAGCTGTTTCCCATTTCTAGGGAGCGCCCCCACATCAGGGACGCTTAGTCAAAGGCAACTGAACAGGGTTTCCACTCTCCATCTGCTCCTCACAAAACTGTGCCTGAGTACAATGAGAGGCCGCAGGGCCTGAATTTTCACATCAGAAGGACCGGGCCTGCTGCAAAAAAAATGAATTTTGGGAGGACAATCCGAAATCTGTAAACTCTACTCTTGGAAATGCCCCCCCCCCACCAACACCAGGGGACACAGCTGCCACAGAACCCCTAGAGGACGGTGAGAGGCTCACAGCAAGTAGCAGCATCCTCCAGCCAGCTGGATATCCTTACCCAGAGCACCATCAATCACCTCCTGCCCCGAGGCAGGCAAGGCTAGATTAATTGCATCCCCTGACTGAAAAAGGGGGAGCAGGCTCTTCAGGGATGACTCAGAAACTGCCATGCAAGAAGAGCAGAGTCCAGAATCTGAAGATGAGGCACCTCACTAGCCACAGGTCAAACAACGTTTCCTAGAAGACGACAGAGAATTAAGGCAAGTATCACAACAGTGCGCACTAAGGCTGCACGGCATGAGCCGCTTGAGTGCAGGCCGTGTGACTACCAGGTGCACATGAGGAGCTAATGCTACTAATGCATACAGAAAACGGTGGAAACCCCACACTGTGCCAACGGTCATCAGAATTCTACCCCAAATTACGTCCCACACAGATGGAATTGGGAGCCCCCAACAACAACAACAGGAACTCAAAAAGTCAGAGTAGGCTAAGTAGGGTCCTTCAAGAGATCAAGTCTTGGTACTCATCGTCTGAAAACCCCACACAGAGGAGCCATGCTGGGCTCAGCTATATTCCCAAGAAACTGTTTTACTGGTTTTTGCAACAGTTTAAGGTGGCTGGCAGGTCGATCCTTCTGAGAGCCTTCTACGATCTTCGGGAGAGAGCAGGTGGGACGGAGGAGGCACTGAGGTTGTGTAAGACTGCTGCACTTTTCCAGATCCTTCCAAATGCTTCCAATTTTGTGGTTGCTCAACAGGCTCTTATCATACGAGCATGGAGCTGAACCAATTTTCCCTCATCGTATAGCTACCAAAAAGACCGCAGTCTAATAGAGTCTTCTACGTTGCACTCAAGTGAAAGAGTCACCCTCAAAGGCACTCAAAGTGGTCTGTCACAAGCATTTTTATCAACCTTTTCCTCCCAATTCTTCAGATTTTCTTCAGAGAGGAGAAAATTCATCCACCATCTGGTGGAGACAAAGACATACTGAAGGAATCTCTGGTGGCTGAGGTGTATAGAGGTATGGCAGTGATGCCATTGAAACCTGGGCTTTTCAATGGTTGTCTCCACCAATCTGCTGGTAGGGGAACGCAACTACTTGTCTAGATTGGTCTAGCAGGACGATATGGAAACATGCTTTGCCCATGGAAAATGCTTTATAAAATCATCCCCCCCCCCATACAGGGTGCGCCTCTGCTGCTGCGTGGCCCAAGAGAGCCTGACTCAATTCGGTCTCCTGACCTCTCCACCCCCAAAGCTGCAGAGTCCAGTCCAGTCTGCTTCCCTGGGCTGAGCTCCACCATCCCTGCTCTGGGAAGGGAGCCCACTGTCCACCTGAGCTCTGCTGGAGTCTGCTGTAACAAGGCAAGGCTTCTTTGAATTTTTTTTTATTTCAAAGTGAATTAACACTAGAAGCCCCAAAGTGCGTCAACTGACGCAAATGCATCTTCGAAGGTTATACCAACGCCACTGCTAGAACCATGTCAGTTATGTAATGATGTCACATACTGCACGTAGTAAACAAATAATAACTTCAAATTAATTCACATCTACTTTTCATGTTCAACGCAGTCGTCGTGATAACGCGTCAATTGACGCACTTTGGGATTTCTAGGTAAAATGCCTTTTTGGGGCTTCTAGTGTTAAATGGCCAGGTTTCCTTTGTGTTTTGTTTTGTTTTCCTAAGGGCCAGCAGAGATGGAGGGAAATTGGGAGAGGGGGCAGGAACTCAAAAAGTCAAAGTAGGCTAAGTAGGGGTCCTTCAAGAAATTCCACCTGCACTAGATGTCCTAGGATGCTGCGGGGGCTCAACCTGTCAGTCAGAGCTGGTGAGAAGCCCATAAAAAGACTCAATGAGGTACTTATCAGCAGATACGCCCTGGAACATTACCACACTGGCTCCACTAGGAAGGCACCTCACAATACTGCTGCCCAGGAGCCTTAGGAGTCCTTAAGCTGCACCAGTTCTACAACCAACGTCTGCTGGAGAAAGAAAAATACAGAAGGGTGTCCCTAGCTGCATCAGCCTAGTACCAATGATAATGTCACTGGAAGCTTCTGTTATCTCCATTATTAATTTGCAGGGGAGTGCTACTCACTTGTCTGGACTGATCTAACATGATGATCTGAAAATACCTTATAAAATTATCCCTTCACCCCGCCTCCCCTCCCAATATAGGGCATTAAGCATTTATATGTTTTGGAAGTTTTGGCTGTAACAGCTCAGGCTGTATCAGAGAACCACACAGAAGAAGCTGACACTAGTTTCCCAGAACACACTTGTGACAAGAGGCTAAGCTCTCTCAAAAGCATTAGTGACTCCAGCATAGGCAGCAGGAATTGTGCACTTCAGTAGATTTCAATTATCAGACATTCTGATTTCCCTTCTTTTTCTTCTCAAACTACTCATAAGTCATCATTTACTGGTAGAAAGATGGGAGCTTCTCAATACCAAGTCACACATTTATGCTTCTCAAAACCAGCTCCCAAATCTATAAAATAAGGTATGTTTACTAAAGTGCGCTAACAGTTAACACAGGGTTTACTGTGCATGCAGTGACTATTCGTGCATGCTAAAATTGCAGCCACGCTACACATCCCGCACTACCCGCTTAGCATGGGTTGGGGCGGAGACTGGGAAGGTTAGGGGTGGAGTATGGGTGTTGACTGCGCATTGCGGTTAACGTGAGCATCATTAGTGCACACTGTCAATGTCACAGCACAGTTGCACTTACCACCATCTCAATGGGTGGCGGTAGCTGTACCCACGGTACTCATGGCAATCGGACTAGAACAGGGGTGGTGTTGGAGCCATACTAATTGCATGGGGACATGCCATGCACAATCTCATTCGCTACCACAGGTCTGGTGCCACCCCTGCACTAATGTTTGCGGCTGAATGCGCAGTAAACTACTGTGTTTTAGTAAATATACACCAGTGTGTTTAAAAATCTCTATTCCAGTTACCTTGTCTTCACCCTCATCTAAATGGTTATCTGAATGATGAGGGGCAGAGCTGTCATTCCCATGTTCATCTTTCCCCTTCCCAGAATTATCTTTCTTTGGACGAGGTTTTCTCTTCTTTGGTTTGATCTAATTGAGAGAGAAAAAAAATCTGAGAATACTTTTCCTTGTATCATATAGTAACCTTATACAATGCACAGAAAAAGTCTGCAACACTGAGTCTCTTACATTACCTTTGCAATACTAGATGAAGAAATTATACAGATTGAGAAAAATATATGTCCACTACACCAGAAAGCCACACTGACTGATAGCTCAGAGAAGTGTACTGCAACACAATCTGGGAGGCACACTATATATCAGTCTTGTTTTCTGAATAGCTACAATGCACACAGATGACACAGCAGGGTTGCTTACCTGAAATGAGGGTTCTCCGTAGACAGCAGAATGATGCAGGCACACAAGTAGTGATGTCATCTGACAGCACAAAGGACGGATATCTCAAGAGCTCAGAAAAGCCTAGAAGGGAGGGACGGTGTGCCTGCATCATCCTGCTGTTTATGGAGATAGAATAGTTACTCACCTGTAAGAGATGATCTTCGGGAACAGCAGGAATCAGTCTTCACATATGGGTGACGTCCTCCGATGGAGCCCACGCAGGAACGCTCCCCAGCATTCGATAGGAAAGCTTTTAGGAGCATCCCACTGCGCCTGCGTGCCTGCCTTCCCTCTCAGTGAGGTTTGCAGCTCATAAGAAAAAGAAAAGAACTCTACATCTCCTTGGGGAGGAGGGAGGGTTGTGAAAACTGATTCCTGCTGTTCCCAGAGATCACATGTTACAGGTGAATAACTACGCTATTTCCAGGAACAAGCAGACATGCAGTCTTCACATATGGGATTCCCTAGCTCAAGGCTACCAGGCCCTTGCGGTGTGTAGCAGGGTGTGACCAAAGGGGTAAAACCCGTTGAACAACAATGTGGGGAGTCTGCGGATCTGCCAGACTCGACTTCTTGAGCACACTGTTGTCGTAGATGGTAGCATGGTAGCCGGGAGAAACAGAGGGCCGGAGGGAAGGAGGTGTATCTAAGTCCCAAAGAGGTGCTGGAGTACGGCTTGGCCAAAGTCGATGTCCCTACAGGACTCCTTGCCCAGACAGTTATGGGCCACAAAGGTATGTATAGAAGACCATGTGGCAGCCCGGCAAATCTCCGATATGGAGACGGAACGTAATTGGGCCACTGAGGTAGCCATGGCACGAACACTGTGGGCTATTACATGACCCTCTAAGGAAAGACCTGCTTGTTCGTAAGCAAACAAAATGTAGTCTGCTATCAGTTAAAGTCCACTTCGCCACCTTTTTGCCCAGGTGACTAGGATCCAAGGAGATAAAGAGCTGAGAAGATTTCCTGTGAACCTTGGTTCTGTCTAAGTAGTAGGCTAAAGCTCACTTGCAATCTAGGGTATGGAGCGACGCTTCAGCCAGAGATGCATGTGGTCTTGGAAAAAAGGTCAGAAGGTTAAGATGGAAGGGGGAAACTACCTTCAGCAGGAAGTGCAGATGTGTGCACAAGACCACATGCATGGTGGAATCTGGTATAGGGTGGGTGTGCCACTAGAGCTTGCAGACTGCTAACCCTGCAAGCTGCGGTGAGTGCAACTAATAAGAAGATCTTCCAGGATAGAAATTTCAGTGAGGTAGAGGCTAGGGGCTCAAAGGGAGGTTTGAGCAGTTGAGCAAGTACCATGTTGAGGTCCCAGGCCACTGGTGGGGGCCTGATTGGTGGTTTAATCAAGAGAAGACCATGCATAAAGCGAGCCACTAAAGGATGAGAGACGATGGTTGTCCATACACCAATTGGTGCAAGGCAGCAATGGCACTGAGGTGGACCCTAACAGAACTAGTCTTAAGACCTGCAGTAGAAAGGTGGAGGAGATATTCAAGTAACGATTACACCGGGCAAATGAAGGGGCTAAGATCCTTCTGAGAGCACCACAGCGAATCTGTGCCATTTGAATACAAAGTATGTCGGGTGGAGTCCTTTCGGGATTGAGGAGCATATCTTTAACGTCCTCCAGCAGGCTGAGGTCCAAAAGGGCTATCCTTTCAGCAGTCACACAGTCAGGAGAAGCTCTCAAATAGCGGGATGGAGAAGCATGTCCTGGTTCTGCAAGAGGTGGTCTGGTGTGAATCCCAGACTGAGAGGTTGATGCTGAGCTAGTTGAAGGAGCAGGGAAAACCAAGGTTGAGATGGCAAGAATGGGGCTAAGAATATCATTGTTCCCCTGTTGGCTTATAGCTTGAACAGAGTCTTCGGTATCAGGGGAATGGGTGGAAAAGCATAAAGCAGACCCTTCCCCCAGTGAAGGAGGAATGTATTGAAGGCCTGACTCTGTGGAATCTTGGAGCGGAACGGAACCCTGGAGTGGAAGCGAGGGAGCTGTGTGTTTAATGAGGTGACAAAGAGGTAGATTATGGGGACTCCCCATATTTGAAGATGAGATCGGCCAACCTCGATGGAGAGTCCACTCATAAGGTAGAAGGACTCAACTGAGCTTCTCCGCTAGGATACTGAGTTCCCCCAGGAGGTAAACCGCTCAGAGTAGCATGTGGTGAGAGATGGCAAATGTCCAGATGCAGAACACTTCCTCACAGAGAAGGCGAAACCCCATGTTTCCCTGCTTGTTGATACAGAATATTGCTACTTGGCTGTTGGTTTGGATCAGGGCAGTTTGTCCTGTCGATTGAGGATGAAAAACTCGAAGGGCATTGGTTATTGCAATTCAAGAAGGTTGATCTGATGGGCAGATTCCTGTTGATACCATTGGCCCTGTGTAACTAAGCCATCCAGGTGAGCTCCCCACCCCTGTTTGGAAGCATTTGTTGTGAAGGTACATTGAGGGGGAGGCATCTGAAAAGATGATCAGATGAGAAGGTTTTGAGGCATATACCACCACTGTAGGGAGTTGGTTAAGTGAAGTGTGATGATGACCCCTGTCTCTAAGTCGATCCTTCAACTGTGTCCACTGAAAGGAAAGGGTCCACTGTGCTTGACGCATGTGGAGACAAGCAAATAGGACCACATGTACAGTGGAGGCTATGTGTCCCAGCAGACAAAGCATGTCTCTTGCTGTAATGAGACACTGTCGCTGAACCTGGCTTGCGCGCTCTGTGAGGCACTGCAGGCGGTCTTTTGGGAGAAAGGCTCGGGCCTGCACAGTGTCTAGAAGTGCACCTATGAACTTTGGGAAGTTTATGACAAAGCCAAAAAGCTGAAGCACAGTGACAGTGCAGTGAAGGGACAGGTTTAGTATTTGAGTGAAATCACCCTTGATGAGCCAGTATTCTAAGTAGGGAAAGACAAAGATGCCCAGGCTGCAGAGGGAGGTCGCAACCACTACTAGACATTTTGTGAATACTCTTGGTGTCAAAGCTAGGCCAAAAGGCAGAACTCGGTACTGGTAGTGAGCTCCCTGAAACATGAATTGCCAGTACTGTCTGTGAGAAGCATGCATGAGTATGCGAGTGCAGACATCCTTGAGATCTAGAGAACAAAGCCAATCGTCCCTCTGAAGGTATGGAAGTAGAGTACCTAGGGAGACCATCTTGAATTTGTCTCGAACCAAGAACCTGTTGAAGGCTCAGAGATCTAGGATGGGTCTAAGTCCCTCTGTCTTCTTGGGGACGAGGAAGTAGCGGGAGTAAAAACCCAACAATTCTTTTGCAGGAGGAACTCTTTCTATGGCAGCAGAGAAACTACTTCCTGCTGTAGAAGGGTGAAGTGAAGGGGTGACATGGAAACTCCCCTGTGAAAAAGATCAAGGGTAAGCTTTCGAAGTGATACCCCTTAAGGGCCATGTTTAAGGTCCATTGCTCTGTTGTTATGAGAGGTCATCTATGGGTGAAATGGATCAAGCGGCCTGTAATGTGAGAAGGAAGGGGATCCTTCAGGGGAAGTATTGCTATGTTCTCCAGGAAGGAGTGAAAAAACAGTTGTAGGCTGGACCTGTGGAGTTGGTTGGGGTTTGGGAGCCTTAGGTCTCTTGGACTGACGTGGGCCTTGCTGCTTTTGTTGAGGTTGCTGCGGCTGATAATGTGGGTATGGTGGATAAGATGGATAGTATCATTTCTTTTTAGGGTAGAAGTACTTTTTGGTTGAGGCCTTCCTTCTAGAGGGATCAGCTGTCTTTCTAGATAGGCATTTGAAAGTGAGGTCATCTATTTCAATCTCACCCACCTTCTCCCTCCAATCTTTCCCGAAGAGATTCTCACCTGTACAGGGGATGTTAGCCAATTTATCCTGGGTCTACTGCTTCAGGTCAGAAACTTGTAACCAGGCCATCCTCCTGGCCCCAATACATACCGCTGCAGTTCTGCTAGTGGATTCAAAGCAGTCAAAAGCAGCTCTGGTGAGAAACTTGGAAGTATTTTGATTATGCTTGAGTAGGGCCTGGTATGCAGCCTGCATGTCTGCTGGTAAGAGAGGGGAACATTCCTGAAGATCTTTAGAGATATCTTTTAAGAACATTCCAATGTACAACATATAGGAGTTAATCCTAGAGGCCAGAATCGTTGCCTGAAAACTTTGACGTCCGAAGGCATCCAGAGTTCTCAATTCCCTACCTAAAGGGACCGAAGAAAGATTCTTTGAATTTTTAATATGGCACAATGCCGATTCCATCACCATGGAATGGTGTGGAAGCTGGGGTTTCTGAAAGCCTGGACACTCAGGAATCCTAGAAACACAAAAAAGAGCACTGACTCGCAGAGA
This sequence comes from Ichthyophis bannanicus, assembly GCA_033557465.1. NCBI lineage: Eukaryota > Metazoa > Chordata > Amphibia > Gymnophiona > Ichthyophiidae > Ichthyophis > Ichthyophis bannanicus. The sequence continues at coordinate 232,499,794 of CM066043.1, read as the reverse complement.
ATAAAAAAACAACCAAGGAGCGAGCAGAAAGCACAGTTACTTACCTGTAACAGGTGATCTCTGGGAACAGCAGGAATTAGTCCTCACATATGGGTACGTCGGTACCGACGGAGCCTGCGTGGGAATGCTCCCCAGCTTCCCAGAATGAAAGCTTTTGGGGCATCCCACAGCGCATGCGCGCTGCCTTCCCGCCTTTCCTACCAACTCTCCTCAGTTCAAGTTTAAAGCTGAGACAATAGAGAGAGAGAGGAAAGGAAAGACAAAGAGAAATAAAACTCCTAGGGGAGGTGGGAGGGTTGTGAGGACTAATTCCTGCTGTTCCCAGAGATCACCTGTTACAGGTAAGTAACTGTGCTATCTCCAGGAACAAGCAGGAATAAGTCCTCACATATGGGGACTCCCTAGCTAAGATGCCTGGGAGATCCCCAAGGGTATGAGACCCTGAAGGGTTCCTCGTCTTCCTATGGATCTCAGGCATCCATTAAGGGAAGGAGGGCAGGAGTTGTTCAAGAATGGAACAGGTGTCTGAGGACAGCCTGACCAAACAAGGCATCCCGGCGGGAGTCCTTGTCCAAACAGTAATGGGCTGTGAAGGTATGAACCGAGGCCCAGGTGGCTGCTCGACAGATCTGGTCGAAGGACACAGAATGAAGATGAGCCATAGAGGTGGCCATGGCCCTCACATTGTGAGCTGTGACATGGCCCTCCAGAGAAAGATTCTTACTCTGGTAAGCAAAAGAAATACACTGAGCAATCCAATTGGACAGTGTTCTTTTAGAGACTGGAAGTCCTAAATGAGAAGGATCAAAAGCAACAAAAAGCTGGGAAGACTTTCTATGTTGCTGTGTCCTGTGTAAGTAAAAAGCAAGAGCTCTTTTACAATCTAGAGTATGAAGGTTCCTCTCTGCAGTGGATGCATGAGGAGCTGGAAACAAGACAGGTAAATATACCTCTTGATTAAGATGAAAAGGTGAGACCACTTTAGGCATAAAGTGAGGATTTGTCCTAAGGACTACCTTATCATGATGAAACCTTGTATAAGGTGGATTAGCCACTAAGGCCTGCAGTTCACTGATGCGGCGAGCAGAAGTGATTACAATAAGGAAAATAACCATCCAGGAAAGAAATTTCAAGGAGGTAGTGGCTAAGGGTTCAAAAGGTGGCTTCATAAGCTGACCAAGAACCAAATTTAAGTCCCATGCCACCGGAGGAGGTCGAATGGGAGGTTTAGTTAAAGTTAGGCCTCTCATAAATCTTGCAATAAGAGGATGAGAGGAAACAGGTTGTCCATTGATAGGCTTAAGGGATGCTGCAATAGCACTTAAATGGACCCTTACTGAATTCGTCTTAAGGCCTGCATTGGAAAGATGCAGGAGATATTCTAATAGAGAATTCACAGGAAGTGCCAGAGGGTCAAGACCCTGTTGAGCACACCAAATGGAAAATCTTTTCCATTTAAAAGCATAGGTATGCCTAGTGGAAGGTTTCCTGGAAGCATGGAGGATATCCGTCACTTGCTGTGAAAGATTGAAGTCTTGAAGGTCTAGGCCTTCAGTAACCAAGCTCTGAGGTGAAGGGACTTGGGGTTTGGATGCCACAAAGTCCCCTCCTCCTGAGACAGAAGGTCTGGAGCAGCTCCCAAGTCCAGGGAGGGGGCTTGGGAGAGATGCAGAAGTAGAGGGTACCACACTTGGCGTGGCCAGCGTGGAGCTATGAGGATCATAGATCCTTGATCCCTCTGAAGTTTGAACAGAGTCTTGGGACTCAAAGGAATGGGTGGAAAGGCATACAGGAAGTCCTGATTCCAATGGAGGAGGAAGGCATCCTTGGCCTGAACTCCCTGACACGGAATTCTGGAACAGAACCGGGGAAGTTTGGCATTCCACGGACTTGCAAATAGGTCTATGTCCGGGGTTCCCCATTCCTGGAAGATTCTGAGTACCTGATCCATGTGCAGGGTCCATTCGTGTGGAAGCAGAACTCGACTGAGTCTGTCTGCCCAAGAGTTTTGAATTCCTGGGAGGTATACTGCCAGGAGATGGATTTGATGCTCTCTGGTGAAGGCCCATAATCTTAGAGCTTCGTTGCAAAGCGACAGAGAGCCAGTTCCTCCTTGCTTGTTTATGTAAAACATGGCTACCTGATTGTCCGTTTGAATGAGGACTGTCTGGTGGCTGAGGAGGGTATGAAAGACCTTGAGAGCTAGGAACACTGCTCGAAGTTCCAAGAGGTTGATATGAAGAGAGGTCCTGTAGATGAGCTCCCCAACCTGTTTGGGAGGCATCTGTTGTGAGGATTGCTTGGGGCAACAAAGGTTGGAAGGGGGACCCCAGCAACAGATTTTGAGTGGACATCCACCATTGGAGAGACCAAAAGAGACGTTTGGAGTTTGCTATTTTGTCTAAGAGAGCTCCTGAAGCTTGAGTCCACTGGGTGGAAAAAGTCCATTGAGCTGCTCTCATGTGTAGGCGAGCATAGGGCACCACATGTACTGTGGAAGCCATGTGGCCTAGTAGCTGTAGCATCTCCCGGGCAGTTAAGTGGCTCTTTGACTGAATCTGGGAGGCTAACTGCACTAGACGTTGGCAACGAGCCTGGGGAAGATAGGCTCTTGCAGTAGTGGTGTCCAACCAGGCCCCTATGAATTCTAGGGACTGAGTAGGGGTGAGCTGAGACTTTGGGAGGTTTACTACAAGTCCCAGATACTGCAGAATGCGCCTGGTGTGGTCCAGGGAAATTTGGGCTTCTGACTGAGATGGAGCTCGGATGAGCCAGTCGTCTAGGTAGGGGAAGACAAATATTCCCAGAGTGCGTAGAAATGCAGCAACTATTTATTTATTTATTATTTATTTTATTACATTCTCTTATATACCGCGCTATTCTGCATCAGTGCGGTTTACATTGAACAAACTGAAATTACATTGAACAGGGCATTATAACTTGGAGATAACTATTTTACAGGGAACATGGGCTATCGAGGGTTAAGTGGCTTGCCCAAGACCATAAGGAGCACCTGTGGGACTAGAAACCCCAGTCCTTCCGGCCCAAGGTTGCTGTCCTCTAGTGGGATTTGAACCCCCGACCTTCTGGCCTGAAGTACCTTGCCCCAACCACTAGGCCACTCCTCCCTCTTTGTATGTTGACTCCATTTGTATGGTTGAAGGACTCTGTTGAGACAATTCATCAGAACATTGAGCTCCCTGGGAAGAGACTTCTCTGAGGATCATGATATTTGAGATGGCAAACTTCCAAAAGGTGGACTGTCTCCCAACAGAGGAGGTATGACTTCATACCACCCTGTTTGTTGATATAAAATACGGACACCTGGTTGTCCCATCTGAATAAGGGCAACCTGGTTGGAGAGCTGTTGCTATAAAACCTGTAGGGCAGGGATGGGCAATTCCAGCCCCCATGCACCACGATCCAGCCCGGCCCCCATGACGTCTCCAATGAACACCCATAGACCCATTTCCATACAATGGAAGGCAGTGGATGCAAATAGATTTCATGAATACTCATCAGGGACACCACGAAAACCAGGCTGGACCGTGGTGCACGAGGGCTGGAATTGCCCACCCCTGCTCCAGGGCATTGGCAATGGCTCAGAGTTCCAGGAAGCTGATTTGGTGGAGGCTCTCCCGAGCCTTTCAGAGGCCCTGTGTGCATAGACTGTCCAGGTGAGCTCCCCAGCCCGCCTTGGAGGCATCAGTCATTAGGACACGTTGATGCGGCAGGATTTGAATGGAAGCCCTGCGAGAAGGTTGTAGGGCTGCTGCCTCCAGGAGAGGGACTCCTTGAGTGGGTGAGTCACCATGATCCTGTCCCTGAGTCGGCTGGTTACCTGGCACCAGTGTTCATAGTCTCCTGCACATGATGCATTCGGAGCCATGCCACTGTTGCCAAATGGACTGTGGAGGCCATGTGGCTGACAGAGGCTCCTGGTGGTCCGACCCCAAAACACTTGGGGGAGAAAGCCGGTGTGCAGAGAGGGACCTCTAGTGTGCACCAGAACCACTATCTTCTTGGGAAAGATCATGCAAATCCAGAATGGGCTGCACCTCTGTCTGTGAGGCTACTGCCGTAGACTACACTGTCACTGAGGAACCCGAGGTCATTGGGTCTTGGGCAGCTTGCTGGGTTAGGAATGCAGACAGGCTGTGCTCAATGGCTTTCATGCGCTGTGCAAGCAGCATAGCCATCACAGCCGGCACAGCGACCACTGGTGCTGATGCTGGTTCCTTTGGCGGGGACTCCACAATGGTGACAGCACCTCTGGGGCCTTGAGAGGCAGCTCCTCCCAAGGGGCAGCTTGGGGGCCGCTCCCGGCCCTCGCCCTCAAAGTCCCATCGAGGGCTACGATGCCGGTGCTCATGTTTTCACCCAGGATGCGGCATCACCCTTTGACCTCAACAGAGCTGGAGTCTGGTCCTTCTGGGGGGCACTTCTCTTCAAAGTAGAGCCACCGATCTGATGCTCAGTAACCTCTTGGCTCTGAGTGGGCCTGGCCTCTGCGTAACGCTGAGGCCTCGGCGGAAGCCTTCAAGGGCATCGATGTCAATGACTCTGAGGAACCAAACAGCAATTCCCGCTGTTCTCTATTCTGGAGACCCTTGTGCATCATCTGAAGACAGAGCGCAAGTGGAGAGCTCATGTTAAGGCCTAAGGCACTAGTTATAGCAGTCAGTTACTGAGATGGTCCGGCCACACTGGGTGCACTTTTTAAAGCCACCTGCCAGCTTTGACATATTGGGGAAGACTGCTTCTGCCAAGTCAAGGACTCCAACATCCCAGCTGACCAGGGGGCATGAGATAAAAACCCCACCTGCCTCAAAAAGAAAAGAAGAACCTAAGTAAAAACATGGTGCCGAGGCACCGACACTCCCAGGGATGGGCAAAACGATGGTGATATAGTACACGACAAAAAAAAGTGAAGAAAAGATGAAAAAGCCGTACCGCAAGGGTATCTACATTTTTCTGGGGATCAGACAGCATCCGAAGGGCTCTGCGAAAAAAAGAAGATTGAGGTAAGATGGCTCCTTTCGGGTGGGAAGACGAGCATGCATGAGCGACGATCCTCCCAAAAGCCTCCCACGGAAGCTGAGAAGCATTCCCGTGCAGGCTCTGTTGCTGACATACCCATATGTGAGGACTTACCTCCTGGTTGGTTCCAGAGAAATTCTGAACCCTGTAGTGCTAGAATGAAATAAAAAGGGGGGGGGGTGGGGGTGACAACAAGAGAAGCACCTTAGTGAAGCCAATGGCCAGAAAGAGACCTCCTGGGTAGAAAAGGTCAGGCTCTATCATTCTTATGGGATTACTAGCATTTCAAATGGATTTGAAATGTGCATTTAAAAAAAACAAAACAAAAAAAAAATCTTTGCTGGTATTCTATATCCATGTAGCTGTTAGGCAAGCAGTTCAACACTATGGAGAACTTCACCATTGCCATGCATTTGGTGAACACTCTTGGAGCAGAGGCTAGACCAAAAGGAAGCACTCTGTATTGGTAATGTTTTCCCTGGAACAGAAAACGTAGGAATTTTCTGTGGGATGGATGGATGAGTATATGAGTGTACGCATCCCTGAGATCTAGAGAACAAAGCCAATCCTGACTCTGTAGGTATGGAAGGAGAGTGCCTAAAGAAAGCATCTTGAACTTCTCCTTGCATAGAGACTTGTTCAATTCTCTGAGATCTAGAATGGGTCTGTATCCCCCTGTTTTCTTTGGAATGAGAAAGTAGGGGGAGTAAAACCCTGACCCCTGTTGAAGAAGAGGAACTTCTTCTATGGCCCCCTGATCCAGAAGGTCGAGGAGAGATGTGGGAGAATTGAAATGTCTCACCATGGTGTAGGGAGGAAGATCTGAGAAATGAAGTTTGTAGCCCTCTCTGATGATGGAGGGTCCACTGCTCTGATGTGATTTGCTCCCATCTGAGAGCAAAATGAGCTAACCTTCCTGGAATGGTGAGAGGTTCTGGCTGTTGTAGAGCCAGAAAGGTTAAGTTCTCTAGTATCAAGTCAAAAACCCTGAGGGGCCTGGGACTGCTGGGTTGCAGCAGCCCCTGCAGGTTTAGGCCTAGCCTGTTTAGGTTGCTGACGCTTAGTAGCAAAGCGACCTGTAGAAGATTGTTGACCAGAAATGGAAGGAAATCTGCCCTTATTTATTTTTATTTATTTACATTTCTTATATACCGCACTATTTGACATCAGCGCGGTTTACATCAAACAAAACATTTCAGTACACAAAAATGTCTGAGTTACATTAAACAGGGTTAACAACTTGGACAACAGGGTAATTTTACAACTCAGGTAAATAAACTTTGATTGTAGTGTAAACTATTTACATCAATAAGTTAGGGCACCGTTGAGACGTAATGGTCAGTTGAGCGTTGAACTTACTAAGTGGGGAATTCAGGGTCAATGGGTGATTCAGAGTTTCTATAACTAACAGTGATGGGTCGTGATTCTGCACTCACTGGGAAGTATATAAGGAATAGGTAATGTTTGAGGGCCTTTCTGAATTGGAGTATGCTGGTAATTGCTCTAATATCAGGTGGCAGCATATTCCAAAGCTTCGGGGCACGGAGACTGAAAGCTCTGTTTGCTGTTGATGAGGTGCTTTTTGTAAGTTCACGGGGAACCAATAGCGTATTTAATGCCATTGATCTTCTTGATCTATTAGAAGAATGGGTTTGATGAGATCAGTTAATGATGTGGATGAGAGACTATTTACCGCTTTGAAGGTAAGTAGTAATGTCTTGAAAATGATCCTGGCCTGTACAGGAAGCCAGTGTAACTGCTTCAGAAGGGGCGACACATGCTCACTCCTAGATGCCCCATAGAGAATCCTCGCAGCGCTATTCATTGCAAGCTGTAAAGGGTTCAAGGTGGATTGAGGGAGGCCTAGCAAAATGACATTAGCATAGTCAAAGTGGGGCATGATCAGAGCCTGGTAGATGGTACGGAAATCCTCAGGTTCAAGCAGTGGGCGAAGGTGTCTTAGTGATCGGATTTTGTAGTATATGGATCTTACCGTGTTAGCTATATGCGCCTTCATGTCCAGGTTCTGATCGAGTGTAACACCCAGGTAACGTATTTGCTGTTTTGATTGTAGCTCAGCATCTTTCACCTTAAGGAATTGTGGAGGGCTGAAGTTCGGGTTCTTTGACATGAAAAGCACCTCTGTCTTCTTATGTTGAATCCGGAGGTTTTGTGATAGGAGCCATTCCGATATGGCGTCAAAGCAGTTGCTCAGAGGGGACAGGTCCAAATTGTCAATGTTGAAAGGCATATAAAGCAGGACGTCGTCCGCATATATCATGCAACCAACATTGAAAGACCGGATGATCTTGCAAATAGGTTGCATATAAATATTGAACAACAAAGCAGAGAGAGAGGAGCCTTGTGGGACCCCTTGCCATTGGTGGAATGGATCAGACATCACTCCTTGTAAAAAGACTTTTTAAAAGATTTTTTCTTGGCTGGAGTGGAGGTAGACTTAGAAAGTCTATCCAGAGCAGCATTTTCTGCATCCATTTGAGTGGCTTTAATTTGCCACTCTTTGCCAAATAGATTTTCACCTGTACAGGGCAGATTTCCTAACCCATCTTGAACCCAGGGTTCTAGATCAGAAGCCTGGAGCCAAGCAATTCTACGAGCAGCTATGGCAATGCCTGAGGCTCTGCTGGCACCTTCAAAAGAATCAAAGGCTGCCCTGTTGGAAAACTTTGAAATATCTTGAGTATGCTTAAGCCAAAGGAGGAATTCATCACTTCTATCCTCTGGAATAAAACGGAGAAAGTTGTGCAGCTTTTCTGCAACCTCCTTTAGAAACATACCCATATAAAGGCTGTATGAATTGATTCTGGCAATAAGCATGCTAGCTTGGAAGATTTTCCTTCCAAAAGCATCCAAGGTCCTGCATTCTCTTCCTGGAGGAGTAGAAGAGTGTCTTTTGGTACTCTTTATCCTTTTCATAGCTGACTGCACCACAATGGAGTGATGAGGAAGCTGAGTTTTTTGAAATCCAGGAGAAGGAGGGACACGGTACATAGTGTCCAATCTACGAGAATGAGGAGAAAGGGTGAGAGGAGTCTCCCACAATTCAATCAAATGTTCTTGAAGAATTTCATGAATTGGTAAGGTGACTGCCTCTCTAGGAACCTTAGAGTATCCCAAAATATCTAATTTTTTTGCTCTAGGTTCTTTTTCAGAGGTTACTGAAATAGATAGTCCTTTAGCTACTTCTATTATTAAGTCTTGAAAGGACAAATCCTCTGGAGGAGACATTCTCCTTTTTGGAGAAGAAGGCTCCTCAGAAAGAGTAACAGATACCTCAGGGGACTCATCCGATGAATCAGAATCATCAGAAGAATCGAAGTATCGTCTGCTCGATTCCAAAGATCGATAGGCGTATCGATCGGTACCAACATCGGGTGTCCCCGGTACCGGGTCGGTACCGAGAAAGAGCCCAGGACAGGGGGCCGGAATTGGTATCCTGGCCGATGTCGATGCAGCCGGTACCGGCATCGAAGTTGGTACCGGTGTCGGTACCGACAACGGAGCTTGTTGTGGTACCGACGGCGTCGCAGCCTTGATGAAAGCCAGTATAGCCTGCTGCATGGATTGCACAGTGTGATCCATGGACGCCACGACTGCCTGGATGTCGGTACCGGGAGATTGTGCCGGTACCCCAGAGCAGTCTAACAGGTGATCGGTCGAGGCCGTGCCATCGATGTCAACCTGTAACCCCATAGGAGGAGCTTTGGAAGCCAGAGCTTCCCGACGGGGTTGTTTGGCTGGGGCAGGATCCTCAAGGGCAAGCCCGGAGGCATCTCGATGCTTAGAGGGAGATTTGCCCTTCGAGGACCTGCTAAAAGTATGTTTGGTTACCTGAGACCCATCAGGAGAGGAAGACCTGGAAGATGTCGATTCCACCGCCGGTGCATCCGTGGGAAACAGCACATGGAGCTTGGCTGCCCGGTTCTGTAACCCTCGTTTAGACATTAGGGAGCAGGCTTAGCAATCCGGAATGGAGTGTTCAGGCCCCAAACATTTAAGACACCATTCATGGGTGTCTGTAACAGAAATTGTACCGATACACTTAGTGCATTTTTTGAAACCAGAGGCTGGTTTATCCATGGAGGAAAATTTCTTGTGGGCCTGTAGGCCTAAGAAAAGAAATACACTAAGTGAGGGAAAGTATATATATATGTAGAGTTGTTTTTTTTAAAGAAAAGACCGGCGGTACCGGTCCGGCGTCGGGGAAGGCAGACACGCGACCAAAGAAATAAATTAAAATAAAGAACTTCTTCAGCGGTGACAGGAACACGACCTGCTGGCTCCGCGGAAAAGAAGAACTGAGGAGAGTTGGTAGGAAAGGCGGGAAGGCAGCGCGCATGCGCTGTGGGATGCCCCAAAAGCTTTCATTCTGGGAAGCTGGGGAGCATTCCCGCGCAGGCTCCGTCGGTACCGACGTACCCATATGTGAGGACTTATTCCTGCTTGTTCCTGGAGATTAAGGGTCACTTGCGCTTTATTGAAGACCAAAACCCCAACGCGTTTCGGCAGATGCCTTCATCAGGGGGCTAGAGGACATGCAAATAAACAATATAAATACAATAAGCAATAAAACTACAATAAGCAATATAAAACAATAAATATTAAAATTATTAAAAACAAAAACTTAAACTGTAAAAATCAATAAACATAATGCAACCATGGACACACAGCATGAGGTTCTGTAGAATGCGATGCACCGAGAGTGTGGCAGCCTCCTTAGGCTTCAAGGGGACTGGAGTATTTCCAGCTCCTCGGCCCTCAGTTCCTTCTCTGTGGAAGCTGTAATCGAGAGAACCCTCGCCATGTTCCTGATAAACTCCTGGAAGGATATAGCCTCCAGTGGGGACTGGCACCGCTCATGAGGTGGTGAAAGGTCAGAAGGAATATTAATGAGGCCTCAGGAACCAAGGGACTCTACATCCAATTCCAAGGAATCAAAGTCGGAATCAGGAAAAAACTCAAAGTAGTGGCGATCGGAATCTTGATGCCGATGCCAGATGATGGTCTCGGTATTGATGCTCCAAGATATCAGAACAGAGCTGTGCCAATACTGGGTCCACTTGACCACTTCGGGTACTGACCGATTCCAAGGGAGACACCAGCCTTGATGACAGTGGTTCCAAATCAGGTATGGATGAAGTTGAAAGCCTTACGGTACTGACCTCCAGGCTCGGCATGGAGATCTGGGATCCAGAGGGCCTTAAGGCCACTGGCACTGATGCCGCCAGGATCACTTATACACTCCGCTTGAGCCAGCATACGCTGATCGAGGGAGATGGACGAAGTCTGGGTGGACTGCCGTACGGGGCTATGAACCACCGTCCTAGAACCAGTAGAGTCTCAGACGTCAGCACCTAGTGAGCATCCCGGAGCCCCTCTTGTGCTTTGGAGGACGCATCCTCCCACTGGTGCTGTTTGGATGGCTGATCAGAATCGGATTCTTCTCTGGAGGAGTCTTGATGCTGCTGTCCCATCCAGTCTCTGGAATCAACATTGGTTCTCGATGTCAACAACATTGAAGTCTTCATTTCAGCAGAGGACTTGCGCTTAACTCAGGTGCATCGACTTCACACTGGTATGGGACCCATATGAAGAAGTCAATGCCTGTGAGGATATGGAGGTCACTGATGAGTGAGTTGAACCAACAGACTCTGACGGAAACAGAGACCCATGTTGTCTTTCATGGTTTTTTAATCTTCTTTTAGTCATCTGATGACACAAGGGACAACTGACTAGCTCATGGACAAGACCTAAGCACTTCAAGCAGCAGTCAAGCTTATCGGTGGCTGAAATAGTGTTCCGACACTTTGAACACTTTTTAAAAACCACTGGCTTGTTTCTCCATTCTCAGGAACATAGCCACTGCCAGCTCAAAAAAGGCAATGGCGGCCTAGGCTGTTGAGACCAGTGGCAGGAGCGGCGGTTAAAAAAGGAAAAAATAAAACAATAAAGAAAAGAAAAATGGACTCCTGCATCAAGTGACGGTACCAGAACTGGCAGGAAGGCAAAAAAATGAAGCACGGTGTACCCCAAAAGGCACGAAGAAAATAGTTTAACACCGGTGACAAGACAGATGTCCGAATGGCTCCGCGGAAAACTAGAAACTGAGGAGAAAGGCTGGGAAGGCAGGCATGTAGGTGCAATGGGATACTCCCAAAAGCTGGGGAGCGTTCCCGTGCGGGTTCCGTTGGAGGACATCACCCATATGTGAAGAACTGCATTCCTGCTTGTTCCTGGAGATCCCCTGTTACAGGAAAGCAATTCTGCTTTCTCTGTTGACAAGCAGAATGGATGCAGCCACTAAGGTGGTGACTCCCGAGATAACGCTTATTGGTTCGTGCGCAATAGTCTTTGCAACAGAGGGCAACTAAGATAGATGGTCTGGTGCTGACGCGGTTATGCAAAGTACTTCTGTAAAACCGACTATCCAAAGCCCCATCACAGTGGGAGGACTATCAAGATAGTAGTGATGGGTGAACCTGTGAATGGAAGATTAAATTGCTGTCCTACAGATGTCAAATGGAGAGGCTGATTTGAAGTGGCGGTAACCTGAAGCTGGGGTGGGCCAACCCTATGAAGCGCTAGGAACTGCTCCTGGGAATAACAACGTGAGAAAAAGGATATCCAAATGGATAAAGTCTGCTTTGTTACGTGTCCACCCAGTCTATTGTAGTCAAAGGAGACAGAGTTGGGAGCATTTCCATAGGTCCTTGGTTCTGTCCGAACTGAACAACAGCGCTTGCCTGCAGTTCTGAGCTGCAATGTAGCAGAGGGGGAGAAACAGCAGGACAATGGACTGATTGAGAAGAAAGAAGAAGACAATGTTTGGCAGAAATTTTGGGTGGGAGTGAAACATCACCCGATTGTGGAAAAATTAGGTTTGGGGATGGTACTGCTCCAGGGCTTAGAGTTCACTTATTCTACAGGCTGAGGTGATGACAATCAAGTAAGAGTCTTGTAGGTTGGGAATTTGAGTACTGCTACCCCTCAGGGTTCAAAGGAAGCACGCATGGGGCGTTCAAGGAGGATTGCTGAGGTCCCAAGGTAGGGTGGGAGGCTTGCTATGGAGAAGTCCTTTCATGAATCTGCTAATCACAGGATAAGACAACACTGATCTGGCATCAATTGACTGGTGGTACACTGCAATGGCACTAAGGTGCACTCATATGGAATTCGTCTTTAGTCCCACTGTCGCGAGGGAAAAAAGAGGTAAGAGAGTAAAGCAGGGATCTGGCACATAAAAAGGATCCTAGTGGTTGGATTTGCACCAGTGTGCAAAGCGAGATAATTTGTAATGGTAGGATTTCCGAGTAGCTGGGCAGCCGGAAGCAATGATGGTTTTGATTTGCTGCTGCACCAGTAGGGTGGAAATCATTTGGCATTCAACATCCAAGCTTTTGCCATTCCTAGAGGGCCTCCATTGTAAGCAAGGTACTTCTGTGGCCCTTAAATACAAACTCCCTGCCTGAGAGCTCTTAAAGGGTTTTTTTTTTCATTTTTAACAGCTAGCTTTTTCTGCTGCATTGCCTAGTGATTTGTAGCTGTATTGCCAAAGGGGTATTCTTGTCTTATTAGACAAAGCTTTTTTTCTGCTGCTATAGTGGGCTTCTGTTCTAACCTTCTTTGAAGTTACAGCCCTCCTCAGGTGTTAGATAGGAAAAGCTAAGGGATGTAGAAAAGCATAAGGCAAAATTGAAAGGGGATATTTTAAGGGCAACCAACCTTTTTGTTAAAATGGTAAATAAAGGTAAAAGGAAAAGGAGGCCGCTATGGTTTTCAAAAGAAGTAGTTGAAAAGGTGAAGAAGAAAAAAAAGGGAGGTCTTCATGAAATAGAAGAGATCACAGAGAGGAAGACAGGTATCTATAAATGGAAAAACTTAGAGAAGCTAGCAAAGTAGTCAGGAAAACAAAGATTCAAAGAGAGGAGGAAATAGCCACTGCTATAAAATGGGGGGATAAGACATTTTTCAGATATGTTAGTGAGAGGAGAAAGGGCAAACGTGGTATTGTCAGACTCAAGGGTGAAGGGGAGGAATATGTTGAAACTGATGAGGATAAAGCAGAATTGCTTAACAAATATTTCTGTTCTGTGTTCACAGATGTGAAGGATCAGCAGCAGGACCTCAGAAAACACCCACAAACAGGGACAGAAGTGAGGGGCATCTTGAATGATTTTCAGAAGACTGTTTTGTGAGGAACTAGCTAAACTAAAAGTAGACAAAGCAATGGAATCAGATGGGATACATCCAAGAATACCGAGGGAACTTGGGGATGTTCTAGCAGCTCCACTGACTGACCTTTTCAATGTCTCTTTGGAATTGGGAGTAGTGCCAGAGGACTGAGAGAGGCACATGTGGTCCCTTTACTCAAAAGCGTAGTAAGGATGTAGTTGAAAACTACAGGCCAGTTAGTTTAACCTCGGTGGTGAGTAAATTATTGGAAATGCTGCTGAAAGAGAAAATAGTGAGGTTACTGGAGTCCAACGGATTACTGGCTCCAAGGCAATATGGATTCACCAGAGGCAGGTCTTGTCACACAAATCTCATTGATTTCTTTGACTGGGTGACTAGACAGTTGAACCGAGGGAGAGCCCTTGATGTGGTGTATTTAGATTTCAGTAAAGCCTTTGACACCATTCTGTACAGGCGACTTATAAAAAAACTGAGCATCCTAGGCATGGACCTAAAATAAGTGCTTGGGATAGAAATTGGTTGAGTGGGAGGTGACAAAGGGTACAGGTAAATGGAGCTCACTCTGAGGAGAAGAAGGTTACCAGTGGTGTGCCGCAGGTATCTGTCCTTGGTCCGATTCTTTTTAACATCTTTGTTAGTGATATTGCAGAGGGGCTGTTGGGTAAGGTTTGCTTCTTTGCAGGTGATACCAAAATTTGCAATAGAGTAGACACCTAGGAAGGTGAAGATAACTTGAGAAGGGATCTAGCTAAGCTTGAAGAATGGTCTAGAATTTGGCAGCTGAGATTTAATGTTAAAAAATGCAAGGTCATGCATTTGGGCTGCAGCAATCCAAGGGAGCGATACAGTATAGGGGGTAAAGTACTTCTGTCCACAAAAGAAGAGCAGGACTTAGGCGTGATTGTGTCTGATGATCTTAAAGTAGCTAAACGGGTAGCAAAGGTGATGGTGAAAGCTAGAAGGATGTTTGGGTGCATAGGGAGAGAAATGGCCAGCAGAAGAAAGGAGGTGATAGTGCCTCTGTATAAGTCTGGTGCAACCTCATTTGGAGTATTGTGTGCAATTCTGGAGACTGCGCCTTCAAAACAATATAAACAGGTTGGAGTTGGTGCACAGGGTGGCTACTAAAATGGTTACTGGTCTTCGTTATAAAGAATATGAGGACAGACTTAAAGATCTTAATATGTATACTTTAGAGGAAAGGCGAATAGAGGTGATATGATTGAGATGTTTAAATATCTCCATGGGATAAATGCACAGGAGGAGAGCCTCTTTCGATTGAAAGCAAGCTCTGCTATGAGGGGACATAGGATGAGGGTGAAAGGAAATAGACTCAGAGTAATATGTGGAAATATTTCTTTACAGAAAGAGTGGTAGATGCGTGGAATAGTCTCCCAGTGGAGGTGGTAGAGATGAGGACAGTATCTGATTTCAAAAAAGCATGGACAAACACAGAGGATCTTTAAAGGAAAAAACAGGACTGTTGTAGTGGTTGATATGGAAGGGCAGACTAGATAGGCCATGTGGTCTTTTTCTGCCATCATCTTTCTATGTTTCTATGTAGTAGAGACCAGGACAGTATCTGAATTCAAAAAAGCATTGGACAAACACAGAAGATCTCTAAAGGAAAAAAAAAGGACTATAGTAGTTGGCATGCAAGGGCAGACTGGATAGGCCATATGGTCTTTTTCTACCCTCATGTTTCTATGTTTCAGTGCTAGCAACAACAGATTCATGTACAGAAGAGATCGGTCTTGCCACACGAGGAGAGTTGGGTCAGTTTCTAAGAGAACTGGGTCTGCTTTAGCGAGGGCAGAGAGATACAGGAACCACAGTTGCCGAGGCCTGCTGGGGACAACTAAGATCAGATGGGCAGAGTCCTGGATGACCTTTTGAATGGTCTTGGTAATGAAGGGAATAGGTGAAATCTATAGAGGAAGTCCTGTCACCAGTGGATTACAAAGACATCCAGCACAAGATGGTTTGCTGCATTCCTTCCGGAAGAAAACACTGGGCACTTGGCATTGAGGTGGGTGATAAACAGGTCAACTACTGGTGTGACCCAATGAGCAAAGTTGGCTGGTCACTGTTGGGTCCAAGAACCATTTGTGCGATTGCAATTTGCAGCTCAGAGTCTGTTATCTGGTTGTGTTTGCCCAGCAGATAAGATGCAATCAGTAAGCAATTGAAGCAGGCTGCTAAGTGACAGATAGTCACTTTGCAGCATAATCTGAGGGAGCCATAACTCTCTTGCTTATTGATGTAAAACATGGCAACCTGATTGTCTGTCATAATGAGTAGGACTTTGCCTAAGATATAGCTGCTGAAAATTTTCAAGGTCCTAAAGATGGCCCAGAGCTCTAGCTGATTGATGAGAGGAGATTTTTCACAAGGGGGTCCAAGTGCCCTGTATGCACATATGGAAAAGGTGGGTCCCCTAGCCCATCACTGAGGGATCTGTGGTTAGGGTCAGCTGGTACTGGGACTGGAGATTGCTAGGCTGGTATCACCAGTGAAGAGAATGGTGCATTGCAGAGCTGATGGCAATGAGGTGGGCCAACGGTTGACTGTGCTGGTTCCACTGAACTTCAACTGCCATTGGAGCTCCCTCATGTGAAGTGTGGCAAGAGGACAGTGTGGTCAGCAGCTGTGAAGTGGCTTAGAAGGTGAAGGATAGTGCAGGCAGAGGTTGTCTGAACTGCTACTGTATCAGCAAAGTCCTTGATGAGCCCATAGATATTGGTGGGAGGAAGGCTTTGGCTTGCAATGTGCAGAGATAAACACTGATGACCTCCATGGATTGAGTCAGGGACAACGTGGATTTCAGTGGTTTGATGAGAAAGCCAAGAGACTGAAGGGTGTTCCTGGTGGTGATGAAGGACTATTGAACCCCTGCTTTGGAGAGGGATACAATCAGCCAGTTGTCTAGATAGGGGAACACAAACAGGACACCCTTGCATAAGTGGGCAGTTACAAGGCCAGGCACTTTGAGGAAATGCCGAAGGGAAGGACATTGTACTGATAATGGTGAGCTTACAGTGAATTGTAGAAATTTCCAGTATTTCAGGTGGATGGGGACATACATGTAAGCATCTTTGAGATCCAGGGAGGTCAACTGGTTGTCCTAGTGAAGGAGTGGAAGGATAGCACCCAATGAGTTCATCTTGAACTTTTCCTTCTTTATGACTTTTTGTTGCAGTCTGTGAGGTCCAAGATTGTGTGAAGTCCACCTGACATTTTGGGGATAAGGAGATACTCTTGAGCAGAAGTCCAGTCCTCTCTCTTCTGGTGTTACTTCTTCAACAGCTTTGGTTAGGAGGAGGATTTGCACTTCTTCCTCCAAAAGAGAGTGATCTTGACGAGTGGGAGGGCCTGAAGCATTGGGGTATGGTGTGTGTAGGGTGCATGTATATGAAATTTATCTTGTGCCCAACAGAGACAATTCTGAACACCCATTTGTCAAAGGTGATCCAGTGCCATGCCTCTTGGAAGTGGACCAGGAGACCTCTTACTGGCTCTCAGAGACCAGAGTTGGTCTTCTTTGAAGGCTGGGAAGATGAACCTTGTTTGCAGTCGCAGAGTCTCAACCTTGCACTGGAAGAGGCTGGAAGATGCTGCTGCGATGCACAGCTATACAGCTGATATCTCCTACGGGAATAGTACTGGTGGTAATACTGTTGCCTTAGGTAGCCACAGCAACATACCCCGCAAGCCATCCATGACTACAATTACTTTTGACACGACATAACGTGTCGCCTAGATGTAAATAGTTACCCCAGTTTTATCCAAGTTGTAGTACCTGTTCTTTGTGAACACAGATCAGCTTGCTGCACTGTGCTAGTCATTCTGTTTCATGTAAACCGCACTGATGTTGAATAGCGCGGTATAAAAGAGACTGTAAATAAATAAATAAATAAAATAAACTTTTCTGAACAGTCGAGGTATATTCACTGGAAAAGTTCCTTTACCACAGAGTAATTTTCTTTGATTTGTGGAATGGTATCTTTGACTGTCTCCAAACAACCTATTGCCTAAGTATGGCGTGTGTGTTTTTCATGGAGATCCTTCCACGTGCTAGAGGTTTTTTAGCCACGCTGTTCTGCATGCACAAATTGTGACTGCTGTGGCTTTGGTGGCTGTATCGTAGGAGTCACAGGTGGAGCGCATGAAATGAATGTCACACTCTTCCCATGAGTTTGAGTAGCTAGGTAAGTGATGACTGCTGGTTTGCAGGCAGCGTTGAGAGAATTACCACAATTTGGAGTGGTGAAATTGTAGTATGTGAAGCTGGCGAGCTGCTATCCTAGAACTAAGCATGGAACTCTGAAACACTTCTTCCCATCATGACCAGCATCTTGGGAGTCTCTGCCTGGGGGAGTGGATGAAGAGTGCTTAGAAAATCTGGTTTTGTTGAGAGCAGCTTCAACCACCACAGACTGGTATGGGAGCTGTATATAATCATGGCCAGGTGCTGGTTATACTTTGTATTTGATATCAATTTTCTTAGAGATGGCCATCATGGATAAGTGCATTTGCCAGTTCTTGAGGTCCTGCAGTAGTGGACCAAATGAAAAAGTAACTAACTCCCTCAGTGGATCTACATATTTGACGGGACCAACCAATTACTGACTAGATTTGGATGGCATTTGTAGAGAAAGGGATAGCTGCTATGATAGCTTCTGCAGGAATTTTGGGTAGGAGTGATTGCTGGTGGCCAGCAGGGCCTTTTGATCTTGGTCTGCAAAATGACCTGGAGAGACCTCTGCGGGCAGTGGCTTGGTAGTGCCATCATCTGGAGGGAGAGGGGAAACCTTTCTGCTATTTCTCTCTGACTCTTCCCTTCGACTCTTATTCTATCTTTCTCTTCTTCCTATTCTGCTGTCCTCCTCTTTCCTATCATTTATTGGTGTTCCTTTCTGTTTCCGAGTAGCCTTGTTTTTTATTGTACACCGCTTGTTGCTTTGGCTAAGCGGTACATCAAATTTCCAAATAAAGATAAAGATCCTGGCTGGGAGACAAGTGAGAGGCAAAACTGTCTGATGAGCTATTCAAGGAGCATCTGGAAGGTGATGACCAACATCGTATGTGAGATGATGTCACTAGAAGGCACCGGGATGAAGAAACATCCTCCAGAGCAGGCAGATTTGGTCCAAAGGGGTCCTGGTGAGGTGTGACTGACTGTCTTGCAGAAATTTCTGAAACAGTAGGAGCAGAAGGGGCGCTCACCAGCTGATGACATCACAGGTTGAAAGGTGGACACTGAACGGTGTACAGGACCCTACAGATCTTGCAGACCATGAAGGGTGCCAAGGAATCCAGATGCCGTTTAGAGAATATTTAATGTTGGTCATGGCTTCTAGGTGGTGCTGGGACTTGCCACTGGGACTGATTCCATGTTGAGATGCTCTCTCGGTCTCGGCACTTGTCAATTGATGTGGTTTGCACAGTGTGAAGAGGCTGTGTCAGCATTGCAAGAAACTGCACATCGGCTGGAGGGCCCAGCATGGTCAGTGTCCACACAGTGAGAGGGGTCGATGTCTGTGTGAGCACAGAGTGTAGCGGGTTGGCCTAAGGTGTAGAGCCATGTTTTCCCAGCATGGGCTGTGAGAATGTCTGTGCTATGGAGGTTTGGAAGGCTTCAGCCCAGAGAGTTGAAAGGATCTGCAGCTCTGTGCAGGAGGCCTTTGGATGTTCTGGTCCTATCATGAGTCAGTCAGCATTGGAGGGAGCAGTCTTAAATAGGGCCACCTCCCCAAGGAAAGAGGTAAAAAACACCAGAGGGGATTGGGGGTTTTATTGGCGCACTGCAGATACTCCACTCCTGCAGTGAGAGCCTGTGGAGCTTCTGAGCATATAGAGCAGTGGTTCTCAACCCAAACCTCCGGATATACCTCACCAGTCAGATTTTCAGGATAACCACACCTCCTTGGGCAAGTAAATCTTTGAAAGAACTATTCACGCAGCATCCAAACCATGAGGGCCAGGGACCGGACACTGTGATGTAGCAAGGCCCCGCCCTCCTGCGAGATGAGGTCAGGGTTGCAGCCCAGATGAAGAGGCTCCTGCCGGGAGAGTTGAAGCAGCAGGGGAAACCATGAACCATGGCTGCCTGGGCCAGTAGAGTGCGATAAGTATCATGGTACCCCGGTCCGTCTGGAGCTTCAGCAGCGTCTTCGCCACTAGCGGGATCAGGAGGGTTTGCACAGAGCAGACCCAGTCTCCAGTCCAGAAGGAAGGCATCTGAGGCCAACTGGTCCCTAGAAGCTGTTTGGGAGCAAAAGCAGTCCACTTGGGCATTGTGTGGCATGGCAAAGTGGTCTACCAACAGAGTGCCCCCCCCCCACTCCCAAACGATGTGCTGCACCACACTCCTGTTGAGGGTTCATCATGTGGCTGGAGGACCCTGCTGAGATGGTCCACCAGGGCACTGAGTTCTCCAAGAGATAGGTCGTCCTCAGATCCATCCCATGAGCAATGGCAAACTTCCACAGGTGCACCACCTCCCAATATAGGAGGTACAATCCCGTACCTCCCTGCTTGTTGACAAAGAACATCTCTACCTGATTGTCCATCTGAATCAGGACAACCTGGTTTTCCAGATGTGTCCGGAATGTCTGTAGGGCATTCACAATGGCCCGCAGCTCTAGGAAATGTATCTGGTGCAGGCTCTCTTGCTTAGATCACAAGCCCTGCATGCACAGGCTGTCCAATTGATGCCCCAGCCCTACTTGGACGTGTCTGTGGTTAGCGTCTGGTGGGACGGTGTCGACTGAAAGGGAAGACCCCAGAGCAAGTTCCATAGTGCCAGCCACCACTGGAGGGACTCCGCAAGGTGTACAGTAACCACCTGGGGTCATATGCACTGTGGAAGCTATGTGGCCCAACATCTGCAGCATCCCCTGAGCTGTCATGTGACACTTCGGTCAGTTAGCATTACTGCAGGCGGTCCATTGGAAGACAGGCTCAGGCCTGAGTGGTATCAAGGAGAGCCTCCATGAACTCTAGCTGCTAAGAAAGTTGAAAGTGACGTATCAAGGAGAGCCTCAATGAACTCTAGCTGCTAAGAAGGTTGAAAGTGTGAGTTGGTATAGCTTATGACGAGCCCCAGTTGCTCAAGAACCTGAATTTTCAGGTGGGCCAAATGCTGCATGACATCCGGCGTGGAGCTCTTTGTAAGTCAATCGTTTAAGTAAGGGGAGATGAAAACTCCCAGAGTCCGGAGGTAAGCGGCAATGACTGCCAGGCACTCGGTGAAGACCCTGGGGGCTGACGCCAGTCGGAATGGAAGTACTTTATACTGGAAGTGGCTGGCTGCAGAGCATGAAGCGCAAGTACTTTCTGTGACGAGGATGGATAGGGATATGTGTGTATGCATCCTTCAGATCCAAGGGGCATAGCCAATCATCCTTAAGATATGGGAGCAACGTCTCCAGGAAGACCATCTTGAACTTTTCTCGAACCACAAAGTGGTTCAAGTTCCTCAGGTCCTGGATGGGCCAGAACCTCCCATCTTTTTGGGGACCAAGAAATATTGAGAGTAGAAGTCTCGCCCGATCTGAGCCAGGGGCACCAGCTTCATGGCCAACTCTGCCAACGGGGCGGCAAATGGTAGTACCAGCACTTCCGTCAGTAGAAGGACTTTTTCCTCTGGTATTTCTTCGAGGGATCAGCTGTCTTATGTGAGAGTCTGGATATGGTTACCTGCTCCTCAATCTCACCTGCCCTCTCCTAAATAGGCTTGCCAAAGAAGTTCTCCCCTTGACAAGGCATGTCCACCAACTTGTCCTGGACACACTGTTCCAGGTCCGAGGTCTGAAGTCAAGCAAGGCGTTGTGCCCTGATGCCCACCACCACCACCCGGCCAACAGACTCAAAGGAGTCGGAGGTGGCACAGACCATGTACATGGAGTCGTCCTTTCCATGGCCCACCAGTGCATGGAAGGAGTCAAGACATTCCAAGAATATGAGGGAACTAAACTCGTTGAGATCCCTCATGTCATCTCAGGAACATGCCCATGTAGAGCTGGTAGGAGAGTATGCAGGTGACCAGCATGGAGCCCTGAAAACACCTCCTCTGAAGCCATAGAAGGTCCTGTCCTTCCAGCCCGGTGGCACCAATGAGTAGGTCTTCGAGCTCTTAATCTGTCTCATGGCGGACTCCACAACCAATGAGTGGTGGGGCAGCTGAGGTTTCTTGAAGCAGGGGGGCCTTCTGCACCTGGTACATGGAATCAAGGCTGCAGCTGCTGGTCGGCACTGTTAGGGGTTTTTCCCACATCTTGAGCAGCAGCAGCTGCAGGATCCTGTGCAGGGACACTGTGACAGCCTCCTTGGGAGCAGAGGGGTACTGGAGGATCTCCAACTCCACCTTCGGCTCGTCCTCCACCTTGAGGGAGAATAGGATGGCCTTTACCATGTCCCGGATGGTTCCTGGAATAACATGTCCTCCGGGAACGACTTCCTTCTCTCAAACAGAGGGGATGAGTCCAAAGGAAGTTCTGGAGACTTCCTCTCAGACCAGTGACGACTCCTCCGTCTCCCATCCCTCGGAGTCAGACTCTGAGAGGAAGTCAGAATAGCACCGGGTCTCCTCCCTGTGCCACCGCCACTCCAACAGAGAAGGCAGTTGCCAATGGAACCAATGATGGTCTTCCCAAGGGCACCGGGGCATCGGAGCCTGAGATGGTAGACAGCGAGATGACAGTCAGAACTAATGTGGACTCCAACCACTGACCCGACATCCCCATCTTGGCAAGGAGAGCATGGGTTTCCAGTATCAGCTGCATGGCATGTGGCAATGCCATTGAGGGCATCGGGGCCACCAAAGCCCATGCTGCCAGGAGAGCCCTGGGCCCGGAGATGCTCAGTCAGCACTGCAGTCTCCGAGATCATCAGAGCTGGCACAATGACATCAGTCACCGATTCTGTCAACCCTCCCGGGGACTCCACAATGGTAAGGGCATCGGAAGACTGCCGGTGGACCTCCGGGGCCTTGGGAGTCGACTACTCCCGCCAGGGCACCTTTGCAGGTTGTTCCCGGCCATCGCCTTTGACATGTTGAGAAGGGCTCCAGTGTTCATATCCTTGGCCTGGTTCTCGGCCGTCCCCTTTGATGTTGACAGGGTGGATGGTGAATCCTCCTGTGGCTCCTACCAGAGGTCGATGGATAGCCTCAGTTCCATGGTACCATGGCCCCTCGGCTCCAAGAGAGCATGAGCACTGCGCAATGCCCAGGCCTCAGAAGAGTCCCACGGGGGTATCAACGCTGTTGTTGCTGCAAGGGCCAAGTACACCGAGTCCAATGGCCCAAAGAGGGACTCACACTACTTTTCCTAGCCCTTGAGGCCCTTCCTGGTCATCTGCAAGCAGAGATTACAGGAGGAGGGCTCGTGGTCAGGGCCAAGGTACTGAAGGCACCAATTATGGCGGTCAGTGACCAAGATGGTGCATGCACACCAAGTGCCTTTCCTGAATCTGCTGGCCGATTTGGACATGATTGGGAAAACTGCCATCACAAAATCAAAGAGCTCAGTATCTCCAGCTAGCAAAAAAGCCCGCAAGGGAAAAAAGAAAATCCCAAAGTGCAAAAACTCAAAGGCCAGCAACAGCAGGAGCCAGTGCACTCAATGACAGGCAGTAGGAACTAGAAAAACAAGGATAGAACCCCGAAGGGCTTGAAACGATCAACTTTTTCCAGCGACAACCAGGAACATGTTCTAGGGACTCGTGGAAAAAGAAGACTGGAGATAAGATGGCGCCGTGGCAGGCAGGAAGGCAAGTGCGCATGCGTGATGGAAACTCCCAAACGCTTCCAATGGAAGCTGAGGAGTGTTCCCACATGAGGCTCCGTTGGAGACATTATCCATATGTGAGGGGACTTCTTCCTGTTTGTTCACGGAGAATATCCCCGTTCACGGAGAATATCCCCTTTCACGTTCATCTTATGACCCCTCTTTGCAAGGCTTTCTTTCAACTGAAAGAGGCTCTTCTCTGCATTTATGCCAAAGTATACATACATATTTATTTATTTAACCATTTTTCTGTACCGCTTTGTCCTTCATTCAGAGCGTTATTTAAGTCTATTTCCTTTTGAAGGTTTGGTCTCCAGAACTGACACAGCATTCCAAATAAGATAATCACCAAAGACTTATAAAAACATGATCGTTTCCCTTCTTCCTGCTGGCCATTCTTCTCCTTATGCACCCAACCATCCTTCCGGTTTTTGCCATCCCCTTTCCTACCTGTTTAGCCACCTTAAGATCGTCAGGAACAATCATGCCCAGATCCCGCTCTTCCTTCATGGACAGAAGTAATTCACCCCCTAGACTGTACAACTTCTTTTGATTTTTGCAGCCCAAATGTATGACCCTGCATTTTTTTTTAACATTAAACCTCTACTGCCATATACTCATCCATTTTTCAAACTTCGCTAGATCTCTCCTCATGTTATATGCAACTTCCTGGCGTCTACCCTATTGCAGGATTTGATACTCGCTGTTTTCCCATGTATGTTGGTATTCCAGTATTTGTACCCAGAATTATTGACTTCGGCTTTTTAACAATGAAGGTGTTACATGTAACCTTTACTCTGACTTACATACTTGTTGACCCCTGACACAGATGTGTTTGCTGAAACTTGGCCAAATCTGGTTTAGAATAAAGCTTTTTGAGAGAAGATTTACTTGGTGTAGCTGTGATCCTTCTCCATTCTTCTTTTGCACTGTTGGCTGTTTGTGGAGATTTTCCTTTTTTTGCTGCATCAACTGCAAAGAGGCAAACTTTACCTGACAGCCCTTCCACAATATCACATAGAAAAATGTTAAAAAGAATCGGACCAAGAACAGATCCCTGTGGCACACCACTGATAATATCCTTCTCCTCAATTTACCTGTATCCTTTACCTTGGCATATGGAGAAACATTCCCTAGTCTTCCCACTTTATTATTATGCATTGGATAAGAACATAAGAACTGCCATACTGGGTCCATCAAGCCACAGTGTTCTGATAATGGATGATCCAGGTCACATGTACATGGGATATCCCAGAAATAGCCAGTTCCATGCTACTTATCCCCAGGGATAAGCAGTGGTTTTCTCTTGGTCTACCTTAATAACTGTTTTTGGATTTTTCCTCCAGGAACTCGTCTAAGCCTTTTTTAAACCCAGCTATATTACCTGCTTTTACCACTTCTGCTGGCAACAAATTCCAAAGACTAATTATATAAGAGAAAAAATATTTTCTCCTATCTGTTTTAAATATACTACTTTGTAGCATCATAGTGTGGTCTCCTAGCCCTTGTATTTATTGAAAGAGTAAACATTTGATTGGCATCTACCCATTCCATTCTGCTCAGGATTTTATAAACCTCTACCATATCTCTCCTCAACCCTCTCTTCTCTTTAGCCTTTATAGGAGAGTCATTCAATCCCCTTTATCGTTTTGGTTGCCCTTCTCTGTACCTTCTTCTAATGCCGCTGTACCTTTTTTGATATGCAGAGACCAGAACTGCACACAATACTCAAGGTACGGTTGCAACATGGAGTGATATAGCATAGTTACTCACCTGTAACAGGTGTTCTCCGGGGACAGTGGGAATCAGTCCTGACATGTCGGCGCCGACGGAGCCCTCATGGAAGCATCTCCCCAGCTTTCAAAGAAAGCCTTTGGGAGATGCCACCATGCATGCGTGGTCCCCTTCCCGCCCAAGGGCACCATCTTGCCTCAGTCAGATGACATAGCTAAAGATGGCAAAAATGATAGAAAGCAACTCCAAGGGGAGGAGGGAGGGTGGGGAGGACTGATTCCTGCTGTCCCCGGAGAACACCTGTTACAGGTGAGTAACTATGATTTCTCCAGGAACAAGTAGGAAGTCAGTCCTCACATATGGAACTCCCTAGCTACAGGCTACCGAAAGCCTGTAGAAAACCATGGATGTCAAGGGGAGCCGTGAGCGGCAGCAATCAAGTTCAA
This sequence comes from Ichthyophis bannanicus, assembly GCA_033557465.1. Lineage (NCBI taxonomy): Eukaryota > Metazoa > Chordata > Amphibia > Gymnophiona > Ichthyophiidae > Ichthyophis > Ichthyophis bannanicus. The sequence goes on along the minus strand of CM066043.1, from coordinate 232,474,569 downwards.
GAATACAGACTCCAGAAGGACTCATGTGTCCAATGAGGAACCACACTCCAGTAGCCTGAACACAGAAGGGTCAAAGGGTAGGAGTTGCCTAAACCCTGAACAGATTATGGAGCATGGCCTGGACGGGACTCCCTCTCCAGGCAGTAATGAGCTGAAGACCAAGTGGCAGCCCGGCAGATGTCCGTCATCGGAACACAGGCTTGCAACAGAAGCTGCCATAGCCCCAACGCTGTGCATCGTGACACGGCACTCCAGCAAGAGCCCAGCCTGTTCATAGGCAAGGGCAATGCAGTCCACCACCCAGATGGACAGAGTCTGCTTGGTCACCACCTCCCCCAGCCAACTGGGGTCATAGGAAACGAAAAACTGTGAAGCTTTGCAGTGGCCCTGGGTACGTTGAAGGTAGAACGACAGGGCCCTCTTACAATCCAGAGTTTGGAGGATGGCCTCCATCCTGCTAGCATGAGGCCGCGGAAAGAAGGTGGGGAGCACCACCTCCTGATTGAGGTGGAATGGGGACACCACCTTCGGGAGGAATTTGGGGTGTGTGCGGAGCATGACTCTGTTTTTGTAGAACCTGGTGTAGGGCGGCTCTGCCACCAAGGCTTGGAGCTCGCTGACCCTGCGAGCGGATGTGTGTGTCATGAGGAAGATGACTTTTCATGAAAGATATCTTAAATGGCAGGTAGCCAGAGGTTTGAATGGTGGCCCAGTGAGCCATGCAGGCACCACATTGAGGTCCCACTCTACTGCTGGTGGGAAGATTGGGGGCTTAGACAACAGGAGACCCCGCAAGAAGTGGGTGACAAGAGGCAGCACCAGGAGGCCCTCGATAGGGTAGTGATGCACCGCAAGGGCACTCAGATGTACCCTGATGGAATTGGATTTGAACCCAGATTGCGAAAAATGAAGTTGGTATTGCAGCACCAGCTGCACCGAGCAGAACGGGTTCGCCTGTCGCTCCATGCACCACACCAAAAACCTGTGCCACTTGAAGGCGTAGGCTTGTCTGGTGGAGGTTTTATGAGAAGCCAAAAGGACCTCCTCCACCTCCCCTGAGAGGCTGAAAGGGGCCAAAGCTACTCTCTCAGCAGCTAAGCTGTCAGAGACAGGGACCTCAGATTGGGGTGAAGGAGGGAGCCCTCCTCCTGAGACAATAACCCTGGGGCACTCCCCAGGGGGACGGGGGCATCCACCGCCAAGTGGAGAAAGCAGAGGGAACCACAGTTGCCTGGGTGATCATGAAGTCACCAGGATCAGCGATGCCCTGTTGCGAAGAACCCTGAAGAGGGTCTTGGCAATCAACGGTGTGGGCAGGAAGGCATACAGAAGGCCCTCCGACCACGGGATGAAGAAGGCACCTGTAGCCACTCAAGATGGGTGTGGCTGCCGGGAGCAGAAGTGGGGCAATTGGGAGTTGACCGGGCTAGAAAAGAGATCCACTAGAGGGGTCCCACAAAGTCAGAAAAGCCGTCTGGCCACTCTGGTGTCCAGCCACCACTCATGTGGGCTGGAGGACCCTGCTCAGTCTTGTCCACCAGGGTGTTGTCCTGATCCGGCACGTACAACACCCACAGGAGCATGCCTTGGCGGATCACATAGGAGCAGAGAGCCACCGCTTCATGGCAGAGTGTGTGGAACCCCATGCTCCCTTGTTTGTTTACACAGAACATTGCCACCTGATTGTCCGTTTGGACCAGCAATGACTGGTGGTGGAAGGCCCAGAGAGCTAAATGTATAGCCCAGAGCTCCAGGAGGTTGATCTGTTGCTGGCCTTCCACTTCGGACCAACTGCCCTGAGAGCAGAGTTCGTTACAATGTGCTCGCCAGCCCAGCAAGAAGGCATCCGTAATGAGGACCCTCTGGGGGGTGGGGGTCTGAAAAGGCATCCCCGCTCAAAGGTGCTGTGTGTTCTGCCACCAGTTCGGGGATTTCCCCAGCTGGCAGGTCACTGACATTGTCTCGCAGTTGGCCTGTGTCCACTGGGCATGGAGGCACCACTGGGTCACCCTCATAAGAAGACGGGCGTTTGGGGTAACATGGACCATCGAGGCCATGTGGCCGAGTAGGCGTAGCAGGAGGCAAGTGGACACCGAGGGTCGGTGCTGAATGTCTATGGCCAGTACCCTGAGAAGGTTGGCCCTGTCCAGGGGGAGAAAGGCTCTTTCCTGAACTGTGTCCAGCCTTGCACCGATGAACCCCAGACACTGTGTCAGAAGGAGGTGAGACTTGGGGCGATTTATCACGAACCCCAGATGTTGCAGGACATAGATGGTGTGGGCCCTGGCCTGCTGCATCTCGGAGGCCATGCCTCCCTTTATGAGCCAATCGTCCAGGTAGAAAAAGACAAAGGCCACCTGGAGAAGGAGATAGGCAGTGACTACCACCAGACATTTGGTGAAGATTCTGGGGGCAGAGGCCAGTGGCTATCCCCCACCTTGAATCTGAGATACTGCCTGGGATGAAAGAGGATGTGGGTATAGGCATCCTTCAAATCCAAGGAGCATAACCAGTCTCCCTGCTGGAGGTAAGGCAGCAATGTTCCAAGAGAGAGCATCTTGAATGTCTCCCTCACCAGGAAGCTGTTCATGTCCCACAGGTCTAGGATGGGCCTTAGGCCCCCTGTTCTTTTTGGCACAAGGAAGTACCTGGAGTACCTTTGCCTCAGAGGTGCTGGGGCACCGGTTTCACTGCCCCGTCCTCGAGGAGACCTGTGAGTTCCTGCAGAAGTAGATCCCAGTGAAGGGGAGTCCTGGGTGGGTTTCCTGGGAAGACAGGGGGAGAGGCATCTGTGTCAGGTGGAGGAGGTAATCCTCTTTGAACACTTGGAGTGCCCAAGTGTCGGTGGTAATGGCAGGCCACCGATGGGCAAAGTGGATCAGACGCCCCCCCTGTGGGCTGCTGACCTCCTGGGGGTGGAGAGGCTATGCCCAAGGAGTCAAAACCTGCTGCCAGGCTGGGCCAGGGACTGTGCCTGGGAGCCTTCTGCTTATGAGGGCCATGCCCATGTCCCTTGGTCTGCTGACCCTGCTGGGAAGGCCTGATACTGCAGGTAGTTTCTGTAAATAGCTCCCAAAGGGGCTTTTTACTCGAGTCCTTCCGTCAGGGGAGAGTAGTGGAGAGCCTGGTCCTCGTCATGAAATCTGTCTCCAACTTAGCAGCCTTATTGTTCATGGGTTTGCCAAAAACATTCTCTCCCTGAAAGGGGACATCAACTAATTTGTCCTGAACCCATTGCTCCAGGTTAGAAGACTGTAACCAAGCCTGGCGTCAGGCTCAGATGCTTGCCATGGCTACTCTAGTTGCTGATTCAAAGCCGTCATAGGCTTCTCGAGTCACAAACTTCAAGCACTTATGGATGGCTTTGGCCAGACTCTGGAACCGCTGTAAGGGCTCCTTGGAAAGACCAGCCGAGAACCCAACAAATTCCTTTGCTGGGTCACTCAGGTACATGCCCATGTACAGCTGGTAAGCCTGGATCCTGCCAATGAGCATCAAGCCCTGGTAGCACTTCCTGCCGAGAGCATCCAGGGTGTGGGCCTCCCTAACCGAGGGCACAGAGGAGAATGTCTTCTGGCTTTTGAGCCGACGCATGGCCGACTCTACCACCATGGAATTATGCGGCAGCTGTGCTTTCTGGAAACCTGGGCTCCGGTGGACTCAATACATCGAGTCGAGACGTTGGCTCACGATGGGTACTGATACCAGTGTTTCCCACACGCAGCGAAGCAGCTATTCCAGGATGGATGAGACGGACACTGTGCTTCCCTCAGCAGGGCCTCATAATGGAGGATATTGAGCTCCTCCGTATGAGGGTCCCCCTCAGACTTAAGTGACGAATGCCAACACCTTCGACATGTCCTGTATGAAGTAGAGGAATGCCATGTCCTCAGGCAGGGATCGGCACAGTCTCTGAGGGGGATGGGTCTGAGGGTACATCATGGTGGCGATGGGTGTCTGGGGACTTCTTGTCCTTGGTCTCCCAGTCCAATTAATCAGTGGAGGAAATGAGGGAGAGCTGGGCGGGATGATCTGGCCAAGAGCCTGGTCTAGGTCCCTCTGAAGCTGTGCGGCCGAAGCTTTGGGCACTCGCCGGGGAGGACCTCGGTCCTGTGGAACGGGACCGGGATAGAGACCGCTATCGAAGATTGACTCAAGGCTGCTTGCTCTCATGGATCGGCTCGACATCCAGGGATGTCCTCAATGTCGAGGGCCCGGTGGTATGTGCAGATGATCTGGCAGAGCTGGGCATCAGGACCCACTGCTGAGCCATGAAGGCAGACAAGCCGCGCTCCAAGGTCACCATACTGGTCTCCAGTCCGGAAGGCTCCACAGCCATCGACACAGGCACCAAGGAATTCAGGCCCAGTGCTGGTTCCCCTGAAGGGGAGTCCTCGACGAAGATGGCTTTGGGAGTTTGAGAGTTGCTGCCATGGTCCCTAGTAGCTGCAAGTACTCCCAGGCTGTCGAGTCTTTCATTTTTAGGAATCGACGCACCAGCTGTCGCAGCCTTTGGGCCCATTGTTTCAGGAGAAACACTTTTCCTCTGCAGGTGTCAAAGCACACCCCCAGGTACTCGAGCTCCTATGCTGGCACCAAGTGGCTCTTGGCCATGTTGGTTACCAGCTGAGCTTCTGCATGAACTTCACCAGTCGGGCTGTCGTGCGTTCGCTTTCCATTCTCGACTTTGCCCTGTGAGCCAGTCATCGAGATAAGGATGCACCAGGACCCTTTCCTGGTGGAGCACCGCTGCTAGGCCGAACAGCAACACTCGGAACTGAACTTGTCCCATGGGCACCGCGAATTGGAGAAACTGCTGATGCTCTAGGCAGATAGGAACGCATAAATATGCTTCCGTCAGATCAAGGGACATTAGAAACTCTCCTTCTCTCACTGCCACTATGACTGACCGCAAAGTTTCCATGTGAAAATGGGGTACCCTTAGACACTGATTCACGTGCTTGAGGTCTAGAATAGACCAAAAGGAGCCCTCCTTTTTGGCTACCATGAAATAAATTAAGTACTGACCCAATCCGCACTGCTCTTCAGGAACGGGCACTACGGCTCCCAGCTGTAGAAGACGTGTCAAGGTGGCCTTCACCACCAGAGCCTTTCTGTGTGCCTTGCAGGGTGACTGTACAAAGGACAGGCCTAGCGATCTTGCAAACTCTAAAGCATAGCCCTTCCGGATCACTTCTAACACCCATTAGTCGGACGTGATTTGGACCCAGGCAAGGTAGAACTCCCGTAGTCAACCTCCTATGGGCTGCCCTATCACGTGGGCTCCACTCGTTTCATTGTGACTTTTTAGGACCCGAGGACAGGGAGGTATTATAATAGCCCCACCCTGTTCCCCGAAAACCCTGACTCCACGATGGGCATTGCCCCCTCTGGTAAGGTGCAAACCGTACAAAGTGTAAATGCCTGAAATCTGTTGTTTGACCCAATAGCAGTGCGAGCTGTGGGTCTGCTTCTGTTTGTCCTCAGGGAGACACCGCCCTTTGAACTCACCCAACTCTTTTACCAATTTCTCCAAGCCCTCTCTGAATAAAAGCTTCCCTTTAAATGGAAGTTTGCTAAATCGGGCTTTGGAAGAGCCATCTGCCACCTAATTCTGTAGCAAGAGATAGTGACGAGCCGCCAACACTGAGGCCATACTCTTTGAGAGCCCCCTAATCAGATCGTAGAAGGCATCCACAAGGTATGCGGTTCCTGCCTCTAGCTTAGCTGCCGTCACTTTTGAATCTGGAGCCGTGCCCCCTGGCTCCAGCACCCCTTGCAACCACCACAGGCAAGCTCTGGCGACACAGGCCCCACACACGGAAGCCTGTAAACAGAGGGCATTGATATCAATTGCTTGCTTCAGCAAGGTGTCCAACTTCCTATCCTGGACATCTTTAAGTGCCGTACTGCCCTCCACCGGCATCGTGGTTTTCTTCGTCATGGCCGAGACTGCTGCATCAACCATTGGAAAGCTGAGTAATTCCTGTTCTTGTTTGGAAAGCGGGTACAGCCAGGTCATGGTCCTTAATCCACTGAGCCCGGCCTCTGGGAAGATCCCACTCATTCTGGATCATCTGTTTAACCACTCTATGAATGGGGAACAGCTTTTGGGTCTTCTGAACCACATGGAGCAGCAGCTCCTCCAGTGCCTCCGCTTCCACAGGGAGACCTGCCAGCATATTAAGCACCTTCAACGACTCTGCAATGAGCACTGCCAACTCCTCCCTGCGGAACACTCGAACTATTCAAGACTCCTCCTCATGCGGAATCTCTCCTTCCTCTAGTTTCTCCCTGTCTGCCTCCAGCTCAGCTCCCGGGTCTGGGATGTCCGGCTCCTCAGAAGGCAGAGGCTGCTCCCACCACTCTCCTTCAAGCCTATGCCATTTGGCTGCCTCTGTGATCGGTTCCGGCTCTTGTGGGGCCCTCGGCCTCTTTCTGCCATGGTCCTGCGCCACTGCCGAACCCAAGGTTTCTTGTTGCCTCATGCAGAATGCCTTATGCAAAAGCAAAATGAATTAAGGTGAAAAACATCCTGGAGGGCATTTCCCTCCCTGTGCCCCGGGAAGTGGAGGGTCTGAGAGCGGTCAGATCCCTACTATATGGCTCTAGCAAAGGCGGTTCAGTAAACAACTCCCTGACCTCTTGGCTTGCCCTGCTCTGTCTTCCTGGGAATGGGAAGGATTCCCCACCACTCCCGAGGAGCCTCCTGACCCCAAATTCTGCAGCGCCATCCTGCAGTCCGTGTTCTACTGTCCGGGCCTCCTTCTCACAGCTTGCTGCAAACACCCACATCAGAGACAGACCCCCTCTGAGCCCCACAAGACACGCATTGGGGCTTTGCTGGCATGGTCCTCCCTCACCCCCCCAGTGAAGACAGGCCGGATATCTCACCAGCGTTCGGTCAGTTCTATTTCCTCTAGTGCCAGCCTTTAACTTTTTTTTTTTTTTAAACAACCCTTAAAACCCCAGCCTGAACTAAAACCAACGTCCTGGGCCCCCCCCCCCCAACACCCCCCCCCCCACAAAAGCAGGAGAACCACTCTACGCCCAGCTAGTCTTCCCACCTCTTGCCTATTAAAGTACTCACAGTGTGCCGCTTTAAAGTGGAGCATTTCCTGCTCTGCTGTCCCAAAATGCCTACACATATATTGCATAAAAGTAGTTTTTATCAAGCTAATATGCAAAGCCCTTATCCAAATAGCCCACTGTGGCTATTCAGATAAGGGCACTTAGGCAAGATATTCAGTGGCACTATCCAGGTAGATGTTTTCCTAATAGGAAAAGGAAAGTTGGATTTAGCTCATGGCTTTTTCAGAAGTTCAAGGTGAGTTACATTCAGGTACAATAGGTAATTTTTCTGTTCCTGGAGGGCTTGCATTCTAAGTTCATACCTGAGGCAATGGAGGGTTAAGTGACTTGCCCAAGATCACAAGGAGCAGTAGCATTTATTTATTTTATTTAACAGGTTTTATATATCACCTTGAATTTGACGATAAGGTGGTATGTAAAACCTGTTAAATAAATTAAATAAATAAATAGTGGAATTCAAACCTGGCTTCTCTGGTTCTCAGCCTGCTGCTCTAACCATTGGCTACTCCTATTTTTGTGCATGTATATACTGAGACAATTTTATAAATGACTACTTTAGTATGTAAAACAGTGTCTAAACATTCAAGCTGCTTACAAAATTATACCTATCACACTGGTAGCAGATTTACATTTTTTTTTAGGTGGTTTTTATTTTCCCAATCAGTGCCCCATAAAGAAGTAGAATTTGTTGCCAGAGGATGTGATCAAGCTTAATAGTAAAGCTAGGTTTAAAAACAAATGGAGAAAGCATAGTTGGCTTACCTGTAACGAGGGTTCATCATAGACAGCAGAGGTATGCAGCCACACTCTATGGTGAAAGTGCCTTCTGAGTCAAGATGCCCAGTTGTTCAGTAGGCATTTCACCATAGAGTGTGCCTGCATCCCCCTTCTTGTCTCTGGAGAAAGCATACAGATAATGGCTCATGTCACTGTACTAAGGAAAAGAGAAATTAGACTTACCTGCTAATTGTTGTTCCTTGAGGAACTCCAGTTGTTCCGCACCTCTGGGTTGTGTACCTCTTCCTGCAGCATGGAGACTGGGCATGTCAGAAGCTTGCCACATCTACTGGTGACCTACTGACAAAGCATACGCTACGGAGCAATACATAAGTGGTTATAATTTATTTATTTTTATTTATTTAACGCTCTTATATACCGCACTTTTTGTCATCAGCGCGGTTTACAGTAAACATAAATTACTCACAGATAGCAACAGGCTGTCGTGAGTTTACATGTAAAGCACAGTTACTTACCTGTAACAGGTGATCTCTGGGAACAGCAGGAATTAGTCCTCACATATGGGTACGTCGGTACCGACGGAGCCTGCGCGGGAAAGCTCCCCAGCTTCCCAGAAGGAAGCTTTTGGGGCCTCCCACTGCACATGCGCACTGCCTTCCCGCCTTCCTGACCAGCTCTCTTCAGTTCGAGTTTATAGCTGAGACAATAAAGAGAGGAAAGGAAGATAGATAGAAGATACAACTCCTAGGGGAGGTGGGTGGGTTGTGAGGACTAATTCCTGCTGTTCACAGAGATCACCTGTTACAGGTAAGTAACTGTGCTATCTCCAGGAACAAGCAGGAATAAGTCCTCACATATGGGGACTCCCTAGCTAAGATGCCTGGGAGATCCCCTTCCAAGGGTTCGCCATCTTCGTATGGATCTCAGGCATCCATCCTGGGAAGGTGGGCAGGAGTTGTTCAAGTATGGAACAGGTGTTTGAGGACAGCCTGACCAAACAAGGCATCCCGGCAGGAGTCCTTGTCCAAACAGTAATGGGCTGTGAAGGTATGAACCGAGGCCCATGTGGCGGCTCGACAGATCTGATCTATGGAGACAGAGAAGATGAGCCATAGAAGTGGCCATGGCTCTCACATTGTGAGCTGTGACATGGCCTTCCAGAGAAATATTTTTACTCTGGTAAGCAAAGGAAATACACTGAGCAATCCAATTGGAAAGTATACGTTTGGAGACTGGAAGTCCCAAATGAGAAGGATCAAAAGCCACGAAAAGCTGGGAAGACTTTCGATGTGGCTGAATCCTGTTGAGGTAAAAGGCAAGAGCTCTTTTACAATCTAAAGTATGAAGGTTCCTCTCTGCACTGGATGCATGAGGAGCTGGAAAAAAGACAGGTAGATATACCTCTTGATTAAGATGAAAAGGCGAGACCACTTTGGGCATAAAGTGGGGATTCGTCCTTAGGACCACCTTATCATGATGAAACCTGGTATAAGGTGGATGAGCCACTAAGGCCTGTAGTTCACTGATGCGGCGAGCCGAAGTGACTGCAATAAGGAAAAGGACCTTCCAGGAAAGAAATTTCAAGGAGGTAGAAACCAACGGTTCAAAAGGTGGCTTCATAAGCTGACCTAGAACTAGGTTCAAGTCCCATGCTACCGCAGGAGGTCGGATGGGAGGCTTAGTTAGAGTCAGGCCTCTCATGAATCTTGCAACAAGCGGATGAGAGGAGACAGGTTGTCCATTTATAGGTTTTAAGGATGCTACAATAGCACTCAAATGGACTCTTACTGAATTTGTCTTAAGGCCTGCATTAGAAAGATGCAGGAGATAGTCTAGTAGAGAATTCAAAGGAAGTGCTAGAGGGTCAAGACCCTGTTGAGCACACCAAATGGAAAAGCGTTTCCATTTGAAAGCATAGGAACGCCTCGTGGAGGGTTTCCTAGAGGCATGAAGGATATCTTTCACTGGTTGAGAAAGATTGAAGTCATGAAGGCTTAGGCCTTCAGTAACCAAGCTCTGAGGTGTAGGGACTTGAGGTTTGGATGCCACAAAGTCCCTTTCTCCTGAGAGAGAAGGTCTGGCGCAGCTCCCAGGTCCAGGGAGGGTCCCTGGGAGAGATGCAGAAGTAGAGGGAACCACACTTGGCGTGGCCAGCGTGGAGCTATGAGGATCATCGATCCGTGATCCCTCTGGAGTTTGAACAGAGTCTTGGGAATCAAAGGAATGGGTGGAAAGGCATATAGGAATTCCTGACCCCAATGCAGGAGAAAGGCGTCGTTGGCCTGAGCTCCCTGACACGGAGTCCTGGAACAGAACCGGGGAAGTTTGGCATTCCACGGACTTGCAAAGAGGTCTATGTCCGGGGTTCCCCATTCCTGAAAGATTCTGCTTATCTGGTCCATATGTAGGGACCATTCGTGTGGAAGCAGAACTCGACTGAGTCTGTCTGCCCGAGAGCTTTGAACCCCTGGAAGATATACTGCCAGAAGATGAATTTGATGCTCTCTGGCGAAGGCCCATAATCTGAGAGCTTCGTTGCAAAGCGACAGAGAGCCTGTCCCTCCTTGTTTGTTTACGTAGAACATGGCCACCTGATTGTCTGTCTGAACTAGGACGGTCAGGTTGACAAGGAGGGTATGGAAGACTTTGAGGGCAAAGAAGATTGCTCGCAGTTCCAGGAGGTTGATGTGAAGGGTGGTCTCCTGTGGAGACCAAGTACCCTGAGTGGAGAGGGATTGTAGATGGGCTCCCCACCCTGTTTGGGAGGCATCTGTTGTGAGGGTTGCTTGGGGCAACAAAGGTTGGAAGGGGGCCCCCAACAACAGATTCTTGGTGGACATCCACCATTGGAGGGACCAAAACAGATGGTTTGAGGTGAGTATTTGGTCGGAGAGCGCTCCTGATGCTTGAGTCCACTGGGTGGCCAAGGTCCATTGAGCTGCTCTCATATGAAGACGAGCGTAGGGCACCACGTGTACCGTGGAGGCCATGTGGCCCAGAAGTCGCAGCATTTCTCTGGCTGTCAAGTGACTGCTGGACTGAGCTTGGGAGGCCAAGCACAGCAGACGTTGGCCCCGGACTTGAGGTAGGTAGGCCCTTGCAGTGGTGGTGTCCAACTGGGCCCCTATGAATTCTAGAGACTGAGTAGGGGTAAGTTGAGACTTGGGAAGGTTTACCACCAGTCCCAGATACTGCAGAAGGTGCCTTGTGCGGTCCAGGGAAATCTGGGCCTCTGACTGAGATGGAGCTCGGATGAGCCAGTCGTCCAGATATGGGAATACAAAAATTCCCAGACCTCTTAGAAATGCGGCAACAACTGCCATGCATTTGGTGAACACTCTTGGAGCAGAGGCTAGACCGAAGGGAAGTACTCTGTACTGGAAATGTTTTCCCTGAAACAGAAATCTTAGATATTTTTTGTGGGATGGGTGGATGAGTATATGTGTGTACGCATCCTTGAGATCTAGAGAACAAAGCCAATCCTGACTCTGAAGGTATGGAAGGAGAATGCCTAGAGAAAGCATTTTGAATTTCTCCTTGTACAGAAATTTGTTCAATTCTCTCAGATCTAGGATAGGTCTGAATCCCCCTGTCTTCTTTGTTATGAGAAAACAAGGGGAGTAGAATCCTCTCCCTTGTTGAAGAAGAGGAACCTCTTCTATTGCCCCTTGGGCAAGGAGAGAAGAGACTTCCTGATCCAACAGGTTCAGGAGAAATGGGGGAGAATTGAAGTGCCTCACCATGGTATATGGAGGAAGGTTGGAAAAATGAAGTTTGTAGCCCTCTCTGATGATAGAGAGGGTCCATTGCTCTGATGTGATTTGCTCCCATCTGGGAGCAAAGTGAGCTAACCTTCCGGGAATGGTGAGGGGCTCTGGTTGTTCTAGAGCCAGAAATGTTAAGTTCTCTAGGGGCAAGTCAAAACCCCTGAGGGGGTTGAGCCTGCTGAGAAGTGGTAGACGCTGCAGGCTTTGACTTTGCCTGTTTAGGTTGCTGACGTTTAGCAGCAAAGCGAGGCTGAGAAGATTGTTGGCCAGTATTTGTGGAAAATCTGGCCTTCTTGTAGTAAGGCCTCTTGAAAGACTTTTTCTTGGCAGGAGTAGAGGTAGACTTAGAAAGTCTATCCAAGGTAGCATTTTCTGCGTCCATTTGAGTGGCTTTAATTTGCCAGTCCTTACCAAATAAGTTCTCACCTGTACAGGGCAGATTCCGTAAGCCATCCAGGACCCAGGGTTCTAGGTCAGAGGCCTGGAGCCAAGCAAGTCGTCGGGCTGCAATAGCAATGCCCGAAGCTCTACCGGCACCCTCAAAGGAATCAAAAGCTGCTCTGTTGGAGAACTTAGAAACATCTAGAAGCTGTTTCACCAGAGAAATGAACTCCTCCTTTCTATCCTCAGGGATAAAGGAGGCAAAATGCCGTATCTTTAGGGCAAGTTCCCTGAGAAACATGCCCATATACAGACTGTAAGAATTAATCCTGGCTATAAGCATAGTAGCCTGGAAAAGTTTCTTGCCAAAAGAGTCTAGGGTCTTACATTCTCGCCCTGGAGGGGTAGAAGAGTGCCTTTTGGTACTGTTAATCTTTTTCAGTGCAGACTTCACCACAATGGAATGGTGAGGCAACTGAGTCTTTTGAAAACCAGGAGAAGGAGGGACCTACGAGAATAAGGAGACAACGTTAGAGGAGCCTCCCATAAGTCCATCAAGTGTTCTTGAAGGATTTCATGGATAGGCAGGGTGACTGCCTCTTTAGGAACCTTAGGGTATCCTAAAATATCCAATTTCTTTGACCTAGGTTCTTTTTCAGAGGATGTGGTAATAGAAAGTCCTTTAGCTAGTTCAATAATGAAGTCTTGAAAGGACAAATCCTCTGGTGGAGACATTCTCCTCTTTGGGGAAGAGGGGTCTTCATGAAGAACTAGAGACAGCTCATCAGAGTCCTCAGAGGAGTCAAAATCCTCAGAAGAAGCAGAGTATTCTCTATTTGCTTCCAACGCACGATACGCATACCGATCGGTATCGACATCGGGCGTACCGGGTATGGGATCGGTATCGGGTGAAAACCCGGATCCGGCATGCGGAACCGATCTGCGTTTGGAAGTCGATGGTCTCGGTTCCGGTATGGGAGATGATACCGGAACCGGACCCGGTACCGCTGAACGCGGTACTGAGGGCGTCGCAGCATTAATAAAAGCCAGCATGGCCTGCTGCATGGTCTGAACAGTATTGCTCATAGACGCCACTGCTGCCTGGATGTCGGTACCGGTATGGGCCGGTACCCCAGAGCAGTCCAACAGGTGATCAGTCGAGGCCGTGCCATCGATGTCAACCTGTAACCCCATAGATGGTGCTTTGGAAGCCAGAGCTTCCCGCCGGGGTTGTTTGGCTGGGGCAGGATCCTCAGACTCAAAAGTGAGAGCCTCTCGATGCTTTGAAGGAGATTTGCTCTTTGAGGACCTGCCCGCAGAGGGTTTGGTTACCTGAGATCCATCCGGAGAGGAAGACCTGGATGACTGTGATGCTGGATTATCTGAAGCAAACAGCACATGGAATTTGTTGGCCCGGTTCTGCAACCCACGTTTAGACATCTGGGAGCAGGATGGGCAGTCCGGAATGGAGTGGTCAGGTCCCAAACACTTAAGACACCATTCATGGGTGTCTGTGACAGAAATAACAGCACTACACTTGGTACACTTCTTAAAACCAGGGGCTGGTTTGTCCATGAGGAGAAGTTGTGTAGGCCTGAGGCCTAACCGAAGTCACCAAGTTGTGCAGAATAAAGATTTTTTTTTTTTTTTTTTAAAGAAAAGAAACGAGAGACCGGCGGTACCGGTTTCGGTATGGGGAAGGCAGGTACGCGGTCTAAAGAAACAAACTAAAAATGGAAATTACACTAACCTGGTAATTGTAGTTCCTGGAGGGTCCAGTTTAGTCCTCCACAATCGGGTAGTGCCCCTCCTCCTGCAGCCGGGAAACTGGACCAATCAAATCTTCTGTAGTATATATGCAGACGGAGCTCCCAGAAGCCCCCAGTGTACTAGTAACAAAGCATACTTAACGAAGCAACACATTAGATTAATATACAAAATGACATAATTAAAGAACAATTTGTTCCCCCCAAGAAATATCCAACCCCCTCCCCAAACGAGGAAGTCAGAACACTGCATTGCGCCGGTACCGACGCCCCAGAAATCAAAACACCGCTCCCCACCAGAATCTCAGGAGCTGCCTGAACCCCCGAGACAGGGAAGAGCCTTAGCAAAAAACGCGGCTGCAACAGAGGGACTGAACGGCAAGAGGAACCGTCTTATGAGCAACCGTTCGGAAAGCGCGCCGCATAATCATATCAGACCGTCGGGAGGGAAGGAGGACTAAACTGGACCCTCCAGGAACTACAATTACCAGGTTAGTGTAATTTCCATTTCCTGTTCGGTAATCCAGTTTAGTCCTCCACAATCGGGATGTAACAGAGCAGTTAAGACCGGGCGGGACCTTGCCATCCGGCGCGCAGAACCGCCGAACCAAAACAGGAATCCCGAGCCGCTGACACATCTAAGCGATAGTGTCTACTGAAAGCATGCAGAGACGACCAAGTGGCCGCCCTACAGATATCTGCCGGCGGAACCAGGCTATACTCCGCCCAAGAGGTCGCCTGAGCCCTAGTGGAATGAGCCCTCAGACCCTCCGGAATAGACCGCTGTTGCAACAGATACGCGGACGCGATCGCCTCTTTGAGCCATCTAGCAATGGAGGCTTTAGCCGCCGCTTCCCCTTTACGCGCACCCCCGAAGAGCACGAAAAGCCGGTCAGATTTCCGAAAAGACTCGGTAACCTTTAAATAACGATGGAGCGTACGACCCACATCGAGCCGGATAAGACCTTTGTCCGTTGACCCGACAGATTGCGAAGAAAGCACTGGAAGAAACAATGCCTGATTCATGTGAAAGGGAGACACCACCTTTGGCAGAAAGGAAGGAACCGGACGGAGAACGATCCGATCCGCGGAAAAAGACAAGAAAGGCTCTCGACAGGACAATGCATGCAGATCCGAAATGCGCCGTGCCGAACAGATAGCTACAAGGAAAACCGCCTTCAGCGTGAGATCTTTCAGAGACGCCCTGCGCAGGGGCTCAAAAGGTTCACGAACCAGGGCCCTCAGAACTAAATTCAAGTCCCAAGGAGGAACGAAAACTCTGCGGGAGGGCCGCAAATGAAAAACAGCCGTAAGGAATCGGCGTACATCCGGATGAGCCCCGAGCAGACGACCCAAAACCTTGCCGCGATAACACGAGATAGCCGCCAACTGGACTTTTAGGGAACTAGCCGCAAGGCCCTTATCGAAACCATCCTGAAGAAAACTTAAAACGACGGGCACGGAAACCGTCGCCGCCCGGACTCCCCGCCGGGAGCACCAGTCTTCAAAAATCCTCCAAATCCGAACGTAAGTAAGAGAAGTGGACGTTTTCCTCGCCCGCAGAAGGGTAGAAATCACTGCGGGGGAGTAGCCCTTCCTTTTCAGCCGAGCCCTCTCAATGGCCAAACCGTAAGCGAGAATCGATCCACTTGGGGCATCCGCAAGGGACCCTGAAGAAGAAGATCCGGTAGCGCGGGCAGGAGCCAAGGAACGCCGTCGCGCAGCCGGACCAGATCAGCATACCAGGGCCTCCGGGGCCAATCCGGGGCCACCAGTAACACACGACCCCGATGGCTCTCGATACGTTGCACGACCCGGCCGATCAGAGCCCACGGAGGAAAGACATAAAGAAGACCGGACGTTGGCCACGGCTGAATGAGAGCGTCGAGCCCCTCGGACATGCGCTCCCTTCGCCTGCTGAAGAAGCGCCCTGTCTTGGCTGATTGAAAGGTCGCCATGAGATCCATGATGGGTGGACCCCACCGCCGGGCAATTCGCGCGTAAACCTGTGGGTTTAGCTCCCATTCTCCGGGGTCCACCCGCACTCTGCTGAGAAAATTGGCCTGGACATTGTCTATGCCTGCAATGTGTGCCGCCGAGATTGCCGGAAGGCGAGTTTGCACCCAATTGAACAAGGCCGCTGCTTCTGCCTCCAGGGTCACGCTGCCGGTACCCCCTTGGCGATTGATGTAAGCTACGGTGGACGCATTGTCCGACAGGACTCGCACCGGCCGGCCGAGAACCAGGGTCTCCAGGGCCACCAGGGCTAGCCGGACTGCCCGCAATTCGAGACGGTTGATCGACCAAGAGGCCTCCAGGGGAGACCATTCCCCCTGTGCAAAGCGGGACTCGCAGTGAGCCCCCCAGCCGGTTAAGCTCGCATCCGTCGTGAACGGAACCCACAGTGGAGGCTCCAAGGGAATCCCCCGCGTCAGGTTCTCGGCGGAGAGCCACCACCGGAGGGATCGGCGAACCGTCTTTGGGCAAGGCAATCTCTTGTTCAACGAGTCTAACTGGTTGGACCAACGTCGCAGAAGAGCACTCTGCAGCGGACGCATGTGGAAGCGCGCCCAAGGCACCACCTCCAAAGTCGCCGCCATCGTTCTGAGGAGCCGCAGGTACCACCACGCCGACGGAGCTGGCATCCCCCGGAAGAGACGGACCAGAGCCCGCAACTCCAGCACGCGTCGCTCCGGAAGGCACACCAAGCCCCGTGCTGTGTCGAAGCGAACTCCCAGATACTCGAGATCCTGTGTCGGAGACAGACAACTCTTGCATTCGTTCACCACCCATCCGAGGGACCGAAGGAGATCCACCACCCTGCTCGTGACTTGCACACACTCCCGACTGGACTTTGCTCGAATCAACCAGTCGTCGAGATACGGATGGACCAGGATGCCCTCCTTGTGCAACGCCGCCGCGACTACAACCATCACCTTTGTGAAGGTGCGGGGAGCCGTGGCGAGTCCGAACGGCATGGCCCGGAATTGGAAATGGCCCCACGGAAGCGCAAAGCGGAGAAACCGTTGATGGGAGGGCTGGATGGGAATGTGTAAATAGGCCTCGGTAAGATCGAGGGACGTTAAAAATTCCCCTTGACGCACCGCTACGATGACTGACCGCAGGGTCTCCATGTGGAAGTGCGGCACCCTGAGAGCGCGATTCACGCCTTTGAGATCCAAGATCGGACGAAGAGAACCGCCCTTTTTGGGAACCACAAAATAGAGGGAGTAGCGACCTGCGCCTCTTTCCAAAGGCGGGACCGGAACCACGGCCCCCAGAGAGAGCAGCCGATCCAGGGTCACGCGGATGTCCCGCGCCTTTTGAGCTCCCTTGCTGGGAGACAGAACAAACGAATCCGGAAGTGGGTGCGCAAACTCCAGGGCATAACCTTCTTCTATAATCTGCAGCACCCACCGATCTGACGTAATTTGGGCCCAAGAAGGAAGAAAGTTGCGCAAACGACCCCCGATAACCGGGTCTCCCTCTAGAGCCCGCCTCGTTTCATTGCGGCTTGCGATTAAAGGAAGAGGCCGAGGAAGAGGCGGCTCCGGAGAAGCCCCTTCCCGCTCCTCTGAAACCACGAAACCCTTGATGACGGGTTCCAAAACGACCGCGCTGCGATGTCCACAGCCGGGAAGAATGAAATCTGCGAACATCCCGAAACTGGCCGCGCGCTGAGGTGGACGACCTATTAAGCTTAGGCTTATCCTCCGGAAGTCGACCACCCTTAGACTCACCGAGATCCTTCACCAACTTATCCAGAGCCTCACCAAATAACAACCTGCCCTTAAAGGGCAGTTTACTGAGGCGAGACTTGGAAGAACCGTCGGCCGCCCAGTTGCGCAACCAGATGGACCGTCGTGCCGCTACCATGGAGGCCATACTATTAGCTAGGGAGCGGATTATTAAATCATAAAACAGATCCGCCAAGTAGGCTGATCCCGACTCCACGCGGGTAACGTCCAACAGCCCCTGTTGGTCCATACCGGACCCCGAGCGCAGGTGCTGCGACCACCGCAAACAAGCCCGAGCTACCCACGCCCCACATATAGAAGCTTGCAACGATAAGGCGTTGGTCTCGAAAGCTTGCTTCAACAAATTATCAACCTTTTTATCCTGAACATCCTTCAGGGCTGCGGCCCCTTCAACCGGGATGGTGGTTTTCTTGGTCACTGCCGAAACGGCAGCATCCACCCGTGGAGACTTAAACAAGTCCCTGTCCTTGTCGGCAAGGGGGTAAAGACGATTCATGGTCCGAATCCCTTTCAAACCGGATTCCGGTTGCTCCCATTCCGCATGGATCATCTGCTCAACCACGCGGTGCACAGGAAAAACTACCTGGGCATCCCTGACCGCCTGAATGAGAGGATCCTCGAGACCCTCCTCCTCCAGCGGCCGCACCGCAGAGAGGTTAAGCGCTTGGAGAGACTCCGTGACCAAAGGGACCAGCTCGTCTCTTCGAAACACCCGAATGATTCGAGCCTGATCTTCCGGCTCCGGGAGCTCCCCGTCTTCTAACTCCTCCGCCTCATTCTCAGGATCCCCCTCAGCCTCGGAATCCGGAAGACAAAGGGTGTCCTGATCCTGGTCCCCCAACCTGGGCCGCTTGACAGCGGGTTGGGAAGACCGCTGAACCCCCCTGCGGATCCTGGGGGGAGAGAGGCGGGCCAAGCCTACGGCAAGTGACCGGACCAGCTTAAGCGGAAGGCCTGATGCATGAGAAGAACAAAATCTGGGGAAAAGTCTATAGGCGAAGCTACTACAGCCGCCTGCTGGAGCTCAGGGACCGACGTATTAGACGCCGGGCCCAAACCAGAAGGGAGGATGCTCGGTGAAGGGACACTGTCCCCCGAAAGAGAAGGTTCCCCGGGCACATGCTGTTCCTGAACTTCAATAGGAAGCTCCAGGTCTGAAGAAACTGCAGCACAGCTCTTGCAGATTCCAGAGTCAGTCATTGTACCTCTGCGGGACCCACAAATTACACACTGAGGTTTGGCAGCCATGCTAAGGCAACCTGCTCTCAGGGAGAAAGAAGGCAACAGGAACAGGGAAGCCCACACCAAGGGGACTAACCTTATTCAAATCAGTACAGCTTTAAATTTAAAACTTTTTTTTTTTTTTTTTTTTTTTTACAGAAAACAAAACACTCCCCAGTATCCTAGGGGTGCCCTGAGCAAAATCGCCAGGAAAATAAACCCCAAAAACACCAGGGGAACCCGTGCACAAGTGTTAAAAAGTGCCCTTAAAAAGCACACTTTAGAAATCCAAAATGGCCGCCGCACTTTTTCACCCGCGGTAAAAAACGGCGCGAAAATACAAAGGTAACCAAATAATATGGAAAAGAAAGAAAACGACCCTCTAATACAGGGCAAGCGAAAAAAATCAGGAAAAAGTGCAATTTGGAAGCCAGGGGAGCCGACAGAGCCTCTGACAATGCAAAGAACAGAGAGCTGAAAAGTTAAAGCAAGGAAAATTCCTACCAGCTCAGGGAACAGCAAGGAACTCAGCCCACTTCTCCAAGTGACAGGCAATGTTGCAGCCGGTATGGCTCTTCCCCGTACAGCCTTGGGGAGAGCTCAACCCAGGCTTCAGAGATTCCCAGGCAGGAAGGCAGGAGCCCAAGGCAGGTCTGGCTTCCCCCAGGATGTCCCCTGTGGCTTTTTTTTTTTTTTAAAGATACAGCTACCTAGCAAAGAAATAGAAAATAAAGGACCAGAAAGAAACCCCAAAAGAACTAACTAACTAGTGTTGCTCCTTCAAGTGTCACTTAGCGTGCCCAGAAAGGGCACAGAAGTCCTCCAGCTGCAAGGAGACTGGACACACTGGGGGCTTCTGGGAGCTCCGTCTGCATATATACTACAGAAGATTTGATTGGTCCAGTCTCCCGGCTGCAGGAGGAGGGGCACTACCCGATTGTGGAGGACTAAACTGGATTACCGAACAGGAACAATAATTTCTTCAGCGGTGACAGGAACACGACCTGCTGGCTCCGCGGAAAAAGAGAAATTGAAGAGAGCTGGTCAGGAAGGCGGGAAGGCAGCGCGCATGTGCAGTGGGAGGCCCCAAAAGCTTCCTTCTGGGAAGCTGGGGTGCTTTCCCGCGCAGGCTCCGTCGGTACCGACGTACCCATATGTGGACTTATTCCTGCTTGTTCCTGGAGATCAGGAAGTCCAACAGGATACAACATAGGGGAAAACTTTGTACATATAAATTATTTAACTATATACAACGGTATTCTTCTTGTTATACAGGGAATGAATAGAGCATTTCAACATTGGATTGTAATGGGCTTTAGGATGAGTTGGGATCAGGTATTAAGCGAAGTAAGAAAGGAAAAGGTGGTATTTTATGGCTTTTCTAAATTGTTTGAGGTCTTTAATTTCTCTTATGGTGGGTGGAAGATCACACTTAGCTGATCGATCACACACAGGTGTGATCACAGGTGTGTGATCGATGATGATAATGACTATGAACTCCAAATTAGCGGCCTTAATATATACCGCAACCGTCCCTGCAAGGCGAGGATAACTGTTTTCCCCTCCCCCCCAAGAACTTCAACAGTAAATTTATTTATTTATTTATTTACATTCTCTTATATACCGCGCTATTCTGCATCAGTGCGGTTTACATTGAACAAACTGAAATTACATTGAACAGGGCATTATAACTTGGAGATAACTATTTTACAGGGAACATGGGCTATGGAGGGTTAAGTAGCTTGCCCAAGACCACAAGGAGCACCTGTGGGACTAGAAACCCCAGTCCTTCTGGCCCAAGGTTGCTGTCCTCTAGTGGGATTTGAACCCCTGACCTTCCGGCCTGAAGTACCTTGCCCCAACCACTAGGCCACTCCTCCACTCCATAAACACAAGAAAAGTATGAAAAAAGGCAACAGCCAGCAGACTTGAATAGAGCCGCCATTCACTCCACTCTCATACCTGCACAGAAACCAGCCACTTACCAGTAGAATTTCTCTTGCGTGGCCGGCCCCTGTAATGTCCTGAGACCACTGACTGAATCCCCAAACTGGGTGGGAATTGGAACTGAAAGCGTAGTTACTCACCTGTAACAGGTGTTCTCCAGGAGCAGCAGGAATCAGTCCTCACTTATGGGTGACGTCGGCGCCGACGGAGCCCTCGCGGAGCAATTTTCCCCAGCTTTCAAAGAAAGCCTTTGGGAATTGCAGCGCGCATGCGCGGTCGTCTTCCCGCCCGAGGGTGCCATCTTAGCCAGTCGGATGACATAGCTAAAAAAGACAGCATAAAAATTTGCAAAAACAACATAAGCAGACGATTGCAACTCCAAGGGGAGGAGGGAGGGTAGTGAGGACTGATTCCTGCTGCTCCTGGAGAACACCTGTTACAGGTGAGTAACTACGCTTTCTCCAGGACCAAGCAGGAAGTCAGTCCTCACTTATGGGACTCCCAAGCTCAAGGCTACCGGAGACCCTAAGCACAAAAATGAGCTCCCTCTAGCTCAGCAGCACAGAAGGATAGAATCTTCGCTGAATCATCACCCACCGGTAGCCCACATCCGGGATGGAGGGTAGGAGTTGCTCAGACCTCAAAGAGATTACGGAGGACTGCCTGTCCGAAAGCACTGTCCCTACGGGACTCCCTCTCGAGACAGTAATGGACCGCAAAAGTCTGGCTCGAAGACCAAGTAGCGGCCCGGCAGATGTCTGCCAGCGGAACAGAGCGGAGGTAAGCCACTGACGTAGCCTTTGCCCGAACGCAATGAGCCGTGACTCGACTTTCCAAGGAGAGTCCGGCTGCCCCATAAGCCCAAGAGATACAGTCCGCAACCCAGATGGACAGAGTACGCTTGGAGACCGGGAGCCCCAATTTATTGGGGTCAAAAGACACAAAAAGCTGAGCAGCTTTACGGTGCTCCCGCGTACGGTCAAGGTAGAAGTTCAATGCCCTTCTACAGTCCAGGGTATGGAGGACCGTTTCAGCTCGGCTGGAGTGTGGTCTGGGAAAGAAGGTTGGAAGTACCACCTCCTGATTGATGTGAAAAGGGGAGACCACTTTAGGCAGAAATTTTGGGTGAGTCCGTAGGACTACCCTATTCTTGTAGAACCTAGTGTAAGGGGGATCAGACACGAGGGCCTGCAATTCACTTACGCGTCTAGCGGAAGTGAGGGCTATCAAGAACAGTGTTTTCCAAGACAGAAAACGGAGAGAACAGGAAAAAAGGATAAAATAAAGAAGAAAGTTCAACTTTTTCGCGGGGACAAGACGGGGACGTCTGTAGGGCTCCGCGGAAAAAAGAAGACTGGCTAAGATGGCACCCTCGGGCGGGAAGACGACCGCGCATGCGCGCTGCAATTCCCAAAGGCTTTCTTTGAAAGCTGGGGAAAATTGCTCCGCGAGGGCTCCGTCGGCGCCGACGTCACCCATAAGTGAGGACTGACTTCCTGCTTGGTCCTGGAGAACTGGAGTTCCTCAAGGAACAATTAGCAGGTAAGTCTAATTTCTCTTTCCTTATCGTTCCTCCAGTTCAGTTCCCCTTACCAGCACCTTCGGGTTTTTTTTTTTTTTTTTGCATTCTCTTATATACCGCGCTTTTTTGCATCAGTGCGGTTTACATTGAACAAACTGAAATTACATTGAACAGGGCATTATAACTTGGAGATAACTATTTTATAGGGAATGGGCTATGGAGGGTTAACTATGGAGGGTTAAGTGGCTTGCCCAAGACCACAAGGAGCACCTGTGGGACTAGAAACCCCAGTCCTTCCGGCCCAAGGTTGCTGTCCTCTAGTGGGATTTGAACCCTGACCTTCCGGCCTGAAGTACCTTGCCCCAACCACTAGGCCACTCCTCCACTCCATACTTTGATTTATTGATTTATTGATCCATACTTTGCTACAGACACTCCTCTTTTTTTGTTTCCCAACCACCCAAATAAATTAAAGGTACAGGACTAAGAGCCACCAAAAACAATTTAAAAAAACCCTTAATTTAAACTAAACTTAACCACCTAACTTTCCTTATGTGCTCCTCCAGCTGAGCCTACCCCTTAAGCTCACAACCTCCTGCTACATGGAGACTGGACATACTGGAAGCTAGTGGGAGGTGTCACCAGTAGATGTGGTAAGCTTCTGACATGCCCAGTCTCCATGCTGCAGGAAGAGGTACACAACCCAGAGGTGCGGAACTGAACTGGAGGAACAATAAGGAACAGGTATTACCATGCTTCTCCACCATAAGAATGTACGCATAGGCTTGAAGCAAGTGCTTACTTGGCCCTACCACCAAGATGATCTGTTACAAAATTACTCTAACAACAACCAGTAGCAAACTAAACAGTTTATTCACTAGTTATCACTGTACATTTGGCTACTAAGCTTCACAGTAGGCTTTACAACAAAGAAAATGAAATACACATCAGAATTCCTACAAACCAGTCCAGTAGAGAAATAGCTGTAACTGGGTAAAACATGTACAGCATGCCACATGGAATACTTTCCAACCCCTCTGGTTTCTGTGTGGGTTGGTTGATACCTGTGCAAGCATGTGTACATATGTATGTATTTGTGTGATATCTGTGTACAGTCATCCCTCGTTTATCGCGGTTAATCAGTTCCATACTGTACCGCGATAAGTGAATTTCCGAGAAGTAGGATTCTTTATTTATAAATCAAATATTTTCATAGCTAGAGCATAAAAAACCTGTTTACGACCTTCTAAATACGGTTTTTAACATTATTAGAGCCCTCTAGACATGAAATAACACCGCTTTAGTCACCATTACACTCGTATTACCCAATATATTAGACAAAATAAGAGAAAATAAGACATATTAGATGTTACAAATATCATATTATTATTACTGTACATTTAATTATACAAACACACAGTTCTTACACACAACCACTAACCTATGAAAATAGTGCAACTTGTTCGATGATGAAGCGATGAAGATGAAGAGATGTACTGCACAGCAAAGAAGAGCAAGGTTACTGCTCCTCTGAAGGCACGACTTCAGTAAGAGGGTCTTTAGGCGATGCAGTATCTTCAGCAGGTGCGAAACCTTCTCCTCCCAGCATCCGGGCTAGCCTAACTGCCTTATCCATTGCCGAGTTGCTTATATCCTCTGGGGTGAATTCGCTGTAGTCGTGGACAATTTCAGGCCACAACTTCTTCCAGCTGGCCTTCACGGTCTCCGTCTTCATATCCTTCAACGTGGCCTGGATGTTTTTCAGACAGGTCGCGATGGTATACTGCCGGCAGTACTCCTTCAGCAAGAAGTTCTCCTCAAGGTCCATGCCTTTGACGAGGTGCTGCAGGGTGTTTCGCATGTAGAGGGCCTTGAACGCGCGAATAACGCCTTGATCCATGGGCTGGATCAGTGAAGTGGTGTTGGGAGGAAGGAACTTGATCCGCACACTGTGGTAGGATAGGTCTTGCGCATGACCTCCAGCATTGTCCATGAGGAGAAGGACATTAAACTCAAGTCCCTTCTCCACGAGATACAGCTTGACTTGGGGGATGAAGCACTAGTAGAACCAGTCCGCTGACAGCTGCTTCGTGATCCAGCCCTTGCCGTTGTGCATCCGCGATAGAGTGAAGCCGCGAAACTCGAAGCGCGAAGTGGCGAGGGATGACCGTATGCCTGTCTGTTTCTGCATTGTGTGTGTGTGTATGCATATTCATGTGTACATATTTGTGTTGGCTGCTTGTGTCTCTGGGATGAGGTGGGAGGGGAAAGTTTGAAAAGAGGAACTCTGTAACCACTAAGTTTTAGTCTATCAACATTTCCAAGCTGCAGCTGCTGGAACTGCTTCTCCCATAAAAATGTTTTTTGGCCATTTTTTTTTACCAGAATTTATTTCTCTGGAACTCCTAAGTCCAATCTGGCTCATTTTGAACTGTGAGAGTCTCTTTCACAGTTTTCTGCCATGCCAAATTTGATCCTATTCTGTTAAGTTTCCAGAGCCTAATTTTTCCCCCAGAAGGATGGACAGTTTGGACCCCTTATGTATAATTTCATTCCAACATCTGTGCAGCTGTAAAGAGTAAAAGGTTTTGAACTGGCTCCTTAATTAGCAGCGATACAGATATGGGGGGATTGCCACTTCTTACTGCTGGGAGTGAGCAATAGGAAAGATATCCCAATTAGAATCTGTTGAGTATTTCCATGACCCAGACTGGCCACTGCTAGCGATGGAATGCTGGTTTCTGAGCAACTGGTCTGACCTAGCATGGCATTTCTTATATTCTTATTCCTTTTCAGAAAGCTCTGGAAAAAATGCCCATTTGATGCCGAATGTGGTCATGCAACCTACCTGCATTACTTTGATTAACTGCTTGTCCTCAGAGAATATATCAGTCTCTGTTATTGTTAGGTACTGCTGCACAGACAAAGTCTATTTAGTTGTGTTTGGGGCTGATAAACTGAACATATAGGGTGTTCTGCTATGTCAGTAAAGCATAGTTACTCACCTGTAACAGGTGATCTCCGGGAACAGCAGGAATTTAGTCTTCACATATGGGTATCGTCGGTACCGACGGAGCCTGCGCGGGAATGCTCCACAGCGTCCAATAGGAAAGCTTTTGGGAGCATCCCACAGTGCCTGCGTGCTGCCTTCCCGCCTTTCCCAACTGTCCCTCTCCAGTTGAGTTTAAAGCTGAGACAAAGAAAGAGACGGAAAGAGAGAAAGAAAGAGAGATAGAGAGATACAACTCCTAGGGGAGGTGGGTGGGCTGTGAAGACTAAATTCCTGCTGTTCCCGGAGATCACCTGCTACAGGTGAGTAACTATGCTATCTCCAGAACAAGCAGGAATGTAGTCTTCACATATGGGGGACTCCCTAGCTGCAGATGCAAGGGAGAAGGCCCCAGAAGTTGTGTGCCCCTATGAAAGGGCTCCACTTCCCCCCATGGATCTCTGGCATCCTACCAGGGATGGTGGGTGAGAATTGATTAAGTATGGAACAAGTGTTGTAGAACAGCCGGACCAAACAAGGCATCCCGGCGGGAGTCCTTATCTAAGCAGTAATGGGCTGTGAAGGTATGAACCGAAGCCCAAGTAGCTGCTCGACAGATATCGTCGACAGACACAGAATGAAGATGAGCCATAGAGGCTGCCATGGCTCTCACATTGTTTATTTACACTTGATATACTGCCCCCCATTACATCGGGGCGGTTAACAATACAAATAAAAATATAAGTTAGAAAAGGGAAAAGAAATTACAATAACTTAAAAAAAAGGAAAGAGAGGAAAAGGAGAGTGAGAACAGATTTGAGCAACAGTAGGAACGAAAGAAACAGGGATCATGGGGGAAGATTGAAAGCAGAGGAGAAAAGATGAGTTTTGAGAAGGGAGCGAAATTTAGAGTAAGACTCTTCAAGTCGAAGGGTGGTAGATAGGGAATTCCACAGATATCGTCGATAGACACAGAATGAAGATGAGCCATAGAGGCTGCCATGGCTCTCACATTGTGAGCTGTGACATGACCTTCAAAAGGAAGGTTTTTACTCTCATAGGCAAAAGATATACACTGTGCAATCCAGCTGGACAGTGTTCTTTTGAAGACTGGAAGTCCCAAACGACTAGGATCAAAAGCAACAAAGTGTTGGGAGGACTTTCTATGTTACTGTGTCCTTTGTAAGTAAAAGGCCAAAGCCTTTTTACAGTCCAAAGTATGAAGATTCCTTTTTGCATTTGAGGCGTGAGGAGAATACAGGAAGATAAACCACTTGGTTTAAATGAAAAGGTGACACCACCTTTGGTATAAAGTGTGGATGAGTCCTAAGGACTACCTTATCATGATGGAAGCTTGTATAAGGAGGATCAGCCACCAACGCTTGCAATTCACTGATACGATGTGCTGATGTGATTGCAATAAGAAAAATGACCTTCCAGGAAAGGAATTTCAAAGAGGTAGTGGATAATGGTTCAAAGGGCGGTTTCATGAGCTGCCCAAGAACCAGATTTAAGTCCCATGCCACCGGTGGTGGCTTAATGGGAGGCTTAGTTAAAAGAAGGCCTCTCATAAATCTTGCTATAAGAGGATGAGAGGAAATAGGTTGTCCATTTAGAGGTTTGAAAGAAGCTGCAATAGCACTCAAATGAACTCTCACTGAATTTGTCTTAAGCCCTGCATTTGATAAATGTAGGAGATACTCCAGTAATGATTCCAGGGGTATTGCAAGAGGGTTAAGACCCTTCTGCGAGCACCATATGGTAAACCTTTTCCACTTAAATGCATAAGAGCGTCTTGTGGAAGGCTTTCTGGAAGCATAAAGGATATCCTTTACCTGCTGGGAAAGGTTAAAACCGTGAAGTTCTAGGCTTTCAGCAAACAGGCCCTGAGATGCAGAGACTGGGGATTGGGATGCCACAGCATCCCGTCCACTGTTCCCTCTAAGCTGTGCGCGTGTGCGCGCGCGCACATACTTTACAACAGAGCGCACAAAAATTATGGTTCTGATTCTGATAGAAAACAACAGAGACATCTTAAAATTGAAAAGTTGTGATTGTAATTACTAGAAATTTTCCTCTTCATTTACTAATCGTCTATTTTCATTTAATTTGATTAAAATCAATGTGGTGTACATACTGTATTCTGACGTGCAGTCAAATTTTAAAGTATATAACTCCGAGCGTCGTTATGTGGTGCACAAAAATTTAACCTTCCTTCAAAAGCTGCACAGCTGATATTTTATGAGCACAGCCTACAGAAAATTAGAGGGAACATTGATCTCGTCCTCTTGAGAAAGGAGATTTGGAGCAGATCCTAACTCCAGAGGCAGAGCTTGAGAGAGATGTAGGAGCAGAGGGTACCACATTTGCCATGGAGCTATGAGAAACATATGACCTCTGAAGCTTGAACAGGTTTTTGGGAATTAGGGGAATGGGTGGAAAGGCATACAGGAAGCCCTGACCCCAATGGAGGAGGAAAGAATCCCTGGCCTGACAACCCTGAGCTGGAATTCTGGAACAGAACCGGGGAAGTTTGGCATTCAGCGGACTTGCAAAGAGGTCTATGTCCGGGGTTCCCCAAATTTGAAAAATGTTGACCACCTGGTCTGCATGGAGAGACCATTCGTGTGGAAGCAGAACTCGACTGAGTCTGTCTGCCCAAGAGTTTTGAATGTCTGGAAGATACACCGCAAGGAGATGAATCTGATGCTCTCTGGCGAGAGCCCATAGTCGCAAAGCTTCGTTGCAGAGCGACAAAGAGCCTGTTCCGCCCTGCTTGTTCACATAGAACATGGCTATTTGATTGTCCGTTTGAACTAGGACTGTCTTGTAGCTGAGCTGGGTGTGGAATACTTGAAGAGCAAGGAAGATTGCTCTGAGTTCCAGGAGATTGATGTGTAGATAGGCCTCCTGTGGAGTCCAGGTACGCAGGTGGGCTCCCCAACCCACCTGTGAAGCATCTGTTGTTAGAGTGGCTTGGGGTGGGGGTTGCTGAAAAGGAGACCCACCAAAAGGTTTTGGGGTGACTGCCACCATTGGAGGGACAAAATAAGGTGATCTGAGTTTGCTATTTTGTCTGACAGGCAACCTGACGCCTGAGTCCACTGAGTGGATAAGGTCCACTGGGCTGCCCTCATATGGAGGCGAGCATAAGGAATCACATGCACGGTGGATGCCATGTGGCCTAGCAATTGTAACATCTCCCGAGCAGTGATGTGAGGTTTTAGCACTGCTTGGGAAGCTAACTGCACAATGTGAAGGCAGTGGGGCTGTGGAAGGTAGGCCCTTGTCTGTCTGGTATGCAGCAGAGCTCCTATAAACTCTAGGGACTGAGTGGGAGCAAGGTTGGATTTTGGGAAGTTTATGACAAGTCCCAAATACTGAAGGATGCGCATTGTGTGAGAGAGAGCAACGCTGGCCTCTGGCTCTGAAGGGGCTCGAATGAGCCAGTCGTCTAAGTAAGGGAAGACGAATATTCCTAGGGTGCGAAGAAATGCTGCCACCACAGCCATGCATTTTGTGAACACCCTTGGCGCAGAGGCCAGGCCAAAAGGAAGAACCCTGTATTGGTAGTGCTTCCCTTGAAACAGAAAGCGAAGGAACTTTCAGTGAGTTGGATGGATGAGAACATGAGTGTACGCATCCTTGAGATATAGAGAACAAAGCCAATCCTGACTCTGAAGGTATGGGGGCAGAGTTCCTAGAGAAATCATTTTGAACTTCTCTTTGAACAGGAATTTGTTCAATTCTTTGAGGTCTAAAATGGGTCTGTGTCCTCCTGTTTTCTTTGGAATAAGGAAATAGGGGGAGTAAAACCCTGTACCCCGTTGGGGAATGGGTACCTCTTCTATTGTCCCTTGGGCAAGAAGCACAGTGACCTCTTGACCTAACTGGTCATTGAGAAAGGTCTGAGAATTGAACTGTCTTACCATTGTAGGAGGGGGCATGCTGAGGAAATGAAGCTTGTACCCTTCTCTTACAATAGACAGAGTCCAATTTTCTGCTGTTATCTGACCCCATCTGGGGGCAAAATGACATAACCTTCCTGGGATGGTGGAGGGTTCTGGGCCGTTAAGGGCCAGGAAGGCAAAGTTCTCTAGATAGGAGTCAAAGCCCCTCTGGAGGCTGAATCTGCTGAGCCGGTTGAGGCTTAGCTGCTTTTGTCTTTCTTTGCCTAGGTTGTTGCTGCTGTCCCTTTTGGGCAGACTGACCTAAGCGATGCCCCTGTTGGGTATAGGAGGGATAAAACTTCTTCTTCTTACTGAAGAATGGTTTCTTAGAGGTTTTTTTCCTCGCAGGATCAGCTGTAGATTTAGAAAATCTATCCAAGGTGATATTGTCAGCATCTATCTCATTAGCTTTTTCCTGCCAATTCTTGCCAAAGGGATTCTCTCCTGTGTAAGGAATATTCCCTAGTTTATCCTGTACCCAAATTTCCAAGTCAGATGCCTGGAGCCAGGCAATCCTACGTGCACCTATGGCAATAGCAGAGGTTCTGCTTATGCACTCAAAGCAGTCAAAGGCTGCACGGTTCACAAACTTAGAAACATCCTGAGCATGTTTGACAAGGGCGAGATAATCTTGCCTCTTATCATCAGGAAGGAGAGGGCTCATAAGCTGTAAATCTCCTGTGACCTCCTTAAGGAACATTCCCATATATAAGATATAGGAACTGATCCTAGCAGAAAGCATGGAAGCCTGGAAGGTTCAACGTCCAAAGGCGTCAAGAGTCCTACACTCACATCCTGGAGGATTAGATGCATGCCTTTTTGCACTCTTTATCCTTCTCATAGCTGATGCCACCATCATGGAATGGTGTGGTAACTGAGTCTTTTGAAACCCAGGACAAGGAGGAACTCGATACATGGTGTCGAGTCTTCGAGAGTGAGGAGATGTGGTTAGAGGTGTTTCCCACATCCTTAACATGAGATCATGCAAGATCTCATGAATAGGTAAGGTAGCTGTCTCCTTGGGAGCTTTAGGGTATTGTAGGATTTCTAATTCCTTTGCCCTAGGCTCCTTTTCAGGAGCCAATGTGATGGAAAGACCTCGGGCCACATCTCGGATAAAATACTGAAAGGACATATCCTCTGATGGAGACATCCTACGCTGAGGAGAAGAGGAATCCTCAGGAAGAAGTACTCTGGTATCTGCAGAGCTTTCAGAGTCTTCAGACTCATCCGAGGATTCAAAGTACCTCCGATCCAGGTGATCGTGCAAGGCACGGTACCGATACCGATCAAAGTTGGCATCAGAGTGGTCCGGTACCGACTTGTCGATGCCGGATGGATACGCATGACTCGGTCCCGGTAGAATACCTGCTGATGTCGATGCAGTCGGTGCCGGCACCAGCTGAATTGTCAGAAGCGGTTTCAGAGGCATCGAGGCAGTGAGAAGAGCCGCCAAACTGCGCTCAATAGCCAAGAATAGCCCTTTTGGCCACAGCAACTGGCTTCAGGTGCTCCCCGGTCGGGGTAGAGCGAAGGAGGAGAGCGTTTCCCGCTCCAGCAAACTCCGGCCCAATCCGGGCCGTGGGAGGACCCAGCTGCCTTCCTTAAAGGCAGCCGCAGGCAGGAATCGGCCCTTTTGGCCACAGCAACTGGCTTCAGGTGCTCCCCGGTCGGGGTAGAGCGAAGGAGGAGAGCGTTTCCCGCTCCAGCAAACTCCGGCCCAATCCGGGCCGTGGGAGGACCCAGCTGCCTTCCTTAAAGGCAGCCGCAGGCAGGAATCGGCCCTTTTGGCCACAGCAACTGGCTTCAGGTGCTCCCCGGTCGGGGTAGAGCGAAGGAGGAGAGCGTTTCCCGCTCCAGCAAACTCCGGCCCAATCCGGGCCGTGGGAGGACCCAGCTGCCTTCCTTAAAGGCAGCCGCAGGCAGGAATCGGCCCTTTTGGCCACAGCAACTGGCTTCAGGTGCTCCCCGGTCGGGGTAGAGCGAAGGAGGAGAGCGTTTCCCGCTCCAGCAAACTCCGGCCCAATCCGGGCCGTGGGAGGACCCAGCTGCCTTCCTTAAAGGCAGCCGCAGGCAGGAATCGGCCCTTTTGGCCACAGCAACTGGCTTCAGGTGCTCCCCGGTCGGGGTAGAGCGAAGGAGGAGAGCGTTTCCCGCTCCAGCAAACTCTGGCCCAATCCGGGCCGTGGGAGGACCCAGCTGCCTTCCTTAAAGGCAGCAGCAGGCAGGAATCGGCCCTTTTGGCCACAGCAACTGGCTTCAGGTGCTCCCCGGTCGGGGTAGAGCGAAGGAGGAGAGCGTTTCCCGCTCCAGCAAACTCCGGCCCAATCCGGGCCGTGGGAGGACCCAGCTGCCTTCCTTAAAGGCAGCCGCAGGCAGGAATCGGCCCTTTTGGCCACAGCAACTGGCTTCAGGTGCTCCCCGGTCGGGGTAGAGCGAAGGAGGAGAGCGTTTCCCGCTCCAGCAAACTCCGGCCCAATCCGGGCCGTGGGAGGACCCAGCTGCCTTCCTTAAAGGCAGCCGCAGGCAGGAATCGGCCCTTTTGGCCACAGCAACTGGCTTCAGGTGCTCCCCGGTCGGGGTAGAGCGAAGGAGGAGAGCGTTTCCCGCTCCAGCAAACTCCGGCCCAATCCGGGCCGTGGGAGGACCCAGCTGCCTTCCTTAAAGGCAGCCGCAGGCAAGCGCGCCCGCGCCTTGCGGGCCCGCGCCTGAGGGCCTCGCAAGAGGGCCCTTTGGCGTGGCCCTTAGGCGGTGGCACGACAGGCAAAAACCAACTCCACTCCAACACCGTGATCGAAAAGGTCGGAGCTCCAGGCCAACGCAACTCTCCCCAGTCGGGGGATCGACCTTCCAACAGCGGGAACATCCAGGGAGCCTCCTCTACCCATCGGGGCACGTGACCTGCAACTGTAAAGATTACACCAGCAGGCTTACACGCGCCTACCAGGCCACGCGCCGGAGGACCCTTTGGCGTGGTCCAATAAAGGACTAGAGACGCTCCCCAACAACTAAAGAAAATCAGCTTAGGCATTAAACTAGACCTCCCGCAAGACTGAACTCGCTCCTATCCAGCCTCATCCGGACACCCAGCTGATACAGCAAGTATATCTCATCTATTTGTTCATACTTGTCTTGACGTACCAACATACCTACTCATATTGTTGAATGTACCTAACTTTTATAGTAACAAGTACCCTATGTCACTGCCTATTCTTAATCGTTAATCACACCCACCCTTTAACTACAGACTCTAACAACTAAGAATATACATATACTATTGCTAGTAGCTTTAAATTTTCCACCATTGTTCCTTTGGTACTATTGCCAATAGTCTACCTAAGTTTACTGTTGCTAGTAGAAAAGGTTACACGACTGCCAATAGAAAAGAATATACTGTTGCCAGTAGAAAAAGCTAACTTGAAAAGAATATACTGCCAATAGAAAAGAATATACTGTTGCCAGTAGAAAAAGCTAACTTGAAAACTGTAATTTCATAACAATTACTGTTGCCAGTAGAAAAGGATATACTGTTGCCAGTAGAAAAGGATATACTATTGCCAGTAGAAAAGGATATACTATTGCTAGTTGAAAAGGATATACTGTTGCCAGTAGAAAAGATATACTGTTGCCAGTAGAAAAGGATATACTGTTGCCAGCAGAAAAGGATATACTATTGCTAGTTGAAAAGGATATACTACTGCCACTTGAAAAATATACCGTTGCCAGTAGAAAAAGATATACTGTTGATATACCATTTCCAAAATGTATTGCTCAAACACTTTCTGGCTAAAACTAATAAGCAGCAGTTTAATAATCCTGACACTTATCACACTGACAAATAGTCAAAATAACAATAATTACAAACTAATCCCAATAATTCAGAGAA
The DNA here is from genome assembly GCA_033557465.1 of Ichthyophis bannanicus. Classification (NCBI taxonomy): domain Eukaryota; kingdom Metazoa; phylum Chordata; class Amphibia; order Gymnophiona; family Ichthyophiidae; genus Ichthyophis; species Ichthyophis bannanicus. The sequence continues at coordinate 232,441,552 of CM066043.1, read as the reverse complement.
GCGCCCGCCCGGATCCCCCTTCATCTCAAATACATATTGGCATCAACATGAAAATAAATCATCATAGACTAATACATATAAAACCTACCACATTCACCCATCATCACACCCAACCAACAACCATCCAAACATTGTCTTGTATATTAATAAATGCAAGATCTATGAAAAATAAATTACCCATCTTCACTGACTTACTAAATGATCAAAAGCCAGACATCCTATGTGTTACCGAAACTTGGCTAACCGACTCTGATGTTGTTTACCTAAACCAACTTAACACCAACATCTATGACATATCTCACACACACAGAAACTCTAAAAAAGGAGGTGGTGTTCTTATAATGACAAAAAAAGAACTAAAGGCTAAACCACATCCATCTGATCTCCCAAATAACATTGACACCACCATTTTAAAAATAGATCATTTCAAAATTTGCTTATTATACAGGCCACCGGACCAAAAATCTGAAAACTTAGATGCCCTAATAGAACTCCTCAGCTCATCCACAATCTCCAACCCTATTATATCACTAGGAGACTTTAACCTCCCATCCTTGCCACCTTCACACTCAGCCCTTTTCTTGGAATCAATTGCAGATATGGGTTTCCTCCAAATAATCAATACAAAGACTCATAAGAAAGGTGGAACCCTTGATCTAGTCGTTTTACCAGATGCTTTCCAAAAACATTTCAACCAGTCTTCGCTTGAGTGTATACCTGTTCCTTGGTCAGACCACCACCTGATCAAATTCACCTTAGCCTACACTGTAAGAAACAATAAAAATAATCCACAACTTACCCCTCCACCTAGATTTACAAAATTTAATGCCGATGAATTTATCAATCTAACTATACCCCATCTCACCCTTATACCAACTGACCTAGATGAAGCTGTCACAACTTGGCACAAAACAATTAAAAATGCAGCTGCTTATAAACAATCCATCAAAAAGAAAAACTACTCTAGAATAGGAGATGCCCCCTGGTTCAACAGCACCTTAAGACATATGAAGAGAGAATTGAGAAATATTGAATCTAAATGGCGCAAATCCAAATCCATCCCTTATTACAATGCGTATCACAGCCACCTTAAAATGTACAAAGAAGCTTCAGATAGCGCAAAGAAAAATTACCACTCAACCATACTAAACAAATCCATTAATAGACCAAGAGAACTTTTTAGTATCATCCAAAACTTAACCAATAACTCATATGGGACCAGCAACGATAATATTGATATCTCTGCCCAGACTCTAGCAAACCACTATATGAATAAAGCAAAATCATTTGCTTTCACACCAAATCCTCTATCCCTTTCCCACCAACACCAATCTGAAAAATGGTCCAACTTTCACCCTATATCCAAAGACACTATCAAGACTACTATTTCAAACCTTAACACTACGACCTCTCAACTTGATCCATGTCCGGTAAACTGGATCAAGCATACCCTCACTACACTATCCCCCTTTATCCTTCCCATAGTCAACCTGTCGCTGCGCCAAGGATACTTACCACCTTCCCTCAAACATGCACAAATCCGTCCAATAATTAAAAATAACACCCTTGACAAAACATCACCCAACTCCTACAGACCTATCTCTAGTATCCCATTTATGGCTAAACTGATTGAAAAGATCGTCCAAACTCAAACACAAGATCATATAGAAACCTTAGCCCCACTTGATGACCAACAATATGGCTTTCGCCCCTACCATGGTGTAGACACCCTATTAACAGTACTCCTCGATACATTAATAAGAGGCATTGATAACCCTAAACAAGCTTTCATTCTCCTCTTTCTAGATATCTCTGCAGCGTTTGACAGTGTACACCATGCTCTAATGCTTAACAGACTAGAACAAATAGGAACCCACTCAACTGTACAAAACTGGTTCACCTCATATCTAACTGATCGAACACAAACCGTCCGAACTAACACTGAAACTTCTAAAACATACAAACAGGAAATTGGTCTCCCACAAGGCTCCGCCCTCTCTGCCCTCCTATTTAATATATATATCCAACCGGTCTGTGACATCTTCAAGAAATTTAAAGTCCACTACCACATATATGCAGACGACATGATGATGTACATTCCATTCACAATCCCAACACTCCCACTCCAACTGTTAACAGAATGCTTCTCTGAATTAACAACCTGGCTAAAAGAACACAATCTCCATATCAATCATTCAAAAACGGATATATTAATAGTAACTAAAAATCAATCCTACATACCTCCAACACACATCACTCTCCAAAATCACAACATTACTATAAAAAATGAAGTGAAATATCTGGGTGTCACTCTTGACTCACACCTTAGTATGGACACACATATTAGAAACATCACTAAGAAGATCTACTTTAAACTTAAAATTTTAAAACAACTACGTCCTCTTGTACTTCTACATGATTTTCTGAGCATTGTACAGGCCATCATCACACCACATTTTGATTTCGCAAATCTCACCCTACTAGGAACAACAAAACAAAACATTAAAAGACTCCAACTTGCCCAAAATGCAGCAGCAAGAATTGTAATGAAGGTTCCACCATTTGAACACATTACCCCTATACTAGCAAACCTTCACTGGCTCCCAATTCAATCCAGAATAAATCACAAATTGATTATCACCACATTTAAGACTTTAAACACAATGGCCCCAGTCCCCTTGACAAAACTTATCACCAAAGATACATCCCAAACTACGCTTCGGAGAGGCCACACAAATAGAATTAGGATCCCGAAAGAATTCACAACTGCTAAAAAGACTACTAATAGGAAAGCGTTCTCACATGCAGCTCCCACCCTATGGAACTCCCTCCCTGAAGAAATAAGGGCATTAAAAGATGCAAAGGAACTCCGCAAGAAATTAAAAACTTATCTATTCACCTCCCATTTTGGCACACTTGAAAATACCTTACCTCTGACAGGTAATGGTTAATAACACCCTAGGGTACACCAACTCTAATTCTCCTAGCTAACTACAATTACAATTAAAATCGACTAAATAACTACTTGTAAATCTTGTAAATAGATATATGTAATAAATCAAAATATGTAAATAAGTTTGTCTGTTATATAACAACTTGTCTGTTATTTAACAAGTTTTACCATATTTAGTCATTCATGATTAATGTATATAGCAAAATTGTACCAAGTTAACAAATGTTCCATGTAAAACAGCTAAATTGTACCTAGTTAACAAATGTTCCATGTAAAACAGGCTTGTAAATCTGTTCATTTAACAAGTCTGTTATTTAACAAGTTTTACCATATTTAGTCATTCATGATTAATGTATATAGCAAAATTGTACCAAGTTAACAAATGTTCCATGTAAAACAGCTAAATTGTACCTAGTTAACAAATGTTCCATGTAAAACAGACTTGTAAATCTGTTCATTCCTTGTTCATTGTAAACCGCACCTGATCTGTGGAAGGTAGCGGTATATAAGCAACTGTTAAATAAATAAAAAAAAAAATAAAAATAAATAAAGAATCTCTGGTCTATCGACGCTGCCGATGCTTGGGTATCAGTACCGGATGAAGCAGCCGGTACCCCAGAGCATGGCACCAGTAGTTTTGCCGAGGCTGAAGCCTCGAGAACATCCTGGAGCCCTGTTAGTGCTCTGGAAGCCGAAGCCTCCCGCCGGGGCAATTTTGCCGGTGAAAGTCCCTCAAGGGCAATGCCAGAGGCATCTCGCTGTCTAGAAGGAGATCTACCCTTTGAGGACCGGCTAGATTTATGTTTAGTTACCTGAGATCCATGGGAGGAAGACAAAGCCCTGGAAGACGTTGATGCCACGGAAGCTGCATCAGAGGGAAAAAGGGTGCTAAGTTTAGCAGCTCGGTTCTGCCGGCCCCTTTTCGACATCATCCCACAGGCAACACACTCTGAAATACAGTGGGGTCAGGACCTAAACATTTGAGGCACCACTCATGGGTGTCGGTGATGGAGATGGTACCGCCACAATTAGAACACTTTTTAAAACCCGAAGCGGATTTTTCCATTCTGAAGAAAAAGTTGGGCCTAGTGCCCAAAATGGCGTGTGGCACCTGAAGAGAAAAATTACTGGAAAAAAGTTTGTTTTTTTTTAAGAAAAGAAAGAAGAACCGGCGGTACCGGTGTAGCATCGATGAAAGGCAGACGCGACCACAAAAAAGAAAAATAAGGGGGGAAATTTTTCTACGGTGACAGGATGTGCGACCTGTCGGCTCCGTGGAAAACTAAGAACTGGAGAGGGACAGTTGGGAAAGGCAGGAAGGCAGCATGCAGGCACTGTGGGATGCTCCCAAAAGCTTCCCTATTGGACGGTGGGGAGCGTTCCCGCACAGGCTCCGTCAGTACCGACGATACCCATATGTGAAGACTACATTCCTGCTTGTTCCTGGAGATCAGTCTTATACATTAAAGAGCAGAATGTGTAATTTCCTTTGTTTAAAACAGTCCAGCAAACAGCCATTGACTTTCAGACACTATCAACATGAGCAGACTTTATGTATTTGTTGTCCTCCCAATCACTGACCTCTTCGCTCACAGGGCCAGTTTCCTTCTTCTCCAAGTCTTTCTTCAGCAGTTTCAGCAGGTAGTCAGCTCTGGTCTGTAAGTGCTTTCCTTGAGGTTTTTTGACTGTGTCGACAGGTAATATCTTAACAAACAAATACATATGCGGGTAAATACAACTGAATGCATTAGATATTAGAGCAAACTTTGCAACTACTTGTATCCATGAAGTTTGACCAATAAATCAAAACTATGCTGACAATATTTCATTGGGTAGTAAGCAAAGCAAAACTATATACATAGATTGACAACTACTTTCTCTAAGTATAATTTCTGGCACAAAACTACACACGTTGGTCCATTTTCTGCATTCCATTTGTCCACAGGAATGTCATAAAAGTACACAATGAGACGTGTAAAGTTGCTTACCTGTAATAGCTGTTCCCAGAATGGATATCTTGCTGTCCTCAGAGCAGTGGGTGATGTCATCTGATGGACTCTTAAGTCAAAATCAGAGGTCAAAACAATTCTTATCAAGCTTTAGACTTCTCTAGCATGATCTACTGTGCATGTGCAGGAGCTCCTACACCTGCATTGTCAAATGAGGCAATCTTCGTTCCGTATGAAGCTATCAACAGATGAAGCCAATTTACAGGAGATGTGGGTAGGTTTTATGAAGACTTGCATCCTGTAGGCAATTTAGCATTTTCTGAGGACAAGTAGGATAGCAATTTGCACTAGTGGGAATCCCTAGTTACAAGTGACCCTTAAATAAAAAAAGGTGGAAATGAAAAAAATGAATGCCAACAGCAGACAATTAATGTTTTTGGCAGTAGCAGACCTGCTTTGTTTATTGTTTTATATTTTAACAGAGACAACCTGAAAATCATAAAAAGAACGAGTCCTAGAGGGGATGGAGTGGATTCTAAACTTCAAAGAGCCTCCTTAGAATAGGCTGGTCAAACCTACAATTGCATCAACAGCCTCAAATAATAATGTGATGTGAATATGTGGAGAGAAGGCCATGTCATAGCCTTGCAGTTCTCTTCCATGCAGGCTAACCTCAAATGGTCAGACGTTATGAGACTTCACATGCTCTTCCTGAGTCAAACCTGCTTGGACATAAGGTGAAATTAGACCTTATCTGCTAATTTTCTTTCCTTGAGTCCCTCCAGTCCAGTCCAGACGCATGGGTCTATGCCCCATCACCAGCATATGGAGACTGAGAAACATTGGTTTTGATGACGTCACCCCATAAAGGGTCTGTGCCTTTCTGTCACTCCTACTAACCAAGCAGACTCCACCACCACCAAAGCTCTGCCCATCCTCATTCAACTTACACAAATTATGTACATTTTGAACCACAGGAATTTAATATCACAGCTCTTCCAGAACCGAGAGCGGGAAATTCGACCTCATTCAGGCCTGAGAAGCCATTGCCCCTTTCTGAACAGTACAAAAGAATAGCCTGGATGGGTTCTGGACTGGACTAGAGGGACTCAAGGAAGGAAAATTAGCAGGCAATGTCTAATTTCACCTTTCTCATTGTCCTTCCAGTCCAGGCCAGACGCATGGGATGTACCAGAGCAATATTCACATTTGGGTGGGGGACACGCAAGCCCGGCCTGCAACACCTGTGCACCAAACTGAAAATCACCTCGTGACTGAACATTCAGGCGGTAGTGTTACACAAATGAATGGAGCAATAACCACGTTGCTACCTGACAGACATCCACCAAAGGAACGAGACTGCACTCGGCCAAAGACATTGCCTGAGCCCTCTTCAAGTGAGTTTTCAACCCCTCAGGAAGAAGCTTCCTTCTGAGAAGATACGCAGAGGCAATAGCCTCCTTCAATCACCATGCAACTGATGCTTTGGATGCCGCCTCTCCCTTGCGCGGACCTCCAAATAGCACAAACAAACGATCTGACTTCCAAAATGCTTCCGTATGCTTAAGATACCACTGAAGAGCCCTGCGAAGGTTTAACAGATGCAACTGATGAAAATCTGAGTTTTCTTCCAAGCCTGAAAACACCAGTAACATCACTGGTTGGTTAAGGTGGAAGGGTAAAACTTTAGCAAAAAGCAGGGAACTGGACAAACCTCTACCTTTTCTTTGGAAATTGACCAGAAGTGCTCCCTACAGGACAAACTTATAGCTCTGAAATTATACAAGCAGAGCAGATAAATACCAAAAAAGCCAACTTCAACATAAGATCCTTCAGCAACACTCGAGAAAGGAGTTCAAAGGGAGCTTCCGTGAGCGCCCAGAAGACCATTCAAGTCCTATGACGGAACCAGCTGGCACACCAGTGGCTGGACCTGCTTGACTCCCCTCAAAAAATGAACACCAGGGTGTGAAGCCAGCAATCCCCCCTTAAGATTACCTTAATAGCACGTTAATACTGCCACTTGAACCTGTAAGGTGGTTAAGGCCAAACCTTTATCCGAGCTGACCTGAAGAAAGGTGAGAACACTAGCTACCAAGGAAGAGAGAGAATTAAGACCCCTCTCCTCACACCAGCTCTCGAAAATGTGCCAGATGCAAACGTAGGCCAAAGACATTGAGTGCTTACAAGACCTGAGCAATGTATCTATAACCTAAGCGGAATAACCTTTTCACCCCAACCTAGCCATAAGCGAAAATCGAGCCATTTCCAGGATAAGAATTGGGCCCTGTGATAGCAGGTTATTCACCACTGGAAGACGCCATGGACCCTTCTACTGCTAACTGTACCAGATCGGCATACCATGGTCTTCACAGCCAATCTGGAGCTACCAGGATAACCAGGCCTTGATGTGTCTCTATTTTTTTTTTAAGTACTCGGCCTATCATAGGCCACAGAGGAAACACAGAGTAGCTCATTGCTTGGTCATTGCTGTGCCAAGACATCCAGGCCTTCAGAGATCCACTCTTGCCTGTGGCTGTAAAACCTCTCTACTTTGGCATTGGACACTGATACCATCAGAGCCATGACTGGCAGTCCCTAAAGATGTACTATGCTCTGAAACGTGGAGCTTTCTAGAGACCATTATTCCCGGGTCCATGCAATGACTGAGAAAGTTGGCTTTACGTTCTCCTTTAGGGCCACATGAGCTGCTGCCAGCACTAGAAGTGTCTCTCCGCCCACCGAAGGAGCCACCTCCTCTGCTAATACCACATTTATTGTACCACACCATGGTGGTTGAGGTAAGCCACCGTGGTTGCATTTTCCAAGAAAATTCACACCGCCTTGTGCTGAACCAGGTGTTGAAAGGACTGCAGAGTGAAAAATACCACTTGCATCTCCAGCCAATTTATGGACCAGCTGCTCTCCTCTTGAGACCATTGCCCCTGCGCTACTTGAGACTGGCATCGATGGTCACTGTCAGCTACTCTGGTGGCTCCAGGGGCATTCCCGCTGACAGTTTGATTGAATCCATCCACTAGTTTAGGCTCACCCTTGCCTCCTGCGGACAGCACAACTTCTTCCACTTGGAATACTTCTGTGGAGACCACTGGGACAACAAGGCCCTCTGCAGCGGCCTCATATGCACTCTGGCCCACAGCACCAGTTCTAAGGGGTTGCTGCCATGGCGTCACCTTTAGGCAAAACTCTCGCATTTGGACCTGGATCTTCCTGATGTGGTCTGGAAACAGGGAGACCATACCCAACTCTGTCTGGAAATGAGCTCCCTGATACGTTAGATACTGTGTGGGCTCCAAGGCACTCGGGTTTTGTTTTGTTTTTTTATTTTATATTTATTCATTTTAATCTTTTACTCACAGCAAAGTGAGACAGGAAAGCGTAGTTACTCACCTGTAACAGGTGTTCTCCAGGAGCAGCAGGAATCAGTCCTCACATATGGGTGACGTCGGCGCCGACGGAGCCCTCGCGGAGCAATTTTCCCCAGCTTTCAAAGAAAGCCTTTGGGAATTGCAGCGCGCATGCACGGTCGCCTTCCCGCCCAAGGGTGCCATCTTAGCCAGTCAGATGACATAGCTAAAAAAGACAGCATAAAAATTTGCAAAAAAACTAAAGCAGATGATTGCAACTCCAAGGGGAGGAGGGAGGGTTGTGAGGACTGATTCCTGCTGCTCCTGGAGAACACCTGTTACAGGTGAGTAACTACGCTTTCTCCAGGACCAAGCAGGAAGTCAGTCCTCACATATGGGACTCCCAAGCTTAAGGCTACCGGAGACCCTAAGCACAAAAATGAGCTCCCTCTAGCTCAGCAGCACAGAAGGAAGGAATCTTCGCTGAATTATTACCCACCGGTAGCCCACATCCGGGATGGAGGGTAGGAGTTGCTCAGACCTCAAAGAGATTACGGAGGACTGCCTGTCCGAAAGCACTGTCCCTGCGGGACTCCCTCTCGAGACAGTAATGGACCGCAAAAGTCTGGCTCGAAGACCAAGTAGCGGCCCGGCAGATGTCTGCCAGCGGAACAGAGCGGAGGTAAGCCACTGACGTAGCCTTTGCCCGAACACAATGAGCCGTGACTCGACCTTCCAAGGAGAGTCCGGCCGCCCCATAAGCCCAAGTGATACAGTCCGCAACCCAGATGGACAGAGTACGCTTGGAGACCGGGAGCCCCAATTTATTGGGGTCAAAAGACACAAAAAGCTGAGCAGCTTTACGGTGCTCCCGCGTACGGTCAAGGTAGAAGTTCAATGCCCTTCTACAGTCCAGGGTATGGAGGACCGTTTCAGCTCGGCTGGAGTGTGGTCTGGGAAAGAAGGTCGGAAGTACCACCTCCTGATTGATGTGAAAAGGGGAGACCACTTTTGGAAGAAATTTTGGGTGAGTCCGTAGGACTACCCTATTTTTGTAGAACCGAGTGTAAGGGGGATCAGACACAAGGGCCTGCAATTCACTTACGCGTCTAGCGGAAGTGAGGGCTATCAAGAACAATGTTTTCCAAGAAAGAAAACGGAGAGAACAGGTAGCCATAGGTTCAAAAGGCGGACAGGTGATCCGCTGTAACACCACATTCAGATCCCAGTCAGGTGCTGGCGGGCGCAGAGGTGGTTTAAGTAGAAGGAGACCTCGGAGAAACCTCGCTACGAGAGGGTCGCTGGAAAGAGGTCTGCCGTCCACCGGCACATGATGTGCTGAAAGAGCACTGAGGTGAACTTTGACGGAGTTGGACTTAAGTCCCAGATTAGAGAGGTATAGCAAGTACTGCAGAATCACCGACACCGGGCAGGAGAAGGGATCCTGAGACTGTTGGGTACACCAAACGGAAAAGCGACGCCATTTAAGGGCGTAGCATTTGCGGGTAGAAGGTCGCCGAGAAGCTAGGACGACCTCTTCCACCTCTGCCGGCAGAAGAAGGGGAGCAAGGACTACCCTCTCAGCAGCCAGGCCATTAGATTGAGAGATCTGAGATTGGGGTGCAGCAGAGACCCCTGATCCTGAGTGAGGAGATCCGGTTGTAACCCCAGAGGGAATGGATCCTCCACCGCTAATTGCAGCAGGAGTGGAAACCACGGCTGTCGGGGCCAGCGAGGGGCCACCAGGATCATGAAGGCTTTGTCTCGGAGAACCTTGAAAAGAGTTCGAGAGACTAGCGGGATGGGAGGGAAAGCGTACAGAAGGCTCTCCGACCATGAGTGTAGAAAAGCGTCTGCCGCAACTCGAAGGGGATGTGGCTGACGAGAGCAGAAGCGAGGAAGTTGCCGGTTGAGAGGGCTGGCAAAGAGATCCATCGTGGGGAGGCCCCACTTTAGAAAGAGCTTCTGAACTACCAAGGGGTCCAGGCGCCACTCGTGCGGCTGGAGGATCCTGCTGAGTTTGTCCGCCAGGCAATTTTCTTGGCCTGGGAGATAAACTGCCTTGAGATGAACGCCGTGACTGACGGCCCAAGAGCAGAGCTTCTGTGCTTCCCGACAGAGAAGGAAGGAGCCCGTGCCCCCCTGCTTGTTCACGTAGAACATGGCAACTTGATTGTCCGTCTGGACAAGGACGGACTGGCGAGAGGTCAGGTGGGAGAAAGCCTTGAGAGCCAGGCGGATCGCTCTGAGCTCCAGGAAGTTGATCTGCTGAGCAGACTCCCACGTGGTCCAGAGGCCCTGAGTACGTGCCCCTTGGCAATGTGCTCCCCAGCCCAGGAGGGATGCATCTGTCGTCAGCACCTGGGCCGGCTGAGGTGACTGAAAAGGCATGCCGAGTACCAGGTTCGGCCGATGAAGCCACCACCGGAGAGACGAGATCAGCGGCTCGGAGACGCGCACTAGGTCTGCTAGGCCGCCTGTGGCTTGTTGCCACTGCTTGCGGAGACACCATTGAGCAGGCCGCATATTCAGGCGGGCATTGGGGGTCACATGGACGGTGGAAGCCATATGGCCGAGTAGTCTCAGGAAGCGCCTGGCGGAGACCAGGGGCTGGCTGCGAAAACGGTCGGCTAGGTCCATGAGCCGTTGAGCCCTGTCGAGCGGTAGGAACGCTCGTGCCTGAGGAGTGTGCAGCCTTGCGCCGATGAACTCGAGATCCTGTGAGGGGAGCAAAGTGGACTTTGCGAAGTTTATAACAAAGCCCAAGTACTGCAGAAGAGTCACCGTGCGGCATGTGGCGTTGGTGACCTCCGGAGCGGACGCTGCTCTGATGAGCCAGTCGTCGAGGTACGGAAAGACATAGAGGCCGTGAAGCTGGAGATGGGCCGCCACCACCGCGAGACATTTTGTGAAGACCCGCGGTGCGGAGGACAGGCCAAAGGGCAGTACTCTGTACTGGTAATGATTTCCTGCCACCACAAACCTTAGGTATTGGCGGTGGCTTGGGTGGATGAGGATGTGCGTGTAGGCATCCTTTAGATCCAAGGAGCATAGCCAATCTCCCTGCTGGAGGTAGGGCAGGAGGATTCCAAGGGTAAGCATCTTGAACTTTTCCCGCACGAGGAATCTGTTGAGGTTGCGCAGGTCCAGGATGGGTCTGAGGCCTCCTGTCCTTTTTGGTACTAGAAAATACCTGGAATAAAAGCCTTGACCTCTCAGGTGGTGGGGCACCGGTTCCACCGCCTGTTCCTGTAGAAGACCTGCTAACTCCTGAAGGAGTAATTCCCTGTGCAGAGGGAGTCGTGGAGGTTCTCCCGGAAAATAGGAGGGAGGGACCTGTTGGAAGTGGAGAAGATAGCCTTCTCTCACGACTTGAAGCACCCAGGCATCTGAGGTGATGCTGGACCACCTGTGGGCGAAGTGAACCAGCCGGCCTCCGGTGCTGGGAGGAACCAGCGGAGGGGGAGAGGCTATGCTTAAGGAGTCAAAAACCCCCACCCTGCTGAGCAGGGGCTGGTGGTGCAGGCTTGGGGGCTTGCTGCCTACGGGACCCGTTACCCCGTCCCTTGGCCTGCTGGCCCTGTTGGGGAGCTGCAGGGGCCTGATATTGGGGGTATTGTTTGTAGGCAGCCGCCTTTCTCGGGTAAAAGGACTTCTTTCCCGAGCCCTTCTTTTTCTGGGAAGGGGCGGAGGTCTTCCTAGAAAGCCTAGTCCTGGTGAGAGTCTGTCTCGATCTGTGCAGCCTTTTCAGCCATGGGCTTGCCAAAGAGGTTCTCGCCTCGGCAGGGGACATCGACCAACTTGTCCTGCACCCAGGGCTCAAGGTCAGACGACTGAAGCCAAGCCTGTCGGCGGGCACCGATGCCGGCTGCGGCCACTCGAGCCGATGCTTCAAAGCCATCATAGGCTGCTCGGGATATGAATTTTGAGCATTCCCGAATGCCAGAGGACAAGGCCAGGAACCTCCGCAAGGGTTCCTCGGACAAACCAGCGGAGAATCCGGCTAGCTCTTTAGCCAGGTCTCGGAGATACATGCCCATGTATAGCTGGTAGGTCTGGACACGACACGCAAGCATAGAGCCCTGGAAACACTTCTTACCAAGGCCATCCAGGTTACGGGCCTCCCTGCCAGGAGGCACCGAGGAGTGCATCTTCTGGCTCTTAAGACGATGCATGGCCGATTCCACTACCATGGAATGGTGTGGTAGCTGTGCTTTTTGGAAGCCAGGGCTCTTGCGGACTCGATAGATAGAATCGACCCGCTTGCTCAGGACCGGCGAGGAGGCCGGACTCTCCCACATGCGGAAGAGTAGTCGTTCCAGCATGGGAGGAACCGGTACAGTAAAGTGTTCCCTGGCGGGAGAGTCATACTGGAGGGCGTCGAGCTCTTCGGCTCGAGGCTCCTCCTCGGGATCCGCAGGGAAGGCCAAAGCCTTGGCCATATCCCTGACGAAGTCCGAGAACCGGGCATCCTCCGGGGGGGACTGCTTCCGAGGTTCGGACTCAGGTGAGTCCGAGGGGACACACCGAGTCCGAAAAGAATCAGGCGACTCTTCCTCTTCAGACTCCCAGACCGACTCCGACGAGGACTCGGTGGGGTCGGCCCGGGCAGGGCGCGGCGCCTGCCGCCCCGACGCCGAGGGAGTCGGCGTCGGCGACCTCGGTCCCGAACGGGAGGCCGAGGGTGACCTCGACCGAGGATCGACTCGAGTTCGCATGGACTCGAGGATCGGCTCGGTCTCCGGGGTCGACTTAGACGTCGACGTCCCGGCGGTCGGGGCAGCGGCGCCAGCGAGGCCGGCGAGCAGTGCCCGCTGCTGGTCCATGAAGGCAGTCAGTCTGCTCTCCAAGGCCGTCAACCTGAGTCCGAGCTCAGGTGACCCAGCAGTCCCTGACTCGGGCCCCGACGGCGTCGGGCCCGACGTCGGCGGTCTCGGAGGCGAGTCCAGGAGGACCACAGGACTTACCCGAGCAGGCAGTTCCGACTCCAGGCGAGGTCGCTTCGAGAGGTGCTCCTTCTCCAAGGACCCGGGACGGCTATCGGGGCTATGCGACCTGGCCCTCGCGGAGCCAGGAGCGTCCACCGACGCCGCCCTCGCGGGTTTCACCTTCCGACGATGGTCCCCGGAGGGAGAACCCCTATCGGAGGAACTCCGGCGACGGTCCGAGCTGGAACCTCTGGACGCGGAGGCCTCCGACGAGGTCCGGGTACGGCTGGGGTCAGCGAAGATCCTATCCCGCTGATGCCGCCGACTTCTCAACGCTTTGGAGGACATTTTGCCGCAGGGCCCACAGATCATTTCTTCATGATCCGGGCCCAGGCAGCGGAGGCAATTGTCGTGTGTGTCAGTTAGTGACATATTTCGGTCACACTGACCACACCGCTTGAAACCACTGGCAGCCATCGGGGGAAAAAGGGCCCCGGCGAGGTCAAAGGACCGGGCTGCCAGGGAAAAACCGAAAACGAAACTGACTAAGTCAGAAAAACCGAAAAAGAAGAAGAGGACTTGTGACCGGCGTCGCGAGTCCGGGCGGGAAAAAGACCGGCGTCGAACCGAAGGAAAAAAGAGTAAATTATGAGTAAATATCAACTTTTTCGCGGGGACACGACGGGTACGTCTGTAGGGCTCCGCAGAAAAAAGAAGACTGGCTAAGATGGCACCCTTGGGCGGGAAGGCGACCGCGCATGCGCGCTGCAATTCCCAAAGGCTTTCTTTGAAAGCTGGGGAAAATTGCTCCGCGAGGGCTCCGTCGGCGCCGACGTCACCCATATGTGAGGACTGACTTCCTGCTTGGTCCTGGAGAAATCGGTAATACATCAAGAAAAAATACCATAAGAACATCTCTCCACCAATTATCGAAAAACATTAGCTCACAAAAACAAGGAAAATGGATCCAAGACTATCACACAAAAACAAAGGGAAAACTTTTTTACAAACCCTGAGGACACATCCCACAGTGATATAAACCCACAGAGTCCTACAATGGTGCAGATGGGACAACCACCTATATCTTACCCTCCTCCCTTGCAACAATAAAATCAGAAAGCTGCTTCGGCTCAAAGAAAACATCAGTCTTACCATCACATTGAATCAAACATATACAAAGAAAACATATATGTCAATCCCAAAGCCAAAGCTTGGGGCACAACACCAAGAAATCTTGGCGTCACTTTTGCATATATCTGGAAAAATCAGAAAAATCCTAATCTTTGAACCTAAGAAAAGCTTATCTATAAAGTGGCAATAAAACTAAAACATGGAGTTGCAGGAGGAAAAAGTGACGTCATCGTGTCTGAAGGCGGCGTGAGCAAGGAGCTCCGCTGCCCAAACTGCCCACCAATGCAATAATGGCCCGAGGGGGGAAGAAAAGTCGGGCGGAAAAAGCGGCGCTGAGAAGGGGTAAGCAGTAAGCGTCGGATGAGCGGGCCGAGGGAGCGCTAAGTCCCCGAGCAACGCCTGAGCGAGTGAAACCAGCAGAGGTGGGAAAAACGGCGCGGGAGGGCTCACTGGAGGAGAGAATGCCCAGTGGAGAGTGGAGCAGCGACGAGACCGCCAAAGCAGGCTCCGAGGAGGCGAGGTCCCCAGGGAGGAGGACACGAGGCTGTTAAACGCAGCGAAGAGATGGTGAGAGGAGCGAGCGTCGGAGGAGCGGGCCAGAGCAGCATTTTGCCCCCCCCGAGAGCAGCATAAGAGAGCTGAGGAGGCAGAGGCGGGAAAACAGAACTGAAAGCAGCAGGAGGGAGTCCCAGCGGAGAGACGGCCAGGGAGATTGGGGAGCAATATAGAGGCAGACAAAACTCTGTCAGAAGCTGCAAAGTGTGTGAGGAGGTGGCCGGGAGAGGTGAAAAGCTGCAGCAGAGGTGAGAGTTGGCTGGGACAGCTGTACACTGGTGAGGAGCTGGGGCTCGGAGGCCATACTAATAACTATTAAAAAAGATCCTGCCTCAGTGTGTATATAAAAGCCAATGGTTTACAGAGAGGGGCTTGGAATAGAAAATGGAGAAAGCCAGAGGAGGCCTTACAGCCCGGAAAAAGCTGGCAGAGTTCCGGTCCTCTTATACCCCTGTTAAGGGAGGGAAGGAGGCAGAAAAAGAAAAGAAAATGGCCGCTGAAGCGGGGAGAGAAGTAGAAGAGGAAGGAGAGGGAATGTGGAACCCTGGAGCAGCAGAAATGTTAAAACACTGGCTTACAGAGCTGAAAGATGAGCTTAAATTAGAAATCAATGGGATTAAGACTAAGTTGAAAGAGACATTAGAAGCTTTAAGGCAAGATATAACTGATCCTGGATCTCGGGTGGAAGAAACTGAAAACCAACTGGATCAGCAGGCGGAGGCGATGGGAGACCTGCAGAAAGGATGAGAGGAGTTGAAACAGATACAAGAACACCTAAAAGAAAAGATAGAGGATCTTGAAGACCGATCGAGGAGGTGCAATATCAGAGTGAGAGGTATTCCTGAGGATCCTCAGTACAAGGATTGTGATAAAGTAATAATGGAAGTCTTTGAAACCTTACTGCAGGAAGCAGAGTCAGAAAATGCAGTGGGGGGTGGGGGGGTGCCAGTGCAACTAGAAAGGGCACTCAGGGGTCTGGGCCCTATAAGAGACAATAGGCCACGAGATATAGTGGTATGCATGAGTTCATATAAAACATAGGAGCGAGTTATGGGAGCGGCTCGGAAGATGGGACATTTTCAGTGGAATGGACATAATACTGAGCTATACCAGGACTTGTCTATGGGCACCTTACAACATCATCAAGAGCTGAGAGAAGTGACAGTGCTTTTGAGAAAAGAAGGACTGAGAAACAAATGGCTATACACCTCTTTGGACTATTGAAAACAGTGAAGGGGATATCGCGACGGGCAAAAAATAGTAGAGAAGCCTGGAGTATCGAACCTGCCAGAGACTTTGGGGGGGACAAATCAAGGCAAGCATGTCATCAGTTTCCAAGGTTGGGGGCTTGAAATGGCAGCAGGTACCAGCTAATGGAAGAGGGTTGGTGAGACTCTCAAAGGGAAAGCACGGAGAGGACAGAGCTTCAAAGGAAATGGGATGAGAGGTGAACATGGCGACGAGTCAGTGGTGAAACATTCGTGGAAGGCCTGGAAGATGCAGCTGAGGACATTTATCAGGGGGCCTGGTTTGAGGCTATATAAAGGAAGAATGGACTGTGAGATCAGTTTGATGTTTTCATGTTGCATTTGCAAAATGTTTAAAGAATTGTTGGTTAAAGGGGAATGTTCCGGGTGTGAGGGGAGGAGCTGCAAAAAGAAAAATGGAAAGCATTATGTTCTGTAAGGAAACAAAACGGGTGGGGTGGAAATGGAAGGGGAGCTCTCTGGGAGGAGTGGACATTATGAGAAGAGGGCGCTAAATGGTGTTACGGGGGGGGGGGGGGGAGGACACACAGGGAGTGGCAGGGGTAGAAGCGGACTAGACAGTCACTTCCCATGTCTGGTCAGTTTCGAAGGAGGAGGCTGCTTAATGGGGAAGGGGGAGGGAAGGGAGGGAGATCTAAGCAAGGTACACTAACATACAATCAACAGATGAGATAATAGGTACAATAAATGCTAAAGGGCTAAATAGTCCGCAAAAGACAAGACAGCTATTGAGGGAGGCAGATAGATTACATTGGGATCAATGTTCCCTCTAATTTTCTGTAGGCTGTGTGCGCATAAAATATCAGCTGTGCAGCTTTTGAAGGAAGGTTAAGTTTTTGTGCGCCACATAACGACGCTCGGAGTTATATACTTTAAAATTTGACTACACGTCAGAATACAGTATGTACACCACATTGATTTTAATCAAATTAAATGAAAATAGACGATTACTAAACGAAGAGGAAAATTTCTAGTAATTACAATCACAACTTTGAAATTTTAAGACGTCTGTGTTGTTTTCTATCAGAATCAGAACCATAATTTTTGTGCGCTCTGTTGTAAAGTATGTGCGCTCGCTCGGAGAGGTGTGTGCGCGCGCACACGCGCACAGCTTAGAGGGAACAGTGATTGGGATATTATAATGGAACAGGAAACCCACCTCAAAGTTAGGGATGAAGGACTGTTGGCCTTTAAACAATTTCCGATTAGGTATTTTGGGAAGGAGAGGTGGGAAGGAAAAGAAGGTGGGAAGGAAAGGGGGAGGGGTTTGGCAATTATGATACGGAGAGGGTGGCCCTTTCAGGTAGGGGAGGTGATTCGGGGTAAAAGGGGCCGAGTATTAATACTGTGTGGAGAATGGAGTGGAGCGAAGATTACGCTGGTGAATGTGCATGCACCAAATTCAGGAAAAGTCATATTCTGGAGGGAGGTTGGAGGGGCTGTTGGAAAATAATGTGCAAGGGAAACTAGTGTTGGGAGGAGATTTTAATTTGGCCATACAGCCGGGTGGGACCGGCAAATGAGGAAGGGGGATGGGAATGTGAAAAGCAGACGTATAGTGAAAAGATTGATTAAGAAATATCATCTGTCTGACATTTGGAGGGAACATAACAAGGGAAGCAGAGAATACACCTTCTATTCATGTCCCCATAAGACTTTCAGTAGGATAGACTATATACTCGTGGACAAATTATGGGAAATAAGGGTGAGGGAGGTGGAGAAAGGGAATATAACATGGTCAGATCATGCACCAGTGTGGCTGGAAAATGGGGAAGGACAAAGGAAGGGAGGAATCTGCTTCTGGAGGTTAAATGAGAGCCTCCTGTCCTGAAAAAGGAAGACGTGGTTAGGGATGTAAAGAAGTGCCTCCAAGAGTATTGGCAGATAAATGATAATGGTGAGGTACGGGATTGTAGGGGTGTTGGAGGGGATGAAGGTGGTAGTTAGGGGACGATTGATTATGTGGGTGGCCCGGTTTAAGAACATAAGTAAAGAAAGAGAAGAGAAGAGAAGAGAAACTGCATGAGGAAATTAAACTTGCTACAAAGCAATATAGCAAGCAGGGGAGGGTGGGGCAATTAAAACATTTGAATGCACTGCGCTTGGAGCTGAATCAATTGCAGTTGGAGTCTATTGCCTTCCAATTAGATAGAGTAAAGCAGAGATTTTATGAGTGGGGAGATAGGGCAGGGAAATTATTGGCCTGCAAGCTGCGGAAATGGGAAGTAGCCAATGCAATAGTGGCAATTAAGGGGGGGGGGGGAATTTTAAGAACCGAAAAAGAAATCAGAGACAGATTTTGTCAATTTTATTCTGAATTATATACGCAAGCTAGAGATGTGAGTGAGGCAAGGCACATTCGAGAAGTTTTTGGGGGGATAGAGCTGCCGGCAGTGGGGGAGGAGTTAGGGGGCGAGGCTTGAGGGACGTATACATTGGGAAGAAATTGAGAAGTGTGATAAGGAAGCTTATCATAGTTCAGGAAGGAGCTATAAAAGAGGTGAGTTGGCTCTGAACAAGCAACCTGTCTTTGCTGGTAGAAATACTAAAACAGAATGTTTTCATAAAAGACTACCAGTCCCAGAATGCACCAGGTTTCAAACAGCCTCTAGAAGAGCTGAAGTGGGGAAACGTGTGTTCAATCAGGAGAGCTATGAGGTAATCCCCAATCACTCATCTCCAAGGGCAGGGCTTGATTCAGCACAGCTGAGCTGTGCTAGGGTGGAGTATCCCTCTAAACAAGTTAAAAGTAAAACATATTCTACACAGAATCAGATGGAGTTGAGGAACTTAGAGCTCAAGGACAGAGAGAGGAAGCAGCAGCATCAACGTGGAAGGAAGAAGAGGAAAACATCTTGGAGGTCTAAAGAAGGAGCCCATAGCAGTACGTGTGTTGGGAGTCATTCCAGAGGCAAGCATACTCCATTGGACTGGAGGAAGCCAGAGGAGTGGGGTTACAGAGCCAGGAATTCCCGGACGGCACCTGTGAAGGAGACGGCTGCATTTGGAAGGGGCCCTAAGACCAGTGCAAGAAGGTATGTGAAGAGAGACCCAGTGTCCAGGGATCTTGATTGGAAGGCTTGACATAAAAGTTGGACTACTTATTGGCCAGGATATCTGGAGAGGAAACCTAACAGTAAAGGAAGCTCAGGTATGAACTCTGATCTATGCCCTAGCTCTTCATCTGGAAGACAGCAGGGAAACAGATATTATCCTGAGAGTGCTTCATTAAGGAATTCCTCTGAGCCAGACCATGATATTGATTCTATGATAGTTGAAGAAGAAGGAGATATTTTAAATGATCAGAATGAATACATGGATTGCTCTCTGTCTAGGCTGCTGTGGTAAAATACTTTCACAAATACAACAACCATCAAAAGGAAATATAACTTGTTCTTTTATCTACCTAGAAAAGTTTACAAGAAAGCTTTAGGGTAGGATTTGAGCCACGTAGAGAAAGTGAACCAGCAAAGGGGTTTGCAGCTGGCTAATTATTGGTAATTAAGCCATGCACAGTTGCATGTGAGCTCTGAAAGGAAACTACTGTTTGTGTGTGAAAATACAAGAAAGTTATCCTTGAAAAAGGACAGTTTTCGGTTACTTTTTGGGTTTTGTTTTTGCTTTTGGAGCACTGCTAAAAGGTATTAGCAGGAGCCCTCAGAAAGACCTTTCTGTTTCCCATCAAGGTCTTTATTGTTTGATTGATTGCTTAAGAAGCTCAGTTGCTTATATCATGATTTGTTTTTCCTAAGTACAATACTGAAAGCAAGTATCCTTTTGTGTTACCAAGTAAATCTGTGTGGGAGAATTAACCCCATGAATAAAATATATTTTTTTCTTTGCTTACACTCGAGCAACACAACTCATTATTTTGTGAACGGCTGATTCTGGTATGAATGGACTACATTCCCCACAATCCTTTGCAAGTCATAATAGTATTTTGCCTTTGCCAAGACTGTGGACATTCACGCCCAGCGCCCCCGTTTACAGAAGGTGATCAAAGAAATGCCAGGGGGTAAGGCCCCTGGGTTAGATGGGTTGGCAAATTCCTTCTATAAGACTTTTAAGGAAGAGTTGATGGGGTTTTTAGAAAGGATGTTTAATGGTATTACAGAGGAGAGGGAGCAACTTTCCCAGGAAATGTTAACAGCAGGGATCACGGTGTTGTCCAAGGGGGGGGGGGGGGGGGGAGGACCGCTTGTGTTGTGGATCCTATCGTCCAATTTCTTTACTCAATAAAGATTTGAAGATTTTGGCGAAGGTTTTGGCGAATAGGCTAGCGATGGGGGTGCCCACCTTAATTGATATAGACCAAACGGGATTTATATGTGGGAGACAGGCGTCCAACAATATTAAGAGGGTATTAGAGGTGATTTGGGAAGCTGGCAATAGAAAGATAGATATGATGGTGCTATCCATAGATGCTGAAAAAGCATTTGATAGAGTGAATTGGGCATTCTTATTTGCGGCAATGCAGAAGATAGGATTTGGTCCTAAGTATATAGCTTGGGTGCAGGCACTGTACCATAGACCTCAAGCAAGGGTACGAATTAATGGCAATTATTCAGAGGTGTTTGGATTGGAAAAGGGCACAAGACAGGGATGTCCACTATCTTCATTGTTGTTTGCAATGGCAGTGGAGCCTTTGGCACAGATGATACGAAAGGAGGAGGGAGTCTGTGGGATTGAAGTGGGGGAGGGGGGGTCAACAACATAAGATTTCCTTGTTTGCAGACGATATTCTATTAATGTTAACCGAGTCAGACAGGACGTTAACAAGGGTGTTGGCAGCAATCAGGAGGTATGGTGAGGTGTCAGGTTTCAAGATGAATATGGATAAGATGGAGGCGCTTAATATAAATATTAGAGAAGAAGAAATAGAGCGAATCAAAGGGCAGTATCCATTTAAATGGGCACGGGGGGAGGGGGAATAAAATATTTGGGGGTGCATATAACAGCCAAACCTGGAGATTTGTATGGGGCAAACTACCCTCAATTATGGAAAGCAGTGGGGCAGGATTTGAGGGATTGGATGGATATGGAAATGTATTGGCTGGGCCGAATAGCGGTGGTCAAGATGAATATACTCCCCAGAGTATTGTATTTCTTTCAGACAGTATCTATAGCAATCCCAGTAGGACAAATGAGGAAACTCCAGGGTAAAGTATTCTACTTTATCTGGTGGAAGCGACCACCGCGAGTGGCAAGAACGACTCTGTACAGGTCCCGGGAAGCAGGGGGGTTGGGGGTTCCAGACTTGTTGACTTACTATTGGGCAACCCAGATTAGGCATGTGATGGACTGGAGGGAGGGAGGTGAACGGAAGACCATTGTGAAGCTGGAGGAAATCGGATTAAGGGGGAAGAAATTGGAAGCACTTCCATGGCTAGGGAGGAGGGAGAGGGGTTCTAGGAAGGACGGGAATCCGTATTTGAGCCATGTTCTTGAAATTTGGGAGTAAGAAAGATGGGAAGAGATGGGGGGGATTCTAAATTTTCTGTGATGTAAGCTTTGTGTTATACAGAGGATTTCAAACCAGGGAAGGAAGGGGGGTCTTTCAGATATGGGAACGGAAAGGCCTTAGGTGGTTTTATCAATTCTTGGATGGAGGGGAATGGGTTGCATATGAAGATCTTCAAGAGGATTATCAGTTAGAAGAGGAGGAAATCTTTCATTATGGACAGGTATTGCATTATATGAACAAAAAACTAGGTAAGGAGGGATTAATGAGGGACTATACTGAATTGGAGACGATATAGTATGGGAAAAAGCTGTCTAGGGGGTTGATATCAGGGCTATACAAAGCGGTGAGGGGGGGGGGGGATAACAAAAAGAGGAGAAAGTAGGATATATGAAGGCCTGGGAGAGGGAGATGGAGATGCAATTGGATTCCCTACAGTGGAAGGCCATTCTGAGACAGGTTAAGCAAATGCCCATCTCCACTGCGATTAAAGAAAATTGGCATAAAGTGGTAATGCGATGGTATTATACCCCAGTGAGGTTGAATAAGATGTACCCGGCAGTATCAAAGGGGTGCTGGAGGAATTGTGGGGAAGAGGGAAGTATGTACCATGTGTGGGGACATGTCCACAGATCCAGCTATTTTGGCAAGAAGCTCAACAGTGGATAAAACGGGTGGTGGGGGTGGAAATAGAAAGGGACCCTCTAATTTTCCTGTTCGGGCGGTGGAGAGATGGAGGACCCCAGGAGAGTAGAAAGCAAATTATGGCATGTCTGAGTGCGGCCCGGTGTGAGTTGGCCTACCAGTGGAAACAGGAGAAACCGCCAAGCATAGAACACGGTGAAAGCAGGTTAAGTCATATATATATATAATGGAACATTTAACGGCAACCCGTAAGCAGAAGAGATCAAAGTTTGAAGAAGAATGGCAGAATATGTTGGTGTACTTACAGGGGAAAATGAGGAGGGAGGGAGGGGGGAGTGAGAGGGATGTGGGGGGGGAGTGAGCAGGGGGGGAGGGACAGGGAAAGAGGGGGGGAGAGATTTCAGTAAATTGGGGGAAAAGGGTTTGGGGGGTTGTATATTGAAAAATGAAAAAATGTAAGTAAAAGTTGTATTATGTGCTTGAATTACTCAATAAAAATTGATAAATTAAAAAAAAAAAAAACACTTGGAGATGCAGTCGAACTCTAAGGCAAATGTTAAAACCAGGGTAGTTTTGTGGGTAACAACCTCAAGAGAGGACTCAAGAAATTCAGTGAGGCTTGCCCCCAAAGAATCTCCCTGCTCCCCAGACGATTTAACTGTACCAGGGGAGAGGTATTGAGCTCTTACCAAAGCAGGAAGGTTCCCTAGGACCTCAATAAAATATTTTTTAACCATATCATTGGGAGGTATAAGCAGAGACCGTGGGAAGTTTATTAACTGGAGATTATTCAGACGCACTTGATTTTCTAAGTGCTCCATACGTCAAGAGACAGTATTATTATCGCTCGCCAATGCTCACCTACAACCTGAACAGCACTTATTTTGGTTTCAAGGATATCAGATTTTCCAACAAAAGAATCAATTGCCTATGAATGTTCAACCACAATCTGTGCAACAACAGATAAATCATCCACAAGTCATCTCACAACGATTCCATAGTCACTGTCTTTGGTCTTGAATATCTCACACACAACTTTCC
Organism: Ichthyophis bannanicus; assembly: GCA_033557465.1. NCBI lineage: Eukaryota > Metazoa > Chordata > Amphibia > Gymnophiona > Ichthyophiidae > Ichthyophis > Ichthyophis bannanicus. The sequence goes on along the minus strand of CM066043.1, from coordinate 232,418,253 downwards.
GGGAGGCGGTCTTATCCAATTCATGTACAACGTCAGCAACAGTTCTCAGAGAAGCCCCCATTGCTTCAACCAAGAGGGGAGATGAAACTGCCATCGGTGGACCTCCTGGCAGGAATACTTCACCAACCATATCGGTATGAGAGGACTACAATACACTGGTAGTTCCAATCATTCCAGGATTGGGAAGTGGCATTCACATAATGGGGCTAAACGAAGCACCGGCATTGCCATAGACTGCCTATGGGGCTAACCCAGGGAAGGCATTACCGAAGGAACCACAGACACTCCGAAGCCGTCCAGGGTCATCTGGCAAAGGGGCACAGAAGCAGCACTTCCAGAAACAAAAGTTTCCCCTTCCCTTTCCTCTTGCTCATCGGTAAACGGGCAGAGAAAGCCTCCAAAATGCCGACAAAACTTACAATAAGCCAAAGAATGTCCTCAGCCGCATCACATGAAAGCGCCATCTTGGATCCCCCAAGGCACTCTTCTTAAAGTTGATCACCCACCCCAGGGTTTCGAGAAGGCACATCACTCGCCTCACTGCATTCCGACTCTCCTGCACCAACTTCGCCCTAATTAGCCAATCATCGAGATAAGGATGCACCAACATTCCATGCTGAAGAGTGGCCGTGATGACCACCATCACCTTGGTAAAGGTTTGAGGGGCTATGACCAGCCCAAAGGGCAGCACTCGAAACCAGAAATGCCACCAGGAAATCGCAAAATACAGGTAATGCTGATGGTCTGGCTGAATCAGAATGTGCAAATACGCCTCGGAAAGATTCAGCGAGGTTAAAAACTTGCCTTTCTGAACTGCCACTATGACTTAACACAAAGTCTTCATGTGAAAATGAGGCACCCGCAGAGCCTGATTCACATCTTTTAGATCCAGAACCAAGAAAAAGAAGCCTTCCTTTTTGGGCACCATAAAACAAAATTGAATACTGCCTGAGGCTGTGCTCCTTCGGGGGCACTTCAATCACTGCTTCCAGCTGAATCAATTTTTGTAGCATATCCTCCACTACACTTGCCTTGACCGGAGCCTTGCAGGGTGACAACATAAAGGCGTCAGAGAGCGGATGAGCCAACTCCAAGGCATGCTCTTCTCAAACAAATTTTAGCACTCACTGGTCCGACGTAAACTGGATCCAAGTAGAGTAAAGCACAGTTACTTACCTGTAACAGGTGATCTCTGGGAACAGCAGGAATTAGTCCTCACATATGGGTACGTCGGTACCGACGGAGCCCGTGCGGGAAAGCTCCCCAGCTTCTTAGAATAGAAGCTTTTGGGACCTCCCACTGCACATGCGCACTGCCTTCCCGCCTTCCTGAACAGCTCTCCTCAGTTTCGAGTTTATAGCTGAGTCAACAGAGAGAGGACAGGAAGATAGATAGATAAAAGATACAACTCCTAGGGGAGGTGGGTGGGTTGTGAGGACTAATTCCTGCTGTTCCCAGAGATCACCTGTTACAGGTAAGTAACTGTGCTATCTCCAGGAACAAGCAGGAATAAGTCCTCACATATGGGGACTCCCTAGCTTAGATGCATGGGATCCCCTGTAAAGGTTCGCCATCTTCGGATGGATCTCAGGCATCCATTCTGGGAAGGTGGGCAGGAGTTGTTTAGGAATGGAACAGGTGCTTGAGGACAGCCTGGCCAAACAAGGCATCCCGGCGGGAGTCCTTGTCCAAACAGTAATGGGCTGTGAAGGTATGAACCGAGGCCCAGGTAGCGGCTCGACAGATCTGATCTATGGAAACAGAGTGCAGATGAGCCATAGAAGTTGCCATGGCCCTCACATTGTGAGCAGTGACATGGCCTTCCAGAGAAATGTTTTTGCTCTGGTAAGCAAAAGAAATACACTGAGCAATCCAATTGGAAAGTGTACGCTTGGAGACTGGAAGTCCCAAATGGGAAGGATCAAAGGCCACAAAAAGTTGAGAAGACTTTCGATGTGGCTGAGTCCTATTAAGGTAAAAAGCGAGAGCTCTTTTACAATCCAGAGTATGAAGGTTCCTCTCTGCATTGGATGCATGAGGAGCTGGAAAAAAGACAGGTAGATATACCTCTTGATTAAGATGAAAAGGCGAGACCACTTTAGGCATAAAGTGGGGATTCGTCCTAAGGACCACCTTATCATGATGAAATCTTGTGTAAGGTGGATTAGCCACTAAAGCCTGCAGCTCACTGATGCGGCGAGCCGAAGTGACTGCAATGAGGAAGATGACCTTCCAGGAAAGAAATTTCAAGGAGGTGGAAAACATTGGCTCAAAAGGTGGCTTCATAAGTTGACCGAGCACTAGATTCAAATCCCATGCGACCGGGGGTGGTCTGATGGGAGGTTTAGTGAGAGTCAGGCCTCTCATGAATCTTGCAACAAGAGGATGAGAGGAGATAGGTTGTCCATTTATATGTTTCAAGGATGCTGCAATAGCACTTAAATGGACTCTTACCGAATTCGTCTTGAGGCCGGCATTGGATAGATGCAGGAGATAATCAAGAAGAGAATTCAAAGGAAGTGCCAGAGGGTCAAGACCCTGCTGAGCACACCAAATGGAAAAACGTTTCCATTTGAAAGCATAGGAACGCCTGGTAGAGGGTTTCCTAGAGGCAGAAAGGATATCTTTCACTGGTTGGGAAAGATGAAAGTCTTGAAGGCTTAAGCCTTCAGTAACCAAGCACTGAGGTGAAGGGATTTGGGGTTTGGGTGCCACAAAGTCCCCTCCTCCTGAGACAGGAGGTCTGGCGCAGCTCCCAGATCCAAGTAGGATCCCTGGGAGAGCTGTAGAAGTAGAGGGAACCACACTTGGCGTGGCCAGCGTGGAGCTATGAGGATCATAGTTCCATGATCCCTCTGGAGTTTGAACAGAGTCTTGGGAATCAAAGGAATGGGTGGAAAGGCATATAGGAATGCCTGATTCCAATTCAGGAGAAAGGCGTCCGTAGCCTGAGCTCCCTGACACGGAGTTCTGGAACAGAACCGGGGAAGTTTGGCATTCCACGGACTTGCAAAGAGGTCTATGTCCGGGGTCCCCCATTCCTGAAAGATTCGGTTTATTTGGTCCAAATGTAGGGACCATTCGTGTGGCAGCAGAACTCGACTGAGCCTGTCTGCCCGAGAGTTTTGAACTCCTGGGAGATACACTGCTAGCAGGTGAATCTGATGCTCTCTGGCGAAGGCCCATAGTCTTAGAGCTTCGTTGCAAAGCGACAGAGAGCCCGTCCCTCCTTGTTTGTTTATGTAAAACATGGCCACCTGATTGTCCGTCTGAACTAGGACAGTGAGGTTGGCTAGGAGGGAGTGGAAGACCTTGAGGGCAAGGTAAATTGCTCGCAGTTCCAGAAGATTGATATGAAGGGTGGTCTCCTGTAGAGACCAAGTGCCCTGAGTGGAGAGAGTTTGCAGATGGGCTCCCCACCCTGTTTGGGAGGCATCTGTTGTGAGGGTTGCTTGGGGTAGCAATGGTTGAAATGGAGCCCCCAACAACAGATTCTTGGTGGAAGTCCACCAGTGGAGGGACCAAAACAGACGATCGGAGGTTTGTATTTGGTCTGAGAGCGCTCCTGACGCCTGAGCCCACTGAGTGGCCAGGGTCCATTGAGCTGCTCTCATATGAAGACGAGCATAGGGCACCACATGCACTGTGGAGGCCATATGACCCAGTAGGCGTAGCATTTCCCTGGCTGTCAAGTGAGTGCTGGACTGAGCTTGGGAGGCCAAACTCAGGAGGCGCTGGCCTCGAACATGTGGAAGGTAGGCCCTTGCAGTGATGGTGTCCAACTGGGCCCCTATGAATTCTAGAGATTGAGTAGGGATGAGTTGGGACTTGGGAAGGTTTACTACCAGTCCCAGATACTGCAAAAGGCTCCTTGTGTGGTCCAGGGAAATCTGGGCCTGTGACTGAGTTGGAGCTCGGATGAGCCAGTCGTCCAGATATGGGAAGACAAAGATTCCCATGCCTCTTAGAAATGCGGCTACGACTGCCATGCATTTTGTAAATACTCTTGGAGCAGAGGCTAGACCGAAGGGGAGTACTCTGTATTGGAAATGTTTTCCCTGAAACAGAAAGCGAAGATACTTTCTGTGGGATGGATGGATGAGTATATGTGTATACGCATCCTGTAGGTCTAGAGAACAAAGCCAGTCCTGACCCTGGAGGTAAGGAAGGAGAATGCCGAGAGACAGCATTTTGAATTTCTCCTTGAAGAGAAATTTGTTCAATTCTCTCAGATCTAGGATTGGTCTGAATCCCCCTGTCTTCTTTGGAATGAGAAAATAAGGGGAGTAGAAACCGGACCCTTGTTGAGGAAGAGGAACCTCTTCTATGGCCCCTTGGGCAAGAAGAGAGGAAACCTCTTGACCCAACAGGGTTAGGAGAGATGGGGGAGAATTGAATGGTCTCACCATATGATGGGGAGGAAGGCTGGAGAAATGAAGTTTGTAACCCTCTCGAATGATAGAGAGGGTCCATTGTTCTGTTGTGATTTGTTCCCATCTGGGAGCAAAGTGAACCAACCTTCCGGGTATGGTGAGAGGTTCTGGTTGTGTTAGAACCAGAAGTGGCAAGTTCCCTAGGAGCAAGTCAAAAACCCCTGAGGGGTTGGAGCCTGCTGAGCTACAGTAGCTGCTGCAGGCTTAGCTCGTGCTTGTTTGGATTGCTGACGCTTAGCAGTATAGCGAGGTTGAGAAGACTGCTGGCCAGTATTTGAAGCAACTCTGGCCTTCTTATAGTAAGGCCTTTTAAAAGACTTTTTCTTAGTAGGAATTGAAGTGGACTTTGAAAGTCTTTCCAAGGTGGCATTTTCAGCATCCATCTGGGTGGCTTTGATTTGCCACTCTTCCCCAAATAAGTTCTCACCTGTACAGGGCAGATTCCGTAAGCCATCTAGAACCCAAGGTTCCAGATCAGAGGCCTGGAGCCAAGCAAGACGTCGGGCTGCAATAGCAATGCCCGAAGCCCTACTGGCTCCCTCAAAGGAATCATATGCTGCCCTATTAGAGAACTTAGAAACCTCTAAGAGTTGTTTCACTAGGGAAAGGAATCCCTGCTTTTTATCCTCAGGGATAAAGGGGGCAAAATGCCGCACCTTTTTTGCAAGTTCCTCCAGGAACATGCCCATATAGAGACTGTAGGAATTAATCCTGGCTATAAGCATACTAGCCTGGAAAATTTTCCTACCAAAAGAGTCCAAAGTCTTACATTCCCGTCCTGGAGGGGTGGAAGAGTGCCTTTTGGTACTCCTAATCTTCTTCATTGCAGACTTCACCACAATAGAGTGGTGGGGCAATTGAGTCTTTTGGAAACCAGGAGAAGGAGGGACCCTATACATGGTGTCCAACCTACGGGAATAAGGAGACAAAGTCAAAGGATTTTCCCAGAAATCCATCAGTTGTTCTTGAAGGATTTCATGGATAGGCAGGGTAACTGCCTCCTTAGGGGCCTTTGAGTATCCCAAAATATCCAGTTTTTTGGATCTGGGTTCCTTTTCAGAGGATGTGGTAATAGAAAGGGCTGTAGCCATATCTAAAACAAAGTCCTGGAAGGACAAATCCTCTGGAGGGGACATTCTCCTTTTAGGAGAAGAGGGCTCCTCAGGTAAGTTGAGTGAAAACTCAGCAGAATCATCAGAGGAGTGAAAATCCTCAGAGGAATCGGTGCTTTCCTCTAACGCACGATACGCGTACCGATCGGTATCGATATCGGGCGTATCGGGTATGGAACCGGTATGGAGCGAAAGCCCATACGGTACCGACTTGCGTTTAGAGGTGGACGGCCTCGATACCGGCATGGCGGACGATACCGGTATCGGGCCCGGAACCGCTGAAAGCGGAACCGATGGCGTTGCAGCTTTAATGAAAGCCATGACGGCTTGCTGCATGGACTGTACAGTATCGCCCATGGACGCCATAGCTGCCTGGATGTCGGTACCGGAGTGACCCGGTACCCCAGAGCAGGCTAACAGGTGATCTGTCGAGGCCGTAGCATCGATATCAACCTGAGACCCCTGAATTGGCGTTTTTGGAAGTTGGACTTCCCGCCGGGGTTGTTTGGCTGGGGCAGGGTCCTCAAGTTCTAAGCTAAGAGCCTCTCGATGCTTTGAAGGAGATTTGCTCTTTGAGGACTTGCCCACAGAAGGTTTGGTTACCTGAGATCCATCCGGAGAAGAAGACCTGGATGACTGTGATGCTGTATTCTCTGAAGCAAACAGCACATGGAATTTGTTGGCCCGGTTCTGCAGCCCACGTTTAGACATGTGGGAGCAAGATGGGCAGTCCGGTATGGAATGGTCAGGCCCCAAACATTTCAGACACCAGTCATGGGTGTCTGTGACTGAAATAACAGCATTACATTTGGTACACTTCTTAAATCCAGGGGCTGGCTTCTCCATGAGGAGAAATTGAGTAGGCCGAGAGGCCTCTCTGAAGTGACCAAAAAGCTAAAAAATAAGAAAAAAGAATTATAATTTTTTAAAGAAAGAAAGAAAAGACCGGCGATACCGGTATCGGTATGGGGAAGGCAGGTACGCGGTCTAAAGAAACAAATAAAATAACAATTTCTTCAGCGGTGACAGGAACACGACCTGCTGGCTCCGCGGAAAAAGAGAAACTGAGGAGAGCTGTTCAGGAAGGCGGGAAGGCAGTGCGCATGTGCAGTGGGAGGTCCCAAAAGCTTCTATTCTAAGAAGCTGGGGAGCTTTCCCGCACGGGCTCCGTCGGTACCGACGTACCCATATGTGAGGACTTATTCCTGCTTGTTCCTGGAGATAAGGTCTGTAGCCAAGTACCTACCAGTACCAGCTCTGCCTGGGCCGCCTCCTCTTCATTGGGGTTTCTTGGAGCCCCCAGAGACTCCACTGAAATATTCTCTACCTCCTCTCCAGTTCCCTCGAAAGGGTTGACACTTAGGAGGATACCGTGAAATGCTGGAAATGTGAATAGCGTGCTGCTCGAGATCTCTTAAAAGTCCCTGAAGTGGCCTCTTGCAGGAACTACCAGCTTCCTGCCCTAGGTTTGTTCTCCAGTAGTCTCAGGACCGTGGACTCTCTTAAGTCCCTGTCTAGTTTCCCTAGCACCTCTCCAAAAAGAAGCCTGCCCTTAAATGGATGCTTACTAAGCCGGGTCTTCAAGACCATATCCACTGCCCAATTTTGAAGTCATAATAGTCACAGTGCTGATACCACTGAAGCCATGTTTTTAGCAGAGGCCATACCAAGGGTACAGTGCGTCAGCCAAAAAGCTGACCCAGACTCTAGCTTAGTCGCTGTCAAAAACGTCCTTGAAGGAACGGGATCTGACTCCAGCAAATCCTGAGTCCAACATAAACAGGCTCAGTGCTACATAGGCCCCACAATCAGATGCCTTCAATGCCAGGGCTGTAATCTCAAAGGATCACTTCAGCAGCACTTTGAGCTTTCGATTCTGGGCACCTTCAAGTGCCGCTCCACCTTTCACTGGAATAGTCGTCTTCTTGGTAACTGCCAAGATCAGAGTGCCCACCTTTTGGAGTCATAGGAGTTCCTTTTTTTCCAGTGGAATAGGGTACAAGCAGACCATTGTCCTGCCTACTTGCAACCCTGCCTCTGCTACTTTCCACTCTGCTTCAGTCATCTCCTTTATGGCACTGTAAGTGGAAAGAAAATTTGTGGCTTTCTAATGCCCTGCGACAAAGGAACCTCCAGAGTTCCCTCCATCTCCTAGGAACCATGTACAATGTTGAGAGCCACCGATGACTATGCAATCAATACCAATCTTCCCGCCAAAAAACTGATTGTCAAAGGATCCTCCCCGTGGTGAGATCTCTTCTTCCTCCAACTCATCCCCTGAAGTCTCTTCCCAGTGCTCCAAAGGACCTTCTAGAGGATCTTCTGAATCCCCCAAAATGACCAAACCATGGTCATCTCACACATTTGCTTCCACCCTCCGACACTTAGATATGGGTTCTCTCAGAAACTTGTCCACTGGAGCAGAACCATCGCAACTTCCTTCAGCTGCTACACTGTGGGGGAGAATCCTGCACCTGGCTCTCCTTAGACCTGGTATAATAAAACAAATTCTCAGACTTCTTCAAAAAAAGGCATGCGCGGCTTGATGTTAGCACTCTTCTGCGGTATTTCTCTTCTATGATATTTCACATGCTAAGCGTAGTACTCATCGAGCCTGTCGGCTTCTTCAAAAAAAGGCATGCGCGGCGTTTTTTTGAAGAAGCCGACAGGCTCGATGAGTACTATGCTTAGCATGTGAAATATCATAGAAGAGAAATACCGCAGAAGAGTGCTAACATCAAGCTGTTTAAACACTTCTAGTAGGATTGATTTAACATACAGGAGGACATTTTACATTCTCTCCCCCTGAAGAACTTGATTGACTCAAGTGAAACGCGGAATGGCAGCCAGAGAAGGCGTTGGGGAAACATCAAGATAAGCGAGATATTATTTTATCATTTTCGCATATGAAATGTCAATTAGTTTGTTAGCAATGCTGCATTCAAGTTAGGGAGAACATTGGGTCATTGATGCAACTGTTGGTATATATCCATAGACAAAGTCTGCAGGATAACGCTAATGAAAAAAGTCTGAGACCCGTTCTCCTCAATGCATAATTCATAATAAGTTACTGATTTGAAGTAGATCATAGCCATCGTAGGTATAGAGGGACTGTTTCCTGAATTGCTCTACACTCACAAGGCATAGCTAAAAGACGGCAAAAAAATAAAAGATGGTTAAGAAACAACTCCAAGGGGAGGGAGGGTTGTGAAGACTGATTCCTGCTGTCTTCAGAGAACACCTGTTACAGGTGAGTAACTACACTTTTTCCGGGAACAAGCAGGAAGTCAGTCCTCACATATGGGACTCCCCAGCTACAGGCTATCGAAAGCCCATAGCAAAAAATAGTGAGTCCCTCACGGGGAGCCACAAGCAGCAGAAAATGAGTTTGTGTCCACAGACCACAGTAGGACCCCTGTGTCCGATGAAACCAGCACTCCGTTAGCCTGAACACAGAAGGGTCAGAGGGTAGGAGTTGCCTAAACCCCGAAAAGCTTATGAAGCACAGCATGGCCAAAGGCACTGTCTCGTCGGGACTCTCTTTCCAGGCAGTAATGGGCTGTGAAGGAATGAAATGAAGACCAGGTGGCGGCTCGGCAGATGTTCAACATCAGGACAGAGCGCAAGTTTGCCACCAAGGCTGCCATGGCCCTGACATAGTGTGCCATGACGCAGCCTTCCAATAGGAGCCCCGCCTGCTCATAGGCAAGGGTGACACAGTCCGCCACCCAGGTGGACAGGGTACTCTTTGTCACTGCATCCCCCAGTCTACTGGAGTCATAGAAGATGAAAAGCTGAGAAGCTTTGCAGTGGTCCTGAGTGCACTGGATATAGAAGGACTGTCTCTGCCCGACTGGAGTGAGGTCTTGGGAAGAAGGTAAAGAGCACCACTTCCTGGTTGAGATGGAAGGGCGATACTACCTTCAGAAGGAATTTGGGGTGTGTGAGAAGCACCACTCTGTTCTTGTAGAACCTGTTATAAGGCGCCTCCACCATTAGGGCATGAAGCTTGCTAACCCTATAGGCGGAAGTGAGCACAACCAGGAAAGCCACCTTCCAAGAGAGGTAGCGAAGGTGGCAGGTAGCCAAAGGCTCGAAGGGTGGGTGAGTGAGTTGTCTCAACACTACATTGAGGTCCCATTTGGTTGCCATCAGGGCTTCGATAAGATCAGGCTCCAAAGAAAACAGGTCACCAAAAGCTGGACCGAGAGGGGCTTGTCATCAACTGGGTGGTAGTGCGCCACCAGGGAACTAAGGTGGCACTTGGACGGAGTTAGACTTGAACCCAGATTGCGAGAGGTGGAGAAGGTACTGTAATACCAGTCCCACCGGGCAGGAGAACGGGTCAGCCCTGTGTTCGGTGCACCAAGCTGAGATCCTGCGCCACTTAAGGACATAAGCCTTCCTAGTAGAGGCCTTGTGAAATGCCAGCAGAATCTCCTCCACCTCAACCGAAAGGTGCCAGAGTCACTCTCTCATCAGCCACGCTGTCAGCGACAGGGACCCCAGGTTGGGGTGCAGAAGAAAGTCCTCTCCTGAGACAGGAGTCCTGGAGTGGTCCCCAAGGTGATGTGGGTCTCCACTGTCAACCGAAGGAGCAGCGGGAACCACGGTTGCCTGGACCACAGAGGGGCTATCAGGATGAGCGAGGCCCTGTTGCGGAGGGTCCTGAACAAGGTCTTGGCGATCAGCGGCGTTGGAGGGAAGGCGTACATGAGGCCTTCCGACCATGAGACCAGGAACGCGTTTGCTGCAACCTTGGAGGGGTGGGCCTGCCGAGAACAGAAGCAGGGCAACTGGAAGCTGTCCGGGCTGGCGAACAGGTCCATTATAGGCTCCTCCCAGATCTGGAAAAGCCGACTGGCTACTCTGGGGTCCAGCTGCCACTCGTGCAGCTGGAGGACTCTGCTCAGCCTGTCGGCCAGAAGGTTGTTTTGGCTTGGTAGGTACACTGCCCGCAGGAGGATACCCTGTTGGATTGCGTAAGAGCAGAGGACCAATGCCTCCTGACAGAGGGTATGAGACCACGTGCCCCCGTTTGTACACAAAGAACACTGTCACCTGGTTATCCGTCTGAACCAGCACCAGCTGGTGACACAGATGGTGGCAGAAGACTCGCAGGGCTAAGTATATGGCCCCGCAGCTCCAGGAGGTTAATCTGCTGGGTGATCTCATCTGGTGATCAGTTGCCCTGGGTGCAGAGCTCCCCGCAGTGGGCTCCCCAGCTGAGCAGGGAGGCATCCGTGGTGAGGACCCTTGAGGGGCTCGTGGCCTGAAAAGGCAAGCCCGCCTCGAGATGCTGGAGAGTTGGCCACCAGAAAAGGGAGTCTGCCAGTTGGCGGGTTACAGAGACTCTGTCTCGGAGGCAACCCGTGGCCTGAGACCACTGTCTCGGAGACATCACTTTGCCGTCCTCATGTGGAGGCAAGCATCTGGGGTAATGTGGACCATGGAGGCCATGTGCCCGAGGAGGCACAGAAGCAGGAAAGCAGGCATCGAGGGATGGTACTGTGTGTCCCGTGCCAGAATGTTTGTTTTTGACTAGATTGTTTTCTTTTTTGACTAGATTGTAAGCTCTGATGAGCAGGGATTGTCTCTTATGTCTGTACAGCGCTGCGTACGACTGGTAGCGCTATATAAATGCTCAGTAGTAGTAGTAGTAGTAGTCCCTCGACGGTCAGCTCGATCTCTGGGCAATAATGCCTTTGACTGGAGGGTGTCGAGCTTTGCCCCGATGAACTCCACTGTGCCAGGAGAAGGTAAGACTCGGGGTAGTTTATGACAAACCCCAAGTGTTGCAGGATCTGGATGGTGTGTGCAGTGGCCTGCTGCACCTTTGAGGCCGTGCCTCCCTTTATGAGCCAGTCATCCAGATAGGGAAAGACGAAGACCCCCTGGAGATGAAGGAAGGAATGAAAACTACAAAAATAGACCCGAATTCGACATAGAGGCAATGAGATTGGATGGCGAGAAGAGTACCAGTGTGATACCGGAGGCGAGTATGAAACTCAGAGAAAAATCAATCTTTTCCAGGGACAAGCGAGATGAACATCTGAAGGGCTTCGCAGAAAAAAGGAGATTGAGCAAGATAGCACCCTTGGGCAGGAAGGGGACCACGCATGCGTGGTGGCATCTCCCAAAGGCTTTCTTTGAAAGCTAGAGGGATGCTTCCGTGAGGGCTCTGCCTGTGCCCATGTCACCCATATGTGAGGACTGACTTCCTGCTTGTTCCCGGAGAAAAGATGGAAATCTGACACTACCTTAGGAAAGAGCTTAGCAGGTATGCGCAGAACTACCCTATTTTTAAAAAGCATAGCTGCTTACCTGTAATGGGGATTTCTCCATGGACAGTAGGAGAACAGAGCCACATGTCTGGGTGATATCACTTAAAACAAAATAGGTTAAAAATATATTTTAAAAAATAAAAAAAGTAGAGGCATCAACAGGCATTAAAGTTGTACAAGTGGTGGGTGATTCCCGTTTTGGATCTGTAGTGCTACAGGCCAGGCTCGCGGATCCAACTTGGGGTTAATAGTGCTCTGGTATATCCCATGCGTCTGGACTGGACTGTGTGGAAGAGGAACTTGAGCTTATCAGAGGAAATCATATGTTTTCCAGAAATGATACTTAAAGGTGATGAATTGGACGAACTGAAGCCTTTTCCAGAAGGTAATGAATCTGAGGAATTGAAACCAATCTCAGTGAACCTGGAAGATGTAATAGGGTAATCTAACAAACTAAAGAATAGCAATATACCTGGACCAGAAGTTTGGAACACCAGTTATCAAATGTGCCATCTTGAACTGGATTGCGGCCTGTATTGACTTTTGCTAATCAAGACGGCAATGACACACGAATGTATGTAAGGAGGACCAAGTTGCCACCTGACAAATAGTCGATGGCATCAGTCGTGTCTCTGCCCATGAAGCAGCCTGTGCTCTAGTCGAATGTGCGTGCAGACCTTGGGGCAGTTCTCTACGCCGCAGCAGGCATGCCAAAGCAATCACCTCATGGAGCCACTGGGCAATCGAAGCTTTGGATGCCACTTCTCCCTTGCACAGCCTGCCAAAAAGGACAAACAAGCTATCTGACTTACAGAAGGATTCAGTTCGTTTGAGGTATCGCATAAGCACTCTGAGATGAAGATCAGAGACCTCCTTGGTTAGAAAAGAGGGAACATGTTACAAGACCACCTTTTCCTTGGGATTCTCAAAAACTGTTCCCAGCACGGCAAAGCCTGTAACTACGAAATTCTCCATGCCGAGCAAATAGCCACCAGAAACACCACCTAGAGGGTCAAGTCTTCAAGGTGCAACTCCCCAGTGGTTCAAAAGGTGCCTCGGTCAATGCTGACAGTACCAAATTCAGATCCCAGGGTGGACCCAAAGACCTCACCGGCAGTCAAACATGCTTAACCACCCTAAGGAAACGGATCATGTCCTGTTGGGCAGCTAAGGACACCCCATGGACATGACCTCTGTATCAAGACAGTGCCGCTACTTGTACTCGCAACGAATTAAAGGACAGGTTTTTGTCCAACCCTGCCTGTAAGAAGGTCAGAATATCCAGCAAATAAGCCGAAAATGGTCGGCACCCTGACTCCCAGCACCAATCCTCAAACACTCTCCATACCCTAACAAATGACAGAAATGTGGACTGCTTAAGTGTCTTCAACAAAGTCATCATCAATGGGGCTGAATATCCATGATTTTTCAACAGAGCCATCTCAAGAGCCAGGTCATAAGCAAGAATTGATCCACCTGAGGCATGAGAATGGGCCCTTGCAAAACGAAACTGGGTCATACCAGCAGATGACACGGAGGCTCCACGGTCAACCGGATGAGGTCTGTATATCACAGCCTCCAGGGCCAATCCGGGGTGATCAAGACCATATGTCCGGAATGCACTTCGATCTGCTGCAGAAAGCGCCCTATGAGAGCCCACTGGGGAAAGATGTAGAGAAGCCCGCCCATGGGCCACTTCTGAACCAGAGCATCCAGGCCCTTGGACATCCTCTCCATCGTCTGCCAAAGGAATGAGATGCCTTTGTGTTCACAAAGGTTGCCATCGGATCCATGACTGGCTCACCCCAATGCCTCTGGATCAAGAGATCACTTGCCCGGGTTGAGATGGTGACAGCTGAGGAAGTCTATCGTTACGTTTTCCTTGCCTACCATGTGAGCTACGGAGAGCGCTTGAAAGTTCACCTCCGCCCAGCAAGGACACCACCTCGAGAAGAACGCTTCCCATGCCGCCCTGATGGTTGAGGTAAGCCACTGTTGTTGCATTGTCCGAGGACACCCGAACCGCCTTCCCTTGAAGAAACAGGTGGCCCGAATGTAAGGCCTATAAAACCACCCTCATTTCCAACAGACTGATGGACCACGTGTTCTCCTCCCAAGTCCAGTGGCCCTGAGCCACCTACATCTCACAATGCATTCCCCAGCCCCAAAGGCTGGCATTGGTTGTCAGTGGAATCCCCGCTGGTTGCTCTAGCGGCATACCTGTCAACAGGTTGTGCAGCGTCAACCACCACTGTAGCACAAGTCGGGGTAACCATCGGGCAAGTCAACTTCCTTGAGAGTGGATGTTTCTGAGGAGACCATCTCCCCAGTAGAGCACTTTGCAGGGACCATATGTAGGCAAGATACCAGTTCAAATGCAGCCATCATCGAGTCCAACAGCGGCAGATAGTGCCAAGCTGTCGAAATTACTATTTTCAGAAAGTGCCCCATCTGAGCTTGCAGCTTCTGTGCTCTTTGGATGGGTAAGGGACACCTGCCCTCAGGCTGCCTGAAACCAGGCTCGTAAATACACCAGATCCTGGGATGGGAGCAAACTTCTTTTGCTGAAATTGAACAGCCAGCCAAGATTCTGAAGCAAGCCAATGACGCCACCTGTTGCAGCTCAGCTCTCTTCTGGGGACTTTGCCTGCACCAACCAATCATCTTCCTGCCGAAAGGCCACTACCACCACCACCTGACCTTGGTGAATGTTCTCGGAGCCCCACCCAACCAGAAGGGCAATGCTCAGAACTAGAAATGACCTACTGGCATCGCAAAGTACAGGAATTTGTGATGATCCTGCCAGATTGGGATGTGTAGATACGTTTCTATGAGGTCGAGGGCCGTGAGGAACTCACCTTCCCTGATGGCCACTATGACAGAGCAGTTTCCATATGAAAGCACGGTACCTGCAAGGCATGATTCACGTCCTTGAGGTCCATCATGGGTCATTAAAGTGCCTTCCTTTTTGGGAACCACGAAGTAAATGGAATATCAACCGCAACTGCACTAGGTGGGCAGCACCTTCACCACCGCTTGCAGTTGTAGAAGATGCCGCAGAGTGTCCTGCACCACCAATACTTTTCCAGGCACTTTGCAGGGGATGGGCAAACTCAAGAGCAAATCCTTCGTGAACTACTTCTAGTATCCACTGGTCCAACATGATCTGGGCCCAGGTGGAGTAAAAGGTTTGGAGACTACCACCTAGCAGTATCACTACGGCCTGGGCCTCCCTTGCTTCACTGAGACCTCTTGGTGGCTGAGGAATAGGTGTCGAAATAATCTCTGCTGGCGCCTCTGCCACCACAAAAGGACTGCCACTGAGATGGGTAACGACCCCTCTGAAAGGAAGTAAACCGAACCACTCTGAACAGCCAAAAATCTTGGAAATGACCCCTTGCAGGGGCCAATGCCCTCATAGGCTTAGGCTTGTCCTTGGGAAGCCAACTTCTTTCAACTCTCCCAAGTCCTTGACCAGCTTGTCCAAAGACTCCCTGAACAAGAGTTTACCCTTAAAGGGGAGCTTCCCAAAGTGTGTCTTGGAAGAAACATCCGCCGACCAATTGCACAACCACAGGAAATGCCACGCTGCAATGACCAATGCCATGCTCTTGGACAAGGCTCGAATCAGATCGTAAAATGCATCCGCGAGGTAAGCCGCCCCTGACTCCGGCTTTGCCACCTCAGAGGATGAATGGTGAACATTCGCATTGATCCCCAACACTCCTTGTGCCCATCATAAGCATGCCTTGTCACATAGGCTCCACATATCGACACTTATAAGGACATGGCATTGATATCGAACGCCTACTTCAGCAAAGCCTCTAGTTTCCGGTCTTGAACATCCTTGAGGGCTGTTCCACCCTCCACCGGAATCGTGGTCGTCTTAGTTATGGCGGACACCAGCGCATTCACCTTTGGGGATTTGAACTGCTCCTTTTCCGAGTCTGGCAGCGGATGTAATCACCCCATTGCCCAGCTGTCTTTCAGCCCTGCCTCCGGCATATCCCACTCATCCTGGATCATCTGTTTAATCACCCTATGGCTTGGAAAGCCTGACAGACTTCTTAACCCCCTGTAACAGGGGATGCTCCAGTGGTTCTTCCGCTTCAGGTGTGCTATATGGTAAATTAAGTACGCTAAGGGTGGGAGAACAGCGTTGTCAATTCCTCATGGAAAAACACAAACACTATATGGGGATCTTCCCCCTGTGAATTTAGCCTTCCTCCAGCACTGTGGAGGTAGACTTCGCCCAGATGTCTGAGGAGTCCTCCATGGGGTCCTTGGACTGATCAGAATGAATGGAACCAGTCTCATCCCAGGGCTCACTATTTGGACGCTTCCACTTTGCCATGGGCTTCCCCTTCAGCCTTCCTGCTGATCTGAGCCTTGAGTAGTAAAACCCTCTCTTCTTGACTATATCTGCCAAAGCCGAGGTCCTTTATTCCCTCTCCTGCATCAGGCAAAGCGTAGTTACTCACCTGTAACAGGTGATCTCCGGGAACAGCAGGAATTAAGTCTTCACATATGGATATTGTCGGTACCGACGGAGCCTGCGCGGGAACGCTCCCCAGCGTCCAAAAGGAAAGCTTTTGGGAGCATCCCACAGCACATGTGTGCTGCCTTCCCACCTCACTGCCTCTTTCACTTCAGTTGAGTTTAAAGCTGAGCCAAGGAGAGAGACAGAGAGAGAAAAACTCCTAGGGGAGGTGGGTGGGTTGTGAAGACTTAATTCCTGCTGTTCCCGGAGATCACCTGTTACAGGTGAGCAACTACGCTATCTCCAGGAACAAGCAGGAATGTAGTCTTCACATATGGGGACTCCCCAGCTGAAAGATGCCAGAGGAATGACCCCAGCGAGCTGTGAACCCATGTGAACAGGGTCATACTTCCTCTCATGGATCCCTGGCATCCTACCGGGATGGAGGGTAGGAGTTGCATTAAGTCTGAAAGAGATGCTGTAGGACAGCCTGGCCAAACGAGGCATCCCGACGGGAGTCCTTGTCCAGACAGTAGTGGGCTGTGAAGGTATGTACTGAAGCCCAAGTAGCCGCTCTACAGATATCATCTATAGACACAGAGCGGAGATTAGCAACCGAGGCTGCCATTGCTCTGACATTATGAGCTGTAACATGGCCCTCAAGGGAAAAATCTTTACTATCATAAGTGAAGGATATGCAGTTTGCAATCCACTTAGATAGGGTTCGTTTGGAAACTGGAAGTCCCAAATGACTAGAATCAAAAGCAACAAGGAGTTGAGAAGACTTCCTATGTTGTTCAGCTCTTTGAAGGTAAAAGGCTAAAGCTCTTTTACAATCTAAGGTATGAAGGTTCCTTTCTGCACTGGAGGCATGAGGCCTAGGGAAGAATACAGGAAGGTAAACCGACTGGTTTAAATGAAAAGACGAAACTACCTTTGGCATAAAAGTGTGGATGAGTCCTGAGGACTACTTTAGCACCACTGTAAATAGCCCACCCTGTATATAGCTCAAACAAATCAAGCACCCAACACATCCCTCACACAACTAAGTTTTATCCTCACTGCATGTACAACACACACACTTTACCTGATTGCTTGCTGTGATACCACCTTGATTATTAAGATAAGGCGGTTTAGAAATACTGTTAAATAAATAAATAAATAAATAAATCATGGTGGAACCTTGTATAAGGAGGGTCAGCCACTAAAGCTTGCAGTTCACAAATGCGTCTAGCAGAAGTTATTGCAATTAGGAAAATGACCTTCCAGGAAAGGAATTTTAAAGTTGTAGTGGCTAAAGGTTCAAAAGGCAGCTTCATAAGCTGCCCAAGAACCAGATTCAGGTCCCATGCCACCAGTGGCGGCTTTATGGGGGGCTTTGTCAACAGTAGACCTTTCATGAATCTTGACACAAGTGAATGAAAAGAGATTGGTTGTCCATCCTGGGGCTTGTGAAAAGCCGCAATAGCACTGAGATGGACTCACACTGAATTTGTCTTAAGACCGGAATTTGAAAGATAGAGGAGATACTCCAGAAGCGACTCCATGGGAACGGAAAGGGGGTTAAGCCCCTTTTTTGAACACCATATAGAAAACCTTTTCCATTTGAAAGCACAGGAACGCCTTGTGGAAGGTTTTCTCGAAGCTTGAAGGATATCCTTCACTTGCTGAGAGAGGTGGATATCTAAAGGTTCTATGCCTTCAGCAGCCAGGCCCAGATGTGCAGGGACTGAGGACTGGGATGCAGAAGCTTCCTATTCTCCTGGGAAAGGAGATCTGGAGCATATCCCAACTCTAGATGAGTTGCTTGAGAGAGACGCAGAAGCAGAGGGTACCACGATTGGCTTGGCCAACGTGGAGCTATGAGAATCATATAATCCCTGTCTCTCGGAAGCTTGAAAAGAGTTTTGGGAATTAGGGGAAAGGGTGGGAAGGCATAGAGGAAGTCCTGACCCCAATGGAGCTGGAAAGCATCGTTTGCTAGACAGTATTGAGCTGGAATTCTGGAACAGAACTGGGGAAGTCTGGCATTCTGTGGACTTGTAAAGAGGTCTATGTCTGGTGCTCCCCAGGTTTGGAACACTCGAGCCAGTTGGTCTGACTGGAGAGACCACTCGTGTGGCAGCAGTATTTGACTGAGCTTGTCTGCCCACAGGTTTTGAATGCCTGGAAGGTATACCGCTAGAAGGTGAATTTGGAGCTCTCTGGCGAGGGCCCATAGTCGCAAAGCTTCGTTGCATAGCAACAGAGAGCCCGTTCCGCCTTGTTTGTTTATGTAAAACATGGCAACCTGATTGTCGGTTTGGACTAGAAAGAGTAGTTACTCACCTGTAACAGGTGTTCTCCAGGAGCAGCAGGAATCAGTCCTCACTTATGGGTGACATGGGTGACGTCGGCGCCGACGGAGCCCTCGCGGAGCAATTTCCCCAGCTTTCTAAGAAAGCCTTTGGAATTGCAGCGCGCATGCGCGGTCCTCTTCCCGCCCAAGGATGCCATCTTGCTCAGTCGAATGACATAGCGGAAGACAGCAACCATAAGAATGACTGCAACTCCAGGGGAGGAGGGAGGGTAGTGAGGACTGATTCCTGCTGCTCCTGGAGAACACCTGTTACAGGTGAGTAACTACTCTTTCTCCAGGACCAAGCAGGAAGTCAGTCCTCACTTATGGGACTCCCTAGCTTAAGGCTACCGGAGACCTCAAGCTGGAAAAGAGAGCTCCCTCCAGCTCAACCGCACAGAAGGAAGGAATCTTCTCTGAATACGAATCCGGCCGGTAGCCAACATCGGGGCCGGCGGGTAGGAGTTGCCTAAACCTCAAAGAGATTGTGGAGGACTGCCTGTCCGAAAGCACTATCCCTGTGGGACTCCCTCTCCAGGCAGTAATGAGCCGCAAAAGTCTGGCTAGAAGACAAAGTAGCGGCCCGGCAGATGTCTGCCAACGGAACCGAGCGGAGGTGTGCGACAGACGCTGCCTTCGCCCGGACACGGTGCGCCGTGACTCGACTCTCCAAAGAGAGGCCGGCTGCCCCATACGCCCAGGCGATGCAGTCAGCTACCCAGATGGACAGCGTATGCTTCGACACAGATAACCCCAACCGATTGGGGTCAAAGGAAATGAAAAGCTGGGCAGCTTTCCTATGCTCACGCGTACGGTCAAGGTAGAAGGACAAGGCTCTTCGACAGTCCAGGGTATGCAGAACAGTCTCAGCTCTGCTGGTATGTGGCCTGGGAAAGAAGGTCGGAAGAACCACCTCTTGATTGATGTGGAAAGAGGAAACCACCTTAGGAAGAAACTTAGGGTGAGTCCGTAAGACAACCCTATTCCTGTAGAACCTAGTGTAAGGGGGCTCCGACACTAGGGCCTGTAGTTCACTTACGCGCCTAGCGGAGGTGAGGGCTACCAAGAAGAGAGCTTTCCATGAGAGGAAGCGGAGGGGGCAGGTAGCCATGGGTTCGAAAGGCGGGCAAGTAAGCCTTTGTAAAACCACATTGAGGTCCCAGTCAGGAGCCGGAGGGCGCAACGGGGGCTTAAGCAGAAGCAGGCCCCTGAGGAAACGCGCCACCAAGGGATGCGAGGAAAGGGGCTGGCCCTCCACCGGCGAATGATGTGCAGAGAGAGCACTGAGGTGGACTCTGACAGAGTTGGACTTGAGGCCTAGATCGGAGAGGTGCAGCAAGTATTGCAGTACCACCGACACTAGGCAGGCGAAGGGGTCTTCAGAACGCTGAGAACACCAGGCGGAGAAGCGACGCCATTTGAGTGCGTAAGACTTCCGGGTAGAAGGTCGCCGAGATGCCAGGACGACAGCTTCCACCTCCGGGGGGAGCGAGAGCGGGGCCAGGACTACCCTCTCAGCAGCCTGGCCATCAGGTGAAGGGCCCAGAGGTTGGGGTGCAGAAGAGTACCCTGATCTTGGGTCAGAAGATCAGGCTGAAACCCCAGAGGGAGAGGGGTGTCCACCGCTAACTGCAGGAGCAGAGGAAACCAGGGTTGCCTCGGCCATCGGGGTGCTATCAGGATCACATAGGCCCCGTCCCGGGCAACCTTGAAGAGCGTCCGGGACACCAGCGGCGTGGGAGGAAAGGCATACAGTAGGCCTGTGGACCACGAAATGAGGAAAGCATCCGGGGCCACTCTGAGGGGATGCGGATGCCGAGAGCAGAACCGGGGAAGCTGCCGGTTCAGGGGACTGGCAAAGAGGTCCACGGTGGGGGTGCCCCACCGGCGGAAGATTTGCTGGGCAACGCCGGGGTTCAACCTCCACTCGTGGGGCTGCAAGACCCGGCTCAGCCTGTCGGCCAGGCAATTCTCCTGCCCGGGCAGGTAAACAGCCTAGAGGAGGATGTTGTGGTCGACAGCCCAAGAGCACAGTCGCCAGGCCTCCTGACAGAGCAGGAGGGAGCCCGTGCCCCCCTGTTTGTTCACGTAGAACATGGCCACCTGATTGTCCGTCTGCACCAGTACGGACTGGCGAGAGGTGAGGTGAGAGAAGGTCCGCAGAGCTAGGCGGATCGCCCACAGCTCCAGGAAGTTGATTTGTTGAGCCACCTCCCAAGGAGTCCAAAGGCCTTGAGTGCGCGCTCCCTGGCAATGCGCTCCCCATCCCAAGAGAGAGGCATCGGTCGTCAGCACCTGGGAGGGTGCGGGAGACTGAAAGGGCATACCCCGTACCAGGTTGGGCAGGTGGAGCCACCACTGCAGAGAGGAGACCAGGCGGTCGGAGATCTGTAGAAGGCCCGCCAGACCTCCTGTGGCCTGATGCCATTGAGTGCGGAGACACCACTGGACAGGCCTCATATGCAGTCGGGCGTTCGGCATGACATGGACCGTGGAGGCCATATGACCGAGCAGCTGCAGGAACCTCCGGGCCGGAACCGGAGACGCACTGTGGAACCTGCCGGCCAAAGCCATGAGCCTGTCGGCTCGCTCTCGAGTCAAGAAGGCACGAGCTCGCAGAGTGTCAAGCCGAGCTCCTATGAACTCAAGATCCTGAGAGGGGCGCAACATGGACTTCCCGACGTTTATGACGAAGCCCAAGTGCTGAAGCAGAGCCACCGTACGCTGCGTGGCCTGCGCGACCTCTGGGGCCGACTGCGCCCGTACGAGCCAGTCATCCAGGTAAAGAAAAACGAACAGGCCCTGAAGCCTCAGGAAGGCCGCGACCACCGCCAGGCATTTTGTGAACACCCTGGGGGCGGAGCACAAGCCGAAAGGCAGCACACGGTACTGATAGTGTTTCCCGGCCACTACAAATCTGAGATATTGTCGGTGGTCCGGATGAATCAGGATGTGAGTATAGGCATCCTTTAGATCCAAGGAGCATAGCCAATCTCCCTGCTGGAGGTAGGGCAGCAAGATTCCAAGGGTAAGCATCCTGAACTTTTCCCGCTGCAGGAACATGTTGAGGTTGCGAAAGTCCAGAATGGGTCTGAGGCCTCCCGTCCTCTTTGGGACCAGGAAGTATCTGGAGTAGAACCCCTGACCCCACTGAGGTTGGGGCACTGGCTCCACAGCCTGCTCCTCCAGTAGAACCTGCAGCTCCTGAAGGAGTAAGTCTCTGTGCAGAAGGGGCCTCGGAGGCTCCCCCGGAAAGTAGGGGGGAGGCACCTGGTGAAAATGCAAGAGGTAGCCCCTTTGAACCACCTGCAGCACCCAGGAATCGGATGTTATGGCTGGCCACCTGTGAGCGAAGTGGATCAGCCTGCCCCCCGTGCTGAGCGACGAGAGTGGAGGGGGAGAGGCTATGCTGGCATAGTCAAAAAACCCCACCCTGCGTGGCAGGGGGTTGTGCAGCGGGCTTGGGGGCCCGCGGCCTGCGGGGGCTATTCCCCTGACTCTTAGTGTGTGGGCACTGAGTGGAAGCCGCCGGTACTTGGTATTGAAGGTGGGATTGCTTATAGGCAAGCACCTTCCTCGGGTAAAAAGGCTTCTTCCCCGGACCCTTCCTCTTCTGCGTGGGAGCGGAGGTCTTTCGGGACAGTCGAGTCCGAGTGAGAGTCTCGGACTCGAGTTCCGCAGCCTTATCGGACATGGGCTTGCCGAAAAGGTTGTCACCTCGGCAGGGGACATCGACTAACTTGTCCTGTACCCACGGCTCGAGGTCGGATGACTGGAGCCAGGCCTTTCGGCGGGCACCGATGCCGGCTCCGGCTACTCAGGCCGACGCCTCGAAGCCGTCGTAGGCCGCCCGAGAAAGGAACTTCGAGCACTCTCGAATACTATTGGACAAGGCCAGGAACCTCTGCAAAGGTTCGTCGGAGAGACCAGCCGAGAACCCGGCGAGCTCCTTCGCCAAATCTCGGAGGAACATGCCCATATACAGCTGGTATGTCTGGACCCTGCAGGCAAGCATGGAACCCTGGAAGCACTTCCTACCGAGGGCATCCAGGTTACAGGCCTCCTTACCCGGGGGCACCGAGGAGTGCATCTTTTGACTCTTAAGCCGATGCATTGCCGATTCCACAACCATGGAGTAGTGTGGCAGTTGCGCCTTCTGGAACCCGGGGCTCTTGCGGACTCGATAAATCGAATCGATCTGCTTGCTTAACACCGGTGTTGAGGCCGGGCTTTCCCACATGAGGAAGAGCAGCCGCTCCAGCATCGGAGGGACCTGCACGGTAAAGGCCTCCTTCGGGGGAGAGTCGTACTGGAGTGCCTCGAGCTCTTCCGCGCGAGACTCCTCCTCTGGATCCGCGGGGAAAGCCAAAGCCTTGGCCATATCCCGCACAAAATCAGAGAAGCGCATATCCTCCGGAGGGGATCGCCTTCGAGGCTCCGACTCGGGCGAGTCGGAGGGGACGCACCGGGTCTGAAAAGAGCCGGGTGACTCGTCCCCTTCCGTGTCCCAGTCCGACGCCTCCGTGGAGGAATCGAGGGGCTCCGTGCGGGCGAGGGTTCGTCTCGACGCCGACGTCGACGACCTCGGTCCCGAACGGGAGGCCGAGGGAGACCTCGACCGAGGATCGACTCGAGCATGCATCGACTCGAGGATCGACTCGGCCGCCGGAGTCGACTAGGGCGTCGACGCCCCCATGGTCTGGGCCGATGCACTGGCGATGCCGGTCATCCAAACCCGCTGCTGGTCCAAGAAGGCAGAGATACTGCGCTCCAAGGATGTCAATCTGAGGTCAAGCCCAGAAGACCCGGCAGCCGACTCAGGCCCCGACGGCGTCGGGCCCGACGACGGTTCCGTAGGGGAGTCCAGGAGGACAATAGTACTCACGTGCGGCTCCACCTCGAGTCGAGGAAGTTTAGAAGGTCTCTCCGCCTCCGAGGACTCGGGGCGGCTGGCGGGGCTATGCGACCCGGCCCACGAGGGACCAGGTGCGTCCTCCGACACCGCCCGCGCGAGTTTCCTCTGCCGACGATGCTCCCGTCCAGGGGACCCCCGCTCAGAGGAACTCCGACGGAGCTCGTGGCCGGAGTCACGAGACGTCGAAGCCTCCGACGAGGTCCGGGCTGGACCGGACTCGGGGTAAGAGAAGATTCTGTCCTTTTGCGATTGCCGACTCCTCAGCGACTTGGAGGACATCTTGCCACACGGACCACAGCTCCCAGAGTCATGGTTGGGTCTGAGGCAACGGAGGCAGAAATTATGCGTGTCTGTAAGAGACATTAATTTAGAACAATGATCACATTTTTTGAACCCGCTGGTAGCCATAGGGGGAAAAAGGGCCCCCGCGAGGTCGAAAGACCGGGCCGCCAGGGGTGGAAAATAAATGGCGGGAACGCCAGTTAAAAACTGAAAACAAAAAAAGAAATGTGAACGGACTCGATAAGGAAAAAATCGAGGCCGGGCAGGAAAAGGACACGCAAACCGAGAAAACAACAAAGAATTAATCAACTTTTTCAGCGGTGGTAACAAACTACGTCTGTAGGGCTCCGCGGAAAAAAGAAGACTGAGCAAGATGGCATCCTTGGGCGGGAAGAGGACCGCGCATGCGCGCTGCAATCCCAAAGGCTTTCTTCGAAAGCTGGGGAAAATTGCTCCGCGAGGGCTCCGTCGGCGCCGACGTCACCCATAAGTGAGGACTGACTTCCTGCTTGGTCCTGGAGAACTGTCTTTTGACTGAGCTGGGCCTGAAATGCTATCATAGCATTGTAAATGGCTCTTAGCTCTAAGAGGTTTGTTTGAAGAGAGGCCTCTTGTGAGGTCCAGAGACCCTGAGTGGAAAGATCGTGCAAGTGGGCTCCCCAACCCAGCTTGGATGCATCTGTTGTCAGGGTGATCTGGGGCAGTGGTTGTTGGAAGGGGGAACCTACCAGGAGGTTTTCGAGGGACTGCCACCACTGTAGGGACAAAATGAGATATGTCGAATTCTTGATTTAGTCCGTTAAGCGACCTCTGGCTTGTGTCCACTGTGAAGAGAGGGTCCACTGAGCCGCTCGCATGTGTAAACGGGCATAAGGGACCACATGTATTGTGGATGCCATATGCCCCAGCAGTTGAAGCATTTCCAGGGCAGTTAGGAGGGTTTTCTTTACTGCTTGGGAAGCCAATTCTATTATTCATAGACAGCACGGCTGTGGCAGGAATGCCTTTGATTGCTGCGTGTCTAAGCGAGCCCCTATGACCTCTAGGGATTGAGAAGGGGTGAGGTGAGACTTTGGGTGGTTGACTACCAGACCCAAATATTTGAGAATTCTCATGGCACGAGAAACAGCTCATTCTGTTTCTGGAGCTGTTGGTGCTCTGATGAGCCAATCGTCTAAGTAGGGGAAGACGAATATCCCCAGAGTTCTCAGGAAAGCTGCTACTACAGCCATGCATTTTGTAAAGACTCTTGGGGCAGAGGCCAGCCCGAATGGAAGGACTCTGTATTGGAAGTGTTTTCCTTGAAAGAGAAATCAAAGGTACTTCCTGTGATTTACATAGATTAGGATATGCGTGTACGCATCTCTTAGATCTACAGAACATAACCAATCCTGATTCTGAAGGTATGGTAAAAAGTGTAACGAGGGAGATCATCTTGAACTTTTCTCAGAACAGAAATTTGTTCAATTCTCTGAGGTCCAGGATAGGTCTGTATCCCCCTGTCTTCTTTGGGATAAGAAAATAGGGGGAGTAGAACCCCCTCCCCCGTTGGGATATCGGTACCTCTTCTATTGCTCCCTGAGCAAGAAGTGAAGAGACCTCCTGACACAGGATATCGGTGACAGGGCCTTGAGAATTGACCCTTCAGAGGCAAAATGAGTTCTCTAGGTAGAAGTCAAAGCCCCTGCGGAGGCTGTACTTGCTGAGCCGGTTGAGCTCTTTGAGCTTGTGGCTTTCTTTGTTGTCTAGGTTGCTGCCCTTTCTGGGGAGCATGAACTGGACAATGAATTGGATGGGAATAAGAGAGGTAAGATTTTTTCTTTTTGTTAAAGAAAAACCTCTTGCCTGTTTTTTTCTTTGATGGGTTGGCTGTAGACTTTGATAGTCTATTCAAGATGGTATTGTGTGGTGGCGAAAGCATATCTGAGCACCGAGAATTAGGTGAAATAAAAACATTTACCTCTCAGCAGAGGAATAGCCCTGAGAGCAGTGAGGGTCAAACTGCAGCAAAAGGAAAAAAACTACATTCAGTTGCTGAGTGTAGGCCACGCCCAAGCTCCAAAGCAACCAGGGAGGGAAGCAGAGCACCCGAGGAAAGCAGAGCACCCAGAAAGAAAGGAGCACCAGGAAAGGGGAGAGCTCCAAGGAAAGGAGACCTCCAGGGAAACTGAGGGGAGTGAGTCCCGCGAGGAAGAGGAAGAAAGAACCTTCAGGAAGCCTGAAGGTAGGAAATCTTCCAGGGACAGCCTCAGAGGGGATCCCCAAAGGTCTCAGCATATGGGAAGCCACAGCCCAGGTGGATGCCAGTGCTATAGAAGAAGTATAGCCGGGTCTGGAGACGGGAAGGCTTTACCAGGGAAAGCTGCTGACCAGGAACAAGGTACAACGGCTGTAGTACAGAAATCTGCCAGGAAGTTACCAGCTCTGAAAAGGTCTGTGCATGAAGCTTTTACTGAGAATAATTTAAAACTGTTAAGAGTCTCTGAAATGTTTACTACCAGCTAAGTATCTGTATAGCTCTGCTAGAATCCCTGAGGGTGGAAACAGGTCACGCAGGAAGGCACTCTTAGAACTGTTAGAAGAGATTAACCCTTCACCTGCTCAAGCCGAGCCAAGCCAGGAGACAAGAGAACAGGAATCTGAGGACATGAAAACAGACCCTTGCCCTTCTGATCAAGAATCCATAGAATCTTGCATGGATTGCTCTTTTTGTAAGAAGGCAGTATAAGGGCAGTTCTGGGTTTTTAAAGGAAGGAAAACCAGGACCGGATTAGCTGGACAACAAGTACTTTAATTGCTACAAAAGGTTTGTGAGTGAGAGTCAGTTGTGTTTAAAGTAAACCAGTAACATTGGAAACTGTGTTTAAAGGCTGGACACTTTTGAATGAAGCAGACGCCAGGCTCAAAAGTGAGCAAGGACCTTTATGCTTTATTGTAGAACACTGAGACTGTGAAAGAAATACATGCCTGTGGTTATAAGCTGCCAGAAACAGTGCTATGTTTAAGATGCTGTGGAAGCGTTGTTATAAAACTTCTTTTTGTGTTGGAGAAGCATCCTAATTTTGTTTAACATGCGCTGAGCTATTAAATGCTCTGTTTTGGAGGAAGTAAAAATAAATTCCTGTGATTTGCCTTCCAACCCCTCGGACTCAATTTATTATACACACCTACATTTCCCAGAAGCCACGGCTCTGGATTTTCTTGATAACAAGGGACAATAAAAGGCACGCCTCTACTTCTAGGCAACCACCTAGGCGGTAGTAGGGCGCCACAGATGGCGTAGTTGGCAGGATTACTACCTTCATATACGCACGTACAAGATTTGTGCAAAACCCACACAGAAAAGGAGAACTTCTACAGAAGCCACTGGCAAAGTACAGAGCCCTGCTGAGGACGGAGAAAACCCGGAGTGGCAGCAGAAGGTTGGAGCTGGATCGTAAGGACCAACCGGTGACCTGCTTTGCTGATAAATCTGAGGCTACACTGGTACCAGCTAACCCGTAAATAGAAGGGGTTATTCGAGGATACTGGTACTGGGGTATAGCGTGTTCAAGAAGAGCTTAGGCAGCAGTGCTTGTAATTTGTGGGCCGCACTTGGTTTTTTTTTTCTGTTTTTCTTGTTGCAGCTCAGACCCAAGATGGAGCGTGGTGACCTTCTTAACTGGATGGCTGAGCAATTCCATAAGCAACAGGAAATGTCGGCCCGAACCCAAGAACATACTGCAGCCATGTTGCAAGCGCAGCAGAAGCCGCTCCTGGAGATGATGGGGGCATGGCTGTTGGCGCAGGAAAAAGCAAAGGAGTCCACAAGGACAATGCCAGGTTCCTTGGGAGCTTTACAAGAGCTGGGATTATCTTGTAATGGGACATTTACATTTGGACAATTAACCAAAGATGACGATGTAGATGATTTTATGGAAGCCATCGAGAGGGTAGCACTCCTAACTGGATGGCCAAAAGACCAGTGGGCGGTGCGCCTAGCCGCTTCTATTACTGGGGAAGCGCTAGCAGCATATAGGGCCATGCCCGCTGCCTTAGCCTCCAATTATGAGGAGCTCAAAAGGGCTATAAAGGACCGTCTAGGGCTAACGCCTATGGTCTTCCGCCGCCTCTTGAGAAATTGCAGATTGAAACAGGGTGAAACACCACGAGCACTTTGCCAACGTATTAAAGGGTTGGTAATGAAGTGGCTAACACCTGAGGTTAAGACAATAGATTCCATCCTAGACTGTATTGCATTGGAACAGTTTATGGAGGCAGTTCCCAAAGACCTCCAAACCTTTCTGATCCTACAGAACTGCCGTAACACCAATGAGGCTACCTCACTGGCAAAGCACTTTTTCGAAGCGGAATTGGTGGGCCAGATGAAGGGTGGTGTTGCTAAACGGGCAGAGGTCGTAACATCAGAAAGGAAGGGAAGGCCAATGTTGGGGGAAACAACTAAGTCTGTACCCATGGAAAAAACTTGTTATGTAAGAAGGAAATGCTTTTCATGTGGGGAGGAGGGCCATCTTAAAGGAGAGTGTAAAGCAAGGAGAGTGTAAAGCAAGGACAGCCCTAATCGTCGCTCGTTCTAGAGAGAGTAGGGAGGGATTTTTGTTGGTGGTAGATGTAGAGGGTATTGCTATGGAGGCCTTGCTTGACTCTGGAGCCGATCAGTCTATGATCTCCAGAAGACTCTGGAAAAAGATAGAATCCCGGGATAGCCAGGCCCTACAGCCATCTGAAGGCCGCATAAAAATAAGATGTATCCATGGGGCAGCGTCGCTTTACCCAGTGTATAATATCATGGTAAAGGGTCTAGGGACAAGGAAGAGAATACCGGTAGCTGTCGTACCTAGGCTACCGCATGCCTTAGTATTGGGGAGGGATTGGCCCCAATTCAGGCGTGGGTTGAAGGAAGAGTTGCAACAGAAGACAGGCATGATATCTACCCGGGCACGCTCATGGGCCCTGGAGGGGGGAAAAGACCCACCGGACAACCCCGCGCATGGGTTGCCCTCTCATGATGATTTGGTAACTCCCTCTAGGGGTAACCCCAAGAAGGGAAGGGCTGAAAAACGCCGGGAAAGGCAAATTAGGTCGCGAAATAGAGCCCGAACTGGCAGCTGGATGGGACTTGCCCTGGGTCTCGGCTGAATTAGTCCAGAAATTTCCCTCTTTCCCCAGAGAACAGCAGGCAGATCCCGCCCTAGCCTGGGCATTTGAGTATGCCCAGAAAGGGTCGGAAACCCTACCTCGATTTTTTTTAGACAACAATGTGTTGTACCGCGAAAGCCTAGATTCTAAGATAGGGAGTACACGGAAGCAACTAGTAGTTCCCAATACTTTCCGGGCCCTAGTCTTAAGGCTCGCCCATGGCCATCCGGTGGGGGGTCATAAAGGAACGCATGGTACCTTGGACCAAATTCTAGCTCGCTTCTATTGGCCCAGGGCTTTTAAGGAGACCTCTAGATTCTGTGAGGCATGCCCTTCCTGCCAGCGCGTCACCGCGAGCTACCCCCCAAGGGTACCGTTGGTACCCACACCTGTTATATCGAAGCCTATACATAGACTCGCCATGGACATAGTGGGGCCCCTGATAAGGACACCTCGGGGGTTCCAATATATACTTGTCATCGTAGACCAGGCCACAAGGCTTCCCTGGGCTGTTCCACTTCAAAATATGTCAGCGCGCACTATAGCCTCCGAAATAGTAAAATTGTTCTGTGAAGTGGGGTTCCCACGCGAAATCCTAACGGATCGGGGAAGTAACTTTATGTTCCGGTACCTGGCTCAGGTTTGGGATGCCTTTGGTATCCGACACGTTAAAACAGCCGCATACCATCCACAGTCAAACAGCTTAGTAGAAAGGCAGAACCAAACATTAAAAAAAATGTTAAGGAGAAGTCTTGACGGCAACATGGCAGAGTGGGACATGATGCTCCCTTTCATACTGTATGCATGTAGGGAGCGGAAACAGACCTCTATGGGCATTTCCCCGTATGAACTAATGTATGGGCGACCTCCACGGGGAATTTTAGACATCCCATGGGAACAGTGGGTTGAGTCGGTGGGGGACGAGGTAGGAGTACCCCAGTTCTTAAAGGATCTGAAGGGGCGGTTATATCATACATCCCAGGTGGCAGAAGAGAACCTAACAGCCAGCCAGATACGCCAGAAGGCCTATTATGATCGCCACACGAAACCGTGCCAGCTAGAGATAGGGGAAAAAGTAATCGTAATGGTGACGAGAGCCGCTCCCAAATTTGAAAGTAGATGGAAGGGGCCCCATAGAGTAATACAGCAGATAGGTCCTGTATCATATGCAGTGGAAAACAGAAGCGGGCGACAGCAGGTGTACCATATCAACGTCTTGCGACCTTGGCATGAGCGGGTAGCAATGGCCCAGTTTGGTGCAAGAAGAGATAAGCCAGATAGAGGCCAGATAGACCTCAACATCCTATCAAGGATTACGGGCTGGGCGGGGGTTGGTATGCCAGCCCGTAATATCTTAAGGGGGGGGGGGATGTGTGGTGGTGAAAGCATATCTGAGCCCCGAGAATTAGGTGAAATAAAAACATTTACCTCTCAGCAGAGGAATAGCCCTGAGAGCAGTGAGGGTCAAACTGCAGCAAAAGGAAAAAAACTACATTCAGTTGCTGAGTGTAGGCCACGCCCAAGCTCCAAGGCAACCAGGGAAGGTAATGGGAAACGCCTGAGGGAGGAGTTGGAAGGGATAGTGCAACCACTCTCTTTTAAACCCCAGAGAACAGAAAGAAGAGAGCACTGGAGGGAAAAAGAGCACCCGAGGAAAGCAGAGCACCC
The DNA here is from genome assembly GCA_033557465.1 of Ichthyophis bannanicus. Classification (NCBI taxonomy): domain Eukaryota; kingdom Metazoa; phylum Chordata; class Amphibia; order Gymnophiona; family Ichthyophiidae; genus Ichthyophis; species Ichthyophis bannanicus. Next base: position 232,387,602 of record CM066043.1, on the reverse strand, counting down.
GAGGAAAGCAGAGCACCCGAGGAAAGCAGAGCACCCAGAAAGAAAGGAGCACCAGGAAAGGGGAGAGCTCCAAGGAAACTGAGGGGAGTGAGTCCCGCGAGGAAGAGGAAGAAAGAACCTTCAGGAAGCCTGAAGGTAGGAAATCTTCCAGGGACAGCCTCAGAGGGGATCCCCAAAGGTCTCAGCATACGGGAAGCCACAGCCCAGGTGGATGCCAGTGCTATAGAAGAAGTATAGCCGGGTCTGGAGACGGGAAGGCTTTACCAGGGAAAGCTGCTGACCAGGAACAAGGTACAACGGCTGTAGTACAGAAATCTGCCAGGAAGTTACCAGCTCTGAAAAGGTCTGTGCATAAAGCTTTTACTGAGAATAATTTAAAACTGTTAAGAGTCTCTGAAATGTTTACTACCAGCTAAGGATCTGTATAGCTCTGCTAGAATCCCTGAGGGTGGAAACATGTCACGCTGGAAGGCACTCTTAGAATTGTTAGAAGAGATTAACCCTTCGCCTGCTCAAGTCGAGCCAAGCCAGGAGACAAGAGAACAGGAATCTGAGGACATACAAACAGACCCTTGCCCTTCTGATCAAGAATCCATAGAATCTTGCATGGATTGCTCTTTTTGTAAGAAGGCAGTATAAGGGCAGTTCTGGGTTTTTAAAGGAAGGAAAACCAGGACCGGATTAGCTGGACAACAAGTACTTTAACTGCTACAAAAGTTTGTGAGTGAGAATCAGTTGTGTTTAAAGTAAACCAGTAACATTGGAAGCTGTGTTTAAAGGCTGGACACTTTTGAATGAAGCAGACGCCAGGCTCAAAAGTGAGCAAGGACCTTTATGCTTTATTGTAGAACACTGAGACTGTGAAAGAAATACATGCCTGTGGTTATAAGCTGCCAGAAACAATGCTATGTTTAAGTTGCTGTGGAAGCGTTGTTATAAAACTTCTTTTTGTGTTGGAGAAGCATCCTAATTTTGTTTAACATGCGCTGAGCTATTAAATGCTCTGTTTTGGAGGAAGTAAAAATAAATTCCTGTGATTTGCCTTCCAACCCCTCGGACTCAGTTTATTATACACAACTACATTTCCCAGAAGCCACGGCTCTGGATTCTCTTGATAACAAGGGACAATAAAAGGCACGCCTCTACTTCCAGGCAACCGCGCCACAATTGTCAGATTCAATCTGATTAGCCTTGGTCTGTCAATCCTTCCCAAATAAGTTTTCACCTGTGCAAGGAATGTTTCCTAACTTCTCTTGCACCCACTCCTCTAAATTTGATGCTTGGAGCCAGGCAATGCGCCGTGCTCCGATAGCAATAGCAGAGGTTCTGCTAATAGCTTCAAAGCAGTCAAAAGCTGCATGGTTCACAAATTTGGAGACATTTTGAGCGTGCTTGAGCAGAGTGAGGTACTGACCCCATTTATCTTCAGGAAGAAGAAGGCTCATGCATTCCAGATCCGCTGTAACCTCCTCAAGAAACATTCCCATGTAAAGGGAATATGAGCTAATCCTAGCTGCTAGCATGGAGGATTGAAAGCATCGACGCTCAAAGGCGGGTGGGTTGGAAGAATGCATTTTAGCACTCTTTATTCTCCACATGGCTGATTCCACTACCATGGAATGGTGTAGTAACTGAGTCTTCTGAAACCCTGGAGAAGGTGGGACTCGGTACATAGTGTCGAGAATGCAGTGACACCGTTAAGGGAGTTTCCCACATTCTGAACATAAGATCTTGAAGGATCTGATGAATGGGCAGCATCGCTGCCTCTTTGGGAGCCATAGGGTATTGCAGAATTCTTAGTTCTTCTGCCCTAAGTTCCTTCTCAGGAGTAACCGTGATTGAAAGCCCTTTAGCTACATCACGTATGAAATCCTGAAAAGACATGTCTTCTGGAGGAGACATTCTGCGCTCAGGAGAAGGAGATGGATCCTTCAACAGAACTGCTCTTGTATTGGTAGAGTCATCGGAATTGGAAGACTCATCGGAGCTTTGCATCGATCGATGCTGGTACCGATAAATATCGGTACCGTGGCGTTTCGGTTCCAACCCCTCGATGCCAGAGAAACTCTCGAGGCTCAGCATGGGAGGAAGCCATCCCACCTGAGTGGGTGCCACTGGAGCCGGTACCGGTGTCGGTACTGAGCTCATCTGAACCGTCTGTAGCGGTCTTAGCGGTACCGAGGCAGCTAAGAGGGATGCTAGACTTCGTTCAATAGCAAGGATTCTCTTATCCATTGCTAATGCCGATGCCTGGTCGGTACCGATGGAAGCGGCTACGACCCCAGAACATGGCAACAGAAGTTATGCAGAGGTGGAGGCCTCTAGAACATTCTGAGACCCCGTCTGTGCTTTGGAGACCGAAGACTCCCGGCCAGGGCAATTTTGCCGGTGTACTTTCCTCAAGGGTAGTGCCAGTGGCATCTCGATGCTTTGCAGGAGACTTACCCTTCAAGGACCGGCTAGTCTTTACAGACTTTTGTTTAGTTACCTGAGATCCATGAGAGGAAGATGAAGCACTGGAGGACGTCGATGCAACTGACATCGTATCAACCGTGAAAAGAGAACCGACCTTTGCAGCTCTGTTCTGCAAGCCCCTTTTGGTCATCTTTCTACAGGAGAGACACTCCGCTGGACAATGTTCAGGACCTAAACCATTTGAGACACCATTCGTGGGTGTCAGTGACGGAAATAGTACCGCCACAGTTTGAACATTTTTTAAAACCACTAGTTGGAGAGATCACGTGTGCACATGAGCGGGTGAGGAGCTTCCTCGTCGCGCTCCCGGGCCGTCTGTAGAGATTCTGCAATTTAATAGGCATCGCCGGTCCAATACTGCCTTAAGAGGCATTGCCACCTCTGCTGTACTTCTCCTATTGTGTCCGGGCAGCTTGGTGAGTGTCTTGGATCAATGAGAGCGGCAAATAAACGAGATAAACCCGCGGGGGTCAAAGACTTAAAAATGGCGGCGGCGAACCGAGCAGGCCCGCCGGACTCCCCGGGGAAAGATAGTGTGGACTCAGCCCCCGATGAGACGGCTCAGGAAGTTGTAAAAATGCTGGAACCTAAGTTTGACACAGTTATGCGTAAACTGGATGAGATGGGTGAGAAATTTGGAGAATATGCCAAGAGAATGGATGAGATGGAACAACGGGTGACGGTACTGGAGGAGGGAGAGCTGGCGCTGGAAAATACAGCGGCGAAGCAGCAGAAGCAACTGGATGACCTTATAATGAAGGTGGATGATCTCGAAAACAGATCGAGAAGGAACAATCTGAGGTTGGTTGGGGTGCCCGAATCCTGGACGGGGAACCAGCTGTTCACCTTGTTCGCGGAGTGGTTGCCGCAGGAACTAGGCCTTGAAGAGCTACGGGGCAAAATCCACGTGGAGCGAGCCCACCGTCTGGGCCCAGTACGCGAGGGTCAGGGCCGACCTAGACCGGTGCTGGCACGTCTTCTAAATTTCCAGCATAAAGCATTGCTGTTGCAAGCCTACAGGAAGAAAAGAGACCTAAGACTTGATAATGCAAAGGTCTTGTTATTCCCAGACTATTCAGCCTCCCTGGCAGCGCGACGTAAGGAATTCGCGCCTCTATGCACTGAGTTAGTTCAGCGCGAGGTGAAATTCGCCCTACTCTATCCGGCCACCCTTAAGATCTTTTATAAGGGCACCACTCACACATTTGAACAGGTTGCAGTGGCGAAGAAATATGTGTCCATGCTACAGGAGCCAGTTGTGCAAAATGGGGACTGAGCTATATGAGACTGGCTGGAGTAGTCGCGCCGACCATGACAAACTGTGCCCTGCTGCTGGACTGTGGCAACTGCTGGACTCATATAGGCAGGCAGTTCCTATTGCTCCTTCAAACAGCATAGGAGACCTGTTTGGGACTGGCTGATGCCGCTTGGCCTTTAAACTTCTTTTTACATCACGGACGGCCCGGAGGGGCACAGACTGTGATCTTACTCCCCTAGGGGGGTGCCCTATTCGTAGGGTTCTGTATAGGATGTGTGTGGGGAATGGGGGTAGACTGAATGGTGATCTGAATGAGGGTGTGGAAGATGGTGTGTTTAGGGAACTAGAGGAATGCTTGGGGAAGTGTGGATGGGCGACTGGTAGTGATGCGTGTCTGTGGGACAGGGAGACTGTAGGGGGGTGGGGGAGGGGGAGGCTTGGGGGGGATTAGATAGGTCGGGATGGCTGGAGAGCATGGGGATGGGGAAGGGGAGGGGGGAGGGGGACTATGGGGTACAGTGGGTGGATGGGGATGGGGGGGCAGGGGCTCCGATTGGAATATGTAGCCGGTTGTTCGATTTTCTGCAATGGCACATGGCTGTCTCACTCATGGTCTCTCTCCCTGCTCTAGGGTGTGAGAAAGACTCCTGGAGACGAGGCTGGGCGTCTCCGGGTAGCTTGGCATTCCGGTACCTTGCTGCAGATTCCCACATGCTGCTGATATGTTAAACGCAAAAATTGTTTCCTGGAACGTGGGGGGTATTGGGTCCCCGATCAAGCGCACTAAGATACTGCAAATGTTGAAAAGAAAGGGGGCACATCTGGCGCTGCTGCAGGAAACTCACTTGAGCGCGCTAGAACACTCCAAGCTTAAGCGAGACTGGGTGGAGGCTGTATATGGTGCTTCTTCTGGGGGAAAAAAGGCAGGGGTGGCGGTATTAGTAAAGCGGGGGGTTCCTTTTGAGGTGGCTAAGGTGCATGCAGATCCCCACGGTCGATATATCTTGATCACAGCCAAACTTTTTAATGAGGTGATTTGGATAGCAAATGTCTACGCGCCCAATGTTTATGATCACGAGTTTTTTAGGAAGTTGCTCCGCTTTGTGAAGGAGGCGGGGGCGAGTAAAATACTGATGGCTGGGGACTTCAACTGTCCGCATGATCCCTCGCTGGACAAGTCTAAGGCGGACGCGGCGACCTCCTCGATGCGCAGAGGGGTGGCCTATCTTTGCAGATTGGGAGACCTGGTGGATGTCTGGCGATTACTTCACCCGGGGGTCCGGGAATACACTCATCAATCGCGGGCACATCACACTTGGTCCCGAATTGATAACATTCTGGTGAATGAGGGAGGCCTTTCAATGGTGGCCCAGGCTGAGATTGAACCGATCGTAGTGTCTGATCATGGTATGGTATGGGTGTTATGGGAATGCCGGGGAGCGGGACAGAAACGTTGGCGCTTTCCGACCTACTTGGATCAAGATAAAGAGTTTCAGGCCTTTTTGGAAAAACAATGGGATGAGTATGTTGCTTTTAATGATAGACCCGACTGTCCACCGATACTGTTTTGGGAGGCTAGCAAGGCGGTAATGCGGGGCGCCATCATATCTTATACGACCCGGCGTCGGCGTCATATGGATCGTAGTATACTAGTGTTGGAACGCCGTTTGAGAGACTTGTAACATTTGTTAGGGAGGAGGGCTGACGCAGCCTTACAGAGGGAATATACCCGCTCTCAGCTGGCACTCAATGAGTTACTGCAGCGGCGTGCAAGTCTCTCTATGTCATACTATAGACATCGGCTGCATAGATATGGAAATCGAACGGGACGGCTTCTTGCAAAATTAGTTCGTGACCCGGGGGGATCTCGGTTCATCCCTGTTCTTCGGGATGAGCGTGGCGCTCTGAAACACCATTCTCGGGAGATTGCTGGGATCTTTCAGGCCTTCTATGCGAGCCTGTATAGTGAGGACGCGAGGGATTATGGGGCAGGCCGTGCCTTTCTGCAGAACTTGACTCTTCCGCAGGTGACTGCGGAACAGCTCCAGTTATTGAATGATCCCTTGACCACACGAGAGGTCCAAGCCGTAATTGCGAAGGGGAAATCTCACAAAGCACCTGGGCCTGATGGTTTCAGCTACGAGTACTACAAGCTACTTAGGTCTAGATTGGCCCCCTCAATGGTGGTGATGTACGACGCCATTAGACAAGATGGAGGCCTACCTCGAGATATGCGCTGTGCCGACATTACCGTCATTCCGAAACCGGGAAAAAACCCCTTGGAGCCAGCTTCATATAGGCCCATCTCCCTCATTAATTGTGATGTGAAGATTTTGGCGTCGGTTCTGGCGAACCGGCTCAATGGTATTTTGCCTTCCCTTATAGCTCCTCGACAGGTGGGCTTTGTCCAAGGGCGTGAGGCGACCAAGAATATTGCTCGGCTGCTCCTTGGTATGGAACACTGCGTGAGGGAGGAAGAAGCCTTATTCTTAGTAAGTTTAGATGCCGAGAAAGCGTTTGATAGGGTGGCCTGGCAGTACTTATGGGATGTTTTGGACAAGTTTGGAATGCAGGGCGACTTCGTTTCGTGGGTCCGGGCATTGTACCAGCGCCCTTTGGCGCACGTGGTGCTCTGTGGAGCTAGTTCTGACACGTTTGAGTTGGAGCGTGGGACACGCCAGGGCTGCCCGCTTTCCCCTTTGCTCTTCGTGCTGTCCTTGGAACCCCAGCTGCATGCTATTCAAGGTCACCAGGACATCCATGGTATTATGCTCGGGGGTACAGAGATGAAAGTGAGCGCCTTTGCTGATGACATGCTGCTGTGTCTTACTAACCCACAGCCCTCATTGGAACGAGTCTTGCACCTTATTCAAGACTATGGTGCTTTTTCAGGTCTTAAGATTAATGCCTCTAAATCAGTGGTTTTGGATGTTGGGAACAGGGGGCGGCCATTATGGCAGGGAGCTTTTCCCCTGGTGTGGGCGGAAGGGGAGATCAAATACTTAGGTATTCAATTGCCGGACAACCCGACTAATCTATACTCAGTGAACGTCCCTGGCATGTTGAGCCGAGCCCGTCAAACTTTTGCAAGGTGGCAGGGCCTTCCTTTGTCGCTCAGAGGTCGAATAGCCCTGTTTACAATGGTAGAGATGCCCCGATGGTTATATGTACTACGTTTGCTGCCTATATGGATTCGAGAGGGCGACTGGCGTTGCCTTGATAAATTGTTGCGTGGTTTTTTATGGAGGAGTAAACGCGCGCGTATTCCTTTAAGGGCCTTGATGAGACGACGAGAAGACGGTGGACTGCAGCCTCCGGACCTCCGAAACTATAATCTCTATTATTTGACTAGGCATATCTGGTCCTTGGTGGCCGGGACGGGGGGCTGTGCCCCGACTCCGCAGATAAACGCTAGTTGCGTACCTCTCCATGGTCTAGTGATCTTGCATTCGGCCTCGGGTCGTGGGTCTGGGGGTGGTTGGACATACATGGCGGCCCTTAAGGCGGCCTGGCAGGCGTTGTGCTCCCGCTTTGGATGGGATTGGCAAAGGTCGGCGCTCTTGCCCTTGGTGGGGAATCCAGGTTTCCCTCCGGGCTCCTCGCGGCTTAACATATTCAAGGATTGGGCTCAGAAAGGTGTTGTGTGTATTGGAGATCTCCTTGCGCCTGATGGATCGCACCTAGAAACCTTTAGTGTATTGCAGAGTCGTTACCAGCTCTCCCGCCATGATTTTTACGGGTACTTACAAATTCGCCACTATGTGGAGGGACTGGGTGGAGCCTCTGTCAGTCCGATTTACTCGGGACTTCCGGTTAGAAGATGGCTTGAGCAACTTGACGTTGGTTCCCGGGAGGGGTTGGAGAGATGGGAATTACTACACCCGGCGGGTGACGATGAATATTTGGCTGACTTAGTTCATCGATGGGTAAGAGATGGTATGACACGTTTGACGGTGTTGGATTTGCGCGAGACCTTTGAGGGCATCCCGAGGGGTGATTTCTGGATATACTTGCAAGAGTTACAGTTTAAATTCCTTTGGAGAGCCTATACTACGGATGTATGGGCTTTTAAGGCAGGTGTACGTGTATCACCCAATTGTGGTTGGTGTACGTTAGACAGAGGCACATTGCTTCATAAATTTTGGGAATGTTCTAAGGTGACACACTTGTGGAAGTACGTCTGTGGAGAATTTGACAGATGGTTGGGTGTGCCTCTTCATTGGAGTGTAGAGGTCTGCTTGTTTCATCGATGGGGGACTGGGAATCAGGCCCTTACGCCACCTCAGAAGCTCTTATTAACCCGGGGATTATTGTTAGTAAAAAAAGTTCTGTTGGGCGCCTGGGCTGACCCGGCCCCTCCTGGAGTGCAGATGTGGGAACACGCCATGTGTGCCTTGCTCTATATGGAAAAACTGACGGCCAAGCAGTGGGGTGGGAGGGCGTGGGACTCTTTCTTGGAACTTTGGGCGCCCCTACTGGATCGGCTACCTGTGCGGGACTGCAGCATGGCAATTAACGTATAATTATGTCTTATTATTGCATACATATTGTAGCACAACTGAACTAGTGCTACACCGTGGGCTTACTCTTTATGCTGAATGATTGTGTCATGCTCATTTAGTGAGGTTCTCTCCAGTCGTACATTTACCTTTACCCCGGAGCCCTGTATTACACGGGGTGCAGGAGAATGGCATGACATGACTGCTGTTACATACCGGCCCGTGCTGCGTCTCTCTATAGAGAGTATCCTTATATAGTTTTGTGGAGGATGCTTGGGGTGATGCATGTGGAGGGCTGGGTTCGAGAGATTGATCAAGAGAGGGGAGATGACCTGATATTACCAATGGAAACGCATCGACATTCTATTTATAGATGGCTACCAATCGGACTGGAGTGGGGGGGTGGGTGCGGGTAGTGGGGGGGTAAGGATTAAAAGGGGGGGGTCCGCACAAGGGTTCTGTATTATAAAGTACCTTTTAATTTGCTGTACATGCTACCGGTGGTGGGATGTTCTGCAGCTAAGGCTGCGACCCAACTATGCGGGTGTTAGATCTCCCATACTATGGTTATGGGTACCTCACTCATATTATTTGTGCAGTTCTGTTTGGGGAGATCACTCACTGGTTCCGCTATGCAAGCCTGTACTCAGAAAGGTATTTTTATTTTTATTTGCATGATTTTCCTGCTTTTCTGTATGTTACGTTTTCTAATATAACCCTTGTCGATATGACTTAGAGGCAGTCTTCAATGTGTTTACCCTCCCCATATGGGTGGGGCCCTGTTATTTGTTATCTGTTATTTGGAATATGTGTTATCGGAAAATGTTTAATAAAAATGAGTTGAACTAAAACCACTAGTTGGCTTCTCCATGTCTGGAGATTTTTGGGCCTAGTGCCCAAAATGGCGCCTAACCCCAGGAGGGGTGAGGCACTGAAGAAAAGAAGAAAAGTTTCTTTTTTTTAAAGAAGAAAATAAGAAAAGAGAACCAGCGGTACCGGTAGGTGTCAAATTAAGGCAGACGCGACCACAAAAAACAAGAAAGAAGATAACGTTTTCTGCGGTGATAGGAGAGACATCCTGTCGGCTCCGCAGAAAACGAAGAACTGAAGTGAGAGAGGCAGTGAGGCGGGAAGGCAGCACGCATGCGCTGTGGGATGCTCCCAAAAGCTTTCTTTTTGGATGCTGGGAAGCGTTCCCGCGCAGGCTCCGTCGGTACCGATGATACCCATATGTGAAGACTACATTCCTGCTTATTCTTGGAGATTAAGTCTGATGCAGGAGCATAAATTCTGATGAAAAATCCCCCGGTGTAGCCCCTGTTCTTTTGTGATGAGGTGCCACCTGTGGGCAAAATGGCAAAGTCTGCTCGCTATGTGGATAGGCTGGGACTCCACCAGAGGCAGACTGGCAATGCTCTACATGACAGAGTCAAAATCCAGGCATAGGTTGAGTGTGCGCCGGTGGCTGAGGTTTGGCGGCCTTAGGCTTTTTCTGCTGGCAAGGAGCCTGTTGCCTATGTTGAGGCTGCTGAGGATAGTAGAGAATAGAAGGTGTATAGGAAGGATGGCACTTCCTCTTTTGGGGAAGAAAGGCTTTTAGTGAATGATTACTTCTTGGAGGGATCAGCAGTTTTTCTGGAGAGACGCTTCAAGGTGGATCATTATTCTCTCTCTCTCTTGCTTTTTCTCTCCAGCCCTTTCTGAATAGATTTTCTCCAGTACATGGATTTTTGACTAATTTATCCTATACCCATTATTCTAAATCTGAGGCAAGGAGTCAGAAGAGCGGGAAGGCAGTCACACAGGTGCAATGAAGTGCTCCCAAAGGCTTTCCTATAGGATGCTAGAGAACGTTCCCATGTGGGCTCCATCGGTACTGACGTCACCCATATTTGAAGAATATAGGGTGGCTCAAAAAAAGTGAGAACATCTCGTAGCATATAAGTTATTTAAAAATTCAAAAAGACAGATGTAAACGATCGACAAATTTAAAAAAAAAAAGGTGGCCGGAAATTGTCGAAATAAAGACGTTATAGCTAAAAAAGGTAAATAAGTAAACTATTTAAGCTTTTAATTTACGAGATGTTCTCACTTTTTTGGGCCACCCTGTACATTCCTGCTTGTTCCTGGAGATAAGATGCTCCACTGGTCGATTCAAAGGCATCAAAAGATGCTCTTGTGACAAATTTGGATGTGTTTTGGCTATGTTGGAAGAGTGCTTGATAAATAGTCCGCTTGCAGTCTGGTATCAAAGGAGTAAAGGCGTCCAGATCCCTGTTGAAATCCTTTAAGAACATGCCCATATAGAGCATGCAGGAGTTAATTCTGGATGCTAGCATGCATGCCTGGAAGCATCGTCTTGCAAAAGCATCAAATGTTCTTGATTCTCATCCCAGTGGAACCGGAGTGTTTTTTGGAACTCTATTTGGTGCATTGCCGATTCCACCACTATTAAGTGATATGGGAGCTGAGGTTTCTGGAAACCTGGAGACTCTGGTACTCGATAGATTGTATGAAGCCTCTTACTGGTTGAGGATACTATGAGTGGGGCCTCCCACACACGGAGCATTAGATCCTGGAGGATGCGATGCACCAGCAGGGTAGCTGCTTCTTTGGGCGTTGGAGGGTATTGAAGAATTTCCAATTCCTCTGTCCTTATTTTTTTTCCCAATACCACGGTGATGGAAAGACCTGCTGCCATGACCCAGATGAAGTCCTGGAAGGACATGTCTTCTGGCGGGGACTGGCACCGCTCATGAGGTGGTGATGGGATATCAGGGAGGTCCGGGGAATCGAGCGATTCCTGTTCTGGCTCAGATGAAGTTGAGTCCGGGAGGAAGTTGAAGTATTGATAATCCTTGGATGCTTGAAAACCCTCGGACGTGGAAGGTCAATGCAGACATCGGTACACCGGGGTGTCGGAACCAGGCGGTTTGTCAGCTTGATGCTGCTGAGCATCACTGGAATCAACTGGTGCCAGTGCAGGCATCGATGTCAATGCTGAGAGTTCCGGTGGCCCCGATTCCAGTACATGCACCAGTGCTGGTGTCTCTGGCTGTAGTCTGGGTGCCAAGATATGCATTCCCAGTGCTCTCAATTATATTAGTATCAAGGCTGCCAGGAGTGCTGCCAAACTTCGTTCGATAGTCAGCATGCAGGGTTTTGGATCACCGTGACCCAGAGCATGGCACCAGTAGCTCTCCAGAGGTCGATGCCTTGGGAGCGTCCCGGACCCCCACTTATGCTTTGGAGGAAGGGTCCTCCCGCCAGGGCTGTTTAGCCGGCCGGTCAGCATCTGAGGCACCCCTAGAGTCTCGATGCTTATGGGACTTTTCTCTTTTATCGGTATTGGACTTGGATGCCGATATTGATGATTTGGACTTACCCTTGTGCTTGTACTTCTGTGATATCTGCGACTCACGCGAAGAAGTAGAGGCCTTCAATGACATGGAAGCCACCGAAACAGAGTCTGAGGCAAATAAAGTTCCAAATTGTCTAGCTCTGTTTTGTAGGCCTCTCTTGGTCATTTGTTAACAGAGGGGGCAGGAAGTCATGTTTGTCTATGATTGAAATTGTGGCTGAGCACTTTGTACATTTTTAAAACCCACTTTGTGGTTTATCCACGCCCTTCTGATGATCTTCTGGTGAGAAGAAAAGGCTATGGAGGCCTGTAGGACTAAACTGGTGTTAAAAACCGCAATGAAAAAGGAAAAAGAAAGAAAGAAAAAATAAAGTTATAAACGGGACCAGTAATGTCTTCGACAGTACTGGCATCGACAGGAAGGCAGAAGCACAACTATTGATGAAAATAAGCGTTTTTCAGCGGTGACAGGAAACAGGGTGACCTGTTGGCTCTGCGTAAATCGAAGAACTGAGGAGAGGGGATGGGAAGACAGACCCGATCCAAAAGGTTTTCCTATTGGATGCTGGGGAGCATTCCTGCATGGGCTCTGTCGGTTGACATTACCCATATGTGAAGACTTCATTCCTGCTTGTCCCTGGAGATCATGCTAACCATTGATCCTGCCAAACACAGAGGCATGATCCTGACAGCCAGACTGACCATGAAGTCTGTCTCTCTCCGCTTCACACTTCAGGAGTATTTCACTTAAGTTTTGTTTCTTGACATATGTGCGGTAACGGGGCTAACAAGAAAAGACCGATGGAGTACTCACCCTGCTGCCAAACACACCGGCGTTGTGAAGAACGGCAGGCTGAAAGCGGGGAGGGACCAGCTTAGCTGGTAGTGCCCCGAGTAATAACCGGACCGGCTGGGGAAGGATGGTCCTGTCCAGTTTCAATCAGGCTATACACTGCCTCCAATTCAAGGGATCAGTGCGCTCACCACAAAGAGATCTTTATCTCCCTCCTATCTCTTTTTTTTTTTAAAGGGACCGTAGTCCTTACTCCAGTAAATGCCCAAATTAGCTATTTCTCCTTTACTTTGCTGATTCTTTATTTTTGGCTCTTTGGTCCAGACTACACAGAAAAAACGCTCACCAGCTGCTTGGAGACTGAGAATTGAGAATACTGATCTTTGTACGATGTGCCAGGTACCTAAGTGGCATGACATCATCAAGATCTGATATGCTCAGTCTCTAGCTGCTGGTGGAGCAAAATAATCCATGCGTCTGGACTGGACTGGACTGGATGATAAGGAAATGGAATTTTCTACAAAATGTCTTGCAGGAGAAGGGCGACAGTCTGAGCACGTGTCTGTGGACCAACAGGATCTACTGGTGGAGAGTAAGCAACGTTATGTTGGCTGAATCAGAAAAAACAATATTCATACAGTAGATGAAGGTGGTGGGGATTTGAAAAGCCATCGGAACATTTTAGTTGTATTTAGGTCCTACAAGAGTAACCCATCATTAGTCCCATTTAACCCTCCATTGCCTCAGAAAATTCTAAGTTATCAATATCCCTGTTTAATATACATTACCAAGTTTAAGTTACAATGTAAACCGCTTTGATTGAAATGATAAAGCGGTATAAAAGACCTGTTAAATAAAATAAATATTTTTATTTATTTATTTATTAACAATTCTTATATACCGCACTATTAGACATCAGCGCGGTTTACATTGAACAGAAAACATCCGACAGTTTACACGTGTCTGGTCGTTACATTTAACAGGAAGTATAACTTTGCGAAATAGGGGAAACTAAATACAATGCAGGGTTATCTGATAAAGGATATCCTGGTTAACTATATACAACAGTGGTACAAAAGTATATGGAACAACTTGCTATTTACATTGTGAAGTTGGTCTGTTGCGGGGTCTATCTGTTTGACCACTTCTTTGACCAATAAATTCCTTGTTGTGTTTAGTCATACAGGATACCTCAAAAAGAGCAAGTTGTGTTTTTGCCGTACAGCTATGTACTGCAGAGAATCAAGTGAGGCCACTTTGAGGAGTCTTCTCTTCAGCTTCTTTACTTTCTCAGGGAATCAATCTTTGTCCACAGTGTCTGCTTTGTTATGAGCAGCACCATGGAGCCAGGTGCAGATGCTGCTTGTATAAGACCTGCTGCTGGCTGTCATATTGAACCTAAATGTTCCTCCTGCAGTTGTCAGAATTAGCGGCTGCAGGACAGGGCTGGGAGGGAGTGACATGGACAGCCTTGATCTCTGAACTAGTGGGGGTGTCAGGATGAATGCTGCAAGGCACGAAGGCAGGCTTGCTTAATGGTTCAGATGTGCAGGCTCTCCCAACATTTTTTGTTCTTGCTGAACCTGCTGGTATATCATAGGAGACCGAGGGATCAACAGTTTTTACTGCCTTTGTGCTGGATCCCACAGGTACTACTGAGGCAGATTTGATCTTTTATGTTTGACAGCCAACAGTTCAGGGGCATTTTTCTCTTCCCTAACTCATTGTCAGCCATGGAGAAATTTCACTTACCGTTAATTTCCTTTCCTGGAATACTGCTAGACCAGTCCGGACAAACGGGTTGTGTCCCCCTGCCAGCAGATCTTGGAGACAGAGAATTCCACCAGAGCTCTGATAGGCTGGACCCTGGTGATATGTTCCTACCCCTAGGAGTCTCCCTCAGTATTGTTTGCAAAGCTAGCCCAATGCAAAACAGAACTGAAACGGAACCAGAACACCACCCAAAGGGTAACCCGAATCAACTATATACAAGGAAGCTGAAAGCATCCCCAGCATCTGAAGGCTGCTAAGAAAGAAGAAAACGCAGCTGTAGACTTCAGCGACCAGGCATCGTGACAAGAACGACCAGAGGCCGGCGGCTCCACTGCACTAGCAGGACCGTAACTGACAGCAGGGTGGGTCCTGGACTGGTCTAGCAGTATTCCAGGAAAGGAAATTAACGGTAAGTGAAATTTCTCCTTCCAGGTCATACTGCTAGACCAGTCCAGACAAACAGGTAGTACCCAAACTACCGACCTTCAGGGGGGGCCCAACGCCGCCGATAGTACCGCAGCTCCAAAATGGGCCTCCTGCCGGGCGTGGACGTCCAATCTATAGTGACGGACAAAAGTGGACGACAACGACCAAGTCGCCGCCCAGCAAATGTCGAAAGGAGCAACCTGAGAGCGCTCGGCCCAAGACGCTGCTTGAGCCCTGCAGGCACCGGCTTCCGCTGAAGAATATAGGCTGTTTCAATAGCCATGCGCAACCACCTAGAAATGGTGCATTTGGAGGCTGCGGACCCTCGCCGAGGACCAGCAAACAGGACAAAGATAATCGGTCGTACGGAAGGAATTTGTGACTTCCAGATACCGATAAAGGATCCTCTTCAGGTCCACTGCATGCAGCCGACGATGACATTCAGAACACTGCTCTTTCGCAAAGGAAGACAAGAAAAGAGGCTGGTTAACATGAAACGGTGTAAGTACCTTAGGCAAGAAGGACGGAACCGTTCGAAGAGACACACCCTCCGACGAAAACGACAGATTGGGATCTCGACAAAGAGAGAGCCTGAAGTTCAGAAATTCGACGTGCCGAGGCTATGGCGACCAAGAACACTGTTTTCAGCGTCAAGTCCCGAAGAGTACACGCTTTCAAAGGCTCAAAGGGAGAAGCAGCAAGAGCACGGAGAACGAGAGCGAGATCCCAAGAAGAAACCAAAGAACGTATTGGAGGCCGTAAAAGTTTAACACCTTTGAAAAAGCGGGAAACGCCCACATGCAAGGCAATAGAGCGCCCCGCTATCGGCCCCCGAAAACAGGTTAAGGCAGCTACCTGCACCCGCAAGGTCCCAAGAGCCAGGCCTTTATCGAGGCCGGCCTGAAGAAAAGAGAGAATGTCCAGGATGCCACAACGCCAGGGGGAGACCTAGCATAGCGAACACTAAGTTTCAAAGAGTCGCCACACCCGAGCGTATGCCAACGGCGTCGACGACCTACGTGCCTTCAGCATCGTCGCTACCACGCTAGACGAATAACCTTTATGAGCTAATCTGCGGCGTTTAAGAGCCAGGCCATAAGCGAGTAAGGAGCCGGGTCTTCCATGGCAATCGGGCCTTGGTGCAGGAGACCCGGGAATGCCCCCAGGCACAGAGGAGACGCTCGAGACATGCAGACAAGATCCGCATTCCATGGCCGGCGAGGCCAATCCGGCGCCACCAGAATCACCGGGCCGCAATGCTCCCGGACTCGTTGAAGAATCTTGCCGATCATGGCCCAGGGAGGGAAGACATACAGAAGATGATGTGTCGGCCACGGCTGAGATAAGGCATCTATCCCGTGCGATCCGTTGTCCCTCCATCTGCTGAAGAAGATCGGTGCTTTGGCATTCTGCGCTGAAGCCATGAGATCCACCGCCGACTGACCCCACCGGCGGACAATGGACTGAAACGGCTCCGATGCAAGAGCCCACTCCCCGGGATCCAGAGTATGTCTGCTGAGGAAATCGGCTTTGACATTGCTCACCCCCGCGATATGTTGTGCCGAAATTGCCAGGAGATGTTTCTCGGCCCACGGAAGGAGAAGACTCATTTCCTTTGAAACACCTGGACATTTCGTGCCCCCTTGGCGGTTGAGATACGCCACCGTCGTCGCGTTGTCAGATAAAACTCGAACCGACTGGCGTCGCAGAAGAGGCTGGAACCGCCACAAGGCTAAGTGCACCGCTCACGTTTCGAGGTGATTGATGGACCACTGCGCCTCTCGCGGAGACCAATTCCCCTGCGCTGTGTGCGAGCCGCAGTGCGCTCCCCAACTGGAGAGACTGGCATCTGTCATTACCAGCACTCAACGCGGGGGCTTTAGGGGTACTCCCCGGAGGAGATTGCGGGGCCGGAGCCACCAACGGAGGTAGAGCTTGACCGCCGGTAGCAGAGGTAGCCGAACCTGATAATCCTCCGACACCAGCGACCATCGAGACAGAAGCGCTCTCTAAGCCGCACATGTGTGCCCACGCCCAAGGGACGAGGTCGATGGTTGCTGCCATGGACCCTAAGAGTTGAAGGTAGTCCCAAACCCGAGGCGCCTCTTGACGCAGGAATAGATGGAGCTGAGATGAGAGCTTTAGAAAGCGATCTTGTGTGAGGAAAACCCACCCGCGGCGAGTGTCGAAGTGAGCCCCTAGAAAGTCTATCACTTGAGACAGCTGTAGGCAGCTTTTGGCGCGATTGATCACCCACCCGAGGCTTTCCAAGAAGACCACGACGCGGGCGACCGTGTCCCGAGCCGCTGACAGAGAGTCGGCTCGGATAAGCCAATCGTCTAGGTAGGGATGAACTCGGATCCCCTGCTTGCACAAGTCCGCTGCCACTACCACCATTATTTTGGAGAAGGTTCGCGGAGCCGTCGCCAACCCGAAGGGCATAGCTTGGAACTGATAATGTCCCAGAACTGGGAACCTCAGAAAACGCTGATATTCGATCCAAATAGGAATATGAAAATACGCCTCAGAGATCGAGCGACGCTAGAAACTCGCCCTTGCGCACCGCCTGAATCACGGATCGAAGAGTTTCCATCCGAAAATGAGGTACCCGAAGGTTGCGATTTACTCCCTTGAGGTCCAAGATGGGACAAAATGAACCATCCTTCTTGGGCACCATGAAATAGATGGAGTACCGACCCCGCCCTCTTTCGCTGGGAGGTACAGGACAGATGGCGTGTAAGAGAAGATGATGCTGTAGGGTGGCTTGGATGATCCATCGTTTCTCGAGAGATCCTGCTGGAGAGACCAGGAAGGCCTCGGGAATCAACCGGCAGCACTCGAGAGAATAACTGCGAGCAATGCTGTCGAGAACCCATTGATCGGAGGTGATTTGCGCCCACTTCTGATAAAACAATGCCAGCCGCCCCCCTATCGGCGGCAAGGTCCCGAGAAGGCTTCCCGCCCAGTCAGCGGGAGGACCGCACGGATCTGGAGAACTTCCCAGAGGCAGAGTAGGAATCTGAGCCTTTCCGTGCTCCCCGAAAGGACTGCGGTCTCTGCCCATAACGATTGGATGGCGCTGACGGCAGGGAGGGTTTGAAAAGACGAAATCTCCGGGAGTCTCTATTCCTGGAATAACGCTTGAAGGTCTGCACCCGAGAACCCTGGCGGGAGGACGTCTTTGGTTTATCCTCCGGCAACCTCTGAGGCTTAACCTCCCCCAGATCCTTCACGAGCTTATCAAGCTCGTCTCCGAACAGAGGCTTCCCTTTAAAAGGTAATTTGGAGAGCCTGGCCTTGGAAACGACATCCGCCGCCCATTGACGGAGCCACAACCATCGCCTAGCCACCGTCACGGCTGCAATCGATCGCGCCAAAAGACACAGCAAATCATAGAAGATGTCGGCCAGAAACGCTGTAGCGGACTCTAGATGACAGAGACGAATCTTCCGGCAGACGTTGAATCCAGCATAGCAGAGCACGGGCTGTCAGTCCACCGCACACCATTGCTTGAAGAGCTAGAGAGGAAGATGAGAAAGCCATCTTAAGCAGGTTTTCCACCTTCCGGTCTTGCGGATCCTTGAGCGCGCGCCGCCCTCCACTGGGATGGTGGTGTGCTTAGTAACGCCAGTGACCAAGGCATCTACCTTCGGGTACGCCAGCCATTGCTTCAGGACCTCTGGAGACCACACATATATCTGACCAAGGTGGCGAGCGTTGCGGAGCGTAACGTCCGGAAAATCCCACTCCCGGGACACCATTTGTTGCAATTACGGCAGAAATTAAAAGGACTTTGAGGGCTTATGAATGCCCTACAAAATGGGATCTGCCTGAGACTGAGTCTGAGAATGTTGTGGCTCAGGAAAACTCGAAAGGCGGAGGGCCTCAGACACCTGCCCAATTAGGGCGGATAACTCCTCCTTACAGAACAGCCAAATATTTTGAGTGTCCTCTTGCGCTGGAATGGAAGAATCTGATGGAGAATACTCCCCATCCTCACGATCGGAGGACTCCGCAGAGCCATCAGCAGAAGACCTGTCATCTTCAGGGTCGTGCTCATTGTCTAGCAGGAACTGCAATTCTTTAGGACGACGGGACCCCTTAAGGCCCACGGAACTCTTGGACCGCTTGCGGTTAACAGAAGGGGGTATGGGCTCCTGTGCCACCGGCACCGCCGCAGCAGAAGAAGATTCAGAACGCCAGAGAGACCACGCTTTACGGAATAGGGCTAAGAGGTGCTCTTCAGAGGGCAACCCAGACTGTGCAGGCACCAAGGGAGCTAGAAGAGTCACTGGCAGAGCCCCCTGCGCCTCTGCGGGAGAGGACGATGGTAGCGGCCATCCAACACAGGTAACTCAGAGACCGAGGCCCCTGGATCTGTCGAGGCTGACGAAGACTCACCTGGGTGAGCATAACAAGATGTGCACAGCCGATTCTGCAAATCCTTCTGCTTTTTGTTACACACAATGCACCTCTGCAAAGAAGGCGGCATTGTGAGTTGACAAAAGGGCACTCTGTTTTTTTTAACAAACCAAAGGAACGCTGAGCAAACAAAGAACCCCAAGGCAGAATCCATTAGAAAAAACGAGATTCAGGAAAGGAGTTACAGCGAGGAGAAGCAGAAGCCAAACCCTGGGTTTCCCGCCTTGAATAACAGGAGCTCAGCTGAAAACGCCCGGGTTCCAAGTGAAGCACACTGGAAACAATGGGAAATCTAGATCTTTTCCTCCTCTAGATAAGATTTATAGGAATTTTGAGGGAAAAACAACAAAAGACAACCAGATCTGCTGGAGACAGAGAAATACTGAGGGAGACCCCTAGGGGTAGGAACATATCACCAGGGTCCAGCCTATCAGAGCTCTGGTGGAATTCTCTGTCTCCAAGATCTGCTGGCAGGGGGACACAACCCGTTTGTCTGGACTGGTCTAGCAGTATGACCTGGAATCTGAGTATATGATGCTATTAATGTATTTATTTATTTTTCAGGAGGAAAGCTGAAAACTTCCAGAATTTTCTGAGCTCAGGAAGTGAATCTCCAAGCTTGGATCTGTCAGGATGATATCACCAGTACCCACATTCTTCTGCTTGCCAACAGATAAAGAGACAGCATATACTACTGAAGCTGTATAGATCACTTGTTGAAAGCTGGCCCTAGCGACAACGCTACATTAGATTTCAATAAGAGCAGCATTTTTACCTTATCACTTAGTTTAAGGTCAGGGTCCATTTTAATCAGCTCCCAGTTTCCGTAGCCATACTCGTAAATCCCCAGCAGCAAATGTGAATCTTCTTCCACCCCCCAGTCAACATCAAAATGAGTAGCTTTGACACGGCTCGTCAGACAGAATCTTTAAAAGAAAATTTAAGGCAAACAAATCAATGCAGTTGAAAGGCCTCACAACATATAATCATGAGGCTAATTCAATGTACGTTTCATGTTCTCATTCATCATTTCCTTATTTTCACTGCACTACTGATCTCTTATGAGTCAATGAACTCAAAACTGCTCTGTTTTGAAACCAAGACCCCAATTTACAAATGGTCACTGGACCTCTATGGACTGTAGTAGATCTGATGCAGGACAAGACATGAGGCATCAAAGGGAAAGTATCCAAATGGTTTACAGTATCTGATGGGAATTACTTTTCTCAAAATGGAAATGGGATCAGAAACTCTTCCTTGGATCAATTTCCTCTGCACAGTGCCAAGAAATGAAGACATCCACCCAAATTCTATTTTGAACTAATTAAAGTAATTGGCTTCAGGGGTTTATTTGGTTATTCTGGAGCTCTTTAAAGAGGATAGCTATCATAACCAGGTAACTAGAGAGTTTCAAAAGGTGGACAGATTTATAGCTGCAAAAAAATGAGGGAATTCACAGGGTTGGAAAAGGGGTCAAAGGGAAGTACAGCATAAATTGAGTCAAAGGGAAGCACAGTATTAAATTCACTGGCAGTAGCCAGTGAAGTATTGTGTATCTTTTAGGGAGAGAGAGAGAAGGTGAAATTAGGCCTTACCTGCTAATTTTCTTTCCTGGAGAACCTCCAGTCTAGTCCAGATGAGTGGGTAATGCTCATCTACCAGCAGGTGGAGACTAAGAAATATAAAACTTGAGAGTGCTATAAGTAGCCTTTGCCACATGACCATAGCCAGTATAAACTTCACAAAGCAGAGAACAGAGCCCCAAACCCCTATTCTCTGCCAGCAATGCCCAATGCAATAAAGTAAGAAAGGCAACACCTCACCCTCTGTGTAACTACAGAAATCATCCTCTCTTCCTTCTACCCTTTTTTTTGTTTTCCAAATTTATCAGAAATGTGAAGACCCCTAACACAACAGAAAACAGAAGAACCCAATGGGACTCCAAGTCCAGAAAGAACAACCGTAGCCCCAACAGTATTGTCTGTCCTGACCCTGCCCGCTCAAACATTCTATTCTTCAAGAGCAAACGTGAGACAGCAACTCGTACAGCAAATGTCCTGGGTGAATCCTGGGACAGAGTACTAGACAGAAGGTTAAGATGCAAATGGAGCTTGGAAATCCGGAGGTGCAGGAAAACAAGCTAAATAAAGGACAGACCAAGAAGTCAACTGAAGAGAAAGAAGAAAGGAAGGTAAAGACCCAGAAGTGGAGGAAACAAAGGTTTTGCTTCTAGTCCATGTGGAAAAAGATAAATATGCTGGGTTCCAGGCAATGGAAAGACTATCCAAATTAAATCTAATGCTTAAAGTTAAGAGCATGATAAATAAGATGAACAAGGCCACAGCCCATATAAAAGGGACAATTTATTGACATCACAGAAATAAACTGAATATGATATTGTACAGAATTACTATTGCAACAACAGTATCATACCGTTAAGGGGAGATTCTGACTTAGAGGCGTTCAGTTATAATTCCACAGAGGGTTGCTATGCCCCATTGGCTCCTCATCCAAGCATATAAACCAAATGTCTAATATGATATTGTGCAACCAAAATTAAATTAAACCAACAAAAACGCAGGCCAGAGGATAAAGAGAATAAAAATGCCTTGAAGAGGAGGTCACGTGATGCGTGAGTGAGCGTGGACGCCTTTTCGCTCGCTCCGGGGCAGCTCCATTAAATAAACTGCTTTAAATCTAGCTATTTGCCTCCCCAGCGCTCCCCGAACCGTGGATCGGATACCTGAAGCTGACTAGTACCAATAACAGGCACTCGAGCTTCCCTACCATGCCTCTGGCGCCGAAACGAGACCGGGAAAAGCTCTCCAGAACCGGGCCCTCCACGTCGGCGACGCCGCAACCTGTCTCTCCAGGGAGTGAGAGTACAGACTCAGCCCCAGCGGAGCTTGCCAAGGAAGTCGTTAAGCTCCTAGACCCGAAATTTGATCTCCTTTTGAAAAAGCTCGACAGTATGGAAGACTCGCTGACGGACTTCGGAAAGCGGGTTGATGAACTGGAGCATCGGGTCACTAGCCTCGAGAGCGAAGAGGGGAGCCGCGAGAGGGACCTGAATAAACATGCACAGCTTCTGCAAGAGTTGCAGCTGAAGTTGGACGATCTTGAAAATCGCTCTAGGCGAAATAATTTGCGCCTCCTGGGGATCGGAGAGGATAAAGCTGAGAGGGAGTTGCTCCCTTTTTTGGAGACTTGGCTGCCAGAGGCTCTGGGCCTTGACGACCTGCGAGGCTGCTTTAAGATTGAGCGAGCACATCGCGTGGGACCCCGATGGGAAGATGGCGGCCGACCGCGTGTGATAATACTGCAGGTATTAAATTTCCAGCATAAAGTAATGCTCTTGCAAGCCTATAGGAAGATTCCTGAACTGTTGCTCGCTAACAAGAAAATCTTGCTGTTTCAAGATTACTCGGCGATGGTGGCGGCAAAAAGAAGAGAGTTTGCACCAGTATGTTCTGAGTTGTTCCGTAGGAAGATTCGCTTCACTTTAGCCTTTCCCGCTACGCTGCGGATCACTCTTCAGGGGAAAGCACATACTTTCGAGCAAGTTGGGAAAGCGAAGCAATTTTTGAATGCTCTGCCCGCAGAACTATCAGAGGCCTGAGGGCTGGGACAGCCTCCTTGTTGAAGGGGATGAGATTCAGCATCGGCTGGGACAGACCGCAGACTAGTGGGGGGTCTGAGTGCTGCTACCCGAAACCCGCAGTAGTGAAGGATTCGATGGTAGGATCCCAGAGGAGAAGGAGACTAAGCGAGTATGCAGAGTAACACTTCAACTTGAATGTCCCCGACATATTCATTGTCTTGTGTCGCTTCTTTTCCATGCGCATGTACAGATATGCTCTGGATATCTTAATGCTGCCTTGAGTACTAACTATTAACTGTCTATTGTCCCTTTCTTCTTTCGTGAGCAGGTACAGTTATGTTATGGTTTTTCTACTGTTGACTTGAGGTTCAATTTAGTATCTGGTAATAGCCAGTTCTGTTAACTTGTGAGATCGGGGGGGAGGGGGGAGAAAATGGGCGCTGCCCTGCGGCATCGTTATGACCGAGGCCTCAGTTGAGGAAACTGAGGGAATGACAGATGTGGGTTTGATGGGGGGTAGGGGAGGGGGATGGGAGGGGGTGGGAGGGCGGGAGGGGCAGGTTGGGGTGGGGGCAGGGGCTATACGGGGGGGAGGGGAATATTGGGGAAGTTGGCTAACTTATGAGTCCCTACTCCCGGATGGGCATTGGCCCGGGTCTGTCTGGAAATTCCTCCGCTTCCAAAAGCCATCAATGGGAGATGGGGTAGAGGCTGGGCTACTCCACACTCCAAACCGATTGCTGTATCCCAAATTTGTATGCATCGAACGCAGACACTACCCACCATGAATTGCACATTGTAACCTGGAATGTTGGGGGGATTACCACCCCCGTGAAGCGCACAAAAATTCTCCAGGCTTTGAAACGCCAAAAGGCCCAAGTGGCTCTATTGCAGGAGACGCATCTGACGGCCATAGAACATTCCAAGCTGCAACGGGATTGGGTGGGGACGGTTCTCTCTGCTCCCTCGGACACGCGTAAAAAAGGGGTGGCTATTCTGATACATAGGAATTTGACCTGTGAAATATTAAAGGTCGATCCAGACCCCAAAGGACGATATTTGTTCGCCCATGTTAAGCTTCAGGGTGAAGAATTGTTCTTGGGAAGTGTGTATGCCCCCAATAACTATGAGCATGCCTTTTTTAAAACAATTCTGCGCAAGGTTTTGGGTGCCCCACAGGTCCCGGTAGTATTAGCTGGAGATTATAACTGCCCTCATGATCCCCATCTGGACCGCTCCCACCCTTCTCGAGGGGGGGGCTGGAACAATAAGGGAGTCCGATATCTTTGTACACTGGGTGGCCTGGTGGATGCCTGGAGAGTGCTTCATCAAAATGATAGAGACTACACACATCTGTCACGTGCCCACCAGACGTGGTCTAGAATTGATTATATCTTGGTGTCGCAACACTGGTTCCGTAAGGTGCAGCGTGCGGAAATAGGACCGATTCTTGTCTCAGACCATGCTATGGTCTCACTGTCGTGGTATTGTGAGCGACTGGGAGCCTCTGAGTGGACCTTTCCGAGCCATCTTGCAACGCGGCAGGATTTCCCGCGACTTTGTGGGCAGACATTGGGCAGAATATGTTAAGTTCAATGAGGGGACGGTTAACTCCGCGGCGCTATTTTGGGAGGCGGGAAAGGCAGTTCTCCGTGGGCATATTATCGCATATGTGGGCGCGGAGCGTAAGCGCATCAATGGGGATGTGCTTCTATTGACTAGGGAGCTTCATGCAGCGAAACGGTCAGCCCTCAAAAACCCGAAAGATGTAGCAGGCTATGTGGAACTTCAGAAGCAGCTAAATGAGCTGCTACAAGAAAGAGCCATCCAATCCCAAAAGTACTATCGCCATCAATTCTTTCGGCATGGAGATCGATCGGGGAAACTGCTAGCTCGACTGGTGAGAGACCAGGCGGGGCCCCGTGGGGTGCTGGTTATCCGCGATGGGGAAGGAAAGAGGCACACTAGGATAGAGGAGGTGGCACGGGTTTTCCGCTCCTTTTATGAACGGTTATACGCCGCTGAAGAGGGAGACAGGGCCTCCATGGATGCCTTTCTGGAGCACATATCGCTCCCACAGCTTAAGCCCAACCAGATTGCTATGTTGAATCAGGAGATTACGGGCGTAGAACTCCAGAGAGCGATTAGGAATGGGAAATCGCATAAGGCTCCGGGCCCGGACGGATTCACTTATGAAGCGTACAAAATATTAGAGGCTCCGGTCACTCCCACGCTGGCAGCCCTCTATGCTGAAGTGGTGCAAACTGGTAGTTTCCCCAGGGATATGCGAACGGCTAGAATTACACTGATTCCGAAACCGGGGAAGGATCTGGAGGACCCGGCCTCATATAGGCCCATTTCTTTGATAAAATGTAGATCAAAAACTGTTTGCATCAGTGTTAGCTGAGCGTCTTCAGGTGTGCTTGGCGGGACTAGTGGGCCCCCATCAAGCTGGTTTTGTTCGAGGGAGAGAAGCCTCGGTGAATATTAGTACAGTCCTGCTGGGCATGGAGCGGACCCTACTGGCCCAAGACCCATTAATTCTTGCCAGTTTGGACTCAGAAAAGGCCTTCGATAGAGTCTCATGGCGCTATATGTTCGCGGCGCTTCGGAGGTTTGGCTTTCAGGGGACGTTTCTGCAGGGATTGCAGGCGTTATACGCTGATCCCCGAGCGGTAGTTGACGTTGGGGGGCTCTGTTCCTCACCCTTTCCCTTGCATCGTGGCACGCGTCAGAGATGCCCGCTTTCTCCTCTCCTATATGTGTTACAACTAGAGCCTCTCTTACTCTCCCTAATTCAATCTCCGCAGGTATCTGGGATCGCATGGCAAGGAGGGGGTATAAAGGTTAGCGTGTTCGCAGATGACCTATTGTTGTGTTTGACGAAACCGATGGAGTCTTTACCGGCAGCCTTAGATTTAATTGAACGATTCGGCAGCTTCTCCGGACTTCGAATTAATCAGACGAAGTCGATGGTATTGGATGTGGACCATCAATCGCGGGGCCAGTGGCGAGGCGATTTCCCACTCAGTTGGGCAACGGGATCGATCCGTTATTTGGGCGTCTACCTCCCAACTCGCCTAAGATCTCTATACGAGGTCAATGTCCGCACCCTTCTTCAATCCACCAAGACACGGTTGCTGAAGTGGAAGGATCTTCCCCTGTCCCTACTGGGACGGGTAGCACTGGTACGGATGATAGAATGGCCCCGCTGGCTGTATCTATTGCGGAATCTTCCCCTTTGGTTGACGGGGCAGGATCTAAGGGAGCTGCATGGGCAGCTCAGTCGATTTCTGTGGCGCTCCCGGAGGCCACGCATCGCGTTGGCGACGCTTATGAGGCCGGCTGCGGAGGGGGGTCTTGGATTGACTCCGCTGCGATCTTACAATCTTAGCTATGCCACACGGCGATTGAGTGATTTGGTGACAGGGAACGCTGAAAGACTGCCGATCACTCTGATTGATCAATTTTCAGAACGCTGGCATAGAGTTTATCTGCTCCATTGTGGAGGCATGGCACTTCCTTTGGCATGGCGGACCTCTCCCTATCTCCGTACACTCCGCGTGGTTTGGAAATTTTTGTGTAGCTCGCGCGGTCGGATATGGAGGGTCACCGACTGTTTGCCCCTAGCAGGCAACCGGAATTTTCTGCCGGGCGTTGCCGGCGGGGTGGCTCAGATATGGACGCGGGCCGTCTGGAGTATCTTGGACAGTTAAGGAGGGACAATACGGACCAGCTTGACTCCTTCCAAGACTTATCGCAGAAATATGCCCTGAAGAAGGAAACCTTTTATTACTATTTGCAGGCACGCCACTATATCCATAGTCTCCCGGGGGGCGTGGCTTTACTCTCCCGGACGCATAGCCTCTGGTCTGTATTGGAGCAATGCCAGGAGGATCTTACTGCTGGGCAGATGAGGGAGCTCCTGACTCCCCCGGGTAACGCGGCAAGATTCCTACCCCTGGCTGAACGTTGGCAACGCGACGGAGTGACGGGATTCACGGCGGAGCTGGTGGAGCTTGCCTTTCATAGAATCCGAGAAACCTCAGAAGCTGTTAGATACCGCGAACTGCAATTTAAGCTAGTCTGGCGGGCGTATGTCTCTGAAGCCAAAGCGATGAAAATGGGGCTCTTGGCATCCGATGTGTGTGGTCTCTGTCACAGGCACCCAGGCACGTTATCTCACCGATTTTGGTTTTGCCCGTTAATTCAATCCTTTTGGGGGGCAGTGAGGCGTAAGTTGGCGTTTTGGGCGGGGAGAGACGTAAGTCTACAGCCCCTATGGTGTCTCTTTAATGTGGGCATGGTGGGGATTCAGGGCACAGCAGCCCAGAAAAAGCTATGTGAAAGGAGTTTTCTGGTAGCTAAACACTGTATTTTGCGCCATTGGCTATCGAAGGATGGTCCCGGGATTGTGGAGTGGGAGCGCTTATTGGGAGATCTTAGATCCATGGAGGGTAGAACCGCCCGGCTTTTGGGGCCCAAGGCGTGGGCCCGCTTCCAATCCATATGGGCCCCACTGCTATCCGCTCAAGCCTCTGATCTTGCCCAGGAGTGAGAGGAGACCCCGGTATAGTGGACCTCCCTGGAGGTAGGGCCTCTTTCTTTTCCCTTCTTTTCTTTTCTTTCTTCTTTATCTCTTATGGACGGGGGTTTCCCTCATTGCTGTGTTGAAGGGGATGTTGGGGACTCTGCGCTTTCTGTAACTTGGGTGGGGGGGGGTGATCTAAGGGACTTAAGGGATGTAGGGGTGGGGAGAGGAATCCGGGGGAGAACTTTGTTTGTTGTCTTTGCAGAGATTTCTATGCAGAGGTCAGAGCACAACCTATGAGATCTTAGATATGGCGGCATACTGTCACCTTAACTAACTCATGATTTTGCTCGGGATGGTGCCTCTCGATATTTCTATGTACTAGAGTTGCAGCTGTTTGTTTGTTTGTATTCACTGATCTCCTGAATTCTGCAGTTATCACGTGTGTATATGCTCTCTGTGAGATAACTTGTAACCTCTTTACTGTTACTCTCTCTGGGCTTTCCAGACCTGGATATCGGATTCCCAGGTGATTGTAAATGTACTATCTATTTGTGTTAAGTGAAATTAATAAAAATGACTTTACAAAAAATAAAAAATAAAAAAAATGCCTTGAAGAAAGTGTATCAAAGTAAAAATAAAATCACTGTGTGCAGAGATAATCCTAATAGACAGATACCTTAAAAAGATTAAGATAATAAAAGATATTGAGGAATATCTAAAACATCAAACAAGCAGAAGATGATCTTAGAATAGCGTAGTTACTCACCTGTAACAGGTGTTCTCCAGGAGCAGCAGGAATCAGTCCTCACTTATGGGTGACGTCGGCGCCGACGGAGCCCTCGCGGAGCAATTTTCCCCAGCTTTCAAAGAAAGCCCTTGGGAATTGCAGCGCGCATGCGCGGTCCTCTTCCCGCCCAAGGGTGCCATCTTAGCCAGTCAGATGACATAGCTAAAAAAGACAGCATAAAAATTTGCAAAAAAACTAAAGCAGACGATTGCAACTCCAAGGGGAGGAGGGAGGGTTGTGAGGACTGATTCCTGCTGCTCCTGGAGAACACCTGTTACAGGTGAGTAACTACGCTTTCTCCAGGACCAAGCAGGAAGTCAGTCCTCACTTATGGGACTCCCAAGCTTAAGGCTACCGGAGACCCTAAGCACAAAAATGAGCTCCCTCTAGCTCAGCAGCACAGAAGGAAGGATCTTCGCTGAATTATTACCCACCGGTAGCCCACATCCGGGATGGAGGGTAGGAGTTGCTCAGACCTCAAAGAGATTACGGAGGACTGCCTGTCCGAAAGCACTGTCCCTGCGGGACTCCCTCTCGAGACAGTAATGGACCGCAAAAGTCTGGCTCGAAGACCAAGTAGCGGCCCGGCAGATGTCTGCCAGCGGAACAGAGCGGAGGTAAGCCACTGACGTGGCCTTTGCCCGAACGCAATGAGCCGTGACTCGACCGTCCAAGGAGAGTCCGGCTGCCCCATAAGCCCAAGAGATACAGTCCGCAACCCAGATGGACAGAGTACGCTTGGAGACCGGGAGCCCCAATTTATTGGGGTCAAAAGACACAAAAAGCTGAGCAGCTTTACGGTGCTCCCGCGTACGGTCAAAGTAGAAGTTCAATGCCCTTCTACAGTCCAGGGTATGGAGGACCGTTTCAGCTCGGCTGGAGTGCGGTCTGGGAAAGAAGGTTGGAAGTACCACCTCCTGATTGATGTGAAAAGGGGAGACCACTTTTGGAAGAAATTTTGGGTGAGTCCGTAGGACTACCCTATTTTTGTAGAACCGAGTGTAAGGGGGATCAGACACGAGGGCCTGCAATTCACTTACGCGTCTAGCGGAAGTAAGGGCTATCAAGAACAGTGTTTTCCAAGAAAGAAAACGGAGAGAACAGGTAGCCATAGGTTCAAAAGGCGGACAGGTGATCCGCTGTAAAACCACATTCAGGTCCCAGTCAGGCGCTGGCGGGCGCAGAGGTGGTTTAAGTAGAAGGAGACCTCGGAGAAACCTCGCTACGAGAGGGTCGTTGGAGAGAGGTCTGCCGTCCACCGGCACATGATGTGCTGAAAGAGCACTGAGGTGAACTTTGACGGAGTTGGACTTAAGTCCCAGATTACAGAGGTATAGCAAGTACTGCAAGATCACCGACACCGGGCAGGAGAAGGGATCCTGAGACTGTTGGGCACACCAAATGGAGAAACGACGCCATTTAAGGGCGTAGCATTTTCGGGTAGAAGGTCGTCGCGAAGCTAGGACGACCTCCTCCACCTCTGTCGGCAGGAGAAGGGGAGCAAGGACTACCCTCTCAGCAGCCAGGCCATAAGGTTGAGAGACCTGAGGTTGGGGTGTAGCAGAGACCCCTGATCCTGAGTGAGGAGATCCGGTTGAAACCCCAGAGGGAATGGATCCTCCACCGCTAATTGCAGCAGGAGTGGAAACCACGGCTGTCTGGGCCAGCGAGGGGCCACCAGGATCATGAAGGCTTTTTCTCGGAGAACCTTGAAAAGAGTCCGGGAGACTAGCGGGATGGGAGGGAAAGCGTACAGAAGGCTCCCCGACCATGAGAGCAGGAAAGCGTCCGCCGCAACCCGAAGGGGGTGTGGCTGACGAGAGCAGAAGCGAGGAAGTTGCCGGTTGTGAGGACTGGCAAAGAGATCCATCGTGGGGAGGCCCCACTTTAGAAAGAGCTTCTGAACTACCAAGGGATCCAGGCGCCACTCGTGCGGCTGGAGGATCCTGCTGAGTTTGTCCGCCAGGTAATTCTCTTGGCCTGGTAGATAAACTGCCTTGAGGAGAATGCCGTGACTGACGGCCCAAGAGCAGAGCTTCTGTGCCTCCCGGCAGAGGAGGAAGGAGCCCGTGCCCCCCTGCTTGTTCACGTAGAACATGGCAACTTGATTGTCCGTCTGGACAAGGACGGACTGGTGAGAAGTCAGGTGGGAGAAGGCCTTGAGAGCCAGGCGGATCGCCCTGAGCTCCAGGAAGTTGATCTGCTGAGCAGACTCCCACGTGGTCCAGAGGCCCTGAGTACGCGCCCCTTGGCAACGCGCTCCCCAGCCCAGGAGGGATGCATCTGTTGTCAGCACCCGGGCCGGCTGAGGTGACTGGAAAGGCATTCCGAATATCAGGTTCGGCTGCTGAAGCCACCACCGGAGAGACGAGATCAGCGGCTCGGAGACGCGCACTAGGTCTGCTAGGCCGCCTGTGGCTTGTCGCCACTGCTGGCGGAGACACCATTGAGCAGGCCGCATATTCAGGCGGGCATTGGAGGTCACATGGACGGTGGAAGCCATATGGCCGAGTAGTCTCAGGAAGCGCCTGGCGGAGACCAGGGGCTGGCTGCGAAAACGGTCGGCTAGGTCCATGAGCCGTTGAGCCCTGTCGAGCGGTAGGTACGCTCGCGCCTGAGGAGTGTGCAGCCTTGCGCCGATGAACTCGAGATCCTGTGAGGGGAGCAAAGTGGACTTTGCGAAGTTTATAACAAAGCCCAAGTACTGCAGGAGAGTCACCGTGCGGCGCGTGGCGTTGGTGACCTCCAGCGCGGACGCTGCTCTGATGAGCCAGTCGTCGAGGTACGGAAAGACATAGAGGCCGTGAAGCCTGAGATGGGCCGCCACCACCGCGAGACATTTTGTGAAGACCCGCGGTGCGGAGGACAGGCCAAAGGGCAGTACCCTGTACTGGTAATGATTCCCTGCCACCACAAATCTTAGGTATTGGCGGTGGCTTGGGTGGATGAGGATGTGCGTGTAGGCATCCTTTAGATCCAAGGAGCATAGCCAATCTCCCTGCTGGAGGTAGGGCAGAAGGATTCCAAGGGTAAGCATCTTGAACTTCTCCCGCACGAGGAACTTGTTGAGGTTGCGCAAGTCCAGGATGGGTCTGAGGCCTCCTGTTCTCTTTCGTATTAGAAAATACCTGGAATAAAAGCCTTGACCTTTCAGGTGGTGGGGCACCGGTTCCACCGCCTGTTCCTGTAGAAGACCTGCTAACTCCTGAAGGAGTAATTCCCTGTGCAGAGGGGGTCGTGGAGGTTCTCCCGGAAAATAGGAGGGAGGGACCTGGTGGAAGTGGAGAAGATAGCCTTCTCGCACGACTTGAAGCACCCAGGCATCTGCGGTGATGCTGGACCACCTGTGGGCGAAGTGAACCAGCCGGCCTCCGGTGCTGGGAGGAACCAGCGGAGGGGGAGAGGCTATGCTTAAGGAGTCAAAAACCCCCACCCTGCTGAGCAGGGGCTGGTGGTGCAGGCTTGGGGGGGCTTGCTGCCTACGGGACCCGTTACCCCGTCCCTTGGCCTGCTGGCCCTGTTGGGGAGCTGCAGGGGCCTGATAATGGGGGTATTGTTTGTAGGCAGCCGCCTTCCTCGGGTAAAAGGACTTTTTTCCCGAGCCCTTCTTTTTCTGGGAAGGGGCGGAGGTCTTCCTAGAAAGCCTGGTCCTGGTGAGAGTCTCCGTCTCAATTTGTGCAGCCTTTTCAGCCATGGGCTTGCCAAAGAGGTTTTCGCCTCGGCAGGGGACATCGACCAACTTGTCCTGCACCCAGGGCTCAAGGTCAGACGACTGAAGCCAAGCCTGTCGGCGGGCACCGATGCCGGCTGCGGCTACTCGAGCCGATGCTTCAACGCCATCATAGGCTGCTCGGGACATGAACTTGGAGCATTCCCGAATGCCAGTGGACAAGGCCAGGAACCTCCGCAAGGGTTCCTCGGACAAACCAGCGGAGAATCCGGCTAGCTCCTTAGCCAGGTCTCGGAGATACATGCCCATGTATAGCTGGTAGGTCTGGACACGACACGCAAGCATAGAGCCCTGGAAACACTTCTTACCAAGGCCATCCAGGTTACGGGCCTCCCTGCCAGGAGGCACCGAGGAGTGCATCTTCTGGCTCTTAAGACGATGCATGGCCGATTCCACTACCATGGAATGGTGTGGTAGCTGTGCTTTTTGGAAGCCAGGGCTCTTGCGGACTCGATAGATAGAATCGACCCGCTTGCTCAGGACCGGCGAGGTGGCCGGACTCTCCCACATGCGGAAGAGTAGTCGTTCCAGCATAGGAGGAACCGGTACAGTAAAGTGTTCCCTTGCGGGAGAGTCATACTGGAGGGCGTCGAACTCTTCGGCTCGAGGCTCCTCCTCGGGGTCCGCAGGGAAGGCCAAAGCCTTGGCCATATCCCTGACGAAGTCCGAGAACCGGGCATCCTCCGGGGGGGACTGCTTCCGAGGTTCGGACTCCGGTGAGTCCGAGGGGACACACCGAGTCCGGAAAGAATCAGGCGACTCTTCCTCTTCAGACTCCCAGACCGACTCCGACGAGGACTCGGTGCCGCCCCGACGCCGAGGGAGTCGGCGTTGGCGACCTCGGTCCCGAACGGGAGGCCGAGGGTGACCTCGACCGAGGATCGACTCGAGTTCGCATCGACTCGAGGATCGGCTCGGTCTCCGGGGTCGACTTGGACGTCGACGTCCCGGCGGTCGGGGCAGCGGCACCAGCGAGCAGTGCCCGCTGCTGGTCCATGAAGGCAGACAGTCTGCTCTCCAAGGCCGTCATCCTGAGTCCGAGCTCAGGTGACCCAGCAGCCCCCGACTCGGGCCCCGACGGCATCGGGCCCGATGTCGGCTGTCGCGGAGGCGAGTCCAGGAGGACCACAGGACTTACCCGAGCAGGCAGCTCCGACTCCAGGCGAGGTCGCTTCGTGAGGTGCTCCTTCTCCAAGGACCCGGGGCAGCTATCGGGGCTATGCGACCTGGCCCTCGCGGAGCCAGGAGCGTCCACCGACGCCGCCCTCGCGGGTTTCACCTTACGTCGATGGTCCCCGGAGGGAGAACCCCTGTCGGAGGAACTCCGGCGACGGTCCGAGCTGGAACCTTTGGACGTGGAGGCCTCCGACGAGGTCCGGGTACGGCTGGGGTCAGCGAAGATCCTATCCCGCTGATGCCGCCGACTTCTCAACGCTTTGGAGGACATTTTGCCGCAGGGCCCACAGATCATTTCTTCATGATGCGGGCCCAGGCAGCGGAGGCAAAAGTCGTGTGTGTCAGTTAGTGACATATTTCGGTCACACTGACCACACCGCTTGAAACCACTGGCAGCCATCGGGGGAAAAAGGGCCCCGGCGAGGTCAAAGGACCGGGCTGCCAGGGAAAAATCGAAAACGAAAGCTGACTAAGTCAGAAAAACCGAAAAAGAAGAAGAGGACTCGTGACCGGCGTCGCGAGTCCGGGCGGGAAAAAGACCGGCGTCGAACCGAAGGAAAAAGAATAAAATTATGAAGAAATATCAACTTTTTCGCGGGGACACGACGGGGACGTCTGTAGGGCTCCGCGGAAAAAAGAAGACTGGCTAAGATGGCACCCTTGGGCGGGAAGAGGACCGCGCATGCGCGCTGCAATTCCCAAGGGCTTTCTTTGAAAGCTGGGGAAAATTGCTCCGCGAGGGCTCCGTCGGCGCCGACGTCACCCATAAGTGAGGACTGACTTCCTGCTTGGTCCTGGAGAACATATCCTCCAACAATAAATTGAAAGTATCTGGATTTTTGGAAAGCCTTTGACAAGGTCTCTCATGAGAAACTCTTGGCGAAATTAAAAAGTCATGGGATTGGAAGCAGTGTGGTATTGTGGATCAGGAATTGGTTAAAAGAAAGAAAGTAGACAGTAGGGCTAAATGGCCAATTTTCTCAGTGGAGAAAGGTGAATAGTGGAATACTCCAGGGATCTGTGCTGGGCCTGCTGCTTTTAACATATTCATAAATGACCTGGAAATGGGAATGAGTGAGGTGATCAAATTTGCAGATGAAACAAAATTATTCAAAGTTGTTAAAATGCAAGAGGATTGTGAAAAATTGCAAGAGGACCTTAAAAAATTGGAAGGCTGACAGATGAAATTTAATGTGGACAAGTGCAAAGTTATGCACCTAGGAAAGAACAACCCAAACTATGGTTACACGATGCAAGGTACCATCTTAGAAACCACCACCCAGGAAAAAAAGATTTAGGCTTCATCCTAGATAATATGTTGAAACCCTCGGTCTAGTTTGCAGCGGTGGCCAAGAAAGCAAATAGAATGCTAGGAATTATATAGAAAGGAATAGAGAATAAAACAAAGAATATTATAATGCCTCTATATCGTTCCATGGTGCAACCACACCTTGAATAGTGTGTGCAATTCTGGTCACCATATCTTAAAAAGGATACAGATGAATTAGAAAAGATACAAAGAAGAATGACAAAAATGGTAAAGAGAATTGAAGGATACCCCTATGAGGAGAGGCTTAAAAGGCTGAGGCTCTTCAACTTGGAAAAGAGATGGCTGAGAGGAGATACGATAGAGGTCTATAAATTAACGAATGGAGTGGAATGGCCATCAGAAAGTAGAAAGACTAGAGGACATACAATGAAGCTACAATGCAATCCATTTAATACCAATAAGAGAAAATATTGTTTTTACTCAACGCATAATCATAGAAACATAGTAACATAGTAAATGACGGCAGATAAAGACATGTATGGTCCATCTAGTCTGCCCAGTAAGATGGCAATTGTAGGTGCACCTGCCGCTCCGTGCAGGCCACCCCTCCCCATGTCTTTCTTTAGGGGTGAATCCACCACTCCGTGTATGACACCCCTGTTTGTTGAGAAATTAGTTAGTTAAATTTATTTTGATTTTATCCTGTTGCTGTAAAGGGATACACTGTGTCTGTCCCATGCCATTTTGAATTCTGTCACTGTATTTGCCCCCACCACTTCCATCGGGAGGGCATTTCAAGCATCCACCACCCTTTCAGTGAAAAAGTATTTCCTGACATTGCCTTTCAATTTACCCCCTAGCAGCTTCATGTTATGCCCTCTAGTTTTACAGCTTTCCCATCTTTGGAAGAGGTTTGTTCATTATTTCTCTTTACGTATTTAAAGGTCTGAATCATATCTCCCCTATCCCTCCTCTCCTCCAGAGTGTACATATTTAGGTCTTCAAGTCTCTTCTCATAAGGCTTCTGATGCAAGCTCCAAATCATTTTGGTCACCTTCCTCTGAACAGTTTCCAACCTTTTTACATCCTTTGCGAGATATGGTCTTCAAAACTGAACACAGTATTCCAAGTGAGGCCTCACCCGTAACTTCTACAGTGGCATTAGTACCTCTTCCTTTCTGCTGGTAATTCCTCTTTGTATGCAACCCAACATCCTCCTGGCTTTTGCCACCGCCTTGTCACACTTTTTTGTTACCTTGAGAGCCTCAGAAATAATCACACCAAGGTCCTTCTCCTGGTCTGTGCACACCAACCTCTCGCTCCTTATCGCGTACATTTCCCTTGGATTTCTGCTTCCCAAGTGCATGACACTGCACTTCTTCGCATTAAACCTTAACTGCCAAGCATTAGACCATTCTTCCAGCTTTTGTAGATCTCTCCTCATGTTATCCACTCCCTTCAGGGGAGTCCACTCTGTTGCAAATTTTCATGTCATCTGCAAAAAGACAGACTTTTCCATTCAGTCCTTCAGCAATATCACTCACAAATACATTGAACAATGCCGGGCCCAGGACCAAACCCTGGGGCACCCCGCTAATCACCCTCCTTTCATCCGAGTGAGCTCCATTTACCATCACCTCCTGTCGTCTATCAGACAACCAATTTCTGAACCAGTTCATCACCTTGGGACCCATCCCCAAACTAATGAGTTTATTGATAAGCCTCCTATGAGGAACAGTATCAAAGGCTTTGCTGAAATCCAGGTAGATGACATCCATCACATGCCCCTGATCTAGTTCTCTGGTCACCCAGTCAAAGAACTCAATCAGATTTGTTTGGCAAGATCGTCCTTTGGTAAAACCATGTTGCCTCGGATCATGCAATCTGTTGATTTTGAGAAAGTCCACTATTCGCTCTTTCAGGAGCGCCTCCTTTACTTTTCCCACCACCGAGGTAAGGCTCACAGGCCTGGAGTTTGTCACTTCTTTTGTGAAGAGGTACCACATTGGCCCTTCTCAAGTCCTGAGGAACTTCTCCTGTTTCTAAGGATCTGTTGAAAACATCCTTTAACAGCCCTGCAAGAACCTCTCTGAGCTCTTTCAGTATCCTGGGATGTATCCCATCCGGTCCCATGGCCTTATCCACTTTCAGTTTTGCAAGTTGTTCTAACACATGATCTTCTGTGAATGGTGTGGTATCTACTTCATTCCCATTTTTATATTTGGGAGTCACAGGTGGTCCTTCTCCAGGATTTTCTTTAGTAAAAACAGAGAAAAGTATTTGTTTAGCAATTTTGCTTTTTCAATGTCACTTTCCATGAGTCCATTCCCAGCACTTCTAAGTCCTGCAATTCCACTTCTGATTTTCCTCCTCTCCCGAATATACCTGAAGAAAGTTTTGTCGCCACACTTTACATCTTAGCCATCTTTCCCTCTGCCTCTGATTTTGCTTTCCTTATTTCTCTTTTTGTCTCTTTTAGTTTGATCCTGTATTCCTTTCTGTGTTCCTGTTTGCAAGCTTTTGAATTTTGTGAAAGCTGTGTTTTTTGTCTTTATTTGAGCAGCCGCTTCTTTGGAGAACCAAAGGTTTCCTTCTCCTCTTGTTTTTATTTACTTTCCTTACATACTTATCTGTTATCCCTTTTATTGCCACCTTTAGTTTAGCTCATTGCAATTCCACTTCCCTTATCCCCTCCCACCCTGCCAACTCCTCCTTCAGGTACTCTAGAATTCGTTACCGGAGGATGTAGTAAAAACTGTTAGTGTAGCTTGGTTTATTTATTTAAAAACATTTATATACTGCCGTTTGCTAAAGCATTCACAGCTTTAAAAAATGTTTGGACAAGTTCCCAGAGGAAAGGTCCACAAACCATTATTAAAGAGGACCATGGAAATCCACTGCTTGCCCGGGACAAGCATTGTGGAACCTGTGGGCCTCTTTGGGAACTTGCCAGGTATTTGTGACCTGGATTGGCCACTGTTGGAAACAGGAGACTGGGCTTGATGGACCTTAGTCTGACCCAGTAAGTCATTTCTTATGTTCTTAAATTAGTAGAAGCAGCACAAAAATTGTGAAGATATGAAGAGAATACAAAAGAGATATATCAAAATAAACTAGGGAAAACCTTAAATAAGTTCTACAGAGAACTGGGAAAGAGCATTAGTATGATAAAAATACCATCAACCAAACCTGAAACAGAGACCTGGAGAAGACTCTTGTACAGAAGCAGAATGGTTATGATCATACGGAGAATGTAGAAAAGGTAAACATCAAACCTGTGGAATGGCCTGAACAGAAGAGTTGAAAAGAAGTCCTCAGGTTGGAAGAGCCCTGGCCCAGATGGAGTGACCAACCTTTGGTTCAGTTAACTTCATGCCACCAAGACCTGATAAACTGCAAAATCAATTGATCAAGCCAGACTTACCACCACAATGGCTTATAATATGAAGAACATATCTCTTTCCAAAGGGGAATCCCAGTAACCTTCTTAAAAATTACAGACCAATAACTTGTTTGCCTATAATCTATAAGCTGTCCACTGCAAAAGATGAAAATAGAATATACAATCATACTGATTCCATTAACATCATGGCAATAGAGCAGAAGAGCAATAAGAGGGAAGTATATGAAACCAAAGACCAGTTAATGATGAATAAGGCCATCAGGGCCAGCACTAAGAAAAGAAGAAGCATAGCATGGATTGACTATAAAGCATAGTTACTCACCTGTAACAGGTGTTCTCCAGGGACAGCAGGATTCAGTCCCCACAATTTTGGGTGACATCGATGCCAACAGAGCCCTAGTGGAAGAATCTACCAAGCTTTCAAAAAGCCTCTTTAGGAGATGCCACCTTCCCACCCAAGGGTCCCCCTTCCCACCCAAGGGTCCCCTTCCCACCCAAGGGTGCCATCTTATTCAGATGACATAGCTAGAGCTGACAAAAGAAGATGGCAGATATTATACAGCAACTCCAAAGGGAGGAGGATGAGTTGTGAGGACTGATTCCTGCTGTCCCTGGAAAACACCTGTTACAGGTGAGTAACTTTGTTTTCTCCAGGAACAAGCAGGAAGTCAGTCCTCACATATAGGACTCCCTAGCTGCAGGATACTGAAAACCTGTAGAAAAAACACAGCCCAGCCGTGAGCAGCTGCAAGCAAATTTGAGGACAGACTCTAAGGACCCCAGTGTCTAGAGAGAACCATGACTCCGGTAGCCCAAAACAAGAAGGGTCAGAGGGCAGGAGTTGCCTAAACCCCAAACAGATTACGGAGTATGGCCTGGCCGAAGGCACTGTTCCATCAGGACTCCCTCTCCAGGTAGTAACGAGACGAAAGGTGTGAACGGAGAACCAGGTGGCAGCCCGGCAGATGTCTGCCATAGGGAGAGAGCATAGGTTTGCAACTGAGGATGCAGTCCGCCAGATGGACAGGGTCCATTTGGTAACAGCCTCCCCCAGTCGACTGGGATCGTATGAAACGAAAAGCTGTGAGGCTTTGCGATGGCCCTGAGCACACTGCAGGTAGAAGGACAGGGCCCGTTTGCAGTCCAGAGTATGGAGAATGGGCACTGCCTTGTCGATGTGAGGCTGTGGAAAGAAGATAGAGAGCACCACCTCTTGGTTGAGGTGGAAGGCAGATACCACCTTCGGAAAGAAGGTCGATGAGTCTGTGAGCAGAGGTGAGCACCACCAGGAAGGCAACCATCCAGGATAGGTAGCCAAGGGTTCGAAGGCTGGCTTAGTAAGCTGCGTCAGATACATGTTGAGATCCCATTCCGCCGGAGGCAGCCAGATGGGAGGTTTAGAGAGCAGCAAGCCCCGCATGAATCGGGTAATGAGGGGCTGATAAGAAAGAGGCTTGCCCTCTATGGAATGGTGGTTTGCGGAGAGCGTGCTCAGGTATATCCTGACAGAGTTGAACTTGAGTCCGGTCTGCAAGAGGTGGAGCAAGTATTGCAGCACTGTATACACCTGGCAGGAGAATGGATCTACCTGTTGCTTCTCACACCATATCGAGAATCTGCGCCACTTGAAGGCATAGGATCATCTCATGGAGTTCTTACGAGAGGCCAGGAGGATTTTCTTCCACCTCCCTGGGGAGGTTGAAGGGCGCTAGCGTGACCCATTCAGCAGCCAAGCTGTTAGCAACAGGGACCCCAGGTTGGGGTGGAGAAGCGAGCCCTCCTCTTGGGTCAGTAGTCCTGGGGAACTCCTCAGAAGAACCGGGGAGCTCCTTCGAGAGAGGAAACCAAAGCTGTCTGGGCCACCAGGATCATGGAAGCCTTGTCCCTCTGGACCTCGAAGAGGGTCCGCGCGATAAGAAGTGTAGGAGGGAAAGCATAAAAAAGGCCTCTGACCATGAGATGAGGAAGGTGTCCATCGCTATCCGGGATGGATGCAGTTGAGGACAACAGAAGCGGGGCAGCTGAGCATTGGCTGGGTTGGCAAAGAGGTCCAGACTTGGGGTTCCCTATAGTCAGAATAGCTGCTGTGCCTCCCGGGAGTTAGGCACCACTCGTGTGGCAGGAGGACCCTGCTCAGTATGTCTGCTAGGGCACTGTCCTGGCCCGGAAGGTATACCGCCCTGAGAAGCATTCCCTGACTGATCGCATATGAGCAGAGGGCTACTGCTTCCTGGTAGAAGCAGGTGAGACCCTATGCGCCCTTGTTTGTTTAGGTAGAACATCGCAACCTGGCTGTTCATTTGGACCAGCACTGACTGATGCTGAAGGCAGTGTTGGAAGGCCTTGATCGCCAGAAAAATGGCTGAGCTCCAGCAGGATGATCTGCTGCTGGCTCTCCTCGAGAGACCAGTTGCCCTGCGTGTGAAGTTCCTCACAGTGGGCACCCCATCCCAGCAGGGAGGTGTCCGTAATGAGTACCCCTCTGGGGATTTGGGTGTTGAAAGAGCATGCCCTTCTGCAGGTGCTGTGTGTCCTGCCACCAACTGATTGACTCTGCCAGTTGACGGAAAACCGAGACCGTGTCCTGGAGCATGGACCACGATGACATGGAGTGATGGTGCTGCACCTTGGTTGCTAGGGCCCTGAGGCAATCCGCCCTATCCAGAGGGAAGAAGGCCCAGGCTTGGAGGGTGCCAGGCAAGCCCTATGAACTCCAGGTCCTGTGTTAGAGTGAGGTGGGATTTGGGGTGGTTTAACTCCAGATGCTGTAGGCCGTGGCCTGTTGCACCTCTGAGGCAGATGATGCAGGTGTGGCCTGTTGTACCTCTGAGGCAATGTCTCCATTTACTAGCCAGTCATCCAGGTATGGGAAGATGAAGGCCCCTTGGAGACGGAGGTAGGCAGCTACCACTGCCAAGCATTTGGTGAAGATTCTTGGTGCAGAAGCTAGGTCGAAGGGTAGTACCCTGTACTGTAATGGTCACCCCCGACCATGAACCTTAGGTACTGCCTGTGACTGGGATGAATAAGGATGTGGGTATAAGCATCTTTTAGATCCAAGGAGCATAGCCAATCTCCCCGCTGGAGGTAGGACAGCAATATTCCAAGGGAGAGTATTTTGAACTTCTCACTCCAGGAATTTATTCCGTTTTGTCAAGTCCAGGATGGGCCTTAGGCCTCCTGTTCTTTTTGGAACCGAAAAGTATCTGTAGTAGAACCCCCTTCCTTTTAGGTAGTGTGGTATGGGCTCCAAAGCCCTGTCCTGAGAAGGCCTGCAAGTTCCTGCATAGCAGGGCTGGTACAGGGGAGTCTGAGGGGGGCTCTCTTGGAAAGAAAGGGGAAGGCGTCTGGTCCAGATGAAGGAGATAACCTTCCCTACCACCTGAAGTGCCCAGGAGTCAGTGGTGATGGTAGCCCACCAGTGGGCAAAATGAATCAGGCACCCCCCCCCCCCCCACGTTGGTGCAGGCTGCTATCAATCCACACACCCAATAAGCTGTGGAATTTAAATGATGCCTCAGCAGCCCGATTGGTTGTTAACTGAATCGGGGGAGGAGATAGCTGTGCCGCTGCTAACTTGAAGGCAGAAATCACAGGCAGTTGTTAGATCAGTGCAGGCTGCTATCAATCCACACACCTGATGAGCTGTGAAATTTAAATGATGCCTCAGCAGCCCCTGGATTGGTTGTTAGCTGAATCAGGGGAGGAGATAGCTGTGCCACTGCTAACTTGAAAGCAGAAATCACAGTCAGTTGTTAGATCAGAATTACGAGTGTTGAGTACTTTGATTCATTAATCAGATGGTGTTGGCTCAGTTGAGGAATTACTGGTTTTGGGGAGGGAAGGGAAGGTTTCATGGTTCGTGGTGGGTTGTTCATATAGGTAGAAGTCAGTAAAAAGGAACGTCTTGAGGTATTTTTTGAACAGTGGCAAGTCTTTGATTTCCCTCAGGTTGTTGGGTAGGTTGTTCCATAATGTTGGAACAAAAAGTGAGAATGCTCTGTTGGTTACTGACTGTGACCATTCTGAGAGCACCATGAAGCATATCTATGCCATTTGAAAGAATAGGTCTTTCTGGTGGAGAGTGTTCTGGAGGATAGGAGAATATATTTCATAGCAGTAGACAATGGCAAATCCTGGAAGATTACATTCCAGCAGCAATGCAGCAATGCAGTCAGTCAAATGGACTGCAGATTGGGATGGAGAAGCGCTCCATTGTCTTGAGAAAGGAGACCCGGCCTGGAACCCAGTGGGATTGGTGATGTTTCCATCGAAGTAGAAGAGGAAACTAGGGTTGATGAGGCCAACTTGGAGCTATGAGAATCAAAGAGCTCTTGTCTGCTTGTAGTTTGAGGAGGGTCTTTGAGATGAGGGGAATGGGAGGAAACGCACAGAGGAGTCCCCGACCCCAGTGGGTCATGAAGGCATCTAACTCCAGGCTGCGTTTGGACGGAACTCTGGAGCAGAACTGAAGAAGTTGAGTGTTCTGCGGAGTGGCAAAGAGGTCTATCACTGGTGTTCCCCACATGTGGAACAGTTTTGCTACTGCTGTTGGGTCTAAAGACCATTTGTGGAGTTGCAGGATTCGACTCAGCTTGTCTGCTAGGAGACTGGATTCTCCTGGAATGTACACTGCACGGAGGTGCATGTGGTGGAGGATGGTAAACTCCCAGAGCTTGCAGGCTTCTTGACATAGGGGTAGGGAGCCTGTCCCCCCCCCCCCCGTTTGTTTATATAAAACATGGCCACCTAATTGTCTGCCCTGACTAGGATCTGACCATTTGAGAGTGGTGCTGGAAGGCCTTGAGGGCATTTGTGACTGCTCGAAGCTCGAGTAGATTTATCTGCTGCATGGATTCCTGGGATGTCCACAGGCCCTGTGTGGAGACGGAATCCAGATGTGCTCCCCAACCCTGCTTGGAGGCATCTGTTGTCAGTGTATACTGAGGTAGGGGTGTCTGAAAAGGTGACCCTATGAGAAGATTTGCTGGGGTGCACCACCACAGGAGAGATGTGGCCATGGGTGGTGTTATCTGGATGACACTCCGAAGGCCCCCTGTGGACTGGGTCCACTGGGTCGAAAGGGTCCACTGCGACTGACGCATGTGAAGTCTCGCATAAGGAACCATGTGCACTGTGGAGGCCATGTGTCCCAAGAGGAATAGAAAACATTGAGCAGTAGCTGTCTGTTGTTGGCGCACGTTAATGGCTAGTTGCACTAACCTGTTCATGTGATCCAGAGAGAGAAAGGCTCTGGAATGTGTTGCGTCCAGAACTGCTCCTATGAATTCTAACCTTTGCACTGGAGTGAGTTGGGACTTAGGGAAGTTTATCACAAAGCCCAGGTACTGCAGAAGTGCAAGAGGTGTTTGTCGAGATGAGCAGAGTTCTCCAGGAGAGTCTGCCTTTACGAGACAGTTGTCTAAGTAAGGGAAGATGAAGACTTTGTTGCCCTGAAGATGAGCTGCTACGATAGTCATGCACTTTGTGAAGACTCTTGATGCGGATGCCAGACCGAAAAGAAGGACCCTGTATTGGTAATGTGTGCTCTGACATATGAAGCGAAGATACTGTCTATGGTCTGGATGTATCAAGATGTGAGTGTAGGCCTCTTTGAGGTCTAGGAAACAAAGCCAGTCTTATTCCTGTAGGTAGGGAAGAAGGGTTCTCAGAGAGATCATTTTGAATTTCTCTTTGACTAGGAATTTGTTCAGCTCTCTGAGGTTGAGAATGGGTCTGTGACCTCCTGACTTTTTTGGAATGAGGAAGTACAGGGAGTAGAAGCCTTTGAACCACTGGTTTGTTGGAACTGGTGCTATGGCTCCTTGGGAAAGGAAAACGTTTCTCTCTTGTTTGAGCAGTGTATGCAGGGGAGGTTTGGAATGGAGCTCTCCCCTGAAATGGTGAGGAGGGAGCTCTTAGAAGTTTAGTTGGTAATCTCTCTGGATCATGTTGAGAGTCCACTGCTCTGTGGTGATGGAATACCACTGCTGAGCAAAATGTATTTATTTATTTATACATGCTTATATACCGCCTTTCATAAATCAAGGCGGTTTACATTGAACTCAAAATTGTATTAAAATATACATGCATTACATGGAACGTTATAACAAGTGTGTCATAGTAGTAATACAATTGAAAAAAGATTAGGAACGTAAAAATAACTAGGGATAACAATCAACTAATTACAAGTAGTATTTGAGTAAATATAGCTTGATCTTAGATAAATGATGATTAAGAGTTAGATTGATTTGCTTGTTTCCGATATGGAAACCGATGTCCTGTGTCTTGTTTCGGAAGAAGTATTGGGTGGTATAGAGACTAAATGTAAAATCCTTAGGTAGCGAGGGTTAATTTGTTTTAAGTAATTGATTCTCCAAAATGTTCTCTGAATAGGAACGTTTTTATGAGCTTGCGGAAGTTGTTTTGACCTTTAGTGTCCCTTATGTTGTCTGGGAGTGAGTTCCACTGCGTTGGAGCGTATAAAGAGAATGCCCTCTTAGTTGTTGTTGCC
This sequence comes from Ichthyophis bannanicus, assembly GCA_033557465.1. Lineage (NCBI taxonomy): Eukaryota > Metazoa > Chordata > Amphibia > Gymnophiona > Ichthyophiidae > Ichthyophis > Ichthyophis bannanicus. Next base: position 232,343,580 of record CM066043.1, on the reverse strand, counting down.
TTGCTGTTTCTGAAGATTGAGGGAACTGATAATGTGTTTTTACTGTTGCTTCTTCTTAGTCTAGTTTCCGGGTTGGTATGAGAGAGTCTTCCTGGGATGATGGTGGGCTCTGGTACATGGAAAAGACTGGCCGTGCTCCCTATGTAGCAGTCAAAAACTGGATGTGGCAGGAGTTGGATGAGTGGCTGGTTGTGGCTTGGCTAGCCTGGGCTTTTTAGCCTGTTTAGGGCCCTGTTGTTTTTGTGGAGCCTGGTATGCTAGATGGGAGTATGAAGGATAAAATCTCCTCATTTTGGGGTAGAAAGGCTTCTTGTTAGGTGCCTTCTTTTTAGAAGGATCAGAAGTCTTTATGGAGAGCCTTTTGAGTGTTGTGTTATCTGTCTCTAGCTCTCCTGCTTTTTCCCGCCAGTTCTTCCCAAACAGGTTTTCACCAGTGCAGGGGATGTTGCCCAATTTGCCTTGGACTCACTATTCCAAGTCAGAAGCTTGGAGCCAAGCCAGACGCTTTGCACCGATGGCAATAGAAGCCGCCCTGCTTGATGACTCAAAGGCATCAAAAGCAGCTCTATTCACGAATTTTGAGATATTCTGGCTGTGAGCCAGAACAGCCTGGAACGCTGGACGCTTCTCCTCTGGAAGAAAAGGGAGAAATCCCTCCCAGTTTTTATTAAGCTACGGCGCATCACTGATTCCATTACCACAGAATGGTGTGGGAGTTATGGTTTTTGAAAGACGGGGCATTCAGGCACTCTATACATGGTGTCTCTATTGGCGACTTATGGGAGAAACTGTAAGGAGGGTTTCCCATATCCTTAGCATGAAATTATTTAGGATACAGTGTACCGGAAGGATTGCAGCCTCTTTCAGGCCCGTGGGGTACTAGAGGATCTCTAGTTCCTCCGCTCTCTGTTCTGGTTCCAACGCTGCCGGGATGGAAAAGCCAGCCACCATGTCTCTGATGAACTCCTGAAAAGACATGTCTTCAGGAGGGGATTTACGGCAAGTACTAATGGATGGTGGCGAGGGCTCCAAGACGATGTCCTGGAAGTCATTGGAATCGAGGGATCTGTGATCGAAATCGGAGGTTTCCGGATCTGAGTATCACCGATGTCGACGGTGACCTGAGTGGCAGTGATGCTCTTCAATGCCTTCAGTTAAATGCTGTGCAGACCAGGGAGGTTCCATGGTCAGTGCCGATACTGGGCCCGGTACAGATACCTCGGTACTTGGTGCACGATGCATCGATGTCAAAAGCAAGACTGATGCTGGCTGTTGCAGTAGAGTGGATGGAGTCATTAAGGTTGATGCTCCCGGCTGCATTCCCAAGGCTGTCAGTGCTAACAATACAGAAGTCGCCAGAAGAGCTGCTATGGTCCTTTCCAAGGACAGCATAAGCTGATCCAGGGAAGTAGTCTGCGTTTGGTCCACTGAAAGAACGGGGCTGGAAGCTATCGTACCACAGCAAGGCACTGGGGGCTCTCCGGAGGCAGAGGCCTCGGGTGCCTCCCGAATCCCATCAAGGCTTTGGAGGACAAGTCCTCCTGTCGAGGATGTCTGGACCTATGACCAGAATCAGAGGAAGACCTGGACGATTCCTGGTGAGTCGAATGGGATCTTCCTCTGGATTCCCGAGACTTTCCTGAGGTGTCCTTGGACCTTTTGGTTCCTTCAACTACTCCAAAGAGTCTCAGGTTTTTGACTTATCTTTTGGAGACATGGTCATTTTAGTCTTTTTTTCTGAGTGCTTTGATTCTTTGGAATGCTTTGAACCAGGAGAGCAGGACAAAGCTCTGGATGAAGCAGAGGCCAATGACAAAAAGTCCGAAGGGAAGAGTTCCCCAAACCTTTTGGCCTGGTTCCCTAGGCCCCTCTTCATCATCTGCTTGCAGAGGGAACAGTCCTGGGGAATATGGTTGGGACCAAGACACTTCAAGCACCAGTCGTGTTTGTTGGTAACTGAGATGATGCTGGAGCACTTGGTGCATTTTTTGAAACCACTGGAGGGCTTCTCCATCCTAAGATGGTGGACAAGGTTCAAGGGGCATGGGGACCTGAGGGGAAAAAAAGTGTTTTTTTGTTTTGTTTTGAAGAAAAGAAATAAACGTAAAAGAGAGTAGTATCGAGCGATACTAGTGCGGTTAGGCAGAGCAGTTAAGAAAATGTTTTATGAAGTTCTTTTCTGTGGTGATAGGGTAGTGACCTGTTGGCTCCGCAGAAAAAGAATAATTAAGGAGAGGGAGCTGGGAGAGCAGGAAGGTAGCAACGCAGGCGTAGTGGATTGCTCCCAAAGGCTTTCCTATTGGAGCTGGGGAGCTTCCTGCGTGGGCTCCTTCGGTACCCGATGTCACCCATATGTGAAGACTATATTCCTGCTTGTTCCTGGAGAAATGTGCTGATCAAGTGCATAGAATAGTAAGACAGGAATTAGATAATGAATTGGCTGACCTGATAAAAATAGACCCAGTGCAACAAAGGTTTTGTTCTAATACACAGGCGTTACTGCATATTCCATCCCTTCAGGATGGGCGGTTATCTTGTACCAAGAATAGGGCTTTGTCTATTATTGCACCTAGAAACTGGATTACCTCTTTAATTATGCCAATAACAAGATTTGATGTCCTATCGGACGAATTTGAAAAGTCATCTTTTTCTTAAAGCTTAAACATGATGTTGATGGCTAATACAGTGTGATACTGTTTTTAGACTTAATTGTTTTATATTGTTGATTTTAAATGTATTGTCCCTGTTTTATGTTTAATACCATGAATTTAAACATGTAAATTGCATAGGTGTACTATGATTTGCTGTATATAAGCAGAATAAAATGTTAAACATTAAACAAAATCAGATTCCTGGCTGACACTGGAACTTGGACACTCTCTCTCGAACCCTGAAGACCCAACCTAACAGAGTATCGAAATGAGCACCAAGGCATTGCAACAACTGGGTTGGCACTAGACTGATCTTCTGTGAAAACTGCTAGGTACTTGTTGCCTAGATTGGCCACTGTTGGAAACAGGATACTGGGTTTAATGGACCTTGGTCTGGCCCAGTATGGCATATCTTATGTTCTTGTAGCCCATTACACAACCCAGCCTCTCCAGAAGCTCTCCAGCTCTAGAAGTGGCTACCTGAGCTTCTTGCTCTGACTCGGCCTGAATCAGACAATCATCCATGTAGGGGTACACCAAAATGCTCTCCAGATGCAGGAAGACCATGACAATCACCATTATCTTAGAGAAGGTCCAGGAAGCACTGGCCAGACTGAACGGCAAGGCTCTGAATTGAAAATGTCTGCCCATGATGCAAAACTGAAGCCATCTCTGATCTGCCAAGTTAATCAGCACATGGAAGTAGGCTTCTGATAAGTCAAGTGAAGACTGAAATCTCTTCTCCTGACCACCATTCACCATCGACTCGAGAGTTTCCAAACGAAACAGCAGCATTCAGGAGCAAGTGCGGACCTCTTTGAGGTCAAGAATGGGCCATCTTTCTTGGGAATCGCAAAGTAAATGTAATAACGCCCAGACCACAGCTCACACTGCAGTACCGACCTCTTTGCTCCTAAAAAGTGCAAAGAGATACAATAAAGGTGTCGGGGACAGGGAAGGATAACTCTAGGACCTACCTATTCCATTAATGTCCAAGACCCAAAGGTCTGAGGTGATACATCCATTCCTGGTAAAACCAGTGGAGGCATCTCTTCACCAGAGTCACTCTGCAGAAGATCCATGGACCTTCACTGGGAGGCAAAGGCCACTCCAGTGATCTCTGAAATCTTGATTCTTGGACTTCCAGGTCCCCATAAATGGCTGACTCCACCCCAGAAACCAGCTAGCTGCTGTCATGGACTGCCTACCCAGGAAAAAAAGCCAGGCATCTGGAAAGTAGCCTTAAGACTGTGAGGCTTTCCTTGGCATGCACAAGTAGTCCTCTGATAATTTCTGGGGCTTGGCCCTTCATAAGTCCTTCAATCCTTCATTAGCTTCTCCAGCTCCTCATTGATGAAGACATGGTTCTTAAAGAGAAGCTTGGTCTTGGAGGCTGTATTCGCCACCTAGTAGCACATCCAAAAACAGCAAGATGCTGTAATTCCCAAAGCAACTGATCGAGCCTAGAGTTGTATCAAATCGCATAAGGCTTCAACTAGGAAGGTTGCCTCAGACAACAAACATGCCCTGTCCACATCTCTTGGAAGCTGCCGAATCCAGCATAGTAAGATACGTGCTACATAACCTCTGAAAACTGATGCCTGCATTGCCCAGGAGGAGGATGAAAATGCCTGCTTCAGGAGAACCTCAATCTGTCAATACTGTGAATCCCTCAACAAGGATGTTTAACCTCCAGGTCACCACCACCACGGGGGAGGGGGGGACCATCTTCAGAATCTTAAAAAGTGATTTCCTGCCAGCCTCTAGGATAGGATAGAGCTTGCCCAGCCATCTTAGTTTCTCTGAGTCCCACCTCTGGAGTCTCCCATTCAGTTAAGGATCATATGATGAAGGGTGTGGGAAAAACTCCTAGATGGTCCTCATATTACTCCCAGGATTGGATCTTCTTCCATGGGTTCTCACTCACTGGCCTCAAGATAGAGTAGTTACTCACCTGTAACAGGTGTTCTCCAGGAGCAGCAGGAATCAATCCTCACATTTGGGTGACGTCGGCGCCGATGGAGCCCCAATGCGGAGCATTTCCCCAGCTTTCAAAGAAAGCCTTTGGGAATGCAGCGCACATGCACGGTCCCTTTCCCGCCCAAGGGTGCCATCTTGCTCAGTCTGATGACATAGCTAAAAGACAGCAAAAATAACAAAATAAATCATATGACTGCAACTAAAAGGGGAGGAAAGAGGGTTGTGAGGACTGATTCCTGCTGCTCCAGAAGAACACCTGTTACAGGTGAGTAACTACTCTTTCTCCAGGAGCAAGCAGGAAGTCAGTCCTCACATATGGGACTCCCCAGCTTAAGGCTACCGGAGACCCAAAGCTGAAAAAAGAGCTCCCTCTAGAGCCTCAGCATGCAAGAACAGAATCTTCTCTGATAAAGCCCCCGAACGGTAGCCCAACACCAGGGCCGGAGGGTAGGAGTTGCCTAAACCCCAAAGAGATTATGGAGTACCGCCCACCCAAAAGCACTGTCCCTGTGGGACTCCCTCTCAAGGCAGTAGTGGGTCGCAAAAGTCTGGCTTGAAGACCAAGTAGCGGCCCAGCAGATGTCTGCCAACGGAACAGAGCGGAGATGAGCCACTGACGCAGCCTTTGCCCTGACACGATGAGCCGTAACTCGACCCTGCAACGAGAGGCCGGCTGCCCATATGGACAAAGTATGCTTGGAGACAGCCAACCCCAACTTATTGGGGTCAAAAGAGACGAAGAGCTGAACAGCCCTCCGGTGCTCCCGCGTACGGTCAAGGTAGAAGGACAACGCCCTCCTACAGTCCAGGGTATGCAAGACCATCTCAGCCCGGCTGGCATGTGGCCTGGGAAAGAAAGTTGGAAGAACCACCTCCTGATTGAGGTGGAAGGAGGAGACCATCTTAGGAAGGAACTTAGGGTGAGTCCGTAAGACTACTCTGTTCCTATAGAACCTAGTATAAGGTGCATCTGATAAGAGGGCCTGAAGCTCACTCACTCGCCTTGCTGAGGTAAGGGCTACCAGAAGCAACGCTTTCCAGGCGAGAAAACGCAGAGGGCAAGTAGCTATAGGTTCAAATGGTGGGCAAGTAAGTCGTTGCAAGACCACATTTAAATCCCATTCAGGGGCAGGTGGACGCACTGGAGGCTTAAGCAAAAGCAGGCCTCTGAGGAAGCGAGCCACCAAAGGATGACTTGAGAGAGACTGACCCTCCACTGGGGAGTGGTGTGCTGAAAGAGCACTAAGATGAACTCTCACAGAATTGGACTTAAGGCCTAGGTTGGACAGGTGAAGCAAATATTGCAGCACCACTGGCACCAGGCATGAGAAAGGATTCTCGTTGTGTTGAGTACACCAGGTAGAGAATTCTACGCCACTTAAAGGCATAAGACGTTCGGGTGGACTGCCTCCTAGAGGCCGAGACCACGTCCTCCACTTCCCTAGGCAGTAGTAAGGGCGCTAGAACTACCCTTTCAGCAGCCAGGCCATCAAATGGAGGGACTGGAGACTGGGGTGTAAGAGAGATCCCTGCTCCTGAGACAGGAGATCAGGTTGCATCCCCAGAGGAAGAGGAGTGTCCACCGCTAGGTGCAAAAGAAGCGGGAACCAGGGTTGCCTTGGACACTTGGAGGCCACCAGGATCACCGAGGCCTTGTCCCGGATCACTTTGAACAGTAACTTGGACACTAGAGGCGTGGGAGGAAACGCATATAGGAGGCCTGTAGACCATGGAATGAGAAATGCATCCGCTGCTACTCTGAGAGGATGCGGTTGTCTGGAGCAGAACCTGGGAAGTTGACGGTTCAGAGGACTGGCAAAGAGATCTATTGTTGGAAGACCCCATCTCAGGAAGATCTGTTGAACCACTAAAGGATTCAACTGCCATTCGTGTGGCTGCAGGATCCTGCTCAATCTGTCTGCCAGGTAATTCTCCTGACCTGGGAGATAGCCCGCTTTGAGAAGAATGCCATGATTGACTGCCCAGGAGCACAGTTTCTGCGCTTCCTGACATAGAAGGCAGGACCCTGTGCCCCCTTGTTTGTTCACATAGAACATAGCAACTTGATTGTCCATCTGAACTAAGACGGACTAGTAAGAGATGAGATGGGAGAAAGTTTTCAGGGCTAAGCGGACAGCTCTCAGTTCTAAGAGATTGATCTGCTGTGTGACCTCCCAAGGAGACCACAGGCCTTGAGTATATGCTCCTTGGCAATGTGCACCCCAACCTTGAAGAGAAGCATCGGTTGTCAGCACTTGAGAGTGTGGAGGTGTCTGAAAAAACACCCCGTGCACTAGATTCGGAAGATTGAAGCCACAACTGCAGAGAAGACTCTAGTAGTTTGGACACCCTCACTCTGTCCATGAGGCTTCCTGTGGCTTGGTGCCACTGAGTTCTGAGGCCCCATTGAGCTGGCCTCTTGTGTAGACGGGCATTTGGAGTTACATGGACCGTGGAAGCCATGTGGCCTAAGAGCCTCAGGAATTGTTTGGCGGAGACCAGAGAATTGCTGTGGAACTGCCTGGCCAGATCCATCAATCTGTGGGCCCTGTCCACGGGTAAAAAGGCCTTTGCCTGAAGGGTGTCCAAGTCTTGCTCCTATGAACTCCATGTTCTGTGAGGGGTGCAAAGTGAAATTTGCGAAGTTTATAACAAACCCCAGGTGCTGAAGCAGAGCGACAGTGCGAAGGGTGGCTTGATTGGCCTCCTGTGGGGATTGACCCCTGATGAGCCAGTCGTCCAGGTATGGAAAGACAAAGAGGCCTTCAACCCTTAGGTAGGCCGCCACCACCGCCAGGCACTTGGTGAATACCCTGGGGGCGGAGCTTAGGCCAAAAGGCAGTACTCTGTACTGATAGTGGTTTCCTCCCACTACAAATCTGAGATATTGTCTGTGGTCTGGATGAATGAGGATGTGAGTATAAGCATCCTTTAGGTCTAAGGAGCATAGCCAATCTCCCTGCTGGAGGTAGGGGCAGCAGGATTCCAAGGGTAAGCATCTTGAACTTTTCCCTCTCCAGGAACTTGTGAAGATTTTGCAAGTCTAGGATGGGCCTGAGGCCTCCTGTTCTTTTTGGTACTAGAAAGTACCTGGAATAGAAGCCTTGACCTCTCAGGTGGTGGGGCACTGGTTCCACTGCATGTTCCTTTACAAGACTTGCCAACTCCTGCAGGAGTAAGTCCCTGTGCAGAGGAAGTCTTGAAGGCTCCCCTGGAAAATAGGAGGGGGGTACCTGGTGGAAGTGGAGGAGATAGCCCCTCTGGACTATACTTAGTACCCAGGTATCCCTTGTTACAGATGACTACCTGTGGGCTTACAGGGCCAGCCGGCCTCCTGTGCTGATGTGGGCCAGCTGAGGAGGAGAGGCTATGCCACTGGAGTCAAAACCCCGCTCCCTGCTGTGGAGCCGGAGCTGGCGGCTTGGGTGTTTTCTGCCTACGGGGCCCATGTCCCTGCCCCTTGGCCTGCTGAACCTGTTGGGGAGCTACAGAGGCCTGAAAATGAGGATACTGTTTATAGGCAGATGACTTCCTCGGGTAAAAGGTGTTTTTCCCCGAGCCCTTCTTCTTCTGAAAAGGGGAAGAGGTTTTCCTGGACAGCCTTGTCTGGGTAAGAGTCTTGGTCTCGGGTTCTGCAGCCTATTCAGCCATGGGCTTGCCAAAGAGGTTTTCACCTTGGCAGGGGACATCGACCAACTTGTCCTGCACCCATGGCTCGAGGTCCGATGACTGTAGCCAGGCCTGACGGCGTGCACCGATGCCGGCCACGGCTACCCGGGCCAAAGCCTCGAAGTCATCATAGGCTGCTCGAGAGATAAACTTCGAGCACTCACGAATGCCTGATGACAGAGCATTGAACCTCTGCAAAGGTTCCTCGGAGAGACCAGCAGAGAACCCAGCAATCTCCTTTGCCAGGTCTCGAAGGTACATGCCCATGTACAGCTGGTAGGTCTGGACACGGCAAGCAAGCATAGAGCCCTGGAAGCACTTCTTACCGAGGGCATCCAGGTTTTGGGCCTCCCGGCCGGGAGGCATCAAGGAGTGCATCTTCTGACTCTTCAGACGATGCATGGCCGATTCCACAACCATGGAGTGGTGCGGTAATTGTGCCTTTTAGAACCCGGGGCTCTTGCGGACTCGATAGATGGAATCAACCCGCTTGCTCAAAACCGGCGTCGAGGCCGGCGCCTCCCACATGCGGAAGAGCAACCGTTCCAGCATCGGAGGAACCGGTACAGTAAAGGCCTCCTTTGGAGGAGAGTCATACTGTAGGGCCTCGAGCTCCTCGGCTCCTCCTCGGGATCCGCGGGGAATGCCAAGGCCTTGGCCATATCCCGCACGAAGTCCGAGAACCAGGTATCCTCCAGTGGGGACCGTCTCCGAGGCTCGGACTCCGGTGAGTCCGATGGGACACACCGAGTCCGAAAGGTGTCGGGTGACTCCTCATCCTCTGTTTCCCAGTCGGACCCTTCGGAGGAGGAATCAAGCGGCTACGGTCGGGCAGGCACCGATGCCATCCGTCCCGACGCCGAGGGTACCGGCGTCGATGACCTTGGTCCCGGGCGGGAGGCCGAGGGAGACCTTGGCCGAGGATCAACTCAAGCGCGCATGGACTCGAGGATCGGCTCGACCTCCGGGGTCGACTTGGACATCGATGTCCCGGTGGTCAGGGCAGATGCACCGGTGAGACCGGCGATCAGTGCCCACTGCTGTTCCATGAAGGCAGCCAAGCTGCTCTCCAAGGCCATCAACCTGAGTCCGAGCTCAGGAGACTCAGCAGCCCCCGGACCCGGGCCCCGACAGCGTCGGGCCCGACGTCGGCTCCCCTGGAGGAGAGTCCACGAGGACTACAGTACTCACGTAACCCGGGGACTCCATCTCCACACGAGGTTGTTTTGCAGGCATCTCCGACTCTGAAGACCCGGGACGGCGCTCGGGGCTATGCGACTTGGCCCTCAAGGTGCCAAGTGTGTCCACTGACGCCGCCCTCATGGGTTTTTTCTTCTGGCGATGCTCCCGTGAAGGAGACCCCCTCTCAGAGGAGCCTCGGCGCTGCTCGGGGCCGGAGTCCCGAGACATCGATGTCTCTGACGAAGTCCGGGCCCGTCCGGACGCGGAGTCAGAGACAATTCTTTCCTTTTGGTGCTGCCGACTCCTCAACGCCTTCGAGGACATTTTCCCACACGGACCACAGATCATCGGGTCATGATCGGGTCTGAGGCACCGGAGGCAGCAGTCATGTGTGTCGGTGAGAGACATAAGTTTCTTACACCGAACACACTTTTTAAACCCGCTGGCAGCCATCGGGGGAAAAAGGGCCCCTGCGAGGTCAAAAGACAGGGCAGCCAGTGAAAATAGAAAAATGGCACGTACGCTAGTCACTAAGGACAAAAACTGAAAAAAGAAGTCCGGGCTCGATACTAATGTATCGGGCCCAGGCGGGAAAGGGAAACCGGCATTGAACCGAAGAAAACGGGTCCACGCAGAACAAAATCAACTTTTTCCTCAGGTGAAAACGAAACACGTCCGTCGGGCTTCGCGGAAAAAAGAAGACTGAGCAAGATGGCACCCTTGGGCGGGAAGGGGACCGTGCATGCGCGCTGCATTCCCAAAAGCTTTCTTTGAAATCTGGGGAAATGCTCCACACGGGGGCTCCGTCGGCACCGACGTCACCCATATGTGAGGACTGACTTCCTGCTTGGTCCTGGAGAACTTTAGGCACTCCAGCACCTGTGTGGTAAGCGGAGAGAAAGCTCCTTCTGAAATAAATGCAAAACAAAAGAATCTTCTCCATCCAAAGAGAGCTCACCTTCCTCCAGGTTTCATTGCCCTCCTTTGGTGATCAATTATCTGAGAGCATGGAAGGGGAGCCCGAACGTCACTCATGGAGAAATTTACCGTTAAATTTCCTGGAGTCGTGTTAGACCAGTCCACACAGCATAGTTACTCACCTGTAACAGGTGTTCTCCGGGGACAGCAGGAATCAGTCCTCACATGTGGGTGACATCGGCACCGATGGGAGCCCTCGCAGAAGCATCCCCCCAGCTTTCAAAGGAAGCCTGTGGAAGATGCTACCATGCATGCGTGGTCCCCTTCCCACCCAAGGGTGCCATCTTGCTCAGTCAGATGACATAGCTAAAAGATGGCAAAAAAAAAAAAAAAAAGACGGTAAGGAAGCAACTCAAAGGGGAGGGAGGGAGGGTTGTGAGGACTGATTCCTGCTGTCACCGGAGAACACCTGTTACAGGTGAGAAACTACGCTTTCTCCAGGAACAAGCAGGAAGTCAGTCCTCACATATAGGACTCCCCAGCTACAGGCTACCGAAAGCCCATAGTAAAACACGGACTTCCTCATGGGGAGCTGCGAGCACCAGCAATTAAGTCCATGTCCACAGATCACAGTAGGATCCCTGTGTCTGATGAAAACCAGCACTCCGGTAGCCTGAACACAGAATGGTCGGAGGGTAGAAGCTACCTAAACCCCGAAAAGATTATGGAGCACAGCCTGGCCGAAGTCACTGTCCCGTCCAGTCCAGATTCTCTTTCCAGGCAGTAATGGGCTGCGAAGGTATGGACTGAAGACCAGGTGGTGACCCAGCTGATGTCCACCATCGGGACAGGGCGCAAATTTGCCACTGAGGCCGCCATGGCCCTGACACGATGTGCCGTGATATGGCCTTCTAGGGGGAGCCCCACCTGCTCAAAGGTGAGGGCGATAAGAGTCCGCCACCCAGGTGGACAGCGTACGCTTGGTCACCGCCCTCCTCCAGCCTACTGGGGTCATAGGAGATGAAAAGCTTAGTAGCTTTGCGGTGGCCTTGAGTCCGTTGGATACAGAAGGACAAAGCCCTCTTACAGTCCAAGGTGTGAAGGACTGTCTCCGCCCTACTGGAGTGAGGTCTCAAAGAAGTTAGAAGTACCACTTCCTGATTGAGATGGATGATACTACCTTCAGAAGAAATTAGGGTGCGTGCAGAGCACCACTCTGTTCTTGTAGAACCTGGTATAAGGCGCCTCTGCCACTAAGGCCTGAAGATCGCTAACTCTGCGAGCGGAGGTGAGTTCAACCACGAACGCCACCTTCCAAGAGAGGTATCGTAGGTGGCAAGTAGCCAAAGGCTCAAAGGGTGGGTGAGCAAGCTGCCCCAATACCACGGTGAGGACCCATTCGGTTGCAGGAGGGCAAACCAGGGGCTTCGATAAGAGCAAACCTGTAAGGAAGTGGGTCACCAAAGGCTGGACAGAGGCACTCCACCGGGTGGAGGTGCACTGCAAGGGCACTAAATTGCACCCGGACGGAGTTAGACTTGAGCCCAGATTGTGAGAGCTGGAAAAGGTACTCTAACACTAGTCCCACCGGGCAGGAGAATGGGTCAGCCCCGTGCTCAGCACACTAGGCCGAAAACCTGTGCCATTTGAGGGCTTAACCTCTTCTAGTAGAGGCCTTGCAGGAGACCAGCAGGATCTCCTCTACCTCACCTGAGAGGTTGAAAGGACCTAGGGTCACCCTTTCAGCAGCCATGCTGTTAGCGACAAGGACCCCAGGTTGGGGTGCAGAAGAGAGCCCGCTTCCTGAGACAGGAGTCTCAGAGAGTTCCCTAATGGGATGGGGATCTCCACCATTAATCGGAAGAGCAGTGGGAACCATGGTTGCCCGGGCCACCGAGGGGCTATCAGGATGAGCGAGGCCTTGTCGCAGAAGGTCCTGAACAAGGTTTTGGCAATCAGCAGTGTGAGAGAGAAGGCATACATGAGGCCCTCAGATCATGAGACGAGGAACGCATCCGCTGCCACCATGGAGGGATTGGCCTGCCGGGAACTGAAGCGGAGCAAATGGAAGTTGTCTAGGCTGGCGAATAGGTACATCACGGGTTTCCCCCAGATCTGGAAGAGCCGGTTGGCCATCCTGGGGTCCAGTTGCTACTCGTGCAGCTGGAGGACTCTGCTCAGCCTGTCGGCCAACAGGTTCTCCTGGCCTGGTAGGTATACTGCCCGCAGGAGAATATCCTGTTGGACTGCATATGAGCAGAGGACCACTGCCTCCCAACAGAGGACACGAGACCCGTTTGTTCACATAGAACATCGCCACCTGGTTGTCCGTCTGGACCAGCACCGGCTGGTGGTGCAGGTGGTGGCAAAACGCTCGCAAGGCTAAGTATATCACCCACAGCTCCAGGAGGTTGATTTGGTGGGTGCTCTCGCCTGGTGATCAGCTGCCCTGGGTGCGAAGCTCCTCACTGTGGGCTCCCCAGCTGAGTAGGGAGGCATCCGTGGTGAGAACCCTTGAGGGGCACGGGGCCTGAAAAGTCATGTCTGTCTGGAGATACTGGAGAGACTGCCACCAGACCAGAGAGTCCGCAAGTTGGCGGGTTACAGAGACTGTCTTGGAGGTGCCCTGTGGCTTGAGTCCACTGGTCTCAGAGACACCACTGTGCCGCCCTCATGTGGAGGTGAGCACCTGGGGTGACATGGACAGTGGAGGCCATGTGCCCGAGAAGGCGCAGAAGAAGCCGAGCGGGCACAGAGGGGTGGTACTGTATGTCCCAGTCAGAGTCCTGAGACGGTCGGCGAGGTCACTGGGCAACAAGGCCTTTGACTGGAGAGTGTCCAGCTTTGTCCCGATGAACTTCAGACATTGTGTTGGGAGGAGATAAGACTTGGCTTTGTCATAAACTACCTCAAGTGCTGCAGAACCTGGATGGTGTGTGCGGTGGCTGCTGCACCTCTGAGGCCGTGCCTCCCTTTATGAGACAGTCATCCAGATAGGGGAAGACAAAGATGCCCTGGAGACAGAGGAAGGCGGTCATGACTGCCAGGCATTTTGTGAAGACCCTAGGGGGGCAGAAGCCAAGCCGAAAGGGAGTACCCTGTACTGATAGTGCCTGCCCCCACTATGAAATGCAGGTACTGCCTGTGGTTGGGGTGAATGAGGATGTGGGCATAGGCATCCTTGAGGTCTAAGGAGCATAGCCAATCTCCCTGCTGGAGGTAGGGCAGCAATGTTCCAAGGAGAGCATCTTGAAAGTCTCCCTCACCAGGATGTGTTGAGGTTGTGCAGTTTGAGGATAGGCCTTAGGCCCCCTGTTCTTTTTGGCACGAGGAAGAACCTGGAGTAGAACCCCTTGCCCTTGAGATGGTGGGGGCACCGATTCCACTGCTTTGTCCTCGAGAAGACCTGCCATCTCCTTCAGCAGAAGGTGCCATAGAGGAGAGATCTGAGGGACTCTCCCAGAAAATAAGGGGGATTTGTCAGATGGAGGAGGTAACACACCCTGACCACCCAAAGTACCCAGGAGTCTGTGGTGATGGTCAACCACCTCTGGGCATAGTGGGGCAGATGTCCCCCAGTGGACTGCTGATTTCCTTGGGGTAGGGAGGCTATGCTCAAGGAGTCAAAAGCTCCCCCCTGGCTGTGCTGGAGCCGGTGTCTGGGGCTTTGGAGTCTTCTGCTTACACGGGCCATGCCCATGTCACTTGGCCTGCTGACCCTGTTGGGGAGCCAGGGAGGCCTGAAAAGATGGGTAGTTTCTGTAAGCAGCCCCTTTCCTTGGGTAGAAGAACTTTTTACCTGAGCCCTTCCGTCGGGGAGGGGCAGTGGTCTTTTTTGAGAGCCCGGTCCTTGTCATGTACTCTGTCTCCAGCTCGGCAGCCTTGTTGGTCATGGGTTTGCCAAAGAGGTTCTCTCCTTGGCAGGGGACATCGACCAATTTGTCCTGAACCCATTGCTTGAGGTCCGACGACTGTAGCCAAGCTTGGCATCGTGCACCGATGCCCACTGCCGCTACTCGAACCTGTCATAGGCCACCCAAGACATGAATTTGAAGTACTCAAGGACTGCCTTGGCCAGGTTCTTGAACCACTGCAGGGGCTCCTCGAAGAGACCAGCTGAGAACCCGGGTGAGTTCCTCTGCCAGGTCTCTCAGGTACATGCCCATGTACAGCTGGTAGGCTTGGATAAGGCCGATGAGTATCGAGCCCTGGAAACACTTTTAGCCGAGGGCATCCAAGGTGCAAGCCTCCCTGCCGGGAGACACCAAGGAGTGCGTCTTCTGGCTTTTCAGCCAAAGCATGGCTGACTCTACCACCATGGAGTTATGCTGCAGCTGTGATTTCTAGAAGCTTGGGCTCTGGTGGACTCGATACATCGAGTCGAGCCGTTTGCTCACCACCGGCACCAATGCCAGTGTCTCCTACATATGGAGCATCAGCCAATCCAGGATGGGAGGGATGGGAACCGTGAGCGATTCCCTCAGAGGATTTCCAACTCATCCGCCCGCGGGTCCTACTCTGTAGGGAACGCCAGGGTCTTAGACATATCCTTGACAAAATCAAGGAAATCCATATCCTCTGGTGGGGACTGCCGTGGAGGCTCCAAGAGGGAGAATCTGATGGAACGCCGCAGTGGTGAAGGGTATCAGGGGACTCCTCATCCTCCGTCTCCCACTCGGAGTAGACCATCAAGACTTGTAGAAGGGCTGCTCCATGGGCCCTGTGGCTCCCGAAGCTCCGCGGCCGGTGCCTGGCACACTTGCCGGAAATGACTGTGGTCCCGTCGAGCAGGAATCGGATCGAGACCTCGGCAGAGGGATCTCGAGGATCAGCTTGGCCTCGGGGACGTCTTTGACGTCGAGGGCATACCGGACAACAGCGTCCGCTGCTGGTCCATGAAGGCAGACAAACTGCGCTCCAGGTCCTTCATTCTAGACTCCAGGCCAGAAGGCTCTGCAGCCTTCAGTGCGGGCACTGAGGGACTCGGGCTTCGTGCCAGCTCCCCCGAAGGGGAATCCTCGATGAGGATGATGTCTGGGGACCAAGGCCGGTCCAAGGTCGAACCCTTCCGGGGGACCTTTGCAGGCCGATCCTTCTCCGATGCCTCGGACAAGTGTCTTGGACTGAAGGACCTGGCCGGGGGGGGGGGGGGGGCACTCGGCTGGTTGGATCTTTCCAAGGATGCTGCCTTCGAGGACTTCTTCTTACAGGGTTCCCTCAAGGGAGACCCCTTTTCTGAAGACCCATGATGAGGCTTGGGCTTGGAAGGGTCCGTCTGAGGTTTTGAAGCTTCAGACGAGACCCTGGCCTTCGGAGGCACGGGGACTCAGGGAAAAACTTTTCGTGCTGCTGCTGGCAGCTCTTGAGAGCCTTGCTGGACCATCCTCTTGCAAAGACAATATGCTGCCGGGTCGTGATCTGGCCCAAGGCAGCAGAGACAGCAGTTGTGTTTTGAGCAACGATCACGCTTCTTAAAGCCACTGTTAGCCATGGGGGGAAAAAGTACCCCTGCAAGGTCGAAGACTCGCCAGGCTGCCAGTTGGGAAAAAAGGCACGAAGACGTCAGAAAATTAAAGAAATGAAAAACTATGAAATAGACCCAAACACAACGCCGAGGCAGCGAGGTTGGATGGCGGGAAGAGTACCGGTGCAATACCGGAGGAGAGTATGAAACTTGGAGAGAAAAAAAAAATCAACTTTCCGGGGACAAGCCAGATGAAGGGCTCTGAAGGGCTCTGCGGAAAAAAGGAGACTGAGCAAATAGCCCCCTTGGGCGGGAAGGGGACCGTGCATGTGTGGTAGCATCTCCCAAAGGCTTTCTTTGAAAGCTGGGGGGATGCTTCTGTGAGGACTCCGTCGGTGCTGATGTCACCCATATGTGAGGACTGACTTCCTGCTTGTTCCCGGAGAATAGTGAGTTATCTTCTCCTGCCAGCAGATGGAGACTGAGAAAAGAATGCAGAACTATGCCGTGACATCACCGTTGGCATAAAACCTAGCATAGCTAGAGGGAGACCTCAGTAATTTTCTAACAAGCAATGGAAGGCACCCAAATCTTCCCAATGAACACCTCAACAAGGACAACTATATACAATCTCTGCATAGTCTACTGTATATAATCTTTGCATGGTCCGAAAGGATAAGTATATACAGAAGCTTGCAGTTCAAGGCACAAGGCTGAACAAAGCAGGTCCTGGACTGGTCTAGCAGGACTCCAGGAAAGGAAATTAATGGTAGGTAAAATTTCTCCTTCCAGATCTTCCGCTGTTAGACCAGTCCAGACTAGTGGGATGTACCAAAGTTCCTCCATCCCAGCGTGAGAAGTGCAATGGAAGAACATCCGAGCCATAGCGCATGGCTGCTTGGGCATGCATGTCTAACCAGTAGTGTCGTGCAAAGGTAGCCAAGAAGAACCAAGTAGACGCCCTGCAATTCTCCAAGGGTGATGCACAAGACAACTCTGCCCAGGAAGCTGCCTGGGTCAGAGCCGAATGAGCCTTGAAGCCTGGGGAAACAGGCCTACTCCACATCAGGTAGGCCAAGGCGATAGTGCCCTTGATCCAGCAACCTATGGTTGCTTTGGACACCGCCTATCCCTTCTGGGGTCCAACAAAAAGGATAAAAAGGTGATCGGAAAGATGAAAGGAATTCATCACTTTCAAGTACTGCAAGAATGCACTGGTCTGGAAAAAGGCAAGGTTAGCATCTGAACCGATACAAAAGAGAGAGCATCTTGGACAAGGAGGAGAGAACCGGGCATACTGTCACCCCTTTGGCCAAGAACATCAAGAAAGAATCGCAGCAGGAGAGCGCGTGCAATTCCCAAAATCCGCGAACCAAAGTGATAGCTACCAAGAACACTGTTTTTAGGGACAGATCCCTGACAGTAGCTCGCATGAATGGCTTGAAGAGTGGACACATGAGCGCAAGGAGAATGAGCATCAAAGTCCCATGGTGGGACTACGGGGTGTACTGGTGGACAGAGGCTCCAAACCCCACGGAGAAAGCAGTCCATATCCTGATGCACTGCTAGCACACGGCCTGCCACTGGACCACAAAAACAAGGAAATATTGCTACCTGTACCCTGATCGAGCTCCACAACAAACCCTTCTCAAATTTCTCTTGAGGGAAGGCTAGAATTGAGGGAATCAAGACCCCCCCCCCCCCCAACAGGGAAAGGTGATGTCGACAACACCAGTTCTCAAAGAGATAATGGACCTGGGCATAAGTCAATGAGGTGGAGCGTCACCTGGCCTTCGGCAAGGAATAGCCCTTATGACTTAGGCAACCCTGCCATAAGCCCCTCCTGGCCCCGAGGCACAGGGGCTGGGCGGTGAGGAGATGAACAATGTCCACGTACCACGGCTGACTCGGCAGTCCAGGGCCAGCAGGATCACCAGACTCGGGTGATCCTCAATCCTCCGAAGGACTCAGAGTATCATGGACCATGGGGAGGGGGGATGAGCAGACACAAAGAAAGGGATCGGGGGGGGGATAGCAGGCCTGGACCAGTGCTTCTACCCCCTTGGACATGGGGTCCAAGCGAAGGCTGAAGGAAATGGGGGCTTTGGCATTGGCTGCTGTCGCCATCAAGTCCGCCCCTGGAAGGCCCCACCGATCCACGATCCGGTTGAATGCTCATGGGGCAAGTTCCCATTCCCTGAGATCGAGGGTGTGACGGCTGAGGGAATCCACTTCCTGACTGTCCTTGCCCACGACATGTGGGCTGTAAGCACTTGGAGGGCAGTTCCGCCTATGGGAACAGTAGAGACATTTTCCGAGCCATTCCTGGGCACTTCATTCCACCCTGGCAATTGACATAAGGTGCCGCAGTTGCATTGTCAGAGAGGACTCACACAGCGCTCCTGTGGAGCAGCTTGCTGAAGTGCAGCAATGCCAGACAGATCGTCCTGGCTTCTAGGCGATGGACGGCCCATTTTGCTTCCACCAGAGACCACTGACCCTATGTGGTCAGGCCAAGACAGTGAGCTCCCCATCCGGAGAGACTGGCATCAGTGGTGAGGAGCTCCCAGGCTGGAGTTTCAACATACTGTCGTGGGAGACCCACTAGCAGAGTGTGTTGTTACGAGAGAGGAAGTTGGAGGGGAGCTCGATAGTCCTGAAAAGCATGGGAACCAGTGAGTCAGCTCCACAGTCATTGCCATAGCTCCCAAAAGGTGAAGGTAGCTTCAAGCTGTGGGAGCGGAGTTTCCGAAAAAGTTCTGAAGTTGGCCACGGAACTTGGTCCAGTGTTCCCCTGTAAAGAAGATTTTGCATATGCGGGTGTTGAAACGAGCCTCAAAAAATTCCAGGTTCTGAGACAATGGACAGCAGCTCTTGCTGCTTGCTGTTGATGACTCAGCTGAGCCACTTGAGTAGATGGATCACTCGACACAGCACCTGAATGGCTTCCGGCTGAGACTTGGCCCAGACAAGCCTATCGTCCAGGTAGGGGTGTACACAAACACCCTCGCATCTAAGTCCCACCGCAACTACCACCATCACCTTAGAAAACATCTAAGGGTGATCGCCAGGCTGAAGAGCATCGCACAAAACTGGTAGCGAGAGCCCAAGACCACAAACCGGAGAAAGCACTGCTGGTCTTCCAGGATGGGAATGTGAGTATAGGCCTCCGCCAAATCCAAGGAGGCAAGGACTTCGCCCTTCCAGACAACCTGAATAACAGACCCAGCATTTCCATCCAGAACCACAGAACTCTCAAGCTGTGATTGACTCCTTTGAGCATACAGTAAAATATATCCTTGTCTTAAAATGTTGAGTAACCAGCGATCTGTTGTCAGATGAGCCCATTTGTGATAATATTGTTGCAGACAGCTCCCACTTGTGAGAGGTAGGAATGGGCCCCAGATCTGTCAGCAACGTCTACGAATAGGCCCAGCATCTGCCTTGAAAGGACAGGGACTTGGATCCAGTTCCAGAAGAGGGGGTCTGCTTATTTGGTTGATACTGAGAAGAATCACAGAACTTCAGCCGCAAAGATGACACACTGATGAAGAAAAAGAGCGCTTGGAGGAACCCTTGGGCTTATCCTCTGGCAGCCACTGGGACTTAACCTCGCCAAGGTCCTTAACTAACTTTCTGAAGTCCTTGCCAAACAGAAGCCCGCTCCTAAAGGGCAATTTGGCTAAGCGATCCTTAGATGCGACATCCACCGACCAATTTCTGAGCCACAGCCCCCAGCAACTCAATATCACCGCTGCGACTCCCTGCACGAAAAGGTGTAGGAGATCATAAAAGGCATCCACCAAGAAGGCTGCCAGAGATTCAAGGCAGGCCGAATTCTCTTCCTCAGGAAGGAGCTGAACCCAGCTGAGGAGGGCACGTGCACAGAGACCGCCCTATGTCGTCACCTAAAGGACTAGGGAGGAGGCAGAGAAGGCTGTCTGAAGGAGTCCTTCCACATTCTGGTCCTGCAGGTCCCGAAGGGCAGTTCCACCTTCTACGGGAATGGTGGTACGCTTGGTGACTGCTGTGATCAAGGAGTCAACCCTGGGAAACCGCAACCACTTGTCCAAGGCTATCTGTGACCATGTATAAATGCAACCCAATCACTGGTTCTTCTTAAGAGGCGCATCAGGAGAAGCTCCGGCAGGGGAAAGGAAAGGCTCTGGAAGGCCCCCTGATGCTGGGATCAGAAGTGGAGGGAGTCGAAGCCCATACAGAGATATCCGAAATGCACAGTTCAGCGGCAATCTGGACAATCAAGGGGGGAGGGATCTCCTCTCGGTGACAGAGAAGCAACACACAAGAGTTGCTATCATCCTCCCCGTGAAAGAGTTCCCCCTCCGAACTGGAGTCATCGTGGGAAATGTCCTCAGGGTCCTCATTGCTGACGGATTCCACCTCACTCCAACAGGGGACTTGGGGGGGCCATGGACCCTCCCGGACAGAGTCCTGCCCTCTCGATGGTTTGCGGGAACCACCTGCAGAGACTACCAGTGAGCAGCGGAAGATATGCCCAGCTAAGAGGGAACAAAGCCTTGACCCCCCTTCCATAGCAATGTCTGTCACGGAGTACATGGATAATGGGAGTTTTATTAAGATCCCTGATATTCCCGAGCATTTTGCCTAAGACTATGATTTGATACACCTGGACTGTTGACTCAATGGTCTGAGATCCTATTCTCCCCATATGAATGCTGCTAAAAGGTCTACACCTGACGATGTTTAGATAGGTAGAATGAAATTCTTTAGTGGTGATGTCACAGCATAATTTTAATTTCTTTTCTGCCTCCATCATCTGCTGACAGAGGGAGATAACATACTTGTCTGGACTGGTCTAGCAGGAAGATCTGGAAGGGGAGATTCTCCTAGCCCTAGACCCTTGGAAGCTGGACCCTCCTCCTGCACCTGGGCTAGATAACACCATGCTCAGCAGCTGTCCATTGTCCTGTAAGACTGGTATCCTGTGACCTATCCTGAACCAAAAGCCTGAATCAAACAAAATGGATTCCTGCTACAAACCTCTGCTGTGCCCCAAGCCTCATACCTATTCTCCTCCAAGCAACTGCCTGCCAAGTGTTCGTTATGTGTGAATTCAGAAGACTATTGTCCATGGTCATGACTATGTGCAAGAGAACCTGCTCCTCAGGCCTTTCTCATCCACAGACTGTTATACTGACCTTTGACACATGCAACAATGTATGAAATTGCATACCATCATCTTTTGCATTTCATCTCTCACCATGGACCCTTTGCAAGATGACCACCTGATGACTACCTCCTGATTTGCGGAGGCACCTCACAGTATGTCATGCCAATCAATCAACAAAATGTGATAAGGACTTATCACAAAGAATAATATAGTATGCACAGAGCTTGCATGCCATTTTGTGCCTATTGCCTTCCTTGCTGCTTCTATAAGAACAAAGACACTTTGTGTATTCCAAGGCTGTTCTTCTAACCCTGGCACATAAGACTCTCACAGGCAATGGTAAGGTACTGTGCCCTCACAAGGCTTGTCTCTGAATGGCTAGAGCTGGCGTTATCTAGGCTAGCTACCTCCTTTTGATTCTGTGCTGTTCAGGAGACTTTCTTCAGCCTCCTGCTGCATTCGTCCATCCGGCAGAGTTAAGGTACCAGTCTTACGTCTTAACCCGGGAAGGTGGTAACTAGCCCATTAGCTCTTTTCTGTACGTTTCCTAAGTGCAGAGCGAGGCTGTGACCTCTAGTTACTAATCAGTGATATAAGACTGTTGCATAATCATAATCCTAGTGCTGCTACAACTTTCAAAAGGGAGACTATGATAAAATGAGGAAAATAGTTAAGAAAAAACTAAAAGGAGCAGTTGCAAAGGTTAAAGACTTATATCAAAGCTTGGGTGTTGTTGAAAAATACTATCTTGGAAGCCAAGACCAGCTGTATTCCACGTTTTAAGAAAAGTGGAAGGAAGTCCAAAAAACTGCCAGCATGGTTTAAAGGGGAGGTCAGAGAGGCTGTTGTTGCCAAAAAAGCATCTTTCAGGAAATGAAAAAAAGAGCCAAACGACGAAACCTGGAAAGAGCACAAGCACTGGCAAGTCAAATGCAAGGCATTGATAAAGCAGGCAAAGGGAGAATTTGAGAAGAAGCTTGCTGCGGAAGTAAAAACGTGAAATAAAGATTTTTTCAAGTACATTCGTAGCAAAAAAACTGTGAGAGGGTCAGTTGGTCCATTAGATGATAGAGGAGTTAAACGGGCACTAAGCGGCGACAAGGCGATAGTGGAGAGACTGAATGAATTCTTTGCTTCGGTCTTTACTGAGGAAGATGTAGGGATGTTACCCATGACTGAAGTGGTATTTAAAGGTGTGGAAGAATTAAAGGAAATATCGATACATCGGGAAGATATATTACAACTATTAGATAAACTGAAGAGTTAATTAGGCCTTACCTGCTAATTAGTGTTCCTGAAGGAACGACAGTCCAGTCCCTTTACTTCTGGGTTGCGTAACCCTTCCAGCAGCTTGGAGGCTGAGTCAAACCCTTTTGAGGCTGGATGGGTATAAATACCTCTGGCACCACCCCTAAGCCCCAGTAATCTATTGAAAAAGCAGACTTAACCAACATAATCATTAACTGTAGCAACGTGAAAACAAAAGGGCACTCCACGAAAGATATATATGTAGTAAACTTTGGTTCTTTTTTTTTTTTTTTAATGAAGGAACAGAGGTGTAAGGGCCACAAGCAGGAGGAGAAGGGGGAAAAGGTCTACCTGAGGTTGCCGCATCCTTCCCCGCCCCCCGGCTCCCCGCCCCATGCAAACAAAGACACTTCCGCCGCTGGCACAGATTCGTAATCGTTCCGCTATATTTACCGTAGCCCGGGTGGGATCAGGGACTGGACTGTCGTTCCTTCAGGAACACTAATTAGCAGGTAAGGCCTAATTAACTCTTCCTTATCGTCACTCCAGTCCAGTCCCTTTACTTCTGGGATGTAACCGAGCAGTTCAAACTAGGGTGGGGTTCGCTAACCCGGAACGAATTACCGCGTCCCCAAAGCTAGCGTCTGCCGACCTCTGCACATCCAGTCTGTAGTGCTTGGTAAAGGTATGCAGGGAGGACCAAGTCGCCGCTCTGCAAATATCTATTGGAGGAACCAGGCTGTATTCAGCCCAGGAGGAGGCCTGTGCCCGGGTAGAGTGGGCCCGCAGACCTGCTGGGACCTGTTTCCCCTTCAGGATATAGGCAGAAGCAATCGTTTCCCTGATCCATCTGGAGATGGAAGCCTTAGCCACGGCCTCCCCCTTGTGGGGACCCCCAAACTGGATGAACAAATGTTCAGACCTTCTAAAGGAGGCCGTGCGGGAGAGGTAGCGCTTCAACGCTCTCTGTACATCTAGGTGTCGAAGATTGTCATCCTTCCCTCCCCGCCCGCCGGCTGGGAACGCAGGCAGCGAAACTGGCTGATTCAGATGGAAGGGCGAAATTACTTTTGGAAGGAAGGAAGGGACTGTTCGTAAGACCACCTTTTCCTTAAAGAAGGAGAGGAAGGGTGGCTGGGAGGACAGCGCCTGAATCTCAGAGACGCGTCTTGCCGAGCAGATGGCTACTAAGAAGACCGTCTTCAATGTCAAATCTTTAAGAGAGGCATCTCTCATTGGTTCGAAAGGTTCTCTGACCAAGGCATTTAATACCAGGTTGAGGTCCCAGGGAGGGATGACTGATCTTTTCTGTGGGCGCAGACGACTAACCGCTCTCAGGAACCTGGTCACGTCCGGGTGGACCCCTAAGGACTTCCCCTGGACCTTGCCTCTGTAGCAAGAGATGGCAGCCAGTTGAACCCGGAGAGAGCTGGGAGCAAGACCCTTCTCAAAACCCGCTTGCAAGAATTCTAGGATCTCTGGGATGGAGGTTGAAAGGGGTTTCTTCCGACGTCCCGTACACCAGGCTTCGAATATGCGCCACACCCTCACATAGGAAAGACAAGTGGAACGCTTTCGCGCGCTCAACAAGGTTGCGATCACTAGACCCGAATATCCCCACTTTCTGAGCTGCGCCCTTTCAATAGCCAGGCCGTAAGCGAGAATCGATCCACGTGAGGCATCAGTATAGGACCCTGCCTCAGAAGGTCCTTCTTGCAGGGCAGCCGCCACGGCTGGTCGACCGCCAACCTCACTAGGTCCGCATACCAAGGACGGCGAGGCCAATCTGGAGCAATGAGGATGACCAAGCCTTGGTGGGATTCCACTCTCTGAAGAACCCTTCCGATCAAAGCCCACGGAGGGAACACGTACAGAAGTCCCCAGGAGGGCCACCTCTGAGCCAGAGCATCCAGGCCTTCGGACATTCTTTCCTTTCTCCGGCTGAAGAAACGATTTGCTTTGGCCGACGAGAACCGGGCCATGAGATCCATGATTGGGGGACCCCAGAGAGAGACAATCTGGTTGAAGACTCCCTGCTCCAGCTCCCACTCTCCCTGGTCGATCTTGAACCTGCTGAGGTAATCTGCTGTGACGTTGTCTGATCCTGCCACATGTTGCGCTGAGATGGCCGTCAACCTTGTCTCGGCCCAATGGAACAGACTGGCCGCCTCCTTCTCTAGGGCGGAGCTGCTTGTTCCCCCCTGGCGGTTGATGTAGGCCACCGTGGTGACATTGTCCGAGAGGACGCGGATTGCGTTTCCCCTCACTAGTGGCTCGAGTGCCCTGAGTGCTAGGGCAACAGCTCGTAACTCCAGCCTGTTGATGGACCACTGTGACTCCACCCGGGACCAAAGGCCCTGAGCAAACTGGCCCTGGCAATGAGCTCCCCAGCCCGCTAGGCTGGCGTCCGTTGTTAGCAGAATCCACTGCGGGTTCTCGAGAGGCGTTCCGCATTCTAGGTTCTTCGGGCACCTCCACCAGTGGAGGGCTCTTCTGGTTCGAGGAGCGCAGGGAAGTGGGGTAGACAACGGATGATTCTGAGGAGACCAACGACGTAACAGGGAACGTTGTAGCGGTCGCATGTGAGCCCTGGCCCACGGAACCACCTCTATTGTCGCAGCCATGGTGCCCAGTAATTGGAGGTAAAGCCACGCTGAGGGATTTCTTCTTCCCAGGAACTGCGATACGAGGGTCCTTAGATCCTTTGCCCGCTTCCGAGGGAGGAACACCTTTCCTTCTCTGGTGTCGAACCTTGCCCCGAGATACTCGAGATTCTGAGTGGGTATCAATTTGCTTTTTGATCGATTGATGATCCAACCTAACTCCTCTAGGACTTCTACTACTCGGGATGTAGCCGAGTGACTTTCCTCTTCTGATTTCGCCCGGATCAGCCAATCGTCGAGGTATGGGTGTACCAGAATTCCTTCCTTTCGCAGGAAGGCGGCGACCACTACCATTACTTTGGTAAAAGTCCGAGGAGCCGTAGCTAAGCCGAAGGGCAGTGCCTGAAATTGGAAATGACCTCTTGGCACTGCGAACCTCAGGAACTGTTGGTGAGAAGTTCGAACCGGAATGTGTAAGTAAGCTTCCGTCAAATCTAGGGAAGTGAGAAACTCCCTGGCCCTTACGGCCGCAATGACTGATTCAGGGTTTCCATGCGGAAATGGGGAACCTTGAGGCAGCGATAGACCTGTTTTAGGTCCAGGATAGGACGAAAAAGGCCTTCCTTCTTTGGGACAACAAAATAAATGGAGTACCGACCGGAGCCGCATTGGTCTGGAGGAACAGGAGACACCGCCCCGAGCGCTACAAGCCTTGACAGAGTGTCTTCTATGGCCCTCCTCTTTATCGGAGAGCCGCAGGGGGATTGAATAAAGGCCGGAAGAATCTGTTTCCCAAATTCGAGGGCATAACCTTCTCTGATTACTTCCAGGACCCACTGATCGGACGTGACTCGGGTCCAGGCGGGAAGAAATAGCCTCAGACGACCCCCTAAAGGGAGATCGCCCGCCCGGACCCCTTCTATCTCATTGTGATTTCCTAGATCCCGAGAAGGAGGTAGAGGCCCCAAAACCTCTCCCTGCTCCTCGAAACCCCCTAAAGTTTGACCCCTGGTCGGAAAGCGACCCCTGGAAAAGGGATTTGTCCTGGGAGGCCGAAACCTCCGGGCGTCTCTTGGTTGACTCCGAGATGGAGCTGGGAGGCAAGCCTGCTTCGGCCTGTCCTCCGGAAGCCTGCCTCCCTTGGATTCGCCCAGATCCTTTACTAACTTCTCCAGGTCCTCGCCAAATAACAATTTCCCTTTAAACGGAAGGCGACCTAAGCGCGCCTTTGAAGAGGAGTCGGCTGCCCAATTGCGGAGCCACAGATAGCGCCTAGCTGCGACTACGGATGCCATGCTCTTAGCTAGGCTCCTGATGAGATCGTACTGACTATCCGCCAGGTAGGCTGCTCCTGACTCCAGTCTAGCTGTCATAGGTTGTACGTCTCCTGCGGTACCCTCAGAAAGTTGAAGCTGTTGGGACCACCTCAGGCAAGCCCGAGCCACCCAGGCCCCCGACACCGAAGCCTGCAAGGCAAGGGCACTAACATCAAAGGCCTGCTTTAGTAATGTGTCTAATTTTCTATCCTGCGCGTCTCTCAGAGCCGTGCTACCTTCTACTGGAATAGTTGTCTTTTTAGTAACTGCAGAAACCGCCGCATCCACCTTGGGAGACTTCAGCAATTCTCTGTCCGATTCCGGTACCGGATAAAGGCGTGTCATAGACCGCACCCCCCTCAGGGAGGATTCATGTTGGTCCCACTCTTCTTGAATCATCTGGCGGACGACCCTGTGAATAGGAAATACCTTTTGGGACCTTCTGACCGCTTGGATCAGGGGATCCTCCAGCACTTCCTCCTCTGCTGGAGTGTCCGAAGTCACCTTGAGGACCTTCAGGGACTCATTGATTAAGCCCGGGAGTTCTTCCCGACGGAAGACTCGCACTATGCGGGAATGATCTTCCTCCGGAATCTCTCCTTCCTCGAGTTCCTCCTCCTCATCCCCTATCTCCTTATCGGAGAGCTCCTCCTCCTCCTGCGTGTCATGAGGAGGAGAAGCGGATGGCTCTTCGTTCGCTAGCCTCGTGCGCTTAGAGGGGATGCCGGACTCCTGGGGAATGGGCTTCCCTGGGTTCAGCACCAAGGCTTCCTTCCCTGAGTTTTGGACTCCTGCCCCCAGCCCCTGCTTGCGCATGCAGTAGGCTTTGTGCAGCAGGAGGACGAATTCTGGAGAGAACAGATCACTGGGGCCCTCTTCCTCAAGGACCGAAGAGGGGGGGGGCAGGGATGAAGAGAGGGGGGGGCAGGGATGGAGCGGGGAATTCATGGGCCGCGGCCGGAGGGATGCAGGTCTCTCCCTCTTCCCGATGTTCCACTGAATCCTCATTAGATTGAGGCGTGGACAATTGGATGCCTTGTTCCACAGAGGCAGCTTCTGCAGCGCAACCCCTGCAGATCCCTGTCTCTGAGGCGGTGCCCCTGCGGACACCACAAGACGGGCACCGCAGCTTAGACATTGCTGAGTTAAAAACCTTGCAAATAAAGGAACTGAACCAAATAAGGCAAACAAATTAAAGAAAAAGGGGAGCAAAATTAACAGGGATCCCCCAAAGCACCCTCCTGAGTAGCAGTTGTGGCCTGCAGCAGGGCCCAAACTTATTCCCCCCACACCCCCCGAAGCAAACCTAAAAGTAACTTAAATAAATTAAATTAAATGGATGTCCGCTCCAAAGCATAAATATATATCCATATAGGAGCAAAGGAGCCCCTTGTACTTGCGTTTTGTCGCGCTGACCTCCGGGGCTGCAGGAAATGCTCTCCGCGGTATTACATGTGGCTGGACCTCAGCCACGTGGAGAGCAGGCCGGGACAGCAGGCCGGGACCCGGGAGTCGGCTCGCACCGCTGACCCCGCAAAAATTGCCGGGTGAAAATTCTCCAGCCGGCTGCAACCTCCGACCACTCCCGGGCTGCTTCGCCAAGCCGGGAGGGAGGAGGGACAGCGCTTTGAGGCCTCAAGCGCTCAGCCGCCTAAGGGCTTCGGCGCGAGGCGGACGGGTCCGTTGCCGAGGTCGGAGACCCGGGGGAGCTCAAGAAACCCGCGGTTCACCTCCTGCCGTCGGCAAACCTCTTTGGTGCGCTAGCACCTCTCCCACCGGTAAGGAGGCCTTGCAAGCAGAGTTCTACCGCCGGAGGAGGGAGTGAGGGGGGGGGGAGGGAGAAAGGAGCAGAAAAATTTAAAGGAGCACTACCAAACAAGGAACTTAGAAATTAAGGAAATAAATCAGGTAAAAATCATTAAATTAAATAAATAATCAAACTTAAATGAAAAGGACTAAAGGGAGACTCCAGTAAGCTCTTGGCTTACGGAACCCTCCAGCTGCTTGGAGGCTGAGATTACTGGGGCTTAGGGGTGGTGCCAGAGGTATTTATACCCATCCAGCCTCAAAAGGGTTTGACTCAGCCTCCAAGCTGCTGGAAGGGTTACGCAACCCAGAAGTAAAGGGACTGGACTGGAGTGACGATAAGGAAGAGTAGCAATAAACCTGGGCCGGATGGTATACATCCAAGGGTGTTGAAAGAACTGAAATATGAGATTGCAGACCTGCTATTAGTAATCTGTGAACTATCATTAAAATCATCTCTAATACCTGAAGATTGGAGGATCGCCAATGTAACACCAATTTTTAAAAAGAGTTCCAGGGGTGATCTGGGAAACTACAGACCGGTGAGCCTCACATCAGTACCGGGAAAAATGGTAGAAACCATCATAAAGAATAAAATTACTCAGCATGTACATAGTCATGGCCTAATGGGAGACAGCCAAAATGGCTTTAGACAAGGAAGATCTTGTCTTACTAATCTGTTATGTTTTTTTGAAGGTGTGAATAAACAGGTGGACAAAGGTGAGTCAGTTGATAGTGTATCTGGACTTTCAGAAAGCCTTTGACAAGGTCCCTCATCAGAGACTTTTGGCAAAACTAAAGAGTCATGGGATAGGAGGCAGTGTACTACTGTGGATAAAGAACTGGTTAAAAGATAGAAAGCAGAGGGTTGGGCTAAATGGCCAATTTTCCCAATGGAGAAAGGTGAATAGTGATGTACCCCAGGGATCTGTGCTGGGTCCGCTGCTTTTTGACATATTCGTAAATGACCTGGAAAGTGGAATAACGAGCGAGGTTATCAAATTTGCAGATGAGACAAAACTATTTAAAGTTGTTAAAACCCTAGAGGATTGTGGAAAATTGCAAGAGGATCTTGATAAATTGGAAGACTGGGCATCAAAATGGCAGATGAAATTTAATGTGGACAAGTGCAAAGTTATGCACCTAGGGAAGAACAACCCAAACTATGGTTACACGATGCAAGTTTCCACATTATGAACCACCACCCAGGAAAAAGATTTAGGCGTCATTGTGGATAACATGTTAAAACCCTCGGCCTAGTGTGCAGCGGCGGCCAAGAGAGCAAATAGAATGCTGGGTATCATAAGGAAAGGAATGGAAAATAAAACAAAAGATATTATAATGCCTCTATATCATTCCATGGTGAGACCGCACCTTGAATATTGTGTGCAATTCTGGTTGCCGTATCTTAAAAAGGATATAGCGTAATTAGAAAAGGTTCAGAGAAGAGCCACCAAAATGGTAAAGGGGATGGAAGGATACTCCTATGAAGAAAGGCTAAAAAGGTTAGGGCTCTTTAACCTGGAAAAGAGACAGCTGAAGGGAGACATGATAGAAGTCTATAAATTAATGAAAGGAGTGGAACGGGTAAACGTAGATCGATTGTTTACGTTATCAGAATATAGAAAGATTAGGGGACATGCAATAAAGCTACAGGGTAAACTATTTAAGACTAATAAAAGAAAATATTTTTTCACTCAACGTGTAATCAAACTCTGGAATTTGTTACCGGAGGATGGAGTAAAGGCTGTTAGTGTAGCTGGGTTTAAAAAAGGTTTGGACAAGTTCCTGGAGGAAAGGTCCATAAACCATTATTAAGAAGGGACCGAGGATATCAATGACTGACCCAGTACAAGCATTGCGGAACCTGTGTCTTTTGGGGAAACTGCTAGGTACGTATGACCTAGATTGGCCACTGTTGGAAACAGGATACTGGGCTTGATGGACCTTGGTCTGACCCAGTATGGCATATCTTATGTTCTTATGTTCATTACCTCATATCTCTAGTATACTGTATATTTCTTATTTTTCTATCCAATTAAAACCTTATATATATATATATATATATATATATATATATATTGTAGGCCGGGTCCACCTACAAAAGGGTCTCTAATTTTTCACCAAGATTGCCTGAGTACATGGGAGCCGTACACCAGGATTTAAAAGAATTCAGATCACAGTCACTTGTCAGCAAAATTCCTTTTATTCAGTACAAGCAAAAAACTGCAAGCACAGATACACAAGTGTCTGTCTGAGGGACCCAGGTGCAGGCAGCGTTCTTAACCTCCAATACAGTGGTGGGGGCAAGAAGGCTGCCCGCTGAAGCTCTATAGGCACTCTCTTATATACGTTCTCTGTCCCAAAGTTCCAGTGAATTCTGCTTGAATTACTGACGTCATTTGCAGAACTTGTAAAAAAACCTGCAAAACCTGCAAGTCAGAGAACTTCTGCCAGTGTAACCCTCAAGACCCCTCCTATGTTTATCACCAAGCAACAGATTACTAAACAACAGTTGGTATTTACTGGACACAGCCCCTCTTATCTCTGCCTGCCTGAGTCCTGTATGATCTGACACTGTGCTCTTCAGGGTTCAGAGTATGGCTCAACTGACAGTTTTGTTTTTTCAGCTTCTGGGCCTGTATTCCATTTGACCTGTTTTCCTAGGCCCACATCCTCTTGTACACTTCTGTTCAAAAGTGTGGTTCACCAGGCTTTCCCATACAAGGCCGCAAAATACTCTTTTTCATAACCCATATGCGTGTCTTCTTCTGTCAATCATATGTTGCTGTGTATAATTTTCAGGCAGGTAAGGGCAGGCAGGCAAGGGTGCAATCATACAAAGCAAACCTATAGAGCAGGCTTGAAATCCACACTTGGACTGATTATACCTTCAATATATATATACACCGGAGTGGAGGAGCAGCCTAATGGTTAGAGCACTCACTTGATAACCAAGAGACCAGGGTTCAATTTTCCACTAGCACTTGTTGTGGCCTTGGGCAAATCATTTAACCCTCCATTACCTCGGAAGAAAGGACTGGCAATCTACTTCCAATCACACTACCAAGAAAACCTAGGAGCTGCTAAGTTGCCAAGAGTCAGCATTGACTCAAAGGCACACACTGCTGTCTCTCTTTCATGGCTCATTTGCCAGAAAGTCTCACCGAACCCACAGGAAGGGAAGCAGGAGACTCCCCTAGATATAACAGAGCATATCTTATGATGGATGCTAATACTCCCTATAGTCCTAGCATCAGACCTCTGCATTTGATAGCAGGCCTGGTGCATGACTAGCACATTATCTTAGGATAATCCCCTTGGGCCTTTGCCTGGTGCTGAGGCCAAGGATAAGTCCTTGCACCCTGTCACCTCTGCAGATAACACTGGAGTCTCCAGGGACCCCAGAACCCCCACTACTGCAGGCCACATTAATTATGCCAGAGTGCCACATGGCAGTTCCAAAATGGTGCCCCTTATCATTGAACTAACATCCTCCGCCAGGGAGGGGAGATATACTCCCCTCCATTGGGAGCCTTCCCATGTGTCAGATATGAGTGGCAACATCTCGGGAACACTGAGTAGGCCTCCATCATAGGATGGCCAGGAAAACGTTCCCTCCACACAAAATCTGCTTTGCACCCCCCTCTCCCATCCAACGGCAGTTACAACCAGACATCTTAGTTGCAGTTTCAACACCTGTCCCCTCCCACACTGCACTGACATGCATGGCAGGCCACTACTGCAAAACTTAAACCCCCCAAACAAAATCCTTCCTTTTCCTGCACGTTTTCTTTTAAACAACCTTTATTGCTGTGACTAAAAAAACAGCGGCAAAGGGGGGGAGCACATATGCAGCGTCTCTCACACCAGACTTCAGGGCAAGGAGGTCACTACACCACCAATACTCAGGGTCCCAAACTGGTCAAGGAAGCACACAGGAACTTCAGGCCCTCCGCTCAACCAAGAACACTATATGCCAGGCCTGGAAGCCACACTACACACCCACCAGCCCTACCCACTAAATGCCTCAAGACTCAAGCAGGGGAACAGCCAACAGACTGCTGCCTCACGAGAATAAGAGAACAACTCCACCAAGAGAGTAGGCCAGACTGCTGCTTCAGGAACCAGGGACAAACTCTACTAGAAAGAAATCTTCCCTCTGAGCCTCAGAAGTCCCCACAACCTGGGAAGAAAGTCTGCAGGCTGTTGCCCTGAGAAATGGACCGGCAGGAGCTGAACATGCAAGTCCAACTAAGCCCAACGGACCTAAAAATCCTGCTAGACCAGAACAGCATGTCTCATCATCTGCTGGAGGCAGAGAATAATGGATTGTATGTTGTAGATGATCTAAATGCAAATTTGTGTTCTCTGCCTCTTTCTGCTGGCAAGGGACATAACCACCTATCTGGACTGGTCCAGCATGATAAGGAGAATTACATACAGTAAACACAGAGGTTAGGGAATTCTTCCTTTCAAACTGTCTCTCCATGTTCTCTATCCTTCCAACCCTGAAAAACTGCCCCACTCTCAAACTCTACCCCCTGCAACTGTCTTGTCACCCCTACAATTGCTCCCACTTCCAAAATCTACCACCCCCAGGCAACTACCCTTCTACCCTATGACTATCTCCACTCCTAAAATATACCCCCCTGCAACTGTCCCATTGCTATAATATTCCCTCCCAAATAGCCCCACCAGTCCGCAAACTGTCACCCCCTCCAAGTCCAAACCCACTTATCCCATTCCTAAAAACCACTCCACCACCCTGAAAATTACCCCACCCTCAACTTTCTCCCTGTAACTTCCCTATTGCCTCACTAACTACATACTGTACATCCCACAAAAGTACTCCTTGCCCCCCCCCAAAACAGAGATACACACAAACCACACGTGCAAAACACAGACAAAACAGACACACACAGGCAATGCAGATACAGATGTGTGAGCGAATGCATTCACACACGTGCACCGAGGTTGGAAAGAATTCTTTCCCTACTTGTTTTTGACTAAATAAATGTCTCGACTTTTAGGATTAAACATGATCAATAAATATCACTAATCCCTACAGATAACAATATGAATCTTAGCCTTAGTATGTGAAGCCAACATCACACTTGCAGCACTAAAAATCCACCAGAAAAGGAGCAGAAAGTAGAATTCAGGCAGCGTTCAACGGAGGGGGGCAAGGGGGGGGGGGCATCTCTCAAACAATGGCATCTCTCAAACCCATCCATACATGTCTATTGCATTAACACACTCACTTTTTCTTTTCCTCAGGATCCACAGGAATTGATTTACTGAGTAGGTCAAAGTCTTCTTCATGTTGAATGATTGCTTTGACATTGACTTGTACTCCAGAAATCTTGATCGTGGGACCTCTCCTCTTTCCAGGTCCTTTCCCTATAGAACATCACAAGTTTTCTGGGGTTTGAAACTTTTACAGCTTACTGTAACTTTAAATACTTTTAATGAACCATCTGTCCATTTCATATGTAGCTTACGATTCTCTTTCCTTCTAGTAAGATCTGCTTTGAGGATTTGATCATCTGGAAAATTACAAAAGCAAATGCCTCTGCCCTTCTAGACAAACTACTAAAGCTCTGCCTCACCTCCTCAATATGAGCATGCTAGCTATAGTTGAACAAGGAATTCTTGGCCAGTCTTTGTGGTCGGTACCATCTCAGACCCATGCTATGTTTCTGGTCATTTCCCAATCTTGCCCTTACTACTGGCTTTGCTATTTATTTATTTATTTACATTTATTTTTATACCGCTTATCTATAAATCAAAGTGGTTTACATAGAACAAAACTAAATAACTTACAGAAACACTGTAAAGTAGGAACAGTGATACTTAAAACATAATAACTATTTATATTAGGGGTATGGCACAATAACTATTTACACTGGATATGTGTATATATGTGGGAAGTTTAGTCATATGCAAGGGTATCCATGGCGGGGTGAACATATGCTTGTGTTGGATGTCCATAGGCATTGGTTGAGTGTCATCTTATGCATATGGGTTTAGGTTGGTTTTAAGGTAATCCTGGAAAGGGTCCATTTGAACGTTTTTTTCCAGAAATCTGCAATGTCTTGGGATCCTCTTAGTACTGGTGGGAGAGTGTTCCATAGCAAGGGGGCAAAGAGAGAAAGAGCACAATTGCTAGTGGATTGTTTAGACTTGGTTTTTTGTGTAGGGATGGAGAGGAGATGCAGAGAGCTCTATCTGCAAGATCTGTCACTGTTCTGCATGGAAATGCAGGGTTGGAGGCAGTTGGTTGAACAGTTGCATATAATTGTGAAGATAGTGAAAAGAGCTTTATATCTTATTCTGGCTATGATTGGGAGCTAGTGAAGCTGAAATAGTATGGGGGTGATTTGTGTTTATTGTGAGGTGGAAGTGATAGCGTAGTTACTCACCTGTAACAGGTGCTCTCCAGGGACAGCAGGAATCAGTCATCACATATGGGTGACGTTGGCGCCGACAGAGCCCGCGCAGAGCAAATCCCCAGATTTCAAAGAAAGCCTTTGGGATTGCTACCACGCATGCATGGTCCCCTTCCCGCCCAAGGGTGCCATCTTGCTCAGTCAAATGACATAGCTAAAAAAAACGGCAAAAATAAATGAAGATGGTATAACTGCAACTCCAAGGGGGGCGGGAGGGTTGTGAGGACCGATTCCTTCTGTCCCCGGAGAACACCTGTTACAGGTGAGTAACTACGCTTTCTCCGGGAACAAGCAGGAAGTCGGTCCTCACATATGGGACTCCCCAGCTACAGGCTACCATGAACCCATAGCCAAAAATGGCTCCCTCGTGGAGAGCCACAAGCAGCAGCAATGAAATCCATATAACGGACCAACCGGACCTCTGCGTCCAAAGGAACTCGCACTCCGGTAGCCTGAACACAGAAGGGTAGGAGTTGCCTAGACCCTGAAAAGGTTACGGAACACGGCCTGGCCGAAGGCACTGTCCCGTTGGGACTCTGTATCCAGGCAATAATGAGATGGTATGGACTGAAGACCAGGTGGCGGCCTGGCAGATGTCTGCCAGCGGGACCGAACGCAGGTTGGCCACTGAAGTAGCCATAGCCCTGACCCAGTGCGCCGTGACCCAGCCTTCCAACGGAAGCCTCGCCTCCTCATAAGCCCAGGCAATACAGTCCGCCACCCATGTGGACAGCGTATGCTTGGACACCGCCTCCCCAACTTACTGGGGTCATAGGAAACAAAAAGCTGAGAGACTTTATGGTGGCCCTGAGTGCGTTGGATATAGAAGGACAAGGCCCTCTTACAG
Source organism: Ichthyophis bannanicus (assembly GCA_033557465.1). Classification (NCBI taxonomy): domain Eukaryota; kingdom Metazoa; phylum Chordata; class Amphibia; order Gymnophiona; family Ichthyophiidae; genus Ichthyophis; species Ichthyophis bannanicus. Next base: position 232,308,292 of record CM066043.1, on the reverse strand, counting down.
TCCAAGGTATGGAGGACTGTCTCTGCCTGACTGGCGTGCGGTCTGGGAAAGCAGGTAGAGAGGACTACCTCCTGGTTGAGGTGGAAAGAGGACACCACCTTTGGAAGGAATTTGGGGTGCATATGAAGCATCACCCTATTCTTGTAAAACCTGATGTAAGGCGCCTCAGCCACGAGGGCCTGGAGCTCGCTTACCCTACGGGCAGAAGTTAGAGCGAACAGGAAAACCACCTTCCAGGAAAGATAGCAAAGGTGGCACGTAGCCAGGGGCCCAAATGGTGGCAGGATAAGCTGCCCCAACACCACATTGAGATCCCATTTGGACGCTGGGGGGCGAACCGGGGGTTTAGACAGGAGTAGGCCCCTTAGGAAGCAGGACATCACTGGGGGGGCCAAGAGGGGCTTCCCGTTCACCTGATGGTGGTTTGCCGAAAGGGCACTGAGGTGTACTCTCACAGAGTTAGACTTGAGCCCTGCATGAGAGAGGTGGAGCAAGTATGGCAATACTGTGACCACCGGGCAAGAGAAGGGGGTCGGCCCCCCTCTCAGTGCAAAAAAAGGCAAATACATGCCACTTAAAAGCATAGGCCCGTCTAGTAGACGCCTTGCATGAGGCTAGCAGAATATCCTTCACTTCTTTAAGGAGGTGGAGCGGGGCTAAAGTCACCCTCTCAGAAGCCACGCCATCAGCGAGAGGGAGCCAAGGTTGGGATGTAGGAGAGCGCTCCCCCCTCCTGAGAAAGGAGCCGGGGGGCTGGACCTCAGGGGTATGGGGTCCTCCACCGATAGCTGCAGCAGCAGTGGAAACCACGGTTGTCTGGGCCACCTTGGTGCCACCAAGATGACCGAGGCCCTCTCGTGGAGAATCTTGAACAAAGTCCTGGCGATCAGTGGTGTCGGAGGGAAAGTGTACAGAAGTCCCTCTGACCATGAGACCAGAAAGGCATCGGTGGCCAACCTGGCAGGATGAGGCTTCCTGGAGCAGAAGCGGGGTAACTGGTGATTGTCCGGGCTTGCAAACAGGTCCATCACCGGTTCCCCCCAGGTCTGAAAAAGCCTGCTGGCTATCTCTGGGTCCAGCTGCCACTCATGTGGCTGGAGAATCCTGCTGAGTCTGTCGGCCAACAAGTTGTCTTGGCCCAACAGGTATACTGCTTTGAGGTGGATATCCTGTTGGACTGCATAAGAGCACAGGTCCATGGCTTCCTGGCAGAGGGCGGGGAACCCCGTGCCTCCCTGCTTGGTCCCACAGAACATGGCCACCTGGTTGTCCGTCTGAACTAGGACTGACCGGTGGCCCAGGTGATGATGAATAGCCCGCAGCTCCAGGAGGGTTGATCTGCTGAGCGCTCTCATCCGGGGACCAGGTGCCCTGGGTGCGGTAGCCCTTGCAATGGGCTCCCCAGCCAAGCAGGGAGGCATCTGTGGCGAGGACCCTCGAGTGGTCGGGGGCCTGGAAAAGCATCCCCGCCTCCAAGTGTTGCGGCGACAGCCACCAGATCAGGGACTTCACCAGCTGTCGGGTCACTCAGACCCTGTCCTGGAGGTGTCCCGTGGCCTGGTACCATTGGGCCCTGAGGCACCACTGTGCTGTTCACATGTGGAGGCGGGCATCTGGAGTGACATGCACCATGGAGGCCATGTGCCCTAGAAGGCGTAGCAGATGCCTGGCTGACCCCGAGAGGCGGTGCTGCATATTTATTTAGTTAACAAAGCTTATATATCGCTCCTTCCTGAGATCAGGGACAGTTTACATAGAACATCAGAACAAGTTTTACATTGAACATAGCAACTATGTACATTTAACATAGCGTATAGATGATAGTTGATGTTGTGTGATTTGAATATGTTGCAGATTGGCTGCATGTAAATGTTAAATAGTAGGGATGAGAGTGAGGAGCCTTGGGGGACACCAATTTTCTGTGGAAAGGTTGAGGAGGATTTTTGGCCTATTTGAACTTACTGGGTTCTGTTATTCAGGTAAGATATGAACCATTGTATAACTGCACCTTGTAGCCCAATGTGTTTTAGCCTGTTTATTAGGAGGTTGTGCTTTATGTTGTCAAAGGCTGCTGCTATGTTTATAAAAATAAGTAGGAAGACCTGTTTACCAGAGTCCAGTCCACGGATAAGTTTATCAAGTACTGTTAGCATCAGGGTCTCGACACTATGTTGAGGCCTAAACCCACGTTGATTCTCATCAAGGGAGGCATTTGCTTCAATAAAATCCTGCAGTTGCAGTTGCACAACTTTTTCTATGGCCTTCGTTAGGAAGGGTAAACTTGATATTGGGCGATAGGAGTTGGGTACGTTTTTGTCGGAGTTTGCGGCTTTTAATATGGGTCAGATAATTGCCTGCTTCAGGGCAACAGGCATGTACCCTAGGTTGAGTGAGGAGTTAACTATCTCACAGATTATTGGGGTGAATTGTTGATTTTAACCAACTGACCGGGCAGGGGTCCCTTGGTGAGGTAGATGTATTAATATTAGTTATAATGTTTTTGAGGTGTTTGTTGTCAATAGAACTGAATGTTGTCCAGGTTGAGAGGTAATGCGTGTTTAAGTTTGTGGGCTTGGGGCTAGGAGAGTCCGTGGTGATTTCATGCTGGCCGTGGTGTGAAAGTTTATTAATATACGTAGTATTTAGCAAACATTTGTGGATGTATTACTATGGAGTCATCTTCGTGAGTGTGTGTTTTGGTGAGGTTTTTTACTATGGAAAATAGCTCCCGTAGTTTGTTTAGTGATTTAGTGATTAATGCTGAATGGTATTCTTTTTTTTTTTTTAGTATTTACAGCATCTTTGTATTGTCTCAGTGTGTGCATGTATTGTGAGTTTTCTTCTGTTTTTGTGTGTCTCCATTTTTGTTCTATGTATCTTAGTTTTTGTTTTAATTTTTTTAGGTCATGAGTGTACCATTTGTTTCTGTTCCTATTTTGATATTGTTGTTTTGTCTTGGAACTGTGGCAGCATTGGATAAGACTGTGTTCCATTTTTTTATGTATTTATCTATGTTAGTATGAGAGTTATCAAAGTATGGAAGTGTGTTGTCTAGGAATGTTTCCTTGTTAAAGGATTTGTATTTGCTAAGTATGTTTGGTTTTTTACCAGGTATGGCTTTGTTAGGTAGTGTAGGTAATGTGAGCTCAATCAGGAAATGGCCTGTCCAAGGTAATGGCGTAGATATTGGGGAGGAGTAGCAAGTGTTGTGAGTGGTGTCTGTTTGGAGGAATATTAGATCAAGAATATTACCTTTTTTATGGGTAGGGGTTTGAACTACTTGGTGGAGGTCTATATCTGTCATTGCGTTAAGAATGTGGGAGGAGCGGGTGCTATGCAATGAGGGGAGATTAAAGTCTCCAAGTATGATCTGCATTTTGTTTGTGTTTTTGGAACATGATTGTTCTAGTATGATGTCCAGGTTGTCTGGAGAAGGCGAGGGAGGTCTATATATTAAGGTTAGTGAGAGATGTTTATTTTCTATGGTCAGGGTGTCAATATCCTCTATGTTTTTATTCAGGTGCAGAGTGGTGCATAAATCGTTTTTGGCTAATATTAGCATGCCACAGCCACGTTTGTTTTGTCTAGGGCAGTGATATAGGTTGTAGTTACGATGAGTAAGTTGGTTAACTAACACCTGGTCTGTTTCCGCTAGCCACGTTTCTGTTAGACATAGTATATCAGGTGATTTGTCGTTAGGTCATTCAGGATTGGAATTTTATTTCTGGCTGATCTAGTATTAAGCAGTAGGCATTTTATAGGGTATGGTGTGTGTGAGGATGGAATATGGTGGGTGTTCGAATTTGGTTTTATATATATGAATCTAGGATTGTGTGTTTTATTATGATTATGGATATAGGAGTGCTGTGTAGTCTGCTGGTACTGTGGGTATGATTGGTGATGGTAGTGTATTATAGGTGTGTTACTGTAGATGGATGGGAAGGGATGGAGAGAGTTTATTAAGGGGTATAGGAGGAGCAACAAGGCAAGGTAGTATGATAGATATTGTTTAAACATGTTTTGTTAGGATTTGCTATCTTATTGAAAATTGCAAAGGAAATATTGTACAGTGTATCTGAAACACCTGTTCAAGTAACAATTAGTACAGATTCAATCATATACATATCTCTGGCTAGTGCCATGAGCCTGGCTGCCCTGTCTGCGGGCAGGAAGGCCTTTGAACGAATGGTGTCGATTTTTGCCCCAATGAATTATAGCACTTGCGACGGGCAAAGGATTGACTTGGATAGTTCATAATGAAAACCAAGTGTTGCAGGATCTGGGTGGTGTGTGTCGTGGCCTGCTATTCCTCGGGGGCTGTAGACCCCTTGATGAGCCAGTCGCCGAGATAAGGGAAGACAAATATCACCTGGAGCCTAAGAAAGGCGGCGACCACTGCCAAACACTTTGTGAATACCCCGGGGGCCGAGGCTAGGCCGAAGGGAAGCACCCTGTATTGGAAATGATTGCCTCCCACCACAAAGCGTAGGTATTGCCTGTTATTTGAGTGGATTAGGATGTGAGTATAGGCATCCTTTAGGTCTAAGAAGCATAACCAATCTCCCTGGCGGAGGTAAGGCAGCAATGTCCGAAGGGAGAGCATCTTGAACTTTTCCCTCACCAGCAATTTGTTGAGGCTGCGCAGGTCGAGGATGGGCCATAGGCCCCCTGTCCTCTTTAGCACTAGGGAGTACCTGGATTAGAACCCCTTGCTCTTGAGGTGGTGGGGCCCCGGTTCCACCGCTTGGTCCTCAAGAAGGCCTGCCAACTCCTTCAGAAGGTGGTCCCGGTGAATCGGTGGTGATAGCTCCCTACCTGTGGGCATACAGGGCGAGGCGACCTCCTGTGGGCTGCTGAGCTCCGGTTGGGAAAGGGGCCATGCTGCAGGAATCAAAAACCCCTCCAGGCTGGGCCGGAGCTGGAGCCTAGGGCTTGGGAGCCTTCTGCTTGCACGGGCCATGCCCCTGTTCCTTGGCCTACTGCCCTTGCTGGGGAGCAGTTCTGGTAAGCAGTGGACTTCCTCAGGTAAAAGGGCTTTTTACCCGAGCACTTCCTTTGGGGAGGGGCAGTGGTCTTCCTGGAGAGCCTAGTCCTCATCATGAACTCGGTCTCCAGCTCTGCGGCCTTGTCGGTCATGGGTTTGCCGAAGAGGTTTTCCCCTTGACACAGGACATTCACCAGGACCATCGACCACTGCTCGAGGTCGGACGACTGGAGCCAAGCTTGGAGACGTGCATCGATGCCTGCCACGGCTACTGGGGCCACCAACTCGAAACAGACAAACTTGGAGCACTCACGGACAGCTTTGGACAGGCTATTGAAGCGCTGCAAAGGCTCCTCAGAGAGACCAGCTGAGAAATCGACGAGTTCCTTCGCCAGGTCCCTCAGGTACATGCCCATCTGCAGCTGGTAGGCCTGGAACCAGCAATTCAGCATTGAGCCCTGGTAACACTTTCTGCCGAGGGCATCCGTGGTGCGGGCCTCCCTGCTGGGGGCACCGAGGAGTGCGTCTTCTGACTCTTTAGTCGACGCATGGCCGACTCCACAACCATGGAATTGTGCGGCAGCTGTGACTTTTGAAACTCAGGGCTCCAGCAGACTTGAAATATCAAGTCGAGCCACTTGCTGACTGCCGGCGTCTCCCACATGCAGAGCATAAGCCATTCCAGGATGGGAGGAATAGGCACCATGAGGGTTTCCCAGGGGGGGGGGGGGGAGCCTCATATTGGAGGATCTCAAGCTCGGAGGCTCGAGGACCCTCCTTGGACTCCAACAGGAAAGCCAAGGCCTTGGACATCCCGGCCGAAGTCCAAGAAGCCCATGTCCTCTGGTGGGGACCTTCTCTGAGGTTCAGAGACCAGAGAATCAGAGGGGACATCACGATGCCGACAGGTGTCCGGGGACTCCTCATCCTCGGTCTCCAGTCGAAATACTCCAAGGAAGACTCATGGTATTCCTCGGGCCACGAGGGCCCACGCACCGTATACCCTGAAGCCGGCAGGCTTGTCAGTGATGACTTCGGCCCCAATGAGTGGGAGGCCGAGTGCGACCTCGGCCAAAGATCTACCTGGGCCTGCATGGCCTCGAGGATTGGCTCGGCCTCCGGGGACGTCTTCGACATGGATCACCCGGTGGTCGGGGCGGAGGAACCGGACGTGCTAGACATCAGCACCCGCTGCTGGTCCAAGAAGGCAGTGAGACTGCGCTCCAAGGTTGTCATCCTGGACACCAGTCCCGGTGGCTCCGCAGCCTTCGGCGCAGGCACCGATGCACTGAGGCCCGACGCCGACTCCCCTGAAGGGGAATCCTTAACGAGGACAGTGTGTATCTGCCTAGGCCGATCCGTGACCGGATCCTTCCGGGGAATCTTGGCTGGCCACTCCCTTTGTCGTCTCGAATGGACGCTCGAGGCTCTGTGACCAGGCCTGGGTGGATCCCGGCAGATCGGAGCCATCCAGAGACACCGCCTTTGAGGGCTTCTTCTTCCTTTTCAGTTCCCTCGAGGGAGACCCCCCTCTCCGAGGACCCATGACGACGCTTGGGTTCGGCGTGCTCCTCCCAAGGCATCGAGGCCTCAGACGAGGTCCTGGCTCTCAGAGGCATGGGGGAAATCGAGAAAAATTTTGTCATGCTGCTGCTGGTGGCTCCTCAAGGCCTTGGAAGACATTTTCTCACACAGGCTACAGACAACCGGGTCATGGTCCGGGCCAAGGCACCGGAGGCAGCGAAGGTGCCCAAAAGAAAAATAAAACTTAAGTAAAAAAGGAATTGACCCAATACTGAGAAGGTATGGATACAAAGTGGCCCTATTAAACTCAATTGCATTTGACAAGACCATCGCCAGGAAGTCTGGTGCTAGAAGTCCGGGATGGAAGGTAGGAGTTACAGTTAAGTGCCAAAAAGGTGTTGGAGGACAGCCTGGCCAAAGACAGCATCCCGATGGGAGTCCCTGGCAGTGAAGGTATGAATGGAGGACCAGGTAACTGCTCGACAAATGAATGGAGACAGGTTGGCAACTGAGGTTGCCATGGCTCACACGTTGTGGGCGGTAATGTGACCAAACCCTCAAGGGAGGGTCCTGCTTGAGCAAAGGCAAAAGAAATGCAGTCCACAATCCAGTTGGATAGGGTGCACTTCGTAACTGGCAGTCCAAGGTGACTTGGATCAAAGGAAATGAATAATTGAGAGGATTTCCTGTGATTATTGGTTCAGTTCAAATAGAAAGCCAGTGCGTGCTTGTACTCTAAAGTGTGCAGCGCTGCTTCAGCCCTAGAGGCATGTAGTCTGGGGAAGAAGACGGGTAGTATCACCGATTGGTTGAGGTGGTAAGACCACCTTCGGAAGGAAATGTGGATGAGTATCGAGAACCACGTCATGATGGAACTGGGTTTTCGGAGGATCCAACACTAAAGCCTGCAGTTCGCTGATGGGGCAAGCTGAGGTGAAGGTGATGAAGAAGATTACCTTTCAAGACAAGAATTTTAAAGAAATAGCGGTTAAAGGCTCAAAAGGCAGCTTTAGAAGTTGCGTTAGGACCACACTGAGGTCCCAGGCCACTGGTGGTGGTTTGATCGGTGGCTTGGACAGCAGGAGATCCTGCATAAATCGTTGCACCAAGGATGCGAAGAAATAGGATGCCTGTCCACTGGCCTATGAAAGGCTGAGATGGCACTCAGATGAACTCTTATTTAGTTAGTCTTGAGACCTGCTGAGGACAAATGGAGGATGTATTGTAAAGGAATTCCACCAGGCAGGCTGAAGGGTCAATATGTTTCAGGGTACACCAGAGTGTGAACCTTTGCCATTTGAAGGCATAAAAACATTTGGTAGACGGCTTGCGGGATGCAATTAGGATGTCTTTGACCTGTTGTGGAAGGTTGAGGTCAGCAAAGATTATGCTTTCAGCAGCCACACCGTGAGATGGAGGGCTTGTGGATTGGGATGGAGAAGCGTCCCATGATTCTGAGAAAGGAGGTTGGGTGCATGTCCCAGGCTGAGAGATGGAGTCTGCGCCAGACGAGTCAGCAGAGGAAATCAGGCTGACAGGGCCAGTAAGGGACTATTAGGATCATGGAGTCCCTGTTGGCCTGCAGAGTCCTTGGTATTAATGGGATGGGCGGAAATTCCTAAAGTAGTCCCTTTTCCCTATGGAGAAGGAAGGCATCCGTTGTCTGGCTGTGCTGGGAGGGAAGCCTTGAGCAAAACAGTGGAAGTTGTGCATTCCCCTGGGTGGAGAACAGATCTATTCTGGGGGTCTCCCACATGTGGAAGATCCAAGATGCCATTTCTCGATTTAGGGTCCACTTGTATGCATGTAGGATACGGCTGAGTCTGTCTGCATGGAGACTGAGTTTGCTCGGGAGATGCACCACCCTGAGATGGATGCTGTGTGCAATAGAGAAGAACCAGAAATGAAGGGCTTCCTGGCAGAGGGGATAGGAGTCCATTCTCCCCTGCTTGTTCACATAGAACATGACCATCTGGCTGTCTGTTCGGACTAAGAACCCTTTGCCCAAAAGTTGGGGTTGAAAAACCCGAAGGGCATTTGTGAGAGCATGCAGCTCCAGGAGGTTGACCTGCAACTGAGATTCCTGTTGTATCCACTGCCCCTGTGAGGTGAGAATGTCTAGATGTGCTCTCCACCGAAGTTTGGAAACATCTGTTGTTAGGGTGCATTGAGATGGAGGCATCTGAAAAGGTGACCCTCTGAATAGGTTTTGAGGGGAGCACCACCACTGAACGGAGTTGACAAGTGGAGGGGTGATGCAGATGTTGTCTGAGAGACGCCCGATTGCTTGGGTCCTTTAAGATGATAGAGTTCATTGGGCTTGCCACATGTGCAGGCTGGCATAGGGGGTGACATGGAATGTGAAGGCCATGTGCCCCAGAAGGTGCAGCATTTCTTGAGCGGTCACGGCACTGTGACCCTTTATGTTGTTGGCTATACCCCTTGGCGTCCAGTAGAAACCTCCAAAATTGGAAAAAATGAAAAATTAAAGAAAGAAAAATATTTTAAAAAGAAAAGAAATATCGGGGCCAGTATCAGGGAAAGTATCAGTATCAACGGAAAGGCAGAGCACAGATTTAAACCAAAAAATGACATTTTTCAGTGGTGACAGGAAGAAAACAACCTGCTGGCTCCGCGGAAAATGAAGAACGGAGGAGAGGACTTGGGAAGGCAGATGCGCAGGCGCAGTGGCTTGCTCCCAAAAGCTTTTCAATTGGACGCTGGGGACCAACGATACCCATATATGAAGAATGCATTCCTGCTTGTTCCTGGAGATTACCTAGCTACTGGCTTTTCTCACACAAAAAAGGGAGAAAAAAAAGTGCTCTAACAGGCAGACGCTATGAACATCATCATCAGAAGGAACTAGGCTGTGAAAATTAAGGAAACAATATTTCATCGTTCTTTTTGTTGTTTTTTTAGTGAGGCAGCGTGAAGCAGAAAAAAAACAGGCCTGGTGGGGATGGAGTTGGATTCTAGTCCCCAAACAGATTCCGAAGTACTGACTGGCCAAACTTGCTGTCACATCACAAATTTCCATCCAAACAGTAGTAAGAGGTAAATATCTGGACCGAAATCCAGGTAATAACTTTGCAATCTCTTCCATGGAAACTGAATGGTGGCGAAACAGTGTGACAAGGCAGTGGCAATAGCCAGAAGGATGCTAGATTGCATACAGAGAGGAATTACCAGAAGAAAGGAAGAGGTACTAATGCCACTGTGTAAGTCGCTGGTGAGGATTCACTTGGAATATCGTGTTCAGTTTTGGAGACCGTATCTCGCAAAGGATACAAAAAGGCTGGAGGCAGTTCAGAGGAAGGCGACCAAAATGAAATGGAGCCTGTGTCAGAAGACTTATGAGAAGAGACTTGAAGACCTAAATATGTACACTCTGAAGAAGAGGAGGGACAGGGGAGATATGATTCAGATCTTCAAATACTTAAAGAGTATTAATGGACAAACAAACCTCTTCCAAAGACGGGGAAGCTGTAAAACTAGAGGGCATAACATGAAACTGCAAATGTCAGGAAATACTTTTTCACTGAAAGGGTGGAGAATGCTTCGAATGCCCTTCCAATGGAAGTGGTGGGGGCAAACACATTGACAGAATTCAAAATGGCATGGGACAGACACAGTGGATCCCTTTATAGCAACAGGATAAAATCAAAATAAGCATAACTATCTCTTATATCTGAACAAATAGTGGTGACCTACACGGAGTGGTGGGTACACCCCTAAACAAAGACATGGGGAGTGGTGAACTTCACGGAGCAGCAAGTACACCTACTCTTGCCACCTTGCTGGGCAGACTAGATGGACCATACTGGTCTTTATCTGCCGTCATATACTATGTTACTATGAATGCAAGTGGGCCACCAATGAAGTCACTGTTCGAATATTGTGAGCTGTGAGATGACCTTCAAAGCTCACATGGGCATAGGCAAAAGAGATACAATCTGAGAACCAAACTGACAGAGTGTGTTTGGTGACGACAGCCCCAAACCTATTTGGGTTAAATGAAAAATAAAAGCAGGGCAGATTGTATGGAATTTGGTCAGGTCTCTGAGGTCTATGATCAAAAGGAATCCCCTTGTCTTCCTGGGCACCAAGAAACACCTTGAGTGAAAATTCCCCCACCCTACTCTGGTGGAACAGGCTCAACTGCCTGGGCAGACTCAAGGGAAATGAGTTCCTTTAGAACCACCTCCTGATGCTGAGGGGAAATGGACTGGCCCCTCTGAGAACTATTTGGAGAGAGCGCCAATAGCCGTTGTCTGTAGCCTTCTGGTACTATTATGAGAACTCAAGAGTTGAAGGTTGGAAGGGGCCACCTCTTAGCAAAGACAATGTGCCTCCCTCCAAGTGGAAGGTTGTCCAAAAAGGGTACGGGCAAACTGGCCATGTTCTCTAGGAGGTGCAGGTTAGGACTGAACCTTTTCCTACCAAGGTCAGGCACAAGTGAGTTGCTTGGACTGGATACAGCAGGAGGTAGGAAATTACCAAAGCCTATGAGGTTAGTAGGATTTATGCTGCCCTCTGCTGTGAAATCTCCAAAATATTGTAGAGACTGGGATGGAGCTGCGCCCAGAGAGAGTTTATGGTGTCGGAGTGCTGCTTGATCATGGTAGCAGCTTCCTGCACCTTATCTCCAAAGACAATGTGTCTCAATGGCATGTTACATCAGTAAGCTGCTCCAAAACACTGGCCTAAAAGTCTGAAGCTCACTGCCATGACAGTCTCCAAGCACCAATACTAAGAGGCTCTCCATGCTATACTGAAAATATGTGTCATATGGATAATGTACTTTCTGACTCCTTCCCTTGGCTCATGAGGGAATGATACTGCTCGACTTTCTTGGGAGGGAGATAGTTGGACAATATCATCAAGGTGACACATGATGTTCCATAAGTACATGCCAATGAACAGCTGGACAGGATGCCATGCAGGGCTTCAGTATGGAAATCTGAAAAAACTCTCTCCCAAAAGAATCCAAAGTCCAAGCCTCTCTACACCTAGGGGTGCCGAGCAGTATGACTTGGAATGCTGGGCCCTTTTCAGAATGGATTCAACAAGAAGAGAGATTGCAAGAGGGCATGAAACTGTTAAGAGGTAAATGGGTGTGGTCCGTACAGTCTGCCCAGAAGATTCAACCTGGTGGAGTTAAGAGCTTTTGGCCATTCTGGGGTCCAAGCGGACCTCCTTCGCCCCTCAAAAGGCAGATGAGGGAGTGTGCCTCCCAGATGGAATCAGCCCCCGCAGAATACATTTCCTCTGTAGTGATGCAGCGTGATCAACTGTAGGTCAGCTAGGAAGGCAGGTGGGGAAGATGGCCCGCGCCACTCCAGCAATGCATGTTAAAGTCCCTCAGCAGCAGCTTTGCTGTTTTCCTGGGGCAGAGAGGATTAGATGTGGTGACCCGTTTAATTTAACCATAGAGTAGTGCAGCAGCTGCAGCTTCTCGTATTCAGGAGCCTTTTGGAATCTATACAGAGTTGACCTTCTTACTTGCTGGAGGTATAGAGATGAGGGGGAGCCCCAACATTCTCATCTGTAACCTCTAACCAGTGCTTTTCAAACCTTTATTTTTATTTTTATTTATTTTTATTTAGCATACATTTATAACCCGCAACTTCCAGAGTTCAGTTGCGGTTTACAATAAAACAACAATCCACAAAGCAAAAGCTTAGTTTTACATTGAACATTTTGTAACAATAAAAGTAAATGTAAACAGCATGAACTTATGCATAATAGCAAAATTGGCTGGTAAATTATATACAATAAACTATATACAAATATATGTTGTGGGTACTTTAGAATTTATCCCATATAACCCCATTTTAATAACTGAAAGTTCATGTTACTCCAGATGATGAAATCAAAACAGCAGGTCTCCAGCCTCCTTCCCCTCCCTCCAATCATCTAAAGCAGGAAGGCAGCAGCAACAGTAGTGGCAAAAAGCATCAATAGCAGAAAAAGCATCAATAGCCAGCACAGGGTACCCTGTGTCAGTGTGCGCTGACAGACCCCAGTACTCAGCATGGGTTTCAAGTTTAACAGGAAGCTTACCCAGGAGAGGGCAAGAGCCTATAAATGTTCACTGGTTCACAGGTCACATGCTGACTAGTGACTGCTACTACTTGGCATAGGCCAAAATGAAAGTCCAAAGAGAAAGGGAAATGGTCCATGTTGATGTGATCCCAGGTTTGGGAATCACTGCTCTAAACTTATAAAATAATGAATGGAGTAAAACAGGTAAACAAATTGGTTGTTTACTGCTTCAAAAAAGACTAGGGAACATGCAATGAAACTACAATATAACCCATTTTAGACTGATAGGAGAAAATATTATCTCCAGGAACAAGCAGGAATGAGTCTTCACATATGGGTATCATCGGTACCGATGGAGCCCGCGCAGGAATGCTCCCCAGCGTCCAATAGGAACGCTTTTAGGAGTGTGCATCCACGCATGCACGCTGCCTTCCCGCCCATCTACCTCCCTCTCTTCAGTTCTTCGTTTTCCGCGGAGCCAACAGGACGTGAACCCTGTCACCGCAGAAAATTCTACTTTTATTTCTTTTTTTTTGTGGTCGCGCCTGTCTTAGTTCGACGCCCACCGGTACCACCGGTGTTTTTTTCCTTCTTTCTTTCTTACTGGTGCAAACAGACAATCAAGTAGCCATGTTTTACCTCAACAAACAGGGCGGAACAGGCTCTCTGCAACTATGCAACGAAGCTCTGCGACTATGGGCCTTTGCCAGAGAGCATCAGATTCATCTGCTGGCAGTCTATCTTCCAGGCATTCAAAACGTTTGGGCAGACAGACTCAGTCGAGTACTCCTGCCACACGAGTGGTCACTCCACTCCTACCATCTTGCTCGGGTTTTTCATACCTGGGGAACACCAGACATAGACCTCTTTGCAAGTCCACAGAATGCCAAACTTCCTCGGTTTTGTTCCAGACTTCCAGCACAGAACTGTCAAACCAGGGATGCATTCCTGCTCCATTGGGGTCAGGATTACCTATATGCATTTCCACCAATCCCTCTAATCCCCAAAACCTTATTCAAGCTCCAGAGGGACAAAGGACGCATGATCCTCATAGCACCTTCCTGGCCGAGGCAAACATGGTATCCTCTTCTCTTGCGTCTCTCTCAAGCCACCCCTCTGGAGTTAGGGAGTGCTCCAGATCTTCTGTCCCAGGACAACGGATCTCTACTGCACCCCAGTCCCCAGATCTCAAGGCCTGGTTACTCCAGGCCTAGACTTTCCAGATCTAGACCTGTCTCAACAAGTGAAGGACATTCTTCTGGCCTCCAGGAAGCCTTCCACAAGACGCTCTTACGCTGTTAAGTGGAAAAGGTTCTCTTCCTGGTGTTATCAGAGAGGACTTACTCCCTCTTTAGTACCAGTAGACTCTCTTCTAGAGTATCTCCTTCATTTGTCGGCTTCTGGTCTTCAGACCAATTCTGTTGGAGTCCATCTTAGTGCTATTGCTGCATCTCATAAGCTCATAGATGGACAACTAATTTCTTCTCATCCTCTTATTTCCAGATTTATGAGAGGACTTCTTCTAACGAAACCTCCCATTAAACCACCTCCAGTGGCATGGGATCTTAACCTTGTTCTAGGTGTACTCATGGAGCCACCTTTTGAGCCTTTGGCTACTTCGGATATAAAGTTTCTTTCATGGAAAGTTCTTTTCCTAATTGCCATCACTTCTGCTAGACGCATTAGTGAACTTCAGGCTTTAATGGCTGATCTGCCTTACACAAGGTTTCATCATGATAAGGTGATTCTTAGGACCCATCCTCATTTTCTTCCAAAGGTGGTTTCATCTTTTCATCTAAACCAGTCAGTTTATCTTCCCGTTTTCTTTCCCAGGCCTCATTCTTCCTCTGCGGAAAGGAAACTTTATACTTTGGACTGTAAAAGAGCTCTCGCTTTTTATCTCCAAAGGACCCAGCCTCACAGAAAGTCTTCTCAGCTTTTTGTGGCTTTTGACTCTAGCCATTTAGGACTTCCTGTCACTAAAAGAACCCTCTCTAAGTGGATTGCAGATTGTATTTCCTATACATACCAAAGTAAAGGAATACCTCTTGAAGGCCATGTCACAGCTCATATGTCAGAGCCATGGCAGCCTCAACAGCTAACCTTCATTCAGTGGCTATTGATGAAATCAGCAAAGCAGCAACTTGGGCCTCAGTACATACTTTCACTGCCCATTATTGTCTGGACAAGGACTCCCGCCGGGATGCCTTGTTTGGTCAAGCTGTTCTGCAGCACCTTTTACACTCATAGTTCAACTCCTACCCTCCATCCACTTGGATGCCTGAGGTCCCTGGGGGAAGCATGGCCCATCTACATAGATTTGCTTACATGCTGGGTCTTCCCTAGGCATCTTTCAGCTGGGGAGTCCTCATATATGTGAAGACTCATTCCTGCTTGTTCCTGGAGATAACGTAGTTACTCACCTGTAACAGGTGATCTCCGGGAACAGCAGGAATAAGTCTTCACAACCCACCCGCCTCCCCTAGCAGTTGTCCTTCTCTCTCTCTTTCTCTATTTTTATCTACTTCTCTCCTTCGGTCTCAGCTTTAAACTCAACTGAAGAGAGGGAGGTAGATGGGTGGGAAAGCAGCGCGCATGCGTGGATGCACGCTCCCAAAAGTGTTCCTATTGGACGCTGGGGAGCGTTCCCGTGCGGGCTCTGTCAGTACTGACGATACCCATATGTGAAGACTCATTCCTGCTTGTTCCTGGAGATAATATTTTCTCCTATCAGTCTAAAATGGGTTATATTGTAGTTTCATTGCATGTTAGTATAGCTGGGTTTAAAAAAAGGTTTGGACAAGTTCCTGGAGAAAAAGTCCATAAACCATTATTAAAGAGAACCAGGGAAATTCACTGCTTACCCCAGAATAAGCAACGTGGAATATGTGTACCTTTTTTGGGAACCTGACAGTTACTTGTGACCTGGATTGGCCGCTGTTGGAAAACAGGATACTGGGCTTGATGGACCTTAAAGGTTATATGCAGAGGCACTGTTATCACCTCCTCAGAAGCAACAGAATACTGGAGGATATCCAATTCTTTGGCTCGGAGCTCCTTCTCCATTTCCAATGGAAATGAAATGACCTTAGCCACATCCCTTACAAAATCATGGAAGGATAACTCCTTTGGAGAGAATTTATACCTTTCATGAGGAGAGGGATCCAAAGGCAACTCTAGAAACTCCTCTTCCGAGAGATATTCGGAGTCATACTCAGATGTTCATAAGTGGTCTAAATCAGACTCAGAGCGGTACTCAACTGATGTTTGAATCCCTGCCTAGATGACTCCTCATCTCCTAAGGGAGATGGGGGCTCTTCGAGAGCGCCTATATACTGATGGCTTCTGATGCCTTGGGGAGTGATCAGCCCCTGATGCATTGGAGAATGATATCAGCAGGTCAGGTATCAGTGTCGAGGCCTTTAGATGCCTTGATGACGATGCCTCTACCACAGGCATGCGGTGGAGTCTCAAGGATAGGGTCAATGTCCTGATGCACCATGGCCAGAGTTTTAAGCTTGCACATGGCAAAGAGCATCAAAATTCATCATCAGCCACTTCTCCAGGGCTGCCATCACCGAAGGCAAGGGGGTCTATAGCACAATTGGCTGATGTTCCCTGAATATGAAGCGGAGTACCTGCAGATTGGCTTTGGCTACTTGTAATTTGAGGAGGATAAGCTAGCCTCACATTAGAGCTGCTTTGAGGGTCGAGACTGCGAACTCTCTGTACTCTCGTCATTGTTCTCCAATGAACATTGGCACCGACGCAGCATAGCCTTTGCCTGATGCTCGACATCCTTGATGCCGAAGTAATCTAGGATGAATCCTTCCTCTTCTTCGGGGGTGGTACTGGTGAGTGACCAATGCTGTAGTGACCTATGGGAGCTCGGCTCAGATCGAGCTTGAGGGCCCCTCGATGTCGATGCTCCAGCAGTGTCCTATGCAGCTCCTGAGACCATGAGTAATAATGCCACTAATACTGATGACGGATCAGACTTCTCAGTGCCAAAAAATGCATTTATGCTTTTTCTCTCGACCCAGATGCCCTCTTTTTGTCATCTCTAAGCAAAGAACTGGCAAGCAAAGTTGCAAACATCTGAATGGCACAACAAATTACTCTTAGTTCTAGTTGAAAGTGTTTTTCTGAAATCGTCCAAGAGTTCTGTGTCGAAATGAACAAGATGTGTGCCACAGTTTGCCTTGGACACATCTGTTGTTAACACCAGACATAGATGAGGTGGATGAATGCACTTCTCCTAGAAGAGACTGGAGCATTCTTTCCCCCCACTGAATAGCTCTCATGAAAGGGTCTGTTATTATTACTTGCTGTGAGAGAGACTGGGTAGATTTCCATTGGAACCTCATTGCCTTTACACCTCCTTCATGTGCAGATGAGCTAAGGGAGTGATGTGAACTGTTGCAGCCAAATTTTCTGAGTAATTGCAGATGTCTTGATTATCAGGGTCTATTATCACATCCACTCTCTGTCAAAGTAAGTCAGTCATAACTGATGGAGTACATATTAGTGCTCATAAGTGCATAAGGAATAGGGATGAGTGTTGATTTTGAGTGGTGAGTGGGGATGAGTGAATAATTGGTAAAACCTAGCCACATGAATCCTTCTATTAACCAATTTAGGGAAGGCTGCTGCCTTTTGGAATATGTTTCCTGAAATTAGCCAATCATCCAGGTATAGAAAACCGAAGATTTATTCTCAATATAGATGGCACTGCTGCTGCCTTCACATGTTTTGTGAATGCTCATGAGGCGAAGAAGAGTCTAAACAAACAACCCTATATGATATAAGAATTTGGAAGACAAGAATTACCTGTGATTTGGATAAGTCAGAATAAAGGTATCTTTTAAATCCAAGGAGACCGACCATATGTCTTTCTGAATGAGAGGTAAAATACAGGCCAAATAATTTTGACTCTCCCTCTCTTTATAAATTTGTTCAGTTCTCAGAGATCTAATATTAGATATATTCCTCCTGATTTCTCTGGAATTATGAACCCCTGGTTCTCCTATTTGCACACCTTGATAAATTATCCATACATGTTACATCTTAAGAACTCCAAGAGGCGGCTCTCTTTGGCATGATGCAAGTACTACGCCAAGCAATAGCAGTAAATTTAAGAGACTCCACATATCCTAGGGTTTAGGAATGAGGTTCATAACAGTCATGGTCTGTGCTGAACTAATCCATTTGGAGAAATTACCAGAAGCTTTTAGTCAGGCTAGTCTTCTTGCTATAACTATCACTGTTCCTCTCGATGCTGCATCATGAGAATTATAAGCTGATCTAAGAAGATATGTAGCAGATACCTTTGACAAGACTGATCCAGAAATGTTTCTGAAGTGGTAGATACAGGTCTTGAATCTTCCCCATAATAGCGTAGAAAAACTGCATCATTTGAAATTGATGAGCAGTTATTCCTGCATTTAACATTGCATTCTGTAACATTCTTTCACCTATCATATCCAGCATCCTTTGATCTTTTCAGCTGGAATTTTACAGTGTTCTAGAGTGTTTGTATCTCCTTAATGCAGATTTAGCCACCACTTAGTGGTGAGGAAATCACAGTTAATCATGACCCATAGCCAACTGTACTCTGTAATTTGTCTCTAATCTCTCAGAATGTGCAGTGAAGGGATCTGCTCAAATTTTGCTTGCTGCACAAGATAGATTTTAGGAATCAGTAGGACAATGACATCTCTCAGGGCATCCAAATTCTTTATATCTCTAAGAATTCTGATCTTAGATTGGGCATATCCTGAGAAGATAAATAAAGTTCTTTTGAGATTTTCTGAAGAAAGCTGAGATAAGATGTGGCTTAAGGTTGAGATTCATTTTTTGGTTGTTGAGATAAATCCAAAAACAGACTGGATGACAAGCTTTGGCATGGAATGTGTGATGGACTTGAACTTACATCTGAGTCCCAGCTGTCAGAAGTGGATCTGGGTGTAGATCAGAAGCATATGTTCTCTCCATTGAAGAAGATCAAGAACACAAGTCATCCAGAAATCCTTAACTTTTTAATAGGAAATTCTTTGCTGTTGGAGTAGAGGATCTCAACTTGTCAGCTCCATACCTTTCCCCCAGGAATTCTCTCCATAGTTCTGTAAATAATGGCGGCTTGGAAACTCTGCTTCTGGAGCGAGTTGAAAGAACAGAAGGTGACAGACTGAGCAGATGAACTCTGTCCCCTTTGTTTGCACTAGCATGTTGTTTGTCTTTACACTGTGGCTTAGGGCTCTTGTTTGACTGCTTGTGGTTGTGCTCATATCTTATGGCGCCAGGGGGAGAAGCTCCTAGCCAAAATGGGGGAGTGCTTTGACTGCAATTCAGTGTTTTTACTTTTTATCAGTTGCCGAATTTGAAACTTTGGATGATTTTGTCTTGTTTATCATGCTTCTCAGAGCAGGAACTTTTCCGAGTGTCCTTCTGTGGCTCTTCAGCTTTTCAGATTCCTTGCATGATTTCAGCTCTCAATCAAGCTTTCTCTCAAGTAACTCCTTCATTTTCAGCTATACAAAGGCTCGATAGTAGTAGTGCTTATCTTATTTTACATGACTCTGCGACATTTGAGCACTTAGAGCAATCATTTACCTTATGAGATGGCCCCATTCAGAAAGCGTAGTTACTCACCTGTAACAGGTGTTCTCCAGGAGCAGCAGGAATCAGTCCTCACATATGGGTGACGTCGGCGCCGACGGAGCCCTCGTGCGGAGCATTTCCCAAGCTTTCAAAGAAAGCCTTTGGGAATGCAGCGTGCATGCGCGGTCCCCTTCCCGCCCAAGGGTGCCATCTTACTCAGTCTGATGACATAATTAAAAGATAGCAAAAAACAGAAAAAATAAATCATATGACTGCAACTCCAAGGGGAGGAGGGAGGGTCGTGAGGACTGATTCCTGCTGCTCCTGGAGAACACCTGTTACAGGTGAGTAACTACGCTTTCTCCAGGACCAAGCAGGAAGTCAGTCCTCACATATGGGACTCCCCAGCTCTAGGCTACCGAGAACCCAAAGCTGAAAAAAAAGCTCCCTCTAGAGCCTCAGCATGCGCGATAAGAATCTTCTCTGAGAACGCCCCCGAACGGTAGCCCAACACAAGGGCCAGAGGGTAGGAGTTGCTTAAACCTCAAAGAGATTACGGGACACACTCTCGAAGCAGTAATGGGCCGCAAAAGTCTGGCTTGAAGACCAAGTAGCATCCCGGCAGAGGTCTGCCAACAGAACAGAGAGGAGATGAGCTACTGACACAGCCTTTGCCCTGACACGGTGGGCCGTGACTCGACCCTGCAAGGAGAGGCTGGCTGCTCTGTATGCCCAGGCGATACAGTCTGCTACCCAAATGGACAGGGTATGCTTGGAGACAGGTAACCCCAGCCTGTTAGGGTAAAAAGAGACGAAGAGCTGGACAGCCCTTCGATGCCCCTGCGTACGGTCAAGGTAGAAAGACAATGCCCTCCTACAGTCCAGGGTATGCAAGAGCATTTCAGCCCGGCTGGCATGCGGCCTGGGAAAGAAGGTCGGAAGAACCACCTCCTGATTGAGGTGGAAGGAGGAGACAACCTTTGGAAGGAACTTAGGATGAGTCCGTAAGACCACCCTATTCTCAAAGAACCGTGTGTACGGTCTATCAGAAACCAGAGCTTGTAGTTCACTCACACGCCTGGCCGAGGTAAGACCCACCAAGAACACCACCTTCCAGGAAAGGAAGCGTAAGTGACAGGTAGCCATTGGTTCAAACTGTGGGCGAGTAAGCTGTTGCAAAACCACATTCAAATCCAACTCAGGGGCTGGTGGACGAATCGGAGGCTTGAGCAAAAGCAGACCTCTGAGGAAACGGCCACTAAGGGGTGGACCGACAGAGACTGGCCCTCCACCGGTGAGTGATGCGCTGACAGAGCACTGAGGTGGACCCGAACAGTGTTGGATTTAAGGCCCAGGTACGATAGGTGAAGCAGATACTGCAGCACCACTGGTACCAGGCACGAAAACGGATCCTCTTGACACTGAGAACACCAGGTGGAGAACCTACGGGACTTGAGGGCATAAGATTTCCGGGTGGATTGTTCCTAGAGGCCAAAACCACCTCCTCCACGTCCCTAGGTAGAAGTAAGGGGGCTAGAACTACCCCTTCAGCAGCCAGGCCATCAAATGGAGGGAATGGAGGTTGGGGTGCAGAAGAGATCCCTGGTCCTGAGACAGGAGATCGGGTTGCACCCCCAGAGGGAGTGGAGTGTCCACCGCCAATTGCAAAAGGAGTGGAAACCATGGTTGCCTCGGCCATCTGGGGGCTACCAGGATCAGCGAGGCCCTGTCCCGAAGAACCCTGAATAGGGTTCTGGCCACCAGAGGCGTTGGAGGAAATGCATACAGCAGGCCCGTAGACCAAGAGATTAGGAAGGCATCTGGTGCTATTCTCAGAGGATGCGGTTGTCTGGAACAGAACCTGGGCAATTGACGGTTCAGTGGACTGGCAAAAATATCTATGGTTGGAAGACCCCATTTTAGGAAGATCTGCTGGGCCACCAGGGGATTCAACTGCCATTCATGAGGCTGTAGAATCCTGCTCAACCTGTCTGCCAGGTAATTTTCTTGGCCAGGTAGATAAACTGCCTTGAGAAACATTTTGTGTTGGACTGCAAAGGCACACAGGGCCTGTGCTTCTTGACAAAGAAGACTGGAGCCTGTGCCTCCTTGTTTGTTCACATTGCCACTTGGTTGTCCGTCTGAATCAAGACAGACTGGCGAGAGAGGACATGAGAGAAAGTTTGTAGAGCTAACCGAATAGCTCGCAATTCCAACAGATTGATCTGTTGTGTTGTTTCCCAAGGGGACCAGAGACCCTGAGTGCATGCCCCTTGGCAATGTGCACCAAAACCCTTAAGAGAAGCATCTGTGGTTAGAACCCATGTGTGTGGTGGTGCCTGGAATGGCACCCCTTTGGTCAGGTTCGGTAGATGCAGCCACCACTGCAGGGAGGCTGCTAGTAGTTTGGACACTCTTACTCTGTCTCTTAAGTCTCCTGTGGCCTGTATCCACTGAGCTCTGAGGCACCATTGAGCAGGCCGCATATGCATACGAGCATTTGGAGTTACATGGACCCTAGATGCCATGTGGCCCAAAAGCCTTAGGAAATGTCTGGCAGAGACCAGAGATCCCCTGCGAAACTGCTGGGCCAGAGCCATCAGTCTGTGAGCCCTGCTCTTGGGCAAATAAGCCATTGCTTATAAGGTATCCAACCTTACCCTATGAATTCTACATCTTGTGAGGGGAGCAAAGTGGACTTTGCGAAGTTTATGACAAAGCCCAGGTGCTGGAGAAGAGAGACAGTGCAAAGAGTGGCTTGTCTGGCCTCCTGTGGAGACTGACCCCTGATGTGCCAGTCGTCCAGGTATGGAAAGACAAAGATGCCCTGGTTTATGAGATAGGCCACCACCACCGCCAGGCATTTGGTGAAAACCCTGGGTGCGGAGGTTAGGCCGAATGGAAGTACTCTGTACTGAAAATGCTTTTCTCCCACTACAAATTTGAGATATTGTCTGTGGTATGGATGAATGAGGATGTGAGTATAAGCATCCTTTATATCTAAGGAGCATAGCCAATCTCCCTGCTGGAGGTAGGGCAGCAGCATCCCAAGAGTAAGCATCTTGAACTTTTCCCTCTCTGGGAACTTGTTGAGATTTTGCAAGTCTAGGATGGGCCTGAGGCCTCCTGTCCTTTTTGGTACTAGAAAGTACCTGGAATAGAAGCCTCGTCCTATCAGGTGCTGAGGCACCGGTTCCACCGCCTGCTCCTGTAGAAGACTTACTAACTCCTGAAGGAGAGGTTTCCTGTGTAGAGGGAGTTGTGGAGGCTCCCCTGGAAAATAGGAGGGAGGTAATTGGTAGAAGTGGAGCAAATAGCCCTTCTGGACTATGCTCAATACCCAGCTATCTCTTGTTATAGCTGACCATCTGCGTGCGTACAGTGTCAGCTGGCCTCCTGTGCTGAGTGGAGCCAGCAGTGAGGGAGAGGCTATGCAGTGGGAGTCAAAACCCCGCTCCCTGCTGTGCAGGAGCCGGAGCTGGCAGCTTGGGGGTTTTCTGCCTATGAAGCACATGTCCCTGCCCCTTGGCCTGCTGACCCTGTTGGGGAGCTGTAGAGGCCTTGAAGTGAGGGTAGGATTTGTAGGCAGAGGCCTTCCTCGGGTAAAGAGTAGTTACTCACCTGTAACAGGTGTTCTCCAGGAGCAGCAGGAATCAGTCCTCACATATGGGTGACGTCGGCGCCGACGGAGCCCTCGCGGAGCAATTTCCCCAGATTTCAAAGAAAGCCTTTGGGAATTGCAGCGCGCATGCACGGTCCCCTTCCCGCCCAAGGGTGCCATCTTGCTCAGTCTGATGACATAGCTAAAAGACAGCAAAAAAAATTAGCAAAAACGAAATGATATGACTGAAACTCCAAGGGGAGGAGGGAGGGTTGTGAGGACTGATTCCTGCTGCTCCTGGAGAACACCTGTTACAGGTGAGTAACTACTCTTTCTCCAGGACCAAGCAGGAAGTCAGTCCTCACATATGGGACTCCCTAGCTTAAGGCTACCGGAGACCTCAAGCGGAAAAATGAGCTCCCTCTAGCTCAGTAGCACAGAAAGAAGGAATCTTCTCTGAAAACGCCCCCGACCGGTAGCCCAACACCAGGGCCGGAGGGTAGGAGTTACCTAAACCTCAAAGAGATTATGGAGGACTGCCTGACCGAAAGCACTGTACCTGCGGGACTCCCTCTCCAGGCAGTAATGGGCCGCAAAAGTCTGGCTTGAAGACCAAGTAGCGGTCCGGCAGATGTCTGCCAACGGAACAGAGCGGAGATGAGCCACTGACGCAGCCTTCGCCCTAACACGATGAGCCGTGACTCGACCCTCCAACGAGAGGCCGGCCGCCCCATAAGCCCAAGCGATACAGTCAGCAACCCATATGGACAAAGTACGCTTGGAGACAGGTAGCCCCAACTTATTGGGGTCAAAAGAAACAAAGAGCTGAACAGCCCTCCTATGCTCCCGCGTACGGTCAAGGTAGAAGGACAACGCCCTTCTACAGTCCAGGGTATGCAGGACCATCTCAGTCCGGCTGGAGTGCGGCCTGGGAAAGAAGGTTGGAAGAACCACCTCCTGGTTGAGATGAAAAGGGGAAACCACTTTAGGAAGAAACTTAGGGTGAGTCCGTAAGACTACCCTATTCCTGTAGAACCTAGTGTAAGGAGGATCAGACACTAGGGCCTGTAGTTCACTAACGCGCCTAGCAGAGGTAAGGGCTACCAAAAACAAGGTTTTCCAGGAAAGAAAACGAAGAGGGCAGGTAGCCATAGGTTCAAAGGGCGGATAGGTAATCCGCTGCAAGACCACATTCAGATCCCATTCAGGCACAAAGGAGGCTTAAGGAGAAGGAGGCCTCGGAGAAAATGAGCCACCAAAGGGTGGTTGGAAAGAGGCCTGCCATCCACTGGTGCGTGATGCGCAGAGAGAGCACTGAGGTGGACTATGACAGAGTTGGACTTAAGGCCCAGATTGGAGAGGTAAAGCAAATATTGCAAGACCACTGCCACCAAGCAGGAGAAGGGATTCTCAGACTGCTGAGCACACCACATGGAGAACCTACGCCACTTAAGAGCGTAGGACTTCCGGGTGGAGGGCCGCCTGGAGGCCAAGACGACCTCTTCCACCTCACGAGGCAGCAGGAGGGGAGCAAGGACTACCCTTTCAGCAGCCAGGCCATCAGATGAAGGGACCTGAGGTTGGGGTGTAGGAGAGTCCCCTGATCCTGTGACAGAGGAAGAGGAGTGTCCACCGCCAGCTGCATTAGAAGCGGGAACCAGGGTTGTCTCGGCCACCGGGGAGCTACGAGGATCATCGAGGCTCTGTCTCTGAGAACTTTGAAGAGCGTCCGAGACACCAGTGGCATGGGAGGAAAGGCATACAGAAGGCCTGTGGACCATGGAATCAGGAAAGCATCCGCCGCCACTCTGAGAGGATGCAGTTGTCGAGAGCAGAATTTGGGAAGCTGCTGGTTCAGGGGACTGGCAAATAGATCCATGGTGGGGAGGCCCCACTTGAGAAAGATCTGCTGAACCACCAACGGATCCAATCTCCACTCGTGAGGTTGGAGGATCCTGCTCAGCCTGTCTGCCAGGTAATTTTCTTGACCTGGGAGATAGACAGCTTTGAGCAGGATGCCGTGAAGGACGGCCCAAGAGCAGAGTCTCTGTGCCTCCTGACAGAGAAGGAAGGAGCCTGTACCTCCTTGCTTGTTCACGTAGAACACTGCAAGCTGATTGTCTGTCTGGACCAGCACAGACTGGTGAGAGGTGAGGTGGGAGAAGGCTCTCAGAGCTAGGCGGATGGCTCTGAGCTCCAGGAAGTTTATCTGCTGAGCAGACTCCCAAGGAGTCCAGAGGCCTTGAGTACATGTCCCTTGGCAATGTGCTCCCCAACCCAGGAGAGAAGCATCGGTTGTCAGCACCTGAGAAGGCGGAGGAGATTGAAAATCCACTCCCAGCACCAGGTTTGGTAGATGAAGCCACCACCGCAGAGAAGAGACCAGCAGGTTGTATACCTGTACTGAGTCCGCCAGGATCCACATGACCTGATGCCATTGAGTGCGAAGGCACCATTGAGCAGGTCGCATGTTCAGGCGGGCATTGGGGGTTACATGGACCGTGGAAGCCATATGGCCGAGCAGTCTCAGAAATTGCCTGGCAGAGACCAGGGAATTGCTGCGAAAGTGGCTGGCTAGATCCATGAGCCTGTGTGCCCTGTCAAGAGGCAGGAAGGCCCGCGCCTGAAGAGTGTTCAACCTTGCGCCGATGAAATCGAGATTTTGAGAGGGGAGCAAAGTGGACTTTGCGAAGTTTATGACAAATCCCAAGTGCTGGAGTAGTGTCACAGTGCGATGAGTGGCCTGAGAGGCCTCTTGGGAAGACTGGGCCCTGATGAGCCAGTCGTCCAGGTATGGAAATACAAAGAGGCCTTGAAGTCTTAGATAGGCCGTCACCACTGCTAGGCATTTCGTGAACACTCTGGGGGCGGAGGATAGGCCAAAGGGCAGTACTACTCTGTACTGGTAATGATTTCCTCCCACAACAAACCTGAGATATTGTCTGTGGTCTGGATGAATAAGGATGTGAGTATAGGCATCCTTTAGATCTAAAGAGCATAGCCAGTCTCCCTGCTAGAGGTAGGGCAGCAGGATTCCAAGGGTAAGCATCTTGAACTTTTCCCTGGCCAGGAACTTGTTGAGGTTTCGCAAGTCTAGGATGGGTCTGAGGCCTCCTGTTCGTTTTGGTATCAGAAAGTACCTGGAATAAAAGCCTTGACCTCTCAGGTGGTGGGGCACCGGTTCCACAGCCTGTTCCTGAAGAAGACTTGCCAACTCCTGAAGGAGTAAGTCCCTGTGCAGAGGGAGTCTTGGAGGCTCCCCTGGAAAGTAGGAGGGAGGTACCTGGTGAAAGTGAAGAAGATAGCCTTTTTGAACTATATGAAGCACCCAGGTATCTGATGTGATGGCTGACCACCTGTGGGCAAAGTGGACCAGCCGGCCTCCTGTGCTGAGAGAAACTAGCGGAGGGGAAGAGGCTATGCTGATGGAGTCAAAAACCCCCACCCTGCTGAGCAGGGGCCGGTGTTGTGGGCTTGGGGGCCTGCTGCCTACGGGACCCATTACCCCGTCCCCTTGGCCTGCTGACCCTGTTGGGGAGCTGCTGGGGCCTGATAATGAGGGTAGTGTTTATAGACAGCCGCCTTCCTCGGGTAAAAGGGCTTTTTCCCCGAGTCCTTCTTTTTCTGAGAAGGGGCAGAGGTTTTTCTGGACAGCCAAGTCCTGGTCAAAGTCTCGGTCTCGTTCTGTGCAGCCTTTTCAGCCATGGGCTTGCCAAAGAGGTTTTCACCTCTGCAGGGGACATCGACCAACAAGGTCGGATGACTGAAGCCAAGACTGTCGGCGGGCACCGATGCCGGCTCCGGCTACTCGAGCCGAGGCTTCGAAGCCATCGTAGGCTTCCCAAGAGATAAACTTCGAGCACTCTCGAATGCCAGTGGACAAGGCCTGGAACCTCTGCAAAGGTTCCTCGGAGAGACCAGCAGAGAACCCGGCAATTTCTTTTGCCAGGTCCCGGAGATACATGCCCATATAGAGCTGGTAGGTCTGGACTCGACAAGCAAGCATAGAGCCCTGGAAGCACTTCCTACCGAGGGCATCCAGGTTCTGGGCCTCCCGGCCGGGAGGCACCGAGGAGTGCATCTTCTGACTCTTGAGTCGATGCATGGCTGATTCCACCACCATGGAATGGTGCGGTAGTTGTACCTTTTGGAACCCGGGGCTCTTGCGGACTCGATAAATGGAATCGACCCGCTTGCTTAACACCGGCGCCGACGCTGGGCTCTCCCACATGCGGAAGAGAAGTTGCTCCAGCATCGGAGGAACCGGTACAGTAAAGGCCTCCTTCGGGGGAGAGTCATACTGGAGGGCATCGAGCTCTTCAGCTCGAGGCTCCTCCTCGGGATCCGCGGGGAATGCCAAGGCCTTGGACATATCCCGCACGAAGTCCGAGAACCAGGTGTCCTCCGGAGGCGACCGTCTCCGAGACTCGGACTCGGGCGAGTCCGATGGGACGCACCGAGTCCGAAAAGTACCAGGGGACTCTTCATCCTCCGTTTCCCAGGCTGACTCCTCGGAGGAGGAATCGAGCGGCTCCGGTCGGGCGGGCACCGATGCCTTCTGCCCTGATGCCGAGGATGTCGGCATCGACGACCTCGGTCCCGAACGGGAGGCCGAGGGAGACCGCGACCGAGGATCGACTCGAGTTTGCATGGACTCGAGGATCGGCTCGGTCTCCAGGGTCGACTTGGACGTCGACGTCCCGGTGGCCGGGGCAGATGCACCGGCGAGGCCAGCAATCAATGCCCGCTGCTGGTCCATGAAGGCAGCCAAACTGCTCTCCAAAGCCGTCAACCTGAGTCCGAGCTCAGGAGACCCAGCAGCCCCCGACTCGGGCCCCGAAGGCGTCGGGCCCGACGTCGGCTCCTTCGGAGGTGAGTCCACGAGGACTACAGTACTCACGTGTCTAGGAGACTCCATCTCGAGATGAGGATGTTTCGAAGGCCTCTCCGACTCCGAGGACCCGGGACGGCTATCGGGGCTATGCGACCTGACCCTCGAGGAACCAGGAGCGTCCACCGACGCCGCCCTCGCGGGTTTCATCTTCCGATGATGTTCCTGGGCAGGAGACCCCCGCTCAGAGGAACTCCGACGATGCTCAGGACCGGAGTCCCGGGACGTCAAAGCCTCTGACGAGGTCCGGGCCCGGCTGGACGCGGAGTCAGAGAAGATTCTTTCTTTTTGTTGCTTCCGACTCCTCAAAGCTTTAGAGGACATCTTGCCACACGGACCACAGATCATTGGGTCATGATCGGGTCCGAGACAGCGGAGGCAGCAGTCGTGTGTGTCGGTAAGATACATAAGTTTCATACACCGATCACACTTTTTAAACCCGCTGGCAGCCATCAGGGGAAAAAGGGCCCCTGCGAGGTCAAAAGACAGGGCTGCCAGTGAAAAAAGAAAAAATGGAGCGAACGCTAGTCACGAAGGACAAAAACCGAAAAAATTTGAACAGACTCGATACCGGTGTATCGGGCCCGGGCGGGAAAAGGATCCGGCATCGAACCGAGAAAAGAAAAAACAAATAAAATCAACTTTTTCAGCGGCGATCACAAACAGCGTCTGTAGGGCTCCGCGGAAAAAAGAAGACTGAGCAAGATGGCACCCTTGGGAGGGAAGGGGACCGCGCATGCGCGCTGCAATTCCCAAAGGGTTTCTTTGAAAGCTGGGGAAATTGCTTCGCGAGGGCTCCGTCGGCGCCGACGTCACCCATATGTGAGGACTGACTTCCTGCTTGGTCCTGGAGAAAAGGGCTTTTCCACCTAGTCCTTCTTCTGAGAGGGGGCAGAAGTCTTCCTGGACAGCCTTGTCCTGGTGAGAGTCTCAGTCTTGTTTTCTGCAGCCTTTTCAGCCATGGGTTTGTCAAATATGTTCTCACCCTGGCAAGGAACATCGACCAACTTGTCCTGGACTCATGGCTCGAGGTCAGATGACTGTAGCCAGACCTGACGGCGTGCACCGATGCCGGCCGCTGCTACTCAGGCCGAAGCCTCGAAGCCATCATAGGCTGCTTGAGATATAAACTTTGAGCACTCTCGAATCCCCGATGACAAAGCCTTGAACCTCTGCAAAGGTTCCTCGGAGAGGCCAGCAGAGAACCCGGCAATCTCCTTTGCCAGGTCTCGAAGGTACATGCCCATGTACAGCTGGTAAGTCTGGACACGGCAAGCCAGTATAGAGCCCTGGAAGCACTTTCTACCGAGGGCATCCATATTCCGGGCCTCCCTGCCGGGGGGCACCGAGGAGTGCATCTTCTGACACTTCAGATGATGCATGGCCGATTCCACAACCATGGAGTGGTGCGGTAGCTGTGCCTTCTGGAACCCAGGACTCTTACGGACTCAATAAATGGAATCGACCCGTTTGCTAAGAACAGGCGCCGAGGCCGGTGCCTACCACATGCGGAAGAGGAGCTGTTCCAGCATTGGAGGAACTGGAACAGTAAAGGCCTCCTTGGGGGAGAGTCATACTGGAGGGCCTCGAGCTCCTCGGCTTGAGACTCCTCCTCAGGATCCGCGGGGAAGGCCAAGGCCTTGGCCATATCCCTCACGAAGTCCGAGAACCGGGTATCCTCGGGGGGGGGGGGGGACCTTCTCCGAGGCTCGGACTCCGGTGTGTCCAATGGGACGCACCGGGTCCGGAAAATGTCCGGGGACTCCTCGTCCTCCGTCTCCCACCCCGACCCCTCTGAGGAGAAATCGAGTGGCTCCGGTCGGGCGGACACCGATGCCATCCGCCCCGACGCAGAGGGTACCGGCGTCGACGACCTCGGCCCCATACAGGAGGCCGAGGGAGACCTTGGCCAAGGATCGACTCGAGACTTCATTGACTCGAGGATTGGCTCGGCCTCCGGAGTCGACTTGGATGTTGAGGTCCCGGTGGTCGGGGCAGATGCACCGGTGAGACCGGCGATCAGCACCCGCTGCTGTTCCATGAAGGCAGCCAAACTGCTCTCCAAGGCCGTCAACCTGAGTCTGAGCTCAGGAGACACAGCAGCCCCTGACTCAGGCCCCAACGACGTTGGGCCCGACGTCGGCTCCCCCGGAGGAGAGTCCATGAGGATAACAGTACTCACGTGACTCGGGGACTCCGGCTCCACACGAGGCAATTTGGCAGGCCGCTCCGGCTCCGAGGACCCGGGACGGCGGTCAGGGCTATACGACCTGGCCCTCAAGGGACCAAGAGCGTCCACCGACACCGCCCTCGCGAGTTTCTTCTTCCTTTTGTGCTCCCGCGAGGTAGACCCCCGATCAGAAGAGCCCCGACGATGCTCGGGGTCGGAGTCCCGAGACGTCGAGGCCTCTGACGAAGTCCGGGCTCAGCCGGACGCGGA
Source organism: Ichthyophis bannanicus (assembly GCA_033557465.1). Classification (NCBI taxonomy): domain Eukaryota; kingdom Metazoa; phylum Chordata; class Amphibia; order Gymnophiona; family Ichthyophiidae; genus Ichthyophis; species Ichthyophis bannanicus. The sequence goes on along the minus strand of CM066043.1, from coordinate 232,278,204 downwards.
TTCAGAGAAGATCCTTTCTCGTTGATGCTGACGTCTCCTCAGCGCCTTAGAGGACATCTTGCCACATGGGCCACAGATCATCGGGTCCTGATCAGGCCCGAGGCACCAGAGGTGTGTGTCGGTGAGAGACATCAGCTTCTTACACCGATCACACTTCTTGAACCCGCTGGCAGCCATCAGGGGAAAAAGGGCCCCTGCAAGGTCAAAAGACCGGGCTGCCAGTGAAAAAGAAAAAAAATAGCGCGAACGCTAGTCTCAAAGGACAAAAACCTAAAAACAGGTCCGGGCTCGATACTGGTGTACCGTGCCCAGGCGGGAAGGGGAATCGGCAAGCAAAAACACGAATCTTCAAAGAAAATTGACTTTTAACCAGGTGACCAAGACACACGTCCGTCGGGCTTCGTGGAAAAAAGAAGACTGAGCAAGATGGCACCCTTGGGCGGGAAGGGGACTGCGCATGGGCGCTGCATTCCCAAAGGCTTTCTTTGAAAGCTGGGGAAATACTCCGCATAAGGGCTCCGTCGGCGCTGACGTCACCCATATGTGAGGACTGACTTCCTGCTTGGCCCTGGAGAAAATACCCATATCATGGGTGTCCATTACTGACATTTTCCTGCTGCAATCTCTGAAAAAGAGTAGTTACTCACCTGTAACAGGTGTTCTCCAGGAGCAGCAGGAATCAGTCCTCACATATGGGTGACATCGACGTCGATGGAGCCCCCGTGCGGAGCATTTCCCCAGCTTTCAAAGAAAGCCTTTGGGAATACTGCACGCATGCGCGGTCCCCTTCCCACCTAAAGGTGCCATCTTGCTCAGTCTGATGACATAGCTAAAAGACAGCACAAAAAATGTAAAAATGAACAATGTACAACTGCAACTCCCAGGGGAGGAGGGAGGGTTGTGAGGACTGATTCCTGCTGCTCCTGGAGAACACCTGTTACAGGTGAGTAACTACTCTTTCTCCAGGACCAAGCAGGAAGTCAGTCCTCACATATGGGACTCCCCAGCTTCAGGCTAGCGGGGACCCAGAGCTGAAAAATGAGCTCCCTCTAGCCGTAGCATCAGGGAGAGGATTTCACTGAAACATACCCCCACCGGTAGCCCAACCAGAGGGCTAGAGTTGCCTAAACCTCGAAGAGATTTTGGAGCACTGCCTGACCGAAAGCACTGTCCCTCTCCAGGCAGTAATGGGCTGCAAACGTCTGGCTTGAGGACCAAGTTGCAGCCCTGCAGATGTCTGCCAATGGTACAGAGCGGAGATGAGCTACTGATGCAGCCATTGCCCTGACACGGTGGGCTGTGACCTGACCCTGCAAGCCCAGGTGATACAGTCAGCCACCCAGATGGACAAGGTACGCTTGGAGACAGGTAACCCCAAGTTATTAGGGTCAAAAGATACGAAGAGCTGAGTAGCCCTCCTATGCCCCTGCGTACGTTCAATGTAGAAGGATAAGGCCCTTCTACAGTCCAGGGTATGCAGGACTGTCTCAGCCCGGCTGGCATGGGGCCTAGGGAAGAATGTTGGAAGAACCACCTCCTGGTTGAGATGGAAAGAGGAGACAACCTTTGGGAGGAACTTAGGATGAGTCCTAAGGACTACCCTGTTCCTATAGAAGCGAGTGTATGGCCTGTCACAGACCAGGGCCTGAAGCTCACTCACTCGCCTGGCCGAGGTCAGGGCCACTAGGAAGAGAGTCTTCCAAGAAAGGAAGCGGAGAGGACATGTAGCCATCGGCTCACAAGATGGGCGAGTCAGTTGCTGCAAGACCACATTCAACTCCCACTCAGGGGCCGGAAGACGGAGAGGAGGCCTGAGCAAGAGCAAGCCTCTGAGAAACATGGACACCAAGGGTTGAATCGACAAAGAGTGTCCCTCCACCAGTGAGTGGTGAGCTGCCAGAGCAGAGAGGTGGACCCGAACAGAAGTGGACTTAAGTCCCTGATTGGACAAGTGCAGCAGGTACTGAAGCACTACTGGCACAGTGCAGGAGAAAGGATCTTCCTTGCGTTGCTGACAGCACAAGGAGAACCTTCTCCACTTCAGGGCATAGGTTTTCCTGGTGGATTGCTTTCTAGAGGCCAAGCCCACCTCTTCCACTTCTTGAGGCAGGCCCCAGGGAGCCAACACTACCCTTGCAGCCTCCAAGCCGTCAAATTGAGAGATTTGAGATTGGGGTGCAGAAGGGAACCCTGATCCTGAGAGAGAAGATCGGGTTGCAACCCCAGAGGTAGTGGGGTTTCCACTGCTAGTTGAAGCAGAAGTGGGAACCAGGGCTGCCTCGGCCACCTGGGGGCTACCAGAATTACCGAGACCTTGTCCCTTAGAATCTTGAACAAAGTTCGGGCCACCAGAGGCGTGGGAGGAAACGCATACAGGAGGCCCTGGGACCAAGAAATCAGGAAGGCATCCGCTGCTAACCTCAGGGGATGCAGTTGCCTGGAACAGAACCTGGGTAGCTTCCGGTTCAGGGGACTGGCAAAGAGATCTATGGATGGAAGCCCCCTTTTCAGGAAAATTGTTTGAACTACTAATGGGTGCAGTTGCCACTCGTGGGGCTGCAGAAACCTGCTCAACCTGTCTGCCAGGAAATTCTCCTGGCCAGGAAGATAAACAGCCTTGAGAAACATGTTGTGCCTGAGTGCAAAAGAGCAAAGGGCCTGTGCCTCCTGACACAGGAGCCTGGACACAGTGCCTCCCTGTTTGTTCACATAGAACATGGCCACTTGATTGTCCATCTGTACCAGAACAGACTGGTGAGCCAAGGTGTGAGAGAAGGCTTTGAGGGCTAAGCGAATAGCCCGGAGTTCCAGTAGGTTGACCTGTTGCGTGGCCTCCCATGGAGACCACAGGCCCTGGGTACACCTGTCCAAACAATGAGCACCCCAGTCCTGCAAGGAGGCATCTGTCGCCAACACCACTGTGGAAACAGGTATCTGAAAAGGCACCCCCTGTAGTAAGTTGGGGGGGGGGTGTAGCCACCACTGTAGGGAGTTCAGGAATGGTTTGGATACCCGTATTTTGTCCGTGAGGCTTCCTGTGGCCTGCTTCCACTGACTGCTGAGGCACCACTGTGCAGGTCTCATGTGGAGGTGGGCATTGGGGGTCACATGCACTGTCGATGCCATGTGGCCTAGGAGCTTTAGACAGAGTCTGGCGGAAACTCGGGGCATGCTTAGAAACTGATTTGCCAAGTCTATGAGCCTTTGTGCCCTGTCTTCTGGCAAGTAAGCCTTTGCTTGCAGGGAGTCCAGCTGCGCCCCTATGAACTCCAGGTTCTGGGAGGGGAGCAAAGTGGACTTTGCGAAGTTTATGACAAAGCCTAGGTGTTGAAGGAGGGAGACAGTTCTGAGGGTGGCTTGCCTGGCCTCCTGGTAAGTCTGACCCCTGATGAGCCAGTCGTCCAGATAGGGGAAGACAAAAACACCTTGATTCCTCAAGTAGGCCGCCACCACTGCTAGGCACTTTGTGAAGACCCTTGGGGCGGAGGTTAGGCCAAAGGGCAGTACTCTGTACTGGTAATGGTTTCCTCCCACAATGAACCTGAGGTACTTTCTGTGGTCAGGATGAATGAGGATGTGAGTATACGCATCCTTTAGATCTAAGAAGCATAGCCAATCTCCCTGCTGGAGGTAGGGCAGAAGTGTTCCAAGAGTAAGCATCTTGAACTTTGCTTTCTCCAAGAACTTGCTGAGATTCCTGAGGTCGAGAATAGGCCTGAGGCCACTGGTTCTCTCTGGTACGAGGAAGTACCTGGAGTAGAAACCGTGACCTTGCAGGCGGGGAGGTACAGGCTCCACCGCCTTGTCTAGAAGCAGACCTTGAAGTTACTGAAGGAGGAGGTCTGTATGCAGAGGAGGCCTTGGAAGCTCTCCTGGGAAGTAGGGAGGAGGCAACTGCTGGAAATGGAGCATATAGCCCTTGTGGACTATGCTCAATACCCAAGCATCTCCTGTAATGGGTGGCCACCTGTGGGCAAACAGGGCTAGACGACCTCCTGTGCAGGGATGGGGCAGCAGAGGTGGAAAGGCTATGCTGTGGGAGTCAAAGCCCCCCTCCCTGCTGAGTGGGAGTGGGAGCAGGAGCCGGAGGCTTGGGGGTCTTCTGCCTACGGGGCACATGTCCCTGCCCCTTGGCCTGCTGCCCCTGCTGGGGAGGTCTGGTACTGAGGGAAAGGTTTGTAGGCAGCTGCCTTCCTCGGGTAAAAGGACTTCTTACCCGAGCCCTTCTTCTTATGAGAAGGGGCAGAAGTTTTTCTGGACAGCCTTGTCCTAGAGTCAGGTGCTCGGTTTTGAGCTCAGCAGCCTTCTCGGCCATGGGCTTGCCAAAAAGGTTTTCACCTCGGCAAGGGACATCGACCAACTTGTCCTGCACCCAGGGCTCGAGGTCCAATGACTGCAGCCATGCCTGGCGTCCGGCCCCGATGCCGGCCACCGCTACACGGGCCGAAGCCTCGAAGCCATCATAGGCCACTCGGGACATGAACTTTGAGCATTCCCGGATTCCCGAGGACAAGGTCTTGAACCTCTGCAAAGGTTCCCCGGAGAGGCCAGCAGAGAACCCGGCAATTTCCTTCGCCAGGTCTCGTAAGTACATGCCCATGTACAGCTGGTAGGACTGGACACAGCAAGCAAGCATCGAGCCCTGGAAGCACTTTCTGGCGAGCGCATCCAGGTTCCGGGCCTCCCTGCCGGGAGGCACCGCAGAGTGCATCTTCTGGCTCTGCATGAGTGCAGACGATGCATGGCCGATTCCACCACCATGGAATGGTGCGGCAGCTGCACCTTCTGGAATCCAGGGCTCTTACGGAGTTGATAGATGGAATCGACCCGCTTGCTCAAAACATGCGCCGAGGCCGGTGCCTCCCACATTCGGAATAGGAGCCGTTCCAGCATTGGAGGAACCGGCACAGTAAAGGCTTCCTTTGGAGGAGAGTCATACTGGAGGGCCTCGAGCTCTTCGGCTCCTCCTTGGGGTCCGTGGGAATCGCCAAAGCCTTGGCCATGTCCCTGACGAACTCCGAGAACCGGGTGTCCTCCGGCGGGGACCTACTCCGGGGCTCAGACTGCGGTGAATCCGAAGGGACGCACCGAGTCCGAAAAGTATCAGGGGACACCTCGTCCTCCGTCTCCCACGCGGACTCATCCGAAGAGGAGTTGGGGGGCTCCAACCGCGCGGGTCTCGGTGGCACCTGCCCCGACACCGAAGGCACCAGCATCGACGCCCTCGGTCCCGAGCAGGAGGTCGAGGGTGACCATGACCGAGGACGACATCAAACCTTCATGGTCTTGAGTATCGGCTCGGTCTCCGGGGTCGACTTAGCTGTCGATGTCCCGGTGGTCGGGGCAGATGCACCAGCGAGGCTGGCCATCAGCACTCACTGCTGATCCATGAAGGCAGACAATCTGCACTCCAAGGCTGTCAGTCTGAGTCCAAGCTCAGGAGACTCAGCAGCTACCGACTCGGGCTCCGGTGGCTGCGCCGGGCCCGACGTCGGCTCCCTAGGAGGAGAGTCCTCGAGGACAACAGGACTTATGCGAGGTATCTTGGATGGCTTCTCCTGCTCCAAGGGCCCGGGGCGGCGGTCGGGGGTCCGAGACCTGGCCCCCGAGGAACCAGGGACCTCCTCCGTCGCCGCCCTTACGAACCGCTTCTTCCTCTTACATTCCCTATCGGGGGACTCCCTGTCCGAGGAACCCCGGCGATGCTCGGGGTCAGACTCCCGAGACGTCAAGGCCTAAGACGAGGTCTGGGCCCGGCCGGAGGCAGAAAAAATCCGTTCTTTCTGATGCTGGCGGCTTTGGAGTGCTTTGGTGGACATTTTGCCACACGGGACACAGACCTTAGGATCATGATCCGGTCCGAGGCATCGAAGGCAGCAGTCGTGTGTGTCGGTGAGAGACATCAGTTTCTTACACCGATCACACTTCTTGAAACCACTGGAAGCCATCGGGGGAAAAAGAACCCCCGTGAGGTCAAAGGACCGGACTTCCAGGGAAAAACCAAAAAAGGGCGCGAACGCCAGCCACGAAGGGCAAAAAGCGAAAAATAGAAGACGGGCTCGATACCGGTGTTCCGAACCTGGCGGGAAGGGGAACCAGCGTCGAACCGGAGAAGAACAACGAAGAAATCGCAAGAAAAAAGGCAACTTTTCCGGGTGACACGGACAGACGTCTGTTGGGCTCCACGGAAAAAGAAAGACTGAGCAAGATGGCACCTTTAGGCGGGAAGGGGACCGCGCATGCATGCAGTATTCCCAAAGGCTTTCTTTGAAAGCTGGGGAAATGCTCCGCACGGGGGCTCCATCGACGTCGATGTCACCAGATGTGAGGACTGACTTCCTGCTTGGTCCTGGAGAAGCTGGTTTTCTTTCTGGCATTTTAAAAATGAGATCAGCCAAGTCAAACTCAATTCTTGACAGAATAAGGAAATTAATTATGAATGGAAGTAAATGCTGACTGACAATAGCGGATCAAAAATAACTGAAGGTAATTGGCTGGAGACACACTATAGAAAAAGAGGATTGCTCTAAAGAGAGGCTCAGTCTTTCTACCACGGGGACCCTTGAATGCTGTGCTTTTCTCCAACTGTCTGTGGTTTTACAAGACAAAGACAACTCCTCTAGGTGATTCAACACCATTTTGTTCACTTCACTGGGAAAGGAATAGAAATCCTTCATAGTTTTGGCCACATTGAGGCTGGAATCAGATTTCTCACCTTGAGGACAGCCCATCTCCAGCTCTCAGAGGCTGTGAAAAGCACATGGGTGATGAAGCTTATCAGCACTTAAGAATATGGGATCCCCCCTACACATTTTCATCTTTCATGGTTCATCCAAGAGATACAAGGCCATGCCCTGGAAAATAAAGGTCACTAACAACTCTCTTCTGAACAGCTTCCCCAATGAGATAATATCCCCCCATTCGCTAAACTAGCTATCTTTTCTTACTCATGCCCAGCTGACTCCCTTGACTGTCCCAGCCACTGCAGTCCTCTAGCACCCCAAACATTGTCAAGACCATCCTGAGATTTCTTCGATGCAGGGATAAGGATTAGGGCTAGGAAGGGCTTAAGGCCAAACTTGAAGGCACTGTCCAAGCAAGACCAAGCTGGGATTTGTTTTCCTCAGGCTGCAGCAATCTTCACAGGCCTTAAAGGCACTCTCAGAAGCTTCACTTATGTAGAGAGGTAGAGAGCAGGATCTGTAGGCTGCTCTCGCCAGTGCTCCCCTAGCTGGGTTGGAAGGGTGAGGAGCTCCAACATGCCCATGAGTCTGTCTGCTGAAATTTTAACTCAGTAGAGAACTAAAGGAGTGGAGGAGCAACAACTTAGTACTCAATAAATCAGGGTCTGATTCCCACTGGGACTCCTCATAACCTTGGACGTCACTTTACCCTCCAATGCCTTGGAAGAAAAGGCCTGGCAATCTACTTCCGGACATACCTTGCCAAGAAAACCCAGGGGGCTGCTAGGTTGCCAGGAGTCAGCACTGACTTGAAGGCACTTAAAAAAAAAAAAGTAGAGAACTAAAACTGCATAGGCTCTGCTGAGGGCAGATATGTAGCCTCCGCAAAACTTCCACATTCATCTACCAGAGGGGAAGTGGAATTTGTAATACTGATACCCTGTGGCCTGCTCATAACCAAAGCCTGATCCAAACAAAATGGATTCTTGCTGCAGAAACTTCTGTTGCGTTCCAAGTCTCAGACTTGCTGACCTCCATGCAACTGCCTGGCAAGTGTTCGTGTGTGTACATACAGAAGACTATTGTTTCCTGCCATGCTTACGTGCAAAAGAACCAGATTCTTAGGCCTTTCTCAGCCACAGACTGTTCTACTGGCCTTGGACACTTGCAAAAATGTATGAGATTGCATATCATCTTCTACTGCATTTCGTCTCTCACATGGACCCATTGCCACAAGACAACCACCTGATGACTACATCCTGATTTGCCAAGATGCCTCATAAAGCATAGTTACTCACCTGCAACAGATGTTCTCCAGGGACAGCAGGAATCAGTCCTCACATGGGTGACGTCGGCACCGACGGAGCCCGCACGGAGCAATTCCCCAGCTTTCAAAGAAAGCCTTTGAGATTGCTAGCACGCATGCATGGTCCTCTTCCCGCCCAAGGGCGCCATCTTGCTCAGTCTCCCTTTTTCCACGGAGCCCTTTGGACACATATCCTCGTCCCTCGGAAAAGGTTTTCGATTCCTCAGCTTAGCAGGCTCTCATTTCTTTTTTCCGGTTGCACCGGTCCTCTACCTGTCCTCCCCTTGCTCTTTTTTGGAGATTTCGGGGATACCTTTTCTAATTTTTTCTTTTCGGGCTTCGCACCCTTTTTTTCTTCCCAACCACTGGCCGCACAGGAGCCATTTTTGCCCCCATGGCCACCGGGTTTAAAAAATGCGATAGATGCTCTAGGAACATGTCGCTTACGGACACTCATGACTGCTGTCTAAGGTGTCTGAGAGCTGACCATGTTTGCTCTGTAAGAAAATGTCCTTGAAGGCCCTGCTCAGCCGTAAGCAGAAGTCTGAAGACATTTTTCAAAAGGCTGCCTTGGAATCTCCGATGGCACCCTTGGTCATCTCCCCTTCAGTGGGTTCTCCCCCTGCGGTACCGCGTTCCAGGCGGCATTCTGACCAGGGGTCCCCCAAGGTGGAACGGCGCAAATTGAAGGTGGCCTCTAAGTCGATCTCTGGGGCCCCCGACAAGTGCAAAAGCTCCCGTGCACGGTCGCTTAACCCCCTTTGGCATTCCCGAGCGCCTTGGAAATGGCACGCTCTAGGAAGCTGTTCTGTGATGGCTTTCTCCTGCCATCCAGAGAATGCCCGTCTTGGAGGCATCTGTAGGCAAAACCCGCTGATGAAGAGAGGCTTGAAAGGCAAGTCCCTTGAGTAGGTTTTGTGGTTGTAGTCACCAGGACAGGGACTGCTTGAGTGGCCGAGTGACAACCACTCTGTCCCTGAGGCGACCCAGGACTTGACGCCACTATGTGCAGAGGGTCCATTGCATTTGTCTCATCTGTAGGTGGGCTAGAGGAGTGATGTGCACCATAGAGGCCATGTGGCTGAGAATGCCCCTGGCTGTGGTGTTGGGACTGCTCTGCATTTCCCTGGCTAAGTCAACGAACCATTGGGCTCGATCTTTGGGTATGTAGGCTCGAGCCTTGGTGGTATCTAGTCAGCCCCAATGAACTCTAGAAGCTGAGCGAGTTGTGGGTGAGACTTGGAGTAGTTGATGACGAAGCCCAGATGCCCAGATGCTCCAGCAGCTGAATGGTGATCCCTGCGAACTGCTGGACTTCATCTGGCATCTGACCTCTAACCAGTCATCCAGGTAAGGGAAGACAAAAATCCTCCAGGTCCAGAGAAAGGCAGCAACCAATGCTAGACACTTTGTGAAGACACTTGGGGTGAAGGTGAGGCCAAAGGATAGCACCCAGCAATGTTCCCTCTAATTTTCTGTAGGCTATGTGCACATAAAATATCAGCTGTGCAGCTTTTGAAGGAAGGTTCAATTTTTGTGCGCCACATAACGACACTCGGAGTTATATACTTTAAAATTTGACTACACGTCAGAATACAGTATGTACACCACATTGATTTTAATCATATTAAATGAAAATAGACGATTACTAAATGAAGCAGAAAATTTCTAGTAATTACAATCACAACTTTTAAATTTTAAGATGTCTATGTTGTTTTCTATCAGAATCAGAACCATAATTTTTGTGCGCTCTGTTGTAAAGTATGTGCGCTCGCTCGGTGAGGTGTGTGCGCGCGCACACGCGCACAGCTTAGAGGGAACAGTGGCACCCAGTACTGATAGTGCTGTCCATTGAGCATGAAGTGGAGATATTGTCAATGAAGGGGGTGAATGGGGATGTGAGTATAAGCATCTTTGGTTGTGCTCCTTGGATCTCAGCCTTCCTGCTGGAGGGGAGGCAACAAGGGTCCCAGGGAGATCATCTTGAACTTTTCCAACAGTAGGAACCAGTTGAGGTTCTGCATATCCAAAATGGGCCTGAAGCTTCCCATTTTTCTGGGGACCAGAAAGTAACGGAAGTAAATCCCTTTCTGATCTGTAAAGGAGGGATGAGTTCGACAGTCAGGTCGGCCAAGAGAGCCTGGACCTCCTTCTGGAGGAGTTTCCGGTGGGAAGGATAGAGGGGATACTCCCCTGAGAAGAACATAAGATATGCTATACTGAGTCAGACCAAGGTCCATCAAGCCCAGTATCCTGTTTCCAACAGTGGTCAATCTAGGTCATAAGTATCTAGCAGTTTCCCCAAAAGACACAGGTTCCTCAATGCTTGGGTGGAGGAAGTTGATTGAAGTGCAACAAGTACCTGCCCCGGACTATCTTGAGGGCCCAGAAGTCTGATGTTATTGTTGGCCACCTGTTGGCGAAATCAATCAATCTCCCTCAGTCTGGAACAAGAAGGGATGCCATGCTCCTTAGGAAGGGGTCGAAATCCTCCTGGCAGCAGTTGTGGCACACGCCGGGATTTCTGTGGCTTGGGGTGGCGCTGCAGGTGCTGGCCCTGGCCCCTTCTGCTGTGGCTCCTGTTGACAGCCATGATAGGGTTGATATGGCAGGTAGGCCACGCAGTATTTCCTCTTTTTGGGGTAGAAAGGCTTCTTCCCCAAAGACGACTTCTTAGCGGGGTCCCACACTTTATGGTAAAGCCAATTCATGGTTAACTGCTCATGTTCAGGCTCTCCAGCGTTGCCCTCCATCAGCTTGCCGAAGAGGTTTTTGCCCCTGTAGGGGACATCTGCCAGCTTGTCCTGCACCCACTGTTCTAAATCAGAAGACTGCAGCCAATCTAGTAGGTGAGCCCCAATGCCCACTGCGGCTACCCATGCCGACTCAAATGCATCATAGGCCACCTGGGTCATGTATTTGGAGCACTCCTTGACCTTGGAGACAAGACCACAGTAGCACTCAACCAGTTTGTCCAGAACAGCAGCCAGGTCACCCACCAAATCTCTAAGGAATATGCCCATGTAAAACTGATAGGCCTGGAGATGGGGCCACCAACATGGAAACCTGGTAGCACTTTCTTCTGACACCATCCAGAGTCCTAGCCTCGCTGCCTGGAGGCACAGAAGAATGGGTCTTACCGCTCTTCAGCCTTCTCAGGGTTGACTACACGACCATAGAACTGTGTGGGAGCAGTGGCTTTTCAAACCCAGAGCTCTTGTGGATTTGGTACATGGAGTCCAAGCACCTACTCACTGGGGGCATGGTGAGGGAGTCTCCCACATGCAGAAGCCGCTCTAGGATCCGGTGGGCAGGAACCTTAATAGCCTCCTTGGGAGGGGAAGGATATTGGAAAATCTCCAATTCCTCTGCCCTGGGTTCCTCCTCAGCCTCAATAGTAAAGGGTAAGGCTTTGGCCATGTTCCTCACAAACTCATGGAAGGAGTCTATCCCTTTTAAGAATGAGGGTGAAAGGGGATAGACTCAGGAGTAATATGCGGAAATATTTTACAGAAAGAGTGGTAGATGCATGGAATAGTCTCCCAGTGGATGTGGTAGAGATGAGGACAATATCTGAATTCAAAAAAGCATGGGATAAACACAGAGGATCTCTAAAGGAAAAAAAGGGACTGTTGTAGTGGTTGATATGGTAGGGCAGACTAGCTAGAAACATGACGACAGAAAAATACCACATGCCCTATGTTTCTATTAAGGATATATCCTATAGTGGAGACTTCCGGCGCTCATATGACGGAGAGCGATCGGAGAGGATGGTACTCCTCCTCCTCAGTCTCCCAGCCATTGGAATCGGTGTCTGTAAAGAAACTGAAATACCAAAGCGATTCTTCATGAAACCTCTGTGGTTGGAAGGGAAGGATAGAGTCAGAGACTCTGAACAGACCGACCCGGAGGCACTCGGGGTGGGAGGGGGAGGGGGGAATCATTGGACAGCGAATGGGACTTCGACAACCTGCCTGAACTGTCTCCCCGACAGGGAAGAGTATGGGCCTTCAGGCTAGGCTGCCCTTCCAAAGGGGAGGCCACGAAGGAATCCCAGGACATCAGGTCTTGGGCAGCTTGCAAGGCCAGGAACACAGCCAGGCTGTGTTTGAGGGCCTGCATGTACTCAACCAGAAGCTCAGAGTCTAAAGTAGTGGGAACCAGGGCACCAACTGCGGTCTATTATTACTACTATTGAACATCTGTACAGTGCTACAAGACATACGTCAGAGACTCCATGATGATGACAGTATCAGAAGTCACCCGATGATCCTCCTGGTCCTTTGGAGGAGACTCCTCCCACCAGGACAGTTTTGGAGGCCATTCCCAGAACTTGCCATCTGAGTCGCGCAGAGAGGGGTGTCGGTGTCGATAGGACTTGTCCTGGTTTTTGCCATCGTCTCTCACCTTTGACAGGGCGCAAGTTCGGTCCTTCTGGGGCCAAAGTTCATTGAAGGATGGCTGCCAGTCCAAGGCACTGTGGCCCTTTGGCTCTGAGTGAGCATGACCTCTGTGCAAAGTCAAAGCCTCAACAGATGCCTTTGAGGGAGTTGACGCAGATGTCAATGGCGGCACAGATGCCGAAGACTCGTATCCGAACAGCAATCCCCCCCCCCCACTGTCTTTATCGATTCCTGAGCCGCTTGTGTGCCATCGGCAAGCAGAGAGCACAGGAGGAGGGGCTCATGGTTGGACCAGAGGCATTGAATTATGGCGGTCCGTTATGGAGATGGTCAAGCAACACTGGGAGCACTTATTGAAGCCACTGGCCAGCTTTGGTATGTTGCGGAAGATGGCTTCCACCAAGTCAAAGAACTCCAACATTCCAGCAGACAAAGGAGGCATGACAGAAAAAAACCTGTGCGCCAAAAAAGAACCAGAGTAAAAAATGTAGTGTTAAGGCACTCCTGGGAACAAGCAGGAAGACAGTGATGAGCATGCAACTGGAAAAATGACTGAAAGAGATCAACCAATTTCCGGGTACAGACACGTCTAACAGGCTCTACAGAAAAAAAGACGATCGAGGTAAGATAGCTCCTTTCGGGTGGGAAATCGGACACGCATGCGGGATGATCTTCCCAAAAACTTCCTATGGAAGCTGGGGAGTGTTCCCACGCAGGCTCTATCGATGACACCATACATAACAGAGGTCCTGCTTAGTCCCGAAGAAAGAGAAATCCTGAAAGTGAAAGCAACATCAGCCCCCTATAAGGGGAGTGAAGTCAGCTGTGACCTTTTTTTCTGTCTTTATCAGCTGGCAGGGGACATAACCTATTCATTTGGACTGGTCTAGAAAGGACCATAAGGAAGAGTAAAATGTTTGAATATTGGCAAATAAAGAGTAGTTACTCACCTGTAACAGGTGTTCTCCAGGAGCAGCAGGAATCAGTCCTCACTTATGGGTGACGTCAACCGACGGAGCCCTGGCGGAGCAATTTTCCCCAGCTTTCGCAGAAAGCCTTTGGGAATTGCAGCGTGCATGCGCGGTCCCCTTCCCGCCCAGGGATGCCATCTTGCTCAGTCTGATGACATAGCGGAAAGACAGCAAAAGTTAGCAAATATGCAATAAGAATGACTGCAACTCCAGGGGAGGAGGGAGGGTAGTGAGGACTGATTCCTGCCGCTCCTGGAGAACACCTGTTACAGGTGAGTAACTACTCTTTCTCCAGGACCAAGCAGGAAGTCAGTCCTCACTTATGGGACTCCCAAGCTTAAGGCTACCGGAGACCTCAAGTCTAAAAAAGCTCCCTCAAGCTCAACAGTACAGAGGGAAAGAGTCTTCTCTGAATACGAATCCGGACGGTAGCCCAACACTAGGGCCGGAGGGAGGAGTTGCCTAAACCTCAAAGAGATTGTGGAGAACTGCCTGGCCGAAAGCGCTGTCCCTGCGGGACTCCCTTTCAAGGCAGTAATGAGCCGCAAAGGTCTGGCCTGAAGACCAAGTAGCGGCCCGGCAGATGTCTGCCAATGGAACAGAGCGGAGATGAGCCACCGACGCGGCCTTCGCCCTGACCCGATGAGCCGTGACACGACTCTCCAAGGAGAGACCGGCTGCCCCGTAAGACCAGGCGATACAGTCAGCTATCCAGGAGGACAGAGTACGCTTAGAGACAGGTACCCCCAACCGATTGGGGTCAAGAGATACGAAAAGCTGGACGGCTTTCCTATGCTCTCGCGTACGGTCAAGGTAGAAGGATAAGGCTCTTCTACAGTCCAGGGTGTGCAGCACAGTTTCCGCTCGGCTGGCGTGCGGCCTGGGAAAAAGGTCGGAAGAACCACCTCCTGGTTGATGTGTAAGTGGGAGACCACCTTCGGAAGGAACTTAGGGTGGGTCCGCAGTACAACCCTATTCTTGTAGAACCTAGTGTACGGAGGCTCCGACACTAGGGCTTGTAGCTCACTCACGCGCCTCGCGGAAGTGAGGGCCACCAAGAAGAGAGTTTTCCAGGAGAGAAAACGGGGAGGGCAGGTAGCCATGGGCTCAAAAGGCGGACAGGTAAGCCTTTGCAGAACCACGTTGAGGTCCCAGTCGGGGGCTGGGGGGCGCAATGGAGGTTTAAGCAGAAGGAGGCCTCTGAGAAAGCGCGCCACCAAAGGGTGCGAGGAGAGAGGCCTGCCCTCAACCGGTGAATGATGCGCAGACAGAGCACTGAGGTGGACTTTGACAGAGTTGGATTTGAGACCTAGGTCGGAGAGGTGAAGCAAGTATTGCAGCACCACCGATACTAAACAGGCGAAGGGGTCCTCAGACCGCTGAGAACACCAGACCGAGAAGCGAAGCCATTTGAGGGCGTACGACTTCCGGGTGGAAGGACGCCGAGAAGCTAGGACGACGGCTTCCACCTCCAGGGCTAGCCGTAGCGGAGCTAGGATTACCCTTTCAGCAGCCAGGCCGTCAGGTGTAGGGCCCGGAGGTTGGGGTGCAGAAGAGTACCCCGATCCTGGGTTAGGAGGTCGGGGTGGAACCCCAGAGGAAGAGGGGTGTCCACCTGCTGGGCTGGGGCCTGCGTGGCGGTTTGGGGGCTTTCTGCTTCCGGGATCCGTTACCCTGTCCCCTAGGCCGCTGCCCTTGAAGGGGGGTGTGGCCGGGTATTGTGTTTGGTGATGCATATAAGCAAACACTTTCCTCGGGTAAAAAGGCCTTTTCCCCGAGCTCTTCTTCTTCTGTGAAGGGGCAGAGGACTTTCTAGAAAGGCGAGTCCTGGTGAGAGTCTCCGACTCAAGCTCCGCCGCCTTTTCGGCCATGGGTTTGCCGAAGAGGTTTTCCCCTCTGCAAGGGACATCAACCAACTTGTCCTGCACCCAGGGCTCGAGGTCGGATGACTGAAGCCAAGCCTGGCGGCGAGCCCCAATGCCGGCTCCAGCTACTCGGGCCGAGGCCTCGAAGCCATCATAGGCCGCTCGAGAAATGAACTTCGAACACTCTCGAATCCCGGAGGACAAGGCTTGGAACCGCTGCAAGGGTTCCTCGGAGAGACCGGCCGAGAAACCCTGATGTTCTTTCGCCAGGTCTCGGAGGTACATACCCATGTACAGCTGATATGTCTGGACCCGACAAGCAAGCATAGAGCCTTGGAAGCACTTCCTACCGAGGGCATCCAGGCTCCAGGCCTCCTTCCCCGGGGGCACCGAGGAGTGCATCTTTTGACTCTTAAGTCGATGCATGGCCGACTCCACCACCATGGAGTGGTGCGGAAGTTGCGCCTTCTGGAACCCGGGGCTCTTGCGGACTCGATATATGGAATCGATCCGCTTGCTCAACACTGGCGTCGAGGCGGGGCTCTCCCACATGCGGAGGAGAAGCCGCTCCAGCATCGGGGGAACCGGTACAGTGAAGGCCTCCCTCGGAGGGGAGTCGTATTGAAGGGCCTCGAGCTCTTCGGCTCGGGGTTCCTCCTCCGGATCCGCGGGGAAGGCCAACGCTTTGGCCATATCCCTCACGAAATCGGAGAACTGGGTATCCTCCGGAGGGGACCGCCTCCGAGGCTCCGACTCGGGCGAATCGGAGGGGATGCACCGAGTCTGAAAAGAACCGGGTGACTCGTCCTCCTCCGTGTCCCAGCCCGACTCCTCCGAGGAGGAATCGAGAGGTTCCGCGGGGGCAGGACCCGGGGGCCGGCGTCGAGGACCTCGGTCCCGAACGGGAAGCCGAGGGAGACCTAGGCCGAGGATCGAATCGAGCACGTATGGACTCGAGGATCGGCTCGGCCTCCGGGGTCGACTTGAGCGTCGACGTCCCGGTGGTCGGGGCAGATGCATTGGCGAGGCCGGTGATCCATGCCCGCTGCCGGTCCATGAAGGCAGATATACTGCGCTCCAAGGTCGTCAATCTGAGATCAAGCTCAGAAGACCCGGCAGCCGTCGACTCGGGCCCCGACGGCGGCTCATCCGTGGGGGTGTCCAGGAGGACTATATCACTCACGTGCCTAGGCGACTCCACTTCGAGACGAGGGATCTTCGAAGGCTTCTCCTCCTTTGAGGGCCCGGGGAGCTGGACCGGGCTAAGCGACCTGGCCCTCGAAGGACCAGTTTCGCCGCCCGGATCCACCCTTGCGGGCCGCTTCTCCCGCCGGCGTTCCTGGCTGGGGGAGCCCCGTTCAGAAGAACTCCTACGATGCTCCGAACCGGAGACGCGAGGCGTAGAGGCCTCTGACGAGGTCCGTGTGGAGTCAGAGAAGATCCGGTCCCTCTGCGACTGCCGACTCCTCAGCGCCTTCGAGGACATCTTGCTGCATGGGCCGCAGCTTATAGGGTCATGCTCGGCCCCAAGGCAGCGGAGGCAGCAGTCATGCGTGTCAGTAAGAGACATGAGCCTGACACAGCAATCACACTTTTTAAAACCGCTGGCAGCCATGGGGGGAAAAAGGGCCCCTGCAAGGTCGAACGACCGCGCTGCCAGGGATGAAGAGAAAAGTGGCGGGACCGCCAGTTGGAAAAAAATTAAAACAAAAACGGGCCCGACAGGGGATATCGAGACCCGGCGGGAAGAGGAACACACGAACCGAGAAAATTTTTTTTTTTTTTTTTTTAACGAAAAGAAATCAAAGAAATCAACTTTTCAGTGGCGTTAACAGACACGTCTGTAGGGCTCCGTGGAAAAAAGAAGACTGAGCAAGATGGCATCCCTGGGCGGGAAGGGGACCGCGCATGCGTGCTGCAATTCCCAAAGGCTTTCTGCGAAAGCTGGGGAAAATTGCTCCACGAGGGCTCCGTCGGCTGACGTCACCCATAAGGGAGGACTGACTTCCTGCTTGGTCCTGGAGAAAGGCTCAAGACACCATAGCGCAATACTTGCTGATTCCAACAGAAAAGGAATCCAAAAAGTACTGAAATAGACAGATGGGAAAAAAATATACATATGTATGTATGTATATATAGAGTAGTTACTCACCTGTAACAGGTGTTCTCCAGGAGCAGCAGGAATCAGTCCTCACATATGGGTGATGTCGGCGCCGACGGAGCCCTCGTGCGGAGCATTTCCCCAGCTTTCAAAGAAAGCCTTTGGGAATTGCAGAGCGCATGCGCGGTCCCCTTCCTGCCCAAGGGTGCCATCTTGCTCAGTCTGATGACATAGCTAAAAGACAGCAAAAAAATTAGCAAAAACAAATCATATGACTGCAACTCCAAGGGGAGGAGGGAGGGTTGTGAGGACTGATTCCTGCTGCTCCTGGAGAACATCTGTTACAGGTGAGTAACTACTCTTTCTCCAGGACCAAGCAGGAAGTCAGTCCTCACATATGGGACTCCCCAGCTTAAGGCTACCGGAGACCTCAAGCGGAAAAAATGAGCTCCCTCTAGCTCGTCAGCACGTAAGGAAGGAATCTTCTCTGAGAACGCCCCCAACCGGTAGCCCAACACCAGGGCCGGAGGGTAGGAGTTGCCTAAACCGCAAAGAGATTATGGAGTACTGCCTGTCCGAAAGCACTGTCCCTGCAGGACTCCCTTTCAAGGCAGTAATGGGCCGAAAAAGTCTGGCTTGAAGACCAAGTAGCGGCCCGGCAGATGTCTGCCAACGGAACAGAGCGGAGATGAGCCACTGACGCAGCCTTCGCCCTGACACGATGAGCCGTGACTCGACCCTCCAACGAGAGGCCAGCTGCCCCATAAGCCCAGGCGATACAGTCAGCGACCCACATGGACAAAGTACGCTTGGAGACAGGGAGCCCCAACTTATAGGGGTCAAAAGAAACGAAGAGCTGAACAGCCCTCCGATGCTCCCGCGTACGGTCAAGGTAGAAGGACAACGCCCTCCTACAGTCCAGGGTATGCAAAACCATCTCAGCCCAGCTGGCATGCGGCCTGGGAAAGAAGGTCGGAAGAACCACCTCCTGATTGAGGTGAAATGGTGAGACAACTTTTGGAAGAAACTAAGGGTGTGCCCGTAAGACTACCCTATTCCTGTAGAACCTAGTGTAAGGAGGATCAGACACTAGTGCCTGAAGTTCACTCACTCTCCTAGCAGAGGTAAGAGCTACCAAAAACAAGGTTTTCCAGGAGAGAAAACGGAGAGGGCAGGTAGCCATAGGTTCAAATGGCGGACAAGTAATCCGCTGCAAGACCACATTCAGATCCCACTCAGGGGCTGGTGGACGTAAAGGAGGCTTGAGCAGGAGGAGGCCTCTGAGAAAGTGAGCCACCAAAGGGTGACTAGAAATAGGCCTCCCGTCCACTGGCGTGTGGTGCGCTGAGAGAGCACTAAGGTGAACTCTGACAGAGTTAGACTTAAGGCCCAGATTGGAGAGGTAAAGCAAATATTGCAACACTACCGCTACCAAGCACGAGAAGGGATTCTCACTGTGCTGAGCACACCAAGCGGAGAATCTACGCCACTTAAGAGCGTAGGATTTCCTGGTGGATTGTCGCCTAGAGGCCAAGACCACATCTTCCACCTCTCGAGGCAGTAGTAGGGGAGCCAGGACTACCCTTTCAGCAGCCAGGCCATCAGTTGAAGGGACTGGAGGTTGGGGTGCAAGAGAGTCCCCTGATCCAGAGGAAGAGGGATGTCCACCGCTAGCTGCAGCAGAAGCGGAAACCACGGTTGCCTCGGCCACCTGGGGGCTATCAGGATCAATGAAGCCCCGTCCTTGAGGACTTTGAACAGCGTCCTGGACACCAGTGGCGTCGGAGGAAACGCATACAGTAGGCCTGTGGACCACGAGATCAGAAACGCATCCGCTGCTACTCTGAGAGGATGTGGTTGTCTGGAGCAGAATCTCGGGAGTTGCCGGTTCAGAGGACTGGCGAAAAGATCCATGGTGGGGAGGCCCCACTTGAGAAAGACCTGCTGAACCACCAACGGGTTCAACCTCCATTCATGTGGTTGCAGGATCCTGCTCAGTCTGTCCGCCAGGTAAAGCGTAGTTACTCACCTGTAACAGGTGTTCTCCAGGAGCAGCAGGAATCAGTCCTCACATATGGGTGACGTCAGCGCCGACAGAGCCCTCGCGGAGCAATTTTCCCCAGCTTTCAAAGAAAGCCTTTGGGAATTGCAGCACGCATGCGCGGTCCTCTTCCCGCCCAAAGGTGCCATCTTGGCCAGTCTGATGACATAGCGAAAAGACAGCAAAAAAATTTGCAAAAACTAAATCATATGACTGCAACTCCACGGGGAGGAGGGAGGGTTGTGAGGACTGATTCCTGCTGCTCCTGGAGAACACCTGTTACAGGTGAGTAACTACGCTTTCTCCAGGACCAAGCAGGAAGTCAGTCCTCACATATGGGACTCCCAAGCTCAAGGCTACCGGAGACCCCAAGCACAAAAATGAGCTCCCTCTAGCTCAGCAGCACAGAAGGAAGGAATCTTCTCTGACTAATCTCCAACCGGTAGCCCAACATCCGGGATGGAGGGTAGGAGTTGCTTAAACCTCGAAGAGATTACGGAGTACTGCCTGTCCGAAAGCACTGTCCCTGCGGGACTCCCTCTCGAGGCAGTAATGGGTTGCAAAAGTCTGGCTCGAAGACCAAGTAGCGGCCCGGCAGATGTCTGCCAATGGAACAGAGCGGAGGTAAGCCACTGACGGAGCCTTCGCCCGAACCCGATGAGCCGTGACTCGACTCTCCAACGAGAGGCCTGCCGCCCCATAAGTCCAAGCGATACAGTCAGCTACCCAGATGGACAGAGTCCGCTTGGAGACAGGGAGCCCTAATTTATTAGGGTCGTAAGACAGGAAGAGTTGGACAGTCTTACGGTGCTCCCGCGTACGATCAAGGTAGAAGTTCAGCGCCCTTCTACAGTCCAGGGTATGCAAGACCATCTCAGCTCGGCTGGAGTGTGGCCTGGGAAAGAAGGTCGGAAGCACCTCCTCCTGATTGATGTGAAAAGGGGAGACCACTTTTGGAAGAAACTTAGGGTGAGTCCGCAGGACCACCCTGTTCTTGTAGAACCTAGTGTAAGGGGGATCAGACACTAGGGCCTGCAGTTCACTAACGCGTCTAGAGGAGGTGAGGGCTACCAGGAATAAGGTTTTCCAAGAAAGAAAACGGAGAGGACAGGTAGCCATGGGTTCAAAAGGCGGACAGGTAAGCCGTTGCTAAACTACGTTCAGGTCCCAGTCGGGGGCTGGGGGGGTTACCCCGTCCCTTGGCCTGCTGACCCTGTTGGGGAGCTGCAGAGGCCTGATAATGAGGGTAGTGTTTATAGGCAGCCGCCTTCCTCGGGTAAAAGGGCTTTTTCCCCGAGCCCTTCTTCTTCTGGGAAGGGGCAGAGGTTTTCCTGGAGAGCCGAGTCCTGGTGAGAGTCTCTGTCTCGAGCTGTGCAGCCTTCTCGTCCATAGGTTTGCCAAAGAGGTTTTCACCTCTGCAGGGGACATCGACCAACTTGTCCTGCACCCAGGGCTCGAGGTCGGATGACTGAAGCCAAGCCTGTCGGCGGGCCCTGATGCCGGCTGCGGCTACCCGAGCCGATGCCTCAAAGCCATCATAGGCTGCTCGAGAGATAAACTTGGAGCACTCCCGAATACCGGTGGACAAGGCCAGGAACCTCCGCAAAGGTTTCTCGGAGAGACCAGCAGAGAATCCGGCTAGTTCTTTAGCCAGGTCTCAGAGATACATGCCCATGTAGAGCTGGTAAGTCTGGACCCGACAAGCCAGCATAGAGCCCTGAAAACACTTCTTACCGATGCCATCCAGGCTGTGGGCTTCCCTGCCGGGAGGCACCGAGGAGTGCATCTTCTGGCTCTTGAGCCGATGCATGGCCGATTCCACCACCATGGAATGGTGCGGCAGCTGTGCTTTTTGGAAGCCAGGGCTCTTGCGGACTCGATAGATGGCATCGACCCGCTTGCTTAACACCGGCGACGCCGGACTCTCCCACATGCGGAAGAGAAGTCGTTCCAGCATCGGAGGAACCGGTACAGTAAAATGCTCCTTTGCAGGAGAGTCATACTGGAGGGCATCGAGCTCTTCGGCTCCTCCTCGGGATCCGCAGGGAAGGCCAAGGCCTTGGCCATATCCCTCACGAAGTCCGAGAACCGGGCATCCTCCGGAGGGGACTGTCTCCGAGGTTCGGACTCGGGGGAGTCCGAAGGGACACACCGAGTCCGAAAAGAATCAGGCGACTCATCCATCTCGGATTTTCAGGCGGACTCCTCGGAGGAGGAGTCGAGCGGCTCCGGCCGGGCAGGTACAGACGCCGTCCGCCCCGACGCCGAGGTGGTCGGCGTCGACGACCTCGGCCCCGAACGGGAGGCCGAAGGCGACCGCGACCGAGGATCGACTCGAGCCCGGATCGACTCGAGCCCGCATGGACTCGAGGATCGGCTCGGTCTCCGGGGTCGACTTAGACGTCGACGACCCGGCGGTCAGGGCAGAAGCGCCAGCGAGGCCAGCGATCAATGTCCGCTGCTGGTCCATGAAGGCAGCAAGGCTGCTCTCCAAGGCCGTCAACCTGAGTCCGAACTCAGGAGACCCAGCAGCCCCCGACTCGGGCCCCGACGGCGTCGGGCCCGACGTCGGACCCCTCGGAGGCGAGTCCACGAAGACAACAGCACTTACGTGAGCAGAGGAGTCCATCTCCAGACGAGGCTGTTTTGACGGCCACTCCAGCTCCAAAGACCCGGGACGGCTGTCGGGGCTATGCGACCTGGCCCTCGAGGAGCCAGGAGCGTCCACCGACGCCGCCCTCGCGGGTTTGCTCTTCCGGTGATGTTCCCGAGTAGGGGACCCCCTCTCAGAGGAGCTCCGATGGTGTTCAGAGCCAGATTCTCTGGACACCGAAGCTTCTGACGAGGTCCGGGTACGGCTTGGGTCAGAGAAGATTCTGTCCCGCTGATGCTGCCGACTCCGCAAAGATTTCGCGGACATCTTGCTACAGGCCCCACAGATCATTTCTTCATGATCTGGGCCCAGGCAACGGAGGCAGCAATCATGTGGGTCGGTAAGAGACATCAGTTACTTACACTTAACACACTTCTTAAAGCCACTGGCGGCCATCGGGGGAAAAAGGGCCCCTGCGAGGTCGAACGAGCGGGCCGCCAGGGAAAAGTGAAAAAGCGCGAATTTGTCACGAAGGACAGAAAAACCGAAAAAGAAGGGGAGGCCTCGCAACCGGCGTCGCGAGGCCGGACGGAAAAAGGACCGGCGTCGAACCGAAGAAATACTTAAAATAAGAAAGAAAATCAACTTTTCCAGTGGCGACTGTTAGACAACGTCTGTAGGGCTCCGCGGAAAAAAAGAAGACTGGCCAAGATGGCACCTTTGGGCGGGAAGGGGACCGCGCATGCGCGCTGCAATTCCCAAAGGCTTTCTTTGAAAGCTGGGGAAAATTGCTCCGCGAGGGCTCCGTCGGCGCCGACGTCACCCATATGTGAGGACTGACTTCCTGCTTGGTCCTGGAGAATTATCTTGACCTGGGAGGTAGACAGCCTTTAGGAGGATTCCGTAAAAGACGGCCCAAGAGCACAGCCTTTGTGCCTCTTGACATAGAAGGAAGGAGCCTGTGCCCCCTTGCTTGTTCACGTAGAACATGGCAACTTGATTGTCCGTCTGGACCAGTACAGACTGGTGAGAGGCGAGGTGGGAGAAGGCTCTCAGAGCTAGGCGTATCGCCCGTAGCTCCAGGAAGTTTATCTGTTGAGTAGCCTCCCAAGGGGTCCAGAGACCCTGAGTACATGCCCCTTGCTCACCAACCCAGAAGAGAAGCATCTGTTGTCAGCACTAGAGAATGCGGAGGGGATTGAAAAACCACTCCGAGTACCAGATTCGGAAGATGAAGCCACCACTGCAGAGAGGAGACTAGCAGGTCCGATATCTTTACTGAGTCCGCTAGGCTCCCCGTGGCTTGATGCCACTGAGTGTGAAGGCTCCACTGAGCCGGCAGCAATGTGCAGGCGGGCATTGGGGGTGACATGAACCGTGGAAGCCATATGGCCGAGTAGTCTCAGGAATTGCCTGGCAGAGACCAGGGAATTGCTGCGAAACTGCCTGGCCAGATCCATCAGCCTGTGGGCTCTGTCCATAGGTAGAAAAGCCTTCGCTTGAAGAGTGTCTAGTCTGGCCCATATGAACTCCAAGTTCTGGGACGGGAGCAAAGTGGACTTTGCGAAGTTTATGACAAACCCCAAGTGCTGAAGTAGAGCCACAGTGCGAAGGGTGGCTTGATTGGCCTCCAGGGAAGATTGGCCCCTTATGAGTCAGTCGTCCAGGTACGGAAACACAAAAAGACCTTAAAGCCTCAGGTAGGCAGCCACCACTGCCAGGCACTTGGTGAATTCTCTGGGAGCGGAGGACAGGCCAAAGGGTAGTACTCTGTACTGATAGTGGTTTCCTCCCAAAACAAATCTGAGATATTGTCTGTGGTCTGGATGAATAAGGATGTGAGTATACGCATCCTTTAGATCTAAGGAGCATAGCCAGTCTCCCTGCTGGAGGTAGGGCAGCAGGATTCCAAGGGTAAGCATCTTGAACTTTTCCCTCTCCAGGAACTTGTTGCGGTTGCGCAAGTCTAGGATGGGTCTGAGGCCTCCTGTTCTCTTTGGTAGCAGAAAGTACCTGAATAAAAGCCGTGACCCCTCAGGTGGTGGGGCTCCGGTTCCACAGCCTGATCCTTTAGCAGACTTGCCAACTCCTGAAGGAGTAGGTCCCTGTGCAGAGGGAGTCTTGGAGGCTCCCCTGGAAAATAGGAGGGAGGTACCTGGTGAAAATGGAGAAGATAGCCCTTTTGGACAATATGGAGAACCCAGGTATCTGATGTGACGGCTGATCACCTGTGGGCAAAGTGGGCCAGCCGGCCTCCTGTGCTGAGAGAAGCCAGCTGAGAAGAGGCTATGCTTTCTGAGTCAAAAACCCCCACCCTGCTGAGCAGGGGCCGGTGTAGGTGGCTTGGGGGCCTTCTGCCTACGGGGCCCTTGACCCGGCCCCTTGGCCTGCTGACCCTGTTGGGGAGCTGCAGAGGCCTGATAATGAGGGTATTGTTTATAGGCAGATGACTTCCTCGGGTAAAAGGTCTTTTTTCCCGGGCCCTTCTTTTTCTGAGAAGGGGCAGAGGTTTTTCTGGACAGCCTAGTCCTGGTGAGAGTCTCTGTCTCAAGCTCAGCAGCCTTTTCAGCCATGGGTTTGCCGAAAAGGTTTTCACCCCGGCAGGGGACATCGACCAACTTGTCCTGTACCCATGGCTCGAGGTCGGATGACTGTAGCCAAGCCTGTCGGCGGGCACCGATGCCGGCCCCAGCTACTCAGGCCGAAGCCTTGAAGCCATCATAGGCTGCTCGAGAGATAAACTTTGAGCACTCCCGAATACCAGTGGACAAGGCCTGAAACCTCTGCAAAGGTTCCTCGGAGAGACCAGCAGAGAACCCGGTAATCTCCTTTGCCAGGTCTCGGAGGTACATGCCCATGTAGAGCTGGTATGTCTGGACACAGCAAGCAAGCATAGAGCCCTGGAAGCACTTCTTACCGAGGGCATCCAGGTTCCGGGCCTCCCAGCCGGGAGGCACCAAGGAGTGCATCTTCTGACTTTTCAGTCGATGCATGGCCGATTCCACAACCATGGAGTGGTGCGGTAATTGTGCCTTTTGGAACCCGGGGCTCTTGCGGACTCGACAGATTGAATCGACCCGCTTGCTTAACACCGGCGTCGAGGCCGGGGTCTCCCACATGCGGAAGAGCAGCTGCTTCAGCATCGGAGGAACCGGAACAGTAAAGGCCTCCTTCAGGGGAGAGTCATACTGGAGGGCCTCGAGCTCCTCGGCTCCTCCTCGGGATCCGCGGGGAAGGCCAAGGCCTTGGCTATATCCCGCACGAAGTCCGAGAACCGGGTATCCTCCGGTGGGGATTGTCTCCGAGGTTCAGACTCGGGCGAGTCCGATGAGTGTCGGGTGACTCTTCGTCCTCCGTCTCCCAGCCCAACTCCTCGGAGGAGGAAGCCCGACGCCCCGGGTATCGGCGTCGACGACCTCGGCGCCGAACGGGAGGTCGAGGGAGACCGTGGCCGAGGACCGACTCGAGCCCGCATGGACTCGAGGATTGGCTCGGCCTCCAGGGTCGACTTGGACGTCGAGGTCCCGGTGGTCGGGGCAGATGCACCGGTGAGACCGGCGGTCAATGCCCGCTGCTGTTCCATAAAGGCAGCGAAGCTGCTCTCCAAGGCCGTCAACCTGAGTCCGAGCTCAGGAGACCCAGCAGCCCCCAACTAAGGCCCCGACGTCGGCTCCCTCGGAGGAGAGTCTACGAGGACAACAGCACTTACGTGTCCAGGAGACTCCATCTCGACACGAGGATGTTTGGCAGGCCTCTCCGACTCCGAAGACCCGGGACGGCTATCGGGGCTATGCAACCTGGCCCTCGAGGAACCAGGAGCGTCCACTGACACCGCCCTCGCGGGTTTCTTCTTCTTGCGATGTTCCCGCGAAGGAGACCCCCGCTCAGAGGAACCCCGACGCTGCTCGGGGCCGGAGTCCTGAGACGTCGAGGCCTCTGACGAGGTCCGGGCTCGGCCGGACGCGGAGTCAGAAAAAATCCTATCCTTTTGGTGCTGCCGACTCCTCAAGGCCTTCGAGGACATTTTGCCACACGGACCACAGATCATCGGGTCATGATCGGGTCCGAGGCAGCGGAGGCAGCAGTCATGTGTGTCGGTAAGAGACATACGTTTCTTACACCGATCACATTTCTTAAACCCGCTGGTAGCCATCGGGGGAAAAAGGGCCCCTGCTAGGTCAAAAGACCGGGCTGCCTGGGAAAAAAGAAAAAAGGCGCGAACGCCAGTCACAAAGGACAAAAACAGAAAAAGAGAAAAAAGGACTCGATACCGGCGTATCGGTCCGAGCGGGAAAAGGATCCGGCGTCGAACCGGAGAAAAAAGAGAAAAAACAGGGAAAATCAACTTTTTCCTCGGGGAAAAACGAACTACGTCCGTCGGGCTCCGCGGAAAAATGAAGACTGAGCAAGATGGCACCCTTGGGCGGGAAGGGGACCACGCATGCGCGCTGCAATTCCCAAAGGCTTTCTTTGAAAGCTGGGAAAATGCTCCGCACGAGGGCTCCGTCGGCGCCGACGTCACCCATATGGGAGGACTGACTTCCTGCTTGGTCCTGGAGAAATATATATATACATACATACACACAACAACACATACACAGTGCTTTTCAGCTTGCTGGTGCGCACAGGATGGTTGAACAGAGAGGAGCTTCATAGCATGAATGAAATTCATAGTTTCACTAGGCCTACAACCCAAATAATTACTACTACTACTACTTCTTTGTACAGCACTACAAGGCATATGCAGCGCTGTACATATATATGTAAGAGATAGTCCCTGCTCATCAGAGCTTAGAATCTAATCAAGACAAAGAACATCACAAAACAGGGGACCAGAGTATAGTAAAATATGTGGAAGTGATGAACAAGAGAGTGAGGAGCTACAGAATCCAAAAGCAGCCTCAAAGTGGTGGGATTTTAGCCTGGATATGAATAGGGCTAGAGTAGAAGCCTGATGTACTGACTCAGGTAGTTTGTTCAAGGCATATGAAACAGCAAGGTGGAATGAACGAAGTCTAGAGTTGGCAGTGGCAGAGAAGGGCACAGATAAAGCAGTTACTTCTAATAGGTGATCTCCAGGAAGAGCAGGAATCAGTCTTCACATATGGGTGAACGTCACCAACAGAGCCCACGCAGGAATGCTCCCCAGCGTCAATAGGAAAGCCTATGGGAGCACTCCACTGTGCCTGCGTGCCTGCCTTCCCACCTCCTCTCTTTAGCTAAGTTTGTAGCTGAGAAGAAGAAAAAAAAGAACAAAACTCCTCCAAGGGGAGGAGGACAGGTTGTGAAGTCTGATTCCTGTTGTTCTCGGAGATCATCTGTTACAGGTCAGTAACTACGCTATCTCCAGGAACAAGCAGGAATGCAGTCTTCACATATGGGATTCACTAGCTCTCAGGTACCAGACTGAAATAGGGGGGGAAGAGTAGTATGATCCCTGAAGAAAAAGAACTTGTAGCCTTAAAGTCTGGAATAGTCGTGGACAACTGGACTTGATTTCAGGAGGCAATACTCCCCCAATGATAGTCTGCTATCTTTTAGAAGTCCAGGACAGAGGATAGGAGTTGAGTTTTAAGTCCCAAAGAGGTTATGGAGTACAGCTTGGCCAAAGACAGTATCCCGATGGGAGTCTCTGCCCAGAGAGTAGTGTGCAGCAAAAGTACGAATGGAGGACCAGGTAGCTGCCTGGCAGATGTCCTCAATGGCTACTGAACTGAGAATGGCTACTGAACTGAGATTGGCTATGGAGGTTGCCATAGCTCGCACAACATGAGCAGTGACATGACCTTCCAAGGAAAGTCCTGCTTATATATAAACAAAAGAAATGCAATCTGCTATCCATCTAGATAGAGTACATTTCGTTACTGGTAGACCCAGGTGAAAGGAAATGAATAATTGAGAGGATGTTCTGCGATCTTTAGTTCTATCAAGTAGTAGGCCAGTTCTCGCTTGCAGTCTGAAGTGTGCAGCGCTGCTTCAGCCTGGGACACGTGGCCTAGGGAAGAAAATCGGGAGGATTACAGACTGGTTTAGATGGAAAGGAGAAACCACCTTCGGGAGGAAGTATGGATGGGTATGGAGAACCACCTTGTCATAGTGGAACAGAGTAATGGGGGGGGGGGGGGTGATCTGCCACTAGACCTTGCAGCTCACTGATGCGGCAAGCAGAAGCAAAGGCAATAAGGAAGACGACTTTCCAAGTTAGGAACTTCAGTGAAGTGATGGCTAAAGGTTTGAAAGGTGGAGTTAGAAGTTGCGCCAGAACCACATTCAGATCCCAGGACATCAGGGGTGGCTTAATGGGTGGCTTGGACAGTAGAAGACCCCGCATGAAGTGTGTTACTAAGGGGTGTGAGGAGATAGGCTGTCTATCCACTGGTCTATGAGAGACCACAATGGCTCCAAGGTGAACTCTGAGTTAGTTTTCAGATCTGTCAAGGATAAGTGGAGGAGATATTGTAGAAGTGACTCCACCGGGCAAGAAAAGGGTTAATGTCCTTTGGGGAGTACCAGAGGGCAAACCTATTCATTTGAAAGCATAAGATCGCCTGGTGGAATCATTACGAGATGAAAGGAGGCACCCTTGACCACCCGTGGTAGGTTGAGGTCGGCAAGCACTAGCCCCTCGGCAGCCAAGCTGTCAGGTGTAGGGAGTGAAAAGTGGGATGGAAGAGCATCCCGTGGCTTCTGAGAGAGGATGTTGGGTGCGCATCCCAGGTTCTGTGGCTGAGTCTGTGCAAAGCAAAGAAGAGGAGGAAACCACAGTTGACAGGGCCAGAAGGGGCTTTGAGAATCATCGAGCCCCTGTCGGCCTGTAGCTTGAACATAGTCTTTTGTATCAAAGGGATGGGAGGGAATGCGTAGAGCAGTCCCTGTCCCCAATGGAAGAGGAAGTGTCCAGGGCCTGTTAGTGTAGTGACAGAACCCTGGAGCAGAAGAGTGGAAGCTGTGTGTTTTGTGGAATGGCAAAAAGATCTATATATGAGTGGGACTTCCGGTGATGTCGGCTGAACAGATGGCGGGGTGCTGAACAGGCTCCACTGTGAGGCCCATCAAATGTGAAAAAATAGTCCCCGCGTTAAGCGAAACAATACCACCGTGAAAAACAGCAAAGTAGAGGAGAGAAGTCAACCCCCCATGTAAGTGCAGGGGCTGTAGAAGCCCGGCGAGTGGAGCATGGAGCGGGACCACCCACAGGCCGCGTGGGCGCACGGTGCAGTGAGACCCCAGGCACCAGCATAACGGAGGAGTAAGGGAGAGCAGCGTGGGCTCTGTGAGCAGTGCGGAGAGACTCTGCAACCCCGGCACTGATTCCTGAGACTCAGTTGAGAGGCGGCTAGAGAGTGGAGAGGCTGCAGAAGGAGACAAGGCTAAGCGCACGAGGCGGGGCAGCCTGGGTAAAGTGCAGAGCCAGACACACATGGACAAGATACCGGACCCCTGGAGGAGAATCGGAGCATGCTGTGAGAAGGGGTCCGGTATCTTGTCCATGTCATAAGGGGCCTCCGGCAGCTGGAGCAGGCAAGGGAAAGTGAACTTTGGTGCTTAAAGACCGGGGCCCTGTGACGGGGTACAGCACAAGGGAAAACATCTTGAATGCAGCAAGGCCCAGCAAGCCCAGTATCCTGCTCCAAGAGCAACGAGCTGCATGGTGAGTGGGAAAAGAGAAAGCGGGTCTTGGCAGAGGTGCTGGAGTGAGAAGGGAGTGAACAGCAGATGGTGGCGCAGAGGTCAGCAGTAGACCTCAAATCCTTTGCTTTTAAAAGCACAGGGGGTGCCAAAAACCCCGAGGCAAAGTCAACCGGGGGCAATGGTGAACCAAAAGACATAGACGAGGCTGGTGCGACGGGGGGTGTGCCTAATGAAATACAAGCCCTAAGGAATGATTTGAAAGAGAGGTTTGAGTCTATGAGATCAGAGCTGGGAGCACTAAAGAAAGAGGCACATGGCTGGCTTCAGGAGATAAAATTGGATGTGGACAGCATAGGGAGTCGCCTAGATGAAGCGGAAAACCGGATGGAGGAGCAAGAGGGCAGATGGGCACCTTGTGTACTGCGCAAGATGAACTGTGGCAAAAGGTTGAGGACCTGGAAAACAGGTCAAGAAGATCAAACATCAGGCTAAGGGGGCTGCCAGAGAGTGATGGAACAGTGAACTATATTTCCTTAGCAGAGGAATTTTGTGGAGCGGTACTCCAAGCGGCGGATATGGAGGTGGAGGGAGTATGCCTGACGGTGACAGAGCACATAGGGCGCTGGGGCCGTGGAGGGCGAATAAAGTGTGGGATGTTGTTGTCTGCCTCCATGAATTCCGATCAAGGGAGTTGGTGATGAAAGCAGCGCATAAACTTGGGAAAGTCAAGTGGCAAGGGTCTGAAGTGGAGGTGTATGCAGACATATCAAGTCTAACTATGAAAAAGCGCAGAGAATATCTAGCAGTAACGAAGAGGCTTAGGGAGGAGAAAGAGTAGTTACTCACCTGTAACAGGTGTTCTCCAGGAGCAGCAGGAATCAGTCCTCACATATGGGTGTCATCGGCGCCGATGAAGCCCCAGCGGAGCATTTCCTCAGCTTTCTATGAAAGCCTTTGGGAATGCAGGCATGCATGCACGGTTCCCTTCCCGCCTAAAGGTGCCATCTTACCTCAGTCAAATGACATAGCTAAGAACCGACCACTCAAAGGAAAAATACACGATGTACAACTGAAACTCCTAGGGGAGGAGGGAGGGTTGTGAGGACTGATTCCTGCTGCTCCTGGAGAACACCTGTTACAGGTGAGTAACTACTCTTTCTCCAGGACCAAGCAGGAAGTCAGTCCTCACATATGGGTGACTCCCTAGCTCTGGGCTACCAAGAACCCAGGCTGAACAAGGGAACTCCCTCTAGTCTCAGCAGCAAAGAAAGGCTTTTCAAGGACACAACCTCCACCGGTAGCCCAACAGAGGGCAGGAGTTGCCTAAATCTCAAAGAGATTCCGGAGTACTGCCTGGCCAAAAGCACTGTCCCTACGGGACTCCCTCTCCAGGCAGTAATGGGCTGCAAATGTCTGTCTTGAAGACCAAGTTGCAGCCCTGCAGATGTCTACCAAGGGCACAGAGCGGAGATGAGCCACTGAGGCAGCCAATTCCCTGACACGATGGGCCGTGACCCTACCCTGCAAAGGAAGGTCAGCCGCCTTGTAAGCCCAGGTGATACAGTCAGCCACCCAGATAGCGTAGTTACTCACCTGTAACAGGTGTTCTCCAGGAGCAGCAGGAATCAGTCCTCACTTATGGGTGACGTCGGCGCCGACGGAGCCCTCGCGGAGCAATTTTCCCCAGCTTTCAAAGAAAGCCTTTGGGAATTGCAGCGCGCATGCGCGGTCGTCTTCCCGCCCGAGGGTGCCATCTTAGCCAGTCAGATGACATAGCTAAAAAAGACAGCATAAAATTTGCAAAAAGAACATAAGCAGACGATTGCAACTCCAAGGGGAGGAGGGAGGGTAGTGAGGACTGATTCCTGCTGCTCCTGGAGAACACCTGTTACAGGTGAGTAACTACGCTTTCTCCAGGACCAAGCAGGAAGTCAGTCCTCACTTATGGGACTCCCAAGCTCAAGGCTACCGGAGACCCTAAGCACAAAAATGAGCTCCCTCTAGCTCAGCAGCACAGAAGGATAGAATCTTCGCTGAATTATCACCCACCGGTAGCCCACATCCGGGATGGAGGGTAGGAGTTGCTCAGACCTCAAAGAGATTACGGAGGACTGCCTGTCCGAAAGCACTGTCCCTACGGGACTCCCTCTCGAGACAGTAATGGACCGCAAAAGTCTGGCTCGAAGACCAAGTAGCGGCCCGGCAGATGTCTGCCAGCGGAACAGAGCGGAGGTAAGCCACTGACGTGGCCTTTGCCCGAACGCAATGAGCCGTGACTCGACTTTCTAAGGAGAGTCCGGCTGCCCCATAAGCCCAAGCGATACAGTCCGCAACCCAGATGGACAGAGTATGCTTGGAGACCGGGAGCCCCAATTTATTGGGGTCAAAAGACACAAAAAGCTGAGCAGCTTTACGGTGCTCCCGCGTACGGTCAAGGTAGAAGTTCAATGCCCTTCTACAGTCCAGGGTATGGAGGACCGTTTCAGCTCGGCTGGAGTGTGGTCTGGGAAAGAAGGTTGGAAGTACCACCTCCTGATTGATGTGAAAAGGGGAGACCACTTTAGGCAGAAATTTCGGGTGAGTCCGTAGGACTACCCTATTCTTGTAGAACCTAGTGTAAGGGGGATCAGACACGAGGGCCTGCAATTCACTTACGCGTCTAGCGGAAGTGAGGGCTATCAAGAACAGTGTTTTCCAAGACAGAAAACGGAGAGAACAGGTAGCCATAGGTTCAAAAGGCGGACAGGTGATCCGCTGCAAAACCACATTCAGGTCCCAGTCAGGCGCTGGCGGGCGCAGAGGTGGTTTAAGTAGAAGGAGACCTCGGAGAAACCTCGCTACGAGAGGGTCGTTGGAGAGAGGTCTGCCGTCCACCGGCACATGATGTGCTGAAAGAGCACTGAGGTGAACTTTGACGGAGTTGGACTTAAGTCCCAGATTAGAGAGGTGCAGCAAGTACTGCAAGATCACGGACACCGGGCAGGAGAAGGGATCCTGAGACTGTTGGGTACACCAGACTGCAAAGCGACGCCATTTAAGGGCGTAGCATTTGCGGGTAGAAGGCCGTCGCGAAGCCAAGACGACCTCCTCCACCTCCGCCGGGAGGAGAAGGGGAGCAAGGACTACCCTCTCAGCAGCCAGGCCATGAGGTTTGGAGACCTGAGGTTGGGGTGCAGTAGGGACCCCTGATCCTGAGTGAGGAGATCCGGTTGTACCCCCAGAGGGATTGGATCCTCCACCGCCAGATGCAGCAGGAGCGGAAACCACGGCTGTCTGGGCCAGCGAGGAGCCACCAGGATCATGGAAGCTTTGTCTCGGAGAACCTTGAAAAGAGTCCGAGAGACTAACGGGATGGGAGGGAAAGCGTACAGAAGGCTCCCCGACCATGAGATCAGAAAGGCGTCCGCCGCAACCCGAAGGGGATGTGGCTGACGAGAGCAGAAGCGAGGAAGCTGCCGGTTGTGAGGACTGGCAAAGAGATCCACCGTGGGGAGGCCCCACTTGAGGAAGAGCTTCTGAACTATCAAGGGATCCAGACGCCACTCGTGCGGCTGGAGGACCCTGCTGAGTTTGTCCGCAAGGCAATTTTCTTGGCCCGGGAGATAAACTGCCTTGAGGAGAATGCCGTGACTGACGGCCCAAGAGCAGAGCTTCTGTGCCTCCCGGCAGAGGAGGAAGGAGCCCGTGCCCCCCTGCTTGTTCACGTAGAACATGGCAACTTGATTGTCCGTCTGGACAAGGACGGATTGGTGGGAAGTCAGGTGGGAGAAGGCCTTGAGAGCTAGGCGGATCGCCCTGAGCTCCAGGAAGTTGATCTGCTGAGCAGACTCCCACGTGGTCCAGAGGCCCTGAGTACGTGCCTCTTGGCAATGTGCTCCCCATCCCAGGAGGGATGCATCGGTGGTCAGCACCCGGGTCGGCTGAGGTGACTGGAAAGGCATTCCGAATATCAGGTTCGGCTGCCGGAGCCACCACCGGAGAGACGAGAGCAGCGGCTCGGAGACGCGCACTAGGTCTGCCAGGCCGCCTGTGGCTTGTCGCCACTGCTGGCGGAGACACCATTGAGCAGACCGCATATTCAGGCGGGCATTGGGGGTCACATGGACGGTGGAAGCCATATGGCCGAGCAGTCTCAGGAAGCGCCTGGCGGAGACCAGGGGCTGGCTGCGAAAGCGGTCGGCTAGGTCCATGAGCCGTTGAGCCCTGTCGAGCGGTAGGTACGCTCGTGCCCGAGGAGTGTGCAGCCTTGCGCCGATGAACTCGAGATCCTGTGAGGGGAGCAAAGTGGACTTTGCGAAGTTTATAACAAAGCCCAAGTGCTGCAGCAGAGTCACCGTGCGGCACGTGGCGTTGGTGACCTCCTGAGCGGACGCTGCTCTGATGAGCCAGTCGTCGAGGTACGGAAAGACATAGAGGCCGTGAAGCCGAGATGGGCTGCCACGACCGCGAGACATTTTGTGAAGACTCGCGGTGCGGAGGATAGGCCAAAGGGCAGTACTCTGTACTGGTAATGATTTCCTGCCACCACAAACCTTAGGTATTGGCGGTGGCTTGGGTGGATGAGGATGTGCGTGTAGGCATCCTTTAGATCCAAGGAGCATAGCCAATCTCCCTGCTGGAGGTAGGGCAGAAGGATTCCAAGGGTAAGCATTTTGAACTTCTCCCGCACAAGGAACTTGTTGAGGTTGCGCAAGTCCAGGATGGGTCTGAGGCCCCCTGTTCTCTTTGGTATCAGAAAATACCTTGAATAAAAGCCTTGACCTCTCAGGTGGTGGGGCACCGGTTCCACCGCCTGTTCCTGCAGAAGACCTGCTAACTCCTGAAGGAGCAACTCCCTGTGCAGAGGGGGGCGCGAAGGCTCTCCCGGAAAATAGGAGGGAGGGACCTGATGGAAGTGGAGAAGGTAGCCTTCTCGCACGACCTGAAGTACCCAGGCATCTGCGGTGATGCTGGACCACCTGTGGGCGAAGTGAACCAGCCGGGGGGGAGAGGCTATGCTGAGCGAGTCAAAAACCCCCACCCTGCTGAGCAGGGGCTGGTGGTGCAGGCTTGGGGGCTTGCTGCCTACGGGACCCGTTACCCCGTCCCTTGGCCTGCTGGCCCTGTTGGGGAGCTGCAGGGGCCTGATAATGGGGGTACTGTTTGTAGGCAGCCGCCTTCCTCGGGTAAAAGGACTTTTTTCCCGAGCCCTTCTTTTTCTGGGAAGGGGCGGAGGTCTTCCTAGAAAGCCTGGTCCTGGTGAGAGTCTCAGTCTCAATTTGTGCAGCCTTTTCCGCCATGGGCTTGCCAAAGAGGTTTTCGCCTCGGCAGGGGACATCGACCAACTTGTCCTGTACCCAGGGCTCAAGGTCTGACGACTGAAGCCAAGCCTGTCGGCGGGCACCGATGCCGGCTGCGGCCACTCTAGCCGAGGCCTCAAAGCCATCATAGGCTGCTCGGGACATGAACTTTGAGCATTCCCGAATGCCCGTGGACAAGGCTAGGAACCTCCGCAAGGGCTCCTCGGAGAGACCAGCGGAGAATCCGGCTAGCTCTTTAGCCAGATCCCGGAGATACATGCCCATGTAGAGCTGGTAAGTCTGGACACGACATGCGAGCATAGAGCCCTGGAAGCACTTCTTGCCAAGGCCATCCAGGTTACGGGCCTCCCTTCCAGGAGGCACCGAGGAGTGCATCTTCTGGCTCTTAAGACGATGCATGGCCGATTCCACTACCATGGAATGGTGTGGCAGCTGTGCCTTCTGAAAGCCAGGGCTCTTGCGGACCCGATAGATAGAATCGACCCGCTTGCTCAGGACCGGCGAGGAGGCCGGACTCTCCCACATGCGGAAGAGTAGTCGTTCCAGCATAGGAGGAACCGGCACAGTAAAGTGCTCCCTCGCGGGAGAGTCATACTGGAGGGCGTCGAGCTCTTCGGCTCGAGGCTCCTCCTCGGGATCCGCAGGGAAGGCCAAAGCCTTGGCCATATCCCTAACGAAGTCCGAGAACCGGGCATCCTCCGGGGGGGACTGCTTCCGAGGCTCGGACCCCGGTGAGTCCGATGGGACACACCGAGTCCGGAAAGAATCAGGTGACTCTTCCTCCTCAGACTCCCAGACCGACTCCGACGAGGACTCGGTGGGGTCGGCCCGGGCAGGGTGCGGCGCCAGCCGCCCCGACGTCGAGGGAGTCGGCGTCGGCGACCTCGGTCCCGAACGGGAGGCCGAGGGTGACCTCGACCGAGGATCGACTCGAGTTCTCATGGACTCGAGGATCGGCTCGGTCTCCGGGGTCGACTTGGACGTCGACGTCCCGGCGGTCGGGGCAGCGGCGCCAGCGAGCAGTGCCCGCTGCTGGTCCATGAAGGCAGACAGTCTGCTCTCCAAGGCCGTCAACCTGAGTCCGAGCTCAGGTGACCCAGCAGCCCCCGACTCGGGCCCCGACGGCGTCGGGCCCGACGTCGGCTGTCGCGGAGGCGAGTCCAGAAGGACCACAGGACTTACCCGGGCAGGCATCTCCGACTCCAGGCGAGGTCGCTTCGGGATGTGTTCCTTCTCCAAGGACCCGGGGCGGCTGTCGGGGCTATGCGACCTGGCCCTCGCGGAACCAGGAGCGTCCACCGACGCCGCCCTCGCGGGTTTTTCCTTCCGACGATGGTCCCCGGAGGGAGAACCCCGGTCGGAGGAGCTCCGGCGACGGTCCGAGCTGGAGCCTTTCGACGCGGAGGCCTCCGACGAGGTCCGGGTACGGCTGGGGTCAGCGAAGATTCTCTCACGCTGATGCCGCCGACTCCTCAACGCCTTTGAGGACAGTTTGCTGCAGGGCCCACAGATCAGTTCCTCATGATCCGGGCCCAGGCAGCGGAGGCAAAAGTCGTGTGTGTCGGTTAGTGACATATTTCGGTCACACCGACCACACCGCTTAAACCCACTGGCAGCCATCGGGGGAAAAAGGGCCCCTGCGAGGTCAAAGGACCGGGCTGCCAGGGAAACCGAAAACGAAAGCTGACTAAGTCAGAAAAACCGAAAAAAGTAAGCGGACTCGAGACCGGCGTCGCGAGTCCGGGCGGGAAAACGATCGGCGTCGAACCGAAAGAAAAAAGGATAAAACAAAGAAGAAAATCAACTTTTTCGCGGGGACAAGACGGGGACGTCTGTAGGGCTCCGCGGAAAAAAGAAGACTGGCTAAGATGGCACCCTCGGGCGGGAAGACGACCGCGCATGCGCGCTGCAATTCCCAAAGGCTTTCTTTGAAAGCTGGGGAAAATTGCTCCGCGAGGGCTCCGTCGGCGCCGACGTCACCCATAAGTGAGGACTGACTTCCTGCTTGGTCCTGGAGAAGGACAAGGTACGCTTGGACACAGCTAATCCCAACTTATTGGGGTCAAAGGATACGAAGAGCTGTGTAGCCCTTCTATGCCCCTGCGTACGGTCAAGGTAGAAGGATAAGGCCCTCCTACAGTCCAGGGTATGCAGGACTTCTTCAGCCTGGCTAGCATGAGGCCTAGGGAATAATGTTGGAAGAACCACCTCCTGGTTGAGGTGGAAAGAGGAGACAACCTTAGGGAGGAACTTTGGATGAGTCCTGAGGACTACCCTGTTCCTGTAAATCCTGGTGTAAGGCCTGTCACAGACCAGGGCTTGCAGCTCACTTACTCGCCTAGCTGAGGTAACGGCTACTAGGAAGAGGGTCTTCCAGGAGAGGAAGCGTAGTGGACAAGTAGCCATCGACTCAAAAGGTGGGCGAGTAAGCTGCTGCAAGACCATATTCAGCTCCCACTCAGGGGCAGGACGACGGATGGGAGGCTTGAGCAAAAGCAAGCCCCTGAGAAAGCGGGACACCAAGGGGTGACCAGAGCGAGAGTGCTCCTCTACCAATGAGTGGTGAGCTGCTAGAGCTGAGAGGTGGACCCGAACAGAATTGGATTTAAGACCTTGATTTGACAAGTGCAGTAAGTACTGAAGGACTATTGGCACAGTACAGGAGAAAGGATCTTATGTACGTAGCTGACATCACAAAGAAAACCTCTTCCATTTGAGAGCATAGGTTTTCCTAGTGGACTCTTTCCTAGAGGCTAGGACAACCTCCTCAACCTCCTGAGGAAGGCCCCAGGGAGCCAAGACTACCCTTGCAGCCTCCAGGCCATCAAATTGAGAGACTTGAGATTGGGGTGCAGAAGGGAACCCTGGTCCTGTGTGAGAAGGTCAGGTTGCAACCCCAGAGGTAGTGGAGGATCCACTGCCAGCTGAAGCAGAAGAGGAAACCAAGGCTGTCTCGGCCATCTGGGAGCTACCAGCAGGACCGAGACCTTGTTCTGAAGAATCTTGAAGAGAGTTCGTGCCACCAAGGGCGTGGGAGGAAATGCATAGAGGAGGCCCTGAGACCAAGATATCAGAAAAGCATCCGGTGCTATCCGCAGAGGATGTGGTTGCCTGGAGCAGAACTTTGGTAGTTGCTTGTTCAATGGGCTGGCAAAAAGATCCATCAAAGGAAGACCCCATTTGAGAAAGATTTCTGAACTACCGAAGGATGCAGCCGACACTCATGGGGCTGCAGAATCCTGCTTAACTTGTCTGCCAGGTAGTTGTCCTGGCCAGGAAGGTACACAGGCTTGAGGAGCATGTTGTGCTTGAGGGCAAAAGAACAAAGGTTCTGAGCCTCTCGACAAAGGATCCTGGACCCAGTTAAGCCCTGTTTGTTCACATAAAACATGGCAACCTGGTTGTCTGTCTGAATCAAGACAGACTGGTGAGCCAGGGTAGGTGCGAAAGCTTTGAGTGCTAATCGAATAGCTCTTAGCTCGAGGAGATTGATCTGCTATGCAGCTTCCCAGGGAGACCAGAGGCCCTGGGTGCACTTGCCTAGACAATGAGCTCCCCAGCCTCGCAGGGAGGCATCTGTTGTCAGTACTACTGTGTACCCTGGAATCTGAAAAAGCACCCCTTTCAGTAGATTGGGTGGGTGCAGCCACCAGTTGAGGGAGTGCATAAATGGTCTGGACACCCTTATCCTGTCTCTGAGGCTGCCTGTGGCCTGTGACCACTGAGTCCGAAGGCACCATTGTGCAGGCCTCATATGGAGCCTGGCATTGGGGGTCACATGTACTGTCAAAGCCATGTGGCCCAGAAGCCTCAGGCAGAGTCTGGTGGAGACCAGGGACCTGCTGAGAAACTGACTTGCCAAGGCTATCAACTTTTGGGCTCTGTTTTCTGGCAAGAATGCCTTTGCCAGGAGAGAGTCCAACCATGCCCCTATGAACTCCAAGTTCTGGGAAGGGAGCAAAGTGGACTTTGCGAAGTTTATGACAAACCCCAGGCGTTGTAGAAGAGCAATGGTCCTGAGGGTGGCTTTATTGGCTTCCTGACCTGTCTGACCCCTGATGAGCCAGTCGTCCAGACAGGGGAAAACAAAGATGCCTGATTTCTCAGGTAGGCCGCCACCACTGCTAGGCACTTTGTGAAGACTCTGGGGGCGGAGGTGAGGCCAAAAGGCAGCACTCTGTACTGATAATGGTTTCCTCCCACAATGAACCTTAGGTACTTTCTGTGGTCTGGATGAATGAGGATGTGAGTGTATGCATCCTTTAGATCTAAGGAGCATAGACAATCTCCCTGCCGGAGGTAGGGCAGAAGGGTTCCAAGAGTAAGCATCTTGAACTTTTCTTTCACTAGGAACTTGTTGAGGTTCCTGAGATCCAGAATGGGACGAAGGCCACCGGTCCTTTTGGGCACCAGGAAATACCTGGAGTAGAATCCGTGACCTTGCAAGTGGGGAGGCACAGGCTCCACCGCCCTGTCC
Source organism: Ichthyophis bannanicus (assembly GCA_033557465.1). NCBI lineage: Eukaryota > Metazoa > Chordata > Amphibia > Gymnophiona > Ichthyophiidae > Ichthyophis > Ichthyophis bannanicus. Next base: position 232,238,832 of record CM066043.1, on the reverse strand, counting down.
ACCAACAGACCCTGAAGCTCCTGACGGAGAAGGTCTGTGTGCAGAGGAGGCCTTGGCGGCTCCCCTGGAAAGTATGGGGGTGGCAGTTGGTGGAAATAGAGGGCATAGCCCTTGTGGACTATCTCCAGCACCCAACTGTCCCCGGTGATAAGGGGCCACTGTTGGGCAAAGAGGGCGAGATGACCTCCTGTGCAGGGTTGGGAGAGCAGTGGAGGAGAGGCTATGCTGAAGGAGTCAAAAGCCCCCACCCTGCTGAGTGGTAGCAGGGGCCTGAGGCTTGGGGGTCCTCTGCCTACGGGGCCCATTACCCTGGCCCTTGGCTTGCTGACCCTGGGGGGCAGCTTGGGCAGCCTGATATTGAGGGTACTGTTTGTAGGCAGTGCCCTTCCTCAGGTAAAAGGGCTTTTTACCCGAGCCCTTCTTTTTATGAGAAGGGGCAGAGGTCTTCCTCGACAGCCTTGTCCGAGTGAGGTGCTCAGTCTCGAGCTGAGCGGCCTTCTTGGTCATGGGCTTGCCAAAAAGGTTTTCACCTCGGCAAGGGACATCGACCAACTTGTCCTGAACCCATGGCTCGAGGTCCGATGACTGCAGCCATGCCTGGCGTCGAGCCGCAATGCCGGCTGCCGCAACTCGGGCCGAAGCCTCAAAGCCATCGTAGGCGGCGCGGGACATGAACTTCGAGCAGTCCTGAATCCCCGAGGACAAGGACTTAAATCTCTGCAAGGGTTCCCCGGAGAGACCAGCAGAGAACCCGGCCAACTCCTTGGCCAGATCCCGCAAGTACATGCCCATGTACAGCTGGTAAGACTGGACACGGCAAGCAAGCATCGAGCCCTGAAAACACTTTCTACCGACGCCATCGAGGTTTCGGGCCTCCCTGCCAGGAGGCACCGCGGAGTACATCTTCTGACTCTTCAGACAATGCATGGCCGATTCCACAACCATGGAATGGTGTGGTAGCTGTGCCTTCTGAAACCCAGGGCTCTTCCGGAGTCGATAGATGGAATTGACTCGCTTGCTAAGAACCGGCGCCAAGGCCGGTGCCTCCCACATACGGAAGAGGAGCCGTCCCAGCATCGGAGGAACCGGGACAGTAAAGGCCTCCTTCGGAGGAGAGTCATACTGCAGCGCCTCGAGCTCTTCAGCTCGAGGCTCTTCCTCGGGATCCGCCGGAATAGCCAAGGCGGTGGCCATATCCCGGACGAACTCCGAGAACCGGGTTTCCTCCTGGGGGGACCTACTCCGGGGCTCAGACTGCGGTGAGTATGAAGGGACGCACCGAGTCTTAAAGGTATCAGGAGACTCCTCGTCCTCCGTCTCCCAAGCCGACTCGTCCGAGGAAGAGTCGGGGTCCGACCCTGCGGGGCCCTGCAGCACCCGCACCGACGCCCTTGGTCCCGAACAGGAGGTCGAGGGAGACCGCGACTGAGGTAGACTCTGAGCCACGATGGACTCGAGTATCGGCTCGGTCTCCAGGGTCGACTTCGACGTCGATGTCCCGGTGGTTGGGGCAGATGCGCCAGACAGGCTGGCCATCAGTGCCCGCTGCTGCTCCATGAAGGCAGACATTCTGCTCTCCAAGGCTGTCATCCTGAGACTCAGCTCGGGAGACGCAGCAGCCACCGACTCGGGCCCGACGTTGGCTCCCTGGGAGGAGAGTCCACGAGGACTACGGGTCTTACGTGTCCAGCAGACTCCGGCTCCACAAGAGGAACTTTGGCAGGCTTCTCCGGTTCCACAGACCCAGGGCGACGGTCGGGGGTCTTAGACCTGGCCCTCGAGGAGCCAGGGACCTCTTCCGACAACGCCCTCGCGAGCCATTTCTTCCTCTTGTGTTCCCGGTCGGGGGACTCCCTGTCCGAGGAGCTTCGACGGCGCTCTGGATCAGAATCCTGAGATGTCAAGGCCTCAGACGAGGTCCGGGCCCGGCTGGAGGCTGAGTCCGAGAAAAGCCTTTCCTTTTGCTGCTGGCGACTTCGTAGTGCCTTGGAAGACATTTTCCCACAGGCCCCGCACGACTTAGGATCGTGGTCGGGGCCGAGGCACCGATGACAGCAGTCGTGTGTGTCGGTGAGAGACATTAGTTTCTTACACCGATCACACTTCTTAAAACCGCTGGAAGCCATCGTGGAAAAAATAGTCCCCGCGAGGTCAAAGGACTGGCCTTCCAGGGAAAAAGTGAAAAAAGGGCGTGAACGCCGGCCACCAAGGGCAAAAACCGAAAAAGAAGAATCGGGCTCGATACCGGTGTACCGAACCCTGCGGGAGGGGAACCGGCGTCGAACCGGTAGAAAAAGAGCAGAAAATCGCTGAAAAATCTAATTTTAACCGGGAAAACTGGACACACGTCCAGTGGGCTTCACGGAAAAAAAGAGACTGAGGTAAGATGGCACCTTTAGGCGGGAAGGGAACCACACATGCGTGCCTGCATTCCCAAAGGCTTTCATAGAAAGCTGGGGAAATGCTCCGCTGTGGCTTCATCGGCGCCGATGACACCCATATGTGAGGACTGACTTCCTGCTTGGTCCTGGAGAATGTGCGCTACAGATGGCTGTTCCCAGTGGGACTACAATTTACTATCAATGCAAAGTCCATGACGGTTCATTCTGTGGAAGCGGCAATTAGGAGTATGCAGCAAGCCGGCTGGACTGATCTCTCAAGGGTGCTCAGGACGGAGCAGGGTCAGCGGAAGGATGCAGAGATGGGAACAGAGACGGAGCAGAGGAACCAGTGGAGCAGAGTGTCGGGCAAGGAAAAACGACTACGAAGTCAGAGACTGTTAACATGAATGTAATTTGGGTGGATGTATAATGTCACATTATAATTAAGGGGGTAAATGTCACGGAGTGAGGTTGGAATGGGAGGCGTGGGGGCAAGGTGCATGCCTCTCCTTGAGGTTGTTAAGTAGGGAGGAGAAATAGGGTTTAAGGAAATGGGGGATAGGGGAGAGGACTAGGCTATTAAGGGGGGTGGGGTAGATAGGGTGATAGGATGGACGGTCAGCGGGGAGTCATCAGAAGGGTTCCGAGGTTGGAACCAATTGCAATAAGAGAAGGGGGGAGGAGGGGGGAGGGGCAAGTTGAGAGGTGGGGGTGGGGTAAAGGGGGAGTGGGGTGGGGGAAGGGGGAGGGGCAAGTTTGAGAGGTGGGAGTGGGGCAGGGGAGATAGCAAAGAGAAGAGGGGGGTAAGGTATAATGCCTGACATTAAGATAATGAGCATGAATGTTAGAGGCCTCAATTCATATGCTAAGAGGCAGATGTTAATAAAATAATATAATAGGTTGAAAGGGGATATTGTCTTTATACAAGAGACACACCTCTTGTCTAGGGATGAGTGCAGGGTGGGTCATCCTCGGTATCCTCAGCAATTTTTTGCTTCTAACAGATTAGAAAAAAAGAGGGGCGGGGTAGGGGTTTTGCTATCGGCCCGGGTGTTGGGGCAGGTGGGAGAAATAATTCAGGACAAATTGGGGAGGTTTATTGTTGTAAAGCTGAAATGGGACCAGCAGGTGTATACGTTGGTTAATGTGTATGCCCCGAATGTTCAGCAAGCTCAGTTTTTCCGGGAGTTACACAACAAGCTCATCAGGGTGGTGGAGGGATGTATGCTAATGGGGGGAGATTTTAATGTGGTGCTGCACCCGGGTATGGATGCCTCCAAAGGGGTGGTGTCTGCGCCACGACAGCACAGGGTGGGGCTGAAGAGGTTACTCACCGATCTCGCAGTGGTGGATGTCTGGAGGGAAATGAATAGGGACCAGTGGGATTATTCTTACTACTCGGGGGTGCATGAGGTGTACTCCCGAATAGATATGATATTTATAGACAAGGTGCTGATGCCAGCTGTGAAGGGATGTGATATTTGCGAGCGGACATGGTCGGACCACTCCCCTGTGACATGTGTGATTCAAATGGGAGGGTTGAGGTTGAATAGATGGTGGTGGAAGTTGAACGAATCCCTTCTGGAAGATGTAGAGGTGGTCAAACAGATCACGGAGGGAATAGCAGAATATATATTGTTAAATGACACAGGTGAATGTTCTCCGGGGACAGTTTGGGACTGTTTGAAAGTGGTAGTTAGGGGAAAGTTAATTGCTGTTGGAACCTATCAAAAAAAGATGAAATTGCAACAGCAAGAACAATTGCTAGCAGAGATCGGGAGGGTGGAGAAGCAATTAAAGAGGGACCCGAAGGATGTTGGGGTCAAAAATGAGCTTAGAGGGTTGAGAGGGGAGTTAAGTGAGCTGCATATGCAGGATATTAGATATCAACTTACACTGATGCAACAGCGGAACTTTGCCTTTAACAATAAAGCCGGGAGGATGCTTGCTCGCAAAGTCCAAAAATTAAGAGCTAGGAAAGCTATAGTTTGCATTAAAGATACAAGGGGGGGGGGGAGACATCTGGGAGGGAAGGGGTATTGAGGAACGATTTATCCAATTTTATCAACAACTATATACGCTGGAGACGGTGGTGGAGGAAACTAAAATACAGGAATATTTGGCAGGTGCTAAGTTGCACACCTTGACCGAGGAGGAGGAAGAGGAGCTGTCAGACCCGATCCGGGAGCAGGTAGTCCTAGCGGTGATAAAAGGATTGCCTGGGCATAAGGCACCAGGCTTGGATGGGTTTTCCAACAAGTTTTATAAGGTCTTCGCGGGGGTGGTGTTGGGGCCTCTTACACAAATGTATAAGTCATTTAATGCAGAGGGCAAGATGCCACCCTCGTTGCGGATGGCGGGAATTAGCATCTTACATATAGAGGAGAAGGATCCGGCAGAATGTGGTTCATATAGGCCCATATCCCTGTTGTGGGGGGATTTAAAAATCTTCACCAGGGTACTGGCAAATAGACTGGGGCCGTTCATGGGGAAGCTAGTACATCCTAATCAGTCTGGGTTTGTTAGGGGGGGGATATACTTTGGATAACATCAGACGGGCTCTGAATATAATGTGGCAGGGAGAAGAGAAGGGGGATGCGATAGCTCTCCTGGAAGTAGATGCTGAAAAAGCCTTCGATAGGGCCAATTGGACTTATCTATTTAAGGTACTGGAGAAAATGGGTATAAAGGGGAATTTCTTGAAATGGATACAGACCCTTTACCGGATGCCAATGGCATGTTTGAAGGTGAATGGCTCGGTCTCTAGGGGGTTTGAATTGTTTAGAGGTAACCGTCAGGGGTGCCCATTGTCGCCTCTACTATTTGTACTGGCAAAGGAATCCATGGCACAAAGGATACGAGATAGGGGGGACGTGGTGGGAGTGACCGTGGGGCGGGTAACTCATAAGATTTCTTTATTCGCGGATGATGTACTGTTTTTTGTCGCCAAACCACAGAAGACTCTGGGGGCTATAATAGGGGAACTTAGCGAGTATGGGGAGGTGTCGGGGTTTCGGATGAATGCCACAAAATCAGAGATTTTGAATCTCACAATAAGTAAAATCGACGAGGCTATTTTGCGAAGGGAATTTCTCTTTCGTTGGGCGAGTACTAGCATCCGCTATTTGGGAATGCAAATTCCGCCAAGGCGGGAGAGGTTATTTAGGGAAAACTATGTAGTGGCGTGGAAAAGAATGTTCCAGCATCTAGAAGAATGGGGGAAGTATGAGGTATCATGGTTAGGACGGAGAGATCTGGTAAAGATGATCTTGCTTCCTCAGTTGCTGTATTTGTTTATGAATCTCCCGGTGGGGGTACTGAGGGGGTTCCTCAAGCAGATGCAGGATCGGGATTATGAAATTTATTTGGCAGGGTATGAGACCGTGAGTGGCCCAGAGGATTATGTGTGCAGGTAAGAAAGCCGGGGCATAGGGGTTCCTATGCTGGCTCGGTACTATGAGGCAGCACGAGTAAGGGCAGTCTTTGAATGGGAAATGAGGGGTATGGCGGAATGGGTTCAGATGGAGAAAGGGAGCTTGGACACGGAGGGAGCGTTTCAAGGGAATATCTGGACTAAGGAGGGAGTTCCTCTCAAAAGGGGGCAGGGGAATCCCTATGTTACGTCAACGCTGGGGTATTGGAGGAAGTGGCAAAGGCGGTGGTATGGGGCCATGGGGGGATCCCGATGTATACCTTTGGTGGGAAATTCAGAGTTCCCATTAGGAATGAAGGATCCTACGCTTTGGAGGTGGGCAGAGAAGGGCCTGCGGGTAGTGGGTCAGTTTAGAGAGAGTGGAGATTAGGTAACATTTGAGATGTTACAGGAGGAGTTCCAATTAGTGCCTAAGGATCGATTTAAATATATTCAAGCCTTGCATTATTGCAGAGAGATAGCGCAAAGGGGAAATGGGCCCAAGGGTGAGGTGATAGATGGACTTTTTGGGAATGGGGTAGTTAAGGGACTTATTTCCCACCTATACAAAGCAATGGAGGAAGAGCCTGGGAGGGCGTGGGCACATCGGAAGGCGTGGGAACGCGACTTGAATAAAAGCTGGGATAATTCACAGTGGGAACAGATAAGTAAGGGGTTGTTTAAAGGGGTAATCGCGAGTAATATTATAGAACACAATTACAAGATGCTGTATCGGTGGTACCTGACCCTGCAACGGCTGCAGAAGTGAGAGGGGGGGAATGTAGATTGTTGGCGAGGTTGTGGGGGAGTGGTAACCTTCCTCCACATTTGGTGGGAGTGCCCAAGTTTAGACCCCCTGTGGCAAGCGGTGGCAGGGTGGTTAAAGGAGGTTTGTGGGGAAGAGGTTGGAATGGGGCCCTGCTTAGCGTTGCTTAATATTGAGACTGGGGGGCGGAGAAAGGAGGGCAAGGGTTGGCGTGGCCTGGTGTGCACGGCCACCCGGCTATGGATAGCGAGAAGGTGGAAGTTGGCCTTGGTGCAGACGCTGGTGGAGGTCCAGGAGCGTGTGGAACATTTCTGCTTAATGTATCGCTTTACAGCTGTGCATCTACATAGTATGACGCGTTACCAGAACATATGGGGACAGGACCTTAAGTGGAGGGACCTTAGGGGGGGCGATGGGTTTGATACATGAATATAGGGGAAGAGGGCCCAGGGGGGATGAAAGGGTCTCAGAGACTGCATGTAAGACACGGAAGGATCGAATATTGACTGACATAACACTGCATATGTTGTAAAAAAAAATGAATAGGTCAAATGGTATGTGTCAAATGGAGGAGTTAAAATAAATGTTTAGATGTTTATAAGGGCAGCAATGTCAGGGAAGGCGGAATGCTATATTCCTTTGAAATTTGTAATGTGTGTGAGTGGGGGGTGGGGGGTGGAGGGGGAAGGAGAGGTAGGGAATGACGGGTTGGGGAGGGGGAAACAATATGACATGGATGTAACGTTTGGTTTTTGTACTTGTTGTCGAGCATTAAAAACAATAAAGGGAAAAAAAAAAGATCGGTGGTGTTCCCCACCTTTGGAAGATCTGTGCAGCCATCTCCTGATGCAAGGTCCGTTCATGTGGATAAAGGATATAGCTCATCCTGTCCGCAAGAACATTGAGTTTGTCCGGGAGGTACACTGCTCTGAGGTGAATACAGTGAGAGATGGCAAAGGACCATAGGCGAATCATTTCCTCACAGAGGGGACAAGACCCCGTTCCCCCCTGCCTGTTCACGTAGAACATGGCAACTTGGTTGTCCGTCTTGACTAGAACAGGTTGCCCCAAAAGCTGGGGTTGAAAAACTCAAAGAGCCTTTGCCAGTGCCCGAAGTTCTAGCAGGTTGATCTGCAGGGCAGATTCCTGTGGTGTTCACAGCCCCCTTGTGTGGCCAGGTTGTTCAGATGCGTCCCCAAACCAAACCCGTTTGGAAGCATCTGTAGTCAGGGTGCATCGAGGTGGAGGCATCTGAAAAGGTGACTCAATGAGTAGGTTTTGTGGGAAACACCACCACTGAAGGGACTTGATCAGTTGAAGAGTGATTTGGATCCTGTCTCTGAAGTTGATAGGCATCAGAAGGCAAGTAAGAAGGATAGCATCTCTTCTTTTTAGAATAGAAAGATTTCTTGGGAAGGGTCTTCCCTTTGGATGGATCAGCTGTTTTCCTGGAAAGGCATTTTAGGGTGAGATCATCTGCTTCAATCTTTCCCTCCAATCACTGTCAAAAAGGTTTTATTGGCCAGTTTATCCTGGATCCATTGCTCGAGGTCTGATGCCTGTAACCAGGCTACCCTACAAGCCCCAGTGAAGACTGCTGAAGCTCTGCTGGTGGATTCAAAGGCATTGAAAGAGGCCCTGGTAAGAAACTTAGAAGTGTTTTGACCCTGTTTGATGAGTGTCTGGAAGGCACTCCTTTTATCCTCAGGAAGCATGGCGGCAAAAGTCTTCAGATTCCTGGTGACATCCTTCAGAAACATGCCCATGTACAGCATGTAAGAGTTAATTCTGAAGGCCAACATGCAAACTTGGAAGCATGGACACCCAAAGGCATCAAGTGCCCTCGTGTCTCTGCCAGGTGATGTGGAGGAATGGTTCTTTGAGCTCTTTATTCGGTGCATCGCTGATTCCACCATCATTGAGTGGTGGAGGAGCTGCAGTTTTTGGATGCCTGGAAATTCTGGTACTCGGTAAATGGTATTGAGTCTCTTGCTGACAGGGAGAACCGTGAGCGGAGCCTCCCACATGCAGAGCATTAGATCCTGTAGGATACAATGCACAGATAGTGTAGTCGCTTCTTTGGGCATGGGAAGTTACTGGAGTATCTCCAATTCCTCTTTCCTCAGTTCCTTCTGAGGCTACTATGATGGAGAGCCCCGCTGCCATGTCATGGTTGAAGTCCTGAAAGGACATATCCTCTGGTGGGAACAGACTCTGTTACTGAGGCGGCAAAGGGTCCGAAGGGATGTCTGGAAGTTCTCGGGAAGTTCTCCGTCAGAATCTGAAGAAGTTGACTCAGAGTACAGTAAGAAATTTAAGTACCGGCAGTCCTGGGTTTGACCGTGATGCTACATGGACGTCGATGTAAATACTTGGAGGTTTCGGAACCGAAAGCCATGGTGATCTGAGTGTGATGGATACGGGGGGCATCGACTGGTTCCAACGAAGGTATCGACCTCGGGTGTTCCGATGCCGCCGAAGCCTGAACTCCTGAAGCTCTCGATGTTATTGGTACCGAGGCTGCCAGGAGTTCTACCAAACTCCTTTCGAGAGGCAGCATGCGTTGATCTAGGGAGATGTCTGATGTCTGGATGAAGTCATCTATGAGGCTTTGAACCACTGTACCAGAACATGGAACCAGTAGCTCTCCGGAGGTTGATGCTTCAGGAGCATCCCAGTGACCCACTGTGCTTTGGAGGACAGATCCTCCCACCAGGGCTGTTTGGCTGGCCGGTCTGCATCGGAAGCACCTCTAGGGGAGTTGCGGTACTTGTGTTGGGACTTCTCTCTGGCCTCGGTATTGGTCTTCGATGCCGAAGGTTTGGAAAAGGCTAGAGGCTTTGACTTACTCTTATGTTTGGATCTTGAAGAAGTCTGAGAGTCATGAGAAGAAGTTGATGCCCTCGATGAGGTGGAAGCCATTGAGAGGGAGTCCAAGGCGAACCATGACCCATACCATACTGTCTGGCTCGGTTCTTCAGGCCTCTTTTTGTCATTTGTTTACACAAAGGACAAAAATTGGGTTGGTGATCAGGACTCAAACATTTTAGACATCAGTCATGTTTATCAGTGACCGAGATGGTAACGGCACAATTTGTACACTTTTTAAAACCACTGACTGACGCAACGGCGGCCCCGCATCACCGAATGGCAATATTGCAAGAGGCAAGGAGACATACCCCGGAGAGTTGTAAGCAGTCGGGCTTCTGGCGGGTGGCAGGGCACGCTTGGAAGGCCCTCTGTCGCAGTAGGAAGATCCCGTGGCGAATGACAGACTGCATCCCCTTGATAGGGAATGTGGCTTTTGCCCCGGGGTTGGCCTCCGCGGTGGCTAGGCGGTGGGCTGATAGGGGGCTTTGTTATCTGGGACAGCTCCGCGTAGAGGAGAGTGAGAAGGTCGATTCTTTTACTTCGTTACAGAAAAAGTATGATTTGGGAACTCACGACCTATTTTTCTACTTTCAGACCCGTCACTACTTTCTTGGGCTTCGTAAGGAGTGTGGGCAATTCCGTGCACGGGGAGGGATGTTGGAGCTATTCACCAGGCTGGAGGGGAAAATAACACTGGGGAGGCTAGGGCTGGAGCTCCGCCTGGAGGGAGGCGCCTCGCGCTTGGCGGCTCTGGGGGAGAAGTGGAGGAGAGATGGCGTCCCGCAGGGCTCTGCGGAGCGCTTGCGGGAAGCCTTTACCGCTATCAAGAAGATATCGGAAGCGGTGCAACTGCAGGAAATCCAATACAAATTCCTCTGGCGGGCGTATGTACATAATATCTGGGCAGCCAAAGTGGGCTTAGCAGCGACAGATGTGTGTGGTCTCTGTAGGGCGGAAAAGGGGGGCCTGGCGCATCGATTCTGGACCTGTATACATATTCAGGGGCTATGGCTGGGGATCGGGAGGACACTGGGGAGGTGGCTGCAGGCAGATCTAGAGATGAGCCCAGAATGGTGTCTGTTTGATGCCTATGAGTGGGAGATCCCACTAAGTGGTGCAGCGCGCAAACTCTGCACTAAAGGCTTTGTGGTGGTAAAACAAGTCATACTTCGGCATTGGCTGGATGATGCAGCGCCCGCAGTGGGAGAATGGGAGCGAGCTATGCTGGAGCTGATGGTGATGGAGAGGCGCTCTGCCAAGGCCCTAGGGGGGCAAAAATGGGATCAGTTCCTGGAAATTTGGGGCCCCGTTAGCGAGGGCGGCCTGAGGACAGCAGCTGAGAGACACTCCCGCAGCCCTTGCCCGAGGCCAGTTTGAGCAAGAGCAAGAGGGGGGAGGGGTGGGGGGAGGGGTGGGGGGCGTGAGAGGAGGTTGGAGGGATGGGCAGTGGGGGGGGGCTGGGCGAGGGGGGGTGTGCAAGGGGGGCTTGGAAATGTGATGTTTTCGTCTTTGCAGTCAGCACCGTGCCTGTATTAGGTAGTTCACCGGTTGGCTTCTTAGAACCAGGTTCCCCCACAGGGGGGTTATTGTTATTTCAATCTTATGATGACCAATTTTCCTGTCGTGTTGAAGTGTATAAGTATTGGTGTTGGCTTGTGTAACCTCAATAAACATGATTTTCCTAAAACCACTGACTGTTTTTTCCATGTCTTTAAAAATGTCTTTGAGATTGAAGAGAAGATTATGGAGACCTAGAGACCTAGTGTAGCGGTGAAACCACAATGAAAATTAAAAGTAAAGAAAACGAAAAATCGAAAAGAAAAAAATGAAAGATTTATAGGGACCGGTATCAGATTCGATGGAACTGGCATCAACGGGAAAGCAGAAGCACGATGTTCCACAAAAAAAGAGTTTTTCGGTGTGACAGGATGACGTGTCCTGCTGGCTCCACGGAAAATTAAGAACTGAGGAGAGGAGTTGGGAAGGCGGGAAGGCAAGCACACTTGTGCACTGGAATGCTCTCAAAGGCTTTCCTATTGGACGCTGGGGAGCATTCCTGCACGGGCTCCATCGGTGATGATCATCCATATGTGAAGATTGCATTTAGAGTAGTTACTCACCTGTAACAGGTGTTCTCCAAGAGCAGCAGGAATCAGTCCTCACATATGGGTGACGTCGGCGCCGACGAAGCCCTCGTGCGGAGCATTTCCCCAGCTTTCAAAGAAAGCCTTTGGGAATGCAGCGCGCATGCGCGGTCCCCTTCCAGCCCAAGGGTGCCATCTTGCTCAGTCTGATGACACAGCTAAAAGACAGCAAAAATCTAAATGAAATACACATATATATATATATATATATGACTGCAACTCCAAGGGGAGGAGGGAGGGTCGTGAGGACTGATTCCTGCTGCTCCTTGAGAACACCTGTTACAGGTGAGTAACTACTCTTTCTCCAGGACCAAGCAGGAAGTCAGTCATCACATATGGGACTTCCCAGCTTTAGGCTACCGAGAACCCAAAGCTGAAAAATAAGCTCCCTCTAGAGCCTCAGCATGCATGATAAGAATCTTCTCTGAGAAAGCCTCCGAACGGTAGCCCAACACAAGGGCCAAAGGGTAGGAGTTGCCTAAACCTCAAAGAGATTACGGAGTACTGCTTGTCCGAAAGCACTGTCTCTGAGGGACTCCCTCTCGAGGCAGTAATGGGTCGCAAAAGTCTGGCTTGAAGACCAAGTAGCGGCCCGGCAGATGTCTACCAACGGAACAGAGCGGAGATGAGCTACTGACGCAGCCTTCGCTCTGACACAGTGGGCCGTGACTCGACCCTGCAAGGAGAGGCCGGCTGACCTGTACGCCCAGGCGATACAGTCCGCTACCCAAATGGACAGGGTACGCTTGGAGACAGGTAACCCCAGCTTATTAGGGTCAAAAGATACGAAGAGCTGAACAGTCATTCGATGCCCCTGCGTACGGTCAATGTAGAAAGATAACGCACTCCTACAGTCCAGGGTATGCAAGTCCATTTCAGCCCGGCTGGCATGCGGCCTGGGAAAGAAGGTCGGAAGAACCACCTCCTGATTGAGGTGGAAGGAGGAGACAACCTTTGGAAGGAACTTAGGATGAGTCCGTAAGACCACCCTGTTCCTATAGAACCGTGTGTACGGTTTATCAGAAACCAGAGCCTGTAGTTCACTCACACGCCTAGCCGAGGTAAGAGCCACCAAGAACAACGCCTTCCAGGAAAGGAAGCGTAAAGGACATGTAGCCATCGGCTCAAACGGTGGGCGAATAAGTTGTTGCAAGACCACATTCAAATCCCACTCAGGGGATGGTGGACAAACTGGAGGCTTGAGCAAAAGCAGGTCTCTGAGGAAGCGGGTTACTAAGGGGTGGACCGAGAGAGACTAGCCCTCCACCGGCAGTGGTGCGCAGAGCACTGAGGTGGACCCGAACAGAGTTGGATTTAAGGCCTAGGTCCGACAGATGAAGCAGATACTGCAGCACCACTGGTACCAGGCACGAAAACGGATCCTCTTGGCGCTGAGCACACCAGGTGGAGAACCTACGCCACTTGAGGGCATAAGATTTCCGGGTGGATTGTCTCCTAGAGGCCAAAACCACCTCCTCCACTTCCCTAGGTAGATGTAAGGGGGCTAGAACTACCCTTTCAGCAGCCAGGCCATCAAATGGAGGGACTGGAGGTTGGGGTGCAGGAGAAATCCCTGATCCTGAGACAGGAGATCGGGTTGCACCTCCAGAGGGAGTGGAGTGTCCACTGCCAATTGCAGAAGGAGTGGAAACCACGGTTGCCTCGGCCACTTGGGGGCTACCAGGATCAGCGAGGTCTTGTCCCGGAGAACCTTGAATAGGGTTCGGGCACTAGAGGCATTGGAGGAAACGCATACAGCAGGGCCGTAAACCAAGAGATTAGGAAGGCATCTGCTGCTATTCGCAGAGGATGCGGTTGTCTGGAACAGAACCTGGGCAGCTGACGGTTCAGTGGACTGGCAAAGAGATCGATGGTTGGAAGACCCCATTTTAGGAAGATCTGCTGGACCACTAGGGGATTCAAATGCCATTCGTGAGGCTGTAGAATCCTGCTCAACCTGTCTGCCAGGAAATTTTCTTGGCCAGGTAGATAAACTGCCTTGAGAAACATGCCATGCTTGAATGCAAAGGCGCATAGGGCCTGTGCTTCCTGACACAGAAGCCTGGATCCTGTGCCTCCTTGTTTGTTCACATAGAACATTTCTACTTGGTTGTCCGTTTAAATCAAGACAGACTGGTGAGAGAGGACATGAGAGAAAGTTTGTAGAGCTAATCGAATAGCTCGCAACTCCAACAGATTGATCTGCTGTGTGGCCTCTCAAGGGGACCAGAGGCCCTGAGTGCATGCCCCCTGGCAATGTGCACCACAACCTTGAAGAGAAGCATCGGTCGTCAACACCTGTGTGTGTGGTGGTGCCTGGAAAGGCACCCCTTTGATCAGGTTGGGCTCTGAGGCACCATTGAGCAGGCCGCATATGCAGACGAGCATTTGGAGTTACATGGACCGTGGATGCCATGTGGCCCAAAAGCCACAGGAAATGTCTGGCAGAGAACAGAGATCAGTCTGTGAGCTCTGTTCTCAGGCAAATAAGCCATTGCTTGTAAGGTATCCAACCTTGCCCCTATGAACTCTACGGCCTGTGAGGGGGAGCAAAGTGGACTTTGCGAAGTTTATGACGAAGCCCAGGTGCTGGAGAAGAGAGACAGTGCGAAGAGTGGCTTGTCTGGCCTCCTGTGTAGACTGACCCCTGATGAGCCAGTTGTCCAGGTATGGAAAGACAAAGATGCCCTGGTTTCTGAGATAGGCCGCCACCACCGTTAGACATTTGGTGAAAACCCTGGGTGCAGAGGTTAGGCCAAATGGAAGTATTCTGTGCTGAAAATGATTTCCCCCCACTAAAATCCGAGATATTGTCTGTGGTCTGGATGAATGAGGATGTGAGTATAAGCATCCTTTAGGTCTAAGGAGCATAGCCAATCTCCCTGCTGGAGGTAGGGCAACAGTATTCCAAGAGTAAGCATCTTGAACTTTTCCCTCTCCAGGAGCTTGTTGAGATTTCGCAAGTCTAGGATGGACCTGAGGCCTCCTGTCCTTTTTGGTACTAGAAAGTACCTGGAGTAGAAGCCTCGTCCTATCAGGTGGTGAGGCACCGGTTCCACCGCCTGCTCCTGTAGAAGACTTGCCAACTCCTGAAGGAGGAGGTTCCTGTGTAGAGGGAGTCTTAGAGACTCCCCTGGAAAATAGGAGGGAGGTTACTGGTTGACGTGGAGCAAGTAGCCCTTTTGGACTATGCTCAGTACCCAGGTATCCCGTTATAGCTGACCACCTGTGGGCGTACAGTGTCAGCCGGCCTCCTGTGCTGAGTGGAGCCAGCTGTGGGGGAGAGGCTATGCAGTGAGAGTCAAACCCCTGCTCCCTGCTGTGCAGGAGCCGGAGCTGGCGGCTTGGGGGTTTTCTGCCTACGGGACCCATGTCCCTGCCCCTTGGCCTGCTGACCCTGTTGGGGAGCTGTAGAGGCCTGGAATTCAGGGTAGGATTTGTAGGCTGAGGCCTTCCTTGGGTAAAAGGGCTTTTTCCCCCGAGCCCTTCTTCTTCTGAGAAGGGGCAGAAGTCTTCCTGGACAGCCTTGTCCTGGTGAGAGTCTCAGTCTCGATTTCTGGAGCCTTTTCAGCCATGGGTTTGCCAAAGAGGTTCTCACCCCGGCAAGGGACATCGACCAACTTGTCCTGGACCCATGGCTCGAGGTCCGATGACTGTAGCCAGGCTTGAAGGCGTGCACCGATGCCGGCCGCTGCTACTCGTGGCGAAGCCTCAAAGCCATCATAGGCTGCTCGAGAGATAAACTTCGAGCACTCTTGAATCCCCGATGACAAAGCCTTGAACCTCTGCAAAGGTTCCTCGGAGAGGCCAGCAGAGAACCCGGAAATCTCCTTTGCCAGGTCTTGGAGGTACATGCCCATGTACTGCTGTTAAGTCTGGACACGGCAAGCCAGCATAGAGTCCTGGAAGCACTTTCTACCGAGGGCATCCAGATTCTGGACCTCCCTGCCGGGGGGCACCGAGGAGTGCATCTTCTGACTCTTCAGACGATCCATGGCCGATTCCACAATCATGGAGTGGTGCGGTAGCTGTGCCTTCTGGAACCCAGGGCTCTTATGGACTCGATAAATGGAATTGACCCATTTGCTGAGAACCAGCGCCGAGGCCGGTGCCTCCCACATGCAAAAGAGCGGCCATTCCAGCATTGGAGGAACCGGTACAGTAAAGGCCTCCTTCGGTGGAGAGTCATACTGGAGGGCCTCAAGCTCCTTGGCTCGAGGCTCCCCCTCGGGATCCGCGGGGAAGGCCAAGGCCTTGGCCATGTCCCTCACGAAGCCCGAGAACTGGGTATCCTCCGGGGTGGACCTTCTCCGAGGCTCGGACTCCGGTGAGTCCTATGGGACGCAACGGGTCCAGAATGTGTCCGGGGACTCCTTGTCCTCCGTCTCCTCCGAGGCGGAATCGAGCGGCTCCGGTCGGGCGGGCACCGATGCCATCCGCCCCGACGCCAAGGGTACCGGCGTCGATGACCTCGGCCCCATACGGGAGGCCGAGGGAGACCTTGGCCGAGGACTGACTCGAGACCGCATTGACTCGAGGATCGGCTCGGCCTCCGGGGTCGACTTGGACGTCAAGGTCCCGGTGGTTAGGGCAGATGCACCGGTCAGACCAGCGATCAGCACCCGCTTCTGTTCCATGAAGGCAGCCAAGCTGCTCTCCAAGGCCGTCAACATGAGTCCGAGCTCAGGAGACTCAGCAGCCCCCAACTCGGGCCCCGACGGCGTCGGGCCAGCGTCGGCTCCCCCGGAGGAGATTCCACGAGGACAACAGCACTCACGTGACCGGGGACTCCAGATCCACACGAGGCATTTTGGCAGGCCTCTCCGACTCCGGGGACCCGGGACGGCGGTTGGGGCTATGTGACCTGGCCCTCAAGGGACCAAGAGCGTCCACCGATGCCGCCCTCGCGGGTTTCTTCTTCCTTTTTTATTCTTGTGAGGGAGACCCCCGCTCAGAGGAGCCCCAACGATGCTCGGGGTCGGATTCCCAAGACGTTGAGGCCTCTGACAAAGTCCGGGCCAGGCTGGACGTGGAGTCAGAGAAGATCCTTTCTCGTTGATGCTGACGACTCCTGAGTGCCTTAGAGGACATTTTGCCGCACGGGCCATAGATCATTGGGTCATGATCGGGCCCGAGGCACCGGAGGCAGCAGTCGTGTGTTTCGGTGAGAGACATCAGTTTCTTACACCGATCACACTTCTTGAACCTGCTGGCAACCATCAGGGGAAAAAGGGCCCCTGCAAAGTCAAAAGACCGGGCTGCCAGTGAAAAAGAAAAAACGTGCGAACGCTAGTCTCAAAGGACAAAAACCGAAAAAGTAGCTTCGGGCTTGATACCGGTGTACCATGCCCAGGCGGGAAGGGGAATGTTGGGAAATTTGATTTAAAGTCTGCCTTGGGTCTGCTTATATATGTATATATTGGCTTTATATGACTGAACCCTTGCCTGGTGAAACTACACAGGAGGATGGATGGCACAGAAGACAAGAAGACAATAGCTATATGAGAGTATATGCTTGCCATAAGATAATAGATGCGGCCTGCTATAGAGGATTCTGGGTAACCATATTCTGGATAGAAGTATGCAGAATATTGGGCCTAGTAATATCAGCACAAAATACAGGTCAAGCAAAGAATTCAAACTAATGAGCACAAACGCACTCTCTTTAGCTCTGCACGGTTTCAATTAGTGCCGAGGAAAAACACAGGAAGGGTCAGAGGTCACATGCCAGGCATAGATGAGCAGACCTAAAATCAGATCCAGATGTATAGAGGTCACAGGCCATGCATAGATGAAGCAGATCCAGATGTATAAAAGTAATGAGATTCTCCCCTGGGGAAAGGTGTTGCAGAACCCTGAGGCCCTGCTGACACTTAAGAATGTATGATGGATTCACTGAAAATTAATTTGAAACAGACATTTGAAACAAGGAGAAATGTATATAAGGCAGCCATTTTGGGGGATTGTTGGGCAGTATTTTCTCCCCCTTTACAGAGAGAGAGAAAGTACTGTCTGCCATTTCTATAGACAGACCTTGCTGTTCTGCATGATGCTGCAATAAAAGTCTTTGTAGATAAAGCAACTGCTGTCTAAGTAATTCTTTGATTGGTGATATTTGGGCAACCGTTGTGGGAACCAGAAGCCATGCGCGCTGCATTCCCAAAGGCTTTCTTTGAAAGCTGGGGAAATGCTCTGCACGAGGGCTCCGTCGGCGCCGACGTCACCCATATGTGAGGACTGACTTCCTGCTTGGTCCTGGAGAACTGCTTGCTCCTAGAAATAACGGATCTGCCAGAGGAACGGAATTCCCAAGGAGGGGTGTAGGGCAAAATGAGAGGAAAGGTAATGAGAAGCCACAGAATGAATGTGCTTGTAGGTCAGTGGGAGAAGTTTGAACTGGATGCAGAAACAGAAAGGGAGCCAGTGAATTGACTTGAGAAGAGGGGTTAAGAGAGCACAGTGACACTCTTTACTTGCCTTCATTGGGGTTTTCTTTCAACTGTTCCTCAAATTCCTGCATGGCTGAAGCACAGCTATTGTGAAGCTGTTCACCCAACCGCTTCAGATCAGCTACAGACTTGTCTACCAACTCTGCATCCCGGGCAATGCATTCTAGCCTGAAATATGGAAACCAGACAGACAATCATTTTATCTCAAGTACTCTTCATTAAGACTGTATGGACATTATGGGTTGTAAGTGGTTTCTACGTACCGCTCCAGAGGTGAACTGAACTTCTTATAGGCCTTGATAAACCTATATAAAAGATAACATACACAAAGTAATTTAGCTTCTATTTTAAAAAATCCTCAAATATATAAATTCTAATTTAAGATCTCAGTCACACTGATAAGCTCTACTCATTGCATGCTATGCTAGTCACTACCAATATCTCGGTGAACAATTTAGGAAGATCTTTACACTTTTATATGTTGAGAAACTTAGGACACGCGAGAAAATGGAGATTGGACATCATGTGTAAAATGGGCCAGCCCAGTGGCTCAAATGTGAGTTTCATTCAGTGCCTTGAGGATGGTCACTGATTTGAACAACATGGTGGGCCTTTGAGGGAAGAGGAAGAAGTTTTGGTCATTACTTAAGGTTAGTAATCAGAGTCAGAACTCAGTGCAGGATTCCAGAAGAAAGTCTGGTACATGACTCTTGTCCAAGGACTGTCACTGTGATAATCAGACTAGGTGTGTTGGAGGAGGCAGAGAACAACATACAATAAAAGGAAAAATTCCCATGTCATTGTGCACGAATACTCATAGTGCCAAATCTGAGTTCTAGTACTAATCAAGCTGGAAGTATAATAGAGAAAGAGATAATGGCATGGTTAAAAAACAAAACACAAAATAAGAACTGTGAAACTGTTGCATAAGCAATACGTGATGCAGTTCAGCTGTGGTTAACATTACTGGCACCCTTGCATTTTAGGTATGTTGTGTATAATATCTTGAGAAATAATTGGAAATAGTCCAATCGTATGCCATCATAATATTTTAATAGTATGTTCAAAGGTATACATCCAAAAAAAAAGATGTCTGTGCAACTTAGATGTAGTAATTTCTGAGGAAAAGACAAAATATGACCTAGAGAGGATTAATGGCACCCTTCACTATTTGGTTTCATAATCTTGGCAGTGATGACAGCTTCCAAGTTTCTTGTAGCCATCTATAAGTTTTGTACATCTGTCTGCTGGTAGTTTCTCCCACTCTTCAACTGCAATTCTTTCCAGCTCATGAATGTTTCCAGGATTCCTTTTACCAATGGCAGATTTCAGATCTTTCCAAATGTTCTCGATGGGATTAAGATCAGGACTCATTGCTGGTCAGTTTAAAACAGTCCATTTGTTCCTTTTAGCCATTCTTTTGTACTTTTGGACGTTTGTTTTGGGTCATTACCCTGCTTGAAGACCCATGACCTTCGACCCAGACCTAGCTTTCTGATACTAGATATCACATTTTACTCCAAAATACCTTGGCAGTCCTCAGACTTCATGATTCCTTTAATATGTTCCAGGCCTTCAGTTCCTGAAACAGCCAAACAGCTCCATAACATTATGGAACCTCCACCATTATTTAACTGTAGGAAGGGTGTTTTTTTCCTTACAAGCTTCATTTCTTCACCTGTAAATGTATTGCTGGTCTGCATTGTCAAAGAGCTCAAGTTTGGTTTCATCTGTCCACAGAATATTTTTCCAGAAGGATTGTGGTTTCTCAAGATGGGTTTGGGCAAAGTTCACGAGTGCCTTTTCATGTCTGTCTTTGAGCAGTGGGGTTCTCCTTGGCCTTCGCCCATGAAGTCCTTCTTTGTTTAGTGCGCGGCAAATGGTGTGGGTTGAAACCACCAATCCAAATTGCTCCAGGTCAGCTTTAAGCTCTGTGGATGTTGTATTTAGTGTTTTTCCAACAGTTTGCACTAACCTTCAAAAGACTTCTTGGATTAATTTTCCTCTTTCCACCATGCCCTGGGAGGTTCAGAGTAGTTACTCACCTGTAACAGGTGTTCTCCAGGAGCAGCAGGAATCAGTCCTCACATATGGGTGACGTCGGCGCCGACGAAGCCCCCGTGCAGAGCATTTCCCCAGCTTTCAAAGAAAGCCTTTGGGAATGCAGCGCGCCTGGTGGTCCCCTTCCCGCCCAAGGGTGCCATCTTGCTCAGTCTGATGACATAGCTAAAAGACAGAAAAAATCAAAATTAAAGTATATGACTGCAACTCCAGGGGAGGAGGGAGGGTCGTGAGGACTGATTCCTGCTGCTCCTGGAGAACACCTGTTACAGGTGAGTAACTACTCTTTCTCCAGGACCAAGCAGGAAGTCAGTCCTCACATATGGGACTCCCCAGCTCTAGGCTACCGGGAACCCAAAGCTGAAAAAATGGCTCCCTCTCAAGAGCCTCAGCATCTGTGATAAGAATATCCTCTGAGAACGCCCCTGTACGGTAGCCCAACACAAGGGCCGGAGGGTAGGAGTTGCCTAAACCTCAAAGAGATTACGGAGTACCGCCTGTCCGAAAGCACTGTCCCTTCGGGACTCTCTCTCGACGCAGTAGTGGGCTGCAAAAGTCTGGCTTGAAGACCAAGTAGCGGCACGGCAAATGTCTGCCAACGGAACAGAGTGGAGATGAGCTACTGACGCGGCTTTCGCCCTGACACGGTGGGCCGTGACTCGACCCTGCAAGGGAAGGTCAGCTGCCTTGTACGCCCAGGCGATACAATCTGCTACCCAAGTGGACAACGTACGCTTGGAGACAGGTAACCCCAATTTATTAGGGTCAAAGGAGACGAAGAGCTGAGTAGCCCTTCGATGCCCTCGTGTACATTCAATGTAAAAGGACAACGCCCTCTTACAGTCCAGAGTATGCAAGACTGTCTCAGCCCAGCTGGTATGTGGCCTGGGAAAGAATGTCGGAAGAACCACCTCCTGGTTGAGGTGGAAAGAGGAGACAACTTTTGGAAGGAGCTTTGGATGAATCCGAAGGACCACCCTGTTCCTATAGAACCGTGTGTACAGTCTATCAGAAACTAGAGCTTGTAGTTCACTCACACGTCTGGCCGAGGTAAGAGCTACCAGGAAGAGCGCCTTTCAAGAAAGGAAGCGTAAATGGCACGTAGCCATTGTCTCAAACGGTGGGTGAGTAAGTTGTTGCAAGACCACGTTCAAATCCCACTCAGTGGCAGGTGGATGAATCGGACGCTTGAGCAAAAGCAGGCCTCTGAGGAAGCGGGACACCAAGGGGTGAACCGACAGAAACTGTCCCTCCACCAGTGAGTGGTGTGCTGAAAGAGCACTGAGGTGGACCCGAACAGAGTTGGACTTAAGGCCTAGGTCTGACAGGTGAAGTAGGCATTGTAGCACTACTGGCACAAGACAGGAGAAAGGATCTTCACTGTGCTGAGCACATCATACTGAGAACCTGCGCCACTTGAGTGCATAGGACTTTCTGGTGGATTGCCTCCTAGAGGCCAAGACCACCTTCTCAACTTCCCTAGGTAGAAGTAAGGGAGCTAGAACTATCCTCTCAGCAGCCAGGCCATCAGATTGAGGGATCTGAGACTGGGGTGCAGAAGGGAACCCGGATCCTGAGACAGGAGATCGGGTTGCGACCCCAGAGGGAATGGAGTTTCCACTGCCAACTGCAGAAGAAGTGGAAACCACGGCTGCCTCAGCCATCTGGGGGCTACCAGAATGACTGAGGCTTTATCCCGTAGAATCTTGAATAGTGTTCGGGCCACCAGGGGCATGGGAAACGCATACAGGAGGCCCGCAGACCAAGAGATCAGAAATGCATCTGCTGCCATTCTCAGGGGATGCGGCTGTCTGGAGAAAAACCTGGGCAGCTGATGGTTCAGTGGACTTGCAAAGAGATCGATGGATGGAAGCCCCCATCGTAGAAAGATCTGCTGGACCACTAGTGGATTCAACTGCCATTCGTGAGTCTGGAGAATCCTGCTTAGTTTGTCTGCCAAGAAGTTCTCCTGACCAGGTAGATAAACTGCTTTGAGAAACATGCCTTGTTTGACTGCAAAGGAGCAAAGGGCCTGCGCCTCCGGACACAGGAGTCTGGACCCTGTGCCCCCTTGCTTGTTCACATAGAACATTGCTACCTGATTGTCTGTCTGAACTAAGACAGACTGGTGAGAGAGGGCATGAGAAAAAGTCTGTAGAGCCAAGCGGATTGCTCGCAGCTCCAAAAGATTTATCTGTTGTGTGGCCTCCCGAGGAGACCAGAGGCCTTGAGTACACCTGTCCTGACAATGTGCACCCCAGCCCTTTAAAGACGCAACAGTCGTCAGCACTCTTGTGTGTGCTGGGGCCTGAAAGGGCACCCCCCTGAGGAGGTTTGGGAGATGTAACCACCACCATAAGGAGTCCAAGAGCGGTTTGGACAACTTTACTCTGTCTCGGAGGTCGCCTGTGGCTTGCACCCACTGAGCTCTGAGGCACCACTGAGCCGTCCGCATGTGCAGACGGGCATTCAGTGTCACATGTACCGTGGATGCCATGTGACCCAGGAGCCGCAGGAAGTGTCTGGCGGAGACCTGAGAACTGCCTTGGAACTGGCTGGCCAAGCTTATCAGCCTGTGGGTCCTGTCCTCAGGCAAGTAAGCTCTTGCCTGCAGGGTGTCTAATCCTGCCCCTATAAACTCTTGGTTCTGTGAGGGGAGCAAAGTGGACTTTGCGTAGTTGATGACAAAGCCCAAATGCTGAAAAAGAGAGACAGTGCGAAGAGTGGCTTGTCTGGCCTCCTGGAGAGACTGACCCCTGATGAGCCAGTCATCCAGGTATGGGAAGACAAAAATTCCCTGATTTCTGAGATAGGCCACCGCCACCAGGCATTTGGTGAAAACCCTGGGGGCAGAAGTTAGGCCAAAGGGAAGTACTTTGTACTGAAAATGGTTTCCTCCCACCACAAATCTGAGATATTGTCTGTGGTCTGGATGGATGAGAATGTGGGTATAAGCATCCTTTAGGTCTAAGGAGCATAGCCAATCTCCCTGCTGGAGGTAGGGCAGCAGTATCCCAAGGGTAAGCATCTTGAACTTTTCCCTCTCCAGAAACGTGTTTAAGTTTCGCAAGTCTAGGATAGGCCGGAGGGCTCCTGTCCTTTTTCGTATCAGAAAGTACCTGGAGTAGAAGCCTCGCCCTTCCAGGTGGTGAGGCACCGGTTCCACCGCCTGTTCCTTTAGAAGACTTGCCAGCTCCTGAAGGAGGAGGTTTCTGTGCAGAGGGAGTCTTGGAGGCTCCCCTGGAAAGTAGGAGGGGGGTATCTGGTGGAAGTGGAGCATGAAGCCCTTTTGGACTATGCTGAGGACCCAGGTATCCCCTGTTATGGCTGGCCACCTGTAGGCGTACAGGGTCAGCCAACCTCCTGTGCTAAGTGGAGCCAGCTGTGGAGAAGAGGCTATGCTGTGGGAGTCAAAGCCCCGCTCCCTGCTGTGCAGGAGCCAGAGCTGGCAGCTTGGGGGTCTTCTGCCTACGGAGCCCATGCCCCTGCCCCTTGGTCTGCTGGCCCTGTTGGGGAGCTGGAGAGGCCTGATATTGAGGGTAGGATTTGTAGGCAGCACCCTTCCTCAGGAAAAAGGGCTTCTTCCAAGAGCCCTTCTTTTTCTGAGAAGGGGCAGAAGTCTTCCTAGACAGCCTTGTCCTGGTGAGAGTCTCAGTCTCGATTTCCACAGCCTTTTCAGTCATGGGCTTACCAAAGAGGTTTTCACCTCGGCAAGGGACATTGAACAACTTGTCCTGCACCCATGGATCCAGGTCTGACGACTGTAGCCAGGCTTGATGGCGTGTACCGATGCCAGCCGCGGCTACCCGGGCCGAAGCCTCAAAGCCATCATAGGCTGCTCGAGAGATAAACTTCGAGCACTCTCGAATCCCTGTTGACAAAGCCTAGAACCTCTGCAAAGGTTCCTCGGAGAGGCCAGCTGAGAACCCGGCAATCTCCTTTGCCAGGTCTCGTAGGTACATGCCCATGTACAGCTGGTAGGTCTGGACACAGCAAGACAGCATAGAGCCCTGAAAGCACTTTCTACTGAGGGCATCCAGGATCCGGGCCTCCCGGCCGGGGGGCCCCGAGAAGTACATCTTCTGACTCTTCAGACGGTGCACGGCCGATTCCACAACCATGGACTGGTGCGGTAGCTGCGCCTTTTGGAACCCAGGGCTCTTACGGACTGTGACAAGGCAGAGCTGTCAGAGCACAAGAAAAAGGCTTTTAAACAAACTTTTTCCTCTGAACCTGCCAGGAATACAGGGCAGCTGAGGGTTAAAACCTCAGCGCACAGAGTTGCAGGGCAGGAGAGAAAAGAAAGGGAGCCACACCCTAGCTCTAGGCTGACAGGGAGAGCTAGCCAACCAGGGAAAGGGGTGGACTCTCACCTGATTGGACAAACCACTCCACTTAACCAGGAAGTGGTAGGTTCAGCGAGATCAGACGGAGCTGCAGAATCAGCCAGATCAGCCCGAGCAGGAGGATCAGCAAGATCAGCTGGATCGGAGAGGAGATCACACGAGGAACGCAGAGAGCTACAGGAGGAAGGAAAAAGGCAAAATAGGAACTTACCTTTGGCAAAGCCAGAAAAAGGGGACTCCAGCAGTGCAGATACAGCCTTGGAGTCAGGCATTCTTGGCAGAGGAACAGAAACAGAATCCTTATCCAAAAGGGGCCGAGCTCAGAGCAAGCGTGACCAGCTGGGATCCAATTACCTGGACCATTGCCAGCCACCTTGCAGAGAGAGAGCCACGTCTCTGGGGAAACAGACGAGAATCCTCCCAGGAAGGGATTGCCCTCAAGAAAAGCTGAACCAGGTCAGAAAAACTTATAAGCCTTTTAAACAGAATATAGAGTCTGTGTCAGAAAGAGACAGAAGTAATTCCCCTGATAGTTTACCTTGCAATATTGGCAGTGAACGTGGTAGAACTTGTAAGCTAGAAGCCAGCACAGGTGCACGTCACCTAGCTCGTAATTGGCAGCAGCGTGATTCAAGCACAGATACTGAGCTAGAAGAATGGGAGATAGGTAGAGTCCCTGAAAAGCCTAGTTACAAGAAACACGTAGTTCCTCAACAGGGAATAAGGTATAGGAAAAAGGAAGAAGGAAGAAATCCTTATGCCCAGCTCTTTAAGAGGCTGAATAAACAGATATCCTTACAAGACTGCAGGACAGGCAGTGAGAGGGGAGAAAAGCAGATACAAGATCTCCTCCACCATTTAAGAGCCCTAGACTCGAATAGGCCAGAGAGCCAAGGAGCTCAACTTAGCGACGAAGAATCCATGCAAACCGACATTCCATTGTCTGATCACAGTAGCTCTGAGATGGAATGCGGGATTTGCCACTGTGACTTTTAAAGGTACACCTTAAACAGAAGCAATGTTTTAAGGCTGTTTTAAAAGCATGTAGAGAATAGAGTTTAAGTACAGACAGGAAGTTGTCTGACTGCTGATACTAGTGAAGTGCATAATTCTAAGGCTTGAAGTGAATTATCCATGTGAAGGTGGAACAGGAAAACCACGCTTGTTGGAAGTTCTTTATTGAATGCCTTGAATGAGTATCGCTGTTAAAAAGTCTACAGTTGTTTTGGACTACAGTAACCTGAGAAGTATCAGGGAACATTTGTACAGGACTTTATTTGCTTTATCCATGTTGTTATCCTTGAATATCTGTTCTGGGGTGAAGAAAACCTGCTGGGAACAATAAACCTATTGTTTACCTTCAAATTGCTTTGGCTGTGATCACTGGGCCTACAACTACAATTTTGCTCAACCAGAGAACAGCGATAACAAAGTAACACACACGACGCTGTAACCAAATACACTGCGTCACAAGTTGGTGTAATTGGTAAGACGAGGCGTCACAGGACTCAATAAATGGAATCGAGCCGTTTGCTAAGAACCGGCGTCAATTCCGGTGCCTCCACATATGGAAGAGCAGCTGTTCCAGCATCAGAGGAACCGGTACAGTAAAGACTTCCTTCGGAGGAAAGTCATACTGGAGGGCATCAAGCTCCTCGGCTCGATGCTCCTCCTCGGCGTCTGCAGGGAAGGCCAAGGCTTTGGCCATGTCCCTCACGAAATCCAAGAACTGGGTATCCTCCGGGGAGGGGGGACATTCTCCAAGGCTTGGACTCCAGTGAGATCGAAAGGATGCATCGGGTCCGGAACGTGTCTGGGGACTCCCACTCCGACTCCTCTTAGGAGGAATTGAGCGGCTCCGGCCGTGTGGGCCTCGGTGCCACCCGCCCCGATGCCGAGGGTATCAGCGTCGAAGACCTCGGCCCCGCACGGGAGCTCGAGGGGGACTTTGACCAAGGATCGATTTGAGACTTCATCGACTCGATGATCGGCTCGGTCTCCGGGGTCGACTTATTTATTTATTTATTTTATTTATTTATTTAACATTTCTTATATACCGCGCTATTAAGATCAGTGCGGTGTACATTGAACAAAATATACAACAATGTATGCAAGTAACATTGAGTTTACATAGAACATGGGAATATATAACATGGATTAACAGGTAAAACTATGTACAGTCAACATCATATATATATATGTTTTTACTAAATAAATAAATATGTTAGCTCAAGTGGATATTATCTGTGTAATTTATGTAGGAGGTGGGAATCAACAGAGGATGTGGAGCTATCGTGGAGCTTAACCATTTTCTGGTTGAATTAAGGTAATATGGTGTTTAGTGCACGTTGGAGGTCTGTTGTTTGAGTGGACATGCGGGGTCACTTCTGGGTAGAATTTTTGTGAATAAGTGATGCTTCACGGCTTTCCTGAATTGTAAAAGGTTTTTGATACAACGAATTTCATGAGGAAGTAAATTCCAGTTCAGGGGTGCAAATAAAGAGAAAGCTCTGTTCGATGTAGCTTTAGTACAAGATGTCATCATCTTGGGAACTACTAAGGTATTCATAGCAGTGGTCCTTCTGTTTCTATTTTCGAGGGTGTTATGTATTAGTTTGCTAATTGGTGTCGGAGGGTAGTTATTCCTGGCCTTGAAGGTCAGAACTAGAGACTTATATGTAAGTCTGGCTTGTAATGGTAACCAGTGTAGGTCCTTCATGATCGGCGTTATGTGAGCAGCTCTTGGTGACCCAGAGAGGACTCTTGCAGCTGCGTTCATAGCCAGACGAAGTGGATTTAAGGTTGATTGAGAGAGGCCATGGAGGATAATATTCGCAAAATCTAGGTGAGGGATGACTAGAGCCTGGAATATTGAGCGATAATCAGTATAGTCAAGTAGTGGTCGGAGGTGGCGTAGCGATCTGATCTTATGATATATCCTCTTTGTCACATTCTTCACATGCGTTGTCATATCTAGGTGTTGATCCAATGTGATGCCGAGGTATCGGATAGTGGGTTTTGACGTCAGTTCTATGTTATTGATTAGCAGTGACGGAGGGGGTATGAACTTGCGATTTCTTGTGACAAATAATACATCAGTTTTGTTGTGATTTATTCTTAAGTTTTGTGTCAACAGCCATTCGGCTATTGCACCAAAACAATTAATTATTGGTGTGAACACTGGTTGGTCAGTATTAAACGGCATGTAAATGAGGATGTCATCTGCGTATGCCAGGCATTGCACGTTGAAGGATCGGATCAACTCACATATCGGCTGCATATAAATGTTGAACATTAATGCTGATAATGAAGATCCTTGAGGTACACCTTGAGACTGTAGGAATGGCTCTGATGATTCCTGACCTGTTTTAACTTGTTGCCACCTATTGGAAAGGTAGGATCTACACCATTCAAGTGCTGTGTTTTGAATTCCCTTCTCACTCAGACGTTGCAGCAGTATGTTGTGGTTTACAGAATCAAAGGCAGCGGAGATGTCCAAAAATATGAGCACAAATCCCTGTTTAATGTCGTTTATTTCCCGTGATAAGATCATTGAATAAGGTTGTAAGGATTGTGTCAACTCCATGTGATTCTATGAAACCATGTTTTTATTTGTCTAGAGGCGCTTCAATGTCAATATGCAGCTGGAGATGTTGTTGGGCAGCTTTCTCGATAATTTTTTGCAAGTTGTGGAATGCTCGAGATTGGCCTGAACGATTCAACTTTGGATGAGTCAAGCTTACTGTTTTTTAGTAAAGGCTTGATGGAGGTGTGTTTCAGACTTTTTGGGAATGAGCCTGTTAGGAAGGACTGGTTCAGTAACAGGCACAGAATTTGACTTAGCTCATGACGTAACTCTTTGATCCAGCTGGCTGGGCATGGGTCATTGGGAGCTGTGCTAGGATTGATGGAGGCGATAATTTTTACAATTTCACTAGTAGATATAGTGTTGAAGTTGCAAAAAGGTGTTATATGGGATTTCTTAGGTGATGCAGAAGGGTTGTTGGTATTTATGCTTGTGTTAGCTGTAATCATTTTTGATTGCAGGTAATTTGCGTAGTCCTGAGGCTGCGGCATTGCAGGTTGATCTGAGACTGGTTCTCTTGTTATGGATTTTACTAACTTGAATAATGCATGAGGTTTATTGATGGCACGTTTCAACAGGTTTGTGTGGTAGATCTTCTTACTCAATGTTATTTTCTCACGGTGTGTAGTTAAGTGTGAGTTATATGTTTCAAGTGCCTCTGGAGAGTGGGTTCGACGCCACTGTCTTTCAAGTTTGCGTAGATGAATGAGAGATGAACGCAAGTCAGTTGAGAACCATGGTGCATGTTCTCGTTTTCTTCTTTTCTTATCTTTATGCAGAGGACATGAGGCGGCTCTGAGGTTCTCGTTCCATTTGGCTATTAGGTCATCTAAGTTGAGGGAAGTGTTAGTCATGAGAGGTCGAAGGTTCTCTAGGACCTTTTCACGGTTGAGGGGTTGATAACGGGCTGAGTGAGTTTCAGGTGATTTAGATGGTCTTTGGCTCATATGCGAGGTATAGGTGGGTATATTAAATTGAATAAGGTTGTGATCGGACCATGGCACTGGTATAACTGACAGATCCAGAGCTTGTCGTGATAAGGTGTCGAGATAAGGTGCGAATATTAGGTCTAGTTTACCTCCTTTAATGTGGGTAGGAGAGTCAACGTATTGGTTGTAACCTAGATCCTTTAGTGCTTCTAGGAATGCTTCTGATTGGCTATCATGGAGAGATGGGAGGTTAAAGTCTCCAACTAGCCAATTTGGAGATCGTGAAGAGGAAGTTGAACATGCGAGTTCAATTATTGTTGGAAGATCGTCAGGTGATGGGGATGGTGCTCTATAAAGCAGGTTGATTGAGCATAGTTCATTAGATATAGAGAGGGAGTCAAGATGAGTTGAGCTGGAGGAATTGCATAGCTTGAAATTGAGGTCAGTTTTGGCGAGGATTAATGTTCCGCCTCCTTTTTGAGTAGACCTGTGGCATGTGTAAAGGTCGAATCCTGTAGGCAGCATCTGATTC
Source organism: Ichthyophis bannanicus (assembly GCA_033557465.1). Lineage (NCBI taxonomy): Eukaryota > Metazoa > Chordata > Amphibia > Gymnophiona > Ichthyophiidae > Ichthyophis > Ichthyophis bannanicus. Next base: position 232,209,355 of record CM066043.1, on the reverse strand, counting down.
AGGAGGATGTTGTCACAATCTGATAACCATGATTCCGTGACCATTAGGATGTCGAGATTGTATTGAGGAATCAAGTCCATCGTTGCAGGCCACTTTGATCGTATGGATCTGGCATTTATTAATGCACATTTTAGGAGGCGTTGGCGGTGAGACTTCTCAGCTTGTGTTTTATTGATGATTTGAAGGGGAATGCTGATTAGGTGTGAGTAAGATGTGTGGTTGTGTTTTGCTGAAGTGTTATGAGGGAATTCGTACCATCTCCTTCCAAACGAATGTAAAATAGGTATGTAGCTAATGTCATGATTGAGGTTGAGTGCGTTTGTTACGCAGGGGAGCTCGATTGTAATGAGGGTAGTTAACGATAACAGGACCTTATACATGTTGAGTTTAAATGGGTAACAGTGTTATGACTTGCTGTATAGAGCTTATTGATTTTCAGATAGCAGTATAATAGTGTGTAATAGGTTAATAGTACTGACAACAGTAGAATAATGCAGGTAGCAATATAATAGTGTGTGATAGGTTAAATAGTACTGACAACAGTAGAATAATGCAAATGACAGTATGATAGTGTGTAATAGGTTAAATAGTACTGACAACAGTAGAATAATACAGATGACAGTATGATAGTGTGTAATAGGTTAAATAGTACTGACAACAGTAGAATAATGCAAATGACAGTATGATAGTGTGTAATAGGTTAAATAGTACTGACAACAGTAGAATAATACAGATGACAGTATGATAGTGTGTAATAGATTAAATAGTACTGACAACAGTAGAATAATGCAGGTAACAATATAATAGCGTGTAAGAGGTTAATTTTACTGACAACAGTATTGTATTAAATGGTAAAAAGTTCTTTGTAATGATTAGTTACTATCGACAGTAACTACTCTTTCTCCAGGACCAAGCAGGAAGTCAGTCCTCACATATGGGTGACTCCCTAGCTCTGGGCTACCAGGAACCCAGGCTGAACAAGAGAACTCCCTCTAGTCCAAGCATCAGAGAAAGGCTTTCACTGAAAGAGAATCCCCACCGGTAGCCCAAAAGAGGGCTGGAGGGCAGGAGTTGCCTAAACCTCAAAGAGATTCCGGAGTACTGCCTGGCCAAAAGCACTGTCCCTACGGGACTCCCTCTCCAGGCAGTAATGAGCTGCAAAGGTCTGGCTTGAGGACCAAGTTGCAGCCCTGCAGATGTCTGCCAACGGTACAAAGCGGAGATGAGCTACTGAGGCAGCCATAGCCCTGACACGGTGGGCCGTGACGTGACCCGACCCTGCAATGGAAGGTCAGCTGCCCTGTAAGCCCAGGTGATACAGTCAGCCACCCAGATGGACAAGGTACGCTTGGACACAGATAACCCCAAATTATTAGGGTCAAAAGATACGAAGAGCTGAGTAGCCCTTCTATGCCCCTGCGTACGGTCAAGGTAGAAGGATAAGGCCCTTCTACAATCCAGGGTATGCAGGACTGCCTCAGCCTGGCTTGCATGAGGCCTTGGGAAGAATGTCGGAAGAACCACCTCTTGGTTGAGGTGTAAAGAGGAGACAACTTTTGGGAGGAACTTAGGATGAGTCTTAAGGACTACCCTGTTCCTATAGAAGCGAGTGTAAGGCCTGTCAAAGACCACGGCCTGAAGCTCACTCACTCACTCATCTGGCCGAGGTTAGGGCTACCAGAAAGAGCTTCTTCCAGGAAAGGAAGCGGAGAGGACAAGTAGCCATCGGCTCAAAGGGTGGGCGAGTCAGCTGTTGCAAGACCACATTCAACTCCCACTCAGGAGCTGGAGGACGGATAGGAGGCTTGAGCAAGAGCAAACCTCTGAGGAACCGGGACACCAAGGGGTGAACCGACAAAGAGTGTCCTTCCACTAGTGAGTGGTGAGCTGCTAGAGCTGAGAGGTGGACCCGAACAGAATTGGACTTAAGGCCCTGATTGGATAAGTGCAGCAGGTACTGAAACACCACTGGCACAGAGCAGGAGAAAGGATCTTCTGTGCGTAGCTGACACCACAAAGAGAACCTTCTCCATTTCAGGGCATATGTTTTTCTGGTGGACTGCTTCCTAGAGGCCAAGACCACCTCTTCAACTTCCTGAGGCAGGCCCCAGGGAGCCAACACTACCCTTGCAGCCTCCAGGCCATCAAATTGAGAAATTTGAGGTTGGGGTGCAGAAGAGAACCCTGATCCTGAGAGAGAAGATCGGGCTGCAACCCTAGAGGTAGTGGGGTGTCCACTGCCAGTTGAAGCAGAAGTGGAAACCAAGGCTGCCTCGGCCACCTGGGGGCTACCAGAAGTACCAAGGCCTTGTCCCTTAGAATCTTGAACAAGGTTCGGGCCACCAGAGGCGTGGGAGGAAACGCATACAGGAGACCCTGGGACCAGGAAATCAGGAAGGCATCCGCTGCCCACCTCATGGGATGCAGTTGTCTGGAGCAGAACATGGGCAGCTGCCGGTTCAGGGGACTGGCAAAGAGATCTATGGAGGGAAGTCCCCATTTTAGGAAAATCTTCTGAACCACTAATGGGTGCAGTTGCCATGCGTGGGGCTGCAGATCTCTGTTCAACCTGTCTGCCAGGAAGTTCTCCTGGCCAGGGAGATAAACAGCCTTGAGAAACATGTTGTGCCTGAGCGCAAACAAGCAAAGGTCCTGTGCCTCCTGACAAAGGAGCCTGGACCCAGTGCCGCCCTGCTTGTTCACATAGAACATGGCTACTTGGTTGTCTGTCTGCACTAAGACAGACTGGTGAGCCAGGGTTTGAGAGAAAGTCTTGATGGCTAAACGAATAGTCTGAAGTTCCAGTAGGTTGATTTGTTGCGTGGCCTCCCAGGGAGACCACAGGCCCTGGGTGCACTTGTCCAGACAATGTGCCCCCCAGCCTTGCAAGGAGGCACTGGTGGTTAGCACTACTGTGAACACAGGTATCTGAAAAGGCACCCCTTGTAGTAAGTTGGGGGGGTGCAGCCACCAGCGTAGGGAGTTCAGGAATGGTTTGGACAGCCGTACTCTGTCTCTGAGGCTTCCTGAGGCCTGAGACCACTGAGTTCTGAGGCACCACTGGGCAGGCCTCATGTGGAGCTGGGCATTTGGAGTCACATGCACTGTCGATGCCATGTGGCCGAGGAGCCTCAGGCAGAGCCGGGCAGAAACCAGTGGCATGCTGAGAAACTGGTTTTCCAAGGCCATCAATCTGTGGGCTCTGTCTTCTGGCAAGTAAGCCTTTGCTTGCAGAGAGTCTAGCCTTGCCCCTATAAACTCTAGGTTCTGGGAGGGAGCAAAGTGGACTTTTCGAAGTTTATGACAAAACCCAGGTGTTGAAGTAGAGAAATAGTTCGGAGGGTGGCTTGCCTGGCCTCCTGGCACGTCTGACCCCTGATGAGCCAGTCGTCCAGGTAGGGGAAGACAAAGATACCCTGATTCCTCAAGTAGGCCGCCACCACTGCCAGGCACTTTGTAAAGACTCTGGGGGCGGAGGTGAGGCCGAAAGGCAGTACTCTGTATTGATAATGGTTTCCTCCCACAATGAACCTGAGGTACTTTCTGTGGTCTGGATGAATGAGGATGTGAGTGTACGCATCCTTTAGATCCAAGGAACATAGCCAATCTCCCTGCTGAAGGTAGGGCTGTAATGTTCCAAGAGTAAGCATCTTGAACTTTTCTTTCTCCAAGAACTTGTTGAGATTTCTGAGGTTGAGAATAGGCCTGAGGCCCCCGGTTCTCTTTGGTACTAGGAAATACCTGGAGTAGAAACCGTGACCTTGTAGGTGGGGAGGCACAGGCTCCACAGCCTTGTCTCGCAGCAGACCCTGAAGCTCTTGAAGGAGGAGGTCTGTGTGTAGAGGAGGCCTTGGAGGCTCTCCTGGGAAGGAGGAGGCAACTGTTGGAAATGGAGCATATAACCCTTGTGGACTATGCTTAAGACCCAACTGTCTCCTGTGATGGGTGGCCACCTGTGGGCAAACAAGGCTAGTCGACCTCCTGTGCAGGGATGGGACAGCAGAGACAGAGAGGCTATGCTTTGGGAGTCAAAAACCCCCCATGCTGAGTGTGCTGACCCTGCTGGGGAGGCCTGGTAATGTGGGAACTGTTTGTAGGCAGTCGCCTTCCTCGGGTAAAAGGACTTCTTACCCGAGCCCTTCTTTTTCTGAGAAGGGGCAGAGGTTTTCCTGGACAGTCTTGTCCTGGTGAGGTGCTCGGTATTGAGCTCAGCAATCTTCTCGGCCATGGGCTTGCCAAAAAGGTTTTCACCTTGGCAAGGGACATCGACCAACTTGTCCTGTACCCATGGCTCGAGATCCGACGACTGTAGCCATGCCTGGCGTCGAGCCGCGATGCCAGCCGCCGCAACACGGGCCGAGGCCTCGAAGCCATCGTAGGCTGCTCGGGACATGAACTTAGAGCATTCCCGGATCCCCGAGGACAAGGACTTGAATCTCTGCAAAGGTTCCCCGGAGAGACCAGCAGAGAACCCGGCAAGTTCCTTTGCCAGGTCCCGCAAGTACATGCCCATGTAGAGCTGGTAGGACTGGACACGGCAAGCAAGCATCGAGCCCTGGAAGCACTTTCTACCAAACGCATCCAGGTTCCAGGCCTCCCTGCCGGGGGGCATCGCGGAGTGCATCTTCTGGCTTTTCAGACTATGCATGGCCGATTCCACCACCATGGAATGGTGTGGTAGCTGCGCCTTTTGGAAGCCAGGGCTTTTACGGAGTCGATAAATGGAATCGACTCGTTTGCTCAGAACCGGCGCCGAGGCCAGTGCCTCCCACATCCGGAAGAGGAGCCATTCCAGCATCGGAGGAACCGGCACAGTAAAGGCCTCCTTCGGAGGAGAGTCATACTGGAGGGCCTCGAGCTCTTCGGCTTGAGGCTCCTCCTTGGGGTCCACGGGAATCGCCAAGGCTGTGGCCATATCCCGAACGAACTCCGAGAACCGGGTATCCTCCGGAGGGGATTTACTCCGGGGTTCGGAATGCGGTGTGTCCGACGGGACGCACTGATTCCGGAAGGTGTCAGGGGACTCCTCGTCCTCCGTCTCCCATGCAGACTCGTCCGAAGACCGCGTGGGTCCCGGCAGCACCCGCCCCGACGCCGAGGGCACCGGCGTCGACGCCCTCGGTCCCAAACGGGAGGTCGAGGGTGACCACGACCAAGGACGACCTCAAGCCTTCATGGTCTCAAGTATCGGCTCGGTCTCCGGGGTCGACTTCGACGTCCCGATGGTCGGGGCAGATGCGCCAGCAAGGCTGGCCATCAGCACCCGCTGCTGAGCCATGAAGGCAGACAGTCTGCATTCCAAGGCTGTCAGCCTGAGTCCAAGCTCAGGAGACTCAGCAGCCACCGACTCGGGCCCCGGTGGCGCCGGGCCCGATGTCGGCTCCCTGGGAGGAGAGTCCTCGAGGACAACAGGACCTGTGTGTCCAGTAGACTCCAGCTCAATATGAGGCATTTTGGACGGCTTCTCCTGTTCCAAGGGCCCGGGACGGCGGTCGGGGGTCCGAGACCTAGCCCTCGAGGAGCTAGGGACCTCCTCCGATGCCGCCCTTGCGAGCCGCTTCTTCCTCTTTCTTTCCTGATTGGGGGACCCCCTGTCCGAGGAACCTCGAAGATGCTCGAGGTCAGACTCCCGAGACGTCGAGGCCTCAGTTGAGGTCTGGGCCCGGCCGGAGGCCGAATCAGAAAAAAGCCTTTCTTTTTGATGCTGTCGACTTCGCAGTGCCTTAGTGGACATTTTGCCACACGGCCCACAGATCTTAGGATCATGATCGGGACCGAGGCACCGAAGGCAGCAGTCGTGTGTGTCGGTGAGAGACGACAGTTTCTTGCACCGATCACACTTTTTGAAACCACTGGAAGCCATCAGGGAAAAAAGAGCCCCCGCGAGGTCAAAGGACCGGCCTTCCAGGGAAAAAGAAAAAAGGGTGTGAACGCCAGCCACTAAGGGCAAAAACTGAAAAGAGAGAGAACGGGCTCGATACCGGCATACCAAACCCGGCGGGAAGGGGAACCGGCGTCGAACCGGGCAAAAACCGCAATGAAATCGCAAGAAAAATCTAACTTTTCTCCGGGTGACTAGGACAGACGTCCATTGGGCTCCTCAGAAAAAGAAAGACTGAGCAAGATGGCACCTTTAGGCGGGAAGGGGACCGCGCATGCGTGCAGTATTCCCAAAGGCTTTCATAGAAAGCTGGGGAAATGCTCCGCAAGGGGCTCCATCGACGTCAATGTCACCCATATGTGAGAACTGACTTCCTGCTTGGTCCTGGAGAATGCTAGCTTCTCTAAGTTTTTCCAAATATAGATGCCTGTCTTCCTCTCTCTGTGATCTCTTGTATTTCATGAAGGCCTCCCTCTTTTTCTTCACTTTTTCAGTTACTTCTTTCGAAAACCATAGCGGTCTCCTTTTCCTTTTACCTTTATTTACCATTTTAACAAAAAGGTTGGTTTATTTATTTATTTAACAGTATTTCTATACCGTCTTATCTTACAATCAAGGCGGTATCACAGCAAAACAACCAAAAGGAGTGATAGTGTATTTCATGCAGTGAAGGTTATATCGTGATGTGTGTGTAAGGTGTGTTGTGTGTTTGATTAGGTTGAGCTATGTACATTGTGCGCTATGATACATCGTGTGCTATAATACATTCTTCTATACACTGAGTGTTAAGAAACATCATGTGCCGTTATACATTCTCTTATCAGTGGGTCGGAGGGGGGTATGTTGGTTGTTCCTGGTAGTTAGATCATGTGACGTGTCCATAGTGTTCTATGAACAGCGTTGTCTTCAGCTGTTTGCGAAAGTCTTTGAGGTCCGTCGTCGATCTCAGATCGTCTGGGAGGGTGTTCCAGATTGTTGGGGCAGCCAGGGAGATTGCCCTTTCTGTGGTGTCCTTGCGTGTTTTTCTGAAGTCTCTGGGGGTGTTAACTCGGTTGGAGGTTCCTTTTCTTCTTGGGCGTGTGCTGGTGTCTGGTTGTATGAGGGTGTGCAGGCTGTTGGCTGAAGTGTGTTGTCTGATCTTAAATATGTTTATGATTGTTTTGTATTTGATGCGTGAAATGATTGTGAGCCAGTGTAGATCTTTCAGAACAGGTGTGATGTGTTCATGTCTTGTTGACCCAGATATTATGCGGGCCGCCGTGTTTTGTGCTAGTTGTAGTGGTTTGAGTGTTTGTTTTGCTAGCCCAAGGTAGACTGGGTTGCAGAAGTCCAGTAAGGGGGTTATTAGTGCTTAGCATACGGTACGAAAGTGCTCAGTGGCGAGGAGGGGTTTAAGTCTTCTGATGATTCTCATCCTGTAGTATGCATTTTTGATTGTTTTGCTTACGTGTGGCTTGAGATTCAGTTCACTGTCCAGGGTCACTCCGAGGTATTTTACTTCCAATTTTATTGGTATGGTTGTGTTTTGTATCTTGATGTCCAGTGGGTGGATGAAGTCTGGGTTACGAGTGATGATTAGTGCCTCAGTCTTGCTGTAGTTGATTGCGAGGTTGTTGTTTTGACACCATCTTGTCATTTGTGTGAGGCAGTATGTTATTTTAGAGTAGTCGGGGTCGTCAACTGAGATAGGTGTGTATATCATGATATCATCTGCATAGATTGTATATTGAATGTTGTTCTTTTTCAGGATGTCGCATATTGGCTGGATGTAGATGTTAAACAGTAGTGCTGAGAGTGCGGATCCATGTGGTACTCCTTGGAGGACTTTTATGGGTCGAGAGGTGTTGTGGCCTACCTTGACCTGTATCTGCCTGTCGGTTAGGTATGAGTGGAACCATTTTAAGGTGGGACCATGTAGCCCAATGTTTTTTAGTCTTTCCAAGAGAGTTTTGTGGTCTACTGTGTCGAATGCTGAAGAGATGTCAATGAAGATCATTATGATTCCATTCTTGGTGTTGTCTATGATTCGGAGGATGCTGTCGAAGAGGTAAATCAGTAATGTTTCGACTCCATGGTTGGGGCGAAAGCCGTGTTGGTTGTCATCCAGTGGTGCATGGTTGTCAATGTGTTCTTGTAGTTAGTGTTGTACTGTTTTTTCGATGATTTTTGCCAGAAAGGGTATGCTGGATATTGGTCGGTATGCTGTTGGGTTGTTCTTGTCGAGAGTTGTTTTCTTTGGGATCAGTCTTACTGTGGCGAGCTTTAGTTGATTTGGCATGAATCCTTGAGTGAGGGAGTTGTGCACCATGTTGTGTATGAAGCTTGATTTGATGGCTTTGATCCATGACACTGGGCAAGGGTCTGTAGGAGTGGTGCTTGTGTGGATTGTGGAGATGATGTGGGAGAGCTGCTCTGTTGATGGTGAGCAGAATGTGTCCCAGGTCTTAGGGTGTGAGTTAGACTTAGTGGGTGCGCTGGGTCTTGTTTGCTCTGCAGAGTGAAATTTTTCCTTGATATGGTCAGTAAATCTTTGCGGGTCTATTTGTACTTCATCTTCTGTCCTTTGCTCTTTTGTGAGGATTTTCATGATTTCGAATAGCTCTCTGGGTTTGTTGATGGAGGTATTTATCATGTTTGTATGGTATTCTCTCTTTGATTGGTTGATGTGTTCATTGTATTGTTTTTGCTTTGTTAGGTATAGTTGCTGGTTTTCAGATGCCTTGGTCTTTCTCCATCTCCGTTCTATCTTTCTGAGTTCCCTCTTTTCTTGTCGTATGGTTTTTGAGTACCACGGCTTGTGTTGTAGCTTGTTGTGACGGTGTTTCTTGGGTCTAGCATCTGTTGCTTTGGCGGCGATAGATAGAGTGCTGTTCCAGTTAGTGATTTGAGCCTCCAGGTCGTCTGTTTCTATGGTCAGTTGCTGTATCGTGTCCTGTAGGAACGTGTCCCTGTCAAAGTTCTTGAATCGTCTTTGTGTGGGTGTGTTGTCTGAGCGTTCGTTTAGATTGTCTTTTTGTAGTAGCATCTTTATCTCAATTATGTAGTGGTCTGACCATGGAACTGGGGTGATGGTGGGTGTTGATATTAGACCTCTCGAGGTTAGGTGATTGGTTGCGAAGATGAGGTCTGGGGATGATCCGTGTCTGTGCGTTGGGGCATTGACTATTTGGGTGAACTGAAGCGAAGTCATTGCTTGAAGGAAAGCTTCTGCATCTTTGGTGTTGGTGGACTTGAGGTTGAAGTCTCCTAGCAGTAGCGTGGGTTTGTTAGTTGCGGTGATAGCGCAGACTGCTTCAAGCGTTGAGGCTAGTTCGTCGGGTGAGGCTCTGGGTGCTCTGTAGGTTAGGCAGAGTGCCATGTGTTTGTTCTCGATGCTGATTGTGTTACATTGTTGTGTGTCGGTGAAACTCTGAGCTTTGAACCTTAGGTTCTTTTTTGCAATTATCAATACTCCTCCTCCACGCTTGTGGGTGCATGGGCAGTTGTATGCTGTGTATGTGTCTGGCACCAATTGATTGAGTAGTATGTTTATGTTTATTAAAAATTTATATACCGCCCAATACAGTTAGCATCTGGGCGGTTCACAATACATAAAATTGTTTAAAAGGAGAGGGCTGCGAAAAAGAGCCAGAAAAGGAACGCCATAAAATCAAAGAAAGGGATAGAAACAGAGAGCAGTCGGGGAACAAAGATGGCTAACAGATGGGAAGAGGAACACAGCAACAACAAAGAGGGAGATGTAAAACAAGGGTAGGGATATAGTGTCATAGGCCTAGGAAGGGGAGGAGGGTGGGGCAGGAAGAGAAAGATTAAATGCAGAACAGAAAAGATGGGTTTTCAGGTTGGCTTTGAAGGACGGGTAGGAGGTTTCTAGACGTAGAGAAGAGGGAAGGGAGTTCCAGAGCCTTGGACCAAGAAAAAAGAAAGCTGAAGACCGGGTGGATTCTAAGTGTGCTTGGGAGGGGGATGGGGGGGGGGTAGAAACATACGGTTAGCATGAATAGAACGTAGAGGTCGATGAGGGGTATGAAGGTGGACCTGGCTGGCAAGATACAGGGGGATACCTGAGTGGATCACCCTGTGTACAAAAATAAGGATTTTAATCTGAACACGAAAGACAACAGGGAGCCAATGGAAATGCATTAACAGAGGGGTGACATGATCGAACCGTGAGGCATGGGAGAGGACACGAAACAGCAGCATTTTGAACACGTTGAAGACGACAGATATGGGATTGGGGAAGACCAGCAAGAAAAACATTACAGTAGTCGAGACGAGACATAACAAGAGAGATGATGAGAGTAGCCACAGAAGAAATGGTAAGAAAAGGACGTACGGCGCAGAGTTATTTTAAGGTAAAGAAGAAGCGTTGAACAACTGAGGAAATATGTTCTTTAAAGGAAAGGGAGGAATCAAGAATCCCACCCAAGTACCGCAAGGAGGGGACGGTGGGGATGGGTGAAGAAGAAAACAAGGGAGTGAGGATAGGAGGGGGATTAACGAAGGTGAACCAGACAGCCGAAGTTTTCAAGAGATTAATGTGAAGAAGTACATTGTCAGTGGGATTGAGTCATGTCTCTGTGATGCAAAGTATGTCGGGCTGACGGTCTTCTATGTGGTCTGCTATTGTGTGTATCTTGTTGCATATGGATCTGGCGTTTATGAGCTCTATTGTTGTATGCTTTGAAGAATTTGTTGTTTCGTGTGTTTCCTTTGAACTAGTGTGGGAGTTTGATTTGTGCTTGGTTTGTCTTTTTGTCCCTGATGTTCTGTGTGTGTCATTATGCGTGTACTGTGGTTCTATGTATGTCCAAGTGGTTGGTGGGTGCCATGGTGAGTTTGAGTGTGGGTAGTGGAAGTGTGTGGTTGGTGGCAGGAGTTGTGTGATGAGGAGGCTGAGTGGGAGAAACAATGTTGCGTGCATGCTGATTTTTGCAAAGTCCCGTTAATGTTTTACTTGCGTTTCTGATGTTTTTCGCTTCTGTCTGCTCTCTGTTGATTTCTTCTGTGGTACTGTCGGCGAGGCTGTCTCTTTTGTTTGGATTCCTTCTGCTCGCCTTCGTGCCGCACCTAAGGGCCATGCCAAAGGACCCTCTGGCGAGGCCCTCAGGCGCGGGCCCGCCAGGTGCGCGCCCTGCAGGGACGCCACTTTTATTTGCTGCCGGCTGCTGCTGCTTTCGCTCCCACTGCCCCGATTGGGCAGGAGCTGTGGTGAAAACGGAGGTGGAGTGTCCGGGCAGCGGCTCCCTGGGAGCAGGGATGCCGCTTTTATTTGCTGCCAGCTGCTGCTGCTTTCGCTCCCACTGCCCCGATTGGGCAGGAGCTGTGGTGAAAACGGAGGTGGAATGTCCGGGCAGCCAGGTTGCCCTTAAAAAATCCCTTGTCAGTTTTGCCCACTGTTTTTCTACATCCCCCAGCTGTTCCCATCCCACTAACGACTCCGAGGTATTGGCCCATCTTCGCAAAGTTAGTCTTCCTAAAGTCTAAGATCCTCACCTTTGAATGGATTCTAGCAGCCCTTGTCCTAATACTGAACCACACCATCTGGTGATCACTGGATGCAAAATGATCTCCCACTACATCAAAAACACTTTCACCATTGGTAAGCACCAAGTCCAGTATGGTCCCTTCACGTGTGGGGTCTGTTACCAATTGCCTGACTAGTTCTCCCTGTAGAGAATCAAGGATCTCCTTACTTCTAGATGATACTGCAGCAGGAATGTGCCAATCAACATCTGGCATATTGAAATCTCATATCAGTAGCATTTCCCCTTTCCTAGCAATGCTGCGTATGTCTTCAATTAACTCTCTGTCCACCTCTTCCTCTTGTGAGGGAGGTCTGTATATCACACCAATGCAAATAGATTTCTCTTTCCCTCTTTCTAGTTTAACCCACAATGCCTCCTCTCTCCCTTTTAAGCTCTGTAATTCCAAAGCTTTAACAGTAGTTTTTACATATAGTGCCACTCCTCCTCCCCTTCTTCCTACCCTGTCCTTTCTGAATAAAGTATAGCCAGGTATAGTTACATCCCAATCATGGTTTCTGTGAACCATGTTTCTGTAATTGCCACTAAATCCAAGTCAGCCACTCCCACCAAAGCTTCAACATTAGGGATCTTATTTCCCATGCTACGGGCATTTATACACACTGCTTTCCATATGTTACCCCTGTTACCCATTTCTATTCACTGGTTGATTCAAGTCATGTGAGTACTGATAATTGATCACAGGTGCGTCTAATTTTACTGCAATGGGAATCTGGTTCTTCTGTTCAAACTGGTTTATAAGGGTGCAAATAATCATTTCCTGGCAATGTCCCAATTTTATACTATTTCCTTTCTGAAATGGTCTTGTTTTATTTGATTCTTTAGTGTGTCAAATATGTGTAGATATATAGTCCAAAGCCATTTCACTGACCACTTTTTTTTTTTTTTTGAGGAGATATTGGACATTGAGGGATTGAACTGCAAGAGTGCCAATAATGTTGACCACAATTGTATGTGAGAAAACCCCAAGCCCCCTTAATAGAAGAGGGAGGTGGGATCCAATCATAAAAACCTTGTGGTTAGAGAGAGTCATGGAAGCCCAGACTACGAAGCAGAAGCCTCCAAACTACGTTGTGTTTCCCCAAAATAAGTAATACTTGTTACTCTGCTTAGGAGAAGTTTAATGTTTGATTGTCTGCAAGGTAGTCAGACTTTTTACCTACTGCCAGAGAGAATTCAGAGAATCTTTGTGGACTTGACTCACTGGCCAGCTCGGAAGCCAGAGCAATTTTATTTTTGAACTAAACTGCCTTGTGTGTTTGAAACTGGACTGTCAGCCCGTTAGGGAAGTTAGGTTTCTTTTTGTGTTTAAATCTGAACCTTGCTAATAAAGAATTGGTTGCCTCTGAACCAAGGTCTGGTTGCTTAATTAAAAGGCCTGGACTCTTAACGCTCATAATATGGGAACTATAAATATATGTTTGTTTACCTCCTGATTTCTGCATCTGTAAATCCTTCCACCATATCCTTCCGGACACTCCGTGGACGACCCCTGCGCTTTGGTCTTTTGTCATCATCGCTGTCATCTGTTTCACTCTCAGATCCAGATGATCTCTGGGCCTTTCGCTTTGATTCCAAATCTGACTCGCTGTCATTTGCCTGTGTCTGAAAGTCAGTGGAAGAGAATGGTTTTCCATGACACATTAACATCATTGCCTATTCTCTGCCAAAGGGAAAATGGAAAAATGTGACTGCTATATTATTCTAGAAAGAGGAAAGTTAGTTATGGAGATATATCTTCATGAAGATCAGTAAGGAGATTGGGAAAATACTAAGGCCAAGAATGTTCCACACCCTTAAGCAGTAAAGGGAGTCCCTTTACTGAAAGATCTCAATGGAAAAGGGTGCTAGCACGGTTTCCAAATGTTTACCACTTTACCTTTTTAGTTAAGCTTCTAATTCTGGGCAACATGTATATTTCCTCTAATTCTTTCTGCCGTGCTTCTTCTTCCACTTTCTTCCTCTGCCCCTCAGGAATGATCTCATCCCACTCCGGTGGCTTGCCCTCCAGTTCATGCTCCTCCACATCCTCCATGGTAGAAAAATTGGCCACCTGAGAAAAGCCATACAATCAGTGGCTGAAAAGATACACTTGCATTTAAAGGAAATTTCAACAGATCTTTCAAAAACATTCTTCTGCACAGTTGAACTTATCAAGCTGAAACATCTTCAAATTAATATACAATTGATTCTAGGGGCAGGGGCGGCCCAAGGGGGGTGCGGGGCCATGTGCGGAAACTCGGTGCGGGGCCTCATTTGCATAAATATTTGCATAATGTTACCATACACTAACTTTTAGTAAACATGCCTCTTAATGAGTGTATGAATAAAGAAAGACTAAAAGACTTCCACATTACTATAATCCAGTGCCAACCACCAGACACATTAGGAACTACTACAAACACTGCCCATTTAGAACCCATAGCAAACCCGCCGTATCCTAACAGCACTACCAGGACTCATAAAGCACCATACCCTAACTATCAAAAGGAAACGCTGCAAATATTAAACCAATACATTTCAGAGAACAACAATACATGACCTACTGGGGAAAGAGAACAAGTGGCAATGTCAAATAGGAATTACATAAACAGAATACCTCAGCTCAGTTACACATGCAGAACATAGACCATCACCAAACAAGGAATCACAATTTAGAAACAGGAAGACAATAATTAAACTGGGAATCCCAAAAGTCAAACTTGGAATGTACAACACTGTAGAAATAAAACTATACATTAATTTGCTCTTGTACTAAACAAAGCACAGACGTCAATGATGCACATTTCCCAGAGCTGACATATTCCAATTAATAAATTCAAAATAAAGAGATATTTTTCTACTTTTTGTGCATTTTTTTTCAGCTGCAATTGCTCCAGTCACTTTCTTCTGGTTTCTTTGTGACTTCCGCTAACTCTCCATCGTCTGTTGTCCATTTGTCTTTCCTTCTCTCTTCTAGTTTTTTTCCATTCTCTCTCTACATCTGCTTTAACATACTAATCTTTCTCCTTTTGCTCTTTCCTCATTCCTATTTCATCTACTCAAATTTTACCCCTCCATTCTCAATCCCCACTTACTCTCCCAATATCCGGCCAATTGTAGATTTGTCTTCCCTCCCACACAAAATATTTTTTCCCTCTCCATTTCACTCTCCCAGCTCTATCCCATTCTAATCCTCCCCCAACATCAGCTCCATTCTAGTTCCAGTCCCACCCAGCATCCGCTCCCTTCTAGTCCCCGCATCAGCCTATTTCCAGTCCTAGCCCCCCATAAGCCCATTTCCAGTCCTATCCTAGACCCACCATCAGCCTATTTCCAGTCCTAGCTCCCCCATCTATTTCCAGTCCCATACGAGTCCCTCCATCAGCTCATTTCCAATCCCAGCCCCCCATGAGCCCATGTCAAATCCTAGCTCCCCTCAGCCCATTTCCAATCCAAGCCCCCCATGAGCCTACTTCCAGTTCTAGCCCCTTCATGAGTCCATTTCAATCCAAACCCCCACCACAGCCCATTTCCAATCTTAGCACCCCCCCAACAGCCAATTTCCAGTCCTATTCTAGCCCCTCCATCAGCCCATTTCCTGTCCTAGCCCCCCCCACTCACCCATTTCCAGTCCTAGCTCCCTCCCCCTTCACAACCCATTTCCATTCCAAGCCCCCATCCCCATCAGCTATTTGCAGTTCAAGCCCTCCTTCCACTCAGCCCATTTCCAGTCCTAGCAACCCCCCCAGCCCATTAACAGTCTTAGCCCCCCCCAGCCCATTACCAGTCCTAACCCCCCATCAGCCCATTTCCAGTCCTAGCCCCCCCATAGCCCATTACTAGTCCTAACCCCCCCATCAGCCCATTACGTCCTAACCCCCCATCAGCCTATTTCCAGTCTTAGCCCCCCATAGCCCATTACCAGTCCTAATCCCCCATAGCCCATTACCAGTCCTAATCCCCCATCAGACCCTTTCCATTACTATCGCCTACCATAGCCCTTTTCCAGTCCTAACCCCCATCAGCCCATTTCCAGTCTTAGCCCCCCCCCCCCATAACCCATTACCAGTCCTAAACCTCCCCATCAGCCCACTTCCAGTCTTAGCACCCCCCATGGCCCATTACTAGTCCTAACCCTCCCCCATCCGCCCACTTCCAGTATTAGCAACCCCCCATACCCCATTACCAGTCCTAAACCTCCCCATCAGCCCACTTCCAGTCTTAGCACCCCCCCCATGGCCCATTACTAGTCCTAACCCTCCCCCATCAGCCCACTTCCAGTATTAGCCCCCCCCATAGCCAATTACCAGTCCTAACCACCCCCATCAGCCCCTTTCCAGTCAGCCCCCCAATAGCCCATTACCAGTCCTAACCCCCCCCATAAGCCCACTTCCAGTCTTAGCACCCCCCCATGGCCCATTACTAGTCCTAACCCTCCCCTATCAGCCCACTTCCAGTCTTAGCCTCCCCCCCATAGCCCATTACCAGTCCTAAACCCCCTTCCCCCCTATCATCCCAAATAAAAAAATAAAAAAAACCCAGCTGCTTCTGCCGCGGCAGCATCAAGAGTGCCGCCGCGGGGCCCCCCCTGCCCGGCAGAGCCTCCCTGCATCGTAGGCTAGCGCTGAATACCCTAAAGCGGGCTTCTTTCAGAGCCACGAGAGTTTCCTTTCTCGCGGCTCTGTTAATCCCGCCGGGGCTGATGGGAAATCCCCAGCGGGATTAACAGAGCCGCGAGAAAGGAAACTCTCGCGGCTCTGAAAGAAGCCCGCGTTCGGGGATTCAACGCTAGCCTACGATGCAGGGAGGCTCTGCCGGGCAGGGGGGGCCCCGCGGCGGCACTCTTGATGCTGCCGCGGCAGAAGCAGCTGTTGTGGTTTTTTTTTTTAAAAAACTTGGGATGATGAAGAATGTTTTTTACGCGGGGCCCTGTGCAAAAAACATTCTTGCTCAATGGACAGGCCGGCCCTGTCTAGGGGATCCACTTCTACTGATTTCCATGACTGAAGGCAGCTCTGGTCAGATCTACATATCAGCCTTTAACCCTCCTCCTCCTAGATTAGGTTAGTTTATGGTGACAATTTACTTGCCAGATAATGTCCTTTCCTTGAGTCCTGCTAGACCAGTGCAGAAAAGTGTGTTGTGTTCCCTTACCAGAAGATGTGGAGAAATAAAAACATTCCAGAGGCTTCAGGAGATTCCTTTCCACCCAGGAGAACAGAAGGGTCTTTCTCTAGAGCCACTCTGGCGCTTTTCGTACCCCCTTGTTTGTTGACATATGCCACTGCTGTGGCATTGTCCAAGAATGATCTATCCCAGACTAGGGTCCGGAAGTGTAACAGGGAAAAACAAATAGCACTTGATTCAAGGCAGTTGCTGCATCAAGGTGACTCCTAGCTGCTCCAAAGGCCCTGAGATGTTCAGTTCTCACAATGGGCTCCACAGTCAAACAGGTTGACACCACTGCCAGCTGCAGAGGAAGCCTGGCCTCAAAATCATGAGAGCTTGGAGACCAACGAGACAGCAAGGACTCTGCAGCAGTCTGATATGAGTTTGTGCCCAAGGTACCATTTCG
Source organism: Ichthyophis bannanicus (assembly GCA_033557465.1). Classification (NCBI taxonomy): domain Eukaryota; kingdom Metazoa; phylum Chordata; class Amphibia; order Gymnophiona; family Ichthyophiidae; genus Ichthyophis; species Ichthyophis bannanicus. Next base: position 232,192,371 of record CM066043.1, on the reverse strand, counting down.
ATCAATGCCACTATCAAGCCAAAAAGCTGCAGATAATCCCAAACCCTGGGAGCCTGCTGAGCCTGAAAGGCTGCCAGTTGGGACAACAACTTTTTCAATCTCTCCTCGGGTAGGAAGACCCTGCCTATCCAAGTGTCGAACTGCGCTCCCAGATATTCCAGCAATTGGGAAGTCTCCAAGTTTTTCCACAATTGATCACCTACGCAAGACTCTCTAGGAATTGCACCCACACGGGTCAACCCCCAAGACACTTCTGATTGTGATCTGGCTCGAATGAGTCAATCATCCAGATTTGGGTGAAGAGATCCCTTGGTGCCTCGGTGCTGCGGCCACCACCATGATCTTCAAAAATATTCTCAGGACAGTGGAGGTGTCCAAAAGGGAAGAGCAGCAAATTGAAAGTGAGAGCTAAGCATGCAAAATGGAGAAAGCACTGTTGTTCCTTGCAGACATGAATGTGGAAATAGGCTTCAGCTAGATCCAAAGACATGAGGAATTCCTCGTGCCGCACTGCCTAGATCACCGACCATATAATCTCCATACGGAAATGTAGCATTTGCAAGTGGGCATTAACCTCCTTGAGATCAAAGACTGGCCAAAAGAAACAGTCTTTCTTTGGGACCACAAAGTAGATGGAGTACCGGCCCATGCCTTGCTCGATGGGGGAAACTGGGACCACCACCCGCAGATGGAGCAACTGTTCCAGAGTGATTCAAACAGCGTCTCTCTTGGCCACAGAGCTACATGGAGACACAATGAAGGCATCCGAGACAGGCTCCCTACATTCCAGAACATAGCCATGCTAACGGTGTCTAGAATATAGCAATCCTCAGTAACCAGGGGCCCACTCCTGGTAGAAAAGGCACAACCCTCTGCCCACTGGAGGTATTTTGGAATGGGTCCATCATTGCACCAGATGGGAAGTGGCACGTCTGGAAGTGGTAGGTTCCTGGGGTCCGTGAACCCCAAGAAAGGACTGAGTCCAGGGCCGAAAACCAGAAGAGGAAGAGAAGGTGGGCTTTTCAGTGCAATAACTACAGTGGTCCCAGGAACTCAGGGATTCCAGATATCAGGAATGGGAAAATGGGCAGACGCCGAGGAAGAGGACGCCCCCATTTGCTTCCCAGCCCCTTTTGGCCTAGCCTAGGGAGACGATGCAGTTTGGACTTTTTTAAGATTTCACCAGAGCTGTCAAAACTTACATCCACCATCTGCTAGAGACAGAGAAATACTAAAGTATGCCCCTAAGGGTACTGGCTGTTAGGCAAGATGCAGTCATAAGAAACCTCTGAAAAGTTTCTCTTGTCTCCACATCTGCTGGTAGAGGGACACATAATGCACTTGTCTGGACTGGTCTAGCAAGACAATATGGAAGTTATGTTATGCTACATATTTGTAATACTGCTTTTCAGCATCAACAAAGTTGTTTACATAAACTATGGAGAGAGACTGAAAAGGACCAACAGGAAGAGGAAAGAGAAGCAGATCCAGTGTCTGCAAGCCCAACCTACACTTAAATAATTTGCCAGTAGTGAGTATTCTCTATAAACAGCATGATAGAAATCCTCAAACAGGTGATACCATCAGTGGAACCCAGACACGTGGAAGTTCAAACAAAAAGCTTTTACATTGACTGTGCATATGCACAAGCTCCTGTGCTGCATAATTGCATAGGGCTGCCTTAGTTCTTTTTGGCACTGTAAAGAATACTACTGCAAAGGAAATTAGTTGACTTATTTGAAGCATCTAGCTTCCATGAAGCATATCCACTGCAGGTAAGTAATTTTGTTTTTTCTGATGACATGCAGGATAGAATGTCCTCACAAATGCTTTTAAAATAAAAAGGGGTAAAGATGAAAGGAAAAGGAAGGAAAAGGATTGCTAACAAGCAGACATAGGTGAAATTTAAACTTACCCGTTCCTTTCTTTGTGACCCTTCAGACCAATGGGTTATGTTCCTAAGTCAAAGCTAAGACAACCAATTGGATTTTCAATTCACCAAAGTCAAACCTGATGCAGTGAAACAATTCATTTCATTGTCACTAAGCCAAGAAAGAGATGACATACACCAAGTGTACAACTAGGCCAATCATCTTCAAAGTAGGCACAACATACTCACTATTAGCTTTCTGCATTTGTAAGACTGGTCTGGTAGGGCTGAAGGAAAGGAAATTAATAGCTAAGTTTAAATTTCACCTTTCTTATGGTCCATGCCAGATCAATCCAGACAACTGGGACATATCCAAGCTATACCCAGACCGGGCGGGAAGAAGACACAATAGCTCTTCAGACTCTAACATCTAAGTGTATACCCCTCCAGACCTGCATACTCATGCCAAAGCACCTAGAAAAAGATGGAATCAGTTGCATAAATTCAAATGAGAGTTTCCCAAGCAAAATTTGCTGAGGGCCCCTCATGACGACAGCGGTGACAGCAGCCGCAAACATTGTACTTACAAAAAAGAAGTTTGCCATGCCACCTCTCTGTCTACAAAGTACAGTTCCACAGCAGCAGGAGAAGCAGATCCTGCTGGAGGGCCAAAGTCTGGATATCACGAGACTTCAGACCCACAGTGGGAAACACTTTGAGACCTATTCAAAACTATAAACTGCACAGCTTGTCTGCAGTATTGTGGTATATTAAATAAAGAATAACCATAACCATAACCTTCAGCTGCTGCAGAACAATACTTTAGAGGCAGAGTAGCAAACCACTTTATTATAAATGTGATCTTTGCTGCTTTCTGCCACTGTCATTGCAGTCCAGGGACTACTGGGCTGAATGGGCCTCCTTTTAGCCTGGGCTCCCTTCTTTGCGGTACTGCTTGGCTGGTATTGATGCCACTGAGTGCAATGTAAACAAGGGCAGTGCCCTGCCATCATCCTCTAAAAATGCATATTTTAAATTGAGTGAGATTGCTAACCCTCTGGGTCTTGCCAATTCTTACTAGTATGATCAGAGATGATCATCTATTGATTCTTCTTGAAATCGATGCCTTAAAAGCCAAAGACCTATCTGAAATTCAGAAGAAAGTGGGCATTTGCAAACATCTCAAAGGTGATCGCCAAAGGATACGAGAATGGCTATCCCTACCCTGGCCTGCATGACCTTACTTCCTTACCATTGGATAAGAGAATGAAAGCCTGGATTCTGACAGAAGTGAAACACTATCCTCAGAAGGGGGAAAGTACTGGGCACAGAATAAACTTTTCCTTTAGAATTACCCATGGCGACCACCCTCTGCCCCAAGACCCAGGGCCTGTGCAAGGAAATGAGGTGTCCTAGGAGAACCTCATTCTTCATGCCCCTCCGGCTCTTGCCGCTGCTGCTTCCTTTCTCTAGGACCTGTAGGGTGGTAATTACTTCAAACCGTCCTTGCAGCGTTTACCTAAACCTTCAGTGCTGCGGGCTGTTTTTGCTTCTGCCCCCCTCTGATGCTGACTTCCTTTTGCCTGGAGGCGGAAGCAGAGGTTCTGGGAAGCACTGCAGGGCTGTTTGAAGTAATTGCTGCCACTGCAGGTCCCGGAGAGGGGTGAAAGCAGGCTACCCTTGGACCGCTGGCATTCTAGGGAGCTGCGTGGTTCACATAATAGTAGCACTGGCCCTGCCAAGGCATACAGAGATGCTTCCCTGCAAGGCCAGAAAGAGACTTAGCCCTCAGGGCTAAACTCAGATTCCAGATAGAGGTACTGCATGCTTGACTCCCCAAAAGAGAGAATCTCATCCGGAAGAGTAGCAAAGGACTTCTGTGACTGCATCCCAGAGCTAAGTCTCTGCCCTCTGAGAAAGTTCCACGTTTTTTAAAGAAGATTGAGGAAACAGATTCCTCAAGGGAAGTAAAGTCTCCCCAAAACACTGAACTCGCAAAGGCTTCAAACTTTAACACAAGCCCACTATTTGGTCCTCTTTCACACTATCAAAGATTGTATCATCTGACACTGCAATGCAATGTGTGCCTTTGAATCAGTGCAGCCCCTGGGTTTTCTTGGCAAGGTATGACTGCAAGTAGATTGCTAGGCCTTTCTTCTGAGAAAATATTGCAAGGGCATCTACGGAGCTGTTTCTGCAGGCATTCATTTCAGGCACGTACACATTTATGAAATAGCCCCTAACTCGCATGTCGCCACCCTTTTTCAGGCATTCTGGCCTGGACTTTCGAGATTGCACCTAGCCATCATTTCTAAAATGTGTTTTTAAGTATGCTTGCTGTGCTGCCTGATTCTCTCAACAACAAAAAACCCCCAAATAAGACAATGACATGGTTTTATAAGAAAGGTTAAAAAAAACAGAAGTAAAACCCAAGGAATACCCTAAAAGTGATTCTAAAACATTTTCATTATAAATACATTAAACTTTCATTTATTTATTTATTTAAAATACATTTATATACCGTATTTTCCCAAGTATCAAATACGGTTTACAAGGAACGTCAAAATGAATTGTACAAACAAGAGCCCAATTCAATTACATTATAACTATTGGAACTATTTACATTAAAACTGTAGGGTTTACAAATATATACTTAGTTTGTTTACATCAACTATTTACATTAGGTTAAGATACTAAACTTAAATACTTTAAACCGTTGGAGCGAATTACATTAAACTGTACTGAAGTTTCACAATTAAGTTGTAAGGCATATACGTGAGGGATACTGTGCCGTCAGGTGGATGAGGGGATTAGCTGTTCAGGGAGACTATTGTCATTTTGGGATGTGTTGTTTGCTGATCTTTTGTGATGGAGTGATTGAGGACTAAAGTGGAACATAAACAGATACATTTTTAAGTCTTTGCGGAACATTTTGATGTCATTGACCTCTCTGAGTTCAGCAGGTAGTTCATTCCAGAGTGTCGGTGCAGAGTGCGAGTATGCTTTATTGTTTGTCATTTTCTTGCATTTTCTAAAGTCCTTTGGGACTGTAAGTTTGTTATTACTATTTCTTCCTTGTGTTCTGGTGGGTTTTTCAATATTGATAAGCGTATTTAGGAATGAAGGTGCTAAGTTGTTGATAATTTTAAATGTTGTGATGAGGATTTTGTATTTTATGCGGCTTTGGATAGGTAGCCAGTGTAGTTCGTAGAGGGTAGGCGTGATGTGTTCAATGGCACAGATGTTTTTAATAGATGTAGCTGCTACATTTTGCACCAATTGTAGCCTTCTAATTGAGTGCTTGGAGATGCCTTGGAGAATTGCGTTGGCGAAGTCAAAGTGGGGCGTAATAAGCGCCTGTATTACTGATATGAAGTCCTGTAAGTGGATTAGAGGTCTGAGTTGCTTTAAGAGTTTGAGTTTATAATGAATTTTAGTGACTGTATTCTTGATGTGTGTTTGCATACTTAGAGTCTGGTCAAGTGTGTCTTCTAGATATTTCACCTCCTTCTTCACCGTTATGTCGGAGTTTTGTAGTCGGATGGATGATGGAGGAATATAGCTTTGGTTTCTGGTGACGAATAAGACTTCAGTTTTTGAATGGTTGATGTGTAGCTCGTTGGATGTTAGCCATAGGGATATTTATTTATTTACATTCTCTTATATACCGCGCTGTTCTGCATCAGTGCGGTTTACATTGAACAAACTGAAATTACATTGAACAGGGCATTATAACTTGGAGATAACTATTTTACAGGGAACATGGGCTATGGAGGGTTAAGTGGCTTGCCCAAGACCACAAGGAGCACCTGTGAGACTAGAAACCCCAGTCCTTCCCGCCCAAGGTTGCTGTCCTCTAATGGGATTTGAACCCCCGACCTTCCGGCCTAAAGTACCTTGCCCCAACCACTAGGCCACTCCTCCACTCATTGTCATTAAAACAGTCTGAGAGCCATTGATTGGGTAAGTTTGGTATTTTAAATGGGATATAGTGCATTATATCGTTCGCGTAAATGTGACAATTTACACAGTGTTTCCTAAAGATTGAGCATATGGGCTGCAGATATATGTTAAAGAGGAGGGCAGAGAGTGCAGAACCCTGGGGGAGTCCTTGCGACTGTTTGAAGGTATCTGAGGTCTGCTGGTTGATTCGTACCGTTTGGGTTCTGTCATTTAGATAGGAAGCAAACTAGTTCAGTACTGTTGTTTTTAAACCTATCTGTTGGAGCCTGGGCAACATTAGAAGGTGGTTAACGCTATCAAAGGCTGCTTTAATGTCTAAAATAGGAGGATAAACGCCTGTTTTGAGTCATCAATACCATAATGTCAGGGTGTCCATTAGAACCATGAGGAGTGTTTCCACTCCGTGGTGGGATCGGAAACCGTATTGCTGTTCATCCAGGGGGGCTGATGTTTCGATGTGGTCCTGGAGTTGCATTTGGACCACTTTTTCAGTAGGATTTGCCAGAACTGGTATACTAGAGATGGATCTGTATGAGTTGGGGGAGGTTTTATCAAGGCTGTTGATGTTTAAAATTGGGTGGATTTGTGCGTGTTTAAGGATTGGTGGTAGGTATCCTTGCTCGAGGGAGAGATTAATCATCGGGAGAATGAATGATGAGAGCTCCGGTAAAGCAGTTTTCAGTCAGTGGACTGGGCAGGGGTCAAGATAAGATGTGGTGGTATTTATTTTAGTGATGGTGTTCTTTAGGCTTTCTTTTGAGATTGGATGAAAATTTGACCAGGAGTTGGTAGGGACAGATTGTGTTGTTATGATTGTAGTGGGAGTATGTGCTGTCGGGGTAACTTTATTCATATAGAATGCGGCTAGTGTTTGAGGGGATATGTCACAATCAGTAGTGGACGAGTTGTAATTTTTACTAGTTAGAGTTTGCACAATGGTAAATAACTCTCTGGGACGGTTTAGAGATTTTGATAGTATACCTGAGTAATAATTTTTCTTAGAACTGTCAATGGACTTCTTGTATTTTTTAAGTAGTGCCTGGTATTCTGCTAGGTGTTCTAGTGATTTTGTGCGGCGCCATCTTCGTTCAGATTTTCTTAATTCTATTTTTAATGAATTGGTGGAGGATTGGAACCATGGAGCATTTTTTTGTTTTCCGTGCGAGGGTCCTTCTCTGACTCCGTGGTGAGAGACAAGGTCATCGATATGTCCCAGACAAACTCGAGGAACGAGGTATCCTTGGAAGGGGATCAGCGTCTCGATGCTGGGGAAGACTGCAGTGCTTATGTATCTCCAGGGAAGTCTCGTCCTTGGATTCACAGTAAGAGTAGCCTGTTAAGGACTTGAGGACTGACTGTTCCTGAGGCGTCTGGCTCGGATCATGAATTCGGTGACCCACTGCTGTTGCTTGGCCAGAGCCACAAGCGCTTGCCAGGGAGGATCTTGCTCCCGAGGACTAGGAGCGGAATCGAGACCCTCACCGAGGAGCGGCTCGAGGTTCTCAAGGATCGTATCGGCAGCCTGGAAGTCCTCGACATCGAGGTCCCTGCAGTTTCTGTGCGAACACTGGAAGGGACGGGCATCGACGCTTGCTGCAAGGCAAGGAAGGCAGTGACACTGCGTTCCAATGCCATCATCCTGGCTTCCCACTCAGGAGTTGCAGCCTTTGATGCGGACACCAGGGCCACCAGGTCTGGCATCGGTGAGGAGAGGAAGTCTTCGAGGGGACAGGCCTCAGAGGTCCGTGATCAATTGCCAGAGGACTCGGTGTCTGTTCTGGGCACCTTTGCTGGCCGTTCCCGCTCAGACTCCTCGGATACCCTCCAGGGACTGTAGGACCTTGCAAGGGACGTGCTGTGTGTGTCCGATTCCCAAGATGAGGTTCTCAGGGATTTCTTCTTCTTCTTGCACTTCCGCTCTGGAGAACCCTTGTCAGAGTATCCGTGGACCCAATCAGGTGCCGCGGGGGCTTTACTCGACTCTGAGGATCTGTGCAGGGCATTAGAGCGCGAGGTTACTTGTGACACTGGGGCTGAATCTAACCTGTGGACATCTTTTTGCACAGGGCACAAACCTCTGGGTCATGGTCGGCACCTAGACACCGGAGGTGTGTATCGGTTAAGAACATGTTCCTTTGTGCACCAATCACACGTTTTTTGCCCCACTGGGCATTGGGGCAAAAAACTCAGCCAGTGGTTAGAAAAGGCACAAAACTGCACTGGAAGAAAAACAAAAAAAAACAAAACTAAAAACGGTTCCGAGACTCGAAACCAAGGTGACAGGGCTAGAAGGCAGGAAAGGGACCAGTGCTAATTGGAGAAAGAAAGGTACTTTAATGCACAAGAAAATCAACTTTTTTCCAGGGGAAGACAGACCTCAGTAGGGCTCTGTGGAAAAAGGGAGATTGAGTAAGATGGCACACCCTGGGTGGGAAAGGGACCATGCATGTATGGTGGTATCTCCCGAAGGCTTTCTTTGAAAGCTGGGGAGATGCTTCCGTGGGGCTCCATCGGCGCCGACATCACCCATATGTGAGGACTGACTTCCTGCTTATTCCTGGAGAACATAGTCATGTTGGTCTTATAGACTTTTTAAACGTATTTATAATTACATTCTTCTTAGAATTACTTTTTGTGTGTTTTGTGTTCCTTAGGTTTTACTCCTGATTCTCTCAATAGCCAAGGTTATAAAGAAAAAGAAAAACGGAAAGAATCTTCCAAGAAGGAATCATCTGATTGGTGGTGGTGGTGGTGTGCAATTCTGGTCTCTGCATTTCAAAAAAAGATTATAGCGGCATTAGAAAAGGTGCAGAAAAGGACAACCAAAAGATAAAGGGGATGGATAAATTTCATGTACCGTTAATTTCCTTTCCTGGAATCCTGCTATACCAGTCCAGACAAGTGAGTTAAGTCCCCCTGTCAGCAGATGTTGGAGACAGAGAAAAGCACCAGAAACTTCAGTGTTGAGCCCTGGTATATATTATATATATATGTATAGAGGCTCCCATAGGGGTCACATTCAGTATAACCTTACAAAAGCAGTGGTAACCACTTTGTTCCAAAAAAAAAATGCATCACAGAAGTAGTGATATGAAGTGATAAGAACAGAGCACCAAGGTGTAACTATATACAAAAAGGCCTACCAGCGCACAAGGCGCTGAAGTGACGGCTATCCAGGAGATGACAGAGGAGTGGGCTCTGGACTGGTCTAGCAGTATTCCAGGAAAGGGAATTAACGGTAAGTGAAATTTCTCCTTCCAATTTATCCTGCTAGACCAATGCAGACAAGTGGGTTGTACCCAAGCTACTCCACCCTAGGGCGGAAAGAGACAGCCGCTATTACCAGCTTGGCCCTGAACCTCGCCGACTCACATGCATGGAGATCAACGTGATAATGGCAGGCAAAGGAAGACAAAAATGACCAGGTAGCATCCTACAAATGTCAAGGGGGGCACCTGCGACTGTTCCACCCACGACACTGCTTGAGCACGCATAGAATGAGCCCACAACGCAAGAGGAATGGGCTTCCCATGGAGGATATGTTGACTCAATGGTGTGCTTAATCCATTGGGCAATTGAGGACTTTCAAGCGGCCAGGCTCTTGTGAGGACCATAAAAAAAAGGACAAAAGGACGATCAGACTTGAAAAATGATGAAGTCCTGCTTGATGTAGCGGCGTAAAACTCTTTTGACATCAACTGCGTTAGGCGAGTTGTCCGTGCTCATGCCCCATACCCTCTGGAAAGGAAGGGAGGACAATGCTCTGGTTGAGATCAAAGGCTGTGAGAACCTTGGGTAAGAAAGAGGGAACTGGTCATAGAGAAACCCCTCCAGGGAAAAAAATGAGTTAAGGTTCCCAAGATAGGACTTGGAGCTCCGACCCCCGACAGGCTGAGTTCACAGCCACCAGGAAGGTTGTTTTTGAAGGACAGATCTCAGAGAGAAATATGCTGCAAGGGCTCAAAAGGAGGTCGCCTGAGACTGCTGAGTACCCAGGTAAGGTTCCAGGGAGGGACCACTGGGCATAGCAGAGGGCGAAGAGACTTGGTGCCTCGGAGGAAACGACTGATTGGCATGCGAGGCCATGGAACAGCCGATAATGGGACCTCAAAAACAAGTGGAAAGAGAGGGCTAAGCCCTTATCAAAGCCATCCTGTAAAAAGGCTAGGATATCTGGCACTTCTGCCTTCCACGAGGAGTACCCTAGGAGACCACACCAAGTCTCAGTCGCCACACCCTGGCATAAGCGAAGGAAGAGGAGGGTGACCATGCTTTTAGAAGGGTCTGTATGACCTCCCAGGAATAGCCCTTTCGCATCAACCTCTTCCTTTCAAGAGCCAGGCTGTAAGAGAGTAAGGAGCTGGGTCATCCATGAAGATGGGACTTTGTTGTTGGAGACCCCTGCATGTGCCGAGTGGCAGGGGATACATTGTGAGTAGCCAATCCAGAACAACTAGAATATTAGGCTGGGGTGCACCTCGATTCGGCGAAGTGCACGACCATGGAGGGAAGAGGTAGAGGACTGCCCTTGTCAGCCAGGGGAGGATGAGGGCATCGAGACTCTGGGATCCGGGCTTTCGTGGGTGACTGAAGAATGCCAGAGTCTTGACACTGGACGTGGTGGCCATTAAGTCGAGGTTGGGCTGCCCCCAGCTGCGTACAATCCTCTGGAATGCCCATGGAGCGAGCTCCCACTCACTGGGATCCAGGGCATTCTGACTGAGAAAGTCAGCTTGCACATTCTTCACCCCTGCAATGTGTTGTGCCAAAAAAGCGTTGAGATGACTTTCCTCCCAAAGCAATATAAGGGTCATTTCCCTGGCCATCCCAGGACACTGGGTTCCCCCTTGTCTGTTGAGGTAGGCCAACTGTTGTGGCATTGTTGCACAGGATGCACACTGCCCGACTCTGCAGTAGGGGCCAGAATGGCAAAAGTGCAAGACGAACGGCCCGGGCTTCAAGCCGATTGATCGGCTAACATGATTCGTGAAACACCCATGAGCCCTGCACTGTCTGGTTGCAACAGTGAGCTCCCCAGCCCAAAAGGCTGGCATCTGTTGTCACCAGAGTCCAGTGCGGGATTTCCAAATGCATTCCCCACAGTAGGTGATGAGGAGAGCGCCACAAGCGAGGAAGGGGCAGCCAGATCTTGTAACTTTCGCAGAGGGGAGACCACTGGGACAGAAGCACCCATTGGAGAAGACAAATATGTGCTTGTGCCCAGGGCACCACTTCGATGGTGGACGCCATTCCCCCCAAACTCTGCAGATAATCCCCAACATAGGGCTGAATTTGCATCAGGAAGGTCTGGAGCTGGGCTACAAATTTGCGACAGCGCGAGAGGAAGACTCGCCCAGGCCTGGTATCGAATCTAACGCCTAGAAATTCCAGAGACTGAGAGGGATGTAGGGAGCTGCTGACATGGTTTACCACCCATCCGAGCCTCTGCAAGAATGACACCACCTGTGCAACTGCCTGAACTGCCTCCGGGAGAGATTTAGCCCTGATGAGTCATCCATCCAGATATGAGTGAACTCTGATACCCTTGCGATGAAGGCCAGCACCTGCAACCATCATCACCTTGGAGAAAGTGCAGGGTGCTGTGGCCAGGCCGAACGGCATCACCCTGAATTGGAAGTGTTGGCCCACAACAAGGAAATGGAGGAAACGCTGTTGATCCTCATGAATAGGGATATGGAAATACGCCTCTGCAAGATCCAGCGAGGCCAGATACTCTCCCTGTCGCACAGCCAAGATGACCGAGTGGAGTGTTTCCATGCGAAAGTGGGCCACTTGGAGAGAACGGTTGATGACCTTGAGATTTATTTATTTATTTAACAGGGGATTTTTTTATACCCTTTTATCATTTAGTCAAAGTGGTTTACATTGCAACTTAAACTTGGTAATGTACATTAAAAAGGGACATTGATAACTTGGATTCTTCTGAGGCAATGGAGGGTTAAGTGACTTGCCCAAGGCCACAAGGAGTGCTAGTGGGAACTGAACACTGATTTTTTGGTTCCCAGGCCAGTACTCTAACCATTAGGCTACTCCTCCACTCCAGTATGGGCTAAAAGGAGCTGTCCTTTTTGGGAATGACAAAGTAGATGGAGTATTGCCCTAGACCTTTTTCGGAGGGAGGTACTGGGCAGGTGGCCTACAGTTGAAAAAGACGTTGAAGAGTAGCGAGTATTACTGCTCGCTTGAGGGCTGATCCGCATGGGGACACTAAGAAGGCATCCTGGATTGGTTTGGCACACTCGAGGACATAACCATAGTAAATAATATCGAGCACCCAGTAATCGTGGTCATGCTGGCTCACTCCCAGGGAAAAAAGGGTCAAGTGTCTGCCAACAGGAGGTGTCCCGGAGTGAGCCTCGGGACTGTCAGCCCCGGAAAACTTGTTGGAAGAAGAGTTGTCGTCTTTAGTCCACCGCACACTCTGAAAGGACTGCTGACGGGGCCCAGAACCGGACCGACCAGCCGATAAGGAGGAGAACCTGCCTGGACAATAGCGCCTCATGTTGCGGAAACATGACCTGGCGGATGATGAAGGCGACGGCACACTGGCCCTTGATCATCGTGAAGAAGTCCTAGGCTTGTCTTCGGGCAGGCGCTGGGGCTTGGTGTACCCGAAATCCTTGACAAAATTCTGCAGATCATCCCCAAAGAGCAACTTGCCTTTAAAAGGGAGTTTGGCAAGACGGGCCTTGGAAGCCTTATCCGTGGACCACTGGGGTAGCCAAAGCCACTGGTCAGCCACTGTGACAGCTGCTACCTAGCATGCAGACAGACGGAGTTCATAAAGGGCATCCGCCTAAAAAGCGAACATAGATTCTAGTCTTGCTGCTGCTGGGTCTTCCGGGAAGAGCTGAATCCAACTAAGCGTGCCCGCGCAGCCAGGCCTCCACAAACTGAGGCCGAGGTGGAAGTTTTTGCTGATATTTCCAGCATTACTATGAGAAAGAGCAGGGAGTACCACGCGGTGACAAAGAAGCTTAGAGAGGAGAATGTCCGTTACCGCTGGCTATTCCCAGTTGGTCTGCAGTATACCATCGGTGGCAAGTCCTTTGTGGTGCACTCAGTGGAAGCAGCGATCCTGAGAATGGGTCAGGTGGGGTGGTCGGACATCCCTGCGGTCCCGAGTGAAGAGGGGTGGGGATATACAAAAGTTGGCCCGCAAAGGAACACCTACACTCAATGGAGTCGAGCAGCGGGAGGTGATAAACGGTTGAGGCGCCAGAGAGGACCGAAGGACCACGCCCAGACGGACACTTGAGAGGGTGACAAAGTGTGAAGTGTGGGGATATATGTTTTCTAAGATGCTTTGTATGGCTCTTATATGGGGGCAAATGCTGCAGGTGTATACTATATAAATGTTTGACATGGGGGAGTTATTTTGTTGTGGGGACGTATGAGGGATGTTAACAGATGGCAGGGGCCCATAGGAGTTTTTAGGAGACACAATAGCGGGTAGTCCGGGTCTGATGCCTCCAGGAATTAGATCTACTTAGTGGATCTGCTGGTGGACGGGGGGAGGAGGGTGGGGGGTCGGGGTAGAAGGAGGGTGGGGGGGTCAGGGGTAGGGGGTCGGGGAAGGGGAAAAGGGGGGGGGGGGACGGGGAAGGAGAAGGGGGTAAGGGAGGGAAGGGGGTGGGGAGAATGCGGCAACTTGCTGTCGGAGATGGTCTCAATATGCTGATAAGGAAATAGAAATGGCTTTATTTAACTTGGTGACAATGAATGTCAGAGGCCTTAACTCCTTTCAGAAGTGTCAGCTCCTCATAAAAGAATACACGAGGCTGAGGGCAGACATTATTTTTGTGCAGGAAACACACCTTCGGGGAAAAGATGAGGGGTGCATGAGACACCAGCGCTACCCGCAACAGTTTTTTGCTTCTAATAAACTGGAGAAGAAGGGGGAAGTTGGGATTCTCCTTTCTAATAGAATTGCGGGGCAAGTGGTGGAATGTGTAAAAGATAAAGGGGGAAGGTACGTGATTATTAAACTCAAAGTGGGATCTGACATGTTTACACTGGTTAATGTATATGCCCCGAACACCAATCAAGCAGAGTTCTTTCTTGATCTTCAAAAGGCCATATCTGGGAGGGTAGAAGGCAAGTTGATTATAGGGGGTGATTAATGAATCTCTTAATCCCCTTCTTGATACCTCAAGGGGGGCGGCATCCACTCCCAGAGCGCATCGGCTTCGGCTGAAACAGATGATGGGTAGGCTAGATTTTGTAGATGTGTGGCGTGAAGTGAATTATGGGCAGAGGGACTACTCATTTTATTCCCCGGTTCATGAGACTTACTTCTAGGATTGATTTAATCCTTCTGGATAAGGCCCTAGTAGCGGGGGTAGGGGACTGTAAGATACGGGAGCGAACCTGGTCGGATCATGCCCCAGTAACTTGCAATATCCAGTTGGGCAAGCAGGGTCCGTGTAGGGCATGGTGGAAACTGAATGAATCCCTTCTAGAGGACCCAGAGGTGGTGAGTCAGATTAAAGAGACAATTGTTGACTGTCATTGAACACGACGGGGGAAGTCTCCCCGGGGACGATCTGGGACTGCTTAAAAGCGGTGGTCCGGGGGAAACTGATAGCGGTGGGGTCCCACCATAAACGCACTCAGCTGCTTCATCAAACGCAAGTGTTAGACTCCATAGCGGATGTTGAGAATAAGTTAAAAAGGAACCTTCAGAATGTGGAGATGCAGGGTACATTGAACAGATTGAAGAGGGAACTTAGCGAATTGCAACTACATGACATCCAGCATAAGTTGAATGTTCTGAGGCAAAGGAATTTTGAGTTTGGAAACAAGGCGGGGAGATTGCTTGCACGTAAGGTTAGGAAAATGGCAACGCAAAATACTATAGTAAGGATTAAGGATGAGAAAGGTAGGCCGCTGTGGATAGGAAAAGAAATTGAGGATAGGTTTATCCAATTCTATCAAACCTTGTATACACCAGACCATCAGGTGGTGGAAGAGAGATTGTTGGAGTATTTAGATAGCGTTCGTATCCCAAAACTCTCAGTCGAAGAGATGGAGGGGCTCTCTAGCAGAATACGTGAGCAGGAAGCTATGACGGTGATTAAGGGCTTGAAACCACATAAAGCCCTGGGTATGGACGGGTTCTCTAATCAGTTTTATAAAGTATTTGCTGGACAGCTTGTTGGGCCGCTTACTGAAATGTACAGGACAGGAAGAAGTGATGCCAGTGTCCCTGAGGTTGGTGGGCATTAGTATTTTACATAAAGAAGGGAAGGACCCGGATGATTGTGGCTCCTATAGACCTATTTCCCTCCTGGGAAGCGATTTAAAAATCTTTACTAGGTTGTTGGCGAACAGGCTAATGCCCAGCTTGGGACATTTAATACACCTGAACCAGTCGGGGTTTGTGCCCGGTAGATATACATCTGACAGTATGCGTCGAGCGTTAAATTTAATCTGGTATGGCAAAGGTTGGGGAATGCTGCTAGCGCTCTTAGTGGTTGATGTGGAAAAAGCTTTTGATCGGGTGAGCTGGCCCTTTCTGTTTAAGACGTTGGAAAAAGTGGGAATACAGGGCTCTTTTTTGGCATGGGTGCAATTCTGTTAACAAGCCAATGGCGTGTTTAAAAATTAATGGTGCAGTCACCAGTGCTTTTGAATTGTATAGGGGAACCAGGCAAGGGTGCCCCCTGTCCCCATTGCTTTTTATATTGGCCATGGAACCAATGGCACAGCGGATTCGGGACAGGGTGGAGATCCCAGGGATTCAACTGGGGAAGCATTCCCACAAAATATCTTTATTCGCAGACGATGTGTTCTTTTATATAACGGAACTGGAGCGATCCTTGGTGGCAGTTCAGGAGGAGTTAATTAGGTACGGAGAGGTGTCCGTGTTTCGGATGAATACTACCAAATCTGAATTGTTAAAAATTTTGGTGCCTTAGGAACAGGTAGCTAGATTGAAACAGCCCTTTCCCTTCAAGTGGGCGAAAAGTAGCATTCAGTATCTGGGTGTACATATAACAGCACAGCTGGAGCAGCTTTTTTTTTAGCAAATTATAGACCAGCGAGAGCCAATATGCTTAAAGAAGTGGAGAGATGGGAAAGCTATGAGGTTTCCTGGTTAGGAAGGATGGAACTGTTGAAAATGATTGCCCTACCCTGCTTCTTGTATCTGTTTATGAATCTGCAGGTTGAAGTCCCAGTATCCTATCTGCAGAAGGTGCAAGATAGATTCATGAAATTTATTTGGAAGAGGAAGAGACTGAGGATAGCGCGGAATATTCTTTATGCGAGTAAGCTGGTGGGGGGTATGGGGCTGCCATTATTATCCCGGTACTACGAGGCGGCTCGTGTGAGGGCAGTCTTTGAATGGGAGTTTAGAGGGCAAGCTGAGTAGGTGGAATTAGAGGAAGGTGAGCTCAGATCGCAAGGAAAATTAGCAACTCTACTATGGAACAAAGGGGTATGGGGTGGGAAGAGGCGAGAGAACCCCTTTCTACGATGTACACTACAGCACTGGTGGAAATGGCAGACAAGATGGTATGGAGGACAGGGGTTCTCTAAATTTATGCCCTTGGTGGGCATTCCTGAGTTCAGGCCAGGGTTACATGATCCCACCTTTGCCCGGTGGGCGGAGCAAGGGTTGCGGTATGTCAGTCAATTTAAGGAAGGGGGAGAGTGAGTGGACTTTGAGAACCTGAGGATTGAATTCTGGCTGCCCTGTGAAGATCGGTATCGCTATCTGCAGGTGATCCACTTCTGTCAAACGATGGAAAAGAGAGGGAGGGGAGTAAGTGTGGAGGAGGAGGAGGTCTGGGAGGTCAGGGAGGAGTGGTCTAGTGGTTAGGACAAGGTACTTCAGGCCGGAGGGCTGGGGGTTCAAGTCCCACCTGGGGACAGCAATCTCAGGCCGGAGGGACTGCGATTTCTAGTCCTGTAGGCACTCCTTGTGGTCTTGGGCAAGCCACTTAACCCTCCATTGCCCATGTTCCCTGTAAGTATTAGTGTATGTGTCTCATATCCCCTTGTGTTAAATGTATCCCCCAATTGACCGCTTTGACCCGGTGAAAAGCGGGATATAAATACAGCTAAATAAATAAATAAATAATAAAAGTGGGGAGGCAGTGGACGACCTATTTGCCGGTAGGAATGTTAAAGGGCTTATTTCTAAACTGTATAAACTGATGGAGACAGCGAAGTGAGGGGAGTTGGCCTGGGAAAGAGATTTGAATAGATGTTGGGATGAGGACCAATAGAGAAGAGTCTGTAAAGGGTTGTTCAAAGGAGTTGTGGCCAGTAACATTTTGGAGCACAACTATAAGATGTTGTATAGGTGGGTACCTGTCCCCGCTGCGATTGCAGAAATGGATGGGAGGGCAAGCATTATGTTGGAGGGAATGCGGGGAGGTGGGCTCCTTTCTCCATATTTGGGGGGGGGGGGTGCCCAAAAATTAGGGTACTTTGGGATGAAGTGGAAGTGTGGATGCAGGAGATAGTGGGGAGACATTTCATTCTTGGTCCCTGTATGGCCTTTTAAATGTAGGGAGCATGTCGGGGGCAGGGGAAGCATCTGGATGGTGTGAAATAGTATGTGTGGCGACACAGCGGGGGATTTCTAGGCACTGGAGCCGCCCTCTTTGAAGAGTGTTCAAATGAAAGTGGAATTTGTACTTGATGTATTGCCTTATGGCCATGAGATTAACGAGACCTCTGGGATTTTTCAAAATATGGGAGGAGTATCATGAGTAGTGGAAGGAGAATAATGTATAAGGGCACGGGGGGGAAGGAGGTGGGGGAGCTATGGCCTCTGGCATGGTTTTGAGTGCCCTATGACTTATTTTCTATTTTGATATGTATTACCTTTGGTTATTGTGGTCCAATGTATGTATAACATGAGTGAGGCAGTTAGTATCCGACTGTTATAGGATATCGGGCAAATACAGAAAAGGGGGAGTGGGGGTGGTCAGGGGTACTGAGTTGTTGTTGGTGTAACTGTATGCCATTGTGTTTCTTCTTGATAAACAATAAAGGGAAAAAAAGGCAAAAAACGCTAAGGAACAAGCTGTGATTAGTATAGTGAGGCTTCCCCTTCGGGCTCAACCGGCCTGCCTGACCAGGAGCCTGTCCCACCATGATAGAAGCAGCTGCACAGATCCTCTTGATCTGGAGCTAAGAAGGAAAAGCTACACTGATCCTCTTGAGAAGCTGAGTTCAAAAACTATTTACCAGCAGGGCCTCACAGAGTGCCTGCCAAAAGCAAAGGAAAGAAACATCCACATCTGCTGGAGACAGAGAAATACTGAATGCGACCCCTAGGGGTACCTCTATATATACCAGGGCTCAACACTGAAGCTTCTGGTGCTTTTCTCTGTCTCCAACATCTGCTGACAGGGGGACTTAACCCACTTGTCTGGACTGGTCTAGCAGGATGAATTGGAAGGTATGATTCTCCTAACAAGGAAAGGCTAAAGAGGTTAGGGCTCTTCAGCATGGAGAAGAAACACCTAAGGGGAGATATGATAAAAGTCTATAAAATCTTGAATGGCGTTGAACAAGTAGGCACCGATCTATTGCTTACTCTTTAAAAAAAATACAAGGACTAGAGGATAAGCCATGAAGCTACAAAGTAGTATTTAAAGAGATTAGAAAAAAAGCGCAGTTACTCACCTGTAACAGGTGGCCTCCGGGGACAGTAGGAATCAGTCCTCACATATGGGTGATGTCGGCACCGACGGAGCCTTCGTGCAGAGCAAATCTCCAGCTTTCTAAGAAAGCCTTTGGGAATTGCATCACGCATGCGCGGCCCCCTTCCTGCCCAAGGGTGCCATCTTGCTCAGGCAAATAACATAGCTAAAAAAACGGCAAAAAGAACAAAATATAATAATAATAGGACTGCATCTCCAAGCAGAGGAGGGAGGGTCGTGAGGACTGATTCCTGCTGTCGGAGAAAGCATAGTTACTCACCTGTAACAGTTGATCTCCGGGAACAGCAGGAATTTAGTCTTCACATATGGGTATCTTCGATACCGACGGAGCCTGCGGGGGAAGGCTCCCCAGCGTCCAATTAGAAAGCCTTTGGGAGCATCCCACAGCGCCTGCGTGCCGCCTTCCCGCCTTTCCCAACTGCCTCTCTCCAGTTGAGTTTAAAGCTGAGACAACACGAGAGAGAAAGGGAAAGAGAAGAGATAGATAGCGAGATACAACTCCTAGGGGAGGTGGGTGGGTTGTGAAGACTAAATTCCTGCTGTTCCCGGAGATCAACTGTTACAGGTGAGTAACTATGCTATCTACAGGAACAAGCAGGCATGTAGTCTTCACATATGGGGACTCCCTAGCTTTAGATGCCAGGGAGAGACCCCAGAAGTTGCGTGTCCCTGTGAAGGGCTCCACTTCCCCCCATGGATCTCTGGCATCCAACCAGGGATGGTGGGTAGGAGTTGATTAAGTATGGAACAGGTGTTGAAGAACAGCCTGACCAAACAAGGCATCCCGGCGGGAGTCCTTGTCCAAGCAGTAATGGGCTGTGAAGGTATGAACCCAGGCCCAAGTGACTGCTCGACAAATGTCGTCGATAGACACAGAGTGCAGATGAGCCATTGAAGCTGCCATGGCTCTCACATTGTGAGCTGTGACATGGCCCTCCAGAGGAAGATTCTTACTCTGATAGGTAAAGGAAATACACTGAGCAATCCAGTTGGAGAGGGTTCTCTTGGAGCCTGGAAGTCCCAAATGAGAAGGATCAAAAGCAACAAAGAGTTGAGAGGACTTTCTATGTTGCTGTGTTCTTTGCAAGTAAAAGGCTAAAGCTCTTTTACAGTCCAAAGTATGAAGATTCCTTTTTGCATTAGATGCATGAGGCCTTGGAAAAAACACAGGCAGGTAGACTGCTTGGTTTAGATGAAAAGGCAAGACCACCTTTGGCATAAGATGTGGATGAGTCCTAAGGACTACCTTGTCATGATGGAACCTTGTATAAGGTGGATCAACTACTAGTGCCTGCAACTTCTGATGCGGCGTGCTGATGTGATTGCAATGAGAAAGATAACCTTCCAAGAAAGGAATTTCAATGAGGTAGTAGCTAAGGGTTCGAAAGGTGGCTTCATAAGCTGACCAAGAACCAGGTTTAAGTCCCATACCACCGGTGGTGGCCTAATGGGAGGCTTAGTTAGAAGAAGGCCTCTCATAAATCTTGCTATAAGAGGATGGGAGGAAATAGGTTGCCCATTTAGAGGCTTGAAAGAACCTGCAATAGAACTCAAATGGACTCTTACTGAGTTAGTCTTAAGTCCTGCATTGGATAAATGAAGGAGATACTCCAGTAATGATTCCAGAGGTATCGCAAGGGGGTTAAGACCCTTCTGCGAACACCATATGGTAAACCTTTTCCACTTGAAAGCATAAGAGCGTCTTGTGGAAGGCTTCCTGGAAGCATGAAGGACATCCTTTACTTGCTGAGAGAGGTTAACATCTTGAAGATCTAGGCCTTCAGCAACCAAGCTCTGAGGTGCAGAGATTGGGGATTGGGATGCCATAGCATTCCGTCCTCCTGAGAAAGGAGATCTGGAGCAGATCCTAACTCCAGGGAGGGGGCTTGAGAGAGATGTAGAAGCAGAGGGTACTACACTTGCCGTGGCGAATGTGGAGCTATGAGAATCATACGCCCTCTCTCTCTCTGAAGCTTGAATAGGGTTTTGGGAATTAGGGGAATGGGTGGAAAGGCATAAAGGAAGTCTTGACCCCAGTGAAGAAGGAAAGCATTCCTGGCCTGAGAGCCCTGAGCCGGAATTCTGGAACAGAACCGGGGAAGTATGGCATTCAACGGACTTGCAAAGAGGTCTATGTCCGGGGTTTGCCAAATTTGAAAGATCTTGGCCACCTGGTCTGCATGTAGAGACCATTCGTGTGGAAGCAGAACTCGGCTGAGTCTGTTTGCCCAAGAGCTTTGTATGCCTGGGAGGTACACTGCCAGGAGATGAATCTGATGCTCTCTGGTGAGGGTCCATAGTTGCAAAGCTTCGTTGCAAAGCGACAGAGAGCCTGTTCCCCCCTGCTTGTTCACATAGAACATCGCTACCTGATTGTCCGTATGAATGAGGACTGTCTTGTAGCTGAGCAGGGTATGGAACACTCGAAGAGCAAGGAAGATTGCTCTGAGCTCTAAGAGATTGATATGCAGATGAGTCTCCTGTGGAGTCCAGGTGCCTTGGGTGGAGAGGTCTTGTAGATGAGCTCCCCAACCCATTGATGAAGCATCTGTTGTGAGAGTTGCCTGGGGTAAGGGTTGTTGAAAAGGGGACCCCAGCAACAGGTTTTGAGTGGACTGCCACCATTGGAGGGACAAAATAAGGCGACTTGTGTCTGCTATTTTGTCTGACAGGCTCCCTGATGCCTGGGTCCACTGGGCTGCTCTCATATGGAGGCGAGCATAAGGAACCACATGCACTGTGGATGCCATGTGGCCTAGTAGTTGTAGCATTTCTCGGGCAGTGAGAGGAGGTTTTAGCACTGCTTGAGAAGCTAACTGCACCATGCGAAAGCAACGGGCCTGGGGGAGATAGACCCTTGCCTTTTTGGTATCCAGCAAAGCTCCTATGAATTCTAGAGACTGAGTGGGAGTTAGACTGGATTTTGGGATGTTTATGACTAGGTCCAAATACTGAAGAATACGCATTGTGCAAGATAGGGAAGCTCAGGCCTCTGGCTCTACTGGGGCTCGAATGAGCCAATCGTCTAAGTAGGGGAAGACGAATATGCCTAGAGTGCGGAGAAATGCTGCTACCACAGCCATGCATTTCGTGAACACTCTTGGAGCTGAGGCCAGGCCAAAGGGAAGCACCCTGTATTGGTAGTGCTTTCCTTGAAAAAGGAACCAAAGAAACTTTCTGTGTGTTGGATGGATGAGAACATGGGTGTACGCATCCTTGAGATCTAGAGAACAAAGCCAATCCTGACTGAAGGTATGGCAGCAGAGTTCCTAGAGAAATCATCTTGAATTTCTCTTTGAACAGGAATTTGTTCAATTCTCTGAGGTCCAAAATAGGTCTGTATCCCCCTGTTTTCTTTGGGATAAGGAAATAGGGGGAGTAAAACCCTGTGCCCTGTTGATGAATGGGTACTTCTTCTATTGCCCCTTGGGCAAGAAGTATAGTGACCTCTTGCTTTAACAGGTTGATGAGAGAGGTCTGAGAATTGAACTGTTTTACTATTGTGGGAGGAGGCATGCTCAAGAAATGAAGCTTGTACCCTTCTTTTATGATGGAGAGTGTCCAATGCTCTACTGTTATCTGCCCCCATCTTGGGGCAAAGTGACATAACCTTCCTGGAATGGTGGAAGGCTCTGGTCCATTTAGAGCCAAGAAGGCTAAGTTCTCTAGATGCAAGTCAAAGGCCTTGTGGAGGCTAAGACTACTGAGGCGGTTGAGGCTTAGCAGTCTTTGCTTTTCTTTGCTTGGAAGGTTGCTGACCCTTCCGGACAGGTTGACCTGCAGGGCGTCCCTGCTGGGAATAAGCAGGATAAAACCTTTTCTTTTTAGAAAAGAATGGTTTCTTGAAAGATTTCTTTCTTGCAGGATCAGCTGTACCCTTGGATAGTCTGTCCAAGGTGGAGTTGTCAGCATCCAACTCACTGGTCTTTTCTTGCCAATCTTTGCCAAACAGGTTCTCACCAGTACAAGGAATATTGCCCAATTCGTCTTGTACCCAGAGCTCCAAATCAGATGCCTGGAGCCAGGCAATTCTACGTGCACCTATGGCAATGGCAGAGGTTCTGCTTATGCACTCAAAACAGTCAAAAGCTGCACAATTGACGGGAGAAGCGTTCCTGTCCGGGGTACAGACGCGGCAGTTGCCTTTTGCCGTGGGAGCAGCTAGCAGGTGCCTGGAGGCCCTGTTTGGAATCGGGCAGGCAGAACGAGGGCGGTCCCGGCTGAGGAGGACCCCTCTTCATTCCTCCATTTAACCCGGCGGCTGCAGGAGGTTGGTGGAGAAGCGTTCCTGTCCAGGGTACAGACTCGGCAGTTGCCTTTTGCCGCAGGAGCAGCTAGCAGGTGCCTGGAGGCCCTGCTTGGAATCAGGCAGGCAGAACGAGGGCAGTCCCGGCTGAGGAGGACCCCTCTTCATTCCTCCATTTAACCCGGCGGCTTCTACACGCGGCCACGTGTCGCGGCCTGCGTGGCGTGACCTAAGGGGCGTGATTCAAGGGGCAGGACACGCCTCGTTGGCACCCCTTCGGTGCTTCTGAGAAGCAGAGATCAGTGTTTATTTTGCCATGGGAAAACGTAAGGTGAAATTGTCTGTTAAATCTGGGGCCAAAGTCCAAGGAAATAAAGTGGTGGGTCCCATGGATAAACATCTGATTTCCCAGCTATCTGCCACATCGTCGCCTGAAGGAGCTTCGTTGAGCTCTTATTCAAGGACACCACCGCCTTTCCCTCTTCCTCCTCTTTCATCTACTGTGTTGGATTTGTCTCTGGAACTTGTTCCTCCTATGCCGCAACCTGTTTCGCCAGAAAGTTCAGAGGGGATCGCCAAGAGTCCAGGCTCCGGTGAGGTAACGCTAAAGGATATTTGGACTGCCATTCATAATATTGATATGCGTCTATCTACCACCGTGTCTTCCCTATGTCAATTTACTTCTGATGTAGTCAGTAAAATGCAAAGTACTGACAAGCAACTGGTTTCAATTGCTAAGTCATTGGCTAAGACAGATTCTCAGCTCCAGTCTTGTTCAGATAATAATATTGCCTTAATTCGGGATGTTTCTTCTTCTGCTTATAAACTGGAGGTGCTTGAGAACCAGTCTAGAGCCAAGAACTTACGTTTCCTAAATTTTCCTGTTACCCATTTGCTGTCTTCCTGATATCCTTTTGAAAAAATACTTTACTGAAGTGTTAAAATTGGATGGGAATATAGATGTTGTACATATGTATTATCTTTCTTTAAGATCCTCCCCTCCTTTAGTTAAGGATGTGGAAGATATGCTGCCTTCAGACTTATCGGTGGGTCAGGACCTTACCGCTTTTTTGGAAGATTCTGCGGATATCATACCCAAACGTAACACTCTTGTGGTTACCTTTGGATCTGAATCCATTAAATTATGTGTTCTTCGTGCTTACTTCAAATTTCAGGAATCTCTTTTTTGTGGTCAAAAGCTTCAAGTCTTCCCGGATGTGAGCAGGGCTACCCAGGTCCGGCGTAAGCATTTCCTGGTGTTAAAATCTCGTGTATTGGCTTTAGGGGCTTCTTTCTTTTTGAAATTTCCCTGTCGTTGTGTACTTACATTTGAGGGTCAATCCTTTGTATATATTGATGTGATTCAATTGCAGTCTTTTTTTAATCAAAAGGAGGTTGTTAAGGGTTCAGGTGGTGAGATAACTGTTCCCCAAAGTGGAGTTTAAAATGCTTCTGTTTTCTTTATTTTTTTTAGTACAGTCAGGGTTCGCTCTCCCTTGATGTGGTCTTTCTTAGATGTGTATAATTTTTCCTTGGATATTGTAATGATGTGGATTTTTGTGCATTTGCTTGAAATTTTGTTTTGTTATTCAAGAAAACTTAAATAAAAATATGAAAAAAAAAAGCTGCACAATTGACAAATTTGGAAACATCTTGAGCATGTTTGACCAATGTGAGAAAATCTTGTCTCCTATCCTCAGGAAGAAGAGGACTCAAAACCTCTAAATCTCCTGTGATTTCCTTCAGGAACATTCCCATATATAAAATATAGGAACTGATCCTGGCAGAAAGCATGGAAGCTTGGAAAGTACGACATCCAAAAGCATCCAAAGTTCTGCACTAACTTTCTGGGGGATTAGAGGCATGCCTCTTTGCACTCCTGATCCTTTTCATAGCTGACTCCACCACAATGGAGTGGTGAGGGAGCTGAGTTTTCTGGATACCAGGACAAAGAGGGACTCGATACATAGTGTCAAGTCTACGAGAATGAGGCGAGGTGGTAAGAGGGGTCTCCCACATTCTGAGCATGAGATAATGCAAGATCTCATGGATGGGCAAAGTAGCTGCCTCCTTGGGAGCTTTGGGATATTGCAAAATTCCAGCTCCTTTGCTCTGGGCTCTGTTTCAGGAGCCACAGTAATGGAGAGACCCCGAGCCACCTCCCTGATGAAATCCTGGAAGGAGATATCCTCTGGAGGAGACATCCTGCGTTTAGGGGAGGAGGGCTCCTCTGGAAGAAGTGCTCCGGTATTGACAGAACTATCAGAATCCTCAGATTCCTCTGAGGACTCGAAGTACCTTCTGTCCGGATGCTCCTGTAGAGCCCGATACCCGTACCGACCGAAGTCGGTACCGGGGGGAATCGGTACCGGTGTATCAGTACCGGAGGCCATCGGGTGACTGGGTGCCAGTAATGCGGACATGTCTGACGCGGTTCCGAGTGTGTCGATGCCGCAAGGAGAGCCGCCAGACTGCATTCAATAGCCAGGAACCTCTGGTCTATCGACGCTGCCGATGCCTGGATGTCGGTACCGGAGAAGACAGCCGGTACCCCAGAGCATGGCACCAGTAGTTCTGCCGAGGTCGAGGCCTCGAGAACGTCCTGGAGCCCCGATAATGCTTTGGAAGCCGAAGCCTCCCGCCGGGGCAATTTTGCCGGTGCAGAATCCTCAAGGGCAACGTCAGAGGCATCTCGGTGCTTAGAGGGAGATCTACCCTTTGAGGACCGGCTGGACTTATGTTTAGTTACCTGAGATCCACGGGAGGAAGAGGAAGCCCTCGAAGACGTCGATGCCACCGAAGCTGCATCAGAGGGAAACAGGGTACTGAGCTTTTTTAGACATCATGGCACAGGACATACAATCCGTGATGGAGTGGTCAGGACCTAAACATTTCAGACACCATTCATGGGTGTCGGTGACGGAGAAGGTACCACCACACTTGGTGCACGTTTTGAAACCTGAAGCAGGTTTCTCCATTGTAGGAAATATTTTTGGGCCTGAGGCCCAAAATGGCGCGTGCACCTGGGAAAAATACTAGAGGGAGGCGTAGCCTAGTGGTTGGGGCAAGGTACCACAGGCCGGAAGGTAGGTGGTTCAAATCCCACTAGAGGACAGCAACCTTGGGCCGGAAGGACTGGGGTTTCTAGTCCCACAGGTGCTCCTTGTGGTCTTGGGCAAGCCACTTAACCCTCCATTGCCCATGTTTCCTGTAAGTATTAGTGTATGTGTGTCATATCCCCTCGTGTTAAATGTATCCCCCAACCGCTTTGACCCGGTGAAAAGCGGGATATAAATGCAGCTAAATAAATAAATAAAATAAATAAATATATATATATATATATATATATATATATATATTTTTTTTTTTTTTTTTTAAGAACAGAAATAAAGAAAAAAAACCGGCGGTACTGGTAAAGCGTCGAGGAAGGCAGACGCGGCCACAAAAAAAAGAAAGTAAAAGGGAAGAATTTTCTGCGGTGACAGGAACGACGACCTGCTGGCTCCGCGGAAAACGAAGAACTGGAGAGAGGCAGTTGGGAAAGGCGGGAAGGCAGCACACAGGCGCTGTGGGATGCTCCCAAAGGCTTTCTAATTGGACGCTGGGGAGCGTTCCCGCACAGGCTCCATCAGTACCGATGATACCCATATGTGAAGACTACATTCCTGCTTGTTCCTGGAGATCACCTGTTACAGGTGAGTAACTACGCTTTCTCCAGAAACAAGCAGGAAGTCAGTCCTCACATATGAGACTCCCTAGATATAGGCTACCGAGAACCCACAGCTGAAAAATAGGCTCCCTCTATGAGAGCCGCAAGCAGCCACAATAGGAATCTAACTGAGTAGCACTCCAGTAGCCAGGATGTGCAGAAAGAGGCTTTCCCTCCACTGGAAAGTGGTGTGCAGCCAAGGCACTGAGGTGAACTCTGACGGAGTTGGACTTAAGGCCCAAATCCGAAAGGTGGAGTAGATACTGTAGTACCACTGCCACCTGGCAGGAGAAGGGATTCACTTTCTGTTTGCACCATACTCCAAACCTACACCACTTAAAGGCATAGGTTTGTTTAGTTGACTGCCTCCTTGAGGCCAGTAAAACGTCTTCCATGTTTCTCGGAAGGAGGAGTGGTGCGAGAACTACCCTTTCAGCAGCCATGCCATTAGGTTGAGGGAACTGAGGTTGGGGTGCAGGAGAGTGTCCCCCTCTTGAGACAGGAGGTTCGGAGAGGACCCCAGAGGAATTGGCCTCCACCGCTAGTTGAAGTAGAAGCGGAAACCAGGGTTGCTTCAGCCATCTTGGAGCTACCAGGATGACCGAGGCTTTGTCTCGTAGAATTTTAAACAATGTTTTGGCTACCAGAGGCGTCAGGGGAAACGCATACAGGAGGCCCACAGACCATGAGATGAGAAGGCATCTGCAGCCACCCTGTTTGGATGTGGCTGCCGTGAGCAAAACCAGGACAACTGGTGATTGTGCGGGCTCGCAAACAAATCCAGTGTCGGCTGTCCCCAGGTCTGAAAAAGCCATTGGGCCACACTGGTGTCCAGTTGCCATTCGTGAGGCTGTAGAATCCTGCTCAGCCTGTTGGCTAAGTAATTTTCCTGGCCTGGCAGATAAACTGCTCTCAGATGTATGCCTTGCCAGACTGCAAAGGAGCACAGGTCCAGGGTTTGCTGACACAGCAGGCGGGACCCCGTGCCTCCTTGTTTGTTCACATAGAGCATTGCTACTTGGTTGTCTGTTTGTATCAAGACAGGCTGATGAGCCAAAGTTTGACAGAAGGCTCGTAGAGCCAGGCGAATGGCACGAAGTTCCAAGAAATTGATTTGTTGCATGCTCTCGTTTGGAGACCACACGCCCTGAGTGCAAAGTCCCTGGCAATGGACTCCCCAGCCCAGCAAGGATGCATCCATTGTTAGGATCCTCGTGTGTTGAGGAACCTGGAAGGTCACCACCCCCCCCCCCCCCCCCGCCTCCAAGTGCTTTGGTTGAAGCCACCATTCCAAAGACTGTAGTAGTCTTTTGGACACTGTGACTCTGTCCCTGAGTCTTCCTGTGGCACCACTGAGCTGTCCGCATATGGAGGTGGGCATTTGGTGTCACATGGACTGTGGAGGCCATGTGGCCGAGTAGGCACAGGAAGTGTCTTGCTGATATGTGGGACCTGTGACTCACTTGACGTTCCAGGGCCAGAAGTCTCTGTGCCCTGTCCACTGGCAGATAAGCCCTTGCCCGAAGGGTATCTAGTCTGGCCCCAATGAGCTCTAGTTGCTGAGTGGGCCTTAGGGTAGACTTGGTGAATTGATTACAAACCCTAGATGCTGAAGCACCTGAATAGTGCGAGATGTGGCCTGTTGGGCCTCCAGGGCTGACTGGGCTCTGATGAGCCAGTCGTCCAAGTAGGGGAAGACAAATACCCCCCTGATTTCTTAGGAAGGATGCCACCACCACTAGGCACTTTGTAAACACCCTGGGTGCAGAAGCTAAGCCAAATGGAAGCACCTTGTACTGGAAGTGGTTTCCTCCCACCACAAATCATAGATATTGTCTGTGGTCTGGATGAATTAGGATGTGTGTAAATGCATCCTTTAGGTCTAAGGAGCATAGCCAGTCTCCCTGGTAGAGGTAAGGCAGCAATATTCCAAGTGAAAACATCTTGAACTTCTCCCTCACCAGGAATTTGTTTAAGTTGCGCAGGTCGAGGATGGGTCTGAGACCTGTTGTCCTTTTTGGTATCAGAAAGTACCTAGAATAGAAGCCTTTGCCTTGTAAATGGTGGGGCACTGGTTCTACCACCTGATCCTCGAGAAGACCTGCTAACTCCTTCAGAAGGTGGTCCCGGTGAAGAGGAGACCTGAGAAGCTCTCCTGGAAAGTAAGGAGGCATCTGAGTCAAATGGAGCTGATAGCCTCGATGAACTATTTGTAGGACCCAGGCATCTGTGGTAATGGCTGGCCACCTGTGGGCATACAGGGCAAGCCTTCCTCCTGTGTATTGCCTGTCTCCTGTGGTGAGAGGGGCTATGTCTTGAGAGTCAAAAGCCACTCCCAGGCTGTGCCGGAGCCGGTGCCTGGTGTTTGGGGGCTTTCTGCTTACGCGGGCCATGCCCCTGTCCCTTGGCCTGCTGCCACTGTTGGGGAGCCTTTGAGGCCTGAAATGGGGGGTAGCTTCGGTAAGCAGCACCCTTCCTCGGGAAAAAGGGCTTCTTACCCGAGCCCTTCTTTTTAGAAGGGGCAGAAGTCTTCTTCGAGAGCCGTGTCCTGGTCATGTATTCGGTCTCGAGCTCAGCAGCCTTTTCGGTCATGGGTTTACCGAAGAGGTTCTCTCCCCGGTATGGGACATCAAACAACTTGTCCTGAACCCACTGCTCAAGGTCCAACGACTGTAGCCATGCCTGGCGGCATGCACCGATCCCCGCTGCGACTCAGGCCACCGCCTTGAACCCGTCATAGGTAGCTCGAGTCATGAACTTCGAGTACTAACGGACTCCAGTGGACAGGGTTTTGAAGTGCTGCAAAGGTCCCTCGGAGAGACCAGACGAGAACCCGGCGATTTCCTTTGCCAGGTCTCGCAGGTACATGTCCATATACAGCTGATATGCCTGGATCCGACATGTCAGCATAGAACCCTGGTAGCACTTCCTGTCAAGGGCGTCCAAGCTGCGGGCCTCCCTGCCAGGAGGAACCGAGGAATGCATCTTCTGGCTCTTGAGCCGGCGTATGGCCGATTCCACAACCATGGAGTTGTGCTTTTTGGAACCTAGGACACTCTTGCGAACACGATACATGGAGTCGATCCACCTGCTGATCACCGGCACCGGCGCCGACGTCTCCCACATGCAGAGCATCAGTCGTTCCAGGATCGGAGGCACTGGTACAGTAAGGGCCTCCCGAGGGGGAGACTCATAATGGAGGATCTCGAGCTCTTCAGCTCGAGGATCCTCCTCAGACTCCACATGGAATGCCAAAGCCTTTGACATATCCCTTACGAAGTCCAAGAACCTAGTGTCCTCCGGGGGGGCCTTCTCCGAGGTTCAGATGCTGGGGAATCGGACAGGATGTCCCTGTGCCAGCAGGTGTCCGGAGACACTTCTTCGTCAGTCTCCCAGCCCGAGGCCTCCGAAGAGGAATTGAGTGGCTCCAGCCTTCGGGTTGTGGTCAGGCCCAAGGCACCGGAGACAGCAGTCATGTGTATCGGTGAGGGACATTAATTTTGTACACCGATCACATTTTTTAAACCCGCTTGCAGCCATTGGGGGAAAAAGGGCCCATGCGAGGCTGCCAGGGAAAAAGAAAAAGAGCGCGAACGCTAGTCACGCAGAACAAAAAATGAAAAATCAAATCAGACTCGATACCGGTGTACCGAGCCGAAGGTGGGAAGGGGAACCGGTGTCGAACCGGAGGAAAAAGATGAAACTTTAAAGTATTTTAAACACTTTTTTCGCGGTGACAACTGGACTACGTCTGAAGGGCTCCGCGGAAAAAAGGAGACTGAGCAAGATGGCACTCTTGGGCGGGAAGGGGACCGCACATGCGTGATGCAATTCCCAAAGGCTTTCTTAGAAAGCTGGGGATTTGCTCCGCATGAGGGCTCCGTCGGCGCCGACATCACCCATATGTGAAGACTGACTTCCTGCTTGTTCCCGGAGAAATATTTTTTCTCTCAACATAGTGTATAATTAATCTTTAGAACTCACTGCTTGCAGATGTGGTAAAAACTGGTAGTGTAGCTGTTTAAAAAAGGTCTGGACAAATTCCTGGAGAGAAGGTCCATAAAAAGTTATTAATGTAGTCCAAGAGAAAACCACTGCTCATCACTGGGGATGAGTAGCATGGACTGGATACTTTTGGGATTTATCATATGGACTGACCACTGTTGGAAACAGGACACTGGGCTTGATGGACCTTTCGTCTAACCCAGTATGGCACTTATGTTCTTATGAAATACCAGCTCCAATTGGCCCTTTCAGAGATCAGACCAGGGAATTTCCAATCTCCTAGCAGGAACATCTGCAGGGGTACTGGATGTCAGTCCGAGTTGTACCAGAATATCCACTTGCTGGCTCTTGCTTTTCTTTTTTGGCTGAAGAACTTGAGTTTTGCTGAGCCAATCTGAGGTCCACTCATGCAGGTGCCCTACCTGTCCCTTAGTAAAGGTACAGCCACTTCTTCCAGACATGCTTCAGGGTCAGAAAAGAGGTTGCCTCAAAATCCATCTGTACAATGATGGTGTGGTCATGTGTGTGCTGCCATTTCCTACAGGGACTCCATCCCAGACCAAATCTGATACACTTATCAGGACACTAAGGGCTAACAGTTTCTCTCAGCTTGTTTCCACCAGTGAATTGTGCTGTCTTACTTGCCACTATCTGGACTTTCTTCTCCTAAGTTAGCGGCCAGGACTGCTGGAGTGCTACGATGGATAGCTCTGGTCCTCGATACAGCCTGTTGGTTCTCCACCAGGACTGCTGTCATTGATTCCACTCTCCTGGATCACAACGTCCCTCCCAACGTATCAGGCTCACCTCTAGGGTGCAAAATAACAATGAAGGGAACCTCTTGATCCATTCAGTGCCAGAGACAACTGTGAAATGTCACCTTCTCAGGCTTATTCCAGCCTCCTGAGAGAGAGAGAAGCTTTGTGATATCACTAGGTTAATAGAAGTCACCCTGAATGGGCATAAGATTTTGAGATCTTGACAACCAAGGCCGCAATGTCACATTCTTCTTTGGGATCCCTTATACATCAGAAACTAGGAAGGACTAAATTGTTTTTCAGGATAATCATCTGCATAAGGGTTCAACACTTGCAGAATCCTGGCTACAGACAAACTCTGACTCAGCCCTAAATAGACAGATATCCAAATTTACTATCCCGTGGCCAACAGATAACAAGGGCCATGGTTAGTATAAGGGAAGAGAGTGAAGATGTCACTGAGGTATCCAGGATACCTAATATGAGAAATATCTGTTAACCCTTGGAAGGAATGTCCCTGTGTATCCATTCAGGGAACCCACTTGCTTAGACCTGGTCTTGCATGGATGATAAGCTATGGAAGCTTTCAATGCTGGTGCCAGAGAAGAAATGTTCCATCTTCTTCAGACTGTGATGGCCATCCCCCAATCAATTCTATCGATACCAATGGAGGCTGAACTCTTCTCAGTATCGATGCATCCCAAAAATTTGGTACAGTTCGAGGGTCCTTTGGGTTTAATGTTGATGAACGAGGATTGGAGTTTAATGAACTCAAGAATTTTCCTTCTGATCTTTACAGCCACAAAAACCCCCTCATGCATTTGAAGACATAAATGACATCTCTAAAGGTTCATGATCTGAACCCAAGCATTCCAAGCACCAGTTGTGGGTTTCTTCTCTAGATATGGTCTTACCAACCAAAGCTGTTAGGAGCTTTGTTCTGGGCCATATCACTGAAACAAATACCAAATGCATAATCAAACAAATCAATTTTGCAAAAAGAGGCCCGAGTTGCCAATAGCATCAGGGGAAAAAAAGCGAAGATGAAAATGTGAAAAAAAGAAAGCAAGCTTTAAATATGCTGACAAACTTGATTAGGAGACTAAAGGGGGAGAAAGAAATGTGATCTACACATGAAAAATATAGAAAGCAAAGGTTAAGAAAAATATTAAGAATAAAATGAGTAGAAATGAAGATTGGAAGGGAGAGACATCTGTTAGATTCCGCAGGAAGGAAGAAACTAAGACAGTTCTACACATCGGTGTAGTTTGCCTTTTTACTTTGGGGTGGGGGGAGGGAGTGGGCAAAGGGTAAGGAATTCATACTGACAGTGGGGCAGGAGTACCAGATCACCATTAGTGCTGGCAACATTTGGAGCGGGGGGGGGGGGAGGGGAGGGAGGGCTACCGCCCTATCATACTCTCCCCAAAACTACACCTATGACAAGGGGCGGCCCAAGGGGGGTGCGGGGCCATGTGCGGAGACTCATTGTGGGACTTTATTTGCAGAATGTTAACATGCACTAACTTTTAATAAACATGCCTCTTAATGAGTGGATGGATAAAGAAAGACTACCAGATTTCTACATTACTATACTCCAGTGACAACTGCCAGGCACATTAGGAAGTACTAAAAACACTGCCCATTTAGAACCCATAGCAAGCCCGTCGTATCGTAACAGCACTGCCAGGATTCACAAAGCACCATACCCTATCTATCAAAAGGGAACACTGCAAATATTAAACCAATACATCTCAGAGAATACCAATACATCTCCTACTGGGGAAAGAGAACAAGTGGCACTATCAGATAGAAACTACATAAACAGAATACCTCTGCTCGGTTACACATGCAGAACATAGAACGTCACCAAAGAACAAAGGATCACAATTTAGAAATAGAAAGACAATAATTAAACTGGGAACCCCAAAAGCCAACCTTGGAATGTACACCACCACTGGAGAAATAAAACTATAAATAAATTTCCTCTTGTACTAAACAAAATACAGACGTTAACGATGCACATTTCCCAGAGTTGACATATTTCAGTTAATAAATTCAAAATAAAAAAGTATTTTTCTACCTTTTGTTGTTCGTGTATTTTATTTTTCAGTTGCAATTGCTCCAGTAACTTTCTTCTGCTAACTCTTCATTGTCTGCTGTCCATTTGTCCTTTCTTCTCTCCTAGTTTTTTTTTTCCATTCTCTCTCTACATCTGCTTAAAATACTGATCTTTCTCCTTTTGCTCTTTCCTCCATTTCTTTCTTTATTCCTTTTTCATCCACTCAAATTTTATCCCTCCATTCTTAATCCCCACTTATTCTCCCACTACCCAGCCAATCGTAGCTTTTTCTTCCCTCCCAACACAAATTATCTTTACCCTCTCCATTCTCACTCCCCCAGCCCCATCCAATTCTAGTCCTCCCCCAATATCATCTCCCTTCTAGTTCCAACCCCCACTCAGCTCCCTTCTACCTCCCTCCTCCCATCCCCCGGCATCAGCCCATTTCCAATTCTAGCCCCCCATCATCCATTTCTAGTCCTATCCTAGCCCTACATCAGCCCATTTCCAATCCTAGCTCCCCCATCAGCTATTTCCAGACCTATTCTAGCCCCCCCATCAGAGAATTTCCAATCATAGCCTCCCTATCAGCCCATTTCCAGCCCTATCCTAGACCTCGAAAAGGTTACAGAGTACAGCCTGGCCGAAAGCACTGTAAGAGGGCGTTGGCCTTCTATATTCAGCGTATGCAAGGCCATAGAAGGGCTTCTCAGCTCTTCATATCCTACGACCCCAGTAAGTTGGGGATGGCTGTTTCCAAGCGTACGCTGTCCACCTGGGTGGAGGACTGTATTGCCTGGGCATACAGGGCAGCCAAGTTTCCGTTGGAGGGTCGCATCCCGGCCCATCAGGTCAGGGCCATGGCGGCATCAGTGGCACATTTCCGCTCTGTCCCGCTGGCAAACATTTGCCGGGCCACCACCTGGTCTTCGGGTCAGACTTTCGCAAACCATTATTGCCTGGATAGGGAGTCCCGACAGGACAGTGATTTCGGCCACACTGACTTCCTGCTTGCTCCTGGAGAAAGCGTAGTTACTCACCGCTAAAGCATAGTTACTCACCTGTAACAGGTGATCTCCAGGAACAGAAGGAATTTAGTCTTCACATATGGGTGTCATCGGTACCGACGGAGCCTGCGCGGGAACGCTCCCCAACGTCCAATTAGGAAGCTTTTGGGAGCATCCCACAGCACCTGCGTGCTGCCTTCCCGCCTTTCCCAACTGCCTCTCTCCAGTTGAGTTTAAAGCTGAGACAAAAAGAGAGAGAGGGAAAGGGAAAGAGATAGAGAGATACCACTCCTAGGGAAGGTGGGTGGGTTGTGAAGACTAAAGTCCTGCTGTTCCCGGAGATCACCTGTTACAGGTGAATAACTATGCTATCTCCAGGAACAAGCAGGAATGTAGTCTTCATATATGGGGACTCCCTAGCTTTAGATGCCAGGGAGAGACCCCAGAAGTTGTATGTACCTGTGAAGGGCTCCACTTCCCCCCATGGATCTCTGGCATCCCACCAGGAATGGCGGGTAGGAGTTGATTAGGTATGGAACAGGTGTTGGAGAACAGCCTGACCTAACAAGGCATCCCGGCGGGAGTCCTTCTCCAAGCAGTAATGGGCTGTGAAGGTATGAACCGAGGCCCAAGTGGCTGCTCGACAGATGTCGTCGATAGACACAGAGTGTAGATGAGCCATTGAAGCTGCCATGGCTCTCACATTGTGAGCTGTGACATGGCCCTCCAGAGGAAGGTTCTTACTCTGATAGGCAAAGGAAATACACTGTGCAATCCAGTTGGACAATGTTCTCTTGGAGACTGGAAGTCCCAAATGAGAAGGATCAAAAGCAACAAAGAGTTGAGAGGACTTTCTATGTTGCTGTGTTCTTTGCAAGTAAAAGGCTAAGTGTGGATGAGTCCTAAGGACTACCTTGTCATGATGAAACCTTGTATAAGGTGGATCAGCTACTAGTGCCTGCAACTCACTGGTGCGGCGTGCTGATTTGATTGCAATGAGAAAGATAACTTTCCAAGAAAGGAATTTCAATGAGTTAGTAGCTAAGGGTTCGAAAGGTGGCTTCATGAGCTGACCAAGAACCAGGTTTAAGTCCCATGCCACCGGTGGTGGCCTAAAGGGAGGCTTAGTTAAAAGAAGGCCTCTCATAAATCTTGCTATAAGAGGATGGGTGGAGATAGGCTGTCCATTTAGAGGCTTGAGAGAAGCTGCAATAGCATTCAAATGGACTCTTACTGAGTTAGTTTTAAGTCCTGCATTGGATAAATGAAGGAGATACTCCAGTAATGATTCCAGAGGTATCGCAATGGGGTTAAGACCCTTCTGCGAACACCATATGGTAAACCTTTTCCACTTGAAAGCATAAGAGCGTCTTGTGGAAGGCTTCCTGGAAGCATAAAGGACATCCTTTACTTGCTGAGGGAGGTTAAGATCATGAAGATCTAGGCCTTCAGCAACCAAGCTCTGAGATGCAGAGATTGGGGAATGGTATGCCATAACATTTCATCCTCCTGAGACAGGAGATCTGGAGCAGATCCTAACTCCAGGGAGGGAGCTTGAGAGAGATGTAGAAGCA
Source organism: Ichthyophis bannanicus (assembly GCA_033557465.1). Lineage (NCBI taxonomy): Eukaryota > Metazoa > Chordata > Amphibia > Gymnophiona > Ichthyophiidae > Ichthyophis > Ichthyophis bannanicus. The sequence continues at coordinate 232,156,473 of CM066043.1, read as the reverse complement.
GAGAGTACTATACTTGCCATGGCCAATGTGGAGCTATGAGAATCATACGCCCTCTGTCTCTCTGAAGCTTGAATAGGGTTTTGGGAATCAGGGAAATGGGTGAAAAGGCATAAAGGAAGTCTTGACCCCAGTGAAGGAGGAAAGCATCCCTGGCCTGAGAGCCCTGAGCCGGAATTCTGGAACAGAACCAGGGAAGTTTGGCATTCAACAGACTTGCAAAGAGGTCTATGTCCAGGGTTCCCCAAATTTGAAAAATCTTGGCCACCTGGTCTGCATGTAGAGACCATTCGTGTGGAAGCAGAACTCGACTGAGTCTGTCTGCCAAAGAGTTTTGTATGCCTGGGAGGTACGCTGCCAGGAGATGAATCTGATGCTCTCTGGGGAGGGCCCATAGTCGTAAACCTTCGTTGCAAAGCAACAGAGAGCCTGTTCCCACCTGCTTGTTCAAAGAACATGGCTACCTGATTGTCCGTATGAATGAGGACTGTCTTGTAGCTGAGTAGGGCATAGAACACTCGAAGAGCAAGGAAGATTGCTCTGAACTCTGAGAGTGTGATATGCAGATGAGTCTCTTGTGGAGTCCAGGTGCCTTGGGTGGAGAGGTCTTGCAGATGAGCTCCCCAACCCACTGGTGAAGCATCTGTTGTGAGAGTAGCCTGGGGTAAGGATTGTTGAAAAGGGGACCCCAGCAACAGGTTCTGAGTGGACTGCCACCATTGGAGGGACAAAATAATGTGATTTGTGTTTGCTATTTTGTCTGACAGGCACCCTGATGCCTGGGTCCATTGGGTGGATAAAGTCCACTGGGCTGCTCTCATATGGAGGCAAGCATAAGGAACCACATGCACTGTGGATGCCATGTGGCCTAGTAGTTGTAGAATTTCTCGGGCATTGAGATGAGGTTTTAGCACTGCTTGAGAAGCTAATTGCACCATGCGAAAGCAACAGTCCTGGGGGAGATAGGCCCTTGCCTTTTTGGTATCCAGCAAAGCTCCTATGAATTCTAGAGACTGAGTGGGAGTTAGACTGGATTTTGGGATGTTTATGACCAGACCCCAAATTCTGGAGGATACGCATTGTGCAAGATAGAGAAGTCCTGGACTCTGACTCTGATGGGGCTCGAATGAGCCAGTTGTCTAAGTAGGGGAAGACGAATATGCCTAGAGTGCGGAGAAATGCTGCTACCACAGCCATGCATTTCGTGAACACTCTTGGAGCTGAGGCCAGGCCAAAGGGAAGCACCCTGTATTGGTAGTGCTTTCCTTGAAAAAGGTTGGATGGATGAGAACATGGGTGTACGCATCCTTGAGATCTAGAGAACAAAGCCAATCCTGACTCTGAAGGTATGGTAGCAGAGTCCCTAGAGAAATCATCTTGAATTTCTCTTTGAACAGGAATTTGTTCAATTCTCTGAGGTCCAAAATAGGTCTGTATCCCCCTGTTTTCTTTGGGATAAGGAAATAGGGGGAGTAAAACCCTGTTGATGAATGGGTACTTCTTCTATTGCCCCTTGGGCAAGAAGTATGGTGACCTCTTGATCTCACAAGTTGATGAGAGAGGTCTGAGAATTGAACTGTCTTACCATTGTGTGAGGGGCATGTACAGGAAGTGCAGTTTGTACCCCTCTCTTATGATGGAGAGTGTCCAATGCTCTGCTGTTATCTGCTCCCACCTGGGGGCAAAGTGACATAACCTTCCTGGAATGGTGGAAGGCTCTGGTCCATTGAGGGCCAGGAAGGCTAAGTTCTCTAGATGAAAGTCAAAGGCCTTGTGGCGGCTGAGACTGCTAAGATGGTTGAGGCTTAGCAGTCTTCGCTTTCCTTTGTTTAGGTGGTTGCTGACCCTTCCGGACAGGCTGACCTGCAGAACGTCCCTGCTGGGAATAAGAGGGATAAAACCTCTTCTTTTTTGAGAAGAAAGGCTTCTTGAAAGATTTCTCTTTCGCTGGATCAGCTGTGGCTCTAGAAAGCCTATCCAAAGTGGAATTGTCAGCATCTAATTCAATGGCTTTTTCTTGCCAATTTTTTTCAAATATATTCTCACCTGTACAAGGGATATTGCCCAGTTTGTCCTGCACCCAGAGCTCCAAATTGGATGCCTGGAGCCAGACAATTCTACATGCACCTATGGCAATGGCAGAGGTTCTGCTTATGCACTCAAAAGCTGCACGGTTGACAAACGTAGACACATCCTGGGCATGTTTGATCAGTGTGAGAAAATCCTGCCTTCTATCCTCAGGAAGAAGAGGGCTCAAAACCTCTAAATCACCTGTGACTTCTTTAAGGAATATTCCCATATATAAAATATAGGAACTGATCCTGGCAGAAAGCATGGAAGCCTGGAAAGTACAACGTCCAAAGGCATCCAAAGTTCTACACTCACGTCCTGGAGGATTAGAGGCATGCCTCTTTGCACTCCTGATCCTTCTCATAGCTGATTCCACTACAATAGAGTGGTGAGGAAGCTGAGTTTTCTGGAATCCAGGACAAGGAGGGACTCAATACATGGTATCCAGTCTGCGAGAGTGAGAAGAGTTGGTGAGAGCTGTCTCCCACATTCTCAACATGAGATCATGTAAGATCTCATGGATAGGCAAGGTAGCTGCCTCCTTAGGAGCTTTGGGATATTGTAAAATCTCCAACTCCTTAGCTCTGGGCTCTGTCTCAGGAGCCACAGTAATGGACAATCCACGAGCCACCTCCCTGATTAAATCTTGAAAGGAGATATCTTCTGGAGGAGACATCCTTTGTTTAGGAGAGGAAGGCTCCTCCGGGAGAAGTATCCTGGTACTGGCAGAGCTATCAGAATCCTTGGAGTCCTCCGAGGATTTGAAGTATCGTCTGTCCGGATGCTCTTGAAAAGCTTGATACCCGTACTGACCGAAGTCGGTACTGGGGGTAATCGGTACCGGTGTATCTGCACCAGAAGGCATCGCATGACTGGGTGCCGGCAAAGCCGATACCGATGTCGATGCTATCAGTACCGGTACCGACACCGGTAGCGGCATTGGTGCCGGTACCAGTTGAACCGTCTGACGCGGTTCCGAGGGCGTCAATGCCGCAAGGAGAGCCGCCAGACTGCGTTCAATAGCCAGGAACCTCTGGTCTATCGACGCTGCTGATGCCTAGATTTCGGTACCGGAGACAGCCAGTACCCCAGAGCATGGCACCAGTAGTTCTGCCGAGGTCGAGGCCTCGAGAACATCCTGGATCCCCGATAATGCTTTGGAAGCCGAAGCCTCCCGCTGGGGCAATTTTGCCGGTATGGAACCCTCAAGGGCAATGCCAGAGGCATCTCGATGCTTGGAAGGAGATCTACCCTTTGAGGACCGGCTGGACTTATGTTTAGTTACCTGAGATCCATGGGAGGAAGACGAAGCCCTGGAAGACGTCGATGCCACTGAAGCTGCATCGGAGGGAAAAAGGGCACTGAGCTTGGCAGCTTGGTTCTGTCGACCTCTTTTGGACATCATGGCACAAGTCATGCACTCGGAGATGAAGTGGTCAAGACCTAAACATTTAAGACACCACTCGTGGGTGTCGGTGACGGCGATGGTACCGCCACACTTGGTGCATTTTTTAAAACCCAAGGCGGGTTTCTCCATAGTGGAGGAAATTTTGGGCCTAAGGCCCAAAATGGTGCGTGCACCTGGAAAAGTTTGGAAAAAAGAATAGTATATACTTTTTTTTTTTAAGAAAGAAAGAAGAACCGGCGGTACCGGTATAGCGTCGAGGAAGGCAGACGCGACCACAAAAAGAAGAATAAGGAAAAATATTTTCTACGGTGACAGGAACACGACCTGCTGGCTCCGCGGAAAACGAACAACTGGAGAGAGGCAGTTGGAAAAGGCAGGAAGGCAGCATGCAGGCGCTGTGGAATGCTCCCAAAAGCTTCCTAATTGGATGCTGGGGAGCGTTCCCGCGCAGGCTCCGTCGGTACCGACGATACCCATATGTGAAGACTACATTCCTGCTTGTTCCTGGAGATCAGGTGCTCTCTGGGGGCAACAGGAATCAGTCCTCAGGACCCTCCCTCCTCCCCTTGGAGTTGCAGTCCTGTTATTATTATATTTTGTTCTTGTTGCCATCTTTTTAGCTATGTCATTTGACTGAGCAAGATGGCACCCTTGGGCGGGAATGGGACCGCGCATGTGTGATGCAACTCCCAAAGGCTTTCTATGAAAGCTGGGGATTTGCTCTGCACAAGGGCTCCGTCGGCACCAACGTCACCCATATGGAAGGACTGACTTCTTGCTTGTTCCCGGAGAAAGCATAGTTACTCACTTGTAACAGGTGATCTCCGGGAACAAGCAGGAATGAAGTCTTTACATATGGGTATCGTCGGTACTGACGGAGCCTGCGCGGGAACGCTCCCCAGCGTCCAATAGGAAAGCTTTTGGGAGCATCCCACTGCGCCTGCGTCGCTGCTCTCCCGCCTTTCCAACTCTCCCTCTTTAGTTGAGCTTATAGCTGAGACAAAGGAGAGAAGGAGAGAAAGAGAGAGAGACAGACAACTCCAAGGGGAGTTGGGTGGGTTGTGAAGACTTAATTCCTGCTGTTCCCGGAGATCACCTGTTAAAGGTGAGTAACTACGCTATCTCCAGGAACAAGCAGGAAAGCACAGTTATTTACCAGTAACAGGTGATCTCTGGGAATAGCAGGAATAAGTCTTCACATATGGGTACGTCGGTACCGACGGAGCCTGCGCGGGAACGCTCCCCAGCGTCCAATCAGAAAGCTTTTGGGAGCATCCCTCAGCGCCTGCGTGCTGCCTTCCCGCCTTTCCAACTGCCTCTCCTCAGTTGAGTTTCATAGCTGAGACAAAGGGAGAGAAAGAGGAAAGGAAGTTAGATAGAGGGATACAACTCCTAGGGGAGGTGGGTGGGTTGTGAAGACTTATTCCTGCTGTTCCCAGAGATCACCTGTTACAGGTAAGTAACTGTGCTATCTCCAGGAACAAGCAGGAATGAGTCTTCACATATGGGGACTCCCTAGCTGTAGATGCCAGGGGGAGATCCCATAAAATGCGTGTCCCTCATGGATCTCTGGCATCCCATGAGGGGTGGTGGGTAGGAGTGGAAAAGAGAGGAGCTGTAGGAAAAACAGCTAACCTAAGGACTACAGGAGAGGAGTCCTTGGTATGTATGATAATTACTATTAAAAATATTGAATGAGTAATCACAATATGGACCTTACCTACTGGATTGCAGGAAGTAGAGAGGCTGATGGAGTCTACTGGAGATTCAGTAATCCACAAGGTGACCTCACGTCAGTGAAGGTGAAGGTCCAAATCTGGAATTGGCAGGTGACCCAGGTGTCAACTGGAGTAGTATAAAAACGGCAGGTCTTCAGTGGAAAGCTTTATGGGAAAAAGCTGAAAACTCTTTTAGCTACAGAGGCATTAACATTTAGGAGTAAAAGAGGAAGACTGACCGATTTGGACAACGAGTCCAGTCCTGGAGGGAAGAAGGGATATGGAAAAAGGCCCGTATTCCCAAGGAGGACAGTTGTGTGAAGGGCTGAAACCTCAAACTACTGAAGATCTACGCTGTCTTTCCTAGCTGGTGAGAGATAGGAAAGAGATTGAAGCATGGTGCTTCAAGGATAGCGAGAGCTAGAGTAAAGTGGGAGCTGTTAGTACCACAGTAGTGGTTGTGTGCATAATACCCCTGACGTACTGAGGGACAGTATGAACATATGCAAGCCCACTGTCTGGAACTTCTAGGAAGGTAAAACCTTTATAGCATAGACAGTTAGGGAGATAAGTATGTAAATACATATCTACTTATAAGGAGCATCTCGAAAGATACCCAAATATATATATATGTATATATATATATATATATAGGGGCATAATATATGCACACACAGCTTACAGACATAGGTATCTATAGAAGTATATAGAGATATATACATACATGAACATGTATGTTTGAGGATATATGTCTGCAAGTAAGCAGATAGAGATATGCCCATAAGAACATTCACATGAGAGATGTGAAGGAAAAAGATTCATCTAAGAACAAGAAGGTGGAACCTACTTGAGAAAATATATAGAGAATCTATTCCTCCTGGGTAAGATGGTGCAGGAATGCTATCCAGTGAAATAACCAGGATGGTTGCGTGAAAAACAGAGAATAATATCAGTCTGTAAACAGCAAGTCCTGAGTCTTGAAGAGCTCTGACATGGTAAATGGACAGAAAACGCATAGGAGGAGATACCAGGTTGACCCATTGGAGGGACACAAGGGGTATCATGCGTTGCTAATAGAATATGTGCTGTCCATAAAGGAATAGGATACCATGAGGACTAGCTGCAAGGAAAAAAGAGTATATTCCTGCAGGATTGGAAAAACATTTTGGATATTCACGCAGAAAGGCTTATATCCTGTATTATAACCGGGGATAACAGGGTGTGGAGAACCCTCACAGTCGTGGAGAATGACTGCGGAGCCTTTCCCAACCATATAGAATAGTCATTAAAGACAAAACCCCATGCTCTCTAGCAAGGGCCCATGGTGGAAAGCTTCTCTGAAGATTTCAGAGAGCATTATGCAGGGGAATTAGGAAATAAAACTGAGTGTAGGTCAGCTGTGCTGCCAAATCCAAGAAGTGGAGATGGCAAGAAAAGAAGATAGAGTGAGGAGCCTGAAGTGATTAGGATTATCCAAGATAGATGAAGCACTATCTTGGAATCACTACTAAGGCCAGGCAGAAAGCAGTGGAAGACAGACTGGAAACTTGTGGAAAGGTACCAGTAGCCTAAACACTGGAACTCCTGCATGAGCAGCTGCTGAATGAGACAGCAGAGAGAATCTCCCTTTGTAAAACAGAGAACAGACAAAAGGAGAGGAGAAATTCCTGTCCCTGTCTGATGAGCTGCCCAGAGAAAAGAAGGGACAAAACTCTACACTGGAATGAAAGGCTAGAGAAGCCGAGCAGTGATATGATACCACTCATTCAGGGGGAATCCTGGATGAGAGGGTAGAAGCTGAAGGGTGACTTACCGTATGGTAAGTCTGCGGAAGGAAAAAATGTTCATGTTGGGACAGAAAACTATCATGGGATAGTTGTAAAGTTCTCTTCTTGGAGGAGAAACCTGTGCCCCATAGACATGAATGTCCTGACAGCTCAGCATATCTAGGAAGAAAAGTAAGGAATCCATGTGTAGAGTTTTGAAGGAAAAAACAGTGAAAAAACTTCTGCTAAAAAGAAGTCAACTGTAGGATGTAACCTTCAGGAACCTATGGTTGCTGGGTTTGTTCAGCCTGGCTAGAGTTTGGATTCTTCAGGCTAGGGCGAGGTTTCCCCTGCTTGGAAACATCCGTATAATGGGCAGGAGAAGAGTGAAACCTTCTTTTCCTAGGAAAAGAAGGTTTGGTAGGACATTTCCTACCTACTGGGGAAGGAGAAGGCTTAGGATAGCCCCCAGAAACAGGGAAGTCAGTGGAGCAATGAGCAACCTGACGTAAAGCCTCCCTATTGAAGAGATTTTCTCCAGTACAAGGAGTATTACCCAGTCTTTGTTGTGCCCATCTGTTCAAGTCAGAAGCCTGGAGCCAGGCTCTACGTCTTGCTCCTATGGCTATAGCAGAGGTTCTGCTAACAGACTCAAAAGAGTCTAGAGAAGCACGAGAAAGAAACCAAGAGATATTTTGGCTATGACTAAGAAGTAAGGAATAGTCTGCAGCCTTGGGTTCTGATAGAAAAGGAGTCAAAAGAGATAATTTCTTTGTGATCTCCTGGAGAGATAGACTCATATAAAAAATATAAGAGATAATCCTTGTTGCCAGCATAGATGTTTGGAAGGTTTGACGTCCAAAGGCATCAAGTGCTCTAGATGCATGACCTGGCGGATAAGAAGAATGCTTCTTCTTGCTTTTACCTTCCTCATTGCTGATTCCACTACAATGGAATGATGGGGAAGTTGAGTCTTTTGAAACCCTGGAGAGGGGGGCACCTGATACCGATCATTAGTTGCAGTAGAAGGTGAGGAAACCCTTAAAGGTGTTTCCCATATTGTCAGAAGAAGATCCTGCAAAGAATGATGTAAAGGAAGCATTATATTTTTCATTTTCCGCAGGAGAGTCATGAGTGGGATCATAGCCAGGGATATGAATAGCAAGGAATGTTGCCAGGTCAAGGAGAAATTTCTGAAAAGAAGGATCTCCAATGGGAACCATCCCTGGATAGGGTAAAGTTGAAGCAGTAGCCTGGACACCGGAGGAGGTACTGGTCCGGTGCAGAAAAAGAGCCCCACTAGATGGATACTGGTACTGGCAGTTACAACTTGAGACAGTCAGTACTGCATCGTCCATGCCAGGTATCGACCCCAAACTAGGTATAGAAAGGAGTGATCCTGGTGAAAAAGGCATGGAAGTGGTTGGTCCCGATGTTACTGTAGGAACCGGCATCGATAACGATACCGGTAGCTGTGCCGGAATCGAAAGCGATAACGCCATCGAAGCAGTCATCAGAGGCTGTTCAAGCGGTACCGAAGCAACCAAAAACCCTTGGTGAGTATCCTCGGTACTAGGCATCCGAAACCGATAAGCGTCGGTTCCGAGACGCGTCGGTACCCAGTCTTCTAGACTAGATATCGATTCCAGACTCGGCATCGAAGGGAGCGAGTCTATCGATGCTTGTCTAGAGGGTACTGACGTCGGTGGTGGTATCGGCGATGCTGCCGATACTGGAAAGTCAATCTGGGACGTGTCGATCGGTCCTGAATGTACCGAGGACGCCAGATGACGATCCCTGGCGAAGAGTGAATCACTCAACACCGGTGCCGATGCCGGGGTATGGGTACCGCTCGAAGCGGATGCCACCACCGAGCATGGCTCAGATACTGGAAAGTCAATCTGGGACGTATCGATCGGTCCCGAAGGTACCGAGGACGCCAGATGACGATCCTTGGCGAAGAGTGGATCACGCGACACCAGTGCCGATGCCGGGGAATCGGTACCGCTCGAAGCGGATGCCACCACCGAGCATGGCTCAGGTATGTTCTGTGAGGGGTGAGCCCCAGGAACAACCTGAAACCCCTGAAAGGCTTTGGAGACCGAAGACTCCCGCCGGGGTTTTGAAGCCAATAGGGTCTTGAGGGCAAGGCCGGAGCCGTCATCATGCTTGGCATGAGACCTACCACTCAAGGATTGGCTAGTCTTAACAGACTGTTTGTGGGTTACCTGATTCCTGTAGAGAAGAATTGGTCGGTGCCCTGACACTGGAAGGGAACTCGGTATCGAGGGAAACTCAAAATGGAAAATTTCTTCTCATAAAATTGTAGCCTAATGGCTCCGGAGGAAAAGGGTCAGGACCCAAACAGGTTAGACACCAGCTATTGGAGTCTAAAAAGAAAACTGTATTTCCACAGTTAAGGCACTTCTTAGGAGAAGAAGGCTCCATGATAGAGAGGCCTTACAGGCCCAAAAATTTAAGACAGAAACTGAGGGAAAACTCTCCCTGAGTTTGAGAAAAAGAAAAGAAAAAACCCATCGGCGGTACCGGTGGAGGCGGGAAAAACAACTGCAACCACAAGAAAACAAAGAAATAAAGAATTAAAAAAGGAATTTTCTGCGGTGACAGGAGTACGTCCTGCCGGCTCCGTGGAAAAATGAAAACTGAGGAGAGGCAGTTGGAAAGGCGGGAAGGCAGCACGCAGGCGCTGAGGGATGCTCCCAAAAGCTTTCTGATTGGACGCTGGGGAGCGTTCCCGCGCAGGCTCCGTTGGTACCGACGTACCCATATGTGAAGACTCATTCCTGCTTGTTCCTGGAGATTGTAGTCTTCACATATGGGGGGACTCCCCAGCTGAGAGATGCCAGGGGGATGACCCCAGAAGCTGCAAAACCCAGGCTGAGGTGGGTCATGCTTCCTCCCATGGATCTCTGGCATCGAAACCCGGGACGGCGTGTAGGAGTTGTTCTAAGTCTGAAAGAGACTATGGAGAACAGCCTGGTCAAACGAAGCATCCCGACGGGAGTCCTTGTCTAAGCAGTAGTGGGCTGCAAAGGTGTGCACTGAAGCCCAAGTGGCTTCTCTACAAATATTGTAAATGGACACAGAACGGAGGTTAGCCATAGAGGATGCCATTGCTCTCACAATGTGAGCAGTGAAATGACCTTCAAGAGAAAGTTCCTTACTCTCATATGCAAAAGATATGTAGTTTGCAATCCATTTAGACAAATTCACTTGGAAATTGGTAGTCCAAGATGACTAGAGTCAAAGGCAACAAAAAGCTGTGAAGACTTTTTATGTTGCTTAGTTATCTGAAGGTAAAATGCCAAGGCTCTTTTACAATCTAGAGTGTGTAGATTCCTTTCTGCATTGGAGGCATGAGGCCTAGGGAAGAATACAGAAAGGTAAAACGATTGGTTTAAATGAAAAGGCGAAACCACCTTTGGCATAAAGTGAGGGTGAGTCCTAAGGACTACATTATCATGGTGGAACCTTGTATAAGGAGGATCAGCCACTAAAGCCTGGAGCTCACTGATGCGTCTTGCAGAAGTGAGAGCAATTAGGAAGATAACTTTCCAAGAAAGAAACTTTAGAGATGTAATGGCTAACGGTTCGAAGGGTGGTTTTATGAGCTGCCCAAGGACAAGATTCAAATCCCATGCCACGGGTGGTGGCTTAATGGAAGGCTTTGTTAAGAGTAGACCTCTCATAAATCTTGCTACAAGTGGTTGAGAGGAAACAGGTTGTCCATCCAAGGGCTTGTGGAAAGCTGCAATGGCACTAAGATGGACTCTCACTTAAGACCAGAGGGTGATAAATGGAGGAGATACCCCAGTAATGCCTCCACTGGAACTGAAAAGGGATTAAGTTCCTTTTTTGAACACCAAATAGAGAACCTTTTCCACTTAAAGGCGTAGGCACGTCTTGTGGAAGGTTTTCTTGAAGCCAAAAGGATATTCTTTACCTGTTGAGAAAGGTTGATATGCTGGAATTTTACGATCTCAGGAGCCATGCCCTGAGTTGTAGAGACTGAGGATTCAGGTGCAATAGCGTCCCGTTCTCTTGGGAAAGAAGATCTGGAGCACATCCCAACTCCAGAGGTTTGGTTTGAGAGAGACGTAGAAGCAGAGGATACCACGTTTGTCGTGGCCAGTGTGGGGCTATGAAGATCATATGGCCCCTGTCTCCCAAAACTCTGTTCAAGCTTCAGAGAAAGCACAGTTACTTACCTGTAACAGGTGATCTCCGGAACAGCAGGAATTAGTCTTCACATATGGGGTTTGTCGGCGCCGACGGAGACCGCACGGGAATGCTCCCCAGCATCCAATCAGAAGGCTTTTGGGAGCATCCCTCGCGCCTGCGCGGTAGCTTCCCGCCCTTCCCACTGCCTCTCCCCAGTTGCGTTTAATAGCTGAGACAGAAGGAGAGGAGAGGAAGGAAGAGAGAGAGAGAGAGTTACAACTCCTAGGGGAGGTGGGTGGGTTGTGAAGACTAATTCCTGCTGTTCCGGAGATCAACTGTTACAGGTAAGTAACTGTGCTATCTTCAGGAACAAGCAGGAATGAGTCTTCACATATGGGGACTCCCTAGCTGAGGGTGCCAGAGGAGATCCCAGAATGCGCGCCCCTGGACAGGGCGGCATCGCCCAACCTGGATCCGCGGCATCCCCTGAGGGATGGAGGGTAGGAGTTGAGAAGAGTTGCCAAGGCACAGCAACCGAAGACTACAGGGGAGTCTTCAAAACCACGTCAAATATCATTAAACCGTTAATGATCTAGCACAATCTAGAGCTGACCTACTGGATTGTAGATGGCAGAGCTGTGACGGGTACTGTAGATGCAGTAGCAAAGTCTTCAAAGGAACTTCACCGCAGAGAGGACGAAGTTCCCAGTCCGGGCGGGCTGGAGACGCAGGTGTCAACCGGCACCGGAAAGACGGCAGGTCTTCACGAGGAGCTCTAAGAGAAGCTGAGAACTCCAGTAGGAGCAGAGTCCCCAATCCGGAGGACTAATCAGAAGACTGACCGATCTGGGAGAACCCAGCCCGGAGAAGAACAGGAGTGTACCCCGGGATACCGAGGGGTACACTGTCTACCCTAGCCGGAAAGGGATAGGAAGACATTGGGTTCGAAAACCTCCAGACAAGGAGGCGTAAACCAAGGGGCTGTTGACCTCACAGCAAGTTTAAGCATAACTGGTCCGAGCACCCGAGCCGCAGAACGCAGGCAAGCGGGCCGGCCGGACCCCGTAAGAAATAACAAAACGTCAGTACCGACAATTGGGAGATAGTCGGTAAGACACAGGGCGCTATAACATTTCCCAAAAGTGCCCACCTGTACCGATATATATCCAATAACAGGTACAGATGTATATCGGGCTATAGGTGGGCCCGGGAGCGCCCACCCAGGTTACTAAACCGGTATGCACACGTGAGAATGATACTGCCAACTCGGACCGGCCCTTGATCCACAGGAGGGCGCCCACCTGGAAGGTGGCGGGGGAAGGGCCATCCAAAGTGATGGGCCGATGTGCGTGGTGCAGGGCAGATCGGCGAGAGTAGCAGTATGGTTGCGTGACCGCCAGATCAGTTGGGGAGGAGCACATCAGGAGTACGTAGGCCCCTGAGGCGTCCACCTGACAGCCACGCAAAAAAACGTGACCTCCGTACCACAGGGAAGGCAGGAGGATAGAAAACCCTATAGCCACGGCGTGACCATGGGGGTCATCTCCGGCCTATATAAAAAACCCCCTCGGGGGTAGGGCCAATGCCCTCCGCCGCTCCGAAGAGTGCAGGGAGCGGAGCCGGGGATCGACATGGGTCAGTGGGACTCCTGTCCACTGTAACCTGACAGACCCAGGGGTTTCTCTGCGAGAGCGGAGACACAGACCAGGGGGAGGGGTGGTCCGGCCCAGTCGAGGATTGGCTCGGCTATGCTCGGAGAGTAGCGGCCAAGGCCTACACTGGGAGAAGGAGATTCGGTGCGCGATCCCCTCAATCCGGGGGAACCAGGCAGAGGGGAATCCGAGGGATGTACCCGAGGGTAAGTCCGAAGAAGACTAGCATGGCCCTGAGGAGCCAGGCTAACCTAGTGTGGGAAGGGTCCCCCCCCCCCCGGGGGAGGGGGCTCCATACCTCCAATCAAGTAGCCGAACCGCTTGTCACACTGAAAAGAACCCCAGTGTAGAACTGGACAGTAACTTCCGGTAAGAGGAGTTAAGCGCAAACTGCCGCATACCGGAGCCTAAGGCTGCTTGGCATGGGCAGCCTGGCGCGAGCCCTGGCACTGCCGACTGGTGTGAGACGTCCCTGGCATGGGCGCACCCGGCAGGTGGGCAGAGGGATGAAACTTCCTCTTCTTCGGAAAGGAGGGTCGGGAAGGACATTTCCTACCCCCGGGAGAGGGGGAGGGCCGCGGGCGGCCAGTGCCAAACAGGTCGACGGAGCACTGAGCAACCTGACGCAAAGCCTCGCCATTGAAAAGGTTCTCCCCGGTGCCCAGGGAAGTACCCAGACTATGTTGTGCCCAGCTGCACAAGTCGGAAGCCTGCAACCAGGCTGTACGACGCGCCCCTATGGCTACAGCAGAGGACCTGCTAACTGACTCAAAAGAGTCCACGGCAGCCCAAGAAAGAAACCAAGAGATATTCCTGCAATGGTAAAGAAGCAAGGAATAGTCAGGGGCCCGAGGGGCTGACACAAAGGGAGACAAAAGAGATAACCTCTCGGTGACCTCCCGAAGCGCCAGGCTCATATAGAAAATATATGAGAGAATCCTGGAAGCCAACATGGACGTTTGGAAGGTTCGCCGCCCAAAGTTGTCCAGAGCTTTAGACACACGATTCGGGGGGCAGGAAGAGTGCTTCTTCTTGCTTCCGACCTTCCTCAGGGCCGATTCCACCACAATGGAATGATGGGGAAGCTGGTGCGTCTGGAAACCCGGAGAGGGGGGCACCCAATACCGGGCATGCATGGCTGTAGGCGGCGCCGGTACCTGAAAGGGCGAGCGCCAAATCCCGAGCAGGAGATCCCGCAGAGAGGGATGTAGAGGAAGCATTACGACTGCCTGTTCCGCAGGACCCGGACTTAGCGAAGGGCCCGGGATAGGAATGGCGAGCAAGTCCGCCATGTCAAGGAGGAAGTCCTGAAAAGACGGCTCTCCCAGAGGGGCTATCCTGGGGGAGGCGGAGGTGGAGGGGCCCGCTTGAACACCAGGGGACCCACCGTGCTGGTGCACGGGAGGAATCGCTCTAAACAGAGGAGGGTACTGACAGTCCCAATTCGAGGCAGTCGGTACTGCATCGTCAGAGCCCGGAATTGCCTCCAAGCGGGGCATCGAAGGGAGCGACGTCCCCGACGGGCCCGCAGAACTCGGCCTCGGCCCCGACTCCGGGGGCGGCTGGAGTGGTGCCGAGGCAGCTGGAGAGCAGGCGAGCGCAGCACTGCGCCGTCGGAAGAGACCGGGGTCGGATCCGAAATGCGTCGGAGCCATGCTTTCCAGACTGGAGATCGATTCGAGACTGGGCATCGAACCGAGCGACGCCTCCTTAGGGGGCCCCAGTGTCGGCGGCTGCGCCGGTGCTGCCATTCCCACAAATGGAGTCGAGGTCGCGACGATCGGTGCCGAGGGCAACGAGGGCTTCCCAGGCCGAAACTCGGCGAAGAGGGAAACACCCGAAGTCGGCTCCGACGTCGGGAGAGAGGCCCTTCTAGGCACCGGGGTTCTGCCCGCGCCTGTTTTATTGAGCGGGAAACCCTTACTGGGCGTACTACGCGGCCTCGAGGGTACCCAGGTAACCCGCCGACGAGCCCCGGCGGGGAGCGAGACGCCCAGCCCCGGCTCCGCGGCCGCGGCGCTTCTTTGGGTCGACTCGACCGAAGGTCCCGGGTCCCGCGGGCAAACTCTAGTGACGAGTGGAGCACTCGACACCCATGTAGATGCCGGAAGGTCGGTGGCATCTGGGGGAGGCCCCGGCCCCGCGCAAGATGGGGGTGCCGACCCGCCCGACCAGGATAGATCGATCGGCTCCGCAGGTGGAGCCCGGAGGCGACCCCTGGCGAAGAACGGGGCCCTTGTTCCAAGACCGCCGCCGGTGGGGCGGAGCCGCTCAAGGCCACTACCGCCCCCGCGGAAGCCGGGGGGACGAGTCGATCGGCCCTGACGGAGCCGATGGCACCCGGTGCCGATCCCCGGCGGGGAGTGGGGCCACCGACTCCGACGCCGATGCCGAGGACTTGGTCCCGCTCAAAGCAGTCACCACCTCCGCGCATGGCAGGGGTGTGGGCACGCCATACCGGGTCAGGTTGGTCCAACGATCCCCAGTGAAGAGTGGAACACTCGACACCGACGCCGATGCCGGGGAATCGGCACCACCGAAAGCGGGTACCGCCCCCGCGCAGGGCCGGGATGTTGTAGAGCCAGACTGGGTCGAGTCGATCGGCCCCGAAGACACCAGCTGACAGTCCCTGGCGAAGAGTGGAACACTCGACGCCGGCGCCGAGGGATCTGCACCGCTCGAAGCAGGTGCCATCCTCGGGCATGGCTCGGGAATGTTCTGTGAGGAGCGAACCTCAGGAACAACCCGAAACCCCGTGGAGGCTCTGGAGCCCGAAGACTCCCTCCGGGGTGTAAGGGACTGGAGGGGAAGGCCGGAGCCGTCGTCATGCAGCGCATGAGACTCACCCCTCAAGGCTCGGTTAGTCTTAACAGACTGTTGTTGGGTTACCTGATCCTGGTGAGGAGAGAAAGCCAACGACCGCACCTCAGAGGGAAAGACGTCATCGAGAGACACTCGAAACAGGGAGGGTCTTCTCCCGACGCTGAAGCCCGGGGAACCGGGGGAGAAGGGGTCAGGGCCCAAACAGGAGAGACACCAGGCGTTGGAGTCGAAGAAGACAACGTCTCCACAGTGGGGGCACTTCTTAGGGGAAGAAGGCTCCATGCTGGAAAGCCCGGTAGGCCTCAGAATAACACGAGGAGGATGCTCCTCGAAGGAAAATAAAGGAAAACAAAAAAATAAGGAAAAAGGGGGCACCAGCGGTGCCAGAGTCAGCGGGAAAAAAAAAACCCGCGACCACAGGAAACAAGAAGAAAAGTTTCTGTGGTGACAGGAGGTACGTCCTGTCGTCTCCGCGGAAAAACGAAAAACTGGGGAGAGGCAGTGGGAAGGGCGGGAAGCTACCGCGCAGGCGCGAGGGATGCTCCCAAAAGCCCTCTGATTGGATGCTGGGGAGCATTCCCGTGCGGGCTCCGTCGGCGCCGACGAACCCCATATGTGAAGACTCATTCCTGCTTGTTCCTGGAGATTGAGGGGAATGGGTGGGAAGGCATAGAGGAAGTCCTCACCCCAGTGGAGGTGGAAGGCATCTCTAGCCTGACAGTTCTGAGCTGGAAATCTGGAACAGAACCGGGGAAGTTTGGCATTCCGATGACTTGCAAAGAGGTCTATATCTGGAGTTCCCCAGATCTGACATATTCGAGCAATTTGCTCCGGATGAAGAGACCACTCGTGTGGCAGCAATACTTGACTGAGTTTGTCGGCCAAGAGATTTTGCGTGCCTGGAAGATACACCACTAGTAGGTGGATTTGAAGATCTCTGGCGAAAGTCCATAGGCGTAGAGCCTCGTTGCATAATGTTAGAGACCCTGTCCCACCCTGTTTGTTCACGTAGAACATGGCTACTTGATTGTCGGTCTGGACCAAAACTGTCTTGTAGCTGAGGTGGATCTGAAATACTTGAACAGCATAAAAGATGGCTCTGAGTTCCAGGAGGTTTATGTGAAGACAAGCCTCTTGCTGGGTCCAGAGACCCTGAGTGGAGAGGTTGTCCAAGTGAGCCTCCCAGCCCAACTTGGATGCATCTGTTGTCAAGGTGGTGTGGTGTAGTGGCTGCTGGGAGAGCCTACGAGAAGGTTTTCCAGTGATTGCCACCACTGTAGGGACGAAATGAGACATGTTGAGTTTCTGATTTTGTCCATCAAGCGACCCGAGGCCTGTGTCCACTGAGAAGATAGGGTCCACTGGGCTGCTCGCATGTGAAGGCGAGCATAGGGAACCACATGGACAGTGGATGCCATTTGCCCCAGCAGCTGAAGCATTTCTCGAGCAGTTAGCAGAGTTTTCATAGCTTCTTGAGATGCCAGCTGGAGTATTCAAAGACAACATGGGTGAGGCAGGAAATCCTTTGACTGCCGTGTGTCTAGTCGAGCCCCTAGAAACTCTAGAAACTGAGAAGGGGTGAGATGAGATTTTGGGAGGTTTATGGCCAGTCCCAAGTACTGCAGGATTTGCATTGTGCGGGAGAGAGCGAAGCTGGCTTCTGGAGCTGTTGAGGCTCGGATGAGCCAGTCGTCTAAGTAGGGGAAGACGAATATCCCCCGAGTTCTCAGGAATGCTGATACGACTGCCATGCATTCTGTGAAGACTCTTGGGGCAGAAGCCAGTCCAAAAGGACAAACCCTGTACTGGTAATGTCTTCCTTGAAAGAGGAATCAAAAAAACCTCCTGTGACCTGTATGGATGAGAATATAAGTGCATGCATCCTTTAGATCTACAGAATATAGCCAATCCTGACTCTGAATGTAAGGAAGAAGTGTTCCGAGGGAGATCATCTCAAATTTTTCTCGGAATAGATACTTGTTCAACTCTCTGAGGTCCAGTATGGGTCTGTATCCCCCTGTTTTCTTTGGGATGAGGAAGTAGGGGAAGTAGAAACCCATGCCCTGTTGGGATATAGGTACCTCTTCTATTGCCCCTTGAGCAAGTAGTGAGGTGACCTCCTTACACAAGAGAGTGGTGGAAGGGCCCTGAGAATTGAACTGTCTTGTGATGGTGGGAGGGGGCATACTGTAAAAATGGAGTTTGTACCCCTCTCGTACAATGGAAAGAGCCCAACTTTCTGATGTTATTTGTTGCCATCTTCTGGCAAAATGACAAAAGTCTGCCGGGGATGGTGAGAGATTCTGGACCCTTCAGGGGCAGGATGACCAAGTTCTCTAGGAAGGAGTCAAAGCCCCTCAGGAGGCTGAGTCTGCTGAGCTGGTTGAGCTCTGGGGATTTGTGCCTTCCTTTGCTGTCTGGGCTGTTGTTGCCCCTTCTGGGGAGCATGAACTGAACAGTGGACTGCCTGGGTGTAAGATGGGTAGAATTTCTTTTTCTTGTTGAAAAAGGGTTTCTTAGTTGTCTTTTTCTTTGCTGGGTTGGCTGTAACCATTGATAATTTGTTCAAGGTTGTATTTTCAGACTCAAGCTGATTAGCTTTGTCTTGCCAATCCTTGCCAGCGAGATTTTCTCCTGTGCAAGGAATGTTCCCCAGCTTATCTTGCACCCATTGTTCTAAATCTGATGCCTGAAGCCAGGCAATGCGACGTGCACCGATGGAAATAGCAGAGGTTCTGCTGATGTAATCAAAGGTTGCACGATTGATGACCTTAGACACATGTTTGACCAGAGTGAGGAAGACTGTTCTTTTATCATCCAGAAGAAGTGAAGCCATCAGCTCTAGATCCCTTGTAACCTCCTTAAGAAACATTCACATGTATAGAATGTAAGAGCTGATCCTGGCTGATAGCATCGAGAATTGAAAGCATCGACGCCCAAAGGCATCCAGTGTCCTCGCTTCACAGCCTGGAGGATTGGAAGAATGCGTTTTAGCACTCTTGATCCTACGCATTGCCGATTCCACTACCATTGAATGGTGTGGTAATTGTCTCTTCTGAAAACCAGGACATTGCGGAACTCGGTACATGGTATCGAGTCTTCGAGAGTATGGAGACACCATTAAAAGAGCTTCCCACATCCATAACATGAGGTCATGCAGGATTCAATGAATGGGAAGAGTAGCTGCTTCTTTAGGAGCTGCCGGGTACTGAAGAATTTCTAATTCTTCTGCTCTCGGTTCCTTCTCAGGGGTCACAGTGATTGAAAGTCCTCGGGCTACATCACGTATGAAATCATGACAAGACATGTCCTCTGGAGGAGACATCCTACGCTGAGGAGAAGGAGAGGGATCCTCTGGTAGAATCACCCTGGTACCGGCAGAGTCTTCAGAGTCATCGGAATTGGAGGACTCAAAGTATCTCTGGACCGGGTGCTCTTGCACTGCTTTACAATGGTATCAATTGAAGTCGGCATCGGACTGTCTCGATACCCGGCCCTCCATACCAGATATTGATTAAAGAGCCAGCATGGGGGGAAAGCACCTCGGGTTGAAGCAGGTGCGGTCGGTACAGGTATCGATGATTGCAGAACCGTCTGAAGCGGTCTTAGCGGTACCGATGCTGCTAAGAGAGCCGCTAGACTGCATTCGATGGCCAGGATCCGCTGATCCACAGCCCCTGCCGATGCCTGGATGTCGGTATCGGTGGAGCAGGCCACGACACCAGAGCATGGCACCACGAGTTCTCTCAATGTGGAAGCTTCTGGAACATCCTGGAGCCCCGTTAATGCTTTGGAGAGCAGGGCCTCCCGCCGGGGCTGTTTTGCCAGTATGTTTTCCTCGAGGGCAATGCTAGTAGCATCTCGATGCTTCGAAGCAGATCTACCCTTTGAGGACTGGCCGGTCTTGGAAGACCTGGGTTTAGTTACCTGAGATCCATGGGAGGAATATGAAGCCCTCAAAGACGTCGATGCAACGGACATCGCATCTGCGGCAAAGAGGGTGCCGAGTTTTGCAGCTCTGTTCTGCAGGCCCCTCTTGGTCATCTTTCTACAGAGGAGACACTCTGATGGTAAATGGTCAGGACCTAAACATTTAAGACACCAGTCATGGGTGTTGCTAGCAGAAATGGTACCGCTACACTTTGAACATTTTTTGAAACCACTAGATGGTTTCTCCATTTTAGAAGAAAAGAGGGTCTAGTGCCCAAAATGGCGCCTGGCACCTAGAGGGGATAGACCCTCCAAAAAGAAGAATTATTTTTTCTTTTTAGGAAAAGAAGTAGAAAAATGAAGAAAAGACCGGTGGTACCGATGTAGGTGTCGATGGTGAAGGCAGACGCGAACACAAAAAGAAACTTTTCTGCGGTGACAGGGTTTGCTGGCCTGTCGGCTCCACGGAAAATGAAAAACTGAAGAGGAAGAGTTGAAAAAGCGGGAGGACAGCAACGCAGGCACAGTGGGATGCTCCCAAAAGCTTTCCTATTGGACGCTGGGGAGCGTTCCCGTGCAGGCTCCGTCGGCGCCGCCGTCACCCATGTGTGAGGACTGACTTCCTGCTTGTTCCCGGAGAAACAGGTATACCAGTAGTGGCTTGATGACACCAGGCCGCTGCAATGTCTGTAAGGAGAACATGTATGATCTACACATAGTCCTTACTCCTTATGTTTCTGCATGATTAATCTTTTAAGAAAAAAAATCAAATCACAAATCACTCTTCCCTCCTGCAAAAAACAGGTCACCACAAAAAGATCATATAGAATATAGATTTTCAGATGTTCCCAACACCCAGACCTTTGAAAATGAGAAAAACAGAGTAACATTTACAAAGAATTTTTGATCATCCAGTAATATTTTGCTATAAACCAATAAACTCATCCATGGGAGAGATCAGAGCATTTCAGTTCACTTTACAGGGTACACGCTAGCCAGTTGATCCATCCTGCTTCTGAAACACTGGTCCTTCAATACCCCACACTTTTGAATTCATTATTTCCACACCTTGAACTGAGAAAGGAGTTCATCAGTTGCGCTCGAACCCTGTTCATTCTCCCGTGTTTCAGCCAAGCGCAGAATCTCATCAATGTCCATCTCCTGTCAGTACAAAAAACATCTATCAACTGAATGTATATAAATATTACTATTAAAAAGCAACATTCTCTTAAGGCCTAACAGCTGCAAGCTCTTCAATAGGTGTTAACACCAGGTGGCAGATCAAAAGGCCATTTTGAAAGACTCCTCCTATCCAAGCAAGGACTGTTAATTACCCAGGAAGTTGGTCACAGCATTACCTCAGCAGCAGAGGCATAAATAGCTCAACCAGAGCTCTGTGAACCTCTGTCTTGAAGGACTAGAAAGGGGGACTGTTACTTCTGGAGAGAAATCTGCAACTGTGAGTATATAATTCTGGTAATTTTCTAAAAAGAATTCTTTGTATTAAAGCTACTTAATCTGTGAACCCACTGTTTTTTGTTGGATCAGTTAGGGCCTAGTAGCAGCAATTAAAGTTTGAATTTAAAACATAGAGGAGAGCTTTCTGGTTACATTTCATACCCAGCAGAGAGCTTGTAGTTTAAATTTAATAGTCACTCCGGGCCAAGTAACAGCAAAGAACTTTTAGTTTAAATTTAACACACAGAAGAGAGCTTTCTGGTTAAATTTAGTACCCAGCAGAGAGCTTGTAGCTTAAATTTCATAAGAAGTTAGAGCCTAGCAGCAGCTAAGAGTTATAATTTAAATCAAATCAGAATTTAGCTTACCTCAGCAGCACAAGACAGGGTACTGTGTAGCAGCCCTCTTTTAATAAGTGTTATTTCCCTCCCTCCCTCCCCACACCCACCCTCCCCTGGGATAATCATAGCTTTATAGGTACTTACACATCTTAAAAGACAGGAGGTGCTTTCAGGTGAAGCTCATTACCCAAATCAGTCATACACTAAGGACCTGAGATTAATTAAGCTTCAGGTGAACAACATATATTAAACGTATTAGGTACAGTTTTATTGGTATAAATACCCATAGCAACCCCTAGTAAGTAAGAACTTAAAGATCTAGACACAAACTTAAAACTAAGATGCAGACAGCAGTCCAGCAGCAAGATGGGGGCTTTCCAGTCTTTTGCATTGAGTGTCACATGTATGATTTTCTCCCAGTTGGTGAGAGGTCTTACGTGTGCACTAGGTGCAAGGAGCTCTTTTCTCTCAGGGAACAAGTCCGTTCTCTAGAGGCTAAAGTAGCAGACTTGGAAATCATAAGACAGACAGAGAGGTACATAGACGAGACCTACAGGGATGTAGTCCTGAAGTCCCACCTCCAGTCTGGCAGCACCCCTGTTGCCATGGAGGAGAGAGGTCACGTGACAGGAGAGCATCACCCTGGTGTGGCAGGAAGTGATCCTGTAACTAGGACCTGTCCTTCAGGTGATGTAAAACCCTTTCGCACTGAGGAAGTTTCTCCAGGGCCCTGTGCACATGAGGGAAGGGTTAGGACAGCCGTTATAGTTGGTGATTTGATCATTAGGCATGTAGATAGCTGGGTGGCTGGTGGACGTGAGGATCGCCTGGTAACATGCCTGCCTGGTGCGAAGGTAGCGGACCTCACGCGCCACCTAGATAAGGTCTTAGATAGTGCTGGGGAGGAGTCTGCTGTCTTGGTACATGTCGGTACCAATGACATAGGAAAATGTGGTAGGGAGGTTCTCGAGGCAAAATTTAGGCTTTTAGGTAGGAAGTTGAAATCCAGAACTTCCAGGGTAGCATTCTCCGAAATGCTTCCTGTTCCACGCGCAGGACCCAAAAGGCAGGCAGAGCTCCGGAGTCTCAATGCGTGGATGAGACAATGGTGCAGAGATGAGGGTTTTGGATTTGTTAGGAACTGGGGAACATTCTGGGGAAAGGAGGGGCTCTTCCGAAGGGATGGGCTTCACCTTAACTGGGATGGAACCAGGCTGCTGGCATTAACCTTTAAAAAGGAGATAGAGCAGCTTTTAAACTAGATATTAGGGGAAAGCCGACAGTCGCCCAAGAGCGGATGGTTCGGAAGAATGTATCCTTGAAGGATACTACCAAAAGCAGAGAGGTTCCACAAAAGAGTAAAGTAGCCCAAATGCCCTCAAGTATGGAGCAGACAGAGCTTAAAGATCCCAATTTACCCATGTCTAACAATAGCCAAATTAACATGAATAAAATACATTCTCTAAAATGCTTGTATGCAAATGCTAGAAGTCTAAAGAATAAGATGGGAGAGTTAAAATATATAGCACTAAATGAAAGGTTAGATATGATTGGAATATCAGAGACATGGTGGAAGGAGGACAACCAGTGGGACACTGTGATACCTGGGTACAAACTATATCGTAATGATAGAGCTGATCAAATTGGTGGAGGGGTTGCGCTCTATGTTAGAGAGGGCATTGACTCAGAAAGGATTAAAGTTTTGCAGGAAACAAAATCTGCTGTAGAATCTATATGGATTGAAATTCCATATAAAAGGGGGAAGGCGATGGCAGTGGGGGTGTACTATCGAGCACCTGGCCAGAATGACCAAATGGATGATGAAATGCTCAAAGAAATCAAGGAAGCTAACAAAAGTTACAGCGCAGTAATAATAATGGGTGATTTCAATTACCCCGGTATCAACTGGGTCAGTGTCACGTCAGAACATGCTAGGGAGATAAAGTTCCTAGATGAAATAAATGACTGCTTCTTGGAGCAGCTGGTTCATGAACCGACCAGAGGGGAAGCCATATTAGACCTAGTCCTTAGTGGAACACCAGATCTAGTGCAAGAGATAAGGGTGTTGGGGCCACTTGGCAATAGTGATCATAGCATGATCGCCTTTGATTTAATTAGTGGAGGAGGGATAGTAAGGAAATCCACAGTACTACCTTTTAACTTTCGAAAGGGAGACTGTGATAAAATGAGGAAAACAGTTAAGAAAAAACTAAAAGGAGCAGTTGCGAAGGTTAAAGACGTACATCAAGCTTGGGTGTTGTTGAAAAATACTATCTTGGAAGCCCAGACCAGCTGTATTCCACGCTTTAAGAAAAGTGGAAGGAAGTCCAAAAAACTGCCAGCATGGTTTAAAGGTGAGGTCAGAGAGGCTGTTGCCAAAAAAGCATCTTTCAGGAAATGGAAAAAAGAGCCGAACGACAAAACCTGGAAACAGCACAAGCACTGGCAAGTCAAATGCAAGGCATTGATAAGGCAGGCAAAGAGAGAATTTGAGAAGCATGTTTAATGTAATGCAATATTGCTCTGTTTTGCTATATTGTTATTTAAGTTCCTTGTAAACCGCCCCTGATCTCTGGAAGGGGCGGTATAGAAAAGCACACAAATAAATAAATAAGAAGCTTGCTGCGGAAGCAAAAACGCGAAATAAAGACCTTTTCAAGTACATTCGTAGCAAAAAACCTGTGAGAGAGTCAGTTGGTCCATTAGATGATAAAGGGGTTAAAGGAGCACTAAGAGGCAACAAGGCGATAGCGGAGAGATTGAATGAATTCTTTGCTTCGGTCTTTACTGAGGAAGATGTAGGGATGTTACCCATGACTGAAGTGGTATTTAAAGGTGCGGAAGAATTGAAGGAAATATCGATACATCGGGAAGATGTCTTACAACTATTAGATAAACTGAAGAGTAGCAAATCACCTGGGCCGGATGGTATACATCCAAGGGTGTTGAAAGAACTGAAATATGAGATTGCAGAACTGCTATCAGTAATCTGTGAACTATCATTAAAATCATCTCTAATACCTTAAGATTGGAGGATCGCCAATGTAACACCAATTTTTAAAAAGGGTTCCAGGGGTGATCCAAGAAACTACAGACCGGTGAGCCTGACGTCAGTACCGGGAAAAATGGTAGAAACCATCATAAAGAATAAAATTACTCAGCATGTAGATAGTCACAACCTAATGGGAGACAGCCAACATGGCTTTAGACAAGGAAGATCTGGTCTTACTAATCTGTTATGTTTTTTTGAAGGAGTGATTTAAACAGGTGGACAAAGGTGAGTCAGTTGATATTGTGTATCTGGACTTTCAGAAAGCCTTTGAAAACATCCCTCATCAGAGACTTTTGGCAAAACTAAAGAGTCATGGGATAGGAGGCAGTGTACTATTGTGGATCGGGAACTGGTTAAAAGATAGAAAGCAGAGGGTAGGGCTAAATGGCCAATTTTCCCAATGGAGAAAGGTGAATAGTGGTGTACCCCAGGGATCTGTGCTGGGTCCGCTGCTTTTTGACATATTCATAAATGACCTGGAAAGTGGAATAACGAGTGAGGTTATCAAATTTGCAGATGACACAAAACTATTTAAAGTTGTTAAAACCCTAGAGGATTGTGAAAAATTGCAAGAGGATCTTGATAAATTGGAAGACTGGGCATCAAAATGGCAGATGAAATTTAATGTGGACAAGTGCAAGGTTATGCACCTAGGGAAGAACAACCCAAACTATGGTTACACGATACAAGGTTCCACATTAGGAACCACCACCCAGGAAAAAGATTTAGGCGTCATTGTGGATACCATGTTAAAACCCTCGGCCCAGTGTGCAGCGGCGGCCAAGAGAGCAAATAGAATGCTAGGTATGATAAGGAAAGGAATGGAAAATAAAACAAAAGATATTATAATGCCTCTATATCGTTCCATGGTGAGACCGCACCTTGAATATTGTGTGCAATTCTGGTCGCCGTATCTTAAAAAGGATATAGCGATTTTAGAAAAGGTACAGAGAAGAGCCACCAAAATGGTAAAGGGGATGGAAGGATACTCCTATGAAGAAAGGCTAAAAAGGTTAGGGCTCTTTAACCTGGAAAAGAGACACCTGAGGGGAGATATGATAGAAGTCTATAAATTAATGAACGGAGTGGAACGGGTAAACGTAGATCGATTGTTTACCTTATCAGAATATAGAAAGACTAGGGGACATGCAATGAAGCTACAGGGTAAACTATTTAAGACTAATAAAAGAAAATATTTTTTCACTCAATGTGTAATCAAACTCTGGAATTTATTACCGGAGGATGTAGTAAAGGCTGTTAGTGTAGCTGGGTTTAAAAAAGGTTTGAACAAGTTCCTGGAGGAAAGGTCCATAAACCATTATTAAGAAGTGACTGAAGATATCAATGCTTTACCCAGTACAAGCATTGTGGAACTTGTGTCTCTTGGGGAAACTGCTAGGTACATATGACCTAGATTGGCCACTGTTGGAAACAGAATACTGGGCTTGATGGACCTTGGTCTCACCCAGTATGGCATATCTTATGTTCTTATGTAGGGCTCCAACAGACCACACCTACTGAAACTTCGGTCAAGCAAAAGAAATAAAAATATTTAAATTTTTTTTACGGATACTGAAAATAAGTCCTCTTATTAAAAGGCTGTACTGAAGTTTTTGATCTCATTTGTGTGTGGTCCATGCTATCGCTCAAGAGACAGCTGATTCAGGCCATAGGAAATCAATCTGACTACTACTGCAAGGACCACTGACAACATGATGCTTGAAAAATGAAATGATGATTTAAGTGACATTAATGTTAAATATTAAATAATGAAACAAAAATTGAATGTCAATAAAAATAAACAATGCGTCATGTTTATGTTCTGACAAAATTTATACCAGCTCTTTACTCCAAGTACTGAATAGCAAGACCTCCAACCCACTCATACAGCTAAATTCACTCCAACAACATACAAAAGGGAAAGCATCTTCAAAATTAACCTGAATGTATCTCATAAAACCCAAGAGGTCCATTTTCATAAGCTATTAGAAATTCCACGTCAAATATACATTTTAAATAGCATCCACCTAATTGATTTTATTTTTTAATTCAGTAAACTGGGGACAAGGAGTATATTTAAAAAGGTGAACTCTGAACTTACCTGCTAATTTTCTTTGCTTGAGTTGCTCCAGTATTTTTTTTTTTTTATACCGCGCTATTTAGAATCAGTGCGGTTTTACATGAATACTAACAGGTACTTTTTATTCCCTTGTCCCCGAAGGGCTCACAATCTAAGTGTACCTGAGGCAATGGAGGGTTAAGTGGCTTGCCCAAAGCCACAAGGAGTGGCCATGGGACTAGAGACCCCAGTCCCTCCGGCCTGAAGTTGCTTGTCCCCATGCAGGAATTGAACTTCTGGCCTGAGGTAACCTGTCCCAACCACTGAGCCACTCCTCCCTCTTAGTATAGTCCAGACATGTGGGTTTTCACTATCACTAGCAGATGGAGACTGAGAAGCACTGGTTTTGATGATGTCATCCTATAGGGGATCTGTGCAGACCTTCTCATACCAGTATTTTGATTTACAAAGCAGACTCCACTACAACATGAAACCAATTATGAACCTAAACAACCAAAAACTATGTACATGAAAAATACTCGGAAATGAAGGGATACTGTTCCAAACAGGACCAAGGAGGAAATCTCCCTCTAAATCTGAAGAGTTGGCTCCCCCAAGAAGGTATCAGGGAGCACCAGCGTCTAAAGCACCAGACAGGTACAACTGTGCATATCAATCTTTACACGTCCGGGCTCGCCAAGAAAGAACTGACAGGATGGATTCTGGGCTGGACTGGAGGGACTCAAGGGAAAAAATAGGTTTTCTCCAGGGACAGCAGGAATCAGTCCTCACTTATGGGTGACGACAGCACCGACGGAGCCCGCACGGAGCAATTCCCCAGCTTTCAAATAAAGCCTTTGGGATTGCTGCCACGCATGCGTGGTCCTCTTTCTGCCCAAAGGTGCCTTATCTTGCTCAGTCAGGTCCCACAGCTAGAGCCCTACTAAGAAGATGGCAAGGGAAGGATAAAAATAGCAACTCTTCAGGGGAGGTGGGAGGGTAGTAAGGACTGAATCCTGCTGTCCCTGGAGAACACCTGTTACAGGTGAGTAACTACGCTTTCTCCAGGAACAAGCAGGAAGTCAGTCCTCACTTATGGGACTCCCCAGCTAAAGGCTACCTAACCTGTAACCCAAAAATGCCTCCGCGAGGCCGTGGGCAGAAGCCAATGACTGAAGGAGCCCGAGTTTTCGGGTCCCCAGGGCGAAGCTCTCGGTAGCCGCTGAAGAAGGGTCGGAGGGCAGGAGTTGCTTAAACCCCGAACAAATTACGGAGTACAGCCTGGCCGAAGGCGCTGTCTCGGCAGAACTCCCTCTCCAGGCAGTAGTGCGAAGCGAAAGTGTTCGCTGAAGAACAGGTCGCAGCCCGGCAGATGTCCGTTAGAGACACTGAGTGCAGCGAAGCCACCTTGGCCCGGATGCTGTCTGTGGTGACTCACCAATCCAGCGGCGTGCCCGCCTTTGCCTGGGCAAAGGTGATGCAGTCCACCACCCAGATGGAGAGGGTGCGCTTAGTGACTGCCTGCCCTAGGCGGTTGGGATAGTAGGCAACAAAGAGCCGATCGGACTTGTAATGAACCTGGGGGCACTGCAGGTAGAAGGCGAGAGCCCTCTTGCAGTCAAGTGTATGTAAGACTGCCGATACCCGGTCGGCATGAGGTCTCGGGAAGAAAGTCGGCAAGACTATCTCCTGATTGAAATGGAAATCCGAGACAACCTTCGGTAAGAACTTGGGGTAGGTACGGAGGACCACCCTGTTCTCACAGAACCTGCTGTTGGGAGACTCAGCCATGAGGGCCTGGAGTTCGCTGACTCGCCGAGCCGAGGTCAGAGCCACCAGGAAGACTACCTTCCAGGAGAGGTGCCAAAGCGATCATGTCGCCATCGGCTCAAAGGGCGGCTGGGTAAGCTACATGAGCATGATGTTCAGGTTCCACTGTGACGGAGGAGGCCAGATGGGAGGCTTGGAAAGTAAGAGGCCCCGCATGAAGCGGGAGACCAGGGGCTGCCCCGAGAGGGGTTTACCCTTGAAGGGGAGGTGGTTAGTCGAGATGGCGCTGAGGTGTACCCTGACCGAGTTGCACGTCAGCCCCTCCTTTGAGAGGTGGAGGAGGTACTGGAGAACACACCAGAGAGAGCAGGAGAATGGGTTGATCTGGAGCTCGGAGCACCAGATCGAGAAACACCATCACTTAAAGGCATACAGTAGTTACTCATCTGTAACAGGTGTTCTCCAGGAGCAGCAGGAATCAGTCCTCACATATGGGTGACGTCGGCATCAACGGAGCCCTCTAGCGGAGCATTTCCCCAGTTTTCAAAGAAAGCCTTTGGGAATGCAGTGCGTATGCGCGGTCCCCTTCCCGCCCAAGGGTGCCATCTTGCTCAGTCTGATGACATAGCTAAAAGACAGCAAAAAACAGAAAAATAAATCATATGACTGCAACTCCAAGGGGAGGAGGGAGGGTCGTGAGGACTGATTCCTGCTGCTCCTTGAGAACACCTGTTACAGGTGAGTAACTACTCTTTCTCCAGGACCAAGCAGGAAGTCAGTCCTCACATATGGGACTCCCCAGCTCTAGGCTACCGAGAACCCAAAGCTGAAAAATAAGCTCCCTCTAGAGCCTCAGCATGCGCGATAAGAATCTTCTCTGAGAACACCCCCAAACGGTAGCCCAACACAAGGGCCGGAGTATAGGAGTTGCCTATACCTCAAAGAGATTACGGAGTACTGCCTGTCCAAAAGCACTGTCCCTGCGGGACTCCCTCTCGAGGCAGTAATGGGCCGCAAAAGTCTGGCTTGAAGACCAAGTAGCGGCCCTGCAGATGTCTGCCAACGGAACAGAGCGGAGATGAGCTACTGACGCAGCCTTCGCCCTGACACGGTGGGCTGTGACTCGACCCTGCAAGGAGAGGCCGGCTGCCCTGTACCCCCAGGCGATACAGTCTGCTACCCAAATAGGATAGGGTACGTTTGGAGACAGGTGACCCCAGCTTATTAGGGTCAAAAGATATGAAGAGCTGAACAGCCCTTCGATGCCCCTGCGTACGGTCAATGTAGAAAGACAATGCCCTCCTACAGTCCAGGGTATGCAAGGCCATTTCAGCCCGGCTGGCATGCGGCCTGGGAAAGAAGGCCGGAAGAACCACCTCCTGATTGAGGTGGAAAGAGGAGACAACCTTTGGAAGGAACTTAGGATGAGTCCGTAAGACCACCCTGTTCCTATAGAACCGTGTGTACGGTCTATAAGAAACCAGAGCCTCTAGTTCACACACATGCCTGGCCGAGGTAAGAGCCACCAAGAACAAGGCCTTCCAGGAAAGAAGCGTAAATGACAGGTAGCCATCAGCTCAAACAGTGGGCGAGTAAGTTGTTGCAAGACCACATCAAAATCCCACTCAGGGGCTGGTGGGCGAATCAGAGGCTTGAGCAAAAGCAGGCCTCTGAGGAAGCGGGCCACTAAGGGATGGACCGACAGTGACTGGCCCTCCACCGGCGAGTGGTGTGCTGACACTGAGGTGGACCCGAACAGAGTTGGATTTAAGGCCTAGGTCCGACAGGTGAAGCAGATACTGCAGCACCACTGGTACCAGGCACAAAAACGGATCCTCTTGGCGCTGAGCACACCAGGTGGAGAACCTACGCCACCTGAGGGCATAAGACTTCTGAGTGGATTGTCTCCTAGAGGCCAAAACCACCTCCTCCACGTCCCTAGGTAGAAGTAAGGGGTCTAGAACTACCCTTTCAGCAGCCAGGCCATCAAATGGAGGGACTGGAGGTTGGGGTGCAGGAGAGATCCCTGATCCTGAGACAGGAGATCGGGTTGCACCCCCAGAGGGAGTGGATTGTCCACCGTCAATTGCAGAAGGAGTGGAAACCACGGTTACCTCGGCCACCTGGGGGCTACCAGGATCAGCGAGGCCCTGTCCCGAAGAACCTTGAATAGGGTTCGGGTCACTAGAGGCGTTGGACGAAACGCATACAGCAGGCCCATAGACCATGAAATTAGAACGGCATCTGCTGCTATTCGCAGAGGATGCGGTTGTCTGGAACAGAACCTGGGCAGCTGATGGTTCAATGGACTGGCAAAGAGATCGATAGTCGGAAGGCCCCACTTTAGGAAGATCTGCTGGACCACTAAGGGATTCAAATGCCATTCGTGAGGCTGTAGAATCCTGCTCAACCGGTCTGCCAGGTAATTTTCTTGACCAGGCAGATAAACTGCCTTGAGAAACATGCTGTGCCTGACTGCAAAGGCGCACAGGGCCTGTGCTTCCTGACAGAGAAGCCTGGATCCTGTGCCTCCTTGTTTGTTCACATAGAACATTGCTACTTGGTTGTCCATTTGAATCAAGACAGACTGGTGAGAGAGGACATGAGAGAAAATTTGTAGAGCTAATGGAATATCCTGCAACTCCAAAAGATTGATCTGCTGTATGGTCTCCCAAGGGGACCAGAGGCCTTGAGTGCATGCCCCTTGGCAATGTGCAACCCAACCTTGAAGAGAAGCATCGGTCGTCAGCACTGTGTGTGTGGTGGTGCCTTTGATCGGGTTTGGGAGATGCAGCCACCACTGCAGGGAGGCCGCCAGTAGTTTGGACACTCTCACTCTGTCTCTTAAGTCTCCTGTGTGGCACCACTGCGCAGGCCGCATATGCAGACGAGCATTTGGAGTTACATGGACCATGGATGCCATGTGGCCCAAAAGGCTCAGGAAATGTCTGGCAGAGACCAGAGATCTGTCTGTGAGCCCTGTTCTTGGGCAAATAAGCCATTGCTTGTAAGGTATCCAACCTTGCTCCTATGAACTCTATGTCTTGTGAGGGGAGCAAAGTGGACTTTGCTAAGTTTATGACAAAGCCCAGGTGCTGGAAAAGAGAGACAGTGCGAAGAGTGGCCTGTCGGGCCTCCTGTGGAGACTGACCTCTGATGAGCCAGTCGTCCAGGTATGGAAAGACAAATATGCCCTGGTTTCTGAGATAGGCCGCCACCACCGTCAGGCATTTGGTGAAAACCCTGGGTGCGGAGCTTAGGCCAAATTGAAGTACTCTGTACTGAAAATGCTTTTCTCCCACTAAAAATCTGAGATATTGTCTGTGGTCTGGATGAATGAGGATGTGAGTATAAGCATCCTTTAAGTCTAAGGAGCATAGCCAATCTCCCTGCTGAAGGTAGGGCAGCAGTATTCCAAGGGTAAACATCTTGAACTTTTCCCTCTCCAGGAACTTGTTGAGATTTCGCAAGTCTAGGATGGGCCTGAGGCCTCCTGTCCTTTTTGGTACTAGAAAGTACCTTGAGTAGAAGCCCCGTCCTCTCAAGTGGTGAGGCACCGGTTCCACCGCCTGCTCCTGTAGAAGACTTGCCAACTCCTGAAGGAGGAGGTTCCTGTGCAGAGGGAGTCTTGGAGGCTCCCCTGGAAAATAGGAGGGAGGTAACTGGTTGAAGTGGAGCAAGTAGCCTTTTTGGACTATGCTCAGTACCCAGGTATCCCCTGTTATGGCTGACCATCTGTGGGCGTACAGTGTCAGCCAGCCTCCTGTGCTGAGTGGAGCCAACTGTGGGGGAGAGACTATGCAGTGGGAGTCAAAACCCCGCTCCCTGCTGTGCAGGAGCCGGAGCTGGCAGCTTGGGGGGTTTTCTGCCTATGGGGCCCATGTCCCTGCCCCTTGGCCTGCTGACCCTGCTGGGGAGCTGTAGAGGCCTGGAATTCAGGGTAGGATTTGTAGGCAGAGGCCTTCCTTGGGTAAAAGGGCTTTTTCTCTGAGCCCTTCTTATTTTGAGAAGGGGCAGAAATCTTCCTGGACAGCCTTGTCCTGGTGAGAGTCTCAGTCTTGATTTCTGAAGCCTTTTCAGCCATGGGCTTGCGAAAGAGGTTCTCACCCCGGCAAGGGACATCGATCAACTTGTCCTGGACCCAGGGCTCGAGGTCCGATGACTGTACCAGGCTTGACGGCGTGCACCAATGCCGGCCGTTGCTACTCAGGACGAAGCCATCATAGGCTGCTCCAGATATAAACTTCAAGCACTCTCGAATCCCCGATGACAAAGCTTTGAACCTCTGCAAAGGTTCCTCAGAGAGGCCAACAGAGAACCCGGCAATCTCCTTTGCCATGCCTCGGAGGTACATGCCCATGTACAGCTGGTAAGTCTGGACATGGCAAGCCAGCATAGAGCCCTGGAAGCACTTTCTACCGAGGGCATCCAGGTTCCGGGCCTCCCTGCCGGGGGGCACCGAGGAGTGCATCTTCTGACTCTTCAGACGATGCATGGCCGATTCCACAACCATGGAGTGGTGCGGTAGCTGTGCCTTCTGGAACCCAGGGCTCTTACGGACTCGATAAATGGAATCGACCCGTTTGCTGAGAACCGGCGCCGAGGTCGGTGCCTCCCACATACGGAAGAGCAGCCGTTCCAGCATCGGAGGAACCGGTACAGTAAAGGCCTCCTTTGGTGGAGAGTCATACTGGAGGGCCTCGAGCTCTTTGGCTCGAGGCTTCTCCTCGGGGTCCACGGGGAAGGCCAAGGCCTTGGCCATGTCCCTGACGAAGTCCGAGAACCGAGTATCCTCCGGGGGGACCTTTTCCGAGGCTCGGACTCCGGCGAGTCCGATGGGACACACCGGGTCC
This sequence comes from Ichthyophis bannanicus, assembly GCA_033557465.1. Classification (NCBI taxonomy): domain Eukaryota; kingdom Metazoa; phylum Chordata; class Amphibia; order Gymnophiona; family Ichthyophiidae; genus Ichthyophis; species Ichthyophis bannanicus. The sequence goes on along the minus strand of CM066043.1, from coordinate 232,123,394 downwards.
GAAAAGTGTCCAGGGACTCCTTGTCCTCCGTTTCCCACCCCGACCCCTCCGAGGAGGAATCGAGCGGCTCCGGTCGGGCGGGCACCGATGCCATCCGCCCCGACGCCGAGGGTACCAGCGTCGATGACCTCGGCCCCATACGGGAGGCCGAGGGAGTCCTTGGCCAAGGATCGACTCGAGACCGCATGGACTCGAGGATCAGCTTGGCTCGGCCTCCGGGGTCGACTTGGACGTCAAGGTCCCGGTGGTCGGAGCAGATGCACCAGTCAGACCGGCGATGAGCACCCGCTGCTATTCCATGAAGGTAGCCAAGCTGCTCTCCAAGGCCATCAACCTGAGTCCGAGCTCAGGAGACTCAGCAGCCCCCGACTCGGCCCCAACGACGTCGGCTCCCCCAGAGAAGAGTCCACAAGGACAACAGCACTCACGTGACTCGGGGACTCCGGCTCCACATGAGGTAGTTTAGCAGGCCTCTCCGGCTCCGAGGACCCGGGACGGCGGTCAGGGCTATGCGACCTGGCCCTCGAGGGACCAAGAGCGTCCACCGATGCCGCCCTCGCAGGTTTCATCTTCCTTTTGTGTTCCTGTGAGGGAGACCCCTACTCAGAGGAGCCCTGACGATGCTCGGTGTCGGACTCCTGAGACGTTGAGGCCTCTGATGAAGTCCGGACCCGGCCGGACGCGGAGTCAGAGAAGATCCTCTCTCGTTGATGCTGACGGCTCCTCAACGCCTTAGATGATATTCTGCCACACGGGCCACAGATCATCGTGTCATGATCAGGCCCGAGGCATCGGAGGCAGCAGTCATGTGTGTCAGTGAGAGACATCAGTTTCTTAAACCGATCACATTTTTTGAACCCGCTGGCAGCCATCGGGGGAAAAAGGGCCCCTGCAAGGTCAAAAGACCGGACTGCCAGTGAAAAAAGAAAAAAGGCGCGAACGCTAGTCTTGAAGGACAAAAACCGAAAAAGTAGCTCCGGGCTCGATATCGGTGTACCGCGCCCAGGTGGGAAGGGGAATCGGCATCGAACCGTCAAAAAAACCACGAACTCTTCGAAGAAAATCAACTTTTAACCGGGTGACCAAGACACACGTCCGTCGGGCTCCGCGGAAAAAAGAAGACTGAGCAAGATGGCACCCTTGGGCTGGAAGGGGACCGCGCATGTGCGCTGCATACACAAAGGCTTTCTTTGAAAGCTGGGGAAATGCTCCGCATGAGGGCTCCGTCGGCGTCGACGTCACGCATATGTGAGGACTGACTTCCTGCTTGGTCCTGGAGAAAGGCTCGCCTCGTCAAGTCCTTCCTCAATGCGAGGAGGGACTTCCTCGACCTCCCACGGGAGGTGCAGCGGAGCTAAAAAGACCCGTTCAGCCGCTAAGCTGTAAGGGACAACGAGGCCAGGTTCGGGTGGAGCACCCATCCCTCCACCTGCGTTAGCAGGCTTGGGGTCAGCCTAGGGGGACTGGAGGCTCGGATGAGAGCTGGAGCGGAAGCGGGAATGAAGGCTGTAGAGGCCACGAAGGAGCCACGAGAATCATTGAAGTTCGCTCCCACTGGACCTTGTGTAGGGTCCTTGCAATGAGAGGACTGGGCGGGAAAGTATACAAAAGCCCAGAGGTCCAATTCAAGAGGAACGCATCCGTAGCCACCCTGCTCGTGTGTGGAACTGGTCCGCAGAAGCGGGGAAACTGCGCATTCACTGGGCTGGTGAACAGGTCCATGGACGGAGTCCCCCACCGATGGAATAAGAGGGCTGGCCACCTCCGGATCCAGGAGCCACTTGTGTGGGCAGAGGATTCTGTTGAGTTTGTCGGCGAGGACATTCTCCTGGCCCAGGAGATAGACCACTCTGAGGGTCATGCCCCAGCGAGTGGCAAAGGAGCAAAGGAGGACCGCCTCCCAGCAAAGGAGGACCGCCTCCCGGCAGAGGAGGCGGGAACCTATTTCTCACTCCTTGTTTATGTAGAACATGGCTACCCTGTTGTCGGTCTGCATAAGCACAGACTTTCTCCTCAAGTGGTACTCGACGGCCCTCAGGGCCCACCGGACTACCCGAAGCTTGAGCAGATTGATCTGCTGCTGAGATTCTTCAGCGACTACTGTCCCTGGGTGTGTAGGTCGCCGCAGTAGGCTCCCCAACCCAGCAGGGAGGCATCCGTCATCAGGACGAGCTCGTGCTGCGAGGCCTGGAAGGGCATTCCTCGAAGAAAGGTTCGGGGATCCTTCCACCAATCCAGGGAGATGTAAAGACTGCGAGAGACCCGGACAGCTTCCCAGAGGCGGCCGAAGGCCTGGTTCCATTGTGCCCTGAGCCACCACTGAGCCGTCCGCATGTGCATGCGGGCCTGAGGAACAACGTGGATGGTGGAGACCATGTGCCCCAGGAGACGCAACATGGCTTATGCCGGAATCTGAGCCCTGCCTTGGACCTTGGCTGCCAGGGTATGGAGACGGTCCGCACAGTCCTGGGGCAGGAAGGCAGTCGCCCGCTCCGGGTCGAGGAGTGCGCCGATGAATTCCAGGGTCTGCACCGGTTCGAGGTGGGACTTGGAGTAATTGACCAGGAAGCCGAGGAGTTCGAGGAGGATTGTGCGCGATGCCGCAAGGCGGGCTTCCCCGGCCGATGCCCTGTGATGAGCCAATCGTCTAGGTAAGGTTAAACGGGTATGCCCTGCTGCGGAAAGGCACTTGGTGAAGACCCGCAGAACAGACGTGAGCCCAAAGGGGAGCACCCTGTATTAGTAGTGCTCTCTCTGTACCCTGAAGCGCAGCTACTGCCTGTGCTGGGGATGGACCAGAATGTGGGCATAAGTGTCCGTGAGGTCCAAGGAGCACAGCCAATCGCCCTGCTGGAGGAAGGGCAGCAGGACACCAAGCGATAGCATTTTGAACTTCTCCCGCACCAGAAACTTGCTTAGGTTCCTGAGATCGAGGATGGGGCATAGGCCCCCCTCCCCCATCTTCTTCGTAACGAGGAAGTATCGGGAGTAGAACCCTCGACCTCGGAGGTGTGGCGGTAACTTTTCGACCTCCCGCTGGCCGAGGAGGTTGATCAGCTCCTTTTGAAAGCAAGCCTGGTGCGAGGGAAGCCAAGAAGGCGCCACTGTGGACAAGGGAGGAGAGAGCCTGTCAACGATAACGGTCCCGGAACACCCTGAGGACCCAGGTGTCCTACGTGATTGATGCCCACTGAGGGGCGAAAAGGGACAGGAGTCCCCCCACAGGCGGAAGTGCCGCCAGTGGGTGAGAGGCTATGCCTTTGGCATCAAACCCCTGAGCAGGTTGGGGTGGCACTGGTGGGTGGGCTTTGGGCCCTTTAGGCTTGCGATGGCCGTGCGCTCCCCCATTACCCTGCATGCCGGTGGTCGGTGCGGGGGTGGAAGGGTAGGGCTGATATCTCCGGTAGAGGAGTCCCTTTCTCTGGAAGAACGGCTTCTTTGTTTGCTGCTTCTTTCATGGGAGAGAAGAGGTCTTACGCGAGAGGCAGGTTCGAGTTATGATGTTTTAATTTCGGCGGCCTTATCTTCCATGGGCTTGCCGAACAGTTGATCACCTAGGCAGGGGACATCCAAGAGCTTCTCCTGGACCCACTGCTCCAGGTCCGAAGACTGGAGCCATGCCTGGCACTGGGCCCCGATGCTGGCGACCGCCACTCAGGCGGAGGACTTAAACCCGTCATACACGGCACGGGAGAGGTACTTCGAGCAGTCCGCGACCGACCTCAGGAGGATCTGGAACCTGAGGTGTTCACCCCCAAGTCCTGCGGAAAACTCACCAAGCTCTTTGGCGATGTCACGCAGGAACATGCCCATGTACAGTTGGTAGGCCTGAATACAGCACATCAGCATGGACCCCTGATAGGCCTTGCGCCCAAGGGTGTCGAGGGCTCTGAACGCCCTGCCCGGAGGGACCGAAGAATGTGACTTCGGGCTCTTTTGCTTTCGCATCACCAATTCCACTACCATGGAGGAGTGCGGAAGCTGGGTCTTCCGGAACCCCGGGCCACGTTGGACCCTATACATGGCATCGAGACTTTTGCTCACAATGGGGACCAAGGAAGGCGCCTCCCACATGTGGAGGAGCAGCCAGGACAGAATGGGAGGCACTAGGACTGCAAGAGACTCCCGAGGCGGGGACTCATACTGTAAGATGTCGAGTTCCTCTGCCCTCAGTTCTTACTCAGCCTGCTTTGCCAGATTGAGGACCTGCGCCATGTCCCGCACGAACACCAGAAAGGACATGTCCTCGGGAGGCGAACGCCTCTGGGAAGTGGGTGGGGACGGGTCCGAAGGAAGGTCCCTGTGAGGTATCCCCGTCTGACTCCGAGCCCAAGAGGTCCGAAAAGGAGTCCATGTCAGGCTGGTCGCCCTGTCCAGAAGCAGAGGCCTGCTTGGAACTGGAGGCACTGGCCTTGGGAGGACCTTGTCCCGAGGAACAGGACGGCGAGCAAGACCGGCACAGAGGACCCTCACGAGGCCTATGGCTCTGTGGGTTTCCAGTAGTCCAACAAACAAGCACGAGTCCACGTGCTGTGTAGAACCCAGTAAAAAAACGTGGACAGCAAAAAAGGAAGGAATTTCTTTTATTGGTCACCTTTTATCGGTCTCGAGGCATGGGCCAGCCGTATTAGGCAGAAGCGCCTACTGGGTAGCTAAGAAGGCAGAAACACTGTGCTCTAGTGCCAGCATTTGGGACTCCCACGCGGACATGGGTCGCTGCAACACCAACACCGGGGTTTACCAGGTCTGGCGTGGAAGAGGAGTGGGGATCCTCACCGGAACGACTCTCAGGAGGCCATCGCCAGAGGCCTCCGTGTCTGTATGAGGTACCTTTCGAGGCCGCTGCTTATCAGACTCTTGGGAACGCCGGGGAGGGCTGAGCGACTGAGCACGGGAACATTTGTGCTTGTCCGGAGTCCAAAACAGCGACTTTGAGATCGTCTTCTTCTTGCACCTCTCCATCTCAGGGGACCCCTGATCAGAGTGCTGCCTTGAATGCAGGGCCACTGCAGAGGATCCCAGAAGCGGAGGGACGGCCGAGGATGCCATCGGGGATTCCGAGTGGCATCCTGCCTTACGGAAAATGTTGTCAGACTTCTGCTTACGACTTAGCAGGGTCTTGGTGGACATTTTCTTACAGAGAGAGCAGAGCTCCAGGTTATGGTCGGCCCCCAGACACCGGAGACAGCAGTCATGGGTGTCCGTGAGCGATATATTTTTGGAGCATCTGTCACGTTTTTTAAAACCAGTGGCCATTGGGGCAAAAAGGGCCCCTGCTAGGTCGAAGACCCTCGAGGCCAACGGTTGAAAAGGGAACGAAAAGGCCCGAAGAGAAAAATTTTTCCAAAAAGGCTGGAATAAAGGACGTCCCTTCACTAGGGGGAAAAAGAGCGAAGGGGAGGACAGGGAGGACGGGAGAGGACCGGTACTACCGGAAAAGAGAGGGCCAGAGGCCGAAAACGAAAAACACTTTTTCTGAGGGACGACGACGTGTGGTCAAATGGCTCCATGGAAAAAGAGAGACTGAGTAAGATGGCACCTTTGGGCGGGAAGAGGACCATGCATGCGTGGCAGCAATCCCAAAGGCTTTCTTTGAAAGCTGGAAAATTGCTTTGCACGGGCTCTGTCGGCGCCAACGTCACCCATAAGTGAGGACTGACTTCCTGCTTGTTCCTGGAAAAATTAACAGTTAAGGCCTAATTCACCTTCCTCCTCATCCCTCCAATCCAGTCTAGATGCATGGGATATGCCAGAGCAGTACTTAAGGGGAGGGACACGCGAGCCCAATCTGCAACATCCAGCAACTTGCACCTGAACATCCAGGCAGTAATGCCGCACAAAGGAATAAAGCGATATCCACATCACCACCTTACAGATGTCTACCCGAGGTACTAGCCCAAACTCCTCCCACGAGGCCACTTGAGCCCTGGTCAAGTGGGTCTGTAACGCCTCTGGAACTGAGTGATACTTAAGCAAATAAGTGGAAGCAATAGCCTCCTTCAGTCAACACATAATCAACACCTTCGACAACACCTCCACTTTGCGGGATTCTCCAAAAAGAACAAAGAAGTGATCCAATTTCCTAATTCCAGAGTCTGCTTAAGATACTGTCGAAGGGCCTGATAAATATCCAATAGACGAAGCTTTTGAGATTCAGAATCTTCTCCCGAAATGGAGAACACTGGCAATGTGACTGCTTGATTAAGTTGAAACTGCAACACCACTTTCAGAAGAAAGGAAGTAACCAGCCTAAGGAATACCTTCTCCTTAGAAATCCATAGGATAGGCTCTCTACATGACAAGGCTTGTGGAGGAGTGGCCTAGTGGTTGGGGCAAGGTACTGCAGGCCGGAAGGTCGGGGGTTCAAATCCCACTAGAGGACAGCAACCTTGGGCCGGAAGGACTGGGGTTTCTAGTCCCACAGGTGCTCCTTGTGGTCTTGGGCAAGCCACTTAACCCTCCATAGCCCATGTTCCCTGTAAAATAGTTATCTCCAAGTTATAATGCCCTGTTTAATGTAATTTCAGTTTGTTCAATGTAAACCGCACTGATGCAGAATAGTGCGGTATATAAGAGAATGTAAATAAATAAATTAAAAAAAAAAAATAAGGCTTGCAGCTTGGAGGTCCGACGTGCTGAACAAATGGGTACTAAACAGACAACCTTTAAAGTAAGGACTTTCACGGAAGCTTGTTCAAGGCCCACGTCAGAACATGCTGCCATACCAGCAGACAAACATGCTCCATGTCTCTTCAAGAACGAACCACATCCAGATTTAAAGCCAAGGAGACTCCCTGAATTCAGCCTCTAAAACAGGCTAAGGCTGCCACCTGCACAAGCAATGGACTTAAAACATGACCTTTATTCAAACCTGCCTGAAGAAATGCAAGACATCTGGAAGCAAATAAGATAGAGAACGAAGACCTCTCTCGTCGCATCTACTCTCAAACACTTGGCAGATACGAACATACGCCAAAGATGTCAAATGCTTTCTTGCTCGCAGCAAAGTCAAAATGACCTGGGCAGAGTATCCTCTTTTCCTCAGCCTAGCTCTTTCAAGAGCCAAGCCATAAGCAAGAATAGACTCACATCAGCATGAGAACTGGACCCTGAGAAAGACTGTCCATCACCGGAAGGCATCACAGCCCATCGACCTTCAACCATACCAGATCTGCATACCACGGCCTCTGAGGCCAATCCAATACCAACAAGACAACCAGATGGGACTCTACCCTCTGGAGTACACAGCCTATCAGTGGCCATGGGGGGGGGGGGGGGAGGGAGGACACATACTGGACGACGCTTGGCCATTTTTGAGTTAAAGCATCCAGGCCCCCTGACATCCTCTCTCGCCTGTGGCTAAAGAAACAATTCACCTTGGCATTGTTTGTTGCTGCCATCAGATCCATGACTGGCATCTCTCAACACCACACTATTTATTTTTAATTAATTAATTTATTTAACTGTATTTATATCCCGCTTTTCACCAGGTCAAAGCGGTGTAACAAAAAGGGGGGATGGGGCCATCACCAAGCGGGCAACATTGATGATTTTTGACAGAGGATAGACATAGACGTGGACAAGGTAAGATAGGTTTTTTTTTTTTTTGGTCATAGGTTCTTGGGGGTGGTTTAGAGGGGTTGGTGTAGCTATTTGTGGGAGGGTGCTTCTGTGTTGAGATGTTCTTGGAATAGGATAGTTTTTAGCTGCTTTTTGAATGACGAGAGATCGTTATTGTTCCTGAGGTGGTTTGGTAGAGCATTCCAGAGGGAAGGAGCCTAGAGTTCAAAGACTCTGTTGCAGGTCCGTTGTGTGCATTTGGTTCTTTTGTGAGGGATGGTGAGGGAGTTGCTGGAGGTCTGCCTTGTTGTTTTTCCGTGGGTTGTTCAGGACAGTAGGGTGTGGAGCTGGGTTTTCTGTGTTTGGTGGATGGTTTTGTGGGTGAGTAGAATTGCTTTGTATTTAATTCTTGCTTGGAGGGGAAGTATGTGTAGGTCCCTCAGAATTGGGGTGATGTGGTCTCATTTCTTCGCATTTTGAATAATTCTCGCTGTGGTGTTCAAGGCAGTTCGGAGGGGGTTGGTCTGTGTGGCAGGTAGTCCATGGTAGATTATGTTGCAGTAGTCTAGATGTGGGAGTGTCATAGCTTGCATTACTGTCCTGAAGTCTTGAGGTTCGAGGAGAGGTCGGAGACGTTGTATTGTTTTAGCCTTGTGGAATATGGTTCCAGTGGTCTTAGTGATTTGTTGCTTGAAGGTTAGGGCCTGGTCAATGATAACGCCCAGATATCTTATTTGTGGCTGTATTTGAATTTTTGTAGTTCCCATGTTGAGGTGTGTGGGTGGTTTGAAGTCTGGTTCTTTGGTCACTATAAGAGCTTCAGTTTTCTTTATGTTAATGGAGAGGTTGTTTTCTTGCAGCCAGTTGGATACGTCAGTGAAGCAGGCTGATAGTTGATCATTTGTTGGGTTTGTGGTTTTTACTGGGGCATAGAGCATTATGTCGTCAGCATATATGTGGAAGTTGATGTTGTGGGTGCGTATGACTGAGCAGAGTGGCTGGAGGTAAATGTTGAAGAGCATGGCTGATAGTGTGGATCCTTGAGGTACTCCTTGATGTTGCTGGAAGGGGGGTGAGGTTGAGGTGCAGGTGCGGATCAATTGTTGTCGGTTAGTTAGGTAGGACTGGAACCATCAAAGTACAGTGTCTTTGATCCCTATTGTTTGGAGTCTGTGTATGAGGATGTTGTGGGAGATGGTGTCGAAGGCTGCTGATATATCCAGGAAAATCATGGCGTATCCGGAGTGTTTTTCTTGAGTACCTATGATGAGGGTATTCATCAGTGTGGTCATGAGGGTCTCTACTCCATGTAGAGGACGGAAACCGTGTTGCTGTGGGTCCAGTATGTTGTTGATGTCCAAATGTTCCTGAAGCTGGCGTTGGACTATCTTCTCGATTATTTTGGCGGTGAACGGGAGGCTTGCTATCGGCCTATAGGAGGTGGGGTCCAGGGGGTCCAGGTTGTGCTTTTTTAAGGTTGGTCGAATGATTGTGGTTTTGAGGATGTCTGGCATGTGTCCTTGAGTGAAGGATTCATTGACGATGTGGGTTAATGGGGCACTTAATTCTTCTTTGGATTTCTTTATCCAGTCAGTGGGGCAGGGGTCCAGCGGGGAGGTGGTGGTGTTTAGGTAGGAGATGGTGGATGATATTTCTTCTTCGGTGGTTGCATCAAATGTGTTCCAGTCGCTGTTTATGATGATGCAGTGGTTTGTCTTGGCGTTCTGGTGTGGATTTTGCGGTTGTTGAAGTTGCTTGTATTGTCGGGCTAATAGGTCTGAAGGGATGTTTGGTAGTTGGTCAGAGTTACTAGGCGTTCTTGTCAGTTTTTTGACAATCTGAAAGAGTTCCCGAGGTTTGTTTATGGCTGTGTTTATGATTTTTGAATGGTAGGCTTTTTTTGCTTTGTCGGTTTCTGAGTGGTATGCGTCAAGTTCGTAGAGGTAGTTTATTTTGTCCCTTTCTTGTTTGGTTTTTCTCCATTTTCTTTCAATTCTTCTGAGTTTGGTTTTTATTTTCCGGAGGTGGGGGGTGAACCATCGAGCTTTTGAGGAGGTGGGTTTGGTGGCAGTTTTGCTTGTTGTTGTGCTGGATGCTGCTGCAATTGTGGTGTTCCAGTTGTAAATTAGGTCGTCAATGTTGATGGTGTTTGTTTGGAATTTGGGCAGAGTTTGTGCTAGGAAATCTTCCTTGATAAATGTTTTAAATCTTCTTGTGTGTTGTTTGTTTTCTTTGTTATTTATGGGTTGGTAGGTGTGGGAGATGTTGATGATGTAGTGGTCCGACCATGGTACCGGTGAGACTTCTGGGTTTCTGTATGAAGAGGCAGTTTGGGAGTTCAGAAATATGAGGTCCCGTGTGTTCCCTTTTTCACTATCTGCCGAAACACCGAGACCTCCAGAAACCACTCTCCTGGGTGCAATTATTGACTGAGAAAATCGGCCTGCGCATTTGCCTTTCTGGCTATGTAAGCTGCTGACCGTGCCAGGAGATGAGATTCTGCCCAATGAAGCAGATATTCCACCTCCGTCACCAACAGCACACTTCTAGTGCTGTCTTGCCGACTGATATAAGCTGTTATGGTCACATTGCCCAGAGAGACCCTCACTGCCTTGTATTGAACCACAGGGCGAAAGGCCTGTAGAGTCTAAAACACTGCTCGCATCTCCAAGCAATTTATGGATCGGCTCTGTTCCTCCCAAGACCACTGCATCACCTGAGTCTGGAAGTGCACTTCCTAGTCATACAGGCTGGCATCAGTGGTAACCATACCCAATATGGGGTAGATTCAACAGTAATATGCAGAAATATTTATTTATGGAAAGAGTGGTAGATGCATGGAACAGTCTCCCAGTGGAAGTAGTAGAGACCAGGACAGTATCTGAATTCAAGAAAGCATGGCACCAACACAGAAGATCTCTAAAGGAAAAAAACGGACTATAGTAGTTGGTATGGAAGGGCAGACTGGATAGACTACCTGGTCTTTTTCTGCTGTCATGTTTCTATGTTTTATGTTTCTAGGGACATCCATGCCGTCAACTTAGCAGAGTCCAGCCACTACAGCAGACTCATTCTTATCTCTTCCTGGCATCGCTACCTCAGCCACAGTGAATGCTTCTGAGGGGACTCCTCTTTGGAGAGGCCGCATGCATGCTCTGGCCCATGGAACCAGATCCAACGTCACCGCCATGGACCCCAGCAACTGTCCGAGGAGACCGCATCTTGCAGAACTTCCACACCTGGCCTTGCATTTTCTGGATCCACTCCAGAGGCAGAGAAACTAAACCTGACTTGATGCCAAAATGTGCCCCCAAACAGACCAGATCCTGGGTCAGTTGTATATGACTCTTAGAAAAATTATGATCCAACCTGACCGTTAGATCAGGTTGATTTTGACTCTCCTGTACAGACACTGCCCTGATCAGCCAGTCATCCAGGTAGGGATGTACTAACACTCCCTCATGCTGAAGAGAGCTGCTAATACCACCATCAACTTCATGAAAATCCGAGGTACCATGGTGAGGCCAAATAGCATGGCTCGAAACTGGCAATGTCCCATTGGAACTGCAAAATGTACGTTAACACTGATGATCCAGCTGAATGGGAATGTGAAGATATGCCTTGGAAAGATCTAGAGAAGTCAGAGATTTGCCTTTCCGCACAGCCATGATGATAGACCACAACATCTCCATGCGAAAATGCAGCTCTCTTGAAGCTTGGCTGACATGTTTCAAATCCAGAATAGGCTGAAAAGACCCTTTCTTCTTGGAAATCATGTAACAAATTGAATACCGACTAAGCCTGTGCTCTCCTAGAGGAACTCTGACCATCACCTTGAGTTGAAGCAGCCTCTCAAGTGTGTTTGTCACCGCTTTTGTCAGAGCTTTGCAGGCAACAGCATAAAGGCATTTGAGGGGGCCGTGCCAACTCAAACACGCAATCTTTGTGAATGGCTTCTAGAACCCACTGGTTAGATGTAATCTGGACCCAGGCGGAGTAAAAGCTCTGCAGATGACCACCTACTGGAACCAACTCCACCTAGGCCCCTCATTAGGACTTCTTGGGGCCTCTGGGAGCCCCCAGCTGAACAGTCCTTTCCTCTTCCATGACTCCCTCAAAAGGGTTGGCTCCTTGGAGGATACCAGGAAAGCTGAAAGGTACCAAAATGTGAGCTCCTGAATTTTCGGACACAGAACGATGAGACTTCAAACATCAGCCATAGACTTTCCACCACGAAGTTTGTCCTCTGGCAACCTCAGGACTTTAGACTCTCCGAGATCCTTTACCAACTTTTCCAGCACCTCTCCATAAAGCAGCTTCCCCTTGAAAGAAAGTTTACTGAGCTGGGTCTTGGCAGTCACATCCACTGCCCATCCGGTGCCACAAGAGATGTCTCGTCATCACCACAGAGAACATATTCTTAGCCAAGGCCCTTACCAGATCATACAGTACATCTGCCAGATAAACTGACCCAGACTCTAGCTTAGCCACTTCCAAAAGGTCCTCTGGAGACCCTGTAGCAGACTCGGGCAAATGCAGCCCATCGTAAGCATGCCCTAGCCACATAGGAGTAACAATTGAAGCCTGTAATGCCAAAGCAGAGACCTCAAAGGACTGCTAAAGCAGTTTCTAATTTCCTATCCTGAACATCCTTTAAGGCTGCTGCGCCCTCCCCACTGGGATAGTTGTTTTCTTCGTTATGGCTGAAACCAAAGCATCCACCTTTGGAAGCCTCAAGAGATCCTTGTCCTCCAGAGAAATGTGATAGAGATGTGCCATCGAATGCCTGACCTGTAATACAGCCTCCGGGACCTCCTATTCCAATGAAATCAAGTTTCTAATGGCACTAAGCAGCAGAAAACATTTTGAGGGTTTGAAAATTCCCTGCAACAAGGGATCCTCCAAATTCCCCTCCTTCGCTGGGGAATGTTCCACAATATTCAGAGCCGATAAAGTCTGGGAGATTAGAGCTGCCAATTCCTCACAACGAAAGACCTTAATGATAGACGGACCCTCCACCGGAGGAATCTTGCTTTCCTCCAGCTCCTCCCCAGAAGAGTCCCAGCACCCGAGGACTCTTTCAGGAGGTCCTCAGAACCTGCCGAACACACAGAACCCTGGTCATCCCAGGCCTCTTCCTCCACTCTCTGGTGTTTAGCCACAGGCTCCACTGGATCCTTAATTCTGAGCCTTTGGTCCTCCCCTCTGCCCTTGCCACTGACATCATGAGGAGAGCTATGCATCAGGGTCTGCTTCATGCAGCAGGCCTGATGCAAAAGCAACATGAATTATGGGGAAAAAGGAACCGCCTGCACCTCAGTCAACTCCCCAGGGGTATCTGCCAGCCTCCGCCGCCCTCCTAAAGTAGCTATCGGGTCCCCCAAGAGCTCCTCTGCCTCTGGCCTGGTTGTCTGCATCAGCACTGCATTTCCTGCCTCTGGCCGCGGGCTACTGTGGCTGCGGAGAAAGCACAGTTACTTACCTGTAACAGGTGATCTCTGGGAACAGCAGGAATTAGTCCTCACATACGGGTACGTCGGTACCGACGGAGCCCGTGCGGGAAAGCTCCCCAGCTTCTTAGAATAGAAGCTTTTGGGACCTCCCACTGCACATGCGCACTGCCTTCCGCCTTCCTGAACAGCTCTCCTCAGTTTCGAGTTTATAGCTGAGTCAACAGAGAGAGGACAGGAAGATAGATAGATAAAAGATACAACTCCTAGGGGAGGTGGGTGGGTTGTGAGGACTAATTCCTGCTGTTCCCAGAGATCACCTGTTACAGGTAAGTAACTGTGCTATCTCCAGGAACAAGCAGGAATAAGTCCTCACATATGGGGACTCCCTAGCTTAGATGCATGGGATCCCCTGTAAAGGTTCGCCATCTTCGTATGGATCTCAGGCATCCATTCTGGGAAGGTGGGCAGGAGTTGTTTAGGAATGGAACAGGTGCTTGAGGACAGCCTGGCCAAACAAGGCATCCCGGCGGGAGTCCTTGTCCAAACAGTAATGGGCTGTGAAGGTATGAACCGAGGCCCAGGTAGCGGCTCGACAGATCTGATCTATGGAAACAGAGTGCAGATGAGCCATAGAAGTTGCCATGGCCCTCACATTGTGAGCAGTGACATGGCCTTCCAGAGAAATGTTTTTGCTCTGGTAAGCAAAAGAAATACACTGAGCAATCCAATTGGAAAGTGTACGCTTGGAGACTGGAAGTCCCAAATGGGAAGGATCAAAGGCCACAAAAAGTTGAGAAGACTTTCGATGTGGCTGAGTCCTATTAAGGTAAAAAGCGAGAGCTCTTTTACAATCCAGAGTATGAAGGTTCCTCTCTGCATTGGATGCATGAGGAGCTGGAAAAAAGATAGGTAGATATACCTCTTGATTAAGATGAAAAGGCGAGACCACTTTAGGCATAAAGTGGGGATTCGTCCTAAGGACCACCTTATCATGATGAAATCTTGTGTAAGGTGGATTAGCCACTAAAGCCTGCAGCTCACTGATGCGGCGAGCCGAAGGGACTGCAATGAGGAAGATGACCTTCCAGGAAAGAAATTTCAAGGAGGTGGAAAACATTGGCTCAAAAGGTGGCTTCATAAGTTGACCGAGCACTAGATTCAAATCCCATGCGACCGGGGGTGGTCTGATGGGAGGTTTAGTGAGAGTCAGGCCTCTCATGAATCTTGCAACAAGAGGATGAGAGGAGATAGGTTGTCCATTTATATGTTTCAAGGATGCTGCAATAGCACTTAAATGGACTCTTACCGAATTCGTCTTGAGGCCTGCATTGGATAGATGCAGGAGATAATCAAGAAGAGAATTCAAAGGAAGTGCCAGAGGGTCAAGACCCTGCTGAGCACACCAAATGGAAAAACGTTTCCATTTGAAAGCATAGGAACGCCTGGTAGAGGGTTTCCTAGAGGCAGAAAGGATATCTTTCACTGGTTGGGAAAGATGAAAGTCTTGAAGGCTTAAGCCTTCAGTAACCAAGCACTGAGGTGAAGGGATTTGGGGTTTGGGTGCCACAAAGTCCCCTCCTCCTGAGACAGGAGGTCTGGCGCAGCTCCCAGATCCAAGTAGGATCCCTGGGAGAGCTGTAGAAGTAGAGGGAACCACACTTGGCGTGGCCAGCGTGGAGCTATGAGGATCATAGTTCCATGATCCCTCTGGAGTTTGAACAGAGTCTTGGGAATCAAAGGAATGGGTGGAAAGGCATATAGGAATGCCTGATTCCAATTCAGGAGAAAGGCGTCCGTAGCCTGAGCTCCCTGACACGGAGTTCTGGAACAGAACCGGGGAAGTTTGGCATTCCACGGACTTGCAAAGAGGTCTATGTCCGGGGTCCCCCATTCCTGAAAGATTCGGTTTATTTGGTCCAAATGTAGGGACCATTCGTGTGGCAGCAGAACTCGACTGAGCCTGTCTGCCCGAGAGTTTTGAACTCCTGGGAGATACAGTGCTAGCAGGTGAATCTGATGCTCTCTGGCGAAGGCCCATAGTCTTAGAGCTTCGTTGCAAAGCGACAGAGAGCCCGTCCCTCCTTGTTTGTTTATGTAAAACATGGCCACCTGATTGTCCGTCTGAACTAGGACAGTGAGGTTGGCTAGGAGGGAGTGGAAGACCTTGAGGGCAAGGTAAATTGCTCGCAGTTCCAGAAGATTGATATGAAGGGTGGTCTCCTGTAGAGACCAAGTGCCCTGAGTGGAGAGAGTTTGCAGATGGGCTCCCCACCCTGTTTGGGAGGCATCTGTTGTGAGGGTTGCTTGGGGTAGCAATGGTTGAAATGGAGCCCCCAACAACAGATTCTTGGTGGAAGTCCACCAGTGGAGGGACCAAAACAGACGATCGGAGGTTTGTATTTGGTCTGAGAGCGCTCCTGACGCCTGAGTCCACTGAGTGGCCAGGGTCCATTGAGCTGCTCTCATATGAAGACGAGCATAGGGCACCACATGCACTGTGGAGGCCATATGACCCAGTAGGCGTAGCATTTCCCTGGCTGTCAAGTGAGTGCTGGACTGAGCTTGGGAGGCCAAACTCAGGAGGCGCTGGCCTCGAACATGTGGAAGGTAGGCCCTTGCAGTGATGGTGTCCAACTGGGCCCCTATGAATTCTAGAGATTGAGTAGGGATGAGTTGGGACTTGGGAAGGTTTACTACCAGTCCCAGATACTGCAAAAGGCTCCTTGTGTGGTCCAGGGAAATCTGGGCCTGTGACTGAGTTGGAGCTCGGATGAGCCAGTCGTCCAGATATGGGAAGACAAAGATTCCCATGCCTCTTAGAAATGCGGCTACGATTGCCATGCATTTTGTGAATACTCTTGGAGCAGAGGCTAGACCGAAGGGGAGTACTCTGTATTGGAAATGTTTTCCCTGAAACAGAAAGCGAAGATACTTTCTGTGGGATGGATGGATGAGTATATGTGTATACGCATCCTGTAGGTCTAGAGAACAAAGCCAGTCCTGACCCTGGAGGTAAGGAAGGAGAATGCCGAGAGACAGCATTTTGAATTTCTCCTTGAAGAGAAATTTGTTCAATTCTCTCAGATCTAGGATTGGTCTGAATCCCCCTGTCTTCTTTGGAATGAGAAAATAAGGGGAGTAGAAACCGGACCCTTGTTGAGGAAGAGGAACCTCTTCTATGGCCCCTTGGGCAAGAAGAGAGGAAACCTCTTGACCCAACAGGGTTAGGAGAGATGGGGGAGAATTGAATGGTCTCACCATATGATGGGGAGGAAGGCTGGAGAAATGAAGTTTGTAACCCTCTCGAATGATAGAGAGGGTCCATTGTTCTGTTGTGATTTGTTCCCATCTGGGAGCAAAGTGAACCAACCTTCCGGGTATGGTGAGAGGTTCTGGTTGTGTTAGAACCAGAAGTGGCAAGTTCTCTAGGAGCAAGTCAAAACCCCTGAGGGGTTGGAGCCTGCTGAGCTACAGTAGCTGCTGCAGGCTTAGCTCGTGCTTGTTTGGATTGCTGACGCTTAGCAGTATATAGCGAGGTTGAGAAGACTGCTGGCCAGTATTTGAAGCAACTCTGGCCTTCTTATAGTAAGGCCTTTTAAAAGACTTTTTCTTAGTAGGAATTGAAGTGGACTTTGAAAGTCTTTCCAAGGTGGCATTTTCAGCATCCATCTGGGTGGCTTTGATTTGCCACTCTTCCCCAAATAAGTTCTCACCTGTACAGGGCAGATTCCGTAAGCCATCTAGAACCCAAGGTTCCAGATCAGAGGCCTGGAGCCAAGCAAGACGTCGGGCTGCAATAGCAATGCCCGAAGCCCTACTGGCTCCCTCAAAGGAATCATATGCTGCCCTATTAGAGAACTTAGAAACCTCTAAGAGTTGTTTCACTAGGGAAAGGAATCCCTGCTTTTTATCCTCAGGGATAAAGGGGGCAAAATGCCGCACCTTTTTGGCAAGTTCCTCCAGGAACATGCCCATATAGAGACTGTAGGAATTAATCCTGGCTATAAGCATACTAGCCTGGAAAATTTTCCTACCAAAAGAGTCCAAAGTCTTACATTCCCGTCCTGGAGGGGTGGAAGAGTGCCTTTTGGTACTCCTAATCTTCTTCATTGCAGACTTCACCACAATAGAGTGGTGGGGCAATTGAGTCTTTTGGAAACCAGGAGAAGGAGGGACCCTATACATGGTGTCCAACCTACGGGAATAAGGAGACAAAGTCAAAGGATTTTCCCAGAAATCCATCAGTTGTTCTTGAAGGATTTCATGGATAGGCAGGGTAACTGCCTCCTTAGGGGCCTTTGAGTATCCCAAAATATCCAGTTTTTTGGATCTGGGTTCCTTTTCAGAGGATGTGGTAATAGAAAGGGCTGTAGCCATATCTAAAACAAAGTCCTGGAAGGACAAATCCTCTGGAGGGGACATTCTCCTTTTAGGAGAAGAGGGCTCCTCAGGTAAGTTGAGTGAAAACTCAGCAGAATCATCAGAGGAGTGAAAATCCTCAGAGGAATCGGTGCTTTCCTCTAACGCACGATACGCGTACCGATCGGTATCGATATCGGGCGTATCGGGTATGGAACCGGTATGGAGCGAAAGCCCATACGGTACCGACTTGCGTTTAGAGGTGGACGGCCTCGATACCGGCATGGCGGACGATACCGGTATCGGGCCCGGAACCGCTGAAAGCGGAACCGATGGCGTTGCAGCTTTAATGAAAGCCATGACGGCCTGCTGCATGGACTGTACAGTATCGCCCATGGACGCCATAGCTGCCTGGATGTCGGTACCGGAGTGACCCGGTACCCCAGAGCAGGCTAACAGGTGATCTGTCGAGGCCGTAGCATCGATATCAACCTGAGACCCCTGAATTGGCGTTTTTGGAAGTTGGACTTCCCGCCGGGGTTGTTTGGCTGGGGCAGGGTCCTCAAGTTCTAAGCTAAGAGCCTCTCGATGCTTTGAAGGAGATTTGCTCTTTGAGGACTTGCCCACAGAAGGTTTGGTTACCTGAGATCCATCCGGAGAAGAAGACCTGGATGACTGTGATGCTGTATTCTCTGAAGCAAACAGCACATGGAATTTGTTGGCCCGGTTCTGCAGCCCACGTTTAGACATGTGGGAGCAAGATGGGCAGTCCGGTATGGAATGGTCAGGCCCCAAACATTTCAGACACCAGTCATGGGTGTCTGTGACTGAAATAACAGCATTACATTTGGTACACTTCTTAAATCCAGGGGCTGGCTTCTCCATGAGGAGAAATTGAGTAGGCCGAGAGGCCTCTCTGAAGTGACCAAAAGCTAAAAAATAAGAAAAAAGAATTATAATTTTTTAAAGAAAGAAAGAAAAGACCGGCGATACCGGTATCGGTATGGGGAAGGCAGGTACGCGGTCTAAAGAAACAAATAAAATAACAATTTCTTCAGCGGTGACAGGAACACGACCTGCTGGCTCCGCGGAAAAAGAGAAACTGAGGAGAGCTGTTCAGGAAGGCGGGAAGGCAGTGCGCATGTGCAGTGGGAGGTCCCAAAAGCTTCTATTCTAAGAAGCTGGGGAGCTTTCCCGCACGGGCTCCGTCGGTACCGACGTACCCGTATGTGAGGACTTATTCCTGCTTGTTCCTGGAGATACAGGACACCGCTCAAACTCACTTCCCAGGCTCACCTTTGCATCTTCCCCGAGAGAAAGACTTCCATGGCGCAGCCCTTGACCTTGCAGCTGTGGCACAATCAGTTAACTGTCTGCAGCAGCTCCCCCACAGGCCGCACAGCCCAACAGCATTTACAGGCCACTACCACGCGCTCACTCTGGCGACTCATGCACCCCTCTCACCTCATTAGCCAACCATCCAAAATGATCCGGCCGATCGTACTGTCCGATGCTCTGCTGGTGCTCCCATGCCACCACAGCCATCCAGAAATGAAGAGCTTGGCTGCCCCTCCCTCTTTTTTTTTTTTTGCACAAGGTCTTAAAGAGCCAAACTCAGCTGCAGATGTGTACCCCAAGCCTTTTCCCAAAGGTTGAGGAGAACGATGGGAGTACCCCCAAGGGCCAATATTACCCTAGGTGTGGAGAATTGTGGGGGAGGGACTGGACCACCGGGCTCTGCACCCCAAGTCCAACAAGTGCTTAAACTCAGCACTGAGTCTCTCTGTGGAGCAGTATCCATCACTCATCTGTTTGTTTGTTTGTTTTTAACCCCAAAGTCCTACAGCAGAGTTCAGTCTGCAAAGGAGCGCATCACCATCTGATGGAGACTGAGAAATACTGATAAGAGCAGGTATGCACAGATCCCTTATAGGATGACATAATCAAAATCAGTGCTTCTCAGTCTCCATCTGCTGGTGATAGGGCATAACCCATGCATCTGTACTGGACTGGAGGGACGATGAGGAATATGAGAGTACATGACTATTAGGATCAGGAAGAATGTGTCTACAATGCCATCCAGTCTTTGCCCCCCTAGAAATATGTCAATTTAACTCTATTTTCAGTCAGATGAGTCAATCCTATTCTATGCCTTCCAGTAATGTATGCTGCCAAGCCTGCTGAAGTGTGTTATTTTCTTGTAAGGAGAAAAAATGGCACTTGACTGCAACACTTATTTTGCTTCAAAACTAACAAGATCTGAATTGGTGGCACAGCCCAGAATCGATTTTTTGGAAGAGCCCGAGGTTATCACTGGGATGGGGGGGGAGGTACTAGGGATACGGGTTTGAGTCATGCTAGTTATATTCTTATTGACAAATAATGTCTGTGTGTGCACCTAAAAATGGATTTCTAAGTATATGGTCTTCAAAAACAGTCGTGCTTTGTGCCTGACACTTTGGGACTGATACAGAAACCCTGTGCTAGAGTCCAGCGCAAAGTCTCTAGCACAGGGTTTCCTAACATGAGTTTAACAATGACTTTTTGCACAGCAATGCTTTAAGCAAACAGCATGCAAATCAGTTGTTTGCAAAAACTCAGCGTTAAACAAGGGAAAGAAGCCAGTCGCATGTGCACAGGGACCTACATTATGTTAAGTCGGGAACCCGTGCGCATGGACTGGCTTGGCAAAAAAAAAAGTCATCTAAGATGAAGTTTGATAATTCACCTCAGATGACCAGACTCCCGAGATGGCCTGACCCCTGATTACAGTCCATCCTATTATGAATCTAATCTATTGCCCCTACTGCCTTCCCTTATCCATGTATCCTTCTTGTATATAAACTATACTGTTCTATGTATCAATCCACTGCTTATAGTAATAAGTCTTGTAAATAAGTTCCACTGTTCTATGTACCAATTACTGTTCCAGGAACCAAATTCTGTTCTATGTATCACTTATTGCTTATAGAACATAAGAAATAAATCTTGTAAGTAAGTTCCATTGTTCTATGTAACATCAATTGTTGTAATGTACACCACTTTGCCCCAGTGAAAAGTGGTATAAAAAAGGTCAAATAAATAAATAAATAAAATCCTCTGGTGGTCTAGTGGTCCCAACCTCCCCACTGCCAAACCAGAAAAAAGGTCTGGTGGTCTAGTGGATACTACCCAGCCCCCCCCCCCCCCACACACACACACCCCTCGAACCTTCTCAGTACCTTAGAGGTTGGGGGAGGGGGGTGGAGGGGAGCATTGCAAAATGCAAGATACCTGGCCCCATGCGGTGCATCCTGGTACTGCTCTCCCCTGAAAGAAACTTGCCGGAGCCTCCGATCTCCGTACTTCCGCTACTAGCGGCCCACGGAGTTTGAGGTGATCAGAGGCAGGAAAGTGAATTCTAGTGCTCCCAGCTCCTTCCCCATGCTTCCCGAAGAACGGATTCAGCAATTGGAGGCAGACTCTGCCCCTCTTGCTGCTCAAAGCAGCAGCGGACCGTCCCTTCGTTTTTTTTTTTTTTTAAATCTCCTATAAGGAAAACTGCTGCTGTATTACTGCCCTGCTAGGGCAACAGAGCGTTTTTTTTCTTTTAACCCTATGCACTATCTCCTATTCGTGTCTCCTGGGAGCCTGTCAGCCATACGTCCGTTCAGCTGCTGAGGACTGAAAGACTGAAGTGCTGACACCAGAGGGAGCTGGATAGGCTGTCAGCAAAACTTTCAGTATTCAGTCCTCAGATGCTGGAGGAGGTTGACTACCCTAATGTGCCTGGACTGGCCCGGAGAGACGAATAGGGAATGCCTTATATGGCGGAGTGACGGACAGGGTGCATACGTCCCAGGATGCAATGGGGAGGGGGGCGGGAGTGTCACTCTGCCATATAAGGCATGCTTCCTTTTCATTTTAGCAGATTTGCTTGCCTGCTGAATTGCAGGTGTTCCAGTTCCATCCGCCACAGCATTGAAGCTGCAGTGCTTCAATTTTGTGGCCTCGGTAACTGGGTAGGTCTGAGCCAAAAGTGGAGGGGCCCAAGCCCCCATGGACTCATCACTGATCTGCATGCACATTTCTAAAAGTAATTTGCTACTAACCTTCTGCTTCACCTTATGTACCAAGGTAGGTTGTACTATCAGTTTCTAATTGTACTGAACATGACATTTTCCCCCTTCTCTGATGCTGTCCATACTCTGCTCCTACGAGGAGTTCTTTGGCTTTCTGTTTACCTGAGGCTCTGATTCCTCCCCTTCGGGCTCTTTGAAAAGATCTGCAGCTCCAAACTTCAGAATGGCAGTCAGCTCCTCTTTGTTGAAAGGATTTGAGCTGCAAATATAAATGAAATACCTCTTTCAACCAATTTATTTTTAATACTCTTAAGTAGCTAGATTAGAACATCCAAACACTCAAAGGCACAATTTTAGAAATGATGTCCAGCTGTAATCTGGGACATCCAGGTCAAACTGTATGAAAAAAGGCCAGCAATGTGCAAGTTTCAGCCCGATTTCAGAAACTTGCATTTGCCCAAAATGGATAGTGGTAGCCGCGAGTGCGACCACAGCCACATATACGTCCCCGTGACAAAATTTTAGAATGGGACATCTATCCCATGCTGCATACATGTCCCTGCCTGCTATTTTGCAAGCAGAGACATGCATCGGCATACTGACCAGAAAACAAGTGTCCTCGTTTCCCTTTAGTTTTCTTTATGGCTGTGAAATGTATAGAGGATTATAGAATACCTTCTACTGTACTCCCTCCAGGTGTTTTGGTGACAGAATGAGAGCTTTTCTGATGACTATTCGTGCCCTGGAGCAGGAATAGACATGGACATTACCACTGGTTGGTTTAGACGTTCTTGACATTTCTGAAATGGGGTGCACACAAGTATTAGGGTATTCCAGAAAAGGACATGCCTTTGCCACACCCCCATGCAACATGGATGTGCTCATCTCAGAGATGTCCGCAAACACAGCTTTCTAAAATGGCTCTGGGGACTTCTTCGTGATTTGCATGTCTGAAGGCCTGTTTTCAGAAGTCCAAAACACAAATAGAGCTTCTAAAATGGTCATTTCAGTGCTGTGTTGAAAGTAACTGCTTTCTGTATTGCCTCAAACAAAATGGTGAAATTAGACCTTATCTATTAATTTTCTTTCCTAGAGTTCCTCCAGTCCATTCTAGATGTGTGGATTATACTCATCCACCAACAAATGGAGACTGAGAAAAATACAGAGTTGAAGCACTCCCCCTTAAGTAGCCTGTGCACATAGCCAAACTGAGTATGAACCTCACAAAACAGAAGAATGGAGTCTCAAAATCCATATCTCCTCCAGCACTTCAGTGAATACACACTCATCTTTTTTTTTTTTTTTGCAAAAATACTGAAACACCCCCCCTCTGGACCCAAGAGTCCACACAGAGGAGAAACAGGCCTTAAGCACTCTGAAGGTGCAGACAGCAGCCTTTGCTTGCTTCCAAAGTCTTGTACAGGCTCAGATCCTAGCTTCGCATTGGGACGTAGTTCATTTTCTGGTATAAAACAACTGTGCCCGCCTTTTTATTCAGTTGTTCCTTCCTGAGATCTAATCTGATTCAATAAATAGGCCAACGCAATAGTTTCCCTAATTCAACGGGAAATGGAAGCTTTCGAAGCAGCCTCACCCTTCCTGGGCCCCCAAACAAAACAAAAAGTCACTCTGAACACCGAAAGCGTAGTTGCTCACCTGTAACAGGTAATCTCCGGAAACAAGCAGCAATTAAGTCTTCACATATGGGTATCATCGGGACCAGAGCCTGCGCGGGAACGCTCCCCAGCGTCCAATAGGAAAGCTTTTGGGAGCATCCCACTGTGCCTGCGTCGCTGCCTTCCTGCCTTTCCAACTCTCCCTCTTCAGTTGAGTTTATAGCTGAGACAAAGGAGAGAAGGAGAGATAGAGAGAGACAACTCCTAGGGGAGGTGGGTGGGTTGTGAAGACTTAATTCCTGCTGTTCCCGGAGATCACCTGTTACAGGCGAGTAACTACGCTATCTCCAGGAACAAGCAGGAATGTAATCTTACATATGGGGACTCCCCAGCTAAAAGATGCCAGGGAGATGACCCCAGAAAGCTGCGAAACCCGGGTTAAGATGTGTCATGCTTCCTCCCATGGATCTCTGGCATCGAAACCCCTGTCAATGCCTGGATGTTGGTACTGGAGAAAACAGCCAGTACCCCAGAGCATGGCACCAGTAGTTCTGCCAAGGTCGAGGCCTCGAGAACATCCTGGAGCCCCGATAATGCTTTGGAAGCTGAAGCCTCCCGCAGGGGCAATTTTGCCGGTGCAGAATCCTCAAGGGCAACGCCAGAGGCATCTTGATGCTTAGAAGGAGATCTACCCTTTGAGGACCAGCTAGACTTGTGTTTAGTTACCTGAGATCCACGGGAGGAAGAGGAAGCCCTGGAAGACGTCGATGCTACCGAGGCTGCATCAAAGGGAAAGTGTAAATTAGACTTACCTGCTAATTGTAGTTCCTGGAGGAACTCCAGTCTAGTCCCGGAAGCTTTGGGTTGTGATCCTCTTCCAGCAGCTTGGAGACTGATCCATGTCATTCTTTGATGACACCGGTATAAGGACACAGGCACCGCCTCCTCATTCCAGTAATCTATTGACAATGCAGACTCACCAGAGCAACAAGTAAGTAATGGTCTACACATATGTCAAACTCATAACTAACTGTAAAAGCCCCACAGGAGAGAAACATCTCCCCCCGGTTGCTTTACTATAACTTCCATAGGTAATTCAACTGCGAAGGTCCTCGCCTCCTCTCCAGGGAACAAAGAGGACTGTATCAACTGAAAACCCCAAAAGCACAAATCCTCACTCCCCGCACCCGAAGCTGCACAGTCTCGACCTTTTTCTTACCTGTGATCCGTTGCTTCAGGCTTCCATTCTCACCAAGAACCGGGAAGGGATCCGGGGCTAGACTGGAGTTCCTCCAGGAACTACAATTAGCAGGTAAGTCTAATTTACACTTCCTTATCGTCCCTCCAGTCTAGTCCCAGAAGCTTTGGGGATGTAACAGAGCAGTAAAAGAACTCAATGGGTGGGACCTGCTAGACCAGCCTGAAGCACCGCCATTCCAAAACAGGTATCCCTTCTCGCCTGAATATCCAGACGATAATGCTTGACAAACAAATTCAATGAGGACCACGTCACCGCCTTACAAATTTCCACCAGGGGAACAAATTTGTACTCAGCCCAAGACGCGGCTTGCGCCCTTGTAGAATGCGCCTTCAATCCACTCGGAATCAGCTTACCCTTTATCAGGTACGCGGACTCTATAGCCACCTTTATCCACCTGGCAATTGAAGCCTTTGAAGCCGCCTCACCTCTGCGAGGCCCCCCGAACAACACGAAGAGCCGATCCGATTTCCTGAACTCCTCAGTCCTTCGGAGGTACTTTTTCAATGCTCTCCGGACATCTAAAAGATGCAATTGTTGCGCCGACGCCATCTGCGGATCCGTCCGAAACACTGGCAGAGACACCACCTGATTCACGTGAAACGGCGACAACACCTTCGGCAGAAAGGAAGGCACCGGCCTCAAAACCACCTTAGACTCAAAAAAGGCCAAAAATGGTTCCTTACACGACAGAGCCTGTAACTCTGAAATCCTCCTTGCCGATGCCATTGCCAGCAAGACCACCACCTTTAGCGTGAGATCCTTCAACGTTGCCTTAGCCAAAGGCTCAAAAGGTCGTCTTCCTAACGCATCCAATATGATTTGCAAATCCCAATTTGGAACAAGCTGTCTGTACGGAGGTTTCAAGAGCCCCACCGCTCTCAAAAACCTCTTAACATCTGGATGTAGCCCTAGCGATTGCCCTTTGATCTTTCCCCTATAACAGGAAATTGCCGCCACCTGCACCCTTAGGAAAGAGCCTGCTAAACCTTTTTGAAAACCATCCTGCAAGAACGCTAAAATTTGTGGCACGGATGCCCGTAACGCCTCGCAGTTCCTGTCCACACACCAAGCCTCAAAAATGCGCCATACTCGAATATATGCCAATGAAGTAGAGCGCCGACGAGCACCCAGCAAAGTAGCGATCACCGCCTCCGAATAGCCCTTTGCTTTCAACCGAGCCCTTTCAAGAGCCATGCCGTAAGCGAGAACTGAGCTACCTGAGACATGCACAATGGACCTTGCACCAAGAGATCTTGTCTGACTGGCAGCCGCCATGGCTGCCCTATTACCATCCTTTTGAAATCCGCATACCACGGCCTTCTTGGCCAGTCTGGAGCGATCAGAATCACCAATCCTCGGTGATCCTCGATGCGCCGCACCACGCAAGCTATCAGCACCCAGGGCGGAAACACGTACAACAGCCGTCCCATCGGCCACCCCTGTATCAGAGCATCCAGGCCTTCCGACATTCTCTCTCTCCTTCTGCTGAAGAACCTATCGACCTTCGCCGACTTGAAGGTCGCCATCAGATCCATTACCAGCGTTCCCCATCGATGCACTATCATGTCGAATACCTCTGGATGAAGAGTCCACTCCCCGGGGTCCACCTTTACTCAACTCAAGAAATCGGCCGTCACATTGTCTACTCCTGCCACATGAGCTGCCGACAGACCCAGAAGGTTTTGCTCCACCCACTGAAATAACTGATCTGCTTCGGCCTCCAAGGGAGCACTGCTGGTCCCGCCCTGCTTGTTGATGTACGCTACTGCGGTCGCGTTGTCGGAAAACACTCTGATCGCTGCGCCCCGCAGATACCGCTGAAATTTCACCAGCGCCAAGAAAACCGCCCATAGTTCCAACCTGTTGATCGACCAAGCTTTCTCCTGTGCCGTCCACGGACCCTGCGCGAACCTGCCCTGAAAATGCGCACCCCAACCGAGGAGACTGGCATCTGTAGTCATTGGTAACCAGGTCGGTGCTTCCAAGGGCATACCCCTCGCTAAGTACTCTGGGAGCAACCACCACCGCAATGCTTCCCACGCCGC
The DNA here is from genome assembly GCA_033557465.1 of Ichthyophis bannanicus. Classification (NCBI taxonomy): domain Eukaryota; kingdom Metazoa; phylum Chordata; class Amphibia; order Gymnophiona; family Ichthyophiidae; genus Ichthyophis; species Ichthyophis bannanicus. The sequence goes on along the minus strand of CM066043.1, from coordinate 232,097,039 downwards.
GACAGCGGATCGTTTTGGTGAGACCACCTTCAGAGCAACGCCCTTTGCAATGGTCTCATATGCGCCCTCGCCCAAGGCACCAACTCGAGCGTCGCCGCCATTGTTCCAAGGAGCTGTAGATACTGCCAGTCGGGCATGACGCGCTGAGAAACTCGTGAACTAACTTCCGCAAGGCCACCGCCCGAAGACGAGGAAGAAAAACCCTTCCTACAGCCGTACTGAACTGCGCTCCGAGATACTCGAGCTCCTGAGATGGAACTAGACTGCTCTTGGCCATACTGACCACCCAACCTAACTTTTGAAGGCAGTGGACAACCTTGGTCGTGGCCTCCTCGCTTTCCTTTCTCGACTTTGCCCGAATCAACCAATCGTCGAGATATGGGTGAACCAACACACCTGCCTTTTGTAACTCTGCCGCTACAACTACCATGACCTTGGTAAAGGTCCGTGGTGCTGTTGCTAACCCAAAGGGCAACGCCCGAAACTGAAAATGGCCCATCAGTAACGTGAACCTGAGGAACCGTTGATGCTCCGGGCAAATAGGGATGTGTAAATAAGCCTCGGAGAGATCGAGGGAAATCAAAAACTCTCCTTTCCTGACTGCCATGATTACTGATCTCAGCGTCTCCATATGAAAATGCGACACCCGGAGACAGCGGTTCACCCTCTTTAAATCTAAAATCGGTCGAAAAGTTCCCTCTTTCTTTGGAACCATGAAATAAATCGAGTATCGACCTAAACCGCATTGGTCTTGAGGCATCGGCACCACCGCCTTGAGATCCAGCAGTCTGGTCAACGTCTGACGGACCGCATTCTGTTTGCGACGGGCCTTGCACAGGGACTGCACGAACAAATCTGTTAACGGTTTCTGAAACTCTAAAGCATATCCTTCTCGAATTACCTCTAATACCCATTGATCGGACGTGATTTCGACCTAGGCAGCGTAAAACTCTTGTAGCCAACTACCCACCGCTACGTCCACCTGGGTTCTCCTTGACATCACTGCGGCTTTTTGACCCCTGCCGCGGAGGCCGCAAAACCTCTGCTCGCCCCCCCCCCCCCCCTGGTTTCTATAGGGAAAACGGCCCCTCTGATTCTGGGGAAATCTGGATGACCGAAAACGCCGAAAATCCCTTTGCGGCATCCGCGACCCTACCGGAAATCTCCCCGGTTTCTGCTTATCCTCCGGAAGCCTCCCGCCTTTGGAGTCTCCTAGATCCTTAACTATCTTATCCAGATCCTCCCCAAACAATAGCTTACCCTTGAAAGGAAGCTTACTTAACCTGGCCTTAGAGGAAGCATCTGCTGCCCAATTGCGCAGCCAAAGGTATCGCCGTGCTGCTACAACAGAAGCCATACTATTCGATAGTCCTCTAATGAGGTCATAGTGAATATCCGCAAGATACGCAGCTCCGGAATCCAAACGAGCCGCCTCACCTACCGAGTCCTCAAGAGGTTCTCCCTGGACTCACTGAGCCCAATGCAGACAGGCTCTTGCCACCCAAGCCCCACAAATAGAAGCTTGAATGGAAAGAGCATTAACCTCAAAGACCTGCCTTAACAAGGCATCCAACTTCCTGTCTTGCCCATCCTTGAGAGCCGCACTCCCGTCAACAGGAATGGTCGTCTTCTTAGTGACCGCCGACACAGCCGCATCCACTCTCGGTGACTTAAATATCTCCTTGTCTTGCTCCACCAGCGGATATAGCCGAGACATTACTCTAGAACCTTTGAGAGCCGCCTCCGGCATGTCCCACTCGCCTTGAATCATTTCCTTTATTACCCTATGCACAGGAAACGCTTTCTGTGTCTTCCGGAGAGCTTGCAAGAGCGGGTCCTCTAAAGTCGCTTCCTCCGTTGGTTCTGCCACTGGTACATTCAGTGCCTTAAGTGTCTCTGAAATGAGTGCGGGCAACTCCTCTCTCCGAAAGATCCGCACTACTCTGGCCTGATCCTCCTGCTCAGTAATCTCTCCTTCCTCTAATTCTTTGTCCAACCTCGAATCCTGCTCCCCATCCTCCGTGTGCCAATCCTCTGAACACTCTGACTGCCCCTGCCTGTCCAAGTCCACTCTCGTTCTCTTTGGCAAGCACGCCGAAGCAGCCAGCGACAGCGGAGTTCCCGGCCTCTTCTGTCCCAGGCCTTCACCTATGGGATTTACCGCCACAGAGCTCCCTGAGCTACTTGGCCCTCCAAACGCCCTTTGAATTAGGGTCACGAAGTCTGGGGAGAAAACTGAAGCCAAATCCACTGGCCCAGCGGCTTGAGGAACTGGCCCATCCGGTATTGTGGACGGTCCCGGTACTGGTTCCACTTGACCTACCACTGGTAACCCAGTGCCCTCAGGCGCTACTTCCCGCTGCACTGCCATATCTAATTGCTCGTGCTCTGTCAGAGAAGCCTAGCTACAGGCTTTACAAACACCGGTCTCTGAAACGGCAGACCTTTTAACTCCACAAAGCAAGCATAAAACATTTGCAGGCATAATGAACTTCAACTCTTCAGGCCCAACGCTTTCAAGGAACCCCCCCAAAAAGCCAATACCCTTCCAAGGAGAGGCCCCCTGACAGTTGCTGCAGCAGCAACCCTTCCAACCCGGGCCGCTTGTATTTATTTATTTTTTTAGATAACCAACGAAAAATGAAGCAGGAGCCTTCCCGACCTAAACCGCACTAACAAAAACCGAAAACGAAGCTGTACCATCGAGTTATACCAAAACGTTTCCCCGCAATCGCCACAAGCGTTTCCTGCCGAAAATGCACGCGTCGCGGGCCTGCCGACTCTCCGGCTCTGTAGAACACTTCTCAGCTCACCTGCTTGCAGCGATCCGCCCCCGCTCAGCCCCTACTCCAACGGCTGCAAGGGCTGAAGAGCGATTCTCCCCTCGGGCTTGCTTTTCGGCTCCCCGACGCAAAGAATCCTCACAGTAGAGAGGGTACCGCGGCTGCTTTCTCCCGGTCCCTTCAAACACTCACTGGCATTCAGCTCCCTCCTGTCCGATCCCCCAAGCGCAAACAGGCAATACGTCTGTGTAGCGCCAGGGGAGGGCTTCTGTTAGCAAAAACAAAATCAGACCGGACTTACTAACCTGAGCCCAGAGTCTAAACTTTCCTCCTCAGCCTGTCGTCGGATACAGAGAGGGGAAGAGAGGGAGAGAGGCTCCTAGAAGTGAAAATTTAAAGCGATATGCCACCAATTAAACTATTGCCTACGCTACACTCTCAAAATAAAGAAAAATTAATCCTTTAAAACCCCAAATTTAGCCTAACTCTCAATAAAAAGTCCTTAATTGTTCCTCCAGTGAGCCGGAGCTCCAGCTCACATCCTCCAGCTGCTTGGAGACTGATCTAAACTGGAATGAGGAGGCAGTGACTGTGTCCTTATACCGGTGTCATCAAAGAATGATGTGGATCAGTCTCCAAGCTGCTGGAAGAGGACCACAACCCAAAGCTTCCGGGACTAGACTGGAGGGACGATAAGGAACAGGGTACTGAGCTTAGCAGCTCGGTTCTGCCGACCTCTTTTGGACATCATGGCACAGGCCATACATTCCGTGATGGAGTGGTCATGACCTAAACATTTAAGACACCACTCATGGGTGTCGGTGACGGAGATGGTACCGCCACACTTGGTGCACTTTTTGAAACCCGAAGCGGGTTTTTCCATTGTGGAGGAATTTTGGGCCTAGGGCCCAAAATGGTGCGTGCACCTGGAAAAAAGTACTAAATATATATATATATATATATATATATATATATATATTTTTTTTTTTTTAAGAAAAGAAAGAAGAACCGGCGATACCGGTAAAGCGTCGAGGACGAGGAAGGCAGACCACAAAAAAGGGCAATAAGGAAAATTTTTCTGCGGTGACAGGAACGACGACCTGCTGGCTCTGCGGAAAACGAAGAACTGGAGAGAGGCAATTGGGAAAGGCGGGAAGGCAACACGCAGGCGCTGTGGGATGCTCCCAAAATCTTTCTAATTGGACGCTGGGGAGCGTTCCCGCACAGGCTCCGTCGGTACCGATGATACCCATATGTGAAGACTACATTCCTGCTTGTTCCTGGAGATAAATAATTTAATAAATCTGTACCTCTTTCAGAATCCTATCTCTTGCGTATCTTTGTTGTACTTATGTACAGGGATGACCCTAAACGGGCAAGTAACAACTGAAGGGAACAATGAGAATGTGAAAAACATATAAAACTAAATATAATCCAAGAGAGAACTGGATGGCTGTACTATAATTAAAAATACAATAATATTGCACCGGAGCAGGAGCGAAAACCAGAATGTGCTTGGCTATGAGGGGGTCGAATAAAAATGAGAATATAAATCTAAAAAACAACTATATTCAGCATAGAAAACAGTTACTTATCAACAGGTAAATCATATACTTGTTCTTCAGAGCCACAATGTAAAAGGCAAAAGATACTTGAACATAAGGGGAGAACCATTCTATTAAAAAACCCACTGTCAATTTAATAATTCTTTAAAACAAATCTGTACCTACTAATAAGGAATCAAACCAATTAAAACAAGCTAACTTTGTAGTTAACATATCAGCTTGAGAAGGGAGCACGATCCGCTGTATGTCGAAAGTTATGCAAATGCGCATTAGAATGCCTACACATGCGCTTTTAAGGAAAAGGTAAAGCACGGGAAACGCCATGACACACTGAATGCTGTATATAACTATATCATATATAAATAAATAGATTATATAAGATGGCATGAACCTATAATGTGTAATTATCTCGGCGGCTTTAACAAAGATCTTCCTTAACTGAATTATATTTACTGCGCGATCCCTCGGAGCTGTAGATTAACATATACTTGTACTTCAGAGCCGTAGGGAAAACGTAGTTACTCACCTGTAACAGGTGATCTCCGGGAACAGCAGGAATTTAGTCCTCACATATGGGTATCGTCAGTACCGACGGAGCCTGCGCGGGAACGCTCCCCAATGTCCAATAGGAACGCTTTTGGGAGCATCCCTCAGCACATGCGCGCTGCCTTCCCGCCTTTCCAACTGTCCCTCTTCAGTTAAGTTTGTAGCTGAGTGAAAGGATAGAGGGAGAGAGGAAAGAGAGGAAAGAGACAAAGAGAGAGAGAGAGACAACTCCTAGGGGAGGTGGGAGGGTTGTGAGGACTAAATTCCTGCTGTTCCCGGAAATCACCTGTTACAGGTGAGTAACTACGCTATCTCCAGGAACAAGCAGGAATGTAATCCTCACATATGGGGACTCCCTAGCTGAAGATGCCAGGGAGATATCCCCAGGAAGGTGCCACCGTTGAAGGTGAGAATCCTTCCTCCCATGGATCTCTGGAATCCCACCAGGGTTGGTGGGTAGGAGTTGGTTTAGGTTTGAAAGAGATTTTGAAGAACAGCTTGGCCAAAGAAGGCATCCAGACGGGAGGCTTTATCTAGGCAGTAGTGGACTGTGAAGGTGTGTACCGAAGCCCAGGTGGCTGCTCGACAAATGTCATCGATAGACACAGAGTGGAGATTAGCCATAGAAGCTGCCATGGCTCTCACATTGTGAACTGTGACATAGTCCTGAAGAGGAAGACCTTTACTCTCATAAGTAAAGGATATGCATTGGGCAATCCATTTAGATAAAGTTCTTTTGGAGACTGGAAGTCCCAAATGACTAGGGTCAAAAGCTACAAAATGTTGCGAGGACTTTCTATGTTGCTGTGTTCTTTGGACTGTAAGAGGGCCTTAGCCTTTTACATTCAAAGTATGAAGGTTTCTTTCTGCATTAGAGGCGTGAGGCCTCGGAAAAAATACAGGAAGGTAAATTGATTGGTTTAAATGAAAAGGGGCAACCACCTTTGGCATAAAGTGTGGGTGAGTTCGAAGAACAACCTTAACATGATGAAATCTAGTATAAGGAGGATCAGCCACTAAAGTTTGCAATTCACTAATGCGAAGGGCAGAGGTGATTGCAATCAGGAAGATGACCTTCCAAGTCAAAAACGTAAGGGCTGTAGTGGCTAAAGGTTCAAAAGGCGGCTTCATGAGCTGCCCGAGAACTAGATTTAGATTCCATGCTACCGGTGGTGGCTTGATGGGAGGTTTAGTTAATAAAAGGCCTCTCATAAATCTTGATAGGAGTGGATGAGAGGAAATTGGTTGTCCATTTAGAGGCTTATAAGAAGCTGCAATTGCACTAAGATGGACTCTTACCGAATTGGTTTTTAACCCAGAATTCGATAAGTGAAGGAGATACTCTAGTATCAATTCTAAGGGTATGACCAGGGGCTTTAATCCCTTCTTGGAGCACCATATAGTAAAACGTTTCCACTTGAAGGCATAAGATCTTCTTGTGGAAAGTTTCCTAGAAGCCTGAAGGATATCTTTTACCTGCTAGAACAGGTTGAAATCCTGGAGATCTAAGCCTTCAAAAAGCACTGAGGATTCGGGTGCAGGGACTGGGGATTCGGGTGCCATAGCGTCCCTTTCTCCTGGGAAAGGAGATCTGGAACATGCCCTAACTACAGAGGTGCCGCAAGAGAGAGATGCAGAAGCAGGGAATACCACGTTTGGCGTGGCCATCGTGGTGCTATGAGAATCATGCGACCCCTGTCTCTGAAGCTTGAAGAGTGTCTTGGGGATGAGGAGAATGGGTGGGAAGGCATAAAGGAAGTCCTGACCCCAGTGAAGGAGGAAGGCATCCCTTGCCTGACAGTTGTGCGCTGGAATCCTGGAACAGAACCGGGGAAGTTTGGCATTCAGTGGACTTGCAAAGAGGTCTATGTCTGGAGTGCCCCAGAGAAGAAATATCTTTGCCACCTGGTCTAGGTGACCACTCGTGAGGTAGCAGTACTCGACTGAGTTTGTCTGCCCAAAGGTTTTGAATGCCTGGAAGATATACCACTAGAAGGTGAATTTGATGCTCTCCGGCGAGGGCCCAGAGTCGTAAAGCTTTGTTGCATAATGACAGAGAGCCTGTCCCGCCCTGCCTGTTCACATATAACATGGCTACCTGATTGTCCGTCTGGACTAGGACTGTCTTGTAGCTGAGCTGGGCGTGGAACACTCGAAGAGCTAAATAAATTGCTCTTAATTCCAGGAGGTTTATGTGTAAACCAACCTCTCGTGGAGTGCAGGTGCCCTGGGTAGAGAGATGATTCAGGTGTGCTCCCCAACCCACCTGCGATGCATCTGATGTTAGGGTGGCCTGAAAGAGGTGTTGATGGAAAGGAGACCCCACTGTCAGATTTTCTAGTGATTGCCACCATTGGAGGGACAAAATTAGTCGTTGAGAGATTGTTATTTTGTCCGACAAATGACCCGTGGCCTGTGTCCACTGTGTGGAGAGGGTCCATTGAGATGCTCGCATGTGGAGGCGAGCATATGGGACTACATGAACTGTGGATGCCATGTGTCCCAGCAACTGCAGTAGCTCCAGAGCAGTGAGGGAGGATTTGCCTGCTGCTTGGGAAGCTAACTGCATTATGCAAAGTGTGATAAGGAAGCTTATCATAGCTCAGGAAGGAGCTATAGAAAAGGTGAAGTGATTCTGAACAAGCAACCTGTCAGTTCTGGTAGAAATAAGAAAACAGAATTTTCCCATAAAAGACTACCAGTCCCAGAATGCACCAGGTTTCCAACAGCCATTAGAGGAGCTGAAGTGGGGAAACGTGTGTTCAATCAGGAGGGCTATGAGGTAATCCCTAAGCACTCATCTCAAAGGGCAGGGCCTGATTCAGCACAGCTGTGCTGTGCTAGGGTGGAGCACTCATCAAAGCAGAATAAAGGTAGAGTTTATTCTACAGAGAATTATCCTCATCCTCAGAATCAACTTGGAGATCCTCAGCTTGGACGTCTTCATCATCTGGAGGATCATCAGAAGCAGAAGCCAGAACGGACGGACAGAGAGGGCAAGAAACCCTTTGGAAGAAAGAAGAGAAAAGCATTTGGGAGGTCTAAAGGAGTCCAGAGCAGTACGTATACTGGGAGACATTCAAAAGGCCAGCATACATCATTGGACTGGGGAAAGCCAGAGGAATGGTGCTGCAGAGCTAGGAATCTCCAGAGGGTACCTGTGAGGGAGACGGCTGCACGTGGAAGGGACCCTAAGACCCGTGCCAGAAGGTATGTGAAGAGAGATCCAGTGTCCAAGGATCTGGATTGGAAGGCTGGACATAAGAACTGGACTACATACTGGCCAGGCTATTTAGAGAGGAACTCTAACAGCAATGGAAGCTCAGGTCTGAACACTGATCTATGCCCTAGCTATACCCTTGAAAGACAGCAGGGAAACAAGTATTCTCCTGAAAGTGCTCCATTGAGTAATTCCTCTGTGCCAATCCATGATATTGAACCCATGATTGTTAAAGAAAGGGGAGAAGTCTTAGATATAGGCTGTGAATATATGGATTGCTCTCTGTCTAAACTCCTTTGGTAATTTTCTGTTACAAGGTACAACAACCATCAGAAAGAAATACAAACTTGTTCTTTAATCTACTCAGAAAAGCTCCTGAGTAGGATTTTGAGCCATGCAGTAGAAAGCAAGCCAGCTAAGGGGTTTCAGCTGGGTAACTGCTAGCAATTGAGCCTTACCTAATTGCTTGTGAGCTCTGAGGAAATCACTTCTGAGTCTATGTGTGAAGATATAAGAAGTTAACCTGAAAAGAACAGTTTTTCCCTTCTTTGTGGATTTTGTTTGTTGATTAAAGCACTGATAAGAAAATATTAGCTAAAGCCTACAGAAAAGACCAGTTTGTTACCAACCAGGTCTTTGTTCTTTTGCTTTGATTGCCTGACAAGTTCAGCTGTTGTTTTCCTGATTTTGTTTTTCTAAGTTTAACACTGAAAGCAAGTATCCTGTTTTTTTGTGCTACCAAGCATATCTGTGTTGGGAGAAATAACCCCATAAATAAATATCTTATTGGCTTTACACTCAAGCACAACTAATTATTGTGAGCAGCTGTGTCTGGTGTGAATGGACTGCATTTCCCACAATCCCTTGCAAATCATATTGATATATGCACTTGCCAAGACTGTGAACATTCTCACCCAGGCAGCCGTCTGACAAATGGCGTAGTTTTTCGGATTGCTTTTGCGCAAAGGGATTTACTTGCTAAGGATTACAACTCAAGTCTGAAGGAAAAGACAGTTCAAGCTTAAAATCTGAAAGAAAAGATTTTCCCTCAACTGCACTTTGGAGGAGAGGTGGCTGTTCCAGGTAGCTGTTCCAGGAAGAAAAGACCCTGTGCAGAGCTGGATTCATCACTGGCATAAGGTAACAAGTACCTGGACATGTCTAGTGGTGGATGGGAGTAAGGCACAGGGGTAATTGAAAAAAAAAAAGTAGAAAAAAACACCTGTTTGGAAGGTGGTGCACTGTGGGGGGTTTTTTGTGTTTTCTTGCAGGGATCAGGATGGATCCAAGGGAACTAGCTGATTGGATGGCAGCCCAGTTTAGCAGGCAACAGGAGCTAGCACAGCAGGCTCAGGACACTGCCATGAAAGCCTTAATGGACCAGCAGAGGCCAGTGCTTGATCTGGTGCAAGCCCTAGTTAAACTGCAGAACCAAAGTGGACCAGATGCAAGACCAGCAGTAAATACTGGTACACCACATGTAGACAGTGTGGGACTCAATCAGGGAATTGGGGCATTTAGTTTTGGGAAGCTAACTCCAGATGATAATGTTGATGATTTTCTAGAGTCTTTTGAAAAAGTGGCACAAGCATTAGCATGGCCAGAGACCCAGTGGGCAGTAAGGCTGGCAGCCTCATTAACTGGAGAGGCGCTTGCAGCTTATAGAGCAATGCCAGCAGCCCAGGCTTTGAATTATAAGGATGTAAAGGCTGCTATTAGAGATCGCCTAGGGTTGTCTATTTCAGAGTATAGGCGAATGTTTAGAGCTACTACATTGAGAGTGGGTGAAACACCCAGGGCTCTGAGTCAGAGAATCAGAGGATTAGCTGTAAAATGGTTGGAGCCTGAGCAAAAGACGGTAGAAATGTTATTAGACATTATAATGCTTGAACAATTTATGTCTGCGGTGCCTAAAGATTTGCACACTTTCCTTATACAGCAAAATTGCCAAAATCTTGGAGAGGCAACCATGCTAGCAGAGAGATTCTTGGAAGCCACGCAGGCTTGCCATAGAATGGGTGGCCCTCTGAAGATAGGTGCTGAGGCAAGCTGTGCTGTATCAGAAAAGAAAATAATTAAAAATGTTTCTGAAAATAAATGTACTGTGCCAAACCAGATGACACAGTGGAATAGAAAGAAATGTTTCAAGTGTGGAAAATGGGGACATTTAGAAAAGGGATGCCAGACACACACTAGCTTAATGGGTGTGGATTTAAAACAGCCCAAAGAAGGATTTCTTTTGATGGTTGATGTGCAAGGAATTACCACAAATGCTTTGTTAGACTCTGGGGCAGACCAGAGTATGATGTCAAAAAGGCTTTGGAAGAGAATAGAGGCCCAAGAAGGATTTGTGCTTAGAACTCCTGAAAGCCAAGTTCACATCAGGTGCATTCATGGTGCTGCAACATCATATCCCACCTATAGGCTAAAGGTTAAGTGCCTGGGGGAACAAGAGGAAGTCCTGTTAGCAGTGGTGCCTAGGCTACCCTTTGATTTGGTTCTAGGAAGAGACTGGCCAAGATTTAAATAGGGTCTAGTGGAAGGACTAGGAAAGAAGGAGGGAGAAGGTTTAATGGTAATAGCTCCCAGGCCTTTATTTGGAAGTCCTCAGACCCCAGCTAAAAAGATGGTTAAGCGTCCAGAAGACCAAACTATCCCTAAGCAGACATTTGTCTTAAAGTACCATAGGGTCACAGAGAAGGCCCAAGCTCCTAAGCGGGCAACCCCTCAAGCTGCTGGGTTTGACCTGTGCAGCATAGAAAATGTGACTGTACCTAGCCAAGGGAGAGCCCTGGTTGACACCGGTCTCCAAGTGGAAATACCTATTGGATGCTATGGGAGAGTAGCCCCAAGGTCCGGATTAGCCCTTAAATATTTCATCGATGTGGGTGCGGGAGTAATTGATCCCGATTACAGGGGCAATATTAAAGTTCTGCTATTTAATTTTGGACAGAATGATTATCACGTGAAGATAGGAGACAGAATTGCCCAATTGATCTGTGAGAGGCTGGGTTTTCCACCTGTGGAGGAGGTCACATCCCTGGAAAATTCTGAGCGTGGAACCAAAGGCTTTGGTTCTACTGACGTCAAAGGGGATAAAAGCCTAGCTGCCACCTGTGCCCGAGAGAGGGAGGTGAATGAAGAGGAAGATTTGGGACCCCAGGTATCTGATTGTAAAGAAAAATCAGAGCCCCAAATAGGTGAGGACCTGACAGTGGTACAACAGGAAGAAATTAGGAAATTACTTAAAGAATTCCCAGATATGTTGACACCCATACCTGGGGAGACACATTTGGTTGCCCATGAAATAATAACTCCACCTGGGAAATTAGTTCGTCAAAGGCCATACCGCTTGCCTGAAGCCAAGAGACAGGAAGTAGTGGCACAAGTCCAGGAGATGTTGGACATGGGAGTAATAGAGGAGTCAAAGAGTCCCTGGAATAGCCCCACAGTCCTGGTGCCGGATGGATCTTTAAGATTTTGTATTGACTTCCGGCAGGTAAACGCAATATCAGTTTTTGATGCATATCCAATGCCAAGAATTGAAGAGTTGTTGGACCAGCTGCGACAGGCTCAATACTTAACCACCCTTGATATGACAAAAGGATATTGGCAAATCCCTCTAACCAGGGAGTCAAAGCCGAAGACTGCGTTCAGCACCCCCGTTGGCCTTTTCCAGTTCAAGAGGATGCCTTTCGGACTGCATGGAGCGGCAGCTACCTGCCAAAGGTTAGTGGATCAGGTACTTCGACCCCACCAAAATTATGCGTTTGCATATATGATGTCATAATCCATAGTAACACCTGGGCGGAGCATCTAAAGAGGATCAGGGCAGTCTTGTGCTCCATGAAGCAAGCAGGAATCACTTTAAACCCGAAGAAGTGTGCCTTTGCAAATAGGGAGGTAAAATACCTGGGCCACCTAGTGGGAAGAGGAAAAATTAAACCTCTAATGAGTAAGGTAGATAGCATCAGGAATTTTCCCCCTCCAACAACAAAGAAACAACTAAGAAGTTTCTTGGGACTAATTGGATACTACCGCAGATTTATACCGCAATTTGCAGAGAAAAGTGCCATTTTCACGGATATGCTGCGGAAGAATTGTCCAAACCAGCTAAAGTGGACACCTGAGACTGAAAAAGCATTTTCAGTACTAAAAGGAAAATTGTGTACAGGACCGGTACTGAAAGGGGTGGACTTCAGGAAACCCTTTCTGGTTCAAACAGATGCATCGGATGTAGGGTTAGGAGCGGTTCTATCCCAGTGTCATGAAGGGGAGGAGCATCCTGTGATGTGCCTGAGCAGGAAGTTGTCACCGGCTGAACAAACGTATTCCACAATAGAAAAAGAATGTTTAGCTATCAAGTGGTCAGTGGAGGCGTTAAGGTTTTACCTTACAGGGAGAAAGTTCCAGTTGGTCACAGACCATGCCCCACTTAAGTGGTTGCAGCAAATGAAGAACCACAATGCCAGGTTGACACGCTGGTACATGGCCTTACAGGCATTTGATTTTCAAGTGGAACATCGTGCTGGGAAGTTACACAAGAATGCGGATGCCCTTTCCCGTATTACGAACTGTAGAGAAGAAGTTTCACCAGTTACACCAGTCCGTAATAACTTAAGCAGGGGGGTATGTGATAAGGAAGCTTATCATAACTCAGGAAGGAGCTATAGAAAAGGTGAAGTGACTCTGAACAAGCAAACTGTCAGTTCTGGTAGAAATAAGAAAACAGAATTTTCCCATAAAAGACTACCAGTCCCAGAATGCACCAGGTTTCCAACAGCCATTAGAGGAGCTGAAGTGGGGAAACGTGTGTTCAATCAGGAGGGCTATGAGGTAATCCCTAAGCACTCATCTCAAAGGGCAGGGCCTGATTCAGCACAGCTGCGCTGTGCTAGGGTGGAGCACTCATCAAAGCAGAATAAAGGTAGAGTTTATTCTACAGAGAATTATCCTCATCCTCAGAATCAGCTTGGAGATCCACAGCTTGGACGTCTTCATCATCTGGAGGATCATCAGAAGCAGAAGCCAGAACGGATGGACAGAGAGGGCAAGAAACCCTTTGGAAGAAAGAAGAGAAAAGCATTTGGGAGGTCTAAAGGAGTCCAGAGCAGTACGTATACTGGGAGACATTCAAAAGGCCAGCATACACCACTGGACTGGGGAAAGCCAGAGGAATGGTGCTGCAGAGCTAGGAATCTCCAGACGGTACCTGTGAGGGAGACGGCTGCACGTGGAAGGGACCCTAAGACCCGTGCCAGAAGGTATGTGAAGAGAGATCCAGTGTCCAGGGATCTGGATTGGAAGGCTGGACATAAGAACTGGACTACATACTGGCCAGGCTATTTAGAGAGGAACTCTAACAGCAATGGAAGCTCAGGTCTGAACACTGATCTATGCCCTAGCTATACCCTTGAAAGACAGCAGGGAAACAAGTATTCTCCTGAAAGTGCTCCATTGAGTAATTCCTCTGTGCCAATCCATGATATTGAACCCATAATTGTTGAAGAAAGGGGAGAAGTCTTAGATATAGGCTGTGAATATATGGATTGCTCTCTGTCTAAACTCCTTTGGTAATTTTCTGTTACAAGGTACAACAACCATCAGAAAGAAATACAAACTTGTTCTTTAATCTACTCAGAAAAGCTCCTGAGTAGGATTTTGAGCCATGCAGTAGAAAGCAAGCCAGCTAAGGGGTTTCAGCTGGGTAACTGCTAGCAATTGAGCCTTACCTAATTGCTTGTGAGCTCTGAGGAAATCACTTCTGAGTCTATGTGTGAAGATATAAGAAGTTAACCTGAAAAGAACAGTTTTTCCCTTCTTGTGGATTTTGTTTGTTGATTAAAGCACTGATAAGAAAATATTAGCTAAAGCCTACAGAAAAGACCAGTTTGTTACCAACCAGGTCTTTGTTCTTTTGCTTTGATTGCCTGACAAGTTCAGCTGTTGTTTTCCTGATTTTGTTTTTTTAAGTTTAACACTGAAAGCAAGTATCCTGTTTTTTTGTGCTACCAAGCATATCTGTGTTGGGAGAAATAACCCCATAAATAAATATCTCATTGGCTTTACACTCAAGCACAACTAATTATTGTGAGCAGCTGTGTCTGGTGTGAATGGACTGCATTTCCCACAATCCCTTGCAAATCATATTGATATATGCACTTGCCAAGACTGTGAACATTCTCACCCAGGCAGCCGTCTGACAAAAGACACCGGGCTTGTGGAAGGAAAGCCCTTGCCTGTCTGGTATCCAGACAGGCTCCTATGAATTCTAGGCATTGGGAAGGAACTAGTTGAGATTTTGGGAAGTTTATTACCAATCCCAAGTATTGGAGGATTTGCATTGTACGAGACAGTGCAGTGCTGGCCTCTGTCACTGTGGAGGCTCGGATGAGCCAGTCGTCTAAGTAAGGGAAGACAAAAATCCCCAGGGTTCGTAGAAATGTAGCTACTACTGCCATGCATTTCGTGAATACCCTTGGTGCTGAAGCCAGACCAAAAGGAAGAACCCTGTACTGGAAATGTCTTCCCCTGAAAAGGAAACGTAAAAATTTCCTGTGATCTGGAAGGATAAGAATGTAAGTGCATGCATCCTTTAAGTCTAGAGAGCAAAGCCAATCCTGGCTTTGAAGGTATGGCAGAAGAGTTCCTAGAGAAATCATTTTGAACTTCTCTCGAAACAGATATTTGTTCAATTCTCTGAGGTCTAGAATGGGTCTCTGTCCTCCTGTTTTCTTTGGAATAAGAAAATAGGGGGAGTAGAACACTGCACCCTGTTGAAGAATGGATACTTCCTCTATGGCCCCTTGGGCAAGAAGTGTGGAGACCTCGTAATCTAGCAGATTGTCTGTAGAGGTTTGTGAATTGAACTGCTTTAGAATTGTAGGAGGGGGTAAGCTATGAAAATGAAGTTTGTACCCCTCCCCTACAATGGACAAAGTCCACTCTTCTGCTGTTATCTGATGCCACCTGTTGACAAAGTGGCATAACCTGCCTGGAATATTGGGGGGTTGAGGACCCCTCAGAGGCAGGAAGGCAAAGCTCTCTAGTAAGGAGTCAAAGCCCTTGAGGGGGCTGAACCTGGAGAGCTGGTTGGGCTCTCGGGCCTTTTGGTTTCTTTTGTCGTCTAGTTTGTCCCTTTTGGGCAACCTGACCTGGAGTCTGACTCTGCTGGGTATAGGAAGGATAAAACTTCCTCTTTTTGCTAAAAGAGGGTTTTTTATAAGGCTTCCTTTTGGCTGGAGTGGCTGTAGACTTTGACAATCTATCTAAGGTAGAATTGTCAGCATCTAACTCGTTAGCCTTCTCCTGCCAGTTCTTGCCGAAGAGATTCTCTCCCGTGCAAGGAATGTTGCCTAACTTGTCCTGTACCCAAGTCTCCAAGTCTGATGCCTGTAGCCAGGCAATCCGCTGTGCGCCAATGGCAATAGCAGAAGTTCTGCTGATGCATTCGAAGCAGTCAAAGGCTGCACGATTGACAAACTTGGAGACATCCTGAGCATGCTTAGCCAGAGTAAGAAAGTCTTTTCTCTTATCATCTGGGAGAAATGGGCTCATAAGTTCCAAGTCTCCTGTGATTTCTTTGAGGAACATTCCCATATATAGGATATATGAGCTGATCCTAGCTGAAAGCATGGAAGCATGAAAAGTTCTACGTCCAAAAGCATCTAGAGTCCTGCATTCATGACCTGGAGGATTGGATGCATGTCTTTTTGCACTTTTCATTCTACGCATGACTGACTCCACTACCACTGAGTGGTGTGGCAGCTGAGTTTTCTGAAATCCAGGACATGGTGGGACTCGATACATAGTGTCAAGTCTCCTAGAGTGAGGAGAAGTAGTCAGAGGTGTCTCCCACATTCTGAGCATCAAGCTATGCAGAATTTCATGGATAGGCAGAGTGGCTGCCTCCTTAGGAGCTTTAGGATATTGGAGGATTTCCAATTCCTTTGCTCTGGGTTCCTCTTCAGGAGCTACTGTGATTGAAAGACCTTTAGCCATATCATGGATGAAATCCTGAAAGGACATGTCCTCTGGAGGTGACACATTCGGCGTTGGGGAGAAGAGGGATCTTCTAGGAGAAACCCTCTAGTGCCAGCAGAATTGTCAGAGTCTTCGGAATCGGAGGAATCGAAGTATTCCTGACCCCGATGCTCCTGCAAAGCACGATCCCGGTACCGATCAAAGTCGGTACCAAGGTGACCCGGTACCACTTTATCCACTCCAGCTGGAGGTTGTGGTGATGCACATGCAGCAGAGCCCTTTAAAACTGAAAAAAAAAAGAGTTTTTTTTTCATAAACGGGGGATGGGCTCACCAAAGCATAGCTCCCAAACAGAAAGAGAAACTAAAGCACACACTAGCAGAGCTAGCCTGAAGCCACACCCAGCCTCTAGCATAGTTGCAGGCAGAGAGAGGGAGGGGTCAGGGAAGGAAACAAGCCACAGAACATTTAAGCTGCGTCACACAGGAAGTGAGGCAGAATCAGCAGAACAAGGAAGAGAACGAGGTGAACAAGCAGAGCAAGCAGGACGTGCTCAGGCACAGGAAGGACTGCAGAGAGAGACTGCCAGAGGGCAGGAAAGACTGCAGGCCAGAAGCCAGGAGGAGAGGCAGAGAGTCCAGAGAGACCAGGGGAAGAGGCAGCATTACAAGGCTGTGAGACCTGGTGGTTCAAAGGGGACCAGCCACAACTCCCAAGGCAAGTGTCAAGGTTGTGGGCAAGAAAGGAGCTGGGGAAGAAGTCAGGACTATACGTCTGATTCTGAAGGCAGCAGCTCAAGTCCTGGGCCCTTGAACAGACAGTACAGAAAGTCTGATAAAAGGAGGGTTTCTGCCAGCCAAACAACTCATATATTCCCTGAGGTGGAGTTGTTAAGGGAGAGAAGGGCAAGAGGTTCTGACCCAGTTAAAAGGGGGAGCCAGAAGCTAAAATGGGGAAAGCTTTTTAAACTTTTAAAAGAAGTGCAGCAGAGTGTGCCAGAAGTTGCCCCAAGCCCTGAGCTTCATAGTTCACCTGAGGAAATGGAAGTGGAGCTTTATCCAGACAGTCCAGTGTCTTCAGCAGAGTCAATGGAGTGTGGACTTTGTGTAAGCAATGTTTAATGCTTTTATGGAAGGCTGTATGATACAGGTTAAGAAGATAACATATGTGCTGGTATCAATGAATGCCTAGGAGAAGGGCAGACAAGAAGATAGAAGCCTCGTGTTTAAAAGCAGCCAGTTTTACCACTGCTAAAGCCCAGTTAAGAAGGCTATTGGTTTTAAACTAAGAGGCAGCACATGGCTGGTATCCTAATCTGCAGCAGCTGAGAATGTGAATTCAAAACTGTCTTATTGAAGTTTTGCTGAACTGTGCACTTAACAGTATTTTGCTGGTTTTGTTAAATGGAAGAAGGCAAAGTTAACAAGAGTGGAGAAAACTACTTGGAGAGTTTTTGCTAAGAAAGTTACTGGAGAAAGTATCCTATTTTTGGTTATATTTTTGGTTTGCCTTATCATGGTCATTTGTCAAAAATTGATTCCACGAAGAAAAAAAATAAAAAGCAATTTATGTTTACAAATTGTCCTGTGTCCTCATCCACTCGTACTGCTTACAAAGCAGGCCACAACTACACAAAAAGAGTGATGACCGGTGCACCCCACTAGGCAACCGCCTAGACGGACGGGGCGCCGCCACATGGTGGAATGGGAAAAGTTACCATCGGGGCCGGTACCATCGGTACAGGTGTCTGTACCGGTGTCGGTACCGGTATCAGTGTCGATGTCGGCACCGGTGCCCTTGGGACCACTGGTACCGCAGCTGAGAGAAGAGCTGCAATACTGCGTTCGATAGCAAGAAACCTCTGGTCTATCAACGCTGCCGATGCCTGGGTGTCGGAACCGGTAAGAACGGCCGGAACCCCTGAGCATGGCACAGGTAGTTCTTCGGAGGTTGAAGGCTCGAGAACATCCTGAAGCCCCATCGATGCTTTGGAAGCCGAAGCCTCCCGCCGGGGCTGTTTTCCCGGTGTGGTTCCCTCAAGGGCAATGCCAATGGCCTCTCGATGCTTAGCAGGAGAGCTACCCTTTGAGGACCAGCGTTTGTGTTTAGTTACCTGAGATGTATGGAAGGAAGAAGAGGTCCTCGACCATGTCGATGCAATGGATCTGGCATCTGAAGAAAAAAAGGTACCGAGATTTGCGTCCCGGTTCTGTCTTCCTCTTTTGGTCATCCCCATGCAGGAGAGACATTCAGTTGGAGAATGATCAGGTCCTAAACATTTTAGACACCAATCATGGGTGTCAGTGACGGAAATGGTACCGCCACACTTAGTACATTTTTTAAAACCACTAGTTGGCTTTTCCATGATTTTGGAAAAATAGGGCCTAATGCCCAAAATGGCACCTAGCACCACAACAGGAAAGTTTCTGAAAAGAAACAGTCTAAGGTTTTTTTTGTTTTTTTTAAGGAAAAGTAAAGAAAAGAAAAGAACCGGCGGTACCAGTAGGTGCTGTGCGATAGGCAAACGCGACCACAAGAAAGAATTTTAAAGACGGAATTTTCTGCAGTGACAGGGAATAGATCCTGTTGGCTCCGCGGAAAATGAAGAACGGAAGAGGGACAGTTGGAAAGGCGAGAAGGCAGCGCACATGTGCTGAGGGATGCTCTCAAAAGCGTTCCTATTGGACGCTGGGGAGCGTTCCCGCGCAGGCTCCGTCGGTACCAACGATACCGATATGTGAGGACTACATTCCTGCTTGTTCCTGGAGATAAAGAAATACATTAAACATGAAGGAGGGGATTAATTCTTTTGAAAAACAACTTTGCCAATATAATAACTCTTTGAATCAATTTTGTAACTACTATTGAAGACTTAAAAGAAAAGCGAAACGAACAATTGTGGCTTACATATCAGCTTAAAAAGGGAACACGATCCACTGTACGTCCAAAGTAAATGAACCTTAGAAAGCCTACACATGCTCTTTTAAAGAAAAAAGTGAAGCGCGGAAAAAGCACAGTTACTTACCTGTAACAGGTGATCTCTGGGAACAGCAGGAAAGAGTAATTACTCACCTGTAACAGGTGTTCTCCAGGAGCAGCAGGAAAGCGTAGTTACTCACCTGTAACAGGTGTTCTCCAGGAGCAGCAGGAATCAGTCCTCACATATGGGTGACGTCGGCACCGACGGAGCCCTCGCGGAGCAATTTTCCCCAGCTTTCAAAGAAAGCCTTTGGGAATTGCAGCGTGCATGCGCGGTCCCCTTCCCGCCCAAGGGTGCCATCTTGCTCAGTCTTCTTTTTTCCGCGGAGCCCTACAGACGTAGTTTGTTTTCGCCGCAGAAAAAGAGGCACCAGAGCTTTAGCCCGGTTATATCCGCTGTCTGACCAGGATAGAGAAATTTTCCGTTCCCCGAAAGTGGATGCGGCAGTGTCGGCGGTTACTAAAAAGACCACAATTCCAGTTGTAGGCGCCGCGGCGTTAAAGGATGTACAGGACCGGAAATTGGAGACACTGTTGAAGCAGGTGAATGATATGTGTGCCCTTTCCTTGCAGGCCTCGATAGCGGGAGCGTGGGTAGCCAGAAGCTGCTTACGGTGGTCCCAGCAGCTGCTGGAAACGCAGGCGGAAGAATTGGCGCGGCTGGAGTCAGGAACAGCGTATTTGTCAGATATCCACTACGATCTTATTCGAGGCCTGGCCAAAAGTATGGCCTCCGTGGTGGCGGCGCGACAGTATCTCTGGCTGCGTAACTGGTCGGCAGACGGGTCTTCCAAAGCGCGGCTTAGTAAGCTCCCCTTTCGAGGGAAACTCTTGTTTGGTACAGATTTGGAGAAGCTGGTCAAGGACCTTGGGGAGTCCAAGGGCGGTCGGCTCCCGGAGGATAAGCTAAAGCAGGGCCGGGGGACGACTGGATCCAGGGGTCTCTCGAGGGATTTTCGTAGACTTTGGTCCTCGCGTTTTGTCCAGCCTCAGAGGGGGCGGTTCCCTCCGCGGGGCCAGCCATTCCGAGGTTTCCGAGGGGTGGGTAGGGGTTTTTCCTCCTTCCACTCCTCTAGCGGAAAGAAATCCCAATGAGATAAGGCGGGCCCAGGTGGAGGTCGTTCCCGTGGGAGGAATGTTACGGGAGTTTTACCCTGCCTGGGTCCAAATTACCACGGATCAGTGGGTGTTGGAGGTCATTCGAGAGGGATATGCTCTGGAGCTCCATCGACCCGTCTTAGATTCCTTTGTCCTTTCCCCGTGCAGAGCTCTGCGGAAGTTGCAGGTGGTCTCGGACACGCTGAGACGGCTACGGCAACTCGGAGCGGTGGTGCCGGTGCCGGTAGATCAATACGGGTGCGGTCGATACTCCATCTATTTTGTCGCTCCAAAGAAAGACGGCACTTTTCGGCCTATTCTGGATTTAAAGACAGTGAATCGTTGCCTTCGGGTGACCCATTTTCGGATGGAAACCTTACGCTCGGTCATTGCGGTGGTCCGGACGGGGGAATTCCTAACATCATTGAACCTCACGGAAGCGTATCTACATATTCCCGTGCGCCTAGAGCATCAAAGGTTCCTGCGCTTTGCGGTGCCCATGGGCCATTTTCAGTTCCGGGCGATACCGTTCGGATTGGCAATGGCGCCTCGGACGTTCACCAAGGTCATGGTGGTTGTGGCGGCGGCGCTTCGCAAGGAAGGGATTCTGGTGCATCCTTATTTGGACGATTGGCTGATTCGGGCGAAGTCCAGGGAGGAGAGTGCGCCGACGTCACCCATAAGTGAGGACTGACTTCCTGCTTGGTCCTGGAGAATCCTCAGATTCTTCTGAGGACTCGAAGTATCGTCTGTCCGGATGCTCTTGAAGAGCCCGATACCCGTACCCGACCAAAGTCGGTACCGGGAGTAACCGGTACTGGGGTATCAGAACCAGAGGTCATCAGAAGACTGGGTACCGGCAAAGCAGACACCGATGCCGATGTCGATGCTATCAGTACCGGTACTGATACCGATGCCAGTACCGGTGGAATTGTCTGTCGCGGTTCCGAGGGCGTCGATGCCGCAAGGAAAGCCGCCAGACTGCGTTCCATAGCCAGAACTCTCTGGTCTATCAACGCTGCCAATGCCTGGATGTCGGTACCGGAGAAGACCGCCGGTACCCCAGAGCATGGCACCAGTAGTTCTGCCGAGGTCGAGGCCTCGAGAAAATCCTGGAACCCCGATAATGCTTTGGAAGCCGAAGCCTCCCGCTGGGGTAATTTTGCCGGTGCAGAATCCTCGAGGGCAACGCCAGAGGCATCTCGATGCTTAGAAGGAGATCGACCCTTTGAGGACCGGCTGGATTTATGTTTAGTTACCTGAGATCCACGGGAGGAAGAAGCAGCCCTGGAAGACGTCGATGCCACAGAAGCTGCATCAGAGGGAAACAGGGTACTGAGCTTAGCAGCTCGGTTCTGCCGACCTCTTTTAGACATCATGGCGCAGGACATACAATCCGTGATGGAGTGGTCAGGACCTAAACATTTTAGACACCATTCATGGGTGTCGGTGACGGAAATGGTACCGCCACACTTGGTGCACTTTTTGAAACCTGAGGCAGGTTTCTCCATGGTAAGGAAACGTTTTTGGGCCTAAGGCCCAAAAAGGCGCGTGCACCCGAAGAAAAAGAAAAAAAGAGAATATGTATATATATTTTTTTACAGAATTAAGAAGAGAAAAAAAACGGCGGTACCGGTAGAGCATCGAGGAAGGCAGAAGCGACCACAAAAATGAAAGTAAGAAAAAAATTCTTCTGCGGTGACAGGTACACGACCTGCTGGCTCTGCGGAAAAAGAAGAACTGGAGAGAGGCAGTTGGGAAAGGCGTGGAAGGCAGCACGCAGGCGCTGTGGGATGCTCCCAAAAGCTTTCTAATTGGATGCTGGGAAGCGTTCCCGCGCAGGCTCCGTCGGTACCGACGATACCCATATGTGATGACTACATTCCTGCTTGTTCCTGGAGATAAGGATTTAGGTATCATCATGGATAATACATTGAAACCCTCTGCTCAGTGTGCAGTAGCGGCCAAGAAAGCAAAGAGGAAATTTTACTTACTGATAATTTCCTTTCCTGGAGTCCAGCTAGACCAGTCCAGCAAAGGATTTATTCCACCAACCAGCAAATTGTGAGACATGAGACAGAGAAAACAGAACTGCGATGACATCACCACTAGCACCAAACTGAGCACAGTTAGAGGCACTGTTCAGTACACTGAAACCCTCTGCTCAGTGTGCAGCAGCGGCCAAGAAAGCAAACAGAATGCTAGGAATCAGAAGGAAAGGAATGGAGAATAAAACAAAGATTATTATAATGCCTCTACATCGTTTCATGGTGCGACCACACCATGAACATTGTGTGCAATTTTGGTTGCCATTTCTTAAAAAGGATATAGCAGAATTAGAAATGGTACAGAGAAGAACCACCAAATTGGTAAAGGGGATGGAAGGATATCCCTATGAGGAAAGGCTTGAAAGGTAAGGGCTCTTCAACTTGCAAGAGACAGCTGAGGGGATTTATGATAAAGGTCTATAAATTAATGAATTAGGTAATGTAGATCAGTTGTTTACTCCATGAAAAAGTAGAAAGATTAGGGGACATGCAAGTTAAGACTAATAAGAGAAAATATATTTTCACTCGTTGCATAATCAAACTCTGGAATTCGTTATCGGAGGATGTAGTAAAAGCTGTTAGTGTAGCTGGATTTAAAAAAGGTTTGGACAAGTTCCTGGAGGAAAGGTCCATAAACCATAATTAAAGAGAACCCAGGATATCTACTGCTTACCCTCGGACAAGCACTGTGGATCCTATGTACCTTTTTGAGAATCTACCATGTACTTGTGACCTCGATTGGCCACTGTTGGAAACAGGATACTGGGCTTGATGAACCTCGATCTGACCCAGTATGGCATTTCTTATGTTCTTAAGGAAGTCTGCCTGAAGCTGCAGCCTGCTTCTGTAATCCTAGGACTGTGCCAACCAGCACCCTAGCTGAAGCAGCTACATGTAGAACAGTGCACACACAAGCACTGCCATCACTGAGCCCAACATTTGTTGATAGTCCAATGCCTCAGGTGCTGTCCTGGCTAACAATGACTCAGTATGGCATATCTTATGGTTCTTATGTTCTATTTGGAGGCTGTCCTAGGGGGCCAGGGAAGGAAAGGGGTAGGAGCAGAAATTCTTGGAGGCTCTGTGAGGACAAGGTCTTAGTTCAGTATAATCCTGGCTTCTCAACCAGTTAGAAATACTGACAGGTAGCATGGCCCCCCTCCACGGGAAACTATGGATCTGCTCGCTGCCGAGCTACAATGGGAAGGCACCCCTCAGGACAGCTGCCCAGAAGCTAACACGATTTCAACACCAAGCTGCACCAGTCCAGCACCAGCATCCACTATCTGCTGGAGATAGAGAAATACTGAAATACGCCCCTAGCTGCACCACTTAAAGTAGCAGTGATGGTTGTCACTAAGTATTTAATTCTTTCTCTGTCTCCACATCCGCTAGTAGGGGTCACAACTCACTTGTCTGGACTGATCTAGCAGGCTGATCTGGAAAATCCAAAAGTGTAACGTGCAAGTTGATATGGGCTAACATTTTCAAAAGGGAAAATTCCCAGGCAGAGAAACAGTAGCAAAGTACATGTCAGAAAGCATATATGGAATTTTGAAAATTAAACTTCCATGCATAGTTTGATACCAATCTAAGTCAACCTAATTTTTAGGCAGCTGAAAAATTTTACCCTCATATGTAAGAGTGAAAAAGGATTGTGAATTTTCAAACGTTCGTCTATGTAAAATAC
The DNA here is from genome assembly GCA_033557465.1 of Ichthyophis bannanicus. Taxonomy (NCBI): domain Eukaryota; kingdom Metazoa; phylum Chordata; class Amphibia; order Gymnophiona; family Ichthyophiidae; genus Ichthyophis; species Ichthyophis bannanicus. The sequence goes on along the minus strand of CM066043.1, from coordinate 232,073,127 downwards.
ATTTGAATATTAGCCCTTCAGTGGTGAATATCCTGCATAGTTCCAATCAAAGTAATTTTATCTGCATTTCACTAATCCTTCTTAAGATACTTCTGGTAAAGACAGCAACGTGTTGCTCCAAGTGCAATTGTGCATTGCAGTTCAGGGATATCTACATTCTAGAAGTCTAAAAACATCCCAGGGGTCCATATTTGGATGTAATTTTGGAAGCCAAAAAACGATAATATCAACAGCAGCATCTCAGGTGAATAGTTCTGTTAGCAATTGCCAACATATTTTATAATCTAAATACAGCATCACTGCATCATGTTCCTTTTCTTTCTATGTGTTTTCACTTACTTGGAGTTTCCGGAGTTGTTTTCCAACACTGTTCGTCCAGTGGTGTCCATACGCTGGATCACAAGATGATCTAACACCATTTTTTTCTTGGCCCGTTCAATGATATCTTCTTCCACTGTTCCCTTTGTTACCAAACGGTAAATATTCACCTGCAATCACAAAAAGTATAAACTACTGCTCTACACACAAAACTGACACCAGAGCACTTCAAAGCCAACAACTTCCTGAAGCAAGCTTTTACTAAAGGAGAAGAGTGGGTCTCCTTACCTGCTTCTTTTGTCCAATGCGGTGCGCTCGGGCCTGCGCCTGCAGGTCATTCTGGGGGTTCCAGTCTGAGTCAAAGATGACTACAGTATCAGCAGATGCCAGGTTAATTCCCAAACCACCAGCTCGTGTGGATAACAAAAAACAGAAGTCCTAAGCAGAAAAGAAATACATTCTTAGTCATTCATTTATACATTCTTACATTGGCTTTATCATCTTCGGAAACTACAACTCCCTGTCCCCCATCTTCATAAGAACATAAGATATGCCATAGTGGGTCAGACCAAGGTCCATCAAGCCCAGTATCCTGTTTCCAACAGTGGCCAATATAGGTCATAAGTATCTAGCAGTGTCCCCAAAAGACACAGGTTCCACAATGTTTGTATTGGGCCAAACAGTGATATCCTGTGTCCCTTTTAATAATGGTTTATGGACCTTTCCTCCAGAAACTTGTCCAGACCTTTTTTAAACCCGGCTACACTAATAGCTTTTACTATATCCTCCGGAAATGAATTTCAGAGTTTGATAATGTTGAGTGAAAAATATTTTCTCTTATTAGTCTTAAATAGGTTACCCTGTAGTTTCATTGCATGTCCCCTAGTCTTTCTATATTTTGATGGCGTAAACCATTGATCTATGTTTACTCGTTCCACTCCATTCATTAATTTATAGACCTCTATTATATCTCCCCTCAGCCGTCTCTTTTGCAAGTTGATTAGCTCTAACCTTTTTAGCCTCTCTTCATAGGGGTATCCTTCCTTCCCCTTTACCATTTTGGTGGTGCTTCTCTGTATCTTTTCTAATAATGCTATATCCTTTTTAGAATACGGCGACCAGAATTGCACACAATATTCAAGGTGCAGTCGCACCATGGAACGATATAGAGGCATTATAATATCCTTTGTTTTATTCTTCATTCCTTTCCTCATGATACCTAGCATTCTATTTCCTCTCTTGGCCGTCGCTGCACACTGGGCGGAGGGTTTCAACAAGTTATCCACGATGATGTCAATCTTTTTCCTGGGTGGAGGTTCCTAATGTGGAACCTTGCATTGTGTAACCATAGTTTGGGTTATTCTTTCCTAGGTGCATAACTTTGCACTTGTCCACATTAAATTTCATCTGCCATTTGGATGCCCAGTCTTCCAATATATCAAGGTCCTCTTGCAATTTTTCACAATCCTCATGAATTTTAACAACTTTGAATAATTGTGTGTCATCTGCAAATTTGATTACCTCACTCGTTATTCCCATTTCCAGGTCATTTAAGAATATGTTAAAGAGCAGCGGACCCAGCACAGGTCCCTGGTGTATTCCACTACTCACCTTTCTCCACTGAGAAAATTGGCATTTAGTCCTACCCTCTGCTTTCTATCTTTTAAACACTTCCTGATTCACAATAGTACACTGCCTCCTATCCCATGACTTTTTAATTTCGCCAAAAGTCTCTCATGAGGGACCTTCTCAAAGGCTTTCAAAAATCCAGATACACTATATCAACCAACTCACCTTTGTCTACCTGTTTATTCACACCTTCAAAAAAATATAACAGATTAGTAAGACAAGACCTTCTTTGGCTAAAACCATGTTGGCTGTCTCCCATTAAGCCATGACTATCTACATGTTCAGTAATTTTGTTCTTTATAATGGTTTCTACCATTTTTCCCTGTAATGACATCTGTAGTTTCTCGGATCACCCCTGGAACCCTTTTTAAAAACTGGCATTACATTGACCATCCTTCAATCTTCAGGTATTACAGATGATTAAAATGACAGTTCACAGATGACTAATAGCAGGTTTGTAATCTCATATTTCAGTTCATTGAACACCTTTAGATGTATACCATCCGGTCCAGGTGATTTGCAACTCTTCAGTTTATCAAATAGTTGTAATACATCTTCCTGGTGTATCGATATTTCTTTCAATTCTTCTGAGGCATCAACTTTAAATACCATTTCAGTCATGGGTAACATCCCTACATCTTCCACAGTAAAGACCAAAGCAAAGAATTCATTCAGTCTCTCCGCTATGGCCTTGTCCCCTCTTACTGCCCCTTCTACCCCTCTGTCATCTAATGGTCCAACTGACTCTCTCACAGGTTTTTTTCTATGAATGTACTTGAAAACGTCTATATTACGTTTTTTTGCTTCCACAGCAAGCTTTTTCTCAAATTCTCTGCCTGCCTTATCAATGCCTTGCATCTAACTTGCCAATGCTTATGTTTCCAGTTTTCATCATTTGGCTCCTTTTTCCATTTCCTGAAAGATGCTTTTTTGGCAACAGCAGCCTCTCTTACCTCACCTTTAAACCATGCTGGCAGTTTTTTGGACTTCCTTCCACTTTTCTTAAAGCGTGAAATACATCTGGTCTGGGCTTCCAATGTAATATTTTTAACCACCACCCATGCTTAATGTAAATCTTTAACCTTTGCAACTGCTCCTTTTTGTTTTTTCTTAACTATTTTCCTCATTTTTTCAGTCTCCCTTTTGAAAGTTAAAAGGTAGTACTGTGGATTTCCTTGCCGTCTTTCCTCCATTTATTAAATAAAACGCGATCATGCTATGATCACTACTGCCAAGTGGCCCCAACACCCTTATCTTTTGCACCAGATCTTGTGTTCCACTAAGGACTAGGTCGAAAATGGCTTCCCATCTGGTCGGTTCATGAACCAGCTGCTCCAAGAAGCAGTCATTTATTTCATCTAGAAACTCTATCTCCCTAGCATGTCCTGTTGTGACACTGACCCAGTCGATACCAGGATAATGGAAATCAGCCATTATTATTACTGTGCTGTAACATTTGTTAGCTTCCCTAATGTCTTTGAGCATTTCATCATCCATTTGTTTACTTTGGCCAAGCAATCGATAATATACCCCCAACTGCCATCGCCTTCCCCTTTTTTACATGCCATTTCAATCCATAAGAGATTCTACAGTGAATTTTGTTTCCTACAAAACTTTAATCCTTTGTGACTCCATGTCCTCTCTAACATAGAATGCAACCCCACCACCAATTTGATCTGCTCTATCATTATGATATAGTTGGTACCCAGGTATCACAGTATCCAACTGGTTGTTTTCCTTCCACCATGTCTCTAAGATACCAATCAAATCCAACCTCTTATTTAGTGCTATATATTCTAACTCTTCCATCTTATTTTTTAAGACTTCTGGCATTTGCAAACAAGCATTTTAGAGGCTGTATTTTATTCATATTTATCTGGCTATCAGTAGGTAGGGGTAATTTGGAATCTTTAAGCTCTGTCTGCTCTGTACTCAAGGGCATTTGGGCTACTTTTGTCTTTATTGGAACCTCTCTGCTGATATGTTCCAACTTCAATCTTTTGCTAGTATCCTTCAAGGATACATTGTTTCGAACTATGCGCTCCTGGGCAACTGCTGACTTTCCCCTTTATCTATTTTAAAAGCTTCTCTTACAGTCCAAAGTATGGAGAGAGGCCTCCACCCTGAAGGCATGAGGCTGGTCTAAAAAAGTGGGCAGTACCACAGACAGGTTCAGGTGGAAAGCAGAAACCACCTTAGGGAGAAAATTCGGATCTAATCTTGTAGAACAGCGGTTCTCAACCTGTGGGTCGTGACCCCCATGGGGGTCGCCACAGAATTTAGTGGAGGTCGCCTCACTCCGCCGTTAAACAAAAAAAGAGCGCACAAGTTGCTGCCGCTGCTGAGTTCGCTTCTCAGCAGCGGCAGAGAAGCGGCAAACTCACAGACTCCAATCTTCTGCAGCCACTGCTCCCTGCCTCTTAGGGAACCGCGGCTATGCCTGTAAAACCGTTGCGGAGCCTTCCTGCCTCTCGACGGGCTCCATGCAGCACTGTCCTGCCTCCAAAGGAAGTTGTTTACCACTTCCTTTGGAGGCGGGACAATGCTGCACGGAGCCCGTTTAGAGACAGAAAGGCTCTGCAACGGTTTTACAGGCATAGCTGCGGTTCCCTAAGAGACAGGGAGCCGCGGTTCCCTAAGAGACAGGGAGCCGCGGTTCCCTAAGAAACAGGGAGCCGCGGTTCCCTAAGAAACAGGGAGCCGCGGTTCCCTAAGAAACAGGGAGCCGCGGTTCCCTAAGAGACAGGGAGCCGCGGCTGCAGAAGGAGGCAGACATGGGGAGAGAGGAACAGGGAACCTGCAACGGGGCTAACATGGGGGGGGGGGCTGACATGGACAGAGGGGGGGCTGACATGGAGGAAGGGATGGAGGGGGGCTGACATGGACAGAGGGGGCGGCTGACATGGACGGAGGGGGCTGATATGGACGGAGGGAGGGAGAGGGGCTGATATGGACGGAGGGAGGGAGAGGGGCTGACATGGACGAGGGGGGCTGACATGGAGGGAGGGGGGCTGACATGGATCGAGGGGGCTGACATGGAGGGAGGGAAAGGTGGCTGACATGGACGAGGAGGGCTGATATGGATGAGTGGATGGAGGGAGGGGAGCTGACATGGACAAGGGGGGCTGACATGGTGGAAGGGAGGGCTGACATGAACAGAGGGGGGAATGACATGGAGGGATGGATGGAGGGAGGGGGGCTGACATGGAGGGAGGGGGCTGACATGGATGGATGGAGGGAGAGGGGGCTGACATGGACAGAGGGGGGCTGACATGGAGGAAGGGATGGAGGGGGGCTCACATGGACGGAGGGGGGCTGACATGAATGGATGGATGGAGGGAGGGGGCTGACATGGACAGAGGGGGGCTGACATGGAGGGAGTGGGGGCTGACATGGAGGGAGTGGGGGCTGACATGGAGGGATGGATGGAGGGAGGGGGGCTGACATGGACAGAGGGGGGGCTGACATGAAGGGAGGGAGGGGGGCTGACATGGACAAAGGGAAGAGACAGGGGGGCGTACTGGACAGACAGGGGATAAATGCTGGACAGAGGGGAGAGACAGTGCGGGTTAGGATTATAATGGGCAGATGAGGGGTTAGGACGGGTAATGGGTTGATTAGGGAAGGCTAGGACTAGGAATGGACTGATCAAGTGGGGTTGGGACTGGTAATATGCTGATAGAGGGTAGGACTGGTAATGGACTGATGAGGGGCTAGCATTGGAAATGAGCTGATCGGGGAGGTTAGGACTGGAAATGGGCTGATTAGAGTAGGCTAGGACTGGTAATTGGTTGATGGGGGGCTAGGACTAGTAATGGGCTGATTATAATCAATAATTATAATTAAGGGAACCTAGAACTGGTAATGGGGTTGAGGAGGGACTAGCACTGGAAATGAGCTGATTAGGGGAGGTTAGCACTGGTAATGGGGTTGAGGAGGAACTAGCACTGGAAATGAGCTGATTAGGGGAGGCTAGGAATGGTAATGAGCTGATGGGGGGGTAGGACTGGTATTGGGCTGATTAGGGGAGGCTAGCACTGGTAATGGGGTTGAGGGGGGACTAGCACTGGAAGCGAGCTGATTGGGGGCTTCGACTGGGAATGGGCTGATTGTAGGGAGGGGAGGATAGAGCTGCTGGCCCTGGAAGAAAACTGGGGGCTAAGGCTACAAATGGGCTGATACGAGGGGATGGGAGAATGGAACTGGAAGGGAGTGGATCTGAGAGGGGCTGCTATGGTATCTGTACTAGAAGGGACTGGTCATTGGGGAAGGAGGGGGGACTGGAAGGGAATGGACACCAGTGGCAGTCATGGGAATGCAAGTTGACATTGGAAGGTACTGAGAGTGAGGACTGGAAAGGGGCTGATACTGGGGAGGGTTACTGGGACTGGAAATAGGCTGATGGAAAGAAGTGAAGAAAACGAAAGAAGAGAGAAGAAATGGCAGATGGACCATAGACCACAGAAAGAGAGCTAAGAGAAGACAGGAAAGCAGAAGCCTCAGATCGGGACCAGCATGATCACAGAATAAATTGGTCAGACAACAAAGGTAGAAAAAATAATTTTATTTCATATTAGTGATTTGACTACAAAATCATCATAATTTTGAAATCAAATATTGTTACTTGTTATTGTGATTAATTATTGTGGTTTAAATAAGTAAATTTTATAAATAAAATCATATTGCAAAGGCCTATAATATATTAACAATTCAACAAATGATTACAGTGACAATACGTTAACGATAAAGGAAGAGAGACGCATTTGATTTTATCATTGGGGGTCACCACAAGTTGACCAATGGTAAAAGGGGTCACGGTACAAAAAAGGTTGAGAACCACTGTTGTACAACCTGGTATAAGGTGAATGTGCAATGAGTGCTTGCAGCTCACTGATTCTGCGCCCTGAAGTAAGCACCACCAAAAAGATGACTTTCCAGGTGAGGAGCTTCAGCAGACAGGTGGCCAGCGGCTCAAAGGGTGCTGAGAGCCACTGCCCAAGGATGATATTGAGATCCAAGGCCCCTGGAGAAGGTTGAACAGGGGGACGGGATAGCAGAAGGACACTATGGCATCCTATGAGTGGATGAGCAGAAAGGGGCCAGTCCCCAACGTTGCAGTGATATGCTGCAAGGGCACTCAGGTGCACCCTGACAGAGTCAGACTTCAGCTCTGAGTTGAAGCAAGTAAGTCAGGACCCTCTCCAGCGAGCAAGTAAAGGGATTGAAAATCTGTGCCACTTGAAGGCATATGCCCTCCTGGTAGAATCCTTATATGATGCCAGAAGAATGTTCTCGACATCCATGGGCAGAGGGAACTACACCAGAGCTACCCGCTCAGCAGCCAAGTATAAGCGAGAGAGAGCAGAGGCTGGGGTACAGAAGGATGCCCTCCTCCTGCAAGAATAGATCTCGTGCACAGCCTAGGCAAAGGGGCGGTACCCGAGACAGGCATGCCAGGGCCACTATGAGGCAACGAGTATTAAGGAGGCTTTATCCGCTTGGACCTTGAAAAGGGTCCTGGCCACCAGGGGAGTCGGTGGGTAGGCATAGAAGAGGCCCTTCTTCCAGTCCTGGAGGAAGGCATCGGATGCCACTCAATTAGAACCAGGCATCCTGGAGAAAAATAGTGGTAGCGGAGCACTGAGAGGAGATGCAAAGAGATCCATATCTGAAAGATATGGTGGACCATCTGGAGGTTGAGAGCCCACTTGTGTGGTTGCAGGATTCTGCTGAGCTTGTCTGCCAAGGCATTGTCTTCTTCCAGGAAATACACTGCGTGGAGGAGCATCTGGTGCTTCACAGCAAATTTGCAGAGTCAGACTGTCTCCCAACAGAGGAAGTATGAGCCCATGCCCCCTTGCTTGTTGATGTAGAAAGAGTAGTTACTCACCTCTAACAGGTGTTCTCCAGGAGCAGCAGGAATCAATCCTCACATATGGGTGACATTGATGTCGATGGAGCCCTTGCGGAGCATTTCCCCAGCTTTCTATGAAAGCCTTTGGGAATACTGCACGCATGCGCGGTCCCTTTCCCGCCTAAAGGTGCCATCTTGCTCAGTCAAATGACATAGCTAAAAAACAGCACACAAAAAAGGTAAAATAAACTATGTACAACTGCAGCTCCCAGGGGAGGAGGGAGGGTTGTGAGGACTGATTCCTGCTGCTCCTGGAGAACACCTGTTACAGGTGAGTAACTACTCTTTCTCCAGGACCAAGCAGGAAGTCAGTCCTCACATATGGGTGACTCCCTAGCTCTGGGCTACCAAGGAACCCAGGCTGAAGAAGAGAACTCCCTCTAGTCCCAGCATCAAAGAAAGGATTTTCACTGAAAGAACACCACCGGTAGCCCAACGGAGGGCTGGAGGGCAGGAGTTGCCTAAACCTCGAAGAGATTCTGGAGTACTGCCTGGCCAAAAGCACTGTTCCTACGGGACTCCCTCTCTAGGCAATAATGGGCCGCAAAAGTCTGGCTTGAGGACCAAGTTGCAGCCCTGCAGATGTCTGCCAATGGTACAGAGCGGAGATGAGCTACTGAGGCAGCCACTGCCCTGACACGATGGGCCGTGACCTGACCCTGCAAGGGAAGGTCAGCCACCTTGTAAGCCCAGGTGATACAGTCAGCCACCAAAATGGACAAGGTACGCTTGGACACAGCTAACCCCAAATTATTAGGGTCAAAAGAGATGAAGAGCTGAGCAGCCCTTCTATGTCCCTGCGTACGGTCAAGGTAGAAGGATAAGGCCCTCCTACAGTCCAGGGTATGCAGGACCGCTTCAGCCTGGCTTGCATGAGGCCTAGGGAAGAATGTTGGAAGAACCACCTCCTGGTTGAGGTGGAAAGAGGAGACAACTTTAGGGAGGAACTTTGGATGAGTCCTAAGGACTACCCTGTTCCTATAGAAGCGGGTGTAAGGCCTGTCACAGACCAGGGCCTGAAGCTCACTCACTCGTCTGGCTGAGGTTAAGGCTACCAGGAAGAGTGTTTTCCAGGAAAGGAAGCGGAGAGGACAAGTAGCCAAAAGGTGGGCGAGTCAGTTGCTGCAAGACCACATTCAACTCCCACTCAGGAGCTGGAGGATGGACAGGAGGCTTGAGCAAGAGCTAACCTCTGAGAAACCGGGACACTAAGGGGTGAACCGAAAGAGAGTGTCCTTCCACCAGTGAGTGGTGAGCTGCTAGAGCTGAGAGGTGGACCCGAACAGAATTGGACTTAAGGCCCTGATTGGACAAGTGCAGCAGGTACTGAAGCACCACTGGTACAGCACAGGAGTAAGGATCCTCTTCCATTTCAGGGCATAGGTTTTTCTAGTGAACTGCTTCCTAGAGGCCAGGACAACCTCTTCAACTTCAGGAGGTAGGACCCAAGGAGCCAAAACTACCCTTGCAGCTTCCAGGCCATCAAATTGAGAGATTTGAGATTGGGGTGCAGAAGAGACCCCTGGTCCTGAGAGAGAAGGTCGGGCTGCAACCCCAGAGGTAGTGGAGTGTCCGCTGCTAGTTGAAGCAGAAGTGGGAACCAAGGTTGCCTCGGCCACCTGGGGGCTACCAGAAGGACTGAGGCCTGGTCCTGTAGAACCTTGAACAGGGTTCGGGCCACCAGAGGCGTGGGAGGAAACGCATACAGGAGTACCTGGGACCAGGAAATCAGAAAAGCATCTGCTGCTAGTCTCAGAGGATGCGGTTGCCTGGAGCAGAACCTCGGCAGCTGTCTGTTCAGGGGGCTGGCAAATAGATCTATGGATGGAAGTCCCCATCTCAGGAAGATCTTCTGAACCACCAAGGGATGGAGCTGCCATTCATGGGGCTGCAGAATCCTGCTCAACCTGTCTGCCAGGTAATTTTCCTGGCCAGGGAGGTAAACTGCCTTGAGCAACATGTTGCGCCTGAGCGCAAACAAGCAAAGGTCCTGCGCCTCCTGACAAGGGAGCCTGGACCCAGTGCCACCCTGTTTGTTCACATAAAACATGGCTGATTGTCTGTTTGTACTAAGACAGACTGGTGGGCCAGGATTTGAGAAAAAATCTTGAGGGCTAAGCGAATAGCCCGTAGTTCCAGTAGATTGATCTGCTGATTGGCCTCCCAGGGAGACCATAGGCCCTGGGTGCACTTGCCCAGACAATGTGCACCCCATCCCTGTAGGGAGGCATCGGTGGTCAACACCACTGTGAACCCAGGTGGATGAAAAGGCATAACCTTCACTAAGTTGGGGGGATGCAGCCACCAACGTAGGGAGTGCAGGAATGGTCTGGATACCCTTACTCTGTCGCTGAGGCTCCCTGTGGCCTGCGACCACTGATTCCTGAGACACCATTGCGAAGGTCTCATATGAAGCCTGGCATTGGGAGTCACATGTACTGTTGAAGCCATGTGGCCAAGAAGCCTCAGGCAGAGCCTGGCGGAGACCAGTGACCTGCTGAGAAACTGGTTTGCCAAGGTCATCAGTCTTTGGGCTCTGTCCTCTGGCAAGAAAGCCTTTGCCTGCAGAGAGTCTAGCCTTGCCCCTATGAACTCCAAGTTTTGGGAGGGGAGCAAAGTGGACTTTGCGAAGTTTATGACAAACCCCAGATGTTGGCGTAGAGAAATCGTTCGGAGGGTGGCTTGCCTGGCCGCCTGGCACGTCTGACCCCTGATGAGCCAGTCATCCAGATAGGACAAAGATACCCTGATTCCTTAAGTAGGCCGCCACCACTGCCAGGCATTTGGTAAAGACCCTGGGGGCGGAGGTGAGGCCAAATGGCAGCACTCTGTACTGGTAATGGTTTCCTCCTCCAATGAACCTGAGGTACTTTCTGTGGTCTAGATGAATGAGGATGCGAGTGTACGCATCCTTTAAATCTAAAGAGCATAGCCAATCTCCCTGCTGGAGGTAGAGCAGAAGTGTTCCAAGAGTAAGCATCTTAAACTACTCCTTCTCTAAAAACTTGTTGAGATTTCTGAGGTCGAGAATAGGCCTGAGGTCCCCTGTTCTCTTTGGTACTAGGAAGTACCTGGAGTAGAAACTGTGACCTTGTAGGTGGGGAGGCACAGGCTCCACCGCCTTGTCCCGCAACAGACCCTGAAGCTCCTGCAGGAGGAGGGCTGTATGGAGAGGAGGCCTTGGAGGCTCTCCTGGAAAATAGGGAGGAGGCAACTGATGAAAATGAAGCAAGTGGCCCTTCTGGACTATGCTTAAGAGCCAGTTGTCCCCTGTAATGGGTGGCCACCGGTGGGCAAACAGGGCTAGTCGACCTCCTGTACAGGGATGGGACAGCAGAGACGGAGAGGCTATGCCTTGGGAGTCAAAAAGCCCCACTCTGCTGAGTGGGAGCAGGAGCCGGAGGCTTGGGGGCCTTCTGCCTATGGGGCCCATGTCCCTGCCCCTTGGCCTGCTGACCCTGTGGGGGAGCGGGGGAGGCCTGGTAAGGTGGGAACTGTTTGTAGGCAGTCACCTTCCTCGGGTAAAAGGACTTCTTACCCGAGCCCTTCTTCTTATGTGAAGGGGCAGAAGTCTTTTGAGACAGCCTTGTCCTCATGAGATGCTCGGTCTCGAGCTCAGCAGCCTTCCCGGCCAAGGGCTTGCCAAAAAGGTTCTCACCTCGGCAAGGGACATCGGCCAACTTGTCCTGAACCCATGGCTCGACGTCCGATGACTGCAGCCATGCCTGGCGTCGAGACGCGATGCTGGCTGCCGCAACACAGGCCGAGGCCTCGAAGCCATCGTAGGCTGCTCGGGACATGAACTTAGAGCATTCCCGGATCCCCGAAGACAAGGACTTGAACCTCTGCAAAGGTTCCCCGGAGAGACCAGCAGAGAACCCGGCAAGCTCCTTTGCCAGGTCCCGCAAGTACATGCCCATGTACAGCTGGTAAGACTGGACACGGCGAGCAAGCATTGAGCCCTGGAAGCACTTTCTACGGAACGCATCCAGGTTCCGGACCTCCCGGTCAGGGGGCACCACGGAGTGCATCTTCTGGCTCTTCAGACGATGAATGGCCGATTCCACCACCATGGAATGGTGGGGTAGTTGCGCCTTCTGAAACCCAGGGCTCTTACGGAGTCGATAAATGGAATCGACCCGCTTGCTGAGAACCGGCGCCGAGGCCAGTGCCTCCCACATACGGAAGAGGAGCCATTCCAGCATCGGAGGAACCGGCACAGTAAAGGCCTCCTTCGGAGGAGAGTCATACTGGAGTGCCTCGAGCTCTTCGGCTCAAGGCTCCTCCTCGGGGTCCGCCGGGATCGCCAAAGCAGTGGCCATATCACTAACAAACTCCGAGAACCGGGTATCCTCCGGAAGGGACCTACTCCGGGGCTCAGACTGCGGTGAGTCCGACGGGATGCACCGAGTCTTGAAGTTATCGGGGGACTCCTCGTCCTCCGCCTCTCAGGCGGACTCGTCTGAAGAGGAGTCGGGCTCCGACCGCACGGGGCCCGGCAGCACCCGCCCCGATGCCGAAGGCACCTGCGTCGACGCCCTCGGTCCCGACCGGGAGGTCGAGGGTGACTGTGATCGTCCTCGAGCCTTCATGGTCTCGAGTATCGGCTCGGTCTCCGGGGTCGACTTCGACGTCCCGGTGGTCGGGGCAGATGCGCCAGCGAGGCTGGCCATCAGCACCCGCTGCTGATCCATGAAGGCAGACAGTCTGCACTCCAAGGCTGTCAGCCTGAGATCCAGCTCAGGAGACTCAGCAGCCACCGACTCGGGCCCGGTGGCGCCGCGCCCGACGTCGGCTCCCTGGAAGGAGAGTCCTCGAGGACAACAGGACTTACGTGTCCAGCAGACTCCGGCTCCACTCGAGGTACTTTTGACGGCTTCTCCTGTTACACAGGCCCGGGACGGCGGTCGGGGGTCTGAGACCTAGCCCTCGAGGAGCCAGGGACCTCCTCCGACGCCACCCTCGCGAGCCGCTTCTTCCTCTTTTGCTCCCGCTTGGGGGACCCCCTCTCCGGGGGACCCCGACGATGCTAGGGGTCAGACTCCCGAGACATCGAGGCCTCAGACGAGGTCCGGGCCGGGCCAGAGGCCGAATCAGAGAAAAGCCTTTCCTTTTGGTGCTGACGACTTCGCAGTGCCTTAGTGGACATTTTTCCACATGGTCCACAGATCTTAGGATCATGATCAGGACCGAGGCACCGAAGGCAGCAGTCGTGTGTGTCGGTGAGAGACATTAGTTTCTTGCACCAATCACACTTCTTAAAGCCACTGGAAGCCATCGGGGAAAAAAGAGTCCCCGCGAGATCAAAGGACCGGCCTTCCAGGGAAAAAGAAGAAAAGGGCGCGAACGCCAGCCACGAAGGGCAAAAACCGAAAAAATAAGATCGGGCTCGATACCGGTGTACCGAACCAGGCAAGAAGGGGAACCGGCGTCGAACCGGAGAAAAAACCACGAAGCAATTGCCGGGATACGAAGAAAAAATCGAACTGTTTTCTGGGTGAACTAGGACAAACATCTGACGGGCTCCACGGAAAAAGAGACTGAGCAAGATGGCACCTTTAGGTGGGAAGGGGACTGCGCATGCGTGCAGTATTCCCAAAGGCTTTCATAGAAAGCTGGGGAAATGCTCTGCAAGGGCTCCATCGACGTCGATGTCACCCATATGTGAGGACTGACTTCCTTCTTGGTCCTGGAGAACATCACTATCTGGTTGTTGATCTGAATGAGAACAACCTGGCTGGCCAGCTGAATCCGGAAGGCCTACAGCACACTGCAATGGCTCAGATTTCGAGAAAGTTCATAAGGTGGAGGCTATCGCTCTTTGACCAGAGGCCTTACATGCAGAGGCCACCAAGATGAGCCCCCAAGGCAAGCTTGAGGGCATCCGTCGTCAGTACATTTTGGTGCGGAGGTGTTTGATAGGGCAGGCCTGTCAGAAAATGGACCGACTGCGGCCACTATGGGAGGGAATTGAACAGTGGTGGAGTTACGTGCACCCTGTTGGATAGACAGCTGACATCACTGAGTGTAGAGGGTCCACTGTGACATGGACTGTGGAAGCCATGTGGCCCAAGAGGAGAAGCATCTGGCAAGAAGACATCATCGAGCAGCACTGGACCTGGGACGCCAGGGAGAAGAGTTGGTGGGCCCAGTCTGATGGGAGACATGCCCTGGCCACTGAAGTATTGAGAAGAACCCCAGTGAACTCAAGGTGCTGAGTGGATTGCAGGTGGAACTTTGGGTAGTTTATCAAGAAGCCCAGCTGCTCCAAAACCATGATGGTATGCTGGAGGGTCTGGCAAACTTCGTCTGGAGCACCACCTCTCACCAACCAATCATCCAGGTAAGGAAAAATGACGATCCCCTGCACACAGAGACAAGTGGCGACAGCTACTAGGCCTTTGTGAAAACCCTGAGAGGGGACACGAGTCCCAAGAAAATAATCCTGTATTGATAGTGCCTGCTGCTGAGGATGAAGCAAAGGTATTGACAGTGCAGGGGGGGGGGGGGTTAATGAGGATGTGGGTGTAGGCAAAGCGTAGTTACTCACCTGTAACAAGAGTTCTCCAGGAACAGGAGGAATCAGTCCTCACATGTGCGCTCCGTTGGTGCTGATGGAGCCCACGCCGAGCATTTCCCCAGCTTTCAAAGAAAGCCTTTGGGACATGCTACCATGCATGTGTGGTCTCCTTCCCACCCAAAGTTGCCGTCTTGCTCAGTCAGATGACATAGCTAGGATGGCAGTAAAAACTAATACAAGGTAGGGAGGCAACTCCCAGGGGAGGAGGGAGGTTTGTGAGGACTGATTCCTGCTGATCCCGGAGAACACTTGTTACAAGTGAGATAACTATGCTTTCTCCAGGGACAAGCAGGAAGTCAGTCCTCACATATGGGACTCCCTATCTCCAGGCTGCTGAGGACTGAACCACGACAGCACCAACAGAAATCAATAGGGTAGCCGTGAGTTGCAGAAAGTGAGTCCCCACTGAAAGACTCTGCAAGACTCTAGCACCCAAAGACACTATCAGTCCGGTAGCCTGAACACAGACGGGTAAGAGGGCAGGAGTTGCCTACACCCTGAGAATATCACGGAGTACTATCTGGCCAAAGGCACTGTCCTTCCAGGCAGTAGTGAGCTGCGAAGTATGAAATGAAGACCATGTGGCGGCCTTGCAGATTTCCATCATTGTCACTCAGCGGAGATTGGCCACTAACGCGGCCATTGCCTTCACGCAATCCACTGTGATCCGGTGCTCAAGGGAGAGGCCAGTTCGCTCATAGGCAAGGGCAATATAGTCCGCCACCCAAGTGGAGAGAGTTTGCTTAGTCATGGGGAACCCCAATCTACTGGGGTCATAAGACATGAAAAGCTGAGGAGCTTTCCGGTGGGCCTGAGTCCATTGTAATTAGAAGGACAGGGCCCACCTGCAAACTAGTGTATGAAGTATTAATTCCTCCCTACCAGTGTGAGGCCCCGGGAAGAAGGTGGGGAAGACCACCTCCTGGTTGAGGTGGAAAGAGGATACCACCTTCGGGAGGAATTTGGAGTGTGTACGGAGCACCACCCTTTTCTTATAGAACCTCGTATATGGTGGATCCACCACCAGAGTCTGGAGTTCACTCACCCTTCGAGCGGATGTGAGGGCCAGCAGGAAAGCCACTTTCCAAGCCAGGTATCTCAGGTGGCAAGTGGTTCGAATGGCGGTTTAGTAAGCTAGGCAAGCACCATACTGAGGTTCCATTCCGCCACCAGAGGGCAGAGGGGGGATTGGACAACAGGAGGCCCCGGAGGAACCTAGAGACAAGAGGCTAGCTAGGGAGAGGTTTTCCCTCGATAAGGTGGTGGTGTGCAATTATGGCGCTTAGATGCACCCTCACTGAGTTGGATTTCAGTCCGGTGTGCGACGGGTGCAGTAGGCACCGAAGAATCAGTTGCACCTGACAGGAGAAGGGATTCTCCTCCTTCTCCACACAAGAGACAGAGAACCTTCTCCACTTAAAGGCATAGGCCCGCTTGGTGGAGAGTTTTCGAGAGGCCAGTAGGATCTCCTTGACTTCCCTTGGAAAGTTGAAAGGGGCCAGCGCTATCCTTTCAGCAGCCACACCATTAGCGTTAGTGACCCCAGGTTAGGGTACAGAAGGGAGACCTCCACCTGGGACAGGAGATCTGGGGCCCAGCCCAGGAGATCTGGGGCCCAGCCCAGGGGGACTGGGAGTGCCACCGACAGGGACAGCAGCAGAGGGACACTTGAGTGCGATCAGTTCGACTGACACCCCCTCGCTCTGGACCGTGAAGTGGGTCTTGGCAACCGGGGGGGGGGGGGGGAGGGGGAGGGTCAGTGGGAATGCATATAGCAGGCCCTCCGACCACAAGATTAGGAAGGCATCTGCCGCCACTCTCCCCGGGTGCGGCTGGCGCAAGCAGAAGCATGGTAGCTGTGTGTTGTCCAGAGAGGCAAAAAGATCTATCACGGGTCTGCCCCAGCGGTGGAAGAGTTGCTTCGTTACCCTGGGGTTCAAGTGCCACTCATGTGGACGAAGGACTCTACTCAGCCTGTCTGCTAAGCTGTTGTCCTTGCCTGGCAGGTATACCACTTACAGGAGCATGCTGTTGCGTACTGCGAAGGAGAGGAGGGTCACCACCTCCGGGCAGAGGGAGTATGAGCCCATGCCCCCATGCTTCTTGATATAAAACATGGCCACCTGGTTGTCCATCTAGATCAACACAGGTTGGTGCCGCAGGCGGTGGTAGAATGCTTGCAGGATCAAAAAGATTGCCCCGAGTTCGAGGAGATTGATATGCAAGGGTCACTCCTCCTGGGACCAGCTGCCTTGCATGCGAAGGTCCCGCAATGGGTTCCCCCTAACCTAGGAGGGAGGCATCTGTTGTCAGGGTCCACTGTGGTGCAGGTGCCTGGAATGGCATTCCCACCTGGAGGTGGTGTAGGCTTTGCCACCACGTGAGGGATTCCGCCAGTTGGAGGGTGACTCTGACTGTCCCGTAGTCTGCCCGTTGCTTGGGTCCACTGTGCGAGGACGCACTATTGGGCTGTCTGCATGTGTAGGCGTGCTAGCGGTGTGATGTGGACCACTGGGGTCATGTGGCCCAAAAGGCAGAGGCGGTAGCGAGCTGGCACCGACCGGCGGTGTTGCAACTCTCCTGCCAGTTCAATGAGGCAGTCTGCCCTTTCCCTGGGGAGGATGGCCTTGGCCTGTAGATAATTAAACTGTGCCCCTATGAATTCCAGACTCTGGGTTTGAGTGAGGTGGGACTTGGGGCAGTTGATGACGAATCCCAAGTGCTGCAGCAGAAGGGCTGTACGCTCTGTGGTTTGCCTGACCTCTGAGACTGTGGCGCCTCTGATTAGCCAGTCGCCCAGGTAGGGTAAGATAAAAGCCCCTTGGCTACCACCACCAAGCACTTGGTAAAGATCCTTGGCGAGGAGGCCAGGCCGAAAGATAGTACTCTGTACTTGTATTGCCCTCCTCCCACCACAAACCATAGGTATTGCCTGTGGGAGGAGTGGATCAAGATGTGGGTGTACATATCCTTTAGATCCAAGGAGCACAGTGGATCTCCCTGGTGGAGGTAGACAGCAGTGTTCCAAGGGAGATAATCTTGAACTTCTCCCTCACCAGGAACTAGTTCAAGTTCCGCAGGTCTAGTATGGGCCTGAGGCCCCTTGTTCTTTTGGGAACCAGGAAGTACCTTGATTAGAAGCACTTTTCCCATTAGTGCTTGGGTACAGGCTCCACAGCATTGTCATAAGAACATAAGATATGCTATACTGGGTCAGGCCAAGGTCTATCAAGCCCAGTATCCTGTTTCCAACAGTGGCCTCAAAAAACACAGGTTCCACAATGCTTGTATTGGGTCAAGCAGTGATATCCCGGGCCCCTTTTAATAATGGTTTATGGACCTTTCCTCCAGGAATTTGTCCAAACCTTTTTTAAACCAAGCTACACTAACAGCCTTACTACATTCTCCGGTAACAAATTCCAGAGTTTGATTACACGTTGAGTGAAAAAATATTTTCTCGTATTTGTCTTAAATAGTTTACCCTGTAGCTTCATTGCATGTCCCCTAGTCTTTCTATATTCTGATAACATAAATAGTCGATCTATGTTTACCCGTTCCACTCTGTTCATTAATTTATAGACTTCTATCATATCTCCCCCTCAGCCATCTCTTTTCCAGGTTAAAGAGCCCTAACCTTTTTAGCCTCTCTTCATAGGGGTATCCTTCCATCCCCTTTACCATTTTGGTGGCTCTTCTCTGAACTTTTTCTAATAACGCTATATCCTTTTTAAGATACAGCAACCATATTTGCACACAATATTCAAGGTGCAGTCGCACCATGGAAGGCATTATAATATCCTTTGTTTTATTTTCCATTCCTTTCCTTATGATACCTAGCATTCTATTTGCTCTCTTGGCCGCCGCTGCACACTGGGCCGAGGGTTTTAACATGTTATCCACAATGACGCATAAATCTTTTTCTTGGGTGGAGGTTCCTAATGTGGAACCTTGCATTGTGTAACCATAGTTTGGGTTGTTCTTTCCTAGGTGCATAACTTTGCACTTGTCCACATTAAATTTCATCTGCCATTTTGATGCCCAATCTTCCAATTTATCAAGATCCTCTTGCAATTTTCCACAATCCTCATGGGTTTTAACAACTTTAAATAGTTTTATTTATTTAACATTTCTTATATACCGCCTTTCATGATATCAAGGCGGTTTACATTGAAGAAACTGAAATTACACTGAACAGGGCATTATAACTTGGAGATAACTATTTCATATGGAACATGGGCAATGGAGGGTTAAGTGGCTTGCCCAAGACCACAAGGAGCACCTGTGGGACTAAAAACCCCAGTCCTTCCGGCCCAAGGTTGCTGTCCTCTAGTGGGATTTTGTCTCATCTGCAAATATGATAACCTCACTCGTTACTCCCTTTTCCAGGTCATTTATGAATATGTCCAAAAGCAGCGGACCCCTGGGTTACACCACTATTCACCTTTCTCCATTGGGAAAATTGGCCATTTAGCCCTACCCTCTGCTTTCTATCTTTTAACCAGTTCCTGATCCACAATAGTACACTGCCTCCTATCCCATGACTCTCTAGTTTTGCCAAAAGTCTCTGATGAGGGACCTTGTCAACTGGACAGGGCAGTCACCGGCACAGAGGAACTGGAGTTACCTAATCCTCAGGGTGGGTGCAGCACCATGAAGGCAGCATGGCTGTGCTAAAGGTTTAGCATCCACTCCACAAGGAGGGTGGGCACACTGACAAAGTCAATGCCAGTTCCTGCAGCGGGGACTCCATGAGGGTTATAGCCTCAGAAGTCCTGCGCCAAGCCTCTGAGGTCTCAGGAGGCAATTCCTCCCACTGGGGCAGCTTGGAGGGTCACTCCTGGCCTTTGCCCTCGGAAATGCATTGCAGACTTCAATGCCAATGTCCAGGAGCTTTACCTCTGGGGTCGGCATTGTCCCTCGACACCGACTCGGGTGGAGCCTATTCCTTCTGGGGGCACTCCTCATCAAAGGAGAGCCGCTGGTCGAATTCCCTGCAACCTCGAGGCTCAGAAGCCAAACAGTCCCCTTTCGGAGCCAGTGCCTCTGACAGGGTCTTCGAGGGCATCTAAGCAGAAGTCAATGCTGGGGACGGGTCGAGGCCTTGGAACCAAATGATTCGCACTGGTTTTTTTTTGTTCTTGAGCCCCTTGAATGTCATCTGCAAGCAGAGATGGCAAGTAGAAGGCTCATGGTCAGCCCTGAGGCACTGAATGCAGGAACTGTGTCGGTCGGTGAACAAGATGGTTAGACCACCCTGAGTGCACTTTTTAAAGCCAGTGGTTGGGTCTGACATGGCTGGGAAGATGGCTTCCACCAAGTCAAAGGACTCCAATGTCTACACCAACCAGGGCAGCACAAGAAAAAACCTGCACACCGAAAAAGAAAAAAAAAAGACTCGATGAAAAAACACAGCGCTGAGGCACAGACTGTCATAAAGGCGGGAAGGTGATGCGAATTGAGAGAGATATGGTATCAGAACATCAAAACTGATGGTAAAAATGACAACTTGTCTCCGGAATTCAGACAGATGTCCAAAGGGCTCCGCGGAAAAAAGAAGACTGAGGTAAGATGGCTCCTTCAGGTGGGAAGAATGGCACGCATGCGTGGAGGACACTGCAAAAGCTTCCGTTGGAAGATGGAAAAAGCGTAGTTACTCACCTGTAACAGGTGTTCTCCAGGAGCAGCAGGAATCAGTCCTCACTTATGGGTGACGTCGGCGCCGACGGAGCCCTCGCGGAGCAATTTTCCCCAGCTTTCAAAGAAAGCCTTTGGGAATTGCAGCGCGCATGCGCGGTAGTCTTCCCGCCCGAAGGTGCCATCTTAGCCAGTCAGATGACATAGCTAAAAAAAGACAGCATAAAAATTTGCAAAAAGAACATAAGCAGACGATTGCAACTCCAAGGGGAGGAGGGAGGGTAGTGAGGACTGATTCCTGCTGCTCCTGGAGAACACCTGTTACAGGTGAGTAACTACGCTTTCTCCAGGACCAAGCAGGAAGTCAGTCCTCACTTATGGGACTCCCAAGCTCAAGGCTACCGGGGACCCTAAGCACAAAAATGAGCTCCCTCTAGCTCAGCAGCACAGAAGGAAAGAATCTTCGCTGAAGTATCACCCACCGGTAGCCCACATCCGGGATGGAGGGTAGGAGTTGCTCAGACCTCAAAGAGATTACGGAGGACTGCCTGTCCGAAAGCACTGTCCCTACGGGACTCCCTCTCGAGACAGTAATGGACCGCAAAAGTCTGGCTCGAAGACCAAGTAGCGGCCCGGCAGATGTCTGCCAGCGGAACAGAGCGGAGGTAAGCCACTGACGTGGCCTTTGCCCGAACGCAATGAGCCGTGACTCGACTTTCTAAGGCGAGTCCGGCTGCCCCATAAGCCCAAGAGATACAGTCCGCAACCCAGATGGACAGAGTACGCTTGGAGACCGGGAGCCCCAATTTATTGGGGTCAAAGGACACAAAAAGCTGCGCAGCTTTACGGTGCTCCCGCGTACGGTCAAGGTAGAAGTTCAACGCCCTTCTACAGTCCAGGGTATGGAGGACCGTCTCAGCTCGGCTGGAGTGTGGTCTGGGAAAGAAGGTTGGAAGTACCACCTCCTGATTCAAGTGAAAAGGGGAGACCACTTTAGGCAGAAACTTTGGGTGAGTCCGTAGGACTACCCTATTCTTGTAGAACCGAGTGTAGGGGGGATCAGACACGAGGGCCTGTAATTCACTTACGCGCCTAGCGGAAGTGAGGGCTATCAAGAACAGCGTTTTCCAAGACAGAAAACGGAGAGAGAAGGTAGCCATAGGTTCAAAAGGCGGACAGGTGATCCGCTGTAAAACCACATTCAGGTCCCAGTCAGGCGCTGGCGGGCGCAGAGGTGGTTTAAGTAGTAGGAGACCTCGGAGAAACCTCGCTACGAGAGGGTCGTTGGAGAGAGGTCTGCCGTCCACCGGCACATGATGTGCGGAAAGAGCACTGAGGTGAACTTTGACGGAGTTGGACTTAAGTCCCAGATTAGAGAGGTGTAGCAAGTACTGTAAGATCACCGACACCGGGCAGGAGAAGGGATCCTGAGACTGTTGGGTACACCAGACTGCAAAGCGACGCCATTTAAGGGCGTAGCATTTGCGGGTAGAAGGCCGTCGCGAAGCCAAGACGACCTCCTCCACCTCTGCCGGCAAGAGGAGAGGAGCAAGGACTACCCTCTCAGCAGCCAGGCCATGAGGTTGAGAGACCTGAGGTTGGGGTGCAGTAGGGACCCCTGATCCTGGGTGAGGAGATCCGGTTGCACCCCCAGAGGGATTGGATCCTCCACCGCCAGTTGCAGCAAGAGCGGAAACCACGGCTGCCTGGGCCAGCGAGGGGCCACCAGGATCATGAAAGCTTTGTCTCGGAGAACCTTGAAAAGGGTCCGAGAGACTAACGGGATGGGAGGGAAAGCGTACAGAAGGCTCCCCGACCATGAGATCAGAAAGGCGTCCGCCGCCACCCGAAGGGGGTGAGGCTGACGAGAGCAGAAGCGAGGAAGCTGCCGGTTGTGAGGACTGGCAAAGAGATCCACTGTGGGGAGGCCCCACCTGAGGAAGAGCTTCTGAACAATCAAGGGGTCCAGACGCCACTCGTGCGGCTGGAGGACCCTGCTGAGTTTGTCCGCCAGGCAATTTTCTTGGCCCGGGAGATAAACTGCCTTGAGGAGAATGCCGTGACTGACGGCCCAAGAGCAGAGCTTCTGTGCCTCCCGGCAGAGGAGGAAGGAGCCCGTGCCCCCTGCTTGTTCACGTAGAACATGGCAACTTGATTGTCCGTCTGGACAAGGACGGACTGTTGGAAGGTCAGGTGGGAGAAGGCCTTGAGAGCTAGGCGGATCGCCCTGAGCTCCAGGAAGTTGATCTGCTGAGCAGACTCCCACTTGGTCCAGAGGCCCTGAGTACGTGCCTCTTGGCAATGGGCTCCCCAGCCCAGGAGGGATGCATCGGTGGTCAGCACCCGGGTCGGCTGAGGTGACTGGAAAGGCATTCCCAATACCAGGTGCGGCTGCCGGAGCCACCACCGGATAGACGAGACCAGCGGCTCGGAGACGCGCACCAGGTCTGCTAGGCCGCCCGTGGCCTGTCGCCACTGCTGGCGGAGACACCACTGAGCAGGCCGCATATTCAGGCGGGCATTGGGGGTCACATGGACGGTGGAAGCCATATGGCCGAGCAGTCTCAGGAAGCGCCTGGCGGAGACCAGGGGCTGGCTGCGAAAGCGGTCGGCTAGGTCCATGAGCCGCTGAGCCCTGTCGAGCGGTAGGTACGCTCGCGCCTGAGGGGTGTGCAGCCTTGCGCCGATGAACTCGAGATCCTGTGAGGGGAGCAAAGTGGACTTTGCGAAGTTGATGACAAAGCCCAAGTGCTGCAGCAGAGTCACCGTGCGGCACGTGGCGGTGGTGACCTCCTGAGCGGACGCTGCTCTGATGAGCCAGTCGTCGAGGTACGGAAAAACATAGAGGCCGTGAAGCCGGAGATGGGCCGCCACGACCGCGAGACATTTTGTGAAGACTCGCGGTGCGGAGGACAGGCCGAAGGGCAGTACTCTGTACTGGTAATGATTTCCTGCCACCACAAACCTTAGGTATTGGCGGTGGCTTGGGTGGATGAGGATGTGCGTGTAAGCATCCTTTAGATCCAAGGAGCATAGCCAATCTCCCTGCTGGAGGTAGGGCAGAAGGATTCCAAGGGTAAGCATTTTGAACTTCTCCCGCACAAGGAACTTGTTGAGGTTGCGCAAGTCCAGGATGGGTCGGAGGCCTCCTGTTCTCTTTGGTATCAGAAAATACCTTGAATAGAAGCCCTGACCTCTCAGGCGGTGTGGCACCGGTTCCACCGCCTGATCCTGCAGAAGACCTGCTAACTCCTGAAGGAGCAACTCCCTGTGCAGAGGGGGGCGCGGAGGCTCTCCCGGAAAATAGGAGGGAGGGACCTGATGGAAGTGGAGAAGGTAGCCCTCTCGCACGACCTGAAGCACCCAGGCATCTGCGGTGATGCTGGACCACCTGTCGGCGAAGTGAACCAGCCGGCCTCCGGTGCTGGGGGGAACCAGCGGGGGGGGAGAGGCTATGCTGAGCGAGTCAAAAACCCCCACCCTGCTGAGCAGGGGCTGGTGGCGCAGGCTTGGGGGCTTGCTGCCTACGGGACCCGTTACCCCGTCCCTTGGCCTGCTGGCCCTGTTGGGGAGCTGCAGGGGCCTGATAATGGGGGTATTGTTTGTAGGCAGCCGCCTTCCTCGGGTAAAAGGTCTTTTTTCCCGAGCCCTTCTTTTTCTGGGAAGGGGCGGAGGTCTTCCTAGAAAGCCTGGTCCTGGTGAGAGTCTCAGTCTCAATTTGTGCAGCCTTTTCCGCCATGGGCTTGCCAAAGAGGTTTTCGCCTCGGCAGGGGACATCGACCAACTTGTCCTGTACCCAGGGCTCAAGGTCGGACGACTGAAGCCAAGCCTGTCGGCGGGCACCGATGCCGGCTGCGGCTACTCGAGCCGAGGCTTCAAAGCCATCATAGGCTGCTCGGGACATGAACTTTGAGCATTCCCGAATACCTGTGGACAAGGCTAGGAACCTCCGCAAGGGTTCCTCGGACAAACCAGCGGAGAAGCCGGCTAGCTCTTTAGCCAGATCCCTGAGATACATGCCCATGTAGAGCTGGTAAGTCTGGACACGACAGGCGAGCATAGAGCCCTGGAAGCACTTTTTGCCAAGGCCATCCAGGTTACGGGCCTCCCTTCCAGGAGGCACCGAGGAGTGCATCTTCTGGCTCTTAAGACGATGCATGGCCGATTCCACTACCATGGAATGGTGTGGCAACTGCGCCTTTTGAAAGCCAGGGCTCTTGCGGACTCGATAGATAGAATCGACCCGCTTGCTCAGGACCGGCGAGGAGGCCGGACTCTCCCACATGCGGAAGAGTAGTCGTTCCAGCATAGGAGGAACCGGCACAGTAAAGTGCTCCCTCGCGGGAGAGTCATACTGGAGGGCGTCGAGCTCTTCGGCTCGAGGCTCCTCCTCGGGGTCCGCAGGGAAGGCCAAAGCCTTGGCCATATCCCTAACGAAATCCGAGAACCGGGCATCCTCCGGGGGGGACTGCTTCCGAGGCTCGGACTCCGGAGAGTCCGATGGGACACACCGAGTCCGGAAAGAATCAGGTGACTCTTCCTCCTCCGACTCCCAGACCGACTCCGACGAGGACTCGGTGGGGTCGGCTCGGGCAGGGTGCGGCGCCAGCCGCCCCGACGCCGAGGGAGTCGGCGTCGGCGACCTCGGTCCCGAACGGGAGGCCGAGGGCGACCTCGACCGAGGATCGACTCGAGTTCTCATCGACTCGAGGATCGGCTCGGTCTCCGGGGTCGACTTGGACGTCGACGTCCCGGCGGTCGGGGCAGCGACGCCAGTGAAGCCAGCGAGCAGTGCCCGCTGCTGGTCCATGAAGGCAGACAATCTGCTCTCCAAGGCCGTCAACCTGAGTCCGAGCTCAGGCGACCCAGCAGCCCCCGACTCGGGCCCCGACGGCGTCGGGCCCGACGTCGGCTGACGCGGAGGCGAGTCCAGAAGGACAACAGGACTTACCCGGGCAGGCATCTCCGACTCCAGGCGAGGTCGCTTCGGGAGGTGATCCTTCTCCAAGGACCCGGGGCGGCTGTCGGGGCTATGCGACCTGGCCCTCGCGGAGCCAGGAGCGTCCACCGACGCCGCCCTCGCGGGTTTTTCCTTCCGTCGATGGTCCCCGGAGGGAGAACCCCGGTCGGAGGAGCTCCGTCGACGGTCCGAACTGGAGCCTTTCGACAGTGAGGCCTCCGACGAGGTCCGGGTACGGCTGGGGTCAGCGAAGATTCTTTCGCGCTGATGCCGCCGACTTCTCAACGCCTTCGAGGACAGTTTGCTGCAGGGCCCACAGATCAGTTCCTCGTGATCTGGGCCCAGGCAGCGGAGGCAAAGGTCGTGTGAGTCGGTGAGTGACATATTTCGGTCACACCGACCACACCGCTTAAAGCCACTGGCAGCCATCGGGGGAAAAAGGGCCCCTGCGAGGTCAAAGGACCGGGCTGCCAGGGAAAAAACGAAAACGAAAACTGACTAAGTCAGAAAAACCGAAAAAACCGTTAGAGGACTCGAGACCGGCGTCGCGAGTCCGGGCGGGAAAACGACCGGCGTCGAACCGAAAGAAAAAAGGATAAATACAGAGGAAAATCAACTTTTTCGCGGGGACAAGACGGGGACGTCTGTAGGGCTCCGCGGAAAAAAGAAGACTGGCTAAGATGGCACCTTCGGGCGGGAAGACTACCGCGCATGCGCGCTGCAATTCCCAAAGGCTTTCTTTGAAAGCTGGGGAAAATTGCTCCGCGAGGGCTCCGTCGGCGCCGACGTCACCCATAAGTGAGGACTGACTTCCTGCTTGGTCCTGGAGAATGTTCCAAAGTGTGCTCCATTGGTGTTGTCATGAGGATCTTCCAGGTCAAGAATTTCAGAAGGCTCGAGTCCAAAATAGTTTCATTGGGGATGCTGCTCCCATACCTTATAAAGGATGACTGGTTATGCTCCTTGGATTTGGAAGATGCATATACGCATATTCTGATCCACTTGCATCACAAGCAATACATTTGATTCATGCTGGGCGGCTGGTACTATCAGTACTGGGTGCTGCCCTTTGGGTTGGTCAAGGCCCCCAGAGGAGTCCGCATCAGTTGGCCAAGGACCACACTGAGGTCCCAAGCGACCACACTACTACTACTACTACTGAGCATTTGTATACCGCTACAAGATGTACGCAGAGCTACACAGACACATGTAAAAGATGGTCCCTGCTCATTAGAGCTTACACATAGGGGGCTTGAGCGTGAGCTTCGAAAGAAGCAAACCCCGCATGAACTGGGCACCAGAAGCAGGGCTGAAAGGGGCTTCCCCCTACAGCCACGATGATATGCCCCAATCATACTGAGATAAACTCGCACCGAGTTGGACTTCAGCCCGGAGTCAGAGAGGTGCAAGAGGTACTTCAGCAGCCAGTCTACAGGGCAAGAGAAGACGTCTGGTGCCTTAACCGTGCACCACACAGCAAACCACCACCACTTCAGTGCATAGACCTTACGCATCAAGTCCCTGCAGGATGCCAGCAGGATGTTGGTAACAGCTTCCACACCGTGAGTGCCAGGGAACGGATGCTGAGGTGCAGCAAAGAGCTGACCTCCTGCAAGATGAGATCTGGATCAGAACCCAGGTGAAGAGGCTCCCTCAGCAAGAGCTGCAGTAGCAGGGGGAAACATGGCTGCCGAGGCCAGTAAGGGGTGACAAGAATCATGGAGCCCCTCTCGGCCTGGAGCTTTGGAAGAGTTTTTACCACAAGCAATATTGGGGGGTAGACATACAGTAGGTACTCCCCCCCAGTGGAGAAGGAAGGCATCCAAGGACAGGCGACCTGGTCGGCCTTCGAGAGCAGAACTGTGCTACCTGGACACTTTGTGCCGTAGTGAAAAGATCCACCACCGGGTGCCCCATTCCCGGAAGATCCAGGCCACTACCTCCCTCTTGAGGGTCCACTCATGTAGTTAAAGCACCTGGCTGAGGCGATCCGCCAGGCCATTGAGCTCACCAGGCAGATAAGTCGCTCTGAGTTCCATGCCACAGAGCAGAGTGAACTTCCAAAGGCGAACTACCTCCCAGCACAGGACATATGATCCTGTGACTTCCTGCTTGTTCATGGAGAACATTGCCACCTGATTTCTGTTTGAATCAGGACCACATCATTCGCCAGGTGCGCATTAATGGCACAGAGGGCATTTGCTATAGCACGCAGCTCGAGAAAATTGATTTGGTGGAGACCAAATCAATTTTCTCGAGCTGCGTGCTATAGGTGGAGACTCTCCTGCTTGGACCACAGATCCTGGGTGCTCAAGCAACCCAGGCACGCATCTCAGCTGAGCTTGGACGCGTCCATCATGAGTGTCCTGCGGGGGGGGCCACCAGCTGGAATGGGAGGCCCCGAAGCAGCTTGTCTGGCTTGAGCCACCATGCCATAGATAGCGCCAGTGGTTCGGTGACCACTATCCTGTCCTGCAAACAGCCAGACACCTGCTTATATTGCATGCAAAGGTCCACTAAGCCTGTCACATGGAGAGGCAGGCCTAGGGACTGATATGCACCGTGGTAGCCATGCATCCAACGGCTCTCAACAGTACACGGGCCATGATGTGGTGCTGCCACTGCAACACACCCACCACCTCAACGAGGCATATCGAAGAGGGCCCCAGTGAACTCCAGCTGCTGCATCGGTTGGAGGTGGGACTTCGGGCAGTTGACCACGAATCAGAGGCCATCAAGCACCTGAATTGTGAGCGCAGTGGACTGCCAAATGCTGGCCGGCGTGGAGCCCTTGATAAGTCAGTTGTCCTGGTATGGGAAGACAAAGACCCGCTGAGTCCAGAGGAAGACCGCTGGACACTTCATGAAATCCCTGGGGACCTTGGCCAACCCAAAGGGCAGCACCCAGTTCTGAGAGCACCAACCACCCAGCATGAACCAAATGTATTGTCTGATGCAAGTGGATCAGAATATGCATATATGCTTCTTCCAAATCCAAGGAGCAAATCCACCTTGGGAATATCAAATCACCCAACGCACTTCTTCTCCAGGACAGTGTAGATCTTCTTACACACCCGTAGCCTCTTAGGCGAGGAGTCAGGAGAGTCCCACTTCGACCAGATCATATCCTTGACCATGGCAAGAGGGAAAATTGGTTCAGCTTCCTGCGCTTATCGTGATAAGAACTTATTGAGCAAACAAAAATTGGAAAGATTTGGAAGGATCTGCATCAGTTCTGGTAAAGGTAGGGCAGTAGTGGTAAGAGGAAGTAGATAGGACGGAGAAATGTTGAACACACGCGGGAGGGAGGGAAGGAGTAAGGCTGGCCACCTTAGAAGGGAGGGTGGAGAGAAGAAGAAAAGGGAAGAGACTAAACTATGGAGGAGGTAGGGCCTTAAGCCACCTGGGAGGGAGCAGAGGGGGGATGCAAGATTTCACCTAGGGCATCAGATATCCTTGGCCTGGTCCTGGTCCCACCCACTGCTCCAACTCCCCCAGTATCTAATGAAGTTTTCCTGTTGGATAGCAGGGAGCAAGAGTGATTCCCTGTTGCTGCTGCCCTAGTTTCTCCCTCTTTATAGATATATGTGCAAGCTCCCATAGTGGTCGACTTGCAATAATGATAAGGATCAGACTGCCATGGTAGCAAGCTATTATGGTCCACTGCATCAAAAGCTGCTAATAAATCCAGCAATATTAATAGAGGTAGTAGCTTCCCTGTCACAATTTCTGCAGAGATTGTCTAGTAAGGATACAAGGACTGTCTTTGTTCTGGGTGTGAATCCGAATTTACATGGTTTCAGCAAGCTGCTAATCTTGGAGCTGAAGACTCGAGCCCGGAAGGTCTCGAGGATTGGCTCGGCCTCCGGGGTCGACTTTGACATTGAGGGCCCAGTGGTCAGGGCGGAGGAACCAGACATCAGTGCCCGCTGCTGTTCAATGAAGGCAGTAAAACTGCGCTTCAAAGCTGTCATCCTGATGGGGTACTGACACGATCGGCCCCAACGCCAGTTCCCCTGGAGGGGAGTCTTCGACAAGGACAGTCGGTACGGTACTTGCCTAGGCTGATTCGGTTCCCGACAAGGAACTTTGGCCAGGCGCTCCTTCTCCGACGATCCGGGCAGGTGCTTGGGGCTCTGCGACCGGCCCCGAGAGGAGCTAGGCCGCTCGGAACCGTCCAGAGAAGCCGCCTTTGAGGATTTCTTCTTCCTTTTGTGCTTCCTCAAGGGAGACCCTCTCTCTGAGGAACCCCGACGCTGCTTGGGCTCGGAGTGCTCCCCCTGAGACGTGGAGGCCTCAGACAAGGTCCTGGCTCTCGGAGGCATGGGGGATTCAGGAAAAATCTTATCATGCTGGTGCTGGCGGCTCCTCAGGGCCTTAGAGGATATCCTCTTACATAGACCACAGACAGTCGAGTCAAGGTCCGGGCCGAGGTACCGGAGGCAGCAGTCATGCGTATCGGTGACGGACAAAATTTTCCCGCACCGATCGCATTTCTTGAAACCACTGGAAGCCATTGGGGGAAAAAGGACCCCGGCTAGGTCGAAGATCCTTTGGGCTGCCAGCGAGGGAAAAAAGGGAAAAAGGGCACGAAGATGCCTCAGAGGAAAAAATTGAACAAAAACACAGAAGGACCGACCCGATACCAGGGTACCGAGGCTGGAGGGGGGAAGGGTACCGGTGTCGACTGGTCGAGCCAAAAAGCATGCAGAAAAAAAATAACTTTTTCCGGGACACGAGGGACTATGTCCAATGGGCTCCGTGGAAAAAAGGAGACTGAGCAAGATGGCACCTTTGGACAGGAAGGGGACCACGCATACATGGTGGCAACTCCCAAAGGCTTTCTTTGAAAGCTGGGGATTTGCTCTGCGCGGGGCTCCGTAGGTGTCGACGTCACCCATATGTGAGGACTGACTTCCTGCTTGTTCCCAGAGAAGCAAATTTTTCTAAATGTTTTCCTAAAATTGCCACGCTAGATACAGGTTGTTAGTTTTCCAGCTTGTCCTGATCAAGGGTGTTCTTTTTTTCAGCAGGGGTGCACTACTGCTTTTTAGTGCTGTTGGCAGTTGCTCATCAGAACGAGAGGAGTCTGTAATTTTTGTGGCCTTTTTTTATGAGGCTCCTGATTGCCAATTGCACTATCTTTGATAGGCAGGGTTTGAGAGAGCAGATGTCAGTGGTAGACCGTTCAGGGCTTTTTTGTTTTTTTTAATCAAGGCCCTCTCTTACCAGACTAAATGAATCCCAAAGCTCTATATATTGTGGAGGGAGGGGTGGCACATTTTGTGCTCTGCTGTTTAATTGGCAGGAGACTACCTGTAGATCCTGACAGAAACCTGAATTTTGTTGCTAAAGTATGCAAGCAAAAATCATTCTATTCAGATTCAACTTGGCACATTGGTTCTGGTTTCTGAGCTGCAGATGTCTCGTGTTAATTTGCATATCACTGTATGTGCATCACAGCTGTAAACAAATGGTAGTGCTCCCATTTTAGCAACCATGACAAGTTTTATTTTTGCCCGATACAGGACAGCCATTATGATTAATGTGTATCAGCTGTTTCCATCTAATTTGAGCAATGTTATGGTAATCACAAAACAAATGAACATATTAATGACCAAATATGTACCATTCTGTGTCTACACTGAAAAAAAGACCTCTCTGAATCACAGAACAGGTGACCTCTGTTCTTCATCCCCCCCCCCTTTTGTGGGCAGGCATATTAACACCTTTGATGAAAGGGCATGTGTGACTTTTCTCAAGGTCACAGAAACACAGGGAAGCACAAATTGAGCACATTTGCCAATATCCAACTCACCATCAGAATCTATTTTAAAGGCAGTATATAAAATGTTTCCTAAACCATTGTGGAGGTGGATCTAGTGGTCAGACTGTTGACAAGCACAAGAAAATACCTTGGAGCCCAAATTCAACTCTCCTCTACCACTGCCTGCCTGCCTGTTTTACACATAGTCTCAGGCAAATCAGCTTTTTTCTTGTGCCCTGGCTTACCCAACTAAGTGGAGGAGTTAACAATGTGTTCTTTCATTTCTTTCCCTCTGGAAGTTTCATGCAGACCAAACATGAAAAACATGCTGTCTACATGCTACATTACAAAAAGGTAACAGTATTTCTCTTCAAAATGTGTTGTATAATATCAACACATGCTGTGTTCATCAGAGAAATTTGGAGCTACGGAATGCATGATCTGTTTTTGAAGTCATAGCACGTTTATTATTTATATCAAAATCAGATCCTGGTTAGTTGGTACCATTACTGTTTGGAAAAATAAAGCGAGAACATAATTCAACCTCCTCAAAAGTTCCACTGGCTGGATCTTCATGGATTTTGAACTTGAAGAAACTATTTAAGCGTAAGAATGTCATACCTCTGAACCGTCAGCATTGAAGTGGTCCAGTGCCTGCTTACGGATTTCTCCTTTTATTGAGCCATCCAAGCGCTGGAGAGCAATAAAAACAAAGTCATCATACACTGCTCCAGAAGTCTCTCTCCCCCCCCACCCTCCACCAGCTCAGTTTCTAGCAGGAATATTAAAAATAACCTTAGATTAAAAATAGCTGTCACGCTTGCACAAGGATGTGCAGGCACACATGCTTGTAATGCAGTTAACTCCATGACACTATCATTAAACCTTCAGCAGCCAGCAAACCTCAAATTTAAACATTCTTCTGAAGATATTATCAAAGGACCACAGAAGGCTGTGAATCAGACAAAAGGATGGAAGATCATTGTTTAAAATTAAATGGTAGTAAAAATAAATTACTATGTTCAGTAAGGCCTATATTAGCATGCCTACTGTAAATCCAGATATAGCACAGTTACTTACCTGTAACAGGTGATCTCTGGGAACAGCAGGAATAAGTCTTCACATATGGGTACGTCGGTACCGAAGGAGCCTGCGCGGGAACACTCCCCAGCATCCAATCAGAAAGCTTTTGGGAGCATCCCTCAGTGCCTGCGTGCTGCCTTCCCGCCTTTCCAACTGTCTCTCCTCAGTTGAGTTTTATAGCTGAGACAAAGAGAGAGAGAGAGAGGAAAGGAAAGATAGATAGAGAGATACAACTCCTAGGGGAGGTGGGTGGGTTGTGAAGACTTATTCCTGCTGTTCCCAGAGATCACCTGTTACAGGTAAGTAACTGTGCTATCTCCAGGAACAAGCAGGAATGAGTCTTCACATATGGGGACTCCCAAGCTAAGATACCTGGAGCCCTAGCATGTTGGAGATTGAAACATGCTACACCTCATATGGCCAGGCATCCTGAGGATGGAGGGTAGGAGTTGAAAAAGAGAGGAGCTGTAGAAAACAGCTAACCTAAGATAGGACTACAGGCAAGGAGTCCTTGCATGTATGATAATTATCATGAAATATATTGAAATGAACAATCACAATATGGACCTCACCTACTGGATTGCAGGAAGTAGAGAGGCTGATGGAGTCTACTGAGGATCCAGTAGAGGAATCATCAAGGTGACCTCACTGAAGTGAAGGTGAAGGTCAAAATCTGGAAGTAACAGGTGACCCCAGGATTCAACTGGGGTAGTACAAAAACGGTAGGTCTTTAGTGGGAAGCTTTATGGAAAAAGCTGAAAACTCTTTTGGCTACAGAGTTATTCACAGTTAGGAGCAAAAGAGGAAGACTAACCGATTTGGACAAAGCGTAGTTACTCACCTGTAACAGGTGTTCTCCAGGAGTAGCAGGAATCAGTCCTCACATATGGGTGACGTCGGCGCCGACAGAGCCCTTGCGGAGCAATTTTCCCCAGCTTTCAAAGAAAGCCTTTGGGAATTGCAGCGCGCATGCGTGGTCCTCTTCCCACCCAAGGGTGCCATCTTGCTCAGTCAGATGACATAGCTAAAAGACAGAAAAAATTAGCAAAAACGAAAGCATATAACTGCAACTCCAAGGGGAGGAGGGAGGGTTGTGAGGACTGATTCCTGCTGCTCCTGGAGAACACCTGTTACAGGTGAGTAACTACGCTTTCTCCAGGACCAAGCAGGAAGTCAGTCCTCACATATGGGACTCCCAAGCTTAAGGCTACCGGAGACCCTAAGCACAAAAATGAGCTCCCTCTAGCTCAGCAGCACAGAAGGAAGGAATCTTCTCTGAATACGTCTCCAACCGGTAGCCCAACATCCGGGATGGAGGGTAGGAGTTGCCTATACCTCGAAGAGGTTACGGAGGACTGCCTGTCCGAAAGCACTGTCCCTGCGGGACTCCCTCTCCAGGCAGTAATGGGCTGCAAAAGTCTGGCTTGAAGACCAAGTAGCGGCCCGGCAGATGTCTGCCAACGGAACAGAGCGGAGGTAAGCCACTGACGTAGCCTTCGCCCGAACACGATGAGCGGTGACTCTACCTTCCAGCACGAGGCCCGCAGCCTCGTAAGCCCAAGCGATGCAGTCCGCAATCCAGATGGACAGAGTACGCTTGGAGACAGGGAGCCCCAACTTGTTGGGGTCATAAGACACGAAGAGCTGAACCGCCCTTCGGTGCCCCCGCGTACGGTATAGGTAGAAGTTCAGCGCCCTTCTACAGTCCAGGGTATGCAGGACCATTTCAGCTCGGCTGGAGTGTGGCCTGGGAAAGTAGGTCGGAAGTACCACCTCCTGGTTGATGTGAAAAGGGGAAACCACTTTAGGAAGAAACTTAGGGTGAGTCCGTAGGACTACCCGGTTCTTGTAGAACCTAGTGTAAGGAGGATCAGATACCAGGGCCTGCAGCTCACTAACGCGTCTAGCAGAAGTGAGGGCCACCAAGAACATGGTTTTCCAGGAAAGAAAACGAAGAGGACAGGTAGCCATAGGCTCAAAAGGCGGACAGGTAAGCCGCTGTAAAACCACATTGAGATCCCAGTTTGGGGCTGGCGGGCGCAAAGGTGGTTTAAGGAGAAGGAGGCCTCTGAGAAAACGAGCCACCAGAGGGTGGCTGGAAAGAGGTCTACCATCCACCGGCACGTGATGCGCAGAAAGAGCACTGAGGTGGACCTTGACCGAGTTGGACTTAAGGCCAAGATTGGAAAGAGAAAGCAAGTACTGCAAGACCACTGATGCCGAACAGGAGAAGGGGTCTTGAGACTGCTGAGTACACCAGACGGAGAACCGATGCCACTTAAGAGCGTAGGACTTCCGGGTGGAAGGCCTCCTGGAGGCCAAGACGACCTCTTCCACATCAGGAGGTAGCTGGAGAGGAGCAAGGACTACCCTTTCAGCAGCCAGGCCATCAGATGAAGGGACCGGAGGTTGGGGTGCAGGAGCGTCCCCTGATCCTGCGAGAGGAGGTCGGGCTGAAACCCCAGAGGAAGAGGGGTGTCCACCGCCAGCTGCATCAGAAGCGGGAACCAAGGTTGTCTCGGCCACCGGGGAGCCACTTGGATCATCGATGCCTTGTCTCCGAGAACTTTGAAGAGCGTCCGTGACACCAGAGGCATGGGTGGAAAGGCATACAAGAGGCCTGTGGACCATGGAATCAGAAAAGCATCCGCCGCTACCCGGAGAGGATGCGGCTGTCGAGAGCAGAATCTGGGAAGCTGCCGGTTCAGAGGACTGGCGAACAGATCCATGGTGGGGAGGCCCCACCGGAGAAAGATCCGCTGAACCACAAGCGGATCCAATCTCCACTCGTGCGGTTGGAGGATCCTGCTCAGTTTGTCTGCCAGGTAGTTTTCTTGACCTGGGAGATAGACAGCTTTGAGGACGATGTTGCGATGGACGGCCCAAGAGCAGAGCTTCTGTGCTTCCTGACAGAGAAGGAAGGAGCCGGTTCCGCCTTGCTTGTTCACGTAGAACATGGCAACCTGATTGTCTGTCTGGACAAGTACTGACTGGTGAGAAATCAGGTGAGAGAAGGCTTTGAGCGCTAGGCGGATGGCTCTGAGCTCCAGGAAGTTGATCTGCTGAGCGGACTCCCAAGGAGTCCAGAGACCCTGAGTACAAGTCCCTTGGCAATGTGCTCCCCAGCCCTGGAGAGAAGCATCGGTCGTCAGGACCTGAGAATGTGCAGGGGGCTGAAAAGTCACCCCGAGCACTAGGTTTGGCAGGTGAAGCCACCATCGCAGAGAGGAGACCAGCTGGTCGGAGATCTGTACGGAGTCCGCTAGGCTCCCAGTGGCCTGATGCCATTGTTTGCGAAGGCACCATTGAGCAGGTCGCATGTTCAGGCGGGCATAGGGGGTTACATGGACCGTGGAAGCCATATGGCCGAGCAGTCTCAGAAATTGCCTGGCCGAGACCAGGGAATTGCTGTGAAAGCAGCTGGCGAGATCCATGAGCCTTTGGGCCCTGTCCAGGGGCAGGAAGGCCCGTGCCTGAAGAGTGTCCAACCTGGCGCCGATGAATTCTAGATCCTGAGAGGGGAGCAAAGTGGACTTTGCGAAGTTTATGACAAATCCCAAGTGCTGGAGCAGAGCCACCGTGCGATGAGTAGCCTGAGTGGCTTCTTGGGCAGACTGGGCTCTGATGAGCCAGTCGTCCAGGTATGGGAACACAAAGAGACCCTGAAGTCTCAGATAGGCCGCCACCACTGCTAGGCATTTGGTGAACACTCTGGGGGCGGAGGATAGGCCGAAAGGCAGTACTCTGTACTGGTAATGGCGTCCGTCCACCACAAACCTGAGGTATTGTCTGTGGTCTGGATGAATAAGGATATGAGTATATGCATCCTTCAGATCTAAGGAGCATAGCCAGTCTCCCTGCTGGAGGTAGGGCAGCAGGATTCCAAGGGTAAGCATTTTGAACTTTTCCTTTGCAAGGAACTTGTTGAGGTTGCGCAAGTCTAGGATGGGTCTGAGGCCCCCTGTTCTTTTCGGAATCAGGAAGTATCTGGAATAAAACCCTTGACCCTTCAGGTGGTGGGGCACCGGTTCCACGGCCTGTTCCTGAACAAGACTTGCTAACTCCTGAAGGAGTAAGTCCCTGTGCAGAGGGAGTCTGGAAGGTTCCCCTGGAAAGTAGGAGGGAGGTACCTGGTGAAAATGAAG
Source organism: Ichthyophis bannanicus (assembly GCA_033557465.1). NCBI lineage: Eukaryota > Metazoa > Chordata > Amphibia > Gymnophiona > Ichthyophiidae > Ichthyophis > Ichthyophis bannanicus. Next base: position 232,037,097 of record CM066043.1, on the reverse strand, counting down.
AAGATAGCCCTTTTGAACTATCTGAAGCACCCAGGTATCTGTGGTGATGTTGGACCATCTGTGGGCAAAGTGGACCAGCCGGCCTCCTGTGCTGAGAGAAACCAGCTGAGGGGGAGAGGCTATGCTGAGAAAGTCAAAAACCCCCACCCTGCTGAGCAGGGGCCGGTGGTGCAGGCTTGGGGGCTGGCTGCCTACGGGGCCCATTACCTCGACCCTTGGCCTGCTTTCCCTGTGGGGGAGCTGGGGAGGCCTGATACTGAGGGTAGTATTTATAGGCAGCACCCTTCCTCGGGTAAAAGGGCTTTTTCCCCGAGGCCTTCTTCTTTTGAGAAGGAGCAGAGGTCTTCCTCGAGAGACGAGTCCTGGTGAGAGTCTCCGTCTCGATTTGTGCAGCCTTCTCATCCATGGGCTTGCCAAAGAGGTTATCACCTCGGCAGGGGACATCGACCAACTTGTCCTGCACCCAGGGCTCGAGGTCGGACGTCTGAAGCCAAGCCTGGCGGCGTCCACCGATGCCGGCCGCGGCTACTCGAGCCGAAGCCTCAAAACCATCATAGGCTGCTCGAGAGATAAACTTGGAGCACTCCCGAATGCCAGTAGACAAGGATTGGAACCTCTGCAAAGGTTCGTCGGAGAGACCAGCAGAGAACCCGGCTATTTCCTTAGCCAGGTCTCGGAGATACATGCCCATGTAGAGCTGGTATGTCTGGACTCGACAAGCAAGCATAGAGCCCTGGAGCACTTCCTACCGAGGGCATCCAGGCTTCGGGCTTCCCTACCAGGGGGCACCGAGGAGTGCATTTTTTTGACTCTTCAGTCTATGCATGGCCGATTCCACCACCATGGAATGGTGCGGTAGTTGTGCCTTTTGGAACCCAGGGCTCTTGCGGACTCGATAAATGGAATCGACCCGCTTGCTTAACACCGGCGACGACGCCGGGCTCTCCCACATGCGGAAGAGAAGTCGTTCCAGCATCGGAGGAACCGGTACAATAAAGGCCTCCTTCGGGGGAGAGTCATATTGGAGGGCATCGAGTTCTTCGACTCGAGGCTCCTCCTCGGGATCCGCGGGGAAGGCCAAGGCCTTGGCCATATCCCGCACGAAGTCCGAGAACCAGGTATCCTCCGGGGGGGACCGTCTCCGAGGTTCGGACTCGGGGGAGTCCGATGGGACACACAGAGTCCGAAAGGAACCAGGTGACTCTTCGTCCTCAGATTCCCAGGCCGACTCCTCGGAGGAGGAGCCGACCGGCTCCGGTCGGGCGGGCACTGATGCCATCCGCCCCGAAGCCGAGGGAGTCGGCGTCGACGACCTCGGTCCCGAACGGGAGGCCGAAGACCTCGACCGAGGATCGACTCGAACCCTTATGGACTCGAGGATCGGCTCGGTCTCCGGGGTCGACTTGGAGGTCGATGTCCCGGCGGTCAGGGCAGAAGCGCCAGCGAGGCCAGCGATCAATGCCCGCTGCTGGTCCAAGAAGGCAGACAAACTGCACTCCAAGGCCGTCAACCTGAGTCCGAGCTCAGGAGACCCAGCAGCCCCCCGTCGGGTCCTTCGGAGGCGAGTCCACGAGGACAACCGTACTTACGTGAGCGGGCAAGTCCACCTCGAGTCGAGGATGTTTTGACGGCCTTTCCGACTCCAAGGACCCGGGACGGGAATCGGGGCTATGCGACCTGGCCCTCGAGGAACCAGGAGCGTCCACCGATCCCGCCCTCGCGGGTTTCTTCTTCCGATGATGCTCCCGGGTAGGAGACCCCCCTTTCAGAGGAACTCCGACGATGCTCAGGACCAGAGTCCCGAGACGTCGAAGCCTCTGACGAGGTCCGAGCCCGGCCGGAGTCAAAGAAGATACGCTCCCGCTGGTGCTGCCGACTCCTCAATGCTTTTGAGGACATTTTGCCGCATGGCGTGCAGATCATGGGGTCATGATCTGGGCCGAGGCAGAGGAGGCAGAAGCCATGAGTGTCTGTAAGAGACATAAGTTTCTTACAGAGGTCACACTTTTTGAAACCACTGGCCACCATCGGGGGAAAAAGGGCCCCTGCGAGGTCGAACGACCGGGCAGCCAGGGAAAAAAGGAAAAAAGCGCGAAATCTGTCACGAAGGACAAAAAACCGAAAAATAAAGGACGGACTCGTAACCGGCGTCGCGAGTCCGGGCGGGAAGAGAACCGGCGTCGAACCGAAGAAAAAATAGAGAAAAATAGAGAAAAATCAACTTTTCTGCAGGGATTCACAGGCAACGTCTGTAGGGCTCCGCGGAAAAAAGAAGACTGAGCAAGATGGCACCCTTGGGCGGGAAGAGGACCGCGCATGCGCGCTGCAATTCCCAAAGGCTTTCTTTGAAAGCTGGGGAAAATTGCTCCGCGAAGGCTCCGTCGGCGCCGACGTCACCCATATGTGAGGACTGACTTCCTGCTTGGTCCTGGAGAACTGGCCTAGTCCTTGAGGGAAGAAGGGGTATGGGAAAAACCTTGTATTCCAAAGAAAGATCCACTGAAGATCCACCATGTCTTTCCTAACTGGTGAGAGGTAGGAAGATATTGGAGCATGGAGCTTCAGGGATACCTAAACCTAGGGTTATGGTAGGAGCTGTCAGTACCACAGCAGTGGTTGTGTGCATAATACCCCAAACATACTGTGCAACAGTATGAACATGTGCAAAATCCACTGTCTGGAACATATAGGAAGGTAAAACCTTTATGAGCATAGACAGTTAGAGAGATAAATATGTAAATACATAGCTACCTATAACGAAGTATCTCGACAGATACACATATATATATATATGTGTGTGTGTGTGTGTATATATATATATATATATATGGGTATATATATATATATATATGTCTATAGTGAGATCTAGAGGGGCATATCATATGCACACACAGCTGACAGACATATGTATCTATAGAAATGTATATAGATATATATACATATATGAATATATAGGTCTAAAGATAAATGTCTGCAATTAAGCAGACAGAGATATGCCTATAAGAACATTCACATGGGAGATGTGAAGAGGAAAGATTCATCCAATAACAAGAAGGTGGAACCTACTTGAGAAGATATATAGAGAATGTATTCCCACTGGTTATGATGGTGCAGGAATGCTATCCAGTGAAATAACCAGGATGGTTGTGTGAAAAAACAGAGGATAATATCAGTCTGTAAACAGCAAGTCCTGAGTCCTGTAGAACTCTAGCATGGTAAATGGACAGAAAAACGCATAGGATGAGATACCAGGTTGACCCACTTGAGGGACAAAAAGGGGTATCATGCGTTTTTTAGTTAAATATGTGCTGTCCATGAAGGATTAGGATACCATGAGGACAAGCTGCAAGGAAAAAAGAGCATATTCCCTGTAGGAATTGGACAACTCTTTAGACTTTCACGTAGAGAAGGCTTATGTCCTTTATTTTAAAAGGAGATAGTAGGGTGTGAAGAACCCTCACAGTCATGGGGAATGACTGAGGAAGCCTTTTTCAACCATATAGGATAGTCATTAGAGAAAAAACCCCATGCTCTCTAGCAAGGGCCCATAGTGGAAAGCTTCTCTGTAGGATTGCAGAGAGCATTATGCAGGAGAATTGGGAGATACAACTGGCCGTTGGAAAAAACCAGCAGCCACGTCAACTATGCTGCCAAACCCAAAGGAATTGGAGATGGCAAGAATAGAAGATAGTGTGATAAGCCTGAAATGATAAGGATTATCCAAGAAAAATGTATGCACTGCCTTGGAATCACTACTAAGGCCAGACAGAAAGTAGTGGAGGACAAGACTGGAAACTTGTGGAAAAGTACCAGTAGTCCAATCACTGGAACTCCTGCATGGGCAGCTGCTGAATATGACAGCAGAGAGAATTTTTCTGTGTAAAACAGAAAGAACAGACAGAACAAGAGAAGAAATTCCTGTCCCTGTCTGATGAGCTGCCCAGGCAAAAGGAGGGAGTTTACTCAAGAGAAAAAACTCCACACTGTAATGGAAAGAAAGACTAGAAAGGCTAAAGAAGCCCTCCAGTGGTATGGTACCACTCTTACAGGGGAAACCCTGGATAAGAGGGTAGAGAAACAGGAGCTGAAGGGTGACTTAACATATGGTAAGTCTGTGGAAAGAAAAAATTCATGTTGGTACAGAAAACTATCATGGGATAGTTGTTAAACCTCTCTTCTTGACAGGAAGAAGAGGAGAAACCTGTGACCCATAGACATGAATATCCTGACAGCTCAGCGTACCTAGGAGCAACTGGATGTCCTGAGGAAAGGAATCCATGTGTAGAGTTTTGAATGAAAAACAGTGAAAAACGTCTGCTGAGAAGAAGTCAACTGTAGGTTGTAAACTCCAAGAGGCAGAAAACAGATTAATCAGAACCCTATGGTTGCTGAGTTTGTTTAGCCTGGCGAGAGTTTGGATTCTTCAGACCAGGGCGATGTTTCCTCTGCCTGGGAACATCTGTATGATGGGCAGGAGAAGAGTAAAACCTTCTCCTCCTAGGGAAAGAAGGTTTGGTAGGGCATTTCCTACCTACTGGGGAAGGAGAAGGCTTAGGATAGCCTTCAGAAACAGGGAAGTCAGTGGACCACTGAGCAAGCTGATGTAAAGACTCCTTATTGAAAAAATTTTCTCCAGTGCAAGGAGTATTACCCAGTCTTTGTTGTGCCCATTTGTTTAAGTCTGAAGCTTGGAGCCAGGCTCTACGTCGTGCCCCTATAGCTATAGCAGAGGTTCTGCTAACAGACTCAAAAGAGTCTAGGGAAGCACGAGTAAGAAACCAAGAGATACTTTGAATATGACTAAGTAGTAAGGCATAGTCTGCAGTCTTGGGCTCTGAAAGAAAAGGAGTCAAAAGATATAATTTCTTTGTGACCTCCTGAAGAGATAGACTCATATAAAAAATATATGAGAGAATCCTTGCTGACAGCATGGATGTCTGGAAGGTTTGACGTCCAAAGGCATCTAGTGTCCTAGACTCACGACTTGGTGGGTAAGAAGAGTGCTTCTTCTTACTTTTCACCTTCCTCACTGCTGATTCCACCACAACGGAATGATGGGGAAGTTGAGTCTTTTGAAACCCTGGAGAGGGGGGCACCTGATACAGAAGATCAGTTGCTCTAGAAGGTGAGGGTACCTTTAAAGGTGCTTCCCACATTCTTAGAAGAAGATCCTGCAAGGAATGATGTAAAGGAAGCATTATGCTTTCCTTTTCTTCAGTAGAAACAGAGCCTTGTGTAGGATCATGGCCAGGGATAGGAATAGCAAGAGATTTTGCCATATCCATGAGGAAATTCTGAAAAGAAGGATCTCCAAAGAGAACCGTCCCTGGACAGGCTAGACCTGAAGAACTAGCCTGGGCACCGGAGGATCTACTTGAGTATATAGGAATATAAGATCCTGCACGGTGCAAAAAAGGATCCTTAAGGGATGGATGCTGGTACTGGAGGTCAGGACCTGTGACAGTCAGTACTGCATCGTCCATGCCAGGTATCGACTCCAAACTTGATATAGAAAGGAGCGACCCTGGTGAAAGAAGCATGGAAGGAGCTGGCCCCGATGCTACTGCGGATACCGGTACCGATACCGGTAGCACCGTCGGAATCGAAGGCGACATCGACATCGGAGCAGTCATCGGTGGCAGCTCAATCGGTACCGAGGTAACCGAACACCTTTGGTAATCACCCTCGGTACCGAGCGTCTGGTACCGGTAATTATCGGTACCGAGATGTGTCGGTACCCAGTCTTCCAGACTAGAGATCGATTCCAGACTCGGCAACGAAGGAAGCGAGTCTATCGATGCATGTCTAGAGGGTACCGACGTCGGTGGTAGTATCGGCGTTGATGCCGATACTGGAAAGTCAATCTGGAGCGTATCCACCGGTCCCGAAGGTACCGAGAAAGCCAGATGACGATCCCTGGTGAGGAGTGTAAAGTCCAACACCAGTGCCGATGCTGGGGTATCGGTACCGCTCGAAGCGGATGCCACCACCGAGCATGGCTCAGGTATGTTCTGTGAGGGGTGAGCCCCAGGAACAACCTGAAACCCCTCATAGGCTTTAGAGGCCGAAGACTCCCGCCGGGGTTTTGAAGCCAATGGACCCTCGAGGGCAAGGCCGGAGCCGTCTTCATGCTGTGCATGAGACCTACCACTCGAGGGTTGGCTAGTCTTAACAGACTGTTTGAGGGTTACCTGATCCTGTGTAGAAGAAGAAATGGTCGGTGCCCTGACACTGGAAGGGAACCTGGTATCGAGGGAAACTCGATGTTGAAAATCTCTTCTTACAATACTGTGGCCCGAGGGCTCCGGAGGAAAACAGTCAGAACCCAAACAGGTTAGACACCAGTTTTTGGAGTCTAAAAATAAAGCTGTACCGCCACAGCTTAAACATTTCTTAGAGAAAGAGGCTGGTGGTTCCATGAGGGACATGGACAGGCCTAGAAGCAATGTTCCCTCTAATTTTCTGTAGGCTGTGTGCGCATAAAATATCAGCTGTGTGCAGCTTTTGAAGGAAGGTTAAATTTTTGTGCGCCACATAACGACACTCGGAGTTATATACTTTAAAATGTGACTATACGTCAGAATACAGTATGTACACCACATTGATTTTAATCAAATTAAATGAAAATAGATGATTACTAAATGAAGCGGGAAATTTCTAGTAATTACAATCATAACTTTTAAATTTTAAGACATCTGTGTTGTTTTCTATCAGAATCAGAGCCGTAATTTTTGTGCGCTCTGTTGTAAAGTATGTGCGCTCGCTCGGCGAGGTGTGTGCGCGCGCACACGCGCACAGCTTAGAGGGAACAGTGCCTAGAAGGTCTAAAAAGATTTAAGACAAAAAACTGAGGGAAAATATTCCCTGAATTTCAAAAAAAAGAAAAAAGAAACACCGGTGGTACCGGTGGAGTCAGGGAAACAGCCGCGACCACAAGAAAACAAAAGAATTAAAGAAGAATTTTCTGCGGTGACAGGAGGACGTCCTGCCGGCTCCGCGGAAAAACGAAAACTGAGGAGAGACAGTTGGAAAGGCGGGAAGGCAACACGCAGGCACTGAGGGATGCTCCCAAAAGCTTTCTGATTGGACGCTGGGGAGCGTTCCCGCGCAGGCTCCGTCGGTACCGATGTACCCATATGTGAAGACTCATTCCTGCCTGTTCCTGGAGATTGCAGGGTTAAATCTGCCTTTGCTTACTTAAAGATTTGGGGAATTTACTTAAACTCAGCTTTGACTATGGAATTTCCACTCACACGTTAAAGAAAGTTTTCTTTAAGTGAAGACTTTTTACAACAAATTTGATCTTGTCTTATTGAAACGCATCTCAAGATTCTTGTTCAGTCTACTGTTCTTTCCCAATTAGATTATTGTAATATACTGTATTTAGGGCTTGCTATTAAGCAGCTGTCCATTACTACGGCAGCTAAATTTTTAAGGGTCACTTACTAAATTACGGATCATACTTCCTTTTATTTAATTCACTTACATTAGTTGCTTGTTCATGCCAGAATAATTTTTAAATTAAGATGTTTGGTTTTAAAAGTTGTATATGGTCAGGCTCCTTTATGTATAACATGTTTGAATTGCATTGAATCAATGGGACGATATGGTCAAATTTAGATATTAGACCATCATATCAGGCTTGGCTGAATGGAAACTTTGCTTAAGGATTTTAGACAGACTCAGAAAGCTCTTATTTCATGCTTATTTTAATGTTTTTTTTCTTATTTAGTTCCTTTTATACAGATAATTCTGTTCTTCATTGATATTATATTTTCTTTGTTGGATTGTAACACTTTATTTAGCTTAAAAATTATTTGGGGAGGAGGGTGGAACACTGCTGATTCGGGAGATGTGTGAGAGCATCCCCGACCCAGTGGAGGATTTTCACACGTAGACCATGCAAATGGAGATGGTTACTCTGCCCCCACTTGATGACATCAGTGGGCACTAAGCATAAAGGAGAGCTTCTGCTGTAGCGTGCAGTTGCAGATGCATGACTGAATGAATATGACCAAAGGGGAGTATCTGCCCCTTCAATGCCATTACTGTGCCTCAGTCGATTTTACAGTGGGGAAAAGGAAGAACAAAAATAAGAAACAGCCTGTCAAGACACTTTCTGCCCAATGGAAATACAATGTGGTGTCCTCTGAGAAAACTGAACTAGTGGGTTTACAAGAAAAATGAGAATTAGACTTACCTGCTAATTGCTGTTCCTTAAGGAACTCTAGTCCAGTCCCGGAACCATAGAGTTGTGAACCTCCACCAGCAGCTTTGGAGACTGAAAGATGCCATCGCTTTGATGTCACTGGTATAACTTGCCAAGCACCGCCCCTCTTCACCAGTACCTATTGACAAAGCAGACTAAGCAGAGCAACAAATAAGCAGGAACAGGAAAACTAACGAAGTAAACACCTTGTAACTACTGTATAAGAAAAAATATTGAAAAAAACTACGTGCTCCGGACACCCGCCCCTTGGCGTCCCCGGGCCCCCCCCCCCGGTCCTGCTGCTTAAGAAAGACCTCACTGTGACCCTCTTGTATACTTTGCTAGCCAAGAAATCTGTCTTCTATTTTTTATTTTTTAACTTCAGGCTGTGTATTATGCAATATCCTGGGAGGGATCCGGGACTGGACTAGAGTTCCTTAAGGAACAACAATTAGCAGGTAAGTCTAATTCTCATTTCCTTTTCGTTCCTCTAGCCCAGTCCCGGAACCATAGAGGATGTAACAGAGCAGTGAATATCAACGGGAGGGACCTGCAAGCCCAGCCTGAAGTACTGCTGAGCCAAACCGCACATCCCCCTTTGCCTGAACACCCAACCGATAGTGCCTTGCAAAGGAATGCAACGAGAACCAAGTCGCCGCCTTACAAATGTCCTCAAACGGCACTAAACTGAATTCTGCCCAAGACGGCGCCTGCGCCCTGGTCGAATGTGCACGAAGACCCATCGGAACCACCTTGCCGTTTAACAGATAGGCCTCACCTTTCCGCGGCCCGCCAAAGGCGACAAATAACCTGTCCGACTTCCTGAAATCCTCCGTCCTACGGAGATACTTCTTGAGCACCCGCCGGACATCCAAACGATGCAGCCGACCGCCCAACTGAGCCTTCTGTTCCAAAGAAAAAACCGGGAGCGACACCACCTGGTTAACGTGAAACCCCGACACCACCTTAGGCAAAAAAGCCGGGACCGTGCGCAGAACCACCTTGTGAGCGAAAAAAGACAAGAAGGGCTCTCGACAAGACAACGCCTGCAACTCCGAAATCCTTCTAGCGGAGCAAATAGCCACCAGAAAAACTGTCTTCAAAGTCAAGTCCTTAAGGGATGCCTTACCTAATGGCTCGAACGGCGCTCCCATCAACGCCTCTAACACCACATTGAGGTCCCACGGAGGGATTGCCGTACGTCTCGGCAGCCTCAAAAGCAGCACTGCCCGCAAAAAATGCCGAATATCGCTATGCGCCCCTACCAACTGTCCCTGAATCCTCCCCCGGAAATAGGAGATAGCCGCAAGCTGCACCCGCAAGGAGCTAGCCGCCAGACCTTTCTCCAGGCCATCCTGCAAAAACGAAAGAATATGAGGCACCGAAGCCTTTAACGGCTGTAGATCGCGCTCCCCGCACCAAGCTTCGAACACCCACCACACCCTGGTGTACGCAAGCGAGGTGGAACGCCTCCGTGCTCTTAATAACGTACCCATGACTGAAGCCGAGTACCCCTTGGCCCTTAGCCTAGCCCTCTCAAGAGCCATGCCGTAAGCGAGAATCGACCCACCTGCGGCATGCGTAACGGCCCCTGCAGTAAGAGGTCCTCCCGAACCGGGAGTCTCCACAGCCTGTCTATCAGCAGCCGAACCAGATCCGCATACCAGGGCCTTCTGGGCCAATCGGGCGCTATCAGAACGACCACGCCGCGGTGCCTCTCTATGCGCTGGACCACCCGTCCTATGAGCGCCCAAGGTGGAAACACATAGAGAAGCCCGTCCACTGGCCACCGCCACGCCAATGCATCGAGGCCTTCCGACATGCGCTCTCTTCACCTGCTGGAGAACCTGTCCACCTTCGCGGACTCGAAGCTTGCCATGAGATCCATGATTGGAGTCCCACAGCGCTGCACTAGCATCGCAAAAACCTCCGGGTGAAGACTCCACTCCCCCGGATCCACTCTGCGGCGGCTTAGAAAATCTGCTTCGACATTCTCCATTCCGGCCACGTGCTGCGCTGACAATGCTACCAAGTGCCGTTCGGCCCAGCGCAACAGCAGACTGGCCTCCGCCTCCAACGACACACTCCCCGTGCCTCCCTGGCGATTGATATAAGCTACCGTCGTCGCATTGTCGGAGAGGACCCGTATCGCCACGCGACCCAAGGTTTCCTGAAACTGTCGCAATGCTAGATACACCGCGCGCATCTCCAGCCGGTTTATGGACCAACACTGTTCCGGATCTGACCATGACCCCTGGGCAAACCACCCTTCGCAATGTGCCCCCCAGCCCGCGAGACTGGCATCCGTTGTCACCAGCCGCCAGGATGGAGCCTCCAGCACCACGCCTCCTTCCAGGCTTCCGGGCCGCAACCACCACTGAAGCTCCTGCCGCACCTTCGGAGGACACACGAGCCATTGAGACAAAGCGTCCCGTTGATGAGACCAACACCGGAGAAGGGCACTCTGCAAAGGACGCATATGAAACCTGGCCCACTGCACAACTTCGATCGTGGCCGCCATCGTTCCGAGCAACTGCAAATACTGCCACGCCATCGAAGCCCTGCACTCCAAAAACATCCGCACGAGCTCCCTTAAGGCTCGTGCCCTCGTGCTCGGGAGAAACACCACTCCTTGCCTGGTCTCGAAGCGGGCACCCAAGTATTCCAGACTTTGAGTAGGAAGCAGCTTGCTCTTCGCAAAATTGACCACCCAGCCTAGGCTTTCCAATAACTCCACCACTCGACCGGTGGCCGTAGCACTCTCCTCCCTGGACTTCGCCCGAATCAGCCAATCGTCCAAATAAGGATGCACCAGAATCCCTTCCTTGCGAAGCGCCGCCGCCACAACCACCATGACCTTGGTGAACGTCCGAGGCGCCATCGCCAATCCGAACGGTATCGCCCGGAACTGAAAATGGCCCATGGGCACCGCAAAGCGCAGGAACCTTTGATGCTCTAGGCGCACGGGAATATGTAGATACGCTTCCGTGAGGTTCAATGATGTTAGGAATTCCCCCGTCCGGACCACCGCAATGACCGAGCGTAAGGTTTCCATCCGAAAATGGGTCACCCGAAGGCAACGATTCACTGTCTTTAAATCCAGAATAGGCCGAAAAGTGCCGTCTTTCTTTGGAGCGACAAAATAGATGGAGTATCGACCGCACCCGTATTGATCTACCGGCACCGGCACCACCGCTCTGAGTTGCCGTAGCCGTCTCAGCGTGTCCGAGACCACCTGCAACTTCCGCAGAGCTCTGCACGGGGAAAGGACAAAGGAATCTAAGACGGGTCGATGGAGCTCCAGAGCATATCCCTCTCGAATGACCTCCAACACCCACTGATCCGTGGTAATTTGGACCCAGGCAGGGTAAAACTCCCGTAACATTCCTCCCACGGGAACGACCTCCACCTGGGCCCGCCTTATCTCATTGGGATTTCTTTCCGCTAGAGGAGTGGAAGGAGGAAAACCCCCTACCCACCCCTCGGAAACCTCGGAATGGCTGGCCCCGCGGAGGGAACCGCCCCCTCTGAGGCTGGACAAAACGCGAGGACCAAAATCTACGAAAATCCCTCGAGAGACCCCTGGATCCAGTCGTCCCCCGGCCCTGCTTTAGCTTATCCTCCGGGAGCCGACCGCCCTTGGACTCCCCAAGGTCCTTGACCAGCTTCTCCAAATCTGTACCAAACAAGAGTTTCCCTCGAAAGGGGAGCTTACTAAGCCGTGCTTTGGAAGACCCGTCTGCCGACCAGTTACGCAGCCAGAGATACCGTCGCGCCGCCACCACGGAGGCCATACTTTTGGCCAGGCCTCGAATAAGATCGTAGTGGATATCTGACAAATACGCTGTGCCCGACTCCAGCCGCGCCAATTCTTCCGCCTGCGTTTCCAGCAGCTGCTGGGACCACCGTAAAAGCAGCCTCTGGCTACCCACACTCCCGCTATCGAGGCCTGCAAGGAAAGGGCACACATATCATTCACCTGCTTCAACAGTGTCTCCAATTTCCGGTCCTGTACATCCTTTAACGCCGCGGCGCCTACAACTGGAATTGTGGTCTTTTTAGTAACCGCCGACACTGCCGCATCCACTTTCGGGGAACGGAAAATTTCTCTATCCTGGTCAGACAGCGGATATAACCGGGCTAAAGCTCTGGTGCCTCTCAGCGCCGATTCCGGGGCGTCCCACTCCTCTTGAATCATGTCCCGAAACACTCTATGAACCGGGAACACTCGCTGGGACTTCCGAACCGCTTGCAAAAGAGGATCCTCTAACGTTTCCTCCGCCGATGGCACCCCCGCGGGCATAATGAGCGTCTTTAGTGTTTCCGCAATCAGCGTCGGCATCTCCTCGCGACGGAACACACGGACCACTCTACTCTGCTCTTCCGTGTCCGGTAACTCACCCTCTTCCAGCTCCCCCTCAGAAACGCCTTCCACCTCTACATCCGACAGCTGTTCCTCGTCTTCCACCACCAAAGACGAGCTCTCCTCCAACGCTGTCCGACACCTCTTGCCTGGACCTGCCTCCCCCGCCAGGAGGCCCCCGGCCGTTTTTGACTCTTTAATCTCAGAGACGGAGTTTCCAGTCCGGGCTGCAGCAAGGCCAACGCTTTCTGCAGAAGACAGAAAAAATCTGGGGGAATACCTGCCACTCCTCCGCTCAGACTGCCCCCCGTTGCCGCTGGTGCGTCTGCCATCGACGATGGACCCGCCATCGGCTCCGGGAGATCCAAAGAAGGCGGCTGGGAGTCTCCTACCTCCGAAGGAACTGCTGCCTGCTCCACAGCCGGTTCCCCGAGCGCCTTTTCCATCACTGCTGCCTCTAAAGAACAGCCCCTACACACCCCAGAATCCAAAACCTCGCTGCGCCTCACCCTACAAACGAGACAGCGGGGCTTAGCTGGGATCTTTAGTAGGGCCCCTTTTCTCAACGTGTGCCACCCCCAGAGGGGAGAAATGCCAGGCTCCTGTGCTGAAAAAACCCCAATAAGAGGAACAGGGCAATGTCCCAGCTAGACAGAGTCCCCTCCCAAAGAGAACCTTGTTTGTCCTTTTTTTTTTTTTCTTTTTAAACTCCCAATCAACGCAGAATTGCTCAACTAGCTGAAGCCCGGCCGACTATCGCAAAAACGAAGCTCCGCAGGCCGGGAAATGAACGATGGAGAGCCCCACGCTAAAAAACGCAGCACCTAAAATGGCCGCCGGCAACTTTTCCCGTTCAAAATCCAGCGAGAAAATGACACCACATAGCAAGGCTCTAACCGCCCGACAGACGGAGGCCGCAAAAAAAGGGGGTCCCTGGAGCCCACACTCACCTCTGCCGCGATCCTAGCATCGAGGAAGGAGAGGGTTCATCTAAGTACCACCAGCCCCAGAGCACAGCCTTACTTGGCTTCAGCCCCGGCGGTTCTGCCTGCAATGATACCGGGAAAAGCCTCACTGGCTTGCCGATCCCGGTGCTGCCGCTGCTCTGCCGAGCAACCCTCAACCTGCTCCTCACCCGTTTTACGCGGGTTTGGGAGCAGGGAGGAAACTGAACAGTGGTGATCTGCCTCTCTAAGGCACAGGGAAGAAAACCCTCGCTGGCTTCCAAGTCCCAGTCCTGCTGCTGCACAGCCTTCTACCTGCTCCTCACCCCTTTTAAGCGGGTTCGGGAGCAGGGAGGCACTGAGTAACGCTCTAATGCTCGTTTACACGCTGGGGCCCATGCACCAGAGACTAAGAGAGAAAGAGAAAGGAGAGAGAGAGGAAGAGGGAAAAGAAACCGGTCCACAGCCAGTAGAAACCCTTTCAGCAGCAGCAGGACAGCATCTAAAAGAAACCCAAAAGGCAAAATTACCCAAAATAAAACTAAATATTCAAAAAGAAAAACTCTGCTTATTTATTCCTACTGAGCCCAGTCCCAGGCTCAGAACCTCCAAGCTGCTTGGAGACTGAAAGTACTGGTGAAGAGGGGCGGTGCTTGGCAAGTTATACCAGTGACATCAAAGCGATGACATCTTTCAGTCTCCAAAGCTGCTGGTGGAGGTTCACAACTCTATGGTTCCGGGACTGGACTAGAGGGACAAAAAGGAACATAATCATCTCTGTCACCACTAGAGGGACAAAAAGGAACATAATCATCTCTGTCACCCTGTCTGAAGTGTCTTTGAGCTCCATTGATAGGACTCTGCCTCCCCTACCTACGGACAAAGGAGAAACAGGGACTCTAACTTGTATAAAGAGCCAGTCTGTATGCTCCATTCTAGACTGCTCCCAATTGAATGTTACTGTTGGCTTAACTGTTGCAAAGCGTCCCCTTTCAGCTCCTATTATTTTGCCGGGTGAGGTTCACATTGTAAGTCCTGATGGAGGAGTGCCTAGTCAAAATATACCCTTAGAGAACATATGGACTATAGTTTCACATACAGACTCAAGTGTTTTTTCTGATGACACTATTGCAAAATTGGAGAAACAGGATGCTAGACCTGATGTTGTAGAGCAGGCCACCATTAAAGTTAGTTTGATATTCCATACGACTATTGTGATGCTAGGAAACAATTTACATTCTAGAAATTTATGTTTTTTAAATTTTCCTAAGACTCCTTTACTAATTTTAATACAATAGAGAGGTGCTGGAGCTAGCAGATGCTGACTCCATCCCTGTCTCTAATTTCATTATGTCTCTGAGTGCTGTGTTACAGAAATTTCCGCTCAAGAGTTTCAATGTTTTAAGTCTAGTCTGGACCTTTCTGCTTTTCTGGAGTCTTCAGCTGAAGAAATTTCTGCAAGAGCAACCTTCCTCGTGACCCCCAGCCCAATGCCGATGCCTTATGCTGTTTGCTAAGTCCTGCCCTCATGACCCCCAAACTTCAGAGAGGCTCTGCCAGCCCAATGCCAATGCCTCCCGTTGTTTGCTGAGTCCCACCCTCATGACCCCTGATGTCAGAGAGGCTCTGCCAGCCCAACTCCTCCCACTGTTTACTGAGTCCCATACTCATGACCCCTGACGTCAGAGAGGTTCTGCCAGTCCAACTACTCCCACTGTTTGCTAAGTCCCACCTTCGTGACCCCCAACATCAGAGAGGTGATCATCCCTCCCAGCAGTATAAGTTCAATTAAAGCAGCATGCGCCGCAAGCTCCTTGGGGCTACTCCTATGGCACTTTGTGTAAGTATGCCCTGTTCTATCACTTAGCTGAGCATTTTAGGCTCTCTAGTACAACTATAGCTCCTCTTGCATATCGAACTCCAGAGGATTTGGATTACCAATCATCAATGACTGCCACCCCCTTTACAGGAATCCACGTTTCTTTGACTACTGCAAGACTCACCGTCATCGCTAAGTGAGCAACTTGATATTCTGCTCCCCCCAGTACATGCTGCACAGCCGGGCAGGAAAGCGTAGTTACTCACCTGTAACAGGTGTTCTCCAGGAGCAGCAGGAATCAGTCCTCACTTATGGGTGACGTCGGCGCCGACGGAGCCCTCGCGGAGCAATTTTCCCCAGCTTTCAAAGAAAGCCTTTGGGAATTGCAGCGCGCATGCGCGGTCGTCTTCCCGCCCGAGGGTGCCATCTTAGCCAGTCAGATGACATAGCTAAAAAAGACAGCATAAAAATTTGCAAAAAGAACATAAGCAGACGATTGCAACTCCAAGGGGAGGAGGGAGGGTAGTGAGGACTGATTCCTGCTGCTCCTGGAGAAAACCTGTTACAGGTGAGTAACTACGCTTTCTCCAGGACCAAGCAGGAAGTCAGTCCTCACTTATGGGACTCCCAAGCTCAAGGCTACCGGAGACCCTAAGCACAAAAATGAGCTCCCTCTAGCTCAGCAGCACAGAAGGATAGAATCTTCGCTGAATTATTACCCACCGGTAGCCCACATCCGGGATGGAGGGTAGGAGTTGCTCAGACCTCAAAGAGATTACGGAGGACTGCCTGTCCGAAAGCACTGTCCCTACGGGACTCCCTCTCGAGACAGTAATGGACCGCAAAAGTCTGGCTCGAAGACCAAGTAGCGGCCCGGCAGATGTCTGCCAGCGGAACAGAGCGGAGGTAAGCCACTGACGTAGCCTTTGCCCGAACGCAATGAGCCGTGACTCGACTTTCCAAGGAGAGTCCGGCTGCCCCATAAGCCCAAGAGATACAGTCCGCAACCCAGATGGACAGAGTACGCTTGGAGACCGGGAGCCCCAATTTATTGGGGTCAAAAGACACAAAAAGCTGAGCAGCTTTACAGTGCTCCCGCGTACGGTCAAGGTAGAAGTTCAAGGCTCTTCTACAGTCCAGGGTATGGAGGACCGTTTCAGCTCGGCTGGAGTGCGGTCTGGGAAAGAAGGTTGGAAGTACCACCTCCTGATTGATGTGAAAAGGGGAGACCACTTTAGGCAGAAATTTTGGGTGAGTCCGTAGGACTACCCTATTCTTGTAGAACCTAGTGTAAGGGGGATCAGACACGAGGGCCTGCAATTCACTTACGCGTCTAGCGGAAGTGAGGGCTATCAAGAACAGTGTTTTCCAAGACAGAAAACGGAGAGAACAGGTAGCCATAGGTTCAAAAGGCGGACAGGTGATCCGCTGCAAAACCACATTCAGGTCCCAGTCAGGCGCTGGCGGGCGCAGAGGTGGTTTAAGTAGAAGGAGACCTCGGAGAAACCTCGCTACGAGAGGGTCGTTGGAGAGAGGTCTGCCTTCCACCGGCACATGATGTGCTGAAAGAGCACTGAGGTGAACTTTGACGGAATTGGACTTAAGTCCCAGATTAGAGAGGTGCAGCAAGTACTGCAAGATCACCGACACCGGGCAGGAGAAGGGATCCTGAGACTGTTGGGTACACCAGACTGCAAAGCGACGCCATTTAAGGGCGTAGCATTTGCGGGTAGAGGGCCGTCGCGAAGCCAAGACGACCTCCTCCACCTCCGCCGGCAGGAGAAGGGGAGCAAGGACTACCCTCTCAGCAGCCAGGCCATGAGGTTGAGAGACCTGAGGTTGGGGTGCAGTAGGGACCCCTGATCCTGAGTGAGGAGATCCGGTTGTACCCCCAGAGGGATTGGATCCTCCACCGCCAGTTGTAGCAGGAGCGGAAACCACGGCTGCCTGGGCCAGCGAGGGGCCACCAGGATCATGAAGGCTTTGTCTCGGAGAACCTTGAAAAGAGTCCGAGAGACTAGCGGGATGGGAGGGAAAGCGTACAGAAGGCTCCCCGACCATGAGATCAGAAAGGCGTCCGCCGCAACCCGAAGGGGGTGTGGCTGACGAGAGCAGAAGCGCGGAAGCTGCCGGTTGTGAGGACTGGCAAAGAGATCCACCGTGGGGAGGCCCCACTGGAAGAAGAGCTTCTGAACTACCAAGGGATCCAGACGCCACTCGTGCGGCTGGAGGACCCTGCTGAGTTTGTCCGCAAGGCAATTTTCCTGGCCCGGGAGATAAACTGCCTTGAGGAGAATGCCGTGACTGACGGCCCAAGAGCAGAGCTTCTGTGCCTCCCGGCAGAGGAGGAAGGAGCCCGTGCCCCCCTGTTTGTTCACGTAGAACATGGCAACTTGATTGTCCGTCTGGACAAGGACGGACTGTTGGGAAGTCAGGTGGGAGAAGGCCTTGAGAGCTAGGCGGATCGCCCTGAGCTCCAGGAAGTTGATCTGCTGAGCAGACTCCCACGTGGTCCAGAGGCCCTGAGTACGTGCCTCTTGGCAATGTGCTCCCCAGCCCAGGAGGGATGCATCGGTGGTCAGCACCCGGGTCGGCTGAGGTGACTGGAAAGGCATTCCGAATATCAGGTTCGGCAGCCGGAGCCACCACCGGAGAGACGAGATCAGCGGTTCGGAGACGCGCACTAGGTCTGCTAGGCCGCCCGTGGCCTGTCGCCACTGCTGGCGGAGACACCATTGAGCAGACCGCATATTCAGGCGGGCATTGTGGGTCACATGGACGGTGGAAGCCATATGGCCGAGCAGTCTCAGGAAGCGCCTGGCGGAGACCAGGGGCTGGCTGCGAAAGCGGTCGGCTAGGTCCATGAGCCGTTGAGCCCTGTCGAGCGGTAGGTAAGCTCGCGCCTGAGGGGTGTGCAGCCTTGCGCCGATGAACTCGAGATCCTGTGAGGGGAGCAAAGTGGACTTTGCGAAGTTTATAACAAAGCCCAAGTGCTGCAGCAGAGTCACCGTGCGGCACGTGGCGTTGGTGACCTCCTGAGCGGACGCTGCTCTGATGAGCCAGTCGTCGAGGTACGGAAAGACATAGAGGCCGTGAAGCCGGAGATGGGCCGCCACGACCGCGAGACATTTTGTGAAGACTCGCGGTGCGGAGGACAGGCCAAAGGGCAGTACCCTGTACTGGTAATGATTTCCTGCCACCACAAACCTTAGGTATTGGCGGTGGCTTGGGTGGATGAGGATGTGCGTGTAGGCATCCTTTAGATCCAAGGAGCATAGCCAATCTCCCTGCTGGAGGTAGGGCAGAAGGATTCCAAGGGTAAGCATCTTGAACTTCTCCCGCACAAGGAACTTGTTGAGGTTGCGCAAGTCCAGGATGGGTCTGAGGCCTCCTGTCCGCTTTGGTACTAGAAAGTACCTGGAATAAAAGCCTAGACCTCTCAGGTGGTGGGGCACCGGTTCCACCGCCTGCTCCTGCAGAAGACCCGCTAACTCCTGAAGGAGTAGTTCCCTGTGCAGAGGGGGTCGTGGAGGTTCTCCCGGAAAGTAGGAGGGAGGGACCTGATGGAAGTGGAGAAGATAGCCTTCTCGCACGACCTGAAGCACCCAGGCATCTGCGGTGATGCTGGACCACCTGTGGGCGAAGTGAACCAGCCGGCCTCCGGTGCTGGGAGGAAACAGCGGGGGGGGGGAGAGGCTATGCTGAGCGAGTCAAAAACCCCCACCCTGCTGAGCAGGGGCTGGTGGTGCAGGCTTGGGGGCTTGCTGCCTACGGGACCCGTTACCCCGTCCCTTGGCCTGCTGGCCCTGTTGGGGAGCTGCAGGGGCCTGATAATGGGGGTATTGTTTGTAGGCAGCCGCCTTCCTCGGGTAAAAGGACTTTTTCCCCGAGCCCTTCTTTTTCTGGGAAGGGGCGGAGGTCTTCCTAGAAAGCCTGGTCCGGGTGAGAGTCTCAGTCTCAATCTGCGCAGCCTTTTCCGCCATGGGCTTGCCAAAGAGGTTTTCGCCTCGGCAGGGGACATCGACCAACTTGTCCTGCACCCAGGGTTCAAGGTCTGACGACTGAAGCCAAGCCTGTCGGCGGGCACCGATGCCGGCTGCGGCCACTCGAGCCGAGGCTTCAAAGCCATCATAGGCTGCTCGGGACATGAACTTTGAGCATTCCCGAATGCCAGTGGACAAGGCTAGGAACCTCCGCAAGGGCTCCTCGGAGAGACCAGCGGAGAATCCGGCCAGTTCTTTAGCCAGATCCCGGAGATACATGCCCATGTATAGCTGGTAAGTCTGGACACGACATGCGAGCATAGAGCCCTGGAAACACTTCTTGCCAAGGCCATCCAGGTTACGGGCCTCCCTTCCAGGAGGCACCGAGGAGTGCATCTTCTGGCTCTTAAGACGATGCATGGCCGATTCCACTACCATGGAATGGTGTGGCAGCTGTGCCTTTTGAAAGCCAGGGCTCTTGCGGACTCGATAGATAGAATCGACCCGCTTGCTCAGGACCGGCGAGGAGGCCGGACTCTCCCACATGCGGAAGAGTAGTCGTTCCAGCATAGGAGGAACCGGCACAGTAAAGTGTTCCCTCGCGGGAGAGTCATACTGGAGGGCGTCGAGCTCTTCGGCTCGAGGCTCCTCCTCGGGATCCGCAGGGAAGGCCAAAGCCTTGGCCATATCCCTAACGAAATCCGAGAACCGGGCATCCTCCGGGGGGGACTGCTTCCGAGGCTCGGACTCCGGTGAGTCCGATGGGACACACCGAGTCCGGAAAGAATCAGGTGACTCTTCCTCCTCAGACTCCCAGACCGACTCCGACGAGGACTCGGTGGGGTCGGCCCGGGCAGGGTGCGGCGCCAGCCGCCCCGACGCCAAGGGAGTCGGCGTCGGCGACCTCGGTCCCGAACGGGAGGCCGAGGGTGACCTCGACCGAGGATCGACTCGAGTTCTCATTGACTCGAGGATCGGCTCGGTCTCCGGGGTCGACTTGGACGTCGACGTCCCGGCGGTCGGGGCAGCGGCGCCAGCGAGGCCAGCGAGCAGTGCCCGCTGCTGGTCCATGAAGGCAGACAGTCTGCTCTCCAAGGCCGTCAACCTGAGTCCGACCTCAGGTGACCCAGCAGCCCCCGACTCGGGCCCCGATGGCGTCGGGCCCGACGTCGGCTGTCGCGGAGGCGAGTCCAGAAGGACCACAGGACTTACCCGGGCAGGCGTCTCCGACTCCAGGCGAGGTCGCTTCGGGATGTGTTCCTTCTCCAAGGACCCGGGGCGGCTGTCGGGGCTATGCGACCTGCCCCTCGCGGAACCAGGAGCGTCCACCGACGCCGCCCTCGCGGGTTTCACCTTCCGACGATGGTCCCCGGAGGGAGAACCCCGGTCGGAGGAGCTCCGGCGACGGTCCGAACTGGAGCCTTTCGACGCGGAGGCCTCCGACGAGGTCCGGGTACGGCTGGGGTCAGCGAAGATTCTCTCGCGCTGATGCCGCCGACTTCTCAACGCCTTTGAGGACAGTTTGCTGCAGGGCCCACAGATCAGTTCCTCATGATCTGGGCCCAGGCAGCGGAGGCAAAAGTCGTGTGTGTCGGTTAGTGACATATTTCGGTCACACCGACCACACCGCTTAAAGCCGCTGGCAGCCATCGGGGGAAAAAGGGCCCCTGCGAGGTCAAAGGACCGGGCTGCCAGGGAAACCGAAAACGAAAGCTGACTAAGTCAGAAAAACCGAAAAAAGGAAGAGGACTCGTGACCGGCGTCGCGAGTCCGGGCGGGAAAAAGATCGGCGTCGAACCGAAGGAAAAAAGGATAAAATAAAGAAGAAAATCAACTTTTTCGCGGGGACAAGATGGGGACGTCTGTAGGGCTCCGCGGAAAAAAGAAGACTGGCTAAGATGGCACCCTCGGGCGGGAAGACGACCGCGCATGCGCGCTGCAATTCCCAAAGGCTTTCTTTGAAAGCTGGGGAAAATTGCTCCGCGAGGGCTCCGTCGGCGCCGACGTCACCCATAAGTGAGGACTGACTTCCTGCTTGGTCCTGGAGAAACTTGAGTTTGATGGGAACACAGAACTTGACAATTCATATGGCCCTCTTGAACTGTAGGTTTCTAAAATCTAAAATGGCTCTCATCTTGAACTTACAAGCTTCCTATTCTTTGGATATAACTCTGCCTCACTGAAACCTGGCTTCGCCAGGGTAAGGAACCCTACCTCTTTCAGTGCCTCCAGATTATTTAGCAATATCAATGCCCAGAACTTCTAAGAGAGGGAGAGGTGTGGCCATAATTCATAAGTCCTCCTTATTAGTGACTGAACTCCCTATTAATCAATCTATGAGCTCAGAACCCCTCCTGATTAGACTTGGACTAACCCCCGGTTTTCACACATTACTTCTGTATTGCTCACCTTCATTGCAGCTCACTCCTTGGTATGCTATCCAGCAACTTATATTGGAGCTAATGGTGATTTACCCCAACCTCCTGGTTATGGGAGACTTTAATATTCATTACAATGACTCTACTTGTGCCCATGACAGATCTTTTTGTACCTTCATATACAATCATGGATTACTACAGCATGTTCTCTTTCCTACGCATGTTGCAGGCCACACTCTCAATTTTATTACCCACTAGGACTCTAATTTACTTCCGACAAATGTCCAGACAGTTCCTCTACCATGGACAGACCATGTCCTCTTTCTCTTCGATCTTCCTCTAAAACAGCAACATACTCCGTGCATACAGGCTACCACTACAGGACACACCATGACTTATCAGAATATTACACAAGACACCCCCATTGCTTTTCCCGCAATGGATACTGCGCACAAAGACTCAGACTCACACTCAATTTCGGAACAAAATACAGATCATAAGAGACTTCATAGAATCCCATAATACAGACATATTATGCATAACAAACATGGATCACTGAGATGGACAACGTACTATTAAATCAGCTTACTCCTGATGGATACACCATCTATCAATGCCCACGGTCACAATGTAAAGGAGGTGGAGTGATAACGATAGCCAAGGACAACTTCAAATTACACCACCATACAAGAGAAAGTACCCATGAATCAGACTCCATCACTATAACAAACAATTAACCATCTGCCTCATATACAGGACACCAACAGTCAACACAAACGACTTTTCAGCTATCCTGGACAGAGTGCTAACTGCATCAAAACCTGGAAAGGACCTCTTAGTATTAGGGGACTTCAACCTTCCCTTGCTACAACAGAACAATGCCCACACCTTCATCCAGGCAATGACAGCAATGGACCCAACACAATTAGTACATACCCCCCACGGCACGAGAAAGGCAACACCCTGGACCTAATTTTCTTCAGTAGACGCACAATCCAGTTGGCCGATCACCATTCACCAACTAGAAGATTTAAACCCTTCAACAAGGACAACTTCCTTCAGGAAACACTTCCACAGCTGACTGAAGACCCAACTGACTCCAATATCCTCATCGAAAACTGGATAAGTGTCACCAGAAAGGCAGCCATCGCTACAAACTACACCGCGCCACACAAGAAATGACCAAAAACAGATTGATATACTCCAGCCCTCTGCAACCTAAAAAGACAACACTGCAAACACGAACGAAAATGGCGTAAATCTAAAAACAGCGTGCACAGACGCCAATACCCACAACTACTGAACAATTACCACACCTCCACAGACAAGATGTAAACATCAGACTAAACTACTCAACTCTGCAATCAACCATCCAAGAGAGCTCTTCAACAATCGCAAAATAGCTGACAAAAACACCAACTATCGACAACCAGGACATAACGCTCACTCCCCAACAGCTGGCTCAATATTACAAGCAGCTACATCCACAACCGGATAACCCACAGCCCTCCCCTGACGAAGACAACTATCCAGAACGCAGAACCACCTTCTCAGTTGTCACAAAAAGACAAGTAGAGGACACCATAACATCTCTAAACACTACAGTCTCCCCCCTGGATCCCTGCCCCATCTCTTGGATTAAAGCATCCAAAAAGGAGTTAAGCATTGTGCTCACCAGAATCACACACTCAATACAACAAGGCATCATGCCCACATGTCTAAAAACCTCTTCCATATGGCCAACACTGAAAAAAACGACTCTGAACCCTTCATCTTATAGAACCATCGCCAGCCTCCCATTTGCTGCCAAGATTGTAGAGAAAACAGTCCAGCACCAATTTCAAGACCATAATGACAAACACAACCTTCTGGACCCACAACAACATGGTTTCCGAACACAACACAAAGTAGAAACACTTTTGACCACCCTGGTAAATACTCTAATCCAAGGACTACAGCACATCAACCAAGGCTTCCAGTTAATCTTCTTAGACATATCATCAGCCTTTGACACTGTAAACTATCACATCCTCCTGCAACGTCTCCGCACCAACGGAATTAGAGGCACAATGCTCAAATGGGTCTCCTCATACCTCACAGATAGATACCAACAAATAAAGATCGGACCTCCTTGAGTCTGTTTGTATGGAGTGTATGGACCTCCACTCCATACAAACAGACTCAAGGAGTCCCCCAAGATCCACCCTCTATGCACTCCTTTTCAACCTCAACATTCAACCGCTCTGCACAATAATAAGATCACACAACCTCAACATGCACATCTACGTCGATGACATCATGATCTATGGCCCAATCGACACAAACCAACCCTATCTGCCCACCAAGAACGTTTCACCAAGGTAGCCATATGGTTAAAAGACAACAACCTTCTCATCAACTGCAACAAAAATGGAGGCACTCTATATAATAAAAGACACCAACTTCATCCCCCTCTCCCACAATAACACTGAACAACATGGAAATTAAAGTTAAGACTGAAGTCAGCTACCTGGCAGTTACCCTTGATCAGCACCTCACTTTTAAAGCCCACATCAACAAAACTGTCTGGACAATTTATTACAAAACGAAGACATTTCAATGTTTTCTCTCACTTCTACAGCCCACGGACTTTCGCACTGTGCTACAAGCCACCGTCATACCCACCCACATCGATTACTTCAATGCTGTCTATCAAGGCCTACCTAGATCCACCCTCTTACCCCTTTAAAAAGCTTTTCACTCAACAGCAAGAACTATACTAGCAGCAGCAAAACATGACCACATCACACCAGTACTAAAGCAACCCCACTGGCTCACATTATATAGTCAAAAAAGATTCAAATCTTTCATGCTAACACACAAAGCAATCCATTCCGAACCCCCTACACATCTCTGCTCACTACTTCAGACCTCCCAGCCACACAAGTCTAGACAAACCTCAATGATGAACATCCTCACCATCCCACATCCCAGAACCAAAGCCAAACAGCAAGCATGTAAACGAGCCTTCAAATTGTATGCACCCTCGACATGAAACAACCTACCAGACCAGATAAGGATCATCACTGACCTCAAATCCTTCATAAAACACCTAAAAACATACCCATACACAGAACATTTCAACCCTATCACATAACCCCTCCACAGATGGATCATAACCAGATGTCTATCACCACCACTGTACATAGTTAAAATTGTATATAGTTATGAAAACAAAACCTAATGTTGACATGATGTACATAGTTTGTGACATTGTTATAATGCAATATCAAATTTGTTCCCTGTAAACAGCCTTGATCCGGTGAAAAGTGGTATATAAATATAGCTAAATAAATAAAAATGGATACTCTATTTCCCAAAGATTTTGAGAAATGTCCTGTGAGTGTCCAAGCTGTTGTCTGGCATGATACCTTCACTGAAGCATTGGGTAAGATCGCCCCCAAAAAGGTCCATGTGCACCCTTTGAGAAAATCTCATTGGTTTCACGAAAGATTACACCTTCTAAGGCACCATGCCACATCAGCTGAAAGATTATGGCATAAGAATAGATCTCCCACTACATTAGATCTTTTTAAAGAATGTTACTCATTATCACTCCCAGGTCCTTGCAGCTAAAAGAGATTATTTCTTATCTATCGTAAAAAAAAAACCCTCGTCCCGTTCTGCAAAGATAATCTTCTCAATAGTAGCCCAATTTTCTTCCTTAGAGCAGTCCCAACAAAGACTGCCATGACGGGGCTCCACCCCTGATGATATGGCATGTTTTTTCTATGAAAGAATACAACAGAACAGACTTATGGTCTATTTTAAATTTGATATGTCGCCTTTTAGAACAAAATGAAATCAGGTTATTTAAAAGTGAAAAGGAAATCCAGTAATGACAGCAAAGAGAGAACACAAGCACAGAGGACAAAGGAAAGAAGTAGGTGGACGGGAAAAGGGTTGAGGTAAGCAGGACTCTCCGGGCACGTTAGCTGGAAGGTGAAAAACCTATTGAAAAGATGAAATTAGGTCTTACCTGCTAATTGTCTTTCCTTGAGCTTTCTCCGGGCCAGTCCAGGGAAAGGTAGGGTTGCCAATCCCCTTTAGCAGCTGAGGACTGAAGACTTCAAGTTTTCTTCAGAGGTGAAGCCACTCCCCCTGAGGGTAACCCGTCAGTCTCCTTCTGACAAAGCAGCTAAGTAGAAAAGAACTGAAAATACCAGATTAACCCAATAAAACTGATAATGTTCTAT
Organism: Ichthyophis bannanicus; assembly: GCA_033557465.1. Lineage (NCBI taxonomy): Eukaryota > Metazoa > Chordata > Amphibia > Gymnophiona > Ichthyophiidae > Ichthyophis > Ichthyophis bannanicus. The sequence goes on along the minus strand of CM066043.1, from coordinate 232,011,166 downwards.
AGTCCCCTGAAATGAGAAAGCAACACTAATGTTTTTTTTTTTTTTAATTTTATTTTATTATAACTGAAGCCTCGATTGTCACCGAGAAAGAATCATAGAAACCCCGATCATCCCCTCTCGCACGAACACCATGATAGCACCATATTCTTATACTGACGTCAAGGCCGCCGTTAAACGAAAGGGGTGGGACCCTGGACTGGCCCGGAGAAAGCTCAAGGAAAGACAATTAGCAGGTAAGACCTAATTTCATCTTCCTTATCGCTTCTCCGGGCCAGTCCAGGGAAAGGTAGGGCAGTACCAAAGCAGTACCTAAATACGGGAGGGACCCGCCAGCCCTGCGATAAGAGCCGACGCCCCCACCTTCGCATCCTCTCTGGCCTGAACATCCAAGCGGTAATGCTTCGTAAAGGTATGCAAAGACGACCACGTTGCCGCTCTGCAGATATCGACCGGTGAAACAAAGGCAAACTCCGCCCAGGAAGCCGCTTGAGCTCGAGTGGAATGAGCTTTTAGACCCACCGGCGGAGACCGCCCTCTGGCATTGTAAGCTGCCACAATAGCGCAGCGAACCCAACGAGCAATAGTGGATTTTGACGCCGCTTGACCTTTATTGGGTCCTGCATACTGGACAAAGAGCCGGTCTGTTTTCCGAAAGGGCTTCGAAACCCTAAGGTACGCCTTTAAGACACGGCCAAGATCCAATCTTTTGAGAGCACGGTCCATTGGAGAACCGGATAAATCGGAAAAAATGGGTAAAGCTACGGATTGATTAACATGAAAAACGGACAGTACTTTAGGCAAAAAAGAAGGCACAATCCGCAGCAAAACCCGCTCCGGTAGAAATTGAAGATACGGTTCCTGGCAAGACAAGGCCTGTAAATCTGAAATGCGGCGTGCCGAACATAAAGCTACCAGAAAAGCCGTTTTCCAGGAACATTCTCTGAGAGACCGCGAGGAGAGGGACGCTAACAGCGACCTGGAAAACGCCTCCAACACTACATTCAAATCCCAGGGAGGTACGACCTGGCGCACCGGAGGACGGATAATCTTTGCTGCTCGAAAAAACCGTTGTACATCCGGATGCGTCGAAAGACGGCGACTTTGTACGGATCCCCGAAAACACGCGAGAGCTGCCATATGAACCTTAAGGGTACTGAGTGCCAAACCTTTTTCCAATGCACACTGGAGAAACAGCAGCAATTGAGGCAGGGTAGCCGACAGAGGAATAATGTTGCGTTGTCCACACCAATCCTCGAAAAATCGCCATACCCGCACATACGCCAGAGAAGTCCCTGGCCTTTTAGACTGAAGTAAGGTGTCCACAACAGAACTGGTGTACCCTTTGCGTCTTAAACGAGCCCTCTCAAGAGCCAAGCCGTAAGTAAGAAGCGATCCACCTGTGGCATGAGTACCGGCCCCAGATGCAACAGGTTGATGCGGACCGGAAGACGGTAAGGTGGAGCTATCAGGAGCCGAACTAGATCGGCATACCAAGGACGACGAGGCCAATCTGGCGCAATCAGAATCACCATTCCCCGGTGTTCTGCCACATGTTGTATAACTCGACTCAACATCGGCCAAGGAGGGAAAACGTACAAGAGAGTGTCCAGCGGCCACGGCTGAACCAGAGCATCGAGCCCTTCGGACATGTGCTCCCTGCGTCTGCTGAAAAACCGGCTGGTCTTGGCATTGCCGCATGTAGCCATAAGATCCATCACCGGATGCCCCCAACGCAAGGTCAACTCGTGATAAACTGCTGCGTTCAACTCCCACTCTCCGGGATCGAGCAGATTGCGGCTGAGATAATCGGCCTGCACATTCTCTTTGCCAGCCACATGCGCCGCTGACAACGCTAGGAGATGGGCTTCTGCCCAAACCATTAATTCCTGGCATTCGGAGAGGAGAGACAGACTCTTGGTCCCCCCTTGACGATTGATATAAGCGACTGTGACTGCGTTGTCAGAGAAGATCCTGACCGCCGTCCCGTTGAGCAAGGCCTCGAAGCTCAGCAGGGCGAGATGTGCCGCGCGAAGCTCGAGTCGGCTGATCGACCACGAACTCTCCTCCGGAGACCAAGATCCTTGCGTGATTTGCGACTGACAATGAGCCCCCCAGCCCGTAAGACTGGCATCTGTGGTGACCAGCACCCATGAGGGCTCCTGTAAGGGAATTCCCGCAGTTAGATGCTCCGGGACTAACCACCACTCTAGACTGCGACGCACGAGGTCTGGACAGGACAGGCGCTGCGAGAGAGGGTGAAGCTGCGGTGACCATCGGGAAAGTAATGCTTGTTGTAAGGGCCTCATGTGCGCTTTGGCCCATGGTACTAGATCCAAGGCCGCCGCCATGGACCCCAAGAGTTGCAAGTACGTCCACGCCGATGGAGTCGACAGCCATAAAAACGCGTGCACCTGCCGCAAAAGCTTTTGTACTTGGATCTCAGGTAAACAGACCGTTCCCCGAACCGTGTCGAAGAAGGCTCCGAGATAAGTCAGTTGTCTCAACGGCTGTAAGCGACTCTTTGCTTGATTTATCACCCAACCGAGCTGCTCTAGAAGGTTTACCACCCGAGCTGTCGCCGTCACTGAGGCCAAATGAGAATCGGCTCTGATCAACCAATCGTCGAGATATGGATGAACTCGGATACCTTCCTTTCGCAGCGCCGCTGCCACAACCACCATGAGTTTGGTGAAGGTTCGCAGAGCCGTGGCTAGACCGAACGGCAATGCCCGAAACTGGAAATGTCCCATCGGAAGGGCAAACCGTAAAAAGCGTTGATGAGATTGCCTGATAGGAATGTGAAGATAGGCCTCCGTGAGATCTATGGACGTGAGAAACTCTCCCGGCCGCACTGCCCGAATCACGGCCCGCAACGTTTCCATGCGAAAGTGAGGCACCCGCAAAGCACGGTTTACGCCCTTGAGATCTAGCACGGGACGAAAGGAATCTTCCTTCTTGGGAACCACAAAATAGATCGAGTATCGACCGCACCCGTACTGGTCTAGGGGTACGGGAACTATCGCCCGCAACTGCAAGAGACGAGAGAGAGTGTCTGAAATGGCTTGCATCTTTAGACCGGGTGCACAGGGCGACATTACAAAGGCGGGCGACAAAGGGTAGGCGAAGTCCAGCGCATATCCCTTCTGAATTATCTCCAATACCCACTTGTCTGAAGTGATTGCGGTCCAGGCTGTAAGAAAATCCTGAAAGCGCCCTCCTACAGGAACCAACTCCTGGACCAGCAAACCTTCATTGGGGCTTTTTAACTGAGGGCTGAGACGCATTGAAGTAAGACCTGCCGAAAACCTCTGGCTCCTCGAAAGGACTGTCCACGAAAGCCAGCCCGGCCTCTGGAATAGGGTGCAAAGCGTGCCCCTCGGAATCTACGGGAGTCCCGACCGGAGCCACGGAAAGCACCAGTCCCTCTCACCGGCTTAGGCCTATCCTCTGGCAAACGCCCTCCTTTAGAGTCCCCGAGATCCTTGACAATCTTCTCTAACGCCTCTCCAAAGAGCAACTTTCCTTTATAAGGCAATTTACTGAGTCGCAACTTCGAGGAAACATCTGCTGACCAGTTACGCAACCAGAGAAAACGCCTGGCCGCAACCAGAGAGGCCATGGTCTTGGCTGCAATGCGCAGCAAATCATAAAAGGCATCCGCCATATAAGCTGCGGCCGACTCCAACTTTGCATTTTCTGCACCAACTACCGAAGCGCTCTCTCCGGAAGCGTCCCCCTGTAACCATCGAATGGACGCTCGAGAAACATACGCTCCACAAACCGCAGCCTGCAGTGCCAAGGCGCTAGAATCAAACGCCTGCTTGAGAAGAATTTCCAACTTTCGATCCTGGAGGTCCTTAAGCGCCGCCGCTCCCTCCACCGGGATGGTAGTCTTTTTGGTCACTGCAGAAACAATCGCATCCACTTTTGGCATGCGTTAACAACTCCTTTTCCTCCTGCGGCACCGGGTAAAGGCGAGCCAAGGCTCTGCACCCGCGGAGTGTAGCCTCCGGACACTCCCATTCAGATTCAATCATTTGTTTGATCACCCGATGCAACGGGAAACAGCGCTGTTCTGCCTTGAAGCCCTGTAAAAACGGATCTTCCAAAGGCTCTTGAGAGGCAGAAGGAAGAAGCAGGTGTAGTGCAGCCAAGGATTGAGAAATGAGAGCCGAAGTTCTTCCTTACGAAAGACCCTAAAAATATTAGGGTCCTCCCCTGGAGCAATTTCTCCTTCCTCTAAGCCCTCCGTATCCACATCTAAGCCTGCTTCTGCAAAAACCTCTGTTTCCCCCTGATCCAGAGGTACTGAAGGCTGACCTGCAAAAGGATCCAAAAGATCTCTTAGGACTCCCTTTGGCTGAGAAGACCCCTCATCAGGATCCTCTGTAACTGGCCCTACAAGCGGAACAGCCATAGAACCTGGAAGCACTGCTACCTGATCAGGCTGTGAGGTTTTCAGCAGGAAGGCTTTGTACATCGCTAGAATAAATTCTGGCGAGAAAAATGTCGACATCCCATCCGGAGCCTCAAACGGGGACCGCGAAGGCTTTTCCTGTTGAGCGCTTTCCTTAGGGGTTTTAGCCTTCCGTTTATGAGGCCGGTGCTGCTCCGCAGGTGAAGTGACTGGCGCACCTAAGATGGCCGCCTTTCCCGCCTTTTCAGCAGGTAAAGACGGCGCTTCCCCCTGAAAAGCCAGTTTCTCTGCCATGCAAGGTATGTCCCCGAAAAAGATGTTAACCGTGAAAAAACTGCTCCGCTGGCCGAGACACGGCCCTGAGTAGTGAAAACGGCGCTCTTTCAGACCGCGCGCCAAAACGGCTCGGAAAGGCAAGCAGAGAATAAAATCAGACTCACCGGACTGAACAGAATATACACAGGAGTACCAATTTGCGCCCCGCTGCTAGCGGGAAGTACCCAATTCCGGTGTCGCTACGGCAGAGGAAACAACTGGGGCTCCCAGGATCAATCTGCCAATAGAGACTGAAAACAGTGAAGAAAGGTAGGCTCTACCTCACACCGCAGAAATTTTACACCTCTTCGTCTCTAACGTGCCTCAGGCACCAGGGAACTGTGATACTAGATGAGGACTATAGAAAACATCAGCTCTGCTAGAGCCAACTATTATCCCCCAAAAATAAAGAAATTAAGCACTAGTGGTGAGGGAGAGAAAGAAAGATTCGATCCTCTACAGCTGCTGAGGACTGCAAGACTGACGGGTTACCCTCAGGGGGAGTGGCTTCACCTCTCAAGAAAACTTGAAGTCTTCAGTCCTCAGCTGCTAAAGGGGATTGACAACCCTACCTTTCCCTGGACTATCCCGGAGAAGCGATAAGGAAAGGTAGGTTTTCAGAGCGGACTTGAAACACATATGTGGTTTCCAGACGGAGGTCAGGAGGCACATTATTTAGAGATAGGGGGCGCAGAAGTAGAAAGCAGACGACTGAATTGAATGGTATCTCACACAAGCTACAGAGGGAAGGTAAAGGCTGTTAGCATGAACAGTACGGAGAGAACGAGAAGAGCGAAGGTAATCAGAAGGGAAGGGAGATACAGAGGTAGACCAGAAAGCGTAGTTACTCACCTGTAACAGGTGTTCTCCAGGGACAGCAGGAATCAGTCCTCACATATGGGTGACTTCGGCGCCGATGGAACCCTCATGCAGAGCAATCCCCAGCTTTGGAAGAAAGCCTTTGGGATTGCATCACGCATGCGTGGTCCCCTTCCCGCCCAAGGGTGCCATCTTGCTCAGTCAAATGACATAGCTAAAAGACAGCAAAATGAATAAAATCAATAATAGGACTGCAACTCCAGGGGAGGAGGGAGGGTCGTGAGGACCGATTCCTGCTGCTCCTGGAGAACACCTGTTACAGGTGAGTAACTACGCTTTCTCCAGGAACAAGCAGGAAGTCAGTCCTCACATATGGGACTCCCTATCTATAGGCTACCGAGAACCCATAACTAAAAAATAGGCTCCCTCTAGAAGAGCCGCAGCAGTCATGATAGGAGTTCAACCGAGAACGTAACACTCCGGTAGCCTGACACCAAAGGGTTGGCGGGTAGGATTTGCCTAAACCTCAAACAGGTAATGGAGTACAGCCTGGCCGAAAGCACTGTCCCGTTGGGACTCCCTATCCAGGCAGTAATAGACCGCAAAGGTCTGGCTTGAAGATCAGGTGGCGGCCCGGCAGATGTCTGCCAGCGGAACAGAGCGGAAGTGAGCCACTGATGCCACCTTAGCCCTGATCCAGTGGGCCGTGACTCAACCCTGCAACGGAAGAACGGCCGCCCCGTATGCCCAGGCGATACAATCCGCCACCCAAGTGGATAAGGTACGCTTGGAGACAGGCATCCCCAGCTTACTGGGGTCATAAGAGACGAAGAGCTGGGAAGCCCTTCGATGTCCCAGCATACGCGCCATGTAGAAGGCCAAAGCCCTCTTACAGTCCAGGGTGTGCAGAACTGCTTCTGCTCGACTGGCTGCGGCCTGGGAAAGAAGATCGGAAGAACCACTTCCTGGTTGAGGTGGGACGAGGAGACTACTTTCGGAAGGAACTTGGGATGAGTGCGAAGCACCACCCTGTTCCTATAGAACTGTGTGCACTGTCTATCAGACACCAGAGCCTGCAGCTCACTCCCTCATCTGGCCGACGTGAGGGCCACCAAGAAAAGTGCTTTCCAAGAGAGGAAGCGGAGATGGCAGGTAGCCATTGGCTCAAAAGGTGGGCGAGTAAGTTGCTCTAAGACCACATTCAAATCCCATTCGGTCGCTGGAGGGCGAACCGGGGGGTTTCAGCAGAAGTAAACCTCTCAGGAACCTGGACACCAAAGGGTGCACAGATAGAGGTCATCCTTCCACAGGAGAGGCACTAAGGTGAAGTCGGACAGAGTTTGACTTAAGACCTAAATCTGAGAAGTGAAGCAGATACTGCAATACCACCAACACTTGGCAGGAGAAGGGGTCTTCTGCCTGTTTATTACACCACACCTCAAACCTATGTCACTTGAACGCATAGGTCTTCCTAGTCGATTGCCTCCTTGAGGCGAGCAGTACATCCTCCACATTTTTAGGGAGAAGTGGTGCAAGCACTACCCTTTCAGCAGCCATGCCATCAGGTTGAGAGACCTGAGGTTAATTAATTAATTAATTTTCTTTAGCTATATTTATATCCCGCTTTTCACCGGGTCAAAGCGGTTTAACAAAAAAAGGGGGGGGGCAGTAATCAAGTCGACAGAAAAGGGGGGGGCGCCACCAATAGGGCCAACATTAATGATTCGAACAGAAAGTAACAAATTAGACAGAAGACATAAGTTTCTTAGTTGGTGGTAGAGAGGGTAGGTCAGGGGGGCTGAAGTGCAGTCAGTGAGAAAAGTCTTTTTCTGGCCCAAGATATTCTTGAAATAGGATGGTTTTTAGTTGTTTCCAGAATGTGGAGAGGTCTCTGTTGCTTCGGATCGGGTTCGGGAGGGAGTTCCAGAGAGAGGGTGCGTACAGTTTGAATGCCCTGTCGTGCAATCCCAGAGGAATCAGGGCCTCTGCCGTCAGTTGAAGCAGCAGAGAAAACCATGGCTGCCTCGGCCACCTGGGAGCTACCAGGATGACCGAGGCCTTGTCCTGAAGGACCTTGAATAGTGTCTGAGCCACCAGAGGCGTGAGAGGAAACGCATACAGGAGGCCCACCAACCATGATATTAGCAAAGAATCTGCCGCCACCCTGCGCTTGGGTGTGGCTGTCTGGAGCAGAAGCGGGGCAACTGGTAATTCTGTAGGCTCGCAAACAGATCTATGGATGGACGCCCCCAGCACTGGAACAGCTGCTGGACTACACTGGGATCCAGTTGCCACTCGTGCGGCTGCAGGATTCTGCTGAGCCTGTCGGCTAAGATGTTTTCCTGACTTGGCAAGTAAACTGCTTTGAGATGCATACCTTGGCTGACTGCAAACGAGCATAGGTCCAGGGTCTCTTGGCAGAGGATGCGAGACCCTGTGCCCCCCTGCTTGTTCACATAGAACACTGCCACTTGGTTGTCCATCTGAATTAGGACAGGCTGATGAGCCAGGGTTGGACAGAGGTTTTGCAGAGCTAGGCGAATAGCTCGAATCTCTAGGAGATTGATTTGTTGTGTGCGCTCTTGTGGAGACCACATACCCTGAGTGCACAATTCCTGGCAATGGGCTCCCCAGCCCAGCAAGGAAGCATCCGTGGTCAGCACTCTCGTGTGTGTGGGAGGCTGGAAAGGCACTCCCTCCAGTAGGTTGCATGGTTGAAGCCACCATGTCAACGACCGCACTAGTCGTTTGGACACCTTTATGGTGTCTCTGAGTCGACCTGTGGCCTGTGTCCACTGGTCCCTGAGGCACCACTGAGCTGTTCTCATGTGGAGGCGAGCATTGGGTGTCACATGTACCGTGGAGGCCATGTGACCGAGCAGGCGCAGAAAGTGCCATGCTGAGATCTGAGACTCACTTGTTGCACTAGGGCCACAGTCTCTGTGCCCTGTCTTCCAGTAGATGAGCCCTTGCTTGAATGGCATCTAACTTTGCTCCTATGAACTCCAGTCCCTGAGAGGGAACCAAAGTGGACTTTGTGTAATTTATCACAAACCCTAGGTGCTGTAGCAACTGAATAGTGCGAGATGTGGTCTGTTGGGCCTCCAGGGCTGAGTGGGCTCTGATGAGCCAGTTGTCCAAGTAGGGGAAGACAAATACCCCCTGATTTCTTAGGAAGGCCGCCACCACCGCTATTTGTAAACACCCTGGGTGCAGAAGCTAAGCCAAATGGAAGCACCTTGTACTGGAAGTGGTTTCCTCCCACCACAAATCATAGATATTGTCTGTGGTCTGGATGAATGAGGATGTGCGTATAAGCATCCTTTAGGTCTAAGGAGCATAGCCAGTCTCCCTGGCGGAGGTAAGGCAGCAATATTCCAAGAGAAAGCATCTTGAACTTTTCCCTCACAGGAACTTGTTTAAGTTGCGCAGGTCGAGGATGGGTCTTAGGCCTCCAGTTCTCTTTGGTATCAGAAAATACCTGGAGTAGAAGCCCTTCCCCTTCAGGCTGCTAACTCCTTTAAGAGGAGGTCCCTGTGAAGAGGGTTCTGAGAGGCTCCTCTGGAAAGTAAGAGGGAGGTGCCTGGGTGAGATGTAGCCGATAGCCCACCTGGACTATCTGGAGAACCCAGGTATCTGTAGTGATGGCTAGCCACCTGTGGGCATACAGGGTCAGCCTTCCTCCTGTGCATGGCTTTGCCTCCTTGGAGAGAGGGACTATGCTGTGGGAGTCAAAAAACCCCTCCAGGCTGGGCCGGAGCCGGTGCCTGGGGCTTGGGGGCTTTTTGCTTACCCAGGCCATGCCCCTGTCCGTTGGCCTGCTGCCCCTTCTGGGGAGCTGGGGAGGCCTGATATGAGGGGGTAGTTGCGGTAAGCAATACCTTTTCTCAGGAAAAAGGGCTTTTTACCCGAGCCCTTCTTCTTAGAAGGGGCAGAAGTCTTCTTCTCAAGTCTTGTCTGGGTCAGGTACTTGGACTCGATCTCGGCAGCCTTCTCTGTCATGGGCTTGCCGTCCCCGGCAAGGGACATCGACCAACTTGTCCTGCACTCATGGCTCCAGGTCTGATGACTATAGCCATGCCTGGCGGCATGCACCGATGCTGACGCCTCAAAGCCATCATAGGCTGCTCGAGTCATAAACTTCGAGCACTCCCGGATCCCAGTGGACAAGACCTTGAAGAGCTGCAAAGGTTCCTCGGAGAGACCAGCCGAGAACCAGGCAATCTCCTTTGCCAGGTCTCGTAGGTACATGCCCATGTACAGCTGGTATGTCTGGATTCGGCATGCCAGCATCGAGCCCTGGTAGAATTTTCTGCCAAGGGCATCCATGTTGCGGACCTCCCGGCCAGCAGGCACCGAGGAGTGCGTCTTCTGGCTCTTGAACCGGTGCATGGCCGATTCCACAACCATGGAGTTATGCGGCAAGTGTGCGTTTTGGAATCCAGGGCTCTTGCGAACTCGATAGATGGAATCGAGTCGTCTGCTGAGCACCGGCATCGAGGCCAGTGTCTCCCACATGCTGAGCATCAGCCTTTCCAGAATGGGAGGCATCGGTACAGTAAGGGCTTCCCGAAGGGGAAAGTCATAATGGAGGATCTCGAGCTCTTCGGCTTGAGGCTCCTCCTTGGCCTCCGCCAGGAATGACAAAGCCGTTGCCATGTCCCAGACGAAGTCCAAGAACCGGGTGTCCTCCAGGGGGGTGCCTTCTCTGAGGTTCAGTACCCGGGGAATCCGAGAGAATGTACTTGGTCCGGTGGGTGTCTGGTAACTCCTCGTCCTCCGTTTCCCACCAGGACCCCTCCGAGGAGGAATAGAGTGGCTCCGGCCTCGAGGACTTCAGTCTCGACCACCCCACCACCGGTGGAATCGGCATCGATGACCTCGGTCCCAAATGGGAGGTCGAGGGGGATCTCGGCCGAGGATCAACTCGAGACCTTAGTGACTCGAGGATCGGCTTGGCCTCCAGGGTCGACTTTGACGTCCCAGTGGTTGGGGCAGATGGACGGTGAGACCGGCTATCAGTGCCCGCTGCTGGTCCATGAAGGCAGTCATGCAGCGCTCCAAGGCCACCATTCTGAGACCGAGTTCAGGAGGCTCCGCAGCCCCCGGGTCGGGACCTGACGCCGTCTTTCCCGAAGGAGAGTCTACGACGAGGACAGTGCTTACCTGCCTTGGTGTCTCCGACTCCGAGGATCCGGGGCGGCGGGTCAGGCTCTGCAACCTATCCCGCGAGGGAACAGACCATTCGGAGCCATCCGAGGACACCGCCCTCACCGATTTTTTTTCCTCCGGTGTTCCCGCGAGGGAGACCCCCTTTCAGAAGACACTTGACGCTGCTCAGGGTCAGAAAGCTCCTGAGACATCGAGGCCTCAAATGAAGTCTGGGCCCGGGCGGGTGTGGACTCGGGAAAAATCCTATCATGTTGCTGCTGCCTGCTCCTCAAGGCCTTGGAAGACATCTTCTTACATGGGCCACAGACCTTCGGGTCGTGGTCGGGCCTGAGGCAACGGAGGCAACAGTCATGTGTGTCGGTGAGAGACATTAACTTCGTGCACCGATCACACTTTTTAAACCCGCTGGCAGCCTTCGGGGGAAAAAGGGCCCCTGCGAAGTCAAAGGACCGGACTGCCAGCTAAAAAGAAAAAGAGCACAAACGCTAGTCTCTAAGGACAAAACCCGAAAATTTTGACCAAACTCGATACCGGTGTACCGAGCCGAGGCGGGAAGGGGAACCAGCGTCGAACCGGCTAAGCAGAAAAGTAATTTTCTGGCGTTAAACACTTTTTTCACGAGGGAACTTGGACGACGTCCATTGGGCTCCACAGAAAAAAGGAGACTGAGCAAGATGCACCCTTGGGCGGGAAGGGGACCGCACATGCGTGATGCTATCCCAAAGGCTTTCTTTGAAAGCTGGGGATTGCTGTGCATGAGGGCTCCATCGGCGCTGACGTCACCCATATGTGACGACTGAATTCCTGCTTGTTCCTGGAGAATGCAATGTTTTGTGGAATGGGGTTAGTGAAAGGAAGCTTGTCTGTACAGGGCTGTGTAAACTATGAGGGTACTTAATAACAGAGTTGAGAAGACTTTCTATGTTGCTGTGTTCTTTGTAAGTAAAAGGCGAGAGCTCTTTTACAATCCAAAGTATGAAGATTCCTCTCCGGACTTGATGCATGAGGTCCTGGAAAAAAGACAGGTAAGTATACCTCTTGGTTCAGATGAAAAGGCGAGACCACTTTGGGCATAAAGTGTGGATTGGTCCTGAGGACTACCTTATCATGATGGAACCTTGTATAAGGAGGATTAGCCACCAAGGCTTGCAATTCACTGATTCGGCGTGCTGAGGTGACTGCAATGAGAAAGATAACCTTCCAAGAAAGAAATTTCAAGGAGGTGGTGGCTAAAGGTTCAAAGGGTGGCTTCATAAGCTGGCCAAGAACCAGATTTAAGTCCCATGCCACTGGAGGTGGTCTAATGGGAGGTTTAGTTAAAAGAAGGCCTCTCATGAATCTTGCTATAAGAGGATGAGAGGAAATGGACTGTCCATTGAGAGGCTTGAGGGACGCTGCAATAGCACTCAAATGGACTCTTACTGAATTTGTTTTAAGGCCTGCATGGTGATAGATGCAGAAGATACTCTAGTAAATAATTCAAAGGTATTGCAAGAGGGTTAAGACCCTTCTCTGAACACCAAATGGCAAATCTTTTCCATTTGAAAGCATAAGAACGTCTAGTGGAAGGCTTTTTAGAAGCATGAAGAATATCTCTGACTTGCTGAGAGAGATGAAAAACTTGAAGGTCTAGGCCTTCAGCAACCAAGCCCTGAGATGGAGAGACTGGGGGTTTGGGTGCCACAACGTTCCGTCTTCCTGGGATAGAAGATCTGGTGCAGAGCCCAACTCCAGGGAGGGAGCTTGAGAGAGATGCAGAAGTAGAGGGTACAACGGGGTGCTATGAGGATCATGGAACCTTGGTCTCTCTGAAGCTTGAAAAGTGTTTTGGGAATTAGGGGAATGGGTGGAAAGGCATAAAGGAAGTCTTGACCCCAGTGAAGAAGGAAGGCATCCTTGGCCTCTACTCCCTGACACGGAATTCTGGAACAGAACCGGGAAAGTATGGCATTCCACGGACTTGCAAAGAGGTCTATGTCCGGGGTTCCCCAAATTTGAAAAATCCTGGCTACCTGGTCCATGTGGAGGGACCACTCGTGTGGAAGCAGAACTCGACTGAGTCTGTCTGCCCAAGAGTTTTGAACGCCTGGAAGATATACTGCCATAAAATGAATCTGATGCTCTCTGGCAAAGGCCCACAGTCGCAAAGCTTTGTTGCAAAGCGACAGAGAGCCATTCCCTCCCTGCTTGTTCACATAGAACATGGCTACTTGGTTGTCCGTGTGGATGAGGACTGTCCTGTAGCTGAGCAGGGAGTGGAACACTCTGAGAGCTAAGAATATTGATCTGAGTTCCAAGAGATTGATGTGTAGAGAAGTCTCCTGTGGAGACCAGATGCCCTGGGTGGAGAGATCTTGCAGATGAGCTCCCCAACCCATTGGAGAGGCATCTGTTTTAAGGGTTGCTTGGGGTAGTGACTGCTGAAAAGGGGACCCCAGCAACAGGTTTTGAGAGGACTTCCACCACTGGAGAGACCAAAAAAGGCGACTGCAGTTTGCTATTTTGTCTGACAGGCAACCTGATGCCTGAGTCCATTGGGTGGACAAAGTCCATTGAGCTGCCCTCATGTGAAGGCGAGCATATGGAACCACATTCACGGTGGATGCCATGTGGCCTAAGAGTTGTAACATTTCCCGAGCAGTTAAATGGGACTTTAACTGTATTTGGGAGGCTAACTGCACCAAGCGTAGGCAACGAGCCTGAGGAAGATAGGCCCTTGCAGTTGTGGTATCCAGCAAAGCCCCTATAAACTCCACAGATTGAGTAGGGGTGAGATTGGATTTTGGGATGTTTATTACCAGTCCCAAATACTGAAGGACACGCATTGTGCAGGTTAGAAAAAGTCTTGGCCTCTGACTGAGAGGGAGCTCGAATGAGCCAGTCGTCCAGATATGGGAAAACGAATATTCCTAGAGTGCGTAGAAATGCAGCTACTACTGCCATGCATTTCGTGAACACCCTTGGTGCGGAGGCCAGACCGAAAGGAAGCACCCTGTATTGGTAGTGCTTTTCTCCAAAAAGGAACCGAAGGAACCTTCTGTGTGTTGGATGGATGAGGACATGGGTGTACGCATCCTTGAGATCTAGAGAACAAAGCCAGTCCTGACTCTGAAGGTATGGAAGCAGAGCACCGAGAGAAATCATCTTGAATTTCTCCTTGAATAGAAATTTGTTCAATTCTCTGAGATCTAAGATGGGTCTGTAGCCCCCTGTTTTCTTTGGGATAAGAAAATAAGGGGAGTAGAACCCTGTGCCTTGGTGAAGAAGAGGTACTTCTTCTATTGCCCCTTGGGCAAGAAGGGTGGCAATCTCCTGACCCAGAAGGTTGAGGAGAGATGTTGGAGAATTGAACTGTTTCATTATGGTGTGAGGGGAAGGCTTAAGAAATGAAGCTTGTACCCTTCCTTTATGATAGAGACTGTCCATTGCTCTGCTGTAATTTGTTCCCATCTGGGAGCAAAGTAAGTCAACCTTCCTGGAATGGTAAGGGGCTCTGGTTCCTCCAGAGCCAGAAAGGCCAAGTTCTCTAGCTGCAAGTCAAAGGCCCTGAGGAGGCTGAGGCTGCTGGGTCATGGAAGGCCTAGCAGCCTTTTATTTGGCCTGTTTAGGTGGTTGCTGACGCTTTGCAGCAAAACGACCTGCAGAAGATGCCTGCTGACCATAAGCAGGATAGTATCTTCCCTTTTTGGAAAAAGATGTCTTTTTGAACAATCTTTTCTTAACAGGAGCAGAGGTAGACTTTGAAAGTCAATCCAAAGCAGAGTTTTCAGCATCCATCTGATTGGCCTTTGCTTGCCAATCCTTACCAAAAAGGTTTTCACCTGTACAAGGGATATTCCCTAATTCATCTTGGACCCAGAGCTCCAAATCAGAAGCTTGTAGCCAAGCAATTCTATGTGCCCCTATGGCAATAGCCGAGGCTCTGCTTACACACTCAAAAGAGTCAAGGCTGCACGGTTGGAAAATTTGGAGGCATCTTGGGCATGTTTGAGCCAAGTGAGAAACTCCTGCCTTTTATCCTCCGAAATGAAAGGGGTTAAAGTCTGCAGATGATCTGTGACTTCTTTTAGAAAGATTTCTATATAGAGACTATAGGAGTTGATCCTGGCAGGTAGTATAGAAGCTTGAAAAACCCTTCGGCCAAAAGCATCTAGGGTCCTGCATTCACGTCCTGGAGGATTAGATGAGTGTCTCTTTGCACTCTATCTTTCTCATGGCAGACTCTTCCACAATAGAGTGGTGAGGAAGCAGAGTCTTGTGAAAGCCAGGACAAGGAGGGACACGATACATGGTGTCTAGCCTGCGAGAATGAGGAGAGGTGGTAAGAGGTATCTCCCAAATCCTCAACATGAGATCATACAGAATCTCATGGATAGGTAAAGTAGCTGCCTCTTTAGGAGTTTTAGGATATTATAAAATATCTAACTCCTTGGCTCTGGGTTCTGACTCAGGGGCCACTGTGATGGAGAGGCCCCTAGCCACTTCCCTAATGAAGTCTTGAAAAGACAAGTCTTCTGGAGGAGACATTCTTCGTTTAGGAGAAGAAGACTCCTGAGGAAGAAGTATCGATGCCTCGACAGAACCCTCAGACTCAGAGTCTTCAGAGGAATCGAAGTATCGCCTGTCTGGATGCTCCTGTAAAGCCCGATAGCTGTACCGAGTAGGATAGATATCGGGAGTAACCGGTACCGGTTCGGTACCGATGGGCATCATAGGACAGGGTACCGTTGCAGTCGACACCGAAGCCGATGCCGATGCAATAGTTACCGGCACCAGGAGTGATGCCGGTGCCGGAGCCGGTACCGACAATGTGGATTGTTGTGGTACTGGAGGCGTCGCAGCCTGTATGAATGCCGTTAGGGTGCGCTACATGGTCAGAATCTTCTGATCCATCGACGCCACCAATGTCTGGATGTCAGTACCAGTGGGAGCCACCGGTACCCCAGAACACGGCAACAGGTGATCGGTCGAGGCCGAGCCATCGATGTCAACCTGTGACCCCACAGACAATGCTTTGGAAGCGGGAGCTTCCCGCCGGGGTAATTTTGCTGGTGCGGAATCCTCGAGGGCAAGCCCGGAGGCATCTCGATGCTTGGAGGGAGATCTACCCTTCGAGGACCGGCTAGATTTATGCTTGGTTACCTGAGATCCATGGGAGGAAGAAGCAGCCCTGGAAGACGTCGATGCCACCGAAGCTGCATCAGAGGGAAACAGGGTACTGAGCTTGGCTGCTCGGTTCTGCCGACCTCTTTTAGACATCATGGTATAGGACATACAATCCGTAATGGAATGGTCAGGCCCCAAACATTTTAGACACCAGTCATGGGTGTCGGTGACAGAAATAGTACCGCCACATTTTGTGCACTTTTTAAACCCGGAGGCGGGCTTCTCCATGAGGAAAATATTTTTAGGCCTAAGGCCCAAAAACTGAAAATGCACAGTGAAGAGAAGATAAATTATTATTTTTTTTTTTTTGAAAGAAAGAAAAGACCGGCAGTACCGGTCCAACGTCGAAGAAGGCAGATGCGACACAAAAGAATTAAGAAAAAATAAAGAACTTCTTCTGCGGTGACAGGAACACGACCTGCTGGCTCTGTGGAAAAGAAGAACTGGAGAGAGGCGGTTGGGAAAGGCGGGAAGGCAGCACGCAGGCGCTGTGGGATGCTCCCAAAAGCTTTCTTATTGGACGCTGGGGAGCGTTCCCGCGCAGGCTCTGTCGGTACCGACGATACCCATATGTGAAGACTCATTCCTGCTTGTTCCTGGAGATTAGGTGTTCTCTGGGGACAGCAGGAATCAGTCCTCACATATGGGAGACGTCGGCGCCGACGGGGCCCTCGTGCGGAGCAAATCCCCAGTTTTCAGAGAAAGCTTTTGGGAGTTGCCATCACGCATGCGCTGTTCCCTTCCCGCCCAAGGGTGCCATCTTGCTCAGTCAAATAACATAGCTAAAAAGACGGCAAAAGAACAAAATATAATAATAATAGGACTTCAACTCCAAGAGGAGGGGGGGGAGGAGAGAGGGTCGTGAGGACTGATTCCTGCTGTCCCTGGAGAACAACTGTTACAGGTGAGTAACTACACTTTCTCTGGGATCAAGCAGGAAATCAGTCCTCACATATGGGACTATAGCTATAGGCTACCGAGAACCCATAGCTAAAAAGGCTCCCTCAATGAGAGCCGCAAGCAGCCGCAAAAGCAATACAACTAAAGGAATAGAATTCCAGTAGCCTGAACACAGAAGGGAGGAGAGCAGGAGTTGCCTAGACCTCTAAAAGGTTACGGAGTACAGCCTCGCCAAAGGCACTGTCCTGCCGGAACCCCTGTCCAGACAGTAATGGTTTGCAAACGTCTGGCTCGAAGACCAGGTGGCGTCCCGGCAGATGTCTGCCAAAGGAACAGAGCGCAAATGAACCACTGAAGCTGCCATGGCCCTGACCCTATGGGCCGTAACCTGACCCATCATAGGAAGCTCGGTTGCCCTGTATGCCCAGGTAATGCAGTCTGCCATCCATGTGGACAGCGTACGCTTAGATACCGCCACCCCCAGCTTACTGGGGTCGTAAGAAATGAAAAGTTGAGAAGCCTACTGATGTGGTTGCATACGCTGGATATGGAAGGGCAACGCCCTCTTACAATCCAGGGTATGCAGGACCGACTCTGCCAGACTGGCCTTCGCTTGAAGGGTGTCGATTCTGGCCCCAATGAACTCCAGCTGCTGAGTCGGAGTGAGGCTGGACTTGGGGTAGTTGATCACGAACCCTAGGTGTTGCAGCACCTGGATGGTGCGAGTTGTGGCCTGGTGGACCTCAATGGCTGAGGTGCCTCTGATGAGCCAGTCATAGAGGTAGGGGAAGAAAAAGACCCCTTGGAGCCTGAGAAAGGTGGAAACCACAGCCAGGCACTTTGTGAACACCCTGGAGGCAGAGGCAAGGCCGAAGGGGAATACCCTGTACTGGTAGTGATTGCCCCCACCACAAAGAGCAGATATTGCCTGTGGCTTGGGTGTATTAGGACGTGTGCATACACATCTTTTAGGTTTAAGGAGCATAGCCAGTCTCCCCTGGCAGAGGTAAGGCATGAATATTCCAAGGGAGAGCATCTTGAACTTCTCTCTCACCAGGAATTTGTTGAGGTTGCGTAGGCTGAGGATGAGTCTGAGGCATCCTGTCTTTTTTGGCACCAGAAAGTACCTGGAGTAGAAGCCCCTGCCCTGCAGGTGGCGGGGCACTGGTTCTACCGCCTGATCCTGGAAAAGACCTTCTAACTCCTTCAGAAGAAGGTACCGGTGACGGGGAGACCTGAGGGGCTCTCCTGGGAACTAATGAGGAGGCACCTGGGCTAGGTGAAGATGATAGATCTCCCAGACTACCTGCAAGGCCCAGGCATCAGTGGTAATGGTTGTCCACCTGTGGGCATACAAAGACAGCCGACCTCCTGTGGTCTGCCTGGCTCCTGTTGGAAGAGGGGCCATGCTGCGGGAGTCAAACGCCACTCCCAGGCTGGGCCTGGGCCAGAGCCGGTGCCGGGGGGTTTTCTGCTTACACAGGCCATGCCCCTGTCCCTTCGCCTGCTGCCCTGTTGGGGAGCTGGAGAGGCCTGATAATGGGGGTAGCTTCGGTAAGCAGCACCCTTCCTCGGGTAAAAGGGCTTTTCTTGTGAGAAGGGGCAGAGGTCCTCTTGGCATGAACCCATTGTTCGAGGTCCAACGACTGCAGCCAAGCTTGGAGGCACGCACCAATGCCCGCCACGTCTACCCGGGCCGCCGACTCGAACCTGTCATAGGTCGCCCGAGACATAAACTTCGAGCACTCACTGACAGCTTTGGACAGGTTCTTGAAGGGCTGCAAAGGCTCCTCGGAGAGACCAGCCGAGAACCCGGCGAGTTCCTTCGCCAGGTCCCTCAGGTACATGCCCATGTACAGCTGGGTATGCCTGGATCCGACAATTCAGCATAGAACCCTGGAAGCACTTCCTGCTGAGGGCATCTTCTGGCTCTTCAGCCTGCGCATGGCCAATTCCACAACCATGGAGTTGTGCGGCAGTTGTGACTTTTGAAACCCAGGGCTCCGGCGGACTTGGTACATCGAGTTGAGCCGCTTGCGGATCACATGCACCGACACCGGTGTCTCCCACAAACGGAGCAGTAGTTGTTCTAGGATCGGAGGCACGGGTACAGTAAGGGCCTCCCGAGGGGGGCCTCATACTGGAGGATCTCAAGCTCGTCGGCTCGAGGATCCTCCTCGGACTCCGTGGGGAATGCCAAATCCTTGGACATGTCACACACGAAAACCAAGAACCTAATGTACTCTGGAGGGGACATTCTCTGAGGCTCAGATACCGGGAAATTGGAAGGGACATTCCTATGCCGGCGGGTATCCGAGGACTCCTCGTCCTTGGTTTCCCACTGTAGACCATAATATTCTTCTTATCACCCTATCTTCACTTGGATTCAAAGACTCTGTACTATCTTGGTTCTCTTCCTATCTATCCCATTGCTCTTTCAGTGTGTGCTTCGATGGCTCCTCCTCCTCTTCAACCCCACTACCTGTAGGGGTTCTTCAGGGTTCCTTCTTAGGTCCACTCCTCTTCTCTCTCTATACCCAATCCCTTGGCACCCTTATCTCTTCCCATGGCTTTCACTATCTTCTCTATGCCGATGACTCTCAAATCTATCTTTCTGCACCTGTTATCTCATAAGAACATAAGACATGCCATACTGGGTCAGACCAAGGTCCATCAAGCCCAGTTATCCTGTTTCCAACAATGGCCAATCTAGGTTATACGTACCTAGCAATATCCCCAAAGACACAGGTTCCACAATGCTTGTACTGGGTCAAGCATTGATATCCTGGGTCCCTTTTTAATAGTGGTTTATGGACCTTTCCTCCTGATATGCAGTCTAAGATCTCACTCTGCCTCTCTGACATTGCTGCCTGGATGTCCCACCACTGCTTAAAACTGAACATGGCCAAAACTGAGCTTCTTATCTTTCCCCCGAATGCTTCCCCTCCACTTTCCCCATTCTCTCTCTCTGTTGATAACTCTGCACTCCTCCCTGTTTCTTCAGCACGTAAACTTGGTGTTATCTTCGATTCCTCTCTCTCTTTCTCTTCACATATCCAGCTCATTGCTAAAACTTGTAATTTCTTTCTATACAATATTTCCAAAATTCGCCCCTTCCTCTGTTGATTGTCCACTCCTTAATCACCTCCCGTCTTGATTATTGTAACGTTCTCCTTGCCGGCCTCCCTGCAAGCCACCTCTTTCCTCTTTAGTCAATTCAACATTCCGCTGCTCGACTCATTTTCCACCAATCTCGTTTTTCCCACATCACTCCTCTCCTCATGTCGCTTCATTGGCTTCCCATCCATCTCCGTATCCAATTTAAACTTCTCCTCCTGACCTATAAATGTATTCACTCTTCTGCCCCCCAGTACCTTTCATCTCTCATCTCTCCTTGCACCCCCTCTCGGTTGCTTCGCTCTTCTAATAGTCTTCATTTATCTGTGCCCTTTACTCATACTGCCAATTCCAGACTTCGCTCCTTCCAACTGGCAGCGCGCTTTGATTGGAATACTCTTCCTATCTCTGTGCAGCAGGTGTCCTCCCTGGCCATTTTCAAGTCCAGACTAAAATCCCATCTCTTCACTATTGCTTTCTGTTCCTGTCTTACCCTATCTTGATCTCTCTATCAACATTTGCTTACTTTGTCCTGTAAATTTTTGTTATTTGTATTATGTAACTTATTTAGTTTTCTGTCTTATTAGATTGTGAGCTCTTATTTATTTATTTATTTAGTATACATTTGTATACCGCTACTTCCAGCGATCAGCAGCGGTTTGATTACAGATTGGAAATTGTCAAATCATGACAGGAAATTTTTGAGGTATAAACACATTGATTAGACAGGAAAGCACAGCACACAGAGAACTATTTTACAGGGAACATGGGCTTATTTATTTATTTATTTATTTTATTTACATTCTCTTATATACCGCGCTATTCTGCATCAGTGCGGTTTACATTGAACAAACTGAAATTACATTGAACAGGGCATTATAACTTGGAGATAACTATTTACAGGGAACATGGGCTATGGAGGGTTAAGTGGCTTGCCCAAGACCACAAGGAGCACCTGTGGGACTAGAAACCCCAGTCCTTCCGGCCCAAGGTTGCTGTCCTCTAGTGGGATTTGAACTCCCGACCTTCCGGCCTGAAGTACCTTGCCCCAACCACTAGGCCACTCCTCCACTCCACTGATGAGCAGGGACTGTCTCTCTTCTATGTTTGTACAGCGCATCGTATGTTGCGGCGCTTTATAAGTATTTAATAATAATAAACCCGAAAGGCTTGGACGCCAAGGGCCCGGTGGTCGGGGCGGAGGAACCGGATAGGCTGGCTATCAGCGCCCACTGCTGCTCCATGAAGGCAGTGAAACCGCACTCCAAGGCCGCCATTCTGAACTCAAGTCGGAAGGGCTCCACAGCCGCCGGCTCGGGCCCCAACACGGTCAGGCCCAACGCCGGTTCCCCCAGAGGGGAGTCCTCAATGAGGACAGTTGGCATTTGCCTCGGCTGATCTGTCTCCCGACGAGGAACCTTTGCCAGGCGCTCCTTCTCCGAAGATCCAGGCCAGAGCTTGCAGCCATCCAGAGATGCCTCCTTAGAGGATTTCTTCTTCCTTGTGTTCCCTCAAGGGGGACCCCCTTTCCGAGGAACCTCGACGCTGCTCGGGCTCGGAATGTTCCCCCCCGAGATATGGAGGCCTCTGACGAGGTCCGGGCTCTCAGAAGCACAGGGGACTCAGAAAAAAATCCTATCATGTTGCTGCTGGCGGCTCTTCAAGGCCTTGGAAGACATTTTCCTACACGAGCCACAGACCGTCGAGCCCGAGGCACCGGATGCAGCAGTCGTACGTATCAGCGAGAGACATAAGCTTCACGCACCGATTGCATTTCTTAAACCCGCTGGAAGCCATTGGTGGGAAAAAGGGCCCCTGCAATGTCGAAGACCCGGGCTGCCAGTGAAAAGACAAAAGGCGTGAACGCCGCAAGTCAAACTGACAAAAAACGAAAGAGACAGACTCCATACCGCCGTACCGAGCCGAAGGCGGGAAGATTTACCGGTGTCGACCGGTCGAAGGAAATAAGAAAATATCAACTTTTTTCAGGGACACTGTGGACTACGTCTGAAGGGCTCCGTGGAAAAAAGGAGACTGAGCAAGATGGCACCCTTGGGCGGGAAGGGGACCGCGCATGCGTGATGGCAACTCCCAAAGGCTTTCTCTGAAAACTGGGGATTTGCTCCGCATGAGGGCTCCGTCGGCGCCGATGTCACCCATATGTGAGGACTGACTTCCTGCTTGTTCCCGGAGAATAATGCTTTCACAGATCCAAAATTTTACTCAAAACCCAACTTGGCCACATTTCAGCAAAAATGCCTGCGTCAGGGTTCTAAAATGAAGTGACAAATACATAAATACATATATATGCATATAAATAAAACCACCCATACATTATGCTTCTTATGTATATTTTTAAGTCAAGTTTTAAATAAAATTTTGCTTCTCTGAAGACATTACTGGTGTGGCCGTGGTTCTTCTCCACTTCCTTGGTGTGCTGAGGAGAATCCATGCGAACATGGTTCTCTCTCACAGGTGCCCCACAAGACTTCCAGTCCTCCTCCTGCTGTTCAAAGAAACACCACAAGTCTCCACAAGTCGTGCAAAAGGGAATCCTGTTGCATGACACCCTCTCCCCCTCAGCATCATCAAACTCTGCAGCTCAAAGGCAACGAAGCGGGCTTTGCGTGAAGTGCTGTCCAGGAGAAGTGAAAGCACCACTCCAGACATAAAAAACAGCCCACCCCACACCCAGAAAATACTGACCACAGCTGAAAAAAAATCCCTTCCTCTGCACTCAGTCTCTGCTGCTAGCACAAAACTGCCCCACTACGGCAAGCCTGGAGGGTGACAGGAAAAATAAATCAGACACAACAGGGTGTTCCTGTCCACTGTCTCAAACATCCAACGCCATCCAGCCCACAAAAGCTTCCTTCTCTGCACTGAGACTCAACAGCTGACTCAATTACTCTACTGCAAAAACCTTCCCCCAATTTGCTTAAGAGAGAGGGAGGCAAGGTCAGACATAACACTTAACTCTCCTTTGCCTCAGGTATGCATAGATTGTGAGCGCTTTGAGGACAAGGGAATATATATAGTACCTGACTGTAAACTGCCTAGAATGCATTATTGCAGATGGGTAGTATATAAAGAGTAGTTACTCACAGAAATCAGTCCTCACATATGGGTGACGTCGGCGCCGACGAAGCCCAAGTGCGGAGCATTTTCCCAGATTTCAAAGAAAGCCTTTGGGAATGCAGCGCACATGCGCGGTCCCCTTCCTGCCCAAGGGTGCCATCTTGCTGTCTGATGACATAGCTAAAAGACAGCAAAAAATCAAAATGAAGTATATGACTGCAACTCCAGGGGAGGAGGGAGGGTCGTGAGGACTGATTCCTGCTGCTCCTGGAGAACACCTGTTACAGGTGAGTAACTACTCTTTCTCCAGGACCAAGCAGGAAGTCAGTCCTCACATATAGGACTCCCCAGCTCTAGGCTACCGGGAACCCAAGCTGACAAAAATTGGCTCCCTCTGAAGAGCCTCAGCATCCGTGAGAAGAATTTTCTTTGAGAACGCCCCCGTACAGTAGCCCAGAACAAGGGCCGGAGGGTAGGAGTTGCCTAAACCTCAAAGAGATTACGGAGTACCACCTGCCCGAAAGCACTGTCCCTCCGGGATTCTCTCTCCAGGCAGTAATGGGCTGCAAATGTCTGGCATGAAGACCAAGTTGCGGCCCGGCAGATGTCAGCCAACGGAACAGAGCAGAGATGAGCTACTGACGTGGCTTTCGCCCTGACACAGTGGGCCATGACTTGACCCTGCAAGGGGAGGTCGGCTGCCCTATACGCCCAGGCGATACAATCTGCTACCCAAGTGGACAACGTATGCTTGGAGACAGGTAACACCATCTTATTAGGGTCAAAGGAGACGAAGAGCTGAGCCACCCTTCGATGCTCTCGCGTACATTCTATGTAAAAGGACAACGCCCTCTTACAGTCCAGGGTATGCAAGACTGTCTCAGCCCGGCTGGTATGCGGCTTGGGAAAAAAGGTCGGAAGAACCACCTCCTGATTGAGGTGGAAAGAGGAGACCACTTTAGGGAGGAACTTTGGATTGGTCCGTAGGACCACCATGTTCCTATAGAACCGTGTGTACGGTCTATCAGAAACCAGAGCTTGTAGCTCGCTCACACGTCTGGCCAATGTAAGAGCCACCAGGAAGAGCACTTTCCAAGAGAGGAAGCGCAAATGGCAAGTAGCCATCAGCTTAAACGGTGGGTAAGTAAGTTGTTGCAAGACCACGTTCAAATCCCACTCAGTCACCGATGGACGAACCAGAGGCTTGAGTAGAAGCAGACCTCTGAGAAATCTGGACACCAAGGGGTGAACTGACAGAGACTGTCCTTCCACTGGTGAGTGGTGCGCTGACAAAGCACTGAGGTGGACCCGAACAGAGTTAGACTTAAGGCCTAGGTCTGAAAGGTGAAGTAGATACTGCAGTACTACTGGCACAAGGCAAGAGAAAGGATCTTCATTACGCTGAGCACACTATACCGTAAACCTACGCCACTTGAGGGCATAGGACTTTCTGGTGAACTTCCTCCTAGAGGCCAAGACCACCTCCTCAACCTCCTTAGGTAGAAGTAAGGGAGCTAGCACTATCCTTTCAGCAGCCAGGCCATCAGATTGAGGGACCTGAGATTGGGGTGTAGAAGGGAACCCTGCTCTTGAGACAGGAGATCATGTTGCAACCCCAGAGGAACGGAGTTTACACTGCCAACTGCAGCAGAAGTGGAAACCACGGCTGCCTCGGCCATCTGGGGGCTACCAGAATCACCGAGGCCTTGTCCCGGAGAATCTTGAATAGAGTTCGGGCCACCAGGGGCGTGGGAGGAAACGCATATAGGAGGCCCGTAGACCAAGAGATCAGAAAAGCATCTGCTGCCATCCTCAGGGGATGCGGCTGTCTGGAGCAGAACCTGGGCAGCTGACAGTTCAGTGGACTGGCAAAGAGATCGATGGATGGAAGTCCCTAGCGGAGGAAGATCTGCTGGACCACCAATGGATTCAACTGCCATTCGTGAGGCTGGAGAATCCTGCTTAGCTTGTCTGCCTGGAAATTCTCCTGACCAGGTAGGTAAACTGCTTTGAGAAACATACCCTGTTTTACCGCAAAAGAGCAGAGGTCCAGTGCTTCCTGACATAGGAGTCTGGATCCCGTGCCCCCTTGTTTGTTCATGTAGAACACTGCCACTTGATTGTCCGTCTGAAATAGGACAGACTGGTGAGAGAGGGCATGAGAAAACGTTTGCCGAGCTAAGCAAATTGCTCGCAGCTCCAGAAGATTGATTTGCTGCGTGGCCTCTCGAGGAGACCACAGGCCTTGAGTACACATGCCCTAGCAATGTGTACCCCAGCTCTTCAAGGAAGCATCGGTCGTCAGCACCGTGTGTGGTGGAGCCTGAAAAGGTACCCCCCGAGAAGGTTTGGGAGATGTAGTCACCACTGTAAGGAGTCCAAAAGTGGTTTGGACACCTTTACTCTGTCTCGGAGGTTGTCTGTGTCCACTGAGCTCTGAGGCACCACTGAGCAGCCCACATGTGCAGACGGGCATTCGGAGTCACATGTACAGTGGATGTCATGTGGCCCAGGAGCCGCAGGTAGTACCTGGCGGAAACATGAGAATTGTTTTGGAAATGGTTGATCAAGTCCATCAGTCTGTGGGCCCTGCCTTCGGGCAAGTAAGCTCTTGCCTGAAGGGTGTCCAATCTTGCCCCTATAAACTCTAGGTTTTGAGAAGGGAGCAAAGTGGACTTTGCATAGTTTATGACAAAGCCCAGATGCTGAAGAAAAGAGACAGTATGAAGAGTGGCTTGTCGGGCCTCCTAGAGAGACTGGCCCCTGATGAGCCAGTCGTCCAGATATGGGAAGACAAAAATTCCCTGATTCCTGAGATAAGCCGCCACTACTGCCAGGCATTTGGTGAAAACCCTGGAGGCAGAGGTTAGACCAAAGGGAAGTACTCTGTACTGAAAATGGTTTCCTCCCACCACAAATCTGAGATATTGTCTGTGGTCTGGATGAATGAGGCTGTGAGTACAAGCATCCTTTAGGTCTAAGGAGCATAGCCAGTCTCCCTGCTGGAGGTAGGGCAGCAGTATCCCAAGGGTAAGCATCTTGAACATTTCCCTCTCCAGAAACTTGTTTAGGTTTCACAAGTCTAGGATAGGCCGAAGGCCTCCTGTCCTTTTTGGTACCAGGAAGTACCTGGAGTAGAAGCCTTGCCCTGTCAGGTGGTGAAGCACCGGTTCCACCGCCTGTTCCCTTAGAAGACTTGCCAACTCCTGAAGGAGGAGGTTTCTGTGTAGAGGGAGTCTGGGAGGCTCCCCTGGAAAGTAGGATGGGGGTAGTTGGTGGAAGTGGAGCAGATAGTCCTTTTGGACTAAGCTCAGTATCCAGGTATCCCCTGTGATGGCTGGCCACCTGTAGGCGTACAGGGTCAGCCGACCTCCTGTGCTGAGTGGAGCCAACGGCGGAGAGGCTATGCTGTGTGAGTCAAAACCCTGCTCCCTGCTGTGCAGGAGCCAGAGCTGGCGGCTTGGGGGTCTTCTGCCTACGGGGCCCATGCCCCTGCCCCTTGGCCTGCTGGCCCTGTTGAGGAGCTGGAGAGGCCTGATACTGAGGGTAGGTTTTGTAGGCAGCACCCTTCCTTGGGAAAAAGGGCTTCTTTCTTTCTTCTTTCTTCTTTTGAGAAGGGGCAGAAGTCTTCCTGGACAGCCTTGTCCTGGTGAGTCTCAGTCTCGATTTCTGCAGCCTTTTCAGTCATGGGCTTATCAAAGAGGTTGTCGCCTCGGCACGGGACATCGACCAACTTGTCCTGCACCCATGACTCCAGGTGCGATGACTGTAGCCAGGTCTGACGGCGTGCACCGATGCCGGCCACGGCTACCCAGGCCGAGGCCTCGAAGCCATCATAGGCTGCTCGAGAGATGAACTTCGAGCACTCCCGGATCCCTGTAGACAAGGCCTTGAACCTCTGCAAAGGTTCCTCAGAGAGGCCAGCTGAGAACCCGGCAATCTCCTTTGCCAGGTCCCGTAAGTACATGCCCATGTACAGCTGGTAAGTCTGGAAACGGCAAGATAGCATAGAGCCCTGGAAGCACTTTCTACCGAGGGCATCCAGGTTCCGGGCCTCCCGACCGAGGGCACCTAGGAGTGCATCTTCTGACTCTTCAGGCGGTGCATGGCCGATTCCACAACCATGGAATTGTGCGGTAGCTGCACCTTTTGGAACCCAGGGCTCTTACTGACTCGATGAATGGAATCGACCTGTTTGCTCAGAACCAGCGCCGAGGCCGGTGCCTCCCACATATGGAAGAGCAGCCGTTCCAGCATCGGAGGAACCGGTACAGTAAAGGCTTCCTTTGTAGGAAAATCATACTGGAGGGCATCGAGCTCCTCAGCTCGAGGCTCCTCCTCGGCATCCGCAAGGAATGCGAAAGCCTTGGCCATGTCCCTCACGAAGTCCGAGAACCGGGTATCCTCTGGGGGTGGACCTTCTCCAAGGCTCGGACTCCAGTGAGTCCGATGGGATGCACCGGGTTCGGAAGGTGTCAGGAGACTCCTCATCCTCCGTCTCCCACGCCGACTCCCCTGAGGAGGAGTCGAGTGGCTCCGGCCATGTGGGCCTCGGTGCCACCCGCCCCGACGCAGAGAGCACCGGCGTCGACGACCTTGGCCCCGCACAGGAGGTCGAGGGGGATCTTGACCGAGGATCGACTCGAGACTTCATGGACTTGAGGATCGGCTCGGTCTCCAGGGTCGACTTGGGCATCGAGGTCCCGGTGGCCGGGGCAGATACACCGGTCAGACCGGCGATCAGCACCTGCTGCTGTTACATGAAGGCAGCCAAGCTGCTCTCCAAGGCCATCAGCCTGAGTCTAAGCTCAGGAGACCCAGCAGCCCCCAACTCGGGCCCCGACAGCTTAGGGCCCAACGTCGGCTCTCCCGGAGGAGAGTCCACGAGGATTACAGAACTTACGTGACTCGGGGACTCCAGCTCCATGCGAGGTAGTTTGGACAGCCTCTCCGACTCAGAGAGCCTGGGGCGGTGTTCAGGGCTACGCGACCTGGCCCTCAAGGACCCAGGGGCCTCCACCGACTCCGCCCTCACTAGCTTCTTCTTCCTTTTGTGCTCCCGGGTGGGAGACCCCCTCTCAGAGGAACCACGACGGCGCTCAGGGTCAGACTCCCGAGATGTCGAGGCCTCTGATGAAGTCCGGGCCCAGCTGGATGCGGACTCTGAAAAATTATCTCTCGCTGATGCTGACAGCTCCGAAGTGCCTTCGACGACATTTTGCCGCACGGGCCACAGACCAGCGGGTCATGGTCGGGCCCGAGGCATCGGAGGCAGCAGTCATGTGTGTTGGTGAGAGACATAAGTTTCTTGAACCGATCACATTTTTTGAACCTGCTGGCAGCCATCGGGGGAAAAAGTGCCCCTGCAAAGTCAAAAGACCGGGCTGCCAGTGAAAATAACAAAAAAGGCGTGAACGCTAGTCACGAAGGACAAAAAACGAAAAAGAAACTCCGGACTCGATACAGGTGTACCAAGCCCAGGCGGGAAGGGGAGCCGGCGTCGAACCGGATAAGACAAAGCGAAAATCGCAGAAAAAATCATTTTTTTCCGGGTGACACAAACGCACGTCCGTTGGGGTCCACAGAAAAAGATAGACTGAGCAAGATGGCACCCTTGGGCGGGAAGGGGACTGCGCATGCACGCTGCATTCCCAAAGGCTTTCTTTGAAAGCTGGGGAAATGCTCCGCACGGGGGCTCCGTCGGCACCGATGTCAGCCATATGTGAGGACTGACTTCCTGCTTGGTCCTGGAGAAATGTCATATTTTATTTATCTATTTATTTATTTAGCTGTATTTATATTCCGCTTTTCACCGGGTCAAAGCGGTCAATTGGGGGATACATTTAACACGAGGGGATATGACACACATTCGTTAATACTTACAGGGAACATGGGCAAAGGAGGGTTAAGTGGCTTGCCCAAGACCACAAGGAGTGCCTATAGGACTAGAAATCCCAGTCCCTCCGGCCTGAGATTGCTGTCCCCAGGTGGGACTTGAACCCCCAGCCCTCCGGCCTGAAGTACCTTGTCCTAACCACTAGACCACTCCTCCCACTGTCCCAGTCAGAACGTCAGCTCAGCACATAAAAAGCTCCCTTCCTCCGTGCTGAATCTCAACCGCTGGCTCAAGCTGCCTGATTTGCTGTGAAGGGGGGAAGCCAGGCGGGCAAAACAGGGAGCACCCCTCCTGCTGCCTTAGTCAGCCAATGACAGTCCAGCTCCAGGCGGCCATCTCCACCTCAGAAATAGAAAATAAAAGGTTCTAATGGAACACATTTTTAATCAAATACAATTAGAACAGAAAGGGATAGTTAAGGGGAAAAAGGGAAGGTAGGAAATAATACCAATCCATCGTTGAGTGGGCGGGAGGCAAGGGACCTGGACTCCCCCAGGTATCACCGGATTGTAGTCACCACTGGAAAGGCATTGGGTTTCTCAGATCACCAATGCTCAACTGAATGCCCTAATTCCCCAACTGGATCAAGGAGATATGCCATTAAATCAGTCCATGACAAACAAACTAATCCTTGGGTCGGTACAAATGAAAGCCAATAATTACAAAAACCAAACCCTAAAGTAACCTAATATCCCTCCAGTGAAAATACGCGGCAGAAAGCCAGGACTCAATTGTTATAAATTTATCATCATGTTCGCTCTCGGAGGAACAATTCAGACTTTTGAATTTGGGATTGACATTTGTTCCATCAGTACGCCATGACCCATTTCAGATTCGTTTAAGTTTGTATATATTTTTTTGTAAATTACAAATAACACATTTTTTTGCTGATAGACCTGCTTACTTTGGATGATTCTGTTAAAGTTCCAGTGTCTAAATGGCTTCCTCCTGGTGTGATTGATCCGGCTATACTTACTTACCAGAATTTGGTTTTTCAGGATTTACAGAATTTGGAGCTTCAAAAGCATTATGTTAGGTCTAATTTGAGTAGATCTGAGTGGCAGGCCTTGGTCCAATTACAGCATGATCCCATTATTGTTATTAGACGGGCCGATAAAGGTGGGGCAGTAGTGGTGCAGTCGACAGAGGCTTATTTACAAGTCCTAAGGGATCACCTTCTTGATCGACGTACATATAGTATGCTTACTGTGGATCCTACTATGCCCCTTCAAAAGGAGATTAAGACCGTTTTAGATGAGGCTTTAAGTCAAGGTTGGCTGACGAAACGGGAGTATGGTTTTTTGAAACTGGAGACCCCCATAAGGCCCATCATCTATATGGTACCGAAAATCCACAAATCCCTAGAAGCTCCGCCTGGTAGACCAATCGTCTCCTGTCGAGGATCAATATTGGAACCATTATCACAATTTTGCAACGTCTTTTTGCAAAAGGAAGCAGTGTTGGTAAAATCTTTTATCAAAGATTCTTCACATTTCTTGCAGCAATTAGCTAAAGAGCCCATACCTTCTTGTGATTTTTATCTCGTGACTCTTGATGTTGAGGCTCTTTATACCAATATTGATCAAGTCGAAGTTATGGATTTGACGTCCTCTTTTTTTCAATTTGCTCCTCAGCGATTGCCTCGGGCTTTTTTGTGTGAATTACTTCGCTTGGTATTGACAAAAAATTATTTTATCTCTGAAGGGCAGTTTTATCAACAGATTTACGGGATTGCCATGGGGGCCTCTGTGGCCCTGTCAATAGCCACACTTTATATGGCTCATTTTGAGGAGCTTTTTCTTTATCCCTCCACTAGCTTTCAGGCAGTGCGCTTTTGGAGACGATTCTTAGATGATGTGTTCTTTTTATGGTTTGACACCTTACCACACCTTCATGAGTTTATAACTTGGATTAATGCATTAAAACCTAATCTTAGATTCACAGCCCATTTTGACTTGCAACAAATTGAATTTTTAGATATGCTGATAATTAAAGATCAAGGAGCGTTCCAAACGACCTTATATAGGAAGAGTGTTCAGCGTAATAACCTTCTTATGTACCATAGTTGTCATCCTGGTCCGATGCGGCGGAACTTACCATATGGCCAATTCCTTCGCTTGCGGAGGGTTTGTTCCACATTGTCTGATATTTAAATTCCATACTCATGATTTGATTGGTAGACTTACACAACGAGGGTATCCGGAGAAAATTATCAAGATGGCTTATAGACGGGCTTTATACACTCACCGGGATTGGCTTTTAGATGAGAATTACCAATCGTCACATGCTCGACCTGGGGAGGCTGATTTTGTGGTTGGGACGTTGCCTTACACTGCCTTAAGTACCTCGATTGTAGCCATACTTCGTAAGCATTGGGCAGTTTTGGGCTTACATCAATGTTTTCGTAAGCCCCTTCGAATAGCTTTTTCTAGGGGACTAAATTTGAGAGATAGGTTGGTGCATTCTGCAACCCCGCCAGACCACCCATTACCTTCTGATCCTAGTATTAGGGGACACATTACGCGTTCATCTTGTGCGTTTTGTGATATGGCAATGACTGGAGCAGATTGGGTCCATCCGAATATGGGCCAAATCTACCAGCGTCGTTGGTCTACATCTTGTGATTCAGTTTATGTTGTGTATGTTTTACAATGTACCTGTCCCTTGATTTATATAGGCAGGACTTCCCGGAAAATCAAAGTCCGCCTTAGTGAACATGCTTCTAGGATTCGACAGAAGGTTTTATCAGCTCCTATTGTCAAACACTGTGAGACTCACCACCATCAATTTAATTTGGATTTTTCCTGGACTGTGTTGGATTTTATTCCACCGAATCCTCGGGGAGGGAATCGGCTACTTGCTTTGCAAAGATGAGAACAACAGCTGATCTTTGAATTGAAGGCTGTCCATCCGTCAGGGTTCAACAAGGAAGTGGAGTGGTTCAGCTTGCTATGACGTTATCCATGACACTAAGGGATTCCCTGATGTCAATGGGGTCTCCCGTTTAGTTGATTGGAGCTCCCAATTGATTGACATTAGCTGCTAGCCAATGGATGTGTTTTCCCTTCTATATACGGTGGAGTGCAACAGTCATGGAAGTTTTCAGAGCGGACATCTAAGGAGATTGAACACTTGATACAGGGCTTAGGGCCCGAAACGTGCGCGTCGTGGGTGTACTACCTGACCGCTTTATTCTGAGACTTTATTATGGTGATTGCAGCTTCACTGGAACATTTTCACGAGTTAAGTAAAAATCGTTCTTAAATTAATTAAAAGGGAACAGGCTGTCTGGTGCGGCTGGGTTTCCCTTTCAGCCGCCTCCAGCCTCTTCCGACAAAAAAATGTTATTTTCACTGGAGGGATATTAGGTTACTTTAGGGTTTGGTTTTTGTAATTATTGATTAAATCAGTCCAGGCTGCACAGTGTGTCATCATCTGCTGGAAACAGAGAATATTGGAGAGAAAGTGGCTGCACAATTCCTATTATAGGCCACAGCTCATAGCTTTAAAGTCTGTCTCCTTCTGCTGACCAACAGGAGCAATCCATGCGTTCTGGACTGGTCTGGTGGATGAAAAAGAAATTCTCTTTTTTGGCAGCTCTCAATACAAGCACACTTTTTGTTAAAGCAAGCTTAAGGTGCAATTTTCAAACTGACTGCCTAAATTCAAAATCTGCAGGTACTTTATACACATGAACCCTGTGGCTAATTCTCAAAGCAAAAGCATGTGGTTACTTCCTTTTTGAAAACTCCTGCAGTGGGTACAAAATACCTACATATCTCTGCACCTTTTTCTTCTGTGGGCAAAATTTGTATTTTCAAATCTGCACATATTTTCCATGCAATCTGTGCACATTATTTTCTTATCCCTATCAAATGTGCCCTTGAGAACATTTCCTCTCAATGTGCTATGGAAATGCTTTCTCTTTACATTGTAAGGGATAAATGTTCACAAAGAACCAGTGCATGGGGCTGGCTTGTTTACTGGGATGCAGGAGATTTTCATACTGCCTCGCTGACCAGACAGACACAAAAAGATGACACACTCAGGAAACTTTAGGATGGAGAGAAGAAAGTTGTCTCTACTTTGCTCTACATTCAAACAATGATAAGAACATAAGAAATGCCATACTGGGTCAGACTAAGGTCTATCAAGCCCAATATCCTGTTTCCAACAGTGGCAGATCCAGGTCACAAGTACCTGGTAGGTTCCCAAAAAGGCACACAGGTTCCATAATGCTTGTCCTGGGACAAGCAGTGGCTTTCCCAGGTCCTCTAATAATGGTTTATGGACCTTTCCTCCAGGAACTTGTCTAAACCTTTTTTAAACCCAACTACACTAATAGCTTTTACTACATCCTCCGGTAACGAATTCCAGAATTTGATTTCGCACTGAGTGAAAAAATATTTTCTTTTATTATCTTAAATGGATTACATTGTAGCTTCATTGCATGTCCCTTCGTCTTTCTACTTTTTGATGGAGGCTGGCAATCTACTTCTGGTGATACATTGCCAAGAAAACCCAGAGGTAGCTGGGTCGCTATGAGTCAACACTGACTTGATGGCACTAGAAAAAAAAAAAAAAAACCAACAACCGATCTACATTTAACTGTTCTACTCCTTTTATTCTCTCACTTGGTTTGCAGCTTGTCGTGCTGTGAGGGCTTGCGTGCATCAGTGATGCTGAGAGCTAAACTATCGGTAGTTTAACTACTGGCAGGGTCTCCCAAGATGGACAGGTCTCAGCTGAGGTGCCAGACGAAGACAAACCACCCATCTGGGCAGCAGCAGAATGGGATAGTGTTGACGGCAGAGGATCACATTTCTGTGACAACGGCAACAACACCAAACTTAAACTGCGCGGAAGGAAGGCCCGGCAATCTACTTCTGTATCTTGCCATGAAAACCCAATGGATAGTTACAACAAAACAAATTGTGCTATGGTGCTGGAAGATGAGACTCCCAGGTCGGAAGGCACTCAACTAGCTACTGGGGAAGAGCTGAAGACTTTTCAGAGTAAAGCCAGCATTTATGATGTGGTTGGATCAAAGCCCTTGGGAAGTCTGACTGCTGATGTAGCTGCGC
This sequence comes from Ichthyophis bannanicus, assembly GCA_033557465.1. Lineage (NCBI taxonomy): Eukaryota > Metazoa > Chordata > Amphibia > Gymnophiona > Ichthyophiidae > Ichthyophis > Ichthyophis bannanicus. The sequence continues at coordinate 231,977,202 of CM066043.1, read as the reverse complement.
ATGAAATGAGAGTCAGAAGCTGTAAAGATGTCTTACACATTGGAACATGGAACGTACGAAGCATGAACCAAGGGAAGTTGGAGGTGGTCAAGAATGAAATGGAACGTGTACAACTTGATCTGTTGGGTGTCAGCGAACTGAAATGGACTGGCATCGGGCACTTTGCATCAGATGATCACATGGTCTACTATGCTGGAAATGAAAGACAAAGAAGAAATGGTGTTGCATTTATAATAAAGAAGAAACTTGCAAGAACTGTAATGAAATACAATGCAGTCAGCGAACGCTTAATCTCTATTCGTCTACGAGGATTGCCTATCAACACAACTATAATTCAAGTATATGCCCCAACAACAGCTGCAGAAGAGAATGAAATTGAAGAGTTCTATGAACAAGTACAAGCTGAAATTGACAGAACATGCAAACAAGATATCCTGATAGTCATGGGTGACTGGAACGCAAAAGTTGGCAACAAAGCAGAAGGCAAAGTAGTTGGAAAATATGGACTTGGCAACAGAAATGAAGCTGGAGAAAGATTGATAGAATTCTGCAAGACCAATGATCTATTCATCTCAAACACCTTCTTCCAGCAACACAAGCGGCGACTGTACACATGGACTTCACCCAATGGATTGTATAAAAATCAAATTGACTACATCTGTGGAAGTCAACGATGGAAAAGCTCTGTAACATCAACAAAGACAAAACCTGGAGCTGACTGTGGTACAGATCATCAACTACTAGTATGTAAACTCAAGCTAAAGTTGAAAAAGAGCAAACCACTCATGAATGCAGCAAAATATGACCTTGAGAATATACCACTGGAATTTAAAGACTGCCTGCAAAATCGATTTGCTGCTTTAGATACAAATGACAGAGCTCCGGAAGAGTTGTGGAGTGACATCAAGAAGGTTGTGCTGGAAGAAAGCGAGAAGTCTCTACAAAAGGTGAAAAAGCAAAAACGGCCAAAATGGATGACGGAAGAAACTCTGAAAATTGCCCAGAAACGCAGAGAAGCTAAAGCTAAAGGAGAAAGAAAGACAATCGCAGAACTCAACAGAGATTTCCAACGTGCAGCAAGACAGGACAAGGAAAAGTACTACAATGACACTTGCAAGGAAATAGAAGCAGAAACTATTAGAGGAAGAACAAGATCGGCTTTCCTAAAGCTGCGAGAGTTAAAGAAAAAGTTCCAGCCTCGAATTGGAATGTTACAAGATGCTCAAGGTTCTATGTTGAATGATGCTGAGAAGATCAAGAAAAGGTGGAAGGAATATACAGAGTTAGCGTAGTTACTCACCTGTAACAGGTGTTCTCCAGGAGCAGCAGGAATCAGTCCTCACATATGGGTGACGTCGGCGCCGACGGAGCCCTCGCGGAGCAATTTTCCCCAGCTTTCAAAGAAAGCCTTTGGGAATTGCAGCGCGCATGCGCGGTCCCCTTCCCGCCCAAGGGTGCCATCTTAGCCAGTCAGATGACATAGCTAAAAAAGACAGCATAAAAAATATGCAAAAAAACTTAAGCAGATGATTGCAACTCCAAGGGGAGGAGGGAGGGTTGTGAGGACTGATTCCTGCTGCTCCTGGAGAACACCTGTTACAGGTGAGTAACTACGCTTTCTCCAGGACCAAGCAGGAAGTCAGTCCTCACATATGGGACTCCCAAGCTTAAGGCTACCGGAGACCCTAAGCACAAAAAAAGCTCCCTCTAGCTCAGCAGCACAGAAGGAAGGAATCTTCGCTGAATTATTACCCACCGGTAGCCCACATCCGGGATGGAGGGTAGGAGTTGCTCAGACCTCAAAGAGATTACGGAGGACTGCCTGTCCGAAAGCACTGTCCCTGCGGGACTCCCTCTCGAGACAGTAATGGACCGCAAAAGTCTGGCTCGAAGACCAAGTAGCGGCCCGGCAGATGTCTGCCAGCGGAACAGAGCGGAGGTAAGCCACTGACGTAGCCTTTGCCCGAACGCAATGAGCCGTGACTCGACCTTCCAAGGAGAGTCCGGCTGCCCCATAAGCCCAAGTGATACAGTCCGCAACCCAGATGGACAGAGTACGCTTGGAGACCGGGAGCCCCAATTTATTGGGGTCAAAAGACACAAAAAGCTGAGCAGCTTTACGGTGCTCCCGCGTACGGTCAAGGTAGAAGTTCAATGCTCTCCTACAGTCCAGGGTATGGAGGACCGTTTCAGCTCGGCAGGAGTGTGGTCTGGGAAAGAAGGTTGGAAGTACCACCTCCTGATTGATGTGAAAAGGGGAGACCACTTTTGGAAGAAATTTCGGGTGAGTCCGTAGGACTACCCTATTTTTGTAGAACCGAGTGTAAGGGGGATCAGACACGAGGGCCTGCAATTCACTTACGCGTCTAGCGGAAGTGAGGGCTATCAAGAACAATGTTTTCCAAGAAAGAAAACGGAGAGAACAGGTAGCCATAGGTTCAAAAGGCGGACAGGTGATCCGCTGTAACACCACATTCAGATCCCAGTCAGGAGCTGGCGGGCGCAGAGGTGGTTTAAGTAGAAGGAGACCTCGGAGAAACCTCGCTACGAGAGGGTCGCTGGAAAGAGGTCTGCCGTCCACCGGCACATGATGTGCTGAAAGAGCACTGAGGTGAACTTTGACGGAATTGGACTTAAGTCCCAGATCAGAGAGGTATAGCAAGTACTGCAGAATCACCGACACCGGGCAGGAGAAGGGATCCTGAGACTGTTGGGTACACCAAACGGAAAAACGACGCCATTTAAGGGCGTAGCATTTGCGGGTAGAAGGTCGCCGAGAAGCTAGGACGACCTCTTCCACCTCTGCTGGCAGAAGAAGGGGAGCAAGGACTACCCTCTCAGCAGCCAGGCCATTAGATTGAGAGATCTGAGGTTGGGGTGTAGCAGAGACCCCTGATCCTGAGTGAGGAGATCCGGTTGTAACCCCAGAGGGAATGGATCCTCCACCGCTAATTGCAGCAGGAGTGGAAACCACGGCTGTCGGGGCCAGCGAGGGGCCACCAGGATCATGAAGGCTTTGTCCGGAGAACCTTGAAAAGAGTTCGAGAGACTAGCGGGATGGGAGGGAAAGCGTACAGAAGGCCCTCCAACCATGAGAGTAGAAAAGCGTCTGCCGCAACTCGAAGGGGATGTGGCTGACGGGAGCAGAAGCGAGGAAGTTGCCGGTTGAGAGGGCTGGCAAAGAGATCCATCGTGGGGAGGCCCCACTTTAGAAAGAGCTTCTGAACTACCAAGGGATCCAGGTGCCACTCGTGCGGCTGGAGGAACCTGCTGAGTTTGTCCCCCAGGCAATTTTCTTGGCCTGGGAGATAAACTGCCTTGAGATGGACGCCGTGACTGACGGCCCAAGAGCAGAGCTTCTGTGCTTCCCGACAGAGAAGGAAGGAGCCCGTGCCCCCCTGCTTGTTCACGTAGAACATGGCAACTTGATTGTCCGTCTGGACAAGGACGGACTGGGGAGAGGTCAGGTGGGAGAAGGCCTTGAGAGCCAGGCGGATCGCTCTGAGCTCCAGGAAGTTGATCTGCTGAGCAGACTCCCACGCGGTCCAGAGGCCCTGAGTACGGGCCCCTTGGCAATGTGCTCCCCAGCCCAGGAGGGATGCATCTGTCGTCAGCACCTGGGCCGGCTGAGGTGACTGAAAAGGCATGCCGAGTACCAGGTTCGGCCGATGAAGCCACCACCGGAGAGACGAGATCAGCGGCTCGGAAACGTGCACTAGGTCTGCTAGGCCGCCGGTGGCTTGTTGCCACTGCTTGCGGAGACACCATTGAGCAGGCCGCATATTCAGGCGGGCATTGGGGGTCACATGGACCGTGGAAGCCATATGGCCGAGTAGTCTCAGGAAGCGCCTGGCGGAGACCAGGGGCTGGCTGCGAAAACGGTCGGCTAGGTCCATGAGCCGTTGAGCCCTGTCGAGCGGTAGGAACGCTCGTGCCTGAGGAGTGTGCAGCCGTGCGCCGATGAACTCGAGATCTTGTGAGGGGAGCAAAGTGGACTTTGCGAAGTTTATAACAAAGCCCAAGTACTGGAGAAGAGTCACCGTGCGGCGTGTGGCGTTGGTGACCTCCGGAGCGGACGCTGCTCTGATGAGCCAGTCGTCGAGGTACGGAAAGACATAGAGGCCGTGAAGCCGGAGATGGGCCGCCACCACCGCGAGGCATTTTGTGAAGACCCGCGGTGCGGAGGACAGGCCAAAGGGCAGTACTCTGTACTGGTAATGATTTCCTGCCACCACAAACCTTAGGTATTGGCGGTGGCTTGGGTGGATGAGGATGTGCGTGTAGGCATCCTTTAGATCCAAGAAGCATAGCCAATCTCCCTGCTGGAGGTAGGGCAGAAGGATTCCAAGGGTAAGCATCTTGAACTTTTCCCGCACGAGGAATCTGTTGAGGTTGCGCAGGTCCAGGATGGGTCTGAGGCCTCCTGTCCTTTTTGGTACTAGAAAGTACCTGGAATAAAAGCCTTGACCTCTCAGGTGGTGGGGCACCGGTTCCACCGCCTGTTCCTGTAGAAGACCTGCTAACTCCTGAAGGAGCAATTCCCTGTGCAGAGGGAGTCGTGGAGGTTCTCCCGGAAAATAGGAGGGAGGGACCTGTTGGAAGTGGAGAAGGTAGCCTTCTCTCACGACTTGAAGCACCCAGGCATCTGAGGTGATGCTGGACCACATGTGGGCGAAGTGAACCAGCCGGCCTCAGGTGCTGGGAGGAGCCAGCGGAGGGGGAGAGGCTATGCTTAAGGAGTCAAAAACCCCCACCCTGCTGAGCAGGGGCTGGTGGTGCAGGCTTGGGGGCTTGCTGCCTACGGGACCCGTTACCCCGTCCCTTGGCCTGCTGGCCCTGTTGGGGAGCTGCAGGGGCCTGATATTGGGGGTATTGTTTGTAGGCAGTCGCCTTTCTCGGGTAAAAGGACTTCTTTCCCGAGCCCTTCTTTTTCTGGGAAGGGGCGGAGGTCTTCCTAGAAAGCCTAGTCCTGGTGAGAGTCTCCGTCTCGATCTGTGCAGCCTTTTCAGCCATGGGTTTGCCAAAGAGGTTCTCGCCTCGGCAGGGGACATCGACCAACTTGTCCTGCACCCAGGGCTCAAGGTCCGACGACTGAAGCCAAGCCTGTCGGCGGGCACCGATGCCGGTTGCGGCCACTCGAGCCGAAGCTTCAAAGCCATCATAAGCTGCTCGGGATATGAATTTTGAGCATTCCCGAATGCCAGAGGACAAGGCCAGGAACCTCCGCAAGGGTTCCTCGGACAAACCAGCGGAGAATCCGGCTAGCTCTTTAGCCAGGTCTCGGAGATACATGCCCATGTATAGCTGGTAGGTCTGGACACGACACGCAAGCATAGAGCCCTGGAAGCACTTCTTACCAAGGCCATCCAGGTTACGGGCCTCCCTGCCAGGAGGCACCGAGGAGTGCATCTTCTGGCTCTTAAGACGATGCATGGCCGATTCCACTACCATGGAATGGTGTGGTAGCTGTGCTTTTTGGAAGCCAGGGCTCTTGCGGACGCGATAGATAGAATCGACCCGCTTGCTCAGGACCGGCGAGGAGGCCGGACTCTCCCACATGCGGAAGAGTAGTCGTTCCAGCATGGGAGGAACCGGTACAGTAAAGTGTTCCCTGGCGGGAGAGTCATACTGGAGGGCGTCGAGCTCTTCGGCTCGAGGCTCCTCCTCGGGATCCGCAGGGAAGGCCAAGGCCTTGGCCATATCCCTGACGAAGTCCGAGAACCGGGCATCCTCCGGGGGGGACTGCTTCCGAGGTTCGGACTCAGGTGAGTCCGAGGGGACACACCGAGTCCGAAAAGAATCAGGTAACTCTTCCTCTTCGGACTCCCAGACCGACTCCGACGAGGACTCGGTGGGGTCGGCCCGGGCAGGGTGCGGCGCCTGCCGCCCCGACGCCGAGGGAGTCGGCGTTGGCGACCTCGGTCCCGAACGGGAGGCCGAGGGTGACCTCGACCGAGGATCGACTCGAGTTCGCATGGACTCGAGGATCGGCTCGGTCTCCGGGGTCGACTTAGACGTCGACGTCCCGGCGGTCGGGGCAGCGGCGCCAGCGAAGCCAGCGAGCAGTGCCCGCTGCTGGTCCATGAAGGCAGACAGTCTGCTCTCCAAGGCCGTCAACCTGAGTCCGAGCTCAGGTGACCCAGCAGCCCCCGACTCGGGCCCCGACGGCGTCGGGCCCGACGTCGGCGGTCTCGGAGGCGAGTCCAGAAGGACCACAGGACTTACCCGAGCAGGCAGCTCCGACTCCAGGTGAAGTCGCTTCGGGAGGTGCTCCTTCTCCAAGGGCCCGGGACGGCTATCGGGGCTATGCGACCTGGCCCTCGCGGAGCCAGGAGCGTCCACCGACGCCGCCCTCGCGGGTTTCACCTTCCGTCGATGGTCCCCGGAGGGAGAACCCCTGTCGGAGGAACTCCGGCGACGGTCCGAGCTGGAACCTCTGGACGCGGAGGCCTCCGACGAGGTCCGGGTACGGCTGGGGTCAGCGAAGATCCTATCCCGCTGATGCCGCCGACTTCTCAATGCTTTGGAGTACATTTTGCCGCAGGGCCCACAGATCATTTCTTCATGATCCGGGCCCAGGCAGCGGAGGCAATTGTCGTGTGTGTCAGTTAGTGACATATTCCGGTCACACTGACCACACCGCTTGAAACCACTGGCAGCCATCGGGGGAAAAAGGGCCCCGGCGAGGTCAAAGGACCGGGCTGCCAGGGAAAAATCGAAAACGAAACTGACTAAGTCAGAAAAACCGAAAAAGAAGAAGAGGACTCGTGACCGGCGTCGCGAGTCCGGGCGGGAAAAAGACCGGCGTCGAACCGAAGAAAATAAGAGAAAATTACAAGTAAAAATCAACTTTTTCGCGGGGACACGACGGGTACGTCTGTAGGGCTCCGCGGAAAAAAGAAGACTGGGCGGGAAGGGGACCGCGCATGCGCGCTGCAATTCCCAAAGGCTTTCTTTGAAAGCTGGGGAAAATTGCTCCGCGAGGGCTCCGTCGGCGCCGATGTCACCCATATGTGAGGACTGACTTCCTGCTTGGTCCTGGAGAATTTATATGATAAAGATCAAGTGGACCAACAGCCGTTTCAACCTATACCTTATGATCAGGAACCATTGGTGATGAAAGAAGAAGTTGAAGCAGCATTGAAAGCCTTATCAAAGAACAAAGCACCAGGCATTGATAGCATTCCCATAGAAGTATTGCAGCAATCTGATGCAGCTGTTACTGTACTTACAAGGCTCTGCCAAGAAATATGGAAGACAACATCATGGCCAACTGACTGGAAAAGATCTGTGTTTATACCAATACTAAAGAAAGGTGATCCAACTGACTGTGGAAATTATCGCACAATCGCTCTGATCCCACATGCCAGCAAGATTCTACTGAAGATTATTCAAAAGAGACTACAGCCATACCTAGAACAAGAACTACCTGAAGTGCAAGCAGGGTTCAGGAAAGGGCGAGGAACGAGAGACATCATTGCGGATGTGAGATGGATCCTTGAAAAGACTAAAGAATACCAAAAGGATATCTATTTGTGCTTTATCGACTATAGCAAGGCTTTTGACTGTGTAAACCATGAGAAACTCTGGGCCACATTAAGAAGCATGGGTATACCAGAACACCTGATCGTTCTCTTGCACAATCTGTACATTGATCAAGAAGCAACAGTTCGAACGGAACAAGGAGAAACAGAATGGTTTAAAATAAGCAAAGGTGTAAGACAAGGCTGCATACTTTCCCCCTACCTGTTTAATTTATATGCAGAACAAATCATCAGAGAAGCAGGACTGTATGAAGACAACAGGGGTGTGAAGATTGGTGGAAGACTCATCAACAACCTTCGCTATGCTGATGATACCACATTACTGGCTGAAAGTGAAGATGATCTGAAACATTTGCTTCTCACAATCAAAAAACATAGTCTCAAAATGGGCCTGCACCTTAATGTAAAGAAGACAAAGATCATGACAACTGGCATAATCAACAGGTTCATCGTTGAAGGAGAAGAAATTGAAATCGTGAACAACTTTAACCTACTTGGATCAACTATCAATAAAGAAGCAACAAGCAGTCAAGAAATCAGACGACGCATTGCTCTTGGCAGAATGGCTATGAAAGACCTAGATAAGATTCTCAAGAGCAGAGATGTCTCTCTCCATACAAAGATTCGACTTGTTCAAGCCATGGTATTTTCAATAACATCATATGGATGTGAAAGCTGGACAGTGAAAAAGACAGACAGGAAGAAAATTGATGCCTTTGAATTATGGTGCTGGCGGCGAATACTGTGTATACCATGGACTGCCCGAAGAACAAACCAGTCGGTACTAGAGGAGATCAAACCTAAACTTTCTTTAGAAGCTCAGATGACAAGACTTCGACTTTCATACTTTGGACACATCATGCGAAGAGAGAGATCATTAGAGAAAGACATCATGCTTGGCAAGATAGAAGGTCAACGCAAAAGAGGAAGGCCAGCAATGAGATGGATCGCTACAATAACAGCAGCTACGGGTACCAGTCTGTCAACAATGAGCCGCCTGACTGAAGACCGAACACAATTTAGGATAGCTATCCAGAGGGTCGCCATGAGTCGACTCCGACTCGACGGCACTTAACAACAACAACAACTCCTTTTATTAATTTAGAGACCTCTATCATATCATACCCATACAGAGGGTTAGTAAAAATAAATGCTTCCCTCAGCTCTTAATGCTGGCCAGGATTCAGTGTTGCCTGGCATGCTATCATTGTTTGCAATGCAGATTCGGAAACTGAGTGAGCATCAGGCCAGGACAGGAAACAGCAAACCTCCTGTTATTTAACATGCATTAGTTTATATGTTGACTTCACATTTTTTTAAACTGCACATTTTTTAATATTTTACCCCATCTCTGTCTCAGATCAACCAACCAAAGTTACAGGTCACCTGCCTCCTCTAAGGATGAGGCAGTCAGCAAGGATCACACATGCATGGGATGGAGAATTATGAATACCATTGTGCCTTGAACAGAAGCAGGCAAGCTATTTCAAGAATCAGAAGGCACCTGTTTTTAATTTCTACCAATCTGTTAATCAGTTATTGCCCTATTTCCTTTAACAGCAACACACCAAACTTGAGTTTTCTGAGGACAACTTTCTCTTTCGTACCTGGAAAGGGTAGTGCTTAATAGCTAGGTATTCAGCAAGAATGTCCAGCATCCGCACCATCTGGGAGAAGATCAAAACTCTGTTTCCCCTTTCACGGAGTCGGGTCAGCAACTTGTCCAATAGTATCAGTTTTCCACTGCTCCTGATGAGGGACTAAAGAGGTAGAAGCCATTTCAATTTATCCTCTCATTAGGCTTGCTCTAGTATTTGTGTACAACAGACACTGATATATAGGAACAGGACACAAAATTGTTTTTCTGGATAGGTTTCAGCTATCTAAAACTGCATACATTTTAATTGCTTTATTCATGCTTTGGTTGATTATACTATGTTTAATCTTCTGTTGTGCTTCACCATGAACATTATTGGAAATGGCAATCTTTTCATGCTAATATAATTTAGTTGTACAAGACAAATAGATCTTACTATTTTTACAGTCTTACCAGGCTGTGTTATCTTTTAAAGGACCAACAAAACTGATGTAGGTGTATGAGCTTTAGACGCCAAGTAACAGTTGAGTGCACCCTTGGTCTAATTGTATGTTTCAATGAATCACAAAGTAAACAGAAGCTAACTTTGTACCATGTAGAGCAGTGGTTCCCAAACTGTGGGTTGGAATCCCAAATGGGATCACATCATCAGTAGATGAGGTGACAGACACACGGCTGCTCCCTCTATCTATGGATTCTACTGTGACTTATGCCCACTAGTGACAGTAAGCATGGGGCCTGTGAGCCAATGAATGTTGACTGTCAACTCCACCCAGACAGATTCCTGTTAAACTGGAAACCCATGCAGATTACCGTGAGCATACACTGACAACAAGACCCTGTGTTAATTGCTGGTACTGTTGCCACAACCACTGCTATTGCTGCTGCCTTTATATTTTGGATATCTGAGGGAGGAGGAAATATATGAGAGAGGAGAAGGGTGTAGGGGTTTGCTATTTTGTTTTCATCATTTGGGGTAATGTTTAAGTATTTAAATAGGATCATATGCATACAAATTTGAAAAGCACTGTTGTCGAGTTGGAATAAACATAATATCTTTATCTTATTTTGACTTGCGTCAGCATTCCAGACTCCTCCCCCAAGTGATAAAGCACAGTTACTTACCTGTAACAGGTGATCTCTGGGAACAGCAGGAATAAGTCTTCACATATGGGTACGTCGGTACCGACAGAGTCTGCGCGGGAACGCTCCCCAGCGTCCAATTAGAATGCTTTTGGGAGCATCCCACCATGCCTGCGTGCTGCCTTCCCGCCTTTCCCAACTGCCTCTCCTCAGTTAAGTTTTAAAGCTGAGACAAAGAGAGAGAAAGAGGGGAAAGATAGAGATAGAGAGATACAACTCCTAGGGGAGGTGGGTGTGTTGTGAAGACTTATTCCTGCTGTTCCCAGAGATCACCTGTTACAGGTAAGTAACTGTGCTATCTCCAGGAACAAGCAGGAATGAGTCTTCACATATGGGGACTCCCAAGCTAAGATGCCTGGAGGAGACCCAGCATGTTGCGAATCTGAGAAAGCCATGCTATTCGACAGAACCTCAGGCATCCTGGGGATGGAGGGTAGGAGTTGAACTAAAAAAGATGTGCTGTGGAACACCTGGAACAAACAGGACGCCTAGAAAGGAGCCCCTGTGCAGGTGATATCTAGTAGTAAAGAGTAGTTACTCACCTGTAACAGGTGTTCTCCAGGAGCAGCAGGAATCAGTCCTCACTTATGGGTGACGTCGGCGCCGACGGAGCCCTCGCGGAGCAATTTTTCCCAGCTTTCGAAGAAAGCCTTTGGGAATTGCAGCGCGCATGCGCGGTCCCCTTCCCGCCCAAGGGTGCCATCTTGCTCAGTCTGATGACATAGCGAAAAGACAGCAAAAAAGTTAGCAAAACAATGGATAAGAATGACTGCAACTCCGAGGGGAGGAGGTAGGGTTGTGAGGACTGATTCCTGCTGCTCCTGGAGAACACCTGTTACAGGTGAGTAACTACTCTTTCTCCAGGACCAAGCAGGAAGTCAGTCCTCACTTATGGGACTCCCGAGCTTAAGGCTACCGGAGACCTCAAGCCGAAAAATGAGCTCCCTCCAGCTCAACAGTACAGAAGGAAGGAATCTTCTCTGAATACGAATCCGGCCGGTAGCCCAACACCAGGGCCGGAGGGTAGGAGTTGCCTAGACATCAAAGAGATTGTGGAGGACTGCCTGTCCGAAAGCACTGTCCCTGCGGGACTCCCTCTCCAGGCAGTAATGAGCCGCAAACGTCCGGCTTGAAGACCAAGTAGAGGCCCGGCAGATGTCCGCCAACGGAACAGAGCGGAGATGAGCCACTGACGCAGCCTTCACCCTGACACGGTGAGCCGTGACCCGACTCTCTAAGGAGAGGACGGCTGCCCCATAAGCCCAGGCGATACAGTCAGCTACCCAGATGGACAAAGTACGCTTAGAGACAGGTACCCCCAACCGATTGGGGTCAAAATATACGAAAAGCTGGACAGCCTTTCTATGCTCTCGCGTACGGCCAAGGTAGAAGGATAAGGCTCTTCTACAGTCCAGGGTATGCAGAACAGTTTCAGCTCGGCTGGTATGCGGCCTGGGAAAGAAGGTCGGAAGAACCACCTCTTGATTGATGTGAAAAGGGGAGACCACCTTTGGAAGAAACTTAGGGTGAGTCCGTAAGACCACCCTATTCTTGTAGAACCTAGTGTATAGGGGCTCCAACACTAGGACCTGTAGTTCACTAACGTGCCTAGCGGAGGTAAGGGCTACCAAGAAGAGAGTTTTCCAGGAAAGGAAACGCAGAGGGCAGGTAGCCATGGGTTCAAAAGGCGGACAGGTAAGCCTTTGCAAGACCACATTGAGATTCCAGTCAGGAGCTGGAGGGCGCAACGGAGGCTTAAGCAGAAGAAGGCCCCTGAGAAAACGCACCACCAAGGGGTGCGAGGAAAGAGACTGGCCCTCCACCGGCGAATGATGTGCAGAGAGAGCACTGAGGTGGACCCTGACAGAGTTGGATTTGAGGCCTAGATCGGAGAGGTGAAGCAAATATTGCAGTACCACCGATACTAAGCAGGCGAAGGGGTCCTCAGAGCGCTGAGAACACCAGACCGAGAAGCGACGCCATTTAAGGGTGTAAGATTTCCGGGTGGAAGGTCGACGAGACGCCAGCACGACAGCTTCCACCTCCGGAGGAAGTAAGAGCGGAGCTAGGACTACCCTTTCAGCAGCCAGGCCATCAGGTGAAGGGCCCGGAGGTTGGGGTGCAGGAGAGTACCCTGATCCTGGGTCAGGAGATCGGGCTGAAACCCCAGAGGAAGAGAGGAGTCCACCGCTAGCTGTAGGAGTAGAGGGAACCAGGGTTGTCTCGGCCACCTGGGCGCTACCAGGATCACGGAGGCCCTGTCCTGGACAACTTTGAACAGCGTCCGGGACACAAGTGGTGTGGGAGGAAAGGCATACAGTAGGCCCGTGGACCACGAGATGAGGAAAGCATCCGGTGCTACTCAGAGGATGCGGGTGCCGGGAGCAGAATCTGGGAAGTTTCCGGTTTAGAGGACTGGCAAAGAGATCCACGGTGGGGAGGCCCCACCGGCGGAAGATCCGCTGGACAACTACGGGGTTCAACCTCCATTCGTGTGGCTGCAGAATCCGGCTCAGTTTGTCGGCCAGGCAATTTTCCTGCCCGGGCAGGTAAACAGCCTTGAGGAGGATGTCGTGGTCGACTGCCCAAGAGCACAGTCTCCGAGCCTCCTGACATAGAAGGAGGGAGCCCGTGCCCCCCTGTTTGTTCACGTAGAACATGGCAACCTGATTGTCCGTCTGTACCAGTACAGACCGACGAGAAGTGAGGTGAGAGAAGGTCCGCAGAGCTAGGCGGATCACCCGCAGCTCCAGGAAGTTTATCTGTTGAGCAGCCTCCCAAGGTGTCCAAAGGCCTTGAGTGCATGTTCCCTGGCAATGCGCTCCCCATCCCAGGAGAGAGGCATCTGTCGTTAGCACTTGGGAAGGTGAAGGAGACTGAAAGGCCATGCCGAGTACCAGATTGGGCAGGTGAAGCCACCATTGCAGAGAGGAGACCAGGCGGTCAGAGATCTGTATTAAGTCCGTCAGTCTCCCTGTGGCCTGATGCCATTGAGTGCGAAGGCTCCACTGAGCAGGTCTCATATGCAGACGGGCATTCGGAGTGACATGGACCGTGGAGGCCATATGACCGAGCAGTTGTAGGAGCTGTCTGGCAGAGACCGGTGACGCGCTGTGGAACCTGCCGGCCAGAGCTATGAGCCTGTTGGCCCATTCCAGAGGTAAGAAGGCACGAGCCTGCCGAGTGTCCAGCCATGCTCCTATGAATTCGAGATACTGAGAGGGGAGCAAAGTGGACTTTTTGAAGTTTATGACGAAGCCCAAGTGCTGAAGCAGAGCCACTGTGCGTTGAGTGGCCTGAGTAACCTCTAGGGAAGACTGTGCCCGGATGAGCCAGTCGTCCAGGGAGGGGAAGACGAAGAGGCCTTGAAGCTTCAGGAAGGCTGCCACCACTGCCAGGCATTTCGTGAACACCCTGGGAGCGGAGGAGAGGCAAAAGGGCAGTACGCGGTACTGATAGTGATTCCCTGCCACCACAAATCTTAGATATTGCCGGTGGTCCGGATGAATGAGGATGTGAGTATAAGCATCCTTTAGATCCAAGGAGCATAGCCAATCTCCCTGCTGGAAGTAGGGCAGTAGGATTCCAAGGGTAAGCATCTTGAACTTTTCCCGCTGCAGGAACTTGTTGAGGTTGCGTAAGTCCAGGATGGGTCTGAGGCCTCCTGTTCTTTTTGGTATCAGGAAGTACCTCGAATAAAACCCGTGACCCCACAGGTGTTGGGGCACTGGCTCCACAGCCTGTTCCTGAAGCAGACTTTGCAGCTCCTGAAGGAGTAAGTCCCTGTGCAGAGGGGGTCTTGGAGGCTACCCTGGAAAGTAGGGGGGAGGCACCTGGTGAAAATGTAAGAGGTAGCGCTTTTGAACCACCTGCAGCACACCCAGGAATCGGATGTTATGGCTGACCACCTGTGGGCAAAGTGGGTCAGCCGGCCCCCCGTGCTGAGCGAAGGCCGCGGAGGGGGAGAGGCTATGCCGGCATAGTCAAAAACCCCCACCCTGCTGAGCAGGGGCCTGTGTAATGGGCTTGGGGGCCTTCTGCCTACGGGACCCATTACCCTGTCCCTTAACCTGCTGGCCCTGATGGGGAGCTGCTGATGCTTGATATTGTGGGTGGTGTTGTTTATAGGCAGACACCTTTCTCGGGTAAAAGGGCTTTTTCCTCGAGCCCTTCCTCTTCTGTGAAGGAGCAGAGGTCTTTCTGGATAGGCGAGTCCTGGTGAGAGTCTCGGACTCGAGTTCTGCCGCCTTTTCAGCCATGGGCTTACCAAAGAGGTTTTCACCTCTGCAGGGGACGTCGACCAACTTGTCCTGCACCCATGGCTTGAGGTCGGATGACTGAAGCCAAGCCTGACGGCGAGCACCGATGCCGGCTCCGGCTACTCGAGCCGATGCTTCAAAGCAATCGTAGGCTGCTCGAGAAATAAACTTCGAGCACTCTCGAATACCAGTGGACAAGGCCTGGAACCTCTGCAAAGGTTCCTCGAAGAGACCAGCAGAGAACCCGGCAATTTCTTTTGCCAGGTCTCGAAGATACATGCCCATATATAGCTGGTATGTCTGGACTCGGCAAGCAAGCATAGAGCCCTGGAAGCACTTCCTACCGAGGGCATCCAGGTTCCGGGCCTCCTTACCCGGAGGCACCGAGGAGTGCATCTTTTGACTCTTAAGTCGATGCATGGCCGATTCCACCACCATGGAATGGTGCGGTAGTTGTGCCTTTTGGAACCCGGGGCTCTTACGAACTCGATACATGGAATCGACCCGCTTGCTTAACACCGGCGTCGAGGCCGGGCTCTCCCACATGCGGAAGAGCAGCCGCTCCAGCATCGGAGGAACCGGTACAGTAAAGGCCTCCTTCGGGGGAGAGTCATACTGGAGGGCCTCGAGCTCCTCGGCTCGAGGCTCCTCCTCCGGATCCACGGAGAAGGCCAAAGCCTTGGCCATGTCCCTCACAAAATCGGAGAACTGTCTATCCTCCGGGGGGGATAGTCTCCGAGGCTCCGACTCGGGCGAGTCGGAGGGGACGCACCGAGTCTGAAAAGACCCGGGTGACTCCTCCTCCGTGTCCCAGCCCGACTCCTCCGTGGAGGAATCGAGTGGCTCCGTGCGGGCGAGTGCCGAGGACCTCCGCCCCAACGCCGAGGCCGGCGTCGACAACCTCGGTCCTGAACGGGAGGCCGAGGGAGACCTTGGCTGAGGATCGACTCAAGCATAGGCTCGGCCTCCGGGGTCGACTTTGACGTCGACGTCCCGGTGGTCGGGGCAGATGCACTGGCGAGGCCGGTCATCAGTGCCCGCTGCTGGTCCATGAAGGCAGCGATACTGCACTCCAAGGCCGTCAATCTGAGACCAAACTCAGAAGACCCAGCAGCCCCCGACTTGGGCCCCGACGGCGTCGGGCCCGACGTCGGCTCCCTCGGAGGCAAGTCCACGAGGACTACAGTACTCACGTGTCCAGGAGACTCCACTTCGAGACGAGGATGCTTCGAAGGCCTCTCCACCTCCGAGGACCCGGGGCGGCTGACGGGGCTATACAACCTGGCCCTCGAGGGACCAGGAGCGTCCTCCGACGCCGCCCTCGCGGGTTTCTTCTTCCGACGATGTTCCCAGGCGGGAGACCCCCGCTCAGAGGAACTCCGACGATGCTCGGGGCCGGAGTCACGAGACGTCAAAGCCTCTGACGAGGTCCGGGCCCGGAGTCAGAGAAGATTCGTTCCTTTTGTGACTGCCGACTCCTCAATGCCTTCGAGGACATTTTGTTGCACGGACCACAACTCATCGAGTCATGATTGGGTCCGAGGCAACGGAGGCAGCAGTCATGTGTGTCGGTAAGAGACATGAGTCTGGTACAGCGATCACACTTTTTAAACCCGCTGGCAGCCATCGGGGGAAAAAGGGCCCCTGCGAGGTCGAAAGACTGTGCTGCCAGGGAAAGAGAAAAAAAGTGGCGGGAACGCCCGTTACAAAGGACAAAAAACGAAAAAATGTGAACGGACTCGATATTGGGGTATCGAGGCCGGGCGGGAAAAGGACACGGCGTCGAACCGAGAAAAAACAAACGAAAAAATCAACTTTTTCAGCGGCGATCACAAACTACGTCTGTAGGGCTCCGCGGAAAAAAGAAGACTGAGCAAGATGGCACCCTTGGGCGGGAAGGGGACCGCGCATGCGCGCTGCAATTCCCAAAGGCTTTCTTCGAAAGCTGGGGAAAATTGCTCCGCGAGGACTCCGTCGGCGCCAACGTCACCCATAAGTGAGGACTGACTTCCTGCTTGGTCCTGGAGAAATATTGAACTGCAATACACCAATATGGACCTCACCTGATAGTATTGTAAAAATTTATGTAAGTTCATATGGATCTGCTAATACGAACCAGCAGAATATCCCCAAGGAGTACCTCAATGTAAAGAAGAGGTGAATAAACTGTACAAAAGACAGGTTGAGGTCAGAACCTTTAGGGCGAGAAGAAAAAACCCAGTGGAAACTGAGGTAGTTCAATGAGGCAGGACTTTTGCGGAAAACACAGAAGTCCCTATTAGATAAGCCTCAAGCTCTTTTGCTCTTAAAGAGACATAGTTCTTATAGGAAAAGAGGGGCTTTGAAGATCCCTATATCCCATAATAAAGAAGGACAGAAGTATGAGGCATTGTAGCCTCCTATTTTCTGAAGATTCAGAATGTCCCTCCTAATTGAAGCCACTTAGGAAAAAAGAGGATAAATGGAGGGCTTCAATGTACCTAAAACTGAAGGTCATGGTACAAAAACCCTTTAACTACCACAGGGAAGTGGTTGTTTATTGAGAACCCTAAACCCTAAGCATGCTGGAGCAGCATTGAAAGGGATAGTGACTATCTGTCGGGGCCGTAAGGAAATATATGAGTACAGACATGCATATTTATTTTATTTTTATTTATTTTTATTTTTTATATACCGCGCTATTGAAATCAGCGCGGTTTACATTAAAACTGAACAGAGCAACAATGCATAAATATCACAATGTGCTTACATAGAACATGGCTTACATAGAACATGTGCTTACATAGAACAATGGCATAAACAAACTGGGATAACAGGGAAAACTATTCACATGGTATATACAAGTATTTACATAGAGTTATTTATTCTAGTAAACCGTGGGCATTTATAGGTCAGGTGGGAGAATGTGTAGATCTAAAGGAGAGGGGCATCTAGCCATTTTCATGTTGAGTGATAGGGCAGTTAGTGTGTGGTGTGAGTGCAAATGACTTATGTTTTCGGGCATGGTTTCAGGATAGTGAATTAGAAAAAGGTGGTGTTTTATTGCCTTTCTGAAGGAGGTGAGGCTGGCTATGGATCGAATACTAGCAGGAAGTTCATTCCAGGCTGTTGGGGCATAAATTGAAAAAGCTCTATTGGTAGTTGCCTTTGTACATCTTGTGGTGAGCTTAGGTACAGTTAGCATGTTCAGTAGTGTAGGTCTTCTGACTCTGGTGTTGGGTATGTTGTTGAGCAGTTTACTGATTGGTGTGGGAGATTGATTCTTCAATGCCTTGAAGGTCATGACCAGTACCTTGTATTGAGTTCGGGCTTGTAGTGGCAGCCAGTGTAGGTTTTTCATTACTGGGGTTATATGTTCCAATCTTGATGTCCCTGTAAGAACCCTAGCAGCTGAGTTCATGGCCAGCCGAAGTGGGTTGAGGGTTGCTTGTGGAAGACCATGGAGGATGGTGTTTGCGAAATCTAGGTGTGGGATCACTAGGGCTTGAAATATGGTTCGATAGTCTGAAAAGTCCAGTAGTGGGCGGAGGTGGCGAAGGGTTCGTATTTTGTGGTATATTGCTTTGGTAACGGTCTTTACGTGGGTTGTCATAGCCAATCGCTGATCTAGGGTGATGCCTAGGTAGCGAATTGTGTCTCTTGTCTTTAATTCAGCGTTTTTAACTTGCAGGTTGGGTGGTGGGGTGAATTTCTGATTCCTTGTGACAAATAGGACATCAGTTTTGCTATTATTAATCCTCAGGTTTTGTGTGAGAAGCCATTCAGCCACTGCATCAAAGCATCTGATGATAGGGGAAAAATCCAGTTGTTCTATGGTAAATGGAATGTATAGTAGTATGTCATCAGCATATACGAGACATTCTACATTTAATGAGCGTATCAGAGAGCAGATAGGCTGCATATAAATGTTAAATAGTAGAGCAGACAGGGATGATCCCTGTGGCACTCCCTGCTTCTGTAAGAATGGTTCAGAGGGCGTGTTACCTGCTTTTACTTGCTGCCATCTGTTAGTTAGGTATGATTCGCACCATTGTAATGCGGTTCGCAGTAATCCTTTTTCTTGGAGGCGTTGTAATAGTATCTTATGATTCACAGAATCAAATGCGGCAGCAATGTCAAGAAAGATGAGGACGAAACCTTGGTGTATGTTGTCAATTCCTGTGATTAGCTTGTCGAATAGGGTAGTTAAGATGGTATCTACTCCATGCGATTCCCTGAAGCCATGTTGGGCTGGATCGAGGGGTGCCTCGTCATCGATGTGCTGATGGATCTGACGCTGGACTATTTTCTCGATGATCTTAGCAAGCAGTGGAATGCTTGATATGGGTCTGTACGATTCAACTTTGGATGTATCAAGGCGACTATTCTTTAGCAGGGGTCTGATCGATGTATGTTTTAAACTTTGGGGGAAGATGCCCCTTGTTCCCACATAGGGATATGTGGAGAGAGAAAGATTCATCTAATAACAAGAAGGGTAATACCTGCTTGAGAAGATGTTTAGAGAATCCATTCTCCCTGGTTATCGGTGGGAGAGCTAAAGGAGTGCTCTCACTGACAAGGAGAAGTCTTGAGTCCTCTAAGAACTCTAGCCCTTGAATAACCAGGAATGGAGGCCTACATGAAAATGCAGAGGATGTTTTTAATCTGCAGACAGTAAGTCTGAATCCTTCCATAACTCCAGCATGGCAGCTGGAGAAGAAGATGCAATGAAATGAAATACCATATTTACCCTTCTATGAGGGCAAAATGAGTATGGTGCATTCTTGCGCTCAATATGAATTTCCCCATGAAGAAATGAGGGTGGAAGGAAAATACAAGAGAAGGACTGGCCGTTACTAAAGAAAGTCATCCCTGGTGAAGGGGTCCACTGGAGCTGTGAACCAACCCAGGGGATTGGATAATTCTTTAGGTCTTCACTTAATTAAAGGCATGTGTCCTTTATTGAAGAAGGAAACTTTAATGGAAATAGTAAGGGTAGGGAAGAACCCAGTAGTCATGACTAGGTAAAGCCCTTCCTAACCATCTGGAATTATTTGCTCTCTAGCAAGGGCCCATAGTGCAGAGCTGCTCTGTAGAGATGCAGAGAGCATGTTGCAGGTTGATTAGAAGAAAAAACTGGCTGTTTAAGAGCCAGTATGTAACCTGAACTACTCCGCCAAAGCCCAAGGATTGGGGAAGGCTAAGGATAGAAGGTATGCTGATGTGTCTGCAACAATAGCCAGAAAAGGTTCCTAGCCTGTCTGGGACTTAGTACTAAGGCCAGAAAAGATTGATATTGGAGATCAAGCCCTGGTTGCTTGGTCAGCAAGGCAGTGGTCTAACCACTAAGAGCCCCTGCACTTCTAACTATTGTTAGGGCAGCAGAACAAATCTTAGGTCCCAAGATTGGAAGAAGACCTACAGACATAAGTAGGAGTGGTAAGACTTTGTCATTGTCTGAGAAGCTGCCACAAAAGAAGAATGCAAGGGGGAGACAACTCTGAAAGAAAACTGAGGGGCTTAGGGATAAGCCTTGAGTGAAGTGGTATCACTCTTACAGACCAAAAGGTCTTAGTAAGAGGGACAGAGTTGAAAAAAGATGATGGAGTAAATCTTTGAAAAAGTAAAAAGAGACATGCTGATACAGGAGAAAATGTCAAAGGTAAAAGCAGAGCAACCTTATTGACAGCTGTTACTCTTCTGTCTACTTCGGAGGAAGAGGAGTAACTTTACTATCTGTAAAGCATAATCATGTTAAGAAGCTCTATGAACTAAAAGTCAGGATGTCTCTTTAAAGAGAGACGTGTAAAACTTAGGATGGAACCGATGTAGATGCTTGTAATGGGAAGAAGCAAACTAAAGGTTCTAAACCTCAAAACAGGAAGAAGGATTAGGTGAAGAGTCTATCAGCAACCCTGCAGCTGCTGGGTTTGCTGAAGCGGTTGAGGTTGTGGTTTCTTTAGCCTGGTTTGATGTTTCCCTTGTTTGGAAACAGCTGCATAATGGGCAGAGAAAGCACAGTTACTTACCTGTAACAGGTGATCTCTGGGAACAGAAGGAATAAGTCTTCACATATGGGTACGTCGGTACCGACGGAGTCTGCGCGGGAACGCTTCCCAGCGTCCAATCAAAGAGCTTTTGGAAGAATCCCACCACGCCTGCGTGCTGCCTTCCTGCCTTTCCCAACTGCCTCTCCTCAGTTAAGTTTTAAAGCTGAGACAAAGAGAGAGAGAGAGGAAAGGAAAGATAGATAGAGATACAACTCCTGGGGAGGTGGGTGGGTTGTGAAGACTTATTCCTGCTGTTCCCAGAGATCACCTGTTACAGGTAAGTAACTGTGCTATCTCCAGGAACAAGCAGGAATGAGTCTTCACATATGGGGACTCCCAAGCTGAGATGCCTGGAGTCCGAGCATGTCATAGGTTGGAACATGCTATACCCAACAACACCAGGCATCCTGAGGATGGAGGGTAGGAGTTGAAGAAAGAAAGATGCTGTGGAACAGCGAACCCAGCATAGGACTGCAGACAAGGAGTCCATGTGTTGATGATAATTGTCATCAATGATATTGCAAAGGATATTGCAATATGGACCTCCCCTGACAGGATTTCATAGAAGTATAGAGGTTCATGGAATCTACTGGGAAACCCAGTAGAGGAACCTCAAAGAAGACCTCACTGTAAGTGGAGGTAATAAACCTGTAGGGAAAAACAGTGGAGGTCAGAATCCTGAAAGGTAACAGGTAACCCCAGTAGGAAAACTGGGGTAGTACAAAAACGGTGGGCCTTCAGCAGAAGGCTTTATGACAAAAACTGAACTCTTTTGGCAATAGAGTGGCTCACTCTTATAACAAAAGAGAAAGGCTAACCGATTTGGACAAACAGGCATAGTCCTTGTGGGGAGAAAGGGAATGGGAACCCCTTGTATCCCAAAAGAAAGGACAAACGCTGGAGGCCTTAGAGCCTGTGATTAGCTGAAGATCCGCAATGTCTCTCCTAACTGGAGTCAGCTAGGAGAGATACTGAGACAGGGAGAGCTTCAGAGGTATCTAAACCGTAAGGTTATGGAGAAAGTTGTTAACTACCACCGAAGTGGTTGAGGAACCCTAAAAACATGCTGGATAGCATAAGAATGGGTAAGCCCATCTGTCAGAATCATATAGCTATATGAGCCTGGACAGTCAGGTAGATAAATACAAAAAACCTCGAGAGATACCTATAGATATAGATATACATATATATAACATATAGATATAGAAGAATATATCTATAGTGAGATATGAAGGGCATAAAATACACACAAATGATAGGCATAGACATCTGTAAGATGTATGCTATAGGTATGAATATATATATAGGCCTCTATATGGGAGTCTGCAATGAAGCAGACAGAGATATGCCTACACAAATGGTATTCACATAGGAAAATGAGGAAAGATTCATCTAATAACAAGAAGGTGGAACCTACTTGAGAAGATATATAGAGAATCAGTTCCCACTGGTTATGAGCTACAGGGATGCTAGGTAGTGGAATAACCAGAATGGTTACGTGAAAAGCAGAGGATAATATCAGTCTGCAGCCAGCAAGTCCCGAGTATTCTAGAACTCTAGCATGGTAAGTGAACAGAAGACGCATAAAAATGAGATACCATGCTGACCTGCTTAAGGGCAAAAAGGTATCATGCGTTCTTACCATGAGGACGAGCTGGAAGGAGAAAACATATTCCCAATTGGAAATACTATGGACCAAGCAGGGAACTAGCAACTCCTTAAGCTTTCACGTAAGAGGAGGCCTATGTCCTTAATATTAAAAGGAGAACTTTTCTAGTCATGGGAGACATGACTGAAAAAGCCTTTTTCAACCATCTAGTATAGCTGTTAGAGAAAAAGCCCCCCATGCTCTCTAGCAAGGGCCCATAGTGGAGAGCTTCTTTGTAGAATTGCAGAGAGCATAATGCAGGAGAAAGAGGAGATAGAACTGGCTGCAGGAGAGCCAGTACCTATGTCAACTATGCTGCCAATCCCAGGGAAATGGAGATGGCAGAAAGAGAAGACAATCCAACAAGGTTGTAGTGAAAATAATTCCAAGACAGATGATTGCACTGACTTGGAGCCACTAGTAAGACCAGTCAGAATGTTAATGGAGGACAGATCTGGTTGCTGAAGGACAAGAACCAGTGGTCCAAATATAAAGGCTCCTGCATTGGCAGCTGCTTGCCAGATAGCAGAAAGAATGTTACTGTTCAAAAACAGACAGAACAAGAGTAGAAAACTCTGGCCATGTCTGATGAACTGCTGCAAGGCAAGAGTGAAGAAGAGGAGTCAACTCAGAGAAGAGAACTCCGCACTGGAAAAGTAGCAAAACTAGAGAGGCTGAAGAAAAAGCCCTCTAGTGAAGGAATACCGCTCTTACAGAGGAAAACCCTGGTAAGAGGGTAAAAAGAATGGAGCTGAAGAAGACTTACAAAATAGTAAGTCTATAGAAAGGAAAAAGACATGCTGGCACAGGAAAACTATCGTTTGATAGTGGTTAGACCTCTTTCCCTAGCAGGAAGAGGAGGAGAACCCTGTGATTTAGAAGCATGAACATCCTGACAGCTCATAGAACATAGAAAGAATGGAAGTCTTTGGGAAGAGATCCATGTTTAGGGTTTAGAATGACAGCAGTGGATTGCTGCTATTGAGAAGAAGTAACTGTAGATTCTAACCCCAAGAATCACAAGCATCTGATGATGACTGATCAGAAACCCTGCAGTTGCTGGGTTTGCTGAGCCTTGTGAGCGGTTGGAATCTTCAGACCAGGACGATGCCTCCCCTGTTTGGGAACATCTGTATGATGGGCAAGTGATGAATAAAACCTTCTTCTCCTGGGGGAAGAAAGTTTGGTAGGACATTTCCTACCCACTGGGACAGAAGAAGGTGTAGAACAACCCCTAGGAACAGGTAAATCAGTGGACAACTGAGTAACCTGACGTAAAGACTCCTTGTTGAAAATATTTTCTCCAGTGCAAGGAGTATGTCCCAGTCTTTGCTGTGCCCATTTGTCCAGGTCTGAAGCTTGGAGCCAGGCTCTACGTCGTGCCCCTATAGCTATAGCAGAAGTCCTGCTAACAGACTCAAAAGAGTCTAGGGAAGCACGAGAAAGAAACCAGGAGATATTCTGGATATGCTTAAGCAATGAGGAATAGTCTGTACTCTTGGAATCTGGAAGGAAAGGAGTCAGAAGATGTAATTGCTTTGTGACCTCCTCAAGAGATAGACTCATATAAAAAATATATGAGAAAATTCTTGCAGAAAGCATAGATGTCTGGAAGGTTTGACGTCCAAAGGCATCTAGTGTCTTAGACTCACGACCTGGCGGATAAGAAGAGTGCTTTTTCTTACTCTTTACCCGCCTCATTGCTGATTCCACTACTATGGAATGATGAGGAAGTTGAGTCTTTTGAAACCCTGAAGAGGGGGGCACTTGATATAAGAGATCAGTTGCCCTGGGAGGTGGGGGTACCCTTAAAGGTGTTTCCCACATTCCTAGAAGGAGATCCTGCAAGGAATGATGCAAAGGAAGCATTATGGTCTCCTTGGCTTTGGTAGAAAGAGAGCCTTGTGCAGGATCATGTCCTGGGATAGGAATGGCAAGGGATCTTGCTATATCCAGAAGGAAACTCTGAAAAGAGGGATCCCCAACAGGAATCCCCCTTGGACAGGTTAGATCTGAAGAACTAGCCTGAGCACCGACAGAGGTATCCAAATACATAGGAATAGAAGATCCTGCACAGTGCAGTGTGGAATGCTTAAGGGATGGTCGCCGGTACTGGCTGTTAGGAGCAGCGACCGTCATAACCACATTGTCCAAGCCAGGTATCGACTCCAAACTTGGTATAGAAGGGAGCAATCCTGTTGAAAAAAGCATGGCAGGAGTTGGCCACGATGCTACTGTGGATACCGGTACCGATGCCAGTACCGGTACCGATGTCAGAGTCGAGCCCGACAGCGACATCGGAGCAGTCATCGGTGACAGTTCAATCGGCACCGAGGTAACTGAAAACCTGCGGTTGGTATCCTCGGTACAGAGCCACCGGTATCGATCGGTGTCGGTACCAAAACGTATTGGTACCCAGTTTTCCAGACTAGAGATCGATTCCAGACTCGGCATCGAGGGCAGAGAGCCTGATAAGCGAAGCATGGAAGGCACCGACCGTAAAGGTAATGAGGACATCAGTACCAATTTCGGTACCGTGTCTGATACCGGTGAAAGAAGGTCAACTAGTGGCAACTCAATCGGCCTCGGGGAAACCGAGAGTTGTGGATCCGAAGCATCGGAACCGAGCCTTCGGTACCGCCGAGAGCCGGTACCAAGGCGAGTCGGTACCCAGTCCTCCAGACTGGAGATCGATTCCAGACTCGGCATCGAAGGAAGCGAGGCTATCGATGCACGTCTGGAGGGTACCGACATCGGTGGTAGTATCGGTGCTGGTACTGATAATGGAAAGTCAGTCTGGAGTGTATCCACCGGTCCCAAAGGTACCGAGGACGCCAGATGACGATCCCTGGTGAGGAGTGTTTCGTCTAACACCAGTGCCGATGCCGGGGTATCAGTACCGCTCGAAGCAGATGCCACCACCGGACACGGCTCAGGTATGTTCTGTGAGGTGTGAACCCCAGGAACAACCTGAAACCCCTTATATGCTTTGGAGACCGAAGACTCCCGCCGGGGTTTTGAAGCCAGTGGTCCCTCGAAGGCAAGGCCGGAGCCGTCTACATGCTGTGCATGAGACCTACCACTCGAGGGCTGGCTAGTCTTAACAGACTGTTTGTGGGTTACCTGATCCTGTGTAGAAGAAGAATGGGACGGTGCCCCAAAGTTGGAGGGCAACCGTGTATCGAGGGAACCTCGATGTTGAAGACCTCTTCTCACCAAACTGTTGTCAGGACCCAAGCAGGTTAGACACCGACTTCGAGGGTCTAAAAATAAAGTTGTACCGCCACAGTCTGAACATTTCTTGGAGAGAGTGGCCAGCGGTTCCATGAAGGAAAAAGAAGAGGCCTTTGAGGCCTAAGAACCCGTGGGACACTATGAAGAAAAAATATCCCGTGGAAAAGGAGATTTTACAGAAAAAGAAAACACCGGCGGTACCGGTGGCGTCGAGAAGACAGCCGCGACCACAAGATAACTAAAGAAATAAAACAAGAATTTTCTGCGGTGACAGGACGACGTCCTGCCGGCTCCGCGGAAAAACGAAAACTGAGGAGAGGCAGTTGGGAAAGGCGGGAAGGCAGCACGCAGGCGTGGTGGGATGCTTCCAAAAGCTCTTTGATTGGACGCTGGGAAGCGTTCCCGCGCAGACTCCGTCGGTACCGACGTACCCATATGTGAAGACTCATTCCTGCTTGAATAAAACGTTTTCCCTTTGGGGGAATAAAGTTTGGTAGAAGATTTCCTACCACTTGGGATAGAGGAAGGTATAGACAATCCTTTGAAAGCAACAGTGCCAGTGGTTGACTGAGCAACTTGGAGTAAAGTCTCTTTGTTAAAGAGATTCTCCCCAGTACAAGAAGTATTTCCCAGGCTTTCTTGTACCCATTTGTCCAAGTTGGAAGCTTGGAGCCAGGCTATGCGTCGTGCCCCTATGGCTATAGCAGAGGTTTTGCTAACAGACTCAAAACAGTACAGGGTAGCACGAGTAAGAAACCTAGAGATATTTTGAACATGACTAACCAGTAAAGAGTAGTCTGCTCTTTTGTGATCTTGAAGAAAAGGAGTCAAAAACAGCAAACTGTTTGTGACCTCTTCAAGAGATAGTCCCATATAGAAAATATATGAGAGAATTCTTGTTGAAAACATGGATGCCTGGAAGCTTTTACGTCCAAAGGCATCTAAGGTTCTAGACTCACGACCTGGCGGATAAGAAGAGTGCTTTTTAGCACTCTTAACATGCCTCATTGCTGATTCCACAACAATAGAATGATGTGGAAGTTGAGTCTTTTGAAAACCTGGAGAAGGGGGCACCTTGTACAGAGAGTCAGTGGCCCTTGAAGGTGGGGATACCTTTAAAGGAGTTTCCCACATTCTAAGTAAAAGATCCTGTAAGACTTGATGCAAAGGAAGCATGATGACATCCTTTGGATTCATAGGGATATGCAGAAGCTCTGAATCCCCTGGTGTAGGATCTTGATCAGGTAAAGAAATGGCAAGTAACCTTGCCATATCAAGCAAAAATGCTTGAAAAGAAATTTCCCCAGACGGGGATCCTCTATCATGAGGAGTAAAGGTTAGATCTGTTGAAGATCTAGTCTTGGCACTAATGGATTGATCCATTGGAGTACCAGACCCGAAAGGGTGGAGCATCAAATTGTCCTGAAAGGATAGTCGGCGGTACTGCTCGAGGCCGGTGCCGCGATGAATCGGTGGAAAACTATCCATGCCAGGGATGGACTCCAAACTTGGTACCGAAGGAAGCGAGTTTGTGGAAGTAAGCATGGAAGGCACCGGTACCGATGCGAACGTAGAAAACGGCACCGGCAGTGGTATTGCAGCCGGTACCAATACCGGAAGATCAGTCTGAGGCGACTCTAACAGTACCAAAGGTACCGAGAGCGGTAGACTTTGATGTCCGGAACAATGTCTTCGGCACCATCCGAGGGCGATACCAAGACGAGTCGGTACCCAATCGTCCAGGCTAGAGATCAATTCTAGGCTCGGCATCGAAAGCAGCGAATCTATCGAAACAGACCTGGAGGGTATCGATGTGGATGCCAGAATCGGTACCGGAATCAATACCGATGCTGGAAGATCGGTCTGTAGCAACTCTAGCGGCACCGAAGATACCGAGAGCGCTAGACTGCGATCATCAGTGTGGGGTGTTTCATCCAACACCATTGCCGATGCCAGGGTACCGGCACCGCTCAAAGCGGATACCACCACCGAGCATGGCTCAGGTATGTTCGCAGAGGTAAAAACCCCGGGAACAACCTGAAACCCTGTTAATGCTTTGGAGGCCGAAGACTCCCGCCGGGGTTTTAAAGCCAAAATGTCCTCGGGGGCAAGGCCAGAGGCATCGCGATGTTGAACATGAGATCTACCACCCGAGGACTGGCTAGTCTTTACAGACTTTTGTTGGGTTACCTAATCCTGTGAAAAAGAAGTTGTAGCTGGTACCCTCAGGTCTGACGGGAACCACGTATCGAGTTGAGCTCGATGCTGAAGACTTCTTCTGGAAATACTACTGCAGGAGGGACACTCCAGCGGATAGTGGTCAGGACCCAAACATGGAAGGCACCAGTTACTAACTTGGTACCGCCACAGTTGAAACATGTTTTAGGGATAGTGGCTGGCATTTCCATGAAGGAAAGTGGAGAGGCCTAGTAGGCTGAAAACAGTCAGGTACTAAACAGGGAAAAAATTCCATACCAAAGAAAAAATTTTGTAGGAGAAAAAAAGAAGAACACACCGGCGGTACTGGTGCGTCGAGGGAAGGCAGACGCGACCACAAGAAAAAACAAAAATAAAGGAAGAATTTTCTGCGGTGATAGGAGTACATCCTGCCGGCTCCGCAGAAAAACGAAAACTGAGGAGAGGCAGTTGGGAAAGGCGGGAAGGCAGCACGCAGGCATGGTGGGATGCTCCCAAAAGCATTCTAATTGGACGCTGGGGAGCGTTCCCGCGCAGACTCCGTTGGTACCGACGTACCCATATGTGAAGACTCATTCCTGCTTGTTCCAGGAGATCATATGCGACACGCTTACCTGACTGAATTGATCCTTTTTACTGAGGGGAGACATCGGCAGCAGGAAAAACTACCGTTTTCCTTCCTATCCGAGACAAGGTGACTTGAACAGACTCCCGACAATAATGGTTCAGTATTTGTGTTGGCGTTTCCAACTCCTCCCCCAGGTATCATCATATCATCTGTGACCCACCTACCTGACTGCACTGAACAGCCCCTATTTAATTAAAGGGAGATGTCAGACTCATGGCTCCCTTAGTGAGACAAATTTATGGGTCATGTGAATTTGTCATTCCAGTGATTTTGGTTGTGGGTCACTACTCAGGTTGAAATAAATTTAAACTGACACAAAGAGGCAATGTGTTAAATGATCTCTACAATGTCTTAAAGAGGGTCTCATGATGGGAAATACCTGGTTTAACTTGTAAAAGTGCCTTTGATTAATGCTTGATATATTGTAAACAAGTTTATGCTAATTTATGATTATATTGAACAGGAAGATTTAGATTTATAGTTGATATTGGAATTTGGGTTTCTAAATGGTGTGGTGTGCTTACCTCACAATTTTGTCCAGATAATTACAGTTTATTTTGTTGTGATAGAATGGGGAAACGAGGAGAGGGAGCTGCGACATTTGTTAAAAGTTTAGGGGACTGGCTGCAGGGTCAGGTGGGCTTTTCAGTAGGAATGGAAGCTTTTTTATTATGTGGTGGTAAAAACTTTAGAGAGTTTGATTGTGTAAAAAAATGCTGAATTTGTGGGAAACTATTTTAGATGCAACTGGAGGTTACTGTACATTTTAAACACCTTATGGGTGGTAGAAGATTTTAATTTACATACAGATGCGGCAGATGTGCAACTTATCAGATCTAAATCTTTCATTCTTTTCAAAACAACTCTGAGATGTGACCCAGCTCAGTGTGGTCATATATTAGATTTATTTTAGGGATAGATTTTAGCTTAAAACTAGGAGATATCTGTCCACTTCCTTTGTCAGATCACTATTTTATCTTTTTTTATCTGGGGTTTCTAGTCCCACAGGTGCTCTTTGTGGTCTTGGGCAAGCCACTTAACCCTCCACAGCCCATGTTCCCTGTAAAATAGTTATCTCCAAGTTATAATGCCCTGTTCAATGTAATTTCAGTTTGTTCAATGTAAACCGCACTGATGAAGAATAGCGTGGTATATAAGAGAATGTAAATAAATAAATAAAATAATCAATCTTGGGAGGATGTTGAGCAGTGAGAAAGAAGGGGCTGAGCGAAGGTGGTGTGTGTAGGCTGACACTAGGGAGAATTGATGTTGAAAGACTGGATGAATGTTTCAAAGCTAAGAATTTTTCCTATAAAAGGGTGAGTCATTAAATGATTGGGTCGATAAATTTGCTCTGCCATTTAGAACTGGCTGTAGAAAAATCTGCTCCATCACAAATGAAGAAAGGATGGGTGTTAAGCCCACTCCCTGGTTTTCTGACTCTTTGAAGATGTTGAAACAAAGCGAACTTAATTTGGAGAGAGAGTAAAGGTCAAAAGCCGTACTGAATATGATAAACAGCAGTGGATGAAATTAACTAATGTTTATTGTGCAGAAATTCTGAAAGCTAAAGAAATTCTATTCTGAGTCTATTTTAAAAGCTACTAATTCTATTAAGGAATTATTTAATAAAGTGAATTAAAAGGGTTAGATAAAGTCACTGCTTTTAGCAATATCTTCTGTGATCAACTGCCCAATTTTTTTCAGAGAAAAGTTAATGTTCTTCATGAGCATTTCGAAAGGAATAGATGGAAGAACAGACTGAAGAAATGGAAGTTCTAATTTAGAGGTAACAAACTATTTTCAGGTCCCTTGAACATTTGGAAATTTGATTTGGGGCATTAACCCTTTCTTTTCTGGTTTTAGTGTTTGTCAGTCTTGGTTTGTCACTCTTGGTTTTTAAAGGCCTTGACTGGAAATCGGTACGATATTGAGGAGATCCTAGGAGGAAGAACTGTACATCAGTTACTCCCATTTTGAAGAACAACAATCTGGATTCTTCACTTTGTTCAAGCTATAGGCTAATTTCTATCTTGAGTAACAGAGAACAGCATTTTTTCAGGAACCATGCATCAGAAACGACCAATGAAGCAGACATACTCACCCTCACCAATAAACACCTCTCAATATGCCTAATCTACAGAGCACCCACCCCAAGCACCGACCTACCAAAGATACTACAACACATATCTGAGAGCGCCATATCCACAAAAGAACAAATAATCCTAGGAGACTTCAACCTCCCATCGCTCCAAGACAAGCAAGCAGAAACTTTCATCAACGCCATGGAAGCAATGAACCTAACACAGATCATACACGAACCAACACATGAAAAAGGAAATACATTGGACCTCATATTCCTGAATACCCAAACTGCCACCTCATACAAGAAACCAGAAATCACACACATACCATGGTCTGATCACTTCCTCATCAACATATCCCACACCTACCAACATACAGACAACAAGGAGAACAAACAGCATACAAGAAGGTTTAAGACATTCATCAAGGAAGATTTCCTGGCACAAACTCTACCTAAACTGCAAACAAGCTCCAACAATATCGATGACCTAATCTCCAACTGGAACACCACAATCTCCTCCGCATCCAGCGCAACAACAAGCAAAACTAACACCAGACACACCACCAAAAAAGCCCGATGATTCACCCCCCACCTCCGGAAGCTAAAAACCAAACTCAGAAGAGCGGAAAGAAAATGGAGAAAATCCAGAAAAGAAGATGACAAAACAAACTACATGTACGAACTAGACATGTACCACGCAGAAAGCAGAGTTACTTACCTGTAACAGGTGATCTCTAGGAACAGCAGGAATAAGTCTTCACATATGGGTATCGTCGGTACCGACGGAGCCTGCGCGGGAACGCTCCCCAGCATCCAATAAGAAAGCTTTTGGAAGCATCCCATGGCGCCTGCGTGCTGCCTTTCCGCCTTTCCCAACCGCCTCTCTCCAGTTCGAGTTATAAAGCTGAGAGAGAGAGAGAGAGAGGGAAAGAGAGAGAGAGAGGGAAAGATAGATAGAGAGATACAACTCCTAGGGGAGGTGGGTGGGTTTTGAAGACTTATTCCTGCTGTTCCCAGAGATCACCTGTTACAGGTAAGTAACTGTGCTATCTCCAGGAACAAGCAGGAATGAGTCTTCACATATGGGGACTCCCTGGCTGCAGATGTGGGCTGTGAAGTTATGAACCGAGGCCCAGGTGGCCGCTCGACAGATTTGGTCGATGGACACAGAGTTTAGATGAGCCATTGAGGCTGCCATGGCCCTCACATTGTGAGCTGTGACATGGCCTTCCAGAGAAAGGTTCTTACTCTGGTAGGCAAAAGAAATACACTGAGCAATCCAGATGGACAGTGTTCTCTTAGAAACTGGAAATCCTAAATGGGAAGGATCAAAAGCAACAAAGAGTTCAGAAGACTTTCTATGTTGCTGTGTTCTTTGTAAGTAAAAGGCGAGAGCTCTTTTACAATCCAAAGTATGAAGATTCCTCTCAGCACTTGACGCATGAGGTCCTGGAAAAAAGACAGGTAAGTATACCTCTTGGTTAAGATGAAAAGGCAAGACACTTTGGGCATAAAGTGTGGATTGGTCCTGAGGACTACCTTATCATGATGGAACCTTGTATAAGGAGGATTAGCCACCAAGGCTTGCAACTCACTGATGCAACGTGCTGAGGTGACTGCAATGAGAAAGATAACCTTCCAAGAAAGAAATTTCAAGGAGGTGGTGGCTAAAGGTTCAAAGGGTGGCTTCATAAGCTGGCCAAAAACCAGATTTATTTATTTATTTATTTTATTTTATTTAACATTTGCTTCTATACCGCGCTATTAAAATCAGCGCGGTGTACATCAAACAAGCATACTACAATGTATACAAACAACATTGAGTTTTACAGAGAACAGGAAAATGAACATGGGAAGGAAACCAGGGGAACTAAATACATATTAACTCAAACTATGTACAATACTTTAATGTAAATGGGTGTTGCATTAGTTTTGTGAAGCTAACCATTATCTGAGGAGATGATGTGCAAGGGCGGCAGGTATGTGGGGGAAGTTTGCAGGTTGTTGGATGTGCTTCTATTACTGGAGGTTTCTGAGTAATATTTTGTGAATAGGTGGAGTTTTAAAGCTTTTCTGAATAGTATGATGCTTTTTATTCCACGGATTTCATGGGGGAGTGCATTCCAGTTTAAAGGGGCAAATAAGGAGAAGGCTCTGTTGGAGGTAGCTTTTGTGCATTTAGTCATTAGGTTGGGGACTGCTAACGTGTTCCATGCAGTAGATCTTCTGCTTCTATTTTCTAGGGTGCCATGGATTAGCGTGCTGATTGGCGTAGGGGGGTAGTTATTTAGGGCTTTGAAGGTAAGAACCAGTGATTTGTATTGGATCCTGGCGTGAAGAGGTAGCCAATGTAAATCCTTCATGATGGGTGTTATGTGGTCGGATCTTGATGATCCGGAGAGGACTCTTGCGGCTGCATTCAAGGCTAAGCGGAGCGGGTTTAAGGTCGACTGTGGAAGGCCATGAAGAATAATATTCGCGAAATCAACATGTGGAAGGACTAGAGCCTGAAAGGTTGTTCGGTAGTCTGTGAAGTCCAGTAAGTGTCGGAGGTGACGTAGAGTTCTGATCTTATGGTATATTGCCTTTGTGATGTTTTTTATATGCGTTGTCATGTTCAGGTGCTGGTCCAGGGTGATGCCGAGGTAACGAATTGTGGATTTGGATTTCAACTCTATATTGTTGACTCGTAGAGATGAAGGGGGTGTGAATTTGAGGTTCCTCGTGACAAATAGGACATCCGTTTTGCTGTGATTGATCCGTAAATTCTGGGATAAAAGCCAATCTGTTACTGCTTCGAAGCAATTAATTATTGGGGAGAGCACTGGTTGGTCTATCAAGAATGGCATGTAAAGGAGGATGTCATCAGCGTATGCAAGGCATTTTACGTTGAAGGATCGAATTAAGTCGCATATCGGCTGCATATAAATGTTAAACATCAATGAAGATAAGGACGAACCTTGGGGAACTCCCTGTGTTTGTAGAAATGGTTCGGAGGATGAGTGGCCAGCCTTGACTTGCTGCCATCTATTGGATAGGTAGGATTCACACCATTTTAGAGCTGTGTTTTGGATCCCCTTTTCTTTCAGGCGTTGTAGAAGAATGTCATGACTCACTGAGTCGAAGGCGGCAGATATGTCCAGGAAAATAAGGACAAAGCCTTGTTGTATGTTGTTGATTCCTGTGATCAGATCGTTAAACAGGGTTGTGAGGACAGTGTCTATTCCGTGTGCTACTCTGAATCCGTGTTGGGCTGGATCCAATGGTGCTTCGGTGTCGATATGTTGCTGGATTTGTTGTTGGGCAGCTTTCTCAATGATCTTGGCAAGGTGGGGGATGCTCGATATTGGTCTGAAGGATTCTACTTTGGCTGGATCTAGTTTGCTATTTTTTAGTAATGGTTTGATAGAGGTGTTTTTGAGGCTCTGCGGGAATGATCCTGTGGTGAAGGACTGGTTCAGAATTTTGGCCAGGATGTTGCTTATGTCATGACGAAGCTCTTTGATCCAGCTGGCTGGGCAGGGGTCATTAGGTGCTGTGCTGGGATTAACAGAAGCGACGATGTCGGCGACCTCTTTAGTGGATACTGTGGTGAAGTTGCATAGTGGCGTTGCTTGAAAAGTCTCAGATGGTGTGGAGGGATTATTAGTGCCTATGTTTGCGTTTGTCTTAACCATCTTCGATTGTAAATAGTCTGCATAGTCCTGTGGTTGAGGCATTGGGGGGTGGACTGAGATTGGTTCTCCTGTTATGGACTTTACTATATTGAATAAAGCATGTGGTTTGTTGATGGAGCGTTTTAAAATATCAGTGTGATAGAGTTTCCTTTTTTGTGTTATCTTCTCACGGTGGGTCAGCAAGTATGAGTTGTATGCAGTGTGTGCTTCAGAGGTGTGGGTTCGACGCCATTGTCTTTCGAGTTTGCGTAGATGGTGAAGCGATGTTCGTAGGTCCGTGGAGAACCAGGGTGCATGTTCTCGTCGTTTTGTAGTTTTTTCGGCGAAAGATGGACAGGATGCAGCTCTGAGGTTATCGTCCCATTTAGATATGAGGTCATCAAGGCTGAGGGATGCGTTGGTCATAAGAGGTTGGAGGTTCTCTAGGACTTCGCTCTTGTTGAGTGGGCGGAAGCGGGCTGCAGTAGTTCTGGAATTATTTGTATTTGTTGTTGTCTGGTTGTCACTGGGAGTGCTTATGGGTATGTGGAAGCTAAGGAGGTGGTGGTCGGACCATGGCACTGGTGTCACGGATAGTGCGATGTCTTGGGATGATGAGGCATTAGAAAGAGGTGCGAATATTAGGTCGAGCTTGCCCCCCTTAGTGTGGGTGGCAGAGTTGACACATTGTATGTATCCTAGATCCTCTAGGGCTTCAAGGAATGTTGTTGAGTGGCTGTTTTGAAGAGATGGGAGGTTAAAGTCGCCAATTAACCAGTTTGGAGAGTTCGGGGTGGAATTCTGACATGTTAACTCAATTATTGTTGATAGGTCATCTTGTGATGGAGTGGGCGCCCGGTATATGAGGTTGATGGTGCAGAGTTCACTTGATATGGTGAGGGTGTCAAGGTGAGTAGAGCTGGAGGTGTTACGCAACTTAAATTGGAGGTCAGCTTTGGCCAGGATGAGTGTCCCGCCTCCTTTCTGAGTGGACCTGTGGCAAGTATATAGGGAAAATCCTGGGGGTAGCATCTGGTTTAAGAGAACATTGTCGCATGCTGACAACCAAGTCTCGGTGATCATCAGGATGTCGAGATTGTGTAGTGATATCAGATCAATGGCTGCAGGCCATTTTGAGCGCACTGATCTGGCGTTTATCAGAGCACATTTCAGTAGGCGTTGCTGACGTTGTTTCTTGGCTTGTGTCTTTTTGAATAGTTGGAGGGGGATGTTAAGTAGGTGGGAGTGGGGTGTGTGGTTAG
Source organism: Ichthyophis bannanicus (assembly GCA_033557465.1). Lineage (NCBI taxonomy): Eukaryota > Metazoa > Chordata > Amphibia > Gymnophiona > Ichthyophiidae > Ichthyophis > Ichthyophis bannanicus. The sequence goes on along the minus strand of CM066043.1, from coordinate 231,941,920 downwards.
TTTTTGTTGTGGTATGGTATGGGAGCTCGGGCCGTCTCCTTCCATGGTGTAGGATTGGAATGGGGTTAGAGTCCTGGTGGAATGCAATTGAGAGGTTGGGGAGTCCAAGGGTAAGGAGAGAGATGAGTACTATCAGGAGTTTGTACATTCTGGCCTGACAACAGGGCAGTAGTTATGATGGTAACACAGTTGAATGGGGTTGAATTACTGGCAACAGTAGAGGTAAACACAGTGAATGGTGGTAATTACTGGCAACAGTAGATGGAAAGCAATTGTAAACAATGATTACTGACTACAGTACATTTAGCTGTTAGACTGCAGTTGTATGCAATGATTACGGACAATAGTATCTTTTCAATATTAGACAACGACTGTATATAATATTTACTAACAATAGTAAAATCTAGCATGGGAGGTGACATTTGCTTTTTTTACGATTACTGATTACTGACAACAGTATGTATTTTGTTATATACTAATGTGCATGAATGCTAGGTATATATAGTTCATTTTTGGTGTGGAATACTTGCTGTGATCTGGGAGTCCTTCGTTGAGGGTATGAGCGAGCTCAACTTTAAAGGAACTCAAGCTGCTTGTCGTTATGTGAGCTTTTGAAACCAGCGAGGATCCAGCGTTGTTGTTTGTGGCTAGGTTAGTTGTTAGGGTATATCAGAGTCTCAGTTTAAGTGTTCTGATGCTTTCCTGACGCGGGAGACTGGTTCTATTTCAGGTGAGCGTTCTGGTAGCACTCCTGACGTGCCACAGCCTAAGGGCCACGCCAAAGGGCCCTCTAGCGAGGCCCTCAGGCGCGGGCCCGCAAGGCGCGGGTGCGCTTGCCGGCGGCTCACTTATAGAGGCTGCTGAGACCTCCCACAACCCCGATTGGGTTGGAGTGCAGGAGCGGGAAGCCGATGTTCCCCCTGTGCTCTACCCTGATCGGGGAGCTCGCTGAAGATGGCTGCTTGATTTCCCTGCTCTCTCCTGCCGGCGGCACACTTTACACACGCCGCTGAGATCTCCCACAACCCCGATTGGGTTGGAGTGCAGGAGCGGGAAGCCGATGTTCCCCCTGTGCTCTACCCTGATCGGGGAGCTCGCTGAAGATTTAAGTCCCATGCCACTGGAGGCAGGTGGTCTAATGGCAGGTTTAGTTAAAAGAAGGCCTCTCATGAATCTTCCTATAAGAGGATGAGAGGAAACAGGCTGTCCATTGAGAGGCTTGAGGGACGCTGCAATAGCACCCAAATGGACTCTTACCGAATTCGTTTTGAGGCCTGCATGGGAAAGATGCAGAAGATACTCTAGTAAAGAATTCAAAGGTATTGCAAGAGGGTTAAGACCCTTCTCTAAACACCAAATGGTAATCTTTTCCATTTGAAAGCATAGGAACGTCTAGTGGAAGGCTTTCTAGAAGAATGAATAATATCTCTGACTTGCTGAGAGAGATGGAAAACTTGAAGTTCTAGGCCTTCAGCAACCAGGCCATGAGATGGAGAGACTGGGGGTTTGGGTGCCACAACGTTCCGTCTTCCTGGGAGAGAAGATCTGGAGCAGAGCTCAACTCCAGGGACGGAGCTTGAGAGAGATGCAGAAGTAGAGGGTACCACACTTGGCGTGGCCAATGTGGTGCTATGAGGATCATAGGACCTCGGTCTCTCTGAAGCTTGAACAGTGTTTTGGGAATTAGGGGAATGGGTGGAAAGGCATAAAGGAAGTCTTGACCCCAGTGAAGGAGGAAGGCATCCTTGGCCTGAACTCCCTGACACGGAATCCTGGAACAGAACCGGGGAAGTTTGGCATTCCACGGACTTGCAAATAGGTCTATGTCCGGGGTTCCCCAAATTCTAAAAATCCTGGCTACCTGGTCCCTGTGGAGGGACCATTCGTGTGGAAGCAGAACTCGACTGAGTCTGTCTGCCCAAGAGTTTTGAACGCCTGGAAGATATAATGCCATAAGATGAATCTGATGCTCTCTGGCAAAGGCCCACAGTCGCAAAGCTTCGTTACAAAGCGACAGAGAGCCAGTCCCTCCCTGCTTGTTCACATAGAACATGGCTACTTGGTTGTCCGTGTGGATGAGGACTGTCCTGTAGCTGACTGAGTAGGGGTGAGATTGGATTTTGGGATGTTTATTACTAGTCCCAAATACTGAAGGACACGCATTGTGCAGGTTAGACAAGTCTTGGCCTCTGCTTGAGATGGAGCTCGAATGAGCCAGTCGTCCAGATATGGGAAGAGGAATATTCCTAGAGTGCATAGAAATGCAGCTACTACTGCCATGCATTTCGTGAACACCCTTGGTGCAGAGGCCAGACCAAAAGGAAGCACCCTGTATTGGTAGTGCTTTCCTTGAAAAAGGAACCAAAGGAACCTTCTGTGAGATGGATGGATGAGGACATGGGTGTACGCATCCTTGAGATCTAGAGAACAAAGCCAGTCCTGACTCTGAAGGTATGGAAGCAGAGCACCGAGAGAAATCATCTTGAATTTCTCCTTGAATAGAAATTTGTTCAATTCTCTGAGATCTAAGATGGGTCTGTAGCCCCCTGTTTTCTTTGGAATAAGAAAATAAGGGGAGTAGAACCCTGTGCCTTGTTGAAGAAGAGGTACTTCTTCTATTGCCCCTTGGGCAAGAAGGATGGCAATCTCCTGACCTAGAAGGTTGAGGAGAGATGTTGGAGAATTGAACTGTTTCACCATGGTGTGAGGGGGAAGGCTTAAGAAATGAAGCTTGTACCCTTCCCTTATGATGGAGAGTGTCCATTGCTCTGCTGTGATTTGCTCCCATCTGGGAGCAAAGTCAGTCAACCTTCCTGGGATGGTAAGGTGCTCTGGTCCTTCCAGAGCTAGAAAGGCTAAGTTCTCTAGTTGCAAGTCAAAGGCCCTGAGGAGGCTGAGGCTGCTGGGCCGTGGAAGGTCTAGCAGCCTTTGATTTGGCCTGTTTAGGTGGTTGCTGACGCTTTGCAGCAAAACGACCTGCAGAAGATGCCTGCTGACCATAAGCAGGATAGTATCTTCCCTTTTTGGAAAAAGATGTCTTTTTAAACAATCCTTTCTTAACAGGAGCAGAGGTAGACTTTGAAAGTCGATCCAAAGCAGAGTTTTCAGCATCCATCTGAGTGGCCTTTGCTTGCCAATCCTTACCAAAAAGGTTTTCACCTGTACAAGGGAGATTTCCCAATTGATCTTGGACCCAGAGCTCCAAATCAGAAGCTTGTAGCTAAGCAATTCTGCGTGCCCCTATGGCAATAGCCGAAGTTCTGCTTACACACTCAAAAGAGTCAAAGGCTGCACGGTTGGAAAAGTTGGAGACATCTTGGGCATGTTTGAGCCAAGTGAGAAACTCCTGTCTTTTATCTTCTGAAATGAAAGGGGTTAAAGTCTGCAGATGATCTGTGACTTATTTTAGAAACATTCCTATATAGAGACTATAGGAATTGATCCTAGCAGCTAGCATAGCAGCTTGGAAAACCCTTCGGCCAAAAGCATCCAGGGTCCTGCATTCACGCCCTGGAGGATTAGATGAGTGTCTTTTTGCACTCTTTATCTTCCTCATGGCAGACTCTACCACAATAGAGTGGTGAGGAAGCTGAGTCTTGTGGAAGCCAGGACAAGGAGGGACACAATACATGGTGTCTAACCTGCGAGAATGAGGAGAGGTGGTGAGAGGTGTCTCCCACATCCTCAACATGAGATCATACAGAATCTCATGAACAGGTTAAAGTAGCTGCCTCCTTAGGAGCTTTAGGATATTGTAAAATATCCAACTCCTTGGCTTTGGGTTCTGACTCAGGGGCCACTGTGATAGAGAGGCCCCTAGCCACTTCCCTAACAAAGTCTTGAAAAGACAAGTCTTCTGGAGGAGACATTCTTCGTTTAGGTGAAGAAGACTCCTGAGGAAGAAGTATCGATGCTTCTACAGAACCCTCAGACTCATCAGAGTCCTCAGAGGAATCGAAGTATCGCCTGTCTGGATGCTCCTGTAAAGCCCGATAACCATATCGAGTGGGATCGACATCAGGAGTAATTGGTACCAGTTCGGTACCGATGGGCATCATAGGACAGGGTACCATTGCAGTCGACACCGAAGCCGATGTTGATGCAATCGGTACCGGTACCGGGAGCTATGCCGGTACCAGCAACGGGGATTGTTGCGGTACCGGAGGCGTTGCAGCCTGTATGAAAGCCGTTAAGGTGCGCTGCATGGTCAGAATCTTCTGATCCATCGACGCCACCAAAGTCTGGATGTCGGTACCAGTGGGAGCCACCGGTACCCCAGAACACGGCAACAGGTGATCTGTCGAGGCCGAGCCATCGATGTCAACCTGTGACCCCATAGATAATGCTTTGGAAGCCGGAGCTTCCCGCCGGGGTAATTTTGCCGTTGCGGAATCCTCGAGGGCAAGCCCGGAGGCATCTCGATGCTTGGAGGGAGATCTGCCCTTCGAGGACCGGCCAGATTTATGCTTGGTTACCTGAGATCCATGGGAGGAAGAAGCAGCCCTGGAAGACGTCGATGCTACCGAAGCTGCATCAGAGGGAAACAGGGTACTGAGCTTGGCTGCTCGGTTCTGCCGACCTCTTTTAGACATCATGGTACAGGACATACAAACCGTGATGGAATGGTCAGGTCCTAAACACTTTAGACACCAGTCATGGGTGTCTGTGACAGAAATAGTACCGCCACATTTTGTGCATTTTTTAAACCCAGAAGCCGGCTTCTCCATGAGGAAAATATTTTTAGGCCTAGGGCCCAAAAACTGAAAATGCACAGTAAAGATAAAGCGTTTTTTGTTTTTTTTTAAACGAAAGAAAAGAAAGATCGGCGGTACCGGTCCGACGTCGAAGAAGGCAGACGCGACACAAAAGAATAAAGAAAGAATAAAGAAAAAATAAAGAACTTCTTCTGCGGTGACAGGAACACGACCTGCTGGCTCCGCGGAAAAGAAGAACTGGAGAGAGGCGGTTGGGAAAGGCGGGAAGGCAGTACGCAGGCGCCGTGGGATGCTTCCAAAAGCTTTCTTATTGGCGTTCCCACGCAGGCTCCGTCGGTACTGACGATACCCATATGTGAAGACTCATTCCTGCTTGTTCCTGGAGATACGGACAAAGCAAAAAAGACTTACCATTCGAAAATCATAAGCACATCAATAAACAAACCAAGAGAACTCTTTGAAATTGTCAAAAAAACTGACAAAAGAGCCCAACCACTCCGACCAACTACCAAACATCCCACCAGATTAACTAGCACAGCAATACAAACAGCTACAAAAATCACTATTGAACGCAGACACAACAACAACAAACCACACCACCACCATAAACAAAGAATGGAGTGAATTTGAAGTAATCACGAAAGAGGAAATATCATCCACCATCTCCCATCTGAATACCACCACCTCTCCGCTGGACCCCTGCCCTATAGAATGGGTAAAGAAAACCAAGGAAGACCTGAGCACACCATTAGCCTGCATTGTTAATGAATCCCTCAGCCAAGGACGCATGCCAGACCTCCTCAAAACCTCAATCATACGGCCAACCCTAAAAAAACACAACCTGGATCCCATGGACCCCGCATCCTACAGACCTATAGCAAGCCTCCCATTCGCCACCAAAATCATAGAGAAGGTAATTCAACAACAGCTCCAAGAACATTTAGATACCAACAACATACTGGACCCGCAACAACATGACATCACTAATGAACACCCTCGTCATAGGGACCCAAGCCAAACACTCTGGATACACCATGATCTTCCTAGACATATCAGCAGCCTTCGACACCATCTCTCACAACATCCTCCTACACAGACTACAAGCAATTGGCATCAAGGATACCGTACTCCAATGGTTCCACTCCTACCTAACCAACAGACAACAACTGATCCGCACAAACATATCAACATCGCTCCCCTTCCAACAACACCAAGGAGTACCACAGGATCCACACTGTCAGCCATGCTCTTCAACATCTACCTGCAACCACTCTTCTCTATCATGCACGCCCACAACATCAACTATCACATCTATGCAGATGACATAATGCTCTATGCCCCAATCACAACCTCTAACGCAACAAATAAACACCTATCCCAATGCTTCACAGAAGTATCCAGCTGGCTACAAAAAAACAACCTATCCATAAACATAAAGAAAACAGAAGCCCTCATAGTAACAAAGGACCCAGACTTTACACCACCTACACACCTCAACATTGGAACCACACAAATACAAATACAACCGTACCTAAAATATTTGGGAATCATCATAGACCAAGCACTCACACTCAAGCAACAAATCAAAAAAAACACCGGAACAATTTTCCACAAGGGTAAAACAGTACAACGCCTCAGACTTCTCCTTGAACCACAAGACTTCAGAACAGTGATGCAAGCCATGACACTCCCACACCTGGACTACTGCAATATAATCTACCATGGACTACCAGCCACTCACACAAACCCACTTCGAACTGCCTTGAATACAACAGCAAGGATTATTCAGAAAGCAAAAAACCAAGACCGCATCACCCCAATCCTGAGGGAGCTACACATACTCCCCCTCGAAGCACGAATCAAATACAAATCCGCCCTACTTACACACAAAGCTATCTACCAAATGCAGACTTCCCAGCTCCACACACTACTGCACCGTCCAGCCAACAACAGAACAACCAAACCACCATCAACTCCCTCACCATACCCCATAAACGAATCAAATGCAATCAACGAACCTGCAACATATGAATCTCAGATCACACATAAATAAGACAATTAAAAGCGCTTATTACAGAATGAAGCTCATCAAAAGACTAAGGCCGCTTCTTGATACTGTTCACTTCAGAAATGTTTGTCAAGCATTGATTACTCCATTACTTGACTTCTGTAATCCAATATATCTGGGTTTATCTAAGCAAGCACTTAAGCCTTTACAACTGGCGCAGAATACTGCTGCACGTATAATTTTTGGTCTATCAAGTAGAGAACATATAACTCCCATCCTGAAAGAGCTTCACTGGTTACCTATAGCTTCACGTGTAAAATATAAAACTATAATTTATATTTTCAAGATAAAACAACAATATTCTGCAGAAAGCCTGACATATCTCATACAGTCAGATATTAGCAACAGACCTAGAAGAAGAGGATCTGACAACAGAATCAGCTTATCAAATGATGTCAGAAAAACACGTAAAGACACCTCTGAAAGGGCTTTCTCTTTTGCTGCACCTTCCATCTGGAACTCTCTACCTAATGAGCTGAGAGCAGCTCAGGACATCAATGACTTTAGAAAGCAACTGAAAACATCTTTGTTTATAGAACACTACGGTCATGCAATTAACTAACTTAATTTGTCTGGAATGTAAATCATATACATATTGTATAATAGCTCACATTATAGTATAGCTCAATATGTAGATAATGCAACTCACTCTAACACATTATACCATAACTTTAACTTTTATTTCTTTACATTTTCTCACTAATACTCTTAATATCTTTGTTTGTAAGACCGCTTTGATTGTATGATAAGGCGGTATAGAAATCCAATTAAATAAATAAATAAAAATAAACAGAGCCTTCGAACTATACGCACCATCCCTCTGGAACTCTCTACCAAGCCACATCAGAAATAACAGAGACCCTTTATCATTCAGGAAACAACTAAAAACCGCCTTATTCCAGGAACACCTCAGAACTGAAACAACCACCAGCCACTGACTCCCCCCCCCCCCAACTCCCCCCCGGAACATATGTTCTAAAGAGCCTGTAATACAATGTCTATGTCCCAATTATTTGCTGAAATCATTAATGTTGGCCCCCTGGTGATAGCCCCTACCCCGAGTTTGATCACTCGATTGTGCCCATCCCCCCCTTCCAATATTACACCGCTTTGACCCGGTGAAAAGCAAGATATAAATACAGCTAAATAAATAAATAAATAAAATAAATAAAGTTTGTGAAAGAGAAGGTGACATTTTACAATACTTACCAGATCCAGGTAAGAGGGTTGACAAAAAAACTAGAAACTTTGAGCGATGACATCACTGCTATTTAAGCTTGTGAAGTTAGGGGCAGACTTCAGGATTTGTACCCAAGCACATGGTCAAGAACCTGACCACACACAACCTAAGTTACAAAATAAGTGACATAATACAAATAACAAATACAGACAGAACACAGATAACTATGTACAGAACAGCCACTAGACAGAATAAGCTGTCAAGAAGGTCAAAGCTTACAAGGCTAAACCGCAGAGGTAGTAAAGCATCAAGGAATGGGTCCTGAACTGGTGTAGCAGGACTCCAGGAAAGAAACTTATTTGGTAAGTAAAATATCACCTTCCAGCTCATCCTGCTAGGCCAGTCCAGACAAGTGGGAAAAGCCAAAGCTATCAATCCACCAGGCAGGAAGAAGACATAGCTGCTTTCAAAATGTCTGTACTGAAAGCTGCATCCACCTTGGTGAGGATGTCCAAGCTGTAATGCCTGATAAAGGTAGAGAGGGGTGACAAAGTCGCAGCCCTACAGATGTCAATAGGAATGACTGAACTGCATTCTGCCCAGGATGAGGCCTGAGCCCGAGTGGAGCGCACCGGCAAACCCTCCTGAACAGCACAATTATGCAAAAGATATGCTGAGGAAACTGTCTCCGTTATCCAACAGGCCAAGGTAGCCTTAGAAGCTATTTTGCTTTTATGTGGACCTGCAAAGAGCACAATCTATTCAACCTTTGGAAAGAATTAACGATCTTCAGATATCTGAGAAGTATCCTATGAACGTCCATTAAATGTAGATCCTTGTCCTTCCCTTTACACTGCTCTGACAAAAAGGATGGAACGCAACCAGCTGAATGACATGAAAGAACGGAAATTACCTTAGGCAAGAAGGGAGGAACCAGCCGGAGAGAGACAGCTTCTTACGAGGAGGACAAATAAGGGTCTCTACACAAAAGGCTGCAACTCACATGTAGGTAGTTGGGTGGCTGGTGGATGTGAGGATCGCTTGGTAACATGCCTGCCAGGTGAGAAGGTAATAGACCTCACACGCCACCTAGACAAGGTCTTAGATAGTGCTGGGAGGGAGTCTGCTGTCTTGGTACATGATGGTACCAATGACATAGGAAAGTGTGGTTTCCTATTGGACGCTGGGGAGCGTTCCCACGCAGGCTCCATCGGTACCAATGATACCCATATGTGAAGACTACATTCCTGCTTGTTCCTGGAGATACTATTTAAGACTAATAAGAGAAAATATTTTTTCATTCAATGTGTAATCAAACTCTGGAATTTGTTACCGGAGGATGTAGTAAAAGCTGTTAGTGTAGCTGGGTTTAAAAAAGGTTTGGACAAGTTCCTGGAGGAAAGGTCCATAAACCATTATTAAAAGGGACCCAGGATATCACTGTTTGACCCAATACAAGCATTGTGGAACCTGTGTCTTTTGGGGAAACTACTAGGTACTTATGACCTAGACTGACCACTGTTGGAAACCGGATTCTGGGCTTGATGTATCTTGGTATGACCCAGTATGGCATATCTTATGTTCTTAAGAATTGCAAGAAACATCGATACACCGGAAAAATGTATTACAACTATTTGATAAACTGAAGATTAGCAAATCACCTGGACCGGATGGTATACATCAGAGGGTATTGAAAGAACTGAAATATGAGATTGCAGACCTACTATTAGTAATCTATGAACTATCATTAAAATCATCTGTTATACCTGAAGATTGGAGGATGGCCAATGTAACACCGATTTTTAAATAGGGTTCCAGGGGTGATCCGGGAAACTACAGACAGGTGAGAGCCTGATGTAAGTAACGGGAAAAATGGTAGAAACCATTATAAAGAATAAAATTACTGAACATGTAGATAGTTATGGCTTATTGGGAGACGACCAACATGGCTTTAGCCAAGGAAGATCTTGTCTTACTAATCTGTTATGTTTTTTTGAAGGTGTGAACAAACAGGTATTTATTTATTTATTTTATTTTATATACCGCTTTATCATTTCAATCAAAGCGGTTTATATTGTAACTTAAACTTGGTAAGGTAAATTAAACAGGGATATTGATAACTTGGATTTTTTTCTGAGGCAATGGAGGGTTATGTGACTTGCCCAAGGCCACAAGGAGTGCTAGTGGGAATCAAACCTGGTCTCTGAGTTCCCAAGCCAGTGATCTTAACCATTAGGCTACTCCTCAAAGGTGAGTTGGCTGATATAGTGTATCTGGATTTTTCAGAAAGCCTCTGTCCAAGTCCCTCATGAGAGACTCTTGGCGAAATTAAAAAGTCATGGGATAGGAGGCAATGTGGATCAGAACTGCTTAAAAGATAGAAAGCAGAAGTTAGGGCTAAATGACCAATTTTCCCAATGGAGACAGGTGAATAGTGGAGTACCCCGGGGATCTGTGCTGGGTCCGCTGCTTTTTAACATATTCATAAATGAAATGGAAGTGGGAATAATGAGTGAGGTAATCAAATTTGCTTATGAGACAAAATTATTCAAATTATTCCATGAGGATAGTAAAAAATTGCAAAAGGACCTTGATAAACTGGAAGACGTCCTGGACATCCAAATGGCAGACGAAATGTAATGTGGACAAGAGCAAATTTATACACCTAGGAAACAACCACCCAAACTATGCAAGGTTCCACATTAGGAACCAATACCCAGGAAAAACATTTAGGTGTCATCATGGATAACATGTTGAAACCCTCTGCCCAGTGTGCAGCGGCAGCCAAGAAAGCAAATAGAATGCTAGAAATCATAAGGAAAGGAATGGAAAATAAAACAAAACAAAATATATTATAATGCCTCTGTATTGTTCCATGGTGTGAGCACACCTTGAATATCGTGGAGCAGGGGACATGCAATGAAGCTACAGTGTAACCTAATCAAAATTAATAAAAGAAAATATTTTTTCACTCAACATTTAATCAAACTCTGGAATTCATTACCGGAGGATGTAGTAAAAGCTGTTAGCGTAGCCAGGTTTAAAAAAGGTTTAGACAAGTTCCTGGAGGAAAGGTCCATAAACCATTATTAAAGAGGACCTGGGAAATCCAACGGCATAGCAGTGCACTTCAACACAGCCAAAACAATGAAGTCATCTTAGGTAGCAGAAAGGCTTTAAAGAATTTCGCTTCCATAGAGAACACTGTGTGTTCTTATATGTTGGCTACCTCCTGTAGGTTAGCTGTGCAGCGCTGCGTGCGTGGCGCTATATAAGCGCTGAATAGTAGTAGTAGTGGGAAGTCCCGTGCCACCAGACATATCCTGAACACCGCCTTTTTTTTAAAATGAGCTTTACTGCTCAAAGGCACCAGAAGGTAAAATAAAAGGGGTGGTGGTAACAGGCTCCAGGCAGAGCTGGCCCACCAGCGTGGATCGTGCCTGCATTTAGGGGTGCCTATCATCAAGCAGCCACTGCAACATTGAGTTTAAACAAGACAAAGCCCATTGGGCTAGGGGACATCACTGTGCCGTGGGACTGCTAGTAAGGGAGCATAGCATGCTTCTCTGGACTGGTCTAGCATGATGAGAAAGAAAAGGAGATTTATGATGATATGGAGGAACAAGACTAAAGATGGAAGGGGAAAGCACAGTTACTCACTTGTAAAAGGTGATCTCTGGGAACAGCAGGAATCAGTCTTCACATATGGGCAACGTCCCTGCACAGGAACGCTCCCCAGCATCCAATAAGAAAGCCTTTGGGAGCACTCTACTGTGGCTGGGTGCCTGCCTTCCCAACTCCTCTCCTTAGCCGAGTATGTAGCTGAGAAGAAGAAAATAAAAGAACCCTACAGCTCCTGGGGGAGCAGCGGGTTGTGTAGACTGATTCCTGCAGTTCCCGGAGATCATCTGTTACAGATGAGTAACTATGCTATCTCCAGGAACAAGCAGGTATGCAGTCTTCACATATGGGATTCACTAGCTTCCAAATATCAGACTGTTAAGGGGGGTGGAGAGTAGTGCGATCCCCGAGGCAAAAACATGTAGCTGATGAGTATGGAAGAGTTGTGGGCCACTGGACTCTATTCCAGAAGGCGATACTCCCTCGATGATACTGTGGAATCTTGTAAAAGTCAGGGACGGAGGGTAGGAGTTGAGTTTAAGTCCCAAAGAGGTACTGGAGTATGGCTTGGCCAAAGACAGCATCCCAATGGGGGTCTCTGTCCAGACAACAGTGTGCAGCAAAAGTATGAATGGAGGACCAGATAGCAGCCCGGCAGATGTCCTCAATGGCTACTGAATAGATTGGCTACGGATGTTGCCAAAGACCACACATTATGAGCAGTGACATGACCCTCCAAAGAGTCCTGCTTGTGTATAAGCAAAGGAGATGCAATCTGCTATCCATTTAGATAGAGTACATTTCGTCACCGGTAGACCCAGGTGACTAGGATCAAAGGAAATAAATTTAGAGGATCTTCTGTGATCTTTAGATCTATCCAAGTATTAGGTCAGTGCTCGCTTGTAGTCTAAGGTGTGTAGTGCTGCTTCAGCCCAAGACGCATGTGGTCTAGGTTAGAAAATTGGGAAGATTACTGACTGTTTTAGATAGGAGGAAACCAACTTCAGGAGAAAATGCAGTTGGGTATGCAGAACCACCGTGTCATAGTGGAAAAGAGTATAGGGCGGATCCACCACTAGAGCCTGCGGCGAGTTGAAGTGAAGGCAATAAGGAAGATGACCTTCCAAGATAAAAACTTCAGTGACATGGTGGCTAAAGGTTTGAAAGGTAGATTTAGAAGTTGAGCCAGAACTACATTCAGATCCCAGGCCACTGGAGGCAGCTTAATGGGTGGCTTGGACAGCAGGAGACCCTGCATGAAGCTTGCTACTAAAGGGTGTGAGAAGATAGGCTGTCCATCCACTGGTCTGTGAGAGGCCACAATAGCGCTAAGGTGAACTCTCACTGAGTTAGTTTTAATACCTGTCAAGGATAAGAGGAGGAGATATTGAAGAAGCGACTCTGCCGGGCAAGAGAAGTGGTCAAGGTCCTTTGGGGAGCAGCAAAGCGCAAACCTATGCCATTTGAAGACATAAGATTGCCTGGTGGAATCTTTACATGATGTAAGGAGGGCATCTTTGACCACCTGTGGTAGGTTGAGGTCAGCGAACACTAGCCTTTCAGCAGCCAAGCTGTCAGGCATAGGGAGTGAAGATTGGGATGGAGGAGCATCCCGTAGTCCTGAGACGGGTGGTCAGGCGCACATGCCAGGTTGAGTGGCTGAGTCTGTGCAAGGTAAAGAAACAGAAGAAACCATGGCTGACAGCGCCAGAAGGAAGCTATGAGAATCATCGAGCCCCTGTCAGCCTTAGCTCAAACAGAATCTTGGGTATCAAGGGGATGGGAGGGTATGCGAAGAGCAGTCCCTGTCCCCAGTGGAGAAGGAAGGCATCTGGGGCCTTGTCGGTGCGGCGATGGAACAGTGGGGCAGAAGAGCAGAAACTGCGTGAATTGTGGAGTGGCTAAAAGATCTAGGAGTGGGGTTCCCCATGTTTGGAAGATTTGAGCAGTCATCTCCTGTTGCAAGGTCCATTCGTGCAGACGAAGGATACATCTTAGACTGTACGCTAGGACATTGAGTTTGCCTGGGAGATACACCGCTCTGAGGTGGATGCAGTGAGAGATGGCAAAGAACCATAAGCGAATTGTCTCTTTGCAGATGGGATGGGACCCTGTTTCCCCCTGTTTATGTACATGGCAAACTGATTGTCTTTTCTGACTCGAACAGGTTGCCCTGAAAGCTGGGGTTGAAAATCCTGAAGATCATTTGTCAGTGCCCATAGTTCTAGCAGGCTGATCTGCAGGGCAAATTCTTGTTGGGCCCACAGTCCCTTTGTGGTCAGGTCAGGTCATTCAAATGCACCCCACAACCTAGCTTGGAAGCATCAGTCAGGGTGCATCAAGGTGGGTGCATCTGAAAAGGTGACCTGACGAGTAGGTTTTGTGGGAGACACCACACTGAAGGGACGTAATAAGTTGAGGGGTGATGTGGATTTTGTCTTGGAGACAACCCTTTGCTTGTGTCCATTGAGAAGACAGTCCACTGCGTTTGTCACATATGTAATCGAGCGTCAAGTGTCTAAGAGCATTCCAATAAACTCCAGCTGTTGGGTTGGAGCACGGTGTGACTTTGGAAAATTTATGACGAACCCAGGTGTTGGAGCACTGTGATGCTGTGATGAAGGGAGAGTGTTACCTCTTGGGGGGAGTTTCCCCTGAACAGCCAATGATCTATGTAAGAAAAGACGAATATACCCAGGGCACGTAGATAGGCAGCGACAACTGCCATGCATTTTGTGAAGACCCTTGGGGCAGAGGCTAGACCAAAGGGAAGAACCCAGTATTAATGATGATTTCTTTGAAACATGAAGCGCAGATACCATCTGTGCAAGAAAAGGATCAGTAAACGCATGTACCCTCTTTTAGGTCTAGAGAACAGAGTCAATTGTGTCTCTGGAGATATGGTAGAAGAGTTCCTATAGAAATCATTTTGAATTTTTCTCAGACCAAGTATTTGTTTAGGTCTCTGAGATCCAAGATGGGCCTGAAGCCTCCTGTTTTCTTTGGCATGAGAAAGTATGGAAAGTAGAAGCCCAGCTTTCATGAGGAGGAGGAACTCAGTCTATGGAACCCTGGGACAACGGGGTGGTCACCTCTTCTTTTAAGAGAGTGCTGTGAAGGGGTTATATGGAATAATCCCCTGTGAAGCAGGCCAAGGGGTAAGGTTTCGAAGTGAAGCTGATAACCCCTTTGGGCAATCTGGAATGTCCACTGCTCTGATTTTATGAGGTGCCACCTGTGGGAATAATGACAAAGTCTGCCTTCTATGTGGAGGGACTGGGGCCCTCCAAGGGCAGATTGGCAATGTTCTCTAGGAAGGAGCCAAAAAACAGGCGCAGGCTGTGCCTGTGCAGCAGGTTGAGGCTTAGGAGCTTTGGGTTTCTTAGGTTGGCGAGGACCCTGCTGACTCTGCTGAGGTTACTGAGGTTGACAGGCATCATAAGGTGGTGTGGTACAGATGAATTTTGACTATTGATTATGCCACTAGTGAATATGTCTCAGCAGTGAATATGCCTCATCTGTGAATAGGGGCACTTGAAACTGTTGAAACAATTTACATAACTACAGATACTGGAAAGATCAGGGAGGAGACCTTCTCCTAGCAAGCAAATGGAGACCCATTACAGAGAACAAAAGAACACTTCACCTAGGAGCCTTTCTACTAGCAGACAAATTGAAACCCATTAACAGGACAAAACAGGACAATTCACCTTGCCTTGGAAACATTTCTCCTAAGAATTCATCAATTGTAATGTAGACCAGGGGGGGTGGGGGGTTCCCTTGAGCATTTTCAAGCACCTGGCCAGTGTCTTGGATGTGCTTAATGGATAACTGACTCTATACTACGTATGTGTCACATGATAGGAAATAACTGGATTGTTCTTGCAACTGGATAAAATGGGTACCTGTTTTCAGCTAGACAGAGCGAGAAATGGATTCATCTAGGAATGGACGCATTGCCTAGAGAAACTCCCGATTGAGAAGTCTCTCTTGTCTGGTTGAATCAGGGATCCATTCAATCGAAGTGTGACAGGGATGAAGTAAAGCTCTTTCGGTGAAGTATATTCTTCTTCTGTAATTATCTTTCTAGTTATCTATTCTGTAATTAAGTGCTTTTATTCTAATAGTTTTCCAGATATCTTTTTAACTAATCATAGGTAGATATATGAATTACTTGCCTTTCTAAATAAGTACGAATTAAGAAGTTAAATAAGTGAAATTCAAGTTATCCCTGCTTTGTATTATAAATAAACGCACGTCTTCATTAACAAGGTGTGTTAGCCTTTGTTGAAGTAAGACAGGTGGATAGTATCTCTTCTTTTTAGAATAGATTTCTTGGAAGGAGCCTTCCTCTTGGATGGGTCAGCTGTCTTCCCAGAAAGGTGATTTAGGGTGAAATCAACTATTTTGATCTCCCCTGCTTTTTCCCTCCAATCCTTGCCAAAGAGGTCTTCTCCAGTACATGTAACAGGCCATTCTGCAAGCACCAATGCAGACTACTGAAGCTCTGCTGGTGAATTTAAAAGCATCAAAAGAGGCCCCAGTAAGACTTAGAAATGTTCTAACATTGCCTTATGAGGGTCTGGAATGCACCCGGCTTATCCTCTGGAAGCAGGGGGGCAAACGTCTCCAGATCCCTAGTAACATCCTTCAGAAATATTCAGATGTACGGCATGTAAGAGTCTATTCTGGAGGCCAACATGCATGCCTGGAAAACATCGACACCCAAAGGCATCGAGTGTCCTCGAGTCTCTGCCAGGAGACATGGGTGAATGGTTCTTTGAGCTCTTTATTCAATGCATCACCGATTCCACCATTATTGAGTGGTGGGGAAGCGGAGGTTTTTGGAAACCTGGGCACTCTGATACTCAGAACATGGTATTGAGTCTCTTGCTAACAGGTGAAACCGTGAATAGGGTCTCCCACATAAGGTTCTTATAAGCTACTTATCTTGACCTACAAATATATTCACACTGCTGCCCCCTTCTCACATTTCCTCTCTCCCTATACCCCTCCTCATGATCTCTGTTCTTCCTCTGCCTTCCTTCTCTCTATGCCCCTCTCTTCTTGTGCCAACTCCAGACTTTGTCCTTTTCACCTTGCTGCTCCTTTTGCCTGGAACAAGCTGCCCCTGACTTTACATCAAATCTCCTCTTTTTCCCTCTTCAAGTTCATGCTCAAGGCTCACCTCTTTGAGGCCACCTTTGGATCATAATCTCCTTCCCTTGTGTTTTATCTCCTAATTGCCCTTATTTCTTGTATTATATTGTACTGTATGTTTGTCTTCTAGATTGTAAGCTCTACGAGCAGGGACCGCATACTTGCATGTCTGTACAGCACTACGTATGCTTGGTAGCGCTCTATAAATGATTAATAATAATATGATGCACCCTTAAGGTAGCCATCTCCTTGAGCATTGGAGGGTATTGGAGTATCTTCAATTCCTCTGTTCCTGCTCTGAGGCTACTGTGATGGAGAGCACTGCTGCTATGTCACGTATAAAGTTCTGAAAGGACATATCCTCTGGTAGAGGCTGACACTGTTCCTGAGGTGGCAAAGGGTCTGATTTGAGTGACCCCTATCAGATTCTGAAGAACTTGAATCAGAGTCTGGCAAGAAATCGAAGTATCGGAGGTCCTGGGTTCGACTTCAATGCTTCATGGAAGTCGATGGTCGATGACGATACTCAGAGATATTGGAGCAGAAAGCAATGGCGGCCTGAGTCTGCTGGATACCAGGAACATCAACCAGTTCCAACTGAGGAATCTGCCTCGGATGCTCCAACGATGTCAGTTTGAGGGCTGGTATCGGGGCTGATACAGTCAGCTATAGGTCTGGTGCCAAAGCCTGTACTCCTGAAGCTCTCAATGTTATTGGTACCAAGGCTGCCAGGGGTGCTGCCAAGCTCCTCTGAAGAGCATGCTCTGGTCTGGAGAGATGGCAGATGTCTTGGTGGAATCATGTATGGGGCTCTGAGCCACCGTCCCAAAACATGGAACCGGTAGCTCTCCTGAAGTCAATGCCTCGGGAGTGTCCTAGAGCCCAACTTGTGCTTTGGAGGACAGATCCTCTCACTGGGGCTGTTTGGCTGGCCGGTCTACATCGGAAGCATCTCTAGGGGAGTCATGATGCTTATGCTGGGACTTTTCCCTGGCATCAGAATCGGTCTTCGATGTCAAAGATTTGGAAACAGCCACAGAATTTGACTTACTTCTAAGCTTGGAGTGTGAAGAAGCCTGAGACCCACGAGAAGTCATCGATGCCCTCGATGCAGTGGAAGCCACTGAAACGGAGTCCAAGGCAAACAACGATCCAAACTGCCTGGCTTGGTTCTTGACACAAAGAACAAGAAGTGGGTTCATGGTCAGGGCCCAAACATTTTAAACACCAGTCATGTTTAACAGAGGCCAGAATGGTACTGGCACACTTGGTACATTTTTTTTTAAAACAAACTACCAAGCACCAACCTTCCTTAACTCTCCCTTTTTTTTTCCAAATTCCAATTGTTATATCCAATCAACAATTCAATAAAGGCAAACAGGCCTCAGAGAAATCTTCCCCAACACTTGGCGATACAAGTCACCATAGGGGTAGATGGTAAATTCCACATCATGGGCCCCAAGCCTTTTTATAATTTATTATTCCAATTAAATATCACTAATTCTTATCAAATTATATCTTTATTAAAAATTCACACAATCACCTAAAAGTACTTTTTCGGGATTTCAAATTTTTTTAATATACTCAATATATTCCAAGTGTGTATGGATATCCAAGGCAGCACTAACCAGCCCCGTAGAGGCTATTCAACCTACAAAGAAACAATAAAGGAGTTTTATAGAATGAAGCATAACAACATCTCCAATGGAAATAGTATACTCAACTTTGAGGTTTTGTTGAAAATTCTCGCGCCGTCACAGGACCACACACACTCTTGACAGTTTCCAAATATAAAATCCGACAGCCAGAGAAGCAGAGTCAATGCCGAGACAGTTCTTAATAGTCCAACAAAAGCTTTCGTTTCGCCTTAACTGGCTTCCTCAGGGACAATGAACTCAAGCATAGTAACTACATCTCTATAACAGTAAGAAGTTATTAGTGCGGGCAACAAGTGCCTCCAACCTAAAGAAGCGATCACTGCTGACATCACATGCTGAAGCACCCACCTTTATACTCCAATACGCTGTCAAAAACTAACGTCACTTCCTACAGGATCTAACTTAACTACTACCTAAAAGAATGTAGGTCACGAACTCCACAGAGACTAATTAAAAGAACAAAGTCCAATCTATTTTATCGTTGAGGCCATGTGGGGCAAGTGTATGCAAATTAAAGATCCATCGTTGTTCTTGCTGCAGCCTTGAATAGCCTTGAAACGGAATTATTTTTTGTATCAACAAGAGTTTTTCCAGCAAATTTCTGGTACCGCGATGGGGGCTACTTTTGCACCTTCACTCGCTAATTTGTTTATGAGCGCGTTTGAAAATCAATGGATTTATTCATCCGCCTTTATGCCTTACATTTTAGGATGGTACAGGTATATTGACGACGTTTTCCTATTATGGAGTGGATCTAAAGATCATTTGTCTGCATTTTTTGAGTATCTGAATTCTTGTCATGCATCTATAAAGTTTGAAATAAATATTCAATCATCTGTTATCCATTTTTTGGATGTTAGAATTGTAAAATGTGATGGCTGCTTTCAAACTACTCTATACGCTAAGGTGACTGACAGGAATACTCTACTTCACTATTCGAGTTTTCATCCTGAGCATTTGAAAAATAGCTTACCATATTCTCAACTATTACGATGTAGACGCATTTGTTCCTCTCATACAGAGTTTGAGTCTCAAGCTGCATTAATGGTGCAGAAATTCCAGCAACGTGGTTACCCTCATTCACTTCTAAAAAAAGCTTACAAGAGAGCACGTTTTAATCACCGTGAATGGTTATTGACTCCAACGATGAGAAATACCCCTGAGGTGTCTACTTCTATGCACCAATCAGTAACTAAGAATTCCAGCTGTATTACCTGTGTGTTACCTCATTCAAGCTTATCCAGTAGGTTAACTTCTTGTATTTTTCGGCGTTGGCGTATGTTTTCAACTCATCCTCAACTTTCCACACATCAGGTACGGGTGGCATATAAGCGTGATAAAAACTTGAGGGATTATCTTTGCCCTGCAGTTCCTCGAGAGCGTAAGTCTTTTTCTACTATACATACCTGTTGTAATCGTTGTATTTTTTGTGCCATGATGGATCCTACTTTACCAGCAATTATTTCTTCTAAATCTTATTCGCTGCGAGCTAATACCAATTGTAATTCCTCCTACGTCGTCTATGCCCTATGGTGCACATGTTTTAAATTGTATATTGGCAAGACAACTCGTCCTCTTCGTACAAGATTAAGTGAACATAAGTACAGTATATTGAAAGCAAAGTTAGAAACACCATTAGTTCAACACTGTCTTTCTAGTGCTCATACAATTGCTGATTTTAGATGCACGGTGCTAGACTATGTTCCTGTTAATCTTCGTGGAGGTGATCGGGGGAAGTTGCTGCTGCAGCAAGAACAACGATGGATCTTTAATTTGCATACACTTGCCCCACATGGCCTCAACGATAAAATAGATTGGACTTTGTTCTTTTAATTAGTCTCTGTGGAGTTCGTGACCTACATTCTTTTAGGTAGTAGTTAAGTTAGATCCTGTAGGAAGTGACGTTAGTTTTTGACAGCGTATTGGAGTATAAAGGTGGGTGCTTCAGCATGTGATGTCAGCAGTGATCGCTTCTTTAGGTTGGAGGCACTTGTTGCCCGCACTAATAACTTCTTACTGTTATAGAGATGTAGTTACTATGCTTGAGTTCATTGTCCCTGAGGAAGCCAGTTAAGGCGAAACGAAAGCTTTTGTTGGACTATTAAGAACTGTCTCGGCATTGACTCTGCTTCTCTGGCTGTCGGATTTTATATTTGGAAACTGTCAAGAGTGTGTGTGGTCCTGTGACGGCGCGAGAATTTTCAACAAAACCTCAAAGTTGAGTATACTATTTCCATTGGAGATGTTGTTATGCTTCATTCTATAAAACTCCTTTATTGTTTCTTTGTAGGTTGAATAGCCTCTACGGGGCTGGTTAGTGCTGCCTTGGATATCCATACACACTTGGAATATATTGAGTATATTAAAAAAATTTGAAATCCCGAAAAAGTACTTTTAGGTGATTGTGTGAATTTTTAATAAAGATATAATTTGATAAGAATTAGTGATATTTAATTGGAATAATAAATTATAAAAAGGCTTGGGGCCCGTGATGTGGAATTTACCATCTACCCCTATGGTGACTTGTATCGCCAAGTGTTGGGGAAGATTTCTCTGAGGCCTGTTTGCCTTTATTGAATTGTTGATTGGATATAACAATTGGAATTTGGAAAAAAAAGGGAGAGTTAAGGAAGGTTGGTGCTTGGTAGTTTGTCTTATTTCCCTTCCTTGCAGTTCTTTGGTGTGGTTAGTTTTAGGTTTACTGCAATGGCTGTACGCTGGAAAGAATCTTTCAGTTTTAGTTCTGAAAGGCGTGAGGAGATTCTTAAACTCCCTTCCTTGTTAGGAGATAATGATACTGGTTGTGCTGATTGGGATTCGTTCCTTAATAGGTCAAAGAAGAATGTGCGTCTCGAACTCCATAGTTTGACATTGACAGAATACTGCAGGAAGGAAGTTATACCACAGGGGCTACGAATTTGGAAAGCTCCAGGGATGTTTCTGGATGATACGGCATTTGTGTCATGTTGGAACCAAATTTTAAACAAATGCTCCCTTGATTTGATGCTTTTGGTTATAGAGTCAGCTCATGCTAAAAATATTGCATTAACAAAGGATCTAAAGGATGAAATGGTTGAATTAAAGAAGACAGCAGATTTTGATGACCGTTTTGCTGAATTTACAAAACAGCTGGATAAGTACCGTGCTGATTTGAGGACTATTAAGATACGTAAATTGCTAAAGGACGAGCGGCAGACGAAAGAAGGTTCCATTTATAATTGGACCTCTCGGAAAACACGTCAGATTGATACCTTTAAAAGATCTGATTATGGGGCATCCTCTACTTTTTCGTCAGATTCCAGTGGTGAAAGTGAGCGTCTTGATGTACATCAACAGTTTAAGTCCAAAAAGGGTGGTAAAGATCATTTACAAAAACAATCTATGCCCCAGGATTTTCCCGAGGTGAACACTCGATCTCGGAGGAAGAAAGATGCAGTGACTTTCCAGCAATAGGTGCTGTTTTGAATCTCTCTCAGAAGACTCTTACAGAAACACAGATTAATGTATTATCTCGTGGTTTATCTTTTGTGGTTGGACCCCATTATAATTGCTTTGACAATCGTATAGCTATTGAACGATTCATTCGTGTACTTCAATTAAAGCTATTTTTTCATGACAAACCATTTTGTCTAGATTCCTCTGTAGTAAGCCTGAAATCGCAGTGGGTACCCCCAGGGGTGCTAGATCCAATGCTTCATACTTTTAGACATCTTATTCTTTCAGATTTATTGAAACTGGAACATCAGATGAATAATCATCGTAAGAATCTTTCTCCGGTAGAGTTGAAGGCATTACAAGAATTATCCTCTATGGAAGATATTACCATCAAGAGAGCTGACAAAGGAGGTGCTGTAGTTGTACTGAACACTGATTGTTATCATAAGGAAGTTATGCGACAATTAAATGATACAAGTAATTATATTCGGATGATTGATGACCCTACTCGGGAGTTGCAGAACCTGATGTTGGAATTGACCACTGATGCACTTGCTGGAGGTTTTATAACTGAGAGGGAGAAGCAATATTTAAATCCTCCTTTTCCTAAAATTCCAGTGTTTTACGCTTTGCCTAAAGTACATAAACGTCTTGTTGATCCACCTGGACGTCCGATCCTCTCGAGTAACGATTCGCTGCTCGAGAGGGTCGGTAAATATTTAGATGTTTTTCTGCGGGATGAAGTGCCCTTGATGCTGTCTTATGTGAAAGATACGACTAGTTTTTTGAACATATTAGAGCATTTTCAGCAAGTGAATGCAGTAACTTGGATGGCGACTTTAGATGTTTCCTCACTTTATACATCAATTCCTCAGGATGAAGCTTTATCTGTCTTACAGAATGTATGGGATGCTCGTGAACGACCTCATAAGGTGCCTACGGTGTTTTTATTGTCTTTGGCAAGAATAGCCTTGAAACGGAATTATTTTTTGTATCAACAAGAGTTTTTCCAGCAAATTTCTGGTACCGCGATGGGGGCTACTTTTGCACCTTCACTCGCTAATTTGTTTATGAGCGCGTTTGAAAATCAATGGATTTATTCATCCGCCTTTATGCCTTACATTTTAGGATGGTACAGGTATATTGACGACGTTTTCCTATTATGGAGTGGATCTAAAGATCATTTGTCTGCATTTTTTGAGTATCTGAATTCTTGTCATGCATCTATAAAGTTTGAAATAAATATTCAATCATCTGTTATCCATTTTTTGGATGTTAGAATTGTAAAATGTGATGGCTGCTTTCAAACTACTCTATACGCTAAGGTGACTGACAGGAATACTCTACTTCACTATTCGAGTTTTCATCCTGAGCATTTGAAAAATAGCTTACCATATTCTCAACTATTACGATGTAGACGCATTTGTTCCTCTCATACAGAGTTTGAGTCTCAAGCTGCATTAATGGTGCAGAAATTCCAGCAACGTGGTTACCCTCATTCACTTCTAAAAAAAGCTTACAAGAGAGCACGTTTTAATCACCGTGAATGGTTATTGACTCCAACGATGAGAAATACCCCTGAGGTGTCTACTTCTATGCACCAATCAGTAACTAAGAATTCCAGCTGTATTACCTGTGTGTTACCTCATTCAAGCTTATCCAGTAGGTTAACTTCTTGTATTTTTCGGCGTTGGCGTATGTTTTCAACTCATCCTCAACTTTCCACACATCAGGTACGGGTGGCATATAAGCGTGATAAAAACTTGAGGGATTATCTTTGCCCTGCAGTTCCTCGAGAGCGTAAGTCTTTTTCTACTATACATACCTGTTGTAATCGTTGTATTTTTTGTGCCATGATGGATCCTACTTTACCAGCAATTATTTCTTCTAAATCTTATTCGCTGCGAGCTAATACCAATTGTAATTCCTCCTACGTCGTCTATGCCCTATGGTGCACATGTTTTAAATTGTATATTGGCAAGACAACTCGTCCTCTTCGTACAAGATTAAGTGAACATAAGTACAGTATATTGAAGGCAAGGTTAGAAACACCGTTAGTTCAACACTGTCCTTCTAGTGCTCATACAATTGCTGATTTTAGATGCACGGTGCTAGACTATGTTCCTGTTAATCTTCGTGGAGGTGATCGGGGGAAGTTGCTGCTGCAGCAAGAACAACGATGGATCTTTAATTTGCATACACTTGCCCCACATGGCCTCAACGATAAAATAGATTGGACTTTGTTCTTTTAATTAGTCTCTGTGGAGTTCGTGACCTACATTCTTTTAGGTAGTAGTTAAGTTAGATCCTGTAGGAAGTGACGTTAGTTTTTGACAGCGTATTGGAGTATAAAGGTGGGTGCTTCAGCATGTGATGTCAGCAGTGATCGCTTCTTTAGGTTGGAGGCACTTGTTGCCCGCACTAATAACTTCTTACTGTTATAGAGATGTAGTTACTATGCTTGAGTTCATTGTCCCTGAGGAAGCCAGTTAAGGCGAAACGAAAGCTTTTGTTGGACTATTAAGAACTGTCTCGGCATTGACTCTGCTTCTCTGGCTGTCGGATTTTATATTTGGAAACTGTCAAGAGTGTGTGTGGTCCTGTGACGGCGCGAGAATTTTCAACAAAACCTCAAAGTTGAGTATACTATTTCCATTGGAGATGTTGTTATGCTTCATTCTATAAAACTCCTTTATTGTTTCTTTGTAGGTTGAATAGCCTCTACGGGGCTGGTTAGTGCTGCCTTGGATATCCATACACACTTGGAATATATTGAGTATATTAAAAAAATTTGAAATCCCGAAAAAGTACTTTTAGGTGATTGTGTGAATTTTTAATAAAGATATAATTTGATAAGAATTAGTGATATTTAATTGGAATAATAAATTATAAAAAGGCTTGGGGCCCGTGATGTGGAATTTACCATCTACCCCTATGGTGACTTGTATCGCCTAGTGTTGGGGAAGATTTCTCTGAGGCCTGTTTGCCTTTATTGAATTGTTGATTGGATATAACAATTGGAATTTGGAAAAAAAAAAGGGAGAGTTAAGGAAGGTTGGTGCTTGGTAGTTTGTCTTATTTCCCTTCCTTGCAGTTCTTTGGTGTGGACATTTTTTTTTAAGCCATGGACTTGCTTTTCCGTGCCTGAAAAAACTGTCTACGAGGTTGAAGGCAAGGCTACGGAGGCCTAGAGGCCTTGGCTAGCGGTGAGAATTGTGGTGAAAATCAATAGAAAAGAAAAAAAATTGAAAAGAAAAAAAAATATCGGGACCAGTGTCAGATTCAACAGAATCAGCGTCGACAGGAAGGCAGAAACACAATGTAAGGGCACAAAAAAAGAAAAATTTTCAGCGGTGAAAGGACAATGAGTCCTACTGGCTCTATGGAAAATGAAGAACTGAGGAGAGAAGTTGGGAAGGCAGACATGCAGGTGCAGTAGAGTTCTCCCAAAGGCTTTCCTATTGAACGCTGGGGAGCGTTCCCCTGCAGGCTCCGTCGGGGACGACACCCATATGTGAAGACTGTTCCTGCTTGTACTTGGAGATCAAAGATAGGTAAGAGATAAAAGGAAGGAAGAGAAATGTGAAGGGTGAAAAAGCAAGAAGAGACTGAAAGAACATGACAGATGGCAGAAAAAAAAAGTAATATATGAGAAAATTAGACCTTATCTGGTGCTGAGATGCACCCACACTGAGTTAGATTTCAAGCCCGAGTGAGAGAGGTGCAGCAAGTACTGCAGCACAAGCTCTACCTTGCAGAACGGGTTCTCATTCCTTTCTGCACACCAGACAGTGGGCTCTCTCCACAGGGAGGAAGACCTTGACCCGCAGAGTGTTCAGCTGGGCCAATATGAATTCCAAGTCTTGAGATGGGGAGAGACTGGACTTGGGGTAGTTGATGATGAACCCCAAATGCTGCATGGTGCGGATAAAGCGCCTTGTGGCCCGCCTGGCCTCAAGAAGTGAGCTACCCCTGATGAGCCAGTCATTCAGGTAAGAGAAGACATGGGCCGCTTGGAGGCGCACATGGGTGGCTAGGACCGCCAGGCATATTGTAAAGACCCTTGGAAAGGAGGCAAGGTCAAACGGTAGCACCCTGTACTAGTAGAGCTGCCCCCCCCCCCAAATCTCAGGTAATGCCTGTGAGAGGGGGGATCAGACTTTTGGCAAAACTAAAGAGTCATGGGATAGGAGGCAGTGTACTATAGTGGATCAGGAACTGGTTAAAAGATAGAAAGCAGAGGGTAGGGCTAAATGGCCAATTTTCCCAATGGAGAAAGGTGAATAGTGGTGTACCCCAGGGATCTGTGCTGGGTCCGCTGCTTTTTGACATATTCATAAATGACCTGGAAAGTGGAATAACGAGTGAGGTTATCAAATCTGCAGATGACACAAAACTATTTAAAGTTGTTAAAACCCAAGAGGATTGTGGAAAATTGCATGAGGATCTTGATAAATTGGAAGACTGGGCATCAAAATGGCAGATGAAATTTAATGTGGACAAGTGCAAGGTTATGCACCTAGGGAAGAACAACCCAAACTATGGTTACACGATGCAAGGTTCCACATTAGGAACCACCACCCAGGAAAAAGATTTAGGCGTCATTGTGGATAACATGTTAAAACCCTCGGCCCAGTGTGCAGCGGCGGCCAAGAGAGCAAATAGAATGCTAGGTATGATAAGGAAGGAAGGAATGGAAAATAAAACAAAAGATATTATAATGCCTCTATATCGTTCCATGGTGAGACCGCACCTTGAATATTATGTGCAATTCTGGTCACCGTATCTTAAAAAGGATATAGCGATTTTAGAAAAGGTTCAGAGAAGAGCCACCAAAATGGTAAAGGGGATGGAAGGATACTCCTATGAAGAAAGGCTAAAAAGGTTGGGGCTCTTTAACCTGGAAAAGAGACGGCTGAGGGGAGATATGATAGAAGTCTATAAATTAATGAACGGAGTGGAACGGGTAAACGTAGATCGATTTTTACCTTATCAGTATATAGAAAGACTAGGGGACATGCAATGAAGCTACAGGGTAAACTATTTAAGACTAATAAAAGAAAATATTTTTTCACTCAACGTGTAATCAAACTCTGGAATTTGTTACCAGAGGATGTAGTAAAGGCTGTTAATTTAGCTGGGTTTAAAAAAGGTTTGGACAAGTTCCTGGAGGAAAGGTCCATAAACCATTATTAAGAAGGGACCCAGGATATCAATGCTTGAACCAATACAAGCATTGTGGAACCTGTGTCCCTTGGGGAAACTGCTAGGTACATATGACCTAGATTGGCCACTGTTGGAAACAGAATACTGGGCTTGATGGACCTTGGTCTGAACCAGTATGGCATATCTTATGTTCTTATCTTATGAATGCGAGTGTAAGCATCCTTGAGGGCGAAAGAGGCCAGTCGACCCCCTGTGGGTTGAGGGGGGCCTCCTGGGGGAGGGGAGGCCCAGCCCAGGGAATCAAAAGCTATTCCCCGGTTGGGTGGGAGTTGGTGTCTGGGGCTTGGGAGTCTTGGGCTTCCTAAGCACGTGTCCCTGGCCTTTTGGCTGCGAGGCCTGGTGAGGCTGCCCTGAATAAAATTGGTAGTGGCCAGCCTGGGAATAGCCCTCTTTCCTTGGGAAAAGGGGCTTTTTTCCCCAATGATTTTTTCCTTGGGAGAGCCAAGGTCTGTTTGGACAGCCTCTGCCAGGTCACTACCTCGGCAGCCTTATTAGATATCAGTTTCCCGAATAGATTCTCACCATTGCAGGGGACATCTAGGAGCTTTTCCTGTACCCACTGCTCCAGGTCCGGTCTGTAGCCATGCCTGGCGCTGGCAGCTGCAACCCTGGCTGCAGACTCGAACCCGTAGTAGGCAGCCCGGAAGAGGAATATGGAACCGTCCCGGATACCTGCTGCTAGGGACTGGAACCTTTGCAGAGGTTCCCTGGCGAGGCCCGCCGAGAACCCTGAGAGTTCCTGTATCAGGCACTTAAGGTACATTCCAATGTACAATTCACATGCCTGTATTTGGCACCCGAGCATAGTGCCCTGGTAGCACTTGCGCCCCATGGTGTCGAGGGCCCAGGCTTCCCTGCCAGGGGAAACTGAAGAGTAGGTCTTTTGACTCTTCAGTTTTTGTATGGAGGACTCAATCACCATCAGGTTGTGGGGGAGTTGTGGCTTATGGAACCCGGGGCCCTTCCAGATGCAATAGATGGCGTCCAGGCACCAACTGAACACAAGCACCGAGGCCACGGATTCCCACATCCAGAGGAGCAATCTCTCAAGGATGGGTGGAACTGGTACCATAAGAGTCTCCTTGGGAGGGGACTTATATTGTAGGATCTTGAGCTCCTCATTGTGCAGGTCCTCCTCCGACTTCATCTGGATCGAAAGAGCCCGGGCCATGTCATGAGCAAAGTCATGAAAGGCCACGTCCTCAGGCGCTGAGGCTCTGGGGAAGACTGCTCGGAGGGGACGTCCCAGTTTCGGTAGGTCTCTGGGGAGGCCTCATCCTTGATCTCCCAGTCGGAGCCCGAGAGTGTCGAAGAGTCAGCCCTGGGGGCAGCTCAAAGGAACCAGGTGCCCCGGAGGATCTGAGTGTTCAGCTGGGCCCATATGAAACTCCCGAAAACTCCGAGAGGACTGGAACCCCGAGGAGCATGATCGACACCGAGAACTTACCCAAGGTCGGTGGTGCTCGGTGCCAAGTTAGACACCCAGAGGCCCCTCCGAGGCCGGAGGGGCCCAGTGTCGGGGCTAATGATGATGCCAGGGGGTCCGACATCAACGCCCACTGCAAAGCCAAGATGGAGGAGAGGCTCTGCTCCATGGCTGCCATGTGTGACTCGAGGCCCAATGTCTGTGCAGCACTCAGCGTAGACACCGAAGGCCTCAGGTCCGATGCCGGAACTCCAAAAAGTGCATCCTCAAGGAGGACTATAGGTTCACGGGTCCTGGCGCGGTCTCCGCCAACTGAAAACTCTTGTCTTGAGACTTTGAGGGCACTGCTCAGAGTCGCCTGAGTCCCATCGAGGGACCTTATCAGGTTTGATCAGAGGCACCTTCTTCGGGACCTTCTTTATGGGAGGAGCCGCTGCCGTGGGACTTCGAGGATGCCCGGACCAAGGGCCGGCTTCGGGGCTCGGTGATGGAGAAGCTGGGGCTGAGTCAGACCTTGGGAAAAGCTTCCCCTACAACTCAGACTGCCTCCTGTTGGTTTTAGGGGTCATGGCCTGACACTGATCGCAGGTGGAACTGTCGTGGTCTGGGCCCAAGCAACAGTTGCATCAGTCATGAGTATCAGTGACTGAGATAGTCTGACTGCAGCGGTCACATTTTTTGAACCCACCTGGAGTCATGGTGGGAGCACACCCGGCCAGGGTCGAGGACCCCCTGGCGAAAACTGGCAAGGCAGCCGGTCGAGGTGGAACCCCGAAGAAACACGGGGGGAAAAAAGGTAGCTGAGATTGGCACTGATGATACCGCCTCGAGGCGGGAAGGGAACCGGTACGCAAACTGGACAAAAGGAAGGAATCAAAAGACCTTTTCCGGGAGAGTAGAGGACCACGTCCGTTGGGCTCCATGGAAAAAAGGAGACTGAGCAAGATGGCACCCTTGGGCGGGAAGAGGACCACATATGCATGGCAGCATTCCCAGAGGCTTTCTTTGAAAGTTAGGGAAATGCTCTGCGCAGGCTCCGTCGGTGCCAACATCACCCATATGCGAGGACTGACTTTCTGCTTGTTCCTGGAGAAGAAACTAAACTTGAGCTCTTTGACAATGCAATTGAGCGATACATTTACAAGTGAAGAAATGAAGCTTATAAGGAAAAATACACCCTTCCTACAATTAAATATGGTGGAGGTTCATAATGTGGGACTGTCTTGCTGCTTCAGGAACTGGAGACCTGGAACGTAGTCAAGGAATCATGACATCAGAGGACTACCAAGGTATTTTGGAGTGAAATGTGCTACCTAGTGTCAGAAAGCTAGGTCTGGGTGAAAGGTCATGGGTCCCCCAGCAGGACAATGACCCAAAAAATACATCCAAATGTACAAAAGAATGGTTAAAAAGAACAAATGGATCATTTTAAACTGGCCAGCAAGGAGTCCTGATCACAATCCAATTGAGAACCTTTGGAAAGAGCTGAAACCTGCCATTGGTAAAAGGAATCCTGGAAACATTCATGAGCTGGAACAAATCGCAGTTGAAAAATGGGAGAAACTAACAGCAGACAGATGTAAGAAATTTATAGATGGCTACAAGAAATGTTTGGAGGCTGTCATTACTGCCAAGGGTTGTGCAACCAAATTTGAGTGAAGGGTGCCATTAATCTTATCCAGATCATATTTTTTTTCTCAGAAATTACTACGTCTAGGTTGCACAGACATCTTTTTTTTGTTGTATACCTTTGAACATACTATTAAAATATTATGACAACATACAGTTGGAATATTTCCAATTATTTCTCAAGATATTATACACAACATAACTAAAATGCAAGGGTACCAATAATGTTGACCACAACTGTAAATATACTTTTTTTTCCCAAAGTTTTACAAATTCTGTTTTTAATGACTAGTTCGCATGGCTTTATTTCCTCCATTTATAACTAATGGGTCCAATATTGCACGAGGTGCAGAAGCCAATAACCAGCTAAAGAAACCTGCTCAGCAAAGGGCACGAATCACGAGTCAGCTGGCGTACATGCAGACAAAGATGGAAAATGAGCAGCTATGAGAGATTGCTTCCCGGTGCCCAAATTTGGCTATGCAGTTGGAATGCAAAGGGTCCCACACCAACATCAATAATTCATAGTTCCAAAGAATGAGCAACCTAGCTTGTATGAAACCTGTAAGCCCCTTTCATCCAGGCATTGCAATGTAAATAAGTTATACCGTTCTATGTAATATCTCTAGCATACAGCAAATGTATTGTAAGTCAGTTCCATTGTTCTATGTATAACAGTTTGTTGTAATGTACACCGCTTTGCCCCGGTTTAAAAAATAGTCAAATAAATAAATAGATAAACTGCATGGCGCAGAGTGCAGGATGTAACCGATGTAACCGCGCAGTGATGTAAAGGTGGGTAAGGCTGTAATATTCTGTCGTTCATGGGTACAGCCACGTAAAGGCAGTCAAGGTTGCAATATTACGTATTATACAGGTATGGGAAAAAGTGGAGGATACTGCTCGGGTATGAGGTCTTGCGTACCTGGGTTTGCCTACCTCTTTCACGGTTATTGCCTCCCTCATGCCCAGTTGCGATCCTCCACATACTGTCAGTGCAGGAGCACCCTCTGGCTGGACAGATGCAAAGCAGCAGCATGGCAGACAAAATAGTGCTGTGGTCTGAGTGGGTGCTGTACCCCAGGAGCCACAGCATAGACAAGCTACACTTCTCCATGGTCATCTGGAGGGGGATACAGCTCCAGCTGCGGAGGTGAGTTGCTAAAGGGTAGTGGAGGGCCAGGGAGGAGAAAGGGAGGATGGGCAGAGCAGCAAAAATAATCTGGCACAGGTCTAGCTGTGGAAGTGTGCATGCAAACAGTGAGGATGGCTCATGGCAGATGCTATGAGCAGCACCATGAGTCAGATTATTCCCTCTGCCAGGTCCCACAGTTCTAAATGCATATTCCTGCCATCCCAGATTGCCTAGAACAGAATGCAGCAACAAACATCACATAGGCCAACGCAATAGCTCCCCCTGGTAGAGGATGTCTTGCAAATGCATGTGTCACAGGTTAAAGACTATAACAGGGGAACGCTAACAGCTTGTGAGAGCTGTTGCAGGTACTGCTTCTTGTAGGGGTGTCACCTCTATCAGCATAACCATTACGCTGCTGCTACTACTACTGAGCATTTGTATAGCGTTACAAGTCGTACGCAGCGCTGCACAGATATGCTATAGCCTGCTGCAAATGCCCAGCCTCCATAAGAAATCATTGCTGCTGGCTAGGAACATTTGAAGAACACTGAAGTAAACAGCTGGAAACAGATGTACATTCTCTAGTATAACCTCATTGAGGCCACCTGTTCCCCATGGATCACCACATATTGCACAGCTATGAGTCGTGCACAGCATCATAAGGCTGCCTCTGTGCAACAATCACACACACATGCAACCTAAAAATAATAAAAATCACAAAACATGGCTGGATGCTCCAAGAATGGTGTCATAAGAGGGAGTTGCAGAAGGGGTAGTGATGAGATAGGGAGGACAAAGGGGTTAGGGAGAGTAGAAAGGAGGGGGAGGAGGGCAGCAGAGTGAGGGGGATGGTATCATTGTGGTAGGCGAAGGCCTATGATCCATGCTAATTGAACTAAACAGACAGGCCTAAGCAGCTTGACCTGAAGCCTGTAGTTAGGCCCAGAGGAATGAAAACCCCCCTGAATGATGACACCATAGAATTGAAACTTAACTCAGCTTAACTGAACATAGCTAAGCAGAATCGAAACTTAGAAAGTAGAGAAAAACAAGTTTAATTGGTACTGATAAGGTGTGCTATGCTTCTGTGAAATTAATTAACTGTGCTGAAAGAAAAGTTACAGTGCCCTGCTTCCCATATGTTTTAACTAGCTGAGCGACCTTGGAGGAGAGATGTAACAAGTTAGAGACACTGACCATTGTAATTGGGACTAGAAGGGGGGTAAGCAGGTGCTGAGCCCAGACCAGAGTCCTAATTGGACAACTACGTAATGGTACCGGGACCAATAGATGGGTGAGAGGGGTTACTGGGACCAATGAAAAGTTTGCCTATGTCTAGAATGGAGAAGAACGGTATAAAAGTTGTTGTTTTGCTAGAAACCATTGCTCAGCCATTTTGAAATTGATTATTGCTTGAGCCTGTGCACATTAAACTGGCTTGGATCCTTGAAAAGACTCCTGGTTTTATTTATTGCATGCTTATCTGCTGCTACATCATCAGGCATGGATGAGACAAGATGGGACAGAATGGGGTGCGGAGTTGGTAAAGGTCAGGAAGCAACAGCCTATAGAAAGTGAAGGCACATAGCAGGGTGTAGGGACCCAGAGGGCAGGTGCAGAAGGGATATGGAGAAATTTTACTTACCATTAATTTCCTTTCCTGGAGTCCTGCTAGACCAGTTCAGATGAGTGGGTTATTTCTTCCTGCCAGCACATGGGAAACAGAGAAAAGAAAGCAAAACTATGCAGTGACCTCACCACTGGCATAAAACCTAGCACAGTTAGAGGGAGCCCTCAGTATTTTCATACCAAGCACTGAAAGGTAGTCAAATCCTCCGGTCCAAGGCACAGGGCTGAACGGGGCAGGTTCTGGACTGGTCTAGCAGGATTCCAGGAAAGGAAATTTAACAGTAAGTAAAATTTTTTCCTTCCAGATCTTCCTACTAGACCAGTCCAGACATGGGATATACCAAAGCTACTCCATCTCAGAGCAGGAAGTGCAGTGCAGTGGAAGAACACCTGAGCCAAATCGCGTGGAGACTTGGACATGCACATCTAGCCAGTAGTGCCATGTGAAGGAGCTAAGGAGGACCAAGTAGCTACCCTGCAACTGTTCAAGGGCAATGCACAAGTTGACTCCGCCCAGGAAGCTGCCTGGGCCCGAGTCAAATGAGCCTTGAGGCCTGGGGAAACAGGCCTACACTGCATCAAGTGGGCTGAGGTGATAGTGTCCTTGATCCAGTGACCTAGGTTTCGTGGACACAGCTTGTCCCTTCCAGGACCCAGCGAAAAGGACAAAGAAATGATTGGAGAGACAAAAATAATTTGTTACTTTCAAGTACTGCAAAGTGCACTACGGACGTCCAGAAAACGCAAGCCGTTGTCCGGTCTGGTGCACTGGTCTGGCAAAAAGGCTGGAAAGAACAGTACCTGAATGATGTGAAAGAGAGAGAGTACTTTGGACGAGGGGGGGAACTGGGCGAAAGGTCACCCCCTTGACCAAGAATGTCAATAAGAGGTTGCGGCAGGAAAGCACCGACAATTCCGAAATCCGCTGTGCCAAAGTGATAGCTACCAAGAACACCGTTTTCAGGGAAAGATCCTTGATGGTAGCCCACCTGAGAAGATCAATGGGCGGACACATGAGCGCTCAGAGAACGAACGTCAAGTCCCACGGTGGAACTATGGGGTGTACTGGTGGACGAAGGGTCCTAACCCCATGGAAAAAGCAGCTCACATCCCAGTGCGCTGCCAGCACATGGCTCGCCACTGGACCATGAAAACAGGGCTGCTATCTAAACTCTGATCGAGCTTGACAAACCCTTCTCAACTCCCTCTTGAAGGAAGGCTAGAATTGAGGGGGAATCTAGACCCCCCCCCCCCCCATGGGGAAAGGCAACACTGATAACACCAATTCTCGAAGAGATACCAGACCCAGGCATGAGACAATGAAGTGGAGTACCACCTGGTCTTCAACAGGGAACAGCCCTTACGCCTTAGGTGACCCTGCTGTAGTAAGTCCCTCTCCTGTCCCTGAGGTACAGGGACTGGGAGGCAAGGAGACAGATGTCCATGTACCATGGCTGATGAGACCAGTCTGGGCCAACAGGATCATCAAACTCAGGTGACCCTTGATCCTCCAAAGGACTCTGGGTATCATGGCCTACAGTGATCTGGGGGCAATGTTTGGACCAGTGGAGGAGTAGCCTAATGGTTAGAGCACTGGTTTGGGAATCCAGAGACCAGGGTTTGATTCCCACTAGCACTCCTTGTGGCCTTGGGCAAGTCACTTAACCCGTTTTGGACAACTCGCATATTCTTTCTCTGTTCTGGATGATTTATTAGATTTGTTACACTCAAACAACTATGAAATACCGGCAATAATAAAAAATATTAAAACTTTGCAGAAAATAGAAGTTTCACATAGTGTATGTTTTTCATACACTGGTCCAATATGGTATATTGTCCGTCTTCAGAAAAGATAGGATTCAGTTCCAATATTCATTGACAAACATACTGTATGATACTATTGAAACTGCAGTTTTCATTTAAAACACTTTATTATGATATAATATAGTTTGTCAACAGTCCATTCTGATGGCGAAATATGATACACGTGAAAACACTTCTGATGCAGTGCGTTGGATATTGCACCATTGAAACACCTAGAACAGAATGCTTGATAGCAATTAGTTTCGACAACATATTAGCCCAGCATATGAAAAACATACAAGGCCGATATACGCACCAATAACTCTGACATTAAGTAACTTAGTTATCTAAACCTATTTTCTAAAGTCTACAAATACTTTTATTTGCAAAATAGTAGCTATTACAGCATTTTAAGCTACTTACTATTTTTTGTGATCTTTTTATGTTGAGCTGCCAGTATCGTCAAAATCAGCAAACTTCGAATACCTATTAAACTAACTAGATCTCAGATAAAAAAAATCTGTATATAACTCTTCTTGACATAACGATAATAGCTAAAGATAGTTCCATTGAATTTATAACCATTAATTAGTAAACAGTTGAGTAGTAAGTATGGAAACCTTATGTATGTAAAACATACGCTGGTCCAAAATGGGTTAACCCTCCATTGCCTCAGAAAAATCCAAGTTATCAATATCCTTGTTTAATGTACATTACCAAGTTTAAGTTACAATGTAAACCACTTTGATTGAAATGATAAAGCGGTATATAAAACTTGTTAAATAAATAAATAAATAATCCTCTTGGATTTGGGCTCCAAACAATGGCTGAAGGAGGGGACCTTGGCACTGGCTGCTGTTGGCATCCAGTCTGCCCCCGGGAGACCCCCACCGATCCACTATCCTGTTGAATGCCCATGGGGCAAGTTCCCAATCCCTGGGATCGAGGAGGTGACGGCTAAGGAAATCCACTTCCTGAATGTCCTCACCCACAATGTGCTGGGCTGACAACTACTTAAGCACCTGGAAGTGCAGTTCCGCAAAGGGGAAAGTACACCTTTCCCGAGCTAATCTCAGGCGCTTCATTCCGCCCTGGCTGTTGACATAACCCATTGTGGTTTCTTTGTCTGAGAGGACTCGCACAGCGTTCCCATGAAGCAGCTCACTTTGCAGCTATGCCAGCTGGATGATCCTGGCCTCTAGGCGATGGATGGCCCATTTCGCTTCCACCGGAGACCACTGACCCTGTGCAGTCTGGCCAAGACAGTGAACTCCCCAACTGGAGAGAGACTGACACCGGTGGTAAGAAGCACCCGGGCTGACGTTTTGAGGGGCATACCCCTCGACATGTTGTCAGAGGAGGCCCACCAGAGGAAGCAGTATCGATACAAGAGAGGAAGCAGGTGGTGGATTTGATAGTCCTGTAAGCACAGGAATAAGCAAGTCAGAAAGGCCCGCTGTAGAGGGCACCAGTTCTAGGGCTGCAGCCATAGCTCCCAAAAACTGAAGGTAACCCCAAGTTGTGGGAGTGAAGTTCCCAAAAAGTCCAAAAGTTGGTCATGGAACTTGGCCCAGTATTCCCCGTAAAAAAGACTTTGCCTATGCGGGTGTCGAAATGAGCCTCAAGAACGTTCAGGTTCTGAGATGGCACCAGGCTGCTGTTGATGATCCAGCCGAGCCGCTCAAGGAGTTGGATCACTCTATGCAGCACCCAAATGGCTTCCGGCCAAGACTTGGCCCAGATAAGCCAATTATCCAGGTAGTGGTGTAAACAGATGCCCTCATGCCCGAGTCTTGCCACAACTACCACCATCACCTTGGAGAAGTCCAAGGGGCAGTGGCCAGGCTGAAGGGCATTGCACAAAACTAGTAATGAGAGACCAAAATCACAAACTGGAGAAAACGCTGCTGGTCCTTCCGGATGGGAATGTGAACATAGGCCTCTGCCAAATCCAAGGAGGTGAGGACTTATCCTTCTGGAACACCTGGGTAACATACCACAGTGTTTCCATACAGAACTATCGAACTCTCAAAACTGCAGTTGACCTTTTTGAGCGCACTCTAAAACATATATTTGTCTTATGTCATAATGTTGAGCACCCAGTGATCATTCGTCAGATGGACCCATTCACGAGAAAATTGTCGTAGACAGCCTCCCACTTGTGGGAGGTAGGAACGGGCCCCAGAACAGTCAGTGGGAGAGGTGAGAGGAGGAGGGCTTTCCTGCCACAGAGGTCTGTGAATAGGCCCGTCATCCTCCTTCAAAGGACTGGGACTTTGATCCGGTTCCAGAAGAGGAGAAGATCTGCTTATTCTGTTGATACAGATGAGAATTGCGGAACTTCGGCAGCAAAGATGACATCCCCAGTGACAAAGAAGAAGAGTGCTTGGAGGAACCCTTGGGTTTATCCTCCAATAGCCACTGTGGCTTGATCTCTTTGAGGTCCGTGACTAACTTTTCCAAGTGGCTGCCAAACAGGAGCCTGTCCCTAAAGGGCAATTTGGCTGCATACTTCAGATTCGCCATCCGCCGAACAATTTCTGAGTCATAGCCCTCATCAAGCCACAGTCATGACTCCCTGCGTGGAAAGGCATAAGAGATCATAAAAGACATCCACCAAGAAGGCCACAAGATATATGAGGCAGGCTGAATACTCATCCTCAGGAAGAAGCTGAACCTAGTGGAGGAGGACACGTGCACATAGGAAGAAGAGATGACCATCTGAAGGAGTCCTTCCACTTTCCAGTCCTGCAGGTCCTGAAAGGCAGCTCCACTTCTATGGGAATGGAGGTCTGCTTGGTGACCACCGTGATCAAGAAGTCGACCTTGGGAAACCGCAACCACTTTCCAAGACTGTCGGTGGCCAGGCGTAAATGTGACCCCAATCGCTGGGCCTTCTTGTGGGGCATATCAGGAGAAGCTCTGGTGGGAAAGGAAAGGCTCTGGAAGGCCCCCTGATACCAGGATCAGAAGTCAAGGGAGTTGGGGCAAGTCCAGAGAGATCCGGAGTGCGCAGTTCAGTGGCAATCTGGACATTCAAGAGGGGGGGATCTCTTCTCAGCAACAGAGACGCACCACTCTAAAGTCACTATGGTCCTCCCCCTGAAAGAGTTTCCAATCCTCTGCACTGGAGTCATCATGGGAAACGTCCTCAGGGTACTCATTGCTGAAAGATTCTGTCTCACTCCAATAAGGGACTATGGAGGAGTCCGTAGACCATCCCAACGGAATCCGGCCCTCTTGATCATTTGCGGCAACCACCTGCAAGGACTATCAGAGGAGTGGTGGAAGATGGACCCAGCCGAGAGGGAACAAGGCCTTGACACCCCTTCCATAGCTCTCAAGCATGTTGGAAGACAGGTGAAAATCTGCCACAGCGAGGTCCGACAGCTGTTGTGGCTGAAATACTTGTGATTGCTGTGGATGGAACACTGCGACTGTGGAAACAGTGGGAGAGCAGATTCCCTGTCGGCCACAGGAGCCAGTCCCATGGTGCAATTTGGCATTGTGGAAACAGCAGGTTCGCCTGGAGGACTGATAATCCATAATGTGGAAGACGGCAACGAAGCCTCAACAGCATCAGGAGCCAGAATCGCTAACAAGGACACAAATGGCAGAAGTCTCCCCCGATCAGCTGTGCAAACGGTGCAGAGACGATCAACAAAGGAACTGTCGATACTTACTGCAGCCGAGGCATCAAGGCAACGAGGCAAGCACTGATCCCAATGAACCACCAAGTTACATTGGCTCTCGCAACCAGGAGCTCGCCCCAGGAGGAAGAGAGAGGACCACCAGAGGAGTATCTCATATACTCCCTGGGGTCTCGGCTGGCTAAGCTGCTTTGAAACCTGTCTCAAATTGACCAGCCTGCACAGGCTGGGGACGTCAGGCGGGAAAGGAAAGATCACAGCAAACACTCAAGGTTAGGTGCAGCGACTAGCGACCCTTTTTGCCACTAGTATGCAGCCTGCACAGGCCAGGGATGTCTGGTGGGATAGGCAGGATTGCAGCAAACACTCAGGGTCAGTTGCAGCGGCCCCCTTTTGCTGCTGGCGAAGTTTGGGTGGCGATTCTCTGCAGCTGCCCGCTGGAAAAGGTGGCGATCCACTGTAGCTTCAGTGCTGCAGTCCTCCAGGAGCGCAGGGAGTAGGGGCAGTGGGGGGGGGGGGGGGCACAGGGAAAAAACCTCGATCAGCCACATGCTAAGCAGCTACATGGAGCCGTGCAGAAGACTCTCAGACCTTTTATACTTTTTTTTTTTTTTAATTTTAAAAGAAACAAAAGTAAAGGGAGAAAGAAAAGAAAAAGGCCAAAAGACAGTTAAGGGTCCCTCAGAAGGATCCTCATGATCCAATGCCCCCACCAAGCTACGCTGGCTCTCCTAGCCAGGAACTAGCTCCAAAGTAACAGATCATCCAGAAAAGGGTATCTGATAGACCCTCTGGGATCTAAAATGATCGAGCTACACTGCACTCAGATGCAGACTGGGCAAGAGCTGTCAGTCTCTGTAGGCCTCTCTAGAATTCAGGAACAGAAAAAAATAACCACCATTTGCTGAGACAGAGAAAATATTGAGGGCTCCCTCTAGCTGTGCTAGGTTTTATGCCAGAGGTGATGTCATGGCATAGTTTTGCTTTCTTTTCTCTGTCTCTCATCTGCTGGCAGGGGGAAATAACCCACTAGTCTGGAATAGTTTAGCAGGAGGATCTGGAAGGCCCTATGGGGGTCCAGAGGATATAAGACATATATCTGAGGAAGCATATGCAGGTTTCAAGTTGACAGCCACACTGTATTGATACCCAGAGGGCTGGAAAGAGCTATGGATAATGTGGCGTATCCTAGAGAGATCCATACAGAGCAGCAACATATGCCCTGCCCTGCCCTGCACAGCTGTCACAGGTTATGGAAGCATTGTCTAACACCTGTAAATGGCCTGATCAGCAAGCACAACCATCACGCCAACTGGACACAGGGGTTTGGAGGAGCCCTGGTAGAGGAAACAGAGGTATACTACTGACACATACGGTGAATTCCCCACTGAGAATGGACACACATGCCACTGCTGCTAGGGTGGATAGATAAACTGAGAACAGCTGTGTATGTGGTAGCACCGTAGGGTCAATATGGGCACAAAAGGGAACAAATCTGATCTTATCCTCTCTTCCACATATTGTTGATACACCACTGCGGGTCCCTTGCCTGATGGCATTTTCTCCAGCTGTGTCTGCTACTCCATTCTGTGCATCCAGAAGCATGTCAGAGCACTTCACTCATAGGCGATGTGACTCATACCTGGCAAAGTAGAGTTGTAGAGAGTTACAATAGAGGGTTACACACCCAAAGTAGATCTTATGGCATATTTGTATATGCAGAGGTGTAAAGGACAGCAGGGCTATTTACAGTGTCTACAAACTGTGCTCTGGGCACCTCTGATTACACAGAGGTGAGCAGTGTACTATAGCCCTTCCCACATGTGTCCTGCTCGTTGAGATGTACCTGGTTGTTCACTGGCTGCCACCGTGGACCTATGCTAGGGGAATATGGGGCAAACAGGGATTCTGTTTGCAGATTATGTACATCCACCCTTTGTAGCTTTCTGCAGGCCACATTCCAAAGCTGCAGAAACATGCAATGTGTACAGACCTGCTTTACGTACTGGTGATGTCTGCCATCTTTCCACTGCTTCTAGCAAACTGTGACTATCTTGGACACCTATCTGGTGTCAGGAGACAGCTACAGTGGCAGGGGGCCTCATTGGATCCACTGGCCCCTCTCCTATCAGGGCTGGTACACACTCAGTGCAAGACCTCCCCAGTTCCTGTGACTAATGCCAAGGCCTGACCTGTGCCACTCTTGCTCTCCTACAGACCAGCTAGTGACTAGGCCATTGCAGCCTGCACCTGCTAAAGAAAGTGGCAGCTCCAGCGCTCCTGCTGCACAGGACCCTCTAGCAAACCCAATTTGCAGCACTGTGGAGAGCAGGGATGAGGAGAATTACCCTGCATAGCCTGCAGCAACTGAACTGGACTTCCCCATCCAGGACCACCTGGGTGAGAGCAGCCCAGACGAGGTGGAACAAATGCTCTGGGAGGGGGCACATATGCTCAAGTGCATGGAGGGCACTGACTCAGAGTTGCGCGCCATCCACCAGGAGCTGCAGGCCAGTAATCTAATGCTGCTGGACCACCAAAATCATGGAGAAGGCACAGGGAGGCACAGGTTTGGCTCCTCAGGGAGATGGCAACCTACACAGCCTCCATTTTTTGATACATATTGGCAGTTGATGGCATCCCACCGGGGCCCGGATGCTGGTGTCCAGCAAGGGGGCCATCCTGCAGCACCACCAGAGGGTAAAGAATCTCCAGAGACAGGCTACATCATAAGGGGAGAGAGAGGTCATGGCAAGTAATGCCTCAGAAAATGCATCATTGAGACATATTGCCTAGGTGGCAAAAGCATCCAGGTCCTGACCATGAACTGGGTGGCGAGGGGTGGAAAGAGGGCACCATTTCTGTGAGTTCATCTCACTGCAATGCAATAAATTTGAGCACTTACAGTAGAAGATTTCACGGATGAGTCTGTTCCTGAGGCAAGTCCTAATGCTATCTATCTCGGTTTCCCTTCTTCCTCTTCTGCAGCATCTGTCCCCTCTGTCATTTCAGCCTCAGGGATGGGGTTGCTGCGCTGCATAGCAAGGTTATGTAGAATGCAGCAGGCTGTGAAGACCCTGCACACACATTCAGGGCTGTACAGCAGCTCACTCCCAAATGTGGTCTAGGCATCTGAAGCAGCTTTTAAGGACCCCAATTGCCCATTCCACCACTGCCCTGGTCCTCTGATGTGCCTGGTTGTATTGCTCCTCCTGCGAGGTCTGCGGGTGGTGCACAGGTGTCAGTAGCCATGGTCTGAGAGGGTATCCATGGTTACCTGTGGGAGCAGGCGGGCAGGCACACATCAGTAAAGCAACTGTGCAAGCTGTGTTGGGGCTAGCAGGGTGAGTGGGTGGATGTACATATTTACAGTGCCTTTCACAGATCTGTGACATGTGGTTGTGCATTCTGGTGACATTTCTTGCCAAGTCCAGTAAAGCATGTCATTGCTTGGCTGCTGTTCAGAGTCCCGCTATGTCTCCAGGATGCCCTGCTTCTGCACATTCTTGGGCTTTACCACCTCTGGTCTGTTTTTCTGCATACCTGCACCTGCAACTTTTGAGATGTGAACCACCTTTGACTGCATCACCTATATGTAGCCTCTCATCCTGGCCCCTCAATTCTCCCTTCAGACTATGCACCTGTGTTGAGGCATGTCAGATATATGCCCACTCATCTGGATCCCATTCTGGGGTGCCTCCCCACAAAGTTGCATGCATGACTCACTTTCTATCATATTTTCTCATAGCTATGTCCACTCACCAAGCAACCATGCATTTCCAAGGTGTCCTGTGGCTGCTGATTGTCCCATGCCAGACAGAGAAGATGAAGGTATTGTGGCAGGAGTCTGGAGACTGATCATACACATCAGTGATTAACATCTGGGCATTGACTACCACTTGCCTATTCATGAAGTTGTAATTGTGGCAGTTTCTGAATGTCCTGTAGTCCTGACCCAGTGCCCTCAGTACAACATGGGTGTAAGTCTATGATGCCAGTGACAGATGGGAAGCCAGCTATATCGTACAATGACTGCATCATCTCCTGTCTTTGTTCGGGCATGGTGGGGAAGGTGATGTAGGTTTGCATCCTTCTCACCAGAGCAGTGGTGAAGGCATCAATACAGTGGCATGTGGTAGACTGGGTGATGCCTGTGGTGGCACCCACAACATGCTGGAAGCTTCCTGTGGGGCCAGGAAACCCAGTGCAGTGGTCATCTTCAGAGCCACTGGCAGTGTGTTGCTTCAGGTGGTGGCTGACTCCAAATCCCTGCACAGCATCCCACACAGCTCTTGTTATGGTGTCACTGTCCAGCTGATAGTGTTGGTACATCTCATCCTCCAACTGTTGCAGGAATCTAACCCTTGTTCTGTAAATCCATGGGGTACGGTATGTGCGTATCTGGCACTGGGTCACTGGCTGCTGCTGATGCTGCACATTGTGCTTCTGCCTCTATCCCCTGGCGCATCAGTGGCATCTCCATCTCTACTGCAGTCCGTGCAGGACTCACTTTGCACGTGCAATTCCTGTCCACGCATATTGCCGCTACCCGGGTTTTCCAGTAGTTCGGTCGATGTGTCAAATGCACCCAAAAACCTGGCTAAAGTTACATAGTTTATGGCGTTTGGGGTCGCTGCACTGCGCCATTGAATATCCCTGCAAACTGGGTATGTCAAGGTCACACCCCCATTATGACCTCGCAGATATCCAGTTATGGCAGCATGTGCTGCCTGGATATCAGTCACTTTGAGGCTGGCTGAAGATCCCAGATATCCAACTATGTGCCACTTACACAGCTAGGACTGTTTTTCCCCGCCTTACCGACACCTAAGGATTCCAATATCGGGCACAACATTTATTGGAAACTAGACTTTTACTTGGAATGGAGGGGTGGATGGGATCTGGCAGCTTGATAGATACTCTGATGGGGGATTGAGAAGCAGGCACTAGGAAGGGTGAAAAAAATGGGCCTAATGCAATGGTACAAAGAAAAACAAGAGGGAGATGGTGGAGGATGCATAAAGCAGAACACTGTGTGATAGAAGGGGAATATAGGGGACAGCAACTGACCACAAGAGGGTGAAGGATATTGAGGATGTTTTTATAACCCTACACTGGCTGATCACATCCAGTGATCCTGCACAGGGGTCAAGCTCACCTGGATGGTACCTAAAACTTGTACTGGCTCCAAGATTTGTTCCAAACTTTGGCAGTCCTAGTTTATTAGCTCAAGATACTCTCACAAGAACTGGTGACATCATAGCAACAACAGTAAACTCAAAACAGAGCAGATGAACACAGAAACAGTAATATCAGCATAAACTAAATACTTGATCACAACTGTTCCTAAATTACATCTATATGTTTCTTTATCACAGTGATATATGCTCTGGATGCTTATTTACAGACACTAGTGATCCCCCACCTGCAGGTTTTCCTGCTGGTTCTCCTTCTCATTCTCCTCTGGCGTTTTGATCAGGAAGCAATGGTTGCAACACTTCTTCAACTCCATTACAATATTAAGAAAACCTGATGTGCTTCCTCTTGTTCCTTTCGAAAGGGCCTTGTAATTCCTTGTTAAAATCCACCTGCACATAATGTCAATATGACCAACAGATTATATGAAAATGCAGTAAAGCAGTTACTTACCTGTAACAGGTGATCTCTGGGAACAGCAGGAATAAGTCTTCACATATGGATATCGTCGGTACCGACGGAGCGTGCGTGGGAACGCTCCCCAGCGTCCAATAGGAAAGCTTTTGGGAGCATCCCACAGCGCCTGCGTGCTGGCTTCCCGCCTTTCCCAACCGCCTCTCTCCAGTTCAAGTTTTAAAGCTGAGACAAAGAGAGAGAGAGGGAAGGAAAGATAGATAGAGAGATACAACTCCTAGGGGAGGTGGGTGGGTTGTGAAGACTTATTCCTGCTGTTCCCAGAGATCACCTGTTACAGGAAAGTAACTGTGCTATCTCCAGGAACAAGCAGGAATGAGTCTTCACATACAGGGACTCCCTAGCTACAGATGCCAGGGAGAGACCCCAGAGTTGTGTGTCCCTGAAAAGGGCTCCACCTCCCCCCATGGATCTCTGGCATCCAACCAGGGTAGGTGGGTAGGAGTTGATTAGGAATGGAACAGGTGTTTGAGAACAGCCTGACCAAACGAGGCATCTCAGCGGGAGTCCTTGTCCAAACAGTAATGGGCTGTGAAGGTATGAACCGAGGCCCAGGTGGCCACTCGACAGATTTGGTCGATGGACACAGAGTTCAGATGAGCCATTGAGGCTGCCATGGCCCTCACATTGTGAGCTGTGACATGGCCTTTCAGAGAAAG
Source organism: Ichthyophis bannanicus (assembly GCA_033557465.1). Taxonomy (NCBI): domain Eukaryota; kingdom Metazoa; phylum Chordata; class Amphibia; order Gymnophiona; family Ichthyophiidae; genus Ichthyophis; species Ichthyophis bannanicus. The sequence goes on along the minus strand of CM066043.1, from coordinate 231,897,253 downwards.
GTTCCTACTCTGGTAGGAGAAAGAACTACAATGAGCAATCCAGTTGGACACTGTTCTCTTAGAAACTGGAAGTCCTAAATGGGAAGGATCAAAAGCAACAAAGAGTTGAGAAGACTTTCTATGTTGCTGTGTCCTTTGTAAGTAAAAGGCGAGAGCTCTTTAACAATCCAAAGTATGAAGATTCCTCTCTGCACTTGATGCATGAGGTCCTGGAAAAAAGACAGGTAAGTATACCTCTTGGTTCAGATGAAAGGGCGAGACCACTTTGGGCATAAAGTGTGGATTGGTCCTGAGGACTACCTTATCATGATGGAACCTTGTATAAGGAGGGTTGGCCACCAAGGCTTGCAACTCACTGATGCAACGTGCTGAGCTGACTGCAATGAGAAAGATAACCTTCCAAGAAAGAAATTTCAAGGAGGTGGTGGCCACTGTTCCCTCTAAACTGTGCGCGTGTGCGCACGCACACACCTCGCCGAGCGAGCGCACATACTTTACAACAGAGCGCACAAAAATTACGGCTCTGATTCTGATAGAAAACAACACAGACGTCTTAAAATTTAAAAGTTATGATTGTAATTACTAGAAATTTCCCGCTTCATTTAGTAATCATCTATTTTCATTTAATTTGATTAAAATGAATGTGGTGCACATACTGTATTCTGACGTGTAGTCAAATTTTAAAGTATATAACTCCGAGTGTCGTTATGTGGCGCACAAAAATTTAACCTTCTTTCAAAAGCTGCACACAGCTGATATTTTATGCGCACACAGCCTACAGAAAATTAGAGGGAACATTGGTGGTGGCTAAAGGTTCAAAGGGTGGCTTCATAAGCTGGCCAAGAACCAGATTTAAGTCCCATGCCACTGGAGGTGGTCTAATGGGAGGTTTAGTTAAAAGAAGGCCTCTCATGAATCTTGCTATAAGAGGATGAGAGGAAACAGGCTGTCCATTGAGAGGCTTGAGGGACACTGCAATAGCACTCAAATGGACTCTTACCAAATTCGTTTTGAGGCCTGCATGTGAAAGATGCAGAAGATACTCTAGTAAAGAATTCACAGGTATTGCTAGAGGGTTAAGACCCTTCTCAGAACACCAAATGGTAAATCTTTTCCATGTGAAAGCATAGGAATGTCTAGTGGAAGGCTTTCTAGAAGCATGAATAATATTTCTGACTTGCTGAGAGAGATGGAAACTTTGAAGGTCTAGGCCTTCAGCAACCAGGCCCTGAAATGGAGAGACTGGGGGTTTGGGTGCCACAACGTTCCGTATTCCTGGGAGAGAAGATCTGGAGCAGAGCCCAACTCCAGGGATGGAGCTTGAGAGAGATGCAGAAGTAGAGGGTACCACACTTGGCGTGGCCAATGTGGTGCTATGAGGATCATAGACCCTCGGTCTCTCTGAAGCTTGAACAGTGTTTTGGGAATTAGAGGAATGGGTGGAAAGGCATAAAGGAAGTCTTGACCCCAGTGAAGGAGGAAGGCATCCTTGGCCTGAACTCCCTGACACGGAATCCTGGAACAGAACCGGGGAAGTTTGGCATTCCATGAACTTGCAAACAGGTCTATGTCCGGGGTTCCCCAAATTCGAAAAATCCTGGCTATCTGGTCCCTTTGGAGGGACCATTCGTGTGGAAGCAGAACTCGACTGAGTCTGTCTGCCCAAGAGTTCTGAACGCCTGGAAGATATACTGCAATAAGATGAATTTGATGCTCTCTGGCAAAGGCCCACAGTCGCAAAGCTTCGCTGCAAAGCGACAGAGAGCCAGTCCCCCCCTGCTTGTTTACATAGAACATGGCTACTTGATTGTCCGTGTGGATGAGGACTGTCTTGTAGCTGAGCAGGGAGTGGAACACTCTGAGAGCTAAGAAAATTGCTCTGAGTTCCAAGAGATTTATGTGTAGTGAAGTCTCCTGTGGAGACCAGATGCCCTGGGTGGAGAGATCTTGCCGATGAGCTCCCCAACCCATTGGAGAGGCATCTGTTGTAAGGGTTGCTTGGGGAAGTGACTGTTGAAAAGGGGACCCCCAGCAACAGTTTTTGAGAGGACTTCCACCACTGGAGAGACCAAAAAAGGTGACTGGAGTTTGCTATTTTGTCTGACAGGCAACCTGATGCCTGAGTCCATTGGGTGGACAAAGTCCATTGAGCTGCCCTCATGTGAAGGCGAGCATATGGAACCACATGCACAGTGGATGCCATGTGGCCTAAGAGTTGCAACATTTCTCGAGCAGTTAAAAGGGGCTTTAACTGTATTTGGGAGGCTAACTGCACCAAGCGCAGACAACGGGCCTGAGGAAGATAGGCCCTTGCAGTTGTGGTATCCAACAAAGCCCCTATGAACTCGAGGGACTGAGTAGGGGTAAGACTGGATTTTGGGATGTTTATTACTAGTCCCAAATACTGAAGGACACGCATTGTGCAAATTAGACAAGTCTTGGCCTCTGCTTGAGATGGAGCTCGAATGAGCCAGTCGTCCAGATATGGGAAGACAAATATTCCTAGAGTGCGTAGAAATGTAGCTACTACTGCCATGCATTTCATGAACACCCTTGGTGCAGAGACCAGACCAAAAGGAAGCACCCTGTACTGGTAGTGCTTTCCTTGAAAAAGGAACCGAAGGAACCTTCTGTGAGTTGGATGGATGAGGACATGGGTGTACGCATCCTTGAGATCTAGAAAACAAAGCCAGTCCTGACTCTGAAGGTATGGAAGCAGAGCACCGAGAGAAATCATTTTGAATTTCTCCTTGAATAGAAATTTGTTCAATTCCCTGAGATCTAAGTTGGGTCTGTATCCCCCTGTTTTCTTTGGAATAAGAAAATAAGGGGAGTAAAACCCTGTGCCTTGTTGAAGAAGAGGTACTTCTTCTATTGCCCCTTGGGCAAGAAGGATGGCAATCTCCTGACCTAGAAGGTTGAGGAGAGATGTTGGAGAATTGAACTGTTTCACCATGGGGGGGGGGGGGGGGAAGGCTTAAGAAATGAAGCCTGTACCCTTCCCTTATGATGGAGAGTGTCCATTGCTCTGCTGTAATTTGCTCCCATCTGGGAGCAAAGTAGGTCAACCTCCCTGGGATGGTAAGGGGCTCTGACCCTTCCAGAGCTAGAAAGGCTAGGTTCTCTAGTAGCGAGTCAAAGGCCCTGAGGAGGCTGAGGCTGCTGGGCCGTAGAAGGTCTAGCTGCCTTTGACTTGGCCTGTTTAGGTGGTTGCTGACGCTTTGCAGCAAAACGACCTGCAGAAGATGCCTGCTGACCATAAGCAGGATAGTATCTTCCCTTTTTGGAAAAAGATGTCTTTTTAAACAATCTTTTCTTAACAGGAACAGAGGTAGACTTTGAAAGTCGATCCAAAGCAGAGCTTACAGCATCCATCTAAGTGGCCTTTGCTTGCCAATCCTTACCAAAAAGGTTTTCACCTGTACAAGGGAGATTTCCCAATTGATCTTGGACCCAGAGCTCCAAATCAGAAGCTTGTAGCCAAGCAATTCTGCGTGCCCCTATGGCAATAGCCGAAGCTCTGCTTACACACTCAAAAGAGTCAAAGGCTGCACAGTTGGAAAATTTGGAGACATCTTAGGCATTTTGAGCCAAGTGAGAAACTCCTGTCTTTTATCCTCTGAAATGAAAGGGGTTAAAGTCTGCAGATGATCTGTGACTTCTTTTAGAAACATTCCTATATAGAGACTATAGGAATTGATCCTAGCAGCTAGCATAGCAGCTTGGAAAACCCTTCGGCCAAAAGCATCCAGGGTCCTGCATTCACGCCCTGGAGGATTAGATGAGTGTCTTTTTGCACTCTTTATCTTCCTCATGGCAGACTCTACCACAATAGAGTGGTGAGGAAGCTGAGTCTTGTGGAAGCCAGGACAAGGAGGGACACAATACATGGTGTCTAACCTGCGAGAATGAGGAGAGGTGGTGAGAGGTGTCTCCCACATCCTCAACATGAGATCATACAGAATCTCATGAACAGGTTAAAGTAGCTGCCTCCTTAGGAGCTTTAGGATATTGTAAAATATCCAACTCCTTGGCTCTGGGTTCTGACTCAGGGGCCACTGTGATAGAGAGGCCCCTAGCCACTTCCCTAACAAAGTCTTGAAAAGACAAGTCTTCTGGAGGAGACATTCTTCGTTTAGGTGAAGAAGACTCCTGAGGAAGTAATATCGATGCTTCTACAGAACCCTCAGACTCATCAGAGTCCTCAGAGGAATCGAAGTATCGCCTGTCTGGATGCCCCTGTAAAGCCCGATAACCGTATCGAGTGGGATCGACATCGGGAGTAATCGGTACCGGTTCGGTACCGATGGGCATCATAGGACAGGGTACCGTTGCAGTCAACACCGAAGCCGATGTCGATGCCATCGGTACCGGTATCGGGAGTGATGCCGGTACCGGAGCCGGTACCAGCAACGGGGATTGTTGCGGTACCGGAGGCGTCGCAGCCTGTATGAAAGCCGTTAAGGTGCGCTGCATGGTCAGAATCTTCTGATCCATCGACGCCACCAGAGTCTGGATGTCGGTACCAGTGGGAGACACCGGTACCCCAGAACACGGCAACAGGTGATCTGTTGAAGCCGAGCCATCGATGTCCACCTGTGACCCCATAGATAATGCTTTGGAAGCTGGAGCTTCCCGCCGGGGTAAATTTGCCAGTGCGGAATCCTCGAGGGCAAGCCCGGAGGCATCTCAATGCTTAGAGGGAGATCTGCCCTTCGAGGACTGGCCAGATTTATGCTTGGTTATCTGAGATCCATGGGAGGAAGAGGAGGCCCTGGTAGACGTCGATGCTACCGAAGCTGCATCAGAGGGAAACAGGGTACTGAGCTTGGCTGCTCGGTTCTGCCGACCTCTCTTAGACATCATGGAACAGGCCACACAATCAGTGATGGAATGGTCAGGTCCCAAACACTTTAGACACCAGTCATGGGTGTCGGTGAAAAAAATAGTCTGCATTTTGTGCATTTGTTAAACCCAGAAGCGGGCTTCTCCATGAGGAAAATATTTTTAGGCCTAGGGCCCAAAAACTGAAAATGCACAGTAGAAATAAAGCATTTTTTTTTTTTGGAAAGAAAGAAAAGAAAGACCGGCGGTACCGGTCCGACGTCGAAGAAGGCAGACACAACACAAGAGAATAAAGAAAAATAAAGAACTTCTTCTGCGGTGACAGGAACACGACCTGCTGGCTCCGCGTAAAAGAATAACTGGAGAGAGGCGGTTGGGAAAGGCAGGAAGGCAGCACGCAGGCGCTGTGGGATGCTCCCAAAAGCTTTCCTATAGAACGCTGGGGAGCGTTCCCGCGCAGGCTCCGTCAGTACTGACGATACCCATATGTGAAGACTCATCCCTGCTTGTTCCTGGAGATACAACGCTGCCATTTTGTACCCAAGGTACTTGCAGATAAGAAAAGTATGCAAAACTGATACACTTATTTCTTAAGGTAAGGGTACTGAGCCCCATAATTTATCTAATTCCAGGGCTTAGAGTGCTCCCATCTCAGACTCTGGAGTTCTTCAATCACTCAGGCTGGAAAATAAGTTACAGTGGTGTGCAAAAGTCTGGAATCACTTGTGAATTTTGCGTTTTTCGTACTTTCTAACTTTTTTAAACATTTTGCATTAGCCCAGCATATTCATCTTTCTACCAATTTAAAAGGGATACATTTGGCTATTAGAGTTGATTGGTTTTGCATTCCTTGCTTCGAATTTAAATACTTTACAGACACTGGGAGATAGCTACTGCGACTTTTGTGGATCCTGCGTCAAAACTGGATCGAGATTATCCAATATGCACACATTATTTCTGACCAATCAGGAGGCTGGTTTCACTAACCAATCACAATGCAGATATCTAGCCAAAAGTGCAGCTATAAAAACGTGCAGAATTTTTGAATTTCATATGCTTTCTAAATCGACCATGAAGATGACTTGGACCCTGACGGTGGAGGAGCGTGTTCATGTGTCCTTTATGAGCGAGGAAGGATTTTCAAGCTGTCAGATAGCCAGGAAAGTTGGCTGCAGTCAGAGCGCGCTGTTGTTAAGATTGTATAGAAGAAAGAAACGGGTTCAGTGGTGGACAAGCCTCGTTCAGGTCATCCACATTCATCAACCTCACGCCAGCACCGTGCACTACGACGCATTTCACTGACTAATCGTAAGATGACCTTTCCTCAGCTACTTCGAGAGTGGTCAGACAAGAGTGAGGTCAGTGTCAGCTCATCAACAGTTCGTCACCGGTGCCTGCAGTTTGGTCTCTGGGGCTGCAAAGCACGAAATAAGCCACTGATGACTGACATACAAAGGCGCAACCGGATTGTGTGGGCGAGAAAGCACTCAACCTGGTCGACTGAAATGTGGGAAAAGAAGAAATTAGACCTTACCTGCTAATTGTCTCCTTGAGATCTCTCTGGGCCAGTCCAGGCACATTAGGGTTGTCAACCTTCTCCAGCAGCTGAGGACTGAATTCTAAAGTTTTGCTGACATGCTATCTGGCTCCCCCTGCTGGCAGAACCTCAGTCTATCACTATCCAAGCAGTCTCAGAACATAACCTATTCCTTAAAACCAAACTATCATAAACAAACACTAATCCATCAAATGAATATTCAGAGCCTACCTAATAAACATTAACAGCTCCTCCCTTTTTTTTTTAATCACTCTATAGCGAAATTCACCATAGCTTGAGGAAACCCCATAGACCACACTGACCCCGGCTCCCTGGGCGGAACATCAACAACTAACCTCTTCTGATTCTCCTGCTCAGTAACTCACACGACCCTAAGCCCGGCAAAACATGGACTAAGGACTTACCAGAGTCCCTTGCTTAAGACAGTTAACCTGCAAATGTATTGGGTGGGTCCTGGACTAGCCCGGAGAGATCTCAAGGAAAGACAATTAGCAGGTAAGGTCTAATTTCTTCTTCCTCTTTGTCTCTCCAGGCCAGTCCAGGCACATTAGGGAAGTATCAAAGCAGTACCTAACCCCGGGAGGGACCCGCTAGGCCCGCTATGATGGCCGAAGCCCCCACATTTGCGTCTCCCCTGGCTTGAACATCCAATCGTGTGCAGAGATGACCAAGTAGCCGCCCGGCATATATCCCCAGGTCTAATCAAGGCAAACTCAGCCCAGGACGCCGCCTGGCTACGAGTCGAATGAGCGCAGAGCCCCTCCAGGGGCATTTTCCCGCTTGCCTGATAAGCCGCTGCAACGGCGTGTTTTACCCATCTAGCAATCGATGCCTTGGAGGCTGCTTCTCCCTTCAGAGGCCCCCCAAACAGCACAAACAGCCTGTCTGTTCTTCGAAAGGGTTTCGCCCTTCTCAGGTACCTTCTAAGCACCTTACCTAAATCCAACTTATCCAGAACCTCATCTATGGGCATTCATTCCTGGACCTTAAAGGTTGGAAGTGAAATAGACTGTTTCACATGAAAACTAGACACTACCTTTGGGAGAAAAGAGGGAACCAGCCGCAATATTACCTTCTCCTCAGAAAATTGCAGATACGGCTCTCTACACGACAGCGCTTATAGATCCGAAATCCTTCTTGCCGAACACAAAGCCACTATGAAAACAGTTTTCCATGATAGTTCCTTGAGCGGTACTTCCCTTGCTGGTTCAAAGGGAGGTCGCGCCAATGCTTCGAGAACTAAATTCAGATCCCAGGCCAGAACCACTGCCTGAACCGGAGGACGCATGTTCTTCATTGCTCTCAAGAATCGCAGAACATCCGGATGACCGGACAGGAGAACTCCCTGTACCTTACCGCGAAAACACACCAGAGCCGCCAATTGAACCTTGAGAGCAGCAAGGGCTAATCCCTTATCTAGCCCTTCCTGCAGAAACGACAATACCTCTGGTACTAGAGCGTTGCTCGGCCGCAAGCCCCGCTCCTCGCGCCAGCGCTCAAAGATACGCCAAATGCGAATATACGCTAGGGAAGTAGACTGTCTCCTGGCCTTCAACAGCGTGGTTATCACTGACGACGAATAACCTCTACGCTTTAACTTTTCCCTTTCAAAAGCCAAGCCGTAAGTGAGAAGCGATCCACATTTGGCATGAGAAGCGGACCCTGGCCCAAGAGGTTCGACCGAGCAGTTAGCTTCCAGGGACTGTCTACCAGGAGACGCACCGGGTCCGCATACCACGCTCTCCTGGGTCAGTCTGGGGCGATGAGAATCACCCGACCGTCGTGACGTTCTATCCGCTGAATGACTCGCCCGATCATTGGCCATGGAGGAAAGACATGAAGAAGCACCCCTGACGGCCACAGCTGCGCCAAACCGTCGAGACCTTCCGACATACGCTCTCTGCGCCTGCTGAAGAACCGTCTCGCCTTGGGCATTCTCGAAGGTAGCTATCAGGTCCATTACCGGCTGTCCCCATCATCGGGTAAGGTCATGAAACACCGCCGCGTTCAACTCCCATTCTCCCGGATCTACCACATGCCGGCTGAGATAATCGGCCTGCACATTGTCTCATCCTGCCATGTGCGCCGCCGAAAGAGCTAACAGGTGAGACTCTGCCCAGCTCATCAACCGCTGACTCTCCTCTCTAACAGGGCCGCACTGCCTGTTCCCCTTGTTGACTGATATAGGACACTGTCACCGCATTGTCTGAGAACACTCGCACCGCCTTTCCTTCTACGAGATGGAGAAACTCGTGCAGAGCCAGGTGCACCGCCCTGAGTTCCAAAAGGTTGATGAAGAAACCCGTCACCTCTGGAGGCCAACATGCTTGAGCTATGTGTGATTGACAATGCGCCCCCCAGCCCAAGAGGCTGGCATCTGTAGTGATGAGCACCCAGTCCGGTTGTAGCAATGGAACTCCCGCCCAACCACCACAGCAGACTGTCGCTTACTTCCTGTGAACGTGACAACTTCCGATCCAGGGGATGCTCCTGAGGCGACCACCTTGTCAGCAAAGCCTGCTGCAACGGACACATATGCGCTCTTGCCCAGGGTACCAGGTCCAAGGCCGCCGCCATGGACCCTAGAAGCTGCAAGTAACGCCAAGCTGTTGGAGCTTTCAGGCACAAAAACGCTGCTACCTGCCTCAAAATCTTTTGTACCCTGATCTCCAGCAGAAAAACTGCTCCTTTCTCCATGTCGAACACCGCTCCCAGGTAAAGGAGCCATTGTACTGGTTGCAACTGGCTTTTGGCCTGGTTTATTACCCAGTCCAGCTGTTCTAGGAGACTCACCACTCGCGCCGTTGCCGTTACAGACTCCGACATGGACAGCGCTCGAATCAGCCAATCGTCGAGGTACGGGTGCACCAGCATGCCCTCTCGCCTCAACGCCACCGCCACCACCACTACCACTACCATCACCTTTGTGAAGGTCCGTGGCGCCGTAGCCAAACTAAACGGCAACGCTTGGAACTGAAAATGGCCCATGGGTACTGCAAAACGCAAAATCTTTTGATGCTCTTGTCTGACGGGTATGTGAAGATAGGCCTCTATCAGATCTATGGACGTAAGCACCTCCGTCGGCTGCACCGAACGAATAACTGACCGCAGAGTCTCCATTCGGAAGTGCAGAACTCTCAAGCAGCGGTTCACGTTTTTGAGATCCAAAATAGGACGAAAAGACCCCTCTTTTTTGGGAACCATGAAATAAATCGAGTACCGACCTAATCCTAACTGGTCGTGAGGGACCGGAACCACCGCCTGAAGATTGTCACACCGTGGCATAAAAATTATTATTATTAGATAGGAGAGTCCATTTTAAGAACCAAGGAAACTTGGTCTAGTGGTTTTAAACTCCAATCCTTTAAAGCAAACAATTAAAGCAGAGTGATAGGGATGAAAAAAGGCTTTTATTCCCTTTACGCATGGGGTCATAAATTGGTCACAACTGAAAATAATGTCCTTAACTTCAGGCACAAAAGAAAACACAAGGTTTAAGGAAAACTGTTAACTTCACAGTAGTAGCAGGGCACAAACATAGCTTCCAGTTTAAAGCACTTTTGTACAATTCTGCTCAGCACATAATAGACATTCTGCAGATACCACAAGCCATTCATACGTCCTCCAAAGACTCTGTGCTATGGGAAATGCAGAGAGAGCAATCCATCTCCTCTGGGTCTGGCAACTGTTCCACCAGTTCCACTTGCATCGGCTCAGGAATTGGTATGTCTAATTCTGTGTTAACAGTCTCTGGAATATTGTATTCTGGAGCTTTATATATTTCCCTTAATACTTTCCAGTGCCTCGGGCCTAGCCTGGAGCGCTGGCCACGTGTCCCCTTAGTATTAACTGGGCTTTCTCTTCTTAGAGATTCCACACTTCCTTCACACGAACTTTTATAGGGCAAAGGTTTCTTTGTAGGAATATAATTCTCATACCTCTTATTGCAGCAGCACGATGAGGAAAGGTTTTCTCCTTGGGCTGGCTTCCTCCCTTCAGAAGCTTTGTGCCAAGCTTTTCTCTGAAAGTTTGGTTCCTTTCTCATCCGTGGGAACAGCTCTTCTGGTAAATGCCTGCTCTTGCAACCGCCCAAATCCTGGCTTCCTTGCTTAGCCTGGCTTCTCCTTCCCGGCTGATTCCTACTTGCTTCTTGCTTGCAATCAGTATAAGTCTTTCTCCTCTGCCAGCAAACAGCTTGCTCTTTCTGTTCCTCCTTCCGTGTCCGTGTCTCTTTCTGTGTCTGTATCTCTGTCTCTTTCTCTTTCTGTTCCTCTTGAGGCAGTGCTTCCTTATAAAGGACTCCTCTCTTTGAGGCTTGTGAAATGTTTGTCATGTGCTTCTGACCAGCTAGGCGTGGCCCTTCAGTCTTCCTGACTGCACTCCTGCTCCCTCTAGCTGGTCCCAGGGAATACTGCACTCCGTGCACATCTTTTCCTTGCTGACAAACCGGTTCACTTCTCTCCTCAGGGCTCTCATCAGCCTCCGCTGCATCACAAGATGCAGCAACCGCTGAAGCGTCGCGGACACCGCCTTCTTCTTTTCCGTAGACCCACATGGCGACACCACAAAAGCCTCCGCTAACGGCCGAGCAAACTCGAGTGCGTAGCCGTCGTGAATAATTTCCAGTACCCACTGGTCGGTTGTTAAGGTGGCCCAGACGGAAAGGAAGCCTTGTAGACGTCCTCCCACTGGAATTTCCATCTGGACCAACCCTCCCTTCATTGTGGCTTTTTGATGGAGTTCTGCTGGGTCCCGAAATAACCCCTGCTGGACCCCCGAGCACCTCGAAAGGACTGGCCTCTGGCCACAAAGCGCCCTCTTTGATACAAGGCAAAACGCGATCCCCTGAATCTGCGAAACTCTCGAGAAGGACCTCTGTGCAAACTGCTAGGTTTCTGGCTTTCCGGACGGTCCTCTGGAAGGCGACCCCCTTTGGAATCTCCGAGATCCTTTACAATTTTCTCCAAGGCTGCCCCAAAGAGCAGCGTGCCCTTGTATAGAAGCTTACTAAGTCGTGCTTTGGACGACGCGTCCGCCGCCCAATTTCTCAGTCAGAGAAATCTCCTGGCTGCAATCACCGAGGCCATGGACTTCGCTGAAATCCTTACCAGATCATAGAATGTATCTGCTAGGTAAGCTGCAGCTGACTCCAGCTTTGCGCCTTCCTCTGCATCTCCTTTAGAGTGAGTACCGCCTTGAATCCATCGAATGGAGGCCCTAGAGACATATGCCCCACAGATAGCTGCTCTTAGCGACAGCGCACAAGTCTCAAAAGTCTGTTTCAGCAGGGTTTCCAATTTCCTATCTGGTAAATCCTTAAGGGCCGCACCGCCCTCCACCGGAATTGTCGCCTTCTTAGTCACCGCTGACACCAAGGCATCCACCTTAGGCATCTTCAATAAGTCCTGCTCCTCTTGTGGTAACAGATACAACCGTCCTATGGTCGGTGCTGCCCGCAGGGTAGCCTCCGGACATTCCCATTCAGATTCCACCATCTGCTTTATGACCCTGTGAACAGGAAAACACCTCTGCTCTGCTTTAAAACCTTGGAGCAGAGGATCCTCCAAGGGCTCTTCCTGAGCCGCTGGCAGAACGATATTTAGGGCTGCTAGCGTTTGGGCAATAATCGCCCCCAATTCCTCTTTCCTAAAAACTCTAAACAGATTAGGATCCTCACTTGGCCCCATCTCACCATCCTCCAGATCAGTGGCCCACTGATCCAGACCTGACTAAGAAAGAATCTCCCCTTCCTCAGCCCCTTGGAGCCCTGCAATATGTTGCCCGATGCTATCAGTGCCCACCTCCACTCCCAGGGCTGATTTGGAAGGCCCCTCACCAGGGTCCAACTGGGAGATTTCTTTTTCTTGGCTCTGTGACAACAGGGAGCCAGAGCCCTTGCCCTGAACCTGCTGCCACTTCAAACAATAAGCTTGATGTAAAGCCAGAATAAAGTCTGCTGAAAAAACAGACTAAGCCCCCCTGCACTGCAGGCAATGATTGTGAAGGAGCTTCCTCCACCTGAAGCGCCTTTTTTGATTTTGATTTCCGTTTCGCGGGCTTTTCCTGACTAGGCCCCAGAACTGAAGATTTTTCTGAAATGGCCGCCGTTCCCGCCATTTCTGTACAGCTCTGAGGGCCACCTAAAGGATCGCCGGGTTCTAGCCTGCCCTCCATGCTTATCGCGATCTCAACTGTGCCGAATTCAACATTCCGTGAAACGCCGACAAAAACCCAGGAGTGCGATCAGCAACTAAAACTAAAGCCCCTCAGGCTCAGTAGCATGCGCATCCTTAGAAACGCTGCCGACCTGCACCGCAGAAATCACCCCACGATCTGCTTCAGCTGAGCCGTCTGGTTTCAACATACCTGATAAACTGCCTTTCGCTAAAATGCAGTATTTTCCACAGCAAGTCACTCACACCCGCTGCTAGCGGTAGAGTGTACTTGGCTCTGGAGGCGGATGGATGGTCTTTGGGGCTCCCAGCACCTCTCTCCGCCCTCACCCGGGACTAGGAGCTGCTGACTGACTGAGGCAGGCTCTGCCTCTACTGCTCCTTCCACTTCGGCCCTCTTTACTGCAAAGTCGAATGATCTCCATGTCAGCGGAGAAGAGCCCTGCTGGGGTTCTTCCCCTCCAACTACTTTACAACTAGTCTCCAGCCTATAATTTCTCTTCGTTTCTCCGGGAGCCTGTTTGTCCCTTCCAGCTGCTGAGGACTGAAAGACTGAGGTTCTGCCAGCAGGGGGAGCCAGATAGCACATCAGCAAAACTTTAGAATTCAGTCCTCAGCTGCTGGAGAAGGTTGACAACCCTAATGTGCCTGGACTGGCCCGGAGAGACGAAGAGGAAGGTGCTATTCAGTGATGAAAGCACCTTCTGCCTGTTTGGTAACCAGGCCCACACCTATGTGAGGAGATTTCCTGGAGAGGAATTCAAGCCTGAGTGTCTCAACCTCACTGTGAAGCATCCTTTGAAGGTCATGGTCTGGGGCTGCATGGCTGCCAGTGGCATTGGACGTCTTCCCATCGTCGATGGAATGGTCAACGGGGCCAAGTACATCACCATACTGCAAAAGTGCATGGTGCCATCAGCACACCAGCTGTTTCCTGGCCAGTTCCTGTTCCAAGATGACAATGCACCTTGCCATCGCACCAGACAGGTGATCAGCTGGAAGCTGCGATACAACGTCAAGTCAATGGACTGGCCTGCCCAGTCTCCAGATCTGAATCCAATCGAGAACCTGTGGCACAAGGTGGCCTTGGAAATATCCAAAAGGCATCCGACATCAAAGCGTGAGCTGATTGAGTCACTCATTGCAGCTTGGAACCGCATTGTCACCAACAATCACCTTGTCAGACTGGTTCATTCAATGCCGACAAGGTGCAGTCAGGTGATCAAGAACAAAGGGAGGCCCATCAAATACTAAGCCATCACTGACACATAAAAACGGCCTTTTTCAAGGCCACATACATTAATTTGAAGGAAACCTGGCATGTGTCCATAATATTTTAACGCATACTTACAATAATATATCGTTGGCCAACGATGTACATTACACGATTTTCACAGAAAATCTATCAACAGGACAACTATTGGGAACAAACTCAGAAAATAAGGGCCTAACCAATACTAAATGTTGGCCCTAATAGCCAAATCTATCACTTATCATGAGATAAACAGAAAAAGCCACTGGGAGGAAAAAGAAATCAAGATATAAGGTCACGAAGTTGAAAAAACATCAAATTTACAAGTGATTCCAGACTTTTGCACACCTCTGTAACTAAGGTTTAGACTGGCTGGCAACATAATATGCATCTCTGTTGTTCCTCAGAGCCTAAGTAATTCCCAGATAGACCTATAAAGTTTATTCCGGTCTACAAGGGCAAGCATTTGCTGTCTAAGGATTCCGTTATGCACCTGTTAAGATGTGAATAAAGCACTAGGGATCAGAAACCAATTGATGCATTTCAGAGATCTAAGTAACAAAAAATATTATACAGTACAACCACATAGAGAGTGATGGGATATCGACCAGAATCTCTCCTAATGACTAAGCTACACCAAAGGCTCTCTCTGAGACACCATTTGAGATGATTTAGTGGGTGTAGTACTGGAGCACAGTGCTATCCTAAATACATTACCACATTTATCTTGCAGTAATGTCTCAGCTATAATAATCCTGACAGTTTTTATTGGCTAATTAAGAGAAAATTCCTGATCACTAAGTTTTGTATTGATTTAATTTTTGTGGTTGATTATTCTTCAGTATTTGTAGCTATCCACATTCTCCAAACTGATATCCCCATTCTCTCAAACCAAAAAAGGAAATTATGGAGTCTGGTTTTCCCACTATTATGCCATATCTCTCCTTGTTAACTTACATCAGTTTCCAATTCAATTTCACTCCCAATTCAAGATCACTGGACCCTGCTCCCATCTATCTGTGTAATTGTGTCTCTCTCTATTCCCTCTTGATATCTCATGTTAATAAGAATTCTTGATTTTAGGTCTTCTCTTTCTTGGCATCTCAGGACTCCTTCTGGGCATTAAGAGTCCTCCCTCTCTTCACACTGATTTCATTTTAATCAAGATTATATGGCCTATTTTTCTGAAAAATCAGGTTCGTCTACCTAGCTATACTATAATTTCTATAACACAGGAAAGAAATTAAGCACAGTATTGCAAAATTACTTGAGATCATATGCTTAAATGACTAATCTAAGCACCAGGCAACAAAGAACAGCCGCGCCATGCCCTCCTGCACACAATGTGCTTACTTATAATACTGCTTCTGAAGTGCAGACATTTCTACCCGAAGAATCTGTTCTACTTTGGCTGGAAGGGACTTTTCCACATCCTTCTTCACCCGGCGCAGGAGGAAAGGCTCCAGGACCTTGTGAAGGCTATGATAGCCATTCTCTCTGCCCTTCCCATGGTCATCTTCAAAATCCTCCCAAAATTCAAACCTGGTGTGGGAAAAGAAGAAATCAGATTGATATAAAATTACAACTGCAGCTCTAGTTTTGGTGTGGAGGTGGCTGGGGGGGGGGACGGGACAGGAGAATTGTGAGTGGTAGGAGGAGATTCTGGGCATTATAAAACACAGCAATACAAATTAAAATTAAGATGGTGAGCTCCCATAGGTTAAAACAAGGTGCTTGCGACTAGGAAGATTTTTCCAACCAGATACATTTAATTGATAGAAACAGCACAGATTTTTGTTTATTCTCAATATCATGACAAACAATTCTGTTAATGATCTATCTGAATAAAGGTAAACTTGAGGGACTTCTTCCAAGTTGGTAAAATATTAGGGACATTCATTTTTGCATCACTTTGTTTTGTTTTGTAATTGCATGCGCTATTCTATTTCATTCATACCAAATAATATGTAGTTACTCACTTGTGACAGGTGTTCTCCAGGGCCAGCAGGAATTAGTCCTCACATATGGGTGACCAATATGTGAGGACCAATGGAGCCGGCGCGGAGCATTTCCCCAGCTTTCAAAGAAAGCCTCTGGGAATGTTACCACGCATGCATGGTCCCCTTCCCGCCCAAAGGTGCCATCTTACTCAGGTGCCATAGCTATAGCCCCTTCAAGAAGATGGCAAAAATATATAGCAACTCCAAGGGGAGGAGGGAGGGTTGTGAGGACTGATTCCTACTGTCCCTAGAGAACACCTGTTACAGGTGAGTAACTATGCTTTCTCCGGGAACAAGCAGGAAGTCAGTCCTCACATATGGGAATCCCTAGCTACAGGCTACCGAGGACCTGTAGGAAAAAACACGGCATTGTCATGAGCAGTCGCCAGTGAAAGCTGAAGGCAGTCTGAGGACCCCGGGTCCATGAATGGCCATGCTCCCAGTAGCTGGAACAAGAAGGGTTGGAGGGCAGGAGTTGCTTAAACCCCAAACAGATTACAGAGTACAGCCTGGCCAAAGGCGGCATCCCAACGGGATGCCCTCTCCAGGCAGTAATGCATCGTGAAGGTGTGAGTGGAAGACCAGGCGGCGGCCCGACAAATGTCTGTCGGTGGCACCAAGCACAGGCTAGCGACCGACATCGCCATTGCTCGGACATTGTGAGCCATGACTCGGCGTTCCAGTGTAAACCATGCCTGGGCCTGGGCAAAAGCGATGCAGTCCGCCACCCAGATGGACAAGGTACGCTTGGTGACCGCCAGTCCCAAGAGGCTGGGATCGAAAGAAACAAAGAGCTGCCCGGATCTGCGGTGGTCCCAATCTTACAATCCAGAGTGTGGAGAATCGCCGATGCCTGGTCAACGTGGGGTTTCAGGAAGAAAGTGGGCAGCACTATCTCTTGACTGAGATGAAAATCCGAGACAACCTTTGGAAGGAACCTGGGGTGAGTCTGCAGGACCACCCGATTCCTATAGAACCTTGTGTACAGTGCCTCGGCCATCAGCACCTGGAGCTCACTGACTCTCCGGGGGGAGGTGAAAGCTATCAAGAAGGCCACCTTCCATGAGAGGTGCAGCAGTGGGGGCAGGTAGCCATGGGCTCAAAGAGCGGCTTTGCCAGCTGTGTGAGAACCACATTGATGTTCCATTCCATTGGAGGAGGGCGGATAAAGCACAGTTACTTACCTGTAACAGGTGATCTCCGGAACAGCAGGAAAGAGTAGTTACTCACCTGTAACAGGTGTTCTCCAGGAGCAGCAGGAATCAGTCCTCACATATGGGTGACGACGGAGCCCTCGAAGAGCAATTTCCCCAGCTTTCAAAGAAAGCCTTTGGGAATTGCAGCGCGCATGTGCGGTCCCCTTCCCGCCCAAGGGTGCCATCTTGCTCAGTCTGATGACATAGCTAAAAGACAGCAAAAAAATTAGCAAAAACGAAATGATAGGACTGAAACTCCAAGGGGAGGAGGGAGGGTTGTGAGGACTGATTCCTGCTGCTCCTGGAGAACACCAGTTACAGATGAGTAACTACTCTTTCTCCAGGACCAAGCAGGAAGTCAGTCCTCACATATGGGACTCCCAAGCTTAAGGCTACCGGAGACCTCAAGCACAAAAATGAGCTCCCTCTAGCTCAGCAGTATAGAAGGAAGGAATCTTCTCTGAAAACGCCCCGACCGGTAGCCCAACACCAGGGCCGGAGGGTAAGAGTTGCCTAAACCTCAAAGAGATTATGGAGGACTGCCTGACCGAAAGCACTGTCCCTGCGGGACTCCCTCTCCAGGCAGTAATGGGCCGCAAAAGTCTGGCTTGAAGACCAAGTAGCGGCCCGGCAGATGTCTGCCAACGGAACAGAGGGGAGGTGTGCCATTGACGCAGCCTTCGCCCTAACACGATGAGCCGTGACTCGACCCTCCAACGAGAGGCCGGCTGCCCCATAAGCCCAGGCGATACAGTCAGCTACCCAGATGGACAAGGTACGCTTGGAGACAGGTAGCCCCAAGTTATTGGGGTCAAAAGAAACGAAGAGCTGAACAGCCCTCCTATGCTCCCGCGTACGGTCAAGGTAGAAGGACAAGGCCCTCCTACAGTCCAGGGTATGCAGGACCATTTCAGCCCGGCTGGAGTGCGGCCTGGGAAAGAAGGTTGGAAGAACCACCTCCTGGTTGAGATGAAAAGGAGAAACCACTTTTGGAAGAAAGTTAGGGTGAGTCCGTAAGACCACCCTATTCCTGTAGAACCTAGTGTAAGGAGGATCAGACACCAGGGCCTGCAGTTCACTAACACGCCTAGCAGAGGTAAGGGCTACCAAGAACAAGGTTTTCCAAGAAAGAAAACGAAGAGGGCAGGAAGCCATAGGTTCAAAGGGCGGACAGGTAATCCGCTGCAAGACCACATTCAGATCCCATTCAGGGGCTGGTGGACGCAAAGGAGGCTTAAGCAGAAGGAGGCCTCGGAGAAAACGAGCCACCAAAGGGTGGTTGGACAGAGGCCTGCCATCTACCGGTGCGTGATGTGCAGAGAGAGCACTGAGGTGGACTCTGACAGAGTTGGACTTAAGGCCCAGATTGGAGAGGTAAAGCAAATATTGCAAGACCACTGCCACCAAGCAGGAGAAGGGATTCTCAGACTGCTGAGCACACCACACGGAGAAGCGACGCCACTTAAGAGCGTAGGACTTCCGGGTGGAGGGCCGCCTGGAGGCCAAGACGACCTCTTCCACCTCCCGAGGCAGCAGGAGGGGAGCAAGGACTACCCTTTCAGCAGCCAGGCCATCAGATGAAGGGACCGGAGGTTGGGGTGTAGGAGAGACCCGTGGTCTTGTGTCAGGAGATCGGGTTGAAACCCCAGAAGAAGAGGAGTGTCCACCGCCAGCTGCATTAGAAGCGGGAACCAAGGTTGCCTTGGCCACCGGGGAGCCACTAGGATCAGCGAGGCTTTGTCTCGGAGAACTTTGAAGAGCGTTCGAGACACCAGCGGCATGGGAGGAAAGGCATACAAGAGGCCTGTGGACCATGGAATCAGAAAAGCATCCGGCGCTACTCTGAGAGGATGCGGTTGTCGAGAGCAGAATCTGGGTTGTTACCGGTTCAGAGGACTGGCAAACAAATCCAAGGTGGGGAGTCCCCACTTGAGAAAGATCTGCTGAACCACTAATGGATCCAATCTCCACTCGTGTGGTTGGAGGATCCTGCTTAGTTTGTCTGCCAGGTAATTTTCCTGACCTGGGAGATAGACCGCTTTGAGGAGTATGCCGTGGCCGACTGCCCAAGAGCACAGCCATCGTGCCTCCTGACAGAGAAGGAAGGAGCCTGTGCCTCCTTCTTTGTTCACGTAGAACATTGCTAATTGATTGTCCGTCTGGACCAGTACAGACTGGTGAGAAGTGAGGTGGGAGAAGGCTCTCAGAGCTAGGTGGATGGCTCTGAGCTCCAGGAAGTTTATCTGCTGTGCAGACTCCCAAGGAGTCCAGAGGCCTTGAGTACATGTCCCTTGGCAATGTGCTCCCCATCCCAGGAGAGAAGCATCGGTTGTTAGTACCTGAGAAGGAGCAGGAGATTGAAAATCCACTCCCAGTACTAGGTTTAGCAGATGAAGCCACCACCGCAGAGAAGAGACCAGCAGGTCCGAGACTTGTACTGAGTCCGTCAGGCTCCCCGTGGCCTGATGCCATTGCGTGCGAAGGCACCACTGGGCAGGTCGCATGTTCAGGCGGGCATTGGGGATCACATGGACCGTGGAAGCCATATGGCCGAGCAGTCTCAGAAATTGCCTGGCAGAGACCAGGGAATTGCTGCAAAAGTGGCTAGCGAGATTCATGAGCCTGTGGGCCCTGTCCAGAGGCAGGAAGGCCCGCGCCTGAAGTGTGCTTAACCTTGCGCCGATGAATTCGAGATCTTGAGAGGGGAGCAAAGTGGACTTTGCAAAGTTTATGACAAAGCCCAAGTGCTGGAGCAGAGACACAGTGCGATGAGTGGCTTGAGTGGCCTCTTGGGAAGACTGGGCCCGGATGAGCCAGTCGTCCAGGTATGGAAACACAAAAAGGCCTTGAAGTCTGAGATAGGCCGCCACCACTGCCAGGCATTTGGTGAAAACCCGGGGGGCGGAGGATAGGCCAAAGGGCAGGACCCTGTACTGGTAATGATTTCCTCCCACAACAAATCTGAGATATTGTCTGTGGTCTGGATGAATAAGGATGTGAGTATAGGCATCCTTTAGATCTAAGGAGCATAGCCAGTCTCCCTGCTGGAGGTAGGGCAGCAGGATTCCAAGGGAAAGCATCTTGAACTTTTCCCTTGCCAGGAACCTGTTGAGGTTTCGCAAGTCCAGGATGGGTCTGAGGCCTCCTGTTCTTTTTGGTATCAGAAAGTACCTGGAATAAAAGCCGTGACCTCTCAGGTTGTGGGGCACCGGTTCCACAGCCTGTTCCTGAAGAAGACTTGCCAACTCCTGAAGGAGTAAGTCCCTGTGCAGAGAGAGTCTTGGAGGCTCCCCTGGAAAGTAGGAGGGAGGTACCTGGTGAAAGTGTATAAGATAGCCTTTCTGATCTATATGAAGTACCCAGGTATCTGATGTGATGGCTGACCACCTGTGGGCAAAGTGGACCAGCCGGCCTCCTGTGCTGAGAGAAACCAGCTGAGGGGAAGAGGCTATGCTGATGGAGTCAAAAACCCCCACCCTGCTGAGCAGGGGCCGGCGTAGTGGGCTTGGGGGCCTGCTGCCTACGGGACCCATTACCCCGTCCCTTGGCCTGCTGACCCTTTTGGGGAGCTGCTGAGGCCTGATACTGAGGGTAGTATTTATAGGCAGCCGCCTTCCTCGGGTAAAAGGGCTTTTTCCCCGAGCCCTTCTTCTTCTGAGAAGGGGCAGAGGTTTTTCTGGACAGCCTAGTTCTGGTCAGAGTCTCGGTCTCGATTTGTGCAGCCTTTTCAGCCATGGGTTTGCCAAAGAGGTTTTCACCTCTGCAGGGGACATCGACCAACTTGTCGTGGACCCATGGCTCGAGGTCGGATGACTGAAGCCAAGCCTGTCGGCGGGCACCGATGCCGGCTCCGGCTACTCGAGCCGATGCTTCGAAGACATCGTAGGCTGCTCGAGAGATAAACTTCGAGCACTCTCGAATCCCAGTGGACAAAGCTTGGAACCTCTGCAAAGGTTCCTCGGAGAGACCAGCAGAGAACCCGGCAATTTCCTTTGCCAGATCTCGGAGATACATGTCCATATAGAGCTGGTAGGTCTGGATTCGACAAGCAAGCATAGAGCCCTGGAAACACTTTCTACCGAGGGCATCCAGGCTCCGGGCCTCCCTGCCGGGAGGGACCGAGGAGTGCATCTTTTGACTCTTGAGTCTATGCATGGCCGATTCCACCACCATGGAATGGTGCGGTAGTTGTGCCTTTTGGAAGCCGGGGCTCTTGAGGACTCAATAAATGGAATCGACCCGCTTGCTTAACACCGGCGCCGACGCCTGGTTCTCCCACATGCGGAAGAGAAGTCGTTCCAGCATCGGAGGAACCGGTACAGTAAAGGCCTCCTTCGGGGGAGAATCATACTGGAGGGCATCGAGCTCCTCGGCTCGAGGTTCCTCCTCGGGATCCGCGGGGAATGCCAAGGCCTTGGCCATATCCCGCACGAAGTCCGAGAACCGGGTGTCCTCCGGGGGGGACCGTCTCCGAGGTTCGGACTCGGGCGAGTCCGATGGGACACACCGAGTCCGAAAACTACCAGGGGACTCTTCATCTTCTGATTCCCAGTCGGACTCCTCGGAGGAGGATTCGAGTGGCTCCGGTCGGGCGGGCACCGATGCCCTCAGCCCCGATGCCGAAGGTGTCGGCGTCGACGGCCTCGGTCCCGAACGGGAGGCCGAGGGAGACCGCGACCGAGGATCGACTCGAGCTCGGATGGACTCGAGGATCGGCTCGGTCTCCGGGGTCGACTGCGATCAATGCCCGCTGCTGGTCCATGAAGGCAGCCAAACTGCTCTCCAAGGCCGTCAACCTGAGTCCAAGCTCAGGAGACCCAGCAGCCCCTGACTCGGGCCCCGACGGTGCCGGCCCGACGTCAGCTCCTTCGGAGGCGAGTCCACGAGGACCACAGTACTCACGTGTCCAGGCGACTCCATTTCGAGACAAGGATGTTTCGAAGGCCTCTCCGACTCCGAGGACCCATGACGGCTATCGGGGCTATGCGACCTGGCCCTCGAGGAACCAGGAGCGTCCACCGACGCCGCCCTCGCGGGTTTTTTCTTCCAGTGATGTTCCCGGGTAGGAGACCCCCGCTCAGAGGAACTCCGACGATGCTCAGGACCGGAGTCCCGGGACGTCGAAGCCTCTGACGAGGTCCGGGCCCGGCCGGACGCGGAGTCAGAGAAGATTCGTTCTCGTTGATGCTGCCGACTCCTCAACGCTTTTGAGGACATCTTGCCACACGGACCACAGATGATCGGGTCCGAGGCAGCGGAGGCAGCAGTCGTGTGTGTCGGTAAGAGACATGAGTTTCTTACAGCGATCACACTTCTTAAACCCACTGGCAGCCATCGAGGGAAAAAGGGCCCCTGCTAGGTCAAAAGACAGGGCTGCCAGTGAAAAGGAAAAAAATGGCGCGAACCCTTGTCACGAAGGACAAAAAAACCCGAAAAATAAAGAAACGGACCCAATACCGGCGTAGCGGGTCCGGGCGGGAAAAAGGATCCGGCGTCGAACCGAAAAAGAATAAAAAATAAGAGAGAAAATCAACTTTTTCAGCGGTGATCACAAACAGCGTCTGTAAGGCTCCTCGGAAAAAAGAAGACTGAGCAAGATGGCACCCTTGGGCGGGAAGGGGACCGCGCATGCATGCTGCAATTCCCAAAGGCTTTCTTTGAAAGCTGGGGAAATTGCTCCGCGAGGGCTCCGTCGGCGCCGACGTCACCCATATGTGAGGACTGACTTCCTGCTTGGTCCTGGAGAATTAGTCTTCACACGTGGGAGACGTTGCCGACGGAGCCCGCACGGGAATGCTCCCCAGCATCCAAACACAAAGCCTTTGGGAGCACCCCTCGCGCCTGCGCGGTGGCTTCCCGCCCTTCCTACTGCCTCTCCCCAGTTGAGTTCATAGCTGAGAGAGAAGGAGAGGAAGAGGAAGGAATAGAGAGATACAACTCCTAGGGGAGGTGGGCGGGTTGTGAAGACTAATTCCTGCTGTTCCGGAGATCACCTGTTACAGGTAAGTAACTGTGCTATCTCCAGGAACAAGCAGGAATGAATCTTCACACGTGGGGACTCCCTAGCTGAGGGTGCCAGGGGAGATCCCATAAAATGCGAAGCCCTGGCAGGCAGGCATTTTCCCAACCTGGATCCCTGGCATCCCCTGAGGGATGGAGGGTAGGAGTTGAGAAGAAAAAAAGGTTCCAGAGGAACAGCAAAACCAAAGACTACATGGGAAGAGTAGTCTTTAGAATGCAAGTCAGTATCATTAAGTATTTAATGAACTAGTACCACATAGAGCTCACCTACAGGATCGTAGGAAGGAGAACTGTGATGGAAGGTACCGTAGACTCAGTAGCGAAGTCTTCGAGGGAACTTCACAGCAGTGAGGGGGAAGTTCCAAATCCGGAAGGGCAGGAGACCCAGGTGTCAACTGGTGCAGGAGAAGAACGGCAGGTCTTCAAGGAAGCTTTATGGGAAAAGCTGAGCACTCCTTCAGGAGCAGAGTCCCTAACCCTGAGGGCTAGAAGTAGAAGACTGGTCAATCTGGAGAGCCCAGTCCGGAGGAGAACAGGGGCGTACCCCGGAGCCGAGGAGTACACTATCAGCCCTAGCTGAGAAAAGGAAGACATAGGGCCTGAACCTCAGGAAGAGGTGCATAACAAAAAAAAAATAGAAGCTGTTGACTTCACAGCAGCAAGTTGAGTATAACCGGTCCCAGATATCGAGCCATAAGAAAATAGGCAAGCGGACTGGTCGGACCCCGTAAGGAGTAAACGCAAGTACCTGCAATAGGGAGATAGACGGTAATACACAGGGTGCTGTGGACATCTCCCAGTGGGCACCTACCGATACAGATAAATATGTAATATATATCTAGGTAAGTAGGGCAGGGAGAGCGCCCACCCAGGTACTAAAAACATGTATGCCGAGGAACATACATACGGGAGTATAATACTGATAAGTCGGACCTGCCACTGATCCACAGAAGAACGCCCACCTGGGAAGGTGGCGGGAGAGATCCATCCAAGAACAAGGGGGGGGGGGTCTATGTCTGTGGCGCAGTGGCAGATCAGCGAGATTAACAGTATGGTTGCGTGAAGGGCACATCAGGGGAAAGGTCTACGATGTGTCCCCATTGCAGGCACGCAGAAAAAACTTGTCCCCCGCACCAAACGGGAGACAAGAGGGTATAGTCATCGATAGCCATGGAGTGACTAAGAAGTCCATTCCCTCATATGGAAAAACCCTCAGAGACAAGGGTCCCTGCCTTATGGGAAGCTGCTCTGAAGATTGCAGAGGGCAGCGTGCAGGAGGCGGAGGAAACTGACAGGAATCAGAGACGTCGCCACATCCCGGAAGCTAGGACGAAACCTGCGGGGAGTGGCAATATGCCAGGTAGCAGAGCATCTGGCAGAAGCAGTAAGCACTCTTGGTGACTCCTGCACGCACAGTAACTGACAAAGAACAAGGGGAAAGGTCTACACTGGAAGAAGAAATTTCGGTATGGCATCTGCTCAAGCAGGGGAACCCTGGAAGAGAAGGGTTCGAGGGACTTACCTAAGGGTAAGTCAGTTGAAAGATAGAAGTCCCTGGGGCCAGAACTATCATGGAATAGCAGTGACCTCCCTCTTCCAGCAAGGAAGAGGGAATACCGTAACCCCCGGACAAGCATCCAAACCACTTGCCATACTGAAAACGAACCCCAGTGTAGAGCTAGAAGAATAAACTTCCGGTAGAGAAGTTAATCGTAGGCCGCCGCATACAAGAGCCTAAAGCTGCTTGGTATGAGCATCCTGGCGCGGGCCCGAGAACCGCCGACCGGAGTGAGACGTCCCTTGCTTGGGCGCACCTGGCAGGTGGGCGGACGGCTGAAACTTTCTCTTCCTCGGGAAAGGAGGTCAGGCAGGACATTTCCCACCCCTGGGGGGAAGAGAGGACTTAGGATGGCTTCCAGTGCTAGGAAGGTCAGCGGAGCACTGAGCAACCTGACGTAACGCTTCGCTATTGAAGAGGTTTTCTCCAGCACACGCAGAATTACCCAGATTATGTTGTGCCCATCTACACAAGTCGGACGCCTGCAGCCAGGCTGTACGACGCGCTCCAATGGCAATAGCAGAGGACCTGCTAACAGACTGAAAGGAGTCTAGAGAAGCACGAGAAAGGAACCCAGAGATATTCCTGCAATGATAAAGAAGCAAGGAATATTCAGAGGCCTTAGTTGCAGACAAAAAGGGAGACAAGAGAGATAATCTCTCGGTGACCTCCCGGAGTGTCAGGCTCATATAAAACATATATGAAATAATTCTGGAAGCCAACATGGACGTTTGGAAGGTCTGACGCCCAAAGGTATCCAGCGCTTTAGAGGCACGACCGGGAGGGCGAGAAGAATGTTTCTTCTTACTTCCGACCTTCCGCAGCGCCGATTCCACCACAATGGAATGATGTGGAAGCTGGTGCTCCTGAAAACCCGGGGAGGGGGCACCCGATACTGAGCATGCATGGCTGTAGACGGTGCAGGAACCCTCAAAGGCGACCGCCAAACCCCCAGCAGAAGATCCTGCAGGGAAGGGTGTAGAGGAAGCATTACGGCTGCCTGTTACGCAGGACCTGGACTTAGGGAAGGACCCGGGATAGGAATGGCAAGCAAGTACGCCATGTCAAGGAGAAAATCCTGAAAAGACGGCTCTCCCAGAGGGGCTATTCCGGGGGAGGCTAAGGCGGAAGGTGCCACCTGGACACCAGAAGGCCTAGCGGACTGGTGCCCACTGGACAGAGAAGGACACCAACAGTCCCGATTCGAGGCAGTTAGTACTGCGTCTTCGGTTCCGGGAATTGATTCCCAGCTAGGCATCGACGGGGTCGATGGCACCGATGGAACCACAGGAATCGGCCTCGGCCCCGACCCCGGCCTCAGGGACGGCACTGCCCCCGGCGGTAGAAGTGGTTCCGATGCAACCGGAGAGCAGTGGTCAGTAATCTCTGCACTGTGTCGCCCGAAACGTGTCGTAACCAAGCCTTCTAGGCTGGGTATCGACTCAAGACAGGGCATCGAACCGAGCGGGGAGACCGACCCCCTCCTAGAGGGCCCTGGCGGCGGTGGTGGTGCCGGCGATGCCGAACCCGGAAAGCGAATCGGAATCGCATCGATCGGTGCCACAGGCATCGAGGATCCCCGAGGACGAAGCTCGGTGAAGGGGGAGACACCCGACACCGGCGACGACTGCGTGAGATAGGCACCGCTAGACGCCGGGACTCCTCTCGAGCATGTCTTACCGAGAGGAAAACCCCTCCGGGGCTTACTAACCGGCCCCGAGGGTACCCAGGTAACCCGACGACGAGCCCCGGCGGGGAGTGAAACGCACAACCCCGGCGCCAACGCCGGGGCACCGGCGCATCTTGACGCCGGAACCAACCCTGCTGTTGGCCGGGACGACGGAAAACCCGGCTGGGTCGAATCGATCACAAGTCCCCGAGGCCCCCCTTCTAGCGACGAGCGGAGCACTCGACGTCCGCATCGATGCCGGGGGATCGCCCGTCCGGGACAGATCGATAGGTCCCGAAGGTACCGGGGGAGCCAGGCGGCGATCCCTGGTGAAGAGTGGAGCACTCAACACCGATGCCGGGGAGGCGGTGCCGCTAAAAGCCGGTACCACCCCGGCGCAGGATTGGGATGCAGGAAAGCCAGTCCGGGCCGAATTGATCGGCCCCGGAGGTACCGAGGGCACCAGATGATGATCCCCGGTGAAGAGTGAAACACTCGACACCGACGCCAAGGAATCGGTACCGCCCGAAGCGGGTACCACCTCCGCGCATGGCTGGGATGTAGAAACGCCAGACTGGGTCGAGACGATCGGCCCCGAAGGTGCCGAGGACACCAGCTGACGATCCCCGGTGAAGAGTGAAACACTTGACACCGATGCCGATGCCGAGGGATCGGTACCGCCCGAGGCGGGCACCAACCCCGCGCATGGCTGGGATGCAGGAAAGTCAGACTGGGTCGAGTCGATCGGCCCCGGAGGTGCCGAGGACACCAGCTGACGATCCCTGGCAAAGAGTGGAACACTCGACGCCGACGCCGGGGAATCGGCACCGTTCGAAGCGGACACCACCCTCGAGCATAGCTCGGGAATGTTCTGTGAGGAGCGAACCCCAGGAACAACCCGAAACCCCATGGATGCTTTGGAGCCCGAAGACTCCCGCCGGGGTTTATTTGCCAAGGAGGATTCGAGGGGGAGGCCGGAGCCGTCGTCATGCCGCGCTTGAGACTCACCCCTCAAGACTTGGCTAATCTTAACAGACTGTTGTGTGGTTACCTGATCCTGGAGAGAAGAGAAAACCGATGACCGCACCTTAGGAGGAAAGACGTCATCGAGGGACACCCGAAAAAGGGAAGGTCTTCTCCCGATACTGAAGCCCGGAGGACCGGGGGAAAAAGGATCAGGGCCCAAACAGGAGAGGCACCAGGCATTGGAGTCTAAGTAAAAAACGAAGTCTCCACAGTGAGGGCACTTCTTAGGGGAAGAAGGCTCCATGCTGGAAAGCCCGGTAAGCCTCAAAAGGACCAGAGGGAAAGAAGTTCCCTTAAGTGATTAAAAGAAGAAAAAACACCAGTGGTGCCGGTGTCGGCAGGAAAAAAAGGAAAAAGAAAAAAAGTTTCTGCGGTAGCAGGAGGTACGTCCTGCTTGCTCCGCGGAAAACGAAAAACTGGGGAGAGGCAGTAGGAAGGGCGGGAAGCCACCGCGCAGGCGCGAGGTGTGCTCCCAAAGGCTTTGTGTTTGGATGCTGGGGAGCATTCCCGTGCGGGCTCCGTCGGCGACGTCTCCCACGTGTGAAGACTCATTCCTGCTTGTTCTTGGAGATGGGAAATAAGCAGGCCTTGCATGAAACGAGAGACAAGCGGTAGCCCCGAAAGAGGTCTGCCCTCGATGGGGTGGTGGTTTGCTGAGATTTATTTATTTATTTATTTATTTATTTAACAGGTTTTCTATACCGCCTTTTCTCTGACCAAGTTAGACTTCAGCCCAGACTGCAAGGGGTGGAGCAGGTACTGCAAGACCAAACTGGTAGGGCATGAAAACAGAGCCGCATGGAGCTCCGAGCACCATGTGAAGAACCGATGCCACATGAAGGCATAAGCCCGTCTGGTTGAGTCCTTCCACGAGGCCAGAAGAATGTCCTCAATCTCCATGGGGAGAAGGTAGGAAGCTAGAGCGACCCGCTCAGCCACCAAGCTGTGAGGGACAGAGACCTCAGATTGGGATGAAGAAGCAGACCCTCCTCCTGTGTCAGCAGCTCCGGTGAGAACCTGAGCGGGACTGGGGGCTCCGTCGAGAGATGGAGCAGTAGGGGAAACCAAGGCTGCCTTGGCCACCTTGGGGCTATGAGAATCATCGAAGCCTTGCCCCGTTGGACTTTGAGAAGGGTCTGGGCAATGAGGAGCGTGGAGGGGAAGGCATATAGCAACTCCGTGTCCCACAAGATGAGTAAGGCATCGGGGGCCACCCTGCTCAGGTGCGGGAGAGGACCGCAGAACCGAGGAAGCTGTGAGTTCACAAGAGGTCCAGGTCCGGAGTCCCCCAATGCTGGAAGAAGAGCTGCACTGTTCGGGGACACAGGTGCCACTCGTGCAGCTGGAGGACCCTGCTGAGCCGGTCCACCAATGCATTGTCCTGACCTGAGAGGTAAGTGGCCCGGATGGTCATGCCCTGGCTCACTGCAAAGGAGCACAAAGCTGTTGCCTCCGAACAGTGTCTTTAGAAGCCGGTGCCCTCTGTTCACATACAATATCATGACCTGGTTGTCCGTCTGGACCAGCACCACTTGATGCTGCAAACGGTCCCTGAAAACACGGAGAGCGAGGCGAATCGCCCAGAATTCCAGCAGATTGATCTGCTGCCGAGATTTCTCGAGGGACCAAGACCCCTGAGTGCGCCGTCCCTCTCAGTGGGCTCCCCAGCACACCAGGGAGGCATCCGATGTCAAGATCACCTGATGCGCCAGGGCTTGGAAGGGCATACCGTGAAGCAGGTTCCGAAACTCCTACCACCAAGCCAGAGCCTCTGCCACACTGGGGAAGACAGAGTCAGGGTACCAGAGGCGGCCGGCCGACTGCGTCCATTGCACCACAGCATCACCCACATGTTGAGACGGGCGTTGGGCATGACCGAAATGGAGTGAGGTGGACTTTGGGTAATTGATCATGAACCCCAGATGCTCCAGGAGGCAAATGGTGCAGTCTGTGGCCTGTCTGACTTCAGAGCCCGTGCCCCCTGTTACGAGTCAGTTGTCTAGATAAGGATAGACAAAGATGCCCTGCAGCGGCAAATGGCCACATGGCCAGGCACTTCATGAAGACCTATGGGGCAGATGCAAGGCCGAAGGAAAGTACCCTGTACTGGTAATGGTTTCCTTGAACCATAAAGCAGAGGTACTTTCTGTGCTTGGGATGGACAAGGATGTGAGCATAAGCATCCTTTAAGGCCAAGGAGCATAGCCAATCATCCTGCTGGAGGTAGGGCAGTAACGTTCCAAGGGAGAGCATCTTGAACTTCTCCCACACCAGAAACTTGAGGTTCTGCAGGTCGAGGATGGGCCAAAGGCCCCCTGTCCGCTTCATGATGAAGAAGCAGCAGGAGTAAAACCCCCATCCTCGGAGTTGCAGTGGGACTGGTTCTATCACGCCGTCCTTGAGGAGGCTTGTGAGTTCCTGTGGTTCCCCGGCAAAGTACAGAGGAGGGGCCTGGTCCAGATGGAGGAGATAGCCCTCCCGAACGACCTGGAGAACCCAGGCATCAGTGGAGATGGACTCCCACCTGTGGGAGAAATGGACCAGATGCCCCCCAACAGATAGCCGCCCTGCCAGAGGATAAGAGGCTATGCTGATGGCATCAAAACCCCAAGGCTGGTTGGGCCGGAGCCGAGGGTTGGGTCTTGGGGCCTTTCGGCTTGCAAGGGTCATGGACCGTGGACTTGCCCTGGCCGCCTTGAATGGGGGGGTCGACGCCAGCAGATAGGCCGGGTAGCCCCTGTATGGGAGCCCCTTCCGTTGGAAGAACAGCTTCTTGCTCTGCTGCTTCTTCCTGGGGAGGGAGGAAGTCTTCCAGGAGAAGCGAGTAGGAGTCACTTACTCTGTCTCGATCTCAGCAGCCCTGTCCTCCATGGGTTTGCCAAATAGCTGCTCCCCGAGGCAAGGGACGTCCAGCAGCTTCTCCGGACCCACTGTTCCAAGTCAGAGGACTGGAGCTAAGCTTGCCGGCGGGCTCCAATAACAGCCCCCGCCACTTGGGCGGAAGATTCAAAGGTATCATACACTGCTCACCAGAGGTACTTCAAGCATACCCCGACGGACTTTGAGAGGGCCTGAAAGCGTCGGAGATGGTCTCCTCATCAAGGCCCATTGAGGTCTCAGAGCTCCCTAGCGAGATCATGGAAGAACATCCCAATATATAATTGGTAAACTTAGATGTGGCATGACAGCATGGAGCCCTAGTAAGCCTTGCGCCTGAAGGCATCGAGGGTACGAGATTCTCTGTGCAGCGGGACTGACGAATGAGTCTTTGGACTCTTTAGCTTCCGCATGACCGAGTCAACCACCATTGAGGTGTGGGGCAGCTGGGCTTTCCAGAACCCCAGACCTCGCTGGACCTTATACATAGCATCCAGGCGTTTGCTCACATTGGGACAGAGGCCGAGTTCTCCCACATGCGGAGTAGGAGGCAGTTCAGAATAGGAGGAACTGGCACCAAGAGAGCCTCCCTCGGAGGAGCTTCATATTGCAGAATATCAAGCTCCTCAGCGCGGGGCTCCTCCTCCAACTCAGTGGCGAGCGCTAGGGCCCATGCCATGTCCTGGACAAACTCCAGGAAGGGTGGTGTCCTCTGGAAGTGACCGCCGCCTCTGGGTAGGCGGGGAGGGGGTAGAGGGGAGGTCTCGGTGGGACAGAGTCTTTGGGGAGGAGTCTCTGGGGAGGTCTCTCCGTCAGACTCCCAGTCTGAGTAGTCTGTGGAGGACTCAAGGTTGGGCGGTTCAAGACGAGTCGGTGACCTGCGCCAGATCTCCGAGGCCAAAACTTGCCCGAGCCGGAAGCACTCGCCCATGAAGATCTCGCGCCCGAGGAACGGGATGGAGATCAAGACCCGTGCCGAGGACCCTCACGAGGCTTCTGGCTTTTGGGGGTCACAACGGCAGCCCGGGGAGTCCTTGCGGGCGAGGTCCTTGCGGTCTCGAGGCACGTGCTGGCGAGGCAGGGCATCAGCCCCTGCTGGGCAGTGAGGAACGCAGAAACGCTGCATTCCAAGGGAAGAATCCAGGCCTCCCACTCTGGAGTGGGGCACTGCGACACCAATGCCACGGTGACTGAGTCGGGTGTCAAGTAGGAGAGGAGGTCATCACCAGATGACCCTCGGGAGACCGGGTGCATTCACCAGAGGCCTCCATATCGGTTCGAGGTACCTTACTGGGCCGCTCCCTCTCCAACTCCAGAAACTGTCGAGGGGTCTGAGAGACCGGGTACATGACCTCTCATGCTGGTCTGGCGCCCACGACAGAGTCCTTGAGGCCTTCTTCATCTTCTTCCGTTCGCTTTCAGGCGACCCCTGGTCAGAGTGTCACCGGGCCCGGGGAGGAGCCTTGGGAGACTCCAGAGGTTGCAGGGCCAAAGAGTGGGAGGCTACCGGGGCTGCTTTATGGAAGAGATCCAGCTTCTGCATATGACTCTGGATGGCCTTGGAGGACATCTTTTTTACAGAGGGAGCATAGCTCCGGGTCACGGTCGGCTCCTAGACACCTGAGACAACAGTCATGGGTGTCCATGAGTGACATGTTTTTGGAGCAAATAGAAATTACACTTACCTGGTAATTGTCGTTCCTTGAGTTACGACAGTTTAGTCCTCTACTTCTGGGTTGTGCACCTCTTCCTGAAGCTAGGAGACTGGGCATGTCAAAGTCGTGACATCACTGGATATAGCCTGCTGGTATCTCCCATCAGCCTCCAGTGTACTATTGACAAAGCAAACTCAAAGGAACAACAAATAAGTAACTATACCATAACTTTAAATAACTCCCCATTCCTTAACCGGAGGAGCCTTTTAAACCGTATCTGTCTTATATTTTCTTTTCTCTCTTTTTTTTTTTTTTTTTTTAAATTTACATTCATGTCCCCCCTATGCAAACACGTATCCTATACCATCACCTCGTTTAAATAAGAGAAAAGAAAGAAAGAACAGAGAGGGATATTCACTGCGATCTAGAAACTGAAAGGATCTGTCTACTCCTTGAGATTGATGCTTCACTCTGCCTGAAAATAAACTCTGAAGAAATCACACTCCTGGGCGGGAATGAGGACTAAACTGTCGTAACTCAAGGAACGACAATTACCAGGTAAGTGTAATTTCTATTTCCTTATCGTTCCTCCAGTTTAGTCCTCTACTTCTGGGATGTAACAGAGAGTAATCATTGGGAGGGACCTATCAAGCCAACTCACCACACTGCCAACCCGGAACAGGCTTCCTTTACTGCCAAAGCATTTAGGCAGTAGTGGTTACTGAGGAAATGAAGAGACGACCTGGAAGCTGCTCTACAAATCCCTCCTGGTGGAATGACACGGTGATTCACCCATGAAGCCGCTTGTGCCCTGGTAGCAAGAGTCAGAAAGCCCCCCGGAATCATACAACCTCGCCAGCAGAAAGCTGAGGCAACCACCGCCTTAACTCAGTGCGAAATGGCCGCCTTCGCTGCTGCTTCCCCTTTGTGGGGACCTCCAACCAGCACACAAAAACAAAGAAAGGAACAACTTCCAAGTTGATCTCCCTGTTTATTGTAAATACAACTCAAAGTTCCTTGTGTTGTATAGTTGATGTTAAATGTAAACCGCTCTGATCTAAAATAGAGCGGTATAGAAGAACTGTTAAATAAATAAATAAATAAATGTTTCCTATCGATGTAAGCTATGAATAAAAACCTCCCCTTCCAGAAAAACCGAGAACTGGAAGAGAAACCAATAGGCTCAGGAGAAAAATCAGAAAACCACCTTTTGGAAGGACGACAGGACTGCTCGCAAACACCACCCTCTATCCAGAAAGGGTGAAAACGGCTCATTAGATGACAACGCCTGAAACTCCGAAACTCGTCGCGCCAAACAACGAGCTATCAAAGCCACTGTCTATAACAGCAAATCCTTTACCGACGCCTGGAGTAAAGAATCAAAGGACTCTTTAGCTAACGCCTCTAAGGCCCAATCGGGATCCCCGGCGGCACCCGAACTCTCCTTGAGTAGTGCAGTCGGATCCCAACTTAAGGAAACGCTACACATCGATCCGAACACCTAGCGCTATTCCCTTCACAGACTCCTACAGCCGGAAACAGTCGCCCGCTGGATCCTCTAAGGAACTGGCCGCTAGTTCCTTCAGACACTGTCCTGCAGAGAACTCAGACCAAGGATACAGACACCTTTGTCGTCCGGACTTGCCGCCGTGAACAGCAGCCTTCCAAAAGGCGCTAAGCATGGACCTACGTAGCAGAAGCAGCCTGCCTCCTTGCTCTCAACAAGGCGGCGAAGACTGCCGCAGACTGCCGCAGAATAACCCTTCTACTTGGGCCCCGCCCATACAAAGGCCACACCGTAGGCGGGCACAGATCCACCTGAGACATTCGTCACGGACCTAGCCGCAGCAGAACGTCCGCTACCGACAATTTCTAGGAAAAGCCTGTCGAGTAGATGAATGAGAAAAGCCTAGTACGGCCGTCTCGCCCAACCGGGCGCTACCAAGAGCACCTTTCTCCGAAAGCCCCGATACGCCAACTAGTTGCCCTATGAGAGCCCACGGGGAAAGGACAAGACAGACTTAATGGGAGCTTACTGACCCTCGACTGGGACGAACCATCAGCTGCCCCATTCCTCCACCAGAGAGACCTCTGGGTGAACCCCAAGGAAGCCAATAATATTAGCTAGCGCTTGAATCAAGCCATAATGCACATTTGCCCCATAAAGCAAATCAGGCTGTAGTCGATTCAACTCCCTGATCCTTTCCTGTTCCAGGCGAGTAGACTGCCGTAACACTGCGACCAGCGGAAGCATGCTCTCGCCTCCCCAGGCTCCAAAAATGGGAGCTTGTAAGGCCAGAGCAATGCCCCCAACAATCGCTTCAGTGAACCATCTACTTTCCCATCTTGCGATAAAGAAGATTGCTAGGGCTCTGTTCCATACAGTGAGTCCGCACACCCTGGAAGTGCAAGGTGTGCACCCAGCCAAGTGGTACCCAGGCGTGCCCCTGCTTAGCCTCAAAATGTCAATCAAGAACAGGCGAATTCAGGACAGCTGAATACTTCCTTTATTTTCATTCCTTCTTTCTTTATTTATTTATTTTTATTATTTATTTTATTTTTTATTTTTTACAAAGACACCTCTAAACCAAAAATGTCTTCAGCATATGTTAAGAGACGCTCTTTCCGTGCCAACAATATGAAGTAGAAAGAACTCCCAAACACAGGCATACTAATCCACAGCCGTCCTGCTAGAGTAACGCCCCATTCCATCTGACTGCACAAAGATGGACTTTATATTTTAAGTTCAACTAGCACCTGGTGATATGAAATACAGCTCTCATTCTGCAGTGGCAATTGAATCAGCAATAAAGAAGCCGAGAAACTGCAGACAAGTTCCCATTATACCACCTGGTAAAGACTCCACTTTTAGACCACTGAAGCAAAAAAAGCATGCGAGCGTGCCTTGTGTCCTGCCAGCAGCTGATCGAATTGAAGGGATTCAGTGTATGCAGGGCATTGTCCAGAGAACGCAAGGCCCCTCCTCCAGGCTGACTCCACATTCACAGTCTAAACCGGCAGTCACCTTGGCTGATGCCGATCAGCGCAGAAGCCATCCTGTAAGCCCAGCATATGAAGTATGCCTACTAGAGTCTGAGCCGCTGCCATTGCTGCTAGAGAACTAGCCTAGCTGTTCTGGCCCCCCATTAAGGCATTCACTGAACACTAGCAGAGACTCTCCGTACTGGAGAACCTCTGATAAATGGAATGGGAGCATAGATAGCTCCAAAGGCCAGAGTTCTATTTCGCAATCCCTCTCCGCTGAGCTACCTTTTCCATATGTAAAATTAAACCCCATATAGCCAAAATTAAGACATTACAAATCTACCGTAAAATCTTATAATTTGGCAAAGTCAAACTAAACGGGAACATTTTCCATTAAGAAACCACAAAACTATAAAATTCTTACCATGACATAATGCTTATGGCAGAGCATTCCACATCTGTGGACTGGCCATGGCGCTCACCCAAGCACCTGTTAAAACTGTCCAAGAGAGTTATCACCATAATTCCTTTTGACCTGAATAGGTTTACAGCGGAACATAGCGCTATATCACAGCAGCTAAGCCAAAATATTATCCTACCATATAAATCGACTTTAACGCTGTATAGGACCTTCTATGGATAGCGGAAGGAGATTCTGGTAAATCAACATAGCTATGCCCTTTTTTTTTTTTTTTTCAAGATAGGACTCCAAAAACCAAGTTTCCGCCAACTCCAATGAAATCAAAGCAGATTCGCTAAAATTACCCAAACTGCTACTATAGCTTTGCAAGAAGCTACCAGCCCCCGCTGCACCCAGTGGTCCTTCCCCCCCTTATCCTGGGAGATTCTGCATTGCAGGAGGCGTTGCCCACCTCCTGCCAGCCTACTGCATCTGCCAGGGAGCTGAAGAGCAAAATAGAAAGTACCCCTGGAAGCAAACAATGTCCCATCCTTGGGATCCAGGCGCAAAAGGTAAAAATCAAAAGTAAAATCAACAGTGTTAGCTAAAAATGAACAAGGCTATCTCTCACTAAAGCGAGTTTCTTTTTCTTTTTGAAATCCCACCGAAGTCCATGGGACCCAAGCTTTCGAACACAGCCTCTGACGCTGTGCATTAACCGCAACCAGAGAAATGAAATGAAACCCTGATCTAGTAATAGATGAGAATTTCTTGGGAAGGGCCTGCTAAGTGTTGCTATGAAACCCACAAGCACCTCACCAGGCCTCCCTGCAGTCAGAGAAATAGCAGTGGGATACACCGACCACCTTGCAAATGGAGGTCTGAGAGGTTGTTGCCTGTGTGAACCTGATGAGTAATATGATATTGTATGGTACCACTCACCCCCCAGGGATGGGGGCACTGAATACTTTATGTGATTCATGAGCAGCGCTGTCATTCGGTGGCCTTTAGGGCAGCAGAGCCCGACCAATGATTCAGAGCTTTAAATCTTGGTCATATAAACTGGATTCTCAGACCTTACATCACATCACCGAGGCTCTGTGGTGATTTCTTTCCTGATCTGCAGATAATGGCTGCCTGCACAGTCATAGAAAGGCACTATTGAGTGTACCAGCTGCCCTCTGGTGGCCATAGACCGTAGCACAGGCACTTCTCGGTTGGCAGTTTAACTGCCAGTCTATTTTTGTACATTCTAAGGTTTGCTAAACCTGTCCCTGTGAATTTTGGGCAACTTTCACTATAGACTACATAAAGGCACACTGCTAGGCTTTCCCTCCTGCAAACTACAAGTTAGGGCTCTGCCCTTGAAACTAAAAGCTGGCAATTTGCCTAATATCCTGGGCCTGAACAGATGCTCCTCAGAGACATGATTAGGAGGGAAAGAACATGTGGTATCAGGGATCAATGCCAAAACTGCTGTCCTGTTTTTAAGTTTATTCTTAATTATTCTATAAAGAGGATTGACAAGAATCCCCCTTAATGCTGAGGAACCCCCTGGCCTCAAAAAAAAAACTACAAACAAAAGAAAGAAACAAACACTAGGCCCAAAAATTTAGCTATTCTGCCTGTTGTTTTCCTCACGCAGGCAACTTTCGCGATGCGGTCCAAATACCTAGAGAGGAAATGGCCGCCCCTTCGCCAATGAATTTTGGCGCCAAGAACAGCCGCTGCTGCAAAAATGAGGCCTCAGCAGACCAACAGAGCCCGAAGGCCTTACCTGCAGGGCCAAAAGCCACACAGCCTGGTCCTACCTCCTTGAATTCCTCCGATCCTCAAGCTACGCTGATGTGCCTGGCAGCCGCAGCGAGGATCGCTCAGCCAGTTCCACAGAGTAAAATTAAAATCCCGCAGCAACGGAGAGGCTCCGTCTCACACAGCTTCAGTGTGGCTGTACGGGTCCCGGAGCTTTCTCCCATACAGTCCAGGGAGAGAGATCCGCACCGGCAAATGCCTGCAGCAAGTGAAAATCACTGACAAGGAGGGAAGGCGAGAACTGCTACTAATTTAAAGAACCAGGCTCAAATTTAAAATTACTGTAAATAAGGAAATTTGCTCCTAACTAAA
The DNA here is from genome assembly GCA_033557465.1 of Ichthyophis bannanicus. Taxonomy (NCBI): domain Eukaryota; kingdom Metazoa; phylum Chordata; class Amphibia; order Gymnophiona; family Ichthyophiidae; genus Ichthyophis; species Ichthyophis bannanicus. The sequence goes on along the minus strand of CM066043.1, from coordinate 231,859,914 downwards.
GGGAACTAATCCCCGATTGTCAATTAACCAAAGGTAACTGAATTAAAAGTAAAATTAAAAGTAAATGAAAGGTAAAAATCAAAAGTAAAATCAGAATTTGTCACACTAAATGCTCCTTATCTGTTCCCCCCAAGTGAGCCCAGGAGCTAGGCTCACTATGTCCTCCTGCTGCAAGGAGACTGGACAAACTGGAGGCTGATGGGAGATACCAGCAGGCTATATCCAGTGATGTCACGACTTTGACATGCCCAGTCTCCTAGCTGCAGGAAGAGGTGCACAACCCAGAAGTAGAGGACTAAACTGGAGGAACGATAAGGAACTATCACATTTCTTAAAACCGGAGGCCATTGGGGCAAAAAGGACCCCTGCGAGGTCAAAGACCCTCGACACGGCCAGTGGTTAAAAAGGGCGCAAAGCGCAGTAAAAACAAAGAAAGGCAAAAAAAGAAAAACCCCAAGACCAGGGCAGAAGCAGAGGCACTCAGGAGGTGGGAAGAGGACCGGCAAGGGCTCCGCGGAAACAAGGAGACTGAGTAAGATGGCACCTTTGGGCGGGAAGGGGACCACGCATGTGTGGTAGAACTCCCAAAGGGCTTTCTTCGAAAGCTGGGGAAATGCTCTGAGCGGGCTCCATCAGTACCGATGTCACCCATATGTGAGGACTGACTTCCTGCTTGTTCCTGGAGAAAGCAACGCTCTTCAAGAACAGCATGAATTATTACAAAACACAATACAAATGAAAAAAAAATCCATAAAAACAATGAAAATTTTCTGTCTATGCAACCATATAAAATACACCTTGGAAATCTTGAATACAAAATGTGGCTTTACCTAAATAGGCTTTCTCAAAAAATAAACTTTTATGTTTTCTGAGAAAGTGATGCTTACATCTGTGCAGACAAGCAACCAATCAGTGGAGCAGGCACCTAGTGGTTAGAGCAGCAGGCTCAGGAGGAAGTAAGCTTGTGTTCAAATCCCATTTCTCACAAGACACTTCACCCTCCACTGCTTAAGGTTTTATTTGTTTGAGTTATACATCATGGTGATTTACAACTGACTAAGCCCTATTGAGGAGTAGAATGTGACGTTTTGCAGCTCTCACTTTGGATGTGTGCTCTCCAAGCTCAGGAGAAATCTTCCATGAAGTCTCCTGATCATGTGTGAGGGCTCTCACACTACCAACCAACCCATCTCTCTATCAGCCAAACATCATATCTATTTACATAGCCAGAGGAGTTGGGGATGATATAATGTGGCTATATTCCTCTGCTGTACATGGAGAACCCACATTATAGGTAAACAATCTTGCTTTTTCTATGGACCTCAGCTGGGTAATCACATAAAATGGGTGATTACCCAGCTGAGAATTGCCAAATAAGTTCTGTTCAGATGGAGGTAAGGACAGGGTGGACAATTACATAGCATTACCCTGTTAGGGTAGAACGGGGTATAGAGGGCTATGGATGAGGGCTTGGAACTTGTTGACTCACCTAGCAGAATTGATGGCTATCAAGAAGGTTTTCCAACAGAGGTGCTTAAGCGATGCTTATTCTAGTGATCTGAAGGAAGACTCAGCCAAGAATGATTTTGAGGGCCCAAGGTGGGGGAGGTGCTCAAATGGAGGGGTTTGTACGGCATAATACACAAAACCAGAGGATGGAAAAAGACTGCTCTTCTTTTGACTTACTAATAGGCTGCAATGGCATGTAGATTGAGGTAGATTGAAGTACTTTGAAAGCTTAAATTTGAAAAATATAGGGTGTATTCCAGAACATTAGAGAAGCGGCACATTAAGAGGTCCTAGGAGATCATTGCACATTTGTATACAAAATGCTTCCATTTTAATTGGTACCACTGTCTGGGTCACAGGCCTTCCTAGCTGCCAGAAGAATACCTAAAATGTCTTGGGATATGGGCAGGTCCAAAATCACTTGGCTTTTAACCATGCCATCAAGGAAAGGATTTGAGATTGGGATGTAATAAACGGTTGTCCTGTTGTGTTAGTAGTATGGTTTGGCTCCCCAGGCAGACTGGTTGATCCTAAAAACCAAACCTGAAGAGGCCAGAAGGGCTACACTAGAATAACCTGGGCTCAGTCCTAAAGGATTTTCTGTACAACCCTCAATTGGACCAAAACTGGAGGAAATGCATAGAACATGCCTGGATTCCAAAGGATGGCAAAAGCATCATGGGCCAGCCTCTGCTGGAGTGGCCATCTAGAGAGCATTGTTACTCATCTGTAATAGATGATCTCTGGGAACAGCAGGAATCAGTCTTCACATATGAGCATCGTTGGTACTGATAGAACCTGTGTGGGAATGCTCCACAGCATCCAATTGGAAAGCTTTTGGGAGCAATCAACTACGTCTGCGTATCTGCCTTGCCATGTCCTCTCCTCAGTTGAGTTTGTAACTCAGAGATAGAGGAAAAAGAGAAAAACCTACAACTCCTAGGGGAGGAGGGGAGGTTGTGAAGGCTGATTCCTGCTGTTCCCAGAGATCACTTGTTACAGGTGAGTAAATGGAAATTACACATACCTGGTAATTGTAGTTCCTGGAGGGTCCAGTTTAGTCCTCTACATCCGGGTAGTGCACCTCCTCCCGCAGCCAGGAGACTGGACCAATCAAAACTCTGCTACGTATGATGTATGCAGTCGGAGCTCCCATCAGCCCCCAGTAAAGCGAAGCACTACACGATCCTTAGAGATGGATAAGAAAGGCTCCCTGCATGAGAGAGCTTGCAATTCGGAAATACGCCTCGCCGAGCAGATGGCCACTAGAAAAACGGTCTTCAAAGTCAGATCCTTAAGAGACGCCCTCCGGAGAGGCTCAAAGGGTTCGCGAACCAGTGCTCGCAACACTAAATTCAAGTTCCAGGAAGGAATAGACATCCTACGCGAAGGTCGCAAGCGAAAGACGGCCTTGAGAAAACGCAGGACATCGGTGTGAGACCCTAGGCTAACACCTAGCACCTTGCCTCTGTAACAAGCGATAGCTGCCAGCTGCACTTTGAGCGAACTGGCCGCCAGTCCTTTATCGAACCCATCCTGTAAAAAATTGAGTACCACAGGCACGGAAGCTGTAGCAGCCCGGACTCCCCGCCGGGAACATGAGTCTTCAAAAATCCGCCAGACCCGAACATACGCGAGCGAGGTGGAAGTCTTTCTCGCCTGAAGGAGAGTGGAAACTACTGCCGGGGAATAACCCCGCTTTCTCAGCCGAGCCCTTTCAATGGCCAGACCGTAAGCGAGAACCGATCCACTTGGGGCATTCGAAGAGGACCCTGAAGCAGAAGATCCGGTACCGGCGGCAGATGCCAGGGAACCCCGTCGCGTAACCTCACCAAGTCCGCGAACCACGGTCTGCGTGGCCAATCCGAAGCAATCAGCAACACTCGCCCCCTGTGAGCCTCGATGCGCTGGACGACGCGGCCGATTAACGCCCACGGAGGAAAGACATAAAGGAGACCCCCCTCCGGCCATGGTTGCAGAAGGGCATCGATCCCTTCCGACATGCGTTCCCTGCGTCTGCTGAAGAAACGGCCTGTTTTCGCCGACTGAAACGTCGCCATTAGGTCCATGACGGGCGTCCCCCAGCGACGAACTATTTGGGAGTAAATCTGCGGGTTTAGCTCCCATTCCCCGGGATCTACCCGCACCCTGCTTAGAAAATCCACCTGCACGTTGTCCCGTCCGGCGATATGGGCCGCCGAGATGGCCGGTAGCCGGGACTGAACCCAATTGAACAGAGCCGCCGCTTCGGCCTCGAGAGCTACACTTCCAGTGCATCCTTGACGGTTGATGTAGGCCACCGTCGCCGAGTTGTCCGAGAGAATCCGCACCGGTCGCCCCGCTATCAATTCTTCGAGGGCAAGTAGCGCTAGTCTCACTGCTCGCAGTTCGAGCCGGTTGATAGACCAAGAGGCTTCGAGGAGAGACCACGTCCCCTGAGCAAAGTGGCCCTCGCAATGGGCTCCCCAGCCCGACAGACTGGCATCCGTGATGAACGGAACCCACAGGGGCGTCTTCAACGGGAGCCCCTTCATCAGGTTCTCCGAGCGCAGCCACCACCGAAGCGAGCGACGCACCGCTTTCGGGCAGGGCAATCTTCTGTTCAATGAGTCGAACTGGTTGGACCAGCGCCGTAACAGGGCGCTCTGGAGGGGTCGCATGTGAAAACGCGACCATGGCACCACTTCCAGGGTCGCCGCCATGGTGCCCAGAAGCCGAAGGTACCACCAGGCGGATGGAGCGGGCATCGCCAGGAATGCGCGGACCAGGCCTCTCAACGCCAGGACACGGCGCTCCGGCAAGCAGACCAAGCCTCGTGCCGTGTCGAAGATAACCCCGAGATACTCCAGAGATTGAGTCGGTGACAAGTGACTTTTCTTGTCGTTGACCACCCAGCCAAGAGACTGCAGGAGAGTAACCACTCTGCTCGTGACTTGCACACTCTCGTCTTTGGATTTCGCGCGAATTAACCAATCGTCGAGGTACTGGTGAACCAAGATGCCTTCGCGCCGTAGGGCCGCCGCCACTACCACCATAACTTTCGTGAAGGTACGAGGCGCGGAAGCTAACCCGAAGGGCAGGGCTCGAAACTGAAAGTGGCCCCACGGAAACGCAAAGCGAAGGAACCTCTGATGAGACGGACGAATGGGGATGTGCAGATAGGCCTCCGTGAGGTCGAGGGATGTGAGAAACTCCCCGCGACGGACCGCCACAATGACGGACCGTAAGGTCTCCATTCGGAAATGAGGAACTCGGAGAACACGGTTCACCCCCTTGAGATCTAGGATGGGTCGAAGCGACCCGTCGTTCTTTGGCACCACAAAATAAATGGAGTAGTGACCGGCGCTGCGCTCGACAGGCGGGACGGGAATAACGGCTCCCAAGGCTAACAGGCGGCGCAACGTTAAGCGGATCGCCTCTAGTCTCTGCTCGCCCTTGCAGGGGGAGAGAACAAAGGAGTCGGGAAGCGGGCGAGCAAACTCGAGCGCGTAGCCGTCTTCTACGATCTCCAGCACCCACTGATCGGAAGTAATTCGGGCCCAAGAGGGAAGGAAATCGCGCAAGCGACCTCCAATGAAAAGAAGTCCCTCCGGAGCCCGCCTCGCTTCATTGCGGCTTGCGACTAAAGGAAGAGACGGAAGAAGCGGAGGTCCCTGAGAAGCCTCGGCCCGCTCCGCGAAACCCACGAAATCCTTGGGATCTGGAACCAAAGCGGCCGCGTTGGGAAGACCAGAGACGGGAAGAACGAAATCTGCGAAAGTCCCGAAAGGAAGCACGCGAGGGTGGAGCGGACCTGCTGGGTTTCGGCTTATCCTCAGGTAGCCTACCACCCTTAGACTCACCGAGGTCTTTAACCAACTTATCCAGGGCTTCACCAAACAAGAGTTTACCTTTAAAAGGCAGTTTACTGAGGCGGGATTTAGAGGACACATCTGCCGCCCAGTTCCTCAACCCAAATAGATCTGCGAGCCGCCACTAACGAGGCCATGCTATTCGCCAAAGTCCTGATGAGATCAAGGTCGGGGGTTCAAATCCCACTAGAGGACAGCAACCTTGGGCCGGAAGGACTGGGGTTTCTAGTCCCACAGGTGCTCCTTGTGGTCTTGGGCAAGCCACTTAACCCTCCACAGCCCATGTTCCCTGTAAAATAGTTATCTCCAAGTTATAATGCCCTGTTCAATGTAATTTGTTTGTTCAATGTAAACCGCACTGATGCAGAATAGCGCGGTATATAAGAGAATGTAAATAAATAAATAAATAAATAATGCACATCGGCAAGGTACGCTGACCCCGATTCCAGACGTGTCAGCTGCAGCAAACCCTGGGGTCCAAGCCGACCAGCGACCGCAGTTGCTGAGCCCAACGCAAACAGGCCCGAGCGACCCACGCGCCGCAGATAGAAGCCTGCAACGATAAGGCATTGGTATCAAAAGCCTGCTTTAGCAAGTTATCCACCTTCTTGTCCTGCGCATCCTTGAGGGCAGCGCCGCCCTCAACAGGAATGGTGGTCTTCTTCGTCACAGCCGAAACCGCTGCATCGACACGTGGTGATTTAAACTTGTCCTTGTCAGCCAAGGGATACAGGCGGTTCATAGTCCGTATCCCCTTTAGCCCAGAGTCAGGCTGATCCCACTCCGTCTGAATCATTTGCTCCACCACACGGTGGATTGGGAACACTACCTGAGAGTCTCGCACGGCCTGAATGAGGGGATCCTCTAAGCCTTCCTCCTCCAGAGGCCGGGCTACCGCTAGATTTAGGGTCTGTAGGGCCTCAGTGATCAGAGGAACCAGCTCTTCCCTACGAAACACCCGAATGATTCGGGCCTGATCCTCCGGCTCCGGAATTTCACCATCTTCCAATTCCTCCGGATCAGCCTCCTGTTCCAGATCTGGCTCCAACTCCTGCCAAGTGACCTCTTCCGGTTCCGGATCCTGGTCCAGAGTGCGAAGGCGCTTCGCCTGAGGCTGAGAAACCATGCGTGACCCCACTGCCGAGTCGGAGGGGATCGCAGCAGCCAAGGCCCCCGGAAGCTTGTCCGACCGGCTTAAGCGGAAGGCCTGGTGCATAAGCAGCACGAACTCCGGGGAAAAACCCCCGGACGGGCAGACCGCCCCCTCCAGGGAAGGACCATCAGCTAGCCCTTTAGCTAGGGCTTGTGACGGAGAGGGCAGCGGACCAGTCGTGGGCTCCACCACCGGCAAACCCGGGGATCCAACAGCATCAGGCATGTCTTTCAACTCCGCCTGATGCTCAAGGACTGCAGGAACAGAGGCACAGCTGCGACAGAGTCCAGAATCAGCCACCGCTCCTTTGCGCGATCCGCAGATCATGCACTGCGGTTTTGCGGTCATCCCAGCGCAGGAGTAGCTGGAGACAGCAAGTTTTGCCCTAAGGCACGCACAAGGAAGGCAAAACAAACAAAAAACAACTGTCTGAGTGAAAACTCCGTTTTTTTTTTTTTTGTTTTTTTTTTTGTTTTTTATGCTTAAAAAATTATATGGCCAGGAAGCAGAGATGTAAACTAGCAAATTCGCCATGACAAATACTCAAAAAATCGCAAGGGGGGCCCGTGCACATCTAATGTGCCCCCGAGAAACAGCTAAGAAAAATCCAAAATGGCCGCCGGCAATCTCTCCCGGTATAAGAAAAAAGGCGCGAAAAAACCCCGTAGGAGAAAAACGAGGCAGAGAGCGCAATAAAATAAAGAAAACAACTAAATAACAAAGGAAATCAGGGGCAAAGCGCCTGAAAACTCGCGAATCGCGCCGAACAACAACCCGCGAAGGAAAAAACAGCCCTGGTGTAACCGGGCTCTCACAGTAAAAATCTGGAGCGGGCAGGCACCCGCAGACTCACCCACAGGCTGAAAAGTGAAGGGAGATCTGGCCCAAGGCAGCTCTGTTCCCCGTGCAGTCCAGGGGAAAGATGCAGCCTGACAAGCTGCTAAAGCCTCCGGAGTACAGGTAGAGGCTTAGTGCAGTTCTGGTCACTCAGCACCGGCCTGCCCCTAGTGGGCTAAACAGAAAAAGGGAATAAAATTAAAGGGACAGCTACCTGAAAAAAAAATAAAAGGGAATAAAACAGGAAACCAAGCAAAACCCTCTAGCTTAATTCCCCAGTGTTGCTCCTGAAAAAGATCCTAAGTGAGCCTGAACCCAGGCACACACGTCCTCCAGCTGCAAGGAGACTGGACACACTGGGGGCTGATGGGAGCTCCGACTGCATACATCATACGTAGCAGAGTTTTGATTGGTCCAGTCTCCTGGCTGCGGGAGGAGGTGCACTACCCGGATGTAGAGGACTAAACTGGAGGACCGCTCAGGAACAATGCTATCTCCAGGGACAAGCAGGCATGCAGTCTTCAAATATGGGACTCACTAGCTCCCAGGTACCAGACTGGAAGTGGTAGCAGTGGTATCCCCGAGGCGAAAGAATCGAGCTGAGAAGATGTGGATACAGAGTGGCCCCATTGGACTCTATTGCAGTTGGCAAGACCATAGCCAGGGAAGTACGGTGCCAAGGAAAGTCAGGGATGGAGGGTAGGAGTTACAGTTAAGTACCAAAAAGGTGTTGGAAGACACCCTGGCCAAAGACAGCATCCCAACAGACGTCCCCGACTAGGCAGTAGTGAGAGAGAAGGTATGAATGGAGGACCAGGTGGCTGCTCACAGATTTCGTCAATGGAGACAGAACGAAGGTTGGCAACCGAAGTTGCTATGGACCGTACATTGTGAGCGGTGACGTGACTCTCAAGGAAGAGTCTCGCTTGAGAGTAGATAAAAGAGATGCAGTCCGCAATCCAGTTGGATAGGGTGTGCTTCGTTACTGGCAGCCCAAGGTGACTTGGATCAAAGGAAATAAATAATTGAGAGGATTTCCTATGATTCTTGGTTCTGTCGAAGTAGAAAGAGGGAGAGGAAAAGAAGATAACCTTCAGCAGGTGAGCAAACAAAGGAGAACAGCGGAAGTAATGACCACGGCCTGCCAGGTGTTAGGTAAAATTCTTTATTAAGGACCCAACTTAACAAGTTTCGGCCGAAGCCTTCGTCAGGGCTATGTGGTGGAGCAATCACTCTTCCCAATCTGCACTCGCAGTTTTTCCCGCCTCTCACTGTGCATGCAGATTAGGAAGAGTGATTGCTCCACCACATAGCCGTGTTCCTCACACCTTCTATGTGGTTTTCTGACCCCTGACGAAGGCTTCGGCCGAAACTTGTTAAGTTGGGTCCTTAATAAAGAATTTTACCTAACACCTGGCAGGCCGTGGTCATTACTTCCGCTGTTCTCCTTTGTCTGTCGAAGTAGAAAGCCAGTGCGCACTCTAAAGTATGTAGTGCTGCTTCAGCCTTAGAGGCATGCAGTCTGGGGAAGAAGACCGGTAGTATCACCGACTGGTTGAGGAGGAAGGGAGAACTATCTTCGGAAGGAAGTGTGGATGAGTACAGAGAACCACTTTGACATGGTAGAACTGGGTGTACGGAGGATCCGACACTAAAGCCTGCAGTTTGCAGATGCAGTGAGCTGAGGTGAGACAATGAGGAAGATTACCTTCCAAGATAAGAATTTTTAAAAAGTGGTGGCTAAAGGCTCAAAAGGAGGCTTAAGAAGTTGCGCTAGAACCACACTGAGGTCCCAGGACACTGGAGGTGGCTTGATCGATGGCCTGGACAGGAGACGACCCTGAATAAATCTCTGCACCAAGGGGTGTGAAGAAATAGGATGCCTGTCCACTGGCTTATGATAGGCTGAGATGGAACTCAGATGAACTCTGACTGAGTTAGTTTTGAGACTTGCGAAGGACAAGTGGAAGATAATTGTAAAAGGAATTTACCCGGGCAGGCAGAGGGGTCAATATGTTTCGGGGTATACCAGAGTGTGAACCTTTGCAATTTGAAGGCATATGAATTTCTGGTAGACAGCTTGAGTAATGCAAGTAGGATGTCTTTGACCTGTTGTGAAAGGTTGAGGTGGCACAGATTCTACTTTCAGCAGCCAGGCTGCGAGACAGAGGGCTTGTGGATTGGGATGGAGCAGCATCCATGATCCTGAGAGAGGAGATTGGGTGCATGTTCCAGGCTGAGAGATGGAGTCTGCACCAGACGAGTCAACAGAGGAAATCATGGCTGATGGGGCCAGTAAGAGGCTTGTGGCAAAGACAGCTATCCTGAGAGTGGGGGAGGTGAGAAGCATAACGAATTCACCCTAGTTAAGGGTCCCCTTCTAGGAGTGCAGGGAGAGAAAGCCACAGCCAGGTTTCAAAGACAGAAAACCCCCAGCTGGAACAGGTTTCAGCCAATGACTGATAAAGTAAGAAAGAGGGATTGCAAGCACGAGGACAAAAGCCCTTACTTTAACAAGTGCACTGATTATTCTAATATCAGAAGGCAGGGGGATTACCAACACCTGGGAAAGAAAGAGGTGGGGTTAAGACCCTGGAGGTATAAGCCTGGGTTAGATTATGCAGAGAGAGAGAGAGAGAGACGAGAAGGAGAGCAGCTGGGAGAGCAGCTGAGACAGAAGCAGAGAGGAGGAGTGGATTCTTGGAGAAGAGCTGAGATACCCAGAGCTGAGCGAGCTGAATTCCCTGCAACAGATTGGCAAGAGAGGTGGGGACCAGGAAGTGGAGAAACTTTCAGACCACCAGAGAGGTTGTCAGCTGAGCAGTCTGACTAGGTCGGTGAGTCAGAGCCCATGCAGTTGGGAGAACCAGTGTCAGAGTTGGGGGAAGAAGATTGCTTTATGGATTGCTCTCTATGCCAAGCTCTAGACAGGAGGTCTTGAGGAAAAGCTAGCCCTGAAAGAAGTAATTCTCCTTGGAAGTTAACCATAGGCAGAAGCAGTGTGGAGGTAAATTCCTGTCTGTTTTAAAAGGGAAATTTACTGCAACGTAAGCATGATCAGGAAGCTCTGATTCATGCTTGTTTGTCACCTGTGTTTGAACTGTGCAACGAAAAGAAAAGGCTGCTATAAGAGTTTTTGCTTGCTCCTCTCTTCTATGAAAAGCCTGCTAAGAGTTTTGATAACAGCTTGGAATGTTTGTTTTGTTCTGGCAGAAACCAAATTGCTGTAGAAGAATTAAGCCTGAATTTTTCTTTATGCTCTGATTAACAAGGACTAAAACGGAAAGTGGCAGTCTAGTTTCTAAAGGCAATTGCTTCTGCAAGTAAGAGGACTTTAAAAAGCCATTTCTGAGTTCTTTTGGTTTGTTTGCCATTATTTGCTGTACCTTAAGCAAAATCCTACAGTTATAATCCTGTAAATGATACCTTGAACCTGCTGTGTTTTGTGTTATGAAAATAAACTTTCTGTTACAAGCCTTACCCTCGGTTACCTCAACTACAAACCTTCTACTTAAGGCACCAACATATTTTAGCAGTACTACACTTCCCAGAAGCCAACATGAAGAAATAGGCTGCTAGGAGCTGATAGAAGAAGGAATCCTCAACCACCACCCCCCTCGACCACTAGAGGCAAGTGGCTTCGGGCGTTGTGCTTGTGACAGGCTATTAGGATCATGGAGCCCCTGTCAGCCTGCAGCTTGAACAAGGTCTTGGGTATCGTGGGAATGCCTAGAAAAGGCCCTTTCCTCAATAGAGAAGGAAGGCATCCATTGCCAGGCGGTGCAGTGAGGGAACCCTTGAGCAAAACAGCGGAAGTTGTGCATTCTCCTATGTGGCAAAAGAGTAGATCTCACCTGTAACAGGTGTTCTCAAAGGACAGCAGGAATCAGTCCTCACATATGGGTGATGGCACGACGGAGCCCGTGCAGATCCATTCCCCAGCTTTCATAGAAAGCCTTTGGAGTTACACCACACATGTGCTGTCACCTTCCCGTCTGTTCTGTATTTGCATACACTGTTTGACTTATACTATGTTTATTGATATAAGATGTTCCATGTAAAACAAACCCTGCTTTGTTGATTGTTGTTTACTGTAAACCGCATCTGATCTCTGGAAGATGCGGTATATAAATGAGTGTTAAATAAATAAATAAAGAGTGCCATCTTACTTCAGTATGACGACATAGCTTAATCAAGCATAAAAAAAGAAAAATAACTCCATGGGGAGGAGGGAGGGTTGTGAGGACTAATTCCTACTGTCCCCAGAGAGAACCTGTTACAAGTGAGTAACTATGCTTTCTCCGGGAACAAGCAGAAAGTCAGTCCTCACATATGGACTCCCAAGCTACAGACTATCGAAAAAACCCTGTAGGAGCCATGGGCGACCCAAAAAGCGGACTGTAAAGGGCAACAAGGAGCACTGGTTGACTGAACGTCTGGCTCTGCAGTACCATCATCAAAGATGCAATCCCTCTCCGGTAGCCTGAACAAAAAAGGCTGAGGGAAGGAGTTGCACTATTCTCCAAAGAGGTGTCGAAGAACTGCTTGGCCGAAGGCGCTATCATACCATGAGCTCTCCTCCAAGCAGTAGTGTGCTGTGAAGGTAAAGATAGAGGACCAGGTGGCAGCCTGGCAGATATCCAGCAAAAGCACCGAATGCAGGTTGACCAGAGGCTGCCATGGCGCACACATTGTGCGCAGTGAGATGATGTTACAGAGAAAGCCCAACCTGCTCGAAGGCGAAGGAAATGCAGTCAGCCACCCATCGTGAGAGGCACTTGGAGACCGCCACCCCAAGACAGTTGTGGTCAAAGGAGACAAAGAACTGCGTCCTCTGGATGTAAAAGGACAATGCCCGCTTGAAATAGAGAGCGTGTAAGGAGTCCTCTACCCTGGAGGCATGAGGCCTGGGAAAGTAGGTGAGGAGCACCACCTCTTGATTTAGGTGGAAATCAGAGATCACCTTGGGTAGGAACTTGGGGTGGGTCCGAAAAACTATTCTGTTCTTGTGCCTGATATAGGGCACGTGGGCCACCAGCGCCTGCAGCTCGCTGACCTGTTGGGCTGAGGTGAGTGCCACCAGGATAATGGACATTCTAAGACAAATATTTAAGATGGCACATTGCCAAAGGCTCAAATGGGGGAGCCATGAGCTTCCCAGCATCACATTTAAGTCCCATGCCATCAGCGGTGGGCAGACCGGTTGCTGGGACAGGAGTCCTCCTCACATGAAACGGCCCACAAAGGGGTGAAACGAAATGGCCGAGCCGTCAACAGGATGGTGATGCGCCGAAATGGCACTAAGGTGCACCCTGACCGTGTTGGACTTTAGGCCAGCCCCGGAGAGATGTAAGACCTGGTCTTCAGCGAACACCTTCGCTGCTCATTACTACCTGGAGAGAGTGTCCCGTTGGGACAGCGCCTTCGGCCAGGCCGTACTCCATAAGTGGAGGAGTGGAGGAGTGGCCTAGTGGTTGGGGCAAGGTACTTCAGGCCGGAAGGTCGGGGGTTCAAATCCCACTAGAGGACAGCAACCTTGGGCCGGAAGGACTGGGGTTTCTAGTCCCACAGGTGCTCCTTGTGGTCTTGGGCAAGCCACTTAACCCTCCATTGCCCATGTTCCCTGTAAAAAAGTTATCTCCAAGTTATAATGCCCTGTTCAATGTAATTTCAGTTTGTTCAATGTAAACCGCACTGATGCAGAATAGCGCAGTATATAAGAGAATGTAAATAAATAATCTGTTCGGGGTATAAGCAACTCCTGCCATCCGATCCTTCTTCACGGCTACTGAGGGCTTTGCCCCGAGGACCCAGGCTCCTTCGGGCATCGGCTTCTGCTCACAAACTCGCAGACGTGTTTTTCGGTTACAGGTTCGGTAGGCTGGAGCTGGGGAGTCCCATAAGTGAGGACTGACTTCCTGCTTGTTCCTGGATAAAGTGTAGTTACTCACCTGTAACAGGTGTTCTCCAGGGACAGCAGGAATTAGTCCTCACTACCCTCCCACCTCCCCTGATGAGTTGCTGGATTTTTATTCTTCCCTTGCCATCTGCTTGGTAGGGCTCGAGCTAAGAGACCTGACTCAGCAAGATAGCACCCTTGGGCAAAAGGAGGACCACGCATGCGTGGCAGCAATCCCAAAGGCTTTCTTTGAAAGCTGGGGAATTGCTCGGCACGGGCTCCGTCAGTGCCGACGTCGCCCATAGGTGAGGACTGATTCCTGCTTTCCCTGGAGAACACCTGTTACAGGTGAGTAACTACACTTTATCCAGGAACAAGCAGGAAGTCAGTCCTCACTTATGGGACTCCCCAGCTCCAGCCTACCGAACCTGTAACCGAAAAACACGTCTGCTCTTAAAGGTTTTAACTATCCTTTCTTTCACACAATACTACCGATCACAGTTACTTATCATTTCTTTTGTTTTTTTGTATAGCGTCGGAGGTCTCAGACTTATCTGAACACAACTTTTTGGACCTTGAAATGCCCAACTTTAGTGTTTACATTGCATCAATGACCTCCGACTTTTTTATGATCAAGACTAAAAACGTCATAAGTATGAGCATGAATTTCTGTCTCCTCTCGACTCCAAACTAAACTGCATACACCACAAAAACGCGTTATTTCCAAAACTTTATCATATGCACGTTCAATTGTGCTATTTCAATACTCAATGGCTATCGAGCTCTTCACCAATATTTGAAATTCTTCTTATTGCTCACTGATCCCTACGCCTCCCCTTGGCGCCTTCATAGCGTTTCACATTGATCGTTTCTTCAGGGGATCATTAATCTTCTCGTCTTTTATCACTATAAAAATAAAATATATTCCAGTAACCATCTATTATTTCTGTCCCACTTTACAATGGTCATTAAGCCTCACTTTTCAATTATATCATTGCTTGTTACCTACTATGATGCTGCACACATTTCATACCAACTCTGCTTTTGGCAATTTTGTCAGATGGAGACTCAAACGATCGCCGCAGAAGAACGCCGTGCATGCGGAATAGAGACCAGCTTCCCTCTTTTAACTGTTCCTTCTGTTCAACTATTGGTGATCATTAAATCCCTCCTTCTTGATGACGGCTTCTTCGTCATTCACACCAAATTTTTCCCGGAACACACTTTTGTATTCAAAATTAAACCAAAGTTTTATTTTGATGTTCTATTAGTGCTATTATCTAAAAATTGTATAACAGTTCTACATACCTAACTGGGATTTTCGATATCACGTAGTGACAGCACTATGCAACTTTTCGACCTAGGCGTAGGGATCAGTGAGCAATAAGAAGAATTTCAAATATTGGTGAAGAGCTCGATAGCCATTGAGTATTGAAATAACACAATTGAACGTGCATATGATAGAGTTTTGGAAATAACACGTTTTTGTAGTGTATGCAATTTAATTTGGAGTCAAGAGGAAACAGAAATTCATGCTCATACTTATGACGTTTTCAGTCTTGATCATAAAAAAGTCGGAGGTCATTGATGCAATGTAAACACTAAAAGCTGGACATTTCAAGGTCCAAAAAGTTGTATACAGATAAGTCTGAGTCCTCCAACGTTATACAAAAAACCAAAAATAAATGATAAGTAACTGTGATCGGTAGTATTGTGTGAAAGAAAGGATAGTTAAAACCTTTAAGAGTAGGTTCTATATAGATAAATTTGAGCATCTGTATAAAAGAATTAGATAGTTGTAACTGACAGCTGTATCAGTACAAAGCTTGAAGAATGGTCTAGAATTTGGTAACTGAAATTTAATACTAAAAAATGCAGGGTCATGCATTTAGGCTGCAAAAATCCAAAGGAGCTGTACAGTGGAGGGGCTGTGGTACTTCTGTCAACGAAAGAAGAGCAGCACCTTGGTGTAATTGTGTCTGACGATCTTAAAGTAGCTAAACAGGTAGAAAAGGCACCTGCTAAAGCCAGAAGGATGCTTGGGTGTATAGGGAGAGGAATGGCCAGCAGAAGAAAGGAGGTGATAATGCCTTTGTATAAGTCTCTGGTGCAAACTCATTTGGAGTATTGTGTGCAATTCTAGAAACCGAACCTTCAAAAGGATATAAAAAGGTTGGAGTTGGTGCAGAGGGTGTCTACTAAAATGGTTAGTGGTCTTCGTTATAAAGTATATGAGGACAGACTTAAGGAGCTTAATATGTATACTTTAGAGGAAAGGTGGTATAGAGGTGATATGACAGATGTTTAAATACCTCCGTGGCATAAATACACAGGAGGAGAGTTTCTTTCTATTGAAAGCAAGCTCTGCTGCGAGGAGACATTGGATGAGGGTGAAAGGGGATACTGTAGACTCAGGAGTAATATCTGGAAATACTTCTTTACAGAAAGAGTGGCAGATGTGTGGTATATTTTCCCAGTGGAAGTGGTAGAGATGAGGATAGTATCTGAATTCAAAAAAGCATGGGACAAACACAGAGGATCTCTTAAGGAAAAAAGGGGACTGTTGTAGTGAATGATATGGAAGTGCAGACTAGATAGGCCATCTGGTCTTTTTTCTGCCATCACGTTTCTATGTTTCTAAGCGATACATATTGCAAGACCTCCATCCGTGCACCAGAGAACTTGCACCATTCAGACCTGAATTTTTTCAGATACCATATATATATATATATACATACATGGAATTCAATGAATGACATGACGTCCATTACAGTGGACATACAGTAAGGCATACACTCAAAGCGTGGAGTCCTTACGCAAAGCTAGCAGGACATCCTCCATCTCCCACTAGAGGTGGAAGTGTGCGATGGCTAACCTCTCAGAATCCAGGAAGTTAGAGCGAGGGACTGGAGGCTGGGGTGCAAAAGCGTCCCATTCTCCTATGACACCAGGTCCGGGGTGCTCCACAGCTGTAGCGAGTCCCCCCAAGAGAGCTGCAGAAACAGGGGGAACCAGAGCTGCCTGGGCCACCTGGGAGCGAAGGGGATGACAGAGACCACCTCTGCTTGAATCTTGATGAGTGCCCGTGAAACCAGGGGAGTAGGTGGGAACGCGTACAGGAGACCCCTGGAACAAGAGAGGAGGAAGGCATCCGCCACCTCCCTGCGCTAGGCAGGCCTCCAGGAACAGAAGTACGGTAGTTGCACATTCTCCAGACTGGCAAAGAGATCTACCTCTGGGGTCCCCCAGTGGCAAATGACCTCTCAGAGTACTGACGGGTGTAGCTGCCACTCGTGGGGTTGAAGTAGTCTACTCAGGCGGTACTGTCTGGGCCCGGCAGGTACACTGCCCAGATGATGATGTTATGCCTGACGGCAAAGTTACACAGGCGAATGATTTCCCAGCAGAGGTGGTGCAAACCTGTGCCCCCCTGCTTGTTGAGGTAGTACATTGCTACCTGGTTGTCCCGTCTGGACTTGAACCACCTGAAGGGCACTGTATACCACTATGAGTTCTAGGAGATTGATCTGCAGAGCACTCTCTCCCGATGACCATGGGCCCTGCGACTGCAAGTAATCGCAGTGGGCTCCCCAGCCCAGTTTGGATGCAACCGTTGTGAGAACGCGCTGAAGCAGGGTCGCCTAGAAGGGCAGTCCAGCTCGGAGGTTGTGGGGGCTCTGCCATCAGTCAAGGGATGCAGCCAGGGTTGGCATGACCTGGATCCTGTCTTCCAAATGGCCGGAAGACTGCGTCCACAAGGCCTGCTGCATTTGGAGGCGGGCAAAGGATGTGACATGGACAGTAGAGGCCATGTGAACCAGCAGGCGGAGCTTCTGTCTGGCCATCACCACTGAGCAGCCCTGAACTTCCCTGGCCTGGACAAAGAGGCGCAGCATGCGATCCTCTGGGTAGGAAGGCCTGTGCCTGCGTGGAGTCCACAACTCTAATCACTGGGCCGATAGCAAGTGTGACTTTGGGAAGTTAACCATAAACCCAAGACACTGTAGCAACCCTATGCTGCGCTATGCAGCGTTCTGCACCTCCTCCAGTGAGCTGGCCTTGATAAGCCAGTCGTCCAGGTAGGGAAAGACAAAGACCCCTAGAAGATGGAGACGGGCTAGGCCGAAGGGGAGCACCCTGTATTGATAATGGCATTCACCTACGACAAATCGGAGGTACTGACGGTGCCCCGGGTGGATCAAGATGTGGGTATAGACATCTTTGAGATCCAAGGAACATAGCCAATCTCCCTGGAAGTAGAGCAGCAAGGTTCCATTTTGAACTTTTCCCTGACCAGGAAGCAGTTGAGGTCCCACAGATCCAGCAGAGGCCGGACCTCCCCTGTCTTTTTGGGCACAAGAAAGTAGTGGGAATAGAACCCCTGGCCCTGCAGGGGCTGGGGAACTGACTACTGTGCGATCCTTGAGCAAGGACTCAAATTCCTTCTGCAGGAGCTCCCTGTGCAAGGGAGTCCATGGGTAATTCTCCTGGGAAGAAGGAAGATGGCTGGAGAAAGTATCCCTCCCGAACCACCTGCATTAATTCACTAATATCGCCTCAGGCTGTCTCCAAAGAGCAGGAGATGAGGACAAAAGAGTCTCACAAATCTTTGCTAAGCATCATCCCTCCATAAAGCATAGTTACTCACCTGTAGCAGGTAATCTCCGGGAACAGCAGGAATCAGTCTTCACATATGCATGACGTTGGCACTGATGGAGTCTTGCTTGGGAATGCTCCCCAGCATCCAATAGGAAAGCTTTTGGGAGCAATCCACTGCGCCTGTGGTCCTGCCTTCCCGCCTTCCCAACTCCTCTCCTCAGTTGAGTTTGTAGCTGAGAAGAAGAATACAACAAAGACCCTACAACTCCTAGGAGAGAAGAGTGGGTTGTGAATACTGATTCCTGCTGTTCCCGGAGATCACCTGTTACAGATTAGTAACAATCCTATCTCCAGGAGCAAGCAGGAATTCTGTCTTCACATATGGGACTCACAAGCTCCCCGGAACTAGACAGGTATAGGGGTAAAGCAGTACAATCCCTGAGGCCAAAAAGACTGCAGCCGAAGAATCTGTAAGATTTGTGGACCTTGGACTCTATTCCAGAAGGCAACCCACCCCCACCCCCAAAGAAGTCCGATTTCTTGTAGAGGTCCGGGACGAAGGGTAGGATTGGGTTTAAGTCCAAAAGAGGTGCTGAGATACAGCTTGGCCAAAGACATCGTCCCGACAGGAGTCTCTGTCCAGACAATAGTGGGCAGAAAAAGTATGTAAGGAGAACCAGGTAGCTGCCCAGCAGACCTCCTAAATGGATACTGGAGACTGACTACGGAGGTTGCCATAGCTTGTATATTATGAGCAGTGACATGACCCTCCAAAGAGAGTCCTGTCTGTGCATATGCAAAAGAAATGCAATCTGCAATCCCTCTAGACAGAGTCCGTTTTGTCACTAGGAGGCCCAGCTGACTAGGTTCAAAAGAGATAAATAATTGAGAGGATCTTCTGCAATCCTTAGTCCTATTCAAATAGTAAGCCAGCACTCGCTTGCAATGCTGCTTCTGCCAGAGAGGCACATGGTCTAGCGAAGAAAATCAGTAGGATCACTTACTGGTTCAGATGGAAGGAGATTACCTTCAGAAGGAAATGCAGATGGGTCCGCAAAAGTACCTTCTCATGGTGGAAAGGGATATAGGGCAGGTCCACCACTAGAGCTTGCAGTTCACTAATGTGACGAGCAAAGGTGAAGGCAATGAGGAACAGTACTTTCCATCATAGAAACGTCAGTGAAGTAGTGGCCAAAGGCTCAGAAGGAGACTTTAGTAGTTGTGTAAGAACCACACTGAGATCCCAAGCCACTGGAGGTGGCTTAATGGGTGGTTTTGACAGCAAGAGACCCCACATGAAGCGTGCTACTAAGGGATGTGGAAAAAAGCGTAGTTACTCACCTATAATAGCTGTTCTCCAAAGACAGCAGGAATCAGTCCTCACTTATGGGTGACGTTGGCACTGATGGAGCTAGCGCGGAGCAATTCCCCAGCTTTCAAAGAAAGCCTTTGGGATTGCTGCCACGCATGCGTGGTCCTCTTCCCACCCAAGGGTGCCATCTTGCTCAGTCAGGTCTTCTTAGCTCGAGCCCAAGCAGATGGCAAGGGAAGGACAAAAATCTAGCGACTCATCAGGGGAGGTGGGAGGGTAGTGAGGACTGATTCCTGCTGTCCCTGGAGAACACCTGTTACAGGTGAGTAACTACGCTTTCTCCAGGAACAAGCAGGAAGTCAGTCCTCACTTATGGGACTCCTCAGCTACAGGCTACAGAACCTGTAACCAAAAAACGCCTCCGCGAGTATAAGTCGATGCCCGAAGGAGCCTGAGTTCTCGGGGTGAAGCCTTCGGTAGCCGTGAAGAAGGGTCGGAGGGCAGGAGTTGCTTATACCCCGAACAGGTTACAGAGTACAGCCTGGCCGAGGATGCTGTCCCAGCAGGATTCCCTCTCCAGGCAGTATTGAGCAGCGAAGGTATTCGTCAAAGACCCACCCGGCAAATGTCCATCAGAGGCACAGGGCGCAGCGAGGCCACCGAGGCAGCCTTGGCCCAAACCTCGTGTGCGTGACTCGACGATCCAATGGAGCACTCGCCTTTGTGTGAGCTAAGGCGATGCAGTCCACCACCCAAATAGAGAGGGTGCATTTGGTAATTGCCTTCCCCGGACGATTGGGATCGTAGGACACAAAGTGTCGGCCAGACTTGCGATGAGTCTGGGTGCACTGCAAGTAGAAGGCGAGAGCCCTTCTGCAGTCGAGGGTGTGGAGATCTGCCAACGCCTGGTCGGCGTGGGACCTCGGGAAGAAAGTCAGCAGGACTATCTCCTGGTTAAGATGAAAATCCGAGAAGACTTTAGGCAGGAACTAAGGGTGGGTACGGAGGACCACCCTATTCCGATAGAACCTGATGCAAGGGGTGTCAGCCATGAGGGCCTGGAGCTTACTGACGCGAGAGGCGAGCACGCCATTGGCTCGAAGGGTAAACGAGTGAGCTGCATTAGCACCATATTCAGATCTTACTGACGCGGCGGGCGAGCACGCCATTGGCTCAAAGGGTGAACGAGTGAGCTGCATGAGCACCACATTCAGATCCCATTCCGCCGGAGGTCAGATGGGCGGCTGGGAAAGCAGAAGACCCCGCATAAAGTGGGAGATCAACAGCTGCCCCGAGAGGGGCTTTCCCTCGATGGGAAGGTGGTGCGACAAGATGGCGCTCAAGTGTACCTGGACCGAGTTCGACTTCAGTCCTTCCTTCGAGAGATGGAGGGGTACTGAAGGATCCATCGAATGGGGCACAAGAACGGGTCGATCTGGAGCCCAGAGCACCAGATGGAGAAGCGCCTCCACTTTAAGGCATAGGCTCGTCCGGTGGAGTCCTTTCTCGAGGTGAGGACTTCCTCAACCTCTTCCGGAAGGGCCAGTGAGGCTAGGGAAACCCGTTCAGCTGCCAGGCCGTAAGGGACAAGGAGGCTAGGTTTGGGTGCTGCACCCGCCCCTCCTCCTGTGTTAGCAGACACGGGGCAGAGCCCAGGGGGAACAGGAGGCTCGGTGGACAGCCGGAGCAGAAGCAGGAACCAAGGCTGCCGAAGCCAGGAGGGGGCTATGAGGATCAATGATGCCCGACCCCACTGAGCCTTGAAAAGGGTTCTTGCCATGAGAGGAAAAGGAGGGAATGCATAGCACAGTCCAGGAGGAATGCATCGGGGCTCTCCCTGCTCGGGTGCAGTACGGGCCGCAAAAGCAGGGAAGCTGTGCATTCTGGGAACTGGCAAAGAGGTCTATCGACGGCGTCCCCCAGCAAAGAAACAGCCAGCCGGCTCCCCCTGGATCCAGCCGCCATTCGTGGGGGCGAAGGATTTTGCTGAGCCTGTCCACCAGGACATTCTCCTAACCTGGAAGGTAGGTCGCCCCAAGGGAGATCTTCCATCGGACAGCAAAGGAGCAGAGAAGGACCGCTTCCCGGCCGAGAGAGCGCATTCCCATGCCTCCCTCCTTGCTGACGTAGAACATCGCCATGCAGTTGTCGGTCTGCACAAGAACCGACCTTCCCTTGAGGTGGTCCTCAAAGGCCCTCAGGGCCCACCGAATTGACCAGAGTTCGAGCAAGTTTATCTGCTGCTGAGACTCCTCAGGCGATCACTGCCCCTGCGTGCACAGCGGCCCGCAGTGGGCTCCCCACCCTAACACGGAAGCGTCTGTCATCAGCACTGCATCGTGCTGAGGGGCCTGGAAGGGCAACCTCGGGAGGAGGTTGCGGGGGTTTTGCCACCAGCTCAGGGACAAGCGGAGGTCGGAAAGGACCCTGACAGGGTCCCTGAGGTGATCGAGGGACGGGCTTCATTGGGCGTTGAAGCACCACTGAGATGTCCGCATGTGCAGGCAGGCGTGGGGACTACATACACGGTAGAGACCATGTGGCCCACGAGGCGTAGCATGGTCCGAGCGGTGACCCGGGGAGTGCCTTGGACCCGGACCGCCATAGCTTGGAGGCAGTCAGCATGATCCGCTGGTAAGGCGGAGGTCGCCCACTGAGTATCGAGGCCCCGATGAACTTGAGTGCCTGCACTGGCTTTTGGTGAGACTTTGGGTAGTTGACCAAGAACCCAAAGCCCTCCAAAAGAAGGATTGTGTGCAACATTGCTCGCCAGGTTTCCTCGACCGAGAAGCCTGTGACGAGCCAGTCGTCGAAGTAAGGAAAGACCAGCACGCCCTGATGCCTGAGATGGGCGGCGACCACGACGAGGCATTTCGCAGACTCATGGGGCGGACGCGAGGCCAAAGGGGAGCACCCTGTACTGGAAGTGCTCTCCCTGAACCCTGAAACGCAGATACTGGAGTGGAGGAGTAGCCTAATGGTTAAGAACACTGGCTTGGGAACCCAGAGACCAGGGTTCAATTCCCACTGGCACGCCTTGTGGCCTTGGGCAAGTCATTTAACCCTCTATTGCCTCAGAAAAATCCATGTTTTCAATGTCCCTGTTTAATGTACATTACCAAGTTTAAGTTTCAATGTAAACCGCTTTGATTGAAATGATAAAGTGGTATCTAAAATCTGTTAAATAAATAAATAAAAAGAGGCCCTGATGAGAAACTTGTAAGTGTTCTGAATTTGCTTGATGAGTATCTGAAAAGTACCCCTCTTATCCTCAGGAACGAGTGAACGTTTCCAGATCTCTGGTGATAATTTTCAGAAACATGCCTATGTATAGCATTGTTAGTGTTTATTCTGGAGGCTAACATGCATGCCTGGAAGCATTTTCACCTAAAGGCATCGAGTGTCCTGGAATCTCTGCCAGATGGCGTGAATGAACAGTTTTTAGAGTTCTTAATTCAGCACATCACTGATTCCACCACCACTGAGTGGTGTGGGAGCTGAGGATTTGAAAGCCTGGGGACCCAGGTAATCTGTACACGGTATTGAGTCTCTTGCTGCCAGGTGGAACTGTGAGCAAGGCCTCCCACATGCAAAGCATTAGATCCTGCAGAATATGATGCACCGATAATGTAGTGGCCTCTGTGGGTGTTGGAGGGTACTGAAGTATCTGCAATTCCTCTGCCCTCGGTTCTTTCACCGAGACTACTGTAATGGTGAGTGCTGTTGCCATATCCCTGATGAAGGACATATCCTCTGGAGGGGCTGAAATGAGACAGTTGAAGCAGAAGGGGAAACCAGGGCTGTCTGAGCCTATACAGCATGATGAGTATCATCGTACCCCTGTCCATCTGGAGTTTTAGCAGTGTCTTCACTATGAGTGGTATGAGAGGATAGGCATATAGCAGGCCCATCCACCAGCCTGCTGTGCAAGATGATGCTGGAGCAGAACTGATCCACCTGGGCATTGTGCTGAATGGCGAACAGATCTATTAAGGAGGTACCCCACTTCCGAAAAATCTGGGCCGTGACGTCCCCTGTCCAGAGTCCACTCGTGCAGTTAGAGGACACAATTCAGTTGGACCACCAGGGTATTCTGCTCCCCTGGCAGATATGTGGCCTTTAGCTCCATTCTGAGAGTGATGGCAAACTTTCATAACCAGACCACCTCCCAGCACAGTAGACATGAACCTATGCCTACCTGCTTGTTTAGGTAATACATCGCAACCTAGTTGTTGGTCTGAATCAGTACAATCTGGTTGGTTAGCCGATCTCGGAAAGACCTGAGGGCATTCACTATGACTCGTAATTCCAAGAAATTGATCTGGTACAGGCTCTCCTGTTCGGACCAGCTGCCTTAAGTATGGAGGCCATCCAGATGCGCTCCCCACCCCAGCTTGGATGTGTCCGTTGTCAATGTTTTCTGGGGTGGCGCCTTCTGAAAAGAGAGACACCTGAGCAGGTTCTGATGATCCAACCACCAGCACAGGGACCGGAAGAGAGGTATGGTGACTGTCACCTGGTAGCCTGTTTCCACTGAGCTTGTTTCACTGAAAGATGAGCCATGGATGTGACGTGCACCATAGGTCCCTATGTGGCCGAGCACAGTAAGCATCCCCGAAAGTCATTGTCTGATGACTTTACTAGGTATCGTGGACCAAGGCCATCAATCTCTGGAGTTGGTCTAGCAAGAGAAAGACCTTCGCTTGAGTCATGTCGAGGAGAGCCCCTGTGAATTCCAGTTGCTAGGTGGGCTGAAGGTGGGACTTTGGGTAATTGACTAAGAAACCCAACAGCTCTAGCAACTGGATGGTCAATTGTGTTAATTGCTGGGCTCCAGCTGGAGTGGTGCTTTTTATAAGCCAGTTGTCTAAAGGAAGACAACCCCCCCCCACCTCCCAGTATTCTGAGAAAGGCCACCATCACTGTGAAGCACCAAGGCCAGTCCGAAAGGTAACACTTAGTACTGAAAGTGCTGTTCTCCTAGGATGAATCTGAGAGATCTCCAATGTGCGGGATGGATCGTTATGTGTGTATATACGTCCTTCAGATCCAGGGAGCGCAGACAATTGTCTTTCTGAAGATAAAGGAGTAGGCTAGCTAGAGATACCATCTTGAACTTTTCTTGTACCAGAAAGGTGTTGAGGTTTCTGAGGTCCAGGATGGGCTGAAACTCCCCCATCTTTTTGGGGACCAGAAAGGACCTGGAATAAAAACCCCACCCAATCTGCTCCTGGGGAATGGGCTCAATGGCAAGATTGGCCAGAAGGGTGGAGATTTCCCTCTGAAGTAGGTCCCAGCTGCAGAGGATCAAGAGGATATGCCCTCAGGGGGCAATGAGGCGGCAACTCTGCAAGGTGCAACATGTAACCGTCTTGGATATCTATAGCACCCTCGAGTCCCAAGTTTAAGGGGCCACCTGTGGGCAAAAAAGATTGAGCCATCCCTCCACCAGAGGGTTCCCCTCTGTGGTCACTGGCAGATTGGTTATGCTCCGAAGGAGCAGTCAAAACCCCATTCCTGGCTTTGGTTGTGGGGCAGGCCGAGCCTTTTGAGGCTTCTCTCTACACTGCAAGCGAGGAGCCCGTGACTTTTGCTGGGAGGTTTAAAGACCAGGAAAGTACCTGTGCCTTCACAGATAGTATGCCGCCTTCTGGCCTGCACTTTAATACCTCCTGCGATAGGCAGCCGGACCAGATGTGCATCTCGAGAGCCTGGTAAGGGTAATATGCTGCTTCTCTATGATGCCAGCTTTCTCTTCCACCTGCTCTCTGAAGAGATTTTCTCCCCGGCACAACACATCCGCAAGCACTGACTGTCCCAGGTCGGAAGACTGAAGCCAGGCGAGCCTGCAGGCTCCAATGCCCACTGCCGCTGTCTTAGACACCGTCTCAAAGGCATAATAGGTTGCCCTGACCAGGAACTTCGAGCAGGCCTTGCCATGGTCTATCAGGACATGATAATACTCGTTTCTCAGAGGGAGGAACAGGCACAAGTCGGCAAGATAATGCATTATGTTGTTCAAAAGCATACTCATGTACAAATGATAGTGTACTCTAGCCACAAGCATGGAGCTCTGGAAGCACCTCCTTCTGAAGCAGTCCAATGCCCAAGCCTCCCTACCTGGGGGCGTCGAGGAATGAGTGCTCTTAATTATTTTTAGGGCGGACTCCACCACTAAGGAGTGGTGTGGGAGCTCAGACTTCTCAAATCCAGGGGCCTTTTGAATCCAGTATATTGAATCCAGCCTCCTACTAACCGATGGCACAGTGAGGGGGTTCTCCCACATTCTCATTTGTAGCCTTTGTAGGATTCAGTGCACTGGCACTGACACTGCTTCCTTAGGAACTGAGGATACTGAAGGACGTCCAACTCCTCCGCCCTGGGCTCATTCTCTGTCTCCAGTGAAAATGGGATGGCCTTGGCCATATCCCTCAGGAAGTCCTGGAACGACATGTCCTCCGGAGGAGGCGGCGGCTTCCACTATTTGTGCAGAAAGGATGGGGGTCTGATGGGAGCTCAGACCTGCCTCCAAAACATTCTTCAATTCCACATTGGTCACTCAGCCATCAGACTCCGTAAGGAAATCGAAGTACCTAAGACTCTGCCCGGAGCTCCCTCCGGTCTCGAGGGCAGTGGAAGCATCAATAGGATCAATGATGGATTAAGGGCTTCTGGGTTTCATCAGGACATGGGAACCCAATTCTCTCTCTCTCTCTCTCCCGAGAGAGAGAGAGATATGGCCCCGCCGGGAACTGGTGTTGGATCTCTTTGATGCCCCGATGTCTATGCCTCCGTAGGCAGAGCGTGCGTCTCGAGGAATGGTTGCACAATGCTTGATGATGATGCCCTGGACACTGAAGCATCAGCCAGCTGTTTCTCCCACATTGATGCTATGCGGACCTCAAGTGCCTGAATGAGGCGTTCCTCCATGGCTGCCGATTCCGAAGGCCTTGGAGCCTGAACAGCTTCGACCAATGTCTCCGGCATCTCTATAGAAGTATCAGCATGGCCTCGGTTGTTGGGATATGGTTGGTGCCCCTCAAACTCTGGGAGGTCGATTCCTCTCTCCAGAGCACCTTGGCGGGCCTCTCGCAGCTATTGCGCTTGACGTTGCATTGGAAAGGGTTCCAATGCTGACCCACCCGGGTCATTGCCTGGTGCTCAGAAAGGTCCCCCCTTGACGCTGATGGAGTTGAGGCTGAGTCCTTCTTTGATTCCAGGTGGAGACCGACCAATGGCCGATGCTCCAGGGCACTACAGGTGCTTGGCTTTGACTAAACACTGGAAAACTCTCAATGTTGATGCATCTCCAGCGGATCCTTGGGAAGCCATAGAGGCTGGTGCTGAAGATGCTGAATCAGACTTCTGACCAAAGAGGGATTCTCTTGGCTTCTCTCAACCCCTCAGGCCTCTCCTTGTCATCTTCAAGCACAAACTGCAAGAAGAGGGCTGGTGATCGGGATCCAGACATTGGAGGCACCAATTGTGCCTGTCAGTGATCAAGATGGTCCTGGAACATTTGATGTATTTCTTGAACCCACTGGTCAGTTTTTGGGACATGAAAGATGATCTTGGCTAAATCGAACGACTCAATGGTGATCATAGGCCCAATCGGGTAACAGGGAAAAACAACAAGAAAAAGAAAGTTACTGAAAAAGCACCAGAACCTAAGGTGGAACTGTGATCAATGGAACAGGTGATACCAACGGCAGGCAGAAAGCGAAACTTGCACAAAAAAAGGACCCCTTAAGGGGAAAAAAATGAAATGTTTACCAGCGGATGACCGATTCAAGTCTTGGGGCTCCGCGGAAAATGAAGACTGGAGAAGACGGCAACACAGCAGGTGGAAAGACAGGCATGCAGGTGCAGTGAAGCCTTCCAACAAAGCTGGGGAGTATTCCCGCACAGGGTTCCATTGGTAACATCACCCATATGGGGAAGGCTTTATACCTGCTTGTCCATGGAGAAACAGATGGGTAAAAGGGGCAAAATCTGGCAAGCAGTGTGTATAAATGCACATAGCATGGGAAATAAGATCCTAGATGTTGAGGCATTAATGGAACAGGCTGACTTGGATTTAGTGGCAGTTACGGAGACATGGTTCGCGGACAACCATGACGGAGATATAATAACAAGCTATACTTTACTCTGGAAAGAGTAGTTACTCACCTGTAACAGGTGTTCTCCAGGAGCAGCAGGAATCAGTCCTCACATATGGGTGACGTCGGCGCCGACGGACCCCCCGTGGAGCAATTTTCCCCAGCTTTCAAAGAAAGCCTTTGGGAATTGCAGCGCGCATGCGCGGTCCTCTTCCCGCCCAAGGGTGCCATCTTGCTCAGTCTGATGAAATAGCTAAAAGACAGCAAAAATTAGCAAAAACGAAATCATAGAACTGCAACTCCAAGGGGAGGAGGGAGGGTTGTGAGGACTGATTCCTGCTGCTCCTGGAGAACACCTGTTACAGGTGAGTAACTACTCTTTCTCCAGGACCAAGCACGAAGTCAGTCCTCACATATGGGACTCCCAAGCTTAAGGCTACCGGAGACCCTAAGCACAAAAAAGGAGCTCCCTCAAGCTCAGTAGCACAGAAGGAAGGAATCTTCTCTGAGTACGCCCCCAACCGGTAGCCCAACATCCGGGACGGAGGGCAGGAGTTGCCTATACCTCAAAGAGATTATGGAGGACTGCCTGTCCGAAAGCACTGTCCCTGCGGGACTCCCTCTCCAGGCAGTAATGGGCTGCGAAAGTCTGGCTTGAAGACCAAGTAGCGGCCCGGCAGATGTCTGCCAATGGAACAGAGCGGAGGTAAGCCACTGACGCAGCCTTCGCCCTAACACGATGAGCCGTGACTCGACTTTCCAATGAGAGGCCGGCTGCCTCATAAGCCCAAGCGATACAGTCAGCAATCCAGATGGACAGAGTACGCTTGGAGACAGGGAGCCCCAACTTATTGGGGTCATAAGACATGAAGAGCTGAACAGCCCTTCGGTGCTCCCGCGTACGGTCAAGGTAGAAGGTTAATGCCCTTCTACAGTCTAGGGTATGCAGGACCATTTCAGCTCGGCTGGAGTGTGGCCTGGGAAAGAAGGTCAGAAGTACCACCACCTGGTTGATGTGAAAAGGGGAAACCACTTTAGGAAAAAATTTAGGGTGAGTCCGTAGGACTACCCTATTCTTGTAGAACCGAGTGTAAGGAGGATCAGAGACTAGGGCCTGTAGCTCACTAACGAGTCTAGCAGAAGTGAGGGCTACCAAGAATAAGGTTTTCCAAGAAAGAAAACGAAGATGACAGGTAGCCATAGGTTCAAAAGGCTGACAGGTAATCTGCTGTAAAACCACATTCAGATCCCAGTCAGGGGCTGGTGGGCGCAAAGGTGGTTTAAGGAGAAGGAGGCCTCTGAGGAAACGAGCCACTAGAGGGTGGCTGGAAAGAGGCCTGCCATCCACCGGCATGTGATGCGCAGAAAGAGCACTGAGGTGGACTCTGACCGAGTTGGACTTAAGTCCAAGTTCGGAGAGGCAAAGCAAGTATTGCAAGACCACTGATATCGAACAGGAGAAGGGATCATGAGACTGCTGAGCACACCAGACGGAGAACCGATGCCACTTCAGAGCGTAGGACTTCCGGGTGGAGGGCCGCCTGGAGGCCAAGATGACTTCCTCCACATCTGGAGGCAGCAGGAGGGGAGCCAGGACTACCCTTTCAGCAGCCAGGCTATCAGATGAAGGGACCGGAGGTTGGGGTGTAGGAGAGTCCCGTGATCCTGGGTCAGGAGATTGGGCTGAAACCCCAGAGGAAGAGGAGTGTCCACCGCCAGCTGCATTAGAAGCGGGAACCAAGGTTGCCTCGGCCACCGAGGAGCCACGAGGATCATTGAGGCTTTGTCCCGGAGAACCTTGAAGAGCGTCCGAGACACCAGTGGCATGGGAGGAAAGGCATACAGAAGGCCTGTGGACCAGGAGAGAAGAAAAGCATCCGCCGCTACTCTGTGAGGATGCGATTGTCGAGAGCAGAATTGGGGAAGTTGCCAGTAGAGAGGACTGGCAAAGAGATCCATTGTGGGTAGGCCCCATTTGAGAAAGATCCGCTGAAGCACCAACGGATCCAATCTCCACTCGTGCGGCTGGAGGATTCTGCTCAGTTTGTCTGCCAGGCAATTTTCTTGACCTGGGAGATAAACAGCTTTGAGGAGGATGCCGCGGCTGACAGCCCAAGAGCACAGCTTTTGTGCTTCCCGACAGAGAGGGAAGGAGCCTGTGCCCCCTTGTTTGTTCACGTAGAACATCGCAACTTGATTGTCCGTCTGGACCAGCACAGACTGGTGAGAAGTGAGGTGGGAGAAGGCCCTCAGAGCTAGGCGGATAGCCCTGAGTTCCAGGAAGTTGATCTGCTGGGCAGACTCCCAAGGAGTCCAGAGGCCTTGAGTACATGTCCCTTGGCAATGTGCTCCCCAACCCAGGAGAGAAGCATCGGTCGTCAGGACCTGAGAAGGCGGAGGAGACTGAAAAGCCATTCCGAGCACTAGGTTTGGCAGATGAAGCCACCATTGAAGAGAAGAGACCAGCGGGTCGGAGATCTGTACGGAGTCCGCTAGGCTCCCAGTGGCCTGATGTCATTGTGTGCGAAGGCACCATTGAGCAGGCCGCATGTTCAGGCGGGCATTGGGGGTCACATGGACTGTGGAAGCCATATGGCCGAGCAGTCTCAGAAATTGCCTGCCAACGACCAGGGAATTGCTGTGAAAGTGGCTGGCAAGATCCATGAGCCTGTTTGCCCTGTCGAGAGGCAGAACTGCACGCGCCTGAAGCGTGTTTAATCTTGCGCCGATGAACTCGAGATCCTGAGAGGGGAGCAAAGTGGACTTTGCGAAGTTTATGACAAAGCCCAAGTGCTGGAGCACAGCCACAGTGCGGTGCGTGGCTTTAGTGGCCTCTTGGGAAGACTGTGCCCTGATGAGCCAGTCGTCCAGGTATGGAAATATAAAGAGGCCTTGAAGTCTTAGATAAGCCGCCACCACTGCTAGATATTTGGTGAACACTCTTGGTGCGGAGGATAGGCCAAAGGGTAGTACTCTGTAATGGTAATGATTGCCCCCCACAACAAACCTGAGATATTGTCTGTGGCTGGGGTGGATGAGGATGTGAGTGTAGGCATCCTTTAGATCCAAGGAGCATAGTCAGTCTCCCTGCTGGAGGTAGGGCAGCAGGATTCCAAGGGTAAGCATCTTGAACTTTTCCTTTGCGAGGAACTTGTTGAGGTTCCGCAAGTCCAGGATGGGTCTGAGGCCTCCTGTTCTTTTTGGTATCAGAAAGTACCTGGAGTAAAAGCCTTGACCTCTCAGGTGGTGGGGCACCGGTTCCACAGCCTGTTCCTGAAGAAGACTTGCTAACTCCTGAAGGAGTAAGTCCCTGTGCAGAGGGAGTCTGAGAGGCTCCCCCGGAAAGTAGGAGGGAGGTACCTGGTGGAAGTGCAGAAGATAGCCCTCTTGGACTATGTGAAGTACCCAGGTATCTGTAGTGATGTTGGTCCACCTGTGGGCAAAGTGGACCAGCCGGCCTCCCGTGCTGAGAGAAACTAGTTGAGGGGGAGAGGCTATGCTGATGAAGTCAAAAACCCCCACCCTGCTGAGCAGGGGCCGGTGGTGCAGGCTTGGGGGCTTGCTGCCTACGTGATCCATTACCCCATCCCTTGGCTTGCTTACCCTGCTGGGGAGCTGCCGAGGCCTGATAATGAGGGTAGTGGTGATAGGCAGCCGCCTTCCTCGGGTAAAAGGGCTTTTTCCCCGAGCCCTTCTTCTTCTGAGAAGGGGCAGAGGTCTTCCTTGAGAGACGAGTCCTGGTGAGAGTCTCGGTCTCGATCTGTGCAGCCTTCTCATCCATGGGCTTGCCAAAGAGGTTTTCACCTCTGCAGGGGACATCGACCAACTTGTCCTGCACCCATGGCTCAAGGTCAGATGACTGAAGCCAAGTCTGTCGGTGGCCACCGATGCCGGCTGCGGCTACTCAAGCCGATGCTTCAAAGCCATCGTAGGCTGCTCGAGAGATAAACTTTGAGCACTCCCGAATACCAGTTGACAAGGCTTGGAACCTCTGCAAAGGTTCCTCGGAGAGACCAGCAGAGAACCCGGCTATTTCTTTAGCCAGGTCTCGGAGATACATGCCCATATAGAGCTGGTAGGTCTGGACTCGACAAGCAAGCATAGAGCCCTGGAAACACTTCCTACCGAGGGCATCCAGGCTTCGAGCCTCCCGACCGGGAGGCACCGAGGCGTGCATTTTCTGACTCTTAAGTCTATGCATGGCCGATTCCACCACCATGGAATGGTGCGGTAGTTGTGCCTTTTGGAACCCGGGGCTCTTGCGGACTCAATAAATGGAATCGACCTGCTTGATTAACACCGGCGACGACGCCGGGCTCTCCACATGCGGAAGAGAAGTCGTTCCAGCATCGGAGGAACCGGTACAATAAAGGCCTCCTTTGGGGGAGAGTCATATTGGAGGGCATCGAGCTCTTCGACTCGAGGCTCCTCCTCGGGATCCGCGGGGAAGGCCAAGGCTTTGGCCATATCCCGCACGAAGTCCGAGAACCGGGTATCCTCCGGGGGGGACCGTCTCCGAGGTTCGGACTCGGGGGAGTCCGATGGGACACACCGAGTCCGAAAAGAACCAGGTGACTCTTCGTCCTCGGATTCCCAGGCGGACTCCTCGGAGGAGGAGTAGAGCGGCTCCGGTCGGGCGGGCATCAATGCCGTTCGCCCCGACGCCGAGGGAGTCGGCGTCGACGACCTCGGTCCCGAACGGGAGGCCGAAGGAGACCGCGACCGAGGATCGACTCGAGCCCTCATGGACTCGAGGATCGGCTCGGTCTCCGGGGTCGACTTGGAGGTCGACGTCCCGGTGGTCAGGGCAGAAGCACCGGCGAGGCCAGCGATCAATGCCCGCTGCTGGTCCATGAAGGCAGTCAGACTGCTCTCCAAGGCCGTCAACCTGAGTCCGAGCTCAGGAGACCCAGCAGCCCCCAACTCGGGCCCCGACGTCGTCGGGCCCGACGTCGGCTCCTTCGGAGGCGAGTCCACGAGGACAACAGTACTCACGTGAGCGGGCGAGTCCATCTCGAGACGAGGATGTTTGGAAGGCCTCTCCATCTCCGAGGACCCGGGACGGGAATCGGGGCTATGCAACCTGGCCCTCGAGGAACCAGGAGCGTCCACCGACCCCGCCCTCGCGGGTTTCTTCTTCCGATGATGTTCCCGGGTAGGAGACCCCCGTTCAGAGGAACTTCGACGATGCTCAGGACCAGAGTCCCGAGACGTCGAAGCCTCTGACGAGGTCCGAGCCCGGCCGGAGTCAGAGAAGATACGTTCCCGTTGATGCTGCCGACTCCTCAACGCTTTTGAGGACATTTTGCCACACGGACCACAGATCATCGGGTCATGATCCGGTCCGAGGCAGCGGAGGCAGTAGTCGTGTGTGTCGGTAAGAGACATGAGCTTCTTACACCGATCACACTTCTTAAACCCGCTGGCAGCCATCGGGGGAAAAAGGGCCCCTGCGAGGTCAAAAGACAGGGCTGCCAGTGAAAAAGAAAAAAAGGCGCGAAATCTGTCACGAAGGACAAAAAAACGAAAAATAAAGAACGGACTCGCAACCGGTGTCGCGGGTCCGGGCGGGAAAAGAACCGGCGTCAAACCGAGAAAAAAGACAAATAAAATCAACTTTTCTAGCGGGGAAGTACAAACAATGTCTGTAGGGCTCCGCGGAAAAAAGAAGACTGAGCAAGATGGCACCCTTGGGCGGGAAGAGGACCGCGCATGCGCGCTGCAATTCCCAAAGGCTTTCTTTGAAAGCTGGGGAAAATTGCTCCGCGGGGGCTCCGTCGGCGCCGACGTCACCCATATGTGAGGACTGACTTCCTGCTTGGTCCTGGAGAAGGATAGGGTACGAAAAAGGGGAGGAGGAGTGGCACTATATGTAAAAAGCATTATTAAAGCTATATAACTACAAGGCTTAAAAGGGAGAGAGGAGGCACTGTGGGTTAAACTAGAAAGAGGGAAGAGAAATCCATTTGCACTGGCATGATATACAGACCCCTCACACAGGGAGAAGAAGTGGAAGGAGATTTAATAGGAGACATACTCAGCATTGTCAGGAAAGGGGAAGTGCTACTGACAGAGGATTTCAATATGCCGGATGTTGACTGGCACACCCCTGCTGCGCCGTCATCTAGAAGTAAGGAGATCCTGGATTCTCTAGAGGGAGAACTATTCAAGCAACTGGTAACAGAACCCACACATGAAGGGGCCATACTGGACTTGGTGCTTACCAATGGGGAAAGTGGGAGATCATCTCACATCCAGTGAGCACCAGATGGTGTGGTTCAGTATTAGGGCTAGGGCTGATAAAATCCATTAAAAAGCGAGTGTCTTGGACTTTAAGAAAACTAACTTTGCCAAGATGAGACAATACCTTAAGGGGTCGTTAGCAAGATGGGAACAACTGGGAGATGTAGAAAAACAGTGGGCAAAACTGAAAGGGAATATTTTAAGGGCAACAAACCATTTTGTTAGAAAGGTAAATAAAGATAAAAGGAAAAGGAAGCCGCTATGGTTCTCAAAAGTAGTTGAAAAGGTGAAGAAAAAAGGGGAGGCCTTTATGAACTACAAGAGATCACAGAAAGAGGAAGACAGGCATCTATATTTGGAAAAACAGAGAAACTAGCAAAGTAGTCAGGAAAGCAAACATACAAAAATAAGAAAAATAGTAAATGCAATAAAATGTGGAGATAAGACATTTTTCAGATAGGTTAGTGAGAGGAGGAAGGGGAAAAAGTGGTACTGTCAGACTCACGGGTGAAGGAGAGGAATATGAAGAAGCTGATGAGGATAAAGCAGAATTGCTTAACAAGTATTTCTGTTCTGTGTTCACAGATGAAGGGCCAGGAGCAAGACCTCAGAAAACACCCACAAACAGGAACAGAGGTGATGTGGATCTCAAACAATTTTCAGAAAACTGTGTGTTTGTGAGGAACTAGCTAAACTAAAAGTAGACAAAGTGATGGGACCGGATTGGGATACATCCAAAAATACTGAAGGAACTTGGGGATGTTCTAGCAGCTCCACTGACTGACTTTTTCAATGCCTATTTGGAGTTGGGAGTGGTGCCAGAGGACTGGAGAAAGGCACAGGTGGTCCCCTTACACAAAAGCAGACGTAAGGATGACATTGAGAACCTATAGGGTAGTTAGTCTAACCTCTGTGGTTAGTAAATTATTGGAAAGGCTACTAAGAGAGAGAATAGTGAGGCTTCTGGAGTCCAATGGATTGCAGGATAGGTGGCAGCATAGATTCACCAGAGGCAGGTCTTGTCAGACAAATCTGATTGATTTCTTGGATTGGGTGACCAGGGAGATAGACCGAGGGAGAACCCTAGATTTGGTGTACTTGGAGTTCAGTAAAGCCTTTTACACCGTTCTGCACAAACTAAGCACTCTAGGGATGGACTCTAAAGTTACTGATTAGATTAGAAATTGGTTGAGTGGGAGGCGATAAAAGGTAAAGGTAAATGGAGCTCACTCTGAGGAGAAGGAGGTTACTAGTGGTGTGCCACAGGGATCTGTCCTTGGTCCGACTCTTTTTAATATCTTTGTTAGTGATATTGCAGAAGGGCTAGCAGGTAAGGTTTGCCTCTCTGTGGATGATACCAAAATCTGCAATAGAGTAGACACCCAGAAAGGAGTAGCTAACATGAGGAGGGATCTAGCTAAGCTTGAAGAACGGTTGAGAATTTGGCAGCTGAGATTTAATACTAAAAAATGCAGGGTCATGCATTTGGGCTTCAATAATCCAAGGGAGCAGTACAGTGTAGGGGTGAAGTACTTCTGTCCACAAAAGAAGAGCGGGACCTGGGCGTGATGGTGTCTGACGATCTTAAAGTAGCTAAACAGGTGACGGCAAAAGCTAGAAGAATGCTTGGGTGCATAGGGAGAGGAATGGCCAGAAAAAAGCAGAAAAAAGGAGGCAATAGTGCCTCTGTATAAGTCTTTGGTGTGACCTCATTTGGAGTATTGTGTGCAATTCTGAAGACCACACCTTCAAAAGGATATAAACAAGTTGGAGTCTATGCAGAGGGTGGCTACTAAAATGGTTAGTGATCTTAGTTATAAAGCATATGAGGATGGTCTTAAGGATCTTAATATGTATATACCTTAGAGGAAAGGCGGGATAGAGGAGATATGATGGACAAGTTTAAATATCTCGGTGGCATAAATGCACAGGAGGAGAGCCTCTTTCAATTGAAATCAAGCTCTGCTACGAGGGGACATAGGGTGAGGGTGAAAGGGGATAGACTCAGGAGTAATATGCAGAAATATTTCTTTATGGAAAGAGTGGTAGATGTGTGGAATAGTCTCCCAGTGGAGGTGGTAGAGATGAGGACAGTTATCTGTGGGAGATATGGATTGGTAGTGCAGAAGCTCCCAGAAATGCTCAGGAGGCCCATGGAAGGCTCGCTTGAGCTTTGGGAGGGCCCACTTCTGAATTAGGAGCTGCAAGAATGATGTCACCCATTTCATATAAATGCATGTTCCCTGCTTGTCCACGGATAAATAACTATAGTACCTAAATGATCTTTATCTGCCGTCATATACTATGTTACTATGTTAAATAGTAGATGACTTGAGCTTGGCTTTGGAAAAGGAAAAAAGTCTAAATCCAAAAAATGGTTGAAAGAACCAAGGCTAGGTTTGACTTGCTCGGGTCGAGGTGATAGCAGCTGAGATAGTCTACCATTACATCGTCCTCTCCCGCGATGTGCTGAGCAGAAAGAGCTTGGAGATGGCACTTGGCCCAGGGGAACAGAATTTGCATCTCCCGTGCCACACCCGCACACTTCGTGCATCCTGGCAATTCACATAGGCCACTGTGGTAGCATTGTCAGACATCACCTGCACTGCTCTGCCCTGGAATAGAGTCTGGAAGTAGCAGAGGGCTAAGCATATAGCCCGCACTTCCAGCCAGTTGACAGGCTAGCCCACCTCCAATGGTGGCCATGTGCCCTGTGTGGAACAATGGAAACCGTGGGATCCCCAACCGGAGGGACTGGAATTGGTGGTGACTACTAACCAGTGCTCCAGTGGAGTCTCCTGTAACATGTTTCTGCATAAGTCCCACCAGTGGAGGCTGGCGTGCACCCGCAGGGTTAAGGGAAACCTGATCTCAAAATCCTCAGAAAGGGAGTACCAGCAACTCAGAAGGGCATACTGCAGAGGGCATACATGTGCCCAGGCTCCCGGCACCACTTCTAAGGTTGCCACCATTGCCCCCAGGAGCTTCAGATAGTCCCAAACCGAAGGGGCGGGAAACTGCTGAAAACTGGCCTAGCTGACACCAAAATTTGCACCAACGTTCCTCCGTAAGGATTACTCTTCTCATGCTGGTATTGAAGTGCACTCTGAGAAAGTCCAGTCATTGGGAAGGGATGAGGCAACTCTTGTTATAGTTGACCACCCAACTGAGGTGCTCCAGAAACTGACTCACACGCCAAATGGAGAGCTCCGCATCGGCATATATTCTGGCACAGATGAGCCAATCTTACAGATACAGATGGATGCAGATGCCTTCATGCCAGAGAGCCACCGCTACCATGACCATGACTTTGGAGAAAGCCCGTGGAATGGTCACCAAGCCAAAGTGAAGAGCGCAGAACTGGAAGTGTTAACCCAGCACAGCAAACCAGAGAAAGAGTTGATGATCCTCGCAAACCGGGAAGTGGAAATATGTTTCCATGAGATCCAATGTCGCCAGGAACTCTTCCAGCCAAACAGCCTGAATAACAGCCTGTAACGTTTCCATGCGAAAATGGAGAACACGCAAGCTCCGGTTGACTCCTTGGAGGTCGAGAATCTGGCAGAAGGGCCCATCCTTCTTTGGGACCACAAATTAGATGGAGTAGTGTCCCCCAGCCCATGTTCTTCTTCTGGGAAAGCACAGTTACTTACCTGTAACAGGTGATCTCTGGGAACAGCAGGAATTAGTCCTCACATATGGGTACGTCGGTACCGACGGAGCCCGTGCGGGAAAGCTCCCCAGCTTCTTAGAATAGAAGCCTTTGGGACCTCCCACTGCACATGCGCACTGCCTTCCCGCCTTCCTGAACAGCTCTCCTCAGTTTCGAGTTTATAGCTGAGTCAACAGAGAGAGGACAGGAAGATAGATAGATAAAAGATACAACTCCTAGGGGAGGTGGGTGGGTTGTGAGGACTAATTCCTGCTGTTCCCAGAGATCACCTGTTACAGGTAAGTAACTGTGCTATCTCCAGGAACAAGCAGGAATAAGTCCTCACATATGGGGACTCCCTAGCTTAGATGCATGGGATCCCCTGTAAAGGTTCGCCATCTTCGTATGGATCTCAGGCATCCATTCTGGGAAGGTGGGCAGGAGTTGTTTAGGAATGGAACAGGTGCTTGAGGACAGCCTGGCCAAACAAGGCATCCCGGCGGGAGTCCTTGTCCAAACAGTAATGGGCTGTGAAGGTATGAACCGAGGCCCAGGTAGCGGCTCGACAGATCTGATCTATGGAAACAGAGTGCAGATGAGCCATAGAAGTTGCCATGGCCCTCACATTGTGAGCAGTGACATGGCCTTCCAGAGAAATGTTTTTGCTCTGGTAAGCAAAAGAAATACACTGAGCAATCCAATTGGAAAGTGTACGCTTGGAGACTGGAAGTCCCAAATGGGAAGGATCAAAGGCCACAAAAAGTTGAGAAGACTTTCGATGTGGCTGAGTCCTATTAAGGTAAAAAGCGAGAGCTCTTTTACAATCCAGAGTATGAAGGTTCCTCTCTGCATTGGATGCATGAGGAGCTGGAAAAAAGACAGGTAGATATACCTCTTGATTAAGATGAAAGGGCGAGACCACTTTAGGCATAAAGTGGGGATTCGTCCTAAGGACCACCTTGTCATGATGAAATCTTGTGTAAGGTGGATTAGCCACTAAAGCCTGCAGCTCACTGATGCGGCGAGCCGAAGTGACTGCAATGAGGAAGATGACCTTCCAGGAAAGAAATTTCAAGGAGGTGGAAAACATTGGCTCAAAAGGTGGCTTCATAAGTTGACCGAGCACTAGATTCAAATCCCATGCGACCGGGGGTGGTCTGATGGGAGGTTTAGTGAGAGTCAGGCCTCTCATGAATCTTGCAACAAGAGGATGAGAGGAGATAGGTTGTCCATTTATATGTTTCAAGGATGCTGCAATAGCACTTAAATGGACTCTTATCGAATTCGTCTTGAGGCCTGCATTGGATAGATGCAGGAGATAATCAAGAAGAGAATTCAAAGGAAGTGCCAGAGGGTCAAGACCCTGCTGAGCACACCAAATGGAAAAACGTTTCCATTTGAAAGCATAGGAACGCCTGGTAGAGGGTTTCCTAGAGGCAGAAAGGATATCTTTCACTGGTTGGGAAAGATGAAAGTCTTGAAGGCTTAAGCCTTCAGTAACCAAGCACTGAGGTGAAGGGATTTGGGGTTTGGGTGCCACAAAGTCCCCTCCTCCTGAGACAGGAGGTCTGGCGCAGCTCCCAGATCCAAGTAGGATCCCTGGGAGAGCTGTAGAAGTAGAGGGAACCACACTTGGCGTGGCCAGCGTGGAGCTATGAGGATCATAGTTCCATGATCCCTCTGGAGTTTGAACAGAGTCTTGGGAATCAAAGGAATGGGTGGAAAGGCATATAGGAATGCCTGATTCCAATTCAGGAGAAAGGCGTCCGTAGCCTGAGCTCCCTGACACGGAGTTCTGGAACAGAACCGGGGAAGTTTGGCATTCCACGGACTTGCAAAGAGGTCTATGTCCGGGGTCCCCCATTCCTGAAAGATTCGGTTTATTTGGTCCAAATGTAGGGACCATTCGTGTGGCAGCAGAACTCGACTGAGCCTGTCTGCCCGAGAGTTTTGAACTCCTGGGAGATACACTGCTAGCAGGTGAATCTGATGCTCTCTGGCGAAGGCCCATAGTCTTAGAGCTTCGTTGCAAAGCGACAGAGAGCCCGTCCCTCCTTGTTTGTTTATGTAAAACATGGCCACCTGATTGTCCGTCTGAACTAGGACAGTGAGGTTGGCTAGGAGGGAGTGGAAGACCTTGAGGGCAAGGTAAATTGCTCGCAGTTCCAGAAGATTGATATGAAGGGTGGTCTCCTGTAGAGACCAAGTGCCCTGAGTGGAGAGAGTTTGCAGATGGGCTCCCCACCCTGTTTGGGAGGCATCTGTTGTGAGGGTTGCTTGGGGTAGCAATGGTTGAAATGGAGCCCCCAACAACAGATTCTTGGTGGAGGTCCACCAGTGGAGGGACCAAAACAGACGATCGGAGGTTTGTATTTGGTCTGAGAGCGCTCCTGACGCCTGAGTCCACTGAGTGGCCAGGGTCCATTGAGCTGCTCTCATATGAAGACGAGCATAGGGCACCACATGCACTGTGGAGGCCATATGACCCAGTAGGCGTAGCATTTCCCTGGCTGTCAAGCGAGTGCTGGACTGAGCTTGGGAGGCCAAACTCAGGAGGCGCTGGCCTCGAACATGTGGAAGGTAGGCCCTTGCAGTGATGGTGTCCAACTGGGCCCCTATGAATTCTAGAGATTGAGTAGGGATGAGTTGGGACTTGGGAAGGTTTACTACCAGTCCCAGATACTGCAAAAGGCTCCTTGTGTGGTCCAGGGAAATCTGGGCCTGTGACTGAGTTGGAGCTCGGATGAGCCAGTCGTCCAGATATGGGAAGACAAAGATTCCCATGCCTCTTAGAAATGCGGCTACGACTGCCATGCATTTTGTGAATACTCTTGGAGCAGAGGCTAGACCGAAGGGGAGTACTCTGTATTGGAAATGTTTTCCCTGAAACAGAAAGCGAAGATACTTTCTGTGGGATGGATGGATGAGTATATGTGTATACGCATCCTGTAGGTCTAGAGAACAAAGCCAGTCCTGACCCTGGAGGTAAGGAAGGAGAATGCCGAGAGACAGCATTTTGAATTTCTCCTTGAAGAGAAATTTGTTCAATTCTCTCAGATCTAGGATTGGTCTGAATCCCCCTGTCTTCTTTGGAATGAGAAAATAAGGGGAGTAGAAACCGGACCCTTGTTGAGGAAGAGGAACCTCTTCTATGGCCCCTTGGGCAAGAAGAGAGGAAACCTCTTGACCCAACAGGGTTAGGAGAGATGGGGGAGAATTGAATGGTCTCACCATATGATGGGGAGGAAGGCTGGAGAAATGAAGTTTGTAACCCTCTCGAATGATAGAGAGGGTCCATTGTTCTGTTGTGATTTGTTCCCATCTGGGAGCAAAGTGAACCAACCTTCCGGGTATGGTGAGAGGTTCTGGTTGTGTTAGAACCAGAAGTGGCAAGTTCCCTAGGAGCAAGTCAAAACCCCTGAGGGGTTGGAGCCTGCTGAGCTACAGTAGCTGCTGCAGGCTTAGCTCGTGCTTGTTTGGATTGCTGACGCTTAGCAGTATAGCGAGGTTGAGAAGACTGCTGGCCAGTATTTGAAGCAACTCTGGCCTTCTTATAGTAAGGCCTTTTAAAAGACTTTTTCTTAGTAGGAATTGAAGTGGACTTTGAAAGTCTTTCCAAGGTGGCATTTTCAGCATCCATCTGGGTGGCTTTGATTTGCCACTCTTCCCCAAATAAGTTCTCACCTGTACAGGGCAGATTCCGTAAGCCATCTAGAACCCAAGGTTCCAGATCAGAGGCCTGGAGCCAAGCAAGACGTCGGGCTGCAATAGCAATGCCCGAAGCCCTACTGGCTCCCTCAAAGGAATCATATGCTGCCCTATTAGAGAACTTAGAAACCTCTAAGAGTTGTTTCACTAGGGAAAGGAATCCCTGCTTTTTATCCTCAGGGATAAAGGGGGCAAAATGCCGCACCTTTTTGGCAAGTTCCTCCAGGAACATGCCCATATAGAGACTGTAGGAATTAATCCTGGCTATAAGCATACTAGCCTGGAAAATTTTCCTACCAAAAGAGTCCAAAGTCTTACATTCCCGTCCTGGAGGGGTGGAAGAGTGCCTTTTGGTACTCCTAATCTTCTTCATTGCAGACTTCACCACAATAGAGTGGTGGGGCAATTGAGTCTTTTGGAAACCAGGAGAAGGAGGGACCCTATACATGGTGTCCAACCTACGGGAATAAGGAGACAAAGTCAAAGGATTTTCCCAGAAATCCATCAGTTGTTCTTGAAGGATTTCATGGATAGGCAGGGTAACTGCCTCCTTAGGGGCCTTTGAGTATCCCAAAATATCCAGTTTTTTGGATCTGGGTTCCTTTTCAGAGGATGTGGTAATAGAAAGGGCTGTAGCCATATCTAAAACAAAGTCCTGGAAGGACAAATCCTCTGGAGGGGACATTCTCCTTTTAGGAGAAGAGGGCTCCTCAGGTAAGTTGAGTGAAAACTCAGCAGAATCATCAGAGGAGTGAAAATCCTCAGAGGAATCGGTGCTTTCCTCTAACGCACGATACGCGTACCGATCGGTATCGATATCGGGCGTATCGGGTATGGAACCGGTATGGAGCGAAAGCCCATACGGTACCGACTTGCGTTTAGAGGTGGACGGCCTCGATACCGGCATGGCGGACGATACCGGTATCGGGCCCGGAACCGCTGAAAGCGGAACCGATGGCGTTGCAGCTTTAATGAAAGCCATGACGGCCTGCTGCATGGACTGTACAGTATCGCCCATGGACGCCATAGCTGCCTGGATGTCGGTACCGGAGTGACCCGGTACCCCAGAGCAGGCTAACAGGTGATCTGTCGAGGCCGTAGCATCGATATCAACCTGAGACCCCTGAATTGGCGTTTTTGGAAGTTGGACTTCCCGCCGGGGTTGTTTGGCTGGGGCAGGGTCCTCAAGTTCTAAGCTAAGAGCCTCTCGATGCTTTGAAGGAGATTTGCTCTTTGAGGACTTGCCCACAGAAGGTTTGGTTACCTGAGATCCATCCGGAGAAGAAGACCTGGAT
This sequence comes from Ichthyophis bannanicus, assembly GCA_033557465.1. Lineage (NCBI taxonomy): Eukaryota > Metazoa > Chordata > Amphibia > Gymnophiona > Ichthyophiidae > Ichthyophis > Ichthyophis bannanicus. Next base: position 231,817,757 of record CM066043.1, on the reverse strand, counting down.
GACTGTGATGCTGTATTCTCTGAAGCAAACAGCACATGGAATTTGTTGGCCCGGTTCTGCAGCCCACGTTTAGACATGTGGGAGCAAGATGGGCAGTCCGGTATGGAATGGTCAGGCCCCAAACATTTCAGACACCATTCATGGGTGTCTGTGACTGAAATAACAGCATTACATTTGGTACACTTCTTAAATCCAGGGGCTGGCTTCTCCATGAGGAGAAATTGAGTAGGCCGAGAGGCCTCTCTGAAGTGACCAAAAAGCTAAAAATAAGAAAAAAGAATTATAATTTTTTAAAGAAAGAAAGAAAAGACCGGCGATACCGGTATCGGTATGGGGAAGGCAGGTACGCGGTCTAAAGAAACAAATAAAATAACAATTTCTTCAGCGGTGACAGGAACACGACCTGCTGAGGAGAGCTGTTCAGGAAGGCGGGAAGGCAGTGCGCATGTGCAGTGGGAGGTCCCAAAGGCTTCTATTCTAAGAAGCTGGGGAGCTTTCCCGCACGGGCTCCGTCGGTACCGACGTACCCATATGTGAGGACTTATTCCTGCTTGTTCCTGGAGATAGGGACTAACACACACAGGAGGAGCAGGCGCTGAATCGTGTCACAAAGCACTCTGCGCTCAAGGTCGGTGCCGCAGGGTGATGATATGAAAGCACCAGAAATAGGTCAAGCGAGCTCAAGGGCATAACCATGATGGACAACCTCCAAAACCCAAGTTGCCGAAGTGATGTGAGCTCATTCCTGATTAAACAGGCAAAGGTACCCTCCAATCCACGGCACTTCGGAATGGGCCCCTGACCCATCAGCGAGAAGAGCGGGAAGAGGGGCCGGTGGACTTCTTGGAATCTCCAATGGAGCTCTGGGACCGCCAGGCCCAACAAAAGGACTGCGGGAGACTCCTGGACTGATACGATAAAGATAATCGACTTGACCGATAGCAACATGAGTCGCGGTACTCGGAGCATGAAGAGTTGGCCGAAGAGGATGCCGAACGCTTGTACTCTGGCAGGTGTTGCAGCTTGACCTCACCCAGATCATTCACCAACATTTCCAGATCCTCCCCGAAGAGAAAGGGAGGATCTGGAACCGTTCAGTTCAGGTCTAATGTATAACCTGTAAATAGTTACCCTACCACAGCTTGAGTGGCTGGATATGTAAATAGTTCATCCAGTTGCAGCTCCAAGTTATTGATCCTGTTTCAATGCATGCACAAGGCTGTTCCCTTTGTCTTTGCAAGAATTTGTTATTTGTAAACCGCACTGATATTGAAGAACGCGGTATAGAAAAGCTGTTAAATAAATAAATAAATAAGGCTGCCCTTAAAGGGCAAGCCGGTCAGACACATCTTGGAAACCACATCTGCTGACTAGTTCCGGAGCCAAGGCCAATGGCAAGCCATATTAGACATCGCCACTGCATGGGCAGCCAACCAGAACAGATCGTAGAAGCCATCTGCAAAGAAAGCGGCCACTGACTAAAGGCGTGCCAAATCAGAGTCCTCCGGTAAGAGCTGTATCCACCGGCTACAGGCCTCCACACACAGAAGTCTGTACCTCTAGGGAAGGCACTGAAAAGGCAGTCCAACAGGTTCTCCACTTTGCGATCCTGGGGATCCCGTAGAGCTGCACCAACTTCATCTGGAATTGTAGTCTTCTTGGTCACCACCGTGATTAGCACCGGATAACACAACCACCGCTACAGATCGTCCTGGGACCAGGCATAAATCCTACCAAGGCAGCGGGCCGTTCAAAAGGAGGGATCCGATGCATCCCACTCATCCTTAATGAGCTGTTGCAGCTCAGGAAGGAAGGGGAAGGCTTTAGCCAGTGCCCTAACTCCTCGTAGGATAGGGTAAGAGGCAGACTGGGCCAGAGGTCCAGTAGCTTCAGGAATCCGAAGCTCGATCATAACTTGGCTGATAAGCACAGGCAACTCCTCCTTGCGGAACAACCAAGTCACCCGGGAGGAAGCACCGTCCTCTTCCGATGGCGAATATTCACCTTTCTCAAGATTAGAGTCGGCCGGGGGAGACCTCGGGGTCAGTACCCTGGGTCCCCCTCATCAGAAGAGTCTAAATCCCCGAGTGCCCAGGCAAGCGTCTTACGCTGGTGCTTAGCTGCCAATGCTCGTTGCCCGTGGAAGCGGTGAACCTCTTGGGGAGGGGGGTCTTGCTCCCCTTCCAGAGCTTCCAAGGTGTCTGAAGAGCACGGCAAATTCCGCCGCATCATCTAATGCCCCTGCAAGTGAAGCAGAGCTGGTACTGGGGCCTTCTCTTTCCCCCCCCCCCCCATGGGAGGAGGTCTGGAGGTGTCAGCTCCTCCCCATCTCCAGAGGGGGGCACAGATTCCAGCTGTTGGGCCTCTGAGGGGCCAGGCAGAGAAAAACTCAGGTGCATTGCTGCTTCTGCTGCCACGGCGGTCCCAGCATGAAAATGATCCCCAGACTCCTCTTCCGATGACTGTCCAGGATCCGTGGCACAAGCAGCACACATTTGTTCCACTAGGTGCTGCCGCCACTTCCACCAAGTGCGCACACCGTAGTAGTAAGGAGAAATGAGGGAAAAAGCCAGGCTGCCCCGCGTGGTCTGCAGCAGCAGTGACGGTGCAGGCAAGAATGGCGGGAAACAGACCAGACTGCCCCTCATGGGATCCAAGCTCAGATATCGGCGAAGGCAGCAAAATGGTCTTATTCATGGTTGCGGAGGCCACCGGCAATATCTGCTACACTGCCTCCCACCCTGACCTCGAGCCTTCAGTGTGATAGTGTGAACAAGGGGAAAGGAACGTCAAAGTGAAAACTGTGAGGTCTATCTGAGTCAGTCTTGCTGCTAAGACTCAACCGCTCTTAAGGCAAGGCTGTGTCAGGAATTGTGAGTCTATGTATGCCTTTATTTGTTTTAGATTAGAAAATAAAAAAGCAATAAGGCAGGAGCAACTGAGGCTAAGCATATCCTTGACAAACCGTTAAGGCAACTGGACTGACCTTCATGGTTAGAGGTCCCCCCCCCCCCCCCCTCTTTGAAGAGCAGTGCAGCCGCTGGCATAGCTGAGCTGCTACATCTTCAAGGCCTGAGCAGCAGCTAAGTCAGGAGCTGTACAAAAAAATCAACCACTATCTGCTGAGACAGAGAAAATATTGATTAGTGCCCCTAGCTGTACTGGCTAAGGTGCCAGTGATGATGTCACAGCACTGTTCTGGTGTTTTCTCAGTCTCGCATCTGCCGGTTGGAAGAGTTAACCCTCTGGTTTGGGCTGATCTAGCAGAGGCGCTCTGGAAATTGTCTTTATCTGCCATCATATACTATGTTACTATGTTAAATAGTAGATTTATTTTATTTATTTAGACAGATTTGTATACCACCTTATCCTACAATCAAAGTGGTCACATCACAATTGGAGGGTTACATTTAACATAAGGGTACTTAACAACATTTAGACAGCACAATTGAAGGGTTACATTTAATAAGAGGGTACTTAACAACATTATACAATGAACTCATATGTCTAGTTGGGATGAGTGGGTATTGAGTTGGCAGAGGTAGTTGCATTACCGTTCGGGTGGAGACTGTTGTCTGTTTGCTCATAAGCTTCTGTAAAGAGCAGGGTTTTAAGGGCCTTGCGGAAGTCTATGATGTCATTTAATGCCCTCAGTAGATGACTTCAGCTTGGCTTTGGAAAAGGAAAAAAATCTAAATCCAAACAGATGGTTGAAAGAACCAAGTATCTTTAAAGGCCGTATCTTTAAAGGCCCTGAAATCCCAGGAGGTCCACAATTTGTGACAGATGGGAAAGGGAAAAATAACACCAGTCTATCCCATCTAAAGAAACTCCAGATCCATTTGACATGGAAAGGATCACAAGACAAGCTACACAGTCTATACACAGCAAGCATACACCATGGCTAAGTTCACGAATTAACAACACATTCAGTCAATCAATCCCTCCCCCCAAGGTAAAAGCCAAACCTATGCTATAAAAGGAATGCAATCTTCAAAGCTCAAATCAATACTCAATTCTACATCACCTAATAAGCTCTCCTGTGCTACCAACTAATGGTTGAAATACTAAAACTTAAATACAAAGCAAATCATTGGAGGGCAAAAGAAAATAAAAGTAGGCCACCCTCACTTCTTGGGACATACATTTATTTTCTAATTATTTCATTGTTATAAAACTGAACACTAACAAGTGAGCAAGATAACAATACAAGTATCACATACTAATGTTCAAAGCCTGCAATCCATTCCCAGGCTAGGTTTCCATCCCCCAAATTGCCTGAGGTACCTCAAAGGCAGTATTTACAGCCCCTGAAAGGAGATGTTTCAGCTACTGCTCAACAGCGACAACTAGCAGTCAGACATAGGATACCCATTAGCTGAGCTCTGGAGGTGAACTGCAGTTTGTAACCTTTGGCTGAGAACTGTGGCTGTGAAGGCTGGCTGAGTTGGGGAGATAAGTACATAAAAACAGAGGGGAAAAGCCCCTACATCTCCATGAATGACGGCTCATGGCACCACTGACCATTTGAAGTTGGTTCCAATAATGATTGAGGAAGTAGAAACTTCTCTTTTTCCCCCTCCCTCCAATACACACCAGCATTTGAGGGAAATCCACATGAAATGAATTTCTCTGCAGATAAAAACTGGTTTTAAGTTTGTCAGTGGTTTAATCCAGTGCAGGCTCTTATGTATATTCGATTTTGACACTGTTTCATGGGGGGGGTCAGGCACTTACTTCTCTGGCATCAGAAAGTGCAGCAGAGACCAGAGCTCTTTCAGAGAGTTCTGAAGTGGTGTCCCAGTGATTAGGAGTCTGTGATTAGACTTGAAATCAATCAGAGTTTTATACAGCAAAGAGTCATCATTCTTCAATCGATGAGCCTCATCCACCCCAAGAAAGGCCCAGTTAATACTGCCCAGCACGGTCTGAAAACAAGCAGAGGAATCACCAAAATGTTGACATTTCCTTATTTCTCAGTATGTTTTAATGCTACTGAAAGGGTGCTGAGTTGACTATCAGAGCCCAAAGTCTTCCTATTATCCAAAGAACAAAGATTGCAAAACCAGCAGAATGCAAGTTTACCTATACTACTCTGCCAATATGCCACAGCCTTGTTCTGAAGGAAATGACCTCCAAGGGCAAACAGTCTCCATGCTGACTCAATCTTTGGCAATTGCCACAAAAATGCACTTCAGAATGGAAATGTGCCTACAGTGTTTGAGACATCTGTTTCTCCCTACATCAGCGGTTCTCAACCTGTGTGTTGCAACCCCCATGGGGGTCGCCAGAGGATTTAGCAGGGGTCGCCTCACTCCGCCAAGTTAAAAAAAATAAAAATAAAAATGCGCACAAGTTGCTGCCACTGCCGAGTCTGCTTCTCGGCAGCGGCAAACTCACCGCCTCCCTTCTTCTGCAGCCGCAGCTCCCTGCCTCTTAGGGAACCGCGGCTGTGCCTGTGAAACTATTGCGGAGTCTTTCCGTCTCTCGACGGGCTCCGTGCAGTATTGTCTCGCCTCCAAAAGCAGTGGTAAACAACTTCCTTTGGAGGCGGGACAATGCTGCACGGAGCCCGTTGAGAGACAGAAAGGCTCCGCAACAGCTTCACAGGCACAGCCGCGGTTCCCTAAGAGACAGGGAGCCACGGCTGAAGAAGAACAGGGCAGTAGCAGGCAGACATAGGGAGAGGGGAGGAGGGAGCAGGGAACCTGCAACGGGGCTGACATGGGGGAGGGGACAGGGTGGGATGGAGGGAGGGGGGCTAACATGGACAGGGGGGGCTGACATGGACAAAAGGGAGAGACAAGGGGACATACTGGACAGACAGGGGATAAATGCTGGACAGAAGGGAGAGAGTGCGGGTTAGGATTATAATGGGCTGATGGGGGGACTAGCACTGGTAATGGGCAGATCGGGGGGGGGGGGGGCTAGCACCAGTAATGGGTTGATTAGGGAAGGCTAGGACTGGGAATGGACTGATCAAGGGGGGGGGGTTGGGACTGGTAATGGGCTGATAGGGGGGTGGGACTGGTAATGGACTGATGGGGGGGTAGGACTAGTAATGGGCTAATTAGGGGAGGCTAGCACTGGTAATGGGCTGAGGGGGGGACTAGCACTGGAAATGAGCTGATTAGGGGAGGCTAGGACTGGTAATGGGTTGATGGGGGGTAGGACTGGTAATGGACTGAGGGGGATAGGACTGGTAATGGACTGAGGGGGGCTAGCATTGGAAATGAGCTGATCGGAGAGTCTAGGACTGGCTGATGGGGAGGGGGGTAGGACTGGTAATGGGTTGATTAGGGGAGCCTAGCACTGGTAATGGGATTGAGTGGGGGGACTAGCACTGGAAGTGAGCTGATTGGGGGGGAGGCTTCAACTGGAAATGGGCTGATGGTGGGGAGGGGAGGATAGAGCTGCTGGCCTTGGAAGAAAACTGGGGGCTAGGGCTACAAATGGGCTGATGCGAGGGGATGGGAGAATGGGACTGGAAGGGAGTGGATGCTGAGAGGGGCTGCCATGCTATTTGGACTAGAAGGAGCTGGACAGTGGGGAAGGAGGGGGACTGGAAGGGAATGGACACCAGTGGCAGTCATGGGAATGTAGTTGACATTGGAAGGTTCTGGGAGGGAGGACTGGAAAGGGTTACTGGGACTGGAAATGGGCTGATGGAAAGAAGTGAGGAAAACAAAAGAAGAGATAAGAAATGACAGATGGACCATAGCCCACAGAAAGAGAGCTAAGAGAAGACAGGAAAGCAGAAGCCTCATATAGGGACCAGCATGATCAGAGAATAAATTGGTCAGACAACAAAGGTAGAAAAAATAATTTTATTTCATATTAGTGATTTGACTACAAAATCATAATAATTTTGAAATCAAATATTGTTACTTGTTATTGTGATTAATTATTGTGGTTTAAATAAGTAAATTTTATAAATAAAAACATATTACAAAGGCTTATAATATATTAATAATTCAACAAATGATTACAGCGACAATGCGCTAATGGTAAAGGAAGAGAGACGCATTTGATTTTATCATTGGGGGTCATCACAAGTTGACCAATGGTAAAAAGGGTCGCGGTACAAAATAGGTTGAGAACCGCTGCCCTACATGCATACGGATGGAGAGATGTTGGAGTCTAGGGGGGTTTTGTATGTCTACAGGGAGACTGAGTAGCTACTGCAGGTCACAAACACTCTACGTATTTACAAAGGAAACAACTAAGGGAGGAGATAAGACAATTAGAAAGGAAGAGAGAAATAAAAAATTGTACTATACTTGGGGTGTGCACGATGGGCCTTTTATAAACATTTTTCATAACTGAAATGAAATCAAACTTGCTCTTTAGAGACATGGATATTTATTCACTGAGTCATAAACCACAATCACAAACTTATTTTTTAAAGCAAATGACCAGTTTTCAGATTACACTACCTCTAGCAGAAAATTCACTTTTTAAGGGAATACAAACAATACATATGCACTGCAGATTTAGGGGCATGTTTTCTAAAAGTTAATGTGCATTAAGTAAAGTTAATGCACGTTACATGCTGCCACTGCAGCACTTAACACGTTAACTGTACTTTAATCACGTTAACCTTTAGTAAACATGCCCTGTAGGGTCTGACTGTCAAAGCTCCTAAATTAGCTCAAATTTGGTAGTATAAATTTATACTCAAAATTTCACTTAAATCCTAAATTTAGGCACACAAAAAGTGGGTGGCAACAGGGGCAGATTTGGGGTGGGGAAAAAAGTTAAAAACTTAGCACTGATTTTCAGCACAAGGCTCATAAACTAGGCACATGAATCTAACCAAATACTGTAAATGGCAGGCCTAAATTTATAAGCAGAATGTTTATACTCCTAAACTAAGATGAATTTTAAGCAGAAAATGTAGGCTCCTAAGTTTAACTGAAAATAGGGCACAAACTTAAGAGCTCAGCTATTTTTTTCTTTTATTTTTTTCTTTATTTTGACTGTTAGGTCCTATATATTTTCCTGCCTAAAGCAGTATTTCCAAGTTCCAACACATGTGACCACAGTGCTGGCCACTAGAAAGCTTGTTAGACAGGCAGAAATCCACAAAAGGTGATGAGAAATTTCACTTACCGTTAATTTCCTTTCCTGGAATCTTGCTAGACCACTCCAGACTAGTAGGTTATATCCCCCTGCCAGCAGATGATGGAGACAGAAAAGACCAATCAGAAGCTTCAGGGATATCATCACTGGCACATATACATGCACCCCTAGGGGTAAGCTTCTTTATGCCAATGAAAAAGCATGAGGACCTCAACAAAGCCAGCCCAGCAAGAAGGTATAACCAGCTAAAAATATGACATGGAAAACGAAACTATGTACACAGCTGCAAGGCAGCCGAGGTATGTACAATGTAGAGAACAGCCAAAGACTGCCTGGCAAGCATAGAGGATCACAGCTGAGCATCAGGACAGAGAGAAGGGGTGGTCCTGGACTAGTCTAGCAGGATTCCAGGAAAAGAAATTAACAGTAAAACATAGTTACTTACCTGTAACAGGTGATCTCCGGGAACAGCAGAAATTTAGTCATCACATATGGGTATCGTCGGTACCGACGGAGCCTGTGCGGGAACACTCCCAGCGTCCAATAGGAATGCTTTTGGGAGCATCCCTCAGCACATGCGGGCTGCCTTCCCGCCTTTCCAACTGTCCCTCTTCAGTTAAGTTTGTAGCTGAGTGAAAGGATAGAGGGAGAGAGGAAAGAGACAAAGAGAGAGAGAGACAACTCCTAGGGGAGATGGGTGGGTTGTGAGGACTAAATTCCTGCTGTTCCCGGAGATCACCTGTTACAGGTGAGTAACTACGCTATCTCCAGGAACAAGCAGGAATGTAGTCCTCACATATGGGGACTCCCTAGCTGAAGACGCCAGGGAGATAGCCCCAGGAAAGTGCCACCCTAAAAGGTGGGAGTCCTTCCTCCCATGGATCTCTGGCATCCCACAAGGGTTGGTGGGTAAGAGTTGGTTTAGGCTTGAAAGAGATTTTGAAGAACAGCTTGGCCAAAGAAGGCATCCCGATGGAAGGCTTCATCTAAGCAGTAGTGGGCTGTGAAGGTGTGTACCGAAGCCCAGGTGGCTGCTCGACAAATGTCATCGATAGACACAGTCCCAAATGACTAGGGTCAAAAGCTATAAAAAGTTGTGAGGATTTTCTATGTTGCTGTGTTCTTTGTATGTAAAAGGCCAAGACCCTTTTACAATCCAGAGTATGAAGGTTTCCTTTCTGCATTAGAGGCGTGAGGCCTCGAAAAAAATACAGGAAGGTAAATTGATTGATTTAAATGAAAACACGAAACCTCCTTTGGCATAAAATGTGGGTGAGTTCGAAGAACCACCTTATCATGATGAAACCTAGTATAAGGAGGATCAGCCACTAAAGCCTGAAATTCACTAATGCGACAGGCAGAGGTGATTGCAATTAGGAAGATGACCTTCCAGGTCAAAAACTTAAGGGTTGCAGTGGCTAAAGGTTCAAAAGGCAGCTTCATGAGCTGCCCAAGAACTAGATTTAGATCCCATGCCACCGGTGGTGGCTTGATGGGAGGTTTAGTTAATAAAAGGCCTCTCATAAATCTTGATAGGAGTGGATGAGAGGAAATTGGTTGTCCATTTAGAGGCTCATAAGAAGCTGCAATTGTACTAAGATGGACTCTTACCGAATTGGTCTTTAACCCAGAATTCGATAAATGAAGGAGATACTCTAGTATCGATCCTAAAGGTAGGACCAGGGGGTTTAATCCCCTCTTGGAGCACCATATAGTAAAACGTTTCCACTTGAAGGCATAAGATCTTCTTGTGGAAAGTTTCCTAGAAGCCTGAAGGATATCTTTTACCTGCTGGGACAGGTTGAAATCCTGGAGGTCTAAGCCTTCAGCAACCAGGCCGTGAGGTGCAGGGACTGGGGATTCGGGTGCCATAGCGTCCCATTCTCCTGGGAAAGGAGATCTGGAGCATGCCCTAACTCCAGAGGTGCCGCTTGAGAGAGATGCAGAAGCAGGGAATACCACGTTTGGCGTGGCCATCATGGTGCTACGAGAATCATGCGACCCCTTGTCTCGCGGAAGCTTGAAGAGTGTTTTGGGGATGAGGGGAATGGGTGGGAAGGCATAAAGGAAGTCCTGACCCCAGTGAAGGAGGAAGGCATCCCTTGCCTGACAGTTGTGCGGCAGAATCCTGGAACAGAACCGGGGAAGTTTGGCATTCAGTGGACTTGCAAAGAGGTCTATGTCTGGAGTGCCCCAAAGATGAAATATCTTTGCCACCTGGTCTAGGTGGAGTGACCACTAGTGAGGTAGCAGTACTCGACTGAGTTTGTCTGCCCAAAGGTTTTGAATGCCTGGAAGATATACCACCAGAAGGTGAATTTGATGCTCTCTGGCGAGGGCCCATAGTCATAAGGCTTCGTTGCATAATGACAGAGAGCCCATTCCACCCTGATTTTTCATACTGAACATGGCTACCTGATTGTCCGTCTGGATTAGGACTGTCTTGTAGCTGAGCTGGGCATGGAATATTCGAAGAGCTAAATAGATTGCTCTTAATTGTAGGAGGTTTATGTGCAAACCAACCTCCTGTGGAGACCAGGTGCCCTGGGTAGACAGATGATTCCGATGTGCTCCACAGCCCACCTATGATGCATCTGTTGTTAGGGTGGCCTGAAAAAGGGGTTGATGGAAAGGAGACCTCACTATCAGATTTTCTAGTAATTGCCACCATTGGAGGGACAAAATTAGCAGTTGAGAGATTATTATTTTGTCCGACAAATGACCCGTGGCCTGTGTCCACTGGGTGGAGAGGGTCCACTGAGCTGCTCGCATGTGGAGGCGAGCATATGGGACTACATGAACTGTGGATGCCAAGTGTCCCAGTAACTGCAGTAGCTTCCAGCAGTGAGGGAGGATTTGCCTGCTGCTTGGGAAGCTAGCTGCATTATGCGAAGACACCGGGCTTGTGGAAGGAAAGCCCTTGCCTGTCTGGTATCCAGACATGCTCCTATGAATTCTAGGCATTGGGAAGGAACTAGTTGAGATTTCGGGAAATTTATTACCAATCCCAAGTATTGGAGGATTCGCATTCTAAGGGACAGTGCAGTGCTGGCCTCTGCAACTGTGGAGGCTCGAATGAGCCAGCTGTCTAAGTAAGGGAAGACGAAAATCCCCAGGGTTCATAGAAATGCAGCTACTACTGCCATGCATTTCGTGAATACTCTTGGTGCTGAAGCCAGACCAAAAGGAAGAACCCTGTACTGGAAATGTCTTCCCCTGAAAAGGAAACGTAAAAATTTCCTGTGATCTGGATGGATGAGAATGTGAGTGCATGCATCCTTTAAGTCTAGAGAGCAAAGCCAATCCTGGCTTTGAAGGTATAGCAGAAGAGTTCCTAGAGAAATCATTTTGAATTTCTCTCGAAACAGATATTTGTTCAATTCTCTGAGGTCTAGAATGGGTCTGTGTCCCCTTGTTTTCTTTGGAATAAGAAAATAGTGGGAGTAGAACCCTGCCCCCTGTTGAAGAATGGGTACTTCCTCTATTGCCCCTTGGGCAAGTTGTGTGGAGACCTCGTGATCTAGCAGATTGTCTGCAGAGGTTTGTGAATTGAATTGCTTTAGAATTGTAGGAGGGGGTATGCTGTGAAAATTAAGTTTGTACCCCTTTCCTACAATGGACAAAGTCCAATCTTCTGTTGTTATCTGATGCCATCTGTTGACAAAGTGGCATAACCTGCCCGGAATATTGGGGGGTTGGGGACCCCTCAGAGGCAGGAAGGCAAAGCTCTCTAGGAAGGAGTCAAAGCCCTTGAGGGGGCTGAACCTGGAGAGCTGGTTGGGCTCTCGGGCCTTTTGATTTCTTTTGCTTTCTAGTTTGTCCCTTTTGGGGAACCTGACCTGGAGTCTGACTCTGCTGGGTATAGGAAGGATAAAACTTCCTCTTTTTGCTGAAAGAGGGTTTTTTATAAGGCTTCCTTTTGACTGGAGTGGTTGTAGACTTTGACAATCTATCTAAGGTAGAATTGTCAGCATCTAACGCGTTAGCCTTTTATAGCCAGTTCTTGCCGAAGAGATTCTCCCCCGTGAAAGGAATGTTGCCTAACTTGTCCTGTACCCAAGTCTCATGCCTGTAGCCAGGCAATCCGTCGTGCGCCAATGGCAATAGCAGAAGTTCTGCTGATGCATTCGAAGCAGTCAAAGGCTGCACGATTGACAAACTTGGAGACATCCTGAGCTTGCTTAACTAGAGCAAGAAAATCTTATCTCTTATCATCTGGGAGAAATGGGCTCATAAGTTCCAAGTCTCCTGTGACTTCTTTGAGGAACATTCCCTTATATAGGATATATGAACTGATCCAAGCTGAAAGCATGGAAGCTTGAAAAGTTCTGCGTCCAAAAGCATCTAGAGTCCTGCATTCACGACCTGGAGGATTGGATGCATGCCTCTTTGCACTTTTCATCCTATGCATGGCTGATTCCACTACCCTTGAATGTTGTGGCAGCTGAATTTTCTGAAATCCAGGACATGGTGGAACTCGATACATAGTATCAAGTCTCCTAGAGTGAGGAGAAGTAGTCAGAGGCGTCTCCCACATTCTGAGCATCAAGCTATGCAGAATTTCATGGATAGGCAGAGTGGCTGCCTCCTTAGGAGCTTTAGGATATTGGAGGATTTCCAATTCCTTTGCCCTGGGTTCCTCTTCAGGAGCTACTATGATTGAAAGACCTTTGGCCATATCACGGATGAAATCCTGAAATGACATGTCCTCTGGAGGCGAAATTCTGCGTTGGGGAGAAGAGGGATCTTCTAGGAGAAACCCTCTAGTGCCAGCAGAATTGTCAGAGTCTTCAGAATCGAAAGAATCAAAGTATTCCTGACACCGATGCTCTTGCAAAGCACGATCCCGGTACCGATCGAAGTCGGTACCGAGGTGACCCGGTACCGCTTTGTCAACTCCAGCCAGAGATGCATGGGAAGAGTTCCCACCGGGGCCGGTACTGTCAGTATCGGTGTCTGTACCGGTGTCGGTACCGGTGCCCTTGGCACCACAGCTGAAAGAAGAGCTGCGATACTGCGCTCGACAGCAAGAAACCTCTGGTCTATCGACGCTGCTGATTTTATTTTATTTATTTATTTAACAGTATTTCTAAACCGCCTTATCTTATTAATCAAGGTGGTATCACAGCAAACAATCGGGTAAAGTGAGTGTGTTAAACATGCAGTGAGGGTGAAATTTAGTTGAGTGTGTGTTGTATTGTGTGCTAGAATGGTTTGAGCTATGTACAATGTGGGCTATATACAGTGGTGCTAAAAATATTTTCTATATGCCTGGGTGTCGGTACCGGTAAGAACGGCCAGAACCCCTGAGCATGGCACAGGTAGTTCTTGCGAGGTTGAGGCCTCGAGAACATCCTGAAGCCCCAACGATGCTTTGGAAGTCGAAGCCTCCCGCCGGGGCTGTTTTCCCGGTGTGGTTCCCTCAAGGGCAATGCCAATGGCCTCTCTATTCTTAGCAGGAGAGCTACCCTTTGAGGACCGGCTTTTATGTTTAGTTACCTGAGATCCATGGGAGGAAGAAGAGTCCCTTGACGATGTCGATGCAATGGATCTGGCATCTGAAGAAAAGAGGGTACCGAGCTTTGCGGCCCGTTTCTGTCTTCCTCTTTTGGTCATCCCCATGCAGGAGAGACATTCAGTTGGAGAACGATCAGGTCCTAAACATTTTAGACACCAATCATGGGTGTCAGTGACGGAAATGGTACCGCCACACTTAGTACATTTTTTAAAACCACTAGTTGGCTTTTCCATGATTTAGGAAAATGGGGCCGGCGCCTAGCACCAAAGAGGAAAGTTTCTGCAAAGAAGCAGTCTAAGTTTACGTTTTTTGGGGTTCCTTTTTGTATGAAAAGAAAAGAACCGGCGGCATCGGTAGGCGTCATGCGGTAGGCAAACGCGACCACAAGAAAGAAATTTAAAGACGGAATTTTCAGCGGTGACAGGGAATAGATCCTGTCGGCTCCGCGGAAAACAAAGAACTGAAGAGGGACAGTTGGAAAGACGGGAAGGCAGCGCGCATGTGCTGAGGGATGCTCCCAAAAGCGTTCCTATTGGACGCTGAGGAGCGTTCCCGCGTAGGCTCCGTCGGTACCGACGATACCCATATGTGAGGACTACATTCCTGCTTATTCCTGGAGATGTGAAATTTCTCCTTCCAATTCATTCTGTTAGACCAGTCCATGCCAGTGAGAATTACCAAAGCTATTCCATCCCTGGACGGGACGACAGTCGCTGTCAAGACGATGTCCCCAAAGCGAGCTCTGTCCCTAGCTTGAAGATCCAAGAGATAGTGACAGGCAACGGTGGACAGGGAGGACCAGGAAGCCACCCTGCAAATGTTAAGCGGTACAATCTGCAATCTTTCTGCCCAAGAAGCTGCCTATGCTCACTTCGAGTGGGGTATAGGTCAATTCAATGGCCTGCTTAATCCAGCATGCTATCGAATAGTAGCCTTAGAAGTGGATGCACCCTTCCATGAGCCAGCAAGCAGAACAAACAAGTGGTCTGTAAGGCCGAACATATTGGTAACCCTGAGATAACGGTTCAAGGCTCTGCTAACATCAAGAAAATTAAGGTGATGCAGAAATTTCACTTACCATTAATTTCCTTTCCTGGAATCCTGTTAGACCAGTCCAGACTAGTGGGTTAAATCCCCCTGCCAGCAGATGATGGAGACAGGAAAAAGACCAATCAGAAGCATCAGTAACATCAACACTGGCATATATACATGCACCCCTAGGGGTCAGCTTCAGTATTTTCTCTGTCTCCAGCAGATGATGGACTTCAACTTAGCTCCTGACAGTCTCTGTATGAGAGTTGGTCAGTGTAATTTTTTTTTCTTCTTTGGAACATCTCCAGTGCACAGGTGCTCTTTGGAGTTTCCCCAGTGGCTTTTTTGTTCCAGAGGCCTGGCTCCTAGTCAGGAGGATCAGTAGAGCACCTCTGAAGGGGGCTCTTGGAAAAGCTGAAGACAGTCCTGCCAGAATAGCTCTGCCAGCTTTTTTTTTTTTTTTTTTTGTCGTACTTTTAAAGTTTAAAACTTTTTTTTTTTTTTTTTAGTTAGGAGTACTGCAATTGTACAGGGCACAGCATACCGATGGCAGCTTCGGCAAGGATCTCTTCGGCATCAGCAGTGAGTTCTCTTCTCCCTTTCCTCTCTTACCGGCAGCCGACTTTTGTGGTGGTACAGGCCCCCTTTTCCTCTTCCTCTCTCTTCGGGCCATCATGTTCGGGTCTCCCGGCTCACGCTACTCTCGGCACCACCACCATTTTGTCTCCAGCAGCAATGGGAAGGCCTTCTCTCCATACCTCTTCGGGTGTCGGACATCATGCTCCATGCTTGTTTGGCAGCAGAGGGTTTTCTCCATCGCTGGTTTTCTACAGCGGTGGCATTTTCAGCGGAACGCGATCCCCACTGTACAGCTCTCCTTCTCGGCGGGTTCCAGACACTTTTTTCTTGCGCATCATCATTTTAAAGTGGGAAATTGTTGCGTTTAGAGTTTTTTCTTGCTGCGTCACCATTTTAAAGGGGTACAGCAACTCTTTTTCATCATGCCCTCTTCTCTTCTTCATTGTTTGGGCTGTGGGAAAAAGCACCGGGGTCGATCAAGGGTTTCCTGTGGCAAAGTCCGATTATCATGGACGACCCCACTCACTACTCACTTACAGCTTGGCTCTTGCTTACCTTTCCCTTGAGTCCTGCCAGACCAGTCCAGATAAGTGGGTTGTGGTCCCCTACCAGCAGAGTGGTGGAGACAGAAGCCAAAGAAATGCCCACGTTTCAATGACATCATTCCCATGCCTCTATCAGCCTGAGCCACTAGAGGGCACCTCAGTATTCGACCCAAAGCATATGGGAAAACATGGAAAACCTTACACAACCTCAACCTAGGCAACAATGATGAATCAAACAGTTGAGAAACAATGAAGAAAACTATATATATGAGAAACCGACCAGAGGCTGACCATAGGAAATGAACCTGTAGATCCAAGCAGAAAAATCCTAGCAGACCAAGGTACCACCACAGAATAAAAGAACACACACAGTTCCAGAGGTGGGTTCTGGATTGGTCTAGTAGGACTCAAGGAAAGGACATTATCTGGTAAGTAAAATGCCACCTGCTAGACCAGTCAACAGTGGGATATACCAAAACCACGCCTCCACTGGGTGGGAAAACGACACAGCAGCTCACAAAACCTTGGAGCTAAAGGTTGTATTCACCCAAGCATGAACATCCAAGCTGTAATTTATTTATTTAGACAGATTTGTATACCACCTTATCCTACAATCCAAGTGGTTACATCACATCACAACTGGGGTTACATTCAGCATGTGGGTGCATTACGTTTAACATGAGGGTATTTAACATTTAGACAGCAGAATTGGAAGGTTACATTTAGCATGAGGGTACTTTCTTGAGTCTAGTTGGGCTGATTGGGTATTGAGTTGGCAGGGATAGTTGCAATACCGCTCAGGTGGGGACTGTTGTCTATCTGCTCATATGTTTCTGTAAAGAGCAGGGTTTTAAGGGCCTTGCGGAAGTCTGTGATGTCTTCGAATGTCCTTAGGCTCGTTGGGAGGGAGTTCCATAGTGTGGATGCCAGTAGTGATGGAGCTCTTCTTGAAGTATTTTGTTTAGTCTTGTGGTATCCTGCAGGTGTGCCGATCATGTTATCATTATTGTTCCTTCTTGGTCTATTACTGATATCCCTTGTTATGATTTCTTGTAGTGCCTCTGCCAAGAGATGGTGGATGATTTTGAAGATGATCAGGATTGTTTTAAATTTTGCTCTGGCCACCATTGGGAGCCAGTGTAGTTGCTGTAAGACAGGGGGTGATGTGCTCAGTTCTTGGCGTGTCGGTAATGTGTGCTGTAGTGTTTTGCACCATTTGGAGTGGGTGTAGGGTCTGCTGAGGGAGACCTTGATATAACGAATTTCTGTAATCAAGCAGAGGTGTGATGAGTGCTTGGCACACTGTGCGGAAGTGGTCCTGGCGAAGTAATGGTTTGATCTTTCTTATGGTCCTCAAACGTTGATAGGCCTTGTTTGCGGTTTTGGTGATATGAGATTTCAGGTTCAGAGCTCTGCCCATTGTGATGTCCAGGTACTTAACGTCATCTTTGACTACTATGAATTTGTTTAGAATGCTGATCGTCTGTGGTGGAATGAAAGTAGGGTTCCTAGTGACGAACACTGCCTCAGTTTTATCGTAGGTGACCATCAGCTTATTGGCTGTGAGCCAGGCATTCATGTCTTCAAGGCATTTGGTCGTTGTTATGGTGTTAAGTGCAAGTAGGTTGATTGGAGCAAACACCATGATGTCGTCAGCATAGATGTGATAGTGGAGTTTGTGTTGTTTGATGATGTTGCATATGGGTTGGATGTAAATATTGAAGAGCATTGATAACAGGGCTGATCCCTGAGGTACTCCCTGCGTAACGGGGAACTGCAATGATTTCTTTTGGGCGCATTTGACTTGTTGCGTTCAATCTTCTAGGTAGGAGATGACCCATTTCAGAGTGTTCTTGCGTAGTCCTATCTGTTGCAGGCGTTGCAGTAATCTGGCATGGGACACTGTGTCAAAGACTGCCGAGATGTCCATGAATACTAGCAGGAATCCATTTTTTATGTTATCTATACCTCTTATGAGGTTGTCAAAGAGGGACGTGAGTAGCTTTTCCACACCGTGATGGGGTTTAAAGCCATGCTGATGGATGTCCAGTGGGGCATTCATGTCAATGTGGTCCTGGATTTGTCTTTGCACTGTCTTTTCAACGATTTTCACAAGGAATGGTAGGCTGGAGATGGGACGGTATAATTTTGGTTCAGTTGGGCTTAGGTTGTTGCTTTTAAGTATCAGTCGTATCATGGTGTGCTTGAGGGATTGCGGCATGTGTCCTTGTTGGAGTGAATCTTTGACGATTCTGTGAATGTGCTGGGAGAGCTGGCTTCTTGTGACTTTGATCCAGGCCACTGGGCAAGTGTCTAATGGTGAGGTTGTTGTGTTGAGTTCATGTATTATGTCCTCTACTTGGTGTTTTGATGGTTGACAGAAATTGGAAGATGATGCCCAAAGTGCCACCCGACAATGTCTGAAGGGGCTACCAAGCTACACTCCGCCCTGAGGATGCTGGCACCCGAGAAGAATGGGCACGCAAACCCTGTAACAGATACGCTAAGGTAAATGTTTCCGTGATCCAGCATCCTAAGGTAAACTCAGCTGTTATGGCACCCTTGCACGGGCCAGCAAACAGCACAAAAGATGATCGGACTTACAAAAGGAAAGTGTAACTTAGACCCGGAGACACACCCTCCGGATCATCTACAACATGAAAGTCCTTATCTTTCCCTCTACACTGCTCCTCAGAGATGGAGGGCAAGCAAACCACCCAGTTCACATGAAAGAGAGATATCACCTTGGGAAAAAGGAAGGCACTTGCCAAATGGAAACAGCCTCTTCTAAAAAGGACAAATATGGATTCTGACAAGACAGCGCCTGCCGCTCAGAAATGCGTCTTGCCAAGCAAATCGCAACTACAAAAATAGTCTTGAGTCATCCCCTCAGAGTAGCATGCTTCAGAGATTCAAAGGGCTCTGATACCAGGACCCTGAGCATCAGAGAGAAATCCCAAGAAGGGGCAAATGAACAGAGGAAAGGATGCAGACACCAAACCCCTTAAAGAAAATATGAAACACCCGGGTACAAGGCTGAAGACTTCCTGGCCACTGGACCACTGAAACAGGACAAAGCTGTCACCCAGACTTTCAGGGAGGTAAGGCAAAAAAACCTTTTCCAGACTATCCTGCAGAACAACAACAGAGCCAGCAACTTGGCAGACTTAGGAACAGGCTATCATGTGCCACCATCCATGCTCCAAGAGGTACCAGGCCTGCACACATGCAAGACAGAACTCTTCTGGGCTCTGAGAAGAGCAGAAACTACTGCAAGAGAATAGTGCTTACACAACAGCAGACTCCCTTCAAGAGCCAAGCCATAAAGCGAGAAGGGACCCATTCATCCAAGCAAATGGCCACTGATGCAACCGGCCCTGAAATGGAGCAGATAGAGGAGGAACCTGCAGGAACCACATCAGGTACCTAAACCACATTCTCCTGGTCCAATCCAGCACCACCAGAACCATCCAGCTTGGATGGCACTTCATGTGCCAAAAACACATGTCCTAAGAGCAGCCATGGAGGAAGCACATACAGCAGGCATTGCCGTGGCCAGGACTGAATAAGGGCAACAAGCCCTCGGACCCAGTTTCCGTGTGGTGAGTGAAGCAACGGCACACTTGAGATTGGAGCAGGATGCCTTCAATTCCATCATGGGCAGACTCCAACAGCAGAGAAGCATTTGAAATGCCTTTTGACTCAAAGCCCACTCCCCGTAATTGAGAGAGTGACAATGGAAAAAGATAACTTCCACACTGACCACCTTGACAATGTGCAGAGCTGACAGAGCTAGGAGGCTCATCTCCACACACACAAACCAGAGAGTCATCCCCCGGGGCCATTCCCGCACAGCTTGCGCCACCTTGGCGACTGACAGATGCCACAGCTATGGTGTTGTCCTTAAACACTTGCACTACCCTTCCCTTGACCGAAGGCAGGAAAATGCAAGAGGGCCAGTCAGATAGCCCTTGCTTCGAGATGCATGCGGCCTGGGCCACTCAGGCTGGACAAGGGCTTCCCCACCCGTAAGATAGGTGTTACACTCCAGAAGAATCCACAAGTGATATCCAGCAGCATGCCTCCATCAGATAAGATGGGTGTAGCCACCATCTCAAGCTGGCCCTCACTCCCAGCTAGAGTGGAAGCCTGAGCTTGTGCTCCAGTCAGGAAGGGCTGCTGAAATGGCCTCATACGAGCTAGCCCATGGCACCAGTTGATTGCTGCTGCCATTAAGCAGAGAAGCTGGGGATAATCCCAAATCCTGGGAGCTTATCGAGAACTGCACAGTGCAAGACATTCCAACCATCTCTGCACTTCATGGACAAGACTAGATGGGCCTTGTGGTCTTTTTCTGTCATCATGTTTCTAGGTTTCTATATTCAAAAAAGCATGGGACCAACACAGAGGATCTCTCTCCTGTGGCAGGACTCCTCTGCCCATTTCAGGCGAAGTCCAGGGATTAGGGAGGCACCAATGAACGTTTTCCCTGATTGACCACCCAGCTGAGGCCTTCCAGAAGGACACCACTCGGGCCGACACACAAGAAGCCTCAAACAAAGAAAGGGTTCAGATGAGCCAGTCATTCAGAAATGGGTGTACATATATTCCTTAGCACCATGGCAGAGCAGGCACCACCATCATGATCCTAGAGAGCATCCTCGGGGCAGGAGAGAGGCTGAAGGTGGGGCAGCAAATTGAAGGTGTGAGCCAAGCATGGCAAAACACAGACATCTCTGCTGTTCCTCCCAGATTGGGATATAAAAACAAGATTCAGCCAAAACCAGAGACACTAGAAATATTCTCTCCACAGCACCATCAATAGCCGCTACCTTAAGGCGGAAAATGCTGGGCCAATCAAATCCCTTCACTGGGAGAAAGGTCCCCCAGTGAAGAGACAGAGGCTGCTATTCAGAATGAACCAGTGAGAAGGCTCTTTTCTTGCCACAGGTCAAACAACACTTCCAGGAAAAAGACTGAAGAGTTAAGGCGAGGCAAACATTTGTGCAAGCTAAGGCCATGTAGGCACAAAGGCGACACTAATGGAGCACATACAAGAATATGTGTTACAGGCATTTGGGCAGGAACAAGCATTGTAGCCACTCAGGCAGAAAACGTGATAGGACCACTAGGGCGAAAGGCGCACAAACACAGAAAACATTACTAGAAAACGTTAACGGTGCATGCTGAAAAATGGCAGGAAGTGCCGATGCAGAGTCAATGATCGCTCACAGTCCACCCTGTCACCCCAATGGACAAGAACAGGAGTCCCCAACAAGGACAATGACTACCACTACTACTAAATCATTTGTATAGTGCAACAAGGAGTACGCAACGCTGTACATGGGTAAATTAGATCTTACCTGCTAATTTGCTTTCCTTGAATCCCTCCAGTCCAGTCCAGACCAGACCAGCGGGATGTACCAGAGCAGTACTAAATGCGCAAGCCCAGCCAAAAAACCCAAAGCTCTGAAACCCATGCCACTGGTACGTCCAAGCAATAATGCCATATAAAGGTATACAACAAAGCCCACGTTGCCGCCTTGCAAATCTCAGCTGGCGGTACCAGGGAACACTGCCCATGACGCTGCCTGTACCCTGGTAGAGTGCCTCGCAATCCTTGCTGTACAGCCCGACCTTTAAGGAGGTAGGCAGAAACAATCGACTCCTTTATCCACCTTGCCAACAATGTTTTGGAGGCCATCTCCCCCAAATGCGGGCCTCCAAACACAAACAACCGATCTGGCTTTCAGAAGCACTCCGTCCGCTTCAAGCAACACTCGTTTGACATCAGAGAGATGTCCTGGTCCAGAAAATACCGGCTGGTTCCCATGAAAAACACAGACCACCTTAGGTAAAAAGGAGGGAACTGTGCACAGCACCACCTTCTCCTCTGAAAAGGACAAAAAGGGCTCCCTACATGAGAGAGCCAGAAACTATGAAATCCATCGCGCCGAACAAATAGCTACCAGAAACACGAACTTTAGAGTGAGATCCTTCAACATAGCCCCCCTCAGCGGCTCGAAAGGCCCAGCGGTTAGAGTCGATAAAGCATAGTTACTCACCTGTAACAGGTGATCTCCGGGAACAGCAGGAATTTAGTCCTCACATATGGGTATCGTCGGTACCGACGGAGCCTGCACGGGAACGCTCCCCAGCGTCCAATAGGAACACTTTTGGGAGCATTCCTCAGCACATGCGCGCTGCCTTCCCGCCTTTCCAACTATCCCTCTTTAGTTAAGTTTCTAGCTGAGTGAAAGGATAGAGGGAGAGAGGAAAGAGACAAAGAGAGAGACAACTCCTAGGGGAGGTGGGTGGGTTGTGAGGACTAAATTCCTGCTGTTCCCGGAGATCACCTGTTACAGGCGAGTAACTACGCTATCTCCAGGAACAAGCAGGAATGTAGTCCTCACATATGGGGACTCCCTAGCTGAAGATGCCAGGGAGATAGCCCCAGGAAGGTGCCACCCTAAAAGGTGGGAGTCCTTTCTCCCATGGATCTCTGGCATCCCAACAGGGTTGGTGGGTAGGAGTTGGTTTAGGTTTGAAAGAGATTTTGAGGAACAGCTTGACCAAAGAAGGCATCCCGACGGGAGGCTTTATCCAGGCAGTAGTGGGCTGTGAAGGTGTGTACCGAAGCCCAGGTGGCTGCTCAACAAATGTCATTGATAGACACAGAGTGGAGATTAGCCATAGAAGCTGCCATGGCTCTCACATTATGAGCTGTGACATGGTCCTGAAGAGGAAGACCCTTACTCTCATAAGCAAAGGATATGCATTGGGCAATATTTAGATAAAGTTCTTTTGGAGACTGGAAGTCCCAAATGACTAGGGTCAAAAACTATAAACAGTTGTGAGGACTTTCTATTTTGCTGTGTTCTTTGTATGTAAAAGGCACAGGCCCTTTTACAATCCAAAGTATGAAGGTTTGTTTCTGCATTAGAGGCATGAAGCCTCGGAAAAAATACAGGAAGATAAATTGATTGGTTTAAATGAAAAGGAGAAACCACCTTTAGCATAAAGTGTGGGTGAGTTCGAAGAACAACCTTATCATGATGAAACCTAGTATAAGGAGGATCAGCCACTAAAGCTTGCAATTCACTAATGCGACGGACAGAGGTGATTGCAATTACGAAGATGACCTTCCAGATCAAAAACCTAAGGGCTGTAGTGGCCAAAGGTTCAAAAGGCGGCTTCATGAGCTGCCCAAGAACTAGATATAGATACCATGCCACCGGTGGTGGCTTGATGGGAGGTTTAGTTAATAAAAGGATTCTCATAAATCTTGATAGGAGTGGATGAGAGGAAATTGGTTGTCCATTTAGAGGCTTATAAGAAGCTGCAATTGCACTAAGATGGACTCTTACCGAATTGGTCTTTAGACCAGAATTCGATAAGTGAAGGAGATACTCTAGTATCGATTCTAAGGGTATAACCAGGGGGTTTAATCCCTTCTTGGAGCACCATATAGTAAAACATTTCAACTTGAAGGCATAAGATCTTCTTGTGGAAAGTTTCCTAGAAGCCTGAAGGATATCTTTTACCTGTTGGGACAGGTTGAAATCTTGGAGGTCTAAGCCTTCAGCAACCAGGCCGTGAGGTGCAGGGACTGGGGATTTGGGTGCCATAGCGTCTCGTTCTCCTGGGAAAGGAGATCTGGAGCATGCCCTAACTGCAGAGGTGCCGCTTGAGAGAGATGTAGAAGCAGGGAATACCACGTATGGCGTGGCCATCATGGTGCTATGAGAATCATGCGACCCCTGTCTCTCTGAAGCTTGAAGAATGTTTTGGGGATGAGTGGAATGGGTGGGAAGGCAAAAAGGAAGTCCTGACCCCAGTGAAGGAGGAAAGCATCCCTTGCCTGACAGTTGTGAGCCGGAATGCTGGAACAGAACCGGGGAAGTTTGGCATTCAGTGGACTTGCAAAGAGGTCTATGTCTGCAGTGCCCCAGAGATGAAATATCTTTGCCACCTGGTCTAGGTGGAGGGACCACTCGTGAGGCAGCAGTATTCGACTAAGTTTGTCTGCCCAATAGTTTTGAATGCCTGGAAGATATACCACCAGAAGGTGAATTTGATGCTCTATGGCGAGGGCCCACAGTCGTAAAGCTTCGTTGCATAACGACAGAGAGCCTGTTCTGCCCTGCTTGTTCACACAGAACATGGCTACCTGACTGTCCGCCTGGACTAGGACTGTCTTGTAGCTGAGCTGGGCATGGAATACTCAAAGAGCTAAATAGATTGCTCTTAATTCCAGGAGGTTTATGTGCAAACCAACCTCCTGTGGAGACCAGGTGCTCTGGGTAGACAGATGTGCTCCACAACCCACCTGTGATGCATCTGTTGTTAGGGTGGCCTGAAAAAGGGGTTGATGGAAAGGAGACCCTACTATCAGATTTTCTAGTGATTGCCACCATTGGAGGGACAAAATTAGCCGTTGAGAGATTATTATTTTGTCCGACAAATGACCCGTGGCCTGTGTCCACTGTGTGGAGAGGGTCCACTGAGCTGCTCACATGTGGAGGTGAGCATATGGGACTACATGAACTGTGGATGCCATGTGTCCCAATAACTGCAGTAGCTCTCGAGCAGTGAGGGAGGATTTGCCTGCTGCTTGAGAAGCTACCTGCATTATGCGAAGACACCGGGCTTGTGGAAGGAAAGCCCTTGCCTGTCTGTTATCTAGACAGGCTCCTATGAATTCTAGGCATTGTGAAGGAACTATTTGAGATTTTGGGAAGTTTATTACCAATCCCAAGTATTGGAGGATTCGCATTGTATGGGACAGCGCAGTGCTGGCCTCCAGCTGTAGGGGCTCGAATGAGCCAGTCGTCTAAGTAAGGGAAGACAAAAATCCCCAGGGTTCGTAGAAATGCAGCTACTACTGCCATGCATTTCGTGAATACTCTTGGTGCTGAAGCCAGACCAAAGGGAAGAACCCTGTACTGAAAATGTCTTCCCCTGAAAAGGAAACATAAGAATTTCCTGTGATCTGGATGGATGAGAATGTGAGTGTATGCATCCTTTAAGTCTAGAGAGCAAAGCCAATCCTGGCTTTGAAGGTATGGCAGAAGAGTTCCTAGAGAAATCATTTTGAACTTCTCTCGAAACAGATATTTGTTCAATTCTCTGAGGTCTAGAATGGGTCTGTGTCCTCCTGTTTTCTTTGGAATAAGAAAATAGGGGGAGTAGAACCCTGCACCCCGTTGAGGAATGGGTACTTCCTCTATTGCCCCTTGGGCAAGAAGTGTGGAGACCTCGTGATCTAGCAGACTGTCTGCAGAGGTTTGTGAATTGAATTGCTTTAGAATTGTAGGAGGGGGCATGCTGTGAAAATGAAGCTTGTACCCCTCTCCTACAATGGACAAAGTCCAATCTTCTGCTGTTATCTGATGCCATCTGTTGACAAAGTGGCATAACCTGCCCGGAATATTGGGGGGTTGGGGACCCGTCAGAGGCAGGGAGGCAAAGCTCTCTAGGAAGGAGGCAAAGCTCTCTAGGAAGGAGGCAAAGCCCTTGAGGGGGCTGAACCTGGAGAGCTGGTTGGGCTCTCGGGCCTTTTGGCTTCTTTTGCTGTCTAGATGGTCCCTTTTTGGCAACCTGACCTGGAGTTTGACTCTGCTGGGTATAGGAAGGATAAAACTTCCTCTTTTTGCTAAACGAGTGTTTTTTATAAGGCTTCCTTTTGGCTGGAGTGGTTGTAGATTTTGACAATCTATCTAAAGTAGCGTTGTCAGCATCTAACTCGTTAGCCTTTTCCTGCCAGTTCTTGCCGAAGAGATTCTCTCCCGTGCAAGGAATGTTGCCTAACTTGTCCTGTACCCAAATCTCCAAGTCTCATGCCTGTAGCCAGGCAATCCGTCGTGCGCCAATTGCAATAGCAGAGTTTCTGCTGATGCATTCGAAGCAGTCAAAGGCTGCACGATTAACAAACTTGGAGACATCCTGAGCATGCTTAACTAGAGCAAGAAAATCTTGTCTCTTGTCATCTGGGAGAAATGGACTGATAAGTTCCAAGTCTCCTGTGACTTCCTTGAGGAACATTCCCATATATAGGATATATGAACTGATCCTAGCTGAAAGCAAGGAAGCTTGAAAATTTCTGCATCCAAAAGCATCCAGAGTCCTGCATTCATGACCTGGAGGATTGGATGTATGCCTCTTTGCACTTTTTATCCTACGTATGGCTGATTCCACTACCATTGAATGGTGTGGCAGCTGAGTTTTCTGAAATCCAGGACATGGAGGAACTCGATACATAGTATCCAGTCTTCTAGAGTGAGGAGAAGTAGTCAGAGGTGTCTCTCACATTCTGAGCATCAAATTATGCAGAATTTCATGGATAGGCATAGTGGCTGCCTCCTTTGGAGCTTTAGGATATTGGAGAACTTCCAATTCCTTTGCTCTGGGTTCCTCCTCAGGAGCTACTGTGATTGAAAGACCTTTGGACATATCACAGATGAAATCCTGAAATGACATGTCCTCTGGAGGTGACATTCTGCGTTGGGGAGAAGAGGGATCTTCTCGGAGAAACCCTCTAGTGCCAGCAGAATTGTCAGAGTCTTCGGAATCGGAGCAATCAAAGTATTCCTGACCCCGATGCTCCTGCAAAGCACAATCTCGGTACCGATCGAAGTCAGGGCCAGTACCATTGGTACCGGTATCGTCGATGTTGGTACCGGTGCCCGTGGGCCCACCAGTACCACAGCTGAAAGAAGAGCTGCGATGCAGCACTCGATAGCGAGGAACCTCTGGTCTATCAACGCTGACGATGCTTGGGTGTCGGTACCGGTAAGGACAGCCGGAAACCCTGAGCATGACACACGTAGTTCTTGCGAGGTTGAGGCCTCGAGAACATCCTGAAGCCCCATCGATGCTTTGGAAGCTGAAGCCTCCTGCCGGGGCAGTTTTCCCGGTGTGGTCTTGATGCTTAGCAGGAGAGCTGCCCTTTGAGGACCGGCTTTTATGTTTAGTTACCCGAGATCCATGGGAGGAAGAAGAGGCCCTTGACGATGTCAATGCAATGGATCTGGCATCTGAAGAAAAGAGGGTACCGAGCTTTGCAGCCTGGTTCTGTCTTCCTCTTTTAGTCATCCCCATACAGGAGAGACATTCAGTTGGAGAATGTTCAGGTCCTAAACATTTCAGACACCAATCATGGGTGTCAGTGATGGAAATGGTACCGCCACACTTAGTACATTTTTTAAAACCACTAGTTGGTTTTTCCATGTTTTAGGAAGATGGGGCCTAGTGCCCAAAATGGTGCCTAGCACCAAAGAGAAAAGAAACAGTTTAAAGTCTACGTTTTTTTTTTTTTTTATGAAAAGAAAAGAACCGGCGGTACCGGTAGGCGTCGTGCGGTAGGCAAGCGCGACCACAAGAAATTTAAAGATGGAATTTTCTGCGGTGACAGGGAATAGATCCTGCCGGCTCCGCGGTAAACGAAGAACTGAAGAGGGACAGTTGGAAAGGCGGGAAGGCAGTGTGCATGTGCTGAGGGATGCTCCCAAAAGCGTTCCTATTGGACGCTGGGGAGCATTCCTGCACAGGCTCCGTCGGTACCGATATACCCATATGTTAGGATTACATTCCTGCTTGTTCCTGGAGATAACCAGGTTCAAGTCCCACGCCGGTACAGTCGGCCTTCGAGGTGGACGCTTGCAACACCAATTGTAGAACTGAGGAGCCTTTGCATTCTTGAAGGTCGCCATCATATCCATGAGTAGTCATCCCCACCTGCGCACCAACCACTTAAACACCGCCGAATCCAGGGCCCATTCTCCTGGATCCAGATGCCTGCTGAGAAAATCTGCCTGCACATTCTCTTTGCCTGCCACGTGCGCTGCCGAAAGAGCTAGGTGGTTTTCCTCCACCCAAGCTAGTAGCAGAGCCACCTTGTCCTCCAAAACCACACTGCGCGTAACCCCCTCTGTCGATTGAGGTACTCCACAGTTGTCACATTGTCCAAGAAGACTTACACCGCTGCTCCTTAGATGAGCAGAAGGAATCTTTGCAGGACACGGAAAATTGCTCTCATCTCCAGAAAGTTGATGGACCTCTCTCCTTGCGGGATCACAAGCCCTGTGTCACCTGACCCTGACAGTACACCTCCCATCCTAAGAGACACAGCCTGTGCTCAGAGGGATCCAGTTGGGTGGCTCCAACGGCATATCCACGAGAAGATTCCAGGAGTCGAGCTACCTATGGAGCGACAACCTGGTACCCCTCAGGCACTTGGGGACTGTTGACTATTCCTCAGTCTGGGGCAACCAACATGCCAGCAACGCCCTCTGTTATGTCTGCATGTGAGTCTGTGTCAACGGGACCAACTCCAGCGTTGTGGCCATGGATCCCAATAGATGAAGGTAATGCCATGCCGTGGGAGCTGACATGAGGAGGACCTTGTGGATCTGCAGCCTGAGCTTCTCTGCCATCAGTTCCCCAGATGAACCAAGTCCTGCGATGGTTGAAGATGACTCTTGGCCAGGTTGATGACCCAATCCAGCCTCCTGAGGCAAACCACCACCTTCTGGGTGGCTTCCCTGCTCTCCTCAATCGTCTTCGCCTGTATCAATCAATCATCAAGATACAGATGCACCAGCACCCCCTCCTCGTGCAGTACCACCGCTACTACCATCATTATCTTGGCGAACGTCCGTGGCGCTGTAGCCAGGCCAAATGGCAGAGCTCAAAACTGGAAATGTCCTGCCAGCACTGCAAACTGGAGGAAACGCTGATGCTCGCGCCAGATGGGAATATGCAAGTAGGTCTCAGTAAGATCAAAGGACGTAAGAAACTCCCCTGCAGACACGTGGAACTCGCAGAAACTTGTTCACCTTCTTCAAGTCTAGAATTGGCCTGAAAGAACCTTCCTTCTATGGAACCACAAAATAGATTAAGTATCGACCTGTACCACACTGGTCGCCTGGCACTGGAATCTCTGGCTGTACCAAATGTTCGAACATCTCCTGGACCACCTGGGTTTTCTCCAGTCCCTGCACGGAGACTGTACAAAGGAATCTGGCAGCGGGTGGGCGAACCCCAATGCATATCCTTCTCTTAATACCTCCAACACCCACTAATCAGAGGTGATCTGGGCCCAGGCAGGTAGAAAACACTGTAGACGACTCCCCACCAGTTCTTCCACGTCCTGGGCCTGCCTCGCTTCATTGTGGCTTTTTGGGGGTTTCGGAAGCACCAGCAAAATACCCTCAGCCGACCCCGCTGCTCCCTCAAAAGGACGGCCCACGACTCGGATACCGAGTTCTTTGAAAAGGGGCAAACAGAGCAGCATGAAAACACTGAAAATCTCTTGAAGGCATATGAGAGGGAGCGTGTCCCTGATTCTACTTGGGCATATCCTCTGACAACTTAGAATCCTTGGACTCTTCAAGATCCTTTACCAACTTCTCCAACGCCTCCACAAATAGGAGCTTGCCTCTAAAGGGAAGCCGTGTCAGCTGGGTCTTGGACGAAAGGTCCACTGCACAACTTTGCAGCCATAGGAGATGCCACACTGCCACAGTCGAAACCATAGCCTTAGAAGCCACCTTAATGAGGTCATAAAGGCATCTGCCAGAAACGCCGTCCCCATTCCAGCTGAGATGCCTATGAATTCGCCTGCTGCGAGTGCCCTTCCTGCTCGGGCAAAACATGGGCCCATTGTAGGCATGCCCGCAAGACATAGGCTCCACAAATAGACACCTGAAGCATCAGGGCAATATTATCAAAGGCCTGCTTCAACAGTGCCTCTAGCTTCTTGTCATGGGGATCTCTCAAGGCTGCCCACCCTTTCATGGGATCGTCATCTTTTAAGAAACTGCCAACCCAGCTGCATTCACCCTGGGAGGCCAAAGCTGCTTGCGATCCTGGTCTGGGAGTTGATACAGCCAAGCCAAGCCATAGCCAAGCTCCCCAACAGCCCTGCCTCTGGCATCTCCCATTCTGCTTCCATTATCCGGCGGAAGACTCAGTGCACTGGAAAGTTGGTCTGGGACTTCTTAACATCCTGCAGCAGGGGTTCCTCCAGAAGCTCATCCTCAGACACCCCCAATGGGGTGACATTTAAGGCCGCCAGTGAATGTGATGAGGGCAGGCAGCTCCTCTCAGGATGCCTGCCCTTGGCAGCTCTGACTGGCTCTCAGAACTCCCTTACCCCCATACCACACTCTTAAGGGTTCAGTGTGGGGGCAAGGCAGAATGACACCTTTTTTTTTTCCCACTTCACTTTCACTTGCTGTTTGCCAGGCAGTCAACCAAAGCACTATCTACTAACCACTTGGGGCCAAAATAGAACAGACCTGGGCTGACAATGCACACCAGCTGCTGGAAAAGGAGTTACTGGTTCTAGTGGGCAGTGTGGTTGGTACTCATGGGCTGATATCATGAAGTTTGGGCATGGTCAGCTTCCAGCTGCTGGAAGGGAGTGTCAACCAGCTGGTCTGGACTGGACTGGAGGGATGAAGAGGAAATAGATGTACATTAAAATACCATCCTTGCTTGAGCTTACAATCTAATCAAGACAAAAAACACATAGTGAAACTGGGGACTAGAGTATAGTAAGATACACACAAGTAGTGGACAAGAGAGTGGACAAGTGGGTTCCAAGAGGTGGGTTTTTAGCCTGGATTTGAATAGAGATAGAGAAGGAGCATGACGCACAGACTCAGGTAAGTCTACTCCAGGCATATGGAGCCGTAAGATAGAGTGAACAAGGTCTGGAGTTGGCAGTGGCAGAGAAGGGCACAGATTAAGGGATCTGCCAGAGAAGCAGATATTCTGAGTAGAGGTGTAGAGTGAAGTTTTGGTACTCACCCCCTGGGAGCCTCAAGCAGGGCAAACTGTGCCAGACTCAGTGCTACTCCTGAGCCGCTGTCTCTTTTTTCACAGGCTTGCATAACAAGCTGATTAGAAAGAACCCAAAAAGAAAAACCTCTTGCCAGGTCAAAAACAACAATAACCCACCAAAACCCAGCCTAACTTAATAAACCACTTAGCGGATAGTATTTTTTGTCAGAATGGCCAGCCCAGTGAAGAGGAAGCATCCACTCACCGCTGTGGCCCGTCCTTTTTAATTATTCAAGAAAACGCTCTGTTAGTAAAAGCAATAACTTAGCTTGTATAATGCAGGCTGTCCACAAACTCACAAACAGTGGTTTTTCTAAACGACGACGTGTCACGTTTCGGGGTATCAGCAGTAATCCCCCTCCGTCAACCGGCACATGATGTGCTGAAAGAGCACTGAGGTGAACTTTGACGGAGCTGGACTTAAGGCCCAGATTAGAGAGGTGCAGCAAGTACTGCAAGATCACCGACACCGGGCAGGAGAAGGGATCCTGAGACTGTTGGGTACACCAGACTGCAAAGCGACGCCATTTAAGGGCGTAGCATTTGCGGGTAGAAGGCCGTCGCGAAGCCAAGACGACCTCCTCCACCTCCGCCGGCAGGAGAAGGGGAGCAAGGACTACCCTCTCAGCAGCCAGGCCATGAGGTTGAGAGACCTGAGGTTGGGGTGTAGAAGGGACCCTGATCCTGAGTGAGGAGATCCGGTTGTACCCCCAGAGGGATCGGATCCTCCACCGCCAGTTGCAGCAGGAGCGGAAAACCACGGCTGCCTGGGCCAGCGAGGGGCCACCAGGATCATGAAGGCTTTGTCTCGGAGAACCTTGAAAAGAGTCCGAGAGACTAGCGGGATGGGAGGGAAAGCGTACAGAAGGCTCCCCGACCACGAGATCAGAAAGGCGTCCGCCGCAACCCGAAGGGGGTGTGGCTGACGAGAGCAGAAGCGAGGAAGCTTGCCGGTTGTGAGGACTGGCAAAGAGATCCACCGTGGGGAGACCCCACTTGAGGAAAAGCTTCTGAACTACCAAGGGATCCAGACGCCACTCGTGCGGCTGGAGGACCCTGCTGAGTTTGTCTGCAAGGCAATTTTCTTGGCCCGGGAGATAAACTGCCTTGAGGAGAATGCCGTGACTGACGGCCCAAGAGCAGAGCTTCTGTGCCTCCCGACAGAGGAGGAAGGAGCCCGTGCCCCCCTGCTTGTTCACGTAGAACATGGCAACTTGATTGTCCGTCTGGACAAGGACGGACTGTTGGGAAGTCAGGTGGGAGAAGGCCTTGAGAGCTAGGCGGATCGCCCTGAGCTCCAGGAAGTTGATCTGCTGAGCCGACTCCCACGTGGTCCAGAGGCCCTGAGTACGTGCCTCTTGGCAATGTGCTCCCCAGCCCAGGAGGGATGCATCGGTGGTCAGCACCCGGGTCGGCTGAGGTGACTGGAAAGGCATTCCGAATATCAGGTTCGGCTGCCGGAGCCACCACCGGAGAGACGAGACCAGCGGCTCGGAAACGCGCACCAGGTCTGCTAGGCCGCCCGTGGCTTGTCGCCACTGCTGGCGGAGACACCATTGAGCAGACCGCATATTCAGGCGGGCATTGGGGGTCACATGGACGGTGGAAGCCATATGGCCGAGCAGTCTCAGGAAGCGCCTGGCGGAGACCAGGGGCTGGCTGCGAAAACGGTCGGCTAGGTCCATGAGCCGTTGAGCCCTGTCGAGCGGTAGGAACGCTCGCGCCTGCGGAGTGTGCAGCCTTGCGCCGATGAACTCGAGATCCTGTGAGGGGAGCAAAGTGGACTTTGCGAAGTTTATAACAAAGCCCAAGTGCTGCAGCAGAGTCACCGTGCGGCACGTGGCGCTGGTGACCTCCTGAGCGGACGCTGCTCTGATGAGCCAGTCGTCGAGGTACGGAAAGACATAGAGGCCGTGAAGCCGGAGATGGGCTGCCACGACCGCGAGACATTTTGTGAAGACTCGCGGTGCGGAGGACAGGCCAAAGGGCAGTACTCTGTACTGGTAATGATTTCCTGCCACCACAAACCTTAGGTATTGGCGGTGGCTTGGGTGGATGAGGATGTGCGTGTAGGCATCCTTTAGATCCAAGGAGCATAGCCAATCTCCCTGCTGGAGGTAGGGCAGAAGGATTCCAAGGGTAAGCATTTTGAACTTCTCCCGCACAAGGAACTTGTTGAGGTTGCGCAAGTCCAGGATGGGTCTGAGGCCCCCTGTTCTCTTTGGTATCAGGAAATACCTTGAATAAAAGCCTTGACCTCTCAGGTGGTGTGGCACCGGTTCCACCGCCTGTTCCTGCAGAAGACCTGCTAACTCCTGAAGGAGCAACTCCCTGTGCAGAGGGGGGCGCGGAGGTTCTCCCGGAAAATAGGAGGGAGGGACCTGATGGAAGTGGAGAAGGTAGCCTTCTCGCACGACCTGAAGCACCCAGGCATCTGCGGTGATGCTGGACCACCTGTGGGCGAAGTGAACCAGCCGGCCTCCGGTGCTGGGAGGAACCAGCGGGGGGGGGGAGAGGCTATGCTGAGCGAGTCAAAAGCCCCCACCCTGCTGAGCAGGGGCTGGTGGTGCAGGCTTGGGGGCTTGCTGCCTACGGGACCCGTTACCCCGTCCCTTGGCCTGCTGGCCCTGTTGGGGAGCTGCAGGGGCCTGATAATGGGGGTATTGTTTGTAGGCAGCCGCCTTCCTCGGGTAAAAGGACTTTTTCCCCGAGCCCTTCTTTTTCTGGGAAGGGGCGGAGGTCTTCCTAGAAAGCCTGGTCCTGGTGAGAGTCTCAGTCTCAATTTGTGCAGCCTTTTCCGCCATGGGCTTGCCAAAGAGGTTTTCGCCTCGGCAGGGGACATCGACCAACTTGTCCTGTACCCAGGGCTCAAGGTCTGACGACTGAAGCCAAGCCTGTCGGCGGGCACCGATGCCGGCTGCGGCCACTCGAGCCGAGGCTTCAAAGCCATCATAGGCTGCTCGGGACATGAACTTTGAGCATTCCCGAATGCCCGTGGACAAGGCTAGGAACCTCCGCAAGGGCTCCTCGGAGAGACCAGCGGAGAATCCGGCTAGCTCTTTAGCCAGATCCCGGAGATACATGCCCATGTATAGCTGGTAAGTCTGGACACGACATGCGAGCATAGAGCCCTGGAAGCACTTCTTGCCAAGGCCATCCAGGTTACGGGCCTCCCTTCCAGGAGGCACCGAGGAGTGCATCTTCTGGCTCTTAAGACGATGCATGGCCGATTCCACTACCATGGAATGGTGTGGCAGCTGTGCCTTTTGAAAGCCAGGGCTCTTGCGGACCCGATAGATAGAATCGACCCGCTTGCTCAGGACCGGCGAGGAGGCCGGACTCTCCCACATGCGGAAGAGTAGTCGTTCCAGCATAGGAGGAACCGGCACAGTAAAGTGTTCCCTCGCGGGAGAGTCATACTGGAGGGCGTCGAGCTCTTCGGCTCGAGGCTCCTCCTCGGGATCCGCAGGGAAGGCCAAGGCCTTGGCCATATCCCTAACGAAGTCCGAGAACCGGGCATCCTCCGGGGGGGGACTGCTTCCGAGGCTCGGACTCCGGTGAGTCCGATGGGACACACCGAGTCCGGAAAGAATCAGGTGACTCTTCCTCCTCAGACTCCCAGACCGACTCCGACGAGGACTCGGTGGGGTCGGCCCGGGCAGGGCGCGGCGCCAGCCGCCCCGACGCCGAGGGAGTCGGCGTCGGCGACCTCGGTCCCGAACGGGAGGCCGAGGGTGACCTCGACCGAGGATCGACTCGAGTTCTCATCGACTCGAGGATCGGCTCGGTCTCCGGGGTCGACTTGGACGTCGACGTCCCGGCGGTCGGGGCAGCGGCGCCAGCGAGGCCAGCGAGCAGTGCCCGCTGCTGGTCCATGAAGGCAGACAGTCTGCTCTCCAAGGCCGTCAACCTGAGTCCGAGCTCAGGTGACCCAGCAGCCCCCGACTCGGGCCCCGACGGCGTCGGGCCCGACGTCGGCTGTCGCGGAGGCGAGTCCAGAAGGACCACAGGACTTACCCGGGCAGGCATCTCCGACTCCAGGCGAGGTCGCTTCGGGATGTGTTCCTTCTCCAAGGACCCGGGGCGGCTGTCGGGGCTATGCGACCTGGCCCTCGCGGAACCAGGAGCGTCCACCGACGCCGCCCTCGCGGGTTTTTCCTTCCGACGATGGTCCCCGGAGGGAGAACCCCGGTCGGAGGAGCTCCGGCGATGGTCCGAGCTGGAGCCTTTCGACACGGAGGCCTCCGACGAGGTCTCCGGGTACGGCTGGGGTCAGCGAAGATTCTCTCACGCTGATGCCGCCGACTTCTCAACGCCTTTGAGGACAGTTTGCTGCAGGGCCCACAGATCAGTTCCTCATGATCCGGGCCCAGGCAGCGGAGGCAAAAGTCGTGTGTGTCGGTCAGTGACATATTTCGGTCACACCGACCACACCGCTTAAACCCACTGGCAGCCATCGGGGGAAAAAGGGCCCCTGCGAGGTCAAAGGACCGGGCTGCCAGGGAAACCGAAAACGAAAGCTGACTAAGTCAGAAAAACCGAAAAAAGTACGAGGACTCGAGACCGGCGTCGCGAGTCCGGGCGGGGGGGAAAACGATCGGCGTCGAACCGAAAGAAAAAAGGATAAAATAAAGAAGAAAATCAACTTTTTCGCGGGGACAAGACGGGGACGTCTGTAGGGCTCCGCAGAAAAAAGAAGACTGGCTAAGATGGCACCCTCGGGCGGGAAGACGACCGCGCATGCGCGCTGCAATTCCCAAAGGCTTTCTTTGAAAGCTGGGGAAAATTGCTCCGCGAGGGCTCCGTCAGCGCCGACGTCACCCATAAGTGAGGACTGACTTCCTGCTTGGTCCTGGAGAATTCGGGGTATCAGCAGTAATCCCCCTGCTTCAGGTCAAAACACTGTCCGGTAACCATTCAGCCTTTAGCAAACTTTTCCACCAAGAACGGTTATTATACCCTAATGATTCAGACGTAAGCACAAAACACCCACTGATGTAGGGGATTTAAACTTGAAGAACCAATCAGAGCAGAGGGAATCACTATATACCAATATTGATCAGAGGGAAGTGATGAAAGGTTTGGAACATCATCCTCTTGACCTCCCTGACCGTATACCCAGGAGGTTTTTCCTGGATTTATTATCTCTGGTCCTTAATAAGAATTTTTTTCTGTATCAACAACAATATTATCTCAAGATATATGGTATAGCCATGGGAGCCACTGTGGCTCCTTCTATAGCCACTATCTACATGGCCTGGTTTGAAGACCAGTATGTGTATCCTCATCCGTTGTTTAGAAAAATTCCTCTTTGGAGGAGATTTTTAGATGATATATTCTTTTTATGGACTGGCACCAAGGATGAACTGGAGTTATTTTTACGGTCTCTGAATTCTTTTAAAAATAACATACAATTAGGTTTCGGTGACGTCACCAGGCAGCATGGCGGTGCTTTAGCTTAGCTCCGCCATAATCCCCTGCAAACTGCGGAATTTAAGCACCCCCTCGAAACTGAAAATAGCGGAGTGAAGTAGGCTCGGGGCAGCGGTGGCTCCGGTGAAGATTGGCGGCATATTTGGAGTGCCCGCGGCAGCGGGGAGAGGTATCAGAGCGTCGGGCGGCTGTGGGCCCTGGATTGTCTCCTTCCGTTCCGTGCCTGCCAGCCACGTGTGAGAGGAGAGCAGCTGATCGGCTCGGTGAGCGAGGGCCGTGAGTAGCGGGGGGCTGCACTGTTTGCCTCGAGCGGAGAGAGCGGCAAAATTCTCCAGGCGGCCGGCGCCGAACAGGGAATCCCGACGATGCAAGCACCACACGGTCCGGGTCCAGAGTG
Organism: Ichthyophis bannanicus; assembly: GCA_033557465.1. Classification (NCBI taxonomy): domain Eukaryota; kingdom Metazoa; phylum Chordata; class Amphibia; order Gymnophiona; family Ichthyophiidae; genus Ichthyophis; species Ichthyophis bannanicus. The sequence goes on along the minus strand of CM066043.1, from coordinate 231,781,324 downwards.
ACAATTCTGGTGCAGAGGGGGCCGCGGAGAAGCCTGAGACGGCCTGATCGTTGTCCTTAGGGGCACTGGGTTGATAGCACAGAATCTTGAACCCAGCGGGGGTTTTCATCCGCCCCACGGACAGTTTTCCTCTCTGCACAGGGCAGTATTGCCTCTACTTTATTGGAGCCTTCCCCCCCCCCCCCTCCCGGACTTTCCTTTCCTGCTCTGCGACCCGGCAGGCCTCCATCTGCACCTTCCACGAGTGCCTTTATTTTGTGGGCTGACTGGCCTTGTGCCCGGGAGAGGAGTACCAACAGACAGCCTGTTGGTGGAAGCAGGCCCTGTGGGGCCCCCCCTGTGAGGCGCTGTTTGGAAAGCCAGCTTTATTTCTTGGGATCAGATGGCTGGTAAAAAGCCAGGAGTGGACTTAAAATCTTTCTCCTTTAGGAGTGGAGCAGGGGGAAAGTCCCCCGGCCCCGAAACCAACGGCGAGTACAAACCGTGGCGGTGGAGGTGGCGGATGGCGGGGCCGGACAGGGCGCTGCTGGCGAAATCCTGAGCCTGCGTGAAGACTTAAGAGGCTGGTTTGAGTCTACACAATCAGAAATCTCCACCTTCAAACTGGAGGTCCAGAACTGGTTTAAGGAGCTGAAGGGTGACATGCAAACGCTGGGCGCCCGCCTGGAGGAGTTGGAAACTAGGGCGGAGGAGCATGAAGGACATTTAGGCTCTGTGGCGCAGCGCACTGCTGAGATAGAGCATACGCAGGATGAAATATTGCAGAAGCTGGAAGATCTTGAGAATAGATCCCGCCGCTCGAACATCCGCATACGGGGCCTACCGGAGGTGGATGGCGCAGTAAATTATATTTCCTTGGCAGAGGAGTTTTGCAGCGCTGTTTTGAAGGCCGCCGATATGGAAGTAGAAGGCGTGTGCCTCCGAGTAGATCGGGCCCACTGGTCTCTTGGACCCAAGCGCGATAACAGAGCCAGAGATATTGTTTGTTGTTTGCATGAATATCGGTCCAAAGAACTGGTGTTTAAGGCCGCCAGGAAGCTGGGGAAACTCAACTGGCATGGGGCCGACGTGGAAGTGTTTGCAGACATTTCGAGTATCACTATGAAGAAACGACGGGAGTACCAGCAGGTGACGAAGCGGCTTCGGGAGGAGAATGTCAGATACCGCTGGCTGTTCCCTGTGGGCCTGCAGTTCACCATTAATACAAAGGCCTATGTGGCACATACTGTGGAGGAGGCCATCTCTGCTCTGAGGCAGGCCGGCTGGTCCAATCTCCCGACAGCGGACTCGGGGGAGTTGGCGGCAGGAGAGAGGGGAGACCCCCACAACTGCCCACAGAGGAATTGGAGTAGAGTGTCCGGCGGAGAGCGGAGGCTACGAAAGACAAAGCCAGCTCTGCAGCCTGCCGAATCGGCCACATGAACTATGTTGTAATGGTCCACTTTTAGTTATGTTATTGAGTCTGAGCCTGTTGGGTCTGCATGGGGGGTGTAGGGTGGGGGTGCTGCATAGGATGTAAGAAAGGGGAGTTATGTTTTCCTTTATGTTCTGAGATGTCTGTGATGTTAAGTGGTAGTGGATGGGGACCTGTTACAGCGGATGGAAGAATGGGGGGAAGATTTCTTTTTGTTCGTTTGCCTAATAAGTATGGAGGGTACAAAGTTGGGTGCTGTTTCGAGGGGGGGGGGTGGTTATTTCTTAAAAAAAAAAAAAAAAAAAAAAGCAGGGGGCTGCTCTGGTTGACGGGACCTGGCTCTGATCTATCTTGATGGATCGGGTGGAGAGGCGGGGGGTGGGGGGTGGGGATGGGGAGGGAGGGGGGAGGGTGGGAGGGGGGAGGGTGGGGGGGAGGGACTGGCCGGGGGGGGAGGGCAGGGGGAGGGGGGGGAACGGGGATGGCTCAGGTGCAGCGCGTGGAGGGAAGGGTTTATGGCTGCCTTTAAGCTGATGACTATTAATGTCAGGGGCCTGAACTCCTATTATAAGAGGCAATTGCTTTTCAAAGAATGCTCCCGGTTGGAGGGGGATGTGGTTTTTATTCAGGAGACCCACCTGCTTCCTAAGGATGAAGATCGTTTGCGACACTCCCGTTTCCCCCAACAATATTTTGCTTCCAACAAATTAGAGAAGAAAAAGGGTGGAGTGTGGATCTTGATGTCTGGTAGGGTGCTGGGGAGGGTGGAGGAGGTCATCCGGGATAGGAGAGGACGTTATGTGGTGGTTAAGTTGCAATGGGGACAGCAGAAGTATACGCTGGCCAGTGTGTATGCTCCCAACACGGAACAGGCCGCCTTTTTTGGAGAATTAGAAGCAGTTCTTGTAAGCAAGGGAGAGGGGCAGCTGCTGATTGGGGGTGATTTCAACGTTGCTCTTAATCCCTTGGTGGACACCTCTAGGGGGGCGTCATCCCTTACTCGGAAGCATCGCCTGCGCCTGAAGCAGTTGATGGAATCTCTGGATTTGGTGGACCTCTGGCGGGAAGTGAATTATGGCGAAAGGGATTATTCTTTCTTCTCCCCCGTGCATGCAGTGTACTCCCGGATTGATTTGCTGCTTATTGATAAAGCTTTGTTGGCTGGAGTGGAGAAATGTGAGATTCGAGAGCGGACCTGGTCAGACCATGCCCCTGTTCTTTGTACCTTACCTTTAGGGGATTCAAGCCCGGCCAAGCGGTGGTGGAAGTTGAATGAGTCCCTGTTAGAAGATTCGGCAGTAGTAGAACAATTAGGGAAAGATATAGAGGAATATTTGCTATTGAACGATAATGGTGAGTGTTCCCCAGGAACGGTTTGGGATTGTTTGAAGGCGGTGGTTAGGGGGCGGCTGGTAGCTATAGGTGCCCACAGAAAGAAAGTGCGGCTAAAAAAGCAAGAGGAGCTGCTGGTTTTGATTGGAGAGTTGGAGGTGCGCTTGAAGCAGAGGCCGCAGGATGTTCTCGTGCAGGGCCAATTGAGGAAGGCTCAGCTAGACCTGAGCGAATTACATATGGAGGAGATCCGACATAAATTAAATCTCCTTCAGCAGAGGTTTTTTGAATTTGGCAATAAAGCTGGGAGGTTGCTAGCCCGTCGGGTCAAGAAACTGGCCGCTCGGAATGCTATAGTAAAAGTAAAGGGGAGAGAGGGTAGATTGTTGTGGCTGGGTAAGGAGATTGAAGACAGGTTTGTCCAGTATTATCAAGAGCTGTATACGCCGGAAACGGTAGTGTCGGAAGTAGCGATTAAGGACTTTTTGGATACTGTCCAATTGCCGAACTTGTCCACTGCAGAGTCCGAGAGTCTCTCCCTTCCTATTGGTGAAATTGAGGTCCTCACGGTGATTAAAGGCCTGCGGGCCCATAAGGCCCCAGGCATGGATGGCTACCCCAACAGCTTTTATAAAGTTTTTGCAGGACAGCTGGTCGGACCCTTGGTGAGAATGTATAATTCCTTTCAAAGGGATAGTATTCTGCCGCCATCTATGCGGCTGGTGGGGGTCAGTATTCTCCATAAGGAGGGTAAGGATCCACTGGAGTGTGGCTCCTATAGGCCTATCTCTCTATTGGGTAGCGATTTTAAGATTTTCACCCGAGTCCTAGCCAATAGGCTGCTCCCCTTTCTGGGGAAGTTAGTACACCCTAATCAATCTGGTTTTGTGCCTGGGAGGTACACCTCCGACAACATCAGGAGAGTGTTAAATTTAATATGGCATGGCAAGAGAGAGGGGGCGGAGATGGCCTTATTAGCAGTAGATGCTGAAAAAGCTTTTGATAGGGTGAGCTGGCCCTTTCTGTTTCTGACGCTAGAGCGGGTGGGGATAGGAGGGGCTTTCTTAGATTGGGTGCGAGCCCTATATCGGCATCCTTTAGCCTGCTTAAAAATAAACGGCTCCACCACCCAAACTTTTGAATTGCACAGGGGGACGAGGCAGGGGTGCCCACTTTCCCCTCTGCTCTTTATTCTTGCTATGGAACCACTGGCCCAGAGGATTAGGGCTCGTAGGGAGGTCCGGGGTGTAGTAGTGAATAATATTCCCCACAAGATTTCCCTCTTTGCCGATGATGTTTTGTTTTTTGTCTCTGACCCATTGCGAACGCTCCCTGCCATTTTGGAGGAGATAATCACATATGGAGCTTTGTCAGGGTTTCGTATGAATCCTACAAAATCAGAAATTTTGAACCTCTCCTTGGGAGCCACGGTCTTGAAGAAAGCCTTTCCCTTCCGGTGGGCCAAATCTAGTATTCGGTACCTTGGGGTGCAAATCACGGGCCAATGCCGGGATTTATTTCAGGAGAACTATCTACCCGCCCAGTGTAAGCTGATTAGAGAGCTTGAGCGATGGGGGACGTTTGAGATCTCGTGGCTGGGCCGAATAGACCTCATCAAGATGATTTTGGTGCCTCGGCTCCTTTATCTTTTTATCAACCTGCCAATTGAGGTCCCGATGGCCTACCTGCGGAAACTACAGGAGAAGCTCCTGGTTTTCGTATGGCGGGGTAGGAGACCGAGGGTAGCTCGGAGCATTTTGCATGCAGGCCGCGATAGGGGGGGCATGGGGATGCCACACCTGGATAGATATTATGAAGCGGCCAGGGTGCGAGCGGTCTTTGAGTGGATTCTGAGGGAGGCAGTGGATTGGGTGGAATTGGAACAGGCGGGTTTGGGGGAGGGTAGACACCTATCAAATCTTGTGTGGGTGAGGAAACCCGGTCTTGTGAGTCAGGATGGGGGAAATCCCTAAGTAGCACTCACACTGCGCTACTGGTTAAAATGGCGCGCCCGGTGGTATGGCGCTCGGGGCTGTTCCAAGTTTATGCCTTTGTGTGATAACCCAGATTTCCCACCGGGGAGGGATGATGTTGTGTTTCAGAGGTGGGCTCGGCAGGGGTTGGGCTATGTGGGGCAGTTTAAAGAGGGGGGGGCCTGGGTGTCCTTTGATGATTTACAGAAAGAGTTTTCGGTGCTGGAGGGTGCTAGATATCAGTATATGCAAGCCCGGCACTTTTGTAAAAGTTTGGGGGGCTGGGGGGGTGAAGGGCAGGGTGCTGCTGTAGATGGTTTGGTGGAAAATGGGGTGATCAAAGGCTTGATTTCCCGGTTGTATGGGTTAATGGATCAGGTGGATATTGGGGGCTGGGCCCACAAAAAAGCATGGGAGCGAGATTTGCATATGTGTTGGGAAGAGGATCACTGGGTAGGAATTTACAAGGGGTTGTTTAGGGGTGTGTTATCAAGCTCAATTTTGGAACAAAACTACAAAATGCTCTATAGGTGGCACTTGACTCCCCAGAGATTACAGAAATGGCGGGGAGGGTTGGGTCTCTGCTGGAGGGAGTGTGGTGCGACCGGCTCTGTCCTACATATATGGTGGGAGTGCCCGATACTCCAGCCTAGCTGGCAGGCGGTGGCAGAGTGGATGGAAGTGGTGTTGGATGATGGTGTGGTTGTTGGACCCTGTTTGGCGCTGCTGAATGTGGGAGGGGGGTCAAAGTGGCGTAAGGTGGTTTGTGGGGCAATGAGACAATTGATTGCGCGGAAATGGCGGACTCCTTCCCCACCCACTCTGGAGGATATCCAATTGCGAGTAGCACACCTATCTCTCATGTATCGCCTGACGGCCCTGCGCAGGAAACGGCTAGTGAAATTCCAAGACACCTGGGGCCCTTACCTCCAGTGGGTGGAAGGGAGGAGGACTTTACAAGCCCCCGATACTCGAGGGGAGGGGGGACCCCAATCAACGGTGGCCCTTAGTGGGAGCCTGTCACGGTGGGGGGTATGCTCTTGGGCCTGATCCCACTTTAGATGCTCCGGGCCATAGTTTTTCTCCTCTCTCCCTCTGTATAATTGGGGGGGGGGGGGTTTCCCACCTTCCCACCTTGTTTGATTACGGTGCAGAGGCTGGGGGATCTTTTCTCATGCTTGACTGGGTGTTTCAGACTCCTAGAGTCTCCATGCGAATATCATTTAGCTTAACGGGTAGCGTATTGCTTAAGGTATTCAGTGCTGGCTTTCCTTTTTAGGGTTATCCTTTAATGCCAATACAGGTGCCATCCTCGGGGGGGGAGGGGGGAGGGGGGGGAGGAGAAAGTGGGTTTATTTTGCGACTTATAGCCTTGGAGGTGTTTAAGGTGGAAAGCGGAACTACTGTTGTGATTTAGTGTGTTAGTGTTGTATCAGCAGTTGACTGTGTATTGTGAAGTGCTGTTTTTTCTTTGTGTCAACCTTCAATAAACATTTAATGGAAAAAAAAAAAAAAAACATACAATTTACAGCACAGGTTGAAACCCGGAAGATTCAATTTTTGGATATAGTGATCGAGTTGACTTCAACTGGTCTCACGACATCCTTGTATCGTAAGCCAGTTCAAAGGAACACCTTACTGCGCTTAGTTTTCACCCTACAGCGCTTAGAAAAGGTTTGCCGTTTGGTCAGTTTTCACCCTACAGCGCTTAGAAAAGGTTTGCCGTTTGGTCAGTTTTTACGTCTCTGTCGCAACTATACTCTGTTAGCTAATTTTAAGCTGCATGCTAAAGATCTCAGCTCTCGTCTGTTAACTAGAGGTTATCCACAATCAGTGATAACCTTGGCATATAAACGAGCTCGGTACTCACATAGAGAATGGCTGCTTAATTTTTCAGCTCCTGCAGATTTGCAGGACAAGATTACAGGGGGTTTTCCCTATATGAAGGGGTCATCAATAGTGATCAAATTGATTTATAAATTCTGGCCTATTCTGGGATTACATGCTTGTTTTCAGAAACAGCTACAGATTGCTTACTCCCGAAAAGCCAATTTACGTGATTTATTGGTGAAAACCACATCGTGAAGTGATTGGCCCCTTAGATCTCATGACTCTGCGGGCCATTTTCCATGTGGATCCTGCAATTTTTGTTTGAACACGATATCGGAGTCTGACTGGCTGGACAAACACACTTTGCGAACATATAAAACCCGATGGCGCACTTGCTGCACCTCAAGTTTTGTGGTTTATCTTATTGTTTGTCCATGTGACCTTTATTATGTGGGTCGGACATCACGTCCCTCTAAGACGCGACTGGGAGAACATGCCTCTCGGCTTCGGACAAGGTCTTTAACAGTGCCGTTGGTGGATCACTGTTTAAACCATTTGCATTCTTTTGAATCACTGCAGTGGCGCGTACTTGATCATATACTGCCCAACCCCAGGGGAGGCGATCGTATTCAATCTCTACAGAACCTGGAACAAAAATGGATTTTTTGGCTTAATACCATCCATCCAATGGGTCTTAATATGCAAGTAGACTGGCATACGGTTTTGTATTAGTTACTTTTCTAGCAACACAATTGCTCTCTGTTAAGGGAGGTGGTTCCTGGCTGGTGGCTTCTCCTCCCTCTGCTCTGATTGGTTCTTCAAGTTTAAATCCCCCTACGTCAGTGGGTGTTTTGTGCATACGTCTGAATCATTAGGGTATAAAGCACAGTTACTTACCTGTAACAGATGATCTCAGGGAACATCAGGAATTAGTCTTCACATGTGGGTACGTCGGCGCCGACGGAGCCCGCACGGGAATGCTCCCCAGCATCCAATCAGAAAGCTTTTGGAAGCATCCCTCACGCCTGCGCGGTGACTTCCCGCCTTTCCCACTACCTCTCCCCAGTTGAGTTTCATAGCTGAGACAGAAGGAGAGGAAGAGGAAAGGAAATAGATAGATACAACTCCTAGGGGAGGTGGGAGGGTTGTGAAGACTAATTCCTGCTGTTCCCTGAGATCACCTGTTACAGGTAACTGTGCTATCTCCAGGAACAAGCAGGAATGAGTCTTCACATGTGGGGACTCCCTAGCTGAGGGTGCCACGGGAGATCCCATAAAATGCGTATCCCTGGACAGGGCGGCATTTTCCCAACCTGGATCCCCGGCATCCCCTGAGGGATGGGGGGTAGGAGTTGAGGAGAGAAGAGTTGCATAGGAACAACAAAAAACTAAAGACCACAGGAGAGATGAGTCTTTAGAATGCATGTCAGGTATCATTAAAGCATTTAATGAACTAGTACCATATAGGGCTTACCTACTGGATAGCAGGAAGTAGAACTGTGATGGAAGGTACTGTAGACGCAGTAGCGGAATCTTCAAGGAAACTTCACAGCAGTGAGGATGAAGTTCCAAATCTGGAATGGGCAGGTGACCCAGGTGTCAACTGGAGCAGGAGAAGAACGGCAGGTCTTCAATGGAAAGCTTTATGTGAAAAGCTGAGAACTCTTTTAGGCACAGAGTTATTAACATTGAGGATTAAAAGAAGAAGACTGACCGATCTGGAACTAGCCCAGTCCAGAAGGGAAGAGAGGGTATGGAAAAAACCATTTTTCCCAGGAAAACAGGAGGGTACTCCGGAACACCGAAGATGTACACTGTCTTTCCTAGCCAATAAGAAATAGGAAGACATTGAAGTTTGATACCTCATAGATAAGGGGGTGTATAACAAAGATAGAAGCTGTTAACGCCACAGCAATAATGGTGAGTATAACCGGACCCAGTCACCGAGCCGTATGATAATAGGCAAGCGGACTGTCTGGACCCCTTAGAAAGTAAAAAAACTTTAGTACCGACATTTAGGGAGATAGTGGGTAAGACACAGGGTGCTATGACCATCTCCCAAAAAGCGCATACCTATAGATATATATATATGTATATATATAAAACTATATACATAGCAATACAGATGTGAATAGATATGTCTAGACAAGTATAGCTATATATAGATATAGATGGCATGGTTTATGCCCACCCAGGGTACAAAAAACATGTATGCATAGGACACATACATACATGAAAACAATACTGCCTGCAACTGGGCCACAGAAGAAACATCCACATGGGAAATGTGATGCGAAAAACTGCATCTAATAGTAGGGGGCGAAAACCACCCGAGGAGTATAGAGAAGCCATTTCTGTGGTACAGGGATGCAGATCAGTGGAATTAGCAGTATAGTTGCGCGAAGAACAGGGGACAACATCAGTCTGGGGAGAGCACGTCAGGAGCACTTTAGGCTGCTGATGCGTCCCAAGGACAGAAAACGCATATACCAAGATACCAGGATGACCCAGCCAAGGGACTCAGGGGTATCATGTACAGTAAAAGAGTATGCGTTGTCCAAGTGGAGCAGAAACATAATGCCAAGCTGTAAGGAAAAAAGGGGGGGAATTCCTGCTAGATTGGGAGCTCCTTGGACATTCACGCAGAACAAACTTGTCTTCTGCATCACAACGGAAGACAAGAGGGTATAATTATCTAGATAGCCATGGAATGACTATATAGGCCTCTTCTATTATATGGAAGACCCTCAGAGACAAAGTCCAATGCTCTATGGCAAGGACCCATAGTGGGAAGTCTCTCTGACGAATGCAGAGAGCATCGTGCAGGAGATGGGACTGACAGAAGTCGACAGGTTGCCACATCCTCGACAAGGACATGGCCAGGAGAAGATAACCTGCAGTGAGTGTCAGCACGCAGATGGTTGAGAGCAGCGTGCCGAAGCATTAAGTACGCACTGGAACTCCTGCACGCACAGCAACTGAACAAGATAGCAGAGGGGATTCTCCTGTATGAAACAGGGAGAAGACAGACCAAGGGAGCGGGGATATTCCGGCCCTGTCTGAGGAGTTGTCCAGAACATGCGTTGAAGGATAACAGGAAGCCTACACTGAAAAGAAAGAGAGAGAGAGACGTTCCAGTATGGTACCGACTCAAGCAGGGGAAACCCTGGAAGAGAGGGGTTGAAGGTGACGTACCATATGGTAAGTCAGCAGAAGGAAAGAATGTCCATGTCGGGACAGAAGCTATCATGGGATAGTGGTGATCTCCCTTTATAGCAATAAGAAAGGGAGAATACTGTGACCCATGGACAAAAGCATACTGAAAAGAAAACCCAGTGTAGAGTTGGAAGAAAAACTTCTGGCAAGAAGAAGTTAATTGTAGACTGCAGCATACAGGAGCCTATGGCTGCCGGTGATGATTATCCTGGTGAGAGCCTGGGAACTTCAGACCAGGATGAGATGTCCCTTGCTTGGGGACATCTGGAGGATGGGCAGAAGGAAGATGAAACTTTCTTTTCTTAGGGAAAGAAGGTTTGGTAGGACATTTCCTACATCCTGGGGAACAAGGCGGCTTAGGATGGTTTCCAGAACCAGGAAAGTCAGTGGAGCACTGAGCAACCCGACGTAAAGCCTCGATATTTAAAAGATCTTCTCCAGTACACGGAGAATTACCCAGTGTATGTTGTGCCCATCTGCTCAGGTCTGAAGCCTGCAGCCAGGCTGTACGACGTGCTCCAATGGCAATAGCAGAGAATCTGCTAACAGACTCAAAAGAGTCTAGAGAAGCACGAGAAAGAAACCAATATTCCTGCTATGGTTAAGAAGCAAGGAATAGTCAGAGGCCTTAGGTTCTGACAAAAAAGGAGACAAAAGAGATAATTTCTCTGTGACCTCCCGAAGTGTTAGACTCATATAAAAGATATATGAAATAATCCTGGAAGCCAACATGGAAGTTAGGAAGGTTTGACGCCCAAAGGCATCAAGTGCTTTAGATGCACGACCTGGAGAAGAATGCTTCTTCTTGCTTCTGACCTTCCTCACTGCCGATTCCACTACAATGGAATGATGCGGAAGTTGGTTCTTCTGAAACCCCGGAGAGGGGGGCACCTGATACAGAACATGCATGGCTGTAGAAGGTGCAGGAACCTTTAAAGGCGACTGCCAAATCCCCAGAAGAAGGTCCTGCAAAGAAGGATGTAAAGGAAGCATCATGGTTGCTTTTTCTGCAGGACCTTGGTTAAGAATAGGGCCAGGAATAGGAATGGCAAGAAAGTCTGCCATGTCAAGGAGAAATTCCTGAAAAGAAGGAACTCCCAGAGGAACTATTCCTGGGTAGGCTGAGGATGAATGATCAGCTTGAGCACCAGAAGACCTATCGGACTGGTGCACCAAAGGAATCCTGCTAGATGGAGAATGATACCGACAGTTCCGATTCGAGGCAGTTAGTACTGCATCGTCGGTTCCCGGTATCGATTCCAAACTAGGCATAGAAAGGATCGATGGTACCGATGGAACTGCAGGAGTCGGCATCGATACCGACACCGGCATCGGGGACAGCAATGCCCTCGGAGCCGGCAGCGGCGGCTGCCGAAGTGATACCGAGGCAACCAGAGAGCTTTGATACCGACAGTTCCGATTCGAGGCAGTTAGTACTGCATCGTCGGTTCCCGGTATCGATTCCAAGCTAGGCATCGAAAGGATCGAAGGCACCGATGGAACTACAGGAGTCGACATCGGTACCGTACTGCGTAGCCGCAAGGGACAAGGATCGGTTCCGAAAACCGTCGGAACCAAGTCATCCAGACTGGATATCGATTCTAGACTGGGCATTGAACCGAGCGAGGTTATCGACGCCCGTCTAGAGGGCACCGACGTCGGTGGTGGTGTCGGCGATGCCGATCCCGGAAAGTTAATCGGAATCTCATCGATCGGCGCCAAGGACGTCCGAAGACGCCGCTCGGCGAAGAGAGGAACACTCGACACCGGCGCTGATATCGGGGCATAGGTACCGCCCGAAGTCGGTACCCCCCCCCCCCCGAGCATGACGTAGCAAGAGGAAAAACCAACTGGGGCGTATCGCTCGGCCCCGAGGCCCAGGATACCCGACGCCGAGCACCGGTGGAGAGTGGAACACTCGACACCGAAGCCAATGCCGGGGCATCGGCGCCGCTCGAAGCCGGAACCAACCTCGCGGCTGGCTGGGACAGAGGAAAGTCAGTCTGGGTCGAATCGATCGAAGGCACCGAGGACCCCAGATGACGATCCCTGGTGACAAACGGAGCGCTCGGCCCAGGCGTCGATGCCAAGGAATCGGCCCCGTCTGAAGCCGGCACTAACCTCGCTTGTGGCTGGGATGCAGGAAGGCCAGTCTGGGTCGAATCGATCGGTCCCGAAGGCACCGAGGACACCAGTTGACGATCCTTGGCGAAGAGTGGAACACTCGACGCCGGCGCCGATGCCAGGGAATCGGCACCGCTCGAAGCGGATACCTCCCCCGAGCATGGCTCAGTTATGTTCTGTGAGGAACGAACCCCAGGAACAACCTGAAACCCCGTGAATGCTTTGGAGCCCGAAGACTCCCGTCGGGGTTTTATCGCCAAAGGGGTCTTGAGGGGAAGGCCGGAGCCGTCGTCATGCTGGCATGAGACTTACCCCTCAAGAATTGGCTAGTCTTAACAGACTGTTTGCGGGTTACCTGATCCTGGGGAGAAGAAGAAATCAATGTCCTCACCTCAGGAGGAAAAACAGCATCGAGGGATACCCGAAAAAGAGAGGGTCTTCTCCCAACCCTAAAGTCCGATGGACCGGGGGAAAAAGGGTCAGGGACCCAAACAGGATACACACCAAGTGGTGGAGTCTATAAAGAAGACTAAGTCTCCACAGTGGAGGCACTTCTTAGGGGAAGAAGGCTCCATGCTGGAAAGGCCTGGAAGGCCTCAGAAGGGACTTGAGGAGAAAAAGACTTCGAAGTGGTTAAAAGAAAAAAACAAGGCACCGGCAGTGCCGGTATCGGCGGGAAAACGGCCACGACCACAAGAAAACAAAAAATAAGGATTTAAGAGAAATGTTTCTGCGGTGACAGGAGGTACGTCCTGCCGGCTCCGCGGAAAAACAAAAACTGGGGAGAGGCAATGGGAAAGGCGGGAAGTCACCGCGCAGGCCCAAGGGATGCTCTCAAAGGTTTTCTGATTGGATGCTGGGGAGCATTCCCGTGCGGGCTCCGTCGGCGCCGACGTACCCACATGTGAAGACTCATTCCTGCTTGTTCCTGGAGATTAACCGTTCTTGGTGTAAAGGTTTTCTAAAGGCTGAATGGTTACCGGACAGTGTTTTGACCTGAAGCAGGGGGATTACTGCTGATACCCCGAAACGTGACACGTCGTCGTTTATAAAAACCACTGTTTGTGAGTTTGTGGACAGCCTGCAATTATACAAGCTAAGTTATTGCTTTTACTAACAGAGCGTTTTCTTGAATAATTAAAAAGGACGGGTCACGGCAGTGAGTGGATGCTTCCTCTTCACTGGGCTGGCCATTCTGACAAAAAGAGTAGTTACTCACCTGTAACAGGTGTTCTCCAGGAGCAGCAGGAATCAGTCCTCACATATGGGTGTCATCGGCGCCGATGAAGCCCCAGCGGAGCATTTCCCCAGCTTTCTATGAAAGCCTTTGGGAATGCAGGCACGCATGCGCAGTTCCCTTCCCGCCTAAAGGTGCCATCTTACCTCAGTCAAATCAGATAGCTAAGAACAGCACATAAAAATGAAAAAGAAACTATTTACAACTGCAACTCCAAGGGGAGGAGGGAGGATTGTGAGGACTGATTCCTGCTGCTCCTGGAGAACACCTGTTACAGGTGAGTAACTACTCTTTCTCCAGGACCAAGCAGGAAGACAGTCCTCACATATGGGTGACTCCCAAGCTCTGGGCTACCGAGGAACCCAGGCTGAACAAGAGAACTCCCTCTAGTCTCAGCAGCAAAGAAAAGCATTTCAAGGACACAACCTCCACAGTAGCCCAACAGAGGGCAGGAGGGCAGGAGTTGCCTAAACCTCAAAGAGATTCCGGAGTACTGCTTGGCCAAAAGCACTGTCCCTACGGGACTCCCTCTCCAGACAGTAATGGGCCGCAAAAGTCTGGCTTGAAGACCAAGTTGCAGCTCTGCAGATGTCTACCAAGGGCACAGAGCGGAGATGAGCCACTGAGGCAGCCATTGCCCTGACACGGTGGGCCGTAAGCCGACCCTGCAAAGGAAGGTCAGCCGCCTTGTAAGTCCAGGTGATACAGTCAGCCACCCAGATGGACAAGGTACGCTTGGACACAGCCAACCCCAACTTATTAGGGTCAAAAGAAACGAAGAGCTGAGTAGCCCTTCTATGCCCCTGCATACGGTCAAGGTAGAAGGATAAGGCCCTCCTACAGTCCAGGGTATGCAGGACTGCTTCAGCCTGGCTTGCATGAGGCCTAGGGAAGAATGTTGGAAGAACCACCTCCTGATTGAGGTGGAAAGAGGAGACAACCTTTGGGAGGAACATTGGATGAGTCCTGAGGACTACCCTGTTCCTATAAATTCTGATGTAAGGCCTATCACAGACTAGGGCCTGAAGCTCACTCACTCGCCTAGCCGAAGTAAGGGCTATCAGGAAAAGTGTCTTCCAGGAGAGGAAGCGTAGTGGGCAAGTAGCCATCGGCTCAAAAGGTGGGCGAGTCAGTTGCTGCAAGACCACATTCAACTCCCACTCAGGGGCAGGAGGACGGATTGGAGGCTTGAGCAAAATCAAGCCCCTGAGAAAGCGGGACACCAAGGGGTGAACCGACAGAGAATGTCCTTCCACCAGTGAGTGGGGAGCTGCTAGAGCTGAGAGGTGGACCCGAACAGAATTGGACTTGAGTCCCTGATTGGACAAGTGCAGTAAGCATTTATGCCATTTACAATTCAGCAGCCAGACTTCTCCCCAATAACAAAATGCTTTGATGCAATAGCGGACTGGTTATACACACAAAATCTCAGGATCAATCACACCAAGACAGACGTCCTCTTCGTTACAAAAAAACAAGCCTTCATCCCACCAACAACATTAAAAGTCAAGAATGCAGAACTGACAACCAAATCTTCAATCCGCTACCTCGGAATCACCTTAGACCAGAGACTGGACATGAAAGCACATATAAAAAACACTGTAAAAACAATATATCACAAAATACGAACTCTCCGTCATCTCCGACCACTATTAGACCCTAGTGACTTCCGAACAATCTACCAGGCTACGCTAACAGTATCCTATATGGGCTCCCAAAGGCAACTCTTCACCACTCCAAATGGCAATGAATTCTGCAGCAAGAGTACTGACTGGGACACCACGAATGAACCATATCACCCCAATTCTGATAAATCTGCACTAGCTGCCCGTTCAAGCAAGACTCTTATACAAGATTCTAATCACTACTTTCAAAGCCCTGCACAACCAATCTTCCCCAGCCATCAAAGAATTGATCCACTATTCACATCCATATAGAACCAAACGAACTATAATGGCCAACACATTGCTGATTCCCAAACAAATGACCACTTGCACAAGGACAGCCTCTAACCGAGCTTTCTCAATCTGTGCCCCCTTGGCCTGGAATGCCCTCCCAGCCGACATACATATCATTTCGAGCCAATCCCAATTCCGGAAAGCACTTAAGCATTACCTATTTGTGAGACACTACCCGGAGTCTAACAATGTAACCTATACAACATCAAACCTCTCAATCTACCCAGACCAGACCTGCACAGAAAAGCAGACCCAGCCTAAGCTGGCCCACACTGAATAACATGGGGCACCAACCCAATACATAAACTGTACTGTATTTATTGCTGTAAATAACGCTGTAGATATGTTCATTCCCTGTTAAATCCAAGTTTTTACTCCCTTGTTTAATGTAAACTCTATGTGGCCCACCCACATCGTAATATGTTGTTTATTGTAAACCGCACTGATATTGTAATAGCGCGGTATATAAGAAAAGTTAAATAAATAAATAAATAAGTACCACTGGTACAGTACAGGAGAAAGGATCCTCTGTACGTAGCTGACACCACACAGAAAACCTTTTCCACTTGAGAGCATAGGTTTTTCTAGTGGACTGTTTCCTAGAGGCTAGGACAACCTCCTAAACTTCCTGAGGTAGGCCCCAGGGAGCTAAAACTACCCTTGCAGCCTCCAGGTCATCAAATTGAGAGCTTTGAGATTGGGGTGCAGAAGGGAACCCTGATCCTGAGAGAGAAGGTCGGGTTGCAACCCCAGAGGCAGTGGGGGATCCACTGCCAGCTGAAGCAGTAGTGGGAACCAAGGTTGCCTTGGCCACCTGGGAGCCACCAGCAGGACCGAGGCCTTGTCCTGAAGAATCTTAAAGAGAGTTCGGGCCACCAAGGACGTGGGATGAAACGCATACAGGAGGCCCTGAGACCATGGAATCAGAAAAGCATCTAATGCAATCAGCAGAGGATGCGGTTGCCTGGAGCAACGACTGCAGTGGCTGGAGCAACATTGGATATTTCGAATTGGCTGCATAGAACCTGCTGGTTTGAATTTGGAGCAGGATTGGTTAAGTTTGATTTGACATCAGCGGGGCGGGTACTTTGAAGGCTTACAAAATTCCTTCCCACTATGCTTCGAGCTTTGTGAAAGTTTGACTGCATTTTCGGAGTGATCCGTTTAAAACTGGGGTCACCAACCTCCAGAGGGCTGCGGGCCGCACAGCCGACTACCGGGAGCCTCGCGGGCCGCACCCCCCTTCTCCCCGCCCCCGCGAAAAAAAACAACAAACGCAAAATTATGAAAACAATGGCTGATCACCTTTATTGAATTTAATGAGATGGCTGATGATTCATGCTAGCAGACAAACGCTTAAAGTCCAGCTTCACAGATGACACTGACAGGAGAAGGGAAGCTTGCAGGTGGTCGTCGGTGAGCTGCGAGTGCGTGGATACAATGGCGGGAATCCTTGGTGGGCCGCACGTAATGTTAACCGGGATAGAGCCTCGCGGGCCGCACGAAGGGACCTCATGGGCCGCATGCGGCCCACGGGCCGCAGGTTGGTGACCCCTGGTTTAAAAGAAGGTTGGATCTGTCCTACACCATTTAATTCATGAGCTGAAATTTGCTATTACAGCGGAGTGAATGGACAGGATTCGTTCTCTTTCAGATGAGTATGAATAGCAGATGTTTAAGCGTTGAGACAGAGCCGGGAAGAGTTGTGCGGCTCTAAACGCAGTACTGTGTTCGTGGGAATCTGCAGAATGATAATTTTCTGAACATTTTATGTGTTGTAGCATTTAGTGTTATTATATAAATGCGATTACTTCACTGCTTTTATACGGTGGTTTGGTTACCACAATAGTGAATAAAAGGGAAGTCACGCTTCGAGAGGGAGTAATCCCTCAGGGCAATAACTTCCGACAAAAAAAAACCACATATGTAAAAAAGTTTACTTAAGTTACTTATATTTTCACTCTATTGGTGGGAATTCATTGGTTATAACATTAAGAGTGAAGGGTGGTTAATTGTTTAGTTTGGAGCAAAACTTTGGCAGATGCTTGTTAGTGGACTGGCAAACAGGTCTATCAAAGGGAGACCCCATTTTAGGAAGATCTTCTGAACTACCAAGGGATGCAGCTGCCATTCGTGGGGCTGCAAAATTCTGCTCAACCTGTCGGCCAGGTAGTTTTCCTGACCTGGAAGGTACATTTGCTTGAGGGCAAATGAACAAAGGTCCTGAGCCTCTCGACAAAGGAGTCTGGACCCCGTCCCGCCCTGTTTGTTCACATAAAACATGGCTACCTGGTTGTCTGTCTGAACCAGGACAGATTGATGAGCCAGGGCAGGAGAGAAAGCTTTGAGAGCTAGGCGAATAGCTCTGAGTTCCAGGAGATTGATCTGCTGTGCCGCCTCCCAAGGAGACCACAGGCCCTGGGTGCACTTGTCTAGACAATGAGCTCCCCAGCCCTGCAGGGAGGCGTCGGTGGTCAGTACCACTGTGTATCCAGGAATCTGAAAGGGCACGCCTTTTAGAAGATTGGGTGGGTGCAGCCACCAGCTGAGGGAGTTCAGAAAGTGTCTGGACACTCTTATCCTGTCCCTGAAGCTGCCTGTGGCCTGTGACCACTGAGTCCGAAGGCACCACTGTGCAGGCCTCATATGGAGCCTGGCATTGGGGGTCACCTGAACTGTCGAAGCAATGTGGCCGAGAAGCCTCAGGTAGAGTCTGGCGGAGACCAGGGACCTGTTGAGAAATTGGTTTGCCAAGGCTATCAGTCTTTGTGCTCTGTCTTCTGGCAAGAAAGCCTTTGCCAGGAGAGCGTCCATCCTTGCTCCTATGAATTCCAAATTCTGGGAGGGGAGCAAAGTGGACTTTGCGAAGTTTATGACAAAGCCTAGGCTTTGAAGAAGAGCAATAGTTCTGAGGGTGGCTTGGCTGGCCTCTTGGCACGTCTGACCCCTGATGAGCCAGTCGTTCAGATAGGGGAAGACAAAAATTTCCTGATTTCCCAGGTAGGCCGCCACCACTGCCAGGCATTTGGTAAAGACTCTGGGAGCAGAGGTGAGGCCAAAAGGCAGTACTCTGTACTGATAATGGTTTCCTCCCACAATGAACCTGAGGTACTTTCTGTGGTCTGGATGAATGAGGATGTGAGTGTACGCATCCTTTAGATCTAAGGAGCATAGCCAATCTCCCTGCTGGAGGTAGGGTAGAAGTGTTCCAAGAGTACGCATCTTGAACTTTTCTTTCTCTAGGAACTTGTTTAGGTTCCTGAGATCCAGAATAGGTCGAAGGACACCGGTACCTTTGGGTACCAGGAAATACCTGGAGTAGAACCCCTGACCTTGCAAGTGGGGAGGTACAGGCTCCACCGCCCTGTCCACCAACAGACCCTGAAGTTTCTGAAGGAGAAGGTCTGTGTGCAGGGAAGGCCTCGGAGGCTCCCCTGGAAAGTATGGCGGAGGCAGTTGGTGAAAATGTAGTGCATAGCCCTTGTGGACTATGTCCAACACCCACCTGTCTCCGGTGATGAGGGGCCACTGGTGGGCAAAGAGGGCGAGGCGACCTCCTGTGCAGGGCTGGGATAGCAGGGACGGAGAGGCTACGCTCAAGGAGTCAAAAACCCCCTCCCTGCTGAGTGGGAGCAGGGGCCGGAGGGCTTGGGGGCCCTCTGCCAACGGGGCCCATTACCCTGCCCCTTGGCCTGCTGACCCTGGGGTGCAGCTTGGGCAGCCTGATACTGAGGATACTGTTTGTAGGCAGTGCCCTTCCTCGGGTAAAAGGGCTTTTTACCCGAGCCCTTCTTCTTATGAGAAGGGGCAGAGGTCTTCCTAGACAGCCTTCTCCTTGTAAGGTGCTCGGTTTCGAGCTGAGCGGCCTTCTCGGTCATGGGCTTGCCAAAAAGGTTCTCACCTCGGCAAGGGACATCGACCAACTTGTCCTGAACCCATGGCTCGAGGTCCGATGACTGCAGCCATGCCTGGCGTCGAGCCACGATGCCGGCTGCCGCAACTCGGGCCGAAGCCTCGAAGCCATCGTAGGCGGCACGGGACATGAGCTTCGAGCAGTCCCGAATCCCCGAGGACAAGGACTTGAATCTCTGCAAGGGTTCCCCAAAGAGTCCAGCAGAGAACCAGGCCAACTCCTTGGCCAGGTCCCGCAAGTACATGCCCATGTACAGCTGGTAAGACTGGACACGGCAAGCAAGCATCGAGCCCTGGAAGCACTTTCTACCGACGCCATCGAGGTTCCGGGCCTCCCTGCCGGGGGGCACCACGGAGTGCATCTTCTGGCTCTTCAGACGATGTATGGCCGATTCCACAACCATGGAATGGTGTGGTAGCTGTGCCTTCTGAAAGCCAGGGCTCTTTCTGAGTTGATAGATCGAGTCGACTCGCTTGCTTAAAACCGGCGCCAAGGCCAGTGCCTCCCACATCCGGAAGAGGAGCCGTTCCAGCATCGGAGGAACCGGGACAGTAAAGGCTTCCTTCGGAAGAGAGTCATACTGCAGGGCCTCGAGCTCTTCAGCTCGAGGCTCTTCCTCAGGGTCCGCCGGAATAGCCAAGGCAGTGGCCATATCCCGGACGAACTCCGAGAACTGAGTATCCTCTGGAGGGGATCTACTCCGGGGCTCAGACTGCGGTGAGTCCGACGGGAAGCACCGAGTCTTGAACGTATCGGGGGACTCCTCATCTTCCGTCTCCCAGGCAGACTCGTCCGACGAGGAGTCAGGGTCCGACCCCGCAGGGCCCTGAGGCACCGGCGTCGACGCCCTCGGCCCCGAGTGGGAGGTCGAGGGAGACCGCGACCGAGGTCGACTTCGAGCCATGATGGACTCTAGTATCGGCTCGATCTCCAGGGTCGACTTCGAAGTCGATGTCCCGGTGGTCAGGGCAGATGCGCCAGACAGGCTGGCCATCAGTGCCCGCTGCTGCTCCATGAAGGCAGACAATCTGCTCTCCAAGGCTGTCATCCTGAGACTCAGCTCGGGAGACGCAGCAGCCACCGACTCGGGCCCCGGCGGCGCCAGGCCCGACGTCGGCTCTCTGGGAGGAGAGTCCTCGAGGACTAACGGGGCTTACGTGTCCAGCAGACTCCGGCTCCACGCGAGGAACTTTGGCAGGCTTCTCTTGGTCCAAGGGCCCGGGGCGACGGTCGGGGGTCTTAGACCTGGCTCTCGAGGGGCCAGGGACCTCCTCCAACGATGCCCTCGCGAGCCGCTTCTTCCTCTTGCGTTCCCGGTCGGGGTACCCCCTGTCCAACGAGCTTCGACGGCGCTCGGGATCCGAATCCCGAGATGTCGAGGCCTCAGACGAGGTCCGGGCCCAGCCGGAGGCTGAGTCAAAGAAAAGCCTTTCTTTCTGCTGCTGGCGACTGCGGAGTGCCTTGGAAGACATCTTCCCACATGGTCCACATGACTTAGGGTCGTGATCAGGACCGAGGCACCGAAGGCAGCAGTCGTGTGTGTCGGTGAGAGACATTAATTTCTTACACCGATCACACCTTGAAACCGCTGGAAGCCATCGGGGAAAAAAAGAGTCCCCGCGAGGTCAAAGGACCGGCCTTCCAGGGAAAAGCGAAAAAAGGGCGCGAATGCCAGCCACGAAGGGCAAAAACCGAAAAAGAGGGATCAGGCTCGATACCGGTGTACCGAACCCGGCGGGAGGGGAACCGGCGTCGACCCGGGAGAAAAAATAGCTAGTATCACCGAAAAAAAATCAACTTTTATCCGGGATGACAGGACACACGTCCGGTGGGCTTCTCGGAAAAAAAAAAGAGACTGAGGTAAGATGGCACCTTTAGGCGGGAAGGGAACCGCGCATGCGTGCCTGCATTCCCAAAGGCTTTCATAGAAAGCTGGGGAAATGCTCCGCTGGGGCTTCATCGGCGCCGATGACACCCATATGTGAGGACTGACTTCCTGCTTGGTCCTGGAGAAAATACTATCCGCTAAGTGGTTTATTAAGTTAGGCTGGGTTTTGGTGGGTTATTGCATAACAAGCTAACAGACATATACTTCTGTGGTGTTTCTAGTCTTCAGGGAGAGCAAAAGGGGGGTGGCAACAGAGGAGGGAGGGGACACAGAGGTTGTGCGAGGCTGCTGTACTCTTCCAAATCCTACCAATTTTCTGGCTGTTCAACAGGCCCTTAACAGGATAAGAGCATAGAGCTGAAAAAGAGGCATCACTGTGAGGGAATGGCTGCCCTGTTGTGAGGCTCCACAGGCTAATTTAGCGAGCCTCCCATTTTCAGCAAATTATCTCCGGGCTGGCTGTGAGGCGATTGGCATATGGCTGGGAAAAAAAACCACCAAGGACCTTAAGTCCTATGAGTTTAAGTCAGCTGCTGGAGTGATGCCAAGAAAATCCAAAATGGTGCCCGCGCCCGCAGGAAGTACTGACGAGCAGGTGGAGAGCGGTGACTCTGAGAAGAGTTTGAGAGGTGAATTACATAAACTGAGGAGATATTAAAGATTGAAAAAAGGCTCTGAGGCAAGACTTTTCTGATTTTAAGTCGGAGGAGCAGTCCTGGATATCTGACTTAAAAGCTGATTTGTGTGATTTGGGTCAGAGGCTGGAAGAGGCAGAAGGGAGGATAGAGGCGCAGGATGACCAATTATAAAAAGGCTCAAAGAGAGATCACGTGATGCGGCCAAGGTAGTGGTCGCGTCCTGAGAGTGCTCCGCTCCCCCTAACTCAAGCCGGCAGATTTGGACAGTTTCAAACCCGTGGAGCCCAGCTAATCTCCCTGATTTTTTGGTGGCTAAGCACTGGTGCTATCTCAGGAGCCAGTGCGGACGGAGATCGGCATGGCCACAGCCGTAAAAGCAGCTCGACGGGACAAGGAGCGCTTGGCGGGCACAAGTAAGATGGCCGACTTGACGGGGGCTCCGGCCTCACCAAAATCACCCGCATTTCTCGATGAAGTGTCTGCAGCAGTAGCGACGGCACTCTCGTCGCAGTTTGCGGCGCTGCATGAAAAAATGGACGGGCTGCAAAATTCAGTTGACTCCCTGGGCACTCGCTTGCGGGAAGCCGAGGATCGAATTGGGCAGGCCGAAGAGAGTGTGGAGGCCCTGTTGCAGGAAGTGGCTGGCCTCAAATCGCAAGTTGAATTGCAAGCTACTAAACTTGACGACCTAGAAAATCGCTCCCGCCGGAATAATTTGCGAATTATGGGAATACCTGAAGCTGTGACCGATAAAAACCTCCAGAAATATCTGGAAGTACCGCTGCATCACTTGCTGGATGGCAAAGTGGCGGGAGAGTCCATATGTATTGAGAGGGCCCATCGTGTGGGGAATACTCAAATGCGAGATCACAGGCCCCGGATAGTGCTTGTTAAATTTTTGAGATACCCACTGAAGGATCAGATCCTCCGGGCGGCCCGCCAGAAGGGTGACTTTACATATAACAATGTGCATATTCGTGTAGCGCAGGATTATTCAGCTGTTTTGAGCCGTCAGCGGCGGGACTATGCCCCGCTATGTGAAAAACTAATTCGGGCGAAAATACGCTTTTCAGTGCGATATCCTGCCAAGTTGCACCTTACCCATAATGGCACGCATCGCGTATTTGACTCTGCAGCTGCAGCTGGGTCCTATGTGGATCAAGTTACAAGCCAGGCGGGAATGGTGCAGCCGTCTACGTGATAAGCGGAGAGAGTGCGGGATCCAGTCTTATGACGGACTTAAGGCAACTATGGACTTCTAAAATTGGACGGTCCTGTCCTGTTATCTGTGGGCGATATGCCCAAAGATTGGGCCCGGGACTGCCATATAATCCAGCTGGCTGGGGGAGAAGGGTGGGAGATCCCAGGAAGCCATTTTAGGCTAGTTTAGGAGAGCTTGGCCTTGCCGCTCTTCTGGTGAGGTCTGTTTGAGAGGCCCCTGGTCTATGGCTGGGGACAGCACGCGGCGCCGATACGGCGGTGCCTGCTGTCATACATGCTGGAACAGCTATCGTGACTTCGGTCTCGGTGGCTCCTTCTTATCTGTTTTTCTTTTTTTTGACTGCTCCTAACGTTGTGAATTTTTCTACCTGTTTGCAATTGTTGCAATCGTTGTTGATGGGCTGACTGTTGTAATTGCCGGGTGGGAGTTATGGTAGGTGGAAGGGATTGATTTAGTATGTGCTGATAGGGGGGTGTTTGAGTGGGTGAATTTTGGCTGGGGTTGATGGGCGAGAGGCTCTAACTTTGATGGGGGGGAGGGGGAAGAATGCTTTTTCATCCCCCCTTCTCATTGGGTTACCATGTATTGGGGAGGTCGTGGGGAGTGGAGCGAGCTCAGGGGGATCTCAGTTAGTTCTCTCGGGATAGGGGGAGGGGAGAGAGCTCTGACTAGAGGTGTGGGGGGGGATAGAAGGTAGGGTTACAGTAGGGTAAGATAAGATGGTGGAGGGTTTTGGGGATAGAAGGGGAGGGCAGGGGCAGGGGGGGGGGCTGGGGGAGTAGAACTTAAGATTCCAGAGGGAGTGATCATCCTTAATGTTTGTCCGGCCCTTGATTGGGTTGCCAGGGGGAATGGAGGGGGAGACCCTAGGCTGGGGGGGTTTTCTCCTATACATGGTAATCCACACAGGCAGACAGGTCAAGAAATAATGCTACAGCAGTGAAGATTATTACATGGAAAGTCTGCGGCTTGGGTAATCCCATTAAGAGATATAAAGTGCTTAAAGCGTTAGCCAGACAGCGGTGTGACGTTGCGCTATTGCAGGAAACTCATCAATCAACGGAGGAACATGCTAAGCTGGCTCGGGACTGGGTGGGCCAGGTTTGGGGAGCCCCTGCAGCTGGAAAGAAGGGTGGAGTTGCTATTTTGATGCACAAGAAAATTAGATTTACGCTATTGCACCAGGCATCGGACCCGCAAGGAAGATTTTTGTTGTTGCATGGTATATTGGAGGACCGGGAGGTTATTCTAGGCGATCTCTATGGGCCTAATGCGCCAGATCCGGGCTTTTTTAACCGGTTTGCAGCACAGGTAGAACAATTACCGGACGTGCCACTGGTGATTGGTGGAGACTTTAATGGAGTGTTTGAGGTTGGTCTCGATACCTCAAAAGATATGGGAACTCGCGAGAGACAAAGTCTATCTCGGACGCTGAAAGGGTGGCGGAATAGGTTAGGATTGGTCGATCCCTGGCGCTTATTGCATCCAACTGAAAAGGATTTTACTCATGTCTCGCGGGCACATAATTCTAGTGCCCGTCTGGATTACCTCTTAATATCGGCAACTCATTTTGCGGGTATTGAAGATGCACAAATAGGCCCTTTAGAGGTCTCTGACCATGCCATGGTTTGGATAGACTGGTCGTGTGGTGGGGGACAGGGATTGACGCGTATATGGCGGTTTCCCCTGGAAACGTATCGCGACGTGCCCTTTCGACAATTCTTAGCGCAACGTTGGAGGGAGTTTGAGATGAATCACCAGGGACATCAAGACGGCCCAGAATTGCTGTGGGAAACTGCTAAGGTGGTCTTACGGGGAGATATAATTGGCTACGTAGCCCGGAAGCGCAAGATGCTAGCAGCGCAAATTGTTCGGCTTGAGCAGCGGGTGGCTTGTGCGCGACGTCTTAATGGTTGGACCCCTACGTCCCAAAACCGACAAAGATTGTGGGAACTTCAGGTAGCGTTAAATGAGCTTCTCCATCAGCGGGCTAAGAAATCGGCACTGTACTATAAGTACAAGTTATACTGTTTTGGAGACAAGCCTGGTAAATTGTTGGGGAGGTGCCTGAGAGGTCAGAGGGGCTCGCGGTTGGTGGCAGCCCTTCGTGATGATCAGGGGAAGTTGCATAATAACAAGGCAGCGATTAGTGCTATATTTAAAGGATTTTTTCAAAATCTCTATACCGCGGAGGACCATGCTCCCGTTTGTATGGAACAATATTTTCAAGACCTAGCTTTGCCACAGGTTACGGAGGCTCAGCGGGCCATGCTAGGACAACCCATAACTTTACAGGAGGTGCAGCAGGTAATAACTACTGCGAGTTGTTGCAAAGCTCCAGGACCGGATGGTTATGGGGCTGAATTTTATAAGCTACTCCTGGCGGAGGTGGGCCCTCTACTGATGGAGACTTATCAGAGACGTGCAGAGACGTGCAGAGCAAGGGGGTATGCGCTGGGGGGCTAACCAGGCATATATCACTTTAATTCCTAAACCGGGAAAAGACCCCCTACGGGCAGCTTCTTACCGACCGATCTCTTTATTAAACGTCGATACGAAGCTGCTGGCCAAAATTTTGGCGAACCGGCTGACGGATGTTTTACGCGACCTGGTGCATGACTCGCAGGTTGGGTTTGTGCGGGGGCGATATGCAGTGCGTAATCTTCGTAAAATTATAACGTCTCTGGAGTGGGTGCATTTGCACTGTGCCCCTTCTCTCCTGGTGAGCTTTGACGCTGAAAAAGCATTCAACAGAGTTAGTTGGCACTACCTTCACTTTTTGTTGCCCCGTTATGGGTTGGGGGCCTCCTTCTGTGAGATGGTACGCAGCCTTTATGTGCAGCCTACGGCCCGGGTGTGGTGTAATGGAGTCCTATCGGACTCGTTCCACTTATCTAGGGGGACCCGGCAGGGCTGCCCCTTGTCTCCTTTACTGTTTGTCCTGGCTCTGGACCCCTTAATTCGTCGTATTGAAGCTGATGGGGAGATAAGGGGGGTGAAAGTGGGGGGCCATGAGTTTAAAATCTCGGCCTTTGCGGACGATATGCTAGTGTACTTGCTCGCCCCGCAGAAGTCTATGGAGAGATTAATGACGGAATTCGCAATTTATGGGAGATTTGCAGGCCTACGTATTAATGTGGATAAGTCGGAGGCAATTGATGTGTCAGGTCGCCTGAGGGGAAATTGGTCTGGGGACTTCCCGCTGAAATGGGCAGACCAGAAATTTGTGTATCTAGGTATCATTTTGACTCGGTTGCCTTGTGATTTATATGGTGTTAACTTTGAGAGAAGGCCACAAGGAATCAGCTATGAGCGTGGAGTCCCCTGCCTCTGTCTCTGCTGGGGAGGGTGGCTGCGGTTAAGATGGTGATCCTACCCCAAGTTTTGTATTGGTTGCAGACTCTGCCAGTTAGGTTATGGCGCCGCGATTTGCGTCGTTTGGAGACTGAGATTCAGCGCTTTCTGTGGAGGGGGACTAGGGCTCGCATCCCATTGAGACGCATGATTGGTCCCTGGCGGAGTGGTGGTATTGGTTTGCCGGATTTGTGGTTGTATGCCTTGGCCTGCCAGGCGCGTCATGTGGGTGATTGGTTGGGTGAGACTGACGTTTATACACCTAGACACTTAGAATTGGCGGCTGTGGCCCCCTTTTCCTTATTGGGTGTCCTCCACGCGGAGAGTGCCCAATTGCCCGCCCACATTAAACGTAGTATGACCATATCCTCGGCGCGACGTACTTGGCAACAATTAAATGCCTATTGGCAGCGAGATTGGCGGACTTCGAGTTGGTTGCCCATATGGGGTAATGTGAATTTCACGCCGGGCTCGGAATCCTCAGGATTTCGGTCTTGGCGGGATCAGGGAATACGCACCTTGGGTCATGTTGTTGAACTGACTGGTGCGTGTAAGTCGTTTAAGGAATTACGGGCTGAATATGAACTGAGGCCTCAGCAGTTTTTTACATACTTACAGCTATCTCATTACGTGGCCTCTTTGTCTCGGGCGGATCTTGCGGAGGATCGCTCAGCACAGATTATTGCCTTCTTTGGACTAGGGGAAGATTCCCCCCCCCCCCCCCGTCCATTGCAGGTTTGAAAGCCCGACTTAATTGTACTCGACCATTGCCAGATTATAGTGGGGTGGAGCAGGCCTGGACGAAGGAATTGGGCTTAGTAGTCCCAGTTGGGACGCTTAAGCGGGCCTTGGGGCGGATCACCTCATTAGCTGATGGAGCCCGGTGGAGAGAACTTCAATATAAAGCCTTGCTTCGTGTGCATTTCTCGCCTAAACGGGCTTTGCGTAGTCATCTTACTCAAGACGGATCTTGCCCTAGATGTAAGGAGCCTTTGGCTACTTTGGCTCACATGTGGTGGACCTGTAGGCGTATTCGCCCTTATTGGGGACGTATCAGTACTTATATCATTGGCCTGCTTCAGCAGCATTTTCCTTGGTCAGGATCCTTGGTAGTGCTGGACCAGCTAAACCAGTCCTGTCCGAGTGGGAGGGGTCCGCGGCTGTTGGTGCGTAAGGCATGTTTGGTGGGGAAGGGTCCCATTTTGCACAGATGGCTCCAGCGGCTCCCGCCGAATTTCCTGGAATGGCGCAATAGTTTTCACCAATTGATGTTGGCAGAGCGTTGGAACGCAAAGAGTCACGTTAAAAAATGGACTAACTTTCTGCTTGTGTGGGAACCCTATATTCAGAGCCTGGGGCCTCATTGTCGTAGTGAAATACTCAATGTGGGCCCATAGAGTACTAAGGGAAGGGTGGCGATGGCTGTAGAGGAGGAGTGATGGCACCTCCTCGTGATTCTTACTCTCTCTGTGTAGAATGAGGATGATGTTTGTGGGAAGGTGGGAGGGGTGGGGGGAGTGAGGGAGTGTGGGAGGTGGGTGGGAGGGTTTTTTTCTTGGGGTGTGATAAGATGGACAAATAATTTTAAAAATTGGTTCATTTTTACAGCTAAGGCTTGTTTGACATGTATGCTGATCACCCATCTGTTTGCTCTACGGCGGGGATAAGAGTACACCCGGCCGAGGGCTTGTTACTTGTTACTGTATTGACTGTTCTTTGGTGTTGAAGACCAATTATAAAAAGACTGAACATTTAGAAAATTGCTCTGAGATCAATATTCATGCGTTTGAAGGGCATCCCTGAAACTCTCCTTAATGAACAGTTCTGTAGGACCATGATCTAGGCTGCTGAGATTAAAGCAGAGTCCAGATTCATCAAAGTGGAGAGGGCGCATCAAGCACTATTCCCAGGAGAGAGGGGATACCAAGGGATATTGTAGCCTATCTCCATGAATTCTCTACAAAAGAAGTGATGATGGTTGCTGCGCGCAAACATGGAAAGATTAATTGAGAAGACTATTCGATGGAGGTCTTTGCTGATTGATCTGCTTTAACTATAAAAAAGAAAGCTGCTGGAGGAGATTCTAAACACTATGGTTTACGGGACTGGACTAGAGGGACGCAAAGGAAGAGAAGAGAATTCCATGTGGTGACTAAAAGAATGAAGGATGAACGAGTGTGCTAGAAATGACTCTCCCCCTCCGGTATTCAATTTACTATTTCGGGTGAACATAAGAACATAAGATATGCCATACTGGGTCAGACCAAGGTCCATCAAACCCAGTATCCTGTTTCCAACAGTGGCCAATCTAGGTCATACATACCTAGCAGTTTCCCCAAAAGACACAGGTTCTGCAATGCTTGTACTAGGTCAAGCATTGATATCCTGGGTCCCTTCTTAATAATGGTTTATGGACCTTTCCTCCAGGAACTTGTCCAAACCTTTTTTAAACCCAGCTACACTAACAACCTTTACTACATCCTCCGTTAACAAATTCCAGAGTTTGATTACACGTTGAGTGAAAAAATATTTTCTTTTATTAGTCTTAAATAGTTTACCCTGTAGCTTCATTGCATGTCCCCTAGTCTTTCTATTTTATTTATTTATTTATTTAATTGCTTTTCTATACCGCACTATTTATTATCAGCGCGGTTTACAGGAAACTTTTGTGCAAAGAGGGTATTTCAATGCACTTACAATAAACAGGGTAAATAAACAAGGATAACAGGCTAACAGGTAAAACAACTATTTACAATTTAGTATGCAGGCTTGTACAATTATCTCGTTAGTAAGTACAGTTGATACGACAATGACATTCTGTAAATTAAATAGAGGTGGGTTCAGAAGGTAGAGGTATTGTGGGCATGGGGCTCGTGTGGAGAGAGTTGGACATGATTGAAGGTGGCTGAGAGCTGTCATTTGAGATGGAGAGGTACTGGGTAAATAGGTGACGTTTCAACGCTTTCCTAAAATGAAGAAGGTTGTTGATGGCGCGGATGTCAGGTGGGAGAGCATTCCAGCAGGAGGGTGCGTAGAAGGCAAAGGCACGGTTGCTCGTAGTCTTGGAGCATTTAATGATTGCTTTGGGAAGGATGAGTGTGTTAGTAGCAGCTGACCTCCTCATCCTGTTGGGGGGAGTTATCTGGACTAAGTCAGAGAGGGAGGTGGACGTGCAGTTATGGATGGCCTTGAAAGTCATTGTTAGAATCTTAAATGAAATCCTGTAGTGGACAGGGAGCCAGTGTAGGTGTTTTAGTATGGGGGTAATGTGTTCCATTCTAGAGGCTCCATGTAGAGTTCTTGCTGCAGCGTTCATTGCCAACTGTAAAGGATGTAGGGTGCTCTTCGGAAGTCCGTGCAGTATGGAGTTAATGTGATCGAAATGAGGCATTACTAGAGCTTGAAATACTGTTCTGAAGTCAGTCGGGTCTAGCAGTTGTCTGATGTGGCGGAGTGTTCGGATTTTATGGTATACTGCCTTTACCATATTAGATATCTGCTCCTTCATATTGAGTTGTTGGTCAAGGATGATACCAAGGTATCGTATCGTAGGCTTGGTGAAGAGTTCGGCATCACGCACTTTTATGGATGATGGTGGAGTGAATGCTTGGTCTCTGCAGACAAATAGGACTTCCGTTTTCTTGAAGTTTATTTTTAGCTTCTGAGTGTGTAGCCAGTCTGTAACCGCGTCGAAGCATGAGGACAGGCGGGAGAGATCTGGGTGCTCAGTTGATATTGTTGTGTACATCAGAACGTCATCAGCGTATATTAGACAGTTGATGTGGAAGGATCTAATGATAGCGCAGATGGGTTGCATGTAAACATTAAAAAGAAGTGCTGATATTCTGATAACGTAAACAGTAGATCTACGTTTACCCGTTCCACTCCGTTCATTAATTTATAGACTTCTATCATATCTCCCCTCAGCTGTCTCTTTTCCAGGTTAAAGAGCCCTAACCTTTTTAGCCTTTCTTCATAGGAGTATCCTTCCATCCCCTTTACCATTTTGGTGGCTCTTCTCTGAACCTTTTCTAATAACGCTATATCCTTTTTAAGATACGGCGACCAGAATTGCACACAATATTCAAGGTGCGGTCTCACCATGGAACGGTATAGAGGCATTATAATATCTTTTGTTTTATTTTCCATTCCTTTCCTTATGATACCTAGCATTCTATTTGCTCTCTTGGCTG
This sequence comes from Ichthyophis bannanicus, assembly GCA_033557465.1. NCBI lineage: Eukaryota > Metazoa > Chordata > Amphibia > Gymnophiona > Ichthyophiidae > Ichthyophis > Ichthyophis bannanicus. Next base: position 231,751,032 of record CM066043.1, on the reverse strand, counting down.
CCGCTGCACACTGGGCCAAGGGTTTTGACATGTTATCCACAATGATGCCTAAATCTTTTTCCTGGGTGGTGGTTCCTAATGTGGAACCTTGCATCGTGTAACCATAGTTTGGGTTGTTCTTCCCTAGGTGCATAACTTTGTACTTGTCCACATTAAATTTCATCTGCCATTTTAATGCCCAGTCTTCCAATTTATCAAGATCCTCTTGCAATTTTCCACAATCCTCTTGGGTTTTAACAACTTTAAATAGTTTTGTGTCATCTGCAAATTTGATAACCTCACTCGTTATTCCACTTTCCAGGTCATTTATGAATATGTCAAAAAGCAGCAGACCCAGCACAGATCCCTGGGGTACACCACTATTCACCTTTCTCCATTGGGAAAATTGGCCATTTAGCCCAACCCTCTGCTTTCTATCTTTTAACCAGTTCCTGATCCACAAATTGCTAGTAGATGGAAAATGTTATAAAGGGAATGCAGAGAGCATTGGAAGGGCTTACTAGCAGTTCAGACAGAGGTGGTTGCTGAGCATGAGAAGGTAAAGGACCACGTGCCTAGATGGCAAAGAGTGCCTCAGGGGGATAAGAGACTCCAAAGACAGAAGGAGCAGCCTGGAGATACATCAGAAGGCACTGGCTGAGAGTTTTGTGTTGGACTTATGCTGGATTGTTGGTAGTTTGCTTTGGGGAATTCCAGATAGGGTGGTCGGGGGGGATCGGTGTAAATGTATTTTGTAAACATAGATGGAGATAGGGTAGTATTGGGTGTATGACTGTGCCTGTGCAGTGCGGACGTGCCTTAGATGTGTTGGTCAGGAGAGTGTTGACTGTGGGTGGCGGGGAGGAGAGTTGGGGTGCAAGGGGTATATAGAGGGTGGGGTAAAGGGTTAGTTTTCACACTCAGGCCGTCTGAGGGTCAAACCTTGGTTGGTGTAATTATGAATGGATGATTTTGGGGTGGTATCTATATAATGTTCGGTGTCTGAATTCCTACAGCAAGCGTCAGTTACTGTTTAAGGAGTTGGGAAGGTTGAAGTGGGATACTGTTTTTATTCAGGAGACGCATCTGCTTATGAAACATGAGGGAAGAATCTCCAGCCCTAAATACCCCTATAGGTCTCCTATTCCTCCAATGATTGAAAAAAAGAAAGGAGGGGTGGGGATACTGGTCTCCTTGGGCCTCCAGCATCAGGTGTTTGAGGTGAGAGGAGGCAGGGAGGGCCAGTATATTTTTGTATAGCAGGACAATATGGAATCAGTATTTAATTCATCAGAGCTATAGTTCCCAACCTTAGAAAAACAGAAAAAGGCTTAATGGGGTTTTTTTTGTTTCCGTATCTGGGTTTGCATATTCTGCATATACTAATGCCACTGTACAAGTCACTGGTGAAGCCTCACTTGGAATATTCTGTTCAGTTTTGGAGACCATATCTCGCAAAGGATATAAAAAGACTGGAAACGGTTCAGAGGAAGGCAATCAAAATGATTTGGAGCCTGCATCAGAACACTTATGAGACGAGACTTGAAGACCTAAATATGTACACTCTGGAGGAGAGGAGGGATAGGGGAAAAATCATTCAGACCTTTAAATATTTAAAGAGCATTAATGAACAAACAAACCTCTTCCAAAGACAGGGAAGCTGTAAAACTAGAGGGTATAACATGAAGCTGCAAGGGAGTAAACTAAAAGGCAATGTCAGGAAATAACGTTTCACTGAAAGGGTGGTGGATGCTTGGAATGCCCTCCCGATGGAAGTGGTGAGAGCAAATACAGTGACAGAATTCAAAATGGCATGGGACAGATACAGTGGGTCCCTTTATAGGACAAAATCAAAATAAACATAACTCTCTCTTATGTAACAAATAAGAGTGACCTACACAGAGCGGTAGGTACACCCCTAAATAAAGGCATGGGGAGGGGTGACCTGCACGGAGCGGCAGGTGCACCTACTCTTGCCGCCTTGCTGGGCAGACTAAATGGACCATACTGGTCTTTATCTGCCGTCATATACTATATTACTATGAAAGATCTTTTCAAAACTTCCAAGAGGACACAGCATGAAATGCATACCTACAGACCCTACCTGAAAATTAATGAATGTAAAATCCTGTCACCTCACAGAGTACTACTCCCCTGAGATTTTGCTCATCTTTGCAAAACTAATAACCAGAAGAGAACCAAAATTTCAAGGAAAAGACTAAGGGACTCTGAACTTCCGTGAGGCATACTAACGGACTGCATGAGAGACAGCATTACACACCTTATCCTTGAGCAGAATCTCATAAGTGGTTATTAGCACATTAAACTTCAACTTCTTTGTCTGTTGATGGATCCACTCATACTCCCGTATCTGTAAACAGAAAACAGAGTCTGACTCTAGTAGTCTAATCTTTCATAAACTGGAAGTTCACTTAAACAGGAATGTTAAGATCATCAATTGCAAATATCAGCTAGGCTGAGATATGACGAGAACATGTACTGTGCTAAAAAATACACCTCCAAAAGGCTCCAGAGAGGAGAGCAAAGACTCACTAAGCATACAACAAAAGCTTCCCATCAAGGAAGAAATGGTGAAATTTATACTTACTGGTTTATTTTCTTTCCTTGAATCCTGCCAGGTAAGTCCAGACATGTGGGTTTGCCCTCCTACCAGCAAATGGAGACAGAGGACCACTTCTTTTCCAATACTTTTAACACTGATATAACACGTGACAAGAGCCAGCCAGTAAATGGCTATTACAGCTAATACCTACAGCAGACAGCACATGTGGACCCCTCCGTCTGAACATGCAAGCAGCAGTGAGCGCTGAATCTGAACAATCCCGATCTGAATCGCCCCCTTCAGCTGTGCTTCACTGCAGTAGTAAGCGCCACTTTCAAGACGGCATCATTGGGAGGGGACAGAGCAACCCTACAAATTACTTACAACTTAGGCGGGCACCTGATCGTGGACAGCACACGTGGACACCCCCCCCCCGTTCAAGTAGGCAAGAAGCGGAGAGCACTGAAACTGAACCATCTCTGCCTGCATCGCCCCTTCAGCTGTGCTTCATTGCAGCGGTAAGCTCCACCTTCAAGGCAGCATCATTGGAAGGGGACAGAGCAAACCTATAAATTACTTTCAACCTAGGTGGGCACTTGCCTGGCGGGCCCACGCCCCTTAGAGTGGAACTTAGAAGAACTTAGACCCAGAAAAATTCAACACAGACAACACTGTATAGCAACCCATCTCAACGCACACCAGATAAAGCAGTTACTTACCTGTAACAGGTGATCTCTGGGAACAGCAGGAATAAGTCTTCACATATGGGTACGTCGGTACCGACGGAGCCTGCGCGGGAACGCTCCCCAGCTTCCCAAAAAAGGAAAGCTTTTGGGAGCATCCCACAGTGCCTGCGCGCTGCCTTCCCGCCTTTCCTAACCGCCTCTCCTCAGTTCGAGTTTTAAAGCTGAAACAAAGAGAGAGAGAGGAAAGGAAAGATAGATAGAGAGATACAACTCCTAGGGGAGGTGGGTGGGTTGTGAAGACTTATTCCTGCTGTTCCCAGAGATCACCTGTTACAGGTAAGTAACTGTGCTAACTCCAGGAACAAGGAGGAATGAGTCTTCACATATGGGGACTCCCTAGCTAGAAATGCCTGGGAGATCCCCAAGGTTATGAGACCCTGGGAAGGGCTCTACCTCCTCCTATGGATCTCAGGCATCCATTCCGGGAAGGAGGGTAGGAGTTGATTAAGAATGGAACAGGTATTTGAGAACAGCCTGACCAAACAAGGCATCCCGGCGGGAGTCCTTGTCCAAGCAGTAATGGGCTGTGAAGGTATGAACCGAGGCCTAGGTGGCCGCTCGACAGATCTGGTCGATGGACACAGAATTTAGATGAGCCATAGAGGTGGCCATGGCCCTCACATTATGAGCTGTGACATGGCTCTCCAGAGAAAGGTTCTTACTCTGGTAGGCGAAAGAAATACACTGATCAATCCAATTGGACAGTGTCCTCTTAGAGACTGGAAGTCCCAAATGAGAGGGATCAAAAGCAACAAAGCGTTGAGAAGACTTTCTATGTTGCTGTGTCCTTTGTAAGTAAAAGGCAAGAGCTCTCTTACAATCCAGAGTATGAAGATTCCTCTCTGCACTTGATGCATGAGGACCTGGAAAAAAGACAGGTAAATACACCTCTTGATTAAGATGAAAAGGTGAGACCACTTTAAGCATAAAGTGTGGATTGGTAATAAGGACTACCTTATCATGATGGAACCTTGTATAAGGAGGATTAGCCACTAAGGCCTGCAGTTCACTGATGCGGCGAGCTGAGGTAACTGCAATGAGGAAAATAACCTTCCAGGAAAGAAATTTCAAGGAGGTGGTGGCTAAGGGTTCAAAAGGTGGCTTCATAAGCTGACCAAGAACCAGATTTAAGTCCCATGCCACCGGAGGAGATCTAATGGAAGGTTTGGTTAAAGTTAGGCCTCTCATGAATCTTGCAATAAGAGGATGAGAGGAAATAGGCTGTCCATTAATAGGCTTAAGGGATGCTGCAATAGCACTCAAATGGACCCTTACTGAATTCGTCTTAAGGCCTGCATTGGAGAGATGCAGGAGATATTCCAATAGAGAATTCAAAGGTAGTGCTAGAGGTTCAAGACCCTTCTTACTACACCAAATGGAAAACCTTTTCCATTTAAAAGCATAGGAACGTCTAGTAGGAGGTTTTCTGGAAGCATGGAGGATATCCTTCACTTGCTGAGAAAGATTCCAACCTTGAAGGTCTAGGCCTTCAGTAACCAAGCTCTGAGGAGAAGGGACTTGGGGTTTGGGTGCCACAAAGTCCCCTCCTCCTGGGACAGAAGGTCTGGAGCAGCTCCCAAGTCCAGGGAGGGGGCTTGAGAGAGATGCAGAAGTAGAGGGTACCATACTTGGCGTGGCCAGCGTGGAGCTATGAGGATCATAGATCCTTGATCCCTCTGGAGCTTGAACAGAGTCTTGGGAATCAAGGGAATGGGTGGAAAGGCATACAGGAAGCCTTGACCCCAGTGAAGGAGGAAGGCATCTTTGGCCTTGATATGATTACTATAACAAATGAACTCTGCTCTATCAACCTTTTATATCGAGCTCCAACACCCTCACCAGACGAATTACCAACAATAATCAATCTTGCTTGCAATTCCAGTATCCTAACCTGGATAATGGGAGATTTTAACCTGCCTTCTCTAACAACTGCACATGCAACAGCCTTCATTGATGCTATGAAAGATCTGGGATACAATCAGATTATTGAATCACCTACCCACATCTAGGGAAGCACACTTGACCTGATCTTCGCCCCACAGATAGCAACAAATATAGCTCACCACTTCGCCACATCAATAACTTCAGTACCCTGGTCTGATCATGATCTTATCACATTTCAGATACCCACCATCCATCAGAACAGCACTATCAAGGCACAAGCCCCACCGAGCTCTCTATCTACACGTTTTAAGCCTTTTGTTAAGGATAAAGCCCTTGAGGAAATCTTACCTCGCCTTATTATCACACTATCTGACCCAGATAAACTAGTTTCCAACTGGGACCACGCCCTTAAATCAGCTGCCTCCCTTCCAACCACAAGAATAAACATCAAGAAGCGAGAACATGCTCCATGGTACACCAATGACCATAGAGCGTCGCTCCTTCACTTACGTAAACTAGAGAGACACTGGCGCCACGCCCGGTCCCCTGAATCTCTACGTACATACACCTCTTATCTACAATCTCATCGAGCAATGACGATGGAAAAAAGAAAACAATACCATGCAGATATTCTAAAGCGATCGCTTAACAAACCCCATGATCTGTTCAGCATAGTTAAGTCCCTAACAGCTGACCCAGCTCCCGCCCAAACAACTATGCCTCACCCACAAGATTATGCAAACTACCTACAATCAAAGATAATCCAAGCCAACAAGTTATCAACCTGCACAATCTCCTCTACTACACGTAAAATCCCTCTACTCAAATTTTGCAAAGTATCCAATAAAGAAATACAAGATATTATCACATCCATTAATCTTACCACTGCCCCTAGTGACCCATGTCCAGCTAGTTGGATCAAAGAATTACGCCAAGAACTTAGTCCCGGCTATAAGCAGAATCACAAACCAATCCCTCTCCATAGGATCTTTCCCACAAAGCCTGAAATTTACTTCAATGATGAAATTAGGTCTTACCTGCTAATTGTCTTTCCTTGAGCTTTCTCCGGGCCAGTCCAGGGAAAGGTAGGGTTGTCAATCCCCTATAGCAGCTGAGGACTGAAGACTTCAGGTTTTCTTGAGAGGTGAAGCCACTCCCCCTGAGGGTAATCCAGCAGTCTCCTTCTGACAAAGCAACTAAAAAGAAAGAACTGACAAACAGTAGATTAACCCTTGAAAAACTGATAACTTTCTACAGTCTCTCAAAACTCGGAAGCCAAGAAATTTGCTCCCTTTTGTTGTTGTTTTTTTTTCACATCAGTAATTGGCACTGAATGAAACCTAGAAGCCCCAAACATGTCCCCTCTCAGACGAACACGCAGATACGGTGAAATTCTTATGGTTACGCAAAAAAAACACTGCTCGCAAAATCGAAAGGAGTGGGACCCTGGACTGGCCCGGAGAAAGCTCAAGGAAAGACAATTAGCAGGTAAGACCTAATTTCATCTTCCTTATCGCTTCTCCGGGCCAGTCCAGGGAAAGGTAGGGCAGTACCAAAGCAGTACCTAAATACGGGAGGGACCCGCCAGACCTGCGATAAGAGCCGAGGCCCCCACTTTCACATCGTCCCTGGCCTGAACATCCAACCGGTAATGTTTCGTAAAAGTATGCAACGAAGACCACGTAGCTGCTCTGCAGATATCTACCGGCGGAACGAAGGCATACTCCGCCCAGGAAGTCGCTAGAGCCCGAGTGGAATGAGCCTTCAAACCAACCAGCAGCGAGAGTCCTTGGGCAGCATAAGCTGCCCCAATGGCGCAGCGAACCCATCGAGCAATGGTGGTCTTAGACGCTGCTTGACCCTTCCGAGGACCTGTACACTGGACAAAGAGCCTGTCCGTTTTCCGAAAGGGTTGCGAAACCCTAAGGTACGTCTTTAAGACTCGGCCAAGATCCAAATGTTTGAGCGCACGGTCCATAGGAGAACCGGACTTATCAGAAAACACGGGCAAAGCCACAGATTGGTTAACATGGAAAACAGAGAGTACCTTCGGTAAAAAGGAAGGAACTGTACGGAGCAAAACCCGTTCCGGAAGAAACTGAAGATAAGGCTCCCGGCACGACAAGGCCTGCAAATCCGCTATTCGGCGTGCCGAACATAAAGCCACAAGGAAAGCCGTTTTCCATGAACACTCTCGGAGATCTCGAGAGCAGAGGGAAGCTAAGGGCGACCTGGAAAAAGCTTCCAAAACTATATTCAAATCCCAAGGAGGTACAATGGGACGCACTGGAGGACGGATAAGTTTTGCTGCACGTAAAAAACGATGCACCTCCGGATGCGCCGAAAGACGGCGACGTTGCACTGATCCCCGAAAACAAGCAAGCGCAGCTATCTGCTATCTGAACCTTAAGGGTACTAAGAGTCAACCCCTTATCTAAGCCATGCTGGAGAAAGAGGAGCAGTTGAGGTAAGGTAGACGACATCGGAGGAACATCGCGCTGTGCACACCAAGATTCGAAAAGACACCATACTCGCACATACGCCAGAGAAGTCCCAGGCCGCTTAGACTGAAGTAAGGTGGCTACAACGGAACTCACATACCCTTTGCGTTTTAAGCGAGCCCTTTCAAGAGCCAAGCCGTAAGTAAGAAGCGATCCACCCGTGGCATGAGAATCGGACCCTGATGCAACAGATTGACGCGGACTGGAAGAGGCCAAGGTCGATCTATTAGGAGTCGAACTAGATCGGCATACCAAGGTCGACGAGGCCAATCCGGGGCAATGAGAATCACCATCCCTCGGTGCTGCGCTATGCGCTGGATAACTCGACTCAACATCGGCCAAGGCGGGAAAACGTACAAGAGAGAGTCCCTTGGCCACGGCTGAACGAGAGCATCGAGACCTTCTGACATGTGCTCCCTGCGCCTGCTGAAGAAACGGCTGGCCTTGGCATTGCTGCACGTCGCCATAAGATCCATTATCGGCTGTCCCCAACGCAATGTCAGCTCGTGATAAACTGCCGTGTTCAACTCCCATTCCCCGGGATTGAGTACATTGTGGCTGAGATAATCTGCCTGCACATTTTCCTTGCCAGCTACATGTGCCGCTGAAAGCGCCAGGAGATTGGATTCTGCCCAAGCCATCATTTCCTGACATTCGGAGAGAAGAGAAAAAATCTTGGTTCCCCCTTGACGATTGATATACGCGACTGTCACGGCATTGTCGGAAAAAATCTTGACCGCCGTTCCTTTGAGGAAAGCCGCAAAGTGCAGCAGGGCAAGACGAGCCGCGCGAAGCTCTAGCCGGTTGATCGACCACGAGGTCTCCTCTGGGGACCAAGACCCCTGAGCAATGAGGGTCTGACAATGAGCTCCCCAGCCAGAGAGACTGGCATCCGTGATGACCAACACCCACGAGGGCTCTTGTAAGGGAACACCCGCCGTTAGATGATCCCGAACTAACCACCACTCCAGACTGTGTCGCACGAGATCGGGACAGGGCAGGCGCTGCGAGAGAGGGTGAAGCTGCGGTGACCATCGGGAAAGCAACGCGTGTTGCAAGGGCCGCATGTGCGCCTTGGCCCACGGGACTAGATCCAGCGCCGCCGCCATGGACCCCAAGAGCTGTAAATACGTCCATGCCGACGGCGTTGTGAGGCGCAGAAACGCTTGTACCTGTTGCACCAGCTTCTCCACCCGCACCTCGGGCAAAAAGAGACTTTCCCTCGCTCGGTGTCGAAGAATGCTCCGAGATAAGTCAGCTGTTGCAACGGTTCTAGGTGACTCTTGGCTCGATTGAGCACCCAACCGAGCTGTTCGAGAAGCTGTACAACTCGAGCTGTCGCTTTCACTGAAGCCAAACGAGAATCGGCTCTGATCAACCAATCGTCGAGATAAGGATGAACTCGGATACCCTCCTTTCGAAGCGCCGCTGCAACAACCACCATCAGCTTCGTGAAAGTCCGCGGAGCCGTAGAGAGACCGAACGGCAATGCTCGAAACTGGAAATGCCCCATCGGAAGGGCAAAACGTAAAAATTGCTGATGAGATGGCCTGATGGGAATATGAAGATAGGCCTCCATGAGATCTATGGACGAGAGAAATTCCCCCGGCCGTACCGCCCGAATCACTGTACGTAGCGTTTCCATGCGAAAGTGAGGCACCCGCAAAGTACGGTTTACACCTTTGAGATCAAGCACGGGACGAAAGGAACCTTCCTTTTTGGGAACCACAAAGTAGATCGAGTATCGACCGCAACTATCGCTCGCAGCTGCAGGAGGCGTAAGAGCGTGTCCGCAATGGCCTGTCTCTTCAGACCGGGTGCACAGGGAGACATTACAAAGGCGGGCGACAAAGGGCAGGCGAAGTCTAGAGCATACCCCTTCTGAATTATCTCCAAAACCCATTTGTCGGAAGTGATGTCGGTCCAGGCTGCTAGAAAATTCTGTAGGCGTCCGCCTACAGGAACTAAGGCCTGGACCAGCCGACCTTCATTGCGGCTTTTTAACTGAGGGTTGGGACGTACTAAAGTAGGACCTGCCAAAACCTCTGGCTCCACGAAAGGACTGTCCACGAAAGCCGGAACGGCCCCTAGAATAGGGAGCAAAGCACGCCCCGCGAAATCTACGGGAGTCCCAACCGGAGCCTTGGAAACCCGCAGTACCTCTCGCCGGCTTAGGTTTATCCTCAGGCAAACGACCCCCCTTGGAGTCGCCTAAATCTTTCACAATTTTTTCTAACGCCTCCCCAAAGAGCAACTTCCCCTTATAGGGCAATTTACTGAGCCGCAATTTCGAGGATACATCGGCAGACCAGTTACGCAACCAGAGAAAACGCCTGGCAGCAACCAGGGAGGCCATGGTTTTAGCTGCAATCCGCAGCAAATCATAAAAACCATCCGCCATATAAGCAGCGGCGGATTCCAATTTTGCAGTATCTGCAGCTTCCAAAGAAGACTCCCCGGAAGCATCCCCCTGCAACCAGCGAATGGATGCCCGAGAAACATAAGCTCCACAAACTGCAGTTTGTAGCGCCAAAGCGCTAGAATCAAATGCCTGCTTGAGAAGAATTTCTAATTTTCTGTCCTGAAGGTCCTTAAGAGCTTCCGCCCCCTCCACAGGGATGGTAGTCTTTTTAGTCACTGCAGATATAATGGCATCCACCTTTGGCATGCGTAATAACTCTTTTTCCTCCTGCGGAAGGGGGTACAAGCGAGCTAATGCACGGCTGCCACGCAGAGTAGCTTCTGGACATTCCCATTCAGATTCAATCATCTGCCTGATAACCCGGTGCATCGGGAAACACCGTTCTTCAGCCTTAAACCCCTGCAATAACGGATCCTCCAAAGGTTCCTGAGAAGCAGAAGGAAGAAGCAAGTGCAGCGCCGCCAAAGATTGAGAAATGAGCGCTGACAGCTCTTCTTTACGGAAGACCCTGAAAATAATTGGATCCTCCCCGGGAGCAATCTCCCTTTCCTCCAAGTCCTCTGTATCCAGATCCAATCCTGCCTCTGCTAAAATCTCTGTGTCTCCATGACTCAGGAGAACAGAAGGCTGAGAAGCAAAAGGATCCAAAGGGTCCTTAATAATGTCCTTAGTCTGAGAAGACCCCTCACCAGGATCCTCTTGTAGCTGATAATTAAGGGAAACAGGCACAGGACTTGGAACCGCTGTGAAGTGATCAGGCTGTGAAGATTTTAGCAAAAAGGCCTTGTGCAGCGCTAAAATAAATTCGGACGAAAAAAACGATTCCATGCCTTCCTGCTTCGCAGAAACAGAGTGTGAAGGCTTTTCTAGTGTAACGGCGTCCTTAGAAGATTTTACCTTCTTTTTATGCGGCCGGGGCTGCTCTGCCGGCAAACTGACCGGCGCCATCAAAATGGCCGCCTTTCCCGCCTTTTCCGCGGGCAAAGACGGCTTGTCTAACTTAATTACAGGCTTTTCCGCCATGAAAAAATTGAAGCCCCGAACTAGAACAGAAGCGGGCAATAAACGACGACGCCGTTGAAAGCAGAGCGGAGAGGAAAATAACCCGGTGCCGGTGCAGTGCGTGCCGACGTGATTCGTGATAGGAGAAAAAACAAAAACACAAGCAGAGACTCACCGAGAGAAGAGAGGAAAAAAATTCTGAGTACTCAAATCAGTACCGCTGCTAGCGGGACGTACTCCAAACACCGGCAGTGTTCAGGGCAGAGGAAACACCTGGGGCTCCCAGGATCACTCTGTCTATAGAGACGGAGACGGTGACAGAGGCAGGCTCTACCTCACACTGCAAAGGAAGGAACTCTCAACGTCTCAAATATCCTTAAAGTAGTAGTGCACCCAATCAAAACACCACCAGGACTATAGAAGCAATCAGCTCTGCTAGAGCCAATATAAGCTTTCTCAAAACAAAGAAAGAAAAGAAAAAACAATAACTGGTAGGATTGCCTATGAGGGAGAAATAGAGATTTGATCCTCTTTAGCTGCTGAGGACTGAAAGACTGCTGGATTAACCTCAGGGGGAGTGGCTTCACCTCTCAAGAAAACTTGAAGTCTTCAGTCCTCAGCTGCTATAGGGGATTGACAACCCTACCTTTCCCTGGACTGGCCCGGAGAAGCGATAAGGAACAGCCCATTATTAAAAAACAACAAACTTGATTCCTCCAAAGTTGAATCCTTTCGCCCAATATCAAGCATCCCCCTACTCGCCAAAATCATTGAAAAGGTAGTTCAACGACAAATCCAACAACATATTGACGATGTAGCTCCACTGGATCCATCTCAACATGGCTTCAGAGAAGCTCATGGTGTCGACACCATCCTCACAACTCTCTTCAATGATCTAGTTACAGGACTTGATAACATCCGCCAGGGATTTGTCCTCATTTTCATGGATATTGCTGCAGCCTTTGATTCAGTCAACCATGAAACTCTGATACTCCGTCTTGTGGAGAAAGGAATACAAGGCTCAGCTATAGCATGGTGCAAGTCCTACCTATCTAACAGATGACTTCTGACCCATTCCCTCTCAATCAAGGTGTACCTCAGGGTTCATCCCTATCTGCATTAATGTTCAACATATATATGCAACCAATTTGTACCCTAATCCGCTCCTTCAACATCCAGTGCCTAGTCTATGCAGACGACGTCCTAATCTACTCACCATTCCTGATTGATCAACCTGACTTTTCACCTATATCAAGCTGCTTCGAAGCTGTATCACAATGGCTTACAACACAAAATTTAAGGATCAACCATAGTAAAACAGATGTCTTATTCCTCACCAAGAACCAGATGTTCTCCCCACCCCCCACATTAAAAGTAAACAATATTGAGTTGATAGCAAAATCAACTATCCGCTATCTCGGCATCATGCTTGACCAACGACTTGACATGTTTACACATGTGAAGATCATCACGAAAGCAATTTACCATAAGATCCGGATACTACGTCACCTGCGCCCCCTATTGCACTTTAATGACTACCGAACTATCTTCCAAGCCTTGGTGCTCCCACATCTAGACTTTGCAAATATTATCCTTCATGGCCTCCCTCAGTCAACACTAGGACCTCTTTGCCTTGCAATGAATGCTGCAGCAAGGGTACTTGCAGGTACATCAAGAGCTAAACATATAACCCCAGTCATGATGGATCTCCACTGGCTTCCACTTCAGGCTAGAATCCAGTATAAGTCCCTAGTACTAACATTCAAAGCCCTAAGGAACCAGATCACCTCACCCATCAGCAAACTCATTCAAAGACGGCCGTTCAACAGGATCAGGAGATCTAATCAAGCAAACACTCTAGAGATCCCCAACATTCTAACTAAGTGCAAAAAGGCTACTGCCAATAGAGCCTTCTCCCTATTTGCACCCATGACCTGGAATGCCCTCCCCACTGAGCTCCGTTCCACCCCAGACCTATTGTCATTTAGAAAAGCCCTCAAACAACACCTTTTCCTCATCCATTACCCAGAATCCAATCCCAGAAACAACCACCCATCCTCACATCCTACACCCTACTCCACCCCACCCAAAATCCAACACCATAAAGAAAATGACTAGCTCTACCACCATATCCCCTCTCTTATTTATTATTGGTACTGATCACACATCTTATTGATTAAACCTCTTATAAATATGTTGAAACCAAGCTATACTATATGTATAATTTCTCACCATACTATATGTATAATTTCTCGCCATACTCAATGAATAATTTACTCTGTAATTAGTTACCCATGTTACCTCCAGGTTATCTCGTCCATATTCAATGTAAAAACTCCATTGTCGTGTGACATTGCAGTATGTTTTTTGTTCAATTGTAAACCGCACTGATTTTAATAGCGCGGTATATAAGAGAAGTAAATAAATAAATAATAAATAAATTCTGGAACAGAACCGGGGAAGTTTGGCATTCCACGGACTTGCAAAGAGGTCTATGTCCGGGGTTCCCCATTCCTGGAAGATTCTGAGTACCTGGTCCATGTGCAGGGACCATTCGTGTGGAAGCAGAACTCGACTGAGTCTGTCTGCCGAAGAGTTTTGAATTCCTGGGAGGTATACGGCCAGGAGATGGATTTGATGCTCTCTGGCGAAGGCCCACAATCTTAAAGCTTCGTTGCAAAGCGACAGAGAGCCAGTTCCGCCTTGCTTGTTTATGTAAAACATGGCTACTTGATTGTCCGTATGAATGAGGACTGTCTTGTAGCTGAGCAGGGTATGGAAGACCTTGAGAGCTAGAAAAACTGCTCGAAGCTCCAAGTGGTTGATATGAAGAGAGGTCTCCTGTGGAGACCAAGTGCCCTGAGTGGAGAGGTCTTGTAGATGAGCTCCCCAACCTGTTTGGGAGGCATCTGTTGTGAGGGTTGCCTGGGGCAACAACTGTTGAAAGGGGGACCCCAGCAACAGATTTCGGGTGGACTTCCACCACTGGAGAGACCAAAAGAGGCGCCTGGAGGTTGCTATTTTCTCTGACAGAGCCCCTGATGCTTGAGTCCACTGGGTGGACAAAGTCCATTGAGCTGCTCTCATGTGAAGGCGAGCATAGGGGACCACATGCACTGTGGATGCCATGTGGCCTAGCAGTTGCAGCATCTCCCGGGCAGTTAAATGGCTCTTTGACTGAATCTGGGAGGCTAACTGCACTAGGCGCAGGCAACGGGCCTGAGGAAGATAGGCCCTTGCAGTGGTAGTATCTAACCAGGCCCCTATGAACTCTAGAGACTGAGTAGGGGTGAGCTGGGACTTTGGGAGGTTTACCACAAGTCCCAGATACTGCAGAATGCGCCTTGTGCGGTCCAGGGAAGTCTGGGCCTCTGACTGAGATGGAGCTCGGATGAGCCAGTCGTCCAGGTATGGGAATACAAATATTCCCAGAGTGCATAGAAATGCAGCTACTACTGCCATGCATTTGGTGAACACTCTTGGAGCAGAGGCCAGACCGAAAGGAAGCACCCTGTATTGGTAATGTTTTCCTTGGAAAAAAAAAGGAGGAAGCTTCTGTGAGAGGGATGGATGAGGACATGTGTGTACGCATCCTTGAGGTCTAGAGAACAAAGCCAATCCTGACTCTGAAGGTATGGAAGGAAAGTGCCCAGAGAAAGCATCTTGAATTTCTCCTTGCATAGAAATTTGTTCAATTCCCTGAGATCTAATATGGGTCTGTAACCCCCTGTTTTCTTTGGGATCAGAAAATAGGGGGAGTAAAACCCTGACCCTTGTTGAAGAAGAGGTACTTCTTCTATTGCCCCTTGGGCAAGAAGGGTAGCCACCTCCTGACCTAGAAGGTCGAGAAGAGATGTTGGAGAATTGAAGTGTCTCACCATGGTGTGAGGAGGAAGGTTTGAGAAATGAAGTTTGTAGCCCTCCCTTATGATGGAGAGGGTCCACTGCTCTGATGTAATTTGCTCCCATCTGGGAGCAAAATGAGCTAACCTTCCTGGAATGGTGAGAGGCTCTGGCTGTTTTAGAGCCAGAAAGGCTAAGTTCTCTAGCATCAAGTCAAAAACCCTGAGGAGGTTGGGTCTGCTGAGTTGCAGCAGCCCCTGTAGACTTAGGCCTGGCCTGTTTAGGTTGCTGACGCTTAGCAGCAAAGCGACCTGTAGATGATTGTTGGCCAGAAGCAGAAGGGAATATGCCTTTTTTGAAAAAAGACTTCTTGAAAGGTTTTTTCTTGGCAGGAATGGAGGTTGACTTTGAAAGTCTATCCAGAGCAGAATTTTCTGCATCCATTTGAGTGGCTTTTATTTGCCATTCTTTGCCAAACAGGTTTTCACCTGTACAAGGAAGATTTCCTAAGCCATCCTGGACCCAAGATTCTAGATCAGAAGCCTGGAGCCAAGCAATTCTGCGAGCAGCTATGGCAATGGCCGAAGCTCTGCTGGCACCTTCAAAGGAGTCAAAAGCTGCACGGTTGGAAAACTTTGAAATATCTTGAGTATGCTTAAGCCAAATAAGGAATTCTTCCCTTTTATCCTCTGGAAGAAAAGGGAGGAAAATGTGCAGTTTATCTGCAACCTCTTTCAGAAACATACGCATATAAAGACTATAGGAGTTGATTCTGGCAATGAGCATACTAGCTTGGAAGATTTTCCTACCAAAAGCATCCAAGGTCCTGCATTCTCTTCCTGGAGGAGCAGAGGAGTATCTTTTTGCACTCTTTATCCTTTTCATAGCTGACTGCACCACAATAGAATGATGAGGAAGCTGTGTTTTATGAAACCAGGACAAGGAGGGACACGGTACATAGTGTCCAATCTACGAGAATGAGGAGAGGTAGTGAGAGGAGTCTCCCATAAGTCAATGATGTGATCATAAAGAATCTCATGAATTGACAAGGTGACTGCCTCCTTAGGAGCCTTAGAATAACCTAAAACATCCATTTTTTTAGCTCTAGGCTCTGATTCAGAGGTTACTGAAATAGAAAGTCCTTTAGCCACTTCTCTTATGAAGTCTTGAAAGGACAAGTCCTCTGGAGGAGACATTCTTCTTTTTGGAGAAGGCGGCTCTTCAGGAAGGGCTATGGATACTTCAGCAGACTCCTCCGATGTATCAGAATCATCAGAGGAATCAAAGTATCGCCTGTCAGGGTGCTCTTCTAAAGCTCGATACGCGTATCGAGCAGTATCGACATCGGGCGTCATTGGTACCGGTTCGGTACCGATGAGTATCCCTGGACAGGGAACCGCTGCAGTCGGCATCCTGGAGATAGCATAGTTGCTCATATGTAACAGGTGATCTCCAGGAACAAGCAGAAATGTAGTCTTCACATTTGGGTATCGTCGGTACCAACGGAGCCTGCGCGGGAACGCTCCCCAGCGTCCATTTAGGAAACTTTTGGGAGCATCCCACAGCGCCTGCATGCTGCCTTCCCGCCTTTCCCAACTGCCTCTCTCCAGTTCTTCATTTTCCGTGGAGCCAGCAGGTCATGTTCCTGTCACTGCAGAAAATTATTTTCCTTATTCTTCTTTTTTGTGGTCGCATCTGCCTTCCTCGACGATATACCGGTACCACCGGTGGTTCGTTCTTTCTTTAAAAAAATAAAATAAAATAAAAATAAATATATATATAGTATTCTTTTTCCAAACTTTTCTTTCCAGGTGCATGCGCCATTTTGGGCCTTAGGCCCAAAATTTCCTCCACTATGGAGAAACCCGCCTCGGGTTTTAAAATATGCACCAAGTGTGGCGGTACCATCCCCGTCACCGACACCCACGAGTGGTGTCTTAAATGTTTAGATCCTGACCACTCCATCTCCGAGTGCATGACTTGTGCCATGATGTCCAAAAGGGGTCGACAGAACCAAGCTGCCAAGCTCAGTGCCCTTTTTCCCTCTGATGCAGCTTCGGTGGCATCGACGTCTTCCAGGGCTTCGTCTTCCTCCCATGGATCTCAGGTAACTAAACATAAGTCCAGCCGGTCCTCAAAGGGTAGATCTCCTTCCAAGCATCGAGATGCCTCTGGCGTTGCCCTTGAGGGTTCCATACCGGCAAAATTGCCCCGGCGGGAGGCTTCAGCTTCCAAAGCATTATCAGGGATTCAGGATGTTCTCGAGGCCTCGACCTCGGCAGAACTACTGGTGCCATGCTCTGGGGTACCGGCTGTTTCCGGTACCGACACCCAGGCAGCGTTGATAGACCAGAGGTTCCTGGCTATTGAATGCAGTCTGGCGGCTCTCCTTGCGCATCGATGCCCTCGGATCCACGTCAGACAATTCAACTGGTACCGGCACCGGTACCGATAGCATCGACATCGGTATTGGCTTTGCCGGCACCCAGTCATGCGATGCCTTCTGGTGCTGATACACCGTTACCGATTACCCCGGGTACTGACTTTGGTTGGTACGGGTATCGGGCTCTTCAAGAGCATCCGGACAGATGATACTTTGAATCCTCGGAGGACTCAGAGGATTCTGATAGCTTTGCCGGTACCGGGAAACTTCTCCCGGAGGAGCCTTCCTCTCCTAAACGCAGGATGTCTCCTCCAGAAGATATCTCCTTTCAAGATTTCATCAGAGAGGTGGCTCGTGGGTTGTCCATTACTGTGACTCCTGAGACAGAGCCCAGAGCTAAGGAGTTGGAGATTTTACAATATCCCAAAGCTCCTAAGGAGGCAGCTACCTTGTCTATCCATGAGATCTTACATGATCTCATGATGAGAATGTGGGAGACACCTCTCACCACCTCTCCTCACTCTCGCAGACTGGATACCATGTATCGAGTCCCTCCTTGTCCTGGATTCCAGAAAACTCAGCTTCCTCACCACTCTATTGTAGTGGAATCAGCTATGAGAAGGATCAGGAGTGCAAAGAGGCATGCCTATAATCCTCCAGGACGTGAGTGTAAAACTTTGGATGCCTTTGGACGTCGTACTTTCCAGGCTTCCATGCTTTCTGCCAAGATCAGTTCCTATATTTTATAGATGGGAATGTTCCTTAAAGAAGTCACAGGTGATTTAGAGGTTTTGAGCCCTCTTCTTCCTGAGGATAGAAGGCAGGATTTTCTCATACTGGTCAAACATGCCCAGGATGTGTCTAAGCTTGTCTTCTCCAGGACCAAGCAGGAAGTCAGTCCTCACATATGGGTGACGTCGGCGCCGACGGAGCCCTCGTGCGGAGCATTTCCCCAGCTTTCAAAGAAAGTCTTTGGGAATTGCAGCGCGCATGCGCGGTCCCCTTCCCGCCCAAGGGTGCCATCTTGTTCAGTCTTCTTTTTTCCGCGGAGCCCGATGGACGTAGTTCGTTTTTCGCCGAGGAAAAAGTTGATATCCCTATTTTTTGTACTTATTCGGTTCGATGCCGGATCCTTATCCCGCCTGGGCCCGGTACGCCGGTATCGAGCCCACTCTCTCCTTTTCGGTTTTTGTCCTTCGTGACTAGTGTTCGCGCCATTTTTTCTTTTTTCACTGGCAGCCCTGTCTTTTGACCTCGCAGGGGCCCTTTTTCCCCCGATGGCTGCCAGCGGGTTTAAAAAGTGTGATCGGTGTAAGAAACTTATGTCTCTTACCGACACACACGACTGCTGCCTACGCTGCCTCGGACCCGATCATGACCCGATGATTTGTGGTCCGTGTGGCAAAATGTCCTTGAGGGCGTTGAGGAGTTGGCAGCACCAGAAGGATAGGATCTTCTCTGACTCCGCGTCCGGACGGGCCCGGACCTCGTCAGAGGCCTCGACGTCTCGGGACTCCGGCCCCGAGCAGCGTCAAGGTTCCTCTGAGCGGGGGTCTCCTTCGCGGGAACAGGGCAGGAAGAAGAAACCCGCGAGGGCGTCGTCGGTGGACGCTCCTGGTTCCTTGAGAGCCAGGTCGCATAGCCCTGATAGCCGTCCCGGGTCTTCGAAGTCGGAGAGGCCTGCCAAGACACCTCGTCTCGAGATGGAGTCTCCTGGACACGTGAGTGCTGTTGTCCTCGTGGACTCTCCTCCAAGGGAGCCGACGTCGGGCCCGATGCTTCAAAGCCATCATAGGCTGCTCGAGACATAAATTTGGAGCATTCCCGAATACCAGTTGTCAAGGCTAGGAACCTCCGCAAAGGTTCCTCGGACAGCCTAGCGGAGAATCCGGCTATCTCTTTAGCCAGGTCTCTGAGATACATGCCCATGTAGAGCTGGTAGGTCTGGACCCGACAAGCAAGCATAGAGCCCTGGAAACACTTCTTACCTAGGCCATCCAGGTTGCGGGCCTCCCTGCCAGGAGGCACCGAGGAGTGCATCTTCTGGCTCTTAAGCCTATGCATGGCCGATTCCACCACCATGGAATGGTGCGGTAGCTGTGCTTTTTGGAAGCCAGGGCTCTTGCGGACTCGATAAATGGAATCGACCCGCTTGCTTAACACCGGCGACGATGCCGGACTCTCCCACATGCGGAAGAGTAGTCGTTCCAGCATGGGAGGAACCGGTACAGTAAAGTGCTCCCTGGCGGGAGAGTCGTACTGAAGGGCGTCGAGCTCTTCGGCTCGAGGCTCCTCCTCGGGATCCGCAGGGAAGGCCAAAGCCTTGGCCATATCCCTGACGAAGTCCGAGAACCGGGCATCCTCCGGAGGGGACTGTTTCCGAGGTTCGGACTCAGGCGAGTCCGAGGGGACACACCGAGTCCGAAAGGAATCAGGTGACTCTTCCTCTTCAGACTCCCAGGCCGACTCCGAGGAGGAATCGGTGGGGTCGGTCCGGGCGGGCGGAGGCGTCGGCGTCGACGACCTCGGTCCCGAACGGGAGGCCGAGGGTGACCTCGACCGAGGATCGACTCGAGCCCGCATGGACTCGAGGATCGGCTCGGTCTCTGGGGTCGACTTAGACGTCGACGTCCCGGCGGTCGGGGCAGAGGCGCCAGCGAGGCTAGCGATCAGTGCCCGCTGCTGGTCCATGAAGGCAGAGAGTCTGCTCTCCAAGGCCGTCAACCTGAGTCCGACCTCAGGTGACCCAGCAGCCCCCGACTCGGGCCCCGACGGCGTCGGGCCCGACATCGGACCCCTCTGAGGCGAGTCCAGGAGGACTACAGGACTTACCCGAGCAGGCAACTCCGACTCCAGACGAGGTCGCTTCGGCAGATGCTCCTTCTCCAAAGACCCGGGACGGCTATCGGGGCTATGCGACCTGGCCCTTGCGGAACCAGGAGCGTCCACCGACGCCGCCCTCGCGGGTTTCACCTTCCGACGATGGTCCCCGGAGGGAGAACCCCTGTCGGAGGAACTCCGGCGATGGTCAGAGCTGGAACCTCTGGACGCCGAGGCCTCCGACGAGGTCCGGGTACGGCCGGGGTCAGCGAAGATTCGTTCCCGCTGATGCCGCCGACTCCTTAACGCTTTGGAGGACATCTTGCTGCAGGCCCCACAGATCAGTTCCTCGTGATCCGTGCCAAGGCAGCGGAGGCAATTATCATGTGTGTCAGTGAGTGACATATTTCTGTCACACTGAACACACCGCTTGAAACCACTGGCAGCCATCGGGGGAAAAAGGGTCCCTGCAAGGTCAAAGGACCAGGCTGCCAGTGAAAAACCGAAAACGAAACTGACAGAAAATCAGAAAAACCGAAAAATAACAGAAGGACTCGCAACGGCGTCGCGAGTCCGGGCAGGAAAAGGACCGGCGTCAAACCGATAGAGAAAAACGAGATTAAACACGAAAAAATCAACTTTTTCAGCGGGGACAAGACGGGCACGTCTGAAGGGCTCCGCGGAAAAAAGAAGACTGGCTAAGATGGCACCCTTGGGCGGGAAGGGGACCGCGCATGCGCGCTGCAATTCCCAAAGGCTTTCTTTGAAAGCTGGGGAAAAATTGCTCCGCGAGGGCTCCGTCGGCGCTGACGTCACCCATATGTGAGGACTGACTTCCTGCTTGGTCCTGGAGAAAGGATGCTTCTGTTGATAAGAAGTAGGTTAGCGGTTCTGAACCTCAAACAGGAAAAAGAGATTTAATGAATAAAATATCAGAAACCCTGCGACTGCTGGGTTTGCTGAGCCTGTTGAGGTTTTGGTTTTCTTAGCCTGGTATGATGTTGCCCTTCTTTGGAAACATCTGCATGATGGGTAGAAGATGAATAAAACTTTTCCCCTTAGGGGGATAAAGTTTGTTAGGAGATTTTTTACTAGCTGGGATAGAGGAAAGTTCTGACAATCCTCTGAAAGCAACAATATCAGTGTTTAACTGATTAGCTTGGAATAAAGCATCCTTGTTAAGGAGATTTTCACCAGTACAAGGAGTATTTCCCAGCCTTTCTTGTACCCATTTGTCCAAGTCTGAAGCTTGGAGCCAGGCCATGCGTCGTGCCCCTATGGCTATAGCAGAGGTTCTGCTAATAGACTCAAAACAGTTCAGGGAAGCACGATTAAGGAACTTAAGAGACATTTTGAGCATGACTGACTAATAAGAAATAGTCTGCTCTTTTATGTTCTTGAAGAAAAGGGTTCAAAAGCTTTAAGTTCTTTGTGACCTCTTCAAGAGATAATCCCATATAGAAAATATATGAGATAATTCTTGCTGAAAGCATGGATGCCTGGAAGCATCGACGTCCAAAGGCATCTAAAGTCCTAGACTCACGACCTGGCGGATAAGAGGAGTGCTTCTTTGCACTCTTAATACGCCTCATTGCTGATTCTACAACAATAGAATGATGAGGAAGTTGAGTCTTTTGAAAACCTGGAGAAGGTGGCACCTTGTACATAATGTCAAGTGTCTTAGAATGTGGGGATACCGTTAAAGGAGTTTCCCACATTCTTAATAGTAGATCCTGTAAGATTTGATGCAAAGGAAGCATGATCACCTCCTTTGGAATCCAGGGGAATTGCAGAGTCTCTGAATCCCCTGGTATGGATTCTTTACCAGTTATAGAAATGGCATGTAACTTTGCCAATCAAGCAGAAAAGCTTGAAAAGAAATCTCCCCTAAGGAGGACCCCCTAAAAAGAGGGGTAAAGGCTAGAATTGTTGAAAATTCAGCCTTGGTACCGATGGATTCATCCCAGTCCTCGGGTCCAGGCTCGGCAACGAAGGGAGTCTGTCGAAGCAAGCATGGA
This sequence comes from Ichthyophis bannanicus, assembly GCA_033557465.1. Classification (NCBI taxonomy): domain Eukaryota; kingdom Metazoa; phylum Chordata; class Amphibia; order Gymnophiona; family Ichthyophiidae; genus Ichthyophis; species Ichthyophis bannanicus. Next base: position 231,728,871 of record CM066043.1, on the reverse strand, counting down.
CGGTACCGACATCGGTACCGATGTCAATACCGGTACCGAAGCCGATACCGATACTCGAGGAACGGTCTGCAGCAACTCTAGCGGTACCAAAGTAGCTGAGAGCGCTAGACTACGTTCATCGGTGAGGAGTGTTCCATCCATCACCATAGCCGATGCCGGGGTGTCGGTACCGCTCGAAGCGGCCACAACCACCGAGCATGGCCCAGGTATGTTCATCGAGGTAAGAACCCCGGGAACAACCTGAAGCCCCGTTAATGCTTTGGAGCCCGAAGACTCCCGCTGGGGCTTTATTGCCAAAATGTCCGAGGGCAACGCCAGAGGCATCTCGATGCTTAGAAGGAGATCTACCACTCGAGGACTGGCTAGTCTTTACAGACTTTTGTTTGGTTACCTGATCCTGTGAAAAAAGATATTCTGGCTGGTGACATCGAGTCCGATGTGAACCGGGTATCAAGTTGTGCTCGATCCTGAAGACTTCTTCTGTTTGAGCTCCAGCAGGAGAGACACTCCAGAGGGCAATGGTCAGGACCTAAACATTTTAGACACCAAGTATGAGTGTCTAAAAATATATCTGTACCGCCACACTTTGAGCATTTCTTAAGGATAGTGGCTGGCTTTTCCATGATGGAAGGATAGAGGCCTAATGGCCTAGAAACCGTCAGGCACTAAACAGGAACACTTCTTAGATAAAAGAAGAAATTTTTTAGTAAAAAGAAAGAAAAGCACCGGCGGTACCGGTGGCGTCGAGGGAAGGCAGATGCGACCACAAAAAACTAAGAATAAAAAGAAGAATTTTCTGCGGTGACAGGAATACGTCCTGCCGGCTCCGCGGAAAATGGAAAACTGATGAGAGGGAAGTGAATGGGCGAGAAGGCAGCGTGCATGCATGTGGGATGCTCCAAAGGCTTTCTTTTTGGACGCTGGGGAGCCTTCCCGCGCAGGCTCCGTCGGTACCGACGTACCCATATGTGAAGACTCATTCCTGCTTGTTCCTGGAGATAACAGAGATAAACATACACACAAAACAGATATATAGGCAAAACAGGGAAAACAAGACACAAAAAAAATGGAGATACAGATTAGTATACTTGTGCACATACTTGCAAAAACACACATTCGAAAGGGTTGGAAAGAATTCCATGAGCAATCTTCTCATGCTTTCCCCACTAATTCTTTCAGCAGTCTGAGATGTATACCATCCGGTCCAGGTGATTTGGTACTCTTTAGTTTGTCAATTTGCCCAATAACATCTTCCAAGTTTATTGAAATTTGATTCACTTCCTCCAAATTATCACTATTAAATACCATTTCAAGAGTGCTTGGGAAAGGATGAAGTCTCCCCAGAGTGTTTCTTAGCAGCTCAAGAAGAAACTTCCCACTCGCTAACATCATAGAGTTGATGGTCCTGTTCAAACCAAGGCCCTGGAAAATTTCCAAATCCCAAGATCAGATTTCCCCCTCCTCTTCTTTCACGGTCATCCCTGAAATCTTCATAACAGAAGTGACCTATTCAATAAAGAATGCTTGTTCTTGCTTTCTAAACAGAAAACTTTCTCCTCTTACATGGAAAGCAGTTCAACCCATCTTTCATGTGGACTTCCTCAGGTCAAGATCCGTTCCTGAGGCCCCACATGCCAATCTTGCTTTTTCAGGCATGGATACCCCATGAGAATGTATCTGTATCTCGCTAAAACCCATAAACCTAGCAGCAGGCGCTTGAGGACTTTGCATTTCACAGAAGGGCCTGTACATGGCCATCATAAACTCAGGGGAAAACTGAGCATAGAGATCCATGGAGGAATGACCCAATGGAGTCCTCTCTGCTACCTTGATCTCAGGAGACAACTACAGAGGATTTAATCCTGACCTTGAAAGTTGCTCTGAACATAACTAGCCCAAGTCCTCTAAACCATGGAGGTTTAAGAACATAAGATACTGTATGCCATACTGAGTCAGATCAAAGGTCTATCAAACCCAGTAACACGTTTCCAACAGCGGCCAATCCAGGTCTCAAGGACCTCTCTGGTTCCCAAAAGGCACACCGATTCCATGCTGCTTATCCCAGGGATATGAAGTGGATCCCCCACCCTGCCATCTACTTTAATAATGGTTTATGGGCTTTTCCTCCAGGAATTTGTCCAACTTCTTTTAAACCAAGCTGCACTACAGCATAGTTACTCACCTGTAACAGATGTTCTCCGTGGACACCAGGAATCAATCCTCACAAATGGGTGACGTCGGCACCGACAGAGCCTGCGTGGATCCACTCCCCAGGAGATACACCACACATGCGCAGTCACCTTCCGGCTCAAAGTTGCCATCTTGCCTCAGGATAACATAGCACAAGATGGCAAAAACGAAAAATAAAAACAACTCCAAGGGGAGGAGGGAAGGTTGTGAGGACCGATTCCTGCTGTCCCCGGAGAACACCTGTTACAGGTGAGTAACTACGCTTTCTACGGGAACAAGCAGGAAGTCAGTCCTCAACATATGGGAATCCCAAGCTACAGGCTACCGAAAAAACCTATAAAAGCCACAGGCAACCCAAAAAATGGACCATAAAGGGCAGCAGGGGGTGCTGATCGGTTAACTACGCTTTCTACGGGAACAAGCAAGAAGTCAGTCCTCAACATATGGGAATCCCAAGCTACAGGCTACTGAAAAAACCTGTAAAAGCCACGTGCAACCCAAAAAATGGAGCAAAAAGGGCAGCAGGGGGTGCTGATTGGCTGGAAGTCTAACACTGCAGCAGCAGCAGCAGGGATGTAAACCCTACTCCAGTAGCATGAACACAGAGGGATGGAGGGAAGGAGTTGCATTATTCCCCAAAGAGGTGGTGAAGTACCGCCTGCCCAAAGGCACTGTCACTGCGGGAGGACTCCTATAGACAGTAGTGTGCCGCAAAGGTGTGCATGGAGGACCAGGTGGCTGCCCGACAGATGTCCATCAAGGGCACCGACCACAAGCTGGCTACAGAGACAGCCATAGCCCGCATATTGTGGGTTGTCACATGATGCTCCAGTGAGAGTCCCGCCTGCTGGTAGGCGAATGCGATGCAATCAGCTACTCACCAGGAAAGTGTACATTTGGAGAGAGATATGCCCAGTCAACTGGGATCAAAAGAAACAAAGAGCTGTGTCGACTGGTGATGAGCCTGCATCCTCTGGATATAGAAAGCCAGGGCATGTTTACAGTCCAATGTGTGCAGAGAGGCCTCCGCTCTGGAAGCATTGGTTTTGGAAAGAAGGTGGGCAGCACCACCTCCTGGTTCAGGAGAAACACTGAAACTATCTTTGACAGGAACTTCGGATGTGTCCGAAGGGCTACTCTATTTCTATGAAACCTGGTGTAGGGTTCGTGCGCTATGAGCGCTTGCAGCTTGTTTAGCCACCTGGCGGAGGTGAGCGCCACTAGAAAGACGACCTTCCAAGAAAGGTACTTGAGAGGGCACGTTGCCAATGGCTCGAAAGAGCTCCCATGAGCTTCCCTAGGATCATGTTGAGGTCCAATGTCACTGGTCGTGGGCGGACCGGGGCTGTGAAAGGAGAAGACCACGCAAGAACCAGCTCACCAAGAAGTGAAAGGACACGACATGGCCCTCCACATCGTGGAATGTACCAAAATGGTGCAGAAATGCACTCTGACTGAATTGGATTTCAAGCCTATGCCGGACAGGTGCAAGAGGTACTGAAGGACCTCCGCTATTGCGCAGAAGAAGGGGGTTAAGGCCCTGCTCTGCGCACCATAAGGAGAACCTGCACCACAAAGGCGTAGGCCCGTCTCGTAGAGTCCTTACACGAGGCCAGCAGGATGTCCTCCACCGGCAGGACCAGGCCGTGGTGGGCAATGGCTAGCTTCTCAGTAACCAGGCTGTCAGTGACAGGGACCGAAGGTTGGGGTAGCACAGCATGCCGCCCTCTTGCAGGTCTGGGGTGCACCACAGAGACCAGGGAATCTCCTGTGACAGCTGCAGCAGCAGGGGGAACCAGAGCTTCAGCGGTCAAAGGGTGCAATGAAGAGGAAGGTGGAAACCTCCGCTTAAATCTTTAGCAACGCCCGTGGTACCAGAGGGGTGGGCAGGAAGGCATACAGAAACCCCTCGGACCACGGTCAGAGAAGAACCTTGAGATCTGTGCGTTCTCTGGGTTGGCAAAGAGGTCTATCTCCGGTGCTCCCTACCACCGGAAGATCTCCACCAAGATGGACAGGTTCAGCCTCCATTCGTGGGGCTGGAGAACGCGGCTCAGGCAGTCTGCCAGTACGTTGTCCTGGCCTGGCAGATACACCGCCATGAGGAAGAGGTTCCCGGAAGCCATGAAGTTCCAAAGGCGCACTGCTTCCCAGCAGAGGTGACCTCATGCCTCCTTGCTTGTAGGTATAGATCATCACTATGTGGTTGTCCATCTGAACTTGGACAGCCCCGATCCCCCCCCCCCCCCTTCAGATGGTCCATGAAGACCCGGAAGGTCCACGAAACTCGAGCAGATTGATATGCGAGGCACTCTCCTCCGGTGACCACTGTCCCTGCGACCAGCCCAACTTGGACGCATCCGTCATGAGGGCATACCAGATTAGCAGGGCCAAGAACAGCAGGCCAACCCTCAGGTTGAGCTGGTCCTGCCACCAAGTCAGGGAGAATGCCAAGGTGGGAGTGACCTGTATGAGCCTGCCTCTGCGCAGGCAGGCAGGCAGGCAGGAGTCACATGGACGGTGGATGCCATGTGATTCAAGAGAAGGAGCATCTGTCAGGCCAACACGGAGGCTGCACCCTGCACTACCCTCACCAGGGCGGCAAGGCGATGGGCCCGTTCCCTGGGCAGGAACACCCATGCCTGAGTGGAATCAAGCAAGGCTCTGATGAATTTCATGCATTGGCTTGGTATGAGATGGGACTTGGGGAGGTTTAGCACAAACCCAAAATGCTGCAGCAGCCCCGTGCATTGAGTGGCAATGCGCACCTCACCTGGAATGCCGGCCCGTACAAACTAGTCATCCACGACTGCTAAATACTTTGTGAAGACTCACGGGGCGGAGGCGAGGCCAAAGGATAGCAACCTGTACTGGTAGTGCTGGCCTCCCACAAAGAAGCGGAGGTACTGACAGTGCCTCGGGTGGATCAGGAGGTAGGTATAGGCATTTTTAAGATACAAGGAGCATAAGGGCAGCAAGGTTCCAAGGGATAACATTTTGAATTTTTCCTTGATCAGGAAGCCGTTGAGATCCCGAAGGTCCAGGATGGGCCGAAAGCCTCCTGTCTTCTTGGGGACCAGGAAATAGCGGGAGCAGAAGCCCCGTCCTTGCAGATGAGAGGGAACGGGCTTATTAACCTGATCTTGGAGTAACAACCTGAGCTCTCTCAAGAGGAGCTCTGTGTGCAAGGTGTTCAGTGGTATTTCCCCTGTGAAGGAGGGGACAGGCTACTTGTAAAAATGCAAAGGTAACCCTCCATGACCACTTGCAGCACCCAGGCATCAGTGATTATTGAGGGCCACCTCGTGAACCCTGTGCCTTTGACTTCCAGAGGGAGGGAGGCTATGCCCAAGGAGTCAAAACCTCTTCCCAGGCTGAGCCTCTGTTTGGGGCTTGGGAGCTTTGGGCTTACGGGGGCCGTGCTGTGCCCTTGGTCCTTGGCCTGCTGGTACCTGAGGGGAAGTAGGGTAGGCCTGTAACTTAGGGTAGTTCTCATAAGCCTTCTTAGTTTTCACATGGAAGGACTTTTTACCCAAAGCCTTCCAACGGGAAAGAGTAGTTACTCACCTGTAACAGGTGTTCTCCAGGAGCAGCAGGAATCAGTCCTCACATATGGGTGACGTCGGTGCCGACAGAGCCCCCGTACGGAGCATTTCCCCAACTTCCAAAGAAAGCCTTTGGGAATTGCAGCGCGCATGCGCGGTCCCCTTCCCGCCCAAGGGTGCCATCTTGCTCAGTCTGATGACATAGCTAAAAGACAGCAAAAAATTAGCAAAAATAAATCATATGACTGCAACTCCAAGGGGAGGAGGGAGGATTGTGAGGACTGATTCCTGCTGCTCCTGGAGAACACCTGTTACAGGTGAGTAACTACTCTTTCTCCAGGGCCAAGCAGGAAGTCAGTCCTCACATATGGGACTCCCCAGCTTAAGGCTACTGGAGGCCCCAAGCCGAAAAAATGAGCTCCCTCTAGAGCGTCAGAACGTAAGGAAGGAATCTTCTCTGAGAACGCCCCCGACCGGTAGCCCAACATCAGGGCCGGAGGGAAGGAGTTGCCTAAACCCCAAAGAGATTATGGAGTACTGCCTGTCTGAAAGCACTGTCCCTGCGGGACTCCCTCTCAAGGCAGTAATGGGCCGCAAAAGTCTGGCTTGAAGACCAAGTAGCGGCCTGGCAGATGTCTGCCAAGGGAACAGAGCGGAGATGAGGCACTGACGCAGCTTTGGCCCTGACACGATGAGCCGTGACTCGACCCTCCAACAAGAGGCCGGTTGCCCCATAAGCCCAGGCGATACAGTCAGCGACCGAGATGGACAAAGTACGCTTGGAGACAGGTAACCCCAACTTATTGAGGTCAAAAGAAACGAAGAGCTGAACAGCCCTCCGATGCTCCCGCATACGGTCAAGGTAGAAGGATAACGCCCTCCCACAGTCCAGGGTATGCAGAAACATCTCAGCCCGGTTGGCATGCGGCCTGGGAAAGAAGGTCGGAAGAACCATGTCCTGATTGAGGTGGAAAGAGGAGACATCCTTAGGGAGAAACTTAGGGTGAGTCCGTAAGACTACCCTATTCTTGTAAAACCTAGTGTAAGGGGGATCAGACACTAGCGCCTGAAGCTCACTTACTCGCCTAGCAGAGGTAAGAGCTACCAGAAACAAAGATTTCCAGGGGAGAAAACGGAGAGGGCAGGTAGCCATAGGTTCGAAAGGCGGACAAGTAATCCGCTGTAAGACCACATTTAAATCCCACTCAGGGGCCGGCGGACGTAAAGGAGGCTTAAGCAGGAGGAGGCCTCTGAGGAAACGAGCCACCAAAGGGTGGTTGGAAAGAGGCCTCCCATCCACCGGCAAGTGGTGCGCTGAGAGGGCACTGAGGTGAACCCTGACAGAATTGGACTTAAGGCCTAGATTGGAGAGGTAAAGCAAATATTGCAATACCACTGCTACCAAGCACGAGAAGGGATTCTCGTTGTGCTGAGTACACCATGCGGAGAATCTACGCCACTTAAGAGTGTAGGATTTCCTTGTGGATTGCCGTCTAGAGGCTAAGACGATGTCTTCCACCTCTCTAGGCAGTAGTAGGGGAGCCAGAACTACCCTTTCAGCAGCCAGGCCATCAGATGAAGGGACTGGAGATTGGGGTGCAAGAGAGATCCCTGTTCCTGAGACAGGAGATCGTGTTGAATCCCCAGAGGAATAGGAGTGTCCACCGCAAGTCGCAGCAGAAGTGGGAACCACGGTTGCCTCGGCCACCTGGGGGCTATCAGAATCATTGAGGCCCCGTCGTTGAGGACTTTGAACAGTGTTCAGGACACTAGTGGCAAGGGAGGAAATGCATACAGTAGGCCTGAGGACCACGGGATCAGAAACAAATCCGCTGCTACTCAGAGGATGCAGTTGCCTGGAACAGAATCTCGGGATTTGCCGGTTCAGAGGGCTGGCGAAAAGATCCATGGTGGGGAGGCCCCACCTGAGAAAGATCTGCTGAACCACCAATGGATTCAATCTCCATTCGTGCGGTGCAGGACCCTGCACAGTCTGTCCGCCAGGTAATTTTCTTGACCTGGGAGGTAGACTGCCTTGAGAAGGATGCCGTGATTGACGGCCCAGGAGCACAGCCGTTGTGCTTCTTGACATAGAAGGAAGGAGCCTGTGCCCCCCTGCTTGTTCACGTAAAACATGGCAACTTGATTGTCCGTCTGGACCAGTACAGACTGGTGAGACGTGAGATGGGAGAAGGCCCGCAGAGCTAGGTGTATCGCTCGGAGCTCCAGGAAGTTTATCTGCTGAGTAGCCTCCCAAGGGGTCCAGAGACCTTGAGTACATGCCCCTTGGCAATGCGCTCCCCAAACTTGAAGAGAAGCATCTGTCGTCAGCACCTGAGAATGCGGAGGGGATTGAAAAACCACTCCGAGCACCAGATTTCGAAGATGAAGCCACCACTGTAGAGAGGAGACAAGCAGTGTGGATATTCTTACTGAGTCTGCAAGGCTCCATGTGGCCTGATGCCACTGAGTGCGAAGGCTCCACTGAGCAGGCCATATATGCAGGCGGGCATTGGGGGTTATATGAACCGTGGAAGCCATATGGCCGAGAAGTCTCAGGAATAGCCTGGCGGAGACCAGGGAATTGCTGTGAAACTGCCTGGCTAGATCCATCAATCTGTGGGCCCTGTCCACAGGCAGAAAAGCCTTCGCCTGAAGAGTATCCAGTCTTGCTCCTATGAATTCCAAGTTCTGGGACGGGAGCAAAGTGGACTTTGCGACGTTTATGACAACCCCAAGTGCTGAAGCAGAGCCACAGTGCGAAGGGCGGCTTGACTGGCCTCCTGGGAAGATTGGCCCCTTATGAGCCAGTCGTCCAGGTATGGGAACACAAAAAGACTTGAAGCCTCAGGTAGGCCGCCACCACCGTCAGGCACTTGGTGAACACCCTGGGGGTGGAGGTTAGGCCAAAGGGTAGTACTCTGTACTGGTAGTGGTTTCCTCCCACAACAAATCTGAGATATTGTCTGTGGTCTGAATGAATAAGGATGTGAGTATAAGCATCCTTTAGATCCAAGGAGCATAGCCAATCTCCCTGCTGGAGGTAGGGCAGCAGGATTCCAAGGGTAAGCATCTTGAACTTTTCCCTCTCCAGGAACTTGATGAGGTAGCGCAAGTCTAGGATGCGTCTGAGGCCTCCTGTTCTTTTTGGTACCAGAAAGTACCTGGAATAAAAGCCGTGACCTCTCAGGTGGTGGGGCACCGGTTAAACAGCCTGTTCCTTTAGCAGACTTGTTAACTCCTGAAGGAGTAGGTCCCTGTGCAGAGGGGGTCTTGGAGGCTCCCCTGGAAAATAGGAGGGAGGTACCTGGTGAAAATGGAGAAGATAGCCCTTTTGGACTATATGGAGCACCCAGGTATCTGATGTGATGGCTGACCACCTGTGGGCAAAATGGGCCAGCCGGCCTCCTGTGCTGATATGAGCCAGCTGAGGAGAAGAGGCTATGCTTTCTGAGTCAAAAACCCCCACCCTGCTGAGCAGGGGCCGGTATTGGTGGCTTGGGGGCCTTCTGCCTACGTGACTTCCTCGGGTAAAAGGACTTTTTTCCCGAGCCCGTCTTTTTCTGAGAAGGGGTAGAGGTTTTTCTGGACAGCCTAGTCCTGGTGAGAGTCTCTGTCTCGAGCTCAGCAGCCTTTTCAGCCATGGGTTTGCCAAAAAGGTTTTCACCTCGGCAGGGGACATCGACCAACTTGTCCTGTACCCATGGCTCGAGGTCGGATGACTGTAGCCAAGCCTGTCGATGGGCACCAATGCCAGCCCCGGCTACTCGGGCCGAAGCCTCAAAGCCATCGTAGGCTGCTCAAGAGATAAACTTCGAGCACTCCCGAATACCAGTGGACAAGGCCTGGAACCTCTGCAAAGGTTCCTCGGAGAGACAAGCAGAGAACCCGGCAATTTCCTTTGCCAGGTCCCGGAGGTACATGCCCATGTAGAGCTGGTATGTCTGGACGCGGCAAGCAAGCATAGAGCCCTGGAAGCACTTCTTACCGAGGGCATCCAGGTTCCGGGCCTCCCGACCAGGAGGCACCGAGGAGTGCATCTTCTGACTTTTCAGTCGATGCATGGCCGATTCCACAACCATGGAGTGGTGCAGTAATTGTGCCTTTTGGAACCCGGGGCTCTTGCGGACTCAATAGATAGAATCGACCCGCTTGCTCAACACCGGCGTCGAGGCCGGGGTCTCCCACATGCGGAAGAGCAGCCGCTCCAGCATCGGAGGAAACGGAATAGTAAAGGCCTCCTTCGGGGGAGAGTCATACTGGAGGGCCTCCTCCTCGGGATCTGCGGGGAAGGCCAAGGCCTTGGCCATATCCCGCACAAAGTCCGAGAACCGGGTATCCTGCGGTGGGGATCGTCTCCGAGGTTCGGACTCCGGTGAGTCCGATGGGAAACACCGAGTCCGATAGGTGTCGGGTGACTCTTCGTCCTCCGTCTCCCAGCCCGACTCCTCGGAGGAGGAATCGAGCGGCTCCAGTCGGGCAGGCACCAATGCCCTCCACCCCGACGCCGAGGGTACTGGCGTCGACGACCTCGATCCCGAACAGGAGGCCGAGGGAGACCGTGGCCGAGGATCGGCTCGGCCTCCGGGGTCGACTTGGACGTCGATGTCCCGGTGGTCGGGGCAGATGCACCGGTGAGACCGGCGATCAATGCCCGCTGCTGATCCATGAAGGCAGCCAAGCTGCTCTCCAAGGCCGTCAACCTGAGTCTGAGCTCAGGAGACCCAGCAGCCCCCGACTCGGGCCCCGATGGCGTCGGGCCCGACGTCGGCTCCCCTGGAGGAGAGTCCACGAGGACTACAGTACACATGTGCCCAGGAGACTCCATCTCGAGACGAGGTTGTTTGGAAGGTCTCTCTGACTCCGAAGACCCGGAACAGCGATCGGGGCTATGAGACCTGGCCCTTGAGGAACCAGGAGCGTCCACCGATGCCGCCCTCGCGGGTTTTTTCTTCCTGCGCTGCTCCCGCGAAGGAGACCCCCGCTCAGAGGAACCTCAACACTGCTCGGGGCCGGAGTCCCGAGACGTCGAGGCCTCTGACGAGGTCCGGGCCCATCCGGACGCGGATTCAGAGAAGATTCGATCCTTTTGGTGCTGCCGACTCCTCAACGCCCTCAATGACATTTTGCCACACGGACCACAGATCATCGGGTTATGATCGGGTCCGAGGCAGCGGAAGCAGCAGTCATGTGTGTCGGTAAGAGACATAAGTTTCTTACACCGATCACACTTCTTAAACCCGCTGGCAGCCATCGGGGGAAAAAGGGCCACTGCTAGGTCAAAAGACAGGGCTGCCAGTGAAAAAAGAAAAATGGCGCGAACGCTAGTCACGAAGGACAAAAACCGAAAAATAGAGAGTGGGCTCGATACTGGCGTATCAGGCCCGGGCGGGAAAAGGATCCCGCGTCGAACCGAAGAAGAAGAACAAAAAACAGGGAAATCAACTTTTTCCTCGGCGAAAAACAAACTACGTCCGTCGGGCTCCGCGGAAAAAAGAAGACTGAGCAAGATGGCACCCTTGGGCGGAAAGGGGACCGCACATGCGCGCTGCAATTCCCAAAGGCTTTCTTTAGAAGCTGGGGAAATGCTCCGCACGGGGGCTGAGGGGAGATATGATAGAAGTCTATAAATTAATGAACGGAGTGGAACGGGTAAACGTAGATCAATTGTTTACGTTATCAGAATATAGAAAGACTAGGGGACATGCAATGAAGCTACAGGGTAAACTATTTAAGACTAATAAAAGAAAATATTTTTCACTTAACGTGTAATCAAACTCTAGAATTTGTTACGCGTGGAGGTAGTAAAGGCTGTTAGTGTAGCTGGGTTTAAAAAAGGTTTGGACAAGTTCCTGGAGGAAAGGTCCATAAACCATTATTAAGAAGTGACCGAAGATATCAATGTTTGACCCAGTACAAGCATTGTGGATCTTGTGTCTCTTGGGGAAACTGCTAGGTACATATGACCTAGATTGGCCACTGTTGGAAACAGAATACTGGGCTTGATGGACCTTGGTCTGACCCAGTATGGCATATCTTATATTCTTATGTTCCGTCGGCGCCGATGTCACCCATATGTGAGGACTGACTTCCTGCTTGGTCCTGGAGAAGGATCTGACACCTTCTTGGACAATCTGGTCCTCGTCATGAATTCCTTCTCCAACTCATCAGCCTTGTCAGTCATGGTTTTGTGTTGCAGAACCTGGATGGTGCATGCAGTGGTCAACTGCACCTTGGAGGCTGTGGCTCCCCTTATGAGCCAGTCGTCCAGGTAGGGAAACATGAAGACCCCCTGGAGCCTGAGGAAGGCGGCCACGACCACCAGGCATTTCGTGAAGACTCTCGGGGCAGAGGCTAGGCCAAAGGGAAGCACCCGGTATTGAAAATGTTTGCCTCCTACCACAAACCGTAGGTACTACCTGTGGTTGGGGTGGATAAGGATGTGGGTATAAGCATCCTTGAGGTCTAATTTTTATTTATTTATTTAGCTGTATTTATATCCCGCTTTTCACCGGGTCAAAGCGGTCAATTGGGGGATACATTTAACACGAGGGGATATGACACACATACGCTAATACTTACAGGGAACATGGGCAATGGAGGGTTAAGTGGCTTGCCCAAGACCACAAGGAGTATAGGATTAGAAATCCCAGTCCCTCCGGCCTGAGATTGCTGTCCCCAGGTGGGACTTGAACCCCCGGCCCTCCGGCCTGAAGTACCTTGTCCTAACCACTAGACCACTCCTCCCTTCGGTCTAAGAAGCATAGCCAGTCTCCCTGCTGGAGGAATGGAAGCAATGTTCCAAGGGAGAGCATCTTGAACTTCTCCCTCACAAGGAATTTGTTGAGATTGCACAGGTCGAGGATGGGCCTTAGACCCCCTGTCCTCTTTGGGACGAGGAAGTATCTGGAGTAGAACCCTCTGCCCTTGAGGTGGTGGAGCACCATTTCCACCACTTTGTCCTCGAGAAGACCTGCCAACTACTTCAAGAGAAGGTCCCAGTGGAGGGGAGACCTCAGGGGCTCTCCCGGAAAATAAGGGGAGGTGTCTGAGTCAGATGGAGGAGGTAACCCTGCTCGACTACCCTCCTCTGGGCATAGAGAGCCAGACGTCCCCCTGTGGACTGCTGATCTCCTTGGGGTAGAGAGGTTATGCTCAAGGAGTCAAAAGCTCACCCCTGGCTGGGTCGGAGCCGGTGCCTCGAGTTTTGAAGCCTTCTGCTTATGGGAGCCATGCCCAGGTCCCTTGGCCCGCTGACCCTGTTGGAGAGCCGGGGAGGCCTGATAGTGTGGGTAGTTTGAAGTAGGCAGCTCCCTTCCTCGGATAAAAGGGCTTTTTACCAGAGCCCTTCCATCGGGGAGGGGCAATGGTCTTCTTGGAGAGCATGGTCCTCGTCAAAAACTCATCCAGCTCGGCCTCCTTGTCGGTCATGGGTTTGCAGAAGAGGTTCTCCCCTTGGCATGGGATGTTGACCAATTTGTCCTGAACCCACTGCTCGAGGTTGGACAACTGAAGCCAAGCCTGGCGGCTTGTACCGATGCCCGCCACAGCTATCCAGGCCACTGACTCGAACCTGTAATAGTTTGCTTGAGAAATAAATTTGGAGCACTAACGGACGGCCTTGGAGAGACTCCTGAACTGCTGCAAAGGTTCCTTAGAGAGACCAGTGGAGAACCCGGCGAATTCCTTTGCCAAGTCTCTCAAGTACATGCCCATGTAATGCTGGTAGGCCTGGACCCGGCAGATGAGCATCGAGCCCTGGTAGCACTTCCTGCCGAGGTCCTCCCTGCCAGGGAGCACCAAGCAGTGTGTCTTCTGGCTTTTCAGCCGACGCATGGCCGACTCCACCACCATGGACTTGTGACTTCTGGAAGCCGGGATCCGGCGGACCAGATACATCAAGTCTAGCCATTTGCTCACCACCAGCGCCGATGCCAGTGTCTCCCACATGCGGAGCATGAGCCGTTCCAGAATGGGAGGAATGGCCACCGTGAGTGATTCCCGAGGAGGGGCCTCGTACTGGAGAATCTCCAGCTCATCCGTCCGAGGGTCCTCTGACTCGGTCGGGAATGCCAGGGTCTTGAACATGTCCTTGACAAAGTCCAAGAAGCCCATGTCCTCCTGCGGGGACAGCCTCCGAGGTTCTGAGACTGGGGAATCGGAAGGGACGTCGCGGTGGCGACAGGTATCAGGAGACTCTTCATACTCTGTCTCCAATTCGAAGTACTCCAAGGATGACTCATAGGCGGGCTGCTCCATGGGCTTCGAGGCCCCCAAAGCCCTGCGGTCGACCCCCGGTAGATTAACTGGGGATGACCGAGCTCCCGAACGGGATGCCAAGAATGACCTCAGCTGAGGATCGGCTCGGCCTCCGGGGACGTCTTGGAGGTCGAGTGTCTGGAGGTCAGGGCAGATGAACCGGCGTGCCAGACAACAGCGCTCCAGGGTCGCCATTCTGGACTCCAGGCCAGAAGGTTCCGCAGCCTTTGGCACAGGCCCCAAGGAACTCGGACCCAATGCTGGCTCCCCCGAAGGGGAATCCTCGATAAGGACAGTGTCTGGAGACCGAGGCCTGTCCACGACCAGATCCTTCCAGGGGACCTTGGAAGGACTCTCCTTTTCAGATGCCTCAGACGCCGCCTTTGAGGGTTTCTTCTTCTTCATGTGTTCCCTCGAGGGGGACCCTCTCTCCGAGGACCCACGACGATGCTTGGGTTCGGAAAGCTCCTTCCAAGGTGTCGGGGCCTCAGATGAGGCATCGGGGATTCAGGGAAGAACTTATAATGCTGCTGCTGGCGGCTCTTCAGGGCCTTGCTGGACATCCGTTTGCAGAGACCGCAGGCCGCCGTGTCGTGGTCCTGCCCGAGGCAAAATAGGCAGCAGTCATGTGTGTCGGTTAAGGACATTATTTTAGAGCACCAATCACACTTTTTAAAGCCACTGGTAGCCATGGGGGAAAAAAGTACCCCTGCAAGGTCGAAGACTCTCTGGGCTGCCAGTGGGGAAGAAAGGGTATGAAGGCACCAGAAAATAAAAAGAACGAAGACTATAAAAATGAACTGAACTCGATGCCGAGGCACAGAGGACAGTAGGCGGGAAAAGTACCTGTGCAAGACCGCAGTCAAGTTTGAAACTCAGGTACAAAAAAAAATCAACTTTTTCCGGGGGAAAGTCTGACAGTGTCAGAAGGGCTCCGCGGAAAAAAGGAGACTGAGCAAGGTGGCACCTTTGGGCGGGAAGGGGACCCATGCATGCATGGTGACATCTTCCAAAGGCTTTCTTTGAAAGCTGGGGGGATGCTTCGCTAAGGGCTCCATCGGTGCCAACGTCACCCATATGTGAGGACTGAATTCCTGCTTGTTCCCGGAGAATACCTGTTACAGGTGAGTAGCAATGCTTTCAGGAACAAGCAGGAAGTCAGTCCTCACATATGGGATTCCCTAGCTACAGGCTTTCAAGAAACCTGTAGAAAAGCACAGCCCAGCTTTGAGCAGCCGCGAGTCTGAGGAGATACTCTAAGGACCCCAGTGTCCAGGGAGAACCATCACTCCTATAGCCTGAACACAGAAGGGTCAGAGGGTAGAAGTTGCCTAGACTCCAAAGAGATTACAGAGTACAGCCTGGCCAAAAACACTGTCCCATCAGGACTCTCTCCCCAGGCAGTAGTCAGCTGCAAACGTGTGAACCTAAGACCAAGTGGCGGCATGGCAGATGTCTACCATGGGAACAGAGTGAAGGCTTGCAACCGAAGTTGCCATAGCCCTGACATTATGCGCCGTAACCCAGCACTCCAGTGGCAGTCCAGCCTGATTGTAGGTGAAGGTGATGCAGTCCACCACCAAGATAGTCAGAGTCCACTTGGTGATAGCTTCCCCCAGACAACTGGAGTCATATGAGACAAAAAGCTGTGAGGCTTTGCGGTGGCCCTGAGTGCACTGTAGACAGAAGGACAGGGCCCTTTTACAGTCCAAAGTATGGAGAATGGCCGATGCGTTGTAGGTGTGGGAAGAAGGTAGGGAATACCACCTCCTGGTTGAGGTGGAAATCAGATACCACCTTCGGAATAAACTTCAGGTGAGTGCGGAGCATGACCTTGTTCTTGTAGAACCTAGTGTAGGGTGGCTCGGCCACCAGGGCCTGGAGCCCGCTGACTCTGCATGCAGAAGCGAGAGCCATTAGGAAGGCCACCTTCCAGGACAGGTATCTCAGATGGCAGGTAGCCAAGGGTTTGAAGGGCAGCTTGGTAAGCTGCACCAGGACAACATTGAGATTCCATTTCGCCAGAGGAGGACAGAAGGGAGGCTTCGAGAGCTGTAAGCCCCACATGAATCGGGTAATGAGAGGCTGCATGGAAATAGGCTTGTCCTCCATGGAGTGGTGGTTCGCGGAGAGTATGTTCTGGTGCACCCTGACAGAATTAGACTTAAGTCCGGACTGTGAAAGGTGGAGCAAGTACTGCAGCACCATGTGTACTGGGCAGGAGAACGGGTTCAGTCGTTGCTCCATGCACCATAAGGAGAACCTGCACCACTTGAAGGCATAGGCCCGTTTCGTGGAGTCCTTGTGAGAGGCCAGGAGGACCTCTTCCACTTCCTTGGGGAGGTTGAGGGATGCAAAAGCAACCTGTTCATCAACCATGCTGTGAGGGACAAGGATCCCAAGTTGGGATGGAGGATCAAGCCCTCCACCTGGGTCAAATGTCCCAGTGAGCTCCTGAGAGACAGCCAACATGGCTTTAGACAAGGAAGATCTTGTCTTACTAATCTGATGTTTTTTTGAAGGTGTGAATAAACAGGTAGACAAAGGTGAGTTGGTTGATATAGTGTATCTGGACTTTCAGAAAGCCTTTGACAAGGTCTCTCATCAGAGACTTTTGGCAAAACTAAAAAGTCATGGGATAGGAGGCAGTGTACTATTGTGGATCGGGAACTGGTTAAAAGATAGAAAGCAGAGGGTAGGGCTAAATGGCCAATTTTCCCAATGGAAAAAGGTGAATAGTGGAGTACCCCAGGGATCTATACTTTTTGACATATTCATAAATGACTTGGAAAAGGGAATAACTAGTGAGATTATCAAATTTGCAGACGACACAAAACTGTTTAAAGTTGTTAAAACCCAATAGGATTGCGGAAAACTGCAGGAGGATCTGGATAAATTGGAAGACTGGGCATCCAAATGTCAGATAAAATTTAATGTGGACAAGTGCAAAATTATGCACCTAGGAAAGAACAACCCACACTATGGTTATACAATGTAAGGTTCCACATTGGGAACCACGACCCAGGAAAAAGATTTAGGAGTCATCTTGGATAACATGTTAAAACCCTACGCCCAGTGTGCAGCGGTGGCCAAGAAAGCAAATAGAATGCTAGGTATCATAAGGAAAGGAATGGAAAATAAAACAAAGGATATTATAATGCCTCTGTATCGTTCCATGGTACGACCGCACCTTGAATATTGTGTGCAATTCTGGTCGCCGTATCTTAAAAAGGATATAGCGTTATTAGAAAAGGTACAGAGAAGAGCCACCAAAATGGTAAAGGGGATGGAAGGCTATTCCTATGAAGAGAGGCTACAAAGGTTAGGGCTCTTCAACCAGGAAAAGAGACAGTTGAGGGGAGATATGATAGAGGTCTATAAATTAATGAATGGAGTGGAACGGGTAAACGTAGATTGATTGTTTACGCTATCAGAATATAGAAAGACTAGGGGACATGTAATGAAGCTACAGGGTAAACTATTTAAGACAAGAGAAAATATTTTTTCACTCAACGTGTAATCAAACTATGGAATTTGTTACCAGAGGATGTAGTAAGGGCTGTTAGTGTAGCTGGGTTTAAAAAAGGTTTGGACAAGTTCCTAGAGGAAAGGTCCATAAACCATTATTAAAAAGGGACCCAGGATATCAGTGCTTGACCCAATACAAGCATTGTGGAACCTGTGTCTCTTGGGGATACTGCTAGGTGCATATGACCTAGATTGGTCACTGTCAGAAACAGGATACTGGGCTTGATGGACCTTGGTCTGACCCAGTATGGCATATCTTATGTTCTTATGTTCTTATGAGAAGGACCGGGGACTCCGTCGAGAGATGAAGCAGTAGAGGAAACCAAGGCTGCCTGGGCCACCTCGGGGCCACTAGGATCAGAGAAGCCCTGTCTCACTGGACCTTTAAGAGGGTCCGCATTATCAGAGCTGTGGAGGGGAAAGGCATACAACAGACCCTCCCGACCATGAAATGAGAAAGGCATCCATTGCTACCTAGGCCGGGTGTGGCTGTGGGCAGCAGAAATGTGGTAGCTGAGTATTGGTCAAGCTGGCAAAGAGGTCAAAGTTCGGGATGCCCCACACCCTGAAGAGCTGCTGTGCTGCCCTAGGATCCAGGCACCACTCATGTGGTTGGAGAACCCTGCTCAGTCTGTCCACCAGGGCATTGTCCTGGCCTAGGAGGTATACTGCCCTGAGGAGCATAACCTGTTTGATTTCATAAGAGCAGAGGGCTACTGCCTCCAGGCTGAGCGGTAGGAGCCTGTGCCACCCTGCTTGTTTAGGTAGAACATCGTGACCTGATTGTCCATCTGGACAAGAACTGAATGATGTTGCAGGCGATGCTGGAAAGGCTTTGAGCACAAGGAAGATGGCCTTGAGTTCCAGCAGGTTGATCTGCTGCTGGCTCTCCTCGAAGTACCAGATGCCCTAGGTGTGCAATTCCTCGGAATAGGTACCCCAGCCCAGCAGGGAAGCATCTGTCGTGAGGACCCACTGGGGGCTCAGGAGTTGAAGGGCATGCCCTTCTGCAGGTTTTGCGGACCCTGCCACCAACTGAGGGAGTCCGCCAGCTGATGGAACACAGGCTCTGTCCCAGAGTCTGTCCGTGGTTTCGGTCCACTGTGAAGACACCACTGAGCTGCCCACATGTGGAGGCAGGCTTTGGGGACCACATGGACCATGGAGGCCATGTAGCCGAGGAGGCGAAGCATGGACCACACTGACACGGTGCGGCAGTGTTGCACTTCGGTCATCAGAGCCATGAGGTGACCTGCCCTATCCAGGGGCAGGAAAGCCATGGCTCTTGGAGGGTGTCCAGGTGAGCCCCTAAAAACTCCAAGTTCTGAGTTGGGTTGAGATGGGATTTTGGGTGATTTATCATGAATCCCAGGTGTTGTAGGACCTTGATGGTGCAGCCTGTGGCCTGCAGCATCTCTGAAACTGTGTCCCCTTTTACGAGCCAGTCATCTAGGTAAGAAAAGATAAAGGCCCCTTGGAGATGGAGATAGGCAGCCACCACTGCCAGGCATTTTGTGAAGACCCTTGATGCAGAGACAAGGCCAAAGGGAAGTACCCTGTACTGGTAATGGTCACCCCTGACCATGAACCTTAGGTACTGCCTGTGTCTGGAATGGATAAGGATGTGGGTATAAGCATCCTTTAGGTCCAAGGAGCATAGCCAAACTCCCTGCTGGAGGTAGGGCAGCAATATTCCAAGGGAGAGCATCTTGAACTTCTCCCACGCCAGGAATATGTTTAGGTTTCTCAGGTCCAGGATGGGCCTTGGTCCTCCCGTACCTTTTGGGACCAGAAAGTACCTGGAGTACAACCCCTTTCCCTTCAGGTGGCGTAGTACGGGCTTCACAGCCCTGTCCCTGAGAAGGCCTGCGAGTTCTTGCATTAGCAGAGTCTGGTGCAGGGGAGACCGAGGAGGCTCCCCAGGAAAGAAGAGTGGAGGGAGCTGGTCCAGGTGAAGGAGGTAATCCTCCCTGACCACCTGAAGTGCCCATGAGTCTGTGGTGATGGAAGCCCATCTGTGGGCAAAATGAACCAGACACCCCCTCCCCCCCAATTGGCAGCTGATCCTCCAGAGGAAGAGAGGCTATGCTTGGGCCTTGGCCTGCTCCCTTGTCCTGGTGACCCTGCTGAGGGGTCTGGGTGGCCGGGTATGGAGGATAGTCTCGATAGGGCTGGCCCTTCCTATGAAAAGGCTTCTTTCCTGGAGGCTTATTCCTCGGGAGAGTCTAAGTCTTCCTCAAGAGTAGAGTCCGAGTCATATACTCCGTCTTGATCTCGGCAGCATTGTCCTCCATGGGCTTGCTGAAGAGCTGCTCCCCGAGACACAGGACATCAAGGAGCTTTTCCTGCACCCATTGCTCGAGGTCAGATGTCTGGAGCCAAGCCTGGTGTCTGGCACCAATACCAGCAGCAGCCACTTTTCCGCTGGATTCACCAGAGGCAGGTCTTGTCAGACAAATCTGGTTGATTTCTTTGACTGGGTGACTAGGGAGTTGGACCGAGGGAGAGCTCTAGATGTGGTGTATTTAGACTTCAGTAAAGCCTTTGACACTGTTCCTCACAGGCGACTTATAAACAAACTGAGCACCCTAGGGATGGACCCTAAAGTTACTGCTTGGGTTAGAAATTGGTTGGGTGGGAGGCGACAAAGAGTACAAGTAAATGGAGCTCACTCTGAGGAGAAGGATGTTACCAGTGGTGTGTCCCAGGGATATGTCCTTGGTCCGATTCTTTTTAACATCTTTGTTAGTGATATAGCGGAAGGGCTGTCGGGTAAGGTTTGCCTCTTTGCAGATGATACCAAAATCTGCAATAGAGTAGACACCCAGGAGGGAGTAGATAACATGAGGAGGGATCTAGCTAAGCTTGAAGAATGGTCTAGAATTTGGCAGCTGGGATTTAATGTTAAAAAATGTAAGGTCATGCATTTGGGCTGCAGCAATCCAAGGGAGCAATACAGTATAGGAGGTGACATACTTTTGTCCACTAAAGAAGAGCGGGACCTAGGCGTGGTTGTGTCTGATGATCTTAAAGTAGCTAAACAGGTAGAAAAGGCAACGGCAAAAGCTAGAAGGATGCTTGGGTGCATACGGAGAGGAATGGCTAGCAGAAAAAAGGAGGTGATAATGCCTCTGTATAAGTCTTTGATGCGACCTCATTTGGAGTATGGTGTGCAATTCTGGAGACCGCACCTTCAAAAGGATGTGAACAGGATGGAGTCGGTGCAGAGGGTTGCTACTAAAATGATTAATGGGCTTCATTATAAAGCATATGAGGACAGACTTAAGGATCTTAATATGTACACCTTAGAGGAAAGGCGGGATAGAGGTGATATGATTGAGATGTTTAAATACCTCCGTGGCATAAATGTTCAGGGAGAGAGCCTCTTTCAATTGAAAGCAAGTTCTGCTACGAGGGGACATGGGATGAGGGTGAAGGGAGATAGATTCAGGAGTGATATGCAGAAATATTTCTTTACAGAAAGAGTAGTGGATCCATGGAATAGTCTCCCAGTGGAGGTGGTAGAGATGAGGACAGTAACTGAATTCAAAAAAGCATGGGACCAACACAGAGGATCTCTAAAGGTAAAAAGTGGACTGTTGTAGTTGTTGTTATGGAAGGACAGACTAGATAGGCCATGTGGTCTTTTTCTGTCATCATGTTTCTATGTTTCTATAGGTGCCTGGAGATAAATACTTGGAGCACTCTCCGACAAACTTCATAAGTGTCTGGAAGTGCCTGAGGTGGTCTCCATCAAGGCCAGCCATGAAGTCTCGGAGTTCCTTCCCTAGATCTCGGAGGAACATGTGATGTAAAGTTGGTTAAGTTTGAATGCAGCATGCTAGCATCGAGCCCTGGTAGCATTTATGCCCGAGGACATCAAGGGTGCAGGACCCCCTGCCCGGGGACACTGATGAGTGCGTCTTGGGGCTCTTCTGTTGGCGCATGGCCACCTTCACCACCATGGAGGTGTGAGAGAGCTGGGTCTTCCGGAAACCTGGCCCATGTTGGACCCAGTACATGGTATCCAGGCAGCGGCTAACGATCAGCACCTAAGCCTGGGCTTCCCACATCAGGAGAATGAGCCAGTTAAGGATGGAGGGGACTGGGACCATCAGGGTCTCTTCTAGGTGGTGCCTCGTATTGGAGGATGTCGAGCTCCTCTGTATGGGGGTCCTCCTCAGACTCTGTAGTGATGGAGAGGGCTCGCACCATGTCCTGGACAAACTCAAGGAACCAGATGTCCTCAGGTGGGGTTCGGCGCTCAGCCACCGGCGCAGACAGATCCGAAGAGAGGTCTCGGTGGGCCCGAGACTCCAAAGGTGTCTCTGTGTCGGACTCCCAAGCTGACTAGACAGAGGAAGACTTGAGGCCCAACAGCTCCAGGAGCGTGGCCGGAGCCAGAGGCACTTGCCTGCAAAGACCTTGCCCCCAAGGAGCGGGAAAGAGATCGAGACCCTCGCCGAGGATACCTGAGGCATCTGGCTCTCGGGGATCACTTTGGCAGCCATGGGAGTCCTCGGCATCAAGGTCCTTGTTGTCTCAGCATGAGCGCCGGCAGGGTCGGACATCGATGCCTGTTGAGATGTGATGAATGCAGAAACACTACATTCAAGCGCCAACATACGAGTTTCCTACTGAGGGGTGGTTATCAGCGACACCGATGCCGGGATTCCCAGGTCTTGTGTTGAGGAGAGGGGGTCCTCGATGTGACAGCCTTCGGGAGACTGTGGCACATCGGCGGAGGCCTCAACTACGGTCCTGGGACCTTCCGGGGCCGCTCCCGCTCTAACTCCTCAGAGGCCCGTCGGGGGCTGAGAGACCGTGCACAGGATTTCCACTGCTTAACCACCTCCCAGGACAAAGCCCTTGATATCTTCATTTTCTTCTTACACACTCGCTCTGGAGACCCTTGCTCGGAATGTCTGCGAGCCGAGGATCCGTGTGGGGCCTTTGAGCGCAAGGCTACTGGGGAAACCAGGGTCAAGTCTGCCCTGTGGAAGATTTCATCTTGTTTCAGCCGGCGGCTCTGGATGGCATTGATGGACATCTTTTTGCACAGGGGGCATTCCTCCGGGTCGTGGTCGGCGCCCAGATACCGAAGGTAACAGTCATGAGTGTCAGTGAGAGACCTGTTTTTAGAGCATCTATCACATTTCTTAAAACTGGTGGCCACTGGGGCAAAAAGGACCCCCGTGAGGTCGAAGACCTTCAGTGCAGCCAGCGGTTAAAAAGGGTGTCAAAGCACTGGAGAAACCTAAGAAAAATAAAACTAAGTTTCGAGACCTGATGCCGGAGCAGCGGGCCTCAAAGGCGGGAATAGGACCAGAGTGAGCCAGAAAGGTGTACAACAGTGTATGAGAAATCAACTTTTTTTCCGGGGGGGGACCACAAGACAGACGTCTGTAGGGCTCTGCAGAAAAAGGGAGACTGACCAAGATGGCATCCTTGGGCAGGAAGAAGACCACACATGCATGATGACATCTCCCAAAGACTTTCTGGGGAGATGCTTCCAAGAGGACTCCGTCGGCATCGACGTCACCCATATGTGAAGACTGACTTCCTGCTTGCTCCTGAAGAATCTAACTTTTTATAGAGGTGCACGGACAAACGTCTGCAGGGCTTCGTGGAAAAAGACAGACTGAGGCAAGATGACAGCTTTGAGCGAGAAGGTGACTGCACATGCAGGGTGTATATCCCAAAAGATTTCTTTGAAAGCTGGGGAGTGGATCTGCGTGGGCTCCATCGGTGCCACCACCCATATGTGAGGACTAACTTCCTGTTTGTTCCCTGAGAACAGCAACAAATTTCCGAGTTTGAACATGCATCGCATGAAAAAATATTTTCTCTGATTAGTCTTAAAATGTGCTACATTGTAGCTTCATTGTGCGTTCCCTAGTCTTTCTACTTTTTGAAGATCTGTGTTTACCTGTTCCACTCCACTCATGATTTTATAGACCTTTATCATATCTCCCCTCAGTCCTCTCTTCCAAGCTGAAGAGCCCCAACCCTGTAAGCATTTCCTCATATGGGTATGTTCCCATCCCCTTTATTTTGGTCACTCTTCTTTCATACTTTTCTTAATTTTATTGTATCTTTTTTTTTTTTTTTTTTTTAGATATCGCGACCAGAACTGCACACAATATTCAAGGTGCAGTCACACCATAGAGTGATACAGAAGCACTATAATGTCATTGGTTTTATTCTCCATTCCTTTCCTTATGACTTCTAGCATTCTATTTTAACATGGTGGCAGTCCCTGCCACAGTCATGTCCAAAAGGGCAGCTATTTCCATGACTCAGCCACTTGAAAGGACATGCCTGCTCAGAAGAAGCCCTTGCAACTTTGCGATTTCACCTGCATGCATTGTACCTCAAGAAAATAATAGCTGGCAGCACTACACCTCATCAGCCCCCACACCCGATACCTCCTAACGTCACTCTGCCATTGCAGGTTGGTACCTCACCCATCTTCCAGTGACAATCTCCCCGAGGCCAAAGGAGGTACAACGTCTAGCTCCCAAAGCAGCAGTTATCTCTAATAATCTTCTTTGCAAACAACTTGGCCTGCTCCCAGCCAAGAAAACAAAGCTCTTAAATTTCTCTCCATCTCCAAGGCCAGAGCAGCAACGGCCAGGAGTTAAGCAGCTTAGGAGAGGGAGGAGGAAGAAGCTTCAGGGAAGGAAAAGCTTACAGACTCTATATAGAGATCTGGCGGCTCAGAAGATACAAAGGTCTCTCCGACTCCCAGTTAAGACCCTCTGATTATGCACCACTTTTGCTTTTAATCCTGCTGCACCAGTCCAAAACATGTCCACCATTTGCTGAAGAAAGATTACTAGCAGGCTCTCACAATTGCACTACCTATCCTCTGTCTCCACCTGTTGATAGGTGACAAAACCCACATCTGGACTAGTCTGGCAAGATAAGGAACATCAAATTCAAGCATTTTACATAACCACAGGCATGTACTAGTCTTCTGCAATTACAAAAAGTACTGCTGCACACTGTGAGCATGCTACAGTTGTAAGGGGAAATTTTACTTACTGATAATTTCCTTTCCTGGAGCACTGCTAGACCAGTCCAGACCATAGAGTTAACTCCCCCAACCAGCAGATGTGAGACAGAGAAGAAAACAGAACAATGCTGTGACATCACTGCATCTCCTGAGCCACTCCCACACATTTCGTGGTGGCCCGGCGGTTCATATATGCCATCACGGTAGCACTGTTGGACATCACTCGCACCGCTCTGCTGCATAGGAGATCTTGAACATTACAGAGTGCTCAGCGGATGGCTTCTGCTTCTAGTCAATTGATGGGCCAGCCCCTGCCTCTGACAGTGAGCACATGCTCTGCACGGAACGATGGAGACAGGGCACCCCCCAGCCGGAGAGACTGGCATCAGTGATGACTATCATCCAGTCTGGCTGCTCCAGCGGAATCTCGAGCAACATTTGATGCGTGATGCCCACCAGTGGAAACTGGTCTGTACTTTCGGGGACAAAGGTAACCTTATCTCGAATTCCTCCGAGAGGGAGAGGGGCAGCGTAGAGCATACTGCAGATGGTGAATGTGCGCCCTGCCCAAGGAATCACCTCCAAGGTCATCGCCATCGCCCGGAGAAGTTGTAGGTAGTCTCATGCTTGAGGAGCAGCAAGCTGCTAAGCCTGGCGCAGTTGACGTTGAAAGTGGAGCCAGCACTCCTCCGTGAGGGCAACTATGCCCTTACATGTGTCGAAGTAGGCTCTGAGAAATTCCAGGCTCTGGGACGGAATCAGGTAGCTCTTGGAGTAGTTGACCACCCAGCCGAGGTGTTCCAGGAACTGAATCACTTGGCGAACGGAGTATTCGGTGTCAGCGTACATTTCTGCACAGTTGAGCCAACTGTCCAGATAGGTATTGTATGCAGATGCTTTCGTGTCAGAGAGCCTCCGATACCACCACCATGACCTTCATATGAAGGTCCACAGGGCAGTTGCCAAGCCGAAGAGAAGGGCACAGAATCAGACGTGCTAACCCAGCACAGTGAAACGGAGGAAGTGCTCGTGGTCCTCAAAGATTGGAATATGCAGATATGCTTCCTTGAGATCCAATGTCTCTAGAAACTAATTCAACCGAACAGCCTGAATGATGGCCAACAGTGTCTCCATGCGGAAGCTGGGTACACTCAAGCTGCAGGCGGAAGGGCCCGTCCTTCTATGGGATCACAAAGTAGATGGAATAGTGGCTCTGTCAACATTCTTCTGAGGGGACTGGCACAAATATCCATAGGAGGAGCAAGTGCTGATGTCATGAATTGCTCTGCGCTTGCACTTGAAGGAGCAGGGCAAAACCATAAAGGTGGCATGAATGGGTTGAGCAAGTTCGAGGGCATAGTCATGACGGACAACCTTCAACAACCAGGCGTCCAAAGTAACGTGATCCCATTCCTGGTGAAAAGGCAGAGGTGCCATCCTATCCGCGGCACCTTGGAATGGACCCCAGACTCATCAGGCCCAGTGGATTTCCTAGATCTACCGGTTGTATTCTGTGACCGACGGGCACCACAAAAGGACTGTGCGCGACTCCCAGAGGAGTGGTATGAAGATTGCCTGCTCGACCAATATTTATTTATTTATTTTATTTAGCAAACATTTATATACCGCTGCTTCCAGCGATCAGCAGCGGTCTGATTACACAAGGGGAACATAAAGAGGACTGTCAATCAGTACAGTAAAATTTGGGTGTGTACAGGTTGATCAGGAGGGTAGGCACATCACACGAGGGGTTTGTTAGGTATATGAGTACTAATTACATATATACATATATACATTATACAATATGCGAGCAGGAGCACATAAATATATTCTGGACTTAGACCCCTTAGGTTAATTCAAATTAAAATGACTCTGGAAAAGATGAGTCTTGAGGTTTTTCCTGAAGACAGTTAGGTCTTTGCAATCTCGTAACTCTGGCGGCAGATGATTCCAGAGTGTAGCTGCTGCGTATGAGAACGCTCTATTGCTAGTATTGGTTTTAACAGTTCTTATATCGGCTGGAATGAGGAGGGTGTTGGCGTTGAAGGTTCTTCTGCTTCTGTTGGGTGGTTGTGAGCATATCAAGGTGGAGAGGAAGGATGGAGCAATGTTATGTAGGAGCTTGAAGGTGGTCGTGAGTGATTTGTATTTTATACGAGCCATGATGGGGAGCCAGTGGAGCTCAATCAATACCGGGGTGATGTGATCAGCAAAGCCTTTTTTCGTGATGACCCTAGCGGCTACATTCTGCGCCATTTGCAGAATGTTCAGAGTTTTCTTTGGGAGACCCTGCAGGATGGCGTTGCAGTAGTCGAAATGTGGCATGATGAGTGCCTGGGCAATGGTCCTGAAGTCCTGAGGTTCGATAATGCTCCTTAGCGGTTGGAGGACCCTAAGCTTGTGAAAAACAGCTTTGTTTGTTTTGCGGAGGTGTTTCTCCATTTTTAGATTACTATCGAACGTTACTCCCAAATATTTTATTTCCTCCTTCGTTTGGTAAGTATTGTTACATAAGGTGATTGTTCCGGGGGGATCGAAGTTTGGCTTTCTGGAGATGTACATTACCTCTGTTTTTTTGTGGTTGATCGTCATGTTACTTTGGAGTAACCAGGCTTGCATCTCACTTAGGCACTCTTCGAGTTGGGTGTAGTTTGGGTTGGCAGTGTCGAGTTGAGTGTACAGCATAATATCGTCTGCATAGACGTGGTATTTGATATTATGATGTTGGAAAATTTTGCAAAGTGGTTGCATGTAAATATTGAACAGGAGTGCTGAGAGAGCCGAACCCTGTGGTATACCCTGTGTTTGTGTGAATGCTTCTGCCTTTTCTCCGTTGAACTGGACCTGTTGCATTCTGTTTGATATGTACGAGGAGAACCATTTTAGAGGGGTTCCTGTTATTCCAATGGATTTAAGCCTGTTTAAGAGGGTGCCATGGTGAACTGTATCGAATGCTGCAGATATGAATATAGACATGAATATAGACATGAATCGTGGTACGCAGACTGCGAATGGCCGATGCCAGAGGATGCCAGATGCTAGGAGGATGCTTTAAGGTTTATCAGCCAGCAGCCGCTGCGACTTGACCTCACCCAGGTCCTTCACTAGTTTCTCCAAATCCTCCGCAAAGAAGAGGCCACCCTTAAAGGGCAGACAGGCCAGGCACGCCTTCGATGCCACATCTGCTGACCAATGTCAGAGTCATCTCCGGGCCACATTAGCAGGTGCCACTGCAGGGGCTTCCAAACAGAGCAAGTAGTAAAAGCCATCAGCCATGAAGGCTGCCACGGACTCCAGGCAGGCTGACTCAGAATCTTCCGGCAAGAGCTGTATACACCAGAGTAAAGCCTGGGAAAACAAACCCTCCACATGCTGAGGTCTGTAGAGTCAGGGAAGATGCTGAGAAGGTCGTCTTCAGTGGGTTTTCCACCTTATGATCCTGAGGGTCCCAAAGGGCTGCACCTCCTACCACGGGATCGCAGTCTTCTTGGTCAGTGCCATAAAGCATAGTTACTCACCTGTAAAGAGTAGTTACTCACCTGTAGCGGGTGTTCTCCAGGAGCAGCAGGAATCAGTCCTCACATATGGGTGTCATCGGCGCCGATGAAGCCCCAGCGGAGCATTTCCCCAGCTTTCTATGAAAGCCTTTAGGAATGCAGGCACGCATGCGTGGTTCCCTTCCCGCCTAAAGGTGCCATCTTACCTCAGTCAAATGACATAGCTAAGAACAGCACACAAAAATGAAAAAATAAACTATGTACAACTGCAACTCCAAGGGGAGGAGGGAGGGTTGTGAGGACTGATTCCTGCTGCTCCTGGAGAACACCTGCTACAGGTGAGTAACTACTTTCTCCAGGACCAAGCAGGAAGTCAGTCCTCACATATGGGTGACTCCCAAGCTCTGGGCTACCGAGGAACCCAGGCTGAACAAGAGTACTCCCTCTAGTCTCAGCAGCAAAGAAAGGCATTTCAAGGACACAACCTCCACCGGTAGCCCAACAGAGGGCAGGAGTTGCCTAAACCTCAAAAAGATTCCGGAGTACTGCTTGGCCAAAAGCACTGTCCCTACGGGACTCCCTCTCCAGGCAGTAATGGGCCGCAAACGTCTGGCTTGAAGACCAAGTTGCAGCCCTGCAAATGTCTACCAAGGGCACAGAGTGGAGATGAGCCACTGAGGCTCATCCCTGACTCGGTGGGCCGTAACCCGACCCTGCAAAGGAAGGTCAGCCGCCTTATAAGCCCAGGTGATACAGTCAGCCACCCAGATGGACAAGGTACGCATGGACACAGCCAACCCCAACTTATTGGGGTCAAAGGAGACGAAGAGCTGAGTAGCCCTTCTATGCCCCTGCGTACGGTCAAGGTAGAAGGATAAGGCCCTCCTACAGTCCAGGGTATACAGGACTGCTTCAGCCTGGCTTGCATGAGGCCTAGGGAAGAATGTTGGAAGAACCACCTCCTGGTTGAGGTGGAAAGAGGAGACAACCTTAGGGAGGAACTTGGGATGAGTCCTAAGAACTACCCTGTTCCTGTAAATCCTGGTATAAGGCCGATCACAGACTAGAGCCTGAAGCTCACTTACTCGCCTAGCCAAGGTAAGGGCTATCAGGAAGAGTGTCTTCCAGGAGAGGAAGCGGAGTGGACAAGTAGCCATCGGCTCAAAAGGTGGGCGAGTCAGTTGCTGCAAGACCACTTTCAGCTCCCACTCAGGGGCAGGAGGACGGATGGGAGGCTTGAGCAAAAGCAAGCCCCTAAGTGGGACACCAAGGGGTGACCAGATAGAGAATGTCCCTCCACCAGAGAGTGGTGAGCTGCTAGAGCTGAGGTGTGGACCCGAACAGAATTGGATTTAAGGCCTTGATTTGACAAGTGCAGTAAGTACTGAAGGACTACTGGCACAGTACAGGAGAAAGGATCAACTGTACGTAGCTGAAACCACACTGAAAACCCTTTCCATTTGAGAGCATAGGTTTTCCTAGTGGACTGTTTCCTAGAGGCTAGGACAACCTCCTCAACTTCCTGAGGTAGGCCCCAGGGAGCCAAGACTACCCTTGCAGCCTCCAGGCCATCAAATTGAGAGCTTTGAGATTGGGGTGCAGAAGGGAACCCTGTTCCTGTGAGAGAAGGTCGGGTTGCAACCCCAGAGGTAGTGGAGGTTCCACTGCCAGCTGAAGTAGAAGAGGAAACCAAGGCTATCTCGGCCACCTGGGAGCCACCAGCAGGACCGAGGCCTTGTCCTGAAGAATCTTGAATAGAGTTCGGGCCACTAATGCCGTGGGAGGAAACGCGTACAGGAGGCCCTGAGACCAGAATATCAGAAAAGCATCCGCTGCTATCCGCAAAGGATGCGGTTGCCTGGAGCAGAACTTTGGCAGTTGCTTGTTCATGGGGCTGGCAAAGAGATCTATCAAAGGGAGACCCCATGTCAGGAAGATCTTCTGAACTACTGAAGGATGCAGCTGCCACTCGTGGGGCTGCAGTATTCTGTTTAATCTGTCTGCCAGGTAGTTGTCCTGGCCTGGAAGGTACACAGCTCTGAGGAGCATGTTGTGCTTGAGGGCAAAGGAACAAAGGTCCTGAGCCTCCCGACAAAGGATCGTGGACCCAGTTCCGCCCTGTTTGTTCACATAAAACATGACAACTTGGTTGTCTGTCTGAATCAGGACAGACTGGTGAGCCAGGGTAAGAGTGAAAGCTTTGAGTGCTAATCGAATAGCTCCGAGTTCGAGGAGATTGATCTGCTGTGCAGCTTCCTAGGGAGACCACAGGCCCTGGGTGCACTTGCCCAGACAATGAGCCACCCAGCCTTGCAGGGAGGCGTCTGTGGTCACCACTACTGTGTACCTTGGAATCTGAAAAGGCACCCCCCTCAGAAGATTGGGTGGGTGAAGCCACCAGGAGAGGGAGTGCAGAAATTTTCTGGACACCCTTATCCTGTCTCTGAGGCTGCCTTGGCCTGTGACCACTGAGCCCGAAGGCACCACTGTGCAGGCCTCATATGGAGCCTGGCATTGGGGGTCACATGTACTGTCGAAGCCATGTGGCCTAGAAGCCTCAGGCAGAGCCTCGCGGAGACCAGGGACCTGCTGAGAAACTGATTTGCCAAGGCCATCAACCTTTGGGCCCTGTCTACTGGCAAGAAAGCCTTTGACAGCAGAGAGTCCAGCCTTGTCCCTATGAACTCCAAGTTTTGGGAGGGGAGCAAAGTGGACTTTGCGAAGTTTATGACAAATCCCAGGCTTTGTAGAAGAGCAATAGTCCTGAGGGTGGCTTGATTGGCCTCCTGGCACGTCTGAACCCTGATGAGCCAGTCGTCTAGATAGGGGAAGACAAAGATTCCCTGATTTCTCAAGTAGGCCGCCACCACTGCTAGGCACTTTGTAAAGACTCTGGAGGCGGAGGGGAGGCCGAAAGGCAGCACCCTGTACTGATAATGGTTTCCTCCCACAATGAACCTGAGGTACTTTCTGTGGTCTGGATGAATGAGGATGTGAGTGTACGCATCCTTTAGATCTAAGGAGCATAGCCAATCTCCCTGCTGGAGGTAGGGCAGAAGTGTCCCAAGAGTAAGAATCTTGAACTTCTCCTTCACTAGGAACTTGTTGAGGTTCCTGAGGTCCAGAATGGTTCCTGAGGTCCAGAATGGTTCGAAGGCCACCGGTTCTTTTGGGCACCAGGAAATACCTGGCGTAGAAACCGTGACCTTGCAAGTGGGGAGGCACAGGCTCCACCGCCCTGTCCACCAACAGACCATGAAGGTCTTGTAGAAGGTCTGTGTGCAGGGGAGGCCTTGGAGGCTCCCCTGGAAAATATGGTGGAGGCAGTTGGTGAAAATGGAGGGCATAGCCCTTGTGGACTATCTCCAGCACTCAACTGTCTCCGGTGATAAGGGGCCACTGGTGGGCAAAGAGGGCGAGGCGACCTCCTGTGCAGGGTTGGGAGAGCAGTGGAGGAGAGGCTACGCTCAAGGAGTCAAAAACCCCCACCCTGCTGAGTGGAAGCAGGGGCCTGAGGCTTGGGGGTCCTCTGCCTACGGGGCCTAGTACCCTGGCCCTTGGCTTGCTGACCCTGGGGGGCAGCTTGGGCAGCCTGATATTGCAGGTACTGTTTGTAGGCAGTGCCCTTCCTCGGGTAAAAAGGCTTTTTACCCGAGCCATTCTTTTTAGAAGGGGCAGAGGTCTTCCTCGACAGCCTTGTCCGTGTGAGGTGCTCAGTTTCGAGCTGAGCGGCCTTCTCGGTCATGGGCTTGCCAAAAAGGTTTTCACCTCGGCAAGGGACATCGACCAACTTGTCCTGAACCCATGGCTCGAGGTCCGATGACTGCAGCCATGCCTGGCGTCGAGCCGCGATGCCAGCTGCCGCAACTCGGGCCGAAGCCTCGAAGCCATCGTAGGCGGCGTGGGACATGAACTTCGAGCAGTCCCGAATCCCCGAGGACAAGGACTTAAATCTCTGCAAGGGTTCCCCGGAGAGACCAGTAGAGAACCCGGCCAAATCCTTGGCCAGATCCCGCAAGTACATGCCCATGTACAGCTGGTAGGACTGGACACGGCAAGGAAGCAAGCATCGAGCCCTGGAAGCACTTTCTACCGACGTCATCGAGGTTCTGGGCCTCCCTGCCAGGGGGCACCGCGGAGTGCATCTTCTGGCTCTTCAGACGATGCATGGCCAATTCCACAACCATAGAATGGTGTGGTAGCTGTGCCTTTTGAAAACCAGGGCTCTTGCGGAGTCGATAGATCGAATCGACTCGCTTGCTGAGAACTGGCACCGAGGCCGGTGCCTCCCACATACGGAAGAGGAGCCGTTCCAGCATCGGAGGAACCGGAACAGTAAAGGCCTCCTTCGGAGGAGAGTCATACTGTAGGGCCTCGAGCTCTTCAGCTCGAGGCTCCTCCTTTGGGTCCGCCGGAATAGCCAAGGCAGCGGCCATATCCCGGATGAACTCCGAGAACCGAGTATCCTCCGGGGGGGATCTACTCTGGGGCTCAGACTGTGGTGAGTCCGAAGGGACGCACCGAGTCTTGAAGGTATCAGGAGACTCCTCGTCCTCCATCTCCCAAGCTGACTCGTCCGAGGAGGAGTCAGGGTCCGACCCCGCGAAGCCCTGGAGCACCCGCCCCGACGCCGGAGGCACCGGCGTCGACGCCCTCGGTCCCGAACTGGAGGTCGAGGGAGACCGTGACCGAGGTCAACTCCGAGCCACGATGGACTTGAGTATCGGCTCAGTCTCCGGGATCGACTTCGAAGTCGATGTCCCGGTGGTCGTGGCAGATGCGCCAGACAGGCTGGCCATCAGTGCCCGCTGCTGCTCCATGAAGGCAGACAATCTGCTCTCCAAGGCTGTCATCCTGAGACTCAGCTCGGGAGACGCAGCAGCCACCGACTCGACGTCGGCTCCCTGGGAGGAGAGTCCTCGAGGACTACGGGGCTTACGTGTCCAGCAGACTCCAACTCCAAGCGAGGAACTTTTGCAGGCTTCTCGTGTTCCACGGGCTTGGGGCGACGGTCGTGGGTCTTAGACCTGGCCCTCGAGGAGCCAGGGACCTCCTCCGACGATGCCCTTGCAAGCTGCTTCTTCCTCTTGCATTCCCAGTCGGGGGACCCCCTGTCCGAGGAGCTTCTTCGGCGCTCGGGATCGGAATCCCGAGATGTCGAGGCCTCAGACGAGGTCCGGGCCCGGCCGGAGGCCGAGTCCGAGAAAAGCCTTTCTTTTTGCTGCTGGCGACTTCGGAGTACCTTGGAAGACATCTTTCCACATGGCCCGCACGACGTAGGGTCATGGTCGGGGCCAAGGCACCGAAGGCAGCAGTCGTGTGTGTCGGTGAGAGACATCAGTTTCTTACACCGATCACACTTTTTAAAGCCGCTGGAAGCCATCAGGGAAAAAAGAGTCCCCGCGAGGTCAAAAGACTGGCCTTCCAGGGAAAAAAGAAAAAAGGGCGCGAACGCCAGCCACGAAGGGCAAAAACTGAAAAAGAAGAATCGGGCTCGATACCGGTGTACCGAACCCGGCGGGAGGGGAACCGGCATCGAACCGGGAGAAAAAATAGCAAAAATCGCCGAAGAAAATCTAATTTTAACCGGGAGAACAGGACACACGTCCGGTGGGCTTCACGGAAAAAAAGAGACTGAGGTAAGATGGCACCTTTAGGCGGGAAGGGAACCGCGCATGCGTGCCTGCATTCCCAAAGGCTTTTATAGAAAGCTGGGGAAATGCTCCGCTGGGGCTTCATCAACGCCGATGACACCCATATGTGAGGACCGACTTCCTGCTTGGTCCTGGAGAACAGGTGTTCTCCAGGAACAGCAAGAATCAGTCCTCACATATGGGTGACATCAGCACCGACGGAGCCCGCATGGAGCATTTCACGAGCTTTCAAAGAAAGCCTTTGGGAATGCCATCACGTATGCATGGTCCCCTTCCTGTCCAAGGGTGCCATCTAACTCAGTCAGGTGCCACAGCTAGAGCTCTACCAAGAAGATGGCAAAATTGGACAGCAACTCCAAGTGGAGGGAGGGAGGGTTGTGAGGACTGATTCTTGCTGTCCCTGGAGAACAACTGTTACAGGTGAATAACTACGCTTTATCCAGGAACAAGCAGTAAGTCAGTCCTCATATGGGACTCCCTAGCTACAGGCTACCGAAGACCTGTAGGAAAAAAGAAATCACGGCAGAGCCATGAGCAGTTGCCAGTGAAACTGAAGGCAGCTCGAGGACCCCAAGCCCCTGGGTGGCCACAATCCTAGTGCCGGAACAAGAAGGGTCAGAGGGCAGGAGTTGCTTAAACCCCGAACAGGTTACGGAGTATGGCCTGGCCAAAGGCGCTGTCCCAACAGAACTCCATTCCCAAACAGTAATGCACTGCAAAGGTGTGAGCGGAGGACCAGGTGGCGGCCCAGCAGATGTCTGCCAGCAGCACCGAGTTCAGGCTAGCAACCGACGTCGCCATCACTCAGACGTTGTGCGCCATGAGTCGTCAATCTAGGGAAAGACCGGTATGGGCCTGGGCAAAGACGATACAGTCCGCTACCCAGATGGACAAAGTTCGCTTGGTGACCGCCAGCTCCAGGCGGCTGGGGTCATAGGAGACAAAGAGCTGCCTGTATATGTGGTGATCCTGAGTCCACTGCAGGTAGAAGGAGAGAGCCCTCTTGCAGTCCAGCATGTGGAAAACCGCTGACACCCAGTCGGCATGGGGCTTCAGGAAGAAGGTGGGCAGCACTTTCGCTTTGTTAAGATGGAAATCCAAGACAACCTTCGGGAGGAACTTGGGCTGAGTATGCAGGACCACCCTGGTTCCTGTATAACCTCGTGTATGGGGCCTCGGCCATCAGCGCCTGGAGTTCGCAGACTCTCCGGGCAGAGGTGAGAGCCACCAGGAAGGCCACCTTCCATGACAGGTGCTGCAGCGAGAAGGTAGCTATGGGCTCAGATGGCAGCTTGCTGAGTTGCATGAGGACCGCATTGAGGTCCCATTCTGCAGGCAGAGGGTGGGAAGGGGGCCTGGAAAAGAGCAAGCCCCGCATGAAGCGGGAGACCAGTGGTTGTCCCGAGAGGAGTGGTTCTCTGAGATGGCACTCAGGTCAACCATGACCGAGTTAGACTTCAGCCCAGCCTGCGAGAGGTGAAGAAGGTACTGCAGGACCAATCAGGTGGGGCAGAAAAACAGGTCCACTCGGATCTGCAAGCATCACATTGAGAACCGGTGCCACTTGAAGGCATATGCCCACCTGGTCAAATCCTTCCGTGAGGCCAGAAGAATGTTCTCGATCTCCATAGGGAGATAGTAGGAGGCTAGGGTGACCCACTGAGCACCAAGCTGTGAGGGAGAGACATCTCAAAATGGGGTGAAGCAGCAGACCCCCTCCTGCATCAGCAGCCCCGGCGAATTCCCTACAAGAGCCGGGGATTCCATCGAGAGGCGGAGTAACAGAAGGAACCAAGGTTGCCTGGGCCACTTCAGATCACTGAGGCCCTGTCCCGCTGGACCTTGAGAATGGTCCGAGCAATGAGCAGCAAGGGGGGGGGGGGAGGTATATAGCAGCAGGCCGGTGTTCCATGACAGGAGAGAGGCATCTGGAAACACCCTGCCCGGGTGAGGGAGGGGGGTCGAGAACTGGGGGAGCTCAAGGTCACAGGGCTGGCAAAGAGGTCCAGGTCTGGAGTCCCCCAATGCTGGAAGATGCATGCACCGTCCGGGGACACAGGCGGAACTTGTGTGGCTGGAGGACCCTGCTAAGCCAGTCCACCAAGACATTGTCCTAGCCCAGGAGATAGGTGGCTCAGAGGGTGATGCCCAGGCTCACTGCAAAAGTGAAAAGGGCATTGTCTCCAGGCAGAAGCTATAAGAGCTGGTGCCCCCTTGTTTGTTCACGTAGAACATCGTGACCTGGTTGTCCGCCTGGACAAGCATCGCTCGGTGCTGCAAGCGGTGTTGAAAGGCCCTGAGCATGAGGAGGACGGATCGGAGCGCCAACAGATTGATCTGCTGCTAAGCCTTCATGAAGGACCAAGTCCCAAGTTCCTCACAGTGGGCCCCCCCAACCTAACAGGGAGACATCTATCACCAAGACCACCTGATGCATCAGGGTCTGAAAGGGCATGCCTCAGAGCAGGTTTCATGCATCCTGCCACTACGTCAGGGACTCCGCCAGGCAGGGTGTGACCAAGATGGGGTCTTGAAGACGGCCTGTCGCCTGGGTCCACTGTGCACGGAGGCACCAGTGTGCCGCCCGCATGTTGAGGCGTGCGTGGGGTATGACATGGACCGTGGAGGCCATGTGGCCGAGAAGACAAAGCATTGACCGAGCTGAGACCACGTTGTGGTGTTGCACATCGGACACCAGGGACATGAGGCGGTCTGCCCTGTCCTGGGGAAGGAAGGCCATGGCCCGCAGTGTATCCAAGCAGGCCCCGATGAACTACAGGGACTGCACCAGAGGGAGGTGGGATTTTGGGTAGCTGACCACGAATCCCAGGTGCTCTAGAAGGTGAATGGTGCGGTCTGTGGTCCAATGAACCTTGGAGGCAGTGCCCCGTCACGAGGCAGTCGTCTAGATAAGGATAGACGAAGGTGCCCTACAACCGGAGGTTGGCCACAGCCACGGCCAGGCATTTTGTGAAGACCCACAAGGCGGATGCGAGGCCGAAGGGGAGCACCCTGTACTGATTCCCATGTACCATGAAGCGGAGGTACCTTTCTGTGCTTGGGATGGACAAAGATGAGCGTGTAAGCATCCTTTAGGTCCAAGGAGAAAAGCCAATCGCCCTGCTGAAGGTAAGGCAGCAGTGTTCCAAGGGAGAGCATCTTGAACTTCTCCCACAACATGAACTTGTTTAGGTTCCGCAGGTCGAGGATGGGTCGGAGACCCCCCGTTTTCTTCGAAGTATCAGGAGTAAAACTCCCATCCTCTGAGGTGCGGTGGCCTGCTAGCTCCTGAGTCAGGAGGGTCTGGTGCAGAGGAAACCACCGCAGCTCCCTGGGGAAGTACTGAGTGGGGAGCTGGTCCAGATTGAGGAGACAGCCCTCCCGTACAGCCTGGAAAACCCAGATGTTGGTGGTGATGGATTCCCACCTGAGGGCGTACTAGGTGCCCCCGCCAGCAGGTGATTTGCCAGCAAATGAGAGGCTATGCCAATGGCATCAAAACCCTGAGGATGGCTGAGCAAGCGATGGTGGTTGGCTCTTGGAACCCTTCAGATTGCGAGGGCCGTGCCTTTTCCCTGGCTGCCCTGAACAAGGGTCAATGCCGGCGAGAAGGGTGGGTAGCCCCTATTCAGGAGTCCCTTCTGGTGGAAGAAAGGCTTCTTGCCCTGCTGCTTCTTCTTGGGGATGAAGGAGGTCTTCGAGGAGAGTACAAGTCACGTACTCCATCTCAATCTCCACTGCCTTGTCCTCCATGGGTTTGCCGAACAGTTGCTCCCCAAGGCAAGGGACATCCAGCAATTTCTCCTGGACCCACTGTTCCAGGTTTGAGGATTGGAGCCAGGCCTGTCGGTAGGCTCCGATGCCAGCAGCTGCCACCCGGGCGGAGGACTCGAAGCTGTCGTACGCTGCCGGTGAGAGGTACTTAGCACACTCTCCGACGGACTTCAAGAGGGTTTGGAAACAGCGGAGGTGGTTTCCATTGAGGC
Source organism: Ichthyophis bannanicus (assembly GCA_033557465.1). Taxonomy (NCBI): domain Eukaryota; kingdom Metazoa; phylum Chordata; class Amphibia; order Gymnophiona; family Ichthyophiidae; genus Ichthyophis; species Ichthyophis bannanicus. The sequence goes on along the minus strand of CM066043.1, from coordinate 231,691,194 downwards.
CCACTGCAAAGCTTCCAAGCTCCTTAGCTTAGTCACGGAGGAATATCCCAATGTGCAATTGGTAAACCTGAATGCGGCATACTAGCATAGAGCCCTGGTAAGCCTAGTGCCCGATGGTGCCAAGGGTACGAGACTCTCTTCCCAGTAGGACTGAAGAATGAATCTTCGGGCTCTTCTGCTTCTGCTTGGCCGATTCGACCACTATCAAGATGTGAGGAAGATGGGTTTTCCAAAACTCCAGTCGACTCTATACATAGTGTCCAGGTGCTTTCTAAGAATAGGAACAGAAGCCAGGGTCTCCCACGTGCGGAGGAGGAGCCGGTTGAGGATGGAGGGAACTGGGACCATGATGGTCTCCTCTGGGGGAGTCTCATATTGAAGGATATCGAGCTCCTCTGCACGGGGCTCTTCCTCCGGACTTGGTGGTGAGTGCCAGGGCCCACAACATATCCTGGACAACCTCCAAGAAGGTGGTGTCCTCGGGAGGAGATTGCTGCCTCTGGATTGGTGGAGAGGGGATTGGAGGGAAGGTACCAGTGGGACTGGGTTTCCGGGGAGGTGTCCCCGTCGGATTCCCAGTCCGAGTAGTTCATGGAGGACTCAGGGGACGGGCGGACCAAGAAGGGTCAGTGACCTGCACCGGGCTCCCGAGGTCGAAGCCTGCCTGGAGTCAGAGGTGCTCGCCCACAAAGATCTTGCGCCCGAGGATCAGGACGGGGATCGAGACCCTCGCAAAGGACCCTTGTGAGGCCTCTGGCTCTCAGGGGTCACTGCGGCAGCCCGGGGAGTCCTCAAGGTCAAGGTCCCTGCGGTCTTGAGGCACGTTCCGGTGGGACCTGGCAACAGTGCCTGCTGAGCAGCGAGGAACGCAGAAATGCTGTATTCCAAGGACAGCATTCGGGCCTCCCACTCAAGAGTGAGGCCCTGCGACACTGGAGTGACCGGGTCGGGTGTCGAGAAGGAGAGAGGTCCTCGCCGGGATGACCCTCGGGAAATCGGGTGCCATCGCCGGAGGCCTATGTATTGGTTCAAGGTACCTTTCTGGGATCTGCCGAGAGGGACTGAGAGACCAGGCACATGACAGCTCACGCTTGTCTGGCATCCCTGACAGTGTCCTCACAGCCTTCTTCTTCTTCCACTCGTGCTCAGGCGACCCCTGGTCAGAGAGCAGCCGGGCCCTAAGAGGAGCCTTAGGGGACTCCAGGATTTGCGGGGCTGAAGAGAGGGAGGCTACCAGGGATACCGGGGCTGCCGGGGCAGAAGAGATCATCCAGCTTCTGCTTACAATTCTGGATAGCCTTAGAGGACATCTTCTTGCAGGGAGCATTGCTCCAGGTCATGGTCAGCTCCCAGGCACCTGAGATAACAACCATGCATGTCCGCGGGCAACATGATCTTAGAACACCTATCACATTTTTTAAACTGGAGGCCATCAGGGCAAAAAGGATCCTGACGAGGTCGAAGATCCTCGATGCGGCCAGTGGTTAAAAAGGGCATGAAAGCGCGGATAGAAAAAGAAGGGCAGAAAAAGAATCCCGAGATCGAGAGCCTAAGCAATGGAGCATGGGATGGTGGGAAGAGGACCGGCGAAGGCCAAAAAGGCAAAAACAGAGTTAGGATTTGAAAACCTTTTTCCAGGGACGAGACACACATCCGAAGGGCTCTGCGGAAAAAGGGAGACAGAGTAAGATGGTACCCTTGGGCGGGAAGGGAACTACGCCTACGTGGTGGAATTCCCAAAGGCTTTCTTCGAAAGCTGGAGAAATGCTCCGCACGGACTCAGTCAGTGCTGACATCACCCATAGGTGAGGGCTGACTTCCTGTTTGTTCCAGGAGAAGCAGGGTCATCCATCTGCGACAAGTTGTTGCAGTCCAGGGGGAAAATGGAAGGTCTTAGTTGGCACCCTAACCCCTCGTAGGATAGGGTCAGACGTAGACTGATCCAAGAAAGCGTAGTTACTCACCTGTAACAGATGTTCTCCAGGGACAGCAAGAATCGGTCCTCATATATGAGTGACGTCGGCGCTGACAGAGCCCCCATGGAAGCATCTGCCCAGCTTTTAAGGAAAGCCTTTAGGAGATGCCACCACACATGTGGCCCCTTCCCGCCCAAGGGTACTATCTTACTTACTCAGATGACATAGCTAGAGCCAACAAAAGAAGATGGCAAAAAAATTTATAGCAACTCCAAGGAGAGGAGGGAGGGTTGTGAGGACTGATTCCTGCTGTCCCTGGAGAACACCTGTTACAGGTGAGTAACTATGCTTTCTCCAGGAACAAGCAGGAAGTCAGTCCTCACATATGGGACTCCCTAGCTACCGGCCACCAAGAACCTGCAGAAAAACACGGCCCAGCTGTGAGAAGCAAGCGAGTCTGAGGAGAGACTTTAAGGATCCCAATGTCCAGGGAGAACCATCACTCCTATAGTCTGAACACAGGAGGGTCGGAGGATAGGAGTTACCTAGACCCCGAAGAGATTATGGAGTATGGCCTGGCTGAAGATGCTGTCCCTTCGGGACTCCCTCTCCAGGCAGTAGGGAGCTGCAAAGGTGTGGACTGAGGACCAGGTGGCAGCCTGTCAGATGTCTGCCATAGGGACTGAGTACAAGCTTGCAACCAAGGTGCTATATCCTGGACATTGTGTGCTGTGACCCGGTGCTCCGAGAGCCCAGTCTGATCGTGGGCGAAAATGAAACAGTCCGCCACACAGGTGGACAGGGTCCACTTGGTAACAGTCTCTCCCCCCAGCAACAGGTTGTAGGAAACAAAAAGCCACGAGGCTTTGCGATGGCCCTGGGTACACTGCAGGAAGGAGAACAGGACCCTCTTACAATCCAGAGTATAAAGAACAGCTGCCACCTTGTTGGCATGGGGCTGTGGAAAGAAGATGGGGAGCAACACCTTCGGAAGGAATTTAGGGTGGGTGTGAAGCATGACCCTGTTCTTGTAGAACCTGGTGTAGGGTGGCTCGGCTACCAAGGCCTGAAGCTCATTGACTCTGCGGGCACAGGTCAGCACCACCAGGAAGACGACCTTCCAGAAAAGATAATGTAAATAGCAGGTAGTCGGAGGCTCAAAAGGCGGCTTGGTAAGCTGCGTCAAGACCACATTTAGGTCCCATTCTGCCGGGGGCGGGAAGATGGGAGGCTTAGGGAGCAAGAGGCCCCGCATAAATTGAGTAATGAGGGGCTGAGCAGAAAGAGGTTTGCCCTCTATAGAATGATGGTGCGCAGAGAGCACACTCAGGTGCACTCTGATGGGAGTTGGACTTGAGTCCAGTTTGCGAGAGGTGAAGCAAGTATTGTAGCACTGTGTGCATCTGGCAAGAGAATAGGTCAACCCGTTGCTCTACACACCACACTGAGAATCTGCGCCAATGGAAGGTGTAGGCCCGTCTTGTGGAGTTCTTATGAAAGGCCAGAAGGACTTCCTCCACCTCCCTTGGGTGGTTGAATGAAGGGTGCTAAGGTTACCCGTTCAGCAGCCATGCTGTTAATCTCAGGGATCCCAGGTTGGGGTGAAGAAGGGAACCCTCCTCCTGGGTCAGTAGCCCCGGGGTGTTCCCCAGAGGAACTGGGAGCTCCATTGAGAGGCAGCGCGACAGGGTAAACCAAGGCCTCCTGCGCCAGCACAGGGCCACAAGGATCATGGAAGCTGTGTCCGCAGGACCTTGAAGCAGATTTGGGCAATTAAGGGCATGGAAGGGAAGGCGTACAGAAGGCCTTCAAACAACGAGATGAGGAAGGCATCTGCCACTATCCGGGATGGATGCGGCTGGGGACAGCAGAAGTAGGGCAGCTGAGCATTGGTCTGGCTGGCGAAGAGGTCCAGACTTGGGATACCCCAGTCGGAAAAGCTGCTGTGACACCCTGGGGTCTAAGTCACCATTCATGTAGCTGGAGGACTCTGCTCAGTCTGTACTCTAGGGCATTGTCCTGGACCGGGAGGTATATCGCCTTGAGAAGCATTCCCTGATCGATTGTGTATGAGCACAGGGCTATTGCCTCATGGCAGAGGCAATGAGACCCTGTGCCCCCCTGCTTGTACAGATAGAACATCACAACCTGGTTGCCCGTTTGAACTAGCACCGACTAGTTCCGCAGGCGGTGGTGGAAGGCCTTGATCACCAGAAAAATGGCACTGAGCTCCAGCAGGTTGATCTGCTACTGGCACTCTGCCAGGAACCACTTGCCCTGTGTACGGAGATACCTCGCAATGTGACCCTAGCCCAGTAAGGAGGCATCCATGGTGAGGACCCTCTGGGGATTTGGGGATTGGAAGGGCATGCCCTTCTGCAGATGCTTTTTGGCCTGCCAGCAGTCAAGTGACTCCACTAGCTGGCAGGACACTAAGACTTTTTCCCGGAGCCTGCCTGTGGTTTTCTTCCACTGGGAGCGGAGACACCACTGTGCCAGCCTCATGTGAAGGCAGGCGATGGGAAGCACATGGACTGTGGATGTCATGTGGCCCAGTAGGCGGAGCATGGACTGCGCCGACACTGCATGATAGCGTGGCATCTCAATGACTAGAGCCCCGGGTGACCTGCCCCGTCCAAGGGAAGAAAGGTCCTGGCCTGAAGAGTGTCCAGTCGAGCTCCTATGAACTCCAAGTCCTGTGTTGGAGGTGAGGTGAGACTTGGGGTGGTTTATCATGAACCCCAGATGCTGCAGGACATTGATGGTGTGGGCCATGTTCCCCTTAATGAGCCAATCGTCCAAATATGGGAAAGCGAAGGCTCCTTGGAGACTGAGGCAGGCAGCCACCAATGCCAAGCATTTGGTGAAGACTCTTGGCATGGAGGCTACACCGAAAGATAGTACCGCATACTGGTAGTGGGGATGAACGAGAATGTGGGTGTAAGCATCCTTTAGGTCCAAGGAGCATAGCCAATCTCCCTGCTGGAGGAAGGGCAGCAATGTTCCAAGGGAGAGCATCTTGAATTTCTCCCACACCAGGGACTTGTTCAGGTTCGCAAGTCCAGAATGGGCCTTAGGCCTCCCGCTCTTTTTGGGACCAGAAAGTATCGGGAATAGAACCCCCCCCCCCCCCGCCCTGAGGCAGCAGCGCACCGGCCCCACGGCCCTGTCCGTAAGGAGGCCCGCGAGTTCATGCAGTAGCAGGGCCTGGTGCAGGGGAGTCAGAGGGAATTCTCCCGGAAAGAAAGGGGGAGGCACCCAGTCCAAGCGAAGGAGGTAGCCTCCTCTGACCACTTGGAGCGCCCAGGAGCCGGTGGTGATGGCAGGCCACCGATGAGCGAAATGAATCAGACGCCCCCATAGTGGCAGCTATTCCCCCATGGGAGCAAAACCCCGACCCAGCCTGGGCAGGAGCCCCTAGGCTTGCACAGGCCTTGGCTGCTCCCTTGCCCTGGTGACCCTGTTGTGGGGTCTGGGGGGGCCTAGTATTGGGGGGTAGCCTCGATAAGGCTGGCCCTCTCTCTAAAAAGAGGGCCTCGTCCCTGATGGTTTCTTCTAAGAAAGGGTGAAAGTCTTTCTGGAGAGCAGAGTCCCCATGAGGAACTCTGTCTCGATCTCCGTTGCCTTTTCCTCTATCAGTTTGCTGAAGAGGTTTTCCCCGATGTAGGGGACATTGAGGAGATTCTCTTGAACCTACTACTTGAGGTCCGATACCTGGAGCCAGGCCTAATGTCGAGCACTGATGCCTGCTGCGGCCACCTTTGCGTTTAACTTGAAGCTATTGTAGGTGGCCCGGGACATGTACTTCAAGCACTCCCCGATGAACTTTGTTAGAGTTTGGAACCACTGGAGGTGGATCCCCACCGAGACCCACTGAGAAACCTGTGAGTTCCTTTGTCAGGTTCCAGAGATACATGCCAATATACAGCTGGTAGGCTTGGATTCGGCAACCCAGCATGGGGTCTCGGTGGCCAATGGTGGCTGCTTGGCCGAAGCAAAAAGCACTTGCCGGGGAGGATCTCAGTCCTGAGGACCAGAAGCGAGATAAAGACCCATGCCAAGGATCGGCTCGAGGCTCCTGGCTCTCGAGGATCATTTCGGTGGCCGAGGAGTCCTCAAGATAGAGGTCCCTGTGGTCTCAGAACGAGCACTGGTGGGGCCGGGCATCAATGCCTGCTGCAAGGCAAGGAAGGCAGTAATACTGCGCTCCAGAGCCATCACCCTGGCTTCTCACTCAGGAGTTTCAGCCTTCGAAGCAGACATTAGGGTTACCGGGTTTGGCGTCGGTGAGGAGAGGGAGTCCTCTCGATGGGACAGGCTTCGAGGTTCCGAGACCCGTCGCCAGAGGGCTCTGCAACTGTTCAGGGAATCTTCACTGGCCGCTCCCGCTCCCGCTCCAACTCCTCAGGTACACTCTGCAAACTGTGGGACCTGGCACAGGACTTGCCCTGTGTGTCCGATCCCCAGGATGAAGACCTCGAGGATTTCTTCTTCTTGCGTTCCCGTTCCGGGGAACCGATGGGGCACCGCGGGAGCTTTATGCAACTCCAAGGACCCATGCGGGGCCTTAGAGCGTGAAGCTACTAGGGCAGAATCTGACATATGGAAGATGTCGTTTTGCTTTTGCTGACAACACTGGATGGCCTTCGTGGACATCTCTTTGCACAAGGTGCAAACCTCTGGGTCATGGTTGGCACCTAGACACCGGAGGCAGTAGTCATGTGTACCAGTGAGGGACATGTTCTTTATGCACTAATTATACTTTTTGAACTCACTGGCCATTGGGTAAAAAGAACCTCTGTGAGGTTGAAGACCCTCAACGCGGCCAGCAGATAGAAAAAAGGCGCGAAACCGTGCTGGAAAAAGAAAAACAGGACTGAGAATCTATGCCGGGACAACCAGGCTCAGAGACGGGAAAGGGACCGGTGCTAACCAGAAAAAGTAGGCAGTTTAATGCACAAAAATAGGAATTACACTTACCTGGTAATTGTGGTTCCTTGAGTGAGTCCAGTTTAGTCCTCCACCTCTGGGTAGTATACCTCCTCCTGCAGCTTGGAGACTGGGCATGTCAAATTCGTGACATCACTGGATGTAGCCTGCTGGTCTCTCCCATCAGCCCCAGTGAACTACTGACAAAGCAGACTCAAAGGAGCAACAAATAAGTAGCTAAGATATAAAACTCAACCTTATACTCGCTAACAATAACAGATAACTTGCACAATAACGCACCCCTGCCCTCCAAACCGGAGGGACTGCTTCTCTCAGTATCCCCTTCCCCACCTATGCCAAGCTATAGCCAATAGAGAGGACAGGCAGAAAGACAGGAATAGAAAGAATCAGTACAATTCCAATCCTATACATATCTACACTCACCTGTCACTATTGCGCTTCTCCCAACAGAACAAACACTGCTAGCGATCCACACCCCGGGCGGGAATGAGGACTAAACTGGAGTCACTCAAGGAACCACAATTACCAGGTAAGTGTAATCCTATTTCCTTATCGTTCCTCCAGTTTAGTCCTCCACCTCTGGGATGTAACATAGCAGTAATCATTGGGAGGGAGCTTTCCATCCAGATCGCAACACCGCCGACCCAAAACAGGTATCATTCGCCGCCAGGACGTTAAGCCAGCAGTGTTTGCTGAACGTGTGCAGAGATGACCAAGGGGTCGCCCTGCAGATCTCCACCGGTGGGACCAAAGGATGCTCCGCCCAGGACGTCGCTTGCTCTCTAGTAGAGTGAGCCCGCAACCCAGCCAGCACTGGACGCCCTTGCAAAATATATGCTGACGCAATTGCTTCCCGGACCCATCTGGAAATAGACGCCTTAGCCGCAGCTTCCCCTTTATGGGGACCTCCGAACAAAACGAATAGCCGCAGACTTACGAAAAAGCTCTGAGACCTTTATATACTGCCTCAACACTCTCTTTACGTCTAAGCGCCGCAAACACCGGTCCGAGACGCTCTCGTCTGCCGAACCCAACACCGGTAGAGAAACCAATTGATTTAAGTGAAACGGAGAAACCACCTTAGGCAGAAACGACAGAACTGGGCGCAACACCACTTTTTCCCTAAAAAAGGACAAAAACGGTTCCCGACAGGACAGCGCCTGCAATTCCGAAACTCGCCTCGCCGAGCAAATGGCCACCAAAAATACTGCTTTTAAAGTCAGATCCTTCACGGAAGCCTGGTGTAAAGGTTCAAAGGGTTTCTTAGTCAATGCCCCTAACACCAAATTGAGATCCCACGATGGCACCAATATCCTGTGAGCTGGCCGTAACCTAGACACCACTCTCAGAAAACGGAGCACATCGCCGTGCGAACCCAGGGCCAGATCTTACACTTTTCCTCTATGGCAAGCCAGGGCTGCCAGCTGCACTCTTAAGGAACTGGCTGCCAAACCCTTCTCAAAACCATCCTGTAGGAAACTTAGCATGACGGGAACAGAGGCTGTCGATGCGCGCACCTGCCGTCGCGAACACCAATCCTCAAATATACGCCATACGCTCACAAGCTAGGGATGTGGACTGTTTTCTGGCTCAAAGTAAAGTTGCAATAACTGCTCAGGAGTATCCTTTCCTCCTTAACCTTGCCCGTTCAATGGCCAAACCGTAAGTGAGAACCGATCCACTTAAGGCATTTTAAGCAGCCCCTGAAGCAACAGATCCGCCCTTACCGGTAATCTCCAGGCATTCCGTCTAGCAGTCGAGGTAGATCCGCATACTATGGGTGCCTCGGCCAATCCAGAGCCACCAATAGTACTCTTCCTGGATGGGCCTCGATGCGTTGAACCACTCGCCCTATAAGCGCCCACGGTGGGAAAACAGAGTAGGCCTGACACCGGCCAACGCTGCATCAGAGCGTCGATCCCTTCTGACATCTTTTCTCGTCATCTGCTGTAGAAATGACTCGTCTTTGCTGATTGAAAGGTCGCCATGAGATCCATAATCGGGCGCCCCCATCTGCGGACTATTTGGGCCAACACCTCCGGATGGAGCTCCCATTCTCCGGCATCCACCCTGACCCTGCTGAGGTAGTCCGCAGTCGCATTGTCCTTTCCTGCAATGTGCGCCGCTGATATGGCTTGTAGCCGGGGTTCCACCCATTCAAACAACGCTCCTGCTTCCTCCGCCATGGCTACGCTTCCCGTTCCGCCTTGGCGATTGATGTAAGCCATCATCACGGCATTGTCCAACAATACTCGCACCGCCTGGTGCTTCACCGTGATCTCGAATGACTGGAGTGCTAACACTACGGCATGAAGCTCTAGGCGGTTGATCGACCATTGGCTCTCCTGAGCTGTCCATGTGCCTTGTGCATAAAGATGTCCGCACTGAGCCCCCCAACCTGCGAGACTCGCGTCCGACAACAACGGGAGCCACCGCGGCTGTTCCAAGGGTAAGCCCGCCTCCAGATGAACCTGGCAGGTCCACCACTGAAGGGACTTCCGGACCTGGAGCGGGCAGGGTAGACGCTTGTTTAACGAATCGCTCTGGTGTGACCAACAGCCGCATGTGAAACCTGGCCCATGGCACCACCTCCAGGGTCGCCGCCCAACACACGAAGATAGCTCCACGCCGCCAACGCTGGCATGGACAGAAACTGGTGTACTAGATGCCGAAGGGCTTGAGCTCGCCGAGCTGGCAAAAACACGGCACCCTTTCGAGTATCGAAGCGTACCCCCAAGTATTCGAGATTCTGTGACGGGATCAATCGACTCTTGGCCGGATTGACCACCCAGCCTAGACTCTGTAAAACGTTGACCACTCTGTTTGTCACTTGAACTCTCTCAGTTTTGGATTTTGCCCGAATCAACCCAGTCGTCGAGATGAGGGTGCACCAGAATGCCTTCCTTTCGCAACGCCGCAGCCACTACCACCACCACCATGATTTTGGTGAAAGTGTGCGGTGCCGTTGCTAGGCCAAAGGGCAAGGCCTGGAATTGAAAATGTCCCCAGGGAAGGGCGAACCTTAGAAACCTCTGATGGGCTGCCCTGATGGGAATGTGCAGATACGCCTCCGTGAGATCAAGGGACGTCAAGAACTCCCCTTGCCGGACTGCAACAATCACCGAACGCAGCGTTTCCATCCGAAAATGAAGTACTCGCAGGCAGCAATTTACGCCCTTGAGGTCCAGGATAGGTCGGAGGGACCCGTCTTTCTATGGCACCACGAAATATATGGAGTAACGACCTACTCCGTACTCCCCTGTAGGGACCGGGAATACAGCTCCTATCTGTACGAGTCGAGCTAAGGTTTGACGTACCGCTAGCGTTTTCTGCTGACCTCTGCAGGGCGAGAGCACGAAGGAATCCAGGACTGGACGTGCCAGCTCTAGAGCATATCCATCCCGAATTATTTCTAGCACCCATTGATCGGATGTTATCTGGGCCCAGGCAGGAAGAAACTCCCAAAGACGCCCCCCCCCCCCTATCGGTTGGCTTCCTATCTGGACCCGCCTCGCTTCATTGTTGTTTTCGACCTGCCACTGTGGAGGCAGTCGCAAAATCTCTATTTGCTCCATGAAACCCCCGAAACCCCTGGGCTCTTGAAGCAAACCTTCCTCTTTGGAAACCACCTAGACGAGTACCACAAAATCTCCTGAAATCTCTAAACTGACCTTGAGAGGCCGGCATGGACCTCCCCTGTTTAGCCTTGTCCTCCGGGAGTCTACCGCCCTTGGACTCCCCCAAATCCTTAACCAGCTTGTCCAAATCTTCCCCAAACAACAGTTTGCCTTTAAAGGGAAGCTTGCTGAGATGCGACTTAGAAGAACCGTTGGCCGCCCAGTTCCTCAACCACAGAGATCGCCTGGGGGCTACCACTGAAGCCATACTATTCGCTAATGCTCTGATCAAATCATAGTGCACATCCGCCAGATAAGCAGACCCAGATTCAAGCCGATTCACCTGCATCAAACTGTCCTGCCCGAGTTGATCAGTTTGTCTTAAATGCTGGGATCTTCGAAGACATGCTCTAGCAACCCAGGCCCCACAGATGGAAGCTTGCAAAGACAACGCATTAGCCTCGAACGTCTGTTTCAACAAACCATTCACTTTCCTATCCTGCGCATCTTTCAAGGCGGCACTGCCTTCCACCAGTATCGTCGTCTTCTTTGTAACCGCTGACACTGTCGCATCTATCCGCAGTGAATGAAACTTTTTGTTGTCCTTATCTGCCAAAGGGTAAAGTCTATTCATAGTTCTGACCCCCCTTAGCCCCGCTTCCGGCTGATCTCATTCGTCTTGTATCATCCGGTCTACCACCCGGTGGACTGGGACCACCACCTGGGACTGCCTCACCGCCTGAATAAGAGGATCTTCAACCTGTTCCTCCTCTGCTGGCTGTGCCGTAGCGAGACTGAGCGTCTGAAGTGATTCCGTCATAACAGCCATAAGCTCATCTTTACGGAATACTCGAATAATTTTCGCCTGGTCCTCAGGCTCCAGAATCTCACCTTCTTCCAGTTCCTCTAGACCTGACTCAGGATCCAAATCCGCTTCCTCCGTTTATTGCCACTCCAACTCCGAGGAGGAGTGGCCAGTTGATCATGCCCTTTTTAAAGGCCTCGATGGCATGCTATCCACTTCGCCACCCTTGTCAGTGTAGCCTGTAAGGGCTCAGGGACCTTCCCCTGCCTCCACAAACAGAAGGCCTGATGCATAATTAAAACAAAATCAGGGCAAAAATCCCTGAGCAGTGATTCCGTAACCGATGCTGTCTGCGCAGTGGTCCGGCCCGAAGGCATATCCGAGCAGGGCGCTGACTGGGCCTCCAACATAAATTCCCCTTTATGTGCTGGAGACATACCCCGCGACTCTGGAAGCCCTTTATCTTCCATCTGCTGTTCTACGCAGGTAGACACAGTGGCGCAGCCACAGCAGATACCAGTGTCAGACACGGTGCCTCTACGGGTACCGCAGACCACGCACTGTGGGCGAGATGACATTAGAATGGACCCCCCGCAATTCCTTGTTCAGAAATGTAGCAGCAACAACATAATAGAATAAACAAAATAAACACCTTTCCTTATATTTTTTTTATATAAAGCCCTCTGTTACAGCAAGAAACCCATTTAAATAAATACAACCTATCCTCTCCTTTTTTTTTTTTTCACCGAAATAAAGGCTTAAAAATGAACAGACTGACGCCCTACAGCTATAAAAACTGCAATTAGACACTTCCCCAACAAACTGGGAAGGAACCCTGCTGATTCGGGCCCGCACCAAGCCGCGGTCCCCGGCACGAGAAACTCCGCTTAGGCCTGCCACGCAGCTCGCCGTGCGCGGGAAAGAAAGAAAATGGCCGCAGCTGCTTTTCAGCGCGTTTGGCACCAAAACTGCCCGAAACTGTGAGAGGCCTGATCCACGAATGCAGTGCGGCCCCCGAAGCCCCTGCTGTCGGCGTGCTTCCAAAACCAAGGCCAGACGTTCACTTACTGCACCGATGCAGCTCTGCAAGCCACGACGTCGCTCAGCCCTGCTGTGAGCGACGTTCGCGGCGAGAGCTGATCTGCCGGCCGGGACTCCGACTATGATCCTCCGGCTCCCCGATGTCCCGCAGGAACGGGCTGCTCAGCACCTCGCACCGCGTGTGCAGGTGAATGAATCAGACAGAGCTCTCCCCCGTACAGTCAAGGGGGAAAGATCTGAGCCTCTTCTCCTGCCTGTATGAAAGTACCAAAAGATAGCTGCTAACTTTTTTTTTTTTTTAAAAGGTATATACCCACCAGAAAGCAAAAAATGAAGTTTAAAGGAACCAAATCCAATTTTTAACCCTAAAGCCTAACTATATGCTCCTTATGTGTTCCTCTCGTGAGCCCAGCACCTAGGCTCACTACATTCTCCTGCTGCATGGAGACTGGGCACACAGCAGGCTACATCCAGTGATGTCACGAATTTGACATGCCCAGTCTCCAAGCTGCAGGAGGAGGTACACTACCCAGAGGTGGAGGACTAAATTGGAGGAACGATAAGGAAGATCAATTTTTTCCGGGGAAAAAAGATTGACATCTGTTGGGTTCTGTGGAAAAAAGGAGACTGAGAAAGATGGCACCCTTGGGCAGGAAGGGGACCACGCATGCATGGTGGCATCCCCAAAGTCTTTTTTGAAAGCTGGGGAGATGCTTCCATAGGGGCTGTTGGCACCGATGTCACCCATATGTGAGCACCGACGTCCTGCTTGTTCCTGGATTATCTCAGGTATCTGGAGCTCAGACATAACCTGGCTGATAAGTGCAAGTAATTCAGCTCTGCAGAACAGCCTGATGACCCGGAATGAAATGTCAATGTCCTCTGATGGCGAGTATTCACCCTCTTCAAGATTAGAGGCGGCCGGGGAGGACACACTGGGGTTTACTACTCAGCTCCTCCTCATCAGGGGAGTCTAAGTCTCCGAGCGCCAAGGCAAGCATCTTATGCTGGCGCTTAGTCACCACCGATGCTTCTATAGCGGCCTTGTGTTTCTGCATACAGCCAGCGCTGCTAGTGCTTGTTGCCTATGTGTGAAGAGAACCCCGTGGGGGGGGGGGGGTGATTTGTTCCCCTTCCATGTTGTCCAAGTGTGCTTGAAAAGTGTGGCAAATTTGGCTGCATCCTCCGAAGATCTAGGGGGCAAAAGTGAGCCCTCATAGGGAATCCCCTCCCTCTGCAGGAGAAATTCTGGTGGTGCTCTATCCTCCCCATCCCCAGAGTGAGTGTAAACCTTGGCTGATGAGCCTCGGAGGCTAGAGGGGAACCTGGTGGAGAAGAACTCTGGAGTGCTACGAGGTCTGACTGAACAGGGCTCCTTACAATGCAATTCACTAGATCCTGCCCCCGATGGCTGTCCAGGATCCGCGGCACAGGCCGCATGCATTCTGTCAACTAAAGCCCGCCACCGCTTCCCACAACTCATGCAGCATGGTGCTTTACCTGACATGCTGTTGCCTAGCGCATACGCGTGCAGTTCGTGAATGGTAAGAAGGTGGCCTGTGACTCACGAGTGCTGCATAGAAGGCGGGAAGGAGGCTGAAGCACCCCTCATGGGCCCAATGCAAGGGAAGGGTTAGGCAACAGTAGGAATTAGGAGCAACTGAGACTAGGCACCGCCCTGGCAAATGCTGCTAGACAACTGAACTGACCCTCGTAGTCAGAAGTTGCCCTTCCCATACACAGCAGTCCAGAGTAGGGGAAGTCTCCTACTTGTCCCTAGGACTACTGGCGCTTCTGGACCGCTAATGTCCTCGAGTCTGGAGCTGTAACCAAGTCAGGAGCTGTACAAAAATCCAACCACCATCTGCTGAGACAAAGCAAATACTGAACAGTGCCCCTAGCTGCACTGGGTAAGGTGCAGTGATGTAGTCACAGTACTGTTCTGTTTTCTTCTCTGTCTCACATCTGCTGGTTGGAGGAGTTAACCCTATGGTCTGGACTGGTCTAGCACAGGTGCTCTGAAAATAAATGTTCAGTTTTAGAATCTAACTTTATTAAAATTCTTGCCATTATATTTTGCTGAAACAAAACCTTACTATTCATAAAAACAAAACTGTAAATTTCAGATTCTATGGCAGCTTTAAAATATGCTTTTCTCTAATGTATCCTCTAATGTATAGTGATTGTAAACCGCTCTGATGCCCTTCAGCCTGGGCGGTATATCAAAAATTGCATAAACATAAACATAAATATATACATATATATATTGTAAATCATGTAGTTATTAAATACAGCCCTTTCTAAAGTTAAATCTTTTTTTTATTTAGCTCACGCCTTTCCAATAGTTCAAGGCATGTTACATTTAGGTATTATGATTATTTCCCAGTCTCCAGAGGGCTTGCAATAACTTGAGACAATGGGGGGTTGTGACTGACCCAAGGCCACAAAAGCAGCAGCAACAGGATTTGAAACCTGGATTCCCTGGTTCTCAACTCGCCACTCTAACCACTAGGCTTTACCTCCACTCCTTTTTCCAATGTTTGGTCTATGTTTCTAAGTAATTTAAATGTAGCTCTCTAGAATTTCTTTTTATTGCTCAGCATGCTTGCTGAAGGAAGAGATGAGGGAAGAGAGAAAAATGACAGGAATGCCAGAAGAGAGGGAGTAGGGTCAGGGCTGGGACAAGGACTGGAGTTGCCCTAGGCAGACCTTCCATCCTGCTAGTCCCTCATGGCCCCATCTGCCCCCCCCTCTCTAGGACCTGCAGCAAAAGCAATAGCCCCCAAACTGTTATGTGGCACTTACTAACACTCCAGGGCTTTATCACAGTTTTTTCCTGTTCACAATGTGCCGGTTTCTGCCCCGCCGATGCCAATTCTGGTTTCGGAGGGGGGCAGAAATGGCACATAGTGAAAAGGAGGAAACTACGACACAGCGCTGGAGAATTCGTAAGCACTGCATCATGGTTTGAGGGCTATTGCCGCCACTGCAGGTCCCGGAGAGGTGTGGTGGTTGCGACAATGGACATCCTCGGAGGACTGGTGTCCTAGACAACCGCCTAGTGGTAGTGCCTGCCCCAAGTGGAACAGTGGCAGTTGGACAGAAGGGGAAGTGAGAATAAGAATTGAAAGATGGCTAGGGAAGAAGGATGTTAGAGGGTGCTGTGGCTGGTATGAAAGTTGACTATGCAACAAAGCAAGGAACATATTATGTGGTCGTAGCCGAGACTCTGTTAGTGCAAGAAACGAAAAGTTTCAAAAGTACTTGTTAAGTTCTATAGCTTTGAGAGTTAAGTTGATCTCCATTTACTGCCCTGGAAAGAATAAAACGTTATCTACAGTTCATTTCACTGATACATCACTTGCATTCACATACCGTGTTTCTGCTCATGACGTCCCCTATATAAACTACCACATTTATATCCGGTGCCCATATCTCGAACTCCCGCTGCCAGGATGTTAGGGTGGACAATGGAACCACCAAAAGGAAGGGACCATACAACTGATGCTGGTGGAACAGGTAGGAGAGGAAGGAGATTGTCTGAATGGTCTTTCCCAACCCCATTTCATCAGCAAGGATCACACTGTTATTCCTGCAGGTGAAGAACCAAGAAAACACAGCTAAATTCTGGAACATGCCTGCACTGTCCAAGTCAGTATAAAAAAATTTGAAGCAGCTTTATTTCTGAAAGACAGATACATTTCCATTCTGTGCAGTACAATTTATAATGATGCTTTGAACCTCACTGCTATGTCTAGAACAACTTTGACATTTCTGAAGAAACTCATTCTGCAAGAACTAGTTTTAAAAAAGATGAACACCATTAAGAGATTTTTCTCCTCTCCCAGGAACATTGGTCTGTTGAATGTAGGAAAAAGGAGAAACTCTGCTTACCTGAAAATGTCCTTTCTGGAATCCTGCTAGACAAGTCCAGACAGGCAGGTTATGTACCCCTAACAGCAGATGTTGACAGAAAGACTCCAGAATTTCCAGTTACATCATCACTGGCATAAAGAGTGATGCATCTAGAGGCCCTCAGTATTTGTTAACAAGTTAACACCACAAACAAATAGACCAAAACACTAACAAACCAACAACTACCCAGGGAAGAAGAGCTCTACCCCAGTAGAAGAAATCAAGGAGCCCCAATCGCCTCCACACTCCCCCCAAAAGTCAAATTGAGAACTTTAATTATTTGGCAGCCCTCATTCACAAAGGGGAGCACAAGACTGAATCAGCTCTGTCCTCCTTAGGGAAAGTGCCAGATTGGTCTAGCAGGATTCCAGGAAAATAAATTATCAGGTAAACAAAATTTCTCCTTATCATCATCCTGTTAGACTACTCCAGACAGACAGGAAGTACCAAGCTTGTCTTTAACAGGGTGCCTTAATCAGCACTGCTCCAACTGAACTGGATTCAAAGGTTGAATCCCTACTGGCCAGCAAATTGAGGTGGTATACTTAGCAAAAGAGCTCAAGGAAGGCCAAGTGGCTGCTTTGCAGATATCCTCAGCATACACCAACCTGAATTCCACCCGAGGCCTGAGATTTGGTCAAGAGTGTTTAACCAAGCTTGTATCAGCTTGCCCCTCAGCAAATAGGCCAAAACAATCTCGCCAAGGAAGATTTAGGGGATACCTGGCCCTTTTGAGGTCTTTCAAAGAGAATAGCCAGTCTGACAACAGAGGACTATTGGTCACCTTGAAATAACGAAGGAGGACCCAGCAAACATCCAAAAAACAAAGACTCAAGTCCTTCCCCTGACATGCAGCCAGTGAAAAGCCTGACAGTGAGACCAACTGGTTCATGCCAAATGCTAACACCACTTTCGGCAAAAAGGAGAGGACAACTTGGATTGTCACCAAATCCAGCGAAAAGAAAAGATAAGGATCCCTACAGGACACGGCCTACAGCACTGGAACACGGTGCAGTGAGCAAACCATCACCAGGAAAACAGAAATTAGACCTTACCTGCTAATTGTCTTTCCTGGAGATCTCTCCGGGCCAGTCCAGGAACAAGTGGGTTGTCAATCTCCTTCAGCAACTGAGGACTGAATCTCAAACTTTGAAGAACTGGCATCTGACTCCCTCTGCTGGCCACTCCCAGTCTTAACCGTAACAAAGCAGATGAAGAGTACTTGCAAAAACCAGAAGAAAGTAGAAAAATAGGAAATACGAAACCGCAGCAGCCCAGCAGGTATGTAATGTAACAGCCAAAAACCCAAGTTTCTCTCTGTTATTGGTTTTTCTTTTTTTTTTCAAAACGTAACCCATGAACAAGAATCCATGAGCGAGAACAGAAAACACTCGTTAGGAACCATGGCGCGGACGCCACCACCAGTAACCTAGAACCCTTAGGCCCCCGTGCCACACGGAAATGTGCCCAAAAAACATGGGTGGGGTCCTGGACTGGCCCGGAGAGATCTCCAGGAAAGACAATTAGCAGGTAAGGTCTAATTTCTGTTTCCTTTTCGTCTCCCCGGGCCAGTCCAGGAACAAGTGGGAAGTACCAGAGCAGTATCTAGCCACGGGCGGGACCGAACAAGCCGACGAGGACGAACTACGCCCTCACACAGGCCTAGCCCTCAGCCAAGACCGCAAACCGGTAACGTTTGCTAATGTGGGAAGTGGCGACCACGTAGCTGCTCGAGAAAAAACCCTCGGCGGAACCCAAGCATCTGCTGTCCCAAAACGCCACTCGGCTGCCCGAAAAAAATGAGCACGACTATCCTACGGCGGAACTTGCGCCGCGGTCTGCTAGGACAGCCGAACCGCCGGACCACCAATGGACGACTAGACACGGCCGCGCCCTTTCGAGACTCGGCAAGAAAAAACAAGCGCTCCGAGACGCAGAAAGACGCAGTGCTTTGGAGAGATCTCTTGAGTCATCGTAGCACCTTGCTAATGGGAAGATCACCGATCCGAAAGGAGGGGAGATCGATAGACTGAGAGATTTAGAAGCTAGAGACGATCTTCGGAATAAAGGAGGGAAACGTCCGCAACCGCCTTCCGTCCTCTGAAAAGTGCAGATAGGGAATCATACACGAAAGAGCAGGGAGATCCGAAATCTACGTCGCGGAACAGAAGGCTCTGAAAGAGGCCATTTCCCAAGAGAGGTCCTCGAGAGAGATATTGCTGACTGGGCGAAACAGAGGTGGTAGCCCGTCGCAAGCAGCAAGAACAAAAACTACGGTAGCATCTCACCTTGAAAAAGAGGAACGAAAGAACTGAGAGCCCGAAAACAAACAATGAAGTACCGCTGGATGAGCTGCTCAATGACGCCCGCTCACACCACCGCGAAAGAAAGAGAATACGGCGTAGCGCCCTAATGCAAACTGACCGGAATAAAGACAGCACGTGCGGAAGGCAGGCATCGCGAGGCCGGAGTTCTGTGCTCCGCAGCAAAACCCCGAAAGACGCTATACGTTAACCGAAGCCAGGAACTTGGAACGGCTGCGAACCTGCAGCCCAGAGACTATGACCAAAGGCGAATACCCTTATCAGTACTGGCGCCGGTTCAAAGCCAAGCTGTAAGAGCGAAGCAATCCACTTGGGGCATGAGCCGACGGCTCTGGAACAGAAACCCCCTGTCGCGGGAGACCGCTCAGCCTTGTGGCTATAAGAT
Source organism: Ichthyophis bannanicus (assembly GCA_033557465.1). Taxonomy (NCBI): domain Eukaryota; kingdom Metazoa; phylum Chordata; class Amphibia; order Gymnophiona; family Ichthyophiidae; genus Ichthyophis; species Ichthyophis bannanicus. Next base: position 231,672,241 of record CM066043.1, on the reverse strand, counting down.
GCACAAAATGCGCATACTACACCGGCCAGGGCCAAGCTGCAGCAATGATAAGAACTAGCCCGCAGCGACCCACTCTCCTCCGAATCACTCAATGGACCATCCTCCATTGGCCATGGCTTCCCCAGCCCGCCGAGACCATCCCACATGCGCTCTCTGCGCCTGCGGACGATCCCGAGAAGCTTTGGTATCGGCGAAGGTAACTAGGAGAACCACCATCGGCTGCCCAACCCAGGGCAGATCGAAAAACACCGCAGCGTGCAGTGACCAAGCTCCGGAACCACCACAAGTGGGCTGAGGAAATCTGAACGGTTTATTTTTTTTAATTTTTTTTTTATATCTATACCTTGGCTTCTGCGCCATGGACCGCTGACAGGGGTAGTAAAGGCACTTCTGTCCATGACCTGAGCTGCAGACTGCGCACTAACAACGCCGCGCTGCCAGCTCCGCCGCGATGAGAGAAAATGACACCTTCAGCGCCTATTCCGAGAAAAAAACCTACGCAGCTGCGTCTTAGATCAGAGGAAGAAAAACCTACAGCGCTGGAAACACCACTGAAACCCTACCTGATGAAGGGATGAAATCAGGATCCACGGTGCGAAAGCCCCCGAGCAGCGGCCCCGGACCGTGAGCTCTGCAACCGACGCGACAGACATCTGTCGCAAGCCACACCCCGGCGGACTGGTGCAAGGGAAGCTCCGCACTGAGAAGAACCGGAACCAGCCACCACCGGAGCCGAACGGAGACGACGCTTAAGCGAAGCAATCGGCCTGTAAGGGAAAATCTGGAGAATGCCTGCGCGATAACAACGGTCGCTGCAAGGACCGCATGTGGTGTTTGCCCAGAAAACGTGGTCGAAGGACACTGCCATGTAACTAAGGAGCAGGAGATAGCATCACGCCGAGAACGCTTGAAGATGCAAGACGACCTGCACCTTCGACAGGACGAGAAGCATGGAGCTTACCGGCAGAAAAAAGTACCCCTACCTGACATATGAGTACCACCCTTAAATAGAGGGATCTCGCAACCGGCTGTGACTGATCGTTAGCTCGATCAAGCACCCAATGAAGGCGCTGCAGGAGACGGACCATCCGCTGTGGTCGCCAGCGACTCCTATAGCAACGGGGCTCGAATTAGTTAGTCAACGAGGCAAGGGAACACGAAAAAAACGCCCTCTCTCCGTAAGGCCGCCGCCAGCACTACCCTCAGTGAGGAGCTGACGTCACCGGAAGCCGCATAGCCCGTCAGAGAGAACTGGAATGTTGGTAGGAAGGCGCGGTGCATCGCAGCCAGGCCAAACAGAAAACAACGGAACGCTGAAATGACCCATATGCCTGGTAAAACGGAGCAAAACAGTGCTGCTCCGGCCGAATTACAAAGGCATTAGGAATTCCAGGAGAACTTTGAGCATTAAGCTAGCCTTCAGTTGTTGTTGCCCTCTAAGCCTCCGTACTATGAAATTTTTTTTTTTTTTTTTAAATAGTGACTTCAACCACTAGATCTACCTCACAATCACACCGCCAAAATGATCCTATAAAAACACATTAGTTGAAACCATACTTCCAAACACTAAGCTATGAAAGCTGTTTGGCCAAGCTCATGGCTATTCCTCTGCGTAAATAGTACTCAGCAAAGCTGCTACCCGTCCTGCAGATAAACACATAAACTAATAGTTTCACTTAAGGAAATTGTTATCCACACCCCTCGGAGAGGCTAATCTGGCCAAACCGCCTCAGAGAGGAAGATTGTGACGCACATTGCCAAGTTTTTTTTTTTTTTTTTTTATATAGCCAGAGTAGGTAATTGTAAGGGACAGGCTGGAAGTGGGCCTTTGTGTAGTATCCTCCCACATCTGGGAAACAAGTCAGCTAGGTGGCGGTCATGAACATTTTGTAAGGGAGCGCTATCAAGCAGGAAGCTGGATATATCAAGCCAGCTGCATACGTTTAAAGAGATATCAGAGTAAGATGATGCAGACTTGCGTAGTATTGATGCAACTTCCACAAGAGTACCCTGATCCAAAGAAAAAGGCAAAAAGAGCTTGCGAATTTCAGACTGAAAAATATGGTACAGCCGTGTCAATTGGACTCTGGGGTGTGTAATGTCATATATTGAAAAGGCAAAATAAGGGCACCAAGCATACCCCTAAAGCTGAATATATTCAGGAAGAGCATGCAATCCGTGTCCATTTACCATACCGCCTATGTGGAGATACTCAGATGAAATTGAGGTAGTAAAAACAAATTAAAAAGCCTTGCTGTCTGCCCGAAGGCGAGAGCAGTTTGGAACGACCCAATTTATCATTCCTGCAGAACGGAACCAGAAAAAAAACATCATTTCCCCAGACCATTGTGAAGATAATAGGCAATTAGTGTCTATGACTATGGCATTCGCAATACAGTGGAGACAGTTCTGAGAGGCGTTCATTTAGCACTCGATTCCAGTATTTTACGAGAACATTGTGCTCCACACCATAGACCTGAGAGCAAAATGTCAGAAGTGAAAGTTCCGCTCGAAAATCATGAAGCGGATGGCTGCATCACCCCTGTGATTGTAGTAATTGAATGGAACCTCAGTGTGGTCATAGAAAAAATGCTTAAAAATATGAAAATGGTTATTGAGACTAAGTGTATAAACCTTGTGCTGAAGAGATCATACAATATCATGCCAGCACTTGAAAATGCTTCATACCAATGGCCCAAAGCTAACTTGCTGAGATAGTTTGAGGCAGATAATGCCGTTCAGTAGTGAAAAACAGGCCCATGAACCTATTCCGAATCTTTTGAGGCAGGAAAAGATAGCTGCAACAAGCTTCACTGGAGCCTCGTTAGCACTAAAAAGCGCCGCTGTGACTGCAGAGTGATGGCCTGTAGCGGACTTATCCTGAGGAGCCAAGGATATTAAAACCGCAGTTTAAAAGATTTACTAGTATCCGGTTTTAACCAATGGTTGCGGTCTGAACCAGAGACCTATAGAGCTCAACTGAACTAACTATGCAGGAAGGCTACAGGAACAGAATTAGCCCGGGTGGCCGTTCCCGCCAAAAAGAAACTGTTGGAGAGGCCTGCTTCCGATGCAGGAGCTATGCCGGAGAGGTCCCTCCCCAAACGGAGCAAACCGAAAACCCAACTTTAAATACCAATCTAAAACGAAGGAAGAAAATAAAAACCCTCTTGAAATCGGTTCCTGAGAAGCCGCCGCGGGAAAAAAACACAAATACAGACGCCAATAAAATGGCCGCCGGCAGACAGAAAAGTAACCAAAAATGACCAACCTGACGAACCAAAAACTCCTGTTCCTTCAGCTCCTGGCACCCACTGCTAGTGGGGAGGTAAGCTGAGCCCCGGAGGCAGCAGGAAGGTATCTGGGGCTCCCAGTACCGCACTGCTCGCTGCTCTAGTAAACGGAGCTGAAATTGAGACAGGCTCTGCCTCTTCAGCCCGGTGCCTCGGAGCGCCGCTAAAAAGTCGGCGGCTGTCAACAACACTGACAGGAACCCTGCTAGGGCCCCCTACTCAGTACCACTGCTGACAAGTCCCAAAATAAAATAGAGAAAATAAAACAGAAAGAAATAAAAACAAAAGATCTAAGTCTTAAGCATCTGAATGCAGGAGCCAGCCAGGATCACGTCCTTCAGCTGCTGAGGACTGAAAAGACTGGGAGTGGCCAGCAGAGGGAGTCAGATGCCAGTTCTTCAAAGTTTGAGATTCAGTCCTCAGTTGCTGAAGGAGATTGACAACCCACTTGTTCCTGGACTGGCCCGGAGAGACGAAAAGGAAACAGTTTCTACGTAGCCTGTTTCAAAGACTCAAAGGCCGGGCCTGTCAAGGCCTGCAGGACCAAACCAAGATCCCACAGTGGAAACACAGAACAGGGGAAAGGCAAGTGCTTAACCCCTCTGAGAAAACTGGAAACATCCGGGAAAGCAGCTAAGAAAGCCTGCTTTACTTGGCCCCAAAAAAGGACGTCACATGAACCCACAAGGAGTTAAGGGCCAAACCTCATCTCCATGCAGTTCTGGAGAAAGGCCAAAATCAACAAGAAGATCCACTCACCAAGGGGACAAACCCTGGTCAACACACCATGCTTGTAGTCACCAAACATGCACACGCTCCAAGGAAGTGGACATGCAATGAGACTTGAATAAGGTGGAGATCACGGATGCAGAATACCCTCTTCCTGCCAAGCTTCCATCCTTTAATGGACAAACGATAAGACAGAAAAGATCTGGATCATCCATGAGCACAGGCAAGACCTTGTCTCTCTGGGAACAGCAGGAATTTAGTCTTCACATATAGGTGATGTCGGTACCGACGGAGCCCATGTGGGAATGCTCCCCAGCGTCCAATTGGAAAACTTTGGTGAGCACACCACAGCGCTTGTGCGACTGCCTTCCCGCCTTCTCAACTCCCTCTCTTCAGTTAAGTTTGTAGCTGAGAAAAGAGAGTAAATGAAACCCTATGACTCCTATGGGAGGAGGGCGGGTTGTGAAAACTAAAGTCCTGCTGTTCCCGAAGATCACCTGTTACAGGTGAGTAACTATGCTATCTCCAGGAACAAGCAGGAATGTAGTCTTCACATATGGGACTCCCTAGCTCCCAGATGAAGTGACCTCAGAACCGGTAGAGGTTCACCATGGAGTAGGCAAGAGGAGGTCATGGATCCCACATCGATTTCTGGTGTCTTCAATGTCCGGGATGGAGGGTAGGAGTTGTATCTAAGTCTGAAAGAGGAGCTGGAGTACAGCCTGACTAAACATGGCATCCCGACAGGAGTCCTTGTACAGACAATAATGGGCAGTAAAGGTATAGACAGAAGAACAAGTTGCTGCTTTGCAAATTTTCTTGATGGCTACTAAACATAGGTTTGCCATCGAGGTGATAATGGCGTGAACGTTATGAGCAGTGACATGCCCTTCCAGGGAGAGCCATGCTTTGTCACAGGCAAATGAAATGCAATCCGCTATCCACCTGGAGAGCATATGCTTAGAATAGGTAATCCCAGGTGACTGATGTCAAATGACAAATAATTGCAAGGCTTTACAATGGATCTTGAGTCCTTTGGAAATTGAAAGCCAAGGCATGTTTGAAGTCAAGAGTGTTCAGAGTTGCTTTCGCTCTAGACGCATGCGGTTTAGGAAAGAAAACTGGAAGGTAAATTGACTGGTTTAAATGGAAGGAAGACACCACCTTTGGCATAAAATGTGGGTGAGTCCAAAGGACTACTTTGTCATTGTGGAAGCGGGTATAAGGAGATTCCGCCACCAGAGCCTGAAGCTCACTGATGTGCCTAGCTGACGTGAGGGAAATTAGGAAGACTACCTTCCAAGAGAAGAACTTAAGTGAGGTCATGGCTAATGGTTCAAAGGGCGGCTTGAGAAGCTGCGCTAGAATGACATTGAGGACCCATGCTACTGGAGGTGGTTTAATGGGCAGTTTGGACAGTAGAAGACCTTTCATGAAACGTGTTACTAGCAGTTGCGTGGAGATGGGCTGTGCATCGAGTAGATGGTGAGAGGTCACAATGGCACTGAGGTGAGTTTGTCTTTAGACCTGTTGAGGACAAGTGTAGGAGATAATGGAGGAGTGACTCCACTGCAGCAGAAAAGGGATTGACATCCTTCTGGGAACACCAGACAGAGAATCTACGACACTTAAAAGCATATGAATGTCTGGTGGAGGGCTTTCTAGAAGCCAAAAGGATCTTCTTAACCTCTTGAGTAAGGTCAAAGTCTTGTAAAGCTACACTCTCAGCAGCCAAGCTGTGAGGTGGAGAGACAGTGGTTTGGTATGGAGTAGTGAGTAGTCATCCTGGGAGAGGATAACGGGCGCAAATACCAATCGCAGAGGATGAGGGTGAGGATGGATCAGAGTCAGACGCAACAGCAGTTGCCGTGGCCAGTGAGGAGCTTTGAGTATCATGGAGCCCTTGTCGGACTGGAGCTTGAAAAGCATCTTCAGAATGAGGGGTATAGGAGGGAAAGCATAAAACATACCCTGACCCCAGTGTAGGTGGAAGGCATCCACTTGCTGGTTAGTGGATGTTGGAGTTCTTGTGCAGAAGCAAGGAAGCTTGGCATTTTGGGGAGTCGCAAACAGATCTATGTCTGGAGTTGCACAGGTCTCAAAGGAAAGAAGGATGCGACTCAGTCTGTCTGCCATGAAATTGAACTCCCCCAGGAGGTGGTGTATTTGACGAGCAATGACAAATGACCACAGGTGTAGCGCCTCCTCACAGAGAGCCCAAGAGCCTGTTCCACCCTGCTTGTTCACATAGAACATGGCAACCTGATTGTCCGTCCTGACTAGGACTTGTTGTGCTCTGAGGTGGTGTTGAAACACTCGGAGGGCATTCGAGATAGCACGAAGTTCCAGGAAATTGATCTGGAGTTGTGACTCTGCATTGTCTAGAGTCCCTGTGTAATGAGGTTGTCCAGATGGGCTCCCAAACCCAGTTTGGAGGAATCCGTCAACAGGGTGCATTGAAGTGGAGGCATCTGAAAAGGTGACCCTACGAGCAGATTTTCTAAAGAACACCACCGCTGAAGGGATGTGATTAGATGGGCAGTGACTTGGATCCTGTCCCGGAGACATCTAGAAGCCTGCTTCTACTGGGAGGCAAGAGTCCACTGGGCTGTCCGCATAAGTAGTCGAGCATATAGAATGACATGTACTATAGAGGCCATATGCCCCAGGAGCTGCAGCATCACTCAAACGGTCAGATGGTCTTGTAGGAGCGCCTGGGATGCTAGTTCAACTAGACGAGCACAGTGGAGCAGGGGCAGAAACGCCCTGGACTGTTGTATGTCTAGTAGGGCTACGATGAACTCTAGTCTGAGTTGTAGTGAGCTGGGATTTTGGGAAGTTTATGACAAATCGCAAGTGTTGCAGTACTGTGATGGTACGATGCAAGGCAAGCAGTACCTCTTGGGAGGTGTCTGCTTTTATTAGCCAGTCGTCTAAGTAAGGGAAGATGAATATCCCCAGAGATCTTAGGTAAGTGGCTATAACCACCATGCACTTTGTGAAGACTCTTGGGGCAGAGGCGAGTCCGAAGGGAAGGACTCTGTACCGCTAATGTTTTCCTTGAAAGGTGAAGCATAGCTATTTCCTGTGTCCTGGATGGATAAGGATATGTGTGTACACTTCTTTTAGATCTAGAGAACAGAGCCAGTCCTGACTCTAGAGGTAGGGAAGAAGAGTTCTGAGAAAGATCACCTTGAACTTTAACAGGTTTTTATATACTGCCTTTAAGCCAAAGCGATTTACACAGAACAACAGTGTACAAGCTCGAGAGAGTTGTGTTACATAGAACATGGGAGGATGAACTTGGAGTTAAATATGGGGGCTAAACAATAATCAACAGTAAGTGGAAGGGATATGGTATAGAGTGATAGGTAATGCCATTGGGACCAAAATGTGGACTAGAAACTTGTTAGTTTCTGTGGTCCAGAATGGGCCTATACCCTCCAGTTTTCTTTAGAATGAGAAAGTACGGAGAGTAGAAGCCCATTCCCTGTTGGGATGCTGGGACATCTTCTATGGTGCCCCGAGACAGAAAAGAGGACACATCGTTCTGTAGGAGAGCAGTGAGTGGGGGTTGCATTTGATATTCTCCCGTGAAAGTGTAAGGAGGCAGAGTTTGTAGATGAAGTGCCATCCGTGGGCGTAGTGACACAGTCTGCCTGCTATGTGGAGAGGGTGGGGTCCTCCAGAGGCTGAGTGACAATGTTCTCTAGGAAAGAGTTAAAAAACAGGCGCAGACCGTAGCTGCGAAGCTGGTTGAGATTTAGCCACCTGTGGCTTCTTTTGTTGCTTGGGAGGCTGCTACCTCTTTTGTGGGGCCTGACCCTGGTACTGAGAAGCAGGAGGAGAAGAGGAGAAGAATTTCTTCTTATTATTGTAGAAAGACTTCTTTGCAGGTATCTTTTACTCTAGACAGTCTCTTTAGAGTAGTATCTTCTGACTCTAATTAAGAAGCCTTATCTTGCCAATCTTTGCCAAAGAGGTTTTCCCCTGTGTAAGGTATTCTGCCCAACTTATCTTGAACCCACTGTTCCAGATCTGAGGCCTGAAGCCATGCAATTCGATGTGCACCAATACATATTACTGATGCCCTGCATGTGCATTCAAAAGCATCGAAGGTAGCCCTATTGACAAACTTCGAGACATTTTGGCTATGCTTAACTAGGGCAAGATAATCTGCCCTTTTATTTTCAGGGCAGGGCCAAAAAAGGGTGCAAACGCCAATCGAGGGATACCTCGAGATATAAAAGGGGGAAAAAAACAAGGAACGAACCCGAGGAGCAATGCAGAGGCAAGCTGGCTCGGGGGCAGGAAGGAACCAGTATGCAAACCAGACAGAAATTACCAAAATAAAATCACACTTTTTCTGCGGGAAAGTGGACAGCCGTCCAGAGGGCACTACGGAAATAAGAAGACTGAGGTAAGATGGCACTCTTGGGCGGGAAGGGGACCACGCATGTGTGGTGCATCTCCCAAAGACTTTCTTTGAAAGCTGGGGAGATGATTCTGCGGGGGCTCCATCAGCGCCGACGTCACACATATGTGAGGACTGACTTCCTGCTTGTTCCTGGGGAATAAAAAGTCATGGGATAGAATGTAGTGTACTATTGTAGACCAGGAACTAGGTAAAACATAGAAAGCAGAGAGTAGGGCTAAATGGCCAATTTTCTCAACGATGAAAGGTGAATAGTGGAATCCCCCAGGGATCTGTGCTGGGCCCACTCCTTTTTAACATATTCATAAATGACTTGGCAATGGGAATAACGAGCGAGGTGATCAAATTTGCAGATGACACAAAATTATTCAAAGTTGTTAAAACACAAGAGGATTGTGAAAAATTGCAAGAGGATAAATTGGAAGACTGGATATTCAAATGGCAGATGAAATTTAATGTGGACAAGTGCAAAGTTATGCACCTAGGAAAGACCAACCCAAACTACGATTACACAGTGCAAGGTTCCACATTAGGAACCACCACCCAGGAAAAGGATTTAGGCGTCATCGTGGATAATGCGTTGAAACCCTCTGCCCAGTGTGCAGATAAACAGCAGTTGCCATCTCCACATAGTAACACAGTATATGTCGGCAGATAAAGACCAGAACGACCCATCTATTCTGCCCAGTAAAGTGGCTAAAACAATTGTACCTGCTGCTCCATGCAGGTCACTCCTCCCCCCTCTATGAACTTGTTTAGGGTTGTACCTGCTGCTCAATGCAGGGAACTCCCCTCTTTGCCTTTGTTTATGATTGGACCCACTGCTCCATGCAAGTCACCCCTCCCCCATGTCCTTGTTTAGGGTTATACCTGCAGCTCCATGTAGATTAGATTACTCCCCTCTCTGCCTTTAGGGTTGTACCCACCGCGCCGTACAGGTCACCTCCCTCTATTTGTTGAGATATAAAAGATGTTTATTTAAATTTTATCCTCTTGCTATAAAGGGATCCGCTATGTCTGTCCCATGTCATTTTGAATTCTGTCACTGTATTTGCTCTCACCACCTCCATAGTGAGGGCATTCTAAACATCCAACACCCCCTTTCAGTGAAAATGTATTTCCTGACATTGCTTTTAAGTTTACTTCCTTGCAGTTTCATTTTATGCCCTCTAGTTTTACAGCTTCCCCTTCTTTGATAAAGGTATATTAATACCCTTTAAGCACTTAAAGGTCTGTATCATATTTCCCTGTCCCTCCTCTTCTCTAGGATATACATACTTAGGTCTTCTCTTCTCATACACCTTCCACGGCCACCATGGAGCTGCGAGTATACCATTTGTTGACATACACAATCACTGTCGCATTATCCAAGAGCACCTGCACAGCCTTGCCCTGTACTAATGGACAAAAGTGCAATAACATCAAACAAACAGCCCTGGCTTCCATGGGGTTAAAAGACCACATCAATTCCTAGGGAAACCATGTATGGTTTATGGTTTATGGTTTATGGGGACAAGTAACCTCAGGCCGGAGGGACTGGGGTCTCTAGTCCCATGGCTGCTCCTTGTGGCCTTGGGCAAGCCACTTAACCCTCCATTGCCTCAGGTACACTTAGATTGTGAGCCCTGCGGGGACAAGGGAATAAAAAAGTACCTGTTAGTATACATGTAAACCGCTCTGATGCGTAAGTAAAGGGCGGTATATCAAATGCCTAAACCATAAACCACCATGTATCGTGTACTATCTGCCCCTGACAGTGGCATTGGACGTCAAAAGAATGCACCACAAGGGTTCCAAATCCATCTCCCACAGCATGAATTCAGACTGGGTCCACCACTCTAGGCGCCATTTCACCAGAGACTCAACTGGAACATGAAAGTTGAAGTCCTGCAAAACTGGGGACCACCATGAGAGGAGAGAACTCTGGAAATACACATGTGAGCCCAGGCCTAAGGGACCAGGTCCAGCATTACTGCCATGGAGCCCAGAAACTGAAGGCAATCTCATACCCTGGGGACCTTCTGGGCCCTGAATTGCAATCTGCAAACAAATCTTCTGGACACAATCCCTCAGTCAAGAAAATTTTCCCAGAATTTGTGTTGATGCAGGCGCCTAGATATTCCAGGGATTAGGAGAGAACCAAGCAGCTATACGCCTAGATATTCCAGGGATTAGGAGAGAACCAAACAGCTCTCCACCGGATTCACCACCCAGTCCAGGTGCTGTAAAATCTGGCCACCTGGGCCAACACCTGGTAATTGTCCAGTTTGGAGCTGACCTGGATAAGCCAGTCATCCACGTTAGGGTGCACCTATATGCTCTCCTGTCACAGCACTGCATACATAACCACCATTACTTGATGAAGGTCCTGGGTGCTGTGGCAAGACAAAACAGCAAAGCACAAAATTGGAAATGCCTGCCCAGGATCATGAACCTCAAACCGCTGATGATCCTGGTAAATGGGAAAGTGAAATTACACCTCAGAGATTCAAATATATGAAAAACTCGCCCTTCCTCACAAAAAGGATCACTGACTGCAAGGTCTTAGTCCTGAAATGGGACACCCGCAGATATTTTATTTATTTATTTAGACAGTTTTGTATACTGCCTTATCCTTCAATCAAAGCGGTCACAACACAATTGGGGGATACATTTAACACGCGGGGATATGAGACACATACACTAATACTTACAGGGAACATGGGCAATGGAGGTTTAAGTGGCTTGCCCAAGACCACAAGGAGCATCTGTGGAACTAGAAACCCCAGTCCTTCCGGCCCAAGGTTGCTGTCCTCTAGTGGGATTTGAACCCCCGACCTTCCGGCCTGAAGTACCTTGCCCCAACCACTAGGCTGCTACTCCCACTATTGCCCGGGCAAGATAGTGGTTGACCCACCCTGAGATTGAGGATTGGATGGAAGAATCCATCCTTTCTGAATACAATGAAATAGATGGAATATGCGCCTCCCCCCACCCCCCAATTTGGACGGTGACACCAGTACAACAGCCTGCATCTTAAGCAGCCCCTCTAAGGTGAGCTCCACTGCCCTTCTCTTTGCAAGATAGCCAACCAGGGAGACGATGAAGGCATCTGAAATATGCTCTGCAATGTACTGTGCCTAACTGGAATGTGTGATTTCCATGACCAAGTCCAACGTAATCAAGGCACACTTCAAGGCAAATATCTGTCACTTTAAGGCAAACTTCTGGAAACAAACACCTCCATCTTGGAGTGAGTCCGCGTGTCCTCGCTGTCAGGAACAGGCTCCACCAGAGCCAGAGGCCAAGGGACTATTCTTAAACCAATGTGTCTCCCCGAAAGGGCCAGCCTTGCTGAAGGAAGACCCCAGTCAGGGTGAGGAAGCTTCAATGTCCAAAGACGACTAGAGTTGCAGCACTGAGAACATGATGCTGATACCTTGAAAAAAAGCCCAGAATATATCCTTGGGCAGCTTTTGAGGCTTAACTTCCTCAAGGTCCTTCACAAGCTTCGAGGTCTTCCCAAAAAACAATTTGCCCCCAAAACAGCAGCTTCAAAAAACGTGCCTTAGAAGCCGTGTTGGCCGCCCAGTTGCACAACCACAGTCAATGCTGTGCCACTATGGCTGCTGACACTACTCAAGCCGACAAGCAGACTGAATCATAAAAGGCATCCTCTAAGAAAGCCGCTGCCAACTCCATACAGCTCCAACATCAAATCCTCCAGCAAAGCCTGCACCCAATGCAGGGCTCTGACCACGAGACTGCCACACACAGATGCCTGGACCCCGTCAAAAGTAAGTACTATCCATTCTGGGGGATCCAAAATCTATCCTCTTGAGCAATTTCTCACTGGAGAGCCACAGAGAGAGGCTTCCTCACACTTGGGATGTCAAAAGAAAAAGTCAGAAGTCCAGGGAGTGCGAGGATTATTGGGATAATAACATTCTCTGAAAGGGCTGCTTTTTTATCTATCTTTTATTTATTTAAAGCTTATTCCTATACTGCTTTTCTACTATTCAAAGCGGTTTACAGCGAACATCAACACGCCTGGGCAAGAAGTACATTCTGGTAAGCAATACATAGAACATGGAACAAAAATAACATGGGAATAAAAATAACTTTGTACATGAACAGGTCTAATATAATGTTCGTGAGATAACTATGTACAAGGTGATAAATGGGTTCAACCATTTAATATGTGTGTGAAGAATGTTTCTTGAGTCTGTTGGTGGAGGTTTGTGAGGTGGGTTCATGATAATTGTAGTTGGTTATGTCTCTGGAACAGAGTATGTGTTAAAGTGTTCCTGGAAGAGATGTGTTTTCAATCTCTTCCTGAAAGTACTCAGCTCAGAGCATGCTCTAAGGTCTGGGGGGTAAGGAATTCCACAATGTGGGTGCAAGGAGGGAGAATGCACGGTTACAAGTGGACTGTTTACTCTTAGTCTTCTAAGGAGGGATGGAGAGAAGGTTGTTGGTGAGATGTCATCATAATCTTTCCTTTCTAGGTCTTGATATCAAGGTCTATAGTCAGGTGGCTGACTTATTGTTTAGGACTTTGAAGATAAGGATAAGTGTTTTGAGTCTAATTCTTGTAGCAACAGGTAGCCAGTGGATTTGCTGTAGAATCGGAGTAATGCGGTCTTGATGGGCAAGGCCGTAGATTATTCTGGCTGCAATATTTTGAGCCATTTGTAAGGGGCGGAGGGCATGGTTAGGAAGACGTTGATATATGATATTGCAATAGTCTAGAATAGGAGTCATCATGAGGTTCTTCAGGACTCTTGATTTGTGGTAAATGGAGGAGAAAGTTTTCTTTATATGACTTTGGAAGTTCAGTTGCTGGTCTATTATGATACCAAGATATGAAATTTTGGATGGAACTCTGATGTCTATCTTGTCCAATCTCAGAGCTCGTGGTGGGGAGAAGTCTGGGTTAGAGAAGACGTATAGAGCTTCTGTCTTATCCATATTGATGTGAAGGTTGAGCCATTTTCGCACTTCTATGAAGCAACAGTGTAAGGTGGTGAGGTCTGGTGGTGAGATATTGAAAGGGGTGAAGAATATGTCATTATCAGTGTAGATCTGGTAAAATATATTGTGCGTTCTGAATATTCTGCATATTGGCTGAATGAATATGTTAAATAAAAGGGCCGAGAGGCTTGAGCTCCAAGGTACTCCTGTGGATTGGGTAAATGGAAGGGATGTCTGTCTGTCTTATTTTTACTTGCTGGTTTCTGTCAAGTAAATAAGAGCGAAGTCATTTTAAGTGTATTGTCCTAGAGACCGATATCTACAAGGCGTTGCACAAGTAGATGAGGGAGGGAGTCAAAGGCTAAAAAAATGTCAAGAAATATGAGGATGAATTCCTGAAAGGGGTTCTGACAGCAGGTTAAAAGTGTATTCAGGAGGGAAGTGATGAAGATTTTAACTCCATGATTCTGTTTGAACCCATGTTGGTGAGGGTCTAGGGGGACATGGACAATGAGATAGTCAAAGTTGGACTATCTTGACTATTATTTTTGAGATGAATGTTCTACTGGAAATGGATCTGTAGGAATTAAGGAAGGTGGGATCAAGTTTGGTATTCTTCATAAGTGGATGGATTGCGCTGTTTCAGGTTTGTGGGCATAAGGACTTGTAGTAGAGATGTGTGCATAATGGACATCAGGTAGAGACTGAGGTATGATCTAGCAGTTTTAATCCAAGAGACTAGACATGGGTCAAGTGGAGAGGCAGTCATGTTAAGGTTCTTGATTGTGTCCTCAGCGTTTTCCAGAGATGGTAGATCGAAAAGTGACCATGTTTTCATAGGCTGGCTCTGAGGCGCCATAGTAGGTGGGTAGAGGCTTGTGGTGGGAGATGCCTTATGTCTTGAGAGGAGATGGTTTGCCCAGCTCTGTGGACATATTTTATCAAGTGAGTTCCCCCCTCTGATTAGTTCTTTTAAGAGAGAATTTGCGATGTCAAAGAGCTCTCTTGGCTTATTTAATGCACTTGTGATGTTGTTGTGATATACCTTCTTGCATATGAGAGTTTCCATGAAGTATAATCAAAGCTGCTCCATATAGCTTGTGTGTGTGGTTGGGTCTTTAGAGAGTCACCAATTGCGCTCAAGATGGTGGAGATCACTCTTCTGTCTCTGTAATGAAGCTGAGTACCATGTTAAATTGTCAGAATCTACGAGTTAGGGGTGTTGTAGTAGAGAACACTTCCTGGTAATTATCCCGTGGGATGGAGAAGAGTATAGCAGCATGATCAGACCAAGGTACTGGAAGGATCATATGAGGGGGATAGTTAGGATCTGCTAAGACGTCATCTGGGATAAATATGAGGTCAAGGGTATTCCTTTAATGTGAGCTGGCTGAGTAAAAATATGAGAATGCCCCAGGGCACCCATGGCTTCAAGGAAGAAGTTGGTTGAGCTGTGGGGTCAGATGAAAGGTTTAGGTCACAGAGCAGAAAGAGCGGCTGATGACTCCTTTGTAGAGAACAGGCAGCTTCCAGAAGAGAGGAGAGCTTGGAGGCATTACCATGTGGTGCTCTGTATGATAGATATATTGAGATGGCGCTGTTGGAGGTTATCAGCATATCAGCGTCAGTAGTGGAATTGACAATAATGGGGCTGAGATCAAGATGGTTCCCGGCTATTATACAAATGCCTCCAACTGTTACAGGTGCGTATTGTGTGGGAGGGGAGCAAAGCTCGTTTAAGAGTACAGTGTTTGTCTCGGAGAACCAGGTCTCAGTTATACAAAGGATGTCAAGATTATGGTCCTGGATTATATCAGCTAGTGTCTATTTTGTTCCTGGCGGAGTATGCATTTATGAGTGTGCATCTTAGCATAGGTATGGGAGGGTCCCATTGGCCAGGGCTCAAAGAGGCCACCATGGAGTCTAGCAGCCAGATAGTCCCATGCTAACAGGAACCTCTAAGAAAGGAGAATTCTAGCCTGAAACTGAAGTTAGCCCATGCTATCCCAGGTCAGGAAGACACAGCCACCTGAGTGTTAAAAAGATCACCCAGGTACTCCAAGGACTGGGTCAAGGTTAGCCAGCTCTTTCTGTAATTGACCACCCAACCTAACTTCTCCAGAAGCCAAATTTTCAAGTGTACTGCTTCTATTTGGCTCAGATTAACCAATCACCTAGCTACAAATGAACCAAAATCCTCTCTTGAAACAGAAAGCAACAACCACCATCCTCACTTTGGTGAAGCAGTGGTCAGCCCAAATGACAGCACCTTGAATTGGAAATGAGAGACCAACATCCAAAACAGCAGCCACCTCTTGTCCTCCTGTGAATTTGGAATATGAAAATAGGCTTCTGACAGGTCTAAGGTGGTCAGGAACTCCCCATTTCTGACCAATATCATCAATTTGAGAGTTTCCACAGAAAACCAAAGGACTCTCAAATAACAGTTGACCGAACTGAGATAGAGAATGGGCCTGAAGGATCCACCTTTCTTGGGGAACCATAAAATAGATGGAATAATAACTAGACCCAGGTTCGCCCCATGGAGGACAATGGCATCCAGAGCAACAAGCCTGGAAAGGGTAGTTTCTACTACCAATCTATTTCACTCTCATGGGCAAGGAAAAAAAATAAAGGCATTGGGAATGGGGAAGACAATTTCAGGGCGTAGTCAAGGCAAATGTCTAGGATCCAGAGCTCTGAGGTGATGTGGATCCACTCACTGGGCAACACTAGCTGCCCAAGGAGTTCCAGAGCTTCCGCTCTTCAGCTTCTGCACTCCTCAAAATGGCTGACCTTGACCCAAAGGCGCTGTTTCTCCAGATGACAGCGCCTGGTCTCTCTAAAGCAACCCTGGTTCTTCAGGTTCCTTGTTATCATGTGAGATAAAGCCTCTGGCAACTTCTGGGTCTTTGTTTCTCTCAAGTCCTTCACCAACCTCTCAAGCTCTTCACTAAAGAACCACCAGCCCTTAAACAGAAGCTTGTTCAGACGTTGCCTTAGAGGCTATATCTATGGCACAGCTATAGAAGCTGTCACACCTTAACTATGAACTCTATTGAACAAGCCAAGAGACTAACTAGATCATAAAAATGGCATCCACTAAAAAGGCCACCCCCAATTCCAGATGCACTTCCTCTATACACTAGCAGCCACTGGATCCAGCACAGCGAGGCACATATGACATAACCCCCCAAACCTCTGCTTGAACTGCCCAGGTGGAGGAAGTGACAGCCTGCCTCAGGAGGACCTCGATGCATCTATCCTGCGAGTCCTTCAGTATCATAACCCCCTTCAACAGGGAGGGCAGTCCTGTGGTAACAATGGCTACTGGGGGGGGGGGGGCATCCATTTTCAAAACCTTTAAGGGAGAATCTCTATCCACCACCAAAAGCAGATAAAACCTGCCCAGGGTCTTTGTCCTCCTGAGGCCCACCTCAGGAATTTCCCATTTGGTAAGATCATATGGCAGAGAATTCTGTGCAGCAGAAAAGCCTCAACAGTTCTTATTCCTTTCAGGCAGGGATCTCTCTCCGGGGGTTTTGCACTCACCAAGCCAATAATATTTATGGCTCTTCCTTCTTAATCAAGAAGTCCTCCCTGTTCAAGGAGACCTCGCCCTTCCTCCAATCTTCCAATAGAGGAAGGCTTTCCCTCTGTCTCGTGAAGAGCTACCTGCAGAGTTCAGAGAAGGGTCCAAGACCCATTCTAGGGACAATCCTCTGAACTTGAACCTGCTTGGAGGCAGGACTACCATCCTGTAACCAGCTGATCACTAATACAAAACCAGGCAACTGCACAATGCTCATAGCCTCAGGTCTCTTCAGCGGGCCTTAAGTCTCGTGCATATCCAGGACAAATTCAAGGGATAAAAACCCTGAACCGAGGACCATGGGTACAGGCACCCCCCTTGTGTCCTCCACCTTCTACTAACACTGAGGGCTCATGGGACTGCAAGCCCCCCCCAGATAAAACCAAAGTACCACATGGTAGATCCAAAATGGCAGCCTTCAGCCACAAGGTGGCCACATATGTCCCTTCTCTGCATCTTTCCAGCACATAGGAGAGCCTGAGAACAATACAAATACTGCTTGCACGGTCCCCGGCTCCCCATCACAGGCCATTTCAGTATTTCTGCAGCCAGACACTGCTGCTTAAGCACCCCGCTCAGCTTGCTTCCTTTACTAATGTTACCTTTGCTTTCATTTTTTTACGTAACTTTACAGTTAAGAACATAAGAAATGAAATACTGGGTCAGACATCAAGTCCTGTATCCCGATTCAAACCGTGGCCAATCCAGGTCACAAATATCTGGCAGGTTCCCAAAAAGGCACACAGGTTCCACAATGCTTGTCCCGGGGTAAAAAGTGGATTTCCCGTGTCCTCTTTAATAATGGTTTATGGACCTTTCCTCCAAAACTTGTCCAAATCTTTTTTAAACCCAGCTACACTAACAGCTTTTACTACATCCTCCAGCAATGAATTCCAGAGTTTGATTACGAGTAAAAAAATAATTTTTATTAGTCTTAAATGAATCACATTGTAGCTTCATTGCATTTCCTCCAGTCTTTTTACTTTCTGATGGCATAAACAACCAATCTACATTTACCTGTTCTACTCCATTCATTAATTTATAGACTCAGCAGCACAAGAAAGCAGCCAAAAAAGAGGGGCAGCACACGCACACGCACACACCAAGAGCCCAGGGAAAGTAAACCACCACCCTAAGTCAGTGCCTCCAAACTGGCCTGAGGAAACACTAAGTGCATCTTAGCCCCCCTCCCCCCCCCAACAAGACCACTATGCCAAGTCTGAGAGCAACACTAACCCCCCCACCTGTCCAGACCTAAAGAGAAAAGGTTATCTCTGAGCTTGACCATTGGATAAAGCTCCATCAAGGGATTCAGACTGCTGCCTTGGCATCAAAGGGCACACTCAACTAGGAGGAAAGGGAGTCGCAGCAGTCTCCTTGACCAGGGGAGACAGCCCTAAGGCTGCTGTCCTAGGAGATGGACCGGCTGACACTCAACCTGCAAGCATTAACATGACCAAGGGAACCTCAAAGCTGTTAGACCAGAACAGCACATGCCACTATCTGCTGGAGGCAGAGAATATTGGAGTGTATCTGGTAAACACAGCCCCTTATAGGCAGTAATGTCATCACTGCAAACCTGTGTTTTCTGTCTCTGCTAACAAGGTGACAAACTTTTTCATCTGGATTAGTCTGGCAAGATGAAGAGGAAATTTATTTGGTAAAAATTTAAAGTGGGCCACATCCCAAGGTTAGGTGGGTTGCATTTAGCATGCAGAATACAAGTTGATCTATACGGATAGCAAAAACACAAAAGAACACTTGTCCTAAAAATGTATGCTTGCATACTAATTCTCACCCTATGCTCTTATCAAACAGATGCATTTTACTACACCAACTACTTTACAAACTTACAAGCTCCTCATACATATATATCATACATCCCTACCATATACCGACCTTTATACGCATCTGCACACTACAGAACTCACAGCAAGAGACCTACCAAATATACTCAAAGTGAACCATCAGCACAAACATACATACCTCAATCACACTCTCCACATACTACCCGCTTAACCATAGGCCTGATAAATGCAAGATCAATATGCAACAAACACTATCGCCAACTACATCCTGGACATGATATATGCAGCTAACTCACTACATCTCATTGTGCTAGGAGACCTAAACCTCACATCTGCCTCAACAACAACTGAACTCGCATTTAACAAAGCAATGGAATCCATTCAACTCAAGCAAATCTTATCAGGCCCATCACATCGCTCTGGCTCCACACCAGACCGCATATTCGTTCCAACCAACATCCTAGATAAAGATCTCATAACACCACCTAAAACTACACCAATACCATGGTCAGACCACAGTGCCATATCATTTGAACTACATCTCAATACTGATCAGGCAGCCCGGAAAATGGAACAGCCAACAAGACACTTCAAAGCCTTCAACAAAGAGCAATTCCTCAAAGATACCATGCAATCCCTACCCCAAGATTTCACAGACCTGGACAAAGCCATCAACTCATGGAATACCACCATATCTGCTGCATCTCAACTAACACCTCGTATGAACTCACACCACAACAAAAACAGGTCGAGATCTACACCATGGTACTCTTAACACAATAAGACAATCCAAAAGAAAACTAAGCAACTGGAACGTCGCTGGAGACGCAACAAATCAGAAACTACACTGAAACAATACCAGGAGATGCAAAAAGATTACAATAACCTAATAAACAAACAAACAAAAATACCACACAAACCTTGTACTAAAAGCCTGTAATAAACCTAAAGAGCTCTTCAACATCGTTCGTACCCTAATGAATGACCCAACAATGAAAGATGAAAGTAAAAAACACCCGCAAACCTTTGCTGATTACCTAACAGCCAAGAACAGCACCAACACACAACATAAGTACATCCCCCTTATGGATACACCAGCAACAGATGACACTGCAACTACCAATCAATGGAAGAACTTCAGCATTCCATCAAAAAAACAAATAGAACAAACCATCACTGAACTAAACACCACCACCTCTCCATCTGACCCATGCCCAGTAAGAAGAAATTAGACCTTACCTGCTAATTGTCTTTCCTCGAGTTCTCTCCGGGCCGGGTCCAGGCACTTGAGGGTTGTCAACCTTCTCCAGCAGCTGAGGACTGCAAAAACTGAAGTTTTACAGAAACAGTATCTGGCTCCCTCTGCTGGTCCAACTCAGTCTTAACATAACAAACAGCCAAAGAAATGAGAAACCTATGCGCCAACTATCGAAACGGCGAAAAACAAGCAAGAGACAGAGCCCACCTAAACCACGTGCTCCGTTGTGCGCTTACTTTGTCAATAATAATTTTTTTTTTCTTTTTTTTTTTTTTTTTCCTTCCGGACAGCCCAGGTCCAATGACAAACGAGGCAGTCCTATAGAACCTATCCACTAAAGTCCGTATACAGAAGATGGGGCATCAGACCCTTGGAGGATCATGCCAGGCGGCCCAAAATGTTGAAGAGTCGGCAGGAACGGTTATATTGCTACCGGAAAACAGGGTGGGACCTGGACCGGCCCGGAGAGAACTCAAGGAAAGACAATTAGCAGGTAAGGTCTAATTTCTTCTTCCTCATCATCTCTCCGGGCCGGTCCAGGCACTTGAGGGAAGTACCCAAGCAGTACCTACCCCTGGGGGGGCCCCACTAGACCCGCTATAACGGCCACCTCCCCTACATTCGCATCCTGCCTGGCCTGAACATCCAATCTATAATACTTTGAAAAAGTGTGCAGCGAGGACCAAGTGGCCGCCTGACAAATATCCACCAGCGGAATCAAGGCTAGCTCAGCCCAAGACGCCCCCTGGCTATGCGTGGAATGGGCCCACAAACGCTCTGGCGGAGTCTTCCCACTAGCCTGATAAGCTGCCGCTATGGCGCATTTAACCCATCGCGCGATGGAAGCCTTGGAGGCTGCCTCTCCCTTTCTTGGACCTCCAAATAACACAAAGAGCCTATCGGACCTGCGAAACGGCTTAGTCCGTCGAAGGTACCGTTTAAGAACTCTACCCAAGTCCAACTTCCGGAGAATAGCATCGATGGGTTCCTCACCTAGATCTCTAAAAGTAGGCAGACAAACCGTCTGATTGACATGAAAACTCGACACCACTTTCGGCAGGAAGGAAGGAACTGGATGCAACACCACCTTTTCCCGCGAGAACTGGAGATAAGGTTCTCTGCATGATAGCGCTTGCAGATCAGAAACGCTCCTCGCCGAACACAACGCTACGAGGAAGACGGTCTTCCAGGAGAGCTCTTTCAGAGGAACCTCGCTCGCTGGCACAAAGGGAGGCTTCACCAAAGCTTCCAGAACCAAAATGAGATCCCAGGGAGGAACTACGGAACGCACTGGAGGACGCATGTTTTTAACCGCCCTCGAGAACCGAAGAATATCCGGATGCTCTGAGAGAAGACGGCCCTGTATCCGACCTCGAAAACATGCTAGCGCCACTAACTGAACCTGAAGAGTGGCGAGGGACAAGCCCTTATCCAAACCGACCTGAAGAAAAGACAAAACGTCCGGCATGAGAGCCTTGACCGGGCGAAGCCCTCGTCCCCCGCACCAGCGTTCAATCACCCGCGCTGTCGCCACTTCCGACTCGGCAACCGACGGTGCCCGAATCAACCAATCGTCGAGATACGGATGCACTAGCACTCCCTCTCGCCGCAAAGCCGCTGCCACCACCATCACTTTTGTGAAGGTTCGTGGAGCCGTGGCCAAGCCAAACGGCAACGCTCTGAATTGGAAGTGATCCATCGGTACCGCAAAACACAAAAACCTCTGATGCTCTGGCCTGATGGGAACATGAAGGTAGGCCTCCGTCAGATCTATGGAGGTAAGCACTTCGGTTGGTTGCACCGAACAAATAACCGACCTTAACGTCTCCATGTGGAAGTGCGGAACCCGCAGACAGCGATTCACATGTTTGAGATCCAAGATGGGACGGAAGGAACCCTCCTTTTTCGGCACCACGAAATAAATCGAGTACCGACCGCATCCTAATTGGTCGAGCGGAACTGGCACTACCGCTTTAAGACGCAACAAACGGTGCAGTGTCTCGGCCACCGCCTCTGCTATTTGCAGCGACCCACATGGCGACGCCACAAAAGCGTCTCGTAAAGGTTGAGCCAGTTCGAGTGCATAACCGTCGCGGATAACTTCGAGGACCCAGCGACCTGTCGTTATGGTGGCCCAGGTGGAAAGGAACTGCTGCAAGCACCCCCCTACCGGTACTTCCACCTGCACCAACTTCGCATCATTGCGGCTTTTTGTTGGAGTTCGGCAAGGAGGCGAAAAAACCCCTGCCGAACCCCCGCACCCCTCGAAAGGACTGACCGCAAGAAACGAAACGGCCTCTCTGATAAGGGGCAAAGCGCGATCCCCTGAATCTGTGAAACTCCCGTGAGGGAGCCCTGTGACCACCGCCCGGGCGGAGACCCTTCGGACGGTCCTCAGGCAGGCAACCGCCTTTGGAATCTCCTAAATCTTTCACAATCTTTTCCAAGGCGGCCCCAAAAAGCAAGGTGCCCTTGTAAGGCAGTTTACTAAGCCGCACCTTGGACGGGATATCCACCGCCCAATTTCGCAACCAAAGGAATCTCCTAGCCGCAATCACCGCCGCCAAGGACTTCGCAGAAATCCTGACACGGTCATAAAAAGTATCTGCCAAATAAGCCGAGGCAGACTCCAGCTTAGCGCCTTCCTCTTCCTCTGCCTTGGTCGAAGCGCCGCCTTGAATCCATCGAATAGAAGCCCTGGAAACATAAGCCCCATAGATAGCCGCCCGTAGCGAAAGAGCGCAAGTCTCAAATGTCTGCTTCAGCAGCGCTTCCAACTTTCTATCCTGCAAGTCCTTGAGAGCCGCTCCGCCCTCCACAGGAATAGTTTTCTTTTTGGTAACCGCAGATACCAAGGCATCTACCTTGGGCATTTTTAACCAATCCTGCTCCTCTTGTGTCAATGGGTATAACCGGGCGATAGAGCGAGCCCCCCGTAGGGTGGCCTCTGGGCACTCCCATTCAGACTCCACCATCTGTTTCATAACCCTGTGAACAGGGAAACACCTCTGCTCAGTTCTAAACCCTTGAAGCAGAGGATCCTCCAACGGCTGATCCTGCGCCGGAGGTAGTACAATATTCAAGGTGGAGAGTGTCTGTGAAATAAGCGCCCCTAATTCCTCCTTTCTAAAAACCCTGAACAGACTTGGATCGTCGCTGGCACCCAATTCCCCTTCCTCTAAATCAGTGGCCCACTGATCCAGGAGCGGGTCCAGCAAAAGCTCTCCCTCCTCCACGCTATGGAGGTCTGGGAGCGGGAGACCAAAGCCATCTGCACTCTCCTGAGAAGGCAGGATTGGTTTAGAAATACCCTCCCCCAGGTCCAGAGGAGAAAGGCCTTTCTCTAGGATCTGGGAAGAAGGAGGGGTTTGATCCTGACCCTGTGCCTGCTGCCATCTCAAACAATAGGCTTTATGTAAAGCCAAGATGAACTCAACAGAAAATGGAGCTTCCAAACCCTGCTGCTCCATGGGTAGCGATTGTGAAGGAGCTTCCCCCACAGTATTGTGCTTTTTTGTCTTTGCCTTGCGCTTAGATGAACTCATGTGACCAGCAGGCACAAGCTTTGCGGAATCAGAAATGGCCGCCGTTCCCGCAACAGCATGGAGTCCTGACAACTCCCCGGACCCCGGCGTGGCCTCCATAGCGGCAAAACTGAAGCACAACGAGATAAGACCAAGGAAACAAACAATGGAAGAATGTCCTGAAACAAACCGCCGCACCCCGATGCCGCCTCGGGCTAAAAGACCGCCAAGATCCCAAACCACGAAAGTAAAACTGCTGGCTGTGACTGACCTCGTGCAGACAGGCTGTTGAAAGCGCTGACCCTTCTCTCCAAGCCGAATTCACCCGCTGCTAGCGGAGAAATGTCTGAGAGTGCGGGGGAAGACGGATGGTAACTGGGGCTCCCAGAACCGCCATCAAAGTACCCCTGTGAGCCCGGAGCTGTAATTGAGGTAGGCTCTGCCTCTACTGCTCCGGGAATGGTAACCGGGTTTAAGCCCACAGCACAAATAAGCAAAGAGCTCTGCTAGAACTCCTGCTACAATAGGCACATCAGTAAAGCAAAAGAACCAAATAAATCAAATAAACCAGAAACATCTAACTCTAATGTCTCTCCGGGAGCCAGATCCCTAACGTCTCCTTCAGCTGCTGAGGACTGAAAGACTGAGGTTGGACCAGCAGAGGGAGCCAGATACTGTTTCTGTAAAACTTCAGTTTTTGCAGTCCTCAGCTGCTGGAGAAGGTTGACAACCCTCAAGTGCCTGGACCGGCCCGGAGAGACGAGGAACTTGGATTAAATCCACCAGAGAAGAACTCAGCACATTCATCGAAAAGATAGTGAGCACCTCTCTCACCCAGGGCTACATGCCAAAAGCCCTCAAATAATCTACTATCCATTCCTAAATCTATCTCATCCAACATTACCAACCCATCAACCTACCGCCCAATATCCAGCCTCCCATTCCTGGCTAAAATAACTGAAAAATTGTACAGAGACAGCTCCAAGATCACATTGACGAATTCGCCCCACTAGATCCCCACCAGCATGGATTCCGTCCAAAACATGGCATTGAGACACTACTCATACATCTATTCGATAACATAATCAAAGGAATAGACAAGATGAAGCAGGGCTTCCTACTAATATTTATCGATATATCAACGGCATTCGATACAGTTTCCCATCACATCCTACTGAAGCGCCTAATGGAGATCGGACTACAAGATACCACAATAAAATGGCTCCAATCATACCTCAAAGATAGATACCAGAGAGTAAAATCTGGGAACCTCACCTCAGAACCCTTCAAGACCACACAAGGAGTTCCCCAAGGTTCAACATTATCAGCTCTCCTTATCAACATCTATATTCAACACATATGCAAAATATTTAACACACACAAGATACAATACGCCATACAGTATATACTGATGACATCATGGCATATACCCCCATCCAACTAGACTCCCCAGACTATACCAAAATATCAACATGTATTCAAGAAATAACAACCTGGCTAACTAACAACAACCTAAACGTCAACATAAAAAAAAACTGAAGCAATTATCATCACAAGAGACTCCTCATTCATTCCTCCTACTGCTATCAACATATCCGATACATCATCAGATACCTTGGAGTGATCCTAGACAAACAACTCACCCTCCAACCGCATATCAACAAGATATCCAGAACAGCCTTCTTCAAACTCGCAACACTCTGGAGACTAAAAACCCTCCTCAATAAAGAACATTTCTGTACAGTATGCCAGGCCATCATTACACCGCTGCTGGACCACTGTAATATATTATTCCAAGGTCTACCTAAACAAACCACCCGACCCCTACAAATAGTCCAGAACACTGCTGCCTGCATTATCACTAGCGCTGCAATACAAAGACCAAATAACTCCAATACTACAAGATCTACACTGGCTACCAATCTCCTCACGGGCAAAATATAAATCAGCGTTCACCATCTTCAAAATTAACAACATCATCTCAGCAGGAATACTACAGGAACTCATTGAACCAAAACAAGCAAAAGACCAGACAGAAAAAGCAACGAAAACAATATACCAACACCTACTCTATTCACAAGAACAAACAAATCCATATCCATGCGAGCCTTCTCTCTTGCTGCCCCTGCTATCTGGAATGTCCTCCCAGATAACCTAAAATTAACAACAGATATAAAGGATTTCTGGAACCTACTCAAAACCACCCTATTCGTTGAACAATTCAATGAAGACCACCAATCCACCCTAACCACACCACAAAACGAGTTACACAAGAAATGACATCCACAACATCAATACATCCTATTAATCTCAGTAAATTGTATACAGTCCAATGTAGATAGCTCAACCTGTATATATTGTACCCCAAATCAAGTTTTACCTATCCACACACTCATGAACACTAAATTCACAGCCACTGCATGCCGACACCCCCGCACTACCCTACTTGATTGGTTTGCAGTGAAATCCGCTTTGATTCAAGGATATAGCGGGATATAAATACTTTTAAATAAAATATTAATTTTAAAAAGTTGCTTTTCTTACGTATAATGACCACTAAGTTTAGTTCTATTATATGTATTTTTCTCTTGTTCATTGTAAGCCACTTTGATTTATTGATTCAGCAGTATAGAAAACAAATAAATAAATAAATTGGATGCCCCTCCCTTACTCTAATACATTTTCCATATGGTCTTTTATAAGGTAAAATTAGTCCTTATCTCCAGGCCAGTCCAGTTACAAATGGATTGCCAGCCCCCTCCAGTAGGACTGATCATGACAGAGTCTTGCTGATCCAGTATAAGAGCTCCCCCTACAGCTCCAGACTCCAATAGCTTCCTGACAAAGCAGATGGTAACACTACCAAACCTAACAATTCACCAAACCTACAAATTCATGAAACCTATACATCCCTTCACCTCCCTCTCCCAAGTGCATCAACCCCTGCGAGAGGGAGCAAGGCGGCTTGAAGAGCACTTGCCCTTCCTTTTTTCATATAATGGGCCTGATACCACGTGGGCCCTAAGTATGGAAATTGATGGTTGAGCGCCAAATTCTTATTGAAATACCTTCACCAGACCGGACACGCAACACAACCAGGAAGGCCCTGGACTGGCCTGGAGGGAACTCAAGGAAAGACAATTAGCAGGTAAGGTCTATTTTACCTTCCTTAACGTCCCTCCAGGCCAGGCCAAGCCAGGCCAGTTATGAATGGGACATACTAGAGCAGTATTCACCCATGGGAGGGACCCGTGAGTCCAGCCCGAAATACCAAGGTTCCCACTACTGCATCCCCCACGGCATGCACATCCAGATGATAATGCCTCGAGAAAGTGTGGAGCGATGACCAGGTTGCCCATCCTGCAAATGTCCGCTGGGGGAACCAGACAGTGTTCCATCCAAGATATCGCCTGGCCTCGGGTCGAATGAGCCCAGATCCCCACGGGCGGGGTTTTCCCATGTGCTACGTACACCACACCAATAGCTTGTTTCACCTAACAGGCGACGGATGCTTTGGAGGCCGCTTCCACCTTGCGAGTGATGCCAAAGAAGACAAACAAAATGTCCATTTTCCGAAATGTCTCGGTCCCTTTAAAGTATCTCTGCAGTGTACTACGGAGATCCAGCCTGTGAAGTTGCCGATCCACCTCGGAACTTCCAGTCAGAAAAGGTAGGCAGGGAAATAGACTGATTCAAGTGAAAATGCACCACCACCTTAGGAAAAATAGCATATTTACTCATCTGTAACAGGTGTTCTCCAGGGACAGTAGGAATCAGTTCTCACTTATGGGTGACATAGCCACTGACGGAGCAATTCCCCAACTTTCAAAGAAAGCCTTTGGGATTGCTGCCAAGGATGTATGGTCCTCTTCCCACCTAAAGATGCCATATTGCTCAGTCAGGTCCCAGAACTAGAGCCCTACTAAGCAGATGGCAAGGGAAGGACAAAAGAAACTGCAACTCTTCAGGGGAGGTGGGAAGGTAGTGAGGAATGATTCCTGCTGCCTCTGGAGAACACCTGTTACAGGTGAGTAACTACACTTTCTCCAGGAACAAGCAGGAACTCACTTATGGGACTCCGCAACCACAGGCTACCGAACCTGTAAGCCAAAAACGCCTCTGCGAGGCCGTGAGCAGAAGCAGATGTCCGAAGGAAGCCCGAGTCCTCGGGCCTTCAGGGAAGCTCTCGATAGCCACAGAAGAAGGGTCGGAGTGCAGGAGTTACTTATACTCCAAACAAACTATGGAGTACAGCATGGCAAAGGCGCTGTCCCGGTGGGACTCCCTCGCCAGGCAATAGTGCGAAGCGAAGGTATTCGCTAAAGACCAGGTCGCAGCCCGGCAGATGTCAGTCAAGAGGCACTGAGTGCAGCAATGCCACCAACGCCGCTTTGGCGCGGACACCATGCGTGGTGACTCGGCACCCCAGATGGAGAGGGTGCGCTTGGTGACTGTCAGCCCCAGTCAGTTGGGATCATAGGCGATGAAAAGCTGGTCGGACCTGCAATGACCTTGGGTGCGATGCAGGTAGAAGGCGACAGCCCTCTTGCATTCGAGTGTATGCAGGACCTCCGATGCCCGGTCGGTGTGAGGTCTCGGGAAGAAAGTCGGCAAGACCATCTCCTGATTAAGATGGAAATCCGAGACAACCTTTGGTAGGAACTTGGGGTGTGTGCAAAGGACCACCCTGTTCCTGTAAAACCTGGTGTAGGGGGCCTTGGCAATGAGGGCTTGAAGTTCACTGATTCACCACGTCGAGGTCAGTGCCACCAGGAAAATCACCTTCCAAGAGAGGTGCCGGAGCGAGCATGTCACCATCGGCTCGAAAGGCAGCCGCATCAGCTGCATGAGTGAGATGTTCAAGCCCCATTCCGCCGGGAGAGGCCGGATGGGGGGGTTTGGAAAGCAGGAGGCCCCACATGAAGCGGGAGACCAGAGGCTGACCTGAGAAGGGTTTTCCCTGGAGAGGCAAGTGGTTGGCCAAACCGCCATCACTTCAGGGCATAGGCCCACCTCGTCGAGTCCTTCCTCGACGGCTACCGAGAGCTTGCCCTGAAGGCCCGAGGACTCGGGCTTCCTTCGGACATCGGCATCTGCTCACGGCCTCTCGGAGCTGTTTTTGGCTTACAGGTTTGGTAGCCTGTAGCTGGGGAGTCCCATATGTGAGGCTAAAGAGAACCATTCAGCCGCCAGGCTGTTAGGGATAGCGAGACCAAGTTCGGGTAAAGCACCAGTCAGTCCTCCTGTGTCAGCAGACCGGGGGCACTACCCAGGGGAACCAGAGGCCCCGGCGAGAGCCGGAGTAGAAGCAGGAACCAAGGTTGTCAAGGCCACGAAGGAGCCATGAGAATTACCAAGGCTCGGTCGCGCCAGATCTTGTGGATGGTCCTCGCCAGGAGAGGAGTGGGAGGGAATGCATACAGAAGCCGGGAGGTCCAGTTCAGGAGGAATGCATCTGGGGCCGCTCTGCTCAGGTGTGGTGTCCGCCTGGGTGGCGAACAGGTCCATGGACGGAGTTCCCCAGTGGCGGAACAGGTGGAGAACCACCTCCGGACTCAAGCGTCACTCGTGCAGGTGGAGAAGCCTGCTGAGCCTGTCCGTGAGGAGGTAGACACACAGCTCTTAGGGTCATGCCCCGGCACACTGCAAAGGAGCAGAGGAGGAGTGCCTCCTGACAGAGAAGGCGGGAGACCGTGCCCCTCTCCTTGTTTATGTAGAACATCGCTACTCTGTTAGTCTGCATGAGCACCAACCTGTCCTTCAGGTGGTAGTCCAAGACCTTCAAAGCCAACCGGACCACTTGAAGCTCGAGCAGGATGATCTGCTGTCAAGATTCCGCAGGTGACCACCGCCCCTGGGTGAAGAGGTGACCACAGTGGGCTCTCCAGCCCAACAGCGAGGCATCCATCATCAAGATGAGTTTGTGCAGACTAGTCTGGAAGGGCATGCTCCGAAGGAGGCTCTGGGGGACCTGCCACCAGACTAGGGACTCGACTAGGCAGCGATACATCCAAACGGGGTCCCGGAGGTGGCCAGAGGCCTGGGCCCATTGCGCCCTGAGGCACTACTGGGCCGCTTGCATGTGCAGGCAAGCATGGGGAACGACGTGTACACACGAGGCCAAGTGCCCCAGGAGGCGCAGCATGGCTCACACTGAGATTCTGGGCTGGCCTTGGACCTCGGCAGCCAGAACGCAGAGCTGATCCACACGCGCTCGAGGGAGGAAGGCGTTTGCACGTTCTGGTCAAGAAGAGCGCCAATGAACTCCAGGGTCCGCACCGGTGTGAGGTGGGATTTGGAATAGTTGATCAAGAAACCAAGATGCTCAAGGAGGAGGACCGTGTGCGAAGCCGAGAGATAAGCCTCCTCCGTCGAGGAGCCCGAGACAAGCCAATCATCTAAGGAAGGGTAGACGGTATTCCCTGCAACAGGAGGTGGGTTACAGCGCTGATAGGCACTTGGTGAAGATTCGTGGAGCACTCTGTACTTGACGTGCTCTCCCTGCAACCTGAAACACAGGTACTTCCTGTGCTTGGAGTGGACAGGAATGTGGGTGTAAGCATCTCTGAGATCCAAGGAGCATAGCCAATCATCCTGCCGGATGTAGGGCAGGAGGACACCAAGGAATAGCATTTTGAACTTCTCCCGCACCAGAAACTTGTTCAGGTTCCTGAGGTCGAGGATGGGGCGCAGGCCCCCCCCCCCCCCCCCACCATCCTCTTCAGAACGAGAAAGTACCGGGAATAAAATCCCTGACCCCGGAAGTGTGGCGGAACTCGTTTGACCGCCTGTTGACCAAGGAGATTGTTCAGCTCTTGCTGCAAGCAAGCCTGGTGCGAGGGAAGCCGAGTAGGCTCCGCCGGAGAGAAGGGAGAGAGGAGTCTATCTAGACGAAGATGATACCGTCCTGGATCACCTGTAAGACCCAGGTGTCCAATGTAATGGCCGCCCATTCGGGGGCAAAAAGAGACAGAAGTCCTCCCACCAGCGGAAGCATCCCCGGGGGGCGAGAGGCTATGCTTTCAGCGTCAAAACCCCAGAGCTGGCTGGTGCGGCGCCAGTGTCTGGGTCTTGGCCCCCTTGGATTTCCAGTGACCCTGAGCACCCCCCCTTTGCCCTGAGCACGAGTCGTCGGCACAGGGATGGGCGGGTATGGTAGGTATCTCTCTGCTAGGGGAGCCCTTTACTCTGGAAGGCAGGCTTTTTGGTGAGCTGCTTCTTCCGTGGAAGCGAGGTAGTTTTGCAAGAGACAGGTGCGAGTTCGAACTCTGTCTCTATCTCGGCTGCCTTATCCTCCATGGGCTTACCGAACAGCTGTTTGCCAAGGCAGAGGACATCCAGGAGCTTCTCCTGGACCCAACTGCTCTAGGTCCGAAGACTGGAGCCACGCCTGGCGTCGGGCTCTGATGACAGCCCACGCTACACGGGTGGAAGACTCGAACCCGTCATACACGGCGCAGGAAAGGTATTTCGAGCAGTCTGCGACCGACCTCAGGAGGATCTGGAACCTGAGGAAGTGCACCCCAATCAGGCCTGCAGAAAAACCACCGAGCTTCTTGGCGAAGTCGTGAAGAAACATGCCCATATACAATTGGTATGCCTGGATGCGGCATGCCAGCATGGATCCCTGGTAAGCCTTGCACCTGAGGGCGTTGAGGGCACGGGATTCCCTACCAGGCGGGACCGAAGAGTGCGACTTCGGGCTCTTCTTTCTCCGCACTGCAGATTTCACTACCATGAAAGTGTGAGGAAGTTGGGTCTTCCAAAACCCAGGGCCGCGCTGGACCCTATACATGGTATGAAGTCTTCTACTGACAATAGGGACCGAGGCTGGTATTTTCCACATGCAGAGAAACAGCAGGAACAGAATGGACGGTCCCGGAACCGTAAGAGACTCCCTGGGCGGAGACTCGTACTGAAAGATGTCAACTTCCTCCGCCCTTCGCTCCTCTTCAGTCTGCATTGGCAGATTAACGGCCCGAGCCATATCGCGCACAAACCCCAGGAAAGAGGTGTCCTCGGAAGGCAACCGCTTCTATGAGGCAGGCGGGGATGGGTCAGAGGGGAGATCCCTATGAGCGCGGGTTTCCAGGGACGTGTCCCCATTCAAATCCCAGCCCGAGAGGTCCCAGAAGGACTTGGAGTCAGGCTGGTCTCTGGAAGACCTCGCCCCTTAGGAACAGGACGGCGAGCGAGACCGGTGCCAAGGACTCATGAGGCCCACAGCTCTTGGGGGATTCCAAGGCAGTTTTCTGGACCCCAGTCGGGTAACCATCGGTCTCGGGGCATGAGCGGGCCGTGCTGGGCAAAAGCACCTGCTGGGCAGTGAGGAAGGCAGAAATGCTGCGCTCCAGTGCCAACATACAGAACTCCCACTCAGGAGTGGCTCCCTGCGACGCCAACTCCGGGGTTACCGGGTCTGGCGTGGAGAAGGAGAGAAGGTCCTCACTGGGATGACCCTAAGGGACCAGGCGCCATCGCCAGAGGCCTCCATGTCTGTACGAGGTACCTATCGAAGCCGTTCCTTGTCCGATAGAATGAGCGTGAGACCGCTCGTGCTTATCCGGAGCCCCCGACAGCGACTTCAAGGTCGTCTTCTTCTTTTGCCATTCCACCTCGGGTGAACCCTGATTGGAGTGACGCCTGGGGAGCGGAGTCACTGCGGGGGACCCCGCCAGTGGTGAATAGGTAGGGCAAGGTGCCACCGGGGATCCTGGGGCTACCTTGCGGAAAATGTCTTCGGACTTCTGCTTAAAGCTTAGCAAGGCATTAGTGGACATTTTCTTACAAAGTGAGCAGAGCTCCGGGTTGTGGTCAGCCCCCAGACCCCATAGACAGCAGTCGTGGGTGTCCATGAGCGACATATATTTGAAGCATCTCTCACATTTCTTAAAAACCGTGGCCATGGGGGCAAAAAGGACCCCTGCGAGTTCGAAAACCCTCGAGGCCAGCGGTCGGAAAAAAAAAGGGTGAAAAAAAGGGTTCTGAAAGAAAACACACTAAAGAGAGTCAAAAAAGGGATCCCCTAGCCCACAGCAGAGAGAGGACCGGAAAAAAGGCCAAAAGGCCAAAGTCAAGAAAACCTTTTGCGAGGGACGTGCGTCCGAAGGGCTCCGCGGAAAAAGGGAGACTGAGCAAGATGGCACCTTTGGGCGTGAAGAGGACCATGCATGCATGGCAGCAATTCCAAAGGCTTTCTTTGAAAGCTGAGGAATTCCTCCACGCAGGCTCCGTTGGTGCCAACATCACCCATAAGTGAGGACTGACTTCCTGCTTGTTCCTGTAGAACACTTTCTCCTTGATAAACTGCAGAAAAGGCTCCCTGCACAAGAGCGCCTGAAGATCGAAGACTCTCCAAGTGTAACAAAGTGCCACTAAGAAAGAGTAGTTACTCACCTGCAACAGGTGTTCTCCAGGAGCAGCAGGAATCAGACCTCACATATGGGTGACGTCGGCGCCGACGGAGCCCCCATGCGGAGCATTTCCCCAGCTTTAACAGAAAGCCTTTGGGACTGCCAGCACGCATGCGCGGTCCCCTTCACGCCCAAGGGTGCCATCTTGCTCAGTCTGATGACATAGTTAAAAGATAGTAAAAAAATAAAATAAATCATATGATTGCAACTCCATGGGGAGGAGGGAGGGTTGTGAGGACTCATTCCTGCTGCTTCTGGAGAAAGAGTAGTTACTCACCTGTAACAGGTGTTCTCCAGGAGCAGCAGGAATCAGTCCTCACATATGGGTGTCATCGGCGCCGATGAAGCCCCAGCGGAGCATTTTCCCAGCTTTCTATGAAAGCCTTTGGGAATGCAGGCATGCATGCGCGGTTCCCTTCACGCCTAAAGGTGCCATCTTACCTCAGTCAAATGACATAGCTAAGAACAGCACACAAAAAGAAAAATAAACTATGTACAACTGCAACTCCAAGGGGAGGAGGGAGGGTTGTGAGGACTGATTCCTGCTGCTCCTGGAGAACACCTGTTACAGGTGAGTAACTACACTTTCTCCAGGACCAAGCAGGAAGTCAGTCCTCACATATGGGTGACTCCCCAGCTCTGGGCTACCGAGGAACTCAGGCTGAACAAGAGAACTCCCTCTAGTCTCAGCAGCAAAGAAAGGCTTTTCAAGGACACAACCTCCACCGGTAGCCCAAAAGAGGGCAGGAGGGCAGGAGCTGCCTAAACCTCAAAGAGATTCCGGAGTACTGCCTGGCCAAAAGCACTGTCCCTACGACTCCCTCTCCAGGCAGTAATGGGCCGCAAAGGTCTGGCTTGAAGACCAATTTGCAGCCTTGCAGATGTCTACCAAGGGCACAGAGCGGAGATGAGCCACTGAGGCAGCCATTGCCCTGACACGATGGGCCGTGACCCTACCCTGCAAAGGAAGGTCAGCCACCTTGTAAGCCCAGGCGATACAGTCAACCACCCAGATGGACAAGGTACGCTTGGACACAGCTAACCCCAACTTATTGGGGTCAAAGGATACGAAGAGCTGAGTAGTCCTTCTATACCCCTGCGTACGGTCAAGGTAGAAGGATAATGCCCTCCTACAGTCAAGGGTATGCAGGATTGCTTCAGCCTGGCCAGCATGAGGCCTAGGGAAGAATGTTGGAAGAACCACCTCCTTATTGAGGTGGAAAGAGGAGACAACCTTAGGGAGGAACATTGGATGAGTCCTGAGGACTACACTGTTCCTGTAAATCCTGGTGTAAGGCCTGTCACAGACCAGGGCTTGAAGCTCACTTACTCGCCTAGCCGAGGTAAGGGCTATTAGGAAGAGTGTCTTCCAGGAGAGGAAGCATAGCGGACAAGTAGCCATCGGTTCAAAAGGTGGTTGAGTCAGCTGCTGCAAGGCCACATTCAGCTCCCATTCAGGGGCAGGAGGATGGATGGGAGGCTTGAGCAAAAGCAAGCCCCTGAGAAAGCGGGACACCAAGGGGTGATCAGATAGAGATTGTCCCTCTACCAATGAGTGGTGAGCTGCTAGAGCTGAGAGGTGGACCCGAACAGAATTGGACTTAAGTCCCTGATTGGATAAGTGCAGTAAGTGCAGTAAGTACTGAAGAACTACTGGCACCGTACAGGAGAAAGGATCCTCTGTACGTAGGTGACACCACACAGAAAACCTCTTCCATTTGAGAGCATAGGTTTTCCTAGTGGACTGTTTCCTACAGGCTAGGACAATCTCCTCAACTTCCTGAGGTAGGCCCCAGGGAGCCAAGACTACCCTTGCAGCCTCCAGGCCATCAAATTGAGAGACTTGAGATTGGGGTGCAGAAGGGAACCCTGGTCCTGTGTGAGAAGGTCGGGTTGCAACCCCAGAGGCAGTGGAGGATCCACCGCCAGTTGAAGCAGAAGAGGAAACCAAGGCTGTCTCGGACACCTGGGAGCCACCAGCAGGACCGAGGCCTTATCCTGGAGAATCTTGAATAGGGTTCGGGCCACCAAGGGCGTGTGAGGAAACGCATAGAGGAGGCCCTGAGACCAAGATATCAGAAAAGCATCCGCTGCTGTCCGCAGAGGATGTGGTTGCCTGGAGCAGAACTTTGGCAGTTGCTTTTTGATGGGGCTAGCAAAGAGATCCATCAAAGGAAGACCCCATCTCAGGAAGATCTTCTGAACTACTGAAGGATGCAGCTGCTACTCGTGGGGCTGCAGTATCCTGCTCAATCTGTCTGCCAGGTAGTTGTCCTGGCCAGGAAGGTACACAGCCCTGAGGAACATGTTGTGCTTGAGGGCAAAAGAACAAAGGTCCTGAGCTTCCCGACAAAGGAACCTGGACCCAGTTCCGCCCTGTTTGTTCACATAAAACATGGCAACTTGGTTGTCTGTCTGAATCAGGACAGACTGTTGAACCAGGGTAGGAGTGAATGCTTTGAGTGCTAATCGAATAGCTCTGAGTTCGAGGAGATTGATCTGCTGTGCAGCTTCCCAGGGAGACCAGAGGCCCTGGGTGCACTTGCCCAGACAATGTGCTCCCCAGCCTTGCAGGGAGGCTTCTGTTGTTAGCATCACTGTGTAACCTGGAATCTGAAAAGGGCACCACTTTCAGCAGATTGGGTGGGTGTAGCCACCAGTTGAGGGAGTGCAGAAATGGTCTGGACACCCTTATCCTGTCTCTGAGGCTGCCTGTGGCCTGTGACCACTGAGACTGAAGGCACCACTGTGCAGGCCTCATATGGAGCCTGGCATTGGGGGTCACATGTACTGTCGAAGCCATGTGGCCTAGAAGCCGCAGGCAGAGTCTGGCGGAGACCAGGGACCTGCTGAGAAACTGACTTGCCAAGGCCATTAACCCTCAGGCTCTGTTTTCTGGCAAGAAAGCCTTTGCCAGCAGAGAGTCCAACCTTGCCCCTATGAACTCCAAGTTCTGGGAAGGGAGCAAAGTGGACTTTGCGAAGTTTATGACAAACCCCAGGCGTTGTAGAAGAGCAATGGTCCTGAGGGTGGCTTGATTGGCCTCCTGACCTGTCTGACCTCTGATGAGCCAGTCGTCCAGATAGGGGAAGACAAAGATGCCCTGATTTCTCAGGTAGGCCGCCACCACTGCTAAGCACTTTGTAAAGACTCTGGGGGCGGAGGTGAGGCCACGATGGACTCGAGTATCAGCTCGGTCTCCGGGGTCGACTTGGACGTCGATGTCCCGGTGGTCGGGGCAGATGCGCCAGACAGGCTGGCCATCAGTGACCGCTGCTGCTCCATGAAGGCAGACATTCTGCTCTCCAAGGCTGTCATCCTGAAACTCAGCTCGGGAGACGCAGCAGCCACCGACTCAGGCCCCGGCAGTGCCGGGCCCGATGTCGGCTCCCTGGGAGGTGAGTCCACGAGGACTATGGGGCTTACATGTCCAGCAGACTCCGGCTCCACACGAGGAACTTTGGCAGGCTTCTCCGGTTCCACAGGTCCGGGGCGACGGTAGGGGGTCTTAGACCTGGCCCTCGAGGAGCCAGGGACCTCTTCCGACGACACCCTCGCGAGCCATTTCTTCCTCTTGCGTTCCCGGTCGGGGGACCCCCTGTCTGAGGAGCTTCGACGGCGCTCGGGATCGGAATCCCGAGATGTCGAGGCCTCAGACGAGGTCCGGGCCCGTCCGGAGGCTGAGTCCGAGAAAAGCCTTTCCTTTTGCTGCTGGCGACTTCGTAGTGCCTTGGAAGACATTTTTCCACAGGCCCCGCACGACTTAGGATCGTGGTCAGGGCCCAGGCACCGAAGGCAGCAGTCGTGTGTGTCGGTGAGAGACATTAGTTTCTTACACCGATCACACTTCGTAAAACCACTGGAAGCCATCGGGGGAAAAAAAGAGTCCCCGCGAGGTCAAAAGACGGGCCTTCCAGGGAAAAAGAGAAAAAAGAGCGCGAACGCCAGCCACGAAGGGCAAAAACCGAAAAAGAGGAATCAGGCTCAATACCGGTGTACCGAACCCGGCGGGACGGGAACCGGTAGAAAGAGAGCAAAAAATCGCTGAAAAATCTAATTTTAACCGGGAAAACTGGACACACGTCCGGTGGGCTTCACGAAAAAAAAAAGAAACTGAGGTAAGATGGCACCTTTAGGCGGGAAGGGAACCGCACATGCGTGCCTGCATTCCCAAAGGCTTTCATAGAAAGCTGGGGAAATGCTCCACTGGGGCTTCATCAGCGCCGATGACACCCATATGTGAGGACTGACTTCCTGCTTGGTCCTGGAGAACACCTGTTAACAGGTGAGTAACTACTCTTTCTCCAGGACCAAGCAGGAAGTCAGTCCTCACATATGGGACTCCCCAGCTAAAGGCTACCGGGGACCCAAAGCTGAAAAAATATGGTCCCTCTAGAGCAGGGGTCTCAAACTCAAATTGCTTTGAGGGCCAAATGAGGACTTGTAAAGTAACCCGGGGGTCGCATAAGACGCGGGGCCTCATTTGCATAAGGGGCCTCATTTGCATAAATATTTGCATAATGTTACCATACACTAACTTTTAGTAAACATGCCTCTTTAATGAGTATGGATAAAGAAAGACTAAAAGATTTAGAAACAAGAAGACAATAATTAAACTGGGAACCCCAAAAGCCAAACTTGGAATGTACAACAACACTGTAGAAATAAAACTATAAATTAATTTCCTCTTGTACTAAACAAAGCGCAAACATTAATGATGCACATTTCCCAGAGCTGACATTCCAGTTAATAAATTCAAAATAAAGAGATATTTTTCTACCTTTTGTGCATTTTTTTCAGTTGCAATTGTTCCAGCCACTTTCTTCTGGTTTCTTCATGTCTTCTGCTAACTCTCCATCGTCTGCTGTCCATTTTCCCTTTCTTCTCTCCTAGTTTTTTTCCATTCTCTCTCTACATCTGCTTTAACATACTAATCTTTCTCCTTTTTCTCTTTCCTCATTCCTATTTCATTCACTCAAATTTTACCCCTCCATCCTCAATCCCCACTTACTCTCCCAATACCTGGCCAATTGTAGATTTGTCTTCTCTCCCAGACAAAATATTTTTCCCCTCTCCATTTCACTTTCCCAGCTCCATCCCATTCTAATCCTCCCCCAACATCAGCTCCCTTCTAGTTCCAGCCCCACCCAGCATCCGCTCCCTTCTAGTCCCCCCATTAGTCCATTTCCAGTCCTATCCTAGCCTCACCATCAGCCCATTTCCAATCCTAGCCCCCCATCAGCCCATTTCCAATCCTAGCTCCCTCCCCTCCCAGCCCATTTCCATTCCAAGCCCCCCTCCCCATCAGCCATTTGCAGTTCAAGCCCCCCTTCCACTCAGCCCATTTCCAGTCCTAGCAACCCCCCCCCCCCCCAGCCCATTACCAGTCCTAGACCCCCCATAGCCCATTACCAGTCCTAACCTCCCCATAGCGCACTTCCAGTTTTACCCCCCATCACCCCATTTTCAGTCTTACCCCCCCCCCATAGCCCATTACCAGTCATAACCCCCCTGCCAATAGCCCACTTCCAGCCCTAACCCCCATTACCCCATTTCAGTCAGCCCCTCCATAGCTCATTACCAGTCCTAACTCCCCCCATCAGCCCACCTGCCCATTTCCAGTCCTAGCCCCCACCATAGCCCATTACCAGTCATAACCCCCCTGCCAATAGCCCATCTCCAGTCATAACCCCCACCTGCCAATAGCCCATCTCCAGTCATAACCCCCCCCCCGCCAATAGCCCATTTCCAGTCATATCCCCCCCCCTGCCAATAGCCCATTTCCAGTCATACCCCCCCTGCCAATAGCCCATTTCCAGTCATAACCCCCCCTGCCAATGGCCCATTTCCAGTCATAACCCCCCGTGCCAATAGCCCATTTCCAGTCTTACCCCCCCTGCCAATAGCCCATTTCCCGTCATACCCCCCCCTGCCAATTGCCCATTTCCATTCATACCCCCCCCCTGCCAATAGCCCATTTCCAGTCATACCCCCCCCCCTGCCAATAGCCCATTTCCAGTCCTACACCCCCCCCCCCCCAGGTAAATTAAAAAAAAACCTGGCTTCTGCTGCTGCAGCAGAAAATCAGCTGTCCCGCGGCCCCTTCCCTTCTGCGCGGAGAGCCCTGAGTGTGCTTCATCTGCGGCGTGCTTTTTAAGCCGCGAAGAGAGTATTTCCCTCTCGCGCGGCTTAAACCTAGTCACTTTTCAAGCCTCGCGAGAGGGAAATACTCTCTTCGCGGCTTGAAAAGCACCCGCTGATGGAGCACTCTCGGGGATCTCCGGGCAGAGAGGAAGGGGCCGCAGGACAGCTGATTTTGCTGCTTGAGCAGCAGAAGCCAGTTTTTTTTTTTTTAATTGACCGTCGATTCTGCCGTTGCCACGGCGGCAACGGCAGCAGAAGCCGTCGCGGGCCGCACAACGTTCTCTTGCGGGCCGCGTGTTTGAGACCCCTGCTCTAGAGCCTCAGCATGTACGAAAAGAATCTTCTCTGAGAAAGCCCCCAAACGGTAGCCCAACACCAGGGCCGGAGGGTAGGAGGTGCCTATACCTCAAAGAGATTACGGAGTACTGCCTGTCCAAAAGCACTGTCCCTGTGGGACTCTCTCTCGAGGCAGTAGTGGGCCGCAAAAGTCTGGCTTGAAGACCAAGTAGCGGCACTGCAGATGTCTGCCAACGGAATAGAGCGGAGATGAGCCACTGACGCAGCCTTCGCCCTGACACGGTGAGCCGTGACTCGACCATGCAACGAGAGGCCGGCTGCCCTGTATGCCCAGGCGATACAGTCTGCTACCCAAATGGACAGGGTACGCTTGGAGACAGGTAACCCCAACTTATTAGGGTCAAAAGAGACGAAGAGCTGAACAGCCCTTCGGTGTCCCTGCGTACGGTCAAGGCAGAAGGACAACGCCCTCCTACAGTCCAGGATATGCAAGACCATCTCAGCCCGGCTGGCATGCAGCCTGGGAAAGAAAGTTGGAAGAACCACCTCCTGGTTGAGGTGGAAGGAGGAGACAACCTTAGGAAGGAACTTAGGGTGAGTCCGTAAGACTACTCTGTTCCTATAGAACCTAGTGTATGTTGCATCTGACACCAAGGCTTGAAGCTCGCTCACTCGCCTTGCTGAGCTACCAAAAACAACGCTTTCCAGGAGAGAAAACACAAAGGACAAGTAGCCATAGGCTCAAATGGTGGGCAAGTAAGCTGTTGCAAGACCACATTCAAATCCCACTCAGAGGCAGGTGGACGAACTGGAGGCTTAAGCAAAAGGAGGCCTCTGAGGAAGCGAGCCACTAAAGGGTGGCTTGAGAGAGACTGACCCTCCACCGGTGAATGGTGCGCTGAGAGAGCACTGAGATGGACCCTAACCGAGTTGGATTTCAGGACTAGGCTGGACAGGTGAAGCAAATATTGCAGCACCACTGGTACCAGGCATGAGAAAGGATCCTCCTTGTGTTGAGCACACCAGGTGGAGAACCTACGCCACTTAAGGGCATAAGACTTCCGAGTGGACTGCCTCCTAGAGGCCAAGACCACGTCCTCCACTTCCCTGGGCAGCAGTAAGGGTGCTAGAAACTACCCTTTCAGCAGCCAGGCCATCAGATTGAGGGACTGGAGGTTGGGGTGTAAGAGAGATCCCTGCTCCTGAGACAGGAGATCGGGTTGCATCCCCAGAGGAAGAGGAGTGTCCACCGCTAGTTGCAAAAGAAGTGGGAACCAGGGTTGCCTTGGCCACCTGGGGGCCACCAGGATCACCGAGGCCTTGTCCCGGATCACTTTGTCTTGGACACTAGAGGCATGGGAGGAAACGCTTATAGGAGGCCTGTAGACCATGGAATGAGAAAGGCATCCGCTGCTACTCTGAGAGGATGCGATTGCCTGGAGCAGAAACTGGACAGTTGATGGTTCAGTGGACTGGCAAAGAGATCTATGGTGGGAAGACCCCATCTTAGGAAGATCTGTTGGACCACCAGAGGATTCAACTGCCATTCGTTTGGCTGCAGAACCTGCTCAATCTGTCTGCCAGGTAATTCTCTTGTCCAGGGAGATAGATCGCCTTGAGAAGTATGCCATGATTGACTGCGCAGGAGCACAGGCCCTGTGCCTCCTGACAGAGGTCGGGGCCCTGTGCCCCCCTGCTTGTTCACAGAGAACATGGCAACTTGATTGTCAGTCTGCGCTAAGACGGACTGGCGAGAGAGGACATGAGAGAAAGTCCGGAGGGCTAGGCGAATTGCTCTGAGCTCTAGGAAATTGATCTGCTGTGCGCACTCTCAAGAGGACCAGAGGCCCTGGGTGCATGCTCCTTGGCAATGTGCACTCCAACCTTGGAGAGAAGCATCGGTTGTCAGCTCTTGAGAATGTTGAGGTGCTTGAAAAGGCACCCCTTTTAGCAGATTCGGAAGATGAAGCCACCACTGTAGAGAAGAAGCTAGTAGCTTGGACACCCTCACTTTGTCCATCAGGTTTCCCGTGGCCTGCAGCCACTGAGTTCTGAGGCCCCACTGAGCTGGCCTCATGTGTAGACAGGCATTTGGAGTTACATGGATCATGGATGCCATGTGGCCTAAGAGCCTCTGAAATTGTCTGGCGGAGACCTGAGAATTGCTTTGGAATTGGCTGGCCAAGTCCATCAGTCTGTGGGCCCTGTCCACTGGCATAAAAGCCTTTGCCTGAAGGGTGTCCAGTCTTGCTCCTATGAACTCCATGTTCTGTAAGGGGTGCAAAGCGGACTTTGCGAAGTTTATGACAAACCCCATATGCTGGAGAAGAGCGAAAGTGCAGAGGGTGGCTTGATTGGTCTCCTGTGGAGACTGACCCCTGATGAGCCAGTCGTCCAGGTATGGAAAGACAAAGAGGCCTTGAACCCTGAGATAGGCCGCCACCACCGACAGGCATTTGGTGAAAGCCCTGGGGGTGGAAGTTAGGCCAAAAGGGAGTACCCTGTACTGGTAATGGTTTCCTCCCACTACAAATCTGAGATATTGTCTGTGGTCTGGATGAATAAGGATGTGAGTATAAGCATCCGTTAGGTCTAAGGAGCATAGCCAATCTCCCTGCTGGAGGTAGGGCAGCAGGATTCCAAGGGTAAGCATCTTGAACTTTTTCCTCTCCAGGAACTTGTTGAGATTCCGCAAGTCTAGGATGGGCCTGAGGCCTCCTGTTCTTTTTGGTACTAGAAAGTACCTGGAATAGAAGCCTTGACCTCTCAGGTGGTGAGGAACCGGTTCCACCGCCTGTTCCTTCAGAAGACTTGCTAACTCCTGCAGGAGTAAGTCCCTGTGCAGAGGGAGTCTTGGAGGCTCCCCTGGAAAGTAGGAGGGAGGTACCTGGTGGAAGTGGAGGAGATAGCCCCTCTGGACTATGCTTAGCACCCAGGTATCCCTTGTTACGGCTGACCACCTGTGGGCATACAGGGTCAGCCGGCCTCCTGTGCTGGGAGGGGCCAGCTGGAGGAGGAGAGGCTATGCCACTGGAGTCAAAACCCCGCTCCCTGCTGTGCAGGAGCTGGAGCTGGTGGCTTGGGGGTTTTCTGCCTACGGGGCCCATGTCCCTGCCCCTTGGCCTGCTGACCCTGCTGGGGAGCTGTGGAGGCCTGAAAATGAGGGTATGATTTGTAGGCAGATGACTTCCTCGGGTAAAAGGTCTTTTTTCCCGAGCCCTTCTTCTTCTGAGAAGGGGCAGAGGTTTTCCTGGACAGCCTTGTCCGGGTGAGAGTCTCGGACACGAGTTCCGCAGCCTTTTCAGCCATGGGCTTGC
Source organism: Ichthyophis bannanicus (assembly GCA_033557465.1). Classification (NCBI taxonomy): domain Eukaryota; kingdom Metazoa; phylum Chordata; class Amphibia; order Gymnophiona; family Ichthyophiidae; genus Ichthyophis; species Ichthyophis bannanicus. The sequence goes on along the minus strand of CM066043.1, from coordinate 231,629,478 downwards.
CAAAGAGGTTTTCACCTCGGCAGGGGACATCGACCAACTTGTCCTGCACCCATGGCTCGAGGTCCGATGACTGTAGCCAAGCCTGACAGCGTGCACCGATGCCGGCCGCGGCTACACGGGCCGGTGCCTCGAAGCCATCATAGGCTGCTCGAGAGATAAACTTTAAGCACTCTCGGATCCCCGATGACAGGGCCTTGAACCGCTGCAAAGGTTGCTCGGAGAGACCAGCAGAGAACCCGGCAATCTCCTTTGCCAGATCTCGAAGGTACATGCCCATGTACAGCTGATAGGTCTGGACACGGCAAGCAAGCATAGAGCCCTGGAAGCACTTTCTACTGAGGGCATTCAGGTTCCGGGCCTCCCGGCAGGGAGGCACCAAGGAGTGCATCTTCTGACTCTTCAGACGATGCATGGCCGATTCCACAACCATGGAGTGGTGCGGTAGCTGTGCCTTTTGGAACCCGGGGCTCTTGCAGACTCGATAGATGGAATTGACCCGCTTGCACAGAACCGGCGTTGAGGTCGACGCCTCCCACCTGCGGAAGAGCAACCGTACCAGCATCGGAGGAACCGGTACAGTAAAGGCCTCTTTGAGAGGAGAGTCATACTGCAGGGCCTCGAGCTCCTCGGCTCGAGGCTCCCCTTGGGATCCGCGGGGAAGGCCAAGGCCTTGGCCATGTCCCGCACGAAATCTGAGAACCGGGTGTCCTCCGGGGGGGGGACCGTCTTCGAGGTTCGGACTCCGGTGAGTCCGAAGGGACACACCAGGTCCAAACGGTGTCCGGGGACTCCTCATCCTCCGTTTCCCAGCGCGACTCCTCGGAGGAGGAATCGAGTGGCTCCGGTCGGGCATGCACCGATGCCATCCGCCCTGACGCCGAGGGTACCGGCGTCGACGACCTCGACCTCCGGGGTCGACTTGGACTTCGATGTCCTGGTGGTCGGGGCAGATGCACCGGTGAGACCAGCGATCAGTGCCTGCTGCTGTTCCATGAAGGCAGCCAAGCTGCTCTCCAAGGCCGTCAACCTGAGTCCGAGCTCAGGAGATTCAGCAGCCCCCGACTCGGGCCCTGACGGCGTCGGGCCCGATGTCGGCTCCCCTGGAGGAGAGTCCACGAGGACTACAGCACTCACGTGACTCGGGGACTCCGGCTCCACACGAGGTTGTTTTGCATGCCTCTCCGACTCCAAAGACCCGGGACGGCGGTCGGGGCTATGCGACCTGGCCCTCGAGGAGCCAAGTGCATCCACCAACGCCGCCCTCGTGGGTTTCTTCTTCCTGCGATGCTCCCGTGAGGAAGACCCCCCTCTCAGAGGATCCCCGGCGATGCTCGGGATCGGAATCCCGAAACGTCGAGGCCTCTGACGAAGTCCGGGCCCGGTCGGACGCGGAGTCAGAGAAGATTCTTTCCTTCTGGTGCTGTCGACTCCTCAACGCCTTCGAGGACATTTTCCCACACGGACCACAGATCATCAGGTCATGATCGGGTCCGAGGCAGCGGAGGCAGCAGTCATGTGTGTCGGTGAGAGACATAAGTTTCTTACACCCATCACACTTTTTAAACCCGCTGGCAGCCATCGGGAGAAAAAGGGTCCCTGAGAGGTCAAAAGACAGGGCTGCCAGTGAAAAATAGAAAAATGGCGCGAACGCTAGTCACGAAGGACAAAAAACGAAAAAAGAAGTCCGGGCTCGATACCGTTGTACCGGCAAGAGGCGGGAAGGGGAAACCGGCGTCGAACTGAGAAAAAACACGAAAAATCAACTTTTTTCATAGGTGAACACGAACCACGTCCGTCGGGCTCCGCGGAAAAAAGAAGACTGAGGAAGATGGCACCCTTGGGCGGGAAGGGGACCACGAATGCGTGCTGGCAGTCCCAAAAGCTTTCTGTGAAAGCTGGGGAAATGCTCCGCATGGAGGCTCCGTCGGCGCCAACATCACCCATATGTGAGGACTGACTTCCTGCTTGGTCCTGGAGAAACCTGTCTTCAAGGTGAGGTCCTGCACTGGCATCCGAGAGATAGGCTCAAAAGGTGCCTCTGCCAGGACTTCCAGCACCAAGTTCAGGTACCACGATGGAACCACTGGTCGCAAAGGCGGACGCATGGGCTTCACGGCCCTAAGGAATTGGAGAACATCAGGATGTGCTGCCAGCTCCTGTACTCGGCCTCGATAATAGGCTAAGGCTGCCACTTGTACCTTCAGAGAATTGAGGGCCAAGCCCTTTTCCATGCCGCCCTGAAGAAACAAAAAAATGTTTGGAAGCAAGCAAGCAAAAGGACTCACGTCCTTGTCCGAGCACCACTCCTCAAATATTCCCCACACCCGAGCATAAGCAAGTGTGGTAGAATGCTTTCTGGACCTCAGCATAGTAGCAGTGACTACTGTCGCATAGCCCCGGCGATGCAGCCTTGCCCTTTCAAGAGCCAGACTGTAAGCAAGAATCGACACACCTGTGGCATCAGAACTGGTCCCTGGCAACCACCAAGGGCAATCAATCAGGAGATGAGTAAGATCTGCATACCACAGTCAATCCGGCGCTATGAGAATCAGTGGGCCATTAATGTGTCTCTATCTGCTGAATAAGCTGCCCGATGAGCACCCACTGTGGAAAAATGTACAGAAGCCACTCTGCCAGCAAATCCTGAGCCAGAGCATAGACCCTTCAGACATGTGTTCCCAAATGTGCGCACAAATGGGCATGAGCCCACGGTACCAGGTCCAGTGCCACCGCCATCGAGTCCAGCAGCTGCATATAGTACCATGCTGACAATGCCTTCCAACGCAGAAACTGGCAAATCTGTGTTCCAATTTTCCGCACCCTGACATTGGGCAGAGATACGGTCATATCAATCAGGGCTCCAAAATATACCAGATGCTGGACTGGCTGAAGCTAACTCTTGGTGAGGTTAACCACCCAGCCCAGCTGTTGCAGAAACTCCAGCACCCGTCACATGGCAGCGGATGCCTCTGCCTCCGATTTCGCCCGAATGAGCCAATCATCCAGATAGGGATGAATGAGAATCCCATCCCGTCACAATGCCACCACTGCCGCCACCACCACCATGACCTTTGTGAACGTGCACAGTGCCATGGCCAGACCTAACAGCTACATCAGGAACTGGAAATGCCCTATTGGCAAGGTGAACCACAGTTGCCTCCTAGTTTTTTATCAGAATTCCTCGAAAGAAATTTTCGAATAGCTACCACTATGGTGAGTTTGTATGTCCTTCTGGCCAAACATTTACGCCCTTTTGCTTGTGCATTTGTCTGCTCTAATTTATGCAATTTTTTTCAAATGTTTATTATTTTTCTATTTATTAGTATTTATGTATTTTATGCATTCATGTACTGAATTATTATATTTTTATATTGTTAATAATATTTATCATTGACTTTATATATTTTTATATATTTATATATTTATTTATCTTTCATATGTTTTTTAGCTATTGCATAACAATCCGACAAAACTGTCTTAATGAGACATTTTACTTGACACAGTACTGGTAGGTGTTTATTGATATGTCTTAGTCTTTTGTTTTAATTATTTATCATTTTTTATTTTTTAATCATTAGAGCTGTCACATCGTTGTGGATTTAAGTGTGACTGTTTCATTTTATCCCTGTCTTCCTCTATCTAGACTATGCATGTATGGTTTTTGTTTTTAATTATTCAGTTGGTATTTTAGATTTCCATATGCATATGGCTAATTGTTTGCAAACAAAGTGTGTATAGTCCTCAACATTTGGGTAAATAGGTCCTGTCTTCTGTCTCGGCCCTTCTTACCTCACAGTTGTTCTGAATGTTTCCTATGATTTACTCCTTATTTTATCTTTTATCATGTGTATTATTTATGATGCTACATATTTGGTTTTAATATTGTCCATTCTTTTAATAATGTTTGTGTATTTTATGTTAGCTGTATGTCCCCCGAAGAAGGCATTTGCCGAAACGCGTAGGGACTATCATCAATAAAGCAGTCTGTTACCAACCTACGTCTCTTGCTCCCTGTGTTCCCCGTCTGGTTTGCAAGAGCGACGCTCCTCTCCTTTGTCACCTGTCCTCTCTGTGGGCCTCCTGGTTTCGACCCTTCGGACAGTGTTCCAGCAGGTGTCCACCTTTGGAATCACCCAAGTCCTTCACAATCTTATCCAGAGCCTCCACAAAGAGGAGCCTGCCCTTGTAAGGAAGTTTATTGAGTCTGGATTTGTGCGAGGCATCTGTAGCCCAGTTCCTGAGCCAGAGGAACCGTCGCACCACAATCACTGAGGCCATGGTCTTGGAAGACACCTGAACCAAATCATAGAAGGCATCTGCCATGTAAGCCGCAGCCAACTCCAACTTAGCCCACTCTGACTCCGCCTGGCCTTCCAGGTTGAGTGGAGCAAACCCCTGAAGCAGTAAATAGAGGCCCTGGACACACAGGCCCTACAGATGGAGGCCTGCAATACCAAGTGCTAGAGTCAAAGGCCTGTCGAAGGAGTGAATCCAACTTCCAATCTTGCAGATCCTTAAGGGCCGCCCTGCCTTCCACAGGGATGGTGGTCTTCTTGGTCACTGCTGAGAGCACAGCATCCACCTTCAGCATCTGTAGACGCTCCTGCTCTTCTTGCGGTATAGGATAAAGGTGCCCCTTGGGGGGTTGCCTCTCAAGGTAGCCTCTGGGAACTCCCATTCCGATTCAATCATCCACTTAATCACTCTATGGACTGGGAAGCATATCTGTGCCCCCTTAAACCCCTGAAGGAAGGTATCCTCCAATGGCTCCTCCACCTGAGCCGATGACAGCACAATATTCAACATTGATAGGGAATGTGCAATGAGCACCCCTAGTTCCTCCTTGTGGAAAACGCAGAACACACACAGATATTTCCTAGGAAAATCTTGCTTTCTTCCAGTTCCATTGATTCGTACCCCCCCCCCCCCCCCCCCCCCCCCCGAGATCAGAAGTGTCTTCCCCAAGGTCTTCCGAAGTACAAGTGCATAGGGAATCACTAGTCCTCCACTAGACATCATCCTCTGTACCTTTCTTCCCCCGGGAAGCACCCTCCCTGGAGTCTCCTTCCAGCAGAGCATCCCTAACTGGTAAAACATGGAGCTTACTGGGGGGATCGACAGAATCCATCTGCTTCCTCTTCAGGCAGTATGCATTGACAGAATGAAATCCAGTGAAAAAATGGGCTCAAACACCTCCTGCAGTGCTGGGACTATTGGTTGAGCGCCCCCTCCGGCTTTTTGCCTTTGGCTCCCTTGCTTTTCCCACGCTTCTCCATCTGAGCAGAGGAAACGGCTGCCACTGCTGACATGGTTGCGGCTCCCGCCAAAACCACAGACCTCGATGATTCTCCCTCCAGTGCTACACTCTGTTTACATGCCCGCGGCCACAATCCCCTGCAGCCCGAAACTGCTCAGACGCACACAGGAGTGGTAAAAAACTGCCACCAACAAGCTGCAGCTTCCCCCACACAGCAAACAACAAGCAGAAACCAGAAGCATGCACATGCGCCGCCGGAAGGATGCACCTAGAGCCGACTGAGCAGAGGGGAGAAGGAGGAGGAAGAGAAGGCTTCCCGCTACTGCGATGTCCACGATCGGACCCCCCCCCCTTCCCTCAGTCCCTTCCTGCTGCGAGCAAGTGAGCCCTTCAGGCCGCCTGAGAGAACCACATGCTCATTGCCGAGTCTGCTCTGTATGTTTTTTCACGCAAAAAAGGGTTCACCAGCCTGGGGAGAGAAAGAGACACTGCAGCTAGCAGGTTCTGCCTATCCCGCTGGGAAGAGGTGGGGGCAGGGACCTGGAGCTCCCACGTATACAGACCCTGGGCACTTAGTGTTCCTCAGAGTTCCCTGTTACAGAGCATGCCCTGTCCTTATAGCCCACTCTGCTCCCCTATCCCGGAGGGGTTGCTCCCAACCTACCTTACCACCTGTCCCTGGAACCAACACTGCTAGAGCAATTCCAGGCTCCTCAACTAAAACTACATTCCTTTTTTTTTTTAATCCCTATATCTCCTACTTTCCAATCTTCCCTTCAGGGAGTCCAACAGACAGGAGCTCTTCCCCAGCTACTGAGCAAACTGGAGTCTGGAGCTGTAGGGGGAGCACTTATACGGGATCAGCAAGACTGTCATGATCGGCTCTCAGCTGCTGGAGGGGGCTGACAACCAATTCGTAACTGGAGTGGCTTGGAGGGACGTTAAGAAATACTGCATTTTATGTATAGCATTTGAGTTCAGGGCTCCACAACATTGCCAAAATATGAGGAGGAAAAGAATCACTTAAACCTTTCAGTCTCAAAGCCCATTAAACTGGAAGCTTTTCCTGTGGGTGTACACAACTGAACTGTACTATCACATGCTTCCCAAAGAAAAAGATTTTGCTCAACCTTATTTAAAAATAAACAAAAAACAAAATAAACAGATGATGTTAGCAGCATCCATTTTGTGCTGGCAACAGATCAGTCAATGATATAGCAAAGCCTTTCACTTGGAACAAATGGAACAAGAAACTTTCTAGTGTCAGAGATCTGATGCTGTTAAAGCATAGTTACTCATCTGTAACAGGTGTTCTCCAGGGACAGCAGAAATCAGTCCTCACATATCGGCGATGTTGCCACTGACTAAGCCTGTGCAGAGTATTTCCCCAGCTTTCAAAGAAAGCCTTTGGGAATGCCACCACGCATGCGTGTTCCCCTTCCTGCCCAAAGGAGCCATCTTACTCAGTCAGGTGCCATAGCTATAGCCCCTTCAAGAAGATGGCAAAAATATACAGCAACTCCAAGGGGAGGAGGGAGGTTTGTGAGGACTGATTCCTACTGACCCTGGAGAACACCTGTTACAGGTAACTATACTTTCTCCAGGAACAAGCAGGAAGTCAGCTCTCACATATGGGACTCCCTAGCTACAGACTACCGAGGACCTGTAGGAAAAAGCATGACAGCACCATGAGCAGTCGCTAGTGAAAGCCAAAGGCAGCCAGAGGATCCTCGATCCATGGATTGCCATGGTCCCGGTAGCTGGAACAAGAAGGGTCGGAGGGCAGGAGTTGGTTAAACCATGAACAGATTACTAAGTACAGCCTGGCTGAAGGCGGGGTCCCAACGGGACTCCCTCTCCAAGCAGTAATGCACCACGAAGGTGTGAGTGGAAGACCAGGTGGCAGCCCGGCAGATGTCTGCCAGTGGCACCGAGCGCAGGCTAGCAACCAACGTTGCCATCACTCGGACATTATAAGCCGTAACTCGGCGATCCAGGGAAACCCGGCCCGGCCAAAGGCGATGCAGTCCGCCACCCAAATGGACAAGGTAAGTTTGGTGACCACCAGCCCTAAGCGGCTGAGGTTGAAGGAAATGAAGAGCTGCCTGGATCTGTGATGATTCCGAGTCCGCTGCAGGTAAAAAGAGAGCCCTCTTACAATCCAGGGTGCAGAGAATTGCTGATGCCCAGTCAGCGTGGGGCTTTGGGAAGAAAGTGGGCAGCACTATCTCTTGATTGAGATGAAAATCCGAGACAACCTTTGGGAGGAACATGGGAAGAGTCCGCAGGATCACTCTGTTCCTATACAGCCTCGTTCATGTTGCCTCAGCCATCAGTGCCTGGAGATTGTTGACCCTCCGGGTGGAGATGAGAGCCACCAGAAAGGCCTCCTTCCACGACAGATGTCGCAGTGGACAGGTAGCCATGGGCTCCAAAGCGTGGCTTGGTCAGCTGCATGAGAACCACACTGAGGTCCCATTTCACTGGAGGAGGGCAGATACGGGGCCCTGGAAAGGAGCAGGCCTCGCATGAAATGAGAGACAAGCGGTTGCCCCGAAAGAGGTTTGTCCTTGATGGGGTGATGATTCTCTGAGATGGCACTTAGGTGAACATTGACCGAGCTAGACTTCAGCCCAGACTGTGAGAGGTGGCGCAGGTACTGCAAGACCAAACTGATAGGGCATGAAAGCACAGTTACTTACCTGTAACAGGTGATCTCTGGGAACAGCAGGAATAAGTCTTCACATATGGGTTTCGTCGGTACCGACGGAGCCTGCGCGGGAACGCTCCCCAGCGTCCAATCAGAAAGCCTTTGGGAGCATCCCACAGCGCCTGCGTGCTGCCTTCCTGCCTTCCCAACTGTCTCTCCTCAGTTGAGTTTTAAGCTGAGACAAAGAGAGAGAGAGAGAGAGAGGGAAAGGAAAAACAGATAGAGAGATACAACTCCTAGGGGAGGTGGGTGGGTTGTGAAGACTTATTCCTGCTGTTCCCAGAGATCACCTGTTACAGGTAAGTAACTGTGCTATCTCCAGGAACAAGCAGGAATGAGTCTTAACATATGGGGACTCCCTAGCTTTAGATGCCAGGGAGAGATCCCAGAAGTTGTATGTCCCAAGAACAGGGCTGCACTTCCCCACATGGATCTCCGGCATCCCATGACGGATGGTGGGTAGGAGTTGATTAAGTATGGAACAGGTGTTTAAGAACAGCCTGACCAAACAAGGCATCCCGGCAGGAGTCCTTGTCCAAGCAGTAATGGGCTGTGAAGGTATGAACCGAGGCCCAAGTGGCTGCTCGACAGATGTCATCGATAGATACAGAATTCAGATGAGCCATTGAGGCTGCCATGGCTCTCACATTGTGAGCAGTGACATGGCCTTCCAGAGAAAGATTCTTGCTGTGATAGGTGAAAGAAATACACTGGGCAATCCAGTTAGAAAGTGTTCTCTTGGAGACTGGTTGTCCCAAATGAGAAGGATCAAAGGCAACAAAGAGTTGGGAAGACTTTCTATGTTGCTGTGTCCTTTGTAAGTAAAAAGCTAGAGCTCTTTTACAGTCTAGGGTATGAAGACTCCTCTCTGCACTTGATGCATGAGGTCCTGGAAAAAAAGACAGGTAGGTAGACGACCTTAGGCATAAAGTGTGGATTAATCCTAAGGACCACCTTTGTCATGATGGAACCTTGTATAAGGCGGATTAGCTACAAGTGCTTGCAATTCACTAATGCGGCGTGCTGATGTGATTACAATGAGAAAGATAACCTTCCAAGAAAGGTATTTCAAGGAGGTGGTAGCTAAAGGTTCAAAAGGCGGCTTCATAAGCTGACCAAGAACTAAGTTTAAGTCCCATGCCACCAGGGGTGGTCTGATGGGAGGTTTTGTTAAAAGGAGGCCTCTCATGAATCTTGCTACAAGAGGATGAGAGGAAATAGGTTGCCCATTTAGAGGCTTAAGGGAAGCTGCAATAGCACTTAAATGGACCCTTACTGAATTTGTCTTAAGGCCTGCATTAGACAGATGAAGGAGATACTCCAGCAACGATTCCAGAGGTATGGCAATGGGGTTAAGACCCTTCCCAGAACACCAGATGGCAAACCTCTTCCACTTGAAAGCATAAGAATGTCTAGTGGAAGGTTTTCTGGAAGCATAAAGAACATCTTTCACTTGTTGAGAAAGATGAAGATCCTGGAGATCTAGGCCTACAGCAACCAAGCCCTGAGATGCAGAGACTGGGGATTGGGATGCCATAACCTTCCGTCCTCTTGAGAGAGGAGGTCTGGAGCAGACCCTAACTCCAGGGAGGGAGCTTGAGAGAGATGTAGAAGCAGAGGGTACCACACTTGCTGTGGCCAATGTGGAGCTATGAGAATTATGTGGCCTCTGTCTCTCTGAAGCTTGAACAGGATTTTGGGAATTAGGGGAATGGGCGGAAAGGCATAAAGGAAGTCCTGACCCCAGTGAAGGAGGAAAGCATCCCTTGCCTGAGCTCCCTGAGCCAGAGTTCTGGAACAGAACCGGGGAAGTTTGGCATTCCACAGACTTGCAAAGAGGTCTATGTCCAGGGTTCCCCAAATTTGAAAAATCTTGGATACCTGGGTCCATATCTAGGGACCACTGGTGTGGAAGCAGAACTCGACTGAGTCTGTCTGCCCAAGAGTTTTGAACACCTGGAAGATAAACTGCCAGAAGATGAATGTAATGCTCTCTGGCGAGGGCCCACAGTCGCAAAGCTTCGTTGCAAAGCGACAGAGAGCCAGTTCCTCCCTGCTTGTTTACATAGAACATGGCTACCTGATTGTCCGTGTGGATAAGGACTGTCTTGTGGCTGAGCAGGGAGTGGAAAACTCGTAGAGCAAGGAAGATTGCTCTGAGTTCCAAGAGATTGATATGTAGACAAGTCTCCTGTGGGGACCAGATGCCCTGGGTGGAGAGGTCCTGAAGATGAGTTCCCCACCCCATTGGAGAAGCATCTGTTGTAAGAGTTGCTTGGGGTAGAAGCTGTTGAAAGGGGGACCCCAGCAACAGGTTTTGAGGGGACTTCCACCACTGGAGGGACAAAATGAGGCGACTTGTGTTTGCTATTTTGTCCGACAGGCAGCCTAATGCCTGGGTCCATTGGGTAGATAAAGTCCACTGAGCTGCCCTCATGTGAAGGCGAGCATATGGTACTACATGTACGGTGGATGCCATGTGGCCTAGCAACTGTAACATCTCTCGAACAGTTAGTAGGGGCTTCAACTCTGCTTGAGAAGCTAACTGCACCAAGCGAAGGCAACGGGCCTGGGGAAGATAGGCCCTTGCCCTTGTGGTATCCAGCAACGCCCCTATAAACTCCAGGGACAGAGTAGGGATCAAATTGGATTTTGGGATGTTTATTACCAGCCCTAAATACTGAAGGATACGCATTGTGCAGGTTAGAGAAGTCTTGGCCTCTGATTGAGTGGGAACTCGAATGAGCCGGTCGTCCAGGTAAGGGAAGACGAATATTCCCAGGGTTCGCAGAAAAGCAGCTACAGCTGCCATGCATTTCGTGAACACCCTTGGTGCAGAGGCCAGACCAAAAGGGAGCACTCTGTATTGATAGTGCTTTTCCTGAAAAAGGAACCAAAGGAACCTTCTGTGAGTTGGATGGATGAGAACATGAGTGTACGCATCCTTGAGATCTAGAGAACAAAGCCAATCCTGACTCTGAAGGTATGGCAGCAGAGTTCCTAGAGAAACCATCTTGAATTTTTCTTTGACTAGGAATCTGTTCAACTCTCTGAGATCTAAGATGGGTCTGAAGCCCCCTGTTTTCTTTGGAATAAGAAAATAGGGGGAGTAGAACCCTGTGCCCTGGTGTTGAAAAGGCACTTCCTCTATTGCCCCCTGGGCGAGAAGAGTGGCAACCTCCTGCTCCAACAGGCTGAGGAGGGAGGTTGGAGAATTAAACTGGTGCACTCTTGTGAGAGGGGGCAAGCTTGAAAAATGAAGTTTGTACTCCTCTCTTATGATAGAGTGTCCAATGCTCTGCTGTAATTTGCCCCCACCTGGGAGCAAAGTGACATAACCGTCCTGGAATGGTGGAGGGCTCTGGTCCTTCTAGAGCCAGGAAGGCTAAGTTCTCTAGCAGAAAGTCAAAGGCCCTGAGGGGGCTGAGGTTGCTGGGCTGGAGCAGGCCTCGCAGCCTTTGCTTTGCTCTGTTTGGAGGATTGCTGACGTTTGGAAGGGAACTGAGCTGCAGAAGATGCCCGCTGACCATAAGCAGGATAGAATCTTCCCTTTTTAGAAAAAGGTGTTTTCTTGAACAACCTTTTCTTAGCAGGAGCAGCTGTAGATTTGGATAGTCTATCCAAAGCAGAATTTTCAGCATCCATCTGATTGGCTTTTGCTTGCCAATCCTTACCAAACAGATTCTCACCTGTACAAGGGATATTTCCCAATTCATCTTGAACCCAGATCTCCAAATCTGATGCTTGAAGCCAAGCAATCCTACGTGCACCTATGGCAAGAGCTGAGGCTCTGCTTACGCATTCAAAGGAGTCGAAAGCTGCACGGTTGGAGAATTTGGAGATATCTTGGGCATGTTTGAGCCCAGTGAGAAAGTCTTGCCTTTTATCTTCAGACATAAAAGGACTTAAAGTCTGCAAATGGTCAGTGACTTCTTTTAAGAACATTCCCATGTAGAGACTATAAGAATTAATTCTCGCAGGAAGCATGGAAGCTTAGAAGACACTTCTTCCCAAAGCATCCAGGGTTCTACATTCACGTCCTGGAGGATAAGAGGCATGTTTTTGGCACTTCTAATCTTTCTCATTGCAGACTCAACCACAATAGAGTGGTGAGGAAGTTGAGCTTTATGGAAACCAGGACAAGGAGGGACACGATACATGGTATCCAACCTGCGAGAATGAGGAGAGGTGGTTAGAGGTGCTTCCCACATCCTCAACATGAGATCATACAGAATCTCATGAATAGGTAAGGTAGCTGCCTCCTTAGGAGTTTTAGGATATTGTAAAATATCTAACTCCTTGGCTCTGGGCTCTGTCTCTGGGGCCACTGTAATAGAGAGGCCCCGAACCACCTCTCTGATAAAGTCTTGAAAAGTCCTCTGGAGGAGACATCCTTCGTTTAGGAGAGGACTCCTCCTGTGGAAGAAGCATCACTGCATCGACCGACTCTGCAGAATCCTCAGATGAATCGAAGTATCGTCTGTCCGGATGCTCTTGCAAAGCCCGATACCCGTACCGACCAGGATCGGTATTGGGAATAACCGGTACCGGGGTATCGGTACCGGAGGGCTTTAGAGGACAGAGTACCAGCATAGCGGACACCAATGCCGATGTCACCGGTATCGGTACCGATGGCGATGCTAGAGCCGGTACCGGCGGAGTAGTCTGTTGCGGTACCACGGGCGTCGATGCCACAAGGAAAGCCGCCAGACTGCGTTCCATGGACAGAATCCTCTGATCCATCGACGCCGCCAATGCCTAGAAGTCGGTACCGGTGGAGGCCACCGGTACCCCAGAGCATGGCACCAGGAGATCTGTCGGAGGCCACGCCATCGAGATCATCCTGGAACCCCGATGATGATGCTTTAGAGGCCAAAGACTCCCGCCGGGGTAATTTTGCCGGTGCAGAATCCTCGAGGGCAATGCCAGAGGCATCTCGATGCTTAGAAGGAGATCTACCCTTCGAGGACCGGCTGGATTTATGTTTAGTTACCTGAGATCCATGTGAGGAAGAAGCAGCCCTGGAAGACGCCGAAGCCACCGAAGCCGCATCAGAGGGAAACAGGGTACTGAGCTTGGCAGCTCGGTTCTGCCGACCTCTTTTAGACATCATGGAACAGGACACACAATCTGTTATGGAATGGTCAGGACCTAAACATTTTAGACACCAGTCATGGGTGTCGGTGACGGAAATAGTACCGCCACATTTTGTGCACTTTTTAAATCCTGAGGCAGGCTTTTCCATATTTAAGGAAAAATATTTTGGGCCTAAGGCGCAAAACACAAGTGCACCTGAAGAAAAAGAACAGAAAAAAGGTTGTTTTGGGGTTTTTTTGTTTTTTTTTTTACAAGAAGAAAACAACAAAGACCGGCGGTACCGGTACAGCGTCGAAGAAGGCAGACGCGACACAAAAGAAATAAAGAAAAAAATAAGGAAATTCTTCTGCGGTGACAGGAACATGACCTGCTGGCTCCGCGGAAAAAGAAGAACTGAGGAGAGACAGTTGGGAAAGGTGGGAAGGCAGCACGCAGGCGCTGTGGGATGCTCCCAAAGGCTTTCTGATTGGACGCTGGGGAGCGTTCCCGCGCAGGCTCCGTCGGTACCGACGAAACCCATATGTGAAGACTCATTCCTGCTTGTTCCTGGAGATAACGGGTTCACTCAGGCACCTTCGCCAGAGGCCTCCGTATCAGTTAGAGATACCTTACTGGGCCACTCCCTCTCTGACTCCAGAGACTGCCGAGAGGAGCCAAGAGACTGGTCGCATGACCTCTCATGCTTGCTTGGTGCCCCCGACAGAGTCCTCGCAGACTCCTCCTTCTTCCGCTCGCGTTCGGGCGATCCCTGGTCAGAGTGTCGCCAGGCCCGGGGAGGAGCCTTGGAAGACTCCAGAGATTGCGGGGTCAAAGAGCAGGAGGGTACCGGGGATACTGGAGCTGCCTTATGTAAGAGATCATCCAGCTTCTGCTTACGACTCTGGATGGCCTTGGAGGACATCTTCTTACAGAAGGAGCATAGCTGCGGGTCATGGTCGGCTCCTAGACACCTGAAACAGCAGTCATGGATGTCCGGGAGCGGCATGTTTTTTGAACATCTATCACGTTTCTTAAAACCGGAGGCCATTGGGGGAAAAAGGACCCCTGCAATGTTGAAGATCCTCAACACAGACAGCGGTTAAAAAGGGCGTGAAAGCATGGTAAAAACAAAAAACGCAAAAAAGGAAAAAAAAAAACAAGACCAGGGCTTAAGCAGAGGTGCTCAAGAGGCAGGAAGAGGATCGGCGAAGGCCGGAGAGCAAAAATCGGTTGGAAACTAACTTTTTCCAGAGATGAGATGCACTTCCGAAGGGCTCAGTGGAAAAAGGGAGACTGAGTAAGATGGCATCTTTGGGCGGGAAGGGGACCACACATGCATGGTGGCATTCCCAAAGGCTTTCTTTGAAAGCTGGGTAAATGCTCCGTGCAGGCTCCATCGGTGCCAGCGTCACCCATATGTAAGGGTTGACTTCCTGCTTGTTCCTGGAGAACCCAAAACATACCCTCCTAACATAGGTACATGGTAAGTCAGCTCATATTTCTCTCCTATCTAAAACAAATGCTTTCAACTGTTTGACCTCAGGTAGGAGAGCATTTTGAACATGGAGTGGTATTCTAATCAAAATGTGTCAGTGAATGTATGGATTATGTGAGCAATGAAGTGACAAAACATTTACACAAGAGGAATCTCCTATAGGTATTTTCCCATTAAAATCAGTTCACTGCACAATTCAGTAGTAAGATGGCCCATTATTTACTTATTTAACACTTTTTATATGCCGCTTTTCTGGGTAGTCAAAGCAGTTTACATGGAACAAGCTGAACTCAGGTAAGTTCAGATTTACAATGAAAGTTATACCTACTTGCACCAGGAGTGTGCCAGCCAGTTAAGGCCCTCAAGCTGGTAATCTCTCAGTTCCAAGTTTTCTCCACCCAGGTATTGAGGTTGTTTCTTTAAAGTAACAAACCTAGGCCGCTGCCTGAGGACCTAACAAAGCAGAAACCTAGCTCATTACAGGCATATGACAAACAGGAATGAAAAGACTTTTGCACTTCTTAGGAGCAGTAATTACATCTAATTCATTCAAAGTAGCTAAACAGGTAGATAAGATGATAGCAAAGCCATCAGGATGCTCAAGTACATAAGCAGAAGCCATTGAGGACTACACTCAGCACTGAATTCAGACCCCAGCTGTGTCTGTCCCTAAGTGGGAAGGGAAATCAGCCCCAAAGGACCGTTTCCCAGAACATCCCCTGAATTCAGTCTATGCTCCTCGAGGAACCTAGGTCTACAGCCTTCCTGAAAACAATCTAACCCTAGGCAAAATGTCTGCATCATCTGCTGGAAATAGATGACCCCCCCCCCCCAAAAGGTGGGTGCTTGAGAGTGTGTTGAATAATCTAAAATCAAAGGTAAATAGTCACTGTATGCTGCTGGGGAAGTTAGATAAGGGACAACATTAAAGGAACAGCTGCTGTGCTAGCAGAGCTGAAAAGTAAAAATTTAGGGGGCATATGCAAATCACTGCCTCTGCTGAAGGAGCAAGGGTAATATTTGCTCACATTTATTTCTATTATTAAGATTTCACTTTAAATCTGTAGGGAATAGTGTAGGGGAATAAAGTGTACACACCAGACAGAGAGTAGAGAAGTAAATACTGGGGGCCAGCGGAAATGGCTCCTCCTAAGAGAAATAGTAACAGATAAACAGGTGCTGGTACTAAAAAGCCCTGAAAAAGAAAAAAAAGAGCTTGAGGATAGATGAAGGAGTTTAAGAAGCTTAACAGCCTCTAAATCTTAATCTAAAAGAGCTTCCCCTCCAAAAGACAGTGCTGGAGTCTCCTGAAAGCCTAGATGAGCTCAGAATGAAGATGCTAGCAGAGAGCCTCCTACAGACACACCTGGAAGTAGGAGCGAAGATAGGGGCAGATGAGAATCCAGGAGCCACAAAGCCTAGGAAGGGCAGAGCAGTGAGCTACAGTGGCAAATCAGCTCCAGGGATAGCTGCAGTGGCACATTCAGCTCCAGGAGGAGAGTTGTGGCTGTGGTGGCAAATTCAGCTCCAGGGGGCGAGCTGTGGTGGCAGAATGGCAAATCAGCTCCAGGGGTAAATGCGGTGGCACATTCAGCTCCAGGTGAAGAGCTGTGGTGGCAGATTAAGCTCCAGGGGGACTAGGAGCCACAAGACCCAGAGAGGTCCAGCGGCATATCAGTTCAAGGGACAGCTGCAGCGGCAGAGAATCCATTCTGGACTAGGAGCCACAAGACCCAGGGGGGGTCCAGCAGCAGATCAGCTCAAGGGAGAGTTGCAACAGTTGTTCCTGATTGGACAGGCGTGTAAAACCCTCTCTGGATTGGAAGAGATGGAACCAAGGCTACAGCCTCAGCGATTGGACAGATCTACAAAACCTCTCCTTTCACAAGCAGCCACCAGGAGCTCCAGTAGTGGGTGAGACTTGGGGCTGGTGGGCAAAGTGAACAGGAGGGGAGTTAGGAGACAGGTTAATAAGTTTAAATCCATGAGCTTTAAAGATTAAGTCACTACATATTGGTTGTTTGAACTGCCTTATTTCTTATCCTATATTGCTATTTCACCTTACCTGCTTGAACCACTTATCATAATACGGGTTGTACATACTGCATTATTTTATCACCATACTTGATGTATATATTTTGTAAATAAATTGTAAATACTATTTAAGGCAGCCTTGTTCACAGCAGTGCTTTTTGAGAGGATTTCCTGGGGTGAAAGGAGGGAAATCCTACCTGCTAACACCTTTCTTCCCCAGGTAGAGACACCAGGCGCCAAACGGACAAGGACCAACAGAGCCCACCCTCGAGGGGAATCCAGCCAGACCGGTCCTGGACCCATAAGGGCACCCAAGGGGGTGCTACACAGAGAAATACTGAGGAGCTGAAGGCAGCACTAGCCCCTATAGAGAGAAGTGAAGGTAGCTTTGAACTTATCTGCTCCATCTCCATCTGCTAGAAGTGGTTCATAATCTACTTATATAGACTGGTAAGGCATGCACAACAAGAAAGGAGATTAATGCCTTTGTGTAAGTCTTTGGTGAGACCTCATTTGGAGTACTGTATACAGTTCTGGAGACTGTACCTTCAAAAGGATATGAACTGGGTGGCGTCACTCCAGAGAGCACTTACTAACAGTAAAATTGTCCACAGTTTTTGTCATAAAGCATATTGGGAAAGACTTCAAAGATCTAAACATGCATACTCTCAAAGAAAACCAAACTGAGTGAATGGAAGTATTTAAATATTTCTCTCAAGGCATAACCTGCACAATTACAGGACTCAAAGGAGACTGCAATGTGAGGTTATGGAAGGAGAATGAGAGGAGGATAGTCTCTGGAGCAATCTAAGGAAATGTTTCTTTACAAAAGAGATGGTAGACGCTTGGAACGATTCTCAGGGAAGGTGGAAGGAGACAATGATAGTATATGAAGAATCTATGAGAGAGAAGAAAGGATAGCAGAGTGGTGAAGTTGGTGAAGCTGGGCAAACTAGATGGACTATATAGTTATTTTATGCTGACATGCTCTCTCTTTTTATATATATTTGGTGGATTTTAGATTTAATTGCTGGCATTTTTCAAACTGCAGCTCAAAACAAGTTAAACATGGTTACTCATCTGTAACTGATATTCTCCAGGGACAGCAGGAATCAGTCCTTACTTATGGGTGACGTCGGCACCAACAGAGCCCACACAGAGCAATACCCCAGCTTTCAAAGAAAGCCTTTGGGATTGCTGCCACGCATGTGTGATCCTCTTCCCGCCTAAAGGTGCCATCTTGCTCAGTCAGGTCCCAGAGCTAGAGCCCTACTAAGCAGATAGCAAGGGAAGGACAAAAAAATTGCAACTCTTCAGGGGAGCTAGGAGGGTAGTGAGGACTGATTCCTGCTGTCCCTGGAGAACACCAGTTACATGTAAGTAACTATGTTTTCTCCAGGAGCAGGCAGGAAGTCAGTCCTCACTTATGGGACTCCCCAGCTACAGGCTACCGAACCTGTAAGCCTAAAAGCGCCTCCGAGAGGCCATGAGCAGAAGCCGATGTCTGAAGGAAGCTCGAGTCCTCGGGCCCCCAGGGCAAGCTCTCGGTAGCTGCAGAAGAAGGGTCGGAGGGTAGGAGTTGCTTATACCCCAAACAGACTACGGAGTACAGCCTGGCCGAAGGCACTGTCCCAGCAGGACTCCCTCTCCAGGCAATAGTGCAAAGCAAAGGTATTCGCTGAGACCAGGTCGTAGCCTGGCAGATGGCGTGGACCCTGTGCACGGTGACCCGATGATCCAGCGGGATGCCCGCCTTTGCCTGGGCGAAGGCGATGAAGTCTGCCACCCAAATGGAGAGGGTGCGCTTGGTGACTGCCAGCCCCAGGACATTGGGATCATAGACGATGAAGAGCCGGGCAGACCTGCGATGCAATCAAGTGTATGCAGGACCTCCAATGCCCGGTCAGCGTGAGGTCTCAGGAAGAAAGTCGGCAAGACCATCTCCTGATTGAGATGGAAATCCGATATAACCTTCGGTAGGAACCTGGGATGGGTGTGAAGGACCACCCCATTCCTATAAAACCTGGTGTAGGGGACCTCGGCCATGAGGGCTTGACGTTCACTGACTCACTGCGCCAAAGTCAGTGCCACCAGGAAAATCACCTTCCAGGGGAGGTGCCGGAGCGAGCACATCGCCATCGGCTCGAAAGGAAGCTGCATCAGCCTAATGAGCACGATGTTCAGGTCCCATTCCGCTGGTGGAGGCTGGATAAGGGGTCTGGAAAGCAGGAGGCCCCGCATGAAGTGGGAGACCAGATGTTGACCTGAGAGGAGTTTGCCCTCGACGGGCAAGTGGTTGGCCAAGATAGCACTCGGATGGACTCTGACCGAGTTAGACTTCAGTCCCACCTGCGAAAGGGTGAAGAAAATACTGGAGAACACAACGGTTGGAGCAGGAGAATGGGTCGATCTGGAGCTTGGAGCACCCGATCGAAAACCGTTACCACTTCAGGGCGTAGGCCCACCTCATCAAGTCCTTCCTCGATGCAAGGACGACGTCCTCGATCTCTAGGGGAAGGTACAGCAGGGCTAAAGAGACCCGTTCAGCAGCCAGGCTGTTAGGGATAGTGAGATCAAGTTCAGGAGAAGCACCCATCTGTCCTCCTGCGTCAGCAGACCGGGGGCACTTCCCAGGGGAACCGGAGGCTGTGACGAGAGAAGGAGTAGAAGCGGGAACCAAGGTTGTCGAGGCCAAGAAGGAGCCACGAGAATCACAGAGTCTCAGTCGCACTGGACCTTGTGGAGGATCCTCACCAGAAAAGGAGTGGGGGGGGAATGCATTCAGAGGCCTGGAGGTCCAGTTCAGGATGAATACATCCGGGGCCACCCTACTCGGGCGTGGTGTTGGCCCACAGAAGCGGGGGAGCTGCATGTTCGATGGGCTGGCAAACAGGTCCATGGACGGAGTCTCCCAGCAGTGAAACAGGTGGAAAACCACCTCCGGACTCAGGCGCCACTCATACGGGCAGAAAAGCCTGCTGAGCCTGTCTGCGAGAACATTGTCTTAGCCCGGGAGGTAGACAGCTCTTAGGGTCATGCCCCGGCGTACTGTGAAGGAGCAGAGGAGTACTGCTTCCCGAAAGAGGAGGCGGGAGCCCATGCCCCCCTCCTTGTTTATGCAGAACATCACTACTCTGTTGTCAGTCTGCACAAGCACCAACCTGCCCTTCAGCTGGTACTCCAATACCTTCAAGGCCAACCGGACTGCTCGAAGCTCGAGCAGGTTTATCTGCTATCGAGATTCCTCAGGTTACCATCGCCCCTGGGTGCAGAGGAGCCACAGAGGGCTCCCCAGCCCAACAGCGAGGCATCCGTCATCAAGATGAGTTCATGCAGACGAGTCTGGAAGGGGATGCCCCGGAGGAGGCTCTGGGGGTCCTGCCACCAGGCCAGGGACTTGACTAGGCTGCGAGACACCCAGACAGGGTCACGGAGGTGGCCCGAGACCTGGGTCCATTGCACCCTGAGGCACCATTGGGCCGCTCGCATGTGCAACAACATGCACAGTCGAGGCCATGTGTCCCAGGAGGTGCAACATGGCCTGTGCCGAGACTCTGGGCCGGCCTTGGACCTCGGCAGTGAAAACGTGAAGCCGATCCACGAATGCTCGAAGGAGAAATGCGGTCGCATGTTCTGTGTCAAGAAGAGCACTAATGAACTCCAGGGTCCGTACCGGTGTGAGGTGGGATTTGGAGTAGTTGATCAGGAAACCGAGGCGCTCAAGGAGGACCGTGCGTGACACAGAGAGATGGGCCTCCTCTGCCGAGGTGCTCGAGATGAGTCAATCGTCCAAGTAAGGGTACACAGGTATGCCATGCAGCCAGAGGTGGGCCGCAGCCGCTGACAGGCACTTGATGAAGACTCGCGGAGCAGACGCAAGCCCGAAGGGGAGCACTCTATACTGGAAATGCTCTCCCTGCACCCTGAAACGCAGGTACTTCCTGTGCTTGAGGTGGACAGGAATGTGGGCTTAAGCGTCTCTGAGATCCAAGGAGCATAGCCAATCGTCCTGCCGGAGATAGGGCAGCAGGACGCCAAGGGATAGCATTTTGAACTTCTCCCGCACCAGAAACTTGTTCAGGTTCCTGAGGTCGAGGATGGGGCGCAGGCCCCCCCCCCCCCCGTCCTATTCGGAATGAGAGAGTACCGGAAATAAAATCGCTGACCTCGGAGGTGCCGCGGAACCCTTTTGACCGCCTGTTGACCAAGGAGATTGCTCAGCTCTTGCTGCAAGCAAGCCTGGTGCGAGGGAAGCCGTGCAGACTCCGCCAGAGAGAAAGGAGGAGGAAGTCTGTCTAGATGAAGACAATACCCATCCCGGATCACCTATAAGACCCAGGTGTCCAATGTAATGGCCGCCCATTCGAAGGCAAAAAATGACAGGCGTCCTCCCATGGGCGGAAGCGTCCCTGGGGGGTGAGAGGCTATGCTTTCGGCATCAAAACCCCAGGGCTGGCTGGGGTCACGCCGGAGTCCGGGTCTTGGGCCCCTTGGGTTTCCGGTGACCCTGAGCACCTCCTTTGCCCTGAGCGCTGGTCATCGGCGTAGGGGTAGGCAGGTATGGTGTGTTTCCCCAGTAGGGGAGCCCCTTCCTCTGGAAGAAAGGCTTTTTGGTATGCTGCTTCTTCCATGGAAGCTAGGAGATTTTGCGAGAGACACGGGTGCGAGTTACGAATTCCGTCTTGATCTCAGCTGCCTTATCCTCCATGGGCTTGCCGAACAGCTGTTCGCTGAGGCAGAGGACATCCAGGAGTCTCTCCTGGACCCACTGTTCCAGGTCTGAGGACTGGAGCCACGCCTGGCGCTGTGCTCCGATGCCAGCCCCCGCTACACATATGGAAGACTCAAAGCCATCATATGCGGCACGGGAAAGGTATTTTGAGCAGTCTGTGACCGACCTCAGGAGGGTCTGGAATATGAGGAGGTGCTCCCCACTCCGGGCCGAGGTGCTCCCCACTCCGGGCCGTGGAAAAACCGCCGAGCTCCTTGGCGAAGTCGCGAAGAAACATGTCCATATACAATTGGTACGCCTGGATGCGGCACGCCAGCATGGATCCCTGGTAAGCCTTGCGCCCGAGGGCGTCAAAGGCATGGGATTCCCTACCAGGCGGGACCGAAGAGTGCGACTTCTGTCTCTTCTGTTTCCGCATCACAGATTCGACTACCATGGAGGTGTGAGGAAGTTGGATCTTCCGAAACCCCGGGTCATGCTAAATCCTATATATTGCATCGAGTCTTCTACTGACAATAGGGACAGAGGCGGGTGTTTCCCACATGCAGAGAAGCAGCCAGGACAGGATGGATGGTACTGGAACAGTAACAGACTCCCTGGGCAGAGACTCGTACTGCAAGATGTCAAGTTCCTCCGCCCTCAGCTCCTCCTTGGTCTGCGTTGGCATACTGAGGGTCTGAGCTATATCCTGCACAAACACCAGGAAGAGGTGTCCTCGGGAGGCGACCGCCTCTGGGGGGCAGGCGGGGATGGGTCAGAGGGGAGATCCCTATGGGCCAGGTCTCCGGGGATGTGTCCCCATCCAATTCCCAGCCTGAGAGATCCTAGAAGGACTCTGAGTCAGGCTGGTCCCCGTGCCGTATGGCCGAGGTCCGCTTGGAGCCGGAGGCACTGGCCCTGGAAGACCTCGCCCCCGAGGAACAGGACAGCAAGTGAGACCTGTGCCGAGGATCCACATGAGGCCCGCGGCTCTCAGGGGTTTTCCAAGGCAGTTTCCAGGACCCCAGTTGGGTGACCCTGGGTCTCAGGGGGCGAGCCAGTCATGCTGGGCAAAAGCGCCCGCTGGGCAGTGAGGAAGGCAGAAATGCTGTGCTCCAGTGCCAGCATACGGGACTCCCACTCGGGAGTGGGTCCCTGTGACGCCAACGTCAGGGTTACCGGGTATGGCATGGAGAAGGAGAGGGGGTCCTCACCGGGATGAGCCTCAGGAGACCGGGTGCCATTACCAGAGGCCTCCGTGTCCGACCCTCGGGAACGCCGGTGAGGTCTAAGGGAACGAGTGCAAGACCGCTCACGCCTATCCGGAGCCCCAACAGCGACGACTTCTTTCACTGTTCTACCTCGGGCAAACCCTGATCGGAGTGACGCCTGAGGCATGGTGTCACTGAGGGGGACCCCGCCAGCGGTGAATCGGTAGGGCAAGATGCCACCGGGAATCCCCAGGACTATCTTGCAGAAAATGTCATCGGACTTCTGATTACGGCTTTGCAAGGCCTTAGCGGACTTTTTCTTACAAAGTGAGCAGAGCTCCAGGTTGTGGTCAGCCCCCAGACACCATAGACAGCAGTCATGGGTGTCCATGAGTGACATAGTTTTGAAGCATCTCTCACATTTCTTAAAACCTGTGGCCATGGGGGCAAAAAGGGCCCCTGCGAGGTCGAAAACCCTTGAGGCCAGCGGTCGGGGAAAAAAGGACGCAAAAAAAAACAACACTAAAGAGAGACAAAAAAGGGGTTCCCTAGC
Source organism: Ichthyophis bannanicus (assembly GCA_033557465.1). Classification (NCBI taxonomy): domain Eukaryota; kingdom Metazoa; phylum Chordata; class Amphibia; order Gymnophiona; family Ichthyophiidae; genus Ichthyophis; species Ichthyophis bannanicus. Next base: position 231,606,431 of record CM066043.1, on the reverse strand, counting down.
CCACAGCTAGAGCAGGGGTGAAGGGGAGGATAAGAGAGGACCGATGCTACTGGATAAAAGGCCAAAAACGCCAAAGACAAGAAAACTTTTTCCGCGGGACGAGGACATGCGTCCTAAGGACGCCGCAGAAAAAGGGAGACTGAGCAAAATGCCACCTTTGGGCGGGAAGAGGACCACGCCAGCGTGGCAGCAATCCCAAAGGCTTTCTTTAAAAGCTGGGGGAATTGCTCCGCGCGGGCTCCGTCGGTACCAATGTCACCCATAAGTGAGGACTGACTTCCTGCTTGTTCCTGAAGAAAGCGTGGTTACTCACTTGTAAAAGGTGTTCTCTGGGAGCAGCAGGAATAAGTCCTCACTTATGGGTGATGTCACCGACAGAGCCCTTGTGTGGAAACCTTCCCAGCTTTCACAGAAAGCCTGTGGGAGATCCAGCACACATGCATAATCTGCCTTTCCGCCCGAATGGAGCCATCATACCTCAGTATGATGACATAGCTCAATTGATCCAAAAAGTATAAAAACAACTCCACAGGGAGAAGGGAGGGTAGTGAGGATTAATTCCTGCTGCTCCTGGAGAACACCTGTTACAGGTGAATAAGCACGCTTTCTCAGGGACCAAGCAGGAAGTCAGTCCTCACTTATGGGACTCCCATAGCTACAGGCTACTGTAAAAAAAAAAAAAAAAAACGCTGTAAATCGCTCAACGGGGCAACCAGAAAAATTGAACCATGAAGAACAGCAGAAAAAAGCAGAAAGGTTCCGAGAGGCAGCATACAGTTCCGGCATCAAGCAAGAAATGACTCTCCGGTAGCCTGGACAGACAGAAGGACCGGGGGGGAAGGAGTTGCATTAATTCCCAAAGAGGTGCCGGAGCATGGCTTGGCTGAAGGTGCTGTCACGCTGGGAATCCTCATCCAAAATGAGCTGCAAAGGTGTGACAGAAGACCACGTTCCAGCCCTACAGATCTCCAGCAAGGAGACAGTGCACCGGTTAGCAGAGGCTGCCATGGCACGGACATTGTGTGCTGTGACATGGTGTCCTAAGGAAAGTCCAGCCTGGGCGCAGGCAAAGGAACTGCAGTCAGCCACCCATATGGAAAGGATGCGTTTAGAAACTGCTATGTCCAGCCTGTTCTGGTCATAGGAGATGAATAGATGGGAGAACGGCAGTGGGCTTTTGTCCATTCTAGATAGAAAATCAATGCCCTTTTACAATCCAGGCTATGGAGAGAGGCCTCTGCCCTGTTCGCATGAGGTCTGGGAAAGGTGGTGGGAAGTACCACCGATCAGTTGAGATGAAAAGGCGAAACCAACTTAGACAGAAATTTAGGATGAATGCATAGGACCACTCTATTTTTGCAGAATCTGGTATAGGGCACATGTGCACCAGCACCTATAATGACTCTGCGTGCTGAAGCAAACACCACCAAGAAAATGGCCTTCCAGGACAGAAACTTGAGAAGGCAGGTGGCCAGTGGCTGAAAAGGTGAAATGAACAGCTGTCCAAGGACTACATTAAGGTCCCATGACACCGGTGGTGATTGGCTTGGTGGATGTAGTAGGAGGCCCTGCATGAAGCAATCAATCAGTGGGTGAACGAAAAAGGACAGCCCATCCGAGAGGCCGCCAGAGCACTAAGATGTACTCCAAGTGAGTTAGCCTTCAAGCCAGCATGAGAGGTGTAGAAGGTACGCTAGAATCTACTCCACCGAGCAGGAGAAATGGTTAAGGGCTCTATCCGCACACCAGACAGAGGATCTGTGCCATTTGAAGGTGTATGCACATCTGGTGGAATCCTTGCAGGATGAGAGAAGAATATTCTCCATATCCTTAAGCAAGTGAAACTGAGCAAGAGCTACCCTCTCAGCATCCAAGCCATGAGGGCTAGGGACTTGAGACTGGGATGGAGGAGTGTGTCCTCCTCCTGAGAGAGCAGATGTGAGGCTTGGCCAAGGTGAAGAGGAGGTTCCCAGGAGAGGCGAAGGGGAACAACGGTTGCCTGGGCCAGCATGGGGCAATGAGTATCATGGTGTCCCTGTCTGCCTGGACCATGAAAAGGGTCTTGGCCATCTAAAAGCAAGCCCTTGTCCCAGTTCAGGAGGAATACATCGGAGGCCACCCAATTGTGACAGGGAACTCTGGAGCAGAACAGTGGCATCTGGACATTGTAAGGAGCAGCAAAAAGGTCCATGGATGGAGTAACCCATTTCTGGAAGATGTTGTGGGCGACCTGCGTATTGAGAGTCCACTCATGCTGTTGCAGCACTCTGCTGAGCCTGTCTGCCAGTGTGCTGTCCTTTCCTGAGAGGTATACCACCTGGAGAAGCATGCCATGCTTTGCAAATCTCCAGAGTCAAACTGCCTCTCAGGAGAGGCGATATAAGCCCATACCACCCTGCTTGTTGATGTAGATCACCACCACCTGGTTTTCCATCTGGTTGAGGACTACCTGGTTGGACAGCTTTTGCTGGAAGACTTGAAGGGCATTTGCTACCGCTCTGAGCTCGAGGAAGTTTATCTGATGAAGACACACTCCCCGTCGTCCAGAGTCCCTGGGTACGCAGGTCATTAAGATGGGCTCCTCAGCCCAGTATGGAGGCATCCGTGGTCAGCACCCAATGGTGCATTGGAGCCTGAAAAGGAAGTCTCACTAGAAGATGATCCTTAAGTGGCGAAGTCACCCTGATCTGGTCCGTGGGATGGTCCTTCGCCTGACACCACTGTGTACAGAGTGACCACTGAATCTGTTGCACTTGAAACTGGACAGACAGGGTTTCTATGGACTATGGAGGCCATGTAGCCCAGGAGGCGGAGCATTTGGCGAGTCGAGACAGTTGAACAATGTTGGATGTCCTGGGCCAGATCAACGAGGTGCTCAGCCCAGTCCGATGGAAGGAAGGCTCTGGCTGCAGTGGTATCAAGGAGAGCCCCAATGAACTGAAGATGCTGAGTGGGTTGCAGGTGGGACTTTAGGTAGTTTGTGACAAAACCCAGCTGCTCCAGCACCTGGATGGTCCGGCATCCCGCCTCTGATCAACCAGTCGTCCAGACAGGAGAAGACGAAGATGCTCTGTACCCGAAGAAAAGCGGCTATGACCACCGACATTTTGTGAAAATCCTTGGGGCGAACGCCTGTCTAAAAGGGAGAACCCTGTATTGATAGTGATGTCCACTGATGATGAAACTGAGGTACTGCTGGTGCAGGGGGTGAATGATAATGTGGGTTATAAGCATATTTTAGATCCAAAAAGCATAGCCAATCTTCCCGCTGGAGGTAGGGCAGCAATGCTCCAAGGAATACCATCTTGAACTTCTCTCACGCTAGGAAGCGATTGAGATTGCGGAGATCCAAAATGGGATGGAATCCGCCTGTTTTATTTTGAACCAGAAAGTAGCAGGAGTTGAATCCCTTCCCTGTTTGAGACAGTGGAACAACCTCTGCTGCTCTTTCTTGTAATAGAGCCTTGAGATCTTGCTGAAGAAGTTCGATGGTAAGGTGCCAAAGGATACTCCCCTGAAAAGAACGGGGGAGGGGTCTGATCGAAATGTAGGAAGTAGCCCTTCTTTACCACTCTCAGAGCCCAGGCATCGGTGGTTATGCTGGGCCAATGATGGTCAAATGATGTAACATGCCGCTCAATGTGCTGTGGAACTGGGCCTGAAAGGGGAAGACGAGTTAGGGCCTGGGAATCAAACCCCCCCCCCCCCCCCAGGCTGTAGTTGTGGTGCCAGTTAGGGCTTTGGGGCTTTAGGCTGATGTTGCTACTGGCCTTGGCCCTTGGCTTGCTGCGCGCCTGCTGGGACGGCTGGTATGAATGGTACAGGATATAAGTACCGTAGGCCTTCTTTTTTTGGGGTAAAAGGACTTTTTCTCCCCGAGACCTTCCGTTGGGAAGGATCAGCAGTCTTTCTCAAGAGCCTGTTCATGGTGATCTGTTCAGTCTCCAACTCTGCTGCCTTCTCTGTCATGGATTTGTCAAAGAGGTTCTCTCCCCAACACAGAACATCGACCAACTTGTCCTGAATCCATTGTTCCACGTCACTGACGATCGTAGCCATGCTAGGCAGTGGGCACCAATGCCCACCGCAGCCACTCTAGCCACAAACTCAAAGCCATCATAGGTTGCATGAATCACATTTGGGGCATCCCTTGGTCATAGCTACCATGCTTCTGAAGTGCTGAAGATGATCTCCAGATAAGCCAGCCGAGAAGCCGGCAAGCTCACTTGCCAGGTTTCTGAAGTACATGCCCATGTACAGCTGGCACATTTGGATACGGACCACAGGCATCGAGCTCTGGTAACATTTCCTGACAAACCCATCCATGGTGCGAGCCTCCCTACCAGGGGGCACTGAGGAGTGCACTTTGTTACTTTTAATACAGCGCATGGCCGATTCAACAATCATGGAGTTGTAAGGCAGTAGTGTTTTCTCAAAGCCTGAGCTCTTGCAGACTCAATACATGGAATTGAGACACATGTTCACAATTGGCACCGTAATAGGGGTCTCCCACATCCTCAGCAGTAACCTTTTCAGGATAGGGTGCACCGGGACAGTGTTGGCCTCCTTCGGGGGAGTTGAACATGGGAGGATCTCCAGCTCCAAAAGCCCGAGGTTCCTGTTTGGCTTCAATTGTGAAGGGTAAAGTCTTCCCAATGTCCCTGATAACTCCAAGGAGGAGAGGTATTTGGGAGGGGGACCTCCTGCACTCATACGGCAGTGAGGGATCCAAAGGGACATCTCAGTGCCACACCATCTCCAGGGATTCCTCCTGTTTCCCACTAGGAATCTGAGTCAGACAAGAATTCAAAGTATCGACAGGAATGGGAACCGCAGTGATGTCCCGATGGCAGAGTTGGGGGCGACCTTGGTTCCCTGCGCTCCGAACCAGATGCATTGGGGAGGGGGGGGAGAGATCTGCTGCACCAAGCGGGACCGAGAACGGTCCCAGGAACCAGAGGAAATAAGATGTTTTCAAGAATCAATTAGACCTCCATCGGCAAGGCATCTGCGGTGGATGGTGCCGTCACTGGCCCCGAGGAATAGGAGGTTCCCTGCTCCAGAGGCTTGTGCTGTGCCATAAAGGTAGCCACAAGCTGCTCTTGAGAGTCAACCACTGCTCTGTTAGGACAGAGTGCTCTGCAGCTTCCGGTGCCGCATCCTTCAGTGCAGATGCAGGTTCCTTCGGCAGGGACTCCTTGATGGTAACAGGCTTGGGAGTCCTGCACCAGCCCTATGAGGCCACGAAAGGCACCTCCTCCTATCAGGGCAGCTTCAAAGGCTGCTCGCGGCTTTCGCTCTCAGAGTCACGTCGAGGGCTTCAATGATGATGTCCATGGGTCTCCACCCTGGACTCTGCATCACCCTTTGACAATGACTAAGAAGAAATCCATTCCTTCCGGGAACACCACTCTTCAAAAGAGAGTCTCAGTTCCAGAGCCCAGCAATCTCGTGGCTCCAAAAGGGCCCAGTCACCTTGTAAGGCCAAGTTCTCGACGGTGGCCTTCGAGGACATAGATTCCAATGTCAATGTCGGGGTCAACGCTGAGGTCTTGGAGCCGAACAGTGATTTCTGTTGCTCTTCAAGATTCTTCAGCCACTTGCGCAGCATCTGCAAGCAGCGAGCGCATGTAGAGGACTCATGATCAGGCCCGAGGCACTGAAAGCACCAGTTATGGCGGTCCGTGATGGAAATGGTCTGGCCACATCTGGCACACTTCTTAAAGCCACTGGTCAAGGCAAACATATCAGGCCAGGAGGGCATGAGAAAAAACCCGCATGCCGAAAATAAAGAAAAAGAAAATAAAGACCCCAAAAAATGCAGCGCAGAGGCTGCAACGATACTGGGAGATACAGGAATGCAAATAAAGTGTAGTTACTCACCTGTAACAGGGGATCTCCAGGAACAGCAAGAATTTAGTCTTCACATATGGGTGACATTGGTACAGACGGAGCCTGTGTGGAAACACCCCCCATCGTCTGAATTGGAAAACTTTTGGGAGCACACCACTGCGCCTACGCGACTGCCTTTCCACCTTCCCAACTCCCTCCCAGTTGAGTTTGTAGCTGAGAAGAGAGTAAATGAAACCCTATAACTCCTAGGGGAGGAGGGCAGGTTGTGAAGACTAGCAGGAATGTAGCCTTCACATATGGGATTCCCTAGCTCCCAGATGCAGTGACCTCAGAATCGGTAGAGGTTCTCCTCGGAGGAAACATGAAGAGGTCATGGATCCCTCATGGATTTCTGGTATCGTCAAAATCCAGGACGAAGGGTAGGAAGTTGCATCTATGTCTGAAAAAAGTGCTGGAGTACAGCCTGACCAAACATGGCATCCCGATGGGAATCCCTGTCCAGACAATAATGGGCAGCAAAGGTATGGACAGAAGACCAAGTTGCTGCCTTGCATATTTCGTAAATGGCTACCGAGCGTAGGTTTGCCATCAAGGTTGTCCTGGCGCGAATGTTGTGAGCAGTGACATGCCCATCCAAGGAGAGTCCTGCTTTGTAATAGGCAAATGAAATGCAGTGCACTATCTGGAGAGCGTACACTTAGAAACAGGTAACCCCAGGTAACTAGGGTCAAATGAGATAAACAACTACGATGATCTCGAGTCCTTTGGAGATAGAACGCCAACTCACATTTTGCAGTCAAGAATGTGCAGAGTTGCTTCCACTCAACACACATGCGGTTTAGGAAAGAAAACTGGAAGGTAAATTGACTGGTTTAAATGGAAAGGAGACACCACCTTTGGCATAAAGTGTGGGTGAGTCCGAAGGATGACTTTGTCATGTTGGAAACATATATAGGTTGGATCCACCACCAAAGCCTGAAGCTCACTAATGCATCTAGCTGAAGTTAGGGCAATAAGGAAGATTACCTTCAAAGAGAGGAACTTAAGTGAGGTTGTGACTAATGTGGACAAGCAGGGAGAAACATTTTGGCCATGCTTGACTAGGGCAAGATAATCTGCCCTCTTGTCATCTGGGAGGAGAGAGGCAAAGGCCTCAAGATCTCTGGAGACCTCTTTGAGGAACATTCCCATGTAGAGAATATAGGAGTTGATCCTAACAAAAAGCATGGATGCTTGGAAGCATCGACACCCAAAGGCATCGAGACGTTCTCAATTCTCTACCTGGACGATTAGGAGTTCACACAGAAGGAGTGAGTCTGAGTTTTTCATTTGGCGCATTGCCAATTCAACCACCATGGAGTGGTGGGGAAACTGCAGCTTTTGGAAGACGGGACACTCCAGTACCCGATACATGGTATTGAGACGTCAACTTTGAGGTGAGACCGAGAGAGGAGTCTCCCACATAAGGTGCTTAAGGTCTCGAAGGGTGCAGTACACTGGTAGAGTGGCTGCCTCTTTGGGTGCTGTTTGGTATTGGAGGATTTCTAATTCCTCTGCCCTTGGCTCCTTCTCTGATGTTACCGTGATAAAGAGACCCTTAGCTAGGTCTTGAATGAATTCCTGGAAGCACAGGTCTTCCGTAGGTGAGGAAGGGTCCGAAGGAAAGTCCCGGGGCCCCCGGAAATCGAGTGACTCCACCTTCGAAATGGAGGAATCTGAATCGGAGGACTCGAAGTATCGATGGTCATGGTGTTCGCCCGAAGGTAAATGCCAATACCGATGCTCCGAGTTATCAGCCTCGGTGAACCACTTGGGGTTGGTACCAGTATAGTGATAGTTTCAAGGGAGGGCATGAGTGGGAGTGATGTCGATACCATCTGCAGCAGCCCTGATGTCATGCCCACCACCAATGTCAATACCAGAACTGGAATCGACAGGGCGGTGCCTGTAGCTAAGGGTTTTATAGGTACTGAGGCTGAAAGAAGAGCTACCAAGCTCCGCTCAATGGCCAGTATGCACTGGTCTATCAAGGTTGCCAATTCTTGGGTGTCGCGGGTATTTGCGCTACTGTCCCAGAGCATGGCACTAGTAGCTCTCCGGAGGTCGAGGCCTCGGGAGCATCCTGGGGCCCCTCGATGGCTTTGGAGGACAGGGTCTCCTGCTGGGGCTGTTTGGCAGGCCGATCCAACTCCGAGGCAATGCCCGAAGGGTCTTGATGCTTTGAGCAAGATTTTGCCCTAGAGTTTTTGTCAGACTTCGATGCAGCCTTATGTTTGGCCTTCAAAGATACCTGAGATCCATGGGAGAATAAGGTCCTCGAGGAAGTGGGCACCATCAATACCGTGCATGAGGCGAAGAGTGCCCCTATTTTAAGCCCAGTTTTGTTGGCCTCTCCATGTCATTTTTTGACAGAGAGGGCAGTCTTTTGGCTGGTGGTCTGGGCCTAGGCATTTTAAATGCCAGTCATGTGGGTTAGTTGCTGAAATGGTGCTGGCACAATTAGAGCATTTCTTAAAACCACTGGTTGGTTTCTCCATGCCTTTGAGGATGTAAAGGCTATCGTAGGCTTAAGGGCATCAATGCACAAGGTTTTGTTTTGTAAAGAAAGCTAAAGAAAGAATTTTAAAAAAGGGACCCAGCGATGTCTTTGATGGTGCCAGTGTCAACGAGAAGGCAAAGGCGCTATCCACAAAAAGAAGGTTTTTCTGCTGTGACAGATTTGCTTCTTGCTGGCTCTGCGGAAAAAGCACAGTTACTTACCTGTAACAGGTGATCTCTGGGAACAGCAGGAATTAGTCCTCACATATGGGTACGTCGGTACCGACGGAGCCTGAGCGGGAAAGCTCCCCAGCTTCCCAGAAGGAAAGCTTTTGGGGCCTCCCACTGTGCATGCGCGCTGCCTTCCCGCCTTCCTGACCAACTCTCCTCAGTTCGAGTTTATAGCTGAGACAATAGAGAGAGGAAAGGAAGAGAGAGAGAGAGAGATACAACTCCTAGGGGAGGTGGGCGGGTTGTGAGGACTAATTCCTGCTGTTCCCAGAGATCACCTGTTACAGGTAAGTAACTGTACTATCTCCAGGAACAAGCAGGAATAAGTCCTCACATATGGGGACTCCCTAGCTAAGATGCCCGGGAGATCCCCTAAAGGGTATGAGACCCTGAAAGGTTCTTCATCTTCCTATGGATCTCAGGCATCCATTCAGGGAAGGTGGGCTGGAGTTGTTTAAGAATGGAACAGGTGTCTGAGGACAGCCTGACCAAACAAGGCATCCCGGCGGGAGTCCTTGTCCAAACAGTAATGGTCTGTAAAGGTATGAACCGAGGCCCAGGTGGCTGCTCAACAGATCTGGTCAATGGACACAGAGTTTAGATGAGCCATAGAGGTGGCCATGGCCCTCACGTTGTGAGCGGTGACATGGCCCTCCAGAGAAAGGTTCTTACTCTGGTAAGCAAAAGAGATACACTGAGCAATCCAATTGGAGAGTGTTCTTTTGGAGACTGGAAGTCCTAAATGAGAAGGATCAAAAGCAACAAAAAGCTGAGAAGACTTTCGATGTTGCTGTGTCCTGTAGAGGTAAAAGGCAAGAGCTCTTTTACAGTCTAGAGCAGGGGTTCTCAACCCTGTCCTCGGGACCCCACTAGCCAGTCGGGTTTTCAGGCTATCCACAATGAATATGAATGAGATATATATGCATTAGAAATAGCCTGCCAAACTGACTGGTTTGTGGCCCTCCAGTGCTGGATTTGGGGACCCCTGCCGTACATCTCTGTCAAGTACGATTGTGAGTGGGCAAGGTACAGATGTCCTCGACATCAAAAGGGTAGATAGAATGTGTCACATCCCTCCTAGTTTCTCACCACCACCAAAAAGTTGTCTAATAGACAATATTTTGGTGGTGGTGAGAGGCGAGGAGGTATGTGACATATTCCATCTAATCTTTTTGATGTCTTGGACATCTGTACCTTGCCCACTCACAATCTTAAATGACAGAGGTGTAAGGCCGGGGTCCCCAAATCCAGCATTGGAGGGCCACAAGCCAGTCAGTTTGGCAGGCTATTTCTAATGCATATATATCTCATTCATATTCATTGTGGATAGCCTGAAAACCCGACTGGCTAGTGGGGTCCCGAGGACAGGGTTGAGAACCACTGGTCTAGTGTATGAAGGTTCCTCTCTGCATTGGATGCATGAGGAGCTGGAAAAAAGACAGGTAAATAAACCTCTTGATTAAGATGAAAAGGTGAGACCACTTTTGGCATAAAGTGAGTATTTGTCCTAAGGACTACTTTATCATGATGGAACCTTGTGTAAGGTGGATTAGCCACTAAGGCCTGCAGTTCACTGATGCGGCGAGCTGAAGTGACTGCAATGAGGAAAATAACCTTCCAGGAAAGAAATTTCAAGGAGGTAGTGGCTAAGAGTTCAAAAGGTGGCTTTATAAGCTGACCAAGAACCAAGTTTAAGTCCCATGCCACCGGAGGAGGTCGAATGGGAGGTTTAGTTAAAGTTAAGCCTCTCATGAATCTTGCAATAAGAGGATTAGAGGAAACAGGTTGTCCATTGATGGGCTTAAGTGATGCCGCAATAGCACTCAAATGAACTCTTACTGAATTTGTTTTGAGTCCTGCATTGGAAAGATGCAGGAGATATTCCAAAAGAGAATTCAATGGGAGTGCCAGAGGGTTAAGACCCTTTTGAGCACACCAAATGGAAAATCATTTCCATTTAAAAGCATAAGAACGCCTAGTGGAAGGTTTCCTAGAGGCATGTAGGATATCCTTCACTTGCTGCGAAAGATTGAAGTGTTGAAGGTCTAGGCCTTCAGTAACCAAGCTCTGAGGTGAAGGGACTTGGGGTTTGGGTGCCACAAAGTGCCCTCCTCTTGAGACAGAAGGTCTGGAGCCGCTCCCAAGTCCAGGGAGGGGGCTTGGGAGAGATGCAGAAGTAGAGGGTACCACACTTGGCGTGGCCAGCGTGGAGCTATGAGGATCATGGACCCTTGATCCCTTTGAAGTTTGAACAGAGTCTTGGGAATCAAAGGAATGGGTGGAAAGGCATACAGGAAACCCTGACCCCAATGCAGGAGGAAGGCATCCTTGGTCTGAACTCCCTGACACGGAATTCTGGAACAAAACCGGGGAAGTTTGGCATTCCACAGACTTGCAAAGAGGTCTAAGTCCGGGGTTCCCCATTTCTGGAAGATTCTGAGTACCTGATCCATGTGCAGGGACCATTCGTGTGGAAGCAGAACTCGACTGAGTCTGTCTGCCCAAGAGTTTTGGATTCCTGGAAGATATACTGCCAGGAGATGGATTTGATGCTCTCTGGCGAAGGCCCATAATCTTAGAGCTTCGTTGCAAAGCGACAGAGAGCCAGTCCCTCCTTGTTTGTTTATGTAAAACATGGCTACCTGATTGTCCGTGTGAATAAGGACTGTCATGTTGCTGAGGAGGGTATGAAAAACTTTGAGAGCTAGAAAGATTGCTCGAAGTTCCAAGTGGTTGATATGAAGGGTGGTCTCCTGTGGAGACCAAGTGCCCTCAGTGGAGAGATCTTGGAGATGAGCCCCCCATCCTGTTTGGGAGGCATCTGTTGTGAGGGTTGCTTGGAGCAACAATGGTTGAAAGGGGGCCCCCAACAACAGATTTTGAGTGGATATCCACCATTGGAGAGACCAAAAGAGACGATTGGAGTTTGCTATTTGGTCTGAGAGAGCTCCTGATGCTTGAGTCCACTGGGTGGATAAAGTCCATTGAGCTGCTCTCATATGTAGGCGAGCATAAGGCACCACATGCACTGTGGAGGCCATGTGGCCTAATAGTTGTAGCATCTCTCTGGCAGTCAAGTGGCTTCTGGACTGAGTCTGAGAGGCTAAGTGCACTAGACGTTGGCAACGGGCCTGAGGTAGATAGGCCCTTGCGGTGGTGGTATCCAACCAGGCCCCTATGAATTCTAGGGATTGAGTAGGGGTGAGTTGAACTTTGGCAGATTGATCACAAGTCCCAGATACTGTAGAATTCGCCTGGGGCGATCCAGGGAAGTCTGAGCCTCGGACTGAGACGGAGCTCGGATGAGCCAGTCGTCCAGGTATGGGAAGACAAAAATTCCCAGGGTGCGTAGGAATGCAGCTACTATTGCCATGCATTTGGTAAATACCCTTGGAGCAGAGTCTAGACCGAAGGGAAGTACTCTGTATTGGAAGTGTTTTCCCTGGAACAGAAACCGTAGGAATTTTCTGTGGGATGGATGGATGAGTATATGTGTGTACGCATCCTTGAGATCTAGAGAACAAAGCCAGTCCTGACTCTGTAGGTATGGAAGGAGAGTGCCTAGAGAAAGCATCTTGAATTTCTCCCTGTATAGAAATTTGTTCAATTCTCTGAGATCCAAAATGGGTCTGTACCCCCCTGTTTTCTTGGGAATGAGAAAATAAAGGGAGTAAAAACCTGACCCTTGTTGAGGAAGAGGAACCTCTTCTATTGCCTTTTGGGCGAGAAGAGTGGTCACCTCCTGACCCAACAGGTCTAGGAGAGATGGGGGAGAATTGAAACTTCTCACCATGGTATGGGGAGGAAGGTTGGAGAAATGTAGTTTGTAGCCCTCTCTGATGATAGAGAGGGTCCATTGATCTGATCTGATTTGCTCCCATCTGGGAGCAAAATGAGTTAACCTTCCTGGAATGGTGAGAGGTTCTGGATGTTTTAGTGCCAGAAAGGTTAAGTTCTCTAGTTTTAAGTCAAAAACCCTGAGGGGGTTGGGACTGTTGGGCTGTAGCAGCCCCTGCAGGTTTTGCCCTGGCCTGTTTAGGCTGCTGACGCTTAGGAGCAAAGCGAGCTGCAGAAGATTGTTGGCCAGTATTTGTGGCAAATCTGGCCTTCTTGTAGAAAGGCTTTTTGAAAGATTTCTTCCTGACAGGGGTAGAGGTAGACTTAGAAAGTCTATCTAAAGCAGCATTTTTCTGCATCAATTTGAGTGGCTTTGATTTGCCACTCCTTACCAAACAGATTCTCACCCGTACAGGGCAAATTTCCCAACCCATCCTGGACCCAGGGTTCAAGGTTAGAGGCCTGGAGCCAAGCAATTCTGCGAGCCGCTATGGCAATACCTGAGGCTCTGCTAGCACCCTCAAAGGAGTCAAAGGCTGCTCTGTTGGAGAACTTTGAAATATCTTGGGTATGCTTCAGCAGAAGAAGGAACTCCTCCTTTCTATCCTCTGGGATAAAGGGGAGAAAATGGCGTATTTTTAATGCAATTTCCTTCAGAAACATGCCCATATAGAGGCTGTATGAGTTGATTCTGGCAATAAGCATACTTGCTTGGAAGATTTTTCTTCCAAAAGCATCCAGAGTCCTACATTCTCTTCCTGGGGGAGTAGAAGAGTGTCTTTTAGTACTCTTGATCCTTTTCATAGCTGACTGCACCACAATGGAGTGGTGCGGGAGCTGAGTTTTTTGAAACCCAGGAGAAGGGGGGACACGATACATGGTGTCCAGATGACGAGAATGTGGAGATAGGGTGAGAGGAGTCTCCCATAAGTCCATCATGTGATCTTGAAGAATTTCATGGATGGGCAGGGTGACTGCCTCTTTGGGAACCTTAGAGTATCTAAAATGTCTAACTTTTTTGCTCTAGGTTATTTTTCAGAGGATACAGAAATAGAAAGACCTTTAGCTACTTCAATGATGAAGTCTTGAAAGGATAAATCCTCTGGAGGAGACATTCTCCTCTTTGGAGAAGAGGGCTCCTCAGGTAGAGTAAGGGATACTTCAGCAGAGTCATCTGATGAATCAGGATCATCAGAAGACTCAAAGTATCGTCTGTTTGCTTCCAGGGATCGATAAGCGTATCGACCGGTATCGACATCGGGGGTACCCGGAACCGGATCGGTATCGGGAAAAACCCCGGAACCGGGAACCGGAATCGGTATCCTGGTCGATGTGGAAGGCATGGGTACCGGTATCGGTTGTGGTACCGGAACCGGAGTCGGTACTGCAGGGTGCGGTACCGAGGGCATCGCAGCCTTAATAAAAGCCAAAATGGCCTGCTGCATGGATTGAACTGTATGATCCATGGACGCCAGGACTGTCTGGATGTCGGTACCGGATGATTGAGCCGGTACCCCAGAACAGTCTAACAGGTGATCGGTCGAGGCCGTGCCATCGATGTCAACCTGTAACCCCGTAGGAGGAGCTTTGGAAGCTGGAGCTTCCCGCCGGGGTTGTTTGGCTGGGGCAGGGTCCTCAGGGTCAAGCCCAGGGGTATCTCGATACTTAGAGGGAGATTTACCCTTTGAGGACCTGCCAGAGGAATGTTTGGTTACCTCAGATCCATCAGGAGAGGAAGACCTGGAAGATGTCGATGCTGGAGTATCTGTAGAAAACAGCATGTGAAACTTGGCTGCCCGGTTCTGTAAGCCACGTTTAGACATCAAAGAACAGGATGGGCAATCCGGAATGGAATGGTCAGGCCCCAAACATTTAAGACACCATTCATGGGTGTCTGTGACTGAAATAGTACCGCTGCACTTGGTGCATTTTTTAAACCCAGAGGCTTGTTTCTCCATGAGGGAGAATTAGTGAAGGCCTAAAGGCCTCACAGAACTAACACACCAAGTGAGCAAAAAAAAGAAGAATTTTTTTTTTTTTTTTTTAAATAAAGGAAAAAAGACCGGCGGTACCGATCTGGAATCGGGGAAGGCAGACACGCGGCCAAAGAAATAAATTAAAATAACAACTTCTTCAGCGGTGACAGGAACACGACCTGCTGGCTCCGCGGAAAAAGAAGAACTGAGGAGAGTTGGTCAGGAAGGCGGGAAGGCAGCGCACATGCACAGTGGGAAGCCCCAAAAGCTTTCCTTCTGGGAAGCTGGGGAGCTTTCCCGCTCAGGCTCAGTCGGTACCGACGTACCCATATGTGAGGACTTATTCCTGCTTGTTCCTGGAGATCAAAGAACTGAAGAGAGGGAGTTGGGAAGGCAGTCGCAGTCACAGGCACAGTGGAGTGCTCCCAAAAGCTTTCCATTTGGACGCTGGTTAGCGTCCAAATGCGGGCTCCGTCTGTAGCAACGTCACCCATATGTGAAAACTACTGTACATTCCTGCTTGTTCCTGGAGATTAACATGAATGAAGAGAAAAAAAAAAAGTACCAATGGCAAAAACTACCAACAGGGTAAAAGCTTTTCGCCAGGACACAGACAAATGTCTGAAGGGCTCCGCGGAAAAAAGACTGAGTAAGATGGCTCCATTCGGGCGGGAAGGCGATTACACGTGAGGACTCAGTCGGTGACATCACTCACGAGAGAGGATTGACTTCCTGCTTGGTCCTGAAGAACACATAGGTACAGCAGATATGTGCATGCATTTTTTAAAATATATATCTATAACACATATACATATACTATATACTATATACACAAAGAAAACCTTTTCATTTAATCTATTACTTGTGCACACAGCCTTCTTAGCCTTAAATCAACTTATTTCAGAGCCAGATACATACAACTGTTCACATTTATAAAGAAAACATTGGTCATGTTCTACCAATCTAGAATAAAAGCAAAGTCACTCCAAGACTGAACAGGAAAATACTCTACTACATAAGAATACATGAAACAGCTTTAAAGTTAGCACCTTGCATTCTCGGGTTGGAGTGGTTTTGGTGTTGTCCCGGTTGAGAAAACTGTTGATACAATGCTGGAACTTCTTGCCAATCAGCGCCCCATCCTCCCAGCTGCAATCAGCATAAGGAAGCCCCATCCACTTGCACAGATACTCCGGTTCAGTAGAGGAGGCAGAGGCAGGTTTCCGACTATGGACTGCACCAAAAAACAAAATGCCCATTACAAATAACATCCGAGTACAATCATGTAATGGATGTCCCAGGCATCCTATTCAGTAAGGCTCCTATTTTGCTTAAGGAAGGTCTTTGGCAGAAATTCTATGTATTTACTGAATTCAAAAGAACTTTTTATATACAGTTTAAACATAAATTAACTCATCTGGGAGGATACTATCACTATAGTGTATACCATCTTTATTTCTATGCACCAAATATTTTGTGATTTCTACAGTTAAATCCATCCATAACAAACTATGAAGTTATCTTAGAACAAGGGGGGTAGGCAAGAGAGGCAACTGCCTTGGGCACCATATTGAAAGGGGAGAAGGGCAACAAAAATCGAACTACGCTACACTTTTGAATCAGTCTGCATTTTTGCAAGTACAAAAGGGAAGGCGACCACAAAAACAAGCCTGGGGCAATATTTTTACAGTGACTGTCGTTAAAACACTTGGCCCCTACATACTGTGTTCAGATGACCTGTAAGAGTAATCTGCTATTCAGATTTTTCTTTCAGACTCCAATTCATGACGACTCCATCCCAACTGGTGCAATAAATATCAGTGAGGTCAGGAGAGCCCCTTTTCTATTAGAAGGGTTTCTGCTGGCAGAAGCAGTGCAAATCTCCTCTTGATGATGCACTTTCAGTGGTTCCAATACCCATTAATTTATTGGTGTTGGGCATACCTTTCCATGCCAGGGAGGAGCAGAACAGAGATTGTTAGGATCTGCCTGTTCTACATACTTCTGACTGGAGTGCTCTTTCTCTCTTCCAATGACTGCCAAACGCCATAGCCAGAGCAGATGAAAACCAGTGTTCCAGAATCACGTGGTGAGTAAAGGATCTCTCACAGTAATCTTCTGATGCTCCTTTAAAAGACTTGACTTTCTCGCCAGTGGGCTCATCTGTTTATAAAAGCTGCAAAGCACTTATGTCATGGGAAGTATTGAGGTAGCAGGTGTCCGAGTGACATTTTATGTTGGCAACAAGCACATTTCTGTAATCCTGAGTTTTGGGTCACAGCAAAGATCTGCTGGGCCAAGTTAAATCTGGAAGAATTCAGAGAGTCGGCCATCTACCTAGATAGAGGTTGGTTTATATATAAGGGTGGTAAATCCATTGAGAATGCATTTTTTATAGTGACAATTAGCGGAAGAGACATATGATAAGTCTTAAGTCTTTAGAGTAGTCCCTTTTATTTATTTGTTAAGAGAGAGAATTGGGGTCTGATGTGGTACCTGAAAAAACAAACAAACCTGAATAACAGGAATAAAGGAACAGATAAGCATGTAATCCGGCACATGCTCTGTAAGTATTTGACTGCATATCTAGAGGGAGCACTTCTGGTCCTTTTGCACTGTGACATTACCTATATATGGATAACATCCTGCACATGCATGGAAAATCTTCATTAGAAACTTACAAGATTTTACATAATAAGCAACAAAGATCATGCAGACTTTACACATAAAACAAAACCCTTAGGTAAGGGTATAGCATAAGTGGTTCTTGATAACCAAAATTTGCATGAACATATTTGGGCAATTAACCTTGCTCTATCTGGTCTTTCGCTGGTGTTTTGAAACTGCTGAAAAAAAAATTGTTTTCTCCCTGAGGAGAGGAGGAATAGCTCAATGGTTGGAACAGGTTACCTCAGGCCGGAAGGCCAAGGGGTTCAATTCCCACACAGGGACAAGTAACCTCAAGCTGGAGAGACTGGGGTCTCTAGTACCATGGCCACTCCTTGTGGCCTTGGGCAAGCCACTTAACCCTCCATTGATTCAGGTACGCTTAAGATTGTGAGCAAAAGTGCCTGTTAGAATATATCTGTAAACCGCTTTGATACACACAGTAAAGGGCAATATATCAAGTGGCTAAACCATAACATTTTAGAAAACCTTCACTATTCCAGAACATTCTAGCATCTAACCCAACATGAAGCTTCATGAAGAGAACATTCCACCTCTGCTTAAGCCACTAAACAACTATTTTATTGAGGAGTTCCAATAACACACAACCACTAAAAGGTGTGTTATTGGAGATATTCCACCTCTCCTCCCCCCTTTACATTGAGGATACACCTCAGGAGTTAACAACCCAATCAACATTTTTAAAGTGTCTGGAGATAGTGATGCTCAAAATCTTATAGATCCATAACATTACCTCTGATCAGTAAATCTGAATCATAAGGCATACCCATTACACATTATAGAAAGTCATCACCATGCCCTGGCACTGCCAGCATTTATTTCATGGCTCAAGACCCAGTTACAGTATATTGTTGTTTTGGTATGTAGTACGACTTATTACAATATCTTATTGCCGTTTTCCTTTGTTCAAATTAAGTTGCTTGTACTTATTTTATAAGTTGCTATACTCTTATTCATTGTCTTTATTATGCACCAGTAATCTTTTCCACAGTCTTTTGTATTTTCTAAGCAGGTACTAAATGTTCTCCAATAGAAAATGGTAAATTTTAGAGATCAGGCCTTTATTACATTAGCTTCTACTATACCCCCTTTATAAGGGATTTTACTATGATATCCACTGAGTTGCAAACATTTTAATATAGGGATATAGTTTATAACATTAATCTGCAAATTTCTGAAAGGTGAGGTACGGAGAAATTTTTACTTTCCTTTTCTGGAATCCTGCTAGATCCGCCTAGACCAGGGGTCTCCAAATCTGTCCTAGAGGGCTGCAATCCTGCCAGGTTTTTGGGACATTTCGGCTGGTAGTGTAACCCCTGAAGAAGCTGTTTTTAGCGAAACAAAGGTATTTGTAGGGTTATTTTGAGGGTTGTTCTGAGAAATGGGGTTATTCTGAGAAATGGTATGGTGGTGGATTCAGTGGTGAGTGTAGCAGTGGTGCCTGGATTTTCGGCATCCTGTGCAAGAGTGTTTGAAGCTTGGAGTGCTGCAAGTTTGAAGAGCTGCTGAAGAGCCTGAAGAGCTGCTGTCCTAAGCTAAGTATGGGGCTGCGGGCAGGCTTTGAACTGTGTTTGAGAAGTTTTGTGACTGCTCCTTTCTTTATTCCTTTATAGGTGGCCATTGTGTTGGTCTGTGTTTCCGGTTTAAATAGCTCCTATAGAATTGGTGTTATGCCATTTGAGTGGTTGCTACTGTCAGGGCACCCTGGGGTACCTCCTGCTGTAAATGTTGTTTAGAGGTTTTTAAGTATTTTGTAATAAAAACATTTTTGTATTCGTTGATGGGAGGAGTTTTTTCAGCCTATGATTTGGAGCTGTTTGTTCCCCTGTGGCTTTGAGTAGTCACATAGAGGGAGGTTAAGTTATCTAAGGCTTTTCTCCTACCCATTGTTTAGTCTGTCTACTCACTACTGAGTCTCTGCTGATTGTTTGTAGTTGGGATTAAATTCATGGTGACTTATATACATTAAAAATCTGTTTTTGAATTATATGTTGGGAGAAGGGTTTTTGGGCTGTGAGTGTGAGGAGTAGGATTTGTTTTTCTCAAGACCAGTGGATTTGGTAGCTTGTTTGGTGGTAATGAATATGTATGAGATATATTTGCATACACTGCCCCCTTTGTATTTGAATTGATCTCACGCATATTCATTAGGGATATCCTGAAAACCTAACTGGTTTGCAGCCCTCCAGGACTAGATTTGAAGATCCCTGTTCTAGACAAACAGGTTATGCCCTCCCTTTGGAGACAGAGAAACTAGAACTTTCCAGCGACATCATCACAGATATAAAGAGTAGCACAGACATAGCATATACTAGTATTATAAGAACAAAGCTAAGCGAAACAACCCAATAATGAACTGAAACACACAAACACCGAAATCAACCCCGGTAGGCCAGAAGGACGCCAAGAAGGGGGGGGGGGGTCCCTCTCATAACTTTCTGTAGTGGTCCAGAGCAACCAGCCCAAACACAAATGCTTAAGGCCCTGTACATGCAAGGAGAGAGAGAGAGAGACTGAAATGTCACGGGGGGGGGGGGGGGGGGAGCCCTGGACTGTTTAGCAGGATTCCAGGAAAGACAATTAATTGGTAAGTAAAATGTCTCCTTCCTTCTCATCCTCTTAGGCTACTCCAGACAAAGCACAGTTACTTACCTGTAACAGGTGATCTCTGGGAACAGCAGGAATTAGTCCTCACATATGGGTACGTCGGTACCGACGGAGCCCGTGCGGGAAAGCTTCCCAGCTTCTTAGAATAGAAGCTTTTGGGACCTCCCACTGCACATGCGCACTGCCTTCCCGCCTTCCTGAACAGCTCTCCTCAGTTTCGAGTTTATAGCTGAGTCAACAGAGAGAGGACAGGAAGATAGATAGATAAAAGATACAACTCCTAGGGGAGGTGGGTGGGTTGTGAGGACTAATTCCTGCTGTTCCCAGAGATCACCTGTTACAGGTAAGTAACTGTGCTATCTCCAGGAACAAGCAGGAATAAGTCCTCACATATGGGGACTCCCTAGCTTAGATGCATGGGATCCCCTGTAAAGGTTCGCCATCTTCGTATGGATCTCAGGCATCCATTCTGGGAAGGTGGGCAGGAGTTGTTTAGGAATGGAACAGGTGCTTGAGGACAGCCTGGCCAAACAAGGCATCCCGGCGGGAGTCCTTGTCCAAACAGTAATGGGCTGTGAAGGTATGAACCGAGGCCCAGGTAGCGGCTCGACAGATCTGATCTATGGAAACAGAGTGCAGATGAGCCATAGAAGTTGCCATGGCCCTCACATTGTGAGCAGTGACATGGCCTTCCAGAGAAATGTTTTTGCTCTGGTAAGCAAAAGAAATACACTGAGCAATCCAATTGGAAAGTGTACGCTTGGAGACTGGAAGTCCCAAATGGGAAGGATCAAAGGCCACAAAAAGTTGAGAAGACTTTCGATGTGGCTGAGTCCTATTAAGGTAAAAAGCGAGAGCTCTTTTACAATCCAGAGTATGAAGGTTCCTCTCTGCATTGGATGCATGAGGAGCTGGAAAAAAGACAGGTAGATATACCTCTTGATTAAGATGAAAAGGCGAGACCACTTTAGGCATAAAGTGGGGATTCGTCCTAAGGACCACCTTATCATGATGAAATCTTGTGTAAGGTGGATTAGCCACTAAAGCCTGCAGCTCACTGATGCGGCGAGCCGAAGTGACTGCAATGAGGAAGATGACCTTCCAGGAAAGAAATTTCAAGGAGGTGGAAAACATTGGCTCAAAAGGTGGCTTCATAAGTTGACCGAGCACTAGATTCAAATCCCATGCGACCGGGGGTGGTCTGATGGGAGGTTTAGTGAGAGTCAGGCCTCTCATGAATCTTGCAACAAGAGGATGAGAGGAGATAGGTTGTCCATTTATATGTTTCAAGGATGCTGCAATAGCGCTTAAATGGACTCTTACCGAATTCGTCTTGAGGCCTGCATTGGATAGATGCAGGAGATAATCAAGAAGAGAATTCAAAGGAAGTGCCAGAGGGTCAAGACCCTGCTGAGCACACCAAATGGAAAAACGTTTCCATTTGAAAGCATAGGAACGCCTGGTAGAGGGTTTCCTAGAGGCAGAAAGGATATCTTTCACTGGTTGGGAAAGATGAAAGTCTTGAAGGCTTAAGCCTTCAGTAACCAAGCACTGAGGTGAAGGGATTTGGGGTTTGGGTGCCACAAAGTCCCCTCCTCCTGAGACAGGAGGTCTGGCGCAGCTCCCAGATCCAAGTAGGATCCCTGGGAGAGCTGTAGAAGTAGAGGGAACCACACTTGGCGTGGCCAGCGTGGAGCTATGAGGATCATAGTTCCATGATCCCTCTGGAGTTTGAACAGAGTCTTGGGAATCAAAGGAATGGGTGGAAAGGCATATAGGAATGCCTGATTCCAATTCAGGAGAAAGGCGTCCGTAGCCTGAGCTCCCTGACACGGAGTTCTGGAACAGAACCGGGGAAGTTTGGCATTCCACGGACTTGCAAAGAGGTCTATGTCCGGGGTCCCCCATTCCTGAAAGATTCGGTTTATTTGGTCCAAATGTAGGGACCATTCGTGTGGCAGCAGAACTCGACTGAGCCTGTCTGCCCGAGAGTTTTGAACTCCTGGGAGATACACTGCTAGCAGGTGAATCTGATGCTCTCTGGCGAAGGCCCATAGTCTTAGAGCTTCGTTGCAAAGCGACAGAGAGCCCGTCCCTCCTTGTTTGTTTATGTAAAACATGGCCACCTGATTGTCCGTCTGAACTAGGACAGTGAGGTTGGCTAGGAGGGAGTGGAAGACCTTGAGGGCAAGGTAAATTGCTCGCAGTTCCAGAAGATTGATATGAAGGGTGGTCTCCTGTAGAGACCAAGTGCCCTGAGTGGAGAGAGTTTGCAGATGGGCTCCCCACCCTGTTTGGGAGGCATCTGTTGTGAGGGTTGCTTGGGGTAGCAATGGTTGAAATGGAGCCCCCAACAACAGATTCTTGGTGGAAGTCCACCAGTGGAGGGACCAAAACAGACGATCGGAGGTTTGTATTTGGTCTGAGAGCGCTCCTGACGCCTGAGTCCACTGAGTGGCCAGGGTCCATTGAGCTGCTCTCATATGAAGACGAGCATAGGGCACCACATGCACTGTGGAGGCCATATGACCTAGTAGGCGTAGCATTTCCCTGGCTGTCAAGTGAGTGCTGGACTGAGCTTGGGAGGCCAAACTCAGGAGGCGCTGGCCTCGAACCTGTGGAAGGTAGGCCCTTGCAGTGATGGTGTCCAACTGGGCCCCTATGAATTCCAGAGATTGAGTAGGGATGAGTTGGGACTTGGGAAGGTTTACTACCAGTCCCAGATACTGCAAAAGGCTCCTTGTGTGGTCCAGGGAAATCTGGGCCTGTGACTGAGTTGGAGCTCGGATGAGCCAGTCGTCCAGATATGGGAAGACAAAGATTCCCATGCCTCTTAGAAATGCGGCTACGACTGCCATGCATTTTGTGAATACTCTTGGAGCAGAGGCTAGACCGAAGGGGAGTACTCTGTATTGGAAATGTTTTCCCTGAAACAGAAAGCGAAGATACTTTCTGTGGGATGGATGGATGAGTATATGTGTATACGCATCCTGTAGGTCTAGAGAACAAAGCCAGTCCTGACCCTGGAGGTAAGGAAGGAGAATGCCGAGAGACAGCATGTTGAATTTCTCCTTGAAGAGAAATTTGTTCAATTCTCTCAGATCTAGGATTGGTCTGAATCCCCCTGTCTTCTTTGGAATGAGAAAATAAGGGGAGTAGAAACCGGACCCTTGTTGAGGAAGAGGAACCTCTTCTATGGCCCCTTGGGCAAGAAGAGAGGAAACCTCTTGACCCAACAGGGTTAGGAGAGATGGGGGAGAATTGAATGGTCTCACCATATGATGGGGAGGAAGGCTGGAGAAATGAAGTTTGTAACCCTCTCGAATGATAGAGAGGGTCCATTGTTCTGTTGTGATTTGTTCCCATCTGGGAGCAAAGTGAACCAACCTTCCGGGTATGGTGAGAGGTTCTGGTTGTGTTAGAACCAGAAGTGGCAAGTTCCCTAGGAGCAAGTCAAAACCCCTGAGGGGTTGGAGCCTGCTGAGCTACAGTAGCTGCTGCAGGCTTAGCTCGTGCTTGTTTGGATTGCTGACGCTTAGCAGTATAGCGAGGTTGAGAAGACTGCTGGCCAGTATTTGAAGCAACTCTGGCCTTCTTATAGTAAGGCCTTTTAAAAGACTTTTTCTTAGTAGGAATTGAAGTGGACTTTGAAAGTCTTTCCAAGGTGGCATTTTCAGCATCCATCTGGGTGGCTTTGATTTGCCACTCTTCCCCAAATAAGTTCTCACCTGTACAGGGCAGATTCCGTAAGCCATCTAGAACCCAAGGTTCCAGATCAGAGGCCTGGAGCCAAGCAAGACGTCGGGCTGCAATAGCAATGCCCGAAGCCCTACTGGCTCCCTCAAAGGAATCATATGCTGCCCTATTAGAGAACTTAGAAACCTCTAAGAGTTGTTTCACTAGGGAAAGGAATCCCTGCTTTTTATCCTCAGGGATAAAGGGGGCAAAATGCCGCACCTTTTTGGCAAGTTCCTCCAGGAACATGCCCATATAGAGACTGTAGGAATTAATCCTGGCTATAAGCATACTAGCCTGGAAAATTTTCCTACCAAAAGAGTCCAAAGTCTTACATTCCCGTCCTGGAGGGGTGGAAGAGTGCCTTTTGGTACTCCTAATCTTCTTCATTGCAGACTTCACCACAATAGAGTGGTGGGGCAATTGAGTCTTTTGGAAACCAGGGGAAGGAGGGACCCTATACATGGTGTCCAACCTACGGGAATAAGGAGACAAAGTCAAAGGATTTTCCCAGAAATCCATCAGTTGTTCTTGAAGGATTTCATGGATAGGCAGGGTAACTGCCTCCTTAGGGGCCTTTGAGTATCCCAAAATATCCAGTTTTTTGGATCTGGGTTCCTTTTCAGAGGATGTGGTAATAGAAAGGGCTGTAGCCATATCTAAAACAAAGTCCTGGAAGGACAAATCCTCTGGAGGGGACATTCTCCTTTTAGGAGAAGAGGGCTCCTCAGGTAAGTTGAGTGAAAACTCAGCAGAATCATCAGAGGAGTGAAAATCCTCAGAGGAATCGGTGCTTTCCTCTAACGCACGATACGCGTACCGATCGGTATCGATATCGGGCGTATCGGGTATGGAACCGGTATGGAGCGAAAGCCCATACGGTACCGACTTGCGTTTAGAGGTGGACGGCCTCGATACCGGCATGGCGGACGATACCGGTATCGGGCCCGGAACCGCTGAAAGCGGAACCGATGGCGTTGCAGCTTTAATGAAAGCCATGACGGCCTGCTGCATGGACTGTACAGTATCGCCCATGGACGCCATAGCTGCCTGGATGTCGGTACCGGAGTGACCCGGTACCCCAGAGCAGGCTAACAGGTGATCTGTCGAGGCCGTAGCATCGATATCAACCTGAGACCCCTGAATTGGCGTTTTTGGAAGTTGGACTTCCCGCCGGGGTTGTTTGGCTGGGGCAGGGTCCTCAAGTTCTAAGCTAAGAGCCTCTCGATGCTTTGAAGGAGATTTGCTCTTTGAGGACTTGCCCACAGAAGGTTTGGTTACCTGAGATCCATCCGGAGAAGAAGACCTGGATGACTGTGATGCTGTATTCTCTGAAGCAAACAGCACATGGAATTTGTTGGCCCGGTTCTGCAGCCCACGTTTAGACATGTGGGAGCAAGATGGGCAGTCCGGTATGGAATGGTCAGGCCCCAAACATTTCAGACACCAGTCATGGGTGTCTGTGACTGAAATAACAGCATTACATTTGGTACACTTCTGAAATCCAGGGGCTGGCTTCTCCATGAGGAGAAAATTGAGTAGGCCGAGAGGCCTCTCTGAAGTGACCAAAAAGCTAAAAAATAAGAAAAAAGAATTATAATTTTTTAAAGAAAGAAAGAAAAGACCGGCGATACCGGTATCGGTATGGGGAAGGCAGGTACGCGGTCTAAAGAAACAAATAAAATAACAATTTCTTCAGCGGTGACAGGAACACGACCTGCTGGCCCGGGCGATAAAGAGAAACTGAGGAGAGCTGTTCAGGAAGGCGGGAAGGCAGTGCGCATGTGCAGTGGGAGGTCCCAAAAGCTTCTATTCTAAGAAGCTGGGAAGCTTTCCCGCACGGGCTCCGTCGGTACCGACGTACCCATATGTGAGGACTTATTCCTGCTTGTTCCTGGAGATATGTGAAATACCCAACCTACACCCTATGCCAGATGGGAAGATGACAGAGCTGTCTTAAGGACAGTGGCCCCAAAGGCCTAATCCACCCAATAATGCTTCACAAAGGAGCTCAAAGAGGGCCAAGTCATGGCCCTAGAAATGTTTTGAAGCACTACTCTAGACTCCACCAAAGACAAAGCCTGTACTCAGGACCGTCAGCCCACAATGGCTTCCCAAATCCATCTCCCCAAGGTGAGCTTGGATGCCGCGTCACATTTGCACAGACCCTCAAACCACACAAAAAAACGATCTGACTTATGGAACAAGTTTGTCACTTTCAAATAACTAAGGAGAACCCTGCAGACATCTACCAGATGAAGAACTTTATCCCACCCCAGCTTTCTTCCTTTGAAAAGGATGTGAGGAATACCACCTGGTTAATGTGAAGGTGGACATCATTTAAGCCAAAAGGATTTATTTATTTTTATTTATTTGTGTGCTTTTCTATACCGCCCCTTCCAGAGATCAGGGGCCGTTTACAAGGAACTTAAACAACAATATAGCAAACAGTGCAATATTGCATTACATTAAACATTAAGTGAACATAAAACTAGATTACATAAGAACTGGGTTACAAGGAAAACAATGTGTAGGTTATTAACATAAGAACATAAAGGAACATAAACTATGTTACAAAGAACCAAAATGTAGATTATTTACATGGTTGACAAGAGACTATTTATAATAGTTATTTGGGATCATAAGTACAGTGTTGGGAGGATGATGCCAATCAAGTTGACTGCCTCCAAGGAAAGAATCAAGAATGGAACTACAAAGAAACTTCAGAAGAGTGCAGCATACTGACCATGAATAGCCCTTCCTATGCAACAACTTCCTTTAAAGAGCCAAGCGTTAAGCCAGAAAAGAACTGCATCATCCAGAATGGGACCATGGTGAAGATGACCCCAGCCCAACAGATGGATCAGATCCACATAATAGGGCTTCCGGAGGCAATCTGGAGCCACCAAGATACCCATTCCCTGGATGATCCTGCGTCTTTCCTCAAGACTCGTCTGATGAGAAGCCATAGAGAAAATACATCATGGAGACTCTACAGAGAACATGCTTGGACTAGAGCATCTATGCTAATACTACTTATTTGTATAGCGCTACAAGGCATACACAGTGCTATACATATAGATGTAAAACAGTCCCTGCTCATCAGAGCTTACAATCTAATGAAAACACATATAGGCTCATTCCGAGCCACGAATAGCGGAGTTAGACGTTACAACGGGATGTCCATCTCCAATATTCGTGCCCCCTCCCACCAGCATCTAGCTTTCCCACTGGTTGTACGGGGAAGCTAAACAGGGACGGGAGAGGGGAGGATCGGGAGCGCCATTAGGGCAGGCAGTGGGCAGTCACCGGCCCCAGATGTACAGGGCCAATTCTAATGTCGGCCCTGTACATTCAGGGCTAGCGACTTGAACGGAATAACGTCTCTGGATGTCGGGGATCGGCAGACTGGGGTCGGGAAAGGGCGGCAGGGGGCAGATAGCATTCCCCGCAGCCCGACCCTAGCCCTGGGAGGCCAAATTGAGGGACGGGTTGCAGGGAATAAACAATTTGTTCTGGCGGCCGGGATCACGGCTTTTAAATGGATCAGCGGTGCCATGACAACCGGACACTATGGCACCGCATTGCAATTTAAAATCCCTGAGTCAGTCGGGCTTGTCTTGTACGTGCAGGCCGGGCTGAATCGCAGTCCCGGCCTGCACATATAGGACTGATCACGATTCTGATCATGCAGGGCTAGACGTGCCCCACGGGATCAGAATCACAATGCCCTCTGTACATCTGGTTCAGACCGGACGCACAGAGGGGTCTATGTCCAGGACGGAATTGGGCTAGTAGTGAAATTGGGGACTACGTAGAGTATGGTAAGATATACATAAGTAGTGAACAAGAATGAGAAGCATCAGTATCCAAAAGCGGTTTCAAAGAGGTGGGTTTTAAGCCTGGATTTGAATAGGGCCAGAGAAGGAGCCCAATATACAGATTCAGGTAGCTTGTTCCAGACATATGGAGCAGCAAGATGGAATGAACAAAGTCTAGAGTTGGTTGTGTTAGAGAAGGGCACAGATAAAAAGGATCCGCCAGAGGAGCGGAGTTCCCGAGGAGGGGTGCAGAGCAAGATAAGAGAAGAAAGGTAGTGAGGAATCGCAGAATGAATGCACTTGTAGGTAGTAGGAGAAGTTTGAACTGCATGCAGAAACTGATAGGGAGCTAGTGAAGTGACTTGATAAGAGGGGGTTACATGAGCATAGTGACACTGGCAGAAGATAAGCCGTGCAGCTGAGTTCTGAAAAGAGTGAAGGGGCAAGAGATGATTCAGAGGGAGTCTACTGGACCCATACTCCTTTCTCTGGCTGAAAAATGTCTGCGTCTTGGCAGTCTGATACCATCAGGTCCATCACTGGCTATCCCCAGTGATCTACAATCTATTGGAAGGCTGAGGCCTTCAACTCAGATTCTCTAAGGACTAGCATGTGCTAGATGAGGAAGCGCCTTGACATTTTCCACCCCAGCAATGTGAGCCATGGAAAACACATGGAGATGATGTTTCACCCAACACTTTGTGTTTGTCTTGATTAGATTGTAAGTGCCGTGTTTTGTCCTGACTTGATTTTAGTTTTGTGTTTGTCTTGACTAGATTGTAAGCTCTGATGAGCAGGGACTGTCTCTTACATGTCTGTACAGCGCTGCGTACGACTGGTAGCGCTATATAAATGTACAATAGTAGTAGTAGTAGTAGTAACAGTACAGCTGCATCTCCCAAGTCACCACTGCAATATCCCTCCCTGTCTGTTGACATACACTACCAAAGTAACATTGTTGAAAAGTACTCTGACTGTTGCCCCTTGTAAGAGAGGCCTGAATTGAAACAATCAACCTGATCTCCTGCACCTCCAGCCAACTGATCAACCAAACAGCATTCCAAGAAGACAAGCACCCCTGCTGGCCCAGACAATAGGCTCCTCAACTGAAAAGGCTCGCATCAGTGTTCCGGACAGTCCACTGAGGAGGTTCCAACTCCACTCCCTTCAGAAGATGCTTTTGAAGGGGCTGCCAGGTCAAACTCCTAAACACCAAGGGAAGCAGCAACCAATTAAGTTTGAAGTCCAGGGACACAGAAGATCACAGAGAGGAGGAATACTGTATCAGTTACATGTGGGCCTGCACCCAGGGCATTAAATCCAGTGTAGCAGCGATTGAACCCAAGAGCTGGAGATAATCTTATGTTCTGGGTATCCCCTGGGACTGAAAACAACAAATCTGTTCCAAGATCTTCCAAAAGTGATCCTCCATGAGAAAACCCATGCCCTAAAGTGAGTCAAACCAAGCTCCCAAGTACTTGAGGTACTGGAAGGAACCAGATACTTTCTGGCATTGTTAATCACCCAACCCAGACCTTCCAAAACCTGAACCATGAGGATAGGGGATGTCCAGCTGTCCACCTGCAACTTGGCCTAGATTAGCAAATCATTGAGGTATGGATGGATCTGGATACCCTCTTGACCTAAGACCTCTGCCACCATGACCATCACCTTGGAGAAAATCTTGGGAGCCATGGCCAGGCCAAAAGGCAGCATCTTAAATTAAAAATGTCCTCCCAGGATGGCAAACCGCAGAAAGCACTGTTGATCTTCCCAAATGACGATATGAAAATATGTCTTGGCTAAGTCCAGCGAAAAGAGGAAAGGGCAGCTGCTTAATTGTAATGGGGGTTCTCCACAGACAATAAGGGAATGCAGCCACACGGTATGATGACATCACCAAAGGAGGCAATGTGACAGAGCTCTTCCCTAGCTTTAGAGAAGTCTTTTGTACAAGCGATACCATGTCAATTGAGAGGATCTTCTGGTGGAAGATGTCAGGAAGCCAAGAGAATTTGCTGTGTCTTCTGACACAGGAAAAGGGTCTAGCAATTGCCATTCATCCTCAATGCTGAGAGGAAGAGGCTCTTCAGATTCTGGTATATGAGGCTCCACTCGAGCCAACAACATTGGATGATGCCTGAAAGGTAGTGGATGATCTATCGATATGGTTAACAGGTAGGGAAACCAGACTTATCTGGGCCAACACAGGGCCATGAGGACAAACTTTGCGTTGTCTCTACATATCTTGTAAAGGACTCTTAGTATGAAGGGAAAGGGTGGAAAAGCATACAGCAGATCCATGTTCCAAGTAATAGTGAAAGCATCATGCATTAACCCGTTTTGGAGCTGGATGAATAGAGCGTGAGAGGGGGATTTCGTATTTTCTGGTTAAGCGAAGAGGTACATAAGAACATAAGAAATACCATACTGGGTCAGAACAAGGTCCATCAAGCCCAGTATCCTGTTTCCAACAGTGGCCAATCTAGGTCACAAGTACCTAGCAGTTTTCCTAAAAGATACAGGTTCCACAATGCTTATATTGGGACAAGCAGTGGATATCCGGGTCCCCTTTATTTTATTTTATTCGGTGTTTCTTTTATACTGCCCCTTCCTGCGATCAAGAGCGGTTTACAACAAAACAACAGTAATACATAGAACACATCTTAACAGTCTGTGACTCCAACGGAAGTCAGCACAATGTACATAGAACCTTTCCTCCAAGAACTTGTCCAAACCTTTTTTAAACCTGGCTACACTAACAGCTTTTACTAGATCCTCCGGTAACGAATTCCAGAGTTTGATTACACGTTGAGTGAAAAAATATTCTCTCTTATTAGTCTTAAATAGGTTTTCTTGTAGCTTCCTTGCATGTCCCCTAGTCTTTCTTTATTTTAATGGCGTAAACAATCAATCTACATTTACCCATTCTACTCCATTCATTCATTTTTAGACCTCTATCATATCTCCCCTCAGCTGTCTCTTTTCCAGGTTGAAGAGCCCTAACCTTTTTAGCCTCTCTTCATAGGGGTATCCTTCTTTCCTCTTTACCATTTTGGTGGCTCTTTTCTGTACCTTTTCTAATAATGCTATATATCCTTTTTAAGATACGGTGACCAGACTTGCACACAATATTCAAGGCACGGTCGCACCATGGAATGATACAGAGGTGTTTTATTATCCTTTGTTTTATTTTCCATTCCTTTCCTTATGATACCTAGCATTCTATTTGCTTTCTTGGCCGCCGCTGGGCACTGGGCAGAGGGTTTCAACACGTTATCCACAATGACGCCTAAATCTTTTTCCTGGGTGGTTGTTCCTAATGTGGAACCCTTGCATCGTGTAGCCATAGTTTGGGTTGTTCTTCCCTAGGTGCATAACATTGCACTTGTCCACATTAAATTTCATCTGCCATTTGGATGCCCAGTCTTCCAATTTATCAAGGTCCTCTTGTAATTTTTCACAATCCTCATTAGTTAACATCTTTGAATAATTTTGTGTCATCTGCAAATTTGATTACCTCACTCGTTATTCCCATTTCCAGGTCATTTACGAATATGTTAAAACGCAGCAGACCCAGCACAGATCCATGGGCTACTCCATTATTCAAGAGAAGAATGAGGTATCCGCAGAAGCAGGTGAGAAAACCAGGAGCGGAACCCAAGGACCAGGCCTACACGTCGTTGTGATTGTGCAAACAAATTTTATTGAAGGACCCAAAAACTGTGAAACTGGTAAATTATTCTTGATATGGCTGTTGTGAAAACTGTCATACCGTAACAATTTATTTTTATCTGTAGGTTTACAGTAGATGGAAGTTTTAAAGCCAGACGTGGATTTCTTAATTACAAGGTCTAAAAATGGTAAATCAGTGGTGCTTGATTGCATCTTAAATTTCAAATTGTGATCAAGGGTGTTAAGCCAAGCATAAAATTCTTGAAGATGATCCTGAGTGCCATGCCATAAAATTAAGATATCATCAATATATCGTTTCCAAGAGTATATCTGGGAAGAATAGGGGCAATCCACAAGATAAGTGGCCTCAAATTCAGCCACGTACAGATTGGCTATGTCTGGTGCCATGGAAGCACCCATGGCCGTATCCTTGATCTGTTGGTAAAATCTTCCATTAAACAAAAAAAAAAAAAAAAAAAGAGGCCACTTAACTTGTGGATTGCCCCTATTCTTCCCAGATATACTCTTGGAAATGATATATTGATGATATCTTAATTTTATGGCGTGGCACTCAGGATCATCTTCAAGAATTTTATGCTTGGCTTAACACCCTTGATCACAATTTGAAATTTAAGATGCAATCAAGCACCACTGATTTACCATTTTTAGACCTTGTAATTAAGAAATCCACGTCTGGCTTTAAAACTTCCATCTACCGTAAACCTACAGATAAAAATAAATTGTTACGGTATGACAGTTTTCACAACAGCCATATCAAGAATAATTTACCAGTTTCACAGTTTTTGGGTCCTTCAATAAAATTTGTTTGCACAATCACACCGACGTGTAGGCCTGGTCCTTGGGTTCCGCTCCTGGTTTTCTCTACTCCATTATTCACCTTTCTCCATTGGAAAAATTGTCCGTTTAGCCCTACCCTATGCTTTCTATCTTTTAATCAGTTCCTGATTCACAGGAGTGATGAAGAGCCCAAGAGTCAAAATAGATGCTGTGCATTCAGATGATCTAGGACTATTCAGGTTTAGCTGTCTGTTGAGGGACTCCTACAATTGACTGGGGTGTCTCCCGGGATGTAGAAAGCCTGCAATGTGACCTGCAGAGATTCTAAATGATAGCTGCTTCTCAGCAGATGGGAAGGGAACCCACTCTGCTTTGCCTGTTGATGTAAAATATGGCCACCTGATTGTCTAATGTACCATCACCTTTCTCTGTGAGCCTGGTGATGAAGGCCTTCAGGATGTTAAGGAGTTCCAACAGAGCAATTTGCAAAGCACACTCTTGGTGGTTCCAAGTGCTTTGTGTGTGGTGAGATGCAGAAGGTGAGCACCCCAACTTTGGGTCAAGGCATCTGCAATGATAGTTATTTATTTTTTATTTATTTAACAGGTTTTCTATACTGCTTTATCATTAATTCAAAGCGGATACATAAAACAATTATAGCATCAAGCTTTTACATAGAACATACAGTTACTTTTGGATTTGGAGTTTGAAAAGGGTGGCCTACTGTGAGACTGCAGAATAGTCGACCAAATGAGGCTTAAAGTGATAACTTTTGGAAGAAAGTTTCTGTGGCTGAGGGGCTGACAAGCATCAGTTCCAATGCTGATTAAGGTACCAATGGAAAAGACGCATCTGCAATCTGACCAAAGGAAGGAAATGGACTGTTGCTATCATGTGTCCTAACAACTGCAAAACTCTGCCCATCTGCATGGCAAGGCGCACAAGAGTTAGAACCCTGTTGCTTGGAAAGAACGCCCTCGTCCTAGTCATATCAATAAACGCCCATATGAAAAAAAAATGGATTGGGTGGGAATCAGGGTCAACTTCTCTTTGTTGTTCAGAAACCCAAGGACTTTAGCAGGTGGACTGTTTCCCAGAAGGAACGCTGAATTTTCATCACTGATGGATCAGAGCTGAGCCATTCGTCAAAATAGGAAAAGATATAGTAGCTGCTTCTGTGGAGTTAGGCAGCGACAACTGCCAGATAATTTGTAAAGATTCTTGGCGCCAAGAAAAGTCCGAAAATGCTTGTCCTGGTGAAACGCATGAACTGCCAATGTCTTGTGTGGATGGTGATGTGAGCATAGGCATCTCTCAGATCCAAGGAAGTTAGACAGTCAGTGATTTTTGTCTTTGTGAGGTATAAAGTTAAGAGCATGCAAGTCCAGGATTAGATGGAGACCTCCTGTCTTCTTGGAAATAAGGAAAAACTTGGAAAATAATCCCTGCCCTAGCTGATCCAGCAGGACCTCTGCTATGGATCCACTTCACAGGAGTGAGTTGATTTCTTCCATTAGTTTTTATGTTAGTAACGGTGGTGATGGCACACATACTGGGGATAGAGGGAGAAGGGAAAGTGCAGAGGTTCAGCCTGTAGCCATGGTCAATGATATGGAGCACCCAGCAAATGCCTTGCCATGGACAGATGGTCAAAAATTGGGTCCTGCCTTAGTGGTTGTGGTCATTATGGCCATGGACGTCTACTTACATTCTCTTGGCCATGGCCAAGGACCACAGCTCTGCAGATACTGTTGTTGGGTGTGGAATCTTGAGTAGAGCTGGAACCTTCTTTTCAGGTAAAAGCACTGGAAATAGTGGTATTGATTAGGTTTTCTGAAGGTGTACTGTTGTCTCTTTTGGAAGTGTGAAGATTCAGTGGGGGTTAGGGTGGAAAGCTCTTTTACCATAAAGCAGTTGTCCTTGATCTATGACACTGATCACCAAGGCAGGGAGCATTGGTCAAACAATCACACTGGCAACTATATCATAGGCAACATAGATTGAGTGACTAAGGCAATAAACTGACTCCTGGCAGTTGAGATGCAGTTGATCATGTGAGGATAGCTAAAGTGGAAAGCTCCTCAAACTGGAGCAGCTGTGTATGGTGGTAGTGAGGAATCTGAAGTTGATGAGCAATTATTCTGAGCCCAAGCATGGTGCTCTGGTATACCCGTTACGCTATGATGTCCATGGTTGTGTGATCTTTCTGAGTGATGCACAAGATTTGGGCTTGGAGGCTTTCGCCCGTTTCAACACTACCTCCATCGGTGCCAACACAACTTTGTACTTGAGGGCAAAGTGACTTGAAGTTAGCTGAATGGAAAAGAGGTGTCTTCCAGATGGAGAGCTTCAAGTCTTGCAGAACCTGGTGCACAGGCAAGACAAACTATTACCTTTGGTGCACTGTATAACTGTAGAACAGATTCAAAGTCCTTCTTATTACTCAGAGCTTGACTGTTCACCAAAGATCTTCTATAAGAACTTGGGGTAAGAATACGCCTATCCTGGTATCTTGAGGGAGGCCCCTTCAGGGGGAGGGGCTAACCCAGATGGGGCACAGAGGCATCAGTTAATGCAGCATCCCAAACAGACAAACTGCAGGACAAATATGAACAGTCTCCATATCTCGGGGATGCATGGGGTCCTAGGGACCAGTCTTTCTGTGGGAAGGGTGGACAGCAGAGGGTGTTTATTTTTTTTATTTTATTTATTTTATTTAACATTTTTTATATACCGCACTATTCATCATCAGTGCGGTTTACATTGAACAACAATATACCTGCCAATACATGACTGATCTAGGTTTACAGATAACAGGGAAGATAAACTGGGTGTGAACTGGGGATAACTATCTACATAATTATACATAATTATATATACATTGAATAGGTTACATCAAGATTCGATATTTGACAAGAATACAGAATACAAGAATACAGTGTTTTCACATTTTGATCCTTTGTTCTGGATTGCTGTTATGTGTAGGAGTTATCTGAGTGTTCTCTAGGGGAAGATCTAGAGTAGGTGGTCTGGTCTGAAGTTGGATTGGCACAGGCTCCAAAAGAGGGCTGTGGAGGTGGGAGTGACAGGGTTGGGAGCCAGGACTGCTACAGGGCATGGTGTCAGGGCCCTGGAAGATGGTTGCTGTGTCCCGGCCAAATTTTGCAACAGGAGCAGCAGAACATTTTGATAAGCTGCAGTGGTGCTGACCATAGAAAAAGGGTGCTCTAGTGAGAGGAGGTCATAGTGAGGCTAGTGGACTGCCTTTTAGTTTTCTTAGCCGGAAGGCCCTTGATTAGTGTCAGTTTTTTGCTCACTTCCAGTCTGTGAGAATTTGTCTGATGCTCTGGAATCTGTGTGGTGTTTGGCTCCATGCTCAGGTTTCCTTTTTGCCTTTTATATCTTTAAGAGGAGGGGCAGGCCGCAAAGGAGCGGCATGAGCCTCTAAATGCAACCATGGCCTGCCTCTCCATCACGACCTCAGTCCTCTTTCCTAACCAATTCACCCACCCTTACCCAGCACTTTCATACCTCAACTCTCTACCTTGTCTGCAGCCTTCGACACTCTTGCCCTATTCCGTCCTGCTTCTCGTCCCCGTTCCTCTGTTCCAAGCCATCATTGGTACCACTCCAGCCTTTATCTCCATCGTACTCATCTCCATCACGTTGAGCACCTGTGGTGCAAACATCCTTCTGCTGAATCGCTTGCCATTACTATTATTCCCACTAGCGTTCATTCGTCCATTCTGCTAAACTCTCTCATTACTCCAACCTTGTCTCCTCAGCCTCCAATTCCTCCCATCAGCTGTACTGTTCTTCATTCCCTATCCTCCCTCCTCTCCCATTCCCCTTCCTGTCTTTCCTGACCCTATCCTTTTAGCCACCCACTTTGCAGACAAAGTCCTTCTCCTTTGCCGTTTCTTTCCAGCCTGTCCCCCCCCCCCCCTCTCCTGCATCCTCTCCGATTTCTCCCACTTCCCCAACCATTCCTGTCCTATCCCACTCCTGGTCCCTCCTTCCGCCATATTTCCTCTGCAGAACTCCTCAAAGCCTTCGCCTCCCGTTAGACTACCTGTCCCTCTGGCCCCATTCCCTCTTCTTGACTTTCTGACCCCTCTTTGGCCCTGCTTCCTCTCGTTCTCAGTATCTTCAATTTTAGTCTCTCCTCTGGCTCCTTCCCCCTCTCCTGGAAACATGCAATTATTCGGCCCATCCTCAAGAAACCCTCCCTGGACCCTTCCACCCTCACCCACTGGCGCCCTCTCTCTACACTCCCTTTTCTCTCTAAAGTCCTTGAGAAACTGGTTTTCACCCAACTCTCTTCTCACCTTGATGCCACTCTTACCCTCCCACCCTCGCCAATCTGGATTCCGTCATGGTCATAGCAAAAAAACTATCATCCTTTACTTCCTTAATAAGCTTCACATTTCTCACGATCGGGTGATATTTCTTTAGCTGTATCCTTACATCTCTCACCTGCTTTCAACTTGGTTCACCATCATACCCATAAGAACATAAGAAATGCCATAATGGGTTTGACCAAGGTTCATCAAGCCCAGTATCCGGTTTCCAACAGTGGCCAAGCCAGGTCACAAGTACCTGGCAGGTACCCAAAGTCCACAGCTTCCACAATGCTCGTCCTGGGGCAAGAAATGGATTTCCCGGATTCTCTTTAATAATGCTTAATGGACCTTTCCTCCATGAATTTGTCCAAACCTTTTTTAACCCAGCTACACTAACAGCTTTTACTACATCCTCCAGTAACAAATTCCAGAGTTTGATTATGCATTGAGTGAAAAAATATTTTCTCTCATTAGTCTTAAATGGGTTACAGTGTAGCTTCATTATGTGTCCTCCTTTCTCATCTCCATGACTTCAAAATCACTGTTTCTGTCTTCTGCTGATTCCATTCTTTTCTTTCATCCCGGACCTTTTCTGTTCTCACCAGCTCTTCCTCCTCTTCCGTCACTCTCTTGCCCTGTGGTGTTCCCCAATCCCCAGGGCTCTGTTCTCGCTCCTCTTCTCTTCAATGTCTTTCTGGCCCCCCTCACCCTCATCATCCAACAGCATGGTATTCTCAGCTTGCTTTTACGCGGACGACAAGCTTCTTCTCTACCATACTAGTCCCTCCGCTCCTGATCTAACCCCTCAATGTCTGTCTCTCCTCTGTCTCTGCCTGGATGACCTCAAATTTCCTCAGTATCAGTTCCTCAAAAACCTTTGCCATATGGTTTACTTTTTCTGCTCCTGTCCCCTCTGTGGCACCCTCCCTTGCGCCGACACCTATCCCCTTGGTCTCTTCCCTTTGCTATCTTGGTATCATTATTGATTCTTCCTTATCTTTCCGTGAGCACCTCTCCTCCATCATTCAACGCTCATTCCACTCCCTTTGTCAGATCTGTTCCATCCGCCCCTTTCTTACCAGCTCTTCCTTGTCCACACTTCTCTCTCTGGTCATAACTCACATTGATTATTGCAATGCTGTTCTTTCCAGCCTCCCCCAGTATCAACTTTGCAGACTGCAACTCCTTCAGAATACTGTCGCCCGCATATTAACCCACACCTCTCGTTCAGACCACATTACTCCTCTGCTTATTAATTTATATTGGCTTCCCATAAAATTCCATGTTCACTATAAAATTCTTATCTTCGCCCACCGCACCATTCATACCAATACCCCTCAGTATCTCTCTGATCTAATTCACCTTCACTCTTCTCACCATTACCTCCAACAGGTCCACTCCAATTGTTCATTTCTTCCCCCTGCTTCCCATGCCCATTTAGAATCTACTCGCAACTCTGCGTTCTTTCTTGGCCCCCTTCTCTGGAATTCCCTCCCACATGACCTCCACCCAAAAAGATCTTCCTTTCCAAGATATAAATCGGTGCTGAAAACTCATCTATTTACTGTCACCTTTGACCTTCCACCTCCCACTTTCTAACCCTTCCCCTCAGTTCATGCTCTCCCCCTTCCCAACCCCTCTACCCGACCTCCCCTGCCAGTTCCTCTCCTGTCTTGTTTATGGCATTCTTTTTCCTTTCTTTTTGTGCAGATCATAACTTTTAGTGTAAACTGCTCAGATGCCCCGATGTTGGGCGGTATATTAAGCAACCTAATAAAGATAAATATACTGTCCACTGCTGGGTGGGAAATGAATTCCAGTGCCAGAGTGGTGGAGATTGGAACTGCAGCCACATTGTTGAGGACCTATGCTTTCTGGGCTGTGATGCCCATTTACTATAGAGATAGCTGCTCTGGATTGCACGGTAGGAAAGAAAATTTGAGTCAAATCCCCGGTCGGACACACAATATGCTTGTGAGCAATGGAGAGGTGGAAATGGTAGGTAGAGCAGCCATGAGGGCAGAGATCAATCAGACACCACAGCTTAGAGAACTACTACAGGCCATGATAGGTCATGTGGTCTTTTTCTGCCATCATGTTTCTACGTTTCTAGGAAGGAAGTAAATTCCACCAACAGTACTTACTACTCTGCTGATTGTGGATTCGGGTAATTTATTTTGATTCTAGTTATTTTGGGGGGGGGGATATGAATCAGGTCTGAGGGGAGGATGTGAAAGAGAGCAGCATCCGCAAAGATCCACAGATGACACAGACTGAAAGTAGACAGACACCAAGTGGAACACTTGGACATCAGCGCAGGCCCAAAGTCGTCCAAAAGACTTCTATAAAGCTAGGGGGAGTTCTGTCACATCACTTCTGTTGGTGATATCACCATACAGTGTGCCTGCATTCCGTTGCTTGTTTTCAGAGAACTCCCTTTTCCTAACTGCCTCTATCACTGACCAGAGTCCCCATATGAAAACAAGAAACCCTCAGGTAAAGGTTTACACTCTTGACTGGACTCGTCCTCAAGATCCAGAATTAGGCAAAAGAATCCATCCTTCTTCAAAACCACGAAGTAAATGGAATACCTACCCCAACTGACCTTGGTCAAAAGAGCTGGGATGAAGAGTAGTTACTCACCTGTAACAAGTGTTCTCCAGGAGTAGCAGGAATCAGTCCTCACATATGGGTGACGTCGGCGCCGACGGAGCCCTCGTGCGGAGCATTTCCCCAGCTTTCAAAGAATGCAGCGCGCATTTGGGAATGCAGCGCGCATGCGCAGTCCCCTTCCCGCCCAAGAATGCCATCTTGCTTAGTCTGATGACAGCTAAAAGACAGCAAAAATAACAAAATAAATCATCTGACTGCAACTCCAAGGGGAGGAGGGACGATCGTGAGGACTGATTCCTGCTGCTCCTGGAGAACACCTGTTACAGGTGAGTAACTACTCTTTCTCCAGGACCAAGCAGGAAGTCAGTCCTCACATATGGGACTCCCCAGCTCTAGGCTACTGAGAACCCCAAAGCTGAAAAATAAGCTCCCTCTAGAGCCTCAGCATGCGGGATAAGAATCTTCTCTGAGAACGCCCCCGAACGGTAGCTCAACACAAAGGTCGGAGGGTAGGAGTTGCCTAAACCTCAAAGAGATTACGGAGTACCGCCTGTCCGAAAGCACTGTCCCTGCGGGACTCCCTCTTGAGGCAGTAATGGGCCGCAAAAGTCTGACTTGAAGACCAAGTAGCGGCCCAGCAGATGTCTGCCAACGGAACAGAGCGGAGATGAGCTACTGACGCAGCCTTCGCCTTGACACGGTGGGCCGTGACTCGACCCTGCAAGGAGGGGCCAGCTGCCCTGTACGCCCAGGCAATACAGTCTGCTACCCAAATGGACAGGGTACGCTTGGAGACAGGTAACCCCAGCTTATTAGGGTCAAAAGATACGAATAGCTGAATAGCCCTTCGATGCCCCTGCGTACGGTCAATGTAGAAAGACAACGTCCTCCTACAGTCTAGGGTATGCAAGACCATTTCAGCCTGGCTGGCATGCGGCCTGGGAAAGAAGGTCAGAAGAACCACCTCCTGACTGAGGTGGAAGGAGGAGACAACCTTTGGAAGGAACTTAGGATGAGTCCGTAAGACCACCCTGTTCCTATAGAACCGTGTGTATGGTCTATCAGAAACCAGAGTCTGTAGTTCACTCACACGCCTGGCTGAGGTAAGAGCCACCAAGAACAACGCCTTCCAGTAAAGGAAGCGTAAATGACAGGTAGCCATCGGCTCAAATGGTGGGCGAGTAAGTTGTTGCAAGACCACATTCAAATACCACTCAGGGGCTGGTGGACAAATCGGAGGCTTGAGCAAAAGCAGGTCTCTGAGGAAGCGGGCCACTAAAGGGTGGACCGATAGAGACTGGCCCTCCACTGGCTAGTAGTTTGGACACTCTTACGCGGTCTCTTAAATCTCCTGTGGCCTATATCCATTGGGCTCTGAGGCACCATTGAGCAGGCCGCATATGCAGACGAGCATTTGGAGTTACATGGACCGTGGATGCCATGTGGCCCAAAAGCCTCAGGAAATGTCTGGCAGAGACCAGAGATCCACTGCGAAACTGCTGGGCCAGAGCCATCAGTCTGTGAGCCCTGTTCCCGGGCAAGTAAGCCATTGCGTGTGAGGTATCCAACCTGGCCCCTATGAACTCTATGTCCTGTGAGGGGAGCAAAGTGGACTTTGCGAAGTTTATGACAAAGCCCAGGTGCTGGAGAAGAGAGACAGTGCGAAGAGTGGCTTGTCTGGCCTCCTGTGGAGACTGACCCCTGATGAGCCAGTCGTCTAGGTATGGAAAGACAAAGATGCCCTGGTTTCTGAGATAGGCCACCACCGCCAGGCATTTGGTGAAAAACCTGGGGGCAGAGGTCAGGCCAAATGGAAGTACCGTGTACTGAAAATGATTTCCTCCCACTACAAATCTGAGATATTGTCTGTGGTCTGGATGAATGAGAATGTGAGTATAAGCATCCTTTAGGTCTAAGGAGCACAGCCAATCTCCCTGCTGGAGGTAGGGCAGCAGTATTCTTGAACTTTTCCCTCTCTAGGAACTTGTTGAGATTGCGCAAGTCTAGGATGGGCCTGAGGCCTCCTGTCCTTTTTGGTACTAGAAAGTACCTGGAATAGAAGCCTCGCCCTATCAGGTGGTGAGGCACCAGTTCCACCATCTGTTCCTGTAGAAGACTTGCCAACTCCTGAAGGAGGAGGTTCCTGTGCAGAGGGAGTCTTGGAGGCTCCCCTGGAAAATAGGAGGGGGGTAACTGGTTGAAGTGGAGCAAATAGCCCTTTTGGACTATACTCAGTACTCAGGTATCTCATGTTATGGCTAACCACCTGTGGGTGTACACTGTCAGCCGGCCTCCTGTGCTGAGAGGAGCCAGCTGAGGAGGAGAGGCTATGCAGTGGAAGTCAAAACCTCGCTCCCTGCTGTGCAGGAGCCGGAGCTGGCGACTTGGGGGTTTTCTGCCTACGGGGCCCATGTCCCTGCCCCTTGGCCTGCTGACCCTGTTGGGGAGCTGCAGAGGCCTGGAATTGAGGGTAGGATTTGTAGGCAGAGGCCTTCCTCGGGTAAAAGGGCTTTTTTCCCAAGCCCTTCTTCTTCTGAGAAGGGGCAGAAGTCTTCCTGGACAGCCTTGTCCTGGTGAGAGTCTCAGTCTCAATTTCTGCAGCCTTTTCAGCCATGGGTTTGCCAAAGAGGTTCTCACCCCGGCAAGGGACATCGACCAACTTGTCCTGGACCCATGGCTCGAGGTCCGATGACTGTAGCCAGGCCTGATGGCGTGCACCGATGCCAGCCGCTGCTACTCAGGCCGAAGCCTCAAAGCCATCATAGGCTGCTCGAGATATAAACTTCGAACACTCTTGAATCCCCGATGACAAAGCCTTGAACCTCTGCAAAGGTTCCTCAGAGAAGCCAGCAGAGAACCCGGCAATCTCTTTTGCCAGGTCTTGGAGGTACATGCCCATGTACAGCTGGTAAGTCTGGACACGGCAAGCCAGCATAAAGCCCTGGAAGCACTTTCTCCCGAGGGCATCCAGGTTCCGCGCCTCCCTACCGGGGGGCACCGAGGAGTGCATCTTCTGACTCTTCAGACGATGCATGGCTGATTCCACAACCATGGAATGGTGCGGCAGCTGTGCCTTCTGGAACCCAGGGCTCTTACTGACTTGATAAATGGAATCGACCCGTTTGCTGAGAACTGGCGCCAAGGCCGGTGCCTCCCACATGCGGAAGAGCAGCCGTTCCAGCATCGGAGGAACCGGTATAGTAAAGGCCTCCTTCGTGTGAGAGTCATACTGGAGGGCCTCGAGTTCTTCGGCTCGAGGCTCCTTTTCGGGATCTGCGGGGAAGGCCAAGGCCTTGGCCATATCCCTCACAAAATCCGAGAACCAGGTATCCTCCGGGGGGGGGGGGGGAGCTTCACCGAGGTTCGGACTCCAGTGAGTCCGATGGGACACACTGGATCCGAAGTGTCTGGGGACTCCTCGTCCTCCGTCTCCCACCCCGAGCCCTCCGAGGAGGAATCGAGCGGCTCCGGTCGGGCGGGCAGGCACCGATGCCATCCGCCCCGGCGCCAAGGGTACCGGCGTTGACGACCTCGGCCCCGTATGGGAGGCCGAGGGAGACCTTGGCCAAGGATCGACTCGAGACTGCATGGACTCGAGGATCGGCTCAGCCTCCGGGGTCGACTTGGACGTCGAGGTCCCGGTGGTCGGGGCAGATGCATCTGTCAGACCGGCAATCAGCACCTGCTGCTGTTCCATGAAGGCAGCCAAGTTGCTCTTTAAGGCCGTCAATATGAGTCTGAGTTCAGGAGACTCAGCAGCCCCCGACTTGGCCCCCGACAGCGGCTCCCCCGGAGGAGAGTCCACGAGGACTACAGTACTCACGTGACTCGGGGCCTCCAGCTCCACACGAGGCAATTTGGCAGGCCTCTCCGGCTCCGAGGACCCGGGACGGCGGTCAGGGCTATGCGACCTGGCCCTCGAGGGACCAAGAGCGTCCACCGATGCCGCCCTCGCGGGTTTCTTCTTCCTTTTGTGTTCCCGTGAGGGAGACCCCCGCTCAGAGGAGCCCCGACGATGCTCGGGGGTCGGACTCCCGAGACGTCGAGGCCTCTGACAAGTCCGGCCCCGGCCAGACGCGGAGTCAGAGAAGATCCTTTCCAGCTGATGCTAACGGCTCCTCAACACCTTTGAGGACATTTTGCCACACGGGCCACAGATCATCAGGTCATGATCGGGCCCGAGGAACCGGAGGCAGCAGTCGTGTGTGTCGGTGAGAGACATCAGTTTCTTACACCGATCACACTTCTTGAACCCGCTGGCAGCCGTCGGGGGAAAAAGGGCCCCTGCATGGTCAAAAGACCGGGCTGCCAGTGAAAAAGAAAAAAGAGCACGAACGAAAAAACCAGCTCCGGGCTCGATACCGGTGTACCATGCCCATGCAGGAAGGGGAACCGGAGTCGGACCGGCAAAATACAATGAATCGTCGAAGGAAAAATCAACTTTTAACCGGGTGACTAGGACACACGTCCGTCGGGCTCCGTGGAAAAAAGAAGCTAAGCAAGATGGCACCCTTGGGCGGGAAGGGGACCGCACAAGCGCGCTGCATTCCCAAAGGCTTTCTTTGAAAGCTGGGGAAATGCTCCGCACGAGGGCTCCGTCGGCACCGACGTCACCCCTATGTGAGGACTGACTTCCTGCTTGGTCCTGGAGAATTGCCTGCAACTGAAAAAAAGTCACTCTAGCATGGCCTCCAACACCTCTAACTGCAAAGTGCAAGGAGAAGCAGTAAAAGCCTCCAAGTGCATTCCCAAATGTAACTGTGCTGGACAAAACCCAGGACTCAACAATTTGATTGACCAGGTCCACTCCATTAAAAGAGCTAAAGCTGACCTCTGAGTGGACTTGCCGTGCCTCATTGATTGGAACGAGAGGTATTGGCTCCAAAGGAGTCCCCCGCTTCCCTGGACTTCTGGGACCCATGAAAGGGCTGTGGTTTGTTCCAAATCTCCCCCACCTGGGAAGAGAACTGCCACCCTGGCTGGTAGCTCGGGGAGTCATGAAGGCAAGAACGTGACCAAGCAGCCTTGGAGGATCCCAGAGGCTTGTCCTCTGGCAGATGCTGGGATTTTGTCTGAGAGCTTTGACCAATTTCTCCAGGTCCTCACCAAACAAAGGTCTACCCTAAAAAGCAACTTAGTGAGACAAGATATAGAGGCCACATCCACAGATCAATCCCTCAACCAAAGCCAGTGCTGGGCCATTGTGGTTGAAGTCACTGCCCTCGCCAACAACCGGATGAGATCATACAAACAATCATCCATCATGAAGGCTGTTGCTAACTCCAGTCGGGCGGATTCTGAGTTCTCAGACAACTTCTGCATACAATTAAAATAGAGCCCTCACTACAAAACTTCCACAGACAGACGTCTGGATACTCAGACCAACGCCCCGAATACCATTTTCATCAAGGCCTGCTGTTCCTGCCTTCCACAGGAATCATGGTCCACTTAGTTATGGTTATAACCAAACATTACACTGTAGGAAAAATGAAGCCAGCCTTCAGGGCATAAAGTTTGCCTATCACCTTGCCTCCATGAAGAACCCCATCAGGGGAATCCCATGCCATGGAGATCTTTCTGCGTACTGCCTGAGGCAAAGGAAAAGTCTTCAAAAGACTTCCTGATGCCTTACAAAATAGGAATCTCATTTAATTTGACCTCCAAAGGGGTTCTGAGATCTTAAGGGATGAGGAAATCTGTTCAGTGATGCCAGCTCATCCCACCGAAAAAGGCAGATCACAGGAGACTCTTCATCCTCCCTTGCGGAGAGCTTACCTTCCTCAGGCCCTGGACCACCAGTCAGACTGCCTCCAATGAAATCATCCCCCAAGCCCTTCCCCCAAGAGAAACTGGGCAACGCAGGGCCTCAGGAGAGACCTCCTCACTTCTGAGGAGTATGGCCCTCTTCAGGATCAGGCATCCACACCTCTGTCCCCCCATGGCAACAGGCAAGAGCCTGGAATCCCTTGCCTGTTTCCATGTCACCCCTCTTCTCAAGTCACTTCACAGGCTCCCTATCCGTTTCTGCATCAAGTTCAAACTTCTACTACTGACCTGTAAGTGCCTTTATTCAGCTGCTCCTACCTACCTTTCCTC
Organism: Ichthyophis bannanicus; assembly: GCA_033557465.1. Lineage (NCBI taxonomy): Eukaryota > Metazoa > Chordata > Amphibia > Gymnophiona > Ichthyophiidae > Ichthyophis > Ichthyophis bannanicus. Next base: position 231,561,620 of record CM066043.1, on the reverse strand, counting down.
TTATCTCTCCCTACACCCCTCCTCGGGAACTCCATTCTTCTTGTAGATCCCTTCTATCTGTGCCATTCTCTTCGACTGCCAATTCTAGACTTTGATCTTTCTACCTTGTTGCTCCTTATGGCCTGCAACAAACTACCTGAGTCAGTAAGTCAGGATCCATCTGTGGGCCTGTCAAATCCAGGCTAAAAATTCACGTCTTTGAGACTGCTTTTGAATCCTGATCCCCATAGTTCATCTCCTATGTGTCTCCTTACCATTCCCCTAGATATATACTGGTCCCCACTTGTGCTGTTTGTCTTGATTAGACTGTAAGCTCTTGTAAGTAGAGATTGTCTCTTACATGTCTCTGTACAGCACTGCGTATGCCTTGTAGTGCTATACAAATGATAAGTAGTAGTAGTAATAGTAGTAGTGGAGTCCAAAGAGTTAAGGCAGATCTCCCCATAGGGTTGTGCATAAGCTAAAGACCTTCTGCAAGGCCAGCAAAAACTCTGGCCAAAACTAAATAGGCCCAGGATCAGAACCACAGGGCCCATGGCCCGAATGCCATAGTTCTGGGACTTACATCGGAAGCCCCAGAGCTCACCCCTCGCTATTCTGTGGGAACAGATCTGTTGGACAAAATGGTAGTTCTTTCCACCAGCACACTCTTCAACCACTGAAACACCACTACGTTCTCAGCAGCACTCTGCCTGCCCCTCCTCAGCACCACGATCTCACTCTTTGCTACCACCGAGGATTTGCACCGATTGGCCATGTAAATGATGCAAAGAGTGCAAGAGGAACTTCCTGAGCTGTCTCCCTCCACAAGCCAGGCAGCTCTGTTTGTCGTCAGACACTGCAGTGGCAACTACCTGTGGGCTTCCTGCCACGGTACTGTCATGCCGTTACCTCTCCCCCTAGAAGGTACCTGCGCCCATGGCAGTCTTCCTCTGTCCCCCTAGAAGGTTGCAATAGTAGCTGTGTTCATGCAGATGAGCCGAGACAGCAGAGTTTGGCTTCTTCCCATCCCGTAAGTTACTTTATTGCTCCAGGTTGCGCTCTACCCCCAAGGCAGCCACCACAGAAGGGAAGGGGAGACAAAAAAGGTGAGGGGGAGACGATGGAAAATAGAGAGAACAGATCTCAGGTAGAGCTGGACCTTGGGACTGTATCTCACCTGGAGCTGGAACCTACCATAAAGCTGCCACAGCTATACTGGGGGCAACTGAGGGAGGTCTATGCCACCAGTGGACAGACCCTGATCCCAGGGAGATAGCAAGGGTCACCCTCTACCAGTCAGAAGCACAGAGACTGGCATCCTAGGAGAGAAAAGACCCAGCTCCACTGAGGACAGCCCTCAGACTGTAGCCCCAGGTGCTAACTGAACAAGCTAGACCAGTCCAGTCCACTCACCAACATCTGCTGGAGAAAGAAAACTGGCATGTTCTACGTTTGCATCACTCCTTAAACCAGTGATGTCATCATTGGAAAGTTAGTTTCTCTGTCTCCAACATCTGCTGGCAGGGGGGGGGGGGCATAACCCATTTGTCTGGACTGGTTTAGAAGGCAAGAATGTATTACCTTTTTAACATCTGTCCAGCTTAAGAGATGTTTGTACCATGGATAGAAATTTGCTCTATTAAAAATGTCATGAATTTTTATGTCTTCTTGTCCACATTCTCAAACAAACCCATAGTCATAAAAGTTCAATACATCACATTTTAAGCCATGGCATATGCTAATATTTGCATATGATATTGTTATTCCGGAGTGGAGTAGCCGCCTAGTGGTTAGAGCACTGGCTTGGTAACCAAGCAACCAGGGTTTAATTCCCGCTAGCAATCCTTGTGGCCTTGGGCAAGTCACTTAACCCTTCATTGCCTCGGAAGAAAGGCCTGGCAATCTACTTCCGGTGACACTGCCAAGAAAACCCAGGAGCTTCTGGGTCGCCAGGAGTAAGGACTGACTCGAAGGCACACATTGCATTTTTGCATTGTTATTCCAAGTGAATGTTACATTTTCCAACAATTTTCTGGAGGCCTTTACATTTTCCAAATAAGCTAGCCAGGTCTTTTCTTAATTATATTCACATACAGTATATAGTAGCTCTTCTCAATCCTCAACACAGATTCACTAATAGACATGAACGTACAACTCCCACACCACACGATTCAGTGTCTCTGAATTCTCTAGTTGATTCATTTTCCTAGATGTATAAAGCAGAGTCTCTATAACAGCTGTGCCTATTAAGATTTGTCACTTTTAGAGCAGTGCACTTGCTCACACTTTTAACACAAAAACATACTGCCGTATACAATCTTCATTATTTCATGTGTTCTTGTATCTTGATCTTCATCCTTTCTATTGTAGACATTGGTGTTTGTCATGCGTTGAAAGTTCACATTTAAAATTAAATGGATGTATCAGCACATATAAACAGAACATGACAGCAGATAAAGCACAGTTACTTACCTGTAACAGGTGATCTCTAGGAACAGCAGGAATAAGTCTTCACATATGGGTACGTCGGTACCGACGGAGTCTGCACGGGAACGCTTCCCAGCGTCCAATCAAAGAGCTTTTAGAAGCATCCCAGCACGCCTGCGTGCTGCCTTCCCGCCTTTCCCAACTGCCTCTCCTCAGTTAAGTTTTAAAGCTGAGACAAAGAGAGAGAGAAAGGAAAGGAAAGATAGAGAGAGATACAACTCCCGGGGAGGTGGGTGGGTTGTGAAGACTTATTCCTGCTGTTCCCAGAGATCACCTGTTACAGGTAAGTAACTGTGCTATCTCCAGGAACAAGCAGGAATGAGTCTTCACATATGGGGACTCCCAAGCTAAGATGCCTGGAGTCCCAGCATGTCATAGGCTGGAACATGCTATCTCCCAGAACACCAGGCATCCTGAGGATGGAGGGTAGGAGTTGAAGAAAGAAGGATGCTGTGGAACAGCTAATCTAGCATAGGACTGCAGAGAAGGAGTCCATGCCTGGATGATGATGGTCATCAAGAATATTGCAAAGGATATTGCAATATGGACCTCCCTTGACCGGAGTTGACAGATATATGGAGGTTCATGGATCTACTGGAAACCTAGTAGAGGAACCTTGAAGAGGACCTCACTGTAAGTGGAGGTGATAATCCTGTAGGAAAACCAATGGAGGTCAGAATCCTGAAAGGTAACAGGGAACCCCAGTGGGAAAAACTGGGGTAGTCCAAACACAATGTGCCTTCAGCAGAAGGCTTTATGACCAAAAACCTAGCTCTTTTGGAGGCAGAGTGAGACACTCTTAGGAGCAAAAAGAGAAAGACTAACTGATTTGGAGAAACAGGCACAGTCCTTGTGGGGAGAAAGGTGTGGGAACTCCTTGAATCCCCAAAAAAGAGGACAAATGCCTGAGGCGTTAAGCCTGTGATTAACTGAAGATCCACAATGTCTCTCCTAACTGGGGTAAGCTAGGAGAGATATTGGGCATGGATAGCTTCAGAGGTACCTAAACCGGTAGGTAATGGTATAAAAATTATTAGTACCACAGGAGTGGTTGTGTGTGTAGAACCCCAAACCTGCTAGGTAGCATAGGAATAGGTAAAATCCCTCTGTCAGACACATATTGGTATATGAGAATAGACAAGGAGATAGATAAGTATGTGGATACATATCTATTTCTAAGAAAATATCTCAACAAATACACATATATATATATATATATATATATATATATATATATATATATATATATATATATAAATAGATATACAGACATAGAAGAATATATCTATAGTGAGATATGGCAGGGCATAAAATACACACAAAAATAAATATGGATATGTAGGCTGACATATGGGTGTCTGCAGTTAAACAGACAGAGATATGCCTACAGTACAGTGATCACATAGGCTAGGTGGAGAGGAAAGATTCATCTAATAACAAGAAGGTGGAACCTACTTGAGAAGACATTTAGAGAATCTATTCCTCCTGGTCATGATCTGCAGAAATGCTAGTTAGTGCAAAATAACCAGGACTGTTACGTGAAAAAACCAAGGAAAATGTCAAAGGGCAGCCAGCAAGTCCCGAGTCTTCTAGGACTCTGGCATGGTAAGTAGACAGAATACGTCTGGAGAGGAGATACCATGTTGACCTGCTTAAGGGCAAAGGTATCATGCATTCTTACCATGAGGACGAGCGAATCCCCGATTGGCAATGCTATGGACTAAAGCAGGGAACTGGCAACTCCTCGAGTCTTCAAGGAAGAGAAGGCCTATGTCCTTTATATCAAAAAAGGAGATAGAAAAGAAGGAGAAACCTTCTAGTCATGGGAGACATGACTGAAAAGTCTTTTCTAACCAGCTAGGATAGCTGTTAGAGAAAGAAAAACCATGCTCTCTAGCAAGGGCCCATAGTGGAAAGCTTCTCTGTAGATTGCAGAGAGCATGATGCAGGAGAATGAGGGAAGAGAACTGGCTGTTATAGAGCCAGTAGCTCTGTCAACTATGGTGCCAAACTCAGGAAATGAAGATGGCAGAATAGAAGAGAATCTAGAAAGCTTGTAGTGATATGATCTCCAAGAGAGATGAAGTACTGACTTGGAGCCACTACTAAGACTAGACAGAATGTCAGTGGAGGACAATCTGGTTGTTTGTGGATAAGAACCAGTGGTCCAAATATGGGCAGCTGTTAGCAAGAGAGCAGAAGAATCTTGCTGTTCAAAAACAGAAAGAAGAGACAGAACAGGAGTAGGAACTCTGGACATGTCTGAAAAGCTGCCCCAAGCAAGACAGAAACAGAGGAGGTAACTCAGAGGAAAACTCCGCACTGCAAAGTGAGAAACTAGAGAGGCTGAAGAGAAAAGCCTCTCAGTAAGTAATTCTGCTCTTACAGAGGAAAAATTGGTAAGAGGGTGAAGAGAATGGAGCTGAAGAAGACTTATGAAGTAGTAAGCCTATAGAAAGGAAAAATACATGCTGGCACAGGAACTATCATTGGATAGTGGTTAGATCTCTTTCCTTAGCAAGGAAAAAGAGGAGAAACCTGTGACGTATAGGCACGGATAACCTGACAGCTCATAGAAATATAGAAAAAATGGATATCTTTTGGAAAGAGATCCATGTGTAGGGGTTAGAAAAAAAAAGTGGATGCCTCTATGGAAAAGAAGCAATTACAGATTCTAACCCAAAGAGTCACAAGCATCTGATAATAATGATCAGAAACCCTGCAGGTGCTGGCTTTGCTGAGCCTGGTGAGAGGTTGGATGCTTTAGACCAGGACGATGCTTTCCCTGCTGGGAAACATCGGTATGATGGGCAAGTGATGAATAAAAACGTCTTCTCCTGTGGGGAGAAAGTGTGGTAGGACACTTCTTACGTGCTGAAATAGAGGAAGGGGTAGAAGAACCCTTAGAAATAGGTAAATCAGTGGACAACTGAGTAACCTGACGTAAAGACTCCTTGTTGAAAAGATTTTCTCCAGTGCAAGGAGTATGTCCTAGCCTTTGTTGTGCCCATCTGTCCAAGTCTGAAGCTTGGAGCCAGGCTCTACGTCGTGCCCCTATAGCTACATAACATAAGAACATAAGATATGCCATACTGGGTCAGACCAAGGCCTAACCTTTTTAGCCTTTCTTCATAGGAGTATCCTTCCATCCCCTTTACCATTTTGGTGGCTCTTCTCTGAACCTTTTCTAAAATCGCTATATCCTTTTTAAAATACGGCGACCAGAATTGCACACAATATTCAAGGTGCGGTCTCACTATGGAACGATATAGAGGCATTATAATATCTTTTGTTTTATTTTCCATTCCTTTCCTTATCATACCTAGCATTCTATTTGCTCTCTTGGCCGCCGCTGCATACTGGGCCGAGGGTTTTAACATGGTATCCACAATGACGCCTACATCTTTTTCCTGGGTGGTGGTTCCTAATGTGGAACCTTGCATCGTGTAACCATAGTTTGGGTTGTTCTTCCCTAGGTGCATAACCTTGCACTTGTCCACATTAAATTTCATCTGCCATTTTGATGCCCAGATCCTCTGTCTTGAAGGACTAGAAAAAGGGACTGTTACTTCTGGAGAGAGATCTGCAACTGTGAGTATATACTTCTGGTAATTTTCTAAAAGGAATTCTTTGTATTAAAGCTAATTAATCTGTGAACCCACTATTTTTGTTAAATCAGTCAGGGCCTAGTAGCAGCAGTTTAAGTTTAAATTTAAAACACAGAGGAGAACTTTCTGGTTACATTTCATACCTAGCAGAGAGCTTGTAGTTTAAATGTAATAGTCACTCAGGGCCTAATAACAGCAAAGTACTTTTAGTTTAAATTTAAAACACAGAAGAGAGCTTTCTGGTTACATTTGGAACCCAGCAGAGAGCTTGTAGTCTAAATTTAATAGTCACTCAGGGCCTAGCATCAGCAAAGTACTTTTAGCTTAAATTTAAAACACAGAAGAGAGCTTTCTGGTTAAATTTAGAACCCAGCAGAGAGCTTGTAGTTTAAATTTTATAAGAAGTTAGAGCCTAGCAGCAGCTAAGTGCTATAATTTAAATCAAATCAGAATATAGCTTACCTCAGCAGCACAAGACTATTTAAACTACTATAGCAGAAGTTCTGCTAACAGACTCAAAAGAGCCTAGGGAAGCACGAGAAAGAAACCAAGAGATATTCTGGATATGCTTAAGCAGTGAGGAATATTGTGCACTCTTGGAATCTGAAAGGAAAGGAGACAAAAGATGTAATTGCTTTGTGACCTCCTCAAGAGAAAGACTCATATAGAATATATATGAGAGAATTCTTGCAGAAAGCATAGAGATGACTGGAAGGTTTGACGTCCAAAGTCATCTAGTATTTTAGACTCACGACCTGGTGGATAGGAAGAGTGCCTTTTCTTACTCTTTACCCGCCTCATTGCTGATTCCACTACTATGGAATGATGAGGAAGTTGAGTCTTTTGAAACCCTGGAGTTGGGGGCACCTGATATAAGAGATCAGTTGCCCTGGGAGGTGGGGGTACTCTGAAAGGTGTTTCCCACATTCCTAGGAGGAGATCCTGCAAGGAATGATGCAAAGGGAGCATTATGCTCCCCTTTTCTTTGGTAGAAAGAGAGCCTTGAGCAGAATCATGTCCTGGGATAATACCCTGCTACTGCCATTACTGATCTAATTTCAATCACACCTCCCAATCGAGCAAGGAGATTGAATGCCGCAAATACTCTCATATTACCTAAGGCAAGCACGAAGTGTTCTCAATTCACTAGATCCAGAGACTTCTCCTTCTTTGCTCCATCCTGCTGGAACGCACTACCAGCAACTATCAGAACCATCAGTGAACTCTCCCAATTTAGGAAGGCACTGAAACGGCACCTCTTTCTTCATCACTACGATGATGCAGTCTTCTCCCCACACTCACCCACTCTCACATCTCAATGCAGCACCTCAAACTCATGCAAATCACATTCCCAGACTGATCACTCGCAATCACACCTTCCCCTCCAACCACCATGAGAAACGTATGCAGTGCCGCATAACTCATTATATTGTTGCATAAAGTAGACTGTATTTATTCATCGTGTCTCCTTGTTAAGGGACTGGTTATTTATACCCTATTTTACCTGTTATACCTGCTTAATGCATACCCAAGTTTAATTTTCCTGTTTAATGTATACCCAAGTTATTATACCTGTTTCACTGTAAGCACAAATCACGAAATTGAGATGTGCAACTCTTATGTTCATTGTAAACCGCACTGATGTCGAATAGCACGGTATAAAAGAGACTGCAAATAAATAAATAAATAAATATATCCAGGAGGAAACTCTGAAAAGAGAGATCCCTAACAGGAATCACTTCTGGACAGGGTAGATTTAAAGAACTAGCCTGAACATCCACAGAGGTATCCAAATATATAGGAATAGAAGATCCTGCACAGTGCAGTGTGGCATGTTGAAGGGATGGTTGCTGGTACTGGGTATCATGAGCAGCAGCCGTCCTTACCATAGTGTCCATACCAGGTCTCGACTCCAAGGCTGGTCTAAAATGGATCGATCCTGTTGAGAACAGCATGGTAGAAATTTGCCACGATGCTACTATGGATACCGGTACCGATGTGAATACCGGTACCGATGTCGGAGTCGAGCCCGACAACGACATCGGAGTAGTCACTGGTGATAGGTTAATCGGCACCGAGGTGACCGAACCCAACCGGGCACTATCCTCAGTACCAAAACACCGGTATCGATCGATGTTAGTACCAGAGAATAGTGGTACCGAGTCCTCTAGACTAGAGATTGATTCCAAACTCGGCATCGAGGGCAAAGAGCCTGATAAGCGAAGCATGGAAGGCATCGACCGTAAAGGTAATGAGGTCGTCGGTACCGTGTCTGACAGGTCAAGCAGTGGCAACTCAATCGGCCTGAGAGGAACCGAGAGTTGTGGATCCGAATCATCGTAACCGAGCCTTTGGTATCGCCGAGAGCCGGTACCAAGGCGAGTCAGTACCCAGTCCTCCAGACTAGAGATCGATTCCAGACTCGGCATCGAAGGAAGGGAGGCTATCGATGCACATCTGGAGGGTACCGACATCGGAGGTAGTATCGGTGCTGGTACCGATACTGGAAAGTCAGTCTGGACTGTATCCACCGGTCCCGAAGGTACCGAGGACGCCAGATGACGATCCCTGGTGAGGAGTGTTTCATCCAACACCAGTGCTGGTACCGGGGTATCGGTACCGCTCGAAGCGGATGCCACCAACAGACACGGCTGAGGTATGTTCTGTGAGGGGTGAACCTCAGGAACAACCTGAAACCCCTTATATGCTTTGGAGACCGAAGACTCCCGCCAGGGTTCTGAAGCCAGTGGGCCCTCGAGAGCAGGGCCGGAGCCGTCTACATGCTGTGCATGAGACCTACCACTCGAGGACTGGCTAGTCTTAACAGACTGTTTGTGGGTTACCTGCTCCTGTGTGGAAGAAGAAGGGGACGGTGCCCCGAAGTTGGAGGGCAACCATGTATCAAGGGAACCTCGATGTTGAAAACGTCTTCTCAAGCAGGTTAGACACCGATTTAGAGGGTCCAGAAATAAAGTTGTACCGCCACAGAGTGAACATTTCTTTGAGAAAGTGCCTGGCGGTTCCATGAAGGAAAAAGGAAAGGCCTAAAAGGCCTAAGAGACCGTGGGACACTATGAAGAAAAAATATCCCGTGGAAAAGGAAAAATTTTTCAAGAAAAGAAAAGAAAACACCGGCGATACCGGTGGCGTCGGGAAGACAGCCGCGACCACAAGAAAACTAAAACTAAAAACAAGAATTTTCTGCGGTGACAGGAGGACGTCCTGCCGGCTCCGCGGAAAAACGAAAACTGAGGAGAGGCAGTTGGGAAAGGCGGGAAAGCAGCACGCAGGCGTGCTGGGATGCTTCCAAAAGCTCTTTGATTGGACGCTGGGAAGCGTTCCCGCGCAGACTCCGTCGGTACCGACATACCCATATGTGAAGACTCATTCCTGCTTGTTCCTGGAGATACACTATACACAGCGCACCCTGTCTGCCCATCCATACTAACTACTCCGTTCTACAATCCCCTTCTCTCCCTCAGAAGTCCTATATATCTGTCTCATGAGAACTAGATCAACGGCATGCGATGGATGTGATCTACCTAGATTTCAGCAAAGCCTTTGATACTGTTCCTCACAGAAGGCTTATCAATAAACTAAACAGCTTGGGGATGGGTCCCAAGGTGGTAAACTGGATCAGAAATTGGTTGACTGACAGATGACAGAAGGTGACAGTAAAGCATAGTTACTCACCTGTAGCAGATGATCTCCGGGAACAGCAGGAATTTAGTCTTCACATGTGGGTATCGTCGGTACCGACGGAGCCTGCGCGGGAACACTCCACAGCGTCCAATTAGAAAGCTTTTGGGAGCATCCCACAGCACCTGCGTGCAGCCTTCCCGCCTTTCCCAACTGCCTCTCTCCAGTTGAGTTTAAAGCTGAGACAAAGAGAGAGAGATAGGGAAAGAGAAAGAGAGAGAGATAGGGAAAGAGAGAGAGAGAGAGATAGAGAGATATAACTCCTAGGGGAGGTGGGTGGGTTGTGAAGACTAAATTCCTGCTGTTCCCGGAGATCACCTGTTACAGGTGAGTAACTATGCTATCTCCAGGAACAAGCAGGAATGTAGTCCTCACATATGGGGACTCCCTAGCTTTAGATGCCAGGGAGAGAACCCCAGAAGTTGTGTGTCCCTGTGAAAGGGCTCTACTTCCCCCCATGGATCTCTGGCATCCTACCAGGGATGGTGGGTAGGAGTTGATTAGGTATGGAACAGGTGTTGGAGAACAGCCTGACCAAACAAGGCATCCCGGCGGGAGTCCTTGTCCAAGCAGTAATCGGCTGTGAAGGTATGAACTGAGGTCCAAGTGGCTGCTCGACAGATGTCGTCGATAGACACAGAGTGCAGATGAGCCATTGAAGCTGCCATGGCTCTCACATTGTGAGCTGTGACATGGCCCTCCAGAGGAAGATTCTTACTATGATAGGCAAAGGAAATACACTGTGCAATCCAGTTGGACACTGTTCTCTTGGAGACTGGAAGTTCCAAATGAGAAGGATCAAAAGCAACAAAGAGTTGAGAGGACATTCTATGTTGCTGTGTTTTTTGTAAGTAAAAGGCTAAAGCTCTTTTACAGTCCAAAGTATGAAGATTCCTTTCTGCATTTGATGCATGAGGCCTTGGAAAAAACACAGGCAGGTAGACCGCTTGGTTCAGATGAAAAGGCGAGACCACCTTTCGCATAAAGTGTGGATGAGTCCTAAGGACTACCTTGTCATGATGAAACCTTGTATAAGGAGGATCAGCCACTAGTGCCTGCAACTCACTGATGCGATGTGCTGATGTGATTGCAATGAGAAAGATAACTTTCCAGCAAAGGAATTTCAACGAGGTAGTAGCTAAGGGTTCGAAAGGCGGCTTCCTGAGCTGGCCAAGAACCAGGTTTAAGTCCCATGCTACCGGTGGTGGCCTAATGGGAGGCTTAGTTAGAAGGCGGCCTCTCATAAACCTTGCTATAAGAGGATGGGAGGAAATAGGTTGTCCATTTAAAGGCCTGAAAGAAGCTGCAATAGCACTCAAATGGACTCTTACTGAGTTAGTCTTAAGTCCTGCATTGGATAAATGAAGGAGATACTTCAGTAATGATTCCAGAGGTATCGCAAGGGGGCTAAGACCCTTCTGCGAGCACCATATGGTAAACCTTTTCCACTTGAAAGCATAACAGCGTCTTGTGGAAGGTTTCTGGAAGCATAAAGGATATCCTTTACTTGCTGAGAAAGGTTAAGATCATGAAGATCTAGGCCTTCAGCAACCAAGCCATGAGATGCAGAGACTGGGGATTAGGATGCCATAACATTCCGTCCTCCTGAAACAGGAGATCTGGAGCAGACCTTAACTCCAGAGAGGGAGCTTGAGAGAGATGTAGAAGCAGAGGGTACCATACTTGCCTTGGCCAATGTGGAGCTATGAGAATCATACGGCCTCTGCCTCTCTGAAGCTTGAACAGGGTTTTGGGAATTATGGGAATGGGTGGAAAGGCATAAAGGAAGTCTTGACCCCAATGAAGGAGAAAAGCATCCCTGGCCTGAGAGCCCTGAGCCGGAATTCTGGAACAGAACCGGGGAAGTTTGGCATTCAACGGACTTGCAAAGAGGTCTATGTCCGGGGTTCCCTAAATTTGAAAAATCTTGGCCACCTGGTCTGCATGTAGAGACCATTCGTGTGGAAGCAGAACTCAACTGAGTCTGTCTGCCCAAGAGTTTTGGATACCTGAAAGATACACTGCCAGGAGATTAATCTGATGCTCTCTGGCGAGGGCCCATAGTCGCAAAGCTTTGTTGCAAAGCGACAGAGAGCCTGTTCCTCCCTGCTTGTTCACGTAGAACATGGCTACTTGATTGTCCATGTGAATGAGGACTGTCTTGTAGCTGAGCAGAGTCTGGAACACTCGAAGAGCAAGGAAGATTGCTCTGAGCTCTAAGAGATTGATGTGTAGTTGAGTCTTCTGTGGAGTCCAAGTGCCTTGGGTGGAGAGGTCTTGCAGATGAGCTCCCCAACCCATTGGTGAAGCATCTGCTGTGAGAGTTGCCTGGAATAAAGGTTGTTGAAATGGGGACCCCACCAACAGGTTTTGAGTGGACTGCCACCATTGGAGGGACAAAATAAGGCGATTTGTGTTTGTTATTTTGTCTGATAGGCACCCTGATGCCTGGGTCCATTGAGTGGATAAAGTCCACTGGGCTGCTCTCATATGGAGGCGAGCATAAGGAACCACATGCACGGTAGACGCCATGTGGCCTAGTAGTTGTAACATTTCTCGAGCACTGAGATGAGGCTTTAGCACTGCTTGAGAAGCTAACTGCACCATGCGAAGGCAACGGGTCTGGGGAAGATAGGCCCTTGCTTTTCTGGTATCCAGCAAAGCTCCTATGAACTCTAGAGACCGAGTGGGAGTTAGGCTGGATTTTGGGATGTTTATGACCAGACCCAAATACTGAAGGAAACGCATTGTGAAATCCTGGCCTCTGACTCTGATGGGGCTCGAATGAGCCAGTCGTCTAAGTAGGGGAAGACTAATATTCCTAGAGTGCGAAGAAATGCTGCTACCACAGCCATGCATTTCGTAAACACCCTTGGTGTTGAGGCCAGGCCAAAAGGAAGCACCCTGTATTGGTAGTGCTTTCCTTGAAAAAGGAACCTAAGGAACTTTCTGTGAGATGGATGGATGAGAACATGAGTGTACGCATCCTTGAGAACTAGAGAACAAAGCCAATCCTGACTCTGAAGGTATGGCAGCAGCGTTCCCAGAGAAATCATCTTGAATTTCTCTTTGAACAGGAATTTGTTCAATTCTTTGAGGTCTAAAATAGGTCTGTGTCCCACTGTTTTCTTTGGGATAAGGAAATAGGGGGAGTAAAACCCTGTACCCTGTTGAGGAATGGGTACCTCTTCTATTGCCCCTTGGGCAAGAAGCAAAGTGACCTCTTGATCTAACAGGTTGATGAGAGAGGTCTGAGAATTGAACTGTCTTACCATTGTGGGAGGGCGCATGCAGAGAAAGTGAAGCTTGTACCCCTCTTTTATAATGGAGAGAGTCCAATGTTCTGCTGTTATCTGCCCCCATCTGGGGGCAAAGTGACACAACATTCCTGGTTCTGGTCCGTTGAGGGCCAGGAAGGCTAAGTTCTCTAGATGGAAGTCAAAGGCCTTGATGAGGCTGAGACGGTTGAGGCTTAGCAATTTTTGCTTTCCTTTGTTTAGGTGGTTGCTGACTCTTTCGGGCAGATTGACCTGCAGAACGTCCCTGCTGAGAATAAGAGGGATAAAACCTCTTCTTTTTGGAGAAGAATGGTTTCTTGAGAGATTTCTTCCTTGCAGGATCAGCTGTGGCTTTGGATAATCTATCCAAAGTGGAGTTGTCAGCATCCAACTCATTGGCTTTCTCTTGCCAATTTTTGCCGAATAGATTCTCACCTGTACAAGGGATATTGCCCAGTTTGTCCTGCACCCAGAGCTCCAAATCTGATGCCTGGAGCCAGGCAATTTTACGTGCACCTATGGCAATGACAGAGGTTCTGCTTATGCACTCAAAACAGTCAAAAGCTACACGATTGACAAACTTAGAAACATCCTGGGCATGTTTAACAAGTGTGAGAAAATCCTGCCTCTTATCTTCAGGAAGAAGAGGGCTCAAAACCTGTAAATCTCCTGTGACTTCCTTAAGGAACATTCCCATATATAAAATATAGGAACTGATCCTGGCAGAAAGCATGGAAGCCTGGAAAGTACGACGTCCAAAGGCATCCAAAGTTCGACACTCACGTCCTGGAGGATTAGAGGCATGCCTCTTCACACTTCTGATCCTTCTCATAGCTGATTCCACTACAATAGAGTGGTGAGGAAGCTGAGTCTTCTGGAAACCAGGGCACGGAGGCACTCGATACATGGTATCCAGTCTACGAGAGTGAGGAGAAGTGGTAGGAGGTGTTTCCCACATTCTTAACATGAGATCATGTAAGATCTCATGGCTAGGCAAAGTAGCTGCCTCCTTAGGAGCCTTGGGATATTGTAGAATCTCTAACTCCTTTGCCCTGGGCTCTGTTTCAGGAGCCACAGTAATGGAAAGACCTCGAGCCACCTCCCTGATAAAATCCTGAAAGGAGATATCTTCTGGAGGAGACAACCTGCGTTTAGGAGAGGAAGGCTCCTCCGGGAGAAGCATTCCAGTACCGACGGAGCTGTCAGAATCCTCAGACTCCTCCGAGGATTCAAAGTACCTTCTGTCCGGATGCTCTTGTAGAGCACGATACCTATACCGACCAAAGTCGGTGCCGGGGGGAATCGGTACCGGTGTATCAGTACCGGAAGGCATAGCATGACTGGGTGCCGGCAATGCAGACACCGATGTCGATGCCGATGCTGTCGGTACCGGTACCGATACCGGTGCCGGAGTCTGTGCCGGTACCGGTTGAACTGTCTGACGCGGTTCCGAGGGTGTCGATGCTGCAAGGAGAGCCGCCAGACTGCGTTCAATAGCCAGGAACCTCTGGTCTGCCGATGCCTGGGTATCGGTACCGGAGAAAGCGGCCGGTAACCCAGAGCATGGCACCAGTAGTTCTGCCGAGGTTGAGGCCTCGAGAAAATCCTGTAGCCCCGATAATGTTTTGGAAGCCGAAGCCTCCCGCTGGGGCAATTTCGCCGGTACAGAACCCTCAAGGGCAACGCCAGAGGCATCTCGATGCTTGGAAGGAGGTCTACCCTTTGAGGACCGGCCAGACTTACGTTTAGTTACCTGAGATCCATGGAAGGAAGACGAAGCCCTGGAAGACGTCGATGCCACAGTGGCTGCATCGGAGGGAAAAAGGGTGCTGAGCTTAGCAGCTCGGTTTTGTCGACCCCTCTTGGACATCATGGCACAGGCCATACACTCCGAAATGGAGTGGTCAGGACCTAAACATTTAAGGCACCACTCATGGGTGTCAGTGACAGAGATGGTACCGCCACACTTGGTGCACTTCTTGAAACCCGAAGCGGGTTTTTCCATAGTAAAGGAAACTTTTTGGGCCTCAGGCCCAAAAAGGCACGTGCACCTGAAGAAGAAAGGTTTGGAAAATATATATTTTTTTTTTTAAAGAAAGAAAGAACCGGCGGTGCTGGTATAGCATCGAGGGAAGGCAGATGCGACCACAAAAAAGGAGAATAGGAAAAATTTTCTGTGGTGACAGGAACGACAACCTGCTGGTTCCGCGGAAAACGAAGAACTGGAGAGAGGCAGTTGGGAAAGGCGGGAAGGCAGTACGCAGGCGCTGTGGGATGCTCCCAAAAGCTTTCTAATTGGACGCTGGGGAGTGTTCCCGCGCAGGCTCCGTCGGTACCGACGATACCCATATGTGAGGACTACATTCCTGCTTGTTCCTGGAGATACAGAATTCACTCGGATGAAAGTATGGTGGGTAGTGGCGTGCCCTAGGGATTGGTCCTGGAACCGGTACTGTTCAATGTATTCGTGAGCGATATTGCTGAAAGACTGAATGGAAGTGTCTGTATTTGTGCAGATAACATGAAAATTTGCAACAGAGTGGACTTCCCTGAGGGGGTGGATAATATGAGGAAAGATCTACAAAAGCTGGAAGAATGGTCTAATGCTTGGCAGTTAAGATTTGATGTGAAGAAATGCAGTGTCATGCACTTGAGATGCAGAAATCCAAGGGAATTGTATGTGATAGGGGGCAATCTTTCAGCCATGACATGGCTTATTCTGCAGAATATAGGCTGACTCAATGGCCTGTTTAACCCATTGCGCTATCATTGCCTTAAAGATAGCCACACCCCTCCTAGACCCTGTGTGTAACACAAAGAGGTGATCCGAAAGCTGAAAAGGATTAGTGATAACACTGCAAGACCCTACTGACATCCAAGAGGTGCAGGGCCGGTGTACGCTCTGGACCCTGGTCCCGCCAAAAGGCGGGCAGCAACACAGACTGATTAAGAAGGAACTCGGAGAGAACCTTTGGCAAAAATGTCGGCACCAGATGAATAGTGACCCCTTCTGAAGAAAAGGACAGAAAGGGGTCCCGGTAGGATAGAGCTTGGAGCTCTGAGATATGACGGGCAGAGGTAACTGCCACCAGGATCAGAGTCTTCAGTGTGAGATCCTTAAGGGATGCAGCACGGAGTAGTTCGAATGGAGCATGAGTGAGAGCACGGAGCACTAAGGAGACATCCCAACTGGGAACCACCAGACGGACTGGTGGCCGGAGGGAGCGGACTCCCCAGAGAAAACAGGATGTGTCTGCATGAGATGCAAAGAAACGTCTTTGAATTGGTCACTTAAAGCAGGTCAGGGCAGCGACCTGTACTTTCAAGGAATTAAGGGTAAGGCCCCTCTCAAACCCATCTTGGAGGAAGGAAGGTATAATCGTCACCTGTGTTTTCCACAGAGAAACCGAGTTGCGAGAGCACCATGAGGAAAGCAGGAGCCAAACCAAGGCATAAGCCCGGGAGGTGGAGGATTTCCATGCCTGAAGCAAGGTGGCGACTACCTATGGTGAATAACCCTTTAGCTCTAGATGGCACCGCTCAAGAGCTAAACTTTAAGTGAGTAGGGAGCGGGGTTATCCATAAAGATGTGCCCTTGTTGCAGAAGACCCTGTCGCGTGCCGAGAAGCAGAGGCAACTTGCATTAACAGGTGCACAAGGTTGGCATACCAGGACCATCGTGGCCAATTCGGCACTACAGGGACCACTTGGCCCTAATGTGCCTCGATGCGACACAGAACCTGGCCGATCATTGGCCACAGATGTACAGCAGGCAGCCTGAGGGCCAAGGCTGAGCCAGGGCATCCAGACCCTGCGAGCACGGTTCCTTTCTCCGATTAAAGAAGCAAGGCGTCTTAGAGTTGGAGGCTGCGGCCATGAGATCCGGGGACAGTAGAGGCGCATGTGCACTCGTGCCCAGGGAACCACCAAAGAACCTGAAGATAGTCCCAGGCCGCAGGAGACTGGAGGCGCTGAAAAGTGTGAAACTGATCGCAGAGCTTCTGGAACCGGTCGCGAGTGAGGAGCACATGGCCTGCTGCTGTATCGAAGCGAGCTCCCAGGAACTCTAGGCTGCATCGGCTGAAGATTACTTTTGGCTTCGTTGACCAACCAGCCAAGCTGGCCCAGGAAAAGGACTACGGCCGACTGCACCTCTTGGTAAGATTTGGCCTGGATGATCCAACAGCTGCAACAATGACCATGACTTTGGAGAATGTCCGGGGGGGGCTGTGGCAAGGCCAAAGGGCAGGGCCCGAAATTGATAATGCCTGCCGAGAACCATAAAGCACAGATAATGTTGGTGTTCTCTGCATATTGGAATATGAAAGTATGCTTCGCCAAAATCCAGA
The DNA here is from genome assembly GCA_033557465.1 of Ichthyophis bannanicus. NCBI lineage: Eukaryota > Metazoa > Chordata > Amphibia > Gymnophiona > Ichthyophiidae > Ichthyophis > Ichthyophis bannanicus. The sequence continues at coordinate 231,544,217 of CM066043.1, read as the reverse complement.
GAGGCGAGAAATTCTCACACGAAGACAGCAATTGACACCCTTGAGGTCCAAAATGGGACGGAAGGAACCATCCTTACTGGGCACCACAAAGTATATGTAATAGTGACTGGCGCCCCTTTCGGCCAGAGGAACCGTGCAAATAGCCCAGAGCTGGAGCAGACGCTGAAGGGTAAGGTAGATGGCCGCCCTCTTGGCAAGAGACCCGCATGGGGAGACCAGGAAGGTGTTCGGGATGGGTGCAGCAAGATCTAGAGCGTAGCCCCTCAAGACTATGTCAAGCACCCACTTTTCTGAAGTTATTCAGGTCCATTCATGGGAAAAAAAGACTCAGCCGGCCCCCTATACAAGGCACCCCAGAATGGACCCCGAGCCTGTCAACGAGAGGAACAGGAAGGATCCGAGAAGTTGACGGCGGCGGAGTAATTATCTCTGGTGTGACGAATGCCCCAAAAAAGCTGAGCCCTGGAGCCCGACTTGTTCACGGAAACTCCGTGGCGGTACCGGCGGGCATCCTGAAAGCACCCCTTGTAAGCAGCGGGGGAGGAGGAGGAGGAAGATGCGGCAAAGGGCCAATGAAAGGCAGATCCCGGGCAGTCCTCCGGTAAGTAATGAGGTCTGACCTCCCTAAGATCTTTGACAAGCTTCTTGAAGCCTTGCTGAAGAGTAGCCTACCCTTAAAGGGAAGTTTAGAGAGACGAGACTTGGAGGCTGCATCTGCATTCCAGTGTCTGAACCAAAGCCACGGTCCCCGCTGCCATGGGAGCATGCTGAGACGCGCAGTAAATCATATAAGGCATCTGCTATAAACACAGTGACTGATTCCAGGCGGGGCAATGCAGGATCTTCTGGAAGCAGCAGGATCCAATGCAGCAAAGCCCATGCTGAGAGTCCTCTGCAGACCGCTGCTTGTAAGGCCAATGACGAAGAAGAAGAGGAAGTCTTCATAAGACACTCTACCTTTCGGCCAATCAAATCTCTAAGGGCAGTCCCACTTTCAACTGGAATGGAAGTGTGCTTAGTAACGGCCATCACGAGTGCATCACCCTTGGGAAAACACATCCATCTATCCAGGTCCTCCGGGGACCACACATAAAAACAGCCCAGGTGTTACACCGAATGCAGGGACACATCCGGCCTGTCCCATTCCAAGGTGGCCATTTGCTGAAGTTCTGTAGGGAAGAGGAATGCCTTGGCTGGCTTCTCTATACTCACGATGATGGGATCCGCTTGAGGTTTAGCTGGATCCGAAGGGGCCACGTCCGAAAGATGGAAGGCTTCTGTAATTTGGGCAATGAGCACCGGCAGTTCCTCCTTACAGAAGAACTGGACATCCTGGCCCTCATCCAGAGGTTCCTGTTCCTCCTGCTGGTCCTCTGGAGGTGAAAGCTCCCCTTCCACTTTGTCTGATCCAGAGATAAGGGAGATGTTGCCTGACTGGCATTCACCATCCTCTGCAGCAGCAGCGTGCATATCCCCTGAAGGAGAGGAGGAACTCCGGGGTTGGAGAGGAGGAACTCCGGGGTTGGGGAGAAGAAAGAGTGGCGGGGATGTCAGGAGAACTGAGCCTTGCCCGCTTTCGCTGAGCCTGTGGTGCAGCCAGGGACCCCGACATGGAACCTGCGTGCCACGTGTCCCAGGCCTGACAGAACAGAGACAGAAATTGCTGTCCCACAGTGAAGACATTTGGCTGAGGCTGTGAAGAAGGATGCTGAGACAGCAAAGAACTGGGAAGCGGCAGCGAGCTATGTTCAGGCAGGAGGAGTGGAGGGAGAGTGTTACTAGCAATCCGCGCAGCCGAGGGGCCTCCCAGTGGGCAACACAGATGGCGAGGCTGGCAGAGCAGCAGGAGATATGGCATGCAGGTAGATGGATCCCCTGGATCAGCCCCACATGTAGAACACAGGCTATTAACTAATATCCTGCATTTCTTGCCACATGCTATACAATGCTGTAGGGTGGAAGGCATAGGTGTAGGAGCAGCAGAAGTGATGAAACAAAACCAAGGAACATTGCAGAGGAGAGTTCCTACCACCCAATGGCTGCCACGGAGAAAAACAGTGCAGCAAGGAGGACTTTTCCCTCCACAAAATGGCCACCGCAGAGCCCCGAGAGCTGCGGGAAATGGCCCGAATGCTGACAGCGTTAGGCAAGCAGAAGATCCCAAAACCAGCACCCCAAGCAGTCCCTGACACCCGGAGGGAGAGAAGGGTAAGCTCCGACAAAGGATCGCGGGGGGGGGGGGGGTTCAGCATGAGTCGGCTGGAGCCACGAGCAGAGACGCTGAAGGCAGTCTCCGACACTAGAGCCTCAATGATGGAAAGGTTTCTTTTTTTTTTTTTTTTTACTTTATAGAGCTGGAATGTCAGCCTTGAACCAAACTGGAGCTTGAGTGGAGGGCTGAGGTGGAGGGCTGCTCTGTTCCTCATGAACACTTCCCTTCAGAGGTGCTCCACTGATCCTCCTGACAAGGAGCACCTCTGGAATGCCTGGAAAAAGAGTGGAATACTTCAGATAAGGCAGCACAGGGTGCCTAAGAGTCTAGAAACAGTTCCGTCAGAATCCTTAGAATCCGCAAGGAGTTAACTGTGTCCACCATCTGCCAAGACAGAGAAAATACTGAAGATGACACCTAGGGGTAGGAGATTATATATCAAGGGGAAGATCTCAAAGCTTCTGTATTTTCTCTATCTCACCATCTGCTGGCAGGGGGACACAACCCACTAGTCTGTACTGGTCTAGCAGGATGGGTTGGAAGGGTGGTGGATGCTTGGAATGCCCTCCCGATGGAAGTGGTGTGGGCAAATACAGTGACATAATTTAAAATGGCATAGGACAGACACTGTGGATCCCTTTATAGCAACAGGATAAAATCAAAATAAGCTTAATTATCTCTTATATCTCAATAAATAGGGTTGACCTGCATGGAGCAGTGGGTACACCCCTAAACAAAGGCAAGGGGAGGGGTGACCTGCACGGAGCGGCAGGCACATCTACTCTTGCCACCTTGCCGGGCAGACTAGATGGACCATACTGGTCTTCTGCCATCATATACTATGTTACTACGTTAAGAATTCTGATATCATCCTTATCTCCACCACTAACACTGGGAGGCTGTTCCATCCATTCATCACCCCTTCTGTAAAGAAATTATTTCTGTACATTACTACTGAATTATCCCCTTTCACTCTCCTCTCATGTTCCCTAATTATATGGCTAGAGCAGTGGGCTAGAATCAGAGAAGCCAGGATTTGAATCCCACTGTGGCTCTTTAATCCTCCACTGCCTCAGGTACAACTTGGATTTTAAGTCCCACCAGGGGATAGGAAAATACCTACTGTACCTGAATGTAACACACCTTGAACGTTCCAGTTCCCTTTCCCTTCTATTTCCCTCTCCTCTCATGACCCCTAAATATAGGCCCACCTTTCTGTTGAAGAGAGGCCTGCTTCCTGTGCATTTACTTCTTGGCAGTCTTTAAAATGTGCTATTATATCTCCCCCTTCCTGCTTTTACTTCAGGGCATACATATTTAACATTTTAAAGAAGGAATGATCAGATTGTTATGGAAGATGGACAATGTAGTAGGGTGACATCTAAACACCGAAAACTGCTTGAATTATTAAAAATTGTTAGGTTTTATTAACATATTAACATAGTAAATGACACTAGATAAATACCAGTATGGTCCATCTAGTCTGCCCAGCAATATGGCAGGAGTAGGTGCACCTCTATTATTATTGTAACCTGGCTGGGTAAATGGTATCATAAATTGATCTAAATTTGAAGTTTTTATTCTTTGTAAACTACTTTGATGTCTGTTACCATACTGTATGCTTTATGATGAAGATAAGTAGACCAATTATATCCTATTTAAATCTTTTTGACATTGAATTCTCCAGGAACTATACACAGTACTCCAAATGAGGTCTCACTAGAGAGATTTACACAAAAGTACTATTGCCTCCTTTTCCCACTAGCCATTCTTCTCCCTATGCACCTTAGCATCCCACTTTTGCCATCGCCTTATCTGTTTAACTACATTATCTGCAAAATTTCCACATAAACCTGAATCATTAACGATGAATTCTCTACATGCTCATTACGTTTCAGAAAATTGCAGTTTATTTTTGTATTGCATAGCCACAAAAGACTAATGAACTATTTTTACGATAAAGTCTTACACACACACATTCAGACTTCACGATCCAGCATATCTACTTGCAGAACTGAAATTATCAAACTATACAAGCTTCGTATCAACGATCAGTAATTCTTGCAATCAAGAATCTTACTTAAATCTGAACCCATATATAGGTCCAGATTTGGGCACAGGCAACAGAGGAAACTACCTAGGCACCAGATTTTGAAGGCACCAAACACTTGGACTAAACAAGAGCCTGATTTTCCTTGCGTTATGTCTATGCACTTATTTCTAGGAGGGAAGCCTCCCTGCCCCACTATTCTACAGTCCTGCCTATGGGTATCAACGTCTTAAATCCAGCCCTACCCATAGAAGCTCTTGTCTGCAACTGTAAGAAAAAAAAAAGGAAAAACCACCACATGGTCTCTTAGCCAGGATTGAAGTACATAAAACTCGCTGTCTCACCCAGATATTCTCCATTTGCCTCCTTTTGCACATAGGAATCACCGAGTCGCCGTTTTGTTTTCTGAAAAAGAATCAATGTAACCCAGTAGTTTTTCAGGATCCTAAAATGTGTGTCCCGTTATTCAATGATTTACTTTCTCACTAGACAAAAAACCCCAGAACCTTGCTTTTACACTTAGCAGCTTTCACATTGCCAGAAACTCCTACTTTTCTGTGCTCTGACCTTGAGATTTAATTTAAATTTCTTGAAATTCTAGACTGCCTTTTGAATTCAATAGATCAAGATGGATTACAACTAGTAAAAACTGAAAAAAAATTATATTAAACTATAGTTATATTTAACGCCCCCATAAAACCAAGAAAGTATAAAGAACAGACTCCAATTAGTGAAATGGTAACAGATCCAGAAGCCTATTACGTTATCCTTTACCAACACCAAAACCATATCCCACCTCTTTATAGGACAGTATAACACTAACTCATGCTTGGTAAGGCTAAAAGCAGTATCTAGACCTAATCCTTATCCTAAGAGGATGAAAAAACTCAATGTGCTCTTCTTAAATCACTTCACTGGAAAGCTAACCATGTTTTAAGACCTTTCTAAACATTAAATAATTCAGGTCAACCAAAATATTCTTTCCTTCTCAGAATACATGTGCCTCTAATGATTTCTGCAGTTAAGTCCAATAGTTGAGGGAATCTTAAGAAATTTATCACCACTGGTCTCAGGTATTTCTTGTTCTGGTATTATGGGAAGCACTGTTTCGATCTTGCACTCCTTCATAAATTGAAATCCCAGTAACTATGGCAGAAATGTAGGCAAAATTTCACTGGATCATCTATTTCCTCTGGACTACCTCAAATTCTCATATTGTTTTTCTGATTTCTGTAATTTGTATCTTCAACGTCCCTTCTAAATTCAGCAATGATTTTATCTTTGTCCTGCTCAAACATGGAATCTCCCATCAAGGAAGTGTTCCTACATTTTATCCATGCTCTTCTCAAATAAAGAGAGGTGTACAGTGTGGAACACCATCTGCCATTTTCACATCTTCCGGTGTAACCACGATTCTTTGCCTTTACTACCCTTAAGAGTAGCACCTTCATTGTTCATAGTAAAGGAGATTTCAGTTCCCTTGCTAATAGCCATGTTCTATGGTTGATGAGGCTCAAAGATTGTTTCCACTTTGCCAATCTGTCACTGGCCATAACAATTTTCTCTTAGGATGTGTTTAGAAGTATCCTTGTAGGGTTTACTGATTTTTGTCTTCTTCCTCTGAGAGCAAATCTTCCACAGATCTATCAGGTAGTGAACATGCATTCACCCTAGAAGTTCTATTTTTGAAAGGTCAGTGCAAACGGGCATTATAATTTCAGACCATGCGGTATGAGTTGAAAACTACAGTTCAAAAGATCATTCATGCATTTTTATTATAGTGAAATTAGAATAGTGACAAATGGATTTCTGATGCCGCCATAAGCACAGTTCCAACACCAGAAACCATGCTCTCACTGTGAGAGCTACTGAAAATATAATAAAAGTGTCATATTAAATAAGGTGAAATTTTACTTACCTGATAATTTCCTTTTCTGGAATCCTACTAGGTCAGTCAAGACAAGTGGTTATTCCCCCCTTGCGAGTTGATTGAAAAAGAGAAAACTAGAAGCTTCCAGTGACATCATCATTGGTATAATGATTGGTGATGAAAAGCCCCCATGCCAAAACACACGGCAAACAAATGAAAAACCTAACAATCCCAAGAAGGACAAACCTGGATAGCAAAGATCCAGATATCCTGAAGACAGACCAGCACTCACAAACTCAAGAAATATATTTACCAAGACTGAGCAACTCTACAAACAAGAGGCAACAATGAATTTCCAAAGAGTGGGTTTTGGACTGATCCAGCAGAACTCCAGGGAAGGAAAACTATCAGGTAAGTGAAATTTCACCTTCCAGTACATCCTGCTAGACCAATTTAGACAGGTGGGGGACATACCAATGCAACGATTCAACTTGGCAGCAGGCCACAACTACCCTGAGAATCTCCACACCAAAGACTGTATCCAACCTGGCTTAGAGATCGAAATAATGATGTTTGACAAAAGTACTCCAGGATGACCAAGTAGCCCCATCCTACAGATGTTCACTGGAGATACCACCCTGGACTCTGCCCAAGAGGACTATTGCACCCTAGTAGAGAGCACACAATCCCATGGGAACTGGCCTTCTCTTTGGAATATAGGCAGAAAAGATCATTTCTTTAATCCAGTGCACCAGGATGGCCTTGGATGCCACATCCCCCTTATGCAGACCGCTAAACAAGACAAAAAGCCTACACAATTTGCAGAAGGAATTAGTGCCCTTCAGATAATGAAGCAGCACCATGCGGACATCCACTAAGTGAAGTTCCTTGTCCTGTCCTGACAGTGATCAGATGAGAACATCGGAAGAGAAACCACCTGGTTAACATGGAAGGCCGTCACCACCTTGGGCAAGAAAGAGGAATGGGTCAAAGTGTCACAGACTCCATTGAGGAGGACAAATGTGGATCCCGAACTGCAACCAAATAAATTGCCACCAAAAAGACAATCTTTAAGGACAAATACTTTAGCATGGAACACCTCAATAGCTGAAAGAGAGAATCCATCAAGGCCTGAAGTTCTAGGCCCAAAGGAGATCGAAGATTCTTAACCCCCCCCCCTACCCCAGAAGAAACCAAGACATATTAGATGAGAAGCCAAGGGATGCCCACAAAGCAATCTATATTCTCAGGGAACTGAACATGAGGCCTTTCTTGAAGCCTTCCTGAAAAAATGCCAAGAGGCATGGTGCATCAGCTCACCACACCTTGAACGGGTGCAACACCTCGACATATAAGCTATATGAAAAAAGTGTTACTCCAATATCCACTACAGAACTCTAGTTCCATTTTGTTCCCATCAATTATATGTGAATCTAAAATGAAAGCAACAGGTCTCAGACTTTAAAGAGCTGCGGTCCTCATTTGATATCGACCTTTTGCTCTATTTTGCATCAATGACCTGTGTATTGCTTCCCACTCAGTTATTAACTTTTGGCTTATTCATTGACTTTTAGCTTATGTTACTTACACAAAGAGAAAATAAGTGCTTATTTTTAAATGCGCACCATTACTTGCGAAAAGAGAAAATGAGTGCTTATCTTTAAATATGCCCAACGCCAATTTCAGCGCTGTTGCGTTTCACATCCAAGCTGTTTCTTCAGAGGCCGGACTCACTCATGCTTCCTCATTGCGTATTGTTCCTTCATAGTTTTCTAATAGTCTTCCCGCTTATGATTTTCTGGCAATTTTCACGTTCTAAACAGGGAATCACATGTTAGTTCTGTATATTAATAACATATTTCCTATTAGACTATATACGTGCGAAACTAAGCTGTGTTGACACTAGAAAACTTTTTACCATGATCTTCACTGCCAGTTTCTTCTATCTCCGTGACCGTTCGTGCTCAAACACATAGGTTCCAATCTATTTGTAAATTGAGCCCCCCGGGCTTCACAGATTGCAACATGAATTAATAGCAAAGGTAGGGGGGTGGAAATGGGATATATAGCCTGCCCAGTAAGTAGACCGCATGCGCGGCGTTGTCTGAATCAAATGGTCACGGAGATAGAAGAAACTGGCAGTGAAGATCATGGCAAAACTTTTTCTAGTGTCAGCACAGCTTAGTTTCGCACGTATATAGTCTAATATACAGATCTAACATGCGATTCCCTGTTTAGAACGTGAAAATTGCCAGAAAATCATAAGCGGGAAGACTATTAGAAAACTATGAAGGAACAATACGCAATGAGGAAGCATGAGTGAGTCCGGCCTCTGAAAAAACAGCTTGGATGTGAAACGCAACAGCGCTGAAATTGGCGTTGGGCATATTTAAAGATAAGCACTCATTTTCTCTTTTCGCAAGTAATGGTGCGCATTTAAAAATAAGCACTTATTTTCTCTTTGTGTAAGTAACATAAGCTAAAAGTCAATGAATAAGCCAAAAGTTAATAACTGAGTGGGAAGCAATACACAGGTCATTGATGCAAAATAGAGCAAAAGGTCGATATCAAATGAGGACCGCAGCTCTTTAAAGTCTGAGACCTGTTGCTTTCATTTTAGATTCACATATAATTGATGGGAACAAAATGGAACTAGAGTTCTGTAGTGGATATTGGAGTAACACTTTTTTCATATAGCTTAACTGTTATCTTACTCCAGAAGAATAGACCATACAATAGTGTTGTGGCTAACACCTCGACATATGCCAAAAAGGTAGACCTACCCAGGGCTTTCAAAAGAGTGGAAATCACCATAGCTGAATACCCCTTCTGCTTCAGGTGGTGCATTCAAGGGTCAAGCCACAAGCGAGAACAAACCCAGGCAATGAGTCCCTGCCGGAGGGGCAGAGGCTTCCCAACCAGCAGCTGAACTAGGTCTGAATACCAGGGGCTCTGAAGCTGCATCCACAGACCAGTGCTTCAACCACAGCCAAGGCCTGGCTACTGTAGCCGTAGTGACCACACACACTGCCAGCCGAATAAGATCATAGAGTCATCCAGAAATACAGCCACAGATTCCAAGCAATCCTCCAGCTATTGCTGAACTCAAAGGAATGCCCTTGGCCACCAAATTTCCAGACTTCGGCCCACATGCCAAGGGCAGAGGCTGAAAAGATGGTCTTTAACAATGCTTCCACCTTGCAATTTTGCTGCGTCTCCATCCTCCACTGGGATGGTGGTATGCCAAGTGGCCATTGTAACAAAGGTGTCAACCTTCAGAAAATGCAACCAGCTGTTTGTCTGTCTGAAGAAGAGCATACAGCTTGCCTACAATTTACCTCTATGCAGAAGCCCATCAGGAGTCTCCCAATCTGCCAGAATTGTGAGCTGAACCACCTGCAGAAAAGGAAAGGCCTTAGAAGGGCTTTCACAGTCCCTCCAACAGGGTCCCCTTCAGACTTCATTTCCACCGCCACTTCTGCAGTGCAGAGAGCTGGCTGACCTGTGAGATAAGGGAGGCCAACATCTCGTGCTGGAAGAGACTGATGACCTGCAAGTCATCATCCTCCTCCGGGGGCAAAATCATGCCCTCCTCCATGCACCCACTAGCACTGGGACTACCAGATTTTGCATCCTCCACATCCAGGGGAGAAAAAAATCTGATAACCCTGATGTTCCTTCAGGCACATCTTTCCCGTAGGAAAGGCAAGCGTGCATATGCAGTGGAGCCCCAGCAGGGCCTCCTTCAGGACCAACACCAAAGGGCGCCCGGAAGTGGAGACTCCAGGGCAGGGCTGGCCCTAGAGTTGATCCAAAGTGTTGGAGCACTAGGCGAACCTCAAGCTTTACATCCCCTATGGCTGTCAAAATCTATTATTTAGCTTTGAGTGGCCTGCTTTTGCTACCCTCGGTGACTGCCTAATTTGCCTAGTGGTTGGGCCGGCCCTGCTCCTGGGGCCAGACTGAACCAATCCCCCAACAGACCCTGAGGAAAATCCTTGCAGCAGACAAGGTCCGATGCAGAAAACTAACAAAAATCAGGAAAAATCCCTCTAACAATATCGCAGGGAAATAGAACCCTGGAGTAGACTCTCCAGAGCCCCCCACTCTGGAATCAACATAGTACCAAATGAGGCCTGCAGGGTCATCTGTGAACTACCAGCCACCACAGAACTAGGCAAGATGGAGATCCTTCCTGCTACTGCCATGGAGAGGCCCAAGACCACGTGCTCCACCACCGATGCTGGGCCTGTATGGACATGATTCCCTGCCAAAACGTCACCCAGATTCTACATGAACGCATTTCACCATGTGCCACAAGCTATGCAGCTCACCATGTCTTTATGTTCAAAGGCTGACTGCTACCAAGAGTCCCCGACTCCCACAAAAACACAAAATGCAAAGACCATTGCTCCGCTAAGTTTGCTGGTCTGGTTCCCAGGTTGGACCATGTACACCCCCCCCTCCCCCCCCAATCTCTACCCGCATGAAAAGCTCAACAAGACCCATGATGGTACTTTCTAACCCCCGCCCCCCCAAAGACCCAGAAATGCAGCACAGGCCTCAGTCCACAGGAAAGTCACTGCCCCTCAAATTAAGAGCCATCACTCTTTTTAGCTTTTTTTTTTTTTTTTAAACAAGGGCTGGGGTGGCGGGGAGGGGGTCGAGTAGCAGGAAGAGAGAGAAAAAAGGGAACGGCAAAGAGAGAAGCCTGAGCGCTTAACCCCCCCCCCCCCCCCCTTCAGGGTGGATCTCACCTCTCCTCCTCTCAGACTCAAACGGCCAGCCTGAGCTGGTAGAGCGCCCAGATCCTCCGGTTTGCTCAACCAGCAGGGATGCCTTAGCTGTGTGCCCTGGGAGCAGACTCTGAAAAGGGCTCATCTGGGAAATGCAACCCTCAGGACAACATTCCAGGAGCCCCAACAAAACACCTGGCTCACTGGAGGGGGGGGGACAGCAGCCCTTAGGCTGAGAACCCATGAGCTTCCAAAAAATTAAGCTGCACCAGTCCAGCAACCACTAGCTGCTGAAGACAGAGAAATACTGAAAGGTGCCCCTAGCTACACCAGTCTTTATACCAGCGGTGATGCCACTGGAGACTACTAGTTTTCTCTCTCCCCATAGTCTGCTGGCAGGGGGGAGTAACCACTTCTATGGACTAGTCTAGCAAGATGTACGAAAATTTTATAATAAAAGGGTAGGGAGAACATTCTTAAAACATGCTGTTTCTAAAATCACAACCTCTCACAGCAGGGTTAATTTAGAGTATATCCCTAACACACAGAAGAATATTACTGTTCATGTAAATAGTTGACTGTAATTAGTTTTACAAGATGTTGTTGTTTAAAAAGTTGATTGTAAATAATTCAAAATCGTTCCATGTAAAACCTTGTTCAGTTCCTGTTATCTGTAAACCGCCTTTGATCTCTGGAAGAGGCGGTATATAAGAAAAGCTTAAATAAATAAATAAATATTAAACTGATTGTTCGGTAAGCACTCAGCCTATTTCAAGCCAAGCATTCTGTTTTATATAGATGTAAACTGAATGATGTAGGGTATAAATATGCAGCCAAGTAACGAAAGGTTTTTAAACTGGACTGGATCCCACTCAGTGAATATGAGGTAAAATTTCAGAGCATGAAAAATTACCTGGAAAGTCAGAGTGGCTGGGTACAGACTTGTTGGTCTTCACAGCTGGAAGAAACCACAAAGAAAAAAAACAATGTTTAGAAAAAAAAAGTGAAACCAATAGATGCAAATTTTTCTAATGACTTCCTGCAGTGGCTCATTTGACTCAAATGTGTTTAAAATGAACAGCTGCTACAAAATAATGCTAAGATTCAGTGAAACTCAGCTAAGCAAAATATCTGAAGCATACAGTGTTTGAATAGATTTTTTTCACATTCTAGAGATACCAGTGATGTGATCAAAATTCCCAATGGTCTCTATTTAACAAATGCAGAATACTTGCAGAACACTTAGTAAAGCTCTCTTTATATCAGTAGTCTTAGAGACCCTTGGGTTTTAATGTCTTTGGAAACCTTGCACTCTGAACACTCACCTATCACCCTCTCCACAATTTGGTATTGCTGGTTTAATTCAGAAGCCAGCTCTTGCTGGCAATTGTAGTATTCTATGTCTTCCGGTGTCACTTTGGCTAGCCTAGAAAGAAGACAAGGTAAGTACAAATGGACAGTGATCATTGTATATGGTGCTATAAAAGTCCTGAAAGTTCTCATCCATTTACTGCACTAAAGTCCCAACAATACTTAAGTTTCCAGCACAGACCAGAACAGCCTTCATCTTGTCCAGGAGGACAAAATAAGAACCAATAGTAATTAGATCATGATAACATATAATATCTATAAAATTGTTAAGGAGAAATGTGCTATACAAATAAAATTGTCATAAAACATTGTGGTGCAGCTAAAACTATTCATAAACTGGGTAAACAAAGCTATCAATAATTCTGCTATAACTGACAACATAAATTCTGTATAGTACTGCTAATAGATAAACCCCTGCTAAATGCCATGAACGCAAACTTTTCAGACCCTTCCCGCCTCTTTTTATCTCTGTGGACATCACCTACATCCTCCGAGTCCTTTCAGTCTGCTAATCTGGGGTAATCTGAGTCTATTCTGCACAAATCCAAAAACACTGCTAAGGTGACATTTCATTTACCAGTTAATGTCCTTTCCTTGAGTCTTGCTAGACCAGTCCAGACAAGTGGGTTTCAGTGGGCATCACTCCTATGCCTCTATTCTCCTCAGCTACAGAGGTCCCTTTAATATTCGTCCCAAAGCATATGGGAGAAACATGGCAAGCCTCACATAACCGCAACTGTGGGCAACACTGAGTAATCAACAGTAGAGAACTATGTACAGAAAAGCATAAACAGAAGGCTGTCCATAGAAAATGAACCTGCAAAGCAAAATATAAAAATCATAGTGGATCCAAGGGTACAGCAGCAGCAGCAGAACAGAAAAAATAGTTTCAGAGGCGGGTCCTGGACTGGTCTAGCAGGACGAAAGAACATTAACTGGTAAGAAAAATGTCACCTTCCATATCATCCTGCTAGACCAGTCCAGATACAGCAGCTCACAAAACCCTTGAGCCAAAGGATGTCCCCGTCCGCGCATGGACATCTAAGCGATAATGCTTGACAGAAGTGGAAAGTGATGCCCATGTTGCTGCCTGATGAATCTTTGCAGTGGCTACCAAATTCCGCTCCGCCATAAGGATGCTTGTGTTCCGGTAGAATGAACACGCAAACCCTCCGGAATCAGTCTGTTCCAGAACAGATACAACAAGACAATAGCCTCCTTAATCTTGCGCCCCAAAGTCAACTTGGCCGTGTTTCACCCTTGCGCAGGCCAACAAACAGCACAAAAGATGGTCAGATGTACAAACACAATTCGTAACCTACAAGTACTGGAAGAGCACCCTCTGGAAATCCACCAGGCGAATCATAGTTAGTTACTCATCTGTAGCAGGTGTTCTCCATGAACAGCAAGTGTCCTCACATATGGGTGACATCCCCCGATAGAGTCCCACGCAGAAATGCTCTCCAGCTTCCTTTGGAAACTTTTGGGAACTTCCATCACACGCATGCGCCTGCCTTCCCACCTGCCACGGCACCATCTTATCCTCAGTAAGATACAAAAGCTAATAGCCAAAACAACTCTACAGGAGGTGGGAGGGTTGTGAGGATTTCTTCCTGCTGTTCATGGAGAACACCTGCTACAGTGAGTAACTATGCTTTCTCCATGAACAAGCAGGAAGAAGTCCTTACATATGAGACTCCCAAGCTATAGGATTCCGAACACAAGGCACAGCCCAACTGTGGCAACAAGAACCGGAAAAAACAGCATGTGTAGTCCCTCCTTGGGATTCTACCGATTCAACATCCACAGCAGATATCTACATCAGAATGACTTGCAGCAGCCTGGATGGACAGAAGGGTCAGTGGGAAAGAGTTGAACCTAAGTTCCAAACAGATGCCGGAGTATGGCTTGGCTGAAGTTACTGTCGTGCCAGGAATCACCATCCAGGTAGTAGTGGGCTGTAAAAGTGTGGATAGAGAAACACATGGCAGCCCTGTAAATCTCCTCCTCCTTGGAGACTGAGCACAGACTGGCCACCGACGCAGCCATGGCCCAGACAATGTGGGCCATAACGTGACCCTTAAGGCTCAAACCTGCCTGAACGTAGGAGAAGGAAACGCAATCCACTAAGTGCACAGGCTGTCCATTTGGGTAGTGACAGCCACACCCAGCTTACTAGGGTCAAAGGAGATGAAGAGCTGTGTAGGACAATGGGGCAGAGTACTACTGCAGTCCATAATGTGTAGCTGGACCTCCGCCCTGCTGGCATGAGGCCTGAAAAAAAGGTGGGCAAGACTACCAACTGATTGAGGTGGAAAGCCAAGAACACCTTGGACAAGAAGCATGGGTGGGTTTGCAGCACCACAAGGTTATGATGAAATCTCAGGCATGGCAAGTTATGATGCAACCTCAGGTATGCCCTGCGGACCGAAGTGAGTGCCATGAAAAACACAACCTTCCAGGTCAGGAATTCCAACAGGCAGGATGCCAACAGCTCGAAAGATGCCAACAAGAGCTGCCCCAATACCACATTCAGATTCCATGCCACCGGCGGGGGTTTAATTAGAAGCTTATACAGCAGCAGGCCCCACAAGAAATGCACCACCAGTGGTTGAGTGGAGATGGGCTTCCCTTCCAAGCCATGATGGTAGGCTCCGATTGCACTCAGGTGAACCCGGACAGAGTTGGACTTAAGGCCAGAATTAGAGAGATGCAGGAGAAAGGGTCCAGCACCTTGTCTGCACGCCAGCACGAGAATCTCTGCCACTCAAAGGCATAGGAACGCCGCATCAAATCCGTGTGGGAGGCCAGGAGGACATCTGTCACCTCCCCCCGGCAGGTTAATCTCTGACAGAACTACCCGTTCAATATCCAAGCTGTGAGGGCCAGAGACCGGACATTGGGATGAAGCAGGGTCCCACCCTCCTAAGAGATGAGGCTGGGGACATAACTTAACCA
The DNA here is from genome assembly GCA_033557465.1 of Ichthyophis bannanicus. Taxonomy (NCBI): domain Eukaryota; kingdom Metazoa; phylum Chordata; class Amphibia; order Gymnophiona; family Ichthyophiidae; genus Ichthyophis; species Ichthyophis bannanicus. The sequence goes on along the minus strand of CM066043.1, from coordinate 231,529,020 downwards.
AAGAGGCTCCCGTATGGAAAGCTGAAGCAACAGGGAGAACCATAGTTGCCTGGGGCAATATGGGGCGATGAGTATCATGGTCCCCCCTTGTCTGTCTTGAGTTTGAGCAATGTCTTCGCCACCAGCAGAATCAGGAGGTATGTGTAGAAACATCCCCCCCCCCCCAAGTTCTGGAGGAAGGCCAGCCTGTCCCTGAAAGCAATGTGGGAGCAAAAGTGATCCACCTGCGCAATGTGTGGCGTGGCAAGGAGGTCCACTATCAAAGTACCCCACTTGAAAGATGCACTCCACCACTCTTCTGTTGAGGGTCCATTTGTGTGACTGGAGGACTCTGCTGAGACAGTCTGCCAAGGCAATGAGCTCTCAAGGCAGATAAGTCGCCCACAGCTCCATTGCATGAACAATGGCGAATTTCCAGAGGTGCACCGCCTTCCAACACAGGAGGTACAATCCCATGCCCCCCCCCCCACTTGTTTATATAGATCCCCAAGGATCCACACTATCTGCCATGCTCTTCAACATCTGCCTGCAACCACTCTGCTCAATCATACACGCCCACAACGTTAACTATCACATCTATGCGGATGACATAATGCTCTATGCCCCAATCACAACCTCTAACCCAACAAATAAACACTTATCAGAATGCTTCACAGAAGTATCTAGCTGGCTACAAAAGAACAACCTATCCATCAACAAAGAAAACAGAAGCCCTCATAGTAACAAAGGACCCAGACTTCACACCACCTTCACACCTCAACATTGGAACCACACAAATACAACCGCACATAAGGTATCTAGGAATCATCATAGACCAAGCACTCACACTCAAGCAACAAATCAAAAAAACCACCGCAACAATATTCCACAAGGCTAAAACAGTACAGCGCCTCAGACCTCTCCTTGAACCACAGGACTCCAGAACAGTGATGCAAGCCATGACACTCCCCCACCTGGACTACTGCAATATAATCTACCATGGACTTCCAGCCACCCATACCAACCCACTTCGAACTGCCTTAAATACCACAGCAAGGATTATCCAGAAAGCAAAAAAACAAGACCACATCACCCCAGTCCTGAGGGAGCTACACATACTCCACCTCGAAGCAAGAATCAAATACAAATCCGCCCTACTCACTCACAAAGCTTTCTACCAAACTCAGACTTCCCAACTCCGCACACTACTGCCCCAACCAGCCCACAACAGAACCACCAGACAAACCACCAACAACTCCCTCACCATCCCCCATAAACGAACTAAATGCAATCAACGGACCTGCAACAGAGCCTTTGAACTATATGCACCAACCCTCTGGAACTCTCTACCGAATCACATCAGAAGCAACAAAGATCCCTTATCTTTCAGGAAACAACTAAAAACCGCCCTATTCCAGGAATACCTCGGACCAGAAACAAGCCAGGTGTGTCCAGAATGCTTTGAGGGCGTTAGCAATCGCTTGCAATTCCAGAAAATTTATTTTGTGCAGGCTCATAATACTTTGTTGGCTCTCCTGCACCGACAACAGGCTCTGTGTGCACAGGCCATCCAGGTGAGCGCCCCAGCCCAATTTGAACATGTCGGTGGTCATTGTTGACTGAAAGGAGAGACCCTGGAGCAAGTGCTGTGGATCCAGCCACCACTGTAGGGGAGCAGTAATCACCACACAGTTGCGGAGGTGAACTGTGACATTCCACCACTTAGTGCTCAAAGTCCACTGAGCCTGGTGCATCCTGAGATGGGTCATCGGGATCACATACACCAAGAAAGCCATGTGGCCCAACATCCACAGCATCCCTTGAGCAGTTGTGTGCTGCTTCTGATGGACGACGGTGACCACCTTCGTGAAACACTGCAGATGATCTAAGGGGAGAACGGGTTGAGCCCATATGGTATCGAGTAGGGCCTCGATGAACTCGAGCTGATGCGAAGGTTGAAGGTGGGACTTTGGGTAGTTTACAACAAACCCCAGTAAAACGAGCACCTGAATCATCAGGTGGGCCGAGTATTGCACGATGTCCGGTGTGGAGCTCTTCATAAGCCAACTGTCTTAAGTAGGGGAAGACAACGACCCCCAGAATCCCAAGGAAAGCGGCAATGACCACTAGCACTTGGTGAAGACCCTGAAGGCCGATGCAAGCCCAAAGCGCAGCACACGATACTGAAAGTGCTGGACGCCCAGCACGAAGCACAGATACTGCCTGTGAAGAGGATGGATCGGGATGTGGGTATACACATCCTTCAGATCCAAGGAGCATAGCCAATTGTCCTTGAGCAGATATGAGGGCAAAGTGCCCAGGGAAACCATCCTGAACGTCTCTCGAACCAGAAAGCAGTTCAGATCCCTGAGGTCCAGATGGGCCGCAAGCCTCCTGTCTTCTTGGAGACGAGGTAGTACCAGGAGTAGAAACCCCACCCTATCTGAGCCGGGGGCACCAGCTCGATGGCCAACTCAACCAACAGGGTGGCGACTTCCATCTGGAGAAGACCGTGGTGGTGTATATCTAGAGCATACTCCTCTGGGAAGAAGCGAGGTGGGAGCTGGGAAAAATGCAGCAGATACTCATCCCGCATTCATGGTGATGAGGGACCACCTGTGTGCAAAGTGGACAAGCTGACCAACCACCTGAGGGGGCATGCCATCGGGAAGCGGGTGATTGGCTATGTTCCTGAGGAAGCCATCTAAAGCCCACCCCTGGCTGTGGTGCAGGCTGAGCCTTCTGTGGCTTGGTATGCCACTACTGACACAGGGCCTGCATCTTAACATATTTGCAGTCAGGCATTTCAGCATATTACTATACTGTTGCCATTTTTCTCCTGCATCATACTTCTTCCTCTCATCCAGACATCAACCATCTCAATGAATGCCTATCTTTGGTCGCTTCATGGCTTTCTGTGAACTGCCTCATCCTTAATATTTCCAAAACTGCCGCAATGGTTCCCTCACAGTTCTACTTGCCCACTGCTTGCTCCTTCCTTCTCAGGTACTCCAATCACACTTGTGCCCAAGCTCCATTATCTAGGTATCATTCTTGACAGCGCTCTTTCATTCAATGATCATATTTCTCAAGTTTCCCGGCGTTCTTTCTTTTTCCTTTGACATATTTGTGCTATCAGGCCCTTCCTCTCCCCACAGGCCTTGCTCACTCTTCTCTTTTCATTTGTTATTACTAGACTAGACTTTGGCAACTCTATACTCGCTGGTATTCCTCAATATCAATGTCGCAGGTTACAATTATTACAGAACACTGCAGCTAGGATGGCATCTCACGCTTCTTCTCGAGATCATATTACTCCAATTCTTCAACGCCTTCACTGGCTGCCATTAGATTTCCGGATACAATTCAAGATCCTTACTTTGGTGCATCATGCTATCTATTCCCACAGACCCCAGTACCTGGCCCATCTATTAACATTTCATACACCATCTCGCAGTCTCCGCTCTATCCACATAAATCGCCTATACCTACCCTCCCCCTCACAGGCGCATCTCCAATCAACCAGACATTCGGCCTTCTTCTACCTCGGTCCCTCCCTATGGAACTCTCTGCCCACCGACTGGAGGAGTCCTACCCTAAGTTCCGCTCCCTACTGAAAACCCACCTCTTTTCCTCTGCCTTTAACCTTCCCCCCGACTTCCTATTCTTTGCTGAATTTAATGTTTAAAGTTTTCTTTTCTCTTTTCTGAACAAAGATTGCAACTTCATTTCCTTTTCCTATACATTTTATTGTATTGTAAACCGCCCCGATGTAACGGGGGGCGGTATATCAAATGCTGAAATAAACAAACATCTTGGGCTGAGGGCCTTGAGGGCTCTGATAATACCAGCACTTTTGCTGGTAAAGCAGTAACTGGTGATCTCCAGGTACAGCAGGAATTTAGTCTTCACATATGGGACTCCCTAGGTAGAAGATGCCAGAGAGATGACCTCAGAACTATTTTTCACAGGCATGCCTGAAGAGGTCATGTATCCTGCATGGATGTCTGGTATCGAAACCCAGGATGAAGGGTAGGAGTTGCTCTGAAAGAGATGCTGGAGAACAGCCTGGCCAAACATGGCATCCCAGCAGGAGCCCTTGTCTAGGCAGTAGTGAGCAGCAAAAGTATGGACTGAAGACTAAGTTGCTGCTTTGCAGATCTCATCAATAGCTACAGATCGTAGATTTGCCATCGAGATAGCCATGGCTCAAATATTATGGGCAGTGACACAATCTTCAAGGGAGAGTCCTGCCTTCTCATAAGCAAAGGTGATGCAGTCAGCTATCCACTTGGAGAGAGTATGTTTGAAGACTGGCAACACGAGGTGACTAGAGTCAAAGGAGATGAAGAGCTAAGCTTTCCAGTGCTCTCGAGTCCTCTGGAGATAAAAAGCTAAGGCACGTTTACAATCCAGAGTGTGGAGGGTTGCTTCTGACCTAGATGACTGCGGTCTAGGGAAAAACACAGGGAGGTAGACCGACTAGTTCAAATTGAAGGGTGAGACCATTTTCAGCATGAAGTGAGGGTGAGTCCTAAGGACTACTTTATCATGGTGGAACAGTGTGTAAGGGGGTCAGCCATTAAGGCCTGGAGCTCACTAATGTGCTTTGCTGAAGTAAAGGCAATGAGGAAGAGGACCTTCCATGTGAGAAACTTCAGTGACGTAGTGGCTAGATGTTCAAAGGACGGCTTGAAAAGCTGTCCTAGAACCACATTGAGGCCTCTTACCACTGGTGGTGGCTTAATGGGAGGCTTGGTTACTAGAAGACCCCCTCATGAAGCGTGCTATGAGCGGCTGAGAAGAGATGGGTTGGCCATCTAAGGGCACGTGAGTGGCCGAAATTGACTTAGGTGTACTCTTATCGAATTTGTTTTGAGTCCAGAAGATAGGTGGAGGAGATACTCAAGCAGCTCCTCCACCGGAGCTGAGAAGGAATTAAGATTCTTCTGAGAACACCAGAAAGAAAACCTGCGCCACTTGAAAGCATAGGGCCACCTGGTGGATGGCTTCCTAGAAGCTAAGAGGATGTCCTTAACCTCCTGGGGAAGGTTAATGCCTTGGAAGGCTATGCCTTCAGCAGCCATGCTGTGAGTTGAAAAGACTGCGGATTGGGATAGAGCAGCATCCACGCCTCCTAAGACAGGCAATCTGGAGCAGACCCCAGATCTATAGGTTGAGCCTGAGAAAGACGTATGTAGAAGGAGAGGGTACCACGGTTGACGAGGCCAGCATGGGGCTATGAGTATCATGAAGCCCTTGTCCATCTGGAGTTTGAAAAGAGTTTTGGGAATTAGAGGAATGGGAGGGAAGGCATATAAGAAGCCCTGTCCCCAGTGGAGGTGAAAAGCATCCACTTCTTGGCTGTCCGGCACAGGAGTCCTGGTACAGAAGCGAGGGAGCTTGGCATTCTGAGGACTTACAAAAAGGTCAATCGCTGAAGTCCCCCAGATCTGAAAAATGTAGGAGACTGTGTCTACATAAAGAGACTACTCGTGGGGGAGAAGGATTCAACTTAGTCTGTCGGCCAACACATTGTGCTTGCCCGGGAGATACAACGCTTGGAGGTGAATGCGATGATGTATGCCAAAGGACCAAAGATGTAGAGCCTTGCTGCAGAGGGTCCAAGAACCTGTTCCGTCTTGCTTTTTCACATAGAACATGGCTACTTGATTGTCGGTTTGGACTAGGACTCTGCGGCAACAAAGACGGTCTTGGAACACTGAGAGCATTGAGAATGGCTCTGAGCTCCAGCAGATTTATGTGGAGTTGTGACTCTTGCTGAGATCAGAGTCCTTGAGTGGAGAGAGATCCCAGATGGGCTCCCCAGCCCAGTCTGGATGCATCAGTCATCAGGGTACATTGATGTGCTGGCATCTGAATAGGTGACCCTACAAAGAGATTTTCTGGGGATCGCCACCACTGGAGAAACGAGATCAGAAGGGTAGACACTTATCTTGTCCCCCAGGCAACCTGATGCTTGAGACCACTGGGATGCCAGTGTCCACTGGGCTGTGTGCATGTGTAGATGGGCATATGGAATTACATGCACCGTTGATGCCATATGACCCAGAAATTGTAGCAGTTCTCAAGCAGTAAGATGGTTCTTGAGATATGCCTGGGATGCTGATTGAGACGAGCACAGTGGAGTTGGGGCAGAAATGCCCTTGACTGCTGAGTATTTAAGAGGGCCCATATGAATTCTGGGGTTTGAGAGGGGACGAGTTGGGATTTTGGAAGATTTATAACAAATCTGAAATGTTGTAAACACCTGCATGGTGCGTGAGAGGGACAGACTGGCCTCCTGAGAGGTGGTCATCTAAGTAAGGGAAGACAAATATCCCTAGAGTCCTTAGAAATACAGCTACTACCGCCATGCATTTTGTGAAGAATCTTGGGGCAGAGGTGAGGCCAAAATAGTGTCTTCCCTGAAACACGAAGCGCAGGAATTTTCTGTGTTCTGGATGGATAAGAATATGAGTGTACACTTCCTTTAAATCTAGAGAACAGAGCCAGTCCTGACTCTGGAGATAGGGAACAAGGGCTCTCCCAGGGATACCATCTTGAACTCCCATAGGAGATGCCTGTTTAGTTCCCTGAGGTCCAAAATGGGCCTTTATCCCCCCGTTTTCTTTGGAATTAGAAAGTAGGGAGAATAGAAGCCTATTCCTTGCTGGAATGATGGAACTACCTCTATTGCACCCTGCAGTAGAAGGGAGGTGACCTTTTACAGTAACAGAGCAGTGAGATGGGGCTGAGAATGGAACTCTCTTGGGGGGGGGGGTAGACTTCATAGATGAAGTTTGTATCCTTCCCGCACTATTGTTAATGTCCACTTCTCCAAGGTGATGAGATGCCTGTCGGCATAATGACAGAGTCTGCCGGAGATGCAGACAGGGTCACAATTCTCCAGAGGCAGGGCAGCTATGTTCTCTATAAAGGAGTCAAAAACCCAGAGCAGTCTAGGTCTGCTGAGGTGGCTGAAACTTGGGAGTCTGAGCCTTCTTTGACTATTTTGGAGGTCGTTGCTCCTTCTGAGGGGCATGATGTTGACATTGAACAGCAGGGGTATAAGAAGAATAGTACTACTTTTTACTGAAAAAAGCTTTCTTTGCTGCTTTCTTTTAGCTGGGTTGGCCGTAGATCTAGAGAACCTATTTAGGGTGGTGTTCTCAGACTCCAATTGAGAGGCCTTGTCTTGACAATCCTTGCCAAAGAGGTTTTCACCAGTACAAGGGATATTACCCAGCTTATCTTGAACCCATTGTTCAAGATCCGATGCTTGGAGCCAAGCAATCCTGCATGCACCGATGCAGATGGATGAAGTTCTGCTGATGCACTCAAAACAATCAAAAGTTGCCCAGTTAACAAATTTTGAAACATTCTGCTTCACAAGAGTGAGATAATCTGCCCTCTTGTCATCAGGGAGAAGAGGAGCCATTAACTCCAAATCTTTAGCCACCTCTCTGAGGGACATACTCATATAGAGTATGTAGGAACTAATCCTGGCAGATAGCATCGAGGCCTGGAAACAACGTCGACCAAAAGCATCGAGGGTTCTCGATTCCCTACCTGATTGGGTTTGAGGAATGTGTTTTTGCGCTCTTGATTCAACGCATTGCCGATTCTACTACCATAGAATGGTGTGGCAATTGTCTCTTTTGAAAACCGGGACACTCCGGTATCTGGTATCAAGCCTGCAGGTATGGGGAGAATAATCAGATGTGTCTCCCACACACGAAGCATGAGGTCATGAAGTATTCGATGGATAGGGAGCAGAGCCGCCTCTTTTGGAGCCATCAAGTATTGAAGAATTTCCAATTCTTTGGCGCTGGGCTCTTTCTCCGATGTTACTGTTATGGAGAGGCCCCTAGCAACATGGCAAATAAAGTCTTGGAAAGATATGTCCTCCGGTGGGGACATGCGGCATTGTGGGGACAGAGATGGGTCCTCTGGGAGAGTTTGCATGTCTCGAATATTGGCCGATTCATTGTCCAAGGAATTGGAAAATGAAGACTCATAGTATCGTCGGGCAGGGTTTTCCCGCTCCATATGAAGCTGATACCTGGAATTTGTGTAGTCAGAACCTTGGTACCAGAAACTGATTCAAGGGCCGGCATGGGCAGTAGTGTGGAAAGCAGCAAAAAAGTCGATGCAGGCTGTATCGGTACCAAAGCCAGTACCAACGCCTACAGTACCGACTATAAGGATTTTACTGGAACCGAGGCCGCCAGTAAGGCCGCTAAACTCTGCTCAATGGCGAGGATACATTGATCCATAGAGCTTGCCGATGCTTGAGTATCGGTACCCGAATTGCAGGCCACGATCCCTGAGTATGGCACTAGGAGCTCTCCAGAGGTGGAGGCCTCGGGAGCATCCTAGGACCCCACTATGGCTTTGAAGGGAAGGTCCTCCCACAAGGGTTGATTGGCCAGTGTGTCCCCCTCCAGGGCAATGCCCGAGGCATCTCGATGCTTAGAAGGAGATCTACCCTTGGGGGGGGCAGCCAGCCTTCGATGAAGACTTAGGTTTCAATACCTGAGATCCTTGCAAGGAAGATGAAGTTCTTGATGACGTCAATGCTAACGAGACGTCATTAGAAGTGAAGAGGATGCCCAGCTTTGAAGCTCGATTTTGTAGGTCTCTCTTCATCATCTTTCTACAAGAGGATATTCTGATGGCTGATGATCAGGCCCTAAGCATTTTAGATACCAGTCATGGGTGTCTGTGGCCGAGAGGGTACCGCCACACTTGGAACATATTTTAAAACCACTAGATGGTTTTTCCATTGTGTTGACGACAAAATGGAGGGCTTAGGCCTAAGATGGCACCTGAAGAAAAGAAAGAAAGTACTGATGGAGGTCGGTACCAGCGTCAACGAGAAGGCAGATGCGAACCTCAAAAAAACAGGAATTTTCTGCAGAGACAGGATTTGCTTCCTGTCGGAGCCGCGGAAAATGAAGAACTGAGGAGGGAGAGCGGGAAAGGTGGGAAGACACTTATGTAAGCGCAGTGGAATGCTCCCAAAAGCTTTCCTATTAGACGCTGGGGAGCGTTCCCACACGGGCTCCGTCGGTACCAACAGCATCCATATGTGAAGACTAAATTACTGATTGTTCCTGGAGATTAGTTTCTTCCTCTAATACTTCTTTTGAGGGATCAGCCATCTTGTGCAATAACCGGGAGATAGTCACCAGCTCCTTTTCTAATCTCATCTGCCCTCTCCTCCATTGTATTGCCAAAAAGGTTTTCACCCTTGCACAGCACATCCACAAGCTTGTCCTGGACCCACTGCACCAGGTTGGAGGATGAGAGCCAGGCCAGCCAGTGTGCCTCAATGTCCATCAAATCCACCCTGCCCACTGACTCAAAGGTGTCATATGTGGCCCGGACCATCTAACTGGAGATGTCCTTCCAGTGGCCCACTAGGGCGCGGAATGCCTCCAGGCACTCTGCTGGAATGAGGCAGTTAAACGTGTTGAGGTCCCCCATGATATCCTTCAAGAACATACCCATGTACAGACAGGATGGGGACAACCACAAGGGGCCCTAGAAGCACCACCTCCTGAAGCCATGGACAGTCCTCTGCTCCTGGCTCGGAGGCACTGAAGAGTAGGTCTTCAAACTCTTATTGCGCCTCATGGCGGAGTCCACCATCAGGAAATGGTGACACAGTTAAGGCTTCTTGAATCTGGGGGCCTTCTGCACCAGTACCGGCACCATCATAGGGTTCTCCCACATCCTGAGTAGAAGCTGCTGCAATATCCTGTGCATGGGAAACATGATGATTTCCTTTGCTGCCAAGGAGTACTGAAGGATGTCCAACTCCTCCTCCGCCTTTTCGTGTCCCAGACGAAGTCCTGGAAGGACATGTCCTCCAGGAGTGACTTCCGTCTCTCATATGGAGGGGATGGTTCCAAGGGAGATCCAGGGACTCCCTCTCAGAAACCAGTGACTCCTCAGTCTCTCATCCATAAGAACATAAGATATGCCATACTGGGTCAGACCAAGGTCCATCAAGCCCAGTATCCTGTTTCAAACGGATCCATCGGAGTAAGACTCTGAGAAGAAGTCAAAGTAGCACTGAGCCTAATCCTGGTGGCACTACCACTCCAGCAAAGATGATGGGTGCCAATGGGACCAATGGCAGTCCTCCTTCAGGCACACATGTGTCAGGGCATTGGAGCCAGAGACACTGGATAGGGAAATGGCGGTCGGAACTGGGGTGGGCTCTGACCGACTCAACGTCCCCACCTCACCAGGGAAAACATGAGTCTCCAAAATAGGCTGCATGGCTTGAGCGATGCCACCGAAGGTGGTAGGCCTACCAGAGCTCGTGCAGTGAAAAGAGCTGCGATGTGTGCCGCGAGGGCCCAAAGGTGATTGGTCAGCACTGTGGTCTCTGAGCGAGACCGGTACAATGACCTCAGTCACTAAAAACACCCATCCCGGGAACTCTACAATGGTTAATGCATTGGGAGATTGCTGGTGGCCCTTTAGGGTGGCCAGCCGGGACACCTTTGCAAATCGCTGCCAGCCATCACCCTCAACATCATGTCGAGAAGGGCTCCAGTGTCAATGCCCGTGCTTGTCACTACCCTCCTTCAACATTAATGGGGCAGATGATAAATCCTTCAGTGGTTCTGACCGGATGTCAATGGAGAGACTCCATTCCATGGTACTGTGGCTCCTCGGCTGCAAGTGAGCACAAGCACCACACAATGCTAAGGCCTCGGCAGAGCCCTGCAAGGGCATCAATGCCAATGTTGATGCTGGTGCTGAAGACACAGAGTCCGACAGCCCAAAGAGGGACTCACGTTGCTTCTCTCAGCCCTTGAGGCCCTTCCTGGTCAACTGCATGCACAGATTGCAGGTATAGGGCTCATGGTCAGGGCACTGAATGCACCAAATGTGATGGTCTGTCAATGAAATTGGTGCATACACAGTGAATGCACCTCTTAAAGCTGCTGGTCAGTTTTGACATGACCGGAAAAACAGCCGCCAAGATCAAAAGGCTCAATACTGACCAGCTAACAAAGCCCAGGAAAGCACCGGGAAAAAAAAATTGAGGATAGATGCTGGCAAGAGCCGGCGCACTAACTGGTGGTTAGACTGAGAAAAACAACAAAACACGAAACCTGAAGGGCCCGAAAGAACAACTTTTTTTCAGCTGTTATCAGGAAACACATCTGTGGGGCTCCACAGAAAAAGCAGACTGAGGATAAGATGGCATACATGAGGACTTCTTCCTGCTTGTTCATGCAGAAAGATCCTTATCCTTCTCCCGACACTGCTCTTTCGGGAAGGAGGGCAGGCAGACCACCTGGTTCATGTGAAAGAGAGAAAGCACCTTAAGCAAGAAGGAAGGCACATGTCAAATGGAAATGGCCTTCAAAAAGGACCGATAAGGATCTCGGCACGATAGAGCCTGCAGCTTGGAAATCTGCCTTGCGGAACAAATCGCGAACCAGAAGACGATCTTGAGCGTCAAATCCTTTAAGGTAGTGCACTTCAACAGCTCAAAGGATGATGCCATCAGGGCCCTAAGCACCAGACACAGATCCCAGGAAGGGATCACAGAACAGAGGGGAAAATGCAGATGCCGAACCCCCTGGAGAAAACATGAGACATCTGGATGCAAGGCCAGAGACATGCCTGCCACCAGACCCCAGAAACAGGCCAAAGCTGCCACCTGAACTTTCAAGGAGCTAAGGGAAAGGCCCTTCTCTTGGCCATCCTGTAGAAAGGTCAACAGGGAGGACATCTTGGCAGCATCAGGAACCAACTGCTGCGTATTGCACCAGCGCTCAAAGAGGCACCTTACCCGTACGTATGTAATCAAAGAGGCACCTTACCCGTACGTATTAGTAATCTGTGAACTATCATTAAAATCATCTCTAATACCTGAAGATTTGAGGATCGCCAATGTAACACCAATTTTTAAAAAGGATTCCAGGGGTGATCCGGGAAACTACAGACCGGTGAGCCTCACGTCAGTACCGGGAAAAATGCTAGAAACCATCATAAAGAATAAAATTACTCAGCATGTAGATAGTCATGGCCTAATGGGAGACAGCCAACATGGCTTTAGACAACGAAGATCTTGTCTTACTAATCTGTTATGTTTTTTTGAAAGAGTGAATAAACAGGTGGACAAAGGAGAGTCGGCTGATATAGTGTATCTGGACTTTCAGAAAGCCTTTTACAAGGTCCCTCATCAGAGACTTTTAGCAAAACTAAAGAGTCATGGGATAGGAGGCAGTGTACTACTGTGGATCAGGAACTGGTTAAAAGATAGAAAGCAGAGGGTAGGGCTAAATGGCCAATTTTCCCAATGGAGAAAGGTGAATAGTGGTGTACCCCAGGGATCTGTGCTGGGTCCACTGCTTTTTGAAATATTCAGAAATGACCTGGAAAGTGGAATAACGAGTGAGGTTATCAAATTTGCAGATGACACAAAATTATTTAAAGTTGTTAAAACCCAAGAGGATTGTGGAAAATTGCAAGAGGATCTTGATAAATTGGAAGACTGGGCATCAAAATGGCAGATGAAATTTAATGTGGACAAGTGCAAAGTTATGCACCTAGGGAAGAACAACCCAAACTATGGTTCCACGATGCAAGGTTCCACATTAGGAACCACCACCCAAGAAAAAGATTTAGGCGTCATTGTGGATAACATGTTAAAACCATCGGCCCAGTGTGCAGCGGCGGCCAAGAGAGCAAATAGAATGCTAGTTATCATAAGGAAGGGAATGGAAAATAAACCAAAGATATTATAATGCCTCTATATCGTTCCATGGTGAGACCGCACCTTGAATATTGTGTGCAATTCTGGTCGTCGTATCTTAAAAAGGATATAGCGTATTAGAAAAGGTTCAGAGAAGAACCACCAAAATGGTAAAGGGGATGGAAGGCTACTCCTATGAAGAAAGGCTAAAAAGGTTAGGGCTCTTTAACCTGGAAAAGAGATGGCTGAGGGGAGATATGATAGAAGTCTATAAATTAATGAACGGAGTGGAATGGATAAACGTAGATCGATTGTTTACGTTATCAGAATATAGAAAGACTAGGGGACATGCAATGAAGCTACAGGGTAAACTATTTAAGACTAATAAAAGAAAATATTTTTTCACTCAACGTGTAATCAAACTCTGGAATTTGTTACCAGAGGATGTAGTAAAGGCTGTTAGTGTAGCTGGGTTTAAAAAAGGTTTGGACAAGTTCCTGGAGGAAAGGTCCATAAACCATTATTAAAAAGGGACCCAGGATATCAATGCTTGACCCAGTACAAGCATTGCGGAACCTGTGTCTTTTGGGGAAACTGCTAGGTGCGTATGACCTAGATTGGCCACTGTTGGAAACAGGATACTGGGCTTGATGGACCTTGGTCTGACCCAGTATGGCATATCTTATGTTCTTATGTTATGTTCTTATGTATGTTAATTTGGCAGATATCCTCTGGGCACAGAGCTGAGTAAAGACTATTGCTGGAGTGTAGCCCTTATGCACTAGCCGTTTCCTTTCAAAAGCCATGCCATAAATGAGAAGGGAGCCGAGTCCTCCAGGACGATCGGTCCCTGGGCAATAGACCCTGAGATGGAGGCAATGGAAGAGGCGGTGCCTGCAGGAGCCGCATCAGGATTCTGAACCACACTCTCCTCAGCCAATCCAGTGCCACCAGAACAATCCTGCCTGGGTAGTGTTGCATATGCCAAATCACACGCCCCACCAGGAGTCACGGAGGAAACAAATACAGCCAATGATGACTTGGCCAAGGTTGGGTCAGGGTGTTGACGCCCTCAGACCTCTTCTTCACGTGGCAACTGAAGAAGCAGCAAACTTTGGCACTGGACTGGGTCACCATCAGATCCATTTCAGGGTGACCCCAGCAGCGCAGAATCAACTGAAATGCCTCCTGACTCAACTACCACTCTCCAAGATCCAGAGAGTACGCTAAGAAAGTCCGCTTCCATACTGCCCACCCTGGCAATGTCCTTTGTCAACAAGGCTAGGAGATTCTGTTCTATTCATGCAAACATGAGAACCATCTCTAGAGCTACATTGGCACGCCTCATGCCACCTTGCTGACTGATATAAGCCACCACTATGGCATTGTCTGAAAACACTCGAACCGCCAGAAACACAGAAGAGCCAACCAGATGGCCCTCACTCCAGGCAGTTGATGGGCCACACAGTTTCCCTGTGGTTCCAATGGCCCTAGGCCATACCGTCTTGGCAATGGACTCCCCACCTCCAGAGAATGGCATCTGTCATCAGCTGGATCCAGGAGAAATTGTCCAGTGGTATGCCCTTCCTGAGATGACAGGGCTGCCGCCACAATCGCAGGCTGCCCTTCACCATCAACGGGAGTGGAAGCCAGCATTTAAACTCCTGAGAACTCGGGGACCACAGAGTAAACAAGGACCGCTGGAGCATTTGCATATGAGCATATGCCCATGGCACCATCTCTATGGTCACCGCCATAAATCTGAAGATCTGAAGATAATCCCAGATTCTGGGAACCTGCTGTGCAAAGAACAGCATCAGGCAATCCAAGAGTCTTGTGACTTTCTCCTCTGGAAGGAAAACTCTGCCCATTCCAGTGTCGAAACGTGCTCCCAGAAACTGCAGGGACTGGGAAGGCAACAGCCAGCTCCCTTTTCTGATAGAAAGCCTCGGCTGGGTGATCAAAGAAGAATACCACTTGGGATGTCACCCAAGACGCTTCTGAAAGGGAACGGGTTCAGATGAGCTAGTCGTCCAGATCAGCCACCGCCACCACCATGATGGTTGAGAACATCCTTGGGGTGGTGGATAGCCAGAAAAGGGGGGCAGTGAACTGATAGTGAGAGCCAAGCATGGAAAAACACATACGTCTGCTGATCCACCTAGATCGAGATATGAAAATACACCTTGGCCAGATCCAGAGAAGCCAAAAACTCGGTGCACTGCTTGAATTATTGAGCACAAGGTTTCCATCCGGAAGCACAGGACACACAAGTGCTCATTGACCCCCACAAGGTCCAGAATGGCAGGAAGGAACCGTCCTTTTTTGGCACCATGAAATAGATGGGCCACCTTCA
Source organism: Ichthyophis bannanicus (assembly GCA_033557465.1). Classification (NCBI taxonomy): domain Eukaryota; kingdom Metazoa; phylum Chordata; class Amphibia; order Gymnophiona; family Ichthyophiidae; genus Ichthyophis; species Ichthyophis bannanicus. Next base: position 231,513,955 of record CM066043.1, on the reverse strand, counting down.
GGTGTAGCAACTTGGCCAAGGTGGTCTGCACAGTGGCACAGACCCGCAAGGGGAAATGACAAAAGCATACAGAATCGGCTCTTTGCATTCCATGACATAGCCTAACTAAATGGTGTCTAGCACCCAGCAATCCTTGGTAACCCAGACCCATTCCTGAAAGAAAAGGTGAAGCCTGCCTCCCACTGGAGGAACCAGGGAATAGGCCTCCAAACCTTTATTGCGCCACCCAGAAGGGTCCTCCTCTGGAGGGGACAGAGTCCCTGGGCCCACATGCATCATGAAAGAACTGAGAACAAGTCCGATCACGTCAGCCTCTGATAATCTTCTGAAGGTGAGAGCACATCCTCATCCACATCAGAGCCCAGTACTGAGCCATATGAATCAGAATCATAGTCAACATCTTGGATAGCTCCCATCTGTTCCCCATCTCCAGGGAGCGTCCCACACCGGGGACACTTAGCCAAAGGTAATCAAATAGGGCTTCCACTTTCAGCCTGCCCCACACAAGACTGCACCTGGGGGCACCAGACGTTACAGGGTCTGAATTTAAACACCAGAAGGACCAGGCCTGTTTCCAAAAGGAAAAGAATTCCAGGTAGGACAATCCGGAGTCTGGAATCTCTCCTCTCGGACATGGGGCACAGTCACCACAGAATCCTTAGAGGATGATGAGCAGCTCACGGCACGGTTGCTAGATTCTCCAGCAAGCTGAATATCCTTACCCACAGCGCCATCCATCACCTCCCGCCCTGAGGCAGGCAAGGTCGGACTAACCGCATCCCCCAGTTGAGAGGGGGAAAGCAGACCCTCCAGGGGCGACTCAGAAGCTGCCATTCAGGAAAAGCAAAGTCCAGAATCCAGGAATGCGGCACTTTGCTTGCCACAGGTCAAACAACATTTCCTGGAAAAAGAGGGAGTTAGGGCAAGTATCACAGCAGTTAAGGCTGCATTGGCCCACAAGTGCACATTCACTGCCCTTTTACATTACATGCATTACAGGTGCTAGTGAAAGAGCGTGCGTTGGAGCCACTTGGGTGGAATGCACATTAGAACCACGCAACCACCAGGAGCACAATAGTTAAAAGCATTACTAACACATGCAGAAAATGGCAGGAAACCTCCACACTGTGCCAATGCTCTCCTACATGCACCTGACGATCGTGAGTGACTAACATCCACGTCGATTCCCCTTCTAGGCCCAGAAAACCTAGTTACTCACCCATAACAGGTGTTCTCCCGGGACAGCAGGAATCAGTCCTCACACATGGGTGATGTCGGCACCGACAGAGCCCTCACGGAAGCATCCCCCCAGCTTTCAAAGAAAGCCTTTGGGAGATGCCACCACGCATGCGTGGTCCCCTTCCCACCCAAGGGTGCCATCTTGCTCAGTCAGATGACATAGCTAAAAGTCGGCAAAAAATAAAAGATGGAAAAGGAGCAACTCCAAGGGAAGGAGGGAGGGTTGTGAGGACCGATTCCTGCTGTCTCCGGGAACAAGCAGGAAGTCAGTCATCACATATGGGACTCTACAGCTACAGGCTACCGAAAACCCATAGCAAAAATGGGGGCTCCCTTATGAGAAGCCGCAAGCAGTGCAAATGAGTCCGTGTCCACAGACCACAGTAGGACCTCTGTGTCTGATGAAACCAGCACTCCGGTAGCCTGACAACAGAAGGGTGGGAGAGTAAGAGTTGCCTAAACCCCAAAAAGGTTACAGAACACAGCCTGGCTGAAGGCACTGTCCTGTCGGAACTCTATTTCCAGGCAGTAATGGGCTGCAAAGGTATGGACTGAAGACCAGGTGGCGGCCCAGCAGATGTCCACCATCGGGACAGAGCGCAGGTTTGCCACCGAAGTCGCCATGGCCCTGACACGGTGCGCCATGAAGCAGCCATCCAGCAGGAGCCTCGCCTGCTCATAAGCCAGGGTGATACAGTCCACCACCCATGCGGATAGCATATGCTTGGTCACCAACTCCCCCAGCCAACTGGGATCATAGGAGATGAAAAGCTGAGCAGCTTTCTGGTGGCCCTGAATGCGTAGGATATAGGACAAAGCTCTCTTACAGTACAAGGTGTGTAAGACCGTCTCCATCTGACTGGAATGAAGTCGTTGAAAAAAAGATACTGTAGCGAGCACTAACTTCCTGATTGAGATGGAAGGGTGATATTACCTTCGGAAGAAATTTGGGGTGCGTGAGAAGCACCACTCTGTTCTTGTAGAAACTGGTATAAGGCGCCTCCGCCACAAAGGCCTGAAGCTCGCTAACTCTGCGAGCGGAGGTAAGCGTGACGTAGCGAAGGTGGCAGATAGACAGAGGTTCGAAGGGCGGGCGAGTGAGCTGCCCCAACACCACGTTCAGACCCCATTCGATTGCCAGAGAGCAAACCGGGGGCTTCGATAAGAGCAGACCCCGAAGAAAATGGGTCACCAACGGCTGGATCGAAAGGGGCTTATCATCCACCAGATAGTGGTGCGCAGCCAAGGCACTAAGGTGCACTCGGACGGAGTTAGATTTGAGCCCGGACTGAAAGAGGTGGAGAAGGTGTTGTAACATCAGAGCAACCGGACAGAAGAAAGGGTCAACCCTGTGAAAGGCGCACCAAACAAAGAACCCGCGTCACTTGAGGGCGTAAGCCTTCCTAGAAGAGGCCTTGCGCGAGGCCAGCAGAATGTCCTCCATTTCAATCGGAAGGTTGAAAGGGGCCAGGGTCACCCTCTCAGCAGCTACGCTGTCAGCGACAGGGACCCCAGGTTGAGGTGCAGGAGTGCGCCCCCCTCCTGAAAAAGGAGTCTCGGGGAAGTCCCCAGGGGAATGGGGTCTCCACCGTCAACTGTAGAAGCAGTGGGAACCACGGCTGCCTAGGCCACAGAGGAGCTATCAGGATGAGAGAGGCCCTGTCGCGGAGGGTCCTGAACAAGGTCTTGGAGATCAGCGGGGTAGGAGGGAAGGCGTACATGAGGCCTCCCGACCATGAGTCCAGGAGTGCGTCCACTGCCACATGGGAGGGATGGGCCTGCCGGGAGCAGAAGTGGGGCAACGGAAAGTTGTCCGGGCTGGCGAACATGTCCATCAACAGTTCCCCGCAGAGCCGGAAAAACCGATTGGCTACCCTGGGGCACAGTTGCCACTTGTGTGGCCGGAGAACTCTGCTGAGCCTGTCGGTCGGCAGATACACTGCCCGGTGGAGGATACCTTGTTGGATTGTGTACGAGCAGAGGACCAGAGCCTTCTGACAAAGGGTACGAGATCCCATGCCCCCCTGTTTGTTCACATATAACATTACCACCTGGATGTCTTTTTGGACCAGGACCGGCTGGTGACGCAGGTGGTGACAGAAGACCCTCAGGGTTAGGTGTATGGCTCGTAGCTCCAGGAGACTGATCTGCTGGGTGCTCTTGTACGGTGACCAGTTGCCCTGAGTGTGAAGATCTCCGCAGTGGGCTCCCCAGCCAAGCAGGGAGGCGTCCGTGGTGAGGATCCTTGAGGGGCTTGGAGTCTGAAAAGACATGCCTGCCTTGAGATGCTGGGGAGATTGCCACCAGACCAGAGAATCTGCCAAATGGCGGATCATAGAAACCCTGTCTTGGAGGCGGCTGGTGGCTTGAGGAGACATCACTGCACCCACCTCATGTGAAGGCGAGCATCAGGGATGATGTGGACTGTAGAGGCCATGTGTCCTAGGCGGCGCAGGAGAAGCCAGGAATGCACCGAAGGACGACACTGTACATCCCGAGCCAGAGTCCTGAAATGATCAGCTCAGTCCCTGTGCAAGAAAGCCTTCGACTGCAGCGTGTTGATCTTTGCCCCAAGGAACTCCAGACACGGCGTCAGGAGGAGGCGAGACTTGGGGTAGGATGCAGAACCTGGATGGTGCGTGCAGTGGCCTGCTGCACCTCTGAGGTCGTGCCTCCATTTATGAGCCAATCGTCCAGGTAGGGAAAGACGAAGACCCCCCTGGAGCCGGAGGAAGACGGCCATGACCGCTAGGCATTTTGTGAAAACTCTCTGGACAGAGGCTAGGCCGAAGGGGAACACCATGTACTGAAAATGCCTCCCCCCCCCCCCCCCATTATGAACTGCATGTACTGTCTGTGGTTGGGGTGAATAAGGATGTGGGTAAATGCATCCTTGAGGTCTAAGGAGCATAGTCAGTCTACCGGCTGGAGGTATGGCAGCAATGTTCCAAGGGAGAGCATCTTAAACTTTTCCCTCACCAGGAATTTGTTGAGGTTGCGCAGGTCGAGGATGGGCCTTAGGCCCCTGTCCTGTTTGGCACGAGGAAGTACCTGGAGTAGAACCCCTTGCCCTTGAGATGGTAGGGCATCGGTTCCACCACTTTGTCCTCGAGAAGACCTGCCAACTCCTTCAGATGAAGGTCTCAGTGGAGAGGAGACCTGAGGAGCTCTCCTGGGAAATAAAGGGGGAGGTGTCTGAGTCAGGGGGAGGTGGTAACCCTCTCTGACTACCCAAAGTGCCTGAGAATCGGTGTTGATGGACATCCATTTCTGGGCATAGAGGGCCAAACGTCCCCTTTGGACTGCTGATCTCCTTGGGGTAGATAGGCTATGCTCAAGGAGATCAGCCGGGGCCGGGGCCGAGGCTGGTGCCTGGGGTTTTGGCGCTTTCTGCTTACGCGGGCCATACCCATGTCCCTTGGCCTGCTGACCCTGTTGCGGAGCTGGGAAGGCCTGAAAGTGGGCAGTTTCAGTAAGCAGCTCCCTTCCTCGGGTAAAAGGACTTTTTACCCAAGCCCTTCTGTCGGGGAGGGGCAGCGGTCTTCTTGGAGAGCATAGTTGTCATGAACTCGGTCTCCAGCTCAGCAGTCTTGTTGGTCATGGGTTTGCGAAAGAGGTTCTCTCCTTGGCAGGGGACATCGACCAATTTGAACTGAACCCACTGCTTGAGGTCGGACGATTGTAGCCAAGCTTGGTGGCATGCACTGATGCCAGCCACGGCTACTCGGGCCTCTGACTCAAACCCATCATAGGTCGCTTGAGACATGAATTTGGAGCACTCACAGACTGCCTTGGCCAGGTTCTTGAACCACTGCAAGGGTTCCTCGGAGAGACCAGCTGAGAGCCTGGCAAGTTCCTTCGCCAGGTCTGTCAGGTACATGCCAATGTACAGCTGGTAGGCCTGGATGCGGCCAGTGAGCATTGAGCCCTGGTAGCACTTTCTGCTGAGGGCGTCCAAGGTACGGGCCTCCCTGCCGGGGGCACCGAGGAGTGTGTTTTCTGGCTTTTCAGCCAACGCATGGCCAACTCCACCACCATGGAGTTATGCGGCAGTTGTGACTTTTGGAAGCCCGGGCTCCTGCGGACTCGATACATCGAGTTGAGCTGTTAGCTCACCACTGGCACCAAAGCCGGTGTGTCTCCCACATTTGGAGCATCCGCCGTTCCAGGATGGAAGGGATAGGCACCATGAGAGATTCCTGAGGAGGGGCCTCATACTGGAGTATTTCCAACTCATCCGCCCGAGGGACCTCCTCTGACTCAGTCGGGAATGCCAGGACCTTAGACATGTCCTTGACAAAATCAAGGAAGCCCATATCCTCGGGCAGGGACCGCCGTTGAGGCTCCGAGATGGGAGTGTCAGAAGGGACATCACGGTGGTAACAGGTATCGGGGAACTCCTCGTCCTCTGTCTCCCACTCGGAGTACTCCAACAAAGACTCGGAGGGCTGCTCCGCGGGCCCCCCGATGCCCTGTGGCCGGTGCCTGGCAAATTTGCCAGGGATGACCACTGTCCTGTCGAGCGCGACTCAGGCCGCTCCTTCTTAGACACCTCGGACGAACGTCTCCGACTGCGGGACCGGGCAGCCCTTGGCCGGTCGGAACCGTCCAAGGATATCGCCTTTGAGGGTTTCTTCTTATTCCTGGGTTCCCTTGAGGGAGACCCCCTTTCTGAGGATCCACAACGAGGCTTGGGATCGGAGGGTTCTGCCCGAAATGTCAGGGCTTCAGACGAGGCCCTGGTCTTTGGAGGCACCGGGGACTCGGGGAAAAACTTATCATGCTGCTGCTGGTGTCTCTTGAGAACCTTGCTGGACATCCCCTTGCAGAGACTGCAGGCTGCTGGGTCGTGGTCTGGCCCAAGGCAGCGAAGACAGCAGTTGTGTGTGTTGGTCAAAGACATAATTTTAGAGCACCAATCACACTTCTTAAAGACACTGGTAGCCATGAGAAAAAAAAGTACCCCTGTGAGGTCGAAGACTCTCCGGGCTGCCAGTAGGAGAAAAAAGGTGCTAAGACACCAGAAAAAGAAAGGAATGAAAAACTACAAAAAATAGACCAAACCCGACACCGAGACACCAAGGTTGGTAGGTGGGAAGAATAATGGTGCAATACCGGAGGTGAGTGTGAAACTCGGAGAGAAAAATCAACTTTTTCCAGGGACAAGCCAGACAAACATCTGAAGGATTCCGCGGAAAAAAAAGAGACTGAGCAAGATGGCACCACGCACGCGTGGTGTCATCTCCCAAAGGCTTTCTTTGAAAGCTGGGGTTGCTTCCACATGGGCTCCATCGGTGCAGACGTCACCCATATGTGAGGACTGACTTTCTGCTTGTTCCCGGAGAAACAAAATTTTTCTCACTCATCTTTCTGACCTTTCCCTTTGTTAGTATGTCCGTTCCCATACCCAGACATGTCTTACACCTCATTATTACTCTATCCTCCTCTCCTGTTGCCCTCAACATGGTTTCGACCCTCCCTCTTCCCTGTACAGATCACCACTGTGTGTTCTTGTCCCTTTCTTGTCCACTTAATACAACAGCAGTATCGTCTGTCTCTAGGCAGTCACTGCTATGACGTCGTATTCTCCCAAGCACCCTGCAGCAATTTGCTGCTGCTGACTCATTGTTTCCTTCCGATTTTGCATCATTACCAACCAACAACATGGCACACAACCCTTTGTAATTACCTTGATCAATTAGCACCCCTTGAACCTTTCTGCCCTCGGTACCTGCCTTATCATCATCCATGGTTCAACTCTGATCTCTCTCTTCTCCGCGCTTATCTCCACAGAGCTGAACATCCCTCACATGATACCTTATCACACTTCCACTACTGTCGGTGTCACTACAAGCAAGCAACTCACACAACCAAGAAATCATACTACTCTGTTTTAATTTCATCTTCCACTAATTCCACTAGGCAGCTTTACTCCGTATTCCGTTTGCTCTCCCTCCCCCATGCCCCCCAACCACATCTACTTGCACGCCCCTCCATGACCCAGGCTACCTAGCCACCCATTTCTTGGAGAAGATCTCAACACTCCGTTCCAGCCTGCTGGATAATTCACAGCCCCTATCAGAGCCTTTTCCACCCCCAATGTCTCTTCCCTCTCCCATGTTTGGTCTTCATTCCAGCCTATCACTTTGGCTACTCTGACCAAGGCACTATATTCCTCTCACAGAACCATATGTCCTTCTGACCCCATCCCTTCGCAATAGATAACAACCTTCCCTGGCCTTACTTCCCTTCGTACTTGCCATTTTCAACTCCAGCCTTACTTCTGGTACATTTCCCTCTCTTTGGAAACACGCCACCATCCATCCTATCCTTAACCGCCTTAATATCATGAAAGGCGGTATATAAGAAATAAGAAATAAAAAATAAATATAATTAATTAATTAAAATAAAATAAGGAACCTTCCCTGTCCCCCAACATCCTGGCAAAATGGAGTCTTGTTTCCAACCCCTGTTTCTGAAGGCATGTATATGAGTACGGGGTACCATACACTATTAGAATAACTAAAACTGAGAAAGAGTTAATTCTGTTCAGAACCTTGCTTAGAAATAAAACTTCATATATTAGCTTACTAGGTGAAGGTTTACATGTCCTGAAATAAAGAAAGGGCACGTTATACCCCTGCAAATGGTCACACTTACCACATGTATAACAAGCTCATGTTCCTCTGGCATATCCACGCCCGCGCTGGGATGAGGGTCCACAGGGTCTCATTGTACCTACGTTATTACAGTGGGAAGCTTTTGAAAATTTAAAGACTGCACTAAGCTCTGCTCCATGCTTGTGTTTTCCAGATTATTCATTACCATTTAAATTGTATGTGGCTAGTTCAAATATCTCTGCTACCTGTGTGCTTTTGCAAGCACTTCCAACGGGTCGCAAGCTGATAGGATATTTTTCAAAGCGATTTGATTCAGTGACTTTGGGACTCCCACCCTGCTTGCGAAGTTTGATTTCAGTGGCATTTGCAATTGAAAGTACGGATTTTTTAGTGTTACAGCACCCTCTTGAGGTATATGTGGCACATTCCATTTCTAGGTTGCTCCATTTGACTAAAACACAGCCTTTGTCTTCCACACGTTTATTGACTCTGGAATTGCTAATTTCTCAATCTCATGTGAAAATATATACTACATCCATATGCAATCCATCTACACTCTTGGTCCCTTTGGCAGATCTGGTGGAGGAGGATGGGTCCCATGATTGTTTTCAAAGTATTTTAACTTCTTCTCGTGCTAGACCTGATCTCTCACCTGTGCCTCTGCCAGCTCCTGATGTGACCTTATTCGTGGATGGTTCAGCCTTCAGAGATGCGATGGGAAACCTTCGTGTGGGCTATGCCGTGACCACAATTGATGACGTGGTTGAATCAGCTTCCTTACCATTTTCTAGTGCTCAATTAGCAGACGTTTTCGCATTGACACGTGCTCTTGAGCTCTCTAGATATCTTCTAGCAAATATATATTCAGATAGCTCCTATGCACTGAGTGTGTTATGGGACTTTGGAAATATCTGGTTGCAACGAGGCTTTTTAACTTCTGCTAATAAACCAATTAAACATGCTAAACATATCTACCGTTTGTTACAAGCTGTTCTTTTGCCTGCACAGGTTGCAGTTTTGAAATGTAAAGGACACTCCTCCGCTGATGATTTCGTTTCTAAGGGCAATCGTTTTGCTGACCAAGAAGCCCGGAAGGCTGCTCTACAGGACTTAGTGTCACCTACACTGCTGTATTTAAAGCCTTCTAACATGACTTTATTCTCCCTGTCCTCCTCTTTTACAGCAGTATAAAGACACCTCCCTTGAAACCAAAACTCTATGGACTTCCTGGGGTGCATCCTGTGATACTCAGGGCTACTGGAAGAAGGAGCACCTGCTCATTTGCCCTGACTCTTTGTTGTTTCCACTTGCTCTGTTCCTGCATCACAAACTCCACTTATCCGCTGCAGCCATGGCTCATGCCTTTGCGGTATTGTGGTATCACCCAAAGTTTGTCTCTGTGGCACAGGCCGTGTATGCTGCTTGCCTGGATTGCTTACAGGCTGGCAGGTTGGGGCCCCTTCTCAAGGTTGCTGCTGCTCTGCCTAAACCCTCTGGCCCGTTTCTGATTTTGCAACTTGATTTTACTGATTTGCCCTGTGCCAGAGGAGGGAGGCGGTATTTGTTGGTGATCACTTGTCTTTTCTCTGGTTGGGTGGAGGCTTATCCCACTACCAGTATGACAGCTGGGGTTGTCGTAAAATTGTTGCTCACTCAGTTTATTCCTGTCTGGGGTGTTCCTTTTGTTCTTTCTTCTGATCAGGGTCCAGCCTTCATTGCACGTGTCTGGGAGGATATTGAAAATTGGTTTGGTGTGAAAAGACAGTTTCACACGCCCTATCATCCGCAAAGCTCTGGCCAGGTGGAGCGGATGAATAGGACTCTCAAAGGTTTCTTGCGCACTATGACACAGGATTGGGCTACAGATTGGACAGAAGCCCTTCCTTTTGCCCTTATGGCAGTGCGTAACTCCCCCAGCGCACTCGAGGAGGTCTGACACCATATGAAATAGTTACTGGACGTCCAGCTACTTCTCCACATGCCTTGGCAGTTATCCCAGACCCCCAGTTGTTGCGCAGCGATATTTTGACTTATTGTACACGATTGCACTCAGCCCTGTCTGTTTCCCCTTTATTGAAGGTGAATCCTCAACACGATGCTCCTCCAGAATCGTCCCATCCAGATGTGAAACCAGGGGATTGGGTCCTGATTAAGAATTTGCATCCAAAGACACTTCTGGCTCCGAAATTCCTAGGTCCATTTCGTGTACTTCTGGTGGGATATTCCGCCTGTAAAGTGGAAGGACATTCTCGTTGGATACATCTTACGCAGTGTAAGAAGGCTCCCTTACAAGATTCTGAAGATTCCCCGCATCCAAGATTCAAGAGATACAACGCAGACTTCTTGGACAACAGTGATATTGCAGAAAATACTTTTTCAAGTACTTTCAGTGAAATGTATGGTGACATCACAGAAGAAGATTGTCTTAAGTAGCTTTTGAATGGACAATTCATGCAAAATGCTCTTGTTTGGCATTTATAGTATTGCTTAGAGGGATAAGGTCATATTAGATTAGTGTTTTTCCCAATATATATGTAATGACCTTTAGGTACTTAACCTCTACTTTATAGATTCATTGAGCTTTAGAGGCTAATCGTAGCTACAGTATATATCCTCATTATATAAAGGAGAGTATTAAGTAGAGTAGCTATAAGTTTAGTTTTGATTTAGTATACTTTAAATGTTAAGAATGTTTTTATATCTAATCTTAGTTATGCTAAGGCATATTAGTAGTAGTGAAGCGATGTTGCAGTTAGAACCTTGGGAATGTTATGATGAATATTCAAATATTTTTGAGTCACAGGTACGTTCAGTGACAAAACATTTTAATTTATCAGATTGTGCAGTGTGTCTTCCATCTGTCACAGCTACTCAGCATGGATTTCTACCTAGAGTTAGGCCTAAGACCTTTGAGGAGTTTCGTGATATAGCCTTTAATCTGACTTCTGTACAATGGTCTCACACAGGCCCAGAACCTAGAATAGTTAGTCCTATGCCTCTGCAACATCCTCCAATATGTTTTATGGCTCAGGGTAAGGGAAAAAAGGTGGGAGACACTCCATGGAATGTTTGTAGAATAGTAATGCTGCATAATTCTTCTATCTGGTATAAGAAGTCCCTTGTAGGACACTCTTATATTTCAGTGATACAATTAATGTCAGTTCAAGGGAACCAGGTGCATGATTATGAATTACTACAATATAATAGTTCTGGCTACCCTTTGAATGTCTCTGGTTCTGACCTAGGCATACCTAACTGGAGGTTCCTTTTACTAGGGTATTATCATCCCTGGAAACGTAATTTGTCCGGAGGGCTTAATGAAATGGTCATGACTCAGTGGGCTTTGAATAATTGTATCCAGAATATATCCTGTCCTCAGAATTTGACAATCTGGGAAGATGGCTTGGTGGCTTTAGAGGGAGATTATTTTGTGTGTGGTACATTTGCATATACAGAGCTTCCCAGAGGTTGGTCAGGTACTTGTTATATAGCCCAATTAGATACCCCGTGGCGATTTGTACCTTACCAGAATATTACTTTATTATCAAACCTGAACAATTTTGTTAGAAGAAAAAGGGATGTTTCTTCACAGGATAAGGCTATAGAGGCTGCTCAACACCTGGTAGACACTACAAAGCCTTTAACTCAATCTCAAATAGATACATTCACAGGTACTGTGTGGCTTTCAACATTAGGAGCTATAGCACCCACTAGAGAATATGGCACCCAGATTATGCGATTACAGGCAGTGGTTGAGCTTACAGCCCTAGACCTCACTGAGGCAATTAGTGTTTTGCAAGGCGCTGTAAACAAAGTGTCAGCTTATGCAGCCCAGAACCGAATGGCTTTAGACTATCTCCTAGCAAAGGAAAATGGTGTGTGTGGAGTCATAGTTGGTTATTGTTGTAGTATGCTTGATACTAATGGAAAAATAGTAAAAGGCCTGCTGGATAGAGTCAAGAACCGTACTTTTGTTCCAAGTGATAGTTATGTAAGTTCTTTCTCAGCCCTATTTGATTCCGTTTCTTCATTTTGGAATTCATTATCCAGGCCTCTGCAAGGCTTATTAGCGTCTTTGCTTGGCATTTTGGGAATTCTCATTTTAGGTGCATTAATTCTCTGTGTACTATCAGCTTGCTGTAAGAAATCGGTGGAATCACTGACCCCTGCCATGATGTTACAGTTTGACCTAGAAACTAGTTTTAATTCCATTTCCATGACAATGTCTGAATTTCCTTATTTTGAGAATGATTCTTTCCAGAATCAGAGGAGGGACTGAAGGCATGTATATGAGTACGGGGTACCATACACTATTAGAATAACTAAAACTGAGAAAGAGTTAATTCTGTTCAGAACCTTGCTTAGAAATAAAACTTCATATATTAGCTTACTAGGTGAAGGTTTACATGTCCTGAAATAAAGAAAGGGCACGTTATACCCCAGTCTCTCTGTCTCAGGGATACCAGATAGCAGTCTCAGGGTTATTAGCTAAAATACTTTCAAGGTTAGTAATTAGTAATTAGTAGATATCAAGAAGCCGTAAGGTTAGAAGATATCAAGTTATCAAGAGTAAACAATTATGTCAATTAGGTCATTCTATATCTTGGAATCCTGTATGTCTCCTCATAATGGCCTATGTAACAGTAAACAATTATGTCTTGGACTTCATTTATGGCTCCACATTGACCCACACAGAATAGGTTGACCTACAATATGATAAACATACATGACGTATAATGATAAAGTGAAATTATGCTGTATCATCTAAAAAAGTCTTATAAATAAAGTGAACCATGGCTAGTAGTTAGAGTAAACAGGGAGAACGTGCTTCTCTCAGTTTCTCTCCCCAAAGCTTTGGTGTATTTTCTATAGAACTGTGTTGTATTTATTGACTATTTGATAACCTTCCCATTGCTTGTGAGTGTGGTTCTTTGTAGCTTCAAGAGCCCAGTGAGGTTACTGGTGAGGGGAGAGTCAAGTAAGCTCTTCAGTTTCCTTTCCAAAATTCTAGAGAAATTAGTTTTTGCACAACTCTCCTCTCACCTTGACGCCACTCACGCTCTGCACTCCCGCCAGTCAGGTTTTCACTCAGGTCATAGCACCGAAACCATTCTTCTCTCGTTACTCAATGAAGTTCACATTGCACACGATAGGGGTGACAATTCACTTGCCGTTTTCTCTAGACCTCTCATTGGCTTTTGACTTGGTGGATCACTCTATTCTGCTCTCTTGCCGTCACGACTATGGTCTCTGATACACTCTCTTTCTTTGGTTTCAGTCTTTTCTCTCTCATTGCTCCTTCGCTGTGAGTTGTGGGGCAAATACGTCCCTGACTGTCCCTGTCACTTGTGGTGTCCCCCACAAGTACTGGCCCCTCCCTCTAACATCTTCCTGGCCTCGCTTGCTCTAATAATTCATTAGGCCAGTATCTCCGCCTATCTTTATGCGGACAATATTATTCTTCTGCACCACACCGACTCTCACTCCCCTGATTTGTCCCTCCTGAATTCTTGTCTATCAGATGTTTCCACCTGACTATCCATGAATCACTTAACTTCAACCCTTCTAAGAGTGCCATTTGGTTCACTTTCAACGTTTCATATCCTACCATTGGCTCCCTTGTTGGCTCACTCCCCTACTCCTCTAGTGCAGTCGCTCCATTACTTCAGAATCATCTTAAGATTCTTCCTTATCATTTCATGACCACCTGTCTTCCCTGGTTCAACTTTCTTTCTTCTCTCGCCACCAGATCCATGCAATGTGTCCCTTCTTCAATACACATTCCCTCACAACTGTTCTTCTGTCACTGGTGATTCTAGGCGCAAATACTGCAACTCCGCTCTCGCTGGTCTTCCTCATTATCAACTCCGTTGCCTCCAACTCTTGCAAAACACAGCTGCGCAGTGTGAAAGCCAGAGGAGAATGGGTTAACACAGTAACACAAGATAAATCATTGAAATATCTGAATGCTGGAATTGTACTGAGGTGCGTACGTGAAGCTTTCAGAGGTATGTGACATCACACTTATCAGTAGATGGTGGATTTTGAGAGAGGGTAGAAAGGCAATCATGAGATATAAACATGCGAGCTTAGCATGAAGAACAACATATGGCCCCCAATATAGTTGTCAGAACACGGGGCGTTGAAGAGATATATTTCTTGAGAACTAACGGATGGGAGAGAACCAAGGGAGAGAACCAGGTAAAGAACTGAGTGAGAGGGGCAAAGGTCAGTTAACAATATAAATCTGACAAGGCCCAGAGTGATAATTGCAGACATGGGCCTCACAAAGAAGGTTAACGAAGAGGGGTACAGACATGAGTAGAACATGGCAAATCACACAAGTGGGCCCCTAGACAGCTGGAACAAGAATTAGATAATTTGAGAAGAATGCCTGAACAGTAAGTATGGTCCTGAGCAAGGGTATATAATGTAACAGGACCAGATACACGATGAGTTCGTCTCCTGCGCAGTGAAGGCTGTGCGGGGTATGGATTCCCTGGGTTCCTTATGGCCCCAGTATCCCTGTTGTCATGTCTGAGAGTTTTGTGTATATGCTGCTTTGTCTTGTGTATGTCTGTTACACTGATCTCTTGTGTCCACGAAAGCCTGTCATACTCGTTGTTGAGTCAGGAAGTAAGACAGAATCATGCAGGCAGGACCAGACATTCTGGCTTGTAGTTTAGAAATTTGCATCTGAGATAAGGCAGAATGACCCTGTTTGCTTGCTGTGAGAGGTTGCAAGATCTGTAATTCTACTGGACTGTTTTCCTTTGTTCTTAGTTTTCTGTTTCTGTAAGATAGGGAATAATAAAAGGATCCTTTTGGAAGAAAAATCTGTGAGATAGTTATTACCATGTGCGAGCGTGTTGTCCTGCATAAGGTGAGATGTTATTGGGAAGTGTAGGTCCTCTCTGTGATGTTTTTGTTTATTGGGAAGTGTAGGTCCTCTCTGTGATGTTTATTTTATTGGGAAGTGATATGTCCTCCCTGAGTGGATCCCCTTCTGGACAGAGCAAGATATTTTATTGGGAAGTGATATGTCCTCCCTGAGTGGATCCCCTTCTGGACAGAGCAAGGTGTCGGCTTGGGAACTGTCTGGCCCACAGTCCGGCTGACCCTCGCCCCATACAGCAGTTACTTACTTCTTCTTGACCATATCACCATATCACTTACTTCTTCATGACCATATCACCCCCTTTCTCATTAACCTTCACTGGCTGCCACTCAAATACTATATTGATTATAAAGTTCTCACCCTGGTTCACCGAGCAATTCATACAGACACCGCAATATTTGGCTGACCTTCTCCAGTTCTGTTACCCCCCCCCTCCTAAGGCCACTTCATGTTCACCTCCTGGCTCTTCCCTCGGTCTCTTGAGCTCATCTGGAACAAACACGACACTCTGCTTTTTTCTTTCTAGGCCCTGCTTTATGGAATTCCCTACCATCCAGCCTGCGCTCAGAGCTTTCATTCCCCTGGTACAAATCCATGCTCAAGACTCATCTTTTCCAACTTGCCTTTGACCTCTCTCCCTCCAACTCCTAAATGCCTGTCCTGCATGCTGCCTATACTCTTCTGCACCTATCTACTTCAGCTGTCCTATCCAACTTATGGCATTCTTTTCCATTTTTTTATACAGCCTTTTTGTGATTGCAAACCACTCTGACACCATGGAGTCTAGGGCGGTATATCAAATGTTAATAAGGATAAAGATAAAGAGCAGTCCAAGATGATAGAATCATGAGGTGGTCAAGCCTTGGTACTCACTCCCTGAGAGCCCAAGCAGAGGATCCATGCCGGACTCAGCTCTACTCCCCTTAAACTGTTTCTCTGATTTAGCAGCAGTGTGTTTAAGGTGGCTGACAGGGAGAGCCTTCTGAGAGCCTACTGCAATCTTTGGGAGAAAGCAGGGGTCTGGGACAGAGGAGGAGGGAGGGAGGGGCACCGAGGTTGTACAAGCTGCTGCACTCTTCCAGATCCTTCCAAATGTGGCTGCTCAACGGGCCCTTATCATGGCAAGGGCATGGAGATGAACCAATTTCCACTCCTCCTATGGCTTCTAAAAAGACCAGTCTAGTAAAGCCGTCAATGTCGTATTCGAGATGGTTGTTCACAAACATTTTATCAATCTCTTTTCCTCTCAATCCTCGAATTTTTTATAGAGAGGAAAAAAATCCATCCACCATCTGCTAGAGACAAAGAAATACTGAGGAGACTCTTGTGGCTGAGGCGAATAGAGGTATAGGAGTGATGTAATTGAAACATGGGCTTTTCATTGGTTCTTTGTCTCCACCAATCTGCTGGTAGGGGAACACAACCTACTTGTCTGGACTGGTCTAGCAGGACAATATGGAAAATGTATTACTAATTTCTCCATATTAGCTCCAAAATCCATCCATTCCTTTCTGAATATATCAATAAAACCTGGATCCACTCTCCCATTACCACTCATTTAGGCCTACTGTAATCCACTCCTCAGTCTTCTACTGAATGAGTCTACTATTCTTCACCACAGCTTATCTGAAATTATTTTCTGCATTAATCAATCTTCCTTTAAGGCCATTATGAGCGTGTAACTCCTCCTCATGTCACTATACCATCTTCCCCATCCACTTCCACTTCTGCATGCAGTTCAATCTTTTTCTCACCTCTCCTTGCTTATTTCTCCCATGCTCCTCATCACGATCTCCACTGGGCAAGAACTCTTCTCTGGGCTCTCTTCTATCACCATCTCTCAACTCTGTGCTTTTTACCTTGCTGTGTTATATATCTTGAATAGCCATCCTCAGCTGCTGTACAATACCTTTTGTCTAGTCGCATTCAGGTCCTACTAAAGGTTTACCTTTTTGAGGTCGTCAAAGTCTTAAAAACCAGACTCTTCCTAGTTACAGATTTTTACCATATTTACTGTAACATTTTCTGAAAGCTATTTGTGTTTTTGCTGTACCATGACTTGATCGTGAGCTCGAGGGGACCCCATCTTATACATATCTGTAGAGTGCAGCATGTGTCTAATAGTGCTACAGAGTAATCAGTGACAGCAGTATAAAGTGACGTATTTAAAAGCCTTGGTACTAACTGTATTTCCTGCATATGGGAGCCATATATCACAGCTGGAAGGTAAGATTAAAAGGGTACAGACATTGTGTTCTAATTCTTAGAGGCAATACAAACAGGCTCCAGATAAGCAGACTTAATAGCTAGACATTATTGTTACATATGTGTACAGAGGAATGCATATGATTCATATGTTTCAGAACTCATGAGCAAAATCTGAAATATTCTATTTCTTGCATCTTGGCACCAAAACAGCCAATCATAAAAATGTGAATGTAAAAAAGAACAGAATTTATCTGCAGGATAGTCTCATAATACCATTGTTTTATTTCTTCCTCTTTTTTCTTGAAGTTCTCCAGTTTTTTCAGGCCCTTCACTTTCTGTTGCTGCAAGGATTCCTCACTCTCCCAAGTGCTGTGAATGTAAGACCAGCCCTTCCATTTTATGAGGTATTGTATCTCTCCTTCTTCCTTTTCAGGGTCAAAGTCAGCAGTGGGGCTCTCGTTTGCTTCAGTGGCATACACAGTAGTGGAAGCTCCAACAGCTGCAAAATAATAAAGTCAAATATATTGTATGCTGTTATGCCAGACCTTACAAATAGCTGTGAATAAAAATGTTTTTATTCTGTTTTGTATCAAAGAAAGACTATAATAAAAAAAAAAAGACAGACCTACACAGAAACAGGAAGCCTACATTTCAGGCCATCAAAATGCACTGCTCAAATGGGTCAGCCCTGTTTGGAGCATAAGCCATGGCATCCCAAACCTCTCCCAAGGACCACACAGTCAGTCTGGTTTTCAGAATATTCACAAATGAATAATATATATTTGTACATGCTGAGCTTCAAATACACAGAAATTTAACTCATGCAGATTATTTATAGATATCCAGAGGCTTGGATAGAAGGAGTCTTTCAAAATGGCCTTTTGACCTGCCACCTGGTGTTAATACCTATTGAAAAGGTTTCACAGTTCTCTTGCCCCCTAGGTAGAAGGCCTCTTTGTAAAGGTCTCTAGAAGACTTTATTTGTTGCTCAAAGAGTACTGACCCTGTTTTGCCTTATATGCTAAGCTATATTCTGATTTGATTTAAATTATAGCTCTTTGCTGCTGCTAGGCTCTAACTTATTATGAAATTTAAACTACAAGCTCTTTGCTGGGTTCTAAATTTAACCAGAAAGCTCTCTTCTGTGTTTTAAATTTAAACTAAAAGTACTTTAGTCTTCACATATGGGTATCGTCGGAGCCTGCGTGGGAATGCTCCCCAGCATCCAATAGGAACGCTTTTGGGAGCATCTCTCAGTACATGCGCACTGCCTTCCCGCCTTTCCAACTGTCCCGCTTCAGTTAGGTTTCTAGCCGAGTGAAAGGATAGAGGGAGAGAGGAAAGAGACAGAGAAATAGAGAGACAACTCCTAGGGGAGGTGGGAGGGTTGTGAAGACTAAATTCCTGCAGTTCCCGGAGATCACCTGTTACAGGTGAGTAACTACGCTATCTCCAGGAACAAGCAGGAATGTAGTCTTCACATATGGGGACTCCCTAGCTGAAGATGCCAGGGAGATGACCCCAGGAAGCTGCCACTTATAGTGAGGTGGGCCATGCTTCCTCCCATAGATCTCTGGCATCCTACCAGGGTTGGTGGGTAGGAGTTGTATTAAGTTTGAAAGAGATTTTGAAGAACAGCCTGGCCAAAGAAGGCATCCCAACGGGAGGCTTTATCTAGGCAGTAATGGGCTGCAAAGGTGTGTACAGAAGCCCAGGTGGCTGCTCGACAAATGTCATCAATAGACACAGAGTGAAGGTTAGCCATAGAGGCTGACATGGCTCTCACATTATGAGCTGTGACATGGTCTTGGAGAGGAAGATTCTTACTCTCATAAGCAAAGGATATGCATTGTGCAATCCATTTGGATAAAGTTCTTTTCGAGACTGGAAGTCCCAAATGACTAGAATCAAAAGCAATAAAAAGTTGAGAAGACTTTCTATGTTGCTGTGTTCTTTGTAGGTAAAAAGCTAAGGCTCTTTTACAGTCCAAAGTGTGAAGGTTCTTCTCTGCATTAGAGGCATGAGGCCTCGGAAAGAAAACAGGAAGATAAATCGATTGATTTAAATGAAAAGGTGAAACCACCTTTGGCATAAAGTGTGGATGAGTTCTGAGGACAACCTTATCATGGTGAAACCTAGTGTAAGGAGGATCAGCCACTAACACTTGCAATCCACTAATGCGACATGCAGAGGTGATTGCAATTAGGAAGATGACTACTGCCATGCATTTTGTAAATACTCACTGTGCAGAGGCTAAGCTGAAAGGCAGCACCCGGTATTGGTAGTGGTTTCCTTGAAACATGAAGTGCAGATACTGTCTGTAGCAAAGTATGGATCAATAAATCAATAAATCAAAGTATGGAGTGGAGGAGTGGCCTAGTGGTTGGGGCAAGGTACTTCAGGCCGGAAGGTTGGGGGTTCAAATCCCACTAGAGGACAGCAACCTTGGGCCGGAAGGACTGGGGTTTCTAGTCCCACAGGTGCTCCTTGTGGTCTTGGGCAAGCCACTTAACCCTCCATAGCCCATGTTCCCTGTAAAATAGTTATCTCCAAGTTATAATGCCCTGTTGTAATTTCAGTTTGTTCAATGTAAACCGCACTGATGCAGAATAGCGCGGTATATACGAGAATTTAAATAAATACATAAATAAATGCGTGTATGCCAAGGATGGATCAATAAATGTGTGTATGCCTCCTTTAGGTTTAGAGAAAATAACCAATCGTGCCTCTGGAGGTATGGAAAGAGTAGTTACTCACCTGTAACAGGTGTTCTCCAGGAGCAGCAGGAATCAGTCCTCACATATGGGTGACGTCGGCGCCGACGGAGCCCCCATGCAGAGCATTTCCCCAGCTTTCACAGAAAGCCTTTGGAACTGCCAGCATGCATGCACGGTCCCCTTCCCGCCCAAGGGTGCCAATCGTCAGTCCAAAGCTATCAAAACAACCACAGACACTATACGGAAACCTTCACAGTTTACCCAGCATCAGAATCCACTCACTAAACTCTCACCTCCATCTGCTAAAAGTATCGAAGACATTATTGCCACCATCAATACCACCACTGCACCAAATGACCCATGCCCAGCACACTGGATTAGATCAATGCATTCGGAACTCAGCCCAATCATAGCTGAGATTGCAAATCAATCCTTCTCAACAGGAATAGTCCCATCTGCCCTTAAGCAGACATCCATCCGACCACTACTAAAGAACAACCAGCTGGATCCAAAGAAGGAAGAATCTTACCGGCCGATATCCAGTATCCTGCTATTAGCTAAAATACTTGAGAAGGTGACTCAGAGTCAGATCCAGCAACATATAGACACCGTATCCCCCCTAGACCCCTGCCAACATGGTTTTAGGGAAGCTCATGGAGTTGAAACACTTCTGACCTCCCTAACTAACGCACTCATCAGTGGGACTGACAACATCAAGATCGGCTTCGCGCTAATCTTCCTCGACATCGCCGCAGCGTTTGACTCAGTTGACCATGACCAACTCCTAACTCGTCTCCATGAGAGGGGAATCCAGGGTCTAGCATGGGATTGGTTCAAATCCTACCTAGACCACCGATGGCAACAAGTCCGGATTGGCTCCAATACATCTAAACCTTTCCAGCAAAAGCAAGGAGTACCCCAAGGTTCCTTCCTATCTGCGTTGCTCTTTAACATATACATGCAGCCAATCTGTGAAATCACCCACTCGTTTGGCATATCTTGCCTCATCTATGCAGATGATGTGCTGATGTTACACCTATCAGAGTCATGTTTCCGGATTATACTGCCTTAATCAATTGCTTCAATGCAATAACAGACTGGCTCCTCAATCAGAACCTGCGAATAAACTTAAAAAAAAACTGAGGTCCTTATTGTTACAAAATACAAAGGCTTCTCACCCCCTGCAACCCTAAGAGTAAGAGATGCAGAACTACCAATCAGGTCCACCATACGCTACCTGGGTGTTACACTGGATCAACAGCTAGACTTCAAAGAGCACATAAAACGCACTGTAAAAAACATCTATTACAAGATCAAGACCCTTTGGCACCTGAGACCCATGTTGGACCCAGAAAATTTCCGAACAATATTCCAAGTGCTAGTCACACCCCATTTTGACTATGCGAACATCATACTCCAAGGCCTCCCCAAGAATACCCGAAACCCACTACAGTTAGCTATGAATGCTGCTGCCCGCATCCTATGTGGAGCATCAAGGAAAGACCACATAACCCCCATCTTGAGGGACCTACACTGGCTTCCAGTAAGTGCAGGGTCTCATATAAAGTACTCCTCATAACCTTCAAGTCCATTAATAAAATATCTCCCTCCTCTATCTCAGCTCCTCTCACGCACACCCCCAACAACAGATCTAGGAGATCATTAGCTGCCAATACGCTAATTATCCCGAAGCAAACCATAAACTGTGCACAATCAACTAACAATAGAGCATTTGCTTACTACGCCCCCAAATGCTGGAACAACCTCCCTCCCAGCATCAGATCAATTAGAGACCTCATGCAATTCAGAAAAGCCCTTAAGCACCATCTGTTCCTCATGCACTTCTCACAACTCAATAACACAGAAACATAGAAACATGATGACAGAAAAAGACCACATGGCCTATCTAGTCTGTCCTTCCATAACAACAACTACAACAGTCCACTTTTTACCTTTAGAGATCCTCCGTGTTGGTCCCATGCTTTTTTGAATTCAGTTACTGTCCTCATCTCTACCACCTCCTCTGGGAGACTATTCCATGGATCCACTACTCTTTCTGTAAAGAAATATTTCCGCATATCACTCCTGAATCTATCTCCCTTCACCCTCATCCCATGTCCCCTCGTAGCAGAACTTGCTTTCAATTGAAAGAGGCTCTCTCCATGAACATTTATGCCACGGAGGTATTTAAACATCTCAATCATATCACCTCTATCCCGCCTTTCCTCTAAGGTGTACATATTAAGATCCTTAAGTCTGTCCTCATATGCTTTATAATGAAGCCCACTAATCATTTTAGTAGCCACCCTCTGCACCGACTCCATCCTGTTCACATCCTTTTGAAGGTGCGGTCTCCAGAATTGCACACCATACTCCAAATGAGGTCGCACCAAAGACTTATACAGAGGCATTATCACCTCCTTTTTTCTGCTAGCCATTCCTCTCCGTATGCACCCAAGCATCCTTCTAGCTTTTGCAGTCGCCTTTTCTACCTGTTTAGCTACTTTAAGATCATCAGACACAACCACGCCTAGGTCCCGCTCTTCTTTAGTGGACAAAAGTACTTCACCTCCTATACTGTATTGCTCCCTTGGATTGCTGCAGCCCAAATGCATGACCTTACATTTTTTAACATTAAATCCCAGCTGCCAAATTCTAGACCATTCTTCAAGCTTAGCTAGATCCCTCCTCATGTTATCTACACCTTCCTGGGTGTTTACTCTATTGCAGATTTTGGTATCATCTGCAAAGAGGCAAACCTTACCCGACAGCCCTTCCCCTATATCACTAACAAAGATGTTAAAAAGAATCAGACCAAGGACAGATCCCTGGGGCACACCACTGGTAACATCCTTCTCCTCAGAGTGAGCTCCATCTACTTGTACTCTTTGTCGCCTCCCACCCAACCAATTTCTAACCCAAGCAGTAACTTTAGGGTCCATCCCTAGGGTGCTCAGTTTGTTTATAAGTCGCCTGTGAGGAACAGTGTCAAAGGCTTTACTGAAATCTAAATACACCATATCTAGAGCTCTCCCTCGGTCCAACTCCCTGGTCACCCAGTCAAAGAAATCAATCAGATTTGTCTGACAAGACCGGCCTCTGGTGAATCCATGCTGCTTCGGATCCTGTAATCCGCTGAACTCCGGAAACATCACTATTTTCTCTTTCAGCAGCGTTTCCAATAATTTACTCACCACCCAAGTTAAACTAACCGGCCTGTAGTTTTCAACCACATCCTTACTTCCGCTTTTATGTAAAGGCACCACATAACGCCACCCCTCCTCCCCCTCCACAACCCAATCCTTTACTGTTGTTGTTAAGTGCCGTCGAGTCGGAGTCGACTCATGGCGACCCTCTGGATAGCTATCCTAAATTGTGTTCGGTCTTCAGTCAGGCGGCTCATTGATGACAGACTGGTACCCGTAGCTGCTGTTATTGTAGCGATCCATCTCATTGCTGGCCTTCCTCTTTTGCGTTGACCTTCTATCTTGCCAAGCATGATGTCTTTTTCTAATGATCTCTCTCTTCGCATGATGTGTCCGAAGTATGAAAGTCGAAGTCTTGTCATCTGAGCTTCTAAAGAAAGCTTAGGTTTGATCTCCTCTAGTACCGACTGGTTTGTTCTTCGGGCAGTCCATGGTATACACAGTATTCGCCGCCAGCACCATAATTCAAAGGCATCAATTTTCTTCCTGTCTGTCTTTTTCACTGTCCAGCTTTCACATCCATATGATGTTATTGAAAATACCATGGCTTGAACAAGTCGAATCTTTGTATGGAGAGACACATCTCTGCTCTTGAGAATCTTATCTAGGTCTTTCATAGCCATTCTGCCAAGAGCAATGCGTCGTCTGATTTCTTGACTGCTTGTTGCTTCTTTATTGATAGTTGATCCAAGTAGGTTAAAGTTGTTCACAATTTCAATTTCTTCTCCTTCAACGATGAACCTGTTGATTATGCCAGTTGTCATGATCTTTGTCTTCTTTACATTAAGGTGCAGGCCCATTTTGAGACTATGTTCTTTGATTGTGAGAAGCAAATGTTTCAGATCATCTTCGCTTTCAGCCAGTAATGTGGTATCATCAGCATAGCGAAGGTTGTTGATGAGTCTTCCACCAATCTTCACACCTCTGTTGTCTTCATACAGTCCTGCTTCTCTGATGATTTGTTCTGCATATAAATTAAACAGGTAGGGGGAAAGTATGCAGCCTTGTCTTACACCTTTGCTTATTTTAAACCATTCTGTTTCTCCTTGTTCCGTTCGAACTGTTGCTTCTTGATCAATGTACAGATTACGCAAGAGAACGATCAGGTGTTCTGGTATACCCATGCTTCTTAATGTGGCCCAGAGTTTCTCATGGTTTACACAGTCAAAAGCCTTGCTATAGTCGATAAAGCACAAATAGATATCCTTTTGGTATTCTTTAGTCTTTTCAAGGATCCATCTCACATCCGCAATGATGTCTCTCGTTCCTCGCCCTTTCCTGAACCCTGCTTGCACTTCAGGTAGTTCTTGTTCTAGGTATGGCTGTAGTCTCTTTTGAATAATCTTCAGTAGAATCTTGCTGGCATGTGGGATCAGAGCGATTGTGCGATAATTTCCACAGTCAGTTGGATCACCTTTCTTTAGTATTGGTATAAACACAGATCTTTTCCAGTCAGTTGGCCATGATGTTGTCTTCCATATTTCTTGGCAGAGCCTTGTAAGTACGGTAAC
The DNA here is from genome assembly GCA_033557465.1 of Ichthyophis bannanicus. Lineage (NCBI taxonomy): Eukaryota > Metazoa > Chordata > Amphibia > Gymnophiona > Ichthyophiidae > Ichthyophis > Ichthyophis bannanicus. The sequence continues at coordinate 231,489,556 of CM066043.1, read as the reverse complement.
AGCTGCATCAGATTGCTGCAATACTTCTATGGGAATGCTATCAATGCCTGGTGCTTTGTTCTTTGATAAGGCTTTCAATGCTGCTTCAACTTCTTCTTTCATCACCAATGGTTCCTGATCATAAGGTATAGGTTGAAACGGCTGTTGGTCCACTTGATCTTTATCATATAAAAGCTCTGTATATTCCTTCCACCTTTTCTTGATCTTCTCAGCATCATTCAACATAGAACCTTGAGCATCTTGTAACATTCCAATTCGAGGCTGGAACTTTTTCTTTAACTCTCGCAGCTTTAGGAAAGCCGATCTTGTTCTTCCTCTAATAGTTTCTGCTTCTATTTCCTTGCAAGTGTCATTGTAGTACTTTTCCTTGTCCTGTCTTGCTGCACGTTGGAAATCTCTGTTGAGTTCTGCGATTGTCTTTCTTTCTCCTTTGGCTTTAGCTTCTCTGCGTTTCTGGGCATCCTTTACTATGATTTACTAATTTACAGAACATTTAACACAGACTAGAGAGTATTTGTAATCACTGTACTGCCTCCAGATGTACTTTACTGGAAATAGAACACCAACATTTTAAATAGAACCCTAACCGTAACACTCTCTGCTAAAATTGTACATAGCTCCCCCAGTTCAAGTCCATGTTATTATCCCCGTTATATGTAAACTCAGGACAGATTTGTTCCTGTCTGAGAGTTATATTGTTAAATATAAACCGCATTGATCATAAAGAGCGCGATATAGAAGAGCTGTTAAATAAATAAATAAATATTGCTCAGTCTGATGACAGTTAAAAGACAGCAAAAAAACAAAATAAATCATATGACTGCAACTCCAAGGGGAGGAAGGAGGGTTGTGAGGACTGATTCCTGCTGCTCCTGGAGAACACCTGTTACATGTGAGTAACTACTCTTTCTCCAGGACCAAGCAGGAAGTCAGTCCTAACATATGGGACTCCCCAGCTTAAGGCTACCGGGGACCCAAAGCTGAAAAAATATGCTCCCTCTAGAGCCTCAGCATGTACGAAAAGAATCTTCTCTGAGAACGCCCCCGAACGTTAGCCCAACACCAGGGCCGGAGGGTAGGAGTTGCCTATACCTCAAAGAGATTACGGAGTACCGCCTGTCCGAAAGCACTGTCCCTGCGGGACTCTCTCTCGAGGCAGTAGTGGGCCACAAAAGTCTGGCTTGAAGACCAAGTAGCGGCCCTGCAGATGTCTACCAATGGAACAGAGCGGAGATGAGCCACTGACGCAGCCTTCGCCCTGACACGGTGAGCCGTGACTCAACCCTGCAACGAGAGGCCGGCTGCCCTGTACGCCCAGGCGATACAGTCTGCTACCCAAATGGACAGGGTACGCTTGGAGACAGGTAACCCCAACTTATTAGGGTCAAAAGAGACGAAGAGCTGAACAGCCCTTCGGTGTCCCTGCGTACGGTCAAGGTAGAAGGACAACGCACTCCTACAGTCCAGGCAGGGTATGCAAGACCATCTCAGCCTGGCTGGCATGCAGCCTGGGAAAGAAAGTTGGAAGACCCACCTCCTGGTTGAGGTGGAAGGAGGAGACAACCTTAGGAAGGAACTTAGGGTGAGTCCGTAAGACTACCCTGTTCCTATAGAACCTAGTGTATGGTACATCTGACACCAAGGCTTGAAGCTCGCTCACTCGCCTTGCTGAGGTAACAGCTACCAAAAATAATGCTTTCCAGGAGAGAAAACGCAAATGACAAGTAGCCAAGGCTCAAATGGTGGGCAAGTAAGCTGTTGCAAGATCACATTCAAATACCACTCAGGGGCAGATCGACGAACTGGAGACTTAAGCAAAAGGAGGCCTCTGAGGAAGCGAGCCACTAAAGGGTGGCTTGAGAGAGACTGACCCTCCACCGGTGAATGGTGCGCTGAGAGAGCACAGAGATGGACCCTAACCGAGTTGGATTTGAGGCCTAGGTTGGATAGGTGAAGCAAATATTGCAGCACCACTGGTACCACGCATGAGAAAGGATCCTCCCTGTGTTGAGCACACCAGGTGGAGAACCTACGCCACTTAAGGGCATAAGACATCCGAGTGGACTGCCTCCTAGAGGTCAAGACCACGTCCTCCACTTCCCTAGGCAGCAGTAAGGGTGCTAAAACTACCCTTTCAGCAGCCAGGCCATCAGATTGAGGGACTGGAGGTTGGGGTTTAAGAGAGATCCCTGCTCCTGAGACAGGAGATCGGGTTGCATCCCCAGAGGAAGAGGAGTGTCCACCACTAGTTGCAAAAGAAGTGGGAACCAGGGTTGCCTTGGCCACCTGGGGGCCACCAGAATCACCGAGGCCTTGTCCCGGATCACTTTGAACCGTGTCTTGGACACTAGAGGCATGGGAGGAAACACATATAGGAGGGCCTGAAGACCATGGAATGAGAAAGCACAGTTACTTACCTGTAACAGGTGATCTCTGGGAACAGCAGGAATAAGTCTTCATATATGGGTACGTCGGTACCGACGGTGTCTGCGCGGGAACGCTTCCCAGCGTCCAATCAAAGAGCTTTTGGAAGCATCCCACCACGACTGCGTGCTGCCTTCCCGCCTTTCCCAACTGCCTCTCCTCAGTTAAGTTTTAAAGCTGAGACAAAGAGAGAGAGAGAGGAAAGGAAAGATAGATAGAGATACAACTCCTGGGGAGGTGGGTGGGTTGTGAAGACTTATTCCTGCTGTTCCCAGAGATCACCTGTTACAGGTAAGTAACTGTGCTATCTCCAGGAACAAGCAGGAATGAGTCTTCACATATGGGGACTCCCAAGCTGAGATGCCTGGAGTCCCAGCATGTCATAGGTTGGAACATGCTATCCCCCACAACACCAGGCATCCTGAGGATGGAGGGTAGGAGTTGAAGAGAGAAAAGGTGCTGTGGAACAGTTAACCTAGCATAGGATTGCAGGCAAGGAGTCCATGTGTGGATGATAATTGTCATCAATGATATTGCAAAGAAAAATATTGCAATATGGACATCCCCTAACAGGACTTCAGAGAAGTATGGAGGTTCATGGGATCTACTAGGGAACTCAGTAGAGGAACCTCGAGAAGGACCTCACTGTAAGTGGAGGTAGTAAACCTGTAGGAAAAGCAATGGAGGTCAGAATCCTGAAAGGTAACAGGTGACCACAGTAGGAAAAACTGGGGTAGTACAAAAACGGTGGGCCTTCAGCGGAAGGCTTTATGATAAAAGCCGAACTCTTTGGCAGCAGAGTGGCTCACTCTTAGGAACAAAAAGAGAAAGGCTAACCGATTTGGACAAACAGGCCCAGTCCTTGTGGGGAGAAAGGGTATGGGAACCCCTTGTATCCCAAAAGAAAGGACAAACACAGGAGGCGTTAGAGCCTGTGATTAGCTGAAGATCCGCAATGTCTCTCCTAACTGAAGTCAGCTGGGAGAGATACTGGAACATGGAGAGCTTCAGAGGTACCTAACCTTAAGGTTATGGTAGGTGTTAACTACCACCCAAGTGGTTGTGAGTGTAGGACCCCAAAACATGCTGGATAGCATAATCATGGGTAAAGCCCATCTGTCAGAATCATATAGCTATATGAGCCTCAACAGTCAGGTAGATAAAGCAGAATACATATCTACCGATAGTAAAATATCTCGACAGATACATATAGATGTAGATATATATAGATATACATATAGATATAGATATACATATATAACATATAGATATATGAGAATATATCTATAGTGAGATATGAAGGGCATAAAATACACACAAATGATAGACACAGACATCTGTAAGATGTGTGCTATAGGTATGAATATATATGCCTCTATATGGAAGTCTACAAAGAAGCAGAGATATGCCTACAAAAAGGTATTCACATAGGAAAAATGTGGAGAGGAAAGATTCATCTAATAACAAGAAGGTGGAACCTACTTGAGAAGATATATAGAGAATCAGTTCCCACTGGTTATGGCTACAGGGATGCTAGTTAGTAGAATAACCAGGATAGTTACGTGAAAAACAGAGGATGATATTAGTCTGCAGCCAGCAAGTCCCGAGTATTCTAGAACTCTAGCATGGTAAGTGAACAGAAGACGCATAGGAATGAGATACCATGCTGACCTGCTTAAGGGCAAAAAGGTATCATGCGTTCTTACCATGAGGACGAGCTGGAAGGAGAAAACATATTCCCTATTGGAAATACTATGGACCAAAGCAGGGAATTAGCAACTCCTTAAGCTTTCACGTAAGAGGAGGCCTATGTCCTTTATATTAAAAAGGAGAACTTTTCTAGTCATGGGAGACATGACTGAAAAAGTCGTTTTCAACCATCTAGTATATTTATTTATTTATATTCTCTTATATACCGCGCTATTCTGCATCAGTGGGGTTTACATTGAACAAGCTGAAATTACATTGAACAGGGCATTATAACTTGGAGATAACTATTTTACAGGGAACATGGGCTATGGAGGGTTAAGTGGCTTGCCCAAGACCACAAGGAGCACCTGTGGGACTAGAAACCTCAGTCCTTCCGGCCCAAGGTTGCTGTCCTCTAGTGGGATTTGAACCCCCGACCTTCCGGCCTGAAGTACCTTGCCCCAACCACTAGGCCACTCCTCCACTCCTAGTATAGCTGTTGGAGAAAAGCCCCCCATGCTCTCTAGCAAGGGCCCATACTGGAGAGCTTCTCTGTAGAATTGCAGCAAGCATGATGCAGGAGAATAAGGAGATGTCAACTATGCTGCCAAACCCAGGGGAATGGAGATGGCAGAAAGAGAAGACAATCCAAAAAGCTTGTAGTGAAAAAATTTCCAAGACAGATGACAGCACTGACTTGGAGCCACTACTAAGACCAGACAGAATGTTAGTGGAGGACAAATCTGGTTGCTGGTGAACAAGAACCAGTGGTCCAAACATTAAGGCTCCTGCATTGGCAGCTGCTTGCCAGACAGCAGAAGAATGGTACTGTTTAAAAACAGAAAGAACAGACAAGAGTAGAAAACTCTGCATGTGTCTGATGAACTGCTTCAAAGCAAGATTGAAAAAGAGGAGTCAACTCAGAGAAGAGAACTCCGCACTGGAAAAGTAAGAAAACTAGAGAGGCTGAAGAAAAAGCCCTCCAGTGAAGCAATACCGCTCTTACAGAGGAAAACCTGGTAAGAGGGTAAAACACAGTTACTTACCTGTAACAGGTGATCTCTGGGAACAGCAGGAATAAGTTTTCACATATGGGTATCGTCGGTACCGAAGGAGCCTGCGCAGGAACGCTCCCCAGCGTCCAGAAAGAAAGCTTTTGGGAGCATCCCACAGCGCCTGCGCGCTGCCTTCCCGCCTTTCCCAACCGCCTCTCTCCAGTTCAAGTTTTAAGCTGAGACAAAGAGAGAGAGAGAGGAAAGGAAAGATAGATAGAGAGATACAACTCCTAGGGGAGGTGGGTGGGTTGTGAAGACTTATTCCTGCTGTTCCCAGAGATCACCTGTTACAGGTAAGTAACTGTGCTATCTCCAGGAACAAGCAGGAATGAGTCTTCACATATGGGGACTCCCCAGCTAGAGATGCCAGAGAGATCTCCAAGGTGGTGAGTCCCTGAGAAGGGCTCTAACTGCCCCTATGGATCTCGGGCATCCAACCAGGGATGGGGGGTAGGAGTTGATTAGGTATGGAACAGGTGCTTGAGAACAGCCTTACCAAACAAGGCATCCCGGCGGGAGTCCTTGTCCAAGCAGTAATGGGCTGTAAAGGTATGAACCAAGGCCCAGGTGGCCGCTCAACAGATTTGGTCGATGGACACAGAGTTTAGATGAGCCATAGAGGCTGCCATGGCCCTCACATTGTGAGCTGTGACATGGCCCTCCAGAGAAATGTTCTTACTCTGGTAGGCGAAAGAAATACACTGAGCAATCCAATTTGACAGAGTTCTCTTAGAGACTGGAAGTCCTAAATGAGAGGGATCAAAAGCAACAAAGAGTTGAGAGGACTTTCTATGTTGCTGTGTCCTTTGTAAGTAAAAAGCGAGTGCTCTCTTACAATCCAGGATATGGAGATTCCTCTCTGCACTTGATGCATGAGGTCCTGGAAAAAAAACAGGTAAATACACCTCCTGGTTCAGATGAAAAGGAGAGACCACTTTAGGCATAAAGTGTGGATTAGTCCTGAGGACTACCTTGTCATGATGAAACCTTGTATAAGGAGGTTTAGCCACCAAGGCTTGCAGCTCACCGATGCGGCGAGCTGAGGTGACTGCAATGAGAAAAATGACCTTCCAGGAAAGGAATTTCAAGGAGGTGGTGGCTAAGTGGCCAAGAACCAGATTCAAGTCCCATGCCACTGGAGGTGGTCTAATGGGAGGTTTAGTTAAAAGAAGGCCTCTCATGAATCTTGCTATAAGAGGATGAGAGGAAATAGGCTGTCCATTGAGAGGCTTAAGGGATGCTGCAATAGCACTCAAATGGACTCTTACTGAATTCGTTTTAAGGTCTGCATGGGATAAATGCAGCAAATACTCTAGTAAAGAATTCAGAGGTATTGCAAGAGGGTTAAGACCCTTCTGTGCACACCAAATGGTAAACCTTTTCCATTTAAAAACATAGGAACGTCTAGTGGAAGGCTTTCTGGAAGCATGAAGGATATCCTTCACTTGCTGAGAAAGATGCAAATCTTGAAGGTCTAGGCCTTCAGCAACCAGGCTCTGAGATGAAGAGACTGGGGATTTGGGTGCCACAACGTTCCCTTCTCCTGGGACAGGAGGTCTGGAGCAGATCCCAAGTCCAGGGAGGGAGCTTGAGAGAGATGCAGAAGTAGAGGGTACCACACCTGGCGTGGCCAGTGTGGTGCTATGAGGATCATAGACCCATTGTCTCTCTGAAGTTTGAACAGTGTCTTTGGAATTAGAGGAATGAGTGGAAAGGCATAGAGAAAGTCTTGCCCCCAATGAAGGAGGAAGGCATCCCTGGCCTGAACTCCCTGACACGGAATCCTGGAACAGAACCGGGGAAGTTTGGCATTCCACGGACTTGCAAACAGGTCTATGTCCAGGGTTCCCCAAATTTGGAAGATCCTGGCTATCTGGTCCCCATGGAGGGACCATTCGTGTGGAAGCAGAACTCGACTGAGTCTGTCTGCCCAAGAGTTTTGAACCCCTGGAAGATACACTGCCACGAGATTAATTTGATGCTCTCTGGCGAAGGCCCACAATCTCAAAGCTTCGTTGCAAAGCGACAGAGAGCCAGTCCCGCCCTGCTTGTTCACGTAGAACATGGCTACTTGGTTGTCCGTGTGGATGAGGACTGTCTTGTAGCTGAGCAGGGTGTGGAAGACTCTGAGATCTCGAAGAATTGCTCTGAGCTCCAAGAGGTTGATATGTAGAGATGTCTCCTGTGGAGACCAGATGCCCTGGGTGGAGAGATCTTGTAGATGAGCTCCCCAACCCCTTGGAGAGGCATCTGTTGTAAGGGTTGCTTGGGGTAGCGACTGTTGAAAGGGGGACCCCAGCAACAGATTTTGAGTGGACTTCCACCACTGGAGAGACCAAAAGAGGCGACTGGAGGTTGCTATTTTGTCTGACAGGCACCCTGATGCCTGGGTCCATTGGGTGGACAGAGTCCACTGAGCTGCCCTCATGTGAAGGCGAGCGTAAGGAAACACATGCACGGTGGATGCCATGTGGCCTAACAGTTGTAACATATTTCGAGCAGTTAAATGGGACTTGAATTTGTGAGGCTAACTGCACCAAGCGTAGGCAACGGGCCTGGGGAAGATAGGCCCTTGCAGTTGTGGTATCCAGCAAGGCCCCTATGAACTCTAATGATTGAGTAGGGGTGAGATGGGATTTTGAGATGTTTATTACAAGTCCCAGATACTGAAGAACACGCCTTGTGCAGGCTAGGGAAGCCTGGGCCTCTGACTGGGATGGAGCTCGGATGAGCCAGTCGTCCAGATATGGGAATACAAATATTCCTAGAGTGTGTAGAAATGCAGCTACTACTGCCATGCATTTTGTGAACACTCTTGGTGCAGAGGCCAGACCGAAGGGAAGCACTCTGTATTGATAGTGCTTTCCTTGATAAAGGAACCAAAGGAACCTTCTGTGTGTGGGATGGATGAGGACATGGGTGTACGCATCCTGGAGATCTAGAGAACAAAGCCAATCCTGACTCTGAAGGTATGGCAGGAGAGCACCGAGAGAAATCATCTTGAATTTCTCTTTGCATAGAACTTGTTCAGTTCTATGAGATCTAAAATGGGTCTGTAGCCCCCTGTTTTCTTTGGGATAAGAAAATAGGGGGAGTAGAACACTGAGCCCTGTTGAAGAAGGGGTACTTCTTCTATTGCCTTTTGGGCAAGAAGGGTAGCAATCTCCTGACCCAGAAGGTCAAGGAGAGATGTTGGAGAATTGAACTGTCTCACCATGGTGTGAGGAGGAAGGTTTAAGAAAAGAAATTTGTACCCCTCCCTTATGATGGAGAGGGTCCATTGCTCTGCTGTGATTTGTTCCCATCTGGGAGCAAAGTAAGCTAACCTTCCTGGAATGGTGAGAGGCTCTGGTTCTTCTAGAGCCAGAAAGGCTAAGTTCTCTAGATGTAAGTCCAAAGGCCCTGAGGAGGCTGAGGCTGTTGGGCGGCAGCAGTCCTTGCAGCCTTAGGCTTGGCTTGTTTAGGTTGTTGCTGACGCTTTGCAGCAAAACGACCTGCAGAAGATGCCTGCTGACCATAAACAGGATAATATTTCCCCTTTTTGGGAAAGAAAGCCTTTTTGAATAACCTTTTTCTAACAGGAGCAGAAGTAGACTTTGAAAGTCTATCTAAGGCAGAATTCTCAGCATCCATCTGAGTGGCCTTTGCTTGCCAATCCTTGCCAAAAAGGTTTTCACCTGTACAAGGAAGATTTCCTAATCCATCCTGGACCCAGGGTTCCAAATCAGAAGCTTGTAACCAAGCAAGTCTGCGTGCACCTATGGCAATAGCAGAGGCTCTGCTGGCACGCTCAAAAGAGTCAAAGGCTGCACGATTGGAAAATTTGGAAACATCCTGGGCATGTTTAAGCCAGGTGAGAAACTCCTCCCTTTTATCTTCTGAGATAAAAGGAGATAAAGTTTGCAGATGATCTGTAACTTCCTTTAGAAACATCCCCATATAGAGACTATAGGAGTTGATTCTGGCAACAAGCATATTGGCTTGGAAAATTCTCCGGCCAAAAGCATCCAAGGTTCTGCATTCTCTTCCTGGAGGATTAGATGAGTGTCTTTTTGCACTCTTTATCTTCTTCATAGCAGACTCCACCACAATAGAGTGGTGAGGAAGCTGAGTCTTATGAAAGCCAGGACAAGGAGGAACATGGTATATGGTGTCCAACCTATGAGAATGAGGGGAGATAGTGAGAGGTGTCTCCCATATGCCCAACATGGGATCATAAAGGATCTCATGAATTGTTAAAGTAGCTGCCTCTTTAGGAGCCTTAGGATATTGTAAAATATCCAATTTCTTGGCTCTAGGCTCTGTTTCAGGGGCCACTGAAATGGAGAGGCCCCTGGCCACTTCCCTAATGAAGTCTTCAAAAGACAAGTCTTCTGGAGGAGACATTCTTCTTTTTGGAGAAGAGGGCTCCTGAGGAAGGATTACTGATGCTTCGACAGAAGCCTCTGATTCATCAGAGTCTTCAGAGGAATCGAAGTATCGCCTGTCTGGATGCTCCTGCAGAGCCCGATACGCGTACCGAGTGGTATCGACATTGGGAGTGATCGGTACCGATTCGGTACCGATGGGCATCACAGAACAGGGTACCGCTGCAGTCGACAGCGAAGCCGATGTCAATGCAATCAGTACCGGCACCGGAACCGATATCGGTGCCGGTACCGACAATGGGGTTTGTTGCGGTACCGGCGGCGTCGCAGCTTGTATGAATGCCGTAATGGCACGCTGCGTGGTCAGAATATTCTGATCCATCGACGCAACCAATGTCTGGATGTCGGTACCAGTGGAAACCACCGGTACCCCAGAACATGGCAACAGGTGATCGGTCGAGGCCGTGCCATCGATGTCAACCTATGACCCCATAGATAGAGCTTTGGAAGCCGGAGCTTCCCGCTGGGGTAATTTTGCCGGTGTGGGATCCTCGAGAGCAAGCCCGGAGGCATCTCGATACTTAGAGGGAGATCTACCCTTCGAGGACCGGCTGGACTTATGTTTGGTTACCTGAGATCCATGGGACGAAGAAGCAGCCCTGGAAGATGTCGATGCCACCGAAGCCGCATCAGAGGGAAACAGGGTACTGAGCTTGGCCGCTCGATTCTGTCGACCTCTTTTAGACATCATGGAACAGGACTCACAATCAGTGATGGAGTGGTCAGGACCCAAACATTTTAGACACCATTCATGGGTGTCGGTGATAGAAATAGTACCGCTGCACTTCGTGCACTTTTTAAACCCGGAAGCAGGCTTTTCCATGAGGAAAATTTTTGTAGGCCTAAGGCCCCAAAAAAAAACCCCCACAGAAGTGGGAACAGTAATTATTATTATTATTTTTTTTTTTTAAAGAAGAAAGAAGAAAAGACCGGCGGTACCGGTCCGACGTCGAAGAAGGCAGACGTGCGAACAAAGAAATAAAAGAAAATAAAGAACTACTTCAGCGGTGACAGGAACACGACCTGCTGGCTCCGCAGAAAAGAAGAACTGGAGAGAGGCGGTTGGGAAAGGCGGGAAGGCAGCATGCAGGCGCTGTGGGATGCTCCCAAAAGCTTTCTTTCTGGACGCTGGGGAGCGTTCCCACGCAGGCTCCGTCGTTACCAACGATACCCATATGTGAAGACTCATTCCTGCTTGTTCCTGGAGATAGAGAATGGGAGCTGAAGAAAACTTACAAAGTAGTAAGTTTATAGAAAGGAAAAGAGACATGCTGGCACAGGAAACTATCGTTTGATAGTGGATAGACCTCTTTCCCTAGCAGGAAAAAGAGGAGAACCCTGTGACCTAGAAGCATGAACATCCTGACAGCTCATAGAAGATAGAAAGAATGGATGTCTTTCGGGAAGAGATCCATGTTTAGGATTTAGAATGACAGCAGTGGATTGCCTCTATTGAGAAGAAGCAACTGCAGATTCTAATCCCAAGAGTCACAAGCATCTGATGGATTGATCAGAAACCCTGTGGTTGCTGGGTTTGCTGAGCCTGGTGAGAGGTTGAACTCTGCAGACCAGGACGATGCTTCCCCTGTTTGGGAACATCTGTATGATGGGCAGATGATGCATAAAACCTTTTTCTCCTATGGGAAGAAAGTTTGGCAGGATATTTCCTACCTACTGGGACAGACAAAAGTGCAGAATAGCCCCTAGTAACAGGTAAGTCAGTGGAGAACTGAGTAACCTGATGTAAAGATTCCTTGTTGAAAAGATTGTCTCCAGTGCAAGGAGTATGTCCCAGTCTGTGCTGTGCCCATTTGTCCAAGTCTGAAGCTTGGAGCCAGGCTCTACGTCGTGCCCCTATAGTTATAGCAGAAGTCCTGCTAACAGACTCAAAAGAGTCTAGGGAAGCACGAGTAAGAAACCAAGAAATATTCTGGAGATGCTTGAGCAGTGAAGAATAGTCTGCACTCCTGCACTCTGGAAGGAAAGGAGTCAAAAGACGTAATTGCTTTGTGACCTCCTCAAGAGATAGACTCATATAGAAAATATATGAGAGAATTCTTGCAGAAAGCATAGATGTCTGGAAGATTTGACGTCCAAAGGCATCAAGTGTCCTAGACTCACTACCTGGCGGATAAGAAGAGTGTTTTTTCTTGCTCTTTACCCGCCTCATTGCTGATTCCACAACTATGGAATGATGAGGAAGTTGAGTCTTTTGAAACCCTGGAGAAGGGGGCACCTGATATAAGAGATCAGTTGCTGTGGAAGGTGGGGGTACCCTTAAAGGTGTTTCCCACATTCCTAGAAGGAGATCCTGCAAGGAATGATGCAAAGGAAGCATTATGTTCTCCTTTGTTTTGGTAGAAAGAGATCCTTGTGCAGGATCATGTCCTGGGATAGGAATGGCAAGAGATCTTGCTATATCCAGGAGGAAACTCTGAAAGGAGAGTTCCCCAACAGGAATTTCCCTTGGACAGGTTAGATCTGAAGAACTAGCCTGAACACCAACAGAGCTATCCAGATATATAGAAATAGAAGATCCTGCACAGTGCAGTGAGGAATGCTTAAAGGATGGTCGCCGGTACTGGCTGTCAGGAGCAGCGACCGTCATTATCACATTGTCCATGCTAGGTATCGACTCCAAGCTTGGCATAGAAGGGAGCGATCCTGTTGAAAAAAGCATGGTAGGAGTTGGCCACGATGCTACTGTAGATAGCGGTACCGATGCCAATACCGGTACCGATGTCGGAGTCGAGCCCGACAAAGACATCGGAGCAGTCATCGGTGACAGTTCAATCGGTACAGAGGTAACCGAAAACCTCCGGGTGCTATCCTCGGTACCGAGCCACCGGTATAGATCGGTGTCGGTACCAAAGTGTATTGGTACCGAGTCTTCCAGACTAGAGAGCGATTCTAAACTCGGCATCGACAAGCGAAGCATGGAAGGCACCAACCGTAAGGGTAATGAGGACATCGGTACCGGCTTCGGTACCGTGTCTGATACCGGTGAATGAAGGTCAGCTAGTGGCAACTCAATTGGCCTCGGGGGAACCGAGAGTTGCGGATCCGAATCATCGGAACCGAGCCTTCGGTACCGCCGAGAGCCGGTACCAAGGCGAGTCGGTACCCAGTCCTCCAGACTGGAGATCGATTCCAGACTCGGCATCGAAGGAGGCGAGGCTATCGATGCACATCTGGAGGGTACCGACGTCGGTGGTAGTATCGGTGCTGGTACCGATAATGAAAGGTCAGTCTGGAGTGTATCCACTGGTCCCGAAGGCACAGAGGACACCAGATGACCATCCCTGGTGAGGAGTGTTTCATCCAACACCAGTGCCGATATCGGGGTATCGGTACCGCTCGAAGCGGATGCCACCACCGGACACGGCTCAGGTATGTTCTGTGAGGGGTGAATCCCAGGAACAACCTGAAACCCCTGAGGCTTTGAGACCGAAGACTCTCGCCGGAGTTTTGAAGCCAGTAAGCCCTCGAGGGCAAGGCTGGAGCAGTCTACATGCTGTGCATGAGACCTACCACTCGAGGGCTGGCTAGTCTTAACAGACTGTTTGTGGGTTACCTGATCCTGTGTAGAAGAAGGGGATGGTGCCCCGAAGCTGGAGGGAAACCGTGTATCGAGGGAACCTCGATATTGAAGACCTCTTCTCACCAAACTGTTGTCAGGACCCAAACAGGTTAGACACCGACTTCGAGGGTCTAAAAATAAAGTTGTACCGCCACAGTTTGAACATTTCTTGGAGAAAGTGGCTGGCGGTTCCATGAAGGAAACAAAAAGAAGAGGCCTAAAACACCGTGGGACACTATGAAGAAAAAATATTCCTTGAAAAAGGAAGATTTTACAAGAAAAGAAAAGAAAACACCGGCGGTACCGGTGGCGTCGGGAAGACAGCCGCGACAAGAAAACTAAAGAAATAACACAAGAATTTTCTGCGGTGACAGGAGGACGTCCTGCCGGCTCCACGGAAAAACGAAAACTGAGGAGAGGCAGTTGGGAAAGGCGGGAAGGCAGCACGCAGGCGTGGTGGGATGCTTCCAAAAGCTCTTTGATTGGACGCTGGGAAGCGTTCCCGCGCAGACTCCGTCGGTACTGACGTACCCATATGTGAAGACTCATTCCTGCTTGTTCCTGGAGATAAGCATCCGCTGCTACTCTGAGAGGATGCGGTTACCTGGAGCAGAAACTGGGCAGTTGACGGTTCAGTGGACTGGCAAAGAGATCTATGGTGGGAAGACCCCATCTTAGGAAGATCTGTTGAACCACCAGAGGATTCAACTGCCACTCGTGTGGCTGCAGAATCCTGCTCAATCTGTCTGCCAGGTAATTCTCTTGTCCAGGGAGATAGACCGCCTTGAGAAGTATGCTATGATTGACTGCCCAGGAGCACAGGTCCTGTGCCTCCTGACAGAGAGGTCGGGACTCTGTGCCTCCCTGCTTGTTCACATAGAACATGGCAACTTGATTGTCCGTCTGCACTAAGACGGACTGGCGAGAGAGGACATGAGAGAAAGTCCAGAAGGCTAGGCGGATTGCTCTGAGCTCTAGGAAATTGATCTGCTGTGCGGATTCCCAAGGGGACCAGAGGCCCTGGGTGCATGCTCCTTGGTAATATGCACCCCAACCTTGGAGAGAAACATCGGTGGTCAGCACTTGAGAATGCTGAGGTGATTGAAAAGGCACCCCTTTTAGCAGATTCGGAAGATGAAGCCACCACTGTAGAGAAGAAGCTAGTAGCTTGGACACCCTCACTTTGTCCATCAGGTTTCCCGTGGCCTGCAGCCACTGAGTTCGGAGGCCCCACTGAGCTGGCCTCATGTGTAGACGGGCATTTGGAGTTACATGGACCGTGGATGCCATGTGGCCTAAGAGCCTCAGGAATTGTCTGGCGGAGACCAGAGAATTGCTGTGGAATTGGCTGGCCAAGTCCATCAGTCTGTGGGCCCTGTCCACTGGCAATAAAGCCTTTGCCTGAAGGGTGTCCAGTCTTGCCCCTATGAACTCCATGTTCTGTGAGGGGTGCAAAGCAGACTTTACGAAGTTTATGACAAACCCCAGATGCTGGAGAAGAGCGACAGTGCAGAGGGTTGCTTGATTGGTCTCCTGTGGAGACGAACCCCTGGATGAGCCAGTCGTCCAGGTATGGAAAGACAAAGAGGCCTTGAACCCTACTGAGGAGTGGAGGAGTGGCCTAGTGGTTAGGGCAAGGTACTTCAGGCCGGAAGGTCGGGGGTTCAAATCCCACTAGAGGACAGCAACCTTGGGCCGGAAGGACTGGGGTTTCTAGTCCCACAGGTGCTCCTTGTGGTCTTGGGCAAGCCACTTAACCCTCCATAGCCCATGTTCCCTGTAAAATAGTTATCTCCAAGTTATAATGCCCTGTTCAATGTAATTTCAGTTTGTTCAATGTAAACCGCACTGATGCAGAATAGCGCGGTATATAAGAGAATGTAAATAAATAAATAAATAAAAATAAACCCTGAGATAGGCCGCCACCACCGACAGGCATTTGGTGAAAACCCTGGGGGAGGAAGTTAGGCCAAAAGGGAGTACCCTGTACTGGTAATGGTTTCCTCCAACTACAAATCGGAGATATTGTCTGTGGTCTGGATGAATAAGGATGTGAGTATAAGCATCCTTTAGGTCTAAGGAGCATAGCCAATCTCCCTGCTGGAGGAAGGGCAGCAAGATTCCAAGGGTAAGCATCTTGAACTTTTCCCTCTCCGGGAACTTGTTGAGATTCTGCAAGTCTAGGATAGGCCTGAGGCCTCCTGTTCTTTTTGGTACTAGAAAGTACCTGGAATAGAAGCCTTGACCTCTCAGGTGGTGAGGTACCGGTTCTACCGCCTGTTCCTTCAGAAGACTTGCTAGACTTCCGGTGACGTCACCTACTTGAATGGCGGCGTAGCGGGGGAGCTCCGCCACCAACCCGCAATAAAGGATGCAATTTTAGCCCCTACGGGCAACGGAGAGGCGGTCCGAGGTGCGGTGGAGTGAGAGGGGAGTACCGGCGAGCCGCGGCGGCGGAGCAAGCAAGTGCGGAGGCGCGGCGAGACAGGCGGGAGCTGAACGGGTGCTGCAGCCTGAACACCAGAGGGCTTCTTGGCCGGTGGCTGCGCCGAGTAGGCTCAGCTGGGAGAGTGTCCGCAGGGCCGAACGAGGCTTGCTGGAGAGCAGAGGCAGTGAGCTCCTCAGCGGCAGGAAACCGCGCCGCCGAACTTCACAGACCACGTGGCTGCAGACGAGGGAGATCAGCGGAAAGCTGCGCCCGGAGGCAGAGGGGGCCGGGAAGGCCTAGCACGTGGCTGGGAGAAGTTTGAGGCAGAAACCCGTGCCACAATACCGCCTACAAAGGAGCGGAGTGCAGGAGCAGCCAGCAGTGGTGAGTCTCATAAACCCCGACTGCACTAAGAGAGGGAGCAGAGGCAGAGTACTGCCAGATACAAGACCTGTCCCCAGCAGAGGCTATAGTGAAGTGAGTGGACGCTATACTTGATCCACAGGCCGGGGAGACCGGGGAGAGAAGGGCTGACCAGCCCACAATGGAAAAAAATAGCAAAAAAGAGACTCTGGTAAAAAAAAAGCTGGCTGAGTTCCGATCCCCATATGCAACTACCAAAGGAGGGAAGGAGGCGGAAAAAGCTGGGAAACCTGTGACAGAGACCCCACAGAGCCCAGGGGGGAGCGAAGGAGGAGAGGAGGGCCTGTCGGCTGCGGAACAGATTAAACAATGGCTCCTCGAGTTAAAGGAGGAATTGAAGATGGAGATGTGTGGGGTTAAAAATGAAATCAAAGAAGTAATGCAGACTATGCGCCAAGACCTGCTGGAGCTGGGAGGACGAATGGAAGAGGTGGAGACCAAGTTGGAGAGTCAAGAGGAGACCCTGACGCAGGTCCAGAGCAGCTGGGAAGAGCTTCAGAGGGCGCAGGAGATCCTGAAAGCTAAAACTGAGGACCTGGAGGACCGATCACGCAGATGCAACCTCCGGGTGAGAGGGGTACCGGAGGAACCGCAATATAAGAACTGTGAGGAAGTAGTCCAGCGGATCTTCCGAGACCTACTAGTAGCAGTTGGCCCAGGGAGACCTGCAGAGGAGGCCCGTCCCGAAATAGAAAGGGCGCACAGGGGTCTGGGACCCATCCGAGATAATAGGCCGAGAGACATTGTGGTCTGCCTGCGTTCCTTTAAGAGTAAGGAACTCCTGCTGGGAGCTAGCCGCAAACTGAAAAGCTTCCGCTGGGAGGGACATACAGTGGAGCTGTACCAAGACCTGTCCCAGGGCACGCTACAAAGACGGAGGGAGATTAGAGAAGTCACAGCCTATCTCAGACGCACTGACCTGCGCTACAAGTGGCTCTTCCCCTTTGGACTCTTTATTACGGTGAAAGGACGATCGAGGACGGTGAGGTCCAGTGTGGAGGCATGGAGAGCGCTGAGAGAGCTCGGAGCCGAGCAACTACCGGAGCAGGCTGGAAGCTCCTCCACTCCGCCGAGAACGGAATCCAGGACCGGAGGAGCGGCACAGCTGAAATGGCAGAGGGCAAGTGGACGGAGATTGGCTAGGACCACCAAGGACGTGCACCAGAGTCGGGCCATAGAACAAGAGACTGGCTGAGCAGAAGCACCTTTATAAAGGACTGGTATTTTTGAATAAGATGAGTTGTGGGTGGAGGGGGGGGAGGAGAGATGGGTAGTAGGCCAAGGGGAGAGGGAGGGGGGACGAGGCGGGGATTAGGCTGAGAGGGAGAAGGTCCACGGAGGGTGGAGAGAGGAGGGGGTTAAGAGGGGAGAGGGATAGGGGTTGGGCTGGTGAGCTGGGGGGGCTGGGGGGCGGTTGAGGTGGGTAGGTGGGGAGGGGGAGAAGGTCACCGAAATGGAAGTTGCATCTCCGCAGAGGAGAGTTATGAGGGGGGGAGAGGGAGGAGGGGAGGGAGCAGTGGGAGGGGGAGAGGGGGGTGGGGGGAGGAGAGGGGGTGGGGGGGGAGGAGGGGGTCAGGGTGGGAGGTGGGGGCGGAGGGACTTAGGGGGGCGAGGCGGGGAACTGGAGGATGGAAGGGAGTTAAAAATTCTTACTTTAAATGTGAAAGGATTAAATTCGCCCATGAAAAGACAGAAATTATATAAGGAGTTAACAAGACACAAAGCGGATATAGTGTTGCTGCAGGAGACACATCTACTGAGACAGCATGAGGCATTGGTGCAACCCCGGGGGTACAAGCATCGTGTGTTCGCCTCTAATCTTATAGAGAAGAAGAAAGGCGGGGTGGGGGTTTTCCTCAGGGAGGCAGCCCCCATGGAAGTTCAGGTGATATCCCGGGATAGGGGGGGGGCGGGATCTCTTGCTGAGGGTAAAGATCGGTGAGGAGTGGTTTTGCGTGGTAAATGTGTATGCTCCTACGGGTCCGCAAACTGAGTTCTGGAATGCATTGAGTGAGCAAGTGGCGGCAATGGGGGACGGGGTCCTAATTTGTGGTGGGGATTTCAATGTGGCCTGGGAGGTAGGGAGAGACACGACTGGGCGAAGGGAGGGGAGAGGCACGGATAGGAAACATTACCATAGCTTTGTGAGGGAGAATGGCCTGATAGATGTATGGAGGACCCTAAACCCGGGGCGGAGACAATTTTCCTTTTACTCCGCAGCGCATGGCACTTACTCCCGGTTGGATGCCATATGGGTGGGGAAGGAGATAACAGGGAGGCTCCTGGGGGGCGAGATGGAACCCATTACTTGGTCCGACCATGCCCCGGTGGTGGTACGGGTGCGGGTGGAAGGGGAAGATAGGGGCCGTCAGTTCTGGAAGTTGAATGAGGGGCTCCTTGAGGACGAGAGGGTGGTGCGGGAGATTGAAAGTCTAATCCCGGAGTACTTTGATCAAAATGGCGGTGGGGAGGTTATGGAGGGAACAGTCTGGGATGCCTTCAAGGCTGTAGTTAGGGGCGTTCTAATTAAGTGGGGAGCCCGTCTAAAACGGGAGCGGGCGGAGAGGGAGGACCAGCTCCGCCGGCAATTGCGGGAGTTGGAGGAAAGAGACGGACAGGACAGAACTGGACAGGTACGGGGAGAGGTGCTGGCACTGCGGGCCCAAGTGAATGCTCTTGAAGCGGAGAAGATACAATTCCGCCTGCAGCTGTTAAAACAGAGGTTCTTTGAAGGGGGGAACAAAGCTGGGAAATTCCTCGCGAGACAACTGAAGAAGCGGAGGGAGTGGAATAGGATTACACAGATCAGGAGTACAGGGGGGGTGGTGCGAGAGGCTCCGCGAATAAGGGAGGAATTTGTGTCCTTCTATAGCAACTTGTATGCAGCCCGGGCCGCAAGGTCGGGGGAGGACATTCGGGAATATGTGAGGGAAGCAGGGCTTCCGACTCTGACGGGAGACGAGCAAGAGGGGTTAGATAGGGAAATACAAGCTGAAGAAGTCAGCCAGGCCATCAAGGGATTGAAAAATGGTAAGGCCCCAGGGCTCGATGGACTGACGGCAAAGTTTTACAAACGATTTGGAAGCCTCCTGTTGAACCCGTTGACTAGGGTATTTAATGGGCCGGGGCGGGGGGAGGCCCTGCCTGAAACAATGGGTTGGGCAGGCATTACGCTTATCCACAAAGAGGGGAAAGACCCGCAGGAGTGTGCGTCCTACCGCCCTATCTCGTTACTGAATCTAGATGCGAAATTGCTGGCGAAAGTACTAGCGACGCGACTCAATGGAGTGTTAGGTAAACTGGTGCATGAGGACCAGGCTGGATTTGTACCGGGCCGGCAAGTGGCGGATCATATCCGCAAAGTATTAAATGTGATGTGGTCGACGCAGCGGCGCAGGACAGGGGCCTTGTTGGTATCACTGGATGCAGAGAAGGCCTTTGATCAGGTGTCTTGGGATTTCCTGTATTCAGTGTTGGAGGCCCAGGGGTTTGGACCTGGGTTCATGCAGTGGATAAGGGCTCTTTATGCTAGGCCGATGGCATGTGTTCGAGTGAATGGGGGGTACTCTGGGTTCTTCCCCCTAGAAAGAGGGACGCGGCAGGGATGTCCACTGTCCCCCCTACTTTTTGTGCTCTCCTTAGAGCCGTTGGCAGCAAAGTTGCGAAGCAGCTCCGATATCACGGGGGTTAGGGTGGGACGCCAGGAGTGTAGAGCGTCCCTCTTTGCAGATGATATACTTTTGACACTCACGAATCCTAGCGAATCTCTGAGGGCAGTGATGAGAGAGATCCAAGACTACGGCGAGAGGGCGGGCTTCCGGATTAACTGGGGGAAATCGGAGATTTTGAGTATAGGGGGGGAGAGGGAGGAACAGCGTGACTGGCAACAGAATTTTCCATTTAAATGGGCAAAGACATCGATCCGCTACCTAGGGGTACACCTCGGCAGAACCTTGGAGGAGTTGTATGATCTAAACTACAAAAAATTGGTGGGGCAGGTGGAGGAGAGGTTACAGGGCTGGAGCAGGGGGTATTACTCGTGGTTTGGGCGAATAGCGACGGTCAAGATGATGCTTCTCCCCCAGTTCCTGTTTCTGTTTCAAGCTTTGCCGGTCCCGATCCCGCCGAAAGTGTTGAGGAAGATCCAGCAACAGGTCGAGCGATTTATCTGGGGGTTGAGGCGCCCACGGGTGGCGGCACGGACGCTGCAAGTAGCGGTACGGGAAGGAGGGATGGGGGTTCCCAATTTCCGACTATATTATGCGGCAGCACAATTGAGAGCAGTATACGCGTGGCTGCGGGAACCCCAGAAGCAGTGGGTACAGCTGGAGCTGGCCGAATACAGGCCGGGTGAACTTGAACGGATAGTATGGGAGGGGAGAGGAGAGAAGGGGAGGAACCCCATTGTGGGGCATACCCTGCAAGTGTGGCAGCAGTACAGGAAGCGGTTGGTGGGCGACAAACGATGGTCGGTTACCATGTCATTACAAGCTTGCTGTGCGGAGAGCGGGGGACCGGGAGCCATAGTGCTCCGTAAATGGGCGGCGTTAGGATTGTCCCAGGTGTCCCAGATCGTGGTAGGAAGACACTGTCGAGGCTTTGAGGGGGTCCGGGACCTCTATCGTTTGGGGGAGGTGGATAGGTTCGCGTATCGGCAGCTTTGCTCGGTAGTGAGTACAAAGGGAAGGGAGCAAGGGGGATGGGGGGGAGGTGAATGGTTTGAAGGAGCCTGCCTGGGATCCCTGGGACGACAGGGGATGCTTTCCCGGATTTATAGAGGGTTGATAGCGCGGGGGGAAGGTAAGTTGAAATACATGGAAGCGTGGGAAAAGGATTTAGGGGTAACGTGGGGGGTGGAGAAGTGGGAGGCTGTGGCATTAGGCATAGCACGATTCTCCATTGCCACGTCACTGCGAGAGAATGGGTTTAAGGTGTTGAGTCGCTGGTATCTCACACCAGAGCGGTTGTGCAAAGCGGGGGTGTTGCAAACGGATGACTGCTGGCGAAAGTGTGGGGAGCGTGGCTCCTGGCTGCATATGTGGTGGACGTGCCCGGTAGTGGGAGAGTACTGGCACCGCATAGGGGAAAACATTAATAAAATGATGGGGGCGAACCTTGAGCTTGGACCTGAGATGTGTCTCCTGCATAGACCAGATGGGAAATGGGAGGGGGATTGGAAAATTATTTGGTATTGTGTCACAGCGGCTAGGTGCGAAATTGCATGGTATTGGAATAGACCAGTTCTACCCTCCATAGCGAGTTATGCACGCAGGGTGTCGCATCTCTATGCCATGTATAAACTGACCGGGGAGAGGGGAGGGAGAGGGGAGCAAATGGAGAAGCGGTGGGCAGGGGTTTGGAGATGGCTGAGTGAAGAGGGGTGGAAGTAGGGAGGAGGTGGGGGGATTGTATATAGGGGGAGCAATGACTTGTGTACGTTGATTATTGAGAAAGCCACATGGGCGGTACGCTGTTTGGCTTTCCCATTTGGTTGTTACATAGCTTGAGCCAGGGCATTTGGGTAGGGGAGGAGGGGGGCGACTGGGTGGAGGGGGTGCTAGGGACGGGATCTATGTAATAGGTATTGT
This sequence comes from Ichthyophis bannanicus, assembly GCA_033557465.1. NCBI lineage: Eukaryota > Metazoa > Chordata > Amphibia > Gymnophiona > Ichthyophiidae > Ichthyophis > Ichthyophis bannanicus. The sequence continues at coordinate 231,467,942 of CM066043.1, read as the reverse complement.
GTGTCAGTTGAAGGGTTTTCTTTTGTGTTGTTTGCGGAACCCTTGATGCCTTGGAGCTGTTGTTCACATGCAAATGTAACTGTTATAAATGCTAATAAAAATTTAAAAAAAAAAAAAAAAAAAAGAAGACTTGCTAACTCCTGCAGGAGTAAGTCCCTGTGCAGAGGGAGTCTTGGAGGCTCCCCTGGAAAGTAGGAGGGAGGTACCTGGTGGAAGTGGAGGAGATAGCCTCTCTGGACTATGCTTAGCACCCAGGTATCCCTTGTTACGGCTGACCACCTGTGGGCATACAGGGTCAGCCGGCCTCCTGTACTGGGAGGGGCCAGCTGGAGGAGGAGAGGCTTTGCCACTGGAGTCAAAACCCCGCTCCCTGCTATGCAGGAGCCAGAGCTGGTGGCTTGGGGGTTTTCTGCCTATGGGGCCCATGTCCCTGCCCCTTGGCCTGCTGACCCTGCTGGGGAGCTGTGGAGGCCTGAAAATGAGGGTATGATTTGTAGGTAGACGACTTCCTCGGGTAAAAGGTCTTTTTTCCCGAGCCCTTCTTCTTCTGAGAAGGGGCAGAGGTGTTCCTGGACAGCCTTGTCCGGGTAAGAGTCTCGGACTCAAGTTCCGCAGCCTTTTCAACCATGGGCTTGCCAAAGAGGTTTTCACCTCGGCAGGGGACATCGGCCAACTTGTCCTGCACCCATGGCTTGAGGTCCGATGACTGTAGCCAAGCCTGACGGCTTGCACCGATGCCAGCCGCAGCTACACGGGCCGAAGCCTCAAAGCCATCATAGGCTGCTCGAGAGATAAACTTTGAGCACTCTCGGATCCCCGATGACAGGGCCTTGAACCTCTGCAAAGGTTCCTCGGAGAGACCAGCAGAAAACCCGGCAATCTCCTTTGCCAGGTCTCGAAGGTACATGCCCATGTACAGCTGGTAGGTCTGGACATGGCAAGCAAGCATAGAGCCCTGGAAGCACTTTCTACTGAGGGCATCCAGGTTCCGGGCCTCCCGGCCGGGAGGCACCAAGGAGTGCATCTTCTGACTCTTCAGACGATGCATGGCCGATTCCACAACCATGGAGTGGTGTGGTAGCTGTGCCTTTTGGAACCCGGGGCTCTTGCAGACTCGATAGATGGAATCGACCCGCTTGCTCAGAACCGGCGTCGAGGCCGGCGCCTCCCACATGCGGAAGAGCAACCGTTCCAGCATCGGAGGAACCGATACAGTAAAGGCCTCCTTGGGAGGAGAGTCATACTGCAGGGTCTCGAGCTCCTCGGCTCCTCCTCGGGATCTGCGGGGAAGGCCAAGGCCTTGGCCATGTCCCGCACGAAATCCGAGAACCGGGTGTCCTCCGGGGGGACCGTCTCCGAGGTTCAGACTCCAGTGAATCCGAAGGGATACACCGGATCCGAAAGGTGTCCTGGGACTCCTCATCCTCCGTTTCCCAGCCCGACCCCTCGGAGGAGGAATCGAGCGCTCCGGTCAAGCAGGCACCGATGCCATCTGCCCCAACGCCGAGGGTACCAGCATCGACAACCTCGGTCCCAAACGGGAGGCCGAGGGAGACCTTGGCCGAGGATAGACTCGAGCGCGCATGGACTCGAGGATCGGCTCGGCCTCCGGTGTCGACATGGACGTCGATGTCCCGGTGGTCGTGGCAGATGCACCGGTGAGACCAGCGATCAGTGCCCGCTGCTGTTCCATGAAGGCAGCCAAGCTGCTCTCCAAGGCCGTCAACTTGAGTCCGAGCTCAGGAGACTCAGCAGCCCCCAACTCGGGCCCCGACAGCGTCGGGCCCAACGTCGGCTCCCCCGGAGGAGAGTCCATGAGGACTACAGCACTCACGTGACTCGGGGACTCCGGCTCCACACAAGGTTGTTTTGCAGGCCTCTCCGACTCCAAAGACCCGGGACGGCAGTCGGGGCTATGCAACCTGGCCCTCGAGGAGCCAAGTGCGTCCGACACCGCCCTCGTGGGTTTCTTCTTCCTGAGATGTTCCTGCAAGGGAGACCCCCTCTCAGAGGATCCCCGGCGATGCTCGGGATCGGAATCTCGAGACGTCAAGGTCTCTGACGAAGTCCGGGCCCGGCCGGACGCGGAGTCAGGGAAGATTCTTTCCTTCTGGTGCTGCCGACTCCTCAACGCCTTTGAGGACATTTTCCCACACAGACCACAGATCATCGGGTCATGATCGGGTCCGAGGCAGCGGAGGCAGCAGTCATGTGTGTCGGTGAGAGACATAAGTGTCTTACACCGATCACACTTTTTAAACCCGCTGGCAGCTATCGGGGGAAAAAGGGCCCCTGCGAGATCAAAAGATAGGGCTGCCAGTGAAAAATAGAAAAATGGCGCGAACGCTAGTCACGAAGGACAAAAACCAAAAAAAGAAGTCCGGGCTCGATACCAGTGTACCGGCCCGAGGCGGGAAGGGGAAACCGGCGTCGAACCGAGAAAAAACACGAAAATCAATTTTTTTCACGGGTGAACACGAACCACGTCCGTCAGGCTCTGCGGAAAAAAGAAAACTGAGCAAGATGGCACCCTTGGGCGGGAAGGGGACCGCGCATGCGTGCTGGCAGTCCCAAGGGCTTTCTGTGAAAGCTGGGGAAATGCTCCGCATGGGGGCTCCATCAGCGCCGATGTCACCAATATGTGAGGACTGACTTCCTGCTTGGTCCTAGAGAAGAAGAGTTCCCAGGGAAAACATTTTGAATTGTTCTCTGACCAGGTACTTGTATAAGTCTCTGAGGTCCAAGAAGGGCCTGAATCCTCCTGTTTTTTTTGGGATGAGAAAATATGGAGAGTACAAGCCCATCCTTTCTTGAGGAAGAACAACTCTTTCTATGGCGCCCTGGGACAACAGGATGGACACCTCTTCTCTTAGGAGAGTGCTTTGAAGGGGATGGGTGGGATAGTCCCCTTTGAAGCAGGTGGGGGGTAAAGTTTCGAAGTGAAGTCCATAACCCCTTTGGATGATGTTCAGGGTCCACTGTACTGAATTTATGAGGTGCCACCTGTGGGCATAGGAACAGAGTCTGCCTATGTGAAGGGGCTGGATAACCTCCAGAGGGAGAGTGGCAATACTCTCTAGAAAAAAGTCAAAACCAGGCGCAGGTTGTGCCTGAGCCACTAGTTGAGGCTTAGGAGCCTTAGACGTTTTGGGTTGGCGAAGGCCCTGCTGCCGCTGTTGAGGATGCTGAGGCTGGTAAGCAGCTGAACGTGAGTAGGAAGGATAATATCTCTTCTTCTTAGAATAGAAAGGTTTCTTGCGAAGAGCCTTCCTTTTGGAGGGATCAGCCTTCTTTCTGGAAAGGCGTTTGAGGGTGAAAGTATCTGTCTCAATCTCCCCAGTTTTTTTCTCTCCAACCTTTTCCAAAAAGGTTCTCCCGAACAGTTTGTCCTGGACGAGATCTGATGCCTGTAATCAGGCCATCCAGTGAACTCCAATGCAGACTAATGAAGCTCTGCTTGTTGACTCAAAGGCATCAAAAGAGGCCCTGGTAATACATTTTGAAGTAGTCTAGCCTTGCTTGATGAGTGTCTGGAATGCACTCCGTTTATCATCTGAAAGCATGGGGGCAAACGTCTCCAGATCCCTGGTGACATCCTTTAGAAACATGCCCATGTATAGCATGTAGAAGCTTATCCTGGAGACCAAACATGCATGCATGAAAGCATCGACGCCCAAAGGCATCGCGTGTCCTCGAGTCTCTACCCAGAGGTATGGATGAGTGATTTTTTTAAATTCTTTATTCAGCGCATTGCCGATTCTACCACCACTGAGTGGTAGGGAAGCTAAGGCTTTTGGAAGCCTGGGCACTCTGGAACTCTATATATGGTATTGAGTCTCTTGCCTGCAGGTGGAACCATGAGAGGAGCCTTCAACTTGCGGAGCATACGATGCACTGGTACAGTAGCCACTTCCTGGGGCGTGGGAGGGTATTGAAGTATCTCTAATTCTCTGTCCTCAGTTCCTTCTGCGAGGCTACTGTGATGCCCAGTCCTGCTGCCATGTCCCATATGAAGTCCTGAAAAGACATATCTTCTAGTGGGGACCTGCGCTGCTCCTGTAGAGGGTAATGGTCTGAAGTGATGTATGGAAGTTCCTGGGAATCCAGTGATCCCTCGTCAGAATCGGAAAAACTGGAACCAGAGTCTGGCAAAAAGTTGAATAATGGAGGCCCTGTGTTTGACTTCAATGCTTCATTAACGTCAAGAGTCTATGCCGATACCGATGTTCAGAGGTAGCGGAATCGGGAGCTATGGCACTTTTAGCCTGTTGGGTACGGAGGTATCGGTCGGTTCCAACGGAGGCATCGAACTCGGGAAATGACGGCACTGCTGAAGCTGTTGATACTGTCTATACCGAGGCTGCCAGGAGTGCGGCCAAACTTCTTTCGAGAGCCAGCATGCGCTGGTCCAGGGAAATAACCGATGTTTGGGAGGAATCATTGACGGCACTTTGAGCCACCATCCCAGAGCATGGAACCGGTAGCTCTCCAGAGGTCGATTTCTCAAGAGCATCCCGGAGCCCCTCTTGTGCTTTGAAGAATAGGTCCTCCCGCTGGGGCTGCTTGGCTGGCCTGTCTGCATAGGAAGCACCCCTAGGGGAGTCTCGATACTTATGCTGGGATTTTCCTCTAGTCTCGGTATTGGTCTTCGATGCCAATGCCTTACTAGAAATCAGAGACAAACTTTTATGTTTGGACTTGGAAGAGACCTGAGACCCATGAGAGAAGGCCAATGTTCTAGATGACGTGGAAGCTATTAAAATTGAGTTTGGGGCGAACAGCGATCCATACTGTCAGGTTCTGTTCTTTAGGCCTCTGTCTGTAATCTGTTGACACAAAGGACAAGAATTTGGAAAATAGTCAGGGCCCAAACATTTTAAACACCAGTCATGTTTATCCGTGATTGATATGGTACTGGCACATTTGGTACATTTCTTAAAACCATTAGTTGTTTTTTTCTATTTTTAAAAGCATTCTTCAGAATTGAAGAGGATATGGAGGCCTAATGGCCTAGTTAGCAGTGAAAACCGCAGGAAAAAAAAAAGAAATAGAAAATTTTATAACTAAAAAAAATATTTATCGGGACCGGTGTGGAATTTGAAGGACCCGGCGTCGATGTTACAGCAGAACACAGTATTTCACAAAAAAAGAAATGTTTTTCGGTGGTGACAGGATTGTACAACCTGCTGGATCCACGGAAAATGAAGAACTGAGGAGTTGGGAAGGCGGGAAGACAGGCATGCAGGCACAGTGAAGTGCTCCCAAAGGTTTTCCCATTGGATGCTGGGGAGTGTTCCCACGCAGGCTCAGTCGCTGCCGATGTCACCCATATGCGAAGGCTGCAGTCCTGCTTATTCCTGGAGATGAAGGATATTATATCTTCTTTTTAGCATAGAAAAATTTCTTGGGAAGAGCCTTCCTCTTGGATAGGTCAGCTGTTTTCCTGGAAAGGCATTTGAGGGCGAGATCATCCTCCTCAATCTCTCCTGCTTTTCCACTCCAATCCTTGCCAAAAAGCTTTTTTTTCAAGTACATGGGATACTGACAAGTTTATCTTGTACACATTGCTCAAGATCTGATGCCTGTAAGCAGGCCATTCTGCGAGCCCCAACGCAGACTGCTGAAGCTCTGCTGGTTGACTTGAAGGCATCGAAAGAGACTCTGGTAAAGAACTTAGAAGTATTTTGGCCTTGCATGATGAGTGTCTGGAAAGCACTCCCCTTATCCTCAGGCAGCATGGGGGTGAAAATCTCCAGATCCCTGGTGACATCCTTCAGAAATATGCACATGTACAGCATGCAAAAATTTATTCTGGAGGCCAACATGCATGCTTGGAAGCATTGATGCCCAACGGCATGGAGTACTCTCAAGTCTCTGCCAGGTGGCATGGATGAATGGCTCTTAGAACTCTATGCAGCGCATCGCCGATTCCACCACCATGAAGTGGTAGGGGAGTTGAGGTTTCTGGAAGCCTGGGCACTCTGGTACTCAGTACATGGTACTGAGCCTCTTGCTGACAGGCAGAACCGTGAGTGCGACTTCCCACATGCGGAGCATAAGATCTTGTAGAATCTGATGCACCGGCAATGTAGCTGCCTCCTTTAGTATCTCCAGTTCCTCCGCCCTCAGTTGCTTTTCTGAGGCGACTGTGATGGTGAGGCCCGCTGCCATGTCCCATATAAAGTCCTGAAAGGACATATCCTCTGGTGGGGACAGACACCGTTTGTGAGGCGGTAAAGAGTCTGAAGGGATGTCTGGTAGTTACCAGGAATCAAGTGATTCTTCATCAGACTCTGAAGAACTGAAATCAGAGCCTGGCAAGAAGTCAAAGCATTGTCGATCCTGAGTTCAGCCTCGATGTTTCATGGATGTCGAAGGTCTATACCGATACCCGGAAGTATTGGAATAGAGAGCTACATCAGGTTGAGTCTGTTGGATACCAAGGAATTGGGTTGGTTCAAATGGTGGTACCACTCTCGGGGTCTCTGTCGATGCCAGTTGGAGGGCCAGCATCAGGGACGATATACATAGCTGAAGGCTCCGTGCCAAAGCCTGGAGCTCTCGATGTTATCAGTATCGAGGCTGACAGGAGTGCCACCAAACTCCTCTCAAGAGCCAGCATGCACTGGTCCAGTGAGATGGCCAATGTCTGGGTAGAATCGCCAACGCGTCTTTGGACCACTGCCCCAGAAAATGGCACCGGTAGCTCTCCGGAGGTTGATTCCTCGGGTGCGTTTCCCTTGTGCTTTGGAGGACAGATCCTCCAGCTGGGGCTGTTTGGCTGACTGGTCTGCATCAGAAGCACCCCTAGGGGAATTGGATGCTTATAATGGGACTTCTCGTGGGTCTCGGAATCAGTCTTCAATGCCGATGACTTTGGAGCAGCCAGAGACTTAGACTTACATTTATATTTGGACTCTGAAGAAACCTGAGACCCATGAGAGGAAGACGGCTCAGTTCTTTAGGTCTCTCTTTGTCATTTGTTGGCACACAGGACAAGAACTGGGTTATGTTCAGGTCCCAAACATTTCAGACACCAGTCATGTTTATCCGTGACTGATATGGTACCAGCACACTTGATACACTTTTTAAAACCACTAAATAGAAATTACACTTACCTGGTAATTGTAGTTCCTGGAGGGTCCAGTTTAGTCCTCCACATCCTGGTAGTGCACCTCCTCCTGCAGCCTGGAGACTGGACCAATCAAAATCTTCCTCTGTATGATCTATGCTGTCGGAGCTCCCATCAGCCCCCAGTGAACTAGTAACAAAGCAGACTTAAAGAAGCAACACTAGAGCCTACAGATAAGATATTTATTCAACAAGAAACTGAAACCCCTTATGAATTCGCTGACTCCCTCCCCAAACGAGGAAGCCAGAGCCTTGCTCATGGGCTCTACCGTCTCCTGGAAGAAGCGATAGCCCAAACTCAAGCCCCCGACAACAGGAGCGAGAAAGAAAAAAAAAGGAAAATCCGACAGAAAGCCACGGCCCGAAAAATGAAATACAGAAGGCCGAACGAACGTCGCCGAGATCGTAGACGCGCGCCGTACCAGATCAAATGACAAATAGGGTGGGAAGGAGGACTAAACTGGACCCTCCAGGAACTACAATTACCAGGTAAGTGTAATTTCTATTTCCTGAGCGGTCCTCCAGTTTAGTCCTCCACATCCGGGATGTAACAGAGCAGTTATCACCGGGCGGGACCTTGCCATCTGGCGCGCAACACTGCCGAACCAAAACAAGAATCTCGAGCGGCGAGCACATCCAACCGGTAGTGCTTACTGAAGGCATGCAAGGACGACCAAGTCGCCGCTTTACAAATTTCCGCCGGCGGAACCAAGCTCTGCTCCGCCCAAGAAGCCGCATGAGCTCTGGTAGAGTGGGCCCGCAGACCCACCGGAACCGGCTGAGAGTGTAGAATATATGCCGACGCTATAAGCCTCCTTGATCCACCTAGCAATGGACGCTTTAGCCGCCGCCTCTCCTTTTCGTGCTCTGCCAAAAAGCACGAACAATCGATCGGTCTTCCGGAAAGACTCGGAGACTTTTAAGTAACGCCGTAGGACCCGGCGCACATCCAGGTAATGCAAGCCCTCGTCCCCAGCGCCAACCGAACTGCCATGCAGGACCGGAAGAAAAACCACCTGATTTAAATGAAACGGCGACACCACTTTAGGCAAAAAGGAGGGAACGGGCCGAAGCACCACGCGGTCCCTAGAGATAGATAAGAACGGTTCCCGGCAGGAAAGCGCCTGCAATTCGGAGATTCGGCGCGCCGAGCAAATGGCCACCAGAAAAACTGTCTTGAGCGTGAGATCTTTAAGAGACGCCTGGCTAAGGGGCTCAAAAGGCTTGCCAACCAAAGCCCTCAACACCAGGTTCAAGTCCCACGAGGGCACTGACACCCTACGCGAAGGCCGCAAACGGAAAACCGCCTTGATAAAACGCTGCACGTCTGGATGAGAACCAAGAGTCAGACCTAGTACTTTGCCCCTGTATCAAGCGAGAGCCGCTAGCTGAACTTTCAGAGAACTGGCCGCGAGACCCTTGTCAAAGCCGTCCTTCAAAAAACTGAGAACTACGGACACCGAAGCCATCGCCGCCCGTACTCCCTGACGTGAGCACCAGTCTTCAAATATCCGCCATACCCGCACATAAGCAAGGGAAGTGGAGGACTTTCGAGCTCGAAGAAGAGTGGCAATAACCGCAGGAGTGTAACCCTTCTTACTCAACCGAGCCCTTTCAATGGCCAAACCGTAAGCGAGAATCGAGCCACCTGGGGCATCCGAAGCGGACCCTGCAGCAGGAGATCCGGCAGAGGAGGCAGGGTCCACGGAACACCGTCTCGCAACCTCACCAGGTCGGCATACCATGGTCTTCTGGGCCAATCTGGAGCCACCAGAAGCACTCGCCCTGGGTGCGCCTCGATGCGCTGAACGACCAGTCCGATTAACGCCCAAGGGGGAAAGACATAAAGGAGACCGTAAGCCGGCCACGGCTGAATGAGGGCGTCGATCCCTTCGGACATGCGCTCTCTCCGCCTGCTGAAGAAACGCCCCATCTTTGCTGATTGAAACGTGGCCATGAGGTCCATGAGGGGAGGCCCCCACCGGCGAACGAGTTGCGCGAAAATCTGCGGGTTCAGCTCCCATTCCCCGGGGTCGACGTGTACTCTGCTGAGATAATCCGCCGTCACATTGTCCTTTCCCGCTATATGCGCAGCCGATATCGCTGGTAGGCGGGACTGAACCCAATTGAACAAAATCGCCGCTTTGTTCTCCATGGCGACACTGCCGGTGCCTCCCTGGCGGTTGATGTAGGCCACCGTTGCAGAGTTGTCCGAGAGCACCCGCACCGGCCGCCCCTTCACTAACGCCTCGAGGGCAATCAGGGCAAGCCTCACAGCCCAAAGTTCGAGACGGTTGATCGACCACGACGCCTCCTGAAGAGACCACGTTCCCTGCGCGAATTGACCCTCGCAGTGGGCTCCCCAGCCAGAGAGACTGGCATCCGTAAGGAACGGAATCCACAGGGGCGGCTCCAAGGGAAGCCCCTTCCGCAGGTTGTTCGCGCACAGCCACCAATGGAGCGACCGACGAACTATCAGCGGGCAGGACAACTGCATGTTCAGCGAATCAAATTGATTCGACCACCGACGTAACAGCGCGCTCTGGAGCGGCCGCATATGGAACCGCGCCCAAGGAACTACCTCCAGGGTCGCAGCCATAGTGCCGAGAAGCCAAAGGTACCACCATGCGGATGGGGCGGACATCCGTAGAAAGGAGCGCACCAGACCCTGCAAGGCTTGGACACGGCGCTCCGGCAAACACACCAATCCTCTCGCCATGTCGAACCGCACTCCCAGGTACTCTAGGGATTGAGTCGGTGACAAATTACTCTTTTTCTCATTTATCACCCAGCCGAGGGACTGTAGCATGGACACCACTCTGCCCGTGACCTGCAAACTCTCGTTGTAGGACTTTGACCGAATCAACCAATCGTCGAGATAAGGGTGAACGAGTATGCCTTCCTTGCGCAAGGCCGCCGCAACCACTACCATTACCTTTGTGAAGGTGCGCGGAGCTGTAGCTAGGCCAAACGGCATGGCCTGAAATTGAAAGTGACCCCACGGAAAAGCAAACCGCAGGAACTTTTGATGAACCTCCCGAATGGGAATGTGCAAGTAGGCCTCCGAGAGGTCGAGGGACGTGAGAAACTCCCCCTGACGCACCGCCACGATGACGGATCTTAAAGTTTCCATCCGGAAATGAGGGACCCGGAGGAGAAAGCGATTCACGCCCTTGAGATCCAGGATTGGCCGAAGCGACCCGTCCTTTTTGGGCACCACAAAATAAATGGAGTAGCGACCGAGGCCGCGCTCGGAAGGAGGAACAGGAATGACCGCCCCTAAGGCTAAGAGACGGAGCAGAGTCAACCGAATCGCCTGCGCCTTCTGAACGCCTGTGCTGGGAGAGAGGACAAAGGAATCTGGGAGCGAGCAGGCAAACTCTAGAGCATATCCGTCTCTGATGATCTCCAGAACCCATTGATCTGAAGTGATTTGGACCCAGGAAGAAAGAAAGTCGCGTAAGCGACCCCCGATGACTAGATTTCCCTCCTGAGTCCTCCTCGCTTTATTGTAGCTTTTGACTAAAGGAAGCAGACGTGGAAGAAGAAGCTCCTGAGAAATCTCTGCCCGCTCCTCGCAACCCTCGGAAACCCTGGGATCGAGATCCAAAGCGACCCCGTTGGGAACACCAAAGACGGGAAGAGCAAAATCTGCAGAAGTCGCGAAACTGACCTCGCGCAGACGGCAAATTCCTACTCAGCTTAGGCTTATCCTCAGGCAGTCTACCGCCTTTTGACTCCCCGAGGTCCTTAACCAACTGATCTAGAGCGTCTCCAAACAACAACTTGCCCTTGAAAGGAAGCTTACTGAGACGAGACTTGGACGAAGCGTCGGCCGCCCAATTGCGCAACCAGATAGATCGTCGTGCCGCCACTAAGGAAGCCATACTATTAGCCAGAGTACGGATTAAGTCATAATGCACATCTGCCAGATAAGCCGATCAAGACTCCAGCCGGGTTACCTCTAACAAGCCCTGCTGATCCAAACCAGAAGCAGCGCGCAGGTGCTGAGCCCAACGCAAACAGGCCCTAGCCACCCAAGCGCCACAGATAGAGGCTTGCAGAGACAAGGCATTAGTTTCAAAGGCTTGCTTCAGCAAACTGTCTACCTTCTTGTCCTGCGCATTCTTTAAGGCCGCACTGCCTTCAACAGGAATGGTGGTCTTTTTTGTAACCGCCGAAACCGCAGCATCAACCCGAGGTGACTTAAACTTTTCCTTGTCTTTGTCAGCCAAGGGGTACAGATGGTTCATCGTCCGAATCCCTTTCAGACCGGAATCGGGCTGATCCCACTCCGTCTGAATCATCTGTTCCACTACTCGGTGTACTGGGAAGACCACTTGAGACTCCCGCACGGCCTGGATAAGAAGATCTTCTAAACCGTCCTCCTCGAGAGGACGAGACACTGCCAGATTGAGCGTCTGAAGAGTTTCCTTGATCAAAGGCACCAGCTCTTCTCTATGAAATACCCGAATAATGCGGGCCTGTTCCTCCGGCTCCGGTATCTCGCCATCCTCCAACTCCTCAGCACCAGGCTCAGGATCTACGTCCACCTCCAGATCATGCCAGCTCAGCTCGTCCTGTTCCACGTCCAAGGACTTCAAGCGCTTGGCGGAATGGGGGAAACTGCGCCGGGGCTCCTCAGCTTTTAATGAGGGAAGGGACACCGGCCAGGGCTCGGGCAACTTACCGGAGCGACTTAAGCGAAAAGCCTGGTGCATGAGCAAAACGAAATCTGGAGAAAAATCCGCAGAGAGGGACGCAACATCATCCATTGGTAATGTGCCAGTTTGTCCTAAAATAGGGGCCGCAGAGCCCGAGGGGAGGGGACCAGACGAGGGTCCGCTCTCCACTAAAACAGAAGGACTGTCAGAGTCCGTCAGCTCCTTAGGAGGCTCGGAGACTGAAGAAACCGAGGCGCAGGTTTTGCACAGGCCAGAGTCCGCCATCGCCGCTCTGCGCGATCCGCAGATCACGCACTGCGGTTTAGTAGTCATGCTAGCCCCGGAGGCGGCCTGAAAATAGATAGGGAAGAGATGATCAAACCAAAAAGAAGAATAGTTGAGGCCACTATCTGATTAATGTAAATTTTATTTTATTTTATTTTATTTTTTAAATTTAAAACATCAGGCCTGCATGCTGAGAAGTCCGCAGGCAAAATCGCCACAAAAGGAGCCTCAAAAAACGCAAGGGGAACGCATGCCCATCTATTGAAGTGGGCAAGAAGAAAACAAAAACGGGAAAGAAAATGGCCGCCGGCACTCTGTCAGCGGCGAAATTAAAAGGGCGCGAAAATTAAACGAAATAAATGAATAAACAAAAGAAATAAAATAAACAAGGAATTGCCCCACAATCGCGATTTACCGAAAAAGGGGAAGGCAGGGACCGATGAAAAGACGTCGGGAGCAGTCTCACCGCCCGAATCTAGTGCGGGAGCACAGCACCGCGCTGGACTTACCAGACAGCCAACAGCCCTGCGAAGAACAAGCAGACGGAAGGCAAAAAGGTCCCCGAACCAAGCAGAGGGACGGTAAAGGCAGATCTCTTCCCCGTACAGTCAAGGGGAGAGATCAAACCAACCGGACTGCCAGCACTCCTCCAAAGAGAAGGCAGAAGACCCAAGCAGATCTGGCTTCTCCACACCGGCGTGCCTTTTTTTTTTTTTTGTGTGTTTTTCTTAAAGAAACAGCTACCTATAAATAAAGAAAGGAAAAAGAAAATCCCCAAATAAAGTAAAACTCTGTAGTGTTGCTCTCAAAGTGTCCCTAAGTGTGCCTAACTCAGGCACACACGTCCTCCAGCTGCAAGGAGACTGGACACACTGGGGCTGATGGGAGCTCCGACAGCATAGATCATACAGAGGAAGATTTTGATTGGTCCAGTCTCCAGGCTGCAGGAGGAGGTGCACTACCCGGATGTGGAGGACTAAACTGGAGGACCGCTCAGGAATTTGCTTTTCCATGCCTCAAAAATGTTTCTTCAGAATGAAGATAAGGCTATGGACACCTAAAGGCAGTGGGGGGATTCAGCCAGTTCAGCCCAGTTTGTGCTACCGGTTCCTACTGCAGCCTGCATGCAACGAACTGGGCCGAACACAGCATTGCAATGCCAGCACTGGAGTGGCAGTAATCCCCCTACCCGACAGTGGTGTGAAGGCAGACCCCGATGCCATCAACCTACTGAGTGGGGGAAGGGGGGGGGAATCAGGCCACTGGCTCACCAGGGAGTTGCTCTCCTGATGCGGACGGCAGTGGACAGAGCGTGCAACTATTGCATGCGGGGTTGCCACCCACAGGTCTCAACCGATGGCAGGATGGACCAAACTGGGTTCCGCCTGGTTCAAATCCTACCAATGCCTAAAGGCCTGGTTTAGCAGTGAAAACCATGTGAAAGGAAAAAAGAAAAAGAAAACAAAATTATCGGGACCTGTCTCTCATTTCATGGACTGGCGTCAGCGGAAAAGCAAAAGCACAGTGTTCCACACAAAAAAGAGAAATTAGACTTACCTGCTAATTGTTGTTCCTTGAGGAACTCCAGTCCAGTCCCGCACCTCTGGGTAGTGCACCTCCTCAGCAGCTTGGAGACTGAGCATGTCATCTTTTTTATGACATTAGTGTACATATGCAGCTGGCACTGCCCACCAGCCCCAGTACCTATTGACAAAGCAGACTCAGAGGAGCAACAAATAAGTAGTTAAACATGCAACAACATAAACTAGTACCCCCTCCATCCCCTGGAAAGAATACCCCGTCCCCCCCTCCAGGTTGGGGAGGCCTACCTGTGAGCACTTGAGCAACTCCAAATAGGCGGGAAGCGAGCAACCGACAGCTCTTCTGGTCCGCCCCTCCCCCAAACACTGATTACACACTCCTCCCCGGCTCCCCCTGGCCACTTCCTCCACCAAGAGAACCAGCTTCAGGACCGGGTGTGCATAGATTATCACAGAAAGCACTCAGGGAGGGTTCCGGGACTGGACTGGAGTTCCTCAAGGAACAACAATTAGCAGGTAAACCTAATTTATCTTTCCTTATCGTCCTTCCAATCCAGTCCCGCATCTCTGGGATGTATCAGAGCAGTTAAACTAATGGGAGGGACCCGCACAACCAGCCTGAAGCACTGCCGATCCGAAACGAGCGTCCCCCGCCGCCTGGACATCCAGGCGAAAATATTCAGATAAAGTATGCCACCCTACAGATCTCCACCAACAGAACTAAACTATACTCTGCTCACGAGGCTGCCTAAGTCCTCGTGGAATGCGTCTGCAACCCCGCCGGCACTGCTCTACCCTTCAAGATGTATGCAGGCGTGATTGCCTCACTGATCCATCTGGAAATGAAGGTTTAGCTGCCGCCTCACTTTTGCATGACCCGTCAAACAGAACCAACAGACCGTCTGATCTCCAAAAGGACGAAGCCCTTTTCACATACCTTCGCATCCAAGTGGCACAGCTGTGGAGTGGCAGAGCCCATATCCGCTCTCGCCCACATCTGAGCTCGCCAGAGCCGGTAAGGAAATGGTGTGAGCATTTCATGTAAATCAGGCCACCTTGGGCAAAAATGAAGGTAACGGGCGCAGGATCACTTTCTCCTTGGAGAAGGAAAGGAATGGCTCCTGGCATGACAGGGTCCGAAGCTCCGAAATCCTGCGTGCTGAGCAAATCGCCACCAGGAATACCATTTTCAGAGTAAAATCCTTCAGGAAAGCTCGACTCAGTGGATCAAAGGGTTCCCCAGAGACAGCACCGTCAGCACCAGATTGAGATTCCAAGGCGGTACCCACTGTCCTCTTTGGCAGACAGAGGTGGGTTACCGCCCCTAGAAAGCTCAGCACATCTGGGTATGTACCCAATGGCACCCTGTGGACTTTCCCGTGATAACCGGAAATCGCTGCCAGCTGCACCTTTAAGGAACTGGCAGCTAGACCCTTATCAAAACTGGATTGCAAGAATGCCAAGATGTCTGGGACAGAGGCAGTGGAAGGGCGTGCCTGCCTCTCTACGCACCATGATTCAAAGATGCGCCCTATGCAGATGCACGCCAGGTTCGTAGACCACCTCTGGGCCTGCAGCAAGGTCGCTATCCCCTAGCCTGATTATCCTTTCTTCTTCAACTTCGCCCTTTCAAGAGCCATGCCATAAGTGATAATTGATCCATCTGGGGCATACGAAGCGGCTCCTGTGTCAAGAGGTCCTTCCAACCGGAAGCCATCAGTCAATCAACCAGTATCCGAATCAGGTCAGCATACCACTGGCACCTCGGCCAGTCTGGTGCCACCAGAATTACAAATCCCCGGTGCACCTCTAGCCATTGCACTAACCAGCCTATGAGCGCCCAAGGGGAAAAACAGAGAAGACCCGCTTCGAGCCACTGCTGAATTAGAGGATCCAGGCCTGCTGAAAAACCGGCAAGTCCTTGGCCGACTCAAACATTGTCATTAGGTCCATGACCAGTGTGCCCCATCGGCGGACCACCTGCTCAAACACCTCCCGATTGAGCTGCCACTCTCTGGGGTCCATGCGCATTCGACTGAGGTAGGCTGCCATCACACTGTCAACTGCTACGTGCGCCGCCAATAACGCTTGGAGATGAATCACTGCCCATCCAACAGTTTTTCGGCCTCCTCCTCCAGGGCTGCACTGCCTGTGCCTCCTTGCCAGTTGATGTAAGCCACCGTGGTCACACTGTCCGAGAGGACTTGGACAACCTTCCCCCCTCCAACCATGGCTCAAAACTTTCTAGCACCAAGGTCACTGCTCACATCTCAAGCCTGTTGATCGACCACAGGGCCTCCTGTGGACTCTTAAGAACATAAGATATGCCATACTGGGTCAGACCAAGGTCCATCAAGCCCAGTATCCTGTTTCCAACAGTGGCCAATCTACGTCATACGTACCTAGCAGTATCCCCAAAAGACACAGGTTCCACAATGCTCGTATTGGGTCAATCATTGATATCCTGGGTCCCTTTTTAATTATGGTTTATGGATCTTTCCTCCAGGAACTTGTCCAAACCTTTTTCAAACCCAGCTACACTAACAGCTCTTACTACATCTTGTCCCTGAACAAAGCATCCTTCGCAATGGGCTCTCCAACCTGATGGGCTGGCATCGGTCATCAGAGGAGCCCACACCGGGGACTCCTTCCAGGCTCCCCACATGCAGCCATCAACTGAGGGCTCTCCTGGTGCTCCACGGGCAGGGGAGTACTTGGGACAGGGGTTGACTCTGATGGGACCATCGACTGAGCAGAGCCCTCTGCAGCGGTTGCATGTGTGTCCTTGCCCATGGGACTAGCTCGAGAGTGGCCGCCATGGTCCCCAGAACCTGCAGATGCCGCCACTCTGATGATGGTCTTGCCATCTTCAGGACCTGCTGTATCCACTGTTGTAGCTCCTGTGCCCGGCGAACCGGCAGGAAAATTCTGCCCACGCAGGTATCGAAGCACGCTCTCAAATACTCTAGCTCCTGGGCTGGCCGTAACTGACTCTTGGCCAGCTTGACCCCAACCGAGACTTTGAAGGAACTCTCCCACCTGCGCCGTTGCTCTTTTCGCTATCATCCCTGGACGTCGCCTGGACCAGCCAATCATCTAGGTACGGGTGGACAAGAACCCCTTCCTTGTGGTGAGCTGCCGCCAACACCACCATGATCTTGGTGAAGGTATAGGGGGTGGTCACCAGACCGAAGGGCAACACTCGAAACTGGAAATGGCACTTTGGCACCGCAAAGTGAAGAAACTGCCGATGTTCTGGATGGATGGGAACGTGCAGATACATCTCTGCGAGATCGAGTCTCGCCCAAAATCTCCGCTTCTTACCGCATTACTGTGAAAATGCGGTACCCGGAGACCGTAGTTCATGCCCTCGAAGTCGAGAATTGGGCGAAAGGAACCTTCCATTTGGGCACCACAAAATACATGAAGCATCGACCGCAGACATACTGGTCTCGCGGAACCAGTTCCATGGCTCTCAGCTGCAGGAGACAAGTCAAGGTCTTTTCAACTGCTGCCAACACCGCTGCACCCACTTTGGGTGATCAAAGGAGCTCATTCTTGCTCCGGCAGCAGGTATAGGCGCGTCATGGATTGCACCCCTTTAAGGCCAACCTCCGGCAGATCCTATTCATCCTGGATCATGTCCTACTACTCCATGTACTGGTAAGACTTTCTGCGATTTCCGTACTGCATTGAACAGCAGATCCTACAGCGCCTTTTCCTCTGCCGGGAGGTTAGCAGGCATATTCAGGGCCTTGAGGGTCTCAAAGGTACACATAGAATGTGAGCCCTTTGGGGACGATGAATTGTATCAATAACCGCTTGTAGTGATCGTAAACCGCCCTAATGGCCTTCGGCCTGGGCAGTTTAACGAGAAATTGCATAAACATAAGCATAGAGATGAGCACTGGTAGCTCCTCCCGGTGGAAAACCCAAACAATCCGGGCCTGATCCTCCTGTTCTGGGCTCTTTCCTTCTTCCAACTCCTCCTGCAGATCTAGCTCCGTGTCAAGTTCTTCCCCATCCAGCCCCTTCAACAATGGGGATTGCTGTCACTCCTCTAAGCCTCTAGCCTGCTTAGACGCCACTGCTCCTGACTCGTGCTCTTTTGCATCTGACATCCTCTTAGCCCTGTGTTCCGGGGCTGAGGAGCCACTTGGTAGGCAAAACGCCTTCTGCAAAAGTAAGAAAAACTCCGGTAAGAACTCCCCCAGGAGCCCTATTGCTCCCTGGGCTCAAGGGGTGGATGGTCTGGGCATCGTGCAGGGACCGGGGGCCGGATCCGTTGAAGGTAACATGGCGCCCCCCACCCCCAGGGTCTCTTGCAACTGGGAGGGACTCTCCTGCCTCATCTCATCCTGCAGGTCCTGCTCCCAAGACAGCCTCTTGCATGCAGTTTAGGCAGACGCCTGCCTCCGAGACCACACCACATCGGGGACTGCATAGCTTGAGGATTTTTAGATTGTGCGGCAGTGTTGCATCTTAAAGATATGAAATGGACCTTGCCCTGATCCAATCAAACTGACACGTTCTCCGAGTAACATTTACATTTTTCTTCTAATACTACAAATGGCTATAAGGGAGTACAGCTTCCCTTACAAGCAATATTACAGATTTAATAGGTACATAATCTGGGCTATGCGACAAGAGATGATCATGTCAGGTTACTCACTGACCATAGACAGATGGAAGGATTTCATTTGCGTTCAATCCACTGACTATCTATCTTTCAAATTACATACATTTCTTGTATGCAGGTACTTCCTGTTTTCCCCAGAGCTGTAGCTACTACAAACCTATATGCAGCACCATTTTTTTTTTACTTATCTTTATTTCTGTCTCTGACTTTTTATCTGACCCTTCTCAGGAGAAAGCAACAATCTCTCAACCAAGTGTCAGTTATATCACCTGACCTAGCACAACAGCCCTCTGAAAATCCACCCAGCAACAAACAATGGCCTATCTGATTAGATAAGGAATGCTTAAGGATTAAGTGGGGTTCACGTCCCTTGATACCATCCTATACCAGGCACTGCAGTCTGGCCAGCATAGTGGGAAGGACTGGGGGCACTCCCCAGGAACACCCTCAATCTGCACCAGGGTAGGTAAAAGGATCCCCAGCACAGTGCACCTCCACAGGCTCAGGCACAAAGCACTAGAGTACTTGAGCTAAAATAAAATAAAACCAAACCAAAATCGAATTAACTGAAACTGAAATTAAAAAGAAACTGCAAATGGCCCCCTGGGAAGAGGCTGCTCTGTCCTGCTTTATTCTCCAGTGGCTGCCTCTCCCAGGCACCCAAAACACAGCAGGGGGTTAAACACATGTGAGCCTGAAGAAGAAGAAATCGCGCCTAAATGCAGCAGGAGGAATTTCCCACACCAAACATGCGGCTGCAGGCCGCTCTCTGTCTCCTCGTGTTCTGGCGGTTGTTAGGTGTTCCTGTTGTCCTCCCCCCCCCCCCCCACACACACACACACTCTTACCTTGGAGCTTCTTTGCCGCATGGCTTTTCTACCCCTTGCGCTCAGCCTTCCTTCCCAGCTTCGGCGCTGAGGGGGGTGACTCAGGGCTGCCAGCTTTCACTCTTGTCAAGCAACTGCAGCCCCTGCAGCGACTCCTCATCCGATAACGAATTCGGGAGCAGCCAGAAGTCTCGGACTGAGGAAGGCCCCCACAGAACTCCACCCTCCCCTGAAATCCTGGGGGGAGAGGGTGAAGAAGGAATATCCTCCCCTCAGCCCTGTTGTCCCCCGGGTTCTCTCTGTTCCTTCTGATTTTTTTTTTTTACACTCTTCTGCCTTTAAAAACAAAGAAACCTGCACCTTAAGACGGGAAATAAAAGCAAACTCTAATTAAACCTATCTCCTTAGTTGTCTCTGCAGTGAGTCCAGCACCCTGGCTCACAACCTCCTCCAGCTGCTTGGAGACTGAGCTTACTGGGGCTGGTGGGCGGTGCCAGCTGCATATGTACACTAGTGTCATCAAAAAGATGGCATGCTCAGTCTCCAAGCTGCTGGAGGAGGTGCACTACCCAGACGTGTGGGACTGGACTGGAGGGACAATAAGGAAGATAGTTTTTCAGCGGTGACAGGATGACACGTCCTGCTGGCTCTGTGGAAAACAAAGAACTGAGGAGAGAAATTGGGAAGGCAGGCACCCAGGCGCAGTGGAGTTCTCCAAGGGCTTTCCTATTGGATGCTTCAGAGCATTCCCGCACAGCTGTCAGTACCAACGTCACCCATATGTGAAGACTGCATTCCTACTTGTTCCAGGAGTTGAAAAAGAATGCAGCGCTCACAAAAGAAATCAAGAAGTCAAAAAGTCAAAAAGTCAGGAAAAATGTCTGGAAGAAACAAAGGGCTGTATAGGCACGTATAAGATGAGGTTTAAATTTGATTGAATGGCAGACATGCCCATTTAGCAGGATGAACATTCCAGACCAAATCCACAATTATATTAAACCATACTAAACAACGGCTACTCTATAGGACCTCCATCACTAGCCAGACACTTTATCACTGTGTCAACCTGTGGACATGGAAGAGAATCCTAATGGAAGTTTGATTATAATGGCCTAAATTTAAGCATGTCTGCTCCTTTCTGGGCTAACACAGAGAACAGGAAGCTTCTCAATAACCCAGAGAATGATTCTCATAGCTTCTGCCAAGTGGAAGAGGTGGGAGCTGGCTGATTCTTACTCCAAAGCTCCAATACCGGAGCTCCAGTACCATCCCTATGGCCCCCTAGGAGGGAGAACGCTTTCCCCCTTGGACTTGCAAGCCTTCTTGAGGACCTCGCTCGCACAGCCCTGTCTGTATCATCCACTTGCACCTCTGCCGACCATTCGGGCATCCGTCTCACAGCCGCGAGCAATGCCCGTGGTAGATACCATGCCACATCTTTGGCCCACATTGGCATGGCTAGGCCTGGTGAAAAGCCTTCTGTGCCTCTTCCATCTTTCCTGTCTTACTGCCTTAAATTTAAATTTTTTCTTATTGCTTAAACAGGAACGCACAGCCTGACAACATTTCTTTTTTTAATTTATTTTTTGAGACACAAAAAATGTAACCAAAAACAAGCATAAATCCTAAAAAAAATAAAAAATCGTGGAGGCAGAGCCCCAGAGTCCGAGCCAGCCCCCCTCCCCGCCTGGTTTCGTGCTGACAGGCTGATTGACAAAAGATGGCGCTCCTGTGCTCAGCGGAACTCACTCACCACGTGGTCTTGTGCGCCCAGCCAAAGCCACACACAGATGGCAAAAACCCCTGCTAAATTACCCGCAGAGCGTTTTGCCACTGGTCTCACCTGCTCTGCTGATTACCGCTATATTTCCGCTCTCTCCACCTCGCAATGGCTTCGGCGTTGCGGTGCGAGCCTGCCTGCAGTACTGCACAATGACCAGCCTTGTTCTCGTCAGTGACTCCTCACCAGATGACAGGTTCAGGAGCCACGGCAGCCGCTAAAGAGCCCGGAACAGCCCTTCTCTTGTGAAACGCAGGGCCCCTGCTCCCAAATCTGTCCTAATCACACCTTGAAGCCTTTTTGTTTTTTACAAACAGCCTTTATTCCTGGCACACAAGCTCCCCCACTCCTTGAAACTGCTGAAGGAGGGTAAGTAGTCAAATTAAAGGAAACTCAAAAATGCTTTTAGCTAGATTGAACTCTTAGTTGTCTCTTCAGTGAGCCTCATCTGGGATCACCTGCTCCAGCTGCTTGGAGACTGAGCTTATTGGGGCTGGTAGGAGAAGTCAGCTGCCTAAGTACGCTGATGTCATCAAAAGATGATATGCTCAGTCTCCAAGCTGCTAGAGGAGGTCAACTACCCAGAGGTGCGGAACTGGAATGGAGGGACGATAAGGAAAGCCCCAGAAACATAATCTGATAATTAAGGGGATGGAAGGATACCCCTATGGAAAAGAGACGGCTGAGAGGGGATATGATAGAGGTCTATAAATTAATGAATGGAGTGGAACGGGTAAACGTAGATCAGTTGTTTACGCCATCAAAAAGAAGACAGACTAGAAGACACGCAATTAAACTACAATGTAACCCCATTTAAGAGTAATAAGAGAAAATATTTTTCTACTCAATGCATAATCAAACTCTGGAATTCGTCACCGGAGGATGTAGTAAAAGCTGTTAGTGTAGCTGGGTTTAAAAAAAGGTTTGGACAAGTTCCTAGAGGAACGGTCCATAAACTATTATTAAAGAGGACCAGGGAAATCCACTGCTTATCCCGGGATGAGCACTGTGGAACCTGTGTCTCTTTTTGGGAACCTGCCAGGAAATGAAATGCATAAAGCCGAGCACCAAACAATGGAGATCAGGATTCAAGCTTGTTTCAACACTCAGCCAATAACGTACAATAAATTATCTAAGTATTAGATATTTCAGCATTGCGGAATTAACTTGAATTTTGGTGTGATTGAGCTTGAGTCATCTTAATGTTGTTAAAAAATGCAAGGACTGGATTGACAAAGTCAAGAGCATGCATTTCCTTAAGGCGGGACTCCACCAAATACGACAGGTGTGCAGAGGAAATTTTAATATGCGCCTCCCCCCCCCCCCCAAAAAAAAGCAAGAGAGGCTTAAAATATGTTCTGAAGCAGGTTATGCCCAGTCACAGTCCACAAGGGAAAATACCCTCTTTTCCATATTTAATGACTTCAGTATACGGAGGATGAATCGATATGAGAGGGATTCATATATACTAGATTTGAGAATAAAGAATTTTCAGATAATTTTTTTTTTTGGGGGGGGGGAGGCAGTGGAAATACACAGATTAAGAACCACTGAACCATGATTCCACAAAATGCTTCTATCCAGTCTGCTAACGCATGTCAAAATTTTGTTCCCAAGATGCTACCATTAGCTACAACACTTTGCTTTCAGATGATCAATGTGCCAAGCGCTTGTGCTGGAATTGACTAGGAATCTTAGTATTTACTACTCAAGTGTTGATATACATATGGAATACAAACTGTACTGTAACAGGCCCAGAATAATAATAAAATAAAATAAAATAAATAAATAAATAATAAATAAAATAAATACTACCGATTTTCACTAAATTGGATTGTCTGTAGTGATCTAAGTTTTAACCAGAGCAATGGAAACACCAGATTACAAACATTACATACCTCCTTTCTTTCCAATACGGGAATCGGTGACCTTCTCTATCATCTCACTATTGTCCTGCTGGTCTTCAACACCTTCTCCAGCCATCTCGATGAGGTCATCCGAATCAGTCTCAAAATCATCATCTTCTTTATAACTGTGACCAGAACATACACAGACAGTAAAAATTCTTTTTCCATTTTTTGTAATCTTTTCCATTTATTTTTTAATCAAAGTGCTAGAAAAAGCGTAGTTACTCACCTGTAACAAGTGTTCTCCAGGGACAGCAGGAATCAGTCCTCACATAAGGGTGACATCAGCACCAACGGAGCCCTCACTGAGCATTTCCCCAGCTTTCAAAGAAAGCCTTTGGGAATGCCACCACGCAGGCATTGACCCCTTCCTGCCCAAGGGTGCCATCTTACTCAGTCAGGTGCCATAACTATAGCCCTTCCAAGAAGATGGCAAAAAAAGGATAGCAACTCCAAGAGGAGGAGGGAGGGTTGTGAGGACTGACTCCTGCTGTCCCTGGGAGAACATCTATTACAGGTGAGTAACTACGCTTTCTCCAGGAACAAGCAGAAAGTCAGTCCTCAAATATGGGACTCCCAAGCTATAGACTACCAAGGACCTGTAGGAAAAAGCATGGCAGAGCCATGAGCAGTCGCCAGTGAAGGCCTAAGGCAACCCGAGGACCCCAGGTCCATGGATGGCCACGCTCCCGGTAGCCGGAACAAGAAGGGTCGGAGAGCAAAAGTTGCCCAAACCCCAAACAGATTACGGAGTACAGCCTGGCCAAAGGCACTGTCCCGATGGGACTCAATCTCCAGGCAGTAATGCACCACAAAGGTGTGAGAGGAGGACCAGGTGGTGGCCCGGCAGATGTCTGTCAGTGGCACCGAGCGCAGACTAGCAACAGACGTCGCCATCACTCGGACTACATGAGCCGTGACTCGGCAGTCCAGGGGAAGACCAGCCTCGGCCTGGGCAAAAGCGATGCAGTCCGCCACCCAGATGGACTGGTACGCTTGGTGACCGCCAGTCCCAGGCAGCTGGGATCACAGGAGACAAAGAGCTGCCTGGATCTGCGGTGGTCCTCAGTCCGCTGCAGGTAGAAGGAAAGAGCCCTCTTACAATCCAGCGTATGGAGAATCACCGACAACTGATCGGCATGGGGCTTCGGAAAGAAAGTGGGCAGCACTATCTCCTGGTTGAGGTGGAAGTAGAAGACTACCTTTGGGAGGAACTTGGGGTGCGTGCACAGAACCACTCCGTTCCGATAAAACCTCGCGTATGGCACCTCGGCCATCAGTGCCTGGAGCTTATTGACTCTCCGGGCAGAGGTGAGAGCCACAAGGAAGGCCACCTTCCATGACAGGTGCCACAGTGAGCAGGTAGCCATGGGCTCACAGGGCGGCTTGGTCAGCTGCGCGAGGACCACATTGAGGTCCCATTCCACCAGGAGAGGGCAGGTGAAGGGCTTGGATATGAGTAGGCCCCGCAAGATCCAGGAACCAAGCGATTGCCCCGAGAGGGATTTAATCTCGATGGGGTGGTGGTTCACTGAGATGGCCCTCAGGTGAACCCTGACAGAGTCAGACTTCAGACCGGTCCGCGTGAGGTTTAGCAAGTACTGTAAGACCAAGCTGGTACAGCAGGAAAATGGGTCCGCTCGGAGCTCCAAGCACCACACCAAGAACCGGCGCCACTTGAAGGCGTATGCCTGCCTGGTAGAGTCCTTTTGTGAGGCCAAAAGTATATCCTCGATCTCCATGCGGAGATGGTAGGGGGCTAGCGCGACCCGCTCAGCTACCATGCTGTGAGGGATAGAGACCTCAAGTTGGGGTGGAATAGCAGACACCCCCCTCCTGCGACAGCAGCTCTGGTGAGTTCCCGAGAGGAACTGGGGGTTCCGTTGAGAGGCGGAGCAGCAGGGAAAACCACGGCTGCCTGGGCCACCTCAGGGCCACGAGGATCATCAAGGCCTTGTCCCGCTGGACCTTGAGAAGGGTCCAGCAATGAGGGGTGTGGGAAGGAAGATAAACAACAGGCCCTTTGCCCACGAAAGGAGGAAAGTGTCTGGAGCTACCCTGTCCAGGTGAGGGAGGGACCGCAGAACTGGGGGAGCTGCAAATTCGCAGGGCTGGCAAAGGGGTCCAGAACTGGGGGTCCCACAATGCTGGAAGAGTCATTGCGTCGTCCAGGGACACAGGAGCCACTCGTGCGTTTGGAGGACTCTGCTGAGTTGGTCCACCAATACAATACATTATCCTGGCCCGGGAAGTAGGTGGCTTGGATGGTCATGCCCTGTCTCGTGGCGAAGGAGCACAGGGCCACTGCCTCTGAACAGAAGCTGTAGGAGCCGGTCCCTCATAAGAACATAAGATATGCCATACTGGGCCAGACCAAGGTCCATCAAGCCCAGTATCCTGTCTCCAACTGTGGCCAATCCAGGTCACAAGTACTTAGCAGTTTCCCCAAAAGACACAGGTTCCACAATGCTTGTATTGGGTCAAGCAGGGATATCCCAGATCCCAATGGTTTATGGACCTTTCCTTTAGGAACTTATCCAAACCTTTTTTAAACCCAACTATACTAACAGCTTTTACTACATCCTCCGGTAACAAATTCCAGAGTTTGATTACACGTTGAGTGAAAAAATATTTTCTCTTATTATCCTTAAATAGATTACTCTGTAGCTTTATTGCATGTCCCCTAGTCTTTCTATATTCTGACGTAGTAAACAATCGATCTACGTTTGCCCGTTGCACTCCATTCATTAATTTATAGACCTATCTCCCCTCAGTCGTCTCTTTTCCAGGTTGAAGAGCCCTAACCTTTTTAGCCTCTCTTCATAGGGGTATCCTTCCGTCCCCTTTACCATTTTGGTGGCTCTTCTCTGTACCTTTTCTAATAACGCTATATCCTTTTTAAGATACAGCGACCAGAATTGCACACAATATTCAAGGAGCAGTCGCACCATGGAACGATACAGAGGCATTATAATATCCTTTGTTTTATTTTCCATTCCTGTCCTTATGATACCTAGCATTCTATCTGCAAATTTGATAACCTCACTCATTATTCCCTTTTCCAGGTCATCTATGAATATGTCAAAAAGCAGCGGACCCAGCACAGATCCCTGGGGTACTCCACTATTCACCTTTCTCCATTGGGAAAATTGGCCATTTAGCCCTATCCTCTGCTTTCTATCTTTTAACCAATTCCTTATCCACAACAGTACACTGCCTCCTATCCCATGACTTTTTAGTTTTGCCAAAAGTCTCTGATGAGGGACCTTGTCAAAGGCTTTCTGAAAGTCCAGATACATGATAGCAACCGACTCACCTTTGTCTACCTATTTATTCACACCTTCAAAAAAACATAACAGATTAGTAAGACAAGATCTTCCTTGTCTAAAGCCATGTTGGCTGTCTCCCATTAAGCCATGACTATCTACATGTTCAGTAATTTTGTTCTTTATGATAGTTTCTACCATTTTTCCCGGTACTGACATCAGGCTCACCGGTCTGTAGTTTCCCGGTCACCCCTGGAACACTTTTTAAAAATTGGCGTTACATTGACCATCCTCCAATCTTCAGGTATTATATATGATTTTAATGATAGTTCACAGATTACTAATAGCAGGTCTGCAATCTCATATTTCAGTTCTTTCAGCACCCTTGTATGCAGACCATCTGGTCCAGGTGTTTTGCTACTCTTCATACATCTTCCCGGTGTATCTTCCTTGTTTGTCCTGATGTGTCGGAGCTTGGAAGGGCATGCCTCAAAGCAGGTTCCAAACCTCCCGCCACCATGCAAGATACTGCCACGCTGGGCGTAACCGAGAAAGGGTTGATTGTGTCCACTGCGTTTGGAGGCAACACTGTGCCACCCAAATGTTGAGGCAGGCATTGGGCAGGACATGGACTGTGGAAGCCTTGTGGCCGAGAAGTCGAAGCATCGTATGGGTCGAGATGGCGCTGCAGCACGGCACTGCACTGTGGATGCCAGGGATACGAGGCGGTCCGCCCTGTCCTGAAGAAGGAAAGCCATGGCCCACAGGGTGTCTCAAGCGAGCCCCGATGAACTCCAGGTACTGAACTGGAGTGAAGTGGGACTTTGGATAATTGATCACGAACCTCAGATGCTACAGGAGGTGAATGGTACAGTCCATGGCCTGCCAGGCTTCGGATGTTGTGCCCACTGTTACGAGCCAGTAGTCTAGATAGGGATAGATGAAGGTGCCCTGCAGCCGGAGGTGGGCCGCAGCCTTTGCCAAGCATTTTGTAAAGACCCACGGGGCGGACGTGAGGCCGAAGGGAAGCACCCTGTACTGGTAATGGCTTCCCTGAACCATGAAACTGAGGTACTTTCTGTGCTGGGGATGGACTCACCCGAGAAGATCTCGCGCACGAGGACCAGGACAAAGATTGAGACCTACGCAGAGGATCCTCACAAGGCTTCTGGCCATCGGGGTCACTGCGGTGGCCCGGTGAGTCCTCCAGGTCCCTGCAGTCTCAAGGCATGTGCCGGTGGGGCCGGGCACCAGCGCCTACTGGGCAGCGAGGAATGCAGAAACACTGCGCTCCAAGACCAACATTCGAGACTTCCACTCGCGAGTGGTGCCATACTACAAAGACGCCGGGGTTACCAGATCGGGTGTCAAGGAGGAGAGAGGATCCTCGCTGGGACGAGATCGGGGAGACTAGGCGCCTTTGCCGGAGGCCTCCATATTGGTTTGAGGTACCTTACTGGGCCGTTCCCTCTCCGACTCCAAAGTTTGCCAAGGGGGGCTGAGAGACCAGGTGTGTGATCTCTCACGCTTGTCTCGCGCCCCCAACAGAGTCCTCGTGGCCTCCTTATTCTTCTTCCGTTCATGTTCAGGCGACCCCTGGTCAGAGTGTAGCCGGGCCCAGGGAGGAGCCTTGGGAGACTCCAGTGGTTGCAGGCCAAAGAACGGAAGGCTACCGGGGACACTGGGGCTGCCTTAAGAAAGATGATATCCAGCTTCTGCTTACGACTCTGGATGGCCTTGGAGGAAATCTTACAGAGGGAGCATAGCTCCGGGTCATGGTCAGCTCCTACACACTTGAGACAACAGTCATGGGTGTCCGTGAGCGACATGTTTTTTGAAAATCTATCACATTTCTTAAAACCAGAGGCCATTGGTGGAAAAAGGACCCCTGCGAGGTCGAAGACCCTCAATGTGGCCAGCAGTTAAAAAGAGCACAAAGCGCAGTGAAACACAAAAAGGCAAAAAAGGAAAAACCAGAGACCAGGGCCGAAGCAGAGGTGCTTCAGAAGTGGGAAGAGAACCGACAAAGCCCGGAAGCAAAACACTGGTTGGAATAGAGAAACCTTTCCGGGGACGAGACGCACGTCCAAAGGGCTCAGCAGAAAAAGGGAGACTGAGTAAGATGACACCCTTGGGCGGGAAGGGGACTACACATGCGTGGTGGCATTCCCAAAGGCTTTCTTTGAAAGCAGGGGAAATACTCCACGCAGGCTCCATTAGTGCCGACGTTACCCATATGTGAGGACTGACTTCCTGCTTGTTCCTGGAGAAGACAAAGGTCCCTTAAAGACGCAAGTGAGTGGCTACCACTGCCAAGCATGTGGTAAAGACCCTTGGGGATGAGGCCAGACCAAAGGACAGCACCCTGTACTGGTAGTACCCTCCTCCCACCATGAACCGTATGTACTACCTGTGGGAAGGGTGGATCAGGATGTGAGTGTACACATCCTTTAGATCCAAGGAGCACAGACAATCTCCTTGGTGGAGATAGGGCAGCAGTGTTCCAAGGGAGAGCATCTTGAACTTTTCCCTCACCAGAAACTTGAAGTTTCACAGGTCAAGTATATACCCGAGGCCCCCTGTTTTTTTGGGGGACAAGGAAGTATCTTGAGAAGCCCTTCCACCACAGATGTCTGGGTATGGGCTCCACAGCATTGTCCCTGATCAGACCTGCGAGCTCGGAGGGCAGAAGGGTCCGGTGAAGGAGAGGTCACACTGGCTCTCCTGGAAATAACCTGGGCGGTACTTGCTCTAAGTGGAGGAGATATCCCTCCTGTACCATCTGCAGCACCCACTGGGTCTGAGGTGACCGTGGTCCACCTTTTGGCAAAGAGTGCCAGGCGGCCCCCTGTGGGCTGGTGAGGGCCTCCCGAGGGAGGGAAGGCCCTGCCCTGGGAGTCAAAAGCTCCCCCCTTGTTGCGGTGGAGCCGGGGCTTGGAGCTTCTGAACTTTTGGCTTCTGAGCTCCTTGGCCCTGCCTTTTGGAGTGAGAACCCTGTTGCTGGCCCAAGAAGGCCTGGTATCGGTGATCCTGCTGGAAGTGCCCCTTTTTCCTGGGGAATAGGGGAATTTTTCGAGAGCTTTTTGCGGGGAAAGGAAGAGGTCTTCTTTGAGAGCCTCTGGCGAGTCACCACTTCGGCCTCTATCTCGGCCGCTTTAGTCGACCATTGGTTTGCCGAACAGGTTCTCACCGGTGCAGAACTGCAACCAGGCTTGGCATTGGGCTCCGATGCCGGCTGCTGCTACTCGGGCTGTGGACTCTAATCCATCATAGGCCACCCGGGAGAGGAACTTTAAGCAGCCCTTGATCCCGGAGGTGATAGTCTGGAACCGAGTGAGGAGTACCCCGGCTAGCCCCACCAAGAACCCCAACAGTTTCTGGGTCAGGGCCTTTAGATACATGCCTATGTATAGCTCATAGATCTGGATTCGACACCCAACATTGAGCCTTGGAAGCGCTTGCGCCCCTGGGCAGCGAGGCTCTAGCATCTTTGCCCAGGAGGAAAGAAGAGTAAGTCTTTTGGCTTCTGAGTTTCTCCATGGTTGATTTGACAACCATGGAGTTGTGGAACCCCGGCCCCTTCCTGATGCAGTATATGGCACTGAGGCATCGGCTGACCACCGGCACCGATGCTGGGGTCTCCCACATTCTCAGTAGCAGCTGCTCGAGGATCAGCTGTACCAGCACAGTGAGTCTTCCTTGTGTGGAGACTGGAACTGGAGGATCTCCAGTTCCTCAGTGCGTGGGTCCTCCTCCGCCTCAGTTTGCAGCGAGGGGGCCCTGGCCATATCCCTGACAAAGTCATGGAAGGCCACATCCTCCGGAGGAGAGTGGCACCGGGGGAAACTGGTCCAAGGGGACATCTCAATGCCATCTGGTTTCCGGGGCGGCCTCATCGTCAGTCTCCCACTCAGAGTCAAGAGGGGATGACAAGTCCAAGGCCCTGTGATTCCTTGGCTCAAGGCCCATCCTGAAAGTCTGAGGCCCTCCCGAGGACCTGGGGTCGGAGTCTTGGAAACTGGCCAAGGAGGACCGGTTTCTCGAGGAACAGGACTGGGGCCGAGGGCTTACCCAAAGCCGGTGGCACTCTGAGCTCGGCTCAATGAATGGGGACTCCCCCCGCAACTGGGGCCCGTTTGTCGGGGTGGGGGAGGGGGAGCAGATGATGCAGACAAACCTGCCATCAATGCCTGCTGCATAGAAAGGATCGCAGTGATGTTCTGCTCCATGGCGGCCATTCTGGACTCCAAGCCAGAAGGCTCCGCAGCTTTAAGTGCGGGCACAGAGGGTCTCGGGCTCAGCGCTTGTACTCTCACGAGTGTGTCCTCAATGAGGACCATGGCCTCTAGGATCCTCGCATGGTCTCCGCCAGCCGAGGCATCCTTTTTGGGGATCTTAGGAGGACGTTTCTCGGAGTCGCCCGAGTCCCTCTGGGTGATCTTACCGGATTTCTCCGGCACAGCATCGGCAGATTTCAACTCCTTTTTTTTTTTTACCACATGGGTCAGAGGTCTTTCCGGAGGAGCCGCCGCCATGGGATTCTTAAGACGCTCAGCCCTCTCTGGATGTACGTGGCTTGGAGCTTGCAGTTGGAGAGGCCGGTACACGGTCAGACCTGGGTATCAGTTTCTCTTGCAACTCAGACCTCTTTCTATTGACCTTAGGCATCATGGCCTGGCACAGGTCGCAGGAGTTCCTGTCATGGTCCGGTCCCACGCAACGTAGGCAGCAGTCATGGATGTCGGTGACAGACATGGTTTGACTGCAGCGGTCACATTTTTTTAACCCACCAGGAGGCATGGTAGGGAAACATCTGGCCGGGGTTGGGGACCCCTGGGCAAAAATGGGCACAATGCTGGTCAAGGCAAACCTCGAAGAAAAAATGGGGAAAAAAAGCTGAGAAAAGCACCAGAGCTGGGGCAGGCTCAAGGCGGGAAGAGGAACTGGTATGTAAACCTGGAACAACTATTTTTTGAAAGATATAGTAAGAATTTTTACCCGGGGAAATTGGACCGACATCTGTTGGGCTCTGTGGAAAAAAGGAGACTGAGCAAGATAGCATCCTTGGACGGGAAGGGAACCACGCATGAGTGGTAGCATTCCCAAAGGCTTTCTTTCAAAGCTGGCTCCGTCGGCACCAACATCACCCATATGTGAAGACTGACTTACTGCTTGTTCCTAGAGAATAATTTCACCTTCCATATCATCCCTCCGTCCAGTCCAGACTCCTAGGATGTACCAGAGCAGTAATCAAGAATGGGAGGACCAACAAGACAGGCCTGCAACACTTGTGCCCCAAACTGTGCATCTCCCGCGCCCATACATTCAATCACTAATGCTGCACAAAGGTATGCAGGGTGGACCAGGTAGCCACCCTGCAGATATCCGCCTGCAGGACTACAATGAACTCTGCCCATGACCCTGCCTAAGCCCTGGTAAAACGCACTAAAAGCCCCACCGGGAGAGTTCTGTAGCACAGCAGGTAGGCCAAAGCAATCGCCTCTTTCAACCAGTGGACAGCCAAAGTCATTGAAGCAGCCTCCCCCTGGCGAGGGCCACCAAAAAGGACAAACCACCAATCCAACCTGTGGAAGGACTCAGTGCACTTCAGATACCTCTTGAGCACTCTGCGCACATCAAGAGCCGATCTGCCAAGTCCAAAAAGGTTGGAAGCACCACGGTCCGATTAATATGAAAGGCAGACACTACTTTAGGCAAAAAGGATGGCACCAGCCGTAGGACCATCTTCTCCTTTGAAAACAGTAAAAAGGGCTCTCTACATGATAGAGCCTGCAGCTCTGAGATGCACTGCACTGACGAAATGGTGACCAGAAACACCACCATTAAGGTCAGATCCTTAAGGGTCGCCGATATCAGAGGCTCAAAGGGAGCTGCTGTCAATACTAATAAGACCAAGTTCAGATCCCTATCTGAACCACAGGATGCACTGGCGGCTGAAACTATTTTACTGTGCGAAGAAAGCGTAGTTACTCATCTGTAACAGGTGTTCTCCAGGAGCAGCAGGAATCAGTCCTCACATATGGGTGACGTCGGCGCCAACGGAGTCCCCATGCAGAGCATTTCCCCAGCTTTCAAAGAAAGCCTTTGGGAATGCAGCACACATGCGCGGTCCCCTTCCCACCCAAGGGTGCCATCTTGCTCAGTCTGATGACATAGCTAAAAGACAGCAAAAAAACAAAATAAAACATATGACTGCAACTCCAAGGGGAGGAGGGAGGGTTGTGAGGACTGATTCCTACTGCTCCTGGAGAACACCTGTTACAGGTGAGTAACTATGCTTTCTCCAGGACCAAGCAGGAAGTCAGTCCTCACATATGGGACTCCCCAGCTTAAGGCTACTGGGGACCCAAAGCTGAAAAAATGAGCTCCCTCTAGAGCCTCAGCATGTGCGAAAAGAATTTTCTCTGAGAACGCCCCCCGAATGGTAGCCCAACCCCAGGGACGGAGGGTAGGAGTTGACTATACCTCAAAGAGATTACGGAGTACCGCCTGTCCGAAAGCACTGTCCCTGCAGGACTCCCTCTCGAGGCAGTAGTGGGCCGCAAAAGTCTGGCTTGAAGACCAAGTAGCGGCCCGGCAGATGTCTGCCAACAGAACAGAGCAGAGATGAGCCACTGACGCAGGCTTTGCCCTGACACGGTGAGCAGTGACTTGACCCTGCACATCCAGGCGATACAGTCTGCTACCCAAATGGACAGGGTACGCTTGGAGACAGGTACGCTTGGAGACAGGGTACGCTTGGAGACAGGTAACCCCAACTTATTAGGGTCAAAGGAGACGAAGAGCTGAACAGCCCTTCGGTGTCCCTGCGTACGATCAAGGTAGAAGAACAACGCCCTCCTACAGTCCAGGGTATGCAAGACCATCTCAGCCCGGCCGGCATGCGCCCTGGGAAAGAAAGTTGGAAGAACCACCTCCTTATTGAGGTGGAAGGAGGAGAAAACCTTAAGAAGGAACTTAGGGTGAGTCCGTAAGACTACTCTGTTCCTATAGAACCTAGTGTATGTTGCATCTGACACCAGGGCTTGAAGCTCACTTACTCGCCTTGCTGAGGTAAGAGCTACCAAAAATAACGCTTTCCAGGAAAGAAAGCGCAAAGGACAAGTAGCCATAGGCTCAAAGGGTGGGCAAGTAAGTTGTTGCAAGACCACATTCAAATCCCACTCAGGGGCAGGTGGACGAACTGGAGGCTTAAGCAAAAGCAGGCCTCTGAGGAAGCGAGCTACCACAGGGTGGCTTGAGAGAGACTGACCCTCCACCGGTGAGTGGTGCGCTGAGAGAGCACTGAGGTGGACCCTCACAGAGGTGGATTTAAGGCCTAGATTGGACAGGTGCAGCAAATATTGCAGCACCACTGGTACCAAGCATGAGAAAGGATCCTCCTTGTGTTGAGCACACCATGTGGAGAACCTACGTCACTTAAGAGCATATGATTTCCAAGTGGACTGCCTCCTGGAGGCCAAGACCACATCCTCCACTTCCCTAGCCAGCAGTAAGGGTGCTAGAACTACCCTTTCAGCAGCCAGGCCATCAAATTGAGGGACTGGAGATTGGGGTGTAAAAGAGATCACTGCTCCTATGACAGGAGATCGGGTTGCATCCCCAGAGGAAGAGGAGTGTCCACCGCTAGTCGTAAAAGAAGTGGGAACTACGGTTGCCTTGGCCATCTGCGGGCCACCAGGATCAACGAGGCCTTGTCCCGGATCACATTGAACAGTGTTTTGGGCACTAGAGGCGTGGGAGGAAACGCATATAGGAGGCCTACAGACCATGGTATGAGAAATGCATCTGCTGCTACTCTGAGAGGATGCGGTTGCCTGGAGCAAAACCTGGGCAGTTAACGGTTCAGTGGACTGGCAAACAGAACCATGGTGGGGAAACCCCATCTTAGGAAGATCTGTTGAACTACCAAAGGATTCAACTGCCATTCGTGCAGCTGTAGGATCCTGCTCAACTTGTCATAAGAACATAACATCATAAGATATGCCATACTGGGTCAGACCAAGGACAATCAAGCCCAGTATTCTGTTTCCAACAGTGGCCAATCTAGGTCATATGTACCTAACAGTTTCCCCAAGGGACACAGGTTCCACAATGCTTGTATTGGTTCAAGCATTGATATCCTGGGCCCCTTCTTAATATTGGTTTATGGGCCTTTCCTCCAGGAACTTGTCCAAACCTTTTTTAAACCCAGCTACACTAACAGCCTTTACAACATCCTCCGGTAACAAATTCCAGAGTTTGATTACACATTGAGTGAAAAAATATTTTCTTTTATTAGTCTTAAATAGTTTACCCTGTAGCTTCATTGCATGTCCCCTAATCTTTCTATATTCTGATAAGGTAAACAATCGATCTACGTTTACCCGTTCCACTCCGTTCATTAATTTATAGACTTCTATCATATCTCCCCTCAGCCGTCTCTTTTCCAGGTTAAAGAGCCCTAACCTTTTTAGCCTTTCTTCATAGGAGTATCCTTCCATCCCCTTTACCATTTTGGTGGCTTTTCTCTGAACCTTTTCTAAAATCGCTATGTCCTTTTTAAGATACGGCGACCAGAATTGCACACAATATTCAAGGTGCGGTCTCACCATGGAACGATATAGAGGCATTATAATATCTTTTGTTTTATTTTCCATTCCTTTCCTTATCATACCTAGCATTCTATTTGCTCTCTTGGACGCTGCTGCACACTGGGCCGAGGGTTTTAACATGGTATCCACAATGACGCCTAAATCTTTTTCCTGGGTGGTGGTTCCTAATGTGGAACCTTGCATCTTGTAACCATAGTTTGGGTTGTTCTTCCCTAGGTGCATAACCTTGCACTTGTCCACATTAAATTTCATCTGCCATTTTGATGCCCACTCTTCCAATTTATCAAGATCCTCTTGCAATTTTCCACAGTCCTCTTGGGTTTTAACAACTTTATCAAATTTGTGGATGACACAAAAATATTTCACCTCACTCGTTATTCCACTTTCCAGGTCATTTATGAATATGTCAAAAAGCAGCGGACCCAGAACAGATCCCTGGGGTACACCACTATTCACCATTCTCCATTGGGAAAATTGGCTATTTAGCCCTACCCTCTGCTTTCTATCTTTTAACCAGTTCCTGATCCACAATAGTACACTGCCTCCTATCCCATGACTCTTTAGTTTTGCCAAACGTCTCTCATGAGGGACCTTGTCAAAGGCTTTCTGAAAGTCCAGATACACAATACAACCGACTCACCTTTGTCCACCTGATTATTCACTCCTTCAAAAAAACATAACAGATTAGTAAGACAAGATCTTCCTTGTCTAAAGCCATGTTGGCTGTCTCCCATTAGGTCATGACTATCTACATGCCGAGTAATTTTATTCTTTAT
This sequence comes from Ichthyophis bannanicus, assembly GCA_033557465.1. Classification (NCBI taxonomy): domain Eukaryota; kingdom Metazoa; phylum Chordata; class Amphibia; order Gymnophiona; family Ichthyophiidae; genus Ichthyophis; species Ichthyophis bannanicus. The sequence goes on along the minus strand of CM066043.1, from coordinate 231,432,511 downwards.
GACGGTTTCTACCATTTTTCCCGGTACTGATGTCAGGCTCACCGGTCTGTAGTTTCCCGGATCACCCCTGGAACCCTTTTTAAAAATTGGTGTTACATTGGCGATCCTCCAATCTTCAGGTATTAGAGATGATTTTAATGATAGTTCACAGATTACTAATAGCAGGTCTGCAATCTCGTATTTCAGTTCTTTCAAAACCCTTGGATGTATACCATCCGGCCCAGGTGATTTGCTACTCTTCAGCTTATCTAATAGTTGTAATACATCTTCCCGATGTATCGATATTTCCTTCAATTCTTCCGCACCTTTAAATACCACTTCAGTCATGGGTAACATCCCTACATCTTCCTCAGTAAAGACTGAAGTAAAGAATTCATTCAGTCTCTCCACTATCGCCTTGTCGCCTCTTAGTGCTCCTTTAACCCCTTTACCATCTAATGGACCAACTAACTCTCTCACAGTTTTTTTGCTACGAATGTACTTGAAAAGGTCTTTACTTCACGTTTTTGCTTCCGCAGCAAGCTTCTTCTCAAATTCTCCCTTTGCCTGCCTTATCAATGCCTTGCATTTGACTTGCCAGTGCTTGTGCTGTTTCCAGTTTTCGTCGTTTGGCTCTTTGTTCCATTTCCTGAAAGATGCTTTTTTGGCAACAACAGCCTCTCTGACCTCACCTTTAAACCATGTTGGCAGTTTTTTGGACTTCCTTCCACTTTTCTTAAAGCGTGGAATACAGCTGGTCTGGGCTTCCAAGATAGTATTTTTCAACAACAGCCAAGCCTGATGTACGTCTTTAACCTTTGCAACTGCTCCTTTTAGTTTTTTCTTAACTGTTTTCCTCATTTTATCATAGTCTCCCTTTCGAAAGTTAAAAGGTAGTACTGTGGATTTCCTTACTATCCCTCCTCCACTAATTAAATCAAAGGCGATGATGCTATGATCACTAATACCAAGTGGCCCCAACAACCTTATCTCTTGCACTAGATCTGGTGTTCCACTAAGGATTAGGTCTAATATGGCTTCCCTTCTGGTCGGTTCATGAACCAGCTGCTCCAAGAAGCAGTCATTTATTTAATCTAGGAACTTTATCTCCCTAGGATGTCCTGACGTGACACTGACCCAGTCGATACCGGGGTAGTTGAAATCACCCATTATTATTACTGCGCTGTAACTTTTGTTAGCTTCCTTGATTTCTTTGAGCATTTCATCATCCATTTGGTCATTCTGGTCAGACGCTCGATAGTACACCCCCACTGCCATTGCCTTCCCCCTTTTACATGGAATTTCAATCCATATAGATTCTACAGCAGATTTTGTTTCCTGCAAAACTTTAATCCTTTCTGACTCAATGCCCTCTCTAACACAGAGAGCAAACCCTCCACCAATTTGATCAGCTCTATCAGTACGATATAGTTTGTACCCAGGTAGCACAGTGTCCCACTGGTGGTCCTCCTTCCACCATGTCTCTGATATTCCAATCATATCTAACCTTTCATTTAGTGCTATATATTCTAACTCTCCCATCTTATTTTTTAGACTTCTAGCATTTGCATACAAGCATTTTAGAGAATGTATTTTATTCATATTAATTTGGCTATTGTTAGACATGGGTAATTTGGGATCTTTAAGCTCTGTCTGCTCCATACTTGAGGGCATTTGGGCTACTTTATTCTTTTGTGGAACCTCTCTGCTTTTGGTAGTATCCTTCAAAGATACATTCTTCCGAACCATCCGCTCTTGGGCGACTGTCGGCTTTCCCCTAATATCTAGTTTAAAAGCTGCTCTATCTCCTTTTTAAAGGTTAATGCCAGCAGCCTGGTTCCATCCCGGTTAAGATGAAGCCCATCCCTTCGGAAGAGCCCCTCCTTTCCCCAGAATGTTCCCCAGTTCCTAACAAATCCAAAACCCTCATCTCTGTACCACTGTCTCATCCACGCATTGAGACTCCGGAGCTCTGCCTGCCTTTTGGGTCCTGCGCGTGGAACAGGAAGCATTTTGGAGAATGCTACCCTGGAAGTTCTGGATTTCAACTTCCTACCTAAAAGCCTAAATTTAGCCTCCAGAACCTCCCTACCACATTTTCCTATGTCATTGGTACCGACATGTACCAAGACAGCAGACTCCTCCCCAGCACTATCTAAGACCTTATCTAGGTGGCGCGTGAGGTCTGCTACCTTTGCACCAGGCAGGCATGTTACCAGGCGATCCTCATGTCTACAAGCCACCCAGCTATCTACATGCCTAATGATCGAATCACCAACTATAATGGCTGTCCTAACCCTTCCCTCATGGGCACATGGCCCTGGAGAAACTTCCTCGGTGCGAGAGGGTTTTACATCACCTGGAGGACAGGTCCTAGTTACAGGATCACTTCCTGTCACATCAGGGTGATGCTCTCCTGTCACGTGACCTCTCTCCTCCATGGCAACAGGGATGCTGCCAGACTGGAGGTGGGACTTCAGGACTATATCCCTGTAGGTCTCGTCTATGTACCTCTCTGTCTGTCTTATGCTTTCCAAGTCTGCTACTTTAGCCTCTAGAGAACGGACTCGTTCCCTGAGAGCAAAGAGCTCCTTGCACCTAGAGCACACGTAAGACCTCTCACCAACTGGGAGAAAATCATACATGCGACACTCAATGCAATAGACTGGAAAGCCCCCATCCCGCTGCTGGACTGCTGTCTGCATCTTAGTTTTAAGTTTGTGTTTAGATCTAAGTTCTTTACTTACTAAGGGTTGCTATGGATATTTATACTAATAAAACTGTACCTAATACGTGCAATATACCTTGTTCACCTGAAGCTTAACTAATCTCAGGTCCTTAGTGTATGACTGATTTGGGTAATGAGCTTCACCTGAGAGCACCTCCTGTCTTTTAAGATGTGTAAGTACCTATAAAGCTACGATTATCCCAGGGGTGGGTGGGTGTGGGGAGGGAGGGAGGGAAATAACCCTTAGTAAAAGAGGGCTGCTACACAGTACCCTGTCTTGTGCAGCTGAGGTAAGCTATATTCTGATTTGATTTAAATTATAGCTCTTAGCTGCTGCTAGGCTCTAACTTCTTATAAAATTTAAACTACAAGCTCTCTGCTGGGTTCTAAATTTAACCAGAAAGCTCTTTTCTGTGTTTTAAATTTAAGCTAAAAGTACTTTGCTGATGCTAGGCCCTGAGTGACTATTAAATTTAGACTACAAGCTCTCTGCTGGGTTCCAAATGTAACCAGAAAGCTCTCTTCTGTGTTTTAAATTTAAACTAAAAGTACTTTGCTGTTACTAGGCCCTGAGTGACTATTAAATTTAAACTACAAGCTCTCAGCTGGGTATGAAATGTAACCAGAAAGTTCTGCTCTGTGTTTTAAAACTAAAAGTAATTTTCTGATGCTAGGCCCTGAGTGACTATTAAATTTAAACTACAAGCTCTCTGCTGGGTATGTAAGGTAACCAGAAAGTTCTCCTCTGTGTTTTAAATTTAAACTTAAACTGCTACTACTAGGCCTTGACTGATTTAACAAAAATAGTGGATTCACAGATTAATTAGCTTTAATACAAAGAATTCCTTTTAGAAAATTACCAGAAGTATATACTCACAGTTGCAGCTCTTTCTCCATAAGTAACAGTCCCTTTTTCTAGTCCTTCAAGACAGAGGATCAAAGAGCTCTGGTTGAGCTATTTATGCCTGTGCTGCTGAAGTAAGCTGTGACCAACTTCCTGGGTAATTAACAGTCCTTGCTTGGATAGGAGGCGGCTTACTTCAGCAGCACAGGCATAAAAATAGTGGATTCACAGGTAATTCTCCTATCCAGGGAGACAGACCGCCTTGAGAAGTATGCCATGATTGACTGCCCAGAAAGCGTAGTTACTCACCTGTAACAGGTGTTCTCCAGGAGCAGCAGGAATCAGTCCTCACCTATGGGTGACGTCGGCGCCGACGGAGCCCTCGCGGAGCAATTTTCCCCAGCTTTCAAAGAAAGCCTTTGGGAATTGCAGCGCGCATGCGCGGTCCTCTTCCCGCCCAAGGGTGCCATCTTAGCCAGTCAGATGACATAGCTAAAAAAGACAGCATAAAAAAATTTGCAAAAAGAACATAAGAAGACGATTGCAACTCCAAGGGGAGGAGGGAGGGTAGTGAGGACTGATTCCTGCTGCTCCTGGAGAACACCTGTTACAGGTGAGTAACTACGCTTTCTCCAGGACCAAGCAGGAAGTCAGTCCTCACTTATGGGACTTCCAAGCTCAAGGCTACCGGAGACCCTAAGCACAAAAATGAGCTCCCTCTAGCTCAGCAGCACAGAAGGAAAGAATCTTCGCTGAATTATCACCCACCGGTAGCCCACATCCGGGATGGAGGGTAGGAGTTGCTCAGACCTCAAAGAGATTACGGAGGACTGCCTGTCCGAAAGCACTGTCCCTGCGGGACTCCCTCTCGAGACAGTAATGGACCGCAAAAGTCTGGCTCGAAGACCAAGTAGCGGCCCGGCAGATGTCTGCCAGCGGAACAGAGCGGAGGTAAGCCACTGACGTAGCCTTTGCCCGAACGCAATGAGCCGTGACTCGACTTTCTAAGGAGAGTCCGGCTGCCCCATAAGCCCAAGAGATACAGTCCGCAACCCAGATGGACAGAGTATGCTTGGAGACCGGGAGCCCCAATTTATTGGGGTCAAAAGACACAAAAAGCTGAGCAGCTTTACGGTGCTCCCGCGTACGGTCAAGGTAGAAGTTCAATGCCCTTCTACAGTCCAGGGTATGGAGGACCGTTTCAGCTCGGCTGGAGTGTGGTCTGGGAAAGAAGGTTGGAAGTACCACCTCCTGATTGATATGAAAAGGGGAGACCACTTTTGGAAGAAATTTTGGGTGAGTCCGTAGGACTACCCTATTTTTGTAGAACCGAGTGTAAGGGGGATCAGACACGAGGGCCTGCAATTCACTTACGCGTCTAGCGGAAGTGAGGGCTATCAAGAACAGCGTTTTCCAAGAAAGAAAACGGAGAGAACAGGTAGCCATAGGTTCAAAAGGCGGACAGGTGATCCGCTGCAAAACCACATTCAGGTCCCAGTCAGGCGCTGGCGGGCGCAGAGGTGGTTTAAGTAGAAGGAGACCTCGGAGAAACCTCGCTACGAGAGGGTCGCTGGAGAGAGGTCTACCGTCGACCGGCACATGATGTGCCGAAAGAGCACTAAGGTGAACTTTGACGGAGTTGGACTTAAGTCCCAGATTAGAGAGGTGTAGCAAGTACTGCAAGATCACCGACACCGGGCAGGAGAAGGGATCCTGAGACTGTTGGGTACACCAGACGGCAAAGCGATGCCATTTAAGGGCGTAGCATTTGCGGGTAGAAGGCCGTCGCGAAGCCAAGACGACCTCCTCCACCTCCGCCGGCAGGAGAAGGGGAGCAAGGACTACCCTCTCAGCAGCCAGGCCATGAGGTTGAGAGACCTGAGGTTGGGGTGTAGTAGAGACCCCTGATCCTGAGTGAGGAGATCCGGTTGTACCCCCAGAGGGAATGGATCCTCCACCGCTAATTGCAGTAGGAGCGGAAACCACGGCTGTCTGGGCCAGTGAGGGGCCACCAGGATCATGAAGGCTTTGTCTCGGAGAACCTTGAAAAGAGTCCGAGAGACTAGCGGGATGGGAGGGAAAGCGTACAGAAGGCTCCCCGACCATGAAATCAGAAAAGCGTCCGCCGCAACCCGAAGGGGGTGTGGCTGACGAGAGCAGAAGCGAGGAAGCTGCCGGTTGTGAGGACTGGCAAAGAGATCCACCGTGGGGAGGCCCCACTTTAGGAAGAGCTTCTGAACTACCAAGGGATCCAGACGCCACTCGTGCGGCTGGAGGATCCTGCTGAGCTTGTCCGCCAGGCAGTTCTCTTGGCCCGGGAGATAAACTGCCTTGAGGAGAATGCCTTGACTGACGGCCCAAGAGCAGAGCTTCTGTGCCTCCCGGCAGAGGAGGAAGGAGCCCGTGCCCCCCTGCTTGTTCACGTAGAACATGGCAACTTGATTGTCCGTCTGGACAAGGACGGACTGGTGGGAAGTCAGGTGGGAGAAAGCCTTGAGAGCCAGGCGGATCGCCCTGAGCTCCAGGAAGTTGATCTGCTGAGCAGACTCCCACGCGGTCCAGAGGCCCTGAGTACGTGCCCCTTGGCAATGTGCTCCCCAGCCCAGGAGGGATGCATCTGTGGTCAGCACCCGGGTCGGCTGAGGTGACTGGAAAGGCATTCCGGATATCAGGTTCGGCTGCCGAAGCCACCACCGGAGAGACGAGATCAGCGGCTCGGAGACGCGCACTAGGTCTGCTAGGCCGCCTGTGGCTTGTCGCCACTGCTGGCGGAGACACCATTGAGCAGGCCGCATATTCAGGCGGGCATTGGGGGTCACATGGACGGTGGAAGCCATATGGCCGAGCAGTCTCAGGAAGCGCCTGGCGGAGACCAGGGGCTGGCTGCGAAAACGGTCGGCTAGGTCCATGAGCCGTTGAGCCCTGTCGAGCAGTCGGTACGCTCGTGCCTGAGGAGTGTGGAGCCTTGCGCCGATGAACTCGAGATCCTGTGAGGGGAGCAAAGTGGACTTTGCGAAATTTATAACAAATCCCAAGTACTGCAGAAGAGTCACCGTGCGGCGTGTGGCGCTGGTGACCTCCGGAGTGGACGCCGCTCTGATGAGCCAGTCGTCGAGGTACGGAAAGACATATAGGCCGTGAAGCCGGAGATGGGCCGCCACCACCGCGAGACATTTTGTGAAGACTCGCGGTGCGGAGGACAGGCCAAAGGGCAGTACTCTGTACTGGTAATGATTTCCTGCCACCACAAACCTTAGGTATTGGCGGTGGCTTGGGTGGATGAGGATGTGCGTGTAGGCATCCTTTAGATCCAAGGAGCATAGCCAATCTCCCTGCTGGAGGTAGGGCAGAAGGATTCCAAGGGTAAGCATTTTGAACTTCTCCCGCACAAGGAACTTGTTGAGGTTGCGCAAGTCCAGGATGGGTCTGAGGCCCCCTGTTCTCTTTGGTATTAGAAAATACCTGGAATAAAAGCCTTGACCTCTCAGGTGGTGTGGCACCGGTTCCACCGCCTGTTCCTGCAGAAGACCTGCTAACTCCTGAAGGAGTAATTCCCTGTGCAGAGGGGGTCGTGGGGGTTCTCCCGGAAAATAGGAGGGAGGGACCTGGTGGAAGTGGAGAAGATAGCCTTCTCGCACGACCTGAAGCACCCAGGCATCTGCGGTGATGCTGGACCACCTGTGGGCGAAGTGAACCAGCCGGCCTCCGGTGCTGGGAGGAACCAGCGGGGGGGAGAGGCTATGCTTAGTGAGTCAAAAACCCCCACCCTGCTGAGCAGGGGCTGGTGGTGCAGGCTTGGGGGCTTGCTGCCTACGGGACCCGTTACCCCGTCCCTTGGCCTGTTGGCCCTGTTGGGGAGCTGCAGGGGCCTGATAATGGGGGTATTGTTTGTAGGCAGCCGCCTTCCTCGGGTAAAAGGACTTTTTCCCCGAGCCCTTCTTTTTCTGGGAAGGGGCAGAGGTCTTCCTAGAAAGCCTGGTCCTGGTGAGAGTCTCAGTCTCAATTTGTGCAGCCTTTTCAGCCATGGGCTTGCCAAAGAGGTTTTCGCCTCGGCAGGGGACATCGACCAACTTGTCCTGCACCCAGGGCTCAAGGTCAGACGACTGAAGCCAAGCCTGTCGGCGGGCACCGATGCCGGCTGCGGCCACTCGAGCCGATGCTTCAAAGCCATCATAGGCTGCTCGGGACATGAACTTTGAGCATTCCCGAATGCCAGTGGACAAGGCCAGGAACCTCCGCAAGGGTTCCTCGGACAAACCAGCGGAGAATCCGGCTAGCTCTTTAGCCAGATCTCGGAGATACATGCCCATGTATAGCTGGTAAGTCTGGACACGACATGCGAGCATAGAGCCCTGGAAACACTTCTTACCAAGGCCATCCAGGTTACGGGCCTCCCTGCCAGGAGGCACCGAGGAGTGCATCTTCTGGCTCTTAAGACGATGCATGGCCGATTCCACTACCATGGAATGGTGTGGTAGCTGTGCCTTTTGAAAGCCAGGGCTCTTGCGGACCCGATAGATAGAATCGACCCGCTTGCTCAGGACCGGCGAGGAGGCCGGACTCTCCCACATGCGGAAGAGTAGTCGTTCCAGCATAGGAGGAACCGGTACAGTAAAGTGTTCCCTTGCGGGAGAGTCATACTGGAGGGCGTCGAGCTCTTCGGCTCGAGGCTCCTCCTCGGGGTCCACAGGGAAGGCCAAAGCCTTGGCCATATCCCTGACGAAGTCCGAGAACCGGGCATCCTCCGGGGGGGACTGCTTCCGAGGCTCGGACTCCGGTGAGTCCGAGGGGACACACCGAGTCCGGAAAGAATCAGGCGACTCTTCCTCTTCAGACTCCCAGACCGACTCCGACGAGGACTCGGTGGGGTCGGCCCGGGCAGGGCGCGGCGCCTGCCGCCCCGACGCCGAGGGAGTCGGCGTCGGCGACCTCGGTCCCGAACGGGAGGCCGAGGGTGACCTCGACCGAGGATCGACTCGAGTTCGCATCGACTCGAGGATCGGCTCGGTCTCCGGGGTCGACTTGGACGTCGACGTCCCGGCGGTCGGGGCAGCGGCGCCAGCGAGGCCAGCGAGCAGTGCCCGCTGCTGGTCCATGAAGGCAGACAGTCTGCTCTCCAAGGCCGTCAACCTGAGTCCGAGCTCAGGTGACCCAGCAGCCCCCGACTCGGGCCCCGACGGCGTCAGGCCCGACGTCGGCTGTCGCGGAGGCGAGTCCAGAAGGACCACAGGACTTACCCGAGCAGGCATCTCCGACTCCAGGCGAGGTCGCTTCGTGAGGTGCTCCTTCTCCAAGGACCCGGGGCGGCTGTCGGGGCTATGCGACCTGGCCCTCGCGGAACCAGGAGCGTCCACCGACGCCGCCCTCGCGGGTTTCACCTGCCGACGATGGTCCCCGGAGGGAGAACCCCTGTCGGAGGAACTCCGGCGACGGTCCGAGCTGGAGCCTTTGGACGCGGAGGCCTCCGACGAGGTCCGGGTACGGCTGGGGTCAGCGAAGATCCTATCACGCTGATGCCGCCGACTTCTCAACGCTTTGGAGGACATTTTGCCGCAGGGCCCACAGATCAGTTCCTCATGATCTGGGCCCAGGCAGCGGAGGCAAAAGTCGTGTGTGTCAGTTAGTGACATATTTCGGTCACACTGACCACACCGCTTAAAACCACTGGCAGCCATCGGGGGAAAAAGGGCCCCTGCGAGGTCAAAGGACCGGGCTGCCAGGGAAAAATCGAAAACGAAAGCTGACTAAGTCAGAAAAACCGAAAAAGAAAGGAAGAGGACTCGTGACCGGCGTCGCGAGTCCGGGCGGGAAAAAGACCGGCGTCGAACCGAAGGAAAAAGAATAAAATAATGAAGAAATATCGACTTTTTCGCGGGGACAAGACGGGGACGTCTGTAGGGCTCCGCGGAAAAAAGAAGACTGGCTAAGATGGCACCCTTGGGCGGGAAGAGGACCGCGCATGCGCGCTGCAATTCCCAAAGGCTTTCTTTGAAAGCTGGGGAAAATTGCTCCGCGAGGGCTCCGTCGGCGCCGACGTCACCCATAAGTGAGAACTGACTTCCTGCTTGGTCCTGGAGAAGCACAGGGTCCTGTGCTTCCTGACAAAGAGGTCGGGACCCTGTGCCCCCTTGCTTGTTCACATAGAACATAGCAACTTGACTGTCCGTCTGAACTGAGACAGACTGCTGAGAGAGGACATGAGAGAAAGTCCGCAGGGCTAAGCGGATCGCTCTGAGCTCTAGGAAATTTATTTGCTGTGTGGCCTTGAGTGCATGCTCCTTGGCAATGTGCACCCCAACCTTGAAGAGAAGCATCGGTTGTCAGCACTTGAGAGTGTGGAGGTGCTTGAAAAGGCACCCCTTGCAGTAGATTCGGAAGATGAAGCCACCACTGCAGAGAATCTGCCAGTAGATTGGACACCCTCACTATTTCCGTCAGTTTTCCTGTGGCCTGGAGCCACTGAGTCCTTAGGCCCCACTGAGCAGGCCGCATGAGCAGACGGGCATTTGGAGTTACATGGACCGTGGATGCCATGTGGCCTAAGAACCTCAGGAATTGTCTGGCCGAGACCAGAGAACTGCTGCGGAATTGTCTGGCCAAATCCATCAGTCTGTGGACCCTGTCCACGGGTAAAAAGGCCTTCGCTTGAAGAGTGTCTAGTCTTGCTACTATGAACTCCATGTTTTGTGAGGGGCGCAAAGCGGACTTTGCGAAGTTTATGACAAATCCCAGATGCTGGAGAAGAGACACAGTGCGGAGGGTGGCTTGATTGGTCTCCTGTGGAGACTGACCCCTGATGAGCCAGTCGTCCAGGTATGGAAAGACAAAGAGGCCTTGAACTCTGAGATAGGCCGCCACCACCACCAGGCACTTGGTGAAAACCCTGGGGGCGGAGGTTAGGCCAAAAGGGAGTACCCTGTACTGGTAATGGTTTCCTCCCACTACAAATCGGAGATATTGTCTGTGGTCTGGATGAATAAGGATGTGAGTATACGCATCCTTTAGGTCTAAGGAGCATAGCCAATCTCCCTGCTGGAGGTAGGGCAGCAGGATTCCAAGGGTAAGCATCTTGAACTTTTCCCTCTCCAGGAACTTGTTGAGATTGTGCAAGTCTAGGATGGGCCTGAGGCCTCCTGTCCTTTTTGGTACCAGAAAGTACCTGGAATAGAAGCCTTGACCTCTCAGGTGGTGGGGCACCGGTTCCACCGCCTGCTCCTTTAGAAGACCTGCTAACTCCTGCAGGAGTAAGTCCCTGTGCAGAGGGAGTCTTCGAGGCTCCCCTGGAAAGTAGGAGGGAGGTACCTGGTGGAAGTGGAGGAGATAGCCTCTCTGGACTATGCTTAGCACCCAGGTATCCCTTGTTACGGCTGACCACCTGTGGGCATACAGGGTCAGCCGGCCTCCTGTGCTGAGAGGCGCCAGCTGAGGAGGAGAGGCTATGCCATGCCACTGGAGTCAAAACCCCGCTCCCTGCTGTGCAGGAGCGGGAGCTGGTGGCTTGGGGGATTTCTGCCTACGGGGCCCATGTCTCTGCCCCTTGGCCTGCTGACCCTGTTGGGGAGCTACAGAGGCCTGAAAGTGAGGGTATGATTTGTAGGCAGATGACTTCCTCGGGTAAAAGGTCTTTTTTCCCCGAGCCCTTCTTCTGAGAAGGGGCAGAGGTTTTCCTGGACAGCCTTGTCCGGGTGAGAGTCTCGGACTCGAGTTCTGCAGCCTTTTCAGCCATGGGCTTGCCAAAGAGGTTTTCACCTCAGCGGGGGACATCGACCAACTTGTCCTACACTCATGGCTCGAGGTCCGATGACTGTAGCCAGGCCTGACGGCGTGCACCGATGCCGGCCACAGCTACTCGGGCCGAAGCCTCGAAGCCATCATAGGCTGCTCGAAAGATAAACTTTGAGCACTCCTGGATCCCCGATGACAGGGCCTTGAACCTCTGCAAAGGTTCCTCGGAGAGACCAGCAGAGAATCCGGCAATCTCCTTTGCCAGGTCTCAAAGGTACATGCCCATGTACAGCTGGTAGGTCTGGACATGGCAAGCAAGCATTGAGCCCTGTAAGCACTTTCTACCAAGGGCATCCAGGTTCCAGGCCTCCCGGCTGGGAGGCACCAAGGAGTGCATCTTCTGACTCTTCAGACGATGCATGGTCGATTCCACAACCATGGAGTGGTGCTGTAGCTGTGCCTTTTGGAACCCGGGGCTCTTGCGGACTCGATAGATGGAATCGACCCGCTTGCTCAGAACCGGCGTCGAGGCCGGCGCCTCCCACATGCGGAAGAGCAACCACTCCAGCATCGGAGGAACCAGTACAGTAAAGGCCTCCTTGGGGAGAGAGTCATACTGCAGGGCCTCGAGCTCCTCGGCTCAAGGCTCCGCCTCTGGATCCGCGTGGAAGGACAAGGCCTTGGCCATGTCCCGCACGAAGTCCGAGAACCGGTTGTCCTCTGGTGGGGGACAGTCTCCGAGGCTCGGACTCCGGTGAGTCCGAAGGGACACACAGGGTCCGAAATGTGTCCGGGGACTTCTCGTCCTCCGTTTCCCAGCCCGACCCCTCAGAGGAGGAATTGAGCGGCTCCGGTCGGGCAGGCACCGATGCCATCCGCCCTGACGCCGAGGGTACCACCGTCGACGACCTCGGTCCCGAATGGGAGGCCGAGGGAGACCTTGGCTGAGGATCGACTCGAGAGCGCATGGACACGAGGATCGGCTCGGCCTCCGGGGTCGACTTGGACGTCGATGTCCCGGTGGTCGGGGCAGATGCACCGGTGAGACCGGTGATCAGTGCCTGCTACTGCTCCATGAAGGCAGCCAAGCTGCTCTCTAAGGCCGTCAACCTGAGTCCAAGCTCAGGAGACTCAGCAGCCCCCGATTCGGGCCCCAACGGCAGCTCCCCCAGAGGAGAGTCCACGAGGACTACAGTACTCACGTGACCTGGGGACTCCGTCTCTACACAAGGTTGTTTAGTAGGCCGCTCCGACTCCGAAGACCCGGGACGGCTCTCGGGGCTATGCGACCTGGCCCTGGAGGAAACAAGTGCGTCCACCGACGCCGCCCTCACGGGCTTCTTCTTCCTGCGATGCTCCCGCAAGGGAGACCCCCTCTCAGAGGAACCCCGGCAATGCTCGGGATCAGAGTCCTGAGATGTCGAGGCATCTGACGAAGTCCGGGTCCGGCTGGACGCGGAGTCAGAGAAGAGTCTTTCTTTTTGGTGCTGCCGGCTCCTCAATGCCTTCGAGGACATTTTCCCCACACAGGCCACAGGTCATCGGGTCATGATCAGGCCCGAGGCAGCAGTCATGTGTGTCAGTGAGAGACATAGGTTTCTTACACCGATCACACTTTTTAAACTCGCTGGCAGCCATCGGGGGAAAAAGGGCCCCTGCGAGGTCAAACGACAGGGCTGCCAGTGAAAAATAGAAAAATGGCACGTATGCTAGTTACTAAGGACAAAAACCGAAAAATGAAGTTTGGGCTCGATACTGGTGTACCGGTCCCAGGCGGGAAAGGGAAACCGGCGGCAAACCGAAGAAAACACGGGTCCACGCCAAAAATTAAACTTTTTCCTCGGGTGAAAACGAAACACGTCCGTCGGGCTCTGCGGAGAAAAGAAGACTGAGCAAGATGGCACCCTTGGGCGGGAAGGGGACCGCGCATGCGTGCTACATTCCCAAAGGCTTTCTTTGAAAGCTGGGGAAATGCTCCGCATGGGGGCTCCGTCGGTGCCGTCACCCATATGTGAGGATTGACTTCCTGCTTGGTCCTGGAGAAAATGGGACACACAGGGGTGCACTGCCAGAGACGCCCTGCACCCGCCTCCAGTAACACACCAGCACAGTCACTTGTACACGCAATGAATTCAAAGCCACCCCTTTTTCCATCCCAGTTTGCAGAAAGGCCAGAATGTCGGGCACTGCTGCCAACAACGCTCACTTCCCTTTGTCCATACACCAATCCTCAAACACGTGCCATACCCGAACATAAGATAAGGATGTGGAGCATTTGCAAGCACACAGTAAGGTGGCTATCACTTGCGACGAATATCCTCACTTTCTCAGCCAAGCCCTTTCAAGAGCCAGGCCGTAAGCGAGAATCCTTTGGCATGAGAATTGGGCCTTGCGTCAATAGGGTGCTCTGAGCCGGCAGGCACCAGAGAGCCCCTATTGATGGATCAAATCTGCATACCATGGCCAATGAGGCCAGTCTGGCGCCACCATTACTACTAGACCTCGGTGTGTCTCTATTCTCTGAAGTACTCTGCCGATCAGAGGCCACAGGGGAAACACATGATCCTGCGATGATCCTACGATGGCCAGGGTTGCGCCAACGCATTGACACCTTCCAACATTCTCTCCTGACGTTAACTGAAGATGCAACTGATCTTCACATTGGCAGTAGATGCCATTAGATTCATGATCAGCTGCTCCCAACTTTGGGTTAGGCCGATTAACACAGATTCCGCCAACGACCATTCTCCCAGATCCAAACACTGACAACTGAGGAAGTCAGCCTACACGTCTTATTTTCCTGCCACTTGTGCCGCTGACAGCACCAGGAGATTCATCTCTGCCCACTGAAGCAGAAGCATGATCTCCTCTGACAGTATCACTCTTCCCATGCCTCCCTGGCGATTGATTATATACCATCGTGGCACTGTCCGAAAATTCTCACCGCTTTGCGTAGCACCAAAGCCTGGAGAGCCAGAAAGACCACTCGCATTTCTAGGCGAGTGATCCACCACTTCTGTTGTTCCATTGACCAACGCCTCTGTCCTACCTGCGAGAGACAATGAGCCCCCATCCAGTCAGACATCCGTTGTCACCACCGTCCACTTTGGTGGTTCTAGTGGAACCCCTGTTAATAAGGTCTTGGGCATCAACCACCAATCCAGGCTCACCTGGACCTGTACCGGGCACACCAACCATAGGGAGAGCGAATGATGTTGCAACGGACCAATGAGACAGAAAGGACTTCTGCAATGGGTGCATGTGCGCCTGGATCCAGGACACCAGGTCTACTGTTGCCACCATGGACACTAAGATCTGGAGATATGACCAAGCCAATAGAGTCGGCTGTCGCAGGAACTGCTGAATCTGTCCCTGAATCTTCTGAACCCATTCCTGCAGCAGAAACATCCAACCAAGGTAGGTATCGAAGCAAGTCCCTAGATATACAAGATCTTGGGAAGGAGTCAAAGAGCTCTTGTCGAAGTTGACCACCCAGCCAAGGTCCCACAGGACTCGAAGCACCCGCTGCATGCTGGCAAGGCTCTCCTCTAGCGACTTCGCCCTGATCAGCCATTCGTCCAGGGAGGGATGAACCAACACCCCATTGCGCCACCGCCACTACCAACATGGTTTTGATGAAAGTTCATGGAGCTGTCGCTAGACCAAAGGGAAGGGCCTGAAATTGAAAATGGCCCATGGGCACTGCAAAACGCAAGTAACGCTGATGCTCTGACTAAACAGGCACGTGTAAATATGCCTCTGTCAAGTCCAACCCGATTAAGAACTTGCCCTTGCAAACGGCTACAATGACTGATCACAAAGTCTCCATGCGAAAATGTGGCACCCACAGAGCTCAGTTGGAGAAATGGATGAAACAACCCCTCTTTTTTGGGAACAACAAAGCAGACGGGCACCACTGTGTCTAGGCGTAGGAGCTGCTGAAGAGTGTCCTGGGCAACTTGTCTCTTGGCAGGAGCATTACATGGTGAGAAAAGAAAAGAGTCTGCAAGAGGTCACAGACACACCCTTCATGGATGACCTCTAGCACCCATTGGTCAGAGGTAATGTGGACCCAGGTGGAGTAAAAATGATGAGGTCTGCCGCCAACTGGAATCAATTCCGCCCAAGCCCCCCTCATCTCACTGTGATTTCTTGGCTACGCTCCCTGCTCCTCTTGAGTAGCCCCGATTGGCCCCCTGACGGCCTCAAAAGGACTGACCTCGAGGAGCATACCAGCCAAGCTGATAGGGAGCGAAACAAACTTTCCGAAAGCGCCTAAAATCCTTTGCCTCTCTGAGCCCTGCAGAACAACTTTTTGATCTCTTGTGCTTATCTTCCGGGAGCTTGGCGGCTAGGCCTTGCCCAAGTCCTTACCAACTTATCCAAGTCATTCCCAAACAGCAGCTTCCCCTTAAAGAGAAGCCTGCTAAGCCACACCTGAGATGATATCTGCAGACCAGTTGCACAACAGAAAACAGCGAGCCGCCACCATCAAGGCCATACCCTTGGCTGAGGCGCGGGGGTGGTCATAGAAGGCATTTGTCAGGTAGGCACACCTGGACTTCAACTTTGAGAACTCTGCCGGGGGTTGATGTCCTTCGCGTGCTTCAGGCAGACGTCCAATGTAGATAGGTTCACACCACATAGGCACCACACACAGATGCCTGGAGAGCCAGAGCATTTACCTCAAACGCCTGTTTCAATAAGGTCTCCAATTTCTTATCCTACATATCCTTCAGTGCATCACCTCCTTCAACTGGTATTGTGGTCTTTTAGGTAATGGCCAAGACCAGAGCATCCACCTTCGGTACCTTTAAGAGCTGTCTTTCCGCTACAGGGAGAGCATATAAGTGAGCCATAGCTCACCCCTCCTTCAAGCATGCTTCCGGCACTTCCCACTCCAGCTCCATCATTGCTCGAGGGCCCAATGAACTGGAAAGGCTATCTCTGCCGTCTGGATGCCCCAGAAAAGAGGGTCCTCCAACGGGATCTCTTGCTCCTGAACGGTCTGTGGGATGTTTAGTGCTGCCAACGAATGCGCTATGAGCACGTTGAGCTCTTCGCGCCTGAAAATGCGGATAATGCTAGGGTCCTCTCCAGGAGGAATCTCCCTTTCCTTGCACTCCACGCCAGTAGAATCTCGACTGAGGCCCGAGGGCCCTTTCAGAGGATCTTCTGAGTCTGCAGAGGCCTCCGAAGACCCCTCGAGGTCCAAGTCTTCCTATTCGTGCTCATGTCCCCCCTGGGATGGCTGAGGAACGCCCGGGCCTGGTGGAGGAGAAGGATAAAGTCCAAAGTAAAGGGCAGAGCCCCCTGTTGCCCCTGTGCATCCTGCCGCCCCTTGAAATGACCCAAGTGCTTGCGGGATGAAGCAGGAACCGAATCCTGACTTCCCGCAGCCTCACTTAATGGCAGCCCTGAGAGATCTTAAATGGCTGCGGTTCCCGCCAAAACCATGGATTGTGAGGGAGAGCTTTCTGTGCCAACAGATTAATCTTCCTGCCACCTGGGTGGTTCTCCCACTGACAGAACTGCCCTTCACAGGTCCTCTCCTGCGGCATGGTCCTCAGACTCTCAGCAGAGACCAAAAGTCGAAATTGTACCTTTCAACACGCAGGCCATCCACATGGTTTTTGGCATGGCGACAAGCAAGATTACCCGCACGAGTGTCGCTGAAGCCCAAATGGTCCCCCACCAAAGCATCCGATGCCACATGAGCCCCCCGAGGCACTTCTCACTCACCCAGATGCTGTTCAGTGTCTGCCACTTCTGCGGCCTTAGTACTCTGCTCTGTCTCTCTCTCCCTGCTGGCAGCCACGACCAAACGCGCAGTCCGGCTTGAAAGGACCAGTGCAAAGCAAACCGGCCCGAATAAAGAAGTGACTCAGAGGGAGGCAGTGATGGACCCGAATGAACGCAGACCTTCTGCTCCTCCCCTCCTCAACAGGAACCCTCCACCATCTATATGGCTCAGGTTCCTGGAGGATAGCCCAGATGAGCCTCTGGTAGGGGAGGGAGGGGGGAAGAGTTTCCTCAAAGTCAACGCTATCCAAGTCTCCTTTTAAATCCTTTTTTTTTTTTTTTTTTTACCAGTGCTGAAAAACTTGCATCCACCATCTGCTGGAGAAAAATATTGAATTATGCCCCTAGAGGCACTGGCTGTCAACGGCATGATGATGTCATAGGAAGCCTCTGGAACTTTCTCTGTCTCCACATCTGCTTGTAGGGAAATACAATCCACTTGTCTGGATCAGTCTAGCAGGACAATATGGAAACCCCTCTCCTGCCTTTTTTTAAAATCATTGATGCTTGACTATCTCACATTTCATACAAAATAAAGTGATGCCCCTGGCCTTTATTTAATCAGCAGAAAGGTATGTGGGTGAGGGGGGTTTAGACAGTTGAAGATTTTAAAAAAACTGGTCCTACTGGAGTGGATCTCTCCTGACTAAAATCAAATCCTCCAAGCTCACACTACCAAGGCATCATGATTCCCTAGGAAGAACACTACAAGACCTACTGAGAGAGACAGCAAAACCAGTGCCCTGGGAGATAATCAAAGATCCTGCTCCACCAAGGGGTGACCTGAAGACACTTGCCCTGGAAACCTGAGGATGGATTGGGCTCAACCGGGGAGAACATCCCTGAGAGTATAACTCTGGGAGCTTAACTATGCATCCTGCTATATCAACCCAGCATGTGCCATCATCTGCTGAAGACAAAGATTACTAGCAAGTGCCTTGTCTGCACCAATCCTTATTGCAGTGATGTAGTTACTATGGATTTCAATCTCCATCTGCTGGTAAGGTGGTATAAACCCATACATCTGGGCTAGAATAACAGCTTAAGAAGTGTTTGAATCACAACACTGCAAATGTTCAGAGTAAATCAAGGCAGAAGCTAGTTTTCCACAGACCACATTTCACATACAGTTTACTAGCACCTTTTAGCAACAAACAGAATATTTAATGCAAATATTATATGATAAAAGCCTCAAGCCATGTAAAGTCCCATCATGCATTTTAATCATCATTAGGCCTTGCACTGAAGCTGTAAAGCAAAGTTACTCACCTGTAGCAGGTGTTCTCCGTAAACAGCAGGAATAAGTCCTCACATACAGGTGACGTCAACGACTGAGCACTGCACGGAACACTTCCCAGCTTCCAAAAGAAGCTTTTGGGAGGTACATCGTGCATGGGTGCCTGCCTTCCCGCCTGCCACAGCACAATACTCTCCAATACAATATTTTCCAGGAGCTAAGGCGGCAACTCCCTGGGAAGGTGGGAGGGTTGTGAGGACTTATTCCTGCTGTTCACTGAGAACACCTGCTACAGGTGAGTACCTACACTTTTTCTGTGAACAAGCAGCAAATAAGTCCTATGTATGGGCTTTCTAAGCTACAAGCTACCGGAACCCGAGGAGATAACCAGCCCAACTAGGCAACGAGAACTGGAGAAGTCAGGAAAACCAGAGAGGCAGTCCCTCCAAGGGACTCAACTGATTCAGTGTCCTCAGCAGACATCAACCATAGGGGATTTTGAGCAGGTATATGGACGGACAGAAGGGCAGAAGGGTAGGAGTTGACTCTAAGACCCAAAGAGAGGCCAAAGTACGGCCTGGCCAAAATTGCTGACCCATTGGGAATCCCCATCCAGACAGTAGTGGGCTGCAAAGGTATAGACTGAAGACTACGTTACAGCCCTGCAGATTTCCTCTGCAGACATAGAATGGATGTTGGCCACCAATGTAGCCATCACATGGACATTATGAGCCGTGACATGACCCTCAAAGGCTCAACCCAGCCAGGGAATACGCATGAGTGATGCAGTCCGCTACCCAGAGGGATAGCATACACTTTGAGACAGCGACACCCAGCCTACTGGGGTCGAAGGAGACAAACAGCTGGGTGGAATAGTGGTGCACTTTTGTGCGCTCCAGATAGGACAATGCACGCTTGCAATCCAGCGGGTGCAAGGCCACCTCACTGCGGTTTGCATGAAACCGGGAAAAGAATGTCAGGACAATGGACTGGTTGAGGTGGAAAGCAGAGACCACCTTTGGCAGAAAGCAGGAGTGTGTACAGAGCACCATTCAAGTTCTGGTGAAACCTGGTATTCGGAGGGTGAGCAACAAGAGCTTGGAGCTCACGTGTTGCGCCGACGTGACAGCCACCAGGAACAGGATCTTCCAGGTCAAGAATTTCAGTGGGCACAAATGCAGTGGCTCAAAAGAAGACTGCATCAGCTGGCCAAGAACCACATTGAGGTCCCAAAGCACCATAGGGGGCTTGAGCGGGGGCTTCAAGAAAACCAGGCCCCCACATGAACCAGGACACTAGAGGCTGAGCCAAAATGGGCTTCCCCCACAGCTGCAATGATATTTCCCAATCGTGCTAAGGTGAACTCACACTGAGATAGACTTCAGCCCTGAGTTGTAGAGATGCAAGAGTTACTCCAGCAGCCAGTCCACAGGGCAGGAGAAAGGGTCTAGTGCCCTATCCGTGCCCCAGATGGCAAACCGACACCACCTGAGCGCTTAGACCTTGCGGGACATCAGCAGGATGTTAGTAACGCCCTCAGGGAGATGAAGCTATGCAAGGACTACCCTTTCAATATCCATGCCATGAGCGCCAGGGAGCAGACGTTGGGGTGTAGAAATGAGCCGCCCTCCTGCGAGATGAGATCTGAGTCAGAGCCCAGGTGAAGAGGTTCTCTTAGCGAGAGCTGCAGCAGGGGACCATGGCTGCCGAGGCCAGTAAGGGGCAACAAAAATCATGGAGCCCCTCTTGACCAGGAGCTTCAGGAGATTTTTCACCACCAGCAATATCGGGGGGGGGGGGTAGGTATACAGCAGACTGTCCTGGCAGTGGAGAAGGAAGGCATCTGAGGCCAGACAACCACTGGCCGCCTTCAAGAGCAGGACAGGGTTATTTGGGCATTTTGCACCGTAGTGAAAAGATCCACCACCAGGGTGCCCCATTCCCAGAAGATCCGAGCCACCACCTCCCTCTTAAGTGTCATCTCATGTAGTTGAAGCACCCGGCTTAGGCAATCTGCTAGCCGTTGAGTTCACCGGGCAGATACAATGCCCTGAGGTCCATGTCATGGAGCAGGGCAAACTGCCTCCCAGCACAGGAGGTACAATCCCATGCCTCCCTGCTTGTTCACATAGAACACTGCCAGCAGTTTGTTTGAATCAGGACCACCTGATTTGCCAGGTGTGCATGAAAGGCGAGGAGGGCATTCGCTATACAGTAGCTCGAAGCTTGAGGAAGTTGATTTGATGGAGACACCTACTTAGATACAGACCCTGGGTTCTCAGGCCATCCAGGTGCACCTCCCAGCTGAGATTGGATGCCTCCATCGTGAGTATCTTTGCAGGGGAATGGCAGCTGGAACAGGAGGTTCCACAAAAGATTGTCTGGCTCAAGCCACCATGCCAGGGACTGCACCAATGCAACAGTAACCACTATACTGTCCCGCAAATGGCCCGATGCCTGATTCCATTACGTGCAAGGGTCCACTGAGTCAAATGCATGGAGAGGCGGGCATGAGGAGTGACATGTACCATGGCAGCCATGTCTCCGAGGGCTCTCAACAGCCTGCAAGCCGTGGTGTGGCGCTGGCTCTACAACGCGCCCACCACATCAACGAGGCGCTGCAGGCAGTCTGCCGGCAGAAAAGCCTGCGCCCTAGCACTGAGGAGGGCTCCAATGAACTCCAGCTGCTGGATCAGTTTGAGGTGGGACTTCGGGTAGCTAACCACAAACGGAGGCCCTCAAGCACTAGAATTGTGAGCATGGCGGACTGCCGAATGTTGGCCAGCAAGGGACCCTTGATAAGACAGGCACGGGAAGACAAAGACCCACCCCCGTGAAGAGGAAGGCAGCTACAACCATCAAACACTTCATGAAGTCCTTGGGGGCAACGGCCAACCTGAAGGGAAGCACTAGGTATTGATAGTGCTGGCTGTCCAGCACAAACTGAAGGTATTGCCTAGGATGTGGATGGGTCAAAAAGCGTAGTTACTCACCTGTAACCAGTTTTCTCCAGGGACAGCAGGAATCAGCCCTCACATATGGGTGACGTTGGCACCGGCAGAGCCCACATGGAAGCATCCCCCCAGCTTTCAAAGAAAGCCTTTGGGAGATGCCACCACGCATGCGTAGTCCCCTTCCCGTCCAACAGTACCATCATGATCACTCAGATGACATAGCTAAAAACGACAGCAAAAATAAAAGACAGTAAAGGAGAAACTCAAAGGGGAAGAGGGAGGGTTGTGAGGACTGATTCTTGCTGTCCCTGGAGAACACCTGTTACAGGTGAGTAACTACGCTTTCTCCGGGAACAAGCAGGAAGTCAGTCCTCACATATGGGACCCCCAAGCTATAGGCTACTGAAAGCCCATAGCAAAATAGGGACTCCCTCATAGGGAGCCACAAGCACAGCAGCAAATGAGTCGGTGTCCAAAGACCAGTGTCCGATGAAACCAGCACTCTGGTAGCCTGAACACAGAAGGTTTGGAGGGTAGGAGTTGCCTAAACCCTGAAAAGGTTACGGAGCACAGTCTGGCCAAAGGGACTCTCTTTCCAGGCAGTAATGAGCTGAGAAGGAATGGACTGAAGACCAGGTGGCGGCCTGACAGATGTCCACCATCGGGACAGAGGGCAACTTTGCCACTGAAGCCACCATGGCCCTGACAAGGTGCACAGTGATGCAGCATTTCAGCGGGAGCCTCGCCTGCTCATAAGCAAGGGCAATACAGTCCGCCACCCAGGTGGACAACATATGTTTGGTCACCGCCTCCCCCAGCCTACTGGGGTCATAGATGAAAAGCTGAGCAGCTCTGCAGTGGCCCTGAGTGCGTTAGATGTAGAAGGAAAAGGCCTTCTTACAGTCCAAGGTATGAAGGACCATCTCCGCCCAACTGGAGTGAGGTCTTGGAAAGAAGATAGGGAGCACCACTTCCTGGTTGAGATGGAAGGGCGACACTATCTTCGGCAGGAATTTGCAGTGCGTGCAAAGCACCACTCTGTTCTTGTAGAAACTGGTATAAGGCGCCTCTGCTACAAGAGCCTGAAGTTGCTAACTCTGCAAGCAGAGGTGAGCGCAACCAGGAAAGCCACCTTTCAAGAGAGGTAGCAAAGGTGACAGATAGAACGAGGTGGGGGAATGAGCTGCCCCAATACTACGTTAAGGACACATTTGGTTGCTGGAGGACGAACCTGGGACTTCAATAAGAGCAGGCCCTGAAGGAAATTGGTCACCAATGGTTGGACCGAGAGGGGCTTACCATCCAGTGGATGGTGGTGCGCTGCCTGGGCACTAAGGTGCACTTGGACAGAGTTACACTTGAGCCCGGACTGAGAGAGGTGGAGAAGGTACTGTAACACCAGAGCCACTGGGCAGGAGAAAGGATCAGCCCCGTGTTCGGCGCACCAAACAGAGAACCTGCGCCATTTGAGGGTGTAAGCCTTTCTAGTCAAGGCCTTGCGATTGGCCAGCAGAATGTCTTCCACCTCAACCGGAAGGTGGAAAGGGGTCAAGGTCATCCTCTCAGTAGCCACACTGTCAGCGACTGGGACACCAGTTTGGGGTGCAGGAGAGAGACTCCCTCTTGAGATATGAGTCCCGGAACGGTCCCCAAGGAGATGGGGGCCTCCACCGTCAACTGAAGAAGCAGTGGGAACAAAGTTGTCTGGGCTGGCAAACAGGTCCATCACGTGTTCCCCCCAGAGCCAGAAAAGCTGACCAGCAACACTGGGGTTAAGCTGCCACTCAAGCGGCTGGAGAACTCTGCTGAGTCTGTCTGCCAGCAGGTTGTCCAGGCCTGGCAGGTACACTACCTGCAGGAGGATACCCTGTTGGACTGCGTACGAGCAGAGGACCAGTGCCTCCTAACAAAGGATACAAGACCCCGTGCCCCCGTTTATTTACGTAGAACATCGCCCTCTGGTTGTCCAGCTGGTGACGCAGGTGGTGACAGAAGACCCTCAGAGCTAGGCGTGTGGGCTCTCCAGCCAAGCAGGGAGGCATCCGTGGTGAGGACCATTGAGAGTCTTGTGGCCTGAAACGGCATGCCTGCCTTGAGATGCTGGGCCGACTGACACCAAACCAGGGAGTCCACCAAGTGGTGGGTCACAGAAACTTTGTCTCGGAGGCAGCCCGTGGCCTGAGACCACTGGTCCCGGAGACATCACTGTGCCACCCTTAGGTGGAAGCAAGCATCTGGTGTGACGTGGACCGTGGAGGCCATGTGCCCGAGGAGGCGCAGGAGAAGCCAGGCAGGCATCGAGATATGGTACTGTACCTCCCAAACTAGAGACCTGAGACGATCGGCTCGGTCCCAAGGCAGGAAAGCCTTTGACTCGAGAGTGTCGATCTTTGCCCTAATGAACTTCAGACACTGTCGGGAGGAGGTGAGACTTGGGGTAGTTTATGACAAAGTCCAAGTGTTGCAGAACCTGGATGGTGCATGCGGTGGCCTGCTGCACCTCTGAGGCTGTACCTCCTTTCATGAGCCAGTTGTCCAGGAGCCGGAGGAAGGCTGCCATGACTGCCAGGCATTTTGTGAAAACTCTTGGAGCAGAGGCAAGGCTGAAGGGAAGAACCCTGTACTGAAAGTGCCTGACCCCCACCAAGACCCGCAGGTACTGCCTGTGGTAGAGGTGGGTGAGGACGTGGGTATAAGCATCCTTGAGGTCTAAGGAGCAGAGCCAGTCTCCCTGCTAGAGGTATGACAGCAATGTTCCAAGGGAGAGCATCTTGAACTTCTCCTTCAGTAGGAATTTGTGGAGGTTGCGCAGGTCGAACATGGGCCTTAGGCCCCCTGTCCTCTTTAACATGAGGAAGTACCTGGAGTAGAACCCCTTGCCCTTGAGGTGGTGGGGCACCGGTTCCACCGCTTTGTCTTCAAGAAGACCTGCCAAATCCTTCAGAAGGTGGTCCCAGTGGAGTGGAGACCTGAGGAGCTCTCCCGGGAAATAAGGGGGAGGTGTCTGAGTCAGGTGGAGCAGGTAACCCTTCCTGACTACCCTTAGTGCCCAGGAATCAGTGGTGATGGTCACCCACCTCTGGGCAAAGCGGGCCAGACGTCCCCCTTTGGGCTGCTGATCTCCTTGGGGTAGAGAGGCTATGCTCAAGGAGTCAAAAGCTCCCTCTCCACCCCCCCACCCCCCAGCCGGGCCGGAGCTGGTACCTGGAGTTTTGGAGCCTTCTGCTTAAGTGGGCCATGCCTATGTCCCTTGGCCTGCTGACCCTGTTGAGGAGCTGGGGAAGCTTGATAAGGTGGATAAGTTTCTGTAAGAAGCTCCCTTCCTCGGGTAGAAGGGCTTTTTACCAGAGTCCTTCCGTCGGGGAGGGGCAGCGGTCTTTTTAGAGAGCCTGGTCCTTGTCATGAACTCGGTCTCCAGCTCGGCAGCCTTGTCGGTCAAGCATAGTTACTCACCTGTAACAGGTGATCTCCGGGAAAAGCAGCAATTTAGTCTTCACATATGGGTATCGTCGGTACCGACGGAGCCTGCGTGGGAACGCTCCCCAGCGTCCAATTAGAAAGCTTTTGGGAGCATCCCACAGCGCCTGCGTGCTGCCTTCCCGCCTTTCCCAACTGCCTCTCTCCAGTTGAGTTTAAAGCTGAGACAAAGAGAGAGAGAGGGAAAGAGATAGAGAGATACAACTCCTAGGGTAGGTGGGTGGGTTGTGAAGACTAAATTCCTGCTGTTCCCGGAGATCACCTGTTACAGGTGAGTAACTATGCTATCTCCAGGAACAAACAGGAATGTAGTCTTCACATATGGGGACTCCCTAGCTTTAGATGCCAGGGAGAGACCCCAGAAGATGTGTGTCCCTGTGAAAGGGCTCCACTTCCCCCCATGGATCTCTGGCATCCAACCAGGTATGACGGATAGGAGTTGATTAGGTATGGAACAGGTGTTGGAGAACAGCCTGACCAAACAAGGCATCCCGGCGGGAGTCCTTGTCCAAGCAGTAATGGGCTGTGAAGGTATGAACCGAGGCCCAAGTGGCTGCTCGACAGATGTCGTCGATAGACACAGAGTGCAGATGAGCCATTGAAGCTGCCATGGCTCTCACATTGTGAGCTGTGACATGGCCCTCCAGAGGAAGGTTCTTACTCTGATAGGCGAAGGAAATTCACTGTGCAATCCATGAGCTGGCCAAGAACCAGATTTAAGTCCCATGCCACGGGTGGTGGCCTAATGGGAGGCTTAGTTAGAAGAAGGCCTCTCATAAATCTTGCTATGAGAGGAAATAGGTTGTCCATTTAAAGGCTTGAAAGAAGCCGCAATAGCACTTAAATGGACTCTTACTGAGTTAGTTTTAAGTCCTGCATTGGATAAATGAAGGAGATACTCTAATAATGATTCCAGAGGTATCGCAAGGGGGTTAAGACCCCTCTGTGAGCACCATATGGTAAACCTTTTCCACTTGAAAGCATAAGAGCGTCTTGTGGAAGGTTTTCTAGAAGCATAAAGGATATCCTTTACTTGCTGAGGAAGGTTAAGATCCCGAAGATCTAGGCCTTCAGCAACCAAGCCCTGAGATGCAGAGACTGGGGATTGGGATGCCATAACATTCCGTCCTCCTGAGACAGGAGATCTGGAGCAGACCCTAACTCCAGAGAGGGAGCTTGAGAGAGATGTAGAAGCAGAGGGTACCACACTTGCCGTGGCCAATGTGGAGCTATGAGGTTTTGTCGACTCCTCTTTGACATCATGGCACAAGCCATACACTCCGAGATGGGAGTGGTCAGGACCTAAACATTTAAGACCCCACTCATGGGTGTTGGTGACGGAGATGGTACCACCACACTTTGTGCACCTTTTGAAACCTGAAGCGGGTTTTTCCATAGTAGAGGAAATTTTGGGCCTAAGGCCCAAAATGGCACGTGCACCTGGAAAAGAAAAGTTTGGAAAAAAATACTTTTTTTTTTTTTTAAAGAAAGAAAGAAAGAACTGGCGGTACCGGTATAGCATCGAGGAAGGCAGACGCGACCACAAAAAAGTGGAGAATAAGGAAACATTTTCTGCGGTGGCAGGAACAACGACCAGCTGGCTCCGCGGAAAACGAAGAACTGGAGAGAGGCAGTTGGGAAAGGTGGGAAGGCAGCACGCAGGCGCTGTGGGATGCTCCCAAAAGCTTTCTAATTGGACGCTGGGGAGCGTTCCCGCGCAGGCTCCTTCGGTACCGACGATACCCATATGTGAAGACTACATTCCTGCTTGTTCCTGGAGATTGGGTTTGCCGAAGAAGTTCTCTCCTTGGCAGGGGACATTGACCAAATTGTCCTGAAAGCTTGGCGGCGTGCACCGATGCCAGCCGCCGCTACTTGAGCCACCGACTCAAACCCGTCATAGGCCACACAAGACATGAATTTAGAGCATTCACAGACTGCTTTGGCCAGGTTCTTGTACCACTGCAAAGGTTTCTCGGAAAGACCAGCCGAGAACCCAGCGAATTCCTTCGCCAGGACTCTCACACGTACATGCCCATGTACAGCTGGTAGGCCTGGATGCAGCCGATGAGCATTGAGCCCTGGTAACACTTTCTGCCAAGGGCGTCCAGGGTGCAGGCCTCCCTGCCAGGTGGCACCAAGAGGTACGTCTTCTGGCTTTTCACGACGGAGTTATGCGGCAGCTGTGACTTTTGGAAGCCCAGGCTCCGGAGGACTCGATACATCGAGTCAAGTTGCCTGCTCACCACCGCACTGAAGCCGGTGTCTCCCACATTCGGAGCATCAGCCATTGCAGGATGAGAGGGATGGGCACCGTGAGCAATTCCCACAGAAGGGCCATGTATTGGAGGGATTTCCAACTCAACCACCCGAGGGTCCTCCTCTGACTCGGTCGGGAATGCCAGGGCCTTAGACATATCCTTGACAAAATCAAGGAAACCCATATCCTCAGGCGGGGACTGCCGTCAAGGCTCCAAGACGGAAGAGTCCAATGGAACATCGCAGTGGTGACGGGTATCAGGGGACTCCTCGTCCTCTGTCTCCCACTCGGAGTAGTCTGTCGAGGACTTGAAGGAGGGCTTCTCCACAGGCCTTGTGGCACCCGAAGCCCTGCGGCCGGTGCCCGGTAAACTAGATGGGAATGACTGCGGTCCCGTCGAGCGGGACTCAGATCACGACCTTGGCCGAGGATCGGCTCAGCCTCCAGGGACGTCTTAGACATCAAGGGCCCGGTGGTCGGGGTGGATGAACCAGTTGTGCTGGACAGCAGCACCTGCTGCTGGTCCATGAAAGCAGCCAAACTGCACTCCAGGACCGCCATTCTGGACTCCAGACCAGAAGGCTCCGCAGCCTTCAGCGAGGGCACCAAGGGACTCTGGCCAGACACTGGCTCCCCCGAAGGGGAATCCTTGACAAGGACAGTGTCTGGGGACCGGGGCCGGTCCGTGGTGGGATCCTTCTGGGGGACCTTCGCAGGCTGCTCCTAATCTCAGACTCCTAGAACGAACATCTCAGACTGCAGGACCGGGGGGCCAGGGAGCCACCCGGCCAGTCCGAACAGTCCAAGAACACCATCTGAGGGTTTCTTCTTCTTTCTGGGTTCCCTCGAGGGAGACCCCCTTTCTGAGGACCCACGATGAGGCTCGGGTTCGGAAGGCTCCCCCCCCCCCCCCCGAGATGTTGGGGCCTCAGATGAGGCCCTGGTCTTCAGAGGTGCCAGGAACCCGGGAAAAAACATATTGTGCTGCTGCTGGCAACTCTTGAGGGCCCTTACTGGACATCCTCTTGCAGAGACCGCAGGCTGCCGGTTCGTAGTCTGGCCAGAGGCAGCGGAGACAGCAGTCATGTGTGTCTGTCAAAGACATAATTTTGGAGCACCGATCACATTTCTTAAAGCCACTGGTAGCTATGGGGGAAAAAAAGTACCCCTGTGAGGTCAGAGATTCTCCGGGTTGCCAGTGGGAGAAAAAGGCGCGAAGATGCCAAGAACGAAAACTACAAAAATAGACCGAACTCGATGCCGAGGCAACGAGGTCGGTAGGCGGGAAGCGTAACGGTGCGATACCGGAAGAGAGTATGTAACTCGGAGAGAAAAATCTACTTTTCCGGGGACAAGCCAGACGAACGTCTGAAGGGCTCCGCGGAAAAAAGGAGACTGAGCAAATGGCACCCTTGGATGAGAAAGGGACCACACATGTGTGGTGGCATCTCCCAAAGACTTTCTTTGAAATCTGAGGGGATGCTTCCGCGAGGGCTCCATCGGTGCAGACGCCACCCATAAGTGAGAAGTGACTTCCTGCTTTTTCCCGGAGAATATGCACAAACGTATATTTCAGATCCAAGGAGCATAGCCAATTGTCCTGTATAAGGAATGGGAGCAGAGTCCCCAGTGAGAACATTTTGAACTTTTCGTGCACCAGGAACCGGTTGAGGTTTTGCAGATCCAGGATGGGACAAAACCCACCGGTCTTTTTGAGGACCAGGAAGTACCTGGAGTAGAAGTCCTACCTGATCTGAGCCAGGAGTACAGGCTCAATGGCAAGGTCGGACAGCAAACCCTTGACCTCGGTCTGCAGCTGGCCCCAGTGCATGGAGTCCATGGGGTACTCCCCAGGGTCACATGGAGTTAACAGCTGGGTGAACTGCAGCTGATTATCAGCTTTGGACAATCTTCAGCACCCAGGGGTCCGAGGCGATGAGGGGCCACCAGTGGGCAAAGTGGATGAGCCGAGCCAACCCAACCTGCAGGGAACATCAGATAGACATCAGTTGGCTGGCTATGCTCCTGAGAAACCCATCTAAATCATACACCTGGCTTGGGCTGGGGGGGGAGGGGGGTTTGCACCTTCGGGGTCTTCTCCTGCTGCGGCCGGCGAGTCTGCACCATGGGCTGTGCCTGTGGCTGGGCCGGGAAATACTGGTGCAGGCACGAATAAAAGGCCTTCCTGGCCTGATGTTTCCTCCGTGTGGGATCTGCAGTCTTTTTGGAAAGCCTGGTGAGGGTCACCTGTTCCTTCTCCAACTCCACGGCTTTCTCCTCTATGGGCTTGCTGAATAGGTTTTCACCCCGGCAGGAGACATTGGTGATCTTGTCCTAGACTCACTGCTCCAGGTCCGAAGACTGCAGCCATGCCATCCAGCAGGCAGCAATGGCCACAGCTGCCACTCTGCCCTAGGATTCGAAGGCATCGTAGGTGCCCTGCACCATGAATTTCTAGCAATCCTTGCCATGAGCCACGAGGCCCCGAAAGGACTCATGATGGTCCTCGGGAACAAGGGCAGGAAAGTCCTCCAAGTCCAACATGAAATACTTGAGGAACATGCTCATGTAGGTCTGGTAAGCCAGAATCTGGGCAATCAGCATGGGGCCCTGGAAGCACTTCCTTCTGAAGGAGTCCAGGGTACAAGCCTCCCAACTTAGAGGGACCGAGGAGTGCATCTTAGCACTCTTCGCTGATGACCGGAAGCATGAGCAGTGCCTCCCACAGCCACAGCAGCAGCTGCAGCAGGACATGGTGGACAAGAACCATCACTGCCTCCCAGGGGGCAGAGGGGCACTGAAGTAGTTCCAGTTCTTCTCAGTTCCTCCTCAGATTTCATAGAAAAGGGGATGGCCTTGGCCATATCCCTATCCCTGACAAAGTCCTGGAAGGACATGTTCTCCAGGGCAACTTACACCATTCGGGTGGAGGCGATGGGTCGGATGGGAGGTCCGTGGATAGAAGGTCCAATGCTCTCAATTCTGCCTTGGTTTCCAATTCCAATTCGGATTCTGAGAGGAAGTCGAAATAGTGCAGAATCTCCTCCTCCTGCTGGCTCTGCGGCTTGGGGGAGGGAAGATGCAGATGGCACTCATGCTGACCAGCATGCCAATGTCCCTAGGCCTCGGTCTCTGATACAATGGAGAGGAAGATGGCTCTCGCAACCAGGATTGATACCGATCTCCCACCCGATGTCCCCACCTAGGCAGGCAGGCAGGCATAGGTCTCCAGGACAGGCTGGAAGAAGTGCAGTGATGACACATTCCACACCACGAAGCCTGCATTTCACAAGGCTTCCACTGCTGCCAAGTGAGCTTCTAGGACTCAAAGGTGTTCCTCCAGAAGAAGTGACAAACTACAGACAAGTAAGCCTTACCTCAGTGGCGGGAAAGGTAATGGAGGTGCTCGTGAAAGAGCGAATAGTGGACTTCCTTGAAACCAACAGGCTGCATGATCCAAGGCAACATGGTTTTACCAAAGGACAATTGTACCAAACAAATCTGATTGAGTTCTTTGACTGGGTGACCAGAGAACTAGATCAAGGGCATGCGATGGATGTGATCTACCTAGATTTCAGCAAAGTCTTTGATACTGTTCCCCATAAGAGGCTTATCAATAAACAGCTTGGGGATGGGTCCCAAGATGGTGAACTAGATCAGAAATTGGTTGACTGACAGATAACAACAGGTGACAGTAAACTGAACTCACTCGGATGAAAGGAAGGTGATTAGCAGTGTACCCCAAGGTTCGGTCTTGGGACCGGTACTGTTCAATATATTCGTGAGTAATATTGCCGAAGAGCTGAATGGAAAAGTCTTTCTTTTTGCAGACGACACCAAAATTTGCAACAGAGTGGACTCCCCTCAGGGAGTGGGGAACATGAGGAAAGATCTACAAAAGCTAAAAGAATGGTCTAATGCCTGGCAGTTAAGATTTAATGTGAAGAAGTGCAGTGTCATGCACTTGGGAAGCAGAAATCCAAGGGAAATGTATGCAATAGGGGGCGAGAGATTGATGCGCACGGACCAGGAGAAAGACCTCGGTGTGATTGTTTCTGATGATCTCAAGGTGGTGAAAAGGTGTGACAAGGAGGTGGCAAAAGCCAGAAGGATGCTGGGTTGCTTACAGAGAGGAATTACCAGCAGAAAGGAAGAGGTACTAATGCCACTTTACAAGTTGTTGGTGAGGCCTCACTTGGAATATTGTGTACAGTTTTGGAGACTGTATCTCGCAAAGGATATAAAAAGGCTGGAAGCGGTTCAGAGGAAGGCGAACAAAATGATTTGGAGCCTGCATCAGAAGACTTATGAGAAGAGACTTGAAGACCTAAATATGAACACTCTGGAGGAGAGGAAGGACAAGGGAGATATGATTCAGACCTTTAAATACTTAAAGAGTATTAATGGAAAAACAAACCTCTTCCAAAGACAGGGAAGCTGTAAAACTAGAGGGCATAACATGAAGCTGCAAGGGGGTAAACTGAAAGGCAATGTCAGGAAATACTTTTTCACTGAAAGGGTAATGGATGCTTGGAATGCCCTTCCGATGGTGGGGGCAAACACTGACAGAATTCAAAATAGCATGGGACAGACATAGTGGATCCCTTTAAAGCAACAGGATAAAAATAAGCACAACTATCTCTTATATCTGAACAAATAGGGGTGACCTACACGAAGCGGTGGGTACACCCCTAAAAAATGGCATGGGGAGAGGTGAACTGCACGGAGCGGCAAGTGCACCTCCTCTTGCCGCCTTGCTGGGCAGACTGGATGGACCATATTGGTCTTTATCTGCCGTCATATACTATGTTACTAAGGTCAGTCACTGGCAGAAATTGTCTAACCGCACTTGGTGCATTTCTTAAAGTCACTAGCTGGCCATCTCGGCAAAGTCAAACTGAAAAACTGCTGTGGGCAGGAAACTACCCTGAAGGAGGAAAAAAACACACAAAAACGTTGAACCCCCCCCCCCCCCCCCCATACACACACACAAAAAATCCTAAAAGGGGAAAAAGGCTAACTGATGACAAGCGGAAGAGAAAAAGAAAAAAAAAAAAAAAAAAAAAAAAGAGAAGAAACCCAGCCATTGGGACCAGATAGAAAACCTTTCCGGACTGCAGGAACACATCCTAGGGGTTCCGTGGAAAAAAAGAAGACTGGAAAATACGGCACTGTGGCAGGCGGGAAGACAGATGCGCATGCGTGGTATACCTCCCAAAAGCTTCCTTTGGAAGCTGGTGAGCATTCTGTGTGGGGCTCCGTCGGTGACGTCACCTGTACGTGAAGACTTATTTCCTGTTTGTTCATGGAGAATTCCCAGTACCAGAGAAAATATAGGCTAATCCCCAATAAATGAGAAGAGTATGATAGTTTAACAAGCCCCTTGATATTTCAGTAACTAGAATGGCCCATGCAATAGGTCTTCTGACATTTGCTTAACAAGGTCAGGTCACTACAGGCTAATTATGATATTTCACCTGACGTTCTTGGCAGCTCTGCGGCGTGTCTGTCTTTTTGGTGTTTCATCATCATCGTCGTCGTCGTCGTCGTCATCGTCATCATCATCGTCTTCTTCATCAGTAGACTCTTGTTTTTTCCTGTTCTTTCCTCGTTGAGGTTTTTGTTGCTTTTTACTACTTGCTGCCTTGGCCACTGCTCTAAAGTAAAAAAATTATTACATTAATGGATGAATTGTGCAGAGACAGCAGTTGGGTCAGAACACATTGACAGTATACAAGACTTTTAGGGGTGGATGTGTCAGAATGAAATGATAAAGTCTGGTGGGTTATTATGCTGATTTACACAGACATAATACAACATACGTATCTATCACTGCAAGCAGTTTGGAACAATAATTAATAAAAAGTAGGCAATAAAGAACCAGGTGCACCATTAGCAAGACAAACTTTTATCCTCTCACTCCAGATGCTCTGTATTTTGTGACTTTTAATTTTTCTTCTTAGTAAGACATTGCAATTTAGTGTACTAACTAGTATTTGCTTGTGGCTTTACAACAAATCTTCCTATATCATGATATCACACTATTTGCAGATATAGCATAGTTACATATAAGAATACTAATTCCTGCTGAACCTGGAGAACACCTGCTACAGGTGAAGAAAGCGTAGTTACTCAGCTGTAACAGGTGTTCTCCAGGGACAGCAGGAATCAGTCCTCACTTATGGGTGACGTTGGCACCGACTGAGTCTGCGCGGAGAAATTCCCCAGCTTTCAAAGAAAGTCTTTGGGATTGCTGCCACGCATGCGTGGTCCTCTTCCCACCCAAAAGTGCCATCTTCTTCAGTCAGGTCCCTTAGCTCAAGCCCTACCAAGCAGATGGCAAGGGAAGGATAAAAATCGAGCAACTCATCAGGAGAGGTGGGAGGGTAGTGAGGACTGATTCCTGCTGTCCCTGAAGAACACCTGTTACAGGAGAGCAACTACGCTTTCTCCAGGAACAAGCAGGAAGTCAGTCCTCACTTATGGGACGACTCAACTACAGGCTACCGAACCTGTAACCAAAAAATGCCTCCGCAAAGGCGTGAGCAGAAGCCGATGCCCGAAGGAGTCCGAGGATCGGAGACCGGAGTTGCTTATACCCTGAACAGATTATGGAGTACAGCCTGGCTGAAGGCACTGTCCTGGTGGGACTCCCTCTCCAGGCAGTAGTGTGAGGTGAAAGTGATCACTGAAGACCAGGTCGTAGCCCGGTAGATGTCGGTTAGAGGTACTGAGCGCAGTGAAGCTACCGAAGCCGCCTTGGCTCGGACACCGTGTGCGGTGACCCACCGATCCAGCGGGGACCCGCCTTCACGTGACTGCCTGCCCCAGGCAATTGGGATCATAGGAGACGAAGAGCGGGCCAGACTTGCAATGGTGCCCGGTGCGCTGCAAGTAGAAGGCAAGAGCCCTCTTGCAGTCGAGTGTATGCAAAACCACCGATGCTGGTCGGCAAGGGGTCTCAGGAAGAAGGTCAGTTAAGACTATCTCCTGATTGAGATGGAAATCTGAGACAACCTTTGGCAGGAACTTGGGGTGTTCCCATAGAACCTGGTGTAAGCGGCATCAGCCATGAGAGCCTAGAGTTCACCGACTCGGCGGGCTGAGGTCAGAGCCACCAGGAAGACCACCTTCCAGGATAGGTGCCGAAGCGAGCACGTTGCATCAGCTCAAAAGTGAACACACAAGCTACATGAGTACAACGTTCAGGTCCCAATCCGCCGGGGGAGTACGGATGGGAGGTTTAGCAAGCAAGAGACCCCGCATAAAGCGGGAGACCAAGAGCTGCTCCGAGAGGGGTTTACCCTCAACGGGGAGGTGATCTACCGAGATGGCGCTCAGGTACTCTCTGACCGAGTTTGACTTAAACCCTTCCTTCGAGAGCTGAAGGAGGTACTGGAGGATCCAAAGGGTAGGACAAGAGAATGTGTCGATCTGGTGCCCGGAGCACCAGACCGAGAAGCACCGCCACTTGAAGGCGTAGGCTCGCCTCATCAAGTCTTTTCTTGATGGAAGGAGGACCTCCTTAACCTCCTCCAGGACGTCCAGGGGGGCTGGGGATACCCATTCAGCTGCCAGGCTGTAAGGGACAACGAGGCCAGGTTCGGGTGGAACACCCGCCCTTCCTCCTGCATTAGCAGGCCCGGGGCACAGTCCAGAGGAACAGGGGGCTCGGATGAGAGCCGGAGCAGGAGTGGGAACCACGGCTGTTCAGGCCACGAGGGAGTGACAAGGATCACCGACGCTTGCTTCCGCTGAACATTGTGGAGGGTCTTTGTGATGAGAGGAATGGGAGGGAACGTGTAAAGAAGCCCGGAGGTCCAACTCAAGAGGAACTCATCTGGGGCCTCCCTGCTCAGGTGTGGGATCGGTAAGCAGAAGCAGGGAGCTATGTGTTCATCAAGCTGGTGAACATGGTCGGGTCCTCTGGGTCCAGCCACCACTCGTGAGGGCGGATTATCCTGCTGAGTTTGTCCACAAGGACATTCCCGTGGCCCGGAAGGTAGACTGCCTGTAGGATCATCCCCCAATGGAAGGCAAAGGAGCAGAGGAGGACTGCCTCCCGGCAGAGGCGGCGGGAGCCTGTGCCCTCCTCCTTGTTGATGTAAAACATCGCTACTCAGTTGTCGGTCTGCACGAGTACCTACTTTCCTCTCAGATGGTCCTCAAAGGCCTTCAGGGCCCATCAGACCACCCGAAGCTTGAGCAAATTTATTTGCTGTTGGGACTCTTCAGGTGACCATCGGCCCTGCATGCACAGCGCACCGCAGTGGGCTCCCCACCCCAGGAGGTAAGCATCCGTCGTCAGGACAAGCTTGTGCTGTGGGGTTTGGAAGGGCAGCCCTCGGAGGAGGTTTCAGTGGTCCTGCCACCAGTCCAGGGACCTGCGAAGGTTGTGGGAGAGCCAAATTGGGTCTCTGAGGTGACCTGAGGCCAGGCACCACTGGGCTGTCCGCATGTGCATGCGGGCGTGGAGGAACACATGGACAGTGGAGGCCGTGTATCCCAGGAGGCATAGCATAGTCCACGCTGTGACCCGAGTGCTGCTCTGGACCTGAGTCGCCAGGGCTCAGAGGCGGGCTGCCCAGTCTGCCGTCAGGAAAGCGGTTGCCCGCTGAGTGTCGAGACGTACGCCGATAAACTCCAAGGCCTGCACTGGTTCGAGGTGGGACTTGGTGTAGTTGACCAGGAACCCTAGGCGTTCGAGGAAGAGGATCGTGCACGATGCCGCCGATCAAGCTTCTCCAGCCGAGGACTGTGTGACAAGCCAGTCGTCGAGGTAAAGGAAGATCGGTACACCCTGCCGTCTGAGGGAGGCGGCAGCCGCAGAGAGGCACTTTGTGAAGACCTGCGGGGCAGATACGAGCCCAAAGGGGAGCACCCTGTATTGGTAGTGTTCCCATTGCAACCTGAAGCACAGATATTGCCTGTGCTGGGGGTGACTCAAGATGTGGGCATAAGCGTCCCTGAGATCTAAGGAGCATAGCCAGAGTAAGGGCAGCAGGACACCAAGCGATAGCATTTTGAACTTTTCTTGCACCAAGAACTTGTTTAACTTTCTGAGGTCAAAGATAGGCCGCAGACCTCCCGACTTTTTCAAGATGAGGAAGTACCGGAAATAGAAACCCCGACCTCTGAGGTGCATTGGTACCCTCTCGACTGCCCGCTGGGCAAGGAGGTTGCCCAGCTCCCGCTGTAGATACATCTGGTGCGCAGGGAGTCGAGAAGGCTCCACTGGGGAAAAGGGAGGGGGAAGCCTGCCCAGGTGTCCGACGTGACAGACGCCCACTGAGGGCAAAGAGGAACAGGCATCCCCAACCAGCTGAAAGGCTGCTGGAGGGCGAAAGGCTACGCTGCTGGCGTCAAAATCCCTGAGCGGGCTGAGGTGGCGCCAGGATTTGGGCCTTGGGTCCTTTAGGTTTGCGGTGGCCGTGGGGTTCCTTTCCCTGCATCACTGTGGCCAGTGCGAGAGAGGGTGGGTAACCCCGGTAAGGTAGGCCCTTCCTTGGGAAGAATGGCTTCTTAGCTGGTTATTTCTTCCGAAGAAGGGAGGACGTCTTGCGCGAGAGGCGGATTCGGATTACGAACTCTATTTCTATCTCGGCAGCCTTATCCTCCATAGGCTTACCGAAAAGCTGCTCGCCGAGGCAGGGGACGTCCAGGAGCTCTTCCGGGACCCATTGCACCAAGTCCGAGGACTGGAGCCATGCCTGGCATCAGGCCACAATGCCGGCAGCCACCACATGGGCAGAGGATTACAAATCCATCATAGGTAGCATGGGAGAGGTATTTCGAGCATTCTGCGACAGACCTCAGGAGGGTCTGGAACCTAAGGAGGGGTTCACCCGCGAGGCCCATGGAGAAACCCCCAAGCTCCTTAGCAAGATTGCAAAGAACATGCCCATGTACAGTTGGTAAGCCTGAATACGGCATGTGAGCATGGACCCCTGGTAAGCCTTATTTATTTTATTTATTTAACATTTCTTATATACCGCCTTTCATGATATCAAGGCGGTTTACATTGAACAAACTGAAATGGCATTGAACAGGGCATTATAACTTGGAGATAACTATTTTACAGGGAACGTGGGCAATGGAGGGTTAAGTGGCTTGCCCAAGACCACAAGAAGCACCTGTGGGACTAGAAAGCCTTGTGCCCCAAGGCGTCGAGGGCCCTCGACTCCCTACCCGCCGGAAGTGAAGAGTGCGACTTCAGGCTCTTTTGCTTCCGCATCGCCGATTCCATCACCATGGAGGTGTGGGGAAGCTGGGTCTTCCTAAACCCGGGGCCGCGCTGGACCCTGTACATTGCATCGAGGAGCTTACTCACAATGAGCACTGAGGCAGGTGTCTCCCACATGCGGAGTAGCAGCCTGGACAGAATGGGAGGAATTGGGATAGTGAGAGACTCCCGGGGCGGGGACTCGTACTGCAAGAAATCGAGCTCGAGGCTCGAGGCTCCTCCTCGGCCTGGGTAGCCAGGTTGAGGGCTCGCACCATATCCCGCACGAACACCAAGAAGGTGTTGTCTTCAGATGGCGAATGCCTCTGAAAGGCGGGCAGGGACGGGTCCAAAGGGAGGTCCCTGTAGGCGTGGGTCTCCGGGGAAGTATTCCCGTCTGACTCCCAACCCGAGAGATCCGAGGAGGAATCAGACTCGGGTTGGTCACCCCGTCTGGAGGCCGAGGCCCGTTTGGAGCCGGAGGCCCTGGATGATCTCTCCCCCGAGGACCCTCACAAGGCCCACGGCTCTTGGGGGTTTTCCAGGGCAGGTTTTGGAGTCCCTCTCGAGGAAACCTTGGTCTCTAGGCGCGAGCCAGCTGTACTGGGTGTGAGCGCCTGCTGGGCAGCTAAGAAGGCTGAAAAGCTGCACTCTAGTGCCAGCATACAGGACTCCCACATAGGCGTGGGGCCCTGCGATGCCAACACCAGGGTCTTCGGGTTGGGTGTCGAGGAAGAGGGGGGGTCCTCACCGGGGAGACCAGGCGCCATCGCCAGAGGCTTCCGTATCTGTACAAGGTACCTTATGAGGCCGCTCCTTGTCAGACTCTTGGGAACGCCGAGGGGAGTTGAGATACTGAGCGTAGGAGCACTCGCGCTTGTCCGGAGCCCCCAACAGCGACTTCAAGGTCTTCTTCTTCTTCTTCTTCTTATGCCACTCCACTTCAGGGGACTCCTGGTCGGAGTGCCACCTTGAGCACAGGGGCAAGGTGGGGGATCCCACCCGCAGAAAGACGACCAAGGGCACTACCAAGGAATCCGAGGTGGCCTTACGGAAAATGTCATCGGACCTCTGCTTACGACTTAGCAGGGCCTTGGAGGACATTTTCTTACAAAGCGGGCACAGCTCCGGATCATGATCGGCCCAGAGGCACCGCAGACAGCAGTCCTGGGTGTCCGTAAGTGGCATGTTCTTGGAGCACCTGTCGCATTTTTAAAAACTGGTGGCCATCGGGGCAAAGAGGGCCCCTGCGGCCAGCAGTTGGGGCAAAAGAGGGCACGAAGCATGCAAAAGAAAAAATGCTATGAAAAATGTCCCCTTTACTCAAAAAGAAAAAGGGAGCAGGGGAGGGGCGGGTAAAGGACCGGTGCAACTGAAAAAAGAGCAGGCCAGAGGCCGAAAAAGAAACGCTTTCTCCGAGCGTTCCTAAGGGTTCCACAGAAAAAGGGAGACTGAGCAAGATGGCACCCTTGGGCGGGAAGAGGACCACACATGTGTGGCAGCAATCCCAAAGGCTTTCTTTGAAAGCTGGGGAATTGCTCTGCGCAGGCTCTGTCGGTGCCGACATCACCCATAAGTGAGGACTGACTTCCTGCTTGTTCCTGGAGAACTATGCTTTCACCAGGACCAAGTAGGAAGTCAGTCCTCACATATGGGACTTCCTAGCTACAGACTACTGAAAAAACCTGTAAAAGGCCCAACAGGCCAGGCACTGTGACACTCCCACATTGTAATACATAGAAAGATGATGATCTAACTAATCTGCGCTTCCATATCTAAAACTTGTACATATGTAATATATGTCATAACTGTAAATAGTTCTGAACCTTCATATCTGTACAAAGTTGCTTAGAGTTCCAAGTATCTGTTGATAATTATTATTGTTTCACTGTAGTTTTCACACTGTTCTCTGTACTTTGACTTATGTTCAATGTAAACCGCCACTGATCTTGGGAAATGGCGGTATATAAAAATGTTGCAAATAAAATAAATAAAAACAGGGCAACCAGAAAAAATGAACAGAGAACAAGCAGCATGAGTAAGCGCTGAGAGTCAGCTTTCAGCTGGAACATCAACATCAGGTCGACTCTACGATAGCCTGGGTGGACAGAAAGGCCGGTGGGAAGGAGTTGCTTCAATTTCCAAAGAGATGCCGGAGTACAGCCTGGCTGAAGTTGCTGTCACGCTGGGAATCTCCATCCAGACTGTAATGGGCTGTAAATGTGTGGATAGAAGACCATATAGCAGCCCTACAGATCTCCGCTGTAGAGACAGAGTGCAAATTGGCCACCAAAGCGCCATGGGTGCAGACTCTGTAAGCAGTGACATGGCGTTCCAATGTCAGCCCAGCCCGAGCATAAGCGAAAGATACAGTCTGCCAACCAAATTGACAGGGCGCATTTCAACACCGCCACCCCCAATTTATTGGGGTCAAAGGAGACAAAGAGCTGAGAGGAATAGCGATGAGCTTTCTCCCTCTCCAGGTAAAAAGCCAGTCTTTCTTACAGTCCAAGATGTGCAATGAGGCCTCAGCTCTGTTGGGATGAGTTCTTGAAAAGAAGGTGGCTAACACTACCGACTGATTGAGATGAAAAGTAGAAACTACCTTAGTAGAAATTTCGGGTGAGTTTGGAGACTACCCTGTTCTTATGAAACTTGGTGTACGGCGGGTGCGCTACCAGTGCTCATAATTTTCTGACTCTGCGCGCAAAAGCGTGCACCACCAGAAAAATTACCTTTCAGGTAAGGAATCTGAGCGGACAGGAACTAAGCGGCTCAAAGGAGGATGCAAGGAGCTGTACGAGCTCCACATTAAGATCCACACCACTGGAGGCAGTTTAACGGGGGGCGGGGGGGGGGGGCAGAAAGGAGACCCCACATAAAGCAACCCACTAAGAGATGAGCAGAAATCAGTTGATCAGCTATAGGCCAATGATAAGTGGCTACAGCACTGAAGTGCACTCTGACCATGTTGGACTTTAGACCAGAGTTGGACAGGTGCAGAAGATAAGACAAGACTGACTCCATAGAGCAGGGAAAGGGTCCATAGACTTGTTCTCACACCATACAGAGAACTGATGCCACTTGAAGGCATAAGTACGTCTCGTCGAGTCCCTGCGCAAGGCGAGGAGAATGTTCTCCACGTCCTGCGGTAAGCAGAGCTCTGAGAGTACTACCCGCTTAGTATTCAAGCCAATAATGCTAGGAACGACAGGTTGGGATGAAACAGAGTCCCGTTGTCCTGCGAGATCAGGTCTGGGGCACAGCCCAGTTTGAGTGGTTGCCACTAAGACATAATCAGAGGAGTAGAAATCAGGGTTGCCTGGGCCAGTGCAGCACAATGAGGATCATGGTAGTACCGTCTGCCTGCAACTTGAAAAGGGTCTTGACCACCAGAGGAATCAGTGGGTAGACATAGAGAAGGCCCTTGCCCCAAGCCAGGAAAAAAGCTTCGGGAGCCAATTAATTCTGGCACTGCACTCTGGAGCAAAACAGCGAGATCTGGGTGTTGTGGGGAGTGGCAAAGAAGTCTATGGACAGCAAGCCCCACATCCCGAAGATGCGGTTGGCAACTTGCCTGTTCAGAGTATGGCTGAAGGACCCTACTGAGGCAATCCGTTAGGACGTCGAGTTCCCCTGGCAGGTATACCGCTCTGAAGAGCATACTGTGCAAGACTGCAAACTTCCCAGAGGCGGACTGCCTCCCAGCAGAGGAGGTACGAACCTGTGTCGCCCTGTTTGTTGAGGGAGAACATGGCAAATTGGTTGTCTGCCATGACAACCGGGCAACTCTGGACATCCCTCGCCAAGGTTACTAGGCTTTGAGCCCTGTGGTATCGAGAAGAGCTCCAATGAACTCAAGACATTGAGAGGGTTGCAAGTGGGACTTTGGATAGTTGATGACAAAGCCCAGCTGGTTCCAGCACCTGAATGGTGCGCTGTACAGACTGCTGGACCTCATCTGGCATCCCACCCCTGACCAACCAGTCGTCCAGGTAGGGGAAGACAAAGATTCCCAAGATCCGGAGGAAGACGGCAACGACTATTAGACATTTGGTGAAGATTCTTGGGGCGGAGGCAGGTCAAAGGGGAAACCCCTGTACTGATAGTGCTGTCCACTGAGCATAAAGCGGAGGTACTGACGGTGTAGGGGGTGGATGAGGATATGCACGTAGGTGTCTGAGATCCAAAGGGCATGGCCAAAGGTAGGACAGCAACATTCCAAGGAATACCATCTTGAACTTTTCCTTCACGAGGAAGCAATTGAGATTGCAGAGATCCAGGATGGGTCGGAACCCACCTGTTTTCTTGGGAACTAGGAAGTAGTGGGTGTAGAAACCCTGTTCTGTTTGGGAGGGTGGAACAAGTTCCACCGCCCATTCTGCCAGGAGGGCCTGGACCTCCAGTTGGAGTAGTTCACGATAATGCTCAAGAGGCTACGCCCCTGGAAAGAAGATGGGGGGAATCTGCCCAAAGCGCAGCAGGCAGCCCTTGTGGACCACCTGCAATGACCAGGCGTAGGTTGTTATGCTGGGCCACCTGTGGGCAAAATGTATCAGCCACCCCTCACCCTTGGCGGAATGGAGGCTGGGAGGAGAAGGGCCATGGTCCAAAGCAAGGAGTCAAAAACTCCCACGTGTCTGGGGCTGAGGCGCTGGTTAAGGCTTTTGGCTTGCCTCTGGTTTTGACCTTTAGCCTGTTGCCCCTGTTGGGACGGATGGTATGAATAATATGGGGTGTAAGTATTGTAGGCCTTTTTTATTTTTAGGATAAAGACTTCTTCCCTGAAACTTCTTTCCTGGAAGGGTAAGCAGTCTTTCTCAAAAGCCTGTTCATAGCGAGTTGCTTCGTTTCTCCGCCATGGGTTTATCGAAGAGGTTCTCTTCCCTGACACGGGACATCTGCTAATTTGTCCTGAACCCATCGTTCTAAGTCAAAGGGCGGTGGCCATGCTAGGCAGCGGGCACTGATGTCCACTGCAGACATCCTGGCCATAGATTCAAACCATCAAAGGCCACCTGGGTGATGTACTTGGAGCACTCCATTTTGTTCACCAGGCTCTGGAAGTGCTCAAGGTCTCCTGACAAACCAGCTGAGAACCCGACAAGATCGCCCGCTAGGTCATGCAGGTACATGTCCATGTGTAACTGATATGCTTGGATCCGAGCCATCAGCATCGAGCCCTAGTAGCACTTCCTACCAAAGCCATCCATGTGTGCGCCTCCCTACCCGGGGGTACCGAGAAGTGCATCTTGGAACTTTTAATCCAGGGCATGGCCAATTCCACCACCATAAAGTTGTGAGGGAATTGTGCTTTTTCAAACCCAGGGCTCTTGCACACATGGAATGGAGGCATCGGCTGACTACTGGCACCATGAGTGATGTTTCCCACATCCTAAAGAGAAGCTGTTCCAGGATCGGGTGGATCGGAACCATAATGGCCTTTTTAGGGGGAGTCGGGTACTGGAGGATTTCCAACTCGTCTGCCCAAGGTTCCTCCTCTGCTTCAACACTGAAGGGCAAAGCCTTCACCATTACCCGCACAAATTCAAGGAAGGAGTGGTCCTCAGGGGTGGGGGGGAACCGTCTTCGCTCGTACGGGAGCAAGGAATCATAGGGGACATCACGGTGACAGGCAGTCTGGAAATTCCTCTTTGGTCTCACAATCACAGTCCGCCATGAGTGGTGACCGCAGCAGTGGCACTTGTGTGGCGTTGAAAGAGTCCTCTGCTCCTGTCTGAACCCAAAGCACTCAGGGGGGACACCCACTGCACCAAGAGGGACCTTGATTACTCACAGGAGCCACCCAAGACAGCAAGGATCTCTGGAGTGGCCTGCACTTCTGCACGTGAGGCACCCGCTGTGGACGGGGCCATCACCAGTGCGAATAACCTGAGGTCATCAGGTACCTGGCAGCTTGCTGAGCCATGAACATAGCGAGGCTATGCTCGAGGGCCTGCATCCTCTCTGTGACGACAGAGGTCTCTGCTGGTGCGGGATCAGCACCATAGCCTTCAGTGCTGATGCCGGCTGCATCAGCGGGGACTCCTCAATGGTCACGGCCTCAGGAGTCTCACGCCGGCTCTCTGGGGCCTCAGGAGGCAACGCCTCCTGCTGGGGCAGCTTGGAGGGCCGCTCCCAACTCTTGCATTCAGAGTTGCACTGAGGGCTTCGATGCCCATGGGCCTTTGTCCTAGGCTCGACATTCCCTTTCAACGTCGATGAGGTTGAAGTCCGGTCCTTCTGGTGGTGCTCCTTAATCAAAGGAGAGACGCTGTTCTAGTGCCCCACAACCCCTCAGCTCCAAATAGGCCCGGCCTCTGCGTGAAGTGGAAGCCTCGGTGGGGGCCTTCTGGGAGTCTATGCCAGGGCCAATGTCGATGCCTCAGAACCTAACAGTGATTCCCACTGCCATTCCCAGTTCTTAAGCCCCTTGCGAGTCATCTGCAAGCAGAGAGCACAGACCGAGGGCTTCTGGTCAGGCCCGAAGCATTGAAGGTGCCAGCTGTGGCAGTCCGTGATGGAGATGGTCCAGCCATACTGGGTGCACTTCTTGAAGCCACTGGTCAGTTCTGACTTGTTAGGAAAGACAGCTTCCATCAAGTCAAAGGACTCCAACATCCTCCCAACCAGGGGGGTGCGAGAGGAAAATCCCACATGCCGAGAGGGAAATAAAGGAAAAACACAGAGAAAAACACAGCGCCAAAACACCAATAAGCAATAGTTACTCGCCTGTAACAGGTGTTATCCGGGACAGCAGGAATCAGTCCTCACATATGGGTGATGTCGGCACCGATGGAGTCCTCACGGAAGCATCCCTCCAGCTTTCAAAGAAAGCCTTTGGGAGATGCCACCACGCATGCGTGGTCCCCTTCCTGCCCAAGGGTGCCATCTTGCTCAGTCAGATGATATAGCTAAAAAAAGACAGTAAAAATAAAAGATGGTAAAGGAGCAACTCCAAGGGGAGGAGGGAGGGTTGTGAAGACTGATTCCTGCTGTCCCCAGAGAACACCTGTTACAAGTGAGTAACTACGCTTTCTCCGGGAACAAACAGGAAGTCAGTCCTCACATATGGGATTCCCCAGCTACAGGCTACCAAAAGCCCATAAATAAAAGAGGGGCTCCCTCATGGGGAGCCGCAAGCAGCAGCAATGAGCCCGTGTCCACAGACCACAGTAAGACCCCTGTGTCTGATAAAACCAGCACTCTGGTAGCCTGAACACAGAAGGGTCGGAGGATAGGAGTTACCTAAACCCCAAAAAGGTTACAGAGCACAGCCTGGCCAAAGGCACTGTCCCAACGGGACTCACTTTCCAGGCAGTAATGCACTGC
The DNA here is from genome assembly GCA_033557465.1 of Ichthyophis bannanicus. Lineage (NCBI taxonomy): Eukaryota > Metazoa > Chordata > Amphibia > Gymnophiona > Ichthyophiidae > Ichthyophis > Ichthyophis bannanicus. The sequence goes on along the minus strand of CM066043.1, from coordinate 231,387,951 downwards.
GAAGGTATGGACTGAGGACCAGGTGGCGGCCCGGCAGATGTCTACCATCGGGACAGAGCACGTTTGTCACCGAAGCCGCCATGGCCCTGACATGATGTGCTGTGATGCAGCCTTCCAACGGGAGCCTCACCTGCTCATAGCGAGGGCAATACAGTCCACCACACAGGTGGACAACATACGTTTGGTCACCGCCTTTCCCAGTCTACTGGGGTCGTAGGGGATGAAAAGCTGAGCAGCTTTTCAATGGCCCTGAGTGCGTTGGATATAGGAGGACAAGGCCCTCTTACATTCCAAGGTGTAAAGGACAGTCTCCAGCCGACTGGAGTGAGGTCGTGGAAAGAAGGTACGGAGCACCACTTCCTGGTTGAGATGGAAAGGCGATACTATCTTCGGCAGGAAATTGCAGTGCGTACAAAGCACCACTCTGTTCTTATAGAAACTGGTATAAGGCACCTCTGCCACAAAGGCCTGAAGCTCGCTAACTCTGTGAGTGGAGGTGAGCGCAACCAGGAAAGCCTCCTTCCAAGAGAGGTAGCGAAGGTAGCAGGTAGCCAGAGGTTCGAAGGGTGGGCGAGTGAGCTGCCCCAACACTACATTGAGGTCCCATTCGGTTGCCGGAGGGCGAACCTGGGGCTTCAATAAGAGCAGGCCCCAAAGAAAACAGGTCATCAACGGTTGGACCGAGAGAGATTTACCATCCACCGGATGGTGGTGAGCCATCAGGGCACTAAGGTGCACTCGGAAGGAGTTAGACTTGAGCCCGGACTGAGAGAGATGGAGAAGGTACTGTAACACCAGAGCCATTGGGCAGGAGAAAGGATCAGCCATATGTTCGGCGCACCAAACAGAGAACCTGTGCCATTTGAGGGCATAAGCCTTCCTAATAGAGGCCTTGCGAGAGGCCAGCAGAATGTCTTCCACCTCTATCGCCACACTGTTAGCGACAGGGATCCCAGGTTGGGGTGCAGAAGAGAGCCCCCATCCTGAGATAGGAGTCCCGGGGTAGTCCCCAAGGGGATGGGGGTCTCCACCGTCAACTACAGAAGCAGCAGGAACCATGGTTGCCTGGGCCACTGAGGGGCTATCAGGATAAGCGAGGCCCTGTCACGGAGGGTCCTGAACAAAACCTTGGCAATCAACGGTGTAGGAGGGAAGGCGTACATGAGGCCTTCCGACCATGAAACCAGGAATGCATCCACCACCACCCTGGAGGGTGGGCATGTCAGTAACAGAAGCGGGGCAATTAAAGTTGTCCAGGCTGGCAAACAGGTTCATCACGGGTTGCCCCAGAGCCAGAAAAGCCGAATGGCTATCCTGGGGTCCAGCTGCCACTTGTGCAGCTGGAGAACTCTGCTGAGCCTATTGGCCAGCAGGTTGTCCTGGCCTGGCAGGTACACTGCCTGTAGGAGGATACCCTGTTGGGCTGCATACGAGCAGAGGACCAGTGCCTCCGGCAAAGGGTACAAGACCTCGTGCTCCCCCGTTTGTTCACGTAGAACATCGCCACCTGGTTGTCCATCTGGACTAGCACCAGCTGGTGATGCAGGTGGTGACAAAAGACCCTCGGGGCTAGGGGATATGGCCCGTAGCTCCAGGAGGTTGATCGGATGGGTGCTGTCGTCTGGTGACCAGGTGCCATGAGTGCAGAGATCTCCGCAGTGGGCTCCCCAGCAGAGCAGGGAGGCATCCGTGGTGAAGACCCTCGAGGGGCTTGGGGCCTGAAAAGGCATGCCTGCCTCAAGATGCTGGGGCGACTGCCACCAGACCAGGGAGTCCGCCAATTGGCGGTTCACAAAAACTGTCTCGGAGGCGGCCCCTGGCCTGAGACCACTGGTTCCGGAGACACCACTGCACCGCATGTGGAGGCGAGTATTTGGGGTGACATGAACCGTGGAGGCCATGTGCCCAAGGAGGCGCAGGAGAAGCCGGGCAGGCACCGAGGGATGGTACTGTACGTCCAGAGTTAGAGACCTGAGACTATCGGCTCAGTCCCTGGGCAAGAAAGCCTTCAACTGGAGAGTGACAATCTTTGCCCCAATGAACTCCAGACACTGTGTCAGGAGGTGGTGAGACTTGGGGTAGTTTATGACAAAGCCGAAGTATTGCAGAACCTGGATGGTGCATGTGGTGGCCTGCTGCACCTCTGAGGCTATGCCTCCCTTTATAAGCCAGTCGTCCAGAGAGGGAAAGACGAAGACGCCCTGGAGCCGGAGGAAGGCGGCCACGACTGCCAGGCATTTTGTGAAGACACTTGGGGCAGATGCTAGGGCGAAGGGGAGCACCCTTTATTGAACGTGCCTTCCTCCCACTACAAATCACAGGTAATGCCTGTGGTTGGGGTGGATGAGGATGTGGGTATAAGTATCCTTGAGGTCTAAGCAGCATAGCCAGTCTCCCTGCTGGAGGTATGGCAGCATCTTTAACTTCTCTCTCACCAGGAATTTGTTGAGGCTGTACAGGTCGAGGATGGGCCTTAGGACCCCTGTCCTCTTTGGCACGAGGAAATACCTGGAGTAGAACCCCTTGGCCCTTGAGGTGGTGGGGCACCGGTTCCACCGCTTTGTCCTCGAGAAGACCTACCAACTCCTTCAGAAGAAGGTCCCGGTGGAGGAGAGACCTGAGGGGTTCTCCAGGGAAATAAGGGGGAGGTGTCTGAGTCAGGTGGAGGAGGTAACCTTCCCCGACTACCCTTAGTGCCCAGGAATCGGTAGAGATGGTCGCCTAGCTCTGGGCATAGAGGGCCAGATATCCCCCTGTGGGCTGAGGTAGAGAGGCTATGCTCAAGGAGTCAAAAGCTTCCCCCTGGCTGGTACGAAGCCATGGTCTGGGGGTTTTAGAGCCTTCTGCTTACGTGGGCCATGCCTATGTCCCTTGGCCTGCTGACCCTGTTGGGGAGTTGGGGAGGCTTGATAAGGTGGGTAGTTTCTGTAAGCAGCTCCCTTCCTCGGGTAGAAGGGCTTTTTACCCGAGCCCTTCCATCAGGGAAGGGCAGTGGTCTTTTTAGAGAGCCTGGTCCTCGTCATGAACTCTGTTTCCAGCTCGGCAGCCTTGTCGGTCATCGGCTTGCCAAAGATATTCTCTCCTTGGCAGGGGACATCGACCAATTTGTCCTAAACCCACTGCTCGAAAAAGTCGGACGACTGTAGCCAAGCTTGGTGTCGTGCACCGATGCCAGCCGCCGCTACTCGAGCCACCGACTCGAACCAATCATAGGCCACATGAGACATTAATTTGAAGCATTCACAGACTTGTTTTGGCCAGGTTCTTGAACCGCTGCAAAGGTTCCTCGGAGAGACCAGCCAAGAACCCAGCGAGTTTCTTCGCCAGGTCTCTCAGGTACATGCCCATGTACAGCTGGTAGGCCTGGATGCGGCCGATGAGCATTGAGCCCTGGTAGCACTTTCTTCCAAGGGCGTCCAGTGTGCGGGTCTCCCTGCCAGAGGGCACCGAGGAGTGCGTCTTGTGGCTTTTCAGCCAACGCATGGTCGACTCCACCACCATGGAGTTATGCGGCAGCTGTGACTTTTGGAAGCCCGGGCTCTGGCGGACTCAATACATCGAGTCGAGCTGCTTGCTCACCACCGGCACTGAAGCTGGTGTCTTCCACATTCGGAGCATCAGCCGTTACAGGATGGGAGGGATAGGCAACGTGAGCAATTCCAACGGAGGGGCCTCGTACTGGAGGATTTCCAACTCATCCGCCTGAGGGTCCTCCTCCAACTCGGTCAGGAATGCCAGGGCCTTAGCCATATCCTTGACAAAATCAAGGAAACCCATATCCTGGGCGGGGACCGCTGTCGACGCTCCTAGATGGGACAGTCAGATGGGATGCCGTGGTGGTGACTGGTATCAGGGGACATCTCGTCCTCCATCTCCCACTCGGAGTAGTCCATCGAGGATTTGTAAGAGGGCTGCTCCACGTGCCTCAGTACCCCCGATGCCCTGTGCTCGGTAAACTTGCCGGGGATGACCGCGGTCCTGTCGAGTGGTGCTCAGATTGCGACCTCGTTCAAGGATCGACTTAAGGCCTAAGGACCTCGAGGATTGACTCGGCCTCCAGGGACATTTTGGATGTTGAGGGCCTGGTGGTCAGGGCTGATGAGCCAGTCGTGCCAGACAACAGCACTTGCTGCTGGTCCATGAAGGCAGACAAACTGCGCTCCAGGGCCACCATTCTGGACTCCAGATCAGAAGGCACCGCAGCCTTCGGCGCGGGCACCAAGGGACTCGTGCCCAACTCCGGCTTCCTCGAAGGGGAATCCTCGACCAGGATAGTCTCTGGGGACCAGGGCTGGTCCGCAGTCGGATCCTTCCGGGGGACCTTCGCAGGCCGCTCCTTCTCCCACGCCCGGACGAACGTTTCAGACTGTGGGACTGGGCCTGGGGAGGCCCCGGCCGGTCGGAACCATCCAAGGACGCCACCTTCAAGGGTTTCTTTTTCTTCCTGGGTTCCCTCGAGGGAGACCCCCTTTCTGAGGACCCACGACAAAGCTCGGGTTCAGAAGGCTCCACCCAAGATGTCAGGTCCTCAAGACGAGGCCCTGGCCTTCGGAGGCACCAGGGACTCGGGGAAAAAGTTATCATGGTGCTGCTGGCGACTCAAGGGCCTTAATGGACATCCTCTTGCAGAGACCGCAGGCTGCTGTGTCGTGGTCTGGCCCAAGGCAGCGGAGACAGCATTCGTGTGTGTCGGTCAAAGACAATTTTGGAGCACCGATCACACTTCTTAAAGCCACTAGTTGCAATAAGGGAAAAAAGTACCCCTGTTAGGTCGAAGACTCTCCGGGCTGCCATTGGGAGAAAAAGGCACAAAGACGCCAGGAAAAGAAAAGAACGAAAACTACAAAAATAGACCGAATTCAACGCAGAGGCAATGAAGTCGGTAGGCGGGAAGAGTACCGGTGCGACACAGGAGGACAGTAAGAAACTCGGAGAGAAAAATCAACTTTTTCTGGGAACAAGCCAGATGAACGTCTGAAGGGCTCCGCGGAAAAAAGGAGACTGAGAAAGATGGCACCCTTGGGCAGAAGGGGATCACACGTGCATGGTGGCATCTCCCAAAGGCTTTCTTTGAAAGTTGGGAGGATGCTTCTGCGAGGGCTCCGTCGGTGCCGATGTCACCTATATGTGAGGACTGACTTCCTGCTTGTTCCCAGAGAATTCCCAGAGAAGGCAGGAAGACACTGTACAGCACGCAATACTGAAAAATAGAAAGAAAAAGAAAAAAAAAAAAAGGCAAGTGAAAAAAATTTGACTAAAATTTCAGGACGGCTCCGTAGGAAAAAAAAGACGACTGAGGTAAGATGCCTCCTGCAGGCAGGACGGTCAGCACGCATGCACAGAGCACCTTCCAAAAGCTTCCTTTGGAAGCTGGTAAGTGTTCCCGCGTGGGCTCAGATGTCATCCATATGTGAAGACTGACTTCCTGCTTAGTCCCGGAGAAAATTATTAGTCACGGCCAAAATCATCACATTTCTTGGGCTAATCATGGTGATCAATCAGATCACAAGATTGGTTGACACGCTCTAGTCCAAAACTAATAAGTTGTTTTCACTTGCAGGTCAACATCTGTTCTGTGTTTGATAAATGCATTTAGTTCAATATTATTTGCATAGTTTAGCCTACGTAGACACTTACAACACAGGAGTAACACCAGCCTACTTCTCACCTTCGTGTTATCAGTCGTTTAGATCTAACAGTCTTCTGTTCTTGTTCACTCTCTGCACTGCTGACTTCCTCATCTTCACCATCTTCCTCCTCAACCTTAGATGCTTCTTCCTTCCATTTATTTCTGATGACAATAAGTAGTTATGACAATACAGTTTCTGCACACAGTCCTTGTCCAAAACACTTTGCAAACAAAATTATTTCAACTGAATTTATATTTCATTATTCTTTCCAACTCAACAAAGTCCGAAAGAGATAGTGGATGTCTCTTTGGGGGCAAGACAACGCCAAAACTTGAATGTAATGGGATGGGATGAAATTTGGCATGTGGAAAAAGCAGTAAAAAAAACCCAAGAGTTCAAAAATGGGCCAGATGGCACCAGGGTACCAAAGAAATAAGTCCCTCAAAATATGGTCCAATACATTTCTATAAAAGGCACTCCAGCTTTTCTAACACATGGATTCTGATACAGCGAAACAGCAATTGGAGAATTTCTCCTTCCAAACCAGGTCTCTACTTTCCCAGTCCATTCACTCCCCGCCAAAAACTATACTTCCACAAATGCCCCCTCACTCCCCAAAGTGCTCCAAAATCCCAAACTATTCTTTGACTACTGCCTCACCATCCCCCAAACTGCTGCCACAACATAAAACTGCCCACTCCTTCCCTGCAAGCTGCAGATACCCATCCCCCTGCAACTACTCAACTTGCCTCAAACTATCCCTACTCAGTTACGCCCCCTCCCCCCTTGCCCTGAGATACAATATATGAAAAGCAAAACACATACATGATTAGAGCAAGTTGATGAAGAACCAGGTAAGCCAGGGCTCAAATGCCACTGCTGACCCCTGTGATCTTGGGGAAAGAAATCACTTAAGCCGATGCAGAAAGACTAACACGCCATTGTGTCCGATTATCTTAAAGTGGCTAAACAGGTAGAAAAAGCAACGACAAAAGCTAGAAGGATGCTTGGGTGCATAGGGAGAGGAATGGCCAGCAGAAGAAAGGAGGTGATAGTGCCTCTGTATAAGTCTTTGGTGCGACCTCATTTGGAGTATTTTGTGCATTTCTGGAGACCACATCTTTAAAAGGATAAAAACAGGATGGAGTCAATACAGAGGGTGGCTACTAAAATGGTTAGTGGTCTTCATTATAAAGCATATAAGGACAGACTAATGATCTTAATATGTACATCTTAGAGGAAAGGCGTGATAGAGGAGATATAATTGAGACATTTAAATACCTCGGTGGCATAAATGCACAGGAGGAGAGCCTCTTTCGATTGAGAGCAAGCTCTGCTACGAGGGGACATGGGATGAGGATGAAAGGGGATAGATTCAGGAGTGATATGTGTAAATATTTCTTTACGGAAAGAGTGGTAGATCCATGGAATAGTCTCCCAGTGGAAGTGGTAGAGATGAGGACAGTATCTGAATTCAAAGCAGCATGGGATAAACACAGAGGATCTCTAAAGGAAAAAGGGGGAATGTTGTAGTGGTTGATATGGAAGGGCAGACTAGATAAGCCATATGGTCTTTTTCTGTCATCATGTTTCTATGTTATACTCAAGTTCCAACATGCTACATGCAGAGATTGATGCACACGTAAACAGCAAAACAAAGTATGCACACACAGTAACGCCATGTGATGGGATGCATTGTAGTCCATCATTATGATCTATATTTCATTTTCTTTATTGTTAATTTTACTGTGAAACCTACTGACTGAATCATACATAGTTTTCTTATTGGTTGCTATGTGTACTGCCAACTAATTAATATCTATTGCAATGGACAGAGCCAGATTAAAGCACTGGCAAACTACACATGTACTTTAGGTCCAAATGCTTAAAAAGGCTCTGTGAGAGGTGTTCAGGACTCAGGAAGATAGGATTGTTAACTGCCTGTATTTTTTCAGGATTAAGAGAATTTTGCATTAAATATCCAGACATTTTTCAGAGTTTAAAACATATGGAGAAATTAGACTTACCTGCTAATTTGTGTTCCTTGAGGAACTCCAGTCTAGTCCCGCACTTCTGGATAGGGTACCTCTTCCAGCAGCTTGGAGACTGAGCATGTTATCTTTTGATGACACCAGAATACTTATGCAGCTGGCACTGCCAACCAGCTCCAATAACCTATTGACAAAGCAGACTCACAGGAGCAACAAATAGGTAGACAAACCTGAATAAACATCTCTACATCTAAATAATCAGGTGCCCCCTTCCTTGGAGAAAGGATCCCCCTTTCCCCCAGGACTAGGAGGCTTACCTGTGATGCGCCTGGACGACAACATCCAGCATCGAGCGTGAGATAGACAGCTCTCTCGGTCCGCCCCCCACGCCGTCACCACTATAAGTCCCCAGAAGCTCTCTGGCAACTTCCACCACCAAGGAAATTTGCTTCAGGACCTGGGTCACGTAACAGAATGACATGTAGAAGCACTCAGGGAGGGATCCAGGACTGGACTGGCGTTCTTCAAGGAACGTCAATTAGCAGGTAAGTCTAATTTCTCCTTCCTTATCGTCCCTCCAATCCAGTCCTGCACTTCTGGGGGATGTAACAGAGCAGTTTGATTAACGGGAGGATCTGCAACTCCAGCCTGAAGCACTGCTGATCTGAAACGGCCATCTCCCGGCGATAATGCTTAGCAAAAGTATGAAGCAAAAACCATGTTGTCGCCTTACAAATTTCCACTGGTGGCACTAAACTATACTCCGCCCACGATGCCACCTGAGCTCTCGTGGAATGTGCACACAAACCCACCGGCACTGTCTGATCCATCGGGAAATGGAAGCTTTGCCACTGTCTCTCCTCTGTGCAGCCCCCCAAACAGCACAAACAGGCAATTTGATTTATGAAAGGATGCTATCCTCTTCAAATAATGCCACAGGATCCTTCGACATCCAAGAGACGCAACTGCGGATCCGTGGACTCTCCTCCTGAGCCTGCTAGAGCCGACAGAGAAACAGACTGATTTAAATTAAAAGCCGATACTACTTTGGGCAAAAAAGAAGGCACCGGCCGAAGGACCACCTTCTCTTTCAAGAAAGAAATGGCTCCTGGCAGGACAAGGCTTGGCGTTCCAAAATCCTGCGTGCCGAGCATATCTCCACCAGAAACACCGTCTTAACGGTCAAATCCTTCAGCGAAGCCCGGCTCAACGGCTCTCTAGTAAGCGCCACTAACACCAAATTGGAATCCCAAGGCGGGACCACTGTCTGCCACGGGGGGGCAAAAGCGGGTCACCACCTTCAGAAAGCGCACTACGTCCGGGTGCATACCTAACGCCACCCCTTGAACCTTTCCTCGGTAGCAGGAAATTAACTCCAGTTGCACTCGCAAGGAACTGGTGGTTAAGCCATTCTTGAACCCGGACTACAGAAAGGCTAAGATGTCCGGCATTGACGCAGAGGAGGGGGTAAGACTGCCTGTCCCCACATCACATCTCAAAGATGCACCACACCCTGATGTAAGCCAGACAGATAGACCTCTTCCGTGCCTTCAGCAAGTTGAGATCACTGGGCCCAATTAGCCTCTCATCCTCCGCCATGCCCTTTCAAGAGCCATGCCGTAAGCGAGAATCGATCCACCTGAGGCATGTGAACCGACCCCTGTATCAAAAGATCCGTTCAAACTGGAAGTCGGCATGGCCACTCTGCCAGGAGTTGGACCAGGTCAGCATACCAAAGGTGTCTTGGCCAATCTGGGGCGATCAGAATGACCAACCCCCCGGTGAGCTTCGATACTCTGAACGACCCGGCCTATGAGTGCCCATGGGGGAAAAACAGAGAAGCCCCTCTGTGGACCATCTCTGCACCAGGGCATCCAGGCCCTCTAGGCCCTCTGAATCCTCTCTCATCTTCTGCTGAAAAACCAAGTCACCACGGCAGACCCCAACGTTGCCATTAGGTCCATGATTGGAGTGCCCCATCTGCTCAACACCTGCAAGAACACCTCCAGGCATAGCATCCACTCTCCGGGATCCATGTGAACCCGGCTTAAGTAGTTCGCCGTTACGTTATCGACCCCCATTACGTGCGCCGCCGACAATGCCTGGAGATGACTTTCTGCCCAACTTATCAGCGTTTCAGCCTCCTCCTCCAAGGCCACGCTGCCCGTGCCTCCTTGCCGGTTGATGTAGGCTACCGTGGTCGCACTGTCAGAGAGAACCCGGACCGCCTTCCCCTGCAGCCACGGCTCGAAACTCTGCAGATCTGGAGAGCTAGGACCACAGCCTACATCTCCAGTCTATAGATTGACCACAAGGTCTCCTGCGGGCTCCATCTTCCTTGAGCAATGTGGCCTTCGCAATGGGTGCCCCAGCTGAACAGGCTGGCATTGGCCATCAGTAGGATCCACTGTGGAGACTCGAGGGGTATGCCCCCCTCCAGATTCCCTGGATGAAGCCACCACATGAGCAATGTCCTGGTCACCTGTGGGCAGGGGATCTTCTGTGACAAGGGATGCCTCTGAAATGGTCGCATGTGCTCCCTTCCCCACAGTACGAGTTTGAGCGTTGCTGCCATGGTTCCTAGAACCTGCAGATAATGCCAGACTGTTGGTTCTTCCATCTTCAGGAAATGGCGTACCAATTGTCACTGCACCCGAAGTTTGGGCAGGAAGACTTTTCCCCTCGTTGGTATCGAAGCATGCTCCCAGGTACTTGAGCACCTGGGTTGGAACCAAATGGCTCCTGGCCACATTGATTACCCAACCGAGACTTTGCAGGAACTGCACCACTCATGCCGTTGCCTGCTTGCTCTCGTCTCTGGACTCCACACGAATCAGCCAGTCGTCGAGGCATGGATGCACCAGAACACCCACTTTACAGAGTGCTGCCACTACCACCACCATGACCTTGGTGAAGGTACAAGGGGCCGTTGCTAGTCTGAATGGCAACGCCCGAAACTGGAAATGTCCCACAGGTACCACGAACCGGAGAACTGCTGGTTTTCTGGTTGGATGAGAATGTGTAAATACACCTCCGTGAGATCGAGAGATGTCAGATACTCACCGCTTCTTATTGCCACTATGATAGACCACAACGTCTCCATGTCAAAAACATGGCACCCGCAGACATCGGTTCACGCGCTTGAGATCGAGAATGTGTCGAAAGGAACCCTACGTTTTGGGCACAATGAAGTAAATGGAGTACCGACCCAAACTGTACTGGTCTTGTGGGAACAGGCACCAAGGCCCCTAGCTGCAGAAGCTGCGGCAAGGTATTCTTTGCTGCCGCAGCTCTGCCTTGCGCCTTGCATGGGGACTGAATGAAAGAGTGGACCTCTGCTCATGCCAACTTGAGGGCATAGCCCTCCCGGATGACCTCCAGGACACATTGGTTGGAAGTGATCTGGACCCAGACAGGGTAAAACACCTGCAGTCGACCTCCCAAGGGCTTCACTGCCACCTGGGCGCCCCTCTCTCCCCGCTTCACTGTGTTTTCTTGGGTCATGAGGATGAGGCGGCGCCAAACACCCTGCCTGCTCCTCAAAACCTCAAGACCCCAAAACCCCTGTCGGGAAATCTTCACCACTGGTAAGGGATAAAGCGGGCCGTACGAAAACGTTTGAAATTCCGTGGCTGAGTCCAAGCCGGAGGCACGTTGCGGGTCTGTTTCTGCCTATCCTCAGGAAGACGTCCCTCTTTGGATTCTCCCAAGTCTTTGACCAATTTGTATAGCTCCTCACCAAAGAGAAGCTTCTCCTTAAAGGGGGAGTCATTGAGGGGGCCTTAGAGGAACTGTCCGCCACTCAGCTCTGCAGCCACAGATAGCAGCAAACCACAACCACCGAGGCCATGCTTTTAGAAAGACCTCTAATTTATTTATTTATTTATAGTCTCTTCTATACCGCACTATTCAGCATCAGCGCGGTTTACAATGAACAATGAATTTACACATTTCCGATGGTACTTTGTGTTTACAGTTGAACAGGCAAAAGTAACTTGGATAACAGGGGTAACTATTTACAAATTATAACATAATCATGAACTCTTCTTGGTTTCAGCCTTAGGGGTTTTGGGAGGTCTGTGAGGTGGTTGAAATATCTGCATTGGTTACTGGGTAATACAAGAGGAAGAGGTGGTGTTTCAAGGCTTTTCTGAATTGCAATAGATCCGGGATTGCTCGGATGTCTTGAGGGAGGCTGTTCCAGCACCTTGGGGCACAGAACTTGAAAGCCCTGTCTGCTGTTGCTTTAGTGCATTGTGATATTGATTTTGGGACTACAAGTGTGTTGAGTGTTAACTGACCGTCTGTCCCTATTTTGAGGTGTCATCTGGATCAGATCCGTTAGTGACGCAGATGAGAGCCCTTTGATGGCCTTGAATGTAAGTAGTAATGACTTGTGAGTCTACTTCGTATCGGAAGCCAATGGAGTTGTTTTAGGATGGGTGAGACATGGTCTTTCCTGGATGCTCCGTGTAAGACTCTTGCTGCGGCGTTCATTGCCAGTTGCAGTGGTTGCAAGGTGGCTTGAGGGAGCCCTTGTAAGATTGAGTCTGCATAATCAAAATGTGGTATGATTAGGGCCTGATAGATGGTTCTGAAATCATCCGGCTCTAGCAGGGATCGTAAGTGTCTAAGGGAACGGATTTTATGGTATACCGCTCTTACAATGTTTCCTATGTGCGCCTTCATATCCAAGTGCTGGTCTAGAGTGACGCCGAGGTATCTGATAGTGGATTTGGTCTGGAGGTCTGCTTCCTTCACCTTCAAGAAAGACGGAGCAATGAAGTTTCGGTCTTTTGTGATGAACAACACCTCCGTTTTCTTGTGTTGGATCTTGAGGTTTTGGGATTGCAGCCAGTTGGATACTTCATTTATGCAGTTTGTTAATGGAGTGAGGTCGGGGTTCTCTGTTGTAAAAGGCATGTATAACAGCACATCATCCGCGTATATCATGCAGTTGATACTGAAGGACCGTATCAGGTTGCAGATAGGCTGCATGTATATATTGAACATGAGGGCGGAGAGGGAGGAGCCTTGTGGGACCCCCTGCTTTTGATGGAACAGATCTGATGCAGTATTGTTGGATCGTACCTGCTGCCACCTGTCAGAAAGGTAGGATCTGCACCCCTCAAGTGCTTTATCGGTAATTCCCTTACCCTTGAGTCGTTCCAGGAGGCGTTCGTGGCTTACAGAGTCGAATGCCGCTGCTATGTCTAGGAAGACCAGGACAAACCCTTGGCGGATATTGTTGATGCCTGTTAATATGTTGCTGAAGAGAGTAGTGAGCAGTGTTTCCACACCGTGGGCTTCTCTAAAGCCGTGTTGACAAGGGTCCAGTGGAGCGTTAGTTTCTATATGCTCTTCGATTTGTCTTTGTACTTCCTTTTCCATTATTTTTGCCAGCAACGGTATGCTTGATATTGGCCTATAGGATTCTGGCTTCAGAGGGTCAAGCTTGTTGTTTTTTAGCAACGGCCTTATGGATGTGCGTTTGAGGGTATGTGGGAAAGTTCCTGTTGTGAATGAAAGTTCCATGAGGCTGGATATGAATGGGCTCAGGTGGTTTCGTAGTTCCTTGATCCAGAACGCAGGGCATGGATCGGTTTGGGCGGTGGTCATGTTGATGCCAGCAATGGTGTCCTTGATGCGCAGTTTGGGTGGTATTTTGAAAGTGGTGAGTAGCGTCTGATCGTATGGTTCAAGGATCTTGCAAGGTGTTGGGATATTGTCAATCTGGCAGAGTTTGGATTGTAAATAGTCAGCGAACGTTTGAGGGTGGATTTCGCTAATATGCTGAGAGGTGGGTTCATTTGTCAAATGCTTGATGATAGCAAACAAGTCATGAGGTTTGTTGAGAGATCTTTTCAGCGTGTCTGCGTGGTAGCATCTCATTGATTCCGTCACCGCGGTGCGATGAGCTACTAGTTGTGATATATATGCAGTTCTGTCTTCCTCTGAGTGTGAGCGTCTCCATCGTCTCTCAAGTTTCCTTAGGGTTGTGCGTGAGGCCTTCAGCTCTGTTGAATACCAGGTTGCAGAGTGTCGCTTTCCATGGAGTTTGTTATTTGATGGACAAATGGCGATCAAACTGAGTTTATTATTCCAGTCGGCGACTAACTCATCTGGGTTGTGTGCCGGTGGGATAGTTAGTGGAAGCATCGTTTTCAGTATTAGGTCTTTGTCGAAAGGCTGGAACCGTCTCAGGGAGACATTGTGATGGCCACTCAGTTCTCTTTCTTCCTTTTGGTTACATCTGGGAAGGGGAACTTTGAATAGGATTAACTTGTGATCTGACCATGGAACTGCGTTGATTGATAGCTCCAGGGTGGTTGGAGTGATGAGGGTTGGCTCAGTTGTGAATATTAGGTCTAGGATGCCTCCTTTGTTATGGGTTGGATCCTTGATTAATTGGTTATACCCTAAATCCTGTAGAGCCCCAAGAAAAGCTGTTGCATGGGAGTCTTGCAGTGATGGTAGGTTGAAGTCTCCAAGTATCCAACTCGTTTTATGGGGGTTCTGGTTATTGGAGGCTAAGTCAATTATCGTTGATAGGGCGTCTGGATCGGCTGATGGAGCACGGTATAGTAGAGTGAGGGAGCAACATTTGTTTGCTATCGAGATTGTGTCCAGGAGTGTTGAGCTGGTTGCTTCTCTGAGGTTGAACTGGAGGTCAGATTTGGAGATGGCTAGAACACCTCCTCCTCTTTTGCCATTTCTATGACACGTATGTATGGAGAAATTGGAAGGCAGGAGTTGGTTGATTAACACGTTGTCATCGCAGGAAAGCCATGTCTCAGTGATCAGGATTAGGTCGAGGTTGTGTAGTGATATCATTTCAGAGATGACTGGCCATTTCTTGCGTACCGATCTGGCATTTATCAGTGCACATTTCAGATGTTGAGGGATTGGGTTTTCATCCTGTTTCTTTTTTGCATCATGTTGTAATGAGATGAGTAGAAGGTGGTGGTGGGGAGTTCGGGTAGACTCCCTTGAGTTGTAGGAGGGAGCGTCTGGCCATCTTCTTCTGTAATTGTGTATTGTTGGTATGTGGTTGTGGTTAGTGTGCAGGCTGGTAACGTTGCCTATTCCTATGGTGATAAGGTAAAGGGTCATTGCGATAATGCAGGACAGTGTCATTTTGTGTGTATGGAGTGGAGGTGGGTAAGAGATGGAGTCTTGGCTGATTGGGGGTTAGGTGTGTTACCCGGTCACTATGCTTTTGCAGTGGAAACTGCACAGTTGTATGAGAAACCGCTAGTGATGGTGGCTATCAGTATTTCAGAAGGACTGGGATGGGCTGTTACATAATTATCAATTTTCAGTGGTAGCAGGATAATAGGGGCTGTCAGGTTGCACAATTAATTACTATGTCAGAGGTAATAGAAGATCTCCGGTAAATCTACCATACGTTAGAGGCAGGTAAGGGATGGTAGATTATACAGTTATATCTTATATCAGAGGTCACAGGTTGAGCAGATCACAGTATATCAGAGGTAATTACACAGAATATTAGAGGCAATTATACCATATTACATAGTATATCTGAGGCAATTATACTTTATATCTGAGAATTTCAGGTTGCACATACATCTAGTATATCAGAGGTAAATTACATAGTATGTAAGAGACAATTACACAATATATCAGAGAATCACAGGTTGAAAGATACCAGTATCATAGAGGCGGCTGGGGATGGTAGGTTGCTCAGCTAAATGATTACATTATTACACAATGAAAATAGTTCTGAGACCTAAGTCCTAGGTATTTCTGCGTTGTGAACTGGGGGAATTAAGATGTTACTTGCGATATTGTGATCAGGAGCTGTGCTTCGATCCGTGCTGTCCCGAGATCAGCCTGATGGAGAGTGGCCTCCGTTAACGGCCTCCGCCTAAGGGCCACGCCAAAGGGCCCTCTGGCGAGGCCCTCAGGCGTGGGCGCGCCCGATGGCGCAAAACTTTTAAATTGATGGGGCCTGCCCCGATTGGGCCGCGATGCTCCTGAGGCCCCTCCCGCTGCTGGTGGCTCGATCCCCGGGAAGGGGAGAGCTGCTGGTGGTGGCGGGGGCTCCAAAGGGCCGGCGCCCGATGGCGCGAAACTTTTAAATTGATGGGGCCTGCCCCGATTGGGCTGCGATGCTCCTGAGGCCCCTCCCGCTGCTGGTGGCTGGATCCCCGGGAAGGGGAGAGCTGCTGGTGGTGGCGGGGGCTCCAAAGGGCCGGCGCCCGATGGCGCGAAACTTTTAAATTGATGGGGCCTGCCCCGATTGGGCCGCGATGCTCCTGAGGCCCCTCCCGCTGCTGGTGGCTCGATCCCCGGGAAGGGGAGAGCTGCTGGTGATGGCGGGGGCTAATGAGATTGTAGTTTGTAATCGCAATGTAGGCAGCTCACAATGCCAATTTGGCTGCCTCCCCCACCAGGTCCGCCGCCAGTTCTCCCAGTTGCTGCATCCATTTCAGCCAGCGGAAGCACGCTCTAGCAACCCAGGACCCAGAAATGGAAGCTTGCAGCTAGAGGGCGTTGATATCAAATGCTCGCTTCAAGAAGGTGTCCAACTTCCTGTCCTGATTGATATGGAAGGACAGACTAGATAGGCCATGTGGTCTTCTTCTGTCATCATTTTTCTCTGTTTCTATCCTGGATATCCTTGAGCATCACACTGTCTTTTAGCAGAACTGTCGTCTTCTTGGTTACTGCCAAAACCGCCGCGTCTACCTTAGAGGATCGAAGCAACTCACGTTCTTGCTCCGGCAGTGGGTACAGGTGCATCACGGTCCACAACCCCCTTAGACCACCCTCCAGCAGATCCTACTCCTCCTGGATCATTTGCCTGACCACTCTATGCACAGGGAAGACTTTCTACATCCTGCATACCGCCTGGAGCAGAGGGTCCTCTAGTGCCTCGTCTTCAGCCGGGAAAATCTAGAGCATGTTAAGGGCCTTTAAGGACTTCATGATGAGCACTGGCAATTCTTCCTGGCGGAACACCCGTACGATGAGCCTCATTCTCCTGTTCCAGAATCTCTCCTCCTTCCAGTTCCTCGCCTTCCAAGTTTGATTCTGTGTACAGCTCTCCTCCGTCCCAACCTTCCACCAATTGTTCTCGCTACTCCTCTGAGGGCTTCGCCCTCTCTGAACTCTCCGCCGTCATCTCACTTTCCTTTGTGTACGCTGTCCATTTTGCGTCAGGTTCTGGCGCCGAAGAGTCACCCGTTGCCCCTTGCTGGAGCAAACAAATGCCTTATACAGCAGCGGGACGAACTCCAGTGAAAAAACACCCAGGACTCCTACGTCTCCCAGGCCTTGCGATGTGGAGGGTCTGGGGGGTTAACCGGGGAGCAGGACTCAGGCTCTAACAGCGGGGGTGCAGAAAGTGTAGTTACTCACCTGTAACAGGTGTTCTCCAGGGACAGCAGTAGTCAATCCTCACATTTGGGAAACGTCGGCACCAACGGAGCCCATGTGGAGCATTTCCCCGGCTTTCCAAGAAAGCCTTTGCGAATGCCACCATGCATATGTGGTTCCCTTTCCGTCCAAGGGTGCCATCTTAATCAGTCAGATGTCATAGCTCAGGCAAAGGATAAAAATGTAAAAAAAGTGGACACACCTAGGAGAGGTGAGTGGGTTGTGAGGACTGATTTCTGCTGTCCCTGGAGAACACCTGTTACAGGTGAGTAACTTCTCTTTCTCAAGGAACAGGCAGGAAGTCAGTCCTCACATATGGGAATCCCCAGCTACAGACTACCGAGGAGCTGTAGAAAAGTGCCATGGCGAGCTCTGAGCAGACACTGGTAGCTGCAGAAGAAGGGTCAGAGGGCCGGAGTTGCCTAAACCCCGAAGAGATTACAGAGTACATCCTGGCCAAAGGTACTGTCCTGACGGGACTCCCTCTCCAGGCAGTAATGCGCCACAAAGGTGTCAGCCAAGAACCAGGTTCAGCTCGAAAGATGTCCACCAGGGGCATGGAGCGCAGATATGCCACCGACACTGCCCTCACACGGACACCCTGCGCCGTGACTCGAAAGTCCAATGGTAGCCCAGCCTGAACCTGAGCGAAATGCAATCCGCCACCCAGAGGGAGCGAGTCTGCTTGGTGACCGCGAGCCCCAAACGGGCAGGATCGTAGGAGACAAAGAGCAGCTCAGACCTGTGGTGTGCTTGCGAGCGCTGCAGGTAGGAGAGAGCCCTGCTACAGTCAAGGGTGTGGAGGACCGCCAACGCCTGGTTGGAATGGGACTTCAGAAAGAAGATCAGCAGCATCATCTCCTGATTGAGGTGGAAATCAGAGACAACCTTCGGGAGAAACTTAGGGTGCATTTGGAGAACCACCCAGTTCCCATAGAATCTCGTGTAAGGAGTGTCGGCCATCAGGGCCTGAAGCTCACTGACACTCTGGGCCGAGGTGAGGGCTACCAGAAAACCACCTTCCAAGAAAGGTGCCGAAGAGAGCAGGATGCCATCGGCTCGAAGGGCGGCTGGCTTAGCCGCTTGAGGACACTGAGATCCCATTGACCCCCACAAGGTCCAGAATGGCAGGAAGGAACCGTCCTTTTTTGGCACCATGAAATAGATGGGCCACCTTCAGGTGTTTGAGAATAGCCTGACCAAACAAGGCATCCCGGCGGGAGTCCTTGTCCAAGCAGTAATGGGCTGTGAAGGTATGAACCGAGGCCCAGGTGGCTGAATTTAGATGAGCCATAGAGGCGGCCATGGCCCTCACATTATGAGCTGTGACACGACTCTCCAGAGAAAGCACAGTTACTTACCTGTAACAGGTGATCTCTGGGAACAGCAGGAATAAGTCTTCACATATGGGTACATCGGTACCAACGGAGCCTGCGCGGGAACGCTCCCCAGCTTCCCAAAAAGGAAAGCTTTTGGGAGCATCCCAAAGAGCCTGCGCGCTGCCTTCCCGCCTTTCCTAACCATCTCTCCTCAGTTTGAGTTTAAAGCTGAGACAATAGAGAGAGAGAGAGGAAAGGAAAGATAGAAAAAGAGATACAACTCCTAGGGGAGGAGGGAGGGTTGTGAAAGCACAGTTACTTACCTGTAACAGGTGATCTCTGGGAACAGCAGGAATTAGTCCTCACATATGGGTACGTCGGTACCGACGGAGCCCGTGCGGGAAAGCTCCCCAGCTTCTTAGAATAGAAGCTTTTGGGACCTCCCACTGCACATGCGCACTGCCTTCCCGCCTTCCTGAACAGCTCTCCTCAGTTTCGAGTTTATAGCTGAGTCAACAGAGAGAGGACAGGAAGATAGATAGATAAAAGATACAACTCCTAGGGGAGGTGGGTGGGTTGTGAGGACTAATTCCTGCTGTTCCCAGAGATCACCTGTTACAGGTAAGTAACTGTGCTATCTCCAGGAACAAGCAGGAATAAGTCCTCACATATGGGGACTCCCTAGCTTAGATGCATGGGATCCCCTGTAAAGGTTCGCCATCTTCGTATGGATCTCAGGCATCCATTCTGGGAAGGTGGGCAGGAGTTGTTTAGGAATGGAACAGGTGCTTGAGGACAGCCTGGCCAAACAAGGCATCCCGGCGGGAGTCCTTGTCCAAACAGTAATGGGCTGTGAAGGTATGAACCGAGGCCCAGGTAGCGGCTCGACAGATCTGATCTATGGAAACAGAGTGCAGATGAGCCATAGAAGTTGCCATGGCCCTCACATTGTGAGCAGTGACATGGCCTTCCAGAGAAATGTTTTTGCTCTGGTAAGCAAAAGAAATACACTGAGCAATCCAATTGGAAAGTGTACGCTTGGAGACTGGAAGTCCCAAATGGGAAGGATCAAAGGCCACAAAAAGTTGAGAAGACTTTCGATGTGGCTGAGTCCTATTAAGGTAAAAAGCGAGAGCTCTTTTACAATCCAGAGTATGAAGGTTCCTCTCTGCATTGGATGCATGAGGAGCTGGAAAAAAGACAGGTAGATATACCTCTTGATTAAGATGAAAAGGCGAGACCACTTTAGGCATAAAGTGGGGATTCGTCCTAAGGACCACCTTATCATGATGAAATCTTGTGTAAGGTGGATTAGCCACTAAAGCCTGCAGCTCACTGATGCGGCGAGCCGAAGTGACTGCAATGAGGAAGATGACCTTCCAGGAAAGAAATTTCAAGGAGGTGGAAAACATTGGCTCAAAAGGTGGCTTCATAAGTTGACCGAGCACTAGATTCAAATCCCATGCGACCGGGGGTGGTCTGATGGGAGGTTTAGTGAGAGTCAGGCCTCTCATGAATCTTGCAACAAGAGGATGAGAGGAGATAGGTTGTCCATTTATATGTTTCAAGGATGCTGCAATAGCACTTAGATGGACTCTTACCGAATTCGTCTTGAGGCCTGCATTGGATAGATGCAGGAGATAATCAAGAAGAGAATTCAAAGGAAGTGCCAGAGGGTCAAGACCCTGCTGAGCACACCAAATGGAAAAACGTTTCCATTTGAAAGCATAGGAACGCCTGGTAGAGGGTTTCCTAGAGGCAGAAAGGATATCTTTCACTGGTTGGGAAAGATGAAAGTCTTGAAGGCTTAAGCCTTCAGTAACCAAGCACTGAGGTGAAGGGATTTGGGGTTTGGGTGCCACAAAGTCCCCTCCTCCTGAGACAGGAGGTCTGGCGCAGCTCCCAGATCCAAGTAGGATCCCTGGGAGAGCTGTAGAAGTAGAGGGAACCACACTTGGCGTGGCCAGCGTGGAGCTATGAGGATCATAGTTCCATGATCCCTCTGGAGTTTGAACAGAGTCTTGGGAATCAAAGGAATGGGTGGAAAGGCATATAGGAATGCCTGATTCCAATTCAGGAGAAAGGCGTCCGTAGCCTGAGCTCCCTGACACGGAGTTCTGGAACAGAACCGGGGAAGTTTGGCATTCCACGGACTTGCAAAGAGGTCTATGTCCGGGGTCCCCCATTCCTGAAAGATTCGGTTTATTTGGTCCAAATGTAGGGACCATTCGTGTGGCAGCAGAACTCGACTGAGCCTGTCTGCCCGAGAGTTTTGAACTCCTGGGAGATACACTGCTAGCAGGTGAATCTGATGCTCTCTGGCGAAGGCCCATAGTCTTAGAGCTTCGTTGCAAAGCGACAGAGAGCCCGTCCCTCCTTGTTTGTTTATGTAAAACATGGCCACCTGATTGTCCGTCTGAACTAGGACAGTGAGGTTGGCTAGGAGGGAGTGGAAGACCTTGAGGGCAAGGTAAATTGCTCGCAGTTCCAGAAGATTGATATGAAGGGTGGTCTCCTGTAGAGACCAAGTGCCCTGAGTGGAGAGAGTTTGCAGATGGGCTCCCCACCCTGTTTGGGAGGCATCTGTTGTGAGGGTTGCTTGGGGTAGCAATGGTTGAAATGGAGCCCCCAACAACAGATTCTTGGTGGAAGTCCACCAGTGGAGTGAAAAAAACAGACGATCGGAGGTTTGTATTTGGTCTGAGAGCGCTCCTGACGCCTGAGTCCACTGAGTGGCCAGGGTCCATTGAGCTGCTCTCATATGAAGACGAGCATAGGGCACCACATGCACTGTGGAGGCCATATGACCCAGTAGGCGTAGCATTTCCCTGGCTGTCAAGTGAGTGCTGGACTGAGCTTGGGAGGCCAAACTCAGGAGGCGCTGGCCTCGAACCTGTGGAAGGTAGGCCCTTGCAGTGATGGTGTCCAACTGGGCCCCTATGAATTCTAGAGATTGAGTAGGGATGAGTTGGGACTTGGGAAGGTTTACTACCAGTCCCAGATACTGCAAAAGGCTCCTTGTGTGGTCCAGGGAAATCTGGGCCTGTGACTGAGTTGGAGCTCGGATGAGCCAGTCGTCCAGATATGGGAAGACAAAGATTCCCATGCCTCTTAGAAATGCGGCTACGACTGCCATGCATTTTGTGAATACTCTTGGAGCAGAGGCTAGACCGAAGGGGAGTACTCTGTATTGGAAATGTTTTCCCTGAAACAGAAAGCGAAGATACTTTCTGTGGGATGGATGGATGAGTATATGTGTATACGCATCCTGTAGGTCTAGAGAACAAAGCCAGTCCTGACCCTGGAGGTAAGGAAGGAGAATGCCGAGAGACAGCATTTTGAATTTCTCCTTGAAGAGAAATTTGTTCAATTCTCTCAGATCTAGGATTGGTCTGAATCCCCCTGTCTTCTTTGGAATGAGAAAATAAGGGGAGTAGAAACCGGACCCTTGTTGAGGAAGAGGAACCTCTTCTATGGCCCCTTGGGCAAGAAGAGAGGAAACCTCTTGACCCAACAGGGTTAGGAGAGATGGGGGAGAATTGAATGGTCTCACCATATGATGGGGAGGAAGGCTGGAGAAATGAAGTTTGTAACTCTCTCGAATGATAGAGAGGGTCCATTGTTCTGTTGTGATTTGTTCCCATCTGGGAGCAAAGTGAACCAACCTTCTGGGTATGGTGAGAGGTTCTGGTTGTGTTAGAACCAGAAGTGGCAAGTTCCCTAGGAGCAAGTCAAAACCCCTGAGGGGTTGGAGCCTGCTGAGCTACAGTAGCTGCTGCAGGCTTAGCTCGTGCTTGTTTGGATTGCTGACGCTTAGCAGTATAGCGAGGTTGAGAAGACTGCTGGCCAGTATTTGAAGCAACTCTGGCCTTCTTATAGTAAGGCCTTTTAAAAGACTTTTTCTTAGTAGGAATTGAAGTGGACTTTGAAAGTCTTTCCAAGGTGGCATTTTCAGCATCCATCTGGGTGGCTTTGATTTGCCACTCTTCCCCAAATAAGTTCTCACCTGTACAGGGCAGATTCCGTAAGCCATCTAGAACCCAAGGTTCCAGATCAGAGGCCTGGAGCCAAGCAAGACGTCGGGCTGCAATAGCAATGCCCGAAGCCCTACTGGCTCCCTCAAAGGAATCATATGCTGCCCTATTAGAGAACTTAGAAACCTCTAAGAGTTGTTTCACTAGGGAAAGGAATCCCTGCTTTTTATCCTCAGGGATAAAGGGGGCAAAATGCCGCACCTTTTTGGCAAGTTCCTCCAGGAACATGCCCATATAGAGACTGTAGGAATTAATCCTGGCTATAAGCATACTAGCCTGGAAAATTTTCCTACCAAAAGAGTCCAAAGTCTTACATTCCCGTCCTGGAGGGGTGGAAGAGTGCCTTTTGGTACTCCTAATCTTCTTCATTGCAGACTTCACCACAATAGAGTGGTGGGGCAATTGAGTCTTTTGGAAACCAGGAGAAGGAGGGACCCTATACATGGTGTCCAACCTACGGGAATAAGGAGACAAAGTCAAAGGATTTTCCCAGAAATCCATCAGTTGTTCTTGAAGGATTTCATGGATAGGCAGGGTAACTGCCTCCTTAGGGGCCTTTGAGTATCCCAAAATATCCAGTTTTTGGATCTGGGTTCCTTTTCAGAGGATGTGGTAATAGAAAGGGCTGTAGCCATATCTAAAACAAAGTCCTGGAAGGACAAATCCTCTGGAGGGGACATTCTCCTTTTAGGAGAAGAGGGCTCCTCAGGTAAGTTGAGTGAAAACTCAGCAGAATCATCAGAGGAGTGAAAATCCTCAGAGGAATCGGTGCTTTCCTCTAACGCACGATACGCGTACCGATCGGTATCGATATCGGGCGTATCGGGTATGGAACCGGTATGGAGCGAAAGCCCATACGGTACCGACTTGCGTTTAGAGGTGGACGGCCTCGATACCGGCATGGCGGACGATACCGGTATCGGGCCCGGAACCGCTGAAAGCGGAACCGATGGCGTTGCAGCTTTAATGAAAGCCATGACGGCCTGCTGCATGGACTGTACAGTATCGCCCATGGACGCCATAGCTGCCTGGATGTCGGTACCGGAGTGACCCGGTACCCCAGAGCAGGCTAACAGGTGATCTGTCGAGGCCGTAGCATCGATATCAACCTGAGACCCCTGAATTGGCGTTTTTGGAAGTTGGACTTCCCGCCGGGGTTGTTTGGCTGGGGCAGGGTCCTCAAGTTCTAAGCTAAGAGCCTCTCGATGCTTTGAAGGAGATTTGCTCTTTGAGGACTTGCCCACAGAAGGTTTGGTTACCTGAGATCCATCCGGAGAAGAAGACCTGGATGACTGTGATGCTGTATTCTCTGAAGCAAACAGCACATGGAATTTGTTGGCCCGGTTCTGCAGCCCACGTTTAGACATGTGGGAGCAAGATGGGCAGTCCGGTATGGAATGGTCAGGCCCCAAACATTTCAGACACCAGTCATGGGTGTCTGTGACTGAAATAACAGCATTACATTTGGTACACTTCTTAAATCCAGGGGCTGGCTTCTCCATGAGGAGAAATTGAGTAGGCCGAGAGGCCTCTCTGAAGTGACCAAAAAGCTAAAAAAAAATAAGAAAAAAGAATTATAATTTTTTAAAGAAAGAAAGAAAAGACCGGCGATACCGGTATCGGTATGGGGAAGGCAGGTACGCGGTCTAAAGAAACAAATAAAATAACAATTTCTTCAGCGGTGACAGGAACACGACCTGCTGGCTCCGCGGAAAAAGAGAAACGGAGGAGAGCTGTTCAGGAAGGCGGGAAGGCAGTGCGCATGTGCAGTGGGAGGTCCCAAAAGCTTCTATTCTAAGAAGCTGGGGAGCTTTCCCGCACGGGCTCCGTCGGTACCGACGTACCCATATGTGAGGACTTATTCCTGCTTGTTCCTGGAGATGACTTATTCCTGCTGTTCCCAGAGATCACCTATTACAGGTAAGTAACTGTGCTATCTCCAGGAACAAGCAGGAATGAGTCTTCACATATGGGGACTCCCTAGCTAAGATGCCTGGGAGATCCCCAAGGATATGAGACCCTGGAGAGGGGTCTACTTCCTCCTATGGATCTCAGGCATCCATCCAGGGAAGTAGGGTAGGAGTTGTTTAAGAATGGAACAGGTGTTTGAGGACAGCCTGACCAAACAAGCCATCCCGGCGGGAGTCCTTGTCCAAGCAGTAATGGGCTGTGAAGGTATGAACCGAGGCCCAGGTGGCTGCTCGACAGATCTGGTCGATGGACACAGAATTTAGATGAGCCATAGAGGTGGCCATGGCCCTCACATTATGAGCTGTGACATGGCTCTCCAGAGAAAGGTTCTTACTCTGGTAGGCGAAAGAAATACACGAGCAATCCAATTGGACAGTGTTCTCTTAGAGACTGGAAGTCCTAAATGAGAAGGATCAAAAGCAACAAAAAGCTGGGAAGACTTTCTATGTTGCTGTGTCCTATGTAAGTAAAAAGCAAGAGCTCTTCTACAATCCAGAGTATGAAGATCCCTCTCTGCACTGGATGCATGAGGAGCTGGAAAAAAGACAGGTAAATATACTTCTTGATTAAGATGAAAAGGTGAGACCACTTTAGGCATAAAGTGTGGATTTGTCCTAAGGACTACCTTATCATGATGGAACCTTGTATAAGGTGGATTAGCCACTAATGCCTGCAGTTCACTGATGCGGTGAGCTGAAGTAACTGCAATGAGGAAAATAACCTTCCATGAAAGGAACTTCAAGGAGGTAGTGGCTAAGGGTTCAAAAGGTGGCTTCATGAGCTGACCAAGAACCAAATTTAAGTCCCATGCCACCGGAGGAGGCCTAATGAGAGGTTTAGTTAAAGTTAGGCCTCTCATGAATCTTGCAATGAGAGGATGAGAGGAAATAGGTTGTCCATTGATGGGCTTAAGGGATGCTGCAATAGCACTCAAATGGACTCTTACTGAATTTGTTTTAAGGCCTGCATTGGAAAGATGCAGGAGATAATCTAACAGAGAATTTAAAGGTAGTGCTAGAGGGTCAAGACCCTTTTCAGCACACCAAATGGAAAACCGTTTCCATTTAAAAGCATAAGAAAGCCTGGTGGAAGGTTTTCTGGAAGCATGGAGGATATCCTTCACTTGTTGAGAAAGATTCCAGTCTTGAAGGTCTAGGCCTTCAGTAACCAAGCTCTGAGGTGTAGGGACTTGGGGTTTGGGTGCCACAAAGTCCCTTCCTCCTGGGACAGAAGGTCTGGAGCAGCTCCCAAGTCCAGAGAGGGGGCTTGGGAAATATGTAGAAATAGAGGGTACCACACTTGGCGTGGCCAGCGTGGAGCTATGAGAATCATAGATCCTTGATCCCTCTGGAGTTTGAACAGAGTCTTGGGAATCAAGGGAATGGGTGGAAATGCATACAGGAAGCCCTGACCCCAATGGAGGAGGAAGGCATCCTTGGCCTGAACTCCCTGACACGGAATTCTGGAACAGAACCGGGGAAGTTTGGCATTCCACGGACTTGCAAAGAGGTCTATGTCCGGGGTTCCCCATTCTTGGAAGATTCTGAGTACCTGATCCATGTGCAGGGACCATTTGTGTGGAAGCAGAACTCGACTGAGTCTGTCTGCCCAAGAGTTTTGGACTCCTGGGAGGTATACTGCCAGGAGATGGATTTGATGCTCTCTGGCGAAGGCCCACAATCTGAAAGCTTCGTTGCAAAGCGACAGAGAGCCAGTTCCTCATTGCTTGTTTATGTAAAACATGGCTACTTGATTGTCCGTATGAATGAGGACTGTCTTTGTAGCTGAGGAGAGTATGAAAGACTTTGAGAGCTAGAAAAACTGCTCGAAGCTCCAAGTGGTTGATATGAAGGGAGGTCTCCTGTGGGGACCAAGTGCCTTGAGTGGAGAGGTCCTGTAGATGGGCTCCCCAACCTGTTTGGGAGGCATCTGTTGTGAGGGTTGCTTGGGGCAACAACTGTTGGAAGGGGGACCCCAACAACAAATTTTGAGTGGACATCCACCATTGGAGAAACCAAAAGAGACGTTTGGTGGTTGCTATTTGGTCTGAGAGAGCTCCTGAAGCTTGAGTCCACTGGGTGGACAAAGTCCATTGAGCTGCTCTCATGTGTAGGCGAGCATAGGGAACCACATGCACTGTGGAAGCCATGTGGCCTAGCAGTTGTAGCATCTCCCGAGCAGTTAAGTGGGTCTTTGACTGAACCTGAGAGGCTAACTGCACTAGGCGTAGGCAACGGGCCTGAGGAAGGTAAGCCCTTGCAGTAGTGGTATCCAACCAGGCCCCTATGAATTCTAGGGACTGAGTAGGGGTGAGCAGGGACTTTGGGAGGTTTACCACAAGTCCCAGATACTGTAGAATGCGCCTTGTGCAGTCCAGGGAAGTCTGGGCCTCTGACTGAGATGGAGCTCGGATGAGCCAGTCGTCCAGGTATGGGAATACAAATATTCCCAGAGTGCGTAGAAATGCAGCTACTGTTGCCATGCATTTGGGGCAGAGGCCAGACCAAACGGAAGCACCCTGTATTGATAATGCTTTCCTTGGAAAAGAAAACGGAGGAATCTTCTGTGAGATGGATGGATGAGGACATGTGTGTACGCATCCTTGAGATCTAGAGAACAAAGCCAATCCTGACTTTGAAGGTATGGAAGGAGAGTGCCCAGAGAAAGCATCTTGAACTTCTCCTTGCATAGAAACTTGTTCAATTTCCTGAGATCTAATTTGGGTCTGTATCCCCCTGTCTTCTTTGGAATGAGAAAATAGGGGGAGTAAAACCCTGACCCTTGTTGAAGAAGGGGAACTACTTCTATTGCCCCTTGGGCAAGAAGGGTAGCCA
Organism: Ichthyophis bannanicus; assembly: GCA_033557465.1. NCBI lineage: Eukaryota > Metazoa > Chordata > Amphibia > Gymnophiona > Ichthyophiidae > Ichthyophis > Ichthyophis bannanicus. The sequence goes on along the minus strand of CM066043.1, from coordinate 231,360,770 downwards.
CCTCTTGACCTAGAAGGTCGAGAAGAGATGTGGGAGAATTGAAATGTCTCACCATGGTGTGGGGAGGAAGGTCTGAGAAATGAAGTTTGTAGCCCTCTCTTATGATGGAGAGGGTCCATTGCTCTGATGCAATCTGCTCCCATCTGGGAGCAAAATAAGCTAACCTTCCTGGAATGGTGAGAGGTTCTGGCTGTTTTAAAGCCAGAAAGGCTAAGTTCTCTAGCATCAAGTCAAAAACCCTGAGGAAGTTGGGTCTGCTGAGTTGCAGCAGCCCCTGTAGTCTTAGGCCTGGCCTGTTTAGGTTGCTGACGCTTAGTAGCAAAGCGACCTGTAGAGGATTGTCGGCCAGAAGTACAAGGGAATCTGCCCTTTTTGAAAAAAGATTTCTTGAAGTGTTTTTTCTTGGCAGGAATGGAGGTTGACTTTGAAAGTCTATCCAGAGCAGAATTTTCTGCATCCATTTGAGTGGCTTTTATTTGCCATTCTTTGCCAAACAGGTTTTCACCTGTACAGGGAAGATTTCCTAATCCATCTTGGACCCAGGGTCCTAAATCAGAAGCTTGGAGCCAAGCAATTCTGCGAGCAGCTATGGCAATGCCAGAAGCTCTGCTGGCACCTTCAAAGGAATCAAAGGCTACCCTGTTGGAAAACTTTGAAATGTCTTGAGTATGCTTAAGCCAAATGAGGAATTCATCCCTTTTATCTTCTGGTAGAAAAGGGAGGAAAGTGTGCAGTTTATCTGCAACCTCCTTTAGAAACATACCCATGTAAAGACTATAGGAGTTGATTCTGGCAACAAGCATACTTGCTTGGAAGATTTTTCTACCAAAAGCATCCAAGGTCCTGCAGTCTCTTCCTGGAGGAGTAGAAGAGTGTCTCTTTGTACTCTTTATCCTCTTCATAGCTGACTGCACCACAATGGAATGGTGAGGAAGCTGTGTTTTATGAAAACCAAGACAGGTAGGGACACGATACATAGTGCCCAATCTGCGAGATTGAGGATAGATAGTGAGAGGAGTCTCCCATAATCAATCATGTGTTCATAAAGAATCTCATGAATCGGTAAGGTGACTGCCTCTTTAGGAGCCTTAGAATAACCCAAAATATCTAATTTTTTTGTTCTAGGCTCTGATTCAGAGGATACTGAAATAGAAAGACCTTTAGCTACTTCTCTTATGAAGTCTTGAAAGGACAAGTCCTCTGGAGGAGACATTCTTCTTTTTGGAGAAGGCGGCTCTTCAGGAAGAGTTATAGATACTTCAGCAGACTCCTCTGATGTATCAGAATCACCAGAGGAATCAAAGTATCGTCTGTCAGGGTGCTCTTCTAACGCTCGGTACGCGTATCGAGCAGTATCGACATCGGGCGTCATCGGAACCGGATCGGTACCGATGAGCAGCCCTGGACAAGGAACCGCTGCAGTCGGTATCCTGGTCGATGCCGATGCAGTCAGTACCGGTATCGGCGCTGGTGCTGGTACCCGAGTCGATACAGACAACGGAGTCTGTTGTGGTATCAACGGCGTCGCAGCTTGGATGAAGGCACTGATAGCCTGCTGCATGGACAGAACATTCTGATCCATCGACGCCATGAATGCCTGGAACTCGGTACCGGAAGGTTGTGCCGGTACCCCAGAGCATTCTAACAGGTGATCGGTCGAGGCCGTGCCATCGATGTCAATCTGTAACCCCATAGGTGGAGCTTTGGAAGCCGAAGCTTCCCGCCGGGGTTGTTTTGCCGGTGCAGGATCCTCGAGGGCAAGCCCGGAGGCATCTCGATGCTTAGAGGGAGATCTACCCTTCGAGGACCGACTGGATTTATGTTTGGTTACCTGAGATCCATTGGCGGAAGAAGCAGCCCTGGAAGACGTCGATGCCACCGAAGCTGCATCAGCGGGAAACAGCACATGGAGCTTAGCTGCTCGGTTCTGTAAACCCCGTTTAGACATCAGAGAGCAGGACGGACAATCCGAAATGGAGTGTTCAGGACCCAAACATTTAAGACACCATTCATGGGTGTCTGTAACAGAAATAGTACCGCTGCACTTAGTGCATTTCTTAAACCCGGAGGCTGGTTTTTCCATGAGGAAAATTTCTTGTGAGGCCTAAGGCCCAAAGAGAAAAATACACTAAGTGAGGGAAAGATATATAGTTGTTTTTTTTGTTTTTTAAAGAAAAGAAAGAAAAGACCGGCAGTACCGGTCCGGAGTCGGGGAAGGCAGACACGCGACCAAAGAAAGAAAATAAAGAACTTCTTCAGCGGTGACAGGGCTCGACCTGCTGGCTCCGCGGCAAAGAAGAACTGAGGAGAGGCGATTAGGAAAGGCGGGAAGGCAGCGCGCAGGCGCTGTGGGATGCTCCCAAAAACTTTCCTTTTTGGGAAGCTGGGGAGCGTTCCCGCGCAGGCTCCGTCGGTACCGACATACCCATATGTGAAGACTCATTCCTGCTTGTTCCTGGAGATTGATTGTTATTAAGGATATTGCAAAAAAGAGCAATATGGACCTCCGGTACAGGATTGTATAGGAATATGTAGGTTCATGGATCTACTGGGAACCCAGTAGAGGAACCTTAAAGAGGACCTCACTGCAAGAAGGAGGTAACAAACCTGTTGGAAAACCTAGGAGGTCAAAATCCTGAAAGACAACAGGAACCCCTAGGTAGGGGAAACTGGGGTAGTACAAAAACGGTGGGCCTTCAGCAAAAAGCTGTATGGTAAACTGTACTCTTTTGACGGCAGAGCACTCACTCTTGGGAGCAAAAGAGAAAGGCTAACCGATTTGGACAAATAGGCACAGTCCTTGTGGGGAAAAGGAATAGGAACCCCTTGTATCCCAGAAAGAGAGGACAAATGCCTGAGGCATTACGCCTGTGATTAACGGAAGATCTACAATATCTCTCCTAACTAGGGTCAGCTAGGAGAGATATTAGGTATGGAGAGCTTCAGAAGTACCTAAACCGTTAGGTTATGGTATAAAAAATGTTGAGAACCACAGGGTGGTTGAGTGTGTAGAAACCCAAACCTGCTGGATAGCAGGGGTATGGGAAAAATCCCTCTGTCAGAACAGAAGCTATACGAATATAGACAGTGAGATAGATAAGTATGCAGAGACATATCTATCTATAATGGAATATCTCGACAGATACATACATATATATATATATATACACACACATTATATATATATATACCTACATATAGATATATGAATAGACATATAAGAATATATCTATAGTGAGATATGGTATAAGATAATCTCAGTATGTAGGCCTAAATATGAATAATACAGTGAATACACTCAAGCAATAAAAGAAGTCAAAATAAAATGACATAGATACAGGCAAGTCAAATCAATTAAGATAAGACATGGTAACTTCAAACTCAAGAGTATATATAGTATCCAAACCAAAAATGCATATCAGTAATGCAATATAATGTGTTAGTGTAACACTAAGGTGAACGCTCAAAAGTAATGAGAAGCCATGTGTAACAGTTAGTAAAATAAACACATGCTATCTATAAAAAGACAACTCAATTAAGAGTAATGAATAACTTTCAAAGAAAATGGTGACACTTATTCAAAAGTGTGACGTTCCAGCAAGTCCTGCAGACGCATGGCAGGCAGCAGAGGTGCAGGATGCATAGAGCGACGAAGAGTACGAATCTGTCTCAGTTGATACAAAGAGATAAGAAACTGGAGCACCAACAGAAAGAAAAGACCAGGCACAATGACATGGGACATAAAATCAGTTTGTAAAATGTCCACATCTCGTGAATCAAAGTTATAATCAGCAATGGCAAGGGCGTCCTGGTCAATGGACAGTTCAACTGTGTGAGAGTCCTTATAGTCCAAAAGATAGGTCAAGGCTGCAGTGAAGTCAATCTCATGACCGCGAAACACATCCAAAATCTGGAGCTCTGTCGAAACAGGGTCAGCATCAAGATAAAACAAGGAAACTCCACCAACATTAACAATGGAGTTCTTGGGAACATCAATCAAGCAAACATTGCAGGGTAGAGGAACTCTATTATGAATGTCATGTTTATTCATGGTGACCAGGAGTTCACTCAAAGGGGTGCTAACCAGCCAAACATTGTCGACAACAGCAACTTTCGTCTCTGAAAAGTCATCGTACTCGGTCATGGTAACTTTACATTGTTCTTTCACATTTTCAGCAGACAACCCACAAAGAGCTGTAGAAGTGTCCTTCAGGAAAGGCTTACCAGGACATAACCAATGAATGTCTTTAGAGCGTTGGCACATGCCAAGATGAGGCACCACATATATTAGTGATGTGTGCAACAGACGATTCAAAATGTTTCTGTAAAACATGTCGGGGATCTAGGGACACAAAAACTTTCTGTGTGACAGTCTGGGACTGTGTAATCAGGAAACCAGGCGCATCCTGTAGCACGACACCAGAAAGAGGGCCAGGTTCAATCAATCTGGCAACCTCGGATCCCGCTAACATCAAAATCAGGAACATGACCTTCAAAGTCCGGGACTCCATCTGTAAAAGAAAACAAACAGGCTATCCCGCCTCGAGGTTAGTATCACTCACTTCAGCAAGAGGTTCTTCAGGAAGGAGCTTACTGGGATGACACGGTCTAAGCTGATTAATGTGGACCCATTTAAGGGAGCCTTCCCTCTCAGTACTGGACTTCATTCGAATTTGATAAGCAACAGGGGAGGCTTTATCCACAATAGGAAATGGACCGTTCCAGCTAGGTAGAAATTTACAGTCTTTAACCTTATTCTTACCAAAATTGTAGTAGAATACCTTATCGCCAATCTGGTATTCTTTAGAGGTAGTTCTCAAATCATAGTAGGCCTTCCTCCCCCTAGCAGCAGTGTCCAAATTCTTTTGGGCAAAGGCAAAGGCACTTTGCAAGTGTTGCCTTAAATGGGCAACATATTCATGAACAGTTGTAGCAGCAGCGAGATTCACATCATTAGTCCTGTAAAGAAGATGAAGGGGTAAAACCATGTCCCTACCTGTCATCATCTCAAAAGGGGACACACCAGTAGCACGATGACGCGTGGCTCTGATAGCCATCAGGACCAAGGGCAGTTTGATGTCCCAGTCCTTCCCAGAGGAAGAAACATACTTCTTCAAGATACTGATGATAGTTTTGTTTGCTCTCTCCACTTGTCCAGAGGATTGTGGACGATAAGCAATGTGGACTTTGGCCTTCACACCTAGTACCTTCCACAGATGCTTAATGACTTGTCCCGTGAAGTGGGAACCCTGGTCGGATTCCACTCGCATGGGGAGGCCCCACCTGCTGAAAACATGGTTTAACAACAAGGTGGCCGTGGTCTCGGCGGTACAGTTGGGTGCTGGGATGCACTCGACCCACTTAGTAAATAAGCAGGTAACTGTCAACATATATTTGTTGCCTCGAGAGGATCGGGGGCACGGGGCCGATCCAATCAATCTGGAGATCAGACCAAGGCATGGTCAGACCTCTGTTTCTCAAAGGTGCTCTATGAGAAGGAGCTGCAGGTTGAAATCTGCAACAGGTCAGACAACCTTTAGTATACAATTGTACATCTTGGTACATGTGGGGCCAGTAGGCCACTTGTTTCAACATTTCATAGGTTATTCGGTCACCTCTATGACCGGCACAAGGTTCATCATGAGCGTGCTGTAACATAACTCCACGGAAGGCCCGAGGTACCACCCATTGCACAATACCATGCTTACTTGTCCGTATCAACAGATCTTTCTGGAGTTGGAACATGTCCTTGGAGATGTAGAGGATCCTCAGTTCCTCATCGTCCTGACAATCCTCCAGAGTTAATGGGTGTTCCTGGGGGTTCTGCAGAAAAAGGTAGAAATGTCCAAGAGTAGGATCTTGTTTCTGGGCTTGCACGAGGTCGAAATCTGTGCTCTCGCCACACCATTGAACCACAGGGGGCATGGTGGATAATTGAGCTTGTCGCCGGGTAACCGCCGTCACCATTTGAAGCCCATTGGTCTCGGGAGCCTCCAACTGCCAGAGGTCTCCAGAGACAGCACCCTCCTTGGCAAGCTGATCAGCTAGATCATTTCCAATCTTGTCAGGATTATCAACACGGGAGTGACCTTTCACTTTCTTCCAGTAGATAGTCATGTCATTTTCATGAGCTACCTTGTCCAAGGCCAGAATCAATCCGGCATGTTTGACAGGTTTCCCTTTGGAATTCAGCATATTGTTAGATTTCCAAACGGGTAAGTGGGAAACAAAATTCTGTCGGACGTAGTCTGAATCAGTACAGATGGTTAGGGTGTGAACCCCTCCCTGAGCAGCAGACTGGAGAGCTGCCAGGGCTGCAGCTAGCTCTGCATACTGATTAGTTTTGGTACCCAGACGGTACTTGAAGGGTTCACAAGGGTGGTTCTGGTTCCAAACCACACCTATACCTGCTACCAGTTCATGGTCAGGCTCTCGACGGTAAGCACAACCGTCCACATACACCTTGGGGTAGCCTTTACAGAGGTTCTCATCATAAGGACGATGACGAGAAGACTCAGGCGTACATGACTCCATTTTGGTGTCTAAATTACCCACTAAAGGTTTTCTGGCAGTGCAATCGTGCAATTCAGCCAGGCCCTGTGCGGCGGCATCCTTGCGGTTTTGAGCATACCTAACTTCTAGGGGCCAGCCCTGAAGTGCTAAGGTCCAGGAGACAATGCGACTGTTTGACACTTGTCCCGATTTAATCCGATCACTGCCTAGGAACTTGATGGGTTGGTGATGAGTCTCAACAACCAACCTCTCACCTTGGATATAACTGCGGAAATACTGGAGGGCCCAGACTGTGGACAACAAGGATTTCTCACAGTCAGAGTATTTCTTCTCCACTTCCGTTAAAGCTTTGCTGGCATAGGCAATAACTTTCCTATCTGTGTCATGCATCTGGTACAGAACAGCACTCATAGAGTGATCGGTGAAACCTAGTTCCACGAAGAATTCTCTGCCACTCTCTGGATAGGCAAGACAGGGAGCTCGACTCAAAGCTGCCTTCAGCTCTTCTAGAGCTGCCTCTTGGTCGGGATTCCATACCCAAGGTTCATCTCTTTTGAGGAGTTTGACCAGGGGTTGGGAAATCTCCGCATATTGATCCACAAATTGACGTGAATAATTGCAAATGCCCAAGAATGAGCGCAGCTCACTCACGTTGGTCGGACGTTTGAGTTGTTGCAAGGCTGCAATTCTCTTCCTTTGAGGTCGCAGTCCCTCAGCAGAAACTTCGTAACCCAAATAATTGAGGGATTTCCGGCACCATTGGCCCTTTGACAAGGACAGCTTTGCTCCCGCAGCTTTCAGTTGCTGGAAGACATGCTCTATTTCTTGCAAATGGTCAGTGAAACTGGTGTTCTTCACCAGAATGTCGTCTACATAGACGAGGGTGCCTCTAGTCTCAGCATCAGGCAAAGCCTTATGCAGGAAAATATTGAAGTCTGCTGGGGCATTCAAATAACCAAACGGTGTCCGATTCCAAGTATATTGTCGCCTACCGAAGGTAAAAGCCAGCTTATGCTGATCTTCTGGATGGACAGGTATAGTCCAAAATCCTGAGGCCAGATCCAGGCTGGTAAAGTACCTTGCACCCTTGATGGTGGCTAAGTTCTGTTCCAGATGTGCCATAGGCCATCTGGATAGAGGTACCTTTTTATTAAGCTGGCGATAGTCCAAAGCTAAGCGCCAGCTAGAATCCTTCTTGATGACAGGCCACAGTGGGGCATTGTAAGTACTGTTGCATTGACGTATAATTCCCTTTTGTTCCAGGGAATTAATGATTTCCTGAACGGATTCATAGGAGGCCAATGGGATTTTATACTGCCTCACAAAGACAGGTTTACTGTTTGGATCCGTAGGAATACGGGTGACATGTAGGTCGGTGAGACCACAGTCATAGGTGTCAGTGGCAAACAGGTCCTTGTGACGGTACAGCAGTTCTTTTAATTGTGCCTTTTCTGACTCATCAGTGCAGGCGTCTGCTTCAGCAAGTTTTCCCGCAACCATTTCATCAAATCCCAGAACAGGATTGTTTGAGGGTATCTCAACCTTCTCCTCAATCTCATCTTGGAGAGAGGAGACCTGGATAGCTTGGACAGCATGGGGCTCCCCCACCTGGTGGGTGAGGGAACTAACAGCCTCATCGAGTTTACTTGACAAAATCAGATGGTCAGACTCGAGGTCCACCTGAGAGGTCACAGCACTATGTGGCCAGACAAACTGTAAGGTGAGGAGGCCTCGGGGTGAGGATCGAACACACGCAGGGGTCCCCCCCCCCCTTCACAGATGTTCCAGGAAACAGGGGCTTCCCCAATAATCTGTAGACTCAATTCCACACTTGGGAACGATTCTCCCACTAGGAATCCCAGGGGTTCGCCTTTCACAAGGTGAATGCGATCTGGATTTGGATTGGTGAGCAATAAGTGTAAGGAGGGAGCTGTGGCCTCCATGCAGGGTATGGGACCCATGGCTAGGCCCAGCTCCTCAAAACGGGAATTTGGACTGAAGAAGACCAAGTTGTCTGAGAACACATGTCCTCGGGTCACCTGTATCGGCAGGGGACAATCCTGTACCCTCCCAGGTATGTGGATGTCTTCTGCACAGATCACTTCACAGACTTGAGGGATAGTCTGACCAGCCCGTAGGGATGGGCGGGCACCAGAGAAATCCACCGGATCTCCTTCCATCCTACTCCAGAGGATGTTGTTCACAAAATCCACATAAGTTCCCAGTCGAACAAGGCAATCTGAGCCTAAGGAGAGGGGCACCTCAAGTCCTCTGATGATGGAGAAGGTGTGCCGAAAACCTTTGACCCCAACTTGCAAGGAGAGATTGCAGTAGCCCATGAATGTCTTGAGCCCTTCCCCAGGCACTTGGAACGAAGTCTTCGCTCCCATTACCCAATCAAGGGTAAGCTGTTGTTTGAGCCGATGGAAAAGAGACTCACTGATGAGGGAATGGTCACAGTGGGGTAATAGGTAGGCCCTTTCCTTTTGGGACCTGCCCACCCGCACATATATAAAGGGACCTTTCTCAGCCGAGAATATGTCCGTCAGTCTCCTAGGGTGATCTAGGCAGGGATGGAATGGAGGAGGGGTTTGCACCTCACAACCTTCCACAGGTTCCTTCAGGAATATCTGCAGGCAGTCAGTATCAAGGACAATGTTAGCCACTGAACCGACTGCAATGGAAACCACGTCGCTGATGCCCTGATCCTCATCTCCAGCCCTTTCATACTGGAGCTGAAGGATTTGGGGATCAGCTGACCTCTGGAAATTAATCCTGATGGACTTGTTTGTGCGTTCCACCGAACAAGGACCACTGACTCTGCTGTCATGTTTTACCCTAGCATAAGGTATGGGATGTGTGACCTGTGTCCAGATCACTTCCTGGACATAGTCCAGAATGGGGCGTAACCGTTTCAGGAGCTCATTACCAATCAAGAATTCTTCCCCAGGGCACTTAGTAATGATTACAGGATGTTTCACCTGTAATTTTCCAATTTGGAGGTTAAGCCAGACCTGCCCCATAGACTCTTATGGGCTGATTCCCATAAGCTGCGAGTGGCAAATCACTGGGTGTGACGTGTAGGGTCCTCTGACTCCCCAAGGAAGTAGTGAGTCTATCAAAGAGACTCGAGGTAATCAGGGTAGCCTCAGAGGCTGAATCTATCAGGCCCTCACAGAGAAAAGCCTGCTGAATTGTAACAGGAACAGTATACCTCTGTCCTTTTGGCCTGAGTTTACCCAGAAAGTACTTGTGCTTCCTGATGGTGTCAAAGGCTGGACCCGCGCTGTCCATGGCAGGACTGTCACTCTGTGTCCCTGGGGTGGCATCCACGGCTGGCTGCACCTGTGCAATAGTGACCTGTGGGACAGAAACAAAGTCGGTTAGTCATTCAGTCGCCTTAGAAGGGGAAGAGGAGTCAACCAGTTCCTCCTCCGGCTTTTGAGGTTTTGCTCGGGGCTTAGGAGGTGCGCTACTAGCAGGAGCCTCCTGTGAGGAGCTGAATGCAATGGTAGCCTTCATCATATCTGTCAGCTCGCTTATTCTCTTCTCCAGCTCCTGGAATTTGTCAAAACCAGGCTTTCTCTTCCAGTTCCGGTTCTGTGGAGTGAAACGCTGATTCCCAGAGCGCTGCTTAGACCCAGATGACTGGTTATTCTGGGGTGGCCTGGGAGGATTCTGTGGAACAGAAGGAGAAGAGTTATTTTCTAACGAAAGAGTGGATTTTACAGCACTAACACACTGTTTTGGCTCTCTGACTTTGCTGGGAGCCCTTACTGTGCTGCCAGTATTGGTTGCTCTCATGTTGGGAACAGCTTCCCAAATCCACTCAGCATGTTCTATCACACGTGACAGGGGTTCGTGACGCTTGTCAGACATATAAGGTTTGATAGATGGAAGGAGCAACTGACAGTAAAGATTACGAAACTCCTGATGGTGTTCTATTGTTTCCCAGGAAGGGTCACTCTGGAAGAAAGTCTGCCTAAGTCTGTAAGCAAACTCTCGGGGAGTTTCATTTTCCCTATGAGTCATACTAAATGCTGCCTGCTTTGCGGCAATATCATCAGGGTATGGCCCATAATGTTTCTTTAGTGCCTGTTCAAAAATGACAATGTCCTTCTTTTCATCATCTGCCATGGCCCGAATAAATTGCTGGCAAGGCACATCAAAAGACCATGGAAGATACAAAACCATGTCCTCCCCCCTGGTAATGTTCAGTGCCCGAAAGGCATCTTTGACAGCAGCTAAATGTTCATTTATGGTGGCATGACCAGTTTTCTCAAAAGGAGTGACCATGCTCCGCAAGGTCTTGATAATTTGTAATTGTGCGACAGATGCCCCGTCATTTGTGTGTTTCCCTTGCAGGACACGGGAGCATAAGGAATTTTTCGTCCCTTCAGCTCCCTCTGGTGGTCGCTGCTGGTACAGTGTGCCATCACCAGGGAGACTTCTCACCCCCCCCTCCACCGCTCCCTGTATGGGGAGGGGTCGAGAGTAGGGTGTTTCACTCCGCCCAGTTTCTCTCCTGTGCTCATGCGCTGATGGGAGAGAACTGACTCTGTTCTGGAAAAGCTGCCGTTCTACACTGGGCAGGGTTTCCAGTGGCAACCTGTCGTCATCTACCCTCTGGTACTTCGAGAAGCCGAGAGGGCTGAAATTCTCCCTGTACTCTGTCTCATTACTTTGAGAAGTGGACATGCACGCTAATTCAAAACAGTCAGCTTGCTGGATTTCGAGGTTAACTCTCTGTATTTCCTGCCCACAATCTTGACATGCAACAGATAGCTTTCTTTCGAGATTAACCATGCGCTGACGTGCTGCAATCAGAGCAGTCTCTATCTCATTTAACTGAGCAGTCAACGCATTCTCACGTCGCTCATAAAGAGCGGCGAAATCTGTTAGTCTCCTGGTCTGGGCGGCCAGTTCAGAGCTACAACCAGTCAGAAGGTGCACTTCTGTTTGATCCAAAGCATTCCGCTGCCCGAGAGCGGAAACCTGATCCAGCCAGCCTTCTGTGTAAACCATCGTAAATCTATAGCTGAGACACAGGGCACGGCTAGAGAATTCTCTAAGGCAGAGAGCCTGTAATCTGGGTTCTGTCGTCTGTCTCACAGACAATGCTCTCTGGCTTCAAAAACCGTAGCATAAACAGAAAGATTACACAAATTCTGAGAGGCACATTCAGAAATACTCATCCCTTGGAAGAGACCCCCATATGTCGGGTATATTCGTAGCACAAAAATAAGTTAGACTCTCTGTTGTTGTCTAGGGGAGATAGCTACTAATATACAGCCCCAAAGTTCGGGAGTTATTCTGGTAATGAGCCACGAAAGAATTCTGTTCTGCAGATATATATTAGACTTTATTATAGGCAACCAAATAGAAAAATATACAAACACACATATATGGCTAATTAGAAACATAAAGTAACAATTTGTTATTGTACAGATATACAATTGGACAACGCAATAAATCACAGACTAGTAAACCAGACGTCACTGATTCGCTCTGCAGTTAGGAAAAGTAAGAAATATATTGCTAACCCCTTTGCCCTTCCAGGAGAGGAGAGATAAGCTAGTACCTTAGCTCCGTTGGCACTCAGAAGCAGCTTCTAGCTGGTGCGGGCTCTAGCCTCGTCAGGCGAGCCGCAATAAGTCCGAACCGGAGGGATCAGTGAAAGTCTTATCTCAGACCTGTGAAGGACGGCCTAGCCCACACGTCTGGCAAAAGGCTCAGGGCTCAGGAATCAGGTACGCAGTGCACAGCAGCAGGACCGGTGCAGAAGTCTATGTCCAGGTGGGGAGAAAAACCCCCAACTCCTTCTCTCACCGCTACTTAGAACTTCTCCAGCGCAGAATACAGAATTCTGTGTGTGAATCCTCCGTCATAGGTCCGATGATTGGTTGGCAGCAGGCAGTCTGAGGTGTTCTCAGCGAATCAGAAGGTAGATGATGCGCAGCGTCTTGCAAACAAAGGAGCCATGGTAAAAGTCAGGCAGAAGCAACAGTATGTAACTTCTGGGCATGTACAAGTGTCCAAGGCCAGCCACGGACAATAGCCTCTGTATGCATGCACACTTAGAAACGCTGTGCAAGCAGTTGCATGAAGGACAGGCTTATAGCTGAACACAGCAAAAGTGAAGTGTAGAATCCATCTTGTTTTGTGCAGTTTGGTTCAGGCCTGAGTTGCTGAGCAGGCCAGAGATTTGCATGTAGAATTGCAGGGGTACCAGCCCTACAGTGCCTGTAATTAAACAGACAGATATCTGCCCATAGCATGGTATTCAGATAGGACATGTGGAGAGGAAAGATTCATCTAAAACAAGAAGGTGCAACCTACTTGAGAAGATATATAGAGAATGTATTCCACCTGGTGATGATCCGCCAGGATGCTAGCTAGCGAAACAACCAGGATGGTTGAATGAGAAATAGAGGATAATATCCATCTATAATCAGCAAGTCCGAAGCCGTTCAGGACTCTAGCATGGTAAGTAGACAAAAGACAGAAAAGGATGAGGTACCATGTTGACCTGCTGAAGGGCAAAAAGGTATCATGTATTCTTACCATGAAGACGAGCTGCAAGGAGAAAGAGCATATCTGCGATTGGGAATGCCATGGACCAAAGCAGGGAATTGGCAACTCCTTAAGCTCTTAGGTAAGAGAAGGCTTATGTCCTTTATGGCAAAAGGAGATAGCAAAAGAAGGGAAATCCTTCTAGTCATGGGAGACATGACTGAAAAGCCTTTTCCAACCATCTAAAATAGCTGTTGGAGAAAAAATCCCCATGCTCTCTAGCAAGGGCCCATAGTGGATAGCTTCTCTGTAGGATTGCAGAGAGCATGATGCAGGAGAATGAGGAGATAGGACTGGCTGCTAGAGCCAGTATCGCAGCCCACTATGCTGCCAAATCCAGGGGATGGAGATGGCAGGATAGAAGAGCAACCCAGAGCTTGTAGTGGGATAATCTCCAAGATAGATGGAAAAACACTGACTTGGAGCCACTACTAAGACCAGATAGAATGTTAAAGGAAACAAATCTGGTTGCTTGTGGGCAAGAATCAGTGGGCCAAATATTAAGGCTCCTGCATAGGCAGCTGCTGGCCAGACAGCAGAAAGAATATTACTGACTAAAAAATAGAAAAAACAGACAGAACAGGATTGGAAAACTCTGTACATGTCTGACAAACTGCCTTAAAGTAAAAACAAGACAGGGGAGGAAACTCAGGGAGGAGAACTCTGCACTGGAAAGTGACACACTTAGAGGGGTTGAAGAAGAAAACCCTCCAGTAAGTAAGTTTGCTCTTACAGTAGTAAGAGGGTGAAGAAAATAGAGCTGAAGAAGACGACTTACCAAGTAGTAAGTCTATAGAAAGGAAAAAAAGCGTAGTTACTCACCTGTAACAGGTGTTCTCCAGGAGCAGCAGGAATCAGTCCTCACATATGGGTGACGTCGGCGCCGACGGAGCCCTCGCGGAGCAATTTTCCCCAGCTTTCAAAGAAAGCCTTTGGGAATTGCAGCGCGCATGTGCGGTCCTCTTCCCACCCAAGGGTGCCATCTTGCTCAGTCAGATGACATAGCTAAAAGACAGCAAAAATTAGCAAAAACGAAAGCATATAACTGCAACTCCAAGGGGAGGAGGGAGGGTTGTGAGGACTGATTCCTGCTGCTCCTGGAGAACACCTGTTACAGGTGAGTAACTACGCTTTCTCCAGGACCAAGCAGGAAGTCAGTCCTCACATATGGGACTCCCAAGCTTAAGGCTACCGGAGACCCTAAGCACAAAAATGAGTTCCCTCAAGGTCATTAGCACAGAAGGAAGGAATCTTCTCTGAATATGTCTCCAACCGGTAGCCCAACATCCGGGACGGAGGGTAGGAGTTGCCTATAACTCGAAGAGGTTACGGAGAACTGCCTGTCCGAAAGCACTGCCCCTGCGGGACTCCCTCTCCAGGCAGTAATGGGCTGCAAAAGTCTGGCTTGAAGACCAAGTAGCGGCCCGGCAGATGTCTGCCAATGGAACCCCGAACACGATGAGCTGTGACTCTACCTTCCAGCACGAGGCCGGCAGCCTCGTACGCCCAAGCGATACAGTCCGCAATCCAGAGGGACAGAGTACGCTTGGAGACAGGGAGCCCCAACTTGTTGGGGTCATAAGACACGAAGAGCTGAACAGCCTTTCAGTGCTCCCGCGTACAGTCAAGGTAGAAGGTCAACGCCCTTCTACAGTCCAGGGTATGCAGGACCATTTCAGCCCGGCTGGAGTGTGGCCTGGGAAAGTAGGTCGGAAGTACCACCTCCTGGTTGATGTGAAAAGGGGAAACCACTTTGGGAAGAAATTTAGGGTGAGTCCGTAGGACTACCAGGTTCTTGTAGAACCTAGTGTAAGGAGGATCAGAAAACCAGGGCCTGCAGCTCACTAACGCGTCTAGCCGAAGTGAGGGCTACCAAGAACAAGGTTTTCCATTAAAGAAAACGTAGCGGACAGGTAGCCATAGGCTCAAAAGGCGGACAGGTAATCCGCTGCAACACCATATTAAGATCCCAGTCCGGGGCTGGCGGGTGCAAAGGTGGCTTAAGGAGAAGGAGGCCTCTGAGAAACCGAGCCACCAGAGGGTGGCTGGAAAGAGGTCTACCATCCACCGGCATGTGATGCGCAGAAAGAGCACTGAGGTGGACCTTTACCGAGTTGGACTTTAGTCCAAGGTTGGAGAGAGAGAGCAAGTACTGCAAGACCACTGATGCTGAACAGGAGAAAGGATCTTGAGACTGCTGAGTACACCAGACAGAGAACCGACACCACTTGAGAGCGTAGGCCTTTCGGGTGGAGGGCCTCCTGGAGGCCAAGACGACCTCCTCCACATCTGGAGGTAGCTGCAGAGGAGCAAGGACTACCCTTTCAGCAGCCAGGCCATCAGATGAAGGGACCGGAGATTGGGGTGTAGGAGAGTCCCCTGATCCTGCGACAGGAGGTCGGGCTGAAATCCCAGTGGAAGAGGAGTGTCTACCGCTAGCTGCATCAGAAGCGGGAACCAAGGTTGTCTCGGCCACCGGGGAGCCACTAGGATCATCGATGCTTTGTCTCTGAGAACCTTGAAGAGCATCCGAGACACCAGTGGCATGGGAGGAAAGGCATACAAGAGGCCGGTGGACCATGGAATTAGAAAAGCATCCGCCGCTACCCGGAGAGGATGCGGCTGTCGAGAGCAGAATCTGGGCAGCTGCCGGTTCAGAGGACTGGCAAACAGATCCATGGTGGGGAGGCCCCACTTGAGAAAGATCCGCTGAACCACCAGCGGATCCAACCTCCACTCGTGTGGCTGGAGGATCCTGCTGAGCTTGTCGGCCAGGTAATTTTCTTGACCTGGGAGATAGACAGCCTTGAGGAAGATGCCGTGGTGGACTGCCCAAGAGCATAGTTTTTGTGCCTCCTGACAGAGAAGGAAGGAGCCTGTTCCGCCTTGTTTGCTCACGTAGAACATTGCAACCTGATTGTCTGTCTGTATCAGCACCGACTGGTGAGAAACCAGGTGAGAGAATGCTTTGAGCGCTAGGCGGATGGCTCTGAGCTCCAGGAAGTTTATCTGCCGAGCAGACTCCCAAGGAGTCCAGAGGCCCTGAGAACATGTCCCTTGGCAATGTGCTCCCCAACCCAGGAGAGAAGCATCGGTCGTCAGGACCTGAGAATGCGTAGGGGGCTGAAAAGTCACTCCTAGTACCAGGTTTGGCAGATGAAGCCACCATTGTAGAGAAGAGACCAGCTGGTCGGAGATCTGTACGGAGTCCGCTAGGCTCCCCGTGGCCTGATGCCATTGATTGCGAAGGCACCACTGAGCAGGACGCATGTTCAGTCGGGCATTGGGGGTCACATGGACCGTGGAAGCCATATGGCCGAGCAGTCGCAGAAAGTGCCTGGCTGAGACCAGCGCATTGCTGTGAAAGTGGCCGGCGAGATCCATGAGCCGCTTGGCCCTGTCCAGAGGGAGGAAGGCCCGCGCCTGAAGTGTGTCCAACCGGGCGCCGATGAACTCGAGATTTTGAGAGGGGAGCAAAGTGGACTTTGCGAAGTTTATGACAAAACCCAAGTGCTGGAGCAGAGCCACAGTGCGATGAGTGGCTTGAGTGGTCTCTTGGGAAGACTGGGCTCTGATGAGCCAGTCGTCCAGGTATGGGAACACAAACAGACCTTGAAGTCTCAGATAAGCCGCCACCACTGCGAGGCATTTGGTGAACACCCTGGGTGCGGAGGATAGGCCAAAGGGCAGCACTCTGTACTGGTAATGATTTCCTCCCACAACAAATCTGAGATATTGTCTGTGGTCCGGATGAATGAGGATATGAGTATATGCATCTTTCAGATCCAAGGAGCATAGCCAGTCTCCCTGCTGGAGGTAGGGCAGCAGGATTCCAAGGGTAAGTATCTTGAACTTTTCCTTTGCAAGGAACTTGTTGAGGTTTCGCAAGTCCAGGATGGGTCTGAGGCCTCCTGTTCTTTTTGGAATCAGGAAGTACCTTGAGTAAAACCCTTGGCCCTTCAGGTGGTGGGGCACCAGTTCCACGGCTTGTTCCTGAACAAGACTTGCTAACTCCTGAAGGAGTAAGGCCCTGTGCAAAGGCAGTCTGGGAGGCTCCCCCGGAAAGTAGGAGGGAGGTACCTGGTGAAAGTGAAGAAGATAACCCTTTTGAACTATGTGAAGTACCCAGGTATCTGTGGTGATGTTGGACCACCTTTGGGCAAAGTGGACCAGCCGGCCTCCTGTGCTGAGAGAAACCAGCTGAGGGGGAGAGGCTATGCTGAGGAAGTCAAAAACCCCCACCCTGCTGAGCAGGGGCCGGTGGTGCAGGCTTGGGGGCTTGCTGCCTACGGGACCCATTACCCCGTCCCTTGGCCTGCTTTCCCTGTGGGGGAGCTGCTGAGACCTGATACTGAGGGTAGTATTTATAGGCAGCACCTTTCCTCGGGTAAAAGGGCTTTTTCCCCAAGGCCTTCTTCTTTTGAGAAGGGGCAGAGGTTTTCCTTGAGAGACGAGTCCTGGTGAGAGTCTCCGTCTCGATTTGTGCAGCCTTCTCATCCATGGGCTTGCCAAAGAGGTTATCACCTCGGCAGGGGACATCGACCAACTTGTCCTGTACCCAGGGCTCGAGGTCGGCCGTCTGAAGCCAAGCCTGGCGGCGTCCACCGATGCCGGCCGCAGCTACTCGAGCCGAAGCCTCAAAACCATCATAGGCTGCTCGAGATATAAACTTGGAGCACTCCCGAATACCAGTAGACAAGGATTGGAACCTCTGCAAAGGTTCGTCGGAGAGACCAGCAGAGAACCCGGCTATTTCCTTAGCCAGGTCTCGGAGATACATGCCCATGTAGAGCTGGTATGTCTGGACTCGACAAGCAAGCATAGAGCCCTGGAAGCACTTCCTACCGAGGGCATCCAGGCTTCGGGCTTCCCTACCAGGGGGCACCGAGGAGTGCATTTTTTGACTCTTAAGTCTATGCATGGCCGATTCCACCACCATGGAATGGTGCGGTAGTTGTGCCTTCTGGAAGCCGGGGCTCTTGCGGACTCGATAAATGGAATCGACCCGCTTGCTTAATACCGGCGACGACGCCGGGCTCTCCCACATGCGGAAGAGAAGTCGTTCCAGCATCGGAGGAACCGGTACAATAAAGGCCTCCTTCGGGGGAGAGTCATATTGGAGGGCATCGAGTTCTTCGACTCGAGGCTCCTCCTCGGGATCCGCGGGGAAGGCCAAGGCCTTGGCCATATCCCTCACGAAGTCCGAGAACCGGGTATCCTCCGGGGGGGACCGTCTCCGAGGTTCGGACTCGGGGGAGTCCGAAGGGACACACCGAGTCCGAAAGGAACCAGGTGACTCTTCGTCCTCAGATTCCCAGGCCGACTCCTCGGAGGAGTCGTCGAGCGGCTCCGGTCGGGCGGGCACCGATGCTATCCGCTCCGACGCCGAGGGAGTCGGCGTCGACGACCTCGGTCCCGAACGGGAGGCCGAAGGAGACCTCGACCGAGGATCGACTCGAGCCCTCATGGACTCGAGGATCGGCTCGGTCTCCGGGGTCGATTTGGAGGTCGACGTCCCGGTGGTCAGGGCAGAAGCACCGGCGAGGCCAGCGATCAATACCCGCTGCTGGTCCAAGAAGGCAGTCAGACTGCTCTCCAAGGCCGTCAACCTGAGTCCGAGCTCAGGAGACCCAGCAGCCCCCGACTCGGGCCCCGACGGCGTCAGGCCCGACGTCGGGTCCCTCGGAGGCGAGTCAACGAGGACAACAGTACTCACGTGAGCGGGCAAGTCCACCTTGAGTCGAGGATGTTTTGACGGCCTCTCCATCTCCGAGGACCCGGGACGGGAGTCGGGGCTATGCGACCTGGCCCTCGAGGAACCAGGAGCGTCCACCGATCCCGCCCTCGCGGGTTTCTTCTTCCAATGATGTTCCCGGGTAGGAGACCCCCTTCTCAGAGGAATTTCGACGATGCTCAGGACCAGAGTCCCGAGACGTCGAAGCCTCTGACGAGGTCCAAGCCCGGCCGGAGTCAGAGAAGATACGCTCCCGCTGATGCTGCCGACTCCTCAATGCTTTTGAGGACATTTTGCCGCATGGCACACAGATCAGGGAGTCATGATCTGGGCCGAGGCAGCGGAGGCAGAAGTCATGAGTGTCTGTAAGAGACATGAGTTTCTTACAGAGATCACACTTTTTAAAGCCGCTGGCAGCCATCGGGGGAAAAAGGGCCCCTGCGAGGTCGAATGACCGGGCTGCCAGGGAAAAAGGAAAAAGGTGCGAAATCTGTCACGAAGGACAAAAAAACCGAAAAATAAGGGACGGACTCGCAACCGGCGTCGCGAGTCCGGGCGGGAAAAGAACCGGCGTCGAACCGAAGAAAAAAGAGAAAAAATCAACTTTTCTGCGGGGATTCACAGGCAACGTCTGTAGGGCTCCGCGGAAAAAAGAAGACTGAGCAAGATGGCACCCTTGGGCGGGAAGAGGACCGCGCAAGCGCGCTGCAATTCCCAAAGTCTTTCTTTGAAAGCTGGGGAAAATTGCTCCGCGAGGGCTCCGTCGGCGCCGACGTCACCCATATGTGAGGACTGACTTCCTGCTTGGTCCTGGAGAATACATGCTAGCACAGGAACTACCATTTGATAGTGGTCAGACCTCTTTCTCTGGTAAGAGAAGAGGAGAAACCTGTGACTTATAGGCATGAACATTCTGAGAGCTCATATAAAAAATGGATGTCTTTGGAAAGAGATCCAGGCGTAGGGGTTAGAATGAAGTAATAGGTTGCCTTTGTTGAGAAGAAGCAACTGTAGATTCTAACCCCAAGGATCACAAGCATGTGATGATGGTTGATCAGAAACCCTGCAGAGGCCGGGTTTGCTAAGCCTGGTGAAAATTTGGATTCTTCAGACCAGGACGATGTGTCCCCAGTAGGGGAACATCTGTATGATGGGCAAATGAGGAATAAAACCTTCTTCTCCTGTGGGAAGAAAGTTTGGTAGGACATTTCCTACCTATTGGGACAGAAGAAGGACCCTTGCTGACAGGTAAGTCAGTGGACAACTGAGTAACCTGACGTAGAGACTCTTTGTTGAATAGATTGCCTCCAGTGCAAGGAGTATGTCCCAGTCGTTGTTGTGCCCAGTTAGCCAAATCTGAAGCTTGGAGCCAGGCTCTACGTCGTGCCCCTATAGAGATAGCAGAAGTCCTGCTGACAGACTCAAAAGAGTCTAGGGAAGCACGAGAAAGAAACCAAGAGATATTCTGGAGTTGCTGAAGCAGCGAGGAATAGTCTGTACTCCTGGAAACTGAAAGGAAAGGAGTCAAAAGATGTAATTGCTTTGTGACTTCCTCCAGAGAAAGACTCATATAGAAAATATATGAGAGAATTCTTGCAGAAAGCATAGATGTTGGAAGGTTTGACGTCCAAAGGCATCTAGTGTCCTAGACTCACGACCTGGCGGATAAGAAGAGTGCTTTTTCTTACTCTTGATCCGCCTCATTGCTGATTCCACAACTATGGAATGATGAGGAAGTTGAGTCTTTTGAAACCCAGGAGAGGGGGGCACCTGATATAAGAGATCAGTAAAGGACAAGAACTGGGTTGATGTTCAGGCCCCAAACATTTGAGACACCAGTCATGTTTATCAGCGACTGATATGGTACCAACATACTGTACTTGATACACTTTTTAAAACCACTAGTTGGCTTTTCCATGCCTCAAAAAGGTTGTCTTCAGATTGACAATGAAGTTATGGAGGCCTAAAGACCTAGTTTACTGGTGAAAACCGCATTAAAGAAAAATAAAAAATAATTATTGGGATTGGTGTTGGGATTCGACGGACTGGCATCCACGGGAAGGCAGAAGCACAATTCCAGACAAAAAAGATAACGTTTTTTGGTGGTGACAGGATGACACATCCTGCTGGCTCTGTGGAAAACGAAGAACTAAGGAGAGGAGTTGGGAAGGTAGGCACGCAGGCGCAGTGGAGTGCTCCCAAAGGCTTGCCTACTGGATGCTGGGGAGCATTCCCGCACGGGCTCAGTCTGTACCGACGTCACCGTATGTGAAAACTGCATTCCTGCTTGTTCCTGGAGATACAGCCTTAACCCACCTGAAGCTCTACAAAGGCATAAGGAGGGCTTCATTCCTCTATTTACCTATTCAAAATGTATTCCATTCCAAGATTTTATATCTATATCTATCTATCTACACACATACAGATAAATATTGAGATAGAGGGAGATATTCCTCGAAGCTTAGAACCTCTCCAACTAAAAACTTGCGTCACTGGGGCTTCACATCCAAACTGGGCCAACATGGCGGCCATTGCCACCAACCCTCAGCCTACCATAGGCAAGGAGCTCCAACCTCTGAAAGCCCTCTCTAGCGGGGATCATGCCAGGAAAGTACTGGCAGGATCATGTGATGGAAAACAAATTGTAAAAAAGCAGCTTCTTAACAATTTTTGGTTTTGAGTCTGGAGACTGGGAGCTGAACCGAGTGGCCGTCCCTAACTCCTGGGTATGTCCAACAAATCCACTGCCATGTCATGTTGACTTTACTAGACCCACTCCCTCTGTGCTCAGGCCATAGAGTGCAGCTTTCACAGGATTCTGACGAACTGCGCCCTAATGAATGACAAATCCACCAGGCATGCTGCGGCTATTTCAGCAGGCTTTCTGCTCCTATTCAGACTCCGAGTGCAACCCTGATCACCATGCTCTGCTCTGTGCTCAGACAGACACTCCCCTAAGAAGAGCATGGTCCCAGTTACCTCCCGTGTCTTAAACACGGCATAGCCTTTTTATCCCCCCCCCCCCCCATGTCAAACATGGCTCAGCCAAATCTCGGCCTCCATGGACTTACCACCTCCATAAAGACATGAGAGGGGAACCAGCAGCACCAACTCCACCTGGCTCCACCCTCTAAGGTAAGAGGGTCAAGGGTACTGCAGTCACCAATATTAGAGAGCACTCTTTCCATTCTTCAAAGCCCCCTTTCCCCATGAAGAAGGGAGTACCAAGGAAACTGCAGTTCTGTCATTTTTTTTTCCTTTCTGCTAAAAAGTTAGTCCTCTCCTGCATAAAAGGCAAGTAGTATTGCAGCGACTGCAAACACTGCTCAGGGCTCCTCACCAACTTCCCCTTGGGTTCCCTCCCAACGGTAAGAGAACAATATAGGATAATACAGAAAAAGAACACCCCCCCCCCCCCCACAAGCGAAACTGAAAGGGGTTTGGGAGTGGTAGAAAGGGGAAGGAGCTGGTCCACCAAATTTTCACCCCAGGACTGAAAGAAGTGGACCCCACCAACTCAAGCCCTCCTGAGCATTCAACTCCAATGTGAATACTCCTCTCCACAGTACCAGAATGCACAGGTTTAGACAACCTCCTTCTGCTGGAAACTGAGAAATACTGACTAGAGGGGGGCTGCACAGCACCCTTATGCCGTGACATCAAACCAATGGTTCTCAGTCTCCATCTGCTGGTAGGAATGCATAAAACCACCCCTTGACTGGACTGGAGGAACAATGAAGACGTCATGCAGTTCCTCCAGTCCAGTTTCAAGTCTCACAAGATTTGAAACAATGAGAATGACCCAAATTTCTGTATTAGATAGCACAAGCTTCTAGAGCTGAATCGCTTTAGAAGGCAGAAATGCCACTGTTTTTTGGGTAGCTGCAAATAGCAAAGTGAGAGACCAGGAGGCAGGCTCCCAACTCCATTAGATGTCTGGGGGTAGAGGCTGTGGAGAGTATATGAGAGAGACACTAGTGGGGACAGAGGCCATGGTCATAAGTGAAGCAAAGAGGCAAGGGGGTGCTATAAGCTAACAGCATGTTTGGGGAAGGTAGACTGTTGGTTTATACCGGTGATATGCAGTGGCACCTTAAGGGACTAAAGTGACATTTTATTTACCAGATAATGTTATTTTCTTAAGTCCTGCTACACCAGTCCAGACAAGTGGGGTGTGTTCCCCTACCAGCAGATTGGTGGAGATGAACAACCAATGAAAAGCCCAGGTTTCAGTGACATCACTCCCATTCCTCTATCCGCCTTAGCCACCAGAGGACTCTTCAGTATCCGTCAAAAAGCATATGGGAGAACATGGTAAGTCTCACAAAACCTCAACTTGGGTAACAATGAGAAATCAAACAGTAGAGAACTATCCACAGGAAAGCATAAAAAGAAGGCAGTCCATAGAAGATGGACCTGCATAGCCAAGTATAGAAATCATAGTGGACCCCAGGATACCGCCATAGAACAACAGAACAAACACAGTTCCAGGGGGCGGGCAGGTCCTGGACTGGTCTAGCAGGGTTAAGGAAAGGACATTATCTGGTAAGTAAAATGTTACCTTTCATGTTGTCCTGCTAGACCAGTCCAGATTTGTGGGACGTACCAAATCTACACCTCCACTGGGCAGAAAGAGGACATAGCAGCTCGCAAAATCTCAGAGCCAAAGGCAGTGTTCGTCGGACCATGAACATTTAAGTAGTAATGTTGGACAAAAGTGGAAAGCGATGCCTGCGATGTCACCCGACAAATGTCAGCAGGGCTACAATCTCTGCTCCACCTTCGGGGAGGCTTGCGCTTGGGTAGAACAGGAGTACAAACCCTCTGGAACCGGCTGGTTATGCAACAGATACACCGAGGCAATGGCCTCCTTAATCCAGCACCCCAAGGTTGACAGCCACAGCGTCACTTTTGCATGGGCCAGCAAACAGCACCAAAAGATGGTCTGACTTAACAAAAGAATTTGTAACCTCCAAGTACTGGAGAAGCACCCTCCAGACATTCTTATCCTTACCCCGAAACTGCTTCTCAGAGGAGGGGGGCAGGCAAACTATCTGGTTCACATGAAAAGGAGAAATCACCTTAAGTAAAAAGGAAGGCATGGGCTGAATGGAAATGGGCCTCCTCAGAATAAAATAGGCAAGGATCTCGCAAAACAGCCTGCAGCTCAGAAAGTACCCTTGTGGCACAAATTACAACCAAGAAGAACATCTTGAGCATCAAATCCTTTAGAGTAGTGAACCTCAACAGCTCAAAGGGTGCCGACATCAGGGCCCTGAGCATTAGACACATCCTGGGAAGGGACCACAGACCAGAGGAGAGGAAAGAGCAAGACATCCGGGTGTAAGGCTAGAGACTTACTAGCAACTGGACCTCTGAAACAGGCCAAAAGCTGCTACCTGAACCTTCAGGAAGCTAAGAGAAATGTCCTTCTCCAGACTGTCCTGCAGAAAAAAAACAAACAGAGACAGCACCTTGGCAGCCTCAGAAGCCAACTGCCGTGCGCCGCACCATTGCTCAAAAAGGCATCAGACCCGCACATATGCCAGGTTGGTAGACCTCCAGGCTTCGAGCAGAGTGGAAACCACCATTGGAGAGTAGCTCTTATGAGCTAGCCATCTCTTTTCAAGAGGCAAACCATAAGTGAGAAGGGAACCGAGTCTTCTGCGATGAACAATCCCCAACACAATAGATCCCAAGATAATAACATAGTCCATCTAGTCTGCCCAGCAAGATGGCAAGAGTAGGAGCACCTGCCGCTCTGTGCAGGTCACCCCTACCCATGCCTTTGTTTAGGGGTGTACCCACGGCTCTGTGCAAGTCAAACCTATTTGTTGAAATATAAGAGATAGTTGATTTTATTTAGTTTGATTTTATCCTGTTGCTATAAAAGGGATCCACTGTGTTTATCCCATGCCATTTTTAATTCTGTCACTGTATTTGTCCCCACCACTTCCATCGGGAGGGCATTCAAAGCATCCACCACCATTTTGGTGAAAAAGTTTTTCCTGATGTTTATCCCCTTGAAGCTTCATGTTATGCCCTCTAGTTTTATAGTTTCCCCATCTTTGAAAAGGGTTTGTTTGTTCATTAATATTCTAAGTATTTAAAAGTCTGTATTATATCTCCCCTTTTCCTCCTCTCCTCTAGTATATATATATTTAGGTCTTCAAGTCTCTCCTCATATGTCTTCTGTCGCAGGCTCCAAATCATTTTGGTCGCCTTCCTCCAAACCATTTTCAGTCTTTTTATATCCTTTATGAGATATGGTTTTGAAAACTGAACACAAAACTCCAAGTGAGGCCTCACTAGGACTTGTACAATGGCATCATTACTTCCTTCTTTCTGCTGGTAATTCCTCTCTGTATGCAACCCCAGCATCCTTCTGGCTTTGCCCACCACCTTGTCACACTGTTTCGCTACCTTGAGATCCTCAGAAACAATCACTCTGAGGTCCTTCTCCTGGTCCATGCACACTAATCTATCGCATCCCAAGTGCATGGCACTGCGCTTCTTCATGTTAAATCTTAACTACCAAGCATTAGACCATTCTTCCAGCTTTTGAGGGTCTTTCCTCATGTTATCCATTCCCTCAGGGAAGTCCACTCTGTTGCAAATTTTCATGTCATCTGCAAAAATACAGACTTTTCCATTTAGTCCTTCAGCAATATGACTCACAAATACATTGAACAGTACCGGTCCCAGGACCAATCCCTGGGACACGCCACTAATCACTTTCCTTTCATCCGAGTGAGTTCTGTTTACCATCACCTTCTGCTGTCTCTCAGTCAACCAATTTCTGATCCAGTTCACCACCTTGGGACCCCATCCCCAGGCTGTTCAGTTTATTGATAAGCCTCCTATGAGGAATATTATCAGAGGCTCTGCTGAAATCTAGGTAGATCACATCCATTGCATGCTCTCGATCTAGTTCTCTGGTCACCCAGTCAAAGAACTCAATCAGATTTGTTTGGCACAATCGTCCTTTGGTAAAACCATGTTGCCTCAGATCATGCAACCTATTGGTTTTGAGGAAGTCCACTATTCTCTCTTTCAGGAGCACCTCCAATACTTTTCCTGCCACTGAGGTAAGGCTTACTGGCCTATAGTTTGTCACTTCTTCCCTCTTACCACATTTGTGAAGAGGTACTACATCAGCCCTTCTGCAATCCTATGGAACTTCTCGTCTCCAAGGATCTATTAAAAACATCCTTTAAAAGGTCCTGCAAACACCTCTCTGAGCTCTTTCAGTATCCTTGGATGTTTCCCATCTGGTCCCATGGCCTTGTCCACTTTCAGTTTTGCAAGCTGTTCAAACACATCATCTTCTTTGAATGGTGTAGTATCTACTCCATTCCCATCTGTATATTTGTCAATCACAGGCAGTCCTTCTCCAGGATTTTCTTTAGCAAAAACAGAAACAAAGTATTTGTTTAGCATTTTCGCATTTTCAATGTCACTTTCCATGAATCCGGTCTCGGCACTTTTGAGTCTTGCAATTCCACCTCTGATTTTCTGCTTCTCCTGAATATACTTGAAAAAATATTTTGTCATCATGCTTTAGATCTTTAGCCATCTTTTCTTTTGCCTTTGATTTTGCTATACTTGTTTCTATTTTAGCTTTATCCTGTATTCTTTTCTGTGTTCCTCTATTTGCAAAAATCTGAATTTTGTGAAAGCTGTGGGGTTTTTTTTTACTTTATTTTTGCAGCCACTTCTTTGGACAACCATATAGTTTTCTTTTTCCTCTTGTTTTTATTTACTTTTGTTACATATGTATCTGTGCATACCAAACAAATCGCTGCCAGGAATACCGTTTTCAGAGTCAAATCCTTCAGGGAAGCTCGACTCAACGGCTCAAAGGGCTCCCCAGACAGCGCCGTCAGCACTAGATTGAGATCCCAAGGCGGTACCACTGCCCTCCTCGACGGACAGAGGTGGGTCACCTTAGAAATCTCAGCATGTCTGGGTATGTACCCAACAGCACCCGGTGGACTTTCCCGCAATAACAGGAAATCTATGTCAGTGCACCCTCAAGGAGCTAGAAACTAGGCCCTTATTAAAACCAGACTGCAAGAACGCTAAGATGTCCGGGACGGAGGCAATGGAAGGGCATGTCTGCCTTTCTCCGCACCACAATCCAAAGATGCACCACACATGGATGTATGCCAGGTTCGTAGACCTCCTCTGGGCCTATAGCAAGGTCACTATCACAGAGTCCGAATATCCTTTCCTCTTCAACTTCGCCCTTTCCAGAGCCATGCAGTAAGTAAGAATGGATCCACCAGGGGTATGAGAAGCAGCCCCTACATCAAGAGGTCCTTCTGAACTGGAAGGCACCACGGTCGATCTGCCAGTATCTGAATCAGGTCGGCATACCACAGGCACCTCGGCCAGTTCAGTGCCACCAGAATTACTAATCCCCAGTGCGCCTCCATCCATTGCACCACCCAGCCTATAAGCACCTACGGGGGAAAGACAGAGAAGACCCTCTTTGGGCCACCGCTGAATTAGAGCATCCAGGCTCTTGGACATCCTTTCTCAACTTCTGCTGAAAAACTGGCAGGCCTTGGCCGACTCAATTGTTGCCATTAGGTCCATGACAGGTGTGTCCCATCAGTGGACCACCTGCTCGAACACCCCCTGGTTGAGCTGCCATTCTCCAGGGTCCACCACACTCGGCTGAGGTAGTCTGCCATCACACTATCAACTCCCGGTACGTGCGCCACCAATGTAGTTGAGTTTCTGCCTATCCGAACAGCCTTTTGGCCTCCTCCTCCAGAACTGCACTGCCTGTGCCTCCTTGCCGTTTGATGTAAGCCACCGTGGTCTCATTGTCCGAGAGGACTCGAACTGCCTTTCCCTGCAATCATGGCTCAAAACGTTTTTTTAGCACCAAGGTCACCGCTCGCATCTCGAGCCTGTTGATTGACCACAGGGCCTCTTACAGACTCCACTGTCCCTGAACAAAGCGTTCACACCCCTCTTGATACCATCACATACCAGGCACTGTGGTCTGGCCGGCATGGTGGGAAGGGCTGAGGGTACTCCCCAGGAATGCCCTCAATTTGTACCCAGGTAGGTAGAAGGATTCCTAGCACAGTGCACCTCCACGGGCTCAAGCATGGAGCACTAGAGTACCTGAATTAAAATAAAATAAAACCAATTTACTGAAATCTAATTAACAGAAACTGAAATTTAAAGGAAAATGCAAAAGGTCCCCTAGAAAGAAGCTGCACTGTCCTGCTTTATTCTCCAGTGGCTGCCTCTCCCAGGTGCCCAAAACACAGCAGGGGGTTAAAATGCACGAGGGTCTGAAGAAGAAGAAATCGCGCCTAAACACGGGGGGGTGGGGGGGGGAGTTTCCCTCACTGCTCCGGGCTCCCAAACACACAGCTGCAGGCCGCTCTTTGTCTTTTGTCTCCTCGTGTTCCGGCAGTTGCTAGGGGTTCCTTCTGTCCTCTCCCCCCCCCCCTCGCCGCTCTTACCTCGGAGACTCTTTGCTGCATGGCTTTTCTACCCCTCACACTCACAGCCTTCCTTCCCAGCTTTGGCGCTGAGGGGGTGACTCAGGGCTGCCGGCTTTCACTCCCATCAATCCACTGCTGCCCCTGCGGCGGCTCCTCACCTGATAACGAGTTCGGGAGCCGCAAGAAGTCAGGCCTCCACAGAACTCCCCCTGAAATCCTGGGGGAGGGGGAAGAAAGAATACCCTCCCCTCAGCCCTGTTGTCCCCCGGGTTCTTTCTGATCTGTCCTGGGGGGGGGGGTCCTTTTCTGCCTTTAAAAACAAAGAAACCTGCACCTTAACAGGGGACATAAAAAGGAAACTCTAAACCTATCTCCTTAGTTGTCCCTTCAGTGAGTCCAGCATCCTGGCTCACTACCTCCTCCAGCTGCTTGGAGACTGAACATACTGGGGCTGGTAGGCGGTGCCAGCTGCATAAGTACACTGGTGTCATCAAAAAGATGACATGCTCAGTCTCCAAGCTACTGAAAGAGGTACACTACCCAGAGGTGTGGGACTGGACTAGAGGGACAATAAGGAATGTAGTAGATTTTGCACCATTGTCAACACTGCTAGTTCCTCCTGGAACAGGCAGGTAACACCAGCCTCTTCTTAAGTCTCTGAAGGCGAGAGCACTTCGTCATCCACAGCACAGCCCCAAGTAGCAGACCAGATCTAGACAGGCCCCAGCTGCTGTACATCTCCAGGAGGTGACCTTCATCAGGGGATGCTTAACCAGAGGCAACGAAAACAGGGCTTCTACTCATGAGACTGCACGAAGGCCACAGAGTCTGAATTTCTATACAAAAAGACCAGGCCTATAGCCAAAAGGAACAGAGTTCCGGGGAGGATAATCCAGGTTTCAGAAGCTCTCCTCTCAGAAATGAACATCCCAACAGGGGATATAGCCACTGCCCAACCCCTAAAGGGAAGGGAGAGACCAACAGCACGATCGCTAGAACCTCTGGCTGGCTGGTCATACTTACCCTCAGTGCCATCCACAACCTCCTGCCCTGAGGCAGGCAAGGCCAGAAAGCACAGTTACTCACCTGTAACAGGTATTCTCTGGGAACAGCAGGAATCTGTCCTCACATATGGGTGACATCGGCACGCCCAAGGGTGCCATCTTGCTCAGTCAGATGACATAGCTAGGACGGCATTAAAAACTAAAACAAGGTAAGGAGGCAACTCCCAGAGGAGGAGGGCGGGCTGTGAGGACTGATTCCTGCTGTTCCCGGAGGACACCTATTACAGGTGAGTAACTATGCTTTCTTCAGGAAAAAGCAGGACGTCAGTGGGACTCCCTAGCTCCAGGCTGCTGAGGATCAAACCAAGACAGCACCAACGGCGATCAATCAGGCAGCCATGAGTTGCAGAAGGTGAATCCTCACTGAGAGACTCTGCAAGACCCTAGTGTCCAGCAACACTATCACTCCAATAGTCTGAACACAAAAGGGTTGAAGGGCAGGAGTTGCCTACACCCCGAGATTATTATGGAGTACTGCCTGGCCAAAGGTGCTGTCTGTACAGGACTCGCTCTACAGGCAATAGTGAGCTGTGAATGTGTGAACTGAAGACCTTGTGGCGGCTTTGCAGATTTCTGTCACCGGCACTGAGCGAAGGTTGTCCAGCAATGTGGCCATCGCCCTCACACGATGCACTGTGATATGGTGCTTGAGGGAGTGGCCAGCTCGCTCATAAGCGAGGGCAATATATTCCGCTACCCAAGTGGACAAAGTTTGCTTAGTAATGGGGAGCACCAGTCTACTGGGGTCATAAGAAACGAAAAGCTGAAGAGCTTTCCGATGGCCCTTTGTTCGCTGTAAGTAGAAGAACAGGGCTTGTTTGCAATCTAGTGTTTTAGTTCCTCCCTGCCAGAATGAGGCCGTGGAAAGAAGGTGGGGAGGTCCACCTCTTGGTTGAGGTGGAAAGGAGAAACCACCTTTGGGAGGAATTTGGGGTGTGTGCGGAGCACCACCCTGTTCTTATAGAACCTCGTATATGGTGGATCCACCACCAGAGCCTGGAGTTCGCTCACCCTTCAAGCAGATGTGAGTGCCACCAGGAAGGCCACTTTCCAAGACAGATATCTCAGGGGCAAGTAGCTGAAAGAGCATCACGTTGAGGTACCATTTCGCAGGAGGGGGGCTTGGACAACAGAAGGCCCCAGAGAAACCTAGAGAGCAGGGGCTGGCTAGAGAGGGTTTTCTCTCGATAGGGTAGTGGTGCGTAGTTATGGCGCTCAGATGCACCCTCACTAAGTCGGATTTCAGTCCGGTGTGTGAAAGGTGCAGTAGGTACTGAAAGACCAGTTGCATGCAACAGGGGAAAGGGCCCTCCTTCCTCTCCGCACACCAGACTGAGGGTTTGCGAGAGGCCAGTAAGACCTCCCCTGGAAGGTTGAAGGGGGCCAGTGCTACTTTTTCAGCAGTCACGCTGTCAGCATTAGCGACCCCAGGTTGGGGTGCAGAAGGGAGCCCTCCTCCTGGGACAGGAGGTTTGGAACCCGACGCCGTGGGACTGGAAGTGCCACCAACAGGGAGAGCAGCAAGGGGAACCAGGGCTGCCTGAGTGACCGGGATGCAATCAGAATAACTGACGCCCCCTTGCTCTGGACCTTGAAAAGGGTCTTGGCGACCGAAGGGGGGGTTGGTGGGAACACATATAGCAGGCCCTTTAACCATGGTATTAAGAAGGCATCTGCTGCCACTCTCCCCAGGTGTGGCTGGCATGAGCATAAGCATAGTAGTTGTGCTTTGTCCGGGGAGGCAAAAAGGTCTATCACGTGCCTGCCCCAACGGTGGAAGAGTTGTTTCGTTATCCTGGGGTTCAAGCGCCATTCGTGGGGGCGAAGGACTCTGCTCAGCCTGTCCACTAAGCAGTTGACCTGGCCCGGCAGGTATACCCCTCGCTGGAGCATGCCATTGCACGCTGTGTAGGAGAGGAGGGTCACCGCCTCCTGGCAGAGGGAGTACGAGCCCATGTCCTCCTGCTTGTTGATATAAAACATGGCCAGCTGGTTGTCCGTTTGGATCAGCACAGGTTGGCGCTGCAGACGGTGGCAGAATGTTCGCAGATCCAGGAAGACTGCCCTGAGTTCAAGGAGATTGATCTGTAAGAGTGACTCCTCCTGGGACCAGCTGCCTTGCGTGCGGTGGCCCTTTCAATACGCCCCCCACCCCAGGAGGGAGATATCTGTTAGGGTCTTCTGCGGGTTGGGTGCCTGGAATGGCATTCCCGCCTGGAGGTGGAGCAGTTTTGCCACCAGATGAAGGACTCCGCCAGCTGGCGAGTGACTTTGATTCTGTCCCGTAGCCTACCAGTGGCTTGAGTCCACCATGAGCAGAGGCACCATTGGGCGGTCCGCAAGTGCAAGCGGGCTAGCGGTGTAACGTGGACCGTTGAGACTATGTGACCCAGCAGGCGGAGGAAGCGGCAAGCTAGTACTGACCAGCAGCACTGCACCTCTCCTGCTAGTTGTATGAGGTCATCCGCCCTTTCCCTTGGGAAGACAGCCTTGACCTGTAGCATGTCCAGCTGTGCCCCATGAACTCCAGCCTTGACTTGGAGTAAGGTGGGGTAATTGATGATGAACCCCAGGTACTGCAGCAGGAGGGATGTACACTCTGCGACCTGCTTGACCGCTGACGTCATACTGCCTCTGATTAGCCAGTCGTCCAGGTAGGAAAGACAAAAGCCCCTTGCCGGCACAAGTAGGCAGCGACCACTGTCAAGCACTTGGTAAAAACTATTGGTGAGGTGGCCATGCTGAAGGGAAGCACTCTATACTGGTAGTACCCTCCTCCCACCACAAACCACAGGTACTTTCTGTGGGAGGGGCAGATTAGGATGTGGGTGTACGCATCCTTTAGGTCCTCGGAGCACAACCAATTTACATGGTGGAGGAAGGGCAGCAGTGTTCCAAGGAATAGCATCTTGAACTTCTCCCTCACCAGAAACTTCTTCAGGTTTTGCAGGCCTAGAATGGGCCTTAGGCCCCCGGTTCTTTTGGGGACAAGGAAGTACCTTGAGTAAACGCCTTTTCCCCACAGATGTTTGGGAACAGGCTCCACTACATTGTCCATGAGCAGACCTGCGAGCTCTGAGAGTAGAAGGGTCTGGTGGAGGTGAGGTCGCACTGGCTCTCCTGGGAAGACATGGGTGGTATTTGTTGTAAGTGGAGGAGGTACTCCTCCTTCACCAACTGCAGCACCCACTGGTCTGAGGTGATCTGGGCCCACCAGTGGGCAAAGAGTGCTAAGCGGCCCCCTGTGGGCTATTGAAGGTCTCCTGGGGGAGGGGAGGCCTTGCCCTGTGCGTCAAAAGCTCCCCCTGGTTAGGCTGGAGCTGGGACCTGGGGCTTCTGAGCCTTGGGCTTCTGGGTTACGTGGCCCTGCCTCTTAGGGTGAGAACCCTGTTGTTGGTCCGAGGATGGGTAGCTGTGACCCTGTTGGAAGTGCCCCTTTTTCCCGGGGAATATGGGCCTTTTCCCCAAGGGTTTTTTGTGGGGAAAAGGTCTTCTTTGCGAGCTTCTGGCGGGTCACCACCTTGGCCTCTATTCTCAGCCGCCTTGTCGGCCATGGGTTTGCCAAACAAGTTCTCACCGGTGCAGGAGGCGTCAAGCAGCTTGTCCTGGACCCACTGCTCGAGGTCTGAGGACTGTAAGCAAGCTTGATGTCGAGCCCCGATGCCGGCCGCTGACTCAAAATCCGTTGTAGGCTGCCTGGGAGAGGAACTCTGAACAGTCCTTAATTCCCGAGGTCAGAGCCTGGAACCAATGGAGAGGTTCCCCGGTCAGCCCCGCTGAGAACTCCAATAACTCGTGGGTGAGGGCCTTTAAATACTTGCCTACGTATAAGCTCATAGGCCTGGATCCGGCTCCCCAGCATCGAGCCCTGGTAGCACTTGTGCCCAAGAGCATCGAGGGCTTGAGCATCCATACCAGGGCAAACAGAAGAGTAGGTCTTCTGTCTTTTGAGCTTTTGCATGGTTGACTCGACAACCATGGAGTTATGCAGGAGTTGGGGCTTGTGGAACCCCGCCCCTTTCTGACACGGTATATGGCCTCGAGGCACCAGCTCACCTCCGGCACCGATGCCAGGGTCTCCCACATCCGCAGAAGCAGCCTCTCGAGAATCAGCTGGACCAGCACCGTAAGGGTTTCCTTAGGAGACTCGAACTGGAGGATCTCCAGCTCCTCGGTGCACGGGTCGTCCTCCACCTTGGTTTGCACCAAGAGGGCCCTGCCATATCCCTGACAAAGTCATGGAAGGTCACATCCTCCGTAGAATGGTGCCAGGGCACCGGGGGAGACAGGTCCAAGGGGACATCTTGGTGCCGTCTGATTTCCATAGAGGCCTCATAGTCAGTCTCCCACTTGGAGTAGAGGGGAGACGATGAGCCCGAGACCCTGCAACTCCATGCCTTGAGGGCTCCGAAGTGCCGGAGCCCTCCCGAGGACCTGGGGTCCGAGTCCTGGAAACTGGCTGGGGAGGACTGGCTTCCCGAGGAACGGGACCAGGACCTCGACTGGGGCAGAGGACTTACCCGAGGCCAATGGCGCTCGGAGCTCAGCTCAACGACCAGGGACTCCCCCACCGTCGGGGGTCCGGTCATCAGGGCGGATGATGTGGACGAACCTGCCATCATTGCGTGCTGCATAACCAAGATGGTAGTGATGTTCTGCTCCTTGGCTGCCATTCTGGATTCCAAGCCAGAAGGCTCCACAGCTTTTGGCACAGGCAGAGAGGATTTCAGGCCCGGTGCTGGCACTCTTGCGAGTGTGTCCTCAATGAGGACTATGGTCTTGAGGACCCTCTCACGGTCTCCGCTAGCTGAGGCATTCTTTTTGGGATCTCGTGATGGGCCGCTTCTCTGAATCATCCAAGTCCCTCCAGGCGGTCCTGCCGGATTTCTCCGAGGGAGCCTCAATGGACTTCGAGGATTTTTCTTTATTCGCTCGGGAGGTCTTCTCGGAGGAGCCGCCACTGCAAGACTCAAAGGACACGCAGTCCTCTCTGGACATGCTGGTCTGAAGCTCGGGGTCAGGGAAGCCGATGCAAAGTCGGACCTGGAGAACCTCCTCCCCTGCAACACCGACCTCTTTAATTGGTTTTGGGTGTCATGGCCTGACAGGTCACAGGTGGTGCTGTCATGGTCCGGTCCCAGGCAGCGTAGACAGCAGTCGTGGGTGTCGGTGACAGACATAGTTTGACTGCAGCGGTCAAATTTTTTGAACCCACCGGGAGACCAGCTGGGGTCGATGAACCCCAGGCGAAAAGGGGCGCGAACACCGATCGAGGCAAGCCTCAATCAAAAAATGGGGAAGGAGCTGAGAACAGTGCTGGGCTCGGTGTCGGCTCGAGGCGGGAAGAGGAACCGGTACGCAGACCATGATAACTGAGTTTTTAAGGAAATTCTCAAGATTTTTTCTGGGGAAATTGGACTGACATCCATTGGGCTCTGTGGAAAAAAAGGAGACTGAGCAAGATGGCACCCTTGGACAGGAAGTGGACCACGCATGTGTGGCAGCATGTCCCAAAGGCTTTCTTTGAAAACTGGGGACATGTTCCACACGGGCTCAGTCGGTACCGAAGTCACCCATATGTGAGGACTGACTTCCTGCTTGTTCCTGGAGAAAAACTGCATCCCCCTGCTGAGAAGAGGGAAATGGGCTCTCCAAGGACTATTCAGAAGCTGCCATGCAAGAACAGCAGAGTCTAGAAGGCATAGCTCGCTTGCCACAGATCAAACAATGTTTCCTGGAAGAAGACAAAGAGTTAAGACAAGTGCAATAGCAGCACGCGCTAAGGCCGTGACTGACATAAGGCACGCTTGTACAGCAACGTGTGAAATGAGCGCTTGGGCAGGAATACACACTGAAGCAGTTCTGGCAGAACGTGCGCTAGGACTGTGCGACCACAAGGCATATAATAGTAAAAAGCCTTAGTAGAATATGGTGGGAAACCCCCACACCATGCCAACGGTTGCCAGCGGTCTCCCCAAATTGCGCCCCAAACAAACAGAATTGGGAGCCCTCAACAAGGACAATGATGAGGCCAAGCCTTGGTACTCACCCCCTTGAGCGCACCAGGCAGAAATCCATGCCAGGTTCAGTTCTACTCCCCTGAAACTATTTCTTTGCTTTGCAGGCACTGCAGTTAAGGTGGCTGGCAGGCAGATTCCTCAGACATCCTTCTGCAATCTTTGGGAGAGAGCAGGGAGGGACAGAGGAAGGAGGGAGGGTGGGGGCATTGAGGCTGTGTGAGGCTACTGAACTCTTCTAAATCCTTCCAATTTTCTGGCTGCTCAACAGGCTCTTATAAGAGCGTGGATCTGAACCAATTTTCCCTCCTCCTATGGCTACCGAAAAGACCGCAGAGTCTAGTGGAGCCTCCCATGTCAAGCTGAAGCAAGAGAGCCACTTGTCGTTCACGAGCGTTTAAATCAATTTTTTCCTCTCAATATTCAGATTTTCTTCAGAGTGGAGAAAATCCTTCCACCATCTGCTAGAGACAAAGGTATACTGAAAAGGTGGCTGAGGTGGAAAAAGGCATGGGATTGATGTCATTGAAATTTGGGCTTTTCTTTGGTTCTTTGTCTCCACCAATTTGCTGGTAGGGGAATACAACCCCACTTGTCTGGACTCATCTAGCAGAACAATATGGAAACTTTCTTTGCCCACAGACACAGAAATATGAAAATAGTCCTAGTAAATCAGTTTCTACAGGAGCCGTTGCTTATCTTGGAAGGGATTCCCCCTCCACTTTGTGGGCAGGAGAGAAGCAAGAGAGGAAGTCTCAGCCGCTGGCTCCTATGTTTTTGTGCTGGCTTCTAAAATCAACATAAATTTATTGAGGCCTGTCTAGAGTTGGTTCTATTACTAATCTCTTCAGGGAAGAAAACATGTGGGACACATCAGTTCCTTTGTTTCTGGATATCTGGTCCCAGAGGGTCCTCTTCTTCCATGGAAGAGAGCTTCAATGCACACATATTCACGCACGTTAAAGCCCTTTGCCTCATGAGGCTAAGCCTATACCCTTAAAAGAAATTTGTGAGAATAATAATCCAAGGATCTTCTCCCCTCCAAGCAGCTTTTTGCATTAACCCTGAAATCTGGAAAATACCAACAAATTTATTTTTGTTTTAAACTGGGAACAACAGGAGGATGTCATACTGAAAATCCCTGGGACCCTCCTTTTCTGACACCAGACCTGGAGGTCTCAGCGATGGAGGAGGAAAACAACTTGAGGATGTGTGGCCCATTCAAAACCACCATTCAGAAGGCTCAAATGGCAGCTGTTCTCGCCACACATAGTCTGCTGTCAGTGGGAACGGTTGTCTACTTCCTCCACTCCATGACCTATGCACACATGGAAGATGTAATCTGCTGCTCCAACTCTCCTCCATACCTGATCTGGTGTACTAGTACAGAAGGGACTAGAACCACCAGCCATGCTGCTCACATGCTGATCCCTGCATTTCCCACAATGCTGGCTACGTTATGCCTTTTGTTCAACTAATTCAAGGCCCTCCCCTTACTGCAGCTAGAATCTTGGCCCTCATGGCCATTGCCAAGTCCAGCCTCCACTGCTCTCAGAATTCTCTGTCCAAACCCTTGTGATTTTTTTGTAAACTGCAAGTTTTAGTGCTACTTTCCTTGCTAATAGCAGGAGTAAAGGCAAGAGCACAGAGAAAGGAGTAAGGCATGAAGAGCAACGGCACAGAGAAAAGAGAAGCTGGTCCCACTATAGACCAGAAGCCCCTGGTCTTTGAGATTCTTCCATGACCCAAAGTTGTTCCCCACCCTGCTCAGGCTCTCCTCAAAGACAAAGGCTTTGGGAGCTCAAACCAGCCCTATCCTATCAGGAGGCTGCACCAGCCAGAAGCTTGGGAAACCAAGCAGGAGCTTGCTCAATCCAAGAAACAGCTCTGGGAGTTGAGAGCAACTCAATCAAGGAAGCAACCTAAAAAGCGTACCACCCTGAAAGTTAACCCACATCCTACTCTAACAGAGGAGGCCAGGTGGCCAGAATCCGAGGAGCTAAAGAATCCTGCTGCACCAGTACAACACATTCACAATCTGCTGGAGACAAAGAATACTGGCAAGTACCTAACTTATACCACTCCTATATCAGAGATGTCTCTACCTTCACCTACTGACATGACGAGGATAGTGTAGTTACTCACCTGTAACAGGTGTTCTCCTGGAACAGCAGGAATCAGTCCTCACATAT
This sequence comes from Ichthyophis bannanicus, assembly GCA_033557465.1. NCBI lineage: Eukaryota > Metazoa > Chordata > Amphibia > Gymnophiona > Ichthyophiidae > Ichthyophis > Ichthyophis bannanicus. The sequence continues at coordinate 231,323,207 of CM066043.1, read as the reverse complement.
GGATGACATCGAAGCCAACGGAGCCCCTGTGGAAGTATCTCCCCAGCTTTCAAATAAAGCCTCTGGGACATGCTGCCACGCATGTGTGGTCCACTTCCCACCCAAGGGTACCATCTTGCTCAGTCTCGTTTTTTCCATGGAGCCCAATGGACATCGGTCTAATTTCTCTGTTGAGAGGCAGAGCAACAGGGGGAACCAAGGCTGTCTGGGCCACCGCAGGGCCACCAGGATCATGGAAACCTTATCCCGCAGGAACTTGAAGAGGATCCGGGTGATAAGTGGCATGGGAGTGAATACATACAGAAGGCCCTCCAACCATGAAATGAGAAAGGCGCCTGTCGCTATCCGGGACAGGTACGATTGGGGACAGCAAGAGAGGGGCATCTGAGCATTGGCTGGGCTGACAAAGAGGTTCAAGCTTGGTGTTCCCCATAGTCTGAATAGCCGCTGCGCCACCCTGGGGTCTAGATGCCACTCGTGCGGTTGGAGGACCCTGCTCTGTCTGTCCACTAGGGCACTGTCCTGGACCGGAAGGTATAGCGCCCTGAGGAGTACCTTGTTGTTCAGGTAGAACATCACTACCTGGGTGTTGCAGGTGGTGTTGGAAGGCCCTGATCGCCAAAAAAATGGCTCCGAGCTCCAGCAGGTTGATTTGCTGCTGGCTCTCCTCGGGGGACTGGTTGCCCTGCATGCACAGTTCCTCGCAGTGAGCATCCCAGCCCAGTAGGGAGGTGTCCGTAGTAAGGGCCCTCAGGGGTTTGTTTTGGAAGGGCATGCCCTTCTGCAGGTGCTGTGAGTCCTGCCACCAATTCAGTGACTCTGCTAGCTGATGAGACACCGAGACCCTGTCCTGGAGTCCACCCATGGACTGAGTCCACTGTGAGCGGAGGCACCACTGAGTTGCCCGCATGTGGAGGCGGTCATTGGTGACTGCATGGACTGTGGAAGCCATGTGGCCTAGCAGGGAGAGCATGGATTGCACCGACACAGCGTGATGGAGCTGCACCTCGGTCGCCAGGGCCCCAAGGCGATCTACCCTGTCCAGGGGGAGGAAGGCCCTGGCTTGGAGGGTATCCAAGCAAGCCCCTATGAACTCCAGGTCCTGTGTTGGAGTGAGGTGGGACTTGGGGAGGTTTATCACGAACCCTAGATGTTGTAGGACCTTGATGGTGCGGGCTGTGGCCTGTTGCACCTCTGAGGCCGCCCCCCCTTTTTACTTGCCAGACGTCCAGGTAATAGGAAAACGAAGGCCTCTTGGAGACGGAGGTAGGCAGCCAACATTGCCAGGCATTTGGTGAAGATTCTTGGTGTGGAGGCTAGGCTAGTACCCTGTACTGGTAGTGGTCGCCCTCAACCATGAACCTCACGTACTGCCTGTGGTTGGGGTAGATAAGGATGTGGGTATAAGCATCCTTTAGGTCCAAACAGCTTAGGCAAACTCCCTGCTGGAGGTAGGGCAGCAATATTCCAAGGGAGCGCATTTTCAACTTCTCCCGCACCAGGAATTTGTTCAGGTTTCTCCAGGATGGGCCTTAGGCCTCCTCTTCTTTTTGGGACCAGAAAACACCTGGAGTAGAACCCCTTTCCTCTTAGGTGGTGTGGTACGGGTTCCACGACCCTGTCCCTGAGAAGGCCTGCAAGTTCCTTCAGTAGCAGGGCCTGGTGCAGGGGAATCTGAGGGGGCTCTTCTGGAAAGAAAGGAGGCAGCATCTGGTCCAGATGAAGGAGGTAACCTTCCCTGACCACCTGAAGTGCCCAGGAGTCTGTGGTGATGGCAGCCCACTGGTGGGCAAAATGAATCAGGCACCCCCCGTTGGTAGCTGGTCCCCCCATGGGTGGAGAGGCTATGCTCAGGAGTCAAAACCCCGACCCATTCTGGGCTGGAACTGGTGGCTGGGGCCCTTAGGCTTGCATGGGCCCTGGCCCACTCCCTTGCCCTGACCACCCTGCTGGGGAGTCTGGGGGGCTTGATATGGTGGGATAGTCTTGGTAAGGCTGGCCTTTCCAGTGGAAGGGAGGCCTTTTCCCCGATGGTTTCTTCTTGGGAAGAGTGGACATCTTCCTGGAGAGTCTGGTGACATACTCTGTCTATCTCCGCCGCCTTGTCATCTATCAACTTGCCAAAGAGCTTTTCACCAAGGCAAGGGACATCGGGGGGGTTTTCCTGGACCCACTGCTCAAGATCCAATACCTAGAGTCAGGGCTGGCATCAGGCACCGATGTCTGCGGTGGCCACCCTCGCGTTGGACTCAAAGCCATCGTAGGCTGCTTGAAACAAGTACTTTGAGCACTCCCCGACAGACTTTGTGAGGGTTTGGAAGCACTGGAGGTGGTCCTTGCTGAGACCCGCCGAGAAACCCCCGAGTTCCTCAGTTAGGTCTCTGAGGTACATGCCGATATACAGCTGATATGCTTGTATGCGGCAAGCTAGCATCGAGCCCTGGTAACATTTATGCCTGAGGGCGTCAAGGGCGCGGGACTCCCTGCCCAGGGGCAACGAAGATTGAGTCTTTGGGCTTTTCTGTCGACACATGGCCGACTCGACCACCATGGAGGTGTGAGGAAATTGCATCTTCCTGAACCTGGTCCGCGCTGAACCCGGTACATAATGTCCAAGCGCTGGCTAACATTCGACACCGATGCTAGTGTTTCACACATTCAGAAAAGGAGGCGCCCGAGGATGGGGACCATAAGGGCTTCTTTAGGTGGAGCCTCGTATTGGAGGATTTAGAGTTCCTCCGTGCGAGGATCCTCCTCCAACTCTATGTGAGGGACAATGTCTTTGCCATGTCCCGGACAAACTCATGGAGCGAGGTGTCCTCTGGTGGGGACGGATCCGAGGAGAGGTCATGTTGTGCTTGTGTCTCCGGAGAAGCATCACCCTCAGACTCCCAGTCCAAATAGTCCGTCGAGGACTCAAGGCCTGACATCTCTAAGGGTGTAGTTGGATCCGGCCTTCAGTGAACCGCAGTTGATGCTTGGCTGGAGCCAGAAGCGCTTTCCGGGGAGGATCTTGTTCCTGAAGCAGGATCGAGACCCTTGCAGAGGATTGGCTCGAGGCATGGGGTTTTCAAGGATCTCTTCAGCGGCCCAGGGAGTCCTCAGCATTGAGGTCCCTGCGGTCTCAGTGCAAGCGCCAGCGGGGCCAGGCATCGATGCTTGCTACGAGGTAAGGAAAGCAGAAGAAACGCTGCATTCCAATGCCATCATCCTGGCTTTCCACTCAGGGGTTACAGCCTTTGACACAGATGCTGGGGTGACCTGGTCGGGTGTCGGCGAGGAGAGGGAGTCCTCGACAAGATGGGCCTTGGGGGTCTGAGATTCGTCACCAGAGGCCTCGGCATCTGTTCTGGGTACTTTGGCCAGCTGCTCCACTCCAACTCCTTGGATACCCTCCAGGGCTGTGGAATCGGGCACAGGACTTGCCATGCGTGTCCACTTCCCAGGAAGAGGCCCTCAAGAATTTCTTCTTTTTCTTATACTCTCGCTCTGGGAACTCATGTTGGAGTGTCCGCATGCCCAACCGGGCAACGCGGGTGCTTTACACGACTCCAAGGATTCGTGCAGGGCCTTAGAGTGCGAGGCAATCGAGGCTGAATCTGACCTGTGAAAGATGTCATCCTGGTTCTGCTGGTGATTCTGGATGGCCTTAGCAGACATCATTTTGCACAGGGAGCACACCTCTGGGTCATAGTTGGCACCTAGAACCTGAGGCAACAGTCATGTGTGTCAGTAAGGGACTTGTTCTTCAAGCACCAATCATACTTCTTAAACCCAGTGGCCATTGGGGCAAAAAGGACCCCAGTAAGGTCGAAGACCTTCAATGCGGCCAGCGGTTAGAAAAAGGCGCGAAATCGCACTAGATGAAAAAACCTAATTACAGATTCTCAAAGCAGAGGCAGCAGGGCTTGGAGGCGGGAAAGGGACCAGTGCTAACCGGACCATACTCAGAAGTGCATGAGAAAACTAACTTTTTTCCAGGGAAGAGAGACTAACTTCGGAAAAAGGGAGACTGAATAAGATGGCACCCTTGGGCGGGAAGAGGACCACGCATGCATGGAGGCATCTCCCAAAGGCTTTCTTTGAAAGCTGGGGAGATGTTTCTGCAGGAGCTCTGTCGGTGTTGACATCATCCATATGCGAGGACAGACTTAGCACAGTTACTTACCTGTAACAGGTGATCTCTGGGAACAGCAGGAATTAGTCTTCACATATGGGTACGTCGGTACCGACGGAGCCTGCACGGGAATGCTCCCCAGCATCCAATCAGAAAGCTTTTGGGAGCATCCCTCGCACCTGCGCGGTGACTTCCCACCTTTCCCACTGCCTCTCCTCAGTTGAGTTTCATAGCTGAGACAGAAGGAGAGAAAGAGGAAAGGAGATAGATAGATACAACTCCTAGGGGAGGTGGGTGGGTTGTGAAGACTAATTCCTGCTGTTCCCAGAGATCACCTGTTACAGGTAAGTAACTGTGCTATCTCCAGGAACAAGCAGGAATGAGTCTTCACATATGGGGACTCCCTAGCTGTGGATGCCAGGGGAGATCCCATAAAATGCGTATTCCTGGGACAGGACGGCATTTCCCAAACCTGGATCCCCAGCATCCCCTGAGGGATGGGGGGTAGGAGTTGAATAGAGAAGAGCTGCAGGGAACAGCAAATCTAAAGACTACAGGAGAGAGGAGTCTTTAGAAAGTATGTCAAGTATCATTAAATATTTAATGAACTAGTACAATATAGCGTAGTTACTCACCTGTAACAGGTGTTCTCCAGGAGCAGCAGGAATCAGTCCTCACATATGGGTGACATCGGCGCCGACGGAGCCCTCGCGGAGCAATTTTCCCCAGCTTTCAAAGAAAGCCTTTGGGAATTGCAGCGCGCATGCGCGGTCGCCTTCCCGCCCAAGGGTGCCATCTTAGCCAGTCAGATGACATAGCTAAAAAAAGACAGCATAAAAATTTGCAAAAAAACTTAAGCAGATGATTGCAACTCCAAGGGGAGGAGGGAGGGTTGTGAGGACTGATTCCTGCTGCTCCTGGAGAACACCTGTTACAGGTGAGTAACTACGCTTTCTCCAGGACCAAGCAGGAAGTCAGTCCTCACATATGGGACTCCCAAGCTTAAGGCTACCGGAGACCCTAAGCACAAAAATGAGCTCCCTCTAGCTCAGCAGCACAGAAGGAAGGAATCTTCGCTGAATTATTACCCACCGGTAGCCCACATCCGGGATGGAGGGTAGGAGTTGCTCAAACCTCAAAGAGATTACGGAGGACTGCCTGTCCGAAAGCACTGTCCCTGCGGGACTCCCTCTCGAGACAGTAATGGACCGCAAAAGTCTGGCTCGAAGACCAAGTAGCGGCCCGGCAGATGTCTGCCAGCGGAACAGAGCGGAGGTAAGCCACTGACGTAGCCTTTGCCCGAACACAATGAGCCGTGACTCGACCATCCAAGGAGAGCCCGGCTGCCCCATAAGCCCAAGTGATACAGTCCGCAACCCAGATGGACAGAGTACGCTTGGAGACCGGGAGCCCCAATTTATTGGGATCAAAAGACACAAAAAGCTGAGCAGCCTTACGGTGCTCCCGCGTACGGTCAAGGTAGAAGTTCAATGCCCTCCTACAGTCCAGGGTATGGAGGACCATTTCAGCTCGGCTGGAGTGTGGTCTGGGAAAGAAGGTCGGAAGTACCACCTCCTGATTGATGTGAAAAGGGGAGACCACTTTTGGAAGAAATTTTGGGTGAGTCCGTAGGACTACCCTATTTTTGTAGAACCGAGTGTAAGGGGGATCAGACACGAGGGCCTGCAATTCACTTACGCGTCTAGCGGAAGTGAGGGCTATCAAGAACAATGTTTTCCAAGAAAGAAAAAACGGAGAGAACAGGTAGCCATAGGTTCAAAAGGCGGACAGGTGATCCGCTGTAAAACCACATTCAGATCCCAGTCAGGTGCTGGCGGGCGCAGAGGAGGTTTAAGTAGAAGGAGACCTCGGAGAAACCTCGCTACGAGAGGGTCGCTGGAAAGAGGTCTGCCGTCCACCGGTACATGATGTGCTGAAAGAGCACTGAGGTGAACTTTGACGGAGTTGGACTTAAGTCCCAGATTAGAGAGGTAGAGCAAGTACTGCAAGATCACCGACACCGAGCAGGAGAAGGGATCCTGAGACTGCTGGGTACACCAAACGGAAAAGCGCCGCCATTTAAGGGCGTAGCATTTGCGGGTAGAAGGTCGCCGAGAAGCTAGGACGACCTCTTCCACCTCTGCCGGCAGGAGAAGGGGAGCAAGGACTACCCTCTCAGCAGCCAGGCCATTAGATTGAGAGATCTGAGGTTGGGGTGTAGCAGAGACCCCTGATCCTGAGTGAGGAGATCCGGTTGAAACCCCAGAGGGAATGGATCCTCTACCGCTAATTGCAGCAGGAGTGGAAACCACGGCTGTCTGGGCCAGCGAGGGGCCACCAGGATCATGGAAGCTTTGTCTCGGAGAACCTTGAAAAGAGTTCGAGAGACTAGCGGGATGGGAGGAAAAGCATACAGAAGGCTCTCCGACCATGAGAGTAGAAAAGCGTCTGCCGCAACTCGAAGGGGATGTGGCTGACGAGAGCAGAAGCGAGGAAGTTGCCGGTTGTGAGGACTGGCAAAGAGATCCATCGTGGGGAGGCCCCACTTTAGAAAGAGCTTCTGAACTACCAAGGGATCCAGGCGCCACTCGTGCGGCTGGAGGATCCTGCTGAGTTTGTCCGCCAGGCAATTTTCTTGGCCTGGGAGATAAACTGCCTTGAGAAGAACGCCGTGACTGACGGCCCAAGAGCAGAGCTTCTGTGCTTCCCGACAGAGAAGGAAGGAGCCCGTGCCCCCCTGCTTGTTCACGTAGAACATGGCAACTTGATTGTCCGTCTGGACAAGGACGGACTGGTGAGAGGTCAGGTGGGAGAAAGCCTTGAGAGCCAGGCGGATCGCTCTGAGCTCCAGGAAGTTGATCTGCTGAGCAGACTCCCACGTGGTCCAGAGGCCCTGAGTACGTGCCCCTTGACAATGTGCTCCCCAACCCAGGAGGGACGCATCTGTCGTCAGCACCTGGGCCAGCTGAGGTGACTGAAAAGGCATGCCGAGTACCAGGTTCGGCCGATGAAGCCACCACTGGAGAGACGAGGCCAGCGGCTCGGAGACGCGCACTAGGTCTGCTAGGCCGCCTGTGGCTTGTTGCCACTGCTTGCGAAGACACCATTGAGCAGGCCGCATATTCAGGCGGGCATTGGGGGTCACATGGACGGTGGAAGCCATATGGCCGAGCAGTCTCAGGAAGCGCCTGGCGGAGACCAGGGACTTGCTGCGGAAACGGTCGGCTAGGTCCATGAGCCGTTGAGCCCTGTCGAGAGGCAGGAAAGCTCGCGCCTGAGGAGTGTGCAGTCTTGCGCCGATGAACTCGAGATCCTGTGAGGGGAGCAAAGTGGACTTTGCGAAGTTTATGACAAAGCCCAAGTACTGCAGAAGAGTCACCGTGCGGTGTGTGGCGTTGGTGACCTCTGGAGCGGACGCTGCTCTGATGAGCCAGTCGTCGAGGTACGGGAAGACATAGAGGCCGTGAAGCCGGAGATGGGCCGCCGCCACCGCGAGACATTTTGTGAAGACTCGCGGTGCGGAGGACAGGCCAAAGGGCAGTACCCTGTACTGGTAATGATTTCCTGCCACCACAAACCTTAGGTTTTGGCGGTGGCTTGGGTGGATGAGGATGTGCGTGTAGGCATCCTTTAGATCCAAGGAGCATAGCCAATCTCCCTGCTGGAGGTAGGGCAGAAGGATTCCAAGGGTAAGCATTTTGAACTTTTCCCGCACGAGGAACCTGTTGAGGTTGCGCAAGTCCAGGATGGGTCTGAGGCCTCCTGTCCTTTTTGGTACTAGAAAATACCTGGAATAAAAGCCTTGACCTCTCAGGTGGTAGGGCACCGGTTCCACCGCCTGTTCCTGTAGAAGACCTGATAACTCCTGAAGGAGTAAGTCCCTGTGCAGAGGGAGTCGTGGAGGTTCTCCCGGGAAATAGGAGGGAGGGACCTGGTGGAAGTGGAGAAGATAGCCTTCTCTTACGACTTGAAGCACCCAGGCATCTGAAGTGATGTTGGACCACCTGTGGGCGAAGTGAACCAGCCGGCCTCCGGTGCTGGGAGGAGCCAGCGGAGGGGGAGAGGCTATGCTTAAGGAGTCAAAAGCCCCCACCCTGCTGAGCAGGGGCTGGTGGTGCAGGCTTGGGGGCTTGCTGCCTACGGGACCCGTTACCCCGTCCCTTGGCCTGCTGGCCCTGTTGGGGAGCTGCGGGGGCCTGATATTGGGGGTAGTGTTTATAGGCAGCCGCCTTTCTCGGGTAAAAGGACTTCTTTCCCGAGCCCTTCTTTTTCTGGGAAGGGGCGGAGGTCTTCCTAGAAAGCCTAGTCCTGGTGAGAGTCTCTGTCTCTAGTTGTGCAGCCTTCTCGTCCATAGGTTTGCCAAAGAGGTTTTCACCTCGGCAGGTGACATCGACCAACTTGTCCTGCACCCAGGGCTCAAGGTCAGACGACTGAAGCCAAGCCTGTCGGCGGGCACCGATGCCGGCTGCGGCCACTTGAGCCGATGCTTCAAAGCCATCATAGGCTGCTCGGGATATGAATTTTGAGCATTCCCGAATGCCAGTGGACAAGGCTAGGAACCTCCGCAAAGGTTCCTCGGACAATCCAGCGGAGAATCCGGCTAGCTCTTTAGCCAGGTCTCGGAGATACATGCCCATGTACAGCTGGTAGGTCTGGACACGACACGCAAGCATAGAGCCCTGGAAACACTTCTTACCAAGGCCATCCAGGTTACGGGCCTCCCTGCCAGGAGGCACCGAGGAGTGCATCTTCTGGCTCTTAAGACGATGCATGGCCGATTCCACTACCATGGAATGGTGTGGTAGCTGTGCTTTTTGGAAGCCAGGGCTCTTGCGGACTCGATAGATAGAATCGACCCGCTTGCTCAGGACCGGCGAGGAGGCCGGACTCTCCCACATGCGGAAGAGTAGTCGTTCCAGCATGGGAGGAACCGGTACAGTAAAGTGTTCCCTGGCGGGAGAGTCATACTGGAGGGCGTCGAGCTCTTCGGCTCGAGGCTCCTCCTCGGGATCCGCAGGGAAGGCCAAAGCCTTGGCCATATCCCTGACGAAGTCCGAGAACCGGGCATCCTCCGGAGGGGACTGCTTCCGAGGTTCGGACTCAGGCGAGTCCGAGGGGACACACCGAGTCCGAAAAGAATCAGGTGACTCTTCCTCTTCAGACTCCCAGACCGACTCCGAGGAGGAATCGGTGGGGTCGGCCCGGGCAGGCTGCGGCGCCGGCCGCCCCGACGCCGAGGGAGTCGGCGTCGACGACCTCGGTCCCGAACGGGAGGCCGAGGGTGACCTCGACCGAGGATCGACTCGAGTTCGCATGGACTCGAGGATCGGCTCGGTCTCCGGGGTCGACGTCCCGGCGGTCGGGGCAGCGGCGCCAGCGAGGCTAGCGAGCAGTGCCCGCTGCTGGTCCATGAAGGCAGACAGTCTGCTCTCCAAGGCCGTCAACCTGAGTCCGACCTCAGGTGACCCAGCAGCCCCCGACTCGGGCCCCGACGGCGTCGGGCCCGACGTCGGCGGTCTCGGAGGCGAGTCCAGGAGGACCACAGGACTTACCCGAGCAGGCAGCTCCGACTCCATGCGAGGTCGCTTTGAGAGGTGCTCCTTCTCCAAGGACCCGGGACGGCTATCGGGGCTATGCGACCTGGCCCTCGCGGAGCCAGGAGCGTCCACCGATGCCGCCCTCGCGGGTTTCACCTTCCGTCGATGGTCCCCGGAGGGAGAACCCCTGTCGGAGGAACTCCGGCGACGGTCAGAGCTGGAACCTCTGGACGCCGAGGCTTCCGACGAGGTCCGGGTACGGCTGGGGTCAGCGAAGATCCTATCCCGCTGATGCCGCCGACTTCTCAACGCTTTGGAGGACATTTTGCCACAGGCCCCACAGATCATTTCTTCATGATCCGGGCCCAGGCAGCGGAGGCAATTATCGTGTGTGTCAGTTAGTGACATATTTCGGTCACACTGACCACACCGCTTGAAACCACTGGCAGCCATCGGGGGAAGACCGGGCTGCCAGTGAAAAAACCGAAAACGAAACTGACTAAATCAGAAAAACCGAAAAAGAAGAAGAGGACTCGTGACCGGCGTCGCGAGTCCGGGCGGGAAAAAGACCAGCGTCGAACCGAAGGAAAAAAGAGATATATTACGAATAAAATCAACTTTTTCGCGGGGACACGACGGGTACGTCTGTAGGGCTCCGCGGAAAAAAGAATACTGGCTAAGATGGCACCCTTGGGCGGGAAGGCGACCGCGCATGCGCGCTGCAATTCCCAAAGGCTTTCTTTGAAAGCTGGGGAAAATTGCTCCGCGAGGGCTCCGTCGGCGCCGACGTCACCCATATGTGAGGACTGACTTCCTGCTTGGTCCTGGAGAAAGAGCTTACCTACTGGATTGTAGGAAGTAGAACTGTGATGGAGTGTACTGTAGATGCAGTAACGGAATCTTCAAGGTAACTTCACAGCAGTGAGGATGAAGTTCCAAACCAGGAATGGGCAGGTGACCCAGGTGTCAACTGGGGCAGGAGAAGAACGGCAGGTCTTCAATGGAAAGCTTTATGGGAAAAAGCTGAAAACTCTTTTAGGTACAGAGTTATTAACATTGAGGACTAAAAGAAGAAGACAGACCGATCTGGAGAATTAGCCCAGTCCGGAAGGGAAGAGGGGGTATGGAAAAAAGCCCCTATTCCCAAGGAGAACAGAAGTGTACTCAGAAATACTGAAGATGTATACTGTCATTCCTAGCTGGTAAGAGATAGGAAGACAATGAAGTTTGATACTTCATGGATAGGGAGATCTATAACAAAAATAGAAGCTGTTGACGTCACAGCAGTAATTGTGTGTATAACCGCTCCCACTTACTGAGCCGTATGGGAATAGGCAAGTTGACTGTCTGGGCCTCTTAAGAAGGTAAAAACTTTATCGCACAGACAGGTAGGGAGATAGTAGGTAATACCTAGTGTCCTATGGACATCTCCCAAAGGGCACATAGATATATATATATACATATATATATATGGAGATACATACATGTCTATATATATGTGCATATATGTCCAGAGATGTGTGAGATATATATATATAGGTATGTATGCATAGGTATGTATGCATATTCCTGTATGTATATAGGACATATACATACAGGAATATGACTCTGAGAATACATGCCTGCAACTGAACCACAGAAAAACATTCACATGGTGAATGTGATGGGAAAAGATTCATCTAATAAGGGGGTGAAAACCACCTGAAGATATATAGAGAATCTATTTCTGTGGTGCAGGAATGTAATTCAGTGGAATAACCAGTATGGTTGCGTGAAAAACAGAGGATAATAGCAGTCTGGTAAGAGCACGTCAGGAGTACTTTAGGACTCTGACATGTCCAGAGGACAAGAAAACGCATAGACTAAGACACCAGGAGGACCCAGTCAAGGGACTCAGAGGTATCATGTACAGTAAAAGAGTATGCGTTGTCCAAGTGGAGTAGAAAAGATACTGCCAAGCTGTAAGGAAAAAAGGGGTAGATTCCTGCCAGATTGGGAACTCCTTGGACATTCACGCAGGAAAAGCTTGTCTTCTGTATCACAATAGGAGACAAGAGGGTATAAAGAACCTATATAGCCATGGATGACTATATATGTTTTTCCTATTATATGAAAAACCCTCAGAGACAAAGTTCAATGCTCTACAGCAAGGGCCCATAGTGGAAAGCTTCTCTGAAGATTGCAGAGAGCATTGTGCAGGAGAATTATGAGATAAACTGACAGCAGTCAGATGTGGTGCCACATCCTAGGAAAGGATATGGCAAGAAGAAGATAACCTGCAGTGAGTAGTATCATGCAAGATAGTTGAAAGTAACTTGCAAGAAACATTAAAGTAAGCACTGGAAGTTCTGCTTGTACAGCAACTAAACAAAAGAGTAGGGGGGATCTCCCTGTATAAAAACAGGGAGAAAAACAGACAGGGAGCAGAGATATTCCCGTCCCTGTCTGATGAGTTGTTCAGAGCATGCATTGAAGGATAGCAAAAATTCTACACTGGAAAGAAAGAGAAGTGTTTCAGTATGGTACCAACTCGAGCAGGGGAAACCCTGGAAGAGAGGGGCTTGGAAGGTGACGTACCATATAGTAAGTCAGCTGAAGGAAAAAATGTCCCTGTGGGGACAGAAACTATCATGGGATAATTGTAATCTCCCTTTATAATGAAAAGAAAGGGAGAATTCAGTAACCCATGGACAAAAATATCCGAATAGCTTAGCATACTGAAAAGAAAAAACAGTGTAGGTTTAAAGAATAACTTCTGGCAAGAAGAAGTTAACTGTAGATTGCAACATACAGGAACCTATGGTTGCTGGCGATGATTAGCCTGGTTAGAGTCTGGAGACTTCAGACGAGGATGAGATGTCCCTTGCTTGGGTACATCTGGAGGATGGGCAGAGGAAGGATGAAACTCTCTTTTCCTAGGGAAAGAAGGTTTGGTAGGACATTTCCTACGCCCTGGGGAAAAAGAAGGCTTAGGACGGTTTCCAGAACTAGGAAAGTCAGTGGAGCAATGAGCAACCTGACGTAAAGCCTCTTTATTGAAGAGATTTTCTCCAGTACAAGGAGAATTACCCAGTGTATGTTGTGCCCATCTGCTCAAATCTGAAGCCTGCAGCCAGGCTGTACGACGTGCTCCAATGGCAATAGCAGAGGATCTGCTAACAGACTCAAAAGAGTCTAGAGAAGCACGAGAAAGGAACCAAGAGATATTCCTGCTATGATTGAGAAGCAAGGAATAGTCAGAGGCCTTAGGTTCTGACAAAAAAGGAGACAAAAGAGATAATTTCTCTGTGACCTCCTGATGTGTCAGACTCATATAAAAAATATATGAAATAATTCTTGAAGCCAGCATAGAAGTTTGGAAGGTTTGACGTCCAAAGGCATCAAGTGCTTTGGATGCACGACCTGGCAGATAAGAAGAATGCTTCTTCTTGCTTCTTACCTTCCTCATTGCTGATTCCACTACAATGGAATGATGTGGAAGTTGGTTTTTCTGGAACCCTGTAGAGGGAGGTACCTGATACAGAACATCAATGGCTGTAGAAGGCAAAGGAACCTTTAAGGGTGATTCCCATATCCTCAGAAGAAGATCCTATAAAGAATGATGTAAAGGAAGCATTATATTTTCCTTTTCTGCAGGATCTTGGTCAAGAGAAAAACCAGAAATAGGAATGGCAAGGAAGGCTGCCATGTCAAGGAGAAACTTCTGAAAAGAAGGGATTTCCAATAGGAACTAATCCTGGGCAAGCTGAGGTTGAAGGAGCAGCTTGAGCACCAGAAGATATAGTGGACTGGTGCAGAAAAAGAATCCTGCTCGATGGACTGTGATACTGACAGTTCTGATTTGAGGCAGTTAGTACTGCATCGTCAGTGCCTGGCATCAATTCCAAACTAGGCATAGAAAGGATCGTGGCACCGATGGAACTGCAGGAATCGATCCCAACACCAGTACCGGTATCAGAGATAATGTCATCGAAGCAGTAATCGAGGGCTGCTGAAGCAGTACCGAGGTAACCAGAGAGCCTTGGTGAATATCCTCGGTACTGCGTAGCCGGAAACGATATGGATCGGTTCCGAAACGCGTCGGTACCAAGTCATCTAGACTGGATATCGATTCTAGACTCGGCATCGAAGCGAGCGAGTCTATCGATGCATGTCTAGAAGGTACCGACGTTGGTGGTGGTATCAGCGAGGCCGACATGTGTAAGTCAATTGGAATCTCATCGAACGGCACCGAAGGTACCGAGGACGTTCGAAGACAATGCTCGGCGACGAGAGGAACACTCGACACCGCACCGATGTCGGGGTATCGGTACCGCTCGAAGTCGGTACCAACCCCAAGCATGGTGAAGATATAGGAAAGTCAATCTGTGTCGAATCGATCGGTCCCGAAGGTACCGAGGATTCCAGATGACGATCCCAGGTAAAGAGTGGAACATTCGATACCGATGCCGATACCGGAGTATCGGTACCGCTTGAAGCCGGTACCAACCCCGAGCATGGCTGGGAAACAAGAAAGCCAATCTGGGTCGTATCGATCGGCCCCGAAGGTACAGAGGACACCAGATGACGATCCCTGGTGAAGAGTGCAGCACTCGACACCGATGCCGGTGTATCGGTACCGCTCGAAGCGGATACCACCCCCTGGCACGGCTCAGGTATGTTCTGTGAGGAGTGAGCCCCAGGAACAACCTGAAACCCCGTGAATGCTTTGGAGCCCGAAGACTCCCGCCGGGGTTTTATTGCCAATGGGATCTTGAGGGCAAGGCCGGAGCTGTCATCATGCTGTGCATGAGACTTACCCTTCAAGAAAGAGTAGTTACTCACCTGTAACAGGTGTTCTCCAGGAGCAGCAGGAATCAGTCCTCACTTATGGGTGACGTCGGCGCCGACGGAGCCCTCGCGGAGCAATTTTCCCCAGCTTTCGCAGAAAGCCTTTGGGCATTGCAGCGCGCATGCGCGGTCCCCTTCCCGCCTAGGGATGCCATCTTGCTCAGTCTGATGACATAGCGGCAAGACAGCAAAAGTTAGCAAAAATATGCAAAAGAATGAGTGCAACTCCGAGGGGAGGAGGGAGGGTTGTGAGGACTGATTCCTGCTGCTCCTGGAGAACACCTGTTATAGGTGAGTAACTACTCTTTCTCCAGGACCAAGCAGGAAGTCAGTCCTCACTTATGGGACTCCCAAGCTTAAGGCTACCGGAGACCTCAAGCCTAAAAAGAGCTCCCTGAGGCTCCACAGTATAGAGGGAAGGAATCTTCTCTGGATACGCATCCGGCCGGTAGCCAACGCCGGGGCCGGAGGGTAGGAGTTGCCTAAACCTCAAAGAGATTGTGGAGGACTGCCTGGCCGAAAGCACTGTCCCTGCGGGACTCCCATTCCAGGCAGTAATGAGCCGCAAAGGTCTGACCTGAAGACCACGTAGCAGCCCAGCAGATGTCTGCCAATGGAACAGAGCGGAGGTGAGCCACAGACGCGGCCTTCGCCCTGACCCGATGCGCCGTGACCAGACTTTCCAAGGGGAGACCGGCGGCCCCGTAAGTCCAGGCGATACAGTCGGCCACCCAGATGGACAGAGTACGCTTAGAGACAGGTACCCCCAACCGATTGGGGTCAAACGAGACGAAAAGCTGGCCCGCTTTTCTATGCTCTCGCGTATGGTCAAGGTAGAAGGATAAGGCTCTTCTACAGTCCAGGGTATGCAGCACTGTCTCAGCTCGGCAGGAGTACGGCCTGGGAAAGAAGGTCGGAAGAACCACCTCCTGGTTGATGTGAAAGTGGGAGACCACCTTTGGAAGAAACTTGGGGTGGGTCCGCAGGACTACCCTATTCCTGTAGAACCTAGTGTACGGAGACTCCGACACCAGGGCTTGCAGCTCACTCACACGCCTCGCGGAAGTGAGGGCTACCAAGAAGAGAGTTTTCCAGGAAAGGAAACGAAGAGGGCAGGTAGCCATGGGCTCAAAAGGCGGGCAGGTAAGCCTTTGCAGAACCACGTTGAGGTCCCAGTCAGGGGCTGGGGGGCGCAACGGAGGCTTAAGTAGAAGGAGGCCTCTGAGGAAACGCGCCACCAAGTGGTGCGAAGATAGAGGCTGGCCTTCAACCGGTGAATGATGTGCAGAGAGAGCACTGAGGTGGACTCTGACAGAGTTGGATTTGAGACCAAGATCGGATAGGTGAAGCAAATATTGCAGTACCACCGATACTAAACAAGCGAAGGGGTCCTCAGATCGCTGAGAACACCATACCGAGAAACGACGCCATTTGAGGGCGTAAGATTTCCTGGTGGAAGGTCGCCGAGAGGCTAGGACGACGGCTTCCACCTCCGGGGGTAGCAGAAGCGGAGCTAGGACTACCCTTTCAGCAGCCAGGCCATCAGGTGCAGAGCCCGGAGGTTGGGGTGCAGGAGAGTTCCCTGATCCTGGGTTAGGAGATCGGGCTGAAACCCCAGAGGGAGAGGGGTGTCCACCGCCAGCTGTAGGAGCAGAGGGAACCACGGTTGTCTCGGCCACCGTGGCGCTACCAGGATCACGGAGGCCCTGTCCTGGACAACTTTGAACAATGTCCGGGACACCAGTGGTGTGGGAGGGAAGGCATACAGCAGACCTGCGGACCACGAGATGAGGAAAACATCCGGCGCTACTCGAAGAGGATGAGGGTGCCGGGAGCAGAACCTGGGGAGCTGCCTGTTCAGGGGACTGGCAAACAGGTCCACGGTGGGAGAGCCCCACTGGAGGAAGATCTGCTGAACCACCGCGGGGTTCAGTTTCCATTCGTGCGGTAGCAGGATCCTGCTCAGCTTGTCCGCCAGGCAGTTGTCCTGCCCTGGCAGGTAAACCGCCTTGAGGAGGATGTCGTGGTCGACCGCCCAAGAGCACAGCCTCCGGGCCTCCTGACATAGAAGGAAGGAGCCCGTGCCCCCCTGTTTGTTCACGTAGAACACTGCCACCTGATTGTCCGTCTGCAACAGTACGGACTGACCGAACGTTAGGTGAGAGAAGGTCCGCAGAGCTAGGCGGATCGCCCAGAGCTCCAGGAAGTTTATCTGCTGGGCGGCTTCCCAAGGCGTCCAAAGGCCCTGAGTGCATGTCCCCCGACAGTGCGCCCCCCAACCCAGGAGGGAAGCATCTGTCGTGAGCACCCGGGACGGCGGTGGAGACTGAAAGGGCATGCCGAGCACTAGATTGGGCAGGTGAAGCCACCATTGCAGGGAGGAGACCAGACGGTTGGAAACCTGCAACGGGTCCGACAGCCTCCCTGTGGCCTGATGCCACTGAGAGCGAAGGCTCCACTGGTCCTGTCTCATATGTAGACAGGCGTTCGGAGTGACATGGACCGTGGAGGCCATGTGCCCGAGCAACTGCAGGAACTGTCTGGCAGGGGCCGGCGACTCGCCACTGAACCCGCCAGCTAGGGCCATGAGCCTGTTGGCCCGTTCCAGAGGCAAGAAGGCCCGAGCCCGCCGAGTGTCCAGCCGTGCCCCTATGAACTCGAGGTCCTGAGAGGGGAGCAAGGCGGACTTTTCGAAGTTGATGACGAAGCCCAAGTGCTGAAGCAGAGCCACTGTACGTTGGGCGGCCTGGGCGACCTCTGGAGCCGACGACGCCCGGATGAGCCAGTCGTCCAGGAATGGGAAGACGAAGAGGCCTTGAAGCCTTAGGAAGGCTGCCACCACTGCCAGGCACTTCGTGAACACCCTGGGAGCGGAGTACAGGCCAAAGGGCAGCACTCGGTACTGATAATGATTCCCTGCCACCACAAACCTTAGGTATTGTTGGTGGTCCAGATGAATAAGGATGTGGGTATAAGCATCCTTTAGATCCAAGGAGCATAGCCAATCTCCCCGCTGGAGGTAGGGCAGTAGGGTTCCAAGGGTAAGCATCTTGAACCTTTCCCGCTGCAGGAACTTGTTGAGGTTGCGCAAGTCTAGAATGGGCCTGAGGCCCCCTGTTCGCTTTGGAACCAGGAAGTACCTCGAGTAAAACCCGTGACCCCACAAGTGTTGGGGCACTGGCTCCACCGTCCGTTCTAGAAGCAGGCTTTGCAGCTCCTGAAGGAGTACGTCCTCGTGCAGCGGGGGTCTGGAAGGCTCCCCTGGAAAGTAGAGGGGGGGCACCTGGTGAAAACGCAGGAGGTAGCCCTTGTGGACCACCTGCAACAACCAGGCATCGGATGTTATGGCTGACCACCTGTGAGCAAAGTGGGTCAGCCGACCCCCCGTGCTGGCATAGTCAAAAACCTCCACCCTGCTGGGCCGGGGCCTGCGTGGTGGGTTTGGGGGCTTTTTGCTTCCGGGAACCGTTACCCTGTCCCCTAGGCCGCTGCCTCTGAAGGGGGGTAGTGGCCTGACAATGTGGTTGGTGATGCGTATAAGCAAACACTTTCCTCGGGTAAAAAGGCTTTTTGCCCGAGCACTTCTTCTGTGAAGGGGCCGAGGACTTCCTGGAGAGGCGAGTCCTGGTGAGAGTCTCGGACTCGAGCTCCGCCGCCTTTTCGGCCATGGGTTTGCCGAAGAGGTTTTCCCCTCGGCAAGGAACATCAACCAACTTCTCCTGCACCCATGGCTCGAGGTCAGATGATTGAAGCCAAGCCTGGCGGCGAGCCCCGATGCCGGCTCCAGCTACCCGAGCCGATGCCTCGAAGCCATCATAGGCCGCTCGAGAAATGAACTTCGAACATTCTCGAATCCCTGAGGATAAGGTCTGGAACCGCTGCAAGGGTTCCTCGGAGAGACCGGCAGAGAAACCCTCAATTTCTTTCGCCAGGTCTCGGAGGTACATACCCATGTACAGTTGATATGTCTGGACCCGACAAGCAAGCATAGAGCCCTGGAAGCACTTCCTACCGAGGGCGTCCAGGTTCCGGGCCTCCTTGCCCGGGGGCACCGAGGAGTGCATCTTTTGACTCTTAAGTCGATGCATGGCCGACTCCACCACCATGGAGTGGTGCGGAAGCTGCGCCTTCTGGAACCCGGGGCTCTTACAGACTCGATACATGGAATCGACCCGCTTGCTCAACACTGGCGTAGAGGCTGGGCTCTCCCACATGCGGAAGAGAAGCCGCTCCAGCATCGGGGGAACCGGCACAGTGAAGGCCTCCCTCGGGGGGGGGAGTCGTATTGAAGGGCCTCGAGCTCCTCGGCTCGGGGTTCCTCCTCCGGATCCGCGGGGAAGGCCAAAGCCTTGGCCATGCCCCTCACGAAGTCGGAGAACCGGGTATCCTCCGGGAGAGACTGCCTCCGAGGCTCCGACTCGGGCGAATCGGAGGGGACGCACCGAGTCTGGAAAGAACCGGGTGACTCGTCCTCCTCCGTGTCCCAGCCCGACTCCTCCGAGGAGGAATCGAGCGGTTCCGCGCAGGCGGGGCCCGGGGACCGCCGCCCCGACGCCGAGGCCGGCGTCGAGGACCTCGGTCCCGAATGGGAAGCCGAGGGAGACCTAGGTCGAGGATCAACTCGAGCTCGCATGGACTCGAGGATCGACTCGGCCTCCGGGGTCGACTGGAGCGTCGACGTCCCGGTGGTCGGGGCAGATGCACTGGCGAGGCCGGTGATCCATGCCCGCTGCTGGTCCATGAAGGCAGATATACTGCGCTCCAAGGACGTCAGTCTGAGATCAAGCTCAGAAGACCCAGCAGCCGCCGACTCGGGCCCCGACGGCGTCGGGCCCGACATCGGTTCATCCGTGGGGGAGTCCAGGAGGACTATAGCACTCACGTGTCCAGGAGATTCCACTTCGAGACGAGGAAGCTTCAAAGGCCTTTCCCCCTCCGACGGCCCGGGGTGTCAGGGCGGGCTAGGCGACCTGTCCCTCGAAGGACCGGGGTCGCCTACCGGCTCCACCCTCGCGGGCTTCTTCTCCCGCCGGCGTTCCCGGCCAGGGGAGCCCCGCTCAGAAGAACTCCGACGATGCACCGAGCCGGAGCCACGAGGCGTCGAGGCCTCTGACGAGGTCCGCGCGGAGTCAGAGAAGATCCGATCCCTTTGCGACTGCCGGCTCCTGAGTGCCTTCGAGGACATCTTGCTGCATGGGCCGCAGCTCATAGGGTCATGTTCGGCCCTGAGGCAGCGGAGGCAGCAGTCATGCGTGTCGGTGAGAGACATGAGTCTGATACAACGATCACACTTTTTAAAAACCACTGGCAGCCATCGGGGGAAAAAGAACCCCGGCAAGGTCGAAAGACCGTGCTGCCAGGGATGAAGGAAAAAAGTGGCGGGAGCGCCAGTTGGAATAAAATAAAACGTAAACGGGCCCAATAGGATATTGAGGCCCGGCGGGAAGAGGAACACACGAACCGAGAAAATTTACTTAAACAAAAACAAAGAAATCAACTTTTCTGCGGCGGTAACAGACTACGTCTGTAGGGCTCCACGGAAAAAAGAAGACTGAGCAAGATGGCATTCCTAGGCGGGAAGAGGACCGCGCATGCGCGCTGCAATGCCCAAAGGCTTTCTGCGAAAGCTGGGGAAAATTGTTCCGCGAGGGCTCCGTCGGCACCGACGTCACCCATAAGTGAGGACTGACTTCCTGCTTGGTCCTGGAGAATTGGCTAGTCTTAACAGACTGTTTGTGGGTTACCTGATCCTGGAGAGAAGAATAAACCGGTGTCCTCACCTTAGGAGGAAAAACAGTATCGAGGGAAACTCGAAAAAGGGAAGGTCTTCTCCCAACCATATAGCCTGAAGTATCAGGGGAAAAAGGGTCAGGACCAAAACAGGTTAGACACCAAGCATTGGAGTCTAAAAAGAAAACCATGTTTCCACAGTGAAGGCACTTCTTAGGGGAAGAAGGCTCCATCTTGGAAAGGGCTGGTAGGCCCAAAAAAGTTAAAACAAAAAACTGAGGGGAAATATTTCTCTAAGTTTGAAAAGGAAAAGAATAAAGCACCGGCGGTACCGGTATCGGCGGGAAATACAGCCGCGACCACAAGAAAACAAGAAAATAAGGATTTTAAAGTAGAAAATTTCTGCGGTGACAGGAGGACGTCCTGTTGGCTCCGCGGAAAAACGAAAACTGAGGAGGGGCAGTGGGAAAGGCGGGAAGTCACCGCGCAGGCGCGAGGGATGCTCCCAAAAGCTTTCTGATTGGATGCTGGGGAGCATTCCCGTGCAGGCTCCGTCGGTACCGACGTACCCATATGTGAAGACTCATTCCTGCTTGTTCCTGGAGATCCTGCATGTTCCTGGAGAAAAACCAATGCATCTGAACTGGTCTAGCAGGATAAGAACAAAGGATTTCCTGTCCTTCCACAGAGCATGCCCCCTGAAAGACTCCAAAAGATTCTGCATAAATGAAGAACTACATATAATTTTTTTGTCCGAGCAAGAGACACCACCAATAGCAAGAAGTTATGTTTTGTGTTTAAGTCCTAATGCTATTATTTCATAGTAGTATGAATTAAAAAATGAAGAGCCACATCTTCCAAAATGAGAGAAAAGTTTTGCCTTTAAAATGCCTGCATTTTAATGGAATAAATTGTGAAGGTGAATGAAATGCGAGGAGAGAAATTCTCCAGGAAAACTTACCTTTGTCTCAGTAACCTCTGGCCTCTTCTCTTTGGGCTTCCATTTTCAGATTCACTACTCTATAAAAAAAATGTAAAAGAGAAAGAAAAAGTATTAAAATCACTTCTCAGGGTCCACAAAAAAACAGCACTAGCCACTCAACCGAGCAGGAGCAAAAAAAGAAGCGGCAGATACACACCCAATAAACTTAAAAACTTTATTAAACCAAGGGGTGGCCAAAACCCAACACAGGCCGTGTTTCGTAATTACTTCATCAGGGGCTATCCAGGCACACTAAAAAACAAATATATAAATTAATAAAATCAAACTAAAGAACAATAGACATATAAAAATAATAAATTTGGAAAATTAAAAATGAAAATACTAATAAAAATAAAATTATAAACATTAATATATAATATAAGCATAAAGGCCAAAATGGACCATATCAATGACCAAATATCTTAAGAACCTTAATAAAAATCATAAAAACCATATATGATCTAGATATATCTAACGTATTTGATTAACCAACAACTCCATAAATAAAATAACACAGAAAATTCATTTATATACACATATATGAGGTTGTCTTGTTTGTTTTATATAAGATTTTTTAGAGAACCCTCTCTCCTGTTTACATATTCTATATACTATGCCTTTATGTTGGTTCTTATTCTTTTAATTGTTATATTATTCATGATCGTTTATGTTTATGCTCATGAGTTTTTAGTGGGGATAACATCCAAAGTCTTCTATATTTTAAAATAAATGAATCCATTTATTCATTTTTATTAGGGCAATATTCATGACCTTCAATATTTTAAAACAATATAATTATGTTACGCTTATTGAGTTTTTTGTTTTGTCATAGGTCATGTTTATGTTCATGGTCTTTCAATAAGTACAGCATTTTTAAAAAAATTTCTAACAATTTGTTATATTTAATTTTTTATATTAAAAATAAAGTAATATATTTATATTTGTGTGGGCATAACATTCACCTTTTAAAATTAGAGAATATAATTTATTTTATAAGGGCAAATTTTATAACTATAGAAATAAGCCCCCCCCCACCCCCCTTTTTTTTGATTATTTTTTGCTCATGAGTTTTTTAATAGGGATAGTATTAAAATACAATTTTATGAGAGTTATACTTACAGTTTTTTAGACATATATTTAAATCAATGTATATTGAGCCCTCATTAAGATGATTTCATTTACTCAATCAGAGTATGGGTTTAGTACTGGTTATATTTATGATTATGAATTCTAAAGAGGGACAGTACGTTTAGATTTTAAAATAAAGATACACAATTTATTTGTCAATGGGGGCAACAGCCATGGTTTCTTGATAATTTATAACTATGTAAACACACTTATAATTTTATCCTTTTTCTATTGTAAAATATTGTTTTAAATAACTAACATTATTTCCATTCTTTTATATGGCGTATGGGTCATAGGTTTATTACTACTATTTTTATTACCACTATTTTTATTTATTTTTTCTAGAAGCTATTCTGATATTAGTATCTGCCAGTTTTTTATCGATCCTGGTGAAGGTTTTGTACTTCACACCCACAGGTAATATCCATCTTTATAGTATGTGATTTTATTAGCATTTACACAATTGGTTTTAGATGGGTCCTACTCTTCCAGTCTCCTCATCCCTTCTTGTTTCGCAATGGATTATAGTTGTGTTTTATATTCTTTGTGTAATTTTGTGTATTGCATTTTATACTTATAAATGTTTTAGTTATTTTATCATTTTTTGTATTCCAATTAGTGTTCATATTTTTAATTATTTATTTATTTATATTATACATATTTTCATATTTAATTATATATGTGTATATAAATGAATTTTCTGTGTTATTTTATTTATGGAGTTGTTGGTTAATCAAATACGTTAGATATATCTAGATCATATATGGTTTTTATGATTTTTATTAAGGTTCTTAAGATATTTGGTCATTGATATGGTCCATTTTGGCCTTTATGCTTATATTATATATTAATGTTTATAATTTTATTTTTATTAGTATTTTCATTTTTAATTTTCCAAATTTATTATTTTTATATGTCTATTGTTCTTTAGTTTGATTTTATTAATTTATATATTTGTTTTTTAGTGTGCCTGGATAGCCCCTGATGAAGTAATTACGAAACACGGCCTGTGTTGGGTTTTGGCCACCCCTTGGTTTAATAAAGTTTTTAAGTTTATTGGGTGTGTATCTGCCGCTTCTTTTTTTGCTCCTTAAAATCACTTCTCTGCATTTCTCTGTCATGTCAGCATCCTGCTGAACATACTATGCAACAAACCAGGTGCTTGGCTGCAATGCAACATATGGAAAGCTGATGTACAGGGTATGAAATGGACCTGCACTGGCTATATGAAAGTACATCACCTGGCTCTTATACATTGCCTAGCACCTAGATGTACACAGATATTACAAGCATGAGTCAGGGCAGCTTTCTCTTAACTACAAGGTGGCAGAATTGCTTAACTGTAGTAGAGATGCTCAGCGGACAGCAAGGGAATGGAGCCACATGACTAGTTACAGTTTATTCAACTTGATATACTGGTGATATTATCCTTAGCAGCACCTGTCTCTCCAAGCCAACAGTCATTATCTCTCTTCAGTCAATACAACAGCTTAAAGTTTTAATCCAAGAGGGAAAGAGGACAGGATCATGTGATACCAACAAAAAAAAGCACGATTCCATGTGCAAAAGAACAACCCAGTAAGAAACGTGGAATGCAGAAGGAACGTATTTAAATAAAAGTTATTTCATATACCACTTCAGCCGCTGGCCCAACACAGGCCGTGTTTCGTAAAACCTTCCTCAGGGGCTTAAATGGCTGAAAACAATCATAAAACTTATTTAAAAACATGCAAAAACAAACTATCCTAAATAGATAAATGATTAAGAACACATGGAACAAACAAACACAAGCATATAAATAAATAATTAAAACAAGTATAAACTGCTTTAAATGTGTACAGCAAAGGGAGCTAAAAATGACAACCATGCATAATACAAATGTAACCTTAACATACATAAATATGTGAACAAGTGTTTCAAATAAATAAGTACATAAGCTTAAAATCATTACGAAACTTAAATATGTAATGTAACATCAGGAGCGTACATGTGTATATGTTGCCATATAAATAATGAACTGTATATTTAAAAAAATAAATAAGTAAAATTGTGGACATGTATAATACGAACCTATGAGGAACATACATATTTTTAAAAAATGTTAAGAACATGTACATACAACAAAGTAACTCAGAGGACGTAACAGCAACAGCCAGGGAAAAACCCACCTGTATACGTGCTGCTTCTATTAAAATTTCACCTGTATTATCATAAGAGTAAAAGGAGGAAGAGAAAAACAAGGAGGGATGAAGACGAAAATGAATTAAAACAGATATGGGCATAGTATACCTCACTAGATTCTGTGCATAGGTATATTGACCAATGACATCCGTCTCTTTTCCAGGTTAAAGAGCCCTAACCTTTTTAGCCTTTCTTCATAGGAGCATCCTTCCATCCCCTTTACCATTTTGGTGGCTCTTCTCTGAACCTTTTCTAAAATCGCTATATCCTTTTTAAGATATGGCGACCAGAATTGCACACAATATTCAAGGTGCGGTCTCACCATGGAACGATATAGAGGCATTATAATATCTTTTGTTTTATTTTCCATTCCTTTCCTTATGATACCTAGCATTCTATTTGTTCTCTTGGCCACCGCTGCACACTGGGCCGAGGGTTTTAACATGGTATCCACAATGACGCCTAAATCTTTTTCCTGGGTGGTGGTTCCTAATGTGGAACCTTGCATCGTGTAACCATAGTTTGGGTTGCTCTTCCCTAGGTGCATAACCTCGCACTTGTCCACATTAAATTTCATCTGCCATTTTGATGCCCAGTCTTCCAGTTTATCAAGATCCTCTTGCAATTTTCCACAATCCTCTTGGGTTTTAACAACTTTAAATAGTTTTGTGTCATCTGCAAATTTGATAACCTCACTCGTTATTCCACTTTCCAGGTCATTTATGAATATGTCAAAAAGCAGCAGACCCAGCACAGATCCCTGGGGTACACCACTATTCACCTTTCTCCATTGGGAAAATTGGCCATTTAGCCCAACCCTCTGCTTTCTATCTTTTAACCAGTTCCTGATCCACAATAGTACACTGCCTCCTATCCCATGACTCTTTAGTTTTGCCAAAAGTCTCTGATGAGGGACCTTGTCAAAGGCTTTCTGAAAGTCCAGATACACAATATCAACCGACTCACCTTTGTCCACTTGTTTATTCACTCCTTCAAAAAAACATAGCAGATTAGTAAGACAAGATCTTCCTTGTCTAAAGCCATGTTGGCTGTCTCCCATTAGGTCATGACTATCTACATGCGGAGTAATTTTATTCTTTATGATGGTTTCTACCATTTTTCCCGGTACTGATGTCAGACTCACCGGTCTGTAGTTTCCCGGATCACCCCTGGAACCCTTTTTAAAAATTGGCGTTACATTGGCGATCCTCCAATCTTCAGGTATTAGAGATGATTTTAATGATAGTTCACAGATTACTAAAAGCAGGTCTGTAATCTCATATTTCAGTTCTTTCAACACCCTTGGATGTATACCATCTGGCCCAGGTGATTTGCTACTCTTCAGTTTATCTAATTGTTGTAATACATCTTCCCGATGTATCGATATTTCATTCAATTCTTCCGCACCTTTAAATACCACTTCAGTCATGGGTAACATCCCTGCATCTTCCTCAGTAAAGACCGAAGCAAAGAATTCATTCAGTCTCTCCGCTATCGCCTTGTCGCCTCTTAGTGCTCCTTTAACCCCTTGATCATCTAATGGACCAACTGACTCTCACGGGTTTTTTGCTACGAATGTACTTGAAAAGGTCTTTATTTCACGTTTTTGCTTCCGCAGCAAGCTTCTTCTCAAATTCTCTCTTTGCCTGCCTTATCAATGCCTTGCATTTGACTTGCCAGTGCTTGTGCTGTTTCCAGGTTTCGTCGTTTGGCTCTTTTTTCCATTTCCTGAAAGATGCTTTTTTGGCAACAGCCTCTCTGACCTCACCTTTAAACCATGCTGGCAGTTTTTTGGACTTCCTTCCACTTTTCTTAAAGCATGGAATACAGCTGGTCTGGGCTTCAAAGATAGTATTTTTCAACACCACCCAAGCTTGATGTACGTCTTTAACCTGGAGCAGAATCGAGGAAGCTGAGCATTCATTGGAGTAGCAAAGAGGTTGATTATGGGAGTTCCCCATAACCAAAAGATGTGCTGCACTGTGTCTCAATGGACAGTCCATTCGTGTGGTCGAAGGACTCAACTCAGGTTGCCCACTAGCACATTTAGCTCCTCCGGAAGGGTAAACCGTTCAAAGAAGCATCCGATGAGAGACTGAAAAGGCCCAGAAGCGGACCGCCTCCTTACAAAGGAGGTGAGATCCAGTTCCCCCTTGTTTATTTATGTAATACATGGCTATTTGGTTGTCAGTCTGAATGAGTACCGATTTTCCGGTCAACTGAGGACTGAAGACTAAAAGCTTTGACAACTGCCGAGTTCCAAGATGTCATAAGAGACTTCCCTGGGGGAACAGAGGCCTTGCGTAGTTAGGCCTTTGAGGTGAGCCCCCCAGCCCTATTTGGAAGCATCTGTTGTCGGAGTACACTGTGGTGCAGACATCCGAAAAGGTAACCCGACGAAAAGATTTTGAGGGGTGCACCACCACTTGAGGGAGTCCACAAGTTGAGGAGTGATGGTGATCTTGTCTGTGAGACAACCTGTTGAGTGTTTCCATTGAGTGGAGAGAGTCCACTGTGGTTGACGCATGTGAAGTCAAGCATATGGGACAACACCGACTGTGGAGGCTACGTGTCTCAAGAGATGGAGCATGTCCCTTGCTCTGATGCAGGACTGGCTTTGGCAGTCATTTGCCAGCTCGATGAGGTGATGGAGGCTGTCTACTGAAAGAAAAGCCTGAGCCTGCGTAGTGTCCAGAAGCGCCCCAATAAACTCTAGTTTTTGAGCTGGAGCAAGATGGGACTTTGGATAGTTGACCACAAAGCCTAAATGCTGAAGCACCAAGATGGTGCGCTGGAGGGATGTGGTCACTACATGAGGGGAATCGCCCTTGAAAGCCAATTGTCTAAGTAAGGGAAGACAAAGATGCCCAGTGTGCGGAGGTAGGCCACTACTACTGCCAGACATTTTGTAAAACCTCTTGGAGCAGATGCAAGACTAAAAGGTAGAACACAGTACTGGTAGTACAGTCCCTGGAAAAAGAAGTGTAGGTACTTTCTGTGAGAGGGATATATGAGGATGTGAGAATAGGTATTCTTGAGATCTAGAGATCAGAGCCAGTCTCGCTCTTGAAGGTAAGGAAGTAGGGTTCCTAGTGAGACCATCTTGAACTTTTCCCGAACTAGGAACTTGAGATTCCTGAGGTCCAGGATAGGCCTGAACCCACCTGTCTTTTTGGGGATGAGGAAATAACTGGAGTAAAAGCCTAAGCCCTTGTTGTGGGGGGTGGAATCTCCTCTATGGTGCCCTGTGCTAGCAGAGTGACTATCTCTTGCTGAAGCAGGGTTCTGATGTAATGAGGAGTCATCTGTGGGCAAAGTGGACTAACCTGTCTCCAATGTGGGAGGGGAGGGGGTCCTGTAGGAGTAGACTGGCTATGCCCTTGAGGAAGCAGTCAAAAAACAGTTCCAGGCTGCGCCTGCAGAGCTGGTTGAGGCATTAGAGCTTTAGATTTCCTGGCTTAACGTGGCCCCTGCTGCTTCTGATGTGGCTGTTGAGGTTGGTAAGAGAAATAAGGTGGGAAGGAAGGTTAGTACCTTTTCTTCCTGGAGTAGCAGACCTTCTTGGAAGAAGCCATCTTCTTAATTGGATCAGCCTTTTCAAGACAGGCGTTTTAGGGTGAGATCATCCGTCTTTATTTCACCAGCCTTTTCTCTCCACCCCTTCCCAAAGAGTTCTCTCATGAACAGGGAATGTTAGCAAGTTTATCTTGAACCCATTGCTAAAGGTCAGACACTTACAAAGCCAGGCCATTCTCCTGGCTCCTATACAGACTGCTGCAGCCCTACTGGTGGACTCAAAGGCATCAAATGCAGCCCTAGTGAGGAATTTTTAGGTATTTTGTCCATGATTGACCAAGGCCTGATATGGACCTTGCTTATCAGGTGGCAACAGGGTGCAGAACTCTGCCAGATCTTTAGCTACATCCCTCAAAGAAACATACCCATGTAAAGAATATAAGCATATAAAGAGCTGATCCTGGGGGAACCGAGGAGTGATTTTTAGAACTCAACTTGACACATTGACGATTCCACAACCATAGATTTATGTGGTAGTTGAGGCTTTTGAAAGCCTGGGCAAGATGGAACTCTACAGAGTGTGTTTAACCTCTTCCTGACCGATGCAACCGTCAAGGGAGCTTCCCATATGCGGATCATGAGGCCCTGGAGGATATGATGTATTGGTAACATAGCAGCCTCTTTCAGCATCGAGGGGTATTAAAGAACTTCAAGTTCTCAGTTCAGTCTCGGTGGTTACCATCACCGAGAGTGCTGCCGCCATGTCTCGGATGAAATCCTGAAAAGACATACCCTCGGGCAGTAAGCGACGCTGCTCATGTGGTGGAAAAGGGTCTGAAGGAATGTCCAAGAGTCCTACATAACCGACAAGAGTCAATGTCCAATGCCAAGAAGGCGCAATCGGTATTCAGTAAGAAGTCAAAATAGTGTCGGTCAGTACCGTGGCATCTATGCCACTCCGATGCAGACATCGCATCTCAGCACTGAAGCACCGATGTGTCAGAAGCAAGGTATCCCGACACGGGTTCATCCATGGACTCTAATGAGGATATTGGCCCCAGAGCTTGTGTTTATGCCTGTTCCCCTTCAGCAATGCCGAGGGCTTCGATGCACAGACAGAGGTTGGGCACTGGGTCTCAGGATCACAAGAGCCTCAAGGGTCCTGGCATTACTGTCGCCAGGATAGTAGCCAGACTCCATTCAATAGCCAGCACTCGCTGGTCAAGGAGACTGGAGGTGTCTAGGTGGATTCCTTTATGGAGTCTTGTGCCACTGTCCCAGAACACGGAACCGGGAGCTCACCGGAGGACGATGCCTCAGGAGCATCCTGGAGTTCCTCTAGTGCTTTGGAGGAAGTATCCTCCCACCGGGACAGTTTTGCTGGCCGGTCCAAGTCCAGATCCAGTTCCCCTGTTGAGGAGACTCTGTGTCGATGCCAGGAATTGGTGTCGATGCAGACGCCAAGATCTTCAATAGTTTTTCTGCCTCTGTGGAGGACTTGTGTTTGCTGCTATGTTTCCCATGGGATGAAGTGGATGCCCGTGACGGTGTAGAGGCCACCGAAGAGTGTACTGAAGTGGCCGAGTCTGATGGAAACAGCTTGCCCTATTATTGTTCACAGTTTTTAAGTCCCCTCCTGGTCATTTGCTGACACAGGGGGCAAGCAGAACCATCATGGTCCAGGCACAAACACTTTAAGCACCAGTCATGCTTATCTGAGCAGAAATCGTGTTTCAGCACTTAGTACATTTTTTAAAATAGCTATGTGGTTTCTCCATGGTTGACAAGACCACAGAGGCAAAAATCAAAAGAAGCGAGGGGCGCTAGTGAGCCGTGAAGGAATGGCCGCACTTTAACAAAGCTCTGAGCCAGGTTCTCCCCCTAACCAGCTAGTAATTGCAATTCATCAGCAAAATCCCCACTGCCTACCTGATCCTGCTCCCTGAGACCTGGCGGAAACGTTCTGAAACCCGACGGGGCGATCGGAGGTGTGCGGTGCGCTGTGGAGATTGGGGGCAACTGCACCTGTGGAGAGAACTGCTGTCTTCCTGGCACCCGTCGCTGCGGCCTGGAGCGAGGCCCTTCTGTCGGCGATTTCTGGGGAGCGTCCAACCCACGATTCTGCTCCAGGTCACCCGACTGGAGAGAGTGAGGAGCCTGGAGGTGGCTGAGCGATTGACGGCATTGCTGCTGACAACAGAAGCTGCGAGAGAGATTGGCCCCGCGGTAGCAGTTTCCTTTTACCCACAGCAGCTGACTCCTGATTGCCGCAATTTTCGCACTCAGCAGACATGGGGACAGTGTTATCCACGGCGTGCTGGTACCGAGTGACTGCCGGCGACTTGGTTAGTTGCTCCTGCGGCCATTGCCACGTGCTCCTGGAACGCATGGTCCTCCCTGCGTTCCAGCCAGCCTCCGCGGGAAAGTACCACGTGTTCTGCAATCAACGAACCAGCACTCAGCGCCCTGGGTCTCAGCGTTCCTGGAGATTGGCTCTGTGGTTGTTGGACCCCCTATCCTTCTGCTCTGTCTCGGTGATTGGTGCGTTGAGCTTCTGATCTGTGTGGCTGAAATTGTATCAATTGCATCGGGAGCAGTTTCTTCATGTGCCTGTTGGAACCTGCCTCTGTCAGTGTGCCTGGAGCGCCATCTACTGCCTAAAACTGGGATTTTTCTCTTCATTTTTTTTGCCTTCTTTCTGCTCTTTGTACTGAAAGCTGCTCCTCTCCTGCTTGAAACCACTCCTTTCATATTTTTTGGACTGTAGGGTTCCAAAGCTTACCCATGGCTGCAAAAGCCAAAAGGCTTGAAACCCGGGAGGGAATGCGGGCCTCTCAGCGTCTGCTGGGAAAGAGCGGTACCCAGACCAGCCCAACCAGTAAACAACCTTCTGAGGGTTCCGGTGATGAGACAATGAGTGAAAATGACCTGGGTCCCGCGGCGCTGTCCTCGCATGCCCTTCTGCAACGGGAGCTTCGGAGGGGCTTTGAAGAGCTGGCAGGTGAATTTCGCTCTATGCGCGAGGAAGTGATGAGCACAATTGCGGAACTCAGGGGTGACATAAAAGATCTAGGTAACCGAGTGGAAGAGGTCGAGTCAAAAATTGAGGATCATGATGGTGCCTTGGTGGATTTGCAGTGCGCAGTAGATAGGCATCACTCACAAGCGATGGAACTGACTTATAAAATTGATGATATTGAAAACTGGTCCAGTCGTAATAATGTGCGCTTCCAAGGAATCCCGGAGGCGGCGGGAGGCAGTGAAGACCTGGCAGCGGTACTTAAAACCTTGATGGCAGAATTGCTTACGGCGGAAGAACTTGCATCCCGTGGGCCTGGAATGGAGATAGAGCGTGTGCACCGTGCCCTGGGAAAGCCCTCAAATAACCAACCTCGGGATGTTATTGCTAGATTCCTGCGATATGTTGATGCGGAACTTCTCCTGCAACGGGGTAGGGAAAAAAAAATGATCCCGTATCAGGGAGAAGCGGTAACTGTATATCAGGATCTCTCGGCTTTCACGCTGGCTCGCCGGAGAGAGATGAAGCCAATCACAACGGTGCTGAACAACAAAGGGATTCGCTACTCCTGGTCCTTCTCGTTCCGGATGAACTTCCTCTTGGGCAACAAAAAGATTTCGGCTAAGGACCATACAGAAGCTTGGAGAGCATTGCGCCAGGCAGGTCTTGTGGAAGATAATGCACTACCTGCACCTCCGAACCCTAAGCCACAGCACTCGAAATGGACTCGGGTGGGACGTTCTACTTAACTGCCCTTGGTCTCTGCATTTTTGCTTTCATGATTGTTTTGTATTAGCCAGCTGTCCCTCACTTTTACTCTTGTTGTACTAAATGTTTCTGAATGTATGGGGATTTGGGTGTTTGTTCTTTTTTGCTATTTGGGGGTGGGGGGGAAAGTGGTTGTGGTTTGGAGAAGGGTATACCTGGATTACTAGTTTATTGGTGAATGGTACAAAGGGGATGTGCTTTTGCATTGTTTTATATAATTTTTCTGCAAGGGGGCCCGGTAGGAGCTGGGTTTGGGGTCAGTTTAACCGTGTCCTGTTTTTCTATTCGTGACAGGCAGGTGGTTCTGACGGGAAGGGGGGTGGGGTGAGATGGGGGGCGAATACAGATGGGGGGGTAGGGGGCAGGGGATGGGGGAGGGGATTCTTGGGTAGCTTTTTGGGGTGGGGAGCGTGGGTGGATGTGGAGCGGTCCCTCGAAGATAGTCAGGCGATTGAGAGGGGTGAGGCTGCTCTTCCTGCTTAAGGAGTGGTGCCTCGCGGATGGCGGGGGGGGGTTGGATTACACAGACTGGGGGAGTGAGTGGGGCGATGGTGGTAAGGTAACTGACTACTCATGTTGAAACTGATTTCTTTGAATGTAAAGGGTCTTAATTCCCCCAGAAAGCGTTCCCTCCTCTTTTCAGAATTGAGAACCCTGAAGGGGGATATTGTGTTTTTACAGGAGACACATCTCCGTGGTAGCACTCAGGGATGGTTGAAGCGTAATCCTTACTCTGATGTGTGGGTAGCGTCGGACATGAATGGACAGAAGAAACGGGGTGTGGCCTTGCTGTTCCATCAGTGTTTATCCCTCAAGGTGGAGGAGGTTAAGAAAGATACTCAGGGGAGATGGCTTTTCTTGAATGTGCGATTAGAAGGCCAGCTATTAACGCTTGCTAATATTTATGCTCCTAATGAGGGCCAGGTAACCTTCTTTGCGCGGCTGAAAACTTTGTTAGCTGAATTTGCGAAAGGCCCTATTATCCTAGGCGGGGATTGTAATGCCCACATGGTGCCCCCACTGGGACTCGACGGGTAGCGCTGGGGGGCAACTGGTGGACCTAGTAAGGCGCTGCGGAATTTTATGCTGGATTTAGGCTTGCGGGATGTTTGGAGAGATACACATGAAGGGGAAAAAAGCTATACTTATTATTCGCCCGTTCACCGGGTGCATACCCGCATAGACTACTTTCTCTTGGATCAACGCCTGATGGATGAGAGAGTGGAGGCTGGGCACGGGGCTTTGACATGGTCGGACCATGCTCCATGTTGGATTGCTTTTCTGGCAGATTTCTGCGGCGAACGCCTTCGGCTTTGGCGACTAGATGCAAGCTTTTTCCGGCAGCAGTGCACTGTTCAGGAGCATGGCTGCTTCATAGCTGATTTTTTTGAGCTAAATGATTCTGGGGAAGTTCCCCTCCCCATGGTTTGGGACGCTTTTAAGGCCACAGCTCGGGGTCGTCTAATGGCTGAAGCAGCTCGTACTCGAAAGGCTTGGAGACAGGAGTATTCTCATCTGGTGGGGGAGACTTCCCGTCTCCAATCGGAACACGCTCGGACTGGTTCTAGGCGAGCCCTGCGCCAATGGTGGACGGCACGTGCCAACTTAGATGCGTGTCTACAGAGAGAGTTGGATAATAAACGTCGGAAATTAAGGCAAACTTTTTATGAAAGGGGGAATAAGTCAGAACAGTTCCTGGCCTTACGGCTTCGGCAGCAGCATACTACGAGGGTGGTTCGGGAACTTCGAGATTCCGGGGGGCGGAGGAAAGTGATCTCCCGTGAGATCCGTGAGGTTTTTGCCACTTTTCTGGAGCAATTATATAGAGCTGAGTCTTGTGACTTGGCCCGTGTGCAGGCTTATCTGCGGTCTGTTGCCTTGCCGCGGTTGAATGCTTCAGACAGAGATCAACTCGAAGCTGAATTAACTGTGGAGGAGGTGGAGATTGCAATCTGCCGGTTGCGGACCAGGGAAGCGCCAGGTAGTGATGGCTTTCCTGCGAGTACTATAAAAAATTTTGTGCACACTTAGCCCCGACTCTGGTGGTACTCTTTAATGAGGTTCTGCGGGGGGCGTCGCTGCCCCCTTCTCAACGCGAGGCTCTTATCGCAATGCTCCCTAAGCCAGGTAAGCCCCTGCTGGAGGCCGCCTCATACCACCCTATTTCCCTGCTAAACACGGATGTTAAAATCCTAGCTTCTGCATTGGCTGCCCGATTGAACCGGGTTCTTCCTACTTTGGTACATCCAGATCAGGTCGGCTTTGTACCGGGACGTCAGGCGGCGGATAATATCAGGCGAATGTTACAGGTTATTCATATTGCTCGGCAGGATTCCCAGCCGACGCTTTTGGTCGGAATTGACGCTGAGAAGGCCTTTGACCGTGTTAGTTGGGAATATCTCTGGGGCGTGCTTGATACGATGGGGTTTGGCCCTAATTTTACCCAATGGGTCCGTAGATTATATCAAGACCCGACGGCATGTGTCCGGGTTAATGGGGGTCAATCGCGAAGTTTTCCCTTGGAAAGGGGCACTCGTCAGTGATGCCCTCTGTCGCCATTGTTGTTTGCGATGGTGATGGAACCCCTGGCGCAAAGCTTTCGTGAGCACCCGGAATAGTGGGCGTTCGAGTGGGCCCTACTGACTATAGGATTGCACTCTTCGCGGATGATATCATCCTATCGTTGATGAATCCAGCTGCGTCCCTTCCCATTGCTATGCAGCTCTTTGAGGCCTTTTCCCAGGTGTCTGGATTCAAAATTAACTATACTAAATCTGAAATTCTTAACGTTGGGGTTCCGGAGGCGGTCTGCGTGGAAATGAGGGCTACCTATCCCTTCCGCTGGGTGTCCGGAGCTCTTCGCTATTTAGGGGTGAACCTGACGGTTGAGCGGGCGGCGCTCTTTAAGGCTAATTATGACCCGTTGTTGCAGCGGGTTCGGCGCGATCTGGAATCCTGGGCCAGCCTGACGTTCTCTTGGTTTGGGCGTATAGCGGTGCTTAAGATGGTGGCTGTTCCGAGGTTTCTGTACCTCTTTCAGGTTCTTCCCATACCGCTGTCTTGGGGACTATTGATCCTCTGGCAAGCTATGCTCATGAAGTTTATATGGCGGTTTCGTCAGCCACGTATAGCCCGAATTCTTTATATGCGCACACGATGTGGGGGTATGGGGGCGCCTAACCTGCACTGGTATTATGCGGCAGCACAGTGTCGCACCGGGGTGGAACGGATGCACCCCGGTAGCCCTAAACGTTGGGTACAATTGGAAATGCATATTGCTGGTGGGGCGGGTCTGGGAGATCGGTTGTGGCTTAGTCCCAAGTTGCGAGGTGGCCTACGTCTAAGTAACCCATATATCCTACATACTCTCCATTGCTGGGACCTCTCTTTTCGAACTCGGAGGGCGGACCTGACCCCTTTGGCCCCTATAGTGGATAATGCTATGTTTCCCCCTGGGATGACTGAGCCGTTTTTTCGGATGTGGGGGCACAAGGGACTTAGTCGTGTCGGTCAATTGTTTGACGAGGGCCGGTTGCGCTCTTTTAGTATGTTGCAGGGGGAATTTGACCTCCCCGACTGTCATACTTTTCACTATACGCAAGTGGCCCACTGGCTTCAGGCTCGCAATATTCGCTCACAAGTTGCCCGCGATTTGTCAGATATCGAGCGTTTCTGCGAGGAGTGCACTACCACGAAAGGTCTTATAGCTGCTTTGTATGCCCATTTGCAGGCGCAGCAGCCGAGATTAGGCAACCATAGAGAGCACTGGAACTCTGACTTGAGTATCCGTTGCTCTGAGCAGCAATGGGAACAGATGGAGGGCAGGCTGTGGAAAAGCTCGGTGGCGATTAATGTCCGTGAAACTAATTATAAGCTATTGTATAGATGGTATATGACACCTGAGCGGATTGCCCAAGCGTATCCTGGGGTGTCGGATCGGTGCTGGCGGAACTGTGGACAAAAAGGTACTTTGGTGCATGTCTGGTGGTCCTGTCCCCGTATCCGTACTTTCTGGAGGGGGATTCAGTACCGCTTGCAACAACTAGTTGGGTTGACCATTCCTTGGGATCCGGGCATTTTCCTTTTTGGTGTAAATGTGCCTGGAGCACGAAGTCCTCAGCTGGCCCTGATTCGACATGGTTTGAATGTGGCCCGGCTAGCTGTGGCTACTGCTTGGAAGCAGGCCCTGTCCCTGCCCTTCTTTATCTGGTTGGAGCGGATGTGGGATACTTATACAATGGAGCGTGGGGTGGCCGCCGGTAAATTGCGGCTATCACAGTTTGAGAAAGTGTGGGAGGCTTTTGTCCTACAATATGGCTCCTGACTGATTGAGCGCTTTGCATATTCCCTGGGGGGGGCTAGTTCTGGGCCCGTTTGTGTAGCTAGAGTTTCCAAGGCTTCCCCCCTTGCCCCTTGTGGTCTGGTTGGCTCGTTCGCTCCTCTCATCCTTAACTAATGCGGCTGCTCCTGGGGGGGGGGAGGGGGGAAGATAGGGGGAGATTGGGGGGGTTGGAGGGTGGAGGGGTGGGTAGACTGTTTTGGGAATCCCATTTGCTGATAGAGGGTGGGTTGGGGGGGGAAGGAGGGGGAAAAAAGGCATTTTGTTGGATCTCTCCCTGATGTTAGCATTTTTTGCATTATTCTCTTTTGCTATTGTATTCTGTATATAGCCTATGAGACTCTTGTTTCCTTTACTGTTTTATTGCTGCCTTTCAATAAAAAAAAAAAAAAAAAATCAAAAGAAGCAATGGCGGCCTAAGCCAGCAAAGAAAGCAGCAATACCACAAAATATGGGGAAAAAAAAGAAAAAAATTAAAATTAAAAAAAAAAAAAAAGACCACAACGTCCGATGAAGGACCCAATCGAAGCGAAGGTGATGCATGATGTACCCAAAGGCACAAGACAAATTTTTAACAGCAGGACAACAATGTCCTAATGGTTCCACGGAAAAGACGACTGAGGAGAATAGCTGGGAAGGTAGGCACGCATACATGGAGGGATGCTCCCAAAAGCATTCCTATTTGATGCTGGGAAGAGTTCCTGCACCAGGCTACGTTGGTGCCAACGTCACCATTATGTGAAGACTGCATTCCTGCTTGTTCCTGGAGATAATTGTTCTTCCAATGGTACTCCAACACAACCTTGAGTAACAGCTACGAATAAGTGCATAACACCACTTTGGGAAAGCACTGGGTGTAAGGGGAAAATGGATAAGGGCTTGCAGTTTACCGACTCGTCTAGCAGTTGAAAGCTGCCAATATGGGTCCTCTAAGGGAGGTGTTCAAACATCACTTGCCCCAGAGGTTCAAAAGGGATCTCAATGAGCTGGCTAAATACAATGTTGAGTCCCACTAAGTAGGGTGGCTGTCCATGGACTGCTTATGGGAGGTAAGGGGGATGGACTAATACTGCTCTATCATCAATATGCTTGTGGTAAGCTGCACTGTAGATGGAACTATACAAAATTATCTTTTGGTGGCGTTGAAAAAATGCAAGAGGTAGAGCAGAAGCTGTGAAACCAGACAGTTAGAAAGATTTTAGAGTTATGAGCACAAGAGTGGCCAAAGCCTGTCCTGAGTTTTTAGTTGTGGGCATCCTGAAGGCTAGGAGGATATCAAAGATGTCCTGGGATATAGGTAAGGAGGGAGCATCTGCCTCTCTATATCCAAGCCGTTGGAGTTAGGGATGTGGGAATGGGATGCAACATATGATGACCTGCTCTGTCAGCAGTGAGGCTTGGGACCCCAAGTGGAGAGGTTGATCCTGTACAGCATAGGAGCCAAAAGCTGACAAGGCTGAAAGGGAGCCACTAGAATGACACAAACTCAGTCTTGTAACATCTTTTGTGTCCCACTCTATCAGTGCACACCAGCTGATCGCCTGATCGGGAGCTGGAAGTGAGTCCCCTCCCCCAGCCCAGCTGATCAGCATCTTTTGAACTGCATTGCCATTGATCCTTTAGCTCTCTCCTCCTCTCTCTCTCCTCTCTCTTCTTATCTCTTTCATCCACTCTGCTTTCAAATTCTATTGATGAGGCTGTGAACTCTTATAACACTGCACTCTCCTCCACCCTTGATACTTTTGCCCCCCCCCCCCCTTATCCCCCGTCCTGTTAGGCGTTCTTCTCCTCAGCCCTGGCTCTCCCCTATTGCCTACTTTCTGCGCTCTTGTGCCTGCTCTGCTGAGCATGCCTGGCTCAAATCCCACTGTTATCCTGACTTTCTCCACTTTAAATTCATGCTCTCCTTCTTCCAATCAGCCATTGCGCTTTACAAACAAATTTACTTCCTCAATCTGACTAACTCTCTTTCATCTAATCCTCGTCGTCTCTTAAGCACACTCAATTCTCTCCTCAGTGTGCCTCCACCCCTGATTCCTCCCTCCCTTTCTGCCCAAACCTTGGCTAACTACTTCCATGACAAAATCCACACAATCACCCTCCAGTTCCCCTCCTCCCCCTCTCCCCCCCCCCCTATTTTCCATTTCTCCCCTCCCCAAACCTCTGCCACCCTTTCTTCCTTCCCTATGGTCTCTGACGAGGAGACGTCGCTCCTTCTCTCTTCCTCCAAACCTGCTCTTCCGACCCCTTCCTCAACCACCTCCTTAGCTCCATCTTTTCATCTTTCGTCCCTTCTATTTCTCAATTTCTTAACCTCTCTCTCTCCACTGCAACCTTCCCTTCTGTTTTCAAGCATGCTGTGGTTACACCCCTTCTCAAAAAACCTTCACTTGATCCCACTTGTCCTTCTATCGTCCCATCTCTCTCCTTCCTTTCATCTCTAAACTACTTGAGCGTGCAGTCTATCACCGTTGTCTTGATTTCCTCTCCTCTCATACCCTCTTGGATCCTTTACAATCCGGCTTTCGTCACCCTACACTCCACTGAAACTGCTCTTACTAAGGGTCTCAAATGATTTGTTCTTGGCAAAGTCCAAAGGCTTTTACTCTGTCCTCATTCTTCTTGATCTCTCTGCTGCCTTCGACACTGTTGACCATAACCTTCTTATCATCACCCTATCCTCACTTGGATTCAAAGACTCTGTACTATCTTGGTTCTCTTCCTATCTATCCCATTGCTCTTTCAGTGTGTGCTTCGATGGCTCCTCCTCCTCTTCAAGCCCACTACCTGTAGGAGTTCCTCAGGGTTCCGTCTTAGGTCCACTCCTCTTCTCTCTCTATACCCAATCCCTTGGCACCATTATTGCTTCCCATGGCTTTCACTATCATCTCTATGCCGACGACTCTCAAATCTATCTTTCTGCACCTGTTATCTCTCCTGATATCCAGTCTAAGATCTCACTCTGCCTCTCTGACATTACTGCCTGGATGTCTCACCGCCACTTAAAACTAAAAATGGCCAAAACTGAGCTTCTTATCTTTCCCCCGAATGCTTCCCCTCCTCTTTCCCCTTTCTTTCTCTCTGTTGATAACTCTGTACTCCTCCCTGTTTCTTCAGCACGTAACCTTGGTGTTATCTTCGATTCCTCTCTCTCTCTTCACATATCCAGCTCATTGCTAAAACTTGTCGTTTCTTTCTATACAATATTTCCAAAATTCGCCCCTACCTCTCTGTTGACACCACTAAATTGATTGTCCACTCCTTAATCACCTCCCATCTTGATTATTGTAACGTTCTCCTTGCCGGCCTCCCTGCAAGCCACCTCTTTCCTCTTCAGTCAATTCAACACTCCGCTGCTCGACTCATTTTCCGCCAATCTCATTTTTCCCACAAAAATCCTCTCCTCATGTTGCTTCATTGGCTTCCCATCCGTCTCCGTATCCAATTTAAACTTCTCCTCCTGACCTATAAATGTATTCACTCTTCTGCCCCCCCAGTACCTTTCATCTCTCATCTCTCCTTACACCCCCTCTCGGTTGCTTTGCTCTTCTAACAGTCTTCGTTTATCTGTGCCCTTTACTCGTACTGCCAATTCCAGACTTCGCTCCCTCCAACTGGCAGCGCCCTTTGCTTGGAATAGTCTTCCTATCTCTGTGCGCCAGGCGTCCTCCCTGGCCATTTTCAAGTTCAGACTAAAATCCCACCTCTTCACTATTGCTTTCTGTTCCTCTCTTACCCTATCTTGATCTCTCTATCAACATTTGCTTACTTTGTCCTGTCAATTTTTTTTTTTTTTTTTTGCGGTTTAAATTTCTTTTATTGAGAAACTTCAAAGTAAATACAGATATTCCATATTATAGTACTAGGGGGGAAAAAGGTTCAAGGAAAAACATCCATAATATAGTCCACATCATGAGAAACGTGTGAGTACAAGGAGGAAATGCTGATCCATAAATCAATACTCTTTTTCTTACTATCTGCTGTCAATTAAACCAAAAAAGAAAAACTTAAGAAGCCAGTGTAACATTGGATACAAGAAAAGACTCCAACGCCGAAGCCTCCAGAAAAACATACTTAGTGCCTTTGAAGGTAACTAAACATTTACAAGGAAATTTAAGAAAAAAACGTGGCACCAAGAGCTAAGACGCGTGGCTTCAATACCAAAAATGCCCTGCGACGAAGTTGAGTTTTCCTGGAGACATCGGGAAAGATACTAACTTTCTCTCCACAGAAGGCAGTCGCCTTATTTGAAAAATATAAACGCATTACGGCACTTTTATCAACTTCAGAGGCAAAAGACACCAGGAGTGTAGCTCTAGTTGAGATTATATCTTGAGAGGACTCAATGAACTCAGAGATGTTCAGAGAATCCTGAGATATAACTGGGGCTGAACCAGCAGAAGCACCTGCCGGAGAAGCCTCCTTAGAGGGAATATAAAACACCTTAGTTATATGTGGTTTAGTATCTTCTCGATATCCCAATATATCTATCAGATATTTATCAAATAAAATTTGAAGAGATAAAAACCGCGTATAAGGAAAATTTAAACACCTCAAATTTAAAGCTCGCAAGCTACGGAAGAACAACCCAAACTATGGTTACACGATGCAAGGTTCCACTTTAGGAACCACCACACAAGAAAAAGATATAGGCGTCATTGTGGATAACATGTTAAAACCCTCGACCCAGTGTGCAGCAGCAGCCAAGAGAGTAAATAGAATGCTAGGTATGATAAGGAAAGGAATGGGAAATAAAACAAAAGATATTATAATGCCTCTATATCGTTCCATGGTGAGACCGCACCTTGAATATTGTGTGCAATTCTGGTCGCCGTATCTTAAAAAGGATATAGCGTTATTAGAAAAGGTTCAGAGAAGAGCCACCAAAATGGTAAAGGGGATGGAAGAATACTCCTATGAAGAAAGGCTAAAAAGGTTAGGGCTCTTTAACCTGGAGAAGAGACGGCTGAGGGGAGATATGATAGAAGTCTATAAATTAATGAACGGAGTGGAACGGGTAAACGTAGATCTATTGTTTACGCTATCAGAATATAGACAGACTAGGGGACATGCAATGAAGCTACAGGGTAAACTATTTAAGACTAATAAAAGAAAATATTTTTTCACTCAACATGTAATCAAACTCTGGAATTTGTTACCGGAGGATGTAGTAAAGGCTGTTAGTGTAGCTGGGTTTAAAAAAGGTTTGGACAAGTTCCTGGAGGAAAGGTCCATAAACCATTATTAAGAAGGGACCCAGGATATCAATGCCTGACCCAGTACAAGCATTGTGGAACCTGTCTCTTTTGGGGAAACTGCTAGGTACGTATGACCTAGATTGGCCACTGTTGGAAACAGGATACTGGGCTTGATGGACCTTGGTCTGACCCAGTATGGCATATCTTATGTTCTTATGTATTCTCCAATAGCTCTTGTTGGGTATGAAGAATGATACTATCTTTCATAAAAGACATCGAAGAATTTTGCAACGCATTGAAATGAGCTTCCAACTTCTGGCATCTTTCCCCCAGAGTAACAATCTGAGAATCATGTTGAGCAAGTTTTGCCACAGAGTCTCTAGAAAAATCCGTCATTTGCAGAACAACAGAATTCAATGAAGACTCTATGCTGGAAAGAATACACTACACATCTGAAAGAGAAACATCTTGAGAATCCACTGGCAAAGAGGAAGCACCGTCCCGATGCGCCAAAGCAGAACTCTCCGAGACCAATAGGATCCGAGGTAATGGAACTATTCTTTTGCCACCTGGTTTACCTTAGGGAGCCCTTCTCCTACGTGTGCTCCCTCTTTTTCTTCTCAGCCTATTCCTCTGGTTTCTTCCTTTCGCTATCTGGGTGTGGTTCTTGATTCTTCCCTCTCTTTTAAAGAACATATCTCCTCAGTTGTCCAACGGTCATTCTTTTCTCTTAAGCAGTTACGGGCTGTTCGTCCCTTTCTCTCCCCCTCCGCTTTGGCTACACTTTTACTCTCCCTAGTGATGTCCCGACTCGACTACTGTAACGTTGCTCTAGCTTGTCTCCCACAGTCACAACTTTCCCGTCTTCAGCATATTCAGAACACTGCGGTCCGTCTTCTAACTCATGCTTCCCGGTATGAACATGTCACTCCTCTTCTTTTACATCAACACTGGTTACCAGTATCCTTTCGTATCCAATATAAAATCCTCACCTTTGTTCACAGGGCACTCCACACAGGTATTCCTCTTTATCTTGCAGACCTGGTTCACTTTCACACTCCTCACCGTTCGCTTCGCTCTATCCATGTTAATCGCGTGTTCCTCCCCCCTCCCTCACACGCTCACCTGGAATCCACTCGCTCTTCCACTTTTTATTTCTTAGGTCCGAGGCTTTGGAACTCGCTTCCCCTTTCCCTTCGATCCGAGACATCCTTCCAGCTTTTCAAAACAAAACTCAAGCCTCATCTGTTTACCCTAGCGTTTGACCTTCCCCCGTAGTCCCTACCCTTCCCTCTGCTTCTCTGTCGATGTAGTATGTTGTCATGTTCTGATTAGCTGTTCCTTGTCTTTTATTTTTCTTTCTCTTTACTGTTTTTAAATAATGGCGTTCCTTTCTCTTTCTGCAGCTATGTAATTTTTACAATTGTAAACCACCCAGATACCTATGGTGTGGGTGGTATAACAAATTTTTAATTAACATAAACAGTCCGGCGTCCAAAGGGAACCCGGAGGAGGATACAGATGGTAAACAACCCAAATGCGACACATCCTCCCTCAAAGGAGAGGAAGTAACAGGAACGGAGTCTGTAATGGCAGCAGAAGGGGAAGAGATACTAACCCCCAATGATAAAGAAGAGCCATCACTGGGGAGCTGGGTTTGGATTGCAGCAACAACCTCCCCCTCTTTACTTTCCAAAGCAACAATATGTCGATCCATAGGGCCAGAAGTCTTAACAGCCTTAGTAGGGTTAACAGTACTCACATTTAGAGGTCATTTCCTACGTTTACCCATCCTGCACAGCCACAAGCCAGCTCCCGAGCTCCTCGAGCGCTAAAGGAGCGCATAAGGAGCCAAAAAAAGCCCCTTAACGCGCCCCTTTAGAACGCGACCGCTACCGCATACCGCTTAGCGATCAAGCTTTAAACCCCCTTAGACAACGTCAGAGGTAGGCGCCGCCAAGATGAATCGTGCACTCCAACGCTGGCAGAAGGAACACAAGCGGAGCACAGTGGTGAGCAGCAACCTCCTCTCCTCACAAGCTCCCACTGAAAAGAAAAAGCCTCCGGGCTTTAAACCCCCTTAGATGATGTCAGGGGTAGGCGCCGCCAAGATGAATCGTGCACTCCAACGCTGGCAGAAGGAAATACAAGCGGAGCACAGTGGTAAGCAGCAACCTCCTCTCCTCACACGCTCCCCTCCTGTAAATTTTTGTTATTTGTATTATGTAACTTATTTTGTTTTCTGTCTTATTAGATTGTGAGCTCTGATGAGCAGGGACTGTCTATCTTCTATGTTTGTACAGCGCTTCGTATGTTGCGGCGCTTTATAAGTCTTTAATAATAATAATAATCTTTTGTACAACCCTTGGAAAGAAATGGAATTGGCAGGAATGCACAGTTGTCTTTTGTGCCAGAGAACGCTGAAGGTATCATAAGATAACATCTCTTTGGATGGACTCCTAGAGCAATAGAGCTAACATTTCCTGTTCTGTTGGGAAAGAAACAGGTTGATGACTAGGCGAAAGCAAACACTCAGGAACACATCTATCGTACTAGGTATCTTTGAAGGATACTATCAAAACAGAGAAGCTACAGTATCCAGATAGAGAGGTTGCAATAAAAGCAGAAGTAGCCAGGAACCCTTAAGTGAAGAGCAGATAGGATTGAAAAATTGCAAATTATTCCTGTCAGCTGATAGGCTGGTTGTAAACAACAACAAAATATACTTTGAAATGTCTGCATACAAATGCTAGAATCCTAAAAAAAATAAGATGCAAAAGTTAGATTATATAGCACTGAATGAAAATATGAACAGGCATCTTAGATATCTGGTGAAATGAGGATACCGATTGGACACTGGGACAAATTATATTGCAATAATAGGGTGCATAAAATTGGTGAAGGGATGGTACTATATACTAAACAGAATAAAAGCTCCGCAGAAAATAAAATGCACTGTGGAATCTTTATGGATAGAAGTTCTATGTGCGGAGGAGAAGAGAATAATGGACAGTAGTATACCCTCACCACCGAGTCAGAATGAATAGATAATGTAATGTTGACAGACAGAGAAGCTAACAAATTTGCCAACATAATAATAAGCAGGGCCGGCCCAATCATTAGGCAAACTAGGCATTCTCCTGGAAC
This sequence comes from Ichthyophis bannanicus, assembly GCA_033557465.1. Lineage (NCBI taxonomy): Eukaryota > Metazoa > Chordata > Amphibia > Gymnophiona > Ichthyophiidae > Ichthyophis > Ichthyophis bannanicus. The sequence continues at coordinate 231,278,715 of CM066043.1, read as the reverse complement.
AGCGGCTTCTGAGAGAAAGTAAAATGTAGTAACAATCAAACCAAAACAATACATCCCGACAGCCACAAAAACTCAAAGAACCATCAGCATATTCTTTTACCTGCAGGGAGAGTGGGTGCACATACATACATATGAAACAAAGTTTAATATGTAAAAGTTATGCATGTTTTACTCCTGGGGGAATTCTTCGCAACTGCACAGCACATAATTCCCCACCTGTGCAGAATCCTGCACTTGTTATCCAAGATTCTGAGCAGGCACCAGCAGAGAGGCAGGCTCGGAGCACTCAAAATACTCCTGTGAGTGTTTAAAGCAGAGCCATGGGGTTGTTTCCCTTCACTCCCGCAACTGGGCTACACTTCCGATGCCGGCATCGCTGTTTTAGAAAGGTCAACAGAAGCACTTCCTGTCCCTAGCAAGAAACAGAAAGTGCTTCTCTAACCTTTTTTAAACTATCAATGCAGACTCAAAAGTGTAGCACAGCCGCAGGAGTGAAGGGAAATACTCCTGTGAGTGTTTAAAAAGCCACGAACGGGCAGAGGTGAGTGGCTGGAGCAAGAGACTGATGGAAAGTTGCATGGGTGACTGGGGGCTGAAGAGGGACTGGTGGCGAGTCGGGGGGGTGACAGGGAGCTGAACAGGATTGATGGTGAGTCGAGGGGGTAGATGGGGCTGAAGAGGACTGATAGCGAGTTAGGGGGTGACTGGGCCTTAAGATGGACTAATGGTGAATCGGGGGGGGTGGCAAGGAGCTGAAGAGGGACTGATGGTGTGTCGGGAGGGTGACTGGGGGGCTGAAGAAAGACTAATTGTGAGTTGGAAGGATGACAGGGGGCTAGAGAGGACAGATGGTGAGTTGGGGGGGACTGACTGGGGGCTGGAGAGGGACTGATGCTGAGTTGGGGGGGTGACTGGAAGTTGGACAGGGACTGATAGTGAATCAGGGGGGTGACTGGGGGCTAAGAGAGGACCAATGGCATGTCGGGGGTAACTGGGGGCTGGAGAAGGACTAATGGTGAATCGGGGGAGTGACTGGGGGCTAGGGAGGACTGATGAGTTGGGATCTTCCAAGAATTTAGAGGGAGAGAGAAGGGGTGGACAGGGAAGACTTGGATGTTGAAGAGAGACCTGTGATTTACAGCTTGGGGAATTCTGAGCAAAAACAATTTAAAAGTTTTGTTTGGCGTCCTACCTGGAGAGGTGAAGGAGCATGATGCCCTCCTTCCTGCCCCTTCGGCTTCTTCCCGGGTTCCTATGCCAGTAAGAGGAAAGGAAAGCAGAGGCGAGGTACTGACGCTGTTAGCAGTCTAGTGAAGGCACAGGTAACTTTGGAAGAGTATTCATGCTTCTCTTTGTTGAGATCCACAGAAGCTGTGGCCAATTCAGGATCCTTTGGACTGGACCGAAGCACTGAAGGGGTTTCTCTGAGCCCTAAAGCCAAAGCAGTTCCCCCACAACCCGGAAGTGACTTTGGTGGAGGGGGTGCAGTGATGGACCAGTTTTCCGGAGTGCAGTCAGCTAACCGAACGCTATCAGGATACCAGACACTGACTTCCTCACCAGTGGAGCATGGTGGTGAGCGAGAGAGGGGTCTTTCTGGAGATGTTGTGGGTGAGATGAGAAAGCACAGTTACTTACCTGTAACAGGTGATCTCTGGGAACAGCAGGAATAAGTCTTCACATATGGGTATGTCGGTACCGACGGAGCCTGCGTGGGAACGCTCCCCAGCGTCCAATCAGAAAGCCTTTCGGAGCATCCCACAGCGCCTGCGTGCTGCCTTCCCGCCTTTCCAACCGTCTCTCCTCAGTTGAGTTTTATAGCTGAGACAAAGAGAGAGAGAGGGAAAGGAAGAGAGATAGAGAGACAACTCCTAGGGGAGGTGCGTGGGTTGTGAAGACTTATTCCTGCTGTTCCCAGAGATCACCTGTTACAGGTAAGTAACTGTGCTATCTCCAGGAACAAGCAGGAATGAGTCTTCACATATGGGGACTCCCTAGCTTTTGATGCCAGGGAGAGAGCCCAGAAGTTGTGCGTCCCTGTGACAGGGCGGTACTTCCCCACCTGGATCTCTGGCATCCCATGAGGGATGGTGGGTAGGAGTTTGTTAAGTATGGAACAGGTGTTTGAGAACAGCCTGACCAAACAAGGCATCCCGGCGGGAGTCCTTGTCCAAGCAGTAATGGGCTGTGAAAGTATGAACTGAGGCCCAAGTGGCTGCTCGACAAATGTCATCGATAGACACAGAGTTCAGATGAGCCATTGAGGCTGCCATGGCTCTCACAGTGTGAGCTGTGACATGGCCCTCCAGAGAAATGTTCTTGCTCTGATAGGCGAAAGAAATACATTGGGCAATCCAGTTGGAAAGAGTTCTCTTGGAGACTGGTTGTCCCAAATGAGAAGGATCAAAATCAACAAAGAGTTGGGAAGACTTTCTATGTTGCTGTGTCCTCTGTAAATAAAAAGCCAGAGCTCTTTTACAGTCCAGGGTATGAAGATTCCTCTCTGCACTTGATGCATGAGGCCCTGGAAAAAAGACAGGTAGGTAGACCTCTTGGTTGAGGTGAAAGGGCGAGACCACCTTAGGCATAAAGTGTGGATTAGTCCTAAGGACTACCTTGTCATGATGGAACCTTGTGTACGGTGGATTAGCTACTAGTGCTTGCAATTCGCTGACGCGGCGTGCTGATGTGATTGCAATAAGAAAAATAACCTTCCAAGAAAGGTATTTCAAGGAGGTAGTAGCTAAAGGTTCAAAAGGCGGCTTCATAAGCTGACCAAGAACCAAATTTAAATCCCATGCCACCGGAGGCGGTCTAATGGGAGGCTTTGTTAACAGGAGGCCTCTCATGAACCTTGCTACAAGGGGATGAGAGGAAACAGGTTGTCCATTTAGAGGCCTGAGGGAAGCTGCAATAGCACTCAGATGGACTCTTACTGAATTTGTTTTAAGGCCTGCATTAGAGAGATGCAGGAGATACTCCAGCAACGATTCCAGAGGTATTGAGCGGGGGTTAAGACCCCTTCCAGAACACCAGATGGTAAACCTTTTCCACTTGAAGGCATAAGAACGTCTAGTGGAAGGTTTTATGGAAGCATAAAGAACATCTTTCACTTGTTGAGAAAGAGGAAGATCCTGAAGATCTAGGCCTTCAGCAACCAAGCCCTGAGATGCAGAGACTGAGGATTGGGATGCCACAACTTTCCGTCCTCTTGAGAGAGGAGGTCTGGAGCAAACCCTAACTCTAGGGAGGGAGCTTGAGAGAGATGTAGAAGCAGAGGGTACCACACATGCCGTGGCCAATGTGGAGCTATGACAATCATGTGGCCTCTGTCTCTCTGAAGCTTGAACAGGGTTTTGGGAATTAGGGGAATGGGTGGAAAGGCATACAGGAAGGAAAGCATCCCTTGCCTGAGCCCCCTGAGCCGGAGTTCTGGAACAGAACCGGGGAAGTTTGGCATTCCATGGACTTGCAAAGAGGTCTATGTCCGGGGTTCCACAAATTCGAAAAATCTTGGATATCTGGTCCATATGTAGGGACCACTCGTGTGGAAGCAGAACTCGACTGAGTCTGTCCGCCCAAGAGTTTTGAACACCTGGAAGAAAGACTGCCAGAAGATAAATGTGATGCTCTCTGGCGAGGGCCCAGTCGCAGAGCTTCGTTGCAAAGCAACAGAGAGACAGTGCCCCCCTGCTTGTTTATGTAGAACATGGCAACCTGATTGTCCGTGTGGACAAGGACTGTCTTGTGGCTGAGCAGGGTGTGGAAAACTCGCAGAGCAAGGAAGATTGTTCTGAGTTCCAAGAGATTGATATGCAGAGAAGTCTCCTGTGGGGACCAGATGCCCTGGGTAGAGAGGTGCTGAAGATGAGCTCCCCAGCCCATTGGAGAAGCATCTGTTGTAAGAGTTGCCTGGGGTAGAGGCTGTTGAAAAGGACACCCCTGCAACAGGTTTTAAGGGGACTTCCACCACTGGAGGGACAAAATGAGGCGACTTGAGTTTGCTATTTTGTCTGACAGGCAGTCTAATGCCTGGGTCCATTGGGTGGATAAAGTCCACTGAGCTGCTCTCATGTGCAGGCGAGCATATGGTACCACATGAACGGTGGGTGCCATGTGGCCTAGCAGCTGTAACATTTCTCGAGCAGTTAGTAGGGGTTTTGACTCTGCTTGAGAAACTAACTGCATCAAGTGAAGGCAGCGGGCCTGAGGAAGATAGGCCCTTGCCTTTGTGGTATCCAGCAGGGCCCCTATAAACTCCATGGACTGAGTAGGGATCAAATTGGATTTTGGGATGTTTATTACCAGCCCTAAATATTGAAGGATATGCATTGTGCAGGTTAAAGCAGTCTTGGCCTCTGATTGAGTGGGAGCTCGAATGAGCCAGTCGTCCAGATAGGGGAAGACAAATATTCCCAGGGTGCACAGAAAAGCAGCAACTACTGCCATGCATTTCGTGAACACCCTTGGTGTAGAGGCCAGGCCAAAGGGGAGCACTTTGTATTGATAGTGCTTCTCCTGGAAAAGGAACCGAAGGAACCTTCTGTGAGTTGGATGGATGAGAACATGAGTGTACGCATCTTGAAATCTAGAGAACAAAGCCAAACCTGACTGTGAAGGTATGGCAGCAGAGTTCCTAGAGAAACCATCTTGAATTTCTCCTTGACTAGGAATCTGTTCAATTCTCTGAGATCTAAAATGGGTCTGAAGCCCCCTGTTTTCTTTGGGATAAGAAAATAGGGGGAGTAGAACCCTGTGCCCTGTTGTTGAGAAGGCACTTCCTCTATTGCCCCCTGGGCTAGAAGAGTGGCAACCTCCTGCTCTAACAGACTGAGGAGGGAGGTTGGAGAATTGAACTGGTGCACTCTTGTGAGAGGGGGCAAGCTGGAAAAATGAAGTTTGTACCCCTCTCTTATGATGGAGAGTGTCCAATGCTCTGCTGTGATTTGCCCCCATCTGGGAGCAAAGTGACATAACCTTCCTGGGATGGTGGAGGGCTCTGGTCCTTCTAGAGCCAGGAAGGCTAAGTTCTCTAGCAGAGAGTCAAAGGCCCTGAGGGGGCTGAGATTGCTGGGCTGGAGCAGGCCTCGCCGCCTTTGCCTTGGTCTGTTTGGAGGATTGCTAACGTTTGGAAGGAAACTGAGCTGCAGAAGATGCTCTCTGACTATAAGCAGGATAGGATCTTCCCTTTTTAGAAAAAGGTGTTTTCTTGAACAACCTTTTCTTAGCAGCAGCAGCAGTAGATTTGGATTCGGGTGAAGTAGTAGACCCTCCTCCTGTGTCAACAAGCCTGGCATACTGCCAAGGGGAACTGGAGACTCCGATGAGGCAGAGCAGCAGCGGGAACGAAGGCTGCCGAAGTCACAGCAGGACAACAAAGATCACCGAGGCCCTGTCCCGCTGTATCTTGAGGAGAGCTCGCGCTATGAGCAGGGTGGGGGGAAACGCACATAGGAGGCCATGCGTCCGCAACAGCAGGAAGGCAATGGAGGCTTCCCTGCTCAGGTGGGGAATTGGGCCGCAGAACCGCAGGAGCTGCAAATTCATTGGTCCAGAACTGGAGTCCCCCAACACCGGAACAGCCACTGTGCCGTCTGTGGGCAGAGGCTGCACTCGTGTGGCTGGAGGATCCAGCTTAGCTGGTTTGCCAGAACATTGTCCTGACCTGGGAGATAGGTGGCACGTAGGGCTATGCCTTAGTGAATCGCAAAGGACCATAGGGCTACCGCCTCCAGACAGAGGCTGTTAGAGCCGGTGCCCCCTGTTTGTTCATATAGAACATTGCCACCCGGTTGTCCGTCTGGACCAGCACCGCCCGATGGTGAACGCGATGCCTGAGTGCCCAGAGAGCGAGGAGAACTGCCAGGAGCTCGAGGAGGTTGATCGGCTGTCAGGACTTCTCGAGGGACCAAGTCCCCTGCATGCGCAGCTCGCCAGTGTGCTCCCCAGCCCGTGAGGGAGGCGTCCGTGGTCAAAACCACGTCATGCTGCGGGGCCTAGAACGGCATGCCTTGAAGCAGATTCCAGCGTCCCACCACCAGTCGAGGGACTCTGACAGCTGGGGTGTGACCGAGACGGCGTCCAAGAGGTCACCTGAGCCCACTGAGTTCAAAGGCATCACTGAGCTGCTCGCATGTGCAGTGGGGCATCGGGGATAACATGGACCATCGAGGCCATATGGCCAAGATGATGGAGAATCGCTCATGCAGATACAGTGCCGCAGCACTGAACCGCAGAGGTCAGAGTGATGAAGCAGCCTTCCCTGTCCTGGGGAAGGAAGGCTGTCACCCGCTGAGTGTCGAGGCACGCGCTGAACTCCAGGGATTGGACTGGAGTGAGGTGAGATTTCGAGTAATTGACCACAAAGCCGAGGTGCTCAAGGAAGTGGACCGTGTGGGCCGTGGCCCGCTGCAACTCGTCAGCCATCTCTCCTGTGATGAGCCAGTCGTCTAGATAAGGGTAGATGAAGGTGACCTGCAATTGAAGGTGGGCTGCAGCCACCGCGAGGCACTTGGTGAACACTCGCGGAGCGGATGCAAGGCCGAAGGGAAGCACTTTGTACTGGTAGTGGTTCCCTTGTACCCTGAAGCGTAAGTGTTTTTTGTGTTTCGGTTGGACATGGATGTGAGCGTATGCATCCCGAAGGTCCAAGGAGCATAACCAGTCGCCCTGCCAGAGGAAGGGCAGCAATGCACCAAGGGAGAGCATTTTGAATTTCTCCCGCACCAGATATTTGTTGAGATTTCTTAAATCAAGGATGGGTCGGAAACTGCCCATCCTCTTTGGCACAAGGAAGTAGAGGGAGTAGAACCTGTGATCTCTGAGGTGCGGTGGGACCACTTCCACTGCTCTTTCTTCGAGGAGGTTGTCAAGCTCTTGCGCCAAGAAGATCTGGTGCGCGGGGAGCAGAGGGGGCTCCGCGGGGCAGAAGTGTGGAAGTCGTCGGTCCAGATGAAGAAGTAACCCTCACAGATGACCTGGAGGACCCAGGCGTCTGAAGTTACAGACTCCCAACAGGGAGCAAAATGGACCAGGCGTCCTCCCACTGGTAGCTGGGTTGGCGGAGGGCGAGCGGCTATGCATCTGGCATCAAAAACCTGGGGCCGACTGGACTGGAGTCAGGGTCTGGCTCTTGGGTCCCTTAGGCTTACATGGGCCCTGGGGGCTGCTCTTGCTTTGTCCACCCTGGTGTGGCGCTGGCACCGGAGGATAAGGTGGGTAGCCCCAGTAGGGGAGACCCTTCCTCTAGAAGAAGGGCTTTTTGCCCTGTTGTTTCTTCCGGGAGAGAGGAAGTCTTCCAGGAGAGAGAGGTGCGCGTGACATACTCTATCTCAATCTCCGCTGCTTTGTCCTCCATCAGTTTGCCGAACAATTGCTCGCCCAGGTATGGTACATCGAGCAGTTTTTCCCGGACCCATTGCTTGAGGTCCAAGGACTGGAGCCAGGCCTGCCGCCTGGCCCAGATACCCACAGCCGCTAACCAAGCAGAGGACTCAAAGCAGCGCGAGAAAGGTACTTTGAACAGTCCCCAACTGATTTCAGGAGGGCCTGGAAACGGCGGAGGTAATCGCCACTGAGACCTGCCTGGAAACCTCAGAGCTCCTTCGTGAGGTCACGAAGAAACATGCCTATATATAGCTGGTAAGCCTGGATGTGGCAAGCCAGCATGGAGCCTTGGTAGGCCTTACGCTCGAGGGCATCGAGGGCGCAAGATTCCCTAACTGGCGGGACCAAGGAGTGAGTTTTTGGGCTCTTCTGCTTCCTCATCGCAGACTCCACCACCAACGAGGTATGGGGAAGTTGGGCCTTCCGTAAGCCGGGCCCCCGCTGCACCCTGTACATGGGTGTCCAGGCGCTTGCTGACAATGGGGATAGACGCAGGTGTCTCCCACATGCGGAGGAGCAGCCAGACTAGGATGGGCAGAACCAGGACCATGAAGGATTCCCTCAGTGGAGCTTCATACTGTAAAATATCGAGTTCCTCCATGTGAGGCTACATCTTGGATTGCGTGGAGTGCGCTAGGGCTCGAGCCATGTCCCACACAAACTCCAGAAAGGAGGTGTCTTTGGGAGGAGACCGCCACTTCTGAACAGGTGGAAAAGGATCCAAGGGGAGATCCCGATGGGCCCAGGATTCAGGGGAAGTGTCACCGTCGGACTCCCAGCCCGAAATTTCGGAGCTACGCTGCTCAAGCAGAGCCTGTGCTGTGCGCTGGGCTCTCGAGGCCGAAGTCAGCCTGGAACCGGAGGCATTGGCTCAGGAAGATCTCGTAACCAAAGACTGGATGGATATCGAGACCTCTGCCGGGATCCCTCATGAGGCCCCTGGCTCTTGGGGATTGTCATGGCGGTCTGGGGAGCAATCACAGGCATCGCCCTCGAGGTCTCAGGGCGCGTGCCAGTGGAGCCTGACACTAGTGCTTGCTGGGCAGCAAAGGCGCAGAAACGTTGCTCTCCAGTGCCAGCATTCAGGCCTCCCACTCGGGAGTGGGGCCTTGAGACGCTGACGCCGGGGTGACCAGGGCGGGAGTAGAGGAGGAGAGGGGGTCCTCACTAGGACAACCCTCTGGAGACCGGGCGCCATTGCCGGAGGCCTCCATGTCTGTATGGCGTACCTTTCAGGGTCGCTCCTTCTCAGACTCTTGGGACTGCCGAAGAGGGCTGAGGGACCGAGTGCGAGAACGCTCACACTTGTTCGGAGCCCCTGCCAAGGTCCTCGAGGCCTTCTTCTTCCACTCCCTTTCCGGGGGACCCGTGCTCAGAGTAGCGCCAGGGCCATGGAGCGGCCATGGGGGACCCTGGAGGTTGAAGATTGGTGGAGCGGGAAGCTGCCAGGGGACACCGGGGCCACCTTGCAGAAAGTATCATCTAGTTTCTGCTTATGGCTCTGGATGGCCTTCTAGGACATCTTTTTACATAGGGAGTAGAGCTCCGGGTTATGGTCCGCTCCCAGACACCCGAGACGTCATGGGTGTCCATGAGCGACATGTTTTTGGAGCATTTGTCACACTTTTTGAAACCGGAGGCCATGGGGGCAAAAAGAATCCCCGCAAGGTCGAAGACCTTCGGTTCGGCCAGCAGTTGTAAAGGGCACAAAACACGCTAGAGATTAACTCACAAAAAAAAATGGGGAAAAAATGAAAACAGCAAATTTCTGGGGTCTGCTGCCAAGGCATGGGCACTGGGGACGGCAGAAAGAGGACCGGGAAACCGGAATTAGAAAAACAATATGAAACTTTTTCCGAGATACAGGGGGACATGCATCCGAAGGGCTCCGCGGAAAAAGGGAGACTGATCAAGATGGCACACCCTTGGGCGGGAAGGGGACCACACATGTGTGGTGGCATTCCCAAAGGCTTTCTTTAAAAGCTGGGGAAATGCTCCGCACGGGCTCGGTTGGTGCCGACGTCACCCATATGTGAGGACTAACTTCCTGCTTGTTCCTGGAGAAAGTTCAGAAGTTGGAGCAGGAAAGTTTGAACCAGAAAGATCTGTTATTGGCACAAATCAAGGAAAAGGAAGTATTTGGTGTGGAAGATTGACTTTCTTGAGAAACAATCTAGGAAGAATAATCTTCGCTTCCTTAACTTCCCTAAGTATCCGCTGATTACTTCTGTGGACATGGTGAGGAAGTTTTTGAAGGAGGTGTTGAACTTTCCAGTGGATAATCTCCCCACCCTGGTTAAGGCTTTTTACATCTCAGTCCCAGGGGGTTCAGAGAAGTCTTCCCTGGGGGATCTGGAATATAGCTCAACTTAACTTCTTTTCTGAAATCCTTCCTGGAGGTAGTCACAGAGCATACTACTCTGATGGCTTCCTTTGTGTTTAAGACTGACAGAAACTCTGTGTTAAAATTATATTTCCGCAATATACAAACAAGCTTTCTGGGGTCGGTTGTGTGAATATTCCCTGATTTTTCACAGGCTACTCAGGCCCAGAGGAAAGCCTTCCTGGCCTTGCGGCCTAGGGTGGTGGCCCTCGGGGCCGGATTTGCTTTAAAATTTCCATGTAAATGCGTGGGGGTTTTTTAGGGCAAAATTTTTATTAGTCAGTTAAATTATTTTGTGTCTAGTAGAGAGGATGGGTTGGGAAGAGTAGGGGCTACACAATGAGCGTGTCCCCGCTGCTTCTGCTGTACTTGGTCCTCTCCAGTTTTAAGGAACTATGATAGATGTTATTTACTAATATGTCCTTTCCTTTCTTCCCCCTTTATTGTGGTCAGTGTCATGTAAATTGTATTTGGTGGGTATTTTTTATGATTTTTCCTGTTTTATTTCAATTTTTAGTATGTATCTGGGTGATATGTATTTTTTTTGAAAAGCAGATAAATAAAAAATAAAAATAAAAAAAATTCTGCACAAAGATGTACTAAACATGCAGAAATGTAAAACTCTGCACAAAATTTTCTAACTTTTGGCACAGTATTTTACATTTTTTTGTGCAGAAGCCCCCCCAAGTTGTTGTGATGATCTGGGGAAGGCGTAAAGCTAAAGATTGTCCAGAGCACCCAATACCCTTGCGCCGGCCCTGATAATAATGGATGATTTCAGCTACCCCCAATACTGACTGGATAAAGGTGACATTTTTTGTTTACCCGTTTATGTCCTTTCCTTGAGTCCTGCTAAACCAGTCCAGACAAGTGGGTTGTGTTTCCCTATTAGCAGGTTGGTGGAGACAAAGAACCAATGAAAAGCACAGGTTTCAATGACATCACTCCCATATCTCTAGTCGCCCCAGCCAGAAGTCTCTTCAATATATGTTCCAAAGCATATGGGAGAAACATGGCAAACCTCATATAACCAAAATTGTGGGCAATAATGAGTAATCAACAGTAGAGAACTATGTATGGGAAAGCATAAACAGTAGAAGATGAACCTGCAAAGTCAATATAAAAATCACAACAGACCCAAAAGGTACCACAGCAGAACAGAGCAAATACAGTTTCAGGGGCAGACTTTCCAAAATGGACACCACTTGGGACACCACCCAAGTCACTTCTGAAAGTAAATAGGCCTGGATGAGCCACTCATCCAGATATGGATGGACACAGATCCTGTGATGCCACAACTGCCACCACAATGACCTTGGAGAACATCTTCAGAGCAGTGAATAGCCCAAAAGGGAAGGCAGCAAACTGATAGAGAGAGTCAAGCATGGTAAAACTCAGATACTTTTGCTGATCTGCCCAGATTGGGATATGAAAATACGCCTCGTCAAGATCCAGAGAAGCCAAGAACTCCCCTCAGCACAATGCTTGAATCACGAAGTGCAAGTGCTCTTTGACCCCCTTGAAATCCAGAAAGGACTGGAAGGAAGAGTCCTTTTTGGGCACCACAAAATAGATGGAGTATCTGCCTTTGCCCCACTTGTCTGGAGAACAGGCACCACCGCCTTTAGGAGCAGCAACTTGTCCAATGTGGCCACAAAGTGGCACCTTTGATCGCAGACCCACAAGGGGAGATGACTAAAGCATCCAGAATCAGCTCTTTGCATTCCAGGACACAGCCAAATTGAATGGTGTCTAGCACCCAATGATCCTTGGTAACCCAGGCCCATTCCTGAAAGAAAAAGCAAAGCCTGCCTCTAGACAGAAGAGCCAGGGAATGGGCCCCCAAACCTTCACTGCACAGCCCAAGAAGGGATGGAGTCTCTGAGTCCATGCGCTTCACAAAAAGACTGAGAGCAAGCCCAAAGCCCATAAGCAGAGGGGAAGAAAGGTTTTCTAGATCGGTAATGACAAAAGTCCTAAGACCTCCAGGGATCAGGCCAGCACACTCTCGGTAGACGAGTGGAGGCTGATGAGAAATGGGCACCAGTACAATTCAGGGGCTGCCTGGACTTGTCTTCCAGGAGGCGGTAAGATTTTGTCTTGTCCATATCCTTCAACAGCTTCTCCAAATCGGCTCCAAACAGAAGCTTCCCCCAAAAAGCCAGTTGGGCCAATCAGGCTTTGGAAGATAAGTCCGCTGCCCAAGTGCTGGAGCCAAATCCAACACTGACACCATCATCAGGGCACCATCCCTGGCCACCAAACATACAATGTCATACATGGTATCAGAAAGGAAGGCCATAACTGACTCCAAAAGAGGAGTAGTGCCTCCAGCAGAAGAGACTGAATCCACTGGAGCAGGGCTGAAGATATCAAAATGCACATACCACCACCTGCAAAACTGCAATCGCCACAGCAAACTGGCGCTTCAACAACGAATCCACCTTACATATCAGAAAATCCTTTAAGACCGATTTGCCTTCCACAGAAATGGTGGTCCATCTGGTAACCAATGTGACCTGTGCATCCACCTTGGGAATACCAAACCATCAGAAGTCAAAGAACACTCCTTCTCCAGGAGAGCATAGATGATCTTATTCACTCTTAACCGGGGCATCTGCAGAGTCCCACTCCGACTAGAACATATTCTTGATAACATCTGGGAACAGGAAGAGAGTAGTGGAGTTCCCACTCCCTCGAAGGAGTGGGTGCACCTTCAGCTCCTGCTCCATGCTGGAAGACGCCATCAAGTTCAAGGCAGATAAGACCCTGGCAATCAACGCCACCAGCTCCTCCTTCCAGAATAGGAGGATTACTCCGACCACAATCTTCTGAAAGCGAGAGTACTTCTTCATCCACGTCGGAGCCCAGCACCAAGCCATCTGAATCAAAGTCATAATCAAAATCTCAGACAGCTCCCAGCTGTTCCCCATCTCCAGGGGGCTCCCCTCACCAGGGACGTTTAGCCAAAGGCAATCGGAATAGGGCTTTCACTCTCAGCCTTCCCTTCACGAGACTGTGCTCAGGGGAAACCAGAGGCCTCAGGGTCTGAATTTCAATGACAGAATGACCAGGCCTGCTGTAAAGGAAAAGAATCACGAGGAGGACAATCTGAACTCTGGAAGCTCTCCTCATGGAAATGACCCCACCCCACCCCACATCATCATCGATCCCCTAGAAGGCAAGGAGAAGCCCATAGCATGGTCATCAAAGCCTCCAGCCAGCTGAATAGCCTTACCCTCAGTGCTATCTGCCACTTCCTGCCCTGAGGACTAATTGATTCTCCCAACTGAGAGGAACAGGCTCTCCAGTGACGATTCAGAAACTGCCATTCAAGAAGAGCCAAGTCAAGAATCCAGAGAAAAGGTACCTTGTTCGCCAGAGGTCAAACAACGTTTCCTGGAAGAAGACAGAGTTAAGGCAAGTATCATAACAGCATGCGCTAAGGCCACAGCTGCCCAAAAGTGCACGTTAACTACACTTTTACTGTGGTGCACGTTACAGGCACTAGGGTAGGAACACGCATACATACCGCACGACTGCCAATATCAGAAAGTGCTACTAACACTTGCAGAAAACGGCTGGAAACTGCCACACCATGCCAACGGTCACCACCAATCTACCTCTAATTGCATTCCAGGAAGACTGAATCGGGAGCCCGCAACATAAGAACAAAAGATATGCCATACTGGGTCAGACCAAGGTCCATCAAGCCCAGTATTCTGTTTCCAACAGTGGCCAATCTAGGTCATATGTACCTAGCAGTTTCCCCAAGGGACACAGGTTCCACAATGCTTGTATTGGTTCAAGCATTGATATCCTGGGTCCCTTCTTAATAATGGTTTATGGGCCTTTCCTCCAGGAACTTGTCCAAACCTTTTTTAAACCCAGCTACATTAACAGCCTTTACTACATCCTCTGGTAACAAATTCCAGAGCTGGATTACACGTTGAGTCAAAAAATATTTTCTTTTATTAGTCTTAAATAGTTTACCCTGTAGCTTCATTGCATGTCCCCTAGTCTTTCTATATTCTGATAAGGTAAACAATCGATCTACGTTCACCCGTTCCACTCCGTTCATTAATTTATAGACTATCATATCTCCCCGCAGCCGTCTCTTTTCCAGGTTAATGAGCCCTAACCTTTTTAGCCTTTCTTCATAGGAGTATCCTTCCATCCCCTTTACCATTTTGGTGGCTCTTCTCTGAACCTTTTCTAAAATCGCTATATCCTTTTTAAGATACGGCGACCAGAATTGCACACAATATTCAAGGTGCGGTCTCACCATGGAACGATATAGAGGCATTATAATATCTTTTGTTTTATTTTCCATTCCTTTCCTTATCATACCTAGCATTCTATTTGCTCTCTTGGCGGCCGCTGCACACTGGGCCGAGGGTTTTAACATGGTATCCACAATGACGCCTAAATCTTTTTCCTGGGTGGTGGTTCCTAATGTGGAACCTTGCATCGTGTAACCATAGTTTGGGTTGTTCTTCCCTAGGTGCATAACCTTGCACTTGTCCACATTAAATTTCATCTGCCATTTTGATGCCTAGTCTTCCAATTTACCAAGATCCTCTTGCAATTTTCCACAATCCTCTTGGGTTTTAACAACTTTAAATAGTTTTGTGTCATCTGCAAATTTGATAACCTCACTCGTTATTCCACTTTCCAGGTCATTTATGAATATGTCAAAAAGCAGCGGACCCAGCACAGATCCCTGGGGTACACCACTATTCACCTTTCTCCATTGGGAAAATTGGCCATTTAGCCCTACCCTCTGCTTTCTATCTTTTAACCAGTTCCTGATCCACAATAGTACACTGCCCCCTATCCCATGACTCTAGTTTTGCCAAAAGTCTCTCATGAGGGACCTTGTCAAAGGCTTTCTGAAAGTCCAGATACACAATATCAACCGACTCACCTTTGTCCACCTGATTATTCACTCCTTCAAAAAAACATAACAGATTAGTAAGACAAGATCTTCCTTGTCTAAAGCCATGTTGGCTGTCTCCCATTAGGTCATGACTATCTACATGCGGAGTAATTTTATTCTTTATGATGGTTTCTACCATTTTTCCTGGTACTGATGTCAGGCTCACCGGTCTGTAGTTTCCCGGATCACCCCTGGAACCTTTTTTAAAAATTGGTGTTACATTGGCGATCCTCCAATCTTCAGGTATTAGAGATGATTTTAATAATAGTTCACAGATTACTAATAGCAGGTCTGCAATCTCGTATCTCAGTTCTTTCAACACCCTTGGATGTATACCATCTGCCCAGGTGATTTGCTACTCTTCAGTTTATCTAATAGTTGTAAGACATCTTCCCGATGTATCAATAATTCCTTCAATTCTTCCGCACCTTTAAATACCACTTCAGTCATGGGTAACATCCCTACATCTTCCTCAGTAAAGACTGAAGCAAAGAATTCATTCAGTCTCTCCGCTATCGCCTTGTCGCCTCTTAGTGCTCCTTTAACCCATAGGTGTCAAACCTGTCCTGGAGGGCCACAATCCTGCCAGGTTTTGGGATAGCCCTAATGAATATGCATGAGATATATATGCATTAGAGATAGCCTGCCAACCTGACTGGTTTGTGGCCCTCCAGGACTGGATTTGGAGACCCCTGCTTTACACCTCTGTCATTTAAGATTGTGAGTGGGCAAGGTGCAGATGTCCAAGACATCAAAAAGGTTAGATAGAATTTGTCACATTCCTCCTCACGTCTCACCACCACCAAAATATTGTCCATTAGACATCTTTTTGGTGGTGGTGAGAATCGAGGATGAATGTGACACATTCTAGCTACCCTTTTGATGTCTAGGACATCTGTACCTTGCCCACTCACCATCTTAAATGACAGAGGTATAAAGCAGTGGTCTCCAAATCCAGTCCTGGAGGGCCACAAACCAGTCAGGTTGGCAGGCTATCTCTAATGCAGGGGTCTCAAACACGCGGCCCGCGGGAGAAGGTTGTGCGGCCCGCGACGGCTTCTGCTGCTGCCGTTGCCGAATCGACGGTCAATTAAAAAAAAAAATAAAAAACTGGCTTCTGCTGCTCTGTCCTGCGGCCCGTTCCCCTCTGCGCGAGAGCCCTGAATGTGCTTCCTCTGCGGCGTGCTTTTCAAGCCGCGAAGGGAGTATTTCCCTCTCGCGAGGCTTGAAAAGTGAATAGGCTTAAGCCGCGCGAGAGGGAAATACTCTCTTCGCGGCTTAAAAAGCATGCCACAGAGGAAGCACACTCAGGGCTCTCGCGCAGAGGGAAAGGGGCCGCGGGACAGCTGATTTTCTGCTGCAGCAGAAGCCAGCAGCAGAAGCCAGGTTGTTTTTTATATTTACCGGGGGGGGGGGGGGGGGGGGTATGACTGGAAATGGGCTATTGGCAGGGGGGGGGTATGACTGGAAATGGGCTATTGGCAGGGGGGGGGTATGACTGGAAATGGGCTATTGGCAGGGGGGGGTATGACTGGAAATGGGCTATTGGGGGGGTATGACTGGAAATGGGCTATTGGCAGGGGGGGGTTATGACTGGAAATGGGCTATGGTGGGGGCTAGGACTGGAAATGGGCAGGTGGGGGTTAGGAAGGACTGGAGGTGGGCTGATGGGGGGAGTTAGGACTGGTAATGAGCTATGGAGGGGCTGACTGAAATGGGGTAATGGGGGTTAGGGCTGGAAGTGGGCTATTGGCAGGGGGGTTATGACTGGTAATGGGCTATGGGGGGTCTAGGACTGGTAATGTGCTGGGGGGGTTGCTAGGACTGGAAATGGGCTGAGTGGAAGGGGGCTTGAACTGCAAATGGCTGATGGGGAGGGGGGGTTGGAATGGAAATGGGCTGTGAGGGGAGGGAGCTAGGATTGGAAATGGGCTGATGGGGGGCTAGGATTGGAAATGGGCTGATGGTGAGGCTAGGATAGGACTGGAAATGGACTGATGCAGGGACTAGAAGGGAGCGGATGCTGGGTGGGGCTGGAACTAGAAGGGAGCTGATGTTGGGGGAGGATTAGAATGGGATGGAGCTGGGAAAGTGAAATGGAGAGGGGAAAAATATTTTGTCTGGGAGAGAAGACAAATCTACAATTGGCCAGGTATTGTGAGAGTAAGTGGGGATTGAGGATGGAGGGGTAAAATTTGAGTGGATGAAATAGGAATGAGGAAAGAGAAAAAGGAGAAAGATTAGTATGTTAAAGCAGATGTAGAGAGAGAATGGAAAAAAAACTAGGAGAGAAGAAAGGGCAAATGGAAGCAGACGATGGAGAGTTAGCAGAAGACATGAAGAAACCAGAAGAAAGTGGCTGGAACAATTGCAACTGAAAAAAATGCACAAAAGGTAGAAAAATCTCTCTTTATTTTGAATTTATTAACTGGAATATGTCAGCTCTGGGAAATGTGCATCATTAATGTTTGCGCTTTGTTTAGTACAAGAGGAAATTAATTTATAGTTTTATTTCTACAGTGTTGTTGTACATTCCAAGTTTGGCTTTTGGGGTTCCCAGTTTAATTATTGTCTTCTTGTTTCTAAATCTTTTAGTCTTTCTTTATCCATACTCATTAAAGAGGCATGTTTACTAAAAGTTAGTGTATGGTAACATTATGCAAATATTTATGCAAATGAGGTCCCTTATGCAAATGAGGCCCCGCGTCTTATGCGGCCCCCGGGTTACTTTACAAGTCCTCATTTGGCCCTCAAAGCAATTTGAGTTTGAGACCCCTGCTCTAATGCATATATCTCTCATGCATATTCATTAGGGCTATCCCAAAACCTGGCAGGATTGTGGCCCTCCAGGACAGGTTTGACACCTATGCTTTAACCCCTTTATCATCTAATGGACCAACTGACTCTCACAGGTATTTTGCTACGAATGTACTTGAAAAGGTCTTTACTTCGCGTTTTTGCTTCCGCAGCAAGCTTCTTCTCAAATTCTCCCTTTGCCTGCCTTATCAATGCCTTGCATTTGACTTGCCAGTGCTTGTGCTCTTTCCAGGTTTCGTCGTTTGGCTCTTTTTTCCATTTCCTGAAAGATGCTTTTTTGGCAACAACAGCCTCTCTGACCTCACCTTTAAACCATGCTGGCAGTTTTTTGGACTTCCTTCCACTTTTCTTAAAGCGTGAAATACAGCTGGTCTGGGCTTCCAAGATAGTATTTTTCAACAACATCCAAGCTTGATGTAAGTCTTTAACCTTTGCAACTGCTCCTTTTAGTTTTTTCTTTACTATTTTCATTTTATTATAGTCTCCCTTTCGAAAGTTAAAAGGTAGTACTGTGGATTTCCTTACTATCCCTCCTCCACTAATTAAATCAAACGCGATCATGCTATGATCACTATTGACAAGTGGCCCCAACATCCTCATCTCTTGCACTAGATCTGGTGTTCCACTAAGGACTAGGTCTAATATGGCTTCCCCTCTGGTCGGTTCATGAACCAGCTGCTCCAAGAAGCAGTCATTTATTTCATCTAGGAACTTTATCTCCCTAGCATGTCCTGCTGTGACACTGACCCAGTCAATACCGGGGTAATTGAAATCACCCATTATTATTACTGCTATTATTATTATTAGCTTCCTTGATTTTTTTGAGCATTTCATCATCCATTTGTTCATTCTGGCCAGGCAGTCGATAGTACACCCCCACTGCCATCGCCTTCCCCTTTTTACATGGAATTTCAATCCATAGAGATTCTACACCAAATTTTGTTTCCTGCAAAACTTTAATCCTTTCTGACTCAATGCCTTCTCTAACAATCCCTCCACCAATTTGATCAGCTCTATCATTACGATATAGTTTGTACCCATGTATCACAGTGTCCCACTGGTTGTCCTCCTTCCACCATGTCTCTGATATTCCAATCATATCTAACCTTTCATTTAGTGCTATATATTCTAACTCTCCCATCTTATTTTTTAGACTTCTAGCATTTGCATACAAGCATTTTAGAGAATGTATTTTATTCATATTAATTTGGCTATTGTTAGACATGGGTAATTTAGGATCTTTAAGCTCTGTCTGCTCCATACTTGAGAACCAGTCAGAAAACGTGGCAGGGAGTTCTAAAATTGCCTTTATTGTTCCACGGATCAAGTGCGACAACCCGACACAGGCCGTGTTTCGTACACCACTTCTTCAGGGGTTGGGGGTTCACTAAAAAACATGCATATAAATATTAAGTAAAACCACAACAAACAAAAACATATGAAATAATATCATAAATATAAAACAGTTAATACAATACACTTCATCATAACAAATAAAACAATAAATACATAAATAATTATAATGTGATAAACCAATGATAAAACCAATATGTTGCAATAAATAATAAATAATCATTGCCATTAAAAAACATATTATAAAAATTATATCTCATATACTGTAATGCACAATAATTATACTAATAGCAAATCTGTACAAAGAAACAACGATTAAACAACAATTAAAATCACGAGAAAGGAGGGGAGAGAGGAGAAATAGGAAGGTGTATTGAAATACACAGTTCATTAAATAAAATTGGAAATAACCCTGCTACAACTTATTTCAAAACAGGAGGAGATAGGAGGTGACGCAGATGACCATAAAAAAGGTAAATTGTTCCAATTTACCATATAAAAATATGAACTGTGAATTATACCTGTAAAAATGTAAAATATGAAATATAGAATGTGAAATGGAATGATGAAATAAAAACACATAGCGTATCATGTAAAAACCTACCACTGTTATCCTGCCGAGAGAGGCGCTCTCTGACTGGCAGGAACGTGGAAAACTCCTGCCTCACAAAAATAAAAATAATAATAAATATAAATAATAAAATCAAAATTAAACATTATTATTATTTATATTTATTATTATTTTTATTTTTAGCATTTTATCGAAGGGTTTCCCATTATTGTGAGTATGATCGCTAGTTGTTTTTAGGTAATCTCCTGCCTTGATACACAGGATGCTGTCATTCTTTGGATTCCAGAGGTTACACATTCCTTGGCGCCGGGCTTAGACACATAATCACTAGGGCATAAGTTTAAGAACATAAGAACATAAGATATGCCATACTGGGTCAGACCAAGGTCCATCAAGCCCAGTATTCTGTTTCCAACAGTGGCCAAACTAGGTCATATGTACCTAGCAGTTTCCCCAAGAGACACAAGTGACACATTACATATAATCACCCTTGCTTGGCGCAATGATAATGTTCTTATTTCTTTATTTGTTCATTTATTTATCTATATAGAGTTCATTCTACATCGCGCATGTGAGGCAGGAGTTTTCCACGTTCCTGCCAATCAGAGAGCGCCTCTCTCGGCAGGATAACAGTGGTAGGTTTTTACATGATACGCTATGTGTTTTTATTTCATCATTCCATTTCACATTCTATATTTCATATTTTACATTTTTACAGGTATAATTCACAATTCATATTTTTATATGGTCAATTGGAACAATTTACCTTTTTTATGGTCATCTGCGTCACCTCCTATCTCCTCCTGTTTTGAAATAAGTTGTAGCAGGGTTATTTCCAATTTTATTTAATGAACTGTGTATTTCAATATACCCTCCTATTTCTCCTCTCTCTCCTCCTTTCTCGTGATTTTAATTGTTGTTTAATCGTTGTTTCTTTGTACAGATTTGCTATTAGTATAATTATTGTGCATTACAGTATATGAGATATAATTTTTATAATATGTTTTTTTAATGGCAATGATTATTTATTATTTATTGCAACATATTGGTTTTATCATTGGTTTATCACATTATAATTATTTATGTATTTATTGTTTTATTTGTTATGATGAAGTGTATTGTATTAACTGTTTTATATTTATGATATTATTGCATATGTTTTTGTTTGTTGTGGTTTTACTTAATATTTATATGCATGTTTTTTAGTGAACCCCCAACCCCTGAAGAAGTGGTGTACGAAACACGGCCTGTGTCGGGTTGTCGCACTTGATCCGTGGAACAATAAAGGCAATTTTAGAACTCCCTGCCACGTTTTCTGACTGGTTCTTAGTTGCCCGCGTGGCGGCTTGCTGTTTTTTGGTGGACCCTGCTCCATACTTGAGGGCATTTGGGCTACTTTACTCTTTTGTGGAACCTCTCTGCTTTTGGTAGTATCCTTCACAGATACATTCTTCCGAACCATCCGCTCTTGGGCGACTGTCGGCTTTCCCCTAATATCTAGTTTAAAAGCTGCTCTATCTCCTTTTTAAAGGTTAATGCCAGCAGCCTGGTTCCATCCCGGTTAAGGTGAAGCCCAACCCTTCGGAAGAGCCCCTCCTTTCCCCAGAACGTTCCCCAGTTCCTAACAAATCCAAAACCCTCATCTCTGTACCACTGTCTCATCCACGCATTGAGACTCCGGAGCTCTGTCTGCCTTTTGGGTCCTGCGCGTGGAACAGGAAGCATTTCAGAGAATGCTATCCTGGAAGTTCTGGATTTCAACTTCCTACCTAAAAGCCTACATTTAGCCTCCAGAACCTCCCTACCACATTTTCCTATGTCATTGGTACCAACATGTACCAAGACAGCAGACTCCTCCCCAGCACTATCTAAGACCTTATCTAGATGGCGTGTGAGGTCCGCTACCTTCGCACCAGGCAGGCATGTTACCAGGCGATCCTCGCGTCCACCAGCCACCCAGCTATCTACATGCCTAATGATCGAATCACCGACTATAACGGCTGTCCTAACCCTTCCCTCATGGGCACATGGCCCTGGAGAAACTTCCTCGGTGCGAGAGTGTTTTACATCACCTGGAGGACAGGTCCTAGTTACAGGATCACTTCCTGCCACACCAGGGTGATGCTCTCCTGTCACGTGACCTCTCTCCTCCATGGCAACAGGGATGCTGCCAGACTGGAGGTGGAACTTCAGGACTATATCCCTGTAGGTCTCGTCTATGTACCTCTCTGTCTGTCTTATGCTTTCCAAATCTGCTACTTTAGCCTCTAGAGAACGGACTCGTTCCCTGAGAGCAAAGAGCTCCTTGCACCTAGTGCACACGTAAGACCTCTCACCAACTGGGAGAAAATCATACACGTGACACTCAATGCAAAAGACTGGAAAGCCCCCATCCCGCTGCTGGACTGCTGTCTGCATCTTAGTTTTAGGTTTGTGTTTACAACAGTGACAATGACAAGGTCAAGCCTTGACACTCACCCCCTGAGAGCCCCAGGCAGAGAATCCGTACCGGGCCCGTCTTTACTCCCCTCAAACTGTTTTACTGGCTTTTCAGCTATCTTTGGGAAAGAGCAGGGGGGGAACAGAAGAGGAGGGAGGGGGTGTTCTGGTTGTGTGAGGCTGTTGAACAACCTGAATTTGGAAGGATCAAAGAGTGCAACAGACTCTTTATGATAAGAGCATATGGCTGAACCAATTTTCCCTCCTCCTATGGCTACTGTAAAGACCGCAGTCTTGTGGAGCCTCCCACGTCATGCTCAAATGAGAGAGTCACTCTCAAGGTGATCGTTCACAAGCATTTAATCAATCTTCTCAATTTCAAATTTTCTTCAGAAAGGAGAAAATCATCCATCTGCTGGAGACAAAGAAAACTGAGGAGACCTCTGGTAGCTGAGGCCAATAGAGGCATGGGAGTGATGTCACTGAAACCTGGGCTTTTCATTGGGTTCTTTGTCTCCACTAATCTGCTGGTAAGGTACACAACCCACTTGTCTGGACTGCTCTAGCAGGACGATATGGAATCATTAGTTTCCAAACCTGTCCTGGAAGAACCCAGAAATATGGGGTTAAAGATATCTACAATGAATATGCATGAGAAAAATTTGCATGCGTAGCCTCTACTGAAAGCAAATCTATTTCATGTATATACATTGTGAATATCCTGAAAGCCTGACTGGCTGGGGGCCCCTCAGGACAGGTTTGTGAACCACTGGGATAAGTGTCACATGAGAACATGCTAGGGAGGTAACGTTCCTAAATGAAATAACCAGCTGCTTCATGAAGAAGCTGGTTCAGGAACAGACAAAAGGGGGAGCTATTTCAGACCTAGCCCTTAGTGGAACACAGGATTTGGTACAAGGCACAATGATAACTATCAAATTTAACTTAGTGCCCTCATTCCAATTAATCATTAAGGAAAGCATAGTTACTCACCTGTAACAGGTGATCTCCAGGAACAGCAGGAATTTAGTCTTCACATATGGGTATCGTCGGTACCGACGGAGCCTGCATGGGAACGCTCCCCAGCGTCCAATTACAAAGCTTTTGGGAGCATCCCACAGCACCTGCGTGCTGCCTTCCCGCCTTTCCCAACTGCCTCTCTGCAGTTGAGTTTAAAGTTGAGACAAAGAGAGAGAGAGAGAGAGAAAGAGAAAGAGATAGAGAGATACAACTCCTAGGGGAGGTGGGTGGGTTGTGAAGACTAAATTCCTGCTGTTCCCGGAGATCACCTGTTACAGGTGAGTAACTATGCCATCTCTAGGAACAAGCAGGAACGTAGTCTTCACATATGGGGACTCCGTAGCTTTAGATGCCAGGGAGAGAACCCCAGAAGTTGTGTGGCCCTGCGAAAGGGCTCCACTTCCCCCCATGGATCTCCGGCATCCTACCAGGGATGGTGGGTAGGAGTTGATTAGGTATGGAACAGGTGCTGGAGAACAGCCTGACCAAACAAGGCATCCCGGCGGGAGTCCTTGTCTAAGCAGTAATGGGCTGTGAAGGTATGAACCGAGGCCCAAGTGGCTGCTCAACAGATGTCAATAGACACAGAGTGCAGATGAGCCATTGAAGCTGCCATGGCTCTCACATTGTGAGCTGTGACATGGCCCTCCAGAGGAAGATTCTTACTCTGAGAGGCAAAGGAAATACACTGTGCAATCCAGCTGGACAGTGTTCTCTTGGAGACTGGAAGTCCCAAATGAGAAGGATCAAAAGCAACAAAGAGTTGCGAGGACTTTCTATGTTGCTGTGTTCTTTGTAAGTAGAAGGGTAAAGCTCTTTTACAGTTCAAAGTATGAAGATTCCTTTCTGCATTTGATGCATGAGGTCTTGGAAAGAACACAGGCAGGTAGACTGCTTGGTTAAGATGAAAAGGCGAGACCACCTTTGGCATAAAGTGTGGATGAGTCCTAAGGACTACCTTGTCATGATGGAACCTTGTATAAGGTGGATCAGCCACTAGTGCCTGCAACTCACAGATGCAACGTGCTGATGTGATTGCAATGAGAAAGATAACTTTCCAAGAAAGGAATTTCAATGAGGTAGTAGCTAAGGGTTCGAAAGGTGGCTTCGTGAGCTGACCAAGAACCAGGTTTAAGTCCCAAGCCACTGGTGGTGGCCTAATGGGAGGCTTAGTTAGAAAAAGGCCTCTCATAAATCTTGCTATAAGAGGATGGGAGGAAATAGGTTGTCCATTTAGAGGCTTGAAAGAAGCTGCAATAGCACTCAAATGGACTCTTACTGAGTTAGTCATAAGTCCTTCATTGGATAAATGAAGGAGATACTCCAGTAATGATTCCAGAGGTATCGCAAGAGGGTTAAGACCCTTCTGCGAACACCATATGGTAAACCTCTTCCACTTAAAAGCATAAGAGCGTCTTCTGAAAGGCTTCCTGGAAGCATAAAGGATATCCTTTACTTGCTGAGGAAGGTTAAGATCATGAAGATCTAGGCCTTCAGCAATCAAGCTCTGAGATGCAGAGACTGGGGATTGGGATGCCGAGACTGGGGATTGGGATGCCATAACATTCCGTCCTCCTGTGACAGGAGATCTGGAGCAGATCCTAACTCCAGGGAGGGAGCTTGAGAGAGATGTAGAAGTACAGGGTACCACACTTGCCGTGGCCAATGTGGAGCTATGAGAATCATACGCCCTCTGTCTCTCTGAAGCTTGAACAGCGTCTTGGGAATTAGGGGAATGCATGGAAAGGCATAAAGGAAGTCTTGACCCCAGTAAAGGAGGAAAGCATCCCTGGCCTGAGAGCCCTGAGCCGGAATTCTGGAACAGAACCGGGGAAGTTTGGCATTCAACGGACTTGCAAAGAGGTCTATGTCCGGGGTTCCCCAAATTTGAAAAATCTTGGCCACCTGGTCTGCATGTAGAGACCATTCGTGTCGAAGCAGAACTCGACTGAGTCTGTCTGCCCAAGAGTTTTGTATGCCTGGAAGATACACTGCCAGGAGATGAATCTGATGCTCTCTGGCGAGGGACCATAGTCGCAAAGCTTCGTTGCAAAGCAACAGAGAGCCTCTGTTCCCCCCTGCTTGTTCACGTAGAACATGGCTACTTGATTGTCTGTCTGAATGAGGACTGTTTTGTAGCTGAGCAGGGTGTGGAACACTCAAAGAGCAAGGAAGATTGCTCTGAGCTCCAAGAGATTGATATGTAGATGAATCTCCTGTGGAGTCCAAGTGCCTTGGGTGGAGAGATCCTGCAGAAGAGCTCCCCAACCAATTGGTGAAGCATCTGTCATGAGGGTTGCCTGGGGTAAAGGTTGTTGAAATGCGGACCCCAGCAACAGGTTCTGAGTGGACTGACACCATTGGAGAGACCAAATAAGGCGATTTGTGTTTGCTATTTTGTCTGACAGGCACCCTGATGCCTGGGTCCATTGAGTGGATAAAGTCTACTGGGCTGCTCTCATATGGAGGCGAGCATAAGGAACCACATGCACTGTAGATGCCATGTGGCCTAGTAGTTGTAACATTTCTCGGGCAGTGAGATGAGATTTTAGCACTGCTTGGGAAGCTAACTGCACCATGCGAAGGCAACGGGTTTGAGGAAGATAGGCCCTTGCTTTTCTGGTATCCAGCAAAGCTCCTATAAACTCCAGAGACTGAGTGGGAGTTAGACTGGATTTTGGGATGTTTATGACCAGACCCAAATACTGGAGGATACGCATTGTGCAAGATAGAGAAGTCCTGGCCTCTGACTCTGATGGGGCTCGAATGAGCCAGTCATCTAAGTAGGGGAAGACAAATATTCCTAGAGTGCGAAGAAATGCTGCTACCACAGCCATGCATTTCGTGAACACCCTTGGTGCTGAGGCCAGGCCAAAAGGAAACACCCTGTATTGGTAGTGCTTTCCTTGAAAAAGGAACCAAAGGAACTTTCTGTGAGTTGGATGGATGAGAACATGAGTGTACGCATCCTTGAGATCTAGAGAACAAAGCCAATCCTGACTCTGAAGGTATGGCAGCAGAGTTCCCAGGGAAACCATTTTGAATTTCTGTTTGAACAGGAATTTGTTCAATTCTCTGAGGTCTAAAATAGGTCTGTGTCCCCCTATTTTCTTTGGGATAAGGAAATAGGTGGAGTAAAATCCTGTACCCTGTTGATGAATGGGTACTTCCTCTATTGCCCCTTGGGCAAGAAGCATAGTGACCTCTTGACATAACAGGTTGATGAGAGAGGTCTGAGAATTTAACTGTCTTACCATTGTGGGAGGGGGCATGCACAAAAAGTGAAGCTTGTACGCCTCTTTTATAATGGAGAGTGTCCAATGTTCTGCTATTATGTGCCCCCATCTGGGGCAAAGTGACACAACCTTCCTGGAATGGTGGAAGGCTGTGGTCCATTGAGAGCCAGGAAGGCTAAGTTCTCTAGATGAAAGTCAAAGGCCTTGTGGAGGCTGAGACTGCTGAGACGGTTGAGGCTTAGCTGTCTCTGCTTTCCTTTGTTTAGGTGGTTGCGGACTCTTTCGGGCAGGCTGACCTGCAGAACGTCCCTGCTGGGAATAAGAGGGATAAAACCTCTTCTTTTTTTGAGAAGAATGGTTTCTTGAAAGATTTCTTTTTTGCAGGATCAGCTGTGGCTTTGGATAACCTATCCAAAGTGGAGTTGTCAGCATCCATCTCATTGGCTTTCTCTTGCCAATTTTTGCCAAATAGATTCTCACCTGTACAAGGGATATTGCTCAGTTTGACTTGCACCCAGAGCTCCAAATCATATGCCTGGAGCCAGGCAATTCTACGTGCACCTATGGCAATGGCAGAGGTTCTGCTTATGCACTCAAAACAGTCAAATGCTGTACGATTGACAAACTTAGAAACATCCTGGGCATGTTTAACCAGTGTGAGAAAATCCTGCCTCTTGTCATCAGGAAGGAGAGGGCTTAAAATCTCCCAGTCTCCTGTGACTTCTTTAAGGAACATTCCCATATATAACATATAGGAACTGATCCTGGCAGAAAGCATGGAAGCCTGGAAAGTACGACGTCCAAAGGCATCCAAGGTTCTAAACTCACATCCTGGAGGATTAGAGGCACGCCTCTTTGCACTCCTGATCCTTCTCATAGCTGATTCCACTACAATAGAGTAGTGAGGAAGCTGAGTTTTCTGGAAACCAGGACAAGGAAGGGCTCGATACATGGTATCCAGTCTGCGAGAGTGAGGAGAGGTGGTAAGAGGTGTCTCCCACATTCTTAACATGAGATCATGTAAGATCTCATGGATAGGCAGAGTAGCTGCCTCCTTAGGAGCTTTGGGATATTGCAAAATCTCCAACTCCTTAGCTCTGGGCTCTGTTTCAGGAGCCACAGTAATGGACAGACCTCGAGCCACCTCCCTGATAAAATCCTGAAAGAAGATATCTTCTGGAGGAGACATCCTACTTTTAGGGGAGGAAGGCTCCTCCGGGAGAAGTATCCCGGTACCAGCAGAGCTATCAGAGTCCTCGGACTCCTCCGAGGATTCAAAGTATCTCCTGTCCGGATGCTCTTTAAGAGCCCAATACCCGCACTGACCGAAATCGGTACTGGGGGGAATCGGTACTGGTGTATCGGCACCGGAAGGCATCGCATGACTGGGTGCCGGCAAAGCAGACACCGATGTCGATGCTAATGGTACCGGCACCAATACTGGTACCGGCATCGGTACCAGTACCTGTTGAACTGTCTGACGCGGTTCCGAGGGTGTCGATGCCGCAAGGAGAGCCGCCAGTCTGCGTTCAATAGCCAGGAACCTCTGGCCTATCGACGCTGCCGATGCCTGTGTATCGGTACCGGAAGCAGCCGGTACCCCAGAGCATGGCACCAGTTGTTCTGCCGAGGTCGAGGCCTCGAGAACATCCTGGAGCCCCGATAATGCTTTGGAAGCCGAAGCCTCCCGCCGGGGCAATTTTGCGGTACAAAACCCTCAAGGGCAACGCCAGAGGCATCTCGATGCTTGGAAGGCGATCTACCCTTTGACGACCGCCTGGACTTATGTTTGGTTACCTGAGATCCATGGGAGGAAGACGAAGCCCTGGAAGACGTTGATGCCACAGAAGCTGCATCGGAGGGAAAAAGGGCGCTGAGCTTAGCAGCTCGGTTTTGTCGACCCCTCTTGGACATCATGGCACAAGCCATACACTCGGAGATGGAGTGGTCAGGACCTAAACATTTGAGACACCACTCATGGGTGTCGGTGACGGAGATGGTACCGCCAACACTTGGTGCACTTTTTGAAAACCGAAGCGAGTTTTTCCATACCGGAGAGAGGCAGTTGGGAAAGGCGTGAAGGCAGCACGCAGGCACTGTGGGATGCTCCCAAAAGCTTTCTAATTGGACGCTGGGGAGCGTTCCCACGCAGGCTCCGTCGGTACTGACGATACCCGTATGTGAAGACTACATTCCTGCTTGTTCCTGGAGATATACGTTATGCTAGCAAAAACGGAAGAAAGAAAATAAAACTAAAAAGGAGCAGCTGCAAAGATTAAGATTTACATCAGGCATTGACATTGTTTAAAAATACTATCTTGAAAACCCAGACCAGACGTATCAATACAAATAGATCCTTCAATCACCAGGACAGACTAGATAGGCCATGTGGTCTTTTTCTGTCATCATGTTTCTATGTTTCTATTATAGCAGGTTCACAACTTTGTTTACAAGACTCCTTGAGAATACTTGATGTTGTATTAGATTCTGCCTTAATAATGACTGCTGCACCACAACAAAAGCAGATATCACATAAGTTGAGGAAACCAGTCCAAGACGTGATATTGCGGAAAAACAGAGCTTTATTTCTATGAACCAATGACAACCCAGTTGTGGGTTGTCATTGGTTCATAGAAATAAAGCTCTGTCTTTCCACAATATCACGTCTTAATAATGACTGCTTACATAGTTAAAAAAATGTATGTATGTCCGATCTCTACATTAAAGTATGTCCTATTTATCAGAATAATTATTCATTCCAGTAGTCAGGGCAATAATTTAGATGCAGACTACTGCAATATAGCCTTTTTGAAAATCTCGAGTAACTCACTGACTAGACTTCAGATCTTGCAGACAGGACCGCTTTTACCTATGCACAAAAGGGGCAGAAGCTGGGCACAGCTTAACAGGGGTCCATAAATAAAAGTTACCTTGAGCACAAGGCCCACTCCTGCTGCCTGTAACACAGTGCTGAAATTTTAAAGTGCCGCTATAGGTTCCAGAACTAGGCAGCTCAGTTGACTTATTTCCTTACAAGCATCAGTCATTATAATGTGCTTTACCACTGCAGCCCCAGCACTGGCAGAGGAGGGAGAATTGCTTACTGAATCAATGACAGTACACTCTTAAGCAACTTCTAACTTGCATGCTGTCATCATAGGTTGACGGAAAATGAGGAGAGCAGCCCATGTGGAGCTGCAGATGCTGCTGCATGGAGTCATTGACAGTGCAGGAAGAGGAGACATTTTTGTTCATTGTCAGCAAAAGCCCTGGGCCCCAACTTTTCTGTTTGCAAATGAAAGTGGAATGTTTTTCATTTGGGCTTCTTATGACTGGCTGGAGTTCCATTACCATCTATAAAGTTATTTCTGCTGCTGAGGAAAAAAGCAAAGAACAAGGACAGGGGAGAAAGGTCTCTGCACTGCAGGTTGTGAAGATACAATAGGGAAAGAAAGAGCAAGGAATGGAGGAGAACCGAGTGGGAATTTTGGAATTAGGGGGGGGGGGAGCATGGAGAGACCGAGAGCAGCAGTTCAGGGATTGGATGGGGGAGAGAGGCAGGCCTGAGAAACTGAGGGAGCTTGTGACAGAAAATGGTCAAGGGGCAAGGGGGAAGGCAGAGGCTTGGTAAAGGGAGACCAGGATTATTGGGGACTAGGAGATGGAATGGGGAGAAAACGATCTCTGGGTAGGAGAGCACCTAAGAATCAGGGATTAGGTTAAAAGAGAAAGGTTCAAGTGGGGATTAGGGGACTGAGTGAGCATGTGAGTCTGGAGAGTGAAAGGATTAGTGCCTGGGGTCTGAGTGGGAAAATGCATTTGGGTGAGCAGCAGATTGGGTAAATGGAAGGGGTATAAGGGAAAGCAGGGTTTTGGAGATTGGGTGGAGGAGGAAAGAGCTTAGAAGTGACAGAGAGACACATAATTAAGGCAGCTAGAAAAATCAAATATCTAGACAAGAAAAAGTTAGGAAAGTGCATTTTATTTTCAGTTTTGGGATTAGGATATGCCAAACTGAGGAATGTACGTCTCTGAAGTCTTTTGCTCAGTACAAGATAAAATGTGTTTGAGTCTATTTTTATAGTATTGCACTGCACATGGAGTCCAGCTTCTTATGGTTTCTGTTTCATTTTATATCTGCACATTTCTAATTTGTGGTTCCTTATTCTGTATTTAGTGAAAGCCTGTTTCTGTGTTCTACGAGTGCGATCAAGGTGAGGTATTCTGCTTGCATGTGGTTTGTGGTTTCTGTGTAAGAATCTACAGTACTTCCGGTGATGCGTGGCTGGGCGATGAACACATGAAGCTCGTGCTTCCACCCCAGGCCACAATAAGCAGCAAAACTTACCAGCAACCTGGTCCTACCCCTCACACGGCACGGTAACCCACAACTCTGGGACATGGTAGGACAGTAAATCTGACATAGTGAGATGGGGTAGCCCCAAAAACTAACAAAAAAAAGCCACGCAAGAAAAGCTAGAATGGAACACAAAATGGTCGTAGATGTGCAGAGGCCGGCGCAGTCGGGAGCAGGAGATCTGGCAGCTGAGATTTCTTGGGTAATGACCACCACATTGGAAGACCAGCTAAATAAACTTCAGTCAATGGTGGACAGTATTAAAAAGAGCTTTGAGAACAGCTGCCCCAGATTGCTGAGGTAGAAACAAGACTAGCAGCCCAAGAGGATTCAGTGGGCAGATTGGAAGCAACTGTAGCTCACCTCACCCTATACCAGGCACAGATGTTAGACAGACTGGAGAAATATGAGAACTGAGCAAGGAGAAACAATCTCAGAGTGGTGGGACTGCCAGAGACTGTACCAGATGCAGAGCTATACAACATCTTCCAAGTCTTGCTACCCAAACAGCTGGGTCTACCAGCCTCAGCAGGACCCTGGCACTGTGAGAGGGCACACAGAATTGACCCTAAAGAGGAAAACAACCGCAGACTCCGTGCTGCCATCAGCCCCTACCTGATTTGGTCAGAGAAGGAAGAAATATTGCGTGAATTCTGCAAGTTCAAGACTTTGGAACATCAAAATCAGAGACTTATGCTCTTTAAAGATTATTCTTCTAAGGTAGCAGCTAAAAGGTGGGAATTTGTGCCAGTCTGCGCCAGCCTTTTTGGGCAAGGTGTGCGTTTTGCCTTACTGTACACTTACAAGCTGCGGGTCCCGCATGAGGGAAAGACTTTCTACTTCAGCACTTCTATAGAGTGCTGCACATTTGTAGAATGGCTAACACTGGCGAGCGGCAATGAAGTTCAGCGGAGAGAGGACTCTGGCAGTTCAACAACCTTGATGGCCTTGGGATGTCTCTAATACTTTTTCTTTTGAAAAGACTTGCTTAAAGGAATGCTAACCCGATCCGGAAGAGCCACCACTCCACATCTTGTTTGCTCGGCGACAGCATCAAACTCATGACCTGGCAAGGAAATAACACAAGGGGGTTGCCAAGCTAGAGGCCAGCGGCACTCTCACCTTCTCCTTTAGGGGGATGATGGCTCACAGCATGGGAGAAAATGGGTGGGTATCCAAAACTAGGGGGAGGGGCGACTGGGGGTGGTGGGTAAGGAGTATGATAAATCGCATTCAAAGATGAAAGTAAAGGGGTCATATAGTCAGACATAGGGACCAGAAGTGGGCGGGACAAGGATCCAGTATAAATTGCCTGGAGTCAGTGGGCTGGACTGCATGGGAGGAATAGGAGATAGGGGTTCAGGATGAATGGTGTGTGGGTGCGGATGAATAGAGGGGGTCAGGGATAAAGGGAAGGGGAACGGGAAGGGGAGGGGTACAGGGGTGAGGAAAAACTTTGGGGGGCCGTTATGGGGATTTAAGAGAATATGGGGGCTTCCTGGGGATGAATCAACACAGACACTGGAGAAGGGAATCGGAAAAGTTCCATTGCTGGGGGATGTCTCTGCAGAGGTTCAGATGGGAGACCTCTGGAGGGCTACACACAGGAATACCTGGTCTAGATATACTGGGACACTAAAAGAGTGGAGGAAATTAATGTTACCACATTGAATGTGGGAGGGCTCCACTCTCCAGTGAAGCACGATTGGGTTCTCACATACTTGCACATGCTAGGTTCCACAGTGGCCTTAATCCAGGAACAAGAGATGAATGAAGGTCACAGGAGCATTTATTGGATAAACCCCAACGCGTTTCAGCAATGCCTTCCTCAGGGGGTATGCAGTGGAGCACCCTGTGGTGAATCTCACGTAGTGGATAGTCTTAAACGTTCCACTCTAGCTCAGAGTACCACAGTGGCCTTAATCCAGGAACTGCATTTGAATGCAGCGGAACCTCTCAAACCTAAATAGGAGGGTGGGGGGAATTATCTCAGTTCACTACAACTCAACAACAGGGAGTGGCTATATTGGTGGGAAAGAAGACTTCTTGCAAAGTTTACAAAGTGGTTAGAGATCCAGAGGGACGCTATGTGCTAGCTTGGGGGGGAACTGCAGAGGAAAAGGGTGCTTTTAGGCAATCTATACACTCCCAATAATAACAAAACTGGTTCTTTTTGATTTGATAGCCCACCTGGCTGACCAATCTGAATATCATGTAATCTTAGGAGGAGATCTTAATTTGGTGGCGGACACCACAGTAGATTGCCTGCCACCATGAATGACCCTAAAGGGTGCAGAATACAGAGGGATTAACCTTTTGTGTAAGGAGTTGGAGCCGATTGATGGATGGCGCACATGGAATCCTCTTGATGTTGAATTTACACATTGTTCAGGGCCACACAGAGTCCATCGTTGCATTAACTATGTACTCCTTTCAGAGCGGTTATATAAAAAGATGCAGGGTTCAGATATCCGCCCGCAATTTGTGTTCTATCCCGTAGGAATCCCACACTTCATGCCTCTATACGTAGGTGCACTAAGTAGCATACAGTGCTTCACAGGATATTTGCCCTGGCCCCTCGTCTCTGTGCCTGATCTGATAAAGCAAAAAATGTTTAAAAAGGATTCTGTCTTGGGAGATGAGTCAGCTTTTACTGGAGGAGGGAATGGGGAGTTCAATCTGGAAAAGATAAATGGGTCCCATTCACACGTTTCCTCAGGACCCCATAAGTGGTTAAAACAGCCTTAGTTGCAGAACACAGCTGCTAAGGCAAACCGTGGGATCATGCTTCTCCATTTTCAATAAAACTTTATTGGTTACCAATGTGAGCAAGAATTATTTTTAAAACACTCTTTGTGAACTTGGGCAAGTCACAACCTTCCACTGGGTCGAGCAGAGACTCAAATTGTAAGCCCTCCAGGGACAGGGAAAACCTGCTGTACCTGAATGTAACTCACCTTGAATTACTACTGGAAAGATGAGAGTTAAATTCAAACTTTTATGCTTAACCTTCAGAATCATCTATTATATGCTTCCACTGATTATGTATGGTCTATCTAGTCTGCCCCGCAAGGTGGCAAGAATAGGTGCACCTGCCGCTCCGTGCAGGTCACCCCCTCCCCATGCCTTTGTTTAGGGGTGCCCCACCGCTCTGTGTAGGTCATCCCTATTTGTGAGATATAAGAGATAGTTAAGTTTATTTTGATTTTATCCCGTTGCTATAAAGGAATCCACTGTGTCTGTCCCATGCCATTTTGAATTGTCACTGTATTTGCTCCCACCACGTCCATTGGCAGGGCATTCCATGCATCCCCCCACCCTTTCAATGAAAGTATTCCCTGGGGTTGTCTTTCAGTTTATACCTTGCAGCTTCATGTTATGCCCTCTAGTTTTACAGCTTCCCCATCTTTGAAAAAGGTTTGTTTGTTCATTAATACTTTTTAAGTATTTAAAGGTCTGTATCATATCTTCCCTGTCCCTCCTCTCCTCTAGCGTATATATATTTAGGTTTTCAAATCTCTTCTCATACCCCTTCTGGCACAGGCTCCAAATTATTTTAGTCGCTTTCCTCTGAACAGTTTCCAGGATTTTTATATCCTTTGCGTGATATGGTCTCCAAAACTGAACACAATATTCCAAGTGAGGCCTCACCAGTGACTTGTACAGTGGCATTAGTACCTCTTTCTTTCTGCTGGTAATTCCTCTTTGTATGCAATCCAGCATCCTTCTGGCTTTGGCCACAGCTTTGTCACACTGTTTCACCACTTTGAGATCCTCAGAAACTCCGAGGTCCTTCTCCTGATCCGTGCACACTCTCTCATGCAATTCCCTTGGATTTCTGCATCCCAAGTGCATGACATTGCACACTTCTTCACTTAAAATCTTAAACTGCCAAGCATTAGACTATTCTTCCAGCTTTTGAAGATCTTTCCTCATGTTATCCATTCCCTCATGGGAGTCCATGCTGTTGCAAATTTTTGTCTCATCTGCAAAAAGACAGACTTTTCCATTCAGTCCTTCAGCAATATTACTCACAAATACATTGAACAGTACCGGTCTCAGGACAGATCCTTAGGGCACGCCACTACTCACCTTCCTTTTATCAGAGCGAGTTCCGTTTACCATCACCTTCTGTCGTCTGTCAGTCAACCAATTTCTGATCCAGCTCACCACCTTGGGACCCATCCCCCAGCTGTTCAGTTTACTGATAAGCCTCCTATGAGGAACAGTATCAAAGGTTTTGCTAAAGTAATTGCACATACACGATTAACACGCATGTGCGTAAGCTATACTCTGAGGGAGGGGGGGTGAGCATGGCTGATATGGCATGAGCCGGAAACACTGCCAGTAGATATAGGTGCTCTGCATGTCATGCTTATTTGGGGAAAGAAATCGAGGGTGCCAGGTTGCAATTTTTATGTGTTATGGCGACCCGGAGCCTAGGATTAATCGAGCACCGACTTAAAAGATCACAGGTTGTATGCGATAGAAAAGGAGAGAGAAGAGAGCTGTGAGAGACTCCAAATGGCATGCTGCTGGTGGTATTGTTTATCAAATGTTAATGAACAACAAACAAAGAAATGGTTTACACCAGCATAATACTGTTCAACCAATACCCAACTGTTTCAAACATGCCAGCAATAGATCATGATAGACCATATTAAAGTCACAGCCAAATCAAGGTACCTTTTCTTTGGATTCTTGGCTCTACTCTTCCTCTCATGCTGTCGGGGATGTTGAGACTGGCTGCGCTGCGGCAGAGGGCAAGAATAAGGTCGATACCACCAACATGGGGAGAACTGTTGGGAAGTATTGATATTGGTAGGGTCGGCAGTACTAAGGCAAGAGTAATCTCCGAGCAGATGGCAAGAGCTCTGCTGACTGGGCAGCTAATTCCCCAACCATGGAAGAGTGATCCTTTACTTCTGAGGCAGCATCTTGAACCGTTTAGCCGAAGAGGCTATCTCTCTGGCAATGGGCATCAGTAAGATGGTTATGAAGATCCTCACGAAGCCCTGAAATGTGCAGCCATGTCATGCGTCCAGCCAAAATGGTTGTCACAGCAGAGCATACAACAAAATTGTAGGCATCTTAAGTTGCACAAATGATAAAGGGATTCGTGAAGATCTATCACTGCCTGGGTCAGATCCTCGGAAGCTGGATCAACAAGTCGAAGGAGGTGGTCATGGTGATAATGAAGGATTAGCAACTAATTAGCAAGGTGTGCTTGGCGAGGGTGCTTCTTTGATAGGCCTTATGCCCCATGGCGTCCAAGTTCCGTTCCTCTTTCCAGACGGTTGATCGACCAAGAAGCCTCCAGGAGAGACCACGTCCCCTGAGCAAAGCGGCCC
Organism: Ichthyophis bannanicus; assembly: GCA_033557465.1. Lineage (NCBI taxonomy): Eukaryota > Metazoa > Chordata > Amphibia > Gymnophiona > Ichthyophiidae > Ichthyophis > Ichthyophis bannanicus. Next base: position 231,242,863 of record CM066043.1, on the reverse strand, counting down.
GCACAATGGGCTCCCCAGCCTGATAGGCTGGCATCCGTAGTGAACGGAACCCAAAGGGGCGTCTCCAAGGGAAGCCCCTTCCTCAGGTTCTCCGAGCAGAGCCACCACCGGAGCGATCGACGCACTGGCTTCGGGCAGGGCAATCGCCTGTTCAACGAATCGAACTGGTTCGACCAGAGACGCAGCAGGGCGCTCTGGAGTGGTCGCATATGAAAGCGCGCCCAAGGAACCACCTCCAGGGTCGCTGCCATAGTGCCGAGGAGCCGAAGGTACCACCAGGCGGACGGAGCGGGCATCGCTAGGAAAGTGCGCACTAGGCCCCGTAAGGCCAGGACACGGCGCTCCGGCAAGCATACCAACCCTCACGCCGTGTCGAACTGAACCCCGAGATATTCGAGGGATTGAGTCGGCGTCAAGTGACTTTTCTTTTCGTTGACCACCCAGCCGAGAGATCGCAAAAGAGTAACCACTCTGTCCGTGACCTGCACACTCTCGCCGTTGGACTTCGCACGAATCAACCAATCGTCAAGGTAGGGGTGAACCAAGATGCCTTCCCGTCGCAGGGCCGCCGCAACCACCACCATAACCTTCGTGAAGGTGCGAGGAGCGGTAGCCAGGCCAAACGGCAGGGCTCGAAACTGAAAGTGGCCCCACGGGAAAGCAAACCGAAGGAACTTCTGATGAGACGGCCGAATAGGAATGTGCAAATAGGCCTCCGAGAGGTCGAGGGACATGAGAAACTCTCCGCGACGCACCGCCACAATGACGACCGCAAGGTTTCCATTCGGAAATGAGGAACCCGGAGAACACGATTTACCCCCTTGAGGTCCAGGATGGGGCGTAGCGACCCGTCTTTCTTTGGCACCACAAAATAAATGGAGTAGTGACCTGCGCCACGCTCGGCAGGCGGGACGGGAATGACGGCTCCTAAGGCTAAAAGCCGGCGCAAAGTTAACCGAATCGCCTGTACTTTCTGCTCGCCCTTGCTGGGAGAGAGAACAAAGGAATCGGGGAGCGGGTGAGCAAACTCCAGCACATAGCCTTCTCTCACGATCTCCAGCACCCACTGATCGGATGTAATTTGGGCCCAAGAAGGAAGGAAATCGCACAAGCAACCCCCGATGACCAGACTTCCCTCTGGAGCCCGCCTCGCTTCATTGTGGTTTGCGACTAAAGGAAGAGGCTGACGAGGAGGAAGCTCCCGAGAAACCTCTGCCCGCTCCTCGAAAACCACGAAATCCTTGGGTTTGGGATCCAAAGCGGCCGCGTTGGGAAGACCAAAGGCGGGAAGAACGAAATCTGCGAAAGTCTCGAAAGTGTCCCCGCGCTGGCGGCGCGTTCCTACTGAGCTTGGGCTTATCCTCTAGTAGCCTACCGCCCTTAGACTCTCCGAGGTCCGCCCTTAGACTCTCCAAGGTCCTTAACCAACTTATCCAGGGCTTCTCCAAACAATAATCTGCCCTTAAAGGGAAGTTTACTGAGGCGGGATTTAGAAGAGCCGTCGGCCGCCCAGTTCCTCAACCAGATAGACCTGCGAGCCGCCACCAAAGAAGCCATGTATTAGCCAAAGTCCTGATCAAGTCATAATGCACATCTGCCAGGTACGCCGACCCAGACTCCAGACGTGTCACCTCTAACAATCCCTGCTGGTCTAAGCCGGAAGCCGACCGCAGGTGCTGAGCCCAGCGCAAACAGGCCCTAGCGACCCAAGCGCCGCAGATAGAGGCCTGCAAGGATAAAGAATTGGTATCAAAGGCCTGTTTCAACAAGTTATCCACCTTCTTGTCCTGCGCATCCTTTAGGGCAGCACTGTCCTCAACCGGAATGGTGGTCTTCTTAGTTACCGCCGAAACAGCTGCATCGACACGCGGCGACTTAAACTTTTCTTTGTCGGCTAAGGGATACAGACGGTTCATAGTCCTTATCCCCTTCAGACCGGAGTCAGGCTGATCCCACTCAGTTTGAATCATTTGCTCCACCACTCGGTGCAGTGGAAACACCACTTGGGAGTCCCGCACGGCCTGTATGAGCGGATCTTCCAAGCCGTCCTCCTCCATAGGCCGAGCCACAGCTAGATTAAGGGTCTGGAGAGACTCCGTGATCAAGGGCACCAGCTCTTCTCTACGAAATACCCGAATAATTCGGGCCTGATGTTCCGGCTCTGGAATTTCACCGTCTTCCAACTCCTCAGGATCAGCATCCGGCTCTAGTTCTGCATCCACATCCTGCCAACTCAGATCTTCCGGATCCGGTTCCTGGTCAATGGTCCGAAGGCGCTTGGCAGCAGGCTGAGAAGTGCGCCGGGGCTCCCCTGCCGAGCAGGAGGGGAGCGACGCCGGCCATGACTCCGGAAGCTTGCCAGAACGGCTTAAGCGAAAGGCCTGGTGCATAAGAAGAACAAAATCTGGGAAGAATCCCTCGGAAGGGCATTCCGCAGCCTCTAGTGAAAAAGTACTAGCCAGCCCTTTAGGAAGGGCCGTCGAACAAGATGGTAGTGGACCAGGCGTGGGCTCCCCCTCCGCCAAGACAGGGGGGCCGACAGCGTCAGGCAGCTCCTTCAACTCCATCTGATGTTCCACGTCTGAAGACACGGAGGCACAGCCCCTACATATTCCAGACTCAGCCACCGCTCCCCTGCGCGATCCGCAGATCACGCACTGCAGTTTAGCGGCCATGCAAGCCTAGGAGCTGCTCCAGAAAAATAAATTCTGACCTATGGAACCCCAAGGAAAAGTAAAAAGAAACGCTCCCGTTTTTGTGATTTATCTTTTTTTTTTTTTTTTTTTAAAGCATCTAGTCAGAAGGCGGAGATGTCGGCAGGCAAATTCGCCACTTCAAAACCAAGAAAAAACGCAAGGGGAACCTGTGCACAGCTGAATTCGCCGGCGGGAAAAAGTAAAAACAAAACTGCAAAATGGCCGCCGGCTTTCTTTACCGGCAAAGGAAAAAGGGCGCGAAAAAGCACAGAGGAAATAAAATGCAATCAAACGCCTGAAAATAAAGATAAATAAAAGCAAATAAAGAAACCACGCGATCTCCGCTGAAAGGGCACCCGCCGACAGAGACGGAGCTCCGCTGGAAGCCGGCTCTCTGCTCGAGTCGTGAGCGGGAGCCTGTACAGCCGCGGACTTACCAGGAGACAGGCAAAGCTTGGAAATGGAACCGCAGGAGCCCAGAGACACCCGAAAAGCAAGGAGAGGTCTGGCCAAGGCAGCTCTCTTCCCCGTGCAGTCAAGGGGAGAGATGCAGCCTGACTGACTGCTAGAAGACCTCCGTAGGGAAGGCAGAAGGCTAATGCAGCCCTGGCTCCTCACCACCGGCCTGCTTTTTTTAAAATTAAAGGGACAGCTACCTTAAAAAGAAAAGGGATAACAGGAGACAAAGCAAAACCCCCTAAAAAAAAAAAAAAAAAAAAAAAAAAAACTAACTAGTGTTGCTCCCCCAAATGATCCTAAGTGAGCCTAGACCAGGCACACACGTCCTCCAGCTGCAAGGAGACTGGACACACTGGGGGCTGATGGGAGCTCCGACAGCATACATCATACACGGCAGGATTTTGATTGGTCCAGTCTCCTGGCTGCGGGAGGAGGTGCACTACCCGGATGTGGAGGACTAAACTGGAGGACCGCTCAGGAAAGGGAGACTGAGCAAGATGGCATCCTTGGGTGGGAAGCTGGGGAGATGCTTCCACAAAGGGCATCTTTCTTTGAAAGCTGGGGAGATGCTTCCGCAAGGGCTCCATCGGCATCAACATCATCCATATGCGAGGACTGACTTCCTGCTTGTTCCTGGAGAATCCCTGGGATAAGCAGCATGGAATCTGTCTATTTTTGGAATCTTGCCAGGTACTTGTGAACTCAACCAGCCAGTGTTGTAAGCAGGATACTGGGCTTGATGGGCCATTGGTCTGACCCGGTATGGCAAATCTTATGTTCTTATGACTCATGTGAACAGACCTGCCAGAAGTATTTTGAGTTAGGAAGATACTTTTTGATAAACTGATTAACTGAAGTACTTTCTTAGTCCATCCAAGATAGAGCATACCGGTAAGGCAATTTGAGCCTCTAAGTCATTTCTACATATGTGCAATAGGACACACTTTTACTGTTCAACGGCTGTAAATGCTATTAAATATGTGCTTCAGCAGATACAACTAAAAATAAATGCATTGGTTAAAAGACATCAGCTAGGACAGTGGAAATCTGCACATTAAGCAGATGTAGAACAGTACAAACATGTAGAACAGAGCATGTATCAAACTCATCTTTGCAGTTTAAGGGGGAACTTTATGTTGATGTGCCCCTTCTCAGAACTTCAGACTGCCTTTTTATGAACCATCACTGCATGGCTGACTGCTAAACACCACCACATCTCAAAATTAGTTTTAAAGAATAGATTTTCAGCCCAAGAGCCACTCAGTTTGAGCAACCATCCAGCAACTATATAGAGCCCCACGCTTCTTAATGTCCCTTTTCCATTTTCTCCCAATACCGATAAAATAGTGTCAAGAGGGCTACAGGATATGGATATACAGTACAAGAAAGGAGGACTGAAACAGCTCTGATCACCAAGTCATCTGAACTTCCCAGGGTTTCTTATTTCTGACTTTTCGAATGGCCAAATTTAAGACAAAGAACTCACATAGAACAGAGCTGTTTTACTGTTATAAGGTATTTTCTGGTAAGTTTGCATTTATTGGTTTATCTCATTCATTTACAAATGACCTCTGTAAAAATATATATTAGCTTGGACTAAGTTTACCCGACCGATTTCATCATTCAATCTAAATTTCAATGGTCTTGAAATAAAGCAAATGAAAATTACTTTTAAAAAAATTGAGACATTCCTGCTACCTTATTTTTTTATTTTTATTTATTTTTTTTATTTTGATTTTTCCTTACCTCAACTTTAATATTAAATCGAGATGGTTCTTGTCTGCATCGATTTGACCTCCTAACCCCATAAACATCAGGATATGTTTCCCACATCTGCAAAATAAACAGACCATCAGGGGCCTGGCTTCATCCCACCAATTATTGCTATCACTGTGTATAATTAATGGTAAACTTAGGATGGCTTTAAAAAGAATAAATAAAAGTAAAATTCATGGTTTTCTGCTATGCTAAGTTTTAAAACACGCCACACTAAATATTAAGTACTACTATTAATTTCTCTGTTTTCCTAGTTAAGTCATTAAATTTTTCTGCTTTATTTCTAACAGTTCCTTACAGGAGCAAGCCAGTGCTTAATGTCATTGGCTCACTCCAGTAAGCCATGAATAATCCTAGGTGCTGAAATAGAGGCTGTGCACAATTCCAGATAGTGTTTGCATTCTGCCATGTGGATCGGTTCTTAGAACATATTTAAAATGTCTCTCTTAAAGAAAGTGGTGCTATCAATCTCCATCTGAGGAAGAATGTTAAAACTTCCTTCACTCTTCCTCCCCCACAATAAAACAAAAGGATTTGAGGATTCTGTCACTCCCATGCAACTGTAAAGAAAAGCTTTTCACAAAAATATCAGGATTTAAAACCTGATCAATCTTAAGACTCTGTAAGAAAGTATCTGTTTACAATTTACATAAGAAAATCGAACAGAAAACTTAACACTTCCCAGCTATAAAGAAGTGAAACCTAATGCTATATTCTTTCCAGGCCAGAATCCATTAGCTTTCTCTCTGACAGAGGCTAGGGTAATTAATTAGGAATCACTTGATCTTTAGTCAGGAGGCCACACTTTAAATTTCAGAAGAATTAAGATGCACCGTTTTTTAGGTTTTTGCTTTTTTCTTTTCTTTTTCTTTTTTAAGAAACCACTGCACTGTTTTATGCTGCATAATGCTTTTTACCCCCATTTTCCAAACAAATGGTAGTCATGTTTAAGTGTAAAATATCCATGGCGAAGAAGGGAGACATGTAAGCTTGAATTTTAAGTATCTAAACTAAGGGGGCTTATGGAAGATGCAGGTCAACATTTTCCTAACTGCAAGTATCCTATGCATGAGAGAGATGCTTTGAAAGCAGCTTTTAAAAAAAAACCACACCACATACCTTTTTCACATCAGCTATCCTCTCTTTCTTACTAGCAGCCTTTTCTTTGGTTTCTGTGGAGGTTTGCTGAGATTTGGAGCCTGCCGACTCACTCCCAGATTCTGACTGGCTCTCTGAGGATTCTGAGCTGCTGTTGGACTCGCTCCCATGTTCGCTGCCTGCCTCGCTCCCCTGCTCGCTTTCAGACTGGCTGCCTGAATCTGAGCCCGAGTGATTGGACTCGTCAGATGCCGAATGGCTTGTTTGGGAAAAAAGAAAAAAAAGAAGAGGGGGAAAAAAAAGAACAGTAAATACAATTAAATGCACAAGAGCAATTTTCAAAAAGAAGGCCAGGAAAACTGTTATACAAATACAACCTCTCTCAAAGAGGCATATTATTGGCAATTCAACAATTTTAAAAATACTCCACAAACAGCTTACATGGGAGGGTGACATAAAAGACCACTACTGAAGAAAAGACATATGATACGATGCATAGCATTGTAAAGAAACATGTGCATGCCTGTGGGAGAAGGTTTTGCGGTCTATTAAGACCAAAAGTGGAACACTTGGTGTGTGGTATAACAGCACACCATCCTTACATTAAAACATGGTGATGGAAGCTTTAACAGACTACATACATTTCCTAGAATATTTTAGCACATTGTGCATTTTAATGCATATTTTATTGGTATTTTCAATATTTACTTTGTTGCTCCTGAGAGTCTGCTTTGTCAATAGGTTACTGGGGCTGGTGGGTGGTGCCAGCTGCCTAGTATCCTGATGTCATTAAAATGTGACATGCTCAGTCTCCAAAGCTGCTGGTGGGGGTTGACTACCCCAGAGGTGCGGGATTGGACTGGAGTTCCTCAAGAACTTGATTTCACCCTCAGCAACATCCCCCAGCTTAGAAATGGTCTGGGAAACAGAAGCAGGACATGAGCACAAAGAGGAGATTTTAGAAAGGATGCCCAAGTGCAATATGGGACATCTAAGCCAGAACATCTGAAAAAAAAAGAGCAGGCATGTCCAGATGCAGACATGATTTCACAAATGTGGATGTGCCTGATATGGATGTCTATGGGGGTGTCTACATAGACATCTCCAGAATAGTATTTCAGAACCTAGATGTATGGGATTAAGCCTAATGGTTATAATGACAAGGAACAGGGAAGCCAGGGTTAAGATCCAAATGCTGCTGTCATTGAATTTGTGCTGAGTACTGGGGATGATGGAGTGCTTTCTCCTCTATACCTTCTGGCTGTTTTTTTAGCCAAAACGAGTACTTTTTCAGATGCCTGCTCATTTCTGGCGTAGGTCTAAACGTATTTATTTTATTTATTTATTTTAAAGTATTTATATCCCGTTTTATCCTTGAATCAAAGCGGATTTCACTGCAAACCAATCAAGTAGGGTAGATGCAACGCCAGACGTTCAGGACCTTTGAGATCACAGGGGACATCCAGGTTCCTGGGAATGCCCCAACCACGCCCCCATTCAGACTTGGGCATACTCACTCTGGGAATGCCCACAGACCTGGCTTCTAAAATGGCTCTGGGGACATCTCTTTGCTTTGAACATCTCTATGCTCATTTTCGGATGTCCAAAGCGAGACTAGAACTTCCAAAATGACCCTCAAAATGTATTTCTGCATTTGAAAAGAATGTGCATTTTCATACTGCCTCTCACTATATGAGAGCAGTGAGGTGCTTTATAATAAAATATATTAAGGAAATTGAAAAGGAACTTCAATCAAATAGGAAAGGGACAGTGCAGTAGAAAGGCTAGGGAAGAGCAGAAAGAAGCCATTCTCAAGGGGCCACTGGCCCAGCTGTCAGCCAGAAATATCCCCCAGGACAGTAGCAGAGCTGTGCACTTTACAGATGCATCATCTTTGATATGAAAATAAGAAGTTAATATCTGCAAACAAAAAACCTTAACTATAATGGGTTACCCCTTGGGAAACAATCCCCCCAGGAAGCCCCCTCCCTGAACACAGGAGCCTTCTAAACAAAAAAGGGCAGCTTACCTGTCCAACACGCCACTTGCCCACCCCTCTGGAGGATGGGACAGGCTTCTTAGCAAAAAATGAGACACAGGAACCAGCATGTCTTCTCCTTCTATATTGTGGTACCGCTTTCACCCACACCAGGCTTTGCAATAAGCTGAGATTCTTCAGGCCCAGGGTCACACACACCATGCCAAAAAAGCAGATGAGAGGGTTCCGGGACTGTACTAGAGTTCCTCAAGGAAAGCCAATTAGCAGGTAAGGCCTAATTTCACCTTCCTTATCCCTCCAGTCCAGTCCCGTACCTCAGGTATGTAACAGAGCCGCTTATCCGCGGGCGGGACCTACGAGCCTGGCCTGGAGCACTGTTGAACTGAACTTCGCATCCCTGGTCGCTTGCACATCCAATCTATAATGCTTCACAAACACATGCAAGGACGACCAGGTGGCCACCCGACAGATATCCCCTGGTGGAACCAAACTCCACTCCGCCCAGAAGGCAGCCTGCGTCCTGGTGGAATGAGCCTGCAGCAGATAAGCAGAAGCAATTGCCTCTTTAATCCATCTAGCAATGGATGGAGGATTTTGCCACTGCCTCCCCCTTGGGGGGGCCCCCCCCCCCCCCCCGAACAAGACGAATAGCTGCTCTGACTCCGAAATTAAGCTGTTCTCTTCAGATACCTTCTCAAAACCCGTCTGACGTCAAGAAGACAACTGTGGGTCTGCTAACTCCTCGGACAGTCCTGACAACACTGGAAGCGTGACCGGCTGATTCAGATGAAACGGTGACACCGCTTTTGGCAAGGAGAGCACTGTCCACAGGACCACCTTCTCCCTGGAAACGGACAGAAAAGGCTCTCTACACGACAATGCCTGGAGCTCGGAAATCCTTCTGGCGGAACAGATTGCCACCAAGAATACAGTCTTCAAAGTCAAGTCCTTGAAGGGCTCTCACGTCAGTGCCAAAAGCACCAAACTGAGATCTCAAGACAGTACCAGCAACCTCCTGGGTGGTCAGAGCTGCTTAACTGCCCTCAGGAAACAAATCACATCCTGATGTGTTCCCAAGACGACCCCCTGGATCCTGCCGCGATAACACGCCAACGTGGCCACTTGCACCTTTAGAGAGCCACACGCCAGCCCTTTATCGAGTTCTGCCTGAAGAAACTCCAATATCTCCGGAACAGACGCCGACAAAGGCCTGCAGCTTTTATCAGCGCACCAGTCCTCAAAAATTCTCCACACTCAGATGTAGGACAAGGACGTGGACCTCTTTCTAGCCCTAAGGAGCGTGGAGATTACCTGGGCAGAATAACCTCGCTTCCTTAACAGAGCCCTCTCAAGAGCCATGCTCTAAGCGAGAACCGGATCCACCTGGGGCATTAAGACTAGATCTTGAACCAGCAGGTCAGTCCTGCTTGGAAGTCTCCATGGCTCGGCCACCCTCAGTCGAATGAGGTCCATGTACCATGAGTGCCTCGGCCAATCAATATGATTAGTCCGCGGTGTGCCTCCACTCTCTGAATCACTTGTCCTATGAGTGCCCATGGGGAGAAGACGTAGAGAAGCCCCTCGCTGGGCCAGTGCTGCACGAATGCATCCAAGCCTTCGGACATTCTCTCTCCATCGTCTGAAAAACCGTCTCGCTTTGGCCGAAGCAAATGTCACCATCAAATCCACCAGTGCACAATCTGCTCGAAGACTGCCTGGTTCAGTTACCATTCTCCTGGGTCCAAGAACACTCAACTGAGGTAGTCTGCTGTGACGTTCTCTGCCCAATTCAGCAAAATCTCTGCTTCGCTCTCCATCCTGGCGCTGCCTGTACCCCCTTGTCAATTGATGTACACTACTGTGGTGGTGTTGTCGGAGAAGACCCGTTCCACCTTTTCGTGCAGTAGCGGGCGAAAGCACAGTTACTTACCTGTAACAGGTGATCTCTGGGAACAGCAGGAATAAGTCTTCACATATGCGCTGTGGGATGCTCCCAAAAGCTTTCTTACTGGACGCTGGGGAGTGTTCCCGCGCAGGCTCCGTCGGTACCGACGATACCCATATGTGAAGACTCATTCCTGCTTGTTCCTGGAGATACTCCTATATTGCGAGGAGAACAGCTCATTTCTAGCCGATTGATAGGCCACATCTGCTCCTCCACAGTCCACTGACCATGATAAATGTGCCCCTCGCAGTGGGCTCCCCATCCTGAAAGGCTGGTATCCGTTGTGAGGGGAACCCAGAGTGGCGACTCCAACGTGACTCCTGTCATCAAATTCTCCTTGCGGAGCCACCGAGTGTGGCCCGAACCTGCTTTGGACAGATCAATGGACGCGGCAAGGGATGAGACCACTGGCACAGCAGGGCTCTCTGCAATGTCCTTATGTGGGCCTGCGCCCATGGGACCAAGTCTATCGTTGCCATCATAGTCCCTAACAGTTGAAGATAATGCCATGCTGGTGGTTCCGCCATGTGGATAAACTGTCGCACTAGCCGCCTCAGCGCCCCCAACCTCCTTTGCAGCAGAAAAGCTCTGTCGCTACAGGTGTCAAATTGAGCCTTAAGGTACTCTAGGTGCTGTGAGGGGATCAAGCAACTCTTGGAGATGTTGATGACCCAGCCAAGACTCTGCGAGAATTCGACCACTCGCATCGTGGTCTGAGTGCTTTCCTTTTCGGATTTTGCTCAAATGAGCCAATCGTCGAGGTATGGATGCACTAGTATGCTGCTGCCACCACGACCATTACCTTGGTGAAAGTCCAGGGAAGCCATTGCAAGACCATACGGCAAGGCTTGAAACTGAAACTGTCCCATGGACATCACAAAGCGGAGAAACTAGTGATGATCTGGATGTATGGGAACATGCAGGTATGCTTCTGTAAGGTCCAGAGAGGTCAGGAACTCTCCCTCTCTTACGGCCATGATCACTGACCCGAGGGTCTCCATATGAAACCATGGTACCCGCAGGCACCTCTTTACCTGCTTGAGGTCGAGAACAGAGCGAAAAGAACCCTCTTTCTTTGGGACTATGAAATAAAAGGAGTATCAACCTGCGCCGCATTGCTCCGCAGGAACCGGCACTACCGCCTCCAACCTCAGGAGCCTTTCGAGCATCTCCCGTACACCCTGTGCCTTTTTACGCGCCTTGCAAGGGGAGCGAATGAAGGCCGGCGCGAGCAGTCTGGCGAATTCCAGCACATAGCCCTCCCAGTTCACCTGGAGGGCCCACTGGTCCTGCAACCAGCTTCATTGCGGCTTCTTTTGGGCCGAGGAGGAGAAAGAGGCTGAGTAATAGCCTCTATTTGCCCCATGAAACCCTCGAAAGGGTGGTCCCCAAGAGGCAAACTGTCCTCTTTCGTACGGTGTAAAATGCACCGTCCAAAAACGCTTAAACTCATGGGACTGCTCTCTGCCCGAGTCGAAACAGGCTTATCTTCTTGAAGATAAGCCTCTGAACTCCCCCCCAAGTCCTTTACCAATTTTTCCAGTTCCTCCCCAAACTGCTTCCCCTTGAAGGGTAATTTATTCAAACGGGCCTTCAAGGAAACATTTGCCGACCAGTTGCAGAGCCAGAGGTAGCAGCGAGCCGCCAGCATCGAGGCCAGGCTGTTGGAAAGTACTCTAACAAGATCATAGAAGGAATCTGCCAAGTAGGCTGGCTCCAGACTCAAACCTCGCTGGAGCCCCATGTTCCTGGGACTCTTCCGCCGACTCGGAGGCGGCTTTGTGCCCAACGTAAACAGGCACGTGCCACTAATGCCCTGCAAGCCGAGGCTTGCAGGGACAGTGCACTGATATCAAAGGCTTGCTTCACCAACTTTCTATCCTGGACGTCTTTGAGCGCCGTATTGCCCTCTATGGGAATCGTGGTCTTCCTAGTTACCGCTGATCCTGCGCTCTCCAGTTCCGACAATGGATACAATTGTGCCATGGTTCGAGACCCTCTGAGCCCAGCCTCTGGAAGGTCCCATTCATCCAGAATCAACTGCTTAATGACTCTATGCAGGGGGAGCATCCTCTGAGGCTTGCGCACGGCCTGCAGGATTGGCTCCTCCAGTCTCTTCTTCGACCGCCCTCCCCTCCCCCCAATGGGCATGTTGAGAGTCTTGAGGGCCTCGGCCCTGACAATGCGTGATTCCTCCCTCCTGCAGGATCTCGCCCTCTTCTGGCTCCAACCCAGTCTCTAGCTCCCCCTCTGGCCCTAAGGAGTATCTCTTAACTGGAGGCTGTACTAGCCCCAGCTCAGCTCTGTCTCTCTCCAGGATTTCCCCTCTTTCTGGCGTTGTGCATCTTGTCCTCGCCCTGCTGCTTTAAGCAAAACACCTTATGGAGAAAAATCTCCTGGAACACCCCCCTCTGCACTTAAGAGGAGAAGGGGCCCGGAGAGGCCAAGTCCTGCTGAAAATGTTGCAGCAATAGCGGAGACAGCCTGGGTCCCTCATCCTTCTGCTACAAGGGACCCGGTCTGTGCGACGGCATCCTTGGGTGTCCCCACTTCATCCTGCATGGCCTGCTCAGCTGTGCGTGCAAATCCCCTCTGTGAAGAGCATGCTCCTATGTGCTCCACACACTATGCACTGGGACCTCACAGGCATGGCCCCCTGATGCACTGAAAGAGGTGCTAACTTGGCCCCCTGCACTCTATTCTTTCTAAACTTTCGTTTGTTTATTTTTTTTTTATTTTTTTTTAAATGAAGCCAAGGCCGCGACTGCCAAGGAAAATGCCAAGAAACTACAGTTAAAAGAAAACAAAGAACTGAAGAAAAATCAAAGAAATTAAAGCAAAAACAAAATGAAACTGAAGGAAAAGAAACACGGGAGAAACATCTCTGCAAGCCTTCTAACTAAAAAAATTTTTTTTAAAAAAGGCACACCTGTCAGTTCCTGCCATGCACGGGCCTCTGCCATGTGGCCCTCAGCAACCTGTGGCTCAACTTGCACTAACAGCAGGGAGGCCTCCCGTCAGCACTCACCCACACAGCCAGCGTCCTTCCCCCGCCATGCCCAGCCGATCCGTAGCTTCAGCACCTGGCGGGGGATGAAAAAGAGAGCCAATTTGCCTGTCCCCCTCGTTCAGCACAGCTCCTCACCTGCTGCATAGGTTCAGGAGCTGTGATCACCACACCCTTCGATCTGCCACAATAACGGACCGCAGCGCTTCCATCCGGAAATGCAGAACCCGGAGACAGCGGTTCACCCCTTTTAAATCTAATATTGGCACCAGAAAATAAATTGAGTATCGACCCCTGCCGTAATCTTCCTTGGGCACCGGGACGACAGCGCCTAAGTGTAGTAGACGATCCAGCGTACCGCATACCGCCTGGGCTTTTCACCGCCCTTTGCAGGGCGACTGCACAAACGAATCCGGAACCGGCCGCGCAAATTCCAGGAGCATAGCAGTCTTGAATGATCTCCAACACCCACTGATCGGACGTTATTTGGACCCAGGCAGGAAGAAAATCCCGAAGTCGCCCACCTATCAGAAAAGTTCCTGCCGAGGTCCACCTCACTTCATTGTAGCTTTCAATTGACTGCAGAGGTAGCCGCCACAAAACCTCTACCTGCCCCTCGAAAACCCTGGGCCCGAGGTGCAAATCTTCCTCTTTGGAATCCACCCAAGCGAGACATCCTAAATCTCCGAAAGTCTCGAAAGGTACCTCAAAAAACTGATGTGGCCTTCCCCTGCTTGGGCTTATCCCCCGGCAGTTGGCCACCTTTAGACTCCCCTAAGTCCTTTACCAACTTATCGAGATCCTCCCCGAACAACTTTCCTTTGAACGGGAGTTTACCGAGACGCGCCTTGGATGATCCATCAGCCGCCCAGTTCCGCAACCACAGGGATCTGCAGGCAGCCACAAATGACACCATACTATTAGCCAGCACTCTGATCAAGTCATAATGAACATCCGACAGATAAGCTGACCCCCGACTCCAGGCGGTCCAACTCACCGAGACACTCTTGCTCCAGCTTCAAAGACTGCCGCAAACGCTGCGACCATCGAAGACAAGCTCTTGCCACCCAGGCCCCACAAATGGAAGCTTGTAATGACATGGCATTGGCTTCAAAGGCCTGCTTCAATAAACCATCCAACTTTCTATCCTGCGCATCCTTCAATGCTGAACTACCCTCTACCGGAATAGTGGTTTTCTTGGTCACCGCTGACACTGCGGCATCCATCTTCGGGGACAGAAACCTCTCCTTGTCCTTATCTGCCAACGTATACAGTCTATTCATAATGCGAATATCCCGAAGCCCTGCTTCCGGTTGATCTCACTCATCCTGTATCATTCTGTCCACCACCTTGTGCACGGGGACCACCACCTGTGTTTGACGCACTGCCTGAATAATTGGATCTTCACCGTTGTCCCCCACGGGCTGTTCTGTGGCAAGCTTAAGCGTCTGAAGGGACTCCGTGATAAGCGCTGTCAACTCCTCCCTCCAGAACACCCGAATAATCCTTGCCTGATCCTCTGGCTCAGGGATCTCTTCCAACTCCTCCTTTGCTCCTTCTAGGTAGCGTCGTTCTCCTCCGACTCCTGCCCCTCCAATTCAGAAATGGAAGGCTCCCGAGTCCTTGCTCATTTTGTTGTCCTTGAAGGACTGACATTCGTCTCAGCCAGAGCTGACCGCAGTGGCCCCCCAGCCAGTGACAGCGCCTCCGGCACCTTCCCTTGCCATCACAAACAGAACACCTGATGCATGATTAACACAAAGTCAGGACAAAAATCCCCAGGCTGCGGCCCCAAAGCCGATAGTACCCCAGAAGGCCCCAGTGGACAGCAACCCCTCTGCGTCCAAACCAGCCGAGGCCCCCTGAAGGTCCTGTCCTACCTTAACCTCCATTTGCTGCTCCACACTGGTAGAAACCTGAGTACAGCCCCGGCAAATGCCCGAGTCGGCAATCGCACCTCTACCACACTGAGGCCATGCCGTCATCTCTTAAAATTTTATTCTTTATGCTTTGGTTTATTTATTTATTTTTTTTTTTTAACTCTTGAACTCTTTTCCTTCTCTTTTATGCAAACAGGCAAGGGATACAACCAACAGAAAGCTGTCCCGTGCCCCAAAAGAAAAGGTTCTGTCACCTGAGTCAAGAAATGAACCTATGCCCCAAGAACTGCCAGAGGGATGCCGTATTCACTATCAGCCTTCCCTCAAGAAAGGGAAAGGCCACTCAAAATAAATTAAAGCAAATAAAACTTAAAGAAAATGACAAACTGCCAGAAAATAAAAAATGGCTCCAATCAGGGAATTAAACTGCAGCCACCCGAAGTAAGTACCGCGGCTTTCAGCTGCCTGCATGTACAAGGCACGCTGAACAAAATGGCCGCCACTATCTGAAGAAGCAGGAAAAAAGGCACGAAAACACGACATTCCTGCTTAGTGCTGCAGCCGTTTCACCCACTCACAAAACAGCCCTCATACTTGCACTTACCGACTACAGCCCCCGGAATGTGGGTCATGCTGCTGCCACTGTGGTGCGGCAGACCCCATGGCCCCATTCCGCTGACAAGCGGGAAGCCGCCGGGCAGGTTTCCGCCCACCAAACACCTGCAGCGCTGCTTCGGCTCCGTGCAGCTGAAAATGGAGCTGATCTCTTTACCGCTGAGCTCTCCCCCGACCTAACCAGGGAGGAGAGATCTATGCCGGCAGTAAGTTGGACGGGGAAAACAGACTGGCAGGCCAGCCAGGTCAGGCACAAGAAACACAGCACTCTTTAAAAAAAAAAAAAAAAGATAGCCCCCCAAAATAGATAATAAAGTAAAGGAAAACCCCCTAAACCTAATCTAAACTACTCCTTATTTGTTCCCTAGTGAGCCCAGCACTTAGGCTCACTATGTCCTCCTGCTGCGTGGAGACTGGACACACTGGGGATGATGGGAGAGGCCAGCAGACTACATCCAGTTGATGTCACTTTTTTGTGACATGCCCAGTCTCCAAGCTGCAGGAGGAGGTGCACAACCCAGAGGTAGAGGACTAAACTGGAGGACCGATAAGGAACAGCACTTACCTGCCTCAGCGTCTCCGGCTCCGTGCGAGGTATCTTCGCAGGCTGCTCTGACTCCAAGGACCCAGGGCAGCGGTCAGGACTCCACGACCTGGCCTTCAAGGGCCCAGGGCGATCGGAGGCATCCAACAACGATGCCCTCATGGGTTTCTTCTTCCTCCGGTGCTCCCGGGAGGGAGACCCCCGTTCAGAAGACCCCTGACGGTGCTCGGGTTCAGACAGCTCCCAAGACGTCGAGGCTTCTGATGAGGTCTGGATCCGGGGGGATGCGGACTCCAAGAAAATCCTTTCACGCTGCTGCTGCCTACTTCGGAGTGCCTTAGAGGACATCTTCCCACACGGGCCACAGACCTTTGGGTCATGGTCAGGCCCAAGGCATCGGAGACCGCAGTCATGTGTGTTGGTGAGGGACATTAACTTCTTACACCAATCACACTTTTTAAACCCGCTGGCAGCCATCAGGGGAAAAAGGGCCCCTGCAAGGTCAAAGGACCAGGCTGCCAGTGAAAATATTTAAAAAAAAAAAAAAAAAAAAAAAAAAAAGAGCGTGAACACTAGTCTCCAAGGACAAAAACGCAAAAAATTGACTGGACTCGATACCAGTGTACCAAGCCGCAGGCAGGAAGGGGAACAGGCATCGAACCATCGAAGAGAAAAAATTCTTCCAAGTTTTGATGCACTTTTTCCACGAGGAATTAGGAACAACGTCCGTTGGGCTCCACAGAAAAAGGGAGACTGAGCAAGATGGCACCCTTGGGCGGGAAGGGGACCGCACATGCGCGATGCAATCCCAAAGGCTTTCTTTGAAAGCTGGGGAATTGCTCCGCACGAAGGCTCCGTCAGCGCCGACATCACCTTATGTGAGGACTGACTTCCTGCTTGTTCCTGGAGAAAAATTTATACTCTGAAACATCACTGGAAAAATCTCACTCTTTTGTATGAGCCGCCCTTGACATCTCTGTATCATACTACCCTCACTTTTGTTAAACCCAGTTAAGTTTACAGATTTCATTAAACTTCTAACTTTGGAAATCTGAAGCTAAGAAAATGTATGTTAGAAATGTAAACATTTTTTATCCTTTTTCTTTAAAATTCAGGTGGGGAACGCATTTGTCTCTCCAGTACAGTCTATCATCCACAAGTCAAACAAAGTAGGTGAAAAATGTCCTGCTTATTTTGCTGGAGGGCATTTTTGTTTAAAGAGAACTTTGAAAAAAAGAGGGATGGGGGAGATAGATGTTAAGCAATATTTTTTTATCACAGCAGTTTGTCCGTTCCTTTAGATTTCCAGCTCCTATCAGAAACATAGTAACATTGCAGATATGGAACAAGACAGTCTATCCAGTCTCCCCAATAAGGTGATTAAAGGTTGTAACAGCCCCTCCACATGGATTCCTCTCCCCCATGTATTCTTAAAAGTGAAAAGAAGTTATTTCACAACTATTTTGAGATGAAGCGCTCAATGATTGCTGAAAGCTGGCACCAGGAGCCTACGTTTGCAACTAACCAGGGATTCATTCTCCTGTTTTATGTCCCCTCCAAACTTAACGTTGGCAGTTTTGCCACAACAATACTCAGGTTGGGGAGGGTGGAGGACACCTGCATACCATGACTCCTTCTTGGACCCTGTAAACAAGAGTCCTAGATTTTGGTATTAGGTATTGACTGGGGCTACCTCCCCCTGGAGACTGTGGACACTGCATGTGTATCCTCAGGACCAGAAGACTTGACACCAGAGCTCTAGCACAGGGTTTCTTAACACAAATTTAATTAAAAAGTTTCTCTCAGTGATGCTGTAAGCAAAAACCATGTAAATGAGCTGTGCACAAAAAGTCTACACTAAACAAGGAGAGAAAGCCAAGCATATATACACAGGGGTCTGCACCAGTAGCATTTATTATGATGTGCTGTTAAGTCATTGCCGAATCCTGGAGACCCTGTGGATACTTTTCCCCATCCTCTGCATTTTCTTGGCAAGGTGCGAGCAGGGCCTTCTTCCAACTGCTCGGGTTAGACATTGGTTTAGTGGGAGGCGACAGAGGGTACAGGTAAATGGAACTTAGATTGTGAGCCCTTTGGGGACAAGGGAATAAAAAGTACCTGTTAGCATACACATATATGTAAACTGCTCTGATGCACAAGTAAAGGGCGGTATTATCAAGTGCCTAAACCATAACTCACTCTGGAGAAGGAAATTACCAGTGGTGTGCCCCAGGGATCTGTCTTTGGTCTGATTCTTTTTAACATCTTTGTTAGTGATATAGCGGAAGGGCGGTCAGGTAAGATTTGCCTCTTTGCAGATGATACCAAAACATCTGCAATAGAGTAGACACCCAGGAAGGTGTAGATAACATGAGGGGGGATCTAGCTAAGCTTGAAGAATGGTCTAGAATTTGGCAGCTGGGATTTAATGTTAAAAAAATGCAAGGTCATGCATTTGGGCTGCAGCAATCCAAGGGAGCAATATAGTATAGGGGTGAAAAACTTTTGTCCACTAAAGGGCGGGACCTAGGCGTGGTTGTGTCTGATGATCTTAAAGTAGCTGAACAGGCAGAAAAGGCAACAGCAAAAGCAAACAGGATGCTTGGGTGCAAAGGGAGAGGAATGGCTAGCAGAAAAAAGGAGGTGATAATGCCTCTCTCTAAGTCTTTGGTGCGAACTCATTTGGAGTATTGAGTGCAATTCTGGAGTCCGCACCTTCAAAAGGATATGAACAGGATGGAGTCAGTACAGAGGGTGGCTACTAAAATGGTTAGTGGTCTTCATTATAAAGCATATGAGGGCAGACTTAAGAATCTTAATATGTATACTTTAGAGGAAAGGCGGGATAGAGGTGATATGATTGAGATGTTTAAATACCTCCGTGGCATAAATGTTCAGGGGGAGAGCCTCTTTCAATTGAAAGCAAGTTCTGCTACGAGGGGACATGGGATGAGGGTGAAGGGGGATAGATTCAGGAGTGGTATGTGGAAAGGTTAAATTAGACTTACCTGCTAATTGTTGTTCCTGGAGTAGATACAGTCTAGTCCCGGACCTCTGGGTTGTCTACCTTAAACAGCAGCTTAGAGACTGAGGAACCACCTTCTTTTCCTGATGTCAGCAGTATATCATCCTGGGATCTGCCTCCACCTCCCAGTTACCTATTGACAAAGCAGACTCACCGGAGCAACAAGTAAGTATTTCTGCAAACTATACCATGCCTATCATGTGCCAACCCACACCAACTTTATAGTAACTGAGAAGGAGAACAACAAATAAACAGGAAAAAACACCAACTGTAGCCTGTAAAACTGCGAGGAATCTTCTCCCCGCTAACTCATGAGGGGAGTCCAAACCCGAAGGAAAACCACCCACTGATACACCTAAAATTCTTACCTGTATCCACTGTCCTGTCCCTTCAGGCTGCCGCCGGCGCAATGTAACCACACCAAGGCGGGATACGGGACTAGACTGTATCTACTCCAGGAACAATTAGCATGTAAGTCTAATTTAACCTTCCTGATCGTATCTCCAGTCTAGTCCCGGACCTTTGGGTGTGTACCAGAGCAGTACTCAATGGGAGGGACCCCCCGTGGCAGCCTGAATGACCGCCGCTCCAAAACACACGTCCTGTTACGCCTGGTCATCCAGATGGTAGTGCTTAACAAAAGGATTCAGAGAAGACCACGTCGCCGCCTTACAAATTTCCAGCAGTGGGACCAGACGGGACTCAGCCCAAGACGCCGCTTGCGCTCTCGCAGAGTGGGCTCTCAACCCCTCCGGCACGGTCTTACCTTTCAGCACATACGCGGAAGCAATAGTTTGTTTAATCCATCTCGAAATGGAGGCCTTTGAGGCTGCTTCGCCCCTACGCGGACCCGCAAACAGCACGAACAGCCGCTCCGACCTACGGAACTCCGCCGTGCGACAGAGATACCTCTTTAACGCCTGCTTCACGTCCAGAAGACTCCGAGCTCTGCCAGCAGGGTCCCCCGATGGATTCTGAAACACTGGCAAGGATACAACCTGATTCAAGTGGAACGCCGATACTACCTTGGGTAAGAAGAAGGGCACCGGCCGCAAAACTACCTTAGACTCAAAAAAGGACAGGTACGGCTCCTTACACGACAAGGCCTGTAACTCCGAGACCCTACTCGCCGAACAAATCGCCACCAGAAACACCACCTTCAAAGTGAGATCCTTCAACGATGCCCGACCCAACGGCTCAAAGGCTGGGCGTTCCAGGGCCTCTAACACGAACGGGAGGCTCCATTTCGACACCAAGTGCCGCCCGGGAGGTCTCAAAAGCGAAACCGCTCTAAGGAACCACTTAATGTCACCGTCCCCCCCAAGCGGCCGGCCCCCTATCCTACCTCTGTAACAGGCCAGGGCCGCGACCTGCACCCTCAGTGAAGAAGCCGCCAGCCCCTTCTCAAAACCATCCTGCAGAAATTGCAACACTTGCGGGACTGTGGCCTCTAACGCCGCGCTCGCGCGATCGGTACACCAGGCTTCAAACACTCTCCAGACCCGAACATACGCTAGAGACGTAGATCTCTTCCTAGCCCGAAGGTACTAATTACTGAGGCCGAATAGCCTCTCGCCTTCAGCCGCGCCCTTTCAATAGCCAAGCCGTAAGCGAGAACCGATCCAGGTGGGGCATCCACAGCGGGCCCTGCGACAACAAATCTGCTCGCCGCGGAAGACGCCAGGGGCTGTCGACCAGCAGTCTCACCAAGTCCGCGTACCAGGGCCTGCGAGGCCAATCCGGGGCTATCAGAATCATGTGACCTCAGTACACCTCTATGTGCTGGATAACCCTGCCTATTAGCGCCCAAGAAGGGAACACATACAGAAGCTCCCCCTCTGGCCACCTTTGAACCAGAGTATCTAGACCCTCTGACATTCTATCCTTTCTTCGGCTGTAAAACCGACTGGCCTTCGCCGAATGAAAGGTCGCCATGAGATCCATGACCAGAGGGCCCCAGCGACACACCAGGCTCTCGAACACCTCCGGGTGAAGAACCCACTCCCCTGGGTCCACCCGCACGCGACTCAGAAAATCCGCTTGCACATTGTCCACTCCTGCCACATGCGCCGCCGAGAGGTCCAGCAGGCTTTCTTCGGCCCAACCGAGCAGATCCTCTGCCTCTGCCTCCAGAGCCGCGCTGCTGGTCCCCCCCCTGACGATTCACATACGCCACTGCGTTGTCGGAGAAGACGCGCACCGATGCCCCCGCAAGCAACCCGTAGCTCTAGCCTGTTGATTGATCAGGTCTCCTCCTGCGCGTTCCACTGCCCTTGGGTGAACCGGCCCTGGCAATGCGCACCCCAGCCCGCTAGGCTGGCATCTGTCGTCACCGGCACCCAGACGGGCGGTTCCAGCGGTCTCCCCTTCTGCAACACCTCGGGGTTTAACCACCACTTCAGGGCTACGCGCGTTTCCTCCGGACGAGGAAGTTTCTTTGACAGAGAATCCCGCTGGTGCGACCAGCGTCTGAGCAGTGCTCTCTGCAGCGGTCTCATGTGCGCTCTTGCCCATGGCACCAACTCTATCGTCGAACGCCATCGTGCCCAGCAGTTGCAGGTACTCCCATGCAGTGGGCGCCTGGCAGCGTAAGAACCTCCGCACCAGCCTCTGCAAGCTGCTGGCCCATCGCTGAGGTAAAAACACGTGCCCGGACCTCATGTCAAACCAAGATCCGAGGTATTCCAAGTCCTGCGAGGGAAGGAGATGGCTTTTTCCCAAATTGACCACCCAACCCAGGCTCTCCAGGAAGGCCACTACTCTGGCTGTCACTCTTTTGCTCTCGTCCCTGGACTTTGCTCGAATTAACCAATCGTCTAAATACGGATGGACGAGAATCCCTTCCTTTCGCAATGCCGCAGCAATGACTATCATGACCTTGGTGAACGTGCGAGGAGCCGTCGCCAGCCCAAAAGGCAACGCTCGGAATTGAAAGTGCCCAAAAGGAACTGCAAAGCAGAGAAAACGCTGATGATCCGGCCGAATGGGGATGTGAAGATACGCTTCTGCAAGGTCCAGAGATGTAAGATACTCGCCCTTTCGCACCGCCACGATCACTGACCAAAGCGTTTCCATGTGAAACTGCGACACATGGAGCTGGCGATTCACCCCCTTGAGGTCCAGAATCGGTCGACACCCTCCGTCCTTTTTTGGAACCACAAAATAAATGGAGTATCAACCGCAGCCAAGTTGGTCGCGCGGTACTGGAACTACTGCCCCGAGCTCGAGGAGCCTTCGTACTGTCCCCCCACTGCCTCGCGCTTGCTCGACGACCTGCAGGGGGACATGACGAAAGCATCCCGAACCGGCATGCGGAATTCCAAGGCATAGCCTTCGAATAACCTCCAGCACCCACTGATCTGACGTGATGTGGACCCAGGCTGCATAAAACTCTTGCAGTCTCCCCCCTACCGAAACTAGGGGGGGGGGGCCTGGGTCCCTCTGGCATCATTGTGACTTCTTAAAATTGGATGAGGAAGACGCGGAGGAGGACCCGAAGCCTCTTCCCGCCCCCCGAAACCCTGGTTTCTATTGGGGAATCTAACCCTCTGAGGGAAACTAAATCTCTGAAAGCGGTACCTGCGAAAATCTCTCAACTGGCCCTTGCCCCCTGTAGCTGGCCGACCTTGCTTAGGCTTGTCCTCAGGCAACCTACCACCCTTCGACTCGCCAAGGTCCTTAACTAACTTTTCCAGATCCTCTCCGAACAGGAGACGCCCCTTAAAAGGCAGCTTGCTGAGTCTTGACTTAGAGGAATAGTCAGCCGCCCAATTACGAAGCCATAGATGACGCCTAGCGGCTACTACCGAAGCCATGCTCTTTGACAATCCTCTCATGAGATCATAATGCGCATCCGCCAGATAGGCCACCCTCGACTCAAGCCTGGAGGCCTCTTCAGCCCCCTCGCTGTGCCGCTCTCCTTGAATCCGCTGCGACCAGCGAAGACAGGCCCTGGCCACCCATGCTCCACAAATAGCCGCTTGGAGCGCCAAGGCATTCACATCAAAAATTTGACGCAGCATGGCATCAAGACGTCTGTCTGAGCATCATTGAGGGCTGCACCCCCTTCCACCGGGCTTGTGGTCTTCTTAGTGATTGCTGCCACCGCTGCATCCACTTTAGGCGGCTGGAAAACCTCCTTATCCTTATCCAATAAAGGATAGAGCCGGCGCATCACTCTGGCTCCCTTCAACAGTGCCTCAGGAACATTCCATTCTTCCTGAATCATCTCCTGAAAGACTGTGTACCGGAAAGGCTTCGAGTTTTCCGAAAGACTTGCAATAAAGGATCTTCCAGGGTGTCATCCTCCGTTGAACCCGGGATCGGCATGTTAAGGGCCCCTAGCGTTTCCGTAACCAGCGCTGGAAGCTCCTCCCTGCGGAAACCCGCACCACTCTCGCCTGATCCTCCTTCTCAGCAAGCTCATCTTCTTCCAGTTCTTCCTCAAAATCCACACTGTAGCACTCCTCTTTGGAAAGCCGCCCCTCCGACGCCACCAAAGGATCTTTAAACTCCTCATCCTCCATTCGCCTAGCCTTGTCCTGGCGAACGTCCATAGACACAGTGGAGGAGAGTCTCTTCACCCCCCGCCTTTCAGGAGTGCCCACTTGGTGGGTCAGCGGAGCGCCACCCACTGCTTGCTGCAGCAAAGCCATAAAATCCTTCGAAAAGATAAGAGGCTAGGCCCTTGGACCAGACCGCCGGGGTGGGAGGACAGTCTGGGGTGGGAGGACAGTCTGGGGCAGAGGATGGCCCTGCCACTGGTTCCTCTAAGGGCAGGCAAGGAGCCTGAGCCACCCCTACCTCCGTGTCGGCCCGTGGAGCTGCCTCCTTGGCCTCTCCGCCCTGCTCCATTACTGTGGCCTCCTTTGCGCACCCCTTGCAAACCCCCGACTCTGCCACAGAACCTCTTCTAGCCCCACACACAAAACACTGGGGTCTAGAGGGCATGTTAGGAACAAACAGCAGACCCTCAGATACTTGGTCAACCGTGACCCCCCCTAGCACCAAGGGCAATCAGGGCAGCGCGGAGGGAAGGCCGTTGTGTTTGCTATGCGGCCCCTGCTAAGCTCTGCTGCTTTCGTAGTGCTTTGCCTTATGTTCCTTTTTTTTTTTGTAATGTGCTCTAAAAATCGCCAAACGCACAGCAACTATAACCCACACTAAATTTCATCACTCACATAAAGAGAACGCCGCAAAACTAACCAACTAACGCCATCCGCTGAGAAAACAGGGAAACAGACACGCGCCAATGCGTCCCGCCGCGAGCCCTGCCATGCGGTGGGCCTCAGCGCCAAATTCACGCCCAAACGAGCAGAAGAAAACAAAACCCTAAGCGGGCCTACTCGCCGCAGTCGGGCATTCAAGTAACAGCCTGCTTCACTCCCAGACCGGGGACTCACCAGATCTGAAATCGGAAGTCTCCGGGCCCAGAAAAGGAAAGGAAAGGAAAACAAAAAGGAAAGCGAAATCAAATGGCGGGCTCAGCCACTGCCGCAGGGAGAGAGGCGCGCTGACAGGCAGAGCATCTGTAAGGCGTCTTCTCCCCAAACTGCAGGTACCGGTCTGAAGCAGCTATACAGCACAGAACCAGACCCAATGCAGCCCCTTTCGAAAAACCGCTCTCCCACCCCTGCATAACACCGGTAAGGCCAACACGGGGGGGGAGAGACTCCTGCAGGCTTTTTAAAGGCACAGAACTTACTGTAAGACTCTGGACAAAGTAACCAGTGTACCTCCTTTCCCCCCCCCCCAAAAAAAACCCCTAATTTATCCCAAGACTATCCTTAATCGTTCCTCCAGGGAGCCCGGACCCCCGGGCTAGCTCCTTTCAGCTGCTTGGAGACTGAGGTAACTGGGAGGTGGAGGCGGATCCCAGGATGATATACTGCTGACATCAGGAAAAGAAGGTGGTTCCTCAGTCTCCAAGCTGCTGTTTAAGGTAGACAACCCAGAGGTCCGGGACTAGACTGGAGAAACGATCAGGAATATTTCTTTACGGAAAGAGTGGTGT
This sequence comes from Ichthyophis bannanicus, assembly GCA_033557465.1. Taxonomy (NCBI): domain Eukaryota; kingdom Metazoa; phylum Chordata; class Amphibia; order Gymnophiona; family Ichthyophiidae; genus Ichthyophis; species Ichthyophis bannanicus. Next base: position 231,217,806 of record CM066043.1, on the reverse strand, counting down.
ATCCATGGAATAGTCTCCCAGTGGAGATGGTAAGAGATGAGGACAGTATCTGAATTCAAAAAAGCATGGGACAAACACAGAGGATCTCTAAAGGAAAAAAGGGGACTGTTGTAGTTGTTGATATGGAAGGACAGACTAGATAGACCATGTGGTCTTTTTCTGTCGTCATGTTTCTATGTTTCCATGCAGTAAGCCTACACAGCACCTGGCATCCCAAGGTGGTCTCCATCCAAATACTAACCAGGCATGACTCTGCTTAGCTTCCAAGATCAGCACCTATTATCTTGTGCACAAAGTTTTGCACTTCTGTGCCTGTGCTGAAATGCTATCTAGCACAGTGTATGTATAGCAAGTTTTAATAATACCACCACAATATTATTTTGTGCAGAAGTTCTCCTCAGAATAATATCTGTGTTTAACACCAATATTATTCTTTACAGAAATTTTGCACAGAACAATGTTTATGTACCAGACAGCATCCAGGCACATGCGCAAAATATGCTTTTTTTTTTTTTTTACTGCTGTTTTCAGCACCGTCTTCAGCAAAGACAGAAACGGAAAAAAAAAAAGAAAAGCTATGGGTGCTTTACACTCAAGAAACAGACAAATTCCTCACCAGCACTGACCGCAGACATATGAGTTAATCCTAAACGTCTCCTCAGACTTTACCATAAAATCCCAGTGTTGAGCTTAGCTTTCTGTCTTTCTGCATTCATCTCTGCATCTGCACGGTATAGCTAAATTGCTTCATTGCCATCCATTTCAATACATTGTGCACTGCCGTTAGTACAGCCATTTGCGTATTGATTATGCTCACATTAGATCCCTTCCTGCATTCTGCCTTCTCCACACTAGCACAGAAAATTGCATGCAAACACTATGCTATTGCCTGTGCTGACAACAGCACACTTTGCTGCATAAAGCCCCCTAGAAGCTAAAACTCAGGCTTTCCACCTCACAGCGCATAGAGCTACTGTTGAGCCAGTCGATAAACATTTTAAGGTGAAGCTTTCTATTTGGGCATTTTGCAAGCTCACTCACAGTAGTGGAATAAGAAAATACATTGATTTAAAGATGAGGTGGTCAGAAGCTATAAATATTAAACTGCTGGGGGGGGGGGTGGAATACTTAGATCCAAGGCATATGCCAATGATTTTCTGTTCATGGTTGGTAGCCCATGAAAAAAGTACTTTATAAAATACTGTATACTAAAACAACCATAAAGCCTTATTTAGGATGAAAAGTCTAGTATATATTTCATTAAGAATATGACATTCCGAAATTATGCTCCCAGTTCCACAATTACAGTGCCTTGTCTAAAAACACAAAGAAAATGGCTGCAATTCTTAAGAAAGGCTGGCAGAGGGCAGCACTCAAACAAGGAAAGATTAATCCAGAAATTCCTTTTCTCCAGGTCTCTGACAGACTTAGCAGTCCCCATTTTAAGAACAAATGCGAAGCCTCCGCCATTTTGAAGATGCACTTGCTGCTGTTTTATCCTTCATCAAAATGAAAGGGTTTGTAAGACAGCCTTTTTTATATCAGATATCTCAGACTGTATTCCTCCCCCATTTCGGTATAAGACACAAGACAAGTGAAGGTAGATACAGGTTTTTTTTCATCCTGTAGAAATACAATCATTCCTTCTAGTAACAGCACAGGTTTTAAGAATTGCCTGCTGTTTTTATAGTATCTTATGCAGAGCCTTGTTCATTCATAAAAAATAAGCAGCATGAGAAATTAAGTGTACATTTCATTGCTTCGTATGAGAAAAACTTGACTAGCAACAGTCTGCTTTAAAATGACAACATACAGGAGGGCAGAGTTCACATCTCACCTTTGGGGCCAGCCACTAAAAGTTTATTTAAAGTTTCTTTTATATATCATCTTCCTGAAAGTTGTCATTCAAAATGGTTTATACACAATCAAAAGATAAGAACGTAAGAAAAAAAGTCAGAAATAAATAAGAACAGGCCAGAATATCAAACTCTACTAACTATACTCCACATACCCCGACTTAGAAGTGAAAACATAAGAACAAAAGATAAGCATTACTGGGTCAGACCAAGGTCCATCCAGGGCCGGCCCTTTCATTGAGCGAGAATGTTTTTTGCACAGGGCCCCGCATTTCAGGGGGCCCCGCGCAAACAACATTCTGCTTTAAAAGTAAAAAAAGAAAAAGCTGTCTGCTGCCGCTGTGGCAGCGGCAGAATCGAATGTCCCACGGGGGACACCCCTGGATCCTCCCTCCCTGCATCGGTCCCTTTGGTGTGGCTTTCAGAGCCGCGAAGGGAGAGTTTCCTTTTCGCAGCTCTGTTAAGCCAGCCGGGGCTGATGGGAAACAGGAAATGCCCGTTTCCCATCAGCCCCGGCTGGCTTAACAGAGCTGCGAGGGAGAAACTCTCCCTTCGTGGCTCTTAAAGACACACCGAAGGGACTGATGCAGGGAGGGAGGGCTCAGCCAGGCATGGGGGGGGGCCCGCAGGACACTCGATTCTGCCGCTGCCACAGTGGCAGCAACCAGCTTTTTTTTTTTATATTTTAAACTTTCCCTAGGCTGATGGGGGGAGGGGGGTTAGGACTGGTAATGGGCTATGGGCTGATGGGGGGGTAGGACTGGTAATGGGCTATGGGGGAGGAGCCAAGACTGAAAATGGGGTGGGGGGGTTAGGACTGGAAGTGGGCTGATGGGGGGTTAGGACTGGTAATGGGCTGGTTAGGGCTGGTAATGGGCTATGGGGGGGACTAGGACTCGAAATGGGCTGATGAGGGGGTTAGGACTTGAGATGGGCTGATGGGGTTAGGACTGGTAATTGGCTGTGGGCTGATGGGAGGGTTAGGACTGGTAATGGGCTATGGGGGGAGCTAAGACTGAAAATGGGGTGATGGAGGTTAGGACTGGAAGTAGGCTGATGGGGGGCTTAGGACTGGTAATGGGCTATGGAGGGGCTGCTAGGACTAGAAATGGGCTGAGTGGAAGGGGAGGCTTGAACTGCAAATAGCTGATGTGGACGGGGGCTTGGAATGGAAATGGGCTATGAGGGGAGGGAGCTAGGACAGGAAATGGGCTGATGGAGGGGCTAGGATAGGACTGGAAATGGGCTGTGGTGGGGGCTTGGATTGAAATGGACTCATGGAGGGGCTAGAACTCCCTAGGCTCATGGGGAGTTTGGACTGGAAATGGGCTGAGTGGAGGGGAGCTAGGATTTGACATGGGCTAATTGTGGGGCCAGGAAAGGACTATAAATGGGCTGATGGGGGGCTGGGATAGGAAATGAGCTGATGGAGGGACTCGGATAGGACTGGAATTGGGTTGATGAGGGGCTAGGACTGGAAATGGGTTGATGCGGGGACCAGAAGGGAGCGGATGCTGGGTGGGGCTGGAACTAGAAGGGAGCTGATGTTGGGGGAGGATTAGAATGGGAAGGGGCTGGGAGAGTGAAATGGAGGGGAAAAATATTTTGTGTGGGAGGGAAAAATCTACAATTGGCCGGGCATTGGGAGAGTAAGTGGGGATTGAGGATGGAGGGGGTAAAATTTGAGTGGATGAAATAGGAATGAGGAAAGAGCAAAAGGAGAAAGTATGTTAAAGCAGATGTAGAGAGAGAATGGAAAAAAACTAGAAGAGAAAAGAAAGGACAAATGGACAGCAGACGATGGAGAGTTAGCAGAAGACACGAAGAAACCAGAAAAAAGTGGTTGGATCAATTGCAACTGAAAAAAAATGCACAAAAGGTAGAAAGCTCTCTCTTTATTTTGAATTTATTAACTGAAATATGTCAGCTCTGGGAAATGTGCATCATTAAAGTCTGCACTTTGTTTAGTACAAGAGGAAATTAATTTATAGTTTTATTTCTACAGTGTTGTTGTACATCCCAAGTTTGGCTTTTGGGGTTCCCAGTTTAATTATTGTCTTCCTGTTTCTAAATTGTGATTCCTTGTTTGGTGATGGTCTAATGTTCTGCATGTGTAACTGAGCTGAGGTATTCTGTTTATGTAATTCCTATTTGACATTGCCACTTGTTCTCTTTCCCCAGTAGGTCATGTATTGTTATTCTCTGAAATGTATTGGTTTAATATTTACAGTGTTGCCTTTTGATAGGTAGGGTCTAGTGCTTTGTGAGTCCTGGTAGTGATGTTACAATACGGCGGGTTTGCTATGGGTTCTAAATGGGCAGTGTTTATAATAGTTCCTAATGTGCCTGGCGGCTGGCACTGGATTATAGTAATGTAGAAATCTTTTAGTCTTTCTTTATCCATACACTCATTAAGAGGCATGTATACTAAAAGTGAGTGTATGGTAACATTATGCAAATATTTACGCAAATGAGGCCCTGCACATGGCCCTGCACCACCCTTGGGGCGCCCCTGGGTCCATCAAGCCCAATATCTTGTTTCCAACAGTGGCCAAGCCAGGTCACAAGTACCTGGGAGGTTCCCAAAAAAGCACACAGGTTCCACAATGCTTGTATTGGGGCAGGCAATGGATTTTCCAGGTCCTCTTTAACACTAGAAGCCCCAAAAGGAATTTTACCTAGAAATCCCAAAGTGCGTCAATTGACGCATTATCACGATGACTGCGTTTAGCATGAAATGCAGATGTGAATTAATGTGAAGTTACGTATTTGTTAAATACGTGCAGTATGTAACGTCATTATATGACGTCATCGTGTGTTTGTTTGTTTGTAATGTCGGAGTAAACTGTAAACAGTGATTGAGATGCGCCACCTAGTGGGAACATGAATTTATACCTAGAATCCCCAATCTACATCAATTGACGCATCCAAGACCACTGAGTGTGTCAATTGACGTATGTTGGGGCTTCTAGGTATAAATTCATTTTCCCACTAGGTGGTGCATCTGTCATTAATTTTCAATGCACATATTTGAACATCTTGACCTTGCTAACAAAGTAATGGAACATGACTGACATGGTTCTAGCAGTGGCGCTGGTATACAACTTCGAAGATGCATTCGTGTCAGTTGACGCACTTTGGGGCTTCTAATGTTAATAGTGATTTATGGACCTTTCCACACTTTTTCTTAACCCAGTTACACTAACAGCTTTTACTACATCCTCCAGTAACAAATTCCAGAGTTTGATTGTGCATCAAGTGAAAAAATATTTTCTCTTATTATTCTTAAACAGGTTACACTGTAGCTTCATTGCATGTCCCCTAGTCTTTCTATATTTTCAGGTGTAAACAACCAATGTACACTTATCCATTCTACTCCATTCATTAATTTATAGACCTCTATCATATCTCTCCTCAGCAGTCTCTTTTCCAGGTTGAAGAGCCCTACCCTTGTTAGCCTCTTTTCATAGGGGTATCCTTCCATCCCCTTTACCATTTTGGTGGCTCTTCTCTGTACCCTTAATAATTCATATCCTTTTTAAGATACGGCAACCAGAATGGCACACAATATTCAAGGTGCGGTTGCACCAAGGAACGATAGAGGCATTATAAATATCCCTTGTTTTATTCTCCATTCCTTTCCTTATGATTCCTAGCATTCTACTTGTCTTCTTGGCCGCTGCTACATATTGGGCAGAGAGTTTCAACGTATTATCCATGATGACACCTAAACCTTTTTCCTGGGTAGTGGTTCCTAATATGGAACCTTGCATCATGTAACCATAGTTTGGGTGCATAACTTTGCACTGGTCCACATTAAATGTCATCTGTCATCTGAATGCCACTACAATTTATCAAGGGCCTCTTGCAATTTTTCACAATCCTCATTTATTTATTTATTTATTTAAATGGAAATTACACATACCTGGTAATTGTAGTTCCTGGAGGGTCCAGTTTAGTCCTCCACAATCGGGTAGTGCACCTCCTCCTGCAGCCTGGAGACTGGACCAATCAAACTTTCTGTAAGATGTATGCAGACGGAGCTCCCATAAGCCCCCAGTAAATAGTAATTAGATCTTACCTGCTAATTAGTGTTCCTGAAGGAACGACAGTCCAGTCCCTTTACTTCTGGGTTGCACAACCCTTCCAGCAGCTTGGAGGCTGAGCCCAACCTTTTTGGGGATGGAGCGGTATAAATACCACTGGGACCACCCCCCATCTCCAGTATTCGAATGAAAAAGCAGATATAACACAACTTTCGTGAACAACCTATATAATAACACATCTCAAGTAAAATTAACCACCAACATATGGCAAACTCATTATATATATATTTTTTTTTTTTCCGAATGGTATAGGAAGGGATATGAGGAATGGCCCCGGGCGGAGGGAGGGTTGCCCGAGCTTGCCGAAGCTGGCCTGCGTTCGTTCTGATGTTTCTCTATAAACCATAAATCTTAACTTTAGCCGGAACCGGGAGGGATCAGGGACTGGACTGTCGTTCCTTCAGGAACACTAATTAGCAGGTAAGATCTAATTACTATTTCCTTATCGTCACTCCAGTCCAGTCCCTTTACTTCTGGGATGTACCAGAGCAGTTCAACCCTGGGTGGGGTCCGGCATACCTGAACGAAGAACCGCTAGGCCAAAACGAGCGTCTGCAGCACTCTGAACGTCCAACCTATAGTGCTTGGAGAAGGTATGGAGCGAGGACCAAGTCGCTGCCCTACATATATCCAGTGGCGGAACTAGGCTGAACTCCGCCCAAGAGGTAGCCTGAGCCCTAGTGGAATGCGCACGCAGGCCCACGGGAACCTGCTTCCCTTTCAGAATATAGGCAGAAGCAATTGTCTCCCTGATCCACCTCGAGATGGAGGCCTTGGCCGCCGCCTCCCCTTTGTGTGGACCCCCAAACTGAATGAATAGTCGTTCGGACTTTCGGAAGGGCGCTGTGCGAGAGAGGTATAGCTTCAGAGTCCTCCTGATGTCTAGGAGTCGAAGTTTGCTATCCCCGACTCCCAGGCCCTCCGCTGCGAAGGCCGGGAGGGTAACTGTCTGGTTCACATGAAAGGGAGAGATAACTTTGGGCAAGGAGGGGGGAACCGTGCGCAGAACAACTTTGTCCTTGAGGAGGGACAGAAAGGGGGGCTGGGAGGACAGCGCCTGTAGTTCCGAGATCCTCCTGGCCGAACAGATGGCGATCAGGAAAACCGTCTTTAGGGTCAAATCCTTTAAGGAGGCCTCCTTCAATGGCTCAAAGGGATTCCCGACCAAGGCATTTAGTACTAGGATAAGATCCCAAGGAGGTATGATCGACCTCCGCTGAGGGCGTAGCCGTCTGACTGCCCTTAAGAACCTCGAGACGTCCACGTGGGCCCCTAGGGGCTTCCCACGGACCTTGCCTCTGTAGCAAGCGATGGCGGCGAGCTGAACCCTTAAGGAGCTGTGAGCCAGCCCCTTGTCAAACCCTGCCTGCAGGAATTCCAGGACCTCCGGGACTGAGGCCGAAAGTGGTCTCTTTTGACGCTCTGCACACCATGCCTCGAAGATTCGCCAAACTCTTACGTAAGATAGGCAGGTCGAGCGCGTCTTGGACTGTAACAGAGTCGAGACTACTGCCCCTGAGTAACCCCGTTTCAGGAGCCGCGCCCTTTCAACAGCCAAGCCGTAAGCGAGAACCGATCCACGTGTGGCATCCGTACCGGACCTTGTCTTAGCAGATCCCTTTTGCAAGGGAGCCGCCAAGGATGGTCGGCGATCATCCTCACCAGATCCGCATACCAGGGTCGGCGAGGCCAGTCCGGGGCTATGAGGATTACCCAGCCTCGGTGGGACTCCACCCGCTGGAGGACCTTTCCGATCAGAGCCCAAGGAGGGAATACATAGAGAAGACCCTCCGAAGGCCACTTTTGAGATAGGGCGTCTAGGCCCTCGGACATTCTTTCCCTCCGTCGACTGAAGAATCTGTCCACCTTGGCTGATGAGAACCGTGCCATGAGGTCCATGACTGGTAGTCCCCATCGAGCTACTATTTGATTGAGGGTTTCCTGATCCAGTTCCCACTCCCCGTGGTCTATTCTGCACCTGCTGAGAAAATCGGCTGTGACATTGTCCGTGCCCGCCACGTGCTGAGCAGATAGCGCCTGCAGATGGACTTCCGCCCACTGGAAGAGGGCAGCTGCCTCCTTCGAGGGCGGGGCTGCTGGTGCCCCCCTGGTGATTGATGTAGGCCACCGCGGTGACATTGTCTGAGAGCACGCGAATTGCCCTTCCCTGTATTAAGGCCTCGATAGCTTTGAGCGCTAGGGTGACGGCCCGCAATTCCAGTCTGTTGATGGGCCATTGCGCTTCCAACGGTGTCCAGCAACCCTGGACGTACTGGTCCCCGCAGTGTGCTCCCCAGCCTGACAGGCTGGCATCCGTTGTCAATAGTAACCACTGTGGGGGTTCGAGAGGCATACCGCGGTCCAGGTTCCTCGGGCACCTCCACCAGTGGAGTGCCTGTTTGGTCCGCGGAGCGCAAGGTAACTGCAGAGAGAGAGGATGATGTTGGGGAGACCATCGACGTAACAGTGAGCGCTGCAATGGCCGCATGTGGGCCCTGGCCCATGGTACTACCTCTATTGCCGCCGCCATGGTTCCCAGGAGCTGGAGATAATGCCACGCCGAGGGGCTTCGTCTGGCTAGAAACTGTGAGACTAGAAGTCTTAGCTCCCTCGATCTTGTTCGTGACAAGAACACCCTGCCGCTGTTGGTGTCGAATCTTGCCCCGAGGTACTCGAGTTCCTGGGAGGGAATCAGCCTGCTCTTTGCTCGATTGATGACCCACCCCAAGTCCTGTAAAACCTGGATCACTCTGGTCGTTGTCGAGCGACTTTCCTCTTCGGACTTTGCCCGGATCAGCCAATCGTCTAAGTAAGGGTGAACTAATATTCCCTCCTTCCGAAGGAAGGCCGCCACTACCACCATTATCTTGGTGAATGTCCTGGGGGCCGTAGCTAGACCGAAGGGCAGAGCCTGGAATTGAAAGTGGCCTTCTGGTACTGCGAATCTCAGGAACTGTTGGTGGGACTTCCTGACCGGGATGTGCAGGTAGGCTTCTGTCAAATCGAGGGATGTTAGGAACTCCCCTCCCCTCACGGCTGCTATGACAGAACGTAGAGTCTCCATCCGGAAGTGTGGCACCCTGAGGCAGCGATTGACCTGTTTTAGGTCCAGGATCGGTCGAAAGGAGTCTTCTTTCTTTGGTACCACGAAGTAAATCGAGTACCGACCCGAGCCGCGCTGGTTTGGTGGGACCGGGATCACGGCCCTGAGCGCTAGTAGGCGCGCGAGAGTTGCCTCTACCGCCGCCCTCTTTGAGGAGGAGCCGCAGGGAGATCGGACAAAGGCCGGAGGTATTTGTTCTGCAAATTCGAGGGCATAGCCTTCTCTGATCACCTCTAGAACCCATTGATCGGACGACGTGACTCGGGACCAGGCGGGAAGAAAGAGCCTCAAGCGACCGCCTATCGGGCGCCTTCCCTCCTGGACCCCCGTCATCTCATTGTTGTTTTCTGGGACCCGAGAAGGAGGAGGAGGAGGATCCAAAACCTCGGCCAGCTCCCCGGAACCCTCTGAAACATTGTCCCTTTGTGGAAAAACGGCCCTTGGGAAAGGGGGCTGACCTGGCTGGACGAAACCTCCGGGGGTCCCTAGGCTGGGTACGCAATGGGGGCAGAGAATGCCCCTGTTTTTGCCTGTCTTCCGGAAGCCTGCCTCCCTTTGACTCCCCCAGGTCCTTTACTAACTTCTCCAAATCCTCGCCAAATAACAGTTTCCCCTTAAAGGGAAGTCGACTCAGGCGCGCCTTAGAGGAGGCATCCGCTGCCCAATTCCGCAGCCACAGATACCGCCTAGCCGCCACCACCGAGGCCATGTTCTTGGCTAGGCTTCTGATGAGATCATACTGACTATCCGCCAAATAGGCTGCTCCGGATTCCAGCCTAGCCGAGTTGGCCTGTGTTTCGGCCGCTGATCCTTCAGTTGTCTGGATCTGTTGCGCCCACCTTAAACAGGCCTGAGCCACCCAAGCTCCTGAGACGGAGGCCTGCAAGGCGAGAGCGCTTATGTCAAAGGCTTGTTTCAGGAGTGTGTCCAACTTCCTATCTTGAGCATCTCTCAAGGCCGTGGCGCCCTCAACTGGGATAGTAGTCTTCTTGGTGACCGCTGAAACCGCTGCATCCACTCTGGGGGACTTCAGCAGTTCTTTGTCTGTCTCTGGGAGAGGGTAGAGTCGAGCCATGGTTCGTACCCCTCTCAACTCTGATTCTGGTTGATCCCACTCCTCCTGTATCATCTGACGTACTACCCTGTGTACAGGGAAAACTTTCTGGGACTTTCTGATGGCCTGAATTAAGGGGTCCTCTAATGCCTCGTCCTCTGCTGGGGAGTCTGAGGCTACATTGAGGGCTTTCAGGGACTCATTGATTAAAGAAGGGAGCTCTTCCCGGCGAAAAACTCTGACAATGCGAGCATGATCCTCCTCCGGGATCTCCCCTTCTTCCAGCTCCTCCTCTTCCTCCTCTAAGTCCCTTTCCGAGCCTTCCTCCTCTGGAGTGCCCTGCGAAAGGGGTGGGAGGATCTCCTCACTCATCAGTCTGGAGCGCTTGGCGGGGATCCCTGAATCCTGACCGCCTGCTCTCATAGGTCTGGGTAACCTGGCTTCTGCTGGCGGACCTGCATCCCTTGGTGCCAGCCCCTGCTTGCGCATGCAGTAAGCTTGGTGGAGTAGGAGGATAAAATCGGGGGAGAAGAGGTCACCGGCCCCCCCATCTGCCGTGGAACGAAGCAGAGGGGGTGCGAGGACTTCTGAGCTAGCAGCCGGAGGTAATTGGGTCCCCACCTCCATCTCCAGGGAGTCCCCCGGTCCCTGCGGTACTTGGGGCAAAGACAAGTTGATTTCCTGCTCTACGGAGGTAGAAACTGCAGCACAAGCTTTGCAGATTCCTGTCTCCGAAGAGGTACCTCTCCGTGTGCCACAGGATGGCACTTTGTCTTGGTAGCCATGCTCTACCAGGGCTCAAAGGAAGCTTAATTGGCAAGTGGCCTGCTCTCCGGTCTATGCAAGATTACCTAAAGAAGCCAAAACCAAAAAGCAACTAAAAGGCAAACCAAAAATGCGAACAAACAAACCCCGATCCGCTGAGTAAAATTGTCCTGGGGAAACAAAAACAGCTAAGCCCGTGCTGACCCTTCCCAAACTAAGGCCAGCAGAACCAGGAGCTAAGAAGACCTTGCCATAGAAAAACAATGCACAGCAAATGAATCGAAATTGCAAATAAAATACCAAAATGTGAATATAGAAAAAACTGGCCGCCAAGGCTAATACTTGCTGTTTGAAGCGCTGAAGATGTTTAGAAATCAGGTCCCGCTCAGCGATTCCTCTCCGTTGGCTCAACACGTGGTAGGCCGCGACCACGTGAAGCCCTGAACGGAGGATCGCGCTCCAGCCCGTTGCCTTGTGCCTAGACTGTTACCGCTGCGGAGAGAGAGACGTGCTCGCGCCGCCCTCAACTTGGTATGCCCCGGCGTCCTCCGGAAGCCCGACGGCTTGATTTCGCGGCTCCGGGAATGTCCACCGCACCCCGCTGCTCCGGGGGGGGGGGGGGAGGGGGAGCGTCTGGGCTCACTCGCGTTGCTGCCTCCAGCGCTCAGCCGCCGCAGGGGCTTCGGCGCGAGGCAGAGCAGCTCCTGAAGAAAAAGGTGCAAAGGGCTCCGGCAGGTAAGGAGAGCTTCTACCAACCTGCAGCAGGCAGCTCAGGTATCCGCTCCGGTCCCCGGCCCAGCCAGGAGGGGGAGGGAGGAGAGAGATTGCAATCAAATTTAAAGGAGCAGGCAAGAAATAAAAGAAAACTCAAAAGAAAACCAGCTTTCTTAACTAAATAAAGGAAATAAAGACTAAATAACTTGGTTAGATATTAAATTAGGAGAAGGAAGGACTCCAGTAAGCCCTAGGCTTACGGAACCCTCCAGTTGCTTGGAGGCTGAGAATACTGGAGATGGGGGGTGGTCCCAGTGGTATTTATACCGCTCCATCCCCAAAAAGGTTGGGCTCAGCCTCCAAGCTGCTGGAAGGGTTGCGCAACCCAGAAGTAAAGGGACTGGACTGGAGTGACGATAAGGAACTAGTAACAAAGCAAACTTAAAGAAGCAACACATGAGACTATTATAAAAACATTCAGAATAGAGAAGAAAACTTCCCCCCTCAATAAGGTAACAGCCCCCTCCCCAAACGAGGAAGCCAGAAGAACGCTGCACTGCGCCGCTAGCGACGCCCCGGTAGCAAAAAGAAAGTCCAGAACCAATGTCTCAAGAAAACCGGCTGGAAGTTAAACAGAAGAAATACAACTGACAGGAAGCGCGGCCGAAAAGAAGTAGAACGGAGAAGAGAAAGCCGCTGTAAGACCAACCCGTTCGGAAAAGCGCGCCGCAATAAATGACCTGATACACGGGAGGGAAGGAGGACTAAACTGGACCCTCCAGGAACTACAATTACCAGGTATGTGTAATTTCCATTTCCTGAGCAGTCCTCCAGTTTAGTCCTCCACAATCGGGATGTAGCAGAGCAGTCAACACCGGGCGGGACCTTGCCATCCGGCGCACAGAACCGCCGAACCAAAACAGGAATCCCGAGCGACCAACACATCCAACCTGTAGTGTTTACTGAAGGCATGCAACGACGACCAAGTGGCCGCTTTACAGATGTCCGCTGGCGGAACTAGACTATGCTCCGCCCAGGAAGTCGCCTGAGCCCTGGTGGAGTGGGCCCGTAGACCCTCCGGAACCGGTCGCTGCTGCAACAGATACGCTGACGCGATCGCTTCTTTGATCCATCGCGCAATGGAGGCTTTAGCCGCCGCCTCCCCTTTCCGTGTGCCGCCAAAAAGCACGAACAAGTGGTCGGTTTTACGAAAGGTTTCGGTAACCTTCAAGTAGCGCCGAAGAACGCGTCTCACATCTAGGCAGTGAAGCCCCTCGCCCGCAGAACCGTCGGTACCAGGATGCAGTACCGGGAGAAACACCGCCTGATTCACGTGAAAGGGCGAAACCACCTTAGGCAAAAAGGAAGGAACCGGCCGAAGAACCACTCGATCCTGGGAAAAAGACAAAAAGGGCTCCCTGCACGACAACGCCTGGAGTTCGGAAATACGCCTCGCCGAGCAGATGGCCACGAGAAAAACCATCTTCAGAGTGAGATCTTTCAGAGATGCCCTCCGCAAGGGCTCAAAAGGTTCGTGAACCAAGGCCCGCAGCACAAGGTTCAAGTCCCACGGAGGAACGGAGATCCTGCGCGAGGGCCGCAAACGAAAGACCGCCGCAAGAAAACGACGGATGTCCTGATGAGACCCGAAGGGAAACCCCAACACTTTGCCTCGGTAACAGGAGAGAGCCGCCAACTGAACCTTCAGGGAGCTAGCAGCAAGACCCTTATCAAACCCATCCTGAAGAAAACTTAAAACGACGGGCACGGAAACCGTCGCCGCTCGAACCCCACACTGGGAGCACCAGTCTTAAAAGATTCTCCACACGCGCACATAAGTAAGTGAGGTGGACGTCTTCCGCGCCCGAAGGAGAGTGGCAATCACCGCGGGGAATAACCCTTCTTTTTCAACCGAGCCCTCTTAATGGCCAAACCGTAAGCGAGAATCGACCCACTTGGGGCATCCGCAAGGGCCCCTGAAGGAGGAGATCCGGTAACGCGGGCAGGCGCCAAGGAACGCCGTCGCGTAACCTGACCAGATCGGCATACCAAGGTCTCCTGGGCCAATCCGGAGCTACCAATAACACCCGACCCCGGTGGCCCTTGATGCGCTGAACTACACGGCCGATTAGAGCCCACGGAGGAAAGACATAAAGGAGACCGGATGTCGGCCACGGCTGAATGAGGGTGTCGAGCCCCTCGGACATGCGTTCTCGCCGCCTGCTGAAGAAGCGCCCCGTCTTTGCCGACTGAAATGTCGCCATGAGATCCATGACGGGCGGACCCCACCGATGAACTATTTGCGCGTAAATCTGCGGGTTTAGCTCCCATTCTCCAGGGTCTACCCGCACTCTGCTGAGAAAATCGGCCTGGACATTGTCCGTGCCTGCTATATGCGCTGCCGAGATTGCCAGTAGACGAGTCTGCACCCAATTGAACAAAGCCGTTGCCTCCGATTCTAGGGCCACACTGCCAGTGCCCCCTTGGCGATTGATGTAAGCTACCGTTGTCGCATTGTCCGAGAGAACGCGGACGGGCCACCCGAGTATCAAGTCTTCGAGGGCTAAAAGAGCAAGCCGCACCGCCCGCAGCTCGAGCCGGTTGATCGACCAAGAGGCCTCCAGGGGAGACCACTTCCCCTGCGTGAAGCGGTCTTCGCAGTGAGCACCCCAGCCCGATAAGCTGGCATCCGTCGTGAACGGAACCCAAAGAGGAGGCTCCAAGGGAAGCCCCCGCTTCAGGTTCTCTGAGCACAGCCACCACCGGAGAGACCGGCGAAACGGCTTCGGGCAAGTCAATCTCATGTTCAACGAGTCGAACTGGTTGGACCAACGGCGTAGAAGAGCACTCTGGAGCGGACGCATATGGAACCTCGCCCAAGGCACCACCTCCAGGGTTGCTGCCATTGTGCCGAGGAGCCGGAGGTACCACCACGCGGATGGAGCGGGCATCCCAAGGAAGAGGCGGACGAGGCTCCGCAAAGCGAGGGCACGGCGCTCCGGCAAACACACCAAGCCCCGCGCCGTGTCGAAACGTACTCCCAGGTATTCGAGGTCCTGAGTCGGTCGCAGGCGGCTTTTGCGTTCGTTCACCACCCAGCCGAGAGATCTCAGTAGAGCAACCACTCTGTTCGTGACTTGCACAGACTCGTGGTTGGATTTTGCTCGAATCAACCAATCGTCGAGATACGGGTGAACGAGGATACCCTCTTTGCGCAAGGCCGCTGCGACCACCACCATCACTTTTGTGAAGGTACGGGGAGCAGTGGCGAGTCCAAACGGCATGGCCCGAAATTGGAAGTGGCCCCACGGAAAGGCGAAGTGGAGGAACCTTTGATGAGACGCTCGGATGGGAATGTGCAAATAAGCCTCGGAGAGATCGAGGGACGTGAGAAACTCCCCTTGACGCACCGCCACGATGACCGACCGCAAGGTTTCCATCCGGAAGTGCGGTACCTTGAGAGCACGATTCACGCCCTTGAGATCTAAGATGGGACGAAGAGAGCCGTCCTTCTTGGGGAACCACAAAATAGATGGAGTAGAAACCGGCGCCGCGCTCGGAAGGAGGAACGGGAAGTTCCGCCCCCAGGGATAAGAACCGATGAAGAGTCAAGCGGATGTCTCGCGTCTTCTGATCGCCCTTGCTGGGAGACATAACAAAGGATTCCCTGAGCGGGCAGGCAAACTCCAGTGCATAACCTTTTTCGATAACCTGCAGCACCCACTGATCTGAAGTAATTTGGGCCCAAGAAGGAAGAAAGTCGCGTAAGCGACCCCCTATGACCGGACTTCCTTCCAGAGCCCGCCTCGCTTCATTGTGGCTTGCGATTAAAGGAAGAGGACGAAGAGGAGGAGGCTCCGGAGAAGCCTCGTCCCGCTCCTCGGAAACCACGAAACCCCTGAGCACGGGACCCAAAGCGGCCGCGCTGGGAACTCCAAAGACGGGAAGAGCGAAATCTGCGAAAATCCCGAAATTGACCGCGCGTAGGAGGCGAGGTTCTATTGAGCTTAGGCTTATCCTCCGGCAGCCTACCACCTTTAGATTCACCAAGGTCTTTGACCAACTTATCCAGAGCCTCACCAAACAACAATTTGCCCTTGAAGGGCAGCTTACTGAAGCGAGACTTGGAAGATCAGTCGGCCGCCCAGTTACGCAACCAGATGGACCGACGCGCCGCCACTAAAGAGGCCATACTATTAGCCAAGGAACGGATCAATTCATAATGCACATCCGCCAGGTACGCCGACCCAGACTCCATGCGGGTAACCTCCAGCAACCCCTGCTGATCCAGGCCTGAGGCCGAGCGCAGACGCTGAGTCCAACGTAAACAGGCCCCGAGCAACCCACGCGCCACAAATGGAGGCTTGAAGGGACAAGGCGTTGGTATCGAAGGCTTGTTTCAACAAATTATCAACCTTCTTATCTTGCGCATCCTTTAAGGCAGCACCGCCCTCAACCGGGATGGTGGTTTTCTTAGTCACCGCCGACACTGCAGCATCAACCCGCGGGGACTTAAACAAGTCCTTGTCTTTGTCGGCTAAGGGGTATAGACGATTCATAGTCCTAATGCCCTTCAAACCGGACTCCGGTTGATCCCACTCAGATTGGATCATTTGCTCCACCACACGGTGCACAGGAAACACCACCTGGGAGTCTCGCACCGCCTGAATGAGAGGATCCTCTAAGCCATCCTCCTCTAAAGGCCGAGCTACGGCCAGGTTGAGTGTCTGAAGAGACTCCGTGATCAAAGGCACTAGCTCATCCCTTCGAAACACGCGAATAATCCGAGCCTGGTCTTCCGGCTCTGGGATCTCCCCGTCCTCCAACTCGTCAGCCTCAGCCTCAGGATCACCTTCCGCTTCCAAATCAGGGTAACTCATGGCATCCTGTTCCAGGTCCAAGGACCTGAGCCGCTTGGCGGCAGGCTGGGAAGGGCGCTGAACCTCCCCTGAGGAAAGAGGGAAGGTGCGCGGGCCAAACCTCCGGCAACTGACCGGAACGGCTCAAGCGGAAGGCCTGATGCATGAGAAGAACGAAATCCGGGGAAAAATCCACTGATGGAGTTGCAAGAGCCGTATGCGGTAACTCAGGGGCATTCCCCGTTGGAATGGGGTGCCAAACCAGACGGGCGAGAGCCAGGAGAGAGGGCACTCTCCGCAAGCAGAGGAGTGTCATCAGGGACTGGCATCTCCTTCAACTCAATTTGATGTTCCAAGTCGGAAGAAGCTGAGGCACAGCCCCGGCAGATGCCAGAATCCGCTACCGCACCCCTGCGCGACCCACAAATCATGCACTGCGGTTTGGCAGCCATGTGCTGAATTACCCCAGCCAAGAGAAACAGAAGTGACCCAGGGGCAGGGAAAGGCAATGCTAAAATAGCTAGCCCGATTAAAAAACAACACTTTTTTTTTTTTTTTTTAAATAAAAATAAAACGCTCCCTAGAATCTTGACCAGGCCCCTAGCAAAATCGCCACCATAAATAGTGCAAAAAATGCCAGGGGAACCCGTGCACAAGTGTTGAAGTTGGCAAGGAAAAACCTCTCCTCAGGGCTTCAAAATGGCCGCCGAACTCGTGCACCCGCGTTCAAAAACGGCGCGAAAACCAAAGGAAAAAGAAAAAACAAAGTAAATGCGAATAGCAGTAAAATAAAGGTAACGAAGGCCAAATGAAAGGAAAAAAGCTCAAATTCCGTGCCTGGGCATCTACCACCAAGGCAAGACTTCGAGGCAGCTGACTGACCCGCTGAGAGCAGCAACGGGAGCGCGCTGCAGCACCCGAGGAAGGAAAATGAAGTGAAGTTCCTACCGGGCAGATGAAGACACCGACAGAGGCAACCAGTAGCTCAAATTAAAAGGGTTGCCTGGAAAAGGTAGAGCTCTTCCCCGTGCAGTCTAGGGGAGAGCTCTAACCTGGCTGTCCAATAACTCCGGGAGGAAGGCAGGAGCCCAATGCAGGACTGGCTTCTCAGCACCGGGAGGCCTCCTGTGTCTTTTTTTTTTTTTTTTTTTTTTTACAAATTAAAGAAACAGCTACCTAATTAAAGAAAAAGAAGTAATGTGAAGAAAGGAAAACCCCAAAATAAAAACAACTAGTGTTGCTCCCCCAAGTGTCACTAAGTGTGCCCAGCACAGGCACACACGTCCTTCAAGCTGCAAGGAGACTGGACACACTGGGGGGCTTATGGGAGCTCCGTCTGCATACATCTTACAGAAAGTTTGATTGGTCCAGTCTCCAGGCTGCAGGAGGAGGTGCACTACCCGATTGTGGAGGACTAAACTGGAGGACCGCTCAGGAACTTTTCTTATATACCGCGCTATTACAATATCAGTGCGGTTTACAATAAACAACATATTACTATGTGGGTGGGCCACAGAGTTTACATTAAACAAGGGAGTAAAAACTTGGATTTAACAGAGAATGAACGTATCTACAGCGCTATTTACAGCAATAAATACAGTACAGATTATGTATTGGGTTGGTGCCCCATGTTATTCAGTGTGGGCCAGCTTAGGCTGGGTCTGCTTTTCTGTGCTGGTCTGGTCTGGGTAGATTGAGAGGTTTGATGTTGTATGGGTTACGTTGTTAGACTCCGGGTAGCGTCTCATAAATAGGTAATGCTTAAAGTGCTTTCCGGAATTGGGATTGGCTAGAAATGATACGTATGTCGGCTGGGAGAGCATTCCAGGACAAGGGGGCACAGATTGAGAACGCTCGGTTAGAGGCTGTCCTTGTGCAAGTGGTCATTTGTTTGGGAATCAGCAATGTGTTGGCCATTATAGTTCGTTTGGTTCTATATGGATGTGAATAGTGGATCAATTCTTTGATGGCTGGGGAAGATTGGTTGTGCAGGGCTTTGAAGGTAGTGATTAGAATCTTGTATAAGAGTCTTGCTTGAACGGGCAGCCAGTGCAGATTTACCAGAATTGGGGTGATATGGTTCATTCGTGGTGTCCCAGTCAGTACTCTTGCTGCAGAGTTCATTGCCATTTGGAGTGGGTGAAGAGTTGCTTTTGGGAGCCCATACAGGATACTGTTAGCATAGTCGAAATGTGGAAGAACCAATACCTGGTAGATTGTTCGGAAGTCACTAGGGTCTAATAGTGGTCGGAGATGACGGAGAGTTCGTATTTTGTGATATATTGTTTTTACAGTGTTTTTTATATGTGCTTTCATATCCAGTCTCTGGTCTAAGGTGATTCCGAGGTAGCGGATTGAAGATTTGGTTGTCAGTTCTGCATTCTTGACTTTTAATGTTGTTGGTGGGATGAAGGCTTGGTTTTTTGTAACGAAGAGGACGTCTGTCTTGGTGTGATTGATCCTGAGATTTTGTGTGTATAACCAGTCCGCTATTGCATCAAAGCATTTTGTTATTGGGGAGAAGTCTGGTTGCTGAATTGTAAATGGCATAAATATCAGGATATGGAGATCACGTGATGCGGTGAGGACAGCAGACGTGTGCTGCATGTGCTCCGGTCCCCCGCGCCTCTAACCGGCAGATTTTGAGCCTAGGCTGAGCTGATTCGGGCTACATTCGGTGGTCGCTCCCCCACTAAGAGTATTGGCACGGGATTGCGGGTGGTGGTGCTCCGATTTGGATGGCGGCACCTGCAAAATCTACCCGGCGGGAGAAGGAGCATGTGGCTTCTGCAGCTAAAATGGCCGATGGGAATGTGATGCCGCGCTCCCCTGCTTCTCCGGCCTTCTTGGAGGTGGTTTCGGCAGCAGTAGCTGAGGCGTTATCGGCCCAGTTTGCAGCCCTTAATGAGAAGATGGACACTCTTCAGACGCTGACGGGGCTTTGGGGGGCCGTATCCAGGAGGCCGAGGAGCGCATCGGGAGAGCGGAGGACTCCATTGAAGCTGCATCGCAGGAGCTGGCAACACTGAAGGCCCAGGTGTCGGCACAAGCTGCTAAGCTCGACGATTTAGAAAACCGCTCGAGGAGGAACAATCTGCGGTTACTGGGTATCCCGGAGGCGATAGCGGATAAAGACCTCAAGCGCTACGTGGAAACTTTACTTCCCCGCCTCTTGGAAGGGGGCTTGGAGTGTGGAGACCTGTTGCTGGAGCGGGTACACCGCGTGGGGAATAAGCAGGCCCGAGACGCCTGGCCGCGGATAGTTCTGGCCAAGTTCCTGCAATACCCTCAAAAGGAGGCGGTTCTCCGGGCTGCCCGCCAGCGGAATGGACTTACCTGCGATAATTTTACCCTTCGGATTGCCCAGGACTACTCGGCTTCCCTTAGCCAGCGGCGCAGAGCGTATGCCCCTCTCTGTACCAAATTGCTTGCGGCTGCAATTAAATTTTCTGTGCAATACCCCGCCCGCTTACATGTGTTCCACGGTGGAGCGCATCGGGTCTTCGCGTCAGCTGAGGAGGCTACACCATATGTGGACCGAGTTGTTCAGGAGGGGAACCGCGCTGCCTCCAACCCTTGATTTTGCTGCGGGCCTGGTCACAGGTTTGTCTTCTTCTATACTGACTTGCGGTGGATGGGGATTCCGGGCTGCTGGCCTAGTGGGAGCCGTGTGGTTTTCTCTTGCCGCCAATTCCTTTCCTGGTGGCCCAGAATTGTTTAAGTCCGGACGGAGAGGAGATGCTGTCTACTAAGCCCCTGCAAGTGCCCTGGGTGGGTTCCTGGAAGGTGAAGGAGTGGAGCTGCCTACCATGCGGTTTCAGCGCCGGCGAGGAGGGGAGCGTAGGCCCAAACTGGGCCCCCGTCCTTTGGACAGCTTTGCCTGGACGTGTTGCCTATCTATTTGTGTGGCCTGTTGGCATTTCTATCTGTTGATAACATCTGGTTGGTTTATTGTTGTGGACTGTTTAATTACCTGCAAATGTAGGGTAACTGTTTACTCGTTTTGTTTTAGCCTGCTGACAACTAGGGGAAGAGGGTGGGGGACCCCCCCTTTTTTCTGGGTAGCGTGTGGGGTCTGGATGGGGGGTAGATCGTGGGAGGGTTTGGGATGGGACCCCTGGGAGTGGCGCTGGGCTTGTGGGACGGTGCAGGGGGGGGGGGAACAGAGGGTAGCGTAGTAGGGTTGAAGAGATTGGGATGGGGGTGGGAGGGTGGTTTGAGGCTGGGGTTCTTCTTCCTAGGGATCCCGATTCTTTGTTTAGACCGGGAAGCGGGTGGCTTGTGGGGAGGGGGGGGGGAATAGTTCGGCACTGGGAGTTTTGTGGAGTCCTGAGACCTATCCCGTTGCGGACTTCATCTCTTTGATTACACATGGTCTTGGGAGGGGGGGGGGGAGGGTGTTTGAGACCTACGAGGACTGTCCCTGCCCCTCACATGTAAGAGTTTCTACGGGTTCAGTTTTTAACTTTTCTGGGGCTCTGCTATCTGGTTAATGGGGTTGGGTTTCTTGAGGGTTCTCCACTTGTTGGTAACTTGGGGAGGTATATTGCTTGGACGTCCCTGGTAGACTGCTTGGCAGGAATGTCCTGCCCCTGGGTCGCCTAGGTGTGGGCTTGGCCCTCCGCTACATTATTATTATTGCAACATATGGTATAAATAACCCTGTTAATTTTGTATGCCTTTCTGATATTTGCCCTTATTGCATTCTTATTGAAACGCTATTTTCTTTATAAGCAGTCACTGTGGTGTATGCTGTGTTGTCCCATTTTAGCGTATAAAACTCCGAGTGGTGTAATTGGAGTTTTGTGCGTATGTAGCCCCCGGGAAATTCGAGGGAACATTGCTTCTTAGTGTGTCTCACTGTTTTTCTTTTATTGCTGGGGTTTGGGGGTAATGGGGGGGACCGTATTCTTTTCTTTGGGCTCCTGGCTCGAGCTGCGCTCCGCCACGTGGGTCTCGGGGTCTTTTTGGGCCCAGAGCTGTACGTGATTGGGGTGCGGGAGACTGGACGCATCCATGTGATCTCAATGGGTAGTTTACTCTGCCTGGGGGTGCTGATGTGGAAGATGAGTTGCCACTTGTTGGCTGGGGGGGTGGAGGGGAGGGGGGGGAGGGGGATGGGGAGGGGGGGGGGAGACATGGTCATGCCCGTGCGGGGTGGCTTTTCCTAACTATTTATCGCCTACTAGGAGGGTGGGGAGGGTCTCAGGCTGGGGGGGCTCTCTCTGGACTATGGGATTGTCTGTTGTTGAATTACTGGAGGATAGCTATAGTGCTCTGAGGCTTATTTCCTGGAATGTGTGTGGATTAGGGAGCCCAACGAAGCGCTCAAAGGTGTTGCAGGGTTTGGCTAGGCACAAGGCGGAGATTGCCCTGCTCCAAGAGACTCATCAGTCAGCGGAAGAACATAGTAAGCTGCGTAGATCATGGGTTGGGCAGGTCTTTGGAGCCCCGGCGATCGGGAAAAAAGGTGGTATTGTTATCCTGATTCATAAGCGTATACGGTTTGAGGTTCTTCGGTTAATACTTGATCCCTCGGGGCGGTTCTTGCTTCTGCATGGAATGTTGGAGGGTAAGCTGGTGACGTTGGGGAATCTTTACTCGCCGAATATTTTTGACCAGAGGCTTTACACTCGGTTGACTTCTAAATTGGAGAATCTGCCGGAGGCTCCGGTAATTTTGGGAGGTGATTTTAACGGAGTGATGGACGGAGATTTGGATACGACTGTTGGAGAGTCCCGGGAGCGGCGACAGCCTACACGGGCGATGTTGCGGTTGTGTGAGAGTATGGGTCTAGTGGACCCTTGGAGGTTGTTGCATCCTTTGGAAAAGGATTTCACACACCAGTCTCGGGCCCATGGATCTTCGGCACGTATTGATTACCTATTGGTGACGGGTACCCTTTTTGCGGCAGTCAGCGATGCTCGGATAGGACCGGGGGAGATTTCTGATCATGCGCTCATCTGGTTGGATCTTCAGTGGGGGGAAGCGAGGCCTACGACACGCTTTTGGCGCTTTCCTCTCGAACTATACACCGATACTCATTTTCGTTCTTTTTTGCAACGGAGGTGGCAGGAATTTGAAGCCAATCATCGGACCCATTCGGATGACCCGGAATTAGTCTGGGAAACTGCTAAGGTAGTGTTACGGGGTGACATTATCGGCTACCAGGCCCGTAGGCGGCGACTGATGTCCGAGCGTATTATACGGCTGGAAAAAGAGGTTGTGACGTTGCGTCGCTTATGTGCCCGCCCATTCAACTGCGGTAAATCGTCAACAGCTTATGGAGACTCAGGTGTTGTTGAACGAGGTATTGCACCAGCGAGCGCACAAATCTGTGTTATATTACCGATACAGATTGCATACCCAGGGGGATAAACCTGGGAAAATGTTAGCCCGCTGTTTGCGGGGCCCCCGGAGTTCCCGCTTGATCTCGGCCTTGCGAGATGATCAGGGCACACTGCATCGGTCTAGCCCCCAGATTGCTGCGGTGTTTAAGTCCTTCTTTCAGAAACTTTACTCTGCTGAGCCAGACTCCCCTCAAGAGCGGAGGGACTATTTTGCGGATTTGCCTTTACCTCATTTGACGAGGGCGCAACGAGAACAATTAGACCAGCCGATTATGGTGAGTGAAGTACAGGCCGTTATCGCCAAGGCGAGCTGCTATAAATCGCCGGGCCCCGATGGGATGGGGGTAGAGGTTTATAAAATCTTGAGTGATTTGGTATCTCCGACCCTTGTGGCTGTGCATACCCAGCGCACAGCTCAGGGTTTTTTCCGGTCCTTTACTGGTTACAAATCCTCCCCGTTTGGATCCCGCGGTATGACCTCTCCAGACTGGAAGGTCTGATGAAAGGCTTCTTATGGAAGGGGGCACGGGCGCGCATACCGTGTGTGAGGTTGCAGGGGAGATGGAGGCAGGGGGGTATGGGGGTCTTCCTGATCTGGGGGCCTAAGCCTTGGCCTGTCAGGCTCGGCACCTGGGGGACTGGCTGGGCGGGACTGAACTTTTTACTCCGAGACGGGTGGAGGCCGCTTGTGCGGCTCCGTTTTCCTTGCTGGCTATCCTCCACCATGAAGACCGTTTGTTACCGTTTTATATTACTGACAGTGTACTGTTGGGCGCCGTGCGTAAGACCTGGCGGCAGCTTCATCGTTATTGGCAGAGAAGCTGGAAAGTTTCCAGCTGGCTCCCCTTACAGGGGAATGCCCATTTCACCCCTGGCACGGAGAATGCCACTTTGCGGGCGTGGGCCGCACAGAGGATAAGAACTGTTGGGCATGTGGTGGATTTGGATGGCCAGTGTAAGTCTTTCCCAACGCTTCGAGCTGAATACGACTTAGCCCCGTTGCATCCCTTCGCCTATTGGCAGCTTGCCCATTACGTGTCCTCGTTACCGCGGGAGGAGCTCCATGCTGACCGTTCGGTGCAAATACTTGATTTCTTCGATTTGGGGGGCGAGTTTCTGCCCTCCATTCGTCGCTTGCGGGCACGGTTTGCTGATTTTCGTTCATCCCCGGATTACCGGTCTGTGGAGCGTGCGTGGGCCGCCGAGCTACAGAGGGAGGTTCCACCGGGGACTGTTCTGCAAGGTCTTCGGCGTATGGGTTCTTTAGCGGAGGGGGTGCGCTGGAGAGAAATTCATTTTAAAGCATTGACACGGGCCCATTTTTCGCCGCGGAGGGCCTTTCGGAGCCATTTGACGGCAGATGGCAGTTGCCCGAGATGTTCGGAGCCGATGGCGACCCTCTTACACATGTGGTGGAGCTGTCGGCGTCTTCGTTATTATTGGTTTTGGATCTCTACTTACATGCAGAATTTGCTAGGGCAGAGAGTGGGCTGGGATGCCTCTTTTGTTATGTTGGATTTCTTGGGTCTTACCTCGCCTAAGGATAAGTGGGGGAGATTGCTCGTACGTAAGGCCTGCTTAGTGGCTAAGGAGCCCCTACTTCGCCGATGGCGCGACCGGGATCCACCGTCCTTTTGGGAATGGCGGAATACTTTTCACCAATTGATGCTGGCGGAGTGTTGGAGCGCTCGGGGTAAGCCTGTGCGCTGGCAGGCCTTCCAATCCCTGTGGGATCCTTACATACAGCAGTTGGGCTCCCGTAGTCGGAATGAAGTCTTACAATGGACAATACTGCCACAGGACTCTGGTGGTATAAGCGAATAGGCTCTAGTGTGAGCGGTTGACTAGTCGGTATTGGTGTGGGGGGGGGGCTCCCGGTGTGGGGGTGGCCATGTCTCCGTAGGGGGGGGCGGGAGGGGGGGGGATAGGGGTGGGGGTAGGGAAGGGAGGCGCTGTTTCTCTTACTGTAAAAATTGGCACCAGTTGGTTGTTTACTCTCTCCTCGTTGTGGGGATCAGAAACCCACCCCGCACGGGGGTTGTTGTGCTGTTTGCTTTTCTTGCTGTGTGAACTTGGTGTTTAAATAAAGTTTTAAAAAAATATATATATATCAGGATATCATCTGCATAAGCTAAGCATTGGACGTTGAACGAGCATATTAGGGAGCAGATGGGCTGCATATAGATGTTAAACATCAATGCAGAGAGGGATGATCCTTGGGGAACCCCTTGTTTCTGCATGAATGGTTCAGAGGTTGCAGTGCAGGTTCTTACATATTACCATCTGTTGGATAGGAAAGATTTGCACCATTTTAGAGCAGCTCCTTCAATTCCTTTCTCCATAAGACGTTCAACAAGTATTTGGTGGCTTACGGAATCAAATGCAGCTGCAATATCCATAAATATGAGGATAAAGCCTTGTTGAACATTGTCAATTCCTGCGATTAGTGTGTTGAAAAGGGTAATAAGGAGAGTTTCCACGCCATAAGCGTCTCTAAATCCATGCTGGGCTTGGTCGAGCGGTGCTTCCGTGTCAATGTGTTGCTGTATTTGTTGTTGTGCTACCTTCTCAATTATTTTGGCAAGCATAGGAATGCTTGATATAGGTCTATAGGATTCTACTTTTGATGGATCCATCTAGTTATTCTTCAGTTCTTTAATTTTTGTGGGAATTCACCAGATGAGAATGACTGGTTGAGAATTTTACCTATGAACTTGCTTAGTTCATGCCGCATCTCTCTTATCCAGTGTGCTGGGCACGGGTCGCTGGGTGCAGTGGATGTGTTGATGGAGGCAATGATGTCTATCTCCTTGTTTGATATGAATCTGAAATTGGATAGGGTGGCTGGGGGGGGGTTTGGTGGTACTGAGGGATGCTGGAGGCGCAGTGTGTGCTCTTGTCAGTTAGAATCATCTTTGATTGAAGATAATCCGAGTATGCCTGTGGGTGAAGCAAGTCAAACTGGTCAAGGGTTGGTTCTTTCGCTAGTGTCCTTACGATGTTGAATAAGTTGTGAGGTTTATTTATAGATCATTTCAGTAGGTTTGTGTGGAATTGTTTTCTTCTCTCATCTATTGTAGAGCGGTGTTTTCGTAGGTGAGCCTTATATTCATTGAGAGTTTCGGGATCTCGTGATTTTCGCCAGCGTCTTTCCAGTTTACGAAGGTGGATTAGAGAATTTCAGAGTTCTTTGGAGTACTAAAGTGCCTGTTCTCGTTTCTTTGGTTTTTCGCATATGGTTGGGCGATTGGAGGTTGCAGTGAAGCTGTTATTCCAGTTGTCGACCATTTCATCTAGATCATAGGCAGTGCAGTCAAGCAGTGGAAGTACTTGATCGAGTATTTCTTCTTTGGCAAATGTTCTAAATTTCCTTGGAGGCATTTTCTGGGGGATTGAGGCTCTGATGGTATTCTGACTGTGTGACTTGCTGGGCAGCTGGAATCTGAGTAGACTGATCAGACCAGGGTACTGGGGTTATGTCTAAAGCTATTTCCCTTTTTCTAGTCTTGAAGGACTAGAAAAAGGGACTGTTACTTCTGGAGAGAGATCTGCAACTGTGAGTATATACTTCTGGTAATTTTCTAAAAGGAATTCTTTGTATTATAGCTAATTAATCTGTGAACCCACTATTTTTTGTTAAATCAGTTAGGGCCTAGTAGCAGCAGTTTAAGTTTAAATTTAAAACAGAGGAGAACTTTCTGGTTACATTTCATACCCAGCAGAGAGCTTATGGTTTAAATTTAATAGTCACTCAGGGCCTAGTAACAGCAAAGTACTTTTAGTTTAAATTTAAAACACAGAAGAGAGCTTTCTGGTTACATTTGGAACCCAGCAGAGAGCTTGTAGTTTAAATTTCATAAGAAGTTAGAGCCTAGCAGCAGCTAAGAGCTATAATTTAAATCAAATCAGAATATAGCTTACCTCAGCAGCACAAGACAGGGTACTGTGTAGCAGCCCTCTTTTAATAAGTGTTATTTCCCTCCCTCCCCACCCACCCCTGGGATACTCATAGCTTTATAGGTACTTAAACATCTTATAAGACAGGAGGTGCTTTCAGGTGAAGCTCATTACCCAAATCAGTCATACACTAAGGAACTGAGATTACTTAAGCTTCAGGTGAACAAGATATATTACACGTATTAGGTACAGTTTTATTAGTATAAATATCCATAGCAACCCTTAGTAAGTAAAGAACTTAGATCTAAACACAAACTTAAAACTAAGATGCAGACAGCAGTCCAGCAGCGGGATGGGGGCTTTCCAGTCTTTTGCATTGAGTGTCACATGTATGATTTTCTCCCAGTTGGTGAGAGGTCTTACGTGTGCACTAGGTGCAAGGAGCTCTTTGCTCTCAGGGAACGAGTCCGTTCTCTAGAGGCTAGAGTAGCAGACTTGGAAAGCATAAGACAGACAGAGAGGTACATGTAAAGGTTCTGTTTCTTGTTAGTCACTCCAGGCCGTACATAGATGAGACCTACAGGGATATAGTCCTGAAGTCCCACCTCCAGTCTGGCAGCATCCCTGTTGCCATGGAGGAGAGAGGTCACGTGACAGGAGAGCATCACCCTGGTGTGGCAGGAAGTGATCCTGTAACTAGGACCTGTCCTCCAGGTGATGTAAAACCCTCTCGCACCGAGGAAGTTTCTCCAGGGCCATGTGCCCATGAGGGAAGGGTTAGGACAGCCATTATAGTTGGTGATTCGATCATTAGGCATGTAGATAGCTGGGTGGCTGGTGGACGTGAGGATCGCTTGCTAACATGCCTGCCTGGTGCGAAGGTAGCGGACCTCACGCGCCACCTAGATAAGGTCTTAGATAGTGCCGGGGAGGAGTCTGCTGTCTTGGTACATGTCGGTACCAATGACATAGGAAAATGTGGCAGGGAGGTTCTGGAGGCAAAATTTAGGCTTTTAGGTAGGAAGTTGAAATCCAGAACTTCCAGGGTAGCATTCTCCGAAATGCTTCCTGTTCCACGCACAGGACCCAAAAGGCAGGCAGAGCTCCGGAGTCTCAATGCGTGGATGAGACAATGGTGCAGAGATGAGGGTTTTGGATTTGTTAGGAACTGGGGAACATTCTGGGGAAAGGAGGGGCTCTTCCGAAGGGATGGGCTTCACCTTAACCGGGATGGAACCAGACTGATGGCATTAACCTTTAAAAAGGAGATAGAGCAGCTTTTAAACTAGATTTTAGGGGAAAGCCGACAGTCGCCCAAGAACGGATGGTTCGGAAGAATGTATCTTTGAAGGATACTACCAAAAGCAGAGAGGTTCCACAAAAGAGTAAAGTAGCCCAAATGCCCTCAAGTATGGAGCAGACAGAGCTTAAAGATCCCAAATTACCCATGTCTAACAATAGCCAAATTAATATGAATAAAACACATTCTCTAAAATGCTTGTATGCAAATGCTATAAGTCTAAAAAATAAGATGGGAGAGTTAGAATATATAGCACTAAATGAAAGGTTAGATATGATTGGAATATCAGAGACATGGTGGAAGGAGGACAACCAGTGGGACACTGTGATACCTGAGTACAAACTATATCGTAATGATAGAGCTGATCAAATTGGTGGAGGGGTTGCTCTCTATGTTAGAGAGGGCATTGAGTCAGAAAGGATTAAAGTTTTGCAGGAAACAAAATCTGCTGTAGAATCTATATGGATTGAAATTCCATGTAAAAGGGGGAAGGCAATGGCAGTGGGGGTGTACTATCGAGCACCTAGCCAGAATGACCAAATGGATGATGAAATGTTCAAATAAATCAAGGAAGCTAACAAATGTTACAGCGCAGTAATAATAATGGGTGATTTCAATTACCCCGGTATCGACTGGGTCAGTGTCACGTCAGGACATGCTAGGGAGATAAAGTTCCTAGATGAAAATGTAGCAGCAGATAAGCATGCAATAAATAAATCCAGGAGTCTTTTCAAGGATCCAAGCCAGTTTAATGTGCACATGGCTCAAGCAATAAGCAATTTCAAAATGGCTGAGCAATGGCTTCTAGTAAAACAACAACTTTTATAGCTTTCTTGTCCATTCTAAGCATAGGCAAACTTTTCATTGGTCCCAGTACCCCTCTCACCCATCTATTGGTCCCGGTACTGATATGGCTACCCAATCGGGACTCTGGTCTGGGCCCAGCACCTGGTTGCCCCCCTTCTAGTCCCAATTACAATGGTCAGTGTCTCCAACTTGTTACTTCTCTCCTCCAAGGTCGCTGAGCTTGTTAAAACATATGGGAAGCAGGGCACTGTAACCTTGCTTTTTGCAGAGTTAATTAATTCCATAGAAGCTGTGCTCTCTTATCAGTACCAATTAGAGCTGTTTTCTGTCTTTTATAAGTTTCGTTTCTGCTTAGCTATGTTCAGTTAAACTGAGTTAAGTTTCAATTCTATGGTGTCATCATTCAGGGGGGTTTTCATTCCTCTGGGCCTAACTACAGGCTTCAGTTACAGGTCAAGCTGCTCAGGCCTGTCTGCTTAGTTCAATTAGCATGGATCATAGGCCGTCGCCTACCACAAAATAAATGACTGCTTCTTGGAGCAGCTGGTTCATGAACCGACCAGAGGGGAAGCCATATTAGACCTAGTCCTCAGTGGAACACCAGATCTAGTGCAAGAGATAAGGTTGTTGGGGCCACTTCGCAATAGTGATCATAGTATGATCGCCTTTGATTTAATTAGTGGAGGAGGGATAGTAAGGAAATCCACAGTACTACCTTTTAACTTTCGAAAGGGAGACTATGATAAAATGAGGAAAACAGTTAAGAAAAAGCTAAAAGGAGCAGTTGCAAGGTTAAAGACATACATCAAGCTTGGGTGTTGTTGAAAAATACTGTCTTGGAAGCCCAGACCAGCTGTATTCCACGTTTTAAGAAAAGTGGAAGGAAGTCCAAAAAACTGCCAGCATGGTTTAAAGGTGAGGTCAGAGGCTGTTGTTGCCAAAAAAGCATCTTTCAGAAAATGGAAAAAAGAGCCAAACAACGAAAGCTGGAAACAGCACAAGCACTGGCAAGTCAAATGCAAGGCATTGATAAGGCAGGCAAAGGGAGAATTTGAGAAGCAGCTTGCTGCGGAAGCAAAAACGCGAAATAAAGACCTTTTCAAGTACATTCGTAGCAAAAACCCTGTGAGAGAGTCAGTTGGTCCCATTAGATGATAAAGCACAGTTACTTACCTGTAAACAGGTGATCTCTGGGAACAGCAGGAATAAGTCTTCACATATGGGTACGTTGGTACCGACGAAGCCTGCGCGGGAACGCTCCCCAGCTTCCCAAAAAGGAAAGCTTTTGGGAGCATCCCACAGCGCCTGCATGCTGCCTTCCCGCCTTTCCTAACCGCCTCTCCTCAGTTCGAGTTTTAAAGCCGAGACAAAAGAGAGAGAGAGGAAAGGAAAGACAGATAGAGAGATACAACTCCTAGGGGAGGTGGGTGGGTTGTGAAGACTTATTCCTGCTGTTCCCAGAGATCACCTGTTACAGGTAAGTAACTGTGCTATCTCCAGGAACAAGCAGGAATGAGTCTTCACATATGGGGACTCCCTAGCTAAAGATGCCTGGGAGATCCCCAAGGATATGAGACCCTGGGAAGGGCTCTACCTCCTCCTATGGATCTCAGGAATCCATCCAGGGAAGGAGAGCAGGAGTTGATTAAGAATGGAACAGGTGTTTGAGAACAGCCTGACCAAACAAGGCATCCCGGCGGGAGTCCTTGTCCAAACAGTAATGGGCTGTGAAGGTATGAACCGAGGCCCAGGTGGCCGCTCGACAGATCTGGTCGATGGACACAGAATTTAGATGAGCCATAGAGGTTGCCATGGCCCTCACATTATGAGCTGTGACATGGCTCTCCAAAGAAAGGTTCTTACTCTGGTAAGCGAAAGAAATACACTAAGCAATCCAATTGGACAGTGTCCTTTTAGAGAATGGAAGTCCCAAATGAGAGGGATCAAAAGCAACAAAGAGCTGGGAAGACTTTCTATGTTGCTGTGTCCTTTGTAAGTAAAAGGCAAGAGCTCTTTTACAATCCAGAGTATGAAGATTCCTCTCTGCACTTGATGCATGAGGAGCTGGAAAAAAGACAGGTAAATATACCTCTTGATTAAGATGAAAAGGTGAGACCACTTTAGGCATAAAGTTTGGATTGGTCCTAAGGACTACCTTATCATGATGGAACCTTGTATAAGGTGGATTAGCCACTAAGGCCTGCAGTTCACTGATGCGGCGAGCTGAGGTGACTGCAATGAGGAAAATAACCTTCCAGGAAAGAAATTTCAAGGAGGTGGTGGCTAAGGGTTCAAAAGGAGGCTTCATAAGCTGACCAAGAACCAGATTTAAATCCCATGCCACCGGAGGAGGCCTAATGGGAGGTTTAGTTAAAGTTAGGCCTCTCATGAATCTTGCAATAAGAGGATGAGAGGAAATAGGCTGTCCATTAATAGGCTTAAGGGATGCTGCAATAGCACTCAAATGGACCCTTACTGAATTTGTCTTAAGGCCTGCACTGGAAAGATGCAGGAGATATTCCAATAGAGAATTCAAAGGTAGTGCTAGAGGGTCAAGACCCTTTTCAGTACACCAAATGGAAAAGCTTTTCCATTTAAAAGCATAGGAACGTCTAGTAGAAGGTTTTCTGGAAGCATGGAGGATATCCTTCACTTGTTGAGAAAAATTCCAGCCTTGAAGGTCTAGGCCTTCAGTAACCAAGCTCTGAGGTGAAGGGACTTGGGGTTTGGGTGCCACAAAGTCCCCTCCTCCTGGGACAGAAGGTCTGGAGCAGCTCCCAAGTCCAGGGAGGGGGCTTGGGAGAGATGCAGAAGTAGAGGGTACCACACTTGGCGTGGCCAGCGTGGAGCTATGAGGATCATAGATCCTTGATCCCTCTGGAGTTTGAACAGAGTCTTGGGAATCAAGGGAATGGGTGGAAAGGCATACAGGAAGCCTTGACCCCAGTGAAGGAGGAAGGCATCCTTGGCCTGAACTCCCTGACACGGAATTCTGGAACAGAACCGGGGAAGTTTGGCATTCCACGGACTTGCAAAGAGGTCTATGTCCGGGGTTCCCCATTCTTGGAAGATTCTGAGTACCTGATCCATGTGCAGGGACCATTCGTGTGGAAACAGAACTCGACTGAGTCCGTCTGCCCAAGAGTTTTGAATTCCTGGGAGGTATACGGCCAGGAGATGGATTTGATGCTCTCTGGGGAAGGCCCACAATCTTAAAGCTTCGTTGCAAAGCGACAGAGAGCCAGTTCCTCCTTTATGTAAAACATGGCTACTTGATTGTCCGTATGAATGAGGACTGTCTTGTAGCTGAGCAGGGTATGAAAGACCTTGAGAGCTAGAAAAACTGCTCGAAGCTCCAGGAGGTTGATATGAAGAGAGGTCTCCTGTGGAGACCAAGTGCCCCGAGTGGAGAGGTCTTGTAGATGAGCTCCCCAACCTGTCTGGGAGGCATCTGTTGTGAGGGTTGCCTGGGGCAACAACTGTTGGAAGGGGGACCCCAGCAACAGATTTTGGGTGGACATTCACCATTGGAGAGACCAAAAGAGACGTTTGGAGGTTGCTATTTGGTCCGAGAGAGCTCCTGATGCTTGAGTCCACTGGGTGGACAAAGTCCATTGAGCTGCTCTCATGTGTAGGCGAGCAAAGGGTACCACATGCATTGTGGATGCCATGTGGCCTAACAGTTGTAGCATCTCCCGGGCAGTTAAGTGGTTCCTTGACTGAATTTGGGAGGTTAACTGCACTAGACGTTGGCAACGGGCCTGAGGAAAGTAGGCCCTTGCAGTGGTAGTATCCAACCAGGCCCCTATGAACTCTAGGGACTGAGTAGGGGTGAGCTGAGACTTTGGGAGGTTTACCACAAGTCCCAGATACTGCAGAATGCGTCTTGTGCGATCCAGGGAAATCTGGGCCTCTGACTGAGATGGAGCTCGGATGAGCCAGTCGTCCAGGTATGGGAATACAAAGATTCCCAGAGTGCGTAGAAATGCAGCTACTGTTGCCATGCATTTGGTGAACACTCTTGGAGCAGAGGCTAGACCAAAAGGAAGCACCCTGTACTGGTTATGTTTTCCTTGGAAAAGAAAACGGAGGAACCTTCTGTGAGATGGATGGATGAGAACATGTGTGTACGCATCCTTGAGATCTAGAGAACAAAGCCAATCCTGACTTTGAAGGTATGGAAGGAGAGTGCCCAGAGAAAGCATCTTGAACTTCTCCTTGCATAGAAATTTGTTCAATTCCCTTAGATCTAATATGGGTCTGTATCCCCGTGTTTTCTTTGGAATCAGAAAATAGGGGGAGTAAAACCCTGACCCTTGTTGAAGAAGGGGTACTTCTTCTATTGCCCCTTGGGCAAGAAGGGTAACCACCTCTTGACCTAGAAGGTCGAGAAGAGATGCTGGAGAATTGAAGTGTCTCACCATGGTGTGAGGAGGAAGGTCGGAGAAATGAAGTTTGTAGCCCTTCCTTATAATGGAGAGAGTCCACTGCTCTGATGTAATTTGCTCCCATCTGGGAGCAAAATGAGCTAACCTTCCTGGAATGGTGAGAGGCTCTGGCTGTTTTAAAGCCAGAAAGGCTAAGCTCTCTAGCATCAAGTCAAAAACCCTGAGGAGGTTGGGTCTGCTGAGTTGCAGCAGCCCCTGTAGACTTAGGTCTGGCCTGTTTAGGTTGCTGATGCTTAGTGGCAAAGCGACCTGTAGATGAATGTTGGCCAGAAGCAGAAGGGAATCTGCCCTTTTTGAAAAAAAGACTTCTTGAAGGGTTTTTTCTTGGCAGGAATGGAGGTTGACTTTGAAAGTCTATCCAGAGCAGAATTTTCTGCATCCATTTGAGTGGCTTTTATTTGCCATTCTTTGCCAAACAGGTTTTCACCTGTACAGGGAAGATTTCCTAAGCCATCTTGGACCCAAGGTTCTAAATCAGAAGCTTGGAGCCAAGCAATTCTGCGAGCAGCTATGGCAATGCCCGAAGCTCTGCTGGCACCTTCAAAGGAGTCAAAGGCTGCCCGGTTGGAAAACTTTGAGATGTCTTGAGTATGCTTAACCCGGCTTTTTAGGTCAAATTTCAGAGGGTTATAATCAAAATTCAAAGAGAAAAGCCCTCTAGAATATATTGAGAACGTTGCTAAATGAAAGTCAGACTACATTATCTCTTGCTACTCATATATTTTTTTAATATCTAAACCCGTCTCCTTTGGACAGAGATGGAACGTAAATGCAGGTCTCAGACTCACACTGGCAGTGCTTAAGAAAAATCAAAAGCAAAATGCCTTCTCGCATCAACGACCTTGAGCATTCACTGTCTGGTTCAGAAGATAATGTAAATTTTTTTGTCTTTTTTCGTTTTATCTTTCATTAGACATTTCTCAAATTATTAACCATAGGGTTGAAACATTGTTGTTTAGTAGTTTAAACAATGCTTATCTGAATGCTGTGCGAAAAAACTCCCCGACGCCACCATGTGGGTACCGCTGAATGCGTTTCGAATCCTTCCTCAGGGGGAACTTTGCTTAGACAGCATAATCTACAAAAACAACAAAAAGATTATAGAACTACAAATGCCATTCTCGCAATTGTATTTTTAGAACATATTGTAAGAGAACTGAATCACCACCTCACAAGTTGCAGTAGAACGACGCGCACAAATCAGCTGTAGTATTCATGGCTCAAATTCATTCAATGTGCGAAAAAACGCCGCGCATGCGAACTGTCAGACTCTTGGGTGTTAAAATAGTAATGACGTTCTACGTCACACCGTTGACTGGCAGTCCCGCAGCCAATCAAAAAAATGATGGAAAAAATCTTCTGACATCAGATGCAAACCCGCCATTCTATTGAACTATTCAAGCCAGTCGCGCCCGTTGTCGCCAGTCGAAAAATCCACCTTTGTTCTTGTCATTCCTACCTTCTAATATCCTGTCGATCGCGAAACACCGCAGTTCTTCAAAACTATGATGGTAAGTAACACAATGTGCTACTATTGGAGCTTCTAACACTCTGCATTTCAATTTGCTGCGATGTTCACTGAGTCTGATCTTAAGTTGCCGCTCAGTCTTACCAATGTACAGAAAATTGCATGGGCATTTAATCGCATACACGACATGATCAGAGACACACGTAGTGTGATGTTTTAAATGATAGACCTTGCCTTGATGTTCAAAACTGGTCAATTCTTCTGCCACCACACACGTAGTGCAGCTACCACATGGTTTGTGGCCCCCCATTTTTATTCGAGGCATCACTTGACATGATTTTAATCGGGCCGGACTAAGTTTTTCCTTTAAGTTGGAATGTCGAGTCCACACACATCTAAAGCACAGTTACTTACCTGTAACAGGTGATCTCTGGGAACAGCAGGAATTAGTCCTCACATATGGGTACGTCGGTACCGACGGAGCCCGTGCGGGAAAGCTCCCCAGCTTCTTAGAATAGAAGCTTTTGGGACCTCCCACTGCACATGCGCACTGCCTTCCCGCCTTCCTGAACAGCTCTCCTCAGTTTCGAGTTTATAGCTGAGTCAACAGAGAGAGGACAGGAAGATAGATAGATAAAAGATACAACTCCTAGGGGAGGTGGGTGGGTTGTGAGGACTAATTCCTGCTGTTCCCAGAGATCACCTGTTACAGGTAAGTAACTGTGCTATCTCCAGGAACAAGCAGGAATAAGTCCTCACATATGGGGACTCCCTAGCTTAGATGCATGGGATCCCCTGTAAAGGTTCGCCATCTTCGTATGGATCTCAGGCATCCATTCTGGGAAGGTGGGCAGGAGTTGTTTAGGAATGGAACAGGTGCTTGAGGACAGCCTGGCCAAACAAGGCATCCCGGCGGGAGTCCTTGTCCAAACAGTAATGGGCTGTGAAGGTATGAACCGAGGCCCAGGTAGCGGCTCGACAGATCTGATCTATGGAAACAGAGTGCAGATGAGCCATAGAAGTTGCCATGGCCCTCACATTGTGAGCAGTGACATGGCCTTCCAGAGAAATGTTTTTGCTCTGGTAAGCAAAAGAAATACACTGAGCAATCCAATTGGAAAGTGTACGCTTGGAGACTGGAAGTCCCAAATGGGAAGGATCAAAGGCCACAAAAAGTTGAGAAGACTTTCGATGTGGCTGAGTCCTATTAAGGTAAAAAGCGAGAGCTCTTTTACAATCCAGAGTATGAAGGTTCCTCTCTGCATTGGATGCATGAGGAGCTGGAAAAAAGACAGGTAGATATACCTCTTGATTAAGATGAAAAGGCGAGACCACTTTAGGCATAAAGTGGGGATTCGTCCTAAGGACCACCTTATCATGATGAAATCTTGTGTAAGGTGGATTAGCCACTAAAGCCTGCAGCTCACTGATGCGGCGAGCCGAAGTGACTGCAATGAGGAAGATGACCTTCCAGGAAAGAAATTTCAAGGAGGTGGAAAACATTGGCTCAAAAGGTGGCTTCATAAGTTGACCGAGCACTAGATTCAAATCCCATGCGACCGGGGGTGGTCTGATGGGAGGTTTAGTGAGAGTCAGGCCTCTCATGAATCTTGCAACAAGAGGATGAGAGGAGATAGGTTGTCCATTTATATGTTTCAAGGATGCTGCAATAGCACTTAAATGGACTCTTACCGAATTCGTCTTGAGGCCTGCATTGGATAGATGCAGGAGATAATCAAGAAGAGAATTCAAAGGAAGTGCCAGAGGGTCAAGACCCTGCTGAGCACACCAAATGGAAAAACGTTTCCATTTGAAAGCATAGGAACGCCTGGTAGAGGGTTTCCTAGAGGCAGAAAGGATATCTTTCACTGGTTGGGAAAGATGAAAGTCTTGAAGGCTTAAGCCTTCAGTAACCAAGCACTGAGGTGAAGGGATTTGGGGTTTGGGTGCCACAAAGTCCCCTCCTCCTGAGACAGGAGGTCTGGCGCAGCTCCCAGATCCAAGTAGGATCCCTGGGAGAGCTGTAGAAGTAGAGGGAACCACACTTGGCGTGGCCAGCGTGGAGCTATGAGGATCATAGTTCCATGATCCCTCTGGAGTTTGAACAGAGTCTTGGGAATCAAAGGAATGGGTGGAAAGGCATATAGGAATGCCTGATTCCAATTCAGGAGAAAGGCGTCCGTAGCCTGAGCTCCCTGACACGGAGTTCTGGAACAGAACCGGGGAAGTTTGGCATTCCACGGACTTGCAAAGAGGTCTATGTCCGGGGTCCCCCATTCCTGAAAGATTCGGTTTATTTGGTCCAAATGTAGGGACCATTCGTGTGGCAGCAGAACTCGACTGAGCCTGTCTGCCCGAGAGTTTTGAACTCCTGGGAGATACACTGCTAGCAGGTGAATCTGATGCTCTCTGGCGAAGGCCCATAGTCTTAGAGCTTCGTTGCAAAGCGACAGAGAGCCCGTCCCTCCTTGTTTGTTTATGTAAAACATGGCCACCTGATTGTCCGTCTGAACTAGGACAGTGAGGTTGGCTAGGAGGGAGTGGAAGACCTTGAGGGCAAGGTAAATTGCTCGCAGTTCCAGAAGATTGATATGAAGGGTGGTCTCCTGTAGAGACCAAGTGCCCTGAGTGGAGAGAGTTTGCAGATGGGCTCCCCACCCTGTTTGGGAGGCATCTGTTGTGAGGGTTGCTTGGGGTAGCAATGGTTGAAATGGAGCCCCCAACAACAGATTCTTGGTGGAGGTCCACCAGTGGAGGGACCAAAACAGACGATCGGAGGTTTGTATTTGGTCTGAGAGCGCTCCTGACGCCTGAGTCCACTGAGTGGCCAGGGTCCATTGAGCTGCTCTCATATGAAGACGAGCATAGGGCACCACATGCACTGTGGAGGCCATATGACCCAGTAGGCGTAGCATTTCCCTGGCTGTCAAGCGAGTGCTGGACTGAGCTTGGGAGGCCAAACTCAGGAGGCGCTGGCCTCGAACATGTGGAAGGTAGGCCCTTGCAGTGATGGTGTCCAACTGGGCCCCTATGAATTCTAGAGATTGAGTAGGGATGAGTTGGGACTTGGGAAGGTTTACTACCAGTCCCAGATACTGCAAAAGGCTCCTTGTGTGGTCCAGGGAAATCTGGGCCTGTGACTGAGTTGGAGCTCGGATGAGCCAGTCGTCCAGATATGGGAAGACAAAGATTCCCATGCCTCTTAGAAATGCGGCTACGACTGCCATGCATTTTGTGAATACTCTTGGAGCAGAGGCTAGACCGAAGGGGAGTACTCTGTATTGGAAATGTTTTCCCTGAAACAGAAAGCGAAGATACTTTCTGTGGGATGGATGGATGAGTATATGTGTATACGCATCCTGTAGGTCTAGAGAACAAAGCCAGTCCTGACCCTGGAGGTAAGGAAGGAGAATGCCGAGAGACAGCATTTTGAATTTCTCCTTGAAGAGAAATTTGTTCAATTCTCTCAGATCTAGGATTGGTCTGAATCCCCCTGTCTTCTTTGGAATGAGAAAATAAGGGGAGTAGAAACCGGACCCTTGTTGAGGAAGAGGAACCTCTTCTATGGCCCCTTGGGCAAGAAGAGAGGAAACCTCTTGACCCAACAGGGTTAGGAGAGATGGGGGAGAATTGAATGGTCTCACCATATGATGGGGAGGAAGGCTGGAGAAATGAAGTTTGTAACCCTCTCGAATGATAGAGAGGGTCCATTGTTCTGTTGTGATTTGTTCCCATCTGGGAGCAAAGTGAACCAACCTTCCGGGTATGGTGAGAGGTTCTGGTTGTGTTAGAACCAGAAGTGGCAAGTTCCCTAGGAGCAAGTCAAAACCCCTGAGGGGTTGGAGCCTGCTGAGCTACAGTAGCTGCTGCAGGCTTAGCTCGTGCTTGTTTGGATTGCTGACGCTTAGCAGTATAGCGAGGTTGAGAAGACTGCTGGCCAGTATTTGAAGCAACTCTGGCCTTCTTATAGTAAGGCCTTTTAAAAGACTTTTTCTTAGTAGGAATTGAAGTGGACTTTGAAAGTCTTTCCAAGGTGGCATTTTCAGCATCCATCTGGGTGGCTTTGATTTGCCACTCTTCCCCAAATAAGTTCTCACCTGTACAGGGCAGATTCCGTAAGCCATCTAGAACCCAAGGTTCCAGATCAGAGGCCTGGAGCCAAGCAAGACGTCGGGCTGCAATAGCAATGCCCGAAGCCCTACTGGCTCCCTCAAAGGAATCATATGCTGCCCTATTAGAGAACTTAGAAACCTCTAAGAGTTGTTTCACTAGGGAAAGGAATCCCTGCTTTTTATCCTCAGGGATAAAGGGGGCAAAATGCCGCACCTTTTTGGCAAGTTCCTCCAGGAACATGCCCATATAGAGACTGTAGGAATTAATCCTGGCTATAAGCATACTAGCCTGGAAAATTTTCCTACCAAAAGAGTCCAAAGTCTTACATTCCCGTCCTGGAGGGGTGGAAGAGTGCCTTTTGGTACTCCTAATCTTCTTCATTGCAGACTTCACCACAATAGAGTGGTGGGGCAATTGAGTCTTTTGGAAACCAGGAGAAGGAGGGACCCTATACATGGTGTCCAACCTACGGGAATAAGGAGACAAAGTCAAAGGATTTTCCCAGAAATCCATCAGTTGTTCTTGAAGGATTTCATGGATAGGCAGGGTAACTGCCTCCTTAGGGGCCTTTGAGTATCCCAAAATATCCAGTTTTTTGGATCTGGGTTCCTTTTCAGAGGATGTGGTAATAGAAAGGGCTGTAGCCATATCTAAAACAAAGTCCTGGAAGGACAAATCCTCTGGAGGGGACATTCTCCTTTTAGGAGAAGAGGGCTCCTCAGGTAAGTTGAGTGAAAACTCAGCAGAATCATCAGAGGAGTGAAAATCCTCAGAGGAATCGGTGCTTTCCTCTAACGCACGATACGCGTACCGATCGGTATCGATATCGGGCGTATCGGGTATGGAACCGGTATGGAGCGAAAGCCCATACGGTACCGACTTGCGTTTAGAGGTGGACGGCCTCGATACCGGCATGGCGGACGATACCGGTATCGGGCCCGGAACCGCTGAAAGCGGAACCGATGGCGTTGCAGCTTTAATGAAAGCCATGACGGCCTGCTGCATGGACTGTACAGTATCGCCCATGGACGCCATAGCTGCCTGGATGTCGGTACCGGAGTGACCCGGTACCCCAGAGCAGGCTAACAGGTGATCTGTCGAGGCCGTAGCATCGATATCAACCTGAGACCCCTGAATTGGCGTTTTTGGAAGTTGGACTTCCCGCCGGGGTTGTTTGGCTGGGGCAGGGTCCTCAAGTTCTAAGCTAAGAGCCTCTCGATGCTTTGAAGGAGATTTGCTCTTTGAGGACTTGCCCACAGAAGGTTTGGTTACCTGAGATCCATCCGGAGAAGAAGACCTGGATGACTGTGATGCTGTATTCTCTGAAGCAAACAGCACATGGAATTTGTTGGCCCGGTTCTGCAGCCCACGTTTAGACATGTGGGAGCAAGATGGGCAGTCCGGTATGGAATGGTCAGGCCCCAAACATTTCAGACACCAGTCATGGGTGTCTGTGACTGAAATAACAGCATTACATTTGGTACACTTCTTAAATCCAGGGGCTGGCTTCTCCATGAGGAGAAATTGAGTAGGCCGAGAGGCCTCTCTGAAGTGACCAAAAAGCTAAAAAATAAGAAAAAAGAATTATAATTTTTTAAAGAAAGAAAGAAAAGACCGGCGATACCGGTATCGGTATGGGGAAGGCAGGTACGCGGTCTAAAGAAACAAATAAAATAACAATTTCTTCAGCGGTGACAGGAACACGACCTGCTGGCTCCGCGGAAAAAGAGAAACTGAGGAGAGCTGTTCAGGAAGGCGGGAAGGCAGTGCGCATGTGCAGTGGGAGGTCCCAAAAGCTTCTATTCTAAGAAGCTGGGGAGCTTTCCCGCACGGGCTCCGTCGGTACCGACGTACCCATATGTGAGGACTTATTCCTGCTTGTTCCTGGAGATTAGATTTATTGCGCAACCCAGGTACAGTGCTAAGCACATTTTGATGTTTCTTGAGGACACGTTTAATCGCTCCACTAAGGGGAGAAAATTTAGTAATAAAATTTACAGTATCATCGTCCATCGTAGAGCTTCGAGGTTTAGGTTGCAATAGCAGCGCCCTATTATAGTATAGGGCCCTTCTGTAGGCAGTTTTAATTACAGAGTAAGGATACCCTCGATCCTGAAAGTCTCTCATCAAGTGCTTCGCCTGCGTTTTATATTCCACAACACTGGAACAGTTTCTCCGATACCTGATAAACTGTGAAAGGGGCAAACTGTCGCGCAACTGTTTGGGATGATTACTCTTATAATGTAAAATAGTGTTTCGATCTGTAGGTTTTTTGTAAACAGTTGTAAGCCAACCATTAGAGCTCTTTTGAATAACCACATCAAGGAACACTATGCGCTGGGCATGACAAACATGGGTAAATTGTATGTTCGGGTCTACAGAATTCAACCAACTAGCAAACTGTTGAAATTCAAGAATGGATCCGGCCCATAACAAAAAAATGTCATCAATGAATCTCTTCCACAGAATCAGATGGGTTTGATATTGTGATCCCACCAGCCATTGGCGTTCAAAATCCTGCATATAGAGGTTTGCTACTGAGGGGGCACACATGGCCCCCATGGCCACTCCAGACATTTGTTGGTAGATTTGCCCCTCGAACTCAAAATAATTTTGAAAAATTGTGAGATCTGCCAATTTAGAGATGAAATCCAACAAATCTACTGAGAGAGTTCCCTGTGCACGCAGAGAAGAAAGTATGACATTGTGTGCCGCCCTCTGAGGGATATTAGTATACAACGCCGCAACGTCAAGCGTTGCTAAAAGTATATGATCCTGGGATGCCCATTCTGAATATTCTTCTAAGACGTTCAGAAAATGAGAGGTGTCCTTAAGGTACGATGGAATGGTGAACATCAAAGGTCTCAGAAAGGAGTCAATATAAATTGAAAGAGGCTCCAGCACTGATCCCCTTGTGGAAACAATAGGTCTCCCTGGAGGATTCCTGGCATCCTTGTGTATTTTAGGGACTAGATAAAATCTAGAAATAGTCGGTGAAGATTCATTGAGGAACTTCCATTCCTTCCTGGTGATAACTGCCGATTCCAAAGCTGATGTAGTAATCCCTTTTATCTGTTGTTGTAAACTACGTGTGGGATCCTGTGACAAAACTTTATAGACAGTGGTTTGGGCTAAATGGCGATGTGCTTCTGCCATATATTTATCTCTATCCATTACTATGATGGCTCCACCCTTATCTGCCCGCCGTATTACCACATCTGTGCGAGCTTGTAGCTCAATCATTGCCTGACGTTCAGCTGGTAAGAGTGACCTGGACCGTAAAGGGGATTGACGTTCCAAATTACACACATCTGCCAATACTAGTTCTTTAAACAGATTCAGCGCTAGCGGGGGAGGCTCTGGAGGTGTCCAAGTAGAACGAAAAGGTAAGGGAATCCTGGTCCGATCCTGAATTTCACCTGAATTAGTACTGGCCGACTCTCGGGTTGCAAAAAACACTTTCAAATGTAATTTGCGCATCAAACTTTCTAAGTCGACACGAAATTGAAAACTATCAAAAAAGGTAGCCGGAACAAAAGGTGAGCCCTTTGTTCAATAAATTTTCATCATTTGAAGATAACTGTGCTGTCGAGATGTTAATGACCAGGGACTTATTCAGGGTGTTTGAAGAAATGGATAGTAATGGATAGAGATAAATATATGGCAGAAGCACATCGCCAATTAGCCCAAACCACTGTCTATAAAGTTTTGTCACAGGATCCCACACGTAGTTTACAACAACAGATAAAAGGGATTACTACATCAGCTTTGGAATCGGCAGTTATCACCAGGAAGGAATGGAAGTTCCTCAATGAATCTTCACCGACTATTTCTAGATTTTATCTAGTCCCTAAAATACACAAGGATGCCAGGAATCCTCCAGGGAGACCTAATGTTTCCACAAGGGGATCAGTGCTGGAGCCTCTTTCAATTTATATTGACTCCTTTCTGAGACCTTTGATGTTCACCATTCCATCGTACCTTAAGGACACCTCTCATTTTCTGAACGTCTTAGAAGAATATTCAGAATGGGCATCCCAGGATCATATACTTTTAGCAACGCCTGACGTTGCGGCGTTGTATACTAATATCCCTCAGAGGGCAGCACACAATGTCATACTTTCTTCTCTGCGTGCACAGGGTACTCTCTCAGTAGATTTGTTGGATTTCATCTCTAAATTGGCAGATCTCACAATTTTTCAAAATTATTTTGAGTTCGAGGGGCAAATCTACCAACAAATGTCTGGAGTGGCCATGGGGGCCACGTGTGCCCCCTCAGTAGCAAACCTCTATATGCAGGATTTTGAACGCCAATGGCTGGTGGGATCACAATATCAAACCCATCTGATTCTGTGGAAGAGATTCATTGATGACATAATTTTGTTATGGGCCGGATCCATTCTTGAATTTCAAC
Organism: Ichthyophis bannanicus; assembly: GCA_033557465.1. Classification (NCBI taxonomy): domain Eukaryota; kingdom Metazoa; phylum Chordata; class Amphibia; order Gymnophiona; family Ichthyophiidae; genus Ichthyophis; species Ichthyophis bannanicus. The sequence continues at coordinate 231,174,552 of CM066043.1, read as the reverse complement.
AGTTTGCTAGTTGGTTGAATTCTGTAGACCCGAACATACAATTTACCCATGTTTGTCATGCCCAGCGCATAGTGTTCCTTGATGTGGTTATTCAAAAGAGCTCTAATGGTTGGCTTACAACTGTTTACAAAAAACCAACAGATCGAAACACTATTTTACATTATAAGAGTAATCATCCCAAACAGTTGCGCGACAGTTTGCCCCTTTCACAGTTTATCAGGTATCGGAGAAACTGTTCCAGTGTTGTGGAATATAAAACGCAGGCGAAGCACTTGATGAGAGACTTTCAGGATCGAGGGTATCCTTACTCTGTAATTAAAACTGCCTACAGAAGGGCCCTATACTATAATAGGGCGCTGCTATTGCAACCTAAACCTCGAAGCTCTACGATGGACGATGATACTGTAAATTTTATTACTAAATTTTCTCCCCTTAGTGGAGCGATTAAACGTGTCCTCAAGAAACATCAAAATGTGCTTAGCACTGTACCTGGGTTGTGCAATAAATCTATTAGATGTGTGTGGACTCGACATTCCAACTTAAAGGAAAAACTTAGTCCGGCCCGATTAAAATCATGTCAAGTGATGCCTCGAATAGAAATGGGGGGCCACAAACCATGTGGTAGCTGCACTACGTGTGTGGTGGCAGAAGAATTGACCAGTTTTGAACATCAAGGCAAGGTCTATCATTTAAAACATCACACTACGTGTGTCTCTGATCATGTCGTGTATGCGATTAAATGCCCATGCAATTTTCTGTACATTGGTAAGACTGAGCGGCAACTTAAGATCAGACTCAGTGAACATCGCAGCAAATTGAAATGCAGAGTGTTAGAAGCTCCAATAGTAGCACATTGTGTTACTTACCATCATAGTTTTGAAGAACTGCGGTGTTTCGCGATCGACAAGATATTAGAAGGTAGGAATGGCAAGTCCAGAGCTCAGACTTTACTAACACAAGAACAAAGGTGGATTTTTTCGACTGGCGACAACGGGCGCGACTGGCTTGAATAGTTCAATAGAATGGCGGGTTTGTATCTGATGTCAGAAGATTTTTTCCATCATTTTTTTGATTGGCTGCGGGACTGCCAGTCAACGGTGTGACGGTAGAACGTCATTACTATTTTAACACCCAAGAGTCTGACAGTTCGCATGCGCGGCGTTTTTTCGCACATTGAATGAATTTGAGCCATGAATACTACAGCTGATTTGTGCGCGTCGTTCTACAGCAACTTGTGAGGTGGTGATTCAGTTCTCTTACAATATGTTCTAAAAATACAATTGCGAGAATGGCATTTGTAGTTCTATAATCTTTTTGTTGTTTTTGTAGATTATGCTGTCTAAGCAAAGTTCCCCCTGAGGAAGGATTCGAAACGCATTCAGCGGTACCCACATGGTGGCGTCGGGGAGTTTTTTCGCACAGCATTCAGATAAGCATTGTTTAAACTACTAAACAACAATGTTTCAACCCTATGGTTAATAATTTGAGAAATGTCTAATGAAAGATAAAACGAAAAAAGACAAAAAAATTTACATTATCTTCTGAACCAGACAGTGAATGCTCAAGGTCGTTGATGCGAGAAGGCATTTTGCTTTTGATTTTTCTTAAGCACTGCCAGTGTGAGTCAGCCCTGCATTTACGTTCCATCTCTGTCCAAAGGAGACGGGTTTAGATATTAAAAACATATATGAGTAGCAAGAGATAATGTAGTCTGATTTAGCAACGTTCTCAATATATTCTAGAGGGCTTTTCTCTTTGAATTTTGAGTATGCTTAAGCCAAATAAGGAATTCTTCCCTTTTATCCTCTGGAAGAAAAGGGAGGAAAGTGTGCAGCTTATCTGCAACTTCTTTTTGAAGCATACCCATGTAAAGACTATAGGAGTTGATTCTGGCAATGATCATACTGGCTTGGAAGATTTTCCTACCAAAAGCATCCAAGGTCCTGCATTCTCTTCCTGGAGGAGCAGAACAGTGTCTCTTTGTACTCTTTATCCTCTTCATAGCTGACTGCACCACAATGGAATGGTGAGGAAGCTGTGTTTTATGAAAACCAGGACAAGGAGGGACACGATACATAGTGTCCAATCTGCGAGAATGAGGAGAGATAGTGAGAGGAGTCTTCCATAAGTCAATCATGTGTTCATAAGAATCTCATGAATTGGTAAGGTGACTGCCTCTTTAGGAGCCTTAGAATAACCTAAAATATCTATTTTTTTTGCTCTAGGCTCCGATTCAGAGGTTACTGAAATAGAAAGTCCTTTAGCTACTTCTTTTATGAAGTCTTCAAAAGGACAAATCCTCTGGAGGAGACATTCTTCTTTATGGAGAAGGCAGCTCTTCAGGAAGGGCTATGGATACTTCAGCAGACTCCTCTGATGTATCAGAATCAGAGGAATCAAAGTACCGCCGGTCAGGGTGCTCTTCTAAAGCTCGGTACGCGTATCGAGCGGTATCGACATCGGGCGTCATCGGTACCGGTTCGGTACCAATAAGCAGCCTTGGACAGGGAACCGCTGCAGTTGGTATCCTGGTCGATGACGATGCTGTCGGTACCGGAGCCGGTGCCGGTACCGGAGCCGGTGCCGGTACCGGAGCCGATACCGACAACGGAGTTTGTTGTGGTATCAGCGGCGTCGCAGCTTGAATAAAGGCCGTGATAGCCTGCTGCATGGATAGAACATTCTGATCCATCGATGCCATGAATGCCTGGAATTCAGTACCGGAAGGTTGCGCCGGTACCCCAGAGCATTCTAACAGGTGATCGGTCGAGGCCGTGCCATCGATGTCAACCTGTAACCCCATAGGTGGAGCTTTGGAAGCCGGAGCTTCCTGCCGGGGTTGTTTTGCCGGTGCAGGATCCTCAAGGGCAAGACCAGAGGCATCTCGATGCTTAGAGGGAGATCTACCCTTCGAGGACCGGCTGGATTTAGGTTTGGTTACCTGAGATCCATGGGAGGAAACAGCAGCCCTGGAAGACGTCGATGCTACTGAAGCTGCATCAGAGGGAAACAGCACATGGAGCTTGGCTGCTCGGTTCTGTAAACCCCGTTTAGACATCAAAGAGCAGGACGGACAATCCGAAATGGAGTGTTCAGGACCCAAACATTTAAGACACCATTCATGGGTGTCAGTAACAGAAATAGTACCGCTGCACTTAGTGCATTTTTTAAACCCGGAGGCTGGTTTTTCCATGAGGAAAAATTTCTTGTGAGGCCTAAGGCCCAAGAAGAAAAATACACTAAGTGAGGGAAAATATATATATATTTTTTTTTTTTTAAGAAAAGAAAGAAAAGACCGGCGGTACTGGTCCGGAGTCGGGGGAGGCAGACACGCGACCAAAGAAATAAAATAAAACAAAGAACTTCTTCAGCGGTGACAGGACTCGACCTGCTGGCTCTGCGGCAAAGAAGAACTGAGGAGAGGCGGTTAGGAAAGGCGGGAAGGCAGCACGCAGGCGCTGTGGGATGCTCCCAATAGCTTTCCTTTTTGGAAAGCTGGGGAGCGTTCCCGCGCAGGCTCCGTCGGTACCGACGTACCCATATGTGAAGACTTATTCCTGCTTGTTCCTGGAGATAGGGGTTAAAGGAGCACTAAGAGGCGACAAGGCGATAGCGGAGAGACTGAATGAATTCTTTGCTTCAGTCTTTACTGAGGAAGATGTAGGGATGTTACCCATGACTGAAGTGGTATTTAAAGGTGCGGAAGAATTGAAGGAAATATTGAAACATCGGGAAAGATGTATTACAACTATTAGATAAACTGAAGAGTAGCAAATCACCTGGGCCGGATGGCATACATCCAAGGGTGTTGAAAGAATTGAAATATGAGATTGCAGACCTGCTATTAGTAATCTGTGAACTATCATTAAAATCATCTCTAATACCTGAAGATTGGAGGATCGCCAATGTAACACCAATTTTTAAAAAGGGTTCCAGGGGTGATCCGGGAAACTACAGACCGGTGAGCCTGACATCAGTACCGGGAAAAATGGCAGAAACCATCCTAAAGAATAAAATTACTCAGCATGTAGATAGTCATGAGCTAATGGGACAGTCGATATGTTAAGCTGTACTTTTCACCTTCAAGATGATTTAGATCGAAAAATTTCTATGTGTTACAACTCATCCTTAACTTTATAGAAATATGCAACAGGGTCTCAGAACCGGACTGGGGCGACTTATTAAACACATATATTCATATGGAAAATGCGCCCAAACCTCACATCAATGACCCAACTTGTTGCTTATTTATTAGGCAATCATTAAAAAGGATGTTATCTTATTCAAAAAGTAATATCTGAGGATGCTTATCTGAGACAAGATGAGTGTATTCCCAACGCCTGAGTACCAGCACCGTAGCGTTTCACAATCCAACGTTTCATCAGGGGATACTTAACACTATTGCTCAAACTTAGCATCGATCCTCATTAATTATCTGCAATGTTGAAACAGAACTGAATATTACTATATGCATCATCTCTTTGATTTTCTTATTTGATTATTTTCAATACACAGTTGAAACATCTTGCACTAGCACTCACCCCATGTCGGCTGTTACATCTTCTATCAAAAAAACGCCGCGCATGCGGGCTATGATTTGGCTAAAGATTTTTAATGGTTACCCGGAAAACCATGTGATCCACTATCTGGCTTTCAATTCGTCAGTGACAGATGCCCCACTCGATTTGTGAATTCAAACCCCTTGGGTGCACAGTATCCAGAGTGAATATCCATTTTTGCTCTGTCCATAACAACGTAAGATCCTTAGACTTTCCTGCCCTGCCTCACTCAATTAGATCAATGCAAAAACACTTCAGTGAATCAAAACTGTGTTTTGAGTCTAAGCAATGTTGAACTATAGGAGCTTGTGTATAGCCACATTTGAGTTTGCTTCTGTGTTCCCTCATACGTATCCGAAACGATCGGGTAGTTTTACCAATGTAAGCTAACTGGCAAGGGCATAGAATGCAATATACCACATGAGTGGAACTACATGTGGTATTATGTGTCAGACGGAATTTTTTTTGATTGTATTCAGACATCTAAGTCCAAAATTACAGGGCAAATGTCACAGGAACCGCATCTATGATGGCCAGAAGTACCTTGTGCTATACTCATGGGTTCAGACCGCAAAACGGTTGGACTGAGGAACTCTTTCATATTTCTTTGTCGTTGCCAAACGCAACGTGCATGATAATTCTCCAATCCAGGTATACTGTGCAAAACATTCTCATGTCTCTTCAATATTTTCATGATGTTATGACTATATGGAGAGTACTTCGTGATGAGATTAACACAATGGTGGGATGGCACGTGTGCACGCCGCGGGGTCAATAAACTATCTTGGTTATAGTATAAAGCTCGTTTATATGCTGATTCAATTATATGATGCGGATATCCACACGCCCAAAGTTTTTCTTTCAACCCCTTTGCCTGTATTTTAAAAACACTTAATTCTGAACAATTGCGACGAAATCTGAGGAATTGCGAGAAAGGAAGGCTATCCTTCAACTTCTTTGGATGAGCACTAGTATAGTGTAACAGAGTATTGCAATCGGTGGGCTTACAGTGAACTGATGTATTCCATTGATTAATCTCCTTAGATATCCTAAAATCTAAAAACGCAATGGAATCTTCACTGCTCTCATAAGTAAACTGGATATTAACATTGCAACTATTAAGCCATTGTACAAAATTGGCCAGAGTTTCTGATGTGCAGCAATCCAAGTTATCGAGGCAGTCCTTATTGGCAGACAGGACCTTTCACAAATTCATCAACAATTTTTGATGTGACTAGCGCGTTTGGTGCTGTTTCATAATTATTTTCAATTCGAGAAAGTTCTTTATTTACAAACCAGGTATAGCCATGGGCACTACTTGCGCTCCATCGGTAGCTAACATCTACATGGAAATGTTTGAACGTAAATGGATCTCTACATCTGCATTTGCCAGTAATATAAAATTATGGCGTCGTTATATAGACGACGTATTTATGTTTTGGCAAGGCACATCAGAAACTCACGGCGTTTTTTTGATAGAAGATGTAACAGCCGACATGGGGCGAGTGCTAGTGCGAGATGTTTCAACTGTGTATTGAAACTAATCAAATAAGAAAATCAAAGAGATGAAGCATATAGTAATATTCAGTTCTGTTTCAACACTGCAGATAATTAATGAGGATCGATGCTAAGTTTGAGCAATAGTGTTGAGTATCCCCTGATGAAACGTTGGATTGTGAAACGCTACGGCGCTGGTACTCAGGCGTTGGGAATACACTCATCTTGTCTCAGATAAGCATCCTCAGATATTACTTTTTGAATAAGATAACATCCTTTTTAATGATTGCCTAATAAATAAGCAACAAGTTGGGTCATTGATGTGAGGTTTGGGTGCATTTTCCATATGAATATATGTGTTTAATAAGTTGCCCCAGTCCAGTTCTGAGACCCAGTTGCATATTTCTATAAAATTAAGGATGAGTTGTAACACATAGAAATTTTTCGATGTAAATCATCTTGAAGGTGAAAAGTAGAGCTTAACATATCGACTGAACTGTGAAGTTATCTTTAGCTCTGAGAAGTGACATTATTATACTTGTTTGGATGACCTAATGGGAGACAGCCAACATGGCTTTAGACAAGGAAGATCTTGTCTTACTAATCTGTTATGTTTTTTTGAAGGAGTGAATAAACAGGTGGACAAAGGTGAGTCAGTTGATATTGTGTATCTGGACTTTCAGAAAGCCTTTGACAAGGTCCCTCAGAGACATTTGGCAAAACTAAAGAGTCATGGGATAGGAGGCAGTGTACTATTGTGGATCAGGAACTGGTTAAAAGATAGAAAGCAGAGGGTAGGGCTAAATGGCCAATTTTCCCAATGGAGAAAGGTGAATAGTGGTGTACCCCAGGGATCTGTGCTGGGTCCGCTGCTTTTTGACATATTCATAAATGACCTGGAAAGTGGAATAACGAGTGAGGTTATCAAATTTGCAGATGAGACAGAACTATTTAAAGTTGTTAAAACCCAAGAGGATTGTGGAAAATTGCAAGAGGATCTTGATAAATTGGAAGACTGGGCATCAAAATGGCAGATGAAATTTAATGTGGACAAGTGTGAGGTTATGCACCTAGGGAAGAACAACCCAAACTATGGTTACACGATGCAAGGTTCCACATTAGGAACCACCACCCAGGAAAAAGATTTAGGTGTCATTGTGGATATCATGTTAAAACCCTCGGTCCAGTGTGCAGCGGCGGCCAAGAGAGCAAATAGAATGCTAGGTATGATAAGGAAAGGAATGGAAAATAAAACAAAAGATATTATAATGCCTCTATATCGTTCCATGGTGAGACCACACCTTGAATATTGTGTGCAATTCTGGTCACCGTATCTTAAAAAGGATATAGCGATTTTAGAAAAGGTTCAGAGAAGAGCCACCAAAATGGTAAAGGGGATGGAAGGATACTCCTATGAAGAAAGGCTAAAAAGGTTAGGGCTCTTTAACCTGGAAAAGAGACGGCTGAGGGGAGATATGATAGAAGTCTATAAATTAATGAACGGAGTGGAACAGGTAAACATAGATCGATTGTTTACCTTATCAGAATATAGAAAGACTAGGGGACATGCAATGAAGCTACAGGGTAAACTATTTAAGACTAATAAAAGAAAATATTTTTTCACTCAACGTGTAATCAAACTCTGGAATTTGTTACCGGAGGATGTAGTAAAGGCTGTTAGTGTAGCTGGGTTTAAAAAAGGTTTGGACAAGTTCCTGGAGAAAAGGTCCATAAACCATTATTAAGAAGGGACCCAGGATATCAATGCTTGAACCAATACAAGCATTGTGGAACCTGTGTCTCTTGGGGAAACTGCTAGGTACATATGACCTAGATTGGCCACTGCTGGAAACAGAATACTGGGCTTGATGGACCTTGGTCTGACCCAGTGTGGCATATCTTATGTCCTTATGTCAGGAGTTGAATCTGCTGTGATATGAGGGGCAAAAATCAGGTCTAGTCTGTTTCCTTTTATGTGTGTAGGTTCATTTACTAATTGTTTGTAACCCAACTCTTCTAGTGCTTCGAGGAGGGCGGTCGCATGGTGCTGCTGTAGGGTAGGCAGACTGAAATCACCCAAGAGCCAGTTTTGGGATCTTGATTTGTTCGAGCAGCAAGCTATGTTAATTATTGCTGAAAGATCGCCTTCTGAGGGTATTGGTGCTCTATAAAATAAGTTGAGTGTGTATCGGTCATTTTCTATTGTGATTGTGTCAAGGTGGGTTGTGCTGGTGGCGTTGTTCAGACGGAATTGTAATTCAGTCCTTGCGATGATGAGGGCTCCACCTCCTCTCTTATGGGTTCTGTGGCAGTTGTAGATTGAGAAACCGGGAGGTAGCATTTGATTGAGCAGGACATTGTCATGTTCGGATAGCCAGGTTTCCGTGATCATCAAGATATCTAGGTCATGAGTGGATATTAGATCGATGACTGCTGGCCATTTTGAGCGTATCGATCTGGCATTTATGAGGGCGCATTTAAGTGGTGGTTGTTGTTTGGCTGGTCGGTGTTTTTTGCACTGTTGTAAGGAGATGTGGGGTTTTAACAACTTTTAATAATGTTGTGTCAAATGCAAATTTGATTATCTCATTTGTTATTGCCATTTCTAGGCCATTTATGAATAGACTAAAAAGCAGCAGACCCAACACATATCCCTGGGGTACTCCACTATTCACCTTTCTGAATTGGGAATATTGGCCATTTATCCCTACCCTCTTCTATCTTTTAACCAGTTTCTGATCCACAATAATACACTGCCCCCTATCCCATGACACTTTAATTTCGCCAATCTCTCGTGATGGACCTTGTCAAAGGCTTTCTGAAAATCCAGATACACTATATCGACCGGCTCACCTTTGTCTATTCACATCTTCAAAAAAGATAACAGATTACTAAGATAAGATCTTCCTTGGCCAAAGCCATGTTGGCTTTCTCCCATTAAACCAAGACTATCTACATGTTCAGAAATTTTGTTCTTTATAATGATTTCTACCATTTTGCCCAGTACTGACATCAGGCTTACCAGTCTGTAGTTTCCCAGATCACCCCTGGAACCCTTTTTAAAAATCAGCATTACATTTGCCAATCGCCAATCTTCAGGACTGTCTCTATCGGGCCAATGCAGAAAGCAGACGCTGAAGCGATTTTTTATGTTCCCGACAACGCACACATTTTAGCATGCGATGCAGGAAGGATAAGGGATGCAAATGACCGCTGTGGTAACTGTGCGTATGCAAATGAGCCATTGCAGCATTAAACTGGGAGAGCAAGCCAAACACATGCGCACAAGCAGCCTGCGCTGATTTGGCTTGCTCTCCGGGCACCGTGTGGCTAATTTGCATATCAGCTCCAACAGTAGTTTGATGGCATCGGGGAGGATCGTGGCATCAGGAAAAGCCCCGATGCCATCAAAACACTCTTGGGGGCCAGAGCCCTGACAGAAAGTAAGTACCTGGTGGTCTAGTGGCCCCTGCATCCCCACCCCAAATTAAAATATAATTAAAATCACCAGGTGGTCTAGCGGCCCCTAAATCCAACACCCCCCCCCCCCCAGTACCTTAAAGTAGGCGGGGATGCTGCCTACACGCTCCCACTCTGGTTCACCATCTTGTAAAATGGCAACTCCTGGCCCCACACGGTGCATTCTGGGATGCACCAGGTGAGGTCAGACTGCCATATAAGGTAGACTTGCACCATGTGGGGCCAGGCGCCACCATTGTATAAGATGGCGAACCAGAGTGGGAGCACATAGGCAGCGCTCCCACCTATTTTAAGGTACTGGGGGGGTTAGATTTAAGGGGTCACTTTTGGGCAGAATGGGGGAGGAGAGGTTAAAGAGGGAGTGCTCTGGGATGCCTTTAAAGCGGTGGTAAGGGGGGTGTTCATCAAGTGGGGGGCACGCATTAAGAGGGAGAGGGTGGAACGTGAGGAGCAGCTGCGGCAGCAACTACGCGAGGCGGAAGAGAGGGCTATGCAAGAGGGGGGAGGACGGCATAGAGGGACAGTCTTGGAACTCAGAGCCAAAGTTAATGCAATAGAGGCCGAACAGATACAGTTCCGCCTACAGTTGATGAAGCAGAGGTTTTTTGAAGGGGGCAATAAAGTGGGGAAATATCTTGCGAGACAACTGCAGAAGAGAAGGGAGTGGAATAGGATCTCTCAGATTAGGAGCGGGGGGAAGGGGTGCGAGATGTTCGGCGTATCAGAGAGGAATTTGTGGCCTACTACAGCAATTTATATAAGGCGCGAGAAACGGGAGCGCGGGAAGATACTTTGGAGTATGTGAAAGGAGCGGGGCTCCCGGTATTGACGGCGGAGGAGCAGGAAGGGCTCGATAGGGAGATCAACCCGGAGGAAGTCCTGCAGGCCATTAAGGGGTTAAAGGCCGGCAAAGCCCCAGGGCTCGACGGCCTAACGGCGCGCTTTTATAAACAGTTTAGTGGCCAAATAGTGCAACCGTTAACTATGGTGTTTAATGGCCCACACAGGGGGGAGAGATTGGCGGAGACCATGGGTTGGGCTGGCATTACCCTTATCCATAAGGAAGGGAAAGATCCTCAGGAGTGTGCGTCATACCGACCCATTTCTTTATTAAACGTCGATGCAAAGTTGATGGCTAAAGTACTGGCTACTAGACTTAATAAGTATTTGGGGAAATTGGTGCATGCCGATCAGGCGGGGTTTGTGCCAGGCCGACAGGTGGCAGATAACATACGGAAAGTGCTGAACGTGATTTGGTCGGCCCAAAAGAAGGGGAGGGAGACTTTGCTGGTCTCCTTGGATGCTGAAAAGGCCTTTGACCAAGTGTCTTGGTCATTTTTATACTCCGTATTGGGACAATTGGGGTTTGGACCTGGGTTTGTGCAATGGATAGAAGCTCTATATCATAGCCCAAAAGCATGTGTACGGGTAAATGGAGGCTATTCCGAGTTCTTTCCATTAGAACGGGGAACTAGGCAGGGCTGCCCGTTATCTCCCTTATTATTTGCGCTCTCCCTCGAGCCCTTAGCGGCAAGACTAAGGGCCAATCCTGTGGTGGCGGGGGTAAGGGTGGGAGGTCAGGAATACAAACTCTCCCTATTCGCAGATGACATCTTATTGACTATTACGAACCCCAGAGATACGCTTCAAGCAGTGATGAGTGAGATACAGATATACGGCGAGAAGGCGGGTTTTCGGATTAATTGGGGGAAATCGGAGATATTAAGAGTAGTAGGGGAGGAGGGGGAGCAGCGGCCGTGGCAGCGGGATTTCCCATTTAAATGGGCGCAGACGTCGATTCGCTATCTTGGGGTACACCTGGGGCGGAATTTGGAAGATTTATATGTGTTGAACTATCATAAACTGGTAGGGCAGGTGGAGGCGCGCTTACAGGGCTGGAGTCGAGGGTATTACTCGTGGTTTGGGAGGATGGCGTCAGTGAAGATGATGCTTCTCCCCCAGTTTTTATTCCTCTTCCAGGTGTTGCCTATACCGATACCTCGAAGAGCGCTACGGCGGGTTCAGCAACAAGTAGAGAGATTTATCTGGGGGGGAAGAAGGCCAAGGGTGGCGGCCAGAACGATGCAGGTTCCGGTAAGAGAGGGGAGGATGGGGACTCCCAACTTCAGTTTGTACTATGCGGCAGCGCAATTGCGAGCAGTATATGCGTGGCTGCGGGAACCATATAAGCAGTGGGTAAGAATGGAGGTGGACGAGTACCACCCAGGGGAATTAGAACGGATAGTATGGGAGGGGGGAGGCGACAGGGGTCAGCATCCGCTAGTACGCCATACATTACAGGTGTGGAGAAGGCATCGACGGCAGATGGTGGGAGAAAAGAAATGGTCTCCCACCATGTCCTTGCAGGCCTGTTGTGCGGCAGGCATAGGCCCGAAGGCGGTAATACTCCGGAAATGGGCGGCGCGGGGCCTGACTCAGGCTTCCCAACTGGTGATTGGGACACAGTGCAGAGAATTTGAAGGAATGCGTGATTTATACCGCTTAGCGGAGTCGGATCGGTTTGCATATCTGCAGATGTGTTCGGTGATTCGGAAAAAAGGGGAGGGAGCAGTGCGGAAGGGGGGGAGGAGAGTGGTTTGAGGGGGCTTGTTTAGGCTCCATGGGACAACAAGGGATGCTCTCTAGGATTTATAGAGGATTGGTTGCCAGTGGGGGAAGGAAGTTGAAGTATATGGAAGAGTGGGAAAAGGATTTAGGGGTAGTGTGGGGGGTGGAAGAGTGGGAGGAGCTAGTAATGGGCATAGCTAGATTTTCTATTGCCACATCACTACGTGAGAATGCCTATAAGGTGCTAACACGCTGGTACCTCACACCGGAAAGATTGTTCAGGGCTGGAGTGCGTCAGACGGCTGAGTGCTGGCGGATGTGTGGAGAGCATGGCTCGTGGTTACATATATGGTGGACGTGCCCAGTAGTGAGAGAATATTGGCGCAAAATAGGAGAGTGCATTAATAAAATAGTGGGGGAACGTATTGTGCTAGGCCCTGCGATGTGTCTCCTGCATAAACCCGATGCGAGGTGGGAAGGGGACTGGAGAATCATTTGGTACTGTGTGACAGCGGCAAGGAGTGAAATAGCATGGTACTGGAAGAGACCGAATTTGCCTTCCATGACTAGTTTTGCAGGAAGAGTGTCTTTTCTATATGCAATGTATAAAATGACGGGGGAGAGGGGGGGAAGAGGGGACCAAGTTGAAAAGAGGTGGGCGGGGGTTTGGAGATGGCTACAGGAGGGAGGGGGGGAGGTTGGAGGGTTAGGGGGAGGGGGTGGGGGGGGGAGTAGGGGGTTGGGGTGGAGCTAACCTTATTAATTTAAGGGGCGTGAGGGATAGCAGAAAGGGCCAGGATAACATGATTTTGCATAAGCTGAAAGTGATCAATCAAGTTGCCGACTCCTGGGCAGGGTGATACTTAGCACTAAGGTATGCGCAAGGATAGGAATGGTTTGTTGTATGTTAAAAAGTTGTTAGGCTGTTAGTAATGTATATGGGGGAGTAGAGTCGGAGGTTTGTGTCATGGTTGATAGAAATGTACATGGAAAAGTTGATACTGTATATGAAAAGTTGCTAATAAAAACATATAAATAAAAAAAAAAAAAAGATTTAAGGGGTCACTAAACCATCAGGTGATTTTTATTTTATTTTATTTGGGGGTGGGGGGTACAGGGGCCGATAGACCACCAGGTACTTACCGTCGGGGCACCGGCCCCTGACAGTGTTTTGACGACATTGGTGGCTTTTCCCAATGCCACAATCATCCACATTGTCCCCAATGCCACAATCATCCACATTGTCCCCAATGCCATCAAAATACCGTCAGGGGGGGGGGGGGGGGAACAGGGCTGCTGGGCCACCAGGGATTCTTTTTTGTCAGGCACAGCCCCCAAGTGTTTTGATGGCATGGGGGGGGGGCTTTTCTCACAGGGCATTTGGTGGCTTTTCCTGATGCCTTATCATCTGAGGAAATGATGATCTAGGCATCAGGAAAAGCACCTGGTGCCATCAAAATACTGTCAGGGGCACGCATTAGATGTTTAAGTCACCTCAAACCCTGCAGTAAAAATTCTGGCGCTATGGCTGGTTGTGCAATCCTCTACGCCTGTCTCTGCATCTGGCATAGCCAAGATTTGCATTGCAGACTATTATGTGCAGCTGATTAAAATACATTTAAACAGATTTAAATACACGTGGCATTAACTGGGCGCTAGATGAGCAGCTCTTGAAGTTGGATGAGCGGCTGATCCAAGTGACACAAACGGTGACTGATTTTATGGGACGAATTACAGGAGTTGAACAGCGGGTCTCTGATATGGAAGATAATCAACAGGCCCACACTGCGGCTATCAAGCATACAGAGGACATGCTTAGTCAATGCCAGAAAAGCTGGATGACCTCGAAAATAGAGGTAGAAGGAAGAACCTCAGGTTCGTTTGGGTGGCGGAATCAGTTACAGATGCGGAGTCGAGAGGCTTTCTTGAGACTTGGTTACCTCTCAATTTGCAATAAGGGGACCATGTGGGTAAAATTCTGCTGGAACAGGTTCATAGACTCGGGCCGCGTGGTGGTAATAGTTCCAGACCGCAGGTGGCGATTGCAAGATTCCACAACTATATGCAGAAGGAAGCTGTACTGCAGGCGGCCAAGACTAGCCGGAGGGTTGCTAAAGATGCGAATGCAACCAACCTCCTCATATTTCAAGACTACTCTCCTCTTTTAAGCCGCCGGAGGTGAGAATATTCCTAACTTTGTAGTCAACTGGTGAATAGAGATATCCTATTCTCATTATTGTACCCGGCTAGACTACGCATCGAACACCAAGGACAATATCTTTTTTTTTTCTTCCCCAGCCGAGGCAAACACTTTTTTGGACACACTGCCGGTGTAGACAGTGGTTTTCCTAATATGACCTGAACTGCAGGGTGTACGTGGAACAAGAGAACAGCAACTATAGCAGTTCTTTACCATGTTCTTAATTGGAATAGCTGTAGGTGGAATTCTAAGCCCAAGGTAAAAGACTTTAAGAGCCTGTTTAAGAACATGTGGTTTCTAGTTACACATTTTCACAGCTTTTCCTTTGTCTAAGTTTAATTCCACTTGGGAGTCCACTAGTGAACAGCGCGCATTGGACTCTTGCTGTTATCTTCAGCTGGACTGCACATCGAGCACTGGGGACTGTGTTGTTCCCCTTTTTGAACAAGCGGTTGGCGTAGGAGGTGGTTTGCCAAGTATGCCTTGTACTGTGTGATGTAACTCGAGCACGAGGACAACAAATAGAATAGTCCCTTACCATGCTCTTCACTGGAGTAACTGCAGTGGGGATCTTCAGTTAGGGGCATAAGACCTGGAGTACTTCTGCAAAATTGGGCAGTTTCTACTGGATTGAGACACTTAATAGTTAGTTTGTGTGTTTTAGGGAAGCAAGTAATATGGGATCTGGAATGGAAGACCCAATGCTTTGAGGATGCCTCTCCTCTAACTGAACTGTAGAAGTTAATGTGATAGAAAAGTACTATTTTTTCTTTCTCTCTCCTTTATTCTCTCTTTCCCTCTCTTATTTCTTTTATAGTTATGGTGTTAGGGCTAAGGGAAGTACCGTGAGGGTGTGGAATCGGGGGGGGGGTATTATCATTGGGTGGACTTTGGGGGCAGATTTGTGAGATGTGTTTTATTTGTGGATAAAGCTGAGAGTAACGAGGAAGAGGAGAGAGGTGAGGGTGGAGTGAGGGGACCATGGGAATAATTGCTTGGGATACATCTGGAAAAGGGTATAATTTGGTAAGGATGAGTGGGTGGTTGAAGAGGGGAGAGTACTTTATGGTGGGGGGGAGCCCCAATGCCACATAGACCTCTAACCCATCAGTTATAGGGTAGGATAGTGAGCTAGTATCATGGGGGGGTGGAAGCTGAGGAGGGGGGAGTACGATGAGAGTAATGAGCCTTTGAGTTTCTTGGCACTGGGATTGTGGGGGGGGGTTGAGGTGAGTTGGATGGGAGGGTAGGTTCTTGTGGATGTCTTCACGCCATCTTAGTTTTGAGGGGTTGGGCTTAGGTTGGGGGCCGCCGCCCCCCCCCCCCCCCCCCCCACTTTGCTGTTAAGTGCTGTCTGGGCGTTTGGGGGTTACATGAATAAAGGGGGCCTAAGGGTAATTTCGTGGAATATTGGAGGTACCGGCAATCCGATCAAGCGCTACAAAGTGTTGAAGGCACTCCTAGAGTCCAAGGCAGATTTCACCATGTTCCAAGAGACACACATGACTGAGGCAGAGCATGACAAACTCAAAAGGAGCTGGATTGAGGACATATATGGAGCTGCAGTGGGGAGTAGATGTGTAGGAGTGTTAAGACGGCACTCAATTGAAAGGTGGAATATATTGATCGAGACAGAGGAGGGAGATATGTATTGCTGTCGGGTCATTTACAGGGCTGCCCGATCGTACTGGGTAGTATTTATGGTCCTAACCAATATGAGAGGCAGGTTTTTTTGATGATTTAGTACAGAGGTTGACAGATAACCGGGATCAAGAAATAATCTGGGAGGGGGGGGGGGGGACTATAATTGCATGCTTGACCCAGCTGTGGATCGTTCCAGCAGAGGGATGAGGGGCGACGCCAGACAACGGCATCGTCTGTTGGGCCTTTGTACAGGTAGGGATCTAATTAATATCTGGCGCACTCTTCATCCAGAAGAATGCGATTACACGCATCTCTCTAGAGCCCATGGTACAGGGTCTCGTATAGATTTCTTTTTTACTTTCCCAAGGTCTCTTGCGTAGAGTTGAGGACGCCCAGATAGGGAACGTATAGATTTCAGATCATGCAATGGTACGGATGGATCTTCAAATCTCAGGCCAGTCGGGCTGTCAGGGAGGGTGGCACTTCCCCTTTTATTTGAAGGGCGCACAAACTTTGTTGGGTATCTAAGGGAACAATGGGATATATTTGAAGAAACGAAAAGGGAACCACAAGGATAACCCCCTGCTTTTTTGAGAACCGGTGAAAGCTTATGTTAGGGGAGTCATAATCGGCTATGTGTGCCGAAGGAGAAGAGAGGCTGATCTGAAAAACAGGTGGAATGGGGCTCTCAGCTCCGTACTTTGCGTCATCGTATGATCAGCAAGAACACTGATGCAAATCAAATAGCATATTTAGCACTGCAGAGAATTTTCTTGCAAACAGATTTTCCATTTTGCTAAAAACTCTTAATTTCATCAAGGAATCTCTCTCTGGAGATCTCAAAATAGTTTAGTTTATTTAATACACAGTGAAAGTGCTGTTAACCTTTTAGGCGCCAACATTCCACATGTGGAACATATTTTTGCAATGATATAGCTTTATCAATTTTCAAGCAAATTAGATGAAACTTTGTCAATGAGTTTATAGACATTGACCCTCTTGAGTAATAATTTTTTTTTTTCCAATTGGCGATATACCCCCTTCTACAGTATGCCAAAGTAGACCAAAGTTGGCACTTTATGGTTTATGTAATATATCCCTCTACAATTTTGTTCTCAAATGTCCGTCTGTCTTATTAGGGTGAGATTCATACTCTGGAATGTTTTATGAGTGTATTGGTCAGGTTTTATGCATGTCGGTAACCTATTCATGTTTTTGTGATTACTTCTTTCCGTGTGTTCCACTTGTGGAACGTTTGGACTTCCGGGTGTCATTTTTTTTCATTTTACAATTTCTGCCATATTTTTTGCAGGATTGTTATTCAACTAATTCTATATAGTTATAATGCCTAAATACCGTTGCCTGACGCTTCAAGAAGCAGTAACGCACATTGCAGAAGATTCAGATGTAGAAGAAGCCGACATTTTGATTTTGCCACCCAATGATGAAATGGCTGCTTCAGACATTGAAGAAATTGATGAAGAAAATTTGGAGTCTATTGAGCCTGGCGAAGTGTGTGGTGAATTAGATCTGGATATTCAAAAAGTTGGTAATGTGGAATCCGAGGGAAGTGATCAGCTGGTAGAAAGTGACAGTGAGCTCTTATTTAATATCAGTCAGCTCAACCAGCAAAAAAGCGTAAGTGGATAAACTCAACCCCAAAATGGATAAAGAGGGATGACTTTTTGACTCCAATGCCAGAAGCATCTCCCGAAAAATTAGCCGATCTTCGCACTGATTTGATTGATAAATCTCCCTTTGACCTCTTTATGCAAATTTTTGGTGATGATTACGTTGATCATCTTGCCAGTATGACCAATATTTATGCTCAGCAGAAATTGGCAAATATTGATACAAATGGGGACGAGTTGATTCGTTTTTTTGGCATTTTGCTCCTCAGTGGATACCACCAGTTGCCCAAAGAAAGTCACTATTGGTCGACTGCCGAGGATTTGAGCAATAATATTGTCCCAAAGATAATGAGTCGCAAACGTTTCCGGGATTTGAAAACTTACTTCCACATTGTTGATAATCTCAATTTGCAACCTGGAAAAGTAGCAAAAATTGAGCCATTTTACGATCACCTCACAGCACAGTTTTTGAAAGTCGGTGGAGTGTTCAGTGAAAACTTGAGTATTGATGAATCAATGGTGCCATATTATGGGCAACACAATTGCAAGATGTTTATTCGAGGTAAGCCAATTCAATTCGGTTACAAAGTGTGGATGTTGTGCTGCCCTGCTGGGTATCCATTTTCGATGCAAATTTACACTGGTGCCAAGGAAAAAGATGGTCCTCAGTACAATGTTCCACTTGGCACTAGAGTTGTTCTTGATTTGATATCAGTTGTTGAAAATCCCAATCATCACAGCTTGTTTTTTGACAACTATTTCACTTCATATGATCTCATGATTGATCTGAAAGCAAAAGGCTTTCATGCTGTTGGAACTGTTCGTGAAAACCATACCAGCAAGTGCCCCTTGGTTTCTTCAAAGGAGCTTGCCAAAAAGCCTTGTGGCGAATATGATTACCATGGTAATGGTAACGTGGTGCGTCCCCGTTGGAATGACAACAGTGTGGTTACAGTCATGTCAAATTGGATGCAGCCAAAACCTCTTCAAAATGCCAATCGATATTCTGTCAAACAAAAGCAAAAAATCATTATCAAGCAGCCAAAATTGATTGGAGCTTATAACCAAAGTATAGGTGGTGTCGACTTGTTAGATCGTTTGCTAGTTAGCTTCCGTCCTAAATTACGAAGCAAAAAATGGTGGTGGAATTTGTTTGCCAATGGTCTAAATATGGCCGTTGTTGCTGCCTGGCGTTTGCAATGTTATCTTTTGGGCAAACAAGCCCTGAGTCACTTGGATTTCCACCGCGAGGTTGCTTTGGTGGCTATGAAAGTTGGACTCGAGGGCTATCGTTCTCGAAAAGGTGGCCCAACAGCTTCGATTCCCTCTGCTATTACAGCTTCAGCTAACACCAGTCACTATTTGTCTTCTACAAGCCAAGGACGTTGCATTGTCTGCTCAAAGAATACAAAAAAATGGTGCCAATTTTGTGGCAAGCGCCTGCACGAGAAGTGTTTTCCGGATTTTCACTCTCGCTGAAATTTTCCCTTCAAGCTTTATTCTGTACAGTCATCTCCGTTTGTGTCTAATTACTTTTAAAAATTGCTTAATTGAAGTATTTGTTTGTTTCCAGTTTACGATATTCAATAAAAAAAAGCAATTAAAATTTCTGAAAAAATGACGCTTGGAGGGGGCCAACGTTCCACAAATGAAACATGCTTTTTCCTAGGAAGTACATATCCAAATTAGCTGAAAATTTATATTTGACATATTTACATGTAGTGTACTAAAATACATAACAATTAAGTATTAGAAGCAATTGCTTCTATGAGCGGCCTCTCAAAGGTTAAAGAAGTGAATCTCTTAAAGGCTTCCAAACAAGAAGGCTTGAGCATAACTGCCATAAGATTAGGGCAATGCAGATTCATAGATTAAGGATAAGCCATCCAATATCCACATCACAGAACAACCCACCTGAGGGAACAGAACCATTCCAGACACTCTGTCTCCACACCTACCCTCCAAAGATCCCAACGGACAAAACAAGCCTTCCTAGACATCGAAGGTTGCAGAGGTAAGCAGCAAGCATTGTAGGAACACAGCTCTTTCACCCAACACAAATCAGCCAACAAACCCCGAACATCACTACTGAAGATCATAAATTAGACTCCACAGATCAGAAGAACATGCTCACACACACAAGCGGATCAACGTCCCCAACAAAAGGAACCCGGAGCCATAAGACCAGATTACAGCTCCCAACACGCTTCCCAGAAGGAACTCAATCAATAACGTCTGTACAAACCAATGACCTCACCTCCGCCTGCAACCGTCAAAAATAGCCTGAGTCCTTCCACACCCCCACGGGAGAGCCCATACACAAAAGAAGGCAGGGGGAACAGCAAAGCGGAAAGGAATCCGAGCAAGTTCCCCATTCCTCCAACCAAAGAAAACAAACATGCATACAACCTACCAGCGCCTAATGGCATACTTCACTCTACTGCTCTTTACACAGAGAATCCAACCAAACATGCATATCCCTATATACCCTTTCCTGCCTACTCAAACCTGGACCACCATCTCGCAAGCACACCAGCGCCCCAAGCAAACTACAAACAAAACACCCAACAAGGCGCATGCCCTACCGCCATGAACACCCACCAGCAACCCCATACTCGCATCTACTATCAAATGCACACTAGTAAATGCAGAATCAAGCCGGAAAAAAACAAATACTATATATGACTACATTTTGGACCAAAAGCTAGACATCATATGCATCACAGAGACTTGGCTTACGGACACGGACCAGGTCATCCTGAACCAAGTTACCCCGCCAGACCTCAGAGCATTCAGCTGCCCTAGAGAACACAAGAGAGGAGGAGGAACCCTAATACTAGCCAGAAAAAGCTACAGGTTTAAAACGATCGCCACCAGCAACTCAACTGAATCAAACACAATCATCATATCCAACCACCACGTAAGCATTTGCCTCACCTACAGGCCCCCTAATGCCACGAAGGAGCATCTTTCAGTAATACTGGAATAAATATGCACATACAGTGCCCAATGTAAGCCACTGATTGCCCTGGTGACTACAACCTAATCTCCACATCCACTAAAGAAACCAGAGCATTTCTCAAAGCCATGGAAATCACTAGATTACCAACAGATGGTCAACACGCCGGTACACCAACATGGAACCACACCACACCTTGTCTTCGTCCCAATACAACTAATAAAACAGAACCAAGTCACAACCCCCATGACCACTCCAGTTCCCTGGTCGGACCACCACATACTCTCCTTCACCTTACTCCTGGAAACCCCTCCACACCACACAGAAGGGGAAAACAAAACAAGATTCAGAGCCTACCAAAAAGGAAACTTTTCTAGAGGAAATAATGCCACAAACACAACAAGAATGCAATGACTTAGATGAAACCATAAAGAAATGGAATTCCATCAAATCAAATGCCGTCATCAACGCCAAACAAGGAAAACCAATGCTCCCTGGTACTCAAATGCAGTCACAGAAACAAAATGTACGCTCAGAAGACTTGAAAGAAAATGGAGACAAAGCAAGTCACAAGATGTGGCGCTCCAATACAGAGCTAAACAACTAGCATACAACAACCTGATCAACTATCACAAGCAAAGACACCACACCAACCTAATCATGAAATCAGCCAACAAAGGGAGTTATTCAACATCGTGCAACAACTCTCTAGAGACACTCCTCTCCACAGTATCCATCAAATAGACCTCCGAGAATTTGCAAATTACATAATGAACAAGAACTCCACTCCAGCACACACCATACCCTCCACAGAATACAACCTAATAGCAATGGAATCCCACCAAACCTGCAAAGAATCCTACCAAACCTGCAAAGGATTTCACTATACCAACAGATAGAAAATATAGTTGGTACCCTTAATATGACAACCTCCCCATACGACCCATGCCCAGTGGAATGGATCAAAGCTGCCAAGAACCAACTAAGCCACCACCTACACAAAATCGTGAAGGAGTCCCTCCAATAAGGACACCTACCACAAAACTCAAGCAAGCCATGATACAACCAATCCTCAAAGGCAACATGCTGAGCACCTCCGATCCAAAATCTTACTGCCCTATCTCAAGCCTTCCATTTATCTCAAAAATCATAGAAAAAGCAGTATAAAGACAACTGCAGGATCACATCGATCTTCATGCTCCGCTGGACACGCACCAACATGGTTTCAAACCACATCACAATGTAGAAACTCTACTCACCTCCCTCTTTGACAACCTCCTAAGTGGTCTAGACAACAAAGAACAGATTCTTACTAATTTTCATCGACATCTCGGCTGCCTTTGACACGGTATCACACTCCATACTCCTACAGCGCCTACAAGAAATCGGACTACGCAAAAACACACTAAAATGGTTCACCTCCTACCTGAGCAATCAAACACATTAAGTCAAATGCGGAGAGAGAAAATCAACTCAATTTCCCACCACGCAAGGAATACCTCAGGGATCAGCCCTATCATCAATCCTATTTAACATAATATAATAGCCAACCTGTAACAGTTCATCTCCGGGAACAGCAGGAATTAAGTCTTCACATATGGGTATCGTCGGAACCGACGGAGCCTGCGCGGGAACGCTCCCCAGCATCCAATAGGAACGCTTTTGAGAGCATCTCTTAGCACATGCGCACTACCTTCTCGCCTTTCCAACTGTCACTCTTCAGTTAAGTTTGTAGCTGAGTGAAAGGATAGAGGGAGAGAAGAAAGAGGAAAGAGACAGAGAGGAAAGAGAGACAACAACTAGGGGAGGTGGGTGGGTTGTGAAGACTTAATTCCTGCTGTTCCCGGAGATCACCTGTTACAGGTGAGTAAAGCACAGTTA
The DNA here is from genome assembly GCA_033557465.1 of Ichthyophis bannanicus. NCBI lineage: Eukaryota > Metazoa > Chordata > Amphibia > Gymnophiona > Ichthyophiidae > Ichthyophis > Ichthyophis bannanicus. The sequence continues at coordinate 231,152,133 of CM066043.1, read as the reverse complement.
CTTACCTGTAACAGATGATCGCTGGGAACAGCAGGAATAAGTCTTCACATATGGGTACGTCGGTACCGACGGAGCCTGCGCGGGAACACTCCCCAGCGTCCAATCAGAAAGCTTTTGGGAGCATCCCTCAGCGCCTGCGTGCTGCCTTCCCACCTTTCCAACTGTCTCTCCTCAGTCGAGTTTTATAGCTGAGACAAAGAGAAAGAGGAAAGGAAGATAGATAGAGAGATACAACTCCTAGGGGAGGTAGGTGGGTTGTGAAGACTTATTCCTGCTGTTCCCAGAGATCACCTGTTACAGGTAAGTAACTGTGCTATCTCCAGGAACAAGCAGGAATGAGTCTTCACATATGGGGACTCCCAAGCTGTAGATGCCGGGGGGAGATCCCATAAAATGCGTGTCCCTGGGACAGGACTGCACTTCCCACACATGGATCTCTGGCATCCCATGAGGGATGGTGGGTAGGAGTTGAAAAGAGAGGAGCTGTAGGAAAAACAGCTAACCAAAGGACTACAGGAGAGGAGTCCTTGGTATGTATGAGAATTACCATTAAAAATTATTGAATGAGCAATCACAATATGGACCTTACCTACTGGATTGCAGGAAGTAGAGAGGCTGATGGAGTCTACTGGAGATTCAGTAGAGGAATCCTCATGGTGACCTCACGGCAGTGAAGGTTAAGGTCCAATCTGGAATTGGCAGGTGACCCAGGTGTCAACTGGGGTAGTATAAAAACGGCAGGTCTTCAGTGGAAAGCTTTATGGGAAAAAGCTGGAAACTCTTTTAGCTACAGAGTCTTTAACATTTAGGAGTAAAAGAGGAAGACTGACCGATTTGGTTAACTATCCCAGTCCTGGAGGGAAGAAGGGGTATGGGAAAGCCCGTATTCCCAAGGAGGACAGATGTGTGAAGAGGTGAAACCTCAGAGCTACTGAAGGTCTACGCTATCTTTCCTAGCTGGTGAGAGATAGGACAGATATTGAAGCATGGTGCTTCAGGGATAGCGAGACCTAGAGTAAAGTGGGAGCTGTCAGTACCACAGTAGTGGTTGTGTGCATAATACCCCCGACATACTGAGGGACAGTATGAACATATGCAAGCCCACTGTCTGGAACCTCTAGGAAGGTAAAAACCTTTATAGCATAGACAGTTAGGGAGATAAGTATGTAAATACATATCTACTTATAAGGAGCATCTCAATATATATATATATATAGCTATTTATATATATATATATATATAGATATATATATATAAATATATATATAGGCATAACATATGCACACACAGCTTACCAACATATGTATCTATAGAAGTATATAGAGATATATACATACATGAATATGTATGTTTGAAGATACATGTCTGCAACTAAGCAGATAGAGATATGCCTATAAGAACATTCACATGAAAGATGTGAAGGAGAAAGATTCATCTAACAAGAAGGTGGAACCTACTTGAGAAGATATTTAGAGAATCTATTTCCCCTGGTTAAGATGGTGCAGGAATGCTATCCAGTGAAATAACCAGGATGGTTGCATGAAAAAACAGAGGATAATATCAGTCTATAAACAGCCAGTCTTGAGTCCTGTAGAACTCTGACATGGTAAATGGACATAAAACGCATAGGAGGAGATACCAGGTTGACCCACTGGAGGGACACAAGGGGTATCATGCGTTACTAGTAGAATATGTGCTGTCCATAAAGGAGTAGGATACTATGAGGACAAGCTGCAAGGAAAAAAGAGCATATTCCTGCAGGATTGGAAAAACTCTTTGGACATTCACGTAGAAAAAGGCTTATATCCTGTATTATAACAGGAGATAACAGGGTGTGGAGAACCCTCACAGTCATGGAAAATGACTGAGGAGCCTTTCCCAACCATATAGAATAGCCATCAGAGACAAAACCCCATGCTCTCTAGCAAGGGCTCATAGTAGAAAGCTTCTCTGAGAATTGCAGAGAGCATTATGCAGGAGAATTAGGAAATAAAATTGGCTGTGGGTCAAGTCTGCTGCCAAATCCAAGAAGATGGAGATGGCAAGAAGATAGTGTGATAAGCCTGAAGTGATTAGAATTATCCAAGATAGATGGAAGGACTATCTTGGAAGCACTACTGAGGCCAGACAGAAAGTAGTGGAAGACAGACTGGAAACTTGTGGAAAAGTACCAGTAGTCCAATCACTGGAAACCCTGCATGGGCAGCTGCTGAATGAGACAGCAGAGAGAATTCTTCCTGTGTAAAACAGAGAGAACAGACAAAGGGAGAGGAGAAATTCCTGTCCCTGTCTGATGAGCTGCCCAGAGATAAGAAGGGAAAAAAACTCTACACTGGAAAGAAAGGCTAGAGAAGCCCTACAGTGATATGGTACCACTCATGCAGGGGAAACCCTGGATGAGAGGGTAGAAACACAGGAGCTGAAGGGTGACTTACCATATGGTAAGTTTGTGGAAGGAAAAAATTCATGTTGGGACAGAAAAACTATCATGAGATAGTTGTTAACTTCTCTGCTTGGTAGGAAGAAGAGGAGAAATCTGTGACCCATAGACATGAATATCCTGACAGCTCAGCATATGTAGGAGGAAAAGGATGTCCTGAAGAAAGGAATCCATGTGTAGAGTTTGGAAGGAAAAAACAGTGAAAAAACTTCTGCTAAAAAGAAGTTAACTGTAGGATGTAACCTTCAGGAACCTATGGTTGCTGGGTTTGTTCAGCCTGGCTAGAGTCTGGATTCTTCAGACCAGGGCGAGGTTTCCCCTGCCTGGAAACATCCGTATAATGGGCAGGAGAAGAGTGAAACCTTCTTTTCCTAAGGAAAGAAGGTTTGGTAGGACATTTCCTACCTACTGGGGAAGGAGAAGGCTTAGGATAGCCCCCAGAAACAGGGAAGTCAGTGGAGCAATGAGCAACCTGACGTAAAGCCTCTCTATTGAAGAGATTTTCTCCAGTACAAGGAGTATTACCCAGTCTTTGTTGTGCCCATCTCTTCAAGTCTGAAGCCTGGAGCCAGGCTCTACGTCGTGCTCCTATGGCTATAGCAGAGGTTCTGCTAACAGATTCAAAAGAGTCTAGAGAAGCACAAGAAAGAAACCAAGAGATATTTTGGCTATGACTAAGAAGTAAGGAATAGTCTGCAGCCTTGGGTTCTGATAGAAAAGGAGTCAAGAGATAATTTCTTTGTGACCTCCTGGAGAGATAGACTCATATAAAAAATATAAGAGATAATCCTTGTTGCCAGCATAGATGTTTGGAAGGTTTGACGTCCAAAGGCATCGAGTGCTCTAGATGCACGACCTGGCGGATAAGAAGAATGCTTCTTCTTGCTTTTTACCTTCCTCATTGCTGATTCCACTACAATGGAATGATGGGGAAGTTGAGCCTTTTGAAACCCTGGAGAGGGGGCACCTGATACAGATCATTAGTTGCTGTAGGTGGTGAGGAAACCCTTAAAGGTGTTTCCCATATTCTCAGAAGAAGATCCTGCAAAGAATGATGTAAAGGAAGCATTATATTTTCCTTTTCTGCAGGAGAGCCTCGAGTAAGATCACAGCCAGGGATAGGAATAGCAAGGAATGTCGCCATGTCAAGGAGAAATTTCTGAAAAGAAGGATCTCCAATGGGAACCATCCCTGGATAGGCTAAAGTTGAAGCAGTAGCCTGGGCACCGGAGGAGGTACTGGTCCGGTGCAGAAAAAGAGCCCCACTAGATGGATACTGGTACTGGCAGTTACGACTTGAGACAGTCAGTACTGCATCGTCCATGCCAGGTATCGACTCCAAACTAGGTATAGAAAGAAGCGATCCTAGTGAAAAAGGCATGGAAGTGGCTGGTCCCGATGTTACTGCAGGAACCGGCATCGATACCGATACAGGTAGCCATGCCGGAATCGGAGGCGATAGCGCCATCGAAGCATTCATCGGAGGCCGCTCAAGCGGTACCGAAGCAACCAAAGACCCTTGGTGAGTATCCTCGGTACTACGCATCCGGAATCGATAAGAGTCGGTTCCGGGACGCGTCGGTACCCAGTCTTCTAGACTAGATATCGATTCCAGACTCGGCATCGAAGGGAGCGAGTCTATCGATGCTTGTCTAGAGGGTACCAACGTCGGTGGTCGTATCGGCGATGCTGCCGATACTAGAAAGTCAATCTGGGACGTATCGATCGGTCCCGAAGGTACCGAGGATGCCAGATGACGATCCCTGGCGAAGAGTGGATCACTCGACACCAGTGCCGATGCCGGGGTATCGGTACCGCTCAAAGCGGATGCCACCACCGAGCATGGCTCAGGTATGTTCTGTGAGGGGTGAGCCCCAGGAACAACCTGAAACCCCTGAAAGGCTTTAGAGACCGAAGACTCCCGCCGGGATTTTGAAGCCAATAGGGTCTTGAGGGCAAGGCTGGAGCCGTCATCATGCTTGGCATGAGACCTACCACTCAAGGATTGGCTAGTCTTAACAGACTGTTTGTGGGTTACCTGATCCTGTAGAGAAGAACTGGTCGGTGCCCTGACACTGGAAGGGAACTCGGTATCGAGGGAAACTCGAAATGGAAAATTTCTTCATAAAATTGTTGCCTAATGGCTCCGGAGGAAAAGGGTCAGGACCCAAACAGGTTAGACACCAGTTATTGGAGTCTAAAAAGAAAACTATTTCCACAGTTAAGGCACTTCTTAGGAGAAGGCGGCTCCATGATGGAGAGGCCTTACAGGCCCAAAAAGTTAAGACAGAAACTGAGGGAAAAACTCTCCCTGAGTTTGAGAAAAAGAAAAGAAAAAACCCACCGGCGGTACCGGTGGAGGCGGGAAAAACAGCCGCGACAAGAAAACAAAGAATTAAAGAATTAAAAAAGAAATTTTCTGCGGTGACAGGAGTACGTCCTGCCGGCTCCGCGGAAAAACGAAAACTGAGGAGAGACAGTTGGAAAGGCAGCATGCAGGCGCTGAGGGATGCTCCCAAAAGCTTTCTGATTGGACGATGGGGAGCATTCCCACGCAGGCTCCGTCGGTACCGACATACCCATATGTGAAGACTCATTCCTGCTTGTTCCTGGAGATCTACGCTATTCTCCAGGAACAAGCAGGAATGTAGTCTTCACATATGGGGGACTCCACAGCTGAGAGATGCCACGTGGAGGCGAGCATAGGGAACTACATGAACTGTGGATGCCATGTGTCCCAGTAACTGTAGCAGTTCTCGAGCAGGTAGGGAGGATTTTCCCGCTGCTTGAGAAGCTAATTGCACTATGCAAAGACACCGGGACTGTGAAAGGAAAGCCCTTGGCTGTCTGGTATCTAAACAGGCTCCTATGAACTCCAGAGACTGGGAAGAAACAAGTTGGGATTTTGGGAAGTTTATTACCAATCCCAAATATTGGAGGATTCGCATTGTGCGAGACAGAGCAGAACTGGCTTCTGCAACCGTGGGGGCTCGAATGAGCCAGTCGTCCAAGTAAGGGAAGACGAATATCCCTAGGGTTCGCAGGAATGCAGCTACTACTGCCATGAATTTCGTGAATACTCTTGGAGCGGAAGCCAGACCAAAGGGAAGAACCCTGTATTGGAAGTGTTTTCCCTTGAAAAGGAATCATAAGAATTTCCTGTAACCTGGATGGATCAGAATGTGAGTATATGCATCCTTTAAGTCTAGAGAGCAAAGCCAATCCTGACTTTGAAGGTATGGCAGAAGAGTTCCTAGAGAAGTCATTTTGAACTTCTCTCGGGACATGTATTTGTTCAATTCTCTGAGGTCTAGAATGGGTCTGTGTCCCACTGTTTTCTTTGGAATAAGAAAATAGGGGGAGTAGAATCCTGTACCCTGCTGGAGAATGGGTATTTCCTCTATTGCCCCTTGGGCAAGAAGTGTTGAGCCCCCGTGATCCAGCAGATTGTCTGCAGAGGTCTGGGAATTGAACTGCCTTAGGATTGTAGGAGGGGGCATACTGTGAAAATGAAGCTTGTACCCCCTCTCCTACAATGGACAGAGTTCAATTTTCTACTGTTATTTAGTGCCATCTGTTGGCAAAATAACACAGCCTGCCTGGAATATTTAGGGGTTCTGGACCCCTCAGAGGCAGGAAGGCTAAGCTCTTGAGGGGGCTGAACCTGCGGAGCTGGTTGAGCTCTCAGGCCTTTTGGCTTCTTCTGCTGTTTGAATTGCTGTTGTCCCCTTTGGGCAACTTGAATGTGAGGTTGGCTTTGCTGGGTATAGGATGGATAAAACTTCTTTTTGCTGAAAAAGATTTTTTTTATAGGTTTCTTTTTGGCTGGTGTGGCTGTAGATTTTGGCAATCTAAGGTGATATTGTCAGCATCTATCTCATTAGCCTTTTCCTGCCAATTCTTGCCAAAGAGATTTTCTCCTGTGCAAGGGATGTTGCCTAATTTATCCTGTACCCAAATCTCCAAGTCTGATGCCTGGTGCCAGACAATCCATCGTGCACCAATGGCAATAGCAGTGGTTCTGCTGATGCATTCAAAGCAGTCAAAGGCTGCACAATTTACAAACTTGGAGACATCTTGAGCATGCCTGACAAGAGTAAGGAAGTCTTGTCTGTCATCTGAGAGAAGTGGGCTCATAAGCTCCAAATCTCCTGTGACCTCTTTGAGAACATTCCCATATATAAAATATATGAGCTGATCCTAGCTGAAAGCATGGAAGCCTGAAATGTTTGACGCCCAAAAGCATCAAGAGTCCTGCATTCACGACCTGGAGGATTGGATGCATGTCTCTTTGCACTTTTCATCCTACGCATGGCTGACTCCACTACCATTGAATGGTGTGGCAGCTGAGTCTTTTGAAATACAGGACATGGTAGAACTCGATACATGGTATCAAGTCTCCTAGAATAAGGAGAAGTGGTCAAAGGTGTCTCCCACATTCTGAGAATTAAATCATGAAGGATTTCATGAATGGGCAGAGTCCTTTGGAGCCTTAGGATATTGGAGAATTTCCAATTCATTTGCTCTAGGTTCCTTTTCAGGAGCTACCGTGATTGAAAGGCCTTTGGCAACATCACAAATAAAATCCTGAAAGGACATGTCCTCTGGAGGCGACATTCTGTGTTGGGGAGAAGAAGAGTCTTCCGGGAGAAAAACTCAGAATTATCAGAGTCATCGGAATCGGAGGATTCAAAGTATCTCTGATCATGATGTTCATGTAAGGCACGGTCCCGGTATCGATCGAAGTCAGTACCAAGTTGATCCGGTACCGATCTTTCAATGCCAGGCAACAACGGCATGGAAAGAATTCCTGTCGGTGCCGGTACCGGCATCGGTACCAGTGCCCATTGAACCATCGGTGTCAACGGTACCACAGCTGTAAGGAGAGCTGCAATACTGCGCTCAATAGCGAGGTGGTCTATCGACGCTGCCGATGCCTGGGTGTCAGTACCGGTGAAGGCAGCCGGGACCCCTGAGCATGGCACCAGTAGTTCTGTCGAGACCGAGGCCTCGAGAACATCCTGGAACCCTGTAGATGCTCTGGAGGCCGAAGCCTCCCGCCGGAGCTGTTTCGCTGGTGTGGTTCCCTCAAGCGCAATGCCAATGGCCTCTCAATGTTTTGCAGGAGAGCTACCCTTTGAGGACCGGCTTTTATGTTTAGTTACCTGAGATCCATGGGAGGAAGAAGAGGCTCTTGAAGACGTCGATGCAATGGACCTGGCATCCGAAGAAAAGAGGGTACCGGGCTTTGCAGCCCGGTTCTGTCTTCCTCTTTTAGTCATCCCCATACAAGAGAGACACTCCGAAGGAGAATGGTCAGGGCCTAAACATTTAGGACACCAGTCATGGGTGTCGGTGATGGAAATGGTACCGCCACACTTAGTGCATTTTTTTTTTTTAAACCACTAGCTGGTTTTTCCATCTTTAAGGAAAATTGGGGCCTAATGCCCAAAATGGGGCCTAGCATCAAAAAAGAAAGATTTCTGAAGAGAAACAATTCAGATTTTATTTTTTTTGAAAGAAAAGAACTGGCAGTACCGGTAGGCGTCGTGCGGAGGCAAATGCGACCACAAGAAAACAAGATTAAAGAAGAAATTTTCTGCGGTGACAGGGTATGTGCCCTGTCGGCTCCGCGGAAAACGAAGAACTGAAGAGGGACAGTTGGAAAGGCAGGAAGGCAGCGCGCATGTGCCAAGGGATGTTCCCACGCAGGCTCCGTCGGTACCGACGATACCCATATGTGAAGACTACATTCCTGCTTGTTCCTGGAGATTACAATATCACCTCTATGCAGATGATGATATGGTGTATACCACAATTGACCCGAGTGCACCTGATATAACCTCAATGACCAAGTGCCTCGACAATATGAACGCCTGGCTCGCCAACAATAACTTGAAGGTGAACTTTGATAAGACAGAAGCAATGTTCATTTCCAGAAGCCAGACATTCAACCCATCCCAAGAAATCAATATCCTAAATAGGACAATAGCAATAAAGGACGAGGTAAAGTATCTAGGCATCACCTTAGACAAGAACCGGAATCTACAACCACACAAATAAAGACTGCAGCGAAAGCATACCACCGTTTAAAACTCATCAGGAGACTTAAACCAATCCTCAGCCAGATGCATTTCCGCACTGTATGCCAAGCAGTCATCACCCCGATACTGGACTACGGAAACTCATTATACCAGGGTCTACCTAAGCAGACTGTCCATCCACTTCAACTGGTTTAGAATACTGCAGCACGCATTATCACAGGCATTGCCAAATACGAACACATTGCACCCGTACTTCAGCAGTTGCACTGACTACCCATAATTGCACAGGCGAAATTCAAAGCAATACTAATCATATTCAAAGTCATACATCATTGCTCAGCAGACATATTACAGGTCATAATAACCAAAGACACAAGCAGCAGGCCTAGGCGAACCCAAGGCAACAACAGACTCCGCACTCCCGTAGGATACCATAAGACAAAACAAGCAACGTCCAAAAGGGCTATTTCACTCTCAGCACAGGATCTATGGAACTCCCTCCCTGAAGAATTAAGAGCCCAAAATGACCTCAAGGACTTCCGCAAATCCCTCAAAACCCACTTGTTTGTGGATTCCTATGGACAAAGTAACATAACTTTCAAACACCACACCCCTGCCACATGTGGCCATCAACAGCCTGCATGCCCGAATGAGAACCGAGAACCAACTCCCGATAGTCTATGTGTATGTCTTGTCATCCCCCCTCCTGTTGAATGTAGATCCCCATGTTTTATTTTTTATTTATTTATTTATTTAATTTCTTATATACCGCACTCTTTGACATCAGCGCGGTTCACAGAGAACACAAACAAAACCAGAACAACAGGCTGTTCGGTATTACATATAACAGGAGTATAAACTTGGAGCAACATGGGAGAACTATTTACATGGAATATGCAATCTGTTAACTGGATAACATACTCGAACTATGTACATGACTTAGCAAGGGTGCTGGGGCGAGGAAGAAAAGAAAAAAGAACAAGTGGTTGGATATGTAGTGGGACTATTATGTTAACTTCATATGGAGTAGTATTTGGTGAATAGGATGAATTTAAGGGCCTTCCTAAACTGGGTCAAGTCGGTTATGGTACGGATGTCAGAAGGGAGGGAGTTCCAGCACTTTGGTGCGCAAAACAAGAAAGCTCTGTTCGCTGTTGATAGATTGCATGTTGTTATGGCCTTTGGTAATGCTAAGGAGCTTAATGCTGCCTGTCTTCTAATTCTGTTTGGTAGTACGGATTGGATGAGCTCGGAGAGTGAGTTGGAAGATATACCCTTGATAGCCTTGAATGTAAGAATGAGGGTTTTGAACATCAGCCTTCCGTGTATGGGGAGCCAATGGAGCTGCTTGAGGATAGGTGTGATATGTTCACTCTTGGATGCTCCTTGAAGAACCCTTGCTGCAGTATTCATAGCGAGCTGCAATGGGCTCAAGGTGGATTGTGGGAGTCCTTGAAGAATTGAGTTGGCGAAGTCAAAATGAGGTAGGATTAGTGCTTGGTAAATGGTTCTGAAGTCCTCTGGGTCAAGAAGGGAACGTAGGTGCTTGAGAGTGCATATCTTGAAATACACAGCTTTTACGATATTATTTATGTGTGGTATCATGTTGAGCCGATGGTCAAGTGTTACTCCGAGGTATTTTATTGCTTCCTTGGTGTATAGTTCAGCTCCCTTGACGTTTATATATGGTGGTGGTGTGAAGTTGGGGTCTCTGGAGATAAAGAGAACCTCAGTTTTCTTGTGTTGAATGCGGAGGTTCTGTGACAGGAGCCATTCAGAGACTGCATTGAAGCAATTCGTTATAGGCAGTAAATCCATTTGCTTTGTGGAAAATGGCATGTAGAGTAGGATATCATCCGCATATACCATGCATCTCACATTGAATGATCTGATGATATTGCAGATCGGCTGCATATAGATGTTGAACATGAGGGAAGAGAGAGAGGACCCTTGTGGAACGCCTTGTTTTTGATGGAAGAGTTTGGATTCTCCTGTTGCGGATTTCACATATTGCATTCTGGTGTCGAGGTATGATTTGCACCATTCGAGTGCTGAGTTGCAGATGCCTTTTTCTTTTAGTCGACCGAGGAGGATCTCATGGTTTACTGAATCGAATGCTGCTGCTATATCCAAGAAGATTAGTACGACACCTTGCTGTAGGTTGTCTATAGTGGTGAGAACATCATTGAATAGAGTAGTAAGTAGTGTCTCAACACCATGGAATTCTCTGAAGCCGTGTTGGGAACGGTCCAGGGGGGCTGCGGAATCTATATGGTCTTGGATTTGCCTTTGTGCCTCTTTCTCAAATATCTTTGCTAGAAGGGGGATGCTGGCTATTGGCCTGTAGGAATCGGGCCGTTTAGGGTCTAGTTTCGCGTTTTTTAGCAGAGGTCTAATGGATGTGAGCTTTAATGAAGATGGGAAGGAGCCAGATGTAAAGGAGAGGTCAATGATTCTTGCAATGAAAGGGCTAAATGAGCTTCGGAGATCCTTTATCCAGAAGGCTGGGCACGGGTCGGTTTGTGCAGTCGTGGTGTTGAGTGAGGCGATTGTGTCTTCAATGTGTTTAGCAGAGGGTGTGGTAAGTGCAGATAGGGGTGTTATGCAGGTTGTTTTGTGTACAGTGGTTTTTGATAGTTCTTCTGTTTGTAGAAGTTTTGATTGTAAGTAATCAGCAAATTCCTGTGGGTGGATATCTTCTTTTTGTTCTGAAGATGGTTCCTTTGATAGTGATTTAACCAGGTTGAAGAGGTCGCGAGGTTTGTTTAAAGATCTTTTGAGCATATCAGTGTGGTATTGCTTCTTTGTGGTTGTGATTGCCTCACGGTGAGATGAAAGGTGTTGATTGTAGGCTGCGTGATCATCGATGGAAAGTGAGCGGCGCCAGCGTTTTTCGAGTCTTCGTAGGTGGGAAAGAGAGGACTGTAAATCAGGGGAAAACCATGGAGCAGAGGTTTTTTTTCTTGATGATGTGTTCTTTATGTGTGGTAGTTGAGCAATGGTGTTGAGGTTGTTGTACCAGGCGGTGACAGACTCGTCAAGGTTGAGTACTGTGTTGTTTAGGAGTGGTTGGGTGCTTGACAGTATAAGTTCTCTATTGAAAGGTCGAAAGCCTCTTGTTACTCTAGATGTGTTGTCCGGTTTTCTGTTGTTGATTAGATGATTGTTGCTCAGAGGAATTTGTAGGTTTATAAGTTTATGGTCTGACCATGGTACATTGGTGATCGATTTTACAATGTTGCAGTTCTGTTCGGAAACAGATTGGGGAGCGAAGACCATATCAAGAATGTTTCCTTTAGTATGAGTAGGCTCCGTGATAAGCTGTTGATATCCAAGATCTTCAATGGCGTTGATGAGTGAAGATGACTGGTTTTGCTGTAATGATGGGAGGTTGAGGTCTCCCATTATCCAGTTAGGAGTGGTGGGGTTGCTGGTGTTGGCAGCCAGGTCCAATATGGTGGGAAGTTCATCCGGTGAGCTCGAGGGGGCTCTGTAGACTAGGTTGATGGAGCATTGTTTGTTTACTATGGTGATTATATCTAGGTTGCTTGTGCTATGAGAGCTGGTCATATTGAAAAGGAGTTCGGACTTGGTGAGTATCAGTGCTCCTCCTCTCTTCTTGTTTTCTCTATGGGTTGTGTGTATAGAGAAGTTAGGTGGAATAAGTTGGTTGATGAGGACACTGTCCTCTTTGGATAACCAGGTTTCGGTGATCATGAGTGCATCAAGGTTGTGGAGGGTAATTATGTCTAGGATTACAGGCCATTTTTTTCGAATCGAGCGTGCATTTATGAGGGCACATTTTAAGCTATGTGGGAGTTGGGATTTGTGTTGCTTAGGGTTGCTGGTATGATGTATTGCTATGTGGATGAGGTGGGAGTGTCGTATACGAGCTTCATTATCTGGATGATGGTAAGGGTTGCCTGACCATTGTTTTCCGCGGTTCTTGAGGATCGGTATATGATTGGTGGAGGGAGAGTAGGCAAGGGAGGTCCCCAGCCAGTCTGTGAGAAGGTAAAAACTGAGGAAGGTGATGAGGTGGAAAGACATTTTAGTTTCTTGCTATGGGATGTGTATGGGAGTCTCAGATTCTTGGGAGGCAATTTACAGGTTACAGTATAATTAATAAAGGCTATGTTACAGTATAAGTGGTGCCGTACAATGTTACAGTACAGTGTGACTACTGAAACAGTATGATATTTACTGGCAACAGTATAATACTATGGTAGAAATGCGACTACTGCAACAGTATGATAGCTACTGGCAACAGTATAAAATTATGATACAAGTATGACTACTGGCAATAGCATAAGACTAGGTTAGGAGTATAGGCGGTCAGTTGGTGATAGCTAGTGGACATTTAACTATTATGAACGCAGATTCAATGAACAGTACAGGCTTGCACTTCTAGCCATAAAGGGGGGTTACTTTCATACGGAGACGCAGTTGTGCAGGATTTCGGGGTATACAGTTAGCTTGTACTTGCTGTGAGTTTATGCGGTGGACGCGTTGGAGAAGGTAGAGAGTTCCTCTTGCAGGGTCGGTGCGGGCTATGGATTGTTGGGATCTTCCGAGGGGGCCTCTGCCTAAGGGCCGTGCGCGCGGGCCCGACAGGCGCGGGCCCGCCTGACGGCGGCTTCTTTTTGTGCGCTGGGCTCCGCCTCCCACAGCCCCGATTGGGCCGGAGGCTCCTGAGCAGGGCAGATGGCTTTGTCCTGCTCAGGTGTGCTCTACCCCGATCGGGGAGCACGGAGCAGGAGAAGGAGAGTGGAGAGAGGCTTGCTCCCGACGGCGGCTTCTTTTTGTGCGCTGGGCTCCGCCTCCCACAGCCCCGATTGGGCCGGAGGCTCCTGAGCAGGGCAGATGGCTTTGTCCTGCTCAGGTGTGCTCTACCCCGATCGGGGAGCACGGAGCAGGAGAAGGAGAGTGGAGTTATGTTCCTAACCACTCTGACTGAAGGATAAGGTGGTATACAAAACTGGTTAAATAAATTAAATACTCTCATTCACACCCGGACGAAGTGTTTGATGTTGCATTACAGGTACACTCTTTGCAGGTTTGGAAATCGATCGGGCCGATTAATGTCCACATTAATTAAAAAGGAAGGCACTCCCCAAGGGGTCGTGGCGATTAGGGAGGCAGATGGCACTATTCGGAATGCACAACAGGCAGTGAAAGCCATCTTCTTGTCCTATTATAAAGGGTTGTAATACTGAAGATCCACAGGATGGCCAGAGGGCAGGGGAATACTTGCAGGGCTGTGAATTGCCTAGATTAGGGCAGATACAGTGCGAACAACTGAATGCACCTATAAGTCCACGTGAAATACAAAAGGTAATTAAAGGGCTGAAGACACCCCGAACGCCCAGACCTGATGGGTTTAGTGTGGAATTCTACCAGGTCTTGGGGGATAAAGTCTGTGTTCCCCTAGCTGAAAACTATCAGCACCTGGCAGAACTTCAGCAGTTCCCCTATCACACTAATGAAGCATTGATCACTGTCATCCCTAAACCAGGCAACGATCTGTGTCTACCGGTGTCATACCGACCCATCTCTTTATTGAATGTAGACTTCAAGATTTTAGCTAAAGTGTTGGCAGAAAGACTCTCCCCCCCTTCATGCCTCACTTGATACACCCCTCCCAAGTAGGTTTTGTTAAGGGCAGACAAGCAGTGACCAATATGCACCAAATTGTGGCAACTCAATACTTTTGTAAGAATATGCTTTCCTCACTTTTAATTAGCTTTGACGCTGAGAAGGCATTCGATAGAGTGAGTTGGCAGTATATGTTTTCCACTTTGGAACACTTTGGTTTTGGGGATCTCTTTTTACAAACTGTGAGGGCACTGTATGCGAGTCCCTGGGCAAGAGTCCTGGTTAATGGGCAACGTACAAAGAAGTTCCCCTTGCAACATGGAACACATTGAGGTTGCCCACTATCTCCTTTATTATTTATTTTAACTCTCGAACCTTTGCTTTCACGAATAAGAGAAAATCCCAATATTGTGGGGATTCGAAAGGGGGCATATGAGTTCAAGTTGGCAGCATTTGCAGATGACTTGTTCCTCCACCTGGCCAATCCCCAGCATTCTTTATCTACTCTATTAACAGAATTTGAGATTTTTGGTCATATATCGGGCTTTAAACTTAAACTGGATAAGTCTGAGGCTATAGTGGGGTTGGAGTTGGTGAGGGTGGAGTGGGGGATACATTTCCCTCTGAAGTGGGCAGTAAACACTTTCACCTACCTAAGAACAAAGATACTGAATAATCCACAAGATGCATATAACTGTAATGTAAGACCCTTGATGCTCCACTCAAGGCAGGCATTGGCCCTGTAGCAGGACTTACTATTGCCGCTGGGAGGGAGAATTACCCTGTATAAGATGGCTCTTTTTCCGCGGTGGCTGTATATGTTACAGCTACAGCCCATGCGGTTACTGAAGAGAGATCTAACCAAGTTAGATGGGTTACTGTCCCGGTTCTTGTGGCGAGGCTGCTGGGCTGGAATTGCAATACAGATACTTAAAGGGTCTTGGCACAGAGGAAGTATGGGAGCTCCCGACCTCCAGGCCTATAATTTAGCCCGTCAGCTACGACATCTAAAAGACTGGTTATTCGATACCATCGATTATACCCTTTGAGATGCAAACAAGCAATGATTGCACCTTTGGCACTCCATTATGTGTTACATGCCCCACTCCGTAAACTAGCAATCTCATTGAGGAAATGTGACCTCATTCGTACAATGCTCCAGACTTGGAGATGGCTATGTAGCAGACTGGGACACTCTGCTTACCAGTCCGTCAGTCTGTCTATCTCCCAATTCAGGGTAATGCAGATTTCATCCCAGGTATGATGACTTCAAGATTTCAGCAGTAGCGGAATTTAGGAGTGACCAGCCTAGAGCAGGTGGTATCGGAGGATGGGGACCTCTTGTCTTTTGAGTTACACTCAATTTTAATTGGGGCCTAAAGATTTATTCTCCTACTATCAACTCCATAGCTATAGTCAAGGATTAGTGGGCAGCCACTTGTCTAGTTCGTTTTGTTCTTAGAGGAATTTTTCCTGTGTGAGGAATCAGGCAGGATTACAGTGTCACAGGTACAGTCTTCCTTTGCTATTCGTATTTCAGAATTTGTGTCATCAATTAGCTGAAATGTGGAATGCAGATCTTAGTATGTCGTTGACTGGTGAGACTGTGTGGAAACTTATTGGGAAGATATCGTACTTCACGGCCTTGGTTTCCCTCCGTGACATGCAGTATCAGATTATTAGGCATGCTTATCTTTCACCGGGTCGGATGCGGGCGATGAGATATAGTAACTGGACTAACTGCCCCAAATGTGGAGAAGAGAGTGCTTCTCTGATTCACATGCTGTGGGCTTGTCCAGTGGTACAGGATTACTGTAAATCCAAACGCCAATTTGTGGAGAGAGTTTCTTGACATCAATGGTCACTGACTCTACAGTCCATTCTGCTGCATATGATGGAAGGGCTAGCAGTTAGAGGGAGGGGCAGGTGGCATTGGCTGCGACTCTTCTGGGCATTGGCTACTAGGGGTTTGCTAACGAATTGGTGGCGCAACGAACACCCGAGTTTCTGGCAATGGCGCACTGCTTTGCACCATCATCTGCAATTAGATCAACTTTGGGCCAAGGCTGAGAGGAGGTGGATACCCAAATTTCACGACGTGTGGGATGATTACATTCAGATGCTTCCTCTGCAAAGTAGAAGTTATATTTTGAATGATCTTTAGGGGCTAGAGGCCAGAAGTTAGAAGTTGAGTTGGTGTGGGGAGGGGAAGGTGGGGGGGGGGGGTGGAATGGAAGGGTGAAGGCATAGGTTATGATTTAGTCTGGGGCGTGTAAGTGCCACCATGCCCGGACAAGTTTTAGGATTAGAGATGGGGGGAAGGAAAGGGAGTAGTAGAGGGGGTACTGTTAGGGGGAGGGGGGGAGAAAAATGAAAAAACGTATTTTGGATGTTTATGGTAACAATCTGATGTTATTGGTACTGTCTATGTGTGTGTTTGTTCAGCAGTTGTTGAAATAAACAGTTTTGAACATAAAATGACATCAAATGCATAACCAATGTAGCACAATGGACAGGAACTTTTGTTCTTTTCTCCCCATTAAAGGACTGATTCCATGTGCAGGGTGCCTGCATGCTGAAGCTCTGAGGAAACAAGTGGAGGAACTCAGAGAGGAGGTGGCGCACTTAGGAGCATTCAAGACAGTGAGAAGTACATTGATGAGATGCTTCTTGCAGCAACCAAGCTCTCCAGCAGAGGAGAAGATGGGTGCCAACAGAATGTCGATGGTTGGACAAAAGTCACCAAGGCCTGCAAAATCACCAATCCAACTTCTCCAGCCCTTGAATTGAAGAACCATTATGCAGCCCTGGAAGTGGAGGAGGTGAAAGCATCCCTGGAAAGGGAAGAACCAGAGCTCAAGTACCCCAAAGTTGCAGAATCAGTGACCAGAAGGAAACGAAGGGTAGTGGTGGTTGGAGACTCTCTTCTGAGGGGTACTGAGGCGTCCATCTGCCGACCAGACTTGATGTCCAGAAAGGTATGCTGTCTGCCTGGTGCCAAAATCCAAGATGTTACGGAGAGTTTGCCGAGACTCAAAGCCCACTGACTATTATCCAATGTTGCTAATCCATGTTGGAACAAATGATACTGCCAGATATACCTCAGAACGTATCAAAAGTGACTTCATGGCTCTGGGACAGAGGGTGAGGCAGTTAGGTACACAGGTGGTGTTCTCTTCAATCCTCCCTGTTGAGGGTAAAGGCAAAGGTAGAGAGGCTCGCATCCTGGAGATGAATGCATGGCTGCGTGGATGGTGTCATCGAGAGCCTTTTGGTTTCCTAGACCATGGGATGCTGTTCCAAGGGTTGCAGAGCAGAGATGGCATCCATCTGTCCAAGAAAGGTCAACGCGTCTTCGGTAATAGACTGGCTAATCTACTGAAGAGGGCTTTAAACTAGATTCGTTGGGGATGGGTGAAGAAAGCCACTAGGTAGGTGATACATTAAATACCTTTATGGAAATGGGGAACAGTGGTAACATATGGAGAGCAGTGTGTATAAATGCCTGCAGCATGGGAAATAAGATTCCTGATGTTGAAGCTTCGGTGGGAGTGGCTGACTTGGATTTAGTGGCAGTTACAGAAACATGGTTCACAGAAAACCATGATTGGGATGTAACTATACCTGGCTATACTTTATTCAGAAAGGACAGGGTAGAAAGAAGGGGAGGAGGATTGGCACTATATGTAAAAACTACTATTAAAGCTTTGGAATTACAGAGCTTAAAAGGGAGAGAGGAGGCATTGTGGGTTAAACTAGAAAGAGGGAAAGAGAAATCTATTTGCATTGGTATGATATACAGACCTCCCTCACAAGAGGAAGAGGTGGATAGAGAGTTAATTGAAGACATACGCAGCATTGCTAGGAAAGCACAGTTACTTACCTGTAACAGGTGATCTCTGGGAACAGCAGGAATTAGTCCTCACTTATGGGTATGTCGGAACCGACGGAGCCTGCGCGGGAAAGCTCCCCAGCTTCCCAGAAAGGAAGCTTTTGGGGCCTCCCACAGCGCATGCGCGCTGCCTTCCCGCCTTCCTGACCAACTCTCTTCAGTTCGAGTTTAAAGCTGAGACAATAGAGAGAGGAAAGGAAAGAGAGAGCGAGAGAGATACAACTCCTAGGGGAGGTGGGTGGGTTGTGAGGACTAATTCCTGCTGTTCCCAGAGATCACCTGTTACAGGTAAGTAACTGTGCTATCTCCAGGAACAAGCAGGAATGAGTCCTCACTTATGGGGACTCCCTAGCTGAGATGCCGGGGAGATCCCCCTCCAAGGGTTCCTCATCTTCCTATGGATCTCAGGCATCCATTAAGGGAAGGTGGGCAGGAGTTGCTTAAGAATGGAACAGGTGTCTGAGGACAGCCTGACCAAACAAGGCATCCCGGCGGGAGTCCTTCTCCAAGCAGTAATGGGCTGTGAAGGTATGAACCGAGGCCCAGGTGGCTGCTCGACAGATCTGATCGATGGATACAGAATGAAGATGAGCCATAGATGTGGCCATGGCTCGCACATTATGAGCTGTGACATGGCCTTCCAGAGAAAGGTTCTTACTCTGGTAAGCAAAAGAAACACTGAGCAATCCAATTGGACAGTGTTCTTTTTGTGACTGGAAGTCCTAAATGAGAAGGATCAAAAGCAACAAAAAGTTGAGAAGACTTTCGATGTTGCTGTGTCCTGTGGATGTAAAAGGCAAGGGCTCTTTTACAATCTAAGGTATGTAAGTTCCTCTCTGCACTGGATGCATGAGGAGCTGGAAAAAAGACAGGTAGATATACCTCTTGATTAAGATGAAAAGGCGAGACCACTTTAGGCATAAAGTGAGGATTTGTCCTAAGGACTACCTTATCATGATGGAACCTTGTATAAGGTGGATTAGCCACTAAAGCCTGCAATTCACTGATGCGGCGAGCAGAAGTGATTGCGACAAGGAAAATGACTTTCCAGGAAAGAAATTTCAAGGAGGTAGTGGCTAAGGGTTCAAAGGGTGGCTTCATAAGCTGACCAAGAACCACGTTTAAGTCCCATGCCTCCGGAGGAGGCCGAATGGGAGGTTTAGTTAAAGTTAGACCTCTCAGGAATCTTGCAATAAGAGGATGAGAGGAAACAGGTTGTCCATTGATAGGCTGAAGAGATGCTGCAATAGCACTCAAATGGACCCTTACAGAATTTGTTTTAAGTCCTGCATTGGAAAGATGCAGGAGATATTCGAGTAAAGACTTCAAAGGTAGTGCTAGAGGGTTAAGACCTTTGTCAGCACACCAAATTGAAAATCTTTTCCATTTAAAAGCATAAGAACGCCTGGTGGAAGGTTTCCTCGATGCATGGAGGACATCCTTCACCTGTTGAGAAAGATTCAAGTCTTGAAGGTCTAGGCCTTCAGTAACCAAGCTCTGAGGTGAAGGGACTTGGGGTTTGGGTGCCACAAAGTCCCCTCCTCTTGAGACAGAAGGTCTGGAGCAGCTCCCAGATCCAGGGAGGGTGTCTGGGAGAGATGCAGAAGTAGAGGGTACCACACTTGGCGTGGCCAGCGTGGAGCTATGAGGATCATGGATCCTTGATCCCTCTGAAGTTTGAATAGAGTCTTGGGAATCAAGGGAATGGGTGGAAAGGCATATAGGAAGGCCTGACCCCAATGAAGGAGGAAGGCATCCTTGGCCTGAGCTCCCTGACACGGAATCCTGGAACAGAACCGGGGAAGTTTGGCATTGTACGGACTTGCAAAGAGGTCTATGTCCGGGGTCCCCCATTCTTGAAAGATTCTGAGTACCTGACCCATGTGCAGGGACCATTCGTGTGGCAGCAGGACTCGACTGAGTCTGTCTGCCCAAGAGTTTTGGACTCCTGGGAGGTACACTGCCAGGAGATGAATCCCATGCTCTCTGGCGAAGGCCCAGAGTTTTAGAGCTTCGTTGCAAAGCGACAGAGAGCCAATCCCTCCTTGTTTGTTTACGTAGAACATGGCTACTTGATTGTCGGTATGAATAAGGACTGTCATGTTGATGAGGAGGGTATGAAAGACCTTGAGAGCAAGGAAAATTGCTCGCAGCTCCAAAAGGTTGATATGAAGGGTGGTCTCCTGTGGAGACCAAAGGCCTTAGTGGAGAGGTCTTGGAGATGAGCTCCCCAGCCTGTTTGGGAGGCATCTGTAGTAAGAGCTGCTTGAGGTAACACAGGTTGGAAGGGGGCCCCCAACAACAGATTTTGACTGGATATCCACCATTGGAGGGACCAAAAAAGACGTTTTGAGGTTGCTATTTGGTCTGAGAGAGCTCCTGATGCTTGGGTCCACTGTGTGGACAAGGTCCATTGAGCTGCTCTCATATGTAGGCGAGCATAAGGCACTACATGAACAGTGGATGCCATGTGACCTAGCAGTTGTAGCATCTCTCTGGCAGTCAAGTGGCTTCTGGACTGAATTTGAGAGGCCAAGTGCACTAGACGGTTGCAACGGGCCTGAGGAAGATAGGCCCTTGCAGTGGTAGTATCTAGCCAAGCCCCGATGAACTCTAGGGATTGAGTAGGGGTGAGTTGAGACTTTGGCAGATTGATGACAAGTCCCAGATACTGCAATATGCGTCTGGTGTGGTCCAGGGAAGTCTGAGCCTCGGACTGAGATGGAGCTCGGATGAGCCAGTCGTCCAGGTACGGGAAGACAAAGATCCCCAGAGTGCGTAGAAATGCAGCTACTATTGCCATGCATTTGGTAAATACCCTTGGAGCAGAGGCTAGACCGAAGGGGAGTACTCTGTATTGGAAATGTTTTCCCTGGAACATGAACCGTAGGAATTTTCTGTGGGATGGATGGATAAGTATATGTGTGTACGCATCCTTGAGATCTAGAGAACAAAGCCAGTCCTGACTCTGGAGATATGGAAGGAGAATACCTAGAGAAAGCATTTTGAATTTCTCTTTGTAGAGGAATTTGTTCAATTCTCTGAGATCTAGAATTGGTCTGTATCCCCCTGTTTTCTTGGGAATCAGAAAATAGGGGGAGTAGAAACCTGACCCTTGTTGAGGAAGAGGAACCTCTTCTATTGCCCTTTGGGCGAGAAGAGTGGTCACCTCTTGTCCCAACAGGTACAGGAGAGATGGGGGAGAATTGAATTGTCTCACCATGGTATGGGGAGGAAGGCTGGAGAAATGCAGTTTGTAGCCCTCTCTGATGATAGAGAGGGTCCACGGTTCTGATGTGATTTGTTCCCATCTGGGAGCAAAATGAGCTAACCTTCCTGGAATGGTGAGAGGTTCTGGCTGCTGCAGAACCAGAAATGGTAAGTTCTCTAGAACCAAGTCAAAAACCCTGAGGAGGTTGGGACTGCTGGGTTGTAGCAGACCCTGTGGCCTTTGTTCTGGCCTGCTTAGGTTGCTGACGCTTAGGAGCAAAGTGAACTTGGGAAGATTGCTGGCCAGTATTAGTGGAAAATCTGGTCTTTTTATAGAAAGTTTTCTTAAAAGGTTTTTTCTTGGCAGGGGCAGAGGTAGACTTAGAAAGTCTATCTAGAGCAGCATTCTCTGCATCCATTTGAGTGGCTTTGATTTGCCACTCTTTGCCAAAGAGATTTTCACCTGTGCAGGGCAAATTGCCCAAGCCTTCTTGTACCCAGGGTTCCAAATCAGAGGCCTGGAGCCAAGCCAGTCTGCGAGCAGCTATGGCTATGCCAGAGGCTCTGCTTGCTCCCTCAAAAGAGTCAAAGGCTGCTCTGTTGGAGAACTTGGAAATATCTTGAGTATGCTTTAGCAAAAGAAGAAATTCCTCCTGTTTATCCTCTGGGATAAAGGGGAGAAATTGACGTATCTTTAATGCAATCTCTTTCAAAAACATGCCCATATAAAGGCTGTATGAATTGATTCTGGCAATAAGCATGCTAGCTTGGAAGATTTTTCTCCCAAAAGCATCCAGAGTCCTACATTCTCTTCCTGGAGGGGTAGAAGAGTGTCTTTTGGTACTCTTTATCTTTTTCATAGCAGACTTCACCACAATAGAGTGGTGAGGAAGCTCAGTTTTTTGAAAACCAGAAGGAGGAACCCGATACATGGTGTCCAAACGTCGAGAATGTGGAGATAGGGTAAGAGGAGCCTCCCATAAATCCATCATGTGTTCTTGAAGAATTTCATGTATGGGTAAGGTGGCTGCCTCTTTAGGAACCTTAGAGTATCCTAAAATATCTAATTTTTTTGCTCTAGGTTCCTTTTCTGAGGATACAGAGATGGAGAGTCCTTTAGCTACTTCAATAATGAAGTCTTGAAAGGACAAATCCTCTGGAGGAGACATTCTCCTTTTTGGAGAAGAGGGCTCCTCAGGAAGAGTGAAAGAGACGTCAGCAGAATCATCTGAGGCATCAGACTCTTCAGAGGATTCAAAGTATCGTCTATTCGCTTCCAGAGATCGATACGCGTACCGATCGGTACCGATATCGGGCGTACCGGGTACCGGAGCGGTATCGAAGAAAGCCCCGGAACCGGGGACCGGAACCGGCATGCTACTGGAAGTAGATGCTCTGGGTACCGGAATCGGTTGCGGTACCAGAATCGGAGTCGGAACCGATTGTCGCGGTACCGATGGCGGTGCAGCATTAAGGAAAGTTAGTAAGGCCTGCTGCATGGATTGTACCGTAGTACTCATAGCCGCCACAACTGTCTGGAAGTCGGTACCGGTGTTAGCCGGTACACCAGAGCAGTCTAACAGGAGATCGGTCGAGGCCGTGCCATCGATGTCTACCTGTAACCCCATAGGAGGAGCTTTGGAAGCTGGAGCTTCCCGCCGGGGTTTTTTGGCTGGGGCAGGGTCCTCAGGGTCAATTACAAGGGCCTCTCGCTGTTTAGAGGGAGATTTGCCTTTTGAGGACTTGCCCGAAGAATGTTTGGTTACCTGAGATCCATCAGGAGAAGAAGACCTGGAGGATGTTGATGCTGGAGTATCGGTAGAAAACAGCATATGAAATTTATTTGCTCTGTTCTGTAAGCCCCTTTTGGACATCAGAGAGCAGGATGGACAATCCGGAATGGAATGGTCAGGCCCCAAACATTTAAGACACCAGTCATGGGTGTCTGTAATTGAAATAGTACCGGTACACTTAGTGCATTTTTTAAAACCAGAAGCTGGTTTGTCCATGAGGGAGACCTGAGAAGGCCTAGAGGCCTCACAGAAAAAATACACCAAGTGTAGGGAAGGTAATATATATATTTTTTTTTTTTTTAAATAAATGAAAAAAAAAAAAGGACCGTCGGTACCGGTCCGGAATCAGGGAAGGCAGACACGCGGTCAAAGAAACAAATTAAAATAATTTCTTCAGCGGTGACAGGAACACGACCTGCTGGCTCCGCGGAAAAAGAAGAACTGAAGAGAGTTGGGTCAGGAAGGCGGGAAGGCAGCGCGCATGCGCTGTGGGAGGCCCCAAAAGCTTCCTTTCTGGGAAGCTGGGGAGCTTTCCCGCGCAGGCTTCGTCGGTTCCGACGTACCCATAAGTGAGGACTCATTCCAGCTTGTTCCTGGAGATAGGGGAAGTGCTACTGATAGGAGATTTCAATATTCCAGATGCCGATTGGCACATTCCTGCTGCAGCATCATCTAGAAGTAAGGAGATCCTGGATTCTCTACAGGGAGAACTATTCAGGCAATTGGTAACAGACCCCACACGTGAAGGGGCCATACTGGACTTGGTGCTTACCAATGGTGAAAGTGTTTCTGATGTTGTAGTGGGAGATCATTTTGCATCCAGTGATCACCAGAAGGTGTGGTTCAGTATTAGGACTAGGGCTGTTAGAATCCATTCAAAGGTGAGGATCTTAGACTTTAGGAAGACTAACTTTGCGAAGATGGGCCAATACCTCAGGGAATCGTTGGTGGGATGGGAACAGCTGGGGGATGTAGAAAAACAGTGGGCAAAACTGAAAGGGGATATTTTAAGGGCATCCAACTTTTTTGTTAAAATGTTAAATAATGGTAAAAGGAAAAGGAGACCGCTATGGTTTTCGAAAGAAGTAGCTGAAAAAGTGAAGAAAAAGAGGGAGGCCTTCATGAAATACAAGAGATCACAGAGAGAGGAAGACAGGCATCTGTATTTGGAAAAACAGAGAAGCTAGCAAAGTAGTCAAGAAGGCAAAGATTCAAAAGGAGAAGGAAATAGCCAATGCAATAAAATGGAGGGATAAGACATTTTTCAGATATATTAGTGAGAAGAGGAAGGGCAAAAGTGGTATTGTCAGACTCAAGGGTGCAGGGGAGGAATATGTAGAAGCTGATGAGGATAAAGCGGAATTGCTTAACAAATATTTCTGTTCTGTGTTCACAGATGAAGAACCAGGAGCAGGACCTCAGAAAACACCAACAAATAGGAACAGAAGCGAGGGACATCTTGAAAAATTTTCAGAAGACTGTGTTCGTGAGAAACTAGCTCAACTTAAAGTAGACAAAGCGATGGGGGAACTTGGGGACATTCTAGCAGCTCCACTGACTGACCTTTTCAATGCCTCGGAGTCAGGAGTGGTGCCAAAGGACTGGAGAGAGGCTCATGTGGTGCCTTTACACAAAAGCGGAAGGATGTGGTTGAAAACTACAGGCCAGTTAGTTTAACTTCGGTGGTAAGTAAATTATTGGAAACGCTGCTGAAAGAGAAAATAGTGAGGTTTCTGGAGTCCAGCAGATTACAGGATCCGAGGCAGCATGGATTCACCAGAGGCAGGTCGTGTCAGACAAATCTGATTGATTTCTTTGACAGGGTGACCAGGGAGTTGGACCGAGGGAGAGCCTTAGATGTGGTGTATTTAAATTTCAGTAAAGCCTTTGACACTGTTCCTCACAGGCGACTTATAAACAAACTGAGCACCCTAGGGATGGACCCTAAAGTTACTGCTTGGGTTAGAAATTGGTTGGGTGGGAGGCGACAAAGAGTACAAGTAAATGGAGCTCACTCTGAGGAGAAGGATGTTACCAGTGGTGTGCCCCAGGGATCTGTCCTTGGTCAGATTCTTTTTAACATCTTTGTTAGTGATATAGTGGAAGTTCTGTCAGGTAAGGTTTGCCTCTTTGCGGATGATACCAAAATCTGCAATAGAGTAGACACCCAGGAAGGTGTAGATAACATGAGGAGGGATCTAACTAAGCTTGAAGAATGGTCTAGAATTTGGCAGCTTGGATTTAATGTTAAAAAATGTAAGGTCATGCATTTGGGCTGCAGCAATTCAAGGGAGCAATACAGTATAGGAGGTGAAGTACTTTTGTCCACTAAAGAAGAGCGGGACCTAGGCGTGGTTGTGTCTGATGATCTTAAAGTAGCTAAACAGGTAGAAAAGGCGACAGCAAAAGCTAAAAGGATGCTTGGGTGCATACAGAGAGGAATGGCTAGCAGAAAAAGGGAGGTGATAATGCCTCTGTATAAGTCTTTGGTGCGACCTCATTTGGAGTATAGTGTGCAATTCTGGAGACCGCACCTTCAAAAGGATGTAAACAGGATGGAGTCGGTGCAGAGGGTGGCTACTAAAATGATTAGTGGTCTTCATTATAAAGCATATGAGGACAGACTGAAGGATCTTAATATGTACACCTTAGAGGAAAGGCGGGATAGAGGTGATATGATTGAGAGGTTTAAATACCTCCGTGGCATAAATGTTCAGGGAGAGAGCCTCTTTCAATTGAAAGCAAGTTCTGCTACGAGGGGACATGGGATGAGGGTGAAAGTGGATAGATTCAGGAGTGATATGCGGAAATATTTCTTTACGGAAAGAGTAGTGGATCCGTGGAATAGTCTCCCAGTAGAGGTGGTAGAGATGAGGACAGTAACTGAATTCAAAAAAGCATGGGACAAACAGAGGATCTCTAAAGGTAAAAAGGGGACTGTTGTAGTTGTTGATATGGAAGGACAGACTAGATAGGCCATGTGGTCTTTTTCTGTCATCATATTTCTATGTTTCTATGTTAAAAATGTAGCTATAGTATGTTTTGCTATCTTTTAAGCAATTTAACTTTCAGTGCAATATACAATCCATAACTGCACTGATCTTCTCCCAACCACTAGTAAGAGTGGTCAAGGTGCAGAAGATCACAACTGCTAGCCAGTTCAAGCAGGAAAAAAATATCCAGGTTTTCGAATCAGAGAAATACTATTTTAAAGAGGGGAGGGCAGCAGTAGGTGCATTAAGGTTTCTAATATCAGGGACAATCCCTGAAAATTAGGGATTTTGAGGTAGTGTCCCCAATTCCATGGACTCTAACCATCTCCTTTCCCTGATTTCAGTGGGGAGAGAGGCAAAGCACATGGTTTTTCCTGCATACCCTTGTAATGCAGTCTTCTCAATTCTGATAGAAGATGTAAAAGGTAGTTCCCCCACCTGTAGCAGGTGTTCTCCGTGGACAGCAGAAGTAAGTCCTCACGTATGGGTGATATCACAGACTGAGCCCTGTGAAGGAATGCTTCCCAGCTTCTCTTGGAAGCTTTTGGGAAGGCTCCATCA
Organism: Ichthyophis bannanicus; assembly: GCA_033557465.1. Lineage (NCBI taxonomy): Eukaryota > Metazoa > Chordata > Amphibia > Gymnophiona > Ichthyophiidae > Ichthyophis > Ichthyophis bannanicus. Next base: position 231,125,605 of record CM066043.1, on the reverse strand, counting down.
CACCTGCATGCCTGTATTCCCACCTGCTGTCCCATCTTCTCCAGTATGGTAATGAAGCTGGAGCAGAAAACAACTCCTCAGGGAGATGGGAGGGCTGTAAGGACTTATTCCTACTGTCCACGGAGAACACCGGCTACAGGTGAGTAACTACCTTTTCTCCATGGACAAGCAGCAATGAAGTCCTCACGTATGGGACTCCCAAGCTACAGGCTACTGAAAAATTATGAGGGTGAAAAGTCCAATGGGGCAAAGTGAACTAAGAATTAGAAAATCAACTATATATGACATTGGTAGTCCTTAAGGGGGAACACATCTGATTCAGCTTCTTCACATCTGATTCAACCCATTCCCCGCCTTCTCCACTCTGCGCACGGTAACCATCTCTTTCTTCCTTCTCCCTCCCAGGCTCACCTAGAACTCACCCGACACTCAGCATTCTACTTCCATGGCCCCGCTTTATGGAACTCGCTCCCTCATTCCCTTCGCACAGAACTTTCCTTTCCGCACTTCAAGGCACTCCTCAAGATGCATCTTTTCCGCCAGGCTTTCGACCTTCCCCCACTCACTGATGGCTCTGGTCTCCCCTCGTCAGAACCCCCCCCCCCCCATCCTACACTCAATCAATACCAGGCTCTGGTCTCCCTTTGTCTGATCCCCCTCCATCCTACACTCAGTCAACACTAGCTTAGACACATCCCCTCCTTCAACTACTCTACTGCTCTTAGTCTTTCTCTTTCCTTTCCTGTCTATTATTGGCGTTCCTCTTCCTTTCTTTTCCTTCTGCAGCCAATGTTTTGTTTTATTGTACACCGCCCTGACGCCCCGGCAAGGGCGGTATATCAAAACCTGCTAATAAAGAATAAAGAATTCACCATACAGTTTCATTCAGAGCATTCAAGCACTATTGGGTTTTGGGGAGTTTTTGGTAGCTTGGATGGACAGAAGATCCTGAGTGGAGGGGTTGGACTCCAATCCTCAAACAAATGCTAGAGTACAGATTAGCTGAAGTTGCTATCACATCGGGAATTCCCATTCAGACAGTAGTGAGATATGAATGTGTGGACATAAGACCATGTTGCAGCCCTGCAGATCTCTTCCATGGAGGAGAGCAAGCTGGCCACTGACGCAGCCATGGCTCTGACGTTGTGAGCTGTGACATGACCATCAAGGTTCAGTCTGCCAGTCAAATTTAGTGTGTTTTGAAATTGCAGCCCCTAGCTTGCTAGGGTCAAAAGAGACAAACCAAACAGCTGTATGGACCTTCGGTGGGCCTCCATCTGCTCTAGATAGAAGGCAAAGGCTTGCTTCAGTCCAGCGTGTGCAGTCTCGCTTCCGTCTACGGGCATGAGGTCTCGGAAAGAAGGTTGGCAGAACAACTGACTAAGGTGGAAAGCAGATACCACCTTTGGGAGTAATTGATGAGTGTGCAGGACCACTCTGTTATGATGGAACCTGATGTATAGTGGATGAGCCACAAGAACCTGGAGCTCACCAACACAGCTTGCTCAGGTAACTGCCACAGGAACAAGACTTTCCAAGGTCAAGAACTTCAAAAGGGCAGGAGTTGAGCAGCTCAAAAGGAGCTAGCATGAGCTGCGCTAGAACCACATTGAGGTCCCAAACCACTGCCAGAGGCTTGAAGGGAGGTCTTCAGAGGAGCAAGCCGCGCATGAAGCAAACCACTAAAGTTTGATTTGATATGGACTTTCCCGCCAAACCAAGCGAGGTGGACTCTGATAGAGTTGGATTTGAGTCCAGACTTCAAGAGGTGTAGAAGGTACTCAGGAAGTCTGTCAATGGAACATTAGAGGGATCCAGCACCTGTGCTGCACACCAGGAAGCAAATCTCTCTCTTTTGAAAGCATAAGACTTTCTTGTCAAGGCCCTCTGAGAGGCCAACAGAACATCTGTTACGCCAGCCATCGGGCAGGTTAAAATCCAACAGGACTAGTCTCTCAACATCCATGCAGTGAGGGCCAAGAGTCTGACGATGGGGTGCATCCTCCCATTCTCCTGTGATATAAAGTCCGGAGCAGAGCCCAACTGCAGAGGCTCCCACTGGGAGTGCTAAAGCATCAGGGGAAACCATGACTGCGTGGACCAAGTCCTCTGTCTAGAGCTTCATGCAGGATCTTCACTATAAGAAATACGGGAAGATATGCATAGAGCAAGCCCCCCCCCCCCCCGCCCGCAGAAAGCATCAGGAGCCAGCCTGCTGCATGAGGTGACCCTGGAGAACTGATCCACTTAGGCATTGTGCCAAATGGCAAAGATCTATTAAGGGGGTACCCCACTTCTGAAAGATCTGGGCTGAGACATTTCTGCCCAGAGTCCACTCCATTCCGTGAGTGATGGCAAACTTCCACAACTAGACCACCTCCCAACACTGTTCCCCCTTGCTTGTTTATGTAGTACATCATAACCTCATTGTCGGTCTGAATCAGAACAATCTGGTGGGCCAGGCAATTCCAGAAAGGCCCAAGGTCATTTGCTATAACTCGTAATTCCAAAAAGTTGATCTGGTACAGGCTCTCCTGTTTGAACCAGATGCCTTGAGTGTGGGGACCATCCAGATACGATCCCCAACCCAGCTTGGATGCGCCCATAGTCAGTGTCTTCTGTTGTGGCATCTTCTGAAAAGGGAGGACCCTGAACATATTCTGAGGATCCAACTACCAATGCAGGGACTGGATAAGAGGTACAGTAACTGTCACCCACTCCCCCAAAGGTGGCTGGTAGCCTGCTTCTACAGAGTATTCAGTGTCCACTGAGCTTGTCTCATCAACATTCGAGCCAGGGGAGTGACTTGCACCGTAGAAATCATGTGGCTGAGCATGGTCAGCATCCCACAAGCCATTATCTGCTGACTTCACTAGGTATCGCGGACCAAACCAGTCATTCTCTGGAGTCGGCAGTGAGAGAAAGGCCTTTGTTTGAGTCATGTCGAGAAGAGCCTCTATGAACTCTATTTGTTGGGTGGGCTGAAGGTGGGACTTTTGTAATTGACAACAAAACCCAACAGCACTAGCACCCAGATGGTCAACTGTGTTGAGTGCCGGACTCCATCTGGAGTGGTGATTTTTATGAGCCAGTCATCCAGATAAGAAAAAACAAAAACTCCCTAATGTTCTGAGATCGACCGCTACCACTACAAGGGACTTTGTGAAGACTCAGGGTATAGAGGCCAGTCCAAAGGGTAATACTTGGTACTGAAAATGCCATCCTCCCTGAATGAATCAGAGATATTTCCTGTGGGCAAGCTTGATCAGTATGCGAGTATACACATCATTTAGATCCAGGGAGCAGTCAATCATCATTCTGAAGATAAAGGAGCAGGGTACCTAGAAAGACCATCCTGAACTTCTCTTGCATCAGGAAGGTGCTGAGGTTTGAGGTCCAGGACGGGCCGAAAACATCCCCCCACCTTTTCAGGGACCAGAAAGTACCTGGAATAAAATCCCCATCCGATCTGCTCTTGAAGTATGGGCTCAAAGGTAAGATCAGCCAGAAGGATGGAGATTTCCCCTTGAAGGAGGTTTAGATGTAGAGGGCATAGGGGAAACCCCTCAGGGTAATGAGGCAGCAGTTCAGGGAAGTTCAAAATGGATTATATGTAGCACCCATGCATCAGATGTGAAGACGTGCCATCTGTGGGCAAAGAGTGGCTCCTTCCACCAAAGAGAGCCCCCCCCCCCCCGTGGTCATCAGTAGATTGGCAATGCTCCAAAGAAACCAGTCAAACCCTGTCCCTGGCTTGGGCTACGAGGCAGGCTAAGCCTTCTGGGGCTTCTCCTGACGTTGCAGGCGAGGAGCCTGTGACTTTTGCTGGGAGGCTTGAGGAAGCGCTTTCGTGGGTAGCAGGCATTCTTCTGCCCCGATACTTCCTACAATAGGGATAGGACATGCGTCTCAAGAGCCCGTTGAGGGTGATGTGCTGCTTCTCTACAACGTCAGCTTCCTCCTCCACCTGCTCTCCAAAGAGGTTCTCTCCCTGGCACGGCACGTCCACAAGCTTATTATTTTGCACAGATTGCTTCAGGTCAGACAACTGAAGCCAGGTGAGCCGGCAGGCTCCAATACCCAAAGCCACCACTCTAGAGACAGTCTCAAAGCAGACATTCATCTCCCTGACCAGGAACTTCAAGCAGTCTGTACCATATCCTGCTGGGCCATGGCAATGTTTCAGTTTCTATGGAGGGAGGAACGCGCACAAATCAGCAAAATCATGCATAATGCCCTTTAGGAACATGCTCATGTAGAGCTGGTAAGAGTATACACTAGCTGCGAGCATGGAGCTCTGGAAGCATCTCCTGTTGAAGGAGCCCAATGTTTGAGTCTCCCTACCCAGGGACATCAAGGAATGAGTCAGTGCTCTTTAACCCTTTTAAGAGCATACTCTACCACTAACGAGTGATGCGGAAGCTGAGGCTTCTCAAATCCCAGGGCTTTTTGAACCCGGTACTTTGAGTCCAACCTCCTACAGACCGAGAGCACAGTGAAGGGGTTCTCCTGCATCCTCATCTGAAGCCTTTGTAGGATATGGTGCACTGTCAATGTCACTGCTTCCTTAGGGGCCGAGGAGTACTGGAGGATCTCCAACTTTTTCGTCCTGGGATCATCCTCTGTCTCCAATGAAAATGGGATGGCCTTGGCCATATCCCTCATGAAGTCCTGGAAGGAGATGTCCTCCAGAGGAGACTTCTGCTGTTCATGTGGAGGGAAGGGGGTGTGATGGAAGCTCAAGAGACCTGCCCTCCGACAGGTTCTGAGTCCACTTCGGTATCCTAGCCATCAGAGTCAGATTCCGAGAGGAAGTTGAAGTACCTCCAAGATTCTGCCCAGAGCTCCCTCCAGCCTCAAGGGAAGTAAGGAGGAGCACTAACAGGGTCGATGATGCATCAAGTGCTTTTGGGGCTTCAATGGGACATCAGAAACCAATACACTTGAGAGAGAGAGAGATGGCCCCATCACGAACCAGCATCTGTTCTCTTAGATTTCCCGATGTCGATGCTTCCACAGGCAGAGCATGCGTTTCGAGGATCAGCTGCAAAATCATTGTGACAATGCCCTGGACACCAAAAGGACCAGCCAGTTATTTCTCCAATGCTGACGGCCTGAAGGTGTTCCTCCATGGCTGCCGAATCCAAAGGCTTTTTATAATGTATTTATTTATACCATCTTTCTACTAGCCAAGACAGTTTACAATGAACTCTGTGCTCACAAACAAGATAACTCAGCAATTGGTGAGAATAGCATATAACTCAGGGATTGGAATGCATGCAGATGGGTTGAAGTATAGTGGGAGGGAGCAATGCAGGGCTTTAACTCAACTTATGTAAACTAATGGTAAAAATAAGGGGTGAGGAAGGTGTGTCTACTGTAGGTTATGTAGTTAGGAGTCAGGGCCATTTGAGGGGCGAGGTTCTGCTCCATAAAATTCTAGGAACAGATGAGTTTTTAACTTCTTTTGAAATTCTCCGGTTGATTCGATGCTCCTTAGGTATTGGGATAGGGCATTCCATGTTGCTGGGGCATCGAGGGAGAATGCCCATGAGCAGGTCCGTCGGTTCATCTTGATCTTAACTGGCAGTATTAATAGGTTGAGATTATGACGTCTTCTTAGTCTGCTTTCTGTGGGTTTGAGCAGAATGGAAAGTAGGGATTCGGCAGATTGTTTATAGAGTTTTGTGAGTGCTGAGCAGAACTTTTTATTTGATTCTAGATGGGATCAGAAGCCACTGTAGCTGCCTGAGGAGCAGGGTAATGTGTGTTTTAAGGGAAGTGCCTTGGATGATCCTGGCAGTGGAATTTTGCGTGCACTGTAAGGAGTAGAGGAGTAGAGGTTTTGGGCAGGCCTTGGTAGATGGAGTTGCAATAATCTAGGATGGGAGTTGTGACGGCCTGACAGATGGTATGGAAATCACCTAGGTCCAGGAGATAGCGTAAGTTCTTCAGAATTCTAAGCTTGTGGTAGAGAGCTCTGGTGATTTATTTGGGCTTGTAGCTGCAGGCCATGGTTGAGGATGTTTCCGAAATATTAGACCTCAGTCTTGTAGCTCTGATTTTGATAGTTGGAGGTTTGAAGTTGGTATCTCTAGTAATGTGTAGAATTTCTGTTTTCTTATAGTTAATGCTGAGGTTATGGCTTTGAAGCCAATGCTCTATTGCTGAGAAGCATTTAGATATGAGGGAGCAGCCTGGTGTCACATGAGTGAATGGTGTGAAGATTAATTATCTAATATATGCTGATGACATAATAATGTTGAGACTTTGGATGACTGCACATAGCAGCTGAATGTAAGTGTTAAACAGTATAGAACAGCGGGCAGAGCCCTGAGGGACTCCTTGCTTGAGGGGGTAGAAACACAGAAACATAGAAAAATGACGACAGAAAAAGACCACATGGCCTATCTAGTCCATCCTTCCATAACTGCAACAGTCCCCTTTTTTCCTTTAGAGATATTTTGTGTTTGTCCCATGCTTTTTTGAATTTGGATACGGTCCTCATCTCTACCACCTCCACTGGGAGACTATTCCACGGACCCACCACTCTTTCCGTAAAGAAATATTTCCGCATATCACTCCTGAATCTATCCACTTTCATCCTCATCCCATGTCCCCTCATAGCAGAACTTGCTTCCAATCAAAAGAGGCTCTCCCCCTGTGCATTTATGCCACGGAGGTATTTAAACGTCTCAATCATATCACCTCTATCCCGCCTTTCCTCTAAGGTGTACATATTAAGATCCTTAGGTCTGTCCTCATATACTCTATAATGAAGACCACTAACCATTTTAGTAGCCACCCTCTGTACTGACTCATCCTGTTTATATCCTTTTGAAGGTGCGGTCTCCAGAACTGCACACAATACTCCAAATGAGGTCACACCAAAGACTTATACAGAGGCACTATCACTTCCTTTTTTCTGCTAGCCATTCCTCTCCGTATGCACCCAAGCATCATTCTAGCTTTTGTTGTCGCCTTTTCTACCTTTTTAGTTACTTTAAAATCAACAGACATAACCACGCCTAGGTCCCACTCTTTTTTAGTGGACAAAAGTATTTCACCCCCTATATTATATTGTTCCTTTAGATTGATGCAGCCCAAATGCATGACCTTGCATTTTTTTTTTTTAACATTAAATCCCAGCTGCCAAATTCTAGACCATTCTTCAAGCTTAGCTAGATACCTCCTCATGTTATCTACACCTTCCTGGGTGTCTACTCTATTGTAGATTTCGGTATCATCCACAAAGAAGCAAACCTTACCCGACAGCCCTTCCGTTATATCACTAACAAAGATGTTAAAAAGAAACAGACCAAGGACAGATCCCTGGGGCACACCCACTGGCAACATCCTTCTCTTCAGAGTGAGCTCCATTTACCTGTATGCTTTGTCACCTCCCACTCAACCAATTTCTAACCCAAGCAGTAACTTTAGGGTCCATCCCTAAGGTGCTCAGTTTATAAGTCACCTGTGAGGAACGGTGTCAAAGGCTTTACTGAAATCTAAATACACCACATCTAGGGCTCTCCCTTGGTCCAACTCCCTGGTCACCCAGTCAAAGAATACCAATCAGATTTGTCTGACAAGACCTGCCTCTGGTGAATCCATGCTGCCTCGGATCCCGTAATCCGCTGGACTCCACAAACCTCACTATTTTCTCTTTCAGCAGCATTTCCAATAATTTACTCACCACTGAAGTTAAATTAACCGGCCGGTAGTTTTCAACCACATCCTTACTTCCGCTTTTGTAGAAAGGGACCACATGAGCCTCTCTCCAGTCCTATTGCACCACTTCCGACTCCAACAACGCATTGAAAAGGTCAGTCAGTGGAGCTGCTAGAATGTCCCGAAGTTCCCTCAATATTCTAGGGTGTATCCCATCCGGTCCCATCGCTTTGTCTACTTTAAGTTTAGCTAGTTTCTCACAAACACAGTCTTCTGAAAATTGTTTAAGATGCCCCTTGCTTCTGTTCCTGTTTGTGGGTGTTTTCTGAGGTCCTGCTCCTGGTTCTTCATCTGTGAACTCAGAACAGAAATATTTGTTACGCAATTCCGCTTTTATCTCATCAGCTTCTACATATTCCTCCCCTTAACCCTTGAGTCTGCCAATACTACTTTTGCCCTTCCTCTTCTCATTAACATATCTGAAAAATGTCTTATCCCCCCCATTTTATTGTACTGGCTATTTCCTCCTCTTTTTAAATCTTTGCTTTCTTGACTACTCTGCTAGCTTCTCTAACTTTCTCCAAATATAGATGCCTGTCTTCCTCTTTCTGTGATCTCTTGTATTTCATGAAGGCCTCCCTCTTTTTCTTCACCTTTTCAGCTACTTTTCGAAAACCATAGCGGTCTCCCTTTTCCTTTTACCTTTATTTACCATTTTAATGAAAAGGTTGATATCCCTTAGAACAGGGGTCTCAAACATGCGGCCCGCGAGAGAAGGTTGTGCGGCCCGCGACGGAGGGAAATAAAAAAAGCCTTGCTTCTGCCGTTGCCGCCGTGGCAGCGGCAGAATCGACTGTCAATTTTTTTTTTAAAACGGGCTTCTGCTGCTCAAGCAGCAAAATCAGCTGTGCTGCGGTACCTTCCTCTCTGCCCGGAGATCCTTCATTGTGCTCCATCAGCGTGTGCTTTTCAAGCCGCGAAGAGAGTATTCCCCTCTCGCGAGGCTTGACAAGTGAATAGGCTTAAGCCGCGCGAGAGGGAAATACTCTCTTCGCGGCTTAAGAAGCACACGCTGATGAAGCACAATGAGGGATCTCCGGGCAGAGAGGAAGGGGCCGCGGGACAGCTGATTTTCTGCTGCAGCAGCAGCAGCAGAAGAAGCCAGGTGTTTTTTTTATTTACCCGGGGGGTAGGACTGGAAATGGGCTATTGGCAGGGGGGGGGTGTAGGACTGGAAATGGGCTATTGGCAGGGGGGGGGGTAGGACTGGAAATGGGCTATTGGCAGGGGGGGGGTAGGACTGGAAATGGGCTATTGGCAGGGGGGGTAGGACTGGAAATGGGCTATTGGCAGGGGGGGGGTAGGACTGGAAATGGGCTATTGGCAGGGGGGGTGTAGGACTGGAAATGGGCTATTGGCAAGGGGGGGTGTAGGACTGGAAATGGGCTATTGGCAGGGGGGGTTATGACTGGAAATGGGCTATTGGCGGGGGGGGGGTTATGACTGGAAATGGGCTATTGGCAGGTGGGGTATGACTGGTAATGGGATATGGTGCGGGCTAGGACTGGAAATGGGCATGTGGGGGTTAGGAAGGACTGGAAATGGGCTGATGGGGGGAGTTAGGACTGGTAATGAGCTATGGAGGGGCTGACTGAAATGGGGTAATGGGGGTTAGGGCTGGAAGTGGGCTATTGGCAGGGGGGGGTTATGACTGGTAATGGGCTATGGTGGGGGCTAGGACTGGAAATGGGCAGATGGGGGTTAGGACTGGAGGTGGGCTGATTGGAAGAGGGGCTTGAACTGCAAATGGCTGATGGGGAGGGGGCTTGGAATGGAAATGGGCTGTGAGGGGAGGGAGCTAGGATTGGAAATGGGCTGATGGGGGGCTAGGATTGGAAATGGGCTGATGGGGGGCTAGGATTGGAAATGGGCTGATGCAGGGACTAGAAGGGAGCGTATGCTGGGTGGGGCTGGAACTAGAAGGGAGCTGATGTTGGGGGAGGATTAGAATGGGATGGAGCTGGGAAAGTGAAATGGAGAGGGGAAAAATATTTTGTCTGGGAGAGAAGACAAATCTACAATTGGCCAGGTATTGGGAGAGTAAGTGGGGATTGAGGATGGAGGGGTAAAATTTGAGTGGATGAAATAGGAATGAGGAAAGAGAAAAAGGAGAAAGATTAGTATGTTAAAGCAGATGTAGAGAGAGAATGGAAAAAAAACTAGGAGAGAAGAAAGGGCAAATGGACAGCAGACGATGGAGAGTTAGCAGAAGACATGAAGAAACCAGAAGAAAGTGGCTGGAACAATTGCAACTGAAAAAAATGCACAAAAGGTAGAAAAATATCTCTTTATTTTGAATTTATTAACTGGAATATGTCAGCTCTGGGAAATGTGCATCATTAATGTTTGCGCTTTGTTTAGTACAAGAGGAAATTAATTTATAGTTTTATTTCTACAGTGTTGTACATTCCAAGTTTGGCTTTTGGGGTTCCCAGTTTAATTATTGTCTTCCTGTTTCTAAATCTTTTAGTCTTTCTTTATCCATGCACTCATTAAAGAGGCATGTTTACTAAAAGTTAGTGCATGGTAACATTATGCAAATATTTATGCAAATGAGGCCCCTTATGCAAATGAGGCCCCGCGTCTTATGCGGCCCCCGGGTTACTTTACAAGTCCTCATTCGGCCCTCAAAGCAATTTGAGTTTGAGACCCCTGCCTTAGAATATCCCCTTTCAGTTTTGCCCACTGTTTTTCTACATCCCCCAGCTATTCCCATCCCACTAACTCCTCCCTGAGGTATTGGCCCATCTTGGCAAAGTTAGTTTTCCTAAAGTTCAAGACCCTCACTTTTAAATGGATTCTAACAGCCCTTGTCCTAATACTGAACCACACCATCTGGTGATCACTGGATGCAAAATGATCTCCCACTATATCAGAAATACTTTCACCATTGGTAAGCACCAAGTACAGTATGGCCCCTTCACCTGTGGGGTCTGTTAGCAATTGCCTAAATAGTTCTCCCTGTAGAGAATCCAGGATCTCCTTATTTCTAGATGACACTGCAGCAGGAATGTGCCAATCAACATCTGGCATACTGAAACCCCCTATCAGTAGCACTTCCCCATTCCTAGCAATGCTGCGTATGTCTTTGATTAACTTGCCATCCACCTCTTCCTCTTGTGAAGGAGGTCTGTATATCACGCCAATGCAAATAGATTTCTTTTTCCATCTTTCTAGTTTAACCCACAGTGCTTCCTCTCTCCCTTAAGCTCTGTAATTCCAGAACTTTAATATTAGTACTTTAATACTTTCTGAATAAAGTATAGCCTGGTATAGCTACATACCAGTCATGGTTTTCTGTGAACCATGTTTCTGTAACTGCCACTAAATCCAAGTCAGCCACTCCAATTAAAGCTTCATCATCTGGGATCTTATTTCCCATGCTACAGGCATTTATACATACTGCTTTCCATATGTTGCCCCTATTACCCATTTCCATAAAGGTATTTAATGTTTCACTTACCTGGTGGCTTTCACTTACTTGGGGGTTTTCTTCACCCATCCCCAACGAATCTAGTTTAAAGCCCTCTTCAGTAGATTAGCCAGTCGGCTACTGAAGACACATCCACCTTTCTTGGACAGATGGACACCATCTCTGCTCTGCAACCCTTGAAACAGCATCCCATGGTCCAGGAAACCAACACGCTCTCGATGACACCATCGACGAAGCCATGCATTCATCTCCAGGATGCAAGCTTCTCTGCCTTTGCTTTACCCTCAACAGGGAGGACTGAAGAGAACACCGCCTGTGCACCTATCTGCTTCATCCTCTGTCCCAGAGCCGTGAAGTCACATTTGATATGCTCAGAGGAATACCTGGCAGTATCATTTGTGCTGAAATGGATTAGCAACATTGGGAAATAGTTAGTGGGCTGTTGAGTCTCAGCAAACTCTCCATAACATCTGCAATTTTGGCACCAGGCATACCTCTCTGGACATCAAGTCTGGTCAGCAGATGGACGCCTCGGTACCCCTCAGAAGAGAGTCACCAACCACCACTACCCTTAGCTTCCTTGTGGCCACTGATTCTGCAACTTTGGGGTAATTGCGCTCTGGTTCTTCCCTTTCCAGGGATGCTTTCACCTCCTCCACTTCCAGGGATGCATAATGGTTCTTGAATTCAAGGGCTGGATAAGTTGGATTGGTGATTCTGCAGGCCCTGGTGACTCGTGTCCAACTTTCGTCATTTTGTAGGCACCCATCTTCTCCTCTGCTGGAGAGCTTGGATGTTGCAAGAAGCATCTCATCAATGTACTTCTCACTATCTTGAATGCTCCTCAGCCTCTCCACCTCCTCTCCAAGTTCCTCCACGTGTTTCCTGAGAGCTTCAGCATGCAGGCACCCTGCACATGGAACCGGTCCTTCAACTGGCAATGGGATCTCTGTCTGGACAGAGGCAGAAGCTGTAATGGGGGCAACAGCTTTAGCGATACAATTTTTCCCAGACATTGTTCAGTTTGTGGAGCTTAGGTATCTGTTAAAATAAAAGAGAAATATCTACCAAAGTACCAGCCGGTTTCCCAGCTGTCCTTTCAGAGAAAAAGCAGTTAAATCTCTAAGTATTTTCAAAATGTGCTGTTCCAAGTTCCTGTGTGTAGTTAATTGGGGAGGTGCCCTATAAAGCAAGACTGCTCACTAGGGGTGGGTGGGAGTTAAGGGAGTAGGGAGGGAACTACCACCTAATTAGGTGTCAGTAGCTTCAAAGAGCTGAGAAAGATACTAAAGCAGAGTTTTAAACCTACCCCTCTAAAGAAAATATTTCTCCTTTTAAACTAAAGCATCAAAAAGAATGTAACTGTTTTAAAAAATGTACCAAAACCCTTAAGAGCTCCCAGGCAGAGAGCTAGTAATTTAAAAAGCCACAAACTCTTACCTTTGCTTGAAATATATAGCCCCTATTAGGATCAGAAAAGTTCCCCTCTTACCCTATCTTTATTTATTGTGTGTGGTCTAATCAATATGAGTAGAACTATTTAATGGTTGTGCCTTGTAGCCTAATCTCCTTTAGTCTAGGTCTTATATCTATATGTACAGTGCTGCGTACATATAGCACCATACAAATAAGCAGTAGTACTTTTTAACATTTTCGTAAATATTGCTAAAGGGCACTCTGGTAAGGTTTGACTCTTAAACATAGAAACATGATGACAAAAAAAGACCACAAGGCCCATCTAGTCTGTCCTTCCATAACAACAACTACAACAGTCCACTTTTTACCTTTAGAGATCCTCTGTGTTGGTCCCATGCTTTTTTGAATTCAGTTACTGTCCTCATCTCTACCACCTCCACTGGGAGACTATTCCACGGATCCACTACCCTTTCCGTAAAGAAATATTTCCGCATATCACTCCTGAATCTATCTCCCTTCACCCTCATCCCATGTCCCCTCGTCGCAGAACTTGCTTTCAATTGAAAGAGGCTCTCTCCCTGAACATTTATGCCACGGAGGTATTTAAACATCTCAATCATATCACCTCTATCCCGCCTTTCCTCTAAGGTGTACATATTAAGATCCTTAAGTCTGTCCTCATATGCTTTATAATGAAGACCACTAATCATCTTAGTAGCAACCCTCTGCACCGACTCCATCCTGTTCACATCCTTTTGAAGGTGCGGTCTCCAGAATTGCACACCATACTCCAAATGAGGTCGCACCAAAGACTTATACAGAGGCATTATCACCTCCTTTTTTCTGCTAGCCATTCCTCTCCGTATGCACCCAAGCAGCCTTCTAGCTTTTGCCGTTGCCTTTTCTACTTGTTTAGCTACTTTAAGATCATCGGACACAACTACGCCTAGGTCCCGCTATTCTTTAGTGGACAAAAGTACTTCACCTCCTATACTGTATTGCTCCCTTGGATTGCTGCAGCCCAAATGCATGACCTTACATTTTTTAACATTAAATCCCAGTTGCCAAATTCTAGACCATTCTTCAAGCTTAGCTAGATCCCTCCTCATGTTATCTACACCTTCCTGGGTGTCTACTCTATTGCAGATTTTGGTATCATCCGCAAAGAGGCAAACCTTACCCGACAGCCCTTCCGCTATATCACTAACAAAGATGTTAAAAAGAATCGGACCAAGGACAGATCCCTGGGGCACACCACTGGTAACATCCTTCTCCTCAGAGTGAGCTCCATTTACTTGTACTCTTTGTCGCCTCCCACCCAACCAATTTCTAACCCAAGCAGTAACTTTAGGGTCCATCCCTAGGGTGCTCAGTTTGTTTATAAGTCGCCTGTGAGGAACAGTGTCAAAGGCTTTACTGAAATCTAAATACACCACATCTAGAGCTCTCCCGCGGTCCAACTCCCTGGTCACCCAGTCAAAGAAATCAATCAGATTTGTCTGACAAGACCTGCCTCTGGTGAATCCATGCTCTTGGTGGATATTATCAAAATATGCAATAGGATGGACACCCATGAAGGTGTAGATAACATGAGGAAATCTAGTGAAGCTCCTCCATGGAGGCCAACTTTCCAGTAGGCCACCAATCCGACCATGCTTCAGACATTTTGAGCCATAACATGACTTCCTGCCTGGGTATAAGCAAAGGAACTAATCCACCAGCCAAATTGAACATGTATGTTTATTAAGCCGCAGCCCCCAATCTGTTGGAGTCAAAAGAAACAAAAAGCTGGGTAGACATTCTATGGGCTTTAGTTCACTCCAAATAGAAAGCCAAAGCTCTCTTGAAGTCCAGCATGTGCAATGCATTTTCCCTTTTTGAGCATGTGGTCTTGGTAAAAAAAATAAAAATGTTGAAAGAGTGACATACTCACATTACAACTAAAGACAAAAAGAGTAGGCCACAGGGAAAGCATAGTTACTCACCTGTAACAGGTGATCTCTGGGAACAGAAGGAATTAAGTCTTCACATATGGGTATCGTCGGTACTGACAGAGCCTGCGCGGGAACGCTCCCCAGTGTCCAATAGGAAAGCTTTGGGAGCATCCCACAGCACCTGTGTGATGCCTTCCCGCCTTTCCAACTCTCCCCCGCAGTTGAGTTTACAGCTGAGACAAAAGGAGAGAAGTAGAAAAAGAGAGAGATAGAGACAACTCCCAGGGGAGGTGGGTGGGTTGTGAAGTCTTAATTCCTGCTGTTCCTGGAGATCACCTGTTACAGGTGAGTAACTACGCTATCTCCAGGAACAAGCAGGAATGTAGTCTTCACATATGGGGGACTCCCCAGCTGAGAGATGCCGGGGGATGACCCCAGCAAGCTGCAAACCCAGGGCGAGATGGTCATGCTTCCTCCCATGGATCTCTGGCATCGAAACCCAGGATGGCGGATAGTTGTACTAAGTCTGAAAGAGATGCTGGAGAACAGCCTAGCCAAAACAAGGCATCCTGATGGGAGTCCTTGTCTAAGCAATAGTGGGCTGTAAAGGTGTGTACTGAAGTCCAAGTGGCCGCTCTACAGATGTCGTCAATGGACACAGAACGAAGGTTAGCCATAGAGGCTGCCATTGCTCTCACATTGTGAGCTGTGACATGGCCTTCGAGAGAAAGTCCCTTACTCTGATATGTATAGGAAATGCAATCTGCAATCCACCTAGAGTTTTCTTTTGGAAACTGGAAGTCCCAAATGACTAGAATCAAAAGCAACAAAAAGCTGAGATTTCCTATGTTGCTTAGTTCTTTGAAGGTAAAAAGCCAAAGCTCTCTTACAATCTAAAGTATGAAGGTTCCTTTCTGCATTAGAGGCATGAGGCCTAGGTAAGAATACAGGAAAGTAAACCACTTGGTTCAAATGAAAAGGCGAAACAACCTTTGGCATAAAGTGAGGATGAGTCCTAAGAACTACTTTATCATGGTGAAATTTTGTATAAGGAGGATCCACCACTAAAGCCTGCAGCTCACTGATGCGTCTTGCAGAAGTGAGAGCAACTAGGAAGATGACCTTCCACGAAAAACATTAGAGCTGTAGTGGCTAAAGGTTCAAAGGGCGGTTTCATGAACTGCCCGAGAACAAGATTCAGATCTAATGCCACCGGCGGTGATCTAATGCCACCGGCGGTGGCTTAATGGGAGGTTTTGTTAAGAGTAGACCTCTCATAAATCTTGCTACGAGTGGATGAGAGGAAATAGGTTGGCCATCCAGAGGTTTGCAAGAAACTGCAATGGCACCCTTACTGAATTGGTTTTAAGACCAGAATTTGATAAATGAAGGAGATAACCCCCTTTCGGTGCCTGTGGAATCGCTACTGGAGTAAGCCCCTTTTGAGAACACCATACAGAGAACCTCTTCCACTTAAAAGGCATAGAATCGCCTTGTGGAAGGCTTTCTGGAAGCCACAAGCATATCCTTTACCTGTTGAGAAAGGTTGATATCCAGGAATCCTAGGCTTTCAGTAACCAGGCCCTGAGGTACTGGGACTGGGGATTCGGGTAAAATAGAGTCCCGTTCTCTTGGGAAAGAAGATCTGGAGCATATCCCAACTCCAGAGGTGTGGCTTGAGAGAGACAAAGAAGCAGAGGGTACCACGGGTTGTCATGGCCAACGTGGAGCTATGAGTATCATATGACCTCTGTCTCTCTGAAGCCTGAACAAAGTTTTGGGAATGAGGGGAATGGGTGGGATGGCATAGAGGAACTTCTGACCCCAGTGGAGGGGGAAAGCCTGACAGTTTTGAGCCAGAATTCTGGAACAGACCTCTTTGCAAGTCCTCAGAATGCCAAACTTCCCCGATTCTATCTGGCGTTCCCCAGATTCGAAACACTCGAGCAAGCTGGTCTGACTGAAGAGACCACTCGCGTGGCAGCAGTATTCGACTGAGTTTGTCTGCCCAAAGATTTTGAATGCCCGGAAGATATACCACTAGAAGATGGATTTGAAGCTCTTTGGCGAGGGCCCACAGTCACAAAGCTTCGTTGCATAATGACAGCGAGCCTGTTCTGCCCTGCTTGTTCACATAGAACATGGCTACTTGATTGTCGGTCTGGACCAGAACTGTCTTGTAGCTGAGATGGGCCTGAAATACTCGAATAACATGGAAAATGGCTCCGAGTTCTAGGAAGTTTATGTGAAGACAAGCCTCCTGTGGGGTCCAGAGACCCTGAGTTGAGAGATCGTGCAAGTGAGCCCCCCAACCCAACTTGGACGCATCTGTCAGGGTGGCTGGGTATAGAGGCTGCTGGAAAAGAGAGCCTGAGAAGGTTTTCCAGGGATTGCCACCATTGCAGAGATGAAATGAGACGTGTGGAGTTTCTGATTTTGTCCGTTAGCCGACCCGAGGCCTGTGTTCACTGAAAGAATAGGGTCCATTGGACTGCTCGCATATGAAAGCGAGCATAGGGAACCACATGGACAGTGGATGCCATATGCCCCAGAAGCTGAAGCAGCTCCCGAGCAGTTAGGAAAGTTTTCATAGCTGCCTGGGAGGCCAGCTGTACTATATGAAGACAATGTGGCTGTGGCAGGAAAGCCCTTGACTGCCTTGTGTCTAGACGAGCCCCTATGAATTCAAGAGACTGAGAAGGGGTGAGATGCGATTTTGGGAGGTTTATGACTAGTCCCAAGTACCGAAGGATTCACATAGTGCGAGAAAGAGCGAAGCTGGCTTCTGGAGCTGTTAATGCTCGGGTGAGCCAGTCGTCTAAGTACGGGAAGACAAATATTCCTAGTGTTCTCAGGAATGCTGCTACTATTGCCATGAATTTTGTGAAGACTCTTGGGGCAGAAGCCAGACTGAAGGGAAGAACTCTGTATTGGAAGTGTCTTCCCTGGAAAAGGAATCAAAGGAATTTCCTGTGATCTGCATGGATGAGAATATGCGTATATGCATCCTTTAGATCTAGAGAACATAGCCAGTCCTGACTTTGAAAGTATGGCAGGAGTGTTCCGAGGGAGATCTTGAATTTTTCTCAGAACGGATACCTGTTTAATTCTCTGGAGGTCCAGTATAGGCCTGTATCCCCCTGTTTTCTTTGGGATGAGAAAATAGGTGGAGTAGAACCCCGTACCCTGTTGGGATATGGGTACCTCTTCTATTGCTCTCCGAGCAAGAAGTGATGCGACCTCCTGACACAAGAGATCGGTGGCAGGGACCTGAGAATTGAACTACTGTGGAAGTGAAGTCTGTACCCCTCTAGTACAATGGACAGAGTCCAGTTTTCTGATGTTATTTGTTGCCATCTTCAGGCAAAATGGCATAACCTGCCCGAGATGGTAAGGGGTTCTGGACCTTTCAGGGGCAGAATGACCAAGTTCTCTAGGAAGGAGTCAAAGCCCCTGAGGGGACCGAGGCTGCTGAGCCGGTTGAGCTTTTGGAACTTGTGGCTTCCTCTGCTGTCAGGTTTGTTGCTGCCCCTTTTGGGGAGCATGACCTGGACAGTGGCCCGGATGGGTGTTAAGATGGGTAAAATCTCTTTTTCTTGTTGAAAAAGGGTTTCTTGACTGACGTTTTCTTTGCTGGGTTGGCTGTAGACTTTGATAGTCTGTTCAAAGTAATATTTTCAGATTCAATCTGATTGGCCTTGTCTTGCCAATCCTTGCCAAAGATTTTCTCCTGTGCAAGGAATGTTTCCCAGTTTATCTTGCACCCATTGTTTTAAGTCTGATGCCTGAAGCCAGGCAATACGACGTGCACCGATAGAAATAGCAGAGGCTCTGCTAATGTATTCAAAGCGATCAAAGGTTGCACAGTTGATGAACTTAAGACACATTCTGGGCATGTTTGACCAGAGTAAGGAATTCCCCCCTTTTTTCCTCAGGGAGAAGAGGTCTCATGAGCTCCAAGTCTCTTGCAACCTCCTTGAGGAACATTCCCATATAGAGAATATAGGAGACGATCCTGGCTGATAACATGGAGGATTGGAAGCATCGACGCCCAAAGGCATTGAGCATCCTCGATTCACTGCCTGGAGGATTGGAAGAATGCGTTTTAGCACTCTTAATCCTACGCATCGCCAATTCCACTACCATTGAATGGTGTGGTAACTGACTCTTTGAAAACCAGGACAGCTTGGAACTCGGTACATGGTATCGAGTCGTCGAGTGTGTGGAGACACCGTTAAAGGAGCTTCCCATATTCTTAGCATAAGATCATGCAAGATTCTGTGAATGGGAAGGGTAGCTGCCTCCTTAGGAGCCGTAGGGTATTGAAGAATTTCTAATTCTTCTGCTCTGGGTTCCTTCTCCGGAGTCACCGTGATTGAAAGACCTCAAGCTAAATCACGTATGAAATCCTGGAAGGACATGTCTTCTGAAGGAGACATTCTGCAGTGAGGAGAAAGAGATGGATTCTCCAGCAGGATTGCTCTGGTACCGGCAGAGTTATAAGAATCGGAAGATTCAAAGTTCTCTGCACTGGGTGTTCCTGCAACGCACGGTACCAGTACCGCTCGAAGTCGGTGTCGGGGTGTCTCAATACCGGCCCTTTGATACCCAAGATAGACTCAAGGCTCGGCATGGGGGGAAACATACCGGCCGAGGCAGGTATGCTCAGTACCGGTACCAATGTCGGTACCGATACCTGTGGAACCGCCTGTAGCGGTCTTAGCGGTACCAAAGCTGCTAAGAGGGCTGCTAGACTGCGTTCGATAACGAGGATTCTCTGATCCATCGCTCCTGCCGATGCCTGGGTGTCAGTACCGGTGGAAGCAGGTACGACCCCAGAACATGGCACCAGTAGTTCTGCTGAGGTGGAAGCCTCTGGAACATTCTGGAGCCCCCGTTAATGCTTTGGAGACCGAGGCCTCCTGCGGGGCTGTTTTGCCAGTGAACTTCCTCGAGGGCAACGCCAGTGGCATCTCGATACTTGGAAGGAGATCTACCCTTTGAGGACCAGCCAGTCTTAGAAGACTTAGGTTTAGTTACCTGAGATCCATGGGAGGAAGATGAAGCCCTGGAAGACATCGATGCAACTGACATCCTATCTGCGGCAAAAAGGGTACCGGGTTTTGCAGCTCTATTCTACAGGCCCCTCTTAGTCATCTTTCTGCAGGAGAGACACTCCAATGGATAATGGTCAGGACCTAAACATTTGAGACACCAGTCATGGGTGTCGGTGACGGATATGGTACCGCCACACTTGAAACCAGTAGCTGGTTTCTACATGTTTGAAGAAACGTGGGCCTAGTGCCCAAAATGGTGCCTGGCACCGAGAGGGGAACGGCCCCTGAAAGAAAAATCTTTTAGAAAGCTAGTTTTGGTTTTGTTTTGGGGTTTTTTTAAAAGGAAGAAAAGAGAACCGGCAGTACCGGTAGGTGTCGAATGAAGGCAGACGCGACCACAAAAAACAAAACAAAAAAAAAAAAGGAAGAAATTTTCTGCGGTGACAGGGTTTGCGTCCTGTCGGCTCTGTGGAAAACGAAGAACTGAGGAGGGAGAGTTGGAAAGGTGGGAAGGCAGCACACGCAGGCACTGTGGGATGCTCCCAAAAACTTTCCTATTGGACGCTGGGGAGCGTTCCCATGCAGGCTCCGTCGGTACCGACGATACCCATATGTGAAGACTACATTCCTGCTTGTTCCTGGAGATCACAGCACGAGCACAAAAACACATACGATGGGCCCAGCGGATGAAAAGAGATATTGAAGAAATAAGGCGAGGTGGCAGCAGGCGGGAACTCACGCACAAGCATGGTAAAATCACTCAAACGTTTCTAGAAAGAGCAAAAAGAGGTGCCCATGTGGGCTCAAATGATGATGTCACTCCATACTTGAGCACTTACAATACTTTCTGTGTGGACAAGAATAACTGAAAAGATAACACTTGTTGCTATCAGAGCTGTATCTTTTGGAAGTCTGTCCTGTCATGAACTTATCACATATTGATTTCAAATTCTGCCCAGTTTTCCAACTACATCTAGGTGCTTGAAGTAATTGGTTAAGTGTGCCCTTATAGAACCCACAAATGGGGAAATAAATATATTGTCACAATGTAGGCAGCTGCAATATAAGATTGTTCTCCAATTATATCTTGCACCTATGAAGTTGTTGTAGATGTAATCAGGCCTTGTAGATGTAACAAGGCCAAAGTGTAAATGCAACAGAATTCATAGTTTCTATATTTATTTATTTTATTTAACTGTATTTATATCCTGCTTTTCACCGGGTCAAAGCGGGAAATATTAGTATTTAAAAATAGGTGGAAGCATTTACTGGAGTGGAAATTCCTCTTTATCTCAGGATTTATTTATTGGGATGGCAAACCCCAGAGATGTGAAGAGACTTTAGATATTGACTCCTGACTACAAACTGTCTGCCTGAGAACTCTTAAAAGGAGCTTTTTTGTCATCTTCAATGGCTACATTTTTTGTTTTTCTGCTGTATTGCAAAAAGAAGTTTGTGTGTACTGGGGCAAAACATTTTTGCTGCAGTTAGAGTTCTTTTCCTTTCCTCTAGCTTTCAAGTTCAAAGGAGTAGGGCAGAGACTTTGAAGTCACTGACCTCATCAGGTATTAGATGCCTCCTTTCCCACCTCAGCTTCCATCCACCTCATGTGAGAATTCTTGCTATACAGGGCAACTCCCCAATTAGCTTGTTGACTTAGATTTTCCCTACCAATCACTAAAACTCTGTTGCCTAAGAAGCACATAGTAGATATCCATAGTAGATATCATCAAGGAGCTTTGATTAAGCAGTTTTACAAAGGGAACCCATTAATCTTATGTACTTAAGACATATCATCAATATTTACTAGTATAAAGTAATAACTGTTTAGCAAGGAAGCAGGACTACACACAGGGACACAGAACAGCGCTGTTGTGTAGTTACTCTCCTGCTGTTTCCAGAGATCACCTGTTACAGGTATCAGTTCACATATTGGTATTGTCGGCACAGACGGAGCCTGCACGGGAATGCTCCCAGCATCCAATAGGAAAGCCTTTGGGAGCACTCGACTGCGCATCTGCCTTCCAAAATCCTCTCCTCAGTTGAGTTTGTAGCAGAGCGATAGAGGGAAAAAAATGAATAACCTACAACTCCTAGGGGAGGAGGGCAGGTTGTGAAAACTGATTCCTACTTTTCCTGGAGATCACCTGTTACAGGTGAGTAATTACACTATCTCCAGGAACAAGTAGGAATGCAGTCTTCACATATGGGACTCACTAGCTCCCAGGTACCAGACTGGATTAGCAACGGTATCAGCAAGGCTAAAGGATGAAGCCAGAGGGTGTGGATACAGAGTGGCCCCGTTAGACTCGAAGACAGTTAGCAAGAACATCGGCAGGGAAGTCTGGTGCCAGAAAGTCTGGGACCGAGGGTAGAAGCCCAAAAAGATGCTGGAGAACAGCCTGGCCAAAGACAACATCCCGACAGGAGTCCCCATCTAGGCAGTAGTGAGCAGAAAAAGTGTGAATGGAGGACCAGGTAGCTGCCCAAAAGATGTCGTCAATGGAGATACCACAAAGCTGTTCGGTCAATTACTGAACGCTTATATCAATGACAAAGTTCCAAATGCGTTCAATCAAAACATAAGCGAAGTAGAGCTTTTCAATCTAATAGGCAGCGACACTCTCCTTTTTATTCAATATTTGAAACAAGGTCTCAGACTTATAATGCACTTTAATCTAGACTTGCGTCCATTCATATAGTGCTATATTTGCATCAATGACCTTCTAATTCAACTTTCGCTACTGTGCAAACTATGCAAACTTGTGCTAGATAAACAATGACTTAGCTGCGTTGCTCCACCGAATCATCATCAGCTCACAAAGCGGATCCCGACGCACTACTCAGGCGCCGCAAAGGCGTTTCAAAGCTCAATTTCATCAGAAGATCCGTTCCCGTATTCTAAAATACAAACAAACAATCTTAACCTAAAAACCCCTATGTATCGCTCTCTCCTCTATACAAAACATTCTAAAAAACAATAAAACGCTCGTACTTACACGAAACGATGCTGCCCACGTCTTCATTCACTCATCGCCCACATGGCTATCAACTTCCGTGTATGCTGAAGACGCCGCGCATGCGAGATGGAACTACCCACTGACATTTAAAACCCTTTCTCAGGATTCCATGATCACATGCACCTGTCCCTTAAACCTTATACTATAACCCTTCCATACCTTTCAACTCAACACATAAAAATGTATACACACACACACACATATACATATATATACATATACATATACACATACATATACACACATACACACACACACACACATATATATACCTATACATACATATATATATATACATACACATACACATATACATATACACATACACATATATACATATACATATAATGAACCTTAACCACTGATTGAAAACCAACCCTAGCATCAACCTTACTATATACCGCTGCAAAGATCTATTACGCAAAATCCCCTAGAGCTGTAAAAATCACTGGTGCAGGGAGTAACCAAGATGGCGGAGGTCAGCGCGGAGCGGTGAGCGCCTGCCGTTAGCTGTCTGAGTCTGTGGAGCAGCGACCGTGAGATGGGACGGAGAAAGCGGAAGCAAGTCGCCTTACCTCCGGGTGAGAAACCATCGAGCTCTGCGGGCCAGCGTACCCTAGGGCAGTGTGGCTTTGAGCCCCGCGTTGGAGCGGCATCCTTGGCTGGGGCAGAGGGAGGAGTGTCCCCCCAGAGCGTGTCGGGTGTCTGGCTCTCTCCTGAGGAGCGGACACCGCCGCCGCGTCCCGGAAGCTTATCCTCTGGAGCTGCTTTGACCCCGGAGTTGGTTGCAGCAAGCACGCCGACTTTTGAGGCCACAGGAGGTGCAGCCACAGCGGTGTCTTTCCCTTCAGTGGATGCAGGCCGGGGTCGGAGCTGTGAGATGGGAGTGTCAGCGGAGCGACCTGAGTCTGCAGTCTTGACGATGTTGGAAGAGCTTCCTGTGGTTCCAGTTTTGGTGAGACCCGCGGTAATTACTTTGGAAACGCTATGGGAAGGAATGGCATCCCTGAATCACTCCATGAATAGACTTTGTGGGACGTTTCAAAAGGAACTTACTGTGGTTAGAGATTCTTGTGACTCTCTTTCTAAAGCTCATGAAGGGCAAGTTAGTAGGGTTACCACCCTGGAGAAGGAGATGGGGGAGTTGCGGGGTCTGGTCCATATCCATCTAAAGGATAGTAATGTAACTGCTAGGAAGATGGATTACCTGGAAAACCAGGCCCGGCGTTGTAACCTCCGGTTCCTGGGTTTTCCTAGGTCTCCAGTATTATCAGCGGCTGAGATGCTGCGGAAGTATTTTGGGGAGGTGTTAAAAATCCCCTCGGAGCAGTTTCCCCCTTTGACCAGGGCCCAGTATCTATCCTTGGGTGGTAGAGGTGGAGCAGACGGGGCCCCCCCCCCTCTTATCCAGGGTTTGGGGATCTCACAGGTCTCCTTGAGAGTTCTCTGGAGATTGTTACGGAAAGAACTACCCTCCTTGCTACCTTTTGCTTTGGAGACTGATAAAATGTTTATTCTTAAAATGTATTTTAGGAAAGCTAATGAAGCTTTTATGGGCTCGAGAGTAAGAGTATTTCCTGACTTAGCACGAATTACCCAATTGAGAAGGAAGGAGTTTTTGGCTCTTCGCCCAAGGACCTTAGCCCTGGGCGCTTCCTTCCAACTTAAATTTCCTGTGAAATGTTATGTTAATTTTAAGCAAAAGATGTTTCTGTTTTTTGAGCCCAAGCAGTTGTTAGCCTTCTTGGAGTCTAGGGAAGTGAGTGATGTCGAGGTTGTTGTAACTTCTCATACAGCTGACGTGTGAGTCTCCCATTCGCCTGTTATAATTTGTGTGATTAATGGATATGTTACTGTATCAATGTTTCCTAGTACTCCCCTATTTCCTAATTTTTGTGGTCTGATTGAGGGAAAATGAGTATGGGATGGTTGTAATTATTACCTAATGTATTTGATGTTTATTTTTCCATTTTTCCATTTTCATTCATGGATATTGTGTGGATGTTAAAATGTATTAAATCCATAAATAATAATAATAATAAAAAAAAAAAAAAAAATCACTGGTGCAAAGTCCCCTAGAGTTACCGTATCTAATCTATATATCCATCTCTGCTCTCTCAACAGAAGGGTTTCATCCAGAGTCTTACCCCCCACTGCATGTGTTACTTGTTCGAAAACAAAACTATGTAACTGCTCAAACGTGTGTCCCTGTGATAAACAATGCGCTACTATAGGGGCCTCTAATCTTGTGTTATCGAACAAGTAACACATGCAGTGGGGGGTAAGACTCTGGATGAAACCCTTCTGTTGAGAGAGCAGAGATGGATATATAGATTAGGTACGGTTTCCCCGAAGGGATTGAATACGACCATAGATTGGTTGGTTTGTACGTGAAGGACCTGTATAATATGGGGTTTAAGATCGATAGTAGATAGCTCTAGGGGACTTTGCACCAGTGATTTTTACAGCTCTAGGGGATTTTGCGTAATAGATCTTTGCAGCGGTATATAGTAAGGTTGATGCTAGGGTTGGTTTTCAATCAATGGTTAAGGTTCACTATATATATATATATATATATATATATATATATATATATATATATATATATATATATATATATATATTTACATTTTTATGTGTTGAGTTGAAAGGTATGGAAGGGTTATAGTATAAGGTTTAAGGGACAGGTGCATGTGATCATGGAATCCTGAGAAAGGGTTTTAACTGTCAGTGGGTAGTTCATCTCGCATGCGCGGCGTCTTCAGCATACACAGAAGTTGATAGCCATGTGGGCAATGAGTGAATGAAGACGCGGGCAGCATCGTTTCGTGTAAGTACGAGCTTTTTATTGTTTTTTAGAATGTTTTGTATAGAGGAGAGAGCAATACAAAGATTATTTAGGGTTTTTAGGTTAAGATTGTTTGTTTGTATTTTAGAATACGGGAACGGATCTTCTGATGAAATTGAGCTTTGAAACGCCTTTGCGGC
Organism: Ichthyophis bannanicus; assembly: GCA_033557465.1. Classification (NCBI taxonomy): domain Eukaryota; kingdom Metazoa; phylum Chordata; class Amphibia; order Gymnophiona; family Ichthyophiidae; genus Ichthyophis; species Ichthyophis bannanicus. Next base: position 231,100,026 of record CM066043.1, on the reverse strand, counting down.
GCCTGAGTAGTGCGTCGGGATCTGCTTTGTGAGCTGATGATGATTCGGTGGAGCAACGCAGCTAAGTCATTGTTTATCTAGCACAAGTTTGCATAGTTTGTACAGTAGCGAAAGTTGAATTAGAAGGTCACTGATGCAAATATAGCACTATATGAATGGACGCAAGTCTAGATTAAAGTGCATTATAAGTCTGAGACCTTGTTTCAAATATTGAATAAAAAGGAGAGTGTCGCTGCCTATTAGATTGAAAAGCTCTACTTCGCTTATATGTCAATGGAGATAGACCAAAGGTTGGCAACTGAGGCTGCCATGACCCACACATTGTGAGCAGTGATGTGACCCTCTAAGGAAAGTGCCATTTGAGCATAGGCAAAAGAAATGGCAGTCCGCAATCCAGTTTGAAAGGGTGCATTTTGAGACTGGAAGACAAGGTGACTTGGATCAAAGGAAATGAACAACTGTGAGGATTTCCTAAAGTCCAAGTACAAAGCCAGTGCATGTTTACAGTCTGAAGTGTGTAGCACTTCTTCAGCCCTAGAAGCATGCGGTCTGGAGAAGGCGACCGGTAGCATGACCGATTGAGATGGAAAGCCAAGACCACCTTTGGGAGAAAGTGTGGATGTGTACGGAGAACCCCTTGTCGTGGTGAAACCGGGCATACAGAGGATCTGACACAAACACCTGCAGTTCACTGATGTGGCAAGCTAAGGTGAGAGCAATGAGGAAAATTATCTTCCAAGAGAGGAATTTTAAAGTAGTGGCCAAAGCTCAAAAGGAGACTTTAGAAGTTCCGCCAGGACCATGTTGAGGTCCCAAGCTACTGGTGGTGGTTTGATAGGCAGCTTAGACAGCAAGAGACTCCTCATAAATCATTGCACCAAGGGGCGAGATGAAACAGCCTATCACAGGCACCCTGAGACGGCACTAAGATGAACTCTGACAGAGTTAATCTTGAGAAGTGTTGATAAGTGGAGGAGATACTGTAAAAGGAGCTTCACTAGACAGGTCGAGGGGTCAATTTCACTATTTGAAGGCATAAGAACGCCAACAGCTTGCGTTTTGCAAGATGTCTTTAGACCCGTTGAAAGTCGATAAGCAAATATCATGTTTTCCCTCTGTCTTACTGTTTGCCCAAAAGTTGGGGATGAAAAACCCAAAGAGCATTCGTGAGAGCCCATAGCTCCAGGAGGTTGATCTGCAACCAAGACTCCTGCTGTGACCACTGCCCTTACGTAGTGGGATTGTTCAGATGTCTGGCAGCATCCATGGTGAGGGTGCATTGAGGGGAAGGCATCTGCAAAGGTGACCCTCCAAGCAGGTTTGGAGGGGAGCACCACCACTGAAGGGAGTTGACAAGAGGAGGTGCAATGCAAATCTTGTCTGAAAGACACCCAGTTACTTGTCCATTGATCTTGTCGCATGTGCATGTGAGCATACAGGACGACATGGACTGTGGAGGCCATGTATCCCAGAAGGTGTAGCATTTCCCGAGCTGTCACAACACTGCGACTTGCTATGGTGTGTGCAAGTTCGATGAGACTGGCAAAGCGATTCTGTGGAAGATAAGCTTGGGCCTGACAAGTGTCTAGAAGCACTCCGATGAATTTGAGCCACTGAGATAGGACCAGGTGCAACTTGGGAAAATTTAAGACAAATCCCAGACTTTGGAGCACAACAATGGTCCGATGGAGAAAGTTGACCTCTTCTGGGAATTCTCCCCTGATCAGCCAATCGTCTAAGTAGGGAAAGACAAAGATCCCCAAAGCATGAAGATAGGCAGCCACCATTGCCATGCATTTTATGAACGCTCTGGGTGCGAAAGCAAGCCAAAGGGGAGCACCCTGTATTGGTAAGGTATTTGCTGGCACCGAAAACAGATACCTTCTGTGTTGAGGATGAATCAGCAAATGGGTGTATGCCTCCTTGAGGTCTAGAGAATATAGCCAGTCGTTCCTCTGAAGGTATGGTAGAAGTGTAACCGAGGGAAATCATTTTGAATTTTTCTCGGATGAGGAATTTGTTGAGATCGCTTAGATCTAGAATGGGCTTGAATCCTCCTGTTTACTTGGGGATAAGAAAGTAAGGAGAGCAGAAGTCCCTGCTCTCCTGGGCGGGAGGAACTCTTTCAATGCCCCCCTGAGATAACAGGGTTGCCACCTTGGCTGATAGATCGGCCTGCAAGGGATTTGCAGGATGATCTCTTGTGGAGGTGGGGGTAAGCTTTGGAAATGAAGCAGATAGCCCCCTTGGACGATGCTGAAAGTCCACTGTTCTGAAGTGATGAGGTGCCACCTGTGGGCATAGGAACAAAGTCTGCCTACTATGTGAAGGTGCTGTGGACCCTGCAGAGTAGTTATGCTCTCTAGGAAAGAGTCAAAACCCAGGTGCCGACTGTGGCTGTGCAGCTGGTTGTGGTTTAGGTCTCTTAGGCTTCTTAGCCTGGCAAGGACCCTGTTGTCTCTGCTGAGGTTAGTAAACCACTGCAGGCAGAAAAGGAGGATATTATTTCTTCTTTTTAGAACAGAAAGCCTTCTTGGGCTTGGTCTCTCTCCTAGAGGGGTCTGATGTCTTTTTGGAAAGACACTTGAGGGTGAGATCAGCAGCATCAAGGTCCCCAGCTTTTTTCCTCCAACCTTTACCAAAGAGGTTCTCTCCAGAGCAGGAATATTGACTAATTTATCCTGAACCCACCATTCAAGGTCAGAAGCCTGGAGCCATGACATTCTGGGAGCACCAATGCAAACTGCTGAAGTTCTACTAAAAGACTCAAAGGCATCGAAAGATGCTCTGGGTAAGGAACTTTGATGTATTCTGATTCTGCCTAACTAAGGCCAGGTATGGTGTGGCAGGTGAGGCTTTTGAAAACCAGGGCATGATAGAACCCTATACATGGTATCAAGCTGTTTGCCGATAGGCAGAACTGTTAGCGGGGCCTCCCACATACATAGCATTAAATCCTTCAGGATTCAATGCACTGGTAATGTGGTCACCTCCTTGGGCACCGACGGGTATTGAAGGATCTCCAATTCCTCTGATCTGTTTCAGATGCAACAGTAATCTGGAGGTCCACTGCCATGTCCCGAACGAAGTCTCGAAGACATGTCCTCTGGCAGGGATCTATGCCGCTCTTAAGTTGGAGGGGGCCTTGAAGGAATGTTTTGAGAAGCCCTTGACGCCTCCAAGGTATCACTGGAATTGGAAGAGGACAAGTTTGATTCAGACAAAAAAAAAAAAAAAAGCAAAGCACTGATGGTCTCGTATAGATGTTGAGGCACAATGTCGATACCGAGCTGGTGCAGTACTGGATCTGAACAGCGGTTGGGGATCAACAATGCCTACCGGTTCCAAAGCAGGTATTGGGAGGAGAGGAGCTGTCAATACGAGCTTGAGGGCTGGCATCGACCCTAACGGTATCGGTCTTGATTCTAAGTCTGTAGCCATCAGTACCGAGGCTAGAAGTGCTGCCAAGCTCTTCACAATAGCCAGGATGTACTGGTCAAGGGAGGAGGTTGATGCCTGGGTGGAATCACATACGGGGCTTCGAGCCACCATCCAAGAGCATGGAAGCTCTCTGTAGCTCGAGGCCTCGGAAGCATCCTGAAGCCCCTGTTGAGCTCTGGAGGACAGCTCCTCCCACCAGGACTGTTTGGCAGGCCGATCCGCATCGGACCCACCTTTTGACGAGTTATGACGATGAAGGGACTTACCTTGAGAATCAGTATCAGGCTTCGATACAAGGCAGACATCCTCGGCTATACCAAAGCCACTGAAATAGAGTCCGGGGCAAACAGGGATCCATACTATCTGGCCCTGTTCTTTAGGCCTCGCTTTGTCATTTGTTGGCACAATCATTTGATAGATGGTCTGGGCCCAAACATTTCAATCATCAGTCATGTTTGTCAGTGACCGAAGTTATACCAGGGCACTTGGTACTTTTTTTTTTTTTTTTTTAAAGCCACAGACAAGGCCAAAGTCCAAGATGGTGGTGAAACCACCAAAAAATAAACTAAAAAGAAAAACTGAAAGGAGAAAATATCAGGGCCGGTATCAGGGAAGGTACCAGCGTCGACGGAAAGGCAGAGAACAGAATTAAAACCAAAAAAATAAAATTTTTCAGCAGTGACAAGAAAAGAGGGTTAGCTGCTTTTCTGCTTAAAGGACAGCTGAGGAAAAGTTAGTGACATTGGTAGATGTCTCTTTACTTCCAGCACCAAAGCTCCACCAACTGAACAATGAATGGGAAAACTTGTACTGCCAAAGCTGTTGCCCCCATTACAGCCTCAATGCCAATTGAGGGACCAGTTCCTGCTGGAGGACAGCAACCTTGGGCCAGAGGGACTGGAGTTTCTAGTCCCACAGATACTCCTTGTAGCCTTAGTTAAGTCACTTAACTCTCCGTTGCCTCAGGTACAAAAAGAGATTGAAAGCCTTTTGGGGACAAGGGAAATATATACACTGCTTTAACCCAGTGAAAAGCAGTATATAAGCACTGCTAAATAAAGAAAGGGTCTGCTTGGATGCAGGCTTCCCTAGTTGTTAGGATTAAAAGTGACAAAAAGCTTTGAAAATTGATGTATCTGTGTTGCAGCTTGTAGGTAATAGAGTAAAGTTTGGTGGCAATCCAGAGAGTGCAGAGCCTCTTCCGAGTATCAGGAAGTACAACTGATTGGTTCAAATGAAAACTAGATATAATCTTTGGAAGGAACTTAGGATGGGTACTGTGGTGATGAGCTTACTGACAAGCAGAGAAAAAGGGCTGCTTTTAAAACTTTTTCTTCTGAGTTAGAGCATGGCTCAGATAGGCATTCATTTAAATCAGCACCTAGAAAGAAAAGTCACAGGTTTGAGTATGCTGAGTATAAGCCACACCCTGCCTCCATGGCAACACAGAGTGCAAAGGAGAAACACCTGGGGAGGAGGGGCAAGGAAACGAGCTACACTCAAGCATTTAACCTCTCAGAATCAAAGGCAGGGAGGAACAGGAACAGGAACAGAGGAGGAGTTGGGCTTTGAACAGAAGCAGAGGTCAGAGCGTGAGCAGGAGAAGGAGAAAGAAAGAGAAAGCCTGAGGAGTCTGACCAGAGGTTTTGGAGCACGGCAGAGAAAGGCTGACCCTCAACACAGAAGGGGTTCTAACAGCAGCTCTCCGAGCATAGACAGCTATACAGAGTTTGCAAGCCTTGGTAAAGGTAGGAAACCAAACTCTGGGAGACTTATGGAATATAGTTCAGATAGCAGTGAAGCTACTGAGGATTCAGAAGGGGAGGTTTATCCCTCTAGGAAGCCTGAAAGGAAATCTGTTCCTGGAAGCCAGGGAAGGCAGCTGAAGCATGTGAGTGTTTTCCCCAGAGAGATAAAGCCGTGCAGCTCACATAGAAAACCTGAAGGGAGAAAAGGGAATCCCTGGGAGAAACTGTTTAAGCTAATGCAGCAGTTAAAACCTGATTATGCACATAAAGACCCAGAGCTGTTTCAGAGTGAATGTGAAGATATGGAAACGGACTTAACTGGATTGGAGGAGGATAAAGAGTCTCCAATGGACTGTTCAACAGCCTATGTTTCAAAGGAGAAAGGCTGACTTGCTAGCTGAAAAGAATATTTCAGGACTGTGATAAATGCTCTGAGGTTTCTGAACCCTGAATGCTAAAGGGAAAGGATTACAAATGTGTTTTGTTTGAAGCATTAGTTCCTGTATGCTGAAGAAAGCTATATGAGTTCATTATGGTTTCTGTTACTACTTGTTCATATTCTGAAGAGGATCTGCTTTGTTAAAGTTTGATAAAAGAGAAAATTAATAAAATTTCCTGTGTATTGCCTAAAACCACTCGGACTGCTTACTGACCACAACTACAAAAGTCCCAGCAGCATTTGCTCTGGTGTTAAGCAAGAACAGTTGGCACGCGGCCCCTTCTAGGCGACCGCCTAGACAGGGTGCAGCGCCACAGTACGCAAGAGTATGGAGGGTAATTGACAAGAGCCTGAAGCTCACTGACACGTCTTGCAGAGGTGACGGCAACTAGGAAGATGGTTTTCCAAGAGGTGTTTCAATGAAGCAGATCCCAGGGGTCAAAGGGGCTCTTCATGAGCTCTGAGAAAAACGACATTGACATCCCATGCTGGAGCAGGTGGTTTTATTGGATGTTTAGTGTTCAATAAGTCTTTCATGAAGCGAGAAACTAGTGGATGAATGGAAATGGGTTTGCCATCCTCATGAAGATGGAATGCTGCAATAGCAGAAAGATGGTAGCAAACTGAAGTCGTCTGGAGACCAGAGTCATATAGATGAATGAGAAAGGTGAGAATATGACTGAGGGAGCACGAGGCTGGGTCCAGGCCCCGCCAAGCAGTCCAATGGGAGATGCAAGTCCATTTAAGCTGATAAAGCATCTTGTTGACACAGCGCTCTTAAGTATAGCTTGAACATCGGCTGGAATGGGGGAAACAGCATTCAGCCGATTAGTTTCCAAGCAGCTAGAGCTAGTCACTGAGGTTGGGATGTAGCAGACAACCTTCCTGCTGCGTGAGAAGGAAGGGAAGAAGTGGTAATGGCCAGGGGCTGTGTTGTGCCATGGTGAGGAGATGTAGGTACCAGGTCTGTCTGGGCCACTGAGGAGCAATGAGGATCAGTCATTTTGTCTGCTCAGACCTTGAGGGGGTCCGAGGAATTAGCATGAACAAAAAAGCATAGAAGAGGTGATCTGTCCAAAAGATGAGGAAGGCATCCACTGCGCATTTGTTTGAACTGGGACAAAGGGAGCAGTACAGAGGACACTTGGCATCATCGTCTGTGGTAACAAAGATCCACTTCTGGGGTCCCCCAGACTTGGAAAATGAGAGTGAGGACCGTGGTATGCAATGACCATTCGTATGGATCCAGGCAACAGAGGGAGTCTACTGATTCTGAATGCCTGGGAGGTAGACTATGCTCAAGCCATCGTAGTCTTCTTGCGGACAAAGTCATAGTCGGACAGATTCGCGGCAGAGGCGGAGAGAACCAGAGCCACCCTGTTTGTTGATGTAGAACACCTGATTGTCGGTCTGCACCAGAATTGATTTGTTGCAAACTCAATGATGGAGGGCGTGGAGGACATAGTAAGCTGCATGCATCTCCAGCAGATTGGACTAACAGAGAAGCCTCTCTGCACATCAATGTGCTTAATTGTCAGATGCAAAAGACTGGCTCCCCAGCCCGTATGGGAGGCATCTGTTAGAATGAGCTGATGTGGCTGTTCTAGGAAGGGCCTCCCATTGGTGAGGCTGGATGGAAGTGTCCACCAATGAAGAGACTCGTGAAAGATGTGGAGGTTTGGGCCGGAGAGAGGGATCCAACAAACGAAGGGATAGAGAACGCTGATTCCAGTTCAGTTTGAGATGCCACCAGAGCAGCTGCATGTAGAGTTGTGCCAACAGGACCATGTGTACTGAGGCTGCCATGTGATCTAAGAGGTGTAAAAGGGTGTGAGCTGAAGCACTCTGTAGACTGAGTAGTTGGGCACAGAGTTGCTGAAGGATGGTAACTATCTGGTGGCAGAAAAGCACGAGCCATTGTGGTCTTGAGACGAGCCCTGATGAAGTTCAGAACTTGATGAGGTTCACAATCTGATTTTTGGGAGTTGATAATAAAGCCCTCACTTGGTTTGCAGCTTGTCGTGCTGTGAGGGCTTGCGTGCATCAGTGATGCTAAGAGTTAAACTATCGGTAGTTTAACTACTGGCAGGGTCTCCCAAGATGGACAGGTCTCAGCTGAGGTGCCAGACCAAGACAAACCACCCATCTGGGCAGCAGCAAAATGGGAGAGTGTTGACGGCGGAGGATCACATTTTTGTGACAACGGCAACACCACCAAACTTAAACTGCGCGGAAGAAAGGCCCGGCAATCTACTTCTGTATCTTGCCATGAAAACCCAATGGATAGTTACAACAAAACAAATTGTGCTATGGTGCTGGAAGATGAGACCCCCAGGTCGGAAGGCACTCAACTAGCTACTGGGGAAGAGCTGAAGACTTTTCAGAGTAAAGCCAGCATTTATGATGTGGTTGGATCAAAGCCCTCGGGAAGTCTGCCTGCTGATGTAGCTGCGCATGAAATGAGAGTCAGAAGCTGTAAAGATGTCTTACACATTGGAACATGGAACGTACGAAGCATGAACCAAGGGAAGTTGGAGGTGGTCAAGAATGAAATGGAACGTGTACAACTTGATCTATTGGGTGTCAGCGAACTGAAATGGACTGGCATAGGGCACTTTGCATCAGATGATCACATGGTCTACTATGCTGGAAATGAAAGACAAAGAAGAAATGGTGTTGCATTTATAATAAAGAAAAAACTTGCAAGAACTGTAATGAAATACAATGCAGTCAGCGAACGCTTAATCTCTATTCGTCTACGAGGATTGCCTATCAACACAACTATAATTCAAGTATATGCCCCAAAAACAGCTGCAGAAGAGAATGAAATTGAAGAGTTCTATGAACAAGTACAAGCTGAAATTGACAGAACATGCAAACAGGATATCCTGATAGTCATGGGTGACTGGAACGCAAAAGTTGGCAACAAAGAAGAAGGCAAAGTAGTTGGAAAATATGGACTTGGCAACAGAAATGAAGCTGGAGAAAGACTGATAGAATTCTGCAAGACCAATGATCTATTCATCTCAAACACCTTCTTCCAGCAACACAAGCGGCGACTGTACATATGGACTTCACCCAATGGATTGTATAAAAATCAAATTGACTACATCTGTGGAAGTCAATGATGGAAAAGCTCTGTAACGTCAACAAAAACAAAACCTGGATCTGACTGTGGTACAGATCATCAACTACTAGTATGCAAACTCAAGCTAAAGTTGAAAAAGAGCAAACCACTCATGAATGCAGCAAAATATGACCTTGAGAATATACCACTGGAATTTCAAGACTGCCTGCAAAATAGATTTGCTGCTTTAGATACAAATGACAGAGCTCCAGAAGAGTTATGAAATGACATCAAGAAGGTTGTGTTGGAAGAAAGCGAGAAGTCTCTACAAAAGGTGAAAAAGCGAAAACGGCCAAAATGGATGACGGAAGAAACTCTGAAAATTGCCCAGAAACGCAGAGAAGCTAAAGTCAGAGGAGAAAGAAAGACAGACAATCGCAGAACTCAGAGATTTCCAACGTGCAGCAAGACAGGACAAGGAAAAGTACTACAATGACACTTGCAAGGAAATAGAAGCAGAAACTATTAGGAGGAAGAACAAGATTGGCTTTCCTAAAGCTACGAGAGTTAAAGAAAAAGTTCCAGCCTCGAATTGGAATGTTACAAGATGCTCAAGGTTCTATGTTGAATGATGCTGAGAAGATCAAGAAAAGGTGGAAGGAATATACAGAGTTTTTATATGATAACGATCAAGTGGACCAAAAGCCGTTTCAACCTGTACCTTATGATCGGGAATCATTGGTGATGAAAGAAGAAGTTGAAGCAGTATTGAAAGCCTTATCAAAGAACAAAGCACCAGGCATTGATAGCATTCCCATAGAGGTATTGCAGCAATCTGATGCAGCTGTTACCGTACTCACAAGGCTCTGCCAAGAAATATGGAAGACAACATCATGGCCAACTGACTGGAAAAGATCTGTGTTTATACCAATACTAAAGAAAGGTGATCCAACTGACTGTGGAAATTACTGCACAATCGCTCTGATGCCACATGCCAGCAAGATTCTACTAAAGATTATTCAAAAGAGGCTACAACCATACCTGGAACAAGAACTACCTGAAGTGCAAGCAGGGTTCAGGAAAGGCGAGGAACGAGACACATCATTGCAGATGTGAGATGGATCCTTGAAAAGACTAAAGAATACCAAAAGGATATATATTTGTGCTTTATCGACTATAGCAAGGCTTTTGACTGTGTAAACCATGAGAAATCCTGGACCACATTAAGAAGCATGGGTATACCAGAACACCTGATCGTTCTCTTGAGCAATCTGTACATTGCTCAAGAAGCAACAGTTCGAACGGAACAAGGAGAAACAGAATGGTTTAAAATAAGCAAAGGTGTAAGACAAGGCTGCATACTTTCCCCCTACCTGTTTAATTTATATGCAGAACAAATCATCAGAGAAGCAGGATTGTATGAAGACAACAGAGGTGTGAAAATTGGTGGAAGACTCAACAACCTTCGCTATGCTGATACCACCACATTACTGGCTGAAAGTGAAGATGATCTGAAACATTTGCTTCTCACAATCAAAGAACATAGTCTCAAAATGGGCCTGCACCTGCACCTCTCCCAATTTAGTAAGGCACTGTAACGGCACCTCTTTCTTCATCACTACGATGATGCAGTCTTCTCCCCACACTCACCCACTCTCACATCTCAATGCAGCACCTCAAACTCATGCACGTCACATTCCCAGACTGATCACTCGCAATCACACCTTCCCCTCCAACCACCATGAGAAACTTATGCAGTGCCGCATAACTCATTATATTGTTGCATAAAGTAGACTGTATTTATTCATCGTGTCTCCTTGTTAAGGGACTGGTTATTTATACCCTATTTTACCTGTTATACCTGCTTAATGCATACCCAAGTTTAATTTCCCTGTTTAATGTATACCCAAGTTATTATACCTGTTTCACTGTAAGCACAAATCACGAAATTGAGATGTGCAACTCTTATGTTCATTGTAAACCGCACTGATGTCGAATAGCGCGGTATAAAAGAGACTGCAAATAAATAAATAAATGTAAAGAAGACAAAGATCATGACAACTGGCATAATCAACAGGTTCATCGTTGAAGGAGAAGAAATTGAAATTGTGAACAACTTTAACCTACTTGGATCAACTATCAATAAAGAAGCAACAAGCAGTCAAGAAATCAGACGACGCACTGCTCTTGGCAGAATGGCTATGAAAGACCTAGATAAGATTCTCAAGAGCAGAGATGTCTCTCTCCATACAAAGATTTGACTTGTTCAAGCCATGGTATTTTCAATAACATCATATGGATGTGAAAGCTGGACAGTGAAAAAGACAGATAGGAAGAAAATTGATGCCTTTGAATTATGGTGTTGGCGGCGAATACTGTGTATACCATGGACTGCCCGAAGAACAAACCAGTCAGTACTAGAGGAGATCAAACCTAAGCTTTCTTTAGAAGCTCAGATGACAAGACTTCGACTTTCATACTTTGGACACATCATGCGAAGAGAGAAATCATTAGAGAAAGACATTATGCTTGGCAAGATAGAAGGTCAACGCAAAAGAGGAAGGCCAGCAATGAGATGGATCGATACAATAACAGCAGCTACGGGTACCAGTCTGTCAACAATGAGCCGCCTGAATGAAGACCGAACACAATTTAGGATAGCTATCCAGAGGGTCGCCATGAGTCGACTCCGACTAGACAGCACTTAACAACAACAATAAAGCCCAGCTGTTGCAAAAGTAGGGACGTCCTGCTGACTGACACAGCTGGGTTGAGGTCTTGTCGGGCCCTGAGATAAGCCAATCATCTAGATAAGGATAGGACAGGTGTGCTGCAGCCACCGCCAGACTCTTCATGAAAACCCTTGGGGCTGAGGAGAGTCCGAAGGATAGGACTGTGTATTGATAATGGTTTGTCTTGAAGCAAAATCGGAGGTATCAATAATGATGTGGATGGATGGGGATATGAGTGTAGGCATCCTCGAGATCCAGAGGCGAGCCAGTCTTTGTGTCTCAGTTAAGAAAGAATGGTGACTAGAGAAGTCATTCTGAACTTCTCTCTCTTGATGTAGAGGTTGAGGTCCTGGAGGTCACAAATTGGACAGAGGCGCACTGTCTTTTTGGGGATAAGGAAAAAACCAGGAGTAGAATCCTTGGTTGCAGTCCCAGTTCATTACAGGCTCGATTACAAGCTTACTCAAGAATCGTGCAATCTCTTCCGTTAGAAGGGGTAGAGGGGAAGGAGGAACGTTGGTAGGTGGGAATGGTTTCTGTGGAGGGGCAACCATGAAATTGAGTTTGTAACTGGATGCAATGATGCCGAGGACCCAACGATCTGTCATAATGTACTTCCAGGTCTTTTTGAAATGCTGGACATGACCTCCTACTGGCTGATAGTCAAAAGCTAGGGGCTGCTTTAGATGGTTGGGCTGACGCTGTGGTGGACGACGAGAATAGGGCTGAAAACACCTACGAGGATAAAATTGTTGGAAAAATTGGTAGTGGTATGCTCTCCGGTACTGAGGGTATTGTGGGCATCGAGACTGATGACCTAGCAGGGTGCATCCGCGAGGCAATCATGGAGATCTTCTCACAGGCCAGAGACTCAGAGCCAAGCTGTGTGGTGGGCAAAGATGGAAGTAGCTGTGGATTGGGTGACTGAGTTAAAGGCGTCCTAGGTAGCCCGAACGATATAGAGGACTCTCGCAAATTATCCTGAAGAATATGGGCCTCTAAAGTTGGAATGCTAGCAGGGTTGGGCATTTGTGAGAGTAGATCATGCTGCTATTGAAGTAGTTGATGGGCCAGGATCTTCATGGCTAAAACACCACTTTGAAAAATGTCTTTCTACCTACTGAATCCAACGTCTGCTGGCCTTTCCCTGGGGGAGTCTGAACATGAAACTTGGAGTTCTTAGTTTTCTTAAAGACAGCTTCAGAGACCACCGACTGATGGGGCAAGCTGATGTTGGAAACCAGGAGAAGGTAGCACCTTGAACTTAAGGTCGAGACGACGAGCGGTAGCATGAATTGAAGCTGGCATCTTCCAGACAAGACAGGAGGAGATCCTGTAAAGACCTGTGGAATTGGAATGGTCAGGACCTCTTTAGGAGTGGCACAGGCCCGCAGGATAGACTGAAAATCCTTTTTGTTAGTGGGAATCCGAGTATCACTAAAAGCTAGTGCTCTGGAAACTTTCTGGAGAAACTTCAGGTAGCAGAAATCCTCAGGAGGTTCCTCATCAAGAAGGTGATCCGAGGTAGGGGGTGGGTCTCTCTCACCCAAAAGGGAAAACTCTGAATCCCACTGCTGGGAATAAGGGGGACTTGCTGCTGGATAAGTCTCCCCCCCCCCCCCTTCCAACGGTACTGGCACTAGGGGAGGAGGCTCCTGTGTAGAAACAGGTGGAAGTTGAAGGAGGGGACCTCTAAAGATGGCAGGCTATCAATAGGAGGGGTAGCCCCCAGGAGGACAGCAATATCTTGGACAAACCAGCTTAACAGTTGCAGAAGGCAGTCAGTAACTGCTGTGGGAGGAGCCATGGAATCACTCTGCCGCTTCACCTTTTTGGATCTATGGGAAGAAGTCTCAGACGAGTCTGTTGGACTCCCGTTTGTGAGGTCGCCAGTCCTGGAAGCTGTCCTGGAGCTAGTACTTGCTGAGACCTCTTTGTGGCAGTGTTTCGACAAGAGCTATGCTTACCACCTACCTGAGGTTCCAGCCTCGGAGAGATTTCTGTGGAGGCCGGGTAAGGTGGTGAAGGTGTTGAGTCTCTGGTCTGCTGCTTGAGGCTCTGGGCAGAATTCTTCATTGCCAGGACTGGGAGAAGGTCTGTCTCCAGCCGCACAGTAGCCTTATCTGCTCCTGATCATGCTTTGTCTGGGCCTGATGAGGAAGGGTTCAGCAATGAGGCAGGGGTTGCCATGCTGCAATATAGAAAGGCTGCAGGAAGGTCTTGGGATTTCAGCTGTCTTAAAAGAGTGGGCTCTGACGGAGTGAAAGGCCTCCGTTTTGCTCTCTTTTTTATGTCCCTGCTTCGTGAAACAAGCTGTGCAGCCAGAGAAAAAAAAATGATGCACTTTCTAGCACTGCTCTTACTCATATTCAGTAACTGCTTTTAAAATGATTTTCTTGTCAAGGAGCATGCTGACATTGAGAGGGACCATGGCAGCAGGAAACCACCAAGAGCAGTTTCCCCTGTGGTTTTTTTTTTTTGCTTGTTTTTAGTATTTCGCTATTAAAACACGATGGATATAGAAGCAAAAAACAAACAAATAAAACAAACAAAATGGACACGACTGACAGGAGTGAGGGAGAGATGCAGCTGGCTGGCTGCTGCAGCAACAGAAGACTGGAGGACACAAAGAGCATCACAGTGAGGCAGGAAGGTACACGCAGGCTCAGAGAAGTCTGAAGGACTTCTGAGCAAAGGGAGAGTGGGCACTGGCTCACCAGGGGCCATGGCGGAAACACAGAGACTACCTTTGAAACAAAGCATCTAGACCTGCCGACATGTATTTGTCGATGACTTAAAAACCTGCGTGCCTTGGTGTTCACTGCCAACGCCATGAGATCCATAGCAATCTCTCCCCACTGCTGAATGATCAGCTGAAACACTGATGGGACCACTCCACCGGATCAAGCATATTTCAACTCGGGAAATTTGCCTGAATGTTCTTTCCAGCCTCGTGTGCCACCAACATTTCCAGGTGAACTTCTGCCCACCTGAGAAGGGGAGCCACTTCTCTTGCCACATGAAGTGACTGCCATCACATTGACAGAATCCTTACAAATTGGCACTGGATCAACGGGAGGAAAGCCTAGACAGCCATAAAAATAGTGCTCTAGTTTCCAAGCAGTTTAATCAAACAATGGCTCTGCTTTGCAAACAGTGGTCCGTCCCCCCCCAGCCACTCAAGCTGGCATCAATAGTGACTAACACCCACTCCAGAAGCATGCCCGACAAGACCTTCTCCAGATCTGGAACCAGAACAGGCTCTTTAGAAAGTCTCCTCCTGCAAGGGAAGCCTCATCCAGAGAAAGACTGCAACTGCAGTGACCATCACAACAGTAGTGCCTTATGGACACATGCAAGCTCTTGATCACCATACCAAATCAAGTTTCTGCCACAGACCCCAACATCTGGAAATATTGCGAGGGCAGTGTCTTGGGCCTGGAACTAGGTCTCAACATTTGAGTCTAACTTATACATCCCTGGTTTCTATCAAAGAAACCCTGCCTATCTTGGTACCAAAACAAGCACTGAAATACTCATGAACTGAGAAGGTTCCAACCAACTCTCTACAAAGTTGATAACCCAGCACAGCCCCTGGAGAAAGTGCACCACGTGCTCCGTAATCTGCCAAATCTTCTACACCAATTTTGCCTCATCAACCAATTCTCGATATATGATTGAGGAAGTAGGGGATTTTAGTGCAATGTTACAGCCATTGCCATTACCACTGCCAATATTATTTAGATGAAGATCATGGGAGCTGTGGTCAGCTCAAAAGGCAGAGCCTGAAACTGGAAGTGCCCCTTCAGAACTGCAAAACACAGGTACTTTTGATGCCTTGTGCACAAATGGGAATGCAAGGATGATATTTTTGGATTTAATAAAAGCATAAGTACTTTCCCTGCCACACCACCACAATGACAGACCTTCTCCATCTAGAACCTGGGCACCTGCAGGTGCCTATTTGCTCGCTTTAGATCTAGAATGGGACAAAAAGATCCTCTTTCTTTCTTGGGAACCATAAGAAAGAGAGTACCGACCACATCCCCATTCCTCTAGAGGAATAGACATGAGTCTTTCCCAGCGACAAGCAGGGTGATTCCATAAAAATATCTGCAAGGGGAGAAGCAAACTCTGGGACATAGCAGTCTCAAATCATTTCAAGCACCCATTTGATGTGATATGGGTTCACATGTGGAGAAAGTACATAAAGCCTACGCCTACCATCTGGACCTCTGGGAGGACCCATAAAAACTTTCAAAAGGGAAGTCTTGGCTCCAGCTGTACCATTTCTGCCTCCTCTCCAAACTCCCTGAAAGGACTAGCCCCAAGACAAACATGGACTACTGGGAGTAACTAGTCCAGGCCATACTAAAAACTTCAGTCTCTCAAAACTGACCCCACAAGGAAAAGAACCATACTGCTCCTCTGTCTATCCTCTGCAAGCCTAGGGCACTTAAAAGCCCTTAGGACATTAACCAAGTTTCTCCAAGACCCCCCTGAAAAATCAAACTTACCCTAAAGGAGAGTTTACTCAGACACATCTTTGAAGCTACATCTGCTGCCAATTTCACAAGCAGAGGACACGATGCATTGCCACCACAGTGGCCACATTTTTGGCCAAGGTCCTAATAAAATCATATAAAGCATCTTTCACCTTCTGCTTCTTTAATATGCCCCCCCTTCTCTCCGTCCCCACCTCTGGGACAGTGTAGTTACTCACAGGGACAGCAGAAATCAGTCCTCACATATGGATGATGTCGGAGACAGAGCCCCTGCAGAAGCATCTCCCCAGTTTCCAAAGAAAGCCTTGGGGAGATGCCACCACGCATGCGAGGTCCCCTTCCCACCCAAAAGGTGTTATCTTGCTCAGTCAGGTGCCATGGCTAGAGTCCTACTAAGAAGATGGCAAAAAAGGACAGCAACTCCAAGGGGAGGAGGAAGGGTTGCGAGGATCGATTCCTACTGTCCCTGGAGAACACCCAATTACAGGTGAGTAGCTATGCTTTATCCAAGAACAAGCAGGAAGTCAGTCCTCATATATGGGACTCCCTAGCTACAGGCTACCGAGAACCTGTAGAAAAATATGGCCAAGCCATGAGCAGCCACACGCAAATCTGAGGAAAGACTAAGGACTCCAATGTCCAGGTAGAATCCTCACTCTGATAGACTGAACAAAAAGGGTTGGAGGGTAGGAGTTGCCTAAACTCCAAACAGATTACAGAATATGACCTGGCCAAAGGCACCGTCTACTGGGACTCTCTCCAGGCAGAAGTGAACTGCAAAGGTGTAAACTGAGGACCAGGTGGCGGCCCAGCAGATGTCTGCCATAGGGACAGAGCGCAGGCTTGCAACAGAGGTTGCCATAGCTTTGACGTTGTGCACCATGACCCGGCATTCTAACGAGAGCCCTGCCTGATCATGGGCGAAGGCGATGTAGTCCGCCACCCAGGTGGACAGGGTCCGTTTGGTAACAGCCTCCCCCAGTTGACTGGGGTCATAGAAAAAATGCTACGAGGCTTTGCAATTGTCGTAGGTACATTGCAGGTATGAGGACAGGGCCCTCTTACAATCCAGAGTATGGAGGAACATCCACTGCCTCGTTGGCATGGGGCCATGGAAAGAAGGTGGAAAGTAGATACCACCTTCGGAAGGAATTTAGGGTGGGTGCAACACACGACCCTATTCTTGTAGAACTTAGTGTAAGGTGGCTCGGTCACCAAGGCCTGAAGCTCGCTGACACTGCGGGCAGAGGTGAGCGCCACCAGAACGACTACCTTGCAGGAGAGAACACAATTGGCAGGTAGCCAGAGGTTCAAAAGGCAGCTTGGTGAGCTGCATCAGAACCATGCTGAGGTCCCATTCCGCCAGGGGCGGGCAGATGGGAGGCTTAGAAAGCAGAAGACCCCACATAAATCGGGTAATGAAGGGCTGCACAGAACGAGGTTTACCCTCTATGGAATGATGGTGCACTGAGAGCACGCTCAGGGGCACTCTGACGGAATTGGACTTGAATCAGTTTTGCAAAAGGTCAAGTACTGTAGCACCATATGCACCTGGCAAGAGAATGGGTCAACCCGCTGCTCTACGCACCAGGCAAGAGAATCTGCACCACTTGCTCTACACACCATACTGAGAATCTGCACCACTTGCTCTGCACACCATACTGAGAATCTGCACCACTTGCTCTGCACACCATACTGAGAATCTGCACCACTTGCTCTACACACCATACTGAGAATCTGCACCACTTGCTCTGCACACCATACTGAGAATCTGCACCACTTGCTCTACACACCATACTGAGAATCTGCACCACTTGCTCTACACACCATACTGAGAATCTGCACCACTTGAAGGCGTAAGCTTATCTCATGGAGTTCTTACGAGAGGCCAGGAGGACTTCCTCCACCTCCCTTGGGAGATTGAAGGGTGCTAAAGCTACCCGTTCTGCAGCCATGCTGTTGACAGGGACCCCAGGTTGGGGTGAAGAAGGGAGCCCTCCTCCTGGGTTAGTAGCCCCAAGGCATTCCCCAGAGGGACTGGGAGCTCCACCGAGAGGCAGAGCAACAGGAGAAACCAAGGTTGCCTGGGCCACCAGGATCATGGTGGCCTTGTCCCACAGGACCTTAGAGGGTTTGGGTGATTAGTGGTGTGGGAGGGAAGGCATACAGGTGTCCACCGCTACCTAGGATGGATGTGGCTGGGGACAGCAGAAGTGGGGCAGCTGAGCATTGGTTAGGCTGGTGAAGAGATCCAGACTTGGGGTTCCCCAGAGTCGGAAAAGCCACTGTGCCACCCTGGGGTCTAGTCGCCATTCGTGTGGCTGGAGGACCCTGCTCAGCCTCTCCACTAGGGCATTGTCTTGGCCCAGATGGTATTATTGTCCTGAGGAGCATTCCCTGACCGATCATGTACGAGCAGAGAGCTACTGCCTCCTGGCAGAAGCACTGAGGACCCTGTGTCCCCCTTCTTGTTCAGGTAGAACATTGCAACCTGGTTGTCCATTTGGACTAGCACCGAGTGGTTCCGCAGGCGGTAGTGAAAGGCCTTGATCGCCAGAAAAATGGCCTTGAGCTCCAGCAGATTGATCTATTGCTGGATCTCTACTAGGGAGCAGTTGCCCTGCGTGCATAGTTCTTCGCAGTGGACACTGCAACCCAGTAGGGACACGTCCGTGGTGAGGACCCACTGGGGATTTGGAGACTGGAAGGGCATGCCCTCCTGCAGGTGCTGTGTTCCCTGCCACCAGTCAAGCGACTCCACTAGCTGACGTGACACTAAGACCTTGTCCTGGAGCCTGCATGTGGCTTGTGTATACTGCGAGCGGAGATACTACTGAGCCACCCACATGGACTGTGGATGCCATGTGGCCTATTAGGCAGAGCATGGACCACGCTGACACTGCATGATGGCATTGCACCTCGATGGTCAGGGCCCTGAGGCCATCTGTCCTGTCCATGGGAAGAAAAGCCCTGGCCTGAAGAGTGTCCAGTCGAGCTCCTATGAACTTCAAGTCCTGAGTCGGAGTGAAGTGAGATTTTGGGTGGTTTATCACAAACCCCAAATGCTGAAGGACCTTGATGGTGTGGGCCATGGCCTGTTGTATCTCAGTGGCTGTGTTCCCTTTTACGAGCCAGTCATCCAGCTATAGCAAGACGAAGGCCCCTTGGAGACAGGCTGCCACCACTGCTAGGCATTTGGTGAAGACGCTTGGTGCAGAGGCTAGGCCGAAGGATAGTACCCTGTACTGGTAGTGGGTGTAAGCATCCTTTAAGGTCAAAGGAGCATAGCCAATCTCCCTGCTGGAGATGGAACATTGCTGCCCTATCTTGAACCTCGCAAGTTCAAAGTGGGCCTTAGGCCCCCTGTTCTTTTTGACACCAGAAAGTAATGGAAGTAGAATTCCTTGCCATGGCTCCAGCCCTGATGAGGCTTGTGAGTTCCTGCAGTAGCAAGGCCTGGTGCAGGGGAGTGTGAGAGGGCTCTCCTGAGAAAGAAAGGGAGAGGCATCCTGTCCAAGTGAAACAGGTAGCTTTCTCTTACCATCTGGAGGGCCTGGGTGTCAGTGGTTATGGCTGGCCACCAGTGGGCAAAGTGGATCAGACACCCCCCTGTTGGCAGCTTCCCCCCCCTCCCCCCAGGAGGAAAGGCTATGTTCAGGGAGTCAAAACTAACCCAGCATGGGCAGAAGCTGATGTTTGGGGCTTAGAGCCCCTATGCTTGCGTTGGCCTTGGCCCGCTCTTTTGCCCTGGTGAGCCTGCTGCAGGGTATGGGGGGCCTTGTATTGAGGATAGCCTCAGTAAGACTGGCCTATTCTATGAAAAGGGAGCCTCTTCCCTGATGGTTTCTTCTTGGGAAGCATGGAGATCTTCCTGGAGAGCAACATCCTCATGATGAGCTCTGTCTCGATCTTCATCGCCTTTTCCTTCATCGGTTTGCTGAAGAGGTTTTCACCGAGACGGGGGATGTCAAGGAGTTTCTCCTGGACCCACTGCTTGAGGTTCGCCTGCAGCAGCCACCCTCACAGTGGACTCTAAGTCGTCGTAGGCGGCTCGAGACATGTACTTCGAGCACTCCCTGATGCACTTCGTGAGGGTTTGGAATCACTAGGTGATCTTCACTAAGAAACCTGAGAGTTCTTTTACTAAGTCTCAGAGATACATGCTGATATACAGCTGGTAGGCTTGGATTCGGCAACCCAGCATTGACCCCTGGTAGCATGTGTATCCAAGGGCATCGAGGGCGTGGGACTCCCTGCCTGGCGGCCCAGAGGAGCAAGTCTTCAGGCTTTTCTGCTGGTGCATGGTCAACTACCACCATAGAGATGTGTGGGAGTTGCACTTTCGAAAGCTGGGGCCCCACTGGACCTGGTACATTATGTCAAGGCATCAGCTAACTATTGGCATCGATGCCAGTTTCTCCCACATCCGAAAGAGTCGTCAACAGGGATGGGGACCATCAGGGCCTCCTTAAGTGGAGCCTCTTACTGGAGGCTTTCAAGCTCCTCCATGCAAGGGTCCTTCTCTGACACTGTGGTGAGAGACAAGGCTTTTGCCATGTCCAAGACAAACTCAAAGAAAGATATGTCTTCGAGTGGGGACCAGCGCCGCAATACCAGGGGAGATGGGTATGAAGGGAGATTGCGGTGTTTACGCATCTCTGGGGAAACCTCATCCTCGGAACCCCAGTCTGAGTAGTCGGTCGAGAAGGCCAGACAGGGCTTGAGGTGCTGGGCTCAGTCAGGTCTTCGGTGACCCATGGCGGCTGCTTGGCTGGAGCCACAAGCGCTTGCAGGGGAGGATCTCGCTCCCAAGGACTGGGAACAGGATCAAGATGCCATCATCCTAGCTTCCCCCTCAGGAGTTGCAGCCTTTAACGTGGACACCAGTGTGACCAAGTCTGGTGTCAGTGAGGAGAGGGAGTCCGTGACAGGACACGCCTCGGGGGTCCGTGACCCATCACTGGAGGCCTCAGCACCTGTTCTGGGCACCTTCGCCAGCCACTCCGACTCCTCAGATACCCTCCAGGGACTGTGGGACCTGGCACGGAGCTTGCCATGTGTGTGTCTGATTCCTAGGATGAGGTCCTCGAGAAATTGTTTTTCTTCTTGCGCCTGTGCTCCGAGGGACTGTAGGGCTGGTACCCCTGCACTTCTACATGCAAATCTCCGGCCTGCTTAGCAACTCAGGCCTGAACCAAACTGAACAGACAAGATGGATTCTTCACTACACTTTTGCTGTGTTCAGCTACAAACCTGACCTCCAAGCAACTGCTTGCGCAGCGTTTCTAAGTGTGCATACAGAAGCTATTGTCCCTGGCTAATTCACTGCCCACATGAAAGAACATCTGCTCCTCTGGTGCTTATCTGTAGCTAGTTCTACTGGCCTTGGACACTTGTACATGCCCAGAAGTTACATACTGTTGCCTTTGCATGACTTCTTACTATGGATCCTTTGTCTGCAAGAAGATGCCCATCATCTACCTCCTGATTCGCTGAGAACACCTCAGACTGCCTGGTGCCAACCAATCATCGGACCTATGACGGAGTATTCTTACAGAGAATAATGCAATCTGCGCTGGAACTTTAGTAAGAGTTGGGGGGCCTTTGCCACCTGTTCATACAGACTTCTGCACCGGTTCCTTCCTGCTGTGCACTGCGTACCTGATTCCTGTGACCTGAGCCTTCCGCAAGACGGCCACTACGTGTGGGCTAGGCCGTCCTCCAAAGGTCTGAGATAAGACTTTCACAGATACCTCCGGTTCGGACGTACTGCGGCTTGCCTCTGACGGGGCTGGAGCCTGCATTAGCCAGCAGCCGCCTCCTTGGACTGTGCTGTTCCTGAGTGCCCGACGAAGCTAAGGTACTGTCTTGTCTCTCCTCCCCCGGATGGGCAAGGGGTTAGCTATCTAATATATATATATATATATATATATATATATATATATATTTTATACCTTTCCTCAGTGCAGAGCGAATCAGTGACGTCTGGTTACTAACTAGTGATTTATTACGTTGTACAATTGTACACCTGTACTATAACAAATTTCTACCTCATGTTTCTAATTAGCTATATGTATGTTTCTATATTTTTCTACTTGGCTGTCCATAATAAAGTCTAATATATATCTGCAGACCAGACTTCTTTCGTGGCTCATTGCCAGAATAACTCACCGAACTTTGGGCTGGGTATTAGTAGCCATTCCCCCTGGACAACAGAGAGTCTAACTTATTTTTATGCTACTAATAATCCCTACAGGACCCTTGAAGTGTCTGCGGACCTGATCGGGCACCACAGGGACTTTTGGCACCACAGGGGCTTCAAAGAAAGCTTTTGGGAGATCCCACACGCATGCGTGGCTGCCTTCTCGCCCAAGAGTGCCAACTTGCCTCAGCATGACAACATAGCTCAAGATGGCAAAAAAGAAAAGCAACTCCATGGGGAGGAAGGAAGGCTGTGAGGACCGATTCCTGCTGTTCCCGGAGAACACCTGCTACAGGTGAATAACTATGCTTTCTCCGGGAACAAGCAGGAAGTTAGTCCTCACATATAGGACTCCCTAGCTACAGGCTACCGAAAAAAACTAAGCCATAGGAGACCCAAAAAAGCAAACTGTGAGGAACAGCAAAAAGTGTAGTTACTCACCAGTAAGAGGTGTTCTCCAGGGAAAGCAGAAAGTCTGTCCTCGCATATGGGGCTC
The DNA here is from genome assembly GCA_033557465.1 of Ichthyophis bannanicus. Lineage (NCBI taxonomy): Eukaryota > Metazoa > Chordata > Amphibia > Gymnophiona > Ichthyophiidae > Ichthyophis > Ichthyophis bannanicus. The sequence goes on along the minus strand of CM066043.1, from coordinate 231,077,396 downwards.
CCTAGCTACAGGCTACCGAGGACCTGTAGGCAAGCAAGGCAAAGTCGTGAGCAGCCGCAAGCGAATCTGAAGACAAACCAGATGACCCCAAGTCCATGGAGAACCACATCTCCGGTAGCCTGAACAAGAAAGGTTCAAAGGCAGGAGTTGCTTAAACCCCAAACAGAATATGGAGTACCACCTGGCCAAAGGCCAAGTCCTGATGGGACACCCTCTCCAGGCAGTAATGAGTCAAAGGTATGAGCGGAGGACCAGGTGGCGGTATGGCAGATATCCACCAGGGGCACGAAGCGGAGGCTCACAACAGACACAGCCATTGCTCGGACATTGTGCGCCATGACCCAGCGGTCAAGTGGCAGCCCAGCCTGGGCAAAAGCAATGCAGTCTGCCACCCAAATGGACAAGGTTTGCTTGGTGACCGCCTGTCCAGATGGCTGGGGTCGTAATGACCGCCTGTCCAGATGGCTGGGATCGTAGGAGACAAAAAAACTGCCCAGCTTTGTAGTGGCCCCAAGTCCGCTGCAGATAGAAGGTCAAGGACCTCTTATAGTCCAGGGTATGGAGAACGGCAGACGCCTGGTCGGTGGGGGGGCCTCAGGAAGAACGTGGGTAACACCACCTCTTGGTTGAGATGGAAGTCCGAGACAACCTTTGGGAAGAACTTGGAGTGGGTGTGAAGAACCACCCTGTTCTTGTAGAACCTAGTTTATGGCACCTCAGCCATCAGGGCTTGGAGTTCACTGACTCTACGGGCAGAGGCAAGCACCACCAGGAAGGCCACCTTCCAGGATAAGTGCCGCAAGGAGCAAGTAGCCAGGGGTTCGAAAGGTGGCTTGGTCAGCTACGTGAGGACCATATTGAGATCCCATTCCACCGGGGGCAGGCAGATAGGGAGCTTAGAGAGGAGCAGGCCCCATATGAAATGAGAAACAAAGGGTTGTCCCGAGAGAGGTTTGCCCTCGATGAGATGATGGTTCGCAGAGATCATGCTCAGGTGAACCCTGACCAAGTTAGACTTCAACCCAGACTGCAAGAGATAGAACAGGTATTGCAGGACCAAGTGTATCGGAAAGGAGAACGGGTTCACGCGGTTCTCCGAGCACCACACCAAAACATGCACCACTTGAAGGCGTACGCCCGTCTCGTTGAGTCCTTCCAAGAGGTCAATAGGATCTCTTCGACCTCCGTGGGAAGATGAAGGGGAGCCAAGGCAATCCATTCAGCAGCCCAGCTGTAAGGGACAGGGACCCCAGAATGGGGTGAAGAAGCAAGCCTCCCTCCTGCGTTAGAAGCTCCAGTGACCTCCCAAAAGGGACCAGGGGCTCAGTCGAGAGCAGCAGGAGGAACTATGGCTGTCTTCGCCACCTTGGGGCCACGAGGATCACCAAGGCCCTATCCTGCTGGACCTTGAGGAGGGTCTGTGCTATGAGCAGCATGGAAGGTAAGGTATATAGCAGGCCCATCACCCACGAGTGGAGGAAAGTGTCCGGAGCCACCCGGCCCGGGTGCAGATAGTGACGGCTAAACCAGGGAAGCTGAGTGCTGGCTGGACTGGCAGAGAGATCCAGGTCCGAGTTGCCCCAGAGCTGGAATAGCCACTGTGCTGTCGCAGGGCTCAGGTGCCACTTGTGTGGCAGGAGGACTCTGCTCAGTCAGTCCGCCAAAGTGTTGTTTTGGCAGGCTCACTACCTCCTGGCAGAGGCTGTAGGAGCTAGTACCCCCATTTATTCAATTAGAACATGGTGACCTGGTTGTCCATTTGCACACACACCATCTGGTGCCATAGCCTATGCCGAAAAGCCTTCGGTGCAAGGAGGACAGTTCAGTGCTCCAGCACGGTTTATCTGCTGCCAACACTCCTCTGGGGACCAGACCCCCTGGGTGCGCATCTCCTCGCAATGGGCCCAACCTGAGAGGAAGGTGTCAGTCGTTGGGACTGCCTTGGGGGGGGGGGGGGTTTGAGATCTGGAAGGGCATGCCCTGGAGCAGGTGCTGTACGTCCTGCCACCCAGCCAAAGACTCTGCCAACCGAGGTGAGACCGAGATGGAGTCCCGAAGTCAGCCCGTTGCCTGGGTTCACTATGCACGAAGGCACCACTGCACTGCCCACATGTTGAGGCAGGCGTTGGCCTCCACGGTTCATATCATGCCCAAGTGGCCGAGGCGGCAAAGCATCGACCGAGCCGAGACTGTGCTGCGACTCTGCACGTTGGATGCCAGGTGATCTGCCCTGTCCTGGGAGAAAGGCCTTGGCCTGGAGTGTATCCAGACCAGCCCCTATGAACTCCAGTGATTGCACCAGAGTAAGGTGGGATTTTGGGTGGTTGATCACGAAGCCCAGGTGCTGTAGAAGCCGTATAGTGCGGCCTATAGCCTGCAGGGCTTCCGAGCCAGTCGTCTAGACAAGGGTAGAAGGTGGGCCGCTACCACAAGACACTTGATGAAGACCCGTGGCACGGAGGCAAGGCCAAAAGGGAAGCACCCTGTACTGGTAGTGATTGCCTCCGAGCACAAACCACAGGTACTGCCTGTAGTTGGGGTGGATGAGGATGTGGGTGCAAGCATCTTTTAAATCCAAGGAGCATAGCCAATCGTCCTGCTGGAAGTAGGGCAGCAGTTTTCCCAAGTGACAGCATTTTGAACTTTTCCCACAGCAAGAAATTTGTTCAGGTTCCTCATGTCGAGGATGGGCCTGAGACCTCCTGTTCTTTTCAGGATGAGGAAGTATCTGGAGTAGAACCTGCTTCCCCCTAGGTGAAATGATACAGGCTCCACCGTCCCGTCCTTGAGGAAGCCTGCAGGCTTCCTCAATTAGTAAGGTCTGGTGCAGGGGAAGCAGTCAGGGCTCCCTGGGAACGTAGGGGGGAGGTGGCTCGTCCAGATGGAGGAGGTAGCCCTCCTAGACGACCTGAAGAACCCACGTGTCGGTGGTGATAGAGTCCCACCTGTGGACCAGGTGGACCAGCCTCCCCATCGGCAGCTGGTTGTCCAGCAGTCGAGAGACTATGCAGAGGGTGTCAAAACCCTGAGACTGGCTGTACTGGAGGCCTTGACTGGGGTCTTTGGTCCTTAATTGCAACTGCCCTGTGGCGGGGTTGGCATGGTCGGATACAGGGGTATCCCCTGTAGGGTTGACCCTTCCTAAGGAAAAAGGGTTTCTTCCCTTGTGGCTTTTTCCTAGGAAGGGTGGAGGTCTTCCTGGACAGCAGAGTACAGGTGACGTACTCTGTCTCAATTTCGGTCACTTTGTCCTCCATAGGCTTACCAAAGAGCTGCTCTCCAAGGCAAGGGACTTTGAGGAGCTTCTCCTGGATCCACGCCGGCAGGCCACCACTCATGCGGAGAGCTCAAAGTCATCTTACGCAGCTCGTGAGAGGTATTTGGAGCACTCGCCGACTGACTTCAAGAGCATCTGGAAGAGCCAGAGATGGTCCCCATCGGCCGCAAATCAGAGTTCTTTAATGAGGTCTCAGAGAAACATACCAGTGTAAAGTTGGTAGACCTGGATGCGGCATGCTAGCATGGAGCCCTGGTAACATTTGCAGCCAAGGGTATAGAGGGCGTGAGACTACCTGCCTGAGGAACTGAAGGGCGAGTCTTCAGGCTCTTCTGCATGCGCATGCCTATCTCAACGACCATGGAGGTGTAGGGAAGCTGTGCCTTCCGAAACCCCGGTCCCTGCTGGACCTTGTACATGAGTCCAGGCGTCGGCTGACGATCAGGACAGAAGCAGGAGGGACCGAAACCGTGAGGGTTTCCCTCTGTGGTGCCTCATATTGGAGGATATTGTGTTCCTCCGCTCGAGGTTCCTCTTCCGACTATGTGGAAAGCACGAGGGCCTGTGCCATATCACAGACAAACTCAAAGAAAGAGGTGTCCTCAGGAGGGGACCCCCACCTCTGCGTCAGCAGGGATGGATCCAAGGGGAGGTCTCAGCGAGTTCGAATCTCCAGTGAAGTGTCCCCATCGGATTCCCACTCCAAATAGTCAGTGGAGGACTCGAGATCAGGTGGTTCCAGGTAGATCCAAGGCCAAAGCCTGTCCGTGCCAGAGATTCTCGTGCCCAAGGAACAGGAAGGAGATAAAGACCCCCTCCCCCCTCACCGAGGATGCACATGAGGCATCTGGCTCTTGGGGATCACTGCGGCGGTCTGGGAAGTCCTTGAGGTTGAGTTCCCTGCGGTCTCTCAGCCGGTGGGGCCAGGCACCTGCACCTGCTGGGGAGCAAGGAACACAAACGCTGCATTCCAAGGCCAGCATTCGGGCCTCCCACTCGGGAGTGAGACCCTGCAACACAGACGCCAGGGTGACCGGATCAGGTGTCGAGGAGGAGAGGGGGTCCACGCCGGAACGAGCCTCAGGAGACCAGGCGCCATCGCCAGAGGCCTCTGTATCAATTTGGGTACCTTTCTCAGCTGCTCCCTCTCCGGCATTTTGGATTGTCGTTGGGGGAAGAGGGACCAAACACATGACTTGTCACACTTGTTCAATCCCCCCCCCCCCCCCGGCCGCCTTATTTCTCTCACGCTTGGGGGACCCCTGGTTGGAGTGCCTGCAGGCCCGCGGGGGAGCCTTGGGCAGCTCCAAGGGTTGCAGGGCCTTGGAGTGCAGAGATACCAGGGTTGAATCTTCCATAAAGGCAGATCATCTACTTCTGCCATTGACTCTGGATGGCCTTAGAGGACATCTTTTTGCATAAGGAGCATTGCTCTGGGTCATGATCAACACCCAGACACCCGAGACAGCAGTCATGGGTGTCTGAGTGACATGTTTTTGGAGCACCGATTGCATTTCTTGAAACCGGAGGCCATCGGGGCAAAAAGGACCCCTGCGAGGTCAAAGACCCTCAATGCAGCCAGCGGTTAAAAAGGGCAAGAAAACACTAAAGTGGGAAAAGGGAAAACCTGGTGCTCGAGAGTGGGATGGTAACCGGCACTAGTAATTTGAGAAAAAAGTTTTTCCGAGAACGAGATGCAGATCCTAAGGGCTCCGCAGAAAAAGGGAGACTGAGTAAGATGGCACCCTTAGATGGGAAGGGGACCACGCATGCGTGGTGGCATTCCCAAAAGGCTCTTTGAAAGCTGGGGAAATGCTCCGCATGGGCTCCATCAGTGTCATCACCCACATGTGAGGACTGACTTCCTGCTTGTTCCTGGAGAAAGTACCGTTCAGTCGCAAGACCTCAGCATCAACCAGGGAAACCAGCTCTCTAGTAGCCTGGACACACAGAAGGGCCGGAGGACAGGAGTTGTCTCAAACCCCAGACGATGAAGTACTGCCTGCCGAAGATGCTGTCTCGTCGGGACTCCTCATCCAGGCAGTAATGCACTGCAAAGGTGTGAACTGAGGACCACATGGCAGCCCGGTAGATCTCCAGCAAGGGAGCAGAGGTTCGCCACAGATGCCGTCATGGCCTAGATGCTGTACACCATAATGTAATGCTCCAGTGAAAAGACCAGCCTGCCAGCAGGTGAAGGCAATGCAGTCTACCACCTAGGTGGACAATGTATTCTTGGAGACTGCTGCGCCCAGGAGATTAGGGTCATAGGAAATGAAAAGCAGCAATAGGGCTTGGTCCGCTCCAAATAGTAGGCCAAAGCCCGCTTACAGTCCAGAGTAAGGAGAGCAGCCTCCATCCTGCTAGCATGAGGCTGCAGAAAAAAGGTGGGAAGCACCACCTCCTGTTTGAGGTGGAACGGGAAGACCATCTTAAGGAGGAACTTCGGGTGTGTCCGGAGCACCATTTTTATTTAAAATTTAATATACCGCTCATACTGGAGGTACCAGAGCAGTTTACAATTAAAAAAAAAAAAAAAGACTGCTGAAAGGAAAAGAACTCCAAAATATAATAAACAGGATAGAGAACAGAAAACGAGGTAGAGGCTAAGCATACAGGCATGGTGTTAATGGGGGTGGAGAAAGAGGAGCAGAGGGAAAGGGAATGTTGAAGGCAGAACATAAAAGGTGTCTTTAGCCTGGCTTTAAATGTTTTGTAGGAGGGCTCTAGGCAGAGGACAGGGGGAAACGAATTCCAGAGCCGGGGACACAGAAAAAAGAAAGCAGAGAAACGGGTGGATTCAAGGTGAGCCTGGGACGGGAGGGAAGGGACATGCGGTTGGAGTGAATTAACTGGAGGGAATGGTGAGGTGTGTGAAGATGAATCAGGTCTGCGAGATAAAGAGAAGTGCCATCCTATTCTTATGGAACCTGGTGTACGGGGCATGAGCCACAAGAGCTTGGAGTTTACTGACCCCACGTGCAGACGTGAGCACCACAAGGAAGACCACCTTCCAGGACAGATACTTGAGGTGACAAGAAGCCAGTAGCTCAAAGAGTGGAGCGATGAGCTTTGAGATGACCACAATGAGATCCCACGCCACCACCAGTGGTCGGGTGGGTGGTCGAGAGAGTATGAGGCCCATCTGGAATCAAGTGCACTGAGGTGTACCCTGATGGAGTTAGACTTTAGACCAGCGTTGAACAGGTGCAGCAGGTATTGTAGCATCAGCTGGACCGAACAGGAGAAGGGGTTGGCACTCCTCTACACACACTAAACAGAAAATTATGCCACTTGAAAGCATACGCCCACTGGGTGGAATCATTACATGATACCAGAAGGACCTCTTCTACCTCCCTGGAGAGTTGAAATGGGCTAGGACTAACCTTTCAGCAGCCAGACCGTCAGGGCCAGGGAACCCAGGTTGGGGTGCAAGAGAGCCGATCTTGCGCCCGAGACAGGCTGAGGATCAGGGGAAACCACGGCTGCCTGGGCCACCAGGGGGCTATGAGAATCAGGGTGACCCAGTCAAGCTATACCTTGAAAAGTGTCTTGGCAATGAGCAGCATGGGAGGGTAGACAGAGAAGGCCTTCCGTCCACAGGATGAAAAACACATCAGTCGCCACCTGGGAGGGGTTAAGCGCCTTGAAACAGAAAACAGGGCAGCTGAGCATTGGCCAGGCTGGCAAAGATCTATCACGGGGAGGCCTCAGCAACAGAACAGTCTGTTGGCTATCTGCGGGTCGAGCAGTCACTCCACCAGAATATTGCCCTGGCCAAGGAGATACACGGTCCCGAGGAGCATCCCACTCTTGCTGGCGAAGGTGCAGAGGCGGATCACTTCCCAGCACATGAAGGCTGACACAGTTGACATAGATCGCCAGCACCTGGTTGTCTGTCTGAATCAGAATCAACAAGTTCCACAGGTGGTGCTGAAATGTCCGAGAACGTAAACAATGGCTCGGAGCTCCAGGAAATTGATCTGCTGTAGGCTCTCAGATGCCGACCACAGGCCCCGAGTGCAGAGGTTGCCACAGTTGGTCCCCCAAGCCAACTTGAAGGCATCTGTGATGAGGACCCTCTGATGGGGGTCAGGGCCTGAAAGGGCATTCCTGACAACAGGTTCCACAGCTATTGCCACCAGCTGAGGGACTCAGCGAAGGGATGCGTTATCACTGTGTCTTGCAGGCATCCCATTGCCTGAGACCACTGGAAGCAGAGGGACCACTGGGCTAGATGCATGTGAACACAGGCACTGGTTGTGACATGTACCATCAAGGCCATATGTTTATGTTTATTAAGTTTCTTGATTATACCGCTCCTTCATTACACCAAGGCAGTTTACAAAATATAATATACGATGAGAGGCAGAGGTCAGAGACCAGGAAAAGAAAAGGGAACTCCAATATATGATGATAGGACAGCAATAGAACAGGCAGAGGGAAAAGAAAAGAGAAGATGGGGAAGGGGAACTGTTAAAATCGTGATGGACATGGAGGTTAAGGCATGGTGAGAGGAAGATCGTATGCTGTTTGGAAAAGGTGATCTTCAGGAGGCTTTTGAATCAGACATAGGAGTGCTCTTGGCCCAGCTCAGAGGGGAGGGACAACATGAGCTGGGCAGAGGCAGAGTACCAGCCCTGAACCTTTCTTGAAAGGGCCACTAGGCGTTAGGCCCTGTTGAGGGGGAGGAAGGCCCTGGCCTGGACAGTGTCTAGCAGTGCTCCTATGAACTCCAGGCATTGGGTCGGCTGCAGGTGGGACAATGTGTAACTGATAATGAACCCCAGGTGCTCCAAAGTGAGAATGGTGTGGCACGCCACCTGCTGGACTTCAACGGTGGTACTGTCCTTGACAAGCCAGTCGTCCAGTTAGGGGAAGACAAACACCCCCTACAGCCGCAGATGTGCAACGACTATCACCAAGCACTTAGTGAACACCCTTGGGGCCGAAGGGTAGGACCCTGAACTGGTAGTGGCATGAAGCAGAGGTACTGCTGGTGGTGTGGATGGATGAGGATGTGCGTGTACCATCTTTGATATCTAAGGAGCATAGCCAATCTCCCTGGAAATAGAGCAGAAACATTCCAAGGGAGAGCATTTTGAACTTTTCTCCTTCACCAGGAACCTGTTGAGATCTTGAAGATCCAAAATAGAGCAAAAGCCACTGGTCCTCTTGGGAACAAGTACGTACCAGGAGTAGAACCCCTCGCCCATGAGGTGGGGCAGGACCAATTCTATCACCTTGTTGGCCAGGAGCCTGGCGAGCTCTCACTGGAGTAGGTCTCAGTGGAGTCATTGGAAGCTCTCTTGAAAAGAACAAAAGGAGGCATCTGATCGAAATGGAGGTAGTCCCCCAATCTGCAGGGCCCAGGTGTCTGTGGTGATGCTGGACCACCAACTGGCATAGAATACCAGACTCTCCCTCCCCTCCTGTGTACTTGCAGGGCTAGACCTCTAAGGAAGCGAGGATATGCCCAGTCAAAAGCCCCCTCCACGTTGCAGCTGGGGCGCCACTTGGGGGCCTTAGGTTTACGCAGGCCTTGCCCCTGTCCCTTGGCCTGCTGGGAGCTGAGGGTAGTTTCTGAAAACCTTCCTCCTCAAAGCCTTCTGTAGGGAAGGGTCAGCATTTTTTTTTTTGGAGAGCCTGGTCTGGAACTCTGACTCCAGCTTGGTGGCCTTGACCATCATGGGCTTGCAGAAGAGATTCTCCCCCCCACGCAGGGGACAAATCTACCAATTTGTCCTGAACCCATTGCTCCGTTGGGAGACAGTAGCCAAGCCTGGTGGTGGGCACTAATGCCCACCATAGCTACTCTGGCCACCAATTCAAAGCTGTCATAGGTTGTATGAGTGATGGACTTGGAGCACTCCTTGACTGTCGAGATCATGACAATGAAGAGGTTCCTCTGACAGCCCAGCTGAGAACTCAGCAAGCAACCTCACCAGGTCCTGCAAGTACATGCCCATGTATAGCTGGTAAACCTGGATCCAGCCATCATTGAGCCCTGGTAGCACTTCCTGCTTAAGGCATCCACGGTGCGGACCTCCCTGATGGAGGGCACTGAGGAGTGCATCTTCTGGCTCTTGATCCGGCACATGGCTGACTTCACCACCATGGAGTTATGAGGCAGCTGCATTTTCTGGAACCCAAGGCTCTTGCAGACTCGATACGTTTAAATCGAGCTGCCTGCTCACGATTGGCACCAAGGCTGGGGACTCCCACATGCGGAACAGAATCCGTTCCAGAATTGGGGAGGGGGAGAGAACAGGCACCGAGTGCCTCCTTTGGAAGGGCCTCATACAGGAGGAAGGATCTCTAGGTCCTCTACTCAAGGCTCCTCCTCAGACTTAGTTGTGAAGGCCAGGGCCTTCGTCATGTCCCTGACAAAGGAAACGTCCTTGGGCAGAGACCTGCGTCGGTCCTCCGAAGGAGAGAGGTCCGAAGGGACATCTCGATGGAGGTGGGTATCGGGGGACTCATCATTCTCCCACTCCAAATCAGAGTTGGAGACCTCGAGGACCCTCAGGGCATCAAGATCTTGTCTGGTCACTATGCTTCTACTTGGAGGCACTGACAGGGGAAGTCCTCCGCCCCAAATGGGACCGAGATCAGTACCGGGAATCATCTCAAGACCAATGGTGCTCAAGGATGGCTCCACGACCTCCAGCGATGCCCTTGCGGTAGAGGGACTGGTAGTCAGCACCAATGACCCGGAGGAACCGAGCAGCAGTCCCTACTGCTGGGCCAAGAAGGCAGCGAGGCTGCATTTGAGGGTCACCATTCTGACCTCAAGCTCAGAGGGCTCCAATTCCGGTGACTGTGGGCTTTACCCACGGTTTCAGCATCATCGCCCAATGCCACAGATGACGTCTGGCTCTTTGGGGGATGGCCTTCAAAGGACTCCCAGTCCGATGCCCCACAACCGCAGGGCTCAGGTCAAGCATGACCGTCACACGAGGCTGAGGGCACTGGCTCAGTGAGCAACACTGGGGCCAAAACGGAGGTCTTGCCAAACACGTAATCTCGCTGCTTCTCACGGTTCCTCCATCTCTCGCTCGTCATTTGCAGGCAGAGCCACAGGAGGCGTCATAGTTATCGGCACGGAGGTACCAGAGGCAGCTGTCTGTGTGGATCCATGCAGGACATTGTGGTCGCACTACTTAAACCCACTGGCAGAGGACATAGAAGGGAAAATGGCACCCACGAGAGCAAACTCAAGAGTCCTGGCCAGTGAGAGCGTGAGGGTTCCTGCGCACCAAAGGAAAAAAAAGAAACAAGGGAAAAAGACCTAAGAAAAACACAGTGCTGAGGCAGCAGCAGTCCCAGGAGGCAAGGCGTACGTGTACCGGAGAAGGAAAACGAGAACGAACGAAGGAAAAAAAAAAATCAACTTTTTCTGTGGTGCAAACGAATGTACGATGGGCTCCATGGAAAAAAGGAGACTGAGGCAAGATGGCACCTTTGGGCAGGAAGGTAGCCATGCATATGTGGTGGATCTCCCAAAGGCTTTCTTTGAAAGCTGGGAAGATGTTACTGCACAGGTTCCAATCGATGCAGTCACCCATATGGGAGAACCAACTTCCTGCTTGCTCCCAGAGAAAAACACTTTTCTCGCAATTCTCCACTCACCTTGACTCTACCCATGCCCTCCACCCCCGACAATCCAATTTCCACCCTGGGCACAGCACTGAGACCATTCTTTTCTTTCTCAATGAACTGCATTCTTCCCATCACCTGCAGCAGTAAAAGCCAAAGTAGTCATCACTGCCCGATGCTGCTCTCCTACACCAATCCTGTTTCACTGCTGACAGCAAACACAGTAGGGTTTCTGGGTCAGGGTCTCAGGACTGCTCCAAGTTCCACTACTGCTTTCTATCACACCACTTCAGCTTCTGCCTACTCTTACCACATGGCTCCACTAGGCCAGACCAACCTCAAGATCAGACACATTTATAACGAATGCACAAGTTAAAACTGTAAGTTACATTAAAAGGGAAATTATATGGTACAGATTGCTATTCCTCTTAAGCCTATTTACCATAAGTCAGTCAACATAGGGCCATGGTGGGGCAAGAGAATGAGAACTATGGAAAAATCTGGAGAGTAATGGGATCAGGTGTTCAAGTGCTGTATGTACTCTGCTGCATTTGCTGTGAGATGGAGATGGAGTGGGAGGAAGAAGCCTCATCTCCTCACTGTTCCCCATATACTGCTTCCACCCCTCTTATCAGGAGAGCCCTTCTCCATGTCCCTCGGACCTTCTTTATACCAGCCAAATTTAATGGCAGTGTTTAGGGCCACAAGTGGTTCAGGGTAGCCCTACTGAGCAGGCATGAGATATCTGCCTACAAAAGAGGTAGTATGCATCTCTCTCCGATATCTGCTCAGTAGGGATACCCTGCAAATCCAAAGTATTTACAGCTCGAGGACCATGGTGAATACCACGGTGAAATTTCACTTACCGTTAATTTCCTTTCCTGGAATACTGCTAGACCAGTCCAGACAAACGGGTTATGCACCCCTGCCAGCAGATCTTGGAGACAGAGAATTCCACCAGAGCTCTGATTGGGTGGAGTCTGGTGATATACAGCTACCCCTAGGGGTCCCTGTCAGTAACGTATAAAAGCAACTTAAACTTAACCGCACCCCGAGGGTCCTAAGGAACTATATACAAGGGAGCCGAAGGACTCCCCAGAACTGAAGTCAGCATGCACCAACGCACTCATGGATCGCCCATGGCGAGGCAGACTGAAAAGGAAGGACAGCGGTCGGCGGCTGCCCAGCGCCAGCAGCAGTGCACCATACAGCAGGGCGGGTCCTGGACTGGTCTAGCAGTATTCCAGGAAAGGAAATTAACGGTAAGTGAAATTTCACCTTCCAAGTCATACTGCTAGACCAGTCCAGACAAACGGGCAGTACCCAAGCTAGCTGCTCTCAAGAGGGGGGGTCAAGGCCGCCGACAGTACTGCAGCTCCAAAGCAGCCGTCCTGACGAGCCTGAACGTCCAACCTATAGTGACGTACAAAGGTGGACAGCGAAGACCAAGTCGCCGCTCGACAAATATCCAGCGGAGCCACAAGAGACCGCTCGGCCCAAGAAGCCGCTTGTGCTTGAGTAGAATGAGCACGGAGCCCCACCGGAACCAGCTTCCCCCGAAGAATGTAAGCTGCTTCAATGGCCCCTCGGAGCCACGACGAGGTCCCGCAAACAGGACGAAAAGATGATCAGACGTACGAAACGAGTTTGTGACCTTCAGGTATTGGAAAAGCACTCTCTTAAGGTCCACCGCCCGTAACGGAGACCGACTACTCTCACACTGAGCACTGGAAAAGGCCGGTAGGAAGAGAGGCTGGTTCACATGGAACGGCGTCAGCACCTTTGGCAAAAAAGAAGGAACAGTGCGAAGAGACACACCTTCCGCTGAGAAAGCGAGATAGGGATCACGACAGGAGAGAGCCTGCAATTCGGAAATACGGCGCGCCGACGTAATAGCCACTAAGAACACCGTCTTCAGAGTCATATCTTTGAGCGAACAGGCCTTCAGGGGCTCAAAGGGAGGAGCAACGAGAGCCCGAAGAACGAGAGCAAGATCCCACGTAGGCACCGGCGGACTCAGCGGAGGCCTCAAAGACTTAACCCCGCGAAGGAAGCGAGACACGTCCGCATGCGAAGCTAGCGAACGCCCCGCTATGCGCCCATGAAAACAAGTCAATGCAGCAACCTGCACTCGCAAGGAACCTAGCGCCAAACCTTTGTCCACTCCGGACTGGAGAAAGGCCAAGATATCCGGGATACCGGCACACCAGGGAGATAAGCTACGCTGGGAACACCAACGGTGAAAAAGTCGCCAGACTCTAGCGTAGGCCATGGACGTGGACGTCCTCCGCGCTTTAAGCAGAGTAGCGACCACACTAGGCGAATAGCCCTTGCGTACTAACTTGCGGCGTTCAATAGCCAAGCCGTAAGCGAGTATGGAGCCGGGTCTTCCATTTCCACCGGCCCCTGAGTCAGGAGACCGGGAAAGGCTCCGAGATGGAGTGGGGACTCTCGAGACAGTCAGACTAGATCCGCATACCACGGCCGGCGAGGCCAATCGGGAGCCACCAAGATCACTGGACCGCGATGCTCCCGGAGTCGTTGGAGAATCTTGCCTATCATGGACCACGGAGGAAAGACATACAGAAGGTGGTGTGCCGGCCACGGCTGAGAGAGAGCATCGATTCCGCACGACCCCTCTTCCCTCCAACGGCTGAAGTACAAGGGCGCCTTGGCATTCTGCGCTGTGGCCATGAGATCCATCGCCGGCAGCCCCCATAGTTGAACAATGGAACAAAACGTTTCCAGCTGCAGGGACCACTCCCCGGGATCCAGGGAGTGCCGGCTGAGAAAAATCGGCTTTCACACTGTCCACGCCGGCGATGTGTTGCGCCGAGAGAGCCAGAAGATGCTCCTCCGCCCACGGGAGGAGCAAGCGCAGTTCCTGGGAGACTCCCGGACACTTCGTACCGCCCTGGCGGTTGAGGTAAGCCACCGTCGTGGCGTTGTCGGACAACACCCGAACTGCACAGCGCCGCAGAAGCGGCTGGAACTGAATCAGAGCCAAACGCACCGCGCGCATCTCGAGACGATTGATGGACCAACGGGCTTCGCGAGGAGACCAAACCCCCTGCGCTGAAGTGGAGCCGCAATGAGCCCCCCAACCGGAGAGGCTGGCGTCCGTCGTGAGCAGTAGCCAGCGCGGAGACTCTAGAGACACTCCCCGAAGAAGATTGCGCGCCCGAAGCCACCAAAGGTGGTCGTGGCGCACTTGCGAAGGCAGAGGTAAGCGAACCTGATAATCCTCCGAAACCAGCAACCGAGACAGAAGCGCCGCCTGTAAGCTGCGCATGTGCGCTCTCGCCCACGGGACTAGATCTATCGTAGCTGCCATGGACCCCAACAGTTGCAGGTAGTCCCACGTCCGAGGAGCCGCTTGGTCCAAGAAGCGGTGAAGCTGAAGAGAGATCTTCTGAACCCGCTCCTGCGTTAGAAAGACGCGTCCCTGACGAGTGTCGAACCGCGCTCCGAGAAAGTCCAGAACCTGAGTCGGTCGAAGACTGCTTTTTGTGCAGTTGATCACCCAACCGAGCTGTTCCAAGAAGAGGACCACACGAGCGACGGTCTCGCGAGCTTCGGACCGGGAGTCGGCCCGGATAAGCCAGTCGTCGAGATAGGGATGAACCCGTATGCCCTGCTTGCGCAAGGCCGCCGCCACGACAATCAAGATCTTGGAAAAAGTCCGCGGAGCCGTCGCCAGCCCGAAGGGCATAGCACGAAATTGAAAATGCTGACCCAGCACCGAGAACCGGAGATACCGCTGATGGTCGGCCCGGATTGGTACATGAAAGTAGGCCTCTGCTAAATCGAGAGACGCCAGGAACTCGCCCTTGCACACGGCTTGAATCACCGAGCGAAGGGTCTCCATGCGAAAATGAGGAACGCGAAGGTCGCTGTTCACACCCTTGAGATCCAGGATAGGACGGAAGGACCCATCTTTCTTGGGCACCACGAAATAGATGGAGTAGCGACCTCGACCTCTTTCGCAAGGAGGCACAGGGCAAATGGCGTTCAGGGACAGAAGGTGCCGAAGGGTCTCGTGGATGACACGCCGCTTCTCGGGGGAGGCTGCTGGAGAGGCGACGAAGGTTTCCGGGATGGGTCGAGCGCACTCGAGAGAATAACCCCGAGAAATACTGTCAAGCACCCAATGATCGGTGGTGATGCGTGCCCACTCCTGCGCGAACAAGGCCAACCGACCCCCTATCGGCGGACCCGTTCCAAGTGGGCTTCCCGCCCCGTCAGCGGGAGGAGCGCCCGGCTGCGGAGAATTTCCCTGCGGAGGAAGGCTCCGCGCCCCTGCAGGCTCCTCGAAAGGACTGCGACCGCGCCCCATAGCGATTGGCCGGAGCAGCCCCCTGGGAGGTTTTAAAAGAGCGAAACTTCCGGGAGTCCCGAGCCTGGGAATAGCACCGAAAATTCTGTGACCGTGACGGACGGCGATAGGACACCTTAGGTCTGTCCTCCGGCAAGCGTTGAGGCTTAACTTCCCCCAGGTCCTTCACTAGCTTATCGAGCTCCTCGCCGAAGAGAAGGCGACCCTTAAAGGGCAACTTAGAAAGCCTTGCCTTGGATACCACATCCGCCGCCCATTGGCGGAGCCACAGCCACAGCCACCGCCTAGCCACCGTGACGGCAGCCAGCGAGCGAGCCGAAAGGCGCAACAAGCCATAGAAGGAATCCGCGATAAACGCCGTAGCCGACTCGAGGCGGGTGTGGGACGGGTCCTCCAGCAACCTCTGAAGCCAGCGGAGCAATGCCCGCGCCGTCAAGCCCCCGCACACCGACGCCTGGAGAGCTAGGGACGACGAAGCAAAAGGCGGTCCTGAGAAGATTTTCCACCTTACGATCCTGCAAATCTTTAAGCGCTGCTCCGCCCTCCACCGGGATGGTGGTGTGCTTCGTCACTCCCGTGACTAAGGCATCCACCTTAGGGTATGCCAGCCACTGCTCTAGAGCTTCAGGAGACCAGACATAAAGCTGATTAAGCCGACGAGAGTTACGCAGCGGCACATCAGGGGAATCCCACTCCCTGGAAACCATCTGCTGCAACTCCGGAGGAAAGGGGAAGGATTTGGAGGGCTTGTGAATGCCCTGCAAAATAGGATCAGCCTGGGATTGACCCAGAGCCGTCTGGGGCTCTTCCAAAGTCGTAAGACGGAGCGCATCGGACACCTGGGCAATCAGGGCAGACAACTCTTCCTTCCTGAAAAGCCGAATGTCTTGGGAATCGTCCTGGGTAGGCAAGGACGAATCTGAGGGCGAAAATTCACCATCTTCCCGATCCGAGGAAGCCGCAGAGTCCTCTTCCGACGCTCTGTCCTCAGGGCAGCTGAAAACCTCTTCAGGAAGAAATTAAGACGCTCTGAGGGAGCGGGACTTTTTATGTCCTGCAGCAGTCTGTTTCTGCATGCCTGCAGAAGGCAGAGAAGTGCTCCCCGGAGCTATAGACAGATGCGCAGTCCCTGTCACCGCAGACTCCGCTCGCCAAAGGGACCACGCCTGGCGAAAAAGGGAAAGGAGATGTTCCTCAGATGGCAGTGCTGCCGGAGTGGACAGCGGTGGAATCTGAGAGGCTGCGGGAGAGGCTGCCCGTGGCTCCACAGTGAGCAGGGAAGGCAGCTGACCATCCACAACAGGTAGAGGAAAAACTGAAGAGTCTGAAGGCAAAACAGCAGCCGAGGATTCGCCTGGGTGAGACAAGCAAGCAGTGCACAGGTGATTCTGGAGGTCTTTGTGCTTTTTCTGACACCCGAGGCAGCGTTGGCCCGAAGAAGGCATAATGAAAGATAAATCCTGCCCTTTAGTACAAGACAGGAAAAATGCTCTCACACTGCTGAAAACTGTTGTCCCTGTCTTAGGAAAAATCTCATTTATTTATTTATATATATATTTTTTAACACCACAGGAAAGACAACACTCCCAGCATCCAGCTAGGAATCTGTGGAAAAAACGAGCAGTAGGAGAGCTGCCATGAAGAATATATGCAGAGAGCAAGCTGGCTTCCCGCCAAAAAACGGAGGTTTTCAGTGATTCAAAATGGCCGCCGCCAAAATAAAAGGAGTAAAAAAGAAAAAATTAAACCCCCAAAAATTCAAATAACCCCAGAAAAGAGTGAGGGAGGGCAGGGGGACACTGTCCACACCAGAAAATCACTGAAATTCATCAAAAACGGCACCAACAAAAATCGGGCTGCCAGGAAGCTGTCAGGCACTGAGAGGAGAGAGACAGAAGCTGTACTCACAATACTGATGGTGCAGGGAAGCCACAAAGCGCTGCACAAACCTCAGTCAGCTGCCTCACCACTAAAATTAGCCCCAGGGACTAGATTTTAGGAGGGTATCATCCAGCAAACTAGCACGCAGGACTAGTGCTGGGGAGCCTTCTCATCAGCGATCACCACTGTGAACAGGGGATCAGCTGGAAAACCTCTCCCTGGTGCCTAGAAATTAATCTGGCAACAACAGGGGGCAGAAGGAATCAAAGGAAATCCCAGATGTAAAGCAGATGAATTTTGAAGGAGTAAAACAAAAAAGCATCCAGATCTGCTGGAGACAGAGAAATACTGACAGGGACCCCTAGGGGTAGCTGTATATCACCAGACTCCACCCAATCAGAGCTCTGGTGGAATTCTCTGTCTCCAAGATCTGCTGGCAGGGGTGCATAACCCGTTTGTCTGGACTGGTCTAGCAGTATGACTTGGAATGCTGTATTATCCATCCTCCTTTTCCTACATAGGGCACCAAGATCCCTTTATACCCTAAAAAATACAAAATGTATCTCCAAACTAGTCAAAGAGATGAACTCAGGCCAGCTCACATGGACTAAGGAAAAAAAAGGCACCTTTTAACATGAGTAACACCCCTAAATACAGTTTTACTTTTGTGACGTTTCATTTTCCCTTCCATGGTTCCTAGATTACTACGCTGTGGATGGACAACTCACTCACTTGCCCTCCCTGTCATTCAATCCCTCAGTCATCAAGAATACCAATCAATATTCAGCACAGTGGTCATAGCTCATTTTGTTTGTTAAGTGCCACCAAGTCAATGTCAACTCCTGGGGACCCAGTGGATAGTTGTCCATGTTGCAACTATCTCCTGGGGTTTTGACAAGGTGTGACCAGAAATAGTGCACTAGGTCTCTCTCATGCAATAAGCTTACAGCACATGTTATTTCAAAGTGATCACCCATCCCAGTATTAATCAAGCCTGACCCAGCATAGCTCCCAAGATCAGATGAGACCAGGGACACACAGAGCTTATGTTTACAAAATTACCAAAACTAGTAGTCTACAGCTAAAACAATTCCAGAAGTTATCAATGTCCCTGTTTAATGTACATTACCAGGTTTACGTTTCAATGTAAAACCACTTTGATTGAAATGATAAAGCGTATATAAAACCTGTTAAATAAGATAAAGGCTCAACTATCCCAAAAGCAAGTGTATGTATTCCTTACACAGTTTGCTGGCTTTGCATGATTTTGGTTTAATATTAGCTAAAAATTAAGAACTACTGTGGTGTGAGTTACTTCAATGAGTGTTCCTGCACCCCCCCCCCCCCCCCTGCTTGTCTCCGGAGACCATTACTATCATGTTTACAGCTCCAGCAGGGAAAGACTAAGTACAAGTGTACTCTGCACGTCCCGTCATCTCTGCTTGCATATGCTAGTTCGGAAGGGAGGCTCAACTCTGAAGACCCTTGCCCAATGAATACCCTGAATGGGCATTTGCATGTGTGCGCATGGGGGAGGGTTATACTGGCAGTAGTCACTTGACTTCTCCTTCCTTCAGCCAAATAGAGGAGGTATATAAGATTCGTTAAATAAAAGTATCACATCCATAAGGTTCCCAGTCTTTAACAGATACCAAGATAGCAACTAAGCCCAATTCTCTCAGAACACAAAAAACTCTCGAGCTGAAACCCAGGGGGAAACAATAAAGCATTGCTTTTAGAAAAAGTTTACTATTGTACTAATAGTAAATAGCCTCGAATTAGCACCGCTCGTGATACTTAAAACATATACACTAGACAAAATGA
The DNA here is from genome assembly GCA_033557465.1 of Ichthyophis bannanicus. Lineage (NCBI taxonomy): Eukaryota > Metazoa > Chordata > Amphibia > Gymnophiona > Ichthyophiidae > Ichthyophis > Ichthyophis bannanicus. The sequence goes on along the minus strand of CM066043.1, from coordinate 231,058,479 downwards.
AATGCTTAGCTACTGTATAGGTTTAATTTTAAATGTTCCGAAGTGTCATACAAGAAAATTAACTGCTGCTGTGGACAATACTAAGCTAACAGGATAGCCTATCTTGACAAGGAAAATATCCGCCAATATTTGTTGCTAATTTTACTATCCCATCAATATTCTTTAATTCCCAAAACGTTAGTAAATATTTTGAAGTGCATAAGCACTTAGTGTGGCACTGTTTTTAGTACATGGTAACTGTTAATGCAGACCTGCAATAAATGCTTGGTGCAGGTTGAAGCTAGTAACTAGCATGTGGGACATTAGCAGCAGCTGCGCCAGCATTAAGGACAGCTGTGCACTAGCTACCTCAAGAGGGGACATTAAGTAGTCTTGCTATCTGCAGTCTGGTAGCACAGCTAGCACCAGCCCTGTAAAAATAGTAAGTGGCAGTGCTCCCCATCTTCACTTTCTTTCAGAGAAAAGAAAACACACACACACACACACAGTTCCCCCACATCAGGGCTCACCTAGGGTTTTTCCCTGTTGTCTAGTGAGCCACAGCATGAGAAGTCTTGTCTGCTCATGCCCTGGAATCGCTGGGATTCAAAATGGCAGATATGACCCCCTAGTGAGCACTGGGCAGGAACGGAGGGGTGCCACTTCTGCCCCTGACCATCAGACACCAGGCAAACCCCCAGACAAGTCCTTGTGGGATACAGAAATTAATGGCCAGAGGAACCTTGAGTTGTAAAGGACATTAACAGTGCATTATGGAGAGGAGGGAAGAGTCAGGTGAGTCACTGCATAGTTTGGGAGTTTTTTATGCCATTTACAACAGGGCCTGCACTCCATGTTTCAACAGGTAATACAGGTGTACTCATGCAATCTGCCAAAGCACAGATAGCAGGCCTGTGCAGCAATATATAGTCTGCCCTGTGCGGTTAAGGATGATGCTGTGCACCTCTATTTACTGCACCTTACATTTTATACTTTAGAATTAAGAAGTGCAACTATGACTTATTTTTACACTCACCTTGTTTCATTAGTAAAATGTTTTGCAAGGCCCTATATCCAAACAGGCATTTTTTTTTTAACTCCACTTTGTGTTGGCTTGTACCCCACATGTGCATAGTAACCCCACCTTTAGAGCATTACCAGACAGCATGAGTCAAAATCTAGATAGATGTTAAATCTGGTGACCTACCTAGTAAGTGATACAACTATTAAAAATCCTTTTGCCTGCCCTACTTTTCCTACATTTAGGAGGTAATTCTGTAAATTACACCTAGATTTACCTTGTACGTACACACTATTCTATAAAGTCAAATCTATGTGGATTTTATTTCACAGAATACCAGCTTAAGTGGACACAGGTAAATATCATTGCAGTCACTTACAAGAGCTCTAGATCAGATTTAACAAATGTGTGATCATTTATATGCATTGGGGCCTACTCTGTAAATTATGCACTCTGCTCAAATTCCACCCCTGTACATGCCCACACCAAAAGTACAGTGACCTGCATGGAGTGGCAGATTCACCTACTCTTACTGCCTTGCTGAGCAGACTAGGTGGACCATACTCATCTTTATCTGCCGTTATATACTGTATTATTATGTTAAGACTATGTGTGAATGACCTGAATACCTTGCTTTCCACATGGAAATCTAGCCACCCCTTACAAACTACCCTCTAAGCATATGTTTAAAACATGCATTTTCAATACAAGTTCAAAATGCCACTACAAAGAGGAAGGGAAATTACATTTAATTTTCAGCTGTCTCATTAGTGCCAGGTGAGTTAGATTGCAAGTCCTCTGGGGATAGGAAAATACCTACCATATCCAAATGTAAGTTTGTACTTGAGGCAATGGAAAGTACAGCCATTTGCCGAAGATCAAAAAGAGCAGTAGTGGCATTGGAACTTGGCTTCCCTGGTTTTCAGTCCACTGCTTCAACTATTAGGCTACTCTAAAGATAGTCTACTTCATTTATATTCCATAGCCTTTAGATACATTTTTACAGATCTGGATATCAATGAAATAAATGCTTACTTTAAAGGAGTTGTATATTAAGGATATATATCATAAAGAGTTCTAAATTGCATTTCATGCATCCTAAGTATAATTTTATCATTTGTTAAAGGATTAAACTACTGTAATGATCCTGTAACTAGAAGAAAAAAGGGGTAGGGTAGAAGTAGATATTGCTGGGGGAGGGAGGAGACTAGCTCATCTCAAAAAAAGATTCCACAAGTATCAACTTCTTCCCCTACTCTGGTTACTACAATTTGATAGAGCCACAGGAATAAATCTTGCAACAGCAAGAACATTTTTAATCATATACTTGACATCATAATTTTAAAGGGTTCAGAGTGAAACAAAGTGCTGACTCCGTGTATAATCTGCTATATTTTATAGACTGAGCATTTGGAGATGAAATCTCTACTCTCCTTTTTAATAGAGCACTACACACAAAGTAAAATTGCCTCTATCAAAATTGTTGGTTTATGGGCATTATTACATCATCATTGGTCAAAAGGAACAAAAACACAACAATTAGAAGGAAACTTGCCCAAAGGTGCAACAGATCTGCAACACTGCCACTAAACCACCACAACACACACACAAACAGCATGAGAAACATCCATAACACACAAGACTTGCTGAATGGGCAAGGCATTGCCATAGTACATAAGGCTGAGATGTGTGCCTCCAAGAATAGTGTCAAGTCACTCATCCCACTCTGGCTTAGAAGTGAGGTTCATAACTGTCATGGTATGCACAAAACTCAACTCATTTGGAGAAACTGCCTCAAGTGAGAATGACACTCAGAGCTTTAACATGTATTCAGGCTATTATGCCAGGGTGCCATTTATGTACATTTATTTACAAAAGAGTTGATGGGCACAGAAATTAGAAAGTAGTCAAAGTTAAAATGTATTGGAATCAAGCGGTAATTAAAAAAAAAAAAACCACCACACCCCTTTAAGAAAGTCATCTTAGTGAACAGTACAGTAAGTATTTTCAAGGTAATAAGTTAACATAAGTAACTTCAGAATGTTTGAGCAGCAACTGCTATAACTTGATACTGTTGCCTTTTCTGCACAGCACTGACTTACAGGCTTGTGGCATACCATTAAAATCATTCAACCTTACCAGTTTTTAAATTACAGTTAAACAAAAACGCACAAACTTTGAGAGGACAAAACCTTTATTAACCAACATAAGTAGTCCTTTTATACATATATTGTTTGAAGCCAATCTTCAAAAGATGTATCCTGCCTGTTGTGTTTAACACTACTTCGGGAGGGGAAAGTTGAAGAAAAATTAGTGAATGGGATAAAAGTAAATTTCATCCAAAAACAGTTAATGAAATACTGTAGGTACTGCTTAAAAAAAGGTTGTCTAAATAAAGTGCATTCCAAAGAAAGCAAGCAAAACCCCAGAAAAAAAAAGAAAGTAGCAGCTTAGCAAGCAGGAGATAACAGGATCTGCGTTGGATGAACAATCACCTGCTCAATTTCCTTCCAGGATCTATTCTTCACCAGAAAAAAAAGTTGACAGCTCAGCCAAAGCTTAGCATAAAAATTCATGACAGTTATTTCTGAAATGCCAAAAGGAGTTAAATTTAAGCGAAAGGATTTTGTTTGTTACACAAAAACATGACCACTTCCTGTAGACAACGCTATACTCTGGTACAAATATGCTAGTTAGCAATGAACAGCGTGTGAGTGTAACCTCTCTCGAAAGAGTTCAAGATTTCGTGTTAAAAGTGGAGAAGCTTCTAAACGTGTGGCAGTGGCAATGAACATCTAAAAAAGGTAAGGACTTGTCATTCTGGTGAAAATGTATGCAGCTGAAACAATTCCATAAATGCTTTAACAGAATATAATAAACATCGGCACATTTCAGCACACGTGATATGCTGAAAGATCAGAAACTGCCTTAACGCCACAAGGGCGAGGCTTCAGCAGACGTCACGGAAAGGCTCCGCCCATCTGCTGACGATTCTCCCCGTTACTAAGCGAACCAGCAACCAATCGCATCTCACAGCAAGCACACAGTGGCCTTTGAACTCCCCATCAGTAACTTCCTACTGCTTTCGGAGTACACAGTGCAATGCAGTATGTCTAGCTATGCGGCACAAAGGAAAAGCCATTTTGTGACTAAACTGGGCCCGGACAAAATTCTAGAGATTTCACATTTCTTCCCATAGAGACAGACCGAGCACATCTTTCTCTTTTTAAACTAGGAAGCCAGAAGGAAGCCCACCGAGCTACATTAGCAGCTTTAAAAGAAACAGCCCGCAAAGGCTTTATATTTGAGCATCTAAATATGATTTACATGGAATAGCATTCATAAAATGGCTGCCACATGCTGAATGGCTTCTCTATGAATTCCACAGTACTGGGAGGAGAAAAAAAAAAGTTTCTCTTACAAGCCAGATGGCATTGCATTAGAGCCGACTAACAACCCTATAAGTAGAAAGTGTTTAAAATTTCGAAAAGAAACCCCTTAAGCGACACAGTCTGAGCTTATAAAAGCTGTTTTTTCGTTCTATTAATTTCAGAATACGATATCTAAACAAACCAATGATGAGGCTTTAGAACCAACCAGAACCACCACCCATAAGGGGTTTCAAAACTGAACAAAATAAAGACAGTATAAAAAAATCCACATAGCCCACAATGATTAAATAATTTGTGAACTGGATCAGTCCACCTAGTAGACATGAAGATCAGCAGCAAATAAAATGCAAGGGACCCCTTTGAAATAAAATATGACCATTTAAGCTGTATTCAAAACAGTGCAAAATCTGACCCAACTGAAACAGGACAACTCTCAAAAGGAAAAAAAACCACCACACAAATCTCAAATGCATTAACTACTCTAATAAAGAAAAAAAAAGGTATCTACGACATAGCTGATCAAGATCAAAAGCAAGAAAGACAAAACACATACACAAACAAATGCAAAAGAACTACCAAATTATCTTCCCCGACAGCTCTGACCTCTTCCTAGGTACGAAGGAGAAGGACCATCAAGCAAAAAGCAATCCCAGGCCACCAATTACAGAGTACAGGTTGTATTCTACATCCATGCTTCCTATATTATATTTAAAGTGGACGATTACTTTGCTATCTACTTACCACTAGTCTCTCGTGTTATAGGGCTAATTCTGGAAGAAAGCAATAGAAAAAAAAAAAAGCAACACCCATAAACTTTTTATCTATTGTCAGTCTAAAACTGATCACCTATAAGTTCAAACAGGTATTCGTGGCACCATTCTAAGAGTTCTAGCACCAGTGAGTGTTCCAAAAAAGTAAACGAGAGTCCGAGTGCATTATAATATCAAGTATAAAACTGAAAGCACTGAAAAACACACAAGTTAACTCTTGCCACGGAGAAGGAGTACATTGATGCAAATGTGGAATAGAGCACAGATGCATCAAATACTCTGTTCTCCGTGGCAACAGTTAACTATTTGCTACAGACAAGGAAGCATGCCACATTAGTTCTACGATTTTTTTTAAACACTTATGGGTGGAGCATAAAAGGAAAGACCTAGTTAAGCAGCCCCCTCCCAATCACACACACTGCAGACCCAGCACAGGTGGCCGGTATGACTTGATCAATCATGCTAAGCAAGTAGCATCTTGTTTACAAAAATATATACATATTAATAAATAAAACCCACACAAACTAGTCTTATGAAAATTTGGCACCTTCAGAAACAGAAATTGAAGATTTTGCATAAGCCTGATCCGGGATGCACTCAACTATGCCTTCAACGATTTGAAAGTAATTAATGCCCTATAAAAGGCTTCTATGAACTATGGTAGAAACAAATGCTTTGAGAGACCTACACAAGATTTCTAACTGGCAAATGCATGTAGAGGAATCACTTTAGTCTTCCATATATTATGAAAGCACGTAAAGGTAAAAAAGAAAAAATATAGCACATGAGTTTAAGACATCAGTCCTCTTACTGAAAAGAATCACCACCAGTCATACTACATCTATTTCACAGATAATATCCAATGACAGCAAAAACTATAAACATTTTGATGTGTTAGACGGAAATATCCAGAGGATATTTCAAGAATTTATGTACTGCACCTAGTTCTCATTACAGATAGCAATTTTAAAATACTGACAAAAAAACCCACTATGAAATTTGAAATCAATGTAATCTAAATTTGTTGTTAATCTAAATTTGTTGTATGCATCAGGCTTTAATAGTACACACATACAGACTAATATAATAAAAAGGGCACAAGCATTTCAACTTTAAGAAATATAAACACCAATGGTATACGGAATGAAGCCCTAATATGGGCAAAACAATCATATTTAATTCAAAAATTAGTGTACCTTTTATGTCAGAAACAGTCCAGGTACCGTTTATAGTCGTTCAGTTATTCACAAATATTAGAAGTACAAAAATTGTAATAAAAAAGGTATTTTCTATTCCCACCTCAAAAAAAATCGACCTATTTAAATAAACTAACATCTACAAGACAAGCAAAAACTAGCTAGCAGCAGCAAAAATAATGAAAGCCAGTTCAAAAATCAAAAGCATTGTATAATATACCCTCACATTTGAGAAACTGTAAAAATTAAAATAATGTGTCGATGGTACTGGACCTAAAAAAGGTCAAATCAAATAATGTATGCAGTCTGTCAGACAACTTGGCAATTAGGTTCGGACAGAGTTCTCTTTCCAAGTCATCTTAGTTCTTATAGTAACCGTTTAATATACTAGTTTCAGGCTTCTTTGGCCCATACTTAAAACTTGTAGGTTTCACACATTTTTTGCGAGAAAAATGTACCTTCTATTTAAAAGTGGTGCAATGCAGCAAAAGGTAAGTTGACAAGGTCATTTTTCTGCAGTACGAAAAAACTAAAAACCTACAAAACGTAATTTAGTGCAGCCTGTGGCTGCAAAAAAAAAAAAGGAATACATTTTGCCTCCTTCCAATGGGCCCTGTAAGTCACATCCCAACTTTCCGAAATTGCGATCAAAAAATTTGGGTGTGGCAGATCAAGAATCTCAAGGTCACTGCTGGAAAAAAGGATTAAAAAGCTGTCAAAACATATTTGGAAAGAAATGCAGAGGGGGTACCCTTGGCTGTCAAAAGGTAAACACTGATCAAATGTAGCAAGACTGAAAAGGGGAAAGGAAAAAAAAGTTGAAATGATCGTACCTCGAAGCATTACTGTGAACTGAACAGTCCTCTTCTGGTGTTTTGCCCTTAGTTTTCATCATCTTAAAATGTATAAGTTGTTCGAGGATTCTATTTGGCTTTGATGTCCTGCATCCAGGTATTCACTGTCAAAGTTGAAAGAAAGGTAAGGTCCCAAACTCCTATCGTATCCGTTCGCTATAAGGAACAGCAAGTCCTGACGCTGTAAGGATATTAAGAACAAAGCAACATTGCCAAACACGGAAAAAATAAAAATGTTAGCATTTTTAAAAATATTTTATAAACATAGGCACATCCGATAACAAAAACATCCTTCCTCCAGTCCGATGTAAAAAAAAACTTTCTCAAAGTAAGACGGTGCACTAATAAATCTCTTATCATGTTGCGTCATAGGAAAACCAAAAACAGTTCAAATAGAAAGAAAACCAAAAAAAAGTAAATCAGCTAATCAAATTTAATATCAAAAAAGGATTATACACATACCTGATTCAGAGCGAAAAGTCAAGCGACTTTCAGTATCGGAGAAAAAAAAAAAGAGCCGTATCCAAATGACCAGAAAACGTTAAAAATAGTTTTCCTCCCTCACGAAAGAGAAATAATTACGAAAAAATAAAGAATAAAGCACTAAATCGGCAATAAATAGCGACAAATGTGCGGGGGAAGATAGCCTCATTAGGAGAGCAGACAAAAATGGAGGTACGCCATGGCTTCTAGCTGGAAGAAAAACAACGACCCGGGTTCCCTCTCCACAGCTTCTTCTTCCTAAAAGCAACGAAAACGGACCCAAAAACCCTTCCCTCCCGAGCAAATTCGGAAGCCCGGGCCTTCCAAGGGGTCCCTGCGGCGGGTAGGGGGCCGAATGGGCCCCCGGGGCTGCCGGAAACTTGCGAAAAGTTGCGTCAAGTATCGGAAGAAGCCAGAGAGCTCGGCACGCTCTCTAAGGCACAGCCGCCATCTAGAGCTCCTTCCCGGCTCTGAGAGCTCTGCCTTTGATTGACACTCTCTGCATTTACCCCAGAACTCAGGTGATGCACCATAGACCCACCCCTTCGTTTCAACCAAAAAACAGAGACTCCATTTAAAGAGAGCCCCCTTTCAATCCCTATACCCCTTCCAGATACTTCAGAATTGGGAGTTGAGGGACCTTAACCCCATCCCTCTCAGACAAGCCAGAAAGAGGCATATGGTTTGTTTCTTTTGTTTTAAAGATTTGCTAACCACTGCAGTCCTTGGATATAATTACTTCCTCTCTGGACAGGAAGTGGTGTCCAAGAAAGCCATTTTGAAGGAATAATGGTGCCTAGGCTCAATTCAGAGTTTTCAGTGACCCAGAACAGTTTAAGTTTTTAAATATATAAATATTTTCATTCATCTGACTTCTTTGGTTGGGTTTGTAAGTCCTACAGGTGAAAAGGCAAGAAAAGAATAGTTTCCAGTGAAGTTTTGAAAGGCAAACAAAATGGATTCTCTTTTAATCAAGAGCGCCTCCCTAGTGTTCTATAAAACCATTACAACCTTTTCTTTGAAATCTATGCCATTATTGTAGAACACACAATATCTGCTAATGGTTTTGTCCACCAATTTTAAGGTCAAATTCCTAGATTAAGATCTGGAATTCAGAATAATTAATTTTCACAGATGGCTGTTTGTAAGGTCTTTACAATAAGACAGTCCATAGTGGGAAAAGATTTAAAAAGTTTGTATTAACCACATCTTATCACATTTAATGCCACTTTATTAGCAATATGTCAACACAATTTTGACTGTCAATGAAAAAAATGAACATCATTTTAACCTAAAGATTTGAGCAAGTATGCAAAAATGATAGATTTTAGAAAATTACTTTGTCCTAGGCTAATTTTAAAAATGTGACATGCATATGTATGTCACTAAAAATTAAGTTGTTACATCTAAAAACATATGCACATGCCAAATTCCCTTCAAATATATAACTAGGACACTGGTAAGTCATAGATACTGAAGAACAGTTTAGACCAGGGGTACTCAAATCCAGTCCTGGAGGGCCACGAACCAGTCAGGTCTTTGGGATATCCCTAATGAATATGCATGAGATATATATTTGCATGCACTGCCTCCATTGTATGACTCTCATATGCATATTCATTAGGGATATCCCAAACACCTGACTGGTTCATGGCCCTCCAGGACTGGATTTGAGTACCCCTGGATTAGACTGCTCCCTGATCTTTAACAATAAAGACAAAACTGGCCTATTTAAAATTTTCCATGTATTTCATAAAAATGGCTATTATATGGCAACATGGAGTTTCAATGCAGGTAACAGCAACAAAAAAAGTCATCTTCTTCCATACACTGCACTTCAATTAAAAGCAGTTGCAGAAACAAAAAACTGATGGTTATTTTCCCTGGAACAAATCTAACAGCAATGCTGTCACAGATAAATGTTTTGAAATAAAGCAGGTAAAAAACAAACCAAAAAAACCCACCACACAACCCCACACCAAATGTTATGAGAAAATGCAAATACAAAAACATTATTTCTTTATAAAACTATGCATTTTGTATGATTTAAAGAAAATTTAAATTAAGCAATTGTGTAACTTCATCATATTCCAATATAAGCCTTCAAAAAAAGAAAAAAAAAACACAAGAAGGGAACATCAAACCTTTTTATTTTAAAAAGTCCATTCCATATTTGTACAATGTGCATTAGAAGAACCATCTTTTACTATGTTCAGAATACATTTTGTGAGCATATGTGGATATATGCTAGAAAAATCTAGCTGCACCCATTTTCTCGTCACTGAAGAAATAATCATTAGGAAGTAAGTCCAAAATTCTTTTGGTAGGATGTTCACAAACTCATAACTTCTAGGTTTTTAAGAGGTTGGGAGTCCATTTTAAAATGCCCTTTTTTTGGCAAATCTACTCCATTTCTTATTTCCCAATCAAGTCCAAGAATTTAAGGGCTGCCATCTTGGATTTCCCACCGGTAGACTCCACTTGGCTCTTTGATGTCTTAATGGAAAATTAGAACGAAAATGCTGTAGGATGTTGATAATCTCATCTAGGACAAGCAGAAACAAATCTACTTCAACAACATTTTCAATAAGCATCTTAAAATCTCTTCCTAAATGTATGCTATGACAGGGTAATGTTGTTATAACTATTCACTATCTTAAAGTCACACAGATTATTTAACCAAACTAACCTAATTACAACTGAAGACTCCAGTAAACTATAAAATGGATTGTATATTGTAGACCCTTCATAAAATGACTCAATGTAATGTGGGATTGCTTAAACAGATTCAGTTATAGTGCTGTTAAATATCTTGGACCTCAATGTCAGCATTATAGGGGGTCTACAGTGTACTAAAGTGATATTCAGGAAGGAATTTCATAAATTTGAATATAAGATATTAAATAATACTCTGGTGACACAAAATCAGAACAAAGAAAGGCAAGCAGCAAAATATGCCAACTGCTTACAATAAGATTTTCTAAAGTGAAATATTGCTTACAAAGAAGTTTAAGATGTCATGGAAGCTCAATAATAAAGATTGACTAATAGTGATATCTTTTTATTGTACCAGCTTTCAGAAGCTAATACTCCCTTTCATCATGTGAAAACAAATAAACAATCTCAGTATAAAACAAAGCCGCCCCTCCATTAAAAAAGTAGTTATTTTCTATTAAAGTAATATGGCATGGCGATGGTTGAATACACTGCATTTGAAAGATTTTTTCCATATTCAAAATTTTAATATTTAGGAGCAGGGCTGCCAATTATGTTGAAGCATTCAGATAGAGCAGAAAAAAAAGGTTTCAAAAATATGATCTGGTAGTTTACCCATATTAGACTGTGTGCAGCCACAGGGCATAAAGAAATAGGGGTGCATTTGGAGCTGCTGGCCTCAGCTCCTCCCCACACTGCCTGCCCTTGCCTGATGTTTAGTGTTGCCTTTGCAGTGGTGGCAGCAGTGAAATCCAATGGGGGGGGAACCCAGAGGGTCTTTTCAATTCCACTCTTGCATGTTGGCCTGATCCCTCACTCCTCTGACATATGATTGCATCAGAGGGAGGAGGGACCGGACCAGTCAGTCATTCAAGCTCTGACTTGCAAAGACCCGCGATTGAATGGCTGGTCTAGTCCCTCCCTTCTCTGATGCGAGATACTTCAGAGGAAGGAGGGATCAGGCCAACATGCAAGTGCAGGGTCGGAAAGACCTATGGGCTTTTTTTCTTTTGCCGCCACCATGGCAACACGAGAAGCAGTGGCAGCTGGGCAAGGGCAGGCAGCACAGGGGGGAGTCAGTTGGATATGGAGGTAAGATGGGGAGATGTATGGGACAAATGATAAATCTGTGATTGGAGAGGAAGGGGTACCAGATGTGCAAGTCGCACAGGGTACATTTATGGCTTGGTACGGCCCTGATCGCATCCAATTTACCAAACGGCTAATATTCTACCAAGTAAAATTCTTATGGCTTCCTTTTTTTTTTTTAAATAAAGTGTGAAAGCTATGGTTTCCATTCAACTGCAACATTCATATTGAAGCTACGAACATAAAAATGTTTAAAGTATTTGTTTCAACCCAAAGTGCAACTCAACTTCAGGCCAAGTGGCTTGAAATTTAAAAAGCTGACCAAAAAAAAAAAAAACACAACCACAAACACACACAAACATCCCAGACATTTGTGAAACATTGAGGTTAAATTAGTATATTTACTGTATTAGTTTGTGACATGGGAAATGGCAGTACTCTTAGTCCATGTTGCTCCAATAAGAGTCATCCAAACCTCTGTGATGCACAAAGTTCCAAATTACATTCACTGGCTGTTGAACTTACACATTTAATTTTCATGGGTTGCTCTACTGTACTGGCCAATGTTAAGAAGTGTTTCATTATGTCTTCCCTGTGGCAGTTTCTATGCAGATGAGGCATTACAAGCTAGTTTTTAAAAAGCAGCCTTTCCAACCCATAGTAAGCTTTGGAAATTATTTTCTAGAGTATTATCTGGAAATCACATTGCAATCTTGTCAAGGATGCAAAAACTAGTAATTTTCAGAAGCAATGATATACCCATAACACTCCACGTCAACCACTTTTGAATGGAAAGACATGGATAAATTAAAATAAATCTAGCAAGACAATTAAAAAAAATGGGAAGACAATTCAAAAATATGAAGGGTCTTCACCTAGATTATGGCGACTGTTTTACAAACCCAGGCTTTGCTGTGACTGAAACTATTCTAAATGGCTGCAGGGTCTTGTCTAAATCAACTGGGTGTAGATGTGAATTCATCTTTAAGTTATAACCTAATATCAATGTTTCTACTCAAAACCCTTAGAAAGCTGAGAAGTTATACCCTTTAGTCAAACCATTGGCTAGATAAAGTATCTGAAAATCCACATCGCTCACTTCATGGAAGTCATTTGTAGACAACTACTACAAGAGGTAAAAGGCAATGAGCCTGATAGATGAGATGGAGTGGCTCCCCCATGATGAGAGGCTAAAACAGGTTAAGACTTTTCCACTCGGGGAAGGGATGAGTCTATAAAATCATGAGCTGGGCGTGGCATATTTAAAATTAATCATAGATACTTTTTTTTTAAACACAACTCAATTATGCTATGGAATGTTACTAGAGGATACTGTCAAGATAGCTAGCATAGATGGGATGAAATGATTTAGGTAAATTCCAGGAGGCCAGATTTATAGGCCATCAGCATCCATGTAGACCTTGAAAAGCCATTGCTTATCTTCAGCTATAAAAGGAATAGATCTACTCATGTGATCTTATAGGTACTTACTGACCTAGATTGGCCACTGTTGGAGACAGAATGCTGGTCTTGATGAATGGCGCATCTAATGTACTTACTTTTTTTCAGATACAGCATAACCCCCCCCCCCCAAATATCCCAAACGAACACACACCCCATTAAATATGCATAAAAAAATTAGAACATATCTTACTCTATGGATTAGGACGCCAAATTTTGGGGGGGGGGGGGGGGGTTTCCAAAGAAACAAGGTCAACTATCCTTTTCTTTAGACCTCCACTGTGACCTATGCCCAGTAATGGTAATAAACATGGGGCTTGAGAGTCAATGAATGTTTGCAGACTTTGTCCCCTCCTTTTGTGTTGGCTTCCTCTCAAAACTGGAAGACCATGAACAGTATTGGGGTCTGTGAATACACACCAAAACATGAAATCTTGGGATAACTGCTGCTGCTACTACTACTGTTTCTACCACCACTGCTTTTGCTGTCTTCATGCTCTGAATAAGGGGAGATGGGGAGAGAGAAAAGGGTCATCTGCCATTTTTTCATCATCTGGGGGAGTGACATGAATTTTTAAATATTGGGAGGGGGGCTGGGATTAATGGGTCCTGCCAGATAGGGCTTTATGGAGTCTGTTTTTATTGTCAATTGTACACCGCTGTGAATGCTGTGGCATATGGCCTAGTGGTTGGGACAAGTTGCCTCAGGCCAGAGGTTCAAATCCCGCTGGAGGACAGCAACCTCCTTGTGGCCTTGGGCAAGCCACTTAATCCTCAGTTGCCTCAGGTACAAAAAAAAAACCCCACACACATGGATTGTAAGCCCTTTGGGGACAAGGGAAATATATACCATACCCAAATGTACACAGCTCTGGCCCAGTAAAAAAGTGGCATAAAGCATTGCTAAATATATATTTATTCTGTGTTTTATTTATTTTGATTGATTATTTACTTTCTATTTTAAAATAAAGTCACAAAGAAAAAGGAAATGGGGTCATGCTAGAGAGGTTTGTGCAACCTATGACTTTAGGGCAGTGTTTACCAATATCTAGGCCTCAAGTTTATAAATGTATTGTATATTCTGCATTTATTAACTTACAAAATGCAAACAAAATTTTAGAAAAGCAAGATTTTGCAGGATATTCCCACTGGACAAAAATATTGCAAAATGCTTCAATTTTATCTGGTTTAAATATGAAAAAAAGGAGTAGCAAGTAGGATGATAAAGACAGACCATTTCAATTAGGAGAAATGTGCATTTTACTAAACACACACATATATAATTTTATCATCTTTTCTCATCCTCCTCAGCATGACTGGGGATCGCAAGGTATTTTTGCCAATCCAAGATGCAGGTGCACCCTCTGTACCACTCAATGGTTGGCTGGACTGCCACAGTAGTGGCAACAATCTTTTGTTTTCCTCCTCAAATCTGAGCATAATACGTCCCTGGTGTGCCCAGTCCTAATGGATAAAAAAATAGGTATCTGAATCTGCAGGTCAGTGCTATTATAGCCTAATAAGCCCTCTCCTTATAACAAAGTTGTAGTCAATTTTAAACAATTTCAGCTAATTTCATCAGAAAAAAAAGTGTGTATATGTGTGTATACTCTACCAGTTCTACACTTGAAATGTGAATCAAGGTAAAAGGTTTTAAAATTTATCCCCTCCTTTACTCTTTGGGGTAAAAACAGAGCATATTGACTCACTGCAGCATTTCGGCTAATCTAAGCCAGCAAATAATAGAAGGCATAATAGAAAAGCAATTGTATGTTGTTACACACACATCCTAGTGGTGTAAACAGAAGTTACTTTGCTAATGGACTGTACCACTGACATTTGTCAGAGACTAGCTAGAAATCTATTTACCAATTCTTAAAACATTAGTATTATGGACCCCAGTATTTTCTTTCATGTTTTGACCAATTGGGTTAAATCCATCAGGGTCAGAAAAAAAATCCCCCCCCCCCCCATGAAAAGAGGGGTAAGAAACTAGTAAGTTGGATGCTGTTATTCAATTCAAGAAAGCACTTTAGAAGAGTACTTGGCATTGTTCCCAAAAGAAGTCCATTTTCAGCAAATTGAAAAGTAGGAACCTAAAATCTCATTTGTTTGCTAAGGTACACATGATTTTGGTCTGAGGTTTTCACAAAGACATGAAGACAAATCCTCTTGCCCTCAATCACCACTATAAATTGTTAATATAAAGAGACAAGATAGTTTAAAAAAATATATAGGATTTGTGCTTACTAAAATGATCTGTTGTACAAATACACAACAGTCAAATTCAGTTGCGGTCAATATTATGGGCACGCTTTCATTTTAGGTATCGTGTGTACAATATTTTGAGAAACTTCCAACTGTATGTCATCATAATATTTTAATAGTATATTCAAAGGTTTACAAAAAAAAAAAAGTCATCTGTGCTACTTAAGGCGTGATAATTTCCGAGACCACCACAATATATGATCTGGACAGAATTAAATGTCATCATGTAGTCATCTATGTTTCGTTCACCTGTCTTCTGGTAGTTTCTCCCACCATTCAAGTGCGATTTGTTCCAGCTCATGAATATTTACAGGACAGATTTCAGCTCTTGGCCAAGGTTCTTGATTGAATCAAGATCAGGACTCATTGCTGGCCAATTTAAAAATAGTCCAATTTCTTTTTAACAATTGTTTTATTCTTTTGGATGTATGGTTTTTTGGGTCATTGTCCTGCTAGAGGACCCATGACCTAGCTTTCTGACACTAGGTAGCACATTTTGCTCCAAAATACCTTGGTAGTCCTCCGACTTCATGATTCCTTGACTACGTTCCAGGCCTCCAGTTACTGAGACAGCAAAACAGCCCTACAACATTATGGAATCTCCACCACTTTAAAACTGTAGGAAGGGTGTCCCCCCCCTCCCTCCTTCTAAACTTCATTTCTTCACCTGTAAATGTACCACTGGTCTGCATTGACAAAGTGCTCAAGTTGGATTTCATCTGTCCACAGAACATTTTCCCAGAAGGATCGTGTTTTCTCAAGATGGGTTTGGGCAAAGATCAAGCGTGCCTTTTTGTCTGTCTTTGAGCAGTGGGGTCCTCCTTGGCCTTTGCCCATAAGTCCTTTGTTTAGTGTGCAGCATATGGTACGGGTTGAAACCACCACTTAAGCTCTTTGGATGTTGTATGTGGTGTTTTTCCAACAGTTCACACTAACCTTCATAGACTTCTTGGATTTTCATCTTCCCACCATGTCCTGGGAGGTTCTTGACAGTTTAATGAGCAGGAGTAGACATAGGAATACCAAGGTCTTTGGAGATGACCTGTACTCCTTTGAAGTCTGATAATAGCTTTTCTGATGGTCTCAGGCAGCTCTCATCTTCACCATTGTGAAAATGGAACAGGGAGTAAATGTGGCCATTTTAAACATTAGAGCCATCATTCACTGGTTGATTAATATGAGTACATCGAATTCTATTGCAACGTGAATGTAGCTCTTCTGCTCAAACTGATTTGACTTGTTTATAAGGACGCCAATAATCATGTCCTGGCAATGTCCCAGTTTTTATACTATTGCCTATCATTCCTCTTTGTAATAGGCCTTGTTTTAATTCTTGTGTGTGTCAAATGTGTGTGCATATACGAGTCCAAAATCACTACACTGTTTTTTTTTAATTATTAAGGAAATATTGGACATAAAGAGGTTGAACTGAAAGGGTGCCAATAATGTTGACTGCAACTGTATTCTTCAAACTAAGTTACTTCAATACAATGTGTACACCTTCATTTAGAATCTAAGAATGCAAGCTCTCCATAGACAAAGTTACAGTAAAGATTTTATCCCTGAAAAAAGAATTACTGCAGCTAAAAGTTGTAACATTTAAGATAAAAAGGGTCTCCAATTTAAATCTTTCAGATTTGTACAAATCCCATTTAAATGAGGAAAAAATAAAAACAAATCAAAACGTGCTTTCATACAAAATATTCCATTTGTTGAGGTGATATATACAGTGTAATTTGCAGAAAAAAATGTAAATTAAAGCTTTTTAAGATTTGGAGCTCTTGATTAAAATGTCAGTTTGGACCACTTGTTACATTAAATTTTCTGCATAGATTTTGTACTTTGAACTGGTTATGAAAAAATGGTTTTGATTTTATTAAGTGTTGTAGCAAAAGGTGAACTTTTACTTATCAATTTTCTTTCCTGGAGCACTGCAAGACTAGTCAGAAGTGCCAAAGCTCTACCACCACCAGACAGGAAGATGAAACAGTTGCCTTTAAAACCTGTGCACCAAATGCCACGTCCACTCTAGCATGCATTTTCCAACAGATAATTCTTGACAAAGGTAGAGAGGAAAGACCATGTTGCTGCTCGACAAATATCAATTGAGGCTATAAATTCCCTCTGCCCAGGATAAAGCTGCAAACGTCAGATAAGGATTCCTACACGAGGGGGCTAATAGTTCAGACATGCAACAAGCCGAGCAAATAGCAACCAGGTTGAGAGAGAGAGAGAACGAGCAATCCTTTCGCGTGAAGCACTTTACTCAGAGGGCAGTTCATAAAGGCCAGAAGAATCAGGCACAGGTCCCACAATGGAACTATTGGCTACACAGGAGTCCGCAAGTCACATCAGAAGCAACGGAGATCCATTATCATTCAGGAAACAACTAAAAACCGTCCAATTCCAAGAATACCTCGGACCAGAAACAAGCACCCGCCACTGACTACCTCCCAACCCCCCTAATTCATCCTCCTAAACATATGATCTAAGAGACTGTAATACAATGTCTATGTCAATGTCCCAATTATTTGTTGAAATCATTAATGTTGACCACCTGGTGATGACCCCAACCCCAGAATTTGATTATTGTCCACCTCCCCCCCCCCCCCTTTAATGTTACACCGCTTTGACCCAGTGAAAAGCAGGATATAAATACAGTTAAATAAAATAAAATAAGTGTTGGCCTCTCACTGCGGATATTGCCCTTTCTTCGGGAAGCATAATTGGCTGTCTTACAACTGGACCCCAAGAACACGCCATGGCTCTGAAGTGCACTAAAACTCAAAGCCATTCTGGAAGAAAACACCAGCAAGGCGGGTAAATCCACCACACCATATACAAAATGTAGGCAAGGCAGATGAAGCCATGCCTCACCTTCAAGAGCATGGAGATCACTGCAGATGAATAACCTTTTAGCTGAAGATTGGCCCTCGAGAGGTACTATCTGTAAGGGAGAAGGAAGCCAGGTCCCTCCATTAGAATGGCCATCTGGCGCAGCTGCCCTTTCCTGATAGAGGGAGAATGACTGACCTGCCAGAGTTTTCAACAGGTTTTCATAAACAAAATGGCCTCTGCAGCCAGTCTCTGGAACTAGCAAAATAACCAGCCCAGGATGATCCTCTATCCTGCAAATCCCATGCGCGATCACTGGCCATGGCAGAAAACATACAGAAGAGGTTCAAGTGACCATGACTGTACAAAAGCATTGCTACCCAATAATTGGCCTCCTTTTGATAGCTGCAAAACCTTTTCACATTGTTGCAGATCACCATCACATCCAGTGATGGATACCCTCACCGGTCCAATATGCGCTAACACACTACTGGTGCATGCTCCCACTCCCTGGGATATATAGTGCGCCATCTGAGGGCTCAAGTGTTGTCAACTCCCCACAATGCATTGTGCTGAAAGCACCTGTAGATAACACTATTCAAGGAAGCAGCAGAAGCATCTAGGGCAGAGATTCCCAACTCCAGTCCTGGAGGGCCAAACACCATTCAGGTTTTCAGGCTGTCCCTAATGAATACGCATTAGATACATTTGAATACAATGGGGCAGTGAATGCAAATGCATCTCATGCATATTTATTAGGGACAGCCTGAAAACCTGAATGGTGTTTGGCCCTCCAGGACTGGAGTTGGGAACCTCTGATCTAGGGCAACCCCCAGTCTCTTGGATGGTCCCACCTTGCCTATTGTCCTAGAACAGCGCTTTGCTAGTCTGGGGCAAAACAAACAACCACACAAACCCCTAGACCACCCAGCACTGAAGAGCAGCAAAACTGCAGCATGTCTAACTGAATGGCTTGTGCCACGACACGATTAATCAGCCAAGTCAACTCTCAATGACCCCAAGTCGTATTACCCAAACAATGAGCTCCCCAGCCCAACTGGCTAGTATTGGATGTCATGATCAGCCACTGTGTGCTCTCAAAGGACATACCCTTCATTAAAATGGAGGGACATGTCCTAGGAATCCCTCGGCTGATCTGAGTTCGGCGGGTGGCTCCGGACCCGACATCTCATCGCCGGAGCAGTGGCGGCCCCTTAAAGTGCCTTTGCTGAATGGGAGCCCGGTGCCGACGGCAAGCCCTCCCCTGGTGTCTGGAAGGGGAAAGGGGAGCGGAGGGATGCCAGTTCCTCGGAGCGGCAGGTTAGCCGCGGTTAGCCCCGTCGCACCCAGTGAGTCATCTACGGTGGCCTTAGGGGTATCTACTCTTTCGGAGGTTGGACGAAGGAGAATGGAGGCTGGAGCAGAGGCAGTTGCTGTTCCATTTGTTTTTCCTATCCAGAAACCTGAGGAATTTACCCTTGAAACGATTTGGTCGGCAATTGTTAAACTAGGTGAACTTTTGGTTCCTCAGATTTCGTCGGTCTCTACACAACTTCAGGATCACACAGGACTTTTGCAACAACATACATTGGAAATTTCGGCAGTGCAGAGTTCGGTTTCTGATCTGCAGCAGAAAATAACTTTGGTTGAAGATTCGGGACAAAACTTTCAAAAGGACCTTATGGCAATGCAACTGCGGTTAGAAATGCTGGAAAACCATTCTCGCTACTCCAATTTGCGGTTGGTTAATTTTCCGAAGGCCCCCCTCTGTGGGGTCCAAGGAAATGATTAAGAAATATATGTTGGAAGTATTGGGGGTCCCTGTGGAGTCACATCCCCCGATGGTTAAGATCTATTATCTTCCTGTTAGAAAGAAAATAGAAGGGGGAGGGGATATACTTGGGGTAAACGTTGCTGATTCCCTGGATGTTTCAGCTTTGTTGCAAACTTCTTTAGTGGATACTGTAACTCCTGCTACTTTAATTGTATCTTCTGAATTAGCTTCAGATAGGGACTGGTTCCTTAAAATGTTTTTTCGGAAAAGAGATACTGCCTTTCTGGGTTTGACTGTTCGGGTTTTTCCTGATTTTGCAAGAGCAACCCAGAAACGTAGACGGGAATTTTTACTTTTACGTCCTGCTGTGTTACTGTTGGGAGCTCAGTTTTTCTTAAAATTTCCTTCAAAATGTATTATCAAAATGACTTCTGCTACTTATGTTTTTTATGATCCATCCCAGTTGCTTGCCTTCATTAATTCCCACCGTCCCTCTGATATAGAATAGTTCACTGCATAGGATAGTGCCTGACTGTTTCCCTTTAGTCTTATTTTCCTGACTTTTTTTTGTGATTATATTTCTTAGTTGGATTTTTCCCCACCTTTTGAGGGCTGTGGATGGAACAGGTTTTGATTGTTTACTTGCTATGTTGATTTCCTTCTGGGTTGGATGTTTTGCTGACCTTTGTTACCTGTAACCTTATTTTCATTTCAAGTGTGTTTGCTTGGATTATTGTGAAAATTAATAAATAGAAATTAAAAAAAAAAAAAATGGAGGGACAGGTCCACCAGGGAAGACTCTGCCCCACTGCTGGTGGGAGGGGGAAGTCTGATACCTTAATCCTGCATCAGAGGATGTCACCATGACAAAAGCATCCTATGAAGTAGCCTGATGTGAGCCAGAGCACCGGCTCTACCGTCACTGCCACTGTTCCAAAGAGTTGCAAATAATCCCAGGGTCTGGGAAACCACTGCCAGCTGAACCAAGAGCTTGTTCTATCTTGATAGTCAGAAAGCCCTGCCTGCTCGACCCTGTGCTTCGAGATGCTAGGGTGACTGTACAGATTAGAGGTAACTCTTGATTCACCACCCAGCATAAGCACTCAGGAACTGTGCTACCAGAAAGCTTTAGTCAGCAATTTGGCCTGAATGAGCCAGTCATCCAAATATGGGTGGATACAAATGCCCTCCTGCCACACAGCTGCAGCAACAACCACCATGTCCCGAGTGTCGTCATGAGACGACAAGGCAGGGCACAGAACCGAAAGTGTTTTCCCAGAATGGCAAATCATAGGAAATGTTGTGGATCTTTCTGAACGGGAAAGCAAGCTTCGGCCAGATCTAGGGAAGAGAGAAACTCTCTTATCGACTACTCTGATCACAGATCTTAAAGAGTTTCCATGCGAAACAGAGCTACTCTAAGTTGGGCACTGACACCTTTCAGATCCAGAACAGACCTGAATGATGAAATGGATGGAATATCTTCCTTTTCCATGGGGAGGGGGGAGGGAGGTATGGGAAACCATGGCCTGGAGGAAGACAAGCTGTTCCAGGTTGGACTGGATGGTAGCCTTTATGGCAGTGGATCCATACAGAGACCATGAAGGCATATGCAATAGGCTCCACATACTTGAGAGCCCAACTACCTGATATGGCTTGGGCCCACTCCTGGCAAAAAAATAGGTGGAGGAGCTGATAAGTATCTGCGCCTTGTAATGAAACAGAAAGATACTGGCACACTTCAGTTCCAGAGGTCCAAATGATCTATCTGATCTCTTTGTTTTATTTGGCACCAAATAAAACAAAACTGCAGAGAGATCATTCAGACCTCTGGAACTGAAGTGTGCCAGTATCTCTCTGTTTCGTTACAAGGTCAGAGACTTATCAGTTCCCCTCATACACTAGGCAAGCAGGAATGTGCCCCATACCCCTTACTGGGCAGGGGGAGAAACAGAGGTTCTGGAGGAGTTGCAGTGAGGTATGCAAGCTCCCCGCAAAGGGCCAAGGCTTTCCTCAAAACTTGTTGAACTGTTTACCCTCCAGTACTGGAGAGAGCCCCTAAAAGCAAGGGCACAAAGTGCGAGAGGAGGAAGACCTCTTAAAAAACCTTAAAAAAAACCAAACATGCTTGATTTAATCCTCTAGGAGCCACTTTGACTTAGCCTCTTAAGTCCTTCACCAATTTCTTCAGGCCCTCAAAACAAAAACAAAAAAAAGTTTCCCCTTGAAAGGAAGCTTGGAAAACAGAGCCTTAGAAGCCACATCAGTGGCCCAGTGTTGGAGCCACAGCAGTCACAAAGTTTCGCAGAAAGGCAGACGAGATCATACAAGGTCAGTATCGCTATGCTCATGTAACTCTTCAAGTCACTTTACTAGCTCCCTATCAGTTTCCGCATCCAGTTCAAACTTCTCCTTCAGACCTACAAGTGCATTCATTCTGCGGCTCCTCACTACCTTTCCTCTTATCTCTCTACACCCCACTCCTCTGGCAGATCCCTTTTATCTGTGCCCTTCTCTGCCACTGCCAACTCCAGACTTCATTCATTCCATCTTGCTGCTCCATATGACTGGAACAAATTACCTGAATCTGTGCATCAGGCTCCTTCTCTAGCCCTATTCAAATCCAGGCTAAAACCTCACCCCCTTTGAAGCCACGTTTAGATCCCAATGCTTCTCTCTCTTGTCCACTACTTATGTGTTTATTATCATACTCTAAGTCCCCTTTTTTACTGTGGCCCTGATTCCATAAGGCAGATGGTGGGGCAGCACATCCCACTGGGACATGCTACCTCGCTAACCTTCTTGCTGGTACGCCGCTTCCATCCCCCGTTGCATGCAGAGAGCTGCTATGCATGTAGCGGGGGTGTGCTGGGGGCGAGTGCAGGAGGGGCATGGGCTGGACCAACCCCTGGACGTACAGGGCTGATTCCACTCACGACCCTGGGCAGCCTGTTTATTCCACTTCAAAAGTGGAATAAGCACCAACTGCCACCCCGATCCTTCCTGGCAGTTGCCAGCACCCCTCTCCCCCCGGAGCGTGCGACAGACCAAGGTGGATCCCTGTTGCCCGTTCGGGGCACTGGCAGCCCCCCACTGGGGTATCTGGGTCTGGGTAGCTATATGGTGGGTCATGCCACGGGGAGGATGTCCCTGCAGCGCTGCTGTGGCAGCCAGGTCGCCTCCAAGGCACCGATCCTGCACCCACAGGAGCATCTTGCTGCCACGGTGCAGAATCGGGTGCTTACGTGATTTGATTAGATTGTAGCAGGGACGTGTCTTACATCTATATGTACAGTGCTCAATAAGTCTTGTAACACTATACAAATGATTAGTGGTAATAATGCTGCAAAAGACCCCAGAAAGGCGAAGAAGAGTCTTCCAGCAGCAACTGAACCTAGCGAACATGCATACCACCAAACTAGGAAGGAAAAAGAGGCCCCATTGCAGACAGCAAGCACAGAGGAAAGCCACTACTGGAGCACTTATCCTTGGATGGCAATGGGAACTGTCCTCAGGCTGCGAGTAATAGGCAGCTAGAGGTGTCCCTTGCAATGGAGTAGGCCGAGGCTCATTTAAGTATTTTGTTTTTAATTGTTCCTTGAAAGGCCAATGAGGAAATAAGCCCATGGGGTGGGGAGAAGGAGAAGTCAAAAGAAACTAAAAATCAAGAAATAAAAGAAAGCTATGAAATGGAAGCTTAGAGCAGCCCACCAGGCTAAGGGTAGAAGCTCAACGAGTCATCTGCTGATAATGGGAAGCCCAGCCCTCCCTCTTCCAGGCAGGAAAATTCAGCAGGGTATCCATAGATAAGCTTAGAAGGGGGCATCTCCAGAACATAACTAAGGAAGCGCCCAGAGTTTTCCAACTCTTAAACCTAGATTCTCCACTGCACCAGTCCCACGAGCACCATCTTCTGGAGACAAATACATACTGAAGGGTGCCCCCAGCTGTATCAGCACTAGTACCAGCAATTTCACTAGATGTTTCAAGCTGTTTCTCCATCATCTGCTGGCAGGGGAACTTAACCTATCAGTCTGGACTTTGGAGCAAGACAATCTGGAAAATTCCAATATTAAAATTCAAGAATGATCCACTACTATGTAGTAGAAAATGAATTTTATATTGAATGGAAGAAATGCAAAATAAAGAGACAGGGAAAACCCTTAATTGTCTGAATTCTGAAATTTTCAACTAGACATGAATTATATAGACAAACACACACACACAGTATAGCCCCCCACCAAAAAAAACAAAACAAACCACAGGTATAATCATATGCTAATTACAATTACCATTTAGTACTAATGCAAGCACTCTCTTGCTATTATTTTACAGATTATATACCAAATACACTACTTTGGATTGGCTGCGTAACAGAGGGTGGAAGAAGGTAAATCGAACATTTACCTTCAGTGTGTAAAAACAGCCTACAGAAGAGGTTTACAGAGTAGACTGATATAATAAATTAACACTGATCACAAACATACAAAAAGAACATATCCAACTCAAACTTAGATGGAGAATTAAAAGAAAAACGGATTCCTCATACTAATAAGATTCATTATATAAAATATTCAGTTTTTCAAAAACACAAATCTACTTACCATTGCTTTAATCTATCTTTAGAGTGGATCAATGTAACTTAAGCCATCTGTCTGTAGTAAAAAAAAAATAAAATCAGCAAAATGTTCCACTGATAACTCATCTATTTCTATACACACACACTTAATTTCAACAAACCTTTAAGAGATCATGGACAATTTGATCTTTCCTATCCAAATAAAGTTTGAAAAAAATATGGAAATGTCTAAATATATGTACCAACACACACAAAAAAAAATCCAGAAGACAAAAGACCTTCAGCTGCTACCTGTTTTGAAAATATGGGACAATGTGAAGTTTACACCATTTAACACTTAAAAGGACTCTTATTTGGGTTACCATGTTAAGAACGAAACTGAGGAAAACATTGAATGAAGCAAGTGAGAGCTTCTTCAGTCTATGCTAGTAAAGGATTAGTAGTTATCATAACAAATGGAGAATTCATTATATGCCATTGATCCAGGCAGCAAAAGAAGCAAAACCCCGAAATTTATGTGAACGCTCAAATGATATTTGTGTACGGAGCAGTAGGTGCACCTATTCTTGTCGCCTTGCTGGGCAGACTAGATGGACCAAACTGGTCTTTATCTGACGTCATATAATATGTTACTATGTTATGTTACATAAATTGGCAGAGGTTAAGTTGTAATTAGTGGTTCAGGCATAAACAGATGCACATCTGTTTTCTGGTAACAAAAAAAAATTGCTGATTTTTTGGGAGGAGAGGGGTTATTTGGAAATATCTGAAGAACTGTGTCAAGATCACAAAAAATATATCAAAATAACTTCACAAAAAAAAAAGTGTGTCATGCACTTAAGCACACATACATTTAAAATTAAGAAATTTAAACACATTCCCCTGCTTGTTATATACAAAGATTAGTGTATATGAAAAAAATGCCAGTATCAATGACAAGTCCAAATATAGATGGCACTGGTTCCTCTTCATAGATGGCAGTCAAGAACCAGTTAGCCCAACTATTCCACTCAACTGACTTCTTCTGTTTCTCTAGCACTTTGGTTGCAATTTCCAAACAAATACGAACTTCCCCATGTCCTTTCAACCCCATTCCTACTATTGCCTTTATACTTGCCCCAATTATGTTTAAATTCCATTATGATAATGGTCCTCTCCTACCTCAGCAGGTAGAGCATTCCAAATCTACTGCAAACAATGGCCCATCACTTGTTATGAAAATAAACCAGGTTATAGTATATTTACTAATAAATCTAGATAGGCTATGTGGTCTTTTTCTGCAGTCATAATTACATGTTTCTATGATTGGTATCTCAGAGACGTGGTGGAAGGAGGACACCCAGTTGAACACAAATTATATCGCAATGATAGAGTAGATCAAATTGGTGGAGGGGTTGCGCTCTATGTTAGAGAGGCCAATGAGTCACACAGAATTAAAGTGTTGCAGAAAAAATAAACCAAGGTAGAATGTCTACGGATTGAAATCCTATCTAAAAAGCAGGTGGTGAAAGTAGTGGGGTGTACTACGGACCACCTGGCCAGAACGAACAAATGGATGATGAAATGCTCAAAGAAATTAAGGAAACTAACAAAAGTTGCAAAACAGTAATAATAGGTGATTTCAATTACCCCAGTATCAACTGGGTCAGTGTCATGGCAGAACATGTAGGGAGATAAAGTATATAGATGAAATAAATGACTGCTTCCATGATATGATAGAAGTCTATAAATTAATGAACGGAGTGGAACGGGTAAACGTAGATAGATTGTTTACCTTATCAGAATATAGAAAGACTAGGGGACATGCAATGAAGCTACAGGTTAAACTATTTAAGACTAATAAAAGAAAATATTTTTTCACTCAACGTGTAATCAAACTCTGGAATTTGTTACCGGAGGATGTAGTAAAGGCTGTTAGTGTAGCTGGGTTTAAAAAAGGTTTGGACAAGTTCCTGGAGGAAAGGTCCATAAACCATTATTAAGAAGGGACCCAGGGATATCAATGCTTGACCCAGTACAAGCATTGCGGAACCTGTGTCTTTTGGAGAAAACTGCTAGGTACGTATGACCTAGATTGGCCACTGTTGGAAACAGAATACTGGGCTTGATGGACCTTGGGTCTGACCCAGTATGGCATATCTTATAAATCATTACAAGTCATGGCCCATAGTTAGTTTTATTGTACATAAGAGTACTTTTACAATACTAAATAGTAAAACATTTGACACAAATCAGGGCACAAAAGTCCTGAACTATCAGATTCTTGTGATATTAGAATTTAAAAAATTGCAGTATTTCAAAAATTCTTAACTTTTGTTTAGAGTCAAAGAACAGTTTTAGGGCTGAATAATCTAGAGAAGAAATTAAAGTCTTCATATTAGATAAACAAAATGTACTGATTTATAGTTTTATATGTGGCTCAAACTAAAGTGCGGTATTGTTAATGCATGTTATATTAGTACAGATCCTATGTTATTCAATGAGATCTTAGATACTAATAATGCACTTTAACGGTGAATTAACCCACATCGATAGCTTAGACTCTTAACAACATGGGACCTGCACTAAAATAAGGCATCTTGCAGCTATCAAGTTCTCCAACCAAACAGGATCAAATCAAAAAGGCTACTTATTTTAAAACACATCATTCAAGTATCAAATATGCACGAGAATTCTGCTAATAGCAGTTCCGTTTGTGAAGGCTAACCCATTTGATAAAATGGGTCTGACTTACAGAAATTCATAAGGTTTGTGATTATCAAAAACATTTTTCTGAAAGCAACGCCTAGTTTTGATGTTATTCTGGTGGCCATTATTACCCCAAACGACAACAAAGACTCAAGTCTCAATATAATGTGATATATTGGATAGATATCTGGTAGTGGCATGCACAAAAAAATGTGTTTGGTTCATTAGGCCTCTCCCTTTATTTTTTCAGGCTTTTTTGGGGATTTGTTTCATACATTTGTTAAATTAAAAGCACAATTGATTTTGAACATTCTCGGTTAATGTGCAATACATACAGCCATACATCAAAAGGTATCTATTATCAAATTTCCTTGAAGCTCAGCATTTTCATTTCATTTTCCAAAAGCACAGAGGTTATTTGGAAATAGTAATTAAGAACAGAAAATTAGAAGCGACAAAGGCACTAATCTTTTTTTTTAACATTCTTTGACATAATGGGAATTACAGATGATTACTTCACAATTAAAATGCAATTTTGTGCATACGTATCACTTGCTCAGTAACTATCAGCTTTCAAAACACACGAAAAAAGGAATGATGCTCTAGTTTATGCAACACAAAAATTAAATAATTTACAAACCTTCCTGAAGTTCTCTAAAAGGTAAGAAGTTCTTTTAAGAAGCTGGGGCATGTTCAGGTAGATTGGAATAATGTAAACAAGAGTTAGTTTTCATTCTATTTCAAATTACAAGCTCATATGCTTTACCTAATGGTACTACTAGTAAACGAATAGACTATGACAACAAATAAACCATCCATCCTTCCCAAGGCAGTAACGGAAAGGCCATCCTAACTCTAGCTTGATCACCTCAACTAGGAATCCAGTTTATTATATGCTATTAAGATATTTACATACACATTTTTAACCCCAGGTTATTCTATTTATTCATAGAAGGGTTGGTAGATGTTTCATTTGTTCCCCAGTCATCCCCTAGTTGTCCAGTTAACTATATGGTTCTCCGCTACATCTTCCATAAAATAACACAGCAGTACATGTATAATAATCTTCCTCAGATCATTTTTCAGTTATGTTGTTGCTGTTAAGTGCTGTTGAGTCTGTGTCGACTCATGGCGACCTTCTGGATAGTTGTCCCAAACTGTTCGGTCTTCGGTCAGGCAGCTCATTGTTGATAGTGGCACCCATAGTTGCTGCTGTTGTATCGATCCATCTCATTACTGGCCTCTCTCTTGTGTTGACCTTGTACCTTGCCATGAATGTCATCTTTAACAATCTCTCTTCATATGGTGTCCAGAGTATGAAAGTCAAAGTCTTGTCATCTGAGCTTCTAAGGAAAGCTTAGGCTTGATCTCTAGTACAGACTGGTTTGTTCTTTGGGTAGTCCATAGTAAACACAGCACCATAATTCAAAGCATCGATTTTTTCCTATCTTTTTCACTGTCCAACCTTTGCATCCATATAACGTTATTGAAAATACCATGGCTTGAACAAGTTGAATCTTTGTATGGAGAGAGAGAGACATCTCTGCTCTTGAGAATCTTGTCTAGGTCCTTCATAGCCATTCTGCCAAGAGCAATGTGTCATCGGATTTCTCGACTGCATGTCGTTTCTTTATTGATAGTTCATCCAAGTAGGTTAAAGTTATCAACTATTTAAAATTTCTTCTCCATCAACGATGAACTTATTGATTTGGCCAGTTGTCAGGATCTTTGATCTCCTCTACGTTTAGCTATACCCATCTTTATACTTTGAATTACTCAGATGCACCAATAATGAATGGACCTCTAGTCACTCTAGTATAGTATTCAAAAAGGGTAATAAGCATAACAAAATAATAAAAAGAGCCTTAGACAATAACATAGAAACTACAATAGTCCCCTTTATTCCTTTAGAGATCCTGTTTGTCCCATGCTTTTTTGAATTCAGATACTGTCCTTGTATCCACCACCTTCACTGATAAGACTATGCCATGCATATACCTCTTTCCGTAAAGAAATATTTCCGCATATTACTCTTAAGTCTATCCCCTTTCACTCTCATCCTACGTTCCCTCATAGCAGTGTTTGCCTTCAATTGAAAAAGAGACCCTTCTGTGCATTTATACCACGGAGGTATCGTATTGCCTCTATCCTGCCTTTCCTCTAAAGTACACATATTAAGATCTTTAAGTCTATCCTCATATGCTACATAACAAAGACCCTCTGCACAGATTCCAACCTGCTTATATATTTTTTTGAAGGTGCGGTCTCCATAATTGCACACTATACACCAAATGAGGTCACACCAGAAACTTATACAGAGGCATCCCCTCCTTTTTTCTGCTGGTCATTCCTCTACCTATACACTCAAGCATCCTTCTGGCTTTCGCAGTCGCCTTTTTTACCTGTTTATAATCTCTGGTTGTACCTTTCAAACTAATCAAAATACCATGAGTTTCATGGTGAGAGGGGTCAATAGGATAAACACACTGTTGTTGTTGTTAAGTGCCGTCGAGTCGACTCATGGCAACTCTCTGGATAGCTATCCTAAATTGTGTTCGGTCTTCAGTCAGGCGGCTCATTGTTGACAGACTGGTACCCATAGCTGCTGTTATTGTATCGATCCATCTCATTGCTGGCCTTCCTCTTCTGCGTTGACCTACCTTGCCAAACATGATGTCTTTCTCTAATGATCTCTCTCTTCGCATGATGTGTCCAAAGTATGAAAGTCGAAGTCTTGTCATCTGAGCTTCTAAAGAAAGCTTAGGTTTGATCTCCTCTAGTACCGACTGGTTTGTTCTTCGGGCAGTCCATGGTATACACAGTATTCGCTGCCAGCACCATAATTCAAAGGCATCAATTTTCTTCCTGTCTTTTTCACTGTCCAGCTTTCACATCCATATGATGTTATTGAAAATACCATGGCTTGAACAAGTCGAATCTTTGTATGGAGAGAGACATCTCTGCTCTTGAGAATCTTATCTAGGTCTTTCATAGCCATTCTGCCAAGAGCAATGCGTCGTCTGATTTCTTGACTGCTTGTTGCTTCTTTATTGATAGTTGATCCAAGTAGGTTAAAGTTGTTCACAATTTCAATTTCTTCGCCTTCAACGATGAACCTGTTGATTATGCCAGTTGTCATGATCTTTGTCGTCTTTACATTAAGGTGCAGGCCCATTTTGAGACTATGTTCTTTGATTGTGAGAAGCAAATGTTTCAGATAATCTTCACTTTCAGCCAGTAATGTGGTATCATCAGCATAGCGAAGGTTGTTGATGAGTCTTCCACCAATCTTCACACAATCCTGCTTCTCTGATAATTTGTTCTGCATATAAATTAAACAGGTAGGGGGAAAGTATGCAGCCTTGTCTTACACCTTTGCTTATTTTAAACCATTCTGTTTCTCCTTGTTCCGTTCGAACTGTTGCTTCTTGATCAATGTACAGATTTCGCAAGAGAACGATCAGGGGTTCTGGTATACCCATGCTTCTTAATGTGGCCCAGAGTTTCTCATGGTTTACAGTCAAAAGCCTTGCTATAGTCGATAAAGCACAAATAGATATCCTTTTGGTATTCTTTAGTCTTTTCAAGGATCCATCTCACATCCGCAATGTCGTCTCTCGTTCCTCGCCCTTTGCTGAAACCTGCTTGCACGTCAGGTAGTTCTTGTTCCAGGTATGGTTGTAGTCTCTTTTGAATAATCTTCAGTAGAATCTTGCTGGTATGTGGGATCAGAGCGATTGTGCGATAAATTTCCACAGTCAGTTGGATCACCTTTCTTTAGTATTGGTATAAACACAGATCTTTTCCAGTCAGTTGGCCATGATGTTGTCTTCCATATTTCTTTGCAGAGCCTTGTAAGTACGGTAACAGCTGCATCAGATTGCTGCAATACTTCTATGGGAATGCTATCAATGCCTGGTGCTTTGTTCTTTGATAAGGCTTTCAATGCTGCTTCAACTTCTTCTTTCATCACCAATGGTTCCCGATCATAAGGTACAGGATGAAACGGCTTTTGGTCCACTTGATCTTTATCATATAAAAACTCTGTATATTCCTTCCACCTTTTCTTGATCTTCTCAGCATCATTCAACATAGAACCTTGAGCATCTTTTAACATTCCAATTTGAGGCTGGAACTTTTTCTTTAACTCTCGTAGCTTTAGGAAAGCCGATCTTGTTCTTCCTCTAATAGTTTCTGCTACTATTTCCTTGCAAGTGTCATTGTAGTACTTTTCCTTGTCCTATCTTGCTGCACGTTGGAAATCTCTGTTGAGTTCTGTGATTGTCTTTCTTTCTCCTCTGGCTTTAGCTTCTCTGCGTTTCTGGGCAATTTTCAGAGTTTCTTCCGTCATCCATTTTGGCCGTTTTTGCTTTTTCACCTTTTGTAGAGACTTCTCGCTTTCTTCCAACACAACCTTCTTGATGTCATTCCATAACTCTTCTGGAGCTCTGTCATTTGTATCTAAAGCAGCAAATCGATTTTGCAGGCAGTCTTTAAAATTCCAGTGCTATATTCTCAAGGTCATATTTTGCTGCATTCATGAGTGGTTTGCAAGAATCTTTTTCAACTTTAGCTTGAGTTTGCATACTAGTAGTTGATGATCTATACCATAGTCAGCTCCAGGTTTTGCCTTTGTTGATGTTACAGAGCTTTTCTATCGTTGACTTCCACAGATGTAGTCAATTTGATTTTTATACAATCCATTGGGTGAGGTCCATGTGTACAGTCGCCGCTTGAGTTGCTGGAAGAAGGTGTTTGAGATGAATAGATCATTGGTCTTGCAGAATTCTATCAGTCTTTCTCCAGCTTCATTTCTGTTGCCAAGTCCATATTTTCCAAACTACTTTGCCTTCTTCTTTGTTGCCAACTTTTGCGTTCCATTCACCCATGACTATCAGGATATCCTGTTTGCATGTTCTGTCAATTTCAGCTTGTACTTGTTCATAGAACTCTTCAATTTCATTCTCTTCTGCAGCTGTTGTTGGGGCATATACTTGAATTATAGTTGTGTTGATAGGTAGTCCTCGTAGACGAATAGAGATTAAGCGTTTGCTGACTGCATTGTATTTCATTACAGTTCTTGCAAGTTTCTTCTTTATTATAAATGCAACACCATTTCTTCTTTGTCTTTCATTTCCAGCATAGTAGACCATGTGATCATCTGATGCAAAGTGCCCGATGCCAGTCCATTTCAGCTCGCTGACACCCAACAGATCAAGTTGTACACGTTCCATTTCATTCTTGACCACCTCCAACTTTCCTTGGTTCATGCTTCGTACGTTCCATGTTCCAATGCGTAAGACGTCTTTACAGCTTCTGGCTCTCATTTCATGCGCAGCTACATCAGCAGTCAGACTTCCCAAGGGCTTTGATCCAACCACATCATAAATGCTGGCTTTACTCTGAAAGGTCTTCAGCTCTTCCCCAGTAGCTAGTTGAGTGCCTTCCGACCTGGGGGTCTCATCTTCCAGCACCATAGCACAATTTGTTTTGTTGTAACTATCCATTGGGTTTTCAAGGCAAGATACAGAAGTAGATTAAGAAGAAGAAAATTGATGGGCTAACAATATATTATATATATTCGGAATGCAGCCTGCCTCAGAGCTGCAGCAGCTTGCCCTGGAAGGGAGGGGGGCAGAAAGAGAGGAAATAAAAGATGTTCAGGAAAAAAAAGTTTAATTTATTGAAAATAACACTTCAATGATAACAGTCCCCTCCCCCTTGATATAAAATCTGTTTTGTCTGTTGCCATGAATATCGAACAAGAGCAGCATATTGATATAAAAATCAACTATTTAAGGAGCAAAGTGGACGGGAGATGCCAATTTCTAGACATTTAGTGTAGTACTTCTCTAGCTTTTATCCAGTATGAACCCATTTTTCAACACTAGCAAATTCAAATTTCACCAGACATAGACCAAAAATAAATAGAAGACCTTCACTTCCCACTCATCCGCAGAAGGGAAGGGGGTCTTGCCAATCTGATCATGGCCCTTTACATATAATTTCTGTCTAATAGGAAATCCTTGTAAAAGTGGAGCAGTCTGTGGCTGCTGGGCTGAGGTCTGAGCAAAGCAGCCCTATTTCTCATGACTCTCATCTATTACCATAATCCAGTTTGTGAAACGCTATTTTGTATTATTCTCTAAGATAACAATGTTAGATAAAAAGGACCAATTAGTCCATCCAGCCTCCCAACTTATTTTCCTATGGTTGACAAAGGGGGTCATTTTAGAAGCCCAAATCCTAAGTTGGATACCTAAAAAAAAAAAAAACCCAAACAGACATGGGGTCCCGGAGACAGTTTAGAAAGTCAGGTATATGGACGTCTGAGACAAACGCATCCATGTTGCATGGGGGGCATGTCTGGGGTATTCCAGAAAAGATACACATATGTATTAGATTTCAGAAACAGTTAACACGTCTGAACCAACTGGCGGTACTGTCAAAGTCTATTCCTGCTCCAAGACACAAATAGGCATCAGAAAAGCTCTCATTCTGTCCTCAAATTACCTGGAGGGAGTAGGTACTCTGATATCCACAATCCGTTTTTTTTTTTCTTTTTGGCCATAAAAAGTAAAGGAAACATGAAAAACTGTTTTCTGGTCGGCACACCAATATATGTCTCTGCTTGCAAAACAGGCAGGGATGCGTACGCAGCATGTGACAGACATCTCCATTCAAATACTGTTGTGGGGATGTCTATGTGGCCATGGCTGCTGATATTCATTTTGGGCACATGCAAGTTTATGAAAATTGGGTAGAAACTTGAATGTGGATGGCCTTTTTCATACGTTTTGACCTGCACCTAAACATTTCTAAGATGTACGTTCACATATATAAAAACACCATCTCTCCTCCTCGTGTTACCCAACTTCTCAACCCTGTTGCTACTAAAAGATATTGCATATAAAACAAAAGCTCATGCTTGTGCAATAAAATTGTTCTATATTTAAGGTCTGTTCTTCCAAGCCTCTCTCATAGGTCAACTGGATTAAGTGGAGATATCCCCATGAACTTTGAAATTCAGTCATTTAGTGATAAAGCAGATTCATTACAGCTATCTGCACTAGTATAGAAGAGAATCAGATAAGGCATTACATGTTTGAACATGTCTAATAGAGCAGGTTGAAAGGTCCCTTTAACTTTAGGCTTGGTAAACAATTTTTTTTAGCTTGGACAAGAACATAATGATCCAAGTATAGTACTAAATATTCTATATACAGCAAATAATTTTAAACAAGAGACATTCACAGCAGCCTTTGGACAAGTACCCCCCCCCCCAACATGTGATGTTTTGTTATAAAAATAAATTGTGTTCTTCAATTTGCTTTCTCTTGCTCAAATTTAGTATGAAAGAATCAATTTCTGCTTGTTCTTTGTAGAGAATGATGTAGTCTGTACATCCCTATATTCTTTTAACACACTAAACATTTCTGGCCCCGTTTACTAAAGAGAGGTAAGGTTTTACAGTTCCTGCTCAATAACTCCAAAACCTCCATATTCAATTATTGGGGAGTGTTTAAAGGCAGTTAACTTACAATGGTGACTTTTGCTGTATTAACTTCATAGCAGCCAACTACATCATACATTAATGCCACTTCAAGAGCTGTAGCTAGCTGCTCTGCTTTTTCTTCTGCTTTAATGGTTAAACTCAAGACGTTGTTACTGTACATAAATGTAAGGCATAGCCTCCACTCATGACATTATTATTATTATTATTATTATTATTATTATAACAGACTTATAAAGCACCGCAACATACGAAGCGCTGTACAAACATACAAAAGAGACAGTCCCTGCTCATCAGAGCTCACAATCTAATAAGACAGAAAACAAAATAAGTTACGTAATACAAACAA
This sequence comes from Ichthyophis bannanicus, assembly GCA_033557465.1. Taxonomy (NCBI): domain Eukaryota; kingdom Metazoa; phylum Chordata; class Amphibia; order Gymnophiona; family Ichthyophiidae; genus Ichthyophis; species Ichthyophis bannanicus. The sequence goes on along the minus strand of CM066043.1, from coordinate 231,023,513 downwards.
AAATTTACAGGACAAAGTAAGCAAATGTTGACAGAGAGATCAAGATAGGGTAAGACAGGAACGGAAAGCAATAGTGAAGAGGTGGGATTTTAGTCTGGACTTGAAAATGGCCAGGGAGGACGCCTGGCGCACAGAGATAAGAAGACTATTCCAAGCAAAGGGTGCTGCCAGTTGGAAGGAGCGAAGTCTGGAATTGGCAGTACGAGTAAAGGGCACAGATAAACGAAGACTGTTAGAAGAGCGAAGCAACCGAGAGGGGGTGTAAGGAGAGATGACAGATGAAAGGTACTGGGGTGCAGAAGAGTGAATACATTTATAGGTCAGGAGGAGAAGTTTAAATTGGATACGGTGGGGAAGCCAATGAAGCAACATGAGGAGAGGAGTGATGTGGGAAAAATGAGACTGACGGAAAATGAGTAGAGCAGCAGAGTGTTGAATTGACTGAAGAGGAAAGAGGTGGCTTGCAGGGAGGCCGACAAGGAGAACGTTACAATAATCAAGACGGGAGGTGATTAAGGAGTAGACAATTTAGTGGTGTCAGAGAGGAAGGGGCGAATTTTGGAAATATTGTATAGAAAGAAACAAGTTTTAGCAGTGAGCTGGATATGTGAAGAGAAAGAGAGGGGAATCGAAGATAACACCAAGGTTACGTGCTGAAGAAACAGGGAGGAGTACAGAGTTATCAACAGAGAGAGAGAGAGAGAGAGAGAGAGAGAGAGAAAGGGGAAAGAGGGCGGGGAAGCAGTCGGGGGAAAGATAAGAAGCTCAGTTTTGGCCATGTTCAGTTTTAAGCGGCAGTGGGACATCCAGGCAGCAACATCAGAGAGGCAGAGTGAGATCTTAGACTGGATATCAGGAGAGATAACAGGTGCAGAAAGATAGATTTGAGAGTCATCGGCATAGAGACGATAGTGAAAGCCATGGGAAGAGATAAGGGTGCCAAGGGATTGGGTATAGAGAGAGAAGAGGAGTGGACCTAAGACGGAACCCTGAGGAACTCCTACAAGTAGTGGGGTTGAAGAGGAGGAGGAGGAGCCATCAAAGCACACACTGAAAGCACGATGGGATAGATAGGAAGAGAACCAAGATAATACAGAGTCTTTGAATCCAAGTGAGAATAGGGTGATAAGAAGGTGGTTATGGTCAACAGTGTCGAAGGCAGCAGAGAGATCAAGAAGAATGAGGACAGAGTAAAAGCCTTTGGACTTTGCCAAGAACAAATCATTCGAGACCTTAGTAAGAGCAGTTTCAGTGGAGTGTAGGGGACGGAAGCCGGATCTCATAAGAACATAAGATACGCCACACTGGGTCATGCCAAAGGTCCATCAAGCCCAGTATTCCGTTTCCAACAGTGGCCAATCCAGGTCACAAGTACCTGTCAGGTTCCCAAAATGGTACAGATTCCATGCTCAAGTTGGCATTTTCTACATTAAAAATTTAATGCAGGAATCACCACATGCTAATGCAGCTTAGTAAATGGGATCTTCTAAAATTTGTTAAACAGGCAACAAAAAAAAATAATAAACACCCCACACACAACCCCTCAGCAAATTCTATAGCCTTTATAATGAAATCCAATTTAGTAATATTAGCACAATTTCTTTTACAGCCATTTTTGCAGTATAAAGAAAAAAGTATCTTCAGATGCCCATTTACCTAATCCATGAGGTTCTTGTATCCCGTAAGGGTATAGAAATATTTGAAACGTGAGTGAGTTATTGACTTCCTTTCTTTTTGTTTCAACTCAAATGCAGCATATATTTCATACTTTCAAGGAACCATTTAAAAATGCTAACATATACCTTAATTACTACTACTACTTATTTATATAGCGCTACAAGACATACGTAGCACTTAATTGGACTTGCCCTTTTAACTGGAGATTAATAGAACATATTTTCCTTGAAATAATGCAGTAATTCCAAAAAAAATGAACTTTACACAGTATAGAGGACCATGCACCAGATGCCACACTGTTTTCACACCTGCAATACCATTATACCTTTTATGCAAAATTAAGGAGCCCTTTTACTAAAGCCCCTTAGAGTTTTAAAAAGAGTTTAGCGTGAAAAGCAACGTGCATTAACATGTATCCTAATATATGCAATACAATTAGCATGGGTAAATTCAATGTTACCAAGAGGTATCATTGGGCACACCCATCCTAACTGCCACGCTGACAGTGCTTATGTACCCCCACGCTAACTGCAGTTTGCGCCCATATCCTGCCTATTTCCCACCCTTCGCAAGATAGGCAATTAATGCAAATTTTTAACAGCCAGTTGATGCCATGCCCATGTATTACCATGGGCCGTTATCGCCCACTTAAACTCATGCAAACCATTTAGTGGGCTTTAGTAAAAGGACCCCTAGGGGACATTTAATATCTGGAAAGAGTGCTCATAAGATTTTATGGTTGGTTTAATTTTAATTGTATTTTAGATTTTGTGTGCTGTGCTACAAAACAAAAAAAGGTCTCAAATCAGTTTGATATTTAAGTAATTAAAGATAAAAGCACAATAATACTTTGAATTATATTTTCTTTGCACAGGGAAATGGCGTATTAAACCATATTTCTGTGAAATACTTCACAAAGAAAAAAATGCCTCCAAAAAGTTAAAGACACTGTCTAGTTAACCTTATTTAACCCTTCACTTTCAAATTTTCAAGACAGATATGTGGTACAAGTGGCACATATTTCTAAACAGCAAAAGGGCTTTAATGGAAAAAAAGGACTTCGGATATTTATATTTTTTCAAAACCAAAACATAGAACTAGCAATTTAATGCAAAAAAATATTAGCAAACATATTCCTAAATTAGCGCATGCTATCAGAAATTAGTGTGCACCAAGTGCCTCTGCAACCATAGAAATGATTTGCAGCAGCACCACCAAGGGACATGTTTACTAACAAACTATTGTAACATGCATTGAATCCTAAAAAAATTAACATATGGAGTCACCCACGCTAATTGTTGGGGGCATGCCCTGCATTTACCACAGAGATATATCTCAAAGTGCTAAACTGCAAGCATACTTGGGGACATGTTCAGGGGCATGCAAATGGTTAGCAGAGGGCCCCACAGTACAAATCCTATGCTAATTAGTTAGCACATGATTGGACAGGGACTGGGTGGGTTATAGATGGAACGTGGCCATCGACAGTGCAACAACATTAGTACAGGTGCCTTTGACACTCACTAACTGCAGCTTGCCGCACTTAACATCACCCATTATGGCGGTAGTAAGTGCACCCACATGCCAGTTTGCGCAGACCTCCATGCTAGATTTGCAGCCCAATTGCATGCTAACTTAGAGGAATTTTATTAAACATGTCTCTTAACGCAGGTGCACTTAATCACCACTCATTGAGGCAGTAAGTGCACCTGAACTAGTGGCAACATTTGCAGTTGGCATGCATCAATGACATCCGCACAATATATTAAATGCCCACACTCCATCTCAACCAACCCAGTCATAGCCCCATTGCATACTAAGTGGTTAGCACGCTGCCATGTAGTAACACCTGACACTAACCATTAGTACACTTTAATGCGTACTAAGGGGCCGTAAGCACGCTTATATGATGCAATATCAGCACAGAGGCCTTCGCTGATGTTTGTGGGTAGGGGCCTTCTTCCTCCCATGCTGATAACACTTTGCAATCACACAGCATTGTGTTAACTGGCATGTGAATACATTTAAATGCCATACACTGAAGTGACATTAAGTACACCTGCATTAACAGCAACGGTCATGGTTAGCACATACCCATAAACCCACATTAACCACAACATGCTGTCAAACGTTCATGTTACATCCTTAACCCACACTGTCTCCATTAATATGCTAACCGGTTAGTACGAGATCACTAGCGCAGCACCCTGCGTTATCAGCATGGTGCAAATTGCGCATGCTCAAGCCTGTGCTATCTGGGAGCAGTTTACTAAACATATTCTTTAGAGCACAAAAGGACTATACATGGCTATGAACAGTGAAAGAAGCTATTCAGATTTTTGAGCTGAAGTTTGCAAAAATCCCGTCATTAAAATAATCTAAAATGTTAAATATAACTGTATCACATCCACACTATAGGTGTTTTTTTGCTATATAGATATATATATATATAGCAAAATATATATTAGTTTAGGATAGCAGCAAACTTATTTTAGTTGCTAGGAAATAAACTAGATATTAAAATTGATTTAACTACACTTACTTGGAATGGTTCTGAATAGTCAATAGATGTAGAAATTTTGCATGCCATCTCTGTAAACATAAAAAAAGGTTCACGTATCACTGTTTGTGCCATAATAAGAAACCCCTCCCCCCCCCCAGCTTGCTTTTCAGACAGACCATCAACATACCAATTCTTATATATTTTTGGTATTATATTGATTGGAATGTAACTTAAAGCATTTATTTGTACATCTGTGTTATTAAATAACATACCTTGCATACGCAACAGTTTACAGATCTGGCTTCAATGTTTCCAGTTTGGAGATAACAGTATAGCAATCAATACAGTATCTTAAGAAATTCTGCATGTAATATTGGTTGTCTCTAGAAACAAGCACATGTTGCAAGTTAGGAGAAAAGACAGCTAACTCATAATATGCACAAACTATGAAATACCACAGATTTATTAAAGAAAATCTATATTTTCAGAACATCTTCAGTGTCTCTTATGCTACCTAAGCATTAGTCCTAATTTCCATCAACAATATGGTAATGCACCAAAATAGAAAGTATTCATAATGTCAAATAAAATACTTCCTTCAAGCTGAATTTGGAAATTAGATGAAGTTCTAACACCGCCCTCCCCCTTCTGTACTAGCGCAATTAAAATATGGTACATTGGTTTACATTAATGCTCGAAAGTAAATCATTATGCCCAAACACTTAACACTCATGTGTATGAAATGGTGTCTTCTGCTCAGTCAACGCCATTTTGCCCTAAGATCTACGCCATTTTAAGCACCTCACATCAATAAAGCATACATACAGTAAACTCCCAATTCAAGGTCCCTTAACAAACCCACTTAACTAGTAAAAACTAAGCCCTTCAATTGAATAGTATCCAACTGAAACTGAATGAAAATGGATAAACAAAGTCTTACCATATCAGTAAAAATGGGGTCTTCTGAAATCAGCAGCAATAGTAGCTAGTGAACTGTCACCTTAAAACAAATAAAGTATTTTTTTCAAATGATTTAAAACAAAATCTTTACTTACAAGCATTATCAAGGTTTTTTTTAAATTTGTATGTTTTGTTTAAATCCTGTCAATGACATCAGACTTGCTTGGCAAACGTGCCCTCTTGTAATCTCAAAAAATAAAGAAGTTTGTATAAAGAAGAATGTTAATATAAGAAATCCAAATTGTGTTATTTACACCAAATATTGAAATATAAAATCTAGCACCCAAAACTGAGAATTAGATTCCAAAATTCAATAAGTCTATATGCTACTGTTTATTATGTAATTCCAAAAGCACAAAAATAATACATGTTTTACACTTCAAGATAAAAGCCAAACTATAGCCTGAAAATACATTACTCTTCTGTGCATTTTAAACTGTCCGGTTAGAAAAAAAAAGTAGTATAAATGCTGTTTCCCAGATAAAGCAATATATTGTAAAACAACTGTCCAACATCAAAAAAAAAACCACCCTACTACATTCAAAGGCCATCAAAACCTTTGGCCAAAATAGTCAAGTCCCCACAACATTCAAGGCTTGTTAAGTTCTGCAAGTTTTACAAAATCTTGTCCAATATACTGAACAACTTTCTAATATCTCCACAGAAAGTTCTGCATTATGTTTTTTGAAGAATGGTTTCAAAAAAAAGTCAAATAGGAAACAGCTTTTTGGATGAAACTGGGTATTATGGAATAAAGTAGCACATATTAAGTTTGGGATAAGTTCAACTTCAATATACTCCTAGTTTCTGTGCCGTGCCCCCCCCCCCTTTAAAGAACAAAGTGGTGTTTTGCTTTTTTAAATGATACAGCTTAAGATATAACTATTTCAGTGGATTACCCTCTTTTTAATTTAACTTGAGAGGATTTTGAGCATACCATTCAATGTTAAACCGTTTAATTCACATATATATTTATAAAGGATAACATTTTAAGAATATTGATATGTTAGTTGAAGTAAGTTTTTAGAACTGCATATATCTGTAGAAAATTTGAATAAAAGGTATAAGGGTAAATCAGATATTGTCCAAATTTTCTCACTTCTACTTAAAAATATTTGTGTTTATGTGGCCTTATCACAGATGTAAACTACCAGTGTTGAAAGATTTGATATTGAAATGATACCTTTCCATAACTAACAGTGCATTATCATTATTGAGATCATCTATATACCTGTTATTCTTGGGAGGGAGGGGGAAACAGGTTAAGATAAATACATGCAAGTTTTATCCGGTTGTATGTACTGCACAAGTTCACCCCCCCAATAAAAAGGTGACTGGATAAAAACTAACAAGCTGAGAAACACGCATAACACACGAGACTAAACTCGGTACATTAAAGATAAACATTTAACTTAATTCTGTTTAAAAGAAGTTTCGTAAATTCGATCTGAATGTGCCTTAACTCAGAAGTAATGAGCTGAATTTATTTCAATATTCTCCTATTCTATAAACGTTAAATAATATATATGCAACATTCAAAATTCTTTCCCAAAAAAGAGGAAGCTTTGTGGTACAGCATGGTTTGAAAATATACCACCCTATGAGGTCAAAAAATGATTTGCAGAATTAAAGTATATTTTTTAAATGACTACTTGAACAATGTTTATCATTTTTTCAAAAAGCTACTGTATTCTTAAACCTGTATTTTACATGATGGCTTGGAAAGAGTTAAAAGCCAACACCCAAAAAATTCTCAAGTTCGTTTTTTTAAAATTATACTTGTCATACAGTTCATTAAAATAATTTTAAAAAACTACTACTGTTTACTGTACAGTTACTAAGAACAATACCGCGAGAACTATACGTAAAAAAAAAAATTTAAACGTCACAGCATTGTTCTACCATCGTCAAACTACTAAAAACAAGTATTTTTAAACTTTAGTTATCCGTTTCAATTGAAGAATTAAAATTGCTACATCATTATGTAAATAAGTGCTCGGTTTACTAGAAAAAAATTTAACTCCGAGTGTGACAAAACGTCATTTTTCCCTATTTAAATATTTTAGTTTACAAAAGCACTTTTTATAAATCACAAACTTTGTTTTCACTTCCTATAATCTAGAAAATAACATTCCTCTAAGACCATTTGGGATGTTTTTGAAAGGCCACTTTTTAAGAGTCCACTGTTAAAAAAACAACGCGTCGTTTTTCGCTCTCTCAAGGACATTTGGGATTTTTTACCCCCAATGACAAAGGACAATAGCAGCCATACTCACCCTTTCTTCCAACTGTCTTCTCTTTGGAAGAGACCTAACTTCTTCGCAGGTTTTCCCGGACACACTTTGCCTAGTCCCCTACATCCTAACATCTAACGGCAGATCTTTACACTCTCACAGAAAGTAAGATAACTGGAGAAAAGAAAAATACGTAACCCTTCTTTCTTTCAGCTCAATCCTCCCATAGCCATTTTTAAACAAGGCTCCGATCCTGCTACCTTGAGCCACCATATTGAACAACATGTAACTCTTTCTAGCTCGCCCTGTTCCTTACGTTTCTTGTCCCCCTTTACTTCTTTTTGAGTGTCCAGCGTCAGGGAAAACCTGACCCTCCAACGCGGGCTACTAGTGCCCGATTTTTCGTCTCTTTCTTAGCCTCAGTGGCGCGCTACCTTCCTTCTCTGTCTCAGCCATCTTGTGCACTAGCGATGGGCGGGAGGAGCGCGCGCGACAGAGAGAGAGAGAGAACGCACGCGACCAGCACTCCAGAAGCGCGAACCCCCTTCTACACTGCCTCTGCAGCGCGGCCCTCCTTTTTTACTGCGGTCGACGCGAAACAAACCATCCTCCTGCCCCCTCCTCATCTAAACCGTCGAGCGTCAACACTACAGGCTGCGCGCGCAGCCTAGCCGTCAGTCCAGCTCCCTACCTGTCGCCAGACTCGCCACTGGTTGCTATATCTCTGACGTAGAATCTGACACCGCGCGCGCGCACTAGTCGCCAAATCCCCGGATTCCCCGCCCGCTGCCCTGTGTTTATTTCTCAAAGCCGGAAAGCATCATTGGTTGCCGCGCTTCCGAAGTAAACGTCATTCGTACCGCCCTACACTTCATCCCCTTCTCCCCAACTCACTGCATTATACTACGCATGCCCAGATTCAGTGCGACTGCGTTGGGGAATAGGTTTGTCAAAGTGGTATCTATGGTATGTTCCGTTTTGTAGGAAGAGAGATGGGATTAGTTAACCTTTATTTCTACACATTGAAGCGACTAGCAAGGAGCCATAAGAACATAAGATATGCCATACTGGGTCAGACCAAGGTCCATCAAGCCCAGTATTCTGTTTCCAACAGTGGCCAATCTAGGTCATACGTACCTAGCAGTTTCCCCAAGGGACACAGGTTCCACAATGCTTGTATTGGTTCAAGCATTGATATCCTGGGTCCCTTCTTAATAATGGTTTATGGACCTTTCCTCCAGGAACTTGTCCAAACCTTTTTTAAACCCAGCTACACTAACAGCCTTTACTACATCCTCCGGTAACAAATTCCAGAGTTTGATTACGCGTTGAGTGAAAAAATATTTTCTTTTATTAGTCTTAAATAGTTTACCCTGTAGCTTCATTGCATGTCCCCTAGTCTTTCTATATTCTGATAAGGTAAACAATCGATCTACGTTTACCCGTTCCACTCCGTTCATTAATTTATAGACTTCTATCATATCTCCCCTCAGCCGTCTCTTTTCCAGGTTAAAGAGCCCCAACCTTTTTAGCCTTTCTTCATAGGAGTAGCCTTCCATCCCCTTTACCATTTTGGTGGCTCTTCTCTGAACCTTTTCTAAAATTGCTATATCCTTTTTAAGATATGGCGACCAGAATTGCACACAATATTCAAGGTGCGGTCTCACCATGGAACGATATAGAGGCATTATAATATCTTTTGTTTTATTTTCCATTCCTTTCCTTATCATACCTAGCATTCTATTTGCTCTCTTGGCCGCCGCTGCACACTGGGCCGAGGGTTTTAACATGGTATCCACAAGGACGCCTAAATCTTTTTCTTGGGTGGTGGTTCCTAATGTGGAACCTTGCATCGTGTAACCATAGTTTGGGTTGTTCTTCCCTAGGTGCATAACCTTGCACTTCTCCACATTAAATTTCATCTGCCATTTTGATGCCCAGTCTTCCAATTTATCAAGATCCTCTTGCAATTTTCCACAATCCTCCTGGGTTTTAACAACTTTAAATAGTTTTGTGTCATCAGCAAATTTGATAACCTCACTCGTTATTCCACTTTCCAGGTCATTTATGAATATGTCAAAAAGCAGCGGACCCAGCACAGATCCCTGGGGTACACCACTATTCACCTTTCTCCATCGGGAAAATTGGCCATTTAGCCCTACCCTCTGCTTTCTATCTTTTAACCAGTTCCTGATCCACAGTAGTACACTGCCTCCTATCCCATGACTCTTTAGTTTTGCCAAAAGTCTCTCATGAGGGACCTTGTCAAAGGCTTTCTGAAAGTCCAGATACACAATATCAACCGACTCACCTTTGTCCACCTGTTTATTCACTCCTTCAAAAAAACATAACAGATTAGTAAGACAAGATCTTCCTTGTCTAAAGCCATGTTGGCTGTCTCCCATTAGGTCATGACTATCTATATGCTGAGTACTTTTATTCTTTATGATGGTTTCTACCATTTTTCCCGGTACTGATGTCAGGCTCACCGGTCTGTAGTTTCCCGGATCACCCCTCAAACCCTTTTTAAAAATTGGTGTTACATTGGCGATCCTCCAATCCTCAGGTATTAGAGATGATTTTAATGATAGTTCACAGATTACTGATAGCAGGTCTGCAATCTCAAATTTCAGTTCTTTCAACACCCTTGGATGTATACCATCCGGCCCAGGTGATTTGCTACTCTTCAGTTTATCTAATAGTTGTAGGACATCTTCCCGATGTATTGATATTTCCTTCAATTCTTCCACACCTTTAAATACCACTTCAGTCGTGGGTAACATCCCTACATCTTCCTCAGTAAAGACCGAAGCAAAGAATTCATTCAGTCTCTCCGCTATCGCCTTGTCGCCTCTTAGTGCTCCTTTAACCCCTTTATCATCTAATGGACCAACTGACTCTCTCACGGGTTTTTTGCTACGAATGTACTTGAAAAGGTCTTTATTTCGCGTTTTTGCTTCCGCAGCAAGCTTCTTCTCAAATTCTCTCTTTGCCTGCCTTATCAATGCCTTGCATTTGACTTGCCAGTGCTTGTGCTGTTTCCAGGTTTCATCATTTGGCTCTTTTTTCCATTTCTTGAAAGATGCTTTTTTGGCAACAACAGCCTCTCTGACCTCAGCTTTAAACCATGCTGGCAATTTTTTGGACTTCCTTCCACTTTTCTTAAAGCGTGGAATACAGCTGGTCTGGGCTTCCAAGATAGTATTTTTCAACAACACCCAAGCTTGATGTACGTCTTTAACCTTTGCAACTACTCCTTTTAGTTTTTTCTTAACTGTTTTCCTCATTCTATCATAGTCTCCCTTTCGAAAGTTAAAGGGTAGTACTGTGGATTTCCTTACTATCCCTCCTCCACTAATTAAATCAAAGGCGATCATGCTATGATCACTATTGCCAAGTGGCCCCAACACCCTTATCTCTTGCACTACATCTGGTGTTCCACTAAGGACTAGGTCTAATATTGCTTCCCCTCTGGTCGGTTCATGAACCAGCTGCTCCAAGAAGCAGTCATTTATTTCATCTAGGAACTTTATCTCCCTAGCATGTCCTGTTGTGACACTGACCCAGTCGATGCCGGGGTAATTGAAATCACCCATTATTATTACTGCACTGTAACTTTTGCTAGCTTCCTTGATTTCTTTGAGCATTTCATCATCCATTTGTTCATTCTGGCCAGGCGGACGATAGTACACCCCCACTGCCATCGCCTTCCCCTTTTTACATGGAATTTCAATCCATAGAGATTCTACAGCAAATTTTGTTTCTTGCAAAACTTTAATCCTTTCTGACTCAATGCCCTCTCTAACATAGAGCGCAACCCCTCCACCAATTTGATCAGCTCTATCATTTCGATATAGTTTGTACCCAGGTATCACAGTGTCCCACTGGTTGTCCTCCTTCCACCATGTCTCTGATATTCCAATCATATCTAACCTCTCGTTTAGTGCTATATATTCTAACTCTCCCATCTTGTTTTGTAGACTTCTAGCATTTGCATACAAGCATTTTAGAGACTGTATTTTATTCATATTAATTTGGCTATTGGTAGACATGGGTAATTTGGGATCTTTAAGTTCTGTCTGCTCCATACTCGAGGGCATTTGGGCTACTTTACTCTTTTTTGGAACCTCTCTGCTTTTTGTAGTATCCTTCAAGGATACATTCTTCCGAACCATGCGCTCTTGGGCGACTGTCGGCTTTCCCCTATTATCTAGTTTAAAAGCTGCTCTATCTCCTTTTTAAAGGTTTATGCCAGCAGCCTGGTTCCATCCCGGTTAAGGTGAAGCCCATCCCTTCGGAAGAGCCCCTCCTTTCCCCAGAATGTTCCCCAGTTCCTAACAAATGAAACTCCACTTCTTGATGCGGTTTTCTTCAGTTAAAATGTTCTAAGTTAAAGCATAGCTTGTATTTTAGCGTACTAAATTCTATGGGGGTAATTGGATACAGTATTCTTCTGAAATAAAATCCGTTTGCATGCAGAAAAAGTGTTTTATTATAGTGCGCGAGGATGTGGGCAGCAAAAAGGATGTACCGACGACTCACAGAACCTTCTGGATCTTAACCCCAGATGTTCACAATTATTACTACTGATCATTTGTAAAGTGCTACAAGGCCTATGCAGCGTTGTACAGACATGCAAAAAAGGTTCCTGATCATCAGACTTCACAGTCTAGTCAAGACAGACAACACAACAGCTGAGAACAAAAATATAAGGGAATGGTAAGGAAACACATAGGAGACTAAGCGGATCAGGATCCAAAAGCAGCCTCCAAGAGGTGAGTATACAGCCTGGATTTGAAATGGGCTAGAGATGAAGCCCAACGCACAGACTCAGTTGTTTGTTCCAGGCATAAGAAGCAGCAAGGTGGAAGGATCGAAGTCTGGAGTTGGCAGAAGAGAAAGGCACAGATAGAAGCAGGACCTACCAAGCCTTAATTGCACGCTGTGCTATTTGCACATACCTCGATGTTTCTCCATCAAATGCAGGTCTTTGCAATTCCGTGTTTGAATGGCTGGCCTGGTCCCTCCCTCCTCTGACGCGACCTACATCAGAGAAGGGAAGGAGGGACCCGACCTGCCTACAAGTGCAGAGAAGGAAAAACCCTTGTGTTTTTGTTTTGTGTTTTTAATTTGAACTCTGGTCTGTTCCACTGTTGCCGGTGCCACTGCCATGAAAAAATAAAAAGTGGTGGCCGCGGCAGGGCAATAGCAGGCTGCGGGGGGGGGGGGGGGGGGGAGGTGTGAAGCTAATGCCAGCAGCCTGAAGTGCGCCCCTAATCCTGAAGTGCGCTCCTGAAGTCTCACCGTGAGAGGATATACCTCAGAATGAGTGAATGCCACACCAAGCTCCTTCAACGCTCAATCAATAAACCTAGAGACCTATTCAACCTAGCAAAATCCCTAATCAAGGAACCCTCCCCCACCCAACTTGTCCCAATTCCCCCCCAGTCATATGCCGACTTCCTACAATCCAAATCCCTCACAGCAAGTAATCAGCCAGCACTAACAGTGTCCCCTCCCTACCAAACTCCCACCTCACAAACATCACTCACACATTTTACCCCTCCTGCTGAGAAGAATATCCAAGACCTCATTGCCAGCATCAACACCTCAACAGCCCCAAACGACCCCTGCCCGGCACACTGGATCATGACCCTTCGAGTTGAACTCAGCCCAATTCTACTAAACATCATCCGTCTATCTTTTGCAACCGGCTCATTCTCCTCTTTACTCAAACAAACTTCAATAAGACCCCTCCTAAAGAACTGCAGACTCGACCCAGCAAAGACAGAATCTTACCGACCCATCTCGAGCATTCCTCTACTCGCTAAAATAATCAAGAAAGTCGTCTACAGACAAATCCAACAACATATAGACATAGCAGCCCCCCTCGACTCCTGCCAGCACGGTTTTAGAGAATCGCATGGAATAGAAACACTGCTCACCACCCTCACCAACACCCTGAATAGAGGAATTGACAACGCAGAAAATGGTTTTTCCCTTATCTTCCTGGATATCTCAGCAGCCTTCGATTCTGTCAATCACAACCAGCTACTTACCCGCCTCCTGGAAAAGGGCATTCACGGCCTTGCCTGGGAATGGTGTAAATCTTACCTAGCTGATCGCTGGCAACATGTCCGGGTTGGTTCTAAAACTTCGGCACCATTCCACCAACAACAAGTTGTCCCACCATGTTCCTCCCTATCGGCTCTGTTGTTCAATATCTATATGCAGCCGATATGCAACATCATCCGATCTTTCAATATTTCTACCCTAATCTACGCCGATAATGTTCTGCTATTTACCCTGTTCAAAGTCAAACACCCGGAATTCACCAACCTTGTCAACTGCTTCAACGCAATCACAGACTGGCTAACTACCCAAAACCTCCACATTAATTTCAAGAAAACAGAGGTACTCTTCATATCAAGAAACAAAAGCTTCTCTCCTCCCTCCATCCTAAGAGTAAGAGATGCGGAGCTTCCAAGCCGTAATGCCATACGCTATCTCGGCATTACCCTGGACCAGCATCTCGATTTCAAGGAAAACATAAAAAACATCACCAGGTCCATCTACAACAAAATTAGAACACTGAGACATCTCAAACCTATGCTACCTGCTGACGACTTCCGAACCATCTTCCAGGCCCTCATACTACCACATTTAGATTACGCAAACTTAATCTTGTATGGCCTACCAAAGAACACTCTCAATCCTCTCCAACAAGCTATGAACGCCGCCGCCCGTGTCCTCTGCAGTCTAGCCAGATCAGACCATATCACACCAATACTTAAGGATCTCCATTGGTTACCGATATACTCCAGGCTAACATGTAAGATTCTGCTAATAACATTCAAGATTATCAACAACAGCACTCCCAATTCTCTCAAGGAACTCATCACACCTACTCCAAAAACCAGATCCAGAAGGACAGCAACAGACAACACTCTGACTATCCCTAAAGACTCCATAAAGTGCTCACAAACAACCAGGAGAAGAACCTTTGCCCACTACGCACCAAAATGTTGGAACGACCTCCCTCCAGAAATCAGAGCGATCCGAGACCTTCTACAATTCCGGAAAGCAATAAAACTCCACCTCTTTCTGCTCCATTTCTCTCAAGCTGCTTCCCCGACTCCAAGAAACCATCCCCCATCTCCTACTAGAGCCCCCTACACAACATAACGCTCAAGCCCCAAGCATTCTCTCGCCAGCCTGGAAGCATCTTACGTACTTTCAGATCAAGTATCATCTATTATGCCATATCTTTATGTATATAGTTTCATGTTTTCTGCATCTATCCTGAAATATGTCAATATGTAAATAGTTACCCATGTTCTCCAAGTTCTATTCCCTGTTATAATGTAAACTCAATCTGTCTTCTCTGATTTGAGTATTCTTTGTTAAATGTAAACCGCACTGATAACAAATAGTGCAGTATATAAGAATTGTTAAATAAATAAAAATAAATAAATAAAAAATAATCCTTTTGCACCCTGTGCAGCTGCACCACCCCCAAAGGGCTAGGTATGGTGCTGGATAGAAGGAATCTGCCAGAACAGCAGAGTTCCCAAGTAAGGGTGTAGGGAGAGGAAAGGTAGTGAGGAGCAGCAGAATGAGTGCACTTATAGCTCAGTAAGAGAAATCTGAATTGGATACGGAAACAGATAGGGAGCCAATAAAGCAACTTGAGAAGAGGGGTTATATAAGCATATCAAGGCTGGCAGAAGATAGCCATGCAGCTGAGTTTTGAATAGATTGAAGGGGAGAGAGCTGATTCAGAATGAGACCAATAAGAAGGAGGTTGCAATAGTCTAGATGGGAGGTGATTAAAGAGTGGATAAGTGTCTTAGTAGTGTGTGAAGAAAGGAAGGGATGAATTTTGCCAATGTTATAGAGAAAAAAGCGACAGGTTTTAACTATCTGTTGAATGAGTGCAGAGAAAGAGAGAGTAGAGTCAAAGATGACCCCACAGTTGCGAGCTGAGGAAACAGGGAGGAGTGTAGTGATATCCACAGACATAGAGAAGAGAGGAAGGGAGCCCCAGCATTGAATAATCAGATTGCCTGGCAGTGTCTATATTCAGCTGCTGTCTGGTTAGCTTCTGAGGCAAAAGTGAGGCCAACCTTTACTGTGCCAGACTTTAACCATGTGTCACTAACCAGGCAGTGGCTCAATATTGCCACTGCTCGGTTATCGACAGGTGACGCCCTTGGCATGCCCCGATGTTAACCAGTTAGCATCAGGATATGCAGCAGCACCCGTGGATATTTAGCATCACTAATGCTGAAAGACCAGGATTCAGTTCCCCTAGGGAAAGTCACTTTACCCTTCGTTGCCTCGGTCGCTAACCAGGCAGCGCTTCAATATCGCTGTTGCCCGGTTAGTAAAGGGTACTACCTCTGCCGCAGAACACCCATGACACATTCTGATTCTACATGGTCAGCATCAGGGCGTGTAGTGCCGTTAATCGGGGATATTCAGCGGCTAACCGTGTTAGTGCTGCTGAATATCCCTCTAAGTGATATTTACACAGTTTACAGGTCTGTGAATGTGTAAAAGGCTTTGAATATCGGGCCCATAGAAACATGGCAGAGAAAGACCACATGGCCTATCTAGTCTGCCCTTCCATGTAACTACAATAGTACCAACGTCCTCTTAAACCTATTAAAGGGAAGGAGGTGCCCATATTTACATTCAGGTGCGGCTGGTTATCCTCGTCAGGAATAGATTAATTAAGGCCCTGAGATTAATTAATCTCGAGTTGAACAAAATCCATTAAACAATATAGTGTATTTGGATTTTCAGAAAGCCTTTGACAAGGTCCCTCGAGAGGCTCTTGGCGAAATTAAAAAGTCATGGGATAAGAGGCAGTGTGTTATTGTGAATCAGGAACTGGTTAAAAGAAAGCAGAGGGTAGAGCTCAATAGCCAATTTCCCAATGGAGAAAGGTGAATAGTTGGAGTACCCCAGGGATCTGTGCGGGGTCCGCTGCTTTTTAACATAGTTGTAAGTGACCTGGAAATAGGAATGAGTGAGGTAGTCAATTTGCAGATGACACAAAATTATTCAAAGTTGTTAAAACCCAAGAGGATTGTGAAAAATTGCAAGAGGACCTTGATAAATTGGAAGACTGGACGTTCAAATGGCAGATGAAATTTAATGTGGACAGGTGCAAAGTTATGCATCTAGGAAAGAACAGCCCAAATAATGTTACACGATGCAAGGTTCCACATTAGGAACCACCACCCAGGAAAAAGATTTAGGCGTCATCGTGGATAACATGTTGAAACCCTCCGCCCAGTGTGCAGCAGCAGCAGCAGTCAAGAAAGCAAATAGAATGCTAGGAATCATAAGGAAAGGAATGGAGAATAAAACAAAGGATATTATAATGCTTCTGTATAATTCCATTATGCGACTGCACCTTGAATATTGTGTGCAGTTCTGGTTGCCGTATCTTAAAACGGATATAGCGGAATTAGAAAAGGTACAGAGAAGAGTCACCAGAATGATAAAGAGGATAGAAGGATACCCCTATGAGGAGAGACTTAAAAGCTTAGGGCTTGTCAACCTGGAAAAGAGATGGCTGAGGGGAGATATGATAGAGGTCTATAAATTAATGAATGGAGTGGAACGGGTAAACATAGATCGATTGTTCCTTATCGTCCCTCCAGTCTAGTCCCGCACTTCTGGGTAGTGTACCTCTTCCAGCAGCTTGGAGATTGAGCATGTCATCTTTTGATGACACCAGTACTAATGCAGCTGGCACTGCCTACCAGCCCCAGTATGCTCATTCTCCAAACAGCTGGAGGAGGTAGCGAGCCAGTGTGCTGGACTCGCTGAAGGGACAACTAAGGAGCATAGTTTAGCTGTGTCTTTATTTTCTCTAAATTCCTTTATAGCATGGGAGGTTTTTATTTGGTTAAGTAAAGTTGCAAAAAAAAAAAAAGATACCCCTCTTAGATATTCGGAGGGTGTTGCGGAGGCTATCCTGCATACCAGGACACTGACGGCTCCTGAACCCATCATCAGGTGAAGAGCCGTCAAGTAGACACAGTGCAGACACAGCAGAGCCGGCAGACAATTCCCAGTGGGCCCCTCGATGCCGAAGCCACTGTTGCAGGCTGAGCGCAAGGAGAGGGAGTGAGGAGGAGCAGCTCACAAGCAATGAGGTACCGTCTTGCTATCGGAACAATACCGAGGTACACACCAGTGTCTGGGGCTGTGTTGAGGGCCAGGCAGCGGAAGCTAATTTCAGCAGTGCCTGGCTTGTTATTGAGAGGCCTTCAACCGTCTGGTGGGGGAGTAATTAGCTGCACGGGGAAAAAGAGGCAGCTGTCTCTCTCGTGGCCTGGCACTTCAAGATGTTTCCCCACATAGCTTTTTTCTTCCACAATCGGGTCGGGGGTAAAATGGAGACACAGTTTAGAATCCCTTAATTTAACTTTAAAAAAGGGGGAAAAAGAGGGTTTTCAGACCTCTTTTCAGTTTTTTAAGTTGTTTTTACATTGTTTTAATTTCTTTGATTTTCTCTGGTAGGGGGGGTCTCCTTTTAGCCTCAGATAGGGGTCGGAGGCAAACCTAGAGACCAGTCCACAGATTTTTCAAGCATACTGGTCAGACTGCAGTGCCTCTTTTGTGGGATCCGGCGGGGGGGGGGGGGGGATGATATCGGATGCATGCATTTGTTGGGGATGCACGCATGAGGCCACCTCGATGGAACAGAACTTGCAGAACAAAGCATTTCAGGAGAGGACTCTCTCTTCATCTTGGGAGGCACAAGACTCATTGGGTTCTGTTCTTGCACCGCTAGAGACGACTTCATGCTCCCCGGCCATTCTCGGACCCTCCACATCACAGAGCCTAGAAGATGTAGGGGTCCGGGTATTTTCTCACCAGAGTTTGTCCTCTTTCTCCATAAGGCATTCTGCTTGCGCCAGCAGGCGGTTCTTCGATGCCAGAGCACAATACCAAAAGGAGAACGGACCTGAGAGAGAGTGAGCCAGGGACAGTGCCTTCAAAGAGGCCCAGGCCCTCGGAGGAGTTGCAAGGGCAGTCTCCATTGTCTGAAGGACTGGAGGGAGAGGACCTGGACATGGAGCTATATTTGGAAGAAGAGCTGGAAGAAGGAAAGATCCCAGAACAGGAGGATCAGGCATTGATTGTACGAGTGTTCTGTCGGGAGGAGTTGCTGGTGCTCATCATAGAATCTCTGAAGGCCCTTAATATGCCCACTAGCCTTCCAGCAGAAGACAAGTCACTAGAGGACCCGCTGCTCCAAGTAGTACAGAATACACAGAAGGTTTTCCCGATGCATAGAGTAGTCAGGCAGATGATCCAAGATAAGTGGGATCTGCCAGAGGCCGGCCTTAGGGAGGTGAGGACCATGACACGCCTGTATCCGCTGCTGGATCAGGATCACGAGCTGATCCTCAGAACAGTGGACCCTAAACATCATTCAGGAGGATACCAATTAAACTTCGAACAACCTTCTCCACATCATTTCAGAGGCAAATATCCTCTCCAACCTGTCCTCATGGCCCTACTCAAAGAGGAAATCTCCAACCCGCTCACCCAAGAGGCCATAGAAGAGGTTCCACAACAATAACTTCACGAGGGCTTCTACTCTCCTTATTTCCTCATACTGAAGAAGTCAGGAGGATACAGGCCTATCCTCGAACTATGAAATCTCAAATACCTGGTCAAGGAGAAGTTCAAATTGGTTTCCCTCGGAACCCTCCTACCCTATTTGCAGGAACAAGACTGGCTATGTTCTATTGATCTCAAAGATGCATATATCCATATCCTGATATATCCAGGACACAGGAAATATCTCCGCTTTGCCTTTCAGGGGACCCACTAACAGTACAGAGTCCTCCCCTTTGGACTGGCATCTGCTCTCAGGGTCTTCACAAAATACATGTCAGTGGTAGCAGCCCACCTGCGAGGCAAGGGGATCTTTGTCTTCCCTTACTTAGACAACTGGTTGATAAAGGCAGACTCTCCAGGAGAACTCTGCACTTCACTCAAAACCACTCTCGCAACTTTGCAACACCTGGGATTTGTAGAAACTTCCCAAAGTCCTATCTAACCCCAACCCAAAGATTGGAATTCATAGGAGCAGTGCTAGACACTCAGCTATCCAGAGCCTTTCTTCTACTAGACCGTATGGACCGACTAGTAACCCTAGTCATCCACGTGTCAACAGACAAGCTCAACAGCTCGAGACTTCCTTCATCATTTAGGCCACATGGCATCCACAATGCACGCGGTGCCATATGCAAGACTACATATGCGCCTAGTGCAGTGGACCCTAGCATCCCAATGGACACAATCCACAGCACACCTCCTGGACATCATTCAGATTACCCACCCACTAATCCAATCCCTCCTATGGTGGTGCACCTCAGCAAACCTGCTAGAAGGGTCACCTTTTCAGATGCCTCAATCTCAACACACCCTAACCACAGATGCATCCAAACTTGGTTGGGGAGCCCACCTTGAGTCCATGTCCACACAAGGCCTGTGGATGACTCAGGAGTCATCCTTACAGATCAACTTGTTGGATCTTCGGGCCATCACAAATGCCCTGCGGGTGTTTCAACACCACCTCTCGAACAGCCAGGTGCTCGTCAGGACAGACAACCAGGTGGCAATGTTCCATGTGAACAAGCAAAGTGGAACAGGCTCATCTCCCTCTGCGAAGAGGCCTGTCGCCTGTAGAACTTCGCCATCTCTCACCACATACACCTTCGTGCAGTGTATATTCCCGGTGATCAGAATCACCTTGAGGACAGGCTCAGTCACATCTTCCACCCACACAAGTGAAGTCTAGACCCTCGCTCAGTGACACAGAACTTCAAAGCCTGGGGAACTCCAGTCATTGACCTCTTTGCCTCTCCACAGAACAGCAAACTCCGGCAGTTCTGTTCTAGAGTTCCATCCAAGCTAAGCCAAACAAACAATGCTTTTCACGTACATTGGGGTCAGGGACTACTTTATGCATTTCTCCCACACCCCTAATACCGAAGACCCTCTTCAAACTCTAGCTCGACAGAGGCACCATGATTCTCATAGCCTCCTTCTGGCCCCGTCAACCGTGGTTTTCCCTTCTACTTCGGTTGCAACAGACGCAACCAATCCATCTGGGCTGCAATCCTACATCCCAGTCTGCAATCTCTCCATCTGACTGCATGGCTGCTGAAGAAGTGATGCTTCAGCATCTCCACCTTCCTCAGGAAGTAAAGAACATTCTTCTGGCTTCAAGAAAACCCTCTACCAGACGGTCCTACTCATTCAAATGGCGCAGGTTTGGATTATGGTGCTCACGAGATAACCTCAATCCCTTTTTAGTGCACCAGTGTCTATACTTCTGCAAAATCTATTGCACTTGTCCTCTTCAGGACGAAAGACCAATTTGGTTCGAGTTCACCTCTGTGCCATTGCGACTTTTCACAAGCCAAGTGATGGTCATTCCATCTCTGCGCACCCCGTAGTGGCACATTTAATGAGAGGCCTCCTCTCCAAGCCACCCATTCAACCACCTCCAGTGGCATGGGATCTCAACATGGTCTTGGCTCAGTTTCTCAAACCCCTGTTTGAACTCCTAGCAACCGCTCTCCTGTGGTACTTGTTTTGGAAGGTCATATTCCTAGTTGCACTGACCTCGGCCAGGCGCATTAGTGAATTATAAGCTTTGTTGGCCCATCCACCAGATTCCATCATGACAAGGTTGTCCTACGGACACACCCTCACTTTCTACCAAATGTGGTATCACACTTCCACATCAATCAATCTGTAATACTTCCGATCTTCTTCCCAAGACCTCACTCTTCCTGTGCAGAAGCAACCCTGCAAACTCTAGATTACAAACGAGCCCTGACCTTCTATCTGCAGAGGACTTGGGATCTCTGCAAATCCTTACAATTGTTTGTTTCCTTTGACCCCACTCACTTGGGGCTTCCTGTAACAAAGCATATGCTCTCCAGATGGACAGCAGACTGCATCGCTTTCACTTATGATAAAGCAGGACTCACTCTCACAAGACACGTCACTGCTCACAGTGTCCGAGCCATGGCAACTTCTGTAGCCAACCTACGCTCAGTAGCCATTGATAAAATATGCTAGGCAGCAACCTGGTCCTCCATCCATACCTTTGCCACCCACTACTGCTTGGACAAGGACTCCCGCCGGGATGCGACCTTCGGCCAGGTGGTCCTCCAACATCTCTTTGGTACATAGCTACAACTCCTCCCCAACCCACATTGTTTATTCCAGATCTCCATGGCGGGGATGTCTATATCCAACTGAACCAAATCTGACCACTCTGACCTGGTTTCCAAGTCTCCTGAAGATCTGGGAGCTAGGGAGTCATAAGAACATAAGAAATGCCATACTGGGTCAGACCAAAGTCCATCAAGCCCAGTATCCTGTTTCCAACAGTGGCCAATGTAGGTCATAAGTACCTAGACGTTTCCCCAAAAGACACAGGTTCCTCAATGCTTATATTGGGTCAAGCAGTGATATCCTGGGTCCCTTTTAATAATGGTTTATGGATCTTTCCTCCAGGAACTTGTCCAAACATTTTTTAAAATCCAGCTACACTAACAGTTTTTACTACATCCTCCGGTAACAAATTCCAGAGTTTGATTACACATTGAGTGAAAAAATATTTTCTCTTATTAGTCTTAAATAGGTTATCCTGTAGCTTCATTGCATGTCCCCCAGTCTTTCTGTATTCTGATGACGTAAACAATCGATCTACGTTTACCCGTTCCACTCCATTCATTAATTTATAGACCCATATCATATCTTCCCTCAGCCGTCTCTTTTCCAGGTTGAAGCGCCCTAACCTTTTTAGCCGCTCTTCATAGGGGTATCCTTCCATCCCCTTTACCATTTTGGTGGCTCTTCTCTATACCTTTTCTAATAACACTATATCCTTTTTAAGATACAGTGACCAGAATTACACACAATATTCAAGGTGCGGTCGCACCATGGAATGATACAGAGGCATCATAATATCCTTTGTTTTATTTTCCATTCCTTTCCTGTATTCTGAGATATTATTCTTGGGACATCAATGTAGACATCTCTAGAAACGTCCATACTGGATATGTCTAAATTTCTGAAGTCATGCCTGAACTTGCACATACTTGCTTTTTTTTTTTCCATATAATCTGGTTTGACATCCTATTGTAAAATGTGCCTTCACACGTACTAGGTTGGGGATGGAATGTGTAACCTATTATCGTGAAGAACGCGAAGGACACAGAGTGCGGGGTAAAATGTAAGAGAAGAGGACAGATAAGCAGAAGAGCCAGATCAGAGAACATTGTGCACAAGGGGCAGTAACTTAAATTGAAGTCGGGCCGATGCTAGTAGCCAATAATGATGTTTCAAAAGTGGGGTAACATGGTTGAATTTTCCTGCAAAAGAATACACGGACAGCTGAATTCTGAACTTCTTGAAGACATTGTAGGGAAGAGAGAGGTATACCAGCATAGACAGGATTACAGTAGTCCAGACATAGAAACATAGAAATATGACAACAGAAAAACACCACATGGCCTATCTAGTCTGTCCTTCCATATCAACAGCTACAACAGTCCCCTTTTTTCCTTTAGAGATCCTCTGTGTTTGTCCCATGCTTTTTTGAATTCAGTTACTGTCCTCATCTCTACCACCTCTACTGGGAGACTATTCCACAGATCCACCACTCTTTCCATAAAGAAATATTTCCGAATATCACTCCTGAATCTATCCACTTTCACCCTCATCCCATGTCCCCTCGTAGCAGAACTTGCTTTCAATCAAAAGAGGCTCTCCCCAAGTGCATTTATGCCATGGAGGTATTTAAACATCTCAATCATATCACCTCTATCCCACCTTTCCTCTAAGGTGTACATTTTAAGATCCTTAAGTCTGTCCTCATATGCTTTATAATGAAGACCACTAACCATTTTAATAGCCACCCTCTGTACCAACTCCATCTTGTTTATATCCTTTTGAAGGTGTGGTCTCCAGAATTGCACACAATACTCCAAATGAGGTTGCACCAAAGACTTATACAGAGGAACTATCACCTCCTTTTTTCTGCTAGCCATTCCTCTCCATATGCACCCAAGCATCCTTCTAGCTTTTGCTGTCACCTTTTTTACCTGTTTAGCTACTTTAAGATCATCAGACACAACCACACCAAGGTCCCACTCTTTTTTATTTAACATTTCTTATATACTGCCTTTCATGATATCAAGGCAGTTTACATTGAACAAACTGAAATTACATTGAACAGGGCATTATAACTTGGAGATAACTATTTTACAGGGAACATGGGCTATGGAGGGTTAAGTGGCTTGCCCAAGACCACAAGGAGCACCTGTGGGACTAGAAACCCCAGTCCTTCTGGCCCAAGGTTACTGTCCTCTAGTGGGATTTGAACCCCCAACCCTCCAGCCTGAAGTACCTTGCCCCAACCACTAGGCCACTCCTCCACTCCACAAAAGTATTTCACCACCCTATACTATATTACTCCCTTGGATTGCTGCAGCCCAAATGATTGGCCTTGTATTTTTTAACATTATATCTCAGCTGCCATATTCTAGACCATTCTTCAAGCTTAGCTAGATCCCTCCTCATGTTATCTACACCTTCCTGGGTGTCTATTGCAGATTTTGGTATCATCCGCAAAGAGGCAAATCTTACCCGACAGCCCTTCTGCTATATCATTAACAAAGATGTTGAAAAGAATTGAATCAAGGACAGATCCCTGGGGCACACCACTGGTAACTTCCTTCTCCTCAGAGTGAGCTCTGTTTACCTGTACTCTTTGTCGCCTCCCACTCAACCAATTTCTAACCCAATCAGTAACTTTAAGGTCCATCCCTAAGGTGCTCAGTTTGTTTATAAGTTGCCCGTGAGGAACGGTGTCAAAGGCTTTACTGAAATCTAGGGCTCTCCCTTTGTCCAACTCCCTGGTCACCCGGTCAAAGAAATCAATCAGATTTGTCTGACAAGACCTGCCTCTGGTGAATCCATGCTGCCTCGGATCCTGTAATCTGCTGGACTCCAGAAACCTCACTATTTTCTCTTTCAGCAGCGTTTCCAATAATTTACTCACCACCGAAGTTAAACTAACCGGTGTGTAGTTTTCAACCACATCCTTACTTCCGCTTTTGTGTAAAGGCACCACGTGAGCCTCTCTCCAGTCCTTTGGCACCACTCCCGACTCCAACGAAGCCTTGAAAAGGTCAGTCAGTGGAGCTGCTAGAATGTCCCTAAGTTCCCTCAGTATTCTAGGGTGTATCCCATCTGGTCCCATCGCTTTGTCTACTTTAAGTTTAGTTAGTTTCTCATGAACACAGTCTTCTGAAAATTGTTCAAAATGCCCCTTGCTTCTATTCCTGTTTGCAGGTGTTTTCTGAGGTCCTGTTCCTGGTTTTTCATCTGAGAACACAGAACAGAAATATTTAAGCAATTCTGCTTTATCCTCATCAGCTTCTACATATTCTTTCCCTTCACCCTTGAGTCTGACAATACCACTTTTGACCTTCTTCTTCTCACTAACATATCTGAAAAATGTCTTATCCGCCCATTTTATTGCATTGGCTATTTCCTCCTCTTTATGAATCTTTGCTTTCCTGACTACTTTGCTAGCTTCGCTAAGTTTTTCCAAATATAGGTGCCTGTCTTTCTCTCTCTGTGATCTCTTGTATTTGATGAAGGCCTCCCTCTTTTTCTTCACCTTTTCAGCTACTTCTTTCAAAAGCCATAACTTTCTCCTTTTCCTTTTACCTTTTATTTACCATTTTAACAAAAAGGTTGGTTGCCCTTAAAATATCCCTTCAGTTTTGTCCACTGTTTTTCTACATCCTCCAGCTGTTCCCATCCCGCTAATGACTCCCTGAGGTATTGTCCCATCTTGGTAAAGTTAGTTTTCCTAAAGTCTAAGACCCTCACTTTTTAATGGATTCTAACAGCCCTAGTCCTAATACTGAACCACACCATCTGGTGATCACTGGATGCAAAATGATCTCCCACTATAACTCTTCAATCTATCCAGAACTCTGCTGCACAACTAATCTTATGCCAGCCCTGATACACTCATATAACCCCTTTTCTAAAATCATTCACTGGCTCCCCTTCCATTTCCATATCCAATTCAAACTTCTCCATCTAACATATAAATGCATTCACTCTTCTGCCCCTCATTACCTTTCCTCTCTTCTCTCTCCTACACCCCTTCTTGGGAACTCTGCTCCTCCTCTGGTTTTCTTCTCTCTCTGCCTTTTCTTCTTCTGAGATGTTTTCACCTTGCTGCTCCTTATGCATGGATCAAACGTCCTCTCTCTTTACATTGTCTCTTCTCTCCCCTTCTTCAGATACATGCTGAAGGCTTACCTCTTTGAGGCTGCATTTGGATCCTAATCCCTTGTTCTCCTTCCCTATTTGAACCCCCTTGTTTCTCTTGTATCATTCCTTCTGTCTTAATTAGATTGTAAGCTCTACAAGTAGGGACTTTCTTATTTATGTTTGTGCAGTGCTGCGTACACCTTGTAGCACTATATAAATAATTAATAGTAGTAATAGCAGCAGCATAATAAGCACTGACATTCAAGTCTTGAACCAAGATGGCGAGGGGACTAAGAAAGATATTGAAAAGCACTGGGGCACAAGGGAGAGGTAGAGGATCAGAATAGACAGAATTAGCAAGTACCTGAAAATAACGTTCTGAAAGAAATGAAGAAAAGCAGTTGAACACTGAACCAGAGATAACAATGTCTGTCAAACAACTGGAATGATCAACTGTATCAAATGCTGCTGAAAGATCTAGTGATACAGCAAGCATTATGTTACCATGGTCCAAAGATGAATATATCTTGATTAAGAGTGACATAACAACTGTTTCAGTATTATGATCTGGGAAGAATCCTGACTGCTGGAGGGTGTAAGTCATTAGTATGTTCAAGATGGTCTGCTAACTACAAGGAAAACAATTTTTCTGTTACTTTGGAAAGATATGTTAAATTTGAGACTGGACAATAATTCGAGGACTCTGAAAAATCCATTGTGCTGTCTTTTAATAAAGGCAGAATAATATCTCTTTTTCATGGTGCAGGAACCAAACCAGCCAAGAGACTAGAGGATATGATGGCTAGCATAAATGGAAGGAGAGCGAGAGATAGGTGACCAATCTAGACTGAGGGAATGGTAGCAAGGGTGCAGGTTGTTTTATATGAGGAGGAAACTACCTTAGACAGAGATACCAAAGAAATAGGGTTGAAATGGGACCAACTGTAGCTAGGGCACACATTTTGTGTTTGAAAAGCAACAGGTTGTGAATTTGAGCTGTTTGGGAAGGAAAGGCAAATAAGACTAATTTTCTCAGAGAAGGAAAAGGCCAACGCACATCTGGGGAGGGGCCAGTCCAAGCTTGTTGAGGAGCTGTCGATTTAAGTGAAGTTAATTGTGAGATAATAGAATATAGGGGCATGTTTACTAAAAACCGCACAATTGCGCGCCGCACAATAGCGCACTAAAAGCAGCACTTAAGTGCTCTTAAGCGCCCCGCACACGTGCGATGAACCCCCGTGCAGGTGCGCGACACACTAACGGGCCCCGCACAAGTACGGGCCCGCAAATGTCCGATAGAGGAGTGGAAAGGCTAACGGAGGGCGGAGGAAGGCTCCCGAGGGGCAGAGAGATGGGGTTAATGGGCGGGGAAGGGGAGGGGAGAGGCTCCCCGCACATTATCGGGGCCGAATTTCAAAGCAAAAATACCGCGAGTGAAACACTCGCAGTAGAGGGCATTTAAAGAGAAGAGAAACCATTTCCGTCAGCAATGTACAGCAAAACCGGGGAAACCTACAAAATGTGAGCAGTGTGATACATGTGCACAGAACAAAAGTGCAAATAAAACCAAAAATGACCACCACGAAAATGTTTAAAAATTATAATTCAGCTGGGCAATAGTGCTAGCAATGGGCAAAAATAAAAAACACACCCAGGAAAGCTACAAAAAAAAGAAATGAATTTTGGAAGGGTCTACGGAGCGGAAACCCTTCCAAAAATCATTTCCTTTCTGTGGAGCTTTCCTGGGTGTCTTTGTATGTGTGCCCATTAATATCACTGTTGGCCAGCTTGGTTATATTTTTCCCCCGTTTTCCGCGGTCATTTGCGGGTTTTATTTGCACTTTTGTCGCCAGACACGGTGAATGAGCCCACAGTAAAAATGTGCAGAGCAGGGCTCCCTACTCTTTTGGTCAGGTTTCCTATCTCCAGGGATTGCACTATCTCTGTGGCCACAGTGTGGTGCAGCAGACAGAGCCAGTACCTATAGGACCAGAGAGTTACAGGTTCAAATCCCAGCTGTGGCACCTACCAGCCCAGTCCCCACATTTTACCCACCACTAAACAGAGATATTAACGACACCCCTATATTGCAGAGTACAGAAGCATGGTGCAAACACCCATATTTTACCCTACACCACTCACACACCATGACAATGGGCATTACCTACAGCCAAGTCCCCCAAATGCAGTCCGGGAGTGCCACAACTCAATCAGGCCATATGCTTTTACCAAGATAAGGACATGCCAGCATGTTGGCGTAAGGGGACAGGTGGTGGGGGGGCAGTGGCTGCTAGCCACCGAAGACAGTGGCCTATCCATGTGCAGGCTGGCACTGTCCACTGCAACAGACAGGCCCTGTCAGATGTACAGTCATGGACTTCCCACAGAATCCAGTCAATCTGTGGCAACACGGTGGTGCAGTGCACACACAGTGTGTGCAACAACAGAAGGTCACAGGTTCAAAGCCCAGCTGGGGCTACTGCCAATCCTGTCCACATATTTTTAACACAACTAAACCGTGATAGTACGGACAAACCAGGATTGCTGGGGACATACGCATTGGTATTACGCCTATCTTTTCCCACACCGATCACAGACACCATGAACAGGGGCATTACCTAGAGCAGAGTCTCCCAAATGCAGTCCTGGAGGACCACACACCATTCAGTCTCCTTGCTGCCGCTAATACAAATGCCTGTGCTGCATATCTATGCACCACCCCCATGGCATGTAGATGTAGCTCATGCATACTCATGAGGGACAGCAGGGAAACCCGAACAGTGGTAGGCACACCAGGACTGGAGTTGGGAAACTCTGCCGTAAAGCAACATCCAACAGAGGCGAACATACCCACACCCCCAGGCCCCATTGGCCAATGCCTCCTGGAGAGGCAGGACATTGGGCCCTGCATGCATCTCCCAATACTAGCACCTGCATACCTTAGCAATGCCACCCTACACCTGGGTATGCGGTGGACAGCTCTCAAACGTTGCTATGTGTACTGGCAGGTAGACTGTCCTACTTAAAGCACATTTGGCTCTTTGATCTCCAACATAAAAATCTGTCTGATGTCTGCGGTGCGTGCTTCAGGTCTGGTCTCTGACAGTGTTTACCACCCTGGGGAGTGACCCCCAACAGTACTGCGTAGCATATCCATGCCTGTACTGTGCCCAGGACTGGTGTGGTGGGCAAGGCTGATAAACCCCTCTATAGTGGCACAATACTGGCATACGTGTGGGAGTGTGTGTCTGTCTATACAGTGTGTGTTGGCTGCAAACACCTTCCACAGCCCACACTGCCAGCACTGTTGCCAGTATTGGCCTGACAATGTGCATAATGAGCAGCAAAGTACCATGGGTATAGCTCAGACAGGGTGTGCTGGCCAGGATGCATCTGCACAGGGCATAGGGCACTGGCAGGGACATTGTAGTGGCCGGACACCACCTACACAGACAGGGTGACTTCTGTATGTGCTGCTGGGTGTACACTCCACCCTGACTGTGCAGTGATGCCAGCATGGCTAGGCACCCCCATAGTGCTATACAGTATTTCTCTCATGTGATATGTATGGGTTTCCTTGTGGGGCCCAGTCACTGACTTATCTGCTTGTGTGTACTGCCATCCCAGTTCTGGGTGCATGCATTTCCACCAGGATTAACTAGCAGACTGTTCTCAGCTGGTATGTGTCTTGATGGAGTGCTTTGCAGTGGCTGAAGGCCTGCTGCAGGAGAATATCAGATAGTGGTGGGGTGCAGCTTAGCATATCCTGGCCTAATGTCTGTCTGATATTGTGTTAGGGATGTGTATAGGGCTGCTTTGGATGCCCTATAGGGTGTCTGTTCACCAGCAGGACAGGGGTTGATGGTCCACTCTACTGCCACCATTGCAGGTTGGTAGAATGTGGATCTGTTGATAGGGGACCCTGTTTTTTCACCTGTGGCCTTGGGGGGGGGGGAGAATGGTGGTACATAGCCCACCTAGGGGTCCATAGGGGGTTCTACTGACTGATGCAGACAGAGTAATCCAGGGTGTTTCTACAGGAACTACCTATCTCTCAGATTACTACTGCTTTGGAGCTCCGGCATGGCCTCTGTCAGCCATGGCAGGTGTTGTGGACCTGGTCCTGGGCGCATCACCGCACCCTCAGGGTGAGCACTGTACCCGCACGATGTGACGGTGTGTAGCTACTCTGTGCCAGTAACACACCTGGTCAGTACCCCCCTACCAGGCCGAGGTGCTGTGTGGGTACACACGGACACTTCCCCCTACCAGGTCGGGGAGCTGTTGGGGTGCATTCCCCATCTTGTGTTCATCTATGGTCAGCTGCTTTGCATGTGCAGTGCATCATGGGTACGGGTGGCCTAACCCTATCCTGGTTCCCACAGAAGACTGTGTGGTGACGTGACAGCTCTCTGCAGCCAGCCAGGGGCTTGTTGGCAGCTATAGAGCTGTAGCCCAATGGTTACGTCACTGCCTGTGAAGCCAGAGGTCATGGGTTCAAACCCACAGTGGGGTTCTTTTAGAGGGTTGTCCAATGTTTTTTTTAACTGTCATGTACATATGTTGTTGCCAGCAAAAACACCCTCAGCGTACTGTACCCATAAGGTGCCTCTGAGGGTGCTTTATAGGGCACCCTATAGGGCACCTTATGGTTGCCGTCCATATAAGGTGCACTATACATTACCCTGTACCGCAACATATATGGGGCCCTATAGGGGACATTCTAGGGTGCCTTGCCGGACAGTGAACGTTAACATGTGCCTTATGGGCCGCCTTATGTTAACACACTTTGTGAGTGCGTTTGCTAGTAGTGTTAACAGAGATAAAAAAATTAACCTGCCCCCTACAGCACTCATCCCCATAATACCTCTGTGAGCCTTCTTCATTGAGCACCTTGAGGGATTGAACCCATGGCCCCTGCACCATTGGTCAGTGTCGTAACCATTGTGCTGTGGCTCTGTTCCTGTGCTAGCACATCGGCACGCTACCTTCTGCCGCACAAAATTAGGCTCCCTCCTAAAACAATCCTCCCCATAATAGGTACTGCCTGAGCCAGCCTTGTTCATTGCACCCAGTGGGGGTTCGAACCCATGGCCCCTGCACCATTGCTCAGTGTCTGCACCATTGCTCAGTGTCTTCACCATTGTACTACAGCTCTGTTCGTTTGTGTGCCCAGCAGCGCGACACTTAGCCTTCCCAGGCGCTAATACGGACCCCGCACAGTTGCGCGACTTGCACAAGTACGGTCGCTTTCTCCCGCTTTTTTTTCTTTTTTCTGCCTGAACCGCCCACTCCTTATATGGCACAGGCACACTAACGGGGCCCCGCACAATTTCGGAGTTTAGTAAACATGCCCTATAGTTTCTTTGGATGGTTAGATGAGGCAGCAATGAAGTTGGAGAAATATTGCTTCTTGGCAGTTTGAATCAGAGTGATGCTTTGAACAATTTAAGACCGTTAAGGATTTTTTGCTTACACTACTGATATTCTGCGTGTCAAAGTTGGTGTTTTGCAAGATGGAGGCCAAAATGAAACCATGGATGACGACGCTTGGTGGAATGGTGAGACAGCCTGAGAGCACAAGGAAAATAGGGTCAAATTATGGAATTCCCACTAGCACACCCTGTCTACAAGAGGAAGGGTAATGAAGTCTGTAGGAAACAAGGTGTATGTAGCAGAGAAACGATCAAGGGCAGGAGCGAACTCTCTAAACCAAAATCCCTGCCTCTATAAAAGTGCAAGAATGACACTCATAAGAACATAAGATATGCCATACTGGGTCAGATCAAGGTTCCATCAAGCCCAGTATCCTGTTTCCGACAATGGCCAATCCAGGTCACAAGAACTTGTCAGGTTCCCAAAAGATATATAGATTCCATGCTGCTTGTCCCAGAGGTAAGCAGTGGCTTTCCCCAGTCCACTGTAATAATGGTTATGGACTTTTTCTCCAGGGACTTGTCCAAACCACTTTAAGCCCAGCTACACTAACAACTTTTGCTGCATTCTCTGGTAACAAATTCCAGTTTGATTACACATTGAGTGAAAAATATTTTCTCCAATTTGTCTTAAATGTGCTACATTGTGTTTCCCCTAGTTCTACTTTTTGAAGGAGTAAACAACCAATCTACATTTACCTGTTCCACTCTACTCATTATTTTATAAACCACTATCATATTTCCCCTCAACCATTTCTTTTCCAAGTGGAAGAGCTCTAACCTTTCCTCATATAGATATCCTTCCATCCCCTTTCCCAATTTTGCTATATCCTTTTTAAGATATAGCGACCAGAATTGTACACAATATTCAAGGTGCAGTCGCACCATGGAGCGAAGATTACATTCCTACTTGTTCATGGAGATAGCTTAGTTACTCACCTGTAGCAAGTGATCTCCAGAAACAGCAGGAATTTAGTCTTCCAACCCACCCTCCTCCCTATGGAGTTATAGGGTTATTTTTACTCTTCCTTCTCAGCTACAAATCCAACTGAGGAGGAGTCAGAAGAGCGGAAAGAGAGTCACACAGACACAGTGGAGTACTCCAAATAGGACGCTGGGGAGCGTTCCTGCACAGGCTCCGTTGATGCTGACGCCACCCATACGTGAAGACTAAATTCCTGCTGTTCGTGGAAATCACCTGTTATATGCGAGTAACTTCGCTTTTTCTACTTATGGCCATTTTATTTTTCTAAACATGTTGATCTCAGTCTCTTGATTTTGCTTTTTTCTGTCTTCTCTTAACTTTCTCTCCAGGGTCTCCAGTCCATTTGCCCTCTTCTGTCTTCTCATTTCCTCCTCTATATCCATCTCTGGCATTGATCTTTTCCTTTCAGCTTTCTTCCATTTATTTCTCTGTCTCTCTATCCACTCAGATTCCACTCTTTCTTACAATCCAGTCTTTAGCCTTCTTTTTACTGCATCTACGTACAACTGTCCATCTCTGTCTCTCACCCTAGCTCTCCCATTCCCCATCCCCTTATTCCCCCAATCTCCTTCCCCCTCTTCCTCAGCATCCCCTTTCTTTTCCTCTCCTTGCAGCATTCTGTCTCAATCTCAGCATCTCCTTTCACTCTTTCCCCCTTTCTGCCCTTCTCACTCTCTCCCCCCTGCATTCAATATCTCTTCTTTCTCTCCCCATTTCGGTGGTTATCTCCCAGCTGTCTTCCTACTTACCCCCATACCCTCCTCTGTGTCTTATCCTCCCTCCTATGCTCAGCATCTCCCCTCTATATTCCTACTCCAACTCCCCAATGTCCAGCATCCATTTATGTGTCCCTATTCCCCCTCCTGTGTCCAACAAGTCCCCACCGTGTCCCAACTCCAGCATCTACCTCATCACCCTATTCCCCACCCCACGTGTTTAGCATTCCCTCTGTCTCTGTAACCTCCTCTGTGTCCCTAATCTTCCATCCGCATGTGCCAACATCTTCCTGTCCCTCCCCCTCCCCTATGTTCAGCATCCAATCCCCTCCATGCCCCTATTTGCCCATGTCCAAAATCTCCCCTGTCACCATATTTCCTGTCTGTTCAGCATTCCCCCCTCATGTCCAACATCACCTCTTAACTGTATCTGTATTCTTCCTCCTCCCCGAGCCCGAGTCACTCTGTCTCTCCTGTTCATCATCTCCTCCTTCCCCCCATCAAACCACTATCTAGCTCCCTCCCCTCGCCGGTGCCCACCTCCACAGTTCTGCCACTGCAGCCTGCCCCATGCCATTGTCCAGCACCACCCCCCTGCCAGTGCCCATCTCTGTTGCCACTGCCAGGACCCGTGGTAGCGGCAGTACATAAAGGGATTGCTACTTCTGGAGAGAGATCTGAAATTGTAAGTATTTACTTCTGGGAAAAGTTTCTAAATCTTGGGGAAAGGGAATTCTTTAAATTAAAACGGATTAATCTGTGTAAATTAGAATCCAGTGTATTTGTTAAATCAGTCAGGGCCTAGTATCAACAAAGAGCTTTAACTTAAATTGAAAACTCAACAGGTAGCTTTCAGTTTACGTTTAAAACCCAGCAGAGGGCTTTCACTTTAAAATCAGAACACAGCAGAGCGCTTTCTGGTTAAATTCAGAACCCAGCAGAGAGCTTCTAGTTTAAATTTAATAGTCAGTCAGGGCCTAGTATCAACAAAGAGCTTTAATTTAAATCAATTCAGAGTAAAAGGAAAAACAGGGTCAGTATTCTTTGAGCAATAAATTGTTTTCAGAGACCTTTACAAAGAAGCCTTCTAGATAGGGGGCAAGAGACCTGTGAAATTGTATTAAATAAGTGTTAAAGCCAAGGGACAGATCAAAGGGGAATTTTGAAAGACTCTATCTAGGCAAGGGCTGTGTGAATCACCCAGGAAATTGGTCACAGATTACCTCAGAAGCACAGAACAGGGTACCTTGTAGCAGCCAGTTTTTAATAAGTCTTCTTTCCCTCCCTCCCTCCCCGATGCCCATCCACCCCTGGG
Organism: Ichthyophis bannanicus; assembly: GCA_033557465.1. Taxonomy (NCBI): domain Eukaryota; kingdom Metazoa; phylum Chordata; class Amphibia; order Gymnophiona; family Ichthyophiidae; genus Ichthyophis; species Ichthyophis bannanicus. The sequence continues at coordinate 230,989,337 of CM066043.1, read as the reverse complement.
ATAATCATAGCTTTATAGGTGCTTAAACCTCTTAAAGGACAGGAGATGCCATATTCACACTCAGGTGCAGCTGTTTATCCTCATCAGGCATATATTAAGGATTTGAGATTAGTTGAGCCTGAGGTGAACAAAGTCCATTAAACATATTACGTATAGTTTTATTAGTATAAGTATCCCCAGCAAACCTTAGTAAGTAAACAACCTAAATATCTAAACACAACCCTAAAACTAAGATGCAAACAGAGAGATGGGGGCTTTCCAGTCTTTTGCATTGAGTGTCACATGTATGATTTTCTCCCAGTTGGTGAGTGGTCGTACGTGTGCACTAGGTGCAAAGAGCTCTTTGCTCTCAGGGAACGAGTCTGATCTCTGGAGGCTAGAGCACAGTACTTGGAGGACATAAGGAAGACAGAGAGGTACATAGACGAGGCCTACAGGGATGTAGTGCTGAAGTCCCACCTCCAATAAGGCAGCATCACTGTTGTCATGGAGGAGGGAGGTCACGTGACAGGAGAGCAGCACCCTGGTGTGTCAGGAAGTGATCCTGTAGCTAGGACCTGTCTTCTGGTGACATAAAACCCTCACACACCGAGGACGTTTCTCCAGGGCCATGTGCCCACGAGGGAAGGGTTAGGACAGCTGTTATAGTTGGTGATTCAATCATTAGGCATGTATATAGCTGTGTGGCTGGTGGATGTGAGGATCGCCTGTTAACATGCCTGCCAGGTGCGAAGGTAGCGGACCTCACGCGCCACCTAGACAAGGTCTTAGGTAGTGGTGGGGAGGAGTCTGCTGTCTTGGTACTTGTCGGTACCAATGACATAGGAAAGTGTGGTAGGCAGGTTCTGGAGGCTAAATTTAGGCTTTTAGGTAGGAAGTTGAAATCCAGATCTTCCAGGGTAGCATTCTCCAGAATGCTTCCCGTTCCACACGCAGGACCAAAAAGGCAGGCAGAGCTCCGGAGTCTTAATGCGTGGATGAGACAATGGTGCAAGGAAGAGGATTTTGGATTTGTTAGGAACTGGGAAACATTCTGGAAAAAGGAGGGGCTTTTCCGAAGGGATGGGCTCCACCTTAACAGGGATGGAACCAGGCTGCTGGCATTAACCTTTAAAAAGAAGGTAGAGCAGCTTTTAAACTAGATAATAGGGGAAAGCCAACAGTCGCCCAGGAGCAAATGGTTCAGAACAATGTATCCTTGAAGGATACTAGCAAAAGATTGAAGTTAGGGCATATCAGCAGAGAGGTTCCATTAAAGACATAAGTAGCCCAAATGCCCTTGAGTACAGAGCAGACAGCTTAAAGATTCCAAATTACCCCTGCCTACTGATAGCCAGATTAATATAAATAAAATACATCCTCTAAAATGCTTGTATGCAAATGCCAGAAGTCTAAAAAATAAGATGGGAAAGTTAGAATATATAGCACTAAATGAGAGGTTAGATATGATTGGTATCTCAGAGACATGGTGGAAGGAGGACAACCAGTGGGATACTATGATATCTGGGTACAAACTATATCGTAATGATAGAGCAGATCAAATTGGTGGTGGGTTGCACTCTATGTTAGAGAGAACATTGAGTCACAAAGGATTAAAGTTTTGTGACTTCCATGTAAACAGGGGAAGGGGAAGGCAATGTCAGTGGGGATTTATTATCGACCGCCTGACCAGAGTGAACAAATGGATGATGACTGCTCAAAGAAATGAGGGAAGTTAAAAGTTACAGTACAGTAATAATAATGGGTGATTTCAGTTACCTCGTTATCGACTGGGTCTGTGTCACGGCAGGACATGCTAGGGAGATAAAGTTTCTAGATGAAATAAATGACTGCTTCTTGGAGCAGCTGGTTCATGAATCAACCAGAGGGGAAGCTATTTTGGACCTAGTCCTTAGTGGAACACAAGATCTGGTGCAAGAGATAAGGGTGTTGGGGCCACTTGGCAATAGTGATTGCGTTTGATATAATAAGTGGAGGAAGGATGGTAGGGAAATGCACAGTACTACTTTTTAACTTTCAAAAGGGAGACTGTGATACAATGAGGAAAATAGTTCAGCAAAAACTAAAAGGAGCAGTTGCAAAGATTAAAGATTTACATCAAGCATGGGTGTTGTTTAAAAATACTATCTTGGAAGCCCAGACCAGCTGTATTCCACGCTTTAAGAAAAGTGGAAGGAAGTCCAAAAAACTGCCAGCATGGTTTAAAGGTGAGGTCAGAGCAGCCCAAAAAAGCATCTTTAAGGAAATGGAAAAAGGAGCCAAATGACGAAAACTGGAAACAACATAAGCATTGGCAAGTTAGATGCAAGGCACTGATAAGGCAGACAAAGAGAATTGCTTGCTGTGGAAGCAAAAACACATATAAATACTTTTTCAAGTACATTCGTAGCAAAAAGCCTGTGAGAGAGTCATTTGGACCATTAGATGATAAGAGGGGTAAAAGGGGCACTAATAGGGAACAAGACCATATCGGAAAGACTGAAAGAATTCTTTGCTTCAGTCTTTACTGAGGAAGATATAGGAATGTTACCCATGACTGAAATGGTACTTAAAGGTGATGCCGCAGAAGAATTTTAAAAAATATCGATACACCGGGAGGATGTATTACAACTATTTGATAAACTGAACAGTAGCAAATCACCTGGACTGGACGGTATACATCCAAGGATGTTGAAAGAACTGAAATATGAGATTGCAGACCTACTATTAGTAATCTGTGAACTATCATTAAAATCATCCGTAATACCTGAATGGACGGCCAATGTAACACCAATTTTTAAAAGGGTTCCGGGGCGCTCTGGGAAACTACAGACCTGTGAGCCTGACGTCAGTACTGGGAAAAATGGTAGAAACCATTATAAAGAACAAAATTACTGAACGGACCACATGAGCCTCTCTCCTGTCCTTTGGCACCACTCCCAACTCCAACGAGGCATTGAAAAGGTCAGTCAGTGGAGCTGCTAGAATGTCCCCAAGTTCCCTCAGTATTCTAGGGTGTATCCCATCCGGTCCCATCGCTTTGTCTACATTAAGTTTAGCTAGTTTCTCACAAACACAGTCTTCTGAAAATTGTTCAAGATGCCCCTCGCTTCTGTTCCTCTTTGTGGGTGTTTTCTGAGGTCTTGCTCCTGGTTCTTCATCTGTGAACGCAGAACAGAAATATTTGTTAAGCATTTCCACTTTATCCTCATCAGCTTCTACATATTCCTCCCCTTCACCCTTGAGTCTGACAATACTACTTTTGCCCTTCCTCTTCTCACTACATATCTGAAAAATGTCTTATCCCCCCCATTTTATTGCATTGGCTATTTCCTCTTCTTTTTGAACCTTTGCTTTCCTGACTACTTTGCTAGCTTCTCTGTTTTTCCAAATATAGATGCCTGTCTTCCTCTCTCTGTGATCTCTTGTATTTCATGAAGACCTCCCTCTTTTTCTTCACCTTTTCAGCTACTTCTTTCGAAAACCATAGAGGTCTCCTTTTCCTTTATTTACCATTTTAACAAAAAGGTTGGTTGCCCTTAAAATATCCCCTTTCAGTTTTGCCCACTGTTTTTCTACATCCCCCAGCTGTTCCCACCCCGCTAATGACTCCCCGAGGTATTGGCCCATCTTGGCAAAGTTAGTTTTCCTAAAGTTTAAGACCCTTGCTTTTGAATGGATTCTAACAGCCCTAGTCCTAATACTGAACCACACCATCTGGTGATCACTGGATGTAAAATGATCTCCCACTATAACATCAGAAACACTTTCACCATTGGTAAGCACCAAATCCAGTATGGCCCCTTCACATGTGGGTTCTGTTACCAATTGCCTGAATAGCTCTCCCTGTAGAGAATCCAGGATCTCCTAGATGATACTATCACTAGAAGTAATATTTCCCCATTCCTAGCAATGCTGCATATGTTTTCAATTAACTCTCCGCCCACCTCTTCCTCCTGTGAGGGAGGTCTATATATCACGCCAATGCAAATAGATTTCTCTTTCCCTCTTTCTAGTTTAATCCACGGTGCCTCCTTTCTCTCTTTTAAGCTCTGTAGTTCCAAAGCTTTAATTTTATTTTTTTTACTTACAGTGCCATTCCTCCTCCCCTTCTTCCTACTCTGTCCTTTCTGAATAAAGTATAGCCTGGTATAGTAACATCCCAGTCCTGGTTTTCTGTGAACCATGTTTCTGTAACTGCCACTAAATCCAAGTCAGCCTCTCCCATTAAAACTTCAACATCTGGGATCTTATTTCCCATGCTACAGGCATTTATACAAACCGTTTCCATATGTTGCCCCTTTTACCCATTTCCATAAAGGTATTTAATGTTTCACTTATCTGGGGGCTTTCTTCACCCATTCCCAACGAATCTAGTTTAAAGCTCTCTTCAGTAGATTAGCCAGTCTGCTACTGAAGACACGTCAACCTTTCTTGGACAGATGAACGCCATCTCTGCTCTGCAATGTTCTTGATGACAACATCCAAGCAGCCATGCATTCATCTCCAGGATGTGAGTTTCTCTGCCTTAGCCTTTACCTCAACAGGGAGGATTGAAGAGAACACCACCAGATGTTGTAGGAGGAGGATCCCTGGCCGGCAGGGGCAGGACATTCCAGCATGCTGCAGTTGTACAGACTATTAGCTGTCTAGCATCACTTACTGCAAACAATAGTTGTAGCACACTGGCAGTGATGGAGATCTGTTCGAGATCTGCTCCAAAACCTGGAGAGTCCATCTATTGCAGGGCTTGCTCTGAGGACCAGGTTATGTGTGCCCTCCATCGCATTCAGTGTGACTGCAGACATGGGTCATTTGCACATATTGCTGCTATCATGTTCAGGAAGCACCCATTGTCCCTGCATATTACATTGCTGCTGTGATGGATCACGTCATTCAGCATGTGGACATCAGTTGCATATATGTGCTCAGATTGTGCAGTGCATCATGGGTAATTGTGTGGCTGACCGATACCGGCAGCCCACAGCCCCAATTGTAGCCATAGCGGCAACTGTGATCCCTGGAGCATTGCCATTACCTGCTTGTCTTCTGTGATGGTAGGAGACGTGTGCATGGTCCGCCGAGGAAGGCAGGATGGTCAGAGATGGACCACAAGGGTTATGAATGTGGTTTGAGTTAGGAGTATGTACAAGTGGACCTATCTTGCAGTGTACAGCAGGTGACAAGGGACTGCATGCCATGCATATGTGCTGTCTCAGGGATTAGTGCCACACTTCGGCACATCGGACCTTTGTATGTGACTGTGGTCTGGTGTTGGAGGTACAGTGGACAGACGTGCATCTTGACCTCACATGTGACTTGGCCTTAGGAGAAGGGATGTATTCTGCAGTTGTGTGTTATGCAGCTACTGTACTGCGTATGCAGTGCAGTGAGTACTGCATGTGCACTGCTGTTCGCAGGCCCTAGGTGTGGCGTGCCACTTTCTCAGACTGTGCTAGCCATGGTGTTTCATGTCCTGAGTTTCGCCCATTGCAGTCAGGGATCTGCTGTCTCTTTGATGCTTGTCAGTGCTATGGAGAAAAGCATGGAGGTGTAGCCTGATGGTTAGAGCACTGACTCGATAAACAACAGACCTGGGTTAGATTCCCACTTGTTCTTATTGTGGCAGTGGGAAACTCACTCCAGTATGCTGCCAGAAGCAGTCTGGGATCTGCATTGACTGGGGGACACACATTCTAATTTTTCTTTCTGTATTACGATAGCACATTGGGTCTGCAAACATGCACATTACTATCATGCCCATCTGACAACATGACTTTATTGGTTCTGCTATGGCCGATTGCTAAGGGTCAGACATGCCCACCCTGCGATTGTTGGACACATGAGTTGTACATGATGTTATATTTCAGCAGTACTGTGACTGAACATCTTTGACTCCATCACATGTCTGCAGTACATGCAGGCACATCCCATAAGAACATAAGATATGCCATACTGGGTCAGACCAAGGTCCATCAAGCCCAGTATTCTGTTTCCAACAGTGGCCAATCTAGGTCATATGTACCTAGCAGTTTCCCCAAGAGACACAAGTTCCACAATGCTTGTACTGGGTCAAGCATTGATATCTTCGGTCACTTCTTAATAATGGTTTATGGACCTTTCCTCCAGGAACTTGTCCAAACCTTTTAAAACCCAGCTACACTAACAGCCTTTACTACATCCTCCGGTAACAAATTCCAGAGTTTGATTACACATTGAGTGAAAAAATATTTTCTTTTATTAGTCTTAAATAGTTTACCCTGTAGCTTCATTGCATGTCCCCTAGTCTTTCTATATTCTGATAACGTAAACAATCGATCTACGTTTACCCGTTCCACTCCGTTCATTAATTTATAGACTTCTATCATATCTCCCCTCAGCCGTCTCTTTTCCAGGTTAAAGAGCCCTAACCTTTTAAGCCTTTCCTCATAGGAGTATCCTTTCATCCCCTTTACCATTTTGGTGGCTCTTCTCTGAACCTTTTCTAAAATCGCTATATCCTTTTTAAGATACGGCGACCAGAATTGCACACAATATTCAAGGTGCGGTCTCACCATGGAACGATATAGAGGCATTATAATATCTTTTGTTTTATTTTCCATTCCTTTCCTTATCATACCTAGCATTCTATTTGCTCTCTTGGCTGCCGCTGCACACTGGGCCGAGGGTTTTAACATGGTATCCACAATGACGCCTAAATCTTTTTCCTGGGTGGTCGTTCCTAATGTGGAACCTTACATCGTGTAACCATAGTTTGGGTTGTTCTTCCCTAGGTGCATAACCTTGCACTTGTCCACATTAAATTTCATCTGCCATTTTGATGCCCAGTCTTCCAATTTATCAAGATCCTCTTGCAATTTTTCACAATCCTCTTGGGTTTTAACAACTTTAAATAGTTTTGTGTCATCTGCAAATTTGATAACCTCACTCGTTATTCCACTTTCCAGGTCATTTATGAATATGTCAAAAAGCAGCGGACCCAGCACAGATCCCAGGGGTACACCACTATTCACCTTTCTCCATTGGGAAAATTGGCCATTTAGCCCTACCCTCTGCTTTCTATCTTTTAACCAGTTCCTGATCCACAATAGTACACTGCCTCCTATCCCATGACTCTTTAGTTTTGCCAAAAGTCTCTGATGAGGGACCTTGTCAAAGGCTTTCTGAAAGTCCAGATACACAATATCAACTGACTCACCTTTGTCCACCTGTTTATTCACTCCTTCAAAAAAATATAACAGATTAGTAAGACAAGATCTTCCTTGTCTAAAGCCATGTTGGCTGTCTCCCATTAGGTCGTGACTATCTACATGCTGAGTAATTTTATTCTTTATGATGGTTTCTACCATTTTTCCCGGTACTGACGTCAGGCTCACCGGTCTGTAGTTTCCCGGATCACCCCTGGAACCCTTTTTAAAAATTGGTGTTACATTGGCGATCCTCCAATCTTCAGGTATTAGAGATGATTTTAATGATAGTTCACAGATTACTAATAGCAGGTCTGCAATCTCATATTTCAGTTCTTTCAACACCCTTGGATGTATACCATCCGGCCCAGGTGATTTGCTACTCTTCAGTTTATCTAATAGTTGTAAGACATCTTCCCGATGTATCGATATTTCCTTCAATTCTTCCGCACTTCAGTCATGGGTAACATCCCTACATCTTCCTCAGTAAAGACTGAAGCAAAGAATTCATTCAGTCTCTCCGCTATCGCCTTGTCGCCTCTTAGTGCTCCTTTAACCCCTTTATCATCTAATGGACCAACTGACTCTCTCACAGGTTTTTTGCTACGAATGTACTTAAAAAGGTCTTTATTTCGTGTTTTTGCTTCCGCAGCAAGCTTCTTCTCAAATTCTCTCTTTGCCTGACTTATCAATGCCTTGCATTTGACTTGCCAGTGCTTGTGCTGTTTCCAGGTTTCGTCATTTGGCTCTTTTTTCCATTTCCTGAAAGATGCTTTTTTGGCAACAACAGCCTCTCTGACCTCACCTTTAAACCATGCTGGCAGTTTTTTGGACTTCCTTCCACTTTTCTTAAAGCGTGGAATACAGCTGGTCTGGGCTTCCAAGATAGTATTTTTCAACAACATCCAAGCTTGATGTACGTCTTTAACCTTTGCAACTGCTCCTTTTAGTTTTTTCTTAACTGTTTTCCTCATTTTATCATAGTCTTCCTTTCGAAAGTTAAAGGGTAGTACTGTGGATTTCCTTACTATCCCTCCTCCACTAATTAAATCAAAGGCGATCATGCTATGATCACTATTGCCAAGTGGCCCCAACACCCTTATCTCTTGCACTAGATCTGGTGTTCCACTAAGGACTAGGTCTAATATGGCTTCCCCTCTGGTCGGTTCATGAACCAGCTGCTCCAAGAAGCAGTCATTTATTTCATCTAGAAACTTTATCTCCCTAGCATGTCCTGCTGTGACACTGACCCAGTCGATGCCGGGGTAATTGAAATCACCCATTATTATTACTGCACTGTAACTTTTGCTAGCTTCCTTGATTTCTTTGAGCATTTCATCATCCATTTGTTCATTCTGGCCAGGCGGACGATAGTACACCCCCACTGCCATCGCCTTCCCCTTTTTACATGGAATTTCAATCCATAGAGATTCTACAGTAAATTTTGTTTCTTGCAAAACTTTAATCCTTTCTGACTCAATGCCCTCTCTAACATAGAGCGCAACCCCTCCACCAATTTGATCAGCTCTATCATTACGATATAGTTTGTACCCAGGTATCACAGTGTCCCACTGGTTGTCCTCCTTCCACCATGTCTCTGATATTCCAATCATATCTAACCTCTCGTTTAGTGCTATATATTCTAACTCTCCCATCTTGTTTTTTTAGACTTCTAGCATTTGCATACAAGCATTTTAGAGACTGTATTTTATTCATATTAATTTGGCTATTGGTAGACATGGGTAATTTGGGATCTTTAAGCTCTGTCTGCTCCATACTCGAGGGCATTTGGGCTACTTTACTCTTTTTTGGAACCTCTCTGCTTTTTGTAGTATCCTTCAAGGATACATTCTTCCGAACCATCCGCTCTTGGGCAACTGTCGACTTTCCCCTATTATCTAGTTTAAAAGCTGCTCTATCTCCTTTTTAAAGGTTTATGCCAGCAGCCTGGTTCCATCCCGGTTAAGGTGAAGCCCATCCCTTCGGAAGAGCCCCTCCTTTCCCCAGAATGTTCCCCAGTTCCTAACAAATCCAAACCCCTCTTCTCTGCACCATTGTCCTGGGATGGCCATTTGCAGGGACCATCACACGTCCCTACTTGCTCCATATGGGCAACAAGCAAGACAGTTGTCCAGTCGTTATTTACACATGTGTCATAGGGATTGTATGGTGGTTTGGAAAGCTGACACAGCTGTGATACCCACATAGCTAGTATTGGGACTTCCCTGTGGCACATCAATATATTTCTCACACACACTCCAACTGCTTTTGTGCGGTCACGTCAAATAAATTGGGGCAGCAAGATCATACCGCACTCTCATCTACCGCCATCAGTCCATCAGCCTATGCCCGTTATGTACAATCATGTATTCTCCTGCCAGTTGTTACACCATGGTCCACACAGGGGCATTTTCATCATTTGGATGTAGCACTCGCGCCTCTCCTGTGACTGATCTGCACGATACCACTCCTGTTCGGTCATCCTTTTGATGCCCACATCGTGGTGATTCTGGCTCTGCTGGGGGACACTTCTTCACATGCTTATGTCACATATGGGCATTACAGCATATTACATGGGCACCCCTCACTAATTCAGTACAGCTGTTTCCCACATGCTCATCTCACCTACTGACAGACAGGTAGGATGCCCATGGATCTGACAGGTCCATGTGCGCCTACCTTTTCTTCCATCTATCAGCTAAAATGTGACTTTTACTGGGGCTCCCTTATTTTGCATTAAGGTGACTGCCATTTTTGGACGTTAATGAGCACACTTATCACCTTAACACCCGATGTTGTTTTAGCACCCAAAAGGTGGAGCCAAGTGCCCTTACCGCCAGAATGCCCACTGCCTGCCCTGGTCTTTACTGCACATAAACACCCTTACCGCTGCCATTACCGCTTGCTATCAGCTGCTTCCTTACCGTTCTTTAGTAAATATACGCCTTAGTTCCGGTTTGTTCAGTTATTCTGTTAATAAAGTTTTAAAGTTGAGAAGCAGAAGGTTGTTTTGAACCAGAATTATCTTCCTAATTGTTCAGCAATGGCAAAATAACCCCATCTTGGGGCCAATGCAGAAACAGTAGTGCACCCTTATTTTGCTTGGCTGCTGCTGCTGAATATGCCCACCACCTATATTTTTTAAAACACATTAGGTATATGCATTCATATTTAGATGAGGGTAAAATGCAATAAATGAAGGCTTTGTTATCTCATATACCTTGAAACAAATCAATAGGACAAAGTGCTGGTTTGAGCTAAATCCTCATTTGATCCATTTATTTTCAGCTCAAACTGTACTACGGGGAAAGGGGAGAGCAGACAAACTAGAGCCACTTTTGGAGAAGGCAGAAGCATGAGGCACTTCACCAATCATGTTGAATTATTTTAACAAGCAGCTCAACAATCCTATCCCTGCCACCCTTCCCCCCAGCATCCGATTAGGAAAGTGAAAGAAAGCGGTTAGACGGGAATAAGTCCCCCTGGATGTGGGATTGCAGCGGTGGCCAGTGGGGACAGGACCGAGAGGCGGAGGAGGTTCCCCGCAGCCGGACCCTTGCCATAGGTGACCAGTTCAGGGGTCTGGCTGCGGGGAAAGGACAATTTCGGCGGCGGGCAATATTTGTGGCTCCATAAAGGAGCTGCAGTGTCATGGCAATGGGTTGCCATGGCACTGTGATTCCATTATGGAGCCAGGCTGAGTTAGCCAGATAAGCAGCTGGGCATGCGGCTGATCAGGATTGGGTCCAGACTAGTAGACCCGATTCTGATCCCATGGGGACCCCATACGCCCCGATTCTGCCCGGCCGCACGAGGGGCTGGACGACCAGCTGTGAATAGGCCTCCATGTTACTGTGTAATACAGTATGGTATTTTTAGTCCCTGAATTTACCCATTAGAATCAGTGCTGCAGATCCCATAATGCATCAGAATGAAATTGTCAGAAATTCATGACTGGCTTAGAAATCTCAGTCCCGAGATTTGAAAGGCATTTACATGGTTTACAGCCCAGTAAACCATGTAAATGCCTTAGATGGGAATATTCAATGGTACTTACACAGTTAATGCCATTGAATATCCTCTCCTAACTCCCCTACGTGCCCCGATACGATTCGGTTAGCATCGGGGCATGTTAGGGGCATTCTGGGTTGAACAGAGGCAGCGACAAGTGCTAACCGGGCAGGAGCGATATTGCATGCTGTCCGGTTTGCAATCTGTGCCTTAAAGATAGGCAAGAAAAACCCTCGCCTATCTTTAGGTGCAGGAGCTAACCAGGCAGCATGCAATATAGCTGCTGCCCGCTTAGCTACTGCGGCTACCGGCTTTTGTGGCAATCTCCAGATATTCAATGCCAGGGCCGCATATGATGCTGGCATTGAATATCTGGGGTTAAGGGTCGGAGGGCAGGGCTATGCGCCATAGGGGTGCATGGCCGACTCAAATGAATATCGGGCCCCTCACTCCTGGAAATGGGTAACTTGTCAACTCTGGATTGCATAGAAAAAGGATAAAAATGAAAAAGCACATAAGCAGAGGCAGGCAGTGAGTCATCTAGCACTGCTTATTTCTAAAGTGCTACAAGGCATTCACAGCACTGTGCTAACACATATAATAGAGGCCATCTCTTCTCCATAGACCTTATGTTGCTCGGGAGACATAGGCTTAGAAATGGTAGTAGAAGCAGAGGAGGGGGATCAGCTGGGCCAGTGCAAGGTTATTGGTTTTGATAATTCATCCTAACACCACCCATCCCACAACAGTCCTGTAAAAAAGTATATTTGAACATCTAACTTTTAAAAATTAAACTCTTCGTATGTATGTATGTGCCAGCTCTTCCTGCAAGTAAAAGAATGTGTTGATGGCATTTTAAGTTTGTGTGGCTGTCAGGATCTATCGTTTTGATTTGATGGCTAAGGATTTATGCCGCCTCAGAAGCTACTGCACTAGGTGACTGCCTAGCCTAATGGTTGAGCTGGCCCTGGAGAGATGCTCCTCAGAGATCGAGAACCAGTAGCAGCACTAGCAGGGAGGAACAGGAAAGACAGTCTCCAATCTCCAGAAGTCCACCATCCAAGCTCAAGAGAGATTTTTTTTGGCATGAAACTGTGAAAGACCAGTTGTCTTCTCCTATCCACAGAGGGGCACAGGAGGGAAAGGCAGTGTAGGATGAGGAGACAGGAAACCAGTAATAGTTGAAACCAACAGAGCAGAATAGGAGACATAGCCTTATCCTTGCTGAGAAATATTTAGAGTATCTATAGGCAGGTACAGTTTCTGATGAATCCTCATGTTGGAGATTTCCAGCAGAAGCATCAGATACTGAAAGTGTCATAGCTGAAGAGAGCTGAAAAATGTGGTTAATACTATCCTGCTAAGTGGTGAGGAAGTAGGAAGTGATATTGCCAGATCTAAGAACCCCTCTCTCACAGATACAGCAGGTAGTGGAGCGTGCAATGGATTTCCATGGCTTTTCATCTTCTACTAGTTCCAGCACTGGTAACAGAACCAGCAGGCCCCGTGGAAGCAGAAAGGAATATTTGTAAAACATCAGAGGCCTAGAGGCATTTTAAAGTGCTTCAGGATCTGTGTAATAGAGAATGTGTATACTGGTGGAAAGACAATAGTAAAGGAAAGATGAAGGGGCATCTTTTGAACAGAGGCATACTGCATTATTAGTGGCAAAAAATACTCTTCTGAGCTAAGTTCAAAGGAGGGTGCTGATAGTAGGCTGGGGACTCCATCTAGCATCACAAGTAGCAGTGGCAAGAAATGTACAGAAAATAAGAAATTTGCTTCCTAAGCTGACCCCAGCTTTTCACCCCAGTGAGATGGCAGGTGAGCAACCCTGATCTAAGCAAGCCATCGTAAAGGAAATGGGGTGGTGTTCGGCATCATTGTCCCAGGCAAACAGCAGGCAGCATTAACGGTGGTGATATGGTGCATCCATGGCCAGCCTGTCCATGAGGGGCTGCCTAGATTGGCAGACCCCAGTGGGCAGCATGTGATACCTCCACCATTCTTCAAAACGGGCAGAGTAAGCTGCTTCAGCACTGCTGCAGACCTTGAAGTGCGCTTATGTGCGCTCATGGCCTGCTACTCCTATCCCCTCGAACTCAACTCCCTTTCAAAGGGGGTAAGAGCAGCAGACCATGAGTGTGTGCACGTGTGCAGGTACTTCAAGGCCTGCTGTGGCACCAAAGCAGCTTGATCTGCTGCTGATTTCAAGAATTGGGGAGGGGTTGCTGTGCCACCCCCCTAAGGTGAAGGAGAAGGGGAGACGGATGCCAGAGGGTAGGGGGTTGGCAGTGGTGGGTGGGCCGGCCTAGGGCAGCAGAAATCCTTGGGCCAGCCCGGGGTGTGGTGTATCCCTAGTAGGTGGTTTGAGAACATGGGCTTCAAGAGGTTACTGCATCTTCTAGCCCCCAATTGCCAAGTGCCATTTTCGGATATCCAAATCGGAAATAAGGCTTTTAAAATGATCACCTATGTCAAAGTTGATTGCATTGTGATGACTATTGCAGGCAGCTCCCTTGCACCACTGAGAACTAGATCTAATGTAGTTCCCCATTTTGTCAGTTCCAGGACCAGGACCAGCTGTTCCATGAAGTGGTCATTAATGGCATCTGGAAACTTTCCCTCCCTAGTATGTCCTAATGAGTTATTTACCTTTTTAATATTGGTGTAATTGAAATCTTCCATTATTATATCACCAGTTTTATTTGTTTTCTAATCTCTGTTAGCATTTCATGCTCTTTCTTCATCTTGTCCAGGCAGTTATTAGTATGCCCCCACTGCTATACTCTTCCACGTCACACATTTAATTTCTATACATAAAGATTCCAGAGTGGTTTGTTTCCTGCAAAACATTTATTTTGCTTTGACTGCCTGCATTCCTTAACATATAATGAATGCATGACTCTTCCATAGAGTTTATATCCTGGAATTGCAGCGACCCATTAGTTATTCTCTTTCCACTGGGTTCAGAGATGCCTATTCACACATCTCTGACCTTAGGCCTAATGCCCAACCTTCTGAAGCTGACCTCAATCCGACCTCTCCTAAAAACAACAAAGCTTGACCCAACCTCCCCTAAATTCTAGAGACCTATTTCCAGCATTCTTTATTGTGAAGATAATAGAGAAGATTGTTCTTACACAACTCCAGGATCACCTCACTGACCACACACCCCTAGACCCCAACCAACACAGGTTCAGACAGTACCACGGAGTAGATTCTCTCCTCATCTCCCTACTAAACATGCTTATGACTTCCTACAAAACACAAATCACGGCTTTATTCTAATATTTCTTGACCCTGCCTCTGCCTTCAACTATATCTCACACCATCAACTACTACAAAGACTGTCAGAGATGGGACTTCAAGACACTATACTCAGCTGGTTCAGGTCCTGCTTGAATTCACAAAAACAACAAGTAAGAATTGGCATCAAGATTTCTAACCCCTTCACTCAACAAACAGGAGTACCCCAAGGATCAAGCTTCTCAGTCCTCCTTTTTAACATATTTATCCAGCCACTATGTCAAATATTCAGAACACACAAAATACAATATTTAATTTATGTGGACAACATAATGTTCTCTTCACTACCATTAACCTCCTCTCCTCCGACTTCACAAACCTACAGATGTGCTTTACTGAAGTCAACAGATGGCTCAGTCTCTGCAACCTGCTCATCAGTAAAGAGAAGAAGAAGCCTTGTACATCATCACTGATGCAACAACATCATAAAGTGATAACCAAACTAAGGGGCTTGTTTACAAAGCCGCGGTAGCGGTTCGCGGTCGTTATCGGAGCCACGGCCCCATTGAAATCAATGGGGTCGCGGCTCCGATAACGATCGCGAACCGCTACCGCAGCTTTGTAAACAAGCCCCTAAGATACATAAGAACATAAGATATGCCATACTGGATCAGACCAAGGTCCATCAAGCCCAGTATCCTGTTTCTAACAGTGGCCAATCTAGGTCATATGTACCTAGCAGTATCCCCAAAAGACACAGGTTCTGCAATGCTTGTACTGGGTCAAGCATTGATATCCTGGGTCCCCTCTTAATAATGGTTTATGGACCTTTCCTCCAGGAACTTGTCCAAACCTTTTTTAAACCCAGCTACACTAACAGCCTTTACTACATCCTCCGGTAACAAACCGCAGAGTTTGATTACACATTGAGTGAAGAAATATTTTCTTTTATTAGTTTTAAATAGTTTACCCTGTAGCTTCATTGCATGTCCCCTAGTCTTTCTATATTCTGATAACGTAAACAATCGATCTACGTTTACCCATTCCACTCCGTTCATTAATTTATAGACTTCTATCATATCTCCCCTCAGCCGTCTCTTTTCCAGGTTAAAGAGCCCTAACCTTTTTAGCCTTTCTTCATAGGAGTATCCTTCCATCCCCTTTACCATTTTGGTGGCTCTTCTCTGAACCTTTTCTAATAACGCTATATCCTTTTTAAGATACGACGACCAGAATTGCACACAATATTCAAGGTGCGGTCTCACCATGGAACGATATAGAGGCATTATAATATCCTTTGTTTTATTTTCCATTTCTTTCCTTATGATACCTAGCATTTTATTTGCTCTCTTGGCTGCCGCTGCACACTGGGCCGAGGGTTTTAACATGCTATCCACAATGACGCCTAAATCTTTTTCCTGGGTGGTGGTTCCTAATGTGGAACCTTGCATCGTGTAACCATAGTTTGGGTTGTTCTTCCCTAGGTGCATAACTTTGCACTTGTCCACATTAAATTTCATCTGCCATTTTGATGCCCAGTCTTCCAATTTATCAAGATCCTCTTGCAGTTTTCCACAATCCTCTTGGGTTTTAACAACTTTAAATAGTTTTGTGTCATCTGCAAATTTGATAACCTCACTCGTTATTCCACTTTCCAGGTCATTTATGAATATGTCAAAAAGCAGCGGACCCAGCACAGATCCCTGGGGTACACCACTATTCACTTTTCTCCATTGGGAAAATTGGCCATTTAGCCCAACCCTCTGCTTTCTATCTTTTAACCAGTTCTTGATCCACAGTAGTACACTGCCTCCTATCCCATGACTCTTTAGTTTTGCCAAAAGTCTCTGATGAGGGACCTTGTCAAAGGCTTTCTGAAAGTCCAGATACACAATATCAACCGACTCACCTTTGTCCACCTGTTTATTCACACTTTCAAAAAAACATAATAGATTAGTAAGACAAGATCTTCCTTGTCTAAAACCATGTTGGCTGTCTCCCATTAGGCCATGACTATCTACATGCTAAGTAATTTTATTCTTTATGATGGTTTCTTCCATTTTTCCCGGTACTGATGTGAGGCTCACCGGTCTGTAGTTTCCCGGATCACCCCTGGAACCCTTTTTAAAAATTGGCGTTACATTGGCGATCCTCCAATCTTCAGATATTACAGATGATTTTAATGAAAATTCACAGATTACTAATAGCAGTTCTGCAACATAACAATAGACCAACAGCTGAACTTCCATTCTCACATATAAAGAACAACCACCTCTGTCTTCCACAAACTAAGAACACTAAAACACCTCTGCCCCCTACTCACTCCAGAATTATAACCATCTGCCAGGCTATGATTACACCTGTACTGGACTACTGTAACAACATCTACCAGAGCCTCCCAAAGACTACTCTCCACCCTCTACAGATGGCCCAGAACACAGCAGCACAAATAATTTCTGGAGTCTCCCACAGATCTCACATCACCCCCATACTAATACAGTTACACTGGCTTTCCATCACCACCAGAATCAAATACAAAGTCCTCACCACTATATTTAAAATCTTACACAAGGAATCCACTAACAGCCTACAGACTCTCATCTCAAACCCCAAGAACGATAGGTCACGAAGAAGCACCACCATCAACCTTCTAGCAATCCCCACCCAGAGGATTAAAAGCAAACAATCCATCTGCAACTGAGCATTCGCCCTATAGACTCCCACCTTATGGGACTTCTTACCCCCAACCCCAAGAGGATACTCTGATACAGTGGAATTCAGGAAAAAACTAAAAACGTTCCTCTTCCAAGAGAAATACAATACATAACCTGTACCCACAGTACCAACCACCCTAGAAGCAAACTATCAACAATTCTCTAGTCTCAGTACACTGGAGATTTGTATAAATGCACAAATGGTAACTTGAACCATCACCACCTAGACCAGCTCTGTAAATAATCAAGAGATAATTTTGTATATACAGTAGTTAAGACTGCTCTGCATGCTTTATACTGTCCCAGTGTTACATTGTTCTAGTTCCTTGTACAACAGTGTGCCCACAGTAAACCGCCTTGAATGGTAGTAACGTGGTATAAAAGTACATTTAAATAAATACATACATTCTTTTAATGCAATACATTCTAACTCTTTATTATAGATTTCTGTAATTTGCATATACACAATTAAAATCATGCTTTTTATTTCTGTTAAATCTGCCTATTATTAGTAGCTGATACAGGAAATTTGGAATTCTGTGTATTTAAATTCATCTGAGCTACCTCAGCTGTCTATCAGGATAGTCTAGTTTCCCTATTTTGTCAGTATCCTTTTAAGATACTTCACTATTAGCCAGGTGCTTCTAAACAACTTTTACTTTCCCCCAAAATCTAGTTTAAAAGCTTCTCTGTTTCTGTTTTCGAATGTTAGCACTGCCATCCAGACTACTCTCTGGTTAAGATGGAGCCCATCCCCTCAGACTAGGTTTCTAATTGGATGGGCTCTTCTGTAGCCTGTATGCAGCAAGACATTCTAACAGTTGTACAGATACTTGCAAATTATAGTTAGAAGACTCGTTCAATTTGTTATACCTCAAACTATTATGTTTCAACTGATTTTGAAATTAAACTTTTATTTTCACAGGGAACAGAGGGAAATAAAGGTTAACAAGCAAAAAGAAATAACATACGGTGATACCATTTTCAAAGGTCCAGGGTGCCGTATCTAAGAACATAAGATATGCCATATTGAGTCAGACCAAGGTCAATCAAGCCCAGTATTCTGTTTCCAACAGTGGCCAATCTAGGTCATAAGTACCTAGCAGTTTCCCCAAAAGACACAGGTTTCACAACACTTGTATTGGGGCAAGCAGTGGATTTCCTGGGTTATCAGTCTTAAATAGGTTACACTGTAGCTGCATTCCATGTCCCGTAGTTTTTCTATATCTTGATGGCATAAACAATCGATCTACGTTTACCCGTTCCACTACATTCATTATTTTTTTCAGTCAACACGTAATCAAACTCTGGAATTCGTTACCAGAGGATGTAGTAAAAGCTGTTAGTGTAGCTAAGTTTAAAAAAGGGTTGGACAAGTTCCTGGAGGGAAGGTCCATAAACATAAACCATTATTAAAAGGGACCCAGGAAATCCACTGCTTACCCCAGGACGAGCATTGTGGAACCTGTGTCCTTTGGGGAAACTGCTAGCTACTTGGGACATAGATTGGCCACTGTTGGAAACAGGATACTGGGCTTGATGGACTTTGGTCTGACCCAGTATGGCATATCTTATGTTCTTAAGAGGGATGGGGTAGGGGGAATGGAAGTGTTTCGGAAGGTAGCTGGTGGTATATTCTTTGGGGGGAGAGAGTAAGGGGTTAGGGGGTAGTTGGAGAATTGGATTTGAGGAGTATAGATTGAAGGTTGAATGTTGCTGTGAATGTAAAGTGGAAAATGGAAATTGTGCATTGGCCAGTGATTTGGTATGGCCAGTCTATGTTAATGCTTATATTAGTTGAATCAGTTGTTTCTGGCAAATGAATTACATGAAAAAAATTACAAAAAAAATAAATAATATCGCCGCTAACTGGATAGCAACTGGCACCACCCCCAGTTCACCCGCAGACTGCCCTGGTTTTAACTGGCCATTTCTTATTCAGTCTGGGGGGGTATTCAACGGCACTAACCAGTTAGTACTGCTGAATATCAGGTTGAGCATATTTTAGCCAACTAGCATGTCTGCTAACCAGTTAAAACTCTTTAAACATCCCTACCCCCCCCCCCCCCCCCCCGAAATGTATTAAAATAGTCCTTCGATTTGAGCCAGGACGGTGGTATATAATAAACAATATTTTTATTGTTTTGTTAACCTTTATATCCATGCATTAAAGTGGACTAATGGCAACAGCACTGCTTTATCAGAAGGAACAGAAAAACCAAATTGTACAGAGCATATGAACCTGTGTACTGAAACTGAAAGCTGGCTCTGACAAATATTTGCAAGGGCACCAAAAGGCAGGCTTATTCAAGTATTCCAAAAGCTAAATATATCTTACCAATGTATCTTATTGCTCCACCTTTTTCCTTGGCCAATCAAATTTTGAAGTAAACAACTTCTGACATCCTGTGGGGGGAGGGGAGGGACGAACACAGACTGCATGCAGCAGCCAGTTATTTTATGTGTGCATGTGTTTATACATACAGACACACACATAACAAATTTTCATGCTATATTAAGTAGAGCAATTGCTTGCTCTCTGTTTAGATTTCAGTTCTCTGCCATGTCTGAGGGACTCACAGGTATAGAATAAGTGAAGATTCTCAATAAAGCAAACCCAAACTCTTTATTTATAGTACATTCTAAAAATAATCAAGTGAACATTTTTATCTAGTTAGAATTCCTAACAGAAGGTAAAGAAATGTGTAGCATTCCTTCAACATGCTCGATACAGGACATAAACACAAAGAGTCTAGTCACTGTTTTTTTCTGGGGGGTTTTATGCATAAGGCTGCTGTTACTAGTCAGCTGCCAAAAATATATATTTTTATTCCTCAGTACCACATTTAGGCAAATTTATTGTGGCAACAAACTGCTCGTTTCATTGAACAGATGAGGAGTCGTGCTCTGTATAACCACATGGCAAGACATGCCTTGAGAGGACTGCTGGAAGGCTGTGATTATTTGATGAAAAGAATTTAATGAATTCATAGAGTGAAAATAACAGTTGTGTTTTTAAGGGGCTTTTTAAGGGCCTGATTTCCATATCTGTTTTTATTGTCTGTCATACCCGTTTGACCTAACTAGACTGTAAGCTCCAAACAGCAGTGTGTTTCTGTAAAGCTGGGGGCAGCTCAAAGCGGTCTGCCACATGAGGCAAGGGATGAGATGGTGTCCCCCTCAAAGGGGCACAGTGAACCCCCTGTAACACATTCCATTCCCTACACATGCACAAAATGTATGATTGCCAATTAGCAGCAGTTTCACCTGACAAACCTGATCCAGTCCTGTGTTTACCCCATTGCATGCACAGCCTTGTAATCTTGCCTTTCTTAGGAAATGGGAAAATCAAAATTACATGTTCTTGTATGCAATAGAGTAAATCTAGGCATAGATCGATCAACCCTGTCATGAGGATCTGGAGCCAGGTTAGCAAGCCTAATAAACAGGAGCTTGTCAATCTCCCCCCCCCCCCTCCAACCACATACCACAGCCAAAAATGCATACAAAGGAGCTTGGCAACCCCTCTAAACCACATTCCACCCCTCACATATGCACAAAAGGAGCTTGGTGTCCTCAGCAAACCACATTCTACTCCCCTCCTCCCAACACAAATGCACAAAATGTAGGATTGTCAACTGGTTCTGCATTTTCTCGACAGGATTGATCCAGTTCCGGGTTTATTGGTTTACCCCATTGCATGCACGGATGTTTAATCTCAATTTTCTTAGTAAATTGAATTGGGAAATTTAAAATTACATGTTTCCACATGCAGTGAGGTTAATCCAGGACTGATGAATAAACTCTGCTGTGAGGAACTGGAGCCAGATTGGTAACCCTAACAAAATAGGGCTTGCTAACCCCCACCAAACCACATTCCACCTTCAAACACACCAAAAAGAGTTCAGCAATCCTCTTTACCACATCCCCCCCAACATCTATATGAGAAATCTTAGAGATGAGCAGCATTAAGACTAGTACTGCAGCCTAGAGGTCAGCAAAAAATGGCACTGCTTTAAGGGTGTTAGGAAGTATAGGCAAATTTTCAGTCTCCCATGCTCTCCCTAATTACCTTTCAGGCCCATAGGCTGCTGCTCCCCCCTAGATTTGAATAATTAAATTCAGCAATCATGATGATCTCACCCTATCTCAAGTTGTAAGAACATATAACTGGGCATCATACTTTTAAATATTAAACTTTGTTTTGTATGTGTGTGTTGTTAGAGATATACTACAGAAATCATTATTCAGTGTTGGATGAATGTACCATTTCTAATTCTGCAGAGTAGAATCCAAAATAAAATTCAGGCAATACATATTTAGGGACTATTAACTAAACTGCATTAAGGTTTTGCACCTGATGCACACTAACTGTAAACGATAACCCATAGTGTATTTGGACTTTCAGAAAGCCTTTGACAAGGTCCCTCATCAGAGACTTTTGGCAAAACTAAAGAGTCATGGGATAGGAGACAGTATACTATTGTGGATCAGGAACTGGTTAAAAGATAGAAAGCAGAGGGTAGGGCTAAATGGCCAATTTTCCCAATGGAGAAAGGTGAATAGTGGTGTACCCCAGGGATCTGTGCTGGGTCCGCTGCTTTTTGACATATTCATAAATGACCTAGAAAAAGGAATAATGAGTGAGGTTATCAAATTTGCAGACGACACAAAACTATTTAAAGTTATTAAAACCCAAGAGGATTGTGGAAAATTGCAAGAGGATCTTGATAAATTGGAAGACTGGGCATCAAAATGGCAGATGAAATTTAATGTGAACAAGTGCAAAGTTATGCACCTAGGGAAGAACAACCCAAACTATGGTTACACGATGCAAGGTTCCACATTAGGAACCACCACCCAGGAAAAAGATTTAGGCGTCATTGTGGATAACATGTTAAAACCCTTGGCCCAGTGTGCAGCGGCGGCCAAGAGAGCAAATAGAATGCTAGGTATCATAAGGAAAGGAATGGAAAATAAAACAAAAGATGTTATAATGCCTCTATACATTTTCATGGTGAGACCGCACCTTGAATATTGTGTGCAATTCTGGTCGCCGTATCTTAAAAAGGATATAGCGTTATTAGAAAAGGTTCAGAGACGAGCCACCAAAATGGTAAAGGGGATGGAAGGATACTCCTATGAAGAAAGGCTAAAAAGGTTAGGGCTCTTTAACCTGGAAAAGAGACGGCTGAGGGGAGATATGATAGAAGTCTATAAATTAATGAACGGAGTGGAACGGGTAAACGTAGATCGACTGTTTACATTATCAGAATATAGAAAGACTAGGGGACATGCAATGAAGCTACAGGGTAAACTATTTAAGACTAATAAAAGAAAATATTTTTTCACTCAACTTGTAATGAAACTCTGGAATTTGTTACCGGAGGATGTAGTAAAGGCTGTTAGTGTAGCTGGGTTTTAAAAAGGTTTGGACAAGTTCCTGGAGGAAAGGTCCATAAGCCATTATTAAGAAGGGACCCAGGATATCAATGCTTGACCCAGTAAAAGCATTGTGGAACCTGTGTCTTTTGGGGAAACTGCTAGGTACGTATGACCTAGATTGGCCACTGTTGGAAACAGGATACTGGGCTTGATGGACCTTGGTCTGACCCAGTATGGCATATCTTATGTTCTTATATGTTATGTTCAAAACCTCTGCAGTAACTGTTGGAGGTACTGCGAAAGCAGCTGTATCACTCACTAATGTGAGGCAGGGGTTGCTATTGTGTGTTAATGGCTTGGCCACTAATGTAGAATGCAGTTAGCTACGCTCCTGGAGATGGCATTAACGGTTCTGAGTTGTCTCTTGTTTTAGCAGTTAACACATGATGAGGACCCTTGTCTTAACTACAAGGTTAAGGTTACCAGATGTCCCCATTCGGGGATTGTCCCTGAATTTAGAGCTGTGTCCCTGACTCCCACCTGCTTGGCAGCCTCCTGTCCCCGACTCTAACAATGGGGCAGAGGGAAAAGAAGAAAAAAAATATTTCAGTTTAGTGATTTGAATAAATCAGTTTATAGAATTTATATCCGTTATCTTGAAATTTGCACACTGGGGAAATGCATCACTGATTTTAATTCTCTGTTGATTTGTCTGCTTGGATGTGATATTGTTGCTGTGCTGGGATGGATTGGGGGGAAACGCAGGGTAAAGGCTCCTTTTCCCTCCTCCATGCCTTGTTGTTCAAACCTGGAACTAAGGCGTTCCTTCACCACCATTCCCTCCCCCAATACACACTTCAAGTAAGTATCACAGATTTGCCTGCAAAGATCTAGTAACCTTAAACAAGGTGCAGTTCCCATCCATTCCGGCACTCCTAATTAGAATTTCCAGTTCTTTAATGTGACACTTAACATACGCTAATCCTTAATACAGTGATGCACTAACTGTTCAAGCATGTTAAACACCTAATGCAGTTTCTTATAAATTAAAAGAAAGTCATTCTGCATTTCCTGAAGATAATCTCTGAAATGGCTGTCTGGGTTGAGCTAGGATATTCCTCCTCAGCAATCACTATACAAAAAACTATTTCAAATTGTAAGATCACCTTGGTAACCATGACAAAAAACTCTTCATTAAGAGGCACATTGTGAAGTAATACAAAACCTTGCAAAAATGTCACCCAGAACCCAGGGCTGTACCAAAGGCTGTGCAAACGGTGTGGGCACACAGGGTGCAAGCACAGAAAGGGGCACTAATATCATCACTGGGCTTCCAGGAAGCTCAAAAAGAGGGAATGAACGTGGCTGGGTGGAGGGGGGCACCAGATTCGTTGGTCACACAGGGCACATTTCAAGACTGGTATGGTCCTGCCTGAACCTGCTATATCAGAAAAAAACACTAAATCCCAGAACCCAAATAACAACAACCCTGTCTAAGAAAGGCAACAATGCAAATATTATACTGCACCCTAAAACAGCACAACTGTAGTTGTCAGCAATGGAAATGGATGGTCTAGTTGTTAAAGTAATAAAAGAAAACCAGGGTTCAAATCTTTCTTCTCTTACTAATATTCCTTGTGACCTTGGCCAAGTTGCTTTATCTCCTTTTGCCTGAGATACTTAGGGACAGTGTAAGCTCTGTTGTATAGAGGGCTTATTATATTGTCCTTGAATTCTAAAACTCCTCTTAGCCACCTTGAGCATCATTTGAAAAAGTGGCTGCAATACACCTCTGAGTGGGAAACAGAAGGGTTTTTTTTGTTTTAATTGAATTTAACTCGCGCATTTTCTTTGGTAGCTCAAGGTGAGTTACGTCTAGATATGATAGATATTTTCTTGTCTGCAGAGTGCTTTCAATCTGAGTGTGACCTGAGGCAATGGAGGGTTAAGTGATATGCCCATGTTCATAAAGAGTAATAATGGGATTTGAGCCTGTGATTCTTAGCCTATCTTCTCCAGGAACAAGCAGGAAGTCAGTTCTCACATATGGGTGATGTTGGCGCCGACGGAGCCCATATGGAGCATTTCCCCAGCTTTCAAAAAAAGCCTTTGGGAATGCTACCACACACACGTGGTCCCCTTCCCACCCAAGGGTGCCATCTTGCTCAGTCTCCTTTTTTCCATGGAGCCTAACGGACGCATGTCCTGTGTCCCTGGAAAAATTCTTTTAAAAAATTATCCTCTTAGTGAGTCTCCTGGTTTGTGTACCGGTTCCTCTTCCCGCCTCGAGCCGGCGCCATCCACAGCTCTGTTCTCAGCTCCTTTCTCTTTTTTCATCAAGGCTCGCCTCGACTGGTGTTCACGCTCTTTTTCGCCCGGGGGTCGTCAACCCCGTCCGGGTGTGATCCATCGTGTCTCCCAGTTATTTATTTTATTTATTTATTTACATTCTCTTATATACCGCGCTATTCTGCATCAGTGCGGTTTACATTGAACGAACTGAAATTACATTGAACAGGGTATTATAACTTGGAGATAACTATTTTACAGGGAACATGGGCTATGTTCCAAGTTCCTGTCCCGAGCCACCTATGATGGGTTTGAGGCTGCAGCCCGGGCAGCAGCCGCAGACATCAGTGCTCAGCGCCAGGCCTGGTTGCAGACTTCGGACCTCGAGCAATGGGTCCAGGAAAAATTGCTGAATGTCCCCTGCACTGGGGAGAATCTATTTGGAAAACCTATGGCCAACAAGGTGGCAGCCAGGCAGAGGCTATCAAAGAAAACCTCTACCCTTCCCCGGAAGAAAGTCTCGGGGAAAAGGCCAACTTTCCCGAGGAAGAAGGGCCCTTTCCATCAGTCACCACTACCAGGTCTTTCCAAGCAAGCAGCACCAGGGACCCCAGCCCAAGGGCCAGGGACACAGACCCAGGAAGCCAAAGACACCCAAACTACAGACTCCAGCTCCATCTCCAGCTCGGCTCAACATGGTGGGAGATTTTGACTCCCAGGGCAGGGCTTCCCTCCCCCCAGGAGAACCTCACCAGCCCACAGTGGGCCGCTTGGTACTCTTCGCCCACAGGTGGCTCAAGGTCGCCTCGGACCAGTGGGCGCTCCGGGTGGTGAAGTAGGGTTACTACCTCTGCTTCCAACTACCACCTCAGGGGCATTTTCCAGGAGACCCAATGTGACCTCTCCTTCACCAGGCCCTCTTGCTCTCAGAGCTAGCAGGTCTACTAAGGGACAGAGCGGTAGAGCCTGTTCCCCAGCACCTCTTGGGCAAGGGCTTCTACTCAAGGTACTTTCTTGTCCCCAAGAGAACCGGGGGTCTCAGGCCCATCCTGGACCTCCAAGACCTGAACAAGTTTCTGGTGAGGGAGAAGTTCAAAATGCTCTCCCTTGGGACACTGCTGCCCTACCTCCACCAGGGAGACTGGCTTTGCTCCTTGGACCTAAAGGATGCCTACAGCCACATCCTGATCCACCCATCTCACCGGCAATACCTGAGATTCATGGTAGGGGTAGATCATTACCAATACAGAGTACTTCCCTTCGGCCTGGCCTCCTCACCAAGAGTGTTCACAAAGTGTCTAGCAGTGGTAGCCGCCCATCTGCGCCTACAAGGGATGTTCATCTTCCCCTACCTGGACGATTGGCTTATCAAGGACGGCACAGCTGCCGAGGCCATTCAGGGCACAGAACATACTATCCTCCTTCTGCAGCACCTGGGGTTCATCATCAACTACCCCAAATCACATCTCTCTCTGGTGGAAAACCTAGAGTTCATCGGTGCTCAGCTGGACATGGTGCGGGCCAGAGCCCTCCTTCCTTAGGACAGGGCAGAACACCTCAAACAGCTGGCAAGGGAGGTTCAGCAACACACAACGGTGCCAGCTCTCCTTCTCCTCTGCCTGCTGAGACACATGGCCTCTATAGTGCATGTCACACCCCTAGCCCTTCTGCACATGTGGATAGCCCAGTGGTGCCTGCGTTCTCAGTGGACCCAGGCCACGGGACAACTCAGGGACAGGGTCAGTCTCTTGTCAGCTGGAGAGATCCCTCGACTAATGGCGGAACCAGGGCCTCTTTCGGGCAGGGATACCCTTCCAAGCATCCCCACCGCAGTATACCCTGACCACAGATGCCTCTTTCCAGGGCTTGGGAGCTCACTGCGGAGTTCATTGCATTCAAGGTTGCTG
The DNA here is from genome assembly GCA_033557465.1 of Ichthyophis bannanicus. NCBI lineage: Eukaryota > Metazoa > Chordata > Amphibia > Gymnophiona > Ichthyophiidae > Ichthyophis > Ichthyophis bannanicus. Next base: position 230,962,616 of record CM066043.1, on the reverse strand, counting down.
GTCCAAGGAGGAGTCTCTACTACAGATCTACCTCCTGGAACTCCGGGTGGTAGCCCTCGCCCTACGTGCGTTCTGCTCCCTCCTGTTAAACAGATTTGTGCTGATCCAGACGGACAACCAAGTCGCAATGTTCTATATAAACAAGCAGTGGGGCACGGGTTCGTACTCCCTCTGCCAGGAGGCTGTAGCCCTCCTCGGCTTTGCAGTGCACAACAGCATGCTCCTGCGAGCAGTCTATCTCCCAGGCCAGGATAACTACCTATGAAAAATATGATGGATCAACCTAGCTCAAACTACAACTGTTGGAATAATGTAGAGAAACATAGTATCGGGCTACCAAGGTCTCAGTTTAAAACTGAGACCTTGGTAGCCCGATACTATGTTTCTCTACATTATTCCAACAGTTGTAGTTTGAGCTAGGTTGATCCATCATATTTTTCATAGGAGCAAGCTCGACGGAACAAGCCCACATTTAGTAGTCAGGATAACTACCTGGCAGATTTGACGGTGAGCAGGACCTAGTACTGGCAAAGCCAAAATGATCCTGATATACGGGATCTTCAGCACAGGATTCTGGATAGGTTTCAGCGGCCCCTTCACCTTGGGAGCGCCATCAGGCGCATCGGGCCACACCACACGCCTCCTCAGTGGCCCCTTCACCTTGGGAGTGCCATCGGGCGCATCGGGCCACGCCGCATGCCTCCTCAGCGGCCCCCTTATCTTGGGAGCGCCATCGGGCACGCCCAAGTCAGGCGGGCCCGTGCCTGAGGACCTCGCCAGAGAGCCCTTTGGCTTGGCCCTTAGGCGAGGACCAAGAGCGCCCTGGCGCAAACCGTCAAACCCAGCCCCAGGCACCCTGGTATTGCTTTTGCGTCCCATACCTGCATAGAACTTGCTGCTTCCCTTCGTTTGCATAGAATTTGCTACCCACAGCCTGCTTAGCACCTGCTTCCCATTGCCTGCATAGAACTTACTTCCCACTGCTTCCATAGAACTTGCTTCCCACTATTTGCATAGAACTTGCTTCCCACTGCCCATTGCCTGCATAGAACTTGCTTCCCACTGTTTCGATTGAACTTGCTTCCCACTGTTTGCATAGAACTTGCTGCCCATTGCCTGCATAGAACTTGCTTCCCATTACCTGCATAGAACTTGCTTCCCACTGTTTGCATTGAACTTGCTTCCCATTGCCTGCAGAGAACTTGCTTCTTACTGTTGCATTGAACTTGCTTCCCATTGTTTGTATAGAACTTGTTTCCCATTGCCTGCATTGAACTTGCTACCCATTGCCTGCATTGAACTTGCTACCCATTGCCTGCATTGAACTTGCTTCCCATTGCCTGCATTGAACTTGCTTCCTATTGCTGCATTGAACTTGCTTCCCATTGCCTGCATGGAACCTGCTGCCCATTGCCTGCATTCAACTTTGCTGCACAGGCTACAGTCTCCCCACTACCTGGACTTGTAACTCACACTCATCCATATCTCACTCCTTTCCCCATCCACCTTCCCTCACTCACACCAATCATCCATAGATGTTAACCCAAACCCTACCCCCTCCAGAGCTCTGTCTCTGTCTCACTCTAAAAATAGATCCTCACGAATCGTACCTGATAGACACACCCACCCGTACCCTGGCCCCTCTAGATCTCAGTATTCTTCTGGAAATAGCTCCCCACGTAATGGCCCCACTAGACCGCTGTCTTACTTTGGAAAGACATCCTCCCATAACTTGTCTAACCTCATCCATATCCTTCTCCTTTCTCCCTCCACTCTCCCGTTCTCATGTGCCCTATGGAACGCATGCTCAGTCTCTAGGAAACCTGTTCTTACGCATGATCTCTTCATCTCTAAAGCACTACACCTGCTTGCCCTAACTGAGACCTGGCTCCTCCCTGATGATACCGCATCCATTGCTGCTCTCTGCCATGGGGGTTACCAGTTCTCCCATACACCTCGAACCACTGGTCGCGGTGGAGGTGTTGGGCTTCTACTTTCTCCCTCTTGCCAATTCCAACCTCTCCCTCTGCCTCCCTCTCTTTCGAAATCCACTCCATTCGCCTCTTCTCACCACTTCCCCTCCGGGTAGCTGTTATTTACCGCCCACCCGACAAATCCAAATTGACCTTCCTTACCGACTTCGACTCCTGGCTCTCTGCCTTCCTCGATCCCTCTTCCTCCACTCTTATTCTCGGCGACTTTAATATTCACGTTGATAACCCCTCTGATCCCCACGCTTTAAAGTTCCTTGCCCTCACCTCCTCGTTTGACCTACAACTCTGCTCCACTGCCCCCACCCATGTACACGGCCACTGCCTGGACCTCGTACTCTTCTCTAACTCCTCTCCCTCAAACTTCCACAACTCAATCCTTCCTTCATCTGATCATCACCTCTTAACCTTTAATCTTCAGCTTCCACTGTCTCAACCTCGTCCTGTCTCCTCCAACCTATTTAGAAATCTTCATAATATTGATCCCTTGACTCTCTCCTCTACCATTTCTCCATCTCTCTCCTCTATTGTGTTCTCCAAGTCCATCGATGAAGCAGTATCCTCCTATAATGCTGCACTATCCTCTGCTCTTGATACTCTTTCCCCACCCACCCCTCGTCTTGTCAGACGTTCTACCCCCCGGCCCTGGCTTTCACCCACAACCCGCTATTTACGTACATGTGCCCATTCTGCTGAACGCGCCTGGGCCAAATCCCGCTCCCCGGAAGACATAGAAACATAGAAACATGATGACAGAAAAAGACCACATGGCCTATCTAGTCTGTCCTTCCATAACAACAACTACAACAGTCCACTTTTTACCTTTAGAGATCCTCTGTGTTGGTCCCATGCTTTTTTGAATTCAGTTACTGTCCTCATCTCTACCACCTCCACTGGGAGACTATTCCATGTATCCACTACTCTTTCTGTAAAGAAATATTTCCGCATATCACTCCTGAATCTATCTCCCTTCACCCTCATCCCATGTCCCCTCGTAGCAGAACTTGCTTTCAATTGAAAGAGGCTCTCTCCCTGAACATTTATGCCACGGAGGTATTTAAACATCTCAATCATATCACCTCTATCCCGCCTTTCCTCTAAGGTGTACATATTAAGATCCTTAAGTCTGTCCTCATATGCTTTATAATGAAGCCCATTAATCATTTTAGTAGCAACCCTCTGCACCGACTCCATCCTGTTCACATCCTTTTGAAGGTGCGGTCTCCAGAATTGCACACCATACTCCAAATGAGGTCGCACCAAAGACTTATACAGAGGCATTATCACTTCCTTTTTTCTGCTAGCCATTCCTCTCCGTATGCACCCAAGCATCCTTCTAGCTTTTGCCATCGCCTTTTCTACTTATTTAGCTACTTTAAGATCATCAGACACAACCACGCCTAGGTCCCGCTCTTCTTTAGTGGACAAAAGTACTTCACCTCCTATACTGTATTGCTCCCTTGGATTGCTGCAGCCCAAATGCATGACCTTACATTTTTTAACATTATTCACTTCAAATTCATGCTCGGCTTCTTCCAGTCAGCCATAGCACTTGCCAAACAAGAATACTACATCCATCTGACTAACTCCCTCACCTCGGATCTTCGCCGCCTCTTTAATACCCTCAATTCTCTCCTCAAGGTGCCCCCACCCCGGTCTCTCCCTCCCTTTCTGCCCAAACCCTAGCCGACTTCTTCCATGACAAAATCCACAAGATCACCCTCCAATTCCCCACTCCCTCATCTACCCCCCCCCCTCCCCAATTCTCCTCCCCCATCCATACTTCCTCTGCTACCCTCTCTTCCTTCCCTATGATCTCGGAAGAGGAAACCGCACTCCTCCTCTCCTCCTCCAAACCCACCACCTGTTCCTCTGACCCTATCCCTACCCATCTCCCACATCCCATCTCCCCCACGATTGTTCCATCCATCTCTCATATTCTTAACCTTTCACTCTCCACTGCAACTGTCCCAGTCGACTTCAAACATGCTATTGTCATACCTCTCCTCAAGAAACCCTCACGCGATCCCACCTGCCCTTCTAACTATTGACCCATCTCCCTCTTTCCCTTCATTTCTAAACTACTAGAACGAGCAGTCCACCGCTGCTGCCTCAACTTCCTCACCTCCCATGACCTCTGGACCCACTACAATCAGGCTTCCGGCCCCTATACTCCACTGAAACGGCCCTTACAAAAGTCTCCTGGTTAAATCTAAGGGCCTCTGCTCTGCCCTCATCCTTCTCAACCTCTCCGTGGCCTTTGACACTGTTGACCACAATCTTCTCCTTAACACCCTCTCCTCGCTTGGCTTCAAGGACTCCGTGTTATCCTGGTTCTTCTCCTACCTCTCCCATCGCTCCTTTAGTGTATGCTCTGGGGGCTCCTCCTCCTCCCCCACCCCGCTCCATGTTGGTGTTCTACAGGGATCCGTCTTGGGCCCCCTCCTTTTCTCCCTTTATACCCAATCCCTTGGCGCACTTATCTCCTCCTATGGCTTTCAGTACCATCTCTACGCCGACGACTCCCAAATCTACCTCTCTACACCTAATATCTCTCCAGCAATCCAGACCAAGATCTCAGCCTGCCTTTCCAACATTATTGCCTGGATGTCACATCACTGCTTGAAACTGAACATGGCCAAGACTGAACTCCTCGTCTTTCCCACCAATTCCTCCCCTCCTCTTTCCCCTTTCTCAGTCTCAGTGGATGGATCTACGATCCTTCCTGTTCCCTCAGCCCGCAATCTGGGGGTTATCTGACATCTCTCTCTCCTTCTCCACACACATCCAGCTCATAGCTAAGACCTGCCGCTTCTTCCTCTTCAACTTTAGCAAAATCCGCCCCTTCCTTTCTGAACACACTACCAAAACGCTTATCTACTCCTTAATTTCCTCTCGCCTAGATTACTGCAACCTGCTCCTTGCCGGTCTCCCCGCGAATCATCTCTTTCCCCTTCAATCTATACAAAATTATGCTGCTCGACTAATATTCCGCCAGTCTCGACATGCCCACATTACTCCTCTTCTCAAGTCACTTCATTGGCTCCCCATCCCATTCCGCATACAGTTCAAACTTCTCATACTGACCTATAAATGCATCCACTCTGCGGCCCCTCAATACCTCTCATCCCTTATCTCTCCCTACATCCCCTCTCAGGAACTTCGCTCTGCTAACAAATTACTTCTATTTAGGCCTTTCACTTGCACAGCTAACTCACGCCTTCGCTCCTTTCACCTCATCCTCACTGGCCCTTTTCAAATCCAAGTTGAAAACCCACCTCTTCACTGTTGCCTTTATATCCTGACTTCCACCCTTATCCTAACCTGATTCCCATCAATCTCCCATGACCGAATTACATAGACCATATTTTGCTTTGCACCGAATTGATTATCGCTTTGTATTGTATCAGATTGTATACTCGGATGAGTATTAGATTGTAAGCTCGGATAAGCACGACTCTAACGAGCAGGGACTGTCTATTATATGTATATATTTATATGCATGTCATACCTTTACAGCGCTGCATGCTCGGCGCTGTATAAGTGCTAAATAGTAGTAGTAGTAGTAGACAGACTCAGCAGAGTCCTCCGCCCTCATGAGTGGCATCTCGATCCTGCAGTGCCGAAGAAGCTCTTCCCCTTTGGGCCTGGCCTGAGATGGACCTCTTCGCCTCTCCAGACAACACACAGCTACACCCACAGAAGGTAGTGGCAGACGCATTTCTGATGTTATGGTCCAAGGGACTGCTGTATGAATTCCCACCGATTCCCCTAGTCACCAAGACTGTTCAAGATTCAGAACGAGAGGGCATCGGTGATACTGATCGCCCCCAGGTGGCCCAGACAAACCTGGTTCCCACTACTGCTCTCGCTGGCAGCGACACTCCCAGTATCCCTGGGCCGAGCCCTGAACCTCCTGACGCAGGAGGAAGGCTCCCTTCTGCACCCCAATGTGGGGTCATTGACTCTAACGGCCTGGCTGCTGAGAGGGTAGCCTTGGCCCCTCTCAACCTACCACAGGAGGTTGAGGAAATCCTGCTAGCCTCCAGAAATCCCTCCGCGAGGAGGGCTTATGCCTTTAAATGGAGAAGGTTTGCTCTGTGGTGCACAGATAGGAAGGAGAACCTGTTCTCCTGCCATGTTCAGCTGGTACTCCAGTACCTAGTGCATCTGTCACGCACAGAGCTGAAATCTAACTCAGTCCGGGTGCATCTGAGTGCCATAGCCACTCACCACCACCCAGTGGGGTGAAAGCCCTTATCTAGCCAGCCCCTGGTTTCCCGTTTCCTATGGAGCCTTCTGCTTTCCAATCCCCCTGTCCATGCTCCGGCAGCAGAATGGGGCCTCAGCGTGGTGCTCTCCCAGCTCACTAGGCCACTGTTCGAGCCACTGGCCACCTGCCACCTCATATACCTATCCTGGAAGGTGGCCTTCATGGTGGCCCTGACTTCAGCTTGGAGAGTCAGCGAGCTTCAAGCGCTGGTGGCAAATCCCTCCATATACCAAGTTCTTCAAGAACAGGGTAGTGCTCCGCACTCACCCTAAGTTCCTCCTGAAGGTGGTATCCCTGTTTTCACCTCAACCAAGAGCTGGTGCTCCCCACCTTTTACCCGCGGCCTCATGCCAGCAGGGAGGAGCTCAAACTCCACACACTGGAATGTAAATGGGCCCTGTCCTAGCTGCAGCAGACCCAGGGCTACCACAAAGCATCTCTGCTTTTCATGTCCTTTGACCCCAGCAGACTGGGGCTCCCTGTAACCAAGTATACCCTATCCTCTTGGGTGGCAGACTGCATTGCCCTCACCTATGAGCGGGCGGGCCTCTCCCTGGAGCACTGTATCACAGCGCATCACGTGAGGGCGATGGCCAGCTCGGTGGCCCACCTCCATTCTGTGCCGGTGACAGAGATTTGCAGAGCCACCACTTAGTCACCAATTCACACGTTTGCAGCACACTACTGCCTGGAAAACGAATCCCGTAAGGACAGTACCTTTGGTCAGGCAGTGCTATGTAATGTTCTTGGAGTGTAGGCAACTCCTGCCCTCCGACCCTCCATGTTCAGGCTACTGGAGTGATAGTGTTGTGGGATGCTAGGGTCTTGCATAGTCTCTCAGTGGTGACTCACCTTCTTTGACTCATGGCCACCCGACCAGTTGCCGTTGGTACTGTCGTGGTTCGGTCCTCGGCAGCCTGGAGCTAGGGAGTCCCATATGTGAGGACTGACTTCTTGCTTGTTCCTGGAGAAAGCGTAGTTACTCACCTGTAACAGGTGTTCTGCGGGAACATCAGGAATCAGTCCTCACAACCCTCTCTCCTACCCTTGGAGTTGCCATCCTTTTGGTTTTTGCCTGACCGCCATCTTAGCTATGTCATCTGACTGAGCAAGATGGCACCCTTGGGTGGGAAGAGGACCATGCATGAATGGCAGCATTCCCAAAAGCTTTCTTTGAAAGCTGGGGAAATGCTCAGTGCGGGCTCCGTCAGCGCCACCGTCACCCATATGTGAGGACTGATTCCTGCTGTTTCCAGAGAATACCTGTTACAGGTGAGTAACTGCACTTTTTGAACCATCAGGCTACTCTTCCTTTCCATATATAATTAAATACATAGAGCATAGAAACCCCTCCCAGATTCAGAATAAGTGACGCATTATATATAGAAATACACAGATAAAACTGAACTTATGTCTTCTCTGGTCTCAGGGATGAGCAACTGTGTTTTTCCACATGGCCTCTTTTTTCAGACCCCTAGTGAATTATGCAAATGAGACTCTTCAATGAGTCTTTGCACATGCAGAGATGCCAAGTTACCGAGTACCAGGAGTGAGATTTTAAGCCAGTCCTGAATTTCTGGCAATCTCATCCTGATATACTATGTAGGGTTGCCAACTTTTTGAAAGAGAAAAACCCACCACCTGTGGCTAGTCATGCTCTGCCCATGCCCACCCAAATCCCACCCCCACCCTGTCCCCCCAAAAATTGCAGAGGGCAATGTGCAAACTGAACGAGCAAGATTTCTACACATTCTTAAACAGAAATTCTATACTGACAGAATACGCAGCATTGGTTGTACACACACACACACACACACACTCTACAGACAGGTCTTCATCAATAAATGAGCACAAAAAAAGAGAAATATATAGACAAAAATTAAACTGAAACCCCAAGAAGACAGACTCTGCATGCAGTGCAATATCAGATAAATAAGAGATGCAGTTCCCCATACTGTGTAAAATATAAAGATAGTGCAAAGTCCAATCATTAAATTGAAAATAAAATTATTTTTTCTAACTTTGTTGTCTGACCATTTTATTCTCTGATCATGCTGGTTCCGATCTGAGGCCTCCGTTTTCCCGTCTTCTCTTAGCTCGTTTTCTATGGTCTATAGTCCATCTGCCATTTCTTGTCTCTTGTTTTCTTTTCTTCACTTCCTTCCATCAGCCTATTTCCGGTCCCAGTAACCCTCCATCAGCCCCCTTTCCAGTCCTCCCCTCCCATTACATTCCAACGCCAATCCCCTTGTGTTCCCAGGACTGCCAGTGGCGTCCATTCCCTTCTAGTCCTCACTGTCCAGCCCCTTGTAGTCCAAACACCATCTCAGGTATCAGCTCACTTCCACTCCCAGTGCCTTCCCCGTGTCAGCTCCCTTCCAGTCACCCTGCCCTCTGTCCATCCCCCTTCCAGTGCCATCGCCACGTTTCTGCTTCCTTCCAGTCCCAGTGCCCCCTCCCTTCCAGCCTTCTCCTCATTACCCAGTCACCAGTACCATTCCCAGGTGTCAGCTCCCTTTGAGCTCCCTCCTTACCCCCTCTGTCAGCTCCTTTTCAGCCACCCCTCCCCACCTTTCAACTCTCTTCCAGCCCTCACCTTCCACCTGTCAGTCCCTTCTGCCACCTCTTTCCCCTTGCAGCCACTGCTCTTGCTTCTCACAGGGCAGCAGCTGCAATAAAGTTAAGCTAAAAATAAACTTAAATCTGTGTGGAGCCTTCAGCCCCCCCCCCTCCCTGCAGTGCAGCTTCACCTTCCCTCCCCAGTGCAGCTTCACCCTTCCCCCCCCCCCCAGTGCAACTTCATTTCCCTCCCCAGTACAGCGTCCCCCCCAGTATAGGTTCACCTTCCCTCCCCAGTGCAGTTTTACCCCCCAGTACAGCTTCACCTTCCCCTCCCCAGTGCACTGTCCCCCCTCCAGTGCAGCTTCACCCCTTGCAGCCACTGCTCCTGCTTCTTACAAGGCAGCGGCTGCAATAAAGTTAATTTAAAAGAATAGACAACCTGTGAGGAGCCCTCTGATCCTAGGAAACTCCTGCAGTGCCCGGGCTAAAAAGGAAGTGATGTCAGAGAGGGCAGGTGCTGCAGAAGTTGTTTCCTAGGATCAGAGGGCTCCTTACAGGTTCTCTTTCCTTTTAAATTAACTTTATTGCAGCCGCTGCTCTGTAAGAAGCAGGAGCAGCGGCTGCAAGAGGGGACCTGATCGCGCTCGCAAAGCTGGTTTTCTGCTCTGGCCACTTCCGATCTCACGGCCAGAGCAAAAACCGACTTTTCAAAGGCCGGTTTTGTATCTCTGCCAGCAGCCGGCCTGGCCACGGAAAAACCAGCCAGGACGATTGGCAGCCCTAGTACTATGGGACCCATTGCAGTGATTCCAATGGGTAAAATCAGGGACTACAAATACCACACTGCATTGTAAGGCAAATTTAAAACCAGAACTGGCCAAAAATCTCACTCCTGGAAATGAGTAATTGGGCAACTCTGTTCATGGCCCTACTTTCCTCTACAACCCTTACAGGCTGTCCCTGCTTCAACCAAAATCCAGCACAGAAAAGCTAGCAGTGCAAATACTGGAAACCCCCCTCCCCCTCCCCTGAACCTTACTCTAACATATTATTGGGAGGTGCAGATTCAAAAACAGACAACACGCCACTGCTATAGCTCCCTGCAAGAACTACTGTACATGGTAGCCTAATCGCTTACCTCATTCACAGATGCACAAGACAGATCTTCAACAAATCCAGAGTAAGTGATGACAAACTAGAAATTGAAATGACAGAAATTGAATTGGAAATCCAAGAAATCAGGACTGGAGAAATAGAAACGGAACTGCATTTTTCCTCCTGTGCTGTGCAAGATGCAAAGACAGAGGAGATGCACATTTCCAAAAGCCGACAGAAAAAAAAATCAAAGACTGTTATATAAGAGTGAAAGAATGGCTTAGCGGTTAGAGCAGTGGCCTAGGAGTCAGCAAGACCAGGACTGACATCCCACTTGCACTCCTTGTGGCCTTTGACAAGTCCCTTAACCCTCCATTGCCTCAGGTACAAGCTCAGATTGTAAGCCCTCTGCAGACAGGGAAATATCTAGTGTACCTGAATGTAATTCCCCTTGAGCTACTACTGGATAGGCATGACCTAAATTTAAATTAAAAAAAAAAGCTTTCCACAAAAACAATAAGCCTAGAGAAGAAACAACAACTGTAGCTGAAAAATAGGTTGTATCTTGCCACCACCCAAAAACGTAAACTGACCGGGGCAAGACCAACCAGCACCAGAACCCACAAATTCTCCATGTTATTGTCTTCTGCAATCCAAGACTTAGGGGTCCTTTTACTAAATGCTAGTTAACGCATATTTTAGCATATGGTAACGCAGCTGTGAATACTAACATGCATGCATACCAGCTAATGGCCACTAAAACGCATGGTAATTGGTCATCGCACGCTAGGGCGAAGAGTGGCTGGGTTAGGGGTGGAGTGTGCGCATGGAGAGCACATTACCACTAGTGCAAGAGCAACTACTCCATGGTCAGTAGCAATGTGGCAATTAGTAGAAGGGCAAATAATGAGACTTCGGTGGGTCTCAGATGCACCCACATTAATTGCGCCACATTTACCATGCATTGGTATTGCCACTAATCATGTGGTAAGGGCACACTGGGACTGGAGAAGTAGCCTAATGATTAGGGCAGTGGGCTAGAAATGGGGAAGCAAAGCTTCAAATCCCACTGTTGCTCCTTGTGATCTCAGGCAATTCATTTAACCCTCTACTGCCTTAGGTACAAATTTAGACTATAAACCTTCTGGGGACAGAAAAATACCTACTGCACCTGATTGTAACTCACAAACTCCTGAGAAAAGGAATGAGCTAAATCCAAATGCCCCCCCCCCCCCCCCTTTAAGTAAAAGGGCCCCTTGATTTGTAGACAGTAAGGAAGTGGAACTGCAGAGCTGAGGAGAAGAGGGGCTGGATTGGAAAGCAGAACAACTGTTCACTGTTCTGGGCTTACCACCTCCCTCCTCCTCTTTGCAAGCTGTCTGGAATGGTGAGGCTGGAGCAAAACACCCCTGCTACTCTGGAGATCTAAAGAAATGATGGAACTGGGTTCCAGGCTGTTCTCCCAGAAATTAAGCCCTGCCTTTAATTTTATCTTACTGTTATAATCATTTGATAATAGATTCCCTTGTGTATAAACAGTGGTTCTGAACCAGTCCTCCTTGAACCCCTAGGCCAGTCGGGTGTTCAGGTTATCCCTAATGAATATGCATGAGACATATATGCATTAGAGATATCCTGCCAACCTGATTGGTTTGTGGCCCTCTAGGGCTGGATTCGGAGACCCCTGCCTTACACCTCTGTCATTTAAGATTGTGAGTGGGCAAGGTGCAGATGTCCTAGACATCAAAAGGGTAGATAGAATGTGTCACAGGCCTCTTTGCTTCTCACCACCACCAAAATATTGTCTATTAGACAACGTTTTGGTGGTGGTGAGAATTGAGGAGGCATGTGACACATTCTATCTACCCTTTTGATGTCTACGAGATCTGCACCTTGCCCACTCACAATCTTAAATGATAGAGGTGTAAGGCAGGGGTCTCCGAATCCAGCCCTAGAGGGCCACAAACCAGTCAGGTTGGCAGGATATCGCTAATGCATATATATCTCATGCATATTCATTAGGGATAACCTGAACACCCGACTGGCCTAGGGGTTCAAGGAGGACTGGTTCAGAACCACTGTGTATAAAGTAGGTGCATAGCAACCTAGTGCTTTTTTTACACATAGGCATTCCCAGGGATGTAATTTGAACAGAGCAGGAATGGAATTGCAATGTACGGGTGCACTTTATAAAATGTATACATTCAGCATAGACTATATGCATACATTTACAGCTCCCATGGAGCCAGTTGGAAATTTTGGTGAGAGTGTTTGTGTACTATTTGGGATTACTGTAGGAACCCCAGCTATGCTGCCTTTATAAAACACTTTAGTCAAAGATCTCAATCACAGAGGAGTAGAAATAATATCTCCAAATCAAACATAGTAACGCAGTAAATGACGGCAGATAAAGACCAGTATGGTCCATCTAGTCTGCCCAGTAAGATGGCAAGAGTAGGTGCACCTGCCGCTCCATGCAGGCCACCCCTCCCCATGTCTTTGTTTTAGGGGTGAACCCACCGCTCCGTGTAGGATGCCCCTGTATGTTGAGAAATTAGTTACAGTAGTTAAGTTTATTTTGATTTTATCCTAGTGTAAAGGATCCACTGTGTCTGTTCCATGCCATTTTGAATTCTGTCACTGTATTTGCCCCCACCACTTCCATCAGGAGGGCATTCCAAGCATCCACCACCCTTTCAGTGAAAAAGTATTTCCTGACATTGCCTTTCAATTTACCCCCTTGCAGCTTCAAACTCGCTCTCTAAATTTAATTTGGCCAACTATACACCTGACCACAAAACAAACAAAAGAGAGACCTTCAGATATTTGCTGTAAAGACTATACCAGAGGAAATCTTATAAAACAGGCATAAAATAAGCATGGTTTAATAATTTTTATTAGCACCCCCATTAGAAAATGATCCCCCTTATATATTAGTTTGACAACACGTGTACATGATAGATTTTAAATCTCATTTCCTCTGACCATTCTTGTCTCATCTTCTGCCCCTCCTGTTTCCCTCACACACTGGAAGGGGAAAGATCTGGCACAGGAAGCCAAGGGATAATCTCTTCTGCCTGGTAAAGCTGTGTGCAGAGCTCTCTGTGCTCACGTATAGGGAATAGGGATGTGCATGTAAACGATTTTCATTTCCTGCATTTTTGCATATTTTTTTTTGTTTCTTTCACACATTTGTTTTAATGGAAGTATTTTAACATGCACTAGAACTTTTTAATGAACAACAATTGATTTAACACATGTTCATTAATAGATTTATATGCATGAAGTCAATTTGGCTTGCACTAAATTTTCTAAGGCGTGCTAATGAAACAAATGGGTTTCCTCACCATCCCTCCAGTCCAGTCCAGATGTGTGGGTTTATGCACGCCCATCAGCAGATGCAGACTGAGAACTACTGGTTTGATCTTTTGACCTCATGGTATAAAGGGTCCTGTGCAGCCTCTCTCTCACCAGTATTTCTCAGTCTTCAGCAGATGGTGGAATCTTAACCTGTGCAATTTGGTGCTGTTTGAAGGAGCTGTCATTTTTTGTTTTTGAAAGGCTCAGGAGGGCTTGTTTTGGCAGAGACCAATTCTACTGCCCTAGGATGCAAATCTGGTAGTCCAGGTCTCTCCCCTTTATACCACTCCCTGACCCCTTCAAGGGGGTCCTTGCCTGCCTTATCCTCAGTTCCCCTCCCCTACCTCAGGGGAGATAGGAGTCACAGATCTGTTGAAAGGGGAGAGTTGCCTGGATTATTGGAAAACAAAACGATACAAAAAAATAAAGGGCGGCAGTACTCCTCCCCTGCCTTCAGGAGGGAGCCCGAGGGGGAAGTGGTAAAGAGCTGGCTGAGCACCATCGGCAGTCCTTGTGGTCCTAGAGAGCTGGCTAAAAAAAAAAAGAAGCTAACGAAGAGAAAGTAAGTGGCAGCATGTGTAGAGCCCTCTTTCCTACAGGGTTTTAAAAAAAGCCTCTCATCAAACATTGCTAATAAACCCAATACACATAAGGATCTCCTTACCAATAGTGCCTTGTAAGTAGAGATCCTTATGTGTTTTGGGTTTATTAGCAATGTTTGATGAGAGGCTTTTTTAAAATGTTTCATGTTTCTTTGTATGTTCTGGTTCTGCCCTGTGTCTTATTTATTATTTTAAAGTTTTAACATTTTAATATTTTACTATTTTTCATAATTTAAGTGTTTTTATGGTTGATTTTCTGTAGTTGTTGTTATTTAACATTATGTTTCTATTTATGTGCTCATGCATTGTTCTCAATATTGGTATACATGTACCACATGCCTGTTTGATTTTAATTATTTATCATTTTTTATTGACAATTTTAATTTTTACATGTTTCTCATGTTTGTATGTTTAAGTACATCCCCCCGAAGAAGGCATTTGCCGAAACGCGTAGGGGACCTAATAAAGGCACGTGTGATCATCCGCATCTCTTGCCTCAGGGCATGGAGTCTGCCATTGTAGTGCCGATTGGAGGAATGCTAATAACATTGAGCCTCTAGGACCCAATGTCATGTCCGGCAGAGGCAGCAGGAACAACTTGGTAGGAACCATGCTTCAGTGCGGATGGTTTGAGCACAGTGGTGTTTCTGGTAGACCAGTCTCAGTCTGAGGAGCTTTTGAGCGCAAACGGCCACAATTGTCTATCACTTTGATCTTGTGAGGGACCTTACTTCTTTTGAGTATTTTTGCCATTAGGGTATTAAAAAAAAAGGATGATAATGTTTCTCTCCTCTTTGCTCCAGTAGTGGTGAAGAGTACAAGTCTATTTGGCAGGAACCTCTTGTCATGGATTCAGCCTGGGATGGGCAGGGACCTTCCCAGCAGGGGCGGCCCAAGGGGGGTGCGGGGCCATGTGCGGAGACTCAGTGCAGGGCCTCATTTGCATAAGTGGCCTCATTTGCATAATGTTACCATATACTAACTTTTAGTAAACATGCCTCTTAATGAGTGTATGGATAAAGAAAGACTAAAAGATTTCTACATTACTATAATCCAGTGCCAACCGCCAGACACATTAGGAACTACTACAAACACTGCCCATTTAGAACCCATAGCAAACCCGCCGTATCATAACAGCACTACCAGGACTCACAAAGCACCATACCCTACCTATCAAAAGGAAACATGCAAATATTAAACCAACACATTTCAGAGAACAACAATACATGATCGACTGGGGAAAGAGAACAAGTGGCAATGTCAAATAGGAATTATATAAACAGAACACCTCAGCTCAGTTACACATGCAGAACATAGACCATCACCAAACAAGTAATCACAATTTAGAAACAGGAAGACAATAGTTAAACTGGGAATCCCAAAAGCCAAACTTGGAATGTACAACACTGTAGAAATAAAACTATACATTAATTTGCTCTTGTACTAAACAAAGCGCAGACGTTAATGATGCACATTTACCAGAGCTGACATATTCCAATTAATAAATTCAAAATAAAGAGATATTTTTCTACCTTTTGTGCATTTTTTTCAGCTGCAATTGCTCCAGCCACTTTCTTCTGGTTTCTTCGTGTCTTCTGCTAACTCTCCATCGTCTGCTGTCCATTTGTCCTTTCTTCTCTCTTCTAGTTTTTTTTCCATTCTCTCTCTACATCTGCTTTAACATACTAATCTTTCTCCTTTTGCTCTTTCCTCATTCCTATTTCATCCACTCAAATTTTACCCCTCCATCCTCAATCCCCACTTACTCTCCCAATACCCGGCCAATTGTAGATTTTTTATCCCTCCCACACAAAATATTTTTCCCCTCTCCATTTTACTCTCCCAGCCCCAACCCATTCTAATCCTCCCCCAACATCAGCTCCCTTCTAGTTCCAGCCTCACCCAGCATCCATTCCCTTCTAGTCCCTGCATCAGCCCATTTCCAGTCCTAGCCCCCCATCAGCCCATTTCCAGTCCTAGCAACCCCCCAACCCAATACCAGTCCTAGCCCCCCCCATCAACCCACTTCCAGTCCTAACCCCCATCACCCCATTTTCAGTTTAAGCCCCCCCTATAACCCATTACCAGTCCTAACCCCCCATCAGCCCACTTCCAGTTCTAACCCCATCAACCCATTTCCAGTCAGCCCCCCATAGCCCATTGCCAGTCCTAACCCCCCCATCAGCCCACAGCCCATTACCAGTCCTAACCCCATCAGCCCACCTCAAGTCCTAACCCCTCCCCATCAGCCCATTTCCTGTCCTAGCCCCCCATAGCCCATTATCAGTCCTAATCCCCCATAGCCCATTACCAGTCCAAACCCCCCATCAGCCCACAGCCCATTACCAGTCCTAACCCCATCAGCCCACCTCCAGTGTTAACCCCCATCAGCCCATTTCCAGTCCTAGCCCCCCCATAGTCCATTACCAGTCCTAACCCCCCAACAGCCCACAGCCCATTACCAGTCCTAACCCCATCAGCCCAACTCCAGTCTTAACCCCCCATCATCCCATTTCCAGTCTTAGCCCCCCATAGCCCATTACCAGTCCTAACCCCCCCAACAGCCCACCTCAAGTCCTAACCCCTCCCCATCAACCCATTTCCTGTCCTATCCCCCCATAGCCCATTACCAGTCCTAACCCCCCCCAACAGCCCACCTCAAGTCCTAACCCCTCCCCATCAACCCATTTCCTGTCCTAGCCCCCCATAGCCCATTACCAGTCCTAACCCCCCCCAACAGCCCACAGCCCATTACCAGTCCTAACCCCATCAGCCCACCTCCAGTCTTAACCCCCCCCAGCCCATTTCCAGTCCTAGCCCCCCCATAGCCCATTACCAGTCCTAACCCCCCCCCATAGCCCATTACCAATCCTACCCCCCCCCCTATCGGCTCAAGTAAAATTAAAAAAAAAAAAAAAAAGCTGGCTGCTACCGCTGCCGCCGCGGCAGAATGGAGTGTCCCGCTTGGCCCCCTCTGCCCGGCTGTGTCCCTCCCTCCCTCCCTCTGCGACGGCTGAGCCCCTCTCTGCCGGCGTTCAGATTCGCAAAGGGAGAGTGTCTCCCTCGCGTCTCTGTTAAGCCTGCAGGGGCAGATGGGAAATTTCCCATCAGCCCCTGCGGGCTTAACAGAGATGCGAGGGAGACACTCTCCTTTCGCGAATCTGATAGCCGGCACAGAGGGGCTCAGCCGTCGCAGAGGGAGGGAGGGACTCAGCCGGGCATAGGGGGCCCCGTGGGACACTCCATTCTGTTGCTGCTGCGGCGGCAGCGGCAGCGGTAGCAGCCAGCTTTTTTTTTAAAATTTAACTTTGAAAAAAAGCAGAATGTTCTTTGCGCGGGGCCCCCTGAAACGTGGGGCCCTGTGCAAAAAACATTCTTGCTCAATGGACGGGCTGGCCCTGCTTCCCGGGTTGGTTTTGTTTCTGTAGTCATTGTCAAAGTTTTTGTTTGCTCAGCAGGTTAAAAAAAAAAAGCAGCAAAACGCTGCCTCTAGAGTTTGAAGCTATCCCGGGCTGTGTTTCAGTTGTTAGGGTCAGTTTGGTTAACTCTTTCAGGTTTTTACAACTGCATTGCTTGGTCAAGGTTTTGATAGTTTCAGGGGACTTATCATGAAAAAAAAAAGATGGAGCTATAATAGCTCTATCTGCAAGAAAGTTGCTCCCCAACCTAAGGGTTGCTGGTTTGAGACCAACCTCTTCCTGAAAAAAAAAGGACTAGGATGAAAGTCCTATCTGTATTGGTTGCCAAGCAGTGGTGTTTTCAAATCTGGTCAGGTCTTGATTAAATGAGGTAAGCACAATTGGTCCTCTGCCATCTCCAGGATATGAATAGGTTTAAGAATGGCACTTTTTGCTTTGCTAGAGTTCTACAGTTGTTTAGAAAGGCCTATCTGTATCCTTTTATTTTTCGTTAGGGGTCTGGGTTCCAAGCCTTTTCGATTTGGTCTCCTGCTCAGGAAATTTCAAATTTCACTTCCTGTAGGGACATCAAGTCTAGGTGCCAAGGTTTTTTAAGATTCTACAACAGGGAATAGGTTTTTTAATGGATAGATTTCTTTCTCCATGAGATTGCAAATTGTTTGCATATTCTGATTCTTGTCCACAGAGGGTTATGGTTATTTTATTTGCTTGACTGCCCTTCACATTAGCAGCAGGGTGGTGTACAATCTAAAAACAAATTTTTAAAAAAGAATAGAGACAGGAAAAGAACACCATTAAAATTTTAGGACAGATAAAATCGTTCACATTGGAAATTCAGAAGATCGAGTAGAGAATAGACAAAGAGAAATCAAGAGATAGGGAGCTCAAATGTGGTAGTGACAAAATTAGTCTTGAAGGAGAGATTTGAATTTGCTATGGGAGGATTCTAGTCTGAGGGCAGGGGGGAGGGAATTACAGGAGGCCGGGGCTATGAAGTAGAAAGCAGAGGCATGGGTAGAAGATATCCAAGCTTGAGAGGGAGAGGGAAGGTGTAAGCGATTGTGTGTCTTCTAGTAAAGAGCTGGGAACTTACGGAGCAGGAGTTATGTCGTTTCATCATCTCCTGTTGCGGCAAACCTTCCTTGGTGTTCATCTGGCTGCTGGCAATATTATACTGTAGGTATGTTCTTTCTACTACCAGGGGTGCTAAGAGTACAGGATACTATAGGGTCCATTATACGTTGACATCTATTATATTTGATTAAATCTGAATGAATAGACAGTCAATTAGGAGATTTCCCTTAGTCCTCCACACAAAGCACTCAGTTCTGGCCTTCCAAGGGCAGTACTGAATCCGGTTTTTGGTTCCTGTTAGGTGTAGCATGCTCAATTTGTCCATGATCTCCGAAGGCTGCTCATGGCTGCCTCCCTTGGGGTTCCATGGTAGGCAGTGGATATGTTTGCCTTCCATAGCTTTACATGCTGCTATAGCTGGGTGTTAGGTAACAGTGGTCTGCTTCAGATGTTTGGTAAAGATAGTTGCTCTTTTGTATTTCTTGGAGTAGGTCCTCTAAGGATTTTTGTGTTTCCTACATTTTGTGGTTTTCATAGGGGTTGCTGTTTCCAAGGGACTAAGCCTTAATGGGTCCCTACTCAGTGTCAGATGAGTCTATTGAGTCTCCTTTTACCCTGTGGTTCATCCTTTGGCTTCAGCTGTTTTGTCTAGAGTAGTTGTTTGGATCTTACCGTTCAATATCGGTAGTAAGACTGGTTGTTTCCCACAGGCGATCTATATTTTTCTGCCAGGTATTCACAATTTCATATGCTTGCCCTTTCACAGACAGAAGGCAACTTTGACCTCAGTCCAATGGGTGTTGGTCTGATGGACGGACCTTCTCCGAATCTCTTTCTGGATTGATAAGGTACTATAAGGGGCATGTTTACTAAAAACCGCACATTTGCGCATCCGCACAATAACGCACTAAAAGCGGTACTTAAGTGCTCTCAAGCGCCCCGCACACATGCGTGTCACCACCGCACAGGTGCGCGGCACACTAACGGGCCCCGCACAAGTACGGGCCCGCAAATGTCCGATAGAGGCGTGGAAAGGCTAACGGAGGGCGGAGGAAGGCTCCTGAGGGGCGGAGAGATGGGGTTAATGGGCGGGGAAGGGGAGGGGAGAGGCTCCCCGCACATTATCGGGGCCGAATTTCCATGTAAAAACTACCGCGAGTGAAACACTTGCGGTAGAGGGCATTTAAAGGGAAGAGAAACCATTTCCGTCAGCAATGTACAGCAAAACCTGGGAAACCTGAAAAACGTGAGCAGTGTGATACATGTGCACAGAACAAAATAGCAAATATAAATTGAAAAAGACCACAACAAAAGTCTAAAAACTTATAACCCAGCTGGGCAACAGTGATATTAATGGGCAACAATAAAAAACACTCACAGGAAAGCCCCAAAAAAAAGAAATGATTTCTGAAAGGGTCTACGGAGCAGAGACCCTTCCAAAAATCATTTCCTTTTTGGGAACTGTGCTGGGAGTGTTTTCTATGTTCGCCCATTAATACCACTGTTGCCCAGCTTGGTTATATTTTTCCCCCTCTTTCCACGGTCATTTGCGGGGTGTATTTGCACGTTTGCCCCCAGACAAGGTGAATGAGCCCACAGTACAAATGTGCAGAGCAGGGTTTAGGATTCCGCCGGCCAGGTTTTCCATCCCCAGGGACAGCACTGTCCTTATGGCCACAGTGTGGTGCAGCGGACAAAGCCAATACCCCTAGGACCAGAGGGACACAGGTTCAAATCCCAGCTGGGGCTCCTGCCAACCCAGTCCCCATATTCTACCCACCACCAAACAGAGATAGTAAAGACACCCCTTTATTGGAGAGCACATAAGCATGGTTCACACACCCATTTTGTACCCAACACCGCACACACACCATAACAATGGGCATTACCAACGGCCGAGTCCCCCAAATGCAGTCCTGGAGTGCCACATGTCAATCAGGTCATATGCTTTTCCAAGATAAGGCCATGCCAGCATGTTGGCGGAAGGGTACAGGTGGTGGAGGGGGCAGTGGCTGCTAGCCACAGAAGACAGTGGCCTAGCCATGTGCAGGCTGGCACCGTCCACTGCAACAGATAGGCCCTGTCGGATGTACAGTCATGGACCTCCCAGGGAATCCAGCACATGTGTGGCAACACGGTGGTGCAGTGCACACAGAGTGTGTGCAAGAACAGAAGGTCACAGGTTCAAAGCCCTGCCAATCATGTCCACATATTTTTCCCACAACTAAACCGTGATAGTAAGGACAATCCTTTATTGCTGGGGTCATACGCCTTCCTTTTACCCCACGGAGCACAGACACCATGACCAGGGGCATTACCTAGAGCAGAGTCTCACAGATGCAGTCCTGTAGGAACACACACCATTCAGGTTCCATGCTGCCACTCATACAAATGCCTGTGCTGTATATCTATGCACCACCCCCATGGCATGTAGATGTAGCTCATGCATATCCATGAGGGACAGCAGGAAAACCCGAACAGTGTGTGGCAAACCTGGACTGGATTTGTGAACCTCTGCCGTAAAGCAGCAGCCAACAGGGGCAGACACACCCACACCCACACCCACAGGCCCCATTGGCCAATGCCTCCTGGAGAGGCAGGACATTGGGCCCTGCGTGCACCTCCCAATACTAGCACCTGCATACCTCAGCAATGTCACCCTACACCTGGGTAAATGGTACACAGCTCTCAAACGTGTGCTATGAGTACTGGCAGATAGATATACCTACGTTACGCACATTCTGCTCTTTGAGCTCCATCATAACAATCTTTCTGTTGTCTGCTGTGGGTGCTTCAGGTCTGATCTCTGACAGTGTTAACCACCCTGGGGAGTGTCCCCCAACAGTATTGCATACCATATCCATGCCTGTACTGTGCCCAGGACTGGTGTGGTGGGCAATGCTGCTAAACTCCTCTATAGTAGCACAATGCTGGCATACGTGTGGGAGTGTGTGTCTGTCTATACAGTGCGTGTCGGCTGCAAACACCTTCCACAGCCCACACTGCCAGCACTATTGCCAGTATTGGCCTGCCAATGTGCATAATGAGCAGCAAGGTACCATGGGTATAGCTCAGACAGGGTGGGCTGGCCAGGATGCATCTGCACAGGACATAGGGCACTGGCTGGGACATTGTAGTGGCCGGCCACCACCTACACAGACAGGGTGACCTCTGTATGTGCCTCTGGGGTTTCACTCCACCCTGACTGTGTGGTGACGACAGCATGGCTAGGCACCCCCATAGTGCTCTGTAGTATTTCTCCCATGTGGGTTTCTGTTTGGGGCCCAGACACTGACTTATGTGCTGGTGTGCACTGCCATCCCAGTTATGGGTGCATGCATTTCCACCAGGACTGACTAGCAGACTGTTTCCAGCTGGTCTGTGGCTGATGGCTTGCTGCAGGAGAATAGCAGATAGTGGTGGGGTGCAACTTAGCATATCCAGGCCTAATGTCTGTCAGACATTGTGTTATGGATGTGTAAAGAGCTGCTTTGACTGCCCTGTAGGGTGTCTGTTCCATGGCAGGACTTGGGTTGATGGTCCACACTACTGCCACCATTGCAGGGAGATAGCATGTTGATCTGTTGATGGGAGCCAATGTTATTCCACCTGGGAGGGGGAGGAATGGTGGTACATAGCCCACCTAGGTGGCCATAAGGGGTTCCCCTGACTCAGACAGACAGAGATATTCAAGGTGTTTCTGCAGAAACAACCTCTCTCACAGAGTAACAGTGCTTTGGAGCTCTGGCATGGCCTTATTCAGCCATGGAGGGTGTTGTGGACCTGGTCCTGGGTGCCTCATCGCACCCTCAGGGTGAGCGCAGTACCCGCAACAGTGTGACGGTGTGTAGCTACTATGTGCCAGTCAGTACAACACCCGCTCAGTACACCCTACCAGGCCGAGGTGCTGTGTGGGTGCACACGGCCACATCCCCCTACCAGGCCGAGAGCTGTGGGGGTGCATTCCCCATCTTGTGTGCATCTGTGGACAGCTGATTTGCATGTGCAGTGCATCATGGGTGAGGGTGGCCTAACCCTATCCTGTTTACAACAGCAGACTGTCTGTGAGGTGATATGCCAGCTCTCTGCAGCCAGCCAGGGGCTTGCTGACAGCTGTAGCCCAATGGTTATGTCACTGCCTGTGCAGCCAGAGGTCATGGGTTCAAACCCACAGTGGGGTTCTTTGATAGGGCTGTCCACAGCTTTATTTTTATTTACTGTACTTATGTCAATGCCGGCAAAACCACCCTCAGCTTATTATACCCATTAGGTCCCTCTGAGGGTGCTTTATAGGGCGCCCTATAGGCCACCTTATGGTTGCCATCCATATAAGGTGCACTGTACATTATCCTGTGTCGCAACATATATGGTGCCCTATAGGGGACATTCTAGGGTGCCTTGGCAGACAGTGCACTGTGACATGTGCCTTATGGGCCACTGTATGTGTACACGCTGTGTGAGTGCGTTTGCTAGTAGTGATAGCAAAATAAAATTAAAAAGCCTCCTACAGCACTCCTCACCATAATACATACTGCCTCAGCCAGCCTTGTTCACTGGGCATTGTGAGGGATTGAACCCCTGATCCCTGCACCATTGGTCAGTGTTTTAACCATTGTGCTGTGGCTCTGTTCCTGTGCTTGTGCATCAGCGCACCGCCTTGTGCCCATCAGCGCGCCACCTTCTGCCGCCCAAGAGGACCAGTGCGCCACCTTATGCCGCCCAAAAAGAACTGTGCGCCGCCTTATGCTGCCCAAAATGTACAGTGCACCGCCTTATGCCGCCCAAAAAGAACTGTGCGCTGCCTTATGCTGCCCAAAATGTACAGTGCGCCGCCTTATGCCACCCAAAAAGAACTGTGCGCTGCCTTATGCCCCCCAAAATGTACAGTGCGCCGCCTTATGCCGCCCAAAATGTACAGTGCGCCGCCTTATGCCGCCCAAAAATAACTGTGCGCCGCCTTATGCTGTTCAAAATTAATTTGCCTCCTAAACCACTTTTACCCATTACAGTTGCTGCCTCAGCTGGCCTTTTTCGTTGCGCACAATGGGGGATTGAACCCATGGCCCCTGCACCATTGGTCAGTGTCTTCACCATTGTACTACGGCTCTGTTGTTTTGTATACCCAGCAGCGCGCCACTTTGCCATGCCACGCGCTAATGTCGACCCCCGCACATTAGCGCGACGCGCACAGGTCCGGTCGCTTACTCCCGGTTTTTTGCTATTTTCTGCCTGAACCGCCCACTCCTTATATGGCACACGCACACTAACGGGGACCCGCACAATTTCGGAGTTTAGTAAACATGCCTCTAAGAGTGCGAGATGGCCAGGTTCCTTGCTAAATTTTTGTTCTGTTTTTTTCACCTTACCTCGTTCGGAGGATAAAATTATATCAGACAGCGAATTTGGCTGTCATGTGGGTAAAGGTGCATGGCTAAGATTTTAGTCGCCTGTTGTTCCAAATGAGAAGATTGACCCTGTCTGGGGCTGAAAAGAAGATAACGTGCCTTACAAGAGTTCTGCCTTTTATCTCTGTGTCATTGTTGCGAGGTTTCGCTGTCTCTGTCGCAAGGTCTCAGTGTTGTGGTCTCATTGATGCCATCATGAAATTTCTGACACTGTCACGGAGTCTCAGTTTTGTGGTCGCAATCTCTCATGGGCAGCTGCACAACCCAATTATTAAATGATTGCATAAATAACTAAAGAGATAGTAGATCCCTTGGGGCTCATATATGCATAACAAAAAAAAAAAGGTTATGATCAGCCTTGTGAAGCTGGCCAGAAGATTTTGCCAGATGCACATATGTCAGGGGGTGAGGCTTAAGGGTCTTTCTCAGGCTGTCCATAAAGGTAATGAGGGATACCGGGGCCTTATAGGTTCTTTGTTCCCAGGTATGCAACAGTGTGCAACTGGAGTGTCCACTAGGGCTCCTGTACTTTTTAGGTAACAGACATTACTATCCACATTGAGAGGGCAGCTCTCAGATCTAGTGGGCTGGAATAGCCTCATAAAGTCAGGATTCAGATCCAACATGGCAAACATGGCAGCATGTCAATGGTTCTTGGTAACAGCAAAGGGCTGGAGCAGCCGTAACTAGCGCTAGAGGATCTGGGGTGCGGATTCACATGTTGGTAATTTGTGGAGATCTTTCCAGTGATGTTCTCTGGCTAATTGTAATTTGTGAGGCCTAGCTTCTTATCCCTGTTGATCACTCTTTGGAGGGGATGTCAGCTTGAGAGGGCAGCAGCCTCGAGGCACGATAAACACTAGTAGAGATTTGCCTTTGATAGGAAGTCCTGCAGGGCTTCAGGTAGAGCCAGGTTGGTGCTGTGCATTTCCACAGAAGGTCTGACAGTTGTGGCCTCAGGTCTTACAGTCCAGTTAGGGTGGTATTTTACGGCCTGGCCACGGATCCTGTGGCATATTATTTTGTTTTGGTTATCATAGTAACATAGTAAATGATGGCAGATAAAGACCAGTATGCTCCATCTAGTCTGCCCAGTAAGATGGCAAGAGTAGGTGCACCTGCCGCTCTGTGCAGGCCACCCCTCCCCATGTCTTTGTTTAGGGGTGAACCCACCACTCCATGTAGGAAACCCCTGTTTGTTGAGAAATTAGATAGTTATGTTTATTTTGATTTTATCCTGTTGCTGTAAAGGGATCCACTGTGTCTGTCCCATGCCATTTTGAATTCTGTTACTGTATTTTCCCCCACCATTTCCATCGGGAGGGCATTCCAAGCATCCACTACCCTTTCAGTGAAAAAGTATTTCCTGACATTGCCTTTCAATTTACCCCCTTGCAGCTTCACATTATGCCCTCTAGTTTTACAGCTTCCCCGTCTTTGGAAGAGGTTTGTTTGTTCATCATTTCTCTTTAAGTATTTAAAGGTCTGAATCATATCTCCCCTGTCCTTCCTCTCCTCCAGACTGTACATATTTAGGTCTTCAAGTCTCTTCTCATAAGGCTTCTGATGCAGGTTCCAAATCATTTTGGTTGCCTTCCTCTGAACCATTTCCAGTCTTTTTACATCCTTTGTAAGATATGGTCTCCAAAACTGAACACAGTATTCCAAGTGAGGCCTCACCAGTGACTTATACAGTGGCATTAGTACCTCTTCCTTTCTGCTGGTAATTCCTCTATGTATGCAACCCAACATCCTCCTGGCTTTTGCCACTGCCTTAGAACTGGACTGTTCCAGAAAGTTTATGAGGCTCACTGCTCACTGCTCACTGCTTTTCAACCTCAAGCCTTTGACAACCTATGCTGATTTTGGCCACGATGACAGTATCTCTGTGATAGCAACAACCTTTGCTCTTTTATCCTTTTATCTTTTATGCTTTGTACCTTCTGAGGAGCCAAGTTTAGAAAGCAGAGCCAGTTTTCCCTTAGGATTAAATGGGTAGTATAGAGGGCTCTCCTACTGCTTCACTATCTTAGGGTTGCAATGGTAGATCTTGGTTGGCTGAGGCACGGTAACAGGAGCATGATTTTTGCTCTTCAATAGTTGATTATAGCATCACTGCAGCTTGGACATCTGCAAGCTCAGTTCCTCTTTCAAGTCTGAATGTGTAAGAAACTCTGACTTTGTCTGTGTAAAAAAAAAAATTAAAGAAATAAATAAAGAATGAAAGAATTGAGAGGTTTTTGTTAGGGTAAAACTTCTAGTATCGAAAATTCTGGTATTGGTGCTTGTCCAGCTGTAGTTATGTGACCTTTTTCTATGCTAGCCTTTGGCTTCAACCTTTTACAATGGACAGTTTCTGGTTGCTCCACCGGTTTACAGCGCAGAGCGTATGGTGTCCTTGATTGCCATATTGTGCGACGGGGCTCTTCGTGTGGAGTCTCTTCAAGACTTACAGTGTTTCTTTTGGTCTCTTGAAGTCATGTCTCTTCCTTGGGTACAAGGTCTATACCTACCATCTATCTTCAATGACTACTGAGTAAGTCTGTTTACAGTTGTGCTACAATTTGGAGATTCGCTGGTCAGTTAGATATTCTGCAGTCAGACAGGTCTCTTTTATGTGAGTGTTGCCTCTTAGTTTCACCTATAACAGGCTTCCAGAGGGGAACCTGTTGTTATAGCACAGAGAGCTGCCTATGTCTGGTGGGCGTTGCTATAGTTAGCACCTGAGAGTGCAGGCCTTCATCGGTGGATGCTGAATCAAGGGTTGGTTTTGTCTGCTTCGTGTTTTTGTGAGGATGGCAAGGCTTCAGGTCTCTTTGGACGTTAGGCCGGGCTGCTCTGTTCTGTTTCCCTCCCCAGGCTGGCCTGAGCTTTGATGGTCATGTCACGGCTCAGAATGTCAGAGCCATGGCTTTGTTGGTGGCCAACTTGCACTTGATCTCCATAGAGGAGATTTGCAGGGCTGCAACGTGGTCTTTGATCCACATATTCACATCACATTATTGTCTGGATGGGAATTTCCGACACAACAGCAACTTCGGCCAGTTTGTACTCTGACATCTCTTTGGGGATTAGGTTCCAACTCCTTCCTACTAAACTCTATTGTCCATCCAAGCTACTAAAAAAGAGACTTTTCACAGAGAACGAGTGCTGATATGTGGAATTAAATGTTGAAGATATTGGATCAGTTGAGTTCTCCTTGGGGACTACCTATGCTATTCATAGTTTATTCTCTAGTTCTTGTTTGGTTTGCCCCGATGGGTTTCTTTGATATCCTCGGTTTTCGGTAGCCTGTAGCTTGGGAGTCCCATATGTGAGGACTTACTTCCTGTTTGTCCACGGAGAAAACATAGTTACTCACCTATAGCAGGTGTTCTCTGTGGACAGCAGGAATAAGTCCTCACAACTGTCCCACCTCCCTGAGGAGTTGTCTTATGCTATAGCTTTATCATACTGGAGAAGATGGTGCCGCAGCAGGTGGGAAGACAGGCGTGCAGGCGCAGTGCATCCTCCCAAAAGCTTTCAGTAGAAGCTGGGGAGCATTCCCTTGTGGGTCTCCATTGGTGAGGTCACCTATACGTGAAGTCTTATTCCTGCTGTCCATGGAGAACACCTGCTACAGGTGAGTAACTAAGCTTTCACACAAGGACTATGCACATTGGTGGCATTAAATAGAGGACAGGTAAAATTGAAGCCAAAGATTCTCATGGTCTCAGGCAGAAAATAAACTTGACTTCTGAAACTATCACCTCCCCAGATGGCATCTGCTGGAGTTTCTGCAGTGAACTGGACCTCTTGCTTGTGTACATATCAGGAGTCTTCCGGGGACTACTGTTCTTTGGAGCTGCCAAGTGTATATGATTGTTCTACCAAAATGGATCCCAGTGCTAGTCCCTGCTCCTATTCTGAACCTGTTCAGGAAAAACTTTGAGATTTTTACATTTCTACATTTTTTCTTTACTCACTTGGATAGTATATTTTCCCAGTTCTTGTATTTGTAGTTAGGAGAATGAATTTTGTATAACTGTCCAGTGCAGAAGACACTGACCGTGCCTGCTTAAGATATTGAGGGAGATGTTTACTAAAGTGTGCTAAGTGTTTTAGTGCAGTAACTGTTAGTGCTGGCCCGTGCTAATGGCTAGTGCATGTTAAAAACAGCCATATGTCAGAAATCCCACACTAACTGCTTGGCACAGGTTGGGGCGAGAACAGAGTAGATTATGGGTGGACACAGAGCATGTGGGACACATCAAACCCATTTCTTCTAATAGATCAAGAAGATCAATGGCATTAAATACGCTATTGGTTCCCCGTGAACTTACAAAAAGCACCTCATCAACAGCAAACAGAGCTTTCAGTCTCCGTGCCCCGAAGCTTTGGAATATGCTGCCACCTGATATTAGAGCAATTACCAGCATACTCCAATTCAGAAAGGCCCTCAAACATTACCTATTCCTTATATACTTCCCAGTGAGTGCAGAATCACGACCCATCACTGTTAGTTATAGAAACTCTGAATCACCCATTGACCCTGAATTCCCCACTTAGTAAGTTCAACGCTCAACTGACCATTACGTCTCAACGGTGCCCTAACTTATTGATGTAAATAGTTTACACTACAATCAAAGTTTATTTACCTGAGTTGTAAAATTACCCTGTTGTCCAAGTTGTTAACCCTGTTTAATGTAACTCAGACATTTTTGTGTACTGAAATGTTTTGTTTGATGTAAACCGCGCTGATGTCAAATAGTGCGGTATATAAGAAATGTAAATAAATAAATAAATAAATAAATAAATAAATTACCTGCGCAGGGCTCAGTGCTAACTGCAGGGGAATATGTATATCCATCCTCCTGAAGTTAGCACAGACTAGCTGCATGGTACTGCGGAGATTGGGCTGCAGGTGCAACTAATGCCACTCATTCAAATGGCTTTAGTTGCACCTATGCTGCCAGCATCAAATGTGGTTAGCGCAGGCTTCTAATACCCATGCTAGCCGTGATGCGACGGGAATACCTCTGTTCTCTCCATTCCCTGCCCTGATGAATGCTACCAAGGTAGCACGGGGTTTCTAGCATGAGCGCCCCAACCTACATTTTTGCATGCCCCTTTGAGAACAGGTGCCAAGTCTGTACTTTTTCGTACAGACTTGGCACCAGTCTCCTGCCAGCATAGTTTTGACATTTATCTCTATAAAACTACAGATGTCACATCAACAACTAAAGAATAAACTCAGAGAAGGTTATTTTTATATATGGGAGCATAGCTGTAAAACAATGCAAAACAATTGTGAGATCAAAAGAGGAAACAATAGAATCAGGAAAAAGACAAATTGATACTTTGTAGATTTTGTTTAGTAGTGAAGCCAATATTCAGACATCTGAAAGGAATTAATGTACAAGCTAACCTTTTCCAGTGGAAGGGAAGCTGTAGAACTAGCGGTCTTGATAAAAAGCATCAAGAAGGTAGAAATAATATTAGGAAATATATTTTTCATGGAATGTGCTCTGAAAGAAATGGAGACAAAAGTGGTAGTGGGATTCAAAAAGGGGTTCTTTTACTAAAGACCACTAAGGTTTTGCTACAAACGCATGTTCCATGCAAAGCCTCTGCATTAGCTGTCGAGGCATGACCAGCATGTTCCTGGCAGCTAGCGCCTGACCAAGTGCCTGATGTGATGCACTTAACATGGGTGCACCTAATAACATCTCTCTGGAAGTGCCGTTAGGTGCGCTTGTGCTAATCGCCAGATTGCTACTATGCATGTGGCAATTTCCCTCACGGTAATGGCAAGGTGCTCTGCACGTCCACACTCCACCCATTCCACGCCCCATCGCTCCATGATCGATTACTATGTGCTTTAAGATGTGGATGTCAGCATACCCCCAGGTTAGCATTCCCGCACATTAAAAACGCATGTTAGCCGGTTACTGGGCTTTAGTAAAAGGGGCCCCCAAGAATTCTTCAATAGCAAATGGATGGAAACGAAGAACAAGGATACTCGTAACCTGCACAAAACAGTGCATCAGCCCAAAACAGCAGCGAAACGAATGTATTATGCTTCCAAAACATCATAGGGCTAACCTACAAAGAGTGGCAATTAAAATTAGAGGTGCACACTGAACATTTTCTGTTTCATTTCTATTTATTTAAAACATTTATTACATGTCTAATCAATTATAGTTAATAAGTAAAAAAACGAAACAAATATAAGGTAATAGCTTTTGAAAGCTAATAAAAAATGTATCGTTAGTCCAATAAAAAGTTAAAACCTTCTTCAGATCAGGGTAGTATGAGGAAAAGATAATGATACTAGAATATATAAGTCAATCATAGAAGCATTCCTGTGACAATCTAAGGTAGCAGGGTGGGAGGGGGAGGTAGAAACAGTGGGAGAGATGGATGGGCAAGCAGAAGATGACAAAACAGTAACATTTTATGGTTATAATGTGATAAGAAACCAGGATCTCTGTTAAGTCCCTTTTTTTGGTCAAAGCATTTTATCATTCTAATTTCAAATGTCTTACAATCATGGATTGTTTTAAACTTCCGTTTTAGAATGCTTACCTTAAGGTCATTGATGCAGTGGTTTGCATCCTGCCCGAGAAATGTTTCCCAACAGAGATGTCACCTTGGTTGGTCTCGGGCACTGTTCCCTCTAAGCTGTGCGCGTGTGCGCGCACACACACCTCGTGGAGCGAGCGCACATACTTTAAAACAGAGCGCACAAAAATTACGGCTCTGATTCTGATAGAAAACAACACAGACATCTTAAGATGTAAAAGTTGTGATTGTAATTACTAGAAATTTCCTGCTTCATTTAGTAATCGTCTATTTTCATTTAATTTGATTAAAATCAATGTGGTGTACATACTGTATTCTTAAGTGTAGTCAAATTTTAAAGTATATAACTCCGAGTGTCGTTATGTGGCGCACAAAAATTTAACCTTCCTTCAAAAGCTGCACACAGCTGATATTTTATGCGCACACAGCCTACAGAAAATTAGAGGGAACATTGGTCTCGGGGGCAATTTCTCCTAATGGGTTAATTTTGCTCATACTGTGACAGTCATGAACCTCACTCCTAAGCCAGGCTTTGGGGTGTTTGATGTGATGTCTGTGTGAATTGATTCTTCAGGGCTTAATTTGGAGACAAAAAATAAATGGAACCGTAGGCAGAGCCAGAGTTGGAAGTCACTTGTGGGGGCGGGGGCGAGGCCAGGACCAGGACTAGAAGTTTTTATATACTTGTTTGTTCCCAGTTTTTCATTTTGATGTTTTATTGCTTTATATTGCATCAGCTGAACTATATGTTGACCCCTGATGCAAGCATAGTTGCCGAAACCTGGCCAAATCGGGTCTTCAATAAATGCTAACCGAAGACTTTTTTGTGTGACCGTGGTCTCTCTTCACTTCTTCCTTTGGCATTTAGTAATTTAAATAGCCCAATAGGATCTCTATATTTTTTGTAAATACACTTACATGCATTTGCCAGCAAATGCATAATTTGCCTATGAATAGGGAATAATTATTCATTCATATAGGACACCCTCAAATTCACTAATAACACTCACCCAGCAGATGCAGAGAAGAAGTAGAGTTTTCACTTTACAACTCAACATACAAAAAAGATTCCATTCAAATTCTGGTCTATCACTTACAACACCATCAACACTCTCCACTGCCAAACATTGTGCGTCATAACACAAAACCCTGAAAATGCATACTCAACACCAGAACAAGTCGAAGAACTCAACCTACACCAACCCTACCTATGAAAAATTAGCACTGCAAATATTCCAGAACACCAGTAACCTCTAGTTGGAAAAAGTGAACAAGCTGAAGTACTATAGATTCCTACACAGAACCAACATTTTAACTGAATCCCTCACCTCGGCTGCACATGGAAAACACAGACCATCACTTAGTAAAGAATAAAACTACAAATCATAAAAAAAATATGCAGAAAAAAATTGAAATGTAAAACTCCCAAAACATACACTGAGCTGTGGAACACTGAAGAAAGAAAGAAAAATGCATGTTTTTCTCTACCGAACTATATGAAATGCACATTTTCAGAACTGACATTTCATTCTCTATAAAGTGCCACTCTTTTGTACTTTTATTGTCTGATCATTTTATTTTTCTAGTTGGTTGGTCCTGGTCTCTTTTTTCCACTTCCTCTTATTGGTTTTCCTCAGTCCTTTTCCAGGATCTCATTTCCATTTTCTGTTTCTTCACACTCCCTGTCTTCGTCCTTTCCTTCCCTACATCTGTTTCCAACACTGATCCTTCTGTTTTACCTTTTTTGTTCTGTTTCTTTTATCTGACTTTTTTTTAACTATATATTCATTCCATTCCTCTCTTTCCCTCCTTTAATCTTCAGTCTTCCTCTTTTCACCTTTCACCTTCTTACCAGCTTTCCATTTCCCAGCCTTACTTCCCCAGTCCTTCTATTCCCCACCTGTCTCATTCCTTTGCCAGCCTCCTATGTCCCCATCTTTCACCATACTTTCTAATCCCTATTTCCTCTTTCTGTATGCTCCTCCTTCCCAGCCTCATCTACCACCTTTTGCCTCTCTTCCTCTAGTCAGCCCCAGCTCATTCCCTAGCACATATCTTCTCTCCACCTCCAGGTCCTTTCTTATGTCTTCTCCTCAAGCTAGGTTTCCATTTCCACTTTCACCTCCCCCATTTCTGCTCTCTCTCACTACCTTCAAGAAAGACTTGTCCCTTCCCATGACTGTCACCCACTCCATAACCCTTTCTCCTTTTCAGCCATCCTTAATCCTTTCTCAAACCTTCGAAGGCCCTTCAAACCTTCTCCCCTGCCCATATTTCTGCACTTGGTCTCATAGCCCCACTGATACTCCTCACCCAATCACCTTTTCCACACTGCCCTCCTAATCTCTAGTCAATATCTTAGTCACTAGATTTCTAAATATCCCTCCAGGTAACCCCAAGTCCCCACTCTTCCACCCTACTCAGTCCCTAAGTCCTCAATTACAATCTCACCAAAGCCCTGAGTCACCACTTACACACCCAATACCCAGCCTATGTTAAGGATCTTTCTTCTGTTTTCTCACACGATCTTAAATTCTCCACTTAAGAACAAATCCCTGTTCTCCCACATCCCACAGGTGCCCATGCCCACCCATCTACCTCATTCTCCAATACACATTAATCCTTCGTTTCATCCTCCTTACCGCAGAATCTTATCTTATACCCCTCCCTCTCAGCTTTCCCCTGATTATGACTTTCCTTCTTCTCCAGCCCCCACAATATCCCTACTCACTCCCCCAACATCTCCTTTTTCACACCATGACCCCAGCATTTGCTGGCATTAACCTCCTTTCAGTACCAGGCCCCCCAGCACTAAAGTTAGCTCCCTCCCAGCACCAGTCCCCCTCCAGTATAAGCCAATTTCCAGTCCCCCCAGCCCCAGTATCAGCCCATTTCTATATCCCCAGTCCCCTCCAGTCCAAATACCAGCCCAGTTATATATCCCCAGCCCCAGTATCAGCCAATTTCTAGTCCCTAATCCCCCAAACCCAATATCAGCTAATTTCCAGTCAAAGCCCACTTTCAGCATTAGCCCTCTTTCAGTTCCGGTCCTAGTTCTCTCCAGTCTCCACCACCATCAGCCTATTCCAGTGCCCCAGTCCCCCTTCACCCTACAGAAGCCCCACTAGTCCCAGCCCCAGTATCAGCCCCCTAGTCCCAGCCCCAGTATCAGCCCCCCTAGTCCCAGCCTCCCCCACTAGCTGCCTCCTCTCTTCCTCTTGCTGCAGCCACCGCAGGAGCATTTGTACTTTAATAGCTGCCCCTGCAGCTGTTTTGAACATTAATACAGCCCTGGTGTTCCAGCACTTCATCAGCTGAGATGCAGCCACAGTCGTATTAATGCTTAATAAAGCTGCAAGAGCATTTGGTTTGCTCTCATGGCTGTGTTGCATTGGAGCAACTTGGCCCGTGGCATTTTTATTAAAGCTTTATTAAAAATGCTGCAGGCCAGGCTCCTTTAGTACAGCACAGCCGAGGAGCAAATGAAAATGTTCCCATGGCTGCACAATTACTTCCTGGGCTTAAAAAGATGGAAAGCCATTCTACCACGTGCCAGCACAAATTAAGCCCTGCTTGTCTTTAATATTTGGCCTGTTTCTCCCACATAGCATCCTTCATCATGCTTTCTGCGTTGAATACGATGCACTACATTAGAGGAGGAGCATTTGTAGGATCCCCTTGTGTTGAATGTTTTTCAGGGCAATTTCTCCAAATGGGTTAGTTTTGCACACAGCAGGGCAGTAATGAGCCTCACTTCTAAATCAGGATATGTGGAGTATGATCATAGTGTCTTAAATTTACTGCTAGTGCTCGCCGTAGTACTTGCATTGTGCCAGAGAGCTTTCCTCTGGAATTCATAAGATGCAACGCGTATTGGAAACTTGTCAAAGTGTGATTGGAAATTCCTCTTAATCAGGTCTATGGCACCCAAAATGATGGGAAATATTTCTGTATCTTTCTGCTGCATTTTCTTGGTCTCTGATGGCATTTCTTGCAATTGCATGGAATAATTGCTTGGAACTGACACCTCTAGCGTCTTTCTGGTGTTTTTCTCCTTTACCACTATGTCAGGTTTCCTCGCATCCAGCTTCTTATCTGTCAGAATGGGAGCAGGTCCCATGTGCGTAACATTGGGGTCCTGTGATATGTGCTGGCACAGTTATGCAGCATGGCATATTGCAGGAATTTATACCATTCTCTTCCATTTGAGCTTCCATTGGAGGTCTGCACCTCACTAATTTTCAGACTGGGTGGCTGTCATAAGGCCAACATTGGTGGAGTAGGGAATCTCTTTCAGTAATTCGTCCTCCTGGAATAGTAGCTGCCTTCTTGATGTGGAATGTGCAAGTCTATTGCAGGCTGTGCTCCTAGCTTCTGGCTAGGGTCTGACTTTTAACCGCTTACTTGTAAGGTCTGTCTGACTGTATATATTGTTTATTTATTTATCTTATCATTGTTAGAGCGCCTTACTTTTCATTATTTTTGTTTGTCTTCTTGTTCAGCTCTCCCTCTCTGTTTTCAGCTGTGTGTCTCTCTCTCTTTCCTCATAATCAATTGTAACTTCCCTGCTCCCTCTCTCTCGCTCTCTTGTCTCTGATTTTGGAGATCAAGTATTAACTTCAATTGCCTTATTCACTCTACCTCTGCTCTGTGCATTCTTCTCTGAGTTTAAAATCTCTCCCTGCCTGCCTCCTATTACTGTGTGCTGAAAGTATAACCCCTCCCCCCATTGAAGCATTATGTGTGCTCAGCTATTTGCCTTCTTGCTGTGGAACCTGCAAGTCTATTGCAGGCTCTGCTCCTAGCTTCTGGCTAGGGTCTGACTTTTTAACCACTTACTTGTGAGGTCTGTCTGACTGTATATATTGTTTATTTATTTATCTTATCATTGTCAGAGCGCCTTACTTTTCATTATTTTTGTTTATGACTTTGTTCAGCTCTCCCTCTCTGTTTTCAGCTGTGTCTCTCTCTGTCACCTCTTCCTTATAATCCCACCCTCCCTCCCCACAGCACCCCCCCTGACCTGTAGTCTCTTATAGCTGCCCTGTGCTCATAACCATGATTACTCACAGGTAGGGTTGCCAACTGGCTCCAGATGCGCCCGACAGGCTTGATCCAGCCCTGGATTTACCCCATTGCATGCAGGGACATGTAGTTCTGAT
This sequence comes from Ichthyophis bannanicus, assembly GCA_033557465.1. Classification (NCBI taxonomy): domain Eukaryota; kingdom Metazoa; phylum Chordata; class Amphibia; order Gymnophiona; family Ichthyophiidae; genus Ichthyophis; species Ichthyophis bannanicus. Next base: position 230,927,109 of record CM066043.1, on the reverse strand, counting down.
TTCTTCATTGCACTCCATAAGAAAAGCAAGACTACAAGTCCCTGCATGCAAAGGGATAAACACAGAACTGGATCAAGCCTGTCGGGCGCATCTGGAGCCAGTTGGCAACCCTAGACTCACAGGTGCACCTTATCCCCTGCAATTTCTACCACCTATCCTTTTACTTCTTCCTTTCCATTTCTCTCTTTATGGCTCCTCAACACTTTCTCTTCCCATTGCTCATACTCTCTAATTGTCTCCCCTCCTACCAATTTCTTCAAGCCTCTCCCCCTTATCTCCCCATTACCATCCTTACTTCCCCCACCATCCTGTCATCTATCCTATCTTCAGCTCTCCAGCTTCACTACTTTCTCCCTCTCATTCAGCCATCTCCCCTCTCTCTGAAACACTCACCCTTGTTACCGCCATGCTGTCTCCTCTCTGCTCCGCACTCTTCTACTCCTTTTCCTTCTCTCTTCTGGAGATATCAACCCCAACCCTGGCTCCCCTAGACTTTTGTCACACTCCCAGAACAGATCCTTATGCAGCAACTCAAATCTTCTTCATATCCCTCTCCATTCTCCCTTTCTCATGTTCCTTGTGGAATGCACTCTCCATCTCAAATGCCTTTACTCATGATCTCTCGATCTCTAATGCTCTCCATCTCCTTGCTCTAACTGAGACCTGGCTCCTCCCAGAGGACTCAGCTTCAGTCGCTGCTCTCTGTCATGGCGGCTATCGGTTCTCCCACACGCCTCGCCCCACTGGCCGTGGTGGTGGTATTGGGCTTCTACTCTCTCCTTCCTGTCTATTTCAAGCCCTCCTTCTGCTTCAGTCTCACTCCTTTCCCTCCTTTTACGTTCACTCCATCTGGCTTTTTACTCCACTACTTCTCCGATTAACTGTTATTTATCGACACCCTGACAAGTCCACCTCTATCGTTCTCTTTGACTTTGACTCCTGGTTTTCTTTATTTCTGGATTCATCTTCCCCCTCCCTTATTCTCGGGGATTTTAACATTCATGTTGATAACCCCTCTGAGCCTTTTGCTTTAAAGCTCTTCTCCCTTACCTCATCAGATTTGCTCTACTGCCTCTACTCATTAGCAAGGCCACTGCCTCGACCCTGTATTCTTCTCTAGTTGCTTTCCCTCAGACTTCTGTACTTTACTTCTTCCCTTATCAGACCATCACCTGCTAAGCTTCACTCTTCATCACTCACCGCCTCAACTTCACCCTGTTTTCTCCAACCTCTTTATCACCTCTTCCCTCCACTATGTCATCTGACTCTGTTGATGAGGCAGTAGCTTCCTATAACACTGCACTCTCCTTTGCTCTGGATGCTCTTGCTCTGTCCATGCCATGTCCAGTGAGGCATACTGTACCTCAACCCTGGCTGTCTTCTACTACCCACTATCTATGTTCCTGTGCCTGCTCAGCTGAGCGTGCTTGGCTCAAATCCCACACCCTTGCGGACCTTCTACACTTCAAATTCATGCTTGTCTCTTTCCAGTCAACCATAGCACTCACAAAACAGGACTATTATGTCCATCTGACTTACTCTCTTGCCTCTGACCCTCGCCATCTCTTTACAACTCTCAACTCTCTCCTCAAGGTTCCTCTGCCTCTGACCTCTCCCTCCGTTTCATCCCAAACTCTGGCTGACTATTTCCATGACAAAATCCTCCAGGTCCCCTTGAATTCAGCTACTTTCCTTCCTCCCTCTCTTCACTCCTAACTCCCCCCCCCCCCATACCTCTGCTACTCTTTCTTCCTTTTCTATGATCTCTGAGGAGGAAACCACTCACCTTTCCTCATCCAAACTCACTAACTGCTTCTCTGATCCTATTCCCTCCCATTTCCTTAGCTCTATCTCCTCCACTATAATCTCTTCCATCTCTCATATTCTCAACCTATCATTCTACACTGCAACTTTCTCTGCAGTCTTCAAAGCATGCTGTGGTCACTCCTCTCCTGAAGAAACCTTCACTAAACCTACCTGTCCTTCTCACTATCGACCCATCTTCATCCTCCCCTTTGTTTCTAAGCTATTTGAATTTGCAGTTCACCATTGTTACCTCAACTTTCTCTCCTCTCAAGCCCTTCTGGATCCTCTACAATCTGGTTTTCGTTCTTTACATTCTAACAAAACAGATCTTGCCAAAGAGTCCAGCGACCTGTTCCTGGCAAATTCCAAGGGCCTTTACTCTATCTGCATCCTTCTTGACCTTTCTGCTGCTTTTGACATTGTTGATCACAACCTTCCCAACAACCTGGAACTCATTACCAGAGGACCTACGATCAATAACAGAGATAACGGAATTTAGAAAAAAATTGAAAACATACTTATTCACTAAACACTATAATACCATAGAAAATCTTCCACCCAACTTAGATAAAGGCTAAACATAAACCTACCCAAAAGCAAGCTTACACTCCCTACTACAAACAATACATACAAAACTTAAATGTATAATTCACCCCATTCTTATGCATTGAAACCCTACTTGTATATAGTTACAACTGTCATAATCTGCCATGTTATAGGGACAGTACTTTTGTCGCATTGCTCTTGGCAGAATGGCTATGAAAGACCTAGATAAGATTCTCAAGAGCAGAGATGTGTCTCTCCATACAAAGATTCGACTTGTTCAAGCCATGGTATTTTCAATAACATCATATGGATGTGAAAGCTGGACAGTGAAAAAGACAGACAGGAAGAAAATTGATGCCTTTGAATTATGGTGCTGGCGGCGAATACTGTGTATACCATGGACTGCCCGAAGAACAAACCAGTCGGTACTAGAGGAGATCAAACCTAAGCTTTCTTTAGAAGCTCAGATGACAAGACTTCGACTTTCATACTTCGGACACATCATGCGAAGAGAGAGATCATTAGAGAAAGACATCATGCTTGGCAAGATAGAAGGTCAACGCAAAAGAGGAAGGCCAGCAATGAGATGGATCGCTACAATAACAGCAGCTACGGGTACCAGTCTGTCATCAATGAGCCGCCTGACTGAAGACCGAACACAATTTAGGATAGCTATCCAGAGGGTCGCCATGAGTCGACTCCGACTCGACGGCACTTAACAACAACAACTTTTGTTTTAACTGTTATACAATCTGTGTTAGTTGAATTACTGAAGTATTCTGCTTAGTTTTTAAACCCTTTGTTGTACAAGTTAAGATGTTCTATGTAAAAAGTTATTATTGTTCTATGTAAAACAAGCTCTGCATTGTTGACTGTTGTTGATTGTACACCGCAACTGATCGCTGGAAGATGCGGTATATAAATAAGTGTTAAATAAATAAATAAAAATACCGTGTCCTCGCTTGGCTTTATTTATTTTTTTAACAGTTTTTCTATTCCATTTTATCCTATGGTCTGGGTGGATGACTTTCAGTATTGTGGGGATGAGTTCTTGTCTTGCTAGCTTGATCCAGCTGACTGAACAGGGGTGAAGTGGTGAGGTGGTTGTGTTGATGCTTGTGATGATTTTCTCTAGGTAATCAGGTGTGATGTTACTGAATGAGCTCCATGTGGTAGGGTATGTGATTATTTGTTGTTTGGTGGTGGTGGTGGGGGGGTTTGGTGCTCTTAGTGTGAGCTGAAATTAAGGTCTGGAAATAGTCTATCATCATCTGTGGAGTGAGGGCGGTGGCTTCAGTTTGTTGTGTTGTGTCCTTGCTCAGAGATTTTACTATGTCAAAGAGCTCTCGTGATCAATTGAGAGAGCTTTGGATTAGCTTTGTGTAGTAGTCTTTCTTTGCTTGTACAGTGGCTGTTTGATATGCCTGTAGTTTGTGCTTATAAGTGTTTAGGTTGTCATTTGTTCTGGTATTTTTCCATTTCCTTTCTGCAGTGCGAAGTTTACGCTTCATGTCTCTCAGTAGAGACGTGTACCAGGTTGTTGTTCGTTGTCTTGTGCGGTATCTGTGATTTTATTTATTTATTTATTTAACCAGTTTTCTATACCGCCTTATCCTTCAAGCAAAGCGGTTTACATTGTAACGTCACTGTGTACAATAAACTCTCAGTGGGGGGGGGGGGGAGTGAGTTTGCTTCTCCTGTTTGTTTAGCTGCTACCTTGATTGTCCTTTCTTCTGCTGAGGTGCGAGGTTGTCACTGATTGCTGGGCACTGCATACTGTTTTCTGCCGTTGAAGTTATGTGCAGGTTAGGTAGGGTCGTTATGTAGGTGTGTTGCTTGTACCTTCCTTTCGTCACCTGGTGCTTTGTGGTCCGCTGGAGTTGCTGTGCAGAAGTACCATTGGCAGCCGTCAGAGTTCTTTTCTCTGTGGAGTTAGCCAGTGGTTTGTTGCTTCTGTGGCGAAGAAGTTTTCACTGGCTCTTCTTGTTTGTTTTGGCAGGTCCCCACCCAAGGGCCATGCCAAAGGGCCCTCTGGTGAGGCCCTCAGGTGCGGGCCCACCCGGGTCAGCTCCTTTTGAAATGTGGCACCCTTAGGCCCGATTGGCTATTGCTGCGGGGAGGGAGGGTCCGGGGCCCGCTCTCTGCTACTGATGCCAGGCTCTGTGCTATGCTGATTCTCTTCTTATCTCTCCCATCGCTCTTTCAGTGTTTGTTCTGGTGGATCCTCCTCTACTGCTATCCTGCTCTCAGTTGGTGTACCCCAAGGATCTGTTTTGGGTCCTCTCCTTTTCTCTCTACATACCCAGTCCCTTGATGTTCTCATCTCTTCCCATGGCTTTCAGTACCATCTTTACGCTGATGACTCCCAGATCTATCTCTCTATACCTGAAATCTCTCCAGCAATCCAGGCCAGGATCTCTGCCTGCTTTTCTGATATTGCTGCTTGGATGTCTCACTGTTGCTTGAAACTGAACATGGCCAAACTGAGCTTCTTATTTTTCCCCCTACACCCTCCTCTCCCCTTTCTCCTTTCTCATTTTCTGTGTATAAATCTCTACTCCTCTTTGTCTCCTCAGCTCGCAACCCTGGGGTCATTTTTGACTCCTTTCTCTCCTTCTCCACACACATCCAACTGATAGCTAAGAACTGCCATTTCTTTCTCTACAACATCAACAAAATTTGCCCGTTCCTTCTGAACACATTACTAAGACACTTATCCACTCCTTAGTCACCTCCCATCTAGACTATTGTAACCTACTCCTTGCTAGTCTCCATCTGAATCATCTCTCTCCCATTCAATGTGTTTAACACCCTGCTGCTTGGCTAATCTTCCGCCAGCTTCACCATAGTCATATTACCCTTCTCCTCAAGTCACTTCATTGGCTCCCTATTTGTTTCCACATCCAGTTCAAACTTCCTTACCATTCTCCCTAGCTGTATCCCATGTCTACACCTACTGTGTTGTCTGTCTTGACTAGCTTGAGAGCGCTGATGAGCAGGGACCATCTTTTACATGTGTCTGTGCAGTGCTGCGTACATCTTGTAGCGCTATATAAATGATGAATAGTAGTAATAGTAGTCTTTTATGATTATTCTCAGTTTTTCCGATTCTGGATTGTATATCACTACAAGGGAAAGTATCTTATGAGGGAATTTTTTTCCCTTGTACTGTGCAGTGGTATAGTCAGGACAATTTTTTTTGGTGAGTCCTGATATTAACATAAGTTGGCATACTGCAAGGGCTAGCCCAACCATTAGGCAAACTAGGCGGTTTTCTGTGGCAAAATTTTGACAGCCAGGGGTTGTAAGGCTTAAGGTTTGCCTAGGGCGCCAACACCTTTAACCAACTCTGGGGCCAGCCCTGCATAGTGCAGTGCAAATGTTGACACCACCACTGGTCCTGTGGTAGGGTTTCTCTGGGTGTTTTAACTGAAGAGTTTCTCCGAGACTATCACTGGAATGCTTTTATGATTCCCTTATATATTTTAGCATTGTTTTCTTTTGCTCATACTGTCGTTGACTTGAAGAACAAAGTTTTAACCTTTGAAAGCTAGTCAAAACATGTATTGTTAGTGCAATAAAAAGATACTACCTTATTTTCGTATGTTCTTTTTCTTCTTTTTACTTGTTCACCATTAAAGTGGACTAACATGGCAGCTGCAGCCCCACTCCTTTCTCCATGCAGGGCCGGCGCAAGGGTATAGGACACCCTAGGTGAATCTGCATGCTTGCACCCCTCCCCCCTTCCAGTGCTATTTATAACATGACCTTTGCTATGATTGGTACATTAATATAGCAACAGGGCAACCTTTAAGATAAGAACCACAACAAAGGTAACAAACAGGGAAGAGAAATAAAAGTAGTGTAGATTGCCCTACATATAAGCCTATAAAAGTGCAGGCTGTTAAAGAATGCCTTACAAATGTACATTGCAACAGCAAGGAAAGAGGTATGGAGATAAAATACTGCTACTACTTATCATTTGTATAGCGCTGTAAGCCATACACAGAGCTGTAAACGTACATGTAAGAGATGTTCCCTGCTCAAAAGAGCTCACAATCTATCCAAGACTGACACTTACAATAAACAGGGGATTTCTGAAGACTTCAGAAACTACATCTGTATATTAATTCAATGAAAAGTATCACAAAACATTTTTAAAACGTTTTCTCCTGGTCAAAACATGAATAATTTGAGGGAAGTTAATTGCTGCAGTTCCGTATACATAAACAATGCAGATGGTGCCTTGCATAACGGAGCTTGTATAACTGAACCCATATAGGCAGTTAGTTTCACGTGCAGGATGAAAATAAAAACATGTTTTGTTTGCGCAAAGTTGAGAGCAGTCAAGTAGAAGAACTGGAAAGAGAGCGCTGCATAGTAAGATGATATCTCATTTGGGAATGTACAGTATCTCGTCATGCTGCCCCCTAGGGATAAAATGTCAACATTGCATCAACAACTTATCGCTAGGGGGCAGCACCATGAGACCAGTGCCATTTTGAATAGCACCAGAGACGGGAACAGGAGCAGAGGGGGAACGCTCCTTCCCCCTTCACCGCTAGACCACCAGGAACATCTGAGGTAAGGGCAGGGAGGTCTGCGAGGGATCTGGCTGGCTAGCCAGGATCTTTCTTGCTGAGAGGGAGGTCTCGAAGATCCACCCCCAAGAGCATCCCGTGGGGTGGATGCTGTCCAGAGGGGTTGCCTTACCAGATTTTGGTGCCATGGATTGGAGGATCTACAGCACTGGTACCCTTTTGCCATGGGAGGGTCTGAAGGAGCTGCATAGGGAGGTTGGCAGGATGCCGCTGCCATTGCACTCAATCGGCAATGGCCACACAGTGGAACCACTAATGGCTTGAGGTGGTTTTATCTGCAGCCGTGCTATTGACAATTTTAGAAGCCAGTGTGCGACAATTGCTTGTGCGCTGGTTTCTTCCTATTGCTACACCTTTTTCTTGCCCTGATACTGCCTTCTCCTCTCCCCTCATCTCCCACACAAAAAGCAGATAGCACGTCAGTTTTTGCGCTATCTACATTTCACCCACATTGGCTGTCACCACGGCCCAATAGCTCTGGCTGTCTGCCATGTTGACTGCCAGCATAGTTTAGTAAATATGCCCCTAAGTGTGCAGTTAGAGGCGCCTGTACCACTGAGGCAACATGAGTCTTACTAAAGCATGGTTTCAGTGTCCTGAAAGGATGAAGTTCACCAAAAGCATCCTAATCACTTTGGTAACGTGTGACTCAAGCTAAGTTTTTTTATTTTATTTCATTTTATTTGATGTTTAGTTCAATTTATTTAAAATGTAACAAATAAAAACAAAATGAAAAAATAGTGTCATCCCACTCTGTTCTCCACCAACACAAACAAAAAGCCCTTCCCTTTTCTGGGCTCAATACTTGCACCACCCAATTTCTCCACCCCATTCCTAAATGCATCCACTGTCTTCACTGTCACTCTTGCCTTACTGCTGCCTTCTATTTTTTAGAATGGCTCCAACACTGGGATGGGAAAAGCGGTAGTGTCAGGACAGGAGTAACAGTGGATCACTCCTGCCCCTTGAAAACCGCAGATGAGGTAAGCAGAACTATTGAGGGCCATAGGAGAGAGCCTGAGCAGCCAGAGATTTAAAATAGTGGCCAAAATGAAATAAAATAAGAAATGAACATTTTTCCAGGAACAAGCAGGAAGTCGGTCCTCCCATATGGATGATGTCAGCACTGACGGAGCCTGCGCGGAGCATTTCCCCAGCTTTCAAAGAAAGCCTTTGGGAATGCGTGGTCCTCTTCTCGCCCAAGGGTGCTATCTTGGCTCCTCTATCTCTCTTTTTACCGAGATCCTTGTCCGGCATTCACACCTTTTTTGCCCAGGGGTCATCGACCCCACCGGGGTGTGAGCCACCATATCTCCTGGTGGCTTCAAAAAATGTGATCACTGTGGTCAAACCATGTCTGTCACAGACACCCATGACTGCTGCTTGCACTGTCTTGGCCTGGACCATAACAGTACCTCCTGCAACCTGTGCCAGGTCATGATTCTGCAAGCCAACAAGAAAAGGTCGGAGTTGCAGGAGAAGATGTTCCCACAGTCTGGCTCTGTCCCGGCATCACCAACACTGAGCCCAAGACCAAGCATCTCCTGTGAAGTCCAGGCATCTTCAGAGTCCCGCGGTGGTGGCTCCTCCAGGAAGACGCCAGACCCTGGCAAGAAAAAGAAAAAATCTTCAAAGTCAGGCGAGGTTCCACCTGGGAAACCTGGTAAGATCCTACAGCAGGACTCGGGTGACTCTGAGCAGTGCCCTCCTAAAGTCTCTAGGAAGGAGTCCTCGGCTAGCGGCGACCATGCGAGGCTCCTCGAGGCCATAGTCCTCATCAAGGATGCACTCGCAAGAGTGCTGGCACTGGGCCCGAGACCCTCAGTGCCTGCGCTGAAAACTGCAGAGCCTTCTGGCATCAAGGTCAGAATGGCGGCCAAGGATCAGATTATCTCTGCTATCCTGGTCATGCAGCAGGCAATGATGTCAGGTTCAGTCGCATCATCTGCCCCGACAACCGGGCCTCTGACTTCAGTGGCGTCCCCGGGCGTTGAGTCGGGCCTTGAGTGCTATCGGCCTCAGGCAAGCCCTTGGCACCGATTGAGTTCCTTGTCCTGATTCTTGGATGTCCAGTCCTCTCCAGCCAGTTTCCAGGAGTCTGACCTGAGACCCCTCGGGGGATCCTGGTTCCCCGATGCAGGTTTCACGGCATGGGAGCTCTGAGCCTTGGACTCCTTGACACCTTCGGAATCAGACTGGGAGACCGATATCGAGGCCTCTCCTGAGACATCTCGACACCGAGACATCCCATCAGAGTCATCTCATGCGGAACCTCGGCGCCATTCCCCACCTGAGGACGTGGCATTCTATGACTTTGTCTGGGACATAGCCCGAGCACTCTTGGTCCACACCGAATCCATGGAGGACCCATGCACTGAGGAACTGGAAATCCTTCAGCATAAGTCCCTCCCAAAGGAGGCTCTCTCGGTGCCAGTGCAACCCATCCTTGAGCAGCTGCTCCTCAGAATGTGGGAAACCCTGGCCTCGATGCCAGTGATTAGCCGACACCTTGATGCCATGTATCGCGTCAAGAGGAGTCCAGGCTTCCAGAAGTCTCAACTGCCCCACAACTCCATGGTGGTGGAATCCTCAATGCAGAAGCTCAAGAGTCAGAAGATTTATTCTTCTGTACCCCCAGGTAGAGAAGCCAGAGCCCTCGAAGACTTAGAGTGCAAGGGCCATGCTGAGCTGCCGGAAACAAACTCATGAACTCTACATAGGTATGTATCTCAAGAGTCTCATCTAGGAGCTTGCGGGCTTCTCAGCAGGACTCACCGAGGAACACCTGCAATGCTTCCAGACCTTGGTGGCGACCATCTGGGAGTGCTCTAAATTCCTGTCCTGGGCCGCCTACAATAGTTTTGAGGCTGCAGCTCTGGCAGCAGCTGCAGGCATTAGTGCTTGGTGCCTGGCCTGGATGCAGACCTTGGATCTCGAGCAATGGGTCCAGGAAAAACTGCTGGATGTCCCCTGCACTGGGGAGAATCTGCTTGGTAAGCCTATGGTTGATAAGGCAGCCAAGATTGAGGCTGAGGTGGTGACAAGGCAGAGGCTCTCAAAGAAAGAAGACCTCTACCCTTCCCCGTAAGAAAGTCTCATGGAAAAGGCTGGTTTTCTTTAGGAAGAAGGTCCTCTTCCACCAGTCACAACTACCAAAGATCAGGGACATGGTCCCAGGAAACCTTAGGCCCCCAAGCCTCAGGCACCAGCCCCGACCCAACCTGGTGGGGGCTTTTGAATCCCAGGGTGGGGCTTTTCTCCCCCTGGAAGACCCTCTCCAGCCCACAGGGGGCCACCTGGCACTCTTCGCCCACAAGTGGCCCAAGGTAACCTCGGACCAGTGGGTGCTCTGAGTGGTGAAGGAGGGTTACCACCTACACTTCCAGTTGCCACCTCCGGGGCATTTTCCAGGAGAGCCAGTACGACCTCTCCTTCACCAGGCTCTCTTACTCTCATAGCTAGAAGCCTACTAAGGGTCAGGATGGTAGAGTCTGTCCCCCAGAACCTCTGGGGCAAGAGTTCTACTGAAGGTACTTTCTCATCTCCAAAAGGACTGGGGGTCTCAGGCCCATCCTGGACCTTCGAGACCTGAACAGGTTCCTGGTGAGAGAGAAGTTCAAAATGCTCTCCCTCGGGACACTGCTGCCCTACCTCCACCAAGGAGATTGGCTTTGCTCCTTGGACCTAAAGGATGCCTACACTCACTTCCTGTTCCACCCTTCTCACCGGCAATATCTGAGATTCATGGTAGGGGGAGGCCACTACCAATACAGGGTACTCCATTTTGGCCTGGCCTCCTCGCCAAGAGTCTTCACAAAGTGCCTAGCAGTGGTAGCTGCCCATCTGCACCTACAAGGGGTGTTCGTCTTCCCCTACTTGGACGACTGGCTCATCAGAGGCGCACAGCTGCAGAGACCAGCCAGAGCACAGAGCACACCATCCTCCTCCTGCCGCACCTGGGGTTCATCATCAACTACCCCAAATCACATCTCTCTCTAGTGCAAGACCTAGAATTCATCAGTGCTCAGCTGGACACAATGTGGGGCAGAGTCCTCATCCCTCAGGATAGGGCAGAATGCCTCAAACAGCTGGCAGAGGAGGTCCAACACTGCAGAACGGTGCTGTCTCGCCTCCACCTGCTGGGACACATGGCCTCCATGGTCCATATCATGCCCCTAGCCTGGCTGCATATGCGGGCAGCCCAGTGGTGCCTGCGTACTCAGTGGACCCAGGGTTCAAGGTCTTCTGCCAGCTGGCAAGATCCCTTGACTGGTGGCAAAACCTAGGCCTCCTCCGGGCAGGAATGCCCTTCCAGGCGCCCCTGCCACAGTGGATCCTGACCACAGATGCCTCTCTCCAGGGTTGGGGAGCTCACTGCAGAATTCACTGTACTCATGGATATTGGTCCAAGGAGGAGTCTCTACTTCAGATCAACCTCCTGGAGCTCTGGGTGGTATTCTCACCCTATGTGCATTCTGCACCCTCTTGCGGAACAGACCTGTCTTGGTCCAGATGGACAACCAGGTCAATATTCTACACAATGTTCTACATAAACAAGCAGGGGGGCTTGGGCTTATACTCCCTGTGCCAGGAGGCTGTAGCCCTCCTCTCCTTCACAGTATGCAATGGCATGCTCCTATAAGTGGTCTACCTTCCGGGCAAGGATAACTACCAGGCGTACAGACTTGGCAGAATCCTGCACCCTCACGAGTGGCATCTTGACCCCACAGTGGCAGAGAGGCTCTTCCGCCTTTGGGGTTGGCCCAAGATGGACCTCTCCAGACAACACACAGCTGGACTGCTTCTGCTCCAGGCAGCCGCACCCATAGAGGGTAGCAGCAGATGGGTTCCTGATCTCATGGTCTGAGGGACTGCTGTATGCATTCCCACTGACTCCTCTGGTCACCAAGACTCTGTTCAAGATTCAGAACGAGAGGGCATCAGTGAAACTGATTGCCCTCAGGTGGTCCAGGTAACCCTGGTTCCCACTACTGCTCTCGCTGACGGTGACAATCCCAGTACCCCTGAGTCGGACCTTGACCTCCTGACTCAGGAGGAGGGCTCCCTCCTGCACCCCAATGTGGGGTCACTGACTCTAATGGCCTGGCTGCTGAGAGGGTAGCCCTGGTCCCGCTCAACCTGCTGGCCTCCAGGAAGACCTCCGTGAGAAGAGCCTACGCCTTTAAGTGGCGCAGGTTCACCCTGTGGTGCGTGGATAGGAAGGAAAACCCATTCTCCTGCCACATACAGCTGGTACTCCAGTACCTAGTGCATCTGTCGCACACAGGGCTGAAATCTAAGTCCAGGTGCATCTGAGTGCCATAGCCACTGACCACCACTCAGTAGGGGGAAAGCCCTTATCCAGCCAGCCCCTGGTCTCCCTGTTCCTATGGGACCTTATATTATTCAAGCCCCCTATCTGCCCTCTGTCAGCAGAATGGGACCTCATTGTGGTACTATCCCAGCTGACCAGACCACCGTTCAAGCCCCTGGCCACCTGCCACCTCGGATACCTATCTTGGAAGGTGGCCTTCCTGGTGGTCCTGACTTCAGCTTGCAGAGTCAGCGAGCTTCAAGCTCTGGTGGTGGACCCTCTGTACACCAGATTCTTCAAGAACAGGTTAGTGCTCTGCACTCACCTTATGTTCCTCCAGAAGGTGGCATCCCCATTTCACCTCATCCAGGAAGTGGTACTGCCCACCTTCTACCTGTGGCCTCATGCCGGCAGGGAGGAGATCATACTCCACACACTGGACTGTAAGCCGGCCCTGTCCTTCCACCTGCAGCGGACCAGGGCCTCTGAAAAATACCTCAGCTTTTTGTGTCCTATGACCTCAGCAGATTGGGGCTCCGTGTAACCAAGTGTACCCTATCCTCTTGGGTGGCAGATTGCATTGCCTTTGCTTATGAGCGAGCAGGCCTCTGCCTGGAGCACAGGATCACAGCTCACTGTGTGAGAGTGATGGCCACGTTGGTGGCCCACCTCTGTTCTGTGCCAGTGACAGAAATTTGCAGAGCCGCCACTTGGTCATCCATTCACACGTTCGCAGCACATTACTGCCTGGAAAGCAAATCCCGCTGGGATAGTGCCTTTGGTCAGGCAGTGCTGCGTAATATTTTTGGAGTGTAGGCAACTCGTGCCCTCCAATCCTCTGTGTTCAGGCTACCAGAGTGAAAGTGTTGCTGGACGCTAGGGTCTTACAGAGTCTCTCAGCAGGGACTCACCTTCTGCAACTCATGGCCACCCAACCAGTCATCATTGGTACTGTTGTGGTTCGGCCTTCGGCAGCCTGGAGCTAAGGAGTCCCATATGTGAGGACTGACTTCTTGCTTGTTCCTGGAGAAAGCGTAGTTACTCACCTGTAACAAGTGTTCTCCGGGAACAGCAGGAATCAGTCTTCACAACCCTCCCTCCTCCCCTTGGAGTTGCCTTCCCTACCTTGCTTGATTTTTTTTACTGCCGTCTTAGCTAAGTCACTGACTGAGCAAGAAGGCACCCTTGGGTGGGAAGGGGACCATGCATGCATGGTAGCATTCCCAAAGACTTTTTCGAAAGCTGGGGAAATGCTCCATGCGGGCTCTGTCGGTGCTGATGTCACCCATATGATTCCTTCTGTTCCCAGAGAACACCTGTTACAGGTGAGTAACTACGCTTTTCCAACAGTTTGCACTAACCTTCGAAGACTTCTTATATTAATTTTCCTCTTCCCACCATGTCCTGGTTGGTTCTTGACAGTTCCATGAGCAGAAAACTTCTTAATAACATTGCAAACTGTAGACACAGAAATCCTGAGTCTTTGGAGATGGTCTTTTACATCTTTGAAGTTTGATGTTTGGTGATAATGGCTTTTCTGATGGTCTCAGGCAGCTCTCTTGTCTTCACCATTGTGAAAATGGAATTATGTGAGTACTGACAATGGATCACAGGTACGTCTAATTTACTGCAATGGGAATGTGGTTCTTCTGTTCAAACTGATTTGAATTGTTTATAAGGGTGCCAATCAGGGGCCGCTCTACCATTAGGCAGTGAGGCAAGTTTTGGGAGTGGCAAAAATTCCTCAAAATAGTCTAACAATGGCCGCCTCACTCTGCCTTTTCTTAAAAAAAAATGAAAAAGACCGGCCGCTGCCTCCGCCACCACTTCTGATGGATTTGCAACAGTGGCGGCATCACCCCTACCTCTACTGCTGCTGCTGACTCAGACCAGATGAGAAGCAGCGGCGGCAGCAGGCTGAGAGCTTGTGCAAAACAAAACAAAAAAACCCAAATCAAAAGCGCGGGGTCTTCCTAACTTCAGCGCTCATGGAAAACCCTGCCAGTCCTGCTCGCTTCTGACAGAAGCTTATGTTAGAAGGGGGCGGGACAGGAAGGGCCTTCTACATATGCTGAAGTCAAGAAGAGCCCCCGCTGTTGATCTATGCAGAGTTGAGCAAGAGAGAGGCAGAAGTGGCGGCAGTGGGCACGGAAAGATGACAAAATGGGGAGAGGTAGGAGACAGATGCTGAATACCGCAAGGGAGATGGAGAGCATGGTCCACTCTCAAACTGGCTCCGCACCTGGCCAAAGGACAGGGGCAGGAACTGAATGGAAATAGCTCATGGGGGGAGGGCTTGTACTGGAAATGGTTGATGGGAGGCTAGGACTGGAAATGGGATGATGGGCATGGCTAGGGTAGGACTGCAAATGGGCTGATGGAGGGGCTAGGATACGACTGCAAATGGGCTGATGGAGGTGCTAGGATGGGATTGGAAATGGCTAATGGGGGCTAGGACTGGAAATGGGCTGATTGTGGGGGCTCAGACTGGAAATGGGTTGATGGGGCTAGGATAGGACTGGAAATTGGCTGATGGAGGGACTAGAATAGGACTGGAAATGGCCAGTTGGATGGGGGCTTGGACTGGAAATGGGCTGATGGGAGAATGGGATTAGAAGGGAGCGGATGCTGTGTGGGGCTGGAACTAGAAGGGAGCTGATGTTGGGGGAGGACTAGAAGGGGGAGTGAGGATGGAGAGGGGAAAAGATATTTTGTGTGTGAGGGAAGAAAAATCTACGATTGGCTGGGTATTGGGAGAGTAAGTGGGGATTGAGGATGGAGGGGTGAAATTTGAATGGATGAAAAAGGAATAAAGAAAGAAATGGAGGAAACAGCAAAAGGGGAAAGATCAGTATGTTAGAGGCAGATGTAGAGAAAGAATGGAAAAATAAAACTAGAAGAGAGGATAAGGGAACAGCAAACAATGGAGAGTTAGCAGAAGACACAAAGAAACCAGAAGAAAGTGACTGGAGCAATTGCAACTGAAAAATAAAATGCCCAAACAAAAGGTAGGAAAATACTTTTTTATTTTGAATTTATTAATTGGAATATGTCAGCTCTGTGAAATGTGCATCGCTAACATCTTTGCGTTTTGTTTAGTACAAAAGGAAATTAATTTATAGTTTTATTTCTCCAGTGTTGTTTTACATTCCAAGTTTGGCTTTGGGTTCCCAGTTTAATTATTGACTTCATATTTCTAAATTGTGATCCCTTGTTCTATGTTTGTTGACGGTCTGTGTTCTGCATGTGTAACTGAGCTGACGTTTTCAGTTCATGTAGTTTCTATTTGACAGTGCCACTTGTTCTCTTTCCCCAGTAGGAGATGTATTGGTATTCTCTGAGATGTATTGGTTTAATATTTGCAGTGTTGCCTTTTTGATAGGGTTTGGTGCTTTGTGAGTCCTGGTAGTGCTGTTATGATACGGCGGGTTTGCTATGGGCTCCAAATGGCAGGGTTTATAGTACTTCCTAATGTGCCTGGCAGTTGGCACTGGAGTATAGTAATGTAGGAATCTGATAGCCTTTCCTTATCCTCACTGTCCATGCAAATGGTATCCAGTCGCTCATTAAGAGGCATGTTTACTAAATGGTAATGCGCAGTCACAAATGTTAATGTGTGTTAAGTGCAGGAACACTAATTTATTTCTATTGGTGCAGTGGCACTTAACACACATTAATATTTAGTAAACATGCCCCTAAGGAGGAGTAGCCTAGTAGTTAGAGCATTGGCTTAGTAACCAAGAGGCCAGGGTTCACTTCCCACTAGCACTCCTTGAGGTCTTGGGCAAGTCACTTAACCCTTCGTTGCCTCAGAAGAAAGGCTTGGCAATCCAGTCACACTGTCAAGAAAACCCAGAAGCTGCTGGGTCACCAGGAGTCAGCACTGACACAAAGGCACACGTAGCATCATTGCAAACATGCCCCTAAGTCATTGCCAGGAGAAAAAGAGGCTTGTGAAGGGCTCCTTTGAAAGCCATCTAGAATTTTAGATGAGCAACATATACATTTTAAAATAAAGTAAATGAAATTTATGTGAATGAGGTCCAGTGGATATGCAAATGAGGTCCCGCAATGAGTCTCCGAATATGGCCCTGTATCATCCTTGGGCCGCACCTGGCTGGAGGGGAGAATGCACCGGTCAAGTGGACAGAGCTGCCATATTTCCAGGAGGGAGATTTAAGGTCAGTCCCTGGATTTCTAATCACCTTATTCTGTTGCATTGTGGGACTCAAAGCTCTGATTTCAATGGGCAGAATTTGGAATTACAGATCCACATTACTTTGGAATGTAAATACAAAACTAGGAGTGGCAAAATGTCTTCCTCTTGGAAAACAGTAATCTGCGCAGTTCTGGGTGAGACAGCTGAGCTTCCATCATTTTTGCAAGGACATGTTGAGGTTTCGGAGCCCTGTGCTTTATTCTTGCAGAGATGTGCTATGTAACACTCTCCTACAAGAATAATGACTGGGGCTGGCTTAGCATAGAAGGAAATCCATTTTTGTTTCTAGTTCTCAAATTTTGCACTGTGTATGAAGTGGTTTCTTGAGGTTTCAGTTCAGTTTTTGTCTGCACATCGTGTGATTATGTTCTATGTGTAACTGAAGTGAGGTATTTTGCCAGTGCAGGCTTGGAGAACCTCCAGCTCTGCACTCTATTTGCCCCCAGCAGCCCATGGGCTTTCTCGCTGCTGCACTAATAGCCCTGTTTTCCCCAGGATTATACAGTTTTCTTTTCTGATCATTCTTTTGCAGGAGGTCTTTGTTTTTGGAAATGTGCATCTGATATTTTTTGGATTTTATACAGTACAGAAGGAAGTGCATTCTATTTACTCTTTCTTTGGGATACTATCTGGTTCCATGGGGTTTAGCGTTTGTCTACGTATTTCTATTTTTCAATTGTGATCCCTTGTTCTATGTTTGGTGATGGTCTATGTATTGCATATGTGACCGAGCTGCGGTATTCAGTTCATGTAATTTCTCTGTTAACAGTCTCACTTGTTCTCTTTTCCCAGTATGAGACATGTTGGTATTCTCTGAGATGTATTAGTTTAAGATTTGCAGTGTTGCCTTTTGATAGGTAGGGTTTGGTGCTGTGTGAGTCCTGGTAGTGCTGTTATGATAAGGAAGGTTTGCTAGAAGCACGTGCCCTCCATTTTGGCTGGGTGGGGGGAGGGCGCAACTCATCTTTCGCCTCAGGCAGCAGATTGTCTTGAGCCACCCCTGGTGCCAATAATCATGTTCTTACATGAATTGCTAATTCCCTATCAACGTCCCCTATCAAAATTAATTTTTATTTCCTATTTTTGTCGGACTATTTGCCATGAGGGGTTTTCCCCTCTCGTAGCAAATGTTCCTTTTATTCATTTTAATGAGTTAACAACACTCAAATTCACCTAGCCAGTGAATCAATAGGGAACTTACAAACAGTGAGCATTCAGATGAGAGCATTCAGATGGCTTTTGATTGGTTCTAATTCATTTTGACGTCATTAGAAAATTTCCGCATATTAGTAGACTGTGCTTCAGGTGAGTCATTCAACCTGAGATTTAGCCTGATGAAGGGTCGAGAGGAAGCGGAGACCTGAAACATGGTGCTGTGTAGCTGTTTATACTACATAAATTGAAACTTCTGCTAACGGCCGCTGTTGTACAAGCAAAGGCGGCGATTTTTTCTGAAGAAACACATAGGGAATGAAGTAAGCTGTTTGAAAAGAATTTGTGAGAAGATAGCAGCGGTTCTTCTTCCCTGACAGAATATTGAAGCTATGCCGATTCGCCTGGAAAGTTAAGGTGGCGTTTTTTCTGATTTTAAGGGAGCTCACTGTTTGTAAGTTCCCTATTGATTCACTGGCTAGGTGAATTTGAGTGTTGTTAACTCATTAAAATGAATAAAAGGAACATTTGCTACGAGAGGGGGAAACCCCTCATGGCAAATAGTCCGACAAAAATAGGAAATATAAATTAATTTTGATAGGGGACGTTGATAGGGAATTAGCAATTCATGTATGTAGTATAATTTTCCCTGGGTGATTTATATATAATAATCATGTTCTGGCAATATCCCAGTTTTTATACTATTTCCTATTTTTTCCTTTTTTAATTGGTCTTGTTTTATTTGATTTTTTATGTCTCAGATATATGTGCATATTTAGTCCAAAGCCATTTCACTGCCCACTTTCTTTTTAGGAGATATTTGTATTAATGCCTGTATTAACGTCACTTTAATAAGTGGAGTTAAGTGCACCCGTAGTAATAGTGCCCCATGATACAGTAAGGTGCTGTGTATTAACTGCCAGGAAAATGATATCCATGTCCCTAACAGTTAACGCAGTGACTTTGCACTTAGTGCAAATGAATTTCTGAGTTATTCACCTGCTATGTGCCAAACCACAGTGCACCTTAGTAAAAATGCAATGTGTGCCTTTGAGTCAGTCCTGATGACCCAGAAGCTCCTGGGTTTTCTTGGCAGTGTTACCAAAAGTAGATTGCCAGGCCTTTCTTCTGAGGCAGTGGAGGGTTAAGTGACTTGCCCAAGGCTACAAGGAGTGCTAGTGGGAATTGAACCCTGGTTACCAAGCCAGTGTTCTAACCACCAGGCTACTCCTCCACTCCATGCACCTTAGTAAAAGACCCCCTTAAACTTTGGTTTGGTTGTTTTGATAGATGAATGCCTGTTGAACATTTTATTTAATGTCACATTGCTTTTTAATGTTCCTCTTTATTTTTATCACCTCTCTGGCATCGTTGTAGTTTGCCTTCTTATTTTGGGGGAGCAAAGAGTAAGGAAGTTGTACTGACAGTGGGAGCAGGGGTATGCTGGGAAGAAGTGGGTTGAAGCCCACTTCATACCATATCCAGAAGCAATCCTGTGGCCTAACAGAGTGACCGGAAGCAGTCCTGAAGCAAGAGTCTAACTAAATGGGGCCATTGTTTCTGTTGCTGGGCAGATTTCAGAGCACAGTCTGCTTGTAGAGAACTGCAGAAGAACGCCTGGCAGTAGGCCAAGTACAGGACATATAGAACAGGAAATATGCCCACCACAGACTAGACAGGGGGAGTGAAAAGGGGGGTAGAAACAAAGCAAAGACAAGCGGGTAGGGAATTGATAACACAAACTCCAGTTATTTGTGGAAATCTAAAAGTCTGAAACTTCTTGCACAGGAAACAGAGCTAAAACCTGAACAATAAGAATATAGTACAGTAAAAAGTTCCCAACCTTAACTAAATAATGTATATAAGGACAGCACTAGATATTATTCTTGGGGGGGAGGAGACAAATACGATTCATACAGAGTCCAATTGGTAATTCAGCTTCTGTTGTCTTTGTCTTCCATCCTCTTGCTCAGGCAAACTGTATTGTTTAAGAAAAATAATGCTTCATTTTGCTTTTTGGCTAAGATTGTAACTGATTGGGCATAATAAAGATCTCATTTCCTTACTGACCAAGTGTCTGAGTCTGTTTAGAGCAGAGTGAGGTCATTCTTATATCCTTGGGGTAAAAACAACAGCCTTAATCCATTCCCAAGAGGTACCAGATCATCATTAGTGCCTGCCACATTTGGGGGTCTACCACCACAACCCCCCCATATCTGAGCACCTTCCCTCCCAAATCTGGGCAATAAGGTTTAGTATTTTTTATATTTTGTTTCAGTTCTCACAAGCAGTAGTTGTATGCTCAGGTATCTATATGGCTGGTTTGTTTATTTTTTCCTTCTATGGAAGGTAATAGTTGGATGCTGCCCTTTATGTTAACTTATTGTTATATCTACAGATGTTTCTGACCTTGTGAGCACTAAGGTATCTACAAAGTGCGATCAAAACTATCGAGACTTGTACAATAGCACAAGAAGTATAACACTGACAGCTATTGCACTCAGTCTCCTTCCGATAAAACACACTTCCTCCAGCGTTCCTGTTTCGTTATGCTCTGAAGCTGCTGTGTCAAATTTTGCTTAATGGTCTCCAGGTCGTTGAATCTCCTTTCTTTCAGTGGTAATTTCAGTTTTGGAAACAAGAAAGTCACAGGATGTGAGGTCTGGTGATTATGGAAGCTGACAGATTTGCTCGATTTGGTGTTTGGCCAAGAGCTGCTGGGCAAGATGTGATGCGTGAGCTGGGGCGTTATTGTGACGAAGCAACCATTCACCATTCCTGTGCAACTCTGGCCTCCTACGACGAACTGCATCTCTCAAACAAGTCAGAACTTATTAATGGTACATTTAGATACTGTAGACATCTCCCTGCTCCCAGAGGGATTATAAACTGTTTGTACCTGAGGCAGTGGAGGGTTAAGTAACTTACTCAAGGTCACAAGGAGTGGTAGTGGAATTCTGTCATTCTCAGCCCACTGCTCTAACCATTAGGGTATGTGTGCCTGTATTTTATATGTGTGTTTTTTTTGTGTTTATTGACTGTGTGTGTATCTGTGCATATCTGTATGTGTGTGTGTTGTCTGTGACCAGGAGAGTGAAGAAGAGGGAAGAGGCAGTTTGAAAGGAGCAATTCCCTAACTGCTATTTACTTACTATTGGATATACTGCCATTCACACACAAGTGGTGATATCATGATGGTATATCATATTGTAGCAACATCCATAACAATAACAAGTAGTAAAATAAAATAACAAATGCACAATGGTAAACCAGTCACATGTACGGTATTATAACTGCACTTGAGTGTTATTGCCACCTTAAAGGAAATCTGGGGACATAGGGCAATACCAGAGGGATATAATGTTTGCTTTAATCTGTCACAAGGGAGGAAACTGAGAATAACCATCCATATCACAACAAGGGCCTCTGTGCTTTTCAAAGATCAACCTGACAGCCTTTGTTCACGCACTGACTTGCTACATTAACATGCACACATTGCTAATGAATTCTATTAATGCAGATTTCTTTTGCAGCTGGCTTGAATTTACTGGACACAGCCACAAAAAGGGATTCTCTGGAGGGAAACCATCACATACCATAGATGATCTAGTACTGCTTAGCATATAACAAACAAATAACATTCTACTTATTTCATTTCTTCATTCTCCCCTCCAGCTGCAGGTAAAATCCAGTATCATTTAATGATTTTCTTTAATTTTCATACAAGTGGAGTATAAATCTTTTGTATCCTGCTGTTCTGTGGCTTCAGTCTGATGCTTCATCTTCCATAGAAAAAAGCTAATGGTGTGATTCAGTGAGTAGCCCATGGCAACAAATTCTTCCAGTGGATCCATCTCCATGTTTCTTTGTTGCAGAGACTGGAACTGCTTCTCCCATCGAAACGCTTTGGACCATGTTTTTTGCAGAGATTATTTTTCTGGAACTCCTAGTCTCATCTGGTTCATTTTTGTGTGTCTTTTCAGTAGTTTTTCCCCTGTTAAATGTTTGGAGAATGCTTTTTCCTCCAAACTGACATTCTTCAATTCCTTTTCACTCAACGCATAATCAAACTCTGGAATTCGTTACCGGAGGATGTAGTAAAAGCTGTTAGTATAGGTGGGTTTAAAAAAGGTTTGGACAAGTTCCTGGAGGAAAGGTCCATAAACCATTATTAAAGAGGACCCGGAAAATCCACTGCTTACCCCGGGACAAGCATTGAGGAACCTGTGTGCCTTTTTGGGAACCTACCAGGTATTTGTGATCTGGATTGGCCACTGTTGGAAACAGGATACCGAGCTTGATGGACTTGGTCTGGCCCAGTATGCATTTCTTATATTCTTAAATGCAATTTCTTTCCAATATTCATTGTGTTGGAAAGAATACAAATTCTCCAAGAGTATTAGATTTCCATACAGTATTTTTTTAATTAAAATTTAGGGTCTTAATGCATTGACCTCTATAACCATGGGAGTTCTAGACGTGAATGCATGGCATTTGTGTTAATCACCTAAAAGTGATTCAGAAGAATCCATGTTTATCAATGTCCCTTTTTAATGTACATTACCAAGTTTAAGTTACAATGTAAACTGCTTTGACTAAAATGATAAATTCCCATCAGCCCCTGCGGGCTTAACAGAGACGCGAGGGAGACACTCTCCCTTCGCGCCTCTCAAAGCCGGCACGGAGGGGCTCAGCCGGGGATTCGGCAGGGCAGAGTGGGCCCCGCGGGACCGTCCATGCTGCCGCGGGACCGTCCATGCTGCCGCGGGAACGTCCATGCTGCCGCGGCAGCTTTTTGTGGGCCCTTGCCAGCTGTGGGCCCTACGCCATGGCGTACAGGTAAATCCGGCCCTTCTCCCTCCCCTTCCTCTTCACACAATTAGAGGCAAAGAACTAATGGAGGTAATTAGGACTGGATAATCTCTATCCATTCTTAGCTAATAAGTGAGTTTCTTCTACATCACTTTGCAGCCTCCCCAGTTCTTTATAAAGGAGTTGTCACTTTGTAAAGGTGTTTAAACCTCGCACATTCAAGGTAGTGACTTGAAATTTAGCCATATTTAATCCAGCAGTAAGCGAGCCCCTCCTCAGGCCTCGGTCCCCCGTCCCCCCCTCCCACTTTGCCTCCCACCCCCTTCCCTCCCCTTCTCCCCCTCCCCGCATCCCCCTATCTATGCAATTCCTGCCCAGCACTCCCTCTCTTCCTGGACCCTCCAGAGGCGTGACTCTATCTACAGCTGATCTCTTACAAAATTTCCCCTTGTTCCTGCCCATGCATCACTCACACCATCCTGGACAACGATACAAACCTCCACACATCCATCCCCCCTTACTCATTAATTATACCATTCACTCATGCACACAGTCATCCACAACCGTACTGGTAGGCAAAGTCTCCTCAATATAAATTACAGCCTAGTCCTCACATCTTTAGCTCAGCCAGTGGCTTCTTCTGGCAGCATAACCACTTCTCTCCTCCTGCTGTCACTCTTGTCCAGCCAGCGTCTGCCTTGACTTGTAGTATTCCCAGTGCTTCTGTAGGGACGATAACCTCAGGCAAGTTGGTCCACTGCACCTTCTGCATATCTCTTACAGTATCCTCTATAGATCGGACGTGTGTTGTAGTACAGAGAAGAGCCACCAAAATGGTAAAGGGAATGGAAGGATACTCCTATGAAGAGAGGCTAAAAACGTTAGGGCTCTTCAACCTGGAAAAGAGACAGCTGAGGGGAGATATGATAGAGGTCTATAAATGAATGAACGGAGTGAAACGGGTAAACGTAGATTGATTGTTTACGACATCAAAATATAGAAAGACTAGGGGACATGCAATGAAGCTACAGGGTAGCCTAATTAAGACTAATAAGAGAAAATATTTTTTCACTCAACGTGTAATCAAACTTTGGAATTCGTTACCAGAAGATGTAGTAAAAGCTGTTAGTGTAGCTGGGTTTAAAAAAGGTTTGGACAAGTTCCTGGAGGAAAGGTCCATAAACCATTATTAAAGGTGACCCAGGAAATCCACTGCTTGCCTCAATACAAACATTGTGGAACCTGTGTCCTTTGGGGAAACTGCTAGGTACTTGTGATCTATATTGGCCACTGTTGGAAACAGGATACTGGGCTTGATGGATCTTGGTCTGACCCAGTATGGAATTTCTTATGTTCTTATGCTCTATTAGGCTACTCCACTCCTAGACTCTTGAAAGGAATTTTTTTAAAACTAGATTTTGTGACTGTAATAAAAAGTACATACCTTTTATTTACAAAAAAAGAAGATAGAAATGTACAGTATATTTTAAGGCAAAAGAGTAATGTTAAGACTAAAATCAAAAGAGCCTAGGGACAGGCCCCTTTATATTTTCAAGGCTGTAGTTGTACAGTTGTTTAAGTGCACTGGAAGAATGTGCAGAGAAAGCTTGTGCTCTTTCTTCCTCCCCCGCTTGATGTGCTTTATTAAAAATAAATGTGAACTTAATTTAAGTTTGGAAAAAAAACAGCTGGGACTAGGTTTATTAAGAAGTTTCTCTCATTTGTGTTTCCACAGAAATAAACCCCTTTTGTGCTACAGATGGCATATGTTTCCAGATGTCACAAGAGTGCGTTCAGAGTCACCAAGTTAACCATTTCCAGGAGCGAGATCTTTTACCACTTCTGGTTTTGAATTTGCATTACAATGCAGTATGGTATTTGTAGTCCCTGATTTTATCTATTTGAATCAGTACTGCAGTTCCCATAATGCATCAGAATGAGATTGTCAGAAATCCAGGACTGGACAGAAATCTCACTTGTGGAACTGGGTAACTTGGCAACTTTGGTGCATTTCTTAACATAAATTTCCAATTTACCAATTTACTCAGTTCCAGTAGGGATGTTTTTAAGCCAGTCCTGTGTTTCTGACAACCCCATCCTGATCCATTACGGGATTGTCAGCACCCATTTCACTGCCTAGAATCAGGGTCTCTAGAGAATTTGGACAGTTTAATGTAAATGTCACTTGATTTTGTTTCTTTCACCCACGGCGTGCCCCCAGAAATTAGGACTGCTCTGAAATTCATTAAATTGTCATTTACAAATAGTTCTTTGTTTTTCCAGTAGTAACTTACATGAAGGATAAAATACATCTTGAGAAGGGAGCCTGTGGCGTGTTTGTTTTACTGCCGGTAATGGAAAATATTCAGCACATCAGTGCTTCGGTTTCTTTGGGAGGCGGGCGGGGGTATTGTAAGGAAAGCCATGACTAGATCCCCCCCCCCCCCATCAGTCTTCGCATGTTTTTGCAACTGCCTCTTGAGCTGAACCACGACAGACAATCCAAATAGTTGGCCCTCCTTTCGTTTCGTATGAGAAAAGCAAAGCTTGCATTCCACCGAAGCGAGTTTCTTCCAGGGTGGAACAAAGGCGACGGTGGGGGCAGAGCCGCACCCCAGCGCTGGTAGCTGGGCAACGGCAAGTGACTGCAGCCCAGCCTGCCTCGGCACCACGGCAACCATCCCTGCCACGTAGGCAAGAGGCAGCCTGGAAAATTACTGCGGCCCATTTCTTGCTTGCACAGTGCAGTCTGGGAGCTTGTACTGCAGCCAGAAGTTCAGCCTAGCTGACAGAGCAGGATTAAGGCATGGGCGGGCAGGCAGGTTATGTGCCTCGGGTTTAAGTGTTTAGGAGCGGCCCTTTCAGACGTGCTAATTCAATGGGAAGGACAGGGGGAGCCACAGCCGCTGCTGCTGCAGATGTCGGTCCCCCCTCCCCACCCCACTGTTCACTGTCAGAGGAGTGTGTGAGCGCTGTGCCTCTTTCTCCTAATCTGTGAGAGGTTTACAATATATTTATATTACAATGGAGGGAAAATGTGCTTGTTTGCCTGAGCCCACCAAAGGATTAACCCTGCCTTGCTAGCAGAATGATCTTTCCTCCTCCCTTCTGTTCTTTTAACGGGAATAAAGAATTGCTGTGATAAATCACCGACTTCAATGGCGCTTCAGAGCAATCATTTTTATATAATACCATACACAGTCTTCAATGTTGCATGAACATGTCTGCCCACATGGGGCAGAGGAGAGGAGGTTCATTTGTCTCTTCACCCCCACCCCTTGGATTTTAAAGACGCCTTGTTTTTGCAGCTGTCTCTGATTTTATTTTTACATTTTATGCGTCCCCTTGCCATCCCCCCATCCTGAAGAATTTTCCATGAGCAACCCTGTGTGTGAAAGGAAGAAAATGAAGTGAAATTAGAGTTACCAGCAAATTTGGGATACTTGAGCTGGGCTAGAAGGGGCAAGGGCTGTCTCTCCGCAGATATATTTTCCGGTCTAAATAGCATTCAGTAATTTCAAAGGTTTAAAAATGATAAGCGCACATTCATACATATGTGCATAAACTTTATTTTATACCTATAGATAAAGATTCTATAGATGTCTAAAGTTCCTCTTTTTCAGAAAAGAAGCTAATTTTACATCTATCAGGACTGAAAGGGGTGTGCAGGAGAAGTGATTTCCTTTGTCCCCACCAAAATCAGGGACAGGAGGTGGATATAGTCCATGGAGTTGGGAACAATCACCGAAAATCAGGGACATCTGGTAACTTTAAATGAAATATATATTGGACTATCCAATTTTGGCTTAGGCACAGAATAGGATGGCTGCTTTTGATAACAATTGAGCTGATGGAGGAAGACTAATGTGCCCTTTGCGCGCAGATAACGCAACTTACAAGCACAAGTTCCGACAAGCCAAATGCGGAAAAGAGACTGACGCGTGCGTAAACAGCAAAGGAAACGTATGCACAATAATGCCAGGTGTATTTAAATTAAAGGCAAATGAGCTGCGAGTATTAAAAAGACATTTTAATAGCATCTGTGCCTGCTGCAGAGAAGCGCGTAGAGGATTACATGACCAGCCGAAGCGCCAATATCTCTATGCCTGGTCTTGAGGTTGCTTAAACATTTTGCGCATGCCCCGACAGTATTTTGATGGCATCCAGAGCTTCTCCCGATGCCTGGATCATCTGAGGTGAAATATCAAACTTCTCTTCAGATGATCCAGACTTCAGGGAAAGCCCCTGATACCATCAAAATACTGTCAGGGGGTCGGTGCCTCCAACACCAACCCCGACAGAAACAAAACCCTTGGTGGCCCAGCGGCCCTGATCCCCTTACCCATCCAATTTAAAAAAATCCTGGTGGCCCAGAGACCTCGACCCGCCTGCCCACCCAATTAAAAATAACCCTGGTGGCCCAGTGGGCCCCAAACCCCCGCCTCCTCCCGGTACTTTTATGATGGAGCGGGAGCATTGTCACGTGCTCCTGTCCCTGCGCCGCCATCTTGTAAAATGGTGGTGTCTGGTCCCGCTCGATGCATCCTGGGAAGCACCAGGCGGGGTCAGATTGCCATATATGCCTTATATGGTATCCTGACCCTGTGAGGTGCATCCCAGGATGCATTGTGCGGGGCCAGGTGCTGCCATTTTTTAAGATGGTGACGTAGGGGAGGGTGCGCATGGGCAATGCTCATGATCCATCATAAGGTACCAGGAGGGGGTGGGGGATCAGGGCCGCTGCGCCACCAGGGCTTTGGTTTCTGTCGGATGGTCTGTGTCTGGGGCACTGGCCTCCAGACAGTTTTTTGATGGCATCAGGGGCTTTCCCCATTTCTTGGACCATCTGAGGGTAAAGTTTCAAACTTCCCCTCAGATGATCCTGTTTCTCTGGGAGAGCATGCCAAGCTTCTGCTTACTTCTGTGCGCATGGGTTTGGCTTGCTCTCCTAGTTTAACACGTGGTTAATTTACATATGTGTCTCTTTCTGTATGCCGGAGCTGAAGTTGTGCGCTATTGGTGTGCTGCATAGAGGCGTACATAGTTAATAGTGTGCGACTTCCGCGCCAGTTTTCTGCATCGGCCTGAATGTGTCTTAAAGAGACAAAGACCTTACAGCAGTGGTTCTCAACATGTCCGTGAGACCATTACAGGGGGTCTG
Source organism: Ichthyophis bannanicus (assembly GCA_033557465.1). Lineage (NCBI taxonomy): Eukaryota > Metazoa > Chordata > Amphibia > Gymnophiona > Ichthyophiidae > Ichthyophis > Ichthyophis bannanicus. Next base: position 230,899,498 of record CM066043.1, on the reverse strand, counting down.
AAGGATACAGAGAAGAGAAGAAAGTCCTCATACTGCTGAAATCCATGTGAGAAGAATACAGAAAGTGCTGTAGAGGCAGGATGAGCAGTGGCTGTGGAGATGGCAGTGGTAGCATCACTGTGGGTCAGGGACAGCTGCTTAGACCAGAAGCAGAAGTGGTGGTGGGGGGCTGGTGCTGGCAGTGGGGGTGGGATCAGAGACAGCTGCTGAGGTAAGAAGCAGGAGTACCAGGACCAACATTAGCCTGCAGGGCCTGGGAACAGCAATGCAACATCAACAGAGGAGAGGGGGAGATACCAGTGGTGGGGACTAGCCAGAGGGAGAGAGGAAGATTGCCTGACTTGGAGGGACAGGGAGAGAGAATGCTGGGTAATGGCTGGGGGGGGGGGGGGTTGGAAGAGAGATGCTTAGTGGGGATTGTGTGTGTGTTTGTGTGTGGTAGGAGGGGGGACTGATAGGGATTATCTGTCTCTTCAGACTGTTGGCTACTGGCTGGAGGAAGGAAGATTGGGGAGGATTGGTTTGGGGTGGATACTGGCTATGGGGAAAGGAGAACAAGAGACGGGTGGAGATAGGAAGGGGAATGGAGATAGAGGGCTAGTGGTGCTGAGAGGAGGGGTCTGGGAAGAATGGTAGGGATGAACAGGGGTCCCTGAATGTTTTGGAGGATAAGGGGTTCACACAATCAAAAAAGTTGGAAACCTATGTTCTAAGAGAAGAAAGAGGCAAATCCACTGCACACTAGAACTGGAGGACGAAAGAGCAGCAGAATCTGGGTGTATTGGAAGCAAAGGATAATACCAGTGTATTAAGAGTAATTAAAACATAAAATTAGGCGCAATCAACTTTTGTACTGGATTGTGTTAACATGCAGTGTACAATGCCTAACATGTTTCAGCAATAAAAGCTGCATCAGAGACTAAGGGGTATGTTTACTAAACCGCGCACACGTGCGCGGCGCACAGTAGCATACGCTAATGATGCACTTAAGTGCTCTTAAGTGCCCCGCACGCGTGCGCGTCACACTAACGGGCCCGCGCAAGTGTGCGGTGCGCTGATGTGCGATAGAGGCGGAGAAAGGTGTACGGAGGGCGGAGGAAGGCCCCCGAGGGGCGGAGGGACGGGGTCAATGGGTGGAGAATGGGAGGGGAGAGGCTCCCCGCACAGGAGCGGGGCTGAATTTCGGCCAAAAAAATACCGCGAGTGAAAACCTCGCGTTAGAGCCGATTTAAAGGGAAGAGAAACCATTTCCGTCAGCAATGTACAGCAAAACCGGGGAAACCTGCAAAACGTGAGCAGTGTGATACATGTGCACAGAACAAAATAGCAAATATAAAGTGAAAATAACCACAACAAATTCCAAATAAATTATAATCCAGCTGGGCAACAGTGATATTAATGGGCAACCATAAAAAACACTCCCAGGAAAGCTCCAAAAAAATAAAAAGATTTTTGGAAGGGTCTACGCTCCGTAGACTCTTTCAAAAGCACTGCATTTTAATGGAGCTTTCCTGGGAGTGTCTTTCAGGTTGCCCATTGATATCACTGTTGCCCAGCTTGGTTTTGTTTTTTTTCCCCTTTTTTGGAGGTCATTTTGAGGTTTATATGCACCTTTGTCCCCATACAAGGTAAACGAGCCCACAGTAAAATTGTGCAGAGCAGGGTGTCTGACTCGTGCGGCCAGGTTTCCTATCTCCAGAGACTGCACTGTCTCTGTGGCCACAGTGTGGTGCAGCAAACACAGCCAGTGCCTGTAGGACCAGAGGGTCACAGGTCCAAATCCCAGCTGGGGCTCTTGCCAACCCAGTCCCCATAGTTTTACCCACCACTAAACAGTGATAGTACAGACACTCCTTTATTGCTGAGAACATACGCATGGTTAATACGCCTATATTTTACCACACCAAACACAGACACCATAAACAGCCGCATTACCTAGAGCAGAGTCTCCCAAATGCAGTCCTGGAGGGCCCCACACCATTCAGGTTCCATGCTGCCTCTAATAAAGATGCCTGTGCTGCATATCTATGCACCACCCCCATGGTATGCAGATGTATCTCATGCATATTCATGAGGGACAGCATGAAAACCTGAACAGTGTTTGGAACACCAGGACTGGAGTTGGGAAACTCTGCCGTAAAGCAGCAGCCAACAGGGGCAGACACACCCACACCCACACCCACAGGCCCCATTAGCCAATGCCTCCTGGAGAGGCAGGACATTGGGCCCTGCGTGCATCTCCCAATACTAGCACTTGCATACCTTAGCAATGCCACCCTACACTTGGGTATATGGTACACAGCTATCAAATGTTTCCCATGATAACTGGTAGATATCAATGCCTACGTTAAGCACATTTTGCTCCTTGGGCTCCACCATAACAATCATTCTGATGTCTGCGGTGTGTGCTGCAGGTCTGGTCTCTGACAGTGTTTACCGCCCTGGGGAGTGACCCCCAACAGTATTGCGTACCATATCCATGCCTGTACAGTGCCCAGGACTGGTGTGGTGGGTATGGCTGCTGAACTCCTCTATAGTAGCACAATGCTGGCATAGGTGTGGGGGTGGCTGTCTGTCTATCCAGTGTGTGGTGGCTGCAAACACCTTCCACAGCCCACACTGCCAGCAATGTTGCCAGTATTGGGCTGCGAATGTGCATAATGAGGAGCAAGGTACCATGGGTATAGGCCGGACAGGGTGGCCTGGCCAGGGTGCATCTGCACAGGGAATAGGGCACTGACTGGGACATTTTAGTGCCCGGCCACCACCTACACCGGCAGGGTGACGTCAGTATGTCCTGCTGAGAGATCACTCTCACCCTGACTGTGCAGTGACCACAGCATGGCTAGGCACCCCCATAGTGCTATATGGTATTTCTCTCATGTGATAGATATGGGTTTCCTTTTGGGGCCCAGTCACTGATTTATCTGCTTGCTGTGTATGCTGACATTCCAGTTCTGGGTGCATGCATCTCCACTGGGAACATGCACTGTGGATAAGCTAGCACACTGTTTGCAGCTGGTATGTGTCATGATGGAGCAGGGTGCAGTGGCTAATGACTTGCTGCAGGAGAATATCAGATAGTGGTGGGGTGCAGCTCACCATATCCAGGCCTACTGTCTGTCTGCTATTGTGTTATGGATGTGTATAGAGCTGCATTGACTTCCCTGTGGGGTGTCTGTTCCTCAGCAGGACTGGGGTTGATGTTCCCCTCTACTGCCACCTTTGGGGGGGAGGGGGGGTAGAATGTGGATCTATTGATGGGAGGCCCTGTTTGCTGCCTGGGGGGAGAGGGAGGGTGGTCCATGGGGGCTACAACTGACTGAAACAGACAGAGATATCCAAGGTGTTTCTGCAGAAACTACCTATCTCACAGTTTAACACTGCTTTGGACCTCCAGCATGGCCTTATTCAGCCATGGAAGGTGCTGTGGACCTGGTGCTGGGTGCCTCACCGCACCCTCAGGGTGAGCACAGTACCCGCACAATGTGACGGTGTGTAGCTACTCTGTGCCAGTAAAACACACGAGGTGGTGTGTGGGTGCACATGGTCACTTCCCTCTACCAGGCCGAGGTGCTGTGGGGGTGCATTGCCCATCTTGTGTTAATCTGTGGACTGCTGATTTGCATGTGCAGTGCATCATGGGTATGGGTGGGCTAACCCTATCCTGGTTACCACAGCAGACTGTCTGTGTGGTGACGTGCATGCTCTCTGCAGCCAGCCAAGGGCTTGCTAGCAGCTATAGAGCTATAGCCCAATGGTTACTTCACTGCCTCTGAAGCCAGAGGTCATGGGTTCAAACCCACAGTGGGGTTATTTGATAGGATTGTCCAATGCACTATCTTTTGTTAATGTACATATTTTGATGCCAGCAAAAACACCCTCAGCGTACTGTACCCATAAGGTGCCTCTGAGGGTGCTTTATAGGGCGCCCTATAGGGCACCTTATGGTTCCTGTCCATATAAGGTGCACTATACATTATCCTGTGACACAACCTATAGGGTGCCCTATAGGGGACATTTTAGGGTGCTGTGGCGGACAGTGCAATTTATAATGTGCCCTATGGAGTGCCTTATAGGGTGCCTTATACGGCACCTTCAATTACGGCACGTGAGGGCGTGTTTGCTGGCAACAATTAATAACATGAATATATAGTGCTGCAGGACAAAATATGTACAATGCAAAGCTGATGCCACAGCCAGCCTTACGTATTAGGCACACTGGGGAGCAAACTCATGACCCCTGTATCAGCAGTCAGTGCCTTAACCATTGTGCTCCACTGCTGCTCCTCCTTGCCTGTCAGCGCACCTACTTATGCTTTTCATTCCTTACACTGCACAGTGCTGCCATAAAAAACAGTACACTGACCTTGCGGTATCTCATACGGCACCCTCTAAAGCGCCCTATAAGCAACATTCTAGGGTTCCTTGGCTGACAGTGCACTTTAAAATGTGCCTTATAGGGCGCCTTATGTTAACACGCTATGAGAGTGCGTTTGATAGTAGTGATAATTAAAATGCCTCCTAAAGCAATCTTCCCCATAATATGTTATGCCTCAGCCAGCCTTGTTCATTGGGCACTTTGGGAGATTGAACCCCTGATCCCAGCACCATTGGTCAGTGTCTTAACCATTGTGCTATGGTTCTGTTCCTGTGATTGCACATCAGCGTGCCGCCTTATGCCGCCCAATATTAAAAAGCCTCCTAAAACATTGGTGCGCCCCCTTATGCCGCCCATCATTTAAATGCCTCCTAAATTAATGCCTCAGCCAGCTGTTTCCATTGGGCACTGTGGGGGATTGAACCCCTGATCCCTGCACCATTGGTACGTGCCTTAACCATTGTGCTGTGGCTCTGCTCTTTTTCTTGCACTTCAGCGCGCCACTTATGCCTCCCGCGCAGCTATCTCATGCGCTAAGGTGCGGGGCGCACATGGGCGCCGCGCACCTTAGCGCATATGTAAATTCCGGCTTTTCTTTTTCAGGACGGAACACCCACTCCTTATATGGCACCCGCACACTACCGGGGCCCGCACTTTACCGGGGTTTTAGTAAACATACCCCTAAATATAGTGTTGAAGAGGGGAAAGGGGAATCGATTTAGCTCAGGCCTTTCACAGAAGTTCAAAGCAAGTTACAGTACATTCAGGTACTGTAGGTGTTTTCCTGTCCCGGGAGGTCTTACAATCTAAATTTGTACCTGAGGCAGTGGAGAAGCAAACCACACTGGAAGGTGATTCCATACTTGCATGATCCTGTACGAGATTGGGCATATGTCCCTCTGATAAATATCTTTTTACCCATCTCTTTGTGAATCATAAGCTTTTCTGTTTGCACCACCTTCTGGCGCAGGTTGCATCAAACAGTATATTTAGCCCATTATCCAAACATGTTGGGCATTGAATATACTATGTGTTAGTAAACCTTTGCAGGACTGTGTTATTTGTATTTAATTGTATGTTTTAATTGCTGGTGGTATCCTTGGCTCCCAGTACTCAACAGATTCTGCTGCTCCTTTTGCAGTCTCTGTTCTAAGCCATTTTCATGGGTAAAATAATGCCTTACATACAAAAATGGGCTTTCAGAAAATTGACCTGAAGCAGTAGAAATAGTGAAAGCGGTGGGGGCCCAGTAAAAGCTGCGGTGGCTGGACTAACAGCAGCCATGTTGCCAGAAGCTGTATGTCTACACTGTATGTATATAGATTTAGCTGACACCTTTTCACTGATGGCTCAAGGCGAGTTCCGTTCAGGTACAATGGGTATTTCTTTATTCTCAGAGGGCTCACAGTCACAATCTAAGATAACAGAAGGTGAAGTAGCAGGAAGCATCAGAGGATATTGTAACACGGAAGATCTACCCTCTGCCTCAGAAGCACAGAAATCTGCTGTTTGCAGTTTAGATTCTGACAGGCAAGCAAGTCACAAGGTTCCCAGTTACCATAGGCAACGTAAACAAACTCAGACACGAGGTCTGCAGTCACGCCTAGCTAGTAAGCTTTCCCCAGCTGCTGATGAAAACGGCTTTCACCTGTGCAAGGGAACGCCCAAGAGGCTGTATAAAAAATACTCAGTGCAGTCAGAGTTAGACTGGCAGGACACGAGAAACTTGCAAGACACGAGAGACTTGCAAGACTCAGAAGAAAGCTCAGAATATTCAGGAAATACAGAGACAGAGTCAGAACTGCCTGGAACTTCTAGCAGGAAGCCACAAAGGAATTCACAGAAAGAAACACGGAGAGTTTCACACAGAGAGGTCAGCTGTAAGAAACACTTACCTCTGACGCAGCTTGAATTTCCTAAGCACCGGGCTGTGCTGAATGAATGGGAGACAGTGGAAGGCAAACCGTATGTATCTGAAAAGCATGGCAGCTCAAAACAGTTACAAACCCTAGAGAGGGAAAGAAATGCTATTGAAGATGTGTGTATGTCTGACCCTGAAGAATGTGTGCCAGTGAAACCCTGCAAAAGATTTCCAAGAGAGAAATCCTCACATAATAGAAGAGAACAGTGTTATGGTTTACAGCCAAATGTAAAAGGCAGGAAGTTTAAAAGTTTTAAGGATAAAGCTTACTCAGAGAAAGGTGTTTCTCCTTCCTGCTATTACCAGCTTTATGACAGCTATTTGCCCTGCTGTGAAGAAGGCTGTTCAGAGAGCACTGATAGAGATACGGGACTAAGAAGGGTGCAAACTTTCTGTTCCAATGAAAATACTGTAAATGATAAAGCAAAGTGTGAGCCTATGATTACAGAGGCTGGTATGGAAAGCCCATGTGATGAAGCCATGGATTGTACGCTGTTGTTATCCGATATGGTTTCCTCCTTATGCTGAAGCCAGGATAAGAGTGCCTCGTGAGTGCTGAGAAAGCTAAGAAGAGACAGCTAGCATATCGGATAAGCTTTATACTGTGATTTATGAGTTCTGTTGAAGCAAGATGCTATGTTTAAGTTTTCTTCAGTTTACCAGAAGTATGGTTGTATCCTGAGTTTTTGTATTATAACCTTTTTGAAAATCCAACCCCGGGAGGGGAATAATAATCCTTTTGAAAAAACCTGACCACTTGACTCACAACTACAACTTTCTATAAGAAAGGTCAGGCCCAGCAGTCTGGCTGTCAGCTTAGGCCACAGTCCAGCTCCTGCTGGTGACAATATGTTGTAATAAATATAGCAGTAGGGGAGAGCTGATATTTTTATGAGGATAATGAATGTCCTAACATTAAACTGAAATTCCTTATCATCCCTTCAGTCCAGTCCCGGTACCTCTGGGTTGTCTTACCTCTCCAGCAGCTTGGAGACTGAGCATGTCACACTTTGATGACATTAGCCTGGATAAGCAGTTGTCACTCCCCTTTGCCTCCAGTATCTCAGTCTCCAAGCAGTTGGAGGGTGTGATTCAGTGGGACTCACCGAAGGGACAATTAGGAATAGGTAGTTTAGTGAGATTACCTGAGAAGAAGTGTTTTAAGAAGAGGCTTTGCCTTTACCCTGTTTCTAATTGGCAATCAATACAGCACAATACAGCACTTCCTAGTTCCTGGCTCGGCAGGGAGGAGAGCATTAATAGGGTAAATCTCACCCTTTCCTTTTAAAGGGGAGGTTAATGGTTTGATAAGTTGTTCAGTTATACCTTTCATTGCAGTTCAGATTATCCTTAAACTGTTAGTTACTTGTTTGTTGCTCTTTTGAGTCTGCTTTGTCAATAGTTCACTGGGGCTGATGGGGGATTCCAGCAGGCTACATCCAGTGATGCCACGAGTTTGACATGTCCAGTCTCCAAGCTGCAGGAGGAGGTGCACTACCCAGAGGTGGAGGACTAAACTGTCGTCACTCAAGGAACTACAATTACCAAGTAAGTGTAATTTCAATTTACATCTACATTCTCAGACCCTTCAAGCAAGTTTCAGATGGCAGCGCCCACTGTAACAAAAGACAGAAGTCAATCCCCAAATGTATGAAACTCTCCATATATCAAACCAAATTTTTTATATGCAGAAAACCTTTTACATTAAAACAGCTATTGCATTATATAGGAAGGAAAAAGAGCTCAGTGCTCCTTGATTCATTCACAGGTTCTTAACACTTCATCACTGGTCTAAAAAAACCCTTCCTTTATGTGATCCTTACATTATTTTTTTAAAAAATATCTTTTATTCTAACAAAGAGAAACACTGAGTTACAGCATATCACTCATCACCACCAATTCATACGTTCATGTTGATAAGCATCCCAGTGCTATTTATATAAAAAAAAAACAATAAAAAACCCTCAGATCTTATCTTGGTCATGTGTGTTTCACTCCAATTATGGCAGCCTGTAGCTTCAACTGTATCAGATAATTCACACCTCTATAAGAAATAGCACTGGGATGCTTATCAGAATGAAAATATGAACAGATGGTAATGTTTTGTTCACTATAGTTTATTTAAAAAAATCAAGATGAAAAGAAATAAGATTCACATAAAGGAAGGTTTTTTTTTTAGACCACTGATGGAGTGTTAATACTCCTTGACCCATTCACAGGGTTCTTGAGGTCTTTTTCCTTCCTATATAATATGAATAGAATGGATGCTTTAATGCTGGGGTCACCAACCTCCAGAGGGCCGCGGGCCGCACAGCCGACTACTGGGAGCCTCGCGGGCCGCACCCCCCTTCTCCCCGCCCCCGCGAAAAAAAACAACAAACGCAAAATTATGAAAACAATGGCTGATCACCTTTATTGAATTTAATGAGATGGCTGATGATTCATGCTAGCAGACAAACGCTTAAAGTCCGGCTTCACAGATGACACTGACAGGAGAAGGGACGCTTGCAGGTGGTCGTCGGTGAGCTGCGAGCACGTGGATACAATGGCGGGAATCCTTGGCGGGCCGCACGTAATGTTAACCGGGGTAGAGCCTCGCGGGCCGCACGAAGGGACCTCGTGGGCCGCATGCGGCCCGCGGGCCGCAGGTTGGTGACCCCTGCTTTAATGTAAGAGGCTGTCTGCATATACACAAATTGGTTTGATTGATATATGTATATATATACAGGGTGGCCCAAAAAAAGTGAGAACATCTCGTAAATTAAAAGCTTAAATAGTTTACTTATTTACCTTTTTTAGCTATATAACGTCTTTATTTCGACAATTTCTGGTCGCCACCTTTTTTTTTTTTTAATTTGTCAATCGTTTACATCTGTTTTTTTTGAATTTTTAAATAACTTATATGCTATGAGATGTTTCTCACCTTTTTTGGGCCCCCTGTATATATATATAGCTTCAAACATTTGGGGTTTGAGTCGTGTCTCTTGCTAGTATATTACGAGGGGGGCAGATAAGTCTCTGGCCTTATAATGAAACAGAAATCTATGGGCACACTTCAGTTCTAGAGGTCCCAATTCAGGACTCACTGGCTCCCTCTGAAGTTGGTCAGGCGTGTGTGGGGCCCCTCGTGTCCACACATGCCTAGGGCCGGCCTTGCTTGGGGATGTGGGGGTGTCTAGCGACAGTGCCCCCCCCGCCCCCGAAGAATGGTGCCTTCCTGCCGCGCTTACCCCACTTACTGGCTGATAATCAGAACAGGAAGAAGGGAAGATTCTAGAACATCCAGAACCTCTCACAGATAGCTCTTACTCAAACCTTAGATGTTGTAATTTAGGAAAATTAACAATCCTATTATTCTGATGCTTCAAGATATTTTCCATATTTTCAACTGCACGAGTAATGAAGGCCAATGCAAAGATAGATGCATCAATAAAAATTTTGACTTGCTTAATTTCATAAGCCAATGTAGAAACAGTTTGAGCACAATTTTCAGTTTTGTGCTCACATTCCTGCATGCAGCCTTCAAACATAATAACCACATGGTGCTGTAACTTGTCTGGTAAAAGCTTGCAAAATTCTGTCTACCGAAGAGTCATCCATGTCAGGTTTTTCTTCAGTCACAAAGATCTTGGAACTCTGAAATTGGGCCGTTCAACCAAAGAAGGCTTTGCAAAAGAGTTCTTATCCACAAGGCCTGAAACCACTTTCTGCTTCGAGCAAATACCAGTACTCACTATGTCATCTGAAGACATCTGAGCGTTCCCAGATATACTAGCTTTACAAATAAGATTTAAAAGATTATCATCTGGAGGAAAACTTTAAAATGTTGCTGTGCTGCTAAGATCTCCTGTTAAGCCTGCAGCACTCCAGCTGAGAGGTTCAAGGAATGAGGTTGATCAGCATTCATCTTGACTTCCTCATGGGTAACAAGAAACTCCTCATTAGATTCAGAGATTGCCAAAGACACTGGAGAAAGCATAAGGAGTTTTGCTGCTTGGTCATAATCTGGACTGGGTGTTGAGTTTCCGACTGCTGATTTGGCTCTAGCTACTTTTCTAGTATCTGCCTTCTTAATTATCTGCCTACAAAACAGTTAAATAAAATAATAAAATAAATAAGAACACAAGAATCAGCAACTGATGAATCTCTTTAAGGGAACTTGGAGTAGAAACCTTCCTCTTAGTCATATACTCCATTTCTCAAGATGACCCAACAGTATCTGCTACCAGTCTAGAACATAGACTTAAAATGGGCCTGCACCTTAATGTGAAGAAGACAAAGGTCCTAACCACTGGCAAAATCAATAATTGCACCCTTGATGGAGAAGAAATAGAAATAGTGGACAACTTTAACCTGTTTGGATCAATAATGAAACAACAAGCAGTCAAGAAATCCAATGATGCATTGCTGTTCGCAGACCAGCTATGAAGGACTTAGATGAGATTTTCAAGTTCAGACATGTATCCCAAGTGAAAAATGTGATTTGTCCAAGCCATGGTGTTTTCAATAATGTCATATGGATGTGAAAATTAGACAGTGAAGAAGAAAGACAGAGAGAATATCAATGCTTTTGAATTATGGTGTTGGTGAAGAGTGCCATGGATTGCTCGAAGAGTAAATCAGTCGGTACTAGAGGAGATCAAGCCTAAACCTTCCTTGGAAGCTCATCGCTCGACAAGAATAACAACAGCACCAACAACAATGCCTACATGTATATGTGTAGTACAGCTCATTTAAATGTTCTGCGTGTTATGACTTTTTTGCACTAATAGTAATGTAAGCACATTGGAGTTTGATCAATAGAGGAATCCCCATTGGATTTTGCTGAGTTTGCTATTACTGTGTATGAAAACAAAGTAAATCTTCCTCCTTGGGCTAAATTCAGCTATAGGCAAGAAAAGGCTTGAAAATGAGTTCTGTGCATGGCAGTTTGGGACCCTTCTCTAGGAGGGATGTGTGTGCTACTTGGCTGGAAGTATGTTGTTTGCTCTAGGATGTGTATGTGTATGTGTATATGTGAGTTGCTGGGGGGGGGGGGGGGTGTTAGTAGCTCTAAGATGTGTGTATGTGTGTAGAAGGAATGAAGTTCAAATGACAGCCAGCATGGTTAAAAGGTGACGTGAAAGGAAAGGGAATTGGATTTAGCTCGTCCTTTTTCTCAGAAGTTCAAGGCAGGTTATATCCAGGTACAGTATTTTCCTGTCTCAGAGGGTTACAATCTAAGCTACTAGAAGTTATTATAGCCAAAAGAGCATATTTCAAAAAATGGAAAAAGGATCCAAATGAAGACAATAGAAAACAACATAAATCCTGGCAAATTAAGTGCAAAGCACTGATAAGGAAGGCAAAAAGAGAATTAGAAAAGAAGCATGCTGTAGAGGCAAACCTCATAATACAACCTTTTTTAGGTACATTTAAAGCAAGAAACCCATGAGGGGAGTCAACTGCATCATTAGATGTTCAAGAAGGAAATGAGCACTCAGAGAGGACACGTCCATAGTGGAGAGACTGAAGCATCCTTTTACTTAAGGGTTTGCACTTATTGTGCATTATGAATAAAATCTAAATGCAAAAGTCACGAGCTGTCAGGGGCATGCCCAGCATGTTGCCAACAGTTACTGCACTGAAAAGGTCCCTAACGCATGGCAGCAGCATTCACAATTGACATAGATGCACTGAGATAGCATTAGGTGCACCCACACTAACTACATTAGTAAGTAGTGTGCATTCATCACCCTTGCTCCAACTGCAATGTTCAGTGTACATCTACGCTCTGCCTCAACCCTCCCAGTCCCTGCCTCATTGTACATTGAGCAGTTAGTGTGAGATTTTTACCAGGCTGGCTGTTTTTAGTACACGGTAGCTGTTACAAGGGTCCCACGATAACTGCTTAGCATGTACTGGAGAGTGTAGTAAACAGAACCATAAATGAGTTCTTTGTTTCGCTCTTTACTAAGAAAGATGTAAGGGGGATTCCCATGCCAGAAATGGTATTTAATGGTGACTTTTCAGAGGAGCTGAAATAAATCTCAGTGGACCTGAAAGATGTAGTAGGGCAATCTGACAAGCTAAAGGATAGCACATCACCTGAATTGGATGGTATACACTTCAGAATACTGAAAGAACTAAAAAATGAAATTGCAGATTTACTATTGTAATGGGGAAGAGATATCCTGTGATAGAAAAACAGAGGAACCTAAATGCAATAGGGCTGTTTCTAGCAGGAAGGAAGAGATCAGGACTCCCAGTTGCCAAGGGCAACATAAACATTCCCAGCCACGAGGGCAGGAACCCCGCCCAGCTGACAAAACAATCCCGAGCTCCTAGGTCTAATAGCTTTTGCAAAGGAAAGTCCCCTGAGTGTCTTTCTTCATGTAAATGCACCAGGGTGTCAACTTCTTTAACCACCAGCTCACGAAAAACACCAATGGCTGGGGGTGGAGGTCCTGGTGGAAGCCAAGTTGATTTAAAAGGTAAGGTTATTCTGTCCATAGTTCCAGCCTCCTCTTCTATCTCTCTTGTTGACCCAGACCCAGACTCAGAGGCGGAGAAATATGCCCTAATATTCACCTTGCGCAGAAATCTTTCTAAGTCTAAATGAAATTGAAATGAGTCAAATCTAACCATAGGACCAGAGACAACCCTTTGTCCAACACTTGGATTTGAAGTGGAGTAAGTATCATCTTGGAGAGATTAACCACCAAAGAGGATTTCATTTTTGTGACAGAATCCAAGGTCTCCAGGCAGTCTGGGAGGAGGATCATCCCATCAGAAATTTAGTGGGGGTTTCTTCTGCCATCCCCTGCCTTTGGCCAAAATATCTTCACCAGTGCACCGCCGATTATCCCCGAAGGCTCGTCAGAGGTATCCTCAAATTCCACTCTCTGGATGGGGGTGGGAGGGTGAGGGCTGAAAGTGGGGAGTGGGTAGAGCAGGGGTGGGTCAAAGCACCCGGACATACAGGGCCTATTCAGGTCATGGCCCTGTACTTCCTGCAGGGGAGAGATAGTCATGAGACATATTCCACCTCGGAGGTGGAATAAGTCCCACCATCTGCAGGGTTTGGGCCAGGCAACCCCATCAAACCAACCGGGCAGATGCAGGGATGTTCCCACCACCCAATCCCAGCCCTGGCTGCCCACGCCGCGGGTCGGGTGGTGGGGAAATGAGGGTTTCCTCCATTGTGGCATTTCTGCACTCCTGCTGGGTATCCTACTGCCATGGCATTGGACACCACGGCACCGGCACTCCAGCAGGAGCATAGGGTGGACTGGACAGGCTGTAGGGAGGACATCCTGTGCCGCTGAATCGGGGCTACGCTGGGCCGTCTATGTGCCTGATCCTGCTACCGTGGGATCATCTTGCTCCTGCAGTTGCAGAATTGGGTGTAATTTGGGGCCATCCATTTTTTGGACGTCCAGACGGCCCGGGCATGCTGCTGTTGGAATTGGGCTACACTTGTTAGAGTTGGGCTGATGGAGGGCAGTTGCAGCAGCTTTGATTTAGTATTGCTGAGGACTATTATGTTCCTGCTGATGTTGCCCACAGCAGCAACCAGGGCACAGCTGGACATCTGAAAAAGAGAATGGGGTAGGGAAGAATAGTTGCTAAACATCTGAAAGGGGGGGGGGGGAAGAGAGATGCTGGATAGTTGAGGAGAGGAGAGTGTAACATAGAAATATAGAAACATGATGACAGAAAAAGACCACATGGCCTATCTAGTCTGTCCTTCCATAACAACAACTACAACAGTCCACTTTTTACCTTTAGAGATCCTCTGTGTTGGTCCCATGCTTTTTTGAATTCAGTTACTGTCCTCATCTCTACCACCTCCACTGGGAGACTATTTCACGGATCCACTACTCTTTCCGTAAAGAAATATTTCCGCATATCACTCCTGAATCTATCTCCCTTCACCCTCATCCCATGTCCCCTCGTAGCAGAACTTGCTTTCAATTGAAAGAGGCTCTCTCCCTGAACATTTATGCCATGGAGGTATTTAAACATCTCAATCATATCACCTCTATCCCGCCTTTCCTCTAAGGTGTACATATTAAGATCCTTAAGTCTGTCCTCATATGCTTTATAATGAAGCCCACTAATCATTTTAGTAGCCACCCTCTGCACTGACTCCATCCTGTTCACATCCTTTTGAAGGTGCGGTCTCCAGAATTGCACACTATACTCCAAATGAGGTCGCACCAAAGACTTATACAGAGGTATTATCGCCTCCTTTTTTCTGCTAGCCATTCCTCTCCCTATGCACCCAAGCATCCTTCTAGCTTTTGCCATCGTCTTTTCTACCTGTTTAGCTACTTTAAGATCAACAGACACAACCACGCCTAGGTCCCGCTCTTCTTTAGTGGACAAAAGTACTTCACCTCCTATACTGTATTGCTCCCTTGGATTGCTGCAGCCCAAATGCATGACCTTACATTTTTTAACATTAAATCCCAGCTGCCAAATTCTTGACCATTCTTCAAGCTTAGCTAGATCCCTCCTCATGTTTTCTACACCTTCCTGGGTGTCTACTCTATTGCAGATTTTGGTATCATCTGCAAAGAGGCAAACCTTACCCGACAGCCCTTCCGCTATATCACTAACAAAGATGTTAAAAAGAATCGGACCAAGGACAGATCCCTGGGGCACACCACTGGTAACATCCTTCTCCTCAGAGTGAGCTCCATTTACTTGTACTATTTGTCGCCTCCCACCCAACCAATTTCTAACCCAAGCAGTAACTTTAGGGTCCATCCCTAGGGTGCTCAGTTTGTTTATAAGTCGCCTGTGAGGAACAGTGTCAAAGGCTTTACTGAAATCTAAATACACCACATCTAGAGCTCTCCCTCGGTCCAACTCCCTGGTCACCCAGTCAAAGAAATCAATCAGATTTGTCTGACAAGACCTGCCTCTGGTGAATCCATGCTGCCTCGGATCCTGTAATCCGTTGCCTCAGATCCTGTAATCCTGTAGGGAAGGAAAAGGGCAATGCTAGGTACCTGTAAAGAGTGGGGGGAGGGTGAGTTGGGAAGGACAGCTGCTGGACACCTGGGGTGGGGGGGGGGGGTGGTTATGGAAAGCACAAAGGAGTGACATAACAAAAGAGTGAAAAATGAAAGTTTTAAATTTCAAAAGAGTGACAAGAACGCAACAACGAATTCAACCAATCAAATATTCACGCAGCTCAACCAATACTATCCTGACGTGGATGTCAATGAATTTACGAGATGCCAGATGACGCAAATAAAACCCCCCCCAACGACGCTGAACTACCACATAGCCAACGAATGCTCAGAAGACATAGCAGATGTGATATCACAAGAGTGGGAAAAGCAATCACATAACAAAAAAGCAACATAACGAAGGAGTGAAGAATTAAAAAGAAAGAATTGACAAAGGAAGAAGACATTCAAGGAATCATGGAATAAATACAGTCAACAAATGCTGTCATCCCACGCCATTCAAGAAATAAACGTACAAAGAAAAGACAACATCACAAGCACTGACGTAGAGATTGCAAACCATTTAAAGATGACACAATCAGGGGAAAGAAACTTCCTTTTATTTGATAAGAGAATAAATGTAGAAAAAGAAGATAATGAAAACAACAAAAGAATCATCGCCTTTGGTACTGAAGAAAATGTACGAAGACTAGCAGAATCAGACATCTGGTTTCTTGATGGAACATTCAACACTTGTTCTCGCCTTTTACAGCAATTCTATACAATCAATTATATGTTTCGAGAAGCATAATTTCCAGCAGTTTATATTTTAATGACTAGAAAAATTGAAAAAATGTGTACGTCCATGCTGGAAGAATTACTGTCTGCAGCTTTCACTCCTTTTTTACAATATTTTTGTCACCATTTTGATATATCAAACCTTCGTGCTGTCACTCCTTTGTTATGTGAATGCACAGTCAAATATGAATGAGTAGAACTGAGCAATTTGTCACTCCTTTGTGCTGTCACCCCTTTGTTATATGAAGGCTCGTCATCCCTTTGTTGTGTGAATGCTTCATGATGTCATTCCTTCGTTATTGTCACTCCTTCGTTTATGTGAACGCGCGTGCACTCTTGCACGGTCCAACTATATTTATTTATTTATTTAATGTTTTTCTATACTGCACTATTCGGCTTCAGCGCGGTTTACAAGGAACAGGCTTGTACAATGTGGAACAGCCATACATTGAACTTACATCAAACAAGGAATTTAAACATGGATAACAGGTGAACTTTATACACTATATACATAAGGGGATTAGGTGTGTCACTCCTTCGTGATTGGAATGCGAGAAGCGTTATTTTTTTTCACTCTTTTGTTATGTCGCTCCTTTGGGCTGTCACTCCTTTGAAGAGAACTGTGAGCGTCAGACACTGTTGGGCCAGCCCTGTGAATAGGGAAGTAGCCCAGGGATATGTACTAGCTTTTAAACATAGGGGTATGTTTACTAAATCGCGTTATTGCAGTTCGCGTTAGGATCCGCGTTAATAAGACAAACCCCCAAATAAGGAGATGGGCGGGACAGCGGAACACCTACCGCGCGTTACTAAAGTAACAAGCGTTACATGGCGCGTTAGCGGCGTCACCGCGCGTTAAGCATAAGAAGCCACTCAGACATACATGATCAATACAGAGCTGTAGCACAATGGTTACTGCAGTGACCGCTAATACGGGCAGCATGGGTTCGAGTCTGCAGGGTGCCAGTTGCAGAAGGCTGGCTGATGTAGCATCCTGTACATGATACAGTGAAGGAGGGGGCATTTAGTTGTCCTCGTTTTGGAGGGGTGCAAGCAAACACACCCACACATTAGATAGTGAGTGAGGGGGCATGTCTATGTTCCCTTCCCTTTTGGGGTGCAAGTAAACACACCCACACATTATATAGTGAGTGTGGGGGCATGTATATGTCCTGTATGTGTTGTAGGGTTGCTAGCATACATACCTGACCCAAACAGAGCTGTAGCACACTGGTTACTGCAGTGACAGCTGATACGGGCAGCATGGGTTCGAGTCCCCAGTGTGCCGTGAGAAGGCATGTTTTGCTTTACGTCGAGTACTGCATACAGAAACACACCCTCGCAGTGTGCGTAACAATGTACGTTGCTGCGTGCGTTGGTACGGGCGTAGTAGCTACGCGCGTACAATCGTGCGTGGGTATGTGTGTTTTTACCTGTGTGGGTACCTTATATGACAGACTCGGTAGGGTGTCCTGCACCTATGCACAATGCTAACAGATGTACGTGGGATGGCCTATGGGTTATCAAAGCCTGTGAGCAGGCGCTGGATTCCCCCAGGGTTGGATTGCGCCAGTCACACCCATGATGCACTGCACATGCAAATCAGCGGTCCACAGATAAACACAAGATGGGGAATGCACACCCACAGCACCTCGGCCTGGTAGGGGGGAAGCGACCATGTGCACCCCCACAGCACCTCGGCCTGGTAGGGGGTACTGACCGTGTGTTGTACCGTCACAGCGTGCGGGTACTGTGCTCACCCTGAGGGTGCAGTGAGGCGCCAAGCACCAGGTCCACAGCAACGTCCATGGCTGAAAGAGGCCATGGTGCAGGTCCACAGCAGTGTCATAGTGTGAGACAGGTAGTTTCTGCAGAAACACCTTGGACATCCCTGTCTGTATCAGTCAGGTGGAGGGCCCATGCACCACCACCACCACCCTCCTCCCCCAGGGTTGCAAACAGGGTCTCCTATCAAAAGATACAACATCTACCTCCTTGCAAGGTGGACGTAGAGGGGAACATCAACCCCAGTCCTGCTGAGGGACACACACCCCACAGAGCAGTCAATGCAGCTCTGTACACATCCAGAACACAATAGCAGACAGACATTAGGCCTAGATATGGCATGCTGCACCACACCACTATCTGATATTCCCCTGGTGCAAGCCACTCCATCACAACACATACCAGCTGCAAATAGTCTGCTAGTGCCCAGTGGAGATGCCTGCACCCAGAACTGGGATATCAGCATACACAGTTAAATCAGTGACAGGGCCCCAAAAGGCAACCCATATATATCACATGAGAGAAATACTAGATAGCACTATGGGGGTGCCTAGCCATGCTGTGATCACTGCACAGTCAGGGTGAGAGTGATCTCTCAGCAGCACATACTGAGGTCACCCTGTCTGTGTAGGTGGTGGCCGGCCACTACAATGTGCCTGTCACTGCCCTAGCCCTGTGCAGATGCGCCCTGGCCAGGCCACCCTGTCCGGCCTATACCCATGGTACCTTGCTCCTCATTATGCACATTGGCAGCCCAATACTGGCAACATTGCTGGCAGTGTGGCCTGTGGAAGGTGTTTGCAGCCACCACACACTGGATAGACAGACAACCACCCCCACACCGATGTCAGCATTGTGCTACTATAGAGGTGGTCAGCAGCCATACACACCACACCAGTCATGGGCATAGTACAGGCATGGATATGGTACACAAGACTGTTGGGGGGTCACTCCCCAGGGTGGTGAACACTGTCAGAGACCAGACCTGCAGCACACACCGCAGACATCAGAATGATTGTTATGGTGGAGCTCAATGAGCAAAATGTGCTTAACAGAGGAATTGATATCTGCCAGTTCTCATAGCAAACGTTTGATAGCTGTGTACCATATACCCAGGTGTAGGGTGGCATTGTTAGTATTGGGAGATACAGGTAGGACCCAATGTCTTGCCTCTCCAGGTGGCATTGGCCAATGGGGCCTGTGGGTGGGTGTGTGGCCCTGTTGGCTGCTGCTTTACGGCAGAGTTCCCCAACTCCAGTCCTGGTGTTCCAAACACTGTTCGGGTTTTCATGCTGTCCCTCATAAATATGCATGAGCTACATCTGCATAACATGGGGGTGGTGCATAGCTATGCAGCACAGGCATCTTTATTGGAGGCAGCATGAAACCGGAATGTTGTGGGGCCCTCCAGGACTGCATTTGCGGAACTCTGCTTTAAGGTAATGTGCCTGTTTCTGGTGTGGTAAAATATAGGCCATGTGTATGTTCTCTGCAATAAAGGTGTGTCTTTACTATCACTGTTTAGTGGTGGGTAAGGCTATGGGGACTGGGTTGGCAGGAGCCCCAGCTGGGATTTGAACCTGTGGCCCTCTGGTCTTGCAGGCACTGGTTGTGTCTGTTGCACCACACTGTGGCCACAGAAACAGTGCAGTCCCTGGAGTTAGTTAAACCGGCCTGACGAGTCAGAAACCCTGCTCTGCAACAGGTTTACTGTGACCTCATTTACCTTGTATGCAGACAACGGTGCACATAAACCTCAGAGAATACCTCACAAAAGGGGCACACACCCATAATCAAGCTGGGCAACAATGATATCATTGGGAAACATTACACAACACTCCCAGGACAATCCATTACAATGAAATGATCTTTAAAAGGGTCTGTGGAGCGTAGACCCTTCCACACATCATTTCTTTTTTATTTGGTGCTTTCCAGGCAGTGTTGTTCCTTGTTGCCAATTGCTATCACTGTTGCCCAGCTGTATTATGCTTTTTAAAATGTTTCCTGTGGTCATTTTTAACGTTTTATGTGCTATTTTGTTCAGTGCACATGTATCACACTGCTCACGTTTTGTGTGTTTCCCCGGTTTTTCTGTACATTGCTGACGGAAATGGTTTCTCTTCCCTTTAAATGCCTTTAACGGCAGGTTTTCATTCGCGTTGGAATTGAGCTCAGAATTACAGCGCGTTAGTGAGGGGGAGCCTCTCCACGCCCCCTCTCCGCCCATTGACCCCTTCTCTCCGCCCACTCTCCACCTTCTGCGCTGTTCTAACGCGCCGCGAGGCTTTACGATCGTTAAGCGCGGTTACCGTGCGTAGTACGACATTACCGGTCATTGGCGCGTGTTTACGCACGTTACACTGCACTTACGGTCGTTAACATCATACTACGCGCGTTATTCACGTTTAGTAAACATACCCCATAGTTTTATAAATGATCTGGAATTGGGAATAATGAGCGAAATGATCAAATATGCAGATGAAACAAAATTATTCAAAGCTGCAGATTGTAAGAAATTGCAGGAGTACCTTGCAAGACTGGGAGACTGGGCATCCAAATGGCAAATTAAATTTAATGTAGACAAATACAAAGTGATGTACATACTGTAGGGAAGAATAACTCAAATTATAGCGACATGATTTTTTTTTCAGATGACATATTTTTTTATTTAACAATAAAACAGGAAATACAAAAATTCCACATCAAGGGGAAAACCAACAATCCTTACCAAATAATAACGTGAAACACCACAGAGCAATTGACATATTAATATCCACATATACATAGCAAGCAAGTGGAATTAACTAATACATATTCCTAGTCGTCCCTGCAGTCCAGTCCCTCACCTCTGGGTTGTGCTCCACTTCCAGCAGCTTGGAGACTGATCATATCTCTTTGATGACTCTGAGTATATATACCACTGGCACCTCTTACCAGATCCAGTATGCTCAGTCTCCAAGCAGCTGGAGGGAGCAGTAAGCCAGAGTGTAGGCTTCCTGGAGAGACAGTTAAGGAAAGGGCAGTTTGATCTTTATTTTTTCTTAGCTTCTTTTGTCTTATACTTGCTTAGTTTCCTTCTGTATATATACTCAGAGTCATCAAAGAGATGACATGCTCAGTCACCAGCTGCTGGAAGGGGAGCACAACCCAGAGGTGAGGGACTGGACTGGAGTTCCTTCAGGAATGCTAATTAGCAGGTAAGGTCTAATTACTCTTTCATCCAATCTACTCCTTCCCAGACAGAAAAGCCTCAAGTTGGACAGGATCAAAGAAAACAAACTTATCAGCCTGATACTGTACAAGACACTTACATGGGTATTTTAAGAAAAATGTAGCTCCTGGGGCCAAAGTCCTATGGTTTCAAATGCAAAATCAATTTTCTACGCTTTTGAGTAAGTTTACTGACATAAGGAAAAATCCGAATTGGAGAACCACAGAAATCAACACTCTTTTTAGGAAAATATAATCTTAATATCAAACGTTTATCAGAAAGCAACAGAAAAGAGGCAATTAATGTGGCCCGATGAGAAATAATATCAGCCGAAGACTCTAGGAATGCTGAAACATCTAAGGGGTATGTTTACTAAACCGTCTTAATGTACGCCCGGCGATAGTGTGCAGGCTGCCATAAAAGGAGTGGACGTTTCAGTCTTAAAGTAGCAAAATGGGATTATCGCGCGATAACGTGCGCTGCTGCGCACATTAACGGGCTAAGCGCTGCTAAGCGCGTTAACACGCGGTAATCTTAAGTAGGCGCCCAGACAAGCAAACACAGAAACAGAGGTGTAGTGCAATGGTTAATACACTGACTGATGATACAGGGGTCATGAGTTTGATCCCCAGTGTGCCTAATGCATAAGGCTGGCTGAGGCATCAGCTTTGACATGTAAGAATTGTTTCTTGAAGCATTTTATTTGTATTTTAATTATTGCTGCCAGCAAACACACCCTCACGTGCCATAACCTAAGGTGGCGCATAAGGCACCCTATAAGGCACTCCATAGGGCACATTATAAAGTGCATTGTCTGCCACGGCACCCTATAATGTCCCCTATAGGGCACCCTATAAGGCGCTCCATAGGACACCTTATAAGGCACCTTATATGGACTGTAGCAATAAGGTGCCTCAGAAGGCGCTTTATAGGGCGACCTATAAAGCGTCTTCTGAGGCACCTTATGGTTACAGTACTCTGAGGGTGTTTTTGCTGGCAGCACTAATGTACATTAAAAATAGACAATGCTCCAGACAGCCCTATCAAATAACCCCACTGTGGGTTTGAACCCATGATCTCTGGCTCTATAGGCAGTGAAGTAACCAGTGGGCTACAGCTACTAACAAGCCCCTGGCTGGCTACAGAAGGACTGCATGTCACCACACAAACAGTCTGCTGTGGTTACCAGGATAGGGTTAACCCACCCGTACCCATGATGCACTGCAGCAGTCTACAGATGATCACAAGATGGGGTATGCACCCCCACAGCACCTCGGCCTGGTAGGGGGAACTGACCGTGTGCACCCCACAGCACCTCAGCCTGGTAGGGGGTACTGACCGTGTGTGTTACTGGCACAGTGTAGCTACAGACCGTCACATTGTGCGGGTACTGTGCTCACCCTGAGGGTGAGGTGGGGCACCCAGCACCAGGTCCACAGCACCTTTCATGGCTGAAATAGGCTATGATGCAGGTCCCATCAGTGCTAGTGTTTGTGATAGGTAGTTTCTGTTGACACATCTGTATTTCTCAGTCGTATCTAGCCCTTATGGGCTATGATGCACCCAAAATAGTGCATATCCTCTGTTGGTACCATGGTCACATGCTGTAGGTGAAAGGGGGGGGTGTTTGGACCCATAGGTGGATTATGTACCACCACCCAGCCCACCCTCTGTGGCTCAGGGTGTGAAACAGGATCTCGTACCAACAGAGCCACACTCTACCTCCCCACGATGGTGGCAATAGAGAGGACCATCAACCCCAGTCTTGCTGGGGAACAGACACCCTACAGGGCAGTCAATGCAGATCTGTATACATCCATAAGGCAAGGCAGACTGAAGGCCTGGAAATTTGTTTATATGTATATATTGCGCTGCTAATTGCTTGTATTTTTGCGATCTCTATGTACAATTATAACCTTTCTGGTTGTTCAATCTGTAATTTATTGAATAATCAAATTATAACTATGATCTGGTGGTTGTTAGTCCCCCCTACCTTAATCAGACTGTATTCCTAAATTTATGCTGTACATATTCCCTTGTCTTGTCCACCTAAAGACCGCTTCTGATCGCTGGAAGGAGCGGTGTATAAACTTATGCCAAATAAATAAATAAATAAATAAATGCTCAGATGCCCCCCACCGCTATCTGACATTCTCCAGCAGTAAGCCCCCAGCTGCTGCACCCTGCAAGATGTTCCACCCAGACACATACTAGCTGCAGACAGTCTGCTAGCTAGTCCTTAATGCATGTTTCTGGAGGAGATGCATGTACCCAGAACTGGGACGTCAGCATACACACCAAGCAGATAAGTCAGTGATTGGGCCCCAAAAGGGAACCCATAAACATCACATGAGAGAAACACTATATAGCACTATGGGGGAACCTAGCCATGCTGTGGTCACTGCTCAGTCAGGGTGAGAGTGACCTCCCAGCAGGACATGCTGTGGCCACCCTGTCCGTGCAGGTGGTTGTCAGGCACTACAATGTCCGAGCCATTGCCCTATGCCCTGTGCAGATGCATCCTGGCCAGGCCACCCTGTCCGGGCTATACCCATGGTACCTTGCTCCTCATTTTGCACATTGGCAGGCCAATACTGGCAACAGTTTGGGCTGAGGAAGGTGTTGGCAGACACCACACATTGGATAGACAAACACACGCTCCCACACCTATGCCAGCATTGTGCAAACATAGAGGCTCTTGGCAGCCCTGGCCACCGCATCAGTCCTGGGCACAGTGCAGGCATGGCTATGGTACGCAATACTGTTGGGGTCACTCCCCAGGGTGGTAAACACTGTCAGAGACCAGACCTGAAGCACACTCCACAGACATCAGAAAGGTTGCTATGATGCAGCTCAATCAGCAAATTGTGCTTAAATTAGGAATTGCTATCTGCCAGTAATCATAGCAACCGTTTGATAGGTGTGTACCATATTCCCAGGTTTAGGGTGGCATTGTTAAGGTATGCAAGTGCTAGTATTGGGAGATGCACACAGGGCCCAACATCCTGCCTCTCCAGGAGGATTTGGATAATGGAGCCTGTGGGTGAGGGTGTGTCTGCCCCTGTTGGCCGCTGCTCTAGGGCAGAGGTTCCCAACTCCAGTCCTGGTGGGCCAAACACTGTTCGGGTTTTCATGCTGTCCCTAATGAATATGCATGAGATACATCTGCATACCATGGGGGCGGTGCATATACATGCAGCACAGCCATGTTTATTAGAGGCAGCATGGAACCTGAATGGTGTTTGGCCCTCCAGGACTGCATTTGGGAGACTCTGCTCTAGGTAATGTGCATGTTTATGGTGTCTGTGCTCTGTAGGGTAAAATGTAGGTTTATTGGGCATGTTTCTGTTATCTGCAATAAAGGTCCTGTCTGTATTAGCATGTTTTAGTAGTGGGTAAAATATGGGGACTGGGTTGGCAGGGACCACAGCTGGGACTTGAACCTGTGACCTTCTGCTCCTGAACACACTGGCTGTGTTCACTGCACCACAGAGAAAGTGCATTCCTTGGAGATACCATGACTGTTTGTCAGACAGAGCCTGTCTGTTGCAGCACACGGCATCCACCTAAACAGGGCTAGGCCATGGTCTGCTCTGGGCAGCTGCCACTGCCCCCTCCACCACCAGTACCCCTCTGCCACCATGCTGACATGCCCTTCTGCTGGTGGTGCGCAGTCTCAGGTCATCCAGTGTGCGGGTAGGTGGCTGCCTATGGTGTGGGTTCTGGGGAAGGGGTGCCTGCATAGCTGTCCACGCTTTCCCCCAGCACCGCCTGCCAATGTTCCGTGCCATTGGGGGTACCTGCTGGGTACTATCCCCTGTGACACCGTGGGAAGCACACTCTTGCCCATGTTGGGCCCTCAGCAGTTGCTGTCTGGCTGCTCTACTGTTTCAGCATTCCTATGGGCCAGCTAGGCATTACCCTAGTCCGCACTGTGGCCCAGCTGCACCATAGCATGTGCTGCCTGCAGCCCTCTGTGTCCCCTTTTCCAGTATCTGTCCAGTTACTCATTCCGACATGCCCGCCCTGCTGTTGTGGAACATGTGCACTCCATAGGAAACCTGTCCAATGGAGAGGAAAACCCTGCTCAGCGCAATTTCACTGTGGGCTCATTCACCTTGTATGGGGACGGAGCATAGACCCTTTCAAAATTCATATCTTTTTTTGGAGCTTTCTTGGGAGTGTTTTTTGATGTTTCCCATTGATATCACTATTGCCCAGCTTGGTTATGTTTTTTTTACATTTTCTCCTGGTCATTTTCACTGTTTCTTTGCCCTTTTGTTCCGTGCACATGTATCACACTTATCACTTTTTGTAGGTTTCCCTGTACATTGCTGACGTAAATGGTTTCTTTTCCCTTTAAATCAGCTCTAACGCCAGGGTTTCACTGGCGTTAGTTTTCAGCCTCGGATTTCACAGCGTTAGTGTGCAGGAAGCCTCTCCCCTCCCACTCTCTGCCCATTGACCCTCTCTCTCCGCCCCTGGGGAGCCTTCCTCCGCCCTCCAGGAGCCTTTCTCCGCCTTCAGCACTCGTTTGCGCCTTAGCGCGCGTTAACGCGCGCTAAGGCGCCATTATCGCCCGCTAAAGCACCATTATCGCGCGATAAGGTACTTTATCGTCCGATAACGTCGGAGAGCGCACGTTAAGACGGTTTAGTAATCATATCCCTTAGTCTCTAAATGAGCCCCCTGAACAGAGTCATCCTGAGACGAAACCAAAAACTTGGCCCCTCAAGGCACATAATATACACTAGAAAACTTAATAGCATCCACATCCTCAATCAATGAAATTTCTTTAAAGTACTTTTGCAACAGTATCATAGTAGACAAGTAATGGGTACATGGAAAATTAACAAATTGTAAATTCTTTGCCCGCGTTGCATTCTCCAGTGATTCCAAATGATAATGAATTGCTGTGCTGTCCTGAATAGACGAAGAGATAGCACCTGGCCCTATCATTTACCAATAGACTTCCTACAATTAGAAATACTAGCATCCTGTTCAGTGAACTTAGGCACTACCTCTGTAGAAAATTGTGATATCTGGAAGAGTGATGACCTTATAGCAACCTACGTATGGGTTACTACCTCCCAGATATCACGCAATGAGATACTATCAGGCACAGCTATGTTCTCTTCAGAAGCTAAAAAAGACAATGGGGCCGGCATAGATATATCAACTGGAACAGAAGATCCACTGTCCACCTGAGGAATAGCCTGCCGGACCAAGGGAGATATCGTCCCCTCCTGAATGTCCTTTCCCGAGGGGGCAGCAATCTCATCAATAACTTGCAAGCTGGGTGGGGTAAAACCCATTACCGGGGGAGACATATCCAAGTTAATACTCACATTTTCTGAAGATACATTGGGACCACCCGAGGAAGCAATAGATGAAAAGGCCTGCAAATGATGGTCCATGGGCCCAAGAATTTTCACGGTCTTAGCCGAAACTGCTGGTGATGACCGCTTCTTATGTTTCCCCATACAACACGGATTAGGACTCCTCTGGACTCCAAAGTGGCAGGTTTTGTCCCTTTGGTCATGCCCCTTTGGACACCCGCCAATGGGCACGCACCCACGGCCACATTCCATGGTGCGGCAAGGTTTTAAAGCCAGCAATGGGAGGGACATCAGAGAAGCAGCTCCTCCTCCTCCTACCAAGGTCTCTCAGGTGTTCACAGCAAAGCCAAAACAGAACCAGCAGCAAGAAG
Source organism: Ichthyophis bannanicus (assembly GCA_033557465.1). Classification (NCBI taxonomy): domain Eukaryota; kingdom Metazoa; phylum Chordata; class Amphibia; order Gymnophiona; family Ichthyophiidae; genus Ichthyophis; species Ichthyophis bannanicus. The sequence goes on along the minus strand of CM066043.1, from coordinate 230,872,750 downwards.
GCAATCCCCTAGCCACATGATTTTAAGTTCCACATTACAAGTGAGCATTATAAGGAATAATCAGAGAAAATATGTTGAAATCTTCTACTACTATTTATCATTTGTATAGAGTTGCAAGGTGTTTGCAGTGCTGTACATATACATGGAAGAGGGTCCTAAAAAACACACCATACTTGCAAGGGTAGAAGGAAACACTAAGAGTGAGACGTTAAGCAAAAATGTCCTTTATTAAAAGACCAGCGACCCCAACACAGCCGCGTTTCAGCACCTGCCTTCGTCAGGGGGTTACCTTGAAATATAAACATACATAATAAAATATAAATCATAACATATAAATAATGTGCATTATCAAATGTCACAATAAAATAAATACGTATAATAAAAAATATAAATGAATGAACATAATAAAGCTAATACAGATGCTTGTTCATTTGTTTCCAAATAAAACCAATAATAAGAAAATCAATCACCTTATAAAACAATAATATCCAAAGGGTAAAGAATAAAACAGTCTATACAGAAACTTTTGTGTAAAGAGGACAGACCAATTTGATAATTGTAAATCATGCAACATGCTTATTGAGCCATTGAGTGGTATACATATACAGTGTTTTTGAACATATATCAAACACAGAAAAGTACATATATATATCCATATACACCATGGGGTATGTTTACTAAACCGTCTTAATGTTACCGGCGTTAGTTGCAGTCTTACTGTGACGAATGCCATATAAGGTAGAGGGTGTTCCGGTCTTAAGGTAGCATTTCGGGTTATCGCACGATAAAGTCAGTTATCACGCGATAGAGGGAGCCGTGGCATGTTAACGTGCGTTAGCCTTAATTAGGCGTGCTGACCTACAATCACAGCAACAGAGGTGTAGCACAATGGTTAATACATTGACTGCTGATACAGTGGTAATGAGTTTGATCCCTCAGTGGGCTTAGTTAAAAGACTGTCTGAGGCAATCCCTTTTCCTGCTTGTAACAGTCAGACACATCCCAACAATTTGCACTGCCAGCCAAAAAAGCCTCACCCCAGTGCCGCAACTTAATGCACCTTTTAGGGCACACCAAAAGGCACATCATAAAGCACCACGTCATCCAAGGCAGGTCATAATGTGCCCCAGAGGGCGTCAGGAAAGGTTGGCACCCTCCAAGGCAGCATATAAGGCAGGGGTCTCAAACTCAAATTGCTTTGAGGGCCAAATGAGGACTTGTAAAGTAACCCGGGGGCCGCATAAGACGTGGGGCCTCATTTGCATAAGGGACCTCATTTGCATAAATATTTGCATAATGTTACCATACACTAACTTTTAGTAAACATGCCTCTTTAATGAGTATGGATAAAGAAAGACTAAAAGATTTAGAAACAAGAAGACAATAATTAAACTGGGAACCCCAAAAGCCAAACTTGGAATGTACAACAACACTGTAGAAATAAAACTATAAATTAATTTCCTCTTGTACTAAACAAAGCGCAAACATTAATGATGCACATTTCCCAGAGCTGACATATTCCAGTTAATAAATTCAAAATAAAGAGATATTTTTCTACCTTTTGTGCATTTTTTTCAGTTGCAATTGTTCCAGCCACTTTCTTCTGGTTTCTTCATGTCTTCTGCTAACTCTCCATCGTCTGCTTCCATTTGCCCTTTCTTCTCTCCTAGTTTTTTTTTCCATTCTCTCTCTACATCTGCTTTAACATACTAATCTTTCTCCTTTTTCTCTTTCCTCATTCCTATTTCATCCACTCAAATTTTACCCCTCCATCCTCAATCCCCACTTACTCTCACAATACCTGGCCAATTGTAGATTTGTCTTCTCTCCCAGACAAAATATTTTTCCCCTCTCCATTTCACTTTCCCAGCTCCATCCCATTCTAATCCTCCCCCAACATCAGCTCCCTTCTAGTTCCAGCCCCACCCAGCATCCGCTCCCTTCTAGTCCCTGCATCAGTCCATTTCCAGTCCTATCCTAGCCTCACCATCAGCCCATTTCCAATCCTAGCCCCCCATCAGCCCATTTCCAATCCTAGCTCCCTCCCCTCACAGCCCATTTCCCTTCCAAGCCCCCCTCCCCATCAGCCATTTGCAGTTCAAGCCCCCTTCCACTCAGCCCATTTCCAGTCCTAGCAACCCCCCCAGCACATTACCAGTCCTAGACCCCCCATAGCCCATTACCAGTCATAACCCCCCCTGCCAATAGCCCATTTCCAGCCCTAACCCCCATTACCCCATTTCAGTCAGCCCCTCCATAGCTCATTACCAGTCCTAACTCCCCCCATCAGCCCACCTCCAGTCCTTCCTAACCCCCATTACCCCATTTCAGTCAGCCCCTCCATAGCTCATTACCAGTCCTAACTCCCCCCATCAGCCCACCTCCAGTCCTTCCTAACCCCCACCTGCCCATTTCCAGTCCTAGCCCCCACCATAGCCCATTTCCAGTCATAACCCCCCCCTGCCAATAGCCCATTTCCAGTCCTACACCCCCCCTGCCAATAGCCCATTTCCAGTCATAACCCCCCCTGCCAATAGCCCATTTCCAGTCATAACCCCCCCCCACCAATAGCCCATTTCCAGTCATACCCCCCCCCGCCAATATCCCATTTCCCGTCCTAAACCCCCCCCTGCAAATAGCCCATTTCCAGTCATACCCCCCCCTGCCAATAGCCCATTTCCAGTCCTACCCCCCCTGCCAATAGCCCATTTCCAGTCATAACCCCCCCTGCCAATAGCCCATTTCCAGTCATAACCCCCCCCTAGCCCATTTCCAGTCATACCCCCCCCCTGCCAATAGCCCATTTCCAGTCATACCCCCCCCCTGCCAATAGCCCATTTCCAGTCATACCCCACCCCTGCCAATAGCCCATTTCCAGTCATACCCCTCCCCCCAGGTAAATAAAAAAACAACCTGGCTTCTGCTGCTGGCTTCTGCTGCAGCAGAAAATCAGCTGTCCCGCGGCCCCTTTCCCTCTGCGCGAGAGCCCTGAGTGTGCTTCCTCTGCGGCATGCTTTTTAAGCCGCGAAGAGAGTATTTCCCTCTCGCGCGGCTTAAGCCTATTCACTTTTCAAGCCTCGCGAGAGGGAAATACTCCCTTCGCGGCTTGAAAAGCACGCCGCAGAGGAAGCACATTCAGGGCTCTCGCGCAGAGGGGAACGGGCCGCAGGACAGAGCAGCAGAAGCCAGTTTTTTATTTTTTTTAAATTGACCGTCGATTCTGCCGTTGCCACGGCGGCAACGGCAGCAGCAGAAGCCGTCGCGGGCCGCACAACCTTCTCCCGCGGGCCGCGTGTTTGAGACCCCTGATATAAGGCGTCCCATAAGCTGGCCAAATCTAAGGTGCTGCGAAAGATGCCCCAGGGATGCCAAGGTGACACAGGAGATGGTGCCCAGGGGCACAAAGGTGCCCCAAAGTCACCAGCATGAAATGTATGTCTCAGTCACAGATGTAACCATAACACTGCACAGAGCACCAAGGGAAGGCAATGAACAAGTGATGGAAGGAAGTAGATGACGGAGCTCATGGACCAGCCAAATCTGCGTGCAGCCCATGTGGCAGCAGGTAAAGTGGACAAACATATTGGGGGCAGCTGTACTGATGTACAGGGTGATGGTAATGTACAGTGCAACAATGACAGTGTGTGGCAGAGGATGGGGATACATGTCCACCAGAGGAGGTAGAGGTGGCAGTATAAATGCAATGATAGGAGGACAGAGGAGAGCAGTGCCATGCAGAGCAGACACAGGAGAGGCAAGCATGAAGAACCACAATGCAGAAAAGTGTGCCAGTGCAGGACATGGGGTAGCAGCCTGCACATTAGGGCAGGACGCCACACAGCTGGCACATACACATAGACGGACAGAAGGATGGATGGTAACAGTTATGAGGGTATAATGTGGCGGCAGCACAGATCTGCACAGATATGACTGTTACAAGAATAAAACGTAGTTGTGTAGGACAGCCATAAAAAAAAAAAAAGGGGAACAGAGAGGAATTGAACCCATGATCTCTCTATTGAAGTCATTGCATTAACCATTGTGCTACATCACTATGGGAGCTATCATGCCAATGACTGGCTACAGAAAGAGTGCACGTCACCATAAAACTGTCTGCTGTGGCTACCAGGATAGGATAGAACCAACAGTACCCATAATGCAATTCACATGCAGAACAGCAGTCTACATCTGCTCACCAGATGGGGTATGCACCTCCACAGCACGTCAGCTTGGTAGGGGGGAATGACTGTGCATGTTACTGGCACAGAGTACCCACAGGCCATGCCAATGTGCATGTTCTGTGCTCACCCTGAGGGTGAGGTGGAGTGGCCAGCACCAGGTCCGCAGTACCCGGGTTGGTTGAGGTGGGCTGTGCTGCAGGTCTCCATCAGTGCCAGTGTGTGACAGGTATTTGTTGCAGACACCTTTAGGAGGTCTCTGTGTCCATTTGTAATTGCTAGTCATGTTTGGCCCTTGTGGACCATGATGCACACAACATAGTGCATATCCACTGTGCTTGCTATGGTCACCTGTTTAGGGAGCAAGGGTATGTCAGGGCTCACATGGCGACAATGTACTTAGCAAACTGCCCTCTCTGGGTCAGGGTGGGGGGGACATGATCGGCCCCCAAGAGACCCGCACTCTCACCCTTCACAAGGGGGGGCAGTGGAGGTACATGAGGACAGGCTGTGGGACCAGCAACCCCAGTCCTGGTGGCAAGTTTATGTAGTAAGTTTGTAAATAGTTACCCTTGTTATCCAAGTTATTTGCCTTGTTACCTGTGAACTCATACGTGTTAATCTGTACTGAGCATTTCTGTTCCATGTAAACCGCGCTGATGCCGAATAGTGCGGTATATAATAGACTTTAAATAAAATAAATAAATAAATAAACAGACAGTTGCTGAAGATCTGCACTTGAGACAGGGCCACTGGCAGATAGGTAGTGGGTCCATTCAGCTCAGCTGTCCCCCACTACGATTTGACATTCACCAGCAGAGGGCAGTCAGTGTGCACCTGCTACTCCCTGCAAGGTGGTGCAGCCATACAGCTGCTAACTGCAGACAGTCTGCTAGCTAGTACATAGTGCATGTTCCTAGAGGAACTGTGTACACCCAAAACAGGGATGTCAGCACACACACCATGCAGGTATGTCAGTGACTGGGCCCCAGAAAAGAAAACCCATAAATATCACTTGAGAGAAATACTGTATTGCACTATGGGGGAACCTAGCCATGCCGTGGTCACTGCTCAGTCAGGGTGAGAGTGACCTCCCAGCATGACATGCTGTGGCCACCCTGTCCGTGCAGGTGGTGGTCGGGCACTACAATGTCCCAGCCATTGCCCTATACCCTGTGCAAATGCATCCTGCCCATGCCACCCTGTCCGGGCCATACCCACAGTACCTTGCTCCTCATTAGGCACATTGACAGGCTAACACTGGAAACAGTGCAAGCAATGTGGGCTCAGTAAGGTGTAGGCAGCCACAACACACTGGATAGACAGACACACATTCCCACACCTATGCCAGCATTGTGCAAATATAGAGGTTTGTGGCAGCCCTGGCCGCTACACCAGTCCTGGGCACAGTGCGGGCATTGCTATAGTACTCAATACTGTTAGGGTCACTCCCCGGGGTGGTAAACACTGTCAGAATCAATAACTGAAACACACTCCACAGATATCAGAAAGGTTGCTATGATGAATCTCTATCAACAAATTGTGTTTAACTTAGGATTTGTTAGCTAATATTAATCATAGCAACCTTTTGATAAATGTGGAATGTGTTCCCAAGTTTAGGACGGCATTGCTAAGGTATGCAGGTGCCAACATTGGGAGATGCTGCTCTGCACAGGGCCCAACAGCCATGTCTCTCCATGAGGCTTTGGATAGTGGAGCCTGTGGGTGTGGGTGTTTATGCTCCTGTTGGCCGCTGCTCTAGGGCAGAGGTTCCCAACTCTGGTCCTGGTGGGCCAAAAACTGTTCAGGTTTTCATGCTGTCCCTAATAAATATGCATGAGATACATTTGCATACAATGGGGGTGGCGCATACAAATGCAGCACAGGCATATTTATTAGGGACAGCATGAAACCTGAATGGTGTTTGGCCCTACAGGACTGCAGTTGGGAAACTCTGCTCTAGGGATTGCACATGTTTATGGTGTCTGTGCTCTGTAGTGTAAGATATAGGCATTCCAGGCATGTTTATTTTATCTGCAATAAAGGTTCCGTCTTTATTACCACGGTTTAGTACTGGGTAAAATATGGGGACGGGGTTGGCAGGAGCCACAGCTGGGACTTAAACTTGTGACCTTCTGCTCCTGAACACACTGGCTGTGTGTACTGCACCACAGGGACAGATCATTCCCTGGGGATACCATGACTGTTCGACAGACAGACCCTGTCTGTTGCAGTGCACGGCACCCACCTAAACGGGGCTTGGCCGTGCTCTGCTGTGGGCAGATGCCACTGCCCCTTCCACCACCAGCACCCCTCCGCCACTATGCTGCCATGCCATTATGCCGGTGGTGCTGGTGGTGCGCAGTCCCAGGCCATCCAGTGTGCTGGTAGGCCGCTGCCTATGGTGTGGGTTCTCGGGTAGGGGTGCCTACATGGACATGTGTGCTTCCCCCCGGCACCGCCTGCCAATGTTATGTGCCCTTGGGGGTACCTGCTGGATAATATCCCCTATGACCCTATGGGACACACACTCGTGCCCATGTTGGACCCTCATCAGTTGCTGTCTTGCTGCTTTACAGTTTCGGCATTCCTATGTGCCACCTAGGCATCTGACTAGTCCACACTGTGCCCCAGCTGGACCACAGCATGTGCCGCCTGCAGCCCCATTTACAGCATCACTACAGTTGCCCTTTCCTACGTGCCCTCTCTGCTGTTGCTGCACATGTGCACACCATAACAAACCTGCCCATCTAAACGACAGAAACCCTGATCAGCGCTATTTGAATGTGGGATCATTCACTTTGTAGGGGGACAGAGCATAGACCCTTCCAAACATGATATCTTAATTTTTACGCTTTCTCAGTAGTGTTGCTTTATGTTTATCATTAATATCACTATTGGCCAACTTGGTTATTGGGATTTTAAATGTGGTTCTGGTCATTTTATATGTTTATTTGCCTTTTTGGTTCCTGCACATATATCACTACTATCACTTTTCTGGTTTCCCTGCCTTTGCTGCACATTGCTGACTTAAATGATTTCTCTTTCCTGCAAATGTGCCTCTAAAGCGAGGGTTTCACTGGCGTTAGTTTTCAGACCCGGATTTCACAGCGTTAGTGTGCCTGGAGCCTCTCCCCGCCCACTCTCCGCCCATTGACCCCTTCTCTCTGCCCTCTGGAAAGCCTTACTTCACCCTTCAGACCCGGATTTCACAGTGTTAGTGTGCCTTAACGCTGCCGCCGCCGCGTTATTGTGTGATAAGTGATGTTATCGCGCGATAATACCACCGCTACAACGTTAAGATGATTTAGTAAACATACCGCCATGTGTAATGAACATGTAAGTTAGACACATAGAACCAAATTACTGATCTTAAATTCCTGGTCGTCAGAGTCATGAGACAACATTGGCGTGGTGGTGACATTGATTACACACTTCTTCAATTTGAGCAGAAATATATTTTTAATTTGAAAACAATGACACCACACAGCTTAAACTTGGAACAAGATTTGTCTATGTTCTTATGAACACCGCGTTTCCCCCCCCTCTTTTCTGATACATGCTCATCTATTTTTATGCATACATATGTTCACCTTTTTATCCTTGGTTTATTTTTTATTTTTATATTTATTATCTATTTATTTCTCCTTTCTTCTAATGGGTTTTATTTTTTATCATGTCTTTTAAAACCTTTTTAATGGGTTTTATGCATGGTCTTTCTTAATCACCCCCTTTTTTCCTCCCCCTTCCCCCATTCCCAACCCCCACCCCCATCCCACTCCCCCTTCCCCTTCCATCTTCCCCTCCCCGCCCCTTCTCCTCTCCTTTCCCCCTTCCCCTCTCAACCCCAACCCCCACCCCCTTTCCCTTTCCCCTTCCCCCTCCCTCTCTCCTCCCCTTTCCCTCTTTTCCCCCTCCTCTTCCCCCTTCCTCCCTTTCCTCCCCATCTTTCCCCCCTCCCCTGCCCCCTTTCTTTTATACAAATATATATAATTTTATATTTTTCACATATTTATATGCCTATGGTAGAATCGGGAACATGCAGCTTGCCCCCTACTGACAGTCTCCATGTTCATGTGACCAGACTGACTGACCCACCGGGGCATGCCTGAAAAGACGATAGGGCAATCCGCCCCTGGCATGATAAACATTTGGTCTGACCCAGTATGGAAATTCTTATGTTCTGATAAGTTACTGGTTGAAAGGTTAATGTCAGTTGTACTAAGGGGTGGGTGTGTGAGATAGATTTGCTGTGGGAAGGGACAGTGTTAAGAACTTAAGAATCGTCATAGTGGTTCAGACTAAAGGTCTTTGAAGCTCAGTATCCTATTTCCAACAGTGGCCAATCAAAGGTCATAAGTACTTGGCAGGATCCCAAAAAGTAGATAGATTCCAGAGATGTTTATGTTTATGTTTATTGATTTAATATACCGCTCTACAAATATATATCAGAGCGGTTTACATGGTACAAAAAACAAAGAAATCATAAAGTGAAAAGAGGAAAGGAAATTACAATATTAACAGGAAAGCAAACCAGGCAGAACCAAACGACAGGACAAGAGGAGAAAAGAGGGGAAGTGGGAAGAGAAGGGGTGAGGGCTACACAGAGGGGTCAGGGAGATCGAAAGCAAGGGCAAAGAGATGGGTTTTGAGTTTGTTCTTGAAGGTAGTATGTGTCTGTTCGAGTCGGATGGAGGAGGGGAGAGAGTTCCACAGGGCGGGGCCAAGGAAAAAGAAAGCGGAGGAGCGAGTGGACTGAAGGTGAGCATGAGCAGGTGAAGGGAGATGAAGGCGGTTGAGGTGGAAGGACCGCAGGGAACGAGATGAGGTATGAAAATGGACAAGGTCAGCGAGATACTGAGGGGAATGGGAGTAGAGGACACGATGCAGGATTGTCAGAACTTTGAAGTGGATGCGAGACTTGATAGGAAGCCAATGGAGGTGGATGAGCAAAGGTGTAGCATGATCACGGGGGGAGGAGTGGAAAATGAGGCGGGCAGCGGTGTTTTGGATGCGTTGAAGGCGGTGAAGTTGAGTGGCAGGGAGACCAGCTAGAACGGAGTTACAAAAATCAACACGAGACATGACCAGAGATAGAAGAAGGGTGGTGAGTGCTTGTGCAGTGAGAAAAGGCCTGATGGCGCGAATTTGACGGAGGAAATAGAAAGAGGATTTTGACACTTGAGCAATGTGATCGCGGAAGGAAAGATGAGAGTCAAAGAAGACTCCCAGATAACGGAAGGAGGAGACCAATGGAACCGGGGAGCCGGAAAAAGAGGGGGCAATCTGGGGAGAAGTGTCACCGCGAGAGAACCAGATGGCAAGAGTTTTAGTGAGGTTAAGGTGGAGGCAGTGTGTAGTGAGCCAGTTGGCAACAGCGGTGAGGCAGGTGTTCAGAGCGGAAAGGTCGGTAGAGTGAGGAGAAGTGTGATGGAGAAGAACCAAGTCATCGGCGTAGTAATATGCGGAGATCCCGTGCTGTTGAACAAGTAGGGCTAGGGGGGTGAGAAAGATGTTGAAAAGGAGGGGGGCCAAAACAGATCACTGAGGAACACCGCAGGGGAGAGGAACGGACTCAGAGGGAGAAGAGGAGGGAGATGGAGGAAGAACGGAGTAGGACCTGGAAGAAAGGAAAGAGTGAAACCAGTGGAGGACGGTGCTACAAAGGCCCGCTTCCCGAAGTCGAGCCAGAAGGAGGGAGTGATCGACAAGGTCGAAGGCGGCAGAAAGATCGAGAGAGACCGCCACCGAGAGATCACCGTGATAAGCTGTAGTTTTCCCCCGAGGCTACGTTATTGAGGGTTTATGGACCTTTTCTCCAGGAAATTGTCCACATCTTTTTTTTAAACCAGTTGCAATAACTGCTTTTACCTCATCCTCTGCCAATGAGCTCCAAAGCTTAATTGTGTGTTAGGTGAAAACATATTTTCTTCAAATTTTTAATATGCTACATAGTGACCTCATGGTATGTTCCCTAGTCTCTGTATGTTAATTTAGTTCATTTATTTAATGTTCACTGGTCACAGTTCTATGTATTCGTAAAGTTATTATTGTTCCCTGTAAGCCCTATCGGCCAAGTTGTTATATATATACCGCTTAGATTTGTAGATCAGCAGTATATAAGCACAGTTAAATAACTAAACACATAAATAAACAACCAATTCACATTTACCCACTCCACTCATGATGTTATATCCCCTCAGCACAGCCCTGACCTCTTGAACCTTTCCTCATAGAAGAGTTGTTCCATCTTTCTGGTCGCCCTTCCCTATATTTTTCTAATTTCACTGTATTTTTCTTAAGATGCAGTGACCAGAATTGCACATAACGTGCTATGGCAATATGGATTTATGGAGAGGCACTATAAATATTCAGTTTTATAATCAGTTCCTTTCCTAATAATTCCTAATATTCTATTAATTTTCTTGCAGCCCCGACTCTCCCCTACAGCACCTCTTAGATGATTAAGTTGTGTGTGTATGTGTATTTCTGAGGGGGGATAAATTATTCCAGGAGGTGTGGGTACATATGTGTATGAGCGATATTCATTTGGGGAGGGGGTAAATTATTCCAGGAGGTGTGGGTATATGTGTGTATGAACGAGATTCACTTGGGGTGTGTGGGTGTGTGTGTGTGTGGGGGGATGGAAGTAGTAGAAACATGGTTGCATGTTTCAGTTGCTAAGGGACAGAATGTGTATTTTTCTGGAAAGGGGGTAGGGCATATGCACTGAAAATCTCGCTCTTAAAAATCACTTATCTCCTTTGGCAGTTCTGGTAGGGAACCATTCTGGCTGTCTAACTGGCTTAAGAGAAAACTGGAATCCTTTTATCAGTTGTGATGGAAATGAAAATTAATGGACAGGTGGAAGGCTAAAGGCAGCCGCAGCAGGCTCAGCAAGAAACAATCTGCTGCCATCTAGTGGCAGTAATATGCTCTCTGGCATCATCCTTCACATGAGCTCCCTGCTGGATTAATACTACCATTGCTATGAATAATACATAATCTGTTTTATATATGGCTAAATGAAATGCAAGTTTAGTGAATGTAATTGACTCAGGAGATATTTTAATTAGCACAATTGTAACTGTCTTCGGTACACCTACAACTGCTGGAGAAATGCCTTGCTAATTACGTTTTCCCAACAGGATTTTCAGAGGACCTCCAGTTTCTGCTGTATTCCAGATTTTTTTTCTTACTAAACCTCTCTGGAGCTATATCTTTCTGGAAATAAGATGGTTCATCTTCATTCATGCTCCTTGTAGGATACTTTTGCTTGGGCAGTCATGAATCCTATATGACTGTATTCAAGGCAGGGCTCCTTGTATTCATTTCCCAGCTGACTTCATGCTTCTCACTCCGTCTGTGTGTCTTTTTTGAGGCTACTTGATAACAAATGTGTTTCCTTATGATTATGTGGTAATTTGTTTTTATCTTTATGCTCATGTGATAATAATAAATTTGGATAGATTACCTGGAATCCAACGACGCATTGCTCTTGGCAGAATGGCTATGAAGGACCTAGACAAGATTCTCAAGGGCAGAGATGTCTCTCTCCATACAAAGATTCGACTTGTTCAAGCCATGGTATTTTCAATAACATCACACAGCTGCGAAAGTTGAACAGTAAAAAAGATAGACAGGAAGAAAATCTATAGCTTTGATTTATGGTGCTGGCGACAAATACTGTGTATACCATGGACTGCCCGAAGAACAAACCAGTCCGTGCTGGAGGAGATCAAACCTAAGCTTTCCCTAGAAGCTCAGATGACAAGACTTTGACTTTCATACTCTGGACACATCATGAGAAGAGATCATTAGAGAAAGACATCATGCTTGGGAAGGTTGAAGGTCAACGCAAAAGAGGAAGGCCAGCAATGATTGATACAATAGCAGCAGCTATAGGTGCCACTCTGTCAACATTAAGCCACCTTACTGAAGACTGAACACAGTTTGGATCAGCTATCCAGAAGATCGCCATGAGTCGACAGTGACTCGACGGCACTTAACAACCACCACTTGGAAAACAAGGCTTGTATATATTGTTTACGCACATTACACAGGGTAGCAACATATTTTAGAATCTTTTAATTCGTTATTTCATTATTAAAGGTCAGGACTCGTTTCCATTGCTTTTGCATGAGCTTTGCCAATTTAAAGTTTTTTTTCACAAAACAGTCCATTTCTAGTTCTCCAGTCCCCATCACTGCAAGGTGAAACTCTGATGGACAGACCATCATGTCCCCATCCCTCGCACCACTTGCTATGTCATTCACTTTAATAACATCCTTTTAAAGGTGAAAGAGTGTTCTGGCAGCCAAGGGATTGGGTTAACAATATGGTGATAAAAGTTCAAATCCCACTACCATTTCTATTACCTTTGACAAATCACTTTATCTCCTGCTGCCTCAGATGCCTTTGTAAGCACCTTGGCTACAGGATTAATCATTTTAACCTCATAAAAGGACTGCAGCTCCTGAAAGTATTTCCTTAACCCAATAAAAATATGTTACCTTATTTTTTTGTTGATTGACCTTCATTTTTGCACATTCAAGTGTACTAACATGGTCACCACACCGTAGCTTCTGGAAAGAATTTTGCAGGAAAAAACCATGCAAGGAATAACATATTCAAGAAGCACTGTAGAATTTTAGCTCACAGAGACTAAATTTGAGGATCAGGTAGGGAGCCATAAAACCTAGTGGCCACATTTATGATGCATGCATATCAGGTCCCAGCTGGAGTCTGTACCTCATGGCTCTTGAACATAGGGTCTGTGGCTATAATGGATGGAGTATACATTGCATTGATGAATAGGCTTCTGAAAGTCTATATGAGCTATCGTAAAGCCGTGAAACCCTGAGGACAATTTCTCCAAATGGGTTAGTTTTGCACATACCTTAGAACATAAGAACATAAGAACATAAGATCATAAGATATGCCATACTGGGTCAGACCAAGGTCCATCAAGCCCAGTATCCTGTTTCCAACAGTGGCCAATCTAGGTCATACGTACCTAGCAGTTTCCCCAAAAGACACAGGTTCCGCAATGCTTGTACTGGGTCAAGCATTGATATCCTGGGTCCCTTCTTAATAATGGTTTATGGACCTTTCCTCCAGGAACTTGTCCAAACCTTTTTTAAACCCAGCTACACTAACAGCCTTTACTACATCCTCCGGTAACAAATTCCAGAGTTTGATTACACGTTGAGTGAAAAAATATTTTCTTTTATTAGTCTTAAATAGTTTACCCTGTAGCTTCATTGCATGTCCCCTAGTCTTTCTATATTCTGATAACGCAAACAATCGATCTACGTTTACCCGTTCCACTCTGTTCATTAATTTATAGACTTCTATCATATCTCCCCTCAGCCGTCTCTTTTCCAGGTTAAAGAGCCCTAACCTTTTTAGCCTTTCTTCATAGGAGTATCCTTCCATCCCCTTTACCATTTTGGTGGCTCTTCTCTGAACCTTTTCTAATAATGCTATATCCTTTTTAAGATATGGCGACCAGAATTGCACACAATATTCAAGGTGCGGTCTCACCATGGAACGATATAGAGGCATTATAATATCTTTGTTTTATTTTCCATTCCTTTCCTTATGATACCTAGCATTCTATTTGCTCTCTTGGCTGCCGCTGCACACTGGGCCGAGGGTTTTAACATGGTATCCACAATGACGCCTAAATCTTTTTCCTGGGTGGTGGTTCCTAATGTGGAACCTTGCATTGTGTAACCATAGTTTGGGTTGTTCTTCCCTAGGTGCATAACTTTGCACTTGTCCACATTAAGGGGTATGTTTACTAAACTGCATTAGTGTGATTCGCGTTAGGATCCGCAGTACAGGCAGAAATCCCAAATAAGGACATGGGCGGTACATCGTTACCGATAATGCGCGTTACAAGGCGCTATAAATTAACGAGCATTACATGGCACGTTACCGCGCGTTAATCTTAAGGCACACAGACATGAAACACAGAAACAGAGCTGTAGCACAATGGTTACTACACGGACTGATGGTACAGGGGTCATGGGTTCGATTCCCCAGTGTTCCCAATGCATAAGGCTGGCTGAGGCAGCACCCTTTACATTTAAGTAGTGATTGTTGAGGCATTTTACCTTTAGGGGCATGTTTACGAAACACCGAAATTGTGCGGGGCCCCGTTAGTGTGCCTGTGCCATATAAGGAGTGGGCGGGTCAGGCAGAAAAAAGGAATAAAAATGACCGTACCTGTGCGCGGCGCGCACATTTGCGGGTCCACATTAGCGCGTGGAAAGGCTAAGTGGGGCGCTGCTGGGCCCATATAGGAACAGTGCCGTAGCACAACGGTGAAGATACTAACCAATGGTGCAGGGGCCATGGGTTCAATTCCCCATTGTGCACCACAAAAACGCCAGCTTGAGGCAATAACATTAATGGTTAAAGGTGCACTAGAAGGCACATGAATCCTGTACGGCAGAAAGGGGAACCCTGCTAACCTTTTGCAGCAACAGGCGGCACACTGTTCATATCTGGGCGGCAGAGTGCGCCGCACTGTTAATATTGGGCTCAGAATGCTTTTCGCTGCAAATTGTGTGCATTAGGCGATGTGCTGTTAAGTCCTTGCGGTTTGAGCGGCAGAAGGCGGTGCGCTGCAAATATGGAAGGCCGAAGGCAGTGCGCCAACAGACAAACACAGGAAGAGAGCCACAGCAGAATGGTGAAGACACTCACCAATGATGCATGCATCAGGGGTTCAATCCCCCACAGTGCCCAGTTAACCTGCCTCACTGAGGCATAATTTTAGGAGGCATAGAAATAATGGGCAGCAATAGGCGGCGTGCTAATGTCTTACGAGGCACTTGAATAGTGTGAGGCTAAGGTGGCGCGCTGATGTGGAAGCATGTGAACAGAGCCACAGCACAATGGGGAACACACTCACCAATGATGCATGCATCAGGGGTTCGATCCCCCACAATGCCCAGTTAACCAGCCTCACTGAGGCATAATTTTAGGAGGCATAGAAATAATGGGCAGCAATAGGCGGCGCGCTAATGTCTTACGAGGCACTTGAATAGTGTGAGGCTAAGGTGGCGCGCTGATGTGGAAGCATGTGAACAGAGCCACAGCACAATGGGGGAACACACTCACCAATGATGCATGCATCAGGGGTTCGATCCCCCACAATGCCCAGTTAACCAGCCTCACTGAGGCATAATTTTAGGAGGCATAGAAATAATGGGCAGCAATAGGCGGCGCGCTAATGTCTTACGAGGCACTTGAATAGTGTGAGGCTAAGGTGGCGCGCTGATGTGGAAGCATGTGAACAGAGCCACAGCACAATGGGGAACACACTCACCAATGATGCATGCATCAGGGGTTCGATCCCCCACAGTGTCCAATGAGTAAGGCGTGCTGAGCCATTATCTGTCATGATGAATATAGCTGAAGGAGGCATGTTAAGCTTTTATTGTAGTGACTGCTGTTAGCAAATGCACTCTCAAAGCACTGTAATATAAGGTGCTGCATAAGGTGCCCTACAAGGTACCCTAGAGGGTACATTATAAAGTGCACTGTCCACCAAGGCACCCTACAATGTTGCCTATAGGCCGCTTTATAGGGTGCCGTATGAGGCAGGGCAAGGTACGAGCACTGTTTGTGCTGGCAGCACTGTGCATTGTGACGCATGGAAATCCTACGTAGGTGTGCACACGTGCAAGAAGGAACAGCAGTGCAGCACAATGGTCAGGAGATTGACTGATGGTGCAGGGGTCATGGGTTAACATCAGCAGTGAATAAGGTTGGCTGAGGTACGTATGTTCCCTGCATGCAACTGAACAGCAATCTGTGTTGCCATCTAAAAAGAAGGCCTTCCCAGTGCCATACATTAATGCACCCTCCACGGTGCAACAGAACGAACATCAGAAACAACCATGTCAGCAGAGGCGAGTTATAATGTTACCCAGCGGCCATGTGGAAAGGGTGGCAACTCCTAGGGCACCATAGTTGGTATCTCATAAGCTGCCTGAAACGAAGGTGTGACATAAGATGCCCCAAGGATGTATAGGTGAACCCAAAAACATTTGCTAGGAGCAGTAACATCCCACAATGTGAGGGGCAACAGAGGTATGTGCCAAACGCACATGTAACCCAAACACTGCACAGAGCTGAAAGGAAAGACAATGCAGAGGTAATAGAAGGATGTAGATCAAAGCTGCTGTACTACACAACTCAGCCCCAGGCCATGTGGCTGCTAGAGAAATGGACACACATATATATCCAGTTATTTAGTTATGTATATCTATGTCCATGTCACTATGTGGTAGGAGTGTGGTTTACAGAGAACAAAAGAAAGACCTGAACAACAGGCTGGTTGGTGTTACATATAACAGGAACATATACCTGGAATAACATGGGAAAACTATGTACATGGAATATATGATTGGTGAACAAGATAACATACCCAAACTATTTACACAAATTAGCAAGGATGCTAGTAAGAAGGAGACAGCTGTGGTTAAATATGTGCTGTGACTGTTTGGTTATGTGATCGGGGCCATCTGTAGCTATGAACAGAGTGATGGTAATGTACCATGCTATAATGTCAGTGTTTGACAGAGGATGGGAAGATGTGTGCAGCGAAGGAGGCTGAAATGGCAGGATAGATGAAATGTCAGGATGACAGTGGAGTAGCAGTGTTATGCAGAGCACACACACGAGAGGCAACCAGGGAGAGATGAAATGCAGGAATGTGTAGGAGTGCAGGACGTGGTGTAGCAGCATGCACGTCAGGATACGATGGCCAAAAAGCTGGGAGACATAAGATGGGCAGAAGGATGATTCCCATCTCAGATGAGGGTACAATGTTCTCGCAGCACAAATCTGCACATATATGACTGTCATACAAATCGAAACCACCTATGCAGGACAAGCATACACATCAAAGAGAACAGAGAGGAATCAAACCTATGACCACCACCACAAATGCCAAGGCAACAACTGGTAGGCCACACCACCAACATCAGTGCATTAGCAGAGGCTGCATACAGAAATACTGAAGCCCATCACACAAGACGCATGCTGGCTGCCAGGACAGGCAAACCCCCAACAGTAATCATGACCAAATGGACATGCAGGTCATCTGAGTACAGATCAGAACCTAGTCTGTATGTGGGACCAGGGACACATGCACACACACACAATGAAATGTTATGCAGTGCATACAGCATGCGAAAGAGGAAGGAAACCAAATCCTGAGGGCATCAGAGGATGCTCGCTGGAGATGGGTACCAATCTGGGACAGGACAGGAGAGAACACAACATGAAAACAGGTGTACCACACACCAGCTGAACCACAGCCAAACCCCCAGGTGCACTGCCATGTAAACACCATAAAGAAAGAGACATATGTGACTGATAACATCTGATGGCTAAACAGCACAGAGTGCACACCTTGCTGTACAGTGAAGAGAGGGAAGGGTGTGTGTAGAGTTGATGAACCTGCTGGTACCAAATGGTCCAGGTAGCACAACAGAAAAACAACAGAACAACCACATGTGGGGATCAAACCTGCACACTACTGTGTTAAAACACATGCCTCTAACCACTACCACAAACAGCACACTGAGTACAAGGCAGAACAAATAGTCCAAAGGGAGGGTCTATGTGGGAACCTGTCAAACCCACTGATGTTGCAAATGGGTGACATATACACACCTGTCACTCTACAAGGATGTGAGCACAGGTGGGCCATGGACATGACCAGCAACCAGTCTATAGAAGTGCACATGTGCTCAAAGAGTGGAGGAGTAGCCTACTGGTCATAAGCCTGTTGTGGACATCAAGTAACCAGGGCCCGATTCACACTAGCACTCGTTGTGGTCTTGGGCATGTCACGTAACCCCCCATTACCGTGGACGAATGACCAGAAAACTGACATTGACCAGAACACCCTGGAGTTTCACGGTCACAGGGAGTCAGGTCAGGACCGACTCGAAGGCACACATTGCATTGCATGTGTGTCACCATGATCAAGGAGCAAAAGAGACAGATGTGTGTCAAATACATATCTTTATTTGGGTCACCCCTCACAGACACTGTAGACCGTGTTATCATAATATCAAGGTGAGTGCAGCCCTGGTGAGAGACAGAAACACATTTAGCATGGCACCAACCCACATCCCACAGAAAGGTCACTTCATTGACTGTAAGTGAAGGGCACGAGATATAATGTGCAACAGGTGCACGCTATGCACTGGCCATCAGGTCCCCACCCCCCACCTGCTGCTGCATCCCTCAAATGTGTCACGCACATATGAGTGCATGAAAACCGTAGGCGTTGCTGGATGAGGACCCAAAACACATCACCTGTCCCTCGCAACATAGCCATCAGGCAACACAGGAGGCTCACAAATGAAAACATCATATGATGTCAAGTGAAAATAACTCCTGAACGTAATGCGCAACCTCTCACCTAATGCCTGATCTAGGAATCAGAAATGCGATAATGTAGATCACAGCAATCATCACCAGCACAATGAGTATATGCTAACAGGTCGCAGAGGCACATGAACCCAGAGCGAATACAAACAAAACAACCTGCAGAAAGCTCCAGAGATAACACCATGCAGGAGTGCCCCTTCCAGTGTTTGTTGGTTAGACAGTGTGTGGACACATATAACACGGTACATGGAATGCACAATTGAAGGAGGGCAATGGACACCCACAATGCCACACACCCAAATATAATGGCGCAATGAGAGTGTCATTACCGCGGCGGAATAAACAGGACCGTACAGATGTGCAATGTAAGGTGTGTACATACATGCAGAGTGTCACGTCTGTGCAGTAAGCAAACACAATGACCAGCATGTTAAGATGGACATGATGGCCAAACATCCTACAGTGAACTACACAAAAGCCATAGGTCCACATGCTGTGGTTCACAAACATAAGCAGTCAGAACCACAAGCACCATCCGTATACCAACATGATACAGTGATGCCACTCATACATGTAAACACCCTTGCCCATTGCAAACATCAATCAATGATGTTGTTGGGCATGAAAGGGTTGGTGTGTGGAAAAAATGGTATCATGTTCAGGTGGAGGGCAGGTGGACATAGATAATATGACCGCTCCATCGTCACCCCCATGCCACTAACATGGCTGTATGCTCGTGTTGAAACTAACAGATGACCGTATCCTGGGTGCCATGTCACACATGGCCAACCCACAACAACTACACAACTGGGGAGGAATGTACAACATACACTGACAATGTCAGTCCCTGCTACACCCAGCGTCCAAAAAGCAAGGTGTATCTGTAATCCAACAGGTGAGGTCAAACGTCTCCATGCAACCCTGGGCTTGCATAGCCAAGTGTCACATTCCAATATGCCACAGTCCGTGAAAGTTCATCTGTGTCCCCTGCAATGCGCAGGACCCCCAGCCCCAGAATGGCAGAAACAGTGTGGTGTACAGGTCCGTCATGGCCAAAGCAGCGGTCCAAAAGCAATACTGTCCATCACAGGCATGTGTTCCACTCGCATAAGTCAAACATCCAATGGCACCATTCCCCAGAAACAATTCCATGGTGGTCTGTTCCCCAAAAAGGTGTGTGATGGCGACGCCAGATGCACTGTAGGAAATGTGTCCGGGATGCCTTCTGTCCTGTGTCAGGAGAGGATACGTATGGTCGTGTTGGACACCTTGTACAAACAACACAAATTGCAGAGAATCGCACCTGTGAAAATACAGATGAAACGGATGAAAAGGCAAACATGACATAATATGAACATGAAATAATATGCATATTGTTGACACATCAAATGTCAATGCAGAATGGGTGTCACATGGATATGGGCATGTCCATATCCATGTCACACTGCTACACACTATATGCATCTGTTCGTGTGCATAGACAGGCACCATGACATGTACATGAGACAAACAGTAACTCATCAACAGGTACAGCCACATGTACCCCCAAATAACAAAGGTCCAACATACCCTGTGTGTGCATTATGTGTACGTCATCGATCCCTGAGCGACTCCACAGCCACATCAGGTACCAGTGAAGGGAGACAATGTCAGCCAAACAGGTAGAATCACCATGTCAAGTCACTGTTGATGCATGTCCACATCATGCCGATACCTGAAATAAAAAAGGTTGCTCAACAGTGGTCCCTCAGAACACAATACACAGTTATGCTCACAACGCACACCACATGTTGAGAATGTTGACAATGTAAACAGCACTACGGTACAGGTAGCACAGTCACCACTGCCCCCCAGGTGCTCCCACCCCTCACAGCACATGATAATGTACCATGACTGGACACTGCATCAGCACACAGTCAACGCATATAAATGCAAACCCCCAGTATGCGTCGGTCTGCGGGACAGCTGTGATACATGGCATGTATGTGCACAACTGGCAACTTGTGGACATAAAGGCGCAGTGACCTGCCCTGATACCCCGGTGATGGCTGAGATAACAGTGTTGGGGAGGCAGCAAGTGCATTTTCCTGTAAGTCAGACGAAAACACATACACATGTAGCTATGTCGTACAAATGCCATAAACAGTTTTGCAGAAGACATACTGTACACAAACACATAGGGATATGTCTGACAACAGCAAGATAAATAGGTAAGGGAGGCCTAAGGAAATAAAACCACCACAACATCTGCACAGTATGACACATACCATACGACATGTTGGGCCCATGACTGCAGGCACAATGTAGCTGTAGATCCAAGTACCCCGGACCGCAGCATCGTGGCTGCTGTCCAGTCAGGTGGCACTGCACCACAGAAACAGCTTCCTCACAAAGTATGTCCTGTGCAGTGGAAAACACAAGAGAAACAAACATATTTCATGTCCAAGGTGTGAAACACACACTGCACCTCTCTGTCCCCCAGCTGTCACACCCCACAACATGACCTATGGACTGGCTGTGCACTATCACACTGTACGGAACTGTGACATGGGAGAGGCAGCACGGAAGTGTCCGTTGCTATATAAAGGTAACCCCAATCCCCCTGTCATCTCCCTCACCACTCTGTTGTTGTACACACTGGTCAAGATAGGTGTTTGCTCCCCCATGTCTATGGCCCATCCCAAGGTCACAATATCAGGCTGTCTCCCCCATGTTGCCACCAATACCCCCTCTCCGTGTGTACTGCCCTTCCACTGTTCTATGTTACCCCACTGTACATTGCTGTAACACATGGAGATATGCAGTAACACCTCCTGTATCCATTGGCCAAAGACATATCCTGCAGTGTACCTCACACACCCCAAATATTATTGACAGCTGTGTGCTGATGATGCGCTCAAATAGATGGCAATGTCAGCGCCACGTCTGTAAAAACCACACCCCCATGTCTGCCTGTGACCTGACCATAATGGCTGCATGTCATCCCACTGTGTGAGAGTGCGAATGTCAAACCATGGATGGCCTATATGTGCACCATAACCAAATAACTGTCATCTAGGTGTCTGTGTATGTGGACGTAACATCCCTTGCAAGGTCCGTAAGGTACTTGCTGATGTGGACTGTGCTATCCTGCCCTACACACATCCACAGCATGTAAGATATGCCATACGTCATACTGGGTTTTTCCGAGCAGCAGACATCACAGTATCCTGTATCCAACAGTGGCCAATCTAGGTCATACGTACCTAGCTGTATCCCCAAAAGACACAGGTCCCACAATACCTGTACTGTGTCAAGCACCGATTATCCGGGGTAGCTACTTCTATAGTGGTCTATTAACCTGTCCTGCAGGAACATGTCCAAACCTCCATTCAAAGTCAGCTACAATAACAGCCCTTACCATATCCTCTGCATACAAATCCCAGAGTCTGATGACACATCCAGCAATGTGGCATATGTTGAGATAGCATCGGCTACACATGCCATGTTCCTCATGGACAACCTCTAAACTGAATATACACACACACATGCAGCGTACCACTTGGCTACTGTAACCCACCCTTTGCTGATCTGACGTCCATCACCTCTGTATGTGTGTACATATGCAACAATGCACTGACTGGCCACTCCACAATACAGCTGCTATCAATGATATGGCCTCCTGGCTGCACACAGCGCAGGTCCCCCTCCTGCCACACATCCATGTCAAGGCTACGTGATAAGGTATACATCAGGGCACACTGTGGGGTTGCATTAACAACCGTCGCACATAATTAATAACATCATTGGAAAGCAGTCATAAGCATGTGCTCTGTGCTATGTATGACATGTGTCACCACACCTAGCCAACATACACACATAGCCAGCTCACACAAGCATAACACCCACACAAGTGGACAAAAGGTGTACAATAGAAACAAATACCCCGCAGGGGAAACTGTCCACAAACAGGGTCATCCCTCCCACTGTGACTACCGCAACATATGCCTGCCACCGTGCTCCATCCCGACCATGAAACCAACGAACTCTTCTTTTCACAGCAACTGCTATCACCACCACCAACTAACTGGGAATGTGACCCACAAAGTATCTGAAAGGTGTAGCAACACCCACACACATAATACACCAACAGCTGCTGTTGTGCCGCGGCCACATTGTTGGTCACACACGCATGGCTATATGTGACCGTGGGATGTTAAGTTGAATGACAATGCAGTGTTGCACCTGAAGGTGATATGTTCCGACACAAAAACCTTTATGACCATCACACACACAGAACAGCACATATATGTGGGAATATATGCAATACGTACCAGAGAAGATCTCTGCAATCAACCTCCGCCTGACCGCTGTGCCCTCTTGTGTGTCACCACTGGCACGTACAGGGGGGCATGGTGGATCATCATCCAGATCCTCATTAATCTCTGCAGGAATATTGTGCCTGAGAGCAATGTTGTGCAGGATGCAACAGGCAATGATAATCTCTGCCACAGTCATAGGTCTATATTGTAAGGCCCCGCCTGTCCTATCCAGACACCTGAAGCGACTTTTCAACACGCCAAAGGTGCGCTCTATGACAGAGCGGCTGGAGGCGTGGGCCTCATTGTACCTCCGCTCTGCATGTGTCCGTGGATGACGCACAGGGGTCAGCAGCCAGGGGCGACACCCATACCCTGCATCACCTGCAGAAAGAAATGTTGCATGTCAATGCATGAGTGCATGTTACCTCTCATGTACACAGGTATGGACGTGCAAAACAAATGCAGAACACATCCTGACAGACATATATGACACACCAACTATGCATTTGTGAAACATATACATATGTTGATATAAATGGTAAAACATGGCCTATGGAGCCTGTACATACTGCCATAAAAAAACCAGTCCCAGTTGTACCTATAGAAATCCTCTATGTGTGGCACATGCGTATTGTACTGCAGTTCCTGTCCTCATCTCGACCACCTCCAACGTTAGACTATACCACCAATGCACATATCACCTGTTCAACGTATATGTCAGCAATGTACACAACCCAAAACTGTGATGTAATCCGATGGAGCCTCGCACCCAGACCATGTATGCCAGGGAGGTCTGACAAGGTCACAACCACATCACCGCTATACCCCCTGTCCTCCAAGGTCCACATCTCAAATATGAGCATATTGACTCCATATGCTGGTTCCTGCTAATCACCTATCCTTCCAGTAGCCACCCTCTGCACTGTCCCCATCATGTTCTGAACCTTTTTAAACTGTGGACCACAGAAGTGCACACCGTAGCCCACATGAGCTTGCACCAATCACATGGACAGAGGCAGAGCACCTACCTGGGTATGTGCGACCAATACCTCTCTGTAATCACCCATGTAGTCCCTTGCCCCTGCTGTCACCTGTCCACAATGCTCAACAACATTAGGATCAGCACATACAACGTCGCCTATGTCCCACACATCTGCAGTGGCCAAAGGTATCTCTCCTGCGGTGAAACAGGCCAAATGCATGACCATCCATATGCAAAACTGTACTCGCAGATGCAAAGGTCAGGGAAACCCATCATATGTAGTCCCCCCCCCCCCCCAGTATATACGCGACCCCCGGGGTGACAACCCAGTACTGAGTGAGTGTGTGGACCTCACACATACATGACAAGGGTTAGGTGTATGGATTGTCCAGAACATAAACGTTACATGAAATAACAAAAGGACCAGAAAATGAGCCGCCATCACAGGTGTGTGTGAAGGGCAGCAACCTTCCCCCCCCCCCCACATGTGGGCAGATGTCACACACACACACTAGTACCAATCCACCAACAGGACACACATCTGCACCTGAGCTTAGTTCCCAGAACAACATGAGCAGGGTATGATCAAACCGTATCACAATCCTGATGTCTCAATGCAAATTAGGTCCCCTGTTAATCCACATATACACTCCTGTAACAATGTAAACACATAACAGTCATATGTCTTTTGAACGTGAGGTACGTTTTCAAATGCAAAGCTGGCAAACAGCGCCCTATATAACAGATGTTACATAAACCAATACATATATGCAGCACATAATAGGTTAGATGGAAATACTCACCCAGCAATATACAGTCCCCATATTGTCCCTCCTCAAATTGCCTGAACAGTGCTGAGTGATGCAGGATATAGGAGTCATGGGTGGACCCTGCAAACCGCGGGACCACATTCAGAATATGCAGATTAGCATCACATACAACCTGAACATTCAGGGAATGGTAGTGTTTGCGGTTGCGGAACACCACCTCCCTGTCTCTAGGCGGGACCAGGGCAACATGTGTGCAATCAATAGCTCCCATCACGTGTGGTATCCCAGCTAACGCCTCAAAGGCCTGGTTCAGGGTCCCCCCACTGTTGCCCAATGTGAGGAACGGCTATGTAATTCCCCACCCGGCTGACCATGGCACGCAGTACTTGGTGGAGACAGCGTGAGAAGGTGGGGCGGCTCATGCCACCCACTGCAGCCACAGATGACTGGAAACAGCCAGAGGCAAAGAAATGTAAGGCAGCAAGGAGCTTGACTAAACCTGGTATGGCATGTGACCGATCAGTCAGGGGCTCGAGGTCAGGTCGCAGATCCTCATAGAGCTCCCGAATAGCCCTTGTGCTCAGTCGGTACAGGGAGATGACCAGGTCCTCACGCATGCCCTGGAGCTGGGCTCTGGGCCTGTAGAGGCGAGGCTGCCGAGCCTGCACCTCAGCACGCCGTCTGCGTCGTCCATGCACCACACCTGTGTGGACCACCCCCACAGCTGCAGGTCTGAGTTGCTGCGGGTCCACACCCATGCCCTGTGCCTCAGCCCCATGGGCACCATCTCCCCTGTCCTGCAACCGCAGCATCCGCCCACGTCTCAGGGCACATGCAGCAACATAAACAGCCGCCATGAACTACAGACACACACAAACACACACACAAAAACACACCCACACCTGCCTAAACACTGGATACCTTACAACCCACACATGAAAGGAGACACACAAAACAGCACAATACAATGCAACGTACAGCACAACTACAGCAGACACCACACAAGACTAGATCCACACAATACAGCACAGTAAACGGAGAAATACAGAACAATACCATACAGACACACAGAATCCAATACACTACAGCTGCCTTTCTCTCCCTGTAACTCACAACCAACATACACCGCGCCTACGAAACAACCCTCAATGTGGACCTAATCTGCAGTCATATTTATCCAGGTTATGTTGTACGTACCTTGCGCATGCGCGGTTATGGCCGTGCGCGGCGCGCATGTGCAGCAATGCCCTAATTTGCGTCTGTCTGTGTGTGTTGCGCGCATGTGCAACCCCTTACGCATGGGCGTCTGTCTGTGGGCGGCGCGCATGTGCAACTCGTTACGCATGGGCGTATGCGTCGCCTGTGCGTATGCGTCACGTGCGTGACGTCACACGCACTCAAACGCACATGCGCTAACAGCTGCACATGTGTATCGCGCACACACACATCCACCAACGCACGCCCATGCGCAATGTCACATACGCGCCGCGCACAAGCAGCGCCGTGGCACAGTTGCACATGCGCAATGTAGGTAACCGTCTAAAACGTATAAATCACCCTGCGCGCCTGTTGCACGTTGAGGGATGAGTGAGGAGTGAGAGGTAGGATAGCGAAGTGTGAGAGCAGGAGGTATTGGAGCAGGTGTCAGTGTAGTGGAGTGTCGTCAATTGTCTCTGTATTGTGGTGTGTACTGTTCAGTTTATTGTGTTGTGTTTGTAGTATTGTGCTCACATCTGTTTTGTCTGTGACGTGTGTGGCGTAGGAGAGGGAGAAGGGGTGAGGTGAGGTGAGGTTGCGTGTGGCCAGGGGAGTGGGGAGAGGAGGGCGATGGAGCGGCAGGGGGAGAGTGAGAGCCATAGGGAGAGTGGAAGTGGCACGGTGAGGGTGAGAGTGAGGGAGAGAGAGAGGGACATTGAGAGGGATAGAGGGAGGGTGGGAGAGAGGGAGAGAGAGAGGGAGAGGGAGAGGGATAGAGGGAGTGATAGAGAGAGTGACAGAGAAAGGATGAGGGAAAGGGAGGGTGAGGGAGTGCAGGAGGTGCGGCAACCAGTTGCGCAGGAGGCAGGGGCTATGGCGGCTGAGCCAGACGCAGGGCCATCAACACAGGGCCAGGCTGCACCCAGCCGCCACACTGGGAAGAGGAAAAGGGCCCCTGTACCTGAGACCCAGAGGAGGAGGGCCACACGGTTCTCAGATTCTGAGAACCACAACCTCCTCGCTACGGTCCTCGAGAACTATGAGGCTCTGTTTGGGAGGCAGAGCAGCCGCACAAGTACAGCAGGCCGTAATGCGGTGTGGGAGGAGATACGCAGAGCAGTTGCCGAGGTAGGAGGCCCCCTGCGGGACATTGACTGTCTAAAGAAGAGGTATTCTGATATCAAAAGAGGGGTGCGCCAGCACCTGTGTGCAGAACGACAGCATGCCAGTGGCACAGGTGGAGGGGGCCCCCTACCATCCATGCTCACGCCCCTAGAGCAGCAGCTTGCAGACAGGCTTGGGCCAATATACACATATGGCCTTCCTGTGGCCCTGGATACAGCAGATCCGCATGCAGGTACGTATGCTACGCATATATTTCACCTCTCCATACCTTGGTGAAATAGCCATTGTGTAGATGGCAGACATTTGCACATGCACCCCCATAAATCTCTACCAAGCCCCATCATGTACCCATGCTGGTGTCAGAGGTCTGTGCTGTACCCCTGCACACTCCTGTCCAACACAAACACACACGCGCACCCCAAAGGTAACATCAAGCCAATACAAAGACTCTGGGAGACCTGTAGGACAAATACATAGTTGTGGCAAACACAAATGCCACGTACCCAACATATGCTTGGTTGTGCTGGCAGCCACAGGGGCAGTACGTGTCCCTGACATGTGCTCCTCCACCTCATTCATACATGTACACCTACACCCTGGCCACAAACCTTTAACAGCGGTCGAACGGAACGGTTCACCTACATCATGGAGCAGTTGATGACTGAAGATATGGCAGGCGTAGAGGCAATGCAGATCACATAATCCGTTAAATCTATAACTGTGTTATCACCCTCCCTCACCGCACACGTACATCTGAGCAAGGTAGAAAAGATGTGGACATATGTGACGTTGTTGTAAAGGCTGTGGATAGCACAGTGAATGGCGGTAAAAGCGGTCTCCACAGCATTGTATGTACGCCTGGCATTACAGCAGTCCCCCAAGAACAGCATACTGTATGGGGACCTTCCCTGTCGCCGGCATATGACAATGCATTGGCAAGGTGTAGTAATACACGGTTGCGGATGCGATAACGGCAGATGTGTTGTTGACCCTCAGCCCCTGTGGACGTCACGGAAACATGGCCTGTGTTGGGACAATGACATATGTCTCTAAAGATAATATGTGTCTGTCCCTCAGAGCTCCACACGCCTTTGTATTGTCTGGCGTCACACTGTTTGCCTGCCATGCTGCAGGGACACAATCAACATGTGTCCCTCATCCCCTCAGGCCCTGACCTGTCACAAACATCTCCACGTGTACCAGGCCCTTACCTACCCCCCCCAACAGTGCTCCTCATCCCCTGTAATATAGCATTGGCCTGTGAGGGGTGCATGTTTATGTGACATACCATACGCACATTGATACATGTGCCTGTCAATGGGCACAAGATGCTTTACATTAGCTGCTCGATGCACAGTAGGTCACTGCCAGACACATGTAGCAGTATGCTCACAGTATGTCCCAGGGACATATGGCCTGCTCAATGGCATGCACAATCAAACACGGGGTAGAAAATACAGGTGGAAGTGTGAGAAAGGAGCAGCCGTGAGTGGACAGATGTTGGCCAGATGGGGTGACAGACGGCATGGGGGATCACTGCACAATTATAGCTGTAGCTGAGGCATGGGAAACAAACTAGGTGTGCGGACCTAAAACACACACCTGTTCCCCCCTGGGGCAGGTACATGTTGGCTACAGACAGGTATGGGGGTGTGTAGGGGGCCCTGTATGCAGCACACATGCTGGGTCCCCACACCATCAGGTATGTGTTGTCTGCAGCACACACGTGTACATAGCTGTAGTGCGTAAACATATGTGTGCTATCTGTGTTTGCCCACAATACAGGTGACTACAGCACCATGCTGACACATGCGGAGGAGGGTGCGGTGGACGAGGAGGGTGCGGAGGAGGGGGATGATGTGGCCGTCCCTCACATCCTGGAGGGGGAGGAGGAGGAGGCGGAGCCTGTAATGTCGGTGGCACGGCCATGTTCCGGGGAGAGTCCCCTGCAGCCACAGATGAGCACCTACCCACCAATGGTGTCTAGTCGAACAGGTACCGGCCTACCACCACAGCAGGATGATGTGGTCGAGGATGACCTCATGGGGGAGCTCAGAGCCCATGCAACATCCTCACGGCAGGATGCAGAAGGTGGGTGAGAAGCAATGTCACCCCCAATGTTCTGTATGCTGTGTGCCCATTAGATATCAGCTGTGCATCCCATGGCATTAATGTTCATGTGTTACACACCACAGAGAGGCAATGGGGTGTACATAACCTACCCGTGGAGTACATGTCCGGATGCAGTATGTGCAGCACATTGCATGCAGTACAAACTATGGTAGAACCTGTGCAAACCATACCTACACACACATCTATACATCTGAGCACGTAGTTGTTGATGTTGAGCTGACTCACATACCTTCTCTCCGTGGGCTATGTCATACAGTAGTGTGATTGCTCGGCAAGTCGTGTGCGCACACACATGCTCACAGCTTAGAGGGACCACTGGTAAAAACGGAACGTGACAGGCACAACGCACAAACCCACTACTCTCTGTGTGGGGTGTGTCTGTGCTGGATGTGACAAATTACCGTCCAAAGCTGTCACATGTGTGTCTCCAGTAGACGGGATACATTTGCCCAACAAGCAATGTTACGACGTATGTTAGCGGATGTTAATGTGACAACACACCATAACAGCCTAGGCACTGTTCCCTCTAAGCTGTGCGCGTGTGCGCGCGCACACACCTCGCCGAGTGAGCGCACATACTTTACAGCAGAGCGCACAAAACGTATGGTCCTGATTCTGATAGAAAACAACATAGTCGTCTTAAAATTTAAAAGTTGGGATTGTAATTACTAGACATATTCCGCTTCATTTTAGTAATTGTCCATATTCATTTATTTTAATTAAAATCAATGTGGTGTACATACTGTATTCTGACGTGTAGTCTAATCTTAAAGTATATAACTCCGAGTGTCGTTATGTGGCGCACAAAAATTGAACCTTGCTTCAAAAGCTGCACAGCTGATATGTTATGCGCACACAGCCTACAGAAAATTAGAGGGAACATTGAGCCTAGGGTGAGTGTACACCTACGGATGCAGACCTACTAGGTATGCAGTTTCAGCTGCATCATGTTGTGTGACAATACCCCACGAATAGCATAGCACTTGCACAACTGAGCTTCATCACTGTAGCCCAGCCGTGGCCCAGTAACTACTCATGTTAACTGTCACATGGGCCATGGGGAATCAGAGATGACATACCTATACCCAAGAAAAGAACATTTCGCCTTCTATGCCCCAAAATGTTGGTACGAACTTCCACCTGAAATTAGATCCATCAAAGGCCTTATGCAGTTCCGTAAGGCAATTAAACACCACATCTTCCTACTTCACTTTGCTCATGCATCCACCCCACCTCAACTCACCCACCTGCCAATGTCTACAAAACCGCACCCTGTCACAAGTATCTTGAACCCGCCTTAGACCTCCTGTATATACAATCCAAATCTAATTATATTTTGTACATATGTTTATAGTTCCCCTGTTGCTCCAAGTTTATGCTCCTGTTACAATGTATGTTCCAAGTTTAAACTCCTGTTACAATGTAAGCACAGAACAGGCTTCTGACTGTGCACCCTTGTTGTATGTAAACCGCACTGATAACAAATAGCGCGGTATATAAACGTTTTAAAATAATTCAAAACAATAAGTAAATAAACATACATGTATGTCATGCACCATCACACAGACCCCATCCCCTACGGTCTGCATCACCAGGTGTAGACCAATCCTACCACATGACATTTTCAGTTGGAATGACATCAGACACACATATAGCACGATGTACAGACAGGACACGGTCTAGGATCATGTACCCATGGTTTGGGAGGCTTACAGGTCCCTGGAGGCAGCATGTATGT
The DNA here is from genome assembly GCA_033557465.1 of Ichthyophis bannanicus. NCBI lineage: Eukaryota > Metazoa > Chordata > Amphibia > Gymnophiona > Ichthyophiidae > Ichthyophis > Ichthyophis bannanicus. The sequence goes on along the minus strand of CM066043.1, from coordinate 230,841,902 downwards.
CCACAATTACGTTAGGCTGGTGGACATACAGACAGGGCTCGCAACATGTCCCGTTCATGTATATGTGACACTGAGGTGCACAATGCATGGTTTGTGACGAACCCCCCGGATCACACAGGTTATCTGGTGCCACATGCTGGATCCTGATGGACTAGACAGCTCACAGGTGGCACCCCTGCTGCCAAACACATTAAGGGAGGGCCCCCCCCTATCTCTGTGACTCACTCCTTCCGAGGGCTCACCACATGCTGTTGCATGCTCAGCATGACCCTGTAGTCGCCATTTTGCGTTGTGTCACCCTGTGCTGCACCATCTGGTCCTCTCCATGCTCGTTGTGCAGCCTCCACATGTGTACCAAGGTGTACATGCACTGTTATCTGACCCCAGGTCCTTAACCACTGGGTGTATGTGGACCCCTCTGCCGTCAGACACATGTGGCATTGGTGGACCTGCCCATGTACGGGATGTGATCCTGCTGCGCCAACCCCATCCCTCATAGTCAATGGCGCTACACCTGTACCCTGTCCATGCTGTGTGTATCCCCCCAAATGTGGTCCCACATGGGTTGGCTGTGCACATTCTATCTCTCTGCATCACGACGTATCCACAGGTGTGTTTGCTGTCCATCGAAACACGCTCCGCCACACTGCACAATGGACATGTGTGTGCTATGTGTCCACAGGCCTATTCCAATATCTGCAGCACGTGGGGGTGTGTGGGCAACCTGTGTATCCCTGTGTGTGCCACCCACATCACATAAATCAACCATGTGCTGTGTGTGGCATTGACATACACCTTTCTGACATTGCGTGTTCATAACCATATCCGCGTGCATACTATAGTTTGTACATTCACAATGACAATCATGTGTTATATGAGTCATCTTGTTGTGTGTTTCTTGGGAGGTATATCACACACCACCCTTGCTTCCCCCTACAGGCATCTGTCGTGAATTGGCAGCTGTGCGCCAGTCTATCGATGCCAACACGCTGGAGATTTGCCACTTGCGGCAGGATATCAGGGACATGCCACTTGAAAGAATGTGTGTGGCCCTGGAGGGGATACGTGCCATACTGCAGAGTTATGCACAACCACCGCCACCACCTCCACAAGCACAAGATGAGGGGGAGGGTGCAGCACAAGGGGGTAGGGTTTTGCGACGTGCCAGAAAGGGCAGGCCACGCCGTGGTTCCTAGGTGTGTAAATAAATGTTTTGAACAACATACATGATACGTGTCATTGCAATTTGTGTCCCTTTGGTCCCCTATGTGGTGTCCACATGCATGTCGTGTCGCTGATCAGCAGACCCTTGCTGTCGCATTAGCTGCTCCACCAGGTGTTGCAGAACAGACGGCACAACATGCTATGTGTCACCTACACAGTCCATAGTCACAGCCCCTTGGCTGTAGGGGTCCTCCTCACACACACTGACCCATGTTGTCTCAGGTGTACTGTTCCCATACCTCATGGTCTGTCGTCAGCGGCATCACCCCCCTCCCCCCTTCTGCCAGCATACCTGGTTCCATATTTGTGGTCATAGCCTATATCAAAGACAACAGTGGGAACATGTCTGGCCCCCCCCCCAAGGTATGCATGTGGCACAGGCAGACATGCGTAGCATGCTTATGTTGGCTTCCTCCCTCCGCTGACACATTTGTTAGCAGTCCAATCCACCCAACAGCATGGCTGTTTCTGGGATCCCCCTCACACTTCAACATCCCATGCGGCTTCCCTGGCCCTTAGCCACTGCACACGTGTACGCCCCATGACGGCATGTGTAAGCAGTCCATGTCTGCCAGCCATGTCAGCCTCCACAGCCTGTCCAGATGCACAGACATATCCCAGGCATTCATCCATGGTGGGTGGTTGAGGGAGACACATGACCATGTTTCCACATAACAAAAACAAATGTTTATTATATAACATTTAAACATTGGCAACATGCCACCACACAAACATCCCCATTTTGTGCGTGGAACACAGCACAGCACAGGGCACATGTGCACATCACAGGTGTTCTCAGAGGTGCCTGTGACGCCCTTCGGCAGATGCCCGCCGACATTGCAGCTGCGCAACATCGGCGGACACCTGCCGGACAGCCCCCGTCAGACACTGCAGTGCATGAAAGACTAGGCGTACGTCGCGCCGCACATCATCAATTGCCCCCAGCACATCATGCATGCACCTGCCAGCACATAGGCAAATGGTGCCCGTGGTCTGTGTGCTGGCATGTGCATGCAATATGCCGTGGGCCGTGGATGACATGTTTGTGCGACGACGCCTATCCCCAGCTTCCACCTGCAGTGTCTGACGGGGGCCCACGTAGCCCTGTGCTGTGCTGTGTTCCCCCGCACCCCCCCCCAACCCTGTCCTCTCCCCAAAACACTCTCAGCCACCCTCTCTGCCCAACCCAGCACCCCCCCACACACAGGTTGCACATTGCCCCCCTCACCCGCAGCCGCCCTCCTGCCAGCAGCATCACCCTCTGGGTGTGCCTGTGGGGGCCTCTCCTCCTCTCCCATCTCGTCACCCCCCACCACCGTCAATTGCTCCTCCTCCCTCTCCTCCTCCCCCCCCTCCCCCATCTGCTGCTCCTCCTCCGTCTCCTCCTCCGCCAGCTCCATCTGGGATCCCTCTTCCACCTCCGTCTCGCTTTCTACCACCACCACCTCCACCTCCCTTGCACGGTGGGTGGTGGGCCGCCGGAGTGAGTAGGCCAATGTGTGGCCCTCGCCGCTGCTTTCCTCTCCCCCTGTGAAAGTTAACAGACATAACAAAACGTACATGAGTGTTACGTTACACATCTACAGATGCATTAAACACACACGTTGGTGGGCCAATGTGACATTATAAACTGAGAGTCATGCCTGTCCAGTCTCACCATCATTGGGTGTCTGTGACCCCCTGCTGTAGCGCGCCAGGAAGTCTCCATGGAACTGCCGTAGTTCACGCGCCTTCTTCCTCAGATCCTCCACCTGTTGATAAACAAACATTGTTTGGGGTCATTACCTACCCTTCTGCACAGGTGGATAGTTAACATACCCATATTCATGTTTGGCCACTGTCACCCTGCTCCCTGTGCCCTGCTGTGTGTTCTGTATTTCCTGCACAGTCACACACTTGTGACAGGTGATCCCTGGGAAATGTGTGCATAGGCCTGCCTATGTGTGTGAGGGCGGGACCCACGGAGCCTGTCGGGGGTCTGCAGGCATCATCATATGGGACACCAGCCAGCAGCATTGCCCAGCACCTACAGGCTTCCCCACCCCCCACCCCATATCATCACCCATAGGCACGTCATGTTTGCAATGGTGGGGGAGAGAGGGAGACAAAGGGGTGGGGTATAGGGGGTGGGAGAGTGTGAGAGGGACAGGGAGTGTGTGCGAGGGTGTCACATCCCCTGGGGGCAATGTTGTGTATGTGTTGACAAATCCCTTATTTTCAGGGTTATCAGCTGATACAGGTATGTAGGTATGTGTTGGACAAGGAGGTGTGGAACATGGTCCCCACTGGTGGGGGCACCCTAGTTGTGCGAGCATGGGAGATGATCCCATTGTGTTTGGGCCCTGTGGAGGTGTTATTTGACCATCCATGGTTCCCTGGTCAACACAGTGCAGTGCGATTCAGAGTCCGGTATGGATGGGATACCTGTTGGACTGCGCCTGATCAAATATTGCACCCCTGTGTGTGTCTCCACATGAGTGGAAATGGCTGTGGGAGGTGTGAGATCATCATTATGTGAGTGCTCGTCAGCTGTCGTTCTCACAGGCCGACTGTCGTGCACCCCAAGGACTGTGTGAGATGTGCAACCTACCCACCATAGCCTAGAAACATATCCGACTGACATACCCTCCGTCACAGTCTGCTTTCCCACCCCCCTAGGTCTGGTGTGTCCTACAGCACCACATCAGCAAGATACAAACTGAGAACAGGGTGTTGCCCAGGAATGATTAGGCAGCTATCAGGTCCCCTGGTGATGGAGGGACAGGTTCCAACAGCATAGGCATACTGCACCATATCCCCATGGTGCTTGCTGCCCGACCCAGCTGGGCTCCGTGTACACCTGGTGATAGGGGGGATGGTTTAAACCACATTGGCAAACAGCCCCGTATCCACAGGGTGATAGAGGGCCCACTCTGATGGGCTCCCTGTACCCCTGGTGATAGGGATGATGGGTTAAACAACATTAGTAGACATCCCCATAACTCCAGGGTGGGTGAGAGTGTACTTTGAAGGGTTCTCTGTACCCCTGGGGACAGGGATGATGGGTTAAACAACATTAGTAGACATCCCCATATCTCCAGGATGACAGAGGGCCCACTTTGAAGGGTTCTCTGTACTCCTGGGGATAGGGATGATGGGTTAAACAACATTAGTAGACATCCCCATATCTCCAGGATGACAGAGGGCCCACTTTGAAGGGTTCTCTGTACTCCTGGGGATAGGGATGATGGGTTAAACAACATTAGTAGACATCCCCATATCTCCAGGATGACAGAGGGCCCACTTTGAAGGGTTCTCTGTACTCCTGGGGATAGGGATGATGGGTTAAACAACATTAGTAGACATCCCCATAACTCCAGGGTGGGTGAGAGTGTACTTTGAAGGGTTCTCTGTACCCCTGGGGACAGGGATGATGGGTTAAACAACATTAGTAGACATCCCCATATCTCCAGGATGACAGAGGGCCCACTTTGAAGGGTTCTCTGTACTCCTGGGGATAGGGATGATGGGTTAAACAACATTAGTAGACATCCCCATATCTCCAGGATGACAGAGAGACAACTTTGAAGGGTTCTCTGTACTCCTGGGGATAGGGATGATGGGTTAAACAACATTAGTAGACATCCCCATATCTCCAGGATGACAGAGGGCCCACTTTGAAGGGTTCTCTGTACTCCTGGGGATAGGGATGATGGGTTAAACAACATTAGTAGACATCCCCATAACTCCAGGGTGGGTGAGAGTGTACTTTGAAGGGTTCTCTGTACCCCTGGGGACAGGGATGATGGGTTAAACAACATTAGTAGACATCCCCATATCTCCAGGATGACAGAGGGCCCACTTTGAAGGGTTCTCTGTACTCCTGGGGATAGGGATGATGGGTTAAACAACATTAGTAGACATCCCCATAACTCCAGGGTGGGTGAGAGTGTACTTTGAAGGGTTCTCTGTACCCCTGGGGACAGGGATGATGGGTTAAACAACATTAGTAGACATCCCCATATCTCCAGGATGACAGAGGGCCCACTTTGAAGGGTTCTCTGTACTCCTGGGGATAGGGATGATGGGTTAAACAACATTAGTAGACATCCCCATAACTCCAGGGTGGGTGAGAGTGTACTTTGAAGGGTTCTCTGTACCCCTGGGGACAGGGATGATGGGTTAAACAACATTAGTAGACATCCCCATAACTCCAGGGTGGGTGAGAGTGTACTTTGAAGGGTTCTCTGTACCCCTGGGGACAGGGATGATGGGTTAAACAACATTAGTAGACATCCCCATAACTCCAGGGTGGGTGAGAGTGTACTTTGAAGGGTTCTCTGTACCCCTGGGGACAGGGATGATGGGTTAAACAACATTAGTAGACATCCCCATATCTCCAGGATGACAGAGGGCCCACTTTGAAGGGTTCTCTGTACTCCTGGGGATAGGGATGATGGGTTAAACAACATTAGTAGACATCCCCATATCTCCAGGATGACAGAGGGCCCACTTTGAAGGGTTCTCTGTACTCCTGGGGATAGGGATGATGGGTTAAACAACATTAGTAGACATCCCCATATCTCCAGGATGACAGAGGGCCCACTTTGAAGGGTTCTCTGTACTCCTGGGGATAGGGATGATGGGTTAAACAACATTAGTAGACATCCCCATATCTCCAGGATGACAGAGGGCCCACTTTGAAGGGTTCTCTATACTCCTGGGGATAGGGATGATAGGTTAAACAACATTAGTAGACATCCCCATATCTCCAGGATGACAGAGGGCCCACTTTGAAGGGTTCTCTGTACTCCTGGGGACAGGGATGATGGGTTAAACAACATTAGTAGACATCCCCATATCTCCAGGATGACAGAGGGCCCACTTTGAAGGGTTCTCTGTACCCCTGGGGACAGGGATGATGGGTTAAACAACATTAGTAGACATCCCCATATCTGCAGGGTGATGGTGGACCCACTCTGATGGGCTCTCAAGGGTCCTGGTGATAGGGGTTTTGCCCTGACCAACATTGGCACACACCCCATAGCTCCAGGGTGGCTGCCAGAACATGTGATGCACGTTTCACAACCCCTGAGGGTGGCCAATGTGTGCAGCCCTGAGGATGCAGGACACGGCCAGTTGCACATGATGTCTCTGGACCCATCCCAGGCAGATCTATGGGCTAGGTGTGTTACAGTGTTTTGTAGCACAGCAGCAGCAAGGACTCCAGAATGGCATCATGCCCTTTGTGACTACGTCCCTAAACACCTGGGTACATGGCAAAACACTCATATGTGCTACATATAGACCTTGGCATGTGGGTCCCCCAGCTACACTTTACTGATCTGGAATACCTACACACAGCACCATTGACAGCTGCAAACAACCCTGTCTGTGTCTATGGTAATTATGACCTGTGGCAATGCACTCACCTCCCTTTGGTTGTCTGCCACACGATTGAAACGCCTTTTGATTCTCTCCCAGGCCCTCTGGACCTTTTCTGTGTCTTTTCCCCTGGCGGCCCCTGGGAACAGCTTCTCCATCTTTGGCCCAACCAATGAGGCCAGGTGGCAAAGTTCGCAGTGGCTGAATGCAGGTTTGCGCATTCTGGCAGCCATTTTGTTTTCTGCCCTTCTGGACGTGACGACGCTGACGACGCAACCTCCGCATTTGCGCATTGAGGCTCGCGCACATGCACTCCGCATGGCTGCGCTCCAGACATTGTGGTGCTATTGCGTTCCTCATGGCTGCGTGGATGTTATGTTATACATTGGAAATGCACGCAACTTGCACACCCAAGGGTTAGGGTGTTGGAGATATGTATGTGCATTGATCTCAGCAGTCACACATGGCACCAATGGGGTATGTTTAGTGCACCCTGAGATTGTGCGGGGCCGCGTTGGTGTGCCTGTGCCATATACGGAGTGTGGGGTTCAGGCCGTGGAAATAAAACATGGGGGCGAACGCGACCTGACTGGTGCACCAGGCGCTAATGGCCGGGGTCCACATTTGCGGCCCGGAAGGCCACGTGGCGCGCTGTTGGACACACACATATCAACAGAGCTGTGGTACAATGGTGGGGACACCGACCAATGGTGCAGGGGCCATGTGTTCAAACCCCCTTTGTGCACAATGTAAACGCCTGACTGAGGCATCACCTTTAATAGGTAGAAGTGTTTTAGGGGGCATCTTACTTTTGCACGGCATAGGGCGGAGCAGTGTTAATTTTGAGCAGCAGCAGGCGGCGCACTATTCATTCTTGGCGGCATGAAGCAGCGCACTATTTTTTGGGGCGGCAGTGTGCGGCAAACTGTTCATTGTGAGCAGCTTAGGGCCGCGCGCAGATGGCCATGAGGCGGCGTACTGATGTGTCAGCACAGTAACAGGGACACAGCACAATGGTGGGTACACTGACCAATGGTGCACGGATCAGGGGTTCGATCCCTCACAGTGCTCAGTGCACAGGGCTGGCTGAGGCAGTATGTTTTTGGTGAGTAGTGCTGTAGGGTGGCTTTTAGTTTTCCTTTATTTAGCACAGCTACCAAACGCACTCGCACATCATGTTGACATGAGGCAGCTCATGAGGCACATGTTAGAGTGCACTGTCCGCCAAGGCACCCTTGCATGTCTCCTATAGGGCACCATATATGTTGTGTCTCCGGATAGAGACTAGTGCACCTCATATGGACCTAAACTAAAAGATGGCCTATTGTGTGCCCTATCAACCACACTCAAGGGCACCATGTGGGTATAGTACGCTGTGGGTTGATTTGCTGCCAGCAACATCTGCACATTAAATGTTAAATACCTATGCACCGCCCTACAAAATTACACCACTGTGGGTTTGAACCCATGACCTCTGACTTCACAGGCAATGAGGTACCCATTGGCCTACAGCTCTATAGCTGCCAGCAAGCCCCTGGCTGGCTGTAGAGAGCCTGCATGTCACCACACAGACAGTCTGTTGTGGTAGCCAGGATAGGGTTAGTCCACCCATACCCATGATGCACTGCACATGCAAATCAACTGTCCACAGATAGACACAGGATCGGGAATGCACCCCGGCATCTCCACAGCTTGGTAGGAGGGAGTGTCCATGTGCACCCACACAGCACCTCGGCCTGGTAGGGTGTACTGAGTGGGTGTTGTACTGGCACAGAGTAGCTACACACCGTCACATTGTGCGGGTACTGTGCTCACCCTGAGTGTGCGTGGAGGCACCCAGGACCAGGTCCACCACAACCTCCGTGGCAGAATGAGGCCATGCTAGAGCTACACAGCACTATTACTCTGTGAGATAGGTTGTTTCTGCAGAGACACCTTGGATATCTCTGTCGGTCAGAGTCAGGGGCACCCCTTATGTGAGACCTAGGTGGGCTCTTTACCACCATTTCTCCCCCTCAGGTTGGAAAGCAGGGTCTCTTATCATCATGCTATCTCCCTGCAATGGTAGCAGTAGGGTGGACCATCAACCCCAGTCCTGCTGTGGGAGAGACACCCTACAGCGCCGTCACAGCAACTCCATACACATCCATAACACAATATCTGACAGACATTAGGCCTTGATATGCTAAGTTGCACCCCACCACTATCTGATCTTCGCCTACAGCAAGCCATCAGCCACTGCACGGCGCTCCATCAGGACACACACCAGCTGACATATGTCTGCTAGTTAGTCCTGTTGGAAATGCATGCACCCAGAACTGGGATGGCAGTGCACACCAGCAGTTAAGTCATTGACTGGGCCCCGACACAAAACCCATATATATCACATGGGAGACATACTATCATTCACTATGGGGGTGCCTAGCCATGTTGTCTTCACTGCACAGTCAGGGTGGAGTGCAACCCCAGCAGCACATACAGAGGCCACCATGTATGTGTAGGTGGTGGGCAACCACTACACTATCCCAGTCAGTGCCCTCTGCCCTGTGCAGATGCATCCTGGCCAACCCGCCCTGTCAGAGCTATACCCATGGTACCTTGCTGCTCATTATGCACATTGGCAGGCCAATACTGGCAACAGTGCTGGCAGTGTGGGCTGTGGAAGGTGTTTGCAGCCAACACACACTGTATAGACAGACACACACTCCCACACGTATGCCAGCATTGTGCTACTGTAGAGGCATTTGTCAGCATTAGCCACCACACCAGTCCTGGGCACAGTACAGGCATGGATATGGTAGCAATACTGTTTTGAGTCACTCCCCAGGGTGGTAAACGCTGTCAGAGACCAGACCTGATGCACCCACTGCAGTCAACAGACAGATTGTCATGATGGAGCTCAAGGAGCAGAATGTGCGTGACGTAGGGATATCTATCTGCCAGTACTCAGAGCAAGTGTTTGGAAGCTGTGTACCGTATACCCAGGTGTAGAGTGACATTGCTAAGGTATTCACATGCTAGTATTGTGAGATGCACACAAGGCCCAATGTCCTGCCTCTCCAGGGGGCATTGGCCATTGGGGCCTGTGGGTGTGGGTGTGTCTGCCCCTGTTGGCTGCTGCTTTACGGCTGAGGTTCCCAAATCCAGCCCAGGGTTGCAACACACTGTTCGCGTTTTCCTGCTGTCCCTCATGAATATGCATTAGCTACATCTACATGCCATGGGGGTGGTGCAGAGATATACAGCACTGGCATTTGTATGGGCGGCAGCATTGAACCTGAATGGTGTGTGGTCCTCTGGGACTGCATTTGTGAGACTCTGCTCTAGGTAATGCCCCTCGTCATGGTGTCTGTGATCAGTGGGGTGTAAAATTGGCATATGAGCAATGCGTATGTCCCCAGCAATAATGGTTTGTCCTTACTATCACGGATTAGTTGTGGGTAAAGATATGTGGACAGGATTGGCAGGGCTTTGAACCTGTGACCTTCTGTTCTTGCACACACTGTCTGTGTGCAGTGCGCCACTGTGTTGCCACAGATGTGCTTGATTCCCTGGGCAGTCCATGACTGTACATCCGACAGGGCCTGTCTGTTGCAGTGGACGGTGCCAGCCTGCACATGGCTAGGCCACTGTCTTCTGTGGCTAGCAGCCACTGCCCCCTCCACCACCTGTACTCGTCCGCCAACATGATGGCATTCCTACTCTCAGGGAATGCATATGCCCTGATTGCATTGTGGCACTCCGGGACCGGATGTGGGGGACTGGGCTGTGGGTAATGCCCATTGTTATGGGGTGTGTGCGGGGTAGGGCAAAATATGGGTGTTTGCACCATGCTTATGTTCCCTGCAATACAGGGGTGTCTGTGCTATCTTTGTTTAGTGGTGGGTAAAACATAGGAACTGGGCTGGCATGAGCCCCAGCTGGGATTTGATCCTATGCCTTATGGTCCTAGAGGTACTGGCTCTGTCCGCTGCACCACAGTGTGTCCACAGAAACAGTGCAGTCCCTGGAGATAGTTAACCTGGCAGGATGGAGTCGCAAACCCTGCTCTGCACATTTTTACTGTGGGCTCATTCACCCTGTCTGGTGACAAACGTGCAAATAAACCCCGGAACTGACCACCGCAGAAGGGGGTTAATATATAAACAAACTGGGCAACCTTGCTATTGATGGGCAACCATAAACACCACTCACAGGGAACGTACGAAACAAGGAAATGTGTGTTGGGAAAGGTCTCCGCTCCGTAGACCCTTCCATAATTCATTTATATTTTTGGGGCTTTCCTGGGTGTGTTTTTTGGTTTTGCCCTTTACTATCACTGTTCCCCAGCTGACCTCCTCTTTGTACTATTTCTGTGGTGGTCATTTGATATTTGTAATTGCACTTTTGTGCTGTGCACATGTATCACACTGCTCACGTTTTGAAGGTTTCCCCGGTTTAGGTGTACATTGCTGACGAAAATGGTTTCCCTTCCCTTTACATGGCCTCTACCGCGAGTGTTTCACTCGCGCTATTTTTTACTTGCGAATTCAGCCCCGATAATGTGCGGGGCGCCTCTCCCCTCCCCTTCCCTGCCCATAAGCCCCGTCTCTCCGCCCCTCCGGAGCCTTCCTCCGCCCTCCGTTAGCCTTTCCACGCCTCTATCGGACATTTGCGGGCCCGTACTTGTGCGGGGCGCGTTCGTGTGACGCGCACGCGTGCGGTGGTGACCCGCACGTTTCCGGGCCATTTAAGTGCTCTTAAGTACCGCTTTTAGTGCGCTATTTTGCGGCACGCAAATTAGCGGTTTTTAGTAAACATGCCCCTTAGTTTACCCTGTAGCTTCATTACATGTCCCCTAGTCTTTCTATATTCTGATAGCGTAAACAATCGATCTACGTTTACCCGTTCCACTCCATTCATTAATTTATAGACCTCTATCATATCTCCCCTCAGCTGTCTCTTTTCCAGGTTGAAGAGCCCTAACCTTTGTAGCCTCTCTTCATAGGAGTAGCCTTCCATCCCCTTTACCATTTTGGTGGCTCTTCTCTGTACCTTTTCTAATAACGCTATATCCTTTTTAAGATACGGCGACCAGAATTGCACACAATATTCAAGGTGCGTTCGTACCATGGAACGATACAGAGGCATTATAATATCCTTTGTTTTAATTTTCAATTCCTTTCCTTATGATAGCTAGCATTCTATATGCTTTCTTGGCCGCCGCTGCACATTGGGCAGAGGGTTTTAACATGTTATCCACGATGACTTCTAAATCTTTTTCCTGGATGGTGGTTCCCAATGTGGAACCTTGCATTGTGTAACTATAGTGTGGGTTGTTCTTTCCTAGGTGCATAACTTTGCACTTGTCCACATTAAACTTCATCTGCCATTTGGATGCCCAGTCTTCCAACTCTGTCTCCAACTTGGCAGCCTTTTCGGTGAGGGGTTTCCCAAAGAGATTCTCTCCTTGGCATGGGACATTGACCAATTTGTCCTGAACCCATTGCTCGAAGTCGGAAGGCTGTAGACAAGTCAGGCGTTGGGCACCGATGCCCACTGCAGCTAATAGAGTTGCCGACTCGAAGCTGTCATAGGCTACCCGAGACATGAATTTGGAGCACACACGGATGGCCTTAGCCAGGTTCTTGAACTGCTGCAGAGCTTCCTCAGAGAGACCAACGGGTCTCTCAGGTATATGCCCATTTATAGCTGGTAGGCCTGGATCCAGCCAATGAGCATCGAGCCCTGGTAGCACTTTCTGCTGAGGGCATCCAAGATGTGGGCCTCCCTACCGAGAGGTACCGAGGAGCGAGCCTTCTGACTCTTCAGCCGACACATGGCTGACTCCATCACCATGGAGTTATGTGGCAGCTGTGCCTTCTGGGACTCCCAGGCTCTGAAAGACCCGATACATTGAGTCGAGCCACTCGCTCACAACTGGCACAGATGCTGGTGTCTCCCACATATGGAGCATTAGCAGTTTCAGGATGGGTGGAATGGGTACGGTGAGCGATTCCCTCGGAGGGGCCTCATATTGGAGGATTTCTAGCTTCTCTGTCAGAGAGTCCTCCGACTCTGTCGGGAACGCTAGGGCCTTCAACATGTCCCTCACAAAGTCGAGGAATGCCATATCCTCGGGTGGGAATGAATGCCAGGGCTCAGAAGGAGATGAGTCCAAGGGGACGTCGCAGTGGCGACAGGTGTTCGGCAACTCCTCATCCTCGGTCTCCCATTCTGAGCAATCTGTCAAAGACTCTGAGGGAAGGGTGGCCCGCGGGCTCCGGGCCTGAGCCCTACCCATGACCCTTGCAGGCCCCACAGCTGGTGCCATATGCTGTGGAACGAGAACTGAATCAAGACCTCAGCAGAGGATCGACTCGGGGCTGAATGGTCTCGAGGATTGGCTCGGCCTCTGGGGATATCAACATCTATGGTCCTATGGTCTGAACAAAGGAACTAGTGGTACCGGACAACAGCACCCGCTGCTGGTCCATGAAGGCAGACAGACAGATTGCACTCCAGGGCCGCCATTCTGGTTTTGACCAGCAGCTTTAACAGACCTCTGTGATCAGGTGTGTCCCTCCTAGTGTTTGGGCACAGCAGTGCAACACCAACAGATGCAGGTACCCTGACACCAAGATTTCGAACATACCACAGTAATCAGGTCACGGCCTCCTGGGGGTAGGGTGGATGTAAACACATGAACTGCAGCACCTACCATACCAACACGAGTTATACCAGACCTCTCTAATCAGGTCATGGCCTCCTAGGGGTGGGGTGGTTTAAGCATATAAACAACAGAAACTAACGGACCAACAGAATTTAACTATGACCTGTGTAATCAGGTCAATGCCTCCTGAGGGTAGGGTGGATTTCAACACATGAACAGCATCAACTTCCATACCTACAGGATGTATGCTTGCCCTCTGTGATCAGGTCTGGACCTCTTGGGGGTAGGGTGGATTTATACAGATCTACAGCAGCAACGTCCGTACGAACAGGATTTCTGCATCAACTGTGTAATCAGGTCAGGGCCTCCTGGGGGTAGGGTGTATGTAAACACATGAACATCAGCAACTACCGTACCAACAGGATGTATAACTGACCTCTGTAATCAGGTCAAGGCCTCCTGGGGGTAGGGTGATTCAAACACATGAACAGCAGCAACTTCCATACCTACAGGATTTATGTCTGACCTCTGTAATCAGGTCAGGGCCTCCTGGGGATGTGGTGGATTGAAACACAGAAACAGCAGCAACTACCATACCAACAGGATTTATGGCTGACCTCTGTAATCAGCTCTAGGCCTCCTTGGGATAGGGCAGATGTGTGAGGCTGCAACTGCCTCAATGTCCATAACACCAGGAGGACTGTCAGACATCTTCAGTCAGGTCTCAGGACTCCTGGGGGTATGGTGGATGTACACACATGCACAGCAGCAACTTCCATACCAACAGTATTTGTAACTGACCTGTGCAATCATGTCACGGCCTCCTGGAGGTAGGGTGTATTTAACCACATGTACAGCAGCAACTACCGTACCTACAGGATTTCTGCCTCACCTGTGTACTCAGGTCAAGGCCTCCTGGGGGTAGGGTGGTTTTAAGCACATGAACAGCAGTAGCTACCGTATCAACAGGATTTATGCCTGACCTCTGTGATCATCTCTGGGCATCCTGGGGATAAGGTGGATATGCACTAATGAACAGCAGCAGCTACCATACCTACAGGATTTCAGCCAGACCTCTGTAGTCAGCTCATGGACTCCTGGGGATAGGCCAGATGTGTGAGGCTGCAACTGTCTCAACTTCCAAACCACCAGAATGAATGACAGACGTCTTCAGTCAGGTCTCTGGACTCCTGGGGGTAGGGTGGATTTACACACATGCACAGCAGCCACTTCCATACCAACACGATTTCTAACAGACCTCTGTGATCAGGTCTGGCCCTCTTGGGGGTTGGGTGGATTTTAACAAATGTGCAGCAGCAACCTCCGTACCAACAGGATATCTCACTGACCTATGTATGCAGGCAAAGGGCTCCTGGGGTTCGGGTGTCTTTAAAACACATGCAGAGCAGCAACTACCGTACCAACAGGAGTTAAATATGACCTGTGTAATCAGGTCAAGGCCTCTTAGGGGTAGGGTGGATGTAAACACATGAACTGTAGCAACTACCATACCAACAGGATTAATAACAGACCTCTGTGATCAGTTCTGGCCCTATTGGGGGGTTGTGTGGATTTAAACACATGTGCAGCAGCAACTTCCATACCAACAGGATATCTCACTGACCTATGTATGCAGGCCAAGGCCTCCTGGGGTTAGGGTGTATTTAAACACATGTACAGCAGCAACTACCGTACCTACAGGAATTATGCCTCACCTGTGTTGATCAGCTCAGGGCCTCCTGGAGGTAGGGTTGATATAAACACATGTACAGCACCAACTACCATACCAACAGGATTTATGGCAGACCTCTGTGAGCAGGTCATAGCCTCCTGGGGATACGGCATACTTGCACACAGCAGCATACACACCTACTTTCAGCACTGCTTACACCACAGAATGTTGCCTCTCCCATGTTGTACATTTATTTATTTATTTATTTATTTAACACGTTTTTTATACCGCCTTTTCCTTCAATCAAAGCGGTCACAAGAAATACAAGGTATAAACAAGGGAAACAAACAGTATAGACATGACAACATATGGTAATGTAGGAAAAATAACAAGGGTTAACAAAATAGTGGATTATTTATAAAATATATACAATAGATGATATCTTAGTCATTTGTTGATCCATAGTGCTCAATAAAAAGTAAAGTTTTTAATTGCTTACGAAAGTCACTTAAAACATCAATTGCACGTAAATCAGGGGGGAGAGAGTTCCAAATCAAAGGGGCAGCCAAAGAAATTGCTCGTTGTGATGTACATTTGCGTGATTTAGCGAAGTTTCTTGGGGTATTGAGGGTGTTTGAGGTGGATAATCTTCTAGGTCTGTTGCTGGTATCACGGGATAAGAGGGCATGGAGGCTGGTTGCAGAACTGTTGTGCTTCATTTTGAAGATGTTTATGATTAACTTATACTTTATGCGAAGGGTTATAGGGAGCCAGTGGAGATCTTTAAGGATGGGGGTAATGTGGTCATGATTAGTGGAACCGTTAATTATTCTGGCTGCTGTATTCTGTGCCATTTGAAGAGGTTTGAGAGCATGTTTTGACAGCCCATTGTAGATAGGGTTGCAAAAATCCAGAATGGGGGTAATAAGTGCCTGGCAGACTGTACGAAAGTGTTCATTAGAGATAAGAGGCTTGAGGCGTCTAATTATTTTCATTCGGTAATAAGCGCTTTTAACAGTTTTCTTTATGTGAGATCGCAGGTCTAGCTTCTTATCGAGGGTTACCCCGAGGTATCTTACTTCATCCTTAATTGGAATCTCAGTACTGTTGCATGTGATGTACGGTGGGGGATTAAAGTTGGTGTTTCTAGTGACAATAAGTGCTTCAGTCTTCTTCAAGTTTATTGCAAGGTTGTTATTTGACAGCCAAATGGAAATGCTGGTAATGCAGTTTGAAATCTTGTTGTAGTTTGGGCAGTTGATATCAATCGGAGTGTAGATCATAATATCATCTGCGTAAATTGTGTAGTCTATATGATGAGTTGATATTATGTGACATATTGGTTGGATAAATAGGTTAAAAAGAAGTGATGAGAGTGCAGATCCCTGCGGTACGCCTTGTTTGATAACTGTATGATGTGAAGTGTTTAGACCGACTTTAACTTGGAACTGTCTACCAATTAGGTAGGACTCAAACCAGTTTAGGACGGTGCCAGTTAGACCGATGCTCTTTAGTCTGGCTAATAGTATTGAATGGTCCACTGAATCAAAGGCCGCTGAAATATCTAAGAAAATCATTAAGGTTCCTCTATTATAGTTGTCTATGGTTTGAGTGATATCATTAAATAAATAAAGTAGCAGCGTCTCAACTCCATGGTTCGGGCGGAAGCCATGCTGATGTATGTCAAGTGGCGCATGCTCATCAATATGGTCTTGGAGCTGTAGTTGTACTACCTTCTCGATAATTTTTGCCAAGAGTGGTAAGCTGGAAATTGGTCTATATGCAGCTGGATTGTTTTTTTCAAGGTTGGTTTTCTTAAGGATAGGCCTTATTGTGGCTAATTTCAGCTGTTCTGGCATGATTCCTTGATTTAGGGAGTTGGTTACGAGGTGGTGTATAAAATTAATGAAGTTTGACTTAGTAGCTTTGACCCAAGGTACTGGGCAAGGATCTGTGGGTGCGGTACTTGTGTTAAGTGCAGCAATGATGTCTGAAAGCTGCTTAGTTGAGGGAATATGAAACTTGTTCCAAATTGTACTTGGTAAAATAAGATTGTTTTTTTCAGATTGTTTTAAAGGTGGAGTCTGGCCTATTTTTTCTCGTAGATAATCCGCAAACACTTGAGGGTTGATCAGGATGTCTTTATCAGAACAAGGTTCATTAACTAGGTATTTTACTATCTCAAAAAGTTCTCTAGGTTTGTTATAAGCTTTCTGGATAGTGTTTGTGTGGTATTCTTTTTTTGATTTGTTGATGAGATCATTATAACTCTTTTGCTGAATTAAATATAAATCCTGAGAGGTGGTAGATTTGGATCGTCTCCATTGGCGTTCTAACTTCCTTAATTCTCTCTTAGCATCGCGTATGTTATTTGAATACCATGGTGCGTGATGTTTCCTTTTGATCTTTTTTGAGTCTGTTATAGCCTTGGCTGCAGTGCTGATGGTGTCATACCAATTGTTTACTTGTTTGTTCAAATCAAGTTCAGCTGAGTTAAGGTGAGGTATTGTGTCTAGTAAGAATTGATCTCTATTGAAGGCTTTGAACCTTCTAGGGGTGAACGTAGTAGCTTTTATTTTATCGAGCTTGTCAAACGTGCTTTTGAATTCTATTTTAATTCTATGGTGATCTGACCATGGAACTGGGGTAATTATGGGTGATGAGAAGTTGCCATTATTTATGATGTGGTTGGGGGCAAAGATGAGATCTGGCATGGATCCGTATTTGTGGGTGGGAGCGTTTATTAATTGGGTATATTGTAAGGAGTCCATAGCTTGCAAGAAGGTTTCCTTATCTATATTGGAAGAGGAGTTGAGGTTGAAGTCTCCTAGTAAAATTAGAGGTTGACTGCACAGACGGTTTCTAAAATGGAGGTTAGCTCTTCAGCTGGGGCATGAGGTGCTCTATATAGTAGGCTGATGGCTAGGTGTTTGTTACCCACTGTGATAGTGCTGGATTCGTCAGAGGAATTAGAGGCTATATTTTTTAGATGTAAAGATTTTTTTGCGATGATCAAAACTCCGCCTCCTCTTCTCTGAGAGCGAGGGTTGTTAAAGGCAGAATATGAAGGTGGGACCAGTTGGTTGAGGAGGACGCTGTCAGTGGGAGTTAGCCAGGATTCAGTGATACATAGGATATCTGGCTGTTGGTCACTGATATGGTCTCTGATTGTGTGAATCTTGTTTCTTACTGACCTTGTGTTCATTAGTTCGATAGAAATTGTATTTGGAGTATAATACCTCTTGTGATGAATCTTTGAATTTGTTTGCTGGTGTTGATTAAAGTTGTTGTATTTGTATAATGATGTTATATGTGAACTTAGTGAGTTGAGGAATATATGGTATATTGGCATGAGAGTAGGTAACCAAATATAAAGGGGTTGTAAAAAAGGATCTCTACCTTGAAGAATGTAGTGTTGAGTGGGTAAAAGAAAGACAGGATGGTAGGCTGGAGTAGCCATAGTAGTTAAGGATAAAAGGAATAAATCTTTAGCACTTAATGTCTGTGTGTGCTATCTTTAAAAGGATATCTACAGTAGGATGAGTAATAACAACATAACCAATTTTTAAAAGAAGGCAATACGAATCTAGCTACTTCATGTGCACATCATGTGTGATTTCTCTGCTAGAGCAAGGTTCACTGTACAGGAAAGTTCTACATAGTAACTTTACTCACTTTATCTGTTTCGGTTATTCCGGTCTGATAGTATATCCTCCTTTCGTGCCCCTCCTAAGGGCCACGCCAAAGGGCCCTCTTGCGAGGCCCTCAAGCGCGGGCCCGCAAGGCGCGGGCGCGCCTCAGTAGTGGCAGTTGTTTCAGTGTTCAGCTGGGCTCTGATTGGCAGCCTGGATTCTGCTCTGCAATATACTTTAAAGCTAAACAGCTGATGCTCTCCTGTTTTCCCCAATCTCACTCTTGAGCCTCAGTAGTGGCAGTTGTTTCAGTGTTCAGCTGGGCTCTGATTGGCAGCCTGGATTCTGCTCTGCAATATACTTTAAAGCTAAACAGCTGATGCTCTCCTGTTTTCCCCAATCTCACTCTTGAGCCTCAGTAGTGGCAGTTGTTTCAGTGTTCAGCTGGGCTCTGATTGGCAGCCTGGATTCTGCTCTGCAATATACTTTAAAGCTAAACAGCTGATGCTCTCCTGTTTTCCCCAATCTCACTCTTGAGCCTCAGTAGTGGCAGTTGTTTCAGTGTTCAGCTGGGCTCTGATTGGCAGCCTGGATTCTGCTCTGCAATATACTTTAAAGCTAAACAGCTGATGCTCTCCTGTAAGATGTGCATTGATTGCTGGATATTGTGTTACACACCTTGCATCGTGTGACCTGACCCCATTCACTTACCTCACGTGGGTGGTCAGCAATCCGATTAAAGCGCCTAGTGAGGTGCCCCCATGCCCTTCTGACGCGGTGGAGGTCTTGCCTTCTAAATGATCTGGGAAATAACCTGGT
The DNA here is from genome assembly GCA_033557465.1 of Ichthyophis bannanicus. Taxonomy (NCBI): domain Eukaryota; kingdom Metazoa; phylum Chordata; class Amphibia; order Gymnophiona; family Ichthyophiidae; genus Ichthyophis; species Ichthyophis bannanicus. The sequence continues at coordinate 230,822,539 of CM066043.1, read as the reverse complement.
CTGCTTGGTGCAGATCAGGTTTGCTATGTGTTTTAAGTCACGCCTGGTGAAGGCTGGCTGACCTGAGCGCCTCTCCATATTCATGGAAGTGACTGGGTTGCTGATGCATGCACGCACACCTCGCATGCGCGCTGCTACTCACGCCGAGCACTCCATGCATGCGCATTGCCGCACACGGCACACACTCCATGCATGCGCGGTGGCGCACTGCTGCGCACGGCGCCACCACTCCCAGTACATGGTGACCAACGGTGGCGGCGCTAACATACGCAGTATAGCAGGCTGTTTGCCGTTTAGCCATGCCGCTTTGTGGGGCTCATTGATAGGGGAAAAATAAGGTTTAGTTTTAAGTGTATGTACAGAAGGATTTGGAGGCCTGCAGAGGGGGATTAGAAATCCTGTATATGTCTATATATGGAAAGGAATGTGCTGTGCTAAGCTAAATTGATTGTTCTACACAGAGACTAGTATCTGTAAAGTTACTGATAACCTGTGGTGGGCCTCAGGGGATGGGTTGATGATGTATGAATATGTTTCTATTAATGTATAAAAGACCGACAATCCCTCCACCCTGTGGAATAAACTTGCATACTGTGTCTTGGTGTGGTTGTGAGTTCATTCCCCTGGAATTCCAGGCAGCCAAGGAGGAACAAAGGAAGCAGATGGAGAGGATTCCCTGGGCCTGGAGGCTGTGAACAGGGACAACCCCATTACAATTTGGTGTCAGAAGTGGGACCCTCCCATGGGCCGGGGGGAATCCCGGGTGCTTGGTAGCACGGTCAAAAATAGAAGTGGGATCCTCCCGTGGGCCGGGGGGACTCCCGGGTGCTTTGTTAGCACGGTGCTTGTGTAGCACGGTCAAAATTCCTCTGTCATCCCTGGGTGGGACGCAAGGCGGTGTCTGCTTTACATTCCTTCCCGGCTGCTATTGCTTGTTTGTGTGTGTGAGTCAGGCAAGACGCCCCTGTATGGTCCTGAAGCGAGAGCGCTTGTGACGGACCTGTGCAGAACGCAAGTGGCCTGACGTGCGTTTGTTGTGATTATTAGAGGATGGGACAGTCCCAAGATAAGGGGACAGTTCCTGACTCCGCGGGAGTGCTTGAGCAGCCTAAACCAAAGGTTTTTATCAGATTTAAATCTATTGTTAAAAAGAATTTGTACTCCAGTCATACTCCTGTACCCCCAGGGGCCCCTCCCACAGGTTCAGAATCTCCTAAAGAATATGTGAATCGGGTGGCAGGAGGCTATTATACTAATCCGTGGGTGGATAACTATATAAAAGACTTACAAATAAAATAAATAAATAAAAATAACATGGTTGGGTGGACTGAGAGTTTGAGAAGTTCTAATCCTTTTCCCCGGGAGGGCAGTTTTTCTGCCTGGCATTTGGACATGATAAGGGGATTGTGTTTAAGGGATAAGAAAGCTTTTCCTTTTTATTCAGGTGATCCCAAATGGCCTAAATCTTACATGAAGGAGTGTGGAACTGTGTGGCTGCATTTAGCTCCTTATTATAATGGGCCGCCTGGCTCTATTGAGCCATCTGGCCCTTCTTCTGCCTCGACAGTCACATCTCAGGTTACTCCTTCCAAAACTCCTGTTTCTGTAGCATCCTCCGCCTCTCTCCCCCCTGAGTCTGTCAATCCTCCTCCTCCGTATATGACTGCTGCTCCTGGCTTATATCCTGTTCTTCCCTCCCTGAAGGATGATGAGTCCTTGGAGGATTTGGTCCTGGCAGCCAGGGTGAGGGGGGTTATGGCTCCCGGGCCGGTGGTGATTGGGAGGCGTAAACCATCTTTCCTCCTCCCTACCGAGCAGGACCCTGTGCCTCATAGTCTTCCAACTACCCTTAACCAGGTTGAAATACAGAGGGAGCGCAGGGAACACCGGCAAGCCTGTCAGGATGGGTCGTGTTCACCCGTGTTGGCTGACAGTGCCCGCGTGCGCGATGGCGGGTTGTTGAGGACCCCTCCATCTGAGGACGGAAGTGAGGGCGATTCTCGCCTGTGTCAGTTGCAGGATAAAGTATGTGAGTCTTTTTCTCAACTTAAGGAGATTACTGCTCGTATGGAGGTAGGAAGTCAGAGTTCTTGTACTTCCCCGACTAGCACTTCTTCTCTTCCACCTCCCGTTCTGACTCCCTACAGCCCCAAGAACCCTTTTGTCTCCCTCCCTGTCCCAGTTGCAATTTCTACTCCTTTGCTGGAAGTGAAACAGGAGACCCCTCAGAATGGGGAGGGGAATTTGCAGCTCCCCTTCCTAACTATTGGTGATCAGGTGGTTATTAAACCTTTAGATCCTAATGTTTTATCTTCTATTTTGCAACATACACCAAATGCTATGAAGGCTCCAGCGCCTACTGTTCAGTACTTACAGCATATGACAAGGGGTTTGCAGTGCACGGCGCAGGATTATCGGTTGATTATTGAGGGGGTGTTGGGATATGATGAGGAGACCCCATTTGATTTTTCCAAGGTTAATTTGTTGGAGGACCCCTTCTCTTTCCCCGATCTTGCTGCCCGTGCCTTGCAAAAGCCACAGGATATTAAGGATATGTGGGGGGAGGTGCAGAAAGAGTTTGAGCGATTGTTTGGAGCTAAGCAGAACTTGGCAGCTTCTATTGCCTGTCAGCAGGAACAAAGAGAGGGGGTTTCACAGTTTGTGTGACAGTTCAGGAAGTGTTGGAAGGAGGAGGCAGGGTTAGCTATTCCTGCGGAAGGTTTGATGGCTTCTATGTATACGCAGACTTTGTTGGGGGCCATGCGGTCCGAGGTTCAGGTTGCTATTAAGCAAATGATTGATGAGAGGTTTAGTATGTCGCCAGTGAAGTTAGAGAAAGTAATTTTGTCTAATGAAGCGGTGGGCTGTTTTGCGGGGATGGGGGTTGGTAAGTCGAGAAGCAAAGATAAGGTTTCTCATGCATGGCAGCACTCATGGGCTGCGGAAGAAGTATATAATTTGCCTGGATACGGTGGCTGGGGTCCGTAGGGTGGTGGTTCTTTGCGGGGGGGGTTCAGAGGAGGCTGGGGGGGTCGCGGTCATGGGTATATGGGTAGGGGCGGGTTAAATAAGAATCAAATGTGTTTTAATTGTAAGCAGCTAGGTCATTGGAAAAATGAATGTCCATATGGGGGTCCGCCCCTGCCTTTGCCTTCCTCCCCGCCCTCGGTATCTTCCCCTGTTGTTGTTTCCGGGGCATCCGGCCCGCCTGGGACCACGGGTGCCCCAGTAATCCCGATTGCATGGCAGCCCCTGGGGGGCCGCCCATAGGGCTGCCCGGAGGCATTGGTTTCAGCATGGGTACAGAACAGAGAAATGGAAGGACCCCCCCCCCCCCGTATTGCTCTTTGTTAGTGGGGGGGAAATATGTGTCTTTTGTGATTGATACTGGAGCTACATGTTCTACCTTGCATGTTTCAGTTTGGAAAGATTCTCTGACCCCGGGTCCAGCCTCGGTAGGGATTAATGGGACCTCTACTCCTACCTGGATTACCCCTCCCCTGTCAGTCACACCGCCCCCCCCCCCCCCCCCCCCCCGGGCCACACTGTTCCTATTTTTTCTCACTCCTTCACCATTATTCCTTCTTGTCCTGTCAGCTTGTTGGGACGAGACTTGCTTTGTAAATTAGAGGCTACTACCATTAGCAGTGCTGATGGAACTTTTTCTCTTCTATCCCCTTTCTTGTTATCTTTGTCTGAATCAGGGGGCCCTTCTGTGCTTTCACAAGTCCCATCATCCCTTTGGGCTACCTCTCCCACGGATGCAGGATTGGTCCCCTGCACTCCGTATGTAGCCTGACTAAAAAATCCTACTGCGGTTGCATGTGTTCGACAATATCCCTTGTCAGTAGCTAAGGACGCTGCCCTAAAGTCCATGATTCAGGATTTTGTGGCAGCAGGAATTGTAGTCCCCACTGTGTCTCCATTCAATACTCCGGTTAATCCAGTGCCTAAGGGGGAGGGGTTCCGATTTACTCAGGACTTACGAGCTGTCAATCAACTCGTGGTCCCTTTAGCCCCCGTCATGCCCAATATTGCGGGCTTGTTAACTCTCATTCCCAATGACACTGGCTGTTTCACAGTAATTGATTTGGCAAATGCCTTTTTTAGCATTCCAGTGGACCCTCAAACTCAACCATTGATGGCTTTTACACATGCGGGCAAACAATATACCTGGACTTGCCTGCCGCAGGGATATATTGATTCCCCAGCAGCGTATTCTCTTGTCCTTAAGGCATCAATTGAAATGTGGCATCCGCCTTGTTCCTCCACTCTTCTCCGGTATATGGATGATTTGTTGTTATGTTCTAAAACAATCACAGAATGTGAAAATGACTCTGTATCCTTGCTCGGCCATCTAGCCTTTCATGGACATAAGGCTTCCTTGAAAAAGCTCCAGTGGTGCTGTGAACGTGTTACTTATTTGGGATTTGTGCTGTCCCCAGGAAATCGGGCGCTCTCTCCCGCCCGTGTGCAAGCTATAATAAAGCTGTCTCCTCCAACAACAGTGACACAAATGCTGGCCTTCCTTGGGCTGGTATCTTTCTGCCGTGCATGGATCCCGGACTGTGCTTATTGGGACTCCATATTACGAAAGGCTACTCTGCAGTTGCCAGGTTCTGCCTCCATTGAGTGGACTGAGGAAATGCTCTCTGCTTTCACTACATTGAAGGAACTGCTTATCTCTGCTCCTACACTAGGATTACCCGATTATGGGAAAATGTTTTATCTGTATGTAAGGGAAGAGGGAGGAACATTGGCACCATTTTGGCTCAAGACCATGGGGGGGGGGGGCGGGGGGGGTGCACCCAGTCGCATATTTATCAAAAATATTGCCCATCCAGGTACAGGGGATGCCCGCATGTTTGCGAGCCTTGGCGGCTTCGGCTATTGCTGTACAGATGACTATCCCGATTACCCTGTCTCATGTGACTACCTTGTTCTCTACCCATTCTGTTTTGAATGTGTTAAAGAACCTCACCATGCAACACATGACAGCCCAGCGCCTTAGTGGATATGAGGTGATTTTAACAGCTACTGAAGGATTGTCTGTTAAACAGCAATCCGCAGCCTTTACCCCGATGCTGGCGTTACAGGCCCTAATGCGCCCAGTAGATTATTCTAAGCAGCCCCCAGAAGAGCATGATTGTTTAAAATTGATTAACTTTGAGACGTCAATACGTCCCGATCTGTCCTCCTCCCCGCTCCCGGATGCCCCACACATATTTGTAGATGGGAGCTGTGTCCGTCCCGCAGACAATGCTTATATTGCTTCTTATGCCATTGTAGAACTCCCGAATATTTTGCATGAAGCCCAGTTATTACCTTATGGTTCTGCACAAGCTGCAGAATTGGTAGCGCTTACTAGAGCCTGTGAATTATTTGCTGATAAACGTGTTAACATTTATACAGATTCTAGATATGCTTTTGGAGTAGTGCATGATTTTGGTCTTTTATGGGGAAGACGGGGATGGAAAGCTGCAGACGGTAAGCCCATTTCACATGCGCAGTTGGTGAACGAGTTGTTGCAGGCCCTGTGTAAACCGAAGGAAGTGGCTGTCATTAAATGTGCCGCACATAGATACGATACATCTTTTATTTCACAAGGTAATGCTCTAGCAGATCTAGCAGCAAAACAATGTGCCCAGCCTGAGAGTGGGTGGCTGCATTCTTTCACTGATCCCAGAAATAGGACAACAACTCCATCCGTCGCTGCAGACCCTTTGTTGTCCGAATTCTATGTTTCTCCTCTTGAACATTCTTTCCCTTTTCATCATTTACAGGCAGCAGCTGATCCTGAGGACTTAGCCTATTGGGAACAACATGATATGTGTTTAAACTCAGCACAAATATGGCAGGAAAAGGGGGGTGGTCATAGGGGATTGACAAAGGCCGCTGCCCCGCTTTTAATTGGCCAGGTCCATGGGATTGGCCACAAAAATAGAAAAACAGTGTTAAAAGAACTAGAAGAAGTGTTTGTGTGTAGAGATTTGCCCCAGCTAGTAGAAGTACAATTAAGTCAGTGTTTAACGTGTGCCAGGAACAATGTGCAACAGGGGAAAGCTATTGGACAGTTTCAGCATCTGCCTCCACCTCAGGGACCGTTTCAGGCCTTGCAGGTGGACTTTACATGCATGCCTCGGTCGGTGGGTGGGTTTAAATATTTATTAGTTATCGTGGACCGGTTCTCCAAATGGCCAGAGGCCTTCCCTACTACCAAGGAAGATGCTAGGACAGTTGCAAAAATATTGTGTAAAAAAGTTATCCCCCGTTTCGGGTGCCCCCTATCGATAGACTCAGATCAGGGGCCTGCATTCACTTCTAAAGTATTATAATATGTCACCCAGATGTTTGCTATTGATTGGAAGTTTCATGTTCCCTATCACCCGCAGACATCAGGGGTAGTAGAGCGAATGAATAGGACTATCAAGGAGAAATTTAAAAAGGCAACTCAGCTCGTCCCGGGAAAATGACCATTGTATTTACCAGCTGTGCTGGCCAAAACTAGGTTAACTCAGGGCCCCTCGGGATTCTCTCCTTTTGAAATTCTAATGGGCCGCCCCTTCCCTTTACCGTGGAAATGGCCAGAGGGGGCGGTGATTACGGCTGATGATTTGCTTATTGCACAGGAAGAGTATGCTGTTCAGTTAGCAAAGTATTTATGTGAGGTGTCTGAACAAGTTTATCAAATGCTGCCTTGTCCCTCCACAGAACCAACGCATCCTTACCGACCAGGAGATTGGGTGCTAGTAAAGCTGTATCATAAGAAATGGGATCCTCCCTTCGGTGAACCAGAGGAGGTGCTGGCCGTAACCAGAACCGGAATATTGACAGATCAACACCCTACCTGGGTCCATGCATCCCGTATGAAGAAGGCGCCTGGAGGAAGCAGTGCGGTAGACGGGGATTGAGCCGAGCTGGTCAAGATGATCGCTATCAAGCCTACTCCGTGGGCATCTTTGTGTCTTTTTCTGGGGATCTCTATTGTAATTGTGCTTTTTATCGAGTGTTTGCATCCGGATGGACAGCTGGCCTCGCTCCTCAAGGAACAGAACCAGACTAATCAGACGGTATCTCGAGAACCCCGGGCTTTACCGGAAGGTTCTCTGAACTTGTGAAAGCAGGCAGTATTAGACATTGCTTCTCTGATGAAAATTTCAGACTGCATTATTTGTACTCCTTTACCAAAGGGTGTATCATATGCTCCGGTACACGTTTTAAAGGTTCCCTTAAATGAGTATGCAGGACAACTTGCTTGTGTAGATAATAATAATTTTTCTGCCAGTTGCTATGAATCCTTTAAGTGTTCACAGACGTGGTATATGATCCTGTGCGTGTATATGCTGACCCAAATATGATATTTGATTTATGTTTGATAACGAATGCATCCATTGCTTTTTCACACAGGTGTAACCTGTCGTATAATGTGTTTATTGAGTCCTTTCATTTTGTTAGTAATTCAGTCATGATAAGGTGGTATAATCAAACTGGTAATATGGACTTTTCTGAGATGAAAAATGATTGGAGAAATATTACAGAGAGCCCGCTAGTGCTTAATGGATCTGACTTCCGCTAGTATGTGGGGGTTGGTCCCATTTATCACGATGGTTCAGCTATGCTGACAACGGGATCTCAGAATGAATCTCCATATACTTCATGCTATCTCCCAATGTCCCGTTTAAGGAGGGATCTTACCTCATCTACCACGGGAAATCCTTCTGTTAATTGGTTTGATGGCCATAATATGAGTCGTATATGGACCACTGGCACGGCCCTCTTCGCTGTGGTGGGTCATTATTTGTTGTGTGGGGAGATGATTTATCAGTGCATTAATGCATCTTTGCTACCCTGTGCATTAGTTAAAATAACTCCTTATTCTGCTCTAATACCTTTGAATGTGACCCATGGTAAAAGAAAGAAAAGGAATGCAAATCCTTGGTCACCTGACAATTCTGAAGATGAGGCTATTCAGGCTTCATATCAATATATTAATGCTACTTATCCTTTGACCAAAGTTCGCTTGGATGCCCTTAGCTGGACCTCCTGGATCCCAGTTCTCCAGACCCCCGCTATCACTGCTGAATTAGGGATGGCAATTAGAAGATTACAATGCTTATTACATATACAAATGAGGTCAGTGACAGAATCCATTTCTAAGCTTGCAGAATCCCTGGAACAGAATACTCAAATGACTTTACAAAACTGTAGAGCTTTAGACTTTTTACTAGCAGCTGAGGGTGGGGCTTGTAGTTTTTTAAATGAAACTAATTGCTGTACTGTTATAGCGAACCACACGATCTTTGTCTTAGATGCCATGAAAAAGATTAAGACCTTATCTGATTTGAATATGGCTGATTTCAAGGGTGGTATTGATTTCGGTAATATATGGGGTGATGTTGTAAAATGTTTTGGCGGGTTGGGGGGTGGTCTCAAAGGGCTGCTTATTGCCTTATTGAGCGGTTTTATAATCCTTGTTCTTTTCTGTTGTATATTTTCATTTGTTCTTGGCTGTTGTCAGAAGGCCCTGCAGAGCTCCACCACTTTTATGTACTCTTATATACCTGTTTCCACGGTGGCTGATGTACCTGAGCACGCCACCCTGACCTTCAGTTAATAATGTCTGCTTAACTGTCTTGCAGAAGACTGTTAGGCTGTTCTTATGGTGGGCCTATGCAGGCCCAAAGGGGAGATTGATAGGGGAAAAATAAGGTTTAGTTTTAAGTGTATGTACAGAAGGATTCGGAGGCCTGCAGAGGGGGATCAGGAATCCTGTATATGTCTATATATGGAAAGGAATGTGCTGTGCTAAGCTAAATTGAGTGTTCTACACAGAGACTAGTATCTGTAAAGTTACTGATAAGCTGTGGTGGGCCTCAAGGGATGGGTTGATGACGTATGAATATGTTTCTATTAATGTATAAAAGACCAACAATCCCTCCACCCTGTGGAATAAATTTGCATACTGTGTCTTGGTGTGGTTGTGAGTTCATTCCCCTGGAATTCCAGGCAGCCGAGGAGGAACAAAGGAAGCAGACGGAGGGGATGCCCTGGGCCTGGAGGCTGTGAACAGGGACAACCCCGTTACACTCCTTATGCCGGACATTCTGCCACACCATGCTCTTCAATACCTTGGCGTACATGTCTACATTAAAAAAAATTTATGCTGCAGCCACACATCACAGAGATGTGTCAGACTATTGTTGCCACAATATGCAGTTGTCTTAGGCACTTATTTTGCCTTAGGAGCACTGTCTGGGAAGGCATTGCATTAACCAGTGTGCTATGCTTTTTAACATAGCAACAGCTGGCTACACAGCAACACCAGGTCATCTGCACACACTTTCAGCTGTGCTTACCGGGATAGTGTACGGCCACAGCTATGGCACTTTACTGGCCACCTTAGGTTTGCTAACTGGGGTGAGTGAGTTGTTGGGTGTAAACAGAGGTTTAATCTCTCTGAGTGACTGCTACAAGCATAGACAGCCGTAGCCTCCAACAGTTTTCCAGAGAATTCAGTTTGTATATCGCTCAACAGCTAATATTGCAACCTGCCCCACACAGCACTCTTTCAACATACACACTGCATGCGACTAACCACACATACATATTTTGTTTTATGTGCTAAAAGGCTTTGAAGTCATGATCTTGTGCTATGTTATATCCATCCAGTAAAATAAACAATTTGGCCCACTGGGGGAATGAACCCATGACCTCTCCCACTCAGGTTATTGTATTAACCATTGTGCGACATCACTATTCTTCTAAATGTAACTATGGCTAGCCACTGCACAGGTGCAGGTCAACATACACATTGTCTGGTATGACTACCAGGTTAGGATAGCACCAAGATTACCCATGATGCACTTCACATGCAGAAAAGCTGTCTATGTCTGCTCACAAGATGGGATTTGCACATCTGCTACAAGTCAGGTGTGAAAGGGTGAGTGACCGTGTGTGTTGATGCCACAGAGTACCTACTGACCATGATATTTTGCTTGTTCTGTGCTCATCCTGATGGTGAGGTAGTGTGTCCAGCTCCAGGTCCACATTACACGGGTCGATTACCGTGTGCTTTGCTGCAGGTCACCATCAATGATAGTGTGTGCAGACAGGCTTGGAAGTGTATATGTCCATGTCTAATTGACATTAATGTTGCTCTTGTGGACCATGCTGCGCACAACATAAGGCATATCCAGTGAGATTGCCATGGACACCTGCTTCTGGAGGTGGGGGTGTGTCACAACTCACATGATAATGATGATGATATATGTATAAAACTGCCCTATCGGGGTCAGGGTGGGTTACATGGTTTGCCAACAACAAACACACAATATCACCTTTTGCATTAGGGGCAGTGGGGGTACATGATGAGTGACTATGGGACCATCAACCACAGTCCTAATGGCGACTGGACAGCTGATGCAGATCTGCACATGGAACAGGGGCATGGGCAGATAGGTACTGTGCCTGGTCAGCTAAGCTACCCCCCACTATGATCTGACCTTCACCAGCAAAGGGCAGTCAGCATGCACCTGCTGCACAGTGTTGTGGCCATACACATGCAAACTGCAGACAGTCTGCTAGCATATACACAGTGCATGTTCATAGCAGAATAATGTGTAGCCAAATGTGTGATTTTCCACAAACACCACACTGGTTTATCAGTGTTTGGGTCCCAAAAATGGCAACCCACATATATCACTTAACATAAACGCTGTTTAGCACTATGTGATAACCTACACATCCCATGGTCATCACTGCTCAGTCAGAGTGAGAGTGACCTCAAAGCATGACATGCTGTGTCCACTTTGTACTTGCAGGTGGTGGTCGCGCACTACAAAATGACACCCACTGCCCTCTGCCCTTCCCAGATGCCTCATGCCCAGACCCCCCTGTCAGGGACATACCCACAATACCTTCCAACTCATTATGCACATTACCAGACTAACGCTGATAACTGTGCAAGCATTGTGAGCTCCGTGTGGTGTTTGATGCCACAAACCACTGGGTAGACATATACAGACTCCCACACCTATTTCTGCATTGCGCAAAGATAGAGGTGGGGGCCAGCCGTGGCCACCACACAAGTGATGTGCACAATGAAGGCAGTGTAAAGGCATGCAATACTGTTAGGGTCAGTCTCCAGGGTGGTAACCCCTGTCATAGGCCAATCTGTAGGCACACTCCAAATAGATTTGAAAGGTTGCTAAGATGCATCTCTGATAAAACATTGCCTTAACTTTTGATTTGTGATTTGACATTAAGCATAGTCACCTTTTCATATATATATGATATGTGCTGCCATGTTTAAGATGTCATTGTTAGGGTATACAGGTGATGGTGGAGGTAGCTGCTACTCCACACAGGTCCCAACAGGCAGACGCTCCATAAAGCTTTGGCTGGTGGAGGCCGTGTGTTTTGGTGTTTCTGCCTCTGTTAGCCGAGGCTCTGGGGCAGAGGTTCCAGAATCCGGTCCTGGTGGCCCAAATATGTTCCTGGTTTCCATGGCATGGCAGACATTTGCATATGATGGGGGCAGTGCATGTAAATGCATCTCATTTATATTTATTAGTGACATCCTGACAACCTAAATGGTGTTTGGACCTCCAGGACTGGTGTTGGGAACCTCTGTTCTGGGAAGTAAACATGGTTATGGTGTATGTGATCTGCAGGGTAAAATATTGGGAAATGGTCTACAGGTGCCCCATCTTGGACTCCAACCCATGACCTTCTGCCCCTGAACACACTGGCTGTGTGCACTGCACCAAATTGTTACCGCAAAAGCAGGTCATTTTCTGGGGGTACCATTAGTGTTCATCAGACAGACCTTGTCTGTTGCACCGCATGGCACCCACCTAAACAGGGCTTGGCTGTGGTCTGCTGTGGGCAGATGCCACTGTCCCCTCCACCACCAGCAACCCTCCGCCACCATGCTGACATGCCCTTATGCTGGTGGTGCGCAGTCCCAGGCCATCCAGTGTGCCGGTAGGCAGCTGCCTATGGTGTGGGTTCTCGGGTAGGGGTGCCTACATGGACATGCGAGCTTCCCCCCGGCAGCGCCTGCCAATTTTATGTGCCCTTGGGGGTATCTGCTGGGTAATATCCCCTGTGACACTGTGGGACACACACTCATGCCCATGTTGGACCCTTGTCAGTTGCTGTCTTGCTGCCTCATACAGTTTCGACATTCCTATGTGCCGCACTGTGCCCCAGATGGACCACAACATGTGCCGCCTGCAGCCCCCTGTATCCCATTTACAGCATCAGTACAGTTGCACTTACCTACGTGCCCACTCTGCTGTTGCTGCACATGTGCACACCATAACAAACCTGCCCAATATAAATGACAAAAACCCTGATCACCGCTATTTCAATGTGAGATCATTCACTTTGTAGGGGGACAGAGCATAGACCCTTCCAAACATGATATCTTCCTTTTTACACTTTGTCAGTAGTGTTGCTTTATGTTTATCATTAATATCACTATTGGCCAGCTTGGTTATTGGGATTTCAAATGTGGTTCTGGTCATTTTATATGTTTATTTGCCTTTTTGGTTCCTGCATTGTGCAAGCTCTCCCTGGAGGGATCGAGCCTTCCCCACACTCCAGACCGCCTCCAGCTGCTGCCTGCCCAATCGGGGCCATTTCGGGCCATTTTAAAGAGGAGCGCCAGCAGCCCAGAGCCCTCTGCATCATACAAGCTCTCCCAGGAGGGATCGAGCCTTCCCCACACTCCAGACCGCCTCCAGCTGCTGCCTGCCCAATCGGGGCAGTTTCGGGCCGTTTTAAAGAGGAGCGCCAGCAGCCCAGAGCCCTCTGCATCATGCAAGCTCTCCCAGGAGCAATCGAGCCTTTCCCACACACCAGACCACCTCCAGCTGCTGCTTGCCCAATTGGGGCAGTTTCGGGCCGTTTTAAAGAGGAGCGCCAGCAGCCCAGAGCCCTCTGTATCGTGCAAGCTTTCCCAGGAGGGATTGAGCCTTCCCCACACTCCAGACCGCCTCCAGCTGCTGCCTGCCCAATCGGGGCAGTTTCGGGCCGTTTTAAAGAGGAGCGCCAGCAGCCCAGAGCCCTCTGCATCGTGCAAGCTCTCCCAGGAGGGATCGAGCCTTCCCCACACTCCAGACCGCCTCCAGCTGCTGCCTGCCCAATCGGGACAGTTTCGGGCCGTTTTAAAGAGGAGCGCCAGCAGGCGCACCCGCGCCGGTGGGCCCGTGCCTGAGGGCCTCACCAGAGGGCCCTTTGGCGTGGCCCTTTAAGCGGGGCACAAGAAGCGGGGCAAAACAGACCCTCTAATCTAGCCAGATTCTGTGCCCCACCGGAGTCATTGCTACCAAAGTATCATTAGGTTACGAGACATGTGCTTGAAGCCTGATCTACACTAAGTTCAACACACTGCACGCTGCCTGGAGTCCCTCTCTGCACCGAACAACTTTACAGCTTCTCCGGACCCCAGATCCTGCACAGAGAGAGGTCAGCGCACGTTTGTCTCTCCTGCAGCTCCCAGAGCTCAATCGTGGCCTTGCAACACGGCAGAAAAGCAACTGCACGCTCCAGGCGTGCCCGTGCCTGCGGGCCCTTTGGCATGGCCCTTAGACGAAGCGTGAAAGACCATTGTCCAAGGATTTCTCCCGATACAACCTGCTGTGACCTACCGCTGCCCAAACCCAGCATTGCTCAGCATTCCGAATAAGGTACTCTCATTAACTCTGTTTCCCTCTGCTGTGTTTTCCCCCGAGTACTTCCTTCAGCAATATTGCTATAAAGTAATTACCCTCGGGCTACAAAGTATCATTCTACTGTGCTACTGTGTTTCTACCCTGTGTGTTAAGTTTTTACACCCTGGCTACAACTAGTTTGCACCCAACCTACTTTTAAAGTCTCTTATTGTGCTGTGATTTTCATGCTGTCTCCACCGCACGGTTCCTCAAAGAGCACACACTACCTTACTCATTTATTTATTTATTATTTATTTAGCTGTATTTATATTCCGCTTTTCACCGGGTCAAAGCGGTCAATTGGGGGATACATTTAACACTAGGGGATATGACACACATACGTTAATACTTACAGGGAACATGGGCAATGGAGGGTTAAGTGGCTTGCCCAAGACCACAAAGAGTGCCTATAGGCCTGAGATTGCCCTCCGGCCTGAGATTGCTGTCCCCAGGTGGGACTTGAACCCCTGGCCCTCCGGCCTGAAGTACCTTGTCCTAACCACTAGACCACTCCTCCCTCTTACTTGCTAACTTGATCTGCACAAACTAAATCACCACACCTACACCTTAGACCTGATTCAGCATCCACCAAACACCATGGCCCTCCCACCACTTACCCTCACCTTCCTATACTTCCTAGCAGTTACTATACAAAACTCCATTGCCCTCTCATACGGATATAACCATATCCCTACCCTACCTCACCTGGGCAAGAAAAATCATGGTAACCCCTACCACTCTGCCACCAGACACCCACTCTACTCCAGACACTCACACCTACTGTACGTGACCCTCAACCATTCCGATAACACCAAAACAGTTCCTCCTAAACCACAACACTTCCTGAAATGCGCCCTCATAAATGCACGCTCTGTGCGCAAGAAGTGGCCAGTCATCTCAGACCTTATAAATGTCCATGACCTAGATCTCCTCATGGTGACAGAATCATGGCTCACTGATACTGACACAGCCCTTGTAAACCAACTCACTCCCCTTAACTTTTCCATACACGCCTGCCATAGAACCAACCGTAAAGGTGGAGGAGTCTTTATTCTTTCAAAAACGGAGCTAAAATTTCAACTGCTCTCCTCCAAGAGCACCACGCACACAGACACTGTCACCATTGCCAACATACACAACACCATAAACCTCATATATAGAGCTCCCTCCTCTCCACCAGAGGACGTTTCTATTTTCATCGACTTAGCCTGCAACCCAGCTAATCCACGCAACCTCAACTGGCTTCTTGGAGACTTCAATTTATCCTCCCTGCAGTCCAACCAAGCAGACACCTTCCTGGAAGCAATGCAATCTCTTGGGTTTGAACAACTAGTGAATGCCCCCACCCACCTCAAAGGAAACCTGCTAGACCTAATCTTCGCTCCCCACTCTGCCGCAAGCCACAAGTCCAACCTTAACCGATATTATCCCTGTCCCCTGGTCTGACTATAAGCTAATCACGTTCCAGATCCCCTCTCATCAAGCTCAGATTTCACCCAATGATGCCACAACAGAACCCACAAAAATTTCCCATTTCAGACCCCTTGATATAGAAGAGTTCACTAAATATGCTCTTCCTACTCTCAAACTATCGCCACCTAACCTGGACGATGCAATCTCCAACTGGAACATCACACTGAATACATTCGCACAACTTCCAGCCATGGACAATTCAGCAACCCCCAAAGGATGTAAAAATAAAAATAAAAGACATCCAGCTCCATGGTTCACAGCAGATCTTCAGACATCCCTCCTCTCCCTCAGGAAGCATGAAAGAAAATGGAGACGCTCCCACTCCCAAGCCGACAAGTCAACATATCTGGAACACCTGAAGTCCCACCGTGAAACAATTTACCTCAGAATGAGTGAATACCATGCCAAGCTCTTACTCCGATCACTCAACAAACCTAGAGATCTTTTCAGCCTAGCAAAATCACTAATTAAAGAACCCGTTCCTACCCAACACATTCCAATATCCCCTCAGACATATGCTGACTATCTCCAATCCAAGACCCTCATGACTGATAAAGCCTCAGTATCCATACCATGCCTTACTCACACCTTACAACCACCAATCACAAAATTTACTCCACCAACCGAGAAAAACATCCAAGAAATCATCACTATCATCAATACTTCTACAGCTCCAAATGACCCCTGCCCAGCATACTGGGTTAGAACCCTGCGCGTCGAGCTCAGTCCAATCCTAACAAACATCATTGGACTATCCTTTGCAACAGGATCATTCCCCTCACTCCTCAAACAAACATCAATAAGACCACTCCTGAAGAATAACAGACTTGACCCAACGAAGTCTGACTCCTACCATCCAATCCTGAGCATACCTTTGTTAGCTAAAATAATTGAGAAGGTGGTCCAAAGACAGATCCAGCAACACATTGATGTAGTGGCCCCTCTTGACCCCTGTCAACACGGATTCAGAGAATCCCATGGAGTAGATACTCTGCTCACCTCATTAACCAATACTTTGAATAGAGGAATAGACAATGTCGAAGATGGCTGCTCTTATTTTCCTTGATATCGCTGCCGCCTTCGACTCTGTCAATCACAATCAACTTCTCACTCGTCTACAGGAGAAAGATATCCATGGCCTCGCCTGAGAATGGTGTAGGTCTTACCTAACTGATCATTGACAACACGTACGGGTTGGGTCCACCACATCCGCTCTCTTCCACCAACAACAAGGGGTCCCACAAGGCTCCTCTCTATCTGAGCTGCTATTCAATATCTACATGCAGCCGATATGCGACATCATCCGTGCCTACAATATCTCTACCTTAATTTATGCAGATGACGTCCTGCTGTTTACGCCATTCAAGGTCAAACACCCAGACTTCTCCAACCTTATTAGCTGCTTCAACGCAATCACTGACTGGCTATTAACTCAAAATCTCCGCATAAACTTCAAGAAAACCGAAGTTCTATTCATTTCAAGGAACAAAACTTTCACACACACACCCCCAACTTCCCTAAAGGTACGTGATGCGGAGCTTCCAAGTAAACCCACCATACGCTACCTAGGGATTACGCTGGACCAGCACTCAATTCCAGCGGGAGATCTCCGCCTCCATTGCCTGTGCCTCCACAGTCTTTGGACTTGCCAGTTAGGACTTCTGATTTTGCAAGTACAGCTAAGTTACCATTGGTTTTACCTACTCCTGTTAAATTGCAAACATTGAATGTGGTGTCTGATATCTCTCTTACCTCTCCTGAGGGTGATATAACATTGAAAGATATTTGGTCTGCTTTAGTAACTATTGATAAGAAAGTGTCTTCTACTCTGAATGCGCTTTGTACTTTCTCTCAAGAGGCTGTTTTAACTTTTCAGCACTTAGACTTTAAGGAGCACATGCGAAATACAACCAGGACCATATACAACAAAATCAGAACACTTAGGCATCTTAGACCCATGCTACCTCCCAACGATTTCCGAACCATCTTCCAGGCCCTCATCCTACCACACTTTGATTATGCAAATGTAATCTTGTATGGTCTCCCCAAGAACACTCTCAACCCACTGCAACTTGCGATGAACGCTGCAGCTCGCGTCCTCTGTGGTCTCGCCAGAACGGATCATATCACCCCGATACTTAAGGATCTCAACTGGCTACCAATATACTGCAGGCTAACATATAAAATTCTTCTCATAATATTCAAGATCATTAACAATCTAGCCCCCACGACACTCATGGACCTCATCACTCCTACCCCAAAAAATCGAACTAGGAGGACAACAACGGACAACAGCCTGATCAATCCTAAAGACTCCATCAAGTGCATCTAATCAACTAGAAGAAGAGCCTTCGCCTTCTACGCCCCTAAATGCTGGAATGATCTCCCACCTGAAATAAGAGCGATCAAAGACCTCATTCAATTCCGAAAGGCAATCAAACACCACATTTTCCTGCTACACTTCGCACAAGCATCCATTCCGCCCCCGAACAAACACTCACCAACCCTCACAGACTCCCCACACACTACATAAACAAATGGGGCTAGAGTAACAGCTGCTATGTCTATAGTTTTATGACATTACCAGCCAATTCATAATCTTATGCTCAATGTCTAGAGGTTTACAGATGTTCTATGTCAATATGTATATAGTTACCCTGTATTGTTCATATAGTTACCCTGTATATAGTTACTCTGTATATAGTTACCCTGTATTGTTCCAAGTTTTATATCCTGTTATAATGTAAGCACAAAACAGTTCCGACCAAATTGTGTAATCTTGGTTAAATGTAAACCGCATTGATAATAAATAGCGTGGTATATAAGAGATGTTAAATAAATAAATAAATAAATATAAACGACAAAAACCCTGATCACCGCTATTTCAATGTGGGATCATTCACTTTGTAGGGGGACAGAGCATAGACCCTTCCAAACATGATATCTTCCTTTTTACGCTTTGTCAGTAGTGTTGCTTTATGTTTATCATTAATATCACTATTGGCCAGCTTGGTTATTGGGATTTCAAATGTGGTTCTAGTCATTTTATATGTTTATTTGCCTTTTTGGTTCCTGCACATGTATCACTACTATCACTTTTCTGGGTTTCCCTGCCTTTGCTGTACATTGCTGACTGAAATGGTTTCTCTCTCCTGCAAATGTGCCTCTAACACGAGGGTTTCACTGGTGTTAGTGTTCAGACCCGGATTTCACAGCATTAGTGTGCCTGGAGCCTCTCCCCGCCCACTCTCCGCCCATTGACCCCTATCTCTGCCCTCTGGGAGGCCTTACTCCACCCTTCAGACCCGGATTTCACAGCGTTAGTGTGCCTTAATGCCGCTCCTTACGTTATCGCGCGATACATGACGTTATCGCACGATAATCGATAATGTTACGTATCGCGCGATAATGTCGCCGCTGCTACGTTAAGACGGTTTAGTAAACATACCCCTAAGTAGCCACAATCTAAAGTAAAAATAAAAATATGTAGACAAAATTTAAACTGAAACCCCAAGAAACCAGACTCTTCATGCAGTGCATCATCAGATAAATAAGATATGCAGCTCCCCCATACAGTATAAAATATAAAGATAACACAAAGTCCAATCACTAAAATCAAATAAAATTATTTTTTCTACCTTTGTTGTCTGACCATTTTATTCTCTGATCATGCTGGTCCCGATCTGAGGCTTCTGCTTTCCTGTCTTCTCTTGGCTCTCTTTCTGTGGTCTATGGTCCATTTTGCCATTTCTTATCTCTTCTTTTGTTTTCTTCACTTCTTTCCATCAGCCTATTTCCAGTCCCAGTAACCCTTCCCAGTATAAGCCCCTTTCCAGTCCTCCCTCCCAGTACCTTCCAATGTCAACTTGAATTCCCATGACTGCCACTGGTGTCCATTCCCTTCCAGTCCCCTTCTTTCCTCACTGTCCAGTTCCTTTTAGTCCAAATACCATGGCAGCCCCTCTCAGCATCCACTCCCTTCCAGTTCCATTCTCCCATCCCCTCGCATCAGCCCATTTGTAGCCTTAGCCCCCAGTTTTCTTCCAGGGCCAGCAGCTCTATCCTCCTCTCCCCATCATCAGCCCATTCCCAGTCAAAGCCCCCCAATCAGCTCCCTTCTAGTGCAAGCCTCCCCTAATCAGCCCATTACCAGTCCTAGCCTCCACTAATCAGCCCATTTCCAGTCCTAGCCCCCCCTGATTAGCTCATTTCCAATGCTAGCCCCCCATCAGTCCATTACCAGTCCTACCCCACCCTATCAGTCCATTACCAGTCCTAGCCTCCCCTAATCAGCTCATTACCAGTGCTAGCCCCCCTAATCAGCCCATTACCAGTTCCAACCCCCCCTCGATCAGTCCATTCCGTCCTAGCCTTCCCTAATCAACTCAATACCAGTCCTAGCTCCCCCCCCCCCGATCTGCCCATTACCAGTGCTAGCCCCTCCCCCCCCATCAGTCCATTATAATCCTAAACCGCATTGTCTCTCCCCTTTGTCCAGCATTTCTCCCCTGTCTATCCAGTATGTCCCCCTGTCTCTCCCCTTTATCCAGCATTTGCCCCCCTGTCTCTCCCCTTTGTCTACTACTTATCACCCTGTCTCCCCCCTTTGTCCAGCATGTCCCCATCTCCCCCTTTGTCCAGCTCTTGTCCCCCTGTCTCCCCTTTTGTCCAGCATGTCCCCGTCTTCCCTTTGTCCAGCACTAGTCCCCTGTCTCCCCCTTTGTCCAGCATGTCCCCTGTCTCCCCCTTTGTCCAGCACTTGTCCCCCTGTCTACCCCTTTGTCCAGCATATCCCTTGTCTCCCCCTTTGTCCAGTATCATGTCCCCTGTCTCCCCCTTTATCCAGCATGTCTCCTGTCTCCCCCTTTGTTCAGCATGTCCCCTGTCTTCACCTTTGTCCCACCTGTCACTCACCACTGTCTCTCCTTATTGTCCTCCTCCTCTGCCCATTACCTCCACCTGCACCTCTCATCTGGTGGCAGCGGCGGGGGCACTCCGGCTGCTTTAATTTTAGATTTTGCCGCCTCTGCCCTGCCTCTGCCTTCCCGCCACATTTTGTTTTCCTCAAGAAATGCATGCAGCAAGAAAAACAAAAGTGGCAGGAAGGCAGAGGCAGGGCAGAGGCGGCAAAAACTAAAATTAAAACAGCCAGAATGCCGCCTCCACACAAATCAGCCTGATCACTTGCAGTTGCAAGCGATCAAGCTGATTTGTCTGACACCAGTGGCACTCCGGCTCTGTTTTAGTTTTAAACTTTTCCGTCTCTGCCTTCCTGCGTGGGAAATCAGAGACAGGCCAGCGACTGTAAAATCTAAAATTAAAACACTTACGGAGTGCCGCTGGTGACGGGAGTGCCACCCCATCGGAGTGCCGCCGGAGGCGATCGCCTCAGATGGCCTAATGGAAGAACCGCCCCTGACTAGACAGCAAGGGCTTCTGTAACAATTATGGAATAGAAACACTATTTACTACACTCATGGACAAGATAATAAAGGGGATTGACAAAGAGAAAACAGTCTCCATACTGATATTTCTAGATATAGCCTCTGCTTTTGACACCATGGGGTATGTTTACTAAAGGGCGCTAACGTGCGCACGGCAATAATGTGCAGGATGCCATAAAAGGAGTGGGCGTTCCGGTCTAAACGTAGCAAACTGGGATTATCGGGCGATAACGAGCACTGCGCACATTATCGGGCGAAAGATTGAGCTATGTGCGTTAACGCTCGTTAATCTTAAGTAGGCATGCTGACACATAAGCAGAGCAGCATAGGTGTAGCACAATGGTTAATACACTGACTGATGCTACAGGGGTCATAGGTTTGATCCCCCAATATGCCTAATAAATAAGCCTGGCTAAAACATTACCCTTTATATTTAAGCAGTGCTTTGTGAGGCATTTTATTTTTATTTTAATTAGTGCTGCCAGAAAACACACCTTCACAGTTCCGTAACCTAAGGTGCCGCATAAGGCGCCCTGTAAGGCACACTAGAGGGCACATTATAAAGTGCACTGTCCGCCAAGGCACCCTATAATGTCCCCTATAGGACACCTTATAAGAAACATAGAAACATAGAAATATGATGACAGAAAAAGACCACATGGCCTATCTAGTCTGTCCTTCCATATCAACAACTACAACAGTCCCCTTTTTACCTTTAGAGATCCTCCGTGTTTGTCCCATGCTTTTTTGAATTCAGTTACTGTCCTCATCTCTACCACCTCCACTGGGAGACTATTCCATGGATCCACTACTCTTTCCGTAAAGAAATATTTCCGCAAATCACTCCTGAATCTATCTCCCTTCACCCTCATCCCATGTCCCCTCGTAGCAGAACTTGCTTTCAATTGAAAGAGGCTCTCTCCCTGAACATTTATGCCACGGAGGTATTTAAACATCTCAATCATATCACCTCTATCCCGCCTTTCCTCTAAGGTGTACATATTAAGATCCTTCAGTCTGTCCTCATATGCTTTATAAGCAAGACCACTAATCATTTTAGTAGCCACCCTCTGCACCAACTCCATCCTGTTCACATCCTTTTGAAGGTGTGGTCTCCAGAATTGCACACTATGCTCCAAATGAGGTCGCACCAAAGACTTATACAGAGGCATTATCACCTCCTTTTTTCTGCTAGCCATTCCTCTCCGTATACACCCAAGCATCCTTCTAGCTTTTGCCATCGCCTTTTCTACCTGTTTAGCTACTTTAAGATCATCAGAGACAACCACGCCTAGGTCCCGCTCTTCTTTAGTGGACAAAAGTACTTCACCCCCTATACTATATTGCTCCCTTGGATTGCTGCAGCCCAGATGCATGACCTTACATTTTTTAACATTAAATCCCAGCTGCCAAATTCTAGACCATTCTTCAAGCTTAGCTAGATCCCTCCTCATGTTATCTACACCTTCCTGGGTGTCTACTCTATTGCAGATTTTGGTATCATCTGCAAAGAGGCAAACCTTACCCAACAGCCCTTCCGCTATATCACTAACAAAGATGTTAAAAAGAATCGAACCAAGGACAGATCCCTGGGGCACAACACTAGTAACCTCCTTCTCCTCAGAGTGAGCTCCATTTACTTGTACTCTTTGTCGCCTCCCACCCAACCAATTTCTAACCCGAGCAGTAAATGTAAGGTCCATCCCTAGGGTGCTCAGTTTGTTTATAAGTCGCCTGTGAGGAACAGTGTCAAAGGCTTTACTGAAATCTAAATACACCACATCTAGGGCTCTCCCTCGGTCCAACTCCCTGGTCACCCAGTCAAAGAAATCAGTCAGATTTGTCTGACAAGACCTGCCTCTGGTGAATCCATGCTGCCTCGGATCCTGTAATCCGCTGGACTCCAGAAACCTCACTATTTTCTCTTTCAGCAGCGTTTCCAATAATTTACTCACCACCGAAGTTAAACTAACCGGCCTGTAGTTTTCAACCACATCCTTACTTCCGCTTTTGTGTAAAGGCACCAAATGAGCCTCTCTCCAGTCCTTTGGCACCACTCCCAACTCCAAAGAGGCATTGAAAAGGTCAGTCAGTGGAGCAGCTAGAACGTCCCCAAGTTCCCTCAGTATTCTAGGGTGCATCCCATCCGGTCCCATCGCTTTGTCTACTTTAAGTTGAGCTAGTTTCTCACGAACACAGTCTTCTGAAAATTGTTCAAGATGTCCCTCGCTTCTGTTCCTATTTGTGGGTGTTTTCTGAGGTCCTGCTCCTGGTTCTTCATCTGTGAACACAGAACAAAAATATTTGTTAAGCAATTCCGCTTTATCCTTATCAGCTTCTACATATTCCTCCCCTGCACCCGTGAGTCTGACAATACCACTTTTGCCCTTCCTCTTCTCACTAATATATCTGAAAAATGTCTTATCCCCCTATTTTATTGCATTGGCTATTTTTCCTCCTCCTTTTGAATCTTTGCCTTCTTGACTACTTTGCTAGCTTCTCTAAGGGGCATGTTTACTAAACATTCCTAACGTGCGGGGCCGTGCTAGTGTGCCTGTGCCATATAAGGAGTGGGCGGTTCAGGCAGAAAATAGAAAAAAAACGGTAGTAAGCAACCGG
Organism: Ichthyophis bannanicus; assembly: GCA_033557465.1. Taxonomy (NCBI): domain Eukaryota; kingdom Metazoa; phylum Chordata; class Amphibia; order Gymnophiona; family Ichthyophiidae; genus Ichthyophis; species Ichthyophis bannanicus. Next base: position 230,799,285 of record CM066043.1, on the reverse strand, counting down.
ACGTGTGTGCGTCGCGCTAATGTGTGGGGGTCGACATTAGCGCGTGGAAAGGCAAAGTGGCGCGCTGCTGAGTATACAAAACAACAGAGCCGTGGTACAACGGTGAAGACACTGACCAATGGTGCAGGGGCCATGGGTTCAATCCCCCAGTATGTGCAACAACAAAGGTCAGCTGAGGCAGTAACTGTAATGATTAACATTGTTTTAGGAGGCAAATTTATTTGGAACGGCATAAGGCGGCGCACAGTTATTTTTGGGCGGCAGAAGGCGGCGCACAGTGCTTTTTGGGCGGCATAAGGCGGCGCACAGTTATTTTTGGGCAGCAGAAGGCGGCGCACTGGTCCCCTTGGGCGGCAGAAGGCGGCGCGCTGATAGGCACAAGGCGGCGCGCTGATGCACAAGCACAGGAACAGAGCCACAGCACAATGGTTAAAACACTGACCAATGGTGCAGGGATCAGGGGTTCAACTCCTCACAATGCCCAGTGAAAAATGCCTGCTGAGGCAGTATGTATTATGTTGTGGAGTGCTGTAGGAGGCTGTATAATTTTATTTTGTTATCACTACTAGCAAACGCACTCTCCCAGCATGTTAACATACGGCGGCCCATAAGGCACATGTTACAGTGCACTGTTCGCCAAGGCACCCTTGAATGACCCCTATAGGGCAGCATGTATGTTGCGACACAGGATAATGTATAGTGCACCCTATAGGGATGGCAACCATAAGGTGGCCTACAGGGCGCCCTATGAAGCACCCTCAGAGGCACCTAATGGGTATAGTAAGCTGAGGGTGGTCTTGCCGGCATAGACATATGTACAGTAAATAAAAATAAAGCTGTGGACAGCCCTACCAAAGGGCCCCACTGTGGGTTTGAACCCATGACCTCTGGCTACACAGGCAGTGATGTAACCATTGTGCTACAGCTCCATAGCTGTAAGCAGGCCCCTGGCTGGCTGCAGATAGCCTACACGTCACCTCACAGACAGTCTGCTGGTGTCAACAGGATAGGGTTAGGCCACCCGTACCCATGATGCACTGCACATGCAAATTAGCTGTCCGCAGATGGACACAAGATGGGGAATGCACCCCCACAGCACCTCGGCCTAGTAGGGGGCACTGACCGGGTGTTTTACTGGCACAGAGTAGCCACACACCGTTACATCGTGCGGGTACTGTGCTCACCCTGAGTGTGCAATGAGGTGGCCAGGACCAGGTCAACAACACCTGCCATGGCTGATGGAGGCCAAGCGGGCGTTCCAAAGCAGTGTTAATGTGTAAGATAGCTAGTTTCTGCACAAACACCATGGATATTCCTGTCTGCCGCCATCAGGCACCTCCCCCCCCCCCCCCCCCGTGGCAAACATGGTCCCCATCAAGGGATCCACACTCTACCTCCCTGCAAAGGTGGCAGTAGAGGGCAACAGCAACCCCAGTCCTGCTGAGGAACACCACCACCCCCCCCCCCCCAAGGCAGGCAGCTCCATACACAGCCATAACACAATAGCAGACAGACATAAGCCCAGGGTATGGTAAGCTGCACTCCACCACCAGATATTCCCCTGCAGCAAGCCAACAGCCACTGCACCCTGCAAGCCATTATAGCAAGACATTTACCAGCTACAAACAGTCTGCTGGTTAGTCCATAGTGCATGTTCCCAATGGAGATGCATGCACCCAGAACTGGGCTGTCTGCATACACAGCAAGCAGATAGATCAGTGACTGGGCCCCAAAGAGAAACCCATATCTATCACATGAGAGAACTACTATACAGCACTATGGGGGGGCCTAGCCATGCTGTGGTCACTGCACAGTCAGGGTGAGCGTGATCCCCCAGAAGGACATGCTTTGGCCACCCTGTCTGTGTAGGTGGTGGCCGGACACTACAATATCCCAGCCAATGTCCCTGCCAGGGCCCTATGCCCAGTGCAGATGCATCCTGGCCACGCCACCCTGCCCTGGCTATACCCATGGTACCTTGCACCTCATTATGCACATTGACTGGCCAATACTGGCAACAGTGCTGGCAGTGCGGGCTGTTGAAGGGGCTTGCAGCCAACACCCACTGTATAGACAGACACACACTTCCACACCTCTGCCATCATGGTGCTACGATTGAGGGGGTAAGTAGCCTTGCCCACCAAACCGGTCCTGAGCACGGCAAGGCATGGATATGGTACGCATTACAGCTGGTGGTCACTCCCCAGGGTGGTAAGCACCGTCAGAGGCCAGGCCTGGAGCATGCCCCGCAAACACCTAACAGATTGTTTGGATGGGGTCAACTAGCAGTATGTACGTAACGTATGGATAACTGCCTGCCTGTGCTCCTAGCAAACGTCTCCGAGCTGTGTACCGTATACCTCAGGTGTAGGGTGACATTGGTAAGTTATGCAAGTGCTCGTTTTGGGTTCTGCATGCACGGTCCAATGTTCTGCCTTTCCAGGAGACATTGGCCAATGGGGCCTGTGGGTGTGGGTGTGTCTGCCCTTGATGGCTGCTGCTTTACGGCACAGATTCCCAACTCCAGTCCAGGTTTGCATCACACTGTTCGGGTTTTCCTGCTATCCCTCATGAATATGCATGGGCTACATCTACATGCCATGGGGGTGGTGCATAGATATACAGCACAGGCATTTGTATGAGTGTCAGCATGGAACCTGACTGGTGTGTGGCCCACCAGGACTGCATTTGGGTGATTCTGCTCTAGGTACTGCCCCTGTTCATGGTGTCTGTGCTCAGTGGGGTAAAAGATAGATGTCTTACCATTGCATATGTCCCCGCCATGAAAGGTGTGTCCTTACTATCACTGTTTAGTTGTGGGAAAAATATGTGGGCAGGATTGGCAGTAGCTCCAGCTGGGCTTTGAACCTGTGACCTTCTGTTTTTGTATGCACTGTCTGTGTGCACTGCACCACTGTGTAGCCACAGATTGGTTGGATTCCCTGGACTGTCCATGACTGTGGATCCGGCAGGACCTGTCTGTTGCAGTGGACTGTGCCAGCCTGCACATGGCTAGGCCTCTGTCTTCTGTGGTTAGCAGCCACTGCCCCCTGCACCACATGTACTTGTCCGCCAACATGCTGGCATGAACTTCTCTCAGAAAAAGCAGTTGACCTGATTGCAATGTGGCAGTATGGGACTGCATTTGGGGGACTTGGCTGTAGGTAATGCCCATTGTTGTGGTGTGTGTGCGGTGTTGGGTAAAATATGGGTGTTTTCCCCATGCATACAGGGGTGTCTGCGCTATCTTTATTTAGTGGTGGGTAAAATATGGGGACTGGGCTGGCAGGTGCCCCAGCTGGGTTTTGAACCTCTGCCCTCTGGTCCTAGAGGTAATGACTCTGTCTGCTGTACCACACTTTGGCCACAGAGACAGTGCAGCCCCTGGAGGCAGTAAGCCTGGCAGGATGGAGTCACAAACCCTGCTCTACGCAATTCTACTGTGGGCATATGCACCCTGTCTGGTGACAAACGTGCACATAAACCCCGGAAATGACCACGGGAAATGTGGGACAAAATATCACCACGCTGGGCAACAGTGATATTAATGGGCAACCATAGCAAACACTCCCAGGAAAGCTCCAAAACGTGGAAATGTTTTTTGGAAGAGTCTCCTCTCAGTAGACCCTTCCAAAATTCATTTCTTTTTGCTGGGTGTGATTTCTGTATTTGCCCATCACTATAACTGTTCCCCAGCTGAATTACTATTTTTAATAGTTCTGTTGTGGTCATTTTCTATTTTTATTTTCACTTTTGTGCTGTGCACATATATCACACTGCTCACGTTTTGCTGGTTTCCCCGGTTTTCCTGTACATTGCTGACGGAAATGGTTTCTCTTCCCTTTAAATGCTTTCTACCGCGAGTGTTTCACTCACGGTAGTTTTTACATGCAAATTCGGGCCCGATACTGTGCGGGGAGCCTCTCCCCTCCCACTCTCCACCCATTGACCCCGTCCCTCCGCCCCTCCGGAGCCTTCCTCCGCCCTCCTTTCGCCGTTCCACGCCTCTATCGGACATTTGTGGGCCCGCACTTGTACGGGGCCTGTTAGTGAGCCGCGTACCTGTGCGGGGGTGACACGCACGTGTGCGGGGCGTTTAAACGCGTTTCTGCGCGTTTCAGTGCCGCGTTGCCGTGCGCTATTTTGCGGCGCGCTATTTTGCGGATTTTAGTAAACATGCCCCTAAGTTTTTCCAAATACAGATGCCTGTCTTCCTCTCTCTGTGATCTCTAGTATTTCATGAAGGCCTCCCTCTTTTTCTTCACTTTTTCAGCTACTTCTTTTGAAAACCATAGCAGTCTCCTTTTCCTTTTCCTTTTATTTACCATTTTAACAAAAAGGTTGGTTGCCCTTAAAATATCCCCTTTCAGTTTTGCCCCCTGTTTTTCTACATCCCCCAGCTGTTCCCATCCCACTAACGACGCCCTGAGGTATTGGCCCATCTTCGCAAAGTTAGTCTTCCTAAAGTCTAAGATCCTCACCTTTGAATGGATTCTAACAGCCCTTGTCCTAATACTGAACCACACCATCTGGTGATCACTGGATGCAAAATGATCTCCCACTACAACATCAGAAACACTTTCACCATTGGTAAGTACCAAGTCCAGTATGGCCCCTTCACGTGTGGGGTCTGTTACCAATTGCCTGAATAGTTCTCCCTGTAGAGAATCCAGGATCTCCTTACTTCTAGATGATACTGCAGCAGGAATGTGCCAATCAACATCTGGCATATTGAAATCTCCTATCAGTAGCACTTCCCCTTTCCTAGCAATGCTGCATATGTCTTCAATTAACTCTCTGCCCACCTCTTCCTCTTGTGAGGGAGGTCTGTAGATCACACCAATGCAAATAGATTTCTCTTTCCCTCTTTCTAGTTTAACCCACAATGCCTCCTCTCTCCCTTTTAAACTCTGTAATTCCAAAGCTTTAATAGTAGTTTTTACATATAGTGCCACTCCTCCTCCCCTTCTTCCTACCCTGTCCTTTCTGAATAAAGTATAGCCAGGTATAGTTACATCCCAATCATGGTTTTCTGTGAACCATGTTTCTGTAACTACCACTAAATCCAAGTCAGCCACTCCCACCAAAGCTTCAACATCAGGGGTCTTATTTCCCATGCTACGGGCATTTATACACACTGCTCTCCATATGTTACCCCTGTTACCCATTTCCATAAAGGTATTTAATGTATCACCTACCTGGGGGCTTTCACCTACCTGGGGGCTTTCTTCACCCATCCCCAACGAATCTAGTTTAAAGCCCTCTTCAGTAGATTAGCCAGTCTACTACCGAAGACGCGTTGACCTTTCTTGGACAGATGGATGCCATCTCTGCTCTGCAACCCTTGGAACAGCATTCCATGGTCTAGGAAACCAAAACGCTCTCGATGACACCGTCCATGCAGCCATGCATTCATCTCCAGGATGCGAGCCTCTCTGCCTTGGCCTTTACCCTCAACAGGGAGGATTGAAGAGAACACCACCTGGGCACCTAACTGCTTCACCCTCTGTCCCAGAGCCATGAAGTCACTTTTGATATGTTCCGAGGTATACCTGGCAGTATCATGTGTTCCAACATGGATTAGCAACATTGGGTAATAGTCAGTGGGCTTGATGAGTCTCAGCAAACTCTCCGTAACATCTTGGATTTTGGCACCAGGCAGACAGCATACCTCTCTGGACATCAAGTCTGGTCGGCAGATGGACGCCTCAGTACCCCTCAGAAGAGAGTCTCCAACCACCACTACCCTTCGTTTCCTTGTGGTCACTGATTCTGCAACTTTGGGGTACTTGAGCTCTGGTTCTTCCCTTTCCAGGGATGCTTTCACCTCCTCCACTTCCAGGGCTGCATAATGGTTCTTCAGTTCAAGGGCTGGAGAAGTTGCATTGGTGATTTTGCAGGCCCTGGTGACTTGTGTCCAACCATCAACATTCTGTTGGCACCCATCTTCTCCTCTGCTGGAGAGCTTGGTTGCTGCAAGAAGCATCTCATCAATGTACTTCTCACTGTCTTGAATGCTCCTCAGCCTTGCCACCTCCTCTCTGAGTTCCTCCACTTGTTTCCTCAGAGCTTCAGCATGCAGGCACCCTGCACATGGAACTGGTCTTTCAACTGGCATTAGGACCTCTGTCTGGACCGAGGCAGAAGCTGTAATGGGGGCAACAGCTTTAGCGATACGATTTTTCCCAGCCATTGTTCTGTTCGTGGAGCTTAGGTATCTGTTAAAGCAAAAGAGAGAGATCTACCAAGTACCAGCCGGTTTCCCAGCTGTCCTTTCAGAGAAAAAGCAGTTAAATCTCTTTAATTATATTCAAAATGTGCTGGTCCAATTCTGTGTGATTTGTTAAATGGGGAGGTGCCCTATAAAGCAAGACTGCTCACTAGGGGTGGGTGGGAGTCGGTGTGGGAAGGGAGGGAACTAACACCTGATTAGGTGTTAGCAGTTCCCAAAACTGAGGAGGTTAATAGAGTTCAGCAACCTACTGTGCTCAAGGAAAGTTCCACTAAAGCACCAAAAAGAAAGTAACCTTGCTTTAAAAATATACAAAAAACCCTTTTAAGAGCTCCCAGTCAGAGAGCTAGCAATTTAATATAATAAAATAAACCCTCAAATCCTTACTGTTCGTTGATCTGTAGAGCCCCTGTTAGGAAAGCCTCAACAGGGCAGAGCACTGGAGTCTTTTATGCAGGCCTCAGCTGCTCTCAGGTAATCAGACCCACTAACTCCTGATTAGGTGTTAGCGGTTCCCAAAGCTGAGGAGCTTATTAGAGTTCAGCAACCTACTGTGCTCAAGGAAAGTTCCACTGAAGCACCAAAAAGAAAGTAACCTTGCTTTAAAAATATACAATAAACCCTTTTAAGAGCTCCCAGTCAGAGAGCTAGCAATTTAATATAATAAAATAAACCCTCAAATCCTTACTGTTGTTTAATCTGTAGAGCCCCTGTTAGAGTCCAATTTTCTGATGTTATTTGTTGCCATCTTGTGGCAAAAAAGCATAGTCTTCCTGGAATGGTTAAGGGTTCTGGACCTTTTAGGGGCAGAATGACTAAGGGGTATGTTTACTAAAGTCCGGAAATTTGCGCGCCGCAAATTAGCGCACGGCAACGCGCCACTTAAACGGTGACAAACGCTCCTAAACGCCCCGCACAGGTGCGAGGAACCCCCATGAATGTGCGCGATACACTAACGGGCCCCGCACAAATACGGGCCCGCAAATGTCCGAAAGAGGCGTGTAACGGCGAACGGAGGGCGGAGGAAGGCCCCCGAGGGGCGGAGAGACGGGGTCAATGGGCGGGTAAGGGGAGGGGAGAGGCTCCCCGCACATGAACGGGGCCGAATTTCCCATGAAAAAATAGCGCGAGTGAAACAGTCGCGCTAGAGGTCATATAAAGGCAAGAGAAACCATTTCCGTTAGCAATGTACAGCAAAACCGGGGAAACCTGCAAAACGTAAGCAGTGTGATACATGTGCACAGCAGAAAGGTGAAAGTAAAAATAGACAATGACCAGAAAATCAATAATAAAAATAGTAATGCAGCTTGTGAACAGTTACAGTAATGGGCAAATATAAAAATCACACCCAGGACAGTCCCAGAAAAAAAGAAATGAATATTGGAAGGGCCATGGAGCTGAGACTCCCCCAAAAATAATTCCTATCCTTGTGGCTTTCCTGGGTGTCTTCCAAATGGTTGCCCACCAATATCACTGTTGCCCAGCTTATTTAAAAGTAAAGCCCCGGTGTATGTGTCTATTTCTGGGGTTTAGCTGCATGTTTGTCACCAGACAAGGTGAATGAGGCCACAGTAAAAGACTGAAGAGCAAGCTGTGCGTCCCCATCCTGACAGGTGTCCTATCACCAGGTACTGCACTGCCTCTGCGGCCACAGTGTGGTGCAGCAGACAGAGCCAGCACCTCCAAAACAGGAGGGTCACAGGTTCAAATCCCAGCTGGGGCTCATGCCAGCCCAGTCCCAATATTTTAACCATCACCAAACAGAGATAGTAAAGACACCCCATTATTGCAGAGAGCATAAACATGTTGCAAACACCCATATTTTACCCTCCAGTGCACATGCACCTGAACAATGGGCATCACCCACAGCCGAGTTCCCCAAATGCAGTCCTGGAGTGGCTCAAACTAATCAGGCCATATGCGTTTGCTAAGATGAGGACATGCCAGCATGTTGGTGGAACAGTACAGAGGGTGGAGGGGGCAGGAGCTGTGAGCCACAGAAGACAGTGGCCTAGCCATGTGCAGTCTGGCACCGTCCACTGCTACAGACAGGCCGTGATAGATGTACAGACATGGACCTCTCAGGGAACCCAGCCAATCTGTGGCTACATGGTGGTGCAGTGCACACAGACAGTGTATGCAAGAACATAAGGTCACAGGTTCAAAGCTCAGCTGGGGCTATGGCCAATTCCACCCACATTTTTGTCCAACAACTAAACTGTGCTGGTAAGCACAAACCTGTAATGCAGAGGAGATAGGCATTGTCTATACGGCTATCATTTCCCATCCAAAGCACATACACCATTAACCGTGGCATCACTCAGATCAGAGTATCCGAAATGCAGACCTGGAGGACCACACACCATTCAGCATCCATGCTGCGGCTAATACTAATGATTGTGCTGCATATCTATGCACCACCCCCATGTTATGCAGATGTAGCACATGCATATCCATGAGGGACATCCTAAAACCAGAACAGTGTCTGACACACCATGACCTGATGTGTGTAACCCATATGAAAGGCATCAACCAACAGGCCATGACACACCCACACCCACAGGCCCCATTGGACAATGCATCCTGGAGAGGCAGGACAGTGGGCCCTGCCTGTAATCCCCAAAAGTAGCAGATGTGTACCTTAGCAATGCCACCCCACACCTACGTACATGGTACACAGCTATCCAAGGTCCCATGTGAAAATATGTTCATAATGATTCAAATGCTCAGTACATGTGTCCCATTGAGCATCACCATAACAATCATTCAGATGTGTGTGTTGTGTGCAGCAGGTCTTGTGTCTGATAGTGCGTACCGCCCTGGGGAGTGACCCCCAACAGTCTATGCCTAACATATCCATGCCTGTAGTGTCCCCAGGACTGGTGTGTTGGCCAGAGCTGTCAAACCTCTCGATTGTAGCACAAAAGAGGACCAACCTGGGTAATGGTCACAGCAATGTGAAACATCATCAGACACTCCCAAGAAAGGCAGGGCCAAAATATATGAATGTTGGAAGGGTCACCAGCCCCTGCGGCATAAATGTTGAATGATCACACATTGATGTAGGATAGAGCAGGGTTCCCCACAGCAATGGACAGGTCCCCTATGGCATGCACATGTTGCACAACAGCATGTGTGAGTTGGGGGGAATGTGCAGTAGAGGTAGTTGCCTACATGCACACTGTATGGTTTAAAACTGTGCGCCCCCAGCACCAGTAGCAGAAGGGCCTGTAGCATGTTGGCAGAACTTTACTGGTATCTGAGGGGGCCAGTGGCAGGTGGCCAGAGAAGATGGAGGCTGAGCCAATGCCATGTGGGTGCACCGGACCACAACAGAAAGGCCCGCTATGACAAACAGACATGCCATCTCCAGGGTCCACATTCACTCTGTGACTGCAGTGTGGTGCAGGGGACACAGCCATTGTCCTGGGGAGCCAAAGATTACCAGTTCAACTCCCAGCTGGGGCCAGCAGCAACACTGTGCACATATTTTACCCACCAGTAAAACGTGAGAGGAAATCAAAACATGTCTTGCAGATAACAACAGCATGTTCAGAGGACCTCTATTTTACCATAAGGATCACTTACCCCTCAAATATGTACAACACCTACAGCAGAGTCCACACAATGCATCACTGGAGGGCCACATGTCAGTCAGCTGTGATGCTGTACCCAATATAGGCCCATGTCAGCATGGTGGCGGATGCCAACTGCTGGCAGAGGGGGCAGAGGCTGCTGCCCCACAGCAGATGCTGGCCTAGCCACCCTCATATGGCTGCAGTACAATCCAACAGACAGGCCCTGTGTGACAAACAGCCATGGACTCCCCTGGGAATGTACTGTTGCTGTGCTAAGACGGTGGTGCAGTACATGTAGCAAGTGCCTCCAAGCACAGAAGGCCCCAGGTTCAATTCCCGGCTGGGGCACCTGCCATCCCAGTCCCAATGTTTTACCCATTCGCAAAACCTTAAAGTAAAGAATGGAACTCCCGTGCTGAGAACATAAGTGTTGGTCACGATACCATAGTTTGCTATAAATACCACACACCACATAAACATATGCCTCACCCACAGCAGAGTCCCCCATATGCAGCCATGGAGGCTCACACATCAATCAGGTTGTCTGATGTCTGCACGAAAGATGTGTGTGATGCAGGTGAGTTGAACACCACCATGGTATGCAGCTGTATCACAGGCATATTAATCACAGATAGCATGAAAGCCCAACAAGTGTTTGATTCACATTGACTGTAGTTGTGTAAACCTCCCTAGAGCAGTGGGCAACAGGGGCAGAAACAGTTGCACCTGCAGGCACCATTACTGGAAGACCGATGAAGTGGCAGGATGTAGGGCCTTGTGTGGCATTCAGAAAACTAGCATGTGCATACATCAACAATCCCACACTACACATTTGGAGATGTCACACATATATCCAAAGCAATATATCATCACTGACCGATAAAAATGCTCATGCTACGCACAAGCAGAACAGCGAGCTGTCACAAACCAACGTCTCTGATGTATGTGCAATGTGTGTCAGGTCAGATCTCCTCCAGAGAGTAGCACCCTGGGAAATTACTCCAAAAGTACATCCCAACGTTGCCATGCACACACTGTGCCCATCACTGTTATGTTGGCCATGGCTCCCAAATAACACCACATCTGTTCAATGTTGTCCTAGGTGTGGGGAGTGTGTGTCTGTCTATCCAGTGTGTGGTGGCTGTCAACACCTCCCACAGACCACACTAATAGCACCGTTGCCATTATTGGCCTGCCAATGTGCATAATGAGGAGCAAAGTACTGTGGGTACACAACAAACAGGGTGGCTGGAGCAGGATGCAGCTACACAGGGCAAATGTGCATGCCTAGGACCATGCTGTGCCTTGCCATCACCCCCACAGACATGGTGTCCATAGTATGCCTTGTGTGGAGGTCACTCTCACCCTGAACGATCAGTGACCATGGCATGGCTAGGTCCCGACATAGTGCCATATAATAGTTCTCTCATGTGATATATATGGGTTCTGTGTATATGTGAGGCCCAATCACTGAGGTAACTGTGCGGTTGGTGTGCTGACATCCCAGTTATGGGTGCACACAGTCTCCCTGGTAGCATGCACCATGGACTGGCCAGTGGCCTGTCTGCAGTTTGCATGTGTCTGGCTGGGCACACAATGTGCCTGCTGCTGGAAAATGTCAGATGGTGTTGGTGAGCTTAGGCTCTCAGGCCATACTGTCTGTCTGCCGCACCCTGAAATATGGCTGCGTTCATAATAGCAGTGAGTGACCTGTAGGTTTTCTGTACCACAGCTGGACCCAGTCTGCTGATGGTGGCAGCTACACGCACCATAGCTGGGATGTAGAATGTGGATATGTTTTGTTTGGGGAAACTGTGTTGCACAGGGAAGGTTTGGTGGTCAGACATACCCGGCCTATAGGTCCTGTAACCTCCACTCCCCCACCCCCCCACCCAATATATCATGAAGGGCAGGGCACCCACACAGGATATGCCCCCTTCAGTGAACATTGTAGCTCACAAGGCCCAGATGGGTCTTGGAGACAGAAATGGTCAGATGTGCCAAACTATCAGACATTGGCAAACAAATTGATATGATGTATAGGCCATCTCAGCCAGGATAGGTGCTGTGTGTCTCACCTCACCCTCAGGGTGAGCAACAGACACACACACTGGGATGGTCAGTACCCACTCTGCACAAGAAACACAGAAGGTCAATGTCCAACACGAGGCCGAGGTGCTGTGGGGTTGCACACCCTATCACTGGACCATCACTAGACTGCTGCCTTGCATGTGCAGTGCATCATGGGTGCGACTGGATCGACTACACCCTGGTAACTGCAGCACAAAGTCTGCAGAGGTTATATTCTAGCCAGACAGACCTCTCATCACAGCCACAGAGCTGTAGTCCCCTGGTGACTGCAATGCCTCTGAAGTGAAAGGTTGTTGGTTCAAATCCAAAGTGTGTGTGTATAAGCAAAGTGATTTATATATTGTCCTTGGCCCCTATACGCCGCCAGTCAGCAGCAGTGCAGGTCTGAATCTATATAATTATGCATGTCCTCTATACCGCTTTTTCCAAAGATCAAAGGCGGTTTACACTTAACATATAATGAACATGGTTTTACATGGAACAGCGCCTACATTGCATAAAAATAACATACATTGAAGATGACATTGTAACATATAGCAAACATTTTGAAGGTTCATGGGGACTGTCAAGCCTGGAATGTGTGTAATGTCCTGTAGTACTGGCAATTCGGAAACCATCACAGTGCATTAACCCAAGTCCACCCTATACGGTTGTGTAAGGAGCACATGATGCAGACAGCACTGTGAGGATCACAGAGATTCCAGCACTATTTCACAGTCAGGGACCTGTCACTGGCTGCACTCACCAATAACCACACTGTGGATGGAAACATGCAACCTCTGGCTCCACAGGTATCAAGGTTAGGTGTGGGCCACAGCTCGATTGCTAAGAACAGATGCCTGTCTGGTGAAAGAGGCAGGCATGCAGACAGTGTGCAATGGTCACCAGGGGTGCGCTGTTCCATTGGTGAGAATGGTGTACTGCACATGATGTATGTAGCAGTGTGAGGGTCTTGCCAATAGCAGCACCTCTGTAATGTGGAAACCGGTCTGGGGCAGGTAACAATGTTGCAATGTATGAAGATATATGTCTGGTGCAGCACAGATGTACATGAAAAAAATCATGGCTACTGTTGCACTCAAGTATGAGAATGTGTGATGCCTGAGACAGGCAGTCCTGAGCTCAACTGGAAGATGTAACCCATGACGGCTGGTTAAGCAGTCCAAGTATCAACCATTGAGCTATTTTTCAAAAACCAGGACTGTATGCCGTCACACATACCAAAGGATAATGTGCAGTGTGGTGACATGCGGACCCACATAGTCCTGTAATGTCCAACACGCAACCTACTTTGCGTGTGCAATGCTCATATATGAATCTCCCCCCCAACCCCGATGGCAACCACCACAAAATGTCTGTCCAGACATGGAGATACACCACACAACATATTTCACTGGCACACACAACCCCCTATCACCAGGTTGAGTGACACCTGATGCTGATGGTCTGTCTGCACCCATAACTAGTAGTGTCTGAGCACTACCTGCTATGTGACACACATAGCACACCTCATCTGACAATGCATCAGCAATCAGTTGCTATGTGTCCAGAGGTTCAATACCACACTGTGTGAACAAGGGTAAACCATAATAATAATTGTTTGTTAAAGTGACATTAGAGACACCCCAGTAACTATGTAATTAGGCACAGAACAGTAAACATATTTTGAGCACAACCATTACAAATCAATATGAATGGTGCGTGTAGATAGTATTTGCAATTTGCAGACGCACAGCCATGCGGAGCGCACGGGCGAGCAGAGATCTGACGCGCAGCCATGCGAAACGCATGTGCGCGATACGTCACGCGCAATTCCGGAAGTTGCGCCGGGAGCGTCCGCACGTCACCACGCCCAGAAACAAACATGGCGTCCCGAACCAGGAAGCCGGCTTTTAGCCACAGAGAGCTGTGCCACCTGGGCTCCCTGATAGCCCAAAAGCAGCACAAGCTGTTCCCAGGGCCCTCCAGGAAAAAGAACATGGGGAGGGTCCTGAGGGCCTGGGAGAGGGTGACCAGGCGTTTTAACAGGCAGGCAGACCATCCACGGGAGGTAAGTGAATGGACCTAGGTCAAAATAAACATACACACATACAGGGTTGATGTCAGCTGTCCATGCTGTTGTGTGTAAGTAGTCTGTATAAGTTTAGTGTAGCAGGTGAAACACATGCCATATACATGTGGTATCACATCTGATTGTGTGGCCATGTAGCCAGGTGTTGACGGTTTGTGCCACAGAGGGCATGATGGCCCCCTGGCGTCATGACAGCTGCTGGTGTTGATACAGCAAAGCACACTGTAACAAACCTAGGCCATGCATCTGCATAAGGAGCGTATGCAAACATCCTGTGTTGATGGCGGTATCTGCATCAGCAGGGTAACACATAGGGTTAACCATCAGGGGTGGTGCAATGTTAAGCACATGGGGCCTCAGACATACAGGTGATCTGGGGTTGTCTGCCAATGTTGTTTAATACATCCACCCTATCCTCAGGGGTCCAGAGAGCCCCTCAAAGTGTGCACTCAGTCACTCTGTGGATATGTGTGTGTGTCAGAACGTTCTGGGGATCACCATCACCATCTCCAGGAGTCTACAGGGCCCCACAAAGCAGTCCCTCACACCCCCTGGGGATATGGCTGTGTGTCCTGATGTAGTTGGAAGCATCTCCCTACCTCCAGGGGGCCAGAGAGGCCATCCAAAGTGGGCTCTGTGTCACCCTGGAGATATGGCTGTGTGTACTAATGTAGTTGGAAGCATCCCCCTACCTCCAGGAGTGCAGAGAGGCCATCCAAAGTGGGCTCTGTGTCACCCTGGAGATATGGCTGTGTGTACTAATGTAGTTGGAAGCATCCCCCTACCTCCAGGGGGCCAGTGAGAACATTCAAAGTGGGCTCTGTGTCACCCTGGAGATATGGCTGTGTGTACTAATGTAGCTGTAAGCATCCCCCTACCTCCAGGAGTGCAGAGAGGCCATCCAAAGTGGGCTCTGTGTCACCCTGGAGATATGCTTGTGTGTACTAATGTAGTTGGAAGCATCCCCCTACCTCCAGGTGGCCAGAGAGGCCATCCAAAGTGGGCTCTGTGTCACCCTGGAGATATGGCTGTGTGTACTAATGTAGTTGGAAGCATCCCCCTACCTCCAGGGGGCCAGAGAGGCCATCCAAAGTGGGCTCTGTGTCACCCTGGAGATATGGCTGTGTGTACTAATGTAGTTGGAAGCATCCCCCTACCTCCAGGGGGCCAGAGAGGCCATCCAAAGTGGGCTCTGTGTCACCCTGGAGATATGGTTGTGTGTACTAATGTAGTTGGAAGCATCCCCCTACCTCCAGGGGGCCAGAGAGGCCATCCAAAGTGGGCTCTGTGTCACCCTGGAGATATGGCTGTGTGTACTAATGCAGTTGGAAGCATCCCCCTACCTCCAGGAGTGCAGAGAGACCATCCAAAGTGGGCTCTGTGTCACCCTGGAGATATGGCTGTGTGTACTAATGTAGTTGGAAGCATCCCCCTACCTCCAGGAGGCCAGAGAGGCCATCCAAAGTGGGCTCTGTGTCACCCTGGAGATATGGTTGTGTGTACTAATGCAGTTGGAAGCATCCCCCTACCTCCAGGAGTGCAGAGAGACCATCCAAAGTGGGCTCTGTGTCACCCTGGAGATATGGCTGTGTGTACTAATGTAGTTGGAAGCATCCCCCTACCTCCAGGAGGCCAGAGAGGCCATCCAAAGTGGGCTCTGTGTCACCCTGGAGATATGGCTGTGTGTACTAATGCAGTTGGAAGCATCCCCCTACCTCCAGGGGGCCAGTGAGAACATTCAAAGTGGGCTCTGTGTCACCCTGGAGATATGGCTGTGTGTACTAATGTAGCTGTAAGCATCCCCCTACCTCCAGGGGGCCAGAGAGGCCATCCAAAGTGGGCTCTGTGTCACCCTGGAGATATGGCTGTGTGTACTAATGCAGTTGGAAGCATCCCCCTACCTCCAGGAGTGCAGAGAGACCATCCAAAGTGGGCTCTGTGTCACCCTGGAGATATGGCTGTGTGTACTAATGTAGTTGGAAGCATCCCCCTACCTCCAGGAGGCCAGAGAGGCCATCCAAAGTGGGCTCTGTGTCACCCTGGAGATATGGTTGTGTGTACTAATGTAGTTGGAAGCATCCCCCTACCTCCAGGGGGCCAGAGAGGCCATCCAAAGTGGGCTCTGTGTCACCCTGGAGATATGGCTGTGTGTACTAATGTAGCTGTAAGCATCCCCCTACCTCCAGGAGTGCAGAGAGGCCATCCAAAGTGGGCTCTGTGTCACCCTGGAGATATGGTTGTGTGTGCTAATGTAGTTGGAAGCATCCCCCTACCTCCAGGGGGCCAGTGAGAACATTCAAAGTGGGCTCTGTGTCACCCTGGAGATATGGCTGTGTGTACTAATGTAGTTGGAAGCATCCCCCTACCTCCAGGAGGCCAGAGAGGCCATCCAAAGTGGGCTCTGTGTCACCCTGGAGATATGGCTGTGTGTACTAATGTAGTTGGAAGCATCCCCCTACCTCCAGGGGGCCAGTGAGAACATTCAAAGTGGGCTCTGTGTCACCCTGGAGATATGGCTGTGTGTACTAATGTAGTTGGAAGCATCCCCCTACCTCCAGGAGTGCAGAGAGGCCATCCAAAGTGGGCTCTGTGTCACCCTGGAGATATGGCTGTGTGTACTAATGCAGTTCGAAGCATCCCCCTACCTCCAGGAGTGCAGAGAGACCATCCAAAGTGGGCTCTGTGTCACCCTGGAGATATGGCTGTGTGTACTAATGTAGTTGGAAGCATCCCCCTACCTCCAGGAGGCCAGAGAGGCCATCCAAAGTGGGCTCTGTGTCACCCTGGAGATATGGTTGTGTGTACTAATGTAGTTGGAAGCATCCCCCTACCTCCAGGGGGCCAGAGAGGCCATCCAAAGTGGGCTCTGTGTCACCCTGGAGATATGGCTGTGTGTACTAATGTAGCTGTAAGCATCCCCCTACCTCCAGGAGTGCAGAGAGGCCATCCAAAGTGGGCTCTGTGTCACCCTGGAGATATGGCTGTGTGTACTAATGTAGTTGGAAGCATCCCCCTACCTCCAGGGGGCCAGTGAGAACATTCAAAGTGGGCTCTGTGTCACCCTGGAGATATGGCTGTGTGTACTAATGTAGTTGGAAGCATCCCCCTCCCTCCAGGGGGCCAGAGAGGCCATCCAAAGTGGGCTCTGTGTCACCCTGGAGATATGGCTGTGTGTACTAATGTAGTTGGAAGCATCCCCCTACCTCCAGGGGGCCAGTGAGAACATTCAAAGTGGGCTCTGTGTCACCCTGGAGATATGGCTGTGTGTACTAATGTAGCTGTAAGCATCCCCCTACCTCCAGGGGCCAGAGAGGCCATCCAAAGTGGGCTCTGTGTCACCCTGGAGATATGGCTGTGTGTACTAATGTAGTTGGAAGCATCCCCCTACCTCCAGGGGGCCAGTGAGAACATTCAAAGTGGGCTCTGTGTCACCCTGGAGATATGGCTGTGTGTACTAATGTAGCTGTAAGCATCCCCCTACCTCCAGGGGGGCAGAGAGGCCATCCAAAGTGGGCTCTGTGTCACCCTGGAGATATGGCTGTGTGTACTAATGTAGTTGGAAGCATCCCCCTACCTCCAGGGGGCCAGAGAGGCCATCCAAAGTGGGCTCTGTGTCACCCTGGAGATATGGCTGTGTGTACTAATGTAGTTGGAAGCATCCCCCTACCTCCAGGGGGCCAGAGAGGCCATCCAAAGTGGGCTCTGTGTCACCCTGGAGATATGGTTGTGTGTACTAATGTAGTTGGAAGCATCCCCCTACCTCCAGGGGGCCAGAGAGGCCATCCAAAGTGGGCTCTGTGTCACCCTGGAGATATGGCTGTGTGTACTAATGCAGTTGGAAGCATCCCCCTACCTCCAGGAGTGCAGAGAGACCATCCAAAGTGGGCTCTGTGTCACCCTGGAGATATGGCTGTGTGTACTAATGTAGTTGGAAGCATCCCCCTACCTCCAGGAGGCCAGAGAGGCCATCCAAAGTGGGCTCTGTGTCACCCTGGAGATATGGTTGTGTGTACTAATGCAGTTGGAAGCATCCCCCTACCTCCAGGAGTGCAGAGAGACCATCCAAAGTGGGCTCTGTGTCACCCTGGAGATATGGCTGTGTGTACTAATGTAGTTGGAAGCATCCCCCTACCTCCAGGAGGCCAGAGAGGCCATCCAAAGTGGGCTCTGTGTCACCCTGGAGATATGGCTGTGTGTACTAATGCAGTTGGAAGCATCCCCCTACCTCCAGGGGGCCAGTGAGAACATTCAAAGTGGGCTCTGTGTCACCCTGGAGATATGGCTGTGTGTACTAATGTAGCTGTAAGCATCCCCCTACCTCCAGGGGGCCAGAGAGGCCATCCAAAGTGGGCTCTGTGTCACCCTGGAGATATGGCTGTGTGTACTAATGCAGTTGGAAGCATCCCCCTACCTCCAGGAGTGCAGAGAGACCATCCAAAGTGGGCTCTGTGTCACCCTGGAGATATGGCTGTGTGTACTAATGTAGTTGGAAGCATCCCCCTACCTCCAGGAGGCCAGAGAGGCCATCCAAAGTGGGCTCTGTGTCACCCTGGAGATATGGTTGTGTGTACTAATGTAGTTGGAAGCATCCCCCTACCTCCAGGGGTGCAGAGAGGCCATCCAAAGTGGGCTCTGTGTCACCCTGGAGATATGGCTGTGTGTACTAATGTAGCTGTAAGCATCCCCCTACCTCCAGGAGTGCAGAGAGGCCATCCAAAGTGGGCTCTGTGTCACCCTGGAGATATGGTTGTGTGTACTAATGTAGTTGGAAGCATCCCCCTACCTCCAGGGGGCCAGTGAGAACATTCAAAGTGGGCTCTGTGTCACCCTGGAGATATGGCTGTGTGTACTAATGTAGTTGGAAGCATCCCCCTACCTCCAGGAGGCCAGAGAGGCCATCCAAAGTGGGCTCTGTGTCACCCTGGAGATATGGCTGTGTGTACTAATGTAGTTGGAAGCATCCCCCTACCTCCAGGGGGCCAGTGAGAACATTCAAAGTGGGCTCTGTGTCACCCTGGAGATATGGCTGTGTGTACTAATGTAGTTGGAAGCATCCCCCTACCTCCAGGAGTGCAGAGAGGCCATCCAAAGTGGGCTCTGTGTCACCCTGGAGATATGGCTGTGTGTACTAATGCAGTTCGAAGCATCCCCCTACCTCCAGGAGTGCAGAGAGACCATCCAAAGTGGGCTCTGTGTCACCCTGGAGATATGGCTGTGTGTACTAATGTAGTTGGAAGCATCCCCTACCTCCAGGAGGCCAGAGAGGCCATCCAAAGTGGGCTCTGTGTCACCCTGGAGATATGGTTGTGTGTACTAATGTAGTTGGAAGCATCCCCCTACCTCCAGGGGGCCAGAGAGGCCATCCAAAGTGGGCTCTGTGTCACCCTGGAGATATGGCTGTGTGTACTAATGTAGCTGTAAGCATCCCCCTACCTCCAGGAGTGCAGAGAGGCCATCCAAAGTGGGCTCTGTGTCACCCTGGAGATATGGCTGTGTGTACTAATGTAGTTGGAAGCATCCCCCTACCTCCAGGGGGCCAGTGAGAACATTCAAAGTGGGCTCTGTGTCACCCTGGAGATATGGCTGTGTGTACTAATGTAGTTGGAAGCATCCCCCTCCCTCCAGGGGGCCAGAGAGGCCATCCAAAGTGGGCTCTGTGTCACCCTGGAGATATGGCTGTGTGTACTAATGTAGTTGGAAGCATCCCCCTACCTCCAGGGGGCCAGAGAGGCCATCCAAAGTGGGCTCTGTGTCACCCTGGAGATATGGCTGTGTGTACTAATGTAGTTGGAAGCATCCCCCTACCTCCAGGGGGCCAGTGAGAACATTCAAAGTGGGCTCTGTGTCACCCTGGAGATATGGCTGTGTGTACTAATGTAGCTGTAAGCATCCCCCTACCTCCAGGGGGTCAGAGAGAGGCCATCCAAAGTGGGCTCTGTGTCACCCTGGAGATATGGCTGTGTGTACTAATGTAGTTGGAAGCATCCCCCTACCTCCAGGGGGCCAGAGAGGCCATCCAAAGTGGGCTCTGTGTCACCCTGGAGATATGGCTGTGTGTACTAATGTAGTTGGAAGCATCCCCCTACCTCCAGGGGGCCAGAGAGGCCATCCAAAGTGGGCTCTGTGTCACCCTGGAGATATGGTTGTGTGTACTAATGTAGTTGGAAGCATCCCCCTACCTCCAGGGGGCCAGAGAGGCCATCCAAAGTGGGCTCTGTGTCACCCTGGAGATATGGCTGTGTGTACTAATGCAGTTGGAAGCATCCCCCTACCTCCAGGAGTGCAGAGAGACCATCCAAAGTGGGCTCTGTGTCACCCTGGAGATATGGCTGTGTGTACTAATGTAGTTGGAAGCATCCCCCTACCTCCAGGAGGCCAGAGAGGCCATCCAAAGTCTGCTCTGTGAAACCCTCGAGATAATGATGTGAGTACTAATGCAGTTGGAAGCATCCCCCTACCTCCAGGAGTGCAGAGAGACCATCCAAAGTGGGCTCTGTGTCACCCTGGAGATATGGCTGTGTGTACTAATGTAGTTGGAAGCATCCCCCTACCTCCAGGAGGCCAGAGAGGCCATCCAAAGTGGGCTCTGTGTCACCCTGGAGATATGGCTGTGTGTACTAATGCAGTTGGAAGCATCCCCCTACCTCCAGGGGGCCAGTGAGAACATTCAAAGTGGGCTCTGTGTCACCCTGGAGATATGGCTGTGTGTACTAATGTAGCTGTAAGCATCCCCCTACCTCCAGGGGGCCAGAGAGGCCATCCAAAGTGGGCTCTGTGTCACCCTGGAGATATGGCTGTGTGTACTAATGCAGTTGGAAGCATCCCCCTACCTCCAGGAGTGCAGAGAGACCATCCAAAGTGGGCTCTGTGTCACCCTGGAGATATGGCTGTGTGTACTAATGTAGTTGGAAGCATCCCCCTACCTCCAGGAGGCCAGAGAGGCCATCCAAAGTGGGCTCTGTGTCACCCTGGAGATATGGTTGTGTGTACTAATGTAGTTGGAAGCATCCCCCTACCTCCAGGGGGCCAGAGAGGCCATCCAAAGTGGGCTCTGTGTCACCCTGGAGATATGGCTGTGTGTACTAATGTAGCTGTAAGCATCCCCCTACCTCCAGGAGTGCAGAGAGGCCATCCAAAGTGGGCTCTGTGTCACCCTGGAGATATGGTTGTGTGTACTAATGTAGTTGGAAGCATCCCCCTACCTCCAGGGGGCCAGTGAGAACATTCAAAGTGGGCTCTGTGTCACCCTGGAGATATGGCTGTGTGTACTAATGTAGTTGGAAGCATCCCCCTACCTCCAGGAGGCCAGAGAGGCCATCCAAAGTGGGCTCTGTGTCACCCTGGAGATATGGCTGTGTGTACTAATGTAGTTGGAAGCATCCCCCTACCTCCAGGGGGCCAGTGAGAACATTCAAAGTGGGCTCTGTGTCACCCTGGAGATATGGCTGTGTGTACTAATGTAGTTGGAAGCATCCCCCTACCTCCAGGAGTGCAGAGAGGCCATCCAAGTGGGCTCTGTGTCACCCTGGAGATATGGCTGTGTGGACTAATGCAGTTCGAAGCAGCCCCCCTTACCTCCAGGAGTGCAGAGAGACCATCCAAAGTGGACTCTGTGTCACCCTGGAGATATGGCTGTGTGTACTAATGTAGTTGGACGCATCCCCAGACCTCCAGGCGGCCAGAGAGGCCATCCAAAGTGGGCTCTGTGTCACCCTGGAGATATGGTTGTGTGTACTAATGTAGTTGGAAGCATCCCCCTACCTCCAGGGGGCCAGAGAGGCCATCCAAAGTGGGCTCTGTGTCACCCTGGAGATATGGCTGTGTGTACTAATGTAGCTGTAAGCATCCCCCTACCTCCAGGAGTGCAGAGAGGCCATCCAAAGTGGGCTCTGTGTCACCCTGGAGATATGGCTGTGTGTACTAATGTAGTTGGAAGCATCCCCCTACCTCCAGGGGTGCAGTGAGAACATTCAAAGTGGGCTCTGTGTCACCCTGGAGATATGGCTGTGTGTACTAATGTAGTTGGAAGCATCCCCCTCCCTCCAGGGGGCCAGAGAGGCCATCCAAAGTGGGCTCTGTGTCACCCTGGAGATATGGCTGTGTGTACTAATGTAGTTGGAAGCATCCCCCTACCTCCAGGGGGCCAGTGAGAACATTCAAAGTGGGCTCTGTGTCACCCTGGAGATATGGCTGTGTGTACTAATGTAGGTGGAAGCATCCCCCTCCCTCCAGGGGGCCAGAGAGCCCAACCACTGTGGGCTCTGTCACCCTGGAGATATGGCTGTGTGTACTAATGTAGTTGGAAGCATCCCCCTACCTCCAGGGGGCCAGTGAGAACATTCAAAGTGGGCTCGTGTGTCACCCTGGAGATATGGCTGTGTGTACTAAGTAGCTGTAAGCATCCCCCTACCTCCAGGGGGCCAGAGAGGCCATCCAAAGTGGGCTCTGTGTCACCTGGAGATATGGCTGTGTGTACTAATGTAGTTGGAAGCATCCCCCTACCTCCAGGGGGCAGTGAAGAACATTCAAAGGGTGGGCTCTGTGT